>CM060923.1:528981952-534539452 GCA_030737875.1 Allium sativum | reverse complement strand
ATTTTTATATTGTGGGGATATTAAAAATATGATCTTTATATAATAAAAGTTATAAAAATATAATTTTTATTTAGGTAGAGTTATAAAAATATAATTTTTATTAGGAGAGGAGCGATATAAAAATATAATTTTTATAAAGAAGTGAAGATAAAAATTCAATTTTTATATATGTAGTGGGTTAAAAATCTGATTTTTATACACTAGAGAATAAAGATTCAATTTTTATATATGTAGTGAATGTGGGCAACGAAAGTGACAAAAGGCGAGAACAGTGATGATTTCCTACATTGGAAGCATCATGGGGTTTGGATAGCTTTGGTGAGAACTTCTCACTCTAAATTTCTTTTTCTAGTTATATATATATATATATATATATATATATATATATACTAGGATGCAGACGGTGTTTAGTAGCACCCGACACCCGTCATCCACAGACCATGGATGGCTTGTTTGTTTGGTTGATGTGTTGTGAAATTTGTTTGTGTTGTTGATGTGAAATCGATAATATAAATTAATGTATTGAAAGGAAATAAAATATTTATATAGTTAAAAATATTTTATCGTTAAAAATATAATTTTTAACGTGAAAGTGAATAAATGAATATTTATAAACAAATCGACCGATTTGCTTATATACACTAATTTGACTGATTGATTGGGATGATAAATTTTACACATCGCCCAACTGCACAAATAAAATCTGTATTTGATTGTTTGAAACCTCACACGGGTATTGGGATAAAATACGGTATACACTAATCCCAATAAATAGTTGTATGTCGATCGATGGATCGACAGGCTTTTATAAGCGTTAGATATCTATATTTGATGCTTATACAGTGTAGTGCACTTTGGATGATGGTTGACTATGTATTGTTGCTATTATATACATGTGTTGAATGGAATCCATATAATTAACTTTATATGGTAATTGATTGGGCCTCATTCCAATTTAGAAGGTAAAGAATATTATAAAATAAAGGTTCATGTGTTGACTGTACTCATCCGTTGAGATTAGTCATGTGTTGAACGAAATATTTTAACAATAAAATTTACATCTTTATCATTAGAAAATAAAGGTTCATGTGTTGACTGTACTCATCCGTTGAGATTATCGTGTGTTGAACGAAATATTTTGACAATAAGATTTACATCTTTATCATATATAGAATATATTAAATAACAAAAAGAGTCACACGTGGACAGTACTCATTCGTTGAGATTAGTCGTGTGTTGACAAAAATATAGATTCATGTATTGAATAGGATAAATATTCAATTATTGAATAGAATAACGGAATTATTGAAATATATAAAGCCGTGTTGATTAGAGATGCGCTATTTTGACGCGAACGATATTTATATCAATTATATTCGTTTTTATATTTGAATTGAATCGAATAGAAAACCAATTTGAATTGAATTTGATTTAAATAGAAAACGAAATGAATTTGATTTGAATAGAAAACAAAATGAATTTAATTTAAATAGAAAACGAAATGAATTTGATTTGAATAGAAAACGAATTTGATTTGATTAGAAAACGAATCGAACTTGATTTGAATAGAAAATGAATTTGATTTGAATAGAAAATGAATTTGATTTGAACAGAAAACGAATTTGATTTGATTAGAAAACGAATTGAATTTGATTTGAATAGAAATTGAATTTGATTTAAATAGAAAACGAAATGAATTTGATTTAAATAGAAAACGAAATGAATTTGATTTGAATAGAAAACGAATTTGAATTGAATTGAAAAGAAAACGAATTCGAATTGAATTGAATTGAAAAGAAAATGAATTCGAATCGAATTAAAATCGATTTGAATTGAAATCAAATAGAAATGAAAGTAAAAAGGATTTATAATAGAAAATTCAATTCTGATTTGAATTTGAAATAAAGGTTGAAATTGTTTTTGAAACGAATTTAAAACTATTTATAAAATTCGTTTTAAATAGAAATCGACGAAATATATTATATATATATATATATATATATATATAATATAATGGCCTGTATAGAACGCGCCGCGCTGCGGCAGTTCGCGAATTTCGACCATTGACTTTCAATGGACATTACGGGAGATCCGATCGTCGGATTCTCCTAAAACCGGAACCGTTGGGTTCGTATCGAAAAGAGATTTCTAACGAATATTAGAAATTTGAAATCTAACGGTTGGATTTGGAGAAATGTCCAAATAAAATTTGGGAAAGGTCGCTGTAAGTGCAGTTCGATGGCCGTTGATGGAAATCGACTGTACGGGCCTTGATAAAATTATTAAAAATAGTAATAATTTGTGTGAAATAATAAGAAATGATTTGGGAAAAATTGGGATGAAAAACTCCATATTTGAAAAGATAAAATAGATTTTTATCAAAATGAACTAGTTTTGAACTAAAATTAAACCCGTTTATTTTTAAATAAATAAATTGGATTTGAAACGGGTTTTAAATAGAATTGGTTTATGGGTTT
Organism: Allium sativum; assembly: GCA_030737875.1. Taxonomy (NCBI): domain Eukaryota; kingdom Viridiplantae; phylum Streptophyta; class Magnoliopsida; order Asparagales; family Amaryllidaceae; genus Allium; species Allium sativum. Next base: position 534,536,975 of record CM060923.1, on the reverse strand, counting down.
ATCGTGAACTGTGTTTTAAATGACATTAGTTCTTTAACCCTGTAAAAGGAGTTTTAATGAATCTGCAATTAGATTGAAATGTGCATTGATAATCTAAATTATCAAATTTGGAAAATAAGCGAGAACGGAGTATCACCAGTTTTGCTCCAAAGCGATAGTTAAATCTTTAATTAGATTTGAAGGTGAAATGGTAATTAATTTTTTCGATAACACCGTGGTGTTAGATATGGAGTATTACCTGTTTTGCTTCATGGAATGAATAGGTTGGGATTGGGAAATAAAATAAATAATTACTTCGGTGTGGTTCGCTAATCTCGACTAGTTTGGAAAACCATAATTTGGTTTGAAATGACATCCAAAGGAAGATTAAAGGATAAATTTTAAAGAATTTATCTTGGATAAAATTAATGGGAACTTTTCCCTAAGAATTGAAATTTAGAAACTAGCTGTAGATTAGTTAAGAAGAATAGGTTCCTGGATATTGATCTGATGTTGGTTTCGGCCTTCGGGGTTAATATTTGGTAAATTGTTCTCTAGTTGATTTACGGTTAGTGACTAGTGAATTGGAATGAGGCGTATGTTGTGTTTGTGTAACATTTGTTTTAATATATGCGGGTTGTTTGGAAAGTCCGGGTTTATACCAATTCTGAATAACCGATTCGACGACATGTCGAAGATGAAGACGGTGGTCGAAGACCGGAAGTCTTCACATCGTTTGGGTGATTATTAACGATTTTGATTGGGCTGTACACCCAAGATGAGGGAATTAGTTAGTGGTCATCCAGACGTACTTGGAGATGGATGGATATGCGAGGAAAGTGCCTCCGGTTTCGTTCCGACCCAGAGCGAACTTGTAAATGGATTATGTGTCTGACATTGGATTTTATTCTGTGTTGATTGATTTCTGTTAAATATATATCTATTTGGCGGCGGAGAATTTATTCTCTTGCTTAACGCCCTTCTCTGAGACGTACGAGCTTAGAGGTTATATATCGATAGATATCAATCGCATGGCATGAATTGCCTGTATGGCACGCTGAGTTGCATGGATCAAGGCTTCTGTTGAAAAGCAAAGTCTTGTGGTTGATGATCAAAGCACGACCTACATGGCAGCTTTGTGTATAGCGTGGATTCGCGAGCCTCACACCTCGGTATGAGTTAAAAACGAGATACGGACCGTTGGGAGAACACGACGTTTCTTTCTAGCTTTGGTGGTGTCAGTGACCTACCAGCCCTGACATTTATATACTTTTCACCTTTGTGGTTGTTGGATGAGGCGCCTCGATTTTAAGTCTGTAAGGACCGGGAAACGTGTGTTCAGGCATAATTAATCCTCAAACGTAAGAGAGGATCGGCCCAACCGATCCAGTGGCTGCCCAAAGTGTGTAGTCCTGGGCATTTGCTAGAGTGTCTCGAAGCGGAGAGGAGCTTTTCCCTTGCCTCGACTCATGACGGAAATCCAATTTCCAATACGAGATATTTCGGCTTTATTTGTAGAGCCTACTATGGCGACATAGTAGCATAGGATGCTATGCCGTCTATGATTGATATTTATGATTGAAATTGTTTTGACACTATACACTTATTATAGTATCAAATGATTTGTTTTAAACGTATCAAGCATGTTTGGCTGTTATAAGGGAAAACCCTATTCTCCGGCTTGCGTTGCATTGTGTGATGGGACCTGGGTCTTATAATAGCTTCATTTTTCGAAAAAGCATTGCGTTATTTATTCTATGCACTGGTATTCTTGGAAGGAAACCCGTTCCGTGTTATACGGCGTGGTCCCTTGAATTACTCTCTTTTAAAGTAAAGCTTAAATAACTGTTATAGTTCTCACACCAGTCACATGACTGACCTGGAGTTTATTGTTTTAACCTAAACTCTGGGTGCCCCTATTTTCGACACGGGTAGCTAGTAGTTTTGGTTTTGCAGATTTATGTTCACAGGATCCTGATTTACAGCTGGGACGATGCTCGGAAAGCTCTGTATCCGTGTATTACTTTCAGTTGTGTTTTGTATTATTTTTCCACTGCTATGTAATTAATTGTAATCTCTGATGTTTATCGAATGTATTTTATTCATTTATACTCTGTATATTCTTGTATCTGATGGAATTGTTGTAATAGCAATGAAATGTTCTTCCGTATGCGTTCATTTGTGTGTTGTTCTCAAAGTATCCGCTCTTTCCTTCACGGGGAAGTTACGGGTTCTCACAGAATTATCTTTTTAAATGATTATTGTCTTTACATAGTCAATCCACCAGAAAAAGATAAATATAAATATAAGTAATTTATATTTTTATAAAAAAACATATAACAATCCTCAAACTAAAGAGAAAGCATTATACAAGTTCAATAAAGCACTAACGAAAAAAATTATAGCTTAAAAGGCATATAACACAACATCATCGGCCCTATATAACAAAATATTAGCCCAAAAGATTTGATTTTCTTTTTGTTGTCTAACAAATCATGATTACTCATCATCTATGATGTTTGACTTCTTCTTCTTCTTCTTCTTCTTCTTTACTCCGACCTCGCCATCATACGAAACTTAACGAGTCTTCTTTTTTGATTTCTCGATCTCCCTACTATTTTCCTCTTGCTTTCTCTTGTCTTCAATTTTCTTCATCTTCGGGTCAATTGTGGATTCAACAACTTCCTCAACAGTACCTGAAAATCTATGACTATATTTTGGGCTTTCCATGGTATTCCCCAAGGTGTTGTTGTTCTTGAACTAGTCTTTCTTTTCTTCTTCTTTGTTTTAGTTGAGAGTATAGGGGCCTCTTCACCAGCTAACATGCTCTTAACATTTTCAAATTTGCTTTCTTCTTCTTGCTTTTCATTGTAGAAGAATTATTAATTTCCAGGTCTGTAAACATAAAATAAGTTCAAGGCCATATACTAGCAAAGCTGCATTAAATACTATACCAAAACAAACTCAATAAATGTTAAACTACAATTTCCATAGTTACAGAACTTGCAAAAGAGCAAGTGAAACAATAGTATACAAAAAAAACAGAAAATTGAGAGAAAACTACAATTTCCTTGTGGTTACACTTTTCAAAAATTATTTAAAGGAAAAAAGGGTAATGAGTTAATATGCCTCAACAATTATTATTCATCATTGTAAGAATTTTTTGTAGTAGTGTATACAAGCTTTAAAATTATACTAGAGGAGTAATTTTGATCAGTAGATGGGAACTAGTTTTGCCTTCTATAGTAGAGGAGTAATTGTGATCAACGTCATTTGTCAGTATTTATGGTTGTAGCTATCATAAAAAACTGTTGAATAATTCATGGAAATGCTAAAAAAGACAAATACATTTATCTTTTTCATAAACTATGAGCGACCTATAATTAAAAATGTTAAAAACATCCCTAACTCTATATTGGACCTTAATTAGCAAAAAATTTGAAAAAGTAGACTACCTGAAAGATTCCTTTTTAGCCTACTATTCAATAAAGATAAAACCATTTATCTTTTGCTTGTGTAAAACATTTCTTTATGTAAAACAAACACAGACAATCATGAAATACTATTTGTCTTTGTAGGACAAACACAGACAACCATTTTTCTTTGTAAACCATTTATCTTTTACATGTGTAAAACATTTGTCTGTGTAAACCATTTATCTTTTGCCTGTGTAAAACATTTTCCTATGTAAAACATTTGTCTGTGTAAAATATTTGCATTTGTAAAACATTTGTCTGTGTAAAACCATTTATCTTTTGCCTGTGGAAAACATGAAATCCAATAATCAACAAAATATCGAAAATCATATGTCTGTGTAAAATAAACATAGACAATCAACAAGCAGAGATAGATATCTTCCTCAAATACTACTTAGAACAAACACAGAGGTAGTAAAAAAACACAGATAACCATTTAAAACAAACACAGACAATCATTTAACACTTAAACAATAATAGTAACATTAAACATAGACAATCAAATTGTGAAATTCAGTAGATATAACAAACATAAAACAGTGTATTTTTTTTGAAAAGATAGATGCAATTATCTTTTCTAAATCTGAAATAAAATAAGATATTCTGCTAAACATTTAAAATTTGTTAATTACAAAAATGCAATTTTGTAATCATGAGTTTAGTTTTATCATTAACATTGCGTATGTGCAACTAACAATTAACACATGACATATATGCAATTAGAAATTGTTAATTACTTTGCACTTTGGTATTTAATGTATATATCAATTAGAATTTGTTGATTACATTGCAGTTTGATATTCTACTGAACAATTAACACGTGACATATATACAATTAACACATGACAATATCAAACTGAACAAATTCAGTAGATATAATAAACATAAAACAATGTCCTTTTTTTGAAAAGATAAATGCAATTATCTTTTTTAAATCTGAAATAAAATAAGATATTCTGCTAAACATTTAAAAATTGTTAATTACAAAAATGCAGTTTTTGTAATCATAAATTCAGTTTTGACACTAGAGCAATTTATAATTTTGTAATCACATACAGTTAATTAACAATGAATGCCTTACAGATTCATTTACCTAGAAAGATAAAAACTTTTATCTTTTTAAACTATTGAACCAAATATATGCACGACATTGAAATGATTGTGCAATTATTTACTGATATTTACAATAAAAGTAAGCATGGTTGTATAATGAACATATGAACCTGGTTTGCAACTAGAGCAAATAGATTGTTGATGTTAAAGATAAATTATATATGTTTTTGTCTTTTCTAATTATAGTTTAACTAAGATAAATGTGAACAATAACAAACAACAAAGATAAATGCACTTTTCTTCTTAAGTATTTGAATAGAGTAACATGAAACTATGCATAACTAATCATAGAGTTTCAGATTAGTTTAAATTATCAAAAAAACAAAAAACACTTTAAATGCACTATAAATATGTTTACCATTTACATTGGTTATTTAATATAACTAAGGTTTAAGTTCTGTTTAAATCAATTACAGTAAAAGATAAATGTGTTTATCTTTTTTACATGATGAATAAGGTAAAATTAATAGCTTATTTACATGTTTAATTCCAGTACAAATATCTTTTTACATGTTTAATGCACTACAAATTTCAGTACAAATATATTTTTTACGTGTTGAATAAGGTAACATTAATAGCTTTTTTTACATGTTTAACGCAGTACAAATATCGTTTTTACATGTTTATTCAATACTAGATTAATACAAACAATTGACGAACAATAACTTCAATTAGCAGTAATTAAATAAAAATCGCAAACTAAAGCAACTGATTAACAAGAAACTGTAATCGGCAAAGGAGTACTTACTTGCTCAGCAATTAGCAGATTCAAATCATTGCAAATCGTCAGTGTAGATTGTCTGTGTATCGATATTCAGTCCTAGGTGAGACGATTGGATTTCTTCAACAAATAATCAAAGTCGGCTACACAATTTTACACGATTTTGATTTTGTAGACAATCGGCTTTATAAAACCTAATTTTGATTTTCGTTTGAAGCTTCGAATGTGAGTAGTGATACTGATTTTATGGTTGATGATGATTTAGGAAATTTTAGCCTGGAAAATAATTACTTGGAACGTGTGTCCTTAAAATTAATCGACTGAGGGAATAAGCCCTCATTATAAAATTCCCCTTTCAAAAAATCATTTGAAATTAATTTGAAAATCATTAGAAAAGAGATCAGATAAGTGCAATCGAATTTTCACATATATAACTAAGAATTTAATATATATCTTCAATATTCTTGAATTCTTGAACTCTTTATAACTCATGAGTCTTGATTTACATCACCTGTCTTGATCAGCATCACAGATAGTCATGTTACTGTACAGTCTTGATTATTAAACACATGTTATAAAGCCTCTACTAGACACTATATATATTAGTAACAATTGTAAATATAACTGTAAATATATTCTATACCAATACCAGTCATACCTGTTGTTCTGATCATCAAAACATCCTTGAACCAACAAAGGAGAGTATGAGGATGTCGTATCCATAACTCTTTATTTGGTAACATTTAATCCATCGCTCTTAATTTCATCCATGATATCATCAGTTTTCCTTTGTTTAGTGTCATGCATGCTTGGATAGGTCTGTGCTATCTCATTCCATTATGATTGCTATGTCCCGGTGACTGGTAAGCATGCAGGGTAAAAAAATTAACTGGTTTGCGAATTTCGGGAGCAAAAGTTCTTAAGGAGAAGAATGTAATAATCCGTATTCTACGTATTGGAGAATTGTATGATATTTATATCATTTGTATATGAAGTCGTATGCTTTAGTAAATTTAGGAAATGATTATTATTGTCATTTCTTACCTTCACTATTTTAGTCGGAGTTTTCTACGACCATTTTATCCTTGGAGAATCGTGTTTCATCCATAACTTTTAATTAGAAAGGAATCCGGACCTAACACCACTTCCATTGGATTCAGATGACGGTTTTCCATAACCTAGAGTGATCACATTAAGCAAACGGACTAACCGTTTGAGATGAATAACAGAAATAAGGTTTGAAGGAGATTTAGGCAGCTTAGTTAGGTTAAAGGGGTCATTAGGGAGAGGGTCCAAAGGTCATTTCGGGATCTGGACTTGTAAGGGCTGAAAAGGAGTAGGAGAATCTTCTCCTATTGTCTTACACAATACCAAAAATTGATCTCATACTCCAATAATAGCTTCTAGCTGCATAATCCTAAATTAAACCCTACTTTAATTAGCTAAACCTCATCATTATTGAAGATTAATTAAAATAAACATCAAATTCAAGAGAAAATGAGACGACCCCAAACCACCGTTCCGCGGTGGCAAGGGTAATCTTTGGAATATAACACATAAACAGATAACAGCAGAACAAAAATAAATAAATACACCAGATAATGTACAATAGAATACACTGGATAAACATAATCATCAGAGTTACACAGTATACAGGATCATACTTAGTACAAAACACAGTTCAGCTTTAGATAAAATGTCTACAGCGGAATCAAAACATAATATGTACAACAGGAGCTGAACAGCATAAAAGAAAGAAGTGATAAAATCCATCTTCAGCTCCATAGCTATCCAGATAGAGCCTGCTAAAACCTAAATACAAGGCTGCCCGTGTAGAAAATAGGGCACCCGAGTTTGCAAGTGAAACAAACTACGAGTCAATCATGGAACTGGGATGAGAAATTTACTTAACTTATTTTATAATAAGGCCAATCACAGGACCACGCCGCTAACTTGGAACGGGTTACTCCATTGGATTGCCAGTGCTCAAAACAAGTAAATCATTTAAACATCACGATGCTTTTTTAAAAATGAAGCCATTATAAGACTCAGTTCCCATCACACAATGCAATGCAAACCGAAGAATAGAGTTTTACCTTATAATGGCCAAAATATGCTTGATACGAATAAAACAAAAGCATTTGATATTATTAGTAGTGTTTATATGTTTCAAAAGCAATTTCAATCATAAGTATCAATCAAAGACATCATGAGTACCATATATCATGTCGCCAAATATAGTTTTACAATCAAAACCGCATAGTGTCGTATTTGGAAATTGGATTTCCGTCATGAATCAAGGCAAGGGATCGTCCTTACTGCTTCGAGACGCTCTAGCCCGTGTCTCTGGAACAGCCGCAACTGCATCTTAGATCATCAGGGCCGGTCCACACAGAGTCGATTAAAATGCCTGAACACTGCATTTCCCCGACCTATGGGGCGTCAACTGATCATATATCGACCAAACCATCGGCCCTGTAGCGACCGATATAACCGAGGCGCCTCGCTATCCATCATCCACATAAGTAAAATGTCTGTGCGTGTAAAACCCAAAACATCACTCCTAGCTAGTAGGAAACGCATGTCCTCCCTGAGGTCCTCTCCCATTTCTGGCTCATACCGAGGTGTGAGGCTCGCGAATCAATGCTAAACACGAAGCTAGCTATTTAAAGCCATGCTTTGATCATCAACCACAAGGCTCTACTTTTCAACAAAAGCCTTGATCACAACATCTCGGCATGCCATGTTGTCAATCTACAACGTCAGACACACATCCATTTACAAGTCCTGGGTCTGAACTAAACCGGAGGCACCTTATTCCTCTCCCGTATGTCCAATACAGGAGAGAGGCCCTCACACATCAGAAAGATCAACAAGTACGTCCGGACAACCACCACTGTAACCCCTTCAGGGCAGCAACTCCCATCAAAGGCATCAGTAGCCATCCATTCGATGTGAAGATCCTCGGTCTTGCACCATCTTCATATCTTCGACTTCTAACCGCCGATCAATTATTTGAAATGAGAATTAACTCGGCCTTTTCAAATAATTCATGTATATTTAGAATTTCAAATCAATTCATTTCAATGGTTAAATTATCTGACATCCATAATTCAGTTCAATAATGTAATTTTCACATCAAACACATTCAACTATCAAATATCCTCTAAACCGAGTAAATTTAGTTTATTTCCATTTCACGTCGTTTGTAATATTTTATAACGACTTACCGCTATTTTTATTTATTTATTATATAGCCAATTTATTCAAATGACGCTTCAAGCCATAACGCGGCCATGGCACTGTTTTTCTCCAGATTTGATTTACACATATCTAAAAATCTATCCGTTGGATCTTTACATATTTTATATCATTGGAAAGATCTCTTCAAAGCGGACCCAACGGTTCCAGTTTTGGGAAAATCCGACGGTCGGATCTCCCGGTACAATGTTTGAAGTTACCATTTCAAAATTTGAACTGCAGCGCCGTTATTCGATTTAATTTAATTATATATATATATATATATATATATATTAATATAATCCATTCTGGCGCTATTGTAATTCAAATTTGAATTTTACATTTCACAAAATCTAACCGTTGGATCTTTACAAATTTGGTGTCGTTGGAAAGATATTTCCAAAGCGGACCCAACGGTTTCGGTTTCGAGAAAATCCGATGGTCGGTTCTCCCACAATAATCGTTTAAAATCACAGTTTCAAAATATGAACTGCAACTTCGTTATTCGTTTTATTTTAATTATATATATATAAATATAATCTGTTCTTCAATTTCCAAACCATTTTCTTTTCATATATTTGATAAAAATAATATTTTTACCTAATAAATATTTATTTCAACACATGTCTATTTTTAACACTTCATATATATAATAAAAATGTGATTTTTATTTTCAAAACAACTTATTTCAAACATGAATATTTTTAGCGATTCATATATATTATAAAAATGTGTTTTTTATTGTTAAACAATTTATTTCAAACATGAATATTTTATATACTTCATATACATGATAAAAATGTGATTTTTGTCTTTCAAACCATTTATTCGTCATATGAATTTCTTTCCAACACATGAATATATTTCAATACATGAATATAAATCAAACATATGAATATTTCAGAAAATTTCGGAAGCTTAACGGTAGGGGGTTAAAAACCGGCACCGTCCCGAGTACGGCTCCTCGCACTACCTTACGCCTCGTAGCGTTCCCTAAGGGGCTTATCCTTATAATCTAAATATTTTGATTCATTTTCGTATCCCAATGGATTTTTCCACAAACAATTCCAATTTTATTTCAACCACAAACAATCATTATCAACCATTCGCATTTATCAACCAAATTTCATGTCAACCAAAATCCAAACAATCACAACTAATATATATCGTCCATGGTCTGTGGACGAGGGGAGTATATATACATATATACATATATAAATATATTTTGATTTCATTTCAATATCATTCAACGCACATATCATTTTTACCAACGCATATATAACTTATACATCACACATACAACTTATACGACGCTTATACATGAGGTGTACAACGCTTATATAACTTATATCTCGATCATATAATTTATACATCTCCATTCCATATCGTCTATAATTTAGAAATCTCACTTTGGTTCCACTCCTCCAAAAATTGTAGGAAGCTCCAAAAATTCTCTGGTCTCTTCTGGAATGTAGAAGACGTCCACACAAGTCCAATATCTTTTGTTTCACTGAATTTTGACCACATAGCGAAGAGATATGATTTTTAGAAGTTAATCGAATTTCACGACGGTTTAAAAGTGTTAAAATCCTTTAAAATATAAACAGTCGTTACCTCAGCAAAAGGTTCAAAACTAGGGATTGATTTTCCGTGAAATCCGTTGCGCGATAGGAGGATCGGCCGGTGCAGCGTCGAAGGGGGAGGGAGAGCGCACGTGCGCTGAGGGGTGAGGTCCACTTCGGTGGCCTGTGGTCTCAGCGGCGGAGGTTGGAAGTTCGAATGTTTGGAGAGGTGGTTCTCGAAGTAGAAGCGACAATAGGGGGTGTACCAGGTATAGAATTGAAGAGGAGGAGGAGAGCTTCAAAAAGTTGCAAAGGGGCGAAGGATAATTCGAAGAGGTTTGGCCGGAAAATGACAGAGAAGGGAGGAAAATTCACCGTTGCACGATACAGAGAGGCGCGAGGTTTTTCTGGATCTTTTTATAAAATTAAATAATGAAAGAAAATTTCCTATTCGCCGATATTTATATAATTTCGAAAATAGGGTTTTCTCTACACGAACTCCAATCCAAACCCAATGACTGTCGTCCCTATCTAAATACCCCCATTCCAGACGCAATGGAATATGTTTCATTAGCCCATTTGACTGTTCCGGTCAGTTTTTCTTCAAATTGAAATATAAAACATTCAAATATGGATTTGAATGTACATTTCAATTTGTCGGGGCCACATACTGATCCCAAAAATTCCAGAAAAATAAATTTAGCTATGTTTGGACGATATGGTCCCAACAAAACTAGTTTCATCGAATTTGGAGACCGTTTGAAAAATTGCCATTTTCTGGTCGATCCAAATTGACTAAAATTTACCAAACGCATTTTCCTTTGCCATGCTCACATATTAACTCCCAAAATTATGGAATTTGAAATCTAGCAATAATTTAACATTCCGAATCCAACAAAAGTGGTTTCGTCGAAAATGGAGGTTGTTTGCAAAATGTCTATTTTCACGGGCTATATTAATTCCATAGCGACCTTTCTGAAAATTCATTTGGCCATAACTTTTGATTACCGCTATGAAATTTTGATTTTTCAGATTATTTAAAAAGATATTCATAAACAGATTTAAATATTTTTGGTTTCACTAAAATCCGTTTTATTTTGCATCCGGTACAGTCAGTCAAAGTTCGAATTCAAATTTTCAAATTGCCGCGCGGTTTCAGGCCCTGTTTTATAATTAAAATAAATATATTTATTTTCCAACATCGATTCAAATAGGCTTTTGGTCATTATTATTTAAAATAATTTATTTTAAATATTCAAAATTCATTAAAATAGCCAAATTAAAATTTTAAAATTGGTTCAAATTTTATAGGTTGTTACAATCTCCTCCACTTAAAATCTTTTCGTCCGCAAAAAGGAACGAAGCTGAAAGTTGTTTAATTAACCAACTCAACTTTCATTCTGGCTTCCATTCTTCAACTTTTCAGTTTCTAAGAATTTTCAAATTCTTCACAAACTTGGCTAACACCATAAATTTTCAAAAAATTTCGCCATAACCTCCTTTGTACGGGGAGGGGTTTGGAAATTTATTGGGCCGTATTAGGTACCCAATAAATCCTAACAAGCATACACATAATTATGGTGATATATTCCGGTGTCCACAGGGGAGTGTGTATAGATCATAACTCCAGAGATAAATTCTTATCACCCTATAAATGGTTTTTGTGCCTTAATGACCAGAGAGACGTGTTTATTGTCATCTCTAGACCCGTGTGGGGTTTTATTAATCTGCCAATTTACCGTTATATTTTATATAGTCCATATCAGTCTTTGGTTCAACCTATAATATAGTCATCGCCATACAAGCCTCTCGCTCGTATGGTGAATCTTCAACCTCGTCACATAAGCTCCAAATGCTTATGTGGTATATGATAAAGTATGCTATCTTCAAGAAGTATGTCATGTAGTGTAGTTAAAAATTAATTGTTACTATCCTATGGCGACATTTATTATTACACACAGATTAACCAGCACTCCGCATCCAATGGCATTCACAGGAGTTGATATAATAAATAAAATTGCGCATCCAACTCATTAAGGTTTACCTATTCATCGGGCACGCAAATAAATTCTTTACTCAACAGCAAATCCATTTACCTGTTCAAACATATATAATATACATGCATGTATTTGTATCTATTTTTAAACCCGTTCAATATTTGATTCAATTGCATAAGTTTCCCCTTCATGCTGTTATTTATTTTATTATTCCAATGTGATTTAGTTTAAACTAACAATCACTCCACATAAACAACAATCAATTTATTTTTAAGCTTTTCAAATATATAGTAATTAATTCATATACACTTTTAAAATCATTCAATCTATATGATTAAAAATTTCTACATCCATGAAAAGGAAACAACAACCAAGTAGAAAACAATACGGAAATGCAAAATATGGTAAATGTACCTTGCACCAGAGTTAATCAGAGATATCCACCTTGCAATTGGGGTAGGCTTTCTTAATGCTCTCCTCAGTTTCCTAAGTACAGTCTCACAGATCTCCACTCCATTGCAATTTGACTAAGTGAACCTTCTTGTTCCTCAGCTCCTTAGTTTCTTTGCCAATAATCTTTATCAGCTCTCTCCTCACAGCTAATTCTGGAGTGATTTCCAAATCTTGTTGCGTGGCTTCTTCTACGACCAAGTTTGGATCATGCACATCCATTTGAAGTTGGGATACGTGAAACACATCATGTACTCCAGGCAACCAGTCGGGCAATTGAACTCTATAAGCGAGAATTCCAATCCGTTCGAGCACAGGAAATGGACCAATAAATATGGGCGCCAACTTCCCTGTTTTTCCAAATCGGACTACTCCTCTCATTGGAGAAACCCTCAAATATACATAGTCACCCACAGCAAATGCTAAATCTCATCTTCTTGTGTCTGCATAGCTCTTCTGTCGGCTTTAAGCGGCCAGTAATCGTTTCTTAATGAAATCGACTTTATCCACAGCTTCGCGAATCATATCTGGTCCCAATACAAATCTATTACCAAGTTCTACCTAACAAGCGGGGATCTTCTCGGTCTACCATACAATGCTTCGAATGGTGATATTTTCCGGCTCACTTGGTAGCTGTTGTTGTATGAGAACTCAGCCAAATGCAAGTGGTCTTTCCATGATCCACCAAAATCAATAACACAAGCCCGCAATAAATCTTTTAGAATACGATTTACCCTTTCAGATTGCCCATCTGTTTGAGGTTGATAAGCGGTGCTCAAGTTCAGCTTTGTCCTTAATTCGGCTTGGAATGCTTCCCAGAATTTACTAGCAAAAATCGGGTCATGATCACTAACGATACTCATGGGAACTCCATGAAGTTTAACAATCTCTTTGAAATAAATTTCCGTCAGACTATGAGCGGTTCTATTTGATCTGACAGGTATAAAATTGGCGGTCTTTGTGAAACGATCTACGATCACCCAAATATTGTCATTTTCTTTCCTGGTTCTGGGCAAACCATCTGTGAAATCCATAGAAATTTGTTCCCACTTCCAACCTGGAACTTCCAATGGTTGCAACAATCCGGCGAGTTTCTGTTGATCGCTTTTGACTTGTTGAAAAGTAGTACACCGGCTAACATACAGGGAAATGTCTCTTTTCATAGGTCTCCACCAGAAAGTGCATTTGATATCATTATACATTTTTCTCACTCCTGGATGGATACTTAGTTTGGATTAGAGACATTCGTCCAATACTTCTCTCCAGAGTTCAGGGGTGTTTGGAAAACAAATTCGGCCTTTCAACCTCAGAATTCCATTGTTATCAATCTGAAAACTCGAGGGCTCGCCTTTCTGAATTCTCTCTCTGATCTTTTGCATGAAGTGATCATCCTTCTAAAGAGCATATATGTTATCAATCAATGAAGGCATGATTATAAGATTGGCGATGATTACATTCTTTCTACTGAGCGTATCAGCCACAACATTGGCTTTCCCCGGAGTATACAAAATATCAAGATCATATGCCGCGAGAAATTATAACCAACACCGCTGCCTCATATTCAGATCTTTCTAGGTGAATAAATACTTCAATGATTGATGATTGGTGTATAATTCAAACTTCTCACCCAATAGATAATGCTTTCATATTTTCATAGCAAACACGATGGCTAACAATTCAAGATCGTGAGTTGCATAATTCTTCTCATGCGGCTTCAACTGACGGCTAGCATAAGCGACTACTTGGCCTCTTTGCATTAATACTGCACCAAGACCTTCTTTAGAAGCATCTGTCCAGACTTTCAAGTCTTGATTGCCATCGATAATTGTTAACACTGGAGCAGTTGTCAATCTTAACTTTAGCTTTTGGAAAGTCGCCTCACATTCTGGAGTCCAATTGAACCTTGAATGTTTCTTAGTAAGCTTTGTTAAGGAACTAGATATCTTCGAAAATCCTTAACGAACTTCTGATAATAACTAGCCAATCCAAGAAAACTTCAGACTTCTGTGGGTGTAGTTGGCTGCTTCCAATTTTGAATAGCTGTGATTTTACTGGGATCCACAGAAATTCCTTCCTTTGATACGATGTGACCAAGGAACTTTACCTCTTCTTGCCAGAATATGCATTTGGAAAATTTTGCCTTCAAAACATTCTTTCTGAGAATTTCTAACACTTGTTCCAAATGTTTTTCATGCTCGCTTTCTGACTTAGAGAAGATCAATATGTCTGCTTATTCAAGCCACGATAATCCACACATAGTCTGAGAGTACCGTCTAACATTGGGAAAAACACCACTGCTGCTCCCCAATCAGAGAAACTAGGCCTGACAAAGCCCTTCCATACAAGTTGTCGAGTCTGATTGTCTAATTCTTCTTTTTCCTTCAAGGTCATTCTTCGAATAGCGTGAACTACTGGCCTTGCATTCGGAATTAAAGCAATCTTGAAATCTATTTCTCTACGCGGAGGTAAGCTAACAACTTCTTCGAACACATCCGTATAGTTCTTGACAACAGTTTCTCCGTAACGACAAGAATCTTTTCTATTTGAGTAGGAGAAACATCAAGAGCTGACCAAAAGTCTTTTCTATCTGAATTCGGACCTTCACATGGAATGGTTATATAGTCTCCTGATTTAATCTTCGCCTTAACAACTCTGTCGGCGCATTTAACCTCAGCTTCATACTTGGTTAACCCATCCAATCCTAATATAAGATCAAATTCGGTAAAATTCATGATGATTGTGATGGTAGGGAACCGATAACAGGAAAAAGAAACAAGCACCCCACAAATCCAACTAAGATCGAGGGAACCCCCAACCGGATTATGGACAGTCATGGGTGTTTTAAGCTTTTTCAAATTCAAATCCAGTTTCTTAACTGCATTACTTGCAATAAAGCTTCGTGATGCGCCCATATCAAAAAATACTTTAACTGGAATATCTTTGACATTAAGCGTGCCTTTTAAAACTTCTGGCCTCGCTTGATTGGCTGAGGATGCACGAACTTCTGCCACTTCATTTACCCGCACTACTTCAGATTTCATTAATAACCGACAATCTTGCTTTACATGGCCAGCCCTATGGCAAAGATTGCATTTTCTATTTTCTTGAAACTTGTTCTTGGATTTAAATTTATTCTTTATTCGTTTCTTTAAGGGTCTGTAATTTATTGACAAATTCCCTTTTTGGTTACAGTTAGAACAGGTGGCAGTCGTTACTGGTTCTATCTCAGATTTAACCCTTTTCCTCTTGACTCTAGGCTTCTTTTTGACCCCAGACGTCGTACTTGCCTCTGGGCTATCAGCTTCGAATTTCCTTTTGTTGCTAGAGCTACATTCCTTTCATCGCCCAAAAGACCTTTCTTATCTAGATATTCATACTGATAAGCCATGTATATCATTTCAGAAAAAGATTGTTGCACATATGCAGTTACACTACTTTGGTACTTTCTTTGAAGCCCGTTAATAAACCTCAGATTCTTCATCTTTGGATTTTGAATTAGATGCGGGGCAAAATGATAAAGTTCATTGAATTTCTTATGATATTCCGGAATGGTCATATCTCCTTGTATCAGATAGTAGAATTCATCACTTAAATGCTCAGTTGCTTTTGGACGAATAAATCTTTCATTGAAAATTTCTTTTAATCTGTCCCAGGTAATATTACCTTCTAGATTATCCTTAATAACAGTTTCCCACTTGATTAAAGCTTCATCTTTGAGTGCCCAAGATGTCAGTATTCTTTTCTGATCATCTCTCAGCTTGAAGCCCCCAAAAATCCTCTCAGCAGAGCGCATCCAGGCTTGAGTTTGAATAATGGACTCATTGCCCGAGAACGTTACTCCACCCAGATTTCGATATCCCTTTAATAGAGCTTCTGTATCTGATCCTGGCTGTAGAAGCACAACTGGCTCAATAAATTTTCGAGCCATAGGACTACTTCTTCTGCTTCTACCACTCATTTTTCTATGTCTACAAATAGCAGACAAAGTATTGGGCCAAAAGAAAACGTATTTTTAAAGCATAGAGACATATACTTGAATGTAAATGTGCCTACAGGGGTGTATTTCATTCTGCTACACTCATTCTAGGATATTAATGATCCTATCTGAAAAGAGTCATTCGTCATAGAATACTACTGATTCTACTTCAGATGATTTCGTTAATATGTTATATTCTAGAACTAAGCTTAACCAAATCTCTGATACCACGTTGTGACGATCCCAAACCCCCGCTCCGCGGTGGCAAGGGTAATCTTTGGAATATAACACATAAACAGATAACAGCAGAACATAAATAAATAAATACACCAAGTAATATACAACAGAATACACTGGATAAACATAATCATCAGAGTTACACATCATCAGCTGAACAACATAAAAGAAAGAAGTGATAAAATCCATCTTCAGCTCCATAGCTATCCAGATAGAGCCTGCTAAACCCTAAATACAAGGCTGCCCGTGTAGAAAATAGGGCACCCGAGTTTGCAAGTGAAACAAACTACGAGTCAATCATGGAACTGGTATGAGAAATTTACTTAACTTATTTTATAATAAGGCTAATCACAGGACCACGCCGCTAACGTGGAACGGGTTACTCCATTGGATTGCCAGTGCTCAAAACAAGTAAATCATTTAAACATCGCGATGCTTTTTATAAAAATGAAGCCATTATAAGACTCAGTTCCCATCACACAATGCAACGCAAACCGGAGGATAGAGTTTTAACTTATAATGGCCAAAATATGCTTGATACGAATAAAACAAAAGCATTTGATATTATTAATAGTGTTTATATGTTTCAAAAGCAATTTCAATCATAAGTATCAATCAGAGATGGCATGGGTACCATATATCATGTCGCCAAATATAGGTTTACAATCAAAACCGCATAATGTCGTATTTGGAAATTGGATTTCCATCATGAACCAAGGCAAGGGATCGTCCTTACCACTTCGAGACGTTCTAGCCCATGTCTCAGGAACAGCCGCAACTACACCTTGGATCGTCAGGGCCGGCCCACATAGAGTGGATTAAAATGCCTGAACACTGCGTTTCCCCACCCTATGGGGCATCAACTGGTCATATAACGACCAAACCATCGGCCCGGTAGAGACCGATATAACCGAGGCGCCTCGCTATTCATCATCCACATAAGTAAAATGCCCGGGCATGTAAAACCCAAAACAGCACTCCGAGCTAGAAGGAAACGCATGTCCTCCCTGAGGTCCTCTCCCGTTTTTGGCTCATAACGGGGTGTGAGGGTCGCGAATCAATGCTAAACACAAAGCTAGCTATTTAAAGCCAAGCTTTGATCATCAACCACAAAGCGCTGCTTTTCAACAAAAGCCTTGATCACAGCATCTCGGCATGCCACGTTGTCAATCTACAACGTCGGACACACATCCATTTACAAGTCCGTTCTGGGTCTGAACGAAACCGGAGGCACCTTATTCCTCTCCCGTATGTCCAATGCAGAAGAGAGGCCCTCGCACATCCGAATGATCAACAAGTACGTCCGGACAACCACCACTGTAACCCCTTCAGGGCAACAACTCCCATCAAAGGCATCAGTAGCTATCCATTCAATGTGAAGATCCTCGGTCTTGCACCGTCTTCATATCTTCGACTTCTAACCATCGATCAATTATTTGAAACGAGAATTAACTCGACATTTTCAAATAATTCACGTATATTTAGAATTTCAAATCAATTCATTTCAATGGTTAAATTATATGACATCCATAATTCAGTTCATTAATGTAATTTTCACGTCGAACACATTCAACTATCAAATATCCTCTAAACCGAGTAAATTCTGTTTATTTCCATTCCATATCATTTATAATATTTTATTATGATTTACCGCTACTTTTATTTTTTTATTACATAGCCAATTTATTCAAATGACGCTTCAGGCCATAACGCGGCTATGGCGCTGTTTTTCTCCAGATTTGATTTACACATATCTAAAAATCTGACTATTGGATCTTTACATATTTTATATCATTGGAAAGATCTCTTCAAAGCAGATCCAATGGTTCCAGCTTTGGGAAAATCCGATGGTCGGATCTCCCGGTACAATTGTTTGAAGTTACGATTTCAAAATACAAACTACAACGTCGTTATTCGATTTAATTTAATTATATTTATATATATTAATATAATCCATTCTGGCGTTGTTTTCATTCATATTTCACAAAATATAACCATTGGATATTTACAAATTTGGTGTCGTTGGAAAGATATTTCCAAAGCGAACCCAATGGTTTCAGTTTCGGGAAAATCCGATGGTCGGATCTTCCGCAATGATCATTCAAAATCACGGTTTCAAAATACGAACTACAACTTCGTTATTCGTTTTATTTTAATTATATTTATATATATATATAAATATAACCTGTTCTTCAGTTTCCAAACCATTTTCATTTCATATATTTGATAAAAATAATAATTTTACCGAACAAATATTTATTTCAACGCATGTTTATTTTTTACACTTCAAATATATAATCAAAATGTGATTTTTATTGTCAAAACAATTTATTTCAAACATGAATATTTTTAGCGATTCATATATATTATAAAAATGTGATTTTTATTGTTAAAACAATTTACTTCAAACATGAATATTTTATATACTTCATATACATGATAAAAATGTGATTTTTATCTTTCAAACAATTTATTCGTCATATGAATGTTTTTCCAACACATGAATATATTTCAATACATGAATATAAAGCAAACACATGAATATTTCAAAAAAATTCGGTAGCATAACGGCAGGGGGTTAAAAACCGGCACCGTCCCCAGTACGGCTCCTCGCACTACCTTACGCCTCGCAGCGTTCCCTAAGGGGCTTATCCTTATAATCTAAATATTTCGATTCATTTTCATATCCCAATGGATTTTTCCACAAACAATTCCAATTTTGTTTCAACCACAAATAATCATTATCAACCATTCGCATTTATCAACCAAATTTCATGTCAACCAAAATCCAAACAATCACAACCAATATATATCGTCCATGGTCTGTGGACGAGGGGAGTATATATACATATATACGTATATAAATATATTTCGATTTCATTTCAATATCATTCAATGCACATATAATTTTTACCAATGCATATATAACTTATACATCGCACATACAACTTATACGACGCTTATACATGAGGTGTACAATGCTTATATAACTTATATATCGATCATATAACTTATACATCGCCATTCCATATCGTTTATAATTTAGAAATCTCACTTTGGAATCCACTCCTCCAAAAATTGTAGGAAGCTCCAAAAATTCTCCGGTCTCTTCTAGAATGTAGAAGATGTCCACACGAGTCCAATGTCTCTTGTTTCACTGAATTTCGACCACATAGCAAAAGGATATGGTTTTTAGAAGTTAATCGAATTTCGCGACGGTTTAAAAGTGTTAAAATCCTTTATAATATAAACAGCCGTTACCTCAGCAAAAGGTTCAAAACTAGGGATTGATTTTTCGTGAAATCCTTTGCGCGATAGGAAGATCGGTCGGTGCAGCGTCAAAGGGGGAGGGAGGGCGCACGTGCGCAGGGGGTAGGGTCCACTTCGGTGGCCTATGGTATCGACAGCGGCGGTTGGAAGTTTGAATGTTTGGAGAGGTGGTTCTCGAAGTAGAAGCGATAATAGGGGGTGTATCAGGTATAAATTTGAAGAGGAGGAGAAGAGCTTCAAAAAGTTGCAAAGGGGCGAGGGCTGATTCGAAGCGGTTTGGCCGGAAAATGACTGGGACGGGAGGAAAGTTCACCGTCGCACGATACAGAGAGGCGCGAGGGTTTTCTGGATTTTTTTATAAAATTAAATAATGAAAGAAAATTTCCTATTCGCCGATACTTATATAATTTCGAAAATAGGGTTTTCTCCACATGAACTCCAATCCAAACCCAACGACTGTCGTCCCTAGCTAAATACCCCCATTACGGACGCAATGGAATATGTTTCGTAGGCCCATTTGACTGTTCCAGTCAGTTTTTATTCAAATTAAAATATAAAACATTCAGATACGGATTTGAACGTACATTTCAATTTGCCGGGGATACATACTAATCCCAAAAATTCCAGAAAAATAAATCTAGCTATGTTTGGACGATATGGTCCCAACAAAACTTGTTTCATAAAATTTGGAGACCGTTTGAAAAATGTCATTTTCTGGTTGGTCCAAATTGACTGAAATTTACCAAACACGTTTTTCTTTGCAACACTCACATATTAACTCCAAAATTATGGAATTTGAAATCTAGCAATAATATGACATTCCGGATCCAACAAAAGTGGTTTCGTCGAAAACGGAAGTCATTTACAAAATGTCTATTTTCACGGGCTATATTAATTCCATAGCGACCTTTCTGAAAATTCGTTTGGCCATAACTTTTGATTCCCGCTATGAAATTTTGATTTTTCAGATTTGTTAGAAAGATATTCATAAACAAATTTAAATATTTTCGGTTTCACTAAAATCCGTTTTATTTTTGCATCCAGTAAAGTTAGTCAAAGTTCAAATTCAAATTTTCAAACTACCGCGCCATTTCAGGCCTTGTTTTATAATTAAAATAAATATATTTATTTTCCAACATCAATTCAAATAAACTTTTGGTCGTTATTATTTAAAATAATTTATTTTAAATATTCAAAATTCATTAAAATAGCCAAATTAAAACATTTAAATTGGTTCAGATTTTCCGGGTTGTTACGGAAACACTACTGCAACACTTAGGGATTCATGCAAAACACTATTCACTTTGAATCTAATAAGAATTTGGTAATTAAAGTGAGTGATTAGTAAGGTTGTCTACTAACTTGGGTGTATTAGGCTGTAGTCACTTCTGAAAAATATGAATAAATCATTATTAATTATGTAATAACACATATATATAAATTTGGGGTGATTTGGATTATGTATGAGAAACCCTGAATTTAAGGGGTGCCAAGTACCATTTTATGAGTATATGTCATTTCTCCTGTTTAATGCTTTTATTTGTCTTGACTGAATGTTTTTGTATGCAAGATGCTTGCTTAGGAATACTTAAATGGGTGTAAATGTCAAGCAAATGAGGGATTAGCATAGGAAGTCATGTGGTAGTTTCTTAGGTAGGGATCATCACGACCGACCCGGATCGGCATGAGATTCTATGGGACAATAAGGAAGGTCCCAGTTGGCCACCAAGAAAGTTACTAGTCGTTTGAAAATCGAGTGGCCAAGTTATGGTATCGAAAAGCTCGGTTCCACATAGAACAAGATCCGGGCCGGCATGGTCTTATACTGGTGACTTGGCTTCAGCTTGGGAGAGAAGGTTGGGCCTGGATTGATATGAAGACTTAGGGTAGAAGAATGGGAGCAAAAGGTAAGGGTCAAAATCGATATACATGTATATTGAACTGGAGTGCATCCAGATTGGCATAACTATATGCCAAACTAGAGTGCATCATGATTGGCATACGAGTGTATCCAAACCAGATTGATTTAGGTTCGGCATACAACCATGCCAAACTGGGTTGCATTGAATAAGTATGTTTGTCACACCGACCCGGTTCAGGTACACTAATCTAAAGCCATATAGGTTTGGATTGGGTAAACCATGGGAAAGAAGATGATCGGTGTCCTCGAGGTTTTGGTGATGGAGGTAGGTCTTTTGACCCTTGTTGCGGCAACCCGTACGATACTATCTACCACGATGATATCCTCTATTGAAGAACGACTCAAATACGACTAACTAAGCCTGGATGTAGAGTAAACAATAAGAAGTAATGCTCATGTGACTGCCTAAGGGGATAAGGAATATGGTGACGATCTCCAGGATTGTCTTTATAATATATTAACTCTAGAGGAGAGCCGTATAATCAAACTGGAAGTAAACTTTGCACAAGGTACAAATTTGTGCAATTGAGTCATCAGTGTTAATAACTTTGGTATGCCTTTGAGAGAGGGGCATAAGGATGAATTGGAGCTAGATGCAATGTGTATTTATTGGTCCGGACCCAAAAATATGTTTCAGTGTGGATTGTGTCAGATTATCTGCTATACTCTTGTGCAATATGACATGGCTACAGTCTGGTGAACTCCAGTGCAGTTGGACCTACTAGCGCCTTGAGGGATTTGGTGGCCAAAGTATTGAGTATCATATATTCAATGCACCAAGTGAGAGAATTTAAGGACGAATGCTATGTTTGATTGTTTGCTATCACTATATCGCGCACACTTTTTCTCTACACTCAGTGATATGATGATCTTAGAGTAGAGTACGTTATTATGTGCTAACTCTTTAGGTATAGGGACATGTTAGGTATGACTCTTCATACTTATAGTATTGTTTATTAGTACTTGAGATACCATCGCTCAAACCAGACTTTGTCTGACCTGAAGTTATATGCATTGCTTCTTATTACTCTATGTGCTCTTAAATGAGCAGACTAGAGATGGATTAGTTGCGCACAGATAGCTAACTGGAGGACGAGCAGAAGACAATTCTATGTGCTATTTATATACTTATACCAAGTTTACTTGCATGTTCACTTGCATGTTCACTACATTTGGCCATCTAATGCTTATGCTAAAATATATATTTTGAGTTATCTTCATGTATGACTTTGTTATTGCTATGTTGTATTTTAGAGCTGCTACTCTAATGGTATAGGTTCATTATCAACTATTTACTGTCTCACCTATTTTATATATTTTATGTTAATATATTATTATACTTTATTTAATGCGTTGTTAGAAATATGATGAGTGTTCGGGTTATTCCTCATGTTTCAACCTTGATGATCGCCTTGCACTGACCGAGCACCGTCATAGTGCATTTATTGGGTGTTTGAAGTTTATGGTGGTCATCACATTTTCCTTCAACTGGACCATTTTACTCAGATTTACAAGGACATGTAATTCTATGAATTATGCCCTCTTTATGAAAATATTCAAGTAATGATTTGTATTCTTCTCCACTATCAATCTGAATTATTTTGACTTGAGGATTGGTTTGATTCTCATCCATTCTCAAAAGTTTACAACCAAAATGTATGTCTTGGAATTAGATTTTAGAAAATATACCCTTATATATATTTTTCATGCATTAATAATTGATATATAATATTTATATCCATAGTTAAAACATATTGAGGGTGCACCTATAAATCTATAGATTAACTCAAATAGTTTAGAGTGTTGAGTTAATAATTCACTAAATGCTAATTTGTGGCTTCTACCCATTTACAAATGTTTGCATATATAAGGTAAATGGACATTATCAAAAGGTAATTATTGTTAGGAAGAATTCTTTTTGCAATAATAGCACTTGGATAGCCTGGTTTATAATGCCACAAGTCAAAATATTCTTTTTATCACTTACATGAACTTCAAAAATATTATAGCATGAATTGTCTTTTACAGTGTTGCTGAAGTTGTCAAGATTAAACTTGTACAGTCTCTTCATTACATCACCATATAATATAATATTTCTAGGGATTAACTTCAAAGTATACATTATTATCCTTTGCAAATTGTGATACACTAATTAAATTCTTCTATATTTTTTGGAATCTTTAACAGATTATGTAAGAATTACCATCTTTTAATTTTCATTCATGCATTACCAATGTGAGATATATTGAAGTGCTTATCGTTGTCCATGCATATTGTCTGATTATCTTTGTACTCTGTACTACCAAGATTTATATTGTCGAGGTTGTTTATTATGTGGTTGGTTGTTCTTGAATTTGAAAACCAGCTTTCAACTTTTATATGCTCCAGCCTTAAACCTTTATTTGATTTCTTGATGAATCAGCTTGATTATATGTGTCATACTAAACCAGGGCTATGATAGAACCAAGGCTTGAATCTTTCTGATTGTCATTATTTTGATTTACTGCATGGTTTGTACTGAATCTAAAGTAACAGTTTGGAGCTATGTGTCCAATTTTTTGATATATTCGACATTTTGGTCAACTGTTATTGTTGCTCCATCTCCCTCTACCTCTGTCTTGATTAGAGGGGCCTCTCTTTGAAAGGTTTGATTGGTGTTACCTTGATTTATGTTCTTGTTACTATTTGTTGCATAATTAATGTTGAAATGACTTTCTTGGGATCTCTGGCTGTCGATTATGGCTTCATGGGATAAAAGAATTGATTGTATAACATCCACCAATGAAAATTCTTTTTATGATGAAATGAAAACAACTACCGCCTCGTATTCATCACTTACCATTCAAAATAACAAAAAAATTGTTTCGATTCTAACATTTCATGCCTAACAACATCAAGTATGTCACAAATAACTTTACTCTTTGCTAAATAATCTCTTATAGTGTGTTGTCTTATTTTGTTTTCTATAGTTATCTCCTAGTACATCACCTTTGTTGTAGACTGAATATTAAAATCTTTTTCAATATTAACCCAAATACCATCAACAGTTTTGCATCCTACGGCTTATGGAAATAAACTCTGGCTAACAAAAAATAATAGCCAAGAGTCGATTAAACCATATTTCCTATGATATTTGGCGTATTCAGCACTGCTAATGATTCTGCCTTCTTCATCTGTTATGAATCTAGGAGGGATAGAAAGTGTCCCCATGATGAAAGATTCAAGGCTATATCTATGTATTACATTTTCAATCTACAATTTTCACAAAAAATAATTGTTTTCTTACAGTTGAACTATAATTAATTATGATCGAGGACTAGTTACAGTTTGGTCAACTTGTCAGTGGCAACAACAGTCTCTTGATGACTAGTCGATCGAGTTGTCAATTGCAGCAGAATCATTGTCAACAGATATGAAGCAAAAATAGTAATAAAATGACGATTTGGAGGGTAAATAAAAGATCCAGAAGTGGGTATAGGTACACAAGAATCTCTTCAGTGAATACTATGCAACCACGTAACCGAAATGATGAACCTTCTTCTTTTTTATGAAGTATCTGGTGAGGCACAATTTTTGTTCTAACGATTTCTGAGTTCTGGAACTTATTTTATTGAATAATGATTAATAATAGAGTTTGATTATGATTGCCTGATGCAGTCACCAGCCATTCTCTGGTGAGACACTGTAAATATGATGCAGCTGAAAAATGGTTCACTAGCGTGGCATTGATGATCTATATAGAAAGAGTTTGCACAATTTTGAAATGAAGAATTTTGTAATATTATTGAATGAATCTTGTATAGAAGCAATGCTCTGCTATATATAATGTACAAATGACGCTCTATTTATATAATATACAACTGAGATCGGTTGGTCTGAGAATGCTACAGGCCCATTTATGTAATGAGTTATATGAGTGGGTATAAACATGAATAAACCCGATTACGTTGAACATAATACTCTGGCCAACATAATATATGCTGCTACGATTTATTCTCCCTTGCAAATTAAGGTTAGGATTGGAGATGAACCCTAATTTGCATTGATTTTGGTAAGAGCTAGTTCTCCAGAGTAGATCGCCATGAGAGGGCCTTTAATTCGCTGCGAGGATTGAAGATGAACCCTAATTTGTGTTGATTTGAGCAATAGATGATTCTTCGGAGTAGATCAACTTGGACTCTAGTAGCGATTGACTGTATGGAGTAGATCGACATGAGAAAGTACAACAAATCAGTAACAATGAGGGCGAGCACCATCTCTAACC
The DNA here is from genome assembly GCA_030737875.1 of Allium sativum. NCBI lineage: Eukaryota > Viridiplantae > Streptophyta > Magnoliopsida > Asparagales > Amaryllidaceae > Allium > Allium sativum. The sequence continues at coordinate 534,510,769 of CM060923.1, read as the reverse complement.
ACTCAGGTCGTATTATCCCTTAATTTTTAGCCCATCTCTTAATCGATTGAAATTTTTGGTTGAAAGAGACTTGGTAAATATGTATGCTTTTTTATAATAAGTAGGAATATGATTGATCTGTGTTGGCTAGCTTTGTAACCAAGCCACCAAGAAAATAAACGTTCACAAGCAGATGGACGGAGACACACACAAACAAGTTCAATATAAAGTCACTCCGGCTCGTGAAGCTTCATAGCCCACTCGTGGGACAAGCTACCTCAACCCATTTACGATCCAGACATCATCCCCGACTCATGATCAAGCATCACGACCCCTCATGCCAATCCACCACGACCCGCTCGTGATAGCTGCACCACGATCCGTCAGTCATATAGGATTACGAACCGACCCTATGTTCAACGAATAATGGCCACGACCTAGTCCTCCACGAGTAGCAAATTCATGATCTGGTGATACCTGTCCATAACCGCCATATTAACCATTTCTCCACCCACTCACGAACGGCTCCGAGATACTCGGGATTTGTGCTACATGTCTTCACTAACCGCCTATAGAAATCACCTATAAATAGTCCAACACTTGGCATTTTTCAGGATCTTTTCGTAATTCTGAGTATTATTTCCACCATTATTGTTCCTCCATTACTTACAATCAGTAATATCCCGAAATTATTGAGTGAATTATCATTGTAAGAGTGTGATTGAGAGAATTTGTTGATTGTACTTGCATTCAATCATATAATCAAAGTCATATAAAGTGGACGTAGGCTCGTTAACGCCGAACTACTATAAATTTGGTGTGTTTGTTGCATTTTCTTTCATTTATAGTTATTATTCTCTGCAATTTCAGACAATTTGGGTGTTAGAGTCATAATCTGGTCTAAAATTTTGGTGCTTTAACTGAGAATCGAAGTCTCAGCATATCATATTATTGCTCTGCTATTTGGATATTCCAGTCCGAAAAAAGTAGTTTGGACTTCCACTGTTTTGGTTTTTGAAGATTTCAGCAAAGTCACGACGTTATGGCTATAAAGAAAATCTAAGGATTTACGAGCTTTGCAAGCAAATGAAACTGCAAATGAAGCTAACAAAGAAAGTGTTCACGAGCAGGCTGAAGTGGAGTCCTCGGCTTGCGGCTCACAAGGGGCGAACTGACCCGAGGAAGGGGTCACGACCCAGTCGTAGGATGCCATAGTGAGCGGCCCTTAACAGCAGATCACGAACCGCATTCAAGGGGGCACCACGAGCTATCCTCATATCACGATCCAGGAGCCTGAAGAGTTGATCACGAATCGCCCTCACTATAGGACCACAACTCGACCTGGAAAGGAGATTATGGCTCATCCTACTCGTGTTGGCACTTCTGTTTGACTCAGTTCAAGTGCTCTACGTCCGACGGTGACTACCGATGACCAGCTACATGCCTCTGCTCTAGTAACTGAAGGAGACCTCTCTCGTGTGTTTGATATATTGGAAAGGATGAACGATGTATTGGCGGCCCAAAGGCAAGAGAGTTCCTTGTTATGATAGAATATTACTGTATTGGATAGATGAAATGACGATCTCCAGAGGCAGAGGACACCTCCGCCAGCCCGTCCGCTTACTCTAAAGTATTCATCCTCATCAAAGGAGCCTCCAAGACCTCCATGACGACCATTGGAAAGGTCTGAAAATGTGGAACATCTTCGATTTGGATCACTTCCTTCTCGAGAAGAGGCGACCCTCAATCTGGGACCAGACAATCATAACTTGAATAATCCCACTCTGCTACGTAGGAATAAAGGCATTGTTGACCCTGTTCGGAATCTACCATTACAACCCCTTCGTCGTGTGATTGACCGTGGCAACAAGGGACATGGAAGCTCTGCTCAAGCCCTAGACTTCGCAGCACCACGTCGAAGAGACATTGGAGGTCCCCACAAGGCAAGGAGTGCTGATCCTGAATATACATTGACCAACACTGATGTCGAAGCAATGGTTAGGCAAGTCATGGCAGATAGCGGTGGAAAGAGGAACGAGGATTGGGGTATAGACCGCAGTCATATGCTCTTTACTGATGACATATTAGACGTCCGAATCCCAAGGAAATTGAACATGCCAACTATGAACAGCTATTCGGGTAGGACGGATCCAATTCAGCATCTAATGAGGTATTCATGGTACATGAATGCCTCCGCTGCTCCTGACATAGAAAAATGTAAAGCATTCCCGATATTCCTAGAGGATGTGGCACTAAAGTGGTTTACCCGCTTGCAAGCACAATCAATCTCAAGCTTTAGGGAATTGAGTGAACAATTCGTAAATCAATTTCGGCTTCATGCTTAGAGGTCTAAAAATGTCATTGAGTTATCCCTCATTAAACAACGCCCTGATGAAACTTTGAGGTCATTCTTAGATCGCTTTAACTTAGCGGTCACGAAGGTTAGAGATCCTCATGAACAAACTGTCTTAATGGCTTTAATTGATGGAGTAGACGAAAATACTGAGTTTGGAAGATACTTAGCTGGCAAGCCACCACTGACTAGAGAAATATTCTACGAAAAAGCTAATATTCGTTTGCATCAGGAAGAGATATACGCCAATCGGAAGAGGAAGGCTGACGATAAAGAAGATATACAGAGTAACGTGGCCATCAAACAATCTGGCTTCTTATCAGGAAATGTAGAGGATAACGTTGGAAATAAGAATCAGGGTAATGACCGCCAATCTAGGAATAACAGTCGGAAGAAGAATCGGGGGAATGATTCCCAGAAGAGACCTCGGTTCATGACATTTGAGAACTTTCTGCCATTGAATGATACACTAGAAAATATTTTCCTGGACACCTACAACATTCTTCAGTATAAGAGACCTCCACCAAGAGATTCAACAGAGAAAGAACATGAAACATAAAAGTTTTTCCATTTTCATTCGACCCATGGTCACTCCACCAATGAATTTTGTCATTGGAGAGACGTCGTCGAAAAACTACTTCGTGAAGGAAAGTTGGACGAATACAAGGTTGCTCCGAGAGACAGGGGAAAAGATGGGCAGGCCCCTAATCAAAACCAATCTATCGCTAGGCCTACTACTCAACATAAAGGAAAAAACATTGTCATCAACACCATAGTAGGAGGACCTCATCCTACTGGGCACAGCTTTAGCGCAATGGATCAATATGTGAACGCAGCTAAACACCTCGAAGTAGGAGAGTGTAGTGATCCTGAGATTGCAGCTCCGGTAAAGCAGCACTAAACAATGTCCGACGATGTCATCTTTCGCGATAGAGATAGTATCGGAGTTTATTCCCCTACTGAAGACCCTTTAGTGATCAGGGCAATTATCGGTCCTACTTTGGTCCACAAGGTTTTCATGGACAATGGAAGTTCAGTAAATATTCTATTTAAAAAAGCATTTGATCAGATGAAGCTTGAAGCAAAATATTTTAAGCCCTATGATGGTTGGATACATGGCTTCAATGGAGCCTCAACGTCTCCAATCGGATATGTGGAATTATCAGTAACTCTGGGAGAAGGAGATCGCCGGAGAGTGAGAATTCTTCCATTTGTGGTATTGGATATCGAATCACCTCATAACACCTTTCTGGGCCGACCAGCCCTAGCAGAATTCAAGGCTTGCATTGCGTCCTGGTGTCTATTATTGAAATTCCCAACGGATGCAGGAGTGGGGGTAGTCAGAGGTGACCAAGTTGCTGTTTGAGCCTACTATATAGAAGAATTGAAATTGTTGCTCAAACGATTAAACATCGAACCAAATGGTACTCCTTCACCTGCAATGGAGAATTCAACATAGCAATTAAAGATGGGCCCTGACGGAGCCGCCCAGAGAACATAGAACCAAAGGGTACTCCTCCAGCTACAAAGGAGAATTCAGCATAGCAATTAAAGATGGCCCAGAAGGAGCCGCCCAGAGAACTGTCCGAAGACATAGATCCCAGAGAGGAGGAAGAACCCGGGGGCAGGATGGCGACTCCTAATGAAACGAATGAAGATATTCCAAACGATGATAATGACCCAGCGCAGGTCCTGAAGATCAGATCCCAGTTAGACACTCTTCATGCAAAAGAATTCAACAACTCCCTAAAAGCCAACCTAGATGTGTTTGCTTGGACCCATGCGGACATGTGTGGGATATCCCCATCAATTATGCGCCACTCATTGAGCATCAACCCAAAGCATCCACCCGTTAAGCAGAAAAGGTGAATGCTTGACTCGGGGAGGTAAGTTTCCCTAAAGGAAGAATTTGAGAAGTTGAGGAGCAATGGATTCGTCAGAGATTCAACTTACCCGGAATGGATTTCAAACCCGGTTTTGGTAAAGAAGGCCAATAGAAAATGGCGTGCCTGCATCGATTTCTCAGACTTGAACAAGGCTTGTTTAAAAGATAGTTTTACACTTTCTAGAATTGATCAATTGGTATATTCAACGGCAGGTCATGAACCCCTCTCCTTCATGGATGCGTATTCCGGATATAACCAAATTCCTGTGCATGTTCCGGACCAAAAGCATACCACCGTCATCACGGATTTGGGACTGTACTACTATGTAGTGTTGCCTTTCGGTCTAAAGAATGCTGGAGCTACATATTAAAGACAAGTGAATCAAATGTTCTATAGTCAAATTGGGAAGACGATGGAAGTGTATGTGGACGACATGCTTGGGAAATCCAGACAATCATCTAACCATACCGTCGACCTAGCAGAAATGTTTGATATCCTTAAATGATATAAGATGAAGCTCAACCCTCTGAAGTGTTCATTTGGAGTCACCTTTGTAAAATTCTTAGGCTTTATCGTTAGCTCGTGTGGAATTGAAATCAATCCAGATCAGATCGCAGCAATCAGGAGCATTCAAGAACCAAGGCAAATCAAAGATATGCAGAACCTCATTGGGAAAGTAGCCACGTTAAGTAGATTCATCTCTAAAACTACAGATAAGTGCATTCCATTTTTTGATTTGATAAAGCGGGGAAGCGCAATTTCAAATGGATCCCTGATTATGTGGAAGCATTCCAGAACATTCTGAATCATCTGGAAAACCCTCGATATTGTCCAGGCCGACAGACCACGAGGGCTTACTCGTGTACTAGGCAGTGTCGTCCCACGCAATGAGTTCATCCCTGGTAAGAGAAGAAGATAAAGTCCAGAGACCTATGTACTACGTAAGTAAGAAGCAACGGCGGCAGAGCGAAACTACCCAAAGATAGAAAAGCTTGTGTATAGTCTGCTAATCGCATCTAGAAAGCTTCGCACTACTTTCATGCTCATCCCATCACTGTATACACTGATCATCTGCTCCGACAAGTGTTACAGAGACCAGAGGCGTCAGGAAGGCTACTCAAATGGAATATTGAGTTGAGCCAGTTTGATCTAAACTTTCATCCCCGAAGATCGATAAGGGGGCAAGTGTTGGTAGATTTTATAGCATAATTTACTATCCCAGAGGACGATGTAGTGAGTGAAGAAGTTGATACCCCAAAACCACTAGTTGACCCCAACACTTGGAAATTTTATGCCGACGGGGCCAGGAATGATAGACGATCTGGTGCTGGGGTTGTACTGGTAACTCCCGAAAAACAATTGATATACTATGCTTTGAGATTAGAGTTCCACACCACAAATAATGACTCGGAGTACGAAGCCTTGATTGTTGGGCTTAGGCCTGAGGGGTTGGGGATAGCGAAACTGGAAATCTTTTGCGATTCCAAGATAGTTGTAAACTAGGACAATGAAGAGTTTTAGGCCAAAGGGACGAGGCTCGTATCATACTTGAAGGAAGTGAGAAAATTGTTGGGTGGCCTCAAACACTACAGCATAACACATATCCCTCGATCGGAGAATCAGAGGGCAGATAAGTTGGCCAAGATGGCTAGTTCTGATAACCCTGAGGACACAGAGATGGTTCCGATAGAGGTACTGCAGTCTCCAAGCATAGATCAGATGGAAATTGATCCTGTATTGGAAACTGAGCCAGAAAGAGAATCGTGGATGACACCCTAAAGAACATCCTGATGAACGGAACGCTTTCGACCAAGAAAAGCGAGAGGCATGCTGTTATTCAAAAGGCTTCCCGATATGTCATGCAAGGAGAAGTCTTATATAGACAAGGATTCTCGATGCCTCTCCTCTGGTGTATAGCCCGTAGCGACATCAAACAGGTACTGAAAGAAGTGCACGAAGGTGAATTCGACGACCAAACTGGAGGACAAACGCTGGCGAAAAAGATACTACGATATGGTTATTTCTAGCCTATTATAAACAAATATGCGGCTAAGTATGCACGACATTGCGATGCATGCCAGAAGTTCTCGAAGATCTGCAGGGTTCCTCCTACCCAGTTGAAGATGATGATGAGTCCGTGGCCCTTCGCTGTTTGGGGGAATTGAGATTATTGGAACCCTCCCCATAGCGAAGGGCGGAGCAAAATTCACCACTGTGGCCGTGGATTACTTTACTAAGTGGGTCGAAGCAGAATTGTTAACTACGATCACAACCAAGAAAATGATAAATTTCATCGTCAGAAACATCATATATCGATTTCGAATTCCGAAAGTCGTCATAGCAGATAATGGAACCCAATTTGATAGCACTGAGTTCCGAGACTTTTTCCAGAGATATCACATCGAGAAAAGGTACACCTCTGTGGCACACCCACAATCGAATGGACAGGTAGAAGCGACAAACAAAGTAATTAAGTCCTTTCTGAAGAAGAGATTGAAACGGGCCAAAACTATGTGGGTCGACGGGTTACCCTTGGCATTATGGGCCTACATGACAACTTACAAGTCAGCAACGGGCTACACACCCTTTTCCCTTGCTTTCGGAGCAGAAGCGATCATCCCGGTAGAACTAGAAGTACCATCCCACAGAACAACTTATTACGACTTGATGACTAATAATAACTTGCTCCTGTAATCCCTAGATATAGTTGAAGAAAAGAGGGACGAAGAAGACCTACATGCCTTGAGGCACAAACAACAGGTAGCCCGATATTATAATAAAAAGGTTCGAGCCCGAACCATTGAACCCGGAGACTTGGTTCTGAAGCCTGTCTTTCCACCCCAGTACATTTGGGTCTGAAATGGGAAGGACCATATTCCATCTTACGGAAGGTTGATAATGGATCCTTTAAGCTAGCGACCGTGGACGGAGATGAGATCCCCAGAGTGTGGAATGCCCAGCATTTGAGGTGTTACTTGGCATGAAATTGTCATTTTATTCTATTGTTTTTAGGACCATGTAAAAAGGCATGACTCGCTTAGAATAGTCTGGTTATATGAGCAAAAGATTATAAAGTGGATGTAGGTCATGATTCGATCGAACCACTATAAAATACCATGTGTCATTTAATTTTACCGCACCATTTTTTTATTCTACTCTTTCATTCTTTACTTACACGGGTTGTTATAATTACAAATTTCGCTATAAACTTCGCAGCAATCTAGAAGCCTGTAATTCGAAGTGCCTTCTATTAAATTAGAAGCTCAAGAGTACGCAGAACGTTGAAGGTGCAATAAAGTAAATGACACAACCATCAACACTCTAATTCTCGTAGCCTAAGAACGAGTATGAAGAACAAGAATTTTCCATGAGGCATGAAGGTGCACCATAATTTAAAAGACTTTCTCGACCACACTCTACCCTTAACATCCGACGAGAGAGTATAAAGGCGCCAATGACTGAGCACCGCAAATGAACTCCTACCCCACTGCAGGATTGGGTGGCAAATTGAAATCTGAGTTCGAACTCTATCCTGAACGTACGACTGGAGAGTATAAAGGCGTTCTGATTAAATGCCGCGAAAGGGCTCCTTTCCCGCTGCAGAATCGGGAACAAGAATCTAAGCTGAGCTCGTCCCCCTCATTTCCGGACATGGGGGAAATCTATATGACTCTAATCAATCCTCAATAATCCCTGGCCTGGTATTATATTAATGATTGATTGGGGGCATATTCTTACACATATATGCATAGTGCAGGAATTTTAAATTTTTATTACATATAATTCTGACTTAGATATGATTTATGACTAAGTATGATAAACTTGCAGGTACACAACAATACAAAAGAAACAGAAATTCATTAACTAATACAGATTTACAAAGCAAAGCTATAACAAAAAGTGATAAGTGAGGGCCATTCTCACAATCACAAGGCCAATGGAAGATCTAAAAACATAAACAAAAGAAATTACTTGGGCTTTGAGGATGACCTTGGATTCTTCTCCTTCTTCTGCTTCTCCGGCTCCTCCTGGTCGGCATCAGATTGGTCATGCTTCTTCCTTTTCTTCTTATCCTAAGGAGGATCCTGTGGAAGGTCGGAGGATTTGGATGCAAGCTGTGTAGTTATAGACTTAGTAGACAGCTTTATAATTAACCCAGATTTGGGATCAGCTACAGAGATGTAGGTGGCACATTTAGAGGCTCTTGCTCCTCTATTTTTAAGGCCAGCCGTTCATCCTTCTTGGCCTTCATGTCGGCCAGAGTCATGCTGTCATCATCCTTTGTCTCTCCCGTGATGGTGACCTCCTCTTCTTCATCCCCATTATCACCATCGGTGTCCCTTAAGGCTCTGATGATTTCTGCATCCTTGGGAATATCAGCGCTTGATGCCACAATGACATTCTCCTATGCCTCAACTTCAGTTTGTTTTGGAACTTCAGGAACTTCGGTATGGGATGGCACATTGATCTTCTCGGTCTCTGCTTGCTTTTCTACAACCTCCTCAGTAGACTTGACACCTATTTCATGAGAAGCAATTGTTATTAGTTTGGGAGAAAATGTGGTCCTCTCAATTGTTTTCTCCACAACGCGATGACAAGTTACAATAGATTTTGACAAATTGTGGAGAGAATATAGAGATACCTTCCATTGACTCTTCGCCCGAAGCTGCAGCAGAAACCCCAACAGCTGGAGGAATGAGGACTTCGGAGATCAATGGTTCATCTGGGTTATATCCCTCAACCTCAGAGGTCTTGGGCTCTAAAGTTGAGCTTGAGCCCTAATCAGCTTTGTACTTGCCCTTGAGCTTAGCCCTCTCTTTTTCCACCTCCTCTTGAATTTGATGCCTACCTTCCGCTAAGACCTCGGGCTCTCCGCCCCTAAGAAAGGTCTGCATAAGCTGGCTTTCGTCGACTTCCTCAACCTTTAAGCATTGATTTTTGCCCTCGATGATCATATCCCATATGTTAGCCAAGGTGGTGGGATAATTCTTAATCCAAGAAATGTCTCGGGTAAGAATGTTGTTAGCGAAAAAGTCTATCAACAGTTCGTCGAACCCTTCTATCTCCTGTTTGACTATGGCAAGCTTTGCGGTAGTAGTGGAGGCTGATTCGAGGGCATCATTGGCATTACTCTCGGCAAGAGTTGCCCGTCCCTCAGCATGAGAAAGTTTGTCAATCAAGCTCGCCCTTTCCTTCTCCTAAGTAGCTTTTTCTGTAGCAAAGCGGTCTTGTGATGCTTTCAGTTCAGTATTTTCCATCTTGAGATCCACTATCTCCTATTTCAAATCCACGCGCTCTTAGCTGTTCGTATCGAGCTCAAGATGGAAATGTTTCTTAGCGTTGTCCAACTCTGTTTTATAATTTTCAGCATCCCGCTGAGCGAAAGCAAGCTAAGCCTGTGCATCTTCAAGTTCCTTCTCAGCCTTGCTCCTGGCCTTAGTGTCATGATAAATCTTCACCCTAGCTCTCGATGCATCTATTTCCGAGCGGCGGATAACATCTGAAAGATTCTTGGCATGTTTCTTCGTCTCCCTATATTTTTAGCCACATGATCGACTTGGCCCACAACTTCTGTATCCCAGTCCTTGGGAACCAGTTCAAGATCTGGCACGAAATGAATCCTTTCAAAGTAGATGCCGTGTAACTGCTTTTGTAAATGATCTAGCTTTCCCTTAATTTCTCGAAGTAAGGGCACCCTCCTGTACATTGGTGGTGTCCAATTGATGTTGACTAGAAGGAACAAGAGCTGCCTTCTCCTTTTCCGAATCTTTGCTGGGATCCTTACATTTGTCTTTGGGCTAATGATGTTTCTTGGGGGATTTTCCCGGAGGAGGTATACCCTTCGGGGGAGTCGGAGCCTTGGGAAGTTGTTTGCACCCCCCCATGTGGAACTTGACGGCTTTGATGCTTCCCGAGGTCTTTCCTCGAAGGAGAGCGAGAGCATGTAGAATGGGACTGATAAGAATCATGGTGTCTTTGACTGTGTCTTCCCCGACTATCACTGTAATCGTGCTCTATTATGGGAGTGAGCCTCGGTTTGTTCTCGCGAAGGTCACGATGAGAGTAGGAATGCGGCAAGGAATCTTTCCTACAAAAAATAACAAACTGGTATAAGGATCGTGAATACAACTAGTATACGGGTGTTGTGATAAGTGGTGCATGTGATTTGTGTATCCCGTGTGATTCCCCCTAACCGACCAGGGCCCGAAGCTTGGCTTGTCTATGCTGTATATTTATTTTTGGTGGGAGTGGTTTCTTCCTCAGAGACAGGAAAGAATGGCTTCTCTCTGAAATCTTCAGAGGTGTAGATATTATCTGGCTAGGGGAACTTTCCTAAATCTCCGAATATCTTCTCCTCTGTTAATGTTTCATGAGTGGTAGGCTCTACTGGCGGTGGAGTCTTCGGAGGAGACTGCCGCTGAGAAACTGAGGCATCCTTTGATTCATCAGCTCGAATTTCTTCTCCTTTGTATATATTCAAATCCTCATCATCCTGGTCAATCATCGACGAAGGACTCTTACAAAATTTGGTCATTTTTGTGTCTTCTGTTGTCACTTCTCCTTCGTTCGAAGGCACGTTACTAGAAACCCCAATTATCTGAGTAGGGAGCACGTACTTGTGGGGCTTTCCACCCGGACTGAGCCCGAATCTTACATCCAGAAGATGGTGTTTGTGGAGGTTCTAGTCGGTTATACATTTCTTAATTCTACAAAGGCCAGACTTGCTTTTTAAAAGGTGGGACAACCGGTCCTCGTACACCGAACCTTCTGTCTTTTGTAAATTATGAGTTGTGTAGAGAAAGAGAAATATTAACACTTCAATCATAAAATTGGAATATGTAATGAAGGATTCAGAACCTACTTGACTGTAGCCACTTCCTCGCATATCCAGCTTGATGTTTTATGTAAAACCAGTCATATTTAGCATCTCCTAAATTACTGTGTCCATCTGTCAAGACCTTTTTGGAGGGGATTGACTCGAAGAATATGAAGTTCGGAGTCCCTGTGGAACGATGCTTGAAATAATAGAATTTCAGATCTTTGTAGGTAAGCTCGGTCTCTAGAGTCTCTGCATATGCGATATACAAGGTATACAGAGCAGCGTAAGCATTCAGATGGAGTTGCATGGGAGCAATACGTAGTCATCTCATAAGATCGAAGACGATTGGAGGAAACGGAGGAATGGCGCCTACCAAGCACATGACTCTACTGATAGCCATGTATACTTCCGGAGCAGAATGGAGTTTGTCTCCTTCCTCTGGGGTTTTTACGTCAACCCAGGGGATCCCATCTCTTAGGCATAGTCTCTTAAGCTTTATATCATCCAATTTTGAAGCTATAGAGTCACTCAGTTTCTCTTTCTCTACTTCTTTAGCACCCTTCATTTCGTCAGGAGCTCGATCATCTTCCTCAAGTGATGTTCTTTCAGAAGATGTCGATTATGTGTCACGATCAGTGACATAATCGGAGTCAGAGTTACTCCAATCTAGATCCAGTGGGAGTACATCGGGATTATAATAATTTGACGACTCTGGATCTTCACTTTTCTCTGATATTCTTGCTGAGTGTCTATCAGACATGGCTGTGTTGGTGATTAAATCGAAAGATTAGAACACAATTACTCGTGAACCCCATGTGTGCAAGTGCTGGGGTGTATGAGTATGCATTGTACTGGAAATGAAAAGCATAGAGTTAATCAGAGCAGCATGATATTGGTCATTGTATGCTACTAAGTTCAGCAATCATCCAGTTCGGAAGGTTCATCTCGAGGGCTCTAGCCTAACTGTACTTTGAGTTATCCAGATTATAATGAGTCCTCAATTGAAGCATATATCAGTGGGTTCAATTAATTGATTTTACTTATTCAGAAATGTCTAAAGGATTGGCTTGAGTGCGAGTTAGCTTGCGTAATTATGAAGTTCGGCTCATCTTGGGGAGGTCTGGTTCGTGGCTCAAGAATAGTTCATTAATGAACATCGGATCGTGAACGACAGATCGGCTCATGACCGGGGAATGGCTCGCGAAGAAAAGTTTGTAGTGGTGAGACATCTCATGATTAAGTATGGCTCGTGAGCGGAGGTCCGGCTCGTGATTTGAACCTGGTTTGAAAGCCAGGATCTTAGACTCGTTGGCTCGTGAACGAGTATCTCGCGAACGATCGCCACGAAACCCCTCATTATTACCCATCACGAACCAATTCCCTACACCTCATCATGAACCGATGCCCTATTCCTCATCACGAACAAGCCAGTGGTCACGACCCGCGATCTGAACTAATGACTTCCACCTCCCAACATCATGAACCGCGTTACCATCACTCTATTCATGAATTAATCAGCTGAGCTCATCCTCCTTTTGATCAACTCCTTCACCCACCTGCTAAGTCATGCCTCCCATCTGGATAGTCCCGTAATCCAACTTCCTCAAGTTGAAGATTAACCAACGGGTATCCTCTCTCGGGCATCAACTCCACAAGCTTTGCCGCCATCATCACCAACACTGGCGACGATCCCAAGGATGACGGTGAGAAAATAAACCAATGAAAACAAAAAAAAAGAATGAAGGAGAAACTAATGCTTAATTTGGTATTCAAGGAATTACAGTCAAGATCATTATCATCATTACCTTTTTCAATTAATTGGGTGATCTCGTAGTTTAATGGATCTGAAGAAATCACGAGTTAGGATTTTGAATTGGGAGTTAGAAAAGAAGGGATTGAGGCAGTAAACAGTAAAAGGTAAAAAGAAAGAGGGAGGCTTGCTTATATAGTCTATACGGAGACTTTTCATCTTCCCTATTTTGTCTCATTGGATCGATCTGGCCCAATAGGCAATAAGCACCCAAATGAGCTCATCATGGCTTGTGCGAGGGCCTCCTCAACCGACAGTTCGTGGCTCACATCAGAAGACAAGATCGCAATATGCTTCGACGAGCATGGTTCTAGGAATAATTACCGAAGGGAAAAATGGATTTTTGACTATAATATAACAAATGTTTATGGAAATTTGAAGATTTACCTGAAGAATCAATTGTAATGTGCTCTAGAATTCACAAGATTGAAGTCAACTAGTAAACAGAGAAATAATTGGAAGCTCAATCTTGTATTTGTACTCGTCAGAGAACGCGGTCCTTTGAAACAGCGTGACGATACAAATAGACACGACTATCAGCGTTCATCTATTCAGAAACAGGCATCTTAATTAATTTTGAAGCATGTTCCGTCTCCGATAAAACAGGCTTTGGGGGGGGGGGATGTTGACTAGCTTAGTAACCAAGCCACCAAGAAAATAAACATTCACAAGCAGATGGAAGAAGACACACACAAGTTCAATATAAAGTCACCCCGGCTCATGAAGCTTCATAGCCCGCTCGTGGGACAAGCTACCTCAACCCGTTCATGATCTAGACGTCATCCCCAACTCGTGCCAATCCACCATGACCCGCTCGTGCCAATCCACCATGACCTGCTCATGAGAGCTGCTCCATGACCCATCAGTCACATAGGACCCTATATCAGAGAATAATAGCCACGACCTAGTCCTCCACGAGCCGCTAATTCAGGATCTGATGACACCTATCCATTACCGCCTTATTGACCATTTCTCCACCCACTCACGAACGGCTTCGAGACCCTCGGGATTTGTGCCATGTGTCTTCACGAACCGCCTGTAGAAATAACCTATAAATAGCCCAACACTTGGTATTTTTCAGGATCTTTTGGCAATTATGAGTATTGTTTCCAGCATTACTGTTCCTCCATTACTTACAATCAGTAATATCCTGAAATTATTGAGTGAAATATCATTGTAAGAGTGTGATTGAGAGAATTTATTGATTTTACTTGCATTCAATCATATAATCAAAGTCATATAAAGTGGACGTAGGCTCGTTAACGCCGAACCACTATAAATTTGGTGTGTTTGTTGCATTTTCTTTCATTTCTTGTTATTATTCTCTGCAATTTCAGACAATTTGGGTGTTAGAGCCATAATCTGCTCTAACAATCTGTAACTTTCCCTTATGAACTAGCTCACGAATGAAATAAATATCTATGTCTATGTGCTTAGTTCTAGCATGCTGTATAGTGTTAGTAGACATATGTATGGCAATTTGATTGTCACACCAAATAATAAGCTTTCTCTTAGTGGTTAACTTTAGCTCTTTAAGTATTGATTGTAGCCGAAGTATTTCTGCAGTAGTATTAACTAAGCTTCTGTACTCGGCTTCTGCCCCTTATCTAGAGGTTGTGGCTTGTTTCTTTGAGCACCATGATATCAAGTTGTTCCCAATGTAAACACAGTAACCTGTTACTGATTTTCTTTCATCAATGATGCCTAATCTGAATTAGCATAGGCTATGATATCTAACTGTTTGCTAGATTTTAGAGTAAGTTCATAATTGATTGTCCCTTTAAGATACCTAAGAATCCTCTTCACAGCTTTCCAATGCTCATCCAAGGGATTCTGCATAAATTGAGAAGCCTTGTTAACACAAAATGAAATATCAGGTCGTGTTATAGTTGCATATTATAATGCACCTGCAACACTTCTATATTGTTTGATATTATTTATGGCTTCTCCCCTATTTCTAGAGAAGTGTTGATTTGAAATATGTAACACCCCATATTTTCTGTGAACATAAAGTAACAAAACAAAGTATACTTAATTTTTAAGAGAAGAATTAAGGGAAACGGGTTACGTAATTGCATTCGTCTCGGAATTCTTCTTGAGATAAAGTCCGAGTTTGCGTAAATCGGACTTCGTATAAAGAAGTTATGGCACTTAGAAGTTTCAGAAATTTAAAATAAAAACCAGCCGGAATTCAAATTTAAAGTTTCGAAATTCAAATCACACACCCGGGCTGGGCAGGAAAATTCCAACCCAGGACCCCGGTCGACCAGGGGGTTGACCTGGGGGTCGACCTGGGTAGAACAGGTCGACCATGGGGTCGACCTCCCCCCCTTCTCCAGATCCGTGGACAGATTCGTTTTTCTGCATTTACACACCCGTTCTGACCAGATTCGTTGCTCCTAAGCTATTTAAACACCCCAAACCTCACTTTCTCTCCACACAATTTCATTTTGCCTATACTCTGCCCTAATTCATATTAAAATAAATCAATGGCGTCGCTGCTCTGGTGAAACCTAAGCTAGAACAAGTGCTCCTTCTTCTTCCAATCTGAATAGGATTAAACGAGAACAACTACAACCCTTTTTCTTTTAGAATCCAACCAAGGTGAGTACAGTTATTTTCAGATATGAAATTTAATTATGTGACCTGGTTATAAATCTGAATTGGAGATTATGCATATTCTTGTTTATCATACCTGTTTTTCTGTGTAGATCTATCTTATTCATGTTTATCAGATCCATTTTTTTGTGTAGATCTATCTTATTAATATTATTGTAACTACTCTGTATCTCTTCCTTTCTACTGCTCTATAGCCAGGCCACCACGAGCCTGAGCCAAATCTCATAAGAGATTGATGCACGAACGTTAAATTTGGGGAAAATAATGAATGATGCATAATTGGACATGACTGATTTGTTCTTGATTTAAGAAAAGAGTATATGTTGTAATTTAAGATTAAGATCTAGGCATACTATATATGATGGTTTATGATTTGGAAGAAGGAGAATTATTGTATGACAACATATGACTTGTAATTTGGGGACATAATGCATGTTATAATTAAAGATCTGATTTTGAGGACATAATACATGTTGTAATTTAAGATCTAGATTTGGGGCGTAATTTATATGACGATCTATGACTTGGAAGAAAAGGATATGTGACTTAGGCATGAAAAACCTATATTATAATAGGGATAATTATAAATGCGAATATGCCTAATTCGGACTTTTGGATATTTGAAATATGCGGTAATCAACGACTATAATTTGGCATAATTTATAATGTGCATCATGATTTGGGGTTTTTAAAGAATATTCTGTATGATACAAATTTAACTAAAATTTGGGAAGTATGTTATGTTGTGAATTATGACCATAATTTGGGCATGTAAAATTAGGCTTAATTTTATGATTAGGCGAGGTATGTCAATGGAATTTTAAGGGATGATTAAATCTGTTAAATTGTCTAATGTACTAAATCTGTTGAAACTGAATACGGTAATTTGGGGTATGAAAATCTGTAGGCTCGATCTAAAATTGAGCAAAACATGTTAATAGAACTTTGGATAATCTACTGTAACTTGTAAAGAAGTTAATTTGTTGAATTGGCATAATTAGTCTGATATTGGCATAATCTGTGAATGAATACTTTAGTTAAAAATAAGAATGCTGAGACACGAGGTTAGACTCTGTTTGCAGTAGAAACCTACCCAGACTCAATCGGCTTAACCAGCAACCAAAAATTGTCAGTCTAATGTGAGGGGACGTAGGCATAAAGATGCTTAGACACGAGGTTAGGTCTGGCTTGTGGCAGAAGTCTGCCCGGAACCGCCCAACAAATCCGGCGACCACAAGCTACCGACCTAATGTGAGAGGTCTATGCATTAATATTTAATTAATGCAAATCGAGGATAAATATGACACCTAAAACGCGTTGGGTGGATAAGGTTAAATCAACTGGACTGATGAATCTAATAAACCCGTTTGAAAATCTGCAGGCCCAATACAAGGTTAGGTGAAATAATATGTAAGTCTGTTAATCTATATATCTAATCCATTAGTCTGAAAACTTATTAATCTGTATATCTGATACGTTAGTCTGAAAACTTGTTAACCTGTATGTCTGAACTGAGAACTAGTTAATTTGGACTTTGTACACCTGAAATCTATAAGCAAGTAAATCTGAAATCTGTTAGTCCGGGGACACAAGGTTAGGAGGGGTAATTACCTGTGTCATCAGTTGTTTGGGACCCATATTATTTAGTGACCCTTTGTGTTACCAAAACTATGACCCAACACTAGGTAGGGGTCCATGGCACGCTTACTGAACTAATTGTAAGAGGTTCACTCTGATAATGGCGAGGGGTGCTGATGGCGCATTCCAACCGGGTCATGTGCGTGCATGGTTCCGGTCTGCTCTAAGGATGTAAGACACCGTGACATCTGTAAATAGGTATGTGTCTATAGGTTGCCACTTTAGAGAGCGATACACCCTTCCGTGGGGCCGACATAGGGTATTTATGTAGTAGGGAGCCGATCGCTTGGGTTAGAATTTAGGGTACACTTTGTTCTGCTGTTTCTGTTGGGGTACCGTCTATTTCAATTGGGGTGGTAACACCTGTCTGTTTCTATGTGGTACCGTCTATTGGGGTGGTAAAGGCCCATTACTAGTGTACACCTAATTCTAGTATTCTGTTTCCGTAGGGGTTATTCTGTTTTTGTCTCTGTTCGAGTGGTAAAGGCCCATTACTAGCATTCTGTTTCTGTACCGTCTGTCTCTGTTCGGGTGGTAAAGGCACATTACTAGCATTCTGTTTCTGAACGTCTCTCTCCGTTCGGGTGGTAAAGGCTCATTACTAGCATTCTGTTTCTGTACCATCTGTCTCTGTTCGGGTGGTAAAGGCACATTACTAGCATTCTGTTTCTAAACGTCTGTCTCTGTTAGGGTGGTAAAGGCCCATTTCTAGCATCGTGTTTCTGAAGAGATCATTCTGTTTAGAAATTAGGACAACACCTGATTCAGTTATACTAGTATTAGTGCAGAGGAGTGAAAACCAAGTAAGAAGCTTAGTTTAGCCTATATCATTCTGTCTCTTCTATTAAACTGCTACTCATGTTATGGTTATCTCTCATCCAGTTGTATTTACATGTCATGATACTGTTATCTGTTTATATGTTAAAAGTCACTGGACTCACCAGAATTATGGCTGACCTAGTTTGTTTCGCCTCTTTTCTTCCGTCCCCCCCCCCCCCCCCCCCAGGTTCTTAGGGTGGAAACATAGGAGCTGGATTCAGGTTCCAACTGCTTAAAGTGCTAGAAGTGCTTGAAATATTGCTTGGCTTTGATTCTACCTATTTATGGCATTCTCTGTTGGGGATTATGGCTTTAAAATTATGCATTCTGAAGGATTTTGTATAAGACTGATATTTGTGTACTTGGGTTTTGGTATTTTGATATAACCTAACTTATTTTTGTTTCTGCTGTAATAAAGTTATAAAATTTTCAAGTACTAATTTACATATCTGTCTTGTAAATTTCTGTTTTGTTTACTTATAACGTTCCACCGAAGTTAAGGCATTCCCTTTGTGAGTGACCTTAACGGAAGTGGGATGTTACACTTGGTATCAGAGCCGAAGGTTACCAGATTTAATAAAAAGTTTTTGAAAACTATTTTCAGAAAGATTTTGAGAAGGAAGTATTTTCAAAAGTAGAGTTTATTTTGAAAAACATAATCCCTAAGAGCCATATATCTTTCGTTTGATTCTCCGTTATGAATCTCTTCCTTTTTCTTTTCAGCATGCCTGAGGTACCCAAAATACCTGAAGGCATACCGATACCAACTTGGTTCAGAAGGTATCTGGAGGTAAGGGCCACCGTCGCAAGCCCAACAGACGTTCCTCCCCCTCCTCCTCCCCCTCCCTGCGTGGATACTTTTTTGAAGATATGCAAAGAATTTCGGGCAATGGGCGGGAAACCTTTTCATGGATCAGAGACATTTGTTTAAGCTCGGAATTGGCTTAAGGAGGTGGAAGATTTGTTTGGTATCTTCAAGATAGGAGATGGAAGGAAGGTCCAATTAGCTGCTTGGTTAATGAAGGACAAAGCCTCGTTTTGGTGGGAGGTCACAAGTGGAGAGCGTCCACAAGTGACATGGATGGATTTCAGGCGTAGGTTCGAGATGAAATTTCTCTCACGAGCAGAAGAGAATTTATACATGGAGAGGTTCTTGGCATTGAAGCAAGGGAATTTATCAGTAAAGGAGTATGTCAACAAGTTCAATCAGCTGGCGAGATTCAGCTTAGACTTGGTGAACACACCTGAAAAGAAGGCCTTGAGATTCGTTAAAGGTTTGAATGAACTGCAACACGGGTTGGCTATGACCCACATTCCTATGGGGGCTACCTTCGAGAAATTGGTTGACATGGCGTTAATGCATAAAGAGGAAGCCAAAAGTGAGAAAAAAGAAGAAAAGCTCGAAGGATCACAGAACAAGAAAGAGTGGCCCAAAAAGGAAACACAAAAGAAGAATGAAAAGTCTGAAGATAAGAAGGAGAAAACGGTCTTTACTTGTGGAAGCTTGACTCATCTGAATAAGGATTGTAGAAAGAGGAAGGACGCTTGCTTCAACTATGGAAAAATGGGACACTTTACAAGGGACTGCCCGAAGAAACGTGGGCAAGGGCAAAGGGAAGAACCTACTTCTGGAGGGCAGGCGAATGCTCACGTGACTGGTTGATAGAGTAAAGGTAGGAAATTTTTTGTAGAAGCTTTAGTTTCCTTATCTGATTATTGAGATAAAACTCTTTTTGATTCTAGCATTTTGATTCTGTAATTGAGACTCTGCACTTTAATACTAGTCTTATTTCTGATCCCGTTATGGTCTCAAACCCCATAAGGGTTACGACTCATCTGTATGTTATAAGTTGGGGTTTTAGGGTATCTGTATTAGGCGTTAAGTTGACCATGACGTATACATTCTGATTTTGTGGGATATGGTGGGGTTTTATCATGCTTGGTTTCCTAAGAATCGTTTGATAATCTGATCTGTACTAGTAGTCTGTAAGTATCTGAATATTTCTGAAAAGGATAGGGTTTTTTTCTCAAAGCGTGAAGTGGATTTCCAGTTTTGACATTGTTTAATGGGAATAATTCTCTGATTGTCAATCTGATGTTGATTTCGGTCTTCAGGGTTGACACTTAAGGACTTATTCTCTTAACCGATGTCTAACGGGAACAGAACTTTTTTACTTGCTTCTATCACTCAGCTATATCCTATCGATCGATTCTTCGACCTTTAGGTAGAAACTAATGGGTGTAAACATGTGTTTGAGACATGTTATGTTTGATGGTTTCAAGTGGATGCAAGTGGTTGCTAGTGGTTGATCGTGGATGCATATACACACACTAGGCACTAGATCGGCTCAAAAACACTCTATACTTCATATGGATGTTTGTGCATTTTTCGATTTTTGTGGATGCAAAATGATTGACTCATCACATGGATGATGCATTTGGATGAATAGTTATGCACTCATATAGAGATGATGTGTATCAAATAGGATTTCTTGCATACATAAGTGGACTCATGGCACTAACATATTTTGCATTAAGGAGGTCAACTGAAACAGTAGACCGCCTGATCTTTGCATTAGATAAGAGACATATACACATACTTTTGCATATGTTCATACAACATTAGAAGTTTTTCTAAGGACAATGCATACTTGTCGATGATGGTTTAGTAGATAGGTGATTGGATGGTAGGACACATTCTCCTTAACTTGATGATTTCGGGGACGAAATCCTTTAAGGAGGGGAGAATGTAACACCCCGCATTTTCTGTGAACATAAAGTAACAAAACAAAGTAAACTTAATTTTTAAGAGAAGAATTAAGGGAAACGGGTTACGCCATTGCGTTCGTTTTGGAATTCTTCTTGAGATAGAGTCCAAGTTTACGTAAATCGGACTTCGTATGAAGAAGTTATGGCACTTAGAAGTTTCAGGAATTAAAAAAAAACCAGCCCGAATTCCAATTTATAGTATTGAAATTCAAATCACACACCCGGGCTGGGCGGAAAAATTCCCGCCCAGGACCCAAGTCGACCAGGGGTCGACCTGGGTAGAACAGGTCGACCATGGGGTCGACCTAGGGGTCGACCTAGGGGTCGACCTCCCCCCTTTTTCCTCCGTGGACAGATTCGTTTATCTGCATTTAGACGCCCGTTCTGACCAGATTCGTTGCTCCTAAGCTACTTAAACACCCCCAAATCTCACTTTCTCTCCACACAATTTCATTTTGCCTATACTCTGCCCTAATTCATATTAAAATAAGTCAATGGCATCGCTACTCTGCTGAAACCTAAGGTAGAACAAGTGCTCCTTCTTCTTCCAATCTGAATAGGATTAAAAGAGAAGAACTACAACCCTTTTTCTTTTAAAATCAAACCAAGGTGAGTACAATTATTTTCAGATATGAAATTTAATTATGATCTTGACATGGTTATAAATCTGAATTGGAGATTATGCATATTCTTGTTTATCAGATCTGTTTTTCTGTGTAGATCTATCTTATTCCTGTTTATCAGATCTGTTTTTCTATGTAGATCTATCTTATTAATATTATTGTAACTACTCTGTATCTCTTCCTTCCTTCTGTTCTATATCCAGGCTACCGTGAGCCTGAGCCAAATCTCATAAGAGATTGACGCACGAACGTTAAATTTGGGAAAAATAATGAATGATGCATAATTGGACATGACTGATTTGTGACTGATTTAAGAAATGGGTATATGTTGTAATTTAAGATTTAGATCTTGGCATACTATATATGATGGTTTACGATTTGGAAGAAGGAGAATTATTGTATGACAACATATGACTTGTAATTTGGGGACATAATGCATGTTATAATTAAAGATCTGATTTTGAGGACATAATACATGTTGTAATTTAAGATCTAGATCTGGGGTGTATTTTATATGACGATCTATTACTTGGAAGAAAAGGATATGTGACTTATGCCTGAAAAACCAATATCATAATAGTGATATTTATAAATGTGAATACGCCTAATTTGGACTTTTGGATATTTGACATACGCGGTAATCAACGGCTATAATTTGGCATAATTTATAATGTGCATCATGATTTGGGGTTTTTAGAGAATATTCTGTATGATACAAATTTAACTAAAATTTGGGACGTATGTTATATTGTGAATTATGACCATTATTTGGGAATGTAAAATTAGGCTTAATTTTATGATTAGGCGAGGTATGTCAATGGAATTTTAAGGGACGATTAAATCTGTTAAATTGTCTAATCTGCTAAATCTGTTGAAACTGAATACGGTAATTTAGGGTATGAAAATCTGTAGGCTCTATCTAAAATTGAGCAAAACATGTTAATAGAACTCTGGATAATCTACTATAACATGTAAAGAAGTTAATTTGTTGAATTGGCATAATTAGTATGATATTGGCATAATCTGTGAATGTTTACTTTAGTTAAAAATAAGAATGCTGAGACACGAGGTTAGACTCTGTTTGCGGTAGAAGCCTGCCCGAACCCAACCGGCTTAACCAGCAACTGCAAACTGTCAGTATAATGTGAGGGGTCATAGGAATAAAGATGCTTAGACACGAGGTTAGGTATGGCTTGTGGCAGAAGTCTGTCCGGAACCGCCCGACACATCCAGCGGCCACTAGCTAGCGACCTAATGTGAGAGGTCTGTGCATTAATATTTAATTAATGCAAATCGAGGATAAATATGATACCTAAAACATTTTGGGTGGATAAGGTTAAATCAACTGGACTGATGAATCTAATAAACCCGTTTAAAAATCTGCAGGCCCAATACAAGGTTAGGTGAAACAATCTGTAAGTCTATTAATCTGTATATCTGATCCGTTAGTCTGAAAACTAGTTAATTTGTAGATCTGATCTGTTAGTCTGAAAATTTGTTAACCTGTATGTCTGATCTGAGAATTAGTTAATTTGGACTTTGTACATATGAAATCTATAAGCAAGTAAATATGAAATCTGTTAGTCTGAGGACACAAGGTTAGGAGGGGTAATTACTTGTGTCATTAGTTGTTTGGGACCCATATTAGTCAATATCCCTTTCTGGTATCAAAACTATGACCCAACACTAGGTAGGGTCCAGGGCACGCTTACTGAACTAATTGTAAGAGGTTCACTCTGATAATGGCGAGGGGTGTTGATAGCGCATTCCAACCGGGTCATGTGTGTGCATGGATCCGGTCTACTCTGAGGATGTAAGACACCGTGACATTCATAAATAGGTCTGTGTCTATAGGTTGCCACTTTAGGGAGTGATACACGCTTCTGTGGGGCCGACACAGGGTTTTTATGTATTAGGGAGCCGATCGCTTGGGGTAGAATTTAGGGTTCACTTAGTTCTGTCTGTTTCTGTTAGGGTGGTAACACCTGTCTGTTTCTATGTGGTACCGTCTGTTGGGGTGGTAAAGGCCCATTACTAGTGTACACCTAATTCTAATATTCTATTTCCGTTGGGGTTATTCTATTTCTGTCTCTGTTCGGGTGGTAAAGGCCCATTACTAGCATTCTGTTTTTGTACCGTCTGTCTCTGTTCGGGTGGTAAAGGCACATTACTAGTATTCTGTTTCTGAACATCTGTCTCTGTTTGGGTGGTAAAGGCCCATTACAAGCATTCTGTTTCTATACCGTCTGTCTCTATTCGGGTGGTAAAGCCACATTACATCTATCTCTGTTAGGGTGGTAAAGGCCCATTTCTAGCATCGTGTTTCTGAAGAGATCATTTTGTTTTCTGTTTAGACATTAGGACAACACCTAATTCTGTTATACTAGTATTAGTGCAAGGAGTGAAAACCAAGTAAGAAGCTTAGTTTAGCCTATATCATTCTGTCTCTTCTATTAACCTGCTACTCCTGTTATGGTTATCTCTCATCTGGTTTTATTTACATGTCATGATACTGTTATCTGTTTATATGCTGAAAGTCACTGGACTCACCAGACTTATGTCTGACCTAGTTTGTTTCGCCTCTTTTCTTCAGTTTCCCCCCAGGTTCTTAGGGTGGAAACATAGGAGCTTGATTTAGGTTCCAACTGCTTGAAGTTCTAGAAGTGCTTGAAATATTGCTTGGCTTTGATTCTACCTATTTATGGCATTCTCTGTTGGGGATTATGGCTTTAAAATTATTCATTCTAAAGGATTTTGTATAAGACTGATATTTGTATACTTGGGTTTTGTTATTGTGATGTAACCAAACTTATTTATGTTTCTGCTGTAATAAAGTTATAAAATTTTCAAGTACAACTTTGCGTATCTGTCTTGTAAATTTCTGTTCTGTTTACTTATAACGTTCCACCGAAGTTAAGGCATTCCCTTTGTGAGTGACCTTAACGGAAGTGGGGTGTTACAATATCATTGGTATTGGCTGTGGTTTTGCATTTTCCATTTTAGTCTTGATCAATAATTCTGAAATAACTTTTTCTGACAGATATGTATCTCAGAATTTGATCTTCTATTTACTCCTAAGCCCAGAAAATATGAGATATCACCCAGATCTTTAACAGAAAACTGCTTGTCTAGCTGAGTTGTTATGTGCTTAATTTCTGCTTCATCTGAACCTGTAATAATAAGATCATCAACGTATACAAGTATGTATGATATTGATAAATCAATAAATTTAGTAAAGTGGCATGGATCAGATTTTTTTGATTGATAACCCATTGTGCCCAGAGTATTTTTCAGCCTTTCAAACCATGCTCTGGGGGCTTGCTTGAGTCCATAAATGGCTTTGTTGAGTTTGCATACTGTGCAGTATTTTGAGTAAATCCTTGTGGCTGTGGCATATATATTTCCTCTTGCAATTTGCCGTTTAAAAATGCATTATTGACATCTAAATGTTTTGTTTTCCATCCTTTGGTCAAGGCCACAGTAAGTATTAACCTGATTGTTGAAGGCTTGATCACTGGAGAGAAAGTTGCATTAAAGTCGAACCCATATTCTTGAGTAAACCCCTTTGCCACCAATCAAGCTTTGTACCAGTTTATAGTGCCATCAGAGTTTCTTTTCAGTTTATAAGTCCATTTACATCTTATAATAGTTTTATTTTGAGGAGGATACACTGATTCCCATGTGTTATTTTTTATTAGGGCAGCGTATTCTTCCTGCATAGCCTTTCTCCAGTTGTTGTCCTTAGCGGCTTGGTCATAATTTGTTGGTTCAACAATGACAATTATGTCAGAGTAAATTTTGGGTTTACAAATGACACTTTTGGCTCTTGTCATCATAGGATGGCCAGCTTGATTCTGATTGGAGTTAGATGGTAAGCTTTCATTAGTTTGATTTGTATTTCTAGTTGATGAGCTTTCATCATTATTACTTCTGGCAGGAGTGTTATTATTGTTAGTTTCTGATGTTCTCTGTTCACTTTGGCATGGCAAGGGTGAATCATAGGCGAGGCTGGGTGGTTCAATGTGATCTTGAGCTTGCCGAAGATCATTTAGAGCATCAACAGCCATGGAACCATCTTCAGTACTCTAATTATTGTCCAAAATTGTCATTTAAGGTATTATCACTTTTGGATTAATCACTTTTTTTGAAGTTTTCAAACCTGACTCTTTGTATGGGAATATAGACTCATTAAAAACAATATGCCTACTGATATGAATTCTTCCATTAGAGTCAATGCACTTAAACCCTTTTTTATTAGAATAGTAACCAACAAAAATACATGGCTTTTATCGAAAATCGATTTTATGAAAGTTATAGGGTCTTGAATATGGGAAATATAGACACCCCTACATTTTAAGTTGACCATAGTCTGGTTTAAAATTGTATAGCTTTTCTAGTGGACTTATTGTAACACCCCACATCCATTAAGGTCACTCACAAAGGGAATGCCTTAATTTCGGTGGAGAGTTATAAGTAAAAGATGCAGATAAATTACAAGACAGACAAAATTAAAACAACGGAAAATAGGACTTTACTTTATTGATCAAATAGTTTGTACAACGATTATTTTCCAATACCAGAATATCTGTCTTACAAAATAAAGAAGAATAAAATAACATTTATATTCCCCAAGGTAGCGTGAGCCAGCCATAGCAATGGAAAAGAGAATCTCAGCAAAACTTCGACTAATCTTCAGCTTGGAAAGAAAACTGGACTAAGTAGTAATATTTCCTCCCTGCAAACCTTGGGGGGGGGGGGGGGGAGGGAACGGAAGACAAGAAAGCAAAAAAAAAAAAAACAGAGTCATACATAAAGTCTGGTAAGTTCGGTAACTTTCATCATGTGAACAGGTAAAAGCAACATGACATGGATTAACTGAATACAAGGCAATACCATGATGATAGGGTTAACAAGATAACGCAAGCTATGCTGAGGCAAGATAAAACTAAATGTACTGATAAATTGTATCTAACGACTAGCTGAATATACTGATAAACTGAATATGCTTCCATACTTTCTCTACTTCGTGATTACCCTATTATTCTGGTTTCTATATCTCTGCACCACCTAACTAGTGTCCAACTAGTAGTCTGTATAAACTGATAAAATAATAACATGATCCCAATCCCCGAAATTGTGGTTGTTTTCAGGTGTACATCTATTATTTATTACCTAGATCTAATCTAGGGTTTACGCTACCTAGGGCTACTGGGGTTTATGCTACCTATTGAACATTTCTCGGATTTTTGGGTTTACGCGACCTAGGTCCAACTAGGGATTACGCTACCTATCGAGTGACGCCCCTAATCTTGGACACACTACCCAGAGCGGTATATGTTCCTATACTTTCCCCACGTATGTGTCGTGAATCGTTATCGCTGTCTAGATGCACATGTCCTCTATATGTGCGACCCGAGTCTCGTGGCAGGGCAAATCAAGAAACACGGAACTCGGTCGGGAGCTTTCAGATATCTGCCGATGCAGATGCTAAGGTCTGTTTTCTAGTGGATATGGTCCCACTTGACCCCTCCCTCAACTAATGAAAGGCTCACCTTGAAAAATAAGAACTATATGCAGGCCCTCTATATGTAAATTGCTAACAACTATTTTAAACAAATTTGGCCTATATCATATTTATTTGTCAAGCCCACTAACATACCTATATTCTAGGCCCAAATCTTGATTTACCTATCAATTAACCCAACTTGCAGTTTATGCCAAATTAGATCAGTTCATGTCAAAACTAGATTTAATATTCTAGTTTATAGTTTATATCCAAACTTGGCCTACATGCCAATTACATACTTTGCGGTCAATTAACAATTTACCATTTTACGCCCAAGTCTAATATGCATGTAATATTTATTATTATAGCCAATTCAGATTATGCTAACATGTTTGTTATGCCAAATCATCTTAATTAAGCTACGCCCTAATTCCCCTGCCGTAGTCGTACGTATAACATGATTTCACAAGTTTCTAGGTACTCATGAAATGAAACTAACAAAAGGAATAAGGGATAAGCACGAGAATTGAAATAAGAGAATAGGCATGAAAAAAGCGAACCAAAATACACAAATACAAAGATAATGGGTCCAATGGGTTTGGTGTACATAATAGAGAACCGGATTAAACTAAGCAAATTACACCCTAAGTATGAGATCGAACAAAATCAAGGGAGACATAGGTGATTTGATCCAACATAATGCCAGTTCGGTATACAATCATGATTTGTAACTACAATGTTATGGGCATAAACAATTAACCATAATAGTCTTAGGCGATTAACCACAATCGTCATAGTCATGGTCATAGGTAGAAATCTCATAGTTATGAAGCATAAGCGATTAACCACAATAGTCATGGATAATTAACCAAAATAGTCCTAGGCAATTATCCTAAATAGTCATAGGCAATTAACTGTAATAATTTCAAAGTCATGGTCATAGACAATAGTCTTATGTTCATAATCATAGGCAATAATCTCATAGTCATGAATCATGTTCGTAGACAATAGTCTTATGTTCATAGTCATAGGCATAGGCATAGTCCTATGTTCACAGTCATTGGCACAGTCTTATGTTCACAGTCATAGTCTTAGGCCATTAACAATAGTTTTCAACGTCATAGGCATAGGCACAGTCTCATCGGTAATTAATCACAATAGTTCTTAATTAGATCCAAAGGCATATACAAGCACAGATTCAAATGAGAGGATCAGGCATATTCTTATATTCATTTAATTTCATGCCACAAATAGATCTAGACATTCAAATCTAAAAAGTAACTGACTTACATTGATCGGTTTTAGAAAAGGATAATAAGATAACGTTGAGGTGATTTGCTATGATTCGCGCGACGTTGCTCGAAGCCGTTGAATTAGTCTTTGCTTCCCTTCTTGAAGCTTTAACTTTATTTGAATCTCCAAGATGCAATTCCTAGCTGTAGTCTTCAAGAATAGTCTTCGTGTTTTATTTTAATTTATTTATTTCAATTATTCCAGAAGCAGCATAAGGAGAGAATAAAATGGTGTAAAGAGAATGGGGATGGGGGCTGTTTATATAGGATTAGGCAGACGAATCTAGACTGAAAACGAGACCAGAAACATCAGAATGAACCCAGGCTCAAAACTGGGCTTCAGCACCAGGTCGACCCCCAGGTCGACACTATGGTCGACCTGGTCCCTGGGAGGTCGACACTATGGTCGACTTGGTCCTGGGCGAGAAATTTCCCGCCCAGCCTGTTCTGGGTTTTGAATTTGAATTCGAATTTCGAGCTGTTTTCCTGTTCTGAAAATCCTTCAAAATTCGGAGGGTCATATCTCCCTCATACGGACTCCGTTTCTCGAAAACTTGGATTTGTTTCCAAGAATGCTTTCGAGGCGAACGCAATGGAGCAATCCGTTTCCGTTGATTCTTATTTTAAAATTTATTTATACTTTAAATTGCAAAACTTAATGTTACAGAACTACGGGGTGTTACACTTATCCCATCAAGTACTTTAGTAGGCATTCTATTTATAAGATAAACAAATGAATTAAATGCTTCAAACCAGAATTTTAGGGGTAAAGAAGCTTGTGCTAACAGCGTTAAACCAGATTTAACTACGTGTCTGCGTTTTCTCCTCATTAATCCATTTTGTTCAGCGGTGTATGGACAGGTCATTCTATGTTTTGTACCCTTATTTTTAAAGAAATTGATGATTGGTTTAAATTCAGCTCTACAATCAAATTGAAATGTCTTAATGGTGGGGTTGAATTGATTTTCAATCATCTTAACAAAATTGACCACAATTCTATGTGTCTCTGATTTGGACTTTAGTAAAAACAGCCAGGTGTACCTATTACATGCATCAATAAATGACAAGTAATATTTGTATCCAAAATCTAAATTTATAGGGGCTGGACCCCAGAGGTCAGCTGCTATAAGTTCAAATGGTCTATAACATGATGTAGAATTTGGAAAAGGAAATTTATGACTCTTTCCCATTTATCAATAGATGCATACATGAGGTAAATTGACATCAATAAATGGTATTTTATTGTTAAGAAGAATTTTCTTAACTATATTTAGACTAGGATGGCCTACTTTGTAGTGCCATATGTCAAGAATAGATTTGCTACTAGAGGGTACATTACTTTCAACATTGTTAACATTAGCATAATATGGCTGACATTTATCAAGAGTTTTACAATCACTAAACCTAAACTTATATAGGCCATTAACAACATCACCCTGTAATAAAACATCTTTTGTCAGTATATCTTTAACCAAGCAATGTTTTGGATAAAATTCAAAATATATGTCATTATCTCTAGCAAATTGGGAGACACTAATCAAGTTCTTCTTGATTTTAGGAACTCTTAATAAATTGTGTAAGAATAATTGTCTTTTACCTCTTATGCTACCATTGCCAATATGAGATATACCAATACATTTTCCATTACTCATACTGATAGTATGTTTACCTTTGTATTCTCTGCTGCCAAGATTTAAATTTTCAAGATTGTTAGTGACATGATTTGTAGCCCCTGAATCAGGATGCCAGCTGTTGTCATTAATATGCTCCAATCTGGTTGTTTCATTTTGATTTCTTGATGAATCTGACTGATTACTATTGTATGTATGGGCTTGAGCAATGTTAGCACTAATATTTGACCCCCTTTGACTAGCTTGAACTTGTCCATTACCATAGTTAGGATTATACCTAAAATAACATTTCCTTGCTGTGTGGCCAATTTTCTCGCAAATCTGACACTTGGGCTTGTTGTTATTATTATAATTCCATCTTCCTCTGCCCCTGCCACGATTTGAATTGCCATCTATTTGATTTAGTTGCTCAAATCTATTGGCAGTGTTCTGATTTTTGTTTTTACCACTGGTAGCATCATAATTCACATTCATGTCATTATCTTGCTCTCTTTTACTTTCAATTCTGGCTTCGTGTGACAGTAACATAGAGTGTACATCATCCATGGATGAAAATTGTTTTTGTAATGATATGATGGATTCGACGGCTTCATATTTGTCAATTAGTCCATTTAAGATAATAAGAATTTGTTCAGATTCAGAAAGCTTTTGTCCTGCAGCTTCTAACAAATCACATAGAGATTTCATCTTGCTCAAATATTCCCTCATGGTACTATTTTCGTTTCTTATCCTTTGTAATTGTCGCTTATAATGCATAACTTTGGCATAAGATTGATTAGTTAATCCTTTTCACTGTTCTTCCATATTTCAAGTGATGTTTTGCATCCTATCACTCATGGTAAGAGTTTTTCACTTATAGAAGACAGTAGCCGTGAACAAATTAATTTATCCTGTCTATGAAACTTAATGTATTCATCACTAGGAACAACATGGTTTTCCGAATTTGTGATAAACTGGGCTGGTGTTGGAATAGTACCCATAGTATATCCATCCAGGACGTAACCATCTAATGCTGTTTTAATATGTAAATTCAATAGTAGATAGTTATTTTCATCAAGTTGAACTGTAATGAGTTGAGATTGGCGACTAACCACTGTCTTTATCAATTTATCTGCATCACTTGATCCTTCTTGAGGGCCTGAGACATTGATAAAAGCCAATGAGGAATTATTGTTACTGCTATTTCCCATGAAGAAAATATGCACCGCAAGGGACTAAAGTGGGTGAAGAAAAGAATCAGGAGGGAGGAGAATTAGTTTCGGCGATCAATTGCAACCAACTAGAGGGATTCTTTGAAGAGAACTTCTCTGATTTGAATTACTGGATGGCACAGTTGAGTTCTTGAAACTTTTTCTTCACTTTCTAACGTATCTTGATACCAAAATGAAGACTAGCGATCTGTTGATTCAGATGCAGCCACGGTTGAGATGCAGATCAGTAGCTTTGCCTGAAACTGATCTGTAGATTGACTGTTCGCGAGGCACTGATGATCAGAATGCCTCTTCGCTCTCTCCAATGATGAAAATTAATCGAGGAGAGAAATTATCACACTAACTACTGTGTGATTTCTTTGCAAGAGTGGATCTTATAGTCGTTAGGCAATGATGTGGTTCTCTGGTACTAAGAAAGAGTTTGCACAGTTTTGAAATGAAGAATTTTGTAATATTATTGAATGAATCTTGTATAGATGCAATGCTCTATTTTATATAATGTATAACTGACGCTCTGTTTATATAATGTACAACTGAGAACGGTTGGGCTGAGAATGCTACGGGCCCATTTATGTAATGAGTTATATAAGCGGGTATAAACATGAATAAACCCGATTACATTGAACATAATACTCTGGCCGACATAATATATGCTGCTACGCTTTATTTATCAACTCACTTCCTCAAAAGATAAATTCGGATGGGAAAAAAGACACACTATGCCATATATGGCCTATGGCAACCCCAAAGAAATGACGAAGTAGGTGCCAAAAAGTGTTGCTATAGGAAAAAAATGACCTGTGGCAACACTTTTTTGGGGTTGCCTTTTGCCGCGTTGCCTTAGAGTCAAAGGCAACATCTTTGCGACCCTATGGAAATATCGGTACAGGTGTTGCCAACAGGTACCACTAGAACAAAAAAATACCCTTTCACAACTGCCAAAAATAGTTGTAATATGTTTAGTACAGCTGGCAATCGTAATCAAGTCAACCTTTTTTACAATTGCTTCTAGCAATTGTTAAAATTTGTTTTACAGCTGTTAAAAGTAATTACACCTCAACTGCTATTAATCAAAAATTTCATAATATTATAATAAATATTATTATAACACAGTATTTTATTCAAATAAATATTTTATTTCAACATTTACTGGTATATTATACAATCATTCATATTTACATACATTCCTCACTACATTGTCACTCGATTCACTCATATACAAACTCACATATACAACAGTGAGCAAGAAAAAATACACAAAAATGATTACATAAACTACATTGTGAATTCTACTCCATGGCCTGGACGATATCCCACATTTAATAGTGATGATGTTCATGATACATCTCCGAATGAGTTTGAACTCTTTACAGTAAGTATGGCAGGAGTCAGGAAAGGTTCCGACATTTCTAGAAGAAACAGTAAACCATGACTCAGATGTAAGAAACTAGATGGTGATTCAACCCATATAAAGATGTTGTACCTTATATTTTGTTAACACATCATCCATGTGCTCGATTAAAGCTAGTATGACAAATTTTAGAGCAGCACGGGCATGTATGATAAATCTTGAAGCTCCATGCACGAGTATAATATGAGAGACGACAGATTTGGTGGAAACCGTTTCGTATTATTGCTTTTGAATCCCTTTAAAGAAGCAGTTATCTGAGTTGGTTAATTCTTTATTCTGCCCACATGTTTCTATACGTCATGAAACCTTTTGACTTCTTAATTTCAATTCCAAAGCAGACTTATTAAAAGCACTAATTATGTAGGCATATTAAAAGTACATAA
Organism: Allium sativum; assembly: GCA_030737875.1. Classification (NCBI taxonomy): domain Eukaryota; kingdom Viridiplantae; phylum Streptophyta; class Magnoliopsida; order Asparagales; family Amaryllidaceae; genus Allium; species Allium sativum. Next base: position 534,478,019 of record CM060923.1, on the reverse strand, counting down.
CTCATCATCCACTCAACATTATTTCAGAATCTGACAGGTTGTCAAAACAGCCAGATTTGCTTGCATTCAAATATGTGAAATCTGATCAACTTTGAAAGCAAATAGCATCTTATCATCAAGAGAACTTTATTCAAAGAATAGTGACCAGTGAGATTTTCTCATGGATACAGATATGGTTGTGGATGTGGTAATATTAGGTATTGCTAAAATAAACATTTAAATAATTGCTAGTAGCACAACAGGTGAATAAAAGAACTAGGAACGGGCCCAAATAGCATACGTACTTTTGCTTGTACTACAGTCAAGTAGTTTGTTCTGTTGTTAGCTTAGAGACGTTTGCATGCTCCCATTAGAGTCCAAGATCTATTATATAGCACCAACCTCTTCTTATTTTGTTGTGGAGAAGCAGCCATTAAACTGTGTGTAAAGCAGTACACCGAAAACCGAAAAGAATCAGCAACATAAACATAGACATGTTAGTTAGTTATTTATACATCATGCACTAGGAATAACAGAACGATCTAGAAAAGTTATTAAAAATAAAACTTGTTTTGACTTGCTGATAAGACAAATATTAATCCATTAACATCAGTTTGCTGATAAGATGAAGCTAAATTTCTAGTGATTATGACAAAGCAGTTGATGTATTGCAAAGACTTCTACGTAAAACATTGTTGGCCACATACATTTTACTGCATTGTGGCAAATAATATGAAACTGATGTAGTTGTTGTTCATATTTCATGCACACTATCCAGAGCGAACTAAAAACGATTATGGATCAACTTCAAAGGAAAATCGATAAAACTATACAATACCCCCATTCTTTTTCCTTTCCCTCCAGCTAACAAAACCATGAAAACACTCTTCTCTTTCATAGTAATATCGCTCTGCCAATAATTGAACATAATGGGGAACTGAATAAAGATCCAAACGATCATTAATAAAGACAAATAAAAACAAATGCTTTACTATGTTAACTATTTTAACAACCTTCGCTTTGGCTTCATTTATTGTCGTGCGGACAAACCTCTTTGGAGTCAAAGCTGTTTGCTTCGCCACGTTAGCTATTCGAACTGAGCTTAAGGCCAAAAACTCAAATTACGGCGCTGTACTCTCAAGCATATCGAATGTATGAATGAAGCTTTTACCTTGAACAGTATGTAATAACCCGGAAATCCGAGCCAATTTAAATTTTTTATTTTGGCAATTTTAGCGAATTTTGAATATTCAAAATGAATTATTTTAAATAATAACGACGAGAAATTTATTTTGAATAGAATTAGAACGTATATATTTATATACGTCGTCGTTAGAATATAAATATTTATTTATATATATAAAAGGAATTGAAAATGGCGCGGTAGTTCGATAATTCGATTTCAAATTTCAATTGAACATACCGGGTGTAAAATAAATCGGATTTTAGTGAAACCAAAAATATTAGAATTTTTTTGTGAATATATTTCCAACGAATCCGAAAAATCGAAATTTCATAGCGGGGATAAAAAGATATGTCCAGTTGAAATTTCAGAATAGTCGCTATGGAATTCTGGCCCTTAAAAATTGAAATTTTGCAAACGACCTCGGATTTCGACGAAACCACTTTTGTTGGATCTGTGATGTCAAGTTATTGCTAGGTTTCAAAATTCATAATTTTTCGAATCAATATGTGAGCGTGGCAAAGGAAAACGTGTTTTTCAATTTCGATCGACCTGAAAATGGCCATTTTTCAAACGGTCTCGGAATTTGACAAAATTAGTTTAGTCAGGACCGTATCGTCAATACGAAGCTAGAAGATATTTTTCGGAAATTTTTAGAGACTGTATGTGACCCCGGTAATTTGAAATGTACGTTCAAATTGAATATATATAGATTTATGTTTCAATTTAAATGGAAACTGATTCAAACAGTCGAATTGGCCTACGATACATATCCCATTGTGTTTGGAACGGGGGTTATACACTAGGGACGACAGTCGTTGGGTCCCGTTTCGAACTCAAATAGAAAGTCAACCTTTTGAAAATTAAAATTAAAATTAATATTATTATTATATTATTCCCCTTTCTCTCTATACTCTCACATCAGCCCCCCCCCCCCCCCCCCCCCCGTTTACTTTTTCCAAAGAGAGAAAAAAACCTAAACTAAAAATCGATCGCGCCACCACCAGTGTCGACCACCGACGTTCATCGCGCCCCCTCCAGCAGCGGCGGCGCGCCTCCATCCCCTCCCCCTAGTCTGCCCCCAAACCCCCTCCCTCCGCACATTTTATTCCACCTCAAAATGCGACACAGCCTCCCCCTAAGCCCACGGTGAAACCCTAGCATCGCACCCCCCTCTGACAGGCGCCGCGGGTCCCCCAGCACCCCCCTCCTTCCTCCTACCTCCTTCTCTTATCCCCTTCGTTCGATTTGAACCCTATAAGTGTTTTTTTATATATATATATATTTTATAAATACTGATTTAGTTAGCTATAAAAACAGATTTTACTTAGCTATAAAAACGGATTTTTATTAAGCAGAAAGTTTTGATTTTATTAATCAGAAAGTTTTAATTTTTATTTCACATAAAGTTATAATTTTTAATTAAGAAAAGATGCGATTTTTACAATAGAAAAGATGCATTTTTACAATAGAAAAGATACGATTTTTACAATAGAAAAGATGCGATTTTTACAATAGAATAGATTCGATTTTTAAAATAGAAAAGATTCGATTTTTATAAAAGAAAAGGAATGATTTTTACCATTAAGTAACGTATATAAAAATTCGATTTTTATATAGAAGTTAACAAGGTAAAAATTCGATTTTTATATATTGAATAGCGAAGTAAAAATTCGATTTTTATATATGTAGTGAATATGGATAACGAAAGTGATGAAAGAAGGAACGGTGAAGACTTCTACATTTGAAGAGTTGTGGCGTTCGGTTTAGCTAGTTGGTGAGAACTTCTCACCTTTAATTTTCTTTTTCTAGTTAAATATATACTAGGATGCAGACGGTGTTTAGTAGCACCCGACACCCGTCGTCCACAGACCATGGACGGCTTATTTGTTTGATTTTGATGCGTAGTTGATTGTGTGATGTGATGTGAAAAGAATTAAAATATTTATATAGTTAAAAATATTATATAGTTGAAAATATAATTTTAAACGTAAATGTGAATAAATAAATATAAACAAATCAGATGATTTATTTATATACACACATTTGACTGATATTGATTGGGATGATAAATATTACACCTCGGCCAACTACACAAATAAAATATGAGTTTGATTGTTTGAAACCCCACACGCGTATTGGGATGATATATGACATACACTAATCCCAATAATTAGTTGTATGTCGATCGATTGATTGACAGACTGTTATAAGCGTTAAGAATTTATATTTGATGCTTATACAGTGTAGAATGCACTTTGGATAATAGTTGATTATTTGTCATGGTTGATATATACATGTGTTGTAGAAAACCCATATAATTAACATTATATGGTAATTGATTGGGCCTCATTCCAGTTTTGAAAAAGAAATATTTGAAAAAGAAATATTTGAAAAAGAAATATTTGAAATAGAATATTTGAAAATAGAAATATATGAAGCCGTGTTGATTAGATTGACGCCATTTTGACGTAAACGATATTTATATCAAATTTATTCATTTTATAATGAATATCGAAAGTGATTTAAAAATCTGATATTTTGAAAAGAATTGAAATTCGAATTAAACTGAATAGAAATAAATTCGAATTGAAATTAAAAAGAAATGAATTCGAATTGAAATTGAATATAAATGAATTCGAATTGAAATTGAATTGAATTGAAAACAAACTGAAATTGAGTTAGAAATCAATTTGAATTGAAATCAATTTTAAATGAATTTGAAAGGAATTTATAAGGAAAAATTCAATTTTGATTTGAATTCAAGATGAAGTTGAAACTTTTTTGAAAACGAATTTAAAACGATTTATAAAATACGTTTTAAAAGTAAATCGACGAAATATAATATATATATATATATATATTATATATATAATGGCCTGAATAGAACGCGCCGCGCCGCGGCAGTTCGCGAATTTCGACCATTAACTTCGAATGGATATTGCGGGAGATCCGACCGTCGGATTCTCCTAAAACCGGAACCGTTGGGTTCGTATTGAAAACCGATTTCTAACGCATATTAGAAATTAGAAATCTAACGGTTGGATTTGGAATTATTTCCAAATCAAATTTGAAAATGGTCGCTGTAAGTGCAGTTCGATGGCCGTTGATGGAAATCGACTGTACGGGCCTTGATAAAATTATTAAAAATATCAATAATTTGTGTAAAATTATAAGAAATGATTTGTGAAGAATTGGGATGAAAAACTCCATATTTGAAAAGATAAAAATAGATTTTTACCGAAATGAACTAGTTTTGAACTTGAATAGTAATTTATTTATTTTTAAAATAAATAAATTGGATTTGAAATCGTTTTGAAAATAACCAGAATTTCCAATAATTGCATTGGAATGGATTTGAATCGAAATTGTCTTCGGAATATTTCGATGTTGGATTTCGTGATTATACAGATGTTGTTATGGAAATTTGAAAGATATATATATCGTTATTTCCAATACGATATTTGTTGGTCGTAGAATTTGATATTGAATATAAGCTGATATATTTTCTATTCAGAGCCTTGTCTTTAATATCAAATGTGATTCTGGTTTTTCGTGAATGGTGTCTTCATTAACACTGTTCTTAAGCCCAGCTGAGGAAAAGATTAAATCTTTTTATTTAGATTTAATGAAGTGTACCAAATAAATAATATTTAATTGGAATTGAATTGGTATTGATTTTTGCATTTATCGTGAACAGTGTTTTAAATAACACTTATTCTTTAACCCGATAATTAATGGAATGTGATTTTGGGTTGTCGTGAACGGTATCTTCAATAATACTGTTCTTAGACCTAAAGTAGTTAAGAAAATTAGAAACTAACTGGAGATTAGTTAAGTAGAATGGTTTCTGGGGTATTGATCTGATGTTGGTTTCGGCCTTCGGGTTTAATACTTAGGGAATTGCTCACTTGCTAATTTACGGTTAGGGACTGATTGAAATGTGATGTGATGTTGGGTTTATCGTGAACCGTGTTTTAAATGACACTGATTCTTTAACCCAGGCACAGATTAAAACTAAGTGGAGTTTTAATGAATCTTTAATTAGATTGAAAAGATCGAGAATGGAGTATAACCAGTTTCGCTCCAGGCGGAAGTTAAATCTTTAATTAGATTTAAACGTGAAATGGTAATTGAATTTACCGATAACACCGTGGTGTTAGATATGAAGTATTACAAGTCTTACTTCATGGGCTGAATAGGTTGGGATGGGGAAATTAAAAAAAATGATTACTTCAGTAAGGTTCGTTAATCCCAACTAGTTGAAATGATATTCAAAAGAAGATTAAATAATAAATTTAGAAGAATTTATCTTGGATAAATTTAATGGGAACCTTTCCCTAAGAATGTGAAATTTAGAAACTAACTGACGGTTAGCTAAGTAGAATGGTTTTCTGGATATTGATCTGATGTTGGTTTCGGCCTTCGGGGTTAATATTTGGGGAATTATTCTCTTGATTAATTTACGGTTAGTGACTGATGAATTGGAATGAGGCGTATGTTGTGTTTGTGTAACACTTGTTTATTATATACGCAAGTTATTCAGAAAGGCCGGGTTTATCCCATTCTGAATAACGATTACGACGATAAGTCGAAGATGAAGACGGTGGTTGAAGACCGGAGGTCTTCACATCATTTGGGTGATTACTGATGATCTTGATTGGGCTGTACACCCAAGAAGATGGAAACAATTAGTGGTCGTCCAGACGTACTTGGAGATCGATGGATATGCGGGGTACTAGGTGCCTCCGGTTTCATTCAGACCCAGAACGAACTTGTAAATGGACTGTGTGTCTGACATTGGATATCATTCTGTGTGATTGATGGATATTGGTTGCATGGAGTGGTTTGCCTGTGTGGCATGCTAAGATGCAAATGATCAAGGCTTTTGTTGAAAAGCAAAGTCTTGTGGTTGATGATCAAAGCACGGCCTTTGTGGCGTAGCTTTTTGTAGCGTAGATTCGCGAACCTCACACCCCGGTTGTGAACCAGAAACGGGAGAGGACCTCAGGGAGGGCATGCGTTTTCTTCTAGCTAGAAGTGGCGTCAGTGGTTTTACATTCCCTGACGAGTTTGACTTATGTGGTTGTTGGTTTGCGAGGCGCCTCGGATATATCGGTCGATCCGGGACCGATGGAGTCATTCGTTGGCTCATTTACGACCCAAAGGGCGGGGAAACGCAGTGTTTAGGAATTTTAATCCACATCGGTGGACCGGCCCTGTCGCTCCAAAGGCTTGACTGAGTACTTGCCTCAGACATGGGCTAGATTGTCTCGAATCGGTGGAGGACGATCCCTAGCCTCAGTTCGCAGATGGAAATCCAATTTCCAAATACGTGACTTTGCGGTTTTATTTGTAAAGCCTAGTATTGGCAACATAGTAGCATGGGATGCTATGCCGCCTATGATTGATATTTATGATTGAAATTGTTTTGACACTATACACTTATAGTACTATCAAAATAATAGGTTTTAAACGTATCAAGCATTCTTGGCTATTATAAGGTAAAAACCCTATCCTCCGGCTTGCGTTGCATTGTGTGATGGGACCTGGGTCTTATAATAGCTTCATTTTTCTTTATTTAGCATTGCGCTGTTTGTTTATGCACTGGTATTCTTGGGAGGAAATCCGTTCCGTGTTATACGGCATGGTCCCTTGATTTACCTAACTTTAAAATAAAGATTAATAACTGTTTTTAGTTCTCACACCAGTCACATGACTGATTTGGAGTTTATTGTTTTAACCTAAACTCTGGGTGCCCTTATTTTGACACGGGCAGCTAGTAGTTTTGGTTTTGCAGATTAATATTCACAGGATCCTAGTTTACAGCTGGAATGATATCCGGAAAGCTTTGTATCCGTATATCTCCTTCTAGTTGTATTTTGTATTATTTTCCGCTGCTATGTAATTTATTGTAATCTCTGATATTTTGTAATGTATAATATCCATTTATACTTTGTATATTCTTGTATTCTGATGGAATTGTTGTAATTAATAATGAAATGTTCTTCCGTCTGCGTTCGGTTGTGGCTTGTTCTCGACTCAATCCGGGCTTTCCTCACCGGGGAAGTTCGGGTCGTTTCAGTTGGTATTAGAGCTTTGGTTTACAGAGCTCGAGAACAAGACACATTAGAACTGTACGAAAGAATTCATCAGAAATTGGATTAGTAATATCCAATAGGAATGACTCGTTAGGGATGGGATCAGTAGTATCCTAGAACGAGTGTGAAGAGTATGTTTTTAAATTGAAAACAATTTTTGTTTTGAAAATTTAAATCAATTATACGTATTTAATTATTTATTTATATTGATTTGGACAATCCAATATATAAAGATTTTGCATATACGCCTTGCAAACGTATATTCGAAGTTTTAATATACTGGACAGATATAGAATCACGCTCTAGTCGTTCGGAGATGATTTTGATGATGGAGCTCCATCACCAAAGTTGACGTTCGAGTTTCAAAGGTGTGATATTTATATATTTCCATTAGATTGGTGTGAGAACCAAAATATAGCTAGAATACATTGTTGTGAATTGGCACCAAAAATATGATTTTTGACTATATATCAAGATTATGAGTTTGAAATGATAATTCACCAATTGATTGATGGTTGTGTTGATTGATTATTGTTTGAATAATTAAATGTTGAACCTTTAGCCAAATTTAACCAAATATTGAATTGTATTGAAAATTGGTCGCATTTGTATGCATATACATGTGCTTATATTGAACAGGTCATAGCAAGGAGGCTAGAGCAAAAGAATAAAATTTGTTTGCCCGACAAATAGGTACCTATTTATCATAATTTACCGTTTTGTTTGGGTGATGATGATTTTATGAGCCGATTGGCTAGCCGCTTAGCTTTTTCTTTTTCTTTTTGATTGAAGAAGGCTATGGGAGGCTATATGAAATATCCTGAAGTCCCCGGTACAGGGGAGGTTATGGCGAAATTTTTCGAAAATTTAGGGTGTTAGCCAAATTTTTGAAAAATTTGAAAAGTTCTTAGAAACTGAAAAGTTGAAGAACTTAAGCCGTAACGAAAATAATGGAAGTCGAGTTGATTTGTGAAACAACTTTCGGCTTGTTCCTTTTCGGGGATGAAAAGTTTTAAGTGGGGGAGATTGTAATAACCCGGAAATCCAAGCCAATTTAAAATTTTTATTTTGGCAATTTTAGCGAATTTTGAATATTTAAAATGAATTATTTTAAATAATAACGACGAGAAATTTATTTTGAATAGAATTAGAACGTATATATTTATATACGTCGTCGTTAGAATATAAATATTTATTTATATATATAAAAGGAATAGAAAATGGCGCGGTAGTTCGATAATTTGATTTCAAATTTCAATTGAACATACCGGGTGTAAAATAAACCGGATTTTAGTGGAACCAAAAATATTAGAATCTATTTGTGAATATCTTTTCAACGAATCCCAAAAATCGAAATTTCATAGCGGGGATAAAAAGATATGTCCAGTTGAAATTTCAGAATAGTCGCTATGGAATTCTGGCCCTTAAAAATTGAAATTTTGCAAACAACCTCGGATTTCGACGAAACCACTTTTGTTGGATCCGTGATGTCAAGTTATTGCTAGGTTTCAAAATTCATAATTTTTCGAATCAATATGTGAGCGTGGCAAAGGAAAACGTGTTTTGTCAATTTCGATCGAACTGAAAATGGCCATTTTTCAAATGGTCTCGGAATTTGACGAAATTAGTTTTGTTAGGACCGTATCATCAATACGAAGCTAGAAGATATTTTTTGGGAATTTTAAGAGACTGTATGTGACCCCGGTAATTTGAAATGTACGTTCAAATTGAATATATATAGATTTATGTTTTAATTTAAACGGAAACTGATTCAAACAGTTGAATTGGCCTACGATACATATCCCATTGTGTTTGAAACGGGGGTAATACGCTAGGGACGACAGTTGTTCGGTCCCGTTTCGAACTCAAATAGAAAGTCAACCTTTTGAAAATTAAAATTAATAAAAATATTATTATTATATTATTCCCCTTTCTCTCTATACTCTCACATCACCCCCCTCCCCCCCCCCCCCCCCCGTTTACTTTTTCCAAAGAGAAAAAAAACCTAAACTAAAAATCGATCGCGCCACCACCAGTGTCGACCACCGACGTTCATCGCGCCCCCTCCAGCAGCGGCGGCGTTGCCTCCATCCCCTCCCCCTCGTCTGCCCCGAAACCCCCTCACTCCACACTTTCTACTCTGCCTCAAAACGCGACACAGCCTCCCTCGAAGCCCACGGTGAAACCCTAGCATCGCACCCCCCCCCCCCTCTGACAGGCGCTGCGGGTCCCCCAACACCCCCCTCCTTCCTCCTACCTCCTTCTCTTATCCCCTTCGTTCGATTTGAATCCTGTAAGTGTTTTTTTTATATATTTTATAAATACTGATTTAGTTAGCTATAAAAACAGATTTTAGTTAGCTATAAAAATGGATTTTTATTAAGCAGAAAGTTTTGATTTTATTAAGCAGAAAGTTTTAATTTTTATTTCACATAAAGTTATAATTTTTAATTAAGAAAAGATGCGATTTTTACAATAGAAAAGATGCGATTTTTACAATAGAAAAGATGCGATTTTTACAATAGAAAAGATTCGATTTTTAAAATAGAAAAGATTCGATTTTTATAAAAGAAAAGGAATGATTTTTAACATTAAGTAACGTATATAAAAATTCGATTTTTATATAGGAGTTAACATGGTAAAAATTCGATTTTTATATATAGAATAGCGAAGTAAAATTTCGATTTTTATATATGTAGTGAATATGGATGACGAAAGTGATGAAAGAAGGAATGGCGAAGACTTCTACATTTGAAGAGTCATGGCGTTCGGTTTAGCTAGTTGGTGAGAACTTCTCACCTTTAATTTTCTTTTTCTAGTTAAATATATACTAGGATGCAGACGGTGTTTAGTAGCACCCGACACCCGTCGTCCACGGACCATGGACGGCTTGTATGCTTGTTTGTTTGATTTTGATGTGTAGTTGATTGTGTGATGTGATGTGAAAAGAATTAAAATATTTATATAGTTAAAAATATTTTATAGTTGAAAATATAATTTTTAACGTAAATGTGAATAAATAAATATAAACAAATCGGATGATTTGTTTATATACACACATTTGACTGATATTGATTGGGACGATAAATTTTACACATCGCCCAACTACACAAATAAAATCTGTGTTTGATTGTTTGAAACCCCACACGGGTGTTGGGATGATATATGATATACACTAATCCCAATAATTAGTTGTATGTCGATCGATTGATTGACAGACTGTTATAAGCGTTAAGTATTTATATTTGATGCTTATACAGTGTAGAATGCACTTTGGATAATGGTTGATTATTTGTCATTGTTGATATATACATGTGTTGTAGAAAACCCATATAATTAACATTATATGTTAATTGATTGGGCCTCATTCCAGTTTTGAAAAGGAAATATTTGAAAAAGAAATATTTGAAAAAGAAATATTTGAAATAGAATATTTGAAAATGGAAATATATGAAGCCGTGTTGATGCCATTTTGACGTAAACGATATTTATATCGATTTTATTCATTTTATAATGAATATCGAAAGTGATTTCAAAATCTGATATTTTGAAAAGAATTGAAATTCGAATTAAACTGAATAGTAATAAATTCGAATTGAAATTAAAAAGAAATGAATTCGAATTGAAATTGAATATAAATGAATTCGAATTGAAATTGAATTGAATTGAAAAAAAACTGAAATCGAGTTAGAAATCAATTTGAATTGAAATCAATTTGAAATGAATTTTAAAGGAATTTATAAGGAAAAATTCAATTTTGATTTGAATTCGAGATTAAGTTGAAACTGTTTTGAAAACAAATTTAAAACGATTTATAAAATACGTTTTAAAAGGAAATCGATGAAATATATATAATATATTATATATATATATATATATAATGGCCTGAACAGAACGCGCCGCGCCGCGGCAGTTCGCGAATTTCGACCATTAACTTCGAATGGATATTGCGGGAGATTCGACCGTCGGGTTCTCCTAAAACCGGAACCGTTGGGTTCGTGTCAAAAAGAGATTTCTATCGAATATTAGAAATTAGAAATCTAACGGCTGGATTTGGAATTATGTCCAAATCAAATTTGAAAAAGGTCGATGTAAGTGCAATTCGATGTCCGTTGATGGAAATCGACTGTACGGGCCTTGATAAAATTATTAAAAATATCAATAATTTGTGTAAAATCATAAGAAATGATTTGTGAAGAATTGGGATGAAAAACTCCATATTTGAAAAGATAAAAATAGATTTTTATCGAAATGAACTAGTTTTGAACTAGAATAGTAATATATTTATTTTTAAAATAAATAAATTGGATTTGAAATGATTTTGAAAATAACCAGAATTTCCAATAATTGCATTGGAATGGATTTGAATCGAAATTGTCTTCGGAATATTTCGATGTTGGATTTCGTGATTATACAGATGTTGTTATGGAAATTTGAAAGATATATATATTTATATATCATTATTTCCAGTACGATATTTGTTAGTCGTAGAATTTGATATTGAATATAAGCCGATATATTTTCTATTCAGAGCCTTGTATTTAATATCAAATGTGATTTGGGTTTGTCCTGAATGGTGTCTTCATTAACACTGTTCTTAAGCCCAGTTGAGGAAAAGACTAAATCTTTTTATTTAGATTTAATGAAGTGTTCCAATTAAATAATATTTAATTGGAATTGAATTAGTATTGATTTTTGGGTTTATCGTGAATAGTGTTTTAAATAACACTTGTTCTTTAACCCGATAATTAATGGAATGTGATTTTGGGTTGTCGTGAATGGTATCTTCAATAATACTATTCTTAGACCCAAAGGAGTTAAGAAAATAAGAAACTAACTGGAGATTAGTTAAGTAGAATGGTTTCTGGGGTATTGATCTGATGTTGGTTTCGGCCTTCGGGGTTAATACTTAGGGAATTGCTCACTTGCTAATTTACGGTTAGGGACTGATTGAAATGTGATGTGATGTTGGGTTTATCGTGAACCGTGTTTGAAATGACACTGATTCTTTAACCCGGGCACAGATTAAAACTAAGTGGAGTTTTAATGAATCTTTAATTAGATTGAAAAGATCGAGAATGGAGTATAACCAGTTTCTCTCCAGGCGGTAGTTAAATCTTTAATTAGATTTAAACGCGAAATGGTAATTGAATTTACCGATAACACTGTGGTGTTAGATATGAAGTATTACCAGTCTTACTTCATGGGATGAATAGGTTGGGATCGGGAAATTAAAACAAATGATTACTTCGGTAAGGTTCGTTAATCCCGACTAGTTTGTAGTGATATTCAAAAGAATATTAAAGAATAAATTTAGAAGAATTTATCTTGGATAAATTTAATGGGAACCTTTCCCTAAGAATGTGAAATTTAGAAACTAACTGACGGTTAGCTAAGTAGAATGGTTTTCTGGATATTGATCTGATGTTGGTTTCGGCCTTCGGGGTTAATATTTGGGGAATTATTCTCTTGATTAATTTACGGTTAGTGACTGATGAATTGGAATGAGGCGTATGTTGTGTTTGTGTAACACTTGTTTATTATATACGCGAGTTATTCAGAAAGGCCGGGTTTATCCCATTCTGAATAACGGTTACGACGATAAGTCGAAGATGAAGACGGTGGTTGAAGACCGGAGGTCTTCACATCGTTTGGGTGATTACTGATGATCTTGATTGGGCTGTACACCCAAGAAGATGGAAATAGTTAGTGGTCGTCTAGACGTACTTGGAGATCGATGGATATGCGGGGTACTAGGTGCCTCCGGTTTCGTTCAGACCCAGAACGAACTTGTAAATGGACTGTGTGTCTGGCATTGGATATCATTCTGTGTGATTGATGGATATTGGTTGCATGGAGTGGTTTTCCTGTGTGGCATGCTAAGATGCAAATGATCAAGACTTTTGTTGAAAAGCAAAGTCTTGTGGTTGATGATCAAAGCACGGCCTTTGTGGCTTAGCTTTGTGTAGCGTAGATTCGCGAGCCTCACACCCCGGTTGTGAACTAGAAACGGGAGAGGACCTCAGGGAGGGCATGCGTTTCCTTCTAGCTAGAAGTGGCGTCAGTGATTTTACACGCCCTGGCGAGTTTGACTTATATGGTTGTTGGTTTGAGAGGCGCCTCGGATTTATCGGTCGATCCGGGACCGATGGAGTCATTCGTTGGCTCATTTATGCCCCATAGGGCGGGGAAACGCAGTGTTCAGGAATTTTAACCCACATCGGTGGACAGGCCCTATCGCTCCAAAGGCTTGACTGAGTACTTGCCTGAGACATGGGCTAGATTGTCTCGAATCGGTAGACGACGATCCCTAGCCTCAGTTCGCAGATGGAAATCCAATTTCCAAATACTTGACTTTGCGGTTTTATTTGTAAAGCCTAGTATTGGCGACATAGTAGCATGGGATGCTATGCCGCCTATGATTGAAATTATTTTGACACTATACACTTATAGTACTATCAAAATAATCGGTTTTAAAAATATCAAGCATTCTTGGCTATTATAAGGTAAAAACCCTATCCTCCGGCTTGCGTTGCATTGTGTGATGGGACCTGGGTCTTATAATAGCTTCATTTTTCTTTATTTAGCATTGCGCTGTTTGTTTATGCACCGGTATTCTTGGGAGGAAACTCGTTCCGTGTTATACGGCGTGGTCCCTTGATTTACCTAACTTTAAAATAAAGATTAATAACTGTTTTTAGTTCTCACACAAGTCACATGACTGACCTGGAGTTTATTGTTTTAACCTAAACTCTGGGTGCCCTTATTTTGACACGGGCAGCTAGTAGTTTTGGTTTTGCAGATTTATATTCACAGGATCCTGGTTTACAGCTGGAATGATATCCGGAAAGCTTTGTATCCGTATATCTCCTTCTAGTTGTATTTTGTATTATTTTCCGCTGCTATGTAATTTATTGTAATCTCTGATATTTTGTAATGTATAATATCCATTTATACTCTGTATATTCTTGTATTCTGATGGAATTGTTGTAATTAACAATGAAATGTTCTTCCGTCGGTGTTCTGTTGTGGCTTGTTCTCGACTCAATCCGGGCTTTCCTCACCGGGGAAGTTCAGGTCGTTTCACAATAGATCAACTGAATGAGAGAGCAGGGCAGGGGTTCACTGAGTGCTCATGTGTGCGGATGTATTGATATTTTGCTATTGATGAAGCGGATATTGAAGTAGAAGAATTCAATGGGAGATAAAGCATTTTATGAAGCTAAGGCTTGGGTGTCAACAGAGGAGGAGGAGAAACGAAACCAAAGAATAGGCCTCCATTTGGTGTCCAAATCCCAACTTGTTTATTCAACGAGGATAGGCCACAATCCAGCTAAATGAACTACAAGGTCAGTTTTTCTATGGTTAACTACTAAGCGACAGCCATAATCATCATTCTCATAATCTGCATCTTTAAAAACCATGAAAATCCAACAAATCAAATAATACACAACCCGCAGAAGCAACCCAAACAAAACCCTAATCGAAACCAAAGTAAAGAAAGCATACTTGTTTGTTGAAAGTGAAGAAGACTAGAGAACTAACATTTGGGGAAAACAATAAATCTGTACACAACCTGAAGAAGCAACCCAAACAAAACCCTAATCGAAACCAAAGTGAAGAAAGCATACCTGTTTTTTGAAAGCAAAGAAGACCAGAGAACTATCATTTGGGGAAAATGATGAATCTGTACGTTTCGGGAATTCAAAATGAGATGTAATAACAAAATTCAAATTTGGGATGATACCTGAATTTAACGGGAAATTCTAGTCACTGATATCGAATCACATAAACCCAGTCTCCTAAATCTGACGAAAAAATGGTACCCGAATCTGACGAGCAGTTTCATTCACCGTAAAATTGAAGAATTCCTTCATCAAATGTTGAAGCTCTTCCAATACCTCAAGCGGCACAACGTGATTAATCCACTGAAAAAACTCTTTCAATACTTTTGAAGAGCGAATGAATGAAATTAGGTATCCGAATAATTTTGGAAATTTGGGGGTAAATGAAAATAAAAGCGGGAAATAGAACCAGCTGATGTTGCGGATTGATGTTGTGGATGGATGGTTGAGATTTTGTTTTAACTAAAGGCATGGATCGCGAGGTGTCATTTTTTTATTTCTTTTTATTTTAATATATTTATAGCTACTGCAACACTGTGTTGTACTTATGTTAACACATTGAAACGTGTGTTGCAATAGACAAAAATCTGCATAGCTATGGCAACATTTTAGCTGACAACACCTTGCATTTTCATTGTAGTTGGTCATCTATGGCGTAGTGACAACTCAAACAGTGATACAAAAAATGATGAGTTGCTCTTTAGGATCACATAGTTTCAGATTACTGTTAAGCTTTGAATTGCTCTAATACCAAGATAAAAATGTAAAAAGTTTGATTTGAATATTATTTCAGGAATGAAAGTTAAGAGAATTGTAATTCGAAAATGCTTTGTTTCATTGCACAACTGTCAGAATGCTTCGGCTAATACACAACATATAGACTCGTTTAAATGAATTTGGACTTAGAGTATTCAATATGCATATTTATAAAAGAAATATATGAAGAAATATTAGTTATATAGCCATTAAGTCCCTTTTTTCAGTAATTTTTCTTGAAGTGGTTTATTTTTCATTTGTATCAATGTTTATCATTTTTTTTGATAATTTTTCTACAGTAACATTATGTTTGAATTAGTGTGGGCATAAAATTTGAAAGATTGAAGCAATCAATGAAAATTGCAAAAAAGCATGCAATATTTTTGATATAATTGCTGCAATGTCTACAACTTTTCAAAAAATTGCTGGACTTCATGCATTTTCGCTGAAGCATGAACTTTTTTGTTTTGGATCATTTTTTTACTTTTCTTAAGTGAATATGAAGATGATTATATATTGAATTAAGCATTAAAGTTTGGTAGTTTTTTTGTTGATTCTTGATTTTTTTGATGATTTTCGAAAAATAGAGACCTAATTTACAAAGTTTTAAGACACAGAATTTTTGTGTATTTTGATACTTAACAGGGATCTTAGTCAAACTGTTTCTATTAAAATCAATCTTTGTTCTTGTGTTCTAGATCTGTTGAAACGCGTGTAAAAAAGGAATTTGTATAAATTACCCATTTATATCGAAATCTATCTGTGTTTTGAATTGTGTAAGATTTATTTAATTTTTATAAATTATCCCTTTTATATAAAAAATGAGCATGTTTGAAATTGTAAGGAATATGTATATAAACAAAAGGAAACAGATGTGTAAATTTATGTGTTTTGAGCGAAATTTATACTGTCTAATCCAAATAAAGAACATCTATTCCTTTTAATTTTAAATAAGTCAATATTTCCTCCTTTTTAAATGTTCTGGAAAACTTTATGATAATTATAGCAAACGACCTTTTTATCCAAATTTGATTTTTCAGCTAGTTAGAACATAAAGAGATGGATCTAGTCATTTGTTTAGACTAGAATGTAAAATTATCTAGAATTAGTAAATTAGTTAAACATAGAAAATAAGTATATATGTTCTTATAGCGCTAAGGACAAATTGAAGCATAAATTTTCAAAATAGGCTAGTTTTTGAAACTATTGGCACAAATAGGCTAGTTTCAAAACTATTTGCAAATACAGGCTAGTTTTGGCCAGCTCAGCAATGAGCTGACCAACTTTTTTTATAAAAAATACGGAACGCACTTGCCAAGTGCGCCAGCATAAATTTACATTGGCGCACTTGGCAAGTGAGCCAATACAAATTTACGCTGGCACACTTGGTAAGTGAGCCAATACAAATTTACATTGGCTCACTTGCCAAGTGCACCAGTGTATATTTAATCATTTATGATAGTTAATAACTACAAATTAGAAGTTAATAATTAAAATTAGTAATAAATAATAGTTTATGCATAATAATTAACTATTTCTAATTATTAACAACTAGTAAATAATATTTAATGAATAATACGATTATTTGATAATTAACATTTACTATTAAATAATTAAGATGTAATAGTTAATAACTAATACATAGCAATTAAGACTAATATTTAATATTTACCATTTAGCAATTATTTTTTATATCTGACAATCATCATTAAATAATCACTTTTAATAATTACTTTAAAAAATAACTAAAATGTAGTAATTAATATCTAATATTAGTTTTTTAAAAATTAACAAATGCTGCTAAATAGCAAACTATTAATAATCAATATTTGATAATTAGTATTTAATAATTAATTTTTAAAAGCTACTAAATTATTATCATTAACTAACTAATAGTTAATTGTTCTTTGAAATTAATATTTAATACATAATATAATTTATAATTTATAATTAGTGATAATAAATAATATTTGTATTAATAATTACTAATTACGCATTAAAAAATTATAATAAATAAATAATATATAATTATAGTTACTAATTAATAAAAAATACTAATAATCACAAATAAATATATAGCAAAAAATATTTGTAATTATTAACTATCATAAATGATTTAATATACACTGACGCACTTGGTAAATGCGTCAGTGTAAATTTTTACTGGCTTACTTGACAAGTGTGCCAGTGTAAATTTGTATTGGCTCACTTGCCAAGTGCGTTAGTGTAAATTTATACTGGCACACTTGGCACATGCACCTCGTATTATTTTATAAAAAAAGTTGGCTAGCTTAGCAATTTATACTGGCACACTTGGCACGTGCGCCTCGTATTGTTTTATAAAATAGTTGGCCAGCTCATCGCTGAGCTGGCCAAAACTAGCCTATATTTGCAAATAGTTTTGAAACTAGCCTATTTGTGCCATTAGTTTTAAAAACTAGCATATTTTGAAAATTTGTCCTTGCGCTAATATATATACGGACACTAATGTTGTACCCGCCCAAATCATACGTAATTAACTCTAGTTATTATAATTATTAGAAAGACGTTTAAGTTAGGTTTGAATTGATTTATTCTCCATTAACTATATGTGTAGGTTAATATTACTTGTAATAAATGAGAAATTTATGGTTGTAACCCTTGGTTTATGGGAAATAAATGTGGAATTTAAATATAGAATTCAAAAAGGTTATAACTAGCATAAATGAAAATTAAATATTATAACTCCAATTTAGGGGCAATTAAAGTTATACTAATCTTGGAGGTAATTAATGAGTTACAATTAATAGAAATTAATGGATATAAATGAGATTGATATAAATAACATTTGTTGTGATGTTTATTCCCTTAAGAAAAAGTGAATGTTATGGATATTGATGATATATGACTGTTAATTTAAAATGGGGATTTAGGTAGAAATTACCATAATTATTACTAAGTCCAAAGAATCATCATAGATGTATGAATCCGATCATAGAAATATAAATCTTACCTTATCATTAGCCAAAAATAGGAATCATACCTACAATTAATATACAAATTGGACTTATTAAGTTAATGATACATGGTCGATTGAGTTACCCTATAGAACTCTGCACTATCCAACAATTGAATATAGGTACAACTGATGTGAGACACTGTCGATCATAGGAATCCATGACAATTACATTATCACAGTGATGAAGTCTCCTAACGGTTTACTTCAAGATTTGAGGTCTTAAGTGGAGTAGGGCTTGCCTCCCTTTCGAAAGAAGAAACTCAAAAAACGTATAGTGTTATAGCCTGCTTCAGAATTAAGATCCTCAATGGTTTTGAGTTGACTCACCTTATTCTGATTAAAAATAATTAAATGACTAATTGGGTACGAACTAGGTAAGCTGTGGAAGAATCCGCTTCCACTAGGTCTTAAGGGACCGGGTAAGAGATGGTCTTGGGATCGCATTGGTACTAACGGTTCACCTATCCTATTAAAAGTATTAAGTGGCTCGAAAGGATTAGCCAATAAGGTCAGCTAGCTAGTAACATAAGGATCTACATGGAGAGCCTTAAATGGTGGGAGGTCGTCTACTAGAACACGATATTAAGTGATTGCTTATTATTTCTTGCCACATATAGGATTGTGATATGTGAATGACGAAAACTTAATAAGTAGTTGGAGGAATTTACAGCTATTTTCCTCTTATTTATAATAGTGTTTCTGGAAATCACCTATCAAAACCCTAAGCGATCATAGTGATCTTCCTTCTGTGCAGTTAAAGCGCTCAGCGATTCAATGCGGCGGAGGTCCAAAAATTCATGGTAGGGATAAAGCGAGGAAATAGCAGGATACAACGGATGACCCTAAAGTAACATATGTATCTCATTCACAATGTTTTTACGAATGCAAAAACGGTAACCAAATGAAAAACTAGCACTCAATTTAACTATAATCTGCATGCTTTTAATTTTAAAAAAAAAACAAGTGAAAATATTTGTAAATAAATGTAAATTACTTTTTAACTTAATTAAAATTTAAAGAATATAGAGTATTTTTGTTTCTAAAAATATATACCAAAAAATTTAATTAAAATACCTAACAACATAATTTTTATAACGCATAAATGTCATTTTTTATTTTGTTTATTTCATCAAAGATTTAGCAGGAATAACATAATATAGCGGAAATAATGGGATATATCAAGAATAGCGTTATATAGCGAGGCTTAAAGTGGAGACGATATATCAATGGCCATTTTGGAAAAGCGTAGCAGCAGTAATCCGCTATGGGATATAGCGGGGTTATGGCGGGGAAAAAGTGGGGCATAAACTACACAGTCTGCCTTATAAAAATATGTTGTATTTTGAGTTAGATCATAAGTGGTTATAAAACCTGCCTCTTTAATTGAGTGCAGTCTTAAGCGGTTGGTCTATCTCTTATTTGTTAGTTTGTGGAGTGGTTTTGTAACAACCCGCCTGGAATGTGCCTAAATCTCGACCTAGAAAAGGCCTATCAGAAATTAGAGCCATTCGAAGCAAGTCATTAGTTTCTATAAAAAATAAAAGCTAAACTAAAACGAAATCAAAATCTCACAACGGATGAGACAAAATGTAATAACTAAACTAGATGTATCATTTCATAAAAAACATAATAATGTCAATTACATTGTAGATTCAAGTTTCATAAATACGGTACATCAATTATATCCCATAAAAACAAACAACCGCTAGACATAGTAATAATTATAGACTAGAATAAAACCATTTTTGCCTTTCTTCTAACTTTACGATATCCTCAGTCAAGCATCTCTACCTGCTAACTTATGTCGATAGGAGGAAGGGGGTTAGAACAAGATTTTCTATTGGATGAAAATCATTTATGTTTAAAGCAAATCTATTTCCTAAACTTGGCAGTATAAATTCATCAAGTTATATCTAGGCAAATTCAATACACAATTTAAATATGTCTTGCACATTCATTAAATAGGTGCACTATCTTATAGTCACTTAATGCCGAGACGGACTATCATTTGGTTACTTAAGGCTATTTCATATCTTTATTTATGGTTGGACTGCTAAGATCATTTAATATCCTATGGCGCACCTAGTAACTTAAAATCTTGATTAATGATATCAAATATTCTCTGAATTGTAATGTGAGAAATAGTAATCTATCACTTTATACCATATGAGAAATTGTAACCGTATAGAACAAAACTTTGAATTGTAGCGGCAAAATTGTGTACTCCAAATATTCCTCTTAAATTATTATATATATATAAGAATCAGGTTAGAATCTTATATACATACATATAATTCTAGATTTTATAAAGAAATAAAAGTAGAAGAGACAGAAAATAGGTTAAATAGAAGAAGCTAACTTAGCCTAATTATGGAATTTATACAAAACGGTGGAGTGACAGAATGAAGGTGGAGTTTTGAAGAGAATGCAGGGATTGTGGAGGAGACTAGGGCATTATTTACACTTGTTGAAGTGTGTATGGACCGTCGGATTCGTTTTATAAAATCTCAACGATCTTTCCAACAAAGAATATATAAAAACATAACAACCTCTATCCTCTCTCTTCCTTAAGGGCGGTCGACACACTCCCTAAGAGGGAGGTCGGCCCCTAGGTTGATCCACGCTAAAATGAGGTGGTCGATCCCCTTTAAGAAGCATTCAAAAGAAATATTCCATTATGCCATGGGTATTTATTTTTATACCAGTTTTACTTTTATAGTTTGAATTTCAAATGCACTATGTATATTATTTTTTTACAGCTTGTTTTATTTATAACTTTTTCATTCAAACTCCGTTTTTGACAAATAAAATATGAAAATAAACTAGAATCTCGCCACAAATATAATGGTAGTATTTTCATGGTTCAATTCTCAGTCATTAAATATTTGTATTTACTGCTTATTAACATTTTATAAATTATTGTTATTTACACTTAATTTAATGGAAGCGGCTATAGT
Organism: Allium sativum; assembly: GCA_030737875.1. Lineage (NCBI taxonomy): Eukaryota > Viridiplantae > Streptophyta > Magnoliopsida > Asparagales > Amaryllidaceae > Allium > Allium sativum. Next base: position 534,456,420 of record CM060923.1, on the reverse strand, counting down.
GACACAAAACTAAACACAAAGTTGGAGATACAAACTCTTGATCGTTAGATTTGTTGTCTTTTTTGGAAAGTGTAATTGTAACAACCCGGAAAATCTGAACCAATTTAAATTTTTTAAAATGGCTATTTTAGTGGATTTTAAATATTTAAAATAGATATTTTAAATAATAAAGACGAAAAGTGAGTTTGAATTGACGTTTGAAAATAAATATAATTAATTCTAATTATAAACAAGGCCTGAAATGGCGCGGTAGTTTCAAAATTTGAATTCAAACTTTGACTGACTGTACCGAGTGCAAAACAAAACGGATTTTAGTGAAACCAAAAATATTTAAATCTGTTAGTGAATATCTTTCTAACGAATATGAAAAATAGAATTTTCGTAGCGGGAAGGAAAAGTTATGGCCAAATGAATTTTTATAAAGGTCGCTATAGAGTTTATATAGCCCGTGAAAATGGCCATTTTGCAAACGACCTCGAAATTCGACGAAACTACTTTTGTTGGATCTGGGATGTTAAATTATTGCTAGGTTTCAAATTTCATAATTTTTGAAGCTAGTATGTAAGCGTGGAAAAGGAAAATGTGTTTGGTCGATTTCTATTAAATTGGATCGACCAGAAAAGGGCCATTTTTCAAACAGTCTCAGAATTCGACGAAACTAGTTTTGTTAGGACCGTATCATCAAAACATAGATAGATTTATTTTTCGGGAATTTTTAGAATCAGTAGGTGGCCCTGGCAAATTGAAATGTACGTTCAAATTAAATATTGAATGTTTTATATTTTAATTTGAAGGAAAACTGACTGAAACAGTCGAATGGGCCTACGTAACATATGCCATTGTGTTCGGAATGGGGGTATTTAGCTGCAAACGACAGTCGTTAGGTTTGTATTGGAGTTCGTATGAGATAAGGGGTATTTTTGGATTTTTAAAAATTTATAAATATAAATAATATCATTGGTCCACCTCACTTTTCTCTCTCCTCGACTTCTCCTTCTCATCGCGATAAACGGCGGAATAATCTTCTTCCCTTCTCTCTTCAAATACTCCACATCCACACAATAAAATCGAATGGCCCTGTTGGCAATTTTGTAGAGATTTGTGCAAGCTTTAAATCCATATAGGATTTGCATTTTTTCGAAGTGTATTTGAAGAGAACTATGGATGGGAAGTTCGGAGCTTTGAAGCTCCGTCGTGGCCACGTCAGTCCACCGAAGTGGACCCCACTTCAGGCGCACGTGCGCCTCTTGAGGCTCGACAGCGTGGTGAAGTCCGATCGTCCTATCGATTCACGGATTTCACAAAAAATCGAAACCTAGTTTTGAACAAATCAGCTGAGGTACGGCCTATTTAAATAAACTATATTATAGCACTTTAAAGCGCTACGGTTTTTGATTTCACTGTAAAAATCATATCTTTTTCATTTGTTGACGAAATTCAGTGAAATAAGAGACAGTGGACTCGTGTGGACGCCTTCTACATTCTAGAAGAGACCGCATATTTTTCTGAGCCTTCTGCTATTTTTGGTGGAGTGGAACCCAATGTGAGATTTCTAAATTATAAACGATATGGAAAACGACGATGTATAAATTATATAGTCGATGTATGAGTCGTATAAGCGTTGTACACCTCATGTATAAGCGTTGTATAAGTTGTACGTTCGATGTATAAGTTATATATGCGTTGTAAAAATTATATATGTGTTGAAATAGAAGTGAAATGCTTATATAAATATATATATATATGCCCCTCGTCCACAAACCATGGACGATATTTATTGGTTGTGATTGGTGTGAAAATTGGTTGATTACGAATGTTTGATTAGAATTGTTTGCGGTTGAAATTTATTGATTGTGTTTGAAAAATACCCGTTTGTGGTTGAGAATTATTTGGTTTAAACCACATAGGATTAGTTGTGGAAAAGAAAGAAAAATATGCATGCCGCCTGCGTGCGAACTAGATGCATGAAATCCCCATTGTCAAAAGCTGCGAGGCTTTAAGGTAGAGCGAGGAGCCGTACTAGGGACGACCCCGGTTTTAACTACCCCGTCGTTATGCTGCCGAAATTTTGAATAATATTCATGTGATAGAATTATTTTCATGTGTTGAAACTATATTCGTGTGTTGAATACAAATTCATTCGTTGAATAGAAATTCATATGTTGAATGGTATTCGTGTTATAAATAAATTGTTTTAAATATAAAAATCACCTTTTTATTGTATATATATAAACTATAGAAAACATTCATGTGTTGAATAGAAATTTATTCATTGAATAGAAATTCATGTGTTGAATGGTATTCGTGTTTTAAATAAATTGTTTTAAATATAAAAATCACCTTTTTATTGTATATATACGAACTATAGAAAACATTCATGTGTTGAATAGAAATTCATGTGTTGAATGGTATTCGTGTTTTGAAATAAATTGTTTTATAATAAAAATCATATTTTTATTATCTATATCAACTATATAAAATAGTCGTGTTTTGAAATAAATTGTTTTACAATAAAAATCACATTTTTATCATATATATGAATTGTTAAAAATAGCGAAGTGTTGAAATAAATGTCGGTTGGATAAAAATATCATTTTTATCAATGGTATGAAAAGAATATGGTTTTGAAATCGAAGAATAGATTATTTATATATATATATAAATAAATAAATAAATATAATTTAAACGAATCGAATAACGAAGCTGCAGTTCGTGTTTTGAAACCGTGATTTCAAACGATTAGTGCGGGAGATCCGACCTTCATATTTTCACGAAACCGAAACCGTTGGATTCGCTTTGGAAATATCTTTCCAACGACACCAACTTTGTAAAGATCCAACAGTTGGATTGTCTGGAATGTTTAATTCAAATCTAAAGAAAAACAGCGCCAGAATCGATTATATATATATATATAATTAAATTAAATCGAATAACGACGCTGCTGTTCGTATTTCGAAATCGAAACTTCAAACGATTGTACCGGGAGATCCAACCGTCGGAGTTTCCCAAAACTAGAACCGTTGGATTCATTTTGAAAAGATCTTTCTAATGATATAAATTTTGTGAAGATCCAACGGTTAGATTGTCAGATATGTGTAAATCAAATCTGAAGAAAAACAGCGCCACGGCCGGGTTATGGCCTGAAGCGTCATTTGAATAAATTGGCTATTTTTAAATAAATAAAAATAGCGATAAATCATTATAAAATATTATAAACGATATGGAATGTGAAATTTAGAAACTAACTGAAGGTTGGCTGAGTCAAGTGGTTTCCTGGGTTTTGATCTGATGTTGGTTTCGGCCTTCGAGGTTTATATTTGGGAAATCGTTCTCTTACACGGTTAGCGACTAATGAATTGGAATAAGGCATATGTTATGTTTGTGTAGCACTTGTTTATTATATACGCGAGTTGCTCAGAAAGACCGGGTTTATCCCATTCTGAATAACTGAATCGACGATAAGAAATCGAAGATGAAGACGGTGGATGAAGACCGGAGATCTTCACCTTGGTTGGATGATAACTGATGTCCTGATTGGGAGGCATCCCGAAATATGGATAATGAGTGGTGATCGTCCAGACGTACGTGGAGATCGATGGGTATGCGAGGTATATAGTGCCTCCGGTTTCGTTCAGACCCAGAACGGACTTGTAAATGAACAGTGTGTCTGACATTGGAATTCATTCTGTGTGATTGATAGCCATCAGTTGCATGGTGTGAATTGCCTGTGTGGCATGCTAAGATGCAATGATCAGGGCTTCTGTTGAAAAGCAAAGCCTTGTGGTTGATGATCAAAGCACCGCCTGTGTGGTGTAGCTTTGTGTATAACGTGAATTCGCGAACCTCACACCCCGGTATGAACCAGAAACGTGAGAGGACGTCAAGGAGGGCATGCGTTTCCTTCTAGCTAGAAGTGGTGTCAGTGCTTAAAATTGGCTGACATTTATACTATTTTTCACCTATGTGGTTGTTGCTGTTGCGAGGCGCCTCGGATATATCGCTCGATCCGGGAACGATGGAGTCATTCGTTGGCTCATTTACGCCCCCAAAGGGTGGGGAAACACAGTGTTCAGGCATTTTAATCCACATCGGTGGACCGGCCCTGAGGATCCAAAGGCTTGACTCCTGAGACATGGGCTAGATTGTCTCGAAGTCGGTAAGGACTATCTTTTGCCTTGGTTCATGACGGAAATCCAATTTCCAAATAAATGATTGTGCGGTTTTGATTGTATAACTATATATGGCGACATAGTGGTACGGGGCATTAATGCCGTCTATGATTGATACTTATGATTCGAAATTGTTTTTGAAACATATAAACACTAGTAATAATATCAAATGCTTTTGTTTTATTCGTATCAAGCATATTTTGGCCATTATAAGGTAAAAACTCTATCCTCCAGTTTGCGTTGCATTGTGTGATGGAAACTGAGTCTTATAATGGCTTCATTTTTATAAAAAGCATTGCGACGTTTAAAAGATTTACTTGTTTTAAAGCACTGGCAGTCCAATGGAGTAAACCCGTTCCACGAAAGTGGCGTGGTCCTGTGATTAGCCATATTATAAATGTGTTAAGTAGATTTCTCATACCAGTCCCATGACTGACTCGTAGTTTGTTTCACTTGCAAACTCGGGTGCCCCTTTTTCTACACGGGAAGCCTTGTCTCTAGGTTTTAGCAGGCTCTTTCTGGATAGCTGGAGCTGAAGATGGATTCTATCATTTATCTCTTTTTATGTTGTTCAGCTCCTATTGTACATATTATGTTTGTTTCCGCTGTAGACATTTATGTATAGTTGAACTGTATTTGTACTAAGTATGATCCTGTATACTGTGTAACTCTAATGATTTCGTTTATCCAGTGTATTATTTGTTCATTATCTAGTGTATTTATTTATTTCTATTATGTTATTATCTGTTTTTGTGTTATATTCCAAAGATTACCCTTGACACCGTCGTACGGGGTTTTGGGGTCGTCACAATAATTCATGGGAAAATCTAGTGGTTGAGATTTACTGTGTCCAACTTGGTGTTACAATTACGTGTTTAAGTTGATTTTACCTAATTTAATTATCTATGTCCATTTATGGTATATTTTTACATGGTGTTACAGGTTAAAAGTTTCATTTATGTGAAAAGTTTCTATCTTAGGATTTAATAATACTTTTATGGAATAGTATTATCGTGGTTATGCTAGTTAAACATCGTGTGTAACTATACGAGGATAGGGTGAAATCACTAACCTTGTTAGACATATAATTTGAGTAAAACCAAACTGGTTATATTTGTATATTATCGACAGTCTTATACAGTTTCTACTCACCATATGTTGTTGTTCCGACCCTCCTCCTCACAACAACTCTCAGGTTTACCTTAAGAGTAACAAGTCTGTGGGAGTGGTCGTGTTTGGTTTTCTGTTCTTGTTCTCACATGCTCGGTGTAGATTTTGAGATTTACTATTAAGATAGTTGTCATGGTCGATACTTGTAATACTATCTTTTTTTCGCTGTGAGTTCAGTTTTATAATTCTTTGATTGTGCTCATGCTAATTATTTACAAGTACTATATTTATACAATCCATGCTTGAATGAGCTTGAGTTTTGATTTTTATCGGAATTTGCACTCAGAAAAGTGCAAGTTGTTACCAACCAACTTATCTTAACCCTGTTTCAATTTTTATGATATTGTTTTTGGGGTTTAAACTATAGTTTTTAAATTGCAAAATATGAATCAACCAAAGTTGCAGTTGGGATGGGACTGGGTCATGTCTTGGGAATTGAAATGAAAATTAAAAAAAATTAGACAGTGTTTGGTTTATTTTGAGTTTTTAACATGGATTACGAAAGGTGCAAAGATTTGAAGTATAGTGGAGATAAGGAACCAAAGGCGAAGAGGATGATGGAGGGAACGAAGAGACGGTGGATCGATGAATTTTCTATTGTTCTTCTATTGTTTCTTAAAATATGGAAAATAATAAAAAGTTATTTTTTGTTTTGTGTGTTAACTTCATTTTGTAAAACAATATTTTTTTTCAAGATATATGTGCATCTTTCATAATTTTGTATGTCCAAAATTAAAAAAAAATACAAAGAAAAACACCCTTAGGTTTCTCGTATCTCTACGTACACTGAAATTGGTTTGAGCGTACACTTGCATTTAGCTTAACATATTCAACATTATTGTAAAGTGAAGACAGAAACAACAAATTATCTTTGTTATGTGAGGAAGAAAGAAGATTAAATTAGGTAGTGGAAAAAAACCTATACCGACTAGTTGCAGTAGGTAACAAGGTTATTAAAAATAATTGAAAAAACTAAAAGTAAGTAAAAAACGGTAGAAGAAGTTGGGGGTTTTCGCATGAACGTTTCACGATAAAATTCTCAATGGCTCCATCACATTCTTAAGTCTGCAAGAGGAATGAAAATTTAAGATGGAATGATGAAATATAAGGTACGTGCATGTGAGAATTATATAATCCATAGTGTAACACTGCAACTGCATTAGTAAAGAAAGGAATAGAATTTTATTCACACTACTTTTGGCAGCTTAAACAAAACACTACCACCTGAATGGCAGTAGGTCCCATACGAACTCTCTGATTTTCACCAATCAAGTCCAATTGTTTTTTTCACACTACCAAAAGTTGTGTGAACAAACTCGGTTTTGTAAATAAGCCCATCATCTCCAAGAAATTGGGGGAAACATTGGATTTGATCGGGTTGTGGAACATTTATTTCACAATCGTAAGACTGCAACAATTCGTCATTGATTTCTGCATTATGTTTGTTGACTGAATGAGGATGGTTTAGGCAGATAACACTATCTGATTAAACTGGAGGAAGAGTAAGGGACTGTTTGCAGCAAAATTTGCCATGTTAAAGTGGTGTTAGCGTCTGACTATCCGACGCGTCGGACATACCTAACAATAGTCAAATTGACCGTAGGAAAATGGACCGTTAGCATCCAACGCGTCGGATGCCAGCTTGTAGCGTAAGTTGTTGGTCCATTATCCAGACCGTTCTTCCCCTCCTCCCTCCTTATAAACCCCTTCTCCACTTCTTTACCAATAAAAACCACCTCCTATTTTCTACTTGATTTTTTTGACGACAAAGGGAGCTGCAAAATAAGTTTTTTTATAACTTTGTGTTTAATTTTTTAAATTCTCTAATATATATTTTTTTTGGGATTTTTCTGATTTTTTTTGAAATTTCTAATTTTTAGCATGTCTTTCGAATCTGGTCCTACTACTTCTAAACATTTCGCCAATTAGACAGGTGAATGGGTGGAAGCTTTTATCGATATTTGCATTGAATTTTTACAGGATGGAACAGCTGACGAGAGAAGCTTCTTGGGATGGTCACAAATGCTCTAAATGACCATTTTAATTTGGGCTACACAGAAACTTAGATTAAAAAAATGTAATTAATGAAAGCATGAATCAATATGAATGAAGAAAAATATCAGACTTCATGGATTTGGACTTCAATTCATTAGGTTTTCGAAAACTAAAGGGAAACCACTTTAAACGGTTGCAGGCCTTAACAAGTAGAAGTGGGCCAAATATATTTAAATTGGGCTTATAAATAAACATATTAGCCCGATGTACAAATACATAAATCAAATAATCAACTAAGACATACACACTCTTTTTCTTCTCTTCCCAATTATACTCCCCCTCAAGTTGGAGAATATATGTTCTTCATTTCCAACTTGCTGCATAGATATTCCACTCTCGACTAATTCAAAGCCTTCGTGAACAAATCTGCAACCTGCTCGGTAGTTTGAACAAACCCTGTTTCTATACTTCCGTCCTGATTTTTTCTCTAATAAAGTGGCAGTCAACTTCATTGTGTTTCGTTCGTTCATGGGACACTGGATTGATGCTATGTAAATTGCGGATTGATTATCGCACTATAACTTTGCAGGCCTCTCCTATTTCATATTAAACTCCTTCATTAAGCGTCTCACCCATATTACTTCACACACAACATTTTCATAGCTCTATACTCTGATTCTGCATTTGAACGAGAGGCGACTGATTGCTTCTTACTTTTCCATGAGATCAAATAACCTCGCACAAACACACAAAACCTTGAAGTTGATCGACGATCAATCTTTGATTATGCCCACTCAGAATCACTAAAGCTCACTATATCCATGTGACCATTGTTTGTGTGCACAATGCCTTGACCGGCTGTGCCTTTGAGATAACACAAAATTTGCTCAACTGCTGCCTAGTGATGAATAGTAGGGTTGGACATAAATTGACTCACAACACTTACAGAATGATCTATGTATGGTATACTAACACATAAGTAATTCATATTATCTACTAGCCACCTATATCTTTCAGGATCCCTCATAGGCTCCCCATCTTTGGTAAAGCAATAATTTGTAATCATAGGCGTACTGCATGGTTTAGCTACTAGTTTCCCAGTTTCACTTAATAAATCAAGTGTATATTTCATCTGTGATAAGTATATTCCCTCACTGTTTCTAGTAATTTCAACACCCAGAAAGTATTTGAGTTCTCCAAGATCTTTAGTTTGATACTAAGTGTAGATGAATAATTTAAGGTTACAAATGCCAGCATCATCACTTCCAGTGATCACTATATCATCTACATAAACTACTAATAGTATTATACCTCTGTATAATTCTTGTAGAATACAGAATTATCAGATTTGCTTCTCATAATGCCAAATCTTTGTATAGCTAAGCTAAATTTGCCAAACCATGCTCTTGGACTCTACTTAAGTCCATATAAGGATTTTTTTTTTCAGTCTACATACCAAGTCTGTCTCCCCCTAAGCAACAAACCTTGGTTGTTGATCCATGTACACTTCTTTAGAGAGATCCCCATGTAAAAATCATTTTTGATATCCGATTGATCAAGTTTCCAATTATATCTGGCTGTGAATGAAATAAATAATCTGATTGAGGTCATTTAGCCGCAGGTGAGAATGTTTAAGAATAGTCAACACCATATGTTTAGGCATAGCCTTTGGCAATGGGACGAGTCTTCCGTCTTGCCATTGTTCCATCTTCATTCATTTTGACACTAAAAACCCACTTACATCCTATTGCTTTTTTATTTGGGTGTAGCTTAACTAAGTTGCAGTTTTTTTTGTTCTAGAGCCCTCATTTCTTCCATCATTGCTTCACACCATTTTGGTGAATTTATAGCTTCCCCTATGGTCTTTGGTATAGTGATGGAGTCCAATGTCGAAATGAAAGCATGTGATGGCCGAGGTATCTTGTTGTATGTCACACAAGACGATATAGGATTGGTACACTGTCTCTTCCCTTTTCTAAGAGCAATAGGTAAATCCAGATTTGCATCACTCTCTGTTTGATGTGTGTCATCGGCACTCATGTCCTCTGTATGCATTTCATCGGTATTATCTGAATTTGACGTTTCACTTGGTATGGCAATGTACACCAGAAGGTCTTCTTTTTCTTTTTCTTGAACCTGTGGTGTACTACATTGATAAAAGGGAATGTCTTCCATTAAAGTTACTTCAATAGACACAATATATTTTTGTACACTAGGACAATGACATTTGTACCCCTTTTGAAGTCCGATTACCCAACAAAAAATCCTCTTCAACGATTTATGATCAAACTTACTTAGTTGCTAATTTACATCTCTCACAAAGCATGTGCATCCAAGTACTCTTGGTTTGCCTAGAAACATATCCTTATCATGGTGTAGGACTCTATAAGGTATCTCATTATTTAGAACTGTAGATGGCATTCTATTAATAATGAAACATGCTACTGATACTGCATCAAGCTAGAACCATTTTGGTACATTCATTTGAAACATCAGTGCCCTAGCAGTTTCTAATAAGTGCTTATTTTTCCTTCCAGCTACACCATTTTGCGAAGGGGCATCAACACAGGAGATTTTATGAATGATACCATTTTGAGCCAAATAATTATTGAATTCAGTTGACATATACTCCTTTGCATTATCACTACGCAATATTTACATAGATTTATTGAACTGATTTTAAACCTCAACATGAAACTTACAAAATATAGGAAATAATTCAACTCAGGATTTCATCAGAAACAACTAAGTTAAGCGAGTGTAATCATCAACAAACGTTACAAAATATTTATACCTAGGTTTAGAAACAATAAAAGTTGGTCCTCAATATCAGAATGAGTCAAATAAAATGGACTACTTGCTTGTTTATTAATTCTAGGTGAAGAACTACTTCTATGATGTTTTGCATACTGTGTTGCATTACAATTTATTGTAGGAAGATTGTTATATTGAGGCAAAGTTGCTTGAATAGAGAGAGGGATGGATGACCAAGTTGATAATGAATTTTGAATGTTGGATCCATGATTGAACATGCTACAGGGGAAGAAAGTGTGTCAAGAGTGTATAAGCCACCAGACTCACTTCCTCTACCAATAGTCTGCTTCGTCACAAGATCCCGAACACGTAGTAATCAGGGAAGAAAGTGATAGTGCAGTTTAAATTGTGTGTAACTTGACTCACAAATAACAAATTAAATGATAGAGATGGTAAATATAGCACAGATGTCATAGGTATAGATGAATTTGATACTACTTCTCATGTTCCTGTTACTGATGATTGAGATCCATCTGCTAGACTTACTTTATGAGATCCGCTACTTGCTCTTAAATTTTTAAACAGGCATGGATTACATATCATTTGATCAGAAGCGCTTGAATCAATTATCTATTTGGAGGTAGGTGATCCGGTACTTGAATTTGCAACTGAAGTTGTCACTGAAGTGTTTGAAGAATCAGAAGGCTTGTTATGCATCGAGCTTTGAATTTTGGAGTATTTCTCGAATTCATCTGCTATCATGAGTACAGTATTGATATTAGAGGGATTTGTGTTCCTTTGATTCCACTGCAAGCTTTTACACGCAAACATCACGTGACCAATTCTTTTACAGTAGTTGCAGATTTTGTTCTAATTCAGTGGTGGCCTCCATGTTGGTCTTTGTGATCTTCCTAGTGGTTGAGGTCTCCATGATTGTGCATTAAGAAGTTGTTGTGGCCTCCAAGTTTGTGCATGTTGCTGTGCACCACCTCTAACTGTATTAGACTAGTTATTTGAAGGAATATTACCATTATTACCAATAAAGGCACTGTTCATTGTATTGGCACTTGTGTTACCAGTACTTGACACATTTTCAGCTCTAAGCAAATGACTATATACATCATGTAATTTAGTTAGATCAGTATCAGCAAGAATTTGCGACTTCACACTCTCAAATTCAGGTGAAAGCCCAACAAGAAACTCATTATGTCCATTTGTTCTCTTTTTTTGCTTCACCCTAATATTTGTACTCATTGACAACAAAATGTTAAACTTTCATATGTTTATTTAAATGACATGAAATGCTTCATCAAACTCATGTCCTTCTTCTCGGCTTTGTAGAATGCTTGACACACCACATACATTCTCGTTAAGTTCCCTTTCCCTGAATATAAAAACTCCAAGTACTTCATTAACTCTTTCACTATTTCATAATGATTGATCAAGCCAATAACTTCGTTTTCAACTGAGTTTAGGATCTTCAAAAATAGAAGAGCAACATCACAAAGCCAATTTTAATCTTTTTCGTCCCTCGAATCCGATTGGGGAGGTTCGCTAATCAAGTGATTGTTCTTATCCAAGCTTCTGATGTATAGACGGATTGTCTTATTCCACTCATGATAGTTAGAGTTATCTAATTTTCGATCAGTGATTTTTGACATCACTGGCATCACATCAACTCCCTTCTATTCTTCCATGATTTATAGAGGAGATCCAGAAAATTGAAATTGGGAACAGTAGGAAGAAAGCACATTGGATCTTGAGTTCCATTGATCGATTGATCTAATACCATGTAATTAATGAAAGTATGAATCAGGAAAATATCATACGTCATGGATTTGGATTTCAATTCATTAGGGTTTCGAAAACTAGAGGGAAACAACTTTAAATTGTTGTAGGTCTTAACAAATAGAAGTGGGCCAAATACATAGAAACTGGGCTTATAAATTAACATGTCAACCCGATGCACAAATACATAAATCAAATAATAAACAAAGACATGCACACCCTTCTTCATCTATTCCCAATTACAAAAACAAGTGGGACAACCTAAAGTGGTACCTCCTATTACCACACCTGCACCAACACCAGCACCTCCTACCGTACCGACACCAGCTCAGTCTTTCACCGCTGTCGACGCTGGTTATTTTTCCGATTGGATGACTCCTGGCAACCCGCCTTACGCTCAGGTCCCTAGGCACAGATATACCGAGCTTGGTAGCACGAGCCGCTCTTTCGTGACCCCCACCTTGAGGATGTCGTTTCTCATTGCTATACTATTATTAGAGATGTGGCAGATGTTGTGTGATGAAAATTTATGCTGATTTTCCACAACGACCTATAGAATGTGGAGATCATCAACGCCTTAGACGACAGTGATGAATGGGGTTTTTATTTTAATGGAATTTGGGAGTTTGGATCATCGTCGTAGGCAGTAGTTTTTCATTCACTAGTTTTATTTTCATTGTACTAGTTTTATTTTAGTCGTAGGCAGTAGTTATATTTTTAGTGATAAACGTTCTAGTTGTATTTCAGTTTCGTTTAACGAAATGTAGTCTTTTTTTATGTGTAACTAGTATTTAATTAATTCAAAACAAATAAGTTAAAAATCAGATTATATATAAATATTTTGTTCAAATACCACATTTGTAGCAAAAAACGCATTCCCCGTTCAATAACATGCCACACTCAAATAGCCCATTATCATTCTAAAAAAACGCACCCTAACTTATTTGACGTCATGTGAAGGATTGATCCATCCATCGGTAACTGGCCGAAGTTGTCTTTTAAAACATGTGCTTTTTCATTTGAGTATGTCTATTTAAGGGGATAATGTGTTGTCTTTACCTTGAAGTGAAGATTTGGTCTGCACGGTGAAACATATTCGTTAACTATAGGTAAATACAAACTTGTATGGAAGAAAAATCGAGAAGAAAAAAATTAACATTTTAGACTCTAACGGTGCATGGGACAATGAAAGAAAAAAACTTAAGAAATTTATAAATAAGCACATAATTATGTTACAAGAGTAGACGATTCTACTTTTACTAAGTCAAAATGTATAAAATAGGGTAGCTTGAAGAAGAAGAAAAGAGATAGATGTACCTTTGTTAGCATTGATTATTAAGTAATACATTGTTGCGCTAAAGATGGAGAAAAACAAGTTGTACCAATAAATTAGTTAAGAAGGCATATGTATGTGTGTATATATGAGAAGCGTTCCGGGGCACCCCTTTAGCACCCTACCCTACCATGAGCTACACTAATCCAAATCCAACAAAATTTTGTAGATGTTCAATCCACACACACACACACAAATATATATATATATATATATATATATATATATATATATATATATATATATATATATATATATATATATATATATATATATTATCATCTATCCAAAATTTGAGCTCGTCCCGACATTCGTAGAATAATATGTTTGATGTTTAAATTTGAAGGTACGAAGAAATGTTTGAATGGTGATTAATTGAGCTAAGATTTTTAATATGTTATTAATGTCGGAATAGGATCAAATTAAGGAAAGATAATAATATATATGTTAATTGAACATCTACAAATCTTGTTGAATTCGGATTAGTGTAGCTCACGGTAGGATAGGGGTGTCACAATACAGGGGTGCCCTACAATCTCTTTCTCTCTCTCTCTCTCTATATATATATATGTTGAAGTTGACTAGTTCGTCATTATGTGCCTTGAAAAGTGAAAGAGTATATGAGAGAAAATGGGAGCTTCTATTATAAAGAACTGTTAATTAATTATGACGAAAACTGAACATAAAATTTTTGGTCAAGTGACGCTAATTTGACGGGTGGGCAACAGTTAATGATAGCAAAGCAATTGTCATGTAGACAAGATTATGGCAATAAAATATCTTTATTCTTTAGTAGAGCCATCCTTTTCATGCACCAAACATACTTTTTCCTATAATGCACTATGTAATAAAAGCTGTTAGTTGGTTTACATCTTCATAACTTTCAATTTGGCATATTATTAACTGGTGCTAACGATATTTTTTCTCAGCACTGAAAATAGGTCTAAGGAAATGGACCTAAGGGAAAAATAGGACTATTTATTTCTTACTAGCTTGAGTTAATTCACCGTTTCCTAGATATCAAGGTCTTAAGCCCGAAGATTAGTTACTCTTTCCTCAAGGGGTGAGTGACATGCTTACAAGGCTTAACAACTGTAACACCCCATAATTTTAAATATTAAAATTAACAAATTTAAGAAAAAAATTTAAGAACACTTAATTGTTAAAGTGAGAATTAAGGGAAACGGGTTACGCCATTGCATTCGTCTCGAAATTCTTCTTGGAATAGAGTCCAAGTTTTCGTAAATCGGACTTCGTATGAGGAAGTTATGGCCCTCAGAAGTTTCAGAAATTTATATAAATTAAATCAGTTCAAAAAAGAAATTCAAAATTCAGAAAATTAAATACCAAGGCAGGTCGATCTGGAGGTCGACCTACCCCAGGCCAGGTCGACCAAGGGGTTGACCTCCCTGTACAGGTTGACCTGGGGGTCGACCTACCCCCCCTCGGGCAGATCTGAAATGTGACGATTTCTGACCCTTTGCTGAGTCATTAGGGATGATGTGGTTGTTCTAGATAACTCTATCTAGTCTAGATGGTTGGGATGGCTCATATGATAATCCAACGGCTTAGGTTGATTAAACTTCTATGAAAGAGTGCCTGGACTCAAACCCTAAACCTAAACTAAATTATTCTCTTGGCCACCATGTTGCTGCTAGGATAGTTCTTCTTCCTAAAGCTTAGGGATTAGCAAGTCAGAATTCTCATTCAAAAGATGAACAAATCATTCTCTTCTCTAACCTATCTTTGTGAGTACAATTTCTTTTACAAAATAATTAATAAATTAATTATGATGAGTTATAACTTGGATTATGAGAACATGTCTGTTGAATCATGTGATGTTAGTTAACTTTGTTATCGTCTGTTGGTGAACATATAATAGTTTTGTTATCTTATGTTCGTAAATCTATTTTGTATGTACAATTACATATGTTTAACTTGATTCATTTTATGATATCAGTTTATATGCAAGTTTGGGATGTTAAATTATATGCTAATTTGTATGTGAATCTTATGCAAGTCTATTTTTACATATGCTAGTTTATATGTGAATCTTATGCAAGTCTGTATGCGAATTATGCACAAGTTTATATGTGAATCAAGTGTGTGTGTGTGTGTGTGTGTATATATATATATATATATATACATGCGGGTTTGTATGTAAAACGTGTGATATTAGTTTACATGTTTAAATTCATGATGTTGGTTCATATGTCTGAAACACATATGCTAGATTTGATTTATTTTGTGACATTTACATGTCTAAATAATATGCAAGTGTAAATGTAAATCTTAATTTACACGTCTAAATTATATATGCAAGTTTATATATAAGTTTGGATGAGAATCATATGCTAGTTTATATGTAAGATTGTATGCGAATCATATGTAAGTCTTAATTTACATGTTTAAATTGCATATGCATGTTTATATGTAGATCATATGAAAGTTTATGCGCAAACCATGTTCATATATGCAAGTTCACCTTTATGTGTATAGATCTATGTAAATCATATCTTATATAATTTGATCCATGTCAGTTTTTGGTTTATGCAAATTATGCCTATTGCCTATGCAAGTTATTGATTTTGCAAATTTATGATTATATAAATTATAATCATGCAAGTTTTGATCCATGGTAGCCTATTTTTATTTTCAAGTTAGATCTATTTTTACGTGTTATGCAAGTTGTCATGTTTTTGTGAGTTAGGCTATTTACTAGCCTACGTATTATATGTATTACATGTACGAACAACGTGGGGGCAATGGGAAAATATTAAATATTAACACTGTGAAAATTGGAATAAAATGGCTCAAAAACGTATAATAAATTTGAGACACTAATTGGCCTAATTTACATGCATAGAAATTATGGACATAATTTAGGTGACAATTATGGACATAGATTAATTTGGAAGTTACTGACAATTTGAAATAGGGGTATTAATCCAAATTGGGGTTGAATAATAATGTGTAATAATAAATGCCTAAGACACGAGGTTAGACTCGTTTGTGGTATAAGACTGCCCGGACCCACCCGACATATCCAGCAACCACAAACGTTAGTCTAATTTGAGAGGTCAAAGGCATAAATTAAATGAGTAATAAATGCCTAAGACACGAGGTTAGACTCGTTTGTGGTATAAGACTGCCCGGACCCACCCGACATATCCAGCAACCACAAACGTTAGTCTAATGTGAGAGGTCGTAGGCATAATTAAAAGATGCTTAGGCATGAGGTTAAGTCTGGCTTGTGGTGGAAGTCTGCCCGGAACCGCCCGCCATATCCAGCAGCCACAAGCAATCGACTTAATGTGAGAGGTCTATACATTAATAATTAATTAATGCTAATCAAAGACGAATATGAATGACAAACAGACGTTTGGTTGAGTCGAGTAATTCTCTGAGTACCAATCTGATGTTGATTTCAGTCTTCGGGGTTGATACTTAGTGAGTTATTCTCCTAACCAATGTATCTGTGAACTAAGATGTACTTAATCATAAAGTAAGTAAAAACATGTTATACGATATATATATACATATATATATATGACACATAAAATATATAAGTGGGTAGGGTCAAGACCAGCTTAACCAATAATATATTAATCTGATAAGTGGATAGGGTTAAGACAAACTTAACCAATATTGATCTGATAAGTGGACATGGTTAAGACCAGCTTAACCCGTAATATATATTAATTTGATAAGTGGGTAAGGTTAAGACCAGCTTAACCAATAATATATATGTGGGTAGGGTTAAGACCAGCTTAACCAATAATATATATTAATTTGATAAGTGGGTAAGGCTAAGACCAACTTAGCCAACAATATATAAGTGTATAGGTTTAAGACCAACTTAACCAATAATATATAAGTGGATAGGGTTAAGACCAGCTTTACCAATAATATATATATTGATCTGATAAGCGGATAGGGTTAAGACAAGCTTAACCAATAACACTTGTTGATTTGATAAGTGGGTAACATGGGTGACATGTGGGATATAATTATAAACACTTAACCAAGTTGTAACATGTAAGAAGACATGAATAAGAGGGGATTAGGTGGAAAATCCTAGTGGGGACCAAGCATAGGTGGAAAGCTTGTGTCAAGCGTGGGGACCCTTTTCAACCAGTAACCCATTTAGTATCTAAGAGAGCTCGATCTAGATCGAGGACGGGACACGCTTACTGGGCTTGATTGTAAGAGGTCAAAACAGGCTAGCGGGGGCAACGCAAGTCCAACGGGGTCATGTGCGTGCGTGGGCCCGAGCTGGTAGGTAAGACGTTGTTACATCGTGTAGATATAAGTCGTGCATCTTTAGTGGTATCGGGTTGCCACTTTGGGGAGTGATACACCCCACAGTGGGACCAGCACGGGTATCTACGAGTTAGTGAGCCGATCGAATGGGGAAGGTAGTGGGTACGACTAGCGGAAACAGGAGCAGGAGGCACCTATGGAGGCAGCTAGGAGTCCAACTACCATATTATGAATAAATACTGTAATTAGAATGGGGGTAGTAGGTACAAATAGTGGAGATAGGAGCAGGCGGCACCTATGAAGATAGCTAGGGGTACAAGAAACTACTGTTATGATTATTATGTTCAGAAGGCGGGATCAACTTTTAGGGTGACTAGTAATGGTGCAGTATAGTAATTATCTTATAGTGATTTGGAGTGAGATTAACGCCAAAATATTCCTCTTGTTTGTTTTATCTTGCCCGCTTGTTTCACAATCATTCCTTGTTTTACCAGTTTATGCTTTATCCTAATTACTTTAATAATATATTGTTATATTTATTGTACTCGCCAGACTTTATGTCTGACCCCCTTTGTTTTCGCCTCTTTTCTTCCTCTCCACTTGGTTCTCAGGGTAGGACTAGTGCTAGTGGATCTTGATTTGGATCTTTCTCTCTCTTTTGGAAGTGCTTGGATTGCTGAAAGTAAAGTTCATTTTATCTCTTTTATGGCTACTTATGTTGGGGTTGTGCTTTTTACTTTATGTACTTAGAAAACAATTTGTCAAGATGGATATGAAGTGTACTTGGTTTTATTGTTGGTTTTGATGTAACCAAACTATTTCCCCACTACAATAAAAGTTGATTTAATTTGTCAAGTACTAATATATGTACCTGTCTTGTTATATTCTGTTCTATACACCAATAATACTCCATGAAAGTTAATGCATTCCCTTTGAGAGTGACATTAATGGACGTGGTGTGACAACCTGGATTTTTACAACATGCTAAGACAAGAATCAAGGCAGAATTTAATTATAAAATCTGAATCAGGAGAAACGGGTTGCCCCATTGCATTCATCTCGGAAAAATACGCGAAATAGAGTCCGAGTTTTCGAAAATCGGAGTCCGTATGACCAAGTTATGGCCCGTCAAAGTTTTCAGAAAATCTGAAGTTCAAAAACAGTTCAAATTTGAATTCAGAATTCAAATTCAGCCAAGCAGGGCAGGCGGGAAAATTCCCGCCACCCCCAAGTCGACTGGGGAGTCGACACACCCCAGGTGGTGTCGACTGCCCAGTCGACACCCCTATCGACTTGGGTGGTCGGCCAGTTTGGCCTGGGTGTACCTGACTTGTTCCTCAAGACATGCTTTTGGGTCTGGTCTATTGGCCTGTGACGGGTTTTGAGGGTTCAGATCTATCCTAGGGTTAATCTAAGGGCCTAAACTACTCCTAATCTCTATAAAAACACCCTAGGACCTAACCTAAATCACTCAAAATCAATCTAACAATGAAGTGCTGTCCAAATCCCTCTTGATCATGGCCTCCATCTCCAACTCCAAGAGCTTATGCATTCAAATCGGATCTGAATCAAAGGTGCTAGCTTGCTACATCAAATCAAGGGAGTGGATCAACGTTGCTACGCAAATTTCATGACGATTCTTCAACAAAGGAGCCACCTTTCTTCGTCAAGGCGATGCATGATCCTTCCCTAAGCCTTGCTATGTAAGTTCTAGCTACTTGTAGATTCTAACGGTGGTTCTAATGTGACATGGAATAAAATGCGATGAAACATAAGTATGCTAGCTTGTGTGAACCTAATTTTGCCCCTTTTCTATGATCTATGACCTTGGGCTAAGTTTTAGCGACTTAATCATGCCACTCATGTTATGTTTAACCTAGTTTATCTTGCAAGTTTGAATCTTTATCTATGGAATGTTAGCATGAAGCTTTGGGAACCATTTGACTTGTGAAACATTGGCAAAGACTTGACTTTGGGGCTTATGCATGTAAATGAACCCAAACCCCTTATGTTATCATGCATGTCTGTGGCCAAATTCCCTTATGATACTATGCATGTTTGTTGCCAAATTCCCTTATGATACTATGCATGTTTGTGGCCAATCCCTTTTTGGCATCGTGCATGTTTTGAGGCCAATATGTAGCATAGTATCCTTACTATGTTGACTCGCTTTTACTTGGGTTGGAAACACGATTTGGGGTAGGTTAGACAAGCATGATTATGACATGATAATTTGACATGGGATTTCATGAATATATGACACTCATGATACACCTAAATGTGGACATGACATGTGGGGTAAACATGGGACTTGAAACTAGACACGTATGGGTTGTAAGTGTAATATGACACTAGACCAAACATGAAAGTGGCCAACTCGAGGTTGGGTTGAGTTTGTAGCATAAATCTACCCGGACCCGCCCTGCTTAACTAGTGGCTACAAACAATAGGACCCAATGTGAGTAGTTGGTCATATAGCACTTAAAACCCGAGGTTAGACTAGGTTGTGGTGTAAAGCTACCCGGACCCGCCCGGCTTAACTAGTAACCACAACAAAGTCTAATGTGAGAGGTTGGGGTGCATTAATCTAAGTAATGCCACATGAAAAGGTTAAGTAATTTTGACTAATGACACTTAACCGATATGACACGAATGGGTAGGTTAAGTGGAACCAGACTTGATTTCTTAATGACACTTAATCATATAAGACAATTAGGGGATGAGGTTAAGTAATTTACACTTAACTAATCCGACTTGGTAATTAGATAGGGTTAAGTAACTTAGACTTAACTAATCTAAACACGGTAATAAGATGGGGTTAAGTAACTTAGACTTAACTAATCTAAACACGGTAATTAGATGGGGTTAAGTAACCTACACTTAACTAATCTAAACACGGTAATTCGATGGGGTTAAGTTAAACACTTAACCAATCTAAACTTGGTAATTCAATGAGGTTAAGTAACCAATACTTAACCAACTTAACCAACTTAACATGATTATTTAATGGGGTTAAGTAACTTATACTTAACCAAATATACATGATGATTTGATGTGGTTAAGTAACCTATACTTAACCAGTCTAATATGCGGACCTGATAGAGTTAAGTCACAAGACCTTTTAAATATACTTAACCATTGTAATACGATTAGTGGATGGGGTTAAGCTAATCCATACTTAACCAATCCGACTCGATAATCTGATGGGATTAAGATAATCTATGCTTAATCAATCTAACACGATAATCTGATAGGATTAAGACAAACAAATACTTAACCAATTTGACTTGATAGGGTCAAGCCATGAGCTTCTTGGTATATTTAACCAACTTGTAGGGCTAAGCCTTGAACTTAGATACTTAGCCAATCTTGGCATGATTCGTAGGCGGGTTAAGTCATGAACTTGAATGACAACACTTAACCCATTAGACAAAACCCTAGCTCAGGAGACTAGGTTGAAAATCGTAGTTAACAAGGATAGCGGGGAAAGAAGCTAAGTGGTAAACCTTAGTTTAGGATAACTAAGTGATAATTCTTAGCCAAGGAAATTAGTCCAGTTCACGAACGGATAAGTAACCTGATACGGTAGGTCATCGCTTAAACAAATACACGAGGCGGAGCAATGTCTGATCTAGATAAAGGCTTCAACGAACTGGGTAACGAAGCGGAAGCTTCGGGGGACGTGAGGATAATCTTGGTATCCCTCTGTGTGGTTGCAGATGATCCTCCTGGGCTCACAAGAGGTTAAGGTCTGCGGTAGAAGAACCAAGAGTATGCCTTGGTTGCTATGCGAGCGACCTAAAGACTGGGATGGATTAGCGTGGAGTCGTCGATTCTTGTTTTTGCCTTGGATAGCGCGTCGTCGACTACCTACCATCTTTAGTCAATGGTGTACGAACGGAAAGGCAGAGAACTCCCAACAGACCATGTTCTTTCTATCGAGTCATGGATGAGGTTGGCCAATAGGAAAGTGGGGCATAGTGGGGCCGGAGTATAGTTCTCGTGCATGATTTTTCTTGGATTGCCTTTCAGTAGTTGAGGGAGGGGTCACGTGGGACCATAGCCACGAATACAAAAACAGACCTTGATATCTGCATTCGGCAGACGACTTAAAGCTCCCGACCGAGTTCTGTATTTCTCGATTTGCCCTCGCACAGAACTCGGATGACACATTGAGATACATGTGCGTCTAGACATGGAAAACGATTCGCGATACATACGTGGGATAAAGGGCGTGGTTGACGGGTGGCATAATCCCTAGTGGCCCTAGGTGGCTTGAACCCAAACCGAGACACGGAAACGTTCATTAGGTAGCATAATCTCAAGTGGTCCTAGGTGGCGTAAATCCTAAGTGAACACGCGATAGATCATGGTAAGAAAACATAACCAGATCAGAGGTAGCAGTCCAAAACAACTTCAAGGATAAAATGGTACTACGTTCAGGTGGTATAGATTTACATGGGAAAGCTCGTATGGCCTATGGCAAAGGACTAAACTTATACATGGAAAGAAACATACGAGTTGGGAAAACCTACATATGCTAGGTTAACATGGACCATTACATGACATTGGGTAAGGGACATTCATAGTTAACACATGACGCGGGTTGGGATACTAGTACGAGAGGTGCGGAGCAAATATACATGATAAATACCTTGGGATGTTATACATGATAGATACCTTGGGATGTTATACATGATAGATACTGTGGGATGTTATACATGATAGATACCTTGGGATAGTATACTTGATAGAAACCTGACAATGTGATACCTTGATTTATCTTGACACCGTAGTTTATTATGATACCATTGTTTATCTTGCTACAGTAGCTCATCCGGTTATCTTGGTTTAGCTTATCTATCTTGTCGTCATCCTTACGTTTACTTTCAGTTTATGCATATCATGTTACCTTTACCTGTTTTTATACTGGAAGTAGATAGGACTTACCAGTCTTTATGACTGACCCCGTTTTGTTTTGCCTCTTTGTCTTCCGTTTCTCCCCCCCCCCAGGTTTTCAGGGAGGAAACACTGTTATTTAGTTCGGACTTCCTCTGCTTGAAGGTCATCATGCATGGCTTGGACTTTTCTTGGCTATGGCTACCTTACTGTTTTACTTGGGGAATAATTTATGAAATGGTTTGTGCTTCTTTACTATTGCAAGACAGGTTTTGATGTATTCTGATGTAAAAGGCTTTTGACCTTACTATTTTATAAGGTAATGAAATTTGCTTTACTTCGGCTGTTTTATATATGTTCTGTCTTGTAATATTTCTGCGCATGTTTACCTCGATAATGCTTCACCAAACCTAGTGCATTCCCTTTGTGAGTGACCCTAGCGGAGGTGGGGTGTTACATTTGGTATCAGAGCAGAAGGTTACCAGACTGGGCAAAAGTTTTTAAAACCTTCAGAAAACTATTTGAGAAACTGTTTACAAAGAAGCATTTTTCAAGAAAAGTTTTCTTTAAAGGCTATTCTCCAAAAGCCATTAGCACTATCCTTTGTTTCCTTGATTGAACCTCTTTTCCTTTCTTTCCTTCATCTGTAGTCACAGTAGTTTTAACTGCGACTAATCCTTGTCTAGCTACGTAAGTATTTTCCCGTGCGGTGGAGGAAGTTCTCGAGAGACCTGTTACCGAAGTTATAAGAAGGGATAATAAGAGCAAGGATAAAGGACACGAGCTTAAGAATAAGCAACTTGTTGGTATGGCTTGATCCACAAAGGAAGATAAGGACAAGATCAGCGAGAGGGCAATTGTATGCTCTCATTTCTAGCGTACCTAAGAGGAATGGTTCCGTTTATGTTAAAGGCTTAGCCTTTCTTCTCTATCGTCCCGTCTAGACTTTGTTTTGATCATCGCATCATTTAAGTCTGCCTCGATAGTTAAGTCTCTGCACCTTAGTACTAGCATGGTAGAAGATCCTACTTTAGTCCCAAAATCTGGTTGGAGAGTCGGTCCATTTATTCATGACTTGTTTGGATTTGAGAACGTCTATGCCAAGTGTTGAGATTAGAAGCAATGCTTCTATTGTTGAGCTATGGATGGATTCTAGGGATGAAGTGGTTATCCAGTAGGGGATGCCATTCTTGGTTTTGAAAGGAGGGTAGTTAAACTCTTAACTTGCCTTGGTAATACCCTCGATGTCTTGTATAACCTTTTGGGTTTTGTCATGGTTAGTTACCTAGAATCTCTTGATGCATTTATCGGAAATCTCTGATCCAATCGAGTAACGTTCGCCAATAAGACGAATGGTTCATTCCGCTTGAGCATGGGTTATAGGAGTCACCCTAGTAAGTGCACATGGTAACATGGATTGGCATCGGTAAACGAGATCCAGAATTCACTAGTGAATTCTGAAGAGCTTGCATGAGTACGCAGATATGGTTGAGCCAAGTATACTAGGGAAAGAATAAGTGAAAGTGGAACGAGAGGTGATAGTGAAATGAGTTCCAACTCATACCTTGGAAATAGGAATCAAGGAGCTACGAAATCATGAAGTCAAAGGCGGTTAATGCACAATGGAATTAAGCTCAAGGAAATGCGGCTTAGACGCGCGCATCATGTCTCTTTTTAAGAGTATATCTTTGATCCTTGGTTCACCTGTAGAGCTTACTTGCATGCTATCGCTTGGTGGATATCCTCTCGGTCCTGTTTCTGTTACAAACCCCGTAAGGAGTTTGTCTTGTTTATCTCCTCGATCTTATCTTGGGAACCTTAGATAGAACTCCATGGATGTAAAGATGTATTTGAAACATGTTATGATTTATATGGTTGCAAATGGTTGCAAGTGGTTGCTCATGGATGCGCGAATACACATTAGATACCATATTGACGCGGTCACGTTTCATGTTGCATATGCACGAGTATTTATACTTGTTTATGGATGAAATTGAATGTGTTGTCATGCGGATGTTGCATATGAATGAATGTTTGTGCACACATATAGTGTTTATGTGACTAGGACTATTTGCATACATGTTGGACTCATGACACTAAACATATTTTGCATTAGAAAGATCATTCAGGCCTGATCATTAGCATTAGCTAAGGAGCATATACACACACGTTCTGCATATGTTCATATGGCATTAGAAATCGTCTAAGGACAATGGTTGCCTGTGGATGATGTTTTGAGTAGATGGATGATGGATAGTAGGATACATTCTTCCTAACTTGGAGATTTCGGGGACGAAATCCTTTAAGTTGGGGAGAATGTGACAACTCGGATTTTTACAACATGCTAAGACAAGAATCAAGGCAGAATTTAATTATAAAATCTGAATCAGGAGAAATGGGTTGCGCCATTGCGTTCGTCTCGGAAAAATACGCGAAATAGAGTCCGAGTTTTCGAAAATCGGAGTCCGTATGACCAAGTTATGGCCCGTCAAAGTTTTCAGAAAATCTCAAGTTAAAAAACAGTTCAAATTTGAATTCAGAATTCAAATTCAGCCAAGCAGGGCAGGCGGGAAAATTCCCGCCACCCCCAAGTCGACTGGGGAGTCGACTTGGGAGTCAACACACCCCAGGTGGTGTCGACTGCCCAGTCGACACCCCTGTCGACTTGGGTGGTTGGCCAGTTTGGCCTGGGTGCACCTGACTTGTTCCTCAAGACATGCTTTTGGGTCTGATCTATTGGCCTGTGACGGGTTTTGAGGGTTCAGATCTATCCTAGGGTTAATCTAAGGGCCTAAACTACTCCTAATCTCAATAAAAACACCCTAGGATCTAACCTAAATCACTCAAAATCCATCTAACAACGAATTGCTGTCCAAATCCCTCTTGATCATGGCCTCCATCTCCAACTCCAAGAGCTTATGCATTCAAATCGGATCCGAATCAAAGGTGTTAGCTTGCTACATCAAATCAAGGGAGTGGATCAACGTTGCTACGCAAATTTCATGACGATTCTTCAACAAAGGAGCCACCTTTCTTCGTTAAGACGATGCATGATCCTTCCCTAAGCCTTGCTATGTAAGTTTTAGCTACTTGTAGATTCTAACGGTGGTTCCAATGTGACATGGAATAAAATGCGATGAAACATAAGTATGCTAGCTTATGTGAACCTAATTTTACCCCTTTTCTATGATATGTGACCTTGGGCTAAGTTTTAGCGACTTAATCATGCCACTCATGTTATGTTTAACCTAGTTTATCTTGCAAGTTTGAATCTTTATCTATGGAATGTTAGCACGAACCTTTGGGAACCATTTGACTTGTGAAACATTGGCAAAGACTAGACTTTGGGGCTTATGCGTGTAAATGAACCCAAACCCCTTATGTTATCATGCATGTTTGTGGTCAAATTCCCTTATGTTATCATGCATGTTTGTGGCCAAATTCCCTTATGATACTATGCATGTTTATGGCCAAATTCCATTATGATACTATGCATGTTTGTGGCCAAATTCCCTTATGATACTATGCATGTTTGTGGCCAATCCCTTTTTGGCATCGTGCATGTTTTGAGGCCAATATGTAGCATAGTATCCTTACTATGTTGACTCGCTTTTACTTGGGTTGGAAACACGATTTGGGGTAGGTTAGACGAGCGTGATTATGATATGATAATTTGACATGGGATTTCATGAAAATATGACACTCATGATACACCTAAATGTGGACATGACATGTGGGGTAAACATGGGACTTGAAACTAGACATGTATGGGTTGTAAGTGTAATATGACACTAGACCAAACATGAAAGTGGCCAACTTGAGGTTGGGTTGAGTTTGTAGCATAAATCTACCCGGACCCGCCCGACTTAACTAGTGGCTACAAACAATAGGACCCAATGTGAGTAGTTGGTCATATAGCACTTAAAACCCGAGGTTAGACTAGGTTGTGGTGTAAAGCTACACGGACCCGCCCGGCTTAACTAGTAACCACAACAAAGTCTAATGTGAGAGGTTGGGGTGCATTAATCTAAGTAATGCCACATGAAAAGGTTAAGTAATTTTGACTAATGACACTTAACCGATATGACACGAATGTGTAGGTTAAGTGGAACCGGACTTGATTTCTTAATGACACTTAACCATATAAGACAATTAGGGGATGAGGTTAAGTAATTTACACTTAACTAATCCGACTTGGTAATTAGATAGGGTTAAGTAACTTAGACTTAACTAATCTAAACATGGTAATTAGATGGGGTTAAGTAACTTAGACTTAACTAGTCTAAACACGGTAATTAGATGGAGTTAAGTAACCTACACTTAACTAGTCTAAATACGGTAATTCGATGGGGTTAAGTTAAACACTTAACCAATCTAAACTTGGTAATTCAATGAGGTTAAGTAACATATACTTAACCAACATAACATGATAATTTAATGGGGTTAAGTAACTTATACTTAACCAATTATACATGATGATTTGATGAGGTTAAGTAACCTATACTTAACCAATCTAATATGCGGACCTGATAGAGTTAAGTCACAAGACCTTTTAAATATACTTAACCATTGTAATACGATTAGTGGATGGGGTTAAGTTAATCCATACTTAACCAATCTGACTCGATAATCTGATGGGATTAAGATAATCTATGCTTAATCAATCTAACACGATAATCTGATAGGGTTAAGACAAACAAATACTTAACCAATTTGACTTGAAAGGGTCAAGTCATGAGCTTCTTGGTATACTTAACCAACTTGTAGGGCTAAGCCTTGAACTTAGATACTTAGCCAATCTTGACATGATTCGTAGGCGGGTTAAGTCATGAACTTGAATGACAACACTTAACCCATTAGACAAAACCCTAGCTCAGGATACTAGGTTGAAAATCATAGTTAACAAGGATAGCGGGGAAAGAAGCTAAGTGGTAAACCTTAGTTTAGGATAACTAAGTGATAATTCTTACCCAAGGAAATTAGACCAATTCACGAACGGATAAGTAACCTGATACGGTAGGTCATCGCTTAAACAAATACACGAGGCGGAGCAATGTCTGATCTAGATAAAGGCTTCAAAGAACTGGGTAACGAAGCGGAAGCTTCGGGGGACGTGAGGATAATCATGGTATCCCTCTGTGAGGTTGCAGATGATCCTCGGGCTCACAAGAGGTTAAGGTCTGCGGTAGAAGAACCAAGAGTATGCCTTGGTTGCTATGCGAGCGACCTAAAGACTGGGATGGATTAGCGTGGAGTCGTCGATTCTTGTTTTTGCCCTGAATAGCGCGTCGTCGACTACCTACCATCTTTAGTCAATCGTGTACGAACGGAAAGGCAGAGAACTCCCAACAGACCATGTTCTTTCTATCGAGTCATGGATGAGGTTGGCCAATAGGAAAGTGGGGCATAGTGGGGCCGGAGTATAGTTCTCGTGCATGATTTTTCTTGGATTGCCTTTCAGTAGTTAAGGGAGGGGTCACGTGGGACCATAGCCACGAATACAAAAACAGACCTTGATATCTGCATTCGGCAGACGACATAAAGCTCCCGGCCGAGTTCTGTATTTCTCGATTTTCCCTGGCACAGAACTCGGATGGCACATTGAGATACATGTGCGTTTAGACATGGAAAACGATTCGCGATACATACGTGGGATAAAGGGCGTGGTTGACGGGTGGCATAATCCCTAGTGGCCCTAGGTGGCTTGAACCCAAACCAAGACATGGAAACGTTCATTAGGTAGCATAATCCCTAGTGGTCCTAGGTGGCATAAATCCTAAGTGAACACACGGTAGCTCATGGTAAGAAAACATAACCAGATCAGAGGTAGCAGTCCAAAACAACTTCAAGGATAAAATGGTACTACGTTCAGGTGGTATAGATTTACATGGGAAAGCCCGTACGGCCTACGGCAAAGGACTGAACTTATACATGGAAAGAAACATACGAGTTGGGAAAACCTACATATGCTAGGTTGTCATGGACCCTTACATGACATTGGGCAAGGGACATTCATAGTTAACACATGACGCGGGTTGGGATACTAGTACGATTGGTGCAAAGCAAATATACATGATAAATACCTTGGGATGTTATACATGATAGATACCTTGGGATGTTATACATGAAAGATACTGTGGGATGTTATACATGATAGATACCTTGGGATAGTATACTTGATAGAAACCTGACGATGTGATACCTTGATTTATCTTGACACCGTAGTTTATTATGATACCTTAGTTTATCTTGCTATAGTAGCTCATCCGGTTATCTTGGTTTAGCTTATCTATCTTGTCGTCATCCTTGTGTTTACTTTCAGTTTATGCATGTCATGTTACCTTTACCTGTTTTTATACTGGAAGTAGATAGGACTTACCAGTCTTTATGACTGACCCCGTTTTGTTTCGCCTCTTTGTCTTCCGTCCCCCCCCCCTAGGTTTTCAGGGAGGAAACACTGTTATTTATTTCGGACTTCCTCTGCTTGAAGGTCATCATGCATGGCTTGGACTTTTCTTGGCTATGGCTACCTTACTGTTTTACTTGGGGAATAATTTTTGAAATGGTTTATGCTTCTTTACTATTGCAAGACAGGTTTTGATGTATTCTGGTGTAAAATGCTTTTGACCTTACTATTTTATAAGGTAATGAAATTTGCTTTACTTCCGCTGTTTTATATATGTTCTGTCTTGTAATATTTCTGTGCATGTTTACCTCGATAATGCTTCACCAAACCTAGTGCATTCCCTTTGTGAGTGACCCTAGCGGAGGTGGGATGTTACACGTGGGGTGTTATACGTGGTATCAGAGCTGAAGGTTACAAGAACTGATAGGAGATTTTGAAAAACTGTTTTTCAAAAGCGTTTTATAAAGTAATACTTTCTAAAATATGTTTTAAGGAGAGTATTTTCAAGAGAAAAGTTTGTTTTAAAAACATAACCCCCAAGAGCCATATATCTTTCCTTTGATTCTCCGTTTTGAATCTCTTCCTTTTTCCTATTTTTTGATTATTTTTCCTTCACTTATAAACATTTTTCTAAGATATGTAAGAACTTCCGTACGGTGGGCGGAAAATCGCTTCATGGGACTGGGACGTTCGTCAAAACTAGAAGGAAGTGGAGGACTTGTTGGTACCTTTAAGATGGACGATTGGAGGAAGATTCAATTAGCAACTTCGTTAATGAAGGACGAAGCCTCATTTTGGTAGGTAGTCACGAAAGGAGAATGGGCAGGAGAGACATGGATAGGACACACGATAAGGAATTAGATCCAAAGAAAGGCTGTAAGGATAACAAGGGGCCAAGAGAAAAGGAAGAGCCACACTTGTGAAATACCTGACTACTTAAATAAAGACGTTAGAAAGAAGAAGAAGACTAGTTGTTATCGTTACGGAGAAACAGGACATCTTATTAGGATCATCCAAAGAAGCAAAAGGCAAAAGTAAGGACAAAGAACAGGATCTTCTGGAGGGCAGGCGCGTTCCCTCACGGTTGGCATACCTGATAGATTTAGAGATATCTTGGTTGGAAGTTTGGTTCTTCTTTTTTATCATCATGTTCGAACCTTGTTTGAATTCTGGCGCTTCACACTTGTTTATAAATGCTTCATTAGTTGAAACACTGCACCTAAATACTAGTTTAGTTACGGATCCCATAGTAGTCTCAAATCCTATTGGTGGTTCGGCTCATCTTTCGATGATTTGTCGGGATTTGAGAGTGTCTATCTTAGGCATTGGGTTTGAATGCAATGCCTTCATTCTTAGCTTCATGGGCTACGGCTGATTCTAGGCATGGATTGGCTAGCCAGGTACGTTGCATCCTAGACTGTGAAAAGAAGGGCAGTTAGATTGTTGACTCGTTGTGGCAAGACCCTTGATATTTCTTGTGACCCTAGAAGTTCGGTGATGCTTAGCTACCTAGAATCTCTTGACGCATCCAATGATGACTTGGAATCCGTTCGTGTGGTCCATGAATATGGTGACGTCTTTGAGGAAGATCGGGGTCTACCCCAAGGCGCGAGATGGACTCTCGGATATACCTAGTAGATAATGAAAAGCCAGTTGCATTACCAGTGCGCCACATGGCTCCGAGGGAGAGAAGAAAACTCAGTAAGCAAGTGAAAGAGTAGCTTGAGAAGGGGTTCATAAGAAGAAGTATTTCGGAATGGGATGCTCCAGTTGTTTTACTAAGAAGGCTGATGGTTCACTTAGGTTGTGCATAGACTATAGAGATCGGAATAAGCTCACAAAGAAGAATAGACACCCATTGCCGAGGATGGATGATTTTTTCGATCAGTTGGTTGGCGGTTCGGTTTTCTCACAGCTGGATTTGGCTACAGAATTTCTTCAGCTAAGGGTGGCTGAAGATAGCATAGATAAGACTGTATTTAGAACTCGAATTTTTCTTGGTATGTTGACTGCGGCGATGCTTTCCAGCATTTGAAGAGGGTTTTGACGACAACTCCAGTTTTAGTTTTGCTAGATGGAAGTAAGCCATTCACCGTGTATACCGGTGCTTGCAGGACAGGGCTTGGAGCAAATTTCGATGCAAGGGGAAAAGGTAATATGCAAAAGGCGGGAAGTACGAGTATCGGTTATTATCCACAGACAGATGGACGAACAGAAAGGGGTGAATAGAATCCTTGAAGATCTTTAGAGGGTATGTTTTTAACTTCTCCTTTTCCTACCAATTATTGATACTTGTCCTATCATTTAGTATGTCTTTGCGAGGATATCTTCGATCTTTAGTTAGGAAAAAACCCTATGGTTGTAAACATGTGTTTGAGACATTTTATATTTGGTGGATGCAAATGGATGCAAGTGGTTGCTAGTGGTTGCTCGTGGATGCATGTACACACACATTAGGCACTAGATCGGCTCAATCACTTTCATATTGCATATAAATGTGTGTGCATATTTAAATTAATGAATGTATAATGGTTGTGTTATCATATGGATGCTGCATTTTGATGAATGGTCGTGCACACATATAGAAATAATATGTATCGTTAGGATTCTTTCGCATACATAATGGACGCATGACACTATCATGATTTGCATTAAGGAGGTCAACTGAATTAGTGGACCGCCTGATTTTGCATTAGATAAGGAGCATATACACACACTTTTTGCATATGTTCATATGACATTAGAAATCATGTAAGGACAATGGATGCCTGTGTTTGATGATTGAGTAGATGGATGATCGGATGGTAGGATATACATTCTCCTTAACTTGGAGATTTCGGCGGCGAAATCCTTTAAGGAGGGGAGAATGTAACACCCCATGATTTTAAATATTAAAATTAACAAATTTAAGAATACTTAATTGTTAAAGTGAGAATTAAGGGAAAAGGTTACGCCAATGCATTCATCTCGAAATTCTGCTTCGAATAGAGTCCAAGTTTTCGTAAATCGGACTTCGTATGAAGAAGTTATGGCCCTCAGAAGTTTCAGAAAATTATATAAATTAAATCAGTTCAGAAAAGAAATCCAAAATTCAGAAAATTAAATACCATGGCAGGTCGACTTGGAGATCGACCTACCCTAGGCCAGGTCGACCAGGGGGTCGACCTCCCTATACAGGTTGACCTGGTGGCCGACCTAGGGGTCGAACTACCCCACCCCCTCTGGCAGATCTGAAATGTGACGATTTCTGACTCTTTGCTGAGTCATTAGGGCTGATGTGGTTGTTCTATATAATTCTATCTAGTCTAGATGGTTGGGACGGCTCCTATGATAATCCAACAGCTTAGGTAGATTTAAACTTCTATAAAATAGTGCCTAGACTAAAACCCTAAACCTAAATTAAATTAGTCTCTTGGCCACCATGCTACTGCTAGGATAGTTCTTCTTCCTAAAGCTTAGGGATTAGCAAGTCAGAATTCTAATTCAAAAGACGAACAAATCATTCTGTTCTCTAACCTATCTTTGTGAGTGCAAATTCTTTCACAAAATAATTAATAAATTAATTATAATGAGTTATAACTTGGATTATGAGAACATGTCGGTTGAATCATATGATGTTATTTAACTTTTTTATCGTCCTTTGGTGAGCATACGATAGTTTTGTTATCTTATGTTGGTAGATCTATTTCATATGTCCAATTACATATGTTTAACTTGATTCATTTTATGATATCAGTTTATATGCAAGTTTGCGATGTTAAATCATATGCTAATTTGTATGTGAATCTTATGCAAGTCTAATTTTTACATATGCTAGTTTGTATGTGAATCTTATGCAAATTTGTATGCGAATTATGCACAAGTTTATATGTGAATCAAGTATATATATATATACATGCGGGTTTATATGTAAAACGTGTGATATTAGTTTACATGTTTAAATTCATGATGTTGGTTCATATGTCTGAAACACATATGCTAGATTTGATTTATTTTGTGACATTTACATGTCTAAATCATATGCAATTGTAAATGTAAATCTTAATTTACATGTCTAAATTATATATGCAAGTTTATATATAAGTTTGGATGAGAATCATATGCTATTTTATATGTAAGATTGTATGCGAATCATACGTAAGTCTTAATTTACATGTCTAAATTGTATATGCAAGTTTAATACAGGTTTATATGTAGATCATATGCAAGTTTATGCGCAAACCATGTTCATATATGCAAGTTCACCTTTATGTGTATAGATCTATGCAAATCATATCTTATATAATTTGATCCATGCCTGTTTGTGGTTTATGCAAATTATGCCATTTGCTTATGCAAGTTATTGATTTTGCAAATTTATGATTATATAAATTATAATCATGCAAGTTTTGATCCATGCTAGCCTATTTTTATTTGCAAGTTAGATCTATTTTTACGTGTTATGCAAGTTGTCATGTTTTTGTGAGTTAGGTTATTTACTAGCCTACGTATTATATGTATTACATGTACGAACAACGTGGGGGCAATGGGAAAATATTAAATATTAACACTGTGAAAATTGGAATAAAATGGCTCAAAAACATATAATAAATTTGAGACACTAATTGGCCTAATTTACATGCATAGAAATTATGGACATAATTTAGGTGACAATTGTGGACATAGATTAATTTGGAAGTTATTGACAATTTGAAATAGGGATACTAATCCAAATTGGGGTTGAACAATAATGTGTAATAATAAATGCCTAAGACACGAGGTTAGACTCGTTTGTAGTATAAGATTGCCCGGACCCGCCCGGCAAATCCATCAACCACAAACGGTAGTTTAATGTGAGAGATCAAAGGCATAAATTAAATGAGTAATAAACACCTAAGACACGAGGTTAGACTCGTTTGTGGTGTAAGACTTCCCAGACCCGCCCGGCACATCCAGCAACCACAAACGTCAGTCTAATGTGAGAGGTCGTAGGCATAATTAAAATATGCTTAGACACGTGGTTAAGTCTGGCTTGTGGTGGAAGTCTTCCCGGAACCGCCCGGCATATCCAGCAGCTACAAGCAATCGACTTAATGTGAGAGGTCTGTGCATTAATAATTAATTAATGCTAATCAAAGACGAATATGAATGACAAATAGAATTTGGTTGAGTCGAGTAATTCTCTAAGTACCAATCTGATGTTGATTTCGGTCTTCGGGGTTGATACTTAGGGAGTTATTCTCTTAACCAATGTATCTGTGAACTAAGATGTACTTAATCATAAATTAAGTAAAAACATGTTATACGATATATATATATATATATGATATATAAAATATATAAGTGGGTAGGGTCAAGACCAGCTTAACCAATAATATATTAATCTGATAAATGGATAGGGTTAAGACAAACTTAACCAATATTGATCTGATAAGTGGATATGGTTAAGACCAGCTTAACCAATAATATATATATTAATTTGATAAGTGGGTAAGGTTAAGACCAGCTTAACTAATAATATATAAGTGGGTAGGGTTAAGACCAGCTTAACCAATAATATACATTAATTTGATAAGTGGGTAAGGCTAAGACAAACTTAGCCAACAATATATAAGTGGATAGGTTTAAGACCAACTTAACCAATAATATATATGTGGATAAGGTTAAGACCAGCTTAACCGATAATATATATATTGATCTGATAAGCGGATCGGGTTAAGACAAGCTTAACCAATAACACATGTTGATTTGATAAGTGGGTAACATGGGTGACATGTGGGATATAATTATAAACACTTAACCAAGTTGTAACATTTAAGAAGACATGAATAAGAGGGGGATAGGTGGAAAATCCTAGTGGGGACCAAGCATAGGTGGAAAGCTTGTGTCAAGCGTGGGGACCCTTTTCAACCAGTAAACCATTTAGTATCTAAGTGAACTCGATCTAGATCGAGGATGGGACACGCTTATTGGGCTTGATTGTAAGAGGTCAAAACGGGTTAGCGGTGGCAACGCAAGTCCAAAGGGGTCATGTGCGTACGTGGGCCCGGGCTGGTAGGTAAGATGTTATTGCATCGTGTATATATAAGCCGTGCAACTTTAGTGGTATCGGGTTGCCACTTTGGGGAGTGATACACCCCACTATGGGACCGGCATGGGTATCAACGAGTTAGGGAGCCGATCGAATGGGGAAGGTAGTGGGTACGACTAGCGGAGATAGGAGCAGGCGGCACCTATGGAGGCAGCTAAGAATCCAACTACCATATTATGAATAAATGTTGTAATTAGAATGGGGAGGGTAGTGGGTACAACTAGTGGAGATAGCAGCAGGCATCACCTATGAAGACAGCTATGGGTACACGAAACTACTATTATGATTATTATGTTCAGAAGGCGGGATCAACTTTTAGGGTGACTAGTAATGGTGGAGTACAGTGATTATCCTATAGTGATTAGGAGCGAGACTAACGCCAGAATATTCCTCTTTTTTGTTTTGTCATGCCCACTTGTTTCACAGTCATTCCTTGTTTTACCAGTTTATGCCTTATCCTAATTACTTTAATAATTATATTGTTAAAGTTATTGTACTCGCCGGACTTTATGTCTGACCCCCTTTGTTTTCGCCTCTTTTCTTCCTTCCCCCCTCCCCTAAGGTTCTCAGGGTGGGACTAGTGCTAGTGGTGCTCGATTTGGATCTTTCTCTCTCTTTTGGAAGTGCTTGGATTGCTGAAAGTAAAGTTCAGCTTATCTCTTTTATGGCTACTTATGTTGGGGTTATGCATTTTACTTTTTGTACAAAGAAAACAATTTGTCAAGATTGATATTAAGTGTACTCGGTTTTATTGTTGGTTTTTGATGTAACCAAACTATTTCTCCGTTGTAATAAAACTTGTTTTAATTTTTCAAGTACCAATATATGTACCTGTCTTGTTATATTCTGTTCTATACACCAATAATACTCCATGAAAGTTAATGCATTCTCTTTGAGATTGACATTAGTGGACGTGGGGTGTTACAACAACAAACAATTACCTTGGGATAAGGTTCACTAAGAACAACACAAGATAGAAAGCTAAATGGCTAGTAGAAAGGGGTTTTTCAATAATCTTGAGAAAGGGTTAGGACTTAGGTAAGAACCCATTGTTGTGTAGGAAGCATAAGGTAATATGTTAAGGAAGAAGTTAAAAAACTCTTGAAAATTATGCTAAGTGTTGATCCAGTCTTTATTGCTCATTGATTTTAATATACAAGTGTTTACAAAGGAAATCCCCAAATCGATTAAGAAATTAAGGTTTACTCTAGAAGAAAAGAGTACAAGATTGAGAAATGAGAACTCGACCTCCAAAATGTGACCCTTGGGGTCTTATTTATAGATAAATTGGGACCCTTTTGACATTGGGTCCGCGTAGGCCTCTTTCGGGTGCAGCAGCTGTGTGTTGGCCGCTTTTCACCTTTCGGTTTCAGTTAGCTGGGTCTTGGTTGTTATTGAGAGATATGACTTAGTTTTTAGTGTGTTTTTCCTAGATTTAAGAAAGATGGTTCTGGTCCTTGTATCTTCTCTTTGAAGTTTTTTTTACCTTCCGTATCGATACCAAGCCTGTTGGTATTGATATCATCAGGTATAGCCTCCAGCTTTCAGAGATAAGCTTTTTGTCTTGTCTATAAGTCTTCACAATGTTTGCCTTCGTGCATTGATCACTCACGTTCCAGGAGTCATCACCCCTTTTGGTATCGACACTAAGCATGTTAGTGTCTATAGCCCTTCTTCTTAAAGACTTTGGCCTATTCTCGATGAATCTCTGGGGTGGATTTTTGATCTTTCGGAAAGGTTCTTTCAGTGTACTTCTTGCTGAAGTTGCTTCTAAGTTGCCGACAAGCTTTGAATCCAGTAGCAGGACCCCCGGAAGCTTGTGACTCGACCTTCTGTTCCTTCATTGTTTGTGCCTCCTTTTGTATCGGTGTTAATTAAATCAATGTCGATGGCCATTTTGTCTCCCTTTGTTTTGTTTTGTTCTTTGTCAAGTCTTCGGTCTCAGATCATGTGATGTTCTTTCTTTCTTAATTGTTTCCGGTTTGAGGAGATTGACTTCCAGATTTGACTTCATATTATTAGTCTTCTGTTTCTGAACTACTCTGTCGGTATCCCTTTTCCTTGTCGGTTCTAAGCTCTCCCTTTCCAGGATGGCGATGGGTGACGGTTGCCATCATTGCTTCTTTTAGGCTTCTGACTTTATCTTAATGTCGGGTTTGTGCTTTCAGATTATTCCCCTCTTCTGGTGGCGGTTCGATACCCCTTCACCGATAGCCTGTTTCGGTGCTAAATTTTGGTAGTAACATTTGCCCCCCTTTGTGAAGGTGTATTTTCGACTTTTCAAGTCAACGACTTTTGGTCTTTGTACTGTACTGCTCTGAACACACAGGGTTTCCGCCTTCAATCCTTTGGAATAAATCTAATCCATTGACTTTATCCTGCTTGTGTGGCCGAGATCAAAGGAGCACTTTGGCATAAATTCCCTTTTCTCTTCTTCTTCATCTTTTTACCTGCAAATTATGTTGTTTGAACAAGGTTACTGTCCTCAAGATTTATCAAGCTTTTCAAAACTTAAAATACCATTTCATGTAAGTACTTCTCTTTCGATCTACAAGTGGGAATCTAAACCATTCTTTTAATCTGATTATGAAATCAATCAGGATTTTCCTATACTTAGCGTTAATTAGATAGCGATGATGGTTTAGATAATGATTAATGGGGGACCAAATAAGTTACTTATTTTCCCAATATATTTTTGAGGATTAAAAGGCAAAATTACATGCAAAAGGAAAATTTTTATTATGAAATAGAGTGTTATGCTTTTGATATGAGTGAAAACTAAACTTTACCGACACCAATGTTCATGTTTCCAATCTTACAGGTGTTAGTTCAGCATGGAAATGTAGCCGAAAGACTGGTTCCCTTTCGGTTTAAGTGTCGATAAAAGTTGGGGACTAAGTATCTGAATATTTTGACTTTGACTTCACTTGTACCAGATCCAGAGATCAATTAGGCTTTCAGTGATGATACTGGTTCACTGGGTTTCGGTTGAACCGTTACCAAGTGGTATGGACAGTCTGATTCTTCCGACACATGCCTTTCGTTTCCTTGGCCTTAGTGTCGGGGTAGTCGGTTTGATCATCAATGAAAACTAAACTTTTTCAAAGTGTAGATGATTTATGCATGAACTTTATCCCGATTACTTCTTATGATCAGTTCGATGTCTTTATAGTTCGAATTCTTAACACTAATAATTTTTCATGTTGTTTACCCTTAAAACTAATAAGTTTTCATGTTGTTCACCCATTTATAGGTGTTGTATGTATATTTGCATAAAAGAATGTGGTGTTAACACATATGTTATTAAATGACATCACCTGGCAGCATCATGTGTACGGAGCAACAGGTTAACCAGTCTAAGCCAGGCAGCTCTGCTACACCTATTCTGAAGAAGGCACCCGAACCGCAATGCTCATTTGTTAATTTCCAAAAGGAGGTAGAGGATATCCTCCAGGGTTTTGGTACGACTGGTGTTGATTCCGTTCCTACCTCTCCTCAAGATAACATTCAAAATCTGCTGCAGGGATACTTTGCATACTTTGTCATTCACATCTGGCATGGAGGCTTCTTTCCTTTCCTAGAGTTTGTATCTAGATTTCTGCACCACTTAGGAGTTTCCCTCTATATCTTTCACTGAACACATATACCCTTCTTTTATGCTTGGAAATCTTAGTGCTTGAGTTAGGCCAGTCCTCCCTCAATGTTGATCTTTTATGGGTTCTACTTTGTTTGGCCAAAGTATCAGACTCGTTGATTCTCCGACCTAGTCCTAAGAGGAAGTGGATTAGTGATCCAATCAATAAGCCTAAGGATTGGGAAAACCATTTCTTCTACATCAAGTGTCCTTCTAGTATATCGGGAAACTTTATTAACCCTTGTAAGTTGTATATCTTCTTCTCAAATTTTCTATGTCTTTACCACCTCTCATCAGCCATCGTTTCTTTCCAGCTCTTATTTCCAAGTAGAAGGATTTAAAGGTAGAAGATACCCAAGTTGTTGACATTCTTGGCAAAACATCTGCAGAATTGGGATGGCGTTCCATCTTATTGACTCTGGACAATCTCCGCAAACATGTCCTCTTGCCTCACGGGAAAAGGACTCTTGGACAATCTACTTTTCATCTGCTAGGTGCTATGAGTTTGTTTCTCAGCTTTGATGACTTTAATCTTTCATCGCTATTATTTCCAAGCTCCTCAGGTAAGACTATTTCATTAAAAGAGGTTGTAAACTTTCATTTTATGTTCTAACTATTCTTCGTGTCCTTCCTTGTGTTCAGCCAGACAGAATGTTATCGAGCAAACTACTTTGGCTGCCTTTACTGGCTCTGGTGATTTAAAAAGGCTTGCTTCAGCCGTTGAGGATGGTCCCTCTAAGAGACACAAAAGTGAAATACCTGTATCTCCCCTTTCCAATAAGGGGATCGTTGTTTCGCTTATTGGTCAGTCATCACTTGAGCTCATTGCTCCTCCTGCTGATACTACTCCCAACATGGGTTCTTCTCAAAAAGAAACCACAAGAAGCAGCTTTACTGGCCTTCCAATGTCTGATGCTCAAGAAGCTTTGGATTAGGGCGAACATGAGCTGACTTCTCCTCCCCCTTACTATGATGATTCTTCAAGATTTCCTTTAATGACTTCTGAATTTGATAGAATTGTTAAATTTGTTCTTCCTTCTATTGACATACCTAGCATGCCAATGCCTTCTTCCTTGGATTGGTCAGATTTCTATCATTAGCTCATAAAGCAACAAATTTCGGTTTGTACTTTATCCTTTCCAATTTCTCTTTCGCTTTTTCATCCCGGTACATGGACTAACATGTTCTCGTTCCTTTTTAGGGTATCCAAAGTTTGGTACTCTCTTCGCACAGTGATTGCTTCATCGTCCTCTGAAGTGAATAAAAGCAGAAAATACTCCTTGAAAAACATTAGGAAACCAAGATTCTTTTGTCTAATAAGGTTTTGGATTTGGAGAGTGAGCGAACAAATATGCTATCCGAGCATCCCGAGCAATTGAGAGTGAAGGATGATACAATTTGTAATGTCAGACGGGTTGTTTATGAAGCTCAAAATAGGCCTTCTTCGTTCTTGGAGACACATCTTTTGGACGTGGCAATGGAATACTATGAAGATGCCCTCTTCCTAGCTTATTCTGACAACTTCAATGAGTTTCCGCTCATAGACTTCTCTTATGTCCACCCTTCTGTTCGGAGATGAGTTATGGAGAGAATA
Source organism: Allium sativum (assembly GCA_030737875.1). NCBI lineage: Eukaryota > Viridiplantae > Streptophyta > Magnoliopsida > Asparagales > Amaryllidaceae > Allium > Allium sativum. The sequence continues at coordinate 534,416,345 of CM060923.1, read as the reverse complement.
AATTTGGTCAAACATGGAATTAAGGTTCAAAAGAGAGACAAGACGAAATTCAAGAACCTTTTGTACATTAAAGATTTGCCAGTTGATTCAGAGACTATTGCAACAGGTGGTGGCAATGAAGATGGTTGTGATAATTACCCTAGTTCTGAATGTGGAGGCCTCCATGAGAGTTTGGACAATGATGTCAACCATCCTTCCCCACCTGTTGGCATTGCCCTAGGATCCAGGGAGGTGAACCCCGGTCTCATATGTGTTCCTGACATTCCATATCTTGCTGGTACGCCTGCCAAAGAAACCGGTTTCCTAGATTTAGATGAGAGAGGACAACCTATGCAATCTGCTTCAAATATTCCTCAAGTATAAATTTTGCACCTATGAAACCTTCCTCCTTGATTTTGATTAGTTTACCCCATCTTGAAACTTAATAGTGTTTGTAAGTCGTGATGCCATAGTCATATGCTTTTGGGGGTGTCTCCTTATTACTTATAACCATTTTTTTCTCTTTTCACCTTATAATTGAACCTTGTTTTTTTACTAATGACATCATTCCCAATGGTTTGCATTCATTATCTAGGTTGAGGAGAGAGTTTCTCACAAAATCACCTTGTAAGTCCGACAGAGAACTCTTTCTAAAACATCTTAAGCATATTTGCGTGAAGTATCCCCAATCCCCTTTTAATTTCGTGGGTGATTACATAGAGGCGACATTTAGGAAACTTAGAGCTCACCATGCAAAGCTGATATGCAATATGAATAATAAATGTATTGAAGTAAATGACTAAATTATGTAATCTTTGTAGTTAAAGCTAATTCAGATGAACTTATGGTAACATATGTATTAACTCCTTTTGTATGATGAGAATAATGGTTTACTATTGTTATTTTCTTCTGAAATTGAGTCTTACGAACAAAGGTTTTCATGTTTACAAAACAGGAAAACCCAGTCAGTGTTCTTCCCTCTTTTACTGGGAAGGAACGAACTATAAGTCAGAAAGATACTTTACAAACTCTTTCGTTAATACTGTAGAGGGTTCTATTTTGGCTAAGAAGCTGCCTACGAAGCATTTGAGCGAACAAGTGAGCATTTTGGACAGCCAGCTAAGGCAAAAGGACAAAATTATCCTTAATCTAAAGATAGAAATAAAAATGAATCCCTCCATTGATTTTGATATAGAAGTAGATGAACTACATCGTTAAATTGCTGACTTAGAAGATGAACGTGACAATGCATTAACAAGCTGCAAAACCTGGGAATTTGTATTTGGGTGAACTACCGACATTTCTGCGTCAAAGTCTCCGCAAATTACGGCCGAACTTGAGACTTCAAAGTATGAGATAGATGATTACGCAAAGATCCCCCTTCTGGGTTAGATGATTCTACTGTTAGTAGATGGTGCCGGAAAATTAAACCCAATATAAAAGGTTTTTATGATAGGAAATATAACAAGGACATACTCTGGCACATTGATAAGTATGTTTCCACAGTTAAGCAATTACGAAGAGAAAGGCATGCTTTACGAAAAAGTGTTTTCGATTTGGAGAAAGAAAATTAGACTCTTCGAGCCATTGGTAGGGACTAGAACCGAGCTTTGAAGCTTCAAATTAAGCAGTTAGATGACCCTATTAAAGTTATGGAAAAGTGGCAGAAAATCAACAAATTCTTGTGCATCACACTTTATCACGCTATTATTCTCCATTTACCAAAAGTAGGGAAACATAGAATAATGTATTAGGTGTCGTTACTTCTTAACTTTCTTTTGAATAGTTAGTGACACAGCTTTGTGAATGAATTCATAAATGTAGTATGTATTACTTTGCATGTGACCATTTGCCCATATTTCTTATGAATAGTAGCGATTTGTATAGAATGAGTTAAACAATCTCCTAGAGCAAGATGAATAATCACAATCTTCGCTTGAAGGCTTTTAGGTAGAAGAGCTAAGCCAATACTTTGAGTATTGATAGTTGATCCCTTCCTTTAGGATTAAGAATCAGAATCTTGTGACCTAGATTAGGATATTAGTAAGAGATGACTAGAACGCTCCTTTTGGCAATAATAGAAGTCATGAATAAACCTAGACTCGGGTATTTAGAATAGAAGACCAGAAGCCCACTTATGGAAATAATAGAGAAATAGACGACCAGAAATCCACTTCTGGTAATAATAGAAGTCCCGAACCAACCCAGATTCGGGTATTAAGAATAGAGGATGGGAAACCCTCTTATGGCAACTTGTTTCATTACACCTTTATATTTATTTATAAAGCAGAGGATGTATGTGCTTTTTGAGCCACTCTCTGGACTTTTTATTGTCAAAGCAGAGGACGTACTTGCTTTGTTGGCCATCCCCGGGAATGTGCGTCCGATGCGCTTGGCTAGCTCATTCTCAAGCAGGGCCCAAGTACTTACTAAACCACCCTCCAAGAAGCTCCTTACGCTAGCCATCGTAGGCGATGATAAGGGCTTAGATGCTTAAAACGGGCTATCATAAATGTAGAATTTAGGCTTACTCTTTAGATGCTCTATCACAGCCATTGTAGGCGATGATAGAGACTTACACTCCACCCCCTCCAATGGGTGCCTTATCATGGCCATCGTAGGCAATGATATGGATTGGCATCCCCTTCTGCAGGTAACGCAGAATATAAGCAGAGGTACAACATGCTCTTCTAGGAGGAGAGGTGGGACATTCTTAGTTCAAAGCAGAGGCAGGGCATACTCTTCGGCGAGAAGAGGCGGGGCACGCTAAATAGATGCTCTGTCTCGACCAATTCTGGTTTGGATCTGAGGCATACGCTTTCGATGCTTTAACCTAGCCCTTTCTTATTTGGGCACGGAGAAAGGCTTACACATCATACCCTCCAAGGGGTGCCTTTTCCTGTCCAACTTGGCGATGACAAGGGTTTTCATCCATTTGTATTTTGACCTTTTTTTGGTTTTTCCAATGTTCGAGTGGGTTTCCGTACCCTTATCTTATGTGGACAAGACTCTTCTGAATGACTTTCAGTTGATTTAGTTTTTACAAAGTCTTGTAATTGGACTTGATTAAGGAAATTGATAAGAATCCCTTCAAGAATTTTGCAGTGGTTAGTTTCGTGCCCGTTCATCATATGATAGTGGCAGTAAGGGCCTCCCAATTTTCTTTCATACTTGGGTTTCTTCTTTGTGGATGGCCAAAAGTTAAGCTCATGTTTCGTTAGGAAGTAGGTACTTTCCATTGAGGTGGTAAGGTGGTGTCCATTTGGTAATCTTGATGTAAAGTCCTTTTCCTTCTGTGGGAATGGGTCATACTATCTCAATGTAAAGACATTTAGGGGGAAGTTAGGATTTGTGCTAAGTAGGAAAGGTTGTTGTATCGTATTGTCCCATTTTCTTTTTTCCACTTGATTACTCGCAAGGCTTCCAATCTTAACCATGGTTCTTCCATTACTCTTAGGTCAGTAGTACCTGACATAGCCATTTGAGATCCATAAGACTCTTGTTGGAACCTTTTTCCCATAATCTTGCTTCTTCAATGCTTAGTCCAATCCAGGACGGAACAACACAGTTGGACATATATGGATGTTAACCATAAGGTCGGAGGTTCAAGCGCTCCTTATAGAGCCAAAATGTTAATGATCGTCAACATCAGAGATAGGTCCAAGGAAATGGACCTAAGGGGAAAATGGGACTATTTAGTTCCTACAAGCTTGAGTTAGTTCACCGTTTTCTAGATATCAAGGTCTTAATAGAGAAGATTAGTTATTCTTCCCTCAAGGGGTGAGTATCACACTTACAAGACTTTAAAACCAATAGTTACCTTGGGATAAGGGTTCCCTAATCATAACACAAGATAGAAAGCTAAATGGAAAGTAGAAAGGGGGTTTTCAATAATCTTGAGGAAGGGTTAGGACTTAGGTAAGAACCCATTATTGCTTTGGAATCATAAGGTAATATTTAAGAAAGAAGTTAAACGACTCATGAAAATTATGCTAAGTGTTTATCCACTCTTTATTGCTTATTTATTTGAGTATACTAGTGTTTACAATGGAAATCCCCAAATCGATTTAGAAATTAGGGTTTACTCTAGAGGTAAAAAATTACAAGATTGAGAAATGAGAATTCGGCCTCCAAAATATGGCCCTGGGGTCTTATTTATAGACAAGTTGGCACCCCTTTTGACATTGGGTCACCAAAGGCCTCTTTCGGGTGCAGCAGCTTTGTGTCGGTCGCTTTTAACCTTTCGGTTTCGATTGGCTATGTCTCGGTTGTTGTTGATAGATATGACATAGTCTTTAGTGTGTCGGTCTTAGTCTTTAGAACGATGGTTCCGGTCCTTGGAGCTTCTCTTTGAAGTTGCTTTTACCTTCCGTATCGATACCAAGCCTGCAGGTATTGATAGCATTAGGTATATCCTCCGGCTTTCGAAAATAAGTTTTTGGTCTTTCCTATATGTCTTCACGATGTTTTCCTTCGTGCATTGATCACTCACATTCCTGGAGCCGTTACCGCTTTCGGTATCGACACTAAGCATGTTAGTGTGTATAACTCTTCTTCTCATAGACTTTAGCCCGTTCTCGGTGAATCTTTGGGGTGGATTTTAGATCTTCCAGAAGGGTCCTTTTGGTGTACTTCCTGTTGAAGTTGGTTCTAAGTAGCCGGAAAGCTTCGAATCTGGTAGCTGGCCTCCGGGAAGCTTGTGTCTCGGCCTTTTGTGCCTTCATTGTATGTACCTCCTTTTGCATTGGCATTAAGTAAATCAATGCCAATAGCCATTTTTTCTCCCTTTGTTTTTTTGGTTTTTTGTCAAGCCTTCAGTCTCAGATCATGTGTTGTTGTTCTTTCTTTCTTAATTGTTTCTAGTTTTTGGTGATTGACCTCCGGAATTGATTTCACATTATTTGTCTTCTGTTTCAGAACTACCATGTCGGTATCCCGTTTCCTTGCAGGTTCTAAGCTCTTCCTTACCAAGATGGCGACGGGTGACAGTTGCAATCATTTCTTCTTTAGGCTTTTAGCTTTATTCTGATGCTGGGTTTGTGCTTTCGGATCATTCCCCTCTTCTGGTAGTGGTTCGATACCCCTTTACCGATAGTCTGTTTCGGTGTTGAATTTTGGTAGTAACAACTAGTATGTTGGAATTACTTCCCTAATTTTCAGAATTAGAACTACATGTTAAAGAAACACTAATTTGGAAGTATTCTTATAGTGAAGCTTATCATTTAGTATAATCTGCTAGTTACCTCTTTTTCTCAATGGATAAATAATCACCAATAAGGGGGAGAAGATACTCACATCGTTAAGTTGATACATTATCATATTATATTTATAGTAGAATGCAAGATACTAACGCAAAATGTTGTAATGGTTTATGTTAACCTCGTTAAAACGCAGTTCAAAGAATTGGCGTCAAAGGGCTATGGATTGATTACGGTCTAAGCAGTAAAATTGTTCATGTTATTGAATCGATAACACGACATGTAGCCATGTCTGGCAAGTCAAGTCAAGTCGTTGGTGCGACATGATTCATACCGTACGTAATTCAGGTCGCAGAAGCTTTCATGTCATCATAATCCATGTCGCTACCACCATGTCGTACATACTATCTCGCATAAAGCATGTTGTGCAATCCATACCGTTGAGTTCATATTGCAAACGACATTACCCAAGACCTTGGTGCATATCCAGGTCATGAAGAATAACCGTGCCATTTGTTACTTCATGTCGTTCACGGACTTGAGAAGCAAGTCATTCAAGCACACTAATGATCAGATCGTTACGACAACTCAATCACATCGTTCATGCATGCTCGATCACCAAGCCTTGCTAACATTTGTAGAACCAAACCACGTGACTCAAACATGTCGTAAGCCATCCATGTCATTCAGCTAGTCATGTCGTGCCAAACAATATTGGTCAAGTCGCTAATACACATCAAGTCGTAAGGATCATTCAAGCCGCAAACTCATGTCGTTCTCATGATATCACTTCAAGTCATACAGCGTTCATGCCATAGATCGGTAACAGCCAAGCCACCACTTCAAACATGGTGTTAATTGACTGTTGCGACATGGTGTTAGTATGTATGTAAGTCATGGTGTATGGATGGAAAATGCACCATGTATTAGGTCATTTTAGTGATCCAAAATGATTTGCTCTTATATAAATGATGCCATGTGATTATCAGTTATATAAAAGAACATATACAAAAACAAGACATGGAGGCCTCGGCACAATTTAGTCCAGCTGGCGTACACCAAGTAGCCTTAGTTCATGTCGTTGTGAACATATTCCATGTCGCAAATACATGGTGTAACACAAAGCCATGGGTTCAGATAAATATAACTATGTCGTATGCCGCAAAAACTCTTTCATGCTGTGGACATCATGTTGAATTAACTGATATTTTGTTGGCACATATCTATGCATTTCTAGACCACGCATTGGTCCAAATTAAAGGCAGTGCCACGGGGATGTGAGAGGTTATGCAGGCCATACTATATAATAGTTAGCACGTGAACGACGTGCGAGTAATGATGAGTTGACTTTATCCTCGGTTCGTCAAAAATGAAGCCAGCTATAGCATATATGAGTAGGGCATATGCACATTTAAACCAAAAATATCCATGTCGTTGGCTCCTTAGGATAATTCAAGACGTTCACCATGTGCAGGATAATCAACGCGCAACCCAGCTAATGACAGCTGTAAAGAGAGAGTTATGAGTTGTACACAGCTGTCCATTCCAATGACGCTGGATCCTTGACCAATTGACAATGCCAATACATGATTATAAACAAGCAGTTTGTATGACATGCAATTCATGTCGCTTTTCAGTTCAGAGAAACAATGTTGCACGCCAGCCATAAAGGAATAAATCATATTGTTTGGATTGCCAATCCGTTCTCGTTCATGGTGCAAATGATTTATGTTGCATGTATTCTTGTCGTGTATTGAGCCAGCTCATGGACAGCTATAAAGTGCAAATATATGGTTAGCGCTAGCTGTACACACTTATTAACAAGTGTGCCACTAAACCAAAAATACTAATATAAATACCCCTATACCATACACTTGAAAGGGGACCAATTCCTTTACCCCAAAGGGCCGCCATATCATTTCTTCAAATTTCTAAGCTTCATAACAAACTCCATTAATGGCTTCCAAGGACCAATCTACCTTCATGCAACAACAAATGGATCAAATCTCCTTCAAACAACATGAGAAATCTCTCCAACACAATTCGAGTGATCTCTAATCTCCGCTATTCCTCTCTAAAGCCTAGATCTAACGCTAAATCACTGCTGAATCCATGAAGATCATTCAATTGCTAAAGTGATTCATACATCCACCATCACAAAGCAAGAGATCCTATCAATTCCTTTGCAAACTCAAGTGAAATTTAGATCATAAAGAGAGAGAAAAGAGAGAAATATCACATAATGAATGGAGTGAATCAAATTATGTATTTTCTAAACTCAAATGTGCTAATCAAAATTGCTACCATAGTGGACGTAGGTCTAAATTAATTTAACCACTCTGAAAATCTCTTTTTCTCACTTCTAGCTCTTTATTTTGAATTACGTAGCTCCATTTTCTAATCTAACCATTTGATGAAGTGTTCCATGTAACATCTCGCATTTTACATATCGAAGGATCGTAAAATATTTTTATATTATTCCTTAAGGGTTGGATCATTCTCGTATTTTAATATGTTTCTTATTGGGATGTGAGACATGTCCATAGTTTTTACCAATTTTGTTTGTGGCCATTTTTCCCCTGTCAGTCTTGTATAGGTTATAACTTTTGACTTAGATCGAATCAGGTGGTGAGACCTGTGCCATTGGAAAGGAAATGATGATTGCCTTCTGGTAGAGTGGTCACATTATAAATTTTTCTTAGCAGTTTGGGAGGAATCACCGTTTTAAGGTTTTTCAGTTGGTTGTTTAGGTTTTGGGAGCCTTAATCGGCTGATTTGTAGAGGACCGTTAGTGGGCTGATTTGTAGAGGACCGTTAGAGCCTTAATCGGCTGATTTGGGAGCCTTATTGAGATATGAGAAATGGTTTAGTTTCTCTATTCTCTCATTTATTGGAATATGTTCCTCCTTCCACTAACACCTTTCCACCATTAAAAATCAAAATCTAGGGAAGGAAATCGAAGATTAACACCATTTGAAGCTAGATCTAAATCATTTGGATTGTGAGTTCATTGGATCAAGGTGTTTGGTTCGAATTGCTTACTATCCGGAATCTTAATTCATTGTTTTTTCTTTGATTTGGAGAAATGGTGAGTGATATGCAACTCTCACATTGATTCAATGAAGTATATGAATGTTTGGTCATGTTTTTCATCCAATTCAAGTGTTTTATCATAGATCTACACCATGATAAGTCCATTTTCATATGGAACACCCTAACATCTATTTTAGCAAGTTTAAATCGGTAATTCCTATGCCATTTCATATGTTTATGGAAGTTAGATCCACAATTTTGTCCTTATGTTCATTTGTCATGATTTTGGAGTGATCTGGATAATTTGGTGAAAATTGTCGTTTTCATGTTGTTAGTGAATTCATACCATGTTTTTCATCATATTTGATGAATTGGACAAGTTGTTTTCGTCGAATCTATTGTTTGGCGAAGTTTTGATCGAAATCGGAGCTGAATTGCAATATACAGGTTTTGGGTCAGTCATGGTGGGTCGGTCGGGCCGAAATCATGTCTTGGGGAGCAAGTCAGGAAATGGGTCGGTCTCATTTTGGGTCGGTCGGTCCTTAACTGGTCGGTCGGTCTTGAAGTGGGTCGGTCCTTACCTGGTCGGTCATTCTAGTGTGAATCTGAGGGATTGACGTGGTGGCTTTGGCTTGGTCCTATGTGAGTGGGTTGGATCGGTCCTATGTGAGAGGGTCGGGTCGGTCTGATGTGGTCGGTCGTGCTCAAGGGGGACGGGTTAGTCGGGCAGGCTGGGGAATCTGGTCTGCGGTCAGTCGGTCCCAAAGGAGAAAGCAGGTCGGTCGATTCTTGAAGCCAGGAAGGAACCAGGTCGGTTCTATCTAAGGTGGTCGGGCCGGTCTTGACCGGTTCGGTCATTATGGTGTGGTCATTCATAACAGGGTCATTTCTGAAAATTTTATTTTTCAGGTACGATCCAGATTTAAGCCAAAGGGTCTGAATTTTTTTTTCGGGGGCAACCTCCCGAACCCTAGCCGCAGCATAGTGTTGTAATTTGGCTCAGTGATGGTGTGATTTCGAAGTAAATTCAAGTAGGAAGGTTCGAAGTGTTTAAAGGTGTTCATTGATCGTTGTAGAACAACGAATGAGGTGACAACTCAAAGGTCGTGAGTTGGTGGATAGTGGTTGCTCGAGAAGGTTGCTTGAGTTAAGAAAAGTCGTCGGGTTGGATGACTAGAGATATGAAGGCTAAGATATTATTGTTAGCGTAAGTTATAGTAGGCTCAAAGCAAGGTACAATAGAGACGTCCAAAAGACCGGTTGTAGGTCGAGTACCCTGGGTATCATTTAATGGCCTAGTTGCCAAGGTTCGACAAACATATGTATCATTGAAAGGCGTATGGAGTTTATGCTAGAACTAGGGTTACCATTAACCCTTGACATATGGCAAGGTTGGTCGTCATACGATTAACATTGGTTTCGAAGCAAAATTGACAGTGATAGCCAGGGTCTGTCATGGTTGATTAGTTGCCTTGTTTGAACCATCTCATGTAGATTGTCCAACGTCGAAGGAGATGTTCCTTGGGTGCTTGTCTGATACTGGTTTAGGCCTCTGGGGCTTGTGCTTGAAGGATGTTGAGTTCGATTAGGAATGTTTACATAAGATATATAATTTGGAAGTCATGAGCGATTTTCCATGATTGAATGGATGTCTGGTTTCCATGGATGTATGGTTGAAATGATGTTGCAAAGTCTATCACTGTCTGATGTGGGGAAGATATGTTTGAGTTTTTATCTGGTGTCGTGGATAAATTTGTATGTTTATCTATCCATTCTCATATACTTTATCGTTGATGTTTGTTACCTGTTTTATTGCTCACTAAGACTATTACCTAACTCAAGGTTTTGTGTTTCCCTCTTATTACCTTGGGCTATTCATCCGGTTGTGGATGGGCAGACTAGGTGATAGGTTATTAGTGAGGACGATGTTGCAGTTCGGTGGCGAGCGGAAGGCTTACGTACTAGTTTTATTACAATCTACTATTTATGTTTTCGCTGTTTGAGTTACTCTATGGGTGTTGTAGTGAGGCTTTATGTACAGACTTTGATATTTCCTATGATGTTTGGATAATCTTTCTGGATGTTCTGAAAGTTTCAAAAGTTTGTTATATGATGCTTCACTATTATTACCTATTGTATATTTTCTATTATATTTTATCCTTGTGCTGTGAGTTCTACGACAGGCATGGTTTTAAATCTCGGATATCGGTCGCGTTTCATCTCGGTGATTTTATATACTTGATCTCATATCGGGGGAGATCTCGGACGAGATGAGTCTAACTCGGGAGTTCATCTTGGATTTCCATCTCGGGTCTGGAAGTTTATATCAGAACAATCTCAGGGTACATAATATGTTAAAAAATGATTTTTTCACAAAAATATTTTATGAATGCTATTAAAAACATAGTAGCTTAAAATTGAATTGCAAAATAACTTTATTATTCTTTATTTTGCGAAAGATCATTAATACCCCAAATCATAATATGCTTAAAACATAAATATTGTTTGACATAAAACATTAAAAGGGTCTAAAACATTAAGAAGCTCAGCATAAATAGATCATAAAATACATAATTTTATAAGTAACATGTACATAAAAAAGATGAATATGAAAATCATAAGTTTTATAGAACATAAATGAACATACAATACAGTCATTTAACATGGAAAATGTAAAATAACAAAAGATTATCATGGCTAGATATGAGTTTTTTTTATTATTGTTCTAGTTCAGGCACATATTTAAATTTTAACAAAAAAATGCTAAGATCTCGGATGATACTCCATTATTTTGTCTCGATCAACATATCCTTCAGTATCGCAATATCTCGGGTGATATATTCAAAAGGGGATTTAGAGTGATATTTGCTGTTTCATTTCGGAAGGACCCAAAATGAAATCTTGGAGGAGATCTCGTGTGAGATTTCTGAGATTTGAAACAGTGACGACAGGTATCGATTGTGTTTACCTCCCTATGATGATCGTCCGCTGCTACCTGGCACACCTTTCAGTGCATTATTCCTCTTGTTTAGTCCAGGGGTTGTGAGTGGTCATCACACTCCAAGAGCACCTTCGGTGTTTGAACCATTTTTGGTTTTAACATTTTGGCTCCCATCGTAGGGCCATAACCGCACTTCTCTCAATCTTAAGAGCCTTCTATTGAAGTTCTAATCCAACTTTTTCCATAAAATCTACAAGTCTAAGATCTATGCCAATCGACGGACTTTCTTCTAAATTCCAAGCCTTGTCTGAAATAATGGCTAAATCTAAGAAAACTACCAGAAAAACTGTTGGAGAAACCGACAACGTTGCTAAGAACTAAGCTACTCCACTTACCAACCACTTTGAAGTTGGAGAAAACTCTGTAGCTAGAGCCAGAGTGACTAGAGCCGAACTAGATGTCGTTGTCGACAATTTAATTCAACGCATGGAAACTTCAAATAAAGCTTTAATGGATGCTAATGATGCTTTAATGGAGAAAATGAATGATATTCTAAACGTTAAAGCAAATCCCGCTTCTCCTCAAAAGATTCATGTCAACCTAGAAGAGAGCACAAATTCGGTAGCTTCTGATCATCATCGTAATGATAATATGGAAGGTCTCGATGGATAGGAAAGTGATAGGAATGAAGCTGAAATTAAGGATTCAAAGCATAAAGCTAAATATCATTCTGATCGAAATACCGAAAGAGATGTTAGTCCTGCCAAGGGGCACCTCCCCATAGTGGGGGTAAAAGACCAAGATCCTTTAATCGTGATCGCTCACCAAGATGAGGATTCGGAAAAGAGATCGAAGTCCGCTCTCCAGAACGACACGACTTGAAGGAATATATCGCGAATATGGTAAAGAAAATCATCAAAGATAGCATGGCTCGCAATTATAGTGAAAGAAATGGGACTTCTCCCCTAGCAAATATCCATTCACAAAGAGGATCCGCATAGCTGAGTTCCCTGAAAAGTTCACTCATCCTTCTCTACCTCTGTACAACGGGACTTCTGATCTGAATCACTTCCTATATAGATATGAATGGTATATGAATGCAGCCAAAGCAACATACGATTTCAAATGCCTATGCTTCCCTCTCTATCTAGAAGGTGTCGCATCGTTATGGTTTACAAGTCTGCCACCTAAATCCATCGACCGATTTAATGATTTGATTCTGAAATTCAAGGAGCAACTCAGGCTCCAAGCTACCAAGGCTAAGGACGTTATTTCGGTGACTTCAATAAAGCAGAATCCAGGAGAATCTGTTAAAGCCTTCCTCAAGAGATTCAACATTGCTTTGTCCGAAGTGGGAAATCCTGATTACCGCATTATTTCAATGTCTCTAATCGATGCCATAGATGAGAAGAGCGAATTCGGTAGATGGATTAAAATGAAATAACCAAATAAACTTGAGAAATTCTATTAAAAGGCAGAGGATTACATGAGAGTCGATGCTAATCCCGTCCCTCTGCAGATTATTGATGCTAACCCGCTTCTTGAAGCTCCCAAAAATGCTGCTACCCAATATAATCAGAAGAATAATCAGGGGCAGAAGCGAGCCAATGACGGGAAAGGTAACAAGGCTAATAAGAAGCCTCGCCTTTTCAACTCATCAGAGCTAACAACTTTGAATGACACTCCTAAAATTATCTATCTTGAAAAAATTATTATGAAGAGTATGCGGATCCAAATCCGATAAGGATAAGCGACAAAGCAGCAAACTCAGGAAAGTTCTGTAGATTTCACAACCAGCCTGGTCATAACATTTGAGTGTCGACACCTGAAAAACCTCATTGAGTAATTGATCAGGAAATATAGGCTGCAACTGTATGTAAAGAATTCACAAGCCATTAATCCTTTTGCAACTCCCCAGGGGCAGGGGCATCAAATGATCAGTCTGGTCCAAGCAATGGAGCTCCTGCTCAAAACAATCCAAGGTTGGTCGTCAACTGAAAGCTTTTGATGGTGCTCCAATTTCAATGGCTTAGAATGAGCGATTAACATCGCAATTGCTTTATCGTCATGATTTACTACATGTTTTACTTTCTGCAATATTCAGAACTTCATGTACAAAAGTTTGTAATAATCTGCAAGTGATGCACTGAACATTAGCTCTACGACTAAGAGCATATCTATCTGAATGATTTTCTGGCTTGCAAAATTTTATGTCAAATCAAAACTTGCTTAAGAGTTGATTTCATATTGTTGGCTATCCGTTGAGTGCTTGTTCCTTTGAAATCCGATGAAACATGGCGACTCCAACAACGCTCATACAAGTGCTAAATGAAAAAAAGAAAAGATAAAAGCACCGCCTTAGAAAATGAATGGGAAGAATCGCAAAGATTCAAATGACGAACAAGCGCCACGACAAATAAACAAAAAGGTTGTTACTTCTACCGAAGGGGCACCTCCCAAGTGAGAGGTTTAAGGCCCTAGTTCCAAAGTTTATACAATATGCTAAGTCAAACGTCTGACAAAGGAACTGAGTACTACCCCGATGAACGGTATAATAGCCGCCCAATTCATTTGTGCAGCATCTGAAATATCAGATGTGAAGAATGAAAACCATTTGTGTAGCATCTGAAATATAAGATGTGAAGAATGAAAACCATTTGCGTAGCATCTGAAATATCAGATATGAAAAATGAAAACCATTTGCATAGACTTTGAAATATCAGAAGTAAAGAATGAAAACCATTTGCAAGGCATCTGAAATATCAGATGTGAAGAATGAAAACCATTTGCATAGCATTTGAAATATCAGATGTGAAGAATGAAAACCATTTGCATAGCGTCTAAAATATCAGATGTGAAGAATGAAAACTATTTGCATAGAGTCAAAATATAAAATGTGAAAAATGAAAACCATTTGCATAGCATTTGAAAATTCAGACGTGAAGAATGAAAAACCATTTGCGTATCATTTGAAAAATCAGATGTAAAGGACGAAAATCCATTTGTGTAGAATTCGATTATTTCAAATGCGAAGAATATCAGACCATCAATTAATTCGTGTGACATCTGATTATCTTGGACACGATGAATCATTGGGTCAAAGTCAAAGCCCCTTCATAGTAAGGGAAAATCAAAGTCGTCCCATAGCAGAGGCAAAACAAAGTCCCTCCATAGCAAGGGCAAACCCTCCATAGTAAGGGCAAATCAAAGTCCTTCCATAGCAGAGGCAAAATAAAGTCCCTCCACAGCAAGGGCAAACCCTCAATAGCAAGGGTGAATCCAAAGTCCCTCCATAGCAAGGACAAAGTAAATTTTTCGTCCTCCCATAGTAAAGGCGAAATTGAAAACCCAAAGTCCGCCCCTAGCGGGGGCACGATACATAAAGACCTCCCGGAGCGGGGGAACTAAATCCCGAGACCTCCTCGAGTGGGGGCACTAAACCTGTTTGATTCAAAAATGGTTCAACACCAAAAATAGGCTCAAACACCGAGGGTATGTGAACTGTACTTCACGAGTATGGAGGAGATTTAATGGGGCCATAAACAACAAAAAATTTAAGTAAAAAAGTGCAGAGAAATGTAAAATGAAGACAAGTTTTAGAGTGGTTCGGCCTCATGCTAGGCCTACGTCCACTATAAAGGTAGCTTGCTTTAACATAACAATGTTTACAAGACATAGAATCTCCCTTTGTACATTCATCCTCTCTTATCACAAGTAAATCTCACTTCGATCTATGTAAATTGGTGGAGAAATAATCAGACCAGCAGAGAAATGGTGAAGGAATAATGAGAATCTTCAAATGTGAGATAGCTAAAGGAGAATCTTCAATCTCTATAGTAATTGGTTGATTTTGATCATAACCATAGTGGATCAAGCTCTAGATCATTGTTTGGAAGTGTTAAATGTTGTAAGAATGAGTGAGGAAGCAATTTGGCAGCCCTTCGGGGTGGTCGAAATCGATCCTTAAAAGTATGGAAGCTATGTCCTATTTATAGATGGGCTCCCATGAAGAAATGAGCTGAAATTCACATATGCAGGTTTTGGGTCGCTCATGCAGTTATTTACAGAAATGCCACCGCTTGATTACAAATAGCTGTAGACAGCTATACCAGTTGTTCTGCTCGTTCGTGTGATTAGGAGTTGTGCGAGCAGATGGAATGGGAGCGAGAAATTATCCAGGGGATGTTTGGAAGACCAAGTACTGACCGATCGGCTTGTACACGCGAGTCCCACCTTGTTTGACCAAAAGACAACGCTTGAATTTTAAATGTACGACCGACCTTGGTGTTAGTTATTCCACTTGTGTGAGAAATCAGCTATGTAAGAGTGACTCTACATCACCTTTACGAGTGACTTATCCCGTATTACGTTACCAGACATTGTACGAGTGACATAGATAGGAGCGAGCAGTCGATATGAGTTAGTATGGAGTCTGAACAGATGACCACGTGGTGGGATTATGTACGAGCAACCAGGAGAAGCAATGAGCAAACGACCTTCATCCAGGTGAGTGAGGAACCCGTTTTACGGGCAACCGATCCTCGATGCCATGTTCGAACCTTAGATTGTGATTAACCCTTGTTGAGTACGAACGACCTTCCCTTCTTACTTGGTTTGGGTTCAGGCAACGGACCTCATTGTGTCTGACTTGAACACATACGAACGAGCCTTGTGATACTCGACCCACAACTGTTTATACAGATTTAGTCAACCAACGTATGTATAGTTTTTAAGGGATAAACATTTGCCCCTCGACGTTTGTAAGTACTATTTTGCAAAAAATTACATGCTTCAAAAATAATTGGTCATAACATTGTTGGTAGATTAAATCTGGCTTTTCATGGGACGACTATTCATAATGCTCGGCCATACTCAGGCGGATTTGGGCATAGTCGACGTCGTTCATACACATAATTCGAGCGAGCGTAAGGTCGCTCGCACCTTTTCTTTTCAGGGCAACATGTTTAGTGGATTTAGAGCAGACCATTTTGAGTTCGAACGGGTAGGCTGGATCCATCAAATTAACATACCAAAGTGGTTTTAGTGGCCCATTCAGGTTTGAATGAGTTAACGTTCACTCTTGCCTGAATAAGCCTATAAATGTCTCTTTCAATCGATCGACAAGGAAAATCGGGGGAAACAGACCTGTATATGTTTCCATGACCTGAGCAATTATACCGGTTCATTCACCTGAGATTGCATGACTGCTCATGCTACCATCCTAGACTCGAACGAATGTGTCTAAATGAGTCCATTTGTCTTCCCGCTTTTATATTATTCTTTTATCTCTTCATTTTTATACTTTATTCATTTTCTTGAATAATCTCTTTAATGGCGGAACTCTTCTAGGGAATTCTGTGTACCATTCCAACAATTCCAACTTTCCTCAGGCTTTAATCGCATCAACTCCTCAAGCCTTCAATTCATCATTGTGAGATCACCTCCAGTAAAGCCCCGCCGTGCATGAAAGTTGTACAACTTTAAATCCAGTCGAAGCGACTCATTTTTGAATCCGAGTCAATCCAACAAGCTTGTAGGTGGATTCCTTAATTAATTTTCTTTTATTTCAATTTCACTGAGTTGCCTTGGAGGATAGAAAAATTCAGGGTACGGCTTGACCATGAATTGTGGTTGTAATGATTGGAATTGAGTATGAATTGAATTGAATTTGGCTTAGACTGTGTATTGGAATGTATTTGAGGAATTCAAACCATTTAAAATCCTTTGATTTCTGGTTTGAATTTGATGCATATGAGTTGCTTGTTGAAATTCCTGTTTTGTTGTGCTTGCTTATTTGGATTCGATTGTCATGTAGCTTGCACGTATATCTTATTTTTGAGCTTGTATTTCTCATCCATGAACAATTTGTAGCTAAAACTTTACATGTATGCATTCATCTTTACCTTTATGCTTTCCGTAAGTAGCCTCCTGGTCACACATGATCTTTTAACTTGACACGATTGAATAAATTTGACCTACTTGGGAAATCTCTGAACCCGCTCGTCTTCCCTTGACAGTTATTCTCGAGCTCGTGTGATCATGCTCAGTCCAGTTTTAGGTTCAAATGTGCTCGACCATACTTTGATGTAAACTGCATGTCAACACTTTGGTTTTCAGCTATAATGTGTACAATGCGCTTGCCTTTTGGCTTCAATCAATTGTCTTTTGGTTGCGTGAGAATGCTAAGTTGAGTTGGTCTTTATTGCGTGGCACACATGCATAGTTTTTTATCATACGTATTAGACTTGCTCGATTCATCGACGGTCGTTCATGTTAGACCTGGCATGATTTTGTCCTTCTCGATCCTCATATAGGTTCGGTCATGCTCGAATTGATACAAGTTGGCTATGCACGACCTTTCTTGAGTCGTCATTTTTAATGCTAATTGGCCCTTGGTCATTCGATCATGCTCTTAACTATCTGAAGGATCCTTTCTTTGGATTCCGCTCGTTTACTGTGATCGCTCAAACTTGACTTAGCTAGGACTGTTCCTGCTCAGCTTCTATATGAGGTTGGTCTCGAATGAGTCTGCTTTGCCTTAAGTTGGGCAGGTGCAATCGGTGTGAATTGACCATGTGCGACCAGGATTGCATTGGGTACATACGATCAGACTGATTCCTTAAGTACGGGTCATGTATGACCGACCAGCTTTGGCTCTCTTATATTTCATTTGACTTATTTAGATATTTTAGTTGGCTTCTTTGGGTTTGGGTTCCCATCAATTGTTGTATCTTTCTTGTAATGCTAATCTGTGACAACAAACATTCACAAACATTTTCAAGCTTATGATTTTACTACTGGTCACTCATACCAATAGTATATTAGTCTAAAACACATAGGGCAACTAACAACCGGGCTCGAATGGCACACTTATGCAAGATTATTTTTATTCAACGACTTGTATTCCGGTTAGTCACTCCTTGCATAAGTATTACTGTTTTAGAGTTACCGAGACTTGGAACTAGTTTAATCAGTACACGTTGACCACGAGTCAAATTGTTTTCTTTAAACTAGGGAACGTGTACCTACGATTTGCTTTTCACACATATCTATTTATGTAGAAATGCAAACTAGAAATCAGTCTCTTCAAAATCCCGAAGGAACAACTATGGCTAGTAAGGGTGGTCGTCCCTCTTTTATTTTTATGGAAAGCAAGCATTGCAGAATCATCACTGACTTAGTGGACGGTGTTAAGGGGTTCCCGGATCAGTACTTTTATGTTAAATGCCCCGGTAATTTTTATGATCGATGGATGGAAGGAGATAATTGCGTTTTCTTCAAATCCTCTATATTTTTAAAATTGGTTCTTAGATCCTTCCTTTTCTACAATAATTCCTTCCGATGAAGGTATTGCAGTTGATCAAACCCTTCTCGATTCTTTGATGGTCATTGACAAAACTAACAAAAGTAGACAGCTACTGCTTGTGGAAAAGACCCTCAGTCGGTATTAATTACTTCATCCTTTATAGTTTATTGATAAAATCCGAACTTATAAGAAAGATATTTGTGGCAAATTTTCTACAAAAAAGGCTTCCTTGAAAAAATGCTTAGATTTTTGGGGTAGTAGTCAAACTCGACTGAAATCCCCATTGCCCTCAATTACTGAAGGAGACACCTCTCATCATGAAGGTAAGGAGGTTGAAGGAGGCATGACTGGTGTTAGGGATAAACTACTTTCTGAGAAAATTGTTGAAAATCCCATTGCCCCGATTTCACAGGAAGAGGGTTCTACAGGAACCTTTGGAGGTTTAGGTGATTTGGATACTTCTAAAGACCTTAATTTGGGTGACATCATGACATCCGATCCCACACTTCCAGCTAAAAATTCTAACTCAGAAATTGCCCGGGAGCCTACCCAATCATCTGGGAAAACACTTGATTTAAATACTTCTCTTAAATTGGTTAATTACCAGTCCTAAGCATAAATACCACAAGTGATTTGTGTTTTCTTGCAAAGCTTATGTTTTTTCTATGCATCTTCTATTTGGGTGCCGAAACTTTGTTTTGTCTTCTTTTCTAGATATAGGAATGAAGCACTCATTATCGGATAGTTTTTCTCGACAAACTGGCTCTACTGAACCACAAAGCCTTTTACAATCTCGTCTTTCTCATCACTTGAAGTGTTCTCAACCATCTTCAGATTCTCAATCTCTACACACTTCCGATCCTTCATTGACTGATCCTTGAAGGAAGGAAAAACATGATCACGTAGAAGTTCCCGGCAAAAGCCACAAGGGAAAGCGCCTGAAGAAAGGAGAGAAAAAGTGAAACATGGATGAACAAGACGAATATGAGGCCCAGAAACATCAAAAATCAACTGAGTTTCTAGATCCTGTCATTCCCATTTCCTCTGAACAATCTATTGTTCCAACTCCTGCTCAGATCCAAATGATTCTTGACAAGCCTCCTTATAGAATTGCGCTTGGAAATTTGAAGCTTAGGGATCGTGTTGGAGGTTGGGACCTAAGAGGAATGTATTTTGATTTGGATTTACATTCGAACGACATACAGGATGTTGTTGAGGGGATGAGCCCTACAAAAAGCTATATGGCCACTTAGTTTGACACTGCTAAGAGCCAACTTGAAACATGGTTAGATAAGGCCATAAGTTATACCGAACAACAATTAGAGAAGTGGAATAAATTTGGCTGTAACTTTCAGAGGTTGAATTCCGGACACCTTGATCATATTGAAACTATGGAGAATGACAAAGCTGGACTGGTCCGCTTCATCGGATCCCAAGAGTCCGATATTGCATTCCTAAAAGGTGAAAATACTTGGGTAAACAGTTTGGAAGTCGAGAATGAAAAACATAAGAAAGAGCTCGAAGTAGCAAAAAAACAATTCCAAGAAGCTCAATCTTCCTAGGAACTCACTGAATCTCAATTGGATTTGGAAAGACCTGCTTCAGCTACTTATCGACAAGAAAAGGCATCCCTTGATGACAAAATTACTTCTCAGAACAAGACTCTCAAAGCTCTGGAAGAGAATAATGCTAAGCTAACTGGTGATCTTGATCAAGCCAAAGCCAAGACCGAGGATACTTTGATTAAGTTTTTTGTTTACAGTGTCATGAACCGTGGAAGCTTGAGCAATTTGAAAAATGACTTCCCACGAACACTGGCCCTTAGTTGGGAACAAGTGCTTTCGTATCCGGTGGAGCAGAGGATCAATTTCTCCATGAGAGTCTTCTAGAAGAAGAGGACCATGAAGCTTTGGCCGAGTGTAGGAAGATACTAATAGATGAGCGAGTTCAATCTTTTAGAGAAAAATCCCCGGATGTTACTGATATCCATAGTCCATCCAATCCTGCTAACGTTGGGGCTTCAAGTTCCCAAACTCCCCCTACGGATCCCCATTTTATTTATATTGACAAGGACGTTATTAAAGCTCATCCTACTGAGAAACATGTCCAGGAGGACACAGTTAACAATGCAGAGGGAATGGTGAAGAAAATGACAACGTTTCTTTGAACGTAAATGATTATTAGATTGATATTATAAATCTACAAACCCTAGGTAAAATTGACATTCATCAGTCCTTTCCAGATTTGGACTATCTTATTTCTTCGCCTGGGTTTGCCGAATTTAGTGCTCACTATTTATTTGTGCCAGGTTTGCTCTTGCCACCTCTTCTTCGTACTGGTGCTACCACTGCTTGAGCTGCTACTGACTCTGTTTTACTATCAACTAGTATTGGCTCACTGGGGCTGTGTCCACATTGAAACACAGGAGAAGGTCTGCCATGAATACGTCGGGAATTATTAACCTATCCACCCCAAAAGTCATTGTGTAAACAAAACAGCAAGGGATGGAAGTCAAGCAGTTAGTACATCTCCTTTTTCCTCTACCAAACAATCTTTAAGATTTAGTGGCAGGAAGAAAAAGAAGTAGTGTTTGTGATTTTCATTTTTTTATTCCAGTTCATTCCCTTTTGTGGTATACTTAGATTGGTTGTATATGAAAGTGCCGATCCTCGCCTAGTACTTTGTTATTTTATGCACATTTATGTCTGATACTCTTGTCTTATGACTCTATGATCTAGCTTTGTGTCGTTATAATGAAGCTGTATTCTGCTTGCAGCACTTAAACTTTTATTTTAGCTTTGTCATACTTTCTTTTTTTGCATTCCACACTTTTCTTCTCTTCACACTTACAACATAAATTCTCCATTTGTTTTTGCAATGTATGATATTATGTCATGTTTTCAATTATAGCCACGGATCATTACTATTGGATTTATTCAACCGATTGTATTGAATCCTCTTGATTCTGGCTAGAGTAATATTCAAGAACCTTTGTTTCGTGAGTAATCACTTCTTGGGTCCATCACTAAATCGAGTATCTCAAATTTGCCCCATCCATTTCAAGAGGTTCAATTTTGTTACAAATAATCCTTGTAGATGTCATGACTTAATGTAAGGTTGTGACAGACTTATGGAATGACTAAGCGAGCATTATTATTGGATTTCTTTAATGCGGTGGTGATGTCCCCATACCAAATCTTGTTACAACTTAATTAGGGTGGGAACGATCAACTGTCCTAGATTCGCTTAGTTATGGATGGAATTTAGTTTAGCCGATCGATTCATAGCATTCTCCTAGTGCCTCACCCTTTTGAGAGGTTTTACTTTGTTATGCATTTAGTCATATACTCACTAACCTGGTAGTCCAGGCCCTTCGGAGATTTATACTTGAATACATGCCTCTGCAGAGGGGTTTAATTTATTATTATTTTTGTGTGCGCGTTCAACCATATTTCTCACCAACTTAGCAATCCAAGTCCTTCGGAGATCAAGTTCAAACACGTACCCCCGGAGATTTCTTGGGTTTCAAGTTCTAATCTGTTAGACCAAAATTTGGGCCTAACACCCAAATGCTATGTGAAAACCTCACAATCACAGATCAATGCAGAAAAAGTAGTAAAATAAGAGGAGACACACGAGATTTTTATAGTGGTTCGGCTCAATCCAAGCCTACGTCCACTTTATAGTTTCTCAAATCCTAAGAAGCTATTACAATGTTGTTTGTTGGCAGTTTATACATGAAATCCTCGTGTTTACAATGAAGAAGAGAAGATTAAAGGTAAGATTATACACAAAATCCTCGTGTTGTAATGTGGAATTCGACTTCTAGGTTATGCAATAGACTTGCGAAGAACCATAGTTGGAGCCATGAAGAGTTAGAGTTCCAAAAGTCCCCTGAAATGACCATCTTCTGGTGTATTTATAGGTGTAGAGAAGCAGCTAGGGTCTCTGAATCAGATCGGTTCAGAGGAGCCACGTGGCATGTGGAGAGGCCATCTCGGAGATAGTGGAGAATGTGGGAAAGTTCTTCCCGGTTCGTGGAGTGCCAAGTGGAAGCCAATACATGGAATTAGGAGGCGGTTACACCTTAAGAACAGGTCAAAGTTGAGGTGTCTGAGCAGGTGCAGGGGGGTCGGTTCGGACTTCTGATCCGAACCGAGTTGTTGTCTTCAATCTGAAGACTTCATGTGCCAGTATGCTTGAAGGTGAAGCGGATCGGGTCTGCTCCTCCGATCCGATCCGAGCTGATATCTAAGCGTTGAAGGTAAGATGTTGAATTGGTGAAGGCGGGATGTCTCCATCCGATCCGATCCGCCTAGACCGATCCGAACCGATGCGTGGTGATGGAAACTCCAATTTCCATGTTTCCGGTTCTGCATGCATGCACGGAAACGAGCATAAATTTTAAACCGTAAGTCCAATTGAGCCAAACAAAAGCTCAAACTGAAGCTAATTCAGAGATCTATAAGAGTTTCAAAGCTCAACTCAGTAATCAATGTTTTCGGGCCCAAAAAAGGTCATCTAGTAGAAGTTTCGGGCCTTTCTTTGTTTGTGATGCGACTTTGACCAAATCGTTGCCTGTCTTCTGACGGTATTCTCGATACTTGAGCGTATTGTTGACCAATGATTTCATGTGTGACGGCTTTGACTTAAAAGCAGGTCAACATAATCCATGTTTCATCCTGTCCGTTCTGATGAATTCAAAATCAGGAGGATTATATTGGATACCCCCTTTCGGCTAGGATTTATGTTAACGCGGTTCCTTCCAGCTCGTTGCTGGTCCTTCTGACCTAGGACTGGTACTTCCAACATAGGTTTTGTCGGTCCTTCCGACTGCTGGTCCTTCCATCTTGTTGCCGGTCCTTCCAGCTTGATGCTAGTACTTCCAACATCAGGTTTTTGTCGGTCCTTCCGACATGTTGTTGGTTCTTCCAACTTGGGATGTAGGTCCTTCCGGCCCGATGTTGGTACTTCTAACATCAGGTTTTTGTCGGTCTTTCTGACATGTTGCTGGTCCTTCCAGCTTGGGTTGTCGGTCTTTCTAGCTTGATAGTGGTACTTCCAACATCAGGTTTTTGTCGGTCCTTCCGACATGTTGGAAATCTTACAAGGCAGACGCTGGCTCCTTTATCAATTATTGTCTTAATCTATAGAACTGGTGCCCTAGGTCTTTCATTTAAAAAGGTACCTTTACGGTGGAACTTGCAATCTTTTTCTTGCTGACCAGCTCCCATTCCTTTGTTAGCCACTAGTTTTGATGGGCTATCTCAATTTTGGAACTAGAGCTTCGAGACTCTTTCTTTTGGGAGTGCCATTTTTATGAAAGTTATGTCACTCTTGTTCATTTGTGTAGCGCTTATTTGTTGCTTGAAATTTTTCGACTTCTCCCATTCTCTTCTCAAGGCTTTGCTTTTTTTGTGTATGTTAATATTTACTACTTTTAGCGCTTGAGTAAGTGATGTTAGAGTCGCTATGTTATCGTCTTAATCAAGTTTTAATTAAAGGTAAAGGACTGTAGGCAAAGTAATCATACAGGCAGATATGCTTTTTAATCATAAAGCCAACGTTCAGAATAATGTTTGTAAAGTATTACAGATTGTTTAAACGAATTCTGGATATTAGCACTAAGTAAATTATGAATTAATGCATGAAAATAAAGCATCAGTGGTAATGTGCGCTTATTCCAAGCCATTTAAATTGGAGCACTATCCATAGTCATCAGGTTATGATTAGCCTTGGATTAGTTTGAGAATGAGTTCCATCACTTGATCCAGACTAATCATCTGATGCCCCCTGCCTTTGGGGAGTTGGAGCGGTGCTTAAATATCATGGATCCTTCACATATTGTTGTAGACGGTTCTTCCTAATCAGTTCCTCGATCAGTGACTTTAAATGCCTTCACTCGTTGATATTGTGACCTGGCTGGTTGTGAAATTGACAGAACCTGCCTGACTTTACTGCATCACTGTTGAACTTCATTTGCTTTGGCGTTGGATATTTCTCGGTTTCCTTAGTTGCCATGAATATGTTCCCCATGGTGTCATTGAGAGGAGTAAACTCAGAACCCTTTAAAAAGCGGAGTTTCTGATTGGTCCAGTTATCCTTTCCCTCGTTGCCCCTCTTTCGACTACCAGAATCCTCTTGGTTACTTTGCACATTGCCTTTCTTTCTGGGATGTATATTTCTTTCTGGGACATCTTTACATAGGCCAGATCCTCATCGACACTGATATATTCTTCAGCTTTATCAAGCAGTTGCTTGAGTGAAGTTGGTTTCTTCTTCTTAATCCATCGTCCAAGCTTGGTGTTCTTGCATATGGCTCCTTTCAAAGCCATCAGAACCAAGCGAGGCTCATAATTTTCAACTTCAGCTGACGCCGCGTTGAAGTGAGTTAGAAAAGATTTGATGGATTCTCTTGGCCTATGTTCTAGCTCATTTAGTTCCATATTATCCCGAACCTTGGTGGCATGGAGCCTGAACTGTTCTCTTAACAGCTTGGCTAGGGTAGCAAAATTGCCCACAGACTTTGGTGGCAGCTTTGTTAACCAGAGATAGTCTACCCGTTTGAGATAGGGTGGGAAGTAGAGACACATGAGCTCGTCTGTAGCATGTGATTCGTCCATATACTAATCATATTTGCACAAGAACACGTTGGGATCACTCATCCCGTCTTAATCTTGCACCGTGGGTGGTTTGAAATTTTGTGGATATAGAGCCATCTTGATCCTCTCGGTAAGTGGGGTCTTAGCAGGAGAAAAATCCACTCTTTTTCATTATCCTCTTTCTTCAAGATTTTCTCCATTATTTCGCGTACCTTTTCCAATATGTGTTCCTCTTCGTTGCACTGATCCATGGAGTGGGCAACTTCCCCTTTTTCAGATGTTCGCCTAAGTAAGCAGTCATGGTTTAGAATCCGAGGTCTTGGATCGAACTGGTTGTGCGTAGGTAGTTTTATCTCCTTACTGTTTGGGTCATTAGGATCCATAATCTTATGGACAAAGTTTTCTCATTTTGGACTTGAAGAGGAAAATCTGCATCGTTTATAAGAATAGCTCGAGCAAGTTGAAGATGGACGATGTCTAAGGTAACCTTCATAGTAGCAACTTGGATAGCGAACATAGAATCAAGTCTCTTCATCATAGCATTGTTTGCGATATCTACTTGACTTGTTAGATTTGCAATAACTTCATCCAATTCTCTCTTTGTTACAGCTGTTCTAGCACTAGAAGATTCACCAACATCGAAGCAGTTGATAGGTGGTGTAACGTTGTAAGCATCGTGGACGCAGTAGCTGGTTTCCTCGATAGGCTTACCAGTAGTCTCTTTTGTTATGACCATGACTTTGAGAAAAGTTTAAAATTTGGAAAAGGTTTGATGGTCCGCTTGGGTCTTAGATCTAGTGATCTACAATAGAAGCAGTCTCAGGGCTTCAAAGCAGAGCTCTTGAGCTTGAGAGAAGTGTTAAGGGAGGAGATGCGAATAGGGCCCCAAGGTGGGTGCTAAATGTTTGAGTTAAAAATGGTTCAACACCAAAAATAAGCTCAAACACCGAGGGTACGTGAGTCAAACTTCACCAATATGGTTGAAGATTTAATGGGGCCACAAGCACCAAAAAATTGAAAGTAAAAAGTGCGGAGAAAGGTAAAATAAAGACAAGTTTTAGAGTTGTTCGGTCTTATGCTAGGCCTACGTTCATTATAAAGGTAGCTTACTTTATCATAACAATGTTTACAAGACACAGAATCGCTCTATGTACATTCATCCTGTCTTATCACATATAAATCTCACTTAGATCTATGTAAATTGGTGGAAAAATGATCGGACCAACGGAGAAATGATGAAGGAATGGTAAGAAATCTTCAAATGTGAGAAAGATAAAGGAGAATCTTCAATCTCCATTGTACTTTGTTGATTTTGATCATAGCCATGGTGGATCAAGCTCTAGATCTTTGTTTGGAAGTGTTAAATGTTGTTAGAATGAGTGAGGAAACAATTTGGCAGCCCTTTGGAGTGGACAAAATCGATCCTTAAAAGTATGGAAGCCATGTCCTATTTATAGATGAGCTCCCATGAAGAAATGAGATGAAATTCACATATGCAGGTTTCGAGTCGCTCACGCAGTTATTTACAGGAATGCCACCGCTTGATTACAAATAGCTATAGACAGCTATTTCTAGTTGTTCTTCTTATTCGCGCGATTAGTAGTTGTCCAAGCGGATGGGATGGTAGCGAGCGATTAGCCCAGGGGATGTTTGGAAGACCGAGTACCGACTGACCGGATCGTACATGCAAGTCCCACTCTGCTTGACCAAAAGACGACGCCCGACTTTTAGATGTGCGACCGACCTCGGTGTTAATTATTTCACTTGTGCTAGCGATCAACTATATATGAGCGATTCTGCATCACCTGTACGAGTGACTTATCCCGTATTGCATGACCAGACGATGTACGAGCGACCGAGATAGGAGCAAGCGACCGATATGCGTTAGTATGGAGTCTGAACGGACGACCGCTTGGTTGGATTATGTACAAGCGACCAGGAGAAACAATGAGCAAACGACCTTCATGCAGGTGAGTAAGGAACCCGTTTTACGGGCAACCGATCCTCGATGCCATGTTCGAACCTTAGATTATGACTAACCCCAGTTGCGTACGAACGACCTTCCCTTCTTACTTGGTTTGGGTTCGGGCAACGGACCTCAGTGTGTCTGACTTGAACGCATACGGACGAGCCTTGTGATACTCGACCCACAGATGTTTATACATATTTAATCAACCAATGTATGTATAGTTTTTGAGGGATAAACAAAACCCAAAGTCCTCCCCTAGTGGGGGTACAACATATAAACTCCTCCCCTACAGGAGCACAAAGATGTAAAAACTTCTCTAAGTAGAAGTACTAAACCAGCGAACAAAGTCAGAATTCTTATTTTATTGACAAAGCTCAGAAGTTTCATACATGTTGGAAAACTCAAACAGCTCCGACTGACAAAGTTAAAGCTTCTACACATCAACTACGATTAAGGAAACACGACAAACTGATCACATTGATCTTTTGCAACTTGTGACGACCCATGGTATGGAGGTAGCACAACCACATAAGAGTTGGATAATGCTCGAGAAAATGCCATGAGTCCATCACGACATTGCAACGAGCCAGAAACCGATATACTCTCATCATAATAGCCAATACACTTGGCTTTAAATTGCCTCTTAAAATTGGGGTATTTGAAAAATTCGACAAAATCGATATGTTCGATATGTCGATAAACTCATTTGCACCAATAAAGATCAACTCGGGAAACCCAATTAGAATATCTTAATGCAAAGGCATCCTCGTCGACAAAGCCCCAACCATAAATATCTCACAAAAAATCCGACGATATCTTGCTTCAAATCTAAGGATAAGCGACGCTTAAAAGGGGCAACTGTGCGAACATGACATGGTTCGAATCTAATAGAGCAATAACGCTCTTTAAAGAATTGAAGCAAATATCCATCAATAGTTTCAATGTGATATATAAAAAGGAGATTAAGGAATAATAAAACACTGGGGCGAGCTGTTGTGAAACAGAGATTCAAAATTTTATATATCCTAGGATGATCCATGGTGTCAAAGAAAATTCAAGTTCGAATTCTAATTCCCGCTGAGCCACGGCGGCATGCTTAAAAATAGACAATCATAAAGTTTTTCTTTCCCAGGCAATCTTGCATCAAATTCAGGAATGCTAAAATAAGTGCACATATTGAGTTAGCACAAAATGGCATCTTACCGACAAATTGTCGGGAAAACAAGAAATAGCCAAAGACTGATTCGTGTACAATCTCAAAGCTGCAGTCGCCCTAGCCTCGGAAATTCAAATCGAAATTCCAATCCGAACAGGTACGCTTTAGCATAAATCACCATTAAAGAAGCGAGACTTGAAATCTGGATTCGGTATACATATCGATTGGCAAAACTCAGGTGTCATTGTGAATTCGGATTAAAATATCGTATCTATGCGGAAAATGTTAAACGAATTATAAAAAAAATAAACAAAATAGCTTTGCATAAGTACGATATTCAATCCCAAACAAAAAATTCACTATAATTCATTTTTAACGATTAACTAATCCACTATCGATATGGACAGTCGATGGTGAAGTATAAGTACAAAATCGTGCAAGTGCTTGTTTTAATTACAAAACAGGCGACATGAAGCATACAAGTTCAATTAACAAGTTCTGTGCCTGCGAGTCAAAGGATTAAAGCTCGGTTTGCTATAACAAACAAAAAGCTACAACTAGGTCTTAACGCATATCATAGTAACAATGTTCATTTCGAAGCCCATATTTCCCACAAGAAAATACAAGCTTTGAGGGGCAAATGTTAACCTCGTTAAAACGCAGTTCAAAGAATTGGCGTCAAAGGGCTATGGATTGATTACGGTCTAAGCAGTAAAACTGTTCATGTTATTGAATCGGTAGTACGACATAAAGCCATGTCAAGAAAGTCAATTCAAGTCAGTGATACGACATGATTCATACTGTACGTAATTTAGGTCGCAGAAGCTTTCATGTCACCATAATCCATGCCGCTACCACCATGTCGTACATATTATCTCGCATAAACCGTGTCTTGCAGTCCATACCTCTGAGTTCATATTGCAAACGACATTAGCCAAGACCATGGTGTATATCCAAGTCATGAAGAATAACCATGCCATTTGAAGCTTCATGTCGTTCACGGACTTGAGAAGCAAGTCGTTCAAGAACACTAATGATCAGAATGTTACAACAACTAAGTCAAATTGTTCATGCACACTCGATCACCAAGCCGTGCAAATGTTTGTAGAGCCAAACCACGCGACTCAAACATATCGTAAGCCATCCATGTCATTCAGCTAGACATGTTGTGCCAAACGATATTGGTCAAGTCCCTAATATACATCAAGTCGTAAGTATCATTCAAGCCACAAACTCCTGTTTTTCTCACAATATCACTTCAGGTCCTTCAGCGTTCATGCCATAGATCAGTAACAACCAAGCCGCCAGTTCCGACATGAAGTTAATTAACTGTTGCGACATGTTGTCAGTATGTATGTAAGTCATGGCGTATGGAAGGAAAATATACCATGTACTAAGTCATTTTCGTGATCCAAAATGATTTGCTCTTATATAAATGATGCCACGTAATTATCAATTATATAAAAGAACATACACAAAAATAAGACGTGGAGGACTCAACAAAATTTAGTCCAGCTGGCGTACACCAAGCAGCCTTAACTCATGTCGTTGTGAACATATTCCTTGTCGCAAATACATGGTGTAACACAAATCCATGGGTTCAGTTGAATATAATTATGTCGTATGCCGCAAAAACTTTTTCACGCCGTGGACATCATGTTGTATTAGCTAATATTTTGCTGGAACGTTTCTATGTATTTCTAGACCAAGCATCGGTCCAAGTTAAAGGCATTGCCACGTGGATGTGAGAGATTATGCAGACCATACTATATAATAGTGAGCACGTGAACAACGTGCTAGTAATGATAGTTGATTTTATCCTCATCTCATCAAAAATGAAGCCAGCTACAGTACAATTGAGCATGTCGTATGCACATTTAAACCAAAAATATCCACTTCATTGGCTCCTTAGGATAATTTAAGACGTTCACCATGCGCAGGATAATCAAGGCGCAACCCAGCTAATGACAGTTGTAAAGAGAGAGTTATGAGCTATACACAACTGTCCATTCACATGAAGTTGGATCCTTGACCAACTGACAATGCCAATACGTGATTATAAACAAGCAGTTTGTACGACATGTAATTCATGCCACATTCCAGTTCAGAGAAACCATGTTGCATACCAGCCATAAAGGAATAAATCATATTGCTTGGATTGCCAAGCCGTTCTCGTTCATGGCGCAAATGATTTATGTTGCATGTATTCTTGCCGTGTATTGTGGTGCAAATATATGGTTGGCGCCAGCTGTACACACTTATTAACAAGTGTGCCACTAAACCAAAAACACTACTATAAATATCCCTATACCATACACTTGAAAGGGGACCAATTCCTCTACCCCAAAGGGATGCCGCCAAATCATTTCTTCAAATTTCTAAGCATCATAACAAACTCCATTAATGGCTTTCAAGGATCAATCTACCTTCATGCAACAACAAATGGATCAAATCTCCTTCAAACTACATGAGAAATCTCTCCAACACAATTCGAGTGATCTCTAATCTCCGCTATTCCTCTCTAAAGCCTAGATCTAATGCTAAATCACAGCCGAATCCATGAAGATCATTCAATTGCTAAAGTGATCGAAGATTCGTACATCCACCATCACAAAGCAAGAGATCCTGACAATTCCTTTGCAAACTCAAGTGAAATTTAGATCATAAAGAGAGAGAAAAGAGTGAAATATCACAGAATGAGTGGAGTGAATCAAATCATGTATTTTGTAAACTCAAATGTGCTAATGAGAATTGCTACCATAGTGGACGTACGTCTAAATTGATGGTACCACTCTAAAAATCTCTTTTCTTACTTCTAGCTCCTTATTTTGAATTACGTAGCTCCATTTTCTAATCTAACCATTTGGTGAAGTGTTCCATGTAATAGCCCCCATTTTACGTATCGGAGGATCGTAAAATATTTTTATATTATTCACTAAGGGTTGGATCATTCTCGTATTTTAATATGTTGCTTATTGGGATGTGAGACATGTCCATAATTTTTACCAATTTTGTTTGTGACCATTTATCCCCTTTTAGTCTTGTATAGGTTATAACTTTTGACCTAGATCGAATCAGGTGGTGAGACCTGTGCCATTGGAAAGGAAATGATGATTGCCTTTCGGTAGAGTGGTTACATTATAAATTTTGCTTAGCAGTTTGGGAGGAATCGCGGTTTTAAGGTTTTTCAGTTGGTTGTTTAGGTTTTGGGAGCCTTAATCGGCTGATTTGTAGAGGCCCGTTAGTGGGCTGGTGGAAACTATAAATAGGGGGTGAGAGATATGAGAAATGGTTTAGTTTCTCTATTCTCTCATTTGGTGGAATATTTT
This sequence comes from Allium sativum, assembly GCA_030737875.1. Classification (NCBI taxonomy): domain Eukaryota; kingdom Viridiplantae; phylum Streptophyta; class Magnoliopsida; order Asparagales; family Amaryllidaceae; genus Allium; species Allium sativum. The sequence goes on along the minus strand of CM060923.1, from coordinate 534,384,832 downwards.
CCTCCTTCCTCTAAAACCTTTCCACCATTAAAAATCAAAATCTAAGGAAGGAAATTGAAGATCAACACCATTTGAAGCTAGATCTAAATCATTTGAAGTGTGAGTTCATTGGATCAAGGGGTTTGGTTCGAACTGCATGTTGTACAGAATCATAATTCATTGTTTTTTCTTTGATTTGGAGAATTGGTGAGTGATATGCAACCCTCACATTGATTCAATGAAGTATATGAATGTTTGGTCATGTTTTTCATCAAATTCAAGTGTTTTATCATAGATCTACACCATGATAAGTCCATTTTCATATGGATCACCCTAGCATCTATTTTAGTAAGTTTAAATTTGTAATTCCTATGCCATTTCATATGTTTATGGAAGTTAGATCCACAATTTAGTCCTTACATTCATCTATCATGATTTTGGAGTGATCTGCATTATTTGGTGAAAATTGTCGTTTTCATATTGTTAGTGAATTCATATCATGTTTTTGGTCATATTTGATGAATTGGACAAGTTGTTTTCGTCGAATCTATTGTTTACCGAAGTTTTGACCGAAATCGGAGTTGAAATTGCAATATGCAGGTTTTGGGTTGGTCATGATGGGTCGGTCGGGTCGAAATCATGTCTTGGGGAGCAAGCCAGGAAATGGGTCGGTCTCATTTTGGGTCGGCCGGTCCTTAACTGGTCGGTCGGTCTTGAAGTGGGTCGGTCCTTACCTGGTCGGTCGTTCTGGTGTGGATCTGAGGGATTGACGTGGTGGCTTTGGCTTGGTTCTATGTGAGAGGGTCGGGTCGGTCTGATGTGGGTCGGTCGTGCTCAAGAGGGATGGACTAGTCGGGCAGGCTGGGGAATCTGGTCTGCGGTCAGTCGGTCCCAAAGGAGAAGGTAGGTCAGTCGAGTCTTGAAGCCAGGAAGGAACCGGGTCGGTCCTATCTAAGGTGGTCGGGTCGGTCTTGACTGGGTCAGTCATTATGGTGGGGTCGTTCATAACAGGATCATTTCTGAAAGTAAGAGATCCTATCAATTGCTAAAGTGATCGAAGAGTCATACATCCACCATCACAAAGCAAGAGATCCTATCAATTCCTTTGCAAACTCAAGTGAAATTTAGATCATAAAGAGAGAGAGAAAACAGAGAAATATCACAAAATGAACGGAGCGAATAAAATCATGTATTTTGTAAACTCAAATGTGCTAATGAGAGTTGCTACCTTAGTGGACGTAGGTCTAAATTGATCGAACCACTCTAAAATTCTCATTTTCTTACTTTTAGCTCTTTATTTTGAATTACGCGGCTCCATTTTCTAATCTAATCATTTGGCGAAGTGCTCCAAGAGCACCTTTGGTGTTTGAACCATTTTTGGTTTTAACGGTTGGATACCATTATATATAGTTTTCATTGTAATTGACGTACTATAATTAAAACCATAAAGGTTATTAATTGTTATATTAAATCGTGTAAAAAGTACAAACTATTACTCTTATTAAGAACTGACATATATCAAATGAATCAAGTTTGTCTGTAAACAATCTTCTTAAAATCATTTGGATCTGAAACAATAAAAAAACTAAAATAGTTAGAAAGAAGGAAAATTAAAAGGCTAAATCGTGGATTATAAATGTAGGGACTTTGAGATTAGACAATCAATTAAGTTGACAAATGTTGACGTCAAAAGTTGGCTTAGTGACAGTCAACCCCAAACAGCTTAATCCACACACAATCACAATCACAGAATGTAAAAAAAAATAAAGAAATTATTAGCCGGCTTTTTGGTTCGGTTCCCAAAAGTATGCAAAGCACGCTCAATTCAACATCTTGCGTGAAGTTAAAGCTTGGAGTGTCGCCAACGAGTAAAGGAAATGAGCCGAGGAGGGATCATGCCGACAGGAAATTTGCCACTCCTCCAAACATCGCCAAACCAATACCTCAAGACCTAGAAAGTCATAAGCCCCATTTAACTTGAATCCTCGTATCCCTACTTATATTCTTCATACCACTCGAGGTGAGAATTTTACACCCCATGGAGGGGTGCGAGTTTTTAGGCATGCACACAACGCAGTCCAAGATTCTGGTGGTTAGTACTATAGGTTACGAGATTTCTGGTGTGGTCCCCCACTTCTACCTACTCCCGCCTAACCACTCCACAATTAATACCCCACAAGCTCACACTTCAAAGGGGTTGGAATTGGGTGATTTGACATCTCTTGAGAGCTCCAAGTAGCCTCTTTAATGGCATCCATGCTTTGAGGAAAAAGAAGCACAAAAGTGTCTTTTTCCTAATATTTGTGTATATGACAATTATGACCTCATATAACTTAGAGATGTATGTAAAAAGATGTCATGAGGTACTCTTAACCTTGTAACTCTTTGTTATTAATAATATTCTAATGACTTTTCCAAAGTGAATGTAGGCCTCTCACGAGACCAAACCCCTATAAATCCATTGTATTATTTACTGCTTTCCGCACATACATTTCCACGTGAAACTATAATTCTTAAGTAAATAAGGATCTTGAGTGTTTATGACATATTTTTCCATCAACATTTTGGTGCTTTCACAAAGAAAACTCGAATTTGTTTCTTTTTCGCACATTACCATCTCGACTCTGATGTGCTTTAGGTTCCTTCATAACCTACCGCCAAGTCTGCTTAGGATGGAAAAGCGACTAAAGAATGCTATAATCGGCTTCACTGCCGCATCTGAAGCTGGTACTTCCTAACAACCCTAGTCTGCGGCCACAACCGAAGCCCTTCCTCCTGTGGACCTTGAAGATCCCGCAACTCAAACGCAAATCCATGCGCTTAACCAAAAGTATGAGAACACAACCCTCGAGCTCAATCAAGTGTTAAGAGACAACATCGTCCTTATGTGCCAACTCCAAGAAAGTCAACAAATCGTCGCCCGACTTCAACTCGCTCAACACAACGCCCCCACCCCAATGTACCATCTCGAAAACTCCCTCTTCCAAGTCCAAGGGCCCACATCAGAGAAGGAGATTTAGCCTCATCAATAATGTCGTCGTCTTCTTCAACGCCCCAGCCAACGGCCAGGGCAACGGCTACGCCAACGACCGAACTACATTCACTTATAGTGAGGGGGCACAGTATCGAGACCATTCCTGACTGATTATCAATGACGCGCCAGGTCTGAGCAAACGAACCGCTCCTCAACAGAAGCCTATTGCCGCCGTCCAGGATCATGGAGCTACTCTCCCAGCGGTCCACACTCTTTCGGATCAAGATGCACATCAATCTGCTCAGCCTCATCATCCATAACAAAACCCTATTATATATGTGGATGACATGGAAGAGGATGACCCAGACGTGCATCATAGAAGGCGACTCTAGAACAAAATACCTAAGGTCCGACGAAACCAATGGATTCCACCGGCTGATCCGCATCTGACATATCTCCCTGACATGGTCCAAAGACTCATGAAGGAAATGCGAGGGAACACCAACGACTCATGGGAAACCCACTTAAGGCATAATCCCTTCCCGAAAATCGTGCACAAGGCCGAGTGGCCACGACGTTTTGGTATGCCGTAGATTCCACTTTATGATTGCACGAACAATCCTTGTGCCTTTCTGAATCTCTATGAATAGCAAATAGATTCTACTCGAGCTATTGACCCGGACAAATGCAAGTGTTTCCCGGTCTTTCAGTCAGGCACCGCTTTACTCTGGTTTTCTCGCCTTCCACTCCATTCAGTCAACAACTTCGGCCAACTGGCCAGAGAGTTAGTTAAGCAGTTTAGAATGCACGTCCCAACTTTGAAGAATGCTCTCACTCTATCTAATACGTACCAAGGACCCGCCTAGTCACTCAATAGCTACCTCTCGCGATTTAATGCCTCCCTTACCGAGGTAGATGACCCAGAGCATCGTACCGTGCTTTTCCAACTTGCAAAAGGAGTCCTCCCCACTTCCAAATTCGGGTCTTGGATTGGCAGAAAGCAACCTAAGAGTCTCGGTGTGTTCTACGAAAAGGCTAGATAGTTCTTATGCCAAGAAGAAGTGAGGCGAAACCGCATCTCCCGGACCAACACTTCCAACAATGCGCAGGCTGATACCATCAACAACAACACCAAAGGGAAGCAAGTTGGAGAACCTTTCGATAAGATCAAGGGGACCGGTCCCTACAAATCAAAGCCAGGTAACGGTAGGAAGGGAGGATGCAACAACAATCAGGCTATGACAGATCCTAAGTGGCTAGACCGCTACCAAGCGTACGAGACCTACACTCCATTGAATGAACACTTGGAGACAATCTCCTGGAAACATGCAACACACTGCAGTATAAGAAACTGCATTATAGATAGTCCACTGATCGCGAGAAGAGCACCGATAAGTACTGTCGATACCACGATATGTACGAACACAACACTAATGACTGTCGTCAACTCAAGGACACCATCTAGAAACTTATGCATGAAAAACGCCTCGAGCAGTATGTTTAGGAACCTTTTCCTCCCGAAGCAAACTCAGGCCCTCCTGGGCCTGCATCTCCAACACCTGCCAAGATGGCCCCTGGTCCGTCCAACCCAAGACGGGGAATTGTAATAAACACTATCTCTGGAGGACCTTACCCCATGCACAAAAGCTTCCAAAAAATAGAGGAGTACGTGAGCTTTGTCAAGCATGCCACCTATGAAGCATGTTCCACTCTATACGAGTACATTCCCACTAAGCTTCAGAAAATAATCCGGGACAACATCGTCTTCCGCAAAAGAGAATCAACAGCAATTGAAATCTCGACCATGGACCCTCTCATGATCACAGTCTTGATCAGCCCTGCTTCCGTCCGAAGGATACTAATTTATTCGGGGAGTTCAGTCAGCATCATCTTCAAAGCTGCCAACGATTAGATGAAGTTGATAACCAAGGGCTTGAAACCTTGCCATGCCATAATCCACAACTTCAATGGATCCTCCAATCACTGGGTGGGCAGATCAACCTACCTATTGAACTTGGCAGCGGGAATCGAAACTAGGTCTGAGTCCTTACTTTCGTGGTTATCGACATTATCTCCCCCATAATGTCTTCTTCGGACTCCCCTTCCTCACGGAGTTTCACATCTGCATGTCCCCATGGTCTTTCCTAATGAAGTTCCCAATTGAAAGAGGGTTCGACACAGTTAAAGGTGACTAATAAACCATAAGAGATTGTTACGCAATAGAATGGAAGAACGCATGCAATAAGGACAAGGCCAAGGCTGCGCCTTTGTCTCTCTACGCCAAGACCATCTATGCCAAGCAATCAAAGGCGTCTGAGCCTTGTCTTAGACACCACTACTGTCTTTCCATCGATCTCGATTCGAGGAAGGACGAAGAGCTCGACCACGAGAGGGATACTCCAATGGAACCTATAGTGGACATACCGATTATCACAGATGACTCATCAAAGGTCTTGAAAATCGAAGCACAACTCCACCGCGCAATAAAAGAAGATATCGTGGATTTCTTAAGAGCCAACCTAGACGTGTTCGCCTGGACATTGCTTGGCACCAGTTAAATCTCGATCCCACACTATTCCTGGTTAAACAAAAGCGCCACTTCTTGGGTCTCGAAAGATCCAATGCACTCATGAAAGAGGTAGATAGGCTACTCAACAAAAACTTCATCCGCGAAGCCGACTATCCTAAATGGGTCTCGAACCCAGATTTAGTCAAGGAAGCTAACGGCAAGTGACGAACATGTATCAACTTCTTCGACCTAAACAAGGCGTGTCCCAAGAACAGCTTCCCACTTTCGAAGATCGATCAGCTTGTTGACTCGACCGCCGGATACCAGCTCTTATCCTTTATGGATGCCTGCTCAGGCTACAATCAGATTACAATGTATCTTCATGACCAGGATCACACCTCTTTCATAACCGACCTTAGGCTCTATTGCTACAGCATCATGCCTTTTGGACTTAAGAATGCCGGAGCCAGTTATCAACGAATGGTTAACCACCTCTTTAAGGACCAAATTGGAAAATCCATGGAGGTGTACATGGACGATATGTTGATAAAATCTAAAATATCAATCAACCACGTCCATGACCTCTCCAAAATGTTTGATGTCCTCCGCCGATATGACATTGAACTCAATCCCCTGAAATGCTCCTTCGGAGTCGCCTCAGGAAAATTTCTAGGTTTGATCGTCAACTCCCGAAGCATCGAGCTCAATCCAGACAAAATCGAGGCTATCCGGGATATTCAAGTCCCTTAGAACATCAAAGACGTCCAAATTTTAAAAGGAAAGGTCACCACTTTAGGTCGATTCATTTCCATATATACTGACAAATGCATTCCCTTCTTCGACTTGCTTCGAAAGTGGAAGTGCAACTTCGAATGAACACCAGAATGCATCACCGCATTCGAGGACCTATTGAATCACTTAGTGCGACCACCTGTCCTGTCCAAACCTATGGACCATGAAGACTTATACATATATTTGGCTATTTCCATGCAGGAAATCAACTCAACACTGGTGCACATTGAAAACCATGTCCAGCGACCCATCTACTACATCAACAAACGATTGACGGAGGCAGAGAAGAATTACCAGAAACTTGATAAACTAGCCTACTGTCTATTGATCTACTCCCGGAATCTACGACCATACTTTCAGCCTCACCCAATAAAAGTCTACACTGACCAGCCACTACGACCGGTCCTGCAACGACCTGAGGCATCCGGACGACTATTAAAGTGGAACATAGACCTACTTCAATTTGAGATAACATTCATTCCTCGTCGAGCCATCCACGGACAACCACTCGCTGATTTCATAGCAAAATTCATCGCCTCCGAAGAGCCTTCTCCAAAAAGCATCGAAAAACCAGATATTCAATGGAAGTTGTTTGTAGACGGATCTTTTAATGAAAATTGTACTGGGCCAGATTCTTGCACATCACTCCAGAAGAGCACCCAATAAGATACGCCTTAAAGCTCAACTTCCCCTCTACCAACAACGACGCGGAGTATGAGGCCTTAATAGATGGACTTAGAATCGCAATCATTGTGAATTAGGTACAAGGGGAGTACTAAGTCAAGGAGCCTTGGCTCGCTCCAAATCTAGCCCAGGTTCGTGATTTGCTCACCAAATTCAACTACTTTGTCATCACATATATCCCCCCGAGAATAGAATGAGAAGGCCACTCGTTGGACAAGATCGCAAGCTCTGAAGATGCACAGCTCATGAGGCTCGCTCCATTTGAAGTCCTCGACACACCAAGCATTAGCCGAAAACCAACCGACTCGTTAATGAGCGCCGAGGCCGAACCCGAATCTTGGATGACACCGATCAAGAGCTATTTGCAGCGCGGGACACTCCCGGGATGTTACAGGGAAAGACGGGCTTCTCACTCACCAGTCAGCACGCGACATCATTCTGAATGGAGCACTCCACCATAGGTGTTTCTTTGTCCCACTACTTCGATGCATAGCCCACGACGACGCAAACCGTGTGTTAATAGATGTACATGAAGGCGAGTGTGGCAATCACATCGGAGGGCAAACCTTGGCAAGAAAAATCATCAGACATAGCTACTTCTGGCCCATGCTCGATCATGACGCAGCAAACTATGCCCGCAAGTGCGACAAATGCCGGTGCTTCTTAAAAATTCCAAGAGCCCGACCTACTAAATTGATGAAAATGGTTAGTCCTTGGTCCTTCGCCATGTAGGGGATAGACATTATCGGGACTCTCCTATTAGCTAGAGGCGTGGCGCGCTATGTCGTTGTCGCAATCGATTACTTCACCAAGTGGGCAGAAGTCGAGGCTCTTTCCACAATCACCATTAAAAAGGTAATCAATTTCGCCATCTGCAACATCATCACCCGTTATGGAGTCCCCAAGTCATCATCTTGGATAATGGGACCCAATTCGAGTGTGCGGAATTAATTTTTTTTCTGTCAGTAGGACAATATCGAAAAGAGATTCCCAGTGGTTGCTCACCCTCAAGCCAATGGGCAAGTCGAGGTTGTTAACAAAGTGATCAAATCTATAATCAAGAAGCATGTGGAAAAGGCTGGGGGCATGTGGGCAGACGAACTCCCTCTAGTCCTACGGGCCTACCGGACCACACATAAGTCTGCGACCGGGCACACCCCATTTGCCCTTACCTATGGATCTGAAGCTATCATTCCCATTGAGCTTAAGCTTCGGTCTCATCGGGTTACCTACTATGATTTGAAAACCAATCAAGATTTTCTTATGGAATCACTTGATTTGATCAAGGAAAAGAGAAACGAGGCTAAGCTCAGAGCTGCCTCCCAGCGACAACGAGTTGCCCGATACTTCAATTCTAGAGTCTGCCCGAAGGATCTCAATATCGGTGACCTCGTCCTGAAACGGGTCATTCCTCCATTGACTGGACTCGGTCCTCGCTGGGAAGGCCCATACGCCATACAACGCAAGCTTAGGAATGAAACTTTCAAGCTAGCAACCATAAACGGAGCCAAGATCCCAAGGGCATGGAACAACGAACATATCCGCCGCTACTTTACATAACTTAATGTACATATGCTTTCCAACGATGTTTTTTTTCTTGAAATTCAATGCATTGTAAAGGTTGTTACCGTCGAAGTTATTAGTCGAAATGATGTTCAATTTCCCGTGGCCTTTACGTGTTTACTCCATTGCATGATACGTTTGATCGAGCATCACAGCTAACGTGCATGCAAAAACACTTGATAGTGGCATCGGCACCCCAAGCAGGGGAGCCAATGCCACATACCAAAACCTCGAACCAATAAACGAGGACAACCACTACTGGCACCGATCGGCACCCCGAGCACAGGAGCCGGCGCCACTACTCGAGTCTCCGGCCCGCGATGTGATCGAGTATAAATAGCTCTAACTCGAATCTCGGCCGAGCACCGAGATCGAGTATAAATCATTCTGCTTCCATACCCCTGGACTAGAGGGCATCCCGCCAATGAACCTAGTGCGATACCAACTACTCGCACGGCTCCTTTTGGACATCTGTTGAATCTCGGCGCAGCACTGAGACCGAGCTTAAATCATTCCCATTCCTAAGCCCCAAGGTTTAGGGGCAGCCTACCGGCCACGATCCGACCTCCGGGTCTGGATCCGGGCACCCTTATGCGATTAAATGATGCCTCCGCGCTCTAAACTCGAATGAACGACGGAAGAGCCAAAAATCAGACGAATCACAACGTCTATGCCTTCAACCTACTTGGAACTTACTTCATGCAGTCCCAGGCAGAAGGCGCCTGGCTTGGTTTCAATAACCAATGGGATTCCTGAGCTGAGGGAAACCCAAAATGAAACCGGTGCTTGATCTCCCCGAAAATGGAATTTTACTAGAGCGAAATCATTGATCACATTTTTGTGGGTGTAACAATAAGTACTCTTGTGCAAGTACAGGACTTTGGAATACATGAGAAGAATATTCGAACAATTAACATGAAATGCGATTTTCACTAATTAATATTTCATTTTACACACACACTAAACAAACTACGTGTCTAACATCATTCATTTCTAATGACAGGGTGTACATGAGAACCACACCATGCCTTTGAAAATCCAAAGCGAGTGCCGTACTCGCGTATACTATCGACCTACATAACCGAAATAACGGTAACATCTATTACAACTACTAATGCTACTCATGCTTCTTCTTCCTGCGCTTGTTTTTTGCAAATTCTACACTAGATGGTTCTCCAGTGGTAGGCCTCTTCTTCCCAGATCCGCTATGTCCTCCTTCGCCCTTCGGAGAGGTTACCGACTCATAAGAGATCGTGAGACACCTTCCGCCTTCATCCTTGCCGCTTGTGATCTCGGTAGGGACAGTGTACTGCAATGGCATTGGGGCATTCTCAGCAGCAAGGGCTACCATAGCCTCGCCCTTTCCCGGAATTTCCTTGGCCACTAGCTCCTGTTTCTTCTTGGCCTCCTTGGCCGCCATCCGACCGGCTAGCTTCTTGGATTTGAGCTTCACGACGCCATCATCCTTGAGCTTCTCAAGAGTGTCTATGGCTCTCTACTAAGCTTCCTCAACATCCTTCCCCCCGGTTCCGTAGCCACTCTCTGCTTCTCAGCCTCGTCAGCAATCTTTTTCTTCCGAGCCTCCTCGGCAATCCTTTCCTTCTCCACCTTAACGTCAGCCTTTGACTACTCAACTATAGCAGTGGCTCTCTTCTCGGCTTACTTCTTGGCCTTCGCCTGAGCCTCCCGCCTAACAGCTTCGTCATGCTTGCTCTTCTCTTCCTGCACCTCATAAGCCACCATTCGGGATTTCTAGACCTCTACCATGGTCGACATCGAGGGCACATCAACACCCACTAGGCCCATCGCATGAGCACTTTAGCCATCAACCACCTCTCACCTTCCTCTATAAGGCCTTCATAAATGCTGGACCCTGGCCTAACATTGGATAAGGTGTCCAACCGATTGCCTCCTTCTCCAAGATGCATCCCTTGCAATCCTAACTCAGACTCAGTTTCTCAAGGGAGTACGGGGCAAAGCCCGATGTCGTAGTAGTTCCAGGAATGCCTGCACAGTAAAAACACAACCTTTTAGTCTATAAATTTTGTAATCACATCATCTTCAGGAATCCACGGTAAAAATTTTTTACCTTCGGTCAGGTTTGGTGTGGGTAAGATGGGGAGTGTGGTCGTCGTACCTGATAAAGAAAATCCAGTCATTCCTAGTCCTGGGTGCTCGGGATCATACTCGGTCGAGACCTGGACCTAAGTAGTAGGACTGCTGATGGCGGTGGATTTAGGGATTGGCGGTCGGTAAGATCTTCCTTCCGCAAACGTCTCTGCTACAGCCATGCTCTCAGTAGGGACAATTTCCTCTTTTTCGTGGCAAGCCTCTCTAATTTCGCATTCTCCGCATCCTCCTGCAGCAACTTCCTCCCTTCCTATGGCTTCTTGCGCTACTCATCAATTAGGAGCTTGGTCATCAATTGACATTCATCCAAGGTTCCCACATCCACTTGACGTAAATAGGCCTTATACGACATCAGTTTCTCCCATGTTTGGACCAACACTCCAGAGTAATCCTCAACCCACGAGTTCGCACAGAAATTTTAGTACTTTAACATACATATTCCGAATATGTTCTTCCAGGGTTACCTCCACGTGAAATTTGGTATCCTCGATCTCCTCTCTCAAATTTTTGACCTACCTTACGTGCTCGCCTTTAATCCGTCCATCAAGCTCAACACATTCTTATTTCTACCCTCGGCATCTACCTTTTCCTTTCTCAACGCTTCAAGCTGCCTTCTTAGCTCTACAACCTCTGCATTCTCAGCCTTCGGCCTCTCATTCTCCGCTCTTAGAGCATCGCTGTCATTATGAAGCTAGGTTACTTGTTCATGGTCCTTTTCCAGTTCAGCATACGCTTTCTCCAGCTCGGCCTTATCCCCTTTTAGGTTAATGTTTTCAATGGTTAGAGAGGCCGTGGTATCCTTAAAAGTCGAGTCGGCATGCGCTGCCTCCTTTTTTAGCAGCTCGTACACATGCTTTATCTCCTCTGTAAAAGCAACACTAAAAATTAGCATTCGAAGGTACAAGGATGAATGAAGAAATGTTTACGACACAAGAAGAGGATTTACCTATTTCCTTCTCTAAGTTTCCGATGGTGGTCCGCTCGGTGTTGATAGTCAGCCCCTGATTCAGGAGCTCCAAGTTTTTCTTCCTAGTCAACTCCGAGAGATGGAAGGAATAACTAGTAAGCTCATCAACCTGTTGATGTATGCATCCATACCTCCCCAAAGTCCCTAACAGGAATCAGACTGAGATCGGGAAGGAATACCAGCTCGTCAAAATAATGCTAAGGGAAATTCTTCTTTAGTAGCACCTTTCTTTCAACAACAGAAAGCTCTCGGCTCTCAGGCACTACTAGATCCTGCCTCTTCATTTTGGTTGCTCCTGTCAGCCTAAGATGTCTAAGCGACGACTACTTCCCCTAAGTAACTTGGGTAGGAGCCAAGGTTGTTGTGTGAGAAGGGGACGTCAATGACGAGTACCTCGAGCCTGCTACATCAGGCCGGGAATCCTCTCCGGATACTCAGGTAGGAGGAGGAGTTGGAGATCGCCGAGATAGATCTCTATGACGATACTCACTGATGCATTCCTGTGGTAGTCGGAAGCCACCGTATAAGCTAGACACTCTCCTAAAGTTGTCAAGAAAAGTGTTCCTAGGAAGTCGATGACCTCTGTACCCATAGCCTCGTCCTCAATGTCCTCTTGCCATACCACCTACCAAAGAAACAAGTTCGGAGTTAGACACTTTGCACATGCGAGCAAGTTCTGTGAGGGGCAATGTTTATGAGTGTATGTCCTAAGTGTTCTCTCAACAGACCAGATGATGGTCAGCACAAAGGAGTGAACCCCTCTGCAGCTAAAGCTAGCTTTTCCATACCTGTCGTACCCAACCACGAAAACAAGTCTAGAGGAAGTTTATTAAGGTCATGAATTGTCCCACTTCCTCGAGTGAAACAGCAGTCTCCAAAGGAGACGTAGGAAACTGTGGTCTAGTCGAAGTTCCTACCCCTACCTCTTCTGTCGGAGATCGACAGGAGCGCTCAACAGACCCTTGTCCCTAGCAACTATCTCTTCGCCACCAATCACATCCCCGCCAATTTCTTCCTGGGCTTTAGCAGCCTTTCTCTGTTTGGGCCCAGCATGGGATATCTTTCTCTTCCGACTAAAAGCTCCTTTGTCTTTTGCCGCCTCCGCTTTTTGTCCCTCGCCTACAACAACGGGCCTAAGTATAGCTCGATTATAAGGGACAGTCTTGCACGGCGAAGGCAGTTTTGACTTGTAACTTTATCGATGACTAGGTCGGAATCGGTCGTAAAACCTCAAGATGTTGTTGATACTCGATGCCGGCGGGCGCCTCAAGGTTCCCTGCCATGCCAAAACAAAGTCTAGTATAAAACATCAAATCCGCAAAATTTAAAATAAAACACGGTGTTCAAGAACGCTTACTTCCTTCCAGCCATCTCCTCGCAAATCCAGGAAAATGACGCACAAAGAACCAGTCATATTTGTATACTATTGGCTTAGGCCACGTCCCTACAAAAAACTTAGTGGTAGGCGAAGCTCCGAGGAAATGCTGAGATGGCGATATATTAGATCTCCTCTTTAATTGAAACAAGTACCGAATATCTTCCCCGGTTGGTTCTAACTGCAAGTACTCCCGGTAGAGGACATAGGTGCCTAAGAGCGAAACACACGCATTTGGATGCAACTGCGATGGCGCAATGCGAACATAATACAACATGTCCCAAATGAAATTGCTAGTCGGGACACGCACCCAGTAACGCAAACTTACCTGGTCCAGGTAGTATAACCCTCTGGCGGTGCATGAGCCCTGCCATCCTCTCCTGGTGCACAAACGTGATCTACAAGAATGTGAAATCGCAATGCCATTTTTCTAACTGCCGCTACGTCCATGCGTGATGGCACTGAATCCAACGGATTTTCAAGAATAACTACATCAGCCAACATATCATGTGCTAGTTGTGCGTCACATTCGATGATTTCTGCATTCTCTACCTCTTTGTGTACAACCGGCGAGTGCTATCTTTCTGTTTTCCCTCATGCTTGGGCATTTCCGGCAAATTTATGGCCTGAGAAGGTGATGATCTCTTAGAAGTCTCAAGCTCGCTTCCCATCAAGCTAGCATTGCTAGTAGAGTCAGATGTATGCGGCGACCGCAAAGAAGTTTCGGCTTCCGAGGTCGTTTCGATCATGGATCTTGTTTGCAATACTAGTTATACTTTAAAACACTGGCATTGGACATCACAATTAAATAACATGTACCCCTCGTGTTGGTACAAACTAATATGTTTGTGCAGTGTTATGCAATATCAAAATAATACAGTTTGCAAATCAAGAACGTAGGTCGCAATGACAACGACAAGTCCTTGAGACTGTCGCCCTCACCGGGACTGACTAACGTTAAAGGATTCGCACCAACTCGCAACTACGATGCACTTAAGATATAAAAAAGAAATCAAAATAGTTAAACAGTTCATTCAAAGTTCGGGCTTATGCTCTACCCAATGTGTAAACTCGAAACATTGACCGGTTGATCATTAGCTTATGCGTTAGTGCAGTCGCGTAAGTGACACAAGAGCGGTACGAATCCAGAAACGGGTAATCAAAAATTCAGGGTTCCAGAAGAAATGTACGGCATGACAACGAAGGTTGGAGCTCCCGGAAGAAAAAAATATTTCGTGGCCCAGTAAGAGTACGAGAGCTTGCACCCCCACGGGGTACGAAATTTTGTTCCCCACTGGGTACGAGACGCGTAACCCACAGCGCAAGAATCTCGTACCCCACGGGGTACGAATCTCGTACCCCGCTGAGCACGAGTCTTGTGCCCTATTGGGTCTAAATCTCATAACCCACTAGGTAAGAGTCTCGTACCCCCTAGGGTACGAATCTCGTACCCCGATCGCAGTGCGAATTCCTCCCTTCGTCATTCCCAGAGCCTCCTTCCTCTCCTCCGCCATTGCGGCGCTCGACTCCCCCTTCCTCTTCTCCTCTCCCCTTTCATTTCCACTATGGTATACCTTCCTCTCTCCGACTCTGCACTCGTTCCCACGAGAAACTTGAGGCAAACCTCGACGTCTCCTCCAAGCGCACGACCGAGATCGAAAAGAGGAGGCTTGCGCCTCTAATGGCCTTCGAAGCCTACCTAGGTTCGGTGTTCGAATGTTTGTGTGCAAGGGTTTCAGAGCTCGTGTTCAATGGTGGCCGTAGAGTAAAAATAAGAAGAAGAGGAAAGAGGTGGGGGTGCCCATATTTTTAAGGGAAAGGCCGACTCCCCATGTTCCGAGGTGTTGCTATTTGTACCCTAGTCGGATACGAAAATTCGTGCCCTGCTAGGGTATGAAATTTCGTATCCCCGTTTGGAGTTCAAGATTCGTACCACATGAGGGTACGAAATTTCGTATTCCTGTTTGGGATACGAAATTCTCATACCTCAAACTGGGGTGCAAGATGAAAAAATAAAAAAAATAAAGAGAGAATGGAGAGGAAACAAATGTATGTATGTGAACACATATCTATACATATATACCCTATGCACGTATATACAAATAGTTACGAGCACGCAAGCACGATGTAATGCGTGTACTTAATGACGTAAACACCCTGTCATGCCAACAATGACTCATTTATGATTCCTCAGTAAACGAGCTCAACAACTAACATCTATTTTCATAAGTTTACAGAAAAAGTCGACGACTCGTCAACTACTTCAACCTCAAGACAAGAAGTACTTTGGGGGGTAAATGTTAACCGGCCTTTTGGTCTGGTTCCCAAAAGTACGCAAGGCATGGCCGATTCAACATCTTGCACGAAGTTAAAGCCTGGATTGTCTCCGAGGAGTAAAGGAAATAGACCGAGGAGGGATAATGCCGACAGGAACCTCGCCACTCCTCCGAACATCGCCAAACCAATACCTTGAGCCCTAAAAAGTCATAATCCCCATTTACCTCGACCTCTTGTATCCCTACCTATATTGTTCGTACCTCGGGGTATGGAATTCGTACCCCCCCCCAGGGGTACGAAATTCGTACCCAACGGGGTATGAATTTCGTACCCCACGGGGTATGAATTTCGTACCCCAAGGAGGGGTATGAGTTTTTAGGCATGCACACTATGGGGTCCGAGATTTTGGTAGTTGGCACTATGGGATACGAGATTTCTGGTGTGGTCCCCTACTTCTACCTACTCCAACCTACTCCCACCTAACCACTCCGCTATAAATACCCCTCAAGCTCACACTTCAAAGGGGTTGGAATTGAGTGACTTGACATCTCTTGAGAGCTCTAAGTAGCCTCTTTAATGGGACCCATGCTTTGAGGGAAGAAGGGCAAAAGTATCTTTTTCCTAACATTGTGCATATGAAAATTATGACCTTATATAACTCAGAGATGTATGTAAAAGGATGTCATGGGATAGTCTCAACTTTGTAACTCTTTGTTATTAATAATATTCTAATGACTCTTCCAAAGCGGACGTAGGCCTCTCAAGTGACCGAACCACTATAAATCTCTTGTGTTATTTACTACTTTCCGCACTTACACTTACATGTGAAACTATAATTCTTAAGTAAATAAGGATCTTGAGTGTTTACGACATATTTTGCTATCAATAGAAATAAAGCGGACACACAACATTTTTGTAGTGGTTTGGCTTTAACCAAAACTGCGTGCACTTTATGATCTCTGTTTATACTGTCGATTACATGTTACAGTTGCTTCGATTGAAAGAAAGTGGAGAAAGAAGTGGCTTATATTAAAAATCCTTGTGTTATAATCTCGCTTAATTGAAGTGTACGGAAGGCTAATTTTAGAATGCAAACCATGAACTTTCAGAAAAGAGCCCTTTTTCCATTTCTGAAAACATGCATTTATAGGTGAAAATCTAGATTGATCGGTGTGCCATGTGGCAACTATCTGTTCCTGGGTCAGCCATGTGTCGCTCTATCCGTTTTGTCAGCTGCATGCGGCAGGACCTTGTCTTCTACTCGAGAATAGTTCTTCTCAGTAATTGCGCAATACTTAGAGCTCAAGATTTGTTGCATAAAAATTTTAGTAGGTCTCAGATTGACCTATTTTATAGCCTTAGGAATTAGACTTTTCCTTATAGCGCAAGGTCCGGCCTGATACTCCAGGATAAATCTGATCAATCGACTGACTTGACTTCGAAAGTTCATGCCAAATTTAAGGAAGTATATCTTTTTCAATTGTAAGTTTGACTTGGGTCAAACCATAATCGATCGTACCCAAATTAAGGTCGACCCTGGGGATTGAGAGTTGGTTCTGTGACATGTCGAGAATGAGTCTTTCACTGGATCTTCTGGAGATAAGTAGTATATATAGAAATCCAATAGGCCATAGTTAAGCCGAACCATATTACAAGAAGGCCGAAAAATCAACGATCATTAAGGATTGTATTAAGGCCAAAAAAATCCTAGAATACCAGAAAATCAATGGTCATGCCAAATCGTTATCTGGAGAAAACCATAAGCACCAAGATCTCGTCGAACCAACCAAATTATAAGGGTAACCCATGCCTGTGAAGAAAAAGATAAAAATATATGCCAAGTCCTGATAGTACTGGTTAATCACCTCAAGCATAAACCATGCTCAGGGATCTATTTGGAGTATAAACCATATTCAACAAGGATCGAGTTATTTTTCCCAAACCTGGCAAGGTAACTTGATTTGTCAGGTATAAGCCATAACCAAGGATCGATTATAAACCATACTCGGGTAATGACTGGATTAGCTTTCCATATCCTAGTAAGATAGTCCAATCCTTCAAGTATAAGCCATACCTGAAAGTCTAGAGTCGAGCATAAACCATACTTATGGTATGAACCTTACCGAGATATTGGGTATAAACTATACTTGGGATTTAGTGGTGTTTGTTTACCAAATCCTAGCAAGGTTTAGTTTGTCCCAGTATATTCTGTACTTGGTAGTCTGGTTCGAGTATAATCCATACTTGTATTGGAAAGAATTTGTCACATCCTAACAAGTAGAGTTTCAAGCGTAGGTATTATCCATACCCTTAGTAGAGGAATGAGTATAAACCATACTCGCGATATAATCCGTACCACACAGTGGAGTATAAACCATACTCATTTTACAGGAGAGTGCTTCATTCGTCATGTTCTGACGAGTGTATTGTGTACCTAGGTACCGACCGTACTTGAGGTACATGGATGAGTATAAACCATACCCAGGTTTGGGTTGGGGACCTTGCCACATCCTGGCAAGATACTTATGCTCGTCAAACATAGTCCATGCTCGAGAAAT
Source organism: Allium sativum (assembly GCA_030737875.1). NCBI lineage: Eukaryota > Viridiplantae > Streptophyta > Magnoliopsida > Asparagales > Amaryllidaceae > Allium > Allium sativum. The sequence continues at coordinate 534,367,024 of CM060923.1, read as the reverse complement.
AAAACTTCATTAATGCCTAAAAATTACTACATAACCAAAATAAATTATGATTGATTTATAGTTGAACCCAGAGCACGCCTTGGGATTACATCCTAATCCCATATGTATGTACTTCAGCCAAACCACTTTATTCATAAGTTAGCTATATTATTGAGAATGTGGTAAGCCTGAGAGTTAAAACCTAACCCCCTAGGGTACATGTGTCAACATAGCTATTGAAAATTTTAAAATTTAAAAGGTAGTGCATTTCTTATATCCTAAGAAATGTAGCGTCGCAAGACTGATCTAGTCCAGAGTAGTTGATGATGATGTTGCGATTGCTAGGCTTAGGATCATTTCCAGTCCGAGGAGCATGGGAGGGTAGCTGTGGAGGTGTGGTTGTCGTAGATTTCTTAACATACTCGGGTAGCTCTCTACGTCTAACCTATTGATCGATTCAGTTGTTACCTGTCGAAACCATTTGGCGGCAATGTCGGTTAAGTACAGAGCGAAGCACTTTGCCATGACATCAACCAATGCTGATAGTACTTCTATATGGCACATGTAGCGCATAAGATATATGGTAGGATCTGTCCTGCCGCTATAGGGTTCCAAAGACGGAAGCTTGAAGTCCGATGGATTGCGAGAGTTCCAAAAGTACATAAGACCCGCTGGACTCAACACGTCATGTGGTGTTAAACTCGAAGAGTTGCCAAGTTGTTGAAGGTTCAAGCCGATAAGAGGCTGAGCAAGAAATAGCTTTATAACTCCTCATATTGCCTCACAAACCCACACCTCTCCTCACAAGCCCTCACCTCACAACACCTTGCATCACACCGACTCGTGCCACTCCAACTCGCCTCGCATTAGCCCACAACATCTCGCATCACACCGAACAAGGTGTATTGCCATCACATCCATCAGAATGCGATAACAATACATCCCTCGGGATGCGATGCCATCGCATCCAACGAGATGCGATGCCATCGCATCCAACGAGATGCGATGCAACCACCTCCATCAGGATGCGATGGCACTACATCCCATAGGGTGTGATGTCATCACATACCATGGATGCGACGTCCAATGGTCACAGTGCATCCTTCTGGGATGCGATTTTTGCATCCAATGGGATGCGAGAATCGTATAACATAGAGGGATGCGATTTTCCTTCTAATACTCGCGCGTGATGCAATTTCCTGCTCTGTACAAGCCTGTGATGTGAATTTCTACACAATGGTCCCCAAATCCTACCTACTCCCACCTAACCTCTCCACCATAAATACTCCTAAGATCATTTGTTACACCTATGGTATTAAAGCTCGAAGAGTTGCCAAGTTGTTGAAGGTTCAAGTCGAGCAAGCAATAGCTTCATAACTCCTCATATCGCCTCATAAACCCTCGCCTCGCTCCATGGCCCCTCACCTTGCCTAAAAAGCCCTCACCTCAATCCATCTTGTATCACAATGACTCGCGGCACTCCAACTCACCTCGCATTAGCCTGCAACATCTTGCATCACACCGAACAAGGTGTATTTCCATCACATCCATTAAAATGCGATAACATCGCATCTATCAGGATGTGATGACATCGCATCACTCAGGATGCGATGCCATCCCATCCGTCAGGATGTGATGACATTGCATCCCTCAGGATGTGACGCCATCGCATCGAACGAGATGCGATGAAACCGCATCCATCAGGATACGATGGCACTGCATCCCTCAGGGTATGATGTCATCGCATCTTGGGGATGTGGCTCTCAATGGCCACAACGCATCCATTTGGGATGCGATTTTCACATCTAATGGGATGCCATTTTTGCATCCAATGGGATGCGAGAATCGTATCCCATAGAGGGATGCGATTTTCCTCCCAATACTCGCGCGTGATGCGATTTCCTGTTCCGTACAAGCCTGTGATGCGATTTTCTGTTGAGTGGCCCCCAAATCCTACCTACTCCTGCCTAACCTCTCCACTATAATTACCCCCAAGCTCATTTGTTACAAGGGTTGGAAAATTGCTTATTTGACATCTCCCTAGAGCTCCAAGAGACCACTCTAATGGCATCTTCATTTTGAGGAAGTAGAAGGATAAAAGTGACTTTTTTCATATAATCACATATGATAACTATGACTTCAAATTACATGGAAATTCTTGTAACTAAATGCCTAGAATGGGCTCATATCTTGTAAATTAGTATTGTCAATAAAATATCTGTAGCTCTTCCAAAGTGGACGTAGGCACCACACAGGACCGAACCACTATAAATACTAAGTGTTATTTTCTGCTTTCTTACTCTTATGCACTTGTTTTCCTTACGCAAAACCATATTCTTAAGTAATTAAGAATCTTGAGTGTTGGTGACATTTTTGGCATTAACATTCTGGTGCTTTCATTGAGAACTAAATCTTGCTTCTTTGTTGCACACTACCATCTCGACTCTGACGTTCTTTAGGTTCCTTCTCTAACTTGCAGCCAAGTCTGCTTATGATGGTTAAGCAAACAAAGAAAGCATTGATCGTCTCCTCTACTGCAGCTAAAGTTGAAGTGTCCCAGCAAAACCAACCTGCTGATATCGCGACCAAAATGGACGTACTTCCTCCAATGGACCACAAAGCCCTTGTAACCCAAGCGCAGATTTACGTGCTCACCAAGAGGCATGAGACTACGACTCTCAAACTCAACAACGCATTTAAAGCTAACATCGACCTTATGTGCCAGCTTCCAGAGAGTCAACACATAGTCGCCTAACTCCAACTGGCTCATAACAGCTCCCGAGTGAGGCATACTGTCTCGAAAACTTCTTCCTCCAAGTCTCGGGGCCCGCATTAACGAAGGAAGTTTAGCCTTAATAACAACATCGTTGTCTGCTCTAATGCTCACACTAATGGTCACAACAATGGCAACGGAAACAGGAACGGTGACAGAACCACCATCACCTGTAGCGGGGGAACGCATCACCGTGATCGATCCCGAATGGTCATCAACGATGAACCGAGTCCGTGTAATCGCACCTTCCACAACAGAACCCAAATGTTGCCACTTAAAACTTGGAGCCCACGCTCCCAACAGCTCATTAGGCTCAAGTCTATCAATATCAGAATGAACATTAGCTTGCTCACCCTCATCATCCATTCTAGAACCAGGCAATCGATGTCGATGATATGGCAGAGATTGATCTCGACGTTACCATAGAAGACATCCAAGGAACAGAACTCCCAAAGTTCGCTGAGACTGGACTCTACTAGAGGATGTACATCTGACATATCTCCCCGACATGATCTGAAGGATCATGACAGATGTGTGGGGAAATGCCGACGAATCGTGGGAAACCCACCTGAGGCGTAACCCCTTTACCATAGTCGTCCACGAAGACGAGTGGCCTCGATGCTTTAACATGCCACCGATGACGCTATATGATGGCATGACTGATCCCTGTTCTTTTTTTGAACTGCCACGAATGGAAGATGGACTCCAGCAGAGCCACTTACGCCGTCAAGTTAAAATGCTTCGTAGTTGCCTCGGCAGGCACGACTTTTCTTTGGTTCTCTTGCCTTCTATTCCATTCAGTTAATACCTTCGGCCGGCTAGCCATTGGGCTGGTCAAATAGTTTGGAATACAAGTGCCAACCCTAGAAATTGTGCTCACCCTGTCCAACTTATATCAAGGTCCCGTTGAATGTATTAAAGGCTACCTTGAGTGACTTAATACTTCCCTCACTGAGGTCGATGATCTTAACCCTCGCACCATGTTGTTCTAGCTAGCCAAGGGCGTCCTCCCGACCTCCGAGTTCGGGGCTGGATTGATAGAAAACGACCCAAGAGTTTAGTGGATTTCTACGAAAAGAAGGATAGTTCTTGTGCCAAGAGGAAGTTAGGCATAACAGAGCTTCACGGCTAACCAATACAACAACCCACATGACGGCACTGTCAGCGACAGTGTCAAAGGAAAACAAGTCAGGGAATCTTCCGACAAGGGCATAGGAACCATCCCCTAAAAGTCGAAGCCAAACCCTAGCAAATAAGGCGGTCGCAACAATAATTCGACTCCCCTGGACCCCAAGAAGCACGACCGCTATCAAAATTATAGGAACTACACTCCACTGAATCATGACATGGAGACCATTTATTTATGAACCTGCAACACTCTCTAGTACAAGAAGCCCAACACAAAGGAATGGATTGACCACGAGAAGAACTACGGAAATTACTGTAAGGTTCCATGATATGTATGGGCACAACACCAATGATTGTAACCATCTCAAGGATGCAATCGAAAAGCTCATCTACGTGAAATACCTAGAGAAGTACGTTTCGGATCCTGCTCCTCCCGAGGAGGCTATGGGCCCTCCAACGCCCACACTTCCCGCTCCTGCAAACGTGGCCCCAGGGTCGTCCAACTAAAGGTCACGTGGCATCGTGATCAACACCGTTTGTGGCGGGCCTCATCCTGCACATGACAGCTTCCGCAAAATGGAGGAGCACCCCAGCTCCATAAAGCACGCCATGTATGAAGCTTGTTCCACTCTAGACGAATCAGTCCCCCCAAACTTCAGAAGACAATGACGGATGATATCATCTTTCGTGAGAGGGAGTCGATGGGGATCGAGATCCTAACCATAGACCCTCCTGTCATCTCTGCTCAGATTGGCCCAGCTTTCGTCCGATGGATCCTTATTGACTCAGGAAGCTCGGTCAATATCATATTCAAGGCAGCCTACGACCAAATGAACTTAGAAGCTAAAGACTAGAGGCCCTTCCAGGCGACGATCCACAACTTTAATGGATATACCAATCACCCAGCTGGCATGATTGACCTATCCATAGAACTTGGGGAAGGTGATCGAAGCAGAACCCGCATCCTCAACTTTGTGGTCATCAATGTAATCTCCTCATACAATGCTTTCTTGGGATGACCTTTCCTTATAGAATTCCGGGTTTGCCTAACACCATTGTCCCTACTGATGAAATTCTCGATAGAGAATGGCATCGGTACCGTCAAAGGTGATCAAGACACAACCAGAGATTGCTATCTCATAGAGTAGAGGAACGTGCGCTATAAGGACAATGGCAAGAACATGCCTCCGCCTTCTTGCACCAAGACCGTCTCCACATAGCAATCATAGGCGTCTAAGTCCTGGCTCAGGCGCCACTGCCATCTTTCCGACGATCTCGATCCAAGGAAGGACGAAGAGCTCGATTCTGGAAGGGCTACCCCGGTAGAGCCAGCGGTGGATGTTCCAATCAGCTCCGACGACCCTACGATGGTCTTGAAAGTTGGATCTCAACTCCACCCCGCAATAAATAAAGAGCTCGTGGATATCATAAGAGCCAATCTGGACCTGTTCGCTTGGACACACTCTGACATTTATGGCATCCTCTCAAGAGTCGCTTGTCACAGGCTGGCCATCATCCCCTTGCAACTTCCTGTCAAGCAGAAGCATCGAATCTTGGGAAACGGCATGTCGACTACATTCAGAGAAGAGGCTGATAAGATACTCAACAACGGTTTTATCAGAGACGCCAATTACTCGGAATGGGTCTCTAATCCAGTCTTGGTTAAGAAAGTGAATGACAAGTGGGGAACATGTGTCGAATTCTCCGTCCTGAACAAGGCATGTCCTAAAGACAGTTTCCCACTCCCGAAAATTGACCAGCTTGTCGATTCAACCGTCCGTTATTAGCTCATGTCCTCCATGGATGCCTACTCGGGCTATAATCAGATTCCGGTTTATCTCCCCGACCAAGGTCATACTTCCTTCATAAATGACCTCGGACTCTACTGCTATCTCATTATGCCTTTTGGTCTCAATAACACAGGAGCTGCCTACCAATGTGCAACGACCTGCATTCTACGCATCAGAGGATCGTAGAATATTTATTTCTTCCACATACGAAGTCATATGGTCGTGTAACTTTAGGAGATGACTATTGAGGTCATTCCCCATGTTCACAATTTTTCCAAATTTTAAATGACCATTTTACCCCTAGAAAATATTGTTTCGCCTATGACTTTTAATTGGCAAGGTGTTTTAACCTGAAACCACTTCCATTGAATTCGAATGATGGTTTAACTTTCCGTAGAGTGGTCATATTAATCAAACGGACTTACCGTTTGGGAGATATGGTTGAAATAATGTTTGTAAGGTGAAAAACAGCTTAACTGGGCTTAATTAGGTGATTAATGGTTCGGCCCATAACGTATTTCGGTATTGGAGTTATGGGGAGGCTGAAATCAGTTAGGAACCCATCTCATTTCATTTTCTTAGCCAACTCTTTCATTTCTCTAACCCTAGCAATGGCCTCCACCATCTAAACTACCTCCTAATCACTTTCTAATCCAATATTAAGCAAATCTATATCAAATCAAGGCGGATTGGCATCAAAGCAGAGTTAGGGCTACTGTGTTGTATAGGAATTCGACCCAAATCAGTGAAGTTTTGTATCTAAAATTTTATTTGTGGCTAAGGTGAGTGATTAGCACTTTTATTCACTAATTACGGCTAATAAGGGGTGATTAGTGATAATTAGCAAAATCATGACTCAGAAAAATTTGGAAAAATATGCATAAATTCTAAAATATTATTTTATATTAGTAGTTAAAATTTGGGTTAATTTGAATTAGGTTCACTAACCCTATTGTTAAAACATGGTTAAGGGGATTAAGGGGAAAATCATGCTTTTTGGGTATGATTGATCTAAATAACCTATTTGATTGATGTTTTGACCTTGTTGATTGATCCTATATGTTGCTATTACTGTTTGAAACGTTTTATGATTGATTAGTAAATTGAAAACGCTGCCATATGGCGAGAACGGACGAAAATTAGCATGATGAAAATGCTGTAGAGATTCGGATCGGATAGGATATGCGGATCGGATCGGCTGCAGAACCGAACCTCACCATGGAGCTTCACGACCGAACTGAGGCAATGACCACGGACCGAACCGAGCTGAGTTTGAGCCTCCACTACTACGCGATGACTCTTATGAGGACCAACTCCAATTCGACCAAAGCCCGAGATGCAAAGGAAGTCCAAGTGGGAAGTTATAACTCAGGATCCAGATGGGAACCGACGAGTTAACTTCTAAAGTTGGGCTTTGCTGCTGGACGTGTGCAAAGGGGTTATCGATATTTATAGCTTTAGTTCACCACTGAGAGACAGATGAGTGGCTATGGATCAGCGCAATGGGACCTTTAAGACTCCCAAGGGCAAGTGATCGTAGCATGGCTATGGATCAACGCAATGGGATCATTAGGACCCCCAACGGCAAGGTGATCGTAGCAAGGAATTAATGGCTATGGACCAGCGCAATGGGGTCATTAAGACACCAAGGGAAAAGTGGTCGTAGAAAAGGATTTGGTGATCAAAGTGGTGGATATCGTATACTTTACGCATTGAGCGAGATGTGAGGTTGATTGTTGTGTTTGATGTTTGCTATAACCATGACATTCACACTCCCATTTTACTATTTATTCTAGTGTTACCTTAGAGTACTGTACATCTTGTTGTGCTAACTCTTTGGTAGCAGGTCTAGGTTTAAGTATGATTATTTATACCTGTTATTTTTTTATTTTGCTGCTATCGCTCAGACCCAGAGTTTTATGTCTCCTATTATTACTCTGGGTGCTCCTAAACGAGCAGACCAGAGACAGGTTAGGTGGTATGCACGATTAGCTGTCCGAAGATGAGCAGGAGGCTTCCACATACTATTTTCATATACTCCCCTGGTGTTATTGTTGGTCACTACTTCGGGTATTAGTAGTTTACATTTTCTATTTTTGCTTTAGAGACAGTATTTTGAAGTTTTAATAATGGTTTGGATCATAAGATGTATTTTGGATTTCGTTGCTATGATGATTTAATTTTCATCTTACGCACTGTCTCGCCTATTTTATGTCAAGTTATGTTATTATTATATTTTATTCCATGCACTGTGAGATATATTATAGGTTCTTTGGTGATTCATAGTTTCAAAACCCTTTTCCTTGATGATCGTCCTGTGCTAGTCGAACACTAGCATAGCGCATTTCAAGGAAATGTCGGCTGGTCCGGGGCGGGCCATCACACATAGTATTAGAGCCTAGGTTGCGTAGTTAACCTAGGGGAAGATATCAGGGAGAGATAGTATACGTATATGAGAGCGTGTATTTGTGATATTTTGGTTTTCAAAAACTATATATATACTATTAGTATATCTAAGGATGAAGTCGCACTACACTGTCACCATTAAGGAGATGGTTAATCGTTTTCTCTTTACAGATTGGATGATGATCCGAATTATGCGGAGTATGGGTTCAGGGGCCAATAATAGGAATGTCCCTGATATGAGGACAATGTTTAATACCTTCATGCGAGAGATGCTTAGGGATGTTCAGGGAGTTGTTCCTAATGCTGCTAACGATGGTGGTGCAGCGGTGCAGGTGCCTAGAGCCGATTTCGCCAAGCTTAACAAGGATTATACCAGTCTTAGTGGGAAGCCGTCCTATGGAATGGAATCGGCTACGGTGGTTCAAGATTGGCTGGATAGTTGTGAGTGCATCTTTGAGGATTTGGGGACTGATGATGCAATTAAGAGAAAGCTAGCATCGCGTCAACTTCAAGGACGGGCTATGAATTGGTGGAATGTTACTAAAGCAGCTACTCTCGAGGATCAAGTTACATGGAATCAGTTTAATAACCGATACAATGGTAAGTTTACCTCGGCCGCTCAGAAATCAGAATTGTTTAGGAAATTCTTGGAGCTTAAGCAGAATGGTAGGGCAGTCTCGGAATATATTGGTGAGTTCGATACTTTATCGAAGTATGGGTTATCTCTTATTAATATTACCGAGAAGAAGAACAAGAAGTTCATAACTAGCTTAGATGAGTACTTGGGGGTAAGACTTATAAACTGCATCGATGAGACATTCGAGTTTATTGTGGGGAAAGCATTGAGATTAGAGAGCCTTTACCCAAAGTCTAAGACAGAGGTTGCTATTACATCTGCAGAGGATTCAAAGCCGCAGGCGAGCGGTGGAGGCAAGAATAATTCCCAGAATAAGAGGAAGCAGAACCAGACCAAGGATGGTCAGAAAAAGAAAGATAAGGAAGATATCGAGTGCTTTAGCTGTGGCAAGAAGGGCCACTATGCCAAAGATTGTCGAGCAAATCCAGCGGATAAGAAGTGCTTCAATTGCGGCCAAGTGGTACATCACAAGGATAAATGTCCATAACCCCCTAAAGAGAAGCAGATCATGAAAGCATATGCTATCAACATTGTTCCCTCTTCGTTGAATGCCCCAACTGCGGTGAAAAAGGGAAAGAATATCATTACTCAAGGTATGCATTTTGTTTATTCTGTCCCTGCTCGAGTATTTTTTGATACCGGGGTTTCCCATTCCTTTATATCTAGTGACCTGGTAGATAGGTTGGGATTGGAACCTGAAATAGTCGATAGACCTTTTGTTGTGACGAACCCGATCAGTGGTTCAACTAGCCTTTGTATGACTTGTCGTAATTTGTTCTTATTGAGTCATGGATGTATGTTTGCTTATTATTGCTTTGTTTCGGGCTTTACTGGGTTTGGCATTATTTTGGGAGTTGATTGGCTCCAAAGGTATGAGGTGGTGCTAGGCTGTGAGGGGTCTTCGGTGACCATTAGAGCATACGATGGGCAGAGGGTACTGTTTGGTTGCCTACCTAGTAATGGGGTGATGGCTAGTTTTCTAAATTCCCTCGACATCCCTCATGATGAGTTGTCAGATGTGCCTATTGCTGGTGAGTATCTGGACATCTTCGAGGAAGTGACCGGACTTCCACCACACCAAGAGATCGAGTTTCAGATTGATTTAGTGAAAGATGCCAGACCTATAGTGATGCCTCTTCGTCGTATGGCGCCAAGGGAGCAACAAGATCTCGAAGTGTAAGTTGGAGATCTTTTGAATAAGGGATTTATCAGAAGAAGTGTATCTGAGTGGGGGCACCAGTTGTATTTACTACCAAGGCAGATGGTTTACTTCGATTGTGTGTAGACTACTGCGAATTGAACAAGGTGATGAGGAAGAATATTTATCCTCTTCCACGGATAGACGATTTGTTTGATCAGTTGAATGGAGCAAGAGTGTTCTCCCAGTTAGATCTAGTGACTTGATTTCATCAGCTCCGAGTAGCAGCTGAGAATATACCTAAAACGGCATTTCGGACGCTGTCTGGATTCTATGAGTGGTTGGTCATGCCATTTGGGTTGACCAGTGCACTAGCATATTTTGTGGATCTTATGAATAGAGTTTTCATAGATCATTTAAATAAGTTTGTTCTTGTGTTCGTGGACGATATCCTAGTTTACTTGAGGACAGAGGAAGAACACAAGGAGCATTTGAGGATAGTGATACAGGTGTTGTGGAAACACCAATTGAAGGCGAAGTTTTCTAAGTGTCACTTCTGGAGAAGGGAAGTGAGATTCTTGGGCCATGTTGTTTCAGAGAATGGCATTGCTGTGGACCCTATGAAGGTGGCAACCGAGCAAGATTGGTCTACGCCCAAGAATGCAAAAGACGTAAGAAGTTTCTTGGGGTTAGCTGGATATTATCATAAGTTTATCCAAGACTTCTCCAAGATAGCGGCACAGTTAACTCAGTTGACCAAGAAGAATTAAGCTCTCATCTAGGACGAAAGGTGTGAGAATGCATTTAAGAGTCTAAAGGAAAAGTTGATATGTGCGCCAGTGTTAGTTATTCCTAAAGGGAACGAGGAAATAACGGTATACACGGATGCATGTGGTACTGGAATAGGTGTTTTACTAATGCATGGAGGTAGGGTTGTAGCTTATGCTAGTCGGCAACTGAAACCGCATGAGAAAAGATATCCTACCCATGATTTGGAATTGGCAGCGATCGTGTTTGCGTTGAAGATGTGGTGACATTATCTCTTGGGAGAAAGGTTCAATTTGTTTTCTGATCATAAGTCATTAAAGTATCTTTTCCCTAAAAAGGATTTAAATCTTCATCAGCAAAGATGGATAGAGTTCTTGGCTTCATATGATTTCAATATCGCACACACCCGGGAAGGGCAATGTGGTAGTTGATGCATTGAGTAGAAGACATGCCAGTTTGGGGACTATGTTTCTGGAATGGAAGCAACTGGAGTATATCGTCGGATATGATTTCAGACCTAAGTTCGAATTGGATCCAGAAATGAAAGTTTGACGATCAGACCGAATTTGATTGAGCGGATTGGTTCTAGTCAGAAGGAAGATCCTAACCTATTGGAAATCATCTCCAAGGTAGAGATGGGTATCGATGGTGAGAGAATGAACAAGTATGGTCTTGATAGAGAAGGACTGCTTCAGAAGAATGGGAGACTAGTTGTACCTAACGTTAATGGATTGAGAGATGAAGTGCTTAGAAAATGTCATCACTCGAAACTGACTATACATCCCAGTGGTAACAAAATGTACAAAGACATGAAGCAGACCTACTACTGGGAAAGGATAAAGAGATACGTAGGGAAGTTTATATCTAAGTGCATGCACTGCTAGTTAGTTAAATCCGAGCAAAAGAAGCTAAGTGGTTTTTTACAACCGTTATAAATTCCCAAATGGAAATGATGACAAATTTCATTGGATTTCATTGATGGTTTACCAAGGACTAGACCAGGTCATGATAGTATTTGGGTGATTGAGAATCGATTGACCAAAAGTGCAAGGTTTATACCGGCCAAGTTAAATAGAACGACAACTAAGTTAGCAGAACTGTATATGAAGTGGGTAGTGAGATTCTATGGAGTATCCAAAGGTATCGTGAGTGACCGAGATCCATTATTTACTAGTGGGTTTTGGAAGAGCTTATAAGAGGCTTTAGGGTCAGAATTACATCTCAGTACCGCGTACCTTCCTCAAACTGACGGCCAAACAGAGAGGGTGAATCCTGTATTAGAAGATCTCTTAAGAGCTTGTGTATTGGATTTCGGAGGGTCATGGGATGACCATTTGCATTTAGTTGAGTTCGCATATATTAATAGTTATCAATCCAGTATTGGTATGGCTCCATTTGAAGCTTTGTATGGGAGAGCATGCAACTCACCATCATGTTCGTTGGAAATTAGTGAGAAATTTATGCTTGGACTAGATGTAATAAGAGAAACATCAGATAAGATCAAGGTTATTCAACAACGAATGAAAGCTGCCCAAGATAGGCAGAAGAGTTATGCTGATAAAAGACGAAGAGAAATGAAATTCTCTATTGGTGACTTGGTAGTTGTCAATATCTCTCCATTGAAGTATGTAATTCGTTTTGGTAGGAGAGGCAAGTTGGAAACAAGATTTGTTGGTCTATTTCCGGTTCACGAACAAGTTGGGAATTTAGCGTTAAAGTTGGATTGCTTGATAAGATGGCGGGAGTTCACAACGTATTTCATGTTTCCCAGCTAAGGAAATTCGTGCACGACCCTGATATGACTATTTCACCAGATCAGTTGGATGATATCGAAGTAGAATCTGAGGTGGTTGAGAACCGCAGACCGATACGTATTGTCGAGTATGATACGAAGCTACTTCAAAGGAAGACGGTGAAACTAGTCAAGGTCCAGTGGGGTGATAATGAAAACGATTGTACTTGGGAAACAGAGGAGAACACAAGGAAGACGCATCCAGAACTCTTTGCTTGGTAAGCTTTTAATAGCGATAGTTATTCCCTTGTTAGTAAACTGCATGCTAGGATAAGCTTTCTATGTTATTATGTAAGATTGGTTGTTTGTAAATGGTTGATAGGCATGCGGGGCATGATTCTATGTTTTCTTGATTAAGGAATTTCGGGGGCGAAATTTCTTAAGGGGGAAGAGTGTAACGACCCGCATTCTACGCACCAAAGGGTCGTAGAATATTTATTTCTTCCACATATGAAGTCGTATGGTCGTGTAACTTTGGGAGATGACTATTGAGGTCATTCCCCATGTTCACAATTTTTGCCAAATTTTAAATGACTGTTTTACCCCTGGCGAATCTTTTTTTGCCTATAACTTTTGATTGGTAAGAATTTTTGACTTGAAACCACTTCTATTGGATTCGAATGATGGTTTACCTTTCCGTACAGTGGTCATATTAATCAAACGGACTTACCGTTTGGGAGATATGGCTGAAATAAAGTTTGGAAGGTGAAAAACAGCTTAACCGTGCTTAATTAGGTGATTAGTGGTTAGGTCCATAACCCATTTCGGAATTAGGGTTATGGGGAGACTAAAATCAGTTAGGAAACCATCTCATTTCATTTTCTTAGTCGCCACTTTCATTTCTCTAACCCTAGCAATGGCCTCCACCTTCTAAACTACCTCTTAATCACTTCCTAATCCAATATTAATCAAATCTACATCAAGTCAAGGCTGATTGGCATCAAATCAGAGTTAGGGCTACTTTTTTACATAGGAATTCAACCCAAATCGGTGGAGTTTCAGATCTAAGACTTTATTTGTGGCTAAGGTGAGTGATTAGCACTTTTATTCACTAATTACGGCTAATAAGGGGTGATAGGTGATAATTAGCGAAATTATGACTCAGAAAAATTTGAAAAAATATGCATAAATTATGAAATATTATTTTATGTTACTGGTTAAAAATTGGGTTAACTTGAATTAAGTTGTTAATCCTATTGTTAAAACATGGTTAAGGGGATTAAGGGGAAAATCATGCTTTTTGGGTATGATTGATCTAAATAACCTATATGCTTGATGTTTTGACCTTGTTGATTGATCCTATTTGTTGTTACTACTGTTTGGAAAGTTTTATGATTGATTAGTAAAGTCATAATGTTTGAAAACGCCATCAAATGGACGAAAATTAGCTTGTGGGAAATGCTGCAGAGATTCAGATCGGATCGGATAGGGGGATCGGATCGGCTGCCGAACCAAACCGGAGCACCTTCTGGAGCATGCAAATGAAAGAGGCAACAAGGAAGACCGGATCGGATCGGATTGGAGTAAGGTTGGAGTTTGAATGGAGCACTAAACCGGAGTAGCACTGAACCGAACCGCCTCAGGAGCACCAAACCGAGCCAGAAGGGGAGCACCGAACCGAGCCAGAAGGGGAGCACCGAATGGAACCGCACCTTGAGGGGCCGAACCGAACCACACCATGGAGCTTCACGACCGAACTGAGGAAATGACCACGGACCAAACCGAGCTAAGTTCAAGCCTCCACTACTACAGCGCAACGACTCTTTTGAAGACCAACTCCAATTTGACCAAAGCCCGAGATGCAAAGGAAGTCCAAGTGGGAAGTTATAAATCTGGATCCAGATGAGAACCGATGAGTTAACTTCTAAAGTTGGGCTTTGTTGTGGAACGTGTGCAAAGGGATTATCGATATCTATAGCTTTAGTTCACCACTAAGAGACGGATGAGTGGCTATGGATCAGCGCAATGGGAGCATTAAGACTCCCAAGGGCAAAGTGATTGTAGCATGGATATGGATCAGCGCAATGGGATCATTAGGACTCTCAACGGCAAGGTGATCGTAGCAAGGGATTAGTGGTTATGGACCAGTGCAATGGTGTCATTAAGAACCCGAGGGCAAAGTGGTTGTAGCAAAGGATTTGGTGATTAAAGTGGTGGATATCGTATACTTTACGCACTGAGTGAGAGATGCGAGGTTGATTGCTATGTTTTATGTTTGCTATCACCATGACATGCACACTCCCATTTTACTCTTTATGTTAGTGTTACTTTAGAGTACTGTACATCTTGTTGTGCTAACTCTTTGGTTTTAGGTCCAGGTTCAGGTATAATTATTTATACCAGTTATTGTTTTGTTTTGCTGCTATCGCTCGTAATAGACTTTTGTCTGACCCAGAGTTTTATATCTCTTCCTTTAACTCCGGGTGCTCCTAAACAAGCAAACTAGTGACATGTTAGGTAGTATGCACGAGAAGCTGCCCGAAGACGAGCAGGAGGCTCCCACGTACTATTTACATATACTCTCCCTGTGTTATTATTGGTCACTACTTTGGGCATTAGTAGTATAGCTTTTCTATTTTTGCTTTAGAGACAGTATTTTGAAGTCGTAATAACAGTTTGGATCATAAGCTATATTTTGGATTCCGTTGCTATAATGATTTAGTTTTCAGCTCATGCACTGTCTCGCCTATTTTATATCAAGTTATGTTATTATTATATTTTATTCCATGCGCGTGAGATATACTACAGGTTCTTTGGTGATTCATAGTTTCAAAACTCTTTTCCTTAACGACTGTCCCGTGCTAGTCGGACATCGGCATAGCGCATTTCGAGAAAATGTCGGCTAGTATGGGCGGGCCGTCACACAACGACTTGTCAACTTCATTTTCAAGAACAAGATTTGGAGATCCATGGAGGCTTACAAGGACGATATGCTCGTGAAATCAAGAATATCAAACGACCTCACAGTCAGCTCGGTGCTCGTACGTATTGAAGATTGCATCCAGCGACCCGTTTACTACGTTTGCAAGAGACCGACGGGAGTAGAAAAGAACTACATTAACCTTGAAAAGTTGGTCTATTGCATGTTGATCTCTTGTCGGAAGCTACGCCCTTACTTCCAGTATCACCCCATCAAATTTTTCATCGACTAGCACTACGATAGCTCCTACAGAGTCCTGAGGCATCTGGATGGCTTTTGAAGTGGAACATAGAGCTAAGCCAATTCGATATTACCTTCCTCCCTCACCGGACCATCCTCAGACAAGCCCTCACCGATTTCATCGTGGAATTCACCATCCCGAAAGAACCTATTTTGGAGGACACCGACACTTTGGAACCCTAATGGAAACTCTATGTGGATGGATCCTCTAGTGATTAGTGTTTTGGCATCAGGATTGTATTCATCACTCCTGGAGCCCAACTGATATGTTATGCTCTAAAACTCAACTTTCCTGCTACCACCAATGACGCCGAGTACGAAACCTTGATAGTTTCACTCAAAATTGCAATTGAACTTGACATCAAGACACTCCAAATATACTTGGACTCACTTCTCATCGTATGATAGGTATTGGGAGAGTATCAGGCAACGGGGGTACGGCTTGCTCCTTACCTAACTCAGGTTCGCAAACTCCTCACCAACTTCGACTACTACCTCATTGCATACATCCCTCGAGGAAAAAACGAAAAGGGTGACTCCTTGTCTAAACTTGCAAGCTCTAGGGATGCGCAAGTTATTGGACTTGCCCCCGTCAAAGTACTCAACTCTCTGAGAATTGATCTGATGCAGACTGATTCGGTAGAAATGATGGAGACTGAGACCGAGTCATGGATGTTGCCAATCAAGAACTAATTATAGCACAAAATCCACCTTGAGCGTCACAAAGACATACGAGCACTCACCCGAAAATCATCTCACTACATCATTCTGGAAGGGGCGCCCAACCGTAGGGGATTCTCTGTTCCGTTGCTCCGGTGTTCAGCCCACGATGACGCTGAACATGTGTTGCTGGACGTACATGAAGGAGAGTGTGGCGATCATACCAGGGGGTAAACTCTAGTAAAGAAGGTTCTCAGACATGGTTATTTCTGGCCGACACTCGACCAAGACGCGGAGGACTATGCCGTAAGTGCGACAAATTCCAGAGTTTTTCCAAGGTTCCAAGAGCCTCGCCTAACGAGCTAATGCAAATGGTCAGTCCTTGTCCATTCACCATATAAGGAATTGACATCATTAGAACTCTCCTAGTGGCTAGAGGAGCAGCATATTATGCTATTGTCGCCACGGATTACTTTACCAAATGGGAGGAAGCCAAGACCCTCACTACAATCACCACTAAGAAGGCAATCAACTTCATTGTTTGTAACATTATCACTCGATATGGAGTTCCCCAGGCTATCATTTCCAACAATGAAACCCAATTTGAGAGTGCCGATTTCAACACCTTCTGCCGACTACACAACATCGAAAAGAGATTCTCATCGGCGGCTCATCCTCAAGTCAATGGACAAGTCGAGGTTGTCAACAAAGTGATCAAATCCATCTCAAGAAGCATCTAGACAAAGTCAGAGGCTTGTGGGCTGATGGACTCCCTCTGGCCCTACGGGCCTACCGGACCACCAACAAGTCAACGACCGGTCAGACCCCATTCGGTCTTGCCTACAGATCTGAAACCATCACTCCCATTGAGTTAAAACTCCAATCTCACCGAGTCACTTATTATGATCTGAAGACCAACCCAGATCTCCTCTTGGAGTCACTTGACCTGCTCGAGGATAAAAAGAACGAAGCCGATCTCAGAACTACTTCTTAACACCAGCGAGTTTCCTGAACTTCAACTCTAGATTCCACCCTCAAGAGCCTCAACATTGGCGGTGAAGCAGATCTTTCCCACACCGACTATCCCCAGTCCTCGATGGGAAGGTTTGTATGTTATATACCAAAATGCTCGGAGATAGGAACTTCAAACTAGAAACCGGCGCAACCGTCGATGGTGTCAAACTCCCAAGTGCATGGAATAGTGAACACATTCGTCGCTGCTTTACCTAACTTATTGTACATATTTACTGCTTTCCAACAATGTTTTGTTTTCTTTTAATTCAAGGCATTGTAAAGGTTGTCACTGCCAAAGTTATTTGTAAATATAATGATCGGTTATTTCAGTATTATTAACATGTTTGCTCTGTGTGTAGTATGCGGGAACAATTATTACAACTTAGTTGCTCGCACAAGCACTCAACACCGGGTCGGCACCTCGAGGACGTAGATGGAACCACCACAAGGGTCTCAAACCAATAACAAGACCAAATACATATCATCGGATCAGCACCCCAAGCACGGGAGCCGGTACCGCCACTCAAGTCTCGAATCAACGACAAGACAGAGTATAAACAAAACTACTCGAGCGTCGAATCAATAACGAGACCAAGTATAAATAATGCAACTCGAGTCTCGAATCAATGACGAGACCGAGTATAAATAACACCACTCGTGCCTCGAATCAATGACGAGGTCGAGTATAAATCGTTCTTCCACCCATTCTCTGAACTTGGGGGCAACACATCAGCCAAGCTAGTATGAAACCAACCACTCCCATGGCTCCATCTGATCCATTAGGGCCTGGACACGGGTACCACTCGAACTTCAGCCCAAAA
Source organism: Allium sativum (assembly GCA_030737875.1). Taxonomy (NCBI): domain Eukaryota; kingdom Viridiplantae; phylum Streptophyta; class Magnoliopsida; order Asparagales; family Amaryllidaceae; genus Allium; species Allium sativum. Next base: position 534,348,958 of record CM060923.1, on the reverse strand, counting down.
CCGAGACCGAGTACAAATTGTTTCGATCCTAAGTCTTCGGGCATGGGGGAAGCCCCTCGAACACAATCCGACCAACCATGTTTGGATCTGGGAACCCTTTGGTGAATAAACGACACCCTCATGCTCTAAGCCTGAAGGAACGACGAGAGAACCAAAAGTCGGACGAATCACAACGTCTCCGCTTCCTATTGACTTAGGACCAACGACCTCCTGGAGGTCCAAGAGAGAAAGCATCTGACCTTGATTCCATGCGACTCTAGACTCTTGACTAACGGAGGGCCCGAGAGAGGAACTAGCACACGACCTCCACAGTCACATTTGGTTGAGTGTAACAACAAGTACGCTTATGTAAGTACAGGATGCTGGAAAGCATATAATGAACATTCGAACACTTAACATAAATGTGATATAAGAAAAACTAACTAATGTTTTCATTCACACAACTAAAGTAAACTACATACTTTGATTTCTTTCTTTCTAATGACAGGGTGAACATGAAAACCACACCATGACTCCAAAAGCCAAAATGCGAGTGTCATATTCGCATATATTATCGGCCTACATCCCAAAATATAAAAAACATCAGTCACTTGGGAAGATCTCCCTCCTCTACTTTCTCGGGCCCCTTCTCTCCTTTCTTCTTCTTCATGCCCGAGTATCCACTTGATGGATCATCGCCCCACTTCCTCTGCTTCCTATAACAACTTCCTCCTTTCTCCTTCTTCCCTTTGGGTAGGGGTGGGAAAAGAGAGGCTAGCGGGATCACCTTCGCGTCGTTGGTGATCTCTGTGATCTCATCATCAGGCAGGGTTTCCCTCAAAGGAGGAGGAACAACCTCGCGTGAATGACCGTCCTTCCCATCTCTTCCCATGAAAGTACTAAACTACGCTAACTCCTCCTCGGTGAACATAATCTCTATTATTATTCCCTTGCTGAGCTGTCCCACGAAGCATCTCACTCCGATCGCGGGCTGCCCAAACTTAGTCGGTTCCAGGCTTACAGTCATTTCCTTTCCAAAGGGTCTTGCACATTCAAGAAAAGGCTCATTAGTCGGGTAAATTCCTGCATGTCCATAACTTTAAGTACTTAAGAAAGGTGCAACTTTACCTACCGACACCTGCAGTGTAGTTCCGACAGGCACCAAGCCCTCACCCGTTGTCTAGGTCGAGCTCTAAAGACCGAACCCCGGTTGATAAAGATTATATTCAAGTATAATGGGGGGAGAGACTTGTAAGCCAACTTTTGGAGCAGATGGCCCAGTTGGCTGCTGGGAAGAACTACTTCCACCGAATTTGTGGGCCAACACCAAACTGCTAGTGTCCACAGTCTTTTCCTTCATGGTAGCTCGTTCCTCATCAAGATCATTCCTCAACAGTTGTCTTACCTCATGTAGCTTTAAGTATTCTGCCTCTTTCAAGTGAGAAAACATGAAATCAACTTCTTCGACGACATCCACCCCTTGTAGGTCGGCCTCAAATACCAACAGATTATCCCACACCTTGGCAAGTACTCTGAAGTAATCGTCAGCCCATGAAAGATCGTGGTACTTGAGCACCTTGACATACGTATCCCATTTGTAAGGTTCCAAATCCAATTCCACAAGGGTCGTGGCGTCCTCAGGTGCAATCTTGAGCCCCTCTACCTTTCTCTCATGCTCTGACTCACTCCATCTAGTTGACCTAATGCATCTCGAGTCATTTCCTCGGCATTTTCCTTGTCCCTCTTGGCCTCGTAAACCTATCTCCTCAGATCGGTAATCTCCCGTGCTAACGTCTGAGTTTCTGTGTTCTCGGCACTTAACCTCTCACTCTTTTTCCTCAGGGCCTCATTAACCTTCTGAAGTTGGGAAACGCTCTTATTATCCTTCTCCAAGTCAATGTTGACCCGTTCCAGGTCGGCTTTATCTTTCTAGAGGTTTGTATTCTCAGTTGTAAGCTAGGTCGTTGTATCCTTGAAACTCGAAGTTGCATGCTCCGCCTCCCTCTTTAGCCTATTATGTGCCACCTTCAGCTCCATTATGTCAACAACAAAAAGTTAGCCATCAAATGGAGCACTACAAGTACAAAAAGCGCCTATGGTATAAGGAGAAGCCTCACTTCTCTCTTTCTCCAGGTTTTGGACAGTCATCCGCTAGGCATCGATGGTCAGACCACGATTCTGAATCTTCACATTCTTGCCCTGAACCAAGTCAGAGAGATGCCCAACATACTTGCTGAACTCTGCAACATTGTGATAAGCATGGTACACTTTCTTCCACACAAGAGCAGTGCCTCCCTAAGGATCAATACTAATGTCCAGCACAAATATCAACTCCTCAAAGTAATACTTTTGTAAATTCCTTTTCAAGAGGTCAATCTTCTCCTCGTTGGTCAGCTATAGGACTTCCGGTCCTCCCCTTATCGTGCCCGTCCTCGATGGCCCGCGACCCACCTACTGAACAACATAGCTGGAAAATCTCTGAATGGGCTCCACTTGAGGGGTAGGAAGAGGGAGTGTCGGAGCCCGCGGTCAGGTGCTCGCGGTCTCAAGCCTTGTATCTTCCCCTGACGATCTAAGTGACAATGGAGATTCTGAGTGTTGTTAATATCAGCAATCGCCACCGCGACCACGAGGGCAGAAGGACTAAGGCATTCTGGCCCCTTTCTTAAAACTTCTAAGAACCGAGCTCTTTTGCAGTCTGTGCCCCCCTGTTCCATAGCCTCGATTCTTATCATCGCCACCTCCGCGACCCATTTCACTTGCACAAAGCAAAGGCAAATGTCATACCAAAGCGCTTAGCGCACGTGAGCAAATGTTGTGTTATGCGGTGTTTATAAATGTGTTCCCTAAGTGTGCTGTCCACGGACCAGATTGAAACCCGCTAGGAGGAGTTGTCCCCCAACGGGTAAAGTCGAGCTCCTCGAACTTATTCCACTAGGCCAAGATGGTGGGATTTTGATCGGAACACCATCCAATCCTTTAAAATTATCCGCTCTCTCCAATGAGGCAATGGTCCCAAAATTAGTTATCGGGGGAACCGGCCTTGCCAACGCTCCCGCTCCAGCCTCAACATTCGTTGGCTGGACGAGAGTGGACAACGGACCATCTCCTCCACAAACAGCTTCCTTGACATGAGTGTCGCTCAGCACTAGCACCATCCTGAATCTTTGCAGCCGTGCGACATTTAATCACGGCAGAAGGGGCATTCCACTTACGACCTTTTCCTTCTTCATAATCTTCGCTCTCCTTCTCTGAAGTAGCCATCGGGAAAATACTCCGGTTTCGCGGGAGCAGGCTTGTTTGAAAAAGGGCCTCCTCATCCAAAATATTCTATGTCAAGCGAACCTCCTTCGGAATAGCCTTCAAACGCGCTACGCGCCCTTGTTATTCATAGCCCTTCGGTGCTGGCAGGATTTCTATTACAAAAGACTGAAGTCAACATAGAGCTCATAATTCGACCAACACCAAACTAGAGGAAACATAGATACTTATTTCCCTCTAGCCATCGTCTCGCGAAGCCTAGTGGACATCGAACGAAGAACCACTCAGATGTGACGGTCGCCCCGCACCATCAGACATTTCCCCGAAATGTGTTGTGCCAATGCCCGACTAGCACGGGACGATCGTCAAAAGGGTTAAAACGATAAATTACCACAGAACCTGTAGTATATCTCACAGCGCGTGGAATAAATTATAATAATAACATAACTTGATATAAAATAGGTGAGAAAGTACATAAGCTGAAAAGTAAATCATATTCATCAGAATAACAAAATCCAAAATACAACTTCATATCCAATTATTACAACTTTAAAAATACTGTCTCTAAAAGGAAGTAAAAGGGGTACACTACTAATGCCCAAAGTAGTGACCAACAACAATATAGGGAGAATATGTATAAAGTACATGGAAGCCTCCTGCTCATCTCCGGATAGCTACTCGTGCATAACCACCTAACCTGCCTCTAGTCTGCTCGTTTAGGAGCACCCAAAGTAATAAGAAGAGACATAAAACTCTGGGTCAGACGAAAGACCAGTGTGAGCGATAGCAAATCTATATAACTGAATAAAGCAATAACAGGTATAAATAATCATACCTGACCTGGACCTGCAGCCAAAGAGTTAGCACAACAGGATGTACAATACTCTAAGGTAACAATATCATAGAGAGTAAAATGGAAGTGTGCGTGTCACAGTGATAGCAAACATCAAACATAGCAATCATCCTCACATCTCTCACTCAGTGCGTAAAGCATATGATATCCACTTCTTTGATCACTAATTCCATTGGGGCCATGACAGGTCCATACCGCCCTGGACTTCGTACAACTATTGTTATGACCACACCGCCCTGGTCTTTAGTCAATAACCCTACCCAGTCCACACCGCCCTGGCTCTAAGGTACAGGCCAGCCAGTCCACACCACCCTGGCTCTGGTAAATCTACATTCCCTCTCTCTCCATGGTGAACCAAAGTTATAGATATTGATAAATCCTTTGCATACGTCCTGCAGCAAAGCCCAACTCTAGAAGTTAACTCGTTGGTTCCCATTTGGATCCTTAGTGATAAAATCCCACTTAGACTTCCTTTGCATCTTGGGTTTTGGTTGAATTGGAGTTGGTCTTCAGAAGAGTCGTCGCATGGTAGTGGTGTAAGCTCAAATCTGGTTCGGTTCGGTGCTCCTGTTCGGATCGTCCATATAGGTTCGGTTCGAGGATCCTCCTCATCTTCGTTCGGTTCGGTGCTCCTCCTCGTCTTAGTTCGGTTCGATGCTCCTCTATTTCGGTTCGGTTTGGTGCTCCACTCCAACTCCAACCCTATGCAAGTGGACTCCCTTTTTGTCATGCTCCAATCCGGTTCTGTCCGTCTTATCCGATCTGATCCCTCCTATCCGATCCGAACCGGATCCCTGTTGAATTTCCAACAAATTATTTTTCGCCAAACGACGACATTTTCAACCATTCTAACTTTTCTATGCAATCATAAAATATACCATAAAACATCAGCGACATGTAGAATCAACCAAAAAAATCAAAACAACGATTTCACATGTTAATTTAGATCAAACATACCCAAATCCATGATTTTCCCCTTAGTCCCCTAAAATCTGGGAATAACAAAATAAATCCAAATTAACCCAATTTCATATATGTGACATAAAATTTTATTTTAGAATTTATGTGTATTTTCCCATAATTTTTGGATGTATAATTTCGCTAATTATCACTAATCATCCCTAATTAGCATTAATTAGTGTATAAACATGCAAAACACTCACCTTAGCCAATAATAAATGATAGATATGAAACTTATACTGACTTGGCTTGGAATCCTATATGGAGAAGCAGGTCTACCTCAAATTTGGTGTTAATTCGACATGATTTGATGTATATTTGATTAATTTGTAATTAGGGAGTGATTAGAGAGAGATTTAGAAGATGAAGCAATGATTAGGGTTTGAGAAAGGTTTGTGGTGAGTAAAAAATTAAAAGGAGATGATTCTCCAACTCCTTTCAGCCCTCTCAAAACCCTAATCCCAAATTAGGTTATGGGCCTAACTGCTAATCACTTAATTAAGCCCAATTAGGTTATTCTCCGTCTTTCAAATCTTATTTCAGCCATATCTCCCAAATGGTAAGTCCGTTTGATTAATGTGACCACTCTACAGTATGAGAAACCATCATCCAAATCTAATGGAAATGGTTTCAGGTCAAAACTCCTTACCAATAAAAAATTATAGGAGAAACAAGATTCGTGGAGGAAAAATGGTTATTTTAAAATCTGGCAAAAATCGTGAATGTGGTAAATGACCTTCATAGTCATTTCCCAAAGTTACACGTCCATATGACTTTGTATAAAAATAAAATCAATACTCTACGATCCTCCGATACGTAGAATACGGGTCGTTACATCAGACTTGAACAACCTGAGTCTGGTCCATGACCCTTCAATGACCCAAGCACTGTGTATTGCCTGTAGGAAGTAAAGGAAAGGTGAAGTTTTGGGCCTTCTCTTGATCTTAAACTAGAACCGGATGTCCTCTCTGGCGGGGTTTGTATGTAGATACTCTCTGCACAAACGGCAGGTGCCAAGAAGGAAGGCATATCCGTTGGGATAAAGTTGTATAGGAGTTAACTGGAAGTAGCTCAGCATGTCACGAATAAAGTCATAAGAAGGGGACACGCACCCCGCGAAGCACATGTGTTTGTTCCATGTGGTGTATCCTACTGGCGGAGCGTGCGGTCGGTCACCCTCCTCGGGAACTCGAATATGGGTCCATTGTATGCCAAATCTTGTACAAATGTGCCTCAGGGAAGGCTTATCCACACTCGAACGTCCCGATTATGGCGGATTGTCAACAATAACGGTGCCTACCACTATATCGGGAGCCTTAGGTACATCTCTCACCACGATATCTACGTCCTCCTTGGACTTTTCCTCAACTGCAGTAACACCTCCAAGCGCTGAAGGACCAGTCGAGCGCTCAGTCATCTGCTGTAAATCACAGTCGGGTGCTTTTGGTGAATCTGTAAACTAGGAAGGGTTTGCCTCTGAATAAGTCTCAAGCTTGTTGTCCCCAAGTTTAGTGCTATTAGTAGAGCTAGACTGCGAGTACTGAGTAGCTTCTGCCTCCTAATGTTGCTGAGTCTTGGATCGTGTATCCAATGCAAGTTATTCTTCAACATAGTTATGTTAGACATCGTACGTAAAACATGTATCGCTCTTGTTGGTGTGAACTAACGTGAAAATGTGCAGTGTAGTGCAGTGACAATCCAGTTATATTAAAGACAGACTCGAAACGCAGCGACGATCGCTGCTTCATAATATAGTAACCATCGTCGTCATCGATCGACGTCTTTAAACACGCGGTCAGCGGTGTCAACATCGTGATCAGTATCGGGAACAAACAAAAATCAAATAATCCAAGTTCTTATGCATAGTTCGGGTTATATATCCTAAGTATTATGGGCGAAGTCCAAATCCCATACAATCATGATATGTCACGAGACAACACAAGAAAAGGCATCTCGCATCACCCAAGTAGCGCAAATTCACACCCCCAATGTGATGTGAAATCGCATCACAGGGATGCGAGACCTCGCATCACAAGGGATGCAAAATCGCATCACCAAGGGGATGCGAAATCGTATCAAAAGGACGAGAGACCTCACATCATGAGTGATGCGAAATCGCATCAACAAGGTGATGCGAAATCAGATCACAAGGATGCGAGACCTCGCAATGCGATTGATAAGAAGTCGCATCTCCAAAGTGATATGAAATCGCATCACGGGGATGCGAGAACTCGCATCACGGGGATGCGAGAACTCGCATCACAAGTGATGCTAAATTGCACTACCAAGTGATGTGATCTCGTATCACGAATGATGCAAAGCTGCATCACTTCGATGCGAGCCGCCGCAGGGCAGGGAAGACGATGTGTTCCCTACCTTTTTCTCTCCCCTTCTATCTTTTCCATTCCACCTCTCCTTCTACTCCGCCATTAACACAAACTTGAGCTCAACTAGGATTAGATCTCGAGCTCAATAGGCTCGGATCAATGGCCCTCGAGGCTTGAGCTCACATCCGCTCCACGGTCTTCTCCAAACCTACCTTTTCGTTCAAATTTTTTTCGAAAATATGAATGCAAGAACGTGGGGTACGAGATGCAAGAAAACAAAGGCAAGAAGAAGTGTTGAAGGGAGGGGAGTTGACGGTTTTTATAAGGAGAGAAGGGTTGGGCCTTGGCCCATTCCGCTCGTATCACATCCTTTTAGGGATGCGATGGGATTTACCCCCCTTTAGGATGTAGATTCTCGCATCCCACTGGGATGTGATACGTTGCATCTCTCCGAGATGTGATATATCGCATCCCACTGGAATTTGAGATCTCGTACCATCAAGGGGATGCGCCACATAAAAAAAATTGTGTATAATAATGATAGTAATGTGTGTGTGTATATATATATATATATGTATGTATGTTTATATATATGTGTGTACGTATGTATGTATGTGTGTATGTTTATACATGTATGTGTATACGTATACGTACATAGGTATGATATCGATGCGTATGCACATATTCATATGTGATGATACGTATGTGTTTGAATGCGTTTATACTTGTCTCTCTCTACATCACGCTTCTCGCTCATGCTTTTTTTCAAAACCATAAGCACTTCACCCGAATACGAACATAAGCATGCGAGCACGAGCGCTTTGCTTCGTCGACAACATTTCGTTTACTTTAACACATAAACGAAAGGTCAACAACAAACATCTACGTTCATAAGTAAATAGGAATTAGGTGCCCAAAGAGTTGCCAACGAACAATAATACTCAACAAACCTAAAGCTTCCCGCTTCTCCAGACTCTCTCCTCAACACAAAGCACATCCTGCCAAGGAAAGACGTACTTTGGGAGCAAATGTTAACCGCTATTTTTGTCCGGTTCCCAAGAGTACACAATACCCACTCGACTCAACACGTCACGTGGTATTAAAGCTCGAAGAATTTCTAAGTTGTTAAAGTTACAAGCCGAGAAGAGGCCGAGCAAGCAATAGCTTCATAACTCCTCATATCATCTCACAAACCCTTGCGTCGCTCCATGGCCCCTCGCCTTACCTCACAAGCCCTCGAATCACTCCAGCTTGCATCACACCGATTCGGGCTGCTCCAACTCGCCTCGCAACATCCAGCAGCATCTCGCATCACACTTAATAAAGTATATTGCCATCGCATCCATTGGGATGCGATACCATCGCATCCAACGAGATGCGACGGAACCGCATCCATCTGGATGCGATGGCACCGCATCCCTTAGGGTGTGATGTCATCGCATCCTAGGGATGCGACGCCCAATGGCCGCAGCGCATACCTTTGGGATGCGATTTTCGCATCCAATGGGATGCGAGAATCGTATCCCAAAGAGGGATGCGATTTTCCTCTTAATATTCACGCGTGATGCAATTTCCTACTATGTACAAGCCTGTGATGCGATTTTCTGTTAAGTATTCCCCAAATCCTACTTACTCCTACCTAACCTCTCCATTATAAATACTCCCAAGCTCATTTGTTATAAGGGTTGGAAAATTGCTGCTTTTACATCTCCCAGAGCTCCAAGAGACCTCTCTAATGGAATCTTCACTTTGAGGAAGAAGAAGGACAAAAGTGATCTTTTTCATACAATCACATATGATGACTATGACTTCAAATTACATGGAAATGCTTTTAACTAAATAACAAGAAGGAGAACTTAGCTTGTAGAACAGTATTGTCAATAAAATATCAGCAGCTCTTCCAAAGTGGACGTAGGCCCCACACGAGACCGAACCACTATAAATCCAAAGTGTTATTTACTGCTTTCCTGCTTTTCTACGCCTATTTTACTTACGCGAAACCGTATTCTTAAGTAATTAAGAATCATGAGTGTTGGCAACATTTTTTAGCGTCAACAATGGTAGAGTGGTCATGGAGAGACGGAGGGTTGTTGCCATCATCTAGGCTTGGATCGCCAAGCTGGCAAGGTCGAGTAAGAGGCCGCATAATTCTAGTTTACGGTAAGATTTCGAATCGAACCAAAATTTGCTTTGAACCCTGCTCTGGTCGATCCAAAAGTTGCATCGATCGATCTAACCTATAATTCGATCGATTGAGAAGTGGAGCTCATCCAGGTGGTGGCAGAGCGGTTGACCAATCTAGGATTGAATTTCATTGACCCGATGGTTAGCTACTGCCCCAACTTCGCCTGGTGTAGGAAGCGATGCTTAGTCGCTCGGTATTCGTTCCATCCGAGCGAAGAAGTTGTTCATCATCTCCTGTTGTCTTTTGAGAAGTCCATCCTGGTGCGCCATCCATACTCGGAGTTCGATTAGAACCCTATCCATCTCGTCCCTAGTCAAGTATTGGGACGGTTCTTCAAGAGAGGAGGCCTCTAGGCTTGCCTTCGCTCCTGCGTCTGTTGGGTCGGCGGTTTGAACATGGGAAGATGTTGCATCCTTCTTCTGCTTTACTAATATATCTTCAACGAATAGCTATCCAAATCCTCAAGCTTAGAAATTGTTGTGGGTGGTCGCCCGTCCTTCTACCTGGCACGCCAAAGTATCGACATCAAAAGTTGGATTAGTGACAGTCAACCCCCAAAGTGCGTAATCCACACATAACCACTTTCACAGAATGCAATAAAAAGAAAGAAATATATGGGACACACAATAATTTTATAGTGATTCGGCTTCAACCAAGCCTACATCCACTTTATAATCCCTATTTATCCTATCGATTACAGGTTACATATGCTTTGATTGAAAGAAAGTAAAGAAAGAAGTGGTTTATATACAAAATCCTTATGTTACAATCTTGCTTAATTGAAGTGTACAGAATACTATTTTTAGAATGTCAACCATGAACATTCAAAGAAGTGCCTCCTTTTTCCATTTTTGGAAAGGTGTATTTATTAGAGAAATCTGGATCAATCGGTATGCCATGTGGCAGCCATCCGATCCTAAGTCAGCCATGTGTCGCTCGATCCGGGTTGTCAGCTGCATGCAACGGGATCTGATCTTCAGCTAGGGAATATTTCTTCTTGTTAATTGCGGCATACGTGGAGCTCGAGATTTGATGCATAAAATGTAGAGTAGGTCTCAATTTGACCGATTTTGTAGCCGTAGAAATAAGACTTTGTCTTGTAGCGCAAGGTCCGGCCCTATATTCCAGGATTGATACGATAGATCGACCAACTTGACTTAAGAAGTTCATGCCAAATTTGAGGAAGGACATCTTTGCCTATTGTAAGACTAACCGCGGTCAAACCATAATCGATCGTTCCCAAATAAAGGTCGACCTTGGGGATTGAGAGTTGGTTCTGTGGCATGTCGAGAATGAGTCTTTTACCTTTTGAGTTGCTACGGTTTTTACCAAAAAGATGGTCAACAACGAACAAATCTAGAGCAATGTGATACTAATTTAATTTATAGAATATTAAAATGATCCAAGGGCAAGTATTGATGAAATTAGAAATCAAATTTCCTTTAATTTAGTGAAATTTTGTGAATAAGCAAAGATTATTTTGGAGGGAATCTTAACCATCAAAATCTTGAAATTCAATAGTTGGAGGATGGTCAAGTTTTATTTAATTGAATCCTAGTGGTCATCTTATAAATAACAATATGCTTATACGTATGCAAAGTTTCTGTTTTTGGTAGCCTTTCTATTAGCCCTGCTAAAAATACACATTGATATCGTAGTAGTCATCATATAAATAACAGTATGTTTATACACATAAAAAGTTTCTTCTTTTGTTAAGCCAAATCTACCTATAAAGTCATAAATAGTGAGAAATAATAAATATTCCTGTTTCGCTACACTTCCATTCTATATTTTCTCACTTATTCTTTACTTAGGAAACCATCTCAACATGAAGGAAAAAATTTCAATTTTGTAATCCACGTGGATAAAAAATTCCATTAAAAGTACAAACAGATTCATTAGCTCCAATCTAAAAGTACCATATGCATCTTTATCTTCCACTAGTTCTGTGAATTAGAATGAAAAAGAAATTGACTTACCTACCAAAAGAAATATCTAAAATAATTATTCAAAGATCAAAACTATTTTTTTGAAAGTATAGATTTCAATCATAAAAGGAGAAATTGGAAATTTTGAAGATTCAGTTTAGAATTGGTATCGATTAAAAAACAAAACTAATACCAAAATAATGTTTTACCTGGAGGAAGTTTAGAGGAAAGGTTAATCTCTAGGAAGAGCTTTTCAACCATAAGGAATAGACCGACAACCAAAATATTATTCCCGGAATTTTTCTCAGGCAAAAATATTCTTCAGTTTATTGACATGGAAAATTACACAATGTACATATAACAAAGGAGAACAAATGGAATTAGGCATGAACATTTATTAGCAATTTATATGATTTTGTATCGTATATTTACAAAGACCGCTTCAGACTTAAATGGTTAAAATTTTCACTGTTTGATCTGAAAGGAAGGTTGTTAATTGGTCACAAAATTTCCTACCCTTCAGGGCTATTTCTTCTTTTGCCTATTCATGTCAGAAAAATCAGTTCATTCACTTAACCTAAATGTATAACTGTTATGGAGAAATTTTGATTCAAGACTGCTCAAATCAAAATCCCCAATGCTACGGAAAACGAGATCGTGGTAACAGTACAAAAAACAACCAATCGATATATCAAAACAATCTCAATCTTATCCAAGCCGATCACAATCACCAAACAATGGAAATAATAGAGCAATAACTAAAAAATAAATGACAAAGGGATTTATAGTGGTTCCACCGACGTCTTGTCAGTGTACGCCCACTTTGAGAGAGAAACCTTTATTTATATCAATAGAAGAGTACAAGAGATTGACTACAATGATCAAATTCATTGAAAAAATTTGATTTTGTGGAGAAAGGAATTGAAGAAGATTAGGATTTCCTAAACTCTAATTAGAATAAACCGAGATCTAATCTCATGATTTTGTTGTGTGTTCCTGGATCCGATGTAGCTTACATAGGCATAGGGAAGTATATGGAAGTTCCCAAAATTTCCTCTAGATCCGAAATATCCGAAATATCCTCCAGATCTGAAAATATCCTCTATATTTGAAAATATCCTCCAGAACCTATATATCCGAAATATCCTGAAATATCCTTCAGATCTGAAAGTATCCTCCAGACCCTAAATATCCAAAATATCCTTCAGATCCGAAAATATCCTCCACAATCTAACACATAATATTGCATACTTCAACACTCCACCTCAATACCATATCCATCTACATCACAAACTTCAATGCATGCAATCATTTCCTTCTATCTTCAATCAAGAAAGCTTGAATGTTTCCCCAATGAACTCCGGCATAGCCACCGCCCATTGCACTTCACTAATGAGTTCAGGCATAGTGTCAATGAAGTGTTGAAACATCCAACTCCTAAACCAGTCTCACCAAAAGACAATGTACTCGGAAGTGAAAACGAGTACTTACCATGAAGATAGAACACCAACCTCTCACCGATACTCTTCTACATCCAAGTTTCTCTCTCAACTGTGCCACCCCCGTGGCACCTAACATCTCTCCAAGCGAATTAAGTTCGAGCAATGCTCGAACTTCCCAACCGGCAATGTCTTAGTGAACATGTCCGCCGCGTTGTCCTTTGTGTGCACTTTCCGAAGGCTTACTTGCTTGTCTTCGTCCATGGCTACTAGAAATCACTCCCTCACTTCAATATGCTTCGTTCGTGAGCTAAACGCCAAATTCTCCACCAAATGGATAGCACTTAGGCTATCACATTGAACATCAACAATGTCATGTTCAAACCCCAAATCACACAACAATCGCTTCAAATAGAGTGCTTCCTTTCTGCCACTACCGCAGCTATCAACTCCGCCTCCGTAGTGGATAAAGCAACTACAGTCTGAAATCTCGATCTCCAACTTATGGATGTACCGCCAAGAGTGAAAACATATCTGGAAGTTGATTTTCTTCGATCCCTATCACCAGTGTAGTCTGAATCACAGCAACCAACCAACATGCAATTCTTCTCTTTGCTACCCCAAAAACAAGGCCACGAGATGTTGTACCTTTCAAGTATCTCAAGATAAGCTTCACTGCTTCCCATTGCAATTTCCCCGAATTAGCCATGAACCGACTAACCATCCTGACGGCATTTGCAATATCGGGTCTTGTACACACCATGACATACATCAAACTTTTAACCGCACTAGCATATGGCACCTTTGCCATGTAAGCCTTGTCTTTCTCCTCGATAGGTGATCCTTTACTCGAAAGCTTTATATGCACTGGTAAAGGTATATTTGATGCCTTTGCATCCTCCATGTTAAATCAGCAAAGAACTTTCTTAATGTACTCCTTCTGAGTTAATTTCAACTCAAAATGCTTTCGATCTCTTTCAATTTCCATACACAAAATCTTCTTTGCTTCTCCAAGGTCTTTCATCTCGAACTCCGCCTTTAATTTCACTTTCAACTTGTTGATTTCTGCCTTATCATTAGAAGTAATGAGCATATCGTCCACATACAAGAGTAAATACACCCAACAATCATTTCCTAACCTCTTGAAATAAACGCAAGCATCCTTGATGATTCGATGGAAGATACTTTCAAGCATGAAATGATCAAATCTCTTGTACCATTGCCTAGGTGATTGCTTCAAACCATACAGTGATTTTTTCAACTTGCAAACTTGTTTTGACCTACCTTCTACAACAAACCCTTCCGGTTGCTCCATGTAGATGTCTTCATCAAAGTCTGCATGCAAGAAGGCGGTTTTCACATCTAGTGGCTCCAACTCCAAGTTGTGAATAGCAACTATGGAAAGTAATATCCGGATAAAAGTATGCCTCAAAACCAGTGTGAAGATCTAATCATACTCCTTTCATTTTCTCTTTGCAAACCCCTTAGCCACTAGCCTAGAGTGGTATCTTCCATCATCCTTCACCTTATATATCCATTTGCACCCAATAACATGATTTCCATTAGGAAGTGGAACCAAATCCCAAGTTTGATTCTTCATTAAAGATTGCATCTCTTCCTCCATGGCGCAAATCCACTTCAAGCTATCGCTCAAATCCATGACATCATCAAGTCCATCGGCTCGTCATGGACTACATGAAGAGCATAGTCCCAATTCTCACAAAAGCTAAGATAGTTCCAATCACCATATCTTTCGGGTGGCCTTATAGAACAGCGACCAACCCGAGTAGCAATACCATCACCTGGTCTTCCTTCAGCTCCACCTTAAACTGAATCTTATCTAGGCTCGTGCACATCACCAACACTACTAGAGGAACCCTGTGGACTACGTGATGTAACATCAATTGCATTCTCCTCGCAAGCACCTCCAACAACTCTACTCTCTCTAGGCCTGAAAGTGGGAATAACTTCCTTCCCTTTTGATTCACCATGAACCAAATCTGGAACATCTGATGAGCCCTCATTCTCCTTGAACATAGCTGACTCATCAAAAGTAACATGACGAGAAACCATAGTCTTCTTCATTTCTAGATTCAAATCCGATAGCCTTTGCCGCCATCCATATTACTGAGAAAAATTCCTTTAAAAGCTCTAAGTGAGAGCTTATCATTCCCTGGAACATGCACATAAACAGGACTCCCAAACACACGAAGATAACTCAAGTTAATGCTCTTCCTTTTCCACACTTCCTCTGGAATTTTGTTATCAATAACTGAACACGGAATTCGATCAATAATATGCACCGCGGTTGACAAAGCTTCGGCCTAAAATTCCTTAGACAAACCCGATGTCAATCTCAAGCCTCGAGCTTTCTCTAGTAGAGTTCGGTTCATTCTTTCCGCCACTCCATTAGATTGTGGATCTCCTGGTGGAGTAAAATGCCTCTGAATACCATGATGCTTGCAAAAAATTAGAAATTCTTCGAAAACATACTCGCCACCATTATCGGACCTAAGAATCTTCAAAGTCTTTCCACTCTCATTCTCAACAAGAGCCTTCCATTCTTTGAATCTTGCAAATGCCTCCGATTTGGCCTTCATTACATACACCCAAACCTTCCGAGAGAGATCATCAATAAAAGAAATGTAATATCTTGCTAATCCCAAAGAAGCTATAGGCGCTGGTCCCCAAACATTTGTGTGCACATACTCAAGAATCCCTCTTGAATCATGTTTTCCTTCAGTGAATGATACTCTAGTTTGCTTCCCCATGACACATTCCTCGCAAAACTCCAACTTGTTGAAATTCTCGCTATCAATCATCTCCCTTCGACGAAGAACATCTAAACTCTTCTCCGAGACATTACCCAATCTTAAATGCCACAGCCATGTCGCATCTAAGCCACGGGAACTATCAACATTGATACAAGTTTCGCCTTCCACGGTCACTCCTTGAAGCAAATAAATACTATGAGTTCTAGCACCCTTCATAACCACAAGTGCACCCTTTGAAACCCTCAAGCTATCACTCTCAATAGTGATCTTGCAACCAAAAGAATCCAACTGTCCCAAAGAGATAAGTGACTTCCGTAGTCCCGGAACATAGAGCACATTAGTGAGAATACGAGCCACTCCGTCAAACATTCGAATTTGCACAGATCCAATGCCTTTGACTTGCAAACTACACCATTTCCCATAACAATTGATTTTCCTTCCTGATCAACATAAGAAGAAAAACAATTCCTATTAGGCGTCATGTGATATGAAGCCCCCGAATCAAGCACCCATTTGCTACCTAAAACATCCGATGCTACAGCCAACAAAACATCACGTCTTCCTCACCAACATATCTCTCCACCGCAACTCCTGAAGATGCTACTTCCTTCTACCCCTTGTCTAGACAATCATTCTTCCAATGACCAGATTTCTTACATATAAAGCACTTGCCATTTCTTTCTGTAACACCCCATGTCCATTAATGTCATTCACAAAGGGAATGCATTAACTTCCATGAAGCATTATAAGTAAACAGAATAGAATATTATAAGACAGATATGTAAAGTAGTACTTGAAAAATTTATAACTTTATTACAGTAGAAACAGAAATAAGTTTGGTTACATCCTTCAAAGTCACAATACCAAAACCCAAGTACACAAGTATCAGTCTTATACCAAAATCCTTCAGAATACCATAATCCCCAGCATAAACTGCCATAAGAAGGTAGAGTCAAAGCCAAGCAATACTTCAAGCACTTCAAGCAGAGAGAATATGAATCAAGCTCTTATGTTTCCACCCTGAGCACCTGGGGGGAATAGAAAGAAAAGGAGGCGAAAACAAACGAGGTCAGACATAAAGTCTGGCGAGTCCAGTAACTTTCAGCATATAAACAGATAGTAGTATCATGACATATAAATAAAGCTAGATGAGAGATTACAGCAACAGGAGTAGCAGGTATGCTTAAGTTAAACAGAAGAAACAGAATGATATAAACCAAGATATGCTTCTTACCTATATTTTACTTCTCTCAACTAATACTTAGTATAACAGGATTAGGTGTTGCCCTAATGTCTAAACTGAAATAGAAACGGAAATAGAATAATCTCTACAGAAACAGAATGCTAGTAATGGGCCTTTACCACTCCAACAGAGACAGAAGGTACAGAAACAGAATGCTAATAATGGGCCTTTACCACCCCAACTAATGGGCCTTTACCACCCCAACAGAGACAGAAGGTACAGAATGATAATAATGGGCCTTTACCACCCCAACTAATGGGCCTTTACCACCCCAACAGAGACAGAAGATATCCCAATAGAAACAGACAGAACTGGGTGTACCTTAAATTTTACCCCAAGCGATCGACTCTCTAATAAATAAATACCCTATGCCAGCCCCACAGAAGGGTGTATCATTCCCTAAAGTGGCAACCTATAGACACAAACCTATTTACAGATGTCATGGTGTCTTACATCCTCAGAGCAGACCGGATCCATGCACGCACATGACCCGGTTGGAATGCGCCATCGACACCCCTCGCCATTATCAGAGTGAACCTCTTACAATTAGTTCAGTAAGCATGCCCCGGACCGCTCCTAGTGTTGGGTCATAGTTTTGATACCAGAAAAGGGTTACTGACTAATATGAGTCCCACACAATAGATGACACAAGTAATTTTCTCCTCCTAACCTTGTGTCCCCAGACAAACAGATTTCAGATTAACTTGCTTACAGATTTCAGATCTACAAAGTTCAGATTAACTAGTTCTCAGATCAGACATACAGGTTAACAAGTTTTCAGACTAACGGATCGGATATACAGATTAACAGACTTATAGATTATTTTACCTAACCTTGTATTGGGCCTACAAATTTACGAAACATGCTTATTAGATTCATCCGCCTTTATCCACCCAACACGTTTTAGGCGTCATATTTATCCTAGATTTGCATTAATTAATTACTAATGCACAGACCTCTCACATTAGGTCGGTAGCTTGTGGCCGCTCGATGTGCCGGGCGGTTCCGGGCAGACTTCTGCCGCAAGCCAGACCTATCCTCGTGTCTAAGAATCTTTTAGTTATGCCTACGACCTCGCACATTAGTCTGATAGTTTGCGGTTGCTGGTTAAGCCGGTTGGGTCCGGGCAGGCTTCTACCGCAAACAGAGTCTAACCTCGTGTCTTAGCATTCTTATTTTTAGCTAAAGTATTCATTCACAGATTATGCCAATATTAGACTAATTATGCCAATTCAACAAATTTAACTTATTTAAAAGTTACATAAGATTATTCAATGTTCTATTAACTCGTTTTACTCAATTTTATATCAAGCCTACAGATTTTCATACCCCAAATTACCGTATTCAGTTTCAACAGATTTTAGTAGATTAGGCAATTTAATAGATTAATCATCCCTTAAAATTCCATTGACATACCTCGCCTAATCATAAAATTAAGCCTAATTTTACATGCCCAAATTATGGTCATAATTCACAATATAACATATGCCCCAAATTTAAGTTAAATTTACACAGTACAGAATATTCTCCAAAAACCCCAAAATCATGATATACAATACGAATTATGCCAAATTATAGCCTTTGATTTCAGCGTATGCCAAATATCCAAAATCCTCATTTAGGTGTATTCACATTTAATAGTTATCCTATTATAATAATGATCATTGCGCCTAAGTCCTATACACAATAATTCTCCTTCTTCCAAATCACAGACTATAGTATGCCCAGATCTAGATCTTAAATTACAACATATGTTCTTTCCTCAAATCTGTCACAAATCAGTCATGTCTAATTATGCATCGTTCACTATTTTTCCCAAATTTAGCGTTCATGCGTCAATCTCTTATGAGATTTGGCTCAGGCTCATGGTAGTCAGGCTATAGAACAGAAGGAAGGAAGAGATACATAATACTTACTATAATATTAATAAAATAGATCTACACAGAAAAACAGATATGATAAACAAGAATATGCATAATCTCAAATTCATATTTATAGCCATGTCAAGATCATAATTAAATTTCATATCTGAAAATGACTATACTCACCTTGGTTGGATTCTAAAAGAAAAAGGGTTGTAGTTGTTCTCTTTTAATCCTATTCAGATTGGAAGAAGAAGAAGCACTAGTTCTAGCTTAGGTTTTAGCAAAGTAGAGAGACCATTGATTTATTTTAATTAGAATTGACGTAGCATAGCATTACAATAGTTTGGTGTGGAGAGAAAGCGGGGTTTGGGGGTGTTTAAATAGCTTAAGGATCAACGAATCTGGTCAGAACGGGCGTCCAAATGCAGAAAAACGAACCTGTCCTCGGATCTGGAAATAGGGGGAGGTCGACCCCCTAGTCGACCTATGTGACCTAGGTCGACCCCCAGGTCGACCTGGGTCCTGGGCGGGAAATTTCTCTCCCAGCCCGAGTGTGTGATTTGAATTTTGAACTGAGCTGTTTTAATTAATTTAAATTTTCTGAAAATTCTAAAGGCCATAACTTCTTCATACGGAGTCCGATTTACAAAAACTTGGACTCTATTCTAAGCAGAATTCCGAGACGAACGTAATGGCGTAACTCGTTTCCCTTAATTCTTCTTTTAAAACCTAAGTATACTTTGTTTTGTTACTTTTATGTTCGTAGAAAATACGGTGTGTTACACTTTCTTTTGAGTTTCCTCTTCCACCGGGCTTCCTAGACTTAGAATGCCCCCAGATTCCCTTCTTATCTGACTTTTCTTTCTCCGCAAATAAACCTTGACCATTACCAGCACCACTACTACCATCACTCAGCTCCTTCATCTGATCTCGCAATTCCTCACTAAGAAGACCCGTCTTGACATCATTTAGAGTCAATGTATCCCGGCCATAGATAAAGCTGTTTGAGAACCCAGTATAGCGCTCATATAACAAACATGCCAATATCATCGCCTTCTGCTCCTCCTCAATCTTCAAATCTACCACCTTCATCTCCACTAGCAAATCATCAAACACATTTAAGTGTGCCTTTAGAGAAGTTCCTTCCTTCATCTCATAGGTAAAGAAAGTCCGCAATAAGATCAGCCGATTTGTGAGTGATTTCTTCATATACAACTCCTCCAACTTGTTCCAAATACCTTTAGCACTCATTTCACCACTAATTTCGGAAATAACGTTCTCCCCCATGGCAAGTTGAAGTGTAGTGAATGCCCACTATTCCATTTCTTCTCTCTCCACATCTGAGATGTCCTTTGGCAATAAATGTGTATCAAACATTCCATTGCCACTTTTCGAAATCATTATCGCCATTCCACTTTTTGATAACCAATTGTGAACCAGCAGCTGCATACGACCCGCGTACATAAGGAGCTACACCACTTGGACTAACTGTTGAGGCACTGTTTGAATCTGATTTTGACATTTTTTATAGATATCTACCAACACTAATGCTCTGATACCAAATGTTGTGGAGAAATTTTGATTCAAGACCGCTCAAATCAAAATCCCCAATGCCATGGAAAATGAGATCATGGTAATAGTGCGGAAAACAACCAATCGATATATCAAAACAATCTCAATCTTATCCAAGCCAATCACAATCACGAAACAATGGAAATATTAGAGCAATAACGAGAAACTAAATCACACAGGGATTTATAGTGGTTCCACCGTCGTCTTGTCAGTGTATGTCCACTTTGAGAGAGAAACCTTTATTAATATCAATAGAAGAGTACAAGAGATTGATTACAATGATCAAATTCACTGAAATAATTTGATTTTGTGGAGAAAGGAATTGAAGAAGATAAGGATTGCTTAAACCCTAATTAGAATAAACCTAGATCTAATCTCTTGATTTTGTTGTGTGTTCCTTCTTCTTTTAGATCCGATGTAGCTTATATAGGCATAGGGAAGTATATGGAAATTCCCAAAATTTCCTCTAGATCCGAAATATCCTCCAGACCCGAAATATCCTCCAGATCTGAAAATATCTTCCAGATCCTAAATATCCGAAATATCCTAAAATATCCTTCAGACCTGAAAATATCCACCAGGTCGTAAAATCCGAAATATCCTGAAATATCCTTCAGATCCGAAAATATCCTCCACAACCTAACACATAGTATCACATACTTCAACAATAACTTCTAATGTAAATGTATATGCATAAAGTCTAACCTTAAGGTAGAGAGCACAGAATGTCTTATTATGGCCAGTGGTTCGTGCTTTAACATCCAAGAGTTCAAATTCTTCTCCTTCTAATAATCTTGCAACTTTTGAAAACTGTGGAATACATAGAACTGATGATCAAATGAGTCAAAAAGAGTGAAATTTGTAGAAGTGCCAATTTTGTAATATGAAAATTAGCGTTGATTGACTTTGAAAAGATATATTAACCTATGAGAAAATTAACAGATAATATATATTGGATATATCTTAAAACTAACTCGTCCACAAATCAAGTGAAATCAGAAGAAGAAATTATTTAGGGTATATTATAAGCTAGAACAAGCCACTTTGCGTCCTTTCTCACAGGCATCAATTATACTTAGAAACCTGCTATTACTCGTACCAATCCAAAAGAATAGTTTATGGTTTGGGTAAGTTTGCCTTAGGTTCAACTTAGGTTTCAAAATACGTAAAAACCACTTATCTTAATTCTTTGTAAATTAGATCCCTATTTTCGCAAATCATAAAAAAAATGGAAATTCAAAATTAAATTCAACCCATAATAATCGTCGTTCTCATGCATTGAAACTATAAAAAATGAATAAAAAAAACACGTAGCTCCAGTATATTGCAGCAAACAATGCAATTATTTGCAATTGTTGTTGATATTTCAGCAAGAATTGCAATTACTTGCATCATATGTACAACTATTGCTAATATATCAGCAATTTAAAGCAATAATTGCAGATTTTGCTGCAATTTTCCATCCACCCTTCGTAACTCAGTTTTACATCAAGTAAATTATACTTACTGATATATCAATAATAATACACTATTATAGATGATATATCAGCAATAATTAACCCTTGTATAATTATTGTTGATATACGAGCAAGAATACACAATTACTGCTGATATATCAGCAATTATTTATCTTAATTCTCAACTAAAAATTAGGATGAATTATCGTTGACATATCAACAATTATTGAGTATAATTGCTGATTTTGCATGTATTTTTTTAGATTGCTTCCATGAATATTTGCAATTTTTTGAATTTTTTTTGTAAAGCAGCACCAAAAATTTGTGATAAAACACGTAACTCCAAAAACAAGGACCCGCTTTACATGAATCTTAAGGGAGGGATGTGGTTCAAATGATCTTCCATTTTAAGAATGTGTACCTTGACTTTGTTTTAATTTGATTGAATAGAATTAGAATTATATCTTTGTTCATGGATCGAACCATATTCGCTGCGTACTACAAGTGTACGTCTGGCGCTTGCAATTTAATACACTTCGCGACGGTTTTCTAAAGCGATAAAATTTCCGTCGTCGAACAACTTTTTGGCGCCGCTGCCAGGGATTGATGATGTTGAGGGTGGTTAAATAGTTTGGAGGAATTTTGTTGGAGATGTGGTTAAACAGCAAAGTGAAGTGTCTGGTGGAGATGAAAGGTGATGTAGTTTTAGTGAACTGGCTGTTAGAGGTTATTCACAGTGGCTTGTAGGAGGATTGGATGGAGGCAGGTAGTTGCTATGCTTTAAGAATGGTTGTCTGGAATGTCGTCGAAAGTGGGGATGCTCAAATTAGCAAAAGGGGTCTCTGTTGTATTGTTAAAGGGTTCTGTTGATGTGCTGTCCTAAGACAGCATAACCGCAAAATTAGAATCGTTACATTTGTAGATTAATTTTAATATATTCTAAAAATTATGGTGAATATGCTTTTTGACTTGATGTAATTTGTCTAAACTTAGAACATGATTTTTATAAACTGCCTAGGCTTAAGCCAGGTACTACATCATGGTTAGGAACATAAGAACCATGAACTAGAGATGTAGAAAGTGAGCTTACTGACCCTTAAAAAACATTCGCTACTAGCAATCCACCTCCCTCTTTAGTCCCTCTTTCTTTGAACAATTTCTTAAAATAATCTCTTCTTTTTAGGCTTCACTACTTCGCTATTTTAAAAAAAATCTATTATATGGTGATAATTCTATTTGTAAAAATAGGAAAGTACAATTTTCTATTGTTATAAATGTTATTCAACTTTGTTGGTTCAAAAGAGTATTATTGTCATATTTTTAACCATTTGGTGATTATTGTTAGTTTACTAAAGTTTGGGTCCCTAAACCAATGTCTTCACAAACTTTTTAAATCCAATTCGACCGAGATTGGTTCGACTTTTCATTCTTCAAGAGCACTTATTTCTAAGCTTCCTCATCCCCAAAATCAATAGATAGATCAATCGACAGATCTTGTCATGGTAACTGATGTTGAAGAAGTAAATCATATCTCTGTAGATATTGAAAGGGGTAATGATTGGTATGCTCCATAATTCAATTGGCCCGTGGGAATGGAAGTAAAAAAGAGAGCTCATGTATTTGAAGATGCACCCTTGAATGTAGTGAATGAATATAAGTAGACTACTAATGATAGAAATTCCGAATGCATAAATTCAGGCCAGCAAGATAACAAATCCAAAGCAAGTCGTAAGGCCTGAGCTGATAAAGTTACTATGGAGTTTCAAGATGCCTCAATCCAAGATATCATTGAAAATCCTGCTTGAAATTCAATGATATTTCATCTTAAAAAGGAAAATAAAAAAGTGAAGAAGTTTAAAAAATTGGATTGGATTTCCTAAGATGATCTAGTTCTTGCCGATAAATATTAAGCGAGTGCTATTCTGCTGTTCTTAGACATTTATTGGGAATATATAAACTTAGATGTTAGTCGAGACATTTTAGGCTTGAGTACGTTGATGTCCTGAGATTGTACCTTTAGTTTGTGCATGTCTTATCATTATAACTGAGTTTTCAGATTAAGTGTTGTTCATTTGTTTTGATAATGTACAATGAAAGATGTAATATCTTATTAAATATATATATATACACACACACAAATATATAACCAATGAAGTACCAAATTTCTAAAAAAAATGATGACTATATATTTAGAGCCAATATAACAGATAACATATGCAATGTTAGGTAAAGCCTAAATTAATTTTACAAATTGAAAAGAAAACAATGCCAATGTAATAATAAATATGATACGCACAAAGCCTGATTTGCTATTGAGAAACTGTTTCGCACAAATGCCATAGACCAACCATCTTATCATCAGCAAATACATCACGGTTACTAACTTGCCTGTACACTACAAGGAAGTGTTAAAATAGCTGCTTGCACTAGGGACGGTCTAAAAAAGGCGGTCGTCGCCAACCATCACCAGCCGACACTTACCTGGGTAAAATCGGGAACCAACCTTGATCGTTTCCATTTTCCTCTTCCCTCCAACACTTCACGCGAACCAACGAAAGAAATAAAACCTAACTCTGCCCGGCATCCCAACAACCTGCACCTCCTTTCTTCTTACAAGTTACTTCCAATTTTGCTAATTGAGGTACAATTTCTAACCCTATATTGTTATATGTTGATAATATTGTATTTGAATATGTTGATTAGTGTAACAACCCGGAATTTCAAAACCAATTTAAATTTTTTATTTTAGCTAATTTAATGAATTTTAAGAATTTAAAATGATTAATTTTAATTAATTACAACTAAAAATTTATTTTAATCGAACTTAGAACATATAAATTTATTTTAATTATAAAACAAGCCTGTAATGGCGCGACAGTTTGAAAATTCGATTTTAAATTTTAATTGAATGTACATGATTCAACATAAATCAGATTCCTGTAAAACCAAAAATATTAGAATCTGTTTAATGATATCTTTCTAATGAATGTGAAAAATCCAGATTTCATAACATAAATTGGAAGTTATGTTCAGTTTAAAATTAAAAAGAGTCGCTATGGAATTTATATATATTTTAATATAATATATAGCCCTTAAAAATAGCCGTTTTTCAAACGACCTCCGTTTTCGACGAAACCACTTTTGTTGGATCCGGAATATCAAATAATTGTTATATTCCAATTTTCAAAATTATTGGACTTAATAAGTGAGGGTTGCAAAAGAAAACATGTTTTGACAGTTTTAGTTTGAATTGGATCGACAAGAAAATGGCCATTTTTCAAATGGTCTCCAAATTCAACGAAATTAGTTTGTTAGGACCGTACCATCAAAACATAGCTAGATTTATTTTTTGGAATTTTTGGAGTCAGTATGTGGTCTCGGTAAATTAAAATGTACGTTTAAATT
The DNA here is from genome assembly GCA_030737875.1 of Allium sativum. Classification (NCBI taxonomy): domain Eukaryota; kingdom Viridiplantae; phylum Streptophyta; class Magnoliopsida; order Asparagales; family Amaryllidaceae; genus Allium; species Allium sativum. The sequence goes on along the minus strand of CM060923.1, from coordinate 534,323,710 downwards.
CAACATATATTGATTTATATTTTAAATTTAAAGAAAAACTGATCGAAACAATAGAATTGGCTTACGAAACATATCCCATTGTGTCCGGAATGGGGGTATTTAACTAGGGGCGATAGTCGTTGGGTTTGATTTGGAGTTGGAGTGCTACACTTCAATTTAAAGAATTAAGTGAATTAAATAATAATAAATATTATAATATATATATATATATTCAATTTCTGGGAAAACCCTACTTTCTTTTTCTCGTTTGTTAAAATGCACCTCCACTAACAGGGCGAATGGCGGATTTGCTCCTATGTTCCTCCACAATTTTCGCTCAATCCAACAATCAATTCGAAATTCCTCCAAAGCAAATCTTGTAGAACTCTTTCTGATCTATATATCTATACGGTTGTGATCAGAATTAATTGGGTAAATCGGTTGATTTTTGGCCTCTAACTCACCATGTTCGAACCGATTTTCAGGGTGAAGGCGGACCTCGAGTTCGACTGGGTTCCAGGCGATAGGAGCGGTCGTCGGTGGCTTTGATGTTGTGGGCCCCGATGGTCCTCCGATCGAGCCAGGCGGAAGAAATTTGGAACCCTTACCTTCGAATGAGGGTTCATTATATCGGCCTGAAGCCTGGGAGTAAATGATGAAGGGAGTGAGCGAATAACCAATGTAATTAATTTTAACTGTTTATTAATTAATTAAATTTTGTAATCAAAGTATTTTATTCCATATCTTTTTCATACGGTCACAGAATCAGATGATTTCAGATGCGTTGGGCTCGTCTTGATGAGCACTTCAACATGGAACTGACTAAAATCAAAACGGAGTAGATCAGAGTTTCAGGAAAATACAAATCCGAACAGTTCAAAAATTCAGAAATTAGAACTGACGGAGTGGAAACCTAAAGTGAGATCTCTCTCACACTCAAATTATTTTACAGTTAATATATACTAGGATGTAGACGAGGCTTAGAAGCCCTCGACACTATTTTCTTTGTACAAACTAGTGGATTGTTTGTTTGAATTGTGATTGGATTGTCATGTATTGATATTGTTGTATATAAAAATTATTTATATAAAATATATATAAATTATCATGAAATAAAATAAATATTCATTTACAAACCGGACGGTTTGTTTAGGTACACTTATTTATCTGATATTGATTGGGACGATAAATTTTACACATCGCCCAACTGCACAAATAATAAACATTATTTGTTGTTTGAAAACCCCACACAGTTATTGGGATAATATTTGACATACATTGGTCCCAATAATTAGTGGTATGTCAATCGATGGGTTGACAGACTGTATAAGCGTTTTTTATTTATTTTAATGCTTATGTAGTTGTAGGATGCGCTCTGGATGTTGTATAAATTTTTAATGATTGATTATCATTATTGTTGTATACATGCGATGTATGGAATCCATATAACTGAAATTACATGGTAATTGACTGAGTCTGATTCTAGCTCAGAATTAATGAATATTTTAAAATAATATTCAGTAAAAATCAAAACGTGAAGCTGTATTAGGTAGTTAAATGCCATTTTAACACGAACAGGATTTTCTGTCGATTTTATTCATTTTATAATGAACATCGAAAAGTGATTTCAAAATCTGATATTTTGAAAATATTATCATTTTTAAATTATAATGATAAGGAATATATAATTTTGATTTAAATTTGAAAATGAATTTGAAATCGTTTTAAAATGAATTTAAAACGAATTTATAATGGAATATTCAATTTTGATTTAAATTTGAAAATGAAATGGAAATCGTTTTAAAATGAATTTAAATGAATTTATAATGGAATATTCAATTTTGATTTGAAATTGAAACCCTTTTAAAATGAATTTATAATAGAATATTCAATTTTGATTTAAATTCGAAAATGAAATTGATATCGTTTTAAAATGAATTTAAAACGAATTTATAATGGAATATTCAATTTTGATTTAAATTTGAAAATGAAATTGAAATTGTTTTAAAATGAATTTATAATGGAATATTTAATTTTGATTTAAATTTGAAAATGAAATCGTTTTAAAATGAATTTAAAACGAATTTATAATGGAATATTCATTTTTGATTTAAATTTGAAAATGAAATTGAAATCGTTTTAAAATGAATTTAAAACTAATTTATAATGGAATATTCGATTTTGATTTAAATTTGAAAATAAAACGGAAATCGTTTTAAAATAAATTTGAAACGAGTTTATAAAGGAATATTCAATTTTTATTTGAAATTGAATTGGAAGTAGAAAATGAATTTATGATGGAATATTCAATTTTGATTTAAAATTGAACTGGAAGTGGAAATTGTTTTTAAAACAATTTATAAAATTCGTTTTAAATGGAAATCGATGATATTATATATATATATATATATATATATATATATATATATATATATATTATAAGGGCCTAAATAGAACGCGCCGCGCAGCGACAGTTCGCAAATTTCGACCATTAACTTCAAATTGTTGTTATGGGAGAACCGACCATCGGATTACCCTAAAATCAGAACCATTGGGTTCGTATCGAAAAGAGCTTTCCAATGAATACAAGAGATTTGAAATCTAACGGTCAGATTTAAAAAATGTCCAAACCAATTTTAGAAAAGGTCACTATGGACGCAGTTCAGTGGCCGTTATTTGAAACCGACTGTACGGGCGATAGTAAAATTATAAAAAAATATGGAAACAATTATGTAAATTCATAATAAATGATTTGGAAAGATTTTTGATGAAAAATTCCTGTTTTGAAAAGATAAAAATATACTTTTATCGAAATGAACTAGTTATTAACTAGAATATTAATCCAATTATTTTTAGAAATAAATAAAGTGGATTCAAAAAGGGTTTTAAAATAACCAGAATTTTTCAAAGAATAAATATTTTAATTAAGCTTTAGGGAATTTTACCAATTAATTAATATTTAATTGGATTGAAATTGGATTCTGGGTTGGTCGTGAACAGTGTCTTCATTAACACTGTTATTAAACCCAGTTGAGAAAAGAATAAATGTTTTAATTAAGATTTAGGGAATTTTACCAATTAATTAATATTTAATTGGATTTTGGGTTTATTGTGAATGGTGTCTTCATTAAAACTGTTCTTAAACCCAATTGAAAAAAGAATAAATCTTTAAATTAAAATTAGTGAAGTTTTCCAATTAATTAATATTTAATTGGAATTGAATAAAAGAATTGGATTTTTGTGTTTATCGTGAACAGTGTTTTAAATAACACTTGTTATTTAACCCGATTAACAGTAAAGAATATGATTTGGAATTTATAATCTTTTAATTAAGATTAATGGAATTTTCCAAAGTAAAGATTTCCAATTTAATATATTAAATTAGAATTGAATGGAATTCAATTTGGTAATAATCGAGATGAGCTTCATGAAGGAAGACTGTTACGATATACGGAATTTAAAAGGCTTAGCCGTTATTCTATTTATATTATTAGCCGGATACGGAAATTTATATCAATTATATATATTGATTGGTTTTCCGTGAAGATTCCATAATTAATGGAATGTGATTTTGGGTTTCTTGTGAACTGTGTTTTTAAATGACATTGGTTCTTTAACCTAGATAAAGACAGGATTACATGTCTAACATTATATTTCGAACTGTATTGTTGACCTCTGCTAAATATATATCTGTTTGGTGGCGGAGAATTTATTCTCTTGCATAACACCCTTCTTTGAGATGTACGAGCTCAAAGGTTATATATTAGTAGAAATCAATGGTACGGTGTGGATGGTCGATGTGACATGTTTGATTTCCTAAAGTTAAATAATCATTGATAATGATATTTAGGAAGATTAAAGCTAAGTGGAGTTTTAATGAATCTTTAATTAGATTGAAACGTGAATGTGATAGTTTAAATTATCAAATTTAGGAAATGATCGAGAATGGAGTATCACCAGTTTTGCTCCAAGCGATAGTTAAATCTTTAATTAGATTTGAACGTGAAATGTTCATTAATTTTTATTGATAACATCGTGGTGTTAGATATGGAGTATTACCAATTTTGCTTCATGACATAAATAGGTTGGGATTGGGAAATAAAACAAATGATTACTTCGGTAAGGTGCGCTAATCCCTACTAGCTCAGAAAACCTTAATATGGTTTAAATTGTGAAAAGAATATTTAAATAAAAGAATATTCTGGATTGGAATGAGGCGTATGATGTGTTGTTATAGCACTTGATTATAAGATACGCGAGTTATTCGAAAAGACTGGGTTTAACCCATTTTGAATAAACGATACAATGAAAAGTCGAAGAGATTGAAGACGGTGCAAGACCGACGATCTTCACATTGAATGTATGGGTTGCTGCTAATGCCCATGATTGGAGTAGCTACCTTGAAGGGGCTACATTGGTAGCAGTCCGGACGTACTTGTTGATTGTTCGGATATGCGAGGGCCTCTCTCTTGTATTGGATATATGGGACGAGGAATAAGGTGCCTCCGGTTTCGTTCAGACCCAGAACGGACTTGTAAATGGATTGTGTGTCTGACGTTGTATTCCTTTATACTATATTCGTTGATCGCGACTAAATATATATATATGTTTGGTGGCGGAGAATTTATTCTCTTGCTTAACACCCTTCTCTGCGACGTACGAGCTCAGAGGTTATATATCGGCAGAAATCAGTGGTACGGTAATGGATTGACAGTGTGACATGCTGAGATGCAGTGATCCAAACTTTTGTTGAAAAGAAAAGTTTTGTGGATGATGATCAAAGCATAGCTTTAAATAGCACAACTTTGTGTAGCGTTAATTCTCGAACCTCAGACACCGGTATAGTGGTAAACTGATGGTTAGATCAGTATACTTTAGTGATGAGGATAGACATCCTACGGGTTGTCATGGATTCGGTCGACCGAGGTGATACTGGGAGTGGTCGCCCCACACCAATAGGAATAGGTTACACCCCCAGATTCCCAGATGGATAGAGTTAGTAGTGTTTTCCAATGCTTGGACGTATGTAACACCCTACGTCCGTTAAGGTCACTCACAAAGGGAATGCCTTAACTTTGATGGAGCATTTTAGTAAACAAACAAAATATTACAAGACAGATATAAAAATAATACTTGAAAAACTTTATAACTTTATTGCAGCAGACAGAAATCAGTTTGGTAACAACTTTACCAAAAACTCAAGTTCATATATATCAGCCTTGTTCAAAAGCCATCAGAGTACAAAACTTTAAAATCATAATCCCCACCGAAGATGCCAGAAAAAGACAAGCCATACTTTAAGCACTTCAAGCACTCCAAGCAGGAAGAAAGATCCGGATCAAGCTAGAGTATTCCCTCCTTGAAAACCTTGGGGGGGGGAATGGAAGAAAAGAGGCGAAACAACAAGGGTCAGACATAAAGTCTGGCAAGTCCAGTGACTTTCAGTTATGAACAGATAATAATGTCATGGCATGAAAATAAAACTGGATGAGAGATAAAAGGAAACAGGAATAACAAATATACTTAGGTTAAACAGAAGAAACAGGATGATATTACTTTTCACTTCTCTGCACTAATACTAGTATAACAGGATTAGGTGTTACCCTAATGTCTAAACAGAAACAAAAACAGAATAATGGGCCTTTACCACCCTAACAGAAAGTACAGAAACATAATGCTAATAATGGGACCTTACCACCCGAACAGAAAGTACAGAAACAAAATGCTAGTAATGGGCCTTAACCACTCGAACAGAGACAGAAATGGAAACAGAATAATCCCTACGGAAACAGAATGTTAGAATTAAGTGTACACTAGTAAATGGGCCTTTACCACCCCAACAGACGGTACCACGCAGAAACAGACAGGTGTTACCACCCAACAGAAACAGACGGTACCCCACAGAATAGACAGAACTAAGTGTACCCTAAATCCTACCCCATGCAATCGGCTCCCTAATACATAAATACCCTGTGCCAGCCCCACAAAAGGGTGTATCATTCCCTAAAGTGGCAACCTTTGAATGACAAAGATCTATTTATAAATGTCACGGCGTCTTACATCCTCAGAGGCAGACCGGGATCCATGCACGCACATGACCCGGTTGGAACGCACCATCAACACCACTCGCCATTATCAGAATGAACCGCTTATAATTAGTTCAGTAAGCGTGCCCGGACCCTACCTACTGTTGGGTCACAGTTTTTATACCAGAAAGGGTTACTGACTAATATTGGTCCCACACAACAGAGTCTATCCTCGTGTCATAGCCACTTTATTCCATTATAGAAAATATCAGACTAATTATGTCCATTTAGCAGATTTAACTTCTTTACAAGTTACGGCAGATTATCCAAAGTTCTATTAACATGTTTTGCTCAATTTTAGATCGAGCCTCCAAATTACAATTAATTGGCTTTCAACAGATTAAGTAATTCAACAGATTTAGCAGATAACAGATCTAGCCGATTAGGCAATATAACAGATCTAGCAGATTAGGCAATATAACAGATCTAGCAGATTAATCAATATAACAGATCTAGCAGATTAGGCAATATAACAGATTTTAAACATTCCTTAAAGTTTCATTGACATATCTTGCCAATTATATATTATGTCTAAATTCACATGCCTAAATCATGGTCATGATTCATAATATAACATATGCCCAAATTTTAGCATGGTACAGAATATTCTACAAAAACCCCAATCATGGTTCACGTATAAGTTATGCCAAATATATCCATTGATTTCAATGCATGTCACATATCCAAAAATCCCCATTTAGGTGTATTCACACTTAATAGTCATCAAATCTTAATATAGATTTTTACACCTAAGACATGTGCAAATTAATTCTCCTACTTCCAAATGACAGACTATCAGATTTAATATGCCTAGGTCTAGATCTTAAATTTACAACATATGTTCTTCATGTTCTAAATGACAATAATCCTCTTCTTCCAAGTCATAAATCATCTTATGCAATATGCCTCAAACTTATGTCCTGAAATACAACATGCGTTGTGTCCTCAAATCAGTTACAAATAAATTATGCCTAAATATGCCTCATTCAATATTCTTCCCAAATTTAGCGTTTATGCGTTCAACTCTTATGAGATTTGGCTCAGGCTTGTGGTAGCCTGGCTATCAAACAAAAAGAAAGAAAGGAGGAAGAAATACAGAACAAACAGAATAATAACAATACAACAGAGGAACAAATATGATAAATAGAAAAAGGGCATAATCTCAGATTCAGAATCATTATCATGCTAGGATCATAATTAAATTTCATATCGGAAAATAACTGCACTTGCCTTTTGTGGCTAAAGAAAAGGATTATAAATCGAATTTGATGCACAAACGCTGATTAATCTTCTTCGATTGTTGTTGCAGCTCTAAACTTTAATTTGAATTGTGAATAAACGATTGAGATTAGATTTAGAGGCGGCGGCTAGGGTTTAAGAGAGAGTTTGGTAGCATAATGGTGTCATAGACAATATTTTATGAATTAGGGTTAGGTTAATCACATATTTATAGGTGTAGAGAGTGTTTCTGAACCATCAGATCACCCTAGAAGCCATCAGGTCCGTCCAGCACATCAAAAATCGTCATTAGAACTCTCTAGAACCCTGTGTAGGTTTCTGGCTTGACATGGGCGCACTTACCACGTGCGCCAGTGTATTTTTGTGCTGGCGCACTTCACAAGTGCGCCAGTGCATTTCTGGCCTGTTTCCGGTTTTTCTGCCTAACTTCGTTCGTCCATATCTCCTTCATACGTTATCCGTTTTACGCAAACTCGGACTCTATCTCAAGCAGAATTTCGAGACGAACACAATGGCGCAATCCATTTCCCTTAATTCTTCTCCTAAAAATTAAGTATACTTTAATTTGTTACATATACGATCACAGAAAATACGGGGTGTTACATTCTCCCATCCTTAAAGGATTTCGTCCCCAAAATCTTCAAGTTAAGAAGAATGTGTCCTACCATCCAATCACCCATCTACTCAACCATCGTCCACAAGCATCCATTGTCCTTAGAAACTTCTAATGTTGTATGAGCATATGAAAAAGTGTGTGTATATGTTTCTTATCTAATGCAAAGATCAGGCGGTCTACTGATTCAGTTGACCTCCTTAATGCGAATTATGTCAGTGCCATGAGTCCAACAGGTATGCAATTTTCCTATTTGATACATATCATTTCTATATGAGTGCATAACCATTCATTCATATGCAACATCCATGTGCCGTGTCAACCATTTTGCATTCATAAGGATTAAAAAAAATGCACACACATCCATATGCAGTATGAGAGTGTTTTTGAGCCGATCTGGTGCCTAGTGTGTGTGTATATGCATCCACGAGCAGCCACTAGCAACCACTTGCATCCACTTGCAACCATCAAACATAACATGTCTCAAACACATGTTTACACCCAATAGTTTCTACCTAAAGGTCGAAGACTCGATCAATTGGATACAACTGAGTGATAGAAGCAAGTACGGTTAAAACAAGAGCTTTGTTCCTATTAGACATCGGTTAAGAAAATAATTCCCTAAGTATCAACCCCGAAGACCGAAATCAACATCAGATTGACACCCAGCGAATTACTCCCATTAAACAATGCCAAATTGGAAATCTACTTCACGCTTCGAGTAAAACCCCTAACCTTTTCAGAAATATCAAGATACTTACAGACTACTAGTACAGATCAGATTATCAAATGATTTTTAGGAAACTAAGCTTGAGAAAGCCTAACCATATCCCAAAAAAAACCCGAAATGTATGCGTCACAGTCATCTTAACGCCTAACACAAATGCCCTCAAAACCCAACATATCACAAACAGATGAGTCGTAACCCTTGTGGGTTTTGAGACTACAGCGGAATCAGAAACAAGACTAGTATTAAAGTGCAGAGACTTAACTACAGAATCAAAATGCTAGAATCAGAAAGAGTTCTTCTTACTAATCAGATAAGGAAGTTAAACCTTCTCAGAAATTTTCCTACCTCAAAGGTACCAACAAGTCCTCCCCTTCCTTCTAGTTTTGATATCCGTCTCAGTCCCATGAAGCGATTTTCCGCCCACCGTATGGAAGTTCTTACGTATCTTAGAAAAAACATCTATACGCGTAAGAAGAGATTAAAAAGAGATAGAGCAAGGGATTCGAAACAAAGAATCGGAAGAAAGATATCTGGCTTTTGGGGATTATGTTTTTCAAAATAAACTTTACTTTTGAAAATACTTCCTTTTAACACCTTTTTGAAAATAGTTTTCAAAAACTTGTATCTAATCTGGTAACCTTCAGCTCTGATACCAAGTGTAACACCCCACGTCCGTTAAGGTCACTCACAAAGGGAATGCCTTAACTTTGATGGAGCATTTTAGTAAACAGAACAAAATATTACAAGACAGATATAAAAATAATACTTGAAAAACTTTATAACTTTATTGCAGCGGACAGAAATCAGTTTGGTAACAACTTTACCAAAAACTCAAGTTCATATATATCAGCCTTGTTCAAAAGCCATCAGAGTACAAAACTTTAAAATCATAATCCCCACCGAAGATGCCAGAAAAAGACAAGCCATACTTTAAGCACTTCAAGCACTCCAAGAAGGAAGAAAGATCCGGATCAAGCTAGAGTATTCCCTCCTGGAAAACCTGGGGGGAAACGGAAGAAAAGAGGCGAAACAACAAGGGTCAGACATAAAGTCTGGCAAGTCCAGTGACTTTCAGTTATGAACAGATAATAATGTCATGGCATGCAAATAAAACTGGATGAGAGATAACATGAAACAGGAATAACAGATATACTTAGGTTAAACAGAAGAAACAAGATGATATTACTTTTCACTTCTCTGCACTAATACTAGTATAACAGGATTAGGTGTTACCCTAATGTCTAAACAGAAACAGAAACAGAATAATGGGCCTTTACCACCCTAACAGAAGGTACAGAAACATAATGCTAATAATGGGACTTTACCACCCGAACAGAAAGTACAAAAATAGAATGCTAGTAATGGGCTTTACCTCCCGAACAGAGACAGAAACGGAAACAGAATAATCCCTACGGAAACAGAATGTTAGAATTAAGTGTACACTAGTAAATGGGACTTTACCACCCCAACAAACGGTACCACGCAGAAACAGACAGGTGTTACCACCCAACAGAAACAGACGGTACCCCACAGAACAGACAGAACTAAGTGTACCCTAAATCCTACCCCACACGATCGGCTCCCTAATACATAAATACCATGTGCCAGCCCCACAAAAGGGTGTATCATTCCGTAAAGTGGCAACCTTTGAATGACACATACCTATTTATAGATGTCACGGCGTCTTACATCCTCAGAGGCAGACCGGGATCCATGCACGCACATGACCCGGTTGGAATGCACCATCAACACCCCTCGCCATTATCAGAATGAACCGCTTATAATTAGTTCAGTAAGCGTGCCCGGACCCTACCTACTGTTGGGTCATAGTTTTGATACCAGAAAGGGTTACTGACTAATATGGGTCCGACACAACAGATGACACAAGTAATTACCCATCCTAACCTTATGTCCCCAGACTAACAGATTTCAGATTAACTTGTTTACAAGTTTCAGACATATAGAGTTCAGATTTACTAGTTCACAGATCAGACAATCAAGTTAAAAAGTTTTCAAACTAACGGATCAGATGTACAGATTTAATAGACTTACAGATTGTCTAACTTTGTATTGGGCCTACAGATTCACTAAACGGGTTTGTTAAATTCAACAGTCCAGTTGGTTTAACCCTATCCACCCAACACGTTTTAGACATCATATTTATCTCAGATTTGCATTAATTAAATATTAATGCACAGACCACTCACATTAGGTCGGTAGCTTGTGGCCGCTGGATATGCCGGGCGATTCCGGGCAAACTTCTGCCACAAGCCAGACCTAACCTCGTATCTAAGCATATTTTAGTTATGCCTACAACCTCTCACATTAGACTGACAGTTTGCGGTCGCTGGTTAAGCCGGTTGGTTCCGGGTAGGCTTCTACCGCAAACGGAGTCTAACCTCGTGTCATAGCCACTTTATTACATTATAGAAAATATCAGACTAATTATGTCCATTTAGCAGACTTAACTTCTTTACAAGTTACGGCAGATTATCCAAAGTTCTATTAACATGTTTTGCTCAATTTTAGATCGAGCCTCCAAATTACAATTATTCAGCTTTCAACAGATTAAGCAATTCAACAAATTTAGCAGATAACAGATCTAGTAGATTAGGCAATATAACAGATCTAGCAGATTAGGCAATATAACAGATTTAGCAGATTAGGCAATATAACAGATATTAAACATTCCTTAAAGTTTCATTGACATATCTTGCCAATTATAAATTATGTCTAAATTCACATGCCTAAATCATGGTCATGATTCATAATATAACATATGCCCAAATTTTAGCATGGTACAGAATATTCCCCAAAAACCCCAATCATGGTTCACATATAAGTTATGCCAAATATATCCGTTGATTTCAATGCATGTCACATATCCAAAAATCCCCATTTAGGTGTATTCACACTTAATAGTCATCAAATCTTAATATAGATTTTTACACCTAAGTCATGTGCAAATTAATTCTCCTACTTCCAAATGATAGACTATCAGATTTAATATGCCCAGGCCTAGATCTTAAATTTACAACATATGTTCTTTATGTTCTAAATCACAATAATCCTCTTCTTCCGAGTCATAAATCATCTTATGCAATATGCCTCAAACTTATGTCCTGAAATACAACATGCGTTGTGTCCTCAAATCAGTTACAAATCAATTATGCCTAAATATGCCTCATTCAATATTCTTCCCAAATTTAGCGTTTATGCGTTCAAATCTTATGAGATTTGGCTCAGGCTCGTGGTAGCCTGGCTATCAAACAAAAAGAAAGAAAGGAGGAAGAAATACAGAACAAATAGAATAATAACAATACAACAGAGGAACAAATATGATAAATAGAAAAAGGGCATAATCTCAGATTCAGAATCCTTATCATGCTAGGATCATAATTAAATTTCATATCGGAAAATAACTGCACTTGCCTTTCGTGGCTAAAGAAAAGGATTATAAATCGAATTTGACGCAGAAACGCTGATTAATCTTCTTCGATTGTTGTTACAGCTCTAAACTTTAATTTGAATTGTGAATGAACACTTGAGATTAGATTTAGAGGCGGCGGCCAGGGTTTAAGAGAGAGTTTGGTAGCATAATGGTGTCATAGACAATATTTTATGAATTAGGGTTAAGTTAATCACATATTTATAGATGTAGAGAGAGTTTCAGAACCATTAGATCACCCTAGAAGCCATCAGGTCCGTCCAGCACATCAAAAATCGTCATTAGAACTCTCTAGAACCCTGTGCAGGTTTCTGGCTCGACATGGGCGCACTTCCCAAGTGCGCCAGTGTATTTTTGTGCTGGCGCACTTCACAAGTGCGCCAGTGCATTTCTGGCCTGTTTCCGGTTTTTCTGCCTAACTTCGTTTGTCCATATCTCCTTCATATGATATCCATTTTACGCAAACTCGGACTGTATCTCAAGCAGAATTTCGAGATGAACGCAATGGCGCAACCCGTTTCCCTTAATTCTTCTCCTAAAAATTAAGTATACTTTAATTTGTTACATATACGTTCATAGAAAATACGGGGTGTTACAACGTAAGTTGCGGTAAATTGTTCCCTGGATATAGTGCGAGTGTGCATTACGGCGTTTTCTTATGCATGCGACGTAAGCTATTGGGTATTGCATCGATAGATCTTTCGTATCAGGAGCCAGCAGTATGGAAATCAAAACTTCCAATACGACATCTTGCAGTTTTAGTTGTAAACCTATATATGGCGACATAGTGGGATGGGGTGCTCATGTCGTCTATGATTGATACATTTATATTTGAAGTTGATTTTTTCACTTATAGTAATAATAAAAGATTTGTTTTAAGACGTACCAAGCATATTTGGCTTTTATGAGGTAAAACTCTATCCTCCGGCTTGCGTTGCATTGTGTGATGGGACATGAGTCTTATAATAGCTTCATTTTTCTTTATTTAGCATTGTATTATTTGTTTTATGCACTGGTATTCTTGGGGGTAAACCCATTCCGTGTTATACGGCGTGGTCCCGTGATTTACCTTATTTTAAAGTAAAGTTTAATAACTGTTTTGAGTTCTCGCACCAGTCCCATGACTGACATAGAGTTTATTATTTTAACCTAAACTCTGGGTGTCCATTTTTTTTCCACATGGGTAGCTAGTAGTTTTGGTTTTCGCAGATATTTCTTTTCTCAGGATCCTGGATTACAGCTAGAGCTATATTATGAAAGCTTTGATCCGTATATCTCTTTCAGCTGTGTCAGTTCTTATCTTCCTCTACGCATTGTATTTATACATTTACTTTCCGCTGCTATGTATTTTAATCTTTGATATTTTTCTATGTAAGATTTATTCATACTCTGATATATTCTTGTACTCCGATGTAATTGTTGTAATAAGCAATGAAATGTTCTTATGTTTGTGTTCTAATTTGAAGTGTTCTCAATTCAATCCGGGTTTTCTCGTAAGGGCGAGTTTGGGTCATCTCAATTAGTCATTGTTGGATATAACTGTAGATTAGTAGTTAATTTAGAAATGTAGATAAATTCATATGTTAGAAATTTAGGTGATTTTCAATTAAAAATCAACGACTCGTCTATTAGTCAACGATAATATAATATACTAGGTGATTTGATGATATAACTAGTGGTTAGATGATAATCATAGGTTAACGCTTGATTTTGGAATATGATTAAACCCTAATTTCGAAATTTAATTAGATGATTACTGACTTGAAATCGATAGATATATAATGTGATTTAATTGATGATACATTTAGAAAAAGTTAACAATTTATATCGTGCTAAAATTTATATTGTGATTATTCATATCTTAATAATAATTTAATCAATATTCATGTTCATAGTTTAATTTTGCGAAGGTTGAACTTATAAATTAAATATAATTAAAACGAGCTCGTCGTGTTGCGGCAGTTCGTAATTTTACGATTTGAACTTTGAATGAGTGTATACGATACAATATAAGTCGAAATTCTTTGAAACAAGAATCTTTTGAATCTATTGAATTATATTTTTCTAGTGGAAGAGAAAAATTGGGATTTCATCTGGTAGATTTTGGATATGTCAAAATCAAATTCTAAAAAAATAGCAGTGTGGTACCTTTTGAACTATAGCAATTTATTTAATAAAATGGAAGGATTTTAAGAAAACAAAATAGGAATTTATAGAAAAAATTTACCTGGTGGAATATTTACTTATGGTGAATTTGGATATGAGATGATTATGTGTTGATCGTTTATGATTATACGTAATGTTATAATAAATTTATGTCATTTTAGATCATTACATCAACCTTGATAGAATAATATAAATCAAAACTCATAATATAAAATATTACAAATAACATGACCTAGGCATCTTACAGGAGATCACAGTAGGAGGAGTAGATCACCATGCTTCATCAGCATATGGCTAAGATGCAGGATTGAAGGAACAGTGGATTGACTGCTATGGTCGATGAGCGGATTGCTGCATTTATATCTGAGAATGGGAGGATGCCTGGGGATAAGGTTGGGTCAGGTGATGGGAATGATGAGCATGATGAAGACGATGATGGAGACGAGTAATTACTTGCCTTTTCATATTTTTATTTTGCAGCATATGTAAATATAAACATGATGGTCATGGATTTGGCTTGTTATTGATGGTTTGTGGATATGGTTCTTGATTGTGGACATGATGTTATGGATATGGTTTGTCATGATGGTGGTTGATGTGATGGTTTGTTTTAGAATGTTTAGTGTTGTTTATTTATGTTTTGTTTGTTAATTTGTGGTATATTTGTTGGTTTATAATATATATGTTGGTTTGTGCTATATATTTGAGTATATATGACAAGTTGGGTTGTGGAATTGATCGTATATGAGTTGTGGAGTGAATAAATTTGCTTGTGGGAGGTTTAAGGGAAGTATTATAAAGAGAAAACAATAAAACGGCTTCAGTTAAGCTACGGCTGGCAATGGCTAGCTATGGCCTGTGTGCCCAGTTTAACTACGGTTAACGATGGCTTGTTACGATTATTTTACTATGGCTTGTGACGATCTATAGATGGTCCACAAAGAAGCCGCGTGTCTTGATTTGTCGTCCCTAAGCGTAGCAAGTTAGATGACAAAAGCATCCTTCCATAGCAAGTTACATACAATATAATAATTGAGTTCGGTAAGGCAAACCTATGGTAAAATTAAAAAAACAAAACAACCTCTAATTTTATTTATAGCGTAAGGTTCAGTTAAAACTCAAAAACATGCTCATAAAGTAAAAAGATCAAAATCATAACATAAAAAGTACGATTTCTTTTTTTTTCTTTTTTTTTTTTTTTTTTTTTTTTTTGCGGGAGCACCTTCAACAGTCCATCATGTTATAGAAAATGTAAGTTCAACCAAAAACACTCAATGCACATTGTCCAATCAATTACAAATTCAAGTTGAAAGTTTCTTCATAAAAAAAGAAAGGAGTAGACTAATTTTTTCCACTGTAACATGGAAGTATTCATAATTTCTTTTTGTCCTGCAATTTGATTAGAATTAAACTACAGACAAACTCTACTAGTACATCTAAAAACGTTTATTAAAACACAATGAATCAAGTAGTGCAGAAGACTTTATTTTTTAGTTAGAAGGGGTTTAAGATATATTAAGGAGGTTGTTAATAGGACTCCCATTTTGGTTAAGAGATGGAGAATTTTAAGGGGACTCCTTATTTATTATTTGTTAAAGTGGGGATTAGATACAAAATAATAAAAATAAAAAGAGACTAGACTACCCTTCTCTATGTATCATGTGCCAGTAATACTAAGTTTTTAATTCTTAAAAAATCGATCGATAGAAAACCATGCTGCTTTAGAAACCAAATTATATCCCATACCTAACCTTAGTTCATCCACCAGGTTTCGAATGAAGATGAAGGAAAGAAAGCAATCATATTCTAATGTAATGGCGCAAGTTTTGGTAAGGTTATACAATCGTTTTCTTTCTTTTCTTTTTTGAAATCGACTGTTTTGGTGAAGAAGAGGGAAATGGTGGAGGGTTGTTGTGTATACTGATGAAAAAACATTGGGATTATAAAGTTATTATTGGAATTTTTATTAATTGTTTTAAGGGAAGGCTAATTTATTTTGTCCCCTCATAACAACTTTAAAATAAATTAAAACTGCAACCCTCCTTAACCGAAATTTGAGTCCCATTAACAATCCCTTATATTTATATTGATACCTGAATTCTAAAGAATCCTCATTTTCTTCTACGGTCGTGAGAACGACGCCCTCTCTTTTCCTAAGTCATTTTCGACCAATTTCTTTTGATGCCCAACTTATCTTCTTATATCATGTACTTCGCTGCAAATTTTATGATTTTTTTTTGAAGCAAATTAGAAGAAATTGAATATAACTGATTAAACAAAGGATTTGAATAAACATTAAAGTGAAATATAGTATTAATCGATCGGAATTTTTGAAGAAAAGACCCATATGCAAAGAGATGGACTATTTGATAATAATAAAATTAGGTATAGGGATGACAATGGGATGGGTTGAGATGGGATTTTTATGCCCCAGACCTGCCCTGTAGTTTTTGAACCTTGCCCTAGACCCATCCCGTAGACTCGATGTGGTTCTGGAATTTTACCCCATATCCGAAACATATACGGATCAAGGTAAACCCGACCTGTCGCAAGTCCCAATGAAATTATGTACCAATGTATATAATTTTATTTATTTATATTTCTTATCACTAAATGATAAATTAAATGCAACAAATAACGCGTTTGCAATGATAAGAGAATATATAAAAATGAATCGTACGGTAACAGTTTAGAACATACGCACTTGTTATTGTATAATTATCATTGATGTAACTAAGTAGTAAGAAAAATATATAATTTACTTATTTAAAATATATAATTTTCATGTTATAATCACGTATACTGTTGAGGCATGCTTTTTCGTCGAAGCTGTCACACGTCAAGAATATCGTCAGAAAATGCAAAGCGATTCAATCGAAGTCGCAAGGTATTCAAAAAAGGATTGGAAATGATGTCGATTCGTAAAATCAATTTTGATGGATTCAGAAAAGCTGGTGCAGTATAAATGCTTGATTTGCACTGTTCAATCAGCTCAAAGAGGCTGAGCACGTTGGTCCTATCATGTGGCAGAACTCGTCGCGCAAAATTATATGGATTTGTTTAAAAATACTGTCACGCGCTCAAAAATAGCTGATCGACATGCGAAAATCATGAAAACCCACGGTGAAAACCTTGGTCGATCAATTTGATAAATCTGGCAAGCTCGGACTTAGCACAATGAAAAACAAGAAAAAAACACGGTCGGGTCAAAAGAAAATGTGTGTTGCACATTGGCTGATCACATTGGATATTTGGTCGTTCATCACATCTGACACACTTAAAATAGCCTGAGCAACTCATCCCGATCATGTACTTTTACATGTGCGCATCAATAATCAGGTTATCTGGCAAGTTTTGGAAAAATCCGAGCAAATATTGTGTCTAGTCTGGGATGCGATATTTTGGTGGATCGCATTGCATCGGGCATCCTTCTCCCCGATGAGCACTCGGTGGATGCGGTGCGATATTCGGCTTAATAACACAGGAGGCGATGGATCTGCAATGTTATCGATGCGAAAAATGGAGAAGCACATCGATGGATCCAGTGATATGCATGAGTGTGATGCGGTGATGTTGGATGCGGTAAGATGGATATGGGATTTTGGCGAGGTGATCTTCCATGTTTCCAAATGCGATTTTCTCATCAATGCATCAGGAAGATGAAGTAAAGTCATGATGCAGAGTCGATATTTTCTGATTCGAGATTCATGGAGGCGGTTTGGCTTGGCAAATGCCAAGCGCTATTGACACGGTCGAGATGTCATGCGGATTACCCAAAATCAAAGGATCCGCACGTGATTTCTTTAGATTTCATGATGCGATCTATCAAATGTGCCAAGATGCGATTTTTTCAACCCGAGAAGCTTGGATCTGATTTTTTCGGATGCGACGAGGCTTATGATGCGATTTTTTGTACCCGAGCATGGTCTGATGCAATATTTTGTGTGTGGTCTCTATAGAATGCGATTTTTTGACAGTGGACCCCAAATCCTACCTACTCATACCTAACCCACTTACCTATAAATACCCCTAAGGTTGGCTTTCATATAGATCTTTTTCCCTTGGATTTTTGAACTTCTTGTAGATCTCAAGCACCGTTGATGGCTTCCATCTTCTTCTCCATGAACATTGGACATGGCATGAACCACTAAAATGTTGCATAAACGTTTTTTTCAACTTTTTGGACATCTACAAGCATAATTATATGGCTTTTGGACTATTTTGAACATCTTTGGATTTCTTGGACATTAACGTTGTTTTTTGGACACCATTGACCGAGTCAACTCAGTTTTCACTCAACGAAGAAGAAGGGCATTTTAGTCAAAGTTTAGAATTAACAACCAATTTGTTGTTCTATTGTAACCTTTGTACTTAAATATTGTTTGAACTTGTACAATATTTGTAATTAGCAATTATATGATGAATGATTACTATAAAGTGGATGTAGGCTTAGTAACTAACAACTATAAAAAGTTGTGTTCTCCCGCATTACTTTACTTTATATTTGGATTACTATGTTCGTAATACACATACACTTTGAGGGTTGACGTGTGCTAAATCCACAACAATTCCCCAAGTCAACTTCTATGGCGCATCAGGTACGGGGGCTCGCATAGCTTTGACCTCTGCTTCGGATTAGATTCTCGGATTTGTCTTTGGATTTCGACTCTTGTTGCAGTTTCCAACTTCGACTTTGTTCGCTTCTCATCATGGTTAAGCGCAAGAAGCTCTATGCTATCGCTAAGGCCCAAGGTGCAGAAGGAAGAGGAAGTCAAGAACTTTCCTCAACTGGAGTTCCATCGAACTACATCATTCGAGAAGACGTCGATGGAATGATTAAGAACTTAGCTACGGATTTGAATGCTCAACTCGAGCGACATGAAGAATCTTTCAGTACCCTTATTACCCTAATTGAGGACATGATAAAAAGTGCTTCAAGGCCGACCAACCAAGTAGACATTGTTGGAACTAGTACCAATGTTCCTCCACCCGAGGCTCGGGACTTGGGGGCGACCCCGCAAACTAATCAGTAGGCCGATGCCACTCCTCATAACATTGTCGGTCCTACTACTCGTGAGGGCACCCCAAATCCCGATGTCACTCTAGCCCTCGACGCTTTCATTGGACAAGTTGCAAGCTCCGACGTGGGAATTTTTTCAGGTGCCAGTGCGCATAGATTTCGATGGTAGTGCTCCCACGGTTTCGGGAGTCAATATTACGCCTGATGTGGCTCCTCAGGTTGGAATTCAACCAGATATTTTTCTCGCAAATCAACCAATTCCTGACTTGGACTTAAACGTTGTGGGTACCAGCGTCGCTCTGGATAATATTAACCAATTGCTTGCTTATGGAAATGATTCTCAAATAGCGGATGTTATCTGTCGATTGACTCGAGGCAGTGCCTCTTCTTCTGACTTGGATTGTATAACTCGCAGTCCGTTCTCCACGGATACCAGGAACACTCGTAACCCACCGTATTTCAAGTTATCAGTGTTGGAACCTTACGACGGTCGCAAGGATCTGATCGCTCACCTCATGAGATATATTCATCACATGGAAGTTCTCTCTGCCTCCGAAAATGCCATGGCGAAGTGCTTATCGCTTTACCTAACAGATATAGATGCAATGTTGTTCATCCAGTTGGAGGCAGACTCCATCACTTCTTGGAATTCTTGGATTACCAGATTTATGGAACAGTTTAAAGTCAACATAGCTCGTCCGAAGAGTGTAATGACTCTCAATGGAATTAGGCAGAAGTCTGGCGAGACTCTGCGGAAATTCTTGAAAAACTTCAATGCTGCGGCGGCTTCAATGGACAGACCCGATCCATCCATGGTTTTAATATCCGTAGTATCTTGGATTTTGGATAAATCAGACTTCGAGACTTCTCTATATCAGGACCCACCGGGTAATCTTGACAAGCTCTATTTTGAGGCTGAAAAATTCTTTCGGGAAGAGGATGTGAGGACTGACAAAAAGGTTCTCGATGTTAATGCTGTTAAGGGCGGGAAATTGTCCGACTCTAGAAAGGCTAAAGATTTTACTGTTGTTAGAAAACCTCCTTCAGAGAATGATCGTCCTTCGAAAAATGACCGTAACATGGGTTGGAGCAAACCTAAGTTCTCGACTTACTCATAACTTACTTGCACCCCCAAGGAGAACTGTTTGGAAATTCATTTCACTGCTCCATTCAAGAAGCCTCCTGCAAGGGAGTCAACTCAAAGAGAAATAGATATTGTTCGACATTGCATATTTCATGATCTTGATTATTATAATACGAACGAGTCTCAAAAATCTCAGGGATATGATAGAGAAACATGTCAGACGTAGAGAGATGACAAGATTTGTTCGGAATCAAGATGTGGTGCCAGGAAAGGCACAACCCCCTTAAAAGAATTAAAAAAGGTCTGCGACTATTAATCGTCCCGATGACATTGTTATCAATTAAACTCCTCGCTAGCTCTGGTGCCTTGGATGAAAGCCCCCTTAGTGTTAGTATCTTATGGCTTGCGACTTTTGGTTTTCTGACTTTATGGATTCTATTCTTTTGGCTTCATGGATATCTTGGTTTTGCTTGGTCCTGGATTTGCTTGGTTTTTTGGATATTGGATTTGATTAGTTCGGATATTGGGATTGATACTTGTGGATATTGGATTTCGTTCTCACGGATTCTTGGTCTTGATCTTTATTTCTGGCTTCTTAGATTTTTTGTTTTCTGGCCATCTTTGCGTAGGCTATGAATTTGGTCTTCTTTGGTTTTCTTGTCTTCTGGATTTTACGGCTTTCGGATAGTGAGCTCTACACTTCGGCTTTCTCATTTTCGATCTTTTAGATTTTGGATCTCTTGGATTTCTTGGGCCTATGCTCTTGGCTCTCTTAGACTATGGATGTTCGAGCTCCGTCCCCTGGATTCGGCCTTATTGGCTCCGACCTCCGAATTGATCTCTTTTGGCTTCTTGGATTGTAGATGGTTGAGTCAACCTACCCATGCAATGGAGTTGTTATAATCCCTAGGCATGCTTTTTGCTCGACAACACACCATCACCCATTTGTTTCTAATAAAATGGAATGGATTTTACCAGCTTTCCACTATCATTTTACTCCGGTAAGGATGCTTTGGACTTTTCTGGCATCCCATTGTCGTCTTACTCTAGTAAGGCCGCCTTGGACAACTTAGCATTCCTTGGTCGTCTTACTCTGGTAAGGACACCTTGGACTTTGATGGCTACCCTTTGTCGTCCTGCTCCAGCAAGGCTGCCTTGGGATAACTCTGGTTTTGGGACCCGAGTGGCTAAGCTTGCTTACCCTTGTACGGGAACCAGCATGATCCCATGCATGCTCTTGGCAGACGATAAACCCTTCAGTTCCCTTCATGAATGAATTTACAATAAGAAATGGTTAAGTTCACATACCCAAGTACGGTAACAAGCATCCCTAGGCATGCTCTTTACAAGAGACAAACCATTAAGTTTCCTTTTTCGATTTTTACTAAAAGCTCCAAAATTTGACAAATTTAATAAGATTACTTCACAGAGTAAGTATGCTTGCCTACGAAGTATAAAATCTGAAACTGGATTGTTAAACTATAAGGACTCTGGTCTACGACTTTCCATTGTCATCTTACTCCGGTAAGGCCTCCTTAGACTTTTCGGCTTTTCACTATCGTCTTACTCTGATAGGGCCGCCTTGGACTCTACGACTTTCCATTGTCATCTTACTTCAGTAAGGCCGCCTTGGAATTTTTGGCTTTCCGTTGTTGTCTTACTCCGGTAAGGCCGCCTTAGACTTTTTGGCTTTCTATTGATGTCTACACCGATAAGGTCGCCTTGGACCTTATGGCTTTCCATTATCGCCTTACCTCGGTAAGGCCACCTTGGACGTTTCTGGCTTATCCGCGGTCGCCTTACCACGGTAAGGGTGCCTTGGAATTTTTTGGTATATTCCTGGTCGCCCACCTTGGCAAGGTCGCCTTGAGCTCACAAGGATTTCTAGATATATGGTTAATGATTATTCAGGATTCTTGGATTTCGGATTTCACCGATTTCCGGGCTATGGATTCCTCCGTTATGCAGGTTATCGGACTCCTCCAGGCCTAGGATATTCTGGCTATTTTGGTTATCACTAAACGATCCGGAGCGATCGTTGTCTTTCATTGAATTTCAGGCCTTTTGGTTTACTAGTTAATGGATATTACGATTCAGAGCGATCGTGGATTTCTGGCTTATTGGCTTTGGATTTATGGATTAATGCGATCCGGCGTGATCGTGGCTCTCTGGTTTTCTATTATAAAAGTTTACTTTAGACTTCTCATGGCTTTAGATTTCTGGATTTGTGGTTATCCCGTGAAATACATCTTCCTTGGACAAGGAATAAATGCTTTAAGGGGCAAATGTTGACACTCCTTTTGATCGAAGCCATCATACATCGAGAATATAATTAGAAAACACAAAGCTATTCAACCAAAGTCGCGACGTATTCAAAAATGGATGGAAATGACGTCAGTTCATAAAATCATCATCGATGGACTCAGAAACTCTGGCGCACTAAAAGTACGTGATCGACACTGCCTAATCGGCTCAAAATGGTTGAGCACATCAGTCCGATCAAGTGGCAGAACTCGTCATGCAAAAATATTTGGATTTGGTGAAAAATAATGTCACGCTCTCAAAAAAAACTAATCGACAAGCGAAAATCATGAAAAACCACGGTGAAAACCTTGTTTGATCAATCTGGTAAATCTGGCAAGCTCAGATTTGGCAAAATGAAAAACAGGAAAAAAACACGGTCGGATCACAAGAAAATGTGTGTTGCACCTTGGCTGATCACGTTGGATATTTGGTTGATCATCACATCTGGCACACTCATAATAGCCTGAGTAACTCGGCCCGATCACGTATTTTACAGGTGTGCATCGGTGATCTAGCATGTTTAGGAAAAATCCGGACAAATATCACATCTAGTCTGGGATGCGATATATGTGTGGATCGCATCTCATCGGGCATCATTCTCCCCGACGCACACTCAGTGGATGCGGTGCGATTTTCCGCTTGGCAACACAGAAGGCGATGGATCTACCATGTTGTGGATGCGAAAAATGGAGAGCAAATTGATGGATTCAGTGGTCTGCAAGAGAGCGTTGTGGTGGTATTGGATGAGGTTAAATGGATACGGGATTTTGGAAAGGTGATCTACCATGTTTTCGAATGCGATTTCTCATCATCACATCAGGCATATGCAATAAAATCACGGTGCGGAGTCGATATTCTCTTGTGCGAGATTCTTGGAGGCGGTTTGACTTGGAAAATGCCAAGCTATGTTGGAACGATTGAGATCCTGTGCGGATCACCCAAAATCAAGGGATCCGCACGTGATTTCTTTGGATTTCATGATGAGATCTGGCAAACATGCCGGGATGCAATTTTTTTCTCCCAGACAAGCTTAGATGTGGTTTTTTCGGATACAGCGAGTCTTGTGATGCAATTTTTTTTTTACCCGGGCATGGTATAATGCGATTTTTTGTGTGGTCTCTATAGGGTGCGATTTTTGACAGTGGATCCCAAATCCTACCTAACCCACTCACCTATAAATACCCCCAAGCTTGGCCTTCATATGGACTTTTTCCCTTGGATTTTGGACTCCTTGGAGCTTACAAGCACCATTAATGGCTTCCACCTTTTTCTACATAACCACTAGACATGTCATGGACCACTAAAATGTTGCATAAAAGTTTTTCATCAACTTTTTGGGCATTTAGAAGCATAATTACACCTCTTTTGGACAGTTTTGGACATCATCGAATTTCTTGGACATTGATGCTACATTTTGGACACTGTTGACCGACTCAACTCAGTTTTCACTCAATGAAGAATACGAAGGGCATTTTAATTGAAGTTTAGAATTAACAATCATTTTGTTTTTTTTTTTGTACTTAAATATTGTCCGAACATGTACAACAATTGTAATCAGTTATTATATGATAAATGATTACTATGAAGTGGACGTAGGCGTTGGTGTCAAACCACTACAAAAAGTTGTGTTCTCCCGCATTACTTTACATTTGGATTACTGTGTTCATAATGTACATACACTTCGAGGCGACAGTTCCCTACGTCAACATATACGTAAAAAGATCGACATGTAATCATTAAAGTTATAAAGCAGTTTAATGATGTTTCATTAATGCAGATCCAGTCGGGTTAGTCATGCCCCAAACCCGACCCTAAACCCGGACCTGTCAAAGCGGGTCGCGGGTATACCTGCTACGTAGACCCAATGGGACGACTCTAAATGGGAAAAACAGGGGCGGATCAATCAGGTTTGGAACCTAGACCCGCCCCTTTGTCATCCCTAATTAGGGATTTGGGATGTAGCCGGAGTAAACCGGCAGGAGTAAACAAATGACGAACGAACACTGTAGATCGAGAAATAATCAGTTGTGTGAATAAGCGGACAAAGCAGACTGTAAGAAACTTTTTCAGAAAAAGGAGAATGACTACCTCTCAGTTCTCTTCAAGTTCTAGAAGTAGGAGAAAAGGGCGTGGAATCGAAATTGGACCCATGGAAAAGGCAGAATAGAGAAAAGCACTAAACATAATTTCAGTATTGGGAAAGGTCGGGAATGAGATGACGTCTGTTAGAAGATGTATAGGGATAAATAACATATTTAATGACCTTCAAATCTTGATCAAAGGGTGGTTATTATTATTATTATTATTATTATTATTATTATTATTCTGAGTTTCCATAGGTGTACTGCTATAAGTATTCATTCCTTAACAACAAGTGTGAATCCGTGTTTCGCACACGAATGTTGTTTAATTTTAATTGCATGCCACTAGAATTTAATGACTCTTATATGTGCATATGCATATTTTGCAAGTACCAAGGGCACAAATGAAGGATGTGGTTGAAAAGAAACAACTATATTTAAGCGAAAACGAGTGTAAGAAGAAAGTATAATACATGATTAAATTTTGTCACATGGACTAATAGACGTACGATTCACACTTTTTTTGTTGTTTAGATGCATCTGACAAGGGCACAGGCTTCTTAACTTGCATAAAGCTTAAGGTGGTGTTTTGTTTTTCGCTTTTAATTTTAGGTTTTTGTCCATATAAAAATGCAAAGGTCGCTGTATTATGAAAAATGACTGTTTTTGAAAATGAATTTGACACAAAATAGAAAACAATTTTTATTTATCTTTTTATTTCCGAAAATAATGGAAAAGTGAGAGAAAACTCACTCTTTCTTCATTCCTTCATCCCCCCTACCCTCCCCTCCATCGTTCTTCCATTCATCAACTTTCTCATTTTTGGTAATTAATATTCAAAGCTAAAAACACAATTCACAATACGAACCATACGTCATCTACTATTTTTCCAATATTGATGCATAGGTTTGTTAACTTTCATAAGATTAAGGATATGCTACTTGACACATAAATCATTTGAAAGTTTCCAAAAAAATAAAGGATACATGCATAGGAAAAAAATTAGTGACAAATTTTATTTTCCAAGCATTGTTCTATTATTTGAAAAACGCATATCATGATACGAAATTTTAGAGAATGTTTAATAATAGTGAACAATGTCTATGAAAAGAAAAAATGGTTCTGGAATATTTGAATTGCTAAAAAAAATCAATACCAATTATAGTAACAAAGTACTTGCAATTATAGATGTAAAAAATTACATGCGACCTTAAATCAAAATATTATAATTCTTAAAATACTATATTACAAACAATAAACAAACGATAGCACAGTTAGAAAACCAATATCGATAGAAAAGTTTGATTATGAATAACATAAACAATATTTTCTAATATATATCTACACATAAAAATAAACCCAAAAACAAATATTTAAACTATTTTACAACATTCCAAAATTTAACATTATAAATCGGGCATGTATGACCCATGAAACACAAAAGCACATTGACTTCATTTTTTGAGCCACGTTTATTTCATTTCTTTCATCCTAGCAATAATGTACCAAATTATAAAGAGTAACCTTAAATAATGAATATATTTGCCAAAGTCATATCAGCTACAAATGTCTTTATTTCTAACATCAATTTTAAAAAATTGATAATGCCAAACAACACATGGAAACTTAAAAATAATTGTACCAGCAACAAAGCTAATTCGTGCAGTAAACCTACAGATATATTATCGTCAACTTTTGTTTTCAACTGCAATTTGAATGTCAAATTGATGCAATATCTTGAAATTTTTGTTTGCTCTTGTTTTTAGTGAAAACATGTGCAAAGTCCACAATAAAAGATTTATGCATTCATTTACTGGTTTACTTATATTGTTGATGAAAAGTGTTAGAAATTTTTTTAGGATCTCTACAAATTAGATTTTAGAAGAGATTAGAAGATGAAAAAAAATGAAAAATGAATTCCTCTGAACAAAATCTTTATTAGTTCACCAAATAATTACAAGAGAAAGCCTAAAAAATTGGGATGATGTCTCAATCCCAAACAAAAAAATAACTTTTTTCCTTGCCTCATACGAACCCCATACATGACTCTTTATAATAGACTTCACAATATACCTTCAATAAGAAGCTATCGAATGCTTTTATAATTCTTTCCCACGTAGATTATTTGTTACCTGTTCTATGCAATAAAAAGAGACAACCAATCACACCCCATAAATTTTTTTTTAAAAGAGCAACTAATAACTCCCCACAATCCAACCAGTCTATGAAATAAGAAATGATTTATATTTGTTATTCCACCTAGACTGAAATATCTCAAAAATCTACTTAAATTTGGAATATTGTATCACCAAAATCCAATAATCTCAATCTTGATACAATATTTGTGAAGGCTCGCCCCGCATTAACCGACATTTCCACCGAAAGCGCGCTGTACACATGTCCGCTAGCACGGGACGGTCGTCAAAGAAAGGAAAGAAGGTGAAAGAACTACAAAGAACCTGTAGAATGTCTCACAGCGCATGGAACAAAATATAATAATAATATACTTGACATAAAACAGGTGAGACAGTACATAAGCTGAAAACTAAATCATGTCTAACATGGCAGCGGAAATCCAAAATACAGCTTATGATCCAACATCATTATTACAACTTTAAAACTGTCTCTAAAGCAAAAGAAAGCAAAAGAAGGAGGTACACTACTAATGCCCAAGCAGTGACCTTCAACAACACAGGGAGAATATCTATATATCGTACGTGGGAGCCTCCTGCTCACCTCCGGATCAGCTACTCGTGCATACCCAGCTAATGTGTCTCTAGTCTGCTCGTGAGAGCACCCAGAGTAATAAGAAGAGACATAAAACTCTGGGTCAGACAAAAAGTCTGGTATGAGCGATAAGAAGCAAAACAAAACAATAACAGGTATAATCCAATCATACCTAAACCTGGACCTGCAACCAAAGAGTTAGCACTACATACCGTACAATTCTCCAAGGTGCCACTACATACGGTGTCAAAAATACGGGGGTGGGGGTGTGCATGACATAACGATGGCAAACAACCAAGCATAGCAACCATCCTCTCTCACTCAGTGTGTAAAGCATACGATACCCGTTACTTTGGTCACATAATTCTTTGGCCATGACGGAATCCAATCCCTTACAACTATCACTACAAGCCCCTAATCTGTCTCTCAATAGTGAACCAAGGCTACGGATACTGATAACCCCTTTGCACATGTCCCGCAGCAAAGCCCAATCATGAAGCTCACTCATTGGTTCCCATCTGGATCCTGAGTCAAAGCTCCTCATTTGGACCTCCTTTGCATCTCGGGTTTTGGTCGAATTGGAGTTGGTCTTCAAAACAGTCATCGCGTAGCAAAGATGGAAGTTCAATTCGGTTTGGTCTAATCTGCTTCAGTCGGTTCGGTTCGGGTGCCATGCTTCCTATTATGCTCCTGGGTGCGGTTCGGTTCGGATGCCTTCTGCCTGGATTTGGTTCGGTAGTTGCTCTCTCACTTCGGTTCGGGTCAAGATGTCTTGGCTCCGGTCCAATCCTCCTCCCTACCTCCGATCTGATCCCCTGCTCCTGTTCAGCTCATGTTGTTTTTCCATCCGATCCCACGCCTTCCTGCCGTTCCGATCCGATCCCCTTTGGTCTCTCCGATCCGATCCCTTCACCAACTCTATGCGAATGGCCTTCCTTCTTGCCAAGTTTCCTTTGTGCCATATTTCAGTCCGGTTTGGATTTCCTTGCCCAGCTCTCCTATCCGATCCGAGCCCATACCCGATCCGATCCGAAACCCTGCACAACTTTCTGCAACTTTTTCCAGCAACATGTTTACGCCATTCGATGACGTTTTCGACCAATCTAACTATTCTAATCAATCACAAAACATGTCATACAGTCATAGCAAAAAATAGAAGTGACCATAAACACCGAAATATCAACCATAACATGTAAAACGCATCAAATATAGCCAAAACCCCATATTTTCTCTTAAGCATGTTTAAGTAAAACTAATGACATGATTAGCAAAACTTAACCAAATTAACCCAAGTTCATATCAGAGGTCTAGAACATCATTTGAGGATTTATATTTATTTTTCCAGATTTTTATCATGTTTAAATTCGCTAATTAACACTAATTTCCCTTAATTAACCATAATTGGTGAGGAACTATGCAAATCACTCACCTTAGCCACAAATAAAGCCTCAAAACTGAAACGAATCTCTGTTTGGCGTTGTTCCCAATCTTACACAGCAGCTCTTCCTCGATTCTCGTGCTAATCCGCCTTGATTTGATGTAATTTAAGCCAAAACTTGATTAAGAGGTGATTAAGGATGATTCTAGATGTTGGAGGCCATTGTTAGGGTTGAACAAATGTTTATGGCGGCTGGAAAAATGTCTAAAAACCGAAATCCTAACCCTAGCAGCCCTTAAATACCTCTAATCCCGAAATCCCCCAATGGGCCTAGCTGCTAATCACCTGGTTAAGCCCAATTAAGCTGTTTTTCACCATCTGAAACTTGTTTCAGCCATATCTCCCAAACGGTGAGTCCGTTTGGCTAATGTGACCACTCTACGGAATTGTAAACCATCAAACGAATCTAATGGAAGTGATTTCAGGTCAAAATTCCTTTTCAGTCAAAAGTTATGGCCAAAACAGTATCAACTAGGGGCAAAACGGTCATTTAAAAATCGGTAAAAGTCATGAACATGGGAAATGACCCCAATAGTCGTTCCCCAATATTACATGACCATACGACTTCATATAAGAAAGAAATAAATATTCTACGATCCTCCGATGCGTAGAATGTGGGTTGTTACATTCTTCGCCCCTTAAGAAATTTCGCCCCCGAAATTCCCTAACCAAAACACACAAAGGGTCCCGCATGCCTATCAGCCATAAAACAACAATCAAACATGCAAAACAAGTCTATCCCAACATGCGGAATAACTAAATTGCAAAGTAAATCTTACCAGGCAAAGAGTTCTGGATACGTCTTCCTAATGCTCTCCTCTGTCTCCCAAGTACAGTCATTCTCGTTCTCGCCCCACTGAACCTTGACTAGCTTCACCACCTTCCTTCGAAGTTGCTTCGTATCGTGCTCGACAATACAAATCAGCTTGCGGTTCCCAACCGCCTCGGGTTCTACTTCGAAGTCCTCCAACTGATCAGGTGAAATAGTCATGTCTGGGTCGTGCATGAACTTCATTCGCTGGGAAACATGAAATATGTCATGTACTCCTGCCATCTTTTTAGGTAATCCAACCCTATACATCACATTACCAACTACATTCCAAATGTCCTTCCAAGTCTAACCCGAATCTTGCCTACATCCATACTGCACGTCGAACGTATATTCACCTCTTAGAGGCAAACTAGATCCATCCAATGACCCTATGCACTACGTCTATATCTGTACTGTACGTCTAACGTACATTCACCTTCTAAAGGTGAACTAGACTCATCCAATGAACCTAGGTACCCTACCCATATTCGTACTGCACGTCCAACGTACGTTCACCTTCTAAAGGTGAACTAGACTCATCCAATGAATCTAGGTGCTCTACCTACAAGCCCAAGTCCAACTGAAACTCCTATATCCGTTGAATATACAAGACGACGGACGCTCCACAAGGCCCAACATACTTCAAGTCTAAAGTAAAGTATCTTACACCCGTCATATCACCATGATCAACGAACTTATCCTATTTCTACTCAACAGGATCCTACAGGTGATAGTCTACTCAAAAGAAGAAAGATAGGAACAAACACAACAACCAAAGCATTCGTCAAACAAATCCTATCTATCACCTGCTAAAGCCATGAATACATCGATACCTGTATGTCTGGTCCAACCAACATCAATAACTAATGGAAGCCCCGCCTCCAAACGGACTACCGTACGTCCAACGTACGTTTATCCTCCAAGGATAACTAGATCACGTCCAACGGATCCAAGGTAACGGGCATACCCAGATACCCCTGCTTTTAGTCTGCCTGAAACACTCGAGTCCCACCCAAGTCTATCTATTATCTTGCTGACCTCTCGAGTCCAACTCGAGCCAATCCAATTCCTTGCAGCCTTCTCGAGTCCAACTCGAGTCAATCCATTATCCATAAACTTAGACTCAGTCTTGAGGATCCATTACCTACAAATTCTAGTCCAACGTGAGTCGTCTTCCTATTCGTTGTAGCTCCAAGATCAACGAATATCTATTTTCTTTTACGAGTCCAAGTCCAACTTGAATCGTCCTACCCTTCGTTGCATCTTCCATGATCAACGAACACACCCTATTCTTTCAAAAAGAACATCAACATAGAGTCCTAAACAATCCATTACTTTGCATCTTTCTCGAGCCCCACTCGAGAAATCCCACAAACCTATCGAGTCTAACTCGGGGCAGTCCATACCATCGAATAGTCTTATCTTGTCACAACTGCCCATCACTCTTCTAGTAAACCAAGATATCATCCAATGAAAATCACAACAACTACCTATCTCTCGCGCAGACCATCCTAGTCGACCTCGACATTCCCCGAGCACAAGCCCCAAAGGCCTAAACCAATATCAGACAAGCACCCAAGGAAATATCTCCTCCGAGTTCAGACAATCTACGTGAGATGATATGAGCAAAACATCCAAACATTCAAGCATCCACAACTGGCTTTGGCTATCCTCGCCAATCTTGCTTGAAACTATTATCGATCGCCTGACCAAGTCCTGACCAAACTACTATACATCCAACGTGCATTTGCTTCTCTGACTCCTTTTATCATCTTCATGATAAGGTAGGCGATCCAATACCGCCTTTCGTCCATCATCCACTCTAATGGTCGTCAAAGACTCTTCACAATCTACTACCACTCTATACCCTTGGAGTCAATCAACTCCCAAAATCAAGCCAAACTTAGTAAAGCTCAAAATAAAGCAATCACAACAAACATACATCCATGACTCGATAAGACCAAATTACAACAAATCCTACAAAGACTAGTCAAACCACCTATCGGGTTTGTCACTGCTAAAGGTCTATCGACTATCTTGGGTTCCAATTCCAACCTATATACCAGGTCACTAGATATGAAGGAACGAAACGTCCCAATATCAAACAAAGCTAGAACATGAACATCTTAAATAGAAAGCATACCTCGAATAACGACACCTTTTTCCTTCTGCGCCGCAGTTGGGGCATTCGACGAAGAAGGAACAGCATTGATAGCATATGCTTTCACGATCTGCTTCTCCCTAGGAGATTGTGAACATTCATTCTTGTGATGTCCCGCTTGGCCGCAATTAAATCACTTCTTTTCCCCAGGCTTTTCTCGACAATCTCTGGCATAGTGGCCCTTCTTACCACAACTAAAGCACTCGCCATCGTTCTTATTTTTCTTTTTCTGACCATCCTTAGCTTGGTCCTGTTTCCTCTTATTCTGGTAATTTTCTTTGCCTCCACCGCTTGCTTGCGGCTTTGGCTCCTCTGTAGGTGTAATAGTGATCTCGGTCCTTGGCTTAGGGTAAAGACTCTCTGATCTTAACGCTTTCCCTACAATCGATTCAAACGTCTCATCGATGTGGTTAATAAGCCTTTCCCCCAAGTATCCATCCAAGCCAGTTATGAACTTCTCATTCTTCTTCTCAGGAGTATCGATAAGAGATAGTCCATACTTCGACAAAGTATCGAACTCAGCAATATAGTCCGAGACTGCCTTACCATTCTGCTTAAGCTCCAAGAACTTCCTAAACAATTCTGACTTCTGAGCAGCTGGGATAAACTTGTCGCTAAAGCGAGCCTTAAACTGATCCCAAGTAACCTGATCCTCTGGAGTGGCTGTCTTAATAGCATTCCACCAATTCATCGCTCGCCCTTGCAGCTGGCGAGACACTTGCCTTCTCTTCATCGCATCCTCGATACCCAAGTCGTCGAAGATACGATCATAGCTATCCAACCAATCCTGAACATCCGTGGCCGACTCCGTTCCGTGGAACGGCTTTCCCCCAAGGTTAGTGTAATCCTTGAACAGCTTGGCGAAATCGGCCCTCGGCGCCTGCACTACTGGACCACCGCCATTACCGGGATTGGGATCTGCCCCCTGAACATCCTGAAGCATCCCTCTCATGAAGTCAATGAACATCGTCCTCATGTCAGGAGCATTCCCATTATTGGTCCCTCTACCAGCACCCCACATGTCTCGACTCATCGTTCAATCTGTAAAGAGAAAACGGTTAACTACCTCCAAGGTGGTGCTAGTGCAGTACGACTTCATCCTTATACTACTAATAGTATATACATATATATAACTTTTGAAAACCAAAGTAGTCACAAATACACGCTCCCATATACGTATTATCTCTCCCTAGTGTCTTTCTCTAGGTTAACTACGCAACCTAGAGCTCTGATACCAAATGTGACGGTCCGCCCCGCATTAACCGACATTTCCTCCGAAAGTGCGTTGTACACATGTCCGCTAGCACGGGACGGTCATCATAAAAAGGAACGAAGATGAAAGAACTACAAAGAACCTGTAGAATGTCTCACAGCGCATGGAACAAAATATAATAATAATATACTTGACATAAAACAGGCGAGACAGTACATAAGCTGAAAACTAAATCATGTCTAACATGGCAGCGGAAATCCAAAATACAGCTTATGATCCAACATCATTATTACAACTTTAAAACTGTCTCTAAAGCAAAAGAAAGCAGAAGAAGGAGGTACACTACTAATGCCCAAGCAGTGACCTTCAACAACACAGGGAGAATATATATATATATATATATATATATCATACGTGGGAGCCTCCTGCTCGCCTCCGGATCAGCTTCTCGTGCATACCCAGCTAACCTGTCTCTTGTCTGCTCGTGGGAGCACCCAGAGTAATAAAAAGAGACATAAAACTCTGGGTCAGACAAAAAGTCTGGTATGAGCGATAAGCAGCAAAACAAAACAATAACAGGTATAATCCAATCATACCTGAACCTGGACCTGCAACCAAAGAGTTAGCACTACATACTGTACAATACTCCAAGGTGCCACTACATACGGTGTCAAGAATATGGGGGTGGGGTTGTGCATGTCATAATGATGGCAAACAATCAAGCATATCAACCATCCTCACATCTCTCACTCAGTGCATAAAGCATACGATACCCGTTACTTTGGTCACCTGATTCTTTGGCCATGACGGAATCCAATCCCATACAACTATCACTACAAGCCCCTAATATGTCTCTCAATAGTGAACCAAGGCTACGGATACCGATAAACCCTTGGCACGCGTCCTGCAGCAAAGCCCAATCAAGAAGCTCACTCATTGGTTCCCATCTGGATCCTGAGTCAAAGCTCCTCACTTGGACCTCCTTTGCATCTCGGGTTTTGGTCGAATTGGAGTTGGTCTTCAAAAGAGTCATCACGTAGTAGAGATGGAAGTTCAATTCGGTTTGGTCTAATCTGCTTCAGTCGATTCGGTTTGGGAGCCATGCTTCCTAGTATGCTCCTGGGTGCGGTTCGGTTCGGATGCCTTCTGCCTGGATTTGGCTCGGTAGTTGCTCTCTCGCTTCGGTTCGGGTCAAGATGTCCTAGCTCCGGTCCGATCCTCCTCCCTACCTCTGATCTGATCCACTGCTCCTATTCAGCTCATGTGGTTTTTCCATCCGATCCCACGCCTTCCTGCCGTTCCGATCTGATCCCGTTTGGTCTCTCCGATCCGATCCCTTCACCAACTCTATTCCAATGGCCCTCCTTCTTGCCAAGTTTCCTTTGTGCTAGATTTCAGTCCGGTTCGGATTTCCTTGCCCAGCTCTCCTATCCGATCCGAGCCTATACCCGATCCGATCCGAAACCCTGCACAACTTTCTACAACTTTTTCCAGCAACTTGTTTACGCCATTCGACGACGTTTTCAACCAATCTAACTATTCTAATCAATCACAAAACATGTCATACAGTCATAGCAACAAATAGAAGTGACCATAAACACCGAAACATCAACCATAACATGTAAAACGGATCAAATATAGCCAAAACCTCATATTTTCCCTTAAGCATGTTTAAGTAAAACTAATGACATGATTAGCAAAACTTAACCAAATTAACCCAAGTTCATATCAAAGGTCTAAAACATCATTTGAGGATTTATAAGTATTTTTCCAGATTTTTATCATGTTTCAATTCGCTAATTAACACTAATTACCCTTAATTAACCATTATTAGTGAGGAACTATGCAAATCACTCACCTTAGCCACAAATAAAACCTCAAAACTGAAATGAATCTCTGGTTGGTGCTATTCCCAATCTTACACAGCAGCTCTTCCTCGATTCTCGTGCTAATCCGCCTTGATTTGATGTAATTTAAGCCAAAACTTGATTAAGAGGTGATTAGGGATGATTCTAGATGTAGGAGGCCATTGTTAGAGTTGAACAAATGCTTATGGCGGCTGGAAAATTTTCTAAAAACCGAAATTCTAACCCTAGCAGCCCTTAAATACCTCTAATCCCAAAATCCCCCAATGGGCCTAGCTGCTAATCACCCAGTTAAGCCCAATTAAGTTGTTTTTCACCATCTGAAACTTTTTTCAGCCATATCTCCCAAACGGTGAGTCCGTTTGGTTAATGTGACCACTCTACGGAATTGTAAATCATCAAACGAATCTAATGGAAGTGGTTTCAAGTCAAAATTCTTTTCGAGTCAAAAGTTATGGCCAAAACAGTATCAGCTAGGGGCAAAACGGTCATTTAAAAATCGGTAAAAATCATGAACATGGGAAATGACCCCAATAGTTGTTCCCCAATGTTACATGACCATACGACTTCGTATAAGAAAGAAATAAATATTCTACGATCCTCCGATGCGTAGAATGCGGGTTGTTACATTCTTCCACAAATGTCATCCAAACTCCTTTTAGAACCCCAACCTCCAAACAATCTCTAACTTTACCCAAAAATGTTATCATTTCAAAATACTACTGGCTTCCAAACAACCTAATTAAGTATGCTCCTAATTGAACGTGTATCACAAAAAAACTAGAATCTTTGGTAATACCCCAATAGTCCCCATGTGGTTTTTGTGGCTTTACGTTGCTGCTTCCACCTTGATTCTGAAAAATATCTCCCTTCAACAACAAATTGAGAACTTTCTTCATTATCCACCGTCTTACCAAGTATTTTGCAAATAATGTTGCTTTCTCTTTTAGCGTGCAGCGACTCCCTTTTATCTTCCCAAACCCTTGACACTTCACCTCGAGTAGTGAATTTGCAGCTTTTTTCCTCTACTTGTCCTGCAGAAACAAGATTCTTTGTTATTTCTGGAACATACCTAACTTCCCTGAGTTTCGTCACCCTTCCATCATGTATCTTCAATCTAACAGAACCTGTCCTTTTAACGCACAACTCTTTACCATTGGCAAATTCTACTTTAGCATCTTGCTCTTCATAATCAACAAATGTCTTCTTTTGATTGCATAAAAATAGTTAAAACAAAGCATTAGAAAATATTTTTAAGTTATGAGCAATTTCCTAAAAATGGAACACACTGTATTTCATAATGCATATAAACTCGTTTTATTGTCAGTTTGATAGTGCATAAGATTATCAAGCAAAACGTCACCGTAGTGGTTTACCATATCCGAAAAGTCTATTGTACTAAAAAAAGCTGAAAACTATGCAAGTAGTCAAAAGCTCGAATGGCTCTTCTTTGTAGGATAGACTAATAAAATTTAGTAAGTGGCAATTTTTGTAACATGTAGTATGGACCGAAGTATATAAAACTTCACATCAGTTTTATATATAAAACATTAAAAGAAATTGATTGGCAACACCTTTGTTTACCAAGACACATTTTAATGTTCTGACTACACCTTAGTTGTATCTATTTATCTAGCACATGTAGCTATGTAAACATATCATATCAATATACTAAAAGAAAAAACCAATAAAAATTCTTTACAATAGTTTTTATTTCTCAGAAAAAATTTATAGATTGATATTCATAAAAGAAAATTCTCAATCTTATTTTCTTATAATAGTATTTTTATTAGACAAAGATATAAATACTTGCCTACATCTACTCTATGCTTGGAGATAGATAAGCTGAATTTCTTGTCAAGGCTTCAGCCACCTTATACCTTGAACATGATAATAAAATTGTTTTGAATGGATGATTAAAACTAATGCAATATAACTAATATAGAAGTTACATGGAAAAATATTTTGTTTACTATTTATGTATATGTATAATACATTAGACAGTGCCAAGATATATACATTAAAGTATATAATTAGATATTGCACAGATTAAATTACAAAATTTTATTTAGCAAACAAAAAAATTATGAATCGAAGTTTGTAAAATTGTTAACAAGATAAAAATAAATGAAATCTATCACTATATTATGAAAAATTGCACTTATTCACAATAAAAATATATCTGTAAACGGTTATTGTCATGTAGTATATTTCACGTACACAATAATTGATTCTTGGATATAAGCTTCCCAAATCGAGAAAACAATAGGAATAATAATTAGGACATTATTATGGTATAATATAAGACGTGAAATAGGAATAATAAAAACATAGGTCTTAAAACCTCTTCAATGGTGCATTTCTAACTCAAAAGTCGGAGCTTTCTAACTCAAGAGTCGGAGCTCTCTCAATGAATTCTCAAGTAACCAAAATTCAAAAGAAAACATCATTATATTAATAAATATATTATTAACGTATCAAAAATTCGCCATATATATGGAGAATAATAAAGTTATAATTTTCCATCATTTATGAAACACGATGAAGAATAAGATAGTTCAGCTTGGTATTTTCCAATGTGTGTACATTTATTGGTGTGCTAAAGATCATGGTCGGCTAACAGCTAAATTAGGATTCATATTCCCTCACTCATAAAGAAAACAGTAAGAAATTTTGATGTATACTACACTAGCACATTATATGATTATAAGAAAAAAAGATTATTAAGTATTTGTAAATTTTAATGTATATCACATTATATGATTAATAATATTTTGGTAACTTATCAAATGCACTTTAGGTACGGAATCGATGTTTATCTTCAAAAGCATAAATTACATTACAATTTCATTGTTTTGATACTAGAAAGCAATAAAGTGCAGCAACAATGGGTCAGAGCACTAACCTTAGAATTATTTAGGTTAACTACTTAAAGAGTGGTAAATTTGAACAAATAACATTTTTACGCTTTTAAACTGTATAAGAGAAAATAAGAGTTTTAAGTATTTGTAAATTTGAATGTATATTACATTATATCATTAATAAAATTTTATTAATTTATCAAATGCACTTTAGACATTGGATCGATGTTATCTTCAGAAGCATAAATTATGGTACAATTTCCATTGTTTTAAAACAAGGAAGTAGTAAAGTGTAGCAACAATGGGATAGAGCACTAATCTCAGAATAATTTAGGTTAGCTACTAAAAGTGTGGTAATATTTTGCAATACAAGCATATATTGATTAATCACAAAAATGATTATTTTTCTATTCAATGCTTCTCGTGAGGAGAATAAAATTTTGAATCAAAACTGTTAAACCGTCAATATTTTTATTCAAATATAGTTCTAACACTAATCAAAGCTAACATGTTTGAACGGAATACGTGATGATACCTTACAATTGAATGAGAATTTCACATATTATTTCCTTTTTATTGTAAATTGTAATAAACATTTGTTGCATATGACATGTACTTTATTGACACATACGTGCCAATAATGAAGTTGCTTCATGAGAAATTAGCCGATTGCTTCAAGCACCATAAATTGTTAGTGAATCACATACTTATACATGTTGGATATAACAGTACTATTTTTGTTTGATGATAACAAACATATATTATTCTATAAATGTGTTTGTAATTGTCCTATTCAATATTTCATCACATACAGAAATAAATATTTATTTTTGAATAAAATACTATTGCACATAATATAATATTCAAACAGTGTTTTTATTTAAATAAATATTTTATTACTTTATTTGAATTATTACAAACTTCTGACACCACTATTGTACATCCCACTGATACAATACATTCTGTTTCACTTGTACATTGATTGCAACACTCTATTCACGCAGTTATATATATATACACACACACAAACATGCTGACACACTTTGTGTTCACATGCTTCATATCATGTCCTGTCACTGGCATGCCTGTCACATAAACACACAGAGTAAACTTGAACAAAATACATCTAAATTCTAGCAAATATAAATTTATTTTTGATGTGTTTCTGATCATATTTCTGTACTTGGTCCGACATGTATATACATTTATTTTGCCTAAACTGCATGCGATATTCACAATGATTCACTGTAAATACCACAAGGTAGGTTTAATAACTGGTGCCTACACATCAGCATCAACACGGCTATAGCAGTATGCTGATTTATTTAGAAAAATATTTTTGCACTTGTATGCAGTTATTTTTCAGGTGAACAAGATTAAAACTCAAGCATGCTCAGTGGCACATAAATGGACAAGGATGCAAGCCAGAAGAACGAATACACATGTGCGCAACCAACATGGCATAAATGGCCAGTACACAAAGTACTACAGTTACTCTAGCATATGCATAAAACCAACATCAAGGTAGTCTCAAAATGAGGCAAACATCAATGAGCAAGTGCAAAAGAAGGTCCAGCATAAGAAAATGTAATTCAGTAGTGTGCACAAAACAAGGGAGCAACATATATATACAACATGCACATTTTGACATGCATATGTGCAAATCAGAAAACCCACAAGTATAAGCAGCAATTGCACAAGGAAAATGAACAAGCATAAAGCATCTCAAATACACAAACCAGCCATGCTTAATGCCAAATGCCAGGCATGTACACAAGGTTAAATGATGTCATACAAAGGTATACACACACATTGTAACACCCCATATTTTATACATAGTAATTATATTAAAAGGATAATAAAATGAATGATAATTAAATTAAATATTCTGAATTAGGTAAAAACAGACTTTACTGTTGCGTCCATTACGAAATTTTGTTTCAGTTAGACTCTTGTTTTTCATAGATTGGATCAAATATGATGAAGTTATACATATAAGAAGATTAGACCAAAATTTATTGATAATACACACACAAACACATACACACACACACACACACACACACACATATATATATATATATATATATATATTAAATAAATTAAAAGACAGCGCAGCAGGAAGTAACGTTCACTGGGAAACCCACCCATAACCGGATCGACCCATGTCTAAGGCAGGTCGACCCTAGGGTTAACACTGGCAAAGGTGGGTCGACCTACTTGTACGTAGGAACATGTCCTTGAGGCTGTATCTGGACTGTTTTCTTTTCTATATGCATACGCTGACTCAGCATTGAGTGTGCGGTTGGATGTCTAAACCTAAAATCTAACGGTATGGAATAATCCTAGGTAATTTGTAAATAGGATAACAGTCTCATTGTTTTCTACACAAAAACTATTCTTTATTTCTTCTTCCTCTAACCTATATTCTGAATAAAAATATGAATAAATGTTGAGATGTTGCCTAAGCCTAGATTAAAGAGGACAAATTCCAATTTTTCTACAACAAATCTAAGGAGGACTTTCTTCAACAACATCAATATAAAAGGGATATTTTAATTGTACTTCAATCCAACCACTGTGAATTCTAATCATTTTCAGATTTGATAATTAAAAAGTATTTTGATAGTGAATAAATCTGAATCTGAAATCATATAGTGTTTTCCATTTTATATGTTTATATGTCACTGTTTCACTGTTAAAGTTTTTCAGTTATTATCAATTATATGTATATCCTATTATCCCTTTTCTGTTTTAGACTTATTTACAGTCTTATGCTATTTTATTTATCTTATGTGTTTTTGAATCAGATCTACGTTTTTCTTCTATTTCTTTTTATTTTGCGCTATAATTAGGCAATCTAATGCCTAGGCTATTCACATCTGAATTATGTAAATTGGATAAATTTAAAATAACTTAAAATGTTAGTAAAAAGGAGAATTATGCATATTAAAACATGAAATCCAAGGACTGTAAAGTTGGGATAATATGTAAAACATGTAGGTTAAACTTTATTTAATAATTAAGTAGGATATGTTGGGAGACTTAGATGTAATTACGTAATAGGTAACTTAATATACATATACATCTGGGCGGGTACTTGTTTGGGGAAGCGGTTGTACACAAAATAACATTTATAATGTCATTTGGAACCAGACTTATTAATAAGCATAAACCTACTAAATTATTATTTAATTGATAATCTAAGAGGTCCCACGTTCTGTTGTTTGTATCCGATTTTGGGACTCTTAAATCCAAGTTACTTGGGGTCATAAGCACAGGGGGCTAGCTTATGCCAGATTGTGTGGAACCTGTATCATTCAGTATCCCTATTAGTATCATAGAGGAGGGACCTCGCACTAGGTAGGGGCCTGGGCATGCTTTATTGTTCTGGATTGTAAGTGGTTCAAGTGGAAGGTGGGTACGGGCGTGTTTCGGCGGAGTCATGTGCGTGCATGGGTCCGAGTAGGGGAAACTAGGATGCTGTAACACCAACAAATAGGTCTGTGTATTATAGTTGATGGGTTAGGGATTGATACCCCCTACTGCGGTAGCTGGCAAAAAATATTTGTGTAGTAAGGAGTTAATCGCATGGGTAGTAATTAAGGTAACACCTAATCTTGATGTTCTACTAGCGGTTTTGTAATTTTATTCTTGGGATATGAATGAGAAGCATACACGGTCTTTACTTCACCTTATTATCTTTACTTTATCATGTTATCTCGTTATCTCGTACTTGTCTATTTATTACAGTTTCATGTTCAACATTATTTACCTGTCTTGACATTTTCCATCTTATCCTACTGCTATAAATCATTGGAACTCGCCAGACTTTATGTCTGACCTATTTTTGTTTCCATTCCCTCCCTTCCTTCCTCCCCTCATGTTCTCAGGGTGGTGTTCAGTAGTGATTAGGACTTCTTTCAGCTTGGATTTGTACTCCTTTCGACTAGATGTACTGCTTTGATTATTGTTCTATTTTGTCATGGCCATTGAGGAGGGACATAATTTTACATTTTTTTACTTTGATGTTTGGTATTAGGAGACGAATGGTTTTAATTGAAACTTTTGGTAGTTGAAACAATGTGATGTCGTAACTGGTTTGAAATGATGTTTTCCTTTAATAATAAATGTTAATTCTTTTGTTTCATATTTATAACTATCTTGTGAATTCTAGTTATTGTTTACCTATTATGATTCATAGAACTTAATGCATTCTCATATGGGTAACATTAAGGGACATGGGTGTAGCATTTGGTATCAGAGAAAAGGTTACAAGATCAGAGAAAAAGCTTTTGAAAAAGTATGTTTCAAAGGAAAGATTTTCAAATAAAACCAATTTTTGAAAAATATATCCCCTCAAGTTATTTACAATATTCCTTCGATCTCCTTTTTAATTCTTGTTTCGTCCTTTTTCAGCATGTCTGGGTATCCTA
Source organism: Allium sativum (assembly GCA_030737875.1). Lineage (NCBI taxonomy): Eukaryota > Viridiplantae > Streptophyta > Magnoliopsida > Asparagales > Amaryllidaceae > Allium > Allium sativum. The sequence continues at coordinate 534,281,448 of CM060923.1, read as the reverse complement.
ATCTTCTCGAGGCATCCCACTACCAACTTGGTTCTGTAGATACTTAGAAGCTACGGCACCTACCGGAGTGTAAGAAAATGTCCCTCCCCCAACGGCAGCTGCATTAGCTCTACCCAATCATGTAGTCAACTTCTCTAAGTTTTGTAAGGACTTCTATAAGATGGGAGGCAAGCAATTTCGTGGTACTGAGAGTTTTATGGAGGTGTGTAATTGGCTTATGGAGACGGGGTATATGTCTAAGTTGTGGGAGCTCGGTGATAGGAGAAAAATTCAGTTTGGTTGCTTGGCAACTAAAGGACGAAGCATCTAATTGGTGGGAGGTGATTCCGGCCGGACAAATAGTGGCTACTTGGGATGAATTTAAGACAAGATCCAAGATGATATTCTTATCGCAAGCGGAGGAAAGAATGCAAATGGAAAGATTTCTGAATTTGAAGCAAGGAAGCATGACAGTGAAGGAATATGTTAACAACTTTAATCAACTAGCGAGATTTGGGTTGGATTTGGTAAACACTCCTCAAAAGAAGGCCATGAGGTTCGCAAAAGGATTGAACCAACCACTCCAAGATTTACCCCTAATGCATGTACCGATGGGAGCAACTTTGGAGAGGCTTGTTGACATGGCTTTAATGCACGAGGATGGTATAGAGACAAAGAAAGAGGTTAAGACCGAGGAGGAGAAACCCAAGGCTAAGAAGTAAGCCCAAGAAGGGCGTAGCTAAGAAGGGAGGAAAACTTGACAAGGCTTAAATCAAGACAGAGATTAAATGCCATAGTTGTGGTACTTTAGGACATTTTGTGGGAGAATGTAAGAAGATGATGAATGCTTGCATTACTTGTTGTCAAGTTGGACATTTTAAAGGACAGTTCCCTAACAAGCAAAGGCAGAAGGCTGGATCGTCTGGAGGACAATTTAATGCTCTAGAGGCTGGTGGACCAGATCGTGGCAGGAAAGTCATGGCAGAAGGTTTTATTTCTCTTTTTCACTATGTTATTAGAACTCTCTTTGATTCTGGTGCTTCTCATTCATTCATATCCACTCTGTGGTATATAATCTGCACCTAGACACTAGTATTGTTTCTGTTCCTATTGTAGTCTCAAAACACATAGGAGGAATGGCTCAATTATCTATGTTATGTAGGGGTTTGAGAATTTATGTTATGGGCGTCTAAATTTGAATTTGACGCATATGTTCTTGGATTTATGGGTTACGAATTAATTCTAGGAATGGATTGGCCAGCCCTGCATGGTTCCATTCTTGATTATGAGAGGAGAGTTATTATACTTCTAAGGTGCTAAGGTAGAACTCTCAAAAATTCTTATGACCCATGGGGGGTCAGTTATGCTTAGTTTCCTTGTTTCTCTTGATGCTTCCGTTGACGATCTTCGATAAGTACCCATAGTTAGTGGTTTTCCAGATGTGTTCGACAAGGTTAGGGGATTTCCTCCGAGGCAAGAGATAGAATTCTGGATTTACTTGGTGGAGAATGCGAAACTAGTCGCTTTACAAGTGCACCAATGACTTCTAAGGAGGGGGCTCAATAAACAAGTAGGTTAGTTATTGGAGAAAGGATTCATTAGAAAGAGCGTTTCTGAGTGGGGAGCTCTAGCCCCTTTGCAACCTAGGCAAATGTCTCTCTCTGTCTATTCATGGACTATAAATAATTGAATAAACTCACCAAGAAGAATAGGCACCCACTTCTGAGGATTGAGGACTTGTTTCACCAACTAGTAGATGCTTCGGTTTCTCACTGTTGGATCAAGCTATGGGATTTCATCAGCTGAGGGAAGCATATGATAGTATTGACAAGACAACTTTCAAAACTCCGGATGGTTTATCTGAGTGGTTGGTCGTGCCTTTTGGGCTGAACAATGCCCCCACATACTTCGTGGACTTAATGAGTCGGGTGTTTAGGGAGTATCTGAACAAATTAGTGGTGGTTTTTGTGGAAGAAATTTTGGTTTTCTCGAGGAGTGAGGAAGAGCATGGAAGATACTTGGAAGAGGTTCTCAACACTCTCAGATCACATAAGCATAAGGCTAAATTTATTAAGTGTCATTTCTACAGAAAGGAAGTAAGGTTGCTAGGGCATGTAGTCCCCAAGGATGGAATAGCGGTGGACCCCACTAAAGTTGTCACGTTTCAAGATTGAAAGCCCTTAAAATGCGATAGAGGTAAGGAGTTTCCTTGGATTGGTGAGTAATTATAGAAAATTCATTAAGGACTTTGCACGAATATCAGCTCCGCTCACCCGTCTAACGAAGAAGAAATTGGCTTTGGCTTAGAACATTGATTGTAAGGATGCATTCTAGAGGTTGAAGAGGGCTCTGGCATCAGCCCATGTTCTGACTCTTCCCGGTAGTAGGAAGGTGTTTACGATCTATAAGGATGCTTGTGGCACATGATTAGGTGATATGTTGATGAAAGGGGGTAGGGTACTTTGCTATGGAAGTAGGCATTTAAGAGTTTATGAGAAGAACTAAGCTATCCACGACTTGGAGTTGGCTGCAATAATGTTAGCACTTAATTTGTGGTGACACTATATACTTAGAGAAAGATTTGTGCTCTACGCGGAACATAAGTCGCTCAAATATTTTTCTCACAGAAGGATCTCAACTTAAGGCAACAAAGATGGATGGAGCTCCATGCGTCCAATGATTTTGATATAGCTTATACCCCAGGCAAGGGTAATGTGGCTGTAGATGCGTTAAGTAGGAAAAGAATGACCTTGAGTCCTTTGTTCATAGATAGGAAGAGCATGGAGTCGATATTAACCTTTGATTTTAAGCCATCTACGGATTTTACGCTTGAATTGTTAACATCATTAGAGGTAGGACCTACTCCTATGGAATGCATTGGATTTATATAGCAAGACGATCAACAGTTGATGGATATCTTGGATAGACTTAGTTGAGGAGAGACCTCTAGTCACCTAAATAGATATTCAGTGTATGAGAAAGGGTGGCTAAGATGAGACGGAAGGCTGTGTGTCCCTAGGGTTGGGGATTTGCTGAGATTAGCTCATGAGGAGGCTCATCACTCTCGGATAACTATCCATTTGGGCGGTGACAAGATGTACTGAGACATGAAGCGAATTTTTTATTGACTGGCATGAAGAAAGATGTCGTATAATTCATGGATCGATGTTTGATTTATCCACAAGTGAAGGCTGAACAAAGGAAACCTAGCAGATTACTTCATCCCTTGGATTTCCCACAATGGAAATGGGAGAGTGTCTTTATGGACTTCATTGATAGACTGCCCCGATCAAGGACTGGAAACACAAGCATATGATTTATAGTAGACAGACTTACAAAAAGCACTCACTTTAATCCTGTCAAGAGCAAGAGGGTGGCAGCTTGGCTCACATTGATATACCTTAGAGAGATTGTTCAACTTCATAGGGTACCTTCCAGTATACTAAGTGACTGTTACTCCATCTTTACAAGTGAATTTTGGAGGAGCTTGCAAGAGGGCTTAGGTACATAGTTAAGATTGAGCACATCTTATCACCCTCAGACGATGGACAAACCGAGAGGGTTAATAGAGTTTGAGAGGATCTACTGAGATTGTGTATACTAAACTTCGGAGGGACTTGAGAGGAACATCTCCCATTAGTTGATTTCGCCTACAACAATAGTTACCAATCAAGCATAAGGATGGCGCTCTTCGAAGCACTTTATGCATGACCATGCAGATCGCCGACGTGTTGGTTGAGTCTACATACAGACTTCTACTTGGGGTAGAGATGGTGAGAGAGACTTTTCAGAAGACAAACCATATTCAAAGAAGAATGACAGTAGATCAAGATAGGGAAAAGTTATATGTCGATAAAAGAAGGAATGACTTGAAATTTAAGGTAGGAGATATGGTGTTTATCAAAGTATCGCCTTTAAGAAATGTTTTTTGATTTGGCTCGGAAGGGAAATTGACCCAAAGTTCATAGGACCATTTCCCATAGTTGAGAGGATAGGCCTAATGGCCTATAGAGCTAGACTACAAGAGAGGCTAGCGGGAGTTCACGACGTATTCCATGTTTCCCATTTGAGGAAATGCCTACCTGATTCAGTGGTGCTAGTAGATCCAAGTACGCTTGAGGATGTTGAAGTAGAGAAAGAGGCATCAGTTCGGAAAGTTCCTTCCCATATTCTTGGATCAGAGGCTATGCAACAAAGAGATCAAGTTAGTGAAAGTGCAATGTTGAGAAGATTGAGACGACGCGACATGGGAACCTGAGGACAAGATTCGCGCTTCTTACCCTTTTCTCTTTGAGAGTACGTTCTTAATTTCGTTCTAAGTTTTTGAGCTTGAATTTATTTATCCCTACCATTTGAATCATCAATCCTTAAGTAGAAACCTATGTTTGAAAACATGTGTTTGAGACATGTTATGTTTAATGATTGCAAGTGGGTGCAAGTGTTTTCTAGTGGTTGCCTATGGATGCATATACACACACATTAGGCACTTGATCGGCCCAAGCACTTACATACTGCATATGGATGTGTGTGCATTTTTAATTTTCAATGGATGAAAGTGGTTGAATCGTCACATAGATGTCGCATTTTAATGAATGGTTGTGAACAAATGTAGAACTATTATGTATTTTTAGGATTATTTGCATACATATTGGAAACATGGCACATACATACATTGCATTAAGGAGGTCAACGAATCAGTCGACTGCCTGATTTTCGCATTAGTTTAGGAGCACATACACGACACCTTTGAATATTTTTATACAAAGCAATCGAAATTTTAAGGACAATGAAAGCCTGTGGATGATGGATGAGTAGATGGATGTAGGTTTTAAGTAATAACATTCATCTTAACTTGGAGATTTCGGGATGAAATCCTTTAATGATGGGAGAATGTAACACCTCATATTTTATAGACAGTAATTATGTTAAAAGGATAATAAAATAAATACTAGTTAAATTAAATATTCAGAATTAGATAAAACAGATTTACTTCCGTTATGAAATTTTGATTTAGATAGACCCTTAGTTTTCGTAAATCGGATTAAATATGAAGAAGTTATGCATGTAAGAAGATTAGACCAAAATATATTTAGAATATATATATATATATATATATATATATATATTAAGTAAAATAGACAGCGCAGCAGGAAGTAACGTTCACTAAGCGACTTTCCCATAACTGGACTGACCAATGTCTAAGGCAGGTCGACCCACTTGTGTGTAGAAACAGACTCTTGAGGCTGTATCTGGACTATTTTCTTTTCTAGATGCATACATTGACTCGGCATTGAGTGTACGGTTGGATGTCTAAACCAAAAATCTAATGGTATGGAATAATACTAGGTAATCTATAAATAGGCTAGTAGTCTCATTGTTTTCTACACACAAACTATTATTCATTTCTTCTTCCTCCAACCTATATTCTGAATAAAAATATGAAGACGTTGAGATGTTGCCTAAGCCTAGATTAAATAGATCAAACTCCAATTTTTCTACAACAAATCTAAAGAGGACTTTCTTAAACAACAACAATATAAAAGGGGTATTTTTCTGTACTTCAATCCAACCACTGTGAGTTCTAGTCATTTTCATATTTGATAATTAAACAGCATTTTAATAGTGACAAAATCTGAATCTAAAATCACACAGTGTTTACCAGGTCATATGTCACTATTTCACCATCGAAGTTTTTCAGTTATTATCAGTTACATGTATGTCTTATTGTCCCTTTCCTGTTTTAGATTTATTAACAGTCTTATGCCTATTTAATTCAGTTTATGTGTTTCTGAATCAGATCTACATTTCTCTCCTATTCCTTTTTATTTTTTGCTATACCTAAGCTATTTAATGCATAGTGTATCCACGTTCGAATTATGTAGATTAGGTTAATTTGAAATAACTTCAAATAGCAGTAAAAAGGAGAATTAGACATACTAAAACATGAAATCCAAGGACTATAAAGTTGGGATAATATGCAAAACATGTAGATTAATCTTAATTTAATAATTAAGTAGGACATATTGGGAGAATCAGATGTAATTAAGTAAAATAGGTAACATAATATACATATATATCTAGGAAGGTGCTTATTTGGGGAATGGATTGTACACAATAACATTTATAATGTCATTTACATCCAAGCTTATTAACAAACTTAAACCAGCTAAGTTATTATTTAATATATAAGCTAAGAGGTCCCACATTCTATTATTGGTATTTGATTTGGAACTCTTAAATTCTAGTTACTTGAGGGCATAAACATATGATTTGGCATGTGTTAGGTTGTGTGGAACCCGTATCAGTCAGTATCCCTGTTAGTATCATAGAGGAGGGCCCAAAGCACACATTACCGATCTAGATTGTAAGAGGTTCAAGTAGAAGGGGGTATGGGAGCGTTCGAGTGGAGTCATGAGTGCAACAAATCGGTCTGTGTCTTATAGTTGATGGGTTAGGGATTGATACCCCCTACTATCGTAGTTGACACATGTATTCGTGTAGTAGGAAGTCGATCGCATGGGGAATAATTAGGGTAACACCCAATCTCGATATTCTACTAGTGGTGTAGTAATTTTATTCTTGGGATATGAATGAGAAGCATACACGGTCTTTACTTTACCTTATTATCTTTACTTTTCATGTTATCTCGTTATATCATACTTTTCTGTTTACTATTGTTTCATGTTCAGCATTATTTCCCTATCTTAATACTTTCTATCTTATCCTACTGCTATAAATCATTGAAAGTCGCCAGACTTTATGTCTGACCTATTTTTGTTTCCCTTCTCTCTCTTCTTTCCCCCCTCAGGTTCTCAGGTTGGTAATGTTCAGCGGTGATCAGGATTTCTTTCATCTTGGATCTTGATTCCTTCCGACTAGATGTACCACTCCGATTATTGTTTTATTTTGTTATGGCCTTTGGAAAGGTGTATAATTTTACATTTTTGTACTCTGGTTTTGGGTATTATGAGACAGATGGTTTTAATTGAAGTTTCTGGTATTTGAAACAATATGATGTTGTAACTAGTTTGAAACGACGTTTTCCTTTAATAATAAAAGTTAATTCTTCCGCTGCATATTTATATTTTTCTTGTGAATTCTAGTTATTGTTTACCTTTTGCGCTTCACAGACCTTAATGCATCCTCATATAGGTGACATTAAGAAACATAGGTTGTCAGTCACATATCCGTGCAACATGCACAGAAGAAACAAGACGTGTATATATGGCAGTATCCCAAGCCAGAGCGTTGACAAGTGCAATGAACTAAAGCAACAAAGTCAAACCAATGTACAATGATAGTTTCCAAGTGAAATGGTGCAACTAGGGCGAGATAACATGGCAGAGGAGCAATACAAATGTTAAGTTTGCATGGCAGTAGATCATGATTTAGCAAACCAAAGCATAGAATATAGCAAGCCACTAACATCTTAAACATGGTGCAGTATGATCGAATATGCACATGTACAAAGTGACACATCAACAAGAATAGAGATAGTCCAGCTACAAAGTTGAGGTAAAGTGACATGGCATTAAGAAGAAATGGAAGTACATAAGGGATTGATGCAACATAACAACACATAAACAAGTGATGCACAAGTTCAACACAAGTGCATCAAACAATGGTGATCATATAAACACACATATACACACACACACATTGTGTGTGCGTGTGTATACACACATACATGGCAGTATACGCTAAGACTTGCTCATGGACAATATCAATTGCACTAGCCAGGGTATGTCCAGAAATTCAGGTAGCATGGGAGCATGCTCAAAGGAGTACATGCACACACAAGTATGCACATGATAAGCGATGGTGCAATTACAAGTTCAACAATGACATGGTAGATTAAAACCAAAATCAATGAAGTAACATGCAGGTGACAAAATAGTGCAGTAACAAGTGCAAAGAAGACAATCAAGCAAATAGTATATGCTCTCATCAATGCAGGAAAATTGATTTCAAACTGCATGTAGCAGTAAAAGAACTTCAGGAATTATTTTGGCAAGATAAAATAAAAACATTCCAAATATATTGTCATAATGCCAAATCAGGTATATGGTGTTCTTATTTTCGGCAAGAATATTTCATGTTTCCCAGAAATGATCGAAATACAAATCTGGAATGTCATTCAAGTATTTGTCTGTGTATTCAAGGTTGTTATTTCTGGCAAGGATGATTTAACAATACCAAAACTTTTCAGATAATAACAAGACAATTCTTTGGCAAGAAAACCATTCAATGTTTTCAGAATCAATTAGGTATTAACAAAAATTTAATCAAGAAACAATCATGTAATATCAAGACCGAGTCATCACCAGAAATCAGAGACATACAAGGGTTCCTAAATTATATATAAACAACATTCATCATAGGCAAACATCATCGAAATTCACAAGCAAAATCAACCAAGAAAAATAAGATTTGGAATACTTACAATCTCTTCAGAGTTTCGATCGTAAGCCCAAATTGGTGCACAAAAGAGCGACTAGAATTGGAAGCAAATCAAAGAATATTCTCCAGAATCCAGAAGTCACGATTTGGGGGTAAAACCCTATTTTTGATTTCGGTCACTAATGAATTGAAAGAGAAGCCGACATAAGTGACAAAGGAAATAACAATGTTGGTGGCAGACTTTTTTATTTACTTAAATCAAATAGGGTTTTGGTTGTCGTATTTGTTTTAAGTTGTTTAAATTTTGTAAACCTCTAGCATAGGTTTTCTAGTTTTTCTAAACTAGGGTTAATGAGTTACGGGTTTGTAATTCGGAGAAAATCTGATCTTATGGTTGTAGATCAGTACAGAGTTTTGAGTGTAGGATTAGAACAGTTGGGAGCGGGTGTCGCGAGTTTGCAGGGAATTGTAAGCATAGAGATTATTTTAATCCTTAGTAAGAAATATTGGGGAATGCAGTAGTAGAAAAGGGTTTGCCGAAGCTAGCTAAAATCTGTATCATTTATTTTCTTTATTTATGTATTCTGTTGTGATCTGCGTTGTGGTATATCCCTCAAAACTGCAATAAACTTTATTCACCCCTCCTCTAGGGTTAATTTAGATCCTACAATATATTTGATGGCATTGGCATCAATATTTAAGGTTATCCATATCCTAACGTTAATAGGAAACCATACTTATTTTATATACCAGAATTATGAACTAATGATAATGTGTGCCCGTTCAGAAGTTTTCCCCACTCATTATGCATGTAAAATTATAGTCCTAAATAGATTCTACATATCTTTATTAATTATGTCTTATTTTAATTTTTTGTTGGAAAAAATTGTATCCTGTTTAGTCCAAACTAAATGTTACCCATTGTTGATAATCAAATATTCATCTGTATCTAAATATAAGCTGCCTTATTTATAGCTTGGAAAAGCTATTGTAAAGCTTTCAAAATGATTTGGCTTATTTCAGATTGGTTGTAAGCACATATCACCATTCAAATTAAGCATTCTAAAATTACCATATTCATGTTATTTGTAAAAGGACAACTGTAATAAAAGGACCACTGCAAAAGAAACCAATATTAACATATTTAGAATGAAGGTTAAGTATATGCATAGTGTTTCCCTATAATTTTTCAGTTTTTCATATGAAATACATGTGATACCACCAGTAGGTGCTACTAACTAAGAGAAACAAAATCTATTTCTAACATAGAATATACTTAAAGTTTTGCTAAAATATGAGAATTAATTACATATTTCTTTCAATGATATCTTTAAATTAACATTTTACATTTTGAAGTTGTATAGGCATACACACTAAGAAACAAATATGTGCTCTTGCTTTAAATCATTAAATGATCTATAAATGTAGTTTCATAGCTAAACATTGAATATTTTCAGTTCTAAGTCCACATCCAATCAACGATAGAAATAAACAAAGTCAAATATCCCCTCTTCTGATCATTAATAAGAAAAGGAAGAACACTTTAGAGAGAAGGATACCACTATGACGTCCTTGTACGATTCAATTACACCTCCTGAATCCTTACTTATAAAAAAAACATACAGAGTTCAATATAGAAGCTAATCAAATATTTCACTTTCTAGACTCAAATCATGGGAACTGCTCTACAACTATAAATATAATACTCTTTGAACCGTTAGTTGCTTTAACCCTCGCTATATAGCGCACTATTCATTAGCAAGTAAATCAAATATATTATCTAATTCAACCATGCCATATATAAAAAAATATCCATGATTATTATTTTTGTTAAGAAATGTAAATCTAGCTATTTTTTGTATGTAAAATCAAAAATCTAGCACTAGTAATGTTACCGTAAATTTATATTATCAGACTTTGACAAAATAAATAAAAGTGGCATATAAACATATTAAGTATAAGATAAAATAGCAAGCAATATCATTTCAAAACTGAAACACACACTTCTTTTACACGCCAAGTATATGACTCTTCCTAGAATTAGTAGACAACATCTTATATTAATAACTAATTATTTGACCATGAGTGAATTCTTTTACGATATAGAATCCTCGGCTTTTATGTAACTATTTAGTGAATACGAGAAATTGATTTCTTGTTATGTGAAAGACTTGCTAAGTTGAAAATTTATAATTCTGTTCAAAATACTAAGAGCAAGCCAACAAGGAGCAAGCTTTCATTGCTCATTATCGTACATGCATATATGTGCTAAGATTACCAATTTAGTATTACCATGAGCAACATAAAAATTGTGTTAGGAAAAATTCAAAGTTAATAGAAATTAAGACATTATAAATTATTTTTACAATGATAAACATACGATAAGCAATCAACATTCAGAGAGTTGCTAGAAAATAAGGTAATAAGAAGTGATGAAATAAGGAAAACTGAAAACAGACTAACTGCGCTTTCAATATTGCAAATGCTTATCAATAATTGTTGGAAATGTTTTACAAACATTATGTGAATTATTAAAAATGATTGAATAAGTGTATGAATGGCTCCTATGTTTGAGTAGTCCCACATCATGGGATTATAGGGAAGAGGCAAGGATTTATACTTGTTTCTAAGAAGTCATGTTGGGGCCTTGGGCTCCCAATACATGCATTGTTGTGAGGAGGGAGACCATGCATCATGACCACCACACACGCGCGCGCGACCGACCGACCCGACCCGGCCCGGCCCGGTTCGGTTCGGGCTCGGGCTTTGTGGTGTAGGCACTTATATTTTTGGACCATAAAACTTAGTTGTTTTCGAACCGTTTTTTTATGGAAAAATTATTTTGCGCACCGATATTTATTCTGCAACGGAAAATTTTTTGCAACGGTAAAATAATTAATCCCCTCGAAATTTTAGCAGATCCGGTATTTTCTCCCAAAACCTAATTCTCGTTCTATATATACTATTTTATCTGAGACGAGAAAAACACCGAATTTTATATTCTCTTCTTCTCAGCCTCCATTAAAACTTCTAACAAATTTCGAGCAGTATTTTTCCCGAAAGTGCAAATCTGCACTGATTTGTTTGTGCAAGAAAATCAGTTACTATTTTAGAGGCTGTTTTATCCTAGAGGCGGCGGCGAAGGAATGAATTGGTTTGCACCTCTGACCAAATCGCCGAATCGTCTTCAAGAAAGCGACCTAGTCCGCGACTCAGCCATTGTTTTCCAACAATTTGAAGACGAACTGAAATAATGGCCTCGAACTCAACCATGGACGATTCTGCTCCTCCCTCTGCTTTTCACGGCCCTCTGGTGACTGCTGCTCCTTTCAAGTTCGAAGGTTTGCATTTCAGGCGCTGGCGTCAGAAGATGGAGTTCTTCCTCACGATCAGGAAGGTGGTGGCTGCTCTGACTGCTGAAAAACCGCAGCTACCAGAAAAGCCTGACGAGACTGATGCAGCAAAGATGGCATCATGGACTGAATAGTCAAAGCAACTGCAGACCTGGACTGAACAGGATTACTTATGAAAGAATTTTATACTGAATGGACTGAGCGATGATCTGTATGATTATTATAACTCAGATGAAAAGACAGCAAAAGAGATCTGGGAAGCACTGAAGAAGAAATATGATACAGAGGAGGCAGGGGCAAAGAAATATGCTGTGAGCCGCTATTTAAAATACCAGATGACTGATGATAGATCGGTAGAGATGCAGTCTAATGAGCTGCAGAAAATAGCTCATGAGATCATCTCCGAAGGTATGGTCTTGGACGAACAATTTCAAATTGCCGTTATCATTGACAAATTACCCCCAGGCTGGAAAGATTTTAAGAATGTCTTGCGACATAAGACTAAGGAATTTTCCTTAGAAAGCTTGATTACACGCCTCCGTATTGAGGAGGAGGCACGCAAGCAGGACCAGAAAGAAGAGGTGCTGATTGTGAATAACAACAGTACTAAGAAGACCACTCCCGCTGTTCTGAAACCAAATCAGAAATCTTTTAAGAATCAGAACAGGCGCAACAAACAGAATGGGAATCCGCAAGGAAACCCAAAAGGACAGCAGAAACCAGCCCAAAAGAATGACTCTGGACAGTTGTTTCTTTGTTACAACTGTGGAAAACCAGGGCATATGGCACGAAAGTGCCGGAACAGGCCAAGCTCTGCACCGCAGGCTAACCTGACTGAGGAGCCTCTTACGGCTATGGTTACTGAGATTCACCTCGTTGGTGGATCAGAGGGTTGGTGGGTAGACACTGGTGCTTCTCGCCATGTCTGCTATGATCGTGGCATGTTCTCTACATACACGGCTGCTGAAAATCAGAAAGTGCTGTTGGGAGACTCTCACACCACTACAGTTGCGGGGATTGGAAACGTGGAACTTAAGTTCACCTCTGGAAAAACTGTAATTCTGAAAGATGTTATGCACACTCCAGAGATAAGAAAGAATCTGGTCTCTGGCTTCCTCCTTAATAAGGCTGGTTTCACTCAAGTTATTGGGGCTGATTTGTACACTCTTACTTATAAGGGAACTTTTGTGGGAAAGGGTTATGCTTGTGAGGGTATGTTTAAACTGAATGTTGAATCTAATAAAGTGACTACTTCTGCTTACATGTTGTGTGATTTTAATATCTGGCATTCTAGATTATGTCATGTTAATAATCGAATTATTCGTAATATGAGCACCCTAGATATGATACCTAAAATGACAGAATCTGAATCTGATAAATGTGAATTCTGTACACAAGCTAAAATCACAAAGAAACCTCACAAATCTGTTGATAGAGTTTCTGAACCATTAGACTTGATTCATTCTGACATATGTGAACTTGATGGCACTTTAACTAGACAGGGACATCGTTATTTTATCACTTTTATTGATGACTGCTCTGATTTCACATATGTATATCTTATGAAAAATAAAAGTGATGCTTTTGACATGTTTAAAACATTCAAAACTGAGATTGAGAATCAAGCAAATAGAAAAATTAAGAGACTTCGTAGTGATAGAGGAACAGAATATGAATCTAATTCTATTCTGGATTTCTATAAACAACATGGTATAGTACATGAGAGAACTGCACCCTACTCACCTGAAATGAACGGTAAAGCAGAAAGGAAAAATAGGACCTTTACCGAGCTAGTAGTTGCCATATTATTAAATTCTGGTGCAGCAAAACATTGGTGGGGGGATATTTTATTGACTGTATGCTACGTTCTGAATAGAATCCCTAAATCTAAGAATAAAATTTCACCTTATGAAATTTTAAAGAATCATAAACCCAATGTCTCATACTTTAGAACTTGGGGTTGTTTAGCATATGTTCGCATTTCAGACCCTAAGAGAATAAAATTGGCAAGTAGAGCATATGAATGTGCATTTATAGGCTATGCTATTAATAGCAAAGCATATAGATTTTATGACCTTAATGCACATAATATAATTGAATCAAATGATGCCAACTTTTATGAAACTAAATTTCCATTCAAATTAAGGAATAGTGGGGGCACTTCAAATATGCCTATTAGAACAGAACTTAATGAAAATTCTGAAGCTGAACCTAGAAGAAGTAAAAGAGCAAGAACCATAAAAGACTTTGGTTCAGATTTTTGTGCTTTTACTATTGAGGAGGATCCTATAAACCTCCAAGAAGCCTTATCTTCTTTAGATGCCGATTTCTGGCAAGAGGCTATAAACGATGAGATGGATTCTTTAGAATCCAATAAGACTTGGCACTTGGTAGACTTACCCCCTGGCTGTAAGTCTATAGGCTGTAAATGGGTACTTAAAAAGAAATTAAAACCTGATGGCACTATAGATAAATATAAAGCACGACTAGTAGCTAAAGGTTTTAAACAAAAGGAAAATATAGACTTCTTTGACACTTTTTCACCTGTAACTAGAATAACATCCATTCGGGTATTAATCTCACTTGCTTCCATTCATAATTTACTTATACACCAAATGGATGTTAAAACTGCTTTTTTGAACGGTGAATTAGACGAAGAAATTTATATGGACCAGCCTGAAGGATTTGTAGTACATGGTCAAGAACATAAAGTATGTAAATTGGATAAATCATTATATGGTTTAAAACAAGCACCTAAACAATGGCATGAAAAATTTGATAACTTAATCATTTCAAATGGTTTTAAAGTTAATGAAAGTGACAAATGCATTTATTACAAATCTGAGAATGACATTTGCACTATTATATGCCTTTATGTAGATGACCTACTCATTTTTGGGTCAAATATTCATGCCATAAACTCAGTCAAATCCTTATTAAGTGTCAATTTTGATATGAAAGATCTAGGTGAAGCGAGTGTAATCCTTGGTATTAAGATTACTAGGTCAGAAAAGGGAATTTCTTTGGATCAATCTCATTACATTGAGAAGATACTAAAGAAATATAATTACTTTGACTGTAAACCTGCAAGTACGCCATATGATCACAGTGTAAAGTTATTTAAGAACACTGGTGAAGGTGTAAGACAGTCTGATTATGCGAGCATCATTGGCAGCCTTCGGTATGCCACTGATTATACTAGACCCGACATTGCCTATGTCGTGGGATTATTGTGCAGGTTTACCAGTAGACCTAGTATAGAGCATTGGCAAGCTATTGAAAGGGTAATGAGATACCTTAAACGAACCATGAACCTTGGATTACATTATGAAAGGTTTCCAGCTGTACTTGAAGGATATTCCGATGCAGACTGGAATACCTTATCTGATGATTCTAAAGCGACCAGTGGCTATATATTTAGCATCGCTGGAGGAGCTGTTTCTTGGAAATCCAAGAAACAGACTATTTTGGCTCAGTCTACTATGGAGTCTGAGATGATAGCACTAGCTACAGCTAGTGAAGAGGCAGAGTACTTGAGAAATCTGCTAGCTGAGATTCCCTTATGGGAAAAACCGATACCGGTTGTGTTGATACATTGCGATAGTACCGCGGCTATTGCAAAAGTTCAGAACCGATATTATAACGGTAAGAGACGACAAATACGTCGTAAGCACAGTACGGTTAGAGAACTACTTTCCACAGGTACCGTTAGAGTGGATTACGTACGTAGTGAGGAAAATTTGGCGGATCCTTTGACGAAAGGACTGTCCAGAGAGAAAGTCCATAACTATTCTAAAAGAATGGGACTATTGCCCCTAGATTGTTGACTCATGCACAATGGTAACCCGACCTAAATGACTGGAGATCCCAAGAACTAGGTTCAATGGGTAATAACAAGTTGTGTAGTGATATGAGTTGAACATGCTATTTAATGAACCAAGAAGCATGTATTCCTGAAGTGATTAGAGGATGAGTTAATAGAAACTCTTAATGAGATCTATACTCTATTTGGAGTGGAGTACCTACCTTCAGGAGTGCTCTTGATAGACTCACCTTTGTGAATGTGGAAATGTGGCCGTTTCCTATGGAGTTTGGGCAAAACTTCTAGAGCATTCACTAAACTGGGATAGACGTGCAGGGCCATAAATGCACGGGCTTATCTGATTGCACTATAGAAAAGGTTGTGTGTGGTTTGATGTCAGGAATAGAGTTCAAGACTACGTGTCACTCTAGTAAAAACTGAATCTTACTCACTATGCAAAGGTTCAAGTCCTTGGACACCTTTGTTTATGCACAATCTTATGTTTTTAAGAAACTGCTCGAGAATATTTTTAAAAATTCAAGTGGGGGATTGTTGGAAATGTTTTACAAACATTATGTGAATTATTAAAAATGATTGAATAAGTGTATGAATGGCTCCTATGTTTGAGTAGTCCCACATCATGGGATTATAGGGAAGAGGCAAGGATTTATACTTGTTTCTAAGAAGTCATGTTGGGGCCTTGGGCTCTCAATACATGCATTGTTGTGAGGAGGGAGACCATGCATCATGACCACCACACACGCGCGCGCGACCGACCGACCCGGCCCGGTTCGGGCTCGGGCTTGGTGTAACACCCCACTCCCGCTATGATCACTCACAATGGGAATGCCATAACATCGGTGGAGTATTTTAGTGAATATAGAACAGAAAAATTACAACTAGACAGATATAAATAGTACTTGAAATTTTAAAACATCATTTCATAACAGCGGAAGTAAAACATGTCTGGTTACATCATAAACTCACAATAAAAGTCAAGTACAATATCCATCAAGATAAAGAAGTACATAATCCCACTCTCATACAATAGCCAAAACAAAAGGAAAGATAACTGGATAACTGGAGCTTTACATCTACCCAAGCTCCTAAAGACTGGAACAGCAATCCGATCAAGCTCCACTACTGCTAGGATCCACCACAGGACCTGAGGGTTGGGAAAAAGATAAAGACAACGGGGTCAGACATAAGTCTGAGTGAGTCCTATAACTTTAACAATACAATCGTTAAAGTAACCAGAGAAGACATAACTTGATATACGGTAACATATAGGGATGAACGGCTATACTAAGCAGTTAACTAAACTAAGATAAAGGATAAAGACGCATCTACCCTTCCTAAGGTAAATTACTAAACTGCACCACACCAGTCGTTCCTAACTTAAAGGTTGATCCCACCTAAGGACTTATAGAATTACTTTAATAATACTTGCGTACCCCTAGGTGACCAAGTAGGCGCCACGGGGCCCTACAATCCACCAGGTGTACACACTACTCCCCATTCGATCGGCTCCCTAACGTAGATACCCGTGCTGGCCCCACCTTGGGGTGTACCATTCCCCAACGTGGCAACCCGATATAATCAACGGTGCACGGCTTATATCTACACGATGCAACAACGGCTTATCTACCAACCCGGGCCCATTCACGCATATGAAGCCCGTTGGACTTGCGTTGCCACCGCTAACCCGTTTTGGCCTCTTATAATCAAGCCCAATATGCGTGTCCCGTCACTCGACATGGGTCGAGCCTACAAAGATACGTTTGGGATATTGGTTGAAATGGGCCCCCACAAGCTACCCACTTAAGCTTGTCCAATATCTAGTGTATCCCTCTTAACCCTTTAATCATGTTTAATTACATGTTTCTCTTGGTTAAGTATTCTAATCGTATTTTCTATTGCCACTCAAGGCAACCCACTTAAGATTCCACATGCCACCCAAGGCACCCACTTAACCCCTCATGTCCCACTACATGCTATAATGGTTAAGTGTTTCTTAATTAATTAAGACCGTGATCTCCCGTAAAGACCTCCCACATTAGACTGACTGTTATGACCGCCTGGTTAAGCCGGTAGAATCCGGGCAGTCTTACGTCATAACAGAGTCTAACCTCGTGTCTTTACCTTAATCACGTATTTAATTTATGGCCAAGACCTCTCACATTGGACTGACATTTGTAGCAACTGGTTAAGCCGGTCGGGTCCGGGCAGTTTTACACTACAAATGAGTCCAACCTCGTGTCTTAGTCGATTAATTACACCTAATTAATCACCCCCATATTAATTATCCCTAATTAATGTCAAGCTTTTCATAACATGGGTAGACCTAACTCAATAGGTAAATTCCCATGGGGTAGACCTAACTCAATAGGTAAATTCCCAACACATAGTATGGGTACACCTAACTTAATAGGCAAATTCCCATACTATGTTCCTTTATTTTATGTTATGCATAATTATATTAATTTCACACAATCTTATTAACTTATGCATTTAATTATCCCATCGTTCCCACGTAATTTCGTTCATGATATAACACATATAAAAGGTGTCAACTTGCATATGAATGAACATGTTTCAAAGGTGCCATCTTGCATATTAACAAACACATAACTTGCACATGCACTTGCATAACATGTCACATAACTTGCATATAATATGTCACATAACTTACATATTCACTTGCATAACAAACTTGCATATTAACTTATAGACTTGCATAATGTGTCATCATGAATTTGCATATTAACAAACATATAACTTGCATATTTACATACATGTACTTGCATATTTACTTACATGTAACTTGCATATTAACAAACATGTAACTTGCATATTAACAAACATGTAACTTGCATATTTACAAACATGTAACTTGCATATTAACAAACATGTAACTTGCATATTAACAAACATGTAACTTGCATATTTACATACGTGTAACTTGCATATTAACAAACATGTAACTTGCATATTAACAAACATGTAACTTGCATAGCATATTACCATGAACTTGCATAACATGCATATGATTACATAGCCCACAACTTGCATATTTAGCATCATGCAAACATAACATACATCATATTAAACTTGCATAAGCTTACATACTCAACATGCATAAACATAAGATTAATGCTAACATCATATCATATGATTCAAAGCTCATTAACCCACATACAAAACCATAAATCTCATCACATCTCATCTAATTAGTTTACCAAAAGATCATCAAAGTGATAGAAACTCACAACTAGCAACTTTGAACACCAAATGAAGAAGATTAAGATGCTAAGAAGGGATTAGAAGTTGATTAGAGAGTGATTAGTATGCAACCCTCTTCATAAAATTAGTGGAGGCCATGAGAGCTAGCATTTTGCCATAGTTTAGCCACTAGGTTTAATTATGAATGAATTAGGGTAGGTTAGGGTCTTATTTATAGATTAGGCAAGTGTTTTAGGCCATAGGATTAACCCTAGATTCAATCCAAGCCATCAAAGCATGTCTTGGGGAAGGGGTCAAGTGTAGGAACCATCTAGGGCCTTTAGATTAAAGATGGACCATGAGAACCATTCAAATGCAAAATCTGCACTTGAGCGAATCGGCCCACGGGTTGACAGCCAAACACCCTGGATTAACCCCTAGTCGACCCAGCGGGCTCGGGTCGACTTCAAAAATCGGCCGGTTCGGTTATTCCCCTTTCCCAATTCGCTGTTTTGAGCATTTTTGCATATTTATTTATTAAATTTTCAATTATATATATATATATATATATCAATATATATATATATATATATATCTACACAACCCATTTCACTTAATTAAGTATACTTTAATTTGGGAATTTTCGTGAAACTTCGCGAGGCCATATCTTGGTCATACGGACTCCGATTTTCGAAAACTCGGACTCTATTTCGCGTATTTTTCCGAGACGAACACAATGGCATAGCCCGTTTCCCTTGATTCCCATTTTAGAATTAAATTCTGCCTCGATTTATGTTATTACAGGTTATTGAAAATACGGGTTGTTACATTCTCCCCTCCTTAAAGGATTTCGTCCCCGAAATCTTCAAGTTAGGAAGAACGTATCCTACCATCCAATCATCCATCTACTCAAAGCATCATCCACGAGCAATCATTGTCCTTACAAGATTCTAAATGCTGGATGGATATATGCAAAAGTGTGTGTATATGTACTTACCTAATGCGAAAATCAGGCGGTTACTGATACAGTAAACCTCCTTAATGCAAACCATGATAGTGCCATGCATCCAATATGTATGCGAAACCCTATTGACACATACAAATTTCTACATGCGTGCACAACCATACACAAAAATGCATCATCCATATGATAACACAGCCATGATACATCCATCAATTCTATCTACCACATCCATTTATGCAATATGCAATATGAAGTGTCTGAGCCGATCTAGTGCCTAATGTGTGTGTATATGCATCCACGAGCAACCACTAGCAATCAATTGCATCCACATGCATCCATCAACCATAACATGTTTCAAACATATGTTTCAACCATAGGTTTTACCCTATCTAAAGGTCATAGGTACTAGCAAGAGGATATACTAAAGATAAGATAAGTACTAGACAAGCGATAAAGGAGAAGCTAAAAGACATACTCTCAAAAAGAAATGGATACAAAGAACGCATCTTCGCTTCCGTCTCCCAAGTAGCATTGCTTTCGTCATCTCCCCATTGCACTTTCACTAGCTGAACTTCTCTGTTCCTCAACTTCCTAGTCTCTGACCCAAGGATGCGAGTAGGAGCTCGTCGAATCGTCGCATCACGCTCTACCTCTACATCTCTAAGCAAGCTCGGCTCTACTACCTCTGCGGTCTCATGTAAGCACTTCCTCAAATGTGATACATGGAATACATCATGAACACCACTAAGTCTGTCGGGCAACTCTACCCTATATGCCATCCGTCCAATCCTTTCCTTAATAGGAAATGGTCCAACAAACCTCGGTGCTAACTTCCCAACGGACCCAAAGCGAACAACATTTCTCAATGGAGATACTTTGACAAAAACCATATCCCCAACCTCAAACTCAAGATCCGTCCTTCTCCGATCCGCATAAGACTTCTGTCTATCTTGCGCTGCCTTCATCCTTCTACGAATTAAATCAATCTTCTCTGAAGTCTCTCTAACCATATCTGGCCCAAGCAAGATCTTATCCGTAGATTCCCACCAACATGTAGGAGATCGACAAGGCCTTCCATAAAGAGCTTCGAAAGGAGCCATACCAATACTGGACTGAAAGCTGTTATTATATGCGAACTCCACCAAAGGAAGATGTTCTTCCCATGTACCTCCAAAATCCAAGATACAAAGCCTCAAAAGATCTTCTAAGATACGGTTCACCCTCTCAGTCTGACCGTCCGTCTGAGGATGATATGCGGTGCTCAAACACAACTGAGTCCCTACCGCCTCTTGCAAACTTCTCCAAAACTCACTAGTGAAAATAGGATCTCGATCACTCACAATGCTGGATGGTACGCCATGCAATCTAACAATCTCTCTAACATAGACTGAAGCAAGCCATGGAGCGGTCCTCTTACTCTTTACGGGTATAAAATGGGCACTCTTGGTAAGTCTGTCTACCACAACCCAAATTCCCGTATTGCCCTTCCTCGATCTCGGTAACCCATCGATGAAATCCATCGAGACACTATCCCACTTCCATTGCGGGATTTCCAATGGGTGTAGCAACCCACCGGGTTTCTTTTGCTCCGCTTTAACTTGTTGGCACACCAAGCATCTAGCCACATACTCGGCCACATCTTTCTTCATACCGGCCCAGAAGAAAACTCTCT
Source organism: Allium sativum (assembly GCA_030737875.1). Taxonomy (NCBI): domain Eukaryota; kingdom Viridiplantae; phylum Streptophyta; class Magnoliopsida; order Asparagales; family Amaryllidaceae; genus Allium; species Allium sativum. The sequence goes on along the minus strand of CM060923.1, from coordinate 534,260,056 downwards.
TCATGTCTTGGTACATTTTGTCTCCACCGGGATGAATAGTCATTCTTGAACGATGTGCATCATCCAAAATAGCCTTCTTCAAACCCTCATCTTGCGGTACACAAAGTCTACCGTCTCTATGCAACCATCCCTTATCATCTATGGTGTATCTACCCAAATGGCTGGACGACTCCCCTCTTATAAGCTTCTCTACCAACACAACCAACTGTGGGTCGTCTCGCTGAGCCTCGCCAATCCGTCTCAAAAGAGTAGGTCTAACCTCCAAGGATGCCAACAAACCAGGTACAAAATCAACAGAAGGTCTGAAGTCAAACAAAGAAAGAAACTCCAAGCTTCGTCGTTCCACGAACAATGGACTCAAAGATAGCCTTTTTCTACTTAAGGCGTCTGCCACCACGTTACCCTTACCAGGGGTATACGCTATCTCGAAATCATAGGATGCTAAGAACTCCATCCACCTTTGCTGTCTTAAGTTTAAATCCTTCTGAGAGAATAAGTACTTCAATGATTTATGGTCGGTGAACAACTCGAATCTCTCACCAAGAAGATAATGGCGCCAAGACTTAAGTGCGAAAACAATCGCGGCCAACTCTAGATCATGGGTAGGGTAATTCCTCTCATGCACTCTCCATTGTCTCCCTCCATAGGCTATTACCCTTCCCTCCTGCATCAAGACTGCGCCCAATCCTGTTCCACAAGCATCGGTATAAACAACAAACGGCTTACTCCCATCTGGGAGCACTAAAACTGGAGCGGTGGTCAAAGCTCTCTTTAATCGTCGGAAAGCGTCATCACAATCTACGTCCCATGAGAAAACCAGATTCTTCTTCGTCAAGCGGGTTAATGGGGCTGATATCTTCGCGAAGTCTTTGATGAACTTCCTATAATATCCTGCCAACCCCAAGAAACTTCTTACCTCGGTAGCATTTTTAGGAACTTTCCAATCCTGGATAGATACTATCTTTGCGGGATCCACAGCTATCCCTTCCTTAGAGACCACATGCCCTAAGAATCGCACCTCTCTTCTCCAAAAATGACATTTAGAGAATTTAGCTTTAAGACTATGTGCTCGAAGAGTCTCCAACACTTCTCTGAGATGTAAGGCATGCTCTTCTTCACTCTTGGAAAAGACCAAGATGTCATCCACAAAAACTACTACAAACTTATTCAGATACTCTCTGAACACTCTACTCATGAGATCAACAAAGTATGCGGGGGCGTTTGTCAACCCAAATGGCATCACTAGCCACTCATAAAAACCATCCGGAGTCCGGAAAGCAGTCTTCTCTATACTGTCCTCCGCCACTCTTAACTGATGAAACCCTGTAGCTAAGTCCATCTGCGAAAATACTGAGGCGCCAACCAACTGATCAAAGAGATCATCTATCCTTGGTAAGGGGTGTCTATTCTTCTTCGTGAGCTTATTAAGTTCCCTATAATCCACACAAAGTCTGAGGGACCCATCCGCCTTCGTGGCAAACACTACTGGAGCTCCCCACTCCGATATACTCCGCCTTATGAACCCCTTCTCAAGCAACTCCCCTACTTGCTTATGAAGTTCTCTTCTCTCACGAGGAGCCATGTGGCGTACTGGCAAAGACACTGGTTTGGCATTATCCACCAAATAAATTCGGAAATCTATCTCCCGCTTCGGAGGCAAACCCTTTACTTCTTCAAACACATCCGGATATTCCCGGACTACTCTGACAGAACACAAACTCTCGACCGAAGCATCGAGCGATTCAAGATAACTTAGCAAAACAGATTCCATGGGATTGCAAGAGATCTCGAGAGTGTTACCCAAGCGGGTCATGAGCCTGACAACTCTCCTTTCGCAATCAAGAACGGCACCATTACTGGATAACCAGTCCATGCCCAAGATCAGCCCATAGCCCGTGAAGCCCAATACAAAAGCATCACATCTAAACTCAACGCTAAGTATAGAAATCTTCAAACCCAAACATATCATAGACAGATATATAGAGCCCCCAATTGGGTTTGAAACAACCAAGGGATCATCAACTAGACTGGTGTCTAAGTGCAGTGACTCAACTAACGATGATGAGATAAAAGAATGCGATGCGCCAGAGTCAAACAAAGTACGAACTGGATGATCAAACAGAAAAACCAGACTTTCAACGGAAATAGTTCTACCTCTCTGCTGAATCGGTGGAACTGAGAGAACCTGAACTTGCCCCCCTGACTGAGGTGGTGCTATAAGAGCTTGCACCTGGCCTCCTGAGGTAGACCCCGTCTTCTGCCCCTTCTTTGGGCAGTTTTTCACAAGATGCCCTGCTTCACCACAATGAAAGCAACCGGTCTTCTTCTTTTTGCGACAATCCTTACTAAGGTGTCCTGGTGTTCCACAATTGAAGCACTTCTTCTTCGTCTTCTTTTTGTCACCATTGCCTTTTCCGCCCTTGCCTTGTTGTTGCTGTTGCGGTTTCTTCTGATCCCCCTTTTTCTCTGGTGCCTTAGAATTCTTATCATCCTCATGCATAAGTGCCATGTAGACAAGCTTCTCAAAAGTGGCCCCCATAGGAATGTGAGTCATAGCTATTCCTTGCAATGGTTCGTTCAAGCCTCTAACGAACCTCAAAGCCTTCTTCTCCGGTGTATTCACCAACTCTATGCCAAACCTTGCTAATTGATTGAATTTGTTGACATATTCTTTCACCGTGAGATTCCCTTGCTTCAAATTCAAGAACTTCTCCATAAACAGATTCTCTTCCGCCCTTGAGAGAAACTTAGCCCCAAACCTTTGCTTAAAATCCGCCCAAGAGTCAACAGGGCGTTCTCCGTTAGTGACCTCCCACCAGAATGAGGCCTCTCCCTTCATTAACCAAGCCGCCAACTTGACTTTCTTTCCCTCTTCCACTTCGAAGATATCTAGCAACTCTTCCACTTCCTTAAGCCAATCTCTAGCCTCTACGAAAGTCTCTGAACCTAGAAAAGGTTTTCCTCCTATAGCCTTGAACTCCTTGCAAACCTTAGCAAAATTATCCACTCTAGGCTGAGGAGGAGGAGCGGTTGTCTCTGGTGTAGTAGCATTGGCTGGACCCGCAGCCGCGGCCCTAGCCTCTTGCAACCTCCTATACCATAGTGGTATAACTAAACCCTCCGGGATGTTAAGATCTTCAGCCATGCTGAAACGAAAGAGGAAAGATTCAAAAAGGAGATTCCGAAAGATAACGATATGGCTATTGGGGATTATGCTTTTCTTTTTCAAAAACTTTTCCTTTTAAAAGACATGTTTTTGAAAATACTTTCTTCGAAAATACTCTTAGAAAATAGTTTTTTTTTTCTAAAAATTTTATCTGTTCTGGTAACCTTAAGCTCTGATACCACGTGTAACACCCCACTCCCGCTATGATCACTCACAATGGGAATGCCATAACATCGGTGGAGTATTTTAGTGAATATAGAACAGAAAAATTACAACTAGACAGATATAAATAGTACTTGAAATTTTAAAACATCATTTCATAACAGCGGAAGTAAAACATGTCTGGTTACATCATAAACTCACAATAAAAGTCAAGTACAATATCCATCAAGATAAAGAAGTACATAATCCCACTCTCATACAATAGCCAAAACAAAAGGAAAGATAACTGGATAACTGGAGCTTTACATCTACCCAAGCTCCTAAAGACTGGAACAGCAATCCGATCAAGCTCCACTACTGCTAGGATCCACCACAGGACCTGAGGGTTGGGAAAAAGATAAAGACAACGGGGTCAGACATAAGTCTGAGTGAGTCCTATAACTTTAACAATACAATCGTTAAAGTAACCAGAGAAGACATAACTTGATATACGGTAACATATAGGGATGAACGGCTATACTAAGCAGTTAACTAAACTAAGATAAAGGATAAAGACGCATCTACCCTTCCTAAGGTAAATTACTAAACTGCACCACACCAGTCGTTCCTAACTTAAAGGTTGATCCCACCTAAGGACTTATAGAATTACTTTAATAATACTTGCGTACCCCTAGGTGACCAAGTAGGCGCCACGGGGCCCTACAATCCACCAGGTGTACACACTACTCCCCATTCGATCGGCTCCCTAACGTAGATACCCGTGCTGGCCCCACCTTGGGGTGTACCATTCCCCAACGTGGCAACCCGATATAATCAACGGTGCACGGCTTATATCTACACGATGCAACAACGGCTTATCTACCAACCCGGGCCCATTCACGCATATGAAGCCCGTTGGACTTGCGTTGCCACCGCTAACCCGTTTTGGCCTCTTATAATCAAGCCCAATATGCGTGTCCCGTCACTCGACATGGGTCGAGCCTACAAAGATACGTTTGGGATAATGGTTGAAATGGGCCCCCACAAGCTACCCACTTAAGCTTGTCCAATATCTAGTGTATCCCTCTTAACCCTTTAATCATGTTTAATTACATGTTCCTCTTGGTTAAGTATTCTAATCGTATTTTCTATTGCCACTCAAGGCAACCCACTTAAGATTCCACATGCCACCCAAGGCACCCACTTAACCCCTCATGTCCCACTACATGCTATAATGGTTAAGTGTTTCTTAATTAATTAAGACCGTGATCTCCCGTAAAGACCTCCCACATTAGACTGACTGTTATGACCGCCTGGTTAAGCCGGTAGAATCCGGGCAGTCTTACGTCATAACAGAGTCTAACCTCGTGTCTTTACCTTAATCACGTATTTAATTTATGGCCAAGACCTCTCACATTGGACTGACATTTGTAGCAACTGGTTAAGCCGGTCGGGTCCGGGCAGTTTTACACTACAAATGAGTCCAACCTCGTGTCTTAGTCGATTAATTACACCTAATTAATCACCCCCATATTAATTATCCCTAATTAATGTCAAGCTTTTCATAACATGGGTAGACCTAACTCAATAGGTAAATTCCCATGGGGTAGACCTAACTCAATAGGTAAATTCCCAACACATAGTATGGGTACACCTAACTTAATAGGCAAATTCCCATACTATGTTCCTTTATTTTATGTTATGCATAATTATATTAATTTCACACAATCTTATTAACTTATGCATTTAATTATCCCATCGTTCCCACGTAATTTCGTTCATGATATAACACATATAAAAGGTGTCAACTTGCATATGAATGAACATGTTTCAAAGGTGCCATCTTGCATATTAACAAACACATAACTTGCACATGCACTTGCATAACATGTCACATAACTTGCATATAATATGTCACATAACTTACATATTCACTTGCATAACAAACTTGCATATTAACTTATAGACTTGCATAATGTGTCATCATGAATTTGCATATTAACAAACATATAACTTGCATATTTACATACATGTACTTGCATATTTACTTACATGTAACTTGCATATTAACAAACATGTAACTTGCATATTAACAAACATGTAACTTGCATATTTACAAACATGTAACTTGCATATTAACAAACATGTAACTTGCATATTAACAAACATGTAACTTGCATATTTACATACGTGTAACTTGCATATTAACAAACATGTAACTTGCATATTAACAAACATGTAACTTGCATAGCATATTACCATGAACTTGCATAACATGCATATGATTACATAGCCCACAACTTGCATATTTAGCATCATGCAAACATAACATACATCATATTAAACTTGCATAAGCTTACATACTCAACATGCATAAACATAAGATTAATGCTAACATCATATCATATGATTCAAAGCTCATTAACCCACATACAAAACCATAAATCTCATCACATCTCATCTAATTAGTTTACCAAAAGATCATCAAAGTGATAGAAACTCACAACTAGCAACTTTGAACACCAAATGAAGAAGATTAAGATGCTAAGAAGGGATTAGAAGTTGATTAGAGAGTGATTAGTATGCAACCCTCTTCATAAAATTAGTGGAGGCCATGAGAGCTAGCATTTTGCCATAGTTTAGCCACTAGGTTTAATTATGAATGAATTAGGGTAGGTTAGGGTCTTATTTATAGATTAGGCAAGTGTTTTAGGCCATAGGATTAACCCTAGATTCAATCCAAGCCATCAAAGCATGTCTTGGGGAAGGGGTCAAGTGTAGGAACCATCTAGGGCCTTTAGATTAAAGATGGACCATGAGAACCATTCAAATGCAAAATCTGCACTTGAGCGAATCGGCCCACGGGTTGACAGCCAAACACCCTGGATTAACCCCTAGTCGACCCAGCGGGCTCGGGTCGACTTCAAAAATCGGCCGGTTCGGTTATTCCCCTCTCCCAATTCGCTGTTTTGAGCATTTTTGCATATTTATTTATTAAATTTTCAATTATATATATATATATATATATCAATATATATATATATATATATATATCTACACAACCCATTTCACTTAATTAAGTATACTTTAATTTGGGAATTTTCGTGAAACTTCGCGAGGCCATATCTTGGTCATACGGACTCCGATTTTCGAAAACTCGGACTCTATTTCGCGTATTTTTCCGAGACGAACACAATGGCATAGCCCGTTTCCCTTGATTCCCATTTTAGAATTAAATTCTGCCTCGATTTATGTTATTACAGGTTATTGAAAATACGGGTTGTTACACTTGGGCTTTGTGGTGTAGGCACTTATATTTTTGGACCATAAAACTTAGTTGTTTTCGAACCGTTTTTTTATGGAAAAATTATTTTGCGCACCGATATTTATTCTGCAACGGAAAATTTTTTGCAACGGTAAAATAATTAATCCCCCCGAAATTTTAGCAGATCCGATATTTTCTCCCAAAACCTAATTCTCGTTCTATATATACTATTTTATCTGAGACGAGAAAAACACCGAATTTTATATTCTCTTCTTCTCAGCCGCCATTAAAACTTCTAAAAAATTTCGAGCAGTATTTTTCCCGAAAGTGCAAATCTGCACTGATTTGTTTGTGCAAGAAAATCAGTTACTATTTTAGAGGCTGTTTTATCCTAGAGGCGGCGGCGAAGGAACGAATTGGTTTGCACCTCTGACCAAATCGCCGAATCGTCTTCAAGAAAGCGACCTAGTCCGCGACTCAGCCATTGTTTTCCAACAATAATATACATAAAACAGCCAAGGCAGGCAATTTCATTTCATCCGCTGCATAACAAAAAACCAAATAGTTACGGATTAATCATGTCACCGTGTGACAGTAAACGAAGAAAACTTATATGAATAAGGAATAGCAAATTGCCAAATATTAGTAACAAAACATGGAAAATAGTATAATATTATAGGCTGATAAAATTAATACAAATTACCACCAAATTTAAAATAAAAAAATTCAGACTTTGATAAAAATATGTGAAAACAGCAAGAAAATATGTAGAAGTAGAGAGATATACCCTATCTAATAACAACTTTTTCCCGAAATTATCCATTATATATGGAAATATTAATGGAAAATGTTGAAGGTATGGTACCATAAAAGATCAGCTCTGCAGAACAACTTGGAAATTTTCCTGGGAGAATATACATAGCGCAATCTATGAGGTAGACGAAATTGCTAAAAGGGTCAAAATCAGCAAAACGGTCAACGGTAGAAGGACAGGAGGTAGGAATGGCTTGCTACGAGGGAATGGAGGTTGCTGACCTAATTCAAGGGTTTTGAAATTTAGGGTTGGGGAAGGAACTAATTTAAGATCGATTGTGTTTGGGAAGAATAAACATTTGGATTGGGAAAATAATGGGTTGTGAATTAATTTAACCCATGCATGGAGAAATTAAAGAAGAGGGAAAAGTTAATAAGCGTGACTTTTAAGTTTTGAAGTGTAGAGTGGCTGAGAGAAAAGGATTTTAGACTTGTCTTTTATAGTACAGCATATATTCGTTAGGATATGGCCAAATTATCTTCATAATTATTTTTTGTATTAATTTTTTACAATGAAAAGATGACTGTCTATACAACTAATTTTTCATCATATGACACCAAATACTAAATCGGTAGCCCCTCAGTATTTTAACCTATTAACTTCGACAACCACTACCGTATTCTCATAGGGTTATCTTGCTGAAAGTTTGAAAATACTTTTAGTTTGAGATCCCCTTTAACAATTCAAAAGTGGGTAATGTACCCTTAAAGAATGACCACTCCGTATTCAAAATTGGAATATCACTAACAATGCCCTAGAAATACCCTTATATAATCGATCAAATAGGTTTGGGAAAGGGGATTTTCACTTAAATGTCTTGTTTTTCCGGAGCAATAAGTTTTAAGAATAACACTCCTAAAAAATTAGTTGTAAGGACAAACTACTCAAAAAAGATAAATGAATTTATTATTTTCAGTTGTATAAAAATAATGATAAAGAATTTATCATTTTCCTGTATTACTTAAAAAGATAAATGAATTTATTTTTCTTGTGTGAGTTGTCCTTAAACTACTTATTCAAGAGTATCGTCCTTAAAACTTATTACCTTGAAGTAAAATGCGCTTCAGGCTAATTTCCACTTTGGGAAAGGATATTTTAGGAATGCTAAAAAAGCTTCTTTTTAACTATTTGACTAAAGAATTGGCTTTATATATAAGATCAACATTCCTTCCAAAATTAGAGTTTCAAATTAGCCCAAAATTGGATTACAGTTAGGATATCACTGAATTTAGGATTACAATTGATACCAAAAGGACACTGAGATTGTCATTTTAGAAGTCATACTGCTTAGGAGAACATTATCTTAGAATAGGTACATGCACTCTTCAAGATTTATGTTCCATTAAATTGAATATTTTTCATTTAGTTGTTGATGATCTAAAACGTTATTGTAAATTATGTAGAATAATAACTATTTTGTTTGATATTTTTTATAACTTGCAATGCAACTTAATGACACAACTACTAAAATCTACAAACTTTTGTTCTTTTGTTTTAAGCATTTTAGGCACTTTGTAATGTTACAGTTTCACCGACTACTTATTACATTTTCAACTGGTTTCCATCCCCGAATTAGGCCGAGGTATTCGTCTACTAAGGACTCCTTTGTCTTGACTGGTGCATTGCTTGTGCTAGGCAGTAGTCCGTTTTTTTTTCAAATATTTTTTGTCCAGTATCTTTTATTCGTACATGTGCATAGTTTCTGTATTTTGTAGAAACCGTTTTTTTAAGCCGTTGGAGGATGGTTAGATTCTCTCTTTTTTGTTATATTATATTTTAGTTTCTGGCCCAAATAAAATAAAAAAATAAAAAAAATTACTTATTACATTTTCAAAATGTAATAAAGTGGAACTATATATGAAGCTGTAATCACACATGTCAATTATGCCACCACGTAAAGGAATCTCTGATGTTACGTGCCTACCAGCTCATATTTGTACACAATTCCTTCAATATATTCCGTGATGTGGGACTATTGTATCCAAACCATCTTTCCTCCTTTACAACATGAGAGACAATCCTAACAATCTCCCCCTTGACTCGCATCCTACGAGTATCTTTTGAGAGAATTGTCTTGCCCGCATGACCCAGTCCGTAACCTTCGGCTTTGATACCACTGTTACGTAACGACGATCGGAACAAAGCCCCCTGCCTTGCACGCATATGTGCTGGCACACAACTCCCATATAACAAAAGGAATCCCTGATGTTACGTGCCTAGCAGGTCATATTTGTACACAATTCCTTCAATATATTCCGTGATGTGGGACTATTGTATCCGAACCATCTTTCCTCCTTTACAACATGCGAGATAATCCTAACAAAAAATAATAACATAAATTTATCACTTTTTTTCTTAGCATATTTTAGAAATATTCCAGCAAATGTTACCAAATATGTTAAAGAAAGAATCTTAAACCAATTGAACAAAATATTTTTGTCTATATAGTCCTAATATATTATATATGAGAATAAAAGAGAATGGACATTCAACTAATGTTTCTGAAAAGAAAAAAAATCAACTTTATAAACAAGGATTACTGATGTAATTCATTTACAATATTGTAAACCAGGAAAAAACATATCATACAAGTTAGGTAGCATGAAAGAGGGATAGCCAAGCCAAAGAAAGTAGCTCTGGAAGAATAAGAAAGTAGCGCCCGATAACACTAACTGATCAACTGTGAAAATATTAAAGCAAAGAAGGCAAGATCGTGTAACAACCCGTATTTTCAATAACCTGTAATAACATAAATCGAGGCAGAATTTAATTCTAAAATGGGAATCAAGGGAAACGGGCTATGCCATTGTGTTCGTCTCGGAAAAATACGCGAAATAGAGTCCGAGTTTTCGAAAATCGGAGTCCGTATGACCAAGATATGGCCTCGCGAAGTTTCACGAAAATTCCCAAATTAAAGTATACTTAATTAAGTGAAATGGGTTGTGTAGATATATATATATATATATAATTGAAAATTTAATAAATAAATATGCAAAAATGCTCAAAACAGCGAATTGGGAGAGGGGAATAACCGAACCGGCCGATTTTTGAAGTCGACCCGAGCCCGCTGGGTCGACTAGGGGTTAATCCAGGGTGTTTGGCTGTCAACCCGTGGGCCGATTCGCTCAAGTGCAGATTTTGCATTTGAATGGTTCTCATGGTCCATCTTTAATCTAAAGGCCCTAGATGGTTCCTACACTTGACCCCTTCCCCAAGACATGCTTTGATGGCTTGGATTGAATCTAGGGTTAATCCTATGGCCTAAAACACTTGCCTAATCTATAAATAAGACCCTAACCTACCCTAATTCATTCATAATTAAACCTAGTGACTAAACTATGGCAAAATGCTAGCTCTCATGGCCTCCACTAATTTTATGAAGAGGGTTGCATACTAATCACTCTCTAATCAACTTCTAATCCCTTCTTAGCATCTTAATCTTCTTCATTTGGTGTTCAAAGTTGCTAGTTGTGAGTTTCTATCACTTTGATGATCTTTTGGTAAACTAATTAGATGAGATGTGATGAGATTTATGGTTTTGTATGTGGGTTAATGAGCTTTGAATCATATGATATGATGTTAGCATTAATCTTATGTTTATGCATGTTGAGTATGTAAGCTTATGCAAGTTTAATATGATGTATGTTATGTTTGCATGATGCTAAATATGCAAGTTGTGGGCTATGTAATCATATGCATGTTATGCAAGTTCATGGTAATATGCTATGCAAGTTACATGTTTGTTAATATGCAAGTTACATGTTTGTTAATATGCAAGTTACACGTATGTAAATATGCAAGTTACATGTTTGTTAATATGCAAGTTACATGTTTGTAAATATGCAAGTTACATGTTTGTTAATATGCAAGTTACATGTTTGTTAATATGCAAGTTACATGTAAGTAAATATGCAAGTACATGTATGTAAATATGCAAGTTATATGTTTGTTAATATGCAAATTCATGATGACACATTATGCAAGTCTATAAGTTAATATGCAAGTTTGTTATGCAAGTGAATATGTAAGTTATGTGACATATTATATGCAAGTTATGTGACATGTTATGCAAGTGCATGTGCAAGTTATGTGTTTGTTAATATGCAAGATGGCACCTTTGAAACATGTTCATTCATATGCAAGTTGACACCTTTTATATGTGTTATATCATGAACGAAATTACGTGGGAACGATGGGATAATTAAATGCATAAGTTAATAAGATTGTGTGAAATTAATATAATTATGCATAACATAAAATAAAGGAACATAGTATGGGAATTTGCCTATTAAGTTAGGTGTACCCATACTATGTGTTGGGAATTTACCTATTGAGTTAGGTCTACCCCATGGGAATTTACCTATTGAGTTAGGTCTACCCATGTTATGAAAAGCTTGACATTAATTAGGGATAATTAATATGGGGGTGATTAATTAGGTGTAATTAATCGACTAAGACACGAGGTTGGACTCATTTGTAGTGTAAAACTGCCCGGACCCGACCGGCTTAACCAGTTGCTACAAATGTCAGTCCAATGTGAGAGGTCTTGGCCATAAATTAAATACGTGATTAAGGTAAAGACACGAGGTTAGACTCTGTTATGACGTAAGACTGCCCGGATTCTACCGGCTTAACCAGGCGGTCATAACAGTCAGTCTAATGTGGGAGGTCTTTACGGGAGATCACGGTCTTAATTAATTAAGAAACACTTAACCATTATAGCATGTAGTGGGACATGAGGGGTTAAGTGGGTGCCTTGGGTGGCATGTGGAATCTTAAGTGGGTTGCCTTGAGTGGCAATAGAAAATACGATTAGAATACTTAACCAAGAGAAACATGTAATTAAACATGATTAAAGGGTTAAGAGGGATACACTAGATATTGGACAAGCTTAAGTGGGTAGCTTGTGGGGGCCCATTTCAACCAATATCCCAAACGTATCTTTGTAGGCTCGACCCATGTCGAGTGACGGGACACGCATATTGGGCTTGATTATAAGAGGCCAAAACGGGTTAGCGGTGGCAACGCAAGTCCAACGGGCTTCATATGCGTGAATGGGCCCGGGTTGGTAGATAAGCCGTTGTTGCATCGTGTAGATATAAGCCGTGCACCGTTGATTATATCGGGTTGCCACGTTGGGGAATGGTACACCCCAAGGTGGGGCCAGCACGGGTATCTACGTTAGGGAGCCGATCGAATGGGGAGTAGTGTGTACACCTGGTGGATTGTAGGGCCCCGTGGCGCCTACTTGGTCACCTAGGGGTACGCAAGTATTATTAAAGTAATTCTATAAGTCCTTAGGTGGGATCAACCTTTAAGTTAGGAACGACTGGTGTGGTGCAGTTTAGTAATTTACCTTAGGAAGGGTAGATGCGTCTTTATCCTTTATCTTAGTTTAGTTAACTGCTTAGTATAGCCGTTCATCCCTATATGTTACCGTATATCAAGTTATGTCTTCTCTGGTTACTTTAACGATTGTATTGTTAAAGTTATAGGACTCACTCAGACTTATGTCTGACCCCGTTGTCTTTATCTTTTTCCCAACCCTCAGGTCCTGTGGTGGATCCTAGCAGTAGTGGAGCTTGATCGGATTGCTGTTCCAGTCTTTAGGAGCTTGGGTAGATGTAAAGCTCCAGTTATCCAGTTATCTTTCCTTTTGTTTTGGCTATTGTATGAGAGTGGGATTATGTACTTCTTTATCTTGATGGATATTGTACTTGACTTTTATTGTGAGTTTATGATGTAACCAGACATGTTTTACTTCCGCTGTTATGAAATGATGTTTTAAAATTTCAAGTACTATTTATATCTGTCTAGTTGTAATTTTTCTGTTCTATATTCACTAAAATACTCCACCGATGTTATGGCATTCCCATTGTGAGTGATCATAGCGGGAGTGGGGTGTTACACGTGGTATCAGAGCTTAAGGTTACCAGAACAGATAAAATTTTTGAGAAAAAAAAAACTATTTTCTAAGAGTATTTTCGAAGAAAGTATTTTTAAAAGCATGTCTTCTAAGAGAAAAAGTTTTTGAAGAAGAAAAGCATAATCCCCAATAGCCATATCGTTATCTTTCGGAATCTCCTTTTTGAATCTTTCCTCTTTCGTTTCAGCATGGCTGAAGATCTTAACATCCCGGAAGGTTTAGTTATACCACTATGGTATAGGAGGTTGCAAGAGGCTAGGGCCGCGGCTGCGGGTCCGGCCAATGCTACTACACCAGAGACAACCGCTCCTCCTCCTCAGCCTAGAGTGGATAATTTTGCTAAGGTTTGCAAGGAGTTCAAGGCTATAGGAGGAAAACCTTTTCTAGGTTCAGAGACTTTCGTAGAGGCTAGAGATTGGCTTAAGGAAGTGGAAGAGTTGCTAGATATCTTTGAAGTGGAAGAGGGAAAGAAAGACAAGTTGGCGGCTTGGTTAATGAAGGGAGAGGCCTCGTTCTGGTGGGAGGTCACTAATGGAGAACGCCCTGTTGACTCTTGGGCAGATTTTAAGCAAAGGTTTGGGGCTAAGTTTCTCTCAAGGGCGGAAGAGAATCTATTTATGGAGAAGTTCTTGAATTTGAAGCAAGGGAATCTCACGGTGAAAGAATATGTCAACAAATTCAATCAATTAGCAAGGTTTGGCATAGAATTGGTGAATACACCGGAGAAGAAGGCTTTGAGGTTCGTTAGAGGCTTGAACGAACCATTGCAAGGAATAGCTATGACTCACATTCCTATGGGGGCCACTTTTGAGAAGCTTGTCTACATGGCACTTATGCATGAGGATGATAAGAATTCTAAGGCACCAGAGAAAAAGGGGGATCAGAAGAAACCGCAACAGCAACAACAAGGCAAGGGCGGAAAAGGCAATGGTGACAAAAAGAAGACGAAGAAGAAGTGCTTCAATTGTGGAACACCAGGACACCTTAGTAAGGATTGTCGCAAAAAGAAGAAGACCGGTTGCTTTCATTGTGGTGAAGCAGGGCATCTTGTGAAAAACTGCCCAAAGAAGGGGCAGAAGACGGGGTCTACCTCAGGAGGCCAGGTGCAAGCTCTTATAGCACCACCTCAGTCAGGGGGGCAAGTTCAGGTTCTCTCAGTTCCACCGATTCAGCAGAGAGGTAGAACTATTTCCGTTGAAAGTCTGGTTTTTCTGTTTGATCATCCAGTTCGTACTTTGTTTGACTCTGGCGCATCGCATTCTTTTATCTCATCATCGTTAGTTGAGTCACTGCACTTAGACACCAGTCTAGTTGATGATCCCTTGGTTGTCTCAAACCCAATTGGGGGCTCCATATATCTGTCTATGATATGTTTGGGTTTGAAGATTTCTATACTTAGCGTTGAGTTTAGATGTGATGCTTTTGTATTGGGCTTCACGGGCTATGGGTTGATCTTGGGCATGGACTGGTTATCCAGTAATGGTGCCGTTCTTGATTGCGAAAGGAGAGTTGTCAGGCTCATGACCCGCTTGGGTAACACTCTCGAGATCTCTTGCAATCCCATGGAATCTGTTTTGCTAAGTTATCTTGAATCGCTCGATGCTTCGGTCGAGAGTTTGTGTTCTGTCAGAGTAGTCCGGGAATATCCGGATGTGTTTGAAGAAGTAAAGGGTTTGCCTCCGAAGCGGGAGATAGATTTCCGAATTTATTTGGTGGATAATGCCAAACCAGTGTCTTTGCCAGTACGCCACATGGCTCCTCGTGAGAGAAGAGAACTTCATAAGCAAGTAGGGGAGTTGCTTGAGAAGGGGTTCATAAGGCGGAGTATATCGGAGTGGGGAGCTCCAGTAGTGTTTGCCACGAAGGCGGATGGGTCCCTCAGACTTTGTGTGGATTATAGGGAACTTAATAAGCTCACGAAGAAGAATAGACACCCCTTACCAAGGATAGATGATCTCTTTGATCAGTTGGTTGGCGCCTCAGTATTTTCGCAGATGGACTTAGCTACAGGGTTTCATCAGTTAAGAGTGGCGGAGGACAGTATAGAGAAGACTGCTTTCCGGACTCCGGATGGTTTTTATGAGTGGCTAGTGATGCCATTTGGGTTGACAAACGCCCCCGCATACTTTGTTGATCTCATGAGTAGAGTGTTCAGAGAGTATCTGAATAAGTTTGTAGTAGTTTTTGTGGATGACATCTTGGTCTTTTCCAAGAGTGAAGAAGAGCATGCCTTACATCTCAGAGAAGTGTTGGAGACTCTTCGAGCACATAGTCTTAAAGCTAAATTCTCTAAATGTCATTTTTGGAGAAGAGAGGTGCGATTCTTAGGGCATGTGGTCTCTAAGGAAGGGATAGCTGTGGATCCCGCAAAGATAGTATCTATCCAGGATTGGAAAGTTCCTAAAAATGCTACCGAGGTAAGAAGTTTCTTGGGGTTGGTAGGATATTATAGGAAGTTCATCAAAGACTTCGCGAAGATATCAGCCCCATTAACCCGCTTGACGAAGAAGAATCTGGTTTTCTCATGGGACGTAGATTGTGATGACGCTTTCCGACGATTAAAGAGAGCTTTGACCACCGCTCCAGTTTTAGTGCTCCCAGATGGGAGTAAGCCGTTTGTTGTTTATACCGATGCTTGTGGAACAGGATTGGGCGCAGTCTTGATGCAGGAGGGAAGGGTAATAGCCTATGGAGGGAGACAATTGAGAGTGCATGAGAGGAATTACCCTACCCATGATCTAGAGTTGGCCGCGATTGTTTTCGCACTTAAGTCTTGGCGCCATTATCTTCTTGGTGAGAGATTCGAGTTGTTCACCGACCATAAATCATTGAAGTACTTATTCTCTCAGAAGGATTTAAACTTAAGACAACAAAGGTGGATGGAGTTCTTAGCATCCTATGATTTCGAGATAGCGTATACCCCTGGTAAGGGTAACGTGGTGGCAGACGCCTTAAGTAGAAAAAGGCTATCTTTGAGTCCATTGTTCGTGGAACGACGAAGCTTGGAGTTTCTTTCTTTGTTTGACTTCAGACCTTCTGTTGATTTTGTACCTGGTTTGTTGGCATCCTTGGAGGTTAGACCTACTCTTTTGAGACGGATTGGCGAGGCTCAGCGAGACGACCCACAGTTGGTTGTGTTGGTAGAGAAGCTTATAAGAGGGGAGTCGTCCAGCCATTTGGGTAGATACACCATAGATGATAAGGGATGGTTGCATAGAGATGGTAGACTTTGTGTACCGCAAGATGAGGGTTTGAAGAAGGCTATTTTGGATGATGCACATCGTTCAAGAATGACTATTCATCCCGGTGGAGACAAAATGTACCAAGACATGAAGAGAGTTTTCTTCTGGGCCGGTATGAAGAAAGATGTGGCCGAGTATGTGGCTAGATGCTTAGTGTGCCAACAAGTTAAAGTGGAGCAAAGGAAACCCGGTGGGTTGCTACACCCATTGGAAGTTCCACAGTGGAAGTGGGATAGTGTCTCGATGGATTTCATCGACGGGTTACCGAGATCGAGGAAGGGCAATACGGGAATTTGGGTTGTGGTAGACAGACTTACCAAGAGTGCCCATTTTATACCCGTAAAGAGTAAGAGGACCGCTCCATGGCTTGCTTCAGTCTATGTTAGAGAGATTGTTAGATTGCATGGCGTACCATCCAGCATTGTGAGTGATCGAGTTCCTATCTTCACTAGTGAGTTTTGGAGAAGTTTGCAAGAGGCGGTAGGGACTCAGTTGTGTTTAAGCGCCGCATATCATCCTCAGACGGACGGTCAGACCGAGAGGGTGAACCGTATCTTAGAAGATCTTTTGAGGCTTTGTATCTTGGATTTTGGAGGTACATGGGAAGAACATCTTCCTTTGGTGGAGTTCGCATATAATAACAGCTTTCAGTCCAGTATTGGTATGGCTCCTTTCGAAGCTCTTTATGGAAGGCCTTGTCGATCTCCTACATGTTGGTGGGAATCTACGGATAAGATCTTGCTTGGGCCAGATATGGTTAGAGAGACTTCAGAGAAGATTGATTTAATTCGTAGAAGGATGAAGGCAGCGCAAGATAGACAGAAGTCTTATGCGGATCGGAGAAGGACGGATCTTGAGTTTGAGGTTGGGGATATGGTTTTTGTCAAAGTATCTCCATTGAGAAATGTTGTTCGCTTTGGGTCCGTTGGGAAGTTAGCACCGAGGTTTGTTGGACCATTTCCTATTAAGGAAAGGATTGGACGGATGGCATATAGGGTAGAGTTGCCCGACAGACTTAGTGGTGTTCATGATGTATTCCATGTATCACATTTGAGGAAGTGCTTACATGAGACCGCAGAGGTAGTAGAGCCGAGCTTGCTTAGAGATGTAGAGGTAGAGCGTGATGCGACGATTCGACGAGCTCCTACTCGCATCCTTGGGTCAGAGACTAGGAAGTTGAGGAACAGAGAAGTTCAGCTAGTGAAAGTGCAATGGGGAGATGACGAAAGCAATGCTACTTGGGAGACGGAAGCGAAGATGCGTTCTTTGTATCCATTTCTTTTTGAGAGTATGTCTTTTAGCTTCTCCTTTATCGCTTGTCTAGTACTTATCTTATCTTTAGTATATCCTCTTGCTAGTACCTATGACCTTTAGATAGGGTAAAACCTATGGTTGAAACATATGTTTGAAACATGTTATGGTTGATGGATGCATGTGGATGCAATTGATTGCTAGTGGTTGCTCGTGGATGCATATACACACACATTAGGCACTAGATCGGCTCAGACACTTCATATTGCATATTGCATAAATGGATGTGGTAGATAGAATTGATGGATGTATCATGGCTGTGTTATCATATGGATGATGCATTTTTGTGTATGGTTGTGCACGCATGTAGAAATTTGTATGTGTCAATAGGGTTTCGCATACATATTGGATGCATGGCACTATCATGGTTTGCATTAAGGAGGTTTACTGTATCAGTAACCGCCTGATTTTCGCATTAGGTAAGTACATATACACACACTTTTGCATATATCCATCCAGCATTTAGAATCTTGTAAGGACAATGATTGCTCGTGGATGATGCTTTGAGTAGATGGATGATTGGATGGTAGGATACGTTCTTCCTAACTTGAAGATTTCGGGGACGAAATCCTTTAAGGAGGGGAGAATGTAACAACCCGTATTTTCAATAACCTGTAATAACATAAATCGAGGCAGAATTTAATTCTAAAATGGGAATCAAGGGAAACGGGCTATGCCATTGTGTTCGTCTCGGAAAAATACGCGAAATAGAGTCCGAGTTTTCGAAAATCGGAGTCCGTATGACCAAGATATGGCCTCGCGAAGTTTCACGAAAATTCCCAAATTAAAGTATACTTAATTAAGTGAAATGGGTTGTGTAGATATATATATATATATATATATATATTGATATATATATATATATATATATATATATAATTGAAAATTTAATAAATAAATATGCAAAAATGCTCAAAACAGCGAATTGGGAGAGGGGAATAACCGAACCGGCCGATTTTTGAAGTCGACCCGAGCCCGCTGGGTCGACTAGGGGTTAATCCAGGGTGTTTGGCTGTCAACCCGTGGGCCGATTCGCTCAAGTGCAGATTTTGCATTTGAATGGTTCTCATGGTCCATCTTTAATCTAAAGGCCCTAGATGGTTCCTACACTTGACCCCTTCCCCAAGACATGCTTTGATGGCTTGGATTGAATCTAGGGTTAATCCTATGGCCTAAAACACTTGCCTAATCTATAAATAAGACCCTAACCTACCCTAATTCATTCATAATTAAACCTAGTGACTAAACTATGGCAAAATGCTAGCTCTCATGGCCTCCACTAATTTTATGAAGAGGGTTGCATACTAATCACTCTCTAATCAACTTCTAATCCCTTCTTAGCATCTTAATCTTCTTCATTTGGTGTTCAAAGTTGCTAGTTGTGAGTTTCTATCACTTTGATGATCTTTTGGTAAACTAATTAGATGAGATGTGATGAGATTTATGGTTTTGTATGTGGGTTAATGAGCTTTGAATCATATGATATGATGTTAGCATTAATCTTATGTTTATGCATGTTGAGTATGTAAGCTTATGCAAGTTTAATATGATGTATGTTATGTTTGCATGATGCTAAATATGCAAGTTGTGGGCTATGTAATCATATGCATGTTATGCAAGTTCATGGTAATATGCTATGCAAGTTACATGTTTGTTAATATGCAAGTTACATGTTTGTTAATATGCAAGTTACACGTATGTAAATATGCAAGTTACATGTTTGTTAATATGCAAGTTACATGTTTGTTAATATGCAAGTTACATGTTTGTAAATATGCAAGTTACATGTTTGTTAATATGCAAGTTACATGTTTGTTAATATGCAAGTTACATGTAAGTAAATATGCAAGTACATGTATGTAAATATGCAAGTTATATGTTTGTTAATATGCAAATTCATGATGACACATTATGCAAGTCTATAAGTTAATATGCAAGTTTGTTATGCAAGTGAATATGTAAGTTATGTGACATATTATATGCAAGTTATGTGACATGTTATGCAAGTGCATGTGCAAGTTATGTGTTTGTTAATATGCAAGATGGCACCTTTGAAACATGTTCATTCATATGCAAGTTGACACCTTTTATATGTGTTATATCATGAACGAAATTACGTGGGAACGATGGGATAATTAAATGCATAAGTTAATAAGATTGTGTGAAATTAATATAATTATGCATAACATAAAATAAAGGAACATAGTATGGGAATTTGCCTATTAAGTTAGGTGTACCCATACTATGTGTTGGGAATTTACCTATTGAGTTAGGTCTACCCCATGGGAATTTACCTATTGAGTTAGGTCTACCCATGTTATGAAAAGCTTGACATTAATTAGGGATAATTAATATGGGGGTGATTAATTAGGTGTAATTAATCGACTAAGACACGAGGTTGGACTCATTTGTAGTGTAAAACTGCCCGGACCCGACCGGCTTAACCAGTTGCTACAAATGTCAGTCCAATGTGAGAGGTCTTGGCCATAAATTAAATACGTGATTAAGGTAAAGACACGAGGTTAGACTCTGTTATGACGTAAGACTGCCCGGATTCTACCGGCTTAACCAGGCGGTCATAACAGTCAGTCTAATGTGGGAGGTCTTTACGGGAGATCACGGTCTTAATTAATTAAGAAACACTTAACCATTATAGCATGTAGTGGGACATGAGGGGTTAAGTGGGTGCCTTGGGTGGCATGTGGAATCTTAAGTGGGTTGCCTTGAGTGGCAATAGAAAATACGATTAGAATACTTAACCAAGAGAAACATGTAATTAAACATGATTAAAGGGTTAAGAGGGATACACTAGATATTGGACAAGCTTAAGTGGGTAGCTTGTGGGGGCCCATTTCAACCAATATCCCAAACGTATCTTTGTAGGCTCGACCCATGTCGAGTGACGGGACACGCATATTGGGCTTGATTATAAGAGGCCAAAACGGGTTAGCGGTGGCAACGCAAGTCCAACGGGCTTCATATGCGTGAATGGGCCCGGGTTGGTAGATAAGCCGTTGTTGCATCGTGTAGATATAAGCCGTGCACCGTTGATTATATCGGGTTGCCACGTTGGGGAATGGTACACCCCAAGGTGGGGCCAGCACGGGTATCTACGTTAGGGAGCCGATCGAATGGGGAGTAGTGTGTACACCTGGTGGATTGTAGGGCCCCGTGGCGCCTACTTGGTCACCTAGGGGTACGCAAGTATTATTAAAGTAATTCTATAAGTCCTTAGGTGGGATCAACCTTTAAGTTAGGAACGACTGGTGTGGTGCAGTTTAGTAATTTACCTTAGGAAGGGTAGATGCGTCTTTATCCTTTATCTTAGTTTAGTTAACTGCTTAGTATAGCCGTTCATCCCTATATGTTACCGTATATCAAGTTATGTCTTCTCTGGTTACTTTAACGATTGTATTGTTAAAGTTATAGGACTCACTCAGACTTATGTCTGACCCCGTTGTCTTTATCTTTTTCCCAACCCTCAGGTCCTGTGGTGGATCCTAGCAGTAGTGGAGCTTGATCGGATTGCTGTTCCAGTCTTTAGGAGCTTGGGTAGATGTAAAGCTCCAGTTATCCAGTTATCTTTCCTTTTGTTTTGGCTATTGTATGAGAGTGGGATTATGTACTTCTTTATCTTGATGGATATTGTACTTGACTTTTATTGTGAGTTTATGATGTAACCAGACATGTTTTACTTCCGCTGTTATGAAATGATGTTTTAAAATTTCAAGTACTATTTATATCTGTCTAGTTGTAATTTTTCTGTTCTATATTCACTAAAATACTCCACCGATGTTATGGCATTCCCATTGTGAGTGATCATAGCGGGAGTGGGGTGTTACAGATCGTCCAGAAAAAAATAGAGGGAGCACAATGCCATTGGAGCAAATGAAAATATCAGACCATCTGAAAATAAGTCAAAAGAACGAAACACTCATTGCAAACAAAATTAAACCCTTTGTTAATGCAAAAAATTGCACTAACACCCCCAAGGTGTGTTTCAGCATTTCACAAATGATCAAAACAAAGTAAAAAGCAAATAAGTATAGGAAAAAAAAGTAAAGTAGAGATCGTTTATAGTAGTTCGGTCTTAGATATGACCTATGACCACTTTAAATGGAGATTACATTACGATCTTCATCATTACAAGGTGCACAATCATTTTCACTTTATACATCTTTTCTATTTTCTTTTACAAAGAATCTCTCTTCTCTACAATCTCTTGAATTCACTGTAGACATGCTTGGATCTCTTTAGTTGCGGAGATTATTGAAGTATTAAGCACTTTGATGATCTTTGTTGATTTCACAATCATGAAGATGATTGAGTGAAGCTGGATGGAACTCTAATGGAGTCTGAGATGATTACTTGATGTTGAGAAATGAAAATGGCAGCCCTTCGAAGTAGAAAAATTCGGTCCGCCTTGTGCGTAAGAAGGCGGGGTATTTATATACGTAGTTTGAATGGAATGGCGAAGTTGTAAATAGGTGCACTGTGTATGTGGGTCGGCTTGTGCTCCATAGACCCCTTCAGTAAAAATGACCGATCCATGAAGCATTTTATTTATACTGATCCATCATATTTACACAATTGACAGCGCATTAAGATTGCAACCGATCCATGAATTAGAGAGTGACTGATCCATATATACAGCTGTGTACAGCTGTCACCACTTGATTTTATGTGAACAGCACTCCATTGATATTTATACCACAACCGATCCAGTGTATGCTCACGTATAAATGTAGTCGACCTAATGCATGGATCTCTTGCGTACAATCCACGCTGATGTAAGCATATACACAACAATGATCCATTATATATTTCACACAATCCAATGTTTATACTGCCATATAAATGAACTGATCCATACGTTTGTTTGCAAGCTGACCCATGCATTTATCTATAAATTAACTCATGCGTTTATTTGTACTTCCTTGCTATTACGTGTATTCGTATGCCACGTGGCAATGTTATACCGCATGTGTTTGCAAACAAATTAAACAACTGTAAAATCTATTCGGCTTTCCTAAACAACAAGCATTGGTGTAGAGGGTGTCGAAATCGAGGACCAAAAATATTTAAACAAGTAAATCCAGTCAAGTTATTCCAAAATTTTGATTGGTTGAAAACACAGAAATTAAATAAAAGAGAGTTTTATATGATTAAAGAAAGCATTTAGGGAGCAATGACATAGATTAAATTAACATGAATTAATAATCAAATGGATTAATCAGATCTAATTCATGTTTTAGTCACAAACATGAATCAACGCTTATTAGGTTTCTAGAAACAAATATGTGAATAACGACAAGTATAGCCCATGCAGGAGCTAAGCTCTTAAAAAACCATAGGCTATCAAGACAGATTTACTGTTATTTCTAAAACCCTAAATGTTAGATCTAAATCTGATAAACGTTAGATCGAACATACCCTTTGAAGGAGCATAGCTCTTAAACGACATAGAGTCTGAAGGTTCAAATCCAACCCTTGGTTCAGATCTAGATCTACATACATGAAGGTCTAATATCTTTGGCTATGTGATTCATATTGAATCTAATCCAGCGTCATCACCCCCTAATTAAAGGGGATAAGCTAAACATAGTTAAAGAAGAAGAGAAAAAGAAAATAAACAATATAAATAAAACACAATAAAAGTAAAGAGAAAGTAAGAAGAAGGATTTATTCCAAGAAGGGAATTACAGAATAAAACCCAATGTGTTTCTAAATGAACAAGATACAAATGTACTTATAGCTGATATGACAAAGACTAATTGGCTAATTACACAATGTGGGACTAAAGTTATAGCCCAAATAGCACATAAGCCAGTGTGAATGCAGCTGTAGAGTGAGTGACCTTACAAATGAGTTAACGTGAACGCAGCATGAGTAAGAGGCCTTGCAAATGAGCCAATGTGTACGCAGCATGAGTAATCATTAAGCCAAATCTTCCTAACTGAACTCTATTTGCAACCGTTCTTCAAGCTTTACACTCTTCAAGATTTAGTAATTTCAAACTTCACTCTTTTTAAGCAAATTCTTCATGCTTTATCCATCAAATGCTTTAAACAATTCTTTTTATAAACAATCTGAAAACACAGTTGTAAATACACAATATCAATTATTTTAAAGGGAAAATAAGATAAATAAGCGGATAAAATATACACATATATGTGTATATCAAATACCCCACACTTATCTTTTAATTTGTCCTCGAATAAACTAATCTAAGATATGTCGCACTTTTGTAGGAAACATGATTGCATTTAGCGTGTGCAACAAGCCGTTAAACCCCTAAGTGTCCCTAATAGGACAAGTGTTGTCTCGTGAGGGTTTTCAGCGGATACTACCCACAAAATCCAAAGCGTCTGAAATAGGAGAATTAATCAAATGATATATTTAAGGCCTTTCACATTCAAAGGACTTTACCTAGCTTCAATAATAACGGTTCAGTCCTAAATTGTCCATCGCATAATTGGTGCAAAAATGAATAAAAAATTTCAAGCTGAATCGTAATTCCTTGATAAAACTGTAATTGTCTTGAAGGTTAAGAGCGTGGTGTCAACCAAAGTTCTACACATCGACAACGTGCACCCAATCATTTATTCATTCATTTTTTCTGAATAATTTTGCACCAATATAACTGTACTGTATTGGATGTGAGTTATGCATAGATGAAGGCAAATTTTGTAAGTTCTAAAAATGTTATTGATAAGAGGGCAAGTGTATTTGTTGAACTTCAAGCTACAAAAGACAAAGTAATACTAAGGCACATATAAACATGTTTGTTTACTTTTATCTCCTCTACTACAATCCTCACTTCCAAGTACGGTATAATGGATGTGGATGGAATGGAAATGAATGCTTTATAGTCAAGAATGACGAATGACTATTTTATTCTCAGAGATTTCCTCTTTATTGCATTTTTTTCTCTTCCTTTTTCCTTTTTTTTTACAGCATGATGAATGATGAGTGGAGATGGAATGGAATGGTACCGTATATTATTTCATTTGATTCCTCCTTTACTAAGCGAATCATAACCAACACTTCATGAAAGGAAAGTTTTGTGCCCTAGTTACTTTACTTCTATAACCCTAATTCAACACACAAGTCTAGATTGATGTTATATAAAAAGCTGAAAGGAAAGATATGCAAAGTTTCATAAGATAGATAACCCATATAAAATAAGATGTGGTATATGGTTATCCTACCTTAAAACAATTACGGAGTAGGTGGTGTAATATTGGTATAAAAAGGGACGCTTTTGTGCCATCGAAAATAAATCAATACAAGGTTCTTAAGTATACCAATATAAGAAAAACTTGTCGAAACATGGATGTAATTCGACTAAAACTTGATTTTGAATAATGTGTTGAATCGAAGAAGAATGTTACAATGAGTCATTTCTCCTTAATTGGGCCAAGTGGATTTTAGAACTTACGATTTTGAAAATTTGAGCGAGAAAAAATATTATACATGAAAACGAACTTAGAAAATCCAACAAATGTAGGTGTAGAATCTTTTTTTTTGGATTATTTTTACTTGAACATTCTAACATGTATAACAATGGTTGACACGCTTACTCCAGAACACGACTAATGTCTGCACAGTCTCAAGCTAGCATCTTAAAAAGACACACGATGACTCAATAAATAAATAATGTTCATTCCCATCACCCAACAATTCAACTTATCAAACAAGAACTAAGGTGTTATTTATGAATTTTAAATTAGTCCTTGTTCAACAAGTGACCTAGTTCATAAGATTTGATTGCCGATGTAATGAAAATTCCCCCACACTTGAGTGTGACTGTGTCCCCACAGTCGTTAGACATATCTTAGTGAAAGGAAAAAAAAAGAGAATATTTACATACGTACAAAAGAGGATTAGTGTGCATTACCGAATGTAATATGGCTCATGGAGGACCATGAGCTCTTCCTCTTGGTTGGGTATTGGTTCCAAGTAAGGTTTAAGGCGTTGACCATTGACCTTATAGGATGATCCATCAGTTGGATTCTCAATTTCTACAGCACCATATGGAAAAACAGTCCATACAGTGTAAGGTCCTGTCCGTCTAGATTTTAACTTACCCAGAAATAAATGCAATTTTGAGTCATACAACAGAACTTTTTGACCTGACATGAAAGTTTTACGTAAAATTGATTTATCATGAAAAACTTTCGTTTTGTCTTTATAAATTCATTAATTTTCATAGGCAACATTTCGAATTTCATCAAGTTCATTAAGCTGAAGTTTCCTAAGTTCACCTGCTTGCTCTAAGTCAAGATTTAAAGTTTTTATTTCCCATAACGCCATATGTTCTAGTTCAACTAGCAAGTGACATGGCTTACCAAAAATCAACCGATAAGGGGACATACCTAAGCTTGTTTTCAAAGCGGTGCGGTAAGCCCAAAGAACATCGGTTAACTTTTGGGACCAATCTTTACGATTTAGATTCACAGTTTTCTCAAGGATTTGTTTAATCTGCCTATTTGATACTTCAACTTGTCCACAAGTTTGAGGATTGTAAGGAGTGGATAACTTGTGGGTTATCGAATACTTTCTCATGAGGGTTTAAAAATAACGATTACAGAAGTGTGTTCTGTTGCCACTGATTATTGTGCGAAGTGTGCCAAACCTAGAGAAGACGTTTTCTTTCAAGAAGCGCACAACAACCTTGTTATCCTTTGTTTTGCATGGAGCAGCTTCGATCCATTTTAAAACATAATGGACAGCTAAGAGAATGTAAAGGTTCCCAAAAGAATTAGGGAAGGGCCCTATCAAGTCTATACCCCAAACATAAAAAATTTCGACCCCAAGAATGGGGTTTAGGGGCATCATATTTCGTTTACCAATTTTCCCTAAGAATTGACATCGATCACAAGTTTTGCAAAATTCATAAGCGTCTTTGAAAAGGTTGGGTTAGTAGAAACCCGATTGGAGAACCTTTTCGGCTATCTTTTTGGGATAGAAGTGGCCACCACAGGCTTGGTCGTGATAGAAAGAGAGGACACTGCGAGTTTCAGTGTTGAGAACACATCTTCGGATGATTTGGTCGGTACAATACTTGAAAAAATAAGGGTCGTCCCAATAGAAATGTTTCACTTTGGAAAAGAATTTTTGTTTATCCTGCTTGGACAAAAAATAAGGGGTTTGCTTGGTGACTAAGTAGCTGACAATGTCAGCGAACCAAGGAACAGTGGATAAAGAAAAGAGTTGTTCATCCAGAAAATTCTCGTTGATAGGAAGAGAAGAAGACAGAGCTTTTTGAAAATGAGACAAGTGGTCCGCAATAACATTGTCGGATCCTTTTTAATCCTTAATGGTAAGGTCAAATTCTTGACGTAGAAGGATCCAATGAATGAGACGAGCCTTAGCATCTTTTTTAGAAAAAAGGTACCTAAGTGCGGAGTGATCGGTATGAATAGTGATGTATGAGCCAACTAGATAAGGTCTGAAATTTTCTAGGGCGAAAACGACTGCCAAGAGTTCTTTTTCAGTGGTTGTATAATTGATTTGAGCATCTTTCAAAGTCTTACTAGCGTAGTAAATGACATGAAGAATTTTATTGATATGTTGTCCTAAGACAACGCCTACAGCGAAATTCGAGGCGTCACACATGATTTCAAAAGGCAACTTCCAGTTTGGAGAGTAGATGATAGGAGCGGAGATAAGTTCATTTTTGAGATGCTCAAAAGATGAAATACAGTCTGAGTTGAAGTCAAAAGGAACATCCTTTCCAAGAAGATTAGTCAAAGGTCGAGTAATTTTGCTAAAATACTTTATAAAGCGACGATAAAAGCCAGCATGACCTAAAAAGGATTGGATGTCCTTAATGGACTTTGGAATGGGAAGATTAGAGATAACTTCGCTTTTGGCTTTGTCTACTTCAATTCCTTTATTAGAAATGACATGCCCTAAAACAACGCCATGTTTGACCATGAAGTGACATTTTTTCCAATTAAGAGTCAAGTGTTTATCTTTGCAACGGTTAAGAACAAGATCAAGGTGATGTATACACTCAGTGTAAGAATCCCCAAAGATGGAAAAATCATCCATGAAAACTTGCAAAAATTGCTCGATTAAATCCGAAAAAATGCTAATCATGCACCTCTAAAAGGTTGCAGGTGCATTATAGAGGCCAAAAGGCATACGATGGTACGCAAATGTACCAAAGGGACAAGTGAAAGTGGTCTTCTCTTGGTCCTCAAGAGCGATAGGGATTTGATTATACCCCGAGTACCCATCAAGGAAACAATAGTACTCGTGACCGGCTAGTCGTTCTAACATTTAATCGATAAATGGCAGAGGCAAATTATCCTTACGTGTTGCAGCGTTAAGTTTCCTATAGTTAATGCAAACACGCCAACCAGTCTGGGTACGGGTTAGGATAAGCTTGTTAGCTTCATTTTGGATCACGGTAATCCCTGAATTCTTAGGTATGACATGAATCAGACTCACCCACTGACTATCGGAAATCGGGTAAATGATTCCGTTGTCAAGACATTTAAGGATTTCAGCACGAACTGCTTTTTTCATGATGGGGTTTAGTCGATGCTGGGGATCACGAGTGGGTTTGGCACCATCTAGAAGGTGGATTCGATGTTGGACTATCGAAGGACTAATCCCCTTAATATCATCCATGGACCAACCAATTGTTTCCTTATTTTTCTTAAAGATGGGAAGGAGCAATTGTTCCTTCTCGAAAGTAAGGTCAGAAGCGATAATGACAGGAAAAGTTTCATTGTCTCCTAAGTAAGCGTAATTAAGATGACTAGGCAGCACTTTGAGTTAAGATTTTGGAGACGACTCAACCAAAGAAATTGGTTGAGGGATAGACTCAATTGTGAGCGGCTCGACAGGAATCGAATCAGAGACATTTTCGGGATTATCTTAAAACAAGTTTTCCTAATTCGATTCAATTTCGAGCTCAGGTTCATTGTTGTGGACAGCATGGATTTCATAAAATTGGTCCACATAAGTGTTAGGAGAGTTTTCCGTTCTAAAGATGTTTAGCTCGACGGTCATGTTACCGAAGGAAAGTTTCATAGACCCATTTCTACAGTTGATAAGAGCATTAGAGGTTGCTAAGAAGGATCGTCCTAGAATCAAAGGGATCTGGTTCACAGGATTGCTTACCGGTTGAGTTTCTAGGACAATGAAATCAACTGGAAAGATGAATTCATCTATTTTGATCAACACATCCTCGATTTCACCCATAGGTTTCTTAATTGAACAGTCAGCAAGCTGAAGGGTAACCTTGGTGGGTTTCTGTTCTCCTAGCCCTAATTGGCGATAGACGGAATATGGAAGCAAGTTAACACTAGCACCTAAATCTAGTAGGCATCTAACGATTTTCTTGTCCCCGATAGTACATGATATTGTGGGGCAGCCAGGATCTTTGTATTTCACTGGCAATGATTGGGACAAGACTTCTCTTAGAGTTGCTGCTAGAAACACTTTCTTAGGTACATGTGTATGTAATTTTTGAGTGCACAAATCTCCTATAAATTTCGCATATCGTGCAACTTGATGTATAATATCTAAAAGAGGAATGTTCACTTTAACTTGCTTAAATATTTCTAGGATCTTTCCTATTTGGTCTGTCTTTTTCCTAGGTCGGAGTCTATGAGGAAATGGAGCAGACAACTCAATAGGTTGGGACACTTGATTTTGAGGATGGCCCTTGTTAGAAATGAGCTCGATGTTTTGATTCGAGTTGGCCGAATTTTCAGTTGGGTTTGGAATATCGTCTAGTAAATCATTTGGATTGTCCACATGGTTGTCAATCTTCCTGCCGGATCTAAGAGTCATGACCGCATTCAAGTGACTAACGTTTTAATCTTGAATGATGTGAATTCGATTGGGATTCGAATTTTGTCCTCTAGGGTTTTAGATAGGTTAACTCGGGAAAGTGCCTCTTTCTCGTTCACTTAAGAGGTAGCTAACTGACTCATTTGCGTTTCAAGTTTAGCGATTGATTGATTCGTGTTTTGCATGTGCGAAGTCAATAAGATTTGAAGATTGCTATTTGATTGGAGATTTTGAGTCGTTGCTTTAGTCAATGCTTCAAGAGTTTTCTCAAGTGACATCAATCGTTTATCATCTTGAGGTGCAAAAGATTGTTGCGTTTGATTTTGAGAAGTTGGCGCAAGATTTTGGAATTGAGTTTGTTGAAAGGAAGGATTTGAAGGATCACTCGAAAATGGTTGGAAAGGAGGTTGAACCAAATTAGAATTTGCATTGTTTTGGGACCAAGAAAAGTTAGGATGATTTCTCCAACCTGGATTGTACGTTGGAGAGAATGGGTCGTTCTTAGCTTTATTAAATGTGTTGAGTTGTTCTAACGAATATGGGCATTGATCGGTGATGTGGTAAGGATCGTTACATTTGTAACATGAAGGCTGAGACACTTGAGCTTGATTATTTGAGTTGATGAAAGGACATTATCAAATTTGGTTATCATCGCGTCTATTTTTGCTTCTAAGGCTACCGAAGATCCTACGGAATGAGTGTTTGATCGGGAATAAATCGATTTATCGTTAGATCTTTCCCATTGAGCTGATTTTTTGGCCAAATTTTCGAGAAATTGCCAAGTGGCATTGTGATCTTGGGATAGAAAATTTCCTTGACACATCGATTCGAGCATGGTTCGAGAGTTATTTTCAAGTCCATTATATAAAATTTGACATAGAGTCCATTTTTCGAAATTGTAATGTGGACATTTGACTAGAAATTCTTCAAATCTTTCAAAGTATTTTGGAAAGGATTCACCCCCAAGTTGATGAAAACTAACGATTTCGTTTCGAATTTTGGATGTTTTTTCCAAAGGGTAAATTTTCTTTAGAAAAACGTTCACAAATTCACCCTGAGTTCCAATCGTATTGGAAGGCAAGCTATACAATCATTTCTCAGCATAATCGGTAAGTGCAAATGGAATTAAGCTGAGTTTGATTCCATCGTCACTTAGCTGTTGAAATTTCATGTTGCACAAACTTGTTCAAATTTGGTTAAGAAAATATAAGGATCATCACATTCAAGATTGCCGAACTTTGGAAGAGTGTTTAGGTGATTTGAATGAATTTCAAAGTGGTTACCCATTGGGGCGGGAAATATGATGCAAGAAGGAATAGAAAACCGATAAGGGAAATATCTATCCATAAGAGTTCGGAAGGGATTTACCTCGACCATTTCTAACGATTGTTTGAGTAAAATGGGCTTTGGGAAGAGAGAAGGTCGTATGACTCTAACTAAACAACGAAATTCTTAGTCACGGGTCCAAGTTTGCATGCACCAGAAAGAAGAAGAAGAAGAAATTGCTAAAGAAATTTAAACAATGGAGAAGTTCAGAAAAAGGTGAGAGAGAATTATGTTTTGAAAACAGGAGTTTTTAGAAAATTACAACCTACAGAACTAATGAGGGCTAAAGAAAAAAAACAGTTAAAAGATTTTTATTTTATTTTTCAATTTTTGTTTTTTTGGTTTTTGAGGAATTTTGATTTTTTTTAATTGCAATTCACAAACCAATCAGATACACAGAAATTAACTATAATGAAGTTTTCTATCCTTAATAACTCCTAACCCAAAATTATATAGTGACACGTTTGATTACTTAGAACAAAAGATTTCTCAGCCAGTTAACGGATAGGAGTTATCGGTGCACCAGGAATCACCCTAGCAATGCAGCCGAAGGTTTAAGTACCTTCAGAGTAACAACCGATATAATATTTGTGAATCTCCGTAATATTTATAAACGGTTATTTCTCTGCCGTAGTCTAAACATAAAGAAATAATTCGTTCCAAATAAATCAACTATCAAAATACAATTAAGTCCTAATTGAGTCCGCGACTCCCTTAATTCCAACGTCTAACCATTATTATTAGTCAGATTATACGATGAAATGCAATTTTTGGGCTAAGGAAAGGGTGATGAAATCCCTCACCTTATGTGAAATGGGGTATTGCCCTCTATAGAATGAATAATGATGCAGAAATAAAGATTGCGGAAATTAAAAGATTTTACAAGCAAGCAGCTACCCCTGTAGAAGATTTTTACAAGCAATGCTTATATTTTTTTTATTTGCAGTAGAGCACCTATAGAGTTTAGAAATAACTCACCTAGATTGGTTGTCCGTCTAGTGCAACTGAGTAGTGCTAGCGCGTTCACACCCCACTTGGCGTGCAACTACTCTAACCAAATCTGTTTGCAAATCCGTTAGCCTTTGAATTCTTGTTCGATTGCTTGATGATGTTCCTTCACTTTGGTATTTGATTTGATTTTTTTTATAAAGACAACTAAAATGCCACTAAAACTCAAACAAAAGAAATCTAAGACTAATTCAAAAAGTAAAACAAAAGTGATGATTTTTTTTAAAAGAAAACACAAACAAAAGAAATAAAGTTAACGAAAAAAATATTGAACAAAGCAAAGAAAAGTGCTTTTTTTTAAAGCTAAGTTACACTAAAACTAAAAACTAAAACAAATTAAGGCAAAAAAATGACAAAATAAAACAAATATATTGGCCTAAATACGGTTGATGCTCACGTCCACAAGTCAAGGCCCAAACGAGTTTACTAGAAGGCACACTTAGGCACCGCTCCACCTATTTCTTACAGTCAAAATCAATTTGGTCAAGGCTGAAACAGGGAAAAATAAAATAAAACAGGAAATTAAACCGGCTGCCACTAATTTGATAGGAGTAGCGGTTGGCTGCGAAGGGGAAGTAGGAGCGTGGGCATTGGTGGTTGAAGAGGGGTGTTTCAGGAGCGGGATCTGCAGAAGGCGGTTTCAGGTCATTTGAATCAGCGAAGGAAGTTTGAACCGTGAATTGGTTGTGGCTCGTTTGTGACAGCTCTCAAGAGTTTGAATACTAGAGTTGTATGAGGGTGGAGGCAATTTGAATAAGGGCTGCTGTGGTTGCGATTTGGCAAGTGGTATCATGGGTTTGTTATTGCGAAGAGGACTGATTTGTGAAATGTGTCGGGTTATGGCAGTGTGGGTTTTGCTACTGGGGCGTTGACTGTTGTGGTCAAGAGATTGTGTGGCCGTGAAGCTTGTGGCAGATGTGGAAGTTGCGTGACTTAGTGTGTAGGAAGTGATCTGCGGTTGGGTAGGTTGTGATGTTGAGGTGCGTGGCATGTGGCAAGAAGTCCAAGAGTGATTGAATTTGTTTGTATATGAGGTCGAGTTGGAATTGTTTGCTGGAGTGGTTGCTGTGAAGGAGGATGGGCGTGTTATTGGTGATGAAGGGAGTGGAGTTGTGAAGCTTTGTTGTACGGTGGATCTGGTTGATGAAGTAGCGGATGAACGGTGGTGGGGTTTTTGCGTGAAGGGGGTTGTGGATTCAACGTGGTATGTATGGGAAGTTGTTCGGTGTTAAGGTAGGAGTTGTGGCTGAGAAGAAAGCGAATAGATTTCAAGGCAGAATATAGAAGAGAAAAAGAAAGAAATTTATATTTTTGTAATAATTTTTTTTAGGAAAGTGGACAGAAATCAAATTGTAAAAGAAAGAAAGGAGGAAAAGAAATAGTACAAAGGAAACAAATCAAAAAAAAAATTGCAAGTTCTCTTTTTTTTATAGAGATTATTGAAAAATGGAATACAGTGCAATAGGAAAGAAATTAAAAGAGCAATGAAAAAGGAAAGAAATCAAACAGAAAATTGCAATTTTTTTTACTCTTGGTAGGAAGATTATAGTATCATTGACTAACACCAAATCAAACCAGTCAAGAATTTTTTTACTATATATAAAAAACAACAAAAGGAAAAAAATAAAAATAAATCTAACACAAATTGGAAGATAAAATATTTTTGTGTTTTTTTATGGAAAAGAAGAAAATAACAATATAACCGAAGGATTCAAAAATAAAAATTATTTTGGCCCCCGGCAACGGCGCCAAAATTTGTTTGCGAACAAATTAAATAATTGTAAACAACTGTAAATCCGTTCGGTTTTCCTAAACAACAAGGATTGTTGTAGAGGGTGTCGAACTCTAGGACCAAAAATATTTAAACTAGTAAATCCAATCAAGTTATTCTAGAATTTTGATTGGTTGAAAACACAGAAAATAACAAAAATTAAATAAAAGAGAGTTTTACATGATTAAAGAAAGCAATTAGGGAGCAATGACATAGACCAAATTACCATGAATTAATAACCAAACAGATTAATCAAAACTAATTCATGTTTCTGTCACAAACATGAATCAACACTTATTAGGTTTCTAGAAACAATTATGTGAATAACGACAAGTATAGCCTATGCAGGAGCTAAGCTCTTAAACAACCATAGGCTATCAGGGCAGATTCACTATTACTTCTAAAACCCTAAATGTTAGATCTAAATCGGATAAACGTTAGATTGAACTCGAATATACCCTGTGAAGGAGCATAGCTCTTAAACGACACGGAGTATGAAGGTTCATATCCAACCCTTGGTTCAGATCTAGATCTACATACATAAATTTCTAATCTCTTTGGCTATGTGATTCATATTGAATCTAATCCAGCGTCATCACCCCTAATTAAAGGGGATTAGCTAGACATAGCTAAAGAAGAAGAGAAAAAAAATAAACAATATAAATAAAATACAATAAAAGTAAAGAGAAAGGAAGAAGAATGATTTTATTCCAAGAAGAGAATTACATAATAAAACCCAATGTGTTTCTAAATGAACAAGATAAAAGTGTATTTATAGCTGATATGACAAAGACAAATTGGCTAATTACACAATGTGGGACTAAAGATTTAGCCCAAATAACACATAAGCCAGTGTGAACGCAACTTTAGAGCGAGTGGCTTGCAAATGAGCTAATGTGAACGCAACACGAGTAAGAGGGCTTGCAAATGAGCCAATGTGAACACAACATGAGTAAGAGGCCTTGCAAATGAGCCAATGTGAACGTGGCATGAGTAAACATTGAGCCAAATCTTCCTAACTGAACTCTATTTACAACCGTTCTTCAAGCTTTACACTCTTCAAGCTTTAGTAATTTCAAACTTCACTCTTTCTAAGCAAATTCTTCATGCTTTATCCATCAAATGCTCTAAACCATTCTTTTTATAAACAATCTGAAAACACAGCTGTAAATACACAATATCAATTATTTTAAAGGGAAAATAAGATAAATAAGCGGATAAAATATACACATTTACGTGTATATTAAATACCCCCACACTTATTTTTTTATTCGTCCTCGAATAAACTAAACTAAGATATGTCGCACTTTCATAGGAAATACGATTGCATTTAGCGTATGCAACAAGCTGCTAAATCCCTAGGTGTCCCTAGTAGGACGAGTGTTGTCTCGTGAGGGTTTTCAGTGGATACTACCCACAAAATCCAAAGCGTCTGAAGTAGGCGAATTAATCAAATGATATATTTAAGGTCTTTCACATTCCAAGGACTTTACCTAACTTCAATAATAACGTTTGAGTCCTAAATTGTCCATCCAATAATTGATGCAAAAATGAATAAAAAATTTCAAGCCGAATCGTAATTCCTTAATAACACTGTAATTGTCTTGAAGGTTAAGAGAGTGGTGTCAACAGAAGTTCTACACATCGACAATGTGCACCCACTCATTTATTCATTGTTTTTTTTTTGAATAATTTTGCACCAGTGTAATTATACTATATTGGATGTGAGTTATGCATAGATGAAGGAAAATTTTGTAAGTTCTAAAAATATTATTGATAAGAGGGTAAGGGTATTGGTTGAACTTCAAGCTACAAAATACAAAGTAATACTAAGGCACATATAAACATGTTTTTTTTTACTTTTATCTCCTCTACTACAATCCTCGCTTCCAAGTACGGTGTGATGGATGTGGATGGAATGGAAATGAATGCTTTATAGTCAAGAATGACGAATGACTATTTTATTCTCAGAGATTTCCTCTTTATTTCATTTTTTTTCTCTTTCTTTTTTCTTTTTTCTTTCTTTTTTTACTCATGATGAATGAAGATTGGAGATGGAATGGAATGATGCCATATATTATTTCATTTGATTCCTCCTCTACTAAGCAAATCATAACCAACACTTCATGAAAGGAAAGTTTTGTGCCTTAGTTACTTTACTTCTATAACCCTAATTCAACACACAAGTCTAGATTGATGCTATATAAAAAGCTTAGAGGAAAGATAAGCAAAGTTTCGTAAGATAGATAACCCATATAAAATAAGATGTGGTATATGGTTATCCTACCTTAAAACAAGTACGGAGTGGGTGGTGTAATATTGGTATAAAAAGTGACATTTTTGAACCTTTGAAAATAAATCAGTACATGGTTCTTAAGTATACCAATATAATAAAAACTTGTCAAAACATGGATGTAATTCGACTAAAACTTGGGTTTGAATAATGTGGGGCATCGAAGAAGAATGCTACAATGAGTCATTTCTCCTTAATTGGGTCAAGTGGATTTTAGAACATACGATTTGAATATTTGAGTGAGAAAAAATATTATGCATGAAAACGAACTCAGAAAATCCAACAAATGTTGGTGCAAATTTTTTTTTTTTTTTTTGATTATTTATACTTGCACATTCTAACATGTATAAAAAGGGTTGACATGCTTACTCCAGAACACAAATAACATCTGCACAGTCTCAAGCTAGCATCTTAAAAGGTCACATTACGGCTCAATGAATAAATAATGTTCATTCCCATCACCCAACAATTCAACTAATCAAATAAGAACCAAGGTGTTATTTATGAATTTTAAGTTAGTCCTTGTTCAACGAGCGACCTAGTTCATAAGATTTGACTGCTGTTGTAATACAAATTCCACCACACTTGGGTGTGACTGTGTCCCACAGTCGTTAATCAGACATATTTTAGTGAATGAAAAAAAAGAATATTTACATATGTACAAAATAGGTTTAGTGCGTTTTACTGAATGTACTGTGGCTCATGGAGGATCATGAGCTCTTCCTCTTAGTTGGGTATTGGTTCCAAGTAAGGTTTAAGGCGTTGACCATTGACCCTATAGGATGATCCATCAGTTGGATTCTCAATTTCTACCGCACCATACGGAAAAACAGTCCGTACAGTGTAAGGTCCTGTCCATCTAGATTTTAACTTACCCGGAAATAAATGCAATTTTGAGTCATACAACATAACTTTTTGACCTGGCATAAAAGTTTTACGTAAAATTGATTTATCTTGAAAAACTTTTGTTTTGTCCTTATAAATTCATTCATTTTCATAGGCATCATTTTGAATTTCATCAAGTTCGTTGAGCTGAAGTTTCCTAAGTTCACCTGCTTGCTCTAAGTCAAGATTTAAGATTTTTATTGCCCATAAAGCCCTATGTTCTAGTTCAACTGGCAAGTGACATGGCTTACCAAAAATCAACCAATAAAGGGACATATCTAAGTTTGTTTTGAAAGCAGTGCAGTAAGCCCAAAGAGCATCGGTTAACTATTGGGACCAGTCTTTACGATTTCGATTCACAATTTTCTCAAGGATTTGTTTAATATGCCTATTCGATACTTCAACTTGCCCACAAGTTTGAGGATGGTAAGGAGTGGATAACTTGTGGGTTATCAAATACTTTCTCATGAGGGCTTCAAAAGAACGATTACAGAAGTGTGTTCCGTTGTCACTAATTATTGTGCATGGTGGGTCAAACCTAGAGAAGATGTTTTCTTTTAAGAAGCGCACAATAACCTTGTTATCGTTTGTTTTGCATGGAACAACTTTGACCCATTTAGAAGCATAATCGACAGCTAAGAGAATGTAAAGGTTCTCAAAAGAATTAGGAAAGGGTCCAATGAAGTCTATACCCCAAACATAAAAAATTTCGACCTCTAGAATGGGGTTTAGGGGCATCATGTTCCGTTTACCAATTTTGCCTATGAATTGACATCAATCACAAGTTAAGTAAAATTCATAAGCGTTTTTGAAAATGTAGGGCCAGTAGAAACCCGATTGGAGAACCTTTTCGGCTGTCATTTTGGGACCGAAGCGACCACCACAGGCTTGGTCGTGATAGAAAGAGAGAACACTGCGAGTTTCAGTGTCGGGAACACATCTTTGGATGATTTGGTTGGTACAATACTTGAAAAGATAAGGGTCGTCCCAACAAAAAAGTTTCACTTGGGAAAAGAATTTTTGATTATCCTCTGCTTAGACCAAAAAGAAGGGGTTTGCTTGGTGACT
Source organism: Allium sativum (assembly GCA_030737875.1). Classification (NCBI taxonomy): domain Eukaryota; kingdom Viridiplantae; phylum Streptophyta; class Magnoliopsida; order Asparagales; family Amaryllidaceae; genus Allium; species Allium sativum. The sequence continues at coordinate 534,222,026 of CM060923.1, read as the reverse complement.
AAGTAGTTGACAATGTCAGCGAACCAAGGATTAGTGGATAAAGAAAAGATCTGTTCATCTGGAAAATTCTCTTTGATAGGAAGAGAAGAAGACAGAGCATTTGGAAGACGAGACAAGTGGTCCGCAATAATGTTGTCGGGACCTTTTTTATCCTTAATGGTAAGGACAAATTCTTGAAGTAGAAGGATCCAACGAATGAGACGAGCCTTAGCATCTTTTTTTAAAAAAGGTACCTAAGTGCGGAGTGATCGGTATGAATAGTGTGATCTGTGAGCCAACTAGATAAGGTCTAAATTTTTCTAAAGCGAAAACGATTGCCAAGAGTTCCTTTTCAGTGGTTGTGTAATTGATTTGAACATCGTTCAAAGTCTTACTAGCGTACTAAATGAAATGAAGAATTTTATAGATACGTTGTCCTAAGACAGTGCCTACAGCGAAATTCAAGGCATCACACTTGATTTCAAAAGGCAACTTCCAGTTTGGAGAGCAGATGATAGGAGTAGAGACAAGTTCGTTTTTAAGATGCTCAAAATATGAAATACAATCAGAGTTCAAGTTAAAAGGAACATCCTTACTAAGAAGATTAGTCAAAAGTCGAGTGGTTTTGCTAAAATCCTGTATAAAGCGACGGTAAAAGCCAGCATGACCTAAAAAGGATCGGATGTCCTTAATGGACTTGGAAATGGGAAGATTAGAGATAACTTCGATTTTGGCTTTATCCACTTCAATTCCTTTATTAGAAATGGCATGCCCTAAAACAATGCCATGTTTGACCATGAAGTGACATTTTTCCCAATTAAGAGCCAAGTGTTTATCTTTGCAACGGTTAAGAACAAGATCAAGGTGATGTAAACACTCAGTGTAAGAATCCCCGAAGATGGAAAATCATCCATGAAAATTTCCAGAAATCGCTCGATCATATAAGAAAAAATGCTAATCATGTACCAACATAGGGAATATTCTTCGTATCAATTAGAATGAAACAAGTCTATGTTTTCCGGACTAACTGCACCCTTCGGTTCATTTAAAGGGGTTGTTCTGACCATATGATCCCAAAGTGAATTCCTACAGCTTAAAGAGAACCAACCATTCAGAGTTTTTAAAATAGAAGACCTTTGAATGCATCTTTCCTAACACAAGCACCATGCCTCTTTTTCATAGATTTTCTTCGGTAGACCTGAAGGCATCACAATGAGTCACCATATATTGACATTCGAAGGGGATTGCTTCCACTATAGGCTCCTCACTTTCGGACCAGGCCGCATCGAAAGCACAAGCTGAAGATTGTTAGATCCACTTTTACTGTCCTTGGAGCTTTTTCCAAAAGTATCAAGATGAAGGCTCCAAGGCGGAGAGGGGGTCAACCCCACCTATAAATACGACCTAAGGGGTCAGAATCCAAACTAGATTTTCTCATTTTAATTTTTGTAAACTAAATTACAGAGTAGAAACCCTAAATCTAAAATCAAATTGGGGATTTTCATTTGTTGTAAGCTCATCTGGCAATCAAATCCAACAAAATGGATCAATTATCATTGGATTCAGAATACCAATTTTAAGGAGAAGGAGATCAATAATTTTGTCCATCGGTTAAAATAATAGCCAATTGCACATGATTCATGCTTTAATTTTTCTTTATTTCGTATTTTATCAAATCATGTCATCGGCCCAACACAAGAAGAAATATCGAGAGGCATATTTTTAGCTTAGAGAGGTGACGAGTGTGTTTACTGAAACATTTTGAGTTGTCTTTTTTGGAATGATTCGAAAGACTAATCACTAATAGTCTTTCGAATATGATATAAATATATGTTATTTACCCACTTGATTATGTTACCACTCAAAGGGAGAGATCTTGATTGATTCCTTTGGCGAAACCATCTACCAAAAAGTTTCTGATGGTCGAGCTTTTGTCAACATCAAAGACTGAGATTATACAAAAGTTAACAAGGTGTCATGTCTACTTACTCCTTGGCTTTGGTATTGATGGACAATAGGAAGGGAAAACTAAAGCTTTTGTAAATTCTGTTTGGAATAACTAAAACATACGAAACCCTTAAATAGTCAAGATGAAGGGGTTAATCTATCTTAAATCACAAATATGAAATGGTCCAAATGTTAATAACCTTTTGGTTTGTTCCATATTTTCATAGCTTAGGGTGTCGATGAAATTTATCATTAACATTTTAGGATAGAATAAAGGCTTGAACCTCCAACCTTGTGGTTATTATCCTACTTAAAATGTTCCTAGGAATAATGAGGACAAAAATAAAGAAGCTAGATGCGATAAATGAGGATGTGGCACAATCTACTATTTAGGAGTATGGCATAACTCTAATCTTCAACTTGGAGAATATGACACTAGACCAACCTTATAACAACCCAAATTTTTAATAAACAATAATTAATTAATATATTAATTAAATGAGGATCAAATAGATAAAAAATATTAATTAGAAAAATATTGGGAAATGAGGAAAATGGATTCCATCGTTGCATCCTTTACGAAATTCTGATTCAGATAGACTTTTGGTTTGCATAAATCAAACAAAATATGTATAAGATATGATCAATCGAAGTTTGAAATTAAACAATTTAACTAATTCAGAATGGTGCAAAAATCAATAGGCGACCCAAGCGCTATATCGGTTGATCCTATGTCGACCCACATTGGAGATTGGTCGACCCACTTTGAGCTAGGCACGAACCCGTGCTTCGCCAAACACGCCTGTTTCTAGATTAAAAGGGTCAACCCCTATTGTCGAGCCAATTTGAGCCTAGAAACTAAAAAATAAAAGTCGTTGTTGTCTTCTAAAACATCACATGGCTTTTATAAAAAAAAAACCAACACTCTCCACTTTGTAGAAATACTCCGTCCTCTCATATGTTTAAACAACAATGAAACAAAACGAAAGTTAAAACAAAACAATCGAAGAAATCTTGAACTCCTGAAAATCGATTGTATGGTGGTGTACATCGAAGTGGTTTGGTGCAAGCGGTTTTACCCATGCTCCGATTCCAGACCCATGCTAAGGCAACACTTGGGAATGACGTGATGGAACTATGATGCGCAAACCTAATATTCTATTGCATTTTGCTGACTCATGCTGTGGTATTTTCTATGGTTTGGATTAACACCCTAATATTCTATGGCTAAAGCATCCTAACACAACTACAAATAGACTACCCACCCTCACTTTGTCCCCCCATACCTATTCTTCTTCATTTTCTTAGCCTCCATTGTATAATGTTCTAAAATAGAATTAAAATTTGGGAAAGTCTAGGTGCTTTCAAATTATAGGTCTGAAAGGATATCCTGCTTCTACTTCTTTGTCAAAGCCTTTTTCTGGATCTACAACAATTTAATGTGGGTATTACTGTAATTATCAGATTTCTTCTAAGTTAATGTTAAAATAGATACAATAGTTGTTACCGTGATTTCGGATCTAAACAAAAAGGATTAAGACAATAAAATAGATTGGATCTGAAAGTTCAACAATTATGTTGTTTGCAAGTTTGTCTTTTACAAGTTATTGTTCATTTTATTTGTTGTCTATTATTTATTCCTGTACAATTGTTATTTGTTTACAAATAAATCCTTATTCTTTATCCCCTTCTATGTCATTGTTTATTTACAGTCTTATAATGCCTATTTATTCATTTTGTTTATCTCTGAGCCGAAATCTATTTCTTCCTTTTCCTTTGTTTTGCGCTGAACCTAAGCCAGCGAGAGCCTAGGCCTTTACTGTTTAATTTACGTAAATTGGAATAATATGAAAGAATGTTAAAAAGGAGATTTTTAGGGCATGTTGAGAATTGGTTAATCATAGACTATAAATTGGGGTAAATTCAAAAGGAAGAATATGCAAACTTGTGAATTGGAATAAACCAACCTTTAGCGTTAATTTGGAAAATATGTTAATTTGGCAGTAGTTTGTAAAACATGTTAATTTGACATTAATTTGGAAAACATGTTTTTTTGACATTAATTTGGAAAACATGTTTATTTGACATTAATTTGGAAAACATGTTCATTTGACATTAATTTTGAAAAAACATGTTTGTTTGACATTAATTTGGAAAACATGTTCATGCGACATTAATTTGGAAAATATGTTAATTTGACAATAATTTGGAAAAACATTTTAACTTGACATTCATGACAAGTTAATTAGAAAGAACTGTACCAAATTTGACATTAAGTAACATGTATCTGGAAAACATGTTGATTAGAAAAAATTGTACTTAATTTGACATTAAGTGATATGTATTTGGAAAACATGTTAATTAGAATGAATTTTACTTAATTTGACATTAAGTAACCTGTATCCAGGAAACATGTTGATTAGAATGAATTGTACTTAATTTGACAATAAGTACCCGGTTTCTCGAAAACATGTTGATTAGAATGAATTAAACTTAATTTGACATTAAGTAACCTATATATGGAAAGCATGTTAATCGAAATGAATTGTACTTAATTTGACATTTAGTAACCCATATTTGGAAAATATGTTAATGAATGACACTAAATTGAATAGTAAGTGACTTGTAATTTGTATCTGTAGAACATTTGAGCAGGGATCTGTATGATTTGGGGGAAGGGTTGTATAAAATATTGCATTTAATTAGAAATGTTATTTACAACCTAGGAATATAACACAGGATTATATTGAGCTTGTTAATGAACTTAAACCTGCTAAGTTAAACCAATCTGATTAATAAGCTAAGAACTCTATTCTGTTAAAATATGTGGGGACTCTTAAAATCCTAGTTAACCCAGGGGGCTAAGCCTAGGGGTAACCTATGTCAATCTGCTTGCTTCTTTATTTGTCTAGAACCCATATCAATCATTGCCCTCCTCATATCATCTAAGTCTGCACTAGGTATAGAATAAGGCACGTTTTACTGATGCTTAATTGCAAGAGGTTCAAATTTTTGAGGTGGGTATAGGCGCGTTCCGAAAAAACCATGAGCATGCGTTGTTCCAAATAGGGAAGATAAGACTTTTTCATAAGAATCACCTGTCGTTATTATCAGTTCATATTAGTTATTGTTCACCTTTAGATATGTTCAGACACTTACCCTTTTATGACACTAGAACCACAATTTATCTGTTTTACTTAACTTAGTAGCCGAGCTGGTAATCATTGCAGCTCACTAGGCTTTATGTCTTACCCATTTCCTTTCTTCCTTTCTATTTTCTTTTCCCCAGGCTTACAGGAAGAAAGTGTATAGTTCAGATTTCTTTGTTAATTTTATCATGATGGATTTCTGCAAAAATTGTACCATTTTCGGTTCTTTTTCCAAGGTTAGGTTGTATTTTTTAGCTATTTGGGGGATAATGTTATTTTACTTTGATGTTGTTTTTGACTGAGATTTTGAGACATGATACTTTGTAACCATTTGATTAATTGAAACAAAGTTGGTTTTGTATTTAAAAGTGAAATTCTTCTTTCAATGTAAATTTACAATTTTTTCTAGTGAAATCTTAGTCTCTACGATGTTTTAAGTCTTTATACCTTCAATGCTTCATACTTTCTTCATGAAATCCTCATACGGGTGACATTAAGGAATGTGGGTGTTACATTTGGTATCTGAGCCTAAGGTTACCAAGATGACTAAAGTTTTGTTACAAAAGAAAATATTTTCAAAAAAAACCGCATTTTCAGAAATCAAAAATTACTTTTGAAAATAAAACACCCCCTATAGTCAGTTACAACCTTCCTTTAACTCTTTCTAAATCTTTATCTTTTTAGTTGAGTTATAAGGCATCTATATAAACTTTCCTTTATAGTTTGTAATTTTGATTAATGGACAAACCCGTTTGGCTTAATAGTTGGGAAAGGTCGAAGTTAGAAAGAACTTGTTGCTTGAAAAATATTAAAAATGGTTAATCATGGATATAAAAGGGATGTATTTCCATAGTTGGTTTTGAAATTAACATAGAAAACGTGTTGACATGCTTTTTGGTCAAAGCTGTCACACGTCAATAACATCGTCAACAAACATAAAGCGATTCGGTCGAAGTCGCAACCGCCCAAAACCGCTTTAGATGACTTCTTTTGAGCCATGGATTATGGTGTTTTGCGCAGTAACTCTGTAGCCCTTTGAGTTACTCCTGTTTTCGTGAACATGTGCAGAAGTATTCATCAAAAGCTTGCAAGCATCGTGCCGATCACTCAAAAAGGCTCGCGCAACTCGACATGACAATCACAATATTTAGCAAGCATATCCCAAAATTTTCGCATCCCCTGGGATCCAAGAATGCACCTTTCGAATCACTCAGAGGATGCAAAATGTGCATCTCGCAACCCTCAGGGGACGCGATTTTGTATCCCTTAGGGGTGCGAAATCGCATCCCTCTGAGAAAGCAATTTAATATCCCTTAGGGAATATGGTCCGCATCCATCCTAGCCTCGCATCACCTCTCGTCCGCATTTAAAGGCTCGCATCCCCTCGTCTCTCATTCAGTGGCTTGCATCCTCCCCTCGCTTTCGTGCCCCCCTCACCACAGTTCGCATCCCTTAGGGAAGCGAAAATTTGCATCCCTCAGATGCGAGTTTTCGCATTCTATGGATGCGAATTTTCAGACTTGCATCCCTCCAGGATGCGAATTTTCTGGAACACGGGTGCAGGATGCCATTTTTTGGATGGCGTTATTCCAAGATGCGAAATTATGCTTTTCCCACTCCTTTTTTCCTTTCCTATATTTTTTTCCTCACTCCTATATTTCACCTACTCCTACCTAACCTCTCAGCCATTTTACATATCGGAGGATCATAAAATATTTTTATTTAATTCCCCGAGGGTCAGATTATTCTCATATTCTGATATTTTGTTTATAGGGATGTCAAACATGTCCATAATTTTTACCAATTTTCTCTTGTCAGTTTTGTACAGTGTTTAACTTTTTTCTAGGATCAAATCAGGTGCTGGGATTGATTTCATTGTAAAGGAAATGGTTTTGCAATTCCGTAGAGTGGTCGCATTAAAGATTTTGTTCCGCAGTTTGGGAGGAATCATTGTTAATTTCTGGCCAGATTAATTAGTCATTAGTGGGCTGATTAATGAGGCCCATTAGTGTGTTGATGGTTTGGCTATAAATAGAAGGTAGAGGCAGGGGACAGGGTTACTTTCTTCATTTCTTATTTGGTTGAGCTCGTGATCCTCCTTGCTCAATCAAATATATCCCTCCACCATTAAAATCCTAGATCTACATTTGAAGATTGAAGAACTACATCAAGGAAGGCTAGATCAACATCAAAAGAGAAGAGATCGCGTTGAATTGAGAGATTTGAAGAACTTTCTTCACTGTACAGACTAGAGATTAGTTGTTTTCAAGCTATTTCAAAGATTTGGTGAGTGATTAGCATCTCTCACACGGATTCAATCAAGTATGTATGTTGTTTGATCTTATGTTAATCATTTCAAGTTGTTTTTCATATATCTAATCGATTTAAGTGTGATTTCAATTCAAAACACCATAGGATCTAATCTAGGAGCTTATAAACGGTAATTTCATAAAATATTTCTATGTTTAGACCCATTTATTGATTCGATCATTTGTTGAATCGTTGTTCCAATGTTCGATGATTATTGCTTGAATCGTTGTTGATTTGTTGAACAAAATTAGTTGGTTTTGAGTCGAATTGAAGTGGTGAGTATGGGCGTGCTTGGCAATAGATTGGGCGAGAGGAAAAATTGTGGATCGTCAAGTGAGAGTAAGTTGATCAGACATGGTTTCATGGATTGGGAAAAAATTTGGTTCAGGTGGACAACTGCGTTTGAAAATCTCCGGAAAGTGCTTGGATCGACCACGATCCATGGATGGATCATGCACGTGGAAAACCATGGATCGGACAGTATTTCACTGGTGGATTGGAGAAAATTATGTGGCCTGACAAAGGTATGGATCACACCCAATCCATTAGAATTGACAGCATTTAGAAAACGCTGTTAAAAGTCATGGATCAGGCACGGTCCATAGGTGAGCAGATCGGCATGGAAAATTCTTGGCTTGGCACGAGTTCTGGCACATGAATCGCAACCGATCCATGGTGGATCGTTAACGAGCAGCTACACTGTTTGGGAAACGCTGTAAAAAAGGTTCAGAAACACTGTTAAATGTGAATGCTTGAAGATGAACCGTGCCTACGTATATTGAGCTGCAGCGTTTTGGAAACACTATGGATGTTATTTACAGCAAAGACCAAAACGTTGTGAATTGAATATCGACCAAATGACATAAGTTTTGGATCAACGATGATCATGGCTTTGAGATGAATTCAAGTTAGAATGTTCGAAGTGTTGTGAATTGTTCATTGATCGGTGAAATGCAACGAATATGAAAACGACTCAAGTGTGTTTTGAGCTCGTGTAGTGGTTGCTCAAGTTTGTTTTGAGCTTATGGATAATTGCTCGTGATGACGACTAGAGTTATGAAGGCCGATAAATTACCATTGTCGTAGGTTCTAGCGGACTCAAACCAAGGGTATATTAGGGATGCCTAAAAGACCGGTTGAATGGTCGAGTGCACTAAGCATTCATTATAGGCTAAGAGATATGAGTCACGGTGGCGTATGGAGTTTTTCCAGAACTCGGGTTTACTATTAGCTCTTGACGGACGACATGATGTTGAGCCGATCATATGATTAATGGTGGTTTCAAAGCAGGATGGGTGGTGATAGCCAGAGTCATGGATGATGATTGTTTTGCTTGTATCGTCTTGCAGATTATTTGACGTTGAAGGAGACATCTCTTGAGTGCTTGTATGATGTTGGCTTAGGCCTTCAAGGCTTGTGCTTGGGTGATGTCAATATCGATTAGAATGATTTATGCTTGATAACTAATTGCCATGAATGCAGTGTTTGTTTCTACTTGATTATTGTAAAGGCTATCACTGTCAGATGTGGGGAAGACGTGTTTGGGTTCTTCTCTATTGGCGTTGGTAGATTAGTAGATTAATCTTATTATTTCTCATATACTTTATTGATAATGTTAGATAGTTGTTTTCTCGCTTATTAAGGCAGTTGTTTGACTCAAGGTTTTATGTTTCCTCTTATTAACTTGGGTTGTTCATCCATGTGTTGGATGGGCAGAATGAGTAGCAGGTGACCTGTAGATGACCTTGATGAGGACGATGTTGTTGAGTGATGACGACCTGTAGAAGGGCCATTATTCCAAGGATTTCCAAAATCCGAAAGCTGAAAGAAAGTCTCATAACTATGGCAAATCAGAGCATCTCAAGAAGGACAATCCAGAACCGGCTAAGGGAAAGCAGATTGTGAAGGCGTATGCTCTGGAAGCTGTGCCATCATCTTCAAGGGCTCCTACATCGGAGGAGAAAGGGAAGAGTGTCGTCATTCAAGGTATTCTTCCCATTAGAGATATTTCAGTTGTTGTATTGTTTAATATTGGAGGATCGCATTCATTCATTTGTAATGAGCTTGTGTATCGCTTAGGTTTGGAACCCGAGATTTGTGATAGACCATTAATCGTGACTAATCCAGTTGGGGGTTTATCCAGTTTTTGTATGATTTTCCATGGTCTAGTGTTATCGATTCATTGTTGCTCCTTTGTGTCTGATTGCTTTGTTTTGAACTTTGCTGGGTTTGGGATTATTTTGGGTATGGACTGGCTCAAGAGGTATGTGGAAAAAGTGGATTGCAAAAAGATGTAGGTGACAGTCGGGAATGTAGAAGAGCGAATGGTTGTGATTCGATGTAAGCCCAAAGATGGTGTCTTCATGAGCTATTTATATTCGCTCGTGATTCCACTAAAAGAGTTTTCATCATTGTTGATCGTAAGTGAATTTAATGATGTCTTTGACGAGGACAAAAAGTTGTCGCCGCATCGCGGGAATGAGTTCAGAATTGAATTGGTCAAAAGTGCTAGACATATCATCATGCCTCTTAGGGAGATGGTGCCTAAGGAACAACGAGAGTTAGAGGTGCAAGTACATAACCTTTTGGGAAAAGGAATCATTCGAAGAAGTGCAATAGAATGGGGTGCACCTGTTGTGTTTGCAACCAAGGCAGATGGATCTTTGAGAGTGTGTGTGGAATATCGTGAGATGAACAAGGTGAATAAGAAGAACAAGTATCCATTGCCACAAATAGACAACTTATTCGATTAGCTTCACAAGGCCAAAGTTCTTTCTCAGATGGATTTAGCAATGGGATTCCACCAGTTAAGGGTGGCAAAGGATAATGTGCTAAATACTGCTTTTAGGACACCATTAGGTTTCTTCAAATGGTTGGTAATGCCATTCGGGTTGACTAATGCACCAGCATATTTCATGGATCATGTGAATGGGGTTTTCAGAGATCAGTTGAACAAGTTCGTACTTGTGTTCTTGGACGATATTCTGATTTTCTCCCGGGATGAGGAAGAGCATAAGACACACTTGCGGGTTGTTTTATAAATCTTGCGAAAGCATCAGCTAAAAGCTAAGTTTTTGAAGTGTCACTTCTCGAAAAGTGAAGTGAGGTTCTTAGTCCATGTTTTTTTTGGAAATGGAATAACGGTTGACCCTGCTAAAGTGGCAGAAATCCAGGACAGGGATATACCTAAGAATGCGATGGATGTTCGGAGTTTTCTTGGATTGGGAGGATATTATTATCGGTTTATCAAGGATTTCTCCAAGATAGCTGAAACATTTATGGGATTGACGAAGATGAATCAAGTGTTCACATGGGATACTCAGTGTGATCAGACTTTTGGAATACTGAAAGAGAGACTGACGAATGCTCCTGTTTTGGCGATTCCAAGTAGGAAAGAAGAAAAGGTGGTATGTACCGATGCATGCGATACTGGACTTGGAGCAATGCTGATGCAAAAGGATAGTGTTGTGGCCTGTGCGAGTCGATAGCTGAATCCGCATGAAAGTAATTATCCGACTCATTATTTGGAGTTGGTAGCGATCATGTTTTCTCTAAAGATGTGGAGACAATAACTGTTGGGAGTTTGATTCGAGTTATTTACAGATCACAAGTCATTGATGTAACTTTTCTCCCAAAAGGATTTGAATCTTCAGCAGCAACGGTGATTAGAGTTTATGACATCATATGATTTTGGTATAGCCTATATGCTTGGTAAAGGTAACACAGTGGAAGATACATAGAGTCGAAGACACGCTAGTCTAGGAGCGATGTTTTAGGAATGGAAACACCTAGAGTACTTGGTAGGATTTAATTTCAGGCCACGATGTGAGTTAGAACCTGTAATGTTGGCAAGCTTATCGATAAGACCTACTCTCATCGAAGGATTGGTGAGAGCCATAAGCGTGATGTAAAGCTTGTCGCGATTTTTGAAAAGGTGGAACCTAGGATAAGTAAATCCAAGTCGAACGAGAGGGTTGGCTTCGAAAGAAAGGACAACTGGTTGTTCCTGATATCGACAGATTGGGAAATGAGGTTCTGAGGGAATGTCATTACTCAAAATTAAAGATTCATCCCAGTGGTAAAACGATGCATCAGTACATGAAGTGAGCTTACTGCTGGGAAGGGATGAAGAGAGATGTTGGAAAGTTCATTTTCAAATGCATGAACTGTCAGCTGGTGAAAGAAGAACAAAAAAAGCCGAGTGGGTTGCTTCATCCATTGGAAGTTCCTATGTGAAAGTTGGAGCATAAATCAATGTATTTTATTGATGGGCTATCGAGAACCAGGGAAAGAAATGAAGGGATTTGTGTCATAGTGGATCGTTTGACCAATATCGCAAGGTTTATTCCTGTCAGATCGACTAGGACAACATCGAAGTTGGCTGATCTTTATATTAAATGGATAGTTTGATTCCATGGTATCTCGAAGAGCATAGTAAGTGATCAAGATCCATTTTTCATGAGTGGATTTTGGAAGAGTTTGCAAGAGACTTTGGGTACCGAATTGTGTTTGAGTTCGGCTTATCATCCGGAATCGAGAGTCAAACTGAGAGGGTTAACCGAGTTTTGGAAGATCACCTGAGGGCTTGTGTGTTGGACTTCAGAGGATCATGCGAAGACTATCTACATCTAGTTGAGTTTGTGTAGAATAACAGTCACCAGTCGAGCATTGGGATGGCACCATACGAGACGTTGTATGGTAGACCGCGTAATTCTCTAGTATATTGGTTAGAAATGAGAGATAAGTTGATGCTTGGGCCTGAGATGATCAGAGGGACGTTGGATTGTTTCGAGATTGTTCTATTCGGAAACAAAGAAAAGTTAGCTCCAAGATTCGTTGGACCGTTTCCGATATTCGAGCGGGTTGGGAAGCTCGCGTATAGATTGGATTTACCCGAAAAGATGTTTAGTGTGCACGATGTTTTCCATGTATCGTTTCTATGGAAGTGTGTGCACGATTCGAATGTAGGAACTGAGACGACCCGAACTTCCCCGGTAAGGAAAGCCCGGATTGCCTTGAGAACAACACACATCGGAACGCAAAGGAAGAACATTTCACTGTTAATTACAACAATTCCACCAGAATACAAAAATATACAGAGTATGAATAAATATTATACAACAAAGAATATCAGAGATTTAAATACAGTATTGCAGCGGAAAAATAATACAAAACACAACTAGAAGAGATATACGGATACAGAGCTTTCCGGATATCATTCCAGCTGTAAATATGGATCCTGTGAATATAAATCTGCAAAACCAAAACTACTAGCTGCCCATGTGGAAAATAGGGGCACCCAGAGTTAAGGTTAAAACAATAAATTCCAGGTCAGTCATGTGACAGGTGTGAGAACTAAAACAGTTATAAATCTTTATTTTAAAAGAGAGTAATTCAAGGGACCACGCCGTATAACACGGAACGGGTTTCCTCCCAAGAACACTAGTGTATATAACAAAACAGCGCAATGCTTTTTCGAAAAATGAAGCTATTATAAGACCCAGGTCCCATCACACAATGCAACGCAATCCGGAGGATAGGGTTTTCCCTTATAATAGCCAAACATGCTTGGTACATTCAAAACAAATCATTTGATACTATTATAAGTGTATAGTGTCAAAACAATTTCAATCATAAATATAAATCATAGACGGCATAAGCGCCCCATCCCACTATGTCGCCATACTAGGCTCTACAAATAAAACCGAAATACACGTATTGGAAATTGGATTTCCGTCATGAGTCGAGGCAAGGGGCAAGCTCCTCTCCGTTCGAGACACTCTAGCAAATGTCCCAGGACCGCACACAACAATCCTTGGATCTTCAGGGCCGGTCTTCTCTTACTTTTGAGGATTAGTTATTCCTGAACACACGTTTCTCGGTCCTAACAGACCTAAAATCGAGGCGTGTCATCTAACAACCACACAGGTGAAAAGTATATAAATGTCAGCCAGTTTAAGCACCGACACCACCCATGGATAGAAAGAAACGTCGTGCTCTCCCTGCAGTCACTATCTCGTTTTTGACTCATACCGAGGTGTGAGGCTCACGAATTCACGCTATACACAAAGCTACGCCACGCTGGCTGTGCTTTGATCATCAACCACAAGACTTTGCTTTTCAACAGAAGCCTTGATCAATTGCCACTTACGCGTGCCACACTGGCAATTCACTCCATGCGACTGATGTCCATCGATATACAACCTCTGAGCTCGTACGTCTCAAAGAAGGGAGTTAAGCAAGAGAATAAATTCTCCGCCGCCAAACAAATGTATATTTAATAGAGATCAATCAACGCAGAATAAAATCCAATGTCAGACACACAATCCATTTACAAGTTCGTTCTGGGTCTGAACGAAACCGGAGGCACTTTCCTCGCATATCCATCGATCTCCAAGTACGTCTGGACGACCACCAACTGTTTCTCTCCTCTTGGGTGTACAGCCCAATCGAGATCATCAACAATCACCCAAACGATGTGAAGACTTCCGGTTTTCAACCACCGTCTTCATCTTTGATTTATCGCCGAATCAGTTATTCAGAATGGGTATAAACCCGGCCTTTCTGAATAATCAACGTATATAATAAACAAATGTTACACAAACACAACATACGCCTCATTCCAATTCAGATGTTCTGTTATTCACAAAATCACATTCTTAGGGAAAGGTTTCCATTAATTTTATCCAAGATAAATTCTTCTAAATTTATTCTTTAATCTTCCATTGGATATCATTTCAAACCATATTATGGTTTTCCAACCTAGTCGGGATTAGCAAACCACACCGAAGTAATTATTTATTTTATTTCCCAATCCCAACCTATTCATCACCTGGAGCAAAACTAGTAATACTCCATATCTAACACCACGGTGTTATCGGTAAAATTAATTACCATTTCACGTTCAAATCTAATTAAAGATTTAACTATCGCTTTGGAGCAATACTGGTGGTACTCCATTCTCGATCACTTTTCAGATTTGATAATTTAAATTATCAATTCACATTTTAATCTAATTAAAGATTCATTAAAACTCCACTTAGTTTTAATCTTTTCAAAAATCAACATCCTGCCTTTAACTGGGTTAAAGAACCAATGTCGTCTAAAACACGATTCACGATAAACCCAAAATCACATTCAAATTCAATTCCAATTAAATATCATTTAATTGATACACTTCATTAAATCTAAATAAAAAGATTTAATGTTTTTCTCTATTGGGCTTAAGAATCGGTGTTAATGAAGACACCATTCACGACAAACCCAAATCACATTTGATATTAAATACAAGGCTCTGAATAGAAAATATACCGGCTTATATTCAATATCAAATTCTGAAACCAACAAATATCGTATTGGAAATAATGATATAAAATATATCTTTCAAATTCCCATAACAATATCTGTATAGTCACGAAATCCAACATCGAAATATTCCAAAGATAATTTCGATTCAACTCCAGTCCAATTCACGTATTGGAAATTCTGATTATTTTCAAAACCACTTTCAAATTCAATTTATTTATTTCAAAAATGAATTGATTTTAATTCCAGTTAAAAACTAGTTCATTTCGATAAAAATCTATTTTTATCTTTTCAAATATGGAGTTTTTCATCTCAATTCTTCACAAATTATTTCTTATGATTTTACACAAATTATAGATATTTTTAATAATTTTATCAAGGCCCGTACAGTCGATTTCCATCAACGGCCATCGAACTGCACTTACAACGACCTTTTCCAAATTTGATTTGGACATAATTCCAAATCCAACCGTTAGATTTCAGATTTCTAATATCCATTGGAAAGCTCTTTTCGATACGAACCCAACGGTTCCGGTTTTAGGAGAATCCGACGGTCGGATCTCTCGTAACGTCAATTCGAAGTCAATGGTCGAAATTCACGAACTGCCGCGGCGCGACGCGTTCTATTCAGGCCATTATATATATATATATATATATATATATATATATATAATATATGTGTATATATTATATATATTTTGTCGATTTCCTTTTAAAACGTATTTTATAAATCGTTTTAAATTCGTTTTCGAAACGATTTCAACTTCACATTCAATTTCGAATCGAAATTGAATATTCCACATCATCGATATACAAATGATAATATTTTCAAAACGTTATATTTTGAAATCACTTCCTTTTCTATATTCATTGTAAAAACGAATATAATCGATATAAATATCGTTCACGTCAAAATGGCGCATCTCTAATCAACACGGCTCTATATATTTCAATAAATTCGTTATTCTATTCAACAAATGAATATTTATTCCATTCAACACATGAACCAATATTTCTTCTAACTTACAATAAAAAGGTAATTTTTATTGTATAAATATTTTATTCAACACATGAATACACTTTCAACACATGAATTCTCAACACATGAGCATCGTCAACACATGACTATTTATTCTATTCAACACATGAATTTTTATTTTATAATATTCTTTATTTTCCCAATTGGAATGAGGCCCAATCAATTACCATATAATGTTAATTATATGGTTTCCACACAACATAGATATATAACAGCACTGACAAATAATCAACCATCATCCAGAGTGCACTACACTGTATAAGCATCAAATATTGATTTCTAACGCTTATAACAGCCTGTCAATCAATCGATTGACATACAACTAATTATTGGGATTAGTGTATGCCGCATTTTATCCCAATACCCGTGTGGGGTTTCAAATCAACAAACACATATTTTTATTTATTTACCTACCCGTTAAAAATTATATTTTTAACGATAAAATATGTTTAACTATATAAATATTTTATTTCTTCTAACAACACATCACACAATCAATTTTCGTCACAACAAACAACCAAACATACAAGCCATCCATGGTCTGTGGATGACGGGTGTCGGGTGCTGCTAAGCACCGTCTGCATCCAAGTATATAATTTAAACTCGAAATTAAGATTTAAAGTGAGAAGTTCTCACCAAATAGCTAATCTAAACGCCATGACTCTTCTTATGTAGAAATCTCGCCATGCTCGCCTTTTGCCTATTTCGTCGTCCGTAGCCACTACACATATAAAAATCACATTTTTATATTGTTGTCTTTAAAATAAAAATCACATTTTTATTATCACTCTATATGGATAAAAATTCTATTTTTATATCGCTACTATATAGATAAAAATTATATTTTTACAATGGTGCTATATAGATAAAAATTATATTTTTATAATCTCTACTATATAAAAAAAATCATATTTTCATACCTTTAAAAATATTTTCAACTTGCCTATATGCACATCCTCAACTTTCTTATATTAAAAATTTATTCTTTCTTCTATAGTAATCATGGCTTTTCTTAACGTAAAGATCAAAGCTTTTCTATAAATAAAAACTACATCTTTTCATGGATAAAAATAATTCTTTTCTAAACTAACTTTATATAAAGACCATATTTTTGCTTCTCCAACTTCGTAATAAAAATCGTATTTTTATAAATTCTTTTTCATTATAAAAATCGTATTTTCCATTCATAAAAATCGTGCCTTTACTAAATCAAAAATCAAAACTTTCTATGATTAAAAATCTAATCTTTGTAACGCTTTAATATATATAAATCTGATTTCTAATCTAATGTGATTTATATAAATATATATATAAAAAATATATTCTCTTTCCTAATTACCTAATAAAAAACAGAAAAGTAAATAAATAAATAGAAAAACTCACCGATCTAGATCGAAGGAGGGTCAGAGGCGGTAGGGAGGCGCGCTGGGGCTGTGGAGTGGTCAGGTGGTGCTGCGTTGGTAGGTGGCGGGGTCTCTTGACACTGGTGGTGGTGGTTTTGTGGTTCGGGGATCGAATGGGGGAGGCTGCGGAGAGAGCGGAGGGGCTGAGGGCCAAGGGGGAAGCGCATCTGAGCGGAGGCGGGGCTAAGGTGGCTCACGGCGTCGGAAGGTGGTGGGATTGGCTAGGGTTTCGGTTTCTAGGGCTTGCGTTCGAATTGGGGAGAAAGGAAAAGGGACTGCGGAGGAGAGGGGGGTACGGTGGCGCGACGCCACCTGAGGAGGGGCGTGAGGAGATCGTCGACAGGGGGGTAGGGATTTGGGCACAACGGGTTTGGGTTTTCTTTGTTTTTTTTTTTATTCGTTCGAATGAACTGATGAGGAGGGAGAGAGAGAACGTGAGGGTAAGGGGGTTGACTAGGTTTAATTATTATTTTAATTTATTTTTAAAATCCAAAAAGGTAACTCTTTATTTTGAACTCAAAATCAAACCCACCGACTGTCGTCCCTAGTGTTTTACCCCCATTCCGAACACAATGGGATATGTTTCGTAGGCCAATTCCATCGTTTCGACTAGTTTCCATCAAGATCGACATATAAATCTATATATATTCAATTTCAAACGTACATTTTAAATTACCGGGGCCACACACTAACTCGAAAAAATCCAGAAAAATTGTTTCTAGCTTCGTATTGACGATACGGTCCTAACAAAACTAGTTTCATCAAATTCTGAGACCGTTTGAAAAATGGCCATTTTCCAGTCGATTAAAATCAACTGAAACTGGTCAACCGCGTTTTCCTTTGCCATGCTCACATATTGAATCAAAAAATTACGAAAATTGGAATCTAGCAATAACTTGACATCACGGATCCAACAAAAGTGGTTTCGTCGAAATCCGAGGTCATTTGCAAAATGGCTATTTTTAAAGGCCAAAATTCCATAGCGACTATTCTGAAATTTCAACTGGACATAACTTTTTATCCCCGCTATGAAATTTCAATTTTTTGGATACGTTGGAAAGATATTCTCAATTAGATTCTATTATTTTTGGTTTCACTAAAATCTGGTTTAATTTGCACCCGGTACATTCATTTGTAGTTTGAAATCGAATTATCAAACTACCGCGCCATTTTCAATTCTATTTATAATTAAAATAATTTTTTATATTCTAACGACGACCCATATAAATATATACGTTCGAATTATATTCAAAATAAATTTTTCGTCGATATTATTTAAAATAATTCATTTTAAATATTCAAAATTCTCTAAAGTTGCCAAAATAAAAATTTTAAACTGGCTCAGATTTTCTGGTTGTTACAATCTCCCCCACTTAAAACTTTTCGTCCCCGAAATGGAACGAAGCCGAAAGTTGTTTAACTAATCAACTCAACTTCCTATATTTTGATTACGGCTTATGTTCTTCAACTTTTTAGTTTCTAAGAACTTTTCAAAATTTTCAAAAATTTGGCTAACACCCTATATTTCTGAAAATTTTCGCCATAACCTCCCCTGCACCGGGGACTTCGGGATATTTCATATTGCCTCCCATGGCCTTCTTCAATCAAAAAGAAAAAGAAAAAGCCAATCGGCTCATAAAATCATCATCACCCAAACAAAACAGTAAATTATGGTAAACATGTACCTATTTGTCGGGCAAACAATTTTTATTCTTCTGCTCTACCCTCCTTGCTATGACCTGTTCACACATATACATGTATATGCAAGCAAATGCGACTAATTTTCAATTCAATTCAATATTTGGTTCAATTAGGCTAAATGGTTCAAAATATAACTAATTCAAACAATAATCAGACAACACAACCATCAATCAATTAATGAATTAACGTTTCAAATTCATAACTTTGATATATATACAGAAAATCATGTTTTTGATGCCAAATCACAACAATGAATCTATGTAAATTTTGGTTCTCACACCAGTCTAATGGAAATATATAGATATCACACCTTCGAAACTCGAATATGAATACTGATGATGATGCACCATCATCAGAATCATCCCCGGGTGTCCAGAATGTGATTCTATATCTATCCAGTATATTAAAACTTTGAATATACGTTCATGACGCATATACGCGAAATCATTATATATTGGATTGTCCAAATTCAATATAAATAAATATTCAAATACGTATAAAATGATATAAATTTCAAAACAAAATTGTTTCATTTTAAAAATATACTCTTCACACTCGTTCTTGGATAATATTGATCCTATCTCTAACGAGTCGTTCTAATTGGATATTACTAATCCAATATCTGATGAATTCTTTCGTTTGGTTCTAATGTGTCTTGTTCTCGAGCTCTGTAAACCAAAGCTTTGATACCAACTGAGACGACCCGAACTTCCCCAGTAAGGAAAGCCCAGATTGCCTTTAGAACAACACACATCGGAACGCAAACGGAAGAACATTTCACTGTTAATTACAACAATTCCATAAGAATACAAGAATATACAGAGTATGAAAAAATATTATACAACAAAGAATATCAGAGATTTAAATACAGTATTGCAGCGGAAAAATAATACAAAACACAACTAGAAGAGATATACGGATATAGAGCTTTCCGGATATCATTCCAGCTGTAAATCAAGATCCTATGAATATAAATCTGCAAAACCAAAACTAATAGCTGCCCGTATGGAAAATAGGGGCACCCAGAATTTAGGTTAAAACAATAAACTCCAGGTCAGTCATGTGACTGGTGTGAGAACTAAAACAGTTATAAATCTTTATTTTAAAAGAGAGTAATTCAAGGGACCACGCCGTATAACACGGAACGGGTTTCCTCCCAAGAACACTAGTGTATATAACAAAACAGCGCAATGTTTTTTCGAAAAATGAAGCTATTATAAGACTCAGGTCCCATCACACAATGCAACGCAATCCGGAGGATAGGGGTTTCCCTTATAATAGCCAAACATGCTTGGTACGTTCAAAACAAATCATTTCATACTATTATAAGTGTATAGTGTCAAAACAATTTCAATCATAAATATAAATCATAGACGGCATAAGCGCCCCATCCCACTATGTCGCCATACTAGGCTCTACAAATAAAACCAAAATACACATATTGGAAATTGGATTTCCGTCATGAGTCAAGGCAAGGGGCAAGCTCCTCTCCGTTCGAGACACTCTAGCAAATGTCCCAGGACCGCACACAGCAATCCTTGGATCTTCAGGGCCGGTCTTCTCTTACTTTTGAGGATTAGTTATTCCTGAACACACGTTTCCCGGTCCTAACAGACCTAAAATCGAGGCGAGTCATCCAACAACCACACAGGTGAAAAGTATATAAATGTCAGCCAGTTTAAACACCGACACCACCCATAGCTAGAAAGAAACGTCGTGCTCTCCCTGCAGTCACTATCCCGTTTTTGACTCATACCGAGGTGTGAGGCTCGCGAATTCACGCTATACACAAAGCTACGCCACACAGGCCGTGCTTTGATCATCAACCACAAGACTTTGCTTTTCAACAGAAGCCTTGATCAATGGCCACTTACGCGTGCCATACTGGCAATTCACTCCATGCGACTGATGTCCATCGATATACAACCTCTGAGTTCGTACGTCTAAGAGAAGGGCGTTAAGCAAGAGAATAAATTCTCCGCCGCCAAACAGATGTATATTTAATAGAGATCAATCAACACAGAATAAAATCCAATGTCAGACACACAATCCATTTACAAGTTCGTTCTGGGTCCGAACGAAATCGGAGGCACTTTCCTCGCATATCCATCGATCTCCAAGTATGTCTGGATGACCACCAACTGTTTCTCTCCTTTTGGGTGTACAGCCCAATCTAGATCATCAGCAATCACCCAAACGATGTGTAGACTTCCGGTCTTCAACCACCGTCTTCATCTTGGACTTATCGCCGAATCGGTTATTCAGAATGGGTATAAACCCGGCCTTTCTGAATAACCCACGTATATAATAAACAAATGTTACACAAACACAACATACGCCTCATTCCAATTCAGGATGTTCTTTTATTCAGAAAATCACATTCTTAGAGAAAGGTTCCCATTAATTTTATCCAAGATAAATTCTTCTAAATTTATTCTTTAATTTCCTTTGGATATCATTTCAAACCATATTATGGTTTTCCAACCTAGTCGGGATTAGCGAACCACACCGAAGTAATTATTTTTTTTATTTCCCAATCCCAACCTATTCATCCCCTGGAGCAAAACTGGTAATACTCCATATCTAACACCATGGTGTTATTGGTAAAATTAATTACCATTTCACGTTCAAATCTAATTAAAGATTTAACTATCGCTTTGGAGCAAAACTGGTGGTACTCCATTCTCGATCACTTTTCAGATTTGATAATTTAAATTATCAATTCACATTTTAATCTAATTAAAGATTCATTAAAACTCCACTTAGTTTTAATCTTATCAAAAATCAACATCCTGCCTTTAACTGGGTTAAAGAACCAATGTCATCTAAAACACGATTCACGATAAACCCAAAATCACATTCAAATTCAATTCCAATTAAATATCATTTAATTGATACACTTCATTAAATCTAAATAAAAAGATTTAATCTTTTTCTCTATTGGGCTTAAGAATCGGTGTTAATGAAGATACCATTCATGACAAACCCAAATCACATTTGATATTAAATACAAGTCTCTGAATAGAAAATATACCGGCTTATATTCAATATCAAATTCTGAAACCAACAAATATCATATTGGAAATAACAATATAAAATATATCTTTCAAATTCCCATAACAATATCTGTATAGTCACGAAATCCAACATCGAAATATTCCGAAGATAATTTCGATTCAACTCCAGTCCAATTCACGTATTGGAAATTCTGATTATTTTCAAAACCACTTTCAAATTCAATTTATTTATATCAAAAATAAATTGATTTTAATTCCAGTTCAAAACTAGTTCATTTCGATAAAAATCTATTTTTATCTTTTCAAATATGGAGTTTTTCATCTCAGTTCTTCACAAATTATTTCTTATGATTTTACACAAATTATAGATATTTTTAATAATTTTATCAAGGCCCGTACAGTCGATTTCCATCAATGGCCATCGAACTGCACTTACAGCGACCTTTTCCAAATTTGATTTGGACATAATTCCAAATCCAACCGTTAGATTTCATATTTCTAATATTCATTCGAAATCCCTTTTCGATACGAACCCAACGGTTCCGGTTCTAGGAGAATCCGACGGTCGGATCTCCCGTAACGTCAATTCGAAGTTAATGGTCGAAATTCACGAACTGCCGCGGCGCGGCGCGTTCTATTCAGGCCATTATATATATAATACATATATATTATATATATTTCGTTGATTTCCTTTTAAAACGTATTTTGAAAATCGTTTTAAATTCGTTTTCGAAACGATTTCATCTTCACATTCAATTTCGAATCGAAATTGAATATTCCACATCATCGATATACAAATGATAATATTTTCAAAACGTTATATTTTGAAATCACTTCCTTTTCTATATTCATTGTAAAAACGAATATAATTGATATAAATATCGTTCACGTCAAAATGGCGCATCTCTAATCAACACGGCTTTATATATTTCAATAAATTCGTTATTCTATTCAACAAATGAATATTTATTCCATTCAACACATGAATCTATAATTCTTCTTACTTACAATAAAAAGGTAATTTTTATTGTATAAATATTTTATTCAACACATGAATACACTTTCAACACATGAATTCTCAACACATGAGCATCATCAACACGTGACTATTTATTCTATTCAACACATGAATTTTTTTTTTATAATATTCTTTATTTTCCCAATTGGAATGAGGCCCAATCAATTACCATATAATGTTAATTATATGGTTTCCACATAACACAGATATATAACAGCACTGACAAATAATCAACCATCATCCAGAGTGCACTACACTGTATAAGCATCAAATATAGATATCTAACGCTTATAACAGCCTGTCAATCAATCGATTAACATACAACTAATTATTGGGATTAGT
Source organism: Allium sativum (assembly GCA_030737875.1). NCBI lineage: Eukaryota > Viridiplantae > Streptophyta > Magnoliopsida > Asparagales > Amaryllidaceae > Allium > Allium sativum. The sequence continues at coordinate 534,198,816 of CM060923.1, read as the reverse complement.
GTATGCCGCATTTTATCCCAATACCCGTGTGAGGTTTCAAATCAACAAACACATATTTTTATTTATTCACCTACCCGTTAAAAATTATATTTTTAACGATAAAATATTTTTAACTATATAAATATTTTATTTCTTCTCACAACACATCACACGATCAATTTTCGTCACAACAAACAACCAAACATACAAGCCATCCATGGTCTGTGGATGAAGGGTGTCGGGTGCTGCTAAGCACCGTCTGCATCCTAGTATATAATTTAAACTCGAAATGAAGATTTAAAGTGAGAAGTTCTCACCAAATAGCTAATCCAAATGCCACGTCTCTTCTTATGTAGAAATCTCGCCGTGCTCGCCTTTTTCCTATTTCGTTGTCCGTAGCCACTACATATATAAAAATCACATTTTTATATTGTTGTCTTTAAAATAAAAATCACATTTTTATTATCACTCTATATGGATAAAAATTCTATTTTTATATCGCTACTATATAGATAAAAAATTTATTTTTACAATGGTGCTATATAGATAAAAATTGTATTTTTATAATCTCCACTATATAAAAAAAATCATATTTTCATACCTTTAAAAATATTTTCAACTTGCCTATACGCACATTCTCAACTTTCTTATATTAAAAATTTATTCTTTCTTCTATAAAAATCATGGCTTTTCTTAACGTAAAGATCAAAGCTTTTCTATAAATAAAACTACATCCTTTCATGGATAAAAAATCATTCTTTTCTAAACTAACTTCATATAAAGACCATATTTTTGCTTCTCCAACTTCGTAATAAAAATCGTATTTTTATAAATTCTTTTTCATTATAAAAATCGTATTTTCGATTCATAAAAATCGTGCCTTTACTAAACTAAAAATCAAAACTTTCTATGATTAAAAATCTAATCTTTGTAACGCTTTAATATATATAAATCTGATTTCTAATCTAATGTGATTTATATATGTATATATAAAATATAATCTCTTTCCTAATTACCTAATAAAAAAATAGAAAAGTAAATAAATAAATAAATAGAAAAACTCATCAATCTAGATCGAAGGAGGGTCAGAGGTGATAGGGAGGCGCGCTGGGGCTGTGGAGTGGTCGGGTGGTGCTGCGTTGGCAGGTGGCGGGGTCTCTTGACTGGTGGTGGCGGTTTTTTGGTTCGGGGATCGAATGGGGGAGGCTGCGGAGAGAGCGGAGGGGCTGAGGGCCAAGGGGGAAGCGCATCTGAGTGGAGGCGGGGCTAAGGTGGCTCACGGCGTCGGAAGGTGGTGGGATTAGCTAGGGTTTATATTTCCCGGGCTTGCATTCGAATTAGGGAGAAAGGAGAAGGGACCGCGGAGGAGGGGGTATGGTAGCGCGACGCCACCTGAGGAGGGGCGCGAGGAGATCGTCGACCGGGGTGGAGGGGTGGAAGGATTTGGGCACGACGGGTTTGGGTTTTCTTTGTGTGTTTTTTATTCGTTCGAATGAACTGATGAGGAGGGAGAGAGAACGTGAGGGTAAGGGGGTTGACTAGGTTTAATTATTATTTTAATTTAATTTTAAAATCCAAAAAGGAAAATCTTTATTTTGAACTCAAAATCAAACCCACCGACTGTCGTCCCTAGCGTTTTACCCCCATTTCGAATAAAATGGGATATGTTTCATAGGCCAATTCCATCGTTTCGACCAGTTTCCATCAAGATCGACATATAAATCTATATATTCAATTTCAAACGTACATTTTAAATTACCGGGGCCACACACTGACTCGAAAAAATCCAGAAAAATTGTTTCTAGCTTCGTATTGACGATACGGTCCTAACAAAACTAGTTTCGTCAAATTCTGAGACCGTTTGAAAAATGGCCATTTTCCAGTCGATTAAAATCAACTGAAACTGGTCAACCGCGTTTTCCTTTGCCACGCTCACATATTGAATCGAAAAATTATGAAAATTGGAATCTAGCAATAACTTGACATCACGGATCCAACAAAAGTGGTTTCGTCGAAATCCGATGTCGTTTGCAAAATGGCTATTTTTAAAGGCCGAAATTCCGTAGCGACTATTCTGAAATTTCAACTGGACATAACTTTTTATCCCCGCTATGAAATTTCAATTTTTCGGATTCGTTGGAAATATATTCTCAATTAGATTCTATTATTTTTGGTTTCACTAAAATCCGGTTTAATTTGCACCCGGTACATTCATTTGAAGTTTGAAATCGAATTATCAAACTACCGCGCCATTTTCAATTCTATTTATAATTCAAATAAAATTTTATATTCTAACGACGACGCGTATAAATATATATGTTCGAATTATATTCAAAATAAATTTTTCGTCAATATTATTTAAAATAATTCATTTTAAATATTCAAAATTCACTAAAGTTGCCAAAAAAAAAAAAAAAAAAACTGGCTCAGATTTTCGAGTTGTTACAGGAACAGTATGAAAACCTAAAAGTCAAGACCGTAGCTACAAGACCTCATAAGCCACTTTGCATTGTAGGGAATGACATGAAACAAATTAGGAGGAAGATGATTAAGCTAGTCAAGGTGAAATGGAGTGACGATGATGACAATTGTACGTGGGAAACGGAAGACGGTATGAAGACGATCCATCCAGAACTCTTCGTTGGTATGACCCTTTGATGTAATGTCACCTTGCACCATTGTAACTTGTGCGATTCGTTAGAATTCCACGTGCTAGGTTAAGGCAATGGATTCATGGCTTGATGGATGCTAGTGCGGATGATAAATTGGCTGCTTGTGAATGATAGGCATGCAGAATTGTTTTGGTTGCTTGTGTTAGCTTGGAATTTCTAGGTCCAGATTCCTAAGGAGAAGAGAATTTAACGACCCGATTTTACATATCGGAGGATCATAAAATATTTTTATTTGATTCCCTAAGGGTCGGATAATTATCATATTTTTATATCTTGTTTATGGGGATGTGAGACACGTCCACAATTTTTACCAATTTTATTTGTGATAATTTTGCCCTTGTTAGTTTTGTACAGGGCTTAACTTTTGACTGGGATCGAATTAGGTGCCAAGATCAATTTCATTGGAAAGAAAATTGTGTTGCCAATTCTGTATGCGGTCACATTAAAGATTTGGTTCAGCGGTTTGGGAGGAATCACTGTTTTAGTGCTACACAATTTCTGGATAGACTAATTAGTCATTATTGGGCTGATTAGTGAAGCCCATTAGTAGGCTGATGGTTTGGATATAAATAGGGGGTAAAGGCAAGGGAAAGGGTTACTTTCTACATTTCTCATTTGGTTGAGCTCATGATCCTCCTTGCTCAATCAAATACCTCTTCACACCATTAAAATCCGAGATCTACATTTGAAGATTGAAGATCTACATCAAGGCTAGATCTACATCAAAAGAGAAGAGATTGCATCAAATTGAAAGATTTGAATATCGTTCTTCATTGCCTGGATTAGAGACTAGTTTTTTTCAAGCTATTTCGAATATTTGGTGTGTGATAAACATCTCTGACACGGATTCGATCAAGTATATGGGTTGTTTGATCTTATGTTCATCATTTCAAGTTGTTTTCACATAGATCTAATCGACATAAGTGTGATTTCAATTCAAAATACCATAGTATCTAATCTAGCAACTTATAAACGTTAATTTCATATGGTAATTCTATGTTTAGATCCATTTATTGATTCGATGATTTGTTGATTTATTGTTTTAATGGTTGTTGATTAATTCCAGAATCGGTTGTTGATTTGTGGAACCAAATTGGTTGGTTTTGAGTCGAATTGAATTAGTGAGCACGGGCATGCTTGGCAATGGATTGGGTGAGTGGAAAAGGTGTGGATCATCAAGAGAGATTGAGCGGATCGGGGATGGTTTCATGGATCGGGCAAAAACTTGGTTCAGGTGGACAACTGAGTTTGAAAACACTTTGGAAAGTGCTTGGATCAGCCACGATCCATGGCTAGATCTGCCACATGAAAATAATGGATCTCCAGTATTTCACTAGTGGATAGGAAAAAAAATTGTGGCCTTGTAAGGGTATGGATTGCACCCGATCCATTAGAATTGACAGCGCTTGGCAAAACGCTGTTAAACGTCATGGATCAGGTATGATCCATAGGTGAGCGGATTAGCTGAAATTAATGGATTGGTGTGGAAATTCTTGGCTTGGCATGAGTTCTGGAATATGGATCGCAACCGATCCATGACGAACAACTACACCGTTTGGGAAATGCTGTAAAAAGGGTTCAGAAACGTTGTTAAATGTGAATGCTTGAAGATGGACAATGCCTCCCTATGTTGAGCTGCAGCCTTTTGGAAACGCTATGGAATGTTATTTGCAGCAGAGACTGAAACACTGTGGATTGAATATCGACAAAAGGACGTAAGTTTTGGATCAACAAAGATCGTGGCTTTGACGTGAATTCAAGCAGGAATGTTCGAAGTGTTCTGAAGTGTTCGTTGATCGGTGAACTGCATTGAATATGCAGACAACACAGAATATGGCGTAGGCTTTAATATGGCATATTGACTTATAGGGAAAAGTTACGGGCCTGATATCTGTTAAATATTTCTAAGGTATATTTTTACTACAAGAAAGAGATGGTTGGGTTAAGCCATGCAATGACTAAATTTTAGGACTTCTTGTGACCCGAAGGTTCAATCATGTTGATATTCATATTTTTCCTTAGTGCATCTCTAGGAAGTATCGATACAGTTCTCTTTTTGTGCTATATATTCCTAATATTACAATTGATTGAGGAATTATCTCTAGGAGAGAAAGATTGATTTTTGGCTTTATATTTGTGATGACGCTAAACTTGTAGCATTTTGGGTAAAGCACATGGTTTCGGGGTTGTAAGTGAGAATTAAGTTTCATAATTGGATTGGAATATTTTACTCCCTAAACCCTATCTTTTAATAGGAATAGTGTGATTCTTATGTTGGTGCCTTCCGCATGTATTTTAAGGAAGTAGTTGGACTTTAGTTGTAATGGAAAGGTTTTCAAAAAAGGCCAAGTAAAAGAATTTTTGAAATGGTTACAGTACCTTTTTAGCTAGATTATTAATTACTTGTGTAGTAAGGAGATTAGTAAAGACTATGTTGGTGGCATGTTGGCCTAAGACGAAATGGGAAAGCCTTTTTTCGAATTAATGCTTTAGTACCAATTCTATTAAAGTAACATTGGTTTGAAAACCTTTTAGAGTAGTTATCTCGGATTAGCTATCATTAGTTTGTTATAAGAGAGGGACCATTACCAACTATGTGAAAATCTTGAATTTTCTACAAGCATAAGTTGTTGGTTAGTTGTTTCCTTACTTGGGATTGGGGCTTTAAGATAAGGATAATACATTGAATTTGAGTATCTAATGATTTTTGAGATAAACAACAACAATTTTTAGCCCTTTGGAAGTTTAAAGGGTTCATGTAATATCAATGGGAATATTTTGTAAACTCAAGAAATTTAACTCGAGAGTGTATCTTAAGATTGGATATGAATTCACCATTCGTTAAGACACATTATTGAGATTTGATGCTTATCAAAATTTTAATCATGGAGGTAGATTTCAGAAGTTCTGAGTGAATCTTTGTATGATCACAGGATTAAGGCAAGTAGTAGTCTTCTTAATGAATAAGTGAATAAAGGAGATTCCAAATGAATAATTGTGTTTTTAGACAAAGGTGTAACAAAGAGATGTTTTATGGTAGAACCACTATGAGTCTAAACTCCATATGTATAAAGTTTTAAGAAATGGGAATTTTGAAAGACAAATATTTTGATGTGAAATTTGTTTTTGGAAATTTCACTAAAGCAACTATATGTATATATTTCAAAAAGAAATTTTTGTAGCTGAAAATTTGCCTCGTTAAGATTTTTTAAGTAAGATTTTGGAAAATTTTATATATATAGAAAATGGGGCGATATCTAAGTTTTTGTTGGGTTGGACAATATAACTGGAACGAACCAAGAAGCACAAAATTGTTAAAATAAAGACTATAAATTTGAGAACGAAAAGGAGAAAAAGTATGACTTTACTTGTAAGATTAATGTAAGCTTTTAGATTAATTCACTGGAGAGTTTCACCCCGAAGTAACTAAGATTAGTGAAATGAAAGAACTTCACCGAGGGATTCAAGTTTCTTACCCATATTCTTTTGACAAGTATTTCCTCTTTGATATTCTATCAATAGCTTCTTCCTTTGATTAGGAACTTCCTTCTAGTATATCCTAGAGAATTGTAGATATTAGGACTTGAGCTTATTGATGGTAGGATATGGTTGAAACATGTGTTTGAGACATGTTATGTTTGATGGTTGCAAGTGGATGCAAGTGTTTTCTAGTGGATGCAGTGGACGCATATACACATTGTAGGCACTAAATTAGGGATCGGCTGAACTAAAATACTTACATATTGCATATGGATGTGTATGCCTTTAAATTTATTTTCACAATGGACGAAAAAAAAATTGGTTGAATCAACACTTGGATGTTGCATTTTGGTGAATGGTTGTTGCAAACATATAGAATTTTATATGTATTGTCTATATTCTTTTGCATACATATTTTATACATGGAACAAACATAATTGCATTAAGGAGGTCAACTGAATCAGTAGACCGCTTGATTTTTGCATTAAGCTTAGGGACATATACACGACACCTTTGCATATTTTTACACAAAGCATTAGAAATTCTAAGGACAATGGATGCCAGTGGATGATATTTGAGTAGATGGGTGTTAGCATTCATAACATTCTTCTAGCCTTGGAAATTTTGGGGACGAAATCCTTTAAGAATGGGAGAACAATGCGATTTTTAGCAAACAATAATTAATTAATAGATTAATTAATTGAGGATCAAACTGATAAAATAAATATTAATTAGAAAAATATTGAGAATTGAGCAAAATAGATTTCACCATTGTGTTCGTTACGAAATGCTGATTCTTGTGTAAATCGGACTAAATATGAATAAGATATGATCAATCGAAGTTTGAAATTAAATTAAATAATTCAGAATGGTGCAACGATCAATGAGCGACCGAGGCCCTATATTGCTCGACCCCTATGTCAACCCACATAGGAGGTGAATCGACCCACTTCGAGCCAGATACGAACTTGTGCCTAACCAAACACACCTGTTTTTAGATTATTCCTTTTGTTGACACATGTTGAGGTGTTTTCTATGGTCTGGATTGAAACCCTAATATCCTATCATCAAAACTATCATAACACACATATAAATAGACTACCAACCCTCGCACTTTCCCCACACATATACTTCTTCATCTTCTTAGCGTCCACTATATAATGTTTTGAAATAGAATTAAAATTAGAGAAAAGTTTGTTGCTGTCAAATTATTGATCAGAAAGGATATTCTGCTTCTATTTCTTTTTTAAAGGCCTTTTTTGGATCTACAACAATTTTATGTGATTATTACTGTGATTATCAAATTTCTTTTAAGTTAATGTTAAAATAGATACAATAGTTGTTACCGTGATTTCAGATCTACATAAAAAGGATTAAGATAGCAAAATAGATTGGATCTGAAAATTTGACAATTACAGTGTTTATAAGTTTGTCTTTTACAAGTTATTGTTCATTTTATTTATTGTCAATTATTTATTCATGTCCAATTGTTATTTGTTTACAAATAAATCCATCTTCTTTATCCCCTTCTCTGTCATTGTTTATTTAGAGTCTTATAATGCATATTTATTCATTTTGTTTATCTCTTAGCCAAGATCTATTTCTCATTTTTCCTTTATTTTTTACTAAGCCTAGGCCAACGAGAGCCTAGGCCCTTACCATTTAATTTGCGTAAATTGGAATAATCTAAAAGAATGTTAAAAAGGATATCTTTGGGGCATATTGAGAATTGGTTAATTGTAGACTGTAAATTGGGGTTAATTTTAAAGGAAGAATATGCAAACTTGTGAATTGGATTAAACTGTACTTTGACATTAATTTGGAAAATATGTTAATTTGATAGAAGTTTGGAAAACATGTTAATTTTACATTAATTTGGAAAACTTGTTTATTTGACATTGATTTGGAAAACATGTTTATTTGACATTAATTTGGAAAGCATGTTCAATTAACATTAATTTGAAAAAAAAACATGTATATTTGACATTAATTTGGAAAATATGATCATTTGACATTAATTTGGAAAGCATACTAATTTGACATTAATTTGGAAAACATGTTAACTTGACATTCATGACAAGTTAATTAGAAAGAATTGTACTTAATTTGACATTATGTAACCTGTATTTGGAAAACATGTTGATTAGAATGAAGTGTACTTAATTCGACGTTAAGTTACCTATACCTGGAAAACATGTTGATTAGAATGAATTGTGCTTAATTTAAAATTAAGTAGCCTATATCTGGAAAGCATGTTATTTAGAATGAATTGTACTTAATTTAACATTAAGTGACATGTATTAGTAAAACATGTTGATTATAATGAATTGAATTTAATTTGACATTACGTAACCTGTATCTGGAAAACATGTTAATCCGAATGAATTATACTTAATTTGACATTAAGTAACAAGGTATTTGAAAAACACGTTAATGAATGACACTTAGTTGAATATTAAGTAACTTGGAAACTGTATCTGCAAAACATTTGAGTAGGGTTCTGTCTGACTTGGGGGAAGGATTGTATAAAGAATTGCATTTAATTTGAAATGTTATTTACAACCTAGGAATATAACACAGGGTTATATTAAGCTTATTAATGAACTTAAACCTACTAAGTTAAACCTGTCTGATTAATAAGCTAAGAAGTCCATTCTAGTAAAATGTGTGGGGACTCTTAAATTCCTAGTTAACTTGGGGGAGAAGCCTAGGGGTGGCTTCTGTCAATCAGCTTGCTTCTTTATCTGTCTGGAACCCATATCAATTTGTACCCTCCTGTTATCATCTGAGTCTCACACAAGGTAGAGACTAGGGCATGCTTTACTGATGCTTGATTATAAGAGATTCAAATTCCTGAGGTGGGTACGGGCACGTTCTGACAGAACCATGAACGTGCATTGTTCCGAACAGGGAAGATAAGACGTTGTAATATCGGTGAAAGGGCTAGGTTTTTTAGTTGATGGATTCGGTACTGATATCCCCGAATTCATAGCTGGCATAGGTTTTTGTGTCTGTTTAAGGAATCGATCGATGGGTGACGTTAGGAAATTCCTTCCTAATTACTTGTTTTTGTCTGAATCTATAGAAGTGCAAAAAAATCCATCTTCCTGATCTGATTATTGTTATTATCATCATCATTGTCCTTTTCATAAGAATAGTTAGTCCTTATTATTGGTTCATATCGACTATTATTCACCTTTAGATATGTACATACACTCACCCTTTTATCACACTGGAACCACTATTTATATGTTTTATAGTCATGCTGGTAATCATACCAGCTCTTAGTTTTTGTTCCTGACCCATTTCCTTTCTTCCTTTCTCTTTTCTTATCAAGGCTTATAGGAAGAAAGCGTATAATTCAGATTTCTTTGTTGATTTTGTCGTGATGGATTTCTGCAAAAGTTGGATCATTTTCTGTTCTCTTTCCAAGGTTTGGTTGCATCTTTTTGGCTATTTGGGGGATAATATTATTCTACTTTGATGTTGTTTTTGACTGAGAGTTTTAGACATGACACTTTGTAATATTTAGTTAATTGAAACAAAGATGGTTTTGTATTTAATAGTGAAAGTTCTTCTTCCGCTGTAAATTTATAATTTTATATCTTGTGAAATCTTAGTCTCTACAATGTTTTATGTCTTTAACCCTGCAACGCTTCATACTTTCTTAATGAAATCTTCATATAGGTAACATTAAGGAATATGGGGCATCACAAACCTTCAAACGTGGTGTTGCCAGAAGTAAGCACTAAAATTATCGAGCTAACAGAGCAACATATACTAGTGAAGGACTAATCCTTGATCCTGTTTCACAAAATTCGTCGAGAAATACCAAAAACACAAAAACAACAGAAATGAGGTATTCGTATCTTGAAAATAATGTTTGGAGCAAACCCACATGGGAATAAAGGCAAGAGCGACCCTTCGCCAACTAAATCTAAAAGGAAAACCCTACAGCAACCAAACCAAATTATCAAGGTAAATTAATGACCAAGGATGAGAAGTCTGAAACTCCACTACTGAAGGATATGTCTTGAATCAGAAGTATTATTAAAATGGTGAAGTTTATGAGAAAGACATGTCAGAAAAGACCGTCAAGGATTTGTTTAATGTCAAGGGAAAAGGGACTCTTAAAGAATAAGTCAACGATAACGAACGGGTGACTCCATTCATCAATGAGATAATGGGCACAACCTTTCCTTTACGCATAAAAGTGTCAACAATCAAGTATCAGGGGATACCAATCTAGATAACCACCTAATGGCTTTTGACAGCCAATTGGATTTGTATAATGCATATAGAGTGGTGCAATAAAGTTTGTTCCCATTGAAACTACGCACTACATCAGAATTGTCATTTTGCAACCATTTTAAGTAGTTGCAGAAGGATTTGGAAATGGCTTTGAGCCATTGCAAAATTGGCACTAGTCAAAAAAATAGCAACTTCTTTTAGTCGTTGTGAAATTATATTTAGCAACGGTTATACGCCGTTGCGAATTTTAATTTCACAATGGCATATAGCCATTGTAAAAGCTTATTGTACTACTTCATTAACATTGTTTTGGAACAGCTTAGAACCACTGCTATTTTTTGGAAAATATTTTTCTTTTTCTACCATCCTACAGTAACAATCATTTCATTATCATACTCAATATAAAAATTTGCAAATTTAACATAATATCACAAAAGAAAGATCGTTAAGCCAAATATTTTTCATAGATTCAACACAAGAACCAAGCGTAACAAATCTTTTACTTACAATGTTCAACAACAATACATAACACTGCATAGTTCAACAGTAGCAATAACAATACATATAGTATACAACACATGTGCTTAACAACGCCTTCCTCTAATCTCTTGATCATCATTGCCAATACTCAAATTCTATAAAACAAATAGAGATATCTGTTAGTATAGGAATTAAAACACTTTCTGGCAAATGGGACTTATAAACATGCTAAAGTGCTACTTGTAGCAAACGTGCATGAGGTAAAACCTAAAATTTGATAGTAAAAACATAATTACACAAATTTAAATTTAAATAAGGTAACTTAGACATTATTAGTACCACAACCATTTAGTTTATCAACTTAAAGCACTCTGAAGCATGGCATGGAACTATTTCAGTGTCCACTATCCACCAAACCACTTTATTTTTAATTAGATGTGCATCTTTACATAAAATATCCAAAAAGTACCGGTAGACCTTGTTCAATAAACAAACAAAAGTAATAATAATCAAATTAGTCCAAATCAAGTGCATATGGCAAAATCGAGGAGTAAGAAAAACCAGCCAGTGCAAGCAGCAAGCAAAGGCACCAGTTACGAGGGATTCGTCCCCCGTCGCGACCACTACTTCTCAACACTCCTCTCCGGTATTGTGACGCCCTTTCTGGTGCGTGTACACCCTACCTTCAAGCCAGAGGCAAGTGCAATTCAATGCATATGCACGTGAAGATTTTTAAACTCAATTTCAACCAAACTTTGAAATCAACGTATATCCAAGAATCAACCAAGAACCAAACTAATTCAAACAAACATGAACATCATAAATAGTATATAAGTACGCTTGTACAAGCTTAAAGCTTGTGGCATTGATGTGAGTTCATAAAGAACTCACCTTTGACTCAATGATAGATAAATGAAGGATCTTTGAGCTTGAAAATGAATGAGAGGCTCTTTGATGAGGCAAGAACACTCTCACTTCAACTAAACATAAGAATAATCAACCTATGATCATATGAACAAGATTTCTAAGAATTAGGTCATAGGAAATCACACAAATTCAAGAGGAATAGGGTTGGGGAAGATAGAGATGGAGCTTACCTAACCTTCTCCATGGATTTGCACAAGATTTCAACAGGAATCAGAGCTTCGAGGATGAACATGGGCTTAGGACATTTCTATTTCCCTTTCCCTCTCTCATTTCTATTCCTTTAAAGTGTTGGAGAATGAATGAAGAGGAGTGGGCTGTGGGAGGTACTAAGTAGGGCTGAAATGGGTTAGTTTGACTAACCCAAGCCCTACCCGAAGTCCCGAATTTCACAATCTCCAAACATATCGAAGTTTCTACTTTTTGAACTCCTAAACGACGTTTTGAACTCAATGGAAGTGGTTTTGAGTCCAAATTCAACCGTATGCAAAATGTGACTTTTTGGATACACATTCGATTAACGATTAACGACATTATATTTAAATAAAATACTTAAATATATTATCGTCAAATATGCGGGTTGTTATAGACTTCCCCCTTAAAGAAATTGCGTCCTCACAATTATTTAAGGAAAAACTTAAAGATAACAACCTAGCATATTACTATGTATTGGTATACATAATTATAATGAACTAAGAATCACTTATGAATTATTACAAGAATTTTTAACTTTGAGTTATGAATCACTATATAACTTATGCTTATATACATATGATGTTCAAATAAAAGTCACGAACATATACGAGAGACTAGCTTATTTTTCTTTCATAAGTGATTTCAACAAATTAAAATTTCCTTACTCAAATTCTAACCGTTCAATATGAACTAGTAAACATATCAGATTACAAGTTGGGAATATCGACTATCCAAAATTGTCGAGCGTTCCCTATCGTATTTTGGCTAAAGGGTATTACTCATCAAATTTTCCTTAAAAGTATTCAAACTTATTATATTTTCATACATAGAAAAGGATAAGCGATCTCATTTGGGGAAACAAGATCATGAAATAAAAATCCGGGCTATATACCCGAAATAGGAAATTTTAGCACGTTCTCTAATATTTCAAAACGAATACATTGGAACTTTTAAGTTTCCAATAAACACCAAAAATCTCAAATTTTAAATATTAGTACGTCCTCTAATATTTCACGAACAACTTCTAAATCATATAAATAGGATAAATGGTAGAAGTTGAAAGAATTTCATCAAGCTTGAAAACTTCTGTTTTTCAAATACCCAAAAATATCACCAACAAGGATGAGGTCAAACCAGTCAAGTTATGACCTCCAAAATTGTGTTCATTAAGGTTAACAAAATAAACTAAAATATTTGTTAACCACCACGACAATACGAGCACACAAACAAGGGATTGGTTAAAATCGGTCACTAATTCAAAAAGTGAAATGACCATAGCATAATTAACTTATCAAATAGATCATTAATCCGAGGTAAGGATTATATTAAGCTTGTCGTGGTCACCAAGCTTAAAACATTCCATCGGATCTCTCTACAAAACAGCTTCCCTTTATCCTTAGTGGTCGATCACTAAGGAGGACAATCAAATAAATAGATTGAATCACAAAAATAATTTTTTTTACCTCATTGCAATAATTAGGGGAAAATGCAATGTTTTTGGTAAATTCAACTGGTAGCGAACACCATTTTACTATTTTCTACAACAATTGCGGGTAAAGAACACCACATTGCAATAATTAATGCAATAAGTTTAGGCAGATAATGCCTACAACCAGATGAAAGCTGGGCTGCTACATTGATATTTAGATAAGAGACTAAAGACACATGTTATTTCATAACCATGCCAGTACGTTAGCAAGTGTAATAAAAAGTTATACTACTCTAAACAAAGCAATAAATTTCATATCTATTTAATTTTGAATATATGTTTTTTCTTAAATAAAATATTATTTATACAGCAACTGTGATCACTCATATACATAAACTGATTTGGGAAAAGACTTGATATATTGATACATAATGGCATCTTCTCACTAAAGAAATCATCAAAAGTAATGAATTATAACAATAAAAGATAGTGTATCTTACCATCTAATAGAAAAGAGGTAATGTACAGCTGTTGTAATGTTGTGTAGAATGACTGGAAATATTATTGCGGAGAGTAAAAATGAATGTACAGATGTGAAGTGTATTTATAATACACAACTGTAACGTCTAAGAGAGAAAAATGGGCTGAATACAAGGGCCCATATACAATGACATGTAAACCCATAAAGAAGAAATAAAACTTCTAGTGTCAGCTGCAATCCTCTTTCATTTGTAGTTCTTCTAATACCCTCTCTCAAATTAGGGTTAGGGTTCCTGAGACGAACCCTAATTTGCTTCGACAATCGGACGAGAACGGCCTCTATCAGCAAGCTCTCTGGTGAATCTGACAATCAGTAGCATCACAGTAGTGAATCTAACTATCCGCATGCTTTCTAGTAGATCTATCTTTCGGATCTGAGACTTTTGGGTCTGAAGCATGACCTTCAGTTGATTTATGTACTGGATCTGACTTTTTCTTGTTTTTATCGGCTTCGGGAATCTTCGAAAGGTTGTATTGCTCTATTATTTTGAGTTCGCTTCGTAGTCCAATAAAATTCTTTGTAGATAGCGCTTTAGTGAATATACCCGCTCTCTGATGATATGTAGGCACGTAATTTACTTGCAAGTTCCTCTTTTGTACTTGTTCACGCACAAAGTATATGTCAATTTCAATGTGTTTTGTTCGTGCGTGTTGAATTGGATCAGCAGACATGTATATTGTGCTTTGATTGTCATAGCATAGAACAGGCTTTCTGTCTGAATTTATTTTTAGCTCTTTCAGTAAGGATTGTAACCATAATATTTCTGTTGTGGTGCTGGCTACACTTCTGTATTCAGCCTCTGTGCTGGATCTGGAGATTGTAATCTGCTTTTTTGAACACCATGATATTAGACTGTCACCAACACATATATAGTATCTAGTTATTGATCTTCTATCATCATTGTTAGTTGCCCAGTCAGCATCACTGTAGGCAGTTATGTTGAAGTTGTTACTAGCTTTGAGTGATAGGCCATAGTTGATTGCCCCCTTTAGATACCTCAAAATTCTTTTGACAGCTTTCCAATGCTCATCTAAGGGATTCTGCAAAAATTGTGAGACTTTGTTAAAACTAAATGAAATATCAGGTCTTGTAATGGTTGCATACTGCAGTGCCCCCACCACACTTCTATATTGCTTAATATTATCTATGGCTTCTCCCCTGTTTTTACTATAGTGCTAATTTGATATCATAGGTGTAGGCTGGGGTTTTGCTTCATGCATGTTAGCTCTAGTAAGTAACTCTGATATGTATTTCCTTTGATTTAAGTGCATTTCAGTAGCTGAAAATCTTTAAGTCTCAATGCCAAGAAAGTAAGAAGCACTGCCTAGATTTTTTTATTGAAAACTGATCGTTCAAATACTCTGTGAGCTTTCTGATTTCATCGCAATTATTTCCTTTAACAATAAGGTCATCAACGTAAATTAGTATATAAATAGTAGATAAACTGTTGATTTTAATAAAAAGAGAAGTATCGGATTTTGTTGGGTAGTAGCCAATAGAGTTGTGTGTGGTTTTGAGTTTATCAAACCACACTCTTGGAGCTTGTTTAAGACCATAGATAGCTCTATTCAGTTTGCAAACTTGGTCTTTATTTTGGACAAAACCTGGTGGCTGCTACATGTAGATTTCCTCATGTAAATGATCATTTAAAAATGCATTATTAACATCCAAATGATTTATAATCCAGTTATTATTTAAGCAATGGATGGATTTAGCCTAATAGTTGATGGTTTCACTACTGGTGTAAAAGTTTCACTGAAATCAAAGCCATATTCTTGAGTAAATCCCTTTGCAACAAGTCTGGCTTTGTATCTATTAATTGTTCCATCAACATTTCTTTTTAGCTTGAATGTCCACCTGCAGCCAATTATGTTTTTATATTTTGGTGGATTGACTAATTCCCATGTATTGTTTCTAATGAGTGCATTGTATTCTTCCTTCATGGCAGTACACCAGTTTTTGTCTTTAACAACTTCAATATAACTGTCAGGTTCATCAGTATTGATGATTGCTGCATAAGTCTTTGGCTTGAAAATTCCACTTTTGGCTCTGGTTATCATATGATGTCTGGGTTGATTGTGTGGAGTATTCATTGGTATATTCATCTATACTGTTTGTGTGATTTCAGCACTTTTATTGTTCCCATCATTAATATAAGTACCTTCATTAATTTGATCATTTCTGATCTGACTTCTGCTTGCACTGTTTTAATTAGGTTGCTGATTAGAGAGGCTGAATTGCTCATTGTAGCCATCAGAAGAATTCTGGTGATCATTTTGAGATTCAGCAGCCTTAGTGAAACCGGTTTTCTCCCATACTTCATTAAGAATTGGCAGCTCAGGTATGGGAGTCTTTTGCTTGTAGGCTTTCATGGTTGTTTTTATATTCTGCGGCTTATATGGGAATATATTCTCATCAAAGATAACATGCCTACTAGTGAACACTTTGCCTTTTGAATCAATGCACATGTTTCCTTTTTTATGTGTGCAATATCCAATAAAAGTACACGGTCTTGATCTAAAATCAAGTTTATTTGAATTGTATGGTCTTAAGTATGGATAACACAAACATCCAAATATTTTCAAACTATTATAATTAGGTTTAACTCCATAAAGTTTTTCCATGGGGCTCATACCTTTTAGTGTTTTAGTTGGCATTCTGTAAATTAGGAAAACAGCCGAATTAAAGGCTTCTGGCCAAAACTTTAGAGGTAGAGTAGCTTGAGCTAATAGTGTTAATCCTGTTTCTACAATGTGTCTGTGTTTTCTTTCGATAAGACCGTTTTGTTCAGATGAATAAGGACATGTTATTCTATGTACAATCCCCTTATCTTGAAAATATTTACCAAGAGGTTTATACTCGGTTCCTCCATCAGAGTGAAAGATTTTTACATTTGAATTAAACTGATTTTCAGCCATTTTGATAAAATTCAAAGTAGCATTAGTAGCATCAGACTTAGATTTAAGTAAGTACAACCATGTAAATCTAGAATAAGCATCAATAAAGGAAATGTAGTACTTAAAACCAAAATCAGAATTAATGGGTGCAGGACCCCATAGATCAGTTGAAATAAGTTCAAGTGCTTTGGTATACGTTGACGATGAATCAGGGAAAGGTGGATTGTGACTTTTGCCCATTTGACAATATTCACAAATATATGGCAATTGAACATCATTATAGGGTACCATGTTATCAAGAAGATTTTCCTTAACAGTATTGATATTTGGATGGCCAAGTTTAAAATGCCAATAATTGAAAGTTTTCTTATTACTAGCAATATTATCATTAGCAGTATCTCTGCAATCATTATTATCGTTAGTTACATTACTGCTGATACTGTTATAGTTAACAAAACATGCATTGCAGTGATATGAATTACTATCAGACTGATAGTTTTGCAAGATGAACTTATACAGTCCTTTTACGGCATCACCCTGCAATAAAACAGTTTTAGTTAGAATGTTTCTAACTGTATAGTAATTAGGGAAGAATTCAAAATACACGTTGTTATCTCGAGCAAATTGAGATACACTTATCAAATTCTTCTTGATTTCAGGAACCCTTAATAAGTTAGGTAGATATAATTGTCGTTTTCCATTTAAACTGCCTTTACCTATATGAGAAATATTTATATGTTTACCATTTCCCATGCAAATAGATTTGTTGCCTTTGTAGTCTCTGTTGCCTAAATTGAGATTTTCAAGATTGTTTGTAAGGTGATTGGTTGATCCAGAATCTGGATACCAGCTGTCGTCGTTAATGTGATCAATTCTTGCACTTTCGCCTTGACTTCTTGATGTTTCAGGTGGAACACCATCGTTTTGTACTTGAGCTAAGTTGGCTGTTGGATTTGCATTCTTTTAATTGCTTGTATTCTGGTTCACTGCATAATTTGCATTGAATCTAAAAAAGTATCTTGGAGCTGTATGTCCAACACTCTCGCAAATCTGACATTTTGGTCGATTATTATTGTTGTTCCATCTGCCTCTGCCTCTGCCCCTAGATGATTGGCCACCTCTTTGGAAGGTTTGATCATTTTTGTTATTTTGATTTTTATTCTTGTTACTACTAGCTGCATAATTGACATTTACATCACCATCTTGAGATCTTTTGCTCTCAAGTCTTGCTTCATGAGCATATAAAATTGCATGAACATCATCAATGGATGAAAACTCTTTTTGAGAAGATATAATAGCTTCTACTGCTTCATATTCCTCAGGTAAACCATCTAAAATAATGAGAATTTGTTCAGAATCAGGTATCCTTTGGCCTGTAGCCTCCAACATATTGCATACAGACTTGATCTTGCTTAGATATTCACGCATAGTAACGTTATCTTTCTTGATTTTATATAGTTTCCTCTTGTTGAACATTACCTTGGTGTAAGATTGATTATTGAAAGATTTCTCCACTGTATTCCAAATTTCGCTAGCATTTTTGCAGCCAATAACTTGGGGTAGATGCTTTTCACTTATGGATGAGAGCAGCCATGCACTGATAAGTCGATCTTGATTATGATATTTGTTAAATTCTTCATTTGGTATAACATTACTAGCTTGATCTGTAATAAATCTCTGGGGAATGTTCACTGCACCCTTGATAAAACTTTCAAGGCCATAGCCCTGTATGGCAGTCTCAATTTGTAATCTCCATAGCATATAATTGTTATCATCAAGCTGAATGGTCATAATTTAGATTATGGACTGACCACTGTTTTGATTAAATTGTCTGCAGGTGTATTGGTTGTATTAGAATCAACTGAGGGATTAGTTGAAGATGATGTAGTGTTGTTCATCATGAAGAACAACTGACAATAGAACAAATACAAAGAAAAAAAGGTTCAAGAAAGATGGCTCAAGGATTCAAGTAGATTTTCTTAAAGATTTGTTGATGCCACCAGTAGATTCAAAATGATGGCGAGAACTGATTGAATTGCTGGACGGCTCACTAATGCTTCAGGTGAAATTTCTTGTAATTCTTGACTAAAATCTTGAACACAACAGTGCTTATTTGATGATGATGCAGCCACTTTGTATATATGGACGACACAAAGTTGCATACATATACAAAGTAATGGCAAGGCACAAATCGAAGAGCACTGCTTCCCTCTCCCATGATGAAATCTTAACTTAGGAGAGAAATTTCAAGTAATTCCCACAACAGGAAGCTAGAAGATTGGATCGAGGTAAAGAAAATGCCGTTTGGCAATGGAATCTCGCTCTGATACCAAAATAGAAATGAGGTAATGTACAGCTGTTGTAATGTTGTGTAGAATGACCGGAAATATTATTGCGGAGAGTAAAAATGAATGTACAGATGTGAAGTGTATTTATAATACACAATTGTAACGTCTAAGAGAGAAAAATGGGCTGAATACAAGGACCCATATACAATGATGTGTAAACCCATAAAGAGGAAATAAAACTTCAAGTGTCAGCCGCAATCCTCTTTCATTTGTAGTTCTTCTAATACATTTGATCTTAAAAAATTTTACTCGAGTGTTAAAGATAGAAGCCATATCTAAATTCCACAATCTCAAAATATTCACTATCAATAAACCATTATGTATAACCGTAACAAATAAAAAGCATGAGTTAGAGATCCAAATTTCTGTTCAAATAAATTCCAAGAAACGTATATCATTGTGGTTGAAATTTTATGTAAATGATTTATCAAAATTAATTATAATGCAAGTTCAACCATTTCTCTGTGGGGTTAATTCTATAATCACCCATCTAAGTTCTTATAAAATCGAGCTGCACCTAACGTTAGTTACATAGTTGCCATCTTAGTTTTATGGGAAACTGAAATCGTGTAACAACGGTATGGTAAAAAAATGATCAAAAGTAAGTAACTAACCCAAGCACTATCCTTATATGAACGCAACACAACCCATCGTTTCAGCAACCAAAAATTTTACATCACACAACCAAAACCACTAAACATTCTTCTGTCATCTAACAACAACAACTGCAGTAGCATATCAAGCACTTCTCTACCACTGTTTACTGCAAGCGCCTTCTACTCAAACTCCTTTTCCTTGCCAAAATCCTATAAATAAGTAACTTGTGTCCGGACTTCATCTTAACACAATCACTATCGTCTGTAAACTGATATCCCCATCATCAATAACCGTGACCAGAAGCAATTGCATCCTTCCTGACAAACCACGCTCCTCCTTCAACAAACAATGACATTCTCCTCCCTACATAACTCCAACATCAAATCACCAGAATCCATCCAATGTCAAACATATACAAACCCATAACCAACCGCCAACCATAACTCCAAACAAAATCACACCTTTACCCAAATCGCCAGCCAGCCATCACACTCCTCGTTATTTTCTCTCTATATTATACCCACAACCTTCATTCAAACTCAAATATTACCTTTCGTTAACTGTAATCCTCTTACTCAACGCCTACAACAAAACTGGTTGCTCATTCTCCTCTTTTGCCATCTAAACAGTCCTCACTGCCTACTAACTCATAATCTCACCTCTATTATTTCCTGCATACCAATTACCATCCACCCAATCAAACCAATCCCTACAGTAGACTCTTCGACCTCCAACCATTAACATAAGACACAAAACACCCATAACGAACTTCTCCCTTTGCATAACATTATCACTCCCCTAATAACACCATTCATCATCATCTCAGCAAATCTGCAATACAAACATATTACAGTTTTTTCCATTCCTCACTCGCAACTGAAAAGCTGTTTCCTCCTTTACATTCTCAAATTGTTGTTTATTACCCGAATAGAAAACTTAACACCACAACTTTCAAACTTTCTACACATAATAACTAAATATCAACACCTAAAACAGTGAAACACAACAACCAGAAGCCTCCATCATCAACCATGCTTCAACACCTTCAACAAAAAAAATGAATTTCACCTCTACTTTACTATGGCAAGAAACATTAAATAACCATCTCGAATAAGAAATAGTTCGAACTACCTTCAACATATATCAAACAATCAGACTGCCTCAATGTCCCATCTACAGCAACCCAAATCCCATTCTAAAGCCCAAAAAATTACTCCCTCAATCACTTAACACCACAAAATGAAGTCGATGCACATCGACGCGAAGTCCTACCACCACCACTTCTATAAAACTTGTCACAACCCCTCTACAAACCCTAATTATCTCATCTTTTAAAACTATCTGATTTTACCAAATCCAAGAAATGATATATTGTAGAGTTGTTACCATATTATAAGTAGTAAATATGATTGGCCCTATATTAAAATTGTTACCACGTTATAAGGAGTTAGGGAAAATGTCTTTCAAATCACTACTGCTTATGCATATGAAATACAATTTTAATTTAATGTATAAAATTAAAGTACAAATTAAAATAATGTGAAATACAAACAACAATGCATAGAATTGTATATGAAATATCGGATACAACGTTGGAATTTTTTAAATGCACAAAATGTAAAAATAAAGAACCAACGCATAGTAATAATATATACCTTATTTTATGCCTTAAGATATTGAATTGAGATCTTTGGATGGTGCACAAAACCACTGATTCCAACTTCACCGAAGGTCATAGCAAAAAGATGATTTTATTTGGCTATGTTCTTATCTGGTTGTAGCACATTGCACACAACTATCTTCTCATGTGTTAGAGGTACAGGTTCCCATGTATGATGGATGCTATAGAATCTCTACATACAAAACCTATTGCAACAACCTCTAGATTAAACTTTAGGTTTTCACATTTTTGATTAGCCAAGCTAGACAAATTTAATGGATTATTAACATCGTTGTTCGGCATTCCTCCAATACTTTTATATCGTTTTCCACTCCTCCTTCGTTGGAAGGAATGTCTGATGGTGTTTTCCTTTATCCACGTACCCCTTGACCAAATTAACCAATGATTACAGTGTTGTGCAGCTAATTCCCCGCTATTACCCCTCCATATCCCGTTATATCATGTGGCGGGTTTCCATCGCTATGCTATTTCTAAATAGCCTCTGAAATAGCCTTCTCGCTTTAAGCTTCGCTATATTCCGATATTCCCAATATATCCCACTATTTCATTTATATTCCATTATTTGCAGTATATTTGTTGTAAAAGAAATGAATTTAAATATGACATTTATGTATCACTAAATTATTATAATATAATTTTTTAACATATACTTTCAGAATATAAAATAATATAATATTGTGTTAAATTTAATCAAGTTACTTAAAAATTTACACTTATTTACATACATTTGCTTATGCTTTTCTTCAAAATTAAGAATGTGCTAATTGTAATTATGTTAGATGTTAATTTTCTGTTTATTTATCATTTACATATTGTAGAAGCATTAAATACGAGATTTTGTGCTACTATAGACTCATCTGCTATATCCCGTTATTTCCTCTCTTTTACCCTGCTATTTCCTTGCTTTATCTCCGTTACAACTTCTTGCGTCTTCGCCGCATTGGATCTGTTGAGTGCTTTAATTGCACAGCTTCAGTGTACCCTCCATATTATCCATCCTAGCTTTCAAGTTCTCTGAGTCTTCCTCAATCTTTTTGAGTTATTTACGTGCAATATTATAAGCCTTAATTTGTGCTTATGATCTTTTGGTTCTAATGCTGTTGGTTTAACTCATTTTATCTTTGTCAAACACTTGTGATAAAATATCTTCATCTAATAGAAAGTCTTCTTTATCAACATCATTGATTTTTTTTCCCTTCGCTTCATTTTTACCCTGAAATATGATAATATTTTATATATAATTATTATTTGATATGTTACTTATCTAAAACAATAGACTAATAAAACATATAAACATACATGTAATAAAAATGATATCATTGCTAGTTTCTTTACGTTGTATAGTAAATGGTGGTTGACATTTGTTTTCACAGAGATGTTTTTTCAATTTTTCTTTTACTTGTGCTTGAGCATAAGGTGTAAAAATGAGTTAGGCAGAGGCATTGAGGCTAATGGGTGGCTGAGATCGACCCAAATGCAACTTATACTACACTGGATTGACCCAAAGCTCCAATTGATGCTATTTGTAACCTATATTAGAGTAAGGATAGGTGATACATACATAGTGGACAAATGGCATAAAGATTCTTCCCACCTCATTTTAAATAGATATTTTAATATCTATCCAATTTCATTCTAATTAAGATATCCTAAATTTTATATTCTTGAGTCTTCTGCTGAGATTTTAATGCTTATCGCGACAAGTTTATTTTTTTATTTCTTTATTAATTACTAGTAATAAAGATCAAACAAAGGAACGCATAACATTGTTGAGAGAAAGTTTTTTATTGTTAAGAACAAACAAGGTTGATTATTATTAAATTAAAACAAAATGAAACAGATGATAAAAATAGAAAGATAACTATTCTTATTTCTTAATCTTGAATAATGATGCAGCCAGAGCTTATGGCAAATGAAGGAAATGCTCGGGAAAATGGACAATTGATCACAGGTCGATGATTTAGAGTAGCTAACTTTATGGAAAACGGAGGGAACTTAGGTTAATTAATTAGGGCAAAGTGACAGTGAGTTCTGGGAAATTAAGGAAATGAAATTAGGGGCATTTAGTTTTGGCAACGGAGGGAAGAGGGGAGGGGGTTCCATACGCTAGTTTTGGTGAACAAATTTAAAAAAAAAGGAAACCTACAAAATAGGTTTAAGCCATTGCGAAGTTAAAACGGCCCACAGAAGTTCTTAAATGCTTTCCAGCAGATGATATCTGTTGCGATTTAGCAACGGCTCAGAACCATTGCTATTACACCGCATAAAGGAGTTGCAAAAATGCCAATGCCGTGTAGCGGAGGAGATACTGCTAAATGGTATTATCAGTATAGAAAAGAAAACCATCAATTCCTAATTCAATTTTCCTATGAGTTTTTGAAACAATTTTGTATCCAAAGGATCTCTCCGTCCATTATACTCTAGTAGCAAACATCAAACAACTGCTAGGAGAATTGCTAGGAAACTTCCTCAAAAGGTTCGACACTGAAGCTTTGAAGGAAAAGGGATGAATGATTAAGAAAAATTGATAATTGCTCATGCTAGGTGCTACTACCAAAATTAACTCCGAAACCAGTTTACGGCGAAGGGATATCGAAAGAATACAAACACAGAAGAACCTTCCGGAAACAAAAAGACAAATAATGGGAGAGCCGAAAACAGTAAAGAATGATTCGAAAGCAGCATAAACCAGTACCTTCCCGAAAGGAAAAAGCTCAAGGTCTATAGAATGCCAACAAATCTCATCCAACAGCGTCCATCCGACAGGGGCTATTCGGTTGGGAGTTCCATAAGAAAAGGTCATCCAAGTTATAAATTAAGAAAGAGCAAGATAGAGACTCCGCTTATCGAAACCTAGAAGGGCTATCGATATTAACTTACTTAACACCGGTCCATCTGGAGGCAAAAGCACCAAAAGTATATGGAGATCATCTTGAACCAGCTTCCGAAGCGTCTTCCGCATAAAAGCCGAAAGGTCACATCGACAGATGATGATACATCATTGGGAGCCCCCTTCCAAAGGACCAGAAAATCCGAAAAGCTCCACTAGGAGGCTGACCGGAACCCTAGCGGAGATACAGGCTATCCATACTAATCTACTTAATACGAACACCGACAACAGTTTCAAACCGGCGACTATCCACATACATCAGGAGGACAAGCTCCCCTAAGTATACACGAGAAAGCCGGAAGCCTACGTCTGGAAACTTACATCCGAGAGCCTACACCTGGGAGCAACTACTGGAGATTCACATGTTGTCCGAATGTCATCACATCAATAAGCGCATCTCAATATCAAAGAAGCCCCGAGCGGCCAGGACCCTCGCTTCAAAGGCCATAACCTGCACCACAAAAGCAGCCGGAAGCCAAACATTTGATACCGAGGAGAAGAGCGGCTGACAAAGGCATCTGCAGGCCCAATAGCCCAACAGCGAAAGGGGACCCAAGTTCTCTATAAATAAGACACCATGAGTCACATTGGAAAAGGGGGGATTCTCTCTTTTTTTTTTAATTCTTGTACTCCTTCTCTCGAAACCCTAAGACGGAATCCACTGAAGGATGTCTTCCATTCTGTTCATGTATTTTAAATAAAAGATTAATAGAGAACGCTTCTATACTCAAAATATTTTCCTATAAGTTTATCATATAATTTCTTGGTTATTGTTGCTATGATATACTATTTGCTTCCTATATATGCGTGGACTCATGCCCTAGCCTTTCCGCGGATAGGATGAAACACCTGTTTCCACAGGTTTAAACCCGTCCTGCAAGCCTAGGTTTTCCTTATGAGTTTATATCTTTCCATGAACTTGGTGTGGAACCCCTTTCTAACATCCATTGAGCGCTTTGTCAAGAGCGGCGTTTTAACTATACCTCTCCTCAAGATCTTGACACCTAAAAGCAACAATCCGATCAAGACTCGCAAAGGTTGAACAACCCATTTATTTTCTCTTAGATCCATTCCCATTGGTCTATCTCAGGTGTTGAAGAAAAATATAGGTAACATTTTGGTGCTCGTCAGAGGGCCTGAACCTCCGACCTTGTGGTTAACAGCCACATATCAACCTGTGATGTTCCGTACCATATTGGACTAAGGCTTTGAAGAAGCTAAATTATGGGTAAGATGTCCCGACAAAAGCCTTCAAGATCTCGAATAGACAAGTCAAAAATCATCGACCATGGAGTGATAGAAGAGCAAATATTAAGAGCAAAAGCCTTGCGGATGAACAAGAATAAGAGAAAAATAGGATAACACACTTATGATACTTGGGAATATAGCCTTTCCCACATAGGACAAACCTTAAGTCCTCCTCCAAGTGGTTCTACATCAGTGGATACTAGTGCTTTCTCTCACCTAAAGAAAACTCTCTACAAGCATATTAAAGGAATGACATTTGAACAAGAAATGATAAATGATTTTGATCGCTTCACCAACAAATGGTCTGAGAGGTTAATACCCCAACCTCAGTATATTTTGGGAGGTAAGAGCATAGATATAAATCCAACAACAAGACCGGGCCACAAAAGGGTTAGGTCCCAATGGCAAAACGAAAGGGTGACACCAGGGTTGCCTAAGAATACTACCTTGCCACTTCAGTGGAGAATATCTACATCCTAACCAAACATGAACTCAACTATTGGTTGTCCGCAAAGAAGAAACCCAAGTGCAAAAAAAAAATAGGAGGGCCCTATTGTCATTACCACATGACGATTGGATACAAAACCAATCACTGCAAAATTCTTCAGAAAATGGTTATCGAATTCATCAATCGAGGCCAATTACCAGAATTTATAAAAAGATCAAGTTGAGTTCGATGAAAGTTCTCAGGAAAAGGGTTTATAAACATGATCGAGGGATGGAAAACCCTCCTTTCAGAACTTAAAAATAAACCCAAAAGGGTCAAATCGTAAATGGATTAAATCCCTTGTCATCACCAAATTAGTCAGGACGAGGCATCTCCCAGAGGGGGATGGTGTGTTAGTCTTTCTCCATGCCCAAATCAGAGAGGGCTAGGTTAAAGCATCAAAAGCGTAAGCCACCATTTCACATCAGAAATGGTCGTGGCGGTGCATCTAAAATTAGCACGCCCTCCCTTTGCTCGTAGAAGAGTACGCCCTGCCTCTGCTAGAACTAAGCAAGTCCTACTTATGCTCGCAGAAGAGCACGTCCTACATCTGCTTATGTTCCGCATTACCCGTAGAAGGGAATGATAACCCATATTACCACCTATGATGGTTAGGATAGGGCACCCCTCGGAGGGGGGGTGGCGTGTAAGCCTCTATCAGTACCTACGATGGTCGGTATAGAGCATTAAAAGAGTAAACCTTATTTCTGTGCCTACGATGATCCTATCTAAGTTTCTAAGTCCTTATAATCACCTTTGGTGGTAAGGATAAGGCGCCTCTTGGAGGGAGGTTGGGTAAGTCCTTGGGCCCTGCTTGTGGATACGCTAACCAAGCGCACCGAACGCACACGCGTAGAGAGTGACCAACAAATCACATACATCCTCTGCTTTGACATCAAAATCCCAGAAAGTGGCTCAATAAGCACGTACAACCTTTACTTCACAAATCGAATCAGAAGGGGATACCAAAACACTAATACCGGAAGGGAGCTTGTAGTCATCAATCTCTAATCACCGGCACAAGGGCAGGTTCATGTCTTCCATACCAATACCTGAATCTGGGTTGATACCATTCTTCATTGATACCGGAAGGGGATTCCCGGTCTTCAATTTATAATTGCCTGAACAAGGGTTAGTTCAGGTCTTCTACATCAATACTTGAAACTAAGGTTGATTCAGTTCCTAGCAAAGACCCGAAGTGTATTTCCTGTCATAACCCGAATCTGTGTCGAATCGGTTGTACACATAGGTCTTACCTTGATACCCAAATATGGGGTAATCCAAGAGAAACTACAACTAGGCATGGGGTTCTGGTCTAGTCACGAATACCCAAACATTGGTGGAGACAGATTATCGAATCTAAGCAAGAAGGAACTATTCATCCCTCTCGGATATTCGAATATGGTTCAGAACTACACTTCCGGCACTACTAAAGGCGACTTTATGATCCTCTCAAGGAAGTTTCTTTAACCTATACATTCATTAGTTTATTTATTATACTCAACTGCTTGCATGGCATGGGAAACAACATTACATGGTTCAGAGAAGAACTAGGAAATGGATCCTGAACATTTCTAATAGAATCCTACTAGAAGTCATGACATAAACCGTTACACAAACACAATCGACGTTTTAAAAAGGACCTATATTACCAACATATAATAAAGGTAAATCATTCTAAATTGGTGTTGTGCAAAGCGAATTCTAAGGAAGCACAATTCTCCTTATCTTTCTTTAATTCATCCTCCAACTTGTCAATTTGTTGGTACAGTCTACCTACCACCGCGTCTGAACTTTCAGGAGATTTTGTCGCTTACCTACGTTGCAAATTGTAAATTATTTCATCTTTCTCCTTCAATTGCTTTTCCAAATGAGACACCTGTTCCTTAAGATTTATGACTACTTTCTTTTGAATATAATACATCTTTTTATAGCCTGAACGGGGGCACCCTCAAAAATATCTTTGCAGCCAGCAATATACGAAGTTCCCTCTCTAAATTGTGAAGGAGGCTTTTGAAATTGGCCCTCTTAATCATGGATAAAATGAGATGTCGTATTACATAAAACGCAAATATCAGATATACACTAACTACATCACACATTTCAGAGAAAAATAATCACATGGCTATTACCAATTCATACACACATACGTGTCACGTCCATATTGACATGCTAATACAACATCACTAACCATCGAATGTCACAGAGTCAACACCATTCATAGATGAGTTAAAAATAATTCATACAATAATACTTGACACTCCCTACGAGATTGATTTTTGCAGAATAATTCCTTGAAAATTCTCCACGAGTTTCAAATGCCAAATTTAAAGCATTATAGTAGCTTACATCTTTAGGGAAGCAGGAAACTGCTATGACATGAAAAGACCAATCACTAATAAGATTCAAGAAGAAGGAAAATATTTAGAAAGAGAAATCCATACGTGTGTAATATCAACATCAGAACGGTCGAAGGCCCCTTTATCCCTAGGATTCGGAGAACCGCCTCCTTTAGAAAATAGCTCTCCCGTTGCGAGAGAAGTGGTCCCGACATCCTTCCTCGGTCCATCTTGTCGGTCTGCATCCACTCCCGTTTCCTCGTCCGTCGTAATCTCCTCCACCTGTTCCTCATAATCCTTGGAAAACTCTCCAATAAATAATAGAGATGCAGGATTTATCTTATCCGTCGAATGGACCTTATATTCTCGCCTCACCTGCTCAATCTTTTCCAAAACTCTATCTCGGACGGAGGGTTCAATTGAAGAAAAATCAAATTCTGGAAGCCTTATATAATTGTTAGAAAATGCAAGGAGGAGGGCATCTTCATAATACTCCATAGCTATGGTATTAAGATAAACATTCAAGAAAGTGGATATTCTATCGCTAGCCTCGTAATTATTCTTTTCACGGTAGAAAGTTGGGCATTCATATGATCCACTTCAGCTGCATAATCAACCTCTAACCTCGTCTTTTCCTCCTTAAGATCTTTAACTTACTCCACCAACACATCTTTAGCCTCCCTTTCCTCTTTTAACAGGCACTCCAACCCGTTACGCTTATTCTCGTCTTCCGCCTTCTCCTGCAACAACATATTGACCCTATCCATCAACGGCCTATTTTCCTTCCTGTTAACCTGCTTTGTGACCAGGCTACTCAAAGCTTAAGGGATCAACAATCACTTGAATGAGGTAATAGATCATTGGAAAAACATGGCTCATACATGCATGGAGGCCACGAGGTCAGATTCTCGCCTCAGATCGGATCCTTTCCTCTGGTCGGATCCTTTCCTCGGATCGGATCTAACTTCGGGGCTCAAATGTCAGCAACAGCCCCAGGTTGGAGTTTGGGGTCGAATTGGTCCTAGGTGCTTTTACCTCTTCTTTAATGGAAAAGAAGTCAGACCTGATGGGAACAGTAACACCGGTTCGGATCGGATTAACCCACATTCGTTCCACCTGTGCAAATGAATATGACATGATTTTCTGGCATACGTATCCGGATCGGATCGGACCATTCGGGTCGGATGGCTTCACTGCTTCATCATTGCTGCTTGCTTTCAGTTTGGATTGAATAAAGGCTGGCCCGATCCCATGTCCACACAACATAAGTGGTTACCAAGTCTCCACTCACTCCACTACTTTCGAGATTTCCTCTGAAACTGCCACATGGCATCCAACCTAAACCGAATTTCTGCCTATACATACATGATTTCGCATCAATATCAGGGACTTTTGGTACTTCGTTTCTCCACATATGCCATTGCCAAATTCCTCCATAATTAATTACCATCTTCTTTACTAAAACAAATGAATTCAGAGAGCATTATTCATTATAATCGAGTTTTTGAGCGTCTATACTCATTGTAATTGTAATTTCTGAATGAATTGAGAAACTATGAAGTGGATGTAGGCTTCTTAATGCCGAACCACTATAAATTTCACGTGTTGATTGATTTTTCTTGCTTTTAGTTCATGATTCCTCATTATTCTATGCAAAACATGATCAATTGGGTGTTAGGACCATTTCTTGGTCTAACATTTTGGTGCTTTCACTGAGAAATGAAGATTCTCAGCGTTTAAGGATTCTCCAATCTACTTATTGTCTCGCCAAGTCCGATGAGGAAATCCTATAAATTCTATTGATTTTGCAAATGTGGAGATCACCAGATGTGAAGTTACCTCCATGCCATATAGCAGAAATCGCTAGAGACCGGAAACAGTGTCCTGTAAAGCTTCTGGATCAGATCGGATGTGTTTATAGTTCAAATGAGCTTCGGATAGGATGCAGATGAAATAACCGGATCGGATGCAGATGAAATGACCAAGTTGGATGCAGATTAAGCCCTCGGATCGGATGTAGACAAAGTGTAGGCCAATATACCTGAGGGGTCGGATCGGGGCCTATCCGACCCGAAAAAGAACCTCCGACCCGGACCGGAGGGGTGATCCGAACCGAACACCAGCTATTGATGTTCCCCCGACCCGATCCGATGACATCTCCGAAGCGCAACTTGAAAGAAAATTCCGATCCGACCCGATACGGCTGTTTTTGAAAAAAAAAATACATTTTTCATATCATTTCAGAAAAGGCTCCATCTTCCAAAAATCGCCGCCGGGACTGTGGGGCCCCGGACCCCCACCGACGCTGCGCCCGGACCCGCTGACGGCCTCGCCTTCGGCTTGGAGCACGGCTCGCCTTCGGCTCGACGTACATTTTAGCCAACAACAGTTATCAAAGCTTATCAATGAAGATTAAATGGATAGTCTATGAATATCCCAGTAGATGGCAACGACTAGGATTCTTCCTAGAGCCATGACATCTGCTTACATAAGTAAGCCAATGTGAGAAGCTATCGATCAGATTCAGCTTGTTATCAATGACAGTATACGTGACAATGATTGTATCATAGTAGCTTCCTCTTCCATAGCTCTGATGGTGTATAGATTTCACCGATGCAACTGATGTTGTTCCCTAACGAGTAGTGACCACCTTATTTATGTGACTTGAACCTGTCCAATTAACGGAGCATCGAATGACGGTTATATGGAACACTCTGAGCACTATTCCGAAATTGATCCATATGATCTTAGCGACTGTGATTGTCAATAATGGGATACTAGAAAGCAGCTAAGAATCACAACATCCCAAATCTATGCTTCAATTATATGATGTGATGAATGAAATATGTCATGCGTTTCACCTCCCGAAGGACTTGCCTGACCTTTGCGATGACTATTAGCTGTCAATCGCATCGAGGTAGATTGATTCCCATCGAATAAGGGTTGAGTCAACTTACTTTGGTGCCCAAAGTTAGGTACTAGTTGAACAACCACACGCCATGGTTGGACCTATGGATCCTTTCTCGGATTATACCAAATTGACTGCTCACCAGTCACCATACAACCTTGGTTAAGTGACGAGAGCTCGAGATTAAAGAAAATATGAATCAACTATTAGCTCTCTACTTCTTATTTCCGTTGTGACATAACGCATGAATATTAGTTAAAGTCTCATAAGCTATGCTATTTTATTCAAGCTTATCTGATCAAGATCTAGACCGACCTGCTGCAGCAGAATTCATAGCTTACATTGCACCTTAGTGTCTACTACCCAGTCCCAACGGAAGCTAGAGAGGGAATGGTCCGTGATGACCAAGTCACTGGAAGAACCTCCTATTTGGCTAGAAGGAACATGCTACGCAATAGAAATTGCGTGGAATCCAAGAACGCTTCCCCTTTCGAGGAGATGTAATGTGACGAATGCATGGGCTTAGCAAGTAAGGGAGACATCGCAGAAAGAGTTTCTTGATGATCTGCCCGAAGACATAGATCCCAGAAAGGATGAAGATTCCGGATATAGGAGGGCGACATCTAATGAAGCAACTGCCCAAAGATTGAAAAGCTCGCTTACTGCATGTTGGTTGTTTCAAGAAAACTCTGCCATTGTTTCCAAGTACACCTGATCGTGATACACACCGATTAGCCACTACGACAGGTCTTACAACAACCTGAGGCATCTAGAAGATTTCTCAAATGAAACATCGAGCTGAACCAGTTTGATTTTAATTCCCTCTTAAAGAAGTCCATACGAGGGCAAGCATTGGCTGACTTGAGTTTTCCGTTCCTGAAGAGGATGTGTTAGATGAAGAAGATGGACCCCAAAAATGAAAGATGAAAACAAGCACCTCGAGGTCGTATACGGATGGTGCACAAAGGTACTAAACAACTGACCATTAGATGGGAGATGTACACGAATGAAACTTTTGACGAATGACGTTTTGGAGTTAGAAAGTGAAGATTCACAATTTCACTCACTTCATCGAGGATTAGACAAGTAACTCATGCCCCTGATGCTGGGGGCAATAGGAGATTCAAGCGTGGATTGCTCGTGATTACATTATCTAATTCAATGCTGATACATCATAAGCCTGCATGACTGATTGCCTCAGTCTTTCCTAAAGAGTGGCGAGTTAAGGGTTTGGAACACTTAAGCCTAGATGCTGATTGATTGTTTGTGTATAAGCTTTTATCTCTAGCGCCGGATCGAAGGCATATCTGTAGACAGACGAGGCATGTTTATACTTATGGCTCTCGCACCAACTTCTTGACATGGAAGGGGCTGAGCTCCTGTAAGCATGGACCCATTTTCAGCCATGTCCTACTTCTTAGCATGGAGAGTGCAAAGCCATTATTGTTCTCCTGCCAACTACCGTCCTAGCACTAATATGATGATGTGCTTCCATTAGCGGTACAGGTGTGACTCCCTGACACTCAATCCTTGCCTTTAGCAAGGGGGTAAGAAGGCGATTTAAAGGAAATGCGACCTTGTCATTTGCTTACAGCATTTACCTAACTGCCTTCATCGCTCCAAGACCCCAATCAAGGTCTGCTCATTCTTGGGACCACCATCCCACGACAGTTGAAAAACGTTCATCACCACCAAATATTTTGGCAACCATATCCGGAAGAGATTGTCGAGGCAATATGGACCTGCGAAGAACATGCAATGCCATTTTCATACAGAATGATATTCATTCCTTTAACAGGATTACTCTTTAACCATAACTCTTATATTTGCATGCTTTATGAGTTATTGATCTAATTAACTCAGAGAATTAATATATGGATGGTGTAGGTACCTAGGATTTGATACTGATCAGACTTCTAACACCTGCATATAGAATTATGGAGAAATACCGTGATGAGCATGACTAAACTGCTTGTTTACAAAGCCACGCCCTCCGTCTAAAAGAAGTTGTATAGCTCAAGGTGGATTCGAGATGACCATCCACTCCTTAGCTCATATTTTGCAGACCTAAAGATAATTATGCATTGACTTTTGCATATTCAAAGTCGGAATCCAATTTCAGATAGATGCAGTTCGACCATCTACATGGCTTAATCCTATGTTTGACACCATTGGATTACATGAATCCAAATAAAGGAGGCAACATTGCCCATTAACATGCTTACTTTTAAATCGTGCAAATTACTTTTACATGCTTCCTAAGTTATTGACATAACTAATTCATGTGGTATGAATGATGCAGGTACTTAAAGTTCGGTGCCAATCATTCCTCCCATAGATTAATTGGAGGAACGCAAAGCTTCTGCAAACATTCACCAACTGTTGCTTGACTTACTCTAATCCTCAGAGATTGGATAGAAGTACAAACCTAGAATGAGTGTGATGGGCGCACCACGATTAAAGACCACTCGGTCCGTGACTCTGGCTCTCATGATTTGCAGCGTCCGACCAAACTCCATCCCATGAGTCGATGGGATGAGAGAAACTTGATTATTGCGAATAGCCACCTCTACCCGTGAATCGGAGATCAGGAGGTAGCGTCTCGGCGAGTGTGACCCGACCACTTGCACGAAAAGCTCCATCTTCCAGAGTGAAGTATGGAGTACGGACTAAAAATAGAGTTCGAGAATGACACTCGACCCGGTAGATCCCCACTCTTGGGATTAGAGCGCAAAAGGAATGCTGGGGCGAATGACATGACCGTTCGCCTGATTAATTCTAACTCTCATGATTCGAGAGAGAGTATAAAGGACGAGAAGACGACGTCCCCAAGGCGTGATGGTGCACCACGATTAAGGACCGCCTTGATTACACTCTAACCTAGGCATACATCAGGAGAGTATAAAGGTGTTAAGATTAAGTACCGAAGACAACAGGCTCCTACCCCACTGAAGGATTGGGGATAAGATTGAAAGCTGATACGACACCCCCCATAGAACGATTGGGGGCAACACAATGTCGAACAAGCCCTGATTAGGCACTTTATTCACGATTGATTGGGGGCGCGCACACACATCACCCCCTCTAGATAAATTCTATATGATTTATTAGATACTATTTGATTACACGAATTCTGAATTGAAACCTTTATTTGATTATGATATGCTTTATTACCTATTACTTAGAGATTCGCTTCGTTTACAGAGTGCAGGCTTGTACAAGATAACAGGACTAAGAATGCGAGGGCCACACTCGCGACAACCGCAACAGGCCAGTGAAAAACAAACAAAGGGCTATGTCCAGAAGGCTGACGTTGATGCCCAATGCTAAACTTCTCATGCGACTCAAGGCGACGACCAAAAGGAGACCTTGAGAGTGAATTGTTTAATGATGTGTCACACAATTTAAGGCAACGACCGAAAGGTGGCCTTAAGAGTGATATATCAAATCAACATACACACCCATGTGTGACTGACCATAGCACAAATGCAATGACGAATATGACCCCACAAATACACTGAATGGAAAACACGATGACTCGAGCACTTGAATAACTCAATCATGCCGCTTGAGGACCACAGAATGGATGCAGAGTGAACGCCCATTAGCTTGTCCTAACCGACTTCTCGATTGAAAGACCCTGGATAAGGGGGCACGCCATTACTTGACTTCTATCTTGCAAGGAAGCAAACTGCTTGATACTCCGACTCAAGGCCTAAGAAGAAGGAAGATAGAAATGCCTCCCATACCGAGGATGTTGGCGCAGAAGGCGCTAGGGACAAAGGAAATCAGTAGATTTCTTCTTGCGATGATCCCTCAGCATGTTCGACTAGATAGGAAATGGAAGGTGCCATTGATGAATTGAGAACCCAGATGCTTGGATAGATGGAAGGCCGAGCAACTACGACTTACTCGGTAGAGCGAGCAACGTGGGAAATTGTAATAACCCGCAGATTCTGAGCCAATTTAAAATTTTTATTTTTTGCAATCTTAGCGAATTTTGATTATTTAAAATGAATTATTTTAAATAATATCTACGAGAAATTTATTTTGAATAGAATTCGACGTATATATTATATACGTCGTCGTTAGAATATAAATAATTATAATAATTATAAATAGAATTGAAAATGGCGCGGTAGTTCGATAATTCGATTTCAAACTTCAATTGAATGTACCGGGTGCAAAATAAATCGGATTTTAGTGAAACCAAAAATAATAGAACCTAATTGAGAATATCTTTCCAACGAATCCAAAAAATCAAAATTTCATAGCAGGGACCAAAAGATATGTCCAGTTGAAAATTCTGAATAGTCGCTATGGAATTCAGGCCCTTAAAAATGGGAATTTTGCAAACGACCTCGGATTTCGACGAAACCACTTTTGTTGGGTCCGAGATGTAAAGTTATTGCTAGATTCCAAATTTCGTAATTTTTCGAATCAATATGTGAGCGTGGTAAAGGAAAACGCGTTTGACCAGTTTTAGTTGATTTTAATCGACTGGAAAATGGCCATTTTTCTAACGGTCTCAGAATTCGACGAAACTAGTTTTGTTAGGACCGTATCGTCAATACGAAGCTAGAAAATATTTTTCTGGAATTTTTCGAGTTAGTATGCGACCCCGGTAATTTGAAATGTATGTTTAAAATTCAGTATAATGATTTAAATGTAAATTGAACGGAAACTGATCGTAATGATCGACTTGGCTTATGTGACATGTCCCATTGTGTTTGGAATGGGGGTAAAACGCTGGGGACGACAGTCGTTGGGTTTGATTTCGAGCTCGAACGTAAAATCTCCCTTTTTGTGGATTAAATAATATTATAAAATAAATATAAATAACCTTAAAACCCTAATTTCTATCTCATAACAACGCAGCCGCTCTTTCTCGTTGGACGATCCAAATCGCCCCAACCTTCTTCCCTCTCGTTCTCCTCATCTACCAAATCGATTTCAGAAATTCCAGAAGTGAATTGTCGAGCTACAAGAGCTCTTCTAACTGAACGGTCATGATCTGGTGAAGTGTCTTGGATTGCTCGAATTTCGAGCAGGAGCATATGCCGCTTGGAGGGCTTTTTCCGTCACATGGGTCCACCGAACTTGCTGCCACCGCCGGCGTGGAGGAAGAAGTCTCCGGCCCATCTAGTAGTGGCATTGGATCCAGGTGCGACGGCTTATGGCGGCGTTGATTTCGAACCCTAGTTCGGAGCACGATTTTGAACAACGGCCTGAAACTCTCGGGAAGAAGGTGGTTTTTTTTTCTTTTATTATTTACATCTATTTACATTGTTAAACATTGTTTTTGTAAAAAAAAAAATCAGTTTTGTTCGATAAAATACATTGTTTTGAAAGGTTAAAATACGATTTTTGTATAAGTGAAAATACGATTTTTGTTGAAGTAAAAATATGATTTTGATATAATACAGATATTAAAAATATGATTTTTATATTTTTAAAGTATTAAAAATATGATTTTTACTATATAGAAGTGGTAAAAATATGATTTTTTGTTTGTGTAGAGAATTAAAAATACCACCTTTATATATGTAGCAAAATAAAAATGTGTTTTTTATAGTGATGAAGTCTATATTTTTGAAAAGGCGAAATCTATATTTTTGAAATGGAATTTTTATCTATATGACATCGCAATAAAAATTCGATTTTTATATATTGAATAGCAAAGTAAAAATTCGATTTTTATATATTGAATAGCAAAGTAAAAATTCGATTTTTATATATTGAATAGTAAAGTAAAAATTCGATTTTTATATATTGAATAGCAAAGTAAAAATTCGATTTTTATATATTGAATAGCAAAGTAAAAATTCGATTTTTATATATTGAATAGCAAAGTAAAAATTCGATTTTTATATATTGAATAGCAAAGTAAAAATTCGATTTTTATATATTGAATAGCAAAGTAAAAAATTCGATTTTTATATATTGAATAGCAAAGTAAAAATTCGATTTTTATATATTGAATAGCAAAGTAAAAAATTCGATTTTTATATATTGAATAGCAAAGTAAAAAATTCGATTTTTATATATTGAATAGCAAAGTAAAAAATTCGATTTTTTTATATATTGAATAGCAAAGTAAAAAATTCGATTTTTTATATATTGAATAGCATAGTAAAAATTCGATTTTTATATATTGAATAGCTATATAAAAATGTGATTTTTATATATGTAGTGGCTACGGGCGAAAGTGACATAAGGCAAGAACAATGAAGATCTCTATAAATGAAGTGTCGTGAAGTTGGATAGCTATCGGTGAGAATTTCTCACCTTTCAATTTCTTTTTCTAGTTATATATATATATATTAGGATGCAGATGGTGCTTAGTAGCACCCGACACAATCGTCCACAGACCATGGACTTGTTTGTTTGATTGCAAAAATTAGTTAGATTATTTGATTGAAATTGAATTGTGTGGTGAAATGAATTGATTTGATGATGTGTGAATGGCGTGGGCCTTCACTGGACCGGGGATAAGGCTAGGCCTCGTCCCGTTTCTAGTATCGTGCCGTTATGACGCCGAAATTTTCTAAAATAAGTTAGAAAAATAAAAATATCATTTTATTTAAAGAATGAACTGAATAGAAATTCATATGTTAAAATAAAATGTTTTATCGTTAAAAATATAATTTTTAATGTGAAGTGAATAAAATAAAATATTCATTTACAAACCGGACGGTTTGTTTATGTACACCTATTTGAAGGACATTGATTGGGACGATAAATTTTGCACATCGCCCAACTGCACAAATAAAAATCTATGTTTGATTGTTGGAAACCCCACACGGGTGTTGGGATGAAATATGAAGTTCACTCATCCTGATTGATTAAATATGTCGATCGATTGATTGACAGGCTGTTATAAGCGTTAGATATCTATATTTGATGCTTATACAGTGTAGTGCACTTTGGGTGATGGTTGATTATTTTTCAATGCTATTATATACATGTGTTGTATGAAAATCCATATAATTAATTTTATATGGTGATTGATTGGGCCTCATTCCAATTTAGAAGATAAAGAATATTATAAAATAAAGGTTCATGTGTTGACTGTACTCATCCGTTGAGATAAGTCATGTGTTGAACGAAATATTTTAATAATAAAATTTACATCTTTATCAATATAAAATAAAGGTTCATGTGTTGACTGTACTCATCCGTTGAGATAAGTCATGTGTTGAACGAAATATTTTAATAATAAAATTTACATCTTTATCAATATAAAATAAAGGTTCATGTGTTGACTGTACTCATCCGTTGAGATAAGTCATGTGTTGAACGAAATATTTTAATAATAAAATTTACATCTTTATCAATATAAAATAAAGGTTCATGTGTTGACTGTACTCATCCGTTGAGATAAGTCATGTGTTGAACGAAATATTTTAATATAGAAATATTTGAATAGGAAATATTTGAAAAAAACAAATATTTGAAATAGAATGTTTGAAAATAGAATGATATGAAGCCGTGTTGATTAGAGATGCGCCATTTTGACGTGAACGATGTTCATATCGATTTTACTCATTTTAAAATGAATATTGAAAAGTAATTTTGAAATCGAATATTTTGAAATGAAATGAATTGAAAACGATTTCGAAATGAATTGAATATAAAACGATTTCGAAATGAATTGAATATAAAACGATTTCGAAATGAATTGAATATAAAACGATTTCGAAATGAATTGAATATAAAACGATTTCGAAATGAATTGAATATAAAACGATTTCGAAATGAATTGAATATAAAATGATTTCGAAATGAATTGAATAGAGAATGAATTGAATTTGAATTGAATAGGAATTCGAATTGAATTGAATTGAAAAGAAAACGAATTCGAATTGAATTGAATTGAAAAGAAAATGAATTCGAATCGAATTAAAATCGATTTGAATTAGAATCAAATAGAAATGAAAGTAAAAAGGATTTATAATAGAAAATTCGATTTCGATTTGAATTTGAAATAAAGGTTGAAATTGTTTTTGAAACGAATTCAAAACTATTTATAAAATTCGTTTTAAATAGTAATCGACGAAATATATATTATATGTATATTATATATATAATATAATGGCCTGAATAGAACGCGCCGCGCCGCGGCAGTTCGTGAATTTCGACCATTTATTTCAAACGGACATTACGGGAGATCCGACCGTCAGATTCTCCTAAAACCGGAACCGTTGGGTTCGTATCGAAAAGAGCTTTCTAACGAAGATTAGAAATTTGAAATCTAACGGTTGGATTTGGAGATACGTCCAAATCAAATTCGAAAAAGGTCGATGTAAGTGCAGTTCGATGGCCGATGATGGAAATCGACTGTACGGGCCTTGGTAAAATTATTAAAAATAGTAATAATTTGTGTAAAATCATAAAAAATGATTTGGGAAAAATTGGGATGAAAAACTCCATATTTGAAAAGATAAAAATAGATTTCTATCGAAATGAACTAGTTTTGAATTAAAATTAAAACCCATTTATTTATAAATAAATAAATAAATAAATCGTATTTGAAATGGGTTTTAAATGGAATTGATTTTTGGGTTTATCGTGAACTGTGTTTTAAATAACACTAGTTCTTTAACCCGATAATAAATAGAATGTGATTTGGGTTTATCGTGAACTGTGTTTTAAATGACACAAGTTCTTTAACCCAGTAAAAAGAGTTTTGACGAATCTTCAATTAAATTGATAATTTAAATTATCAACTTTAAAAGTGAGCAAGAATGGAGTATTACCAGTTTTGCTCCAAAGCGATAGTTAAATCTTTAATCAGATTTGAACGTGAAATGGTAATTAATTTTACCGATAACACCATAGTATTAAATATGGAGTATTACCAGCTTTGTTTCATGGGATGAATAGGTTGGGATTGGGAAATAAAATAAATAATTACTTCGGTATGGTTCGCTAATCTCGACTAGTTTGGGAAAACCATAATTTGGTTTGAAATGACATCCAAAGGAAGATTAAAGGATAAATTTTAAAGAATTTATCTTGGATAAAATTAATGGGAACCTTTCCCTAAGAATTGAAATTTAGAAACTAGCTGAAGGTTAGTTAAGAAGAATGGTTTCCTGGATATTGATCTGATGTTGGTTTCGGCCTTCGGGGTTAATATTTGGGGAATTGCTCTCTTACTGATTTACGGTTAGTAACTAATGAATTGGAATGAGGCGTATGTTGTGTTTGTGTAACATTTATTTTTAATATACGCTGGTTGTTCGGAAAGGCCGTGTTTATACCCATTCTGAATAACCGATTCGACGACATGTCGAAGATGAAGACGGTGGTTGAAGACCGGAAGTCTTCACATCGTTTGGATAATTACTGACGATCCTGATTGGGCTGTACACCCAAGAGGATGGAAATAGTTGGTGGTCGTCCAGACGTACTTGGAGATGGATGGATATGCGAGGAAAGTGCCTTCGGCTTCGTTCAGGCCTAGAACGGACTTGTAAATGGATGGTGTGTCTGACATTGTATTCCTTTATATTGTATTCGTTGATCTCTGCTAAATATATATCTGTTTGGCGGCGGAGAATTTATTCTCTTGCTTAACACCCTTCTCTAAGACATACGAGCTCAGAGGTTATATATTGGCAGAAATCAGTGGTACGATATGGATTGATAATGTGGCATGCTGAGATGCAGTGATCCAGACTTTTGTTGAAAAGCAAAGTTTGGTGGATGATGATCAAAGCGCAGCTGATATGGCATGGCTTTGTGTATAGAATTGATTCGCGAGCCTCACACCTCGGTGTGAACCAAAAACGGGGAGGACCTCCGGGAAATGGACATATGCTGGTTTCTAGTTAGAAGTGGTGTCAGTGCTTAAACTGGCTGGCATTACTTATGTGGATGTTGCTTATCATTACTTATTGCCCAACGGGGCGTCTCGGTTAACGGTGGTTGCAGAGGCTTACGGGTCCTAGATCACTATGAGGTTCCATAGAACCGGCTAGCATATCGTTTACGGCATTACTACCCATCGACAGGTGGCCGGCCCCGTCGTTCCGGGTGCAGTCGTGGCTGCAACCTGAGGCTCGGACTAGAGAGTCTCGAATTAAGCACAGGATATTCTCTTTGCCTTGGTTCACAGGATGGAAATCCAATTTCCAATACGTGTATTGCGGTTTTAATTGTAGAACTAGTATGACGACATGATATATGGTACCCATGCCGTCTATGATTGATATTTATGATTGAAATTGTTTTGACACTATACACTTATAATAGTATCAAATGATTTGTTTTAAACGTACTAAGCATGTTTGGCTATTATAAGGGAAAACCCTATCCTCGGCTGCGTTGCATTGTGTGATGGGACCTGGGTCTTATAATAGCTTCATTTTTAGAAAAGCATTGCGTTGTTTACTTATATGCACTGGTATTCTTGGGAGGAAACCCGTTCCGTGTTATACGGCGTGGTCCCTTGATTTACCTATCTTTTAAATAAAGATTTACAACTGTTTTAGTTCTCACACCAGTCACATGACTGACCTGGAGTTTATTGTTTTAACCTAAACTCTGGGTGCCCCTATTTTCGACACGGGCAGCTAGTAGTTTTGGTTTTGCAGATTTATATTCACAGGATCCTGGTTTACAGCTGGAATGATATCCGGAAAGCTTTGTATCCGTATATCTCTTCTAGTTGTGTATTGTATTATTTTCCGCTGCTATGTATTTAAATGTAATTTAAATCTCTGATATTTCTGTGTAATATTCATTTATACTCTGTATATTCTTGTAATCTGATGCATTGTTGTAATATACAATGAAATGTTCCTTTGTATGCGTTCTTTTGTGGCTTGTTCTCGAACTATCCGCTCTTTCCTTTACGGGGAAGTTACGGGTTTTCACAGTTGGTATCAGAGCTTTGGTTTACAAAGCTCAGAGAACAAGACACATTAGAACTATACGAAAGAATTCATTAGATATTGGATTAGTAAAATCCAATGAGAATGACTCGTTAGAGATAGGATCAGTAGGATCCTAGAACGAGTGTGAAGAGTATATTTTTGAAATGAAAACGAATTTTTGTTTTGAAAATTTAAATCAATTATCCGTATTTGGTTATTTATTATGTTTGAATTTGGACAGTCCAGTATATATAGACTTTGCGTATACGTCTGATCCGCGTGTATTTGAAGTTTTAATATACTGGATAGATATAGAATCACACTCTAGTCGCCCGGAGATGATTCTGATGATAGTTCGAACATCATCAGAATTGGTATTC
Source organism: Allium sativum (assembly GCA_030737875.1). Classification (NCBI taxonomy): domain Eukaryota; kingdom Viridiplantae; phylum Streptophyta; class Magnoliopsida; order Asparagales; family Amaryllidaceae; genus Allium; species Allium sativum. The sequence goes on along the minus strand of CM060923.1, from coordinate 534,156,207 downwards.
GTGTTTCGAAGGTGTGATATCTATATACTTCCTATTGACTGGTGTGAGAACCAAAATTAGATAGGGCCTATTGTTGTGATTTGACATCAAAAATCTGATTTTTGACTATGTATCAAAGTTATCAAATTGAAAAGCTAATCAACTAATTGATTGATGTTATTGTTGTTTGTTTATTTGTTTGCTAATTTTTAGCCATTTAGCCTAATTGAATCAAATATTGAACTGTATTGAAAATTGGTCGCATTTGCTTGCATATACATATACTTACATTGAACAGGTCATAGCAAGGAGGCTAGAGCAGAGAATAAAATTTGTTTGCCCGACAAATAGGTACATATTTACTACATAATTTACTGTTTTGTTTGGGTGATGATGATTTTAAGAGCTTATTGGCTAGCCGCTTGGCTTTTTCTTTTTCTTTTTGAGATTAGAAGGACCGGGGAAGCTATTTGAAATTCCCCGATGCTCCCGGTGCAGGGGAGGTTATGGCAAAAAATTTCGAAAATTTAGGGTGTTAGCCAAATTTTTGAAAATTTGAAAATTCTCAAAAACTGAAAAGTTGGAGAATGGAAATCAGACCGAACGTAGAGTTGAATAATCAAACCACTTTCGACTTTGTTCCTTTTCGGGGACGAAAAGTTTTAAGTGGGGGAGATTGTAATAACCCATAAATTCTGAGCCAATTTAAAAATTTTATTTTTTGCAATTTTAGCGAATTTTGATTATTTAAAATGAATTATTTTAAATAATATCGACGAGAAATTTATTTTGAATAGAATTCGACGTATATATTATATACGTCGTCGTTAGAATATAAATAATTATAATAATTATAAATAGAATTGAAAATGGCGCGGTAGTTCGATAATTCGATTTCAAACTTCAATTGAATGTACCGGGTGCAAAATAAATCGGATTTTAGTGAAACCAAAAATAATAGAACCTAATTGAGAATATCTTTCCAACGAATCCGAAAAATCAAAATTTCATAGCAGGGACCAAAAGATATGTCCAGTTGAAAATTCTGAATAATCGCTATGGAATTCAGGCCCTTAAAAATGGGAATTTTGCAAACGACCTCGGATTTCGACGAAACCACTTTTGTTGGGTCCGAGATGTAAAGTTATTGCAAGATTCCAAATTTCGTAATTTTTCGAATCAATATGTGAGCGTGGTAAAGGAAAACGCGTTTGACCAGTTTTAGTTGATTTTAATCGACTGGAAAATGGCCATTTTTCTAACGGTCTCAGAATTCGACGAAACTAGTTTTGTTAGGACCGTATCGTCAATACGAAGCTAGAAAATATTTTTCTGGAATTTTTCGAGTTAGTATGCGACCCCGGTAATTTGAAATGTATGTTTAAAATTCAGTATAACGATTTAAATGTAAATTGAACGGAAACTGATCGTAACGATCGAATTGGCTTACGTGACATGTCCCATTGTGTTCGGAATGGGGGTAAAATGCTAGGGACGACAGTCGTTGGGTTTGATTTCGAGCTCGAACGTAAAATCTCCCTTTTTGTGGATTAAATAATATTATAAAATAAATATAAATAACCTTAAAACACTAATTTCTATCTCATAACAACGTAGCCGCTCTTTCTCGTTGGACGATCCAAATCGCCCCAACCTTCTTCCCTCTCGTTCTCCTTATCTACCAAATCGATTTCAGAAATTCCAGAAGTGAATTGTCGAGCTACAAGAGCTCTTCTAACTGAACGGTCATGATCTGGTGAAGTGTCTTGGATTGCTCGAATTTCAAGCAGGAGCATATGCCGCTTGGAGGGCTTTTTCCGTCACATGGGTCCACCGAACTTGCTGCCACCGCCGGCGTGGAGGAAGAAGTCTCCGGTGCATCTAGTAGTGGCATTGGATCCAGGTGCGACGGCTTATGGCGGCGTTGATTTCGAACCCTAGTTCGGAGCACGATTTTGAACAACGGCCTGAAACTCTCGGGAAGAAGGTGGTTTTTTTTTTCTTTTATTATTTACATCTATTTACATTGTTAAACATTGTTTTTGTAAAAAAAAATTCAGTTTTGTTCGATAAAATACATTGTTTTGAAAGGTTAAAATACGATTTTTGTATAAGTGAATACGATTTTTGTTGAAGTAAAAATATGATTTTTATATAATACAGATATTAAAAATATGATTTTTATATTTTTAAAGTATTAAAAATATAATCTTTACTATATAGAAGTGGTAAAAATATGATTTTTTGTTTGTGTAGAGAATTAAAAATACCACCTTTATATATGTAGCAAAATAAAAATGTGATTTTTATAGTGATGAAGTCTATATTTTTGAAAAGGCGAAATCTATATTTTTGAAATGGAATTTTTATCTATATGACATCGCAATAAAAATTCGATTTTTATATATTGAATAGCAAAGTAAAAATTCGATTTTTATATATTGAATAGCAAAGTAAAAATTCGATTTTTATATATTGAATAGCAAAGTAAAAATTCGATTTTTATATATTGAATAGCAAAGTAAAAATTCGATTTTTATATATTGAATAGCAAAGTAAAAATTCGATTTTTATATATTGAATAGCAAAGTAAAAAATTCAATTTTTATATATTGAATAGCAAAGTAAAAAATTCGATTTTTATGTATTGAATAGCAAAGTAAAAATTCGATTTTTATATATTGAATAGCAAAGTAAAAATTCGATTTTTATATATTGAATAGCAAAGTAAAAAATTCGATTTTTATATATTGAATAGCAAAGTAAAAAATTCGATTTTTTTATATATTGAATAGCCAAGTAAAAAATTCGATTTTTTATATATTGAATAGCATAGTAAAAATTCGATTTTTATATATTGAATAGCTATATAAAAATGTGATTTTTATATATGTAGTGGCTACGGGCGAAAGTGACATAAGGCAAGAACAATGTATATCTCTATAAATGAAGTGTCGTGAAGTTAGATAGCTATCGGTGAGAATTTCTCACCTTTCAATTTCTTTTTCTAGTTATATATATATATACTAGGATGCAGACGGTGCTTAGTAGCACCCGACACAATCGTCCACAGACCATGGACTTGTTTGTTTGATTGCAAAAATTAGTTAGATTATTTGACTGAAATTTAATTGTGTGGTGAAATGAATTGATTTGATGATGTGAATGGCGTGGGCCTTCACTGGACCGGGGATAAGGCTAGGCCTCGTCCCGTTTCTAGTATCGTGCCGTTATGCCGCCGAAATTTTCTAAAATAAGTTAGAAAAATAAAAATATCATTTTATTTAAAGAATGAACTGAATAGAAATTCATATGTTAAAATAAAATGTTTTATCGTTAAAAATATAATTTTTAACGTGAAGTGAATAAAATAAAATATTCATTTACAAACCGGACGGTTTGTTTATGTACACCTATTTGAAGGACATTGATTGGGACGATAAATTTTGCACATCGCCCAACTGCACAAATAAAAATCTGTGTTTGATTGTTGGAAACCCCACACGGGTGTTGGGATGAAATATGAAGTTCACTCATCCTGATTGATTAAATATGTCGATCGATTGATTGACAGGCTGTTATAAGCGTTAGATATCTATATTTGATGCTTATACAGTGTAGTGCACTTTGGGTGATGGTTGATTATTTTTCAATGCTATTATATACATGTGTTGCATGAAAATCCATATAATTAATTTTATATGGTGATTGATTGGGCATCATTCCAATTTAGAAGATAAAGAATATTATAAAATAAAGGTTCATGTGTTGACTGTACTCATCCGTTGAGATAAGTCATGTGTTGAACGAAATATTTTAAAAATAAAATTTACATCTTTATCAATATAAAATAAAGGTTCATGTGTTGACTGTACTCATCCGTTGAGATAAGTCATGTGTTGAACGAAATATTTTAATAATAAAATTTACATCTTTATCAATATAAAATAAAGGTTCATGTGTTGACTGTACTCATCCGTTGAGATAAGTCATGTGTTGAACGAAATATTTTAATAATAAAATTTACATCTTTATCAATATAAAATAAAGGTTCATGTGTTGACTGTACTCATCCGTTGAGATAAGTCATGTGTTGAATGAAATATTTTAATATAGAAATATTTGAATAGGAAATATTTGAAAAAAACAAATATTTGAAATAGAATGTTTGAAAATAGAATGATATGAAGCCGTGTTGATTAGAGATGCGCCATTTTGACGTGAACGATGTTCATATCGATTTTACTCATTTTAAAATGAATATTGAAAAGTAATTTTGAAATCGAATATTTTGAAATGAAATGAATTGAAAACGATTTCGAAATGAATTGAATATAAAACGATTTCGAAATGAATTGAATATAAAACGATTTCGAAATGAATTGAATATAAAACGATTTCGAAATGAATTGAATATAAAACGATTTCGAAATGAACTGAATATAAAACGATTTCGAAATGAATTGAATATAAAACGATTTCGAAATGAATTGAATATAAAACGATTTCGAAATGAATTGAATAGAGAATGAATTGAATTTGAATTGAATAGGAATTCGAATTGAATTGAATTGAAAAGAAAACGAATTCGAATTGAATTGAATTGAAAAGAAAATGAATTCGAATCAAATTAAAATCGATTTGAATTAGAATCAAATAGAAATGAAAGTAAAAAGGATTTATAATAGAAAATTCGATTTCGATTTGAATTTGAAATAAAGGTTGAAATTGTTTTTGAAACGAATTCAAAACTATTTATAAAATTCTTTTTAAATAGTAATCGACGAAATATATATTATATATATATTATATATATAATATAATGGCCTGAATAGAACGCGCCGCGCCGCGGCAGTTCGTGAATTTCGACCATTTATTTCAAACGGACATTACGGGAGATCCGACCGTCGGATTCTCCTAAAACCGGAACCGTTGGGTTCGTATCGAAAAGAGCTTTCTAACGAAGATTAGAAATTTGAAATCTAACGGTTGGATTTGGAGATACGTCCAAATCAAATTCGAAAAAGGTCGCTGTAAGTGCAGTTCGATGGCCGTTGATGGAAATCGACTGTACGGGCCTTGGTAAAATTATTAAAAATAGTAATAATTTGTGTAAAATCATAAGAAATGATTTGGGAAAAATTAGGATGAAAAACTCCATATTTGAAAAGATAAATATAGATTTCTATCGAAATGAACTAGTTTTGAATTAAAATTAAAACCCATTTATTTATAAATAAATAAATAAATCGTATTTGAAATGGGTTTTAAATGGAATTGATTTTTGGGTTTATCGTGAACTGTGTTTTAAATAACACTAGTTCTTTAACCCGATAATAAATAGAATGTGATTTGGGTTTATCGTGAACTGTGTTTTAAATGACACAAGTTCTTTAATCTAGTAAAAAGAGTTTTGACGAATCTTCAATTAAACTGATAATTTAAATTATCAACTTTAGAAGTGAGCAAGAATGGAGTATTACCAGTTTTGCTCCAAAGCGATAGTTAAATCTTTAATCAGATTTGAACGTGAAATGGTAATTAATTTTACTGATAACACCATAGTATTAAATATGGAGTATTACCAGCTTTGCTTCATGGGATGAATAGGTTGGGATTGGGAAATAAAATAAATAATTACTTCGGTATGATTCGCTAATCTCGACTAGTTTGGGAAAACCATAATTTGGTTTGAAATGACATCCAAAGGAAGATTAAAGGATAAATTTTAAAGAATTTATCTTGGATAAAATTAATGGGAACCTTTCCCTAAGAATTGAAATTTAGAAACTAGCTGAAGGTTAGTTAAGAAGAATGGTTTCCTGGATATTGATCTGATGTTGGTTTCGGCCTTCGGGGTTAATATTTGGGGAATTGCTCTCTTACTGATTTACGGTTAGTAACTAATGAATTGGAATGAGGCGTATGTTGTGTTTGTGTAACATTTATTTTTAATATACGCTGGTTGTTCGGAAAGGCCGGGTTTATACCCATTCCGAATAACCGATTCGATGACATGTCGAAGATGAAGACGGTGGTTGAAGACCGGAAGTCTTCACATCGTTTGGATAATTACTGACGATCCTGATTGGGCTGTACACCCAAGAGGATGGAAATAGTTGGTGGTCGTCCAGACGTACTTGGAGATGGATGGATATGCGAGGAAAGTGCCTCCGGCTTCGTTCAGACCTAGAACGGACTTGTAAATGGATGGTGTGTCTGACATTGTATTCCTTTATATTGTATTCGTTGATCTCTGCTAAATATATATCTGTTTGGCGGCGGAGAATTTATTCTCTTGCTTAACGCCCTTCTCTGAGACATACGAGCTCAGAGGTTATATATTGGCAAAAATCAGTGGTACGATATGGATTGATAATGTGGCATGCTGAGATGTAGTGATCCAGACTTTTGTTGAAAAAGCAAAGTTTGGTGGATGATGATCAAAGCGCAGCTGATATGGCATGGCTTTGTGTATAGAATTGATTCGCGAGCCTCACACCTCGATGTGAACCAAAAACGGGGAGGACCTCCGGGAAATGGACATATGCTGGTTTCTAGTTAGAAGTGGTGTCAGTGCTTAAACTGGCTGGCATTACTTATGTGGATGTTGCTTATCATTACTTATTGCCCAACGGGGCGTCTCGGTTAACGGTGGTTGCAGAGGCTTACGGGTCCCAGATCACTATGAGGTTCCATAGAACCGGCTAGCATATCGTTTACGGCATTACTAACCATCGACGGGTGGCCGGCCCCGTCGTTCCGGGTGCAGTCGCGGCTGCAACCTGAGGCTCGGACTAGAGAGTCTCGAATTAAGCACAGGATATTCCCTTTGCCTTGGTTCACAGGATGGAAATCCAATTTCCAATACGTGTATTGCGGTTTTAATTGTAGAACTAGTATGGCGACATGATATATGGTACCCATGCCGTCTATGATTGATATTTATGATTGAAATTGTTTTGACACATACACTTATAATAGTATCAAATGATTTGTTTTAAACGTACTAAGCATGTTTGGCTATTATAAGGGAAAACCCTATCCTCGGCTGCGTTGCATTGTGTGATGGGACCTGGGTCTTATAATTGCTTCATTTTTAGAAAAGCATTGCGTTGTTTACTTATATGCACTGGTATTCTTGGGAGGAAACCCGTTCCGTGTTATACGGCGTGGTCCCTTGATTTACCTATCTTTAAAATAAAGATTTACAATTGTTTTAGTTCTCACACCAGTCACATGACTGACCTGGAGTTTATTGTTTTAACCTAAACTCTGGGTGCCCCTATTTTCGACACGGGCAGCTAGTAGTTTTGGTTTTGCAGATTTATATTCACAGGATCCTGGTTTACAGCTGGAATGATATCCGGAAAGCTTTGTATCCGTATATCTCTTCTAGTTGTGTATTGTATTATTTTCCGCTGCTATGTATTTAAATGTAATTTAAATCTCTGATATTTCTGTGCAATATTCATTTATACTCTGTATATTCTTGTAATCTGATGCACTGTTGTAATATACAATGAAATGTTCCTTTGTATGCGTTCTTTTGTGGCTTGTTCTCGAACTATCCGCTCTTTCCTTTACGGGGAAGTTACGGGTTTTCACAGAATTCGAGCGACAACGAACTTGGCTCAAACACTCCCTACTCCGTAGTTCAGATCACATGAGACCCTATGACAAGTTGTCAACATCGTCTCGAATAAAACAAGGTGCAATCAACCTCCTCCCAGACATTTGCAGCATGCAACTTCTGATGGTAACATTTTGGACGAAAACGACGGCAATGCAAGAGCCACTGGAAACTAAAATGAAGTTTGACCAACCTTTGCTGCAGTTCAGATGAATGCTTCAAATCCAACTCATCTTCAATATGAAATTCCCCATTCCTTAATGCAGGGGCAAGTGGAAGCATTCAAGGCGACTACAATTCGACCTTATGTCTACCCGACTCCGGTCCTCAGAGTTTGGATGGGAAACCAAAGACTAACATGAGTTGGACATGAACAAATCATTTTGTATCAAACACCAACTCACGACTTGATGAGGGAGTATAAATTCAAAGAAGACATGGATTTAATGCTCACCGCTTAGCAAAACCCTAATGGATAGGGGGCACATGATACGAGCTTTGAGCAACGTAATTCGACTATTAGTCAACTTTATGCGCATTTACAATCATCGAAGTTCCGCAAGACCCCAGACTGTAACCAAAAGAATGATTCCTCAAAACTAGCTCGCATACATCCGAGCAGCGGATCACCATCCAAAATTAAAAGATAGAAGCCTGATTGATGGCTATTACATATGCAGAACCAAGAAGCCAAATGTAGGCTTCCATCCACTTCAAGACTTCATGCTAGGGGCATAAGCAATGACTTCGCTTTTCTTCCACTGATGTTGGGAGCATGAGCTTCAACTCGCAGACTGAATTCGAATATGACCCTGACTTTGTGCATAACTCAGAACATATGAACTGCATCTCTGCAATATGACGTGATTAGTCTTGACCGTTCAAGAAAGCCCACTAACGGGTCAAACATGACTTCAAAGAATTGATCTACAGCTATATCAAATGGAGAATGTGGGGAACTCCTCTACTGCCTTACGATTGTGACGATCTTATTGAGCACTGATTTATATGATTTCAACAACGCCCCTGGCTGATTTGCATGTGATCACGAGACTATGAAAGGACCCGGAAAATCGTGGATTTCTTGTAATATGATCTGATTACTATCCTGATGGCGGGATAGTCCTAAGATGAGCGCGAATGACAGATTCATGCACCAATTCTGATGTGATATATCCCAACAGTCTTGAAGCTAGCTTAAAGTTCAGAGATTTTTATATTGCCCTATGACTTGGATGGATACTTCATGCATTGACTCGTATGCAAAAGAAAGTATAACTCTACAATACTTTAGATTTTCCTGGGAAGACAATGTCATTTATCAATGACATGTGCAGGCATAATCGCATGCATGGGAGCCAGCAATCCTACGTGACTTATGATAAAATAACTTGACCTCTTGATTCAGCAAGGTTCAAATGATTACTTGATCATATTAACTCCTTTGACCATAGATTTGGCATCGATGAGCACCCATGGATGTGGTATGATATATGGCAAGCCGTCTACACAGCGAAGAGTCGAAATATCAGAACTACTTGGTAGAACCTTTTCAAGGACAGATGGCATTCCAGAAAGTTATTCAAAGTACATCTCATCTATGATAAGATGTACTTTGGGGGGCAAAATATTAGCCTGCTTTGTGACCAGGCTACCCAAAGCTTAAGGGATCAACAATCACTTGAATGAGGTAATAGAGCGTTGGAAAAACATGGCACATACATGCAAGGAGGCCACGGGGTCAGATTCTCACCTCAGATCGGATCCTTTCCTCGGGTCGGATCCTTTCCTCGGATCGGATCTAACTTCGGGGCTCAAATGTCAGCAACAGCCCCAGGTTGGAGTTTGGGGTCGGATTGGTCCTAGGTGCTTTTACCTCTTCTTTAATGGAAAAGAAGTCAGACCTGATGGGAACACTAACACCGGTTCGGATCGGATTAACCCACATCCGTTCCACCTGTGCAAATGAATATGACATGATTTTCCGGCATACGTATCCGGATCGGATCGGACCATTCGGGTCGGATGGCTTCACTGCTTCATCATTGCTGCTTGCTTTCGGTTCGGATTGAATAAAGGCTGGCCCGATCCCATGTCCACACAGCATAAGTGGTTACCAAGTCTCCACTCATTCCACTACTTTCGAGGTTTCCTCTGAAGCTGCCACATGGCATACAACCTAAACCGAATTTCTGCCTATAAATACATGATTTCGCATCAATATCAGGGACTTTTGGTACTTCGTTTCTCCACATATGTCATGGCCGAATTCCTCCATAATTAATTACCATCTTCTTTACTAAAACAAATGAATTCGGAGAGCATAATTCATTATAATCGAGTGTTTGAGCGTCTATACTCATTGTAATTGTAATTTCTGAACGAATTGAGAAACTCCGAAGTGGATGTAGGCTTGTTAATGCCGAACCACTATAAATTTCGTGTGTTGATTGATTTTTCTTGCTTTTAGTTCATGATTCCTCATTTATTCTATGCAAAACATGATCAATTGGGTGTTATGACCATTTCTTGGTCTAACACTCCCTAAGAGCATTGACCTTCGCTGCTGAGGCAGTAGCCTTTCCTCTAGACAGATACCACGTCTTCATTATCTTAGGAAGAGAAATGAGTTAAGCTTCTCAAAAAAACAGTATGAATACAAAGGAGTTGGAAAGAATAGAACTGTACCGAAAGTTGGTCCCTGATTTGCTGTCGATGAAAATATTCGGAATCCAAGGGTGAAGAAGTTGGTGTGATATTAGCAACTTCAGGAGATGAAAAAGTAAGACTCACATGCCTATCAAAATCAGAGACTAGAAAGGGAGGTAAAGGAGAGAAAGTAAGCTCATAGGATGAAGGCAACGGAAGACTATGCCCTTCCCCGCCAAACCCGTCGAAAGTATCGGGAAGAATAGGACTGCTTATGGGCCTATCCTTCGGTGAAGAATCAGGGGAAGTGTCAACACTGACCACCTGGTCATTATCAATAGTGGAAGGATCAAAGGCCTGCCATATTTTCGAGGCAACAACGATGTCATCTGTAAACCTAACTAACTTACCTTATCTCCACTTCTTTGATGGTGATTCACTGTCGGTAAGGGTGAGCCTCTTTACAGCTTGGGAACTGGACCGAGAGTAAGCTGCCAGGGCAGACGCGTCCTGAGAAGTCAAAGATCCTAAACGAAGGGTAATTAAATTAGCAGAATGATAGTAACAAGGAAACGAGAGCAAGAATGACAAAGTTGTCCAAATCAAAAAGTAAAAAATATATCGCCTCATCCAAATCACCGTGATGAATGGGGGAGCCTACGTTAAAAGAGCTAGAATTCAGCTTTAGTCCTTTATGACCAGAAAATTGGATGGGAGTTTGTCCCAGTATTTTCTGCCTAGGGGGAATTAAGCCACATTAATGAAGCCTGTCGATGGTTAAGAGGTATGACCAGCACATGTGCTCCACCGGCGCTGTGAAAATAGTCTCAATAACTTGAGCTTCCTCCGGCGTTAGAATCATATCTTTAAAGGGGGTTCTACGGCAAGAGAAAGATACAAGTAAGCTAAAACCACAAACATTGGATTTCTAAAACATAAGGCATACCATCATCAACAAATTTTCCTGATATGTCGGGAGGGCATTTAACTAGAAAAATTTGGTCTTCCTATGGCCTAGTTTTGCTAATGCTATCGGTAACCAGTCTCCTTATGGGATTTTCCCTCCAAATTGGCGATTCTGAACTTTTTGAAAATTGGACCATATGACGAATGAGTTTGGGACTTAAAGAATCCTGATCGTATGCAAGCACCAGGGCCTCCAAGAACAAGAGAGTTGTATACGTATTGGGTGAAAGTTGAATGGGAGCAACTTTCAAATCACTTAAGAGCTTGTGTAGAAAAGGTGGGAAGGGAAGAAAGCCTCCATGCCATATATGAATTGTTGAATATGCGAAATACCCTTCTGGAGGGTTCTTGAGGAGAATTAGAGAAGAAGCTATGATGGCATCAATACCTGATATGCCAACACTATCCAATATGGCCTTCACAGAACGCTGGGAAGTAATTAAGGAAGGCTTTGGAGCAAATGCTTTTTTAGGAAGTGAGACCTTGGAATCTTTGGCCTTCGCCTTAATAGGACTTTTGCTAGACATGATTCTGCCAGGTGATATCATTCCATCACAGTACCATTAGTATACATACTTCTTATGCAGTTGCATAATAACATTTATGAATGGGTAAAGTATTATTATATATTGCTCACGAAAAGCTCGAATTTTCGTAAGATAAACCGTACTCCGATTTTGAATGCAAAAAGGATTATGCATAATGTACTGTCATTAGCGGTAATACAGGCTTTTAATAGCAACGAAAACACATATATGGCGTTGTTGGCACACAAGTGGGATTACTCCGGAATTAGATAATCCACGTCATCACCAGATGCTTAGACGAAACACAAACGACGGCGAGAGATTAGCCTAGTTATGTTAGATTCATTTTATTTCATATCGACGGCATGAAATCTTAATTAGTAGGAAAGTTATTTCCTCCTTATGTGTCTTGTGTTTTGTATCATATTTCCTAAAACAAAGTAACCCGTGAAGCAGATAGCCACTAATGTCGAACATTAGACATGGTGAAAGAGAGATTGATACCTAAACCTAAGCTAACAGTTAACATAATCATGATCGTCTTTCCCATTAATATTGGCACGTAATTAAGATTACGACTCATGTAGGAAGTAAAAGCACTCACAAAGGATCGAGCTTGGATTTTCAAAAATAAAAATTTGAGCAGCTTCTTAGAGGAACAAAAATCTTGTTCGAGGATTTGATTTGCAGGTGAAAAGGCAAAAACGAGGGAAAAGAAGAATTTTTGTTCAAATTTCAAGACCGATCTGAACCGTACAGGCAAAGATTAATCAACGCTTCCGATCAAGGGAGATCAAAAGTCCTGGAAGCAACACTTTTGAAAAGACAAAGAGTTTGACTTGAAAAGTCAAAAACACCCCTTCACTAGGGGAAAATGTTACTACCAAAATTAAAACCGAAACTTGTTAATGACGAAGGGATACCGGAAGAACATAAACACAGAAGAACCTTCTGGAAACAAAAAGACAAACAATGGGAGAGCCGAAAACAATAAAGAATGATTTTTAAGCAGCATAAACCGGCACCTTCCCGGAAGGAAAAAGCTCAAGGTCTCTAGAATGCCAACAAATCTCATCCAACAGGGTCTATCCGGCAGGTTCTATCCGAAGGGCCTATTCGATTGGGAGTTTAGTAACAAAAGGTCATCCGAGTTAGAAATTAAGAAAGAGCAAGATAGAGACTCCACTCATTGGAACCCGGAAGGGATGTCGATATTAACTTGCTCAATATCGGCCATTTGGAGGCAAAGACACCAAAAGTATATGGAGATCATCCGGAACCAACTTCTGAAGCATCTGCCACATAAAAGCCGAAAGGTTACATCGATAGACGATGGCACATCATCGAGATCCCCCTTTTGGAGGATCGGAAAATCCGAAAAGCTCCACCAGGAGGCCGATCGGAACCCTAGCAGAGATACAGGCTATACATACTAATCTACTTAGTACGAACACTAACAGCTTTTTTGAACCGGCAGCTATCCACATACATTAGGAGGACAAGCTCCCCTAAGTATACACGAGAAATCCGGAAGCCTATGTTCAGAAACTTTCATCGGAGAGCCTACACCTGGTAGAGAATACTGGAGATTCACATGTTGTCCGAAAGTCATCACATCAACAAGCGCATCTCAATCTCAAAAGAAGCCCCAAGAAGCCGGGACCCTCGCTTTAGAAGCCGTAACCAGCACCACAAAAGCGGCCGAAAGCCAATCATCCGACGAGGAGAAGAGCGGATGACAAAGACATCTGCAGGCCCAATAACCCAACAGTGGAAGGGGCCCCTAGTTCTCTATAAATAAGATCCCATGAGTCACATTGGATAAGGGGGGATTCTCTCATTTTTTTTAATTCTTGTACTCCTTCTCTCAAAACCCTAAGACAGGTTCCACTGAAGGATGTCTTCCATTCTGTTCATGTATTTTAAATAAAGGATTAATAGAGAACCCATCTATACTCAAAGTATTTTCATATAAGTTTATCATACAATTTCTTGGTTATTGTTTATATGGTTTACTGTTTGCTTCCTATATATGCGTGGATTCTTGCCCAAGCCTTTCTGCAGATTGGATGAAACAACTGTCTCCATAGGTTTGAACCTATCCTGCAAGCCTAGGTTTTCCTTATGAGTTTATATCTTTCCATGAACTTAGTGTGGAACCCCTTTCTAACATCCATTGAGCCTTTTCTCAAGAGCGGAGTTTAACGATCACTCTCCTCAAGACCTTAACACCTAGGAGCAACTATATAATCAAGACTCGCAAAGGTTGAACAACCCATTTATTTTCTCTTAGATCCATTCCCATTGGTCTATCTCTGGTGTTGATGAAAAATATCATTAACACTAGGATTCAAATAAATACTCCACCTTGGAAGGATCTCTTCGTAATCGGGTGTAAGGATCCGTAAGAATTAAATTTTGGAGTAGATAAATTCATTTGAATGGATGAAACGTACTATGCTAGTAAGAAATTCCATTTGAGGAAAGAAAGTGCAAGATCCATTTAAGAATAAAGTCACAAAAGGATGTGGTGGGAAGAAGTCAATAATAATGCAATAGCACTGAACAACCTAATATCCTTCATTTATGCAGCTATCAAGGGAAAGGTAAAAAAATTAACTTTATACAAGGCTCAGACCAATCTGGAGTTCAAGAAAGGCAAAATCTATTGTACATATCATAAGGAAAATGGGCACAAAATCAGTAAGGATAAATTCTTAGATGGAATCATCCACAAGCTAATTCGAGAACAATGAAGGAGTATGTTCGAGGTAATCAGAGTATTGCTCAAGCTGATGCACGATTATGAAACCTTCAGATGGAGCTATAAATACGATAGAGGACGAAGATATTTTAAATCTGTGTCCACCAATTAACCGAACTGACATAATTCATAGAGGTTCGCATGCCATTGGAAATAGTCGGGTGTCTAAGAATCAATATATAGAGGAAGTGAAGGATGGAATATTCTCACTACGAGGGGATCTCCGTATTACAACCAGCTAAAAGGACTTTAGATGCATGCATTGTTTATAATGTCATAATAACTACAGAAGGGAATCCATCACCCGCACAATAATTCTTTGATGATCATTTCTTAGATCAGATTGTCAGCAGTGACAAAGATTATTGTAAATATAGGAAGCGTGGTCAATGTCATCTTTAAACATGCTTTTGATCAGATGAATATCCCCCATGGTAGGTTGGAACCTAGTCCAGGGCCAATCTTTGGGTTCAGCAATAAAGGATTAACAGCCATGAGACAAATAAAGATGAAGGAATAAATACATCTTATGTCATGTTGTCCCACTTTCGAGATCTTATTTGTAACCATAGACTAGCCATCTTTCTATATTGCTTTCTTTGGATGCCCTCCTTTAGACGAAGTAAAAGCATTCGTCTCCCCAAAATATTTGACGGTCAAATTACTGACCTAGAAGGGCTAGGGAACAATCCAAGGAGAGCAGTTTATCTCTATAGAAATTTACTTCACAGCTCACAACTCTTGACCAATTACATGGGAGTATTTTACTTATTTTGATTCTTCTACTATTTTTCAACCTTTAGATGATGGAGTTTTGTACCTAACATTTCAAGCAAAAGTAAGAACTAACCAACCTAGTGAACTTAAGAAAACAAACTATGGGTTGAAAGACAAGATAAGGAAAATGATATACATGAATAATGTAAAAGAATGAGAAATTATAAGGGACTTTGATCATCCAGGTGGAGAAAAGGATTGAACCCACTGAGGAGCTTGATAAAGTGTGTTTAGATCCAACTGACTTGGCTAAGACAGTTAAAGTGGGAAGAGAACTGAAATCATACATAAAAAACAACCTAATCCTTTTACTTAAAGAGAGTAGGCTATCATCGTATGGTCTCGTTCATATATGGTTGGAATAGACCATTCGATTACGTATCATTCCCTTAATATTTATCCAAGTATAATCTCAGTATGGAAAAAGAAAATGTAGTTTGATAAAACATGATATTAAGATTTGAAAGAAGAAGTTAAAAGGCTACTGGAAAACAAACTTATCTAAGTGGTTTTCTATTCAAAATGAGCTACAAACCAATATTAGTAAAGAAAGCTAATGGGAAGTGAAGGACATAAGTCGGCTATACTCACCTAAATAAAGCTTGTTCGAAGGATTTCTACCCTTTTCCCAAAATAGACTAGCTAATGGATGCTACAAGCGGACACTAGTTGTTATCTCTCATGGATTCTTATTCAAGGTATAACCAAATACCAATGTTTCTACAAGATAAGGAACAAACAAGTTTTATCATTGATTGGGAAATTTACTATAACAAAGTTCTTCTTTTCGGTCTGAAAAATGCCAAGGGTGTTAGAGAATGGAGTTTTGGTGACGATAACCTTATTTAAATTATCATTGATTATAAAATATATACTAACATATCTACCAAGAATATATATACATATGCAAGATTTTGTACACATGATTTAAATATTGAAGACTGTATAGTTTTTAAAGTGCCAAGAGATTTATGATTCAAAAGAGATTCAAGACTCATGAGTTATCAATATTTCAAGAGCTTAAGAAAAATGTAGTAATTGAGTCTATTTTATATGTAAGACTCTGAATAGCATTGCAGGTTCAAATTCTGATTTTTAAATTTCAAATTCTGTTTTCAAAATTCAAATATTATTACAAATTATTTTTCTAAATGATTTCAGACTATTATCTTAATTATAATTTCAAACATATATGTTTATAAAGTTTTAATAGATACATAATTATATATATATATATATTTATATAAGTTTATAATATAGTTTTATAGTTTTTAAATCTTATAACTTTATAAATATGTTTATATAATATATTATTATGTTTCCATATGATTTTACACTTTAGAATATTCATTTAAGTTACTATGTTTTGACTCAAGAATTTCCAGAAAAAATATATGTTTAAACACATGAAAAATATTTTAAAAAAATCAAAATATTATACATATGTCGACATACATAATTAGACATGTCGAAATATAACTGTCATATTTTTAATTTTCAAAGGAAGTGCCTTTTCACTATTTGAAACGTTCCAGAAACGTTGCTACCTTTGGGACTCTATGAATAGAGGTCGAATTTTTAATCATTTTTTCTTCTCCATCTTCACCACTTTACTTACTACCACTAACATACATTATTTTCTTGATTTCTACACTTATACTTTATCAATTTCTATTCAAATTATATCAAACTTCTTCTCTTCTCAATCTCTATCAAATACTCTTTGAATTGAAGTGCTATTGAAGAGTTCTGGGGCTGTTGTAATTGTTTGGGATATGGTGTGTTCCTTGTAGCCCTAAAATCAATGAAAATGGCTGTGTTAACCTTATAGCCATGAAATTAAGGGTGTTTGGAGCGGTGTTAACCTTGTAGCCGTAAAATCAAGGGGTTGTACTCGGATATTGATAATAGCAAAACTCTTCGCAATCCAAGCGCGCGTGAGACTCAACGTAGGAGTAATATGGACCAGTATAAAATCCGGTGCGTCCTTTCATTTTCTGCATTTTATATTTATCTATTTCTGTGTCTGTGATTGTTTTTGTGTTTGTGATCATCTCTGGTGTGATAATCATTGTGTGAATCATATTGTAATATCCTATATTTTTAACGATATAATAATTAATTTATTTAATTATTTAATATAGTGGTTTGATAATTAAATTGGGTTGAATTCAAATATTTTTAACATTTTAATAATATAAGTAATGGGACAATAATAAATTTATTTTCGAAATAGTCGGAAATAGATGGATTGGTAATTTTATGTAAATTCGATTATTTAAGGAATTTAATCGAGTTTATACTCGAATTAGAAAAATAATTTATTTATAAACGACAGTTGAATGTATTAATTATAATATAAATTATAATTGAGCTCGTAACGTCGCAGTAGTTCGTAAAATTGAGTTTTGAATTTCAATTGAGTGTACAAGATTTGTTATAAGTAGGATTGCTTCGAAGCAAGAAATGTTCGGATCTAATTAACTGTATTTTTCAAATGGAGGTGAAAAATCCAGATTTCGTCTTATAGATTGTGAGTTATGTCCAAATCAAATTTTCAAATAGTCACTATGGAATCATTTATAAACCATAACAATATATTTAATTTTAATTAAATATTTTTTTCGAATTTGTTTAAGATTTTTGAGACGTGGTTATAATTTAATTTTTAGATTTTTTTTTTTGGAAAATATGGAACTTTTTGTTTAAAGTAATTTACACCTTATATCAATGGTTTTGGGATTTCACCAAATCAGCTATCTTGTCTATTTTATTCCACTTTTGGGACAACAATGCATTATGCAACATGACTGCATTTTTATTTTTGTCCATAGTGATGCTTACGTGAGCATGATATTTCCTATAGAATTTAACACAGATAATTATAGAGGCGAGCACATATTTAACCCTCAATTTCCTATTAACACAACACACTTAAAATTAATATGTCAACTACACTTTGGAAGTAACATGTGGACTGAGTGGATGAAGAATAAATATCAAAATAATCAACATTTGGGCATCTGCGATATAATTACACTATGCCCAACAAAAGGAAGAGCAATTAACAGAAGGGGAAACCGAAAAATGCATCAAAAGGATTGTAAAAAGGAAACAAGTATACAGCGAAACTTGCTTCATCACGTTGTCTTATGTTAACTTTACTTCACCATGAAGTAAACAGCTCTGCACACCTCTTGACTATGAAATGAAGTTTGTATGGTCGCATGTCACCTCCCTGTACCTTCCCCGACATTTGCATGCTACCCATACGCATCCACTTCCTTCATGTGCACCTTTCTTAGCAACTAAGCATATGTTAACCTATATATATCAACACAACGGAACTACTGTAAATTGTTTCTTCCACCTTTCCTTGTCTTAGCAATTAAAAAAGTCCACCTTAAATAAATCAAAGCACCCCGTATAAAAAAATCGAAAACAAATTGTATTCCCCTCAATAAAATCCAACTTTCATATATTTGACATCCTTAATGCTTAAGCTTCATTTTGATATGTAAATGGATTGGTGCGATGACACTCTTGGAGGCTTCAAAATGTACAGCACCAGATAAGGTTCGTTGTTGGGGTTCAAGGCGGAATTGGGTAGTTTCATTGATGGTGTTGGGCTTGGAACATTGAATTCCAGCTATCGGCACATTTTGATGGAATCCGGTGCAAAAAACTTTTGCACCTAGCATGGTGACAGTGAAGAGGAGCCGAAGTCATGACTCCCTAGGGTGGTGACGAGTTCAAACGATGGTGTCTAGGAGGATGCCTGGGAGAAGAGGAGTAAAATGGATTCAGTTTAACGCAGAACAATTAAGCAGGGAAGGAGATATTGGTGATACAATCTTCGGCTATGGTGGTTCCTTACGAGAGCAGTGGGATCAAATATTGTTCAGAGAAGAACCACTATAAACGTGGATGAAGTGGCTGGTAATAAATTGAAAAAAGAATGAAGCCTATTTAAATAAGAAAAAAGAAAATGAAGCTCATATGTATATATAAAATGTGGATTGGAATTTTGGAATGACATACTGGAAGCAACGGTTCGTGATTTCAGACCAGAAGAGGAAGAAGAGTGCCTGGTAAAATGGGTCGGTGCAGAATGATGGATGGTCCGAGATAAATAAAGGGTGAGGCCCAAGGCTATTACAAATTAAGTTTTATTTAATTTTAAGTAAATAAATATATATATTTACTTATAATGTCAATATTTCATTCATACTTAATCAGAATTCGACCAAACTGGTCACGTTGGAATCATGGCAATGAGAGCTAGATTTTGGAATGGAATTCGTTGAGAACGAAGATATTAAAATTTCCTGATAAAATCGAACGGCTGTTGATTTTAAATGAAAAAAAGAAGAATCGTCAACTGCAGACCAAAGTTAGTAAACACACTAACTGTAACACCCCACGTCCATTAATGTCACTCACAAAGGGAATGCATTAACTTCCATGGAGGTTTTAAGTGAATATAGAACAAAAAAATTACAACAAGACAGATAATAAGTAGTACTTGGAAATCTAAAACTTCATTGTATTGCAGCGGAAATTAACCATGTTTGTTACATCATAAAAACCATAAATCAGAGTCAAGTACAATATCCATCTTGATAAAACAAAATACATAACCCCATTACATAAATAGCCATTAAAGAAGATAACAAGCTGGAGTTTACTTCAGCGGTCCAAGCTTTCCAAAGAGAGATGAAGCAATCCAATCAAACTCCACTAGAGCTGGGCCCACCCTGGGGACCTGGAGGGGGAAAAAGAATAGAGATGGAGGGGGTCAGACATAAAGTCTGGCGAGTATGATAATTCTAACAATACTATTACCAAAATAACTAGACTAAGGCATAAGCTGGAAAACAAGGAAATGTCTATGAACTATTGGGTATGGAAGAGCAGATAAAGATAACGTTAAAGGCACACCTAATTACTAACGAATAATTACTACACTGCACCGCACCAGTCACCCTAAAGGTTGATCCCACTTGCTTCACACAGAAACTATATAAATAGCCTTGCGTACCCCTAGCTGACTACATAGGTGCCGTCTGCCCCTATCTCCACTAGGTGTACCCCACTACCCACTTTCGATCGACTCCCTACTCGTAGATACCCGTGCTGGCCCCACAGTGGGGTGTATCACTCCCTTAAAGTGGCAACCCGATACAGCTTGAGAATGCACGACTTATACCTACATGATGCAACAACGTCTTACCTACCAGCCCGGGTCCACACACGCATATGAAACCCGTTGGACTTGCGTTGCCACCACTACCCCGTTTTGGCCTCTTATAGTCAAACCCAGTATGTGTGTCCCGTCCTCGACCTAGGTCAAGCCCACAAAGATACGTTTGGGTTACTGGTAGAAATGGGCCCCCACAAGCTACCCACCTAAGCTTGTCCACTAGTACATCCCACTTAACCCTCTTAGTCATGTTCATTTTCATGTTTGTTTGGTTAAGTCTTACTAATCGTATTTCAAATGCCACCAAAGGCAACCACTAGATTCCTCATGCCACCCAAGTCACCTACTTAACCCCCATGTCCCACCTTACATGTTTATCTGGTTAAGTATTTCTTAATTCATTCAGACCATAACCTCATAAAGACCTCTCACATTAGACTGACATTTATGGCCGCTGGATTTGCCGGGCGGGTCCGGGCAGTCTTACATCATAAAAGAGTCTAACCTCGTGTCTTTACAACTGTTATGCTTTAATTTGGGCCTAGGACCTCTCACATTGGGCTGACATTTGTGACCACTGGATTTGCCGGGCGGGTCCGGGCAGGTTTACGTCACAAACGAGTCCAACCTCGTGTCCTAAGCATTGATTATCACTTATAATTTTTTACCCCAATTTTTATAATTCCCTACTCAAATTATTAATTAACTCCAATTTTAATGATGCCCATAATTGACTCAATTATGGCCATCCACTCATGGCATGCAAAATCATATCAATTGCACCCCAACTTATTAAATCCTTAATATTACCCCTACCCCACGTTATACGTTCGCTTATTCAACGCAGAATATACGTTAAACTCGAATAGTCTAACTCATAGCACAAAGATAAATTATCACAACATATAGACAAATAAAATAATCTAATCATAATAGGGGTGAAACTTGCATAAAACTACACATGTTAAGGATCTAAAGGTGTCAACTTGTTAAATGTCACAATTTACATGATATGATCATAACCCAAATTTATTTATGAACTTGCATATGGGGTTTTATGCAACATAATGATGGTGTGAACTAGCATCTAATACATAGAATTCACATATGTCATAGCAAAATTCTAGATGTCATAATAGAAGTCATGGCATATGTTTATAATCTTTACTACTCAATCTAAACTTGCATACATGATTTGTCATATAGATCAACATAGCCGAAACATTATGATTTGATTAACATGAACTAATTAGCATAGATAATAACATCATGACTTTATAACATGTATGATTTATCACAATTTAGCATAGAAATTTACAACCTATACAATATCATCATAGCATGATTCACAACATATAGGATATCATCATCACATAACATCGGATTTACAACATACATGATAGCATAAGGTTTACAACAACATATATGACAATCCACATCATTTACTTATAATCCATTCATAACTTAATCTAATTAGTTTAATAATAATCTTGTTAAGATCATCGTACTCACAATTAGAAGAGAAAAGAGAGTCTTGATTTGCTTTAGAGTTGAGTAGAATTAGGGTTTTGATAAGCTTTCTTCCTTCTTTGTTCGCGGCGGCTAGACTGAGTTCCATGGCGGCGATATGACAGTGGCTATTCTATTTTTCATGTGAATTAGAGTGAGAGACTACCTAGGTATTTATAGAGTTTAGGGTTTATTTAGACCGTCAGATCAACTCAGAACTAAACTGAACCGTTTATTTTGCCAACTCAGCCCTAAAGACACATCAGCCAAACCCTAGCCACCTGGACAGGTCGACACCTAGGTCGACTGCCCAGTTGACCTGGGGGGGTGTCGACTGCCCAGTCGACTCCCCAGTCAACCTGGGGTGCTGGGCGGGAATTTTCCCGCCTAGCCAGTTTGACTACGAATTTTAAATTTTCTGAAATCTGTTTTAAATTTTCTGAAACTTCCGATGGCCATAACTTCTTCATACGAAGTCCAATTCACGCAAACTCGGACTTTATTTCAACCAGAATTCCGAGACGAACACAATGGCGCAACCCATTTCCCACAATTCTCAAATCTGAGATTAGTTATTCTTTAATTTGTGAATATTAATATTAACAGAATTACGGGGTGTTACATTCTCCCCTCCTTAAAGTATTTCGACCCCGCCATCTACTCAACCATCAACCACAGGCATCCATTGTCCTTATAGACTTCTAATGCTTTCATGTTTAAATGCACAGTGTGTGTATATGTCCATATCTAATGCAAAATCAGGCGGTCCACTGATTCAGTTGGCCTCCTTAATGCAAATCATGATAGTGCCATGCGTCCATTATGTATGCGAAAGAACCCTATCGATACATTTTATTTCTACATGCGTGCACAACCATTCACCAAAATGCGGTATCCATATGATAGCACAACCATTATACATGCATTTTACTAAATATAGCCATTTATATGCAATATGAAGTGACTGAGCCGATCTAGTGCCTAATAGTGTGTGTATATGCGTCCACGAGCAACTACTAGCAAACACTTTCATCCACTTTGCATCCATCATACATAACATGTCTCAAACACATGTTTCAACCATAGGATTATCCTAACTAAAGGTCAAAGATACTAGCGAGAGGATACTCTAAAGGTAAAATGAGTACAAGATAAGCGATAAAGGAGAAATTAAAGGACATACCCTCAAAAAGAAAAGGGTACAACGAACGCATCTTTTCTTCCGTCTCCCAAGTAGCGTTGCTCTCATCATCTTCCCATTGTACTTTGACTAGTCTGACCTCTCGATTCCTCAGCTTCTTGTTCTCCGACCCAAGAATGCGCGTAGGAGCTCGTCGAATCGTCGCATCACGCTCAATCTCCACCTCTCTAAGCAAGCTCGGCTCTACCACTTCCGCGGTCTCGTGCAAGCACTTCCTTAAATGTGACACATGGAATACGTCGTGTACACCACAAAGTCTCTCAGGCAACTCCACTCTATACGCCATCTGTCCAATCTTCTCCTTAATAGGAAACGGCTCTACGAACCTTGGTGCTAATTTCCCAACGGACCCAAAGCGAACAACGTTTCGTAACGGAGCCACTTTGATAAAGACCATGTCCCCAACATCAAACTCAAGATCTGTCCTCCTCTTATCCGCATAAGATTTCTGCATATCTTGCGCTGCTTTCATCCTCCTTCGAATCAAGTCGATCTTCTCCGAAGTCTCCCTAATCATATCGGGCCCAAATAAGATATTATCCGTAGATTCCCACCAACATGTAGGTGAACGACAAGGTCGTCCATAAAGAGCTTCGAAAGGTGCCATGCCAATGCTGGACTGAAAGCTGTTATTATATGCGAACTCCACCAATGGAAGATGCCCTTCCCACGTACCCCCAAAGTCTAGGATACATAGCCTCAAAAGATCCTCTAGAATGCGATTCACCCTCTCGGTCTGGCCATCCGTTTGAGGATGATATGTGGTGCTCAAACATAACTGAGTCCCTACCGCCTCTTGTAAGCTTCTCCAAAATTCGCTAGTGAAAATAGGATCGCGGTCGCTCACTATGCTAAAAGGAACATCGTGCAAACGAACTATCTCTCGAACATATACAGAAGCTAACCATGGAGTAGTCCTCTTACTCTTCACGGGAATGAAATGGGAACTCTTAGTAAGTCTATCTACTATAACCCAAATCCCCGTATTACCCTTCCTTGATCGCGGTAATCCATCCACAAAGTCCATCGAGACACTCTCCCACTTCCATAGTGGAACCTCCAATGGGTGAAGCAACCCACCGGGTTTCTTTTGCTCCGCTTTTACTTGTTGGCTCACCAAGCATCTAGCGACATACTCGGCCACATTCCTCTTCATACTGGCCCAAAAGTAAACTCGTCTCATGTCCATGTACATCTTGTCCCCACCGGGATAAATGGTCATCTTCGAACGATGTGCATCATCAAGAATGGTCTTCTTTAGGTCATCATCTTTTGGTACACAAAGTCTACCGTCCCTACGTAACCAACCCTTATCATCTAGGGTATACCTACGGAGATGGCTTGATGACTCCCCTCTTTTGAGCTTTTCCACTAACTCAACCAACTGTGGGTCGTCTCGTTGTGCTTCGCCAATCCGTCCCAAAAGCGTACGTCTGACCTCCAAGGAAGCTAGCAAACCGGGTACAAAGTCAACGGAAGGTCTAAAGTCAAACATCGAAATGAATTCTAAGCTTCGCCGCTCAACAAACAAAGGACTTAAGGATAATCTTTTTCTACTTAAGGCATCTGCCACCACGTTACCCTTGCCAGGGGTATATGCTATCTCGAAATCGTAGGACGCTAAGAACTCCATCCACCTTTGTTGCCTTAAGTTCAAGTCCTTCTGAGAGAACAAGTATTTTAATGATTGGTGATCAGTGAATAATTCGAATTTCTCGCCAAGAAGATAATGACGCCAAGACTTAAGCGCGAAAACAATAGCGGCCAACTCTAGGTCATGTGTAGGGTAATTTTTCTCATGCGCTCTCAACTGCCTTCCAACATAGGATATTACCCTTCCCTCTTGCATTAAGACTGCGCCTTGTCCTGTCCCACAAGCATCGGTATAAACAGTAAATGGCTTACTCCCGTCTGGTAGCACTAAGACTGGGGCTGAAGTCAAAGCTCTCTTCAAACGTTGGAACGCATCATCACAATCTGCGTCCCATGTGAAAACTAGGTTCTTCTTCGTCAAACGTGTTAATGGAGCCGATATCTTTGCGAAGTCTTTGACAAACTTCCTATAGTAGCCAGCCAACCCCAAGAAACTTCTTACTTCGGTAGCATTTTTAGGGACCTTCCAATCTTGGATGGCCACCACCATCGCGGGATCCACAGCTATCCCTTCCTTGGAAACCACGTGCCCTAAGAATCGTACTTCCTTCCTCCAGAAGTTACACTTAGAAAATTTAGCTTTAAGATTATGCGCTCGTAGGGTCTCCAACACTTCCCTAAGATGTAGGGCATGCTCTTCTTCATCCTTAGAAAAGATCAGGATGTCGTCTACAAAGACTACCACGAATTTGTTAAGGTACTCCCTAAACACCCTACTCATCAAATCAACAAAGTATGCGGGGGCGTTTGTCAAACCGAAGGGCATCACTAGCCATTCATAGAAACCGTCCGGAGTCCTAAAGGCAGTCTTGTCAATGCTATCCTCAGCCACTCTCAACTGATGGAAACCAGTGGCCATGTCCAACTGCGAAAACACTGAGGCGCCAACTAACTGATCGAAGAGATCGTCAATCCTCGGTAGTGGGTGTCTTTTTTTATTAGTAAGCTTATTAAGTTCTCTATAGTCCACACAAAGTCTAAGGGACCCATCTGCCTTCGTGGCAAATACTACTGGAGCACCCCACTCCGATATACTTCGTCTTATGAACCCCTTCTCAAGCAACTCCTTCACTTGCTTATTGAGTTCCCTCCTTTCACGTGGAGCCATGTGGCGTACTGGCGAAGATATGGTTTTGCATTATCCACAAGATATATTCGAAAATCTATCTCCCGCTTCGGAGGTAAGCCCTTCACCTCCTCAAACACATCTGAGTATTCTCGGACTAGTCTAACAGATCGTAGATTTTCCACCGACGCGTCAAGCGATTCTAGATAACTTAGCATAACGGAATTTATGGGATTACAAAAGATTTCGAGAGCGTTACCAAGGCGAGTCATGAGCCTAACTACTCTCCTTTCACAATCAAGAACGGCCTCATTTCTGGATAACCAATCCATTCCTAAAATTAGCCCATAGCCCGTGAAGCCCAAAACATAAGCATCACATCTAAACTCAACGCTAAGTATAGAAATTTTCAAATCCAAACACATCATAGACAAATAAGCTGAGCCCCCAATTGGATTCGAAACAACTAAGGGATCCTCTACTAAACTGGTGTTTAAGTGCAGTGATTCAACTAATGATGTAGAGATAAACGAATGCGATGCGCCCGAATTGAATAAGGTACGGACAAGATGATCAAACAGAAAAACTAAGCTTTCAACAGAAATGGTTCTACCTCGTTCTTGCAGCGATGGGACCGCGAGAGCCTGAACTTGTCCCCTTGCCTGCCCTGGTGCCATAAGAGCCTGCACCTGTCCTCCCAAGGTAGACCCTGCCCTCTGCCCCTTCTTTGGGCAGTCCTTCACTAGATGTCCTGCTTCACTACAGTGAAAACAACCAGTCTTCTTTTTCTTTCGGCAATCCTTGCTAAGATGGCCTGGTGTCCCACAGTTAAAGCATTTCTTCTTTCCCTTGCCATTATTGTCTTTACCGCCCTTCTTGTTTTGCTGTTGTGGTTTCTTCTGATCCCCTTTCTTCTCAGGTGCCTTATCAGCTTTAGTGCCTTTCTTCTCGTGCATGAGTGCCATGTCTACTAGCTTCTCAAAGGTGGCCCCCATAGGGATGTGGGTCATAGCCAACCCTTGCAACGTTTCATTCAATCCATTAACGAACCTCCGAGCCTTCTTCTCCGGCGTGTTCACTAAGTCCAAGCCAAACCTTGCTAATTGATTAAATTTGTTGAAATATTCTTTCACTGATGAACTTCCTTGCTTCAATGTCAAGAACCTTTCCATATATAGATTCTCTTCTGCCCTTGAGAGAAACTTCGCCTCAAACCTACGTCTGAAATCTGCCCAAGAATCAACAGGACGCTCCCCATTAGTGACCTCCCACCAAAACGAGGCCTCTCCCTTCATTAACCAAGCTGCTAATTTGACTTTCCTCCCTTCTTCTACTTCAAAGATTTCTAGCAATTCTTCAACCTCCCTAAGCCAATCTCTAGCTTCCACAAACGTTTCTGACCCTTGAAAGGTTTTCCACCCATAGCCTTAAATTCCTTGCACGTCTTTGCAAAAGTATCAACGCGAGGAGGAGGAGGAATGGGTGCAACTGGTGGTGGAGGAACATTGGCTGGACCTGCAGCGGCCCTAGCCTCTAATAACCTCCTATACCATCCTAGTATTGTTACACCGTCCGGAAGGTTAAGATCTTCAGCCATGCTGAAACGAAAAAGGAAAGATTCAAAATGGAGAATTCGAAAGATAAAGATATGGCTATTGGGGATTATGTTATTCATAAAAACTTTCCTCTTTAAATTACTCATTAAGACATGTTTTTGAAAACACTTCTTCCAAAAATACTTTAGAAAAATAGTTTTTCTAAAAAAATTATTTGTTCTGTTAACCTTAAGCTCTGATACCACGTGTAACACCCCACGTCCATTAATGTCACTCACAAAGGGAATGCATTAACTTCCATGGAGGTTTTAAGTGAATATAGAACCTAAAAATTACAACAAGACAGATAATAAGTAGTACTTGGAAATCTAAAACTTCATTGTATTGCAGCGGAAATTAACTATGTTTGTTACATCATAAAAACCATAAATCAGAGTCAAGTACAATATCCATCTTGATAAAACAAAATACATAACCCCATTACATAAATAGCCATTAAAGAAGATAACAAGCTGGACTTTACTTCAGCGGTCCAAGCTTTCCAAAGAGAGATGAAGCAATCCAATCAAACTCCACTAGAGCTGGGACCACCCTGGGGACCTGGAGGGGGAAAAGGATAGAGATGGAGGGGGTCAGACATAAAGTCTGGCGAGTATGATAATTCTAACAATACTATTACCAAAATAACTAGACTAAGGCATAAACTGGAAAACAAGGAAATGTCTATGAACTATTGGGTATGGAAGAGCAGATAAAGATAACGTTAAAGGCACACCTAATTACTAACGAATAATTACTACACTGCACCGCACCAGTCACCCTAAAGGTTGATCCCACTTGCTTCACACAGAAACTATATAAATAGCCTTGCGTACCCCTAGCTGACTACATAGGTGTCGTCTGCCCCTATCTCCACTAGGTGTACCCCACTACCCACTTTCGATCGGCTCCCTACTCGTAGATACCCGTGCTGGCCCCACAGGTGGGGTGTATCACTCCCCTAAAGTGGCAACCCGATACAACTTGAGAATGCACGGCTCATACCTACACGATGCAACAACGTCTTACCTACCAGCCCGGGTCCACACACGCATATGAAACCCGTTGGACTTGCGTTGCCACCGCTACCCCGTTTTGGCCTCTTATAGTCAAACCCAGTATGTATGTCCCGTCCTCGACTTGGGTCGAGCCCACAAAGATACATTTGGGTTACTGGTAGAAATGGGCCCCCACAAGCTACCCACCTAAGCTTGTCCACTAGTACATCCCACTTAACCCTCGTAGTCATGTTCATTTGCATGTGTGTTTGGTTAAGTCTTACTAATCGTATTTCAAATGCCACAAAAGGCAACCACTAGATTCCTCATGCCACCCAAGGCACCTACTTAACCCCCATGTCCCACCTTACATGTTTATCTGGTTAAATATTTCTTAATTCATTCAGGCCATAACCTCATAAAGACCTCTCACATTAGACTGGCATTTATGGCAGCTGGATTTGCCGGGCGGGTTCGGGCAAGCTTACACCTTAAAAGAGTCTAACCTCGTGTCTTTACAACTGTTATGCTTTAATTTGGGCCTAGGACCTCTCACATTGGGCTGACATTTGTGACCACTGGATTTGTCGGGCGGGTCCGGGCAGGTTTACGTCACAAACGAGTCCAACCTCATGTCCTAAGCATTGATTATCACTTATAATCTTTTACCCCAATTTTAATAATTCCCTTCACAAATTATTAATTAACTCCAATTTTAATGATGCCCATAATTGACTCAATTATGGCCATCCACTCATGGCATGCAAAATCATATCAATTGCACCCCAACTTATTAAATCCTTAATATTACCCCTACCCCACGTTATACGTTCGCTTATTCAACGCAGAATATACGTTAGACTCGAATAGCCTAACTCATAGCACAAAGATAAATTATCACAACATATAGACAAATAAAATAATCTAATCATAATAGGGGTGAAATTTGCATAAAACTACACATGTTAAGGATCTAAAGGTGTCAACTTGTTAAATGTCACAATTTACATGATATGATCATAACCAAAATTTATGTATGAACTTGCATATGGGATTTTATGCAACATAATGATGGTGTGAACTAGCATCTAATACATAGAATTCACATATGTCATAGCATAATTCTAGATGTCATAATAGATGTCATGGCATATGTTTATAATCTTTACTACTCAATCTAAACTTGCATTCATGATTTGTCATATAGATCAACATAGCCCAATCATTATGATTTGATTAACATGAACTAATTAGCATAGATAATAACATCATGACTTTATAACATGTATGATTTATCACAATTTAGCATAGAAAACTACAACCTATACAATATCATTATAGCATGATTTACAACATATAGGATATCATCATCACATAACATAGGATTTACAACATACATGATAGCATAAGGTTTACAACAACATATATGACAATCCACATCATTTACTTATAATCCATTCATAACTTAATCTAATTAGTTTAATAATAATCTTGTTAAGATCATCATACTCACAATTAGAAGAGAAAAGAGAGTCTTGATTTGCTTTAGAGTTGAGTAGAATTAGGGTTTTGATTAGCTTTCTTCCTTCTTAGTTGGCGGCGGCTAGACTGAGTTCCATGGCGGCGGTATGACGGTGGCTATTCTAATTTTCATGTGAATTAGAGTGAGAGACTACCTAGGTATTTATAGAGTTTAGGGTTTATTTAGACCGTCAGATCAACTCAGAACTAAACTGAACCGTTTAATTTGCCAACTCGGCCCTAAAGACACATTAGCCAAACCCTAGCCGCCTGGACAGGTCGACACCCAGGTCGACTGCCCAGTCGATCTGGGGGGGGGGTGTCGACTACCCAGTCGACTCCCCAGTCGACCTGGGGTGTTGGGCGGGAATTTTCCCGCCTAGCCAGTTTGACTCCGAATTTTGAATTTTAAATTTTCTGAAATCTGTTTTAAATTTTATGAAACTTCCGATGGCCATAACTTCTTCATACGAAGTCCAATTCACGCAAACTCGGACTCTATTTCAACCAGAATTCCGAGACGAACACAATGGCGCAACCCGTTTCCCACAATTCTCATGTCTGAGATTAGTTATTCTTTAATTTGTGAATATTAATATTAACAGAATTACGGGGTGTTACACTAACTCTTTCTTGTTTTAAAATTTTATAAACATTATTTAATATTGATAAAAATGATTGAATGTTGTGTGTGATGGTTCTTTGGTTGATTTACTAATAAATTGGTTGATATAATATATATATATATATATATAATTATAAGTCATTGATTTGATACTAATTCTATTTATTATAATATGTTATTTATGTTGATTAACATCTGCGGATGCAGGGAAACAGGTTAGAGGGATCCAACTGGATTCCTCAACAATTATATTATTATTTTTCATATATTATATTATATGATGTGACAAATAATAGGTGATTGATTATTGTGTGTTTAGGGATGTTTGAATAACATTGACCCTTAAATAATTGATATTAAAATACCGTAATATGTATTCAAATATATTGGAATAGAGTCTGAGGTTTTAAAAAGGAAACATCTACTTTAAAATAGAAATTGAATTTCGATTGGCTAGAATATAATAACTTGTTTAATTTTATAAACAAGTAATTTGATTGATAAACGATATTTATAAATGAAGTGAAATGATTATAATTAAATAGTTTGGAAATATAAATTCAAGAAATAAATTTATTAAAATGGAAAAGGGAAATCGTTGAATCTATTTCGTGGTTCGAAATGTGAATGTGAATTGAATAAAACCATTAGGATTTGTAAAATTAATTTGACGATGTCGAATGTTATTAAAATGATTTATTTTTAGAAATTATATATTATATAATTTGGTATTTGAAAAGATAATTAAGATTTGGTTTGGAACCAATAGATAATAATAGAATATGAAGTCGAGATTTAATTATAACTTTGGTATATAATTAACAAGAAGTTTACATGTAATTGAGGTCTATGAAGTGAAATATAAATACGTCTGTATTAATTAACATGATAAATAGGAATTTAACCAGTAATGGTATTTGTTAATATAAATAAAGTTTTGATTTGATAAAACGAGTCCAGACTCTGTAAAGTAATATTATTTACATTTTAAAGTGAATAACGATTTAAAAGCAAACACTTTGCAGATTAAATGGGTTATAGAAGGAAATTGATGAATATTTGAAGTGATAAATTCAAACATGAATCTAGAAATCAAGTTAACCTGAAACGGTGAGTTTATTCCGACGTTCGGAATGTTATTTGAATAGAGAGTATGACACGACCCGAACTTCCCCGTAAAGGAAAGCTCGGATTGAACCGAGAATAGGATTAATCAGAACACAAATAGAAGAACATTTCATTCCTTTTTACCACAATTTACATCAGAGTACAAGAATATACAGAGTATGAATAAATATTATACATTTGATAAATATCAGAGATTTACATATTACAATGCAGTGGAAAATAATACAAAACACAACTGACAAAGATACATGGATACAGAGATTTCCGAATATCATTTCAGTTGTAAACCAGGATCCTGTGAATATAATCTGCAAAACCAAAACGCCTATCTGTCCGTGTGGAAAATAGGGGCACCCAGAGTTTAGGTTAAAACAATAAACTCTAGGTCAGTCATGTGACTGGTGTGAGAACTAAAACAGATATTAAATTTTTAATTTAAAAATAAAGTAAATCAAAGGACTACGCCGTATAACACGGAACGAGTTTCCTCCCAAGAATACTAGTGCATAGAATAAACAGCGCAATGCTTTTTGAAAAAATGAAGCAATTATAAGACCCAGATCCCATCACATAATGCAACACAACCCAGAGGATAGGGTTTTCCCTTATAATAGCCAAACATGCTTGGTACGTTTAAAACAAATAATTTGATACAATAATAAGTGTATAGTGTCAAAAACAACTTCAAATATAAATGTATCAATCATAGATGGCATGGGTACCATATATCATGTCGCCAATACTAAGCTCTACAATCAAAATCTAAATGTCACGTATTGGAAATTGGATTTCCGTCATGAGTCAAGGCAAGGGATGTACTCCTTGCCGGCTTCGAGACACTCTAGCAAATGCCTAAGGATCTCCCGCAGAAGACCCTTGGATGCTCCAAGGCCGGTCCTCCCTTACGTTTGAGGATTGGCAATTCCTAAACGCACGTTTCCCGGTCTTATAGGACCTATATCCATCGGCTCCGAAGAGACCGATATATCCGAGGCGCCTCGCATTCCAACAACCATAAAGGTAAAAATAATATAAATGTATGGGCTTGCAAAACCCCAACACCACCCATAGCTAGAAAGAAACGTCATGTCCTCCTTGGGTTCCCTTATCCCTTTTTGACTCATACCGAGGTGTGAGGCTCGCGAATTAATGTTATACACAAAGCTATGCTATATTAAAGCCGTGCTTTGATCATCAACCACAAGACTCTGCTTTTCAACAAAAGCCTTGATCATTTGCATCTCAGCATGCCACACAGGAAATTCATGTCATGCGACTGATATCTATCGATATATAACCTCTAAGCTCGTACGTATCAGAGAAGGGCATTAAGCAAGAGAATAAATTCTCCGCTGCCAAACAGATATATATTTAATAGAAATCAATCAACACAGAATAAAATCCAATGTCAGACACACATCCATTGACGAAACCGGAGGCACCATATTCCTCGTCCCATATGTCCAATACAGGAAAGAGGTCCTCGCATATCCGGTCGATCTCCAAGTATGTACGGACGATCACCACTTATTACCTTGTCTTGGGTGTACAGCCCAATCAAGACATCAGTAATCATCCAAATGATGTAAAGACCTCCGGTCTTCAACCACCATCTTCATCGTCGACTTATCCTCGAATCAATTATTCAAAATGGGTATAAACCCGGCTTTTCCAAATAACCCGCGTATATAATAAATAACTGTTTCAAAAACATAACATACGCCTCATTCCAATCTAGAATATTCTTTTATTCAAATATTCACATCTTTAGGGATATGTTCACATTAATTTTATCAAAGATAAATTCTTTAAAATTTATTCTTTAATCCTCCTTTGGATATCAATCAAACCATATTAAGGTTTTCCAAACTAGTCGGGATTAACGCACCTTACCGAAGTAATCATTTATTTAATTTCTCAATCCCAACCTACTCATCCCATGGAGCAAAACTGGTATTACTCCATTACTAACACGACGGTGTTATCGGTAAAATTAATTACCATTTTTTGATCAAATCTAATTGAAGATTTAAATATCGCTTGGAGCAAAACTAGTGCTACTCCATTCTCGATCATTTCTCGAATTTGATAATTTAAATTAACACATTCTCGTTTCAATCAAATTAAAGATTCATTAAAACTCCGCTTAGTTCTAATCTTCCCAAAAATCAATATTAATGATTCTTTAACTTTGGAAACATAAACATGTCGCATTGACAATCTACGCCGTACTACTGATTTCTGCTGATATATAACCTCTAAGCTCGTACGTCTTAGAGAAAGGTGTTAAGTAAGATAATAAATTCTCCACCACCAAACAGATATATATTCAGCAAAGATCAACCATACAATTCGAAATACAATGATTGACATGTAATCATGTCTTTAACTGGGTTAAAGAACCAATGTCATTTAAAACACAGTTCACGATAAACACAAAATCCTATTCCATTAATTATGGAATCTTCACGGAAAAATAGATCAATATATAATCGATATCAATTTCCATATCCGACTAATAATATAAATGGAATAACGACAAAGCCTTTTAAATTCCATATATATTATCATTCTTCCTCCGAAGAAGCTCACTTAGATTATTACCAAATCGAATTCCATTCAATTCCAATTTAATATATTAAATTGGAAAACTTTACTTTGGGAATTTTCCATTAAATCTTAATAAAAAGATTTACAAAATCCAAATCACATTTCACTATAGATCGGGTTAAAGAACGAATGTCGTTAAAGACATAGTTCCAATAAACCCAATTCGCATCCCATTTTATTCCAATTACTAAATATAACTGGAAATTCTAATAATCTTAATTAAAAGATTTATTCTTTTCACACGGAGTTTAAGAACAGTGTTACTAAAAATACCATTCCATCTGTCTCTAACCATAAATTAGTAAGAGAACAATTCCCTAAGTATTAATCCCGAAGGCCGAAACCAACATCAAATCAATACCCAGGAAACCATTCAACTTAGCTAATCTCCAGTTAGTTTCTATTTTTCTTAACTTCATTGGGTTTAAAGAACTGTATTATTAAAGATATCATTCGCGACAAACCCAAATTCACATTCCATTGTTAATCGGATTAAAGAACAAGTGTTATTTAAAACACTGTTCACGATAAACCCAAAAAACCAATTTGTTCTTAAATACAAGGCTCTAAATAGAAAATATATCGGCTTATATTCAATATCAAATTCTGAAACCAACAAATATCGTATTGGGAATAACGATATGTATATATCTTCCAAATTCCTCTACAATGTCCATATAATCACAGAATCCAATATTAAAATATTCCAAAGATGATTTCGATTCAAATCCATTCCAATTCATATATTGCTAATTCTGGTTATTATTTTTAAATCCATTTCAATTCCAATTTATTATTTAAAAATAATTGGATTATAATTCTAGTTAATAACAAGTTCGTTTCGATAAAAATATATTTTTATCTTTTCAAATATGGAATTTTTCATCACAATTCTTTCCAAATCATTTATTATGATTTTACGCAAATTATTAATATTTTTACTAATTTTATCAAGACTCGTACAGTCGATTTCCATAAACAGTCATCGAACTGCAGTTACAACGACCTTTTCCAAATTTTATTTGGACATAATTCCAAATCTAACTGTTAGATTTCAAATCCCTTATATTCAACGGAAAGCTCTTTTAGATATGAACCCAACGGTTCCGGTTTTAGAAGAATCCGGCGGTCGGATCTCCCGTAATGTCCGTTCGAGTTTAATGGTCGAAATTCACGAACTGCCGCGGCGCGGCGCATTCCATTCGGGCCATTATATATATATATATATATATATATATATATATATATATATATATATTATATTTCGTCAATTTCCATTTAAAACGTATTTTATAAATCGTTTTAAATTCGTTTTCAAATCGATTTCAACTTCATATTCAATTTCAAATCAAAATTGAATTTCCATATCCTTAATATATAAATGATAATATTTTCAAAACATTAGATTTTGAAATCACTTCCTTTTAGATATTCATTATAAAAATGAATAAAATCGATATAAATATCATTCACGTCAAAATGGCATTAACCTAATCAACACGGCTTTATATATTTAAATACTTTCTTGTCCATCCCAAATCGGTCATCAAAATCAGATTTTGATCTTTTATTGAATATTATTTTAAAATATTAATTATTTTAAAATATTCATTCTTTCTGAACTGGAATCAGACACAGTCAATTACCATATAATTTTATTTATATGGATTTTATACACACATGTACACAACAACAATCAAACATGGTCAATCATCATCCAGAGTGCATTACACAACTGCATAAGCGTTAAATATAAATAATTAACGCTTATAACAGTCTGTCAACCTATCGATTGACATACAACTAAACATTGGGATTAGTGTATGCCCAATATCATCCCAATAACCGTGTTGGGTTTTCAAACAACAAACACTGATTATTATTTGTACAGTTAGGCGATATGTAAAATATATCGTCCCAATCCATATCAATCAAATGGGTGTACATAAACAAATCGTCTGATTTGTAAATGAATATCTATTTTATTCATATACACATTTAAAATTATATTTTTTTACTATAAAATATTTATTTCAACTCATGAGTATTTTAATTTCCATTACACATTAAAAATGATATTTTTAATGATTATATATTTTATTCAACACATGAATATTTTATTTCGCATCACAATCAGCAGTCAATTTCCACAACACAATACAATCAAACAAGTCATCCATGGTCTGTGGACGACAGTGTTGGGTGCTGCTAAGCAATGTCCACATCCCAATATATATTTTAACTAGAAAATAAAATTTAAAGTGAGAAGTTCTCACTTTTGGGATCTACCCCTCCATTCCTTACAGTCGCTCAGATTCGCTGCTTTGATTCCAACACAATCTGTTTCACACGATATTTATATTAAAAAACATATTTTTATATCGCTATTATATAAATAAAAATCATATTTTTATTTCTACTTCATATATATATAAATCAAATTTTTATCGCTACTTCATATATAAAAAATATTTTATACCTACGATAAAAATTATATTTTTATCCTATGTTATAAATAATAAAAATCATATCTTTTTGAATCCGTTCGTACAATAAAAATCAAATTTTTACCATATTAAAAAATCAAATCTTTTTCGTCTAAAAAATCAAATCTTTGTCTCATTAAAAAATCTAATCTTTTATTATATAAAAATATAATCTTCCATTATATAAAAATATAATCTTTCGTTATATAAAAATATAATCTTTTCTAATTTAAAAATCTCGTCGTTTTACCAATTCACTTTCATTATAAAATTTCTATTTTTACCCCAATGCTTCTCATATAAAGATAATATTTTTAGACACGGTATTATATATATTAAAACTGAGAATATAAAATAAGGGTAAATAAATAAAAATACTCACTGTATTTGGTCGGAGGAGTTCATATTGGTCGTTAGTGGCGGTCAAAGGCGCACCGGGGCTGTGGGGTGGTGCAGAGGCGGTCGCGGTGGTCGGAGGTGGGTTCCATTGCGGCGGCGGTCTCGGTTTTTGGGTGGTTGGGGTTATTGGGTTCGGTTTTTAGAAAATGGAGGAAGAGAGAGAGGAGGGGAGGCGGAAATGGAGGCGGAGTGCTGGGTTGAACCACCGGCGGTGGCACGTCTGGGACGAGGAGCGTTGTGTTTTAGATTTAGGGATTTTTTTTTATTTCGATTGTGTCTGGGGAGAGAAGAGGGAAGGGGAGGGATTTATATTATAATTTTTTTATCTTTATTTCTTCCAAAAAATTTGATTTTAATTCGAACTCGAAATCAAACCCACCAACTATCGCCCCTAGCTAATTACCCCCATTCCAAACACAATGGGATATGTCCCTCAAGCCATTTCGACCGTTATGATCAGTTTTTGTTTAAATTAAAATATAAATTAATATAATAGTCAATATTGATTTTAACGTACATTTTAATTTATTGGAGCCACATACGGACTCCAAAAATTCCAAAAAAATAAATATGGCTATGTTTTAATGATATGGTCCTAACAAAACTAATTTTGTCGAATTTGGACACCGTTTGAAAAATGGTCATTTTCCAGTCGATTAAATTCAAACTGAATTGACCAAACACGTTTAAATTCACCACGCTCACACATTAATTCCAAAAATTATGAAAACTAGAATCTAGCAATAATTTGACATTATGGATCCAACATAAGTGGTCACGTCAAAAACAGAGGTCGTTTGCTAAATCGCTATTTTTAATAGCTATATTTCCATAGCGACTATTCTGAATTTTCAACTGGACATAAATTTTTATTCCCGCTATGAAATTTCAATTTTTCAAATTCGTTGGAAAGATATTTTCAAACAGATTCAAATATTTCTGGTTTTACTAAAATCCTGTTTATTTGGAATCCTGTACATTCATTTGAAATATGAAATCGAATTTTCAAACTACCGCGCCATTTCCAATTCCTTTTCTAATTAAAATAAATATTTATATTCTAACTTCAATTTAAATTAATTTATACATTCTAATTCTATTCAAAATAAATTTCCATTCATTATTATTTAAAATAAATCATTTTAAATATTCAAAATTCATTAAAATTGCCAAAATAAATATTTTAAATTGGTTCTGATTTTCCGGGTTGTTATAATCTCCACCACTTAAAATCTTTTCATCCTCGAAAAGGAACGGAGCTGAAAGTTGTTTAACTAATCAACTCAACTTTCATTCCGACTTTCATTCTTCAACTTTTCAGTTTCTAAGAATTTCTAATTTTTCAAAAATTTGGCTAACATCCTAAATTTTCAATTTTTTTGCCATAACCTCCTTTGTACGGGGAGCATCGGGAAAATCACCAAACCGCCACACAGGCCCTCTCATCTCAAAAAGAAAAAGAAAAGGCTAAGCACCTAGTCAATCAGCTCATAAAATCATCCAAACCCAATAAATTAGTAAACATGTACCTATTTGTCGGGCATACAATTTTATTCCTCTGCTTAGCTTCCCTACTATGACATGTTCAATGTACATACATGTTGCATGCAATCTCAAACAATTTTCAAGTCAGTTCAATATTTTGATTCGATTTGGTTAATGGTTCAAAATTTAATAAATCAAACCAATAATCAAACAACACAATCAGCAATCAATCAGTTGATTAGTTATTCAAATATATATTCAAAAATCATATTTTTGATGCCAAATAACAACAATAACCTATCAAGTTTTGGTTCTCACGTCAATAGGAAATATATAGATATCCAACCTTCGAAACTTAAACACAAACGACGGATGTTGTACAATCATCAATAGTTTCATCTCTGGGCGACTAGAGTGTGATTCCATATTTATCCAGTATATTCAAACTTCGAATACACGTTTGCATGGCATATATGCAAAATCTTTATATACTCGATTGTCCAAATTCAATATAAAATAAATATTCAAATACGTATAAAATGGTTTAAATTTCCAAAACAAAATTAGTTTTCATTTTTATTTTAAAAACACTACTCTTCACACTCGTTCTGGGATACTACTGATCCTATCTCTAATGAGTCACTCCTTATTGGATATTACTAATCCAATCTCTGATGAATTCTTTCGTTCGGTTCTAATATGTCTTGTTCTCGAGCTCTGTAAAACGAAACTTTGATACTAAACTGACACGACCCGAACTTCCCCGTAAAGGAAAGCCCAGATTGAGTTGAGAACAGGACTAATCAGAACACAAATAGAAGAACATTTCATTGCTTATTACCATAATTTACATCAGAGTACAAGAATATATAGAGTATGAATAAATATTATACATTTGATAAATATCAGAGATTTACAAATTACAATGCAGCGAAAAATAATACAAAACACAACTGACAGAGATACACAGATATAGAGCTTTCCGAATATCATTCCAGCTTTAAACCAAGATCTTGTGAATATAATCTGCAAAACTAAAACTCCTAGCTGTCCGTGTGGAAAATAGGGGCACCAGAGTTTAGATTAAACAATGAACTCTAGGTCAGTCCTGTGACTGGTGTGAGAACTAAAAAAGTTATTAAATATTTACTTTAAAAATAAAGTAAATCAAGTACCATGCCATATAACATGGAACGGGTTTCCTCCAAGAATATTAGTGCATAGAATAAATAGCGCAATGCTTTTTGAAAAAATGAAGCTATTATAAGACGCAAGTCCCATCACACAATGCAACGCAAGCCGAAGGATAGGGTTTTACCTTATAATAGCCAAACATGCCTGGTACATTTAAAACAAATCATTTGATACTATAATAAGTGTATAGTGTCAAAAACAGCTTTAAATATAAATGTATCAATCATAGACGACGTGGGTACCATATATCATGTCGCCAATACTTGGCTCTATAATCAAAACTGAAATGTCACGTATTGGAAATTGGATTTCCGTCATGAGTTGAGGCAAGGGATGTACTCCTCGCCGGCTTCGAGACACTCTAGCAAATGCCTCAGGATCTCCCGTAAAAGACACTTGGATCCTCCAAGGCCAGTCCTTCTTTACGTTTGAGGATTGGCAATGCCTGAACACACGTTTCCCGGTCCTATAGGACCTATATCCATCGGCTCCGAAGAGACCGATATATCCGAGGCGCCTCACATTCCAACAACCACAAAGGTAAAAATAATATAAATGTCTGGGCTTGCAAAACTCCGACACCACCCATAGCTTGAAAGAAACGTCATGTCCTCCTTGGGTTCCCTTATCCCGTTTTTGACTCATACCGAGATGTGAGGCACGCGAATTAACGCTATACACAAAGCTATGCTATATTATAGTCGTGCTTTGATCATCAACCATAAGACTTTGCTTTTCAACAGAAGCCTTGATCATTTGCATCTCAGCATGCCATACAGGCAATTCATGCCTTGCGACCTATATCTAACGATATATAACCTCTGAGCTCTTATGTCTCAGAGAAGGGCGTTAAGCAAGGGAATAAATTCTCCGCCGCCAAATAGATATATATCTAATAGAAATCAATCAACACATAATAAAATCCAATGTTAGACAGACATCCATTTACAAGTTCATTCTGGGCCTGAACGAAACCGTAGGAACCTTATTCCTCGTCCCATATGTCCAATACAAGAGAGAGGTCCTCGCATATCCTGTCGATCTCCAAGTACGTCTGGATGATCACCACTTATTACCTTGTCTTGGGTGTACAGCACAATCAAGACATCAGTAATCATCCAAACGATGTGAAGACCTCCGGTCTTCAACCACCGTCTTCATCGTTGACTTATCGTCGAATCTGTTGTTCATAATGGGTATAAACCCGACCTTTCCGAATAACCAGTGTATATAATAAACAAGTGTTTTATAAACACAACATACGCCTCATTCAAATCCAGATTATTCTTTTATTCAAATATCCACATTTTTAGGAATATATTCCCATTAATTTTATTAAAGATAAATTCTTTAAAATTTATTCTTTAATCTTCCATTGGATATCACTCAAACATATTAAGGTTTTCCAAACTAGTCAGGATTAATGCACCTTACCGAAGTAATCATTTATTTAATTTCCCGATCCCAACTTATTCATCACATGGAGTAAAACTGGTATTACTCCATTAATAACACCACGGTTTTATCGGTAAAATTATTTACCATTTTCTGTTCAAATCTAATTAAAGATTTAACTATCGCTTAGAGCAAAACTGACGCTACTCCATTCTCGATTATTTCCCGAATTTGACAATTTAAATTATCACATTCTCGTTTCAATCAAATTAAAGATTCATTAAAACTCCACTTAGTTTTAATCTTCCTAAAAATCAATATTAATGATTCTTTTACTTTGGAAATACAAACATGTCGCATCGACAATCTACACCGTACTATTTATTTCTGTCGATATATAACCTTTAAGCTCGTACGTCTTAGAGAAGGGTGTTAAGCAAGAGAATAAATTCTCCATCACCAAAAAGTTATATATTCAGCAAAGATCAACCATACAGTTTGAAATACAATGATCGACATATAATCTTGTCTTTAACTGGGTTAAAGAACCAATGTCATTTAAAACAAAGTTCACAATAAACCCAAAATCCTATTCCATTAATTATGGAATCTACACGGAAAAACAGATCAATATATAATCGATATCAATTTCCGCATCCGACTAATAATACTAAAGGAATAACAACAAAGCATTTTAAATTCCATATATATTAATTGTCTTCCTCCACAGAAGCTCACTTCGATTATTACTGTAACACCCCGGATATTTCTATAAATATTTGCTTGTGCGTATATGTAAATATATGCATGGTCATTGATAATTTAAAAAAAAATGTTATAAAGGTAATGCATGAATATATGTTAAAAGAAAAAGATTCATGCATTTTAAAAAGGTTAATGCATTGAATGTGCAAGTAAAAGGAAGAAATCAATGCGTAAATGCATTAATATAAAAAGAGAGATAAGCAAAGATAAATTAATGAGACAATTTCATGCAACAATAAAAATAAGGAAAGATGTAAAGTTTTAATGCATGAAAAAAAAGGGAAAAAAAGAGGAAGTTAACAATGTAAGCAATAAAGGTTTGCAATAAATAGAAAGGAAAGATAAAGAATCAATGTAATAAAATACATGCATATCATATATTAACGAGAAGATTAGTGCAAAGGAAATCATATAATGCATGCAATAAAGCGCATGTAATAATATAAAAAGAAAAATAGAGATACATTAATGAATTGATGGCATGCATAAAAATGGTGAATAAAGAAGGAAAAATAAATATGATAACAATGCAGAAGAATATATTAATGTCAATGTTAAAAATTAATGTGCAATAGAATTTACAATTAAAATATTAGTGCATGAAGGAAAATTCAATACGTTAAAATAGGCAATGTGTCGGTGCAATACATGCGATAAAAAGAAATAGATTTCATGCAAAGGTATTAAGTTGCATGCAATAAATGTTTTGGCATTAAAGGGTATCATAATCAGTGCATATATATATATATTTATATATATATATATATATATATATATTAATATTAATATGCAAACGGAAGAAAGAGGTGAATTAATAACATGCAATTAATTATGTGCATGTGAATATATGCATAAGTTAATATATTGAAAGTTATATTGTTAATGCATAGAATAATAAAAAGAACTGAGTGCATAAAAGTAGGGTGCATTAATTGCAATGAATTAATAAATAAATAAATGCATTAAAGGTAAATTGATTGATTGTAAAATAAGGATGTGCAATCAAAATAAAAAGAAAGTTAAATGCATTGATTAGAGAAAGAATGATATATGCAATGCAGTGTGAAAGCGGTTAAAAAGATGGTTTAATTAAAAATATGGTGTGAAAGGGGTTATGTAGAGAGGAGGTTAAAAAGAGAAATAAATAATCTAATTTATTAGGGGAAGAATAAACCATATAATTGTTCGCATACAATTACTTAGTTTACGCACAGTGGTAAATTATAAATGAAGATAAGTTAAAACTAGCGTTGCGTGCGAACAAAGGAATAACAAAACAAAGAAAGAAAAGATTGTCTTGAAATTTTATTTATGTGCAATGAATAAAAATTTCAAATCAAAAAGAAATATACATATATATATATATAATAGCACATGCCCCTGCACACGGTCTATGGGTGCAACGCACACTGGCTGTGTTGGCTGGGTTCTGGAATGTTCTTTTCTAAGGTGAGGTGGACGGTTTAGATGAGTTTTTATTTATTCCCAAGGGCCCAGTTCTTCTAACCCATCTATAAATAAAACCTTAAACCCACTTATTTATTCATCTAATTCTATGGCGACAACGAAGTACTACTTCAATGTAGATTGTTCTAGCCTTTTTCTTCTTCAACCAATTAGGGGAATTCATGATTGGAGATTTAGGATTCCACATCAACAATCCCTAGAACTAATTGAAGATCTTCTCTCTTCTCTTTCAAATCTCTTCTTCAAAAATAAAAGAAAATTAGATTTAAGAGTTCCTCTACATCAAATTAAAAAGAAAAGGGATTCAGATCTACAATTTACATTGTGCAAGGAAAGGGAAAACCCAAAGATAAATCAGATCTATGAATTGGGGGGCAAACTTAAGGTGAGTGGATTTACAATAAACTTTTTGTATAATAGTATAAATATCATTTG
Organism: Allium sativum; assembly: GCA_030737875.1. Lineage (NCBI taxonomy): Eukaryota > Viridiplantae > Streptophyta > Magnoliopsida > Asparagales > Amaryllidaceae > Allium > Allium sativum. Next base: position 534,112,177 of record CM060923.1, on the reverse strand, counting down.
TCATTCCCCTGTTAAAGATTCAATTTAAAATTAATATTGTAATAAATTATAATGCTTGTTGTATACTTATTCCATTCTTCTTCATCCCAATTCCTTTTTATTTTTAAGCCTAGGCTATCTTCGAGCCTAGTTCAGATATCGTTGCGATTAATATTAATGTAATTTGGAAGAATATTGGGAAATTATTGAGGTATAATCTGTAACTGGGAATTTTGGAGCGTAATTCATAATGAATCTTTGAGTATAACATGGGAACGAGAAGTTATGCTAAATAGCACATAATTATGAATTCCGATCTAAGACGTTAATAGGAATATGTGTGAATTGAAATCATTAGATATGGAATGGGATTTGGGAAGAGGTGATTCATTGCGGATCTAATATTATGGATTTGAAGTTTGAATTGGGGATTTGGAAAACAGATTTAAAGTTAAAAAATCTTAATTTGATAAAGGAATGGGTGAATTAGAAACCTAATTAGAATTATATAGGTTGGGGGTAAAACTTATCTTAGTAATTATGGAACCTAACTTATAAGTCTGAAATTAGAGACATGAATACTTTCATAAATTTGGGTAATTGATATGTTAAACATAATTTGGGGCATGAATCGTAAGTGTACAACCCATTTAAAAGATGAACATGCCAAAAACTCGATGTTAGAATGAACTTGCGGTGGAAGTCTGCCCAGAACCGCCCGGCATAACCAACAACCGCAAGTAACATGTCTAATGTGAGAGGTTATTGACATATTTACATAACGCCTAGACACGAGTTTAGACTGCAATTGTGGTAGAAGTCTGCCCGGAACCACCCGGCATATCCAGCATCTGCAAAAGGTTAGTCTAATGTGGGAGGTCTAGTGTGTAAACATATAAATATGTTTTTATAAGAATCAAATGTAACACTTAACCAAGATAATACATGGGTGGTTGTATGAGCGTAATAAGAAAAAGGGGTTAAGTGGGTTTGATTGAATAAAAGGATAGGGTTAAGTCAACTTGGGTATATGGACAAACTTAACCAACGTAATAATGGGGAATGATAGCAAACTATTATGAACATATAAGGGAAATATGAAAGTTATACAATAGGTAGACTTATCCTAAGGACAAGGGACGATGATAATAAGAACAGAGAATGGGACAACTTATATTATAAAATAAGTTGAATATAAACTACAAGCGATAATGAGTAATCTGTTGATAAACATAACATGGGTTATGAGTAGAAAACCCTAGTTAAGAGGACTAAGTAAATAACGATAAAAAGAACTAAGTAATAAGCCTTATTTAAGGAAACTAAGCAATAAGCCTTAGTTAAGAAAACAAAGTAAACAATGATGGATTGTGGCGACATCAACAGATGGAAGTAAAACTGAATAAGAAGATATGAGGAAAAACTTATATAAGAAATAAGTTAAGATGGATAATGGGTTATAAAGCTTATTAAGGAAACTTACAAGTAATGAGTCATACTTGAAACATTAATAAGCAAGAGAAACTTGGTAATTAGCATCGAAAGGCAATATAAATAAGGATAACCAAGTTATATTGAAACCAGAAGAAGCAGAAAAAGCGCATAATTGGACAATTAGACATTGTTCTAATAACACGTAAGAATGAGGCGCTTGGACCAGTCCATACGGTAGGGGATGAATAACCATAAGGGGTAGATCATCGGGATGTCAAAAGACACAAAGAGGAGCGCATGTCCATCCAGATATTCTTGTAGGCTCCAACGGACTGGGTTAAGAAGCACGCGGCTTCCATGGACGTAGGGTACTCTTGGTATTCCTCTGTGAGTGGAAGATGATACGCCTGTGCTCATAGAGGTTAGGTCTGCGTGGGTGAACCAATGAGTATGCCTTGATTGCAATAATAAGATGGAATCAAAAGACTAAGATGGACCAGCATGATTCGGCGAGACCAGTTTGTGCCTTGTGATAGCAACTCGTCATCTACCTACCATCTTCAGTCAGCACATAAAGAGGAAAGGCGGAGAACTCCAAAAGACCATATACTTTGCTACTAGTTATAGGTGAGGTTGGCCTATAGGTTTGAAGGGCATAGGGGGGCCGGGGTTAAGTTCTCATTCTTGATTTTCTTCTGTGCCTTTGATTTGTTAGTTGAGGGAGGGGTCTAGTGGGACCATAGCCACTGTAAAAGCAGACCTTAGTATCTGCAATCGGCAGATATCAAAAAGCTCCCGACCGAGTTCCGTGTTTCTTGATTAGCCCTACCACGGGACTCGGGCGCACATATAGAGAACATTGCAATAGACATCGAGAACAATTGACGATACGAACGTGGGAAATCTAGTTACACTCATGTCGCTCTGGGTGGTGTATCATAGACTAGAGGGCATTGCATAAGAACCTAGTAGGATTTAGGGTAGCAGTCCAAACGCTTACGTAATACAGAGGATTCTACGAAAACGTAGCGCTGATATATATATATATACACATATACATATGGGATTTCGTACGAACATTGAGTAAGTGGACTGCATACTTACGGAAGAGACTGTGCGAGTAGGAGGTAGCTGCATATACATTATATTAGGTTGATCTACTGGTGAGTTGATGGGTGCGACGTGCGTGTAAGCCTAGATTGCTAATATCACAGATAACCTAATAAACTAAGAAAAATATAATACAACGGTATATGTAGGATTATTCAGAAGTTTATTCTAAATTCATTCACACAGAACTTATGTTCTGACCCCCTCCTCATAACATTTGCAGGTTAGGTTCAGACAGAGACTGTATGGCTTTGGATACTGATTAGCAGTATTATTATTAAGGTAAAGCTATGTTTTAATTACATTATATTTTATTCCTTCCGCGGTGAGATGTTTTTCGAACTCTGACATGTTTTATGTCTCTGTCTTTTCTGCAGGATACCAGAGCAAACCAAGTCGGGTTTCGATGGATTGGATTTTTGAAGAGAAAAAATCGGTCTGTTGGAACGCGGGTTGTTACAATTACCAAATAGAATTCCATTCAATTCCAATTTAATATATTAAACTGGAAAGCTTTACTTTGGAAAATTTCCATTAAATCTTAATAAAAAGATTTATAAATTCCAAATCACATTTCACTGTAAATCGGGTTAAAAAACGAATGTCGTTAAAAATACAGTTTACAATAAACCGAATTCACATCCCATTTTATTCCAATTACTAAATATAACAGGAAATTCTAATAATCTTAATTAAAAGGTTCATTCTTTTCACACGGGGTTTAAGAACAATGTTAATAAAGACACCATTCCATCTGTCTCTAATCGTAAATTAGTAAAAGAACAATTCCCCAAGTATTAATCCCGAAGGCCGAAACTAACATCAGATCAATACCCTGGAAACCATTCAACTTAGCTAATCTCCAGTTAGTTTCTAATTTTCTTAACTTCATTGGGTATAAGAACAATATTATTAAAGATACCATTCACGACAAACCCAAAATCTCATTCCATTGTTAATCGGGTTAAAGAACAAGTGTTATTTAAAACACTGTTCTTGATAAACCCAAAAAACCAATTTGATATTAAATGCAAGGCTTTGAATAGAAAATATATCTGCTTATATTCAATATCAAATTCTGAAACCAACAAATATCGTATTGGGAAAAACGATAAATATATATCTTTCAAATTCCTCCACAATGTCTGTATAATCACGGAATCCAAAATCGAAATATTCCGAAGATAATTTCAATTCAAATCCATTCCAATTCATATATTGGAAATTTTGGTTATTATTTTTAAAACCATTTCAAATCCAATTTATTTATTTAAAAATAACTGGATTATAATTCTAGTTAATAACTAGTTCATTTCGGTAAAAAAAAAAAAAAATTCAAATATGGAATTTTTCATCCCAATTCTTTCCAAATCATTTATTATGATTTTACGCAAATTATTAATATTTTTAATAATTTTATCAAGGCTTGTATAGTCGATTTCCATAAACGGTCATCGAGCGACACTTACAACGACCTTTTCCAAATTTGATTTGGACATAATTCCAAATCCAACTGTTAGATTTCAAATCCATTATATTCGTCGGAATGCTCTTTTCGATAGGAACCCAACGGTTCCAGATTTCGGATAATCCGACGGTCGGATCTCCCGTAATGTCCATTCGAAGTCAATGGTTGAAATTCATGAACTGCCACGGTGCGACGTGTTCTATTCGGGCCATTATATATATATACATTATATATATTTCATCAATTTCCATTTAAAACGTATTTTATAAATCGTTTTAAATTCATTTTCAAAATGATTTCAACTTCATATTAAATTTCAAATCAAAATTGAATATTCCATATCACTAATATATAAATGATAATATTTTCAAAACATTAGATTTTGAAATCACTTCCTTTTCGATATTCATTATAAAAATGAATCAAATCGATATAAATATCATTCACGTCAAAATGGCATTAACCTAATCAACACGGCTTTATATATTTAAATACTTTCGTGTCCATCCCAAATCGGACATCAAAATCAGATTTTTGATCTTTTATAGAATATTATTTTAAAACATTCATTATTTTAAAATATTTGTTATTTTAAAATATTCATTCTTTCTGAACTGGAATTAGACACAGTCAATTACCTATAATTTTTTTTATATATGGATTTTATACATACATGTACACAACAATAATTAAGCATAGTCAACCATCATCCAGAGTGCATTACACAGCTGCATAAGCGTTAAATATAAATAATTAACGCTTATAACAGTCTGTCAACCCATCGATTGACATACAACTAAATATTGGGATTAGTGTATGTCCAATATCATCCCAATACCCGCGTGGGGTTTTCAAACAACAAACACTGATTATTATTTGTGTAGTTGGGCAATGTGTAAAATATATCGTCCCAATCCATATAAATCAAATGGGTGTACATAAACAAATCGTCCGATTTGTAAATGAATATTTATTTTATTCATATACACGTTAAAAAATATATATTTTTACTATAAAATATTTATTTCAACTCATGAATATTTTAATTTCAATTACACATTAAAAAAGATAATTTTAATGATTATATATTTTATTCAACATATGAATATTTTATTTCGTATCACAATCAAAAGTCAATTTCCATAACAAAATACAATCAAACAAGTCAACCATGGTCTGTGGGCGACGGTGTCGGGTGCTGCTAAGCACCATTTGCATCCTAGTATAAATTTTAACTAGAGAATAAAATTTAAAGTGAGAAGTTCTCACCTTTTGGATCCACTCCTCCATTCCTTATTGTCGCTCGGATTCACTGCTTTGATTCCAACGTAATATGTTTCACACGATTTTTATATTAAATATCATATTTTTACATTGCTATTGTAGAAATAAAAATCATATTTTTATTTCTACTTTATATATATATAAATTGAATTTTTATCCCTACTTCATATATATAAAAATATTTCATACCTACAATAAAAATTATATTTTTATCCTATGTTATAAATAATAATAATAATAATATCTTTTTGAATCCGTTCATACAATAAAAATCAAATTTTTACCATATTAAATCAAATCTTTTTCGTATAAAAAATCAAATCTTTATCGCATTAAAAATCTAGTCTTTCTTTAATTAAAAAATTCTAATCTTTCATTATATAAAAATATAATCTTCCATTTTATAAAAATATAATCTTTCATTATATAAAAATATAATCTTTTCTAATTTAAAAATCTCGTCTTTTTACCAATTCACTTTCATTATAAAAATTCTATTTTTACCGCAATGCTTCTCATATAAAGATAACATTTTAAGACACGGTATTATATATATTAAAATTGAAAATATAAAATAAGTGCAAATAAATAAAAATACTCATTGTATTTGGTTGGAGGAGTTCATATTGGTCGTTGGTGGCGGTCAGAGGCGCGCCGGGGCTGTGGGGGTGGTGCAGAGGCGCTCGCGGTGGTCGGAGGTGGGTTCCATTAGGGCGGCGGTCTCGGTTTTTGGGTGGTTGGGGTTATTGGGTTCGGTTTTCAGAAGAGGGAGGAGGAGAGAGAGGAGAGGCGGCAGAAGAGGAGGCGGGGTGCTGGGGTGAACCGCTGGTAGTGGCGCATCTGGGCTGAGGGGCGTTGCGATTTAGATTTAGGGGTTTTTTTTCAATTGTGTCTGGAGAGAGAAGAGGGAAAAGGGGGGAGGGATTTATATTATAACTTATTTATTTTTTCTTTATTCCTTCCAAAAAGTTTGATTTTAATTCGAACTCGAAATCAAACCCATCGATTGTCGCCCCTAGCTAATTACTCCCATTCTGAACACAATGGGATATGTCCCTCAAGCCAATTCGACCGTTACGATCAGTTTTCGTTTAAATTATAATTTAAATTAATATAATACTAAAAATTGATTTTAACGTACATTTTAATTTATTGGGGCCACAAACAGACTCCAAAAATTCCAGAAAAATAAATCTGGCAATGTTTTAATGATATGGTCCTAACAAAACTAATTTCGTTGAATTTGGAGACCGTTTGAAAAACAGTCATTTTCCAGTCGATTAAATTCAAACTAAATTGACCAAACACGTTTAAATTTACCACGCTCACATATTATTTCCAAAAATTATGAAAATTGGAATCTAGCAATAATTTGACATTCCAAATTCAACAAAAGTGTTCTCGTCGAAAACAGAGGTCATTTGCTAAATCACTATTTTTAAGAGCTATATTTCCATAATGACTATTCTGAATTTTCAACTGGGCACAACTTTTTATTCCCGCTATGAAATTTCAATTTTTCAGATTCGTTGGAATGATATTTTCAAACAGATTCAATATTTCTAGTTTCACTAAAATCCGGTTTATTTTGAATCCTGTACATTCATTTGAAATTTGAAATCAAATTTTCAAACTACCGCTCCATTTCAAATTCTTTTTTTAATTAAAATAAATATTTATATTCTAACTTCAATTTAAATAAATGTATACATTCTAATTCTATTCAAAATGAACTTCCAGCCATTATTATTTAAAATAAATCATTTTAAATATTCAAAATTCGTTAAAATTGCCAAAATAAAAATTTTAAATTGGTTCTGATTTTCCGGGTTGTTAGAGAGTATTCAAAAGTGAGTTATATTTTAGAATTTGATTCTATCGAATTTAGGAAAGTATCATTTACTTTCCAGTTATAATCAAGATTTATTTATTTATGTAATTAATTAATTATTTATTATTCATTTAAATAAAAGTTATATTTTGAAATTAAATATTTCTAAAGCAAAGATTATAACGTTATCGTTATAATCAAAGATTTCCTTAAAGAAGTGGATTCGTGAACTAAAATATAGAGTTGTGTAAACAGTTTTGTAAATAAGAAATTAAGAAATGGAGCTAAGAACATTAGAAACTGACTGGAAATTAGTTAGGTTAAATAGTTTTTTGAATATCAATCTGATGTTGGTTTCGGCCTTCGGGATTTATACTTAAGGAATTGTTCTCTTACTAGTTTATGGTTAGAGACTGATGGTTGTGGAAGGTTAGTGATGTGTGAATGAGAAATAGAAATGTTTTCCAAATGTAATTAGCGTATATTTTCTAAATATAGAAAATAATAAATTGTGGATATGGAAATGTTTTTCCTCAAATCATGAGAGACTAAACGGGTTTAAGAAATATAGAAAATGGAAGAATAAGGAATGAATAAATTAATGATAAATTAATTTAAAGGGGCTGAATGTTAATTAATGACTGATTGGTGTAATTTCCATTTGGAAATATAACCGTTGTTTTTTTGTATGTTTTCCTTTGATAGTTAAATAACCGACTATCAAGGATTTTTGACATATTTTCCGTCGTCAATATAGAGAGACCGGGATCAGATTTATTATCTGAAAACCACCTGTATGGCATTTGCGTTGTGAGTCAAATACGATTGAAGATGGACATTATGTAAGGGCTTTTTTGTGAATCCTAGGTAGAAATTTCCTAAGTTGGATTTATGAAATAGTGCCTTCGGTTTGTCCAGTCCCAGGACAACATGTATGGATGAATGTCTGACAAAGTATATCTAATAGATCGCGTAAGTTGATCGCTTCAAACGTATTTACGTTGGTGGTGACGGAATTCGTTCCTTTTAGCATTATACAAGTGGTATTTTTGGGGAAATCTATTTGTGATTTGGCGGGCATGACGATGTGGCATTCAGAGTAAATGAAGGTATGTTCTGTCAAGATACATCACGACTTTAGGCCTCATCAACTGGGAAATGACAAAAATTGGGCAGGTAGCATGGTTAAGTGGGTCGCACCCAATTAGGTTATATTGTCACCATCTAGAGAATATTAATATTTATTACTTCTTTTGCTTCTGTATCTCCTAGGAATGGTTATATTGGTTGTTTGATTCGAATTCGGAATCAACACCAAAGGTGCAAGCGATGCACTTCATCGATTCAGTAAGATTAAGATGTGGAGCCGTTCTATCGAAAAATAAAAAGTATAGAATGAAGACAAAGAAGTTTTTATAGTGGTTTGATTCTAAATGAATCTAATCCACTTTAGTATCAATTCTCATTATAAAATTTTGTTCTATGACATTCATGAAATCCCCATACATTCATTTCTCACTCTTCTCTCTTTTTATGATCTAGCTACACTTGAATTCGGCAGACAGATGGAAGGGATCACTTGCTTTGTGATGGAGGATGTATTAATTCTTGATCACTCTAACATTCTTGTGATCTTCCAAGTCTTTATGAGATTTTGTACTTAGATCCAAATTTTGATAGGATTGGAGAAGGAAGGTTTTGGATTCTTTGAAATGATGTTGGAGAACTTTCTTATGAACGAGATTCTAGGTTCTTTAATCCAGTTGGAGTAAGTTTACAAATTTGATCTGCATGAAGTTGGAGAAGAAATGTTAGATCCATGAAAGTCATTAGCGAAGTTGTAGACCAGCTCTGAATTTGGAAGCACCTCCTTGTAGGAATCAATTCCCCCCTAATGTGAATTATGGGGGGGTATTTATAGGTGGAACTCAGGCCAGGTGGAAATTCTGTAATTCTACTATACACCCTTTAGGTCGTTGGGAGAGCTAAAGGACCGGAGGAATGTTTCTATGGTATAGGAAGTGGCAGCACGAGCTTAAAAGAGCGGAGCGGGCTAGGTTAAGGCGATGAGAGCTTGGACAAAGCGGGGCGACCGAAGCACACGTAGAACGAGCTAAACCAGGATAATGTAGTTTGGGCTTTCATGAAATGGGCTAACACATTTTGCGAGCTGGCAATTTGAGGAGCTAGCGACCCAAGAACCCTGCGAGCTAGTATCTGAGTGAGCCAAGATTCCCCAACGACTTTAGATGCTCAAACGAGCTAAAGCTTCCTGAACACCTCATGTTATCTGAATGACCCAAGATACCGTAACGACCTAAAGCACTTATGTGAGCTAAAGAGCTCATTGAGTTAGAGAAAACATAACGACCCAAAGGGCCTATTGACCTAAAATCATATATCAACCCAAACATGCTCATTAATTTCTGGAATATATTTTATGGGTTAACATTTGCACCTCGAAGTTTATATTTATTAAAAATAATACGAGTTTCAAACTAGATGAGATTAGCACCTAGTTTGAGATTTTAGGTTGCTAGGACCTTCAGACCGTGTGAGTCCCTAAAATATTTTATTCTTAGGTCGTCTAGCTTCTTAGGTCGTGACACGGTCTTAAGTCGTTGCGGCTTCTAGGTCATGCATTAATACTAGTCCACTGGTATTCTCCTCGGGATTAGATCGTTGCGGGGCCCTGCAAACTTGGTTTATTTGTCTAACCCCCTTTTATTTCCTCTTTAAGTAATCATTCTCTTAAAACCCTCAGTTAAGCTAGAAAACCTCATTAATGGCGGCCATTATCAATAAAGTCCTCTGATCCCCATCATCATCAAAGCGATTGAAGTCTAAACAATCCCTCAGTCTAATAATCAAATTCTAAACTTCTCATCACCAAAAATCAGGTGCGATTCAAAGCTTTTTACTCACTATGTATACATATACATTTTAAGTTGAATTTGATATTTTCGGAATTTGTGGGATTATTGTTTGGTACAATTTCAATCATGCGTTTGATGATAATGTTGATGCATGTAGTGACCTTGAGCTTGCCTATTTGTGATGGTTTCGGCTTAACTTTCATGTATAAATTCTCGCAATTCGATCATGGCTTTAATTGCTAAGTGTTACGTATAATTAGAATGGTAATTTTGCTCAATTCCCTCGCTCATTGACGACCTTAACTTGCAGTATCATGCCTTGCCATCCTTTTCAAAGATAAAACGTCCCTGTTGGTTGTATATCTTAGGTCGTTGTTTTGTAATGGCTCATGTTGAATTAGGTCATCACAACCACTTTCAGGTTTTAGACTGCGACCCTACTCTAGGTCGTTATAATAACTCAAGGCCTTAGATCGTTACTTCAGTCCTAATCTTTGGGTCCCTAAACCCTTGAAGTTTTGGGTCGTTTACGACCTAAAAAACTTGAAGTATAAAGACTTCATGAGGAATCAGACTGTTATAGTGACCTAAAGCTTCTTGGTTGTATAGAACGACCTAAAGTCCGATACCATACAGGACGAACCAAAATCTTAAGGTTGGTAGGAACGATCTCAAACATCTTGAATAAGCTGCCTTTTGGTTTGTTATTCACTTTCTTAACACTGCTATTCGTGCAGGATGTCTAAAAGAACTGAAGGGACCTCGAGCGAAGACACAACTCACAAGCACCGTAGATTGGAAAAACTTCCGATGTCATAAATTCAAACTACCCCTAATGCCCCCACTTTGGCCGAGCTAAAAGCTATCATATACAGGCCTAGTTACGCTTCTAAGCCACATACCTTTGAGCTTGTTGATCGCTTCGAAGGCTGGTGTCTTCAAGGAGTGAGCTTCAATCAATTTGACTTAGATATATATCCGTCCGATAAGCGAACAGTCCCCGAAGATTTGGATATTCTAAAGAATCACTCATTGACGCAACTTGACGCTATTAGGACTTGGATGGAAAATTAAAGCACTTCGAGAAAATTGCCAATACCATGCTCGCAAATTAGGAGCCTGGAACACCTTTGCTTGCGAGCTCCAGAGGCTGAACAGGGAGAATATTGAACTCATCACCACTTTGGAGAAGGACAAAGTTTCGCTTATTCAGGCTCTTAAGTCTCAGGATGAGATCATTGCTGAACTATCAAGTCCTGGGGGCAAGGCAGAAATGACTGGTGCTTCTCCTTCTACTCAAGGTGGGGAATGATTTATTAATGAAAAGAAGAAGTTCTCTCGTCTGACTTTTGCTATTTATCTTTTATGTGCTTATGTTACAGACCGGTTGTATATGCGAGTGCCAGTCCTCGCTTAACACTCTTACGATATTTTGCGTCTGATGTCTCTGTGTTGGATTTGCGATGTAGTGATGGAACTGTATTTTGTCTGCCGTACTTTAAGCTTTCATGCTAAGATCGAAAGATATTTGCTGTAGCGATCTTTTTGGTTTTGAACTCGTATGTCCCATGCTACCTGTTCTGCAATTAAGACAAACTATTGCATGATTTTGGACTTGTACGTGTTATCAATTGTCCATGTTAATAACGGATTAGTTAGAAATGAACTATAATGAACTTAACTTGCGTTGAATAAAATACTAGCCTAGGACCATCCTTTTTTATGGTTCAAAACTCATCAAATACCGTTTGCATAGTCATGGTATTCTAACTCAAATTTGTATTAATTCTTGAAATCGACCAATTAACTTAGGTTGACTATAGATCCCAAACGCTATCATTTTAGTGACTCATATGAGCGTGTTCAACATCTCTTATTTGAGAAATATGTATCTATAATTCACTTTCTACTTCCATTCTGAGAAGCTTTTATTCTTGTGCCCCTTGTTTAGGGAGTCGTTATCGGGTCTAGTATTTCCTGATTCTAATGATCAAATGAATACATGACATTCTTCACATTTGACATTTCCAGATACTACGTGAATGGTGTTTACACTTTTCACATCTGAGATTCCAGATACTACGCAAGTGGTTTTTTACACTTTTCACATCTGAGATTCCAGATGTTACGCAAGTGGGTTTTTTATTCTTCACAACTGAGATTTCAGATGCTACACGAATGGTTTTTACACTTTTCACATTTGAGATTCCAGATGCTACGCAAGTGATTTTTTCATTCTTCACATCTGAGATTTCAGATGCTACGCAAATGGTTTTTACACTTTTCACACCCGAGATTCTAGATGCTACGCAAGTGGTTTTTACACTTTTCACATCTGAGATTCTAGATGCTACACAAGTGAATTTTTCATTCTTCACATCTGAGATTTTAGATGCTACGTAAATGGTTTTTACACTTTTCACATCTGAGATTCCAGATGTTATGCAAGTGGATTTTTCATTCTTCACATCTGAGATTTCAGATGCTACGCGAATGGTTTTTACATTCTTCACATCTGAGATTTAGATGTTACGCGAATGGTTTTACTGGCTGTTTTATAGCTTCGTGGGGCGGCTATCAGTCCCTTCATCAGATGATTGACTCAACAAGTTATTCTGGTTTTTGAACTGAAGCTCTGAACCTCTCACTTAGGGAGGTGCCCCTTTGATAAAAGTTTCAGCCCTTCCGTTTGTTTGCCATGGCACTTGCTCACTGTTTGAACCTTCGCAACTTTCCCATTCACTTTTCAAGGCAGTGTTTTTCCTATTTCTGCATTTGCGCATGTTGGAATTCACAACATTCAACCCTTGAACTAGCATTGTCGGGATGGTGATGTTACAGGAGCAAATGCTCGACAACCGGCTTGCAATATGAAATCATCTCTTAAGAAAGTTTCGATTTGACATATGACTTCACAAGCAAGAAACTCGTTCAAACAAATATGCTCTTAGTCGTAGAGCTAACGTTTAGTGTATCACCTGCAGATTATTACAGACTGTTTAAAAGAAATTTTGAATATAGCAGAAAGTAAAATACGAAGAAAAGCAAGAAGTAGAGCATAAAGTGTAAAGATATAGCAATGTTGATTGCTTATTCCGAGCCACTCAAGTTGGAGCACCTTCAACAATTATTAATTGATAACCAGCATTGGATTGGCTTGAATAGAAGCTACTTAACTTGGACCAGACTGATCATTCAATTCCCCTAGCCCCAGAGGAAATGCAGAAGGATTCAAGGCTTGTAGATTCTTTACATACTACTACAACTTGTTTTTCTTGATTAATTCCTCAATGAGGTTCTTCAGGTGTTGGCACTCGTTAGCGTTGTGACCAGGTTGGTTGTGAGTTAAATATGATTGAAGATGGAGAGTATGCAAGGGCTGTTTTCTGAATCCTAGGTAGAAATTGCCTAAGATGGATTTACGAAATAATGCCTTCGGTTTGTCCAGTCTCAGGACAATGTGTATGGACGAATGTCGGACAAAGTAAATCTAATAGATCGCGTAAGTTGATCGCTTCAAATGTATATACGTTTGTGGCGGAGGAATTCGTTCCTCTTAGATTTATACCCCTGATATTTTTAGGGAAATCAATTTGTGATTTGGCGGGTACGACGATGTGGCATTCAGAGTAAATGAAGGTATGATCTGTCAAGATACATCATGACTTTAGGCCCCATCAACCGGGAAATGACAAAAATCGGGCAAGTAGCATGGCTAAGTGGGTCGCACCCAATTAGGTTATATTATCACCATCTAGAGAATATTAATATTTGTTACTTCTTTCACTTCTATATCTCCCGGGAACGGTTATGTTGGTTATTTGATTCGAATTTGGAATCTACACCAAAGGTGCAAGTGATGCACTTCACCGATTCGGTAAGATTAAGATGTGGAACCATTCTATTGAAAAATAAAAAATATAGAATGAAGATAAAGAAGTTTTTATAGTGGTTTGATTCTAAATGAATCTATATCCACTTTAGTATCAATTCTCATTATAAAATTTTGTTCTACAACATTCATGAAATCCCTCATACATTCATTTCTCACTCTTCTCTCTTTTTATGATCTAGCTACACATGAATTCGGAAGACGGATGGAAGGGATCGCTTGATTTGTGATGAAGGATGTATTAATCCTTGATCACTCAAACATTCTTGTGATCTTCCAAGTCTTTATGAGATTTTGTACTTAGATCCAAATTTCGAGAGGATTGGAGAAGGAAGGTTTTGGTTTCTTTGAAATGATGTTAGAGAACTTTCTTATGAATGAGATTCTAGGTCCTTTAATCCAATTGGAGTAAGTTTGTGAATTTGATCCACATGAAGTTGGAGAAGAATTATTAGATCCATGAAAGTCATTAGCGAAGTTGTAGAGCAGCTCTGAATTTGGAAGCACCTCCTTGTAGGAATCAATTTTCCCCCCTCCCCTCCCCAATGTGAATTATAGGGGGGTATTTATAGGTGGAACTCAAGCCAGGTGGCAATTTTTGCAATTCTCATGTACTCCCTTTAGGTCGTTGGGCAAGCTTGAGGACTGGAGGAATGTTTTTGCGGTCTAGGAAGTGGCGGCATGAGCTTAAAAAGCAGAACTAGCTAAGTCAAGGCGATGCGAGCTTGGACAAAGCGGGGTAACCCAAGCACACCTAGAACGAGCTAAACCAAGATAATGTAGTTTGGGCTTTGATGAAACAGGATAACACCTTTAGCGAGCAAGCGATTTGAGGAGCTGGCGACCCAAGAACCCTGCAAGCTAGCATCTGAGTGAGCCAAGATGCCACAATGACTTAAGATGCTCAAATGAGCTAAAGCTTCCTTAACATCTCATGTTATCTGAATGACCCAAGATAACGTAACGACGTAAAGCGCTTATGTGAGCTAAAGAGCTCATTGAGTAAGAGAAAACATAACGACCGAAAGGGCCTAATGACCTAAAATCATATATCAACCCAAACATGCTCATTATTTTCTAGAACTCATTTTATGACTTAACATTGGTACACAGATCGTAAGGTGATAATATATCCGGAACATTCAAGCAAAATGAATGGTCGGTCATGTATGGCCAAGTTACAAGATGTTCTTGTTGAATTGGCAGTCAAGTAACCGGATTTTTCAGATATACTTGGAGAAGCTCAAAGTAGGAGGCTTCAGAGTTAGATTTTTAGAGACAATCTATTTCTGCTGTGATATATATGTGATGTACTCTAATCATATGTAAGTATAAATACAGTTTTGCATTTCAAAGTTGTTATATAGTATATTTTATTCGTTTTGATGTGAGATTTGTATTACTCTAATTCGTTGTGTTGTGACCTTCTTCTTCTTTTATTCTAACTTTCTTTCTATTTCTATGACGACCCGCCCTGCACCAGCCGACATTTCCCCTGAAATGCGCTGCGCCAATGTCCAACCAGCACGGGACGGTCGTCAAAAGAAAGGAAACATTACACTGAACTATCAAGGAACCTGTAGAATGTCTCACAGTGTATATGATAAAGTATAATAGTGACATAACTTGACATAAAACAGGCAAGGCCGTGCATAAGCTGAAAACTAAACCATCATAGCAGCGGAAATCCAAAATATAGCTTATGATCCAAACCATTATTACAACTTCAAAATACTGTCTCTAAAGCAAAAATAGAAAACGTGCACTACTAATTCCCAAAGTAGTGACCAGCAACAGCAAAGGGAGAATATATATCTATATCATACGTGGAAGCCTCCTGCTCGTCTCCGGTACAACTACTCGTGTAACCACCTAACCTGTCTCTAGTCTGCTTGTGTAAGCACCCAGAGTAATAAGAAAAAACATAAAACTCTGGGTCAGAAAACATTCTGGTATGAGTGGTAGCAAGTATACATCTCTAAGATAAACAAATAACATGTATAAGAACCATACCTGAACCTGGACCTGCAAACAAAGAGTTAGCACAATAGGATGTACAGTACTCTATGGTTACACTAACATAAAATGTGAAAATGGGAGTGTGTATGCGTGTGGCATGGTGATAGTAAACATCAAACATAGCAATCAACCTCTCATATCTCACTCAGCGCATAAAGCATACGATATCCACCACTTCGATCACCCAATACTTTGTTGCGATCACCTTGCCCTTCGGCGTCATAATGACCCCATTGCAACGATCCACAACCACTAATCCTTTTCTATGTCCAATTTGCCCCTTTGGAGTCATGAAGACTCCATTGCACTGGCTCATAGGCTTGCTACGATCACTTTGCCCTTAAGGGTCGTGACGACTCCACTGTACTGATCCATAGCCTAATCCGTCTCTCTGTGGTGAAACAAAGTTATAAATGTCGATAACCCCTTTGCACACGTCCCGCAGCAAAGTCTGATCATGAAGCTAACTCGTTGGTTCTCATTTGGATCCTGAGTTACAACTTCTTCTTTGGACTACCTTTGCATCTCGGGTTTTGGTCTCCTCCCGTTCGTGGTTCAGTTCCAAGCTTCCATTCGCATCCACACTTCAGTTCAGATATGCACGGTTCGTGACTCGCATGGTGGAGCAGTTCGTGGGTGATGCTCCAATCCGGTTCGCGGCTCGCCCTTAACTCTGTCTCGTGGGATGCTCTGTTCGTGATCTCCTGGTGGTGGCGTCAGCCAAGACTCGCTCGTTGCACTGGTTCATGGCACACATATGGGTCGGCTCGTGACTTCATTTCCTGATGGTGATCCGTCTCATGATTGACAGTTCGTGGTCCTCAAAGTGGAGCAGCTCGTAATGGCGATGCTGGAGTGGTTCGTGAAGGCAGCTCGTGAGTTCGGGTCGTGGTCATGGGGTCTTTAACGACCGAGGTCGGCTCGTGATAAGTGCTTCACGAACGGGGTGTCTGACCAATTTCTGCAACTTTTCCTAACAAGCAATTTACGCCATACGATGGTGTTTCCGACCATTCTAACTTGGCTATACAACCACAAAGCATTCCAAACAGTAATAGTAACATGTATAATCAACCATAAACACCAAAACAACAATTTAACATGTTAATATGGATCAAACATACCCAAGACCCATGTTTTCCCCCTAATCTTCTTAATCGTGATTTAACCATATGATTAACAAAACATGTCCAAATTAATCCAAATTTCTAGCAGACGCGTAACATGACATTTAAGAATTTCTACATATTTTTCTAGACTTTTATAATGCATAATTTTGTTAATTAACACTAATCATCCCTAATAAGCCGTAATTAGTGAAGAAACATGCTAATCACTCACCTTAGCCACAAATAAATCTCAGATCTGAAAATATTTCTGATTTGGGTCAAATCTCTATGAAACACAACAGCTCTACCTCGATCTCTATGCTAATACGCTTTAATTTGATTTTGATTAGGCCAATATGTGATTAGAAAGTAATTAAGGACGATTATAGAAGGTGAAGGTCATTGCTAGGGTTCAAGAGGTGATAAGTGGCAGTTGAAAAATGACAAAAACTGATTTCCCGAACCCTATCAGCCTCCCCATAACCCTAATCCCGAAATGGGTTATGGGCTCATACGTTAATTACCAAATTAGGCCCGGTTAAGCTGTTTTTCACCTTCTAAACCTTATTTTAGCCATATCTCCCAAACGATAAGTCCGTTTGACAAATGTGACCACTCTATGGAAAGGTAAACCATCATCTGAATCCAATGGAAGTGGTTCCAGGTCAAAACTCCTCACCAATCAAAAGTTATAGGAAAAAAAGATTCACTAGGGGTAAAACGGTCATTTAAAATTCGGCAAAAATCATGAACATGGGAAATGACCCAATAGTTGTTCCCCAAAGTCACACTGCCATATGACTTCGTATAAGAATGAAATAAATATTCTACGATCCTTCGATATGTAGTGCGGGTCGTTACATTCTCCTCCCCTTAAGAAATTTCACCCCCAAAATTCCTTAACCAAAACATACAATGGTATTCTGCATGCCTGTCGACCATTTACAACAATCAAACATACACAATAACACAGCAATCCTATCCGAGCATGCGGTTCACTACCATGAGAATAATTATCGCTATTTAAAATCTTACCAGGCAAAGAGTTCTGGATACAACCTCCTTATGTTCTCCTATGATTACCAAGTACAGTCATTCTCGTTATCACCCCACTATATCTTGACTAGTTTCACCATATTCCTTCGAAGTTGCTTCGTATCGTGCTCGACAATACGACTCGGTCTGCGGTTCCCAACTACCTCGGGTTCTATTTCGATATCATCCAACTGATCTGGTGAAATAGTCATATCAGGGTTGTGCGCAAACTTCCTCAGCTGGGAAACATGAAATACGTTGTGAACTCCGACCATTTTGTCAGGCAACTCAACTTTATACGCCAAATTCCCAACTTGCTCGAGAACTGGAAATGGACCAACAAATCTTGGTGCTAACTTGCCTCTCCTACCAAATCGAATCACGCTCTTTAACGGAGAAATCTTGACAAACACCAAGTCGCCAATAGAGAATTTCAAGTCTCTTCGCCTTTTATCAGCATAACTCTTCGGCCTATCTTGGGCAGCATTCATCCGCTGTTGAATGACCTTGATCTTATCTGAAGTTTCTCTTATCACATCTGGCCCATGCACAAACTTCTCACCGGTCTCTAACCAAGATGATGGTGAGTTGCACGGTCTTCCGTACAAAGCTTCAAATGGAGCCATTCCAGTACTAGGCTAATAACTATTATTATATGCGAATTCAACTAGATGCAAATGGTCATCCCATGATCCACCAAAATCTGCTATACAAGCCCTTAAGAGATTCTCTAATACACGATTCACCCTCTCCATTTGACCGTTGGTTTGAGGATGATATGCGGTACTGAGATATAATTTTGACCCTAAAGCCTCTTGTAAGATCTTCCAAAACCCACCAGTAAATAACAAATCTCAGTCACTCACAATAATTTTAGGTATTCCATGAAATCTCACTACCCATTTCATATACAATTCCGCAAATTTAACTGTCTTTCTATTCGACTTGACCGGTATGGACCTTGCACTCTTGGTCAATCGATCCACAATCACCCAAATGCTATCATGGCCTAATCTAGTCCTTGGTAAACCATCAATAAAATCCATTGAGACTTGTTCCCATTTCCATTCAGGAATTTCCAGTGGTTGTAGCAAACCACTAGGTTTCTTTTGCTCGGCTTTAACTAGCTGGAAATCCATGCATTTGAATATAAACTTTCCAACATCGCTCTTCATCCCTTCCCAGTAGTAGGTCTGTTTCATATCTCGATACATTTTGTTACCACCGAGATGTATAGTCAGTTTTGAGTGATGACATTCTCTAAGCACTTCATCTCTCAATCCACTAACGTTGGGTACAACCACTCTTCCATTCTTTCTAAGCCATCCATCTCGATCAAGCCATACTTGTTCATCTCCTGATCGATACCTATCCCTAACTTGGAGATGATTTCTAATAGATTAGGATCGTCCCTCTGACTGGAACCAATCCGCTCAATCAAGGTGGGTCTGATCGTCAAACTTGCTAACATTCTGGATCTAATTCGCACTTTGGTCTGAAATCATACCCTGCGATATACTCCAGTTGCTTCCATTCCAGAAATATAGCCCCTAAACTGGCATGTCTCCTACTCAAGGCATCAGCTACTGCATTTCCCTTCCCGGGTGCGTATGCGATATTAAAATCATATGAAGCCAAAAACTCTAACCATCTCTGCTGACGGAGATTCAAATTCTTTTAGGAGAAAAGGTACTTTAATGACTTATGATCAGTAAACAACTCAAATATTTCTCCTAAGAGATAATGTCTCCACATCTTCAATGCGAACATAATCGCTGCCAATTCCAAATCATGGATAGGATATCTTTTCTTGTGCGATTTCAGTTGCCGACTAGCATAAGCTACAACCCTACCTCCTTGTAGCAATACAACACCTAGTCTGATACCACAGGCATCCGTGTATACCATCATCTCTTTGTTCCATTTAGGAATAACCAACACTAGCGCACACATTAACTTCTCCTTTAGACTCTTAAACACATTCCACACCTTTCATCCTAAACGAAGGCTTGGTTCTTCTTGGTCAACTGAGTTAACTATGCCGCTATCTTGGAGAAGTCTTGGATAAAGTTACGGTAATATCCATCCAACCCCAAGAAACTTCTAATGCCTGTTGCATTCTTGGGCGTAGACTAATCTTGCACTGTAGCCACCTTCGCAGGATCTACGGCAATGCCATTCTCTGAAACAACATAGCCCAAGAACCTGACTTCCCTCCTCCAGAAATGACACTTAGAAAATTTGGCTTTCAATTGGTGTTTCCTCAACACCTCCATCACTGTCCTCACATGTTTCTTGTGTTCTTCCTCTGTCCTCGAGTAAACTAAGATATCATCCACGAACACAAGACAAAACTTTCTTAATTGATCTTTGAAAACTCTACTCATGAGATCCACAAAATATGCATGTGCATTGGTCAATCTGAATGGCATGACCAACCACTCATAAAATCCAGACGGTGTCTGAAATATCGTTTTAGGAATACTCTCAGCTGCTACCCGGGGCTGATGGAAACTTGCCGCGAGATCTAACTAGGAGAACACTCTCACTCCATTCAACTGATCAAACAAATCGTCTATCCGTGGGAGAGGATACTTATTCTTCCTAGTCACATTGTTCAGCTCATGGTAGTCTACACATAAATGAAGGGAACTGTCTGCCTTAGTAGCAAATACAACTGGTGCTCCCCACTCGGAAACACTTCTTCTGATAAATCCTTTCTTTAAAAGATTGTTTACTTGCACCCCGAGCTCTCGCTGCTCCCTTGGCGCCATACGACAAAGAGGCATCACTATAGGTCTGGCATCTTTCACTAAATCAATATGACTCGATCTCTTGGTGTGGTGGAAGTCAGGGCACTTCCCCGAAGGTGTCCGGATACTCGCCAGCAATAGGCCCCTCTGACAACTCATCATGCGGTATGTAGAGGGAATTTAGAAAACAAGCCATCACCCCATCACTAGGTAGGCTACCAAACAGTGCCCCACGCCCATCATCTGCCCTAACGGTCATCGAAGATCCTTCACAGTCCACCACCACCCCATACCTTTGGAGCTAATTGACTCCCAAAATAATGCCAAACCCAGTATGGCGCAAAATAAAGCAATCACAACTAAACATACGTCGATGACTCGATAAGATCAAATTACGACAAATCAAACTAAGGCAAGTCGAACCACCGATTGGGTTCGTCACAACTAAAGTCTATCGACAATCTTAGGTTTCAATCCCAACCTATCTATCAGGTCAATAGATATGAAGGAATGGGAAGCCCTGGTATCAAACAGAACTCGAACAGGAGCATCATAAACAGAAAGCATACCTTGAATAACGACATTCTTTCCCTTCTCTGTCGTAGTTGGGGCATTCAACGAAGAAGGAACATCACTGATAGCATATTCTTTCAGGATCTGCTTCTCTTTCGGAGGTTGCAGACATTTATCCTTAAGATGTCCCACTTGGCCACAGTTGGAGCACTTCCTGTCTACAGGATTTGCCCTACAATCTTTGGCATAGCGGCCCTTCTTGCCACAGCTATAGCATTCAACATCTTTCTTGTCCTTATTTTTCTGACCACTCTTGGTCTGATCATGTTTTCTCTTATTCTGAGAAATTTTCTTGCCTCCATCGCTTGCCTGCGGCTTTGGCTCCCCTGCAGATGTAACAACAACCTCAGACTTTGACTTAGGGTAAAGACTCTCCGACCTCAATGCCTTTCCCACTATAGACTCGAATGTCTCATCGATATGGTTTATGAGTCTTTCCCCCAAGTACTCATCTGGGCCAGTTATGAACTTCTTGTTCTTCTTCTCAGTAGTATCGATAAGGAATCCATACTTCGATAAAGTATCGAACTCAGAAATATATTCCGAGACTGCCCTACCATTCTGCTTAAGTTCCAAAATTTTCCTAAAAAATCTGATTTCTGAGTAGCTGGAATAACTTATCACTTAACCGAGTCTTTAATTGATTCCAAGTAACTTGATCCTCGGGAGTAGCTGCTTTGATAACATTCCACCAATTCATAGCTCATCCTTGAAGCTGATGGGATGCTATCTTTCTCTTCGTTGCGTCCTCGATTCCTAAATCCTCGTAGATGCGCTCACAGCTATCCAACCAATCTTGAACATCTGTGGCCAATTCCGTTCCTGGAATGGCTTCCCACCAAGGCTAGTATAATCCTTGTTAAGCTTGGCGAAATCGGCCCTAGGCGCCTGCACCGCTGCACCACCACCATTAGCAGCATTAGGAACTGCCCCCCGAACGTCCCTAAGCATCTGTCTCATTAAGGTAGTAAACATCCTCCGCATATCAGGATCATTCCTATTATTGGCCCCTGAACCAGTACTCCTTGTATATCGGCTCATCGCTCAGTCTGTAAATAGAAAACAATTAACCATCTCCATAGTGGTTCCAGTGTAGTGCGACTTCATCCTTAGTCATACTAATAGTGTATATATATAGCTTTTGAAAACCAAAATATCACAAATACGCGCTCTCATATACATATATTATCTCTCCCTGGTGCCTTCCCCTAGGTTAACAATGCAACCTAGAGCTCTGATACCAAATGTGACGGCTCGCCCCGCACCAGCCGACATTGCCCCTGAAATGCGCTACGCCAATGTCCAACCAGCACGGGACAGTCGTCAAAAGAAAGGAAACATTACACTGAACTAACAAGGAACCTGTAGAATGTATCACGGCACATATGATAAAGTATAATAGTAACATAACTTGACATAAACCAGGCGAGACGGTGCATTAGCTGAAAACTAAACCATCATAGTAGCGGAAATCCAAAATACGGCTGGTGATCCAAAACCATTATTACAACTTCAAAATACTGTCTCTAAAGCAGAAATAGAAAAGGTGCACTACTAGTTCCCAAAGTAGTGACCAGCAACAGCACAAGGAGAATATATATCTATATCGTATGTAGAAGCCTCCTGCTCGTCTCCAGTATAGCTACTCGTGCAACCACCAGACCTTCCTCTATTCTGCTCGTTTGAGAACCCAGAGTAATAAGAAGAAACATAAAACTATGAGTCAGACAACAGTCTGGTATGAGTGGTAGCAAGTATACATCTCTAAGATGAACAAGTAAAAGGTATAAGAACCATACCTGAACCTGGCTTGCGACCAAAGAGTTAGCACAACAGGATGTACAGTACAGTACTCTAAGGTAATACTAACATAATATGTGAAAATGGGAGCATGCGTGTCATGGTGATAGTAAACATCAAACATAGCAATCAACCTCTCATCTCTCACTCAGCGCTTAAAGCATACGATATCCACCACTTTGATCACCCAATACTTTGCTACGATCACATTTCCCTTGGGCGCTATAATGACCCCATTGCACTGATCCACAGTCGCTAATCCTTTGTTATGTCCACTTTGCCCCCTTTGGAGTTATGACGACTCCACTGCACTGGCTCATAGCCTTGCTACGATCACTTTTACTTTTGGGGTCCTGATGACTCCATTGCACTGATCCATAGCCTAATCTGTCTCTCTGTGGTGAAACAAAGTTATGGATGTCGATAACCCCTTTGCATACATCCCGCAGCAAAGTCCGATCATGAAGCTAACTCGTTGGTTCTCATCTGGATCCTGAGTTACAACTTCTCCTTTGGACTATCTTTGCATCTTGGGTTTTGGTCTCCTCCCGATCGTGGTTCAGTTCCAAGCTTCCATTCGCATCCATACTTCAGTTCAGATATGCACGGTTCGTGAATCGCATGGTGAAGCGGTTCGTGGGTGATGTTCCAATCCGATTCACGGCTCGCCCTCAACTCCGGCTTGTGGGATGCTCTGTTCGTGATCTCTTGGTGGTGGCGTCAGCCCATGACTCACTCGTGGCTCAGGTTTGTGGCAGACATATGGGTCGGCTCGTGACTTTATTCATGATGGTGATCCGGCTCATGACCGAAAGTTCGTGGTCCTCAAAGTGGAGCGGCTCGTCATGGAGATCCTAGAGTGGTTCGTGAAGGCAGCTCGTGAGTTCGGGTCATGGTCATGGGGTGTTTAACAACCGGGGTCGGCTCGTGACAAGTGCTTCACGAACGGGGGTGTCAGACCAATTTCTGCAACTTTTCCCAGCAAGCAATTTACGCTATACGACGGTATGTCCGACCATCCTAACTTGACTATACAACCACAAAGCATTCCAAACAGTAGTGGTAACATGTATAATCAACCATAAGCACCAAAACAACAATTTAACATGTTAATATGGATCAAACATACCCAAGACCCATGTTTTCCCCTTAATCTTCTTAATCATGATTTAATCGTACGATTAACAAAACATGTCAAAATTAGCCCAAATTTCTAGCAGACGCATAACATGACATTTAAGAATTTCTACATATTTTTCCAGATTTTTATAATGCATAATTTCGTTAATTAACACTAACCACCCCTAGTTAGCCGTAATTAGTGAAGAAACATGTTAATCACTCACCTAAGCCACAGATAAATCTCAGATCTGAAAATATTTCTAATTTGGTCGAATCTCTATGCAACGCAACAGCTGTACCTCGATCTCTTTGCTAATCCGCTTTAATTTGATGTTGATTAGACCAATATGTGATTAGAAAGTGATTAAGGATGATTTTAGAAGGTGGAGTCCATTGCTAGGGTTCAAGAGGTGATAAGTGGCACTGAAAAATGACAAAACCTAATTTCCCAAACCCTATCAGCCTCCCCATAACCCTAATCCTGAAATAGGTTATGGGCCCATAAGCTAATTACCCTAATTAGGCCCGGTTAAGCTGTTTTTCACCTTTTAAACATTATTTCGGCCATATCTCCCAAACGGTAAGTCCGTTAGATAATTGTAACCACTCTACGGAGAGGTAAACCATCATCCAAATCCAATGGAAGTAGTTTCAGGTCAAAACTCCTTACCAATCAAATGTTATAGGCGAAACAAGATTCACTGGGGGTAAAACGGTCATTTAAAATTCGGCAAAAATCGTGAACATGGGAAATGACCTCAATAGTCGTTCCCCAAAGTCACACGACCATACGGATTCTACAAGAATGAAATAAATATTCTACGATCCTCTGATATGTAGAATGCAGGTCGTTACAATTTCTCACCTTCTAACTTTTTTCTATTAATGATTTGGTATTTCCGATACTTGAACAGTCATCTTGGTGTTTTGTGTCGATTTTCGGAGTCGAAAATCCATGGGTCGCTAGAGTGGTATCAGAGATGAAGGTTGAGGAATTACCTTAGCTCTATGGCGTAACTCGACAGAGATGGGGTCAGTAATACTCTAGATTTAGTTGAGTGTATATATACGAGAGAGTGTTTTTGTAATTTTATAAACAAATGGTTTAATATTGTGGAGATTTATTGGTTGAGTGGCTTATGAATTCTGGTAGATGGTGGGGCACCACAAAGTCGATAAGAGTTTCTAAACGCTCGAATACGATGAGCCGACACAGTATGTTTTTGAAACGAGGGTAAACAAAATAATTTTACCCAAATTATATTTGATATATATATATATATTGGAATTAATATATATATTGGATGTGTTGGTTTTTATTTTAATCAAGTCAGATTATAATTGATATGGTTATAAATAACCAATTAGAATTTGTAAAAATATAAAATATAAAAATCAAGATGAACCGAATTTGGATTTGAATCAGAATTAGAATTGAAAACTCTAGAAACATGAAAAAATGTTGTAAATGGATTTTGGATTTAAAATATAACGAAATTTTAAGATCCTGGGGGAATTTGGAAATGTTTTCCAAACATTGTAAAGATATTTTGAAGTAATTTCAAAATGGAAGTGTTTAAAAATATGTTTTGAAGTGATATAGTATTGAACTCACTTCGATAGCTAGGTAATTATTCCGATGATGACTACAACATCATCAATGTTCATTTTCAAGTTTCTAAGTGATGGATCACTATCGAAGATTTTGTTTTGAATTGTTTTGAAATGAGTTGTTCAAAAATTCAAATATTTTGAATTGTTATTATTATACGATTTCAAGCTGATTTGAAATAAAACACAGGAATTTGAATTCTGAAATTTGGATTTAACTTATGAAGTCAAATAAATTGAATGGTAAAGGCGAATAAATAAATTAGAATTTAACTTAAAACTAAGTTAAATAAAGTTGGATTGGATTAGAGATAATCTGGAATGGAATTTGATTGTTGAATAAGAATTTGGAATTGGAGATTGGAACTGGAGTTTGAAATGAAATTTGACTTAGGTATAAGAGAATGATTGGATTAAGGATAAATTCAGTGGAGATGAATTGGTATGTCATTTGTATAAGCTGAATTGATAGAAAGTGGAAAAGATAAAGTTAAATACCCGACAAAAAGGTACAAGTTTATATTATATTTGAGTATGAGACTTCTATGAGCATATTTGGCAAGCTGTTTGATTTTCTTTTGGGTTGGATAAGGCCGGAAGAGGCGAGTTATTGGTTGTACCAAGTGAGCTGTGCGAAGGAGACGCTGGCGAAATTTTTCAAAAATTTAGGGTGTTAGGAAATTTTAGAAATTTTTTATTAATAAGAATGAATTAACAATTTAACTGAATTTTGTTGGTTTAGTTAAAACTGAAATTAAAAATTTAAAACAAGTAATTTTTAACCTATAATTGAGTTTGTAAGATTTTTCCCACTTTAGTAATTTCGGGGACGAAATTCTTTTAACGGGGAAGGAATGTAACGTTCCATATTTTTAATGATATAATAATTAATTAGTTTAATTATTTAGTATAGTGGTTTGATAATTAAATTGGTTTGAATTCAAATATGTTGAATATTTTAATAATATAAATAATGGGATAATAATATGTTTATTTCCGAAATAGTCCGAAATAGCTGGATTGGAATTTTTTGTAAATTGGATTATTTAAGGAATTTAATCGAGTTTATATTCGAATTAGAATAATGAATTTATTTATAAACGATAGCTGAACATATTAATTATAATATAAATTATAATCGAGCTCGTAGCATCGCGGTAGTTTGTAATATTGAGTTTTGAACTTCAACTGAGTGTACAAGATTCGTTATAAATCGGATTGCTTCAAAACAAGAAACGTTCGAATATAATTAACTGTATTTTTCTAATGGAAGTGAAAAATCGAGATTTTGTCTTATAGATTATGAGTTATGTCCAAATCAAATTTTCAAATAGTCGCTAAGGAATGTTTATAAACCATAACGATATATTTAATTTTAATTAAATATTGGTTTCGAATTTAGACAAGATTTTTGAGATGTAGTTATAGTTTAATTTTTAGAATTTTTCTATTATTTTTATTTTGGAAAATATGGAACTTTTTGTTTAAAGTAATTTACACTCTATATCAATGGTTTTGAGATTTCACCAAATAAGCTATTGTGTATTTTATTACACTTTTGGGACCACAACGCGTTATGCAACACGACTGCATTATTATTTTTGTCCATAGTGATGCTTACGTGAACATGATATTTTCTATTGAATTTAACACGGATAATTATAGAGGCAAGCACATATTTAACCCTTAATTTCCTATTAGCATAACACGCTTAAAATTAATATGGAAACTACACTTTGGAAGTGAATTTTGGACAGAGTGGATGAAGAATAAATACCAAAGCAATCAACATTTGGGCAGCTGCGATATAATTACACTATGCCCAACAAAAGGAAGATCAATTAACAGAAGGGGAAACCGAAAAATGCATCAAAAGGGTTATAAAAAAGAAACAAGACATATACAGCGCAACTTTCTTCATCACGTTGTCTTATGTTAACTTACCTTCACCATGAAGTAAACAGCTCTACACGCCTCTTGGCTGTGAAATGAAGTTTGTACAGTCGCATGTCACCTCCCTGTACCTTCCCCGGCATTTGCATGTTACCCATACGCATCCACTTCCTTCCTGTGCACCTTTCTTTGCAACTAAGCATATGTTAGCCTATATATACCAACACAGCGGAACTATTATACATTTTTTCTTCCACCTTTCCTTGTTTTAGCAACTAAAAATGTCAACCTTAAATAAATCAAAGCACCCCGTATAAAAAAACGAAAACAAGTTGTATTCTCCTCAATGAAAATTAACTTTCATATATTTAACATCCTTAGTGCTTAAGCTTCATGTTATATTTAATTACTTTTTTAATTTATAACGGGCCACTGTTCACGTGAATGAAGTTGCCGGTTATAAATTAAAAAAATAATTAAGCCCATGTAAATAAGAAAAAAAGAAAATGAAGCCCATACGTATATATAACATGCGGATTGGAATTTTAGAATGACATACTGGAAGGAATAGTTCGTGATTTCGGACCAGAATAGGAAGAAGGGTGTCGGGTAAAATGGGTTGGTGGAGAATGATGGATGGGCCGAGATAAATAAAGGGTGAGCCTAAGGCTATTACAAATTAAGGTTTATTTAATTTTAAATACATAAATATATATATTAACTTATAATGACAATATCTCATTTGTACTTAATCAGAATTCGAACAAACTGGTCACGTTGGAATCATAACAATGAGAGCTACATTTTGGAATGGAATTCATTGATAACAGAGTTACTAAAATTTCGTGATAAAATCGAATGGCTGTTGATTTTAAACAAAATAAAAGCAGAATCGTCAACTGCAGACTAAGTGAGTAAACTCACTAACTCTGTCCAATTTTAAATTTTTATAAACATTATTTTATATTGATAAAAATGATTAAATGTTGTGTGTGATGTTTGTTTGGTTGATTTACTAATAAATTGGTTGATATAACATGTATATTATAAGTCGTTGATTTAATACTGATTCTGTTTATTATAATATTTCATGTTGATATGAAATCAGTGTTGTTTACGTTGATTAAAATCTGTGGATGTAGGGAAACAGGTCGGAGGGAGCCGGTTGGATTCCTCAACATTTTTTTTTCATATACTGTATTATATGATGTGACAAATAATCGGTGATTGATTATTGTGTGCTTGGGGATGTTTGAATAACATTGACCCTAAAATACTTGATATTAAAATGCCGTAAAATATATTCAAATATATTGGAAAAGAATTTGGGGTTTTATAAAGGAAAAAATCTATTTTTAAAAAGAAATTGAATTCCGATTGGCTAGAATATAATAACTTGTTTAATTTTATAAATAAGTAATATGATTTACAAACAATATTTATTAATGAAGTGAAATGATTATTATTAAATAGTTTGGAAATATAATTCAAGAAATGGTTTTATTAAAAATGAAAAAGGAAATCATTGAATCTATTTCAAGGTTCGAAATGTGAATATGAATTGAATAAAGCCATAAGGATTTGTTAAATTAATTCGACGATGTTGAATGTTATTAAAATGATTTACTTTTAGAAATTATATATTATATAATTTGGAGTTTGACAAGATAATTAAGATTTGGTTTGGAACCAATAAATTATAATAGAATATGCAGTTGAGATATAATTATAACTTTGGTATATAATTAACAAGAAGTTCACGTGTAAATGAGGTCTATGAAATGACATATAAATACGTCTGTATTAAATAACTCGATAACTAGGAATTTAACCAGTAATGGCATTTATAAATATAAATCAAGTTTTGATTTGATAAAACGAGTCCAGTTTCTGTAAAGGAATATTATTTACGTTTTAAAATGAATAACGATTTAAAAGAAAACACTTTGCATATTAAACAGGTTATAAAAGGAAATTGATGAATATTTGAGGTGATAAATTCAAATATGAATCTAAAAATCAAGTTAACCTGAAACGGTGAGTTTATTCCGACGTTTGGAACGTTATTTGAATAGAGAGTATTCAAAAGTGAGTTACATGTTAGAATTCGATTCTATCCAATTTAGGAAAGTACCATTTACTATCCGGTTATAATCAATATTTATTTATTTATCTAATTAATTAATTGTTTATTTATTTAAATAAAAGTTATTATTGAAATTAAATATTTCCAAAGCAAAGATTGTAACGTTATCGTTATAATCAAGGATTTTTGTAAAGTGGATTAGTAAACTAAAATAGAGAGTTGTGTAAACAGTTTTGTAAATAAGAAATTAAGAAATGGAGCTAAGAACATTAGAAACTGACTGGAAATTAGTTAGGTTGAATAGTTGTCTGAGTATCGATCTGATGCTGGTTTCGGCCTTCGGGGTTTATACTTAGGGAATTGTTCACTTACTAGTTCATGGTTAGGGACTGATGGTTGTGGAAGGTTAGTGATGCATGAATGAGAAATGGAAATGTTTTCCAAATGTAATTGGCATATATTTTCTATATATAGAAAATAATAAATTATGGATATGGAAATGTTTTTCCGCAAATCGTGAGAGACAAAACAAGTTTAAGAAATATGGAAAATGGAAGATTAAGGAATGAATAAAGTAATGATAAATAAATTTAAAGGGGTTGAATGTTAATTGATGATTGATCGATGTAATTTCCATTTGGAAATACGACTGTTGTTTGTTTGTATGTTTTCATTTGATAGTTAAATAACTGACTATTAAAGATTTTGACAAATTTTCCATTGTCAATACGGAGAGATCGGGACAGATTTATTATCTGAAAACCACCATGTATGGCATTAGCGTTGCGAGTCAAATATGATTGAAGACAGAGAGTATGCAAGGGCTGTTTTGGGAATCCTAGGTATAAACTGCCTAAGATGGATTTACGAAATAGTGCCCTCGGTTTGTCCAGTCCCAGGACAACATGTATGGACGAATGTCTGACAGAGTATATCTAATTTATCGCGTAAGTTGATCACTTCAAACGTATTTACGTTGGTGGCAGTGGAATTCATTCCTCTTAGCTTTATACCCGTGGTATTTTTGAGGAAATCAATTTATGATTTGGTGGGTATAATGATGTAGCATTCAGAGTAAATGAAGGTATGATCTATCAAGATACGTTATGACTTCAAGCCTCATCAACCGAAAATTGACAAAAATCGGACAGGCAACATGGCTAAGTGGGTCGTACCCAATTAGGGTATATTGACATATCCAGAGAATATTAATATTTGTTACTTCTTTTGCTTCTTTATTTCCTGGGAACGGTTATGTTGGTATACCAAATGTAAGATGATAATATGTTCGGAACATTCAAGCAAAATGAATGGCCGGTCATGTGTGGCCAAGTTACATGATGTTCTTGTTGAACTCCAGTGTATCGCTTCTAGAGTACACTGATCAGAAGGTGGTTCCATACCTCGTCATAGTTGGAAATCCATTACCCAATAAGAGCCCTCGATTTTTGATTGTATATTATATATGTAGAGCGTGAGATGAAAGCGTTCTGCTAGATTGCTATTTACTTGATTTAGACATTATTATAATATCAGAAAATATTGATCTTAAGAAATACTTTGGGTTATCATAACGTAAAAATCGTCTGTGTTTATGTGTGTATCGTTCTTATGATTATCATTTCTTTTAAAAGGATTTTAAAAGTTAAACCAAGTGATTAGAGTTTACTCACACTAGTCCCATGACTGACCCAGAGGTTATTTTGTTTTTTTACCCTAAACTCTTGGGTCCCCAAATTTGTACGGGCAATCAAGTAGTCGCAGTTTTTCAGATATACGTAGAGGAGATTAGAGCAGGAGGCTTCAGAGTTAGATTTTTAGAGAGATTTTATTTCCGCTATGATATATATATGTGATGTACTCTAATGATATGTAAGTACAAATATAGTTTTGTATTTCAAAGTTGTTGTATAATATATTTTATTCGTTTCGCTGTGAGATTCGTGCTACTCTGATTCCGTTGTGTTGTAACCTTCTTCTTCTTCTTCTATTCAAACTTTCTTTCTTTCTATTTGTAACTCTCTAACATCTTTCTATTAATGATCTGGTATTTTCGATACTTGAATAGTCGACATGGTGTTTTGTATCGATTTTCGGAGACAAAAATTCATGGGTCATTAAACATATAGTACATCAAATAAGTTTAAGATTTTCATAAGTTCCTGATAAACGCTATTCACCCCCCTACTGTTTGTTTTACATTAATGTACGCATTCCTCATTCCCTAATAATTGGTATCAAAGCAAGGTTTTCAAAAAGTTCATAATCTGGTTTTTGAAAATATTAAATGAAAAATCTTGAAAAGATTCATAATACTAGTTTTAAATCATGCATTGCATCAAAGTTAGAAGAGTCTGCATCCAATTATGTTGAAAAATCAAGAGATCTACTGAATTGTTGTTCAATACATGAAAAGGTGTGTTACATGGCTATTAGAAATTCAAATGTTGGAAAGGTGTGTTACATGGTTGTTGAAAACTCAATTATGATGGACAAATGGTGGAAATAAAAAAGGATAAATAGATATTGGATAGTGGATGTTCAAGGCATATGACGAGAAAAACAGAATTACTAAATAATCTAGCATATAATGATGGAAGAATGGTTAACTTCGGTGATAACTCTAAAGGATATATAGTTGGCATCGGCAATGTTAATAATTCTGAAACTCTTACTATTTCTGATGTTTTATTAGTTAGAAATCTAAAACATAACCTATTAAGTATAAGTCAACTTTGCGATAAAGGCTTTAAAATCAGTTTTGAAAAAGTTGAATGCTTTATAGAAGATAGGAATTCAAAAGTAATATTTGAAGGAGATAAAAGAAAAATATAGATACACATAGTATGAAAATTTCTGATGTTAACCTTTGTCTTATGGCTAATACAAGCGACCCTTTGTCATAAGAGATTTATCCATATAAATTTCAAACATATTTCTAAGATTTCAAAGTTAGATTTAATTAGGGGATTGCCCAAAATGAAATTTAAGGTAAATAATTTATGTGATGCTTGTCAGTTCGAAAAATTGAAAAGGAGTTCATTTAAAGCAAAAGAGGAAATTACAACCTCGAAACCATTAGAGTTAATTCATGTGGATCTATTTGGTCATCCCAAACTCAATCAATAAATCACAACCGATACGTTAACGTAATGATCGATGATTTTTCTAGATTTACTTGGGCTTTTCTTCTTAAAATTAAAAGTGATGCTTTTGAATAGTTTAAAACCTTTGGTAAAAGAATTCAAAATTTGTTATCTTTAAAAATCAATACAATACGAAGTGACCACGGTGGAGAGTTCGAAAATGAATCTTTTTGAAAGGTTTTCTAATAAAAACAGGATAAACCATAATTTTTCTTTCCCAAGAACGCTTCAACAAAATGGAGTAGTTGAATGTAAAAATTGGTCAATTCAAGAGTGTGCGAGAACCATGTGATTTGATAGTAATTTATCGAGGATTTTTGGGCTATGGCAGTTGCAATAGCTTGTTATATATTAAATAGAATTTTAGTAAGTCCCTTAACTCATAAAACACCTTATGAACTTTTGTTTAATAAGAAACCAAAAGTATCACAATTTAAAATATTTGGAAGTAAATGTTTTATTATTAATACTAAAGAAAATTTAGACAAATTTGACTTTAAATATGATAAGGGAATATTTATTGGATACTCAGAATGAAGCAAAACATTTAGAGTTTTTAATTTAAGAACTAATACTATAGAAGAAACCTTAAATGTATCCTTTGACGAATACTATAAAAATATAACACAAAACAACGAAGATGAATATGAAAATGAGATTAAGGAAACGAATAATGAAACTAATCAACCAAATAAAAGAATTAGATTATTAAGAGATCATCCTGTAGAAAATATATTAGGAGATATTAAATCTTTTGTTAGAACTAGAAACCAATTAAATAGTATGAGTAATTCAGCTTTTATTCAACTATTGAACCTAAGAATCCAAAGTAAGCATCATCCAATGATTCATGGATTCTTTCTATGCAGGAGGAATTGAATCAATTTACCAGGAATGATGTTTGGGAACTTGTTCCTAGACCAGAGGATAAAAACTATAATTGAAACTAAATGGGTTTATAAAAACAAAATGTATGAACATGGTGAGGTCGTAAGAAATAAGGCACGATTAGTAGCACAAGGTTATACTCAAGAAAATGGAATATATTATGATTAATCATTTGCCCTCGTAGCAAGACTAGAAGCAATTAGGATATTATTAGTCTTTTCTAATCATAATAATTTCAGATTATATCAAATGGATGTTAAAAGTGCTTTTCTAAACGGATATGTTAAAGAAGACGTATATGTAGAGCAACCACCTCTTTTTGACGATGAAAAACTTCCAGACTGCGTATATAAACTAAACAAAGCTCTATATGTATTAAAACAAGCTCCTAGAGTTTGGTATGATAGATTAAGAAATTATTTATTACAATATAATTTCGAAATTGGTAAAATATATAATACACTTTTTATTAAAAGAAATAATAATGATATACAATTAGTACAACTACATATTGATGATATAATCTTCGGATCAACAAATCATAAAATGAATAAAGAATTCTCAGATATTATGACACAAGAATTTGAGATGAGTCATATAGGAGAACTAACATTCATCTTAGGATTACAAATAAGACAATTAAAGAATAAAATATCTATTATTCAAGAAAAATACGCAAGAAATTTAATTAATAAATATAATTTAGCAACAATTAATGGGAGACCAACACCAATGGCAACCAATATAGCCTTAAGTAAAGATGATACGTCAAAAGACGTTGGTCAAAAATTATATAGAGGTATGATAGGATTATTATTATTATATATAACTTCTAGTAGACCAGATATAATGCATAGTGTATGTCTCTGTGCAATATATCAATCATAACCTAAAAAAAATCATTTAAAAGCCATAAAACATTCTAAGATATGTAAAACATACATTAGATTTTGGATTACTTTATCCTAAGGATGATTCATTTGATTTAATCTCTTATTGTGACTTTGATTATGCGGGATGTTAATCCGATCGTAAAAGCACAAGTGGAACATGTCATTTCTTAGGACATTCACTAGTTTCCTGGTTTAATAAAAAAAACAAAATATGGTATCTTTGTCATCAACTGAAGCAGAATATATATATGCTGCTTTGGCTTGTTCACAAGTAATATATATGCAACAAACCTTAAAAGATTTTGGATTAAATGTAAATAAATCACCTATGTACTACGATAATACAAGCGCTGTAAATATATCTAAAAATCCAACTTATCATTTAAGAACTAAACATATTGATATACAACATCATTTTCTAAGAGATAACATAATTAAAGAGAAAATTTCGCTCGAATTTATAGAAACAGAAAAACAAATAGCAGATATATTAACAAAACCATTAAAGGAAGCAACGTTTACTAAATTTAGAATATAATTAGGTATTTGTTCATTAAGTGAAATAGAGTAATTAAATATATTAATATATATAATATAACAAAAAATAAGAAAAAATAAAATACACATATGTCGACATACATTTTTCGACATGTCGACATATAACTACCCGATTTCAAAAATTAATTCCCACCAAAAGGTAGTTACAACACTATTTAAAATACTTGTTTCGAATTTTCTTCTTCATCTTCTCATTTCATTTCTAGAAAAATTCTAAACCATATAAACAATGATCTCCACTAATTATAATAATCAAGTCAATCCTGATTTGTCCCCGGACCATCTGAAGGTCCATTTCAGTGCACTACGCTCGCTCGTGTGATGAAAATAGAAGAGAAAATGGAGAATGTACTATAAGTGCTCGCCGAAATCCAAGTTTTACAAATAAGGATGAATCAAGAGCATGTGAAACAAGGAAGACTCATGCGAAATCTACAAAAATTTGTTATGGATAACCACACTAATCCGATTATCATCAAAGATGATAATCAAATAGTGGAAGAGGAAGAGAATAAACGGTTGAAGATGAGGAAGAAGAAGCACAAACTG
Organism: Allium sativum; assembly: GCA_030737875.1. Lineage (NCBI taxonomy): Eukaryota > Viridiplantae > Streptophyta > Magnoliopsida > Asparagales > Amaryllidaceae > Allium > Allium sativum. Next base: position 534,076,268 of record CM060923.1, on the reverse strand, counting down.
AAGGCATGGAGGAAGACGACCAAGTCATATGCGTTGGCAAAGTATACTTCGATAGAGAAGGGAATATAATTGAAAAAAATGGGAAATTTTGTCCCCATTATCCCAATTCCCCAATTCATAAATCCTCAGTCATCAAAAAACTTTTGACATTTAGTTTCTCGTTTGTTTGTACATACGATGTAATACGTACAATTATAGTGCATTTGTGTTCTCGTAAAACATTGTAATTTGTATGGTTTGTATTGTTTGGCTTGTAAAACAATGACTAATTTTTTTAGTTCATACAATGTTTGTTTTCTATCTAGTTTTCATAGATTTTAGAATAAGTATTAGAATAGTTATATAGGATATTATATAATATAGGCATGAATTTAAGGGGAGTCATGTATACTAATATAGAATTAAATATTATAACCTTAGAATAAGATAGATATATATAAGTTATTTATGGGGAGTATGTTTAGAAGTTCTTTTTGTTGATGATAATGGGGGAAGTATAAAACAAAGATTAGTTAGGTTTAGTTTAAGGGGGAGTATGTAGGATTTATGGTGAAAAGGGGGTATATTCTAAGAACTAAATCAAAAACTATGAACAAGTGTGAATATTCTAAAAATCAAGGTTGTCATCATCAAAAATGGGGGATTGTTGGAGAATGGAGTTTAGATGACAACAACCTTATTTCAATTATATTTTATTATAAGATATATACTAACATCTCTATCTAGAATATATATACATATATATATATATATATATGCAGGGTTTTGTATACAGAATTTAAATATTGAAGACTGTACAGTTTCTCAAGTGCCAAGAGATTTAGGATTCAGAAGAGAATCAAGACTCATGAGTTATCAAAATATCAAGATTTCAAGAGTTAAAGAAAAATATAGTAATTGAGTCTAGTTTATATGTAAGACCCTGAGTAACACACTAGGTTCAAATTCTGATTTTCAAATTTCAAATTCTGTTTTCAAAATTCAAATCTAATTTCAAATTATTTTTTCTTACTTATAATTTCAAACATATATGTTTATAAAGTTTTAATATACATATATAAGTTTATAATATAGTTTTATAGTTTTTAAATCTTAGAACTTTATAAATATGTTTATATAACATATTATTATGTTGCCATACGATTTTACACTTTAAAATATTCATTTAAATTACTAAATTTTGATTCAAGAATTTCCAGAATAAAATATATAATTAAACACTTAATAAATAGTTTTAAAAAATCAAAATATTATACATATGTAAACATACATAATTAGACATGTCGACATATAACTATCACATTTTAATTTTCAAAGAAAGTGTCTTTTCACTATTTGAAATGTTTAAGAAACATTGCAACCTTTGGGACACTATAAATAGGGGTTGATTTCGAATTTTTAATCGTTCTTTCTTCTCTATCTTCACCCCTTTACTTACCACCATTAATATACATTATTTTCTTGATTTGTACACTTATACTTTGTCGATTTCTACTCAAATTATATCAAACTTCTTCTCTTCTCAAGCTCTATCAAATACTCTTTGAATTGAAGTGCTATTAAAGAGTTCTATAGTTGTTGTAATGGTTTGGGAAAGGGTATGTTCCTTATAGCCCTGAAATCAAGTAAAGGGGACGGTGTTAACCTTGTAGCCATGAAATCAAGGTTGTTTGGACCGGTGTTAACCTCGTAGCCGTGAAATCAAGGGGTTGTACTTGGATATTGATAATAATAGAACTCTATGCAATCCAACGTTGCATGGGACTCGACGTAGGAGCAATCTGAACCAGTATAAAATCCGTTGTATTATTTCCTTTTTTGCATTTTATATTTATCTACTTCTGTGTGTGTGATTGTTTCTGTGTTTGTGATCATCTCTAGTGTGGTAATCATTGTGTGATTCATATAGTAGATCAAATAAGTTTAAGATTTTCATAAATTCCTTATAAACACCATTCACACCCCCTCCCCCTCTAGTGTTTGTTTTGCCTTAAGATCTGCATTCCCTAATAGAGGTAACATGGGATGTTTCATAAGCAAATAGAAAGGAAAATGGATGTGTATGTGGGTGATATGTTGGTAAAATCCGAAAAGGCAGAAGACCATCTAAAGGATCTAGAATAAATGTTTATGTTTATGTGGAAGTATCAGATTAAGTTAAGCCCTCAAAAATGTCATTATGGAGTCTATTTAGGAAAAAAATTGGGCTACATCACAAGAGAATAAGGAACAGAAGTTAGCCTCATTTAGATAAAGGGAATAGGAGATATGACTGAATTCAAAACCAGTAAGGATGTAATGAGTTTAAATGGAAAGGTAGAGCCTTGGGTAGATTCATTTCGAAGGCAACTGATAAGTGCGTATTATTCTTTAATGCGACTAAAGAAAAAGAAAAACTTTGAACGGGGAGAATATTGTCGAAGGGAATTGCAAAAGATAAAAACCATTTGAAAAAAAACCTCTTATATTATCCAGCCTAAAGGTTGAAGAAACCTTGTACTTGTTTATTGTGATTTCGAAGCATGTCGTAAGCTCAGTACTGATTCGATAAGTAAGTGGAACACATTTTCTCATATACCATGTAAGTATGCGACTAGAGGACCCCAAAACCCTGCTATAGAGAAACTAACTTATGGCTTGATATTGAATGCTTGAAGGTCATACTTTAGGTGCATCCCATTAAAGTCTTTACTTGTTTCCCTCTTAAATGAGTGTTTAGCAAACTGGAAACATTAGGAAGCATAGAGTATAAGCCATGAATAGCTATCAAAGGATAGGCTTTAGCCGATTTTGTAAATGAATACACAAGATTTATTAAACAATGATTTAGAAAGAAAAAATCGAGAGCCGAAATAGCAACTATTCATGGATGAAGCTTCCAATGAACAAGGATAAGGGATGGATATGTCATGATTTCCACAGATGGCATCGTTTGCATTATGTTATGAAATTGGATTTTCCTGCAACTAATAACATGGCACAATGCGAGTCGATGGTAGCTGGATTAAATTTTGTAATATAACACCAAATTCCAGGATTCAGATTTTTAGTGACTCCGAATTAATGGTAAATTAACTAAAGCTTATCTGTCAAACAAATGATCCTAAGTTTGCCCGGTATTTTAAGAAAATATCAGAAATGCTTTCATCATTCGAAGATTTTTCTATAATTCAAATTCTGAGAGGAGAATATTCCTAAGCAGATTCCTTACTGAGCTAGCGAGCTCTAGAGGAGCCCCTGATACTCAAATTATTCCCGTCGCGTATTAACCGGCTCCAAGTATCAAAGATAAAACCATCGAAAAGGAAAGGAATTGTTAGTCCTAGGTTGTTCGTAGGCTTAACTCAAGAAGAAATGGAAAAAGAAGTGGATCAAGAGGCTTCGTCCGAGTAGCTGAACCCTTTCGGAATAGATGGATACAATAGAAATAAATGGATGACATCTACTATGGAATATCTGATTGACGACATGCTTCCTCTGGAAAAAATAGAGGCACGAAAGATTAAACAACAAGTCCTAAAGTTTACGATTCTCAAATGGAACCCTTTATGTTTTCACCAAAAAATGGCTCAAACACCAATGGTACGTTAACCGTACCAATGGGATTAGAAAATAAATGGAGCCGTAATTAACAAAAGCTAAAAGCAAAAATGTGATGAAAATAAAATGGAGGTAAGGTTTTAGAGTGGTTCAGCCCAAAACTAGGCCAACGTCCACTATGACGGTAACTTGCATTATCATGATGGTGATTACAAAGCATAAAATTTCTTTTTATACATGCATCTTTTCTCTTTTACAACATATACTCTCTCACACACATATGAGTCGCACATAAATTCATGGAATTCAATGGAGAGATGATATGATCCGTGAAGGAGGAGGATAAACCGGTAGTGGAGAAGAAAAGTGTCCTTGGTTAAGGAGGATGATGGATAATCTACAATCTCTTAGACACATGTGATCTCAATGGATGTCATGGCCAAATGGGTGAACCATTCTTCCAATGGAGATGATGATGATGGTTGAAATGTTAAGTAATGGTGGTGGAAAGAATTCGACAGCACTTTATGGTGGCAAGGAGTCGATCCCCTTTATGGTGGAAGCCATGGCCTATTTATAGGTGAGCCCCCGAAGAAATGAGCTGAAATCCACATATGCAGGCTGTTGGTCGCTCGTCCCATTAATTACTAAAATGCCACCGCTTAGCTTTAGCCAACTGTTGATAGCCTTATTCAGCTGTCCCGTGCGAGCGACTTTATAGGAGCGAGCGATTGCATAGATCTGAGCAGATTGAACGGGCGGTCAAGTGATGAGTACATGGGCGACTAGTTAGAGATTTCGGATTGATGTATGGGCGACTGACTGAGCACCATGTTAAGCCTTTTAACGTTTGATTGATAGATGGTATCTGGTTGATGCAACTATATCTGAATGTAGATGGACGGGCGACCAGCACCGCAATCTGTAGGCGAGCAGTAGAGCTTGTAAGTGCGACCCTTCAGGAGCTGGTATCTGACCGACCGGTAGATAGCGTCTGATAGAAGTACTAGCGACTGGTCGAGGAGCGAGCGACTGGGGTTGCAATCCATGAGCGTTCATAGGATGCGTGTACGACCTCTGGTATCTTTGGCTTCCTTACTCAAAATCAACCAGGATAGCATGAACGAACAACTACAGAGTGGAATGTGTGATCGAGGCCAATCCTTCTTCTTGTCTTATACGACCGACCTCTTCCATATAAGAATGAGCAACTTCGTTTAATATAGACGACCTTTCCAAGACATACGAGCCTTACCGTCCTTGTATCATGTTGCACTTGAGCTTGCTTTGTGTGCACAACATCTTTGTACGGTCGTGTTATGCGATATGACTGACTCTAGCTATGTTGAGAGGACGACCTCACTAACAAGTAGAGCGAGCTATCTTTATGTGCGAGTGGTTTTTCCAAGGGCGTATGAGTCATTCTACACCCGTGTCCCCTAGTGTTTGAGTGATTGCCCCAATGTGTGTCTAGGAAGAAGAAGAACGGGCGATCCCTTATTGTTCTTGAGTCGTACCATCCTTCGGTCTTGGTTTGTATGTACGACCCCTTTTCTGGTATGACTGACCGATCCCTCGCATCATGCTCGACCCTTAACTTGTGTGCGAACAAACTTGTTATGACGCTTATCCAACTCGAGTGCTTGTCTTGCACCTTTAACTCAAACTTAATCATCTAATGTGTGCACAAATTTTTAAGGGATAACATCTGCCCCTCGAAGTTTGTAATTTTGTAAAAATTACATGCTTCGAAATAATTAAATGTGGCACCATTCGATGGATTAAGTCAAACTTTCCACGTGGCGGTCGTGCTTTCACATGGCTTACATATATGCATGTTCGAATGGGATCACGGTCGCAGATGTGCAGACATAACTAGCTGAATTTAAGGTCGTTCGTTTACATAGTATGGCCGAGCGAGCGGGATGACGCGCCACTTTGGCGGCTTGGCGTTTTAGTCTTCCTCTTACTTTATATACCGCCCTCTTACTTTCCCGTTTCCTATTTCTTTTCTTTTTCTTCGGAGAAGCTTTTAATGGTGGTATTGTTCTAGACAATCTTACTCATTGTTCCGATTACTTTCATACTTCAATTGTATTAGTCCTTCAAAGTTTTGACTTAAAATCGTGCGTGGTATCTTCATCGAAGCTCTGCAACTTCGAGGTTGATTAAGGCAACCTACCCACTTAAATTTGAGATTATCCACTTGTTTGTAGGTAAATTGCTCTTAACCTTTCTTTGGTTTAATCTGAAGTAAGAATTTGATAACCCTTGGTACAACTTAAAGGACCTAAATATTAACCAAGATTCTCCCTTGCGGGTTTTTTAAGGATTTTGTGGTTTTAACTGGATCGTTGCAGGGTTATACATGTAAACATTTTGTCCGTCGAACACGTACAACATTTTGAATTTCTGATTTTTTAGTAACATGCATGTAAGTTGCTTGCCGAAATGCTTTTAATATCCCTTTGTTGCATACTTGTGTAATCATGTTGTTGCTGGTACAGTTTTGTTGATTGTCACTCGAATTGGCAACAGTTTTTGCATTTGTACTGCGAAATTGAGAGATTTGTACACGTCGTTCATAGTCTGCATTTGTTTTGACCCTATACTTGGTCTGGAAAATTTCCTTTCTCTTTGTCATTATTAATCATATTCGATCTCTATGGTCGCTTTACTTTAATTTGGCAAGGGTCGTTCTCGCCCAATTTATATATGAGGTTGGTCACGAATGAGCCCATTCTGACTAAATATGATCGATCGCCTTGACTTGAGTTTGAGTAGATTACACGATCTGATTATGCACGTCCAGGTCAGGATCGGCGTGAGTTTAGATCGGAATCTGGTTATTCATGTATGAGCGGGTCAGAACCCCTTGCGAACGATTGGTCAAAGGTTGTGCGAATGGTAAGATATTTGGGTTGTTTATGCCTTAAACTTGGTTGGATTACTTTTATCTGACCCGTAAGGGTCGGTCGTGCATGGCCTCATTTTTGTTTGCACTCGTTCAACTTCTGCCGTTTTGGTAGTACTAATTCTTTAGTGACATAATATTTATTCATGTAGAAATACTAACACGTCATCAATTACACTAGAGTTCCAAGAACTAAACTATGTTTGGCTAAGCTAGAAGTTCTGACCAAATTGCTGAAACCACATCAGATCTTGCCCTGGGGTAAATGCTACTCAAGACTTACCAAAGCCCCATGCACTTTCCAATATACCTTGTGAGAGGCATGTGACAGAGCTTTCTTTTAGCTCGTTTCAACAATTGTGCAACCAGTTTGGAATTTCAGAAGGAAGAAGCCAAGTTTCCCAAGAAGAATGATTTTGCGAATGTTCCTCCAACTGGATATGTTGCTGTTAATCGCGGTATGCTAATGAGCGGGGCGATTCCTCCTTTTAACCCCTATCTATAAATGATTCTCTGAAACTTAGCTATTGCCCCGTGTCAATTGCACCCAAATGGTTATGACGTTTTAGTAAGCCTTTATATCCTTTTCATGAGAGAGAAACAACGTGCTCCTTCACTTAAAGATATATGCTCCTTATATTCTTTTAAGATAAGGAATCAACGCCCTTCAATTATTTTTGTTGAAAGTCGGGGCTCCAAGATAATTACCGCCTAGTGGAAAGTGTTCGAGGATTTCCGAATCAGTATTTCTTTGTCTGATGCCCTAATAGTTTTTGTGGCTTGTGGATGGAAGGCGGTGAGTATATTTACTTCTTAGAACCCTTTTTACTCCTTTATTATCTATTACTTAAGTCTTTAGTTACATTACAGTGCTTCCTGATTAGAGTATCGTTCTTAATCAAGATCTCTATCATTCTCTACTGGCTGTTAAGGAACGTGAGAGGAATAGGAAATTTTTTATTATAGAAAAGTTCCTACATCAATATAACTTGCTTCCTCCTTCGCTTCACAGTGGATTCTGCTGATAAGAAAGGTGCTGCTAGCAAGTCTCCGGCGAAAAGGGCCCCAAAAGAGAAGCATTCCAACCCCGCAAAGAGTAGTAAAGCAGCTCCTAAATCCAAATCGGTTTCTGCTAAAAAGGTAGTATCCAAGCGTCATAAGAGTAAAAATCTCGTGATTTTGTCAGACTAGACTGGGAAGGAGGTACTTCTTCAGGTTCTACAGGGGAAACTGACCAGGATGATGCAAGTGAGACTTCTTCAAAAACTGCTTTGGATCCGGTGAAGGAGAATGAGCAGTTTGATGAAGCAAGAGTGACTTCTAAGGGAGCTTTGGATGTTGATAGAATTAATGAAAATTTTCCCGTTTGGGATAATCAAGAAGAGGGGGGTTCAGAAACTTTTAAGGAACTTCATGTCCTTGATTTAGCTAAAGACCTTATTGTAGGTGATACTGTCATTCAAATATTTAAATCCCAGATCTTAAATACAGGAATTCTCAAAGCTCCTGTTTCTAGGCCAGGAATATATCTCACAAGGCTAGGGATTGCCTTAGTACCTCCATGTATACTTAGCACATTTCCTTTTTCATGCCATATATTCCCGATATTTTAGCTCTTTTCATCTTGTTCTAGTATTTTCTAATATAGCTACTAAAGTTTTTCCTTTCTCTTCTCCAGATTCAGGAATGAAACCATCTTTATCGGACAGCTTTTCCCAACAGGCTGGTCTTGTTAGTCCACAAAATCTTCTACAGTCCCGTCTTTCTCGCTGCTCGAAGCGCCCCCAGATTGTTTTCAGATCCCCTATCCGAGCATGCTCCTGAACCTTCGTTGACTAATCGGTGGAAGAAGAGGAAGTATGATCATTTAAAGATATCTGAAAAAAGGTTATGGACAAGGAACAACACCCGGAGAATGCTATGAAGAAAAGAGATAGTGATGAGCAAGGTGGGGATGAGCCCTCGGAATCTCTTAAATCGACCGAGCTCTTGAACCCCGATCCTCTTGTTTATCCAGAACAACCCTTTGCAGCTTCTCAGTCTAATGTCCCCACTTCTAGCCAGATCCAAGCGATCCTTGATAGGCCTCCTTACGAAATTGTTCCTGGAAAATCAAAGCTGAAGGATCGATTTGGAGGTTGGGATTTAAGAGGAATGGACTTTGACTTAGATTTCCACCCAGACGATAATCAGAATGTCATCGTAGAATTGAGTACTATAAATAGCTATATGACCACCCAACTTAACATTGCCAAGAGTCAACTTGAAGTACAATTAGAGAAGGCTACAGATACTACCGGAAGCCGATTTGAGTCGTGGAACAAATTTGGCTTTGAATTTCAGAGGTTGAACACTCGACACCTTAAGCGCATTGAGTTTCTTGAAAATGACAAAGTCGGACTGATCCATGTGATTAAATCTCAAGAATCTGAAATTGCATCTTTAAAGGGTGGAGATAGTAGGATAATCAGCTTAGAAACTGAAAATGAAAAGCTTAAAGGACAGATTGAGGCTGCCAAAAAGCAAGTTCGTGAGGCTCAATTTGGTCGAGAATCTGCTGAATCTCAACTGGCTTTGGAACAACAGACTTTAGCTTCTTACCAACGGGAGAAGATAGTTCTTGAAGAGAAGATTATCTCTCAAAGCAAAGCTCTCAAAACTCTGGAAGAGGATAAAACAAAGCTAACCAGCGATCTTGAGCGAGCCAAAGTTAAAACTGACAAAACTCTGTTCCATTTTTACATTTTTAGTGTTATAAGTCATGGAAGCCTGAGATTTTTGAATAAGGATTTTCCTCGAACATTGGCTCTCATATGGGAACAAGTACTTAAATATTCCAAAGGTGAAGAAGATAGTGTTCTCCAAGAGACCCTCCTAGAAGTGGAAGATCGTGATGCTTTAGCTAAGGGTAGAAAAATACTAACAGATGAACGAGCTCAATCCCTTAGGAAAAATGCTCTGGATGCTGTCGTTGTTCACATTCCCTGTCCTGCTAATGTTGAAGCCTCAAGCTCTCAGACTTCTCCTGAGGGCCTTCACGCTATTCGTGCCAATAAAAATGTTACTGAAGCTCATTCTACTGATGAACATATTGTTTAGGAAGATACCACCAAGCAGTGTACTGAAGATGGTAAAGAAAAATGATGATTCTTAGACCGGTTGTATATGCGAATGTCGGTCCTCGCTTGCTATTTTATGCTTACGTTGCCAACTTTGTGGCCCTATTAATGATCTGCGGCTTTGTAATGAATTTGTGATTTGCTTTGTTTGCATAGGACAGTGTTTCTTGTTTGTTGTACTACAACCTTTTATTCGGCTTTGTTACCTTTTCACTGGTACAGTGCACATTGCACTTTTATCACAGTTCATTTGTATCACAATACACTTTGTTAATCGTATGATTGTAACGGACTTATGGTATGTAAAATTAGCATTGTTAGTTCACTTTAACACTATGGTTATGCCCTTAATACCAAAGTTCATTATAACCTTAGCATCTTATTTTTATTTCTCCCCTTCAAGGGGTTTTATGCTTATCACGCATTCAATCGTATTTTCAATAACTTGGTAATTTAAGCCCTTTGGAGTTTTGACTCTAATGCATGCCTCTCGAAGAGGGTTATATATCTTATAATGTATTTAATCGTGTTTCTCACAGACTTGGTGACCCAAGCCCTTCAGAGACTCCATTCAAACACATGTTTCTGTTCTTGATGTATTTAACCACGTTTCTCACTAACCTGGTACCCAAGCCCTTCAGAGATTTGGTTAAACACATACACATATATATACGTATTATTGTTCTTTATTAGAATGTATTCAACCCCATATCTCACTAACTCGATGACCCAAGTCCTTCGGAGATTGGTTTTGAGTATGTGCCCCCAAGGGAGGACTTGGGTTTTAAGTTTCAATCCAATTTTGGTCCTGTCTGTTCTGGTTATTTCAGAATCAAGAAAGACCTTATTAGATACCCCTATCGGCAAGGATTTCTGTTACCCCCTGTTGGCTAGGATTTCTGTTACCCCCTTTCGGTTAGGGTTTCTGTTACCCCTTTTCGGCTAGGATTACTGTTACCCCCTTTAGGCTAGGATTTCTATTACCCCCTTTCAGCCTGATGCTTCATCCCGGGAGGTGGACACTAGTTCCTTTTATCGAGTTTTTACTTCGATTTAAAGAACTTGTGTTCTGCACCTTAGAAGATGCCTCTTTGGTGGGATTACCAATCTTTTAATCATAAGAAAAATTTGGTGACTTCTACCTTTGCATCATCCTCAAAGCTTGATACCAATCCCTTTGATGGATGTTCGCTAAGGATTGTGTGTTTTTGTGATGAAAGGTGCAGCTTTCCGGCTTGGTGTCCATTTGCTGCGTTTTTCATCATTTGACTCAGAATAACTCATTCTTTCGAGATTTGCAAGGTGGTATGTTTAATCATCTTGCTTGATTTGAATGATGCTTTCGGCACTTAATGCTTGAGTTGTTCCCACCGGGATATGCTTGGGAAGCTTCCAATTATGGTTGGGTTGTAAATGGACGGTTACCACTTTTTGCCTGTATTTAAGAAATCGATTTTAGCGCAAGCTAGCAAATGTATGATCTATGCAAGCAAATAACTCTTGGTTCATAAAGCTTTTGTTTGGTACAATATAGGTAAATCATCACAGATTGTTTACAAGAAAATAGCAAGAAGTAAAGCAAAGTAAAGTAAAGGCGATGGGGATCGCTTATTCTGAGCCCCGGATGTTGAATTGTCATCAGCGGTTGTCAGTCGATGATTGGTCGTAGGTCAACGGGAGTTTGAGCTTTCTCATGTGATCCGAGCTGACTAACAGCATTACTCTGCCCTTGGATAGCTGGAGCGTTTTGAAGATTCTTGACATATTGCTATAGTTGATTCTTTCGGATGAGCTCCTCAATTAGGTTTCTCAAGTGCTGGCATTCATTGGTGTTGTGCCCTGGCTGATTATGAAACCGACAGAATTTTCCGGAGTTGGCTTGCTTCCCTGTAACCATTTGTGGTTTTACCTGAGGAAAAAATGCCTGAGTCCTTTGTAGCGGAATAAATCCTCTCTGGGGTTTCATTTAGGGGAGTCAACTCTGTCTTCTTGAAAAACTGTGCCTTCTTAGGCACTTTGTTATCCTTCCCTTCATTTCCCCTTTTCTTCCCTGAGTCATTCTTTTGCTCAGTTTGGACTTCAATGTCTTACCTTTCTTCGGTAACACTAGCTTCTACAGCCTTCCGAACATTAGATGGATCATCTTCCACGCTCCTATACTCTTCGTCCTTCGTGTCAAACCTTTTTAGAGTTTTAGGTTTCTTCACTTTGAGCCATTTCCCAAATTCTGTTTTTTTTTTATCGATAGCACCTTTCAGAGCTACCAACAAGTACCAAGGTTCTGGTTCTATCACTTCAACAGTTGCAGTGTGGAATCGGGTAAGAAAAGCTTTGATCGTTTCTCCAGGCATTTGTTCCATCTCGCTTGGTGACATTACGTCTCTTACTTTGGTAGTTTGTAGATGGAGCTGGTCTTGGAACCTCCTTGCCAGATCAGCGAATTGATCAACACATTTACGCGGTAATCTAGTGAACCATAGTGAAGCCACACCTTCCAAGTACACGGGGAAGTATAAGCATTTGATTTCTTCAGTATCCCTAGCTCCGTTCATGTGTTGATCGTATTTGAATAGAAAGATGTTTGGATCTCCAGTTCCACTATAAGGTAATATTGTTAGGGATGTGAATTTCTTGGGGAATTTCTCTTGGTGGATCCTTTCTATGAACAGGTTCTTACCAGGAGAAAACTCTCGCTCTTTTTCATCTTCCTGACGGGCCATGTTCTCTTTCATTAATCGTTGGATCATATCCGAAATACGGTTCTCATCACCATCCCTTTCCACGGGGTGAGCGTCAATTCTTTTACCGGTATGACCATGGTTCAAGCTCCTTGCCCTGTACCTTCTTTGGGAGGTGCCCCCTTGGTTGAATTTGTGGTGCTCTGAGTCGTGCGTTTCTCTTCATGACGTGACGCTTTAACCTTAGAGTCCTCCACATTGGCCCCTCCTTCGTCTTTCCCCGAAAAGTGGGATCGACTAGGGTCTGAGGCAGAATAGTCCTCTTTTTCGTCAATATTGGCCATAATTTTTGGGGGTGGAGGAATGGATTGAGTATTGAGCAAAGCATCCAGTTTTTTCATCATCATTTTAGTCATGGCATCCATTTTTTTGTTCAAGTCAGTTACTGCCACATTCAATTCTTCTCAAGTCAACGATGACCTTGAAGATTCCTCTACTTCGAAGTGGTTAGTGAGTGGAGAAATCTCGTTGCCAACAATGTCGTTGTTTTCTTCGCCGGCTTTGCTAGCGGTCTTCTTAGATTTAGTCATGATTTCGGATAATGCCTTAAATTTTGATGAAAATTCGTCTGTGTGTCCCGGTCGCGAGATTGCGAAATCTATGGTATAGGTTTAGGACTTCAAAGGTAGGCTTTTGAAATCGGAGAGAAGTGTGAAGGGAGGAAATGCGAACACGACCCCATGGTAGGCGCCAAATGTTTTCACCAAAAAATGGCTCAACCACAAATGGTACGTGAACCGTACTTTACCAATGTGGTTAGAAAATAAATGGAATCGCAATCAACAAGAGATAAAAGCAAAAATGTGAGGAAAGTAAAATGGAGGCAAGGTTTTAGAGTGGTTCGGCCCTAAACTAGGCCTACATTCACTATAAAGGTAGTTTGCATTATTATGATGGTGATTACAAAGCATAAAATCTCTTTTTGTACATGCATCCTTTCTCTTTGACAACATTTACTCCCTCTCACACATATGAATCGCACTTAAATTCACAGAATTCAATGGAGAGATGATATGATCCATGAAGGAGGAGGATAAACCGACGGTGGAGAAGAAGAGTTTCCTTGGCTGAGGAGGATGATGGATAATCTTCAATCTCTTAGCCACTTAGGTGGTCTCAATGGATGCCATGGCTAAATGGGTGAACCATTCTTCCAATGGAGATGATGACGATGGTTGAAATGCTAAGGAATGGTGGAGGAAAGAATTCGACAGCACTTTGTGGTGTCCAGGAGTCGATCCCCTTTTTGGTGGAAGCCATGGCCTATATATAGGTGAGCCCCCGAAGAAATGAGCTGAAATCCATATATGCAGCCTGCGGGTCGCTCGTCCCATCAATTACTAAAATGTCACCGCTTAGCTGCAGCCAACTATTGATTGCCTTGTTCAGCTGTCCTGTGCGAGCGACTTTATAGGAGCGAGCAATTGCATAGATCTGAGCAGATTGAATGGGTGGTCAGGTGATGAGTACACGAGCGACTAGTTAGAGCTTTTGGATTGTGTATGGGCGACCGACTGAGCGCTATCTTAAGCCTTTTAACGTTTGACTGATAGATGGTATCTGGTTGACGCAGCAATATCTGATTGTAGATGGACGGGCGACCAGCACCGTAATCTGTAGGCGGGCAAGTTGGGCTTGTAAGTGTGACCTTTTAGGAGCTGGTATATGACTGATAGGTAGATAACATCTAATTGAAGTACTAGCGACTGGTCGAGGAGCGAGTGACTGGGGTTGCAATCCATGAGCGGTCATAGGATGCGTGTGCGACCTCTGGTATCTTTGGGTTCCTTACTCAAAATCAACCAGGATAGCATGAACGAACAACTGCAAAGTGGAATGTGTGATCGAGGCCAATCCTTCTTCTTGTCTTGTACGACCGACCTCTTCCATATAAGAATGAGCATCTTCCTTTAATATAGACGACCTTTCCAAGATATACGAGCCTTACTGTCCTTGTGTCATGCTGCACTTGAGCTTGCTTTGTGTGCACGACCTCTTTGTACAGTCGTGCTATGCGATATGATTGACTCAAGCTATGTTGAGCGGATGATCTCATTAACAAGCAGAGCAAGCTAACTTTATTTACGAGCGGATTTTACAAGGGCATATGAGTCATTCTGCACACGTGTCCCTTAGTGTTTGAGCGATTGCCCCTTTTCGTGTCTAGGAAGAAGAAGAACGAGCGATCTCTTATTGTACTTGAGTTGTACCGTCCTCTGGTCTTGATTTGCATGTACGACCCCTTTTCTGGTATGACTGGCCAATCCCTCACATCATGCTCGACCCTTAACTTTTATGCGAACAAACTTGCTACGATGCTCATCTAACTCGAGTGTTTGTCCTGCGCCTTTAACTCAGACTTAATCATCCAATGTGTGTACAAATTTTTAAGGGACAACACTTTATAAGAAGGGGTAATGTCTTCCGTACTTAAGGTGTGACAACTTATAAGATGGGTTAAAATTATTGAGAGAGGTTCAAAAAGGGCTCTATGGAGACCATCTGAATGGAATAAAACTAACCAAGAAGGTAATGAGGCAAGGACTTTACTTTCCATAAATGACTAACCAAACTATAGAACTAGTAAAGAAATGTGACAAATGGCAAAAGTATTCCAAGATTCCATGATTATCACAAAGAAAATTAACTCCAATCAAAGTTCATGACCCTTCGATCTAAGAGGAATTGAGCTTATTGGCCCACTAGCAATCTCAAAGGGAGGTGCAAAGTATGCCATAGTGTTTGTTGATTATTTTACTAAATGGGTAGAAGCAGAATCACTTCCCAAGACCATTTCAGGAAAAAATATTGTGGTTTGTAATTAAAAACATTGTCACTATGTTGGGAATCCCTTAAAAGATCATATCCGATATTAGAATGCAATTCGAGAGCGAAGAATTCTTTTAGCCTAGTTATAAGAACGAAATTATCCAGAGTTTTTCTTTAGTTGCACATATAAAGGCTAAAGGTGTTGTCGAAGCCGCATAAAAACAATATTAAAGATATAAATAAGAATATATAAAGGAAATTGGGCAGAAGAATTACCCTTAGTACTCTAGGTATATCGGACCTCCACCAAAACTGCTACATGTCATACACCCTATTCTAACTTATGGATGTGAAGCTATGCTTACGATCGAAATTAAAGCACCGTCACATCGCAGAATTGCATATGCATTTGATCTAAAATAGGAACTAAGGAAAGATTGTTTGGATTCCACCAAGATGCTATGGTCAAGGCACCTCCCGGAAGGAGGAGGGTTAAGTTGTAAGTCCTTCCTATAAGGCCGGGATGATGCACACAAAACACTTATTCCCGTCACTAATGTGACCTGTTCTAGGTGCCCTACAGCAGAGGGACGGGTAAGGCTAAGGATGTGCCACTTATATGGAGTCTCTATCTATGGGTTTCTCTCTATACTTATTCATTTTCATGTTTAACAATAACATGCGGAACCAACTTATAGCACACAACTAAACCTGGGTAATTCATAGATATATATAATCATCAAGATCAATACGAAATCAATACAAATAGTCAAACAACTTTCAGATATACCAAGATAACCGAAACCACATGGGTTAAGTATATTATTCACCTTTTTTGGGTAGACATGATGAGATTTGTAGATGAAATATTCCAAGCTCTATGTTTTCCTAGCTTTACCTTCTTCTTCTTCTTCACCTAACTTGTAATGGTCGACCTTTCTTTATTTTTCCTTTAGGTTCTAGAATGAGTATTGTGAATGGAATGTTGGAGAACATGATATATATATATATACATGGGTCAAAAGTTCTAATTTCTCCTTTCTCATGTTTCCCTTCCTTATACATGTTTCATTTAATTTATTTGGTTACAAAGGCCATTCTTCTAACTAATTTATTAAGCATAAATATTATTACCTCATCCATCACATTATTCCAATTTAATCACAAAATTAAATTATTGAGTAATGTCCTACTAAAATTAGGGATGTTACATCCTCCCCTCTTAAGCAATTTCGTCTTCGAAATTTAAACAAGGACCAAACCATTATGGTAACAAGAAATCAAGAAACAATGTTATCTACAAAGCAGTAGGGGTCATACCACGAACAAATATGGGTAAGTTCTCTAATTATGCTTTTGGTTTCCTAAGTGCAACCCCTTTCGTCAGCGCTCCACGGGAGTTTCACCAGTTTAACCATCTTGCTTCTCAATTTCCTTTCATCACTTTCTATAATTCTCACTAGCTTTCTTGCTATAATTAGATTATGTTCCACCGCCAACCCTTTTGACTCCTTCAGATCCATGGTAGCATCGGGATTGTGCACATGCTTTCGTAAGTATGACATGTGAAACACGTTATGGACTCTTGTAAAGTTATCCGGTAGCGCTATCTATATGCAAGCTTTCTAATCCTTTTCGATATAAGGAAAGGTCCTACATACCTTAGCGTAGCTTTTAGGATTTTTCGAAATAAAACATACCCTTCATCAGTGATACCTTAATAAAAACTCTATATTCACTCAAAAATTCCAAATCCTTACGCCTATAATCAGCGTAACTCTTCTACCTCGATCGAGGTTCCTTTATGCGCCTTCGAATGATCTTAATCTTCTCTGTGGCTTCTCTTACTAATCCAGGACCAAGAAATAACCTGTCGCCTATCTAGCAACCAACACGATGATGATTTGCATAGTCTTCCGTATAAATCTTCGAAAGGCTCCATTTCTATACTAGTCTAAAAAATATTGTTATAAGAAAGTTCTACTAAGTGTAAATGGCCCTCTCATGAACCACCAAATTCCAATATACAAGCTTTTAAAAGATCTTCTTATACCTTATTTACCCCTTCAGTCTGGCCATCTGTCTGTGGATGATACACAGTATTCATTTTAAGTTTCGTTCTCATTGCCTTCTGCGAACTCTTCCAAAATTCACTAGTAAATAGTGGATCCCTGTCACTAACGACACTACTAGATATCCCATATAGTCTTACTATATTCCTTGCGATTAACTCAACCAAAATTTACGATGTCCAATTAGACCTTATGGGATAAAATGAGAACTTTTAGTTAGTCTACCCACGACAACCTATATGCTTTTGTTCCCTTTCTCGTTCACGGAAATCCATCTACAAAGTCTATAGATATCGAACCCCACTTCCAAATTGGAATATCTAATGGATGAAGACATTAGAAGAAAATTATAGTTTTACCTACGCCAAAATGTCGTAGACGGGGCGTAGGTAAATGCAGTAGCTACGTAACCCCCACGGCAATATTGGCGTGGGTAAAACCTGCATAGGTAATAATAGACTTACGCCTTGCCTATGCCATCTGTGGGGTTGTTTCCTACACCATACCTACGCCATTATTTGTCTACGTTTTTCTATGCCATGATCTTTCTACGATTTTCCTATGGCATATTTACATCTAACATTTCTGACGTCTTTCCTACGTCATATTATTTAGCTACAATTTACCTACGCCATTGTTTTTTCCGTTATTCCTACGTCATAACCACGATTTTCTAGTGCATTGAAATTAATTTACCTAGGCCTTTCCTACACCTAATGTACGCCTTTTCTGAATTAATTTTGATATATTATTCTCATGTTCCGTTTCACCATATTAAACCAAAATAAATGGACTATTCCTTATCTATATACATTCCAATAAAAAGATTGAAATTGAATTATTCATTATTAATTAGTTTCAAATATCTAATAAATATTACAAAGTCAACATAACATTAGTCAAGTTCTCATATATCTAAACAATATAATCGTATGTCTATGATACATGACATTGTATAAAAAATCACTACGAATTAAAAAATTAACACTCACGACGTTCATTTGACTCTTCATCAAACTTCTATTGAAACATCTTAGAAAGTTGTTTATACTGTTTTTCTAGCATTTGAATCTCTCCATTGACACTCCATCTTTTCCTCCAGTTCTACTCTAGTAAATGCTTCTCCTTTGTTGATGCTATAAGGGGCATCTTTGTATCTCTACATTTCATCAAATATATCATCAATTTCAACATTTTAACCAATTAAAATAATGTTTTGTTCAAAGTTTAAATACTTACATAAGGTATATTGTCATAACAGAGTCTATGATCCTTCCTTTTAGCAATAGCATCAGTCAACATATCATATGTTTCTTCCTCAATTTCATATGAAATTTATGTCTTGATCTTTCAATTCTTCAATTCTTGATTGATATTTTGCCTGCATTTGCATTTACACAAATAAATTTTTATTAGATATATGGATGCATTAATTATATTAATTATATATATGGATGCATTTACAACATAATACAATGCGACAAATAATTAGATATATGGGTGCACTTACAACATAATACAAATAGAAATGAATCTTGTATGACACAAACAGGACTTACGACAATCAAAAAAGGATTCATCATTTTATCTTGGCAAATAGTACTTACACAAATACTATTTGGGATAGTAGAGAACTTCTTTTCACAAATTCCAGACTTTGATCAAATATGGTGGCTTTTGCCGTTGTTGTAGTCATGTCTTTCACTTACTCCTGCATAGGTTTGATTTAGGCATCCTGCAAGTAGCATGTAAGTCAAATATAAAAACTCTTTATTTATTAGATTTGTCATAATATTTTAATGTTTTTATTTATCGATTGCAGATAATGGTGTTATCAAAGGAAGTCTTATAAGAAAAAGTGTGGACACTGTATCAGAAATGGATAAAATATGGAGAAGCCTCCAGGCATTTGGCGATACTGCATTTGCTTACTCCTATTCCATTATCTAATTGAAATTCAGGTATGCTTTTTACTGTATAAAGATAAGTATGCTCAAGTTTGCTCATAATATGCATGATATATGTAGCAACCCGTAACTTCTCTGGTAAGGAAAGCCCGGATTGCTTTGAGAACAACACACATCGGAACACAAACAAAAGAACATTTCATTGTTTATTACAACAATTCCATCAGAATACAAGAATATACAGAGTATGAATCAATATTACACATTTGAAAAATATCAGAGATTTAAATTACATTTAAATACATAGCAGTGGAAAAATAATACAACACACAACTGAAAGAAATACATGGATACAGAGCTTTCCGAATATCATTCCAGCTGTAAACTTTCCTGTGAATATAAATCTGCAAAACCAAAACTACTAGCTGCCCGTGCGGAAAATAAGGGCACCCAGAGTTTAGGTTAAAACAATAAACTCCAGGTCAGTCATGCGACTGGTGTGAGAACTAAAACAGTTATTAATCTTTATTTTAAAGTTCGGTAAATCAAGGGACCATGCCGTATAACACGGAACGGGTTTCCTCCCAAGAATACCAGTGCATAAAACAAACAGCGCAATGCTAAATAAAGAAAAATGAAGCTATTATAAGACTCAGGTCCCATCACACAATGCAACGCAAGCCGGAGGATAGGGTTTTTACCTTATAATAGCCAAAGAATGATTGATACAATAAATTTCATCTTTTATTATTACTACAAGTGAAGAAAACAATTTCAATCATAAGTATCAATCATATACAGCATAAGTGCCCCCATACCACTATGTCGTCATACTAGGCTCTACAAATAAAACCGCAAAGGTCATATTGGAAATTGGATTCCATCATGAGTCGAGGAAAGGGGCAAGCTCCTCTCCGATTCGAGACACTCTAGCAAATGTCTCGGGACCACACACAGCGATCCCTTGGAACCTCCAAGGTCGGTCCTCTCTTACTATTGAGGATTAGTATTCATGAACACACGTTTCCCGGTCCTATAGGACCTATATAATAGTCTGTACGTCGGCTCACATAGTGCCAGTTATCGACCATATATTCGAGGCGCCTCGCATTAAACAATCACATAGGTAAAAGTATATAAATGTCAGGGCTGGTAGGTCACTGACATCACCCATAGCTAGAAAGAAACGTCGTGCACTCCTTGGGTCCTTATCCCGTTTTTGACTCATATAGAGGTGGCTCGTGAATTAACGCCATATACAAAGCTATGCCACACAGACCGTGCTGTGATCATCAACCATAAGACTTTTCTTTTCAACAAAAGCCTTGATTATCTGCCACTTAGGCATGCCACACAGGCAATTCATGCCATGCGATTGATATCCATCAATATATAACCTCTGAGCTCGTACGTCTCAGAGAAGGGCGTTAAGCAAAAGAATAAATTCTCCGCTGCCAAACAGATATATATTTAATAGAAATCAATCACACAGAATAAAATCCAATGCCAGACACACAGTCCATTTACAAGTTCGTTCTAGGTCTGAACAAAACCGGAGGCACTTTCCTCGCATATCCATCGATCTCCAAGTACGTTTGGACGATCACCAACTGATTCCCTCCTCTTGGGTGTACCGCCCAATCAAGATCATCAATAATCATCCAAACGACGTAAAGACCTCCGGTCTTCAACCATCGTCTTCATCTTCGACTTATCGTCAAATCGGTTATTCAAAATGGGTATAAACCCGGCCTTGAATAACTCGCGTATATAATAAACAAGTGTTACATAAACACAACATACGCCTCATTCCAATTCGTATATTCTTTATTCAAATATTCAAATTCTTAGGGAAAGGTTCCCATTAATTTTATCAAAGATAAATTCTTCTAAATTTATTCTTTAATCTTCCTTTGGATATCATTTCAAACCATGTTATGGTTTCCCAAACTAGTCGGGATTAGCGAACCACACCGAAGTAATTATTTATTTTATTTCCCAATCCCAACCTATTCATCCCATGGAGAAAAACTGGTAATACTCCATATCTAACACCACGGTGTTATCAGTAAATAATAATTGTCATTTCACGTTCAAATCTAATTAAAGATTTGACTATCGCTTGGAGCAAAACTGGTGATACTCCATTCTCGATCACTTTAATCTAATTAAAGGTTCATTAAAACTTCACTTAATTTTAATCTTCCCAAAAATCAATATCCTGTCTTTAACTGGGTTAAAGAACCAACGTCATCTAAAACACGGTTCACGATAAACCCAAAATTACTTTCCATTGTTAATCGGGTTAAAGAACAGGTGTTATTCCAAACATCGCTCACGATAAACCCAAAAACCATTCTAAATTCAATTCTAATTAAATACAAATTAACTGGACAATTTCACTAAATCTTAATTAAAGGATTTATTCTTTTCTAAACTTGGTTCAAGAACAGTGTTATTTAAGACACCATTCACGACGAACCCAAAATCCCATTTGATATTAAATACAAGGCTCTGAATAGAAAACATATCGGCTGATATTCAATATCAAATTCTGAAACCAACAGATATTGTACTGGAAATAACGATATAAATATATCTTTCAAATTTCCACAACCATATCTGTATAATCACGAAATCCAACATCGAAATATTCCAAAGATAATTTCGATTCAAATCCATTCCAATTCGTATATTGGAAATTCTGATTATTTTTAAAACCACTTCAAATCTAGTTCAAAACTAGTTTATTTCGATAAAAATATATTTTTATCCTTACAAATGTGTAATTTTTCATCCCAACTCTTTCCAATTCATATATTATGATTTTACACAAATTATTGATATTTTTAATAATTTTATCAAGGCCCGTACAATCGATTTCCAATAACGGTCGTCGAACTGCACTTACAGCGACCTTTTCCAAATTTGATTTGGACATAATTCCAAACCCAACCATTAGATTTCAAATTTCTAATATTCATTGGAAAGCTCTTTTCGATACGAACCCAACGATTCCGGTTTCAGGAGAATCCGACGGTCGGATCTCCCGCAACGTCAATTTGAAGTCAATGGTCGAAATTCGCGAACTGCCGCGGCGCGGCGCGTTCTATTCAGGCCATTTAATATATATAATATATATATTATATATACTTCATCGTTTTCAATTCAAAACATATTTTATAAATCGTTTAAATTCGTTTCAAAACAATTTCAACTTCATATCCAATTTCAGATCAAAATTGAATATTTCATATCATTAATATATAAATGGTAATATTTTCAAAACGTTATATTTTGAAATCACTTACTTTTCTATATTCACTATAAAAACGAATATAATCGATATAAATATCGTTCGCGTCAAAATGGCGCATCTCTAATCAACACGGCTTTATATATTTCAATAACTTCGTTATTCTATTCAACAAATGAATATTTATTCTATTCAACACATGAATCTATATTTCTTTCAACACATGAATATTCTCAACACATGAGTATCGTCAACACATGACTATTTTTGTTATTTAATATATTTTATAAAATTATGATAAAGATGTAAATTTTATTGTTTAAAATATTTTACTCAACACATGAATATTTTAAACACGTGAATATATATTTTATTCAACACATGAATATATATTTTATTCAACACATGAATATATATTCAATACATGAATATATATTCAATACATGAATATATATTTTATTATATTCTTTATTTTCTCAATTGGAATGAGGCCCAATCAATTACCATATAATGTTAATTATATGGATTCCAAACAACACATGTATATAATAGCAACGATAAATAATCAACCATCAAAGTGCACCACACAACTGCATAAGCATTAAATATAACTAATTAACGCTCATACAGTCTGTCAATCAAACGATCAACATACCACTAAACAATTGGGATTAGTGTACGTCAAATATCATCCCAATACCCGTGTGGGGTTTCAATCCACAAACACTGAATATTATTTGTGCAGTTAGGCGACGTGTAAAATTTATCGTCCCAATCAATATCCTTCAAATGGGTGTACATAAACAAATCGTTCGATTTGTAAATGAATATTTATTATTCACCTTCACGTTAAATTTATATTTTTAACGATAAATAATTTATTTCAACACATGAATTTTTCCATTTATTTCACATCCCAATCAATTTTCACCACAACATAAAATCAAACATACAAGTCGTTCATGGTCTGTGGACGACAGGTGTCGGGTGCTGCTAAGCACCGTCTGCATCCTAGTATATATTTTTAACTTAAAAAAACAAGGTTTAAAGTGAGAAGTTCTCACCGACTAGCTAAACCAATACACCGCGACTCTTTATATGTAGAAATCTTCGTCGCGCTCGCCTTTTGTCAATTTCATTGTCCGTAGCCACTACATATATAAAAATCACATTTTTATAACTACGCTATATGGATAAAAAATTCTATTTTTATACCGTTGTTCATATAACAAAGATCTAATCTTTACTATCTATATAATATAAAAAACGTATTTTTATTCTTTCTGTAATATAAAAATAATATTTTTATTTTCTCTATACTATAAAAATCATATTTTTATTCTTTCTATAATATAAAAATCATATTTTTTTTATTATCTCTACTATATAAAAATCATATTTTTATTCTTTCTATAATATAAAAATCGTATTTTTTTATTATCTCTACTATATAAAAATCATACTTTTATTGCTCCATTATAATAAAGATCATATTTTTATGTCGCTACTTATATAAAAATAATATTTTTATATTATCTATCATATAAAAATTCTATTTTTATAGGATGAAAAACCATATCTTTATTTTGCCATTCCTATAATAAAAATCTGATTTCTAATTCGCGATATATATAAAAAATCGTATTTTTATATATATTAAAAATCATAGCTTTTCTATAAACAAAATCCAAACTTTATATTTTTACACATCAAAAATCATATTTTTACAACATCACTACATGTATAAAAGCCACATTTTTATTATATCACTACATATATAAAAATCACACCTTTATGTTGTTACTTTATAAACAAAGATCAAATTTTTGTTGTTGTTACTTTATCAACAAAGATCAAATTTTTCTGTTGTTACTTTATCAACAAAGATCAAATTTTTCTGTAAATAAAAATCGCATTTTAATCTCTATTATATATATATAAACCAACTCTTTTTTTATCCTATAACAATGCTTTTCAAGCCAAAGAAATCTAATTCAAATCGAGGAAAGCAAAAGAAGAATTAACACAAAAACAACAAGTCAATTGTGTGAAAAATTAAAGAAGAGAAACTCATGGTGGTTGGCGACTTCGTACGGTGTTTCCGGCGTTGTCTGCTCCACGCCGGTTTTTCAGGTGGCCGCTTCGAAGATGAAGCGATGGTCTCCGGCTCACAAGAGGAGGCGGGCCTGTGGTGGACTGGCGAAGGGGATGGGGATCGAAGTCGCGGGTTTCCAGAGGGGTTAGGGGTCTGGGCGCGTTTTCTGATGGGCTGTGGCGGTCTAAGAAGGAGGAGGGAACTTCGACGGTATGGTGGAGGGTGGTCTCGATTTGGAGTTAGGGTTTGGAAGGGCGTTCGATGTTTTAGAAAAGGGGGGATACGAGAACGGAGGCGCAGACAGGGGGGCAGTGACGAGGACCGTTGGTAGGCGCTCTAGCGACGGCGTCCGCCTTAAGGGGAGGCGCGACTGGAAGATCAATTACCTTTTTTTTTTTTAAAGTGAAGTCAACGGGAGGGGAGGAAAGGGGATATAAAGGTTTTATAAAATTTAATTATATTATTTAATTTTTCCCTAAAAAGTAAATTTTATTTTAGAACTCCAAACGAGACCCAACGACTGTCGTCCCTAGCTAATTACTCACATTCCGAACACATGGGATATGTCCCGTAAGCCAATTCGGCTGTTAAGATCAGTTTCCGCTGAATTTAAAACATAAATCAATATATTGAATATTAATGTACATTTCAACTTACTAGGGTCACATACGGATCCCAAAAAATTCCAGAAAAATTATTTCTGGCTTTGTATTGACGATACGATCCTAACAAAACTAATATCGTCAAATTCTAAGACCGTTTGAAAAATGGCTATTTTATGGTCGATCGAAATTGATTGAAAGTGTTAAAACACGTTTAACTTCGCCATGCTCACATACTGATTCTAAAAATTATGAATTTTGGAATCTAGCAATAACTTAACATCTCGGATCCAACAAAAGTGGTTTCGTCAAAAACGAAGGTCGTTTACAAAATTTCCATTTCTAAGGGGTTTTATATATATTAAAATATATATAAATTCCACAGCGACTTTTCTGAATTTTAAACTGGACGTATCTTACACTCTATAAAGTGAAATCTCAGTTTCTTAACTTCGTTTGAAAGATATTGTTAAACAGATTCAAATATTTCTTGTTTCGCTCAATTCTGACTTATATTGAATTCTGTATATTCATTTGAAATTCGAAATCGAATTTTTGAACTGCCACGCCATTTTAGGCTCGTTATTTAATTAAAAAAAATTATTCGTTTTAACTTCTTCGAAAATAAATATTTCATCGTTATTATTTAAAATAATTCATTTTAAATAATCAAAATTCACTAAAATAACCAAAATAAAAATTTTAAATTGGCTCAGAATTTTCGGGTTGTTACAACATAGGCACAGTAACAAGAGGATATATGGATATCTACTCTGTAGAGAATAAAGAGTAGACAAACCTCTTACAGTGAGACATGTGCTTTTGGACATTACGCTTTACATCGATTGATCACTACATTACATTTGGGTTAAGAAAGCCCAAGTGTATTATCTTGATCCAGACTTCCAATTCATAATTGCATGGTTCAAAATTGACAGTGTTCCCCTGTTGTAGCAGATTAGCAGTAAGATTATGTATCTCGTGTACTATCCACCTTATTTTGTATTATCTTATGCAGTATGTGCACCTAATACAACATGACAAAATGAGCTAAAGCTTCATTTGAATCGACTCAAATAAGTTATCGAAGAGTTAAATACCCCATTGCAGCAGTATTTTTTAATATATTTAAAAAACACATGTATCTCTACTACGTTCCTTAAATAATTGACATGTATTCAAGTTGCTAGTGAAATGATAGTACAGGTTAACAAACAATAACATGTTATCGAAGAGTTAAATACCTAACAACCGGCTTCAATGTTATTCAGATCAAAACCATCAAACGAGCCTGAAAGTACCTAATTTGAGATAAGCTATATTCATTGCTTTCTTCTATAGATGGATTCCACACATTTATTGTTGTTTTGCTCCGTAAACTTCTTGCGATGTCCCAGTGTATTTAATTGCATGTTACCTTTTTATTTAGTCGCTTAAAAGAAGAATTTCCTAATCTGAAAATGAATCAGCTACATATCTTCAGCAATCAAAGTCGAATTAAACACAAATATATTACAATCTTGACTATTGTATCTTTCATCTTTTAAGTTTTACATATAAACCAAGGTTTTTTCAATTTAATTTACAACTAGATGAAATCCATTCAGTTTAACGAAGCTTAAATAAACTATCATATTTTCACATATAAACTCAATAAAAATTGCAATCAAGGTTCCAGTTTCCGTCCGACACGCCGGATTCCCGGTGGTTCCTTTCCGGTTCCGGCATGGACCGGAACGGAATATGAAGATGTTTCTGTTTCGGATCTAGGGCTTTAAAAAAAGGAGCAGCTGGAAGGTGATCGCTGATGGAGAGATCTCAATTTAGTGTGTTCGTCGGTGGCTAAAATTGAAGTCGACATCTCAGAGTGAAGGCAGCGCGGTTACTTCGTCATGTGGCGGTTTGCTGAAGCGCTCATCCAGTGCGTTAATTAAGAGGAGAGAGAGGTAAAGCTTGGGCCAACGATAAAAATGGGTTGCATAACTTCTAGATTAGTAACTAGTATAACCGCACAACAGTGGGAAAACCGACCGTTTGATTATATAATTTTAAAAAAAAATCAGTTATATTTTTAGATTAATCTACAAAAACATGAATGATTTTAATAAAATTTGTTTTTTTTAATTTTGTTTAGATTTAGATATATCAAAAGATATTGTAGTAAAAAGTGGATCTGAAGTACATTTGAAATATAATGGATATTTTAGAGAAATTTTAGGAATTAGAATCTGAACTGTTAAAGACATTAGAGAAAACAATTCCGAGAAAAAAGGCAATGTTTATGTGTTGGACAACGCTGCTATATTTGAGGCTATATTCGTTGGGACGGACAAATTGATTTAGCCTCTCTTACAGTAGGGAAATCTCCCTAAAGGTCGGTTTGATAAAAATAGGACAGAAATAAAGCTTGATATATCGTTTTCAAGGAAGCAGTGTTTGACATATTCTTCAAGTCAGTGAAGAAATTTCCAACTTATGTTCGTACTTGTAAACTAGTATTACCGTACAACGGTGGGGAAAACCGACCATTAAATTACATAATAATAGATAAATATTTTTTCTTCTTAATTACGAGTTTGATTAAAAAAAGCTGACTAACTTGTTAAAAAATATAATAGTAATTGTATTTGCAGATTCAATTGCGTTGAAGATTGTACATGTAAAGCAGTGTGATTTTTTCAGAAGAATAAACATGGAAATGACTACTCATATTTGAATGTGTTTTATATTTGCTTTGTGATTAAAGAGTGTTCTACAAAAATAATGGCAATTAGATAATCCTTTAATTAGTATCTAACCAACAAAAATTGTCTCTAATTATTTGTTGAAATCCATTTGAAACAAATAACTTTGTCTTTAAAATCAGGTCTCAAAAGCAGTAGAGACAATAGATTTGGGTCTCAAAAGCATTAAACACATAAATGTTGGTTTCAAATAAGTCTTTGTGTTGGACTCTCATTAGAGACAATATGGGAACCTAATAATAAAGACAACAGCTACTAACAATACGCAAAAGGTCAGCTACTAACAATTGATTTCACTAATTTTTCCATGTAGCATTTTAATTCTAATAGTCAATATTTACAGGAAGTAATTGTCAGCTTGGTCAAGTCTGTGTGGAGCAGATCAATGGTATTAATCTATCAAAATATTTTGTCCTAAACTTATACCAGCCAATCTTTGGACTCGTATATAAATATTTTCAGGTCATCAAGCTGAATCTCACAATACTGACAAACTGATTTATTTTATGTATTAGTTGCTTAATCAATATATATAATGTGCAATTATGTTTATATAACGAGGCCTTGACATGAATCAGTGCATCTTTTATCGTAGCTTCCTCTGAATTCAAGTAAGGTGAAAGAATTGAAGACTAATGGATATACTTTCAAACCAAACTGTACGTGTATTCATTCAAGTGTTATTCTTTTAATGATTTAGATGTATAGGTTCGTGCATTTGTTTTATATGATTTGTTGTTGGATATTTTTTAGCTTAAACATCAACGCCTGTATATGTTCACATTAGTATTGGTCTACCATGAAAAATGAAAGCTTGAAACATGTCCATCAACCAAACCCCCTACTGATTTTACTTTTCTTCGTTGTAACATTGCAAGTGGCGGAGCTGGGACCTACGCTCCTGTGAAGAAATCAACCAAACCATTCAAAAACGTAACAACAAGAACTCTAAAAAAAGTTCCACTTATCCAACTCGTTTTCATTACATCCACGCCTATTATCTACGATGCTATTTGAAATTGATATACATAAAATGATCTCTTTGATAGATTCAGACATATCTTAAGTAGCAATACTCCATGAAAGGGTGCATGTATCCGAAAGAAATCGTTAATATTTACCTCTAAAGCAGTGTTAAAGCTCCATTTGCTCGTCAGCTTTCAAATTAACCTTGACAACTGATCTTCATTTACAGGGTTTTCCCTCATTCGATCATTGTCACAAAATATTGGTTTCAAACTTGGAGACCTGCAAAATATCTACAAGCAGATCAGCTGCCTTCCCCAAATCACTCTTCATCACTTTTGCGTAATATGTAGGCTCGTGTAGGCATTAAATGTCCGCCCATATTCTACAACTCCCCCTCCATCTTTCTATATTATCTACTCTCAGTCCCCTTAAATATCATATGCGCTACAAAATGAGCTTTCCCCTTTTGTTTCTTCCGTCTCGTATCTTGAACATGCATTGAATTTACCCGTGTTTCAAATACCAATATTTCACAAATTCCAAAAAAAAAAACTATCAAAATTGCACCAGAAGCTAAAGTTAACAGTGACAGTTATTCTGTAGGTGGCAAATTTTAGCTTTTTAATACATATGAATTCGTTATATAAATATTTCGTAATACAAACTAAAGAGAAATAGATAAACCTGTAAGAGTTTAACAAACGATTAAAACTAAAAGAATATACAAAACCCAAAACCCCTTTAAAAATGAGAAAATATATCAAAATTGATCTTTTGTCATCACTTCAATCTTAGGATTGAAGTTAATCTTATAAAATTGAATTGGTATTATTTATAGATTGCAAGGGAATATTCAAACTACTGAGAATTGCTTCGATAACCTAATAATCAGTATTTGTCAAATATTATTGAATTAACACAATTTTATACATAAGCTGCTAATAAGTTAATATTATGATAAAAAAGATCATCGGTGCATCTTTCAGTTATATAAAACATAATGCAATGAAAATTAAAGTATTTAGATTGTTCATTTCTTTCTAGTTAGAAGGCAAATGAGGGAGGCACTGCCTTAGACAGTAAATTAAATGACTAACAAAAGCATGCTACATAGGAAGAAAATTAACAAATTAGCCTTGTGAATCAAATGAAATCTGGGTGAACTCCATCATCAACTCAACAATGAATCATAGTTTTCAAACTCGAAATTGACTTTTAGAGGATTGTAGACTTTTAACGGCAAATTCTCTTCTCTTCTAGTACTACAATAAACCAATACACTGATTCAAAATTTGACTAACAAAAGCTGAATGAAAAAAATCAAAAAAAGAAGAAGAAAGATTATGCCTGGATTGAACGATGCTGGAAAAAAAACCATTTAAATTAAGACTTACTTTTTATTGAGATTTGAAACAATCAACATCCAAAGATGGATAATAAATCAGTAACCTAATTCAAATTTTGATTATCAGAAAGTGACTTGAACTAAAAAAGGGGTTGATACCTGGATTGGATAAAGGATGTTGAATAAAATTGTAGATCTCATGAATCCGATGATTTGATGCAAATTTGATATCGTTAGCGAGTTTGGTTTTGGGTGATGGGTTGTTGTGTGAATTCGATGGTCAGCTCAGAGAGTTAGGTGAGGGTTAGGATTTGGGAGGTAGGCTGGGAAGCGAGATTAGAAGAAGCAGAAATTAAAAGGAAAGGATTTTCGGAATTGAAATATTCCGCTTGAAAGATTTAGGAAGAAAATCGGACGAAAAGAAAAGAGTGGAGAAAACAGCGGAAGAACACAGAAAAGCGATAATTTGGCCAAAAATAATTCGCTTCAGAGAGTTTGATTTTGCCCAACTTACAGTAGACAAACCTCCCTAACGGTCGGTTTGATTATAGTTAAAAAATGATGGGCTTTTAAGTTTTGTAGCTGTTGTATAAATTTGTACAGTTGCTGTTATACAAACTATAAATATTGACGGCATAAATTTGTACAAATATCGTTTATCATATTGATTGGCAGTATTATTGCATATTGAAGTGTAATCACAAAGAAAAGTACCGGAACGAAATTAAAGCGGAATTTCCGAAATTGCCGGAACGGAACCGAAATTTGAAAACTTACCGATGACCGGAACGGAACCGAAAAGCAGAATTTTGAACCTTGATTGCAATAAAGAGGATGTAGAAACCTATTACATTATTTAATAAAACAAATGTTTAAAAAATAAGAAATGTTTGCCAAAACTCATAACATTGGCACTGGCGCGCCTAAGAATGTGGATGGGTTGTATGAAACATCACTGTGCGAATATAAATTATTTCATAAGATAGCACGTAAATTCAGTAAGCCCAGCAAATTATATGGGTTACTACACGAAAATGCGACGGATAGAGAAATGAAGGTTAAAATGCTAAAGTCATCGGTACACCTACATCTGATTTAAGAATTTTAATATTCAGCACGTAACGTGGGTCATTTCATCAAATAGTTTGAGTGCAAAATCTAAAGCACACAACTATACATGTACACTGCAGGTCTTTGAAAAAATATCGCAACATGTGGAAAAGTAAGCAGCAGAAAAAATGTCTGACAAGCGACATAGTAGAAGAGCAAAAGTTAATAAACCTAAAATGGTACCTTTCAATTCATTCGGTTTAACAAAAGCATGCCAAAACTCAACATTTCAGCCTTAATTAATCATTCTCCATGTCCTCTTTGTCAACGAGTTTGCTGGATGTTCAAGGGATGATATTTGTAGTATTTTTCAAGATTAAAAGAAATCACAGTTTTCCAGTCTATTTATGAAATAATAACTAAATGTGATAATAGACATCACGGTGTAGGGCAGTTGGAAGGTGGCAACGGTCGAATTAAGGGCAGGTGGTGGTCGATCTGAAGGAAGACGGTGGCCGATCTGAAGGAGGCGCTAGTTGGATCTATGGTCTGTCTTTCGCTTTTTCAATACGGATCTCAAGGGAACCATTATTTAGGCAGCGGTTGGTTTGAGAACAATTATTTATGGAAGGCAGCAATAGGATAGGATAGTCCATAGATACCCCAAAAATCTGAAATCGGTACGTATCCGTATCCGAAAAGCAGATAAATATCCGATATCCGAAATAACGAATGCGGATTCGGATATAGGCATATCCGCATCCGAAAATTATCCGTTTGCTTTTTTTTTTTTAAATTATAGCTTAAATTATGTATATTTTAACATAATTAAATATACTAATTTATTATTTTGCAAAATTGAAAGTCTACTATAAAGCACATTGATTGCTCAAAATTATATATTATCATCATATTTATTTATCTTTAGCGCTTTTGTAATTAATTGGGTTGAAAATGTTTAATATTTAGTCTTAAAAAAACCATTTATGTTCATTGATTTATCAACCGTTAGCAAAGCAGATAATTATCCGATATCCGTCCATATCCGCGAATGCAGATATCCGATATTCGAAAATGTTTTCGGATGCGGATACGGATATGGCACTATCCGTATCTGAAAGTATCCTTTGACAGCCCCTGGCGGCAATCTTTATTTTTTTTATTTCGTACGAAATATCTTAGCAAGACTTCTTCATACATTGGCTTGAGCTTGGGCAATACTGGAAATATATTATATGAGACAATTTGACATAAACTTGTAATATAAAGTAATCAAATATTAATTAATTAGTATATAAATTATATTTAAGCTTATAATAAATTACTATAACACAAATTAATTTTATTTATGTTTCCATAATGTTGGCATAGAAACTTTCCTACGTCATTACTACGCCAATCTGAATTTTATAAAATTAACATAGGGGTACGAATGGCATAAGAGATTATCTACATCTTCGCTACGGCAATAACTTCAACGTTGTGAATTTCCTACGAATTGTATACGCCTTAACTAATTTTTTGCATATTATGGTTGCCATAGGAATGGCGTAGGGAATTTTCTGCGACTTTCCTATGCCAATACCTCTTTCTACTTATTTCTTACGCCTTTTCACTCCTTGCATTTTGGCGTAAGAATGATGTAAGAAATTCTGTGTAGAAAATTGAGGTGTTTTCTTATAGTGAGTAAACAACTAGGCTTCTGATGTTCGCCTTTCACTTGCTGGCAGTTTCAGCATTGCTTCACCCACGAGCCAACATTTTTCTTCATGCATTCCCAATGAAAGCTTCTATTTTTGTCTTGGTACATCTTGGTACAACCAGGGTGTATTGTAGACTTAGAATGATGTTACTCTCTAAGTGTAACACCCCGCATTTTTTATTAAGTAAAATAAAATAAAATTTGAAGAGCTTTCAGAATATGGTCACGAGATTAGAGTCGTTGCGTCCGTAGCGATTTTTTGATCAATTTAGACCTATGGATTGCAGAAAACTGATTTAAGATGAAAGAGATATCTTAAAATGAAATATTGTAACGAACATGAAAAGAAGGTAAAAGAATAATAACAATGACCATCATTGTTTTTAATCTTGTTAATAAAAGCCTATGTAGTCTAGTTGGTAAGAGCATGTGACTTTTAAGAGAGTGGCGCGAGTTTTATTCCCGCCGGCCCCATATTTTTGTTTTAGGGAGATGTCTAAAATAATACATATTCTAAGGAGAAAATAGGTATATATGCACATATAAGGGAAATTATACATATAAGGAAGACACAAAAATATATGTAAACATGGCACATAAATATATGCATATATATGTGCAAATTATATATAAATTATACATATATATATACACACACACAAGGGAGAAGTTCAAAATAAGGTTGAAATCAAAGAAGTCTGGTAAAAATTAAATAACGGCATAACATCGTTTGAATTTTTGAAAAAGATATAAAAGTTGTGCGTATATATATACATTTAAAATGGGCATTAGTATTTTTGTATGCATATAAGGAGTTTATATGTAAATTAATAAATGAAGAGAAGTAAAACCAGAAAGTGACCAACGTTTAAAACAAAAACGTTAACAAATAAATATCTGCACCCCGTTGGACCCGAAAGGGTCGACCCACACTTGCCTGGGTCGACCCACAACTGCCTGGGCTACATTTGCCTGGGTTGACCCATGGGTCGACCTAAGGGCGGTTGGGTCGACCGTAGGGTCGAACCAGGGGAGTATGTGGGTCAACCCACCCTTGATCTGAGCAGATTCATTTGATGAATCTGGACTGTTTTTCTAACCACATTCGTTGCTGACTCAGCGCTGCGTGTACGATAAGATCTTGAACACCTATAAATAGGCTAATAGAGCCTAACCTAAATCTCATATTTTCTGAGAGGATGTCTAGACTCTACCATTCTTCTTTCTTCTCAAATCTCTTTAGAAAATAGAATAATTAGTCTAAGGAAATTCTAATTTAATATCTGGAGGAAAAGAATGTATATCTGCAAATAGGTGCTCAGAATTTTGTTCGAAGTAAGGTTAATTCTTGGATCTAATCAATTTAAATTTCTCCTCTTTCCTCCCTTTTTATTTTAGTTGAGAATTGTGGATCCATGTTTATAGGTTCTTAATTCAGTTAGGGGAGCCAAGGAATGCTAGGACTGGACCAGATTCATGAATTGAAAACCTATTAGGTGAGTGGATTTAAATTATGCCTTTTTGATAATGGTATATTTATCGTTTGGCATTTACCGTTAATATGTATAATAATCTACTGAAATGTTTAACCTGTTGTAATCTGTTGAAATGATTAATCTGCTGAACATGTAACTATATAGGCTTAATTCAATATTAATTGGAACATGTAAATGAAACCGTAAGTAAACCTGTTGAGTTTGTGGGGTTAAGTAAATATGTTTAATCTGTTGGGGTTATATGAACCTTTTAACTTATAATACTTAACCTGTTTAATTTGTTGTCGTTATGTAAAAGCCTATTTCCATTAATCGCCTGTCTGAATTGGGAATTTATGTAAACATTGTAATTATGAAATTTACAATGAACATTTGTTAACAATGTTATTGTACCAAAAGATTATAAATAAGAATTATAGTAAAATTTGGAAGAATGAATATGTCTAAACTTATTGTAAGTACAAAATTGAAACCACACTTAAACACGAGGTTTAAATCAAATTATGGTAGAAGTCTGCCCAAAAGCACCCGGCAAATATAGCATCCACAAGTGGTTAATTTAATATGAGAGATATGGTGCGTAAACGTACATATAACGGTGCTAAGACACGAGGTTAAGTCCAACTTGTGGTAGAAATCTGCCGAAAACCGCCTGGCAAATCCAGCATCCAAAAGTAGTCTGCTTAATTTAAGAGGTATGGTGCATAAACATATATATGAATATTTGTATATAACAGGGTAGAAATAAGTAACATTAATTGAAATTAATGGAAATGAGTGAATCCCACAAGGGTAAGAGAATTGGAATGAACAGAGAATGATAATAACCTATTATGAATGAACTTGAAGGGGAAAAGGATAATAGGTAGGCTTGTCCTAGGGAAACTTAGGTTATAATAAACGATATGAAGAATGAGATAACTTATGTAATGAGATAATTTGTACTTAATTATAAATTAAGTAATCTGTAAACCTGTTGTTTGTGATCAGTAGGGTAAAGAGGGAAGACTTATGAAATGCAATAAGCTGTACTTAATAATAAATTAAGTAATCAGTAAACCTGAGAATTTGAATCCTACTGATAAGAAGAAAATGTTATCTATAAACCTAAAATCTAAAATCTGCTGAAAAGAATAACTTGTTAAAGGCTTATTAACGAACTTAAATGGGTTAAGTTATATAACTGAAATTAATAAGCAAGAAGAACTTGGTAACCTGAATAAGAAGTCAATATAAATTGAATTTATCAAGTTAACTGAAAATCTGATGAGGTAAAGCAAGCGCGTAATTTAATATTTAGACATAGGGTCTAATAACACATTAATCTGAGGCACTTGAACTAGTCTGTACGTCTAAAGGTGAATAACCCAACGGGGTAGATCATCGTGGTGTCATGAGGCAGAGGGAAGCGCATGTCCATCTGATTATTCTTCCTGTTCTGCCTGTTGTTCTACTGATATTCTGCCGGCTCCAAAGGACTAGAAGGGAAGCGCACAGCTTCCGGGGACATGGAGGGTACTCCTGGTAGTCCTCTGTGTGGTGGTGGCGTTCAGGCTGTGCTAGCAGACGTAAGGTCTATGTGTTACTACCCGGTGAGTATACCTTGATTGCCACGGTAGTCGGCAGTCAGAAGGTTGTAGGGTGGTTTAGGTGATTCGACGATCTTGTTGCCTTGTGACTATGCGGGTTACAACCAATTTATTTGTTTACCTTTGGCTAGTCTAATAATCTGTTTGATAGCAATCGTTACTAGCCATCGACAGTCAACGTGATGCGTGATGCGGAAAGACGGAGAGCTAAACCTATATATCATCGACCTTTCGCTATCAAGGGTTTGGTTGCAGGACAGGCTAATTAGGATGTTGTTTGTTGTTTTTGTGGGCCATGTCACTAGCTTTCGATTCTGTTTGTCTTTCACTAATTGAGTGAGGGGTCGGGTGGGTCCATAGCCACTGTGAAAATGTAGACCATAGCATCTATGTATACAGATATCTGAATAGTCTCCCAACCGAGTTCCGTCTATCTGATATAGCACTGTTATGGAACTTGGTGCACAGTAAATGGTACGTGCGGATACATGCATACCATTTCTGGATGATGTATCATCGAGGTTGAGGCATTGGGTACGATTAACGATACGTACATGAGAAAGTCTAGATACATGGATGTCTACTCCAGGTGGTGTATCATAGACTCTAAGGCATTACTCTATGAGGGAGTCTAATTTGATTGAGTGGTTCGAAGGTGGTAGTCCATACGCTTATGTAGCATGACGATGGCATTTCTAGGCGGAACGTAGCGTCGTTATATAGAGATCCTATGTCGCTCCTGCGAAGGTTGAGGGACTGCGTATATTTCTGTAGCGTTACGGCGAAGACCGTGCGAGTGGGGTACCATGGGGTGTACCTTAATATTAGGGGTAGCTACATATACGCTGTATTAGCTTAATCTACTAGGGGAGTAGATGGTCACGATGTATGTGTCATCTTGAGTGCTGTTAACCCAAGCAACCTAATAAATAAGAAGATGTACAGTACATGTAGGGTTATCCAAAATGTGTAGTTTAAATCCAGTCACCAGAACTTGTGTTCTGACCCTCTCCTCATAACAAACTCGAAGGTTAGATTTGTGGCAAAGATATGGTAGCTTTTTACAATGGTTAGGCAGTATTAATATCTGGGTAAGGCTATATTTTGATTATATTATATTTGATTCCATTCCGCTGTGAGATGTTTCCTAAGCTCTGATATGTTTAGTATCTCTATCTTTTCTACAGGATACCAGATAAACCAACGCGGGTTTCGATAGATTAGAATTTTGAAAAAAAATCGATCTGTCGGAATTCGGGTTATTACATCTAGTACCAGAGCCTAGGTTTAGGATTCCTGTATAAATAGTGAGTGACGTATTTGTATTTTTTTTAAAATATAAACACAATATATATACCCAGATCCATAGAGGAACCCACTAAATAGAAAGAGCAGATTGTGATCAGAATTGGGATATCCGTTTTGTACACTAAAGGAATGAATATGGAAATCTGAGACCCTTAAGAAATCGGGGTGGGAAGTGTACAATATACTTTGTATGAAAGAAAGGTAAAAAAATCCCATATGATAGTATTTCAGGCTAGTGGGTTTAGCAGTAAAAC
Source organism: Allium sativum (assembly GCA_030737875.1). Classification (NCBI taxonomy): domain Eukaryota; kingdom Viridiplantae; phylum Streptophyta; class Magnoliopsida; order Asparagales; family Amaryllidaceae; genus Allium; species Allium sativum. Next base: position 534,038,799 of record CM060923.1, on the reverse strand, counting down.
CTTATAAATTTGAAAAGGTTAAAAAGAGAAGAAAAACAAATGAATTAGGACTATATATAGTTGAGAGAATTGACTTTGTGGGAGTGTCTAGGAAAGCCTAGGCAAGTTGGAAACCCACTTTGAGTCTAACCCCATGGTTAGCTTTTAGGAACTTGAAATTGCAAAATCTTTTGGAAGATGGTTTACGGTATTTTCAAGTTTTTATCTTAAAAGTGTTTTTGATGTTTGAAATATGTAAAGAACATATTTGAAAAAATACATATTGGGTTTTGAAGTAAAATGGGAATGTTTTGGAAATAGTGATTTCTTGCAAAAAATTTGTCAAAAATAAATTCTCTCAGTAAAAAATGCATATTATAGAGCATGTATAGCTTGTTAGTTTTCAAGCTATATGGTATAAAAGGATTAAAAAGCAAAACATAGAAAATGTTGCATTTTGATGTGGCATTTTGTTGAAAACTGGGATTTTCAGTAAAGAAAGTTTTGAAATCTCTATTGTTTTGACATAAAATATTGTTGGGTGGACAAAATAAGTTATGGAAGTTAAGAATAAAGTAGATGTTTGCACCTTGTAGTAAGTAACTGAACTGGCCTTATAAGCGAGAACAGTTGTAAACCTGATTGAGAAATAGTTGTCCTTATCTACTCCAGTTTTTTTGATCTGAAAAAATGATTTACATTTTTTTTATAAAATGACATGTTTTATGGTTTGGCAAAAGTAAGCTTTGGTGAGGAAAATAAAGTTTTGATACTTTTAACTTTTGGAAGAAAAGTGAAATGAAAAGGTCAAACCGTGTTTTAAAAAGTATGGAGTAGGTAAGGATTAGTGCCTAGGGTAGATGGGAAAATTTTTGAGGCTATGAAGTAGATAGCGAGAATTATATTGGAATAATGGTAAGTTCCCTAGGATGCGTAAGCATTGAGAAGCCTAGGGTGTTGCTTGAAAATGACTGTTGGTAGACAGATAGGACTATGGTGACTACTAGATAGTGAAGGACAAGTGTATAGATCATGTTGCTAATTTTCCTGTTAGGGCTAAAACCCATTGGGATCGTTCTGTTGTTTTGCTCCTATTGGCTAGTTAGGGTAACACCTAAACCTGTCATTGATCCCGTGGTTTGAACTTTTCTGTCTGGGGGGGACATAGTCCTGAGATTCTTGGCCCTTAGTAGTAGCTGTGTAAAGCGTTTGTTTTCCTGTTTTAATTGAATGACTAGAAGGCTTATTTGAAACTAAACATAGATCAGAAAATTAATTTAAATAAGCTAAGAAAAGAGTAATTGTACAAATAAAAAGGAAACAACAAATTCAGTAAAGCAACAAACATGACAGTTAAAGAAAATCTATAATAAAGAAAGTTTTCTTATGTGGGCAGTGCTTGGAGAGGAAAATAGGGAACCTTTATATAATAGCTACATAAAATCAAAGTACGGATAGAAAAAGATGACTAAAAGAAAAACGGAGGATGTGAAGCTTTCCGTTTTCCACCTTTTTGTAACATAAGAAATCCAATTTAGAAAATTAGTTTTTTCTAAAATTTGAAAAATAAAGTTGCTTGGTAGGGTTTTGAATGCAAAAATTGGATGAACTATGCTCTTGGTCAGTAAGAGTGTGGGAAAATTTAGATGAAAAAATATTTTTGGTTTTCAAATATTGCATTCATATAGAAATTGCCAGTATATTTAGAATGTGTGCATCATGTTTTCAATGAGATTTTCAAGAAAAATTTGCATTCATATAGGAGGTACCGCTTAGGCATTCGTTTCATTCATGTATTATTATGTTGAATTACACTTTGCACTAGTACACAAATGGCTGCAAAATTGGATGCACACATGATGGTTGTGATTTCTGCAAGAAATTACTTGACTTTACCCTTACTAAATTTCGGGGAATGAAATTTCGTAAGGATGGGAGAATGTAACTACCCGCATTTTTAATTAAGTAAAATAAAATAAAATTTTAAGTGCTTTCAGAATTTGGTCATGGGGTTAGCATCATTCCGTCCGTGGCGATTTTCCGGTCAATTTGGACATATGGAGTGCAGAAAACTGATTTAAGATGAAAGAGATACCTTTAAATAAAATATTGTAACAAACATGAAAACAAGGTTAAAGAAAAATAACAAAGACTAATCTTGTTAATAAAAACCTATGTAGTCCAGTTGATAAGAGCATTTGACTTTCAAAAGAGTGGCGCGAGTTCGATTCCTGTCGGCCCATATTTTTGTTTTAGAGGAATGACTTAAATAATACATGTTCTAAGGAGAAAATAGGTATATATGCACATATAGAGAAAATTATACATATAAGGAAGACATAAAAATACATATTTACATGGATATGTAAATATATGCATATATATATACATACAAATATATATATATATACAATATACAAGAGAGAAGTTCAAAATAAGGCTGCAATCAAATAAAACTGATAAGAATTAAATAACGACATAACACCGTTTGAATTTTTGAAATGAAGTAAAAGTTGTGCTTACATATATACATGTGTAAAATGGGCATTAGAAGTTTTGTATACATATAAGGAGTTTATATGTAAATAAATAAATGAAGAAAGTAAAACCAGAAAGTGACCAACGTCTAGAACAAAAACGTTAACAAATAAGTATCTACGCCCCGTCAGACCCGAATGGAACGACCCACACCAGCCCGGGTCGACCCATGGGTCGACCACACCTGCCTGGGTCGACTCTAGGGCTGACCCAAGGGGTATGTAGGTTGACCCACCCCTGATCTGGGCAGATTCATTTGATGAATCCGGACTATTTTTATTAACCATGTTCGTTGCTGACTCAGCGTTGCGTGTACGATAAGATCTTGAACACTTATTAACAGGCTGGCAGAACCTAGCCTAAATCTCATATTTTCTGAGAGGATGTCTAGAATCTGCAGTTCTTCTTCCTCCTCAAATCTCTTTAGAAAATAGAATAACTAGTCTAAGGAAATTCTGATTCAAGATCGGGAGGAAATGAATGTATAAAATGGGTGTTCAGAATTCAGTTCGAAGTAAGGTAAATTCTTGGATCTGGTCAATTTAAATTTCTCCACCTTCCTCCCTTTTTCTTTTAGTTGAGAATTGTGGATCCTTGGTTACTTAGGTTCTAGACTCAGTTAGGAGAGCCATGGAATGTTAGGTTTGGACCAGATTCACGAATTGGAAAGCTATTAGGTCAGTGGATTTAAGTTATGCCTTTTTGATAATGGTATATTTATCGGTTGGCATTCCCGTTAATATGTATAATAAATCTGCTAAAATGTTTAACTTATTGTAATCTATTGAAATGATTAATCTACTGAACATGTAAATCTATAGGCTTAATTCAAGATTAAGTGGAACATGTTAATGAGATCGTAAGTAAACCTGTTGAGTTTGTAGGGTTAAGTAAATATGTTTAATCTGCTGGGGTTATATAAACCTATTAACTTGTAATACTTAACCTATTTAATCTGCTGGCATTACGTAAAAGCCTGTTTCCATTAATCGCCCGTCTGAATTGGGAATTTCTGTGAACACTGTAATTATGAAATTTACAATGAACATTTGTTAAGAACATTTTTGTGCCAAAAGATTGTAAGTAAGAATTACAGTAAAATTTGGAAGAACAAATATGTCTAAACTTACAGTAAATAGAAAATTGAAACCGCACTTAGACACGAGGTTAAATTGAACTTATGGTAGAAGTCTGCCTGGAACCACCCAACAAATCCAGCATCCACAAGCGGCTAATTTAATGTGAGAAGTCAGGTGCATAAAGGTACATATAACAGTGCTAAGACACTAGGTTAAGTCCAACTTGTGGTAGAAGTCTGCCCAAAACCGCCTGGCAAATCCAGCATCCAAAAGTGGTTGGCTTAGTGTAAGAGGTCTAGTGCATAAACATATATATGAATATATGTATATAACAGGATAGAAATATGTGACATTAATTGAAATTAATGGAAATGAGTGAATCCCACAACAGTAAGAGAATTTGAATGAATTGGGACTGATAATAACCTATTATGAATAAACTTGAAGGGGAAAAGGAAAGATAATAGGTAGGCTTGTCCTAGGGACAAGTGGAAATTATAACTTAGGTTATAATAAATGATATGGGGAATGAGATAACTTATGTAATGAGAAAAGTTGTACTTAATTATAAACTAAGTAATCTGAAAATCTGGAAACCTGTTGTTTCTAATAAGTAGAGAAAAGGAGGGAAAACTTATGAAATGCAATAAGTTATACTTAATAATAAATTAAGTAATCTATAACCCTGAGAATTTGAATACTACTGGTAAAAAGAACATGTTATATGTAAACCTAAAATCTGAAATCTGCTAATAAGAATAACATGTTAAAAGGCTTATTAACGAACATAAATGGGTTAAGTTACATAACTGCAGTTAATAAGCAAGAAGAACTTGGTAACCTGAATAAGACGTCAATATAAATTGAATTTACCAAGTTAACTGAAAATTTAATGAGGTAGAGCAAGCGCGTAATTAAAATTTTAGACTAGGGTCTAATGACACATTAATCTGAGGCGCTTGAACCAGTCCGTACGTATGAAGGTGAATAACACGACTTGGTAGATCATCATGGTGCCATGAGGCCCGAGGGGAGCGCACGTCCATCTGATTATTCTGCATGTTATGCCCGTTGTTCTGCGGATATTTTGCTGGGTCTAAAAGGGAAGCACGCAGCTTCCGAGGACGTAGAGGGTACTCCTAGTAGTTGACCGAGTCCGCACTAGCATCATATTTATTTTGTCCCAAATATATAGTCGAACCCGCCTAAAAAGGAAAAATAGGGGAAGTCCGGTCGCGTCAGAGACATCTTTCCCTCAAGTATACTGGATCGGTCAGTGTGAACACAGGAATACCTCCTGTCTATAACTGTCACCTCCCAATTAATATACTGGATCGGTCCCTAGAGAAACTTTGACTAACAACATTCAGGCTGTGCTGGCATAGGTTAGGTCTACGCGTTACTACCCGGTGAGTGTACCTTGATTGCCACGGTAGTTGATGGTCAGAAGGTTGTAGGATGGTTTAGGTGATTTGACGATCCTGTTGCCTTGTGACAAGGCGGGTTACCACCATTTTATTTGTTTACCTTTTTTGTATCTAACCATCTATTTGATAGAAATCGTAGGTTACCAGCCATCGACAGTCAGCGTGATGTGTGATGTGGGAAGACGGATAGCTAAACCTACAGATCACCAACCTTTCGCTATCAAGGATTTGGTTGCGGGATCGGCCAATTAGGATGTTATTTGTTGTTTTTGCAGGCTACGTCACTGGCTCTCAATTTTGTTTGTCTTTCACTAGTCGAGGAAGGGGTCGGGTGGGACCATAGCCACTGTGAAAATATAGACCATAACATGTGTGTATACAGATGTCTGAAAAGGCTCCCGACCGAGTTCTGTGTATCTGATATAGCCCTGTTACGGAACTCGGTGCACAGTAGATAATACGTGCGGATACATGCATACCGTTTCCGGATGGAGTATCATCGAGGTTGAGGCATCGAGTACGATTAACGATATGTACGTGAGAAAGTCTGGATGCATGCATGTCTACTCCGGGTGGTATATCGTACGCTCTAGGGCATTACTCTGTGATGGAATCTGATTCGATCGAATGGTTCGAAGGTGGCAGTCCATACGCTTATGTAGAATGACGATGGCAGTTCTATACGGAACGTAGCGTTGTTATATAGAAATCCGTACGCCGCTCGTGAAGGATAAAGGACTACGTATATTGATGTGGTGTTACGGCGGAGACCGTGTGAGTGGGGTACCATGGGGCGTACCTTAATATTGGGGGTAGCTACATATACACTGTATAGGTTAATCTACTGGGGAGTTGATGGGTACGACGTTGCTATTAACCTAAGTAATCTAATAAATAAGAAATAGGGTTATCAAAAATGTATAGTTTAAATCCAGTCACCAAAACTTATGTTCTGATGCCCTCCTTATAACAAACTCGCAGGTTAGATTTGTGGCAGAGATATGATAGCTTTGGATACTGGTTAGGCAATATTATTATCTGGTTAAGGCTATATTTTGATCATATTATATTTTATTCCATTCCTCTGTGAGATGTTTTTTGAGCTCTGATATGTTTATTATCTATGTCTTTTCTACAAGATACCAGACAAACCAGCGTGGATTTCGATATATTAGAATTTTGAAAAAAAAAATCGGTCTGTCAGAATTTGGGTTGTTACACTAAGCACTTTTTTCCTTACATCATCAACGTTTGTAACGTGTAGTTTTCCTTTCTTCCTTAACCAACCGTTTTAGTCAAGGCTATGTCCTTTCGGGATATCACCTTTCACTGCCACTCTGAGCTTCATGATCCTTTTGAGTAACGAAGGATCTTCTTCCTTCCTAGAAGCAATCTTATCAATCAAAACTGGTCGTACCTCCAAACATAGCACCACTAGGTGTGCTTTCACCACAACATGTTGTTAACTAAGTCCTCACATAACATGTAGCCAAAGCTTCTAAGTCCTTCCATTCAGTCAACATGCCTTGATACTTTCTACTAAGGGCATCAGCAAACTTATTTCCTTTCCCAGAGTATACTCAATGCTGAAATAAAAAGTAGTGAAAAAAATACAACCATTTCTATTGTTGCATGTTCAATTTCTTCTAATGAAACAAGTACCTCAAAGACTTATGATCCGCAAAAAAATCGAACCTTTCACCCAACAAGTAATGCCTTCGAATTTTTAAGGCAAAGACTACAACAACTAACTCAAGATTATGAGTTAGGTATTGCACTTCAAGTGGCCTTAGTTGCCGGGAAGCATAAGTAACAATCCTTTCCTTTTGCATCTAAACATCTTCTAAGCCAGTTAAACCAGCATCTGTATCAATAACTAAATCCTGGATTCCATCTGGCACTATTAACAACTGAGCATTGGTTAACAACTGGTTCAAATTTCAAAAGGCTTCTTCGCACCTATCTGACCATATAAACTTAGTATCCTTTCGGGCCATCTTAGTGAGTGGCACCGAAATCCTTGAGAAATTTTTAATAAACCTTTGATAATATCCAACAAATCCAAGAAAACATTGGAATTTTGTAACACTTTCAGGCTTCTTCCAATTAATGACAGCATCTACCTTTGTAGGATCTACCGACAGTCCTCCATTTGAAACTACGTGGCCAAGAAACTTCACTTTCTCCTCCTAAAACCAAGACTTATAAAATTTAAACTTCAAGCGATACTTCCTCAAAGTCTCAAGAACAATCCGAAGGTGCCATTTATGTTCCTTTTCCTCTTTCAAGTACAACAATGTCATCAATAAAAACTAGCACAAATTTTGTGATGGCCCGCCTCACACCAACCGACATCTACTCTCCAAAGGTGCGCTATACACGTGTCTAGTTAGCACGGAACGGGTCGCCAGAAGGGAAAAGGAAGAAGGAAATGAACATACAAAGAACCTGTAGAATGTCTCACAGCGCATCGAACAAAATATAATAATAACATACTTGACATAAAACAGGAGAGACAGTGCATAAGCTGAAAATCAGAACTAAACATCATAGCAGCGGAAATTCAGAATACAGCTTATTACAACTTTCAAATTGTCTCAAAGCAAAAGTAAGATAAATGAGGTACACTACTAATGCACAAGTAGCGACCACCAACGATACAGGGAGAATGTGTATATATATATCATACGTGGAAGCCTCCTGCCCACCTCCGAATCAGCTACTCGTGCATCACCAGCTAACATATCTCTAGTCTGCTCGTGTGAGCACCCAGAGTAATAAGAGGAGACATAAAACTCTGGGTCAGACATAAAGCCTGGTATGAGCGATAAGCATCTAAAGTGAACAATAACAGGTAGACTAAAACATACCTGAACCTGGACCTGCAACCAAAGAGTTAGCACTACATACTGTACAACACTCTAAGGTATCATATCAAACAGTGTAAAGATATGGAGGTGGGGGAGGTGTGCATGTCATAGGGATGGCAAACAATCAAACATAGCATCCATCCTCACATCTCTCACTCAGTGCATAAAGCATACGATATTCACCACTTCGATCACCCAACATACCTTGCTACGATCACTCTGCCCCATGAAGTCAAAATGGCTTCACTACACTGATAACGTAGCCATTAATCCTTTGCTATGTCCACTTTGCCCCCATGGAGTCACAAGAACCCCACTGCACTAGCTCATAGCCTTACCAATCCTTACTATGTCCACTTGCCCCATGGAGTTATTCACCCCATCTGTGCTGGCTCATAGTCTTACTACGCATCACCTTGCCCCTCAGGTCATAATGACCCTACTGCACTGATAACGTAGTCTTGCTACCATCACCTTGCCCCTCAGGTCATAATGACCCTACTGCACTGATAAGTAGCCCATCATTCCTTTTTAGTGGTGAATCGAAGTTATGAACGTCGACAACTCCTTAGCACACGTCCCGCAGCAAAGTCCAACCATGAAGTGAACTCATTGGTTCCCAACTGGTTCCGGGATCCTGAGCTCTAACTTCCATTTGGACTACCTTTGCATCTCGGGTTATTGGTCATTACCATCGAATCGGATCGGATCGGCCTTCAACATTCTTCATCGGATCGGATCGGCCTCATCTGGTTCAGAGTCCAGTTTTCCTCGTCACCACGGTTCGGATCGAGTCACGCCATCAGCTCGTGGTCCTCCAGCTCTCTCGGATCGGTTCGAGTACCCTTCAGCGGATCGGGTCGGGGTCTCCAAGTCCATCGCCATGGATCGATTCGTGACAAGCTCCTTCGGATTGGGTCGTGCTTCATCAGTTTGTGGGGCCCCTATCGGATCGGGTCATGCTTCCTTCTAGCGATCGGAGCTGCTAGCGGATCGTGAAGGTGAATCGTGATGAAGGGCCCGGATCGGATCGCATCGACGGATCGTGGTCTTCAGGCATCGGCGGATCGGGTCGCGCCATCGGTTCGGGTCGCCTTTGCTTCCACCGATCTGGTCCGGTTCGGGTTGATTTCCTGCAGTTCCTCCAGCAAGCAGTTTACGCCATTCGACGGCGTTTTCGACCATTCTAACTATTCTAATCAATCACAAAGCATACCATACAGTCATAGCAACAAGTAGAAGTGACCTCAAACACCAAAACAACAATATGATAGGTTAAAATGGATCAAACATAGCCAAAACCACTATTTTCCCTTAAGCATGTTTAGGTGAAACTAAGAATAGGATTAGCAAAACTTAACCAAATTAACCCAAATTCATATCAGAGGTCTAAAACATCATTCCGAATTTTATAAACATTTTTCCAGAATTTTATCATGTTTAAATTCACTAATTAACACTAATCACCCCTAATTAGCCATAATTAGTGCAAAACTATGCAAATCACTGACCTTAGCCACAAAATAAACTAAGATCTGAAATAATTCTCTGATTTGATGTGAATTTCAATGCCAAACAGCAGCTCCTATGTTGCTTTGGTGAAGATCTTCCTTGATTAGGGGTTGCTAAGCCAAATCCTTGACCGAAAGATGATTTGGAGGTGATTTAGAGGTTGGAGGCCATTTTTAGGGATCCTTGGTGATAAGTGGAGGCTAGAAAACTGAAATGGAATGATTCTCCATCTCATTTCAGCCCTCCCATAACCCTAATCCCGAAATGGGTTATGGGCCTACTCACTAATCACCCGATTTGGCCCGGTTAAGCAGTTTTTCACCCTCCAAACCTTGTTTCAGCCATATCTCCCAAACGGTAAATCCGTTTGGCTGTTATGACCACTCTACGGAAAGGTAAACCATCAAATGAATCTAATGGAAGTGGTTTCAGGTCAAAATTCCTTTCCAATCAAAAGTTATGACCGAAACAGTACCAACTAGTGGCAAAATGGTCATTTAAAAATCGACAAAAATCATGAACATGGGAAATGACTCTAATAGATGTTTCCCAAAGTTACATGACCATACGACTTCATACGGGAAAGAAATAAATATTCTACGATCCCCCGATGCGTAGAATGCGGGTCATTACACTCTCCCCCCCTTAAGAAATTTCGCCCCCGAAATTCCCTAATCAAAACTCACACAAAGGTTCCCGCATGCCTATCAACCATAAAACAACAATCAAACATGCAAACAAGCGAAATAAGTCTATCCTAGCATGCGGAATAACTAAATCGTAAAGTAAATCTTACCAGGTAAAGAGTTCTGGATGCATCTTCCTAATGCTCTCCTCTGTCTCCCAAGTACAATCATTCTCGTTCTCGCCCCACTGAACCTTGACTAGCTTCACCGCCTTCCTTCGAAGTTGCTTCGTATCGTGCCCCACATACGAATCGACTTGTGGTTCCCAACCGCCTCGGGTTCTACTTCGAAGTCCTCTAACTGATCAGGTGAAATAGTCACATCTGAGTCGTGAACGAACTTCCTTAGTTGGGAAACATGAAATACATTGTGAACTCCCGCCATTTTCTCTGGTAAGCCAACTCTATATGCCAAATTCCCGACTAGTTCAAGAACAGGGAATGGGCCAACAAATCTTGGTGCCAACTTGCCTCTCCTGCCAAATCGTATCACACTCTTCAACGGAGAGATCTTGACGAACACCAAGTCACCAACGGAGAATTTCAAGTCTCTTCTCCTCTTATCGGCATAACTCTTCTGCCTATCCTGAGCAGCTTTCATTCGTTATTGAATGAATTTAATCTTATCTGAAGTTTCCCTCACCACATCTGGTCCAAGCACAAACTTCTCGCCGGTCTCTATCCAACGTGATGGTGAGTTGCACGGTCTTCCGTACAAAGCTTCATATGGAGCCATACCGATACTGGATTGGTAGCTATTATTATTGGCAAACTCTACTAGATGCAAATGGTCATCCCATGATCCACCAAAATCCAATATACACGCTCTCAAAAGATCTTCCAATATACGATTCACCCTCTCCGTCTGACCGTCGGTCTGAGGATGATATGCGGTACTGAGATGTAATCCTGACCCTAGAGCCTCTTGTAAGCTCTTCCAAAACCCACTATTGAACAACGGGTCTCGGTCACTCACAATTCTTTTGGGTACTCCATGAAATCTCACTACCCACTACATATACAATTCTGCCAACTTGGTTGTTGTCCTGGTCGATTTGACTGGTATAAATCTTGCGCTCTTAGTCAATCGTTCCACAATTACCCAAATGCTATCATATCCCGATCTAGTCCTTGGTAAACCATCGATGAAATCCATCGAGACTTGCTCCCATTTCAATTCGGGAATTTCTAATGGTTACAACAACCCACTAGGCTTCTTTTGCTCGGCTTTAACTAGCTGGCAATTCATGCATTTGGATATAAACTTCCCAACGTCTCTTTTCATCCCTTCCCAGTAGTAAGTCTGTCTCATGTCTCGATACATCTTATTACCACCGGGATGTATATTCAGTTTTGAGTGATGACATTCTCTAAGCACTCCATCTCTCAAACCATTCACGTTGGGCACAACTAATCTTCCATTCTTTCGAAGCCATCCATCTCGATCAAGCCCATACGCACTCATCTCCTCACCATCGATGTTCATCTCTAACTTGGAGATGATTTCCAATAGATTAGGATCGTCCCTCTGGCTGGAACCAATCCGCTCTATCAAGGTGGGTCTGATCGCTAAACTAGCTAGCATAACTGGATTCAATTCGCACCTTGGTCTGAAATCAAACCCCGCGATATACTCCAGTTGCTTCCATTCAAGAAACATTGCCCCTAAACTGGCATGTCTCCTACTTAAGGCATCAGCTACCACATTACCCTTCCCAGGTGTGTATGCGATATCAAAATCATACGAAGCCAAGAACTCTAACCATCTCTGCTGACGGAGATTCAAATCTTTCTGGGAGAAGAGATACTTTAACGATTTATGATCGGTAAACAACTCGAATCTTTCTCCCAAGAGATAGTGTCTCCACATCTTCAGCGCAAATACAATCGCTGCTAATTCCAAATCATGGGTAGGATACTTCTTCTCATGCGGCTTTAGCTGTCGACTAGCATAAGCTGCAACCCTACCTCCTTGCATCAATACAGCACCCAGTCCGGTACCACAAGCATCCGTGTATACTGTCTTCTCTTCATTCCCTTTAGGAATGACTAACACTGGAGCACGCTTCAACTTCTCCTTTAGACTCTTTAAGGCATCCTCACACACTCCGTCCCAGACGAAGGACTGATTCTTCTTAGTCAACTGAGTCAACGGTGCTGCTATCTTGGAGAAGTCCTGGATAAACTTACGATAATATCCGGCTAATCCCAAGAAACTTCTTACATCTGTAGCATTCTTGGGTGTAGGCCAATCCTGTACCGTAGCCACCTTCGCAGGGTCCACGGCAATACCATTCTCTGAAACAATATGACCCAAGAATCTCACTTCCCTTCTCCAAAAATGACACTTAGAGAATTTCGCTTTCAATTGGTGTTTCCTCAACACCTCCATCACTATCCTCAAGTGTCCCTTGTGTTCCTCTTCTGTCCTTGAGTAAACAAGGATATCATCCACGAACACAAGAACAAACTTATTCAACTGATCTCTGAATACTCGATTCATAAGATCCACAAAGTAGGCTGGTGCATTGGTCAACCCAAACGGCATGACCAACCACTCATAAAATCCAGACGGCGTCCTAAATGCCGTTTTCGGAACACTCTCATCCGCTACTCGAAGCTGATGAAATCCTGTCGCGAGGTCCAACTGGGAGAACACTCTAGCTCCTTCCAGTTGATCAAACAAATCATCTATCCGCGGTAGAGGATACTTATTCTTCCTCGTCACCTTATTCAACTCGCGATAGTCCACACAAAAACGAAGGGAACCATCTGCCTTAGTGGCAAACACAACTGGTGCTCCCCACTCGGAGACACTCCTTCTAATAAATCCCTTCTTCAAAAGATCGCTGACTTGCACCCCGAGCTCTCGCTGCTCCCTTGGTGCCATACGACGAAGTGGCATTACTATAGGTCTGGCATCTTTCACTAAATCAATACGGAACTCAATCTCTCGGTGTGGTGGAAGCCCGGTCACCTCCTCGAAGACGTCCGGATACTGGCCAACCACGGTCACATCTGACAACTCATTCTGCGGGATGTCGAGGGAATTTACAAAACTAGCCATAACCCCATCACTAGGTAGGCTACCAAACACTACCCTCCGCCCATCATCCGCCCTCACTATCACCAAAAAGCCCTCACAGTCTACCACCACCCCGTATCTTTGGAGCCAATCGACTCCCAATATAATGCCATACCCAGTAAAGCCCAAAACAAAGCAATCACATACAAACATACATCCATGACTCGATAAGACCAAATTCCTGCAAATCATACTAAGGCTAGTCGAACCACCAATTGGGTTCGTCACAATCAATGGTATATCGACTATCTCGGGTTCCAGTCCCAACCTATCTACCAGGTCACTAGATATGAAGGAACGGGAAGCCCCAGTATCAAACAAAACTCGAACTGGTATACCATAAATAGAAAGCATACCTTGAATAACGACATTCTTTCCTTTATCCGCCGCAGTTGGGGCATTCGACGAAGAAGGAACAACATCAATAGCATATGCTTTCACAATCTGCTTCTCCTTAAGAGGTTGCGGACACTTATCCTTCTGATGTCCCACTTGACCACAGTTGTAGCACTTCCTTTCCGCTGGCTTGGCCTGACATTCTTTAGCATAATGGCCCTTCTTACCACAGCTGAAGCACTCAACATCCTTCTTGCTCTTTTTCTGGCCACCTTTTGATTGGTCCTGCTTCCTCTTATTCTGAGAGCTATTCTTGCCTCCACCGCCTGCTTGCGGCTTTGGCCCTTCGGCAGATGCAGCCTCAGTCTTTGGCTTAGGGTAAAGAGTCTCTGATCTCAAAGCTTTCCCCACAATCGATTCAAAAGTCTCATCGATGTGGTTGATAAGCCTTTCCCCCAAGTATCCATCCAAACCAGTAATGAACTTCTCATTTTTCTTCTCAGGAGTATCAATGAGAGACAGTCCATACTTTGACAAAGTGTTGAACTCAGCAATATAATCAGAAACTGCCCTTTCGTTCTGCTTGAGTTCCAAGAATCTCTTAAACAACACTGACTTCTGGGCAGCTGGAATAAACTTCTCGCTAAAGCGAGCCTTGAACTGATCCCAAGTAACTTGATCTTTTGGAGTAGCTGTTCTAATGGCATTCCACCAATTCATCGCTCGCCCTTGCGACGAGACGCTAGCCTTCTCTTCATCGCATCCTCGAGACCCAAGTCATTGAAGATATGGTCACAACTATCCATCCAGTCCTGAACATCAGTGGCCGACTCCGTTCCGTGGAACGGCTTCCCACCAAGATTAGTGTAATCTTTGCACAACTTGGCGAAATCGGCCCTAGGCGCCTGCACTACTGGGCCAACACCAACTCCGGGATTGGGAACTGCCCCTTGCACTTCTCTAAGCATGTCTCTCATGAGGTTAGTAAACCATAGCCCTCGTGTCAGCGGCATTTCCTTGGTTGGTCCCTCTACCAGCACCCCTCGTGTCTCGGCTCATCGTCAATCTGAAAAAGGGAAACGATTAACGACCCCATAGTGGTGCTAGTGCAGTGCGACTTCATCTTTATACTACTAATAGTATATATATGCATAGCTTTTGAAAACCAAAGTAATCACAAATACGCGCTCTCATATACGTACTATCTCTCCCTAGAGTCTTTCCCTAGGTTAACTACGCAACCTAGAGCTCTGATACCAAGTGTGACGGCCCGCCCCGCACCAACCGACATCTACTCTCCAAAGGTGCGCTGTACACGTGTCTAGTTAGCACGGAACGGGTGGCCAAAAGGAAAAAGGAAGAAGGAAATGAACATACAAAGAACCTATAGAATGTCTCACAGCGCATCGAATAAAATATAATAATAACGTACTTGACATAAAACAGGAGAGACAGTGCATAAGCTGAAAATCAGAACTAAACATCATAGCAGCGGAAATTCAGAATACAGCTTATTACAACTTTCAAACTGTCTCAAAGCAAAAGTAAGATAAATGAGGTACACTACTAATGCCCAAGTAGCGACCACCAACGACACAGGGAGAATGTGTATATATATATCATACGTGGAAGCCTCCTGCCCGCCTCCGAATCAGCTACTCGCGCATCACCAGCTAACCTGTCTCTAGTCTGCTCGTGTGAGCACCCAGAGTAATAAGAGGAGACATAAAACTCTGGGTCAGACATAAAGCCTGGTATGAGCGATAAGCATCTAAAGTGAACAATAACAGGTAGACTAAAACATACCTGAACTTGGACCTGCAACCAAAGAGTTAGCACTACATACTGTACAACACTTTAAGGTATCATATCAAACAGTGTAAAGATACGGAGGTGGGGGAGGTGTGCATGTCATAGAGATGGCAAACAATCAAACATAGCATCCGTCCTCACATCTCTAACTCAGTGCATAAAGCATACGATATTCACCACTTCGATCACCCAACATACCTTGCTACGATCACTCTGCCCCCATGAAGTCTTAAATGGCTTCACTGCACTAATAACGCAGCCACTAATCCTTTGCTATGTCCACTTTGCCCCATGGAGTCACAAGAACCCCACTGCACTGGCTCATAGCCTTACCAATCCTTACTATGTCCACTTGCCCCATGGAGTTATTCACCCCATCTGCGCTGGCTCATAGTCTTACTACGCATCACCTTGCCCCTCAGGTCATAATGACCCTACTACACAGATAACGTAGTCTTGCTACCATCACCTTGCTCCTCAGGTCATAATGACCCTACTGCACTGATAAGTAGCCCATCATTCCTTTTTAGTGGTGAATCGAAGTTATGAACGTCGACAACTCCTTAGCACACGTCCCACAGCAAAGTCCAACCATGAAGTGAACTCATTGGTTCCCAACTGGTTCCGGGATCCTGAGCTCTAACTTCCATTTGGACTACCTTTGCATCTCGGGTTATTGGTCATTACCATCGGATCGGATCGGCCTTCAACATTCTTCATCGGATCGAATCGGCCTCATCTGGTTCAGAGTCCAGTTTTCCTCGTCACCACGGTTCGGATCGAGTCACGCCATCAGCTCGTGGTCCTCCAGCTCCCTCGGATCGGTTCGAGTACCCTTCAGCGGATCGTGTCGGGGTCTCCAAGTCCATCGCCGCGGATCGGTTCGTGACAAGCTCCTTCGGATCGGGTCGTGCTTCATCAGTTTGTGGGGCCCCTATCGGATCGGGTCATGCTTCCTTCTAGCGATCGGAGCTGCTAGCGGATCGTGAAGGTGAATCATGATGAAGGGCTTAGATCGGATCGCATCGTCGGATCGTGGTCTTCAGGCATCGGCGGATCGGGTCGCGCCATCGGTTCGGGTCGCCTTTGCTTCCACCGATCCGGTCCGGTTCGGGCTGATTTCCTGCAGTTCCTCCAACAAGCAGTTTACGCCATTCTATGGCATTTTCGACCATTCTAACTATTCTAATCAATCACAAAGCATACCATACAGTCATAGCAACAAGTAGAAGTGAACTCAAACACCAAAACAACAATATGATAGGTTAAAATGGATCAAACATAGCCAAAACCCCCTATTTTCCCTTAAGCATGTTTAGGTGAAACTAAGAATAAGATTAGCAAAACTTAACCAAATTAATCCAAATTCATATCAGAGGTCTAAAACATCATTCCGAATTTTATAAACATTTTTCCAGAATTTTATCATGTTTAAATTCACTAATTAACACTAATCACCCCTAATTAGCCATAATTAGTGCAAAACTATGCAAACCACTCACCTTAGCCACAAAATAAACTAAGATCTGAAATAATTATCTGATTTGATGTGAATTTCAATGCCAAACAGCAGCTCCTATGTTGCTTTGGTGAAGATCTTCCTTGATTAAGGGTTGCTAAGCCAAATCCTTGACCGAAAGATGATTTGGAGGTGATTTAGAGGTTGGAGGCCATTTTTAGGGATCCTTGGTGATAAGTGGAGGCTAGAAAACTGAAATGGAATGATTCTCCATCTCATTTCAGCCCTCCCACAACCTAATCCCGAAATGGGTTATGGGCCTACTCACTAATCACCCGATTTGGCCCGGTTAAGCAGTTTTTCACCCTCCAAACCTTGTTTCAGCCATATCTCCCAAACGGTAAATCCGTTTGGCTATTATGACCACTCTACGGAAAGGTAAACCATCAAACGAATCTAATGGAAGTGGTTTCAGGTCAAAATTCCTTTTCAATCAAAAGTTATGGCCTAAACAGTACCAACTTGGGGCAAAATGGTCATTTAAAAATCGACAAAAATCATGAACATGGGAAATAACTCTAATAGATGTTTCCCAAAGTTACATGACCATACGACTTCATACGGGAAAGAAATAAATATTCTACGATCCCCCGATGCGTAGAATGCGGGTCATTACAAATTTATTTAAATTCTCCTGAAATACTCATTTCATCATATCCACAAAGAAATTAGGAAAATTTGTCAATCCAAACGGAATAACCATCAATTCATATGATCCATATCTCGTATGAAAAGTTGTTAATGGAATGCTCTCTTCCATTATCCTCTGTTGGTTAAAACCTGTAGCCAAATCCAACTGAGAAAACACCTTTGCTCCACTGGGTTGATCGAATAAATACCAATACGAGGAAAAGGATATTTATTTTTCACTGTCCTTTTGTTGGGCTTCCTATAGTCAATAAAATTTCTCAGTGTTCCATCATATTTCTTTAGAAACACAGCAGCAGCTCCCCAGGGCGAGCTACTTGGATGAATAAAGCTTCTTGCTTCTAAGTAAACAAGCTATGCTTTCAGCTCTCTCATCTCCAAAAGGTTCATTCGGCTAGGTGGTCGACCCATTGGTTTTGCTTCCAACACTAGTTTAGTGTAGAACTCGATATACCTCTTCGGTTGCAAGCCTGTTACTTTTTCGAAGACGTCAACAAATTCCTTCACGACTGGAAAACTAATTACCTCTTCCACCAAATACAAAACACATAACAATGGAAAATCCTATAGAACTTCTCTTTCTACCAAGAACACGAGCCTATCGTTTCTTTCAAGATGTTGCAACGACTCCTCTCTTCTTCAAAATAATATTCTTGCATCACAACAACTCAATCAATCCATCCCTAAAATAATTATGGAACCCTCAAAATAAAAGACGTAGGAGCTACAAACAAAAACATAACCTAGCAACTGAATTTATACGTTATCGCTTCTGATCCTAAGTGTTACATTGCTTGTGATTAGATTACAGTCTCTAAAGGACGTAATAAGGTATGATGGTTCTAAGGACAACTTATCCACTACACATCTAAATATAAATGAATGCGATGCACCAGTGTTAAACAAAACTTTAACAGGTATGCTATGAAAAAAAATCGTACCTTTTAACAATGTTTTCCCTTTCTCAAAGGCAGTAAGTCCGAAAGACGAAGGCTCCATAGCAAGCACTTTTCCCTTTGCCACTTTTGGACACCTGTACTTATAGTGCCCAAGCTAATTACAATTAAAGTTCCTAATGTTCTGCCTTTCGACGGGGAATGGTGTCCTTATCCTTGCATTTGGTAGAGTAATGCCTTTTATGATGGCACTTAAAGCATGTCACTTCCATTTTGTTCTTCTTCGGCTTTCTTCCCTCTGAAGAATTTCCTTTTTCTGCCCTAAAAGTCTTTGCTTCCAATGGGTCTCTCCAACCATTTAAGCATCTCTTCACTATGAATTGCCATTTCCACAACAATATCGCTAGAGTCTCACAAGTTAGGCACAGTATCTTCCGCAGTTTCAAACCTAATCCCCTTAATAAACTTCGCATTCCTCAAGATGATAGTTTCCATTGCTCCACGAATATAACAAGACAACTCATCAAACTTTATAGCATACTCCACAATTGTCATGTCTTCCTGCTTCAATTTATCAAACTTTTTGATCATTAACGAAAAGAAGCTTCCTTAACAACTTATCCCTAAGCATCCTATAAAGTCTTTCAAAGTGATTCTTTCCTCTGACATCCTTATGGTAACTCCATTCAAACAATGTAGAGCATTTTCCTACATCTGCCATAAAGCCAACCTCCTCTTTTGTCCATTCATCAAGCCCAAGTCTTCAAAGGTTTTTACACAATGTAGCTACCAAATATCTACAAGATCAACATCTTCCATTCCAAGGAATGGTATTCCTTCCAAGCTAACATAATCCCTACTCAGTTTTGCATAGTCATTTTCAACTTGCGCTCCGAGATTAACTCCTCCGGACAAGCAACGACTTTGTCTTGCAACATTTGAATAAACATCTCAAACAAGTTCCTCAAATCTACTGATGGTATAGCGACTCCTTGATTCTCATTTTCCCATCGTCCCGGACCTATTCTAGCATTAGGCTAAGCATTACGATTTGTTGTGGTGCTTCTGACACTTATGTTAAGCATTGCATTCCTTCTCTCCATATTTTACTCCTTTCTATAGATAAACTTTAGTAAGATACCAATGGGTGACCATGAGACTGGGGGGTTTACCCCAACCCTTAGTACTTTTCTCTGTCCTTTGGGTTCTAGTTAAAAAAATCCTTGTTGTAAAAGGTTATTTAAGTTTACATAAACCTATGCTCTTATACCAAATTATAACACTTAATTATCTAAGGTCGGAAGCTGAATGCTATAGATGTTGCAGTTATCTCTAGTTCCAACTTTCAGTGATAGAAAATCGAATTTTTTTCAATCTCAACATCAGTTAACATGGGAGTATGAAAAAATTTCACAAAATATTCTTTGATAATAATAATTCATTCATACAACCCTTCGCATATAACACATTCGTAGAAAATACAAGTTAATATAAAATAACATCAAAAGTGACATATAAAGATGCCTCCTTGGGTTATCAAAGTATATATATAATGGCATTCATAAAACATGTCGATACATCCATCAATCGCACAAAAACTGAACAAAACATAACATAGCGAAACGCCAAATTAGTTATCGCCTTCTTCTCGCCTTTGGAAGCTTATTCATATACGATATCATAAATACCTTAACCCTTAGTCTACTTAACTGAGTACCTGAGAGTTTAAAGGGAAAAATGTAAATTATGGATCGTTTAAAAAGATTGATATGAAATATAACTTCTGTACCCGACACACCGATATCTAAGACCACATCGCATAGCGGAATCCGTTTCCCACTCGATAGTATCATATACAAAACCATACCAACCCTACACCTCTGCAATTTAATGATTTCCTCAATTATCACAACACATATAAACATAAAGAAACAACAACCATCATATTTATCATGCAATACACATTGGATCCCCTCCCCGAATGTTAATCCTTATCTTTGATTTCGCAAAGAAGTGATTTACTAAGCGATGGAGCCAAAAACTCATTCTATCATTGGTTCCCTTCCATTGCTTCATGGTGTCGTGTTCCACTACAAGGAATGAACATCCCCTTCAGTCCCCACAGTGCTTCGTAGTGTTCCTCCCCACTAAAACGATATCGAAGGCTCACTCCAAAAACCTCTTTATTGTGCAAAACAACATATCCAGAAAATAGTACTTGTAACAACCCAGAATTTTGGCAATAAGAATTAATCATTATAATTTCAAAAAATAGAAATTCCTGCATACAATGAAATTTGAGCATGAAACTTTAACCGATACATTCGTCTCGGAATTCTAGTCAACTTTCATGTTTGGAGTTTCGCGAACGGAGTCCGTATGAAAAAGTTATGGATGAAATACAATAACGGACGAAAAATAAATAAATCAGAATTATTATATATTATATACCATATTTAACCAGCCTAACTAGACAGCTGGCGACCCAAGCAGTCAACTCTAGCGGTCAACCTACTGGGCGCCAGAAAGGCCAGTAACGGCTAGGGTTAAGGGGTTAGATTATAATATATTATTGAAAAAATGGACGAATATAAACTAAAGTAAATCTAACGGTTCATGGCCAATTCCACTCCCATAAATAAATGGGTAAGGTCTCATTCTTTTCCACATAAATCTGTAAGTAGCAGCGAAGCTCTGCTATTTTCCTCCCTCTTCAAACCTAATTTCTTACTTAAAAATATATTTATGTACAACCAATCAAATACAAATCATATAGAATTGAAAGGGAATATCAGATCTAATGGAAAAGAATGTGAATTGATGCTCTACATCAGATTCTACCCTCTCTTCCTATTTTCTTACATATCTACAGATCTGAAAGTGTAACAACCTGAAACTTCGGGTAGTAAATATTCAAATATCGAGGTTATTTAAATATTTAAATCCAGGATGTAATGTTATAAAATGGTTTTATAATCTTGATTAAATCCCTTTATAAATAAAAATTAACGAGGAGAAATCATGTTGTTGAATTTTTTTTACAAATTTTGGTAGTCCGAAGAAATATCGATAATGTGACCAAAAAAAGTTTTGTCGATAAACAACGTTATACTTGTTAAAAATTATTAGAACATCATGTGCATGTAGTAAAAATATAAGAACACATATATGTATGTACATAGCATATAAACAAAATACAAATGGTATATGCATATATATTCTAGAATATGACAAATGGCTTGAAACAATAGGGACACGTGTCATAAAAATGAAAGGTGCACATGTCTTGGGATTTAAGAAGGTAAAGACACATAAACTCAGCAGGTGTCCATGTGTAGAAACATCAAAAGACACCTAAGGAGGCATGTGTATACATCCTAAAGCTTGCATGAAGATAAGGCGGACAAGTGTCCAAAACTAAATTTCCAAACTAGCCTTGAAAAATACTATATAAAGGGTAGAAATGTTCGCTTTTTTTCATGCATTCACAGAAACAAAAACAAGAGAAGATAAAGAGGAGAAGTTTAGGAGATGCCTAGAGAATAAATACAAGATCAAGATACAATTCTAAGGTGAGAAAAACTATTTAAGTTCATTTATTTATTTCATATATTGAAGAAAAGTTGTGAAATTTAACAATGAGTGATAGGACTTCAACCCCTGAAAATGACGTTCGGTATTTTGACCATAACTTTTGCAATTCTTGATGAAATTTAGATTTCTTTATCAATCTGGAAAGCTAACTCAAAGGCCTACAACTTTATCTTGAGCCACTTTTTCTAATTCAATCATTGTGTACCTGAAAGCTGGATGCAATGCCAGGTAATTTTTTTTACTAAAAATGAACATGTTGAAAATGCCTTGTATTGTTGTATTAAGTATGTTAAATTAATAATTGATTTTTAGGTTTTCTTTTCATGAAAATTAAGTAGACTAAGAGACCTTCTTACAGTAGAAAATTTGGAGTCAAAAACTATTATTATCATAGGGAAATATAATCAAACATTTTACCGAAAAACTGGTCAAAAATATGAATTTCAGAACTTTTAGTAGCATTTTGAAACGTATCTTTTCTCTGAATTATTTTTGAAGCATTGTACCAAGGCCAGAACTTTTCATAGCATTTCGGAAAACGATGCTTTTCTCTTAATTATTTATAAATCACTTTAACAAGTGCAGAAGTTTTCACAGCACACCAGAAACGTTGTAATATATGTTTCGAGTCTTATAAACTACACCAAACTTTTAACAGCGCACCTGAAACGCTGTAAATAGATGTTTTGACTATAAAACTATTATAAAGTACCCATAACTTTTTGCAGCACAACAAAAACGTTGTAGTAACTTTTTGAGTATAAAACCATGATAATCTACTCGCAATCCTCTCTAATTTGGACTTGAGCTTCCTCATCGTATCATAAACAAACTGCCAAAACTGTGGATGTTAAATCAAAGTAAAAGAGAGTCAAAACGTGTCAAAACCGAGAACAAAGTAGGTCGATGTGAGTTTTGCAGATTAAGATGATCCAAGGAAAACATTTGATTGCATTTGGGTGATGATAAATACTACATTATACAAAGCTTTTGCATGAAGCTAGCAAGGAGTACCGTGAGTATACTCATCATCTGAACAATTACTTATTTCTTAATCTTGTGTATTAGTTTAATGTTGCATGTTACTTCTACATACTTTATTCATTGTAATCTTAGCTTTGGTAAGCAAACAACATATACGATTGATGATTGAGGACATTGATGACATAGTGTGACTTGCATAAAGTCCTGAAATCAGGAACATAAGGATTAGTAGGGGACTGGGACATACATAGAATACCTACGGTTTGATAGCCATAATTGCATTATCGAAGTGCGTTACTTTGACAAACGTTTTATGTAAAACAATATTTTTCACGTATTCTGTTTCTTGATGATTAGTTTGGAGTTATAATCTATTTTATTAAAAAGGAGTTTCTTGGTATTTAAAATAGAAGACGTTTATCTTTTGAATGGAAGTTCTACATGACGTGTGTGTATATATATATATATATATATATATATATATATCTTTCAAAACGAGTATTTGCAGAGTGTTTTACCCTTACTTGATATAAAAAATATTTTTGGAAGTAAGTATTAATTTTAAATGTTTTGTGCAAAGAAGAACTACGTTGCCTTGATCCTATATCAAATTGCTTACCCAATTAGATAAAGGTACGTAGGTAGTCACAAGTGGTAGTGATACAGCTGCTATATTAATAAAAATATTTTTGTTTATTATTTTATATTACATCTTGTATTGGTGCATCTTTCATGTTTAAAATTTTATGTTGTACTGACATATTTATCGAGATTGCAGGAATGAATATCGAGCTCACCAGAGTCGCATAAAAGTAGATGTATGATAATTGTGTTTAATTTGTGTTCAAGAACACCCTATGAATTAAATAAGTGTTATTTATTAAAATTATATCCAATGCATTTAGTGATGTTACATATTAACCAAAAATAATGGTAGCTATGATTGTTTATTTTGAACGGAAGGTTTTTCTGCAATTTTGACTAGTTTGAAATTTTAGGGGTGCCACAAGTTGGTATTAGAGCTTAGGTTTCACATAATATTAGGAAATCATCCCAGAAATTTTGAAATGAAGTTACCTAAATTTGATAAATAAAACTGGATCGGTAAAGCACCATTCCTCTGACCAGGGTTATGAGTAGTATTTATTTGTGTTTAACTTTTGTTTAGTGTTTATACTAGTAAGAATAATTTGTTAATCTGTTATCAAGCACCACAAGGAGAGGTTTAACGAAGTTATAAGTGCATATGATTTATCATAAAGTAATGAAGGAATGAATGAAGCTTAAGGGAGGCAGGCAGTGGCATCAAATGTATGCAATGGAGTGGCTTAAAAGGAATGTGGAATAGCAACTTGTCGAGGAAGGAATTAAATGAGCTTGGGAAAATAAACTTGAGGAAGACCAAGATGAGTAAATTAAACACTACAGTCGTGCAAACCCAAGGTGAGAAAATATTTTTAAATATTTTTTCCATTGTGTTATATGATATTAGAATAGTTTAGCATTGATTATGTTAGCTTAAAAGCTGTTAAAACATCTCTTAGCAATTCAGTCATAACTATTGAATCCTTGATTTGGGTTTAGTCGAAGTTAATCTTATTGGGAAGCTAGATTAATTATCTAGAATACTTACATCATATGCATTTTAAAATTTTGCTATCTCAAAACATTGTTGCAAACTGACTATGTGTTTGACAAAAAAAAGGTTGATGTCTTTAATGTGAATGTCGTAACTAATGACACGTATAAGATTTTTAGATACATCGGGTGATTTGGAAAGACTAATGTGGGAATAGAAAAAGTTCATACTTAATGCCTTACAGATGATTTTCGAAGTTGAGAGTGTGGATCTTTTCGAAAGAAAATGGTTATCTATGTCGGAGTAATGATTACAAAATATAAAAGTACTGTGAGAGAATACTTTGTTTTTACTTATGAAAGATTTTTTATGGATTATTTCATCAATGGTGGATACTTTCGGACGACGATGACAATATGTGGTATAAGACAATAGATCTTGGGTAGTGCACTGTTACTCTATGTGGTATCGAGCCAGTAGAGTACATACCAACTTAGTGAGAGGATGCCGGCCGCAATATGATGATTACCTCCACATGATGATTATGATGATGTGAGACATAAGACAATAGATCTTGGATGGTGCAATTTTAGACTTTCATAAAGCAGTTTTGTCGATGTTATACTAGTTAAAAGTTGTTAGAACATCATGTGCATGTAGTAAAAATATAAGATATTATATAAAGGGTGGAAATGTTCACTTCTTTTCCTGCATTCACAAAAACAAAAACAAGAGAAGATGAAGAGAAGTTTAGGAGAAGCCTAGAGAATAAATACAAGATCAAGATACAATTCTAAGGTGAAAAAAGCTATTTAAGTTCATGTATTCATTAAATATTTTGAAGAAAAGTTGTAAAATTTAAGAATGAATGATTGGACTTAAACCCATGAAAATGACGTTCGGTATTTTGACCATAACTTTTACAATTCCTAGTGAAATTTTGATTTCTTTATCAATCCGGAAAGCTAACTCAAATGCCTACAATTATCTCTTTGGCCACTTTTTCTTTATCAATCTAGAAAGCTAACTTAAATGTTATAATATGTGTTTCGAGTCTTATAAACTACATAGAACTTTTAACATCGCACCTAAAACGTTGTAAATAGCTGTTTTGAGTCTAAAACTTTTATAAACTGCCTAGAACTTTTCACACCGCAGTAGAAATGTTGTAGTAACCTTTTGAGTATAAAACCACGATAAACTACTCGCAATCCTCTCAAATTTGGGATTGAGCTTCCTCATCATATCATTTTAAGCTGTCAAAACTGGGATGTTAAATCAGAGTAAAAGAGAGTCAAAACGTGTCAAAACTGAGAACAAAATAGTTTGATGTGAGTTTTATGAATTAAGATGATCCTAGGAAAACATTTGATTGCCTTGGGGTGATGATAAATACTATATTATACAAAGCTTTTGCATGAAGATAACAAGGAGTACTGTGAGTACACTCATCATCTAAACAATTAATTATTTCTTAAGCTTGTGTTTTAATTTAATGTTGCACATGCCTTCTACATACTATATTAACTACAATTTTTGCTTCGGTAAGCAAATGACATATACGATTGATGATTGAGGACATTGAAGACTTAATGTGACTTGCATAAAGCCCTGAAATCAAGAACAAAAGGATTAGTAGGGGATAAACATAGAACACATTCGATTTGATAGCCATAATTGCATTATTGAAATGCATTACTTTGACAAATGTTTTATGTAAAACAATATTTTCAAGTATTCCTTTTCTTGATGATTAGTTTAGAGTTATAATCTATTTTATTAAAAAGGACTTTCTTGGTTTTTAAAATAGAAGATGTTTATCTTTTGAAAGGAAGTTTTATAAGAGGTATATAAATATCTTTCAAAACGAGCATTTACAGGGTGTTTTACCCTTACTTGATATAAAGAATATTTTTGGAAGTAAAACTTAATTTTAAATGTTTTGTGTAAAGAAGAACTACGTTGCCTTGATCCTGTATCTAATTGCTTACCCAATTAGATAAAGATACATACCACTCACAAGTGGTAGTGATACAACTGCTATATTAAGAAAAATATATTTGTTTATTATTTGTTATTACATCTTGTGTTGGTGCATCTTTAATGTTTAAAGTCTTAAGTTGTACTGACTATTTATCGAGATTGCAGGAATGAATATCGAGATTACTAGAGTCGCATAAAACTAGATTTATGGTAATTGTGTTTAATTTGTACTTAAGAACACCCTATGAATTAAATAAGTGCTATTTATTAAAATTATATCCAATGCATCTATTGATGCGACGTATTTACCAAATATAATGGTAGCTGTCATTGTTTATTTTGGACAGAAGGATTTTCGCCAATTTTGACTGGTTTGAAATTTTTTGGGAGTCATAAAATGTATCCCCTTTTCAGATAAATTGTAGATTTATAAAAATTTGGGAATTGTAGGCCTAAAGATTATTCAAACTTCAGATTTGCATCCTTTCATGTGAGTGGGAAATTTATATACAAAGTTATAATAGCTTATTTATCTCGTTTGTAGTAGATCTCAAAATATATGCCTATTTTCATTTGATATGTTCATAATACTGTTGTATTTGAATTGGCACCTACCAGATCTACTAGTAAATATTATCAAAACTTGTAAATTATGAATTGTGGTTAGGAATAATATTAATTGTAGGATTCTTAAAATTGTTTATACATATTTCCTACATTTTTGTTGCAAAATGTGTTGTAGTTCATTCTAAAACACCGAGGACTTGGAAATCTGTCACAATAACTCTGTTTAGATGTACTTTCTTCCAAATCCCTAGTTTCAGTGTAAGTTGACGGATTATGTGGTTTTAATTTAAAAGAATTATACCTATTTGCGTTCGATGTTATTGGGGTTCTTGGCTTGATTGTTATAAATATGTCGTTTTTCTCTTTTCTGAACAAAAGACATTATTTTGAATTCACAAGAGATATGACAAAAAGAGTGAAAAGTGGAAAAGTGGTGCAAATGTACGTATAAATATAAATACACATATTTGTGCGTAATTTGCATCAACTATTCCAAAAAATTGATATACATATATATTTCTTGTGAATTTGAAATTTGTCTATCCCAATAATCAGGCATACTTTACAATAACTACGGCTAATAGTCTTTTTGTAAGATATGGAACCTTATGACAAGATTGAATGCAAAAAGGAATATTTGGATATTGACTAAACCAAGTCATTAAATTTAAAAATAATAATAAAGAAAATAACTACATTAACCACGTGATAAAAATAAATATAAACATATATACTATCCATCCATATCTGCATAAAACAGTAAAATATACACTGTATTGAATGTTTGAATGTTTGAACGATATTCAATTATGGAATTATATATGAAAATGTTATCCATATTGAATTAATATATTTGTGGTGACCATTGTAGGAATTAATATAATCAATTGCTAAAAATAGAACCACAAAATTTATAAATAACAATTGTAACCAATGTTGATTAGAGAAAGGTGAATATAATAGGACAATGGTTACAATTAAATTAACTAGGATTAATGTTGTAAACCCCAATTAACGAATTTGAATTATAACCGCAATTAGACACGAGGTTAAGCTCAACTTATGGTAGAAGTCTGCACAGAACCGCCTGGCATATCCAACAACCACAGGTGGCCAGCTTAATCTGAGGATTCTAATGTGTAAATATAAATGTACTAAGGTACGAGGTTAAGTTCAACTTGTGGTAGAAATCTGTCCGGAACCAACAAAAAAATCTAGCATCTAAAAGTAGTCAATTTAATGTGAGAGGTCTGGTGCACAATATGTATATGTATATATATATAACCTAATCTCTTCCTTCCTTTCTCCAGTGGAGAGAGGAAAGGCGATCAACCCAATAAACATGGAGTTTTCTCTCTGATGGGGAGAAAAATTCCCAAACCACTTTCTTTTATCAACATCCACCGCAATTTGGAATGGGGAGAGGAAAGAAGGTGAAGTATACAAAGCTTTTCTTCTTTGGTTCACTAGATATTGATTTTAAATTCCCAAAACCTTCCCTTCAATTTAGATCCAAACTTTCCTTCCAATCGTACATATGCTTATCACTAAATCGAGCCTCTGCTATATTAGGTATGGAATAACCGATGGTTTTATTTGATCTTATCCGGCTCAAGACATCAGAGGAAAGCGAGTGTTTCAGCGCAATAGTTCTCACTTTTCACCATCTCATGCTGAATATCCATTTTCACCCAACGGATCCATTTAATGATCAGATCTCATAATCGACAGTGCTTCCGTTCATTTGTGTACGATATGGTTTATCACTACAAAATATTAGAATTAAATGATTGGTTTTTTTGGGCTTACTGAAACATGCCTCTGAATTTATTGGATTTAAATGGTTCTGATTCTGGCTTTAAGATTTGTTAGTTTACGAATTGTTTGGCTTTGGAAGAGGAAACCCAGTTAAACAATTATATGTTAATGGTGGTTTCTGATTCTTCTTCACACATTCATGCATATAATTTAATGTGTTTGTGAAGTAGTGCCCTGGAAATTGCTCTAAGATGATTTTCTGGATTATTAGCACATGCAGTTTTTGTTTAGATTTGGAAGAAACGACCCCGATACAACATTCTAAGATGACATTTAAGTTTGTTGTCCAAATTCATGTCCCTTTAACGAGTTTGGAAAACGAATAACACGATGTTGCTTGAATTGGTAGCTTGGCTTGTATATTACTTGTTCTCAGAAATATTATTGGTGGCAGGCACCACAAACAATAACAGAAGTGCATTATCTTAAGTGGAAACGCAAATATTTAAAAATGTGGTCATATCAAAGGAGAAAAATGTGGCAAGCACAAAGTAATGAAGCAATTTCTACTATACGTAGAAATGCATCAGTATTATGTGTAAAAGTGCAGCGTGATAGCACTTGGGGATTTTGAGTAGTTGACCTCATCATGGGTCCATCTATATTTTATTTTATGTAATTAGACTAGTTTTTCTTTCTTTTTTATATATGTTTCCTTTAATTGTACTCAGGTTAGTATGCTAACCTTGTTCTGTACTTTCTGCAAATTAATAAAAGTGTACCAATTTTCAATATAAATATATATAACAAGCAATAAAAAAATAAAAAAATAAGAATAGTATTTGTATGTTGGGGTACAACAAATAGGTACTTTGGGACTGATAAATGGTCGCCTTAGCAAAATATGATCGTTATGGTCATAAATGGCAATAAACTTAGGGAAAGATGCAAATTGGTGTAAAAAGGGGATTAATGGAGCCACTTAGGGAAAAAATCGAATATATATCCTAGGGTAAGGAGGATACAACTTTCCTTATTTGTATTAGTT
Source organism: Allium sativum (assembly GCA_030737875.1). Classification (NCBI taxonomy): domain Eukaryota; kingdom Viridiplantae; phylum Streptophyta; class Magnoliopsida; order Asparagales; family Amaryllidaceae; genus Allium; species Allium sativum. Next base: position 534,008,900 of record CM060923.1, on the reverse strand, counting down.
AAATATAGAACTTATAATTAAAAACTAGAATTGGGCTTTGTAGGTTAATGATATAAAATATTATTAACCATAGGAACCTATGATGATAATAAATCATTTATGAATAGTATTTTCGTAAAGGGAAACTAAGCGAAAAGGACTTAATGATGTAGCCCACTTTATCCCAATAGGGAAAGGTATTAAAGGCTAATGGGGAACGAACTCAATAACCTTCGCGTATAGTTCGCTTCCTAGGTCTTAAGCTGTTGGGGTTGAAGAGTCCACCTAGGAGTAGGTCTTTCAGTTTATGGGTCTTAAATGGTGTGAGTTTGTGGGGACTACCCAAACCTGGAAACTAAAAACATCAGAAATGGCTACCTACCCGACGGGAAGTAGTAAGCGACTAAGGAAGTTATCCAATAAGATCAGCTAGATGGTATAGTGAACGATAAAATACCATCTCTCACATTACACGGGGCAAGGGTATATGCGTGAATTATGGAAAAGTAGTGTATACCGTTATGTAACGACGCTCGGAACAAAGCCCCCTTCCTTGCATGCATATGAGCCGGCACACAACTACCATATAACAAAAGGAATCCCTGATGTTACGTGCCTACCAGCTCACATTTTGTACCCAATTACTTCAATATGTTCCGTGATGTTGGACTATTGTATCCAAACCATCATTCCTCCTTAAGAGCGTGTGAGGCAATCCTAACAGTCTCCCCTTTGACTCGCATCCTACGAGTATCTTTTGAGAGCACTGCCTTGCCTGCATGGCCCAATCCGTAACCTATGGCTCTGATACCATTTTTATGTATAGACGGTCGGAACAAAGCCCCTTCCTTGCACGCATATGAGCTGACACACAACTCCCATATAACAAAAGAAATCCCTGATGTTACGTGCCTACCAGCTCATATTTTGTACGCAATTCCTTCAATATATTTCATGATGCTGGACTATTGTATCCAAACCATCGTTCCTCCTTAAGAGCATGTGAGGCAATCCGAACAGTTGTAAGCCTTAACTAGTAGGACCCCATAGCTAGTGCCCTCCAGTTTATGTTAACGTTGAATATATTATCGAGGAATAATACGTGACCAGTATGTCCGCCTAGGGTCTTAAGCGATCAGGGAGAATCCACCCTAACTGTTATTGATGGTGAGGCATTAAATAATAAAGGATAGAGAATGGGGATATATATATATATATATATATATATATATAGAAACTCCTTAATTATGAGTCCACTCTCGATTAAATAACCAGCCATGTTTTAGTATAAAGTCTTCCTAAATGTATGTGTAAATGTTCTATCTTGGCATCATACATGGAAAAACTACTTGAGAAGGGTAGTTAGGGTCGTGCATAAAAAATTACAAGGTTAGGTTTGAATCACAAACCTTTTTAGGCATACATCTTGGGTTGAACCAAACGGGATACATCTGTGTATTATAATCTGTGTTGTACATTTCCCGTTCACTAGAATCTTGTTGTTCTGACCTCCCCTCCTCATTACAACCACCCAGGTTTCCATAAGAAGGTCGGGTTCTCAAAGGTGTTTAAGCTTGGCTTTCGGTTCTCGTTTCTCTCATGCTCGGTATTGGCAAAGTGACTTACTTTAGAAAGGTAGTTACTTGAGTTAATACTAGTTTATCCTATTTTGTTTCTGCTGTAAGTTATTTTATCGTACTCTGATTATGCTCATGCTCATTTATTTGCAGGTACCAGATTTACATGCTCCATGCTCGCATGTGTTTGAGTTTCGATTTTTGTCAAAATTTGGACGTAGAAAAGTCCGTAGTGTTACCTTACTGATATTATATTTTAAATGGTGGGTATCAATTCCCACCCTAAGACCCTGTCATTTTTTTCCCCACATAGATGCAATGTCCAAACAATGGTAACAACCAAATACATAACATTTCCAGGGAATCTAGGCAAAGTCCAACATACACTACATTGGTATACGATACCTAAGTCGTTTCCGATCTACTTCAACTCCCGTAATGATATCGAAGCCTATGTTTATGCTATTCCAAAAGGGCAACCCTTCCGACTTCGCTTCATAACAACAACCAATGCCTGTCGTCCCGCAATGACGGCAAGCAATAAAGTCGGAAACTCTATTCATTCATTTAGAAAACATTTAGATAAAATTTCCCTTGTCATCATTGTCGACGCCAACAGCTATAGAGGCGAAGCCTCAAAACATTTGGTTCAGAAAATGTTCCATAATGGCCTCTTTAGTGCCTAAGTAAGTAGTTTAAGAAAAATGGCTTTGCGAAGGCATGTCTGCGTAAGAAACAACTTTAAGGATTTCCATAGACTCAGAAGCATATGCTTCCATAGGAATCCCCTTCCAATTCCAATAAAAGACCCAGAGGAATATAGCCTGTGTTCCTTTCGAAATCACTATTTTAAATTCTTTCTTATCAAAATAGTTCTTTTATATAAAATACCCCTCCGGCCTTGCCAAAAATGAGGCAGAATCCTCTTGTGGAGTAGCTATCTTTTAAAATCAAAATATTTATAACTATCTGGATAAATTCCCAAAACCAAATGGTAAGCGGCGGTAGCCTTGAATGCATCATGTACCATACTTGTGATATTTCATGCATTCAATGCCACTGAAGGGTAGTTCCGATCGTTGTCAGAAGTGCTTCTAGATACTTTGTACCCACTCCACTATATTTGTTGAAATTCCGTTGGATTACACAAATTATTCAGAATAAAGTGTGTGAAATTTTTTAGTACTACGTAAAATATAAATACATGGACATATCATCACATATGCTAATACTAGAATTAAAGTATGATCTTCCATGAAGCACGCACCCTTAGGAAATTTGTAATAAACTCATATCATCATAACAATACATAAAATTCGAAATCCATCTCCATAATCATTCAACCCACATCATACAAAAAAGTTTTATATTATTTGGAGATCTCTATCTAAGGGTTTCTCCCTGTACTAATTCATTTTCATATTTGACAATAACATACTAAACCAATTTATAGCACACAACTAAACCTGGGTAATTCATAGCGGCGATGACCACCTAATACATCCCGCACTGAATTATAAGAAAGGTGTGGTACATGACATGCCAGGCCGATATGAGACGATCATCAAGGAAAGTAAACTGAAACAGAACTTGTCGTATAACTCACAGCGCATGGACAACATATAATAATAAAATATACAAGAGGGCATATTAGTGAAGTACAACAAAGCAGGTTATCTCATCTCCATAAAATCTCATAATAGAAAGTACAAAACATTATAGTAACTGAATATCTGAATACATTAGCCCTCACTACATCCCCCATTACAGTATATAACAAGCATAATATCCAAAATCGTTTAAATTTCTCTATAGTAAGAATAGTAATTTGCCAACCCCCTACTCCATCATCGCACATTATCATTGTCACCAACCTATCACATGGACTCAATCTACTCATCAGCATCGTCGATAAGCATCCCAAGGTAATAAGAGGATAAATAAACCTTGAGTCACGTAGCAGTCTGGTGTAAGCGATAAAAGACTGTCACTTCTACACAAGATATATGATAATAAACAGTTCAAGTCTCACCTGACCTAACCCTATAACCAAAGAATAAGCACATAATACTCTAATTAAATAAGCTATTCGAGCACACAGAAGTAGACTGTAATGATCTAGAAATTTTAACTAATTAAATAAATTTATTTAGTGGAATTTTAATTTGAAACTAAATTTAATCGAATAAAATAATATTAGATTTTTTTGACACTAACTGCCGACATTTGTTAGAACTCGTTGATTGATGGCATAGAAGCTGAAATATAGCAAAATATATAAGTGTTGCCTATTTGAAAATTTTGTAAGTGTGACAAAAAGTTTTGCAATGCTTTAGGAAATACCATGTTCTCTAAGTCCATGCTTTTGTCCCTAATCCCATGGTTTTTATGAATGCATTTTTCCAATATACCCTCCATTTTATCCTATAAAAAGGACCCTAACCATCCATATTTCATCATTCCACTCCTCTCTTCCATTCCTCCTTCTTTCTCACCTTAAAAGCCATTGCTTTCATAGCCTAATCTCCTCCTCCCTCTTTTCTTTTTTCCTCTTCCACTTCCATTTGTTCGGCCTCCTTACTCCTTTCCCTCCTCCTCATGTTGGTCATGCATAGCTTTACCTTCCACCACCTCAAAACACCACCTACCTTATCCTAAAAGCCCCCCTCCTTTACTTGCACATCTGCCCAAACCTTCCCCTTCTCGGCCTCCTCACCACGCCCCACCATCACACCCAAGCTCGGCCTCTAAACCACCATAATCACTCCTCTCCCTCTTTCCTTGCGTCTAAAATCACCACCAATGCCTTAGCTTGGCTTCACCTAGGCCGTACCCTCCTCCTCCTTTCAATGTTAACCTTTTAATAATAATAATAATAATAATGTCAAAGTTGTCGATAAAGGTTAATAGTCGGTTCTTAGCAGTCTAGGTTAGCAAGGAACTCCTACAGTAAAGATTAGTGGAGTGGATCCCAAGTTGAGAAACTCTATACTTATATTTGTTTAATATGGATGCTATGTTGATTGTTGTGAATGGATGATTAATTAGTAGTTAAACAAAGTGTAAGCATTGATTACCAAATGTTTATACACATATACTGCAATATATATGTTACGTGATGGATAAATGGATTCTATGAATGTGGTGATGATCGTTAGTAGTGATACTAACACTACACCAAAACATCAAATTTGGCACATTGGGATTTAGAGATTTGATACGGCTTTAAGCCGTATCAAATTTGATAGTGTTCATGGCCGTACCAAATTAAATTTGGCAATCCACACCACCTCAAACACCTTAAATCCAACCCTCCATTTTCAATGTTTCGGATCAGTCCCTTTAATACGGGTTTGAACCGAATCCAATATGCACCCCCCATGCTCCAATTTACTGGCCGCACTTTTCACTTTTGCTCTTCACTAAAATTTCGGATTCCCTCTTCCATAACCCTAGTTCTTTTCTTTCTCATTCCGAATTTCCTTGAATCCTAATTAAAATAACTTATCTTGAATCTCTGATGAAGTTTTGTTTCTCTCCTTTCTGCCAGCAACGTCGAGTTCGCTGTGTCCGTCCTCGAAAACATAAGACGGTGAAAGCCGTCCATGTCAATCCATTCTTTTTTGAAAGCCGATTTGAGGTAAAGTTTTGTCGTCATATTTATTATTGTGTTTCAATCTACGTGAAATGAAATCTGAAAAAAATGGGGATCAAATTGATTCAGTTAATCTAGGGTTATGGAAGAAAACACTGGATTTTCTAAACCATTTTCGGTTAGTATCCTTTCTGTAGTTTTTACAGCTTTCACGCTTTATTTTTAGGTAATTCAACCTCCTTGAAATTGCCGATTCTGATTTGCAGCATACCTATAATATACTTTGTTCATAACTAACGTGTTTAAATAGCTAGAAGTGTTCTCCTTTACGATATTATGGTTTTACACATTTGTTATATGTTTATTCTCCAATATGGTTTTGCAGTCTTTTGGAATCTTAATTTGTTCCCATCTTATTTATGTTAAGACTTGCGGAAGTATTTTGGACTTTTATGGACTATTGCATGTTCAAGTATTTTGTTGACTATTGCATGATACAGTGTTGCTTAATTACTTTGATTGGAGGCAGTTCATGAACTAAGAATTAATATATTAAGATAATAATATCAATGATCTCAAAAATCAATGGTATATGTTATTCATGTTAGTACCATGTTATTGGTCGATGGATTTATAATGCGATAAGTAGTACCTAGTTAAACTGAACCTCTATATGGTAGTGTATTATGTTCCATAGTCTAGAATGATGCGCATTTTCGCATTATGGCTGATTGGAAAAAGGGCCAATTATAAATATTGAGATATTATTAATCGTTTATGAATAAAAATAAAAGATTTTTTATTATAAATTTTAGCATACACATCAACCATATAATAAGCACCCAATTATCAAAATACAGTTAATATAGTTTTGCTAAAAATAATGAAAATTAATAAATTTATCAGGTAAAAGAAACACACTTAGGCTAGAGGATCCATAGGACGAAAAATATAGTTCATAGAGAATGTATTAAACATCAAGTTCTCCAACACATAGAGATGCAGAAAATTTATCAAAATACAGTTGTGCTTTTTTTAAGCATTTTTGTTTAGCAGATTGAATGCAGTCAGCTGATGGTATTTTTTTGTAGACATATCTCGGGTTCGGCGGTTCGCTAGTGCAATATTTGGATTTAATACAGGCTAATGATTTTGGTAGGTTTGGATGTATTGAAAAATGGGTTTTGTTTGTTTTTTATATGGGAATTCCTTTTATACAGAAGCATGTCAAGAGGCGCAATTCTTTATTTGTCCTGTTAATTTGTTAGTGTGCAGGCATTATCCTTTACATTCTTCTTAGCAGCGTACCTCCATTTTGGGCAGGTAAAATTATGTATTAAAGCTATAATCATGCATTTTTGCACATCCTTCGTACCAGCATTATTTGATCTCTACAGAAAATGAGAAAGGAATATTCGTTGCTGTTTTGGAAGGCAGCATTGATTTGGAAAGTTCACCTTGTCAATCTGTATCAGAGAGCGCCAAAGACTTAATCAGAGAAATGCCCACTCAAGATCCTAAAATTCGGATTAATGCAACTCAAGTCTTAGGTAAGTATGTTTGTGTTTGTATATATTTATGTGTAATATGAGTTTTATGGTATAGGAAGCTACTTGAACTTTGTATAACTCTATTCAAATTATTCTTAACATTGACAGTATTGTCCTTAAATCAAAGAATTCAAACAGAAAGAGTTATAACCATGAAACTGTTAAATTCAGCCTTAAATACATCTAACAATAGAAAGTGCGGGTCATTATTTTGGAAAGAAAAAGTATAATCATTGCGTAATTGTGTGAATGATTTATGTTCAGAGCATCCATGGATAAAAGATGTTGGTGCATATGATAAGCCTATAGATAGCGCAGTCCTCTCAAGAATGAAACAATTTAGAGTAATGAACAAGCTTAAGAAGATGGCCCTTAAAGTTAGTATTGTAAACAAAAAGTCTACGAAATTTTGTTTTTTGCTGTGCTTCTTATTATGTCTGACACAACAAACTTTTTTTATAGGTTATTCGCCTTCTCAGTGAATGCATCCTAGGATATTGTTTTACACAGGGCTGGTTTCAGGTCCATGCTACAGACATGTCAGCTAAAGCAACCTCCGGGATGAGAAGCTACAATGGGGAGGTGAACATAAGGTTAAAATGGCTTAATGTTTCAATAGTATTATTTCGGTTTTGGTTCGATGCATATTTAATTTAAAAAACAAATCAAAGATCGACTTCCACACAGAAACTGAAAGACAACTTACCTGAAGAAAGAACAACATCAACTTCTTATCGTCAGCTACATTGATTTTGAAGTGTTCGGAGGTGAACATCGAGCAAGATCCTCAATGAAGTTTTCATTCTCCTTTTTCCTTTAGTCTTTTCTACCTTTCAATTTTTCTTAGGCTTTGCACGACATGATTTTGAGCAACAGACAAAGAAAATTTGGGCATCAAATTTTGGCCTAGTTTCAGTCAAATCTACAATGTTTTTTTGTGTGCGTGTTTATAATGGGTTGTGTATGATTATATTTAGTCTGTTGTGTTGCATTGGGCAGTCTTGGGCTGAAATCAGTTCAATTTTTCCTAGTTTGACTATTTCAGGTATAATTATGTCTAAGTTGTATGGGCTGAAAATGTTTATTTGGGTTTTAGTAATATTGGGCTATTTTGTGTTGTGTAGTGTTAAGTTTTAATTTATGTATATTATTAAGTTTAAATTAGTAAAAATTTAGTGTAACTTAATCCAGTTGTTAAGTTTGATCTGATTGTTATAACTTAATCTAATTGCTAAGAAAATTGAAATGAGGGCCGAAACCATAACTTCTGAAATCTTCCAAAACTACTAAAATTTCAAATGATTGAAACTGAAACTGAGTTCTCGAACCTCGAGTTAGGTGGCATCTCATAAAACTTCTTTACGAATATCGAAAGAAATTTTACAGTAAAACTGGGATGAAGTTATGCTATGTTTGTTAATAAAGAGGATATAGGTTTGAAAATAAGATTTAACCAAGATGCGGCAGACGAGAAGAGTGTTTCTTTATTTGGGTACCATCTATTAGTGGAAAATACTAGCGTGTAAGATGTTGATCTGTGCACAATTCAGTTTAGTCTTGACAACTCACCTATGTTTATCTATTTTACAAGTTTTAAATATGATTAAATATTCAGGAGCAAAATGGTTTATCATTGACTGCGACTGAGCTATCGAGGTTATCTGCCATCACAAATGTATTAAAGGACACATCCTATTACCATAGTAGTAAATTTGCCGATGTTGGCATGGCTTTATTGCTGAAAATTTTACAATCATGGCCTGTAAGAATGATGTTTCCAGGTATTATTCTGCTAGATTTTATTATTATTTTTTTGAAAAAAAAAAAATTCTACAGTCCAGACAACTCTTTGTGCTGTTGACAAGTGTATTATTATGTATTGTTTTATTTGAATGTTGTCACTGATTCTGTTAGGTGAAATTAGATCAGAAAATACCAAAAATGTCTTGCTTCTCTAGGTTAATAATTTAGTTTGTAGAATTTTTTTTTTAAATGAATTATTTAGCCTTGTAGTGAAGAGTCCAGCTAAGTTATTTATTTTAGTTGTAGGTTTATGTATTCCATTAAGATATGATGCGGCAAAAGAAGTACCAGGGATAGAATAATGTGGATCTGTTAAAAGTTTCCAAAACAAAGGCCACTTCAATATTTGGTAAAGAAAAAAAAAATGACTTCTCTATTTCTTCCAACATGCTGTAATTGATATTTTAAGGATGGCGATCACAAATCTCTTCAAACATTCACATTTTTACAAATGGTTACATTTGCACTGTAGTGAGGTTGTTTCTTATGCCACCAACTGATACATTGAAGCTCAATAGTGAGAAATCATTTAGTTAATTTCCTGTTGATTTTCTTCGTGCAGATTCTTGATGCAATATCCAGTTGCAAGCCATCCTTTACTAAGAGCGTCTATTTAGCTTATTCTACTTTGGTCCTTAATTAAGTATCATTTTTCAAGTAACTAGATGATATCCTTTTGTATAACATGAGAAATGTGTACATACAGATACATATACTTTCAAAGAAAGTAAACACATGTTGATGCACAGATTAAAGTCCCTTCGAAGCAAAACTATAGAAGCCAAAGTCATTAGAAATGGTCAGATGACCATTTGTGTTGTTAAACTATTAGATTGAGGCTTTGCAGTAGAAATTGTAACTACCTAACATATTTTCAGACTTCGATTTAATCTCATTTACAACGCTTCTGCATGTCAGCCGGTTTGGCCTATGCGCGCACAGCTATATTTCTATATAAAAGGTTCTGATTCCACTTTTGTTTATATATTCAGTTACGCTGTGTTACTAATTCATAAAAAGGACAAAGAGGGCCAATCTCAAGTTCTCATGGCAGCTCTAGATGTATGTACAAACGTGCAACTTTAATTTTTTTCAGTTTCTGGATGAATGTGTCAATTTCTCAATATTGCAATTGCTCACAAGGTTTTCATTTTATTACCTAATTTGCAGATTGCTGAAGATATGAATCAGGATTCAGATACTAGATTCAGAGCACTTGTAAGATGACAGATTTTTATCCTTATATAACCTTTTTTTTCTTTTTATTTTTTATAAGAGTGATAATTTATTCAAGCAGAGCACAACTTATCAAATTCTATGCTGCGAACATTGGATGGGTGTAGAATATATAATCTGCTTAATGTATATGTATGTGCCTGCGCGCACTTATTGATATATTATTGTGTTTACAGATGCTGGATGGTTCAGTGTAATCTATAGCAGTAGACTTTGAAGTTAGGAAATTGCGAAGGAGGCAAAAATTTCAAAAGATGCTAAATCGCCGAAGTAGGGGTTGACATAGAAGTCATTATCAAATCTTCGTAACTTCTACCTTTGCTTGGTAATTTTTATGTACAACTTAACTTATTATATTTCTTGGTTGCCTAGCAGTGTGACTTGTGATATTTTCTGGCAGAAACTTATCAGTATATATACACCCAAGTATAATGGAACTGATGATTACGAGGAATGATGATTACGAGGAATGACAAGGTTAACGACACCTCTGCTTTTATTTTAATTTCAACACTTCATTTTTATGATTGTTTTGTAGTCGGTTTGTGTAATGCTCAACTGAAACTGAGCCTTACGCTCAGCTTCCCTGAGCCATAATGCTCAGTTGAAACTTTTGGAATTGCCCTTGTTTTAATAAATAGAAAAATTATATTGGGAATATGAAATTTTTGGAATTGCTGAGTATATAGTTCAGTCAATTGTAATTCATTATGATATCATTAACTTTGCAATTTGATATCGTGGAATTTTGACATTAAGGTGGATAAACTTATATAGTGCACACATTTCTAGCTTGTGAACTGAGTTCGCAAACTCAGTTCCGGAACTGAGTTCGCAAACTCAGTCCCGGAACTGAGTTCGCAGCAAACTCATTTCGAACCGAGTTCGCGAACTCAGTTTCGAACCGAGTTTGCGAACTCGGTCTGGAACCTAGTTCGCGAACTCGGTTCTGGAACTGAGTTTGCGAACTCAGAAGTATGGAAAAGTTTTCATTTTCATTCCACTTCATTTAAAACCGCAGACCGGATTACCCCTGTTTTGATTCATTTTCATTTCACTTCATTTAAAACCGCATGTGAGGACTGAGGAGAGGAGCATTGGTGAAGACCGGAAGTGGAGACATGTATGTTCCAGACTTTCAACTTAGTACCATAGTAGTATCACTATATCAGTATGTAATATGTAATATGTATCTGTATATTGTATCTTAGTAGTGAAACTGAAGTCTATGAGCCATATCAATCCATTATATTATGTATTATTGTATGTAATATGTATTATCTGTATTATTGTATCTTAGTATGTAATATGTATCATTGTATTATGTTTCAGGCTTTCAAGCTAATTGTATTTTTTTTTTATTTTTTTTAATTTTTTTTAATTTGATACGGTTTCAAACCGTATCAAATTAATAATTTGATACGGTTTAAAACCGTACCAAATTAATCAATTGATGTGGCTTAAAACCGTATCAAATTCATACTTTGATACGGTTTTAAGCCGTATCAAAATACGAATTTAATACGGTTTTAAACCGTATCATTTTATGAATTTGATACGGTTTTAAGCCGTATCAAAACAACAGAGACGCCATTTTTTGATACGACTTAAAACCGTATCAAATCCATTTTGATACGGCTATGAGCACTGCCAAATTGGCATTTTTGGTGTAGTGTAATTCATACTACACATGTTACACCCACTTATATGGAAATATTTGAGTATTGGTCAAGTCTCATACATATCAGATGAATTAAATTAATATTATATTCATTTAAATATAGCGAAAAAATAAAAGTTTGAATTTTCTATCTAAAACCAGATAGAAATGAAATTGAAATAATTACGAAAAACTTTTGTAAAGGTTGGAATTTTACTGAATCTTGATATTAAATAGTGGTTCAAGTTTAAATCGGTTAAATTGATTTTATTTTTAAAATTGGAGTTAGGTTTAACTATATAGAAAATGTTCTAACTCAAACCGGATGTTCCATATAGCTTATAAAATATATAATTTATGTTCTAGAAAGTTTGCATTTCAAAAGATTAATTTTTGAAAAATAATAATATCTTATTAATTAAATAATAATATAATATTCATTAAAAATAAATATTTGAATTTAATTAAAAACTTTGAAATATTGTATTGAAATAACATTATAAATATTTTAAATGCTTAATTATTTTTCAAGTAAAACAGATTATTTTGAATATAGAAATAAAGTACGGTTAGAATAGAGTTTGTTGTGATGAGGCAGTTCGCGAATTTCGACCGTAAACTTTAAACTAATATAACAAATTCATTTTAAATCGTATTTTCCTGAAATAAAAGCATTTATTTTCTTATATTAATACTTTTCAAATAAAAAGGGAATTTCTAATTTCAATGTATAGTTTTCAAGATATGTCCAAAACAGTTCACGGTAATGTAGTATTATGACCAATTTAGAAATCAACTAAAAAGGCTATACAAAAAGTTATTAAAAATAGGGATTTTTTTATAGATCATATTAAATGTTTTCAAAGTGATTTGAATTGAAATTTTAAAGTTTTGAAGTTATTTTTATCAAACTAACGCTTTTAAAACATCTTTTGCTTAATAATTGATTTTAAAAGGTTTAACCTAATAATCTTCCCCTCAAACTTAGTTAAACCTTTTCAAATGTATAATGAAGTGCTTTAAATGATAAATGGAAGTTCCAAAAGTCAAGACAGGTTGAGACTTAACTAGAATCCTATATATCCATATCTTTTTAAATAACGCTTATTATTCGAAAACTCCTAGATCAGAATTTCTATCCAAAAACCGTTCTGAATAATAATATGACATTATTGAAGCAAATGAAGATATTGAAGACCATTGTTGAAGATCATTAATCTACACATCGGGAAGACTACTCGTTGATGGTCTCAAGTGGTTGGCTCCCACTTTGAGATTTATATTATAGCAGTGGTCTGAACGTACTTGGAAAATTTCCAAATTTGCAAGGGCTTCCCTCCTTAATTATATGAGGAATAAATCACCTTTGGTTCCGTTCATACCCAGAACGAATTTTTATGGATGTATGTCTGACATTGTATTTTGTAATATATTAGTTGATCTTTACTAACATATCTTTGTTGGTGGTGGAGAATATGTTCTCTTAGCTTAACACCCTTCTTTGAGACATACGAGCTCAAAGGTAATATGGTTAGTAATTATCAATTATATGTTATGAAATGATAGTGTGGCATGCCGAGTGATTGAGCCATAGATGATCGAAGCATGGTTTTAGGGTAAAGCGTAGCTTTATTTAATGAGACTTCGTCAGGCCTCACATCCCAGGAAATAGCCAAAATAGGATTAAATATAGCAAGGTTAATGGGTCGCGCCCACTTGGATATGTTTATTTCCTTCTAGATAGAAGTAATACCATGGTATGGAGCCCAGGTATTTACGTATGTGGAAAACGCTACTTTATGTGGATGTTAGAGCATGCTCAGAATAGTTGGTTACGACCAAGGAATGGCATACTTAGGAGTACTCTAAGCTATCCAGTTATGGGAAATCCTGACCCTGTTAGCATGAGGAGCATCACCTTTGATCCTCGAGCAACCCTCTTGAGGTGTTCAAATTCGATTCATTTTAAGGAAGATCCTTAGCTTGATCATTTGTTAGAACCCACTCCGCAATACAAACCCTTACAGTTTTTGTTGTATACTTTTACGTCAGCATAGTATATGGTACCTATGTCGGCTAGGACTGATATATTTAATTACAAAGTGATTTTCCACACTAATAGTAATATCAAATGGCTTTTGTGTATCAAGCATTTTTTGTTATCATAAGGGGAAACATCGTCCATGTATGCGTTTGCATTGTCTATGTGACACCCCACATCCGTTAATGTCACTCACTAAGGGAATGCATTAAGTTTCATGAAGCGTTATAGGTAAACAGAAACAGAAATATTACAAGACAGATATAAAAGAAACAACGAAATTTAAAATTTTATTTTAAACATAAAGCATAACATCGTGGTCCAAAATATCACAAGTCTGAAATTACAAAAAAGCCGTTACAAAAATATGAAATTTTCTATCTTGTTCCATCAAAGTACATAAAAAGCATAATTCCCCAAAAAGAGACAAAGCCATAGTAGAGACAAGAACTTGAGCAATACTTCAGAAGCTGCTCCAAGCAAGATGATAACCGAATCCTGACTAAGCCTGAGAATTCCCTCCTTGCGAATCTGGGGGGAAATGGAAGAAAAAAGAGGAAACAAAAAGGATCAGACGTAACGTCTGGCGAGTCCAGTTACTTTTAGCAAGTAAATAAATAAAAGTAGCATGACAGATATATAAAGTGGATAAGAGAGATAACTACATAAAAGGCAGGTATGACTAGGTAAACATGATGGAGTGTATATGCTTCCTTAATGATCACTCTGCACTACTACTAGTATAACCAAAATGAGATGATCCCTAACATGTACAAGATGGTAGACTTAGGCATACTTCTAGTGAGAGGTTTTAACCCTATATAATCCATATACAGCCCCAATAACGGACTCCTAAACTTACCATAGTCTAGATGTACCCTAACTACTACCCTAGTCGATCGACTCCCTACTCCGTAGATACCATGTGCTGGCCCCACAATAGGATGTATCATTTCCTAAAGTGGCAACCCTTCATTTTCAAGATGTGCACAACCATATCTACTGATGTCACAACGCCTTAATTCCCATAGCAAGCCGGACCCATGCACGCACATGACTCCATTGGTTTCCTACGCTGTTGACGCCACTCCTTCGTTTGGATCTCTTACAATCAGCCTAGTAAGCATGCCCCTACTCCGACCTAGTTCGGAGTACTCGTTTGATACCTAGATGAGTTACCGACTGAAACGGGTCCCACACACAAGATGATACAAGCTCCCCCCAGGCTTGCATCCCCACTTCTAGGATTTCAACTGGTTATGCCTAATAGTCCAACATGTAAAACAGGTTAATTTGTTGGCCCTAAATATATAAATATTACCCCAGCGCCACAAGATTTACTTAACCCTCATTGATCCAAGCAAGTTTACTTAACAAAGATGGCTTAACCCCAAAGTATAAAATATGTTAAGTTTGTGGGCCTATATATATAAATATTACCCACCGCCACAAGATTTACTTAACCCAACCACTGTTTCAACCAAGTTTACTTAACCCCTATTCAAGTTAACATGTTCATACAATCCCTATGGATTCTACTAGGTTAAGCATTCCAATTCGTTACCATGTTCAATTATGGTTGTAATGGACTAGACCTCCCACATTAGACCTACAATTTGTGGATGCTGGATATGCCGGTCGAGTCCGGACATACTTCTTCCACAAGTTGGGCCTAACCTCGTGTCTTAGCCTGTCTCGTATTTGTGCAATTAGACCCTCACATTAGATTCAACATTTGCGGTTGCTGGATATATCGATCGGGTCCGGCCAGACTTCCACCACAAATGCAATCTAACCTCATGTTATAAGTGCAGTTACAGTTTCCTAATTACTGTAATCCTAAGCATTTTAATTATTAACCAATTATTTATACCTATGTCTTTATAGGTGTTCATGCCCATTTATCCAATTATATTCATAATGGATTATATGTCCAAATTCATATTCGTCATTCAAGCTATGTCAATTCTGATGTTTTCCCCCATTCCCTAACTAACGCATTTGCATATATTTGGCATCATGTCTAGGCTAGAAATTAGCATAGCCATGGACAATAAAAGGGAAAGATGACAATAGTGATTATTTTAACAAAAGTGACATAAACATGTAATTGGAATAGTGATAAGGTGGACATACAAAAATAGATCTAGTGAGTATGTGATAATAAAACTAGATCCAACATACTAAGGATGTCATAAAAGGCATGAATAAATAAGGATTCATATGTCCAATTAACGACAGATCTAAATTAGCCACAACATGATAAGTACCAAATGATCTAACAAGAATTAGATCCATAAGTAGATGTGACATGATAAATTAACCACAAGGGAATTAGATCTGTAAAAGAAGGTCTAGCATGATAATATTTAAGATCCACAATTGTGACATGATAAATAAACCACAAGCGAATTAGATCTATAAAGGTAGATCTAGAATGATAATATTTAAAATCAACAATTGTGTCATGATAAATTAACCACAAGCAAATTAGATCTATAAAGGTAGATCTGGCATGATAATATTTAAGATCCACAATTATGACATAACAAATTAACCACAAGCGAATTAGATCTATAAAGGTAGATCTAGCATGATAAAGTTTAAGATCCACATCATAGTTATGTCATAGATTCAAAAGTCCCAATAGATCTGATATGATAAAGATTTAGATCCAAGTCATAGAATATTATAGATTCACAAATTATGATAGATCCAATATGATTCAATCACAGGCATATATCCAAATCACAGTCATATCACATTTACTTTTAATCATTTAAATCTAAAAGTAACTAACTCACAGTGTTTTGATTTTAGAAGATAGAAAAGAAATTGTTGGTGTTGAATCTCAGATCTATTCTTGAAACACTTGAATCTTTAAACTTTATTTGTAGAAGAAGAAAGGATTAGAATCAGTTCAGGCACTGATAGCATTTGGCCTCCATTGTTTTTAGTATGAGAAAACAAGAGATATGAGGGCATATTTATAGCTGCCAGCCTCCAGAATTCGAATGCCACCTCAGCCCTAGGGGGAATCGGGCCATGGATCGACATCTACTTGGGTCCGGAAGCCCAAAAACTACTATGCGCGCATTTGGCAGGTGCGCTAGTGTAAAAATGCCTTGGCGCACTTGTCAAGTGCGCCAGTTATCCCTATTTTAATCGTCAAACTTCTACCGTTCATTACTTCTTCACACATTATTCGTTTTACACAAACAAGGTGTCTATCTTGACCAGAATTTCGAGACGGACACAATGACATAGTCCGTTTCCCTTAATTCTTAATATTAAATTAATTATTCTTTAATTTATCCTCTTTAGTGTAGTTGAAATATGGGGTGTTACAGTCTGTGTGCCACGAGACCTTATGGTAGCTTCATGTTCTAAAAAGCATTGTGAATTTTACTACATATAACAAATATATTGAGTTTCTCACACCAGTCCCATGACTGACCAGAGTTTATTCGTTGTTCCTAAACTTTGTATGCCCATAATTTTCCACATGTGCAGCCTAGTAGTCAGGTCTAAGTAGGAAAGTCTAGAAGCTTTTCGTGGAGCATCTTTTCGATTGGATTATTTGTGGTCTAGAGCTTTTGAGGTGAATAAAAACATCGTTTTGGATTCAATCTCTTTTACTTTCCATTATTCAGTTTATCCAGTAGTTTGTATATCTAGAATGTATATACTTTGATGTCGTAATATTGTAATCCCTATGTAACTTTTATGTGGTATTAACGATGATATTATTTTGTTTCGTTGTGTTGTTTCTAATGTGTTATAATCCCAGGCGATGCGAATTCCGACATTTGAAACTATGGCATTTGAATATTTTGATGTATGGGTCAGAAACCATTTAAGGGTTCAGAAGATGTTATGTAAGCCCTTGCCTGGATCAACTCATGCGAGAAGATTTTCAGAGGTCTAAGCTTGGAAGACAACTAGAAAAGGATATAGGCTACATGGCAACTGCAAGAAGGAGCAGCAACTTAGTGGGAAACCATTATTCAAGGAAGACCAGAGGATGACTTTTTGTGGAACAAATTTAAAGAAGTATTTGATAAACTATACATGGCTTTAGCAGGGATATCCAGGATGTATCTGGATTTGTGGACTTAAAGCAAGAGGATATGTCTTTTGAGGAGTACATAAACAAGTTTAATGATCTGTCTCGCTTTGGACCAAAGTTAATTAACACCATGCTGAAGAAGAACAAGAGATTCATAAAGGAATGGAACAGAAATACCGATAGAGGATGACGAAACATGTAAAGATGTCTTTTGTGGACTTAGTAGATATGAGATATCATTATGCGATGTTGGATAGCAGGATATACCACAAGGGAAGAAGGGCAACAATAATAACAACAACAATAAAAACAAGACGAGGAAGTTGGGAGGAAAGAAGTCGGAGCCAAAGAAAATTTGAAGAAAGGGAATCAATAGAATCAATTGATGAAAGTTACTTAATGCAACTATCGAAAAATGGTCATTTACAAATTAATTGCAAGAAGCCAAAGAAGCTGAGGGAGCAAGGTCATGCGGTTTGGAAGTGTTGCAATTGTCAAGGGTTCGGCAACCTAAGTAAAAGATTGTCCTCGGGAAAAGGAAACGAATATGGCACATGTTTATGAAACGGAAGGCGATCCTTCAACCTCGAAGGATGTAAAAGGGAAAGGAGTGTTAGAAGGAAATATTTTCATTTGTGATAAACTGGTTAAAGAATTATTCGATACCAGTGCTTCACATAGCTTTATTTTGAAGGAAACCGTAGAAGAATTGAAACTTGAACCCGAATTCATTGACCAACCAATTTACGTAAATAATCCAGTAGGAGGTTCTATGAATCTTTTTCTCTATTGTAGAAAGGTTCTTATTTCTTATTCTCTTCATCAGTTCCCTTTTAATCTTATTGTCCTAGATTTCACCGAATTTGAAATTTTACTCAGAATGGATTGGTTAAATAAGTATGGATATTTTTTGGATTGTGAAAAAAAGGTATGCATAAAACAAAGATAGAGGATTTCATTGAAATATCTTGTGAATATATGAGTCCAAAAACGGATAGTTTGATGTATACCTTACGATATCTCAATCCTAATTTGGAAAAAAAATTCCCGTGGTTAGAGAATTCCCTGATGTGTTCGACGAAGTTACAAGCCTCCCTCCACATTGAGAAATCGAGTTTAGGATCGACTTAGTACCCAATGCGAGACCTGTTGTAACACCCCGCATTTTATGACAATTAAATATTTAATAGTGCATATGTGTATATATATATATGCATGGACATAAATATATATAAAAGAAGAATAAAATAATGGTAATGTGTGATTGCATGCAATAAATACATGCATTGAAATGAAGAAAAGTTAATAAGACAAAATGCATGCAATACATACATTAAAGAGAAATTAACGCAAAGAAATGCATGCAATGCATGCAAGTTGCAAGCAGGCATTAGTAAGGAAAATATATGACAATATTTAAATAAGAAAACAGACGTAAAAAGATTCAATTATGTGAACAGTTAAATAGGAGGAAGAAAATGGAACAAAACACAAGTATGAGGTACTAGTGTTTTCAACTTGCTAACAAAAGACATCATATCACACTTGGTTAAGGAGTTGTACAAGTAACTTAAAGGTCGGAGGCTCAAACCTCGGTGGCGACATATTTTTATCTTTGTTTTAAAAAAAATGGCTAACTGAACATGTATGGTCCACAAGTGAATTCAAATATATGTGTGCATGCAATTTCAAAATTTGAAAGGATAAGAATGCACATGTATATGTATATATATATAGTGTATATATATACATAAATAAGGAATTCGAAATAACAAAATACATGAAATTAAAGGAAAATAAATAATAGTTAATTTGACATTTTTGAATTTTGAATCTTAGGGGGTTGTGCGTAAACATATATATGTATATATATATATATATTTACACGCACAACTTCAAGTTTGAAATTGTATATACACCAAATAAATAAGAGACTAGAATTAATAAATGCGCAGACTTAATTTTGTTGAAAATAAGGAAATAAAGCTAGTAAATAAATATGCGCATTAAGAAGTTGTTTGAATTCCAAACGGGATGGGCCAATGGAAGAAAGAATTAATGATAGGCAATAGAAGGTACACAATAAGTATTAACGGAAAGAGACAATTAAACAAGAAATAATTTATAAGGTTATATACATATATACAAAATGTGCATACAACAATGGAAGAATTATACATTTAAAACAATGACGGTGGAATGATTGAATAAATTGCAATTAAAGAAAAAGAAAGGCATGCATGCATTCCATAAATAAAAAGAGATGTATGTATAACATTTGAAATTCAAACGAATTAATTGAAAGTAATTATATGTGTATATACTTAGAAATATATGGAGAACGTATCCATATATAAATAAAGATGAAAAAGGAATTAATGTGCATAACGGTAGAAAATTAATGTGGCGCCTAATTGGCACATTTAATTGGTAAGAAATGACAATGCATGCCTTGTTGGCTTTATTCTATTAGTCCAATTCATAATTATTATTGACTTGGCAACTTCCTATTGGCCATATACCGTGGAGAGAATAGATTTCATCAGGGAAAAATAGACGGTTAGCATCGGTTTGAGCTTTATATATAAAGGACCCTATAACTCTCCATTCTCATTTTCTGTTTCTTCACTTTCTTCTGCTTCCATGTAATTTCTGAATAAAATTATTATTAACTATAATATTGGAGCACTATACAAATGAAGATTAAAAAGAAAATTATCGTCAACAATAACAAATTCATAAAATAAGACGTTTTCAACTGCAACGACAATTCAAATTCATGTTTCTCCATCTACAACCAATCCAAAGAGATTCTCTTCTAGATCTGCATATCAATGTGAGTGGATTAAAGTTATACCTTTTGATAATGGTATATTTATCGTTTGACATTCCCAGTTAATATGCAATGTAAATCTACTAGAATGATTAATTTGTTGAAATATAAATCTTCTAGAAATTTTAATATGTTGAAATGTTAATATATCAAAATTTTAATAGGTTGAAATGTTAATATCTTGTAACGTTAATATGTTGAAATGTTAATATGTTGAAACGTTAATGGGTTGAAATGTAAATATGTTGAAATGTAAACCTACTAAAATGTATAAACTTGTTAAAATATGTGGAAACGTTTATTGTTGTATACATACATGTTCCAATAATTTGTCAATTGGATACTGTAAGTTAAGTTATTGTGAAACTGGGATAATTACATGTTAATCTATGGCATATTATGTAGCGATCCGAACTTCCCGGCTGGCCTGAACCGAACAAGAAGGCGGACTGCTTTGAGAACACGATGCATCATAACACAAAGTTGAGAATATTTCATTTCTAATACAATAATTTACATCAGAGTACAAGATATCAGAGTTCGAATAAATAATATACAGCGGAAAATATCAGAGATTTAAATTACAAAACAACAGAAATATATATGTACATAAATTAATGTGCAGCGAACATCAACTACCAAAATTGAAAGAAATATACGGATACAAAGCATTCTGAATATTGCCTTAGCCATAATCCAGGATCTTGTGAAGAGAAACATTTGCGAAAACCAAAACCACTAGTTGCCCATGTGGAAAATATGGGAACCCAGAGTTTAAGTGGAAACAATAAACTCCAAGTCACTCATTGGACTGGTGTGAGAACTACAACAGTTATTAAATTTATTTTAATCTTGGGTAAATCAAGGGACCAGGCCGCATAACACAGAACGGGTTTTCTCCCAGGAATACCATAAAACAAATAGCGCAATGCTAAAAGGAAAAATGAAGCCATTATAAGAGTTAGGTCCCATCACGCAATGCAAACACAAACCAGAGTATAGAGTTTTACCTTATAATGATACGTGAAATTTATATATTATTACTATAAGTGAAAAAATCAACTTCAAATATAAATGTATCAATCATAAACGGCATAGTATCATATCCTACTATGTCGCCGTATAGGTTTACAACAAAAACCACAAAGTCGCGTATTGGAAATTAGGTTTCCATCTATGAATCGAGGCAAGGGATCATCCTCATCCGACTTCGGGACACTCTAGCATATGTCCCAGGGTTTCACAACATGTGTCCCTTGGATCATGCAGGGTCGGTCCACACCTTACATTTGTGGATTAGTTATTCCTGAACAATACGTTTCCCAGTCCTATAGGACCTATCTCTCGAGCCTTTTAGTTGGCTCTATATCCGAGGTACCTCGCTATCTATCATCCACATAAGTAAAAATGTCTGGGCTCCATACCATGAGACCACTTCTAGTTAAAAAGAAATGCATGCACTTCTTATTGTCCCTCATCCCGTTTTTGACTCATACCGGGGTGTAAAGCTCATAAATTAACGCTATACACAAAGCTATGCTACATAAAGCTGTGCTTTGATCTTCAACCACAAAGCCTTGCTTTTCAACAAAAGCTTTGATCCATGCATCTCAGCATGCTTGTCAATCCATACCATAACATTGATTTCCACCATTATATAACCTCTAAGATCGTACGTCTCAAAGAAAGGTGTTAAGCAAGAGAATAAATTCTCCACCACCAAACAGGTATATATTTAGCAAAGATCAATGAATATAGCACATAATACAATGTCAGACATAATCCATTTACAAGCTTGTTCTGGGTCTGAACGAAACCAGAGGCACCTTATTCCTCGTCCCATATGTCCAATACAAGAGAGATCCCCTCGCATATCTGGATGATCTCTAAGTATGTCTGGATGATCACCACTTATTACCGCGTCTCAGGTGTACAGCCCAATCAAAACATCAGTATACATCCAAACAATGTAAAGACCTCTGGTGTTCAACCACTGTCTTCAAATTTTCGACTTTTAGTCGTCGTATCAGTTATTTAGAAAGCGTTAAACCCGATTTTTCCGAATTACTCGTGCATTTTATAATCAAGTGCTATAATAACACATCATACGCCTTATTCCGATCTAGAATATTCTTTTCACAATTTAAACCAAATTAAAGTTTACCAAACTAGTCGGGATTAGCGAACCTTTCTTGAATTTGGTGAATTAAGTGACCTCATTCACGTTTCAATCTAATTAAAGATTCATTAAAACTCCAATTAGTTTTAATCTTAAAAATCGTTACTTAATGATAATTCAACTTTAGGAAAATTTCCTCTCTTTAACTGGGTTAAAGAACCAATGTCGCATAAAACATAGTTCACGATAAATCTAAATCATCTTCCATCAAAATGGAATCTTCACGGAAATCATAACAGCATATAATCGACATAAATTTCTGTATCAAACTAACACTATAAGTGGAATAGCGGCAAGGCCTTTTAAATTCTATAAATAGTAATGGTCTTCCTTCACAGAAGTTCATCTCGATTATTAAATTGAATTCCATTCAATTCCAATTTAATAAATTAAATAGGAAAACTTTACTTTGGAAAATTACATTAATCTTTATTAAAATATTATAAATTCCAGATCATAACTTCCCTGTTAATTGGGTTAAAGAACAAATGTTATTTAAAACATTGTTCACGATAAACCCAAAATAAACTTTCAATTCAATTCCAATTTAATTAATTAATTGGTAAACTTCTCTAAATCTTAAATAAAAGATTTGTTCTATTCTCAATTAGGTTTAAGAATAGTGTTATTGAAGACACCATTCACAGCAAACCCAAAATCCAATTTGATATTAAATACAAGGCTCTAAATAGAAATCATATCGTCTTATATTCAACATCAAATTCTGAAACAAACAAATATCGTAATGGGAATAATGATATTTATATCTTCCGAATTCCTCAACAATATCCGTATAATCACAGAATCCAATATCAAAATATTCCGAATATTATTTCCATTCAAATCCTTTCCAATTCATATGTTGGAAAATTCTGGTTATATCAATACCTTTTTAGTTCTCTACTTAAGTTGATAAACAACTTATTCAGATAAAAATATATTTTATCTTCACAAACTTGGAATATTTCATCAAAAATCATTTCAAATCATTTATTATGATTTTACATAATTTATTCATAATTTTAATAATTTTATTAAGGCCCTTACAGTCGGTTTCCAATATCGGCCACCGAATTGCATCCATGGCGACCTTTTCTAAAACTGATTTGGACATATCTTAAAATCTTACCGTTAGATTTCAAATCACTTACTATCATTCAAAATATCTTTTCGATACGAACCCAACAATTCTGGTTTTAGTAGAATTCAACGGTCAAATCTCCCGTTACATCAATTCAAAGTCAATGGTCGAAATTCGCGAATGGTCGCTATGCGATACGTTTTATTCCAGCCATTTAAATATATATAATATATTACGTCGATTTCCATTCAAAACATATTTTATAAATCATTTATAAATTCATTTTAAAATGATTTCAACTTCCATTTCAATTTTAAATCAAAATTGAATATTCCATATCATATAATATTAAAATGATAATATTTTCAAAATATCAGATTTTGAAATCAAATCTTTTCAATACTCATTATAAAATGAATAAAATCAACTGAAAATTCCATTCGAGTTAAAATGCTGTATATCTACTTAACTCGGTTTCATATTCATTTTGGTTATAAATATTTCAACATTTTCGTGTCCATCCAAAATCGGATATCAAAATCATATTTTGATTCCTTATGGAATATTATATTAAAATATTTGTTCATATTTTAAATCGGAATCAGACTCAATCAATTACCATATAATTTTATTTATATGGATTCCATACATCGCATGTATTCAAAAATAATTATAAACAATTATCAAATGACCAGTTCACATCCAGAGTGCAATATACAACTGTATATGTAACGACCCAAATTTTGCCCGACCCCAATCGATCGCAAGATCGATTAAGACCGTTCAAAACCCGCGTACGTTAACTTTGGGCATACAACACATCAGAACAACAACACAGACTTTTATAACATCAATAATAAATGTTACACCAGAGTACAGAATATATCAGAGTACATCGATAAATAATACAGCGGAAGATACATTTATAATAAATTAAATACATTGCAGCGGAACTAATCTCAACGGAAGACCATCAATATTCTGGACCCAGCTTCAGACTTCAATCCAGGATCCTGCTTAACTATATCTACAAAAAGCTACTCGACTGCTCGTGTGGAAAGAGGGCACCCGAGCTTGCAAAGTGAAACAAACTACAGGTCGGTCGTGGGACTGGTGTGAGAATTCTATACTTAACTCACCTAATAAGTAGGCTAATCACAGGACCACGCCGCTAACGCGGAACGGGTTTACTCCATTGGATTTCCAGTGCATAATTAAAGTAAATCGTCAATTAACGCAATGCTTTTTAGAAAAATGAAACCATTATAAGACCCAGGTCCCATCACACAATGCAACGCACACCAGAGGATAGGGTTTTACCTTATAATGGTCAAAAGATGCTTGATACGTAAAAACGGTATTATTATTAGTGTGTATATATATATTTTAAAACATTTCAATATAAATGTATTAATCTTAGATGGCATAGTACCCCATCCTACTATGTCGCCATATATAAGTTTACAATCAAAACCGTAATGTCGTATTGGAAATTGGTTTTCTGTCATGAAATCGAGGCTAGGGATCGTCCTCTTCCGATTCGAGACACTCTAGCAAATGCCTCAGGATCCCCCGCAGTGAACCCTTGGATCTTCAGGGCTGGTCCCCACCTAACGGTAGTGGATTGGCAATTCCGGAACACACGTTTCCCGGTTCCTTTGAACCTATAGTATGACCACTTCCGGCCTATAAAAACCCGAGGTACCTCAATCCAAATCCACATAAGTAAAATGTCGGGCCATGTTAAAGCCCAAACACCATTAGCTAGAAAGAAATGTGTGCACTCCCTGCAGTCCTAATCCCCTTTTTGACTCATACCGGGGTGTGAGGCTCGCGAAGTCACGTTATACACAAAGTTATGCCTAAACAGGCTATGCTTTGATCATCAACCACAAGGCCTGCTTTTCAACAAAGCCTTGATCATTTGCATCTTAGCATGTCACATTGTCAGACCCTACCATATTATTGATCATCTACCAATATATATATAATCTCTAAGCTCATACGTCTTAGAGAAGGGTGATAAGTAAAGAATAAATTCTTCACCACCAAACAGAAATATATAATCAGTAGCGTTCAACAAATCCAACAGAAATGAATACAATGTCAGACACGCAATCCATTTACAAGTCCGCTCTGGGTCTGAGCGAAACAACGTGTCCGTCGATCTCCAAATGCGTTTGGACGATCATTACCAAATACCTTGCCTTGGAAGGCCAATCCCAATTCAAGATACCAGTCATCATCATCCCAACAATGTGAAAACCTTCGGTCTTCAACCACCGTCTTCATCTTCGACTCTTGATCGTCGTGATGGTTATTCAGAATGGGTTATACCCAGTCTTTCTGAATAACTCGCGTATTTTGGGATTAAAAACAAATATTGGAAAATCACACATTTCGTCACATTCCAACTCAGAGTATTATTTTAATAAGATATTTTTTTTAAAATTCTCATTAATTTTATCAAAGATAAAATTCTGAAAATAAAATCTATAAATCAATTTCCAAAATATGCAATTCCATAGAAATCAAATCAATATATAATCGATATAAATTTCTGTATCAGACTAATAATATAAATGGAATAACGGCAAAGCCACTTAAATTCCATATATAATATCAGTCTTCTTTTACAGAAGCCCATTTCGATTGTTACCAATCGAATTTCCACTTAATTCCAATTTAATATATTAGATTGAAAAACTTGATTTTTAGAAAATGCCCTTTTTAAATCTATAAAATAGATTTATAAATTCCAAATAATAATTTCAATGTAAATTGGATTAAAGGACAAATGTCGTTTAAAACATCGTCCACGATAAATCCACTTCACATCTCAATTTATTTCATATCACAAAATATAATTGCAAATCCTAATAATCTAAAAAAAACATATTTAAGATAATCATTAAAAATATTCTTTATATAAAGACTCTAAATAAGAAGTATTCTTTATTTTACAAATTCTTTCTTTTACAAATATTCTTTGTTTTGACATATAACTGATTAAAAATACATTATGAAAATATATGCACTTTATATAAAAAGGATTTCTAATGTAAAAATATTCTTATTTAAAAGAACACCTGGATCGAAATGCGACTCAAACATTTACCATATAATTTGGATTATATGGATTTCACACACATCATATATATGACAATAATAGTAAAATCATCAAATCATCCATCTACATCCAAAGTGTAATTTCCACTGTGTAAGCGTTAAAATTAAATAATAACGCTCATCGCAGCCTGTCGATCTAACGATCAACATACAACTAAAAATTAGGATTAGTATATATAAATTTTCATCCCAACACCCGTGTGGGGTTTTCAACCAACAAACAAATAATAAGCTAATTTGTGCACTTGGGCGATGTGTGAAAAATTATCGTCCCAATCACATACACAAGTCGAGTAACTTGTGAATGGAAGTGTAATACACAATACATATAATGACGACAAGAAAATATCACTATTGCAATGAATGAATAAGCATAATAACTTCGTCTCTATTTAAAAATTCTATTTTGCTAATTTAAAACTCTAAACAAGATGGTTATTTTGTTTTGACAATTCTAATGAGACAAGAATGATAAATATTTTGATTTAACTAACCTATCTTGACGAGTATATATCTTGCCAAACATATATATATCTATATGTAAATATCTTTAACTAATCCATTTGACAAAAATGAATATTTCTGACAAAATGTCTATTTGGTTTAACTCATATAAATTGACTAATATGAATAATTGTTTTCAACAAATGTAAATTGATAAAAGTAAATATTTTGTTATTAACTAGTATAAGTTGACAAAAGTGTTTATTTCATTTTAACTAAACCAAGTTTGACAAAGATGTTTATTTCATTTTTATGTTTGCAAATAAAAATGAAACTTTTATTTTAGATGTTATATTTGCATTTGTGAATGCAAATAAAAGGGCAAACTCTATTTTCAAAATATATTTGCATTAGGGAATGCAGATAAAAGAACAATTTATATTTTAATGTATATTTGCATAAGAGAATGCAAACAAAAGAATCAACTTTAATTTCCATGTATATTTACATTAGTGATTCCAAATAAAAGAACAATTTTTCCTTTCGAAATATATTTGCCTTAATGAGTGCAAACAGAACTAATTTCATTTTCAATGTATTTTTACATTGGTGAATGTAAATAAATGAATAAATTTTTGGTTTCAACATATATTTGTATTGGTGAATGCAAATAAAAGGGTAGATTTTATTTTCAAGGTATGTTTGCATTAGCTAATGCAAATAAAAGAGTGAACTAAAAATTTCAGTTATAGGATAACATAAAAAAAGGTATTTCATTGTTTTACACTTTTCTATGTGTTCTATTAACAAATAAAAGAATCCTTTTATTTGTTTATACTTTTCTATACATTCTGATAACATATAAAAGAATATTTTATGTGTAAATATTTTTCTATGTATTCTAATGTCAAATAAAAGTGAATTTTATTTGTATAATAAATCCTAATTTTTTTAAATGACAAAAAAAAGTAGATTTTATTCGTCTAATAAATTATGAGTTTCAAATGAGAAATAAAAAGTGAATTTTATTTGTGCAACAAATTCTAAGTACATATTTGTGTTGTAGCATGCATATAAAAAGATGGACTTTATTTCTATGTCATATTTGTATGGAAAAATACAAATAAAAAGATGAACTTAATTTCTATGTTATATTTGTATGGGAAAATACAAATAAAAGATGAACTTAATTTCTATGTTATATTTGTATTGGAAAATAGAAATAAAAAGATAATTCATTTTCTAAGTTATATTTGTGTTGAAAGTCACAAATAAAAAGATACTTCATTTGCTAAGTGTATATTTGTGTTAACGGACAAAAATTAAAAAGATATTCATTATTCTATATGTATTTGTGTTAAGAATACAAATGAAAAGATAATTCATTTTTGTGAGCTTATTTCTATGAAATATCTTCATTGTAAAATGCAAATAAATAAATAATTCATATTCTAAGTTTTATTTGTGTTAGTAAACACAAATAAAAAGATGATTCTTTTACCGAGTTATATTTGTGTCGAAAAACACAAATAAAAATAATAATTCATTTCTATGTATATATTTATGCTGAAAAACACAAATAAAAGAATGATTCATTTTCTATGTTATTATTTGTGATGAAAAACACAAATAAAAGAATGGTTTTCTTTTTCTCAAATAAAATGTAAACACTTATGTGTTTTTCTCAAATATTACTTTTAATTTACAAATACAATGTAAACAAAGTTTTGTTTTATAAATATGTTTTTAATATCAACAATAAATTTTAATATTTTATGACGAATCTAATTCTATAATATCCTATGTATAAGGTGATAGTAAAAAGAATTTTTTTACTGTAATTCACAAATTTGTTCTTAATGTAAACAAATAAAAGTAAGATTTTATTTGTTAACCAATTTCTGTCGAAATGAAAATATGTTCTATTCGTTGTTCATATTCTATTGTAAACAAACAAATAAAAATAATATTCTATTTGTCGTTCAATTTCAATAGTAAAATCAACCAATAAAAAGAGTTTTTATTCGTCATTCCAATTCTATTGTAGTATCAACAAATAAAGGTACGGTTTATTTGTCGTTCAAATTTCATTGTAACATCAGCAAATAAAAATAAATTTTTATTTGTCATTCAAATTTCATTGCTCATAAAAATAATATAATAATTTAAAATAAGTTAGAGCAACTAGATTACGATTTAAATCTGAAATAAATATGATTTAGATCTAATTTTAGATCTAATTCTCTAACCACAAATAATTTCAACAATATATTAAATTCAATGCAGATCTAATCTATCATGAACAAACAAACATAACACAAGCAACAATCAATAATATGTACAACACAAAACATTTCAGATTTGATTTAACATCACAATACAATTATTATTATCACGAGAAAATAAATAAAAATAAATAAAATAAATAAAATTAAAGTTCTCACCTCGATATGGCTGAAAATTCGACTGTCTCGGATTCAACTCTGGTCTGCGCCATTACGAAGATCTCGGAAAGACGAGTCCAACGGAACTTACGGTTCGTCAATCGGACCTCGTATGAAAGAGATATTGATTTTTAAAGATTGCATAAATTAAATATTAAATAAATAAAATAATATAAAAAAATACTTCTTCCTCGTTCACATGAATCAGCCGCACCCATTCGTCGCCTCCAAGCCTCCTGCGTGCGCTCCAATCTGAGGGCCTAGGACCCGATCAGACTCCGCCACGTCATAGCTCCGCCCGCAAGCCACCACCGCCCAGAACCGCGTCACGCTCGGTGGGCCCCATCGCCTGAAATTTGCCCTCGACCGCCAATCCTTCCTTGCCAAAATTCGCGAAATCCGTGAACCAAAACCCGATCTTGACCGTATGGATTGAAAGATCTCTCCGAGAGCTTCGATTTGGTACCAAGTTTGTCGATTTTCGTTGAGCGGATCAAAAGGTATGAGCGTTTGAAATTGGAGAAATTCTGGCCTTCGGTTTTGGTGGTGGCTGCCATGAAAATTAGGGTTTCGGCCTGAATATTTTTAATAATATTAAATCTCGAAAATCGTGCTTATAAGGTGGATTTTCGGACTTTCTTTGATTTGGGCCTGCTTACTGTCGTTCTTAAGGTTTTGACACCTTCTGAAAGCAATGGAATAGGTACCGTGGCCCAATTCCGAAATCTGTTAGATTTTTATTTAAAATTGCATTAAAAATTAATTAATTAAATATTGACCGTACATTAAAATATGCCGGGGCCACATATGACCTCAGAAAATTCCAAAAAAAAATATTTTTAGCTTTCTTATGACGATACGAATCCAACAAAATTGTTTTCATCGAATTCTGAGACTGTTTGAAAAATGACTATTTTTAAGGCGTTTAAATTTAGTGAATATTAGGCTCACATCCCTATTTTGAAACTTAATTAGGCTCACATCCGGTCATAAACTTATTGTAAATTAGGTCCCTATTTTCTGAAAAGTCATCAAAAAATATAAAAAAAATATAAAAAAATCACGTAAATTCGTATTTAAATAAAACATGTAAACACTAAAAAATTCAGAACAAAAAACCATCAAAGAAGGCGTCAAAAATCAAAAAAAAAAAAAAAAAAAAAAAAACGAAATTTCCAGTTAAATGCATAATAGTATGCACATATATAACTTTCCTGCATACATCCGTGCATATTTTTCACTACATACATCTTCGTTGATTTTTATTCATGCAAATAAATGCATACATGTGCGCAAAAATTTCAAATACTTGCATACATTTGTGCAGGTTTATTTTCAGATTTTAATCTGAAAACAGCTTACAGAAAAGTTGCATACATATATGCAATTATCAGTAATAATTGCATAAATGTATGCAACTATTTTTTTTTCGATTTCCATAGATTCCTGACATTATTTCCATATTTTATAATTTTTTTTTTATGAACGTACGCACATTTTTAAAATAAAAATAAAAAAAGGCGGAAAAAATAAAATAGGGGCGGGTTTAAAAATTTTCAGAACTTTGTTTTTTTTTTTTATAAATTAGGTCCCTACTTTTTATCCTACAAAAATGTTGCACACAAGTGTGCATTTTTTTGAGAAATTTGCACATTTGGATGCAAATAAAAATGAACTGAAAAATTATGTTAAATCTATCCGCTGGAAGAACTGCAATAATTGCATATATGCATGCAATAAAATCAAAAAAGTGCATAATATTATGCATTTAACTGCAGTTTTTTCTGTTTTTTTGCTGTTTTCCTCTTTCTGACATTATTTTTGTTGTTTTTTGAACTGAATTTTTTTTATAATGCGTAATATATTTTATTACTAATTTACGAATTTTTTTTATTTTTTTTAATTATTATTTTATAAGTTTTGAAAACAGGGACCTAATTTACAATAAGTTTATGACCGGGTTTTTTTTATATTTTGAAACTTAATAGGGACCTCTAAAAAACGCACCCTTAAATTTAACTAAAATAGTCAAAACACATTTTCTCTCGCCACGCTCACATATTAATTCAAAAAATTCTGAAAATTAAAACCTAGCAATAATTTGTCATTCCGGTTCCAACAAAACTGGTTTCGTCGAAAAAGGAGGTCGTTTGAAAAATGACTATTTTCAAGGCCAATATATTTAATATTAAAAATACATTTTTAAACCAATAAATCCCGAAACATAAAATATATAAGTGTTTACTGTTTTTCAACGCAAAAACGTCATTCCGAACTCAATGGAAGTGGTTTCGAGTCGAAATTCCTTCATATGTGAAAAGTAGCCTTCCGGACCATATATAATATATAAATTTTCTATAGCGACCTTTCTAAAAATTGAATTGGCCATAACTTTTGATTTCCGCTATGAAATTTCAATTTTTCAGATTCGTTAGAAAGATATGATTAAGCAGATTTAAATATTTCTGGTTTCACTCAATTCTGATTTATTTTGAGTCCTGTACATTCAATTAAAGTTCAAAATCAAATTTTCAAACTATTGCGCCATTTCTAACTCCATTTATATTAAAAATTAAATTTATTCGTTCTAACTTCGATTAAAAATGAATTCTAGCCATTATTATTTAAAATAAATCACTTTATATTTTCAAAATTCATTAAAATTTTCTAAAATAAATTTTTTAAATTGGTTCAGAATTTGCGGGTTGTTACAATCTCCCCCACTTAAAATCTTTTCGTCCTCGAAAAGGAAATGAAGCTAAAGTTGTCTATTTAACTAATTTAATTTTCATTCTTTAATTGTTTAATAATTTATTAGTTGAATTCATATTCATACAACACAATCATCAATCAATTAGTTGATTAAATTTTCAAAAATATATAACTTTTATATATTCAAAATCATATTTTCTAAAATTGAACTATATATAATAACAAGTACGTTAATTATGAATTTCTTCTTCACTCTGACTCATTCTAGGGCGTTGCTAACCCCATCTCTAATGAGTATTCTCATTCTAGGATACTGTTGATCCTATCTCTAATGAGTATTCCTATTGGATATTACTAATCCAACCTCTGATGAGTCTTCTATTTAGTTCTAACGAGTTGTACCCCAAAGATTTGAGCTAACCTGGGCTCTGATACCAGCTGTAACGACCCGAATTTCGCCCAACCCCAATCGATCGCAAGATCGATTAAGACCGTTCAAAACCCGCGTACGTAAACTTTGGGCATACAACACATCAGAACAACAAAACAGACTTTTATAACATCAATAATAAATGTTACACCAGTGTACAAAATATATCAGAGTACATCGATAAATAATACAGCGGAAAATACATTTACAATAAATTAAATACAATGCAGCAGAACTAATCTCAGCGGAAGACCATCAATATTCTGGACCCAGCTTCAGACTTCAATCCAGGATCCTGCTTAACTATATCTACAAAAAGCTACTCGACTGCCTGTGTGGAAAGAGGGCACCCGAGTTTGCAAAGTGAAACAAACTACAGGTCAGTCGTGGGACTGGTGTGAGAATTCTATACTTAACTCACCTAATAAGTAGGCTAATCACAGGACCACGCCGCTAACGCGGAACGGGTTTACTCCATTGGATTGCCAGTGCATAATTAAAGTAAATCGTCAAACAACGCAATGCTTTTTAGAAAAATGAAACCATTATAAGACCCAGGTCCCATTACACAATGCAACGCACACCAGAGGATAGGGTTTTACCTTATAATGGTCAAAAGATGCTTGATACGTAAAAACGGTATTATTATTAGTGTGTATATATATATTTTAAAACATTTCAACATAAATGTATTAATCTTAGACGACATAGTACCCCATCCTACTATGTCGCCATATATAAGTTTACAATCAAAACTGTAATGTCGTATTGGAAATTGGTTTTCTGTCATGAAATCGAGGCTAGGGATCGTCCTCTTCCGATTCGAGACACTCTAGCAAAAGCCTCAGGATCCCCCGCAGTGAACCCTTGGATCTTCAGGGCCGGTCCCCACTTAACGGTAGTGGATTGGCAATTCCTGAACACACGTTTCCCGGTTCCTTTGAACCTATAGTATGACCACTTCCGGCCTATAAAAACCCGAGGTACCTCAATCCAAATCCACATAAGTAAAATGCCAGGCCGTGTTAAAGCACAAACACCACTACCTAGAAAGAAACGTGTGCACTCCCTGCAGTCCTAATCCCGTTTTTGACTCAGACCGGGGTGTGAGGCTCGCGAAGTCACGTTATACAAAAAGCTATGCCTAAACAGGCTATGCTTTGATCATCAACCACAAGGCCTGCTTTTCAACAAAGCCTTGATCATTTGCATCTTAGCATGCCACATTGTCAGACCCTACCATATTATTGATCATCTACCAATATATATATATATATATATATATATATATATATAACCTCTAAGCTCATACGTCTTAGAGAATGGTGATAAGTAAAGAATAAATTCTTCACCACCAAACATAAATATATAATCAGTAGCGTTCAACAAATACAGCAGAAATGAATACAATGTCAGACACGCAATCCATTTACAAGTCCGCTCTGGGTCTGAGTGAAACAACGTGTCTGTCGATCTCCAAATGCGTTTGGACGATCATTATCAAATACCTTGCCTTGGAAGGCCAATCCCAATTCAAGATACCAGTCATCATCATCCCAACGATGTGAAAACCTTCGGTCTTCAACCACCGTCTTCATCTTCGACTCTTGATCGTCGTGATGGTTATTCAGAATGGGTTAAACCCGGTCTTTCTGAATAACTCGCGTATTTTGGAATTAAAAACAAATATTGGAAAATCACACATTTCGTCACATTCCAACTCAGAGTATTCTTTTAATAAGATATTTGTTTTAAAAGATTCTCATTAATTTTATCAAAGATAAAATTCTGAAAATAAAATCTATAAATCAATTTCCAAAATATGGAATTCCACAGAAATCAAATCAACATATAATCGATATAAATTTCTGTATCAGACTAATAATATAAATGGAATAACGGCAAAGCCTCTTAAATTCCATATTTAATATCGGTCTTCTTTTACAGAAGCCTATTTCGATTGTTACCAATCGAATTTCCACTTAATTCCAATTTAATATATTAAATTGAAAAACTTGATTTTTAGAAAATGACCTTTTTAAATCTATAAAATAGATTTATAAATTCCAAAGAATAATTTCAATGTAAATTGGATTAAAGGACAAATGTCGTTTAAAACATCGTCCACGATAAATCCACTTCACATCTCAATTTATTTCATATCACAAAATATAATCGCAAATCCTAATAATCTAAAAAAAACGTATTTAATATAATCATTAAAAATATTCTTTATATAAAGACTCTAAATAAGAAGTATTCTTTATTTTACAAATTCTTTCTTTTACAAATATTCTTTGTTTTGACATATAGCTGATTAAAAATACATTATGAAAATATATGCACTTTATATAAAAATGATTTCTAATGTAAAAATATTCTTATTTAAAAGAACACCTGGATCGAAATGCGACTCAAACATTTACCATATAATTTGGATTATATGGATTTCACACACATCATATATATGACAATAATAGTAAAATCATCAAATCATCCATCTACATCCAAAGTGTAATTTCCACTGTGTAAGCGTTAAAATTAAATAATAACGCTCATCGCAGCCTGTCGATCTAACGATCAACATACAACTAAAATTTGGGATTAGTTTATATAAATTTTCATCCCAACACCCGTGTGGGGTTTTCAACCAACAAACAAATAATAAGCTAATTTGTGCACTTGGGCGATGTGTGAAAAAATATCATCCCAATCACATACACAAATCGGGTAACTTGTGAATGGAAGTGTAATACACAATACATATAATGACGACAAGAAAATATCACTATTGCAATGAATGAATAAGCATAATAACTTCGTCTCTATTTACAAATTCTATTTTGCTAATTTAAAACTCTAAACAAGATGGTCATTTTATTTTGACAATTCTAATGAGACAAGAATGATAAATATTTTGATTTAACTAACCTATCTTGACGAGTATATATCTTGCCAAACATATATATATCTATATGTAAATTGCTTTAACTAATCCATTTGACAAAAATGAATATTCTTGACAAAATGTCTATTTGGTTTAACTCATATAAATTGACTAATATGAATAATTGTTTTCAACAAATGTAAATTGACAAAAGTAAATATTTTGTTATTAACTAGTATAAGTTGACAAAAGTGTTTATTTCATTTTAACTAAACCAAGTTTGACAAAGATGTTTATTTCATTTTTATGTTTGCAAATAGAAATGTAACTTTTATTTTAGTTGTTATATTTGCATTAGTGAATGCAAATAAAAGGGCAAACTCTATTTTCAAAATATATTTGCATTAGGGAATGCAGATAAAAGAACAATTTATATTTTAATGTATATTTGCATTAGAGAATGCAAACAAAAGAATCAACTTTAATTTCCATGTATATTTACGTTAGTGATTCCAAATAAAAGAACAATTTTTCCTTTCAAAATATATTTGCCTTAATGAGTGCAAAAAGAACTAATTTCATTTTCAATGTATTTTTACATTGGTGAATGTAAATAAAAGAATAAATTTTTGGTTTCAACATATATTTGTATTGGTGAATGCAAATAAAAGGGTAGATTTTATTTTCAAGGTATGTTTGCATTAGTTAATGCAAATAAAAGAGTGAACTAAAAATTTCAGTTATAGGATAACATAAAAAAAGGTATTTCATTGTTTTACACTTTTCTATGTGTTCTATTAACAAATAAAAGAATCCTTTTATTTGTTTATACTTTTCTATACATTCTGATAACATATAAAAGAATATTTTATGTGTAAATATTTTTCTATGTATTCTAATGTCAAATAAAAGTGAATTTTATTTGTATAATAAATCCTATTTTTTTTAAATGACAAATAAAAAAGTAGATTTTATTCGTCTAATAAATTATGAGTTTCAAATGACAAATAAAAAGTGAATTTTATTTGTGCAACAAATTCTAAGTACATATTTGTGTTGTAGCATGCATATAAAAAGATGGACTTTATTTCTATGTCATATTTGTATGGAAAAATACAAATAAAAAGATGAACTTAATTTCTATGTTATATTTGTGTGGAAAAATACAAATAAAAGATGAACTTAATTTCTATGTTATATTTGTATTGAAAAATACAAATAAAAAGATAATTCATTTTCTAAGTTATATTTGTGTTGAAAGTCACAAATAAAAAGATACTTCATTTGCTAAGTGTATATTTGTGTTAAGGGACAAAAATTAAAAAGACATTCATTATTCTATATGTATTTGTGTTAAGAATACAAATGAAAAGATGATTCATTTTTGTGAGCTTATTTCTATGAAATATCTGCATTGTAAAATGTAAATAAATAAATAATTCATATTCTAAGTTTTATTTGTGTTGGTAAACACAAATAAAAAGATGATTCTTTTACCGAGTTATATTTGTGTCGAAAAACACAAATAAAAATAATAATTCATTTCTATGTATATATTTATGCTGAAAAACACAAATAAAAGAATGGTTCATTTTCTATGTTATTATTTGTGACGAAAAACACAAATAAAAGAATGGTTTTCTTTTTCTCAAATAAAATGTAAACACTTATGTGTTTTTCTCAAATATTACTTTTAATTTACAAATACAATGTAAACAAAGTTTTGTTTTATAAATATGTTTTTAATATCAACAATAAATTTTAATATTTTATAACGATTCTAATTCTATAATATCCTATGTATAAGGTGAGAGTAAAAAGAAATTTTTTACTGTAATTTACCAATTTGTTCTTAATGTAAACAAATAGAAGTAAGATTTTATTTGTTAACCAATTTCTGTCGAAATGAAAATATGTTCTATTCGTTGTTCATATTCTATTGTAAACAAACAAATAAAAATAATATTCTATTTGTCGTTCAATTTCCATAGTAAAATCAACCAATAAAAAGAGTTTTTATTCGTCATTCCAATTCTATTGTAGTATCAACAAATAAAGGTACGCTTTATTTGTCGTTCAAATTTCATTGTAACATCAGCAAATAAAAATAAATTTTTATTTGTCATTCAAATTTCATTGCTCATAAAAATAGTATAATAATTTAAAATAAGTTAGAGCAACTAGATTACGATTTAAATCTGAAATAAATATGATTTAGATCAATTTTAGATCTAATTCTCTAACCACAAATAATTTCAACAATATATTAAATTCAATGCAGATCTAATCTATCATGAACAAACAAACATAACACAAGCAACAATCAATAATATGTACAACACAAAACATTTCAGATTTGATTTAACATCACAATACAATTATTATTATCATGAGAAAATAAATAAAAATAATTTAAATAAATAAAATTAGAGTTCTCACCTCGATATGGCTGAAAATTCGACTGTCTCGGATTCAACTCTAGTCTGCGCCATTGCGAAGATCTCGGAAAGACGAGTCCAACGGAACTCACGGTTCGTCAATCGGACCTCGTATGAAAGAGATATTGATTTTTAAAGATTGCATAAATTAAATATTAAATAAATAAAATAATATAAAAAAACACTTCTTCCTCTTTCACATGAATCAGCTGCACCCATTCATCACCTCCAAGCCTCCTGTGCGCGCTCCAATCCGAGGGCCTAGGACCCGATCAGACTCCGCCACGTCGTAGCTCCGCCCGCAAGCCACCACCGCCCAAAACCGCGTCACGCTCGGTGGGCCCCATCGCCTGAAATTTGCCCCCGACCGCCGATCCTTCCTCGCCAGAATTCGCGAAATCCATGAACCAAAACCCGATCTTGACCGTATGGATTGAAAGATCTCTCCGAGAGCTTCGATTTGTTACCAAGTTTGTCGATTTTCGTTGAGCGGATCAAAAGTTATGAGCGTTTGAAATTGGAGAAATTCTGGCCTTCGGTTTAGGTGGCGGCTGCCGTGAAAATTAGGGTTTCGGCCCGAATATTTTTAATAATATTTTAACATTAAATCACGAAAATCGTGCTTAAAAGGTGGATTTTCGGACTTTCTCTGATTTGGGCCTGCTTACCGTCGTTCTTAAGGTTTTGACACCTTCTGAACGCAATGGAGTAGGTCCCGTGGTCCAGTTCTGAAATCTGTACGATTTTTATTTAAAATTGCATTAAAAATTAATAAATTAAATATTGACCGTACATTAAAATATGCCGGGGCCACATATGACCTCAGAAAATTCTAAAAAAAATATTTTTAGCTTTCTTATGACGATATGAATCCAACAAAATTATTTTCGTCGAATTCTGAGACTGTTTGAAATATGACTATTTTTAAGGCGTTTAAATTTAACTCAAATAGTCAAAACACATTTTCTCTCGTCACGCTCACATATTAATTCGAAAAATTCTGAAAATTAAAATCTAGCAATAATTTGACATTCTGGTTCCAACAAAAGTGGTTTTGTCGAAAACGGAGGTCGTTTGAAAAATGACTATTTTCAAGGCCAATATATTTAATATTAAAAATACATTTTTAAACCAATAAATCCCGAAACTCAAAATATATAAGTGTTTGCTGTTTTTCAATGCAGAAACGTCATTCCGAACTCAATGGAAGTGGTTTC
Organism: Allium sativum; assembly: GCA_030737875.1. Classification (NCBI taxonomy): domain Eukaryota; kingdom Viridiplantae; phylum Streptophyta; class Magnoliopsida; order Asparagales; family Amaryllidaceae; genus Allium; species Allium sativum. Next base: position 533,969,596 of record CM060923.1, on the reverse strand, counting down.
GAGTCGAAATTCCTTCATATGTGAAAAGTAGCCTTTCGGGCCATATATAATATATATATAAATTCTACAACGACCTTTCTAAAAATTGAATTGGCCATAACTTTTGATTTCTGCTATGAAATTTCAATTTTTTAGATTCGTTAGAAAGATATGATTAAACAGATTTAAATATTTCTGGTTTCACTCAATTCTGATTTATTTTGAGTCATGTACATTCAGTTAAAGTTCAAAATCAAATTTTCAAACTATCGCGCCATTTCTAACTCCATTTATATTAAAAATTAAATTTATTCGTTCTAACTTCAATTAAAAATGAATTCTAGCCTTTATTATTTAAAATAAATCACTTTATATTTTCGAAATTCATTAAAATTTTCTAAAACAATTTTTTTAAATTGGTTCAGAATTTGCGGGTTGTTACAGTATAAGCATCAAATAATTAAACAACGCTTATAACAGTCTGTCAATCAATTGGTTGACATACAATTTAATCCAAGGGAGATGTGGATTAATTATCATCCCTAGACTCGTGTGGGGTTTTCAACCATCAACAAATAATTGGGCGATGTGTAAAAGTATCGTCCCAATACCCGTGTGGGGTTTACATTACAGTCCATGTGAACATTATTCATAATATAAACGTTTTATTTAACAATGTATATTTTCACAGTTTAATAATGATAACATTAAAACTGTAAACAATCATCAATCACCAAACAAATATTGCAATCACAGGTAATCAGTATATATTTAGTTATAAAAATAAATAACTGTACAAAGTTTTGAGTGAGAGAATTCTCACTTTTGGTTTCCACTCCGTCAGTCTTTAATTGATGATTTATTTTTAAACTAAATTAAATGGACGTTTTATTTAGCTCAAATATTTAACTTGCTTTGTTTCCGTTTTGGTCAGTTCCATAATGCAGAGTTTGTTGTCACGATTCCAACGAACTAAGTTTCATCAAATTCTATTTTGATTTGAATAAGATACGATAATTTAAACTTTCATTACATAAAATAGCTTAATTAGTAAATTAATTACTAATCCATGAATAAGGGCTAATACCCTTTCTCTCTCGTTCATGAAAACTGGAGCTGACAAACCCATATCTCCAAACCTATGTCAAGCCGCCGCTCAAAAACCAATGCGCTGGCCTCCGATCAGATGATGCCACGACAACCTCCCATGTCGGAGCTCCTCCCGTCCCTGACCATGTGAATTGCAATCCCCTCGTTGGCCAGCAAAACAAGTTAGAATGCTGGGTGTTTGAGCATAGAAATCCCTTAATCCACTACGCTAAAATCGATCATAGCTATATAGATCGAAAGCCCCTGAAATCCTCTAAAATTTCGTTTTGGTGTTGAGATGTAATTCGAATCTGATTTGAAATAGTTAATAGATTAAAAATAGAGCATCTCGGTCGTGAAATGGGAAAACTGGCGGTGGCTTAGGCAAAGGAGAATTAGGGTTTTGAGGGCACAAATGAATATACACACACCCTTTATTTTATATTATTTTAAATTCCAATAATACTTGTTTATCGATTCAGACTCTCAATTAAACCCAACGACTGACGTCCCTAGTAAGTACCCTTGTTCTGGACTCAATGGAATATGTTTCAAAAGTTATTTCGACGGTTTCAATCTATTTTCATCAAGATTAAAATATAAATTAATATAACGTTCAATATTGAATTTCAACATACATTTTAATTTACCGGGGCCACATACTGACTCCAAATATTATGGAGTTTTGAAACCTAGCTATGTTTTGATGATACAGTCCTAACAAAATTAATTTTGTTGAATTTGGAGGCGATTTGAAAAATGGCCTTTTTAATTGGTTTCTTAAATTCAAACTGAACTTGAAAACGGGTTTAAATTTACTACGCTCATGTACTAATTTCAAATGACTTGAAATTTTAAACCTAACCATTATTTGATACTCCGAATCCAACAAAATTGGTTTCATCGAAAATGGATGTCGTTTGAAAAATGACTATTTTTAAGGACTTTATATATATTAAAATATAAATAAATTCTCTAATGACTATTTTAAATTTTAAGCTGTACATAACTTACAATTTATAAAGTAAAATATCAAATTTTCACATTTTTTAGAAAGATATAATTAAATAGATTCTAACGTTTCTTGTTTTACTGAAATCTGATTTATTTCGAACTCTGTACATCCAATTGAATTTTAAAATTGAATTTTCAAACAACCGCGCCATTTCAAGCTCGTTTTATAATTAAAATAAATTTATACATTCTTACTTCACTTAAAATAATTTTTTTGTCGTTTATTCTCAAAATAAAGTGTACAAAATATTTAATTTCTATCAAAATCAATTAAAAATAAATTTTAAATTGGTTCCAAATTTCCGGGTTGTTACAATCTTCCCCACTTAAAACTTTTTCATCCTAAAAAATGAACGAAGCTGAAAGTTGTTTAACTAACCAACTCAACTTTCATTTTGGCTTCAGTTCTTCAACTTTTCAGTTTCTAAGAACTTATAAATTTTCTTGAAATTTAGCTAATACCCTAAATTTCTGAAAAATTTCTTCATAACCTCCTTTGTATGGGGAGGGTCTGAAAAATTTACTAAGTCGTATTAGGCACCCAATAAATCAATATATCGCATACATAATAAATGTGCACACCACAATAATTTATAAGCCTTTCTCCCCTCTCAAACCCACGTCCGATAATTAAAACAATAGAGACGTGTCGTGCGTATTTTTTTGTCATCTCAAGACCTGTGTAGGGTTTGTTATATTATCTTGCAATTTACCGTTATAGGTTATTAAGTCCGTAATCAGTCCTCAGTTCAATCTGTAGTTTAGTCCTCGTCATATAAGCAACTCGCTCGTATGGTAACCCAAACTTCGTCATATAAGCGCCAAATGCTTATATGGAATATGATATGATATTTTATCTTTCATGAAGTATGTCATGCGGTGTGGTTCATAATTTATTTGTCACTATCCTATGGCGTATGTTTTAGTTTCACAAAGATCAACCATCACAATGTATCCAAATCACTCATAGTGGTTATATAATAAATAAAATTGTGCAACCAACTCATTAAGGTGCACCTGTTTGTCGGGCGCACAATTTAATTCTCTATTCAATAGTAAATCCATAACCTGCTCAACCGATATATATATGTATATATGCATTTACTGAAAATGAGGTGTCCATGTTTTTATTTTTGTCTACTTCGAACTAATTTTCAATTCAATTCTATTTTATATTTGATTCTACTTATTTTACCTTTCATTTTCATATTGGTCTTATCATTCCAATATTTTTATTAGTTAAACTAATTATCACACAATACAACCATCAATCAATTAGTTGATTAGATGTTCAAATATATATATATAAATTTTATATACTTAAAAATATAATTTCAATGGCAAATCACAAATAATAAACTTAAACTAAGTTTTGGTTCTTGTACCAGTCAATTGGAATCATATAGATATCCTACTTTCGAAACTCGAAAATAATTACTGGTGATGCACGTGCTATCATCAGAATCATCCCCGAGAGATTAGAGTGTGATTATGTATCTACCCAGTATATTTGAGGTTTCGAATATATGTTTGCAAGGCGTATATGCAAAATCTTCTTATACTCGATAGTCCAAATTCAATATAAAATAAAATACTCAAATACGTATAATAAGATATAATTATCAAAACTAAATTTGTTTTTAATAAATAACACTCTTCAAACTCATTCTAGGGCATTACTAACCCTATCTCTAACGAGTTATTCTTATAGGATATCACTAATCCTATCTCTGGTGAATTCTCTCATTCAGTTCTAATGTGTCTTGTTCTTGAACTTTGTAAACCAAAGCTATGATACCAACTGTAGCGACCCGAACTTCCTAACCGACCTGAACCGAAAAAGAAGGCGGACTGCTTTGAGAACACGATGCATCAGAACACAAACATGAGAATATTTCATTGCTAATACAACAATTTACATCAGAGTACAAGATATCATAGTTCAAATAAATAATATACAACGGAAAATATCAAAAATCTAAATTACAAAACAGCAGAAATATATACATAAATATAATGTGCAGCGAAAAACATCAACTACCACAATTGAAAGAAATACTCGGATATAAAGCATGTGGAATATAGCTCCAGCTGTAATCTAGGATCCTGTAAAGAGAAATATCTACGAAAACCAAAACCACTAACTGCCCGTGTGGAAAATATGGGCACCCAGAGTTTAGGTGGAAACAATAAACTCCGAGTCATTCATCGGACTGGTGTGAGAACTAAAATAGTTATTAGCTTTATTTTAATCTTGGGTAAATCAAGGGACCACGCCGTATAAAACGGAACAGGTTTTCTCCCAATAATACCATAAAACAAACAGCGCAATGCTAAAAGGAAAAATGAAGCCATTATAAGACTCAAGTCTCATCACACAATGCAAACACAAACCAGCGGATAGAGTTTTACCTTATAATGGCCAAACATGCTTGATACGCGAAATTTATATTTTATTATTACTATAAGTGAAGAAAACAACTTCAAATATAAATGTATCAATCATAAACGATATAGTACTCCATCCTATTATGTCGCCATATAGGTTTACAACTAAAACCGCAAAGTCGCGTATAGGAAATTGGGTTTTCATCTATGAATCGAGGCAAGGGATCGTCCTCATTAGATTTCAGGACACTCTGGTATTTGTCCCAGGGTTTCACAACATGTGTCCCTTGGATCATGCAGGGTCGGTCCACACCTAACGTTTGTGGATTAGTTATTCATGAACAATACGTTTCCCAGTCCTATAGGACCTATCTCTCGAGCCTTTTAGTCGGCTCTATATCCGAGGTACTTCGCTATCCATCATCCACATAACTAAAAAATGCCTGGGCTCCATACGATGACACCATTTCTAGCTAGAAAGAAACGCATGCACTCATTGCTGTCTTTCATCCCGTTTTTGATTCATACCGGGGTGTGAAGCTCGCGAATTAATTCTATACACAAAGATATGCTACTTAAAGTTGTGCTTTAATCATCAACCACAAAGCCCTACTTTTCAACAAAAGCATTGATCCATGCATCTCAGCATGCCACATTGTCAATCCATACCATACCATTGATTTCCTCCAATATATAACCTCTAAGCTCGTACGTCTCAAAGAAGGGGGTTAAGCAAGAGAATAAATACTCCGACACCAAACAGGTATATATTTAGCAGAGATCAACGAATATAACACACAATACAATGTCATACATAATCCATTTACAAGTTCGTTCTGGGTTTGAAAGAAACCGCAGGCACCTTATTTCTCGTCCCATATGTCCAATACATGAGAGATCCCCTCGCATATCCGGACAATCTCCAAGTACATATGTACGATCACCACTTATTACCTTGTCTTCGGTGTACAACCCAATCAAGAAATCAATAGTCACCCAATCGTCGTATTAGTTATTCCGAATGGGTTAAACCCGTTCTTTCCAAATAACTCGCGTATCTTATAATCAAATGCTATAATAACACATTATGCGCCGTATTCCAATCCAGAATATTATTTTATTCAAATATTCTTTTCACGATTTAAACCAAATTAAGGTTTACCAAACTAGTCGGGATTAGCGAATCTTAATGAAGTGAACATTTATTTTATCATCCCAATCCCAACCTATTCATCCCATGGAGAAAAACTCGTAATTATCCATATCTAACACCAATTGTGTTATCGGTAAATTCAATTACCATTTCTCGTTCAAATCTAATTAAAATTTTACTATCGCATGGAGTAAAACTGGTGGTACTCCATTCTCGAACATTTCTTGAATTTGGTAAATTTAGTGACCTCATTCACATTTCAATCTAATTAAAGATTTATTAAAGCTCCACTTAGTTTTAATCTCAAAAATCATTAATTAATGATCATTCAACTTTAGGAAAATTAATCATGTCTTTAACTAGGTTAAAGAACCAATGTCGCTTAAAACATAGTTCATAATAACTCAAATCATCTTCCATCAAAATGGAATGTTCTCGGAAATCATAACAGTATATGATCGATATAAATTTCTGTATCAAACTAATACTATAAGTGGAATGGTGGCAAGGCCTTTTAATTGCATAAATAGTTACGGTCTTCCTTTACTGAAGCTCAGCTCAATTATTAAATCGAATTCCATTCAATTCCAATTTAATATACTAAATTGGAAAACTTTACTTTGGAAAATTCTATTAATTTTATTTAAAAGATTATAAATTCCAAATCATAACTTCCCCATTAATTGGGTTGAAGAACAAACGTTATTTAAAACGTTGTTCACGATAAACCCAAAATCAACTTTCAATCCCAATTTAATTAATTAATTGGTAAACTTATTTAAATCTTAATTAAAAGATTTATTCTATTCTCAACTGGGTTTAAGAACAATGTTATTGAAGACACCATTCACGACAAACCCAAAATCCAATTTGATATTAAATACAAAGCTCTGAATAGAAATTATACCAGCTTATATTCAACATCAAACTATAAATCCAACAAATATCGTATTGGGAATAACGATATTATGTCTTCCAAATTCCTCAACAATATCCGTCTAATCATGGAATCCAATATTGAAATATTCCGAAGATTATTTCCATTCAAATCCTTTCCAATTCATACGATGGGAAATTCTGGTTATGTCAAAATCATTTCAATACCTTTACAACTCTTTACTTAAGTTGATAGACAACTTATTCAGATAAAAATATATTTTATCTTTACAAACTTGAATATTTCATCCAAAATCATTTATTATGATTTTACATAATTTATTCATATTTTTAATAATTTTATTAAGGCCCTTACAGTCGGTTTCCAATATCGGCCACCGAACTACATCCATAGCGATCTTTTCCAAAACTGATTTGGACATATCTTAAAATTTACCGTTAGATTTCAAATCACTTATTATCATTCGAAATCTCTTTTCGATATGAACCCAACGGTTCCGATTTTAGGAAAATCCGATGGTCGGGTCTCCCGGTACGTCAATTCAAAGTTAGTGGTCGAAATTCGCGAACGGTTGCTGCGCGATACGTTCTATTCAGGCCATTTAAATATATGTAATATATTTCGTCGATTTCTATTCAAATCGTATTTTATAAATCGTTTTATAAATTCATTTAAAAAAGATTTCAGCTTCCATTTAAATTTTAAATCAAAATTGAATATTCCATATCATTATAATATTAAAATGATAATATTTTCAAAATATCAGATTTTGAAATTATATCTTTTCAATATCCATTGTAAAATGAATAAAATCGATGGAGAATTTCGTTTGAGTTAGAATGGCGCATATCTACTTAACTCGGCTTCATTCCATTATGAATATTTCAACATTTTCGTGTCCATCCAAAATCGGACATCAAAATCAATTTTGATTCCTTACAGAATATTATATTAAAATATTTGTTCATATTCTAAAACGGAATCTGACTCAATCAATTACCATATAATTTTATTTATGTGGATTCCATACATCGCATGTATTCAAAAATAATTATAAACAATTATTAAATGACCAATTCACATCCACAGTGCAATATAAAAATGTATAAGCATTAAATAACGCTTACAATAGTCTGTCAATCAATCGGTTGACAAACAATTTAATCCAAGGGAGATGAGGATTAGTTATCATCCCCAGGCCCGTGTGGGGTTTTCAACCATCAACAAATAATTGGGTGATGTGTAAAATTATCGTCCCAATACCCTTGTGGGGTTTACATCACAGTCCATGTGAACATTATTCATAATATTAACGTTTTATTTAACAACGTATATTTTCACAATTTAATAATGATTACATTAAAACGGTAAACAACCATCAATTACCAAACAAATATTGCAATCATAGGCAATCAATATATATTCAGTTACAAAAATAAATAACTGTACAAAGATTTGAGTGAGAGAGTTCTCACTTTTGGTTTCCACTCCGTCAGTCTTTAATTGACGGACAATTTTTAAACTAAATTAAACGAATGATTAATTTAGCTCAAAATTTTAAATTTCTCCATTTCCATTCTATTCAGTTCCATAATGTAATGTTTGTTGTCACGATTCCAACGAACTCAGTTTCGTCAAATTCTATTTTGATTTGAACAAGATACGATAATTTAAACGTTCATTACATAAAATAGCTTAATTAGAAAATTGATTAATTAGTAATCCATTAATAAGGGCTAATACCCTTTCTCTCTCGTTTGTGAAAACTGGAGCCGACAAACCCATATCTCCAAACCTAGGTCAAGTCGCCGCTCAAAAACCAACGCGCCGGCCTCCGATCAGATGATGCCACGACAACCTCCCATGTCGGAGCTCCTTCCGCCCCTGACCATGTGAATCGCAATCCCCCATTGGCCTGCAAAACGAGTTAGAACGCTGCGTGTTTGAGCATATAAATCCTTCAATCCACTACGCTAAAATTGATCATAGCCATATAGATCAAAAGCCTCTAAAATCCTCTACAATTTTTGTTTTGGTGTTGGGACGTAATTCGAAACTGATTTGAAATAGTTAATGGTTTAAAAATAGAGCATCTCGGCCATGAAATGAGAAAACTAGCGGCGGCTTTGGCAAAGGAGAATTGGGGTTTTGAGGGCACAAATGAATATATATACACCCTTTTTTATATTATTTTAGATTCTAATAATACTTGTTTATCGATTCAAACCCCAAATCAAACCCAACAATTGACGTCCCTGTCCAAATACCCACGTTCCGGACTCAATGGAATATGTTTCATAAGCTAATTCGACTGTTTCGATCAGTTTTCCTCAAAATTAAAATATAAATTAATATAACTTTCAATATTGAATTTCAACATACATTTTAATTTACTAGGGCCACATACTGACTCCAAAAATTATGAAATTTGAAATCTAGCTATGTTTTGACGATACGGTGCTAATAAAATTAACTTTGTCCAATCTAGAGACCGTTTGAAAAATGGCCTTTTTATTTGGTTTATTAAATTCAAACTAAACTTGAAAACGTGTTTAAATTTACTATGCACACATACTAATTTCAAATGACTTGAAATTTTAAACCTAACAATTATTTGATATTCTAGATCCAACAAAAGTGGTTTCGTCGAAAACGGAGGTCGTTTGCAAAATGGCTATTTTTAAGGACTTTATATATATTAAAATATAAATAAATTCGATAGCGACTATTTTAAATTTTAAACTGGACATAATTTACAATTTATAAAGTAAAATCTCAATTTTTCACATTCGTTAGAAAGATATAATTAAATAGATTCTAACATTTCTTGTTTTACTAAAATCCGATTTATTTTGAACTCTATACATCCAATTGAAATTTAAAATCGAATTTTTAAACTACCACGTCATTTCAAGCCCTTTTATAATTAAAATAAATTTATACATTATAACTTCGCTTAAAATAAAATTTTCGTCGTTTATTCTCAAAATAAATCGTATAAAATATTTAATTTCTATCAAAATCCATTAAAATAAATTTAAAATTGGTTCCAAATTTCTGGGTTATTACATATTATGTACTTGAACCCTTAACTATAAGAATTGGGATAATTACATGTTAATTTGTTAGAATGGAATAATTACATGATTTTATTATTACATATTATTTTAAAATGAAGTTAATTACATGTTAGGAAGAACATGCGACATGATAATTAGATAATGGACTGAATATGATATTAAGTGTGACATGTAAAGACAGATTACAATTTTTTTTGAAAAGAATGGATATGCCTAAATTTACAGTAAATATAAAACTGTAACTGCACTTAGACACGAGGTTAAATTCAACTTGTGGTAGAAGTCTGCCCGGAACAGCCCGGAAAATCCAGGGTCCACAAGTTTTTAATTTAATATGAGGGGTCTAGTGCATAAATGTACATCTAACAGTGCTAAGACACGAGGTTAAGCCCAACTTGTGGTAGAAGTCTGCCTGGAACCTCCCGGCAAATCCAGCACCCACAAATGGTCGGCTTAATGTAAGAGGTCTGGTGCATAAGAGCTATATATATACAAAGATAGAATTAAAAGGCACAAATTGTGATTAATGAAAAGAATTGGAATGAACAGGGAATAATAATAACCTATTATAATTAATGAGAATGTTATATAATATGTAAGCTTGTCCTAGGGACAAGTGGAAATTACAACATAAGTTATAATAAATGGGAAGGAAACTTATTAATAAACCTTAGGTAAAAGAACTAAGTTAATAAGTATACAACAACAAGTTGTAGTGACAGTGTAAGATGAAATTATGATTAAACGAGAAAGGATATGGTAAACTTATGGAATGAGATAAGTTATATTTAATCATATATAACGAGTGACATGTTAATAGAAAACATGTGACTTAAGATAAAATATACTTAATTATATATTAATTAGAATATGTTATTGTAACCATGAAACCGGACCATGAATTACATGGTGATAATATGAAAAGGGATTGTATATTACAGACCTTGTTACAATCAAGAGAATAACATGTTATGGGCTTATTCACGAACATAAATAGGTTAAGTTTTGTAACCAAAATTAATAAGCAAGAGGGGTCCATTCCTTAGAGATATAAGGGGCTCGGAAAGAACTTGGCAACTTGAATAATAAGTTAATATAATCGGAAATAACCAAGTTAATTCAAAATCGGATGAGGTAAAGCAAGCGCGTAATTAAAGTGTTACGCATAAGGTCTAATAATACGTTAGCGCGATGCACTAGGACCAGTCCACACGTTTGAAGGTGAAGAACTCAACGAGGTAGATCATCAAGGTGTCTAGAGGCACGAGATGAGCACGTCCACTTGATTTCTTGGTGGGGCTAGAAGGAAGCACGCGACTTCCAAGGGACGTGGTAGGGTACTCTAGGGTGGTCCTCTATGTGATGGTAGTTTTTAGGTTATGCTCGTAGGGGTTGGGTCTGTGCATTACTACTCGGTGAGTATGCCTTGACTGCAAAAGTTTCTACAACAAAAAACACATTTCGCAATATACAATATCTATTGCAGTAGACCAATTGCAACAGGCCCGTGCCTGTTGGTATAGCCGGAGTTGTAAAAAGCCGGGCAACGTTTTCTGCTTGTTGCAAGAAGACGTTACAATATACTTTTTTGCAACTGGCCTTGGTTGTTGCAACAGATCATTTTGCAACAACAAATGACAATTGCAAATCTGAAATAAACGTTGAAAAAATAGGATACTACAACTATTTATGACAGTTGTAATTTGATTATTTGCAATACTAAATGCTTGTTGCAAAATTCGAAAACTTCATTTACCTATCATAATCCATCATTATCTGGATTTAATAATGCAATAATGAAAGCATACTTTATCAAGAAACAAACAAACATACATTATAAAGAAATAACAGATATTTTATTTCAATAGAAATTTATTACTACATATGATTGTAGCAAAAATTAACAAATTTTTCATAGACTATCCACATATACAATAATATATATTCTCTATTATAACATATTTTCTGAAAATACAATTTTTCTGATCATATTTTCCAAATATATTATTTCTGCTTAAATAGTGATACTTATCTTCTCATCCATGTCCTTTTGCAAATGAAAATCTCTTCAATCTATCAACAATAATGCAATGTTATAGAACACCAAATGTTTTCAAGTAGTTATTCATATTACATATGCACAATTTCAAATGTAAACAAGATATCCTAATATAAATTACTTCTCAACCGAACCAACTTTGGTAGTTATATTTTGCAATTTAATCACAAGTCAAATACTAATTGACAAGAATTTCTATTTTTAGTTACATTTCATGCTACTATGATATTTCTATTCTGCAATATGTTGATGTTAAACTTCAAACATTGTCGATTTCTTCATTCCTTAACATATAAGAAGGCTAAGTAAGATAATGAAAAATCATCAATAGCTCATTTAGTTTAATTTTAATATACTTCAGTTTAAAGTTGGAAACATAAACAATCAAATCAATGGCCTACCGTTTTAGGTTTTCAATATATTACATATTGACAGGTCACAAAATGAATGATATAAATTCTTTATTAGAAAAGACTTACAGTTGAAGTAGCAACAAATAAATCAGTAGAATATCTCTTGGAAGACAGAGGCAACAACAGTATGGAATCATCAAAAAACAAGTAAATCAGTGGCCCTCTCATATTATATCAAAGCTCCACATCCACAAATAACAAAAAAAATGAATTTGTTCAGGAGGGAAACCCACTGGAATCGTAAAACCCTCCCTAGTGCACCTAGTCCGGTCCGCAAGCACCACATAAGTGGCTGATCTTAGCGTATGCACATGGTAACAAATAACAAAAAATGTTAGCACACAAATTGTATAAACTCTTTGTGGTATATTTATAACCCCTGTTTCAGACGCAAAAGTCAAATTTATGTAACAGTCCAGGGCCAAAAATGTACCCGTATGAATTAGTTGAGAATTGAGATTTCCTCTAAAAGAAAAAAAATGATGAATGAACCTTATATTGGGACCTGGACCCTTCTATCAAATTGCATCCAATACCAAACAACCAGAATGGAATTGCATAAATATCATGCATAGAGGTAAATAATGTTAGCAGTAATATAGCTATACATGTATATGTAACCACTTAACAGTAATAGATCATATTACAAAATGACTAAAACAAACAATTGTTAAAAATATATTCACAACAACTGGCATAAAAAAAAGTTGTTTAAAATATGTTCACTGCAGTTTAGATAGAAATTCAATTGTTAGAAGTACGTTTATTACCACTATTAAGAAAATTCATTAGTTACAAACTCTTTATTATGACTGACAGTAAATACCAATCGTTAATTTTTCACCATTACAACTGTCATTTGACTTTAATTTAAGTAACTAATTAAATAATGTTATTTTTTGTTGAACTTTTGACCAGCAAATGAGAGGAAGAGGAAACTACAAGGTTTATTTTAGAATAAGGGCTTGATTCTTATATAGTAGAGAAACAATAGAGTGAAAGTAAATAAAGATCCTTGTTTTTCTATTACCCATTCTCTGCATTTTAACACATCAAAATGCTATCAAATGGCCAACTACACCATGATCTGATACTAGTTGAAAATCTCAAACCCTACATGATCTTTAAACTCATTTCATACTCGGTGAATATTTACTGTACTTAAATTAAACTTAAACGCATACAGAAATTTTATACCAATTAATACATTTATAACTATTATAAAGACACTTTAATATAATTAAACACATGAAATACAAAAACTTTATTAGAAAAGACTTACATTTGAAGTAGCAACTTATCACATGAACTACTATCCACACAAATTACCTGCCCCCTACCATCACCAAATACACCTGACCTCGCCACTGCATCACCTCTGCTATCATTCCAACAAGCTTCAACCAAAACCAACTCAGTGAAACAAACGCCAAATCGAACTCACCGCCATAAACCGAACTTCAATCACATGCATACCTCGACCTGTAATCAGATCCATGACCATCAACCACACCTACGCCCACTGGCGAACTCAACTTGCGCCTACCTCAAGCAACAACCTTCCATCACAAAGAGAATTCAACCCTTACCTGGATCTTTCCAAATTGCAAGATTACCGAAGCACAAAATCACACAGAGCAAAAGGAAGAGTGCTTGGAGCTTAATACGATAATGCTAATGAATAGACAAAAGAAGAGGTGAACGAAGGGGAAATCAGGCGCGGGGATAGGAGAGAGGTGGCAGCGAAGCGGAAGACCCAAGAGAAAGGTTCGAGAGGAAGCTTGGTGCAGTAGGATGTATAAAGTGACGGATTAGAAAAAATTGAGGAGAAGATGTGGAGAAAATTAGGGCTGAGGGAAAGATGTGGTGGCCGAACATTTTGAGGAGAAACGGAATTAGTTTTTGGTTATTTCCAAGTATAATTAAACTATGAGAGGCCTTTTTGAATATACTGCCAGCGAAGCAGCACTCGACACGGCTGAACATTTTGGCATAGATTTTGGATTTTGAAGTCAAATTTCAAAACATTGGAGGAAAGATTTAAAGGTTGGAGCCAAACACGTAGGGGACGGGTTGGAAAACAAGATATTTGCAACTGCCATTAAAGTAAAGTTGATAAAGAAAATAACTTCAGTTTTAAACATAGGCATTTGAATTTTTTTCAAAAAAAATATACACTATTGTTTCAAATAAATTTTTGAAAATAGTTTTTTTTTTTCAAATAGTAAGTAATCTAAACATAGGCATTTGAATTTCAAATTTGTCTTTCTTGCTTGGTCAAAAAAGACAAATAATGAGAAATAAAAATAAGTTCTAAATTACTAAATATTACTTATTACTTGTTAAACGTTAAACAATAACTATTCAATATTAATTATATTTATTAATAACTTATCAGTTATTAATAAATATTAATTATATTTTAATATCTAAGTATTAATAAATATTAACTATAACTGAGAATTATTAATACCTGAAATAACATTATTATTTTATAATTAGTAATAGTTTATTATTATATAATTAGCAATAGTTTATTATTTAATTGTAAATACTAATTATTAAAAATTAACTATTAAATACTTATTCTTAATCGTTAAATGTTATATATAAATTAAATATTAAATGATAAACATTAATCATTAAGTACAGATTATTGATTACTAATTATTTAATATTAACTATTTATTTGTTAAATATTAAATGCAATTAATGATTATTAACTACAATTTACTGATCACTAATAATTAAATATAATATTTAAAATATGAAAAAATTATTAATGATAACTATAAACTGTTAATTAATTCGTATAAAATACCTCTACCGAGCACATATTATAAACTAATTCGCACAAAAAATTATTATTATTATCAATTACTCCTTAATAGTAATATTAATGAATTATCTTTTATTTGTTTATTATGAATTTACGAATTATTTATTTTGTTATTATTTAATATTTAAACATATTCATATTTCAAATTAAATATGAATTATTAACCATTAGTAATTTATTATAATTTATCATAATTTAATAACTATATATTTATTTTATTATTTTTTAATGTTAATTATTATTATTTGTTAACTATTAATTATTGTTATTTAATTAAGTTATAAATATCACTTTATAATACCAAAATTTTATTATTAATTAATAATTATTAAATATTAATCTTAATTATTATATAATTACTAGTAGTTAATCATTTAATTGTAACTATTTGAAATCAATTATTAAAAGTTAATCATTAAAAGCTAACTGTGACGGCTCGCCCCGCAAATGCGCTGTGCCAATGTCCAACTAGCACGGGACGGTCGTCAAAAAGAAAGGGAATTGAAACTATAAATCATCAAGAACCTGTAGTATATCTCACAGCCCATGGAACAAAATATAAGAGTAACATAACTTGATATAAAACAGGCGAGACAGTGCATAAGCTGAAAACTAAACCATCATAGCAGCGGAATCCAAAATATAGCTTATGATCCAAACCATCATTATTACAACTTCAAAATACTGTCTCTAAAGCAAAATAGAAAAGGTACACTACTAATGCCCAAAGCAGTGACCAGCAACAACACAGGGAGAATATATGTGAATAGTACGTGAAAACCTCCTGCTCGTCTCCGGACAGCTACTCGTGCATACCACCTGACATGTCTCTAGTCTACTCGTTTATGGGCACCCAGAGTAATAAGAAGAGACATAAAACTCTGGGTCATACAAAAGTTTGGTATGAGCGATAGCACTAAAATAGAGACTTAACAGGTATAAATAAATCGTACCTGGACCTGGACTTGCAACCAAAGAGTTAGCAGAACAAGATGTACAGTACTTTAAGGTAACACTAACATAAAGTGTAAAAATGGGAGTGTGTGTATCATGGTGATAGCAAACATTAAACATAGCAATCATCCTCACATCACTCACTCAGTGCATAAAGCATACGATATCCACCACTTTGATCACCAGAACTATTGAGGCCATGACGGCAATTCCAACTATCACTACGACCACTTTGCCTTTAGGGGCCCTGATGGAGTATGACCCCATGCAACTTCTGATCCTACTGGTCCATAGTCAATGGCCCCCTACCTCAATAGTGAACCAAAGTTATAGATATTGATAACCCCTTTGCACACGTCTCGCAGCAAAGCCCAACTTTAGAAGTTAATCCGTCGATCCCCATTTGGATCTTGAGCCATCACTTCTCATCTGGACTTCCTTTGCATCTCGGGTTTTGATCTTCTCCGATTCGGTTCGGTTCGGTCCTCCTGAAGCAGTTTGGTTCGCGCTCCCTGGAGCGGTTCGGGTCGTGGTCTCCTCCAAGCACCGGGTTGGCTCGTTGTCTACATTCATGGTGCAAGCGGCTTGAGTTCTCCGATTATGTTCGTGATTATACCAGTGATTCGTGAGCTCCTTCATCAGTTCGGTGTCGTGACATGCATTCGGTTCGGGCTCGTGGCTCCTCCATTCGTCGGTCATGGTACTAGAGTCAACAAGGCAGTTCGTGAGGAAGCTCTGGTTCGCAGTTTAGGCTCGTGGCAACAGAAGGCTCATGATGCATTGGCTCGACTCGCGGTGGGGGGGGTGCTTCATGGTTCGGCTCGCCGTGGTTCAGCTCGTGGCATCGGTTCGTGGTGCCTAGTTCACGAGTGGGGTCGGTTCGTGATACATGCTTCACGATCCCCTAGTCATGAGCCGCACTTCCCTGTAGTGCTCCAACGAGAAATTTACTCCACACGACGGCGTTTCCGACCATTATAACTTTTCTATACAATCATGAAACATCCCAAACAGTGGTAACAACATATAGGATCAATCAAAATCATTACAACACCAATCACATGAATTATTTTAGATCAAACATACCCAAAAACATGATTTTCCCCTTAATCATGTTTAAGTTTAGGATTAACAAACTTAATCCAAATTATCCCAAATATTATCAGATCCATCAAATAATATTTAAGAATTTTTACGTATTTTTCCAGATTTTTATAATGCATAGTTTTGCTAATTATCACTAATCACCCTTAATTAGCCGTAATTAGTGAATAAAAGTGAAAATCACTCACCTTAGCCACAAATAAACTTCAGATCTGAAAACCCCACTGATTTGGCATGGATCCCTATGTATAGCAGCAGCTCTATCCCAATTTTGATGCTAATTCGCCTTGATTTGGTGTGGTTTTGCTTAATATATGATTAGAAAGTGATTAAAGATGAATTTAGAAGGTGAAAGCCATTGTTAGGGATAAAGAGAGGTAAGTGGAGGTTTTAAAAATGACAAAGAAGGGTTTCTCTAACCCCTTCCAGCCATTATATTACCCTAATCCCGAAATCCCTAATGAGCCTTGCTGTTAGTTACCCTATTGAGCCCGTTTAAGCAGTTTTCTCCTTCTAAACTTTATTTCATCCATATCTCCCAAACGGTAAGTTCATTTGATTAATGTGACCATCTACAAAAGGGTAAACCATCATTCGAATCCAATGGAAGTAGTTTCAGGTCAAAACCCCTTACCAATCAAAAGTTATGGGCGAAACAAGATTCTCCAGGGGTAAAATGGTCATTTAAAATTCAGCAAAAATCCCGAACATGGGAAATTACCCCAATAGCCGTTCCCAAAGTTAAACGACCATACGACTTCGTATGAAAATAAAATAAATATTCTACGACCCTTCGATGCATAGAATGTGGGTCATTACACTCTTCCCCTTAATCAATTTCGCCCCCAAAATTCCTTAACTAAGCAAACATAAAAAGGTCTCGCATGCCTATCAACCGTTTGCAACAATCAAACATACATAATAAACACAACAAGCCTATCCTAGCATGCGGAATAACTACATCGTGATTAGAACCTTACCAAGTAAAGAGCTCTGGATATGACATCCTTATGTTCTCTCGGTTTCCCAAGTGTAGTCACTCTCGTTATCACCCCACTGGACCTTAACTAGTTTCATCGTCTTCCTCCGGAGTTACTTCGTATTGTGTGCGACAACACGAATCGGTCTACGACTTTCAATTGCCTCGAGTTTTATCTCGATATCACCCATCTGATCAGGTGAGATAGTTATATCCGAATCATGCACGAACTTCCTTAACCGATAAACATGAAATACGTTATGCACTCCCGCCATCTTGTCAGGCAATTCAACTTTATACGCTAAATTCCCAATTTGTTCGAGAACTAGGAATGGACCAACAAACCTTGGTGCCAATTTACCTCTCCTACCAAACCAAATCACATTCTTCAATAGAGAAATCTTGACAAACACCAAGTCGCCAACGGAGAATTTTAAGTCTCTTCGTCTTTTATCAGCATAAATTTTCTGCCTATCTTGGGCAGCCTTCATTCTCTGTTGAATAACCTTGATCTTATCTGAAGTTTCTCTTATTACATCTGGCCCTAGCACAAATTTCTCACCGATCTCTAACCAATATGATGGTGTGTTGCATGGTCTTCCGTACAGAGCTTCAAATGGAGCCATACCAATATTGGACTGATAACTATTATTATACGCGAACTCAACCAGATGCAAATGGCCATCCCATGAACCTCCAATATCCAATATACAAGCTCTCAAGAGATCCTCTAATACCCAATTCACCCTCTCTGTTTAACCGTCGGTTTGGGGATGGTACATGGTATTGAGATGTAATTCTGACCCTAAGGCCTCTTGTAAGCCCTTCCAAATTCCACTAGTAAATAATGGATCTTGGTCACTCACGATACCTTTGGGTACTTCATGAAATATCACTACCCACTTCATATACAGTTCTACTAACTTAGCTATCATTCTATCAGACTTGACCGGTATAAACCTTGCACTTTTGGTCAATCGATCAACAGTCACCCAAATACTATAATGACCTGATCTAGTCCTTGGTAAACCATTGGTGAAATCCATCGAGACTTGTTCCCATTTCCATTCGAGAATTTCCAATGGTTGTAACAAACCACTAGGCTTCTTTTGCTCGGCTTTAACTAACTGGCAGTTCATGCACTTGGATATAAACTTCCCAACGTCTCTCTTTATCCCTTCCCAGTAGTAGGTTTGCTTCATGTCTCGATACGTTTTGTTACCACCGGGATGTATAGTCAGCTTTGAGTGATGACACTCCCTAAGAACTTCATCTCTCAATCCATTAGCATTGGGTACAAAATAGTCTTGGTGAGCGATAAAACATCTAACTAACATCATCAATAAAGTATATGAGAATAGGCAGATCAACCATCAATCTACCAATCACATCACTAGAGAAGAACTCAAATACCAACTTTCCACATTCGAAAGTGATAGCCTTTATAACAGAACCTTTCAACCATACATCAGGACGAAACTTGAATGACCCATTCAATCCTAGCAATCAAAAGCAACCAAACAATATCACTCATAATATCCAGTTTATACATCTCACGTGTACTATCCTAACCGAACTTAACATCCCTCAAGTACAAGCCCCAGAGGCCTAAACCAATATCAGACAAGCACCCAAGAAACGTCTCCTTCGACATTGGACAATCTACGTGAGACAGTTCAACAAACCAACCAATCACTCATAATCGACTTTGGCTATCACTATTAATCCTGCTTTGAAACCATCATTGATCGTATGACTGGCCATGTCACCATGCCATCCGTCAAGGACTAATAGTAACCCCAGTTCTAATCAAGTTACTGGCATCCAATGTACATTCGCCTCCCAGAGACAACTAGGCCCATCCAATAGGCCCAGGGTATTCTACTAGTCGAACTAGCCTTTTAGGTGCCCTTATTATACCCTTCTTTTGAGCCCATTAGAACTTACAACAACGATAATCCCTTTATAACTCTAGTCGGTATCACCAGCGACTATCCACAAACTCAGACCCAATCTCAAGTATCCATTACCTACAAACTCAAGTCCAACATGAGTCGTCTCCCTGCTTCTTGCGTCTCCAGGATCAATGAGCAACCATTTTTCTTTTACGAGTTCAAGTCCAACTTGAATAGTCCTAACCTTCGTTACATCTCCATGATCAACGAACCTATCTTATCACTTTGAATTTTTACCATTCTTGAACCAAAGAGAACATCAACATAGGGTCCTAAACAATCCATAGCATTCACCGAACAAGTCCTATCTATCACCTGCTAAAGCCATGAATACATCGATGCCCGTATGACTGGTCCAACCAATATAAAGGGCCAATAGAAGCCCCGGCTCCAAATGGACTACTGCATGTCCTACGTACGGTTATCCTCCCAGGATAACTAGATCACGGATCCAAGGTAAATAGGCATCCCAAATACACCTGCTTCAAGTCTGCTTAGAACACTCCGAACTATCAACGCTTCCTTGGCACTCTCATCAAAAGAGCTATCCACAACTCCATCTTCAACTTGAGTCTACACATAAGCGAAGGAAACCGTTAGCCTTGGTAGCAAACGCAACTGGTGCTTCCCACTCGGAAACACTTCTTCGAATAAATCCCTTCTTCAAAAGAACGCCAACTTGCACCTCGAGCTCTTGCTGCTCCCTTGGCGCCATACGACGAAGTGGGATCACTATAGGTCTGGCATCTTTCACTAAATCAATCCGAAACTCGATCTCTTGGTGTAGTGGAAGTCTAGTCATTTCCCCAAAGATGTCCGGATACTTGCTAGTAATAGGCACATCTGACAACCCATCATGCGGGATGTCGAGGGAATTTAGAAAACTATCCATCACCCCATCACTAGGCTGGCCACCAAACAGTACCCTCCGCCAATCATCTACTCTAATAGTCACCGAAGACCCCTCACAGTCTACCACCACCCCATACCTTTGGAGCCAATCGACTCCCAAAATAATGCCAAACCCAGTAAAGCCCAAAACAAAGCAATCACAAGAAAACATACATCCATGACTCGATAAAACCTAATTACGACGAATCATACAAAGGCTAGTCGAACCACCGATCGGGTTCGTCACAACCAAAGGTCTATCGACAATCTCGAGTTCCAATTCCAACCTATCCACTAAGTCACTAGATACGAAGGAATAGGAAGCCCCGATATCAAAAAAACTCGAATAGGAACATCATAAATGGAAAGCATACGTTAATAACGACACCCTTTCCCTTCTGCGCCACAGTTGGGGCATTCGACGAAGAAGGAACAACGTTTATAGCATATGCCTCCACAATCTGCTTCTTCTTAGGGGGTTGTGGACATTCTTTCTTGAGTTATCCCACTTGTCCACAATTGAAATACTTCCTTTCCCCTGGTATCGCTCGACAATCTCGGGCATAGTGGCCCTTCTTGTCATAGCTAAAGCACTGGAAATTCTACTTATTCCTCTTTTTCTGGCCAGCCTTGTCTTGGTTCTTCTTTCTCTTTTTCTGGGACTCCTTGTTAAGCTTGGCGAGATCGGCCCTAGGCGTCTGCACTACTACACCACCACTATTAGCAGCATTAGGAGCTTCTCCCAGAGCATCCCTAAGCATATCTCGCATGAAGGCAGTAAACATCGTCCTTATATCAGGGACATTCACAATGTTGTCCCCTGAACCTGCTTCCTCTTCAACTTCTGATGCGGTGTTCCTCACCGTACTCCTCTTATTTTGGCTCATCGTTCAATCTGTAAAGAGAGAACGATTAACCATCTCCTTAGTGGTGCCCGTGCAGTTTGACTTCATCCTTAGATATACTAATAGTATATATATATATTTTGAAAACCAAAATATCACAAATTCGCACTCTCATATACGTATACTATCTCTCCCTAATATTTTCCCCAAGGTTAACTACGCAACCGAGGCTCTGATACCCAAGTGTGACAGCCTGCCCCGCACCAGCCGACATTTCCCTAAAATGCGTTGTGCCAATGTCCAACTAGCATGGGACGGTCGTCAAAAAGAAAGAGATTTGAAACTATGAATCATCAAGAACCTGTAATATATCTCACAGCGCATGGAATAAAATATAATAGTAACATAACTTGATACAAAATAGGCGAGACAGTGCATAAGCTGAAAACTAAACCATCATAGCAGCAGAATCCAAAATACAGCTTATGATCCAAACCATCATTATTACAACTTCAAAATACTGTCTCTAAAGCAAAATTGAAAAGGTACACTACTAATGCCCAAAGAGTGACCAGCAACAACACAGGGAGAATATACGTGAATAGTACGTGAAAGCCTCATGCTCGTCTCCGGACAGCTACTCGTGCATACCACCTAACCTATCTTTAGTCTACTCGTTTAAGAGCACCCAGAGTAATAAGAAGAGACATAAAACTCTGGGTTAGACAAAAGTCTGGTATGTGCGATAGCACTAAAATAAAGCAATAACAAGTATAAATAAATCATACTTGGACCCGCAACCAAAGAGTTAGCACAGCAAGATGTACAATACTCTAAGGTAAAACTAACATAAAGGGTAAAAATGGGAGTGTGCATGTCATGGTGATAACAAACATCAAACATTACAATCATCCTCACATCACTCACTCGGTGCGTAAAGCATACGATATCCACCACTTTGATCACTAGAACTGTTGGGGTCATGACATCAACTCCAACTATCACTACGACCACTTTGCCTTTGGGTGCCCTGATGGAGTACGACCCCATGAAACCTCTGACCCCATTGGCCCATAGTCAATGCCCCCTACCTCGATAGTGAACCAAAGTTATAGATATCGATAACCCCTTTGCACATGTCCCGTAGCAAAGCCCAACTTTAGAAGTTAGCCCGACGATCACTACTTGGATCTTGAGCCATCACTTCTCATCTAGACTTCCTTTTCATCTCGGGTTTTGATCTTCTCCGATTTGGTTTGGTCCTCCTGAAGCGGTTCGGTTCGTGCTCTCTGAAGCGGTTCGGGTGGTGGTCTCCTCCAAGCACCGGGTCGGCTCGTGGTTTCCGTTCGTGGTGCAAGCAGCTTGAGTACTCTGGTTCGGTTCGTGATTATACCAACGACTCATGAGCTCCTTCATTGGTCTGGGGTCATGACATGCATTCGTTTCGGGCTCGTAGATCCTCCATTCATGGGTCGTGGTACCCCAGTCAACATGGCGGTTTGTGAAGTAGCTCTGGTTCGTGGCTCGGGCTCGTGGAAACAAAAGGCTCGTGATGCATTGGCTCGGGCTCGTGGCAACAGAAGGCTCGTGATGCATTGGCTCAACTCGTGGTGGGGGCTGCTTCACGATCGCCGGGGTATAGCTTGTGGCATCAGTTCACGATCCCCTAGTCACGAGCGGGGTCGGTTCGGATACATGCTTCACGATCCCCTAGTCTCGAGCCGCACTTCCCTACAGTGCTCCAGCAAGCTATTTATGCTACACGAGGGTGTTTTTTTACCATTCTAACTTTTATATACAATTATGAAACATCCCAAACAGTAGTAACAACATATAGGATCAATCGAAAACATTACAACACCAATCACATGAGTTATTTTAGATCAAACATACCAAAAAACATGATTTTCCCCTTAATCCCCTTAATCATATTTAACTATAGGATTAGCAAACTTAATCCGAATTAACCCAAATTTTTATCAAAGCCATAAAATAATATTTAAGAATTCTTACATATTTTTCCAGATTTTTATAATGCATAATCTCGCTAATTATCACTAATCACCCATAATTAGCCATAACTAGTGAATAAAAGTGAAAATCACTCACCTTAGCCACAAATAAACTTCAGATCCGAAAACCCCACTTATTTGGCACAGATCCGTATGTATAGCAGCAGTTCTATATCAATTTTGATGCTAACCCGCCTTGATTTGGTGTGGTTTTGCTTAATATATGATTAGAAAGTGATTAAAGATGAATTTAGAAGGTGAAAGCCATTGTTAAGGTTGAAGAGAGGTAAGTGTCGGTTGTAAAAATGACAAAGAAGGGTTTCTCTAACCCCTTCTAGCCCTTATATAACCCTAATCCTGAAATCCCTAATGGGCTTAACTGCTAATTACCCTATTGAGCCCGTTTAAGTAGTTTTTCACCTTCTTAACCTTATTTCATCCATATATCCCAAACGATAAGTTCTTTTGATTAATGTGACCACTCTACGGAAGGGTAAACCATCGTCTGAATCCAATGGAAGTGGTTTCAAGTCAAAACCCCTTACCAATCAAAATTTATAGGCGAAACAAGATTCGTTAGGGGTAAAACGGTCATTTCAAATTCGGCAAAAATCGTGAACATGGGAAATGACCCCAATAGTCATTCCTAAAGTTACACGACCATACGACTTCGTATGAAAATAAAATAAATATTCTACGATCCTCTGATGCGTAGAATGCAGGCTGTTACACTAATACTTATTTTTAATGGTATGTCTTTCGCAACAGGCTTTTCCAGTTGTAAAAAGTACAGTTATTGCAAGTGGCGAAAATAGTTGCTAAAGATATTTATTTGCAGCTGTCTTGAAAACGCACTTGCAAATAATATGTTTTTTGCAACTATATAGAAGAACAGTTGCTAAAAGTATGTTTTTGCAACAGGTTGGGAAGCGCAGTTGCTAAAAATATGTTTTTCGCAACAAAAAGAATCGATATGTTGCTAAATCTCATCTATTGCGACTGCTATAGTAGGTCCGTTACTAAATATCATTTACTGCAACTGTCATGTGTCGCCTGTTGCAAATAGCTAGTTGCAATAGGGCATTTTTCTTGTAGTGTTTGTAGTCAGAAGGCTGTGATGAGGTGACAGTAGGGTGATTCGGCGATTTCCTCGGCGTGAGGAATGGGTCTGGACCAACACAGGATAGTAAATCGTCGGGTACCCGTCATCGGCAGCAAGTGGGATGCAAAAAGACTTGAGCTAAAACCAAGAAACCATCGACCTTTCACTATCGAGGCAAGGTGGTTGAGGGACACGCCAATTGGATGTTTAGATTGTTTGTTAGGGCACTTCACTTAGCTCTTGTAGTCTTTACTAGTTGAGGGAGGGGCCTGGGTGGGGCAATAGCCACCGTGAAAAGCAGATCATACTGAATATTTGTATTTTGAGGTCCTTAAAGGCGGGCCTGTACAGATATGGAAAAGCTCCCGATCGAGTTCCGCGTTTCTTGTACATCCTTGTTATGGAACTCGGTGCACAGTAGATAATACGTGTTGTTAAGGCATCGAGCACAACTGACGATACGTACATGAGAAAGTCTAGATACATGCATGTTTGCTCTGGGTGGTGTATCGTAGACGATAGGGCATTATTTCGTGTCAAGACCGAGCTTGGCCGAGAAGTTTGGATATGGAGATCCGTACATCGCTCTGGCGTAGGATGACGAGTTGTATACGTTTCCATAGCATGATGACGTAGACCATACGAGAAGGGTACCATGGGAGGTGTCTTGATATTGGGGGTAACTACATATACTATATTATGTTAATCTACTAGGAGGTAGATAGCTACGACGAGTGCGTAAATCCTTGAGTTCTATTAACCCAAAGTAACCTATTAAGTAAAGAAATGTAACTGAACGGTATATGTAGGATTGTCCAAAATGTATAGTTTAAATCCAGTCACCAGAACTTGTGTTCTGACCACCTCCTCATAACATACTCGCAGGTTAGACTTGTGGAAGAGATATAATAGCTTTGGATACTAGTTAGGCAGTATTATTATTTGGGTAAGGCTATATTTTGATTATATTATATTTTATCGATTCCACTGTGAGATGTATCTGAGGTCTAATATATTTTATGTCTCTGTCTTTTCTGCAAGATACCAGACAAACCAACACGAGTTTCGATAGATTATAATTTTAAAAAAAAATCGGTCTGTCGGGATTCGGGTTGTCACACCTATTGTAACACCCCTCTCGAAAAGCTAACACGAAGATCTTTTAGCACAGTGGTTAGTGCATGGCATTTCTTTCCAAGAGGTCGGGGGTTCGAATCCCGTGGGTGTCACAATTGGTATCAGAGCCTATACCCAGCCAGAATTGTGTGTGTAATACTGTGGATGTCAGTTGGTGCGGTACTGATACGGGTTAATGCACAATTCCTGGGTGGTGAGTGATATGAGCCAATGAGGACGTTGGGCTCTTTAGGGGAGGTAGTCTGTAACACCCCTCTAGAAAAGCTAACACAAAGATCTTTTAGCACAGTGGTCAGTGTGTAGTGTTGCTTTCCAGGAGATCAGCGGTTCGAATCTCGCGGGTGTCACACCTTTGTCCATCCTAGTCGTAGAGTGGCCCCAAGAGAAAGAAAAGAATTAAAAAAATCCAAGAAAAATTGGAAAAAGGATTTCTTCGACCTAGCCATTCAAATTGGGGGTCAGTTGTGGTATTTGTAGCTAAGCATGACGGTTCCTTGAGATTGTACATTAACTATAGAGACCTTAGCAAACAAACCCTTAAGAACAAATACCCTTTACCATTAATTTATGACTTATTTGATACATTAAGTGGTGCCCGAGTTTTCTCAAAAATTTACTTAGCCATAGGCTTCCATCAACCTAGATTTGGCAAAGAATGTATCCATTTGACTACCTTTAGGGGTGCCGATACCGTTTACGAATGGTTAGTAATGTTGTTCTGATTAACTAATGCTCCCGCCTATTTCGTGGATCTAATGATGAGAGTGTTCTGTGATTTGCTGAATAATTTTTCACTGTTTTCATCGCCAGTGTCCTTGTCTATTCCAAAACCAAGGAGGAAAATGTTGAGCATTTAAGAATCGCTTTGGAAATTTAAGGAATGTGCTTAAGGCAAAGCTCTCAAAAGGTCATTTTTGGGAAAGAGAGGTAAAGTTTCTTGGACATATTGTATTTGAAAAAGGAATCTCAGTAGACCCAGGGAATATCTCCGCTATTGTGGACTGGAAACAGCCTATAACACCAAAGGAAGTCTGAAGTTTCTTAGGATTGGCTGGCTATTACAGGAAGTTTGTTCAAGATTTTCAAAGATAGCTTATCCTCTGACCAAGTTAACAATGAAGAATGCAAAATTCGATTGGTCCCCCAAGTGTGAAGAAGCCTTCCAAGAGTTGAAGAAAAGGTTGACCTCCTCTCCCCTTTTGGCTATTATAAAAAGGGTTATCAATTTACATGAATGTGTGCAAAGAAGGAGTTGGTGTAGTTTTGATGCAAGAAGGTAAAGTGATTGCCTATGCTAGCAGACGGCCAAGACCTCACGAGAAAAATTATCGTACCCATGACATGGAATAACTAGCCATAATATTCGCTGTAAAAATTTGGAGGAACTATCTAATAAGAGAAAAATTCGAGTTATTTACCAACCATAAGACACTTAAATATCTATTTACTCAAAAATATTTGAGCTTGAGACAGCAGCGTTGTTTGGAAATTTCTAGCATCATATTATCTGCATATTCAATATACCACTGGAAATGCCAACGTTGTAGTCGATGCGTTGAGTAGAAAGCACGTTGTCATCGCCTACCTAGTCATCACCCCAAGCCTTATTGAAAAGAATTCTAGTAAGCAAAGTGAAGATAAATTTTTACAAAGGATTGCAGAGAATATACAATAAGGCAAGGATCAAGTTTTAAAATTGATGATAAAGTTATTTTGAGGTTGAAAGGAAAATTTATGTCCCAAATATAAAACAGCTCAAGCAAGTAATATTGGATGAATGCCACAAATCTAAGTTCAGCATCTACCATGGTGTTAACAAGATGCATCGAGATGCCAAATGTTCATTTTGGTGGAGAACAATAAAGAGGGACATATCCATTTATGTCAGCCGATATGCTACTTGTCAACAAACTAAAAATGATCGGCAGAAGACAGCAGGATTACTTCAACCTCTGCAAATACCAAAGTGGAAATGGGACCAAGTCGCCATGGACTACACTGATGGATTACCCCGATCCCGCAAAGGGAATGAAGAAATCTAGGTTATCGTGGATCGGCTAATCAATAGTGCCCATTTCATCCTAGTAAAATCTGTCCGCAAGCCTGGCCGAATTATATATTAAGAAGATTGTTTGATTACATCGAATACTAAATAGTATAGTGAGTGATCGAGATCCAATAATCACTAGTTGTTTCTTGGGAAGCATTTCAAAACGCTTTGGGAACTAAACTAAAATCCAGCACTGCCTATCACCCTCAACGGACGGACAAACAGAACGGATTAACATGATATCGGAGGATTTATTACGAGCATGCATTCTAGACTTTGGAGGTTCGTCGGAAAATTATTTACCCTTGGTTGATTTTTCTTATAATATCAGTTACTAAGCTAGTATCAAAATGTCACCTTTTGAAGCATTATATGGTTGTCTGTGTAAGTCACCAGCTTGTTGGATCGAGTTTGGAGATAGACTTGTTCTCAGACCAGATATAATTAGAGAGGCCACCAAGAAAGTTGATTTGATTAAGAAAAGAATGAAAATGGCCCAGGATCGACAAAAGAGTTATGATGATCGTAGAAGAAGATCCCAGAATTCGCAGTAGGATATTCAATATTTCTAAAAGTTTCCCCGATCGGTGGAGTTATAAGATTAGGGAGAATGGGAAAGTTAGCTCTATGGTACATTGGACCATTTCCTATTCCGGAAAGAGTTGGACCTTTAGCATATCGAGTTCAGCTATCCGAATGGCTATCAGGTGTGCATGATGTTTTCTATGTGTTTAATATATGGAAGTGTGTGCATGACCCAGATCCGATTGTTGAAGGAGCTGCTAAGCAGTCAAAAGACAACCTATAAAGATTACCAATCGAGATAAAAAGAGATTAAGTAATAAGACTGTTAAGTTAGTTAAGGTGCAATAGAGCGATGATCCCAAAGATTGTACTTGGGAAGCTGAAGAAACCGTCCAGAAATTCTACCCTAATCGTGGAATGGATGTTCAAGCCTAGCTCAACCCCTCGGTAAACTCATTTCCTCTATCGATTTCCTTTTGGCTATTTTATTCTCATGCAATTTCAAGGATGAAATTCTTTTAATGGGAGACAATGTAACGATCTAGAAATTTTACTAGTTAAATATATTTATTTAGTGGTATTTTAACCTGAAAACTAAATTTAATCGAATGAAATAAAATTAGGTGTTGCTGATACTAGTTGTTGTTTGTTAGAATTCGTTGATCGATGGCATAGGAGTTGAAATATAGTAATATATATATATATATATATAGGTGTTGCCAATTTGAAACACTTGTAAAGTGTGACAAAACGTGTTGCAAACCTTTAGGAAATACCATGTTCTCTAAGTCTATGGTTTTGCCCTTAAGGCCATGGTTTTTGTGAGTGCATTTTACCAATATACCCTCCATTTTACCCTATAAAAAGGACCCTTACCCTCTTTATTTCATCATTCTGCTCCTCTCTTCCATTTCTCCTTCTTCCTCACCTTAAAATCCATGACTTCCATAGCCTAATCTCCTCCTCCCTCTTCTTTTTTCCTCTTCCACCTCCATTAGTTCGGCCTCCTTACTTGTTCCCTTACTCCTCATTTTGGTCGTGCATAGCTCCACAGTCCACCACCTCAAAACACCACCTACCTCCTCGTAAAAAGTCGCCCTCCTTTACTCCTACATTTGCCCAAACCTCCCTCTACTAGGCGTCCTCACCACGTCCCACCATCATACCCAAGCTCAGCCTCCAAACCACTATCATCACACCCCTCCTCTCCCTCTTTCCTTGCGCCTAAAATCATTACCAACCCCATGCCTTAGCTCGACCCCACCTAGGTCATACCCTCTCCTCTTTGCACTAACCCTCCTGAGATTCACTTGGCTTTTATTAATTATTTTTCTGATTTACTTGGTAATTCTAACAGATTTATCCCTCAAATTGAAAATATAGACCCTTGGATTTTGCCAAGATTAAGCACTCAAGACAGCTCTTACCTAATGAATGAAGTTATGGATGATGAGATAACTTCTGCTTTTAAGACAATCAACAAAGGTGCTTGCGGAGGACCAGACGGTTTTAATGCTCATTTCTACAACACCTCATGGCAAATCATTGGATCTGCTGTCATCAAGGCTGTTAAAAGATTCTTCCTTAAAGCTAAAATGCAACAATCCTACAATAATACTAACATAGCCTTAATTCCTAAGGTTAAGAACCCAGACAAGGTACATGACTTTCACCCTATTTCATGTTGTAATGTTATCTATAAAGGCATTGCTAAAATTCTGGCAAAGAGACTGAAAAAGGTTCTTTCTGCAGTTATTTCGAATAATCAATCTGCCTATTTAGAGAAGAGAAACATACTTGATAATGTTTTGCTTTCACATGAACTTTTACATAGGTATAATAATTCTAACATTTCTCCCTGTGCGGTTTTAAAACTTGACATATACAAAGCTTTTGACTCTTTACAGTGGGATGCTTTGGTTAGAATTCTAGGCTATATGAACTTTCTGATTCCCTTCATCTCATGGATATATGCATGTATTTCCTCAGTTAATTACTCTACAGTACTCAATGGCTCTTGTATAGGGTTTTTTAAAGGTAAACAGGGTATTAGACAAGAAGAAACGATGTCTGCTTACCTGTTCATAGTTGTCATGGAACTGTTGACTTAAATGCTTAACAAATTAGTGAGACAAAGACAATTCAGAGTGCATCCCAAATGCAAAGACCCTCAGGTAGTTTCTGTTCTTTATGTCGATGATCTTGTTGTCTTTTGTAAGCCTGATGAGAATACCATCAACAATATACTTGCCTGCCTTGATGATTTCTATAAGGTAACTGGCCTGAAAATTAATGTGCAAAAATCTGAATTTATTGCTGTTGGAATTAGTTTAGAGAGCATTAATTGCATCAAAGTTTCCTCTGGTTTACAAAGCAATAAGACTACCATGTCTTACCTTGGCCTGCCACTTGTTACTTCTAGAATCACTACGCTTCAATGTCTTCCCCTTTATGGTAAGATCATTAACAAACTTGATGCTTGGGCCAATAGATTTTTGAGTCAAGCTAGAAGATTAACCATTGTTAGATCCGTCATATTTGCGATGCAAGTATATTGGTCGAGGACTTTTGTCCTTCCTTCAAAGATCTTCAAACTTATTAGAATAGCTATGATGAGATTTTTGTGGAAAGGAAACACTACCTCCAAATACATTGTACCCACTTCCTTCTCGAAAATGGAGAAACCTATCAACAAGGGTGGCCTTGGCAATTTTGACATGATTGCATGGAACAAGACGGCGCAAGCGAAGCACTTGGACGACTACATAAACAAAAGAACAAGTCTCTGGGTCCAATGGTCGATGAAAAACGTCATAAAGAACAAGAACATATGGACCATGGATACCCCGAAAAATTGCAGTTGGACTTGGATAAATCTCTTTAAACTCAGGGAATTTTTGTTACCTCTACTTAAATATAACTTGAATGGTGGTACTGGTATACTATTTTGGTAGGATCCTTGGTTGAGCTATGGTCAAATACTCAGCAAAAGTCTGAACCACACTGAAATCATCCAGTCTGGAATCCAGTGGAATGCTACGGTTGAAAGTTTGTCTGGAGCTGATGGTCTTCAGCTTTCTAGATCCTCGAATGCTAGGATTACTGAACTCTAGAATCATATCAGACAAAAGCTAACCCTCACTAATCAGTCTTCGACAGTTAGTTGGAACAACTCCAACGGAGGCTTCAAGATAAAACATGTTTATAATAGCATAATCAGAATTGAAGAAATTCCTAACTAGAAATGGCATCAAAGAGTATGGAAGCAGGACAACAAAGCTAAGGAGAATTTCTTTTTCTGGAAGCTATTGAACGATACATTAATGACGAAGGAAAAATTATTGAGTAGAGGATTGAATGTAGATGGTAGATGTATTTATTACGGATTTAACAATGAATCCATCTCCCATCTTTTTTTGAATGTAGTGTGGTGAATAGGCATTGGAGAAGCATTAACGCAAGACTCGGTAGAAGAATCACGTCGGTTGACAATAATGGTAAATGGGAAAATCTCCTTCAGGGCACAGGTTGCAAGGACATTAAAAAGAGAACATTGAACATGGTTTTGAAATGCTTCGTTTGGTGCATCTGGAGAGAGAGGAATGCCAAAATCTTCACTGCAACTCAGGCGAAAGATGACAACATGCTATCAGCTTAGCTACTTCAAGTGATTAAACAAAGTTTTGTAAATGCTTGTTTTGCTATTGAGCCAAGCATAGCTAACAACTTTGCTGCATGACCTTTTGGGTGCATGTTTTTGTGTTTTCTCTTTTCTTTTTTGTGTTTCTTAGTGCTTGAAGCATTGTTTCTCCGTTTGCTTACATTGTAGTGCTTGCACTGTAATGTTCTCTTGTATTATCTCTAATTGCTTCAATAAAAAGGTTGGGGTGCTTTAACCCCGTCGGCCATGCCAATAATAATAATTATTACAGAGTCATCGATGAAGGTCAATAGTAGGTTCATGGCAGTTTGGGTTAGCTAGGAAGTCCTACAGTAAAGATAAGTGGAGTGGAACCCAAGATGAGAAATTCTTCACTTATAATAATAATTAAATAATAATATAATATTCAGTAAAAATAAATATTTGAATTTTAAGTTGAAATTTTGAAATAGGCTCATATATGTCTTAAATGGTTTTATAAACTATTTTTGAAGTAAAACAAATTATTTTAATTTAAGAACAAAATACAGTTAGAATAGGGCTTATCGCACTACGGTAGTTTGCGAATTCCAACCGTGGACTTTAAATTGATATAACATATTCATTTTAAATCGGATTTTCCTAAATGAAAAACAATTGTTTTCTTATATTAGTAGTTTTCAAATGAATAAGGAATTTTCAAATTTCAATGTAGACCGAATTTAGAAATCAACTAAAAAGTTACTAAAAATAGGGAATTTTTTATAAATAATATTAAGTGTTTTCAAAGAGATTTGAATTGAAATTATAGAGTTTTAAAGTTATTTTTATCAAACTAGCTAGTTAAGCCTATTTTGTAATGGCTTTAAAACACCTTTTGCTTAATAATTGATTTTGAAGGGCTTAAATTAATAATCTTCACCTCAAACTTTGTTAAAACTTTTCAAATGTATAACGAAGTGATTTAAATGATAAATGGAAGTTTCAAAAGTTAAGATGGGTTGAGACTTAAATAGAATCCTATATATCCAAAAAAAAATTAAAAAATGCTTCTTATTCGGAAAGTCCAGGATTAGAATTTCTATCTGGAAACTACTCCGAATGATAGTATGACATTATTGAAGAAAATGAAGATATTAGAGATAATGGTTGAAGACCTAGAACCTGCACATCGGGAAGACAACTTATGATGGTCTCAAGTGGTTAGCTTCCATTTTTAGATTTATGTTATAGCAGTGGTCTGAACGTACTTGCAGAATTTCCGGATTTGCAAGGGCTTCTCTTCTTAGTTGGACCAAGAACAAACTTGAATGGATGTATGTTAGACTTTGTATTTTGTTATATATTTGTTGATTTTACTAAACATCTCTCTATTGGCGGCGGAGAATATGTTCTCTTTGCTTAACACTCTTCTTTGAGACGTACAAGCTCAAAGGTGATATCGTTAGTAATAATCAATTATACATTATGAAATGACAGTGTGGCATGCTAAGTGATTGAGCTGCATATGATCAAAGCATGGATTTAGGGTAAAGCGTAGCCTTGTGTAACGAGATTTCGTTAAGCCTCACACCTCGAGAAATGGCCAAAACATGATTAAATGTAGCATGGTCGGTGGGTCATGCCCATTAGGGTATGTTTATTTCCTGCTAGATAAAATTAGTACCATGGTATGGAGCCCAAGTATTACTTATGTAGAAAACTTTACTTTATGTAGATGTTGGAGCGCGCTCGGAATGGTCGGTTATGAGTGGGGGATGACATACTTAGGAGTATTTTAAGTTATCCAATTAAGGGATAATCCGACCTTGTATAGCCTGACAAGCATCACTGTTGATCCTCAGACATCCCTCTAGAGGTGTTCAAATTCAATTCGGTTTAAGGAAGATCCTTAACCTGGTTATTTGTTGGAAATTCATTCCCTAATACAAACCCTTATAGTTTTGGTTGTATATTATTACATTGGCATTGTATACGGTACCTATGCTGGCTAGGATTGATACATTTACTTGCGAAGTTATTTTCCACACAAATAGTAATATCAAATGGTTTTTTGCGTATCAAGCATTTTTGTTTATCATAAGGAGAAACCTCTCCGATGTATGTGTTTGCCTGTGTAGTTAATGCCCCGATATTACCCTGTATATCCCGCTATATCGTATATCGAATTTCTACTGCTATGCTATTTCCAAATAGCCTCTGAAATAGCCTTTCCTATTTAAGCGCCGCTATATTCCGATATTCCCGATATATCTCATAATTTCAGCTCTTTTCCGTTATTCCCGCTATATCTTCTATAAAAGAAATGAATTTAAAAATGAGATTTATACATTACAAAATTAGTTTTTTAGTATAATTTTTTTAACATACATTTTCAAAATATAAACTACTATAATATTCTATTAAATTTAATCAAGCTAAATAACGTTTGCATTTATTTAAATATATTTGCTAATGATTTTATTCAAAATTAAGAATGTACCAATTATAATTAAGTTGAATGTTAGTTCTCCATTTATATATTTGTAAAAACATTAAATATGAGTTTTATATGCTATTTTAGACTCATTCGCTATATCATACTATTTTCTTGCTTTATCCCTACTACAATTTTTTTTTTACCTCTGCCGCATTGTATCCATTGAACGTGTTAACTTCACAGGCGTGTGCATTATGTATGTGTCACAGACCTAATGGTAGCTTTATTTTCTAAAAAGCATTGCGAATTTTACTACATATAACAAATAAATTGGGTTTCATACAGAATTACCATGACTGACTCGGAGTTTATTTGTTGTTCCCTAAACTCTAGGTGCCCATAATTTTCCACACGGAAAACCTAGTATTCAGATCTTAGTAGGAACATTTTGGAAAACTTTGTGGAGTGTCTTTTGGAATGAAGCTTTTGTGGTCTGGAGCTTTTGAGGTGAATATGGAGTATCGTTTTGGATTCACTCTTTTTTACTTTCCACCATTCAATTTATTTTGTAATTCGAATATCTGGATACGTATATACTCTGATTTCATAATACTGTAATCCCTGTGATCTTCATTTGGTATTAATGAAGACATTATTCTGTTTCATTGTGTTGTTTCTAATGTGTTATAATCCCAAGTGATGCTGATTTTGATATTTGAAACTCCAGCATTTGAATACTTGGATGTATTTAGTGTCGATTTTCAAAGGTCGAAAATCTGGACTGTTACATTGACACGGTTACTACCAAAATTAACTCTGAAACAAGCTGACAGTGAAGGGGTATTAGATGAACAAAAATACTAGAAAGAACCAAGAGCAAGAAGGATTGATCCAAGAGCTACATAAACCGGCACCTTCCTAGGAGAAAGGAACTCAAAAGTTACAAAATATCAATAGGATCTATCCGGCAGCGCCTATCCGATAAGGTCTGTTCGGCAGGGTCCACCCGACATGGTCAGTCCGACAGGGGGAACCTATAGCGAAAGATCATCTAAGTCGGAAGCTAAGAAAGAGGGAAGCAAGAGCTCCTCTAATTGAAACCCGGAAGGACAGATGGGTTGTCGGTATTAACCTGCTTAATACCGATACATAAGAAAGCGAAGACATCAAGAGTATTAAGCAAGATGCACATAGAGATTATCTGGAACAGGCTTCCAAAACATCTATTGCATAAATACCAAAAGGACACATTGATAGACAACATACAAACCACCGGGAGCTATCTTCTAGAAGATCAGGCTATACTCGGAGATCGCACTAAAAGGAAAACCGGAACCTTAGAAGAGATACAAGCTACCCGTACTAATCTACTTAGTACATACACCGATAGCGGTTCCGATCCGGCAGCTATCTGCATACATCATGAGGCCAAGCTCCTCTAAGTATTCATGAGAAAACCGGAAGCCTACATCCGGAAGCTTATAATCGAGAGCTCATATCAATCTCAAAGAAGCCCCAACTGACCATAACCTTCACGATGGAAGCTATAATCAGCACTACAAAGCGGACGGAAGCTAAAACATTCGAGACTAAGGAGAAAAGCGGCCGATAGAGGCTTCTACAGGCCCAACGACCCAACAACAGAAAGATCCCTGAATTCTCTATAAATAAGACCCTAGGGGTCACATTTTCAAGAGGATTTTCTGATTCCTATTCTTGTACTCTTTTTCTCTAGAGTAAACCCTAATTCTTAAATCAATTTTAGGATTTCTTCCATTCTATCCTTGTATTCTAAATCAAAGATCAATAAAGAGTTAATCGATATTTATGATATTTCTCTATGAGTTTGTTATGCTATTTCCTAACTATTGCTGCTGCAGCTTACTGTTGTTTCCTACATATAGATAAACCTTCAACCAAGATTTTCCGTAGGTCAAGTGAAACACCCTTTCTGCAAGCTTAAACACTTCCTACAAGCTCAGACCCTTCCTACAAACTCTAACCCTTCCTACAAACTGGGACCTTTCAACACACATAGCGCAGAACCCCTTCCTATCATCCATTAAGTCCTTTATCAAGGGTGAGGTTTAGAAATTCATCCTCCCGGGATAACTGTTGGTTCTTGAATCGCTTAAGCATGATACTCACCCCCATCAAGGGAATAGTTACTATTCTTTCGGATTCTAGACCTTGATTCCCAAAAAACGGTGAGCTAACTCAAAATTGCGAAGGCTAAACAACCTATTTTTTCCTTAGGTCCACTTCCATAGACCTATCTCCGCTATTGAAAAAAAATATCATTAACATTTTGGCGCTAGGCCCAGAACCTACGATCCTCTGGTTAACCTTACCACATATGTAACACCCTATGTATTCTATAACGGTGAAATTCACAAATTGAAGTATAACTAATTTCAAATCAAAGAATTAAGTGAAACGGGATACGCCATTGCGTTCGTCTCGGAATTCTGCTTGAGATAGAGTCCAAGTTTGCGTAAAACGGATATCGTATGAAGAAGATATGGACGAACGAAATTTGGCAAAAAACTAGAAAACGGGTCAGAATGCACTGGCGCACTTATGAAGTGCGCCAGAACAAAAATGAACTGGCGCACTTGGGAAGTGCGCCAGTACATTTTTAGCCTGGCGCACCTGCCAAGTGCGCCCAGGTCAGAATGACCTGCTGGTCAGGTCTTGGCTGGCCTGGTCTGTGTTTGGTCGATTTTCTGAGCCTTGCCTTGTCACTAGGGCTAGGTGTCAGCTCCTGGTTGGTCTCCCCTTCAAATGAACGGCTATTATTTAACCAAGCTCCATCGACGGTCTAAATTAACTCACAAACTCTATAAAAAGGACCTAAGTCTAACCCTAATTCACACAAACTAAAATGGAGATGAGACTGTCATGCTGCTGAAGAGAGACTAAGGATAGCCATCAGAAATTGAGAGACAATTAGGAGACAATTCAAAGCTTAAAGCAACGTCAAACAAATCAAAACAACGCCTACAACAAAGGATAGCATCTCCAAATTCAGAATTCAGATTCCTGAATTGAAGATTCATCATACGTTGTAAGTAGAGTGCTATTCCGATGTGAATAATTAATTGCGTTTGATTTGTGTAAGATGCGAAATGGAATTGTGGCGATAATAATATATATTTGTATGTTATTTTGATTCTAAACGATTTGGGAATATTGTGGTATACGATTGGATATTTGCAAGAATGTGATTTGCGTTGGAAGTTAACAACGAAATGGAATTGTGGCAATAATAATCTATATTTGTATGTTATTTTGATTCTAAACGATTTGGCAATGCTATGGTGTACGATTGGATTCATACAAGTATATGATTTATGTTGACAACCACATGTTGTGGAATTTTAATTGGGATTCATGCAAGTATATGATTCATTATTATGCTAATATGATGTACATACTTTTATGACCACTTTTAGTGTGTAATTGAATCGACTAAGTACTATGATTTATATGAATCTATGTTGAAATTGGCAAATCATACTTTTTGTGTTAGAAACAAAAGTAAGCACCTTTATGAACATGACCAAACTATGTTTGGTATTATGCCTAGTTGAATTATGTTTTAGGCCTAAGTTGTTATCAAAACCATATGGTGATATATGTGACACAATTAAGTTAGATTTACATTCCAATTGCAAGTTTACAATGATTCATGTTTAAGTATTGTTTATGCCATAATCATATGAATAGAATGATTCATGTTTAAGTATTGTCAATTCATTAACCATATGAATAGAATGATTCATGTTTAAGTATTGTTTATGCCATAATCATATGAATAGAATGATTCATGTTTAAGTATTTTCTATGCCATAATTAGATGAATAGAATGATTTATGTTTAAGTATTGCTTATGCTATGATTATATGGATAAAATGATTCATGTTATGCCATGATTATATGATGTTACAATTGTAAGTTCACATGTGCCAACTTTATATTAATTGAATCGTTCGTTGCAAGTTCATGCGTTCACACTCCCCTCTTTCATGTTACCTTATAAACACCATGTTATAAGCCTCCCCTTTTCATTTGGCTAAATTGGGTTTAATACTTAAACCCAACACACCTTATATTGTAGCGAATGTGTAAAACGGGGGTAATGACAATGGGTTTGAAATATAGAACATATGTGTTGGCATGTTTGACGCATGCCAACAACCTTGAAAAACAATCAAGTGGCATAAATAAATTTTAATCAATAAAGATGAATTTGAATAATGGGCCACAAATATTTACATATAAAAAAAAGAGACAAAATATGTAAATGTAGAAAATACGATGTGTTTAACCCGAAGTTGGATTGAGTTATGACGTAAACCTGCCCGGAACCGCCCGGCTGTCCAGTAGTCACAACAATACCTATCCAATGTGGGTGGTTAAACACGGAGCCCAATAAGGACCAGAGATTAGACTGAGTTGTGGCGTAAGACTGCCCGGACCCAACCGGCAACAGGCAGCCACAACAATACCTGTCTAATGTGAGAGGTCGAGGCTTTAATAAGACAATTAAGGCTGAGTCAGGATTGATAGGATTAAGTAAATTATATTAATACTTAATCAAAATAGAACATGCTAAACTAAACAGACTGATTGGGGGTTAGGTTTATAAAACACTTAACCAACTTAGCATGTTAGCTAGAAATAGAAAACCTAGTAGCGGGGGCCCCTTTTCAGCAGTAACCCTACAAGGTATCATGTTACCCTGAAACTAGGCATGGTGGGGCACGATTACTGGGCTGATTGTAAGCGGTCAAATCGACGGCGGTGGTGCAGCAGTGTAGGTTCTAACGGGGTGCAGGCGTGCACACACTCCGGCGCAGAAAAATAAGGCACTGGGCACCAGTAGCATACCTGTGCATTCTAGGATTGTGTCAGGCCGCCACCATGGGACTTGATACACCCCATGGTGGGACCAGCATAGGTAACTACAACAACGGGGGCCGTAAGACACATGTAACTATGCGAGTAGGAGCCGATCATCATAAAATGGATCACTTCACCCTGATTATGGGGTGCCTGTTGGGAACTAGTTTATATGGGTACAGAGATTAATATGGGGTACGATAGTATATTCGACCCTAGACAACTTAACTAAGTTTATGGTGCTTTCCCATTTCTAGTTTATACTTATCATACCCAGTTCTTTGTTCATAGACTGAATAGTCCTAGACTTACTCAGGCTTTATGTCTGACTCTACTTTTCTTTCGTCTTCTTTTCTTCCGTTTCCCCCCTAGGTCCACAGGGAGGGAATACCGCAGCTTGACCAGCTTTCACATCCAGCTTGAAGAGAAAGAATGTATTGCTTGGATCTTTTTCGTTTTGGACTATGGCTTTGGACAGCAATTATGGGACTTATGCAGTTTATTTATGTTTTCTTTATGCTTTTTTAAATAATGTAATCAAGACAGTAAGATGTTATGTTTTTGGAAGTATTGTAAAACAAATTATGACATGGTTTGTGTAACACGTATTTTAATGAAATAAAAGTTGTTGTTTTCCGCTATTCAAAAATATGTGTTCTTATATCTGTCTTGTATATCTGTGACTTATACTTATAAACCTCCACCAAAATTAGGGCATTCCCTTTGAGAGTGACCCTAACGGAGGTGGGGTGTTTCACTTGGTATCAGAGCATAGGTTTACCAGATAAGATAAAAAATTTTGAAAATTTATTTTCAAAAAGAAAATTTAAAGAAGCATTTTTAAAAGATAAAATATTATTTTATTTTAAAAAGGCAAAGTCCCCCAAGGCCATAGGTACTGTCTTCTATCCTTCGTTTTGAATCTATCCTTTCTGTTTCAGCATGTCTGGAGACCTTACTCCCCAGCTGCTGACGCTTTCACTCCTCCTCCTCCACGTGAACCAGCAAGCGGAAGAGTCCCAGAGTAGGAAGACGAATAATAGTCAAACAAGAAAGGATCGTAACAGTAATAACAAGAAACGAGAAAAAAGGAAATGCAATTTTTGTGGTATGGAAGGGCACATAGCCAAGGATTGTAGAAAGAGGAAAAGAAAGCAAGGAGAATGTTTTCATTGTGGGGAGTCTGGACACATCAGCAAAGACTGCCCTGAGAAGACAGACTTTAAGAAGGGCGGGAAAGACAACAAGTCCCAAGAGAAGAGGAAGTGTAAATTCTATGGCAAAGTGGGGCACTTAGTGAAAGATTGCCGGAAAAAGAAGGCCAAGATGAATGGCGGGTGCTTTTCTTGCGGTGAGATAGGCCACATGGCTAAGGACTGCCCAAAGAGACGAGGACAGGGGCAGAGGGCTGGATCCACCACAGGGGCACAGGTTCATGTGCTAGAGGGGCCACCTCTGCAACAGCGAGATATAAATACTTCTGTAGAAAGTGTAGTTTATCTTTATGATCACCCCGTTCGCACTTTATTTGATTCTGGCGCATCACACTCCTTTATCTCGTCTGCTTTAGTAGAATCT
This sequence comes from Allium sativum, assembly GCA_030737875.1. Taxonomy (NCBI): domain Eukaryota; kingdom Viridiplantae; phylum Streptophyta; class Magnoliopsida; order Asparagales; family Amaryllidaceae; genus Allium; species Allium sativum. The sequence continues at coordinate 533,928,588 of CM060923.1, read as the reverse complement.
CTGCACCTAAAAACTAGTATGGTAGAGGACCCCTTAATTGTTTCAAACCCAATTGGGGGCCCGGCTCGTTTGTCTATGATCTGTGTGGGATTGAAAATTTCTATTCTAAGCGTAGAGTTTAAATGTAGTGCCTTTGTTTTGGGCCATTGGTTGATTCTAGCGATGGAGTGGTTATCCAGTAAGGGTGACCATCTCGGTTTCGAAAAGAGGGTAGTTAGACTCTTGACTTGCCTCGGTAATACCCTCGAAGTCGTAGGTAACCTTTAGGGTTCTATCATGATTTGTTTCCTAGAATCTCTTAACACATTTATTGGTAATTTGTAATCCGATCGAGTAGTGTTCGCCACTAAGGCAGAAGGTTCATTTCGCTTATGCATGAGTTGTGGAGAATCACCTTAGTAAGTACATTTGGCAACATGGTTGGCATTTATTTCCAAGAGATAGTTCTTCTACGTGGAATACCTGATAGTAAGTGGACGAGATCTAAGATTCACTAGTGAATTTTGGAGAGCTTGCATGAAACCATGAGTACGCCGTTATGTTTGAGCCGAATATACTAGAAGTAGAGTAAGTGAAAGGGGAACGAGAGGCAACAGTGAAATAGGTTCCAACTCATATTTTGGAAACAAGAATTAAGAAGCTACGAAATTGTGAAGTTAAAGACGGACAAAGCATAATGGAGTTAAGCTCAAGGAAATGCGACTTAGAAGATTGAAGACTAGATTCGTGCATCATATCTCTTCTTAAGAGTATATCCTTGATCCCTCTCTTCCTGTAGAGCTTGCTTGCATGCTATCTTTTGTGTATATCCTCTCGGTCCCATTCTCAATCCAATTTCTGTTGCAAACCCCATAGGGAGTATGACTCATCTGTTAGTGACACATGATGGGGTTTGAGGGTGTTCATTGGTTTGACTAAACTTTTTTTGGGGTTTTATAGGATACGGGTTGGTCTTAGGAAGGGACTCCCTTGTGACCTAAAAGGAGTCCATCATGCTTAGTTTCCTAGAATCATATATAGTGGTTGGGTTGAGTAATTCTTTGGGTGTCAGTCTGATGTTGATTTCGGTCTTCGAGGCTGATGCTTAGAGAGTTCTTCTCCTAATCAATATATATGTGGCATAGATTTCCAGTTTTGACATTGCCTAATGGGCACAAAGTTTTTACTTGCTTCTATCATTCGACTATACCTTTAGATAGGAACAATTGGGTGTAAACATGTGTTTGAGACATGTTATGATTGATGGTTGCAAGTGGTTGCAAGTGATTGCTAGTGGTTGCTCGTGGTTGCATATACACACACAATTTAGGTTTTAGATCGGCTCAGTCACTTCATATTGCATATGCATATATGTATTTATATTCGTATATGGTTGAAGTTTAATGTGTTGTCATATGAATGTTGCATTTATATGAACGATTGTGCGCTCATGTAGATTCATAAATAGGAGAATTTGCATACATAATGGATTCATGGCACTTACATAATTTGCATTAAGGAGGTCAACTGAATCAGTAGACCGCCTGATTTTGCATTAGATAAGTACATGTACACACACACTTCGCATATGATCATGAAGCATTAGAAGTCTTTTAAGGAAAATGGATGCGCGTGTTTGATGGATGAGTAGATGGATGTTAGGATGTACATTCTTCCTGAACATGAAGATTTCGGGGACGAAATCCTTTTAAGTGGGGGAGAATGTAACACCCCGTGTATTCTATAACGGTGAAATTGACAAATTGAAGTATAACTAATTTCAAATCAAAGAATTAAGGGAAAAGGGATACGCCATTGCGTTCGTCTTGGAATTCTGCTTGAGATAGAGTCCGAGTTTGCGTAAAACGGATATCGTATGAAGAAGATATGGACGAACGAAATTTGGCGAAAAACCAGAAAACGGGTCAGAATGCACTGGCGCACTTGTGAAGTGCGCCAGAACAAAAATGAACTGGCGCACTTGGGAAGTGCGCCAGTACATTTTTAGCCTGGCGCACCTGCCAAGTGCGCCCAGGTCAGGTCTTGGCTGGCCTGGTCTGTGTTTGGTCGATTTTCTGAGCCTTGCCTTGCCACTAGGGCTAGGTGTCAGCTCCTGGTTGGTCTCCCCTTCAAACGAACGGCTATTATTGAACCAAGCTCTATCGACGGTCTAAATTAACTCACAAACTCTATAAAAAGGACCTAAGTCTAACCCTAATTCACACAAACTAAAATGGAGATGAGACCGTCATGCTACTGAAGAGAGACTAAGGATAGCCGTTAGAAATTGAGAGACAATTAGGAGACAATTCAAAGCTTAAAGCAACGTCAAACAAATCAAAACAACGCCTACAACAAAGGATAGCATCTCCAAATTCAGAATTCAGATTCCTGAATTGAAGATTCATCATACGTTGTAAGTAGAGTGCTATTCCGATGTGAATAATTAATTGCGTTTGATTTGTGTAAGATGCGAAATGGAATTGTGGCGATAATAATATATATTTGTATGTTATTTTGATTCTAAACGATTTGGGAATATTGTGGTATACGATTGGATATTTGCAAGAATGTGATTTGCGTTGGAAGTTAACAACGAAATGGAATTGTGGCAATAATAATCTATATTTGTATGTTATTTTGATTCTAAACGATTTGGCAATGCTATGGTGTACGATTGGATTCATACAAGTATATGATTTATGTTGACAACCACATGTTGTGCAATTTTAATTGGGATTCATGCAAGTATATGATTCATTATTATGCTAATATGATGTACGTACTTTTATGACCACTTTTAGTGTGTAATTGAATCGACTAAGTACTATGATTTATATGAATCTATGTTGAAATTGGCAAATCATACTTTTTGTGTTAGAAACAAAAGTTAGCACCTTTATGAACATGACCAAACTATGTTTGGTATTATGCCTAGTTGAATTATGTTTTAGGCCTAAGTTGTTATCAAAACCATATGGTGATATATGTGACACAATTAAGTTAGATTTACATTCCAATTTCAAGTTTACAATGATTGATGTTTAACTATTGTTTATGCCATAATCATATGAATAGAATGATTCATGTTTAAGTATTGTCTATGCATTAACCATATGAATAGAATGATTCATGTTTAAGTATTGTTTATGCCATAATCATATGAATAGAATGATTCATGTTTAAGTATTTTCTATACCATAATTAGATGAATAGAATGATTTATGTTTAAGTATTGTTTATGCTATGATTATATGGATAAAATGATTCATGTTATGCCATGATTATATGATGTTACAATTGCAAGTTCACATGTGCCTACTTTATGTTAATTGAATCGTTCGTTGCAAGTTCATGCGCTCACACTCCCCTCTTTCATGTTACCTTATAAACACCATGTTATAAGCCTCCCCTTTTCATTTGGCTAAATTGGGTTTAAGTATTAAACCCAACACACCTTATATTATAGCGAACGTGTAAAACGGGGGTAATGACGATGGGTTTGAAATATAGAACATATGTGTTGGCATGTTTGACGCTTGCCAACAACCTTGAAAAACAATCAAGTGGCATAAATAAATTTTAATCAATAAAGATGAATTTGAATAATGGGCCGCAAATATTTACATATAAAAAGAAAAGAGACAAAATATGTAAATGTAGAAAATACGATGTGTTTAACCCGAGGTTGGATTGAGTTGTGATGTAAACCTGCCCGGAACCGCCCGGCTGTCCAGTAGTCACAACAATACCTATCCAATGTGGGTGGTTAAAAACGGAGCCCAATAAGGACCCGAGGTTAGACCGAGTTGTGGCGTAAGACTGCCCGGACCCAACCGGCAATAGGCAGCCACAACAATACCTGTCTAATGTGAGAGGTCGAGGCTTTAATAAGACAATTAAGGCTGAGTCAGGATTGATAGGATTAAGTAAATTATATTAATACTTAATTAAAATAGAGCATGCTAAACTAAACAGACTGATTGGGGGTTAGGTTTATAAAACACTTAACCAACTTAGCATGTTGGCTAGAAATAGAAAACCTAGTAGCGGGGGACCCTTTTCAGCAGTAACCCTACAAGGTATCATGATACCCTGAAACTAGGCAGGGTGGGGCACGATTACTGGGCTGATTGTAAGCGGTCAAATCGACGGCGGTGGTGCAGCAGTGTAGGTTCTAACGGGGTGCGGGCGTGCACACACTCCGGCGCAGAAAAATAAGGCACTGGGCACCAGTAGCATACCTGTGCATTCTAGGATTGTGTCGGGCCGCCACCATGGGACTTGATACACCCCATGGTGGGACCAGCATAGGTAACTACAACAACGGGGGCCGTAAGACACATGTAACTATGCGAGTAGGAGTCGATCATCATAAAATGGATCACTTCACCCTGATTATGGGGTGCCTGTTGGGAACTAGTTTATATGGGTATAGAGATTAATATGGGGTACGATAGTATATTCGACCCTAGACAACTTAACTAAGTTTATGGTGCTTTCCCATTTCTAGTTTATACTTATCATACCCAGTTCTTTATTCATAGACTGAATAGTCCTAGACTTACTCAGGCTTTATGTCTGACTCTACTTTTCTTTTGTCTTCTTTTCTTCCGTCCCCCCCCCCCCCTCCCCCTTAGGTCCACTGGGAGGGAATACCGCAGCTTGACCAGCTTTCACATCCAGCTTGAAGAGAAAGAATGTATTGCTTGGATCTTTTTCGTTTTGGACTATGGCTTTGGACAGCAATTATGGGACTTATGCAGTTTATTTATGTTTTCTTTATGCTTCTTTAAATAATGTAATCAAGACAGTTATGAAGATGTTATGTTTATGGAAGTATTGTAAAACAAATTATGACATGGTTTGTGTAACACGTATTTTAATGAAATAAAAGTTGTTGTTTTCCGCTGTTCAAAAATATGTGTTCTTATATCTGTCTTGTATATCTGTGACTTATACTTATAAACCTCCATCAAAATTAGGGCATTCCCTTTGAGAGTGACCCTAACGGAGGTGGGGTGTTTCAACTTATCTACAATTGTTGTTCTGTCCCGGATTGGACTAAGGCTTTGAAGAAGAAAGCTATGGGTAAGAGGTCCCAACAAAACCCTTATGAATCTTGAATGGATATGTCGGAAATCACTGACCCAAGAGTGACAGAAAAAAAAAAGTTGAGAGTGGAAGCCTTGCAGATAGTAAAGAGGAAAAGAGAAACAGAACAATATGCTTCTGACGCCGGGGATAATAGCCTTTCCCACATAGGACAAACCCTAGCATCTCCTCCAAATGCCTCTACATCAAAGGATATTTACATTTTCTCTCACCTAAGTAAAACTCTCCACAAGAAAATTAGAGGAACGGTGCTTGAAAAAGAAATAGTGAATGATTTTGTCCACTTCACCAACAAATGCTCTGAAAGGATAATGCCCTAACCTCAGTATATTTTAGGAAGTAGGAACAAAGATATAGGTAAAGCAACAAGACTGGGCCATAAAAGGGTTTAAGTCCCAGCGGCAAGGAGAGAGGCTTACACCAGGATTACCCAAGAGATATTGCCTCACCACTTTGATGCAAAATATTTACTTCCTAACCAAACACGAAATCAACTATTGGTCGATCGCAAAGAAAAAGCCCAAATACCACTACACCAGAAAATGCCTTTAGTAGTGTTTAAAAAACGCTACTAAAGCCTTTGGTAGCGTTTTAGAGAATGCTACTACAGGTCCTGCAACTAAAAGTCTGTTTTTTTCTGTTGAGTTTCCATAAACACTGCTAAACTACAGCAACCAAAAAATTTCAGCAGCGTTTAAAAATCCAACCAAAACTAACATTTTTTTGTTGCGTTTTTGCTTGGTCCATTTCTTTGATTTTCTATAGCGTTTATTTTATGTAACTAAAAACTTTTCGTTGCATTTATTTTATGCCATTATAAATTCGGATAATATTTTATGTTTGTTTCAGTAGCATTTTAGAAATGCTGCTGAAATGTATTGATTATTTTGTAGCATCTTTTAAATGCTACTATATACTGTTAATGGCTTACATTGTTTCCAGCAACCAGCTTTGTAATAGTCATGCCGAAATCAGCAACAATTATATAATTATCATACTCAAACCAACAATCAACCAATCATAAAGTCAACATATTCAAATAATTGATAACACGTTAACTACATAAGTACTATCCATAACCATTTAGATAATAGTTATTTGACAAAATGAACAAGTTCATATACCCAAGCATTCTCAAAGAGTTTTACTTAAATACCGACTAATATCACAATACATATAACAATTGAAGTAATGTCCATTGTTGATGACAGTCTTTACTCCGGAAAAGCTAATTACCTGTAAACACATTCGATAATCATCAATAAGTATTTGTCATGATTTATCAAATAACATTGAAATAATGTAACTGATTGTTATTAAAACAAACACAAATAATTAAGCAGAGTATCAAATAACATTCAGACAATATTGTACATTATGACGATAGATATGGTGCATTTAAAATATGGTGTTCCCATGTGTTCCTATGCAATCATCTACGAAACACCAAATAAGATAAACAACAAATAAGATAGATATGGTGCATTTAAGATAGGTACAGTTGCTTGAAGCTCAAAACAGCAACTTGTATCATATAAATATAATCATTTGGTTGTCATACACAGTCCCCATAAGACCCTATTGTCATACAAGCCGACATAAACACAAAAGAACCACCAGCCAACCCTGTTGATGTCATAAATATTATTATTTATAAAACTTTGTCAAATGAGTTACATCATTATTATTTAAAATTTAGTTAACTTAAATTTAGCTAATTTTTATTAACTTAGTTAACTTAGTTAACTTAATTAATTTTATTTTTACTATCACTATTAAAACTCGATTAACTTAGTTATATTATTATTACTATTAGTATTATAAACATAGTTAATTTGTGTAACATACTTAATTCATCATCATCATCACCATTGTTACTTATGAAATAAATAAACAGATATATTATTTATAAATTATAGTTAACTTACGCTTCGTTAATTTTATATAACTTGTTTAATTTTAACAAAACCTTAGTTAATTTAAAATGCTATTATTCTTAAAACTTGGTAAACTTAATTATATTATTGTTATAAACTTAGTTAAGTTTTATTATCTTAATTAATTCATCATCATCATTATTATTTATAAAATTTAGTTAACTTAAACCTAGTTAATTTTATAAAACTTGTTCAAGATTAAGAAAACATAGCTAATTTTTATTAACCTAGTTAACTTAATTAATTTATTACAGTAGTTGATGATGATGATAATAATAATAATAGGTACTATAATTATTATTAGAGCTCGCTTAACTTCTTCTTATTATTATTATGAATTCACCATTTCCTATCAATTTGTGTTATTATTATTGTTATTATTATAAATTCAACCATTTCTTATTAATTTGTTTTCTTCTTTTGTTGTAATGCTAGAAAAACAAACATAGGTCCTATAAAGTGTAAGTGATACAATTCAAAACACTGGCTAGTATGTACTTACGATTATTAATATTATATAAACTAGGTTGAAACCCCTCACGAACAGGTGGTGGTAGTTAAATAGAGGAACATGACGATTAATAGTGAAAACATACAATTTTTTTCTTGTTTTATTCTTAGTTTATTACGCAGTCATATAAAATTATCATAAGGGGAACATCCAGTTTGAGTCTATGCGAACTCCCCACTTTTTAATATTTGAAGTCAGTAGTAATACAAAAATATGGCTATTAATTACTGGACCTACTTTCGAAATGTTTGTTGCTCATATTTGTTGGCGAGAGAGTTACATGTTTTCACATAGGATCAATAGCCAACACATGATTCTCATGGTTAGGGATGCTTTAATAGATGGAAATAATACATGTAACAAATTGTTAGGAAATGAGAAACCATGCGCCATTGGCCCAAGCTTCATTTCATCAAGTTCATAAAGTATCCCTAACATCAAAATAGTTTCACAGAACAAAGATACATCATAAAGAAAAAAGAAAAAGAAAATAGTAGAGAACTAACCTACAGTTCAGTAAACTACAACAATCATAGAAAGATGATAATACACATACCCTCAACACATATGAAGCAGAATTGTGGTCTTCCACACTTTGGATTTCCTGACAAGCAATGCAAGTTTTCTTGTAAATACTGTAATGTATGGTTAAATTTACTGTCAACCAATAGCAGAAAACTGCAACAAATAAAATGCACTAATCCTAAAAAACATTATAACTCAGACAATAATGGAACAAAGGAAACGAAGGCAGTATCGATCAAACAAGTAAACAATTCCAACTGTTTGTTGGATGTCTTACTTGATTTTTAACAAACTGAATAAAAACATTTGATTCAAAATGCTTTAATGATTGTACTTCCTTCCTCACCTTGTTTCACAACCAAACAAAAGTCTAGTCCAATAGGTGGACACTTGGCCCAATTAGTGCTAAAATAAATGTTGAAGCTCTATTTTTATTGAGTTGTCTAGACAGAATAAAACAAAACAATGTATTTCCAGTGATCTCCAAGTAAAGCTCAAAGCATGACGTATGGAATACTTGCTTAATCACAGAGGTTGGTACTGGAGGTGATCCCTTCCATCCTCCGAGAGTAAGCTAATTTGATGAGTTTCACTTTTTTTGTTGAACAAAACCTCATATCTAACAATGACAGCATTGACAGGTTCCACTGTGTGGTACATCATAAACCGTTCAAGTCCATCAAAACTATTAAATGCTGCAAACAAGAACTATATCAAAGTTCTGACCACTGACTGGGTGGTCCATTGCAAAATGGAATATGCAGAACAATATAAACCACAATCTTAACCTTGCTAAACATTTTATAAGCACAGCAACAAACTTAGAACCTAATATGCGAGAGTATCGACTTGGAGCCTTATTGTTCTGTCTATTTTGGTTTCCTTCAGCACCAACTAGAAAAATTGGAATAAAATCCAGTAGTCAAAATAGATTCAAATCCCCAAATGTTCAATGTCACTGATGACTGATATGCTAACTATTTCAATATGATTATGATTCAGCCTATTTTTACACAACAAAACACACCTACACTTGGTTATCATTAGAAGCAAGTTAAATCTTCATGGATTCTGCATACTTTTACACAACATCATTTTTCCCTGTGATCGCTCTCTTGTAGAAGTAGCATTTTGTGTCTATACCTGGAAAATTGTCAACGAAAAGAAAAGGCAATATCCTCTAGTAGCAGGACCGATACTTCATCAGCTTCTCGACTTCAAGCGGCTGCACTGCTTCAATATCAACTTCTGTCTCAAGTACAGGACCTTCAAGCTGCTCGATCCCTTTAACAAGCAGATTTACATGTGGGATCCTGCAAATATTGAGTATATCCTTAAGACAAACTTCAAGAACTAGCTATGGCAAGGTATGTAAATTTATTTTCCTTTATAAACATGCAATTTTAATTATAATTCAGTATACTAGCGTAAATCGCAACAAGACCTAATGATAATTAAACATCCTTCTCTTAATATTTTGAATGGGCATACTTTAGTAAGTGCACATGAGCAGAGAAGCTGGACCTAAACAGCGGTATTTAAAAGTCCAAAAATGTAAGCAGTGGTATAGTAGTAACTAAAAACGGTGTTATACAAATTGTATAATAGGATCATTAATCACTGGAAAAGAAAATTCCCTAACTCATGTTAAGAGGGAGAGGTCAGAATAAAGCAAGTGCGTTAGCAGCATAACCAATTGTACTGAAAAGTAGACATCAAACAAGCAAGATTGTAAACAATGGTCGGAGAAGAATTATGGTAAAAGCTAAGAGGAATAATAATTGAGTGAACAGAGTAATGAATGGTCGGTGACAAAATATACAATTAAAATGACAAAGAATGGTTGTTAAAATGTCACTGTATGCTTCATTAAAAAATTTTTAATCAAAAATCATTACGAGTAATGCACAGTATACACTAGTAATGTAGTAGTTGTGTATTTCTTTGGAAACTACATTCCAACATACCTATAGTAGTAGTTTTTACTATGACTCGCTTAAATATTAATGATCATCAACTCATAGGTTTGTATCGCAGGCTAAAAATGCACTTTCCTGCTTTAATAGTTAATGCAAAAATCTGTTAATTGAGTTTTTCTAAATGATGATTTCCCTTGTTATTGTGTTAAGTTGCATAAACATTTAGCACAAAAAAACGCTTAACAAAGTCATAACTATTTGAATTAACCTTAAAGAAATCGCCGAAGCTGGAACTTACAAAACTATATTCACCTAACTCCTCCATGACATCACCTCAGCTGCTCCAACATTTTTGCATACCGTATCACACTTGTTCATTGAAATAATCAAGTTCATTACTCATTAACCCAAAAGTGAGACAATAAGGACAAATTAAATTTACCAAATTAAATTACCCAAACCAATGATATTTCATCAAAATGTGTAAAATTACCATCCAGAATCTTGGAATTGGAAAGTTGAGCACGGGGAACTAGTACCCAAACCAATGATATTTCATCAAAATGTGTAAAATTACCAACCAGAATCTTGGAATTGGAAAGTTGAGCACGGGTGACTAAGTTGATTTGGAACTTCTCTTCCAACCTGAAATAGTCCTTTAAATTCTCAGAATCAGTTAAAGATTTTTGAAAATAATGGATTCAAACCTTTAAATATGAAGGCATGTTCTCATAGCTACGGAGTGAATGAACATTTTTTACACTGAGCATTTTCAAAATGACTAAAACTAACCTAGAGCATCAAATTGGAGCTGTCTGAGTTTGAGGTTCCTATCATCAATAGCTGCTAAACTTCCACATGGATGTACTGTTGGATTGTTAAGTATGTCACCATCTAGTGATAGATTGTAGATGTTGTCCAAGTCACTGTCTAAGATATCTATCGAACATGCATCACCATATTGCTGCGCGATTTTTGTAATGATAATTTGACACACTTATATAAATTACGTATTGCACAATAACAATTAGAAAAAGTTGAAATGGCTATTGCAATCTAGTACTTTTCAGGGAAGTATGCGCTACATTATATTAAAGTTAAACATCATCATCCAGTGGAAGAGATTAGATGAAGTTGACTGTCCAATATACATGCGTTCATCCATATTCCATTAATTAACAACTAAAACTCATACTATTTTATCATGCTAGCTAATTTTGGCTACAAGAAATGGATTGTGAATGATGATAAATTTCATTTTAGGGTTAGTACATTTTCTTTTTAAACCATCACGAAGTACAAGAGTTTAATTATTCAATGTTTTCTTACTGGGTGGCATTTTAATTGTTGAGGAGTATCATATCTACATTTATTCTGAGGTAAAGAAGTATCAACTAGGCTTCAATTAATAATTTTAGAACAATCTCAAAACTTGATGAAACAAAACAAGAAACATATGGCATAATATTTAAACAATCTCATAATTTCAAATTTATATTAATTACATCTCATGTAACATTATCTCAAAATAAGGTCATCAAACCAGACCCTTAGTTTTGTTTACAAAAATTTAAATAATCATGATATTTAATACTGAATTTTCAAGATATGTCAAATTCAAAAAGCTCATTCTCGAACATGGTTATACTTGCAAAAATAGTACATCTTAAAATAGTCTTGCTATAACATTGCAGAAAAATTCATAGCATTAATCAGAAAATAACCAAAGCTAACTTTTGATAGCCTATATATTGTGCAAATAAATGAAACTAACTGCTTACAATTACTGGTTCATTTTTAGTTCAAAGTTATAGTAATTTAAAATAAATGAAGTTAAATCTGCAAATCCTGCAAGTTAAAACAAACAACTTTCTTATATTTCTCCATCAAAAGATATTGGAAATCATTTAAAACTTCTGGAAAATAGCCACAAGATCATCAACTCCTAGTAGGTACTGGGTATATATTATTGTTTCTTTTTAAAAAGGATATATAAATTGCCCCCAAAAAACAAACTTGTAATCTTAAAACACAAAATCAGACCTGTAATTATCCCTTTGCATAGTCAGAAATCCATTAGAAATAAGAGCAACCATAGCTTTCATCAATCCAGTCTCCCAAATTGATTTTCCCATAATCCTCACTCCTAAAATGTAATCATCGCTATTCAATAGAGTATCATAAGCCTCAAATTTGTCGTCTTCACAATTAATTGTTCAAAGAATAATAAAAAGTGAGCGGAAAATTCTAGTTTACAGAAAATGGACAAACTTTTTGATCGAAATAAAGCATTGAAGATTAAGCTCCTAAAAAGTCGATTTCCCCAAATATTATGTAAATCTACATATTTGCCCAAAATTTACGTAAGCCAGAAAGTCGAATTACAAAATAGTTGAATCGCAAAATCAAATTGAAAAAGAATCGAAATATAAAAGCCATACCTATTTAGGATTTACGTAAAATTTTGGGCAAACAGATATTGTACCCGATAATGACGAAAAGGGCTAGCAGGACGGTAACGATGGTGAGGAGGCTGAAGATGGAGGAATCGTAGGATGAGGTGAACTTCTGTGAAGTGAAAAGGGGGGAAATTCTAATTTGAAGGAAAATTAAAGGACGAGATAAATTTTTTCCGAGGTATAGGCGGGATGGAGGAAAAAACATGTCAGACAAAGGTGAACAAATTTTCTGCAGCCGCGTAAAATTTCATATGGCGGGATGGTAATGGAATATTTACTTGCATCTAAATTGTTGGATGAAACATAATTGGTTACATTTACACATAAATGCCACCGATTTTTGTAACCAAAAGCTATATTTGTTGTAGTGTACAAAAGGAAAATAGGAGGACCCTATTGTCATTACCACACGATGAATGGACATGAAACTAACCACTGCATAATCCTTGAGGAAACGGTCATCCAATTCATCAACCAAGGCTAATTACGAGAGTTTTTAAAAAGATCAGATTAAGTTCAATAAAAGTCCTTAGGAAAAAGATTAACAAACATGATCGAGGGTACGGAAAACCCTCCTTTCAAAGCTTAAAGAAACACAAAAGGTCAAACCACGAATGAATCAAATCCCTTGTCATCACCAAATTGGTCAGGGCAAGGCATCCCCCGGAGGGAGGTGGTATGTTAGTCTTTTTCCATGCCCAAATCAGAGGGGGTTAGGTTAAAGCATCAAAAGCGTAAGCCTATGTTTCACACCAGAAATGGTCGTGGCGGTGCATCTAACGTTAGCATGCCCTGCCTCTGCTCGTAGAAGAGTACTCCTGCCTCTGCTATGAACTAAGCATGTTCTACCTCTGCTCACAAAAGTGCACGTCCTACCTCTGCTTATGTTCCGCGCTACCCACATAAGGGAGCGCCAACCCCTATCATCTCCTACGATGGTTAGGATAGGTCACCCCTTGGAGGGGGTGGTGTATAAGCCTCTATCAGTACATACGATGGTCAGTATAGAGCATCAAAAGAGTAAACATTAATTATGTGTCTACAATGACCCAGTTTAGCCTTATCATCACCTACGATGGTCAGGATAAGGCGCCTCCTGGAGGGAGGTCGGGTAAGTCATTGGGCCCTGCTTGTGGATAAGTTAGCCAAGCGCACCGAACGCATAGGCCCAGAGAGTGGCCAACAAAGCACATATATCCTCTGCTTTGACATCAAAAGCCCAGAGAAAGGCTCAGGAAGCATGTACAATCTCTGCTTCGTAAATCAAATCTAAAGGGGAGACCAAAACTTTAATACCTGAATCTGGGTTGATTTGGTTCTTCACAAATACCAAAAGGGAATTTCTGGTCTTCATTCTTTAATTGCTTGAACAAGGGTTGGTTCATGCCTTCTATATTAATACCCGAATCTGGGTTGGTTTAGGTCTTTACAAATATCGGAAGGGGAAACCTGGTCTTATCTCAACACCGAATCCAGGTTGATTCAACTTTCAATAAAGGCCAGAAGCATATTCTTGGTCCTCTATCTTAATGCCCAAATCTGGGTCGATTCAGGTGTGAATCATAACCGGAGGTAGGGTTCTGGTCTCATCACAAATATCCAGATTTGGATCGATTCAAATGCTCAAAACTGAACAAGAAGGAATTGTTCAACCTTCTCACCAATTCGTATCTGGTTTGGAATCACATTTCTGCTATTGCTAGATGCAAACTTACGGCCTTCTCACTTGCTCAGGGAAATGTCTTTAACTTATACATTCATCAATTTATTATCCAAGTATATTAAATGTTTGCACTAATACACAAAACACCAGTAAGCACTATAGACATTTCATATCTAACACACCTCGGTACTATTAACCCTACTGAGAGAAAATGATGCTCTATGAAGGTCTATAAGACAAATTTTTAATGAAGTGTGCCGAAGATATGCACCATGTCATGTAAAATCTATAATGAAAGAAAAATATTTACGCTGAAATGTGTGATCGAGCGTTAAGTAACATTGTTATAGATCCTTCCTCTGTTCATAAAAACCATCATTATAAAATATTACATGCGATGGGTGATATGCCAAGTATCTCACTACTTACATAGTCATTTACGAATGGATTGTAAAATAAACGTTTCTCCAAGAAAGAGAACGCCCATACCCCAATGCTAGAAATTTCATATGAATATAACTTAGCTCTCAATGAAAAGCTTCTTATTCATTAGACAAGGAAGAAATTATAGAATAATGAATCGCAATATGTAAAAATCCATCGACCTTTCGCATCTTTTCTATGACCACGTATGAATCGTCTATGGGTTTAGGATGCAACTTCAAGGCTCGGTTGAAAGCCTTGCCCATTCCGCGAAGATTTCTATTTTCCTTCTTCAAGTCGAAAGCATCTTTACGTAAAGCCTGTTTCTCCTTTTGTAATTTCTTAATTTTGGAAGTGTAAAGATCAATACGATGAAAGTTATCTTCACCACTTTTCCTGTCATAAAAGCCTTTCATGTTGGCCTTAATCTTTCTATGCCACCTAGCTACGAGGGAGTAATCCAGTCCGAAAGGAAGATCCCTTATCTCAAGCTCTGAGGACTTGAACTCTATTGAAGCTCATAAGAATTTGGGCATGGAAGTTTCAAGAGCACATCCAAAGATAGATTTTCATTCTTTGCATTTTGTTAATACATCGTCACGTTCTGTCTCTAAGTCAACGACCTGGCGATGGAGTTCATCCTTTTTTCCATTAAAATCAATAGAAGGATCTGTCTTTATATCCCTCTTCACTTCGAGGATGTTTTTATCCTTTTGCTTTATTCGAGCCTCCAATATACCCATTTGTTCTTTCAAGCGCCGCACAAGTAATTCTCCGAGCAAGGCAGATTTGTCAATAGTATCGCTAGAAGAACCCCCAGAAGGTCTCCCGGATGTGAAGAAAATCGAACAACCTTATCAACATAAAATAAAATGTCATCGAATGAACTTTCATGTTCATATAAACAAATGAGCTATCACTTATAGGATCGATTTTCAGTAAATAAACATCAATATTAAAACACAGAACTACCTACAACAGAAAGAAAACGAATACAAATGCGATTCATGTCCATGCAAATTAACGTCAACTACAGAGGGTATAACAAACTAATTTTTTTCTCCAATACTCCCTTCCTTCATATTACATATTAATTTCACATGGTTGGCCCTAAGTTTCTTTAATATCATCCCCCAAGAAGTTAAAAGATAACTGATGATACTTCATACAAATATGCTTGATCTCTCTCAAAAAGCATTCTCTGCCGGATTTATAGGAATGTTTTGTGAGGGATTCCCTCCTCAGCCTAGGGAGAGAGTGCAAGTCGCCCTTGGAAACAAAATAATTCGTGAAAATAAGGTTTTCTTATCACCGTAGGAATAGGTCATTAAGAATCATCCCTGCAAATAAAGAGGAGGCTCAAAAATAAAAATTCATACCTGAGAGATAGAGGAAACCGTTTGCGTTATCTGTTCCTTCTCACCAGGTTCTGGGAAAACGACTTCTTCAGCAAACCCACCATTTCCACATAAAGTAACTGAAGCATGTGATGAATTAGTATTCGCAAGGCTTAGAGAATCATCTACAAACACAAAAAGCATAGCTTCCTCCATGCTACTCTTATCATGCCCACACTTGGGGTCAGAATCATTGTTGCGGACAGCTATGTTGTCACCACCAATATACAAAGTCGGATATTCATCGTTACCCGGCACTGAATAATCAGGCAGCTCTTCAACAAATAAAAGGTCCTCAACCCTCGCCTTTCTCACCTTTGGAACTTCAGTATTCTTTCTGGCCATCCTAATTCGCCCCAAGATTCTGCTCTGAAGGGATGGATGGATAGAATAAAAATTCATATCTGGAAACTTACTGCAGTTATCGTGGTAAACAAAAAAGAGAGCATTTTCATAATGTTCCGCCCCCATGTCTGGAAGGTGTACCCTCAAAAACAAGGATATCCTGTCCTGAGTTTCATAAATTATCCACTTAGCATTGTTCTCAACTTCCTTGCATGCTCCGTCAACATATTCGATCGCGTGTGCTTAAGGATCGAAGCTTGAACAGCTAAGGAATTGTTATCTGCTCTTTCCCTCTCAAGAGACACTCACAGTCTCAGATGACCGCATGATTCCTCATTGTTGCTCTTCGCTAAAGTTAAGTCATGGATCTTAGAATCTAATGCGGCTTTCTCTTCGTTGAGCCTTTTCGTCTCATGGGATAATGAAGCTGCCATTACCTGGCAATGTACCTTTGGATATCTAAAAAAAGAACAATGTAATGTTAACCCTTATAAAGAATAAGAAAGGGACAAATAAGGAATGTAGGAGAATGAGAATATGAACCAAGAGCCATCGCTTAACAAGATGAAGACAAAAATCAGCCAATCCGTAAAAGAAAACCCTGGAATATCGGAAACATCAACGGAAGGTAAGACAGATATAACAATACCATCAAAATCCGAAGTCAGTAAAGAAGGGTTTATAAGATCACGCTATCGATAAAAAGGGGAAAGCGGCTCACAATCTCCCAAATCCGAAAATCCCGAAGAGTTGGATCTTGGAAAGCCAGCAACAAAATCACTTCCTATGGTCTCCATCGAAGAAGAACACATATTAGGGGAATTGCAAAGAAGAGGGGAAAGAGGGCTGGATAACAATCGACGACAAGGCGACCTGATGGTTTCACCGCCAAAAGAACAGGAAATAAAATTTTCCTCTTTACGTCTCTTAATAGAACCACTGCTAGCAATAGAAGCTACCCTCTTTGTAGGCAAAGATTCAAGATGGGCAGGGGCAGTTAGAGAAATACATGAATCATCCCCAAGAAAAACTAAATGTAAAAGAGGAGGTTGTCCTAGGAAATTTTGTCCCGAGGATAAGAGAGCATGTTTGCGAACAGATTTCGGAGATAATGAAACATGATGCTACTTCAATTCATTAGGAACCCACCCATGGCGTCAACAACTTGAAGCTCATTCACTCCAAGCTTCACCTCCTTTAAACAAAGCTTTAGTAAGCCTGCCCAACCGGGAGTCGTCAATCTGTGGAATCCCAGACAAAGTCCTGCCAGGTGATATCAAAACATAAACATGTGTTTCAATTTCATTTCCATCTGATAAATGCAGACAAACTACACATAGGCAATTAGATGACATAAAGTCTTGTTAACCTACTGAACAATAATATTAGCTATGAAGATCGATGTCAACACGTTAAATTGACCTTTATCACAAACCAGTTGTCTATACAAATCTTGCTTCCCAGAACCCCAATAATAATTGGGGATAGATACAATTTATTGAAGTTGCCAATAAACATCATCTAAAACGATTGTCGGGAGTTTAATCTACATTATGGTCGCGAACCCTAACTTAAGGAATAATCTAAACCAGCGATTGAGATTGAGGCAAGAAAACTCATGATTAGTTAGGCATGAAACCTTGGAGAGTAGTATGATAAATTTCGATGAACAGTAATCTCGCTTGAGTAAAATATTATGCAGGAAGAAGAGAAAAAGAAGATTCCTTTTTTGGCAAAAGTTTGCTTTTTCATCTCTGTCATACATCTAAAATCAAATCAACAAGCATGATTCATGCTAGGAAAGCAAATAATAGAAACCCTACATGATTAAAGCTTAACAGTCTCTTAAGGCGCGAAAAGCTTGACTTGAAAAGTCGAAGATACCCCTTCACTAGGAGGGGGCAAATGTTACTACCAAATTAACTCTGAAACAAGCTGACGGTGAAGGGGTATCGGATGAACACAAACACTATAAAGAACCAAGAGCAAGAAGGAATGATCCAAGAGCTGCATAAACTGGCACCTTCCTAGGAGAAAGGAACTCAAAAGCTACATAATACCAACAGGATCTATCCAGAAGGGCCTATCCGACAAGGTCTATCTGGTAGGGTTCATCCGACATGGTCAATTCGGCAAGGGGATCCTATAGTTAAAGGTCATCTAAGTCGGAAGCTAAGAAAGAGGGAAGCAAGAGCTCTGCTAATTGTATCCCGGAAGGACGGAAGGGCTGTCGATATTAACCTGCTTAATACCGATACATTAGGAAGCGAAGACATCAAGAGTATTAAGCCATGAGCACATAGAGACTATCCGGAACAGGCTTCCAAAACATTTACTGCATAAATACCTAAATGACACATTGATAGACAACAGAAGAATCATCGGGATTTATCTTCCGGAAGATCGGGCTATACCCGGAGATCTCACCGAAAGGCAAACCAGAAACCTAGAAGAGATACAGGCTACCCATACTAATTTACTTAGTACATACAACGATAGCGATTCCGATCCGGCAGCTATCTACATAAATCATAAGGGCAAGCTCCACTAAGTATTCATGAGAAAACAGGAAGCCTACATCTGGAAGCTTATAACCGAGAGCTCATATCATTCTCAAAGAAGCCCCAACTGGCCGGAACCTTCACTACGGAAGCTATAATCAGCACCACAAAGCGGTTGGAAGCCAAAACATTCGAGACCAAGGAGAAAAGCGACTGATAGAGGCTCCTGCAGGCCCCACGGCCCAACAGCAGAAGGGGCCCCAAATTCTCTATAAATAAGACCCTAGAGGTCACGTTTTCAGAAGGATTTTCTGATTCTTATTCTTGTACTCTTTTTCTCTAGAGTAAACCCTAATTCTTAAATCAATTTGGGGATTTTTTTCGTTCTATTCTTGCATTCTACATCAAAGATCAATAAAGAGTGAATCGATATTTATGATATTTTTCTATGAGTTTGCTATGTTATTTCCTAATTATAGTTGTCACAGCTTACTGTTGTTTCCTACATATACATAAACCTTCGACCAATTCTTTCCGTAGGTCAAGTGAAACATCCCTTTCCGCAAGCTTAAGCCCTTCCTACAAGCTCAGACCCTTCCTGCAAACTCTGACCCTTCCTACAAACTGAGACCTTTCAACAAGCATAGCGCAGAACCCCTTCCTTTCATCCATTAATTCCTTTATCAAGGGTTGGGTTTAGAAATTCATCCTCCTGGGATAACTGTTGGTTCTTGAATCACTTAAGCGTGATACTCACCCCATCGAGTGAAGAGTAACTATTCTTTCGGATTATAGACCTTGATACCTAAGCTAACTCAAAATTGCAAAGGCTAAATAACCTATTTTCCCTCAGGTCCACTTCCAAAGACCTATCTCTGGTGTTGACAAAAAATATCGTTAATAGACATTAGTCAGAATAGGATTCCCAATCCCCACTTCTCTTCACTATCCTTAGGTGATATCCTACCCAGAAGAATAGAAGAGAACACACAAACAACCATAGCATTCATGGAAAATAATGACCTAGCTATCACTAACTAAAGCCTCGAATACGTTGATATCGAATGACTAGCCGTTGCCATCCATCAGGGGCTAATGGAAAATTTCGGTTCTAGTCAAACTACCACACGTCCCATTTATGTTTTCCTTCTAAAGGCATCACTTCCTAAGCGATCCAGGGTACTCGATCTCTCATATTTTAACAAGCGACACCACGATACCCCTGGTTCGAGTCCGCTAGAACCTTTGATCTACCAACGATTCTTTGGCACTTCCAATCATATAAGTCAGCCATGACTTCATCTTTTAGCTTTAGTCCCACTCGAGTTAGTCCGTTATCTCGCAATATCATTCAACTTTGAGCTGCCTATCACTTTCGCCTTCGACCACTCTCGCCCGAGTTCAAGATCGAAGGATAAACATCACTTTGATGACAACTTCCACCCCGTAGATGCTATCGACTACCGGACACCACCAGAATGCACCTGAAGACCATGATTTCTCACCATAGGACCCCCCGGCCCCTACCCATCGTGATGGACAGGTACTAGTCCAACCTCTATGGATCGATACTGGTCCATACACTTAGCCAATTTTTGGCTATCTGTTGGACCACTTCATTTGATGCCTCAAATATATCCCTCTAGTCCATCCACATCTCGAATCGCATTTCCGATCCTTCACCTGCCGATCTATCGAAGAATATTCGAGCTTTTGCACTTCGAACCATCCAAACATTGCAAAACTTTGCGCATGATCCTCTATTGACCCTAATAACCCACACATGACGTTTCGTCGCCCCTCGACCATCCGTGATGGATTAGGACTGGTCTATACACTTAGTGCATTTTCCAATGAAAATTTTGAGCACCATCCCGGTAATGGACCGCATTTTACGTATCGAAAGATCGTAAAATATTTATTTTTCCTGAGGGTTGGATGATTCTCATCTTTTAATATGTTGCTTATGGGGATATGAGACATGTCCATATTTTTTACCAATTTTGTTTGTGACCATTTTGCCCCTACCAATCTTGTACAGGGGATAACTTTTGACTCTGGTCAAATCAGAGGGTGAGACCTGTGCCATTGGAAAGGAATTGATGATTGCCTTTCCGTAGAGTGGTTACATTAAAGATTTGGCTTAGCGGTTAGGGAGAAATCGATGTTTTAAGGTATTTCAATCGGCTATCCAGGTTTGGCAAGCCAAAGTGCGCTGAATTGGGAAGGCACATTAGGGGGTTGGTGGAAACTATAAACAGGGGGTAAGGGATATGAGAAAGGATTTGAATTTTCCATTCTCTCATTGGGAAGTCTTGTGCTCCTCCTTCCTCTAACACTTTTTCACCATTAAAAATAAAAATCCAAGGAGGGAAATCATAGATCTACACCATTGGAGGCTAGAAATACATCAATTGAGGTAAGAATTCATCGGATCAAGAGTTTTGGAGCAAGTTGCTTGCTGTCCGGATTCAAATTTCTATCATTTTAGCTTGTTTTGGAGAATCGGTGAGTGATATACATCTCTCATACGGATTCAATGAAGTGTATGAGTGTTTGTGATGTTTTTCATCGAATTCAAGTGTTTTCTCATAGATCTACACCATTATATGTCCATTTTCATATGAATCACCTTATGATCTAATTTAGCAAGTTTAACCGCTTAATTCCGTGCCATTTCATATATTTATGTAAGTTAGGTCTCTCGTTTTGACCATATGTTCATTTTAATGGTTTTTGGTGAAATTTACATCATTTTAGTGATAATAATCATATTCATTTATTAGCAATGTTATGACATGTTTATAGATGCATTTGGTGAGTTGGTTGAGTTCGTTTCGTCGAATTTGTCATTTGGCGAAGTTTTGGTCGAAATCAGAGTTGAAATTGCAATATGCAAGTTTTGGGTCGGTCAGAAGTGGGTCGAGTCGATTCAAAACTTGTCTTGGGGATCAAGCCAGGAAATGGGTCAGTCAAACTTTTGGGTCGGGTCGGTCCATACCCGATCGGTCCTGTCGGGTTGGTTGGTTGTGACCGGGTCGGTCGGATTGAGGTTCAGGTTTTGTTGAGGAAGCAAGTGGGTCAGGTCGGTCCATTCTGATCAGGTCGGTCGTCCTTTGGGTCGGCCGGGATGGAATTGTGTGAGGGCATCAGGTCGGGTCAGACATAACTGGGTTGGGAGGATCTGGGTTGGACACAGCTGGTCGGGTCGGCCGGGTTGGAAGGCACGGGCCGGTCGGGTCCAAGTGGGTCGGTCGGTTGGGTATTTTGGCTGATCGATCAAGTTGGAGGATTTTTCAGCAGCGCTTTTAAACGCTGCGGTGGGTGGCTTAAGAGCTATGGGTTGTTTTCAATGGGATCATTTTATGAAAAAGTACGTTTTTTGGGTATGACTTGGGTTTGAAGAAAAGAGCTTGAAAAAATAAATTTTTCGGGGGCAAACTACAGAACCCTACTCAAGCCGCAGCGCAGTGGTGTAACTTGGCTCGGTGATGGTGTGACTTCAAAGTAAATTC
The DNA here is from genome assembly GCA_030737875.1 of Allium sativum. Lineage (NCBI taxonomy): Eukaryota > Viridiplantae > Streptophyta > Magnoliopsida > Asparagales > Amaryllidaceae > Allium > Allium sativum. The sequence goes on along the minus strand of CM060923.1, from coordinate 533,906,299 downwards.
AAGTTGGAAGGTTCGAAGTGTTGAAATATGTTCGTTGATCGGTGTAGAATAGTGAATGAGGTGACAACTCAAAGGTCGTGAGTTGGTGGATAATGGTTGCTCGAGAAGGTTACTTGGGCTATGAAAAGTCGTCAAGTTGGACGACTAGAGATGCGAAGGCCGAGAGATTATCGTTGTCGTAAGTTCTAGCAGGCTCGAAGCAGGGGTACGATAGAGATGTCTAAAAGACTGATTGTAGGTCGAGTACCTTGGGTCTTGTGGAAAGGCCTAGCTGTCAAGATAGGACATTGTCAAGGTTAGACATATAGAGTTTATGCTAGAACTGGGGTCACCATTAGCCCTTGACATATGGCAAGATTGGCCATCATACTATTAACGATGGTTTCGAAGCAGGATTGGCGGTGATAGCCAGAGTCTGTCATGATTGATTAGCTGCTTTGTTTGAACTGTCTCATGTTGATTATCCAACGTCGAAGGAGATGTTCCTTGGGTGCTTGTCTGATATCGGTTAAGGCCTCTGGGGCAAGTGCTTGAGAGGTGTTGAGTTCGATTAGGATGGTTTACACGAGATCTATAATTTGGATGTCACGAGTGCTTTTCCACGACTGAATGAGTGTTCTAGTTTTCATGGATATATAGTTGAATTGTTTAAAGTAAAGGCTATCACTGTCCGATGTAGGGAAGATAAGGTTGAGTTCTTCTCTGGTGTTGTGGGTAGATTAGTATGTTTATCTATCCCTTCTCATATACTTTATTGTTGAAGTTTGTTAGCTATTTTATCGTTCACTAAGACTGTTGTCTGACTCAAGTTTTTATGTCTCCTCTTACTACCTTGGCTTGTTCATCCGTTTATCTATTTCGGTTGTTGAGTGCTCTATGAGTGTTGTAGTGGGACTTATGTACAAACTTTGGTATCAATTGGATAACCTTTCAATATGTTGAGGATGTTTTCAAAAGTTTACTATATGATGCCTCATTACTATTACCTGTTGTATACATTCTATTATATTTTATCCTTGCACTGTGAGTTCTACGACAGGTTCAGATGTTGTTTACCTACTCTGATGATCGTCCATAGCCATCTGGCACACTTTTTAGTGCATTATTCCTCTTATTTACTACAGGGGTTATGGGCAGTCATCACATTTGGTATCAGAGCTCTGGTTAACGATTTTAGCCAAAGTTCAAGGACGTAATCATGTATAAGAGACGTACTTATAGATTCAGTTAGATGCTTACTGTATATATTAGCATATATAGTGGTAACGGTTGTTTTTCTTTAGCAGTTTTTCTTGGAAGTAGCTAATTATTCTAAATTGCAGTTTTAGAATGAGTAGACGAGAAACAAGATACGCTGCTAAGGAAGCTAATACTGGAGGGGAAATGGATGTGAACCAAATTACCCAGCCATGTTTGAAGCCATGATGGAGGCATTCATGCGAAGGGTCCAAGCTCCAGTGGCAGCTACGGTAGACGTAGGAGATCAGTTGCCTAGAGTTGTGGACTTTGCGAAGCTATGCAAAGACTATACATCTGTAGGAGGAAAACCATTCAGAGGGCCTGAGCCAGCTGAAGAGGTTCAGAGGTGGATGGACTCTTGTGTTCGTATCTTGGAGACTTAAGTTTGGATGATGCAACCAAGAGAAAGCTTCCATCAAGGCAACTGCAAGGCAGGGCCATGGAATGGTGGAATTCAGTTACGCTTGACACTTCAGAGGAAGAAATTTAATGGGAGCAATTCCAAGCTAAGTTCGAAGCAAAGTTTATCTCCACTGCTCAGAAGTCAACTTTGTTCAAGAGGTTCGTAGAGCTGAAGCAGAATGGTCGTTCTGAGCTTGACTATGTTTCTGATTTCGAGGCCTTGTCCAGATATGCTCATTCCTACTGATACACCCTATCAGAAGAACTAGAAGTTTGTTATGGGTCTGGATACCTATATTGGAAGGCCATTGGTGTATTATCTTGACGATTCATTCGAGAAGATTGTGGAAAAAGTTGTTTGCCATGAGAGCTTGTTTCCTATGGAAGCTAATGTTGTCGCTGCAACCAAAGAAGTTCAGGAACCACAAGAAGTTGGTAATAATAAGAAAAGGAAGCAGCAGCAGCAAAAGGGAAAGGATGGACAGAAGAAGCCTAAGAGTGAGGTGGTTTGCTTTAACTACCAACATAAGGGTCGTTACTCGAATGAGTGCAAGAATCCTAAAGCTAAGAAGAAGTGCTTCAAGTGTGGAAAGCCTGGGAATGAGAAGAAAGACTGTCCAGAATCAGCTAAGGGAAAGCAGGTTGTGTAGGCATATGCTTTGGAAGCCATGCCATCTTCTTCAAGAGATCCTACTGTAGAGGAAAAGGGAAAGGATGTCATCGTGCAAGGTACTCTTTCTGTTAATGGTGTTTCAGTTCGTGTGCTTTTTGATACTGGAGCATCGCTTTCATTCATTTGCAATGAGCTTTTGTGTCGCTTGAATTTGGAACCTGAGATTTGTGATAGACCATTGATCGTGACTAATCCAGTTGGGGTTTTATCCAGTTTGTGTACATTGTGTCGTGGTCTAGTGTTGTCGAGTCATGGTTACTCTTTTGTGTGTGATTGCTTTGTTCTTAACTTCATTGGGTTTGGGATCATCTTGGGCATGGATTGGCTCAAAAGGTATGCGGAGAGGGTAAATTGCGAGAAGATAGAGGTGAGGGTTGGGGATGTGGAAGGGCGAAAGGTGTTGATTAGAGGTAAGCGCGAGGACGAGGTCTTCGTGAGCTATTTTTATTCGCTTGGAATTTCATAAGAAGACCTATCATCAGTGTTGATCGCTAATGAGTATGTAGATGTCTTTGGCGAGGTCAAAGGGTTGCCACCGTGTCGTGAGATCGAGTTTAGAATCGATTTGGTCGAGAGTGCTAGACCAATCGTTATGCCTCTTAGGCGGATGGTGCCTAAGGAACAGCGAGAGTTGGAGGTGCAAGTTAGAGACCTTTTGGGAAAAGGATTCATTTGGAGGAATTTTTCCGAATAGGGTGCACCAGTGGTGTTTGCTACCAAGGCAGATAGCTTATTAAGATTGTGTGCGGACAATCATGAGATGAACAAGGCAATTAAGAAGAAGAAGTATCCGTTGCCAAGAATTGATGACTTGTTTGATCAGCATCATGAAGCCAAAGTGTTTTCTCAGATGGATTTAGCAACAGGATTTCACCAGTTGAGGATGGCTAAGGATAGTGTGCCAAAGACTGCTTTTAGGAAACCATCTGGTTTCTTCGAGTGGTTGGTGATGCCATTCGGGTTGACTAACGTGCCAGCATATTTTGTGGATCTTATGAATAGAATGTTCAGAGATCAGTTGAACAAGTTCGTGCTTGTGTTCGTGGATGATATTCTGCTTTATTCACAGAATGAGGAAGAACATAAGACGCACTTGAGAGTTGTTAACGACATTTTTCGTCAACACTGGAAATAGGTCTATGGGAGTGGACTGTGGAGACAGAACCTAACGGCTTCAGCGGAGATATTCTGATGATCCCGTCGCCTGACAAGATTCGCACAAGGGTATACTGGAAAGTAGTATAATATGCGGAAAAAGTAAAGACACACAACTTTATAGTGGTTCAGTTCCTTGGGAACCTACGTCCACTTTAAGAGTTTTTATGATTTTATTCATGGAGGAGGTTACATGGAAATCCCCAATTTTTATCTTTCAATTTTGGTTTCTAATTTCTAAAATAAGAAAAGAAGATCATCCCCCCGCAGATGTTACCTCTGGGGTCTTACTTATAGGGGGTTAGAGGACCCTTCTGCTGTTGGGCTATTGGGCCTATAAGAGCTTTGCCGGCCGCTTTTTCTTCGGTTTTGGACGTCCGGCTCCTGATCGCTTTTGCGGTACTGGTTATGGCCTTCGAAGTGGGGCTTCCATTGTTTTCCACTCCTTCGATGTGGGTATGAATTTGTCGCTACATTACCTTTCGGAAGATACTTGGATTTCTTGGTGATAGCTTTCGGTTGTATGCCCTCGAAGGTCAGCTCCCGATCATTCTGTGGATACTCAGAAGAGCTTGCTTTCCTAATATTTTCCCTATCCTGCCATGTCGATATTAAAGGGGGGGCTAACGCCGTCACATCCTTTCTCCCTTTTGTGTTTTTTTTATCAGGATTCCCTCCTCTCTTTTTTCTTAGTTTGCTGAATTGGACTCCTCCCCTTTCGTTACAGGGTATCCCTTAATGGATATACTTTGCCGGATAGGCTGTGTCGGCAATTTGTGGACTTCGAATTCTTTTCTCTTAAGAGGGCGGGGTTTGTATGGCTCTTAAATCATTCTTTCGTCTCGTGATCACTAGATACCCTTTTCGCCATTAGCTGGTAGCGGGGATGAGTCTCAGTTGATGCTGCCCTTCGGATTTTTTTTCCTGTTTTTGCCTCATCTTAGTTCTTGGCCCTACTCTCTAAAAGACCATTGGTGCTTATGGTAATCTGATACCCCTTCGCTGCTATTATATTTCATTGTCAACTTTTTGGTAGTAACATTTGCCTCCCCTCCTAGTGAAGGGGTATTTTTTGACTTTTCAAGTCAAATTCCTTGTCCTCTCCGCGGTATCTTTCGATCTCTCTCGACTGAAGCCTTAATTGGCTTTTCTTCGCATAGTTCTCATTAGTTTTGAATACGAAAACCCTGATGATGATTTTTTTTACCTTCTTCCTCTTTTTTTTAAAATGAAGAAAGATAGTGAGGTACCACAAAATTTGGTCCTACACCTAAATACACACAACAATCAGAGCATAATAATACTTCCATTACAGTTTAAAAACAAAAGTACACACAAACGGGGCCTACACAAGAGCTGAGATTTTTCATGCAAAACGAGGAAAGCACCTACCAAACCCTAACTACATCATCCATTTGTTGCGTGTTCTGCTGCCAAAGATGTTATGTAGTAAATATTTAAACTCACAACGATCAAATTCTCCCAGAAGGTGACCAAGGCCTGAGCCTTCCCAAGTATTGCCCTTTGATAGTTCCGCACTAGAGGGTTTAACCACCTCCTTGCCTTTACTGGTCTCCTTAGCATACTTTATCCTATTGTTGTCAACAAAACCCACATTTTTTGGTACTACGTCAATAACATTGGTTCCCTCCTTACAGCTTTCAGAATTGATCGTCTCTTCTTCGTTTTCATCCGACAGCTCTACTTCGTCTTCGTTGATATCTGAAAGAATTGCAAATGGGTTCGAAGAAGACGCTCCTCCAATGTTAAATCTACCCACAACCTTCATCTCTCTTCTTGGCTTCCAAACTCTGAAAAATCCATTCCTATCTCTTATGAATACCCAATTCTTGAAATCCGTAGGCTTGAAAGGATCGTTGGGATCCCCCGAAAAGCTTGTTAACTTCAATTTCGTGACATGAGGTCCGAGTAAAAAGTCTTATTAGTGATGGAATATACACTGGTGATGGAATCTTTATTTCTGCCTTAAGATAAGAAAAGTCTGCTACGTCCCACACGTCTTCTTGTATCCTTAAGACTTTTCCTACTTTCGATAGTATGATTTTCACCATCTTAAAGTTGCGAAATATGATGGGGAGATTTTTTTAGGATAACCCAATGAATCACCTCCTATCTGGGATTTGCGGAACCAAAATTAAGACACCACGATCGAATGTGTAGAGTACCCCTGTCAGTCGTAATGGAGTAGAAATCCCCTATAAAGAAAGCCCTTGGAAATTTAACAATGAAAACATTACCAAACTTCTTGACGTTCCATTTCCAAGAGTACAGGTAATAGAATTCCCACTTAAAGGCTCGTGTGATGTTGTTGACTGAGAACTGACCAGAGAAAATCGAGATAATTGCCCAGGAAATGAAGCGTTGTAATTCTTCGTCAGAAACAAGTGGTGACATGTCAAGCTCATTTCCAGTTGCTATTTTGTCTCTCTTCTTTTTATTTTTTGAATAAGGAGAGTAGGAGCATCAAAATCCTTTATGCCTTGTCTTTTTATACTCGAAGTAAAGGACCATATTTCTACAATCTTCAATCCGGCGGTTAGAATTTCTATGCCATGAGCGTTGCTTCATGTGATTTGATCCTGCTCAGGATTTTTGGAATACGAAAAGGCTTTAAGAGCCGGTAATGATGATTTCCTTCGCCTCGATTTCGGGTGAAAGATCTGTTCATAATATTTCTTCAAATGGTTCCTTAACTGGGGCACGTGCGGTTAATCTGAGGCTTTGCTCGCACGTGGGGTTCCAAATTAGACAATTTTCCTGACGTCGTTTTAGGAGTACGGAAGGCTAAGACGGGGTTGACCCCACTTTGACCAATATATATTATTTTCTTGTTTTCTTAGGGAGAGACCCGTGCAGATAAGAGGGTTTGGAGACCATCATTCATTCGATCGAACGAAGGTTGAAGATCGGGGCCCCTTTGTTGTCAACATAGCGGAAGTCTCAAACTAGACCCAGATTCGGGTATCAAATAGGTGGAAGACCGGAACCCTCGCCGGTATTAGTGGAAATCCCGAACTGAACCCAGATTCGGGCATTAAATTAGAAGAGTGAAACCCTCTCCGGTATTAGTGGAAGTCCAGAACCAAACCCAGATTCGGGTATTAAATAGACACAAGACCGGTACTCTCCCCGGTATTAGTAGAAGTCCAGAACCGAACCCAGATTTGGGTATTAAATAGATAAGAGACCGGAACCCCTTCCGGTATTAATGGAAGTCCAGAATCGTACCCAGATTTGGGTATTAAATATATAGAGGACCGAAACCCCTTCCATTATTAATAGAAGTCCAGATTCGTACCCAGATTCGGGTGTTAAATAGACAGAAGACCGGAACCCCTTCCGGTATTAATAGAAGTCCAGAACCGAACCCAGATTCGGGTATTAAAAAGATAGAGGACCGGAACACCTTCCGGTATTAATAGAAGTCCAGAATCGTACCCAGATTCGGGTATTAAATAGATAGAGGACCGGAACCTCTCCCGATATTAATAGAAGTCCTGAGCCGAACCCATATTCGGGTATTAAATCTTTGTTTTGAGTTACCATTTCGGTTTTGCTTACCTGAGCATAGGTTATGTGCGTTTTTGAGTGCTTCCTTCAAGCTTTCTTTAAGATTTTTCTCTCTTCAAGCTTTTGCTTTCTTCAAGCTATTGCTTTCTTTCAAGCTCTTATTTTCTTCAAGATTTTGCTTTCTTCAAGCTTTTGCTCCCTTCCGCGGGATGATATTTGAGTAGAGTTTGTACGTGCTCCAAGTGCTCCCTTCGAGCTTTTCCTCCCTTCTTCGGGTTGGATTTTGAGCAGAGGATGTACGTGCTCCATGTGCTCCCTTCGAGCTTTTTCTCCCTTCTTCGGGTTGGAAAATATACTCCCCTTTTGGAGCATTGGTTAGAACATACCCATGTAGAGCATTGGTTAGAACGTACCCATGTAGCGTATTGGTTAGAACATACTCAAGAGCATTAGTTAGAACGTACTCAAGAAGAGCATCGGTTAGGTGAGCATATAGCTCATGTAGCGTAGAGCATACAGCTCGCATCGTGATGAGCATATAACCCGCGTAGTGTAAAAATGCTGGGAGCGGAACCATAGTTCCGCAGATGGAAAAACCACTAATGGCATCAAGGATATTGTGAAAAGTGTATCCACACAAAGCTTTGCAGGCCGGCGAGATTTGTCAAATGTTGTGTGGATGCTTAGCTTAAGCATCTTGGTTTATGAGATGCAAAACTATCATTAGACACAAAACAAGGATACTGTGTCAGAATTCATAGCGTCGAGGGATTTTTAGAGGAACCCCTGGACGTTGTAGTGCCTACCGGCATAAGTCAGGGTTTGTAACATGTCATACAAAGAAAAACAACATAGCCATTCAAACAATCGTTCATGACACCTCGTAGAAAGCCCTCCTACTTGCCATAGACTCAAAGATTTAGCTACCCTAAGTGATACCTTAAACTCCCTATCCGCCTAAAGAGCGAGGATTGGGTACGAAGAAAGGTCATTTAGACTGAGGTCTTAAGCTAACCTGAACACTATAAAAGCTTTAAACAGGCACATAACCCTTAGTATGACTATATAAGTACAGACCGCACAATGCACACACAAGCAAGCATTCATAAGTTGAAAATTATGGCAGCAACAACCACCTGATCCAGAAGGAGTGCCCCTAGGAGCTTACTTAGTACCTAGTATCCCTTCTGAAACACGGGGCATGAAAGCATCGCATGTCCCGATGTTTGGAAAATGCGACAAGTACGGGTCCTTGGACACTTAGAGTAGCGGTCCTTTGTCCCGTAATTGTAACTATTCCCATGGGTCGAGCCGAAGATTTTGAGTCCGAAAGGTTCCTTCACACTCCCAGGATCAAGACCTTTGCCATAAGAGTTAGCAAACCTTGTTTTAGGAGGCATAGGTGCAGGAGAGGCTCCGACCGCTGGGTCATCCGATGTGAGGTTGAATGGATGTTGACTTGACTTCATTTCGTCATAGATATCTTCCTCTAGATGTCCTTCCTAGATGAGTCTTTGCATTACACCTTCCAACACCCCGCATTTATTGGTTTGATGTCCATTTCTCTTGTGATATCCGTAATACTCCCGTCCCTTGAATGGTTCTAGATGGTTCTTCGATTTGAAATGCACCGAGAAGCTGATTTTCTCCTTCAATGCTGCATATAAGTGAGAAATTGGTTTGCTTAAGGTCACAGTGTCGGCGCTTGGTTCCTCTTCCCTTAGGTTCTTTCGATCTTCAAGAAATCTAAGCCTCCCATCCCGAAGATTCTGACGAGTGTGAGGTTTCTTGTCTTCTTTGTAACAACCAAGACTTCTTCTCGAACGATACAACTCTTCCATGCGGATGAAGGTGATCACACAATGGTAAAATTCGGGTAAATCTTTACATCCTCGTACTTATAGTTCTTCCCAAAAAGGCGTTCCTTTGATCAGTCCTGAATGAACGGCGAAAAGCTTATCGCGATAACTCATACCCTCTGCTCTCGAAGCTTCAGCATTGAATCGCTTTATGTAGTCAGCTATAGATTTTTCTGGACCTTGTTTTACACTTATAACAGTTGCATATCTACCACTGGGTTCTTATGGCTACAAACTATATAGAGAAATTATGGGAGAATTGTTCCCAAGAATGGATTTCCTTCTCCTGATATCGTTAGTACCATTTAGCAGTTGTTTCTCGCAATGTCAAAGGAAATATTCGGCATCGAGTCATTTCTGAAGCATCATGGAAATCCATATAACTTTCAAACGCAGTGAGATGTTCTTCAGGGTCTGCAGCTGCGTCATATATAAATCACGGTGCCTTTATGCTGGATGGAGTTTCAGTAGGTCTTTCCCTTCCGCCCTCTGGTGGTGACGGACTTCTATTCATGCTTGAATCAGTTGCTTCACTTGACACTCGATTGTTCCCTAGTGAAACTGGATTGCTCTGTAGGTCCGCTGGAGGTTCAATGGGACTGTCAAACTCTTGAGGTGCCATTATTCTTGATTCTGCTTCATAAGGCACTATGCCCGAGGCCAACCGGACTAAGTCTACCTCAATAAGTCTTCTGGTAGTAACGATTTGTGTTGCCAAAAGTAATATTTATGTATCGTCACTCTCCCCTGGACTGGAGATCCCTTCATTTCTGATTTAGCTGGGTTAATTTGCAGACTGGACGGGGGTCCAGCTTTGCTATAGAATTCGGAGGGTATCTTCGCCTTAAACTCTGCTTGATAGGTTTCCACCTGAAAGGCTCTTCAGGTTGAATCTTCTCTAACGGACCTCCAAGTTGCATCAACCTGCAAAGTCAGATATAGCGTTTCCAATTCATCATTCTTCTCCTTTATCAGAATCGGGGCCGTCCTCATCCTTAGATTTGTAGAGTTGGCATTCGATAGTACGCTAGTTTCTACATCCGAGGATAAGTTGGAGCCTCGCTCTACGCTTTCCTACTGTGCATCCATTCTAAACAGTTCCCGAGGATGTCTTGCTATGACGAAATATATAATAAAAAGGGGTAGGAATATGAGAGGGAAGGTGGATGGCTTTAGGGTTACGCAACTTTTCAATCAATCGGTTTCTTCAGGTAGCCATATACGGGCAGGAACTCCTCACCACGGCTTCCCTTGCTTGGTTCCTTTTCCTCAAATCTAGTCCAATCCGGGATGGAACAGCCCAGGTGAATATGTGTATGGCCGTTAACCACAAGGTCGGAGGTTCAAGCCTTCCTAGTGCCAAAATGTTAACGATATTTTTCATCAACACAGGAAATAGGTCTATGGGAGTGGACCGTGGAGACAGCGTTAGGTTGCTAAGAACCTAATGGCTTCAACAGAGATATTCTGATGATCCCCCCGTCTGACAAGATTCACACAAGGGTATACTGGAAAGTAGTATAGTATGCGGAAAAAGTAAAGACATAAAACTTTATAGTGATTCAGTCCCTTGGAAATCTACGTCCACTTTAAGAGTTTTTATGATTTTATTCATGGAGGAGGTTACATGGGAATCCCCAATTTTTATCTTCCAATTTTGGTTTCTACTTTCTAACATAAGAGAAGAAGAACGTCCCCCCACTAATGTTACCTCTGGGGTCTTACTTATAGAGGGTTGAAGAACCCTTCTGCTGTTGGGCTATTGGGCCTATAAGAGCTTTGTCGGCCACCTTTTTCTTCGGTTTCGGACGTCCGACTCCCGGTCGCTATTGCGATACTGGTTATGGCCTTCGAAGTGGGGCTTCCGTTGTTTTCCACTCCTTCGATGTGGGTATGAATTTGTCGATACATTGCCTTTCGGAAGATACTTGGATATCTTGGTGATAGCTTCCGGTTGTATGCCCTTGAAGGTTAGAACCCGATCATTCTGTGGATACTCAGAAGAGCCTGTTTTCCTGATATCTTCCCTATCCTGTCGTTTCGATATTAAAGGGGGGGGGGGGACTAATGCCGGCACACCCTTTCTCCCTTCTGTGTTTCTGTTATCAGGATTCTCTCCTCACTTTTTCTTACTTGGCTGACTCAGACTCCTCCTCTTTCGTTACAGGGTATCCCTTAATGTATATACTCTACCGGATAGGCTGTGTCGGCAATTTGTTGACTTCGAATTCTTTTCTCTTACGGGGTGGGGTTTGTGTGGCTCTTAAATCATCCTTTCGTTCTCGTGATTACCAGATACCCTTTTCGCCATTAGCTGGTAGTGGGGATGAGTCTCGGTTGATGTTGCCTTTGGAAATTTTTTCCTATTTTTGCCTCTTCTTAGTCCTTGGCCCTACTCTCTAAAAGGCCATTGGGTGCTTATGGTTATCCGATACCCCTTCGGTGCTATTCTATTTTATTGTCAACTTTTTGGTGGTAACAAGAGTTGTGTTAGAGATCTTGCGAAAGCATCAGCTGAGAGCTAAGTTTTCCAAGTGTCACTTCTGGAAGAGTGAAGTGAGGTTCTCAGGCCATGTTGTTTCTGGAGATGGAATAGTGGTTGACCGCGCTAAAGTGGCAACAATCCAGGACAGGGATAGACCTAAGAATGCGACGGATGTTTGGAGTTTCCTTGGGTTGGCTGGTTATTATCGACGGTTTATCAAGGATTTTTCCAAGGTACTTGTATCATTGATGGGATTGACAAAGAAGAACCAAGTGTTCACATGGGATGCAAAGTGTGAGCAAGCGTTTGGAATCTTGAAGGAGAAACTAACGAGTGCTCCTATGTTGACCATTCCAAGTGGGAATGAAGAGATGGTGGTATACACCGATGCATGTGGTACTGGACTTGGAGCAGTGCTAATGCAGAAGGATAAGGATGTGGCCTACGCGAGTCGACAGCTAAAGCCGCATGAGAAGGATTACCCAACTCATGATTTGGAGTTGGCGCCGATTGTCTTTGCTCTGAAGATGTGGAGACATTACCTATTGGGAGTTCGATTTGAGTTGTTTACGGATCACGAATCATTAAAGTATATTTTCTCCCAAAAGGATTTGAATCTTTGGCAGCAACGATGGTTAGAGTTTCTGGCATCATATGATTTTGTATAGCCTATACTCCTGGAAAAGGAAATGCAGTTGCAAATGAGTTGAGTCGAAGACATGCAAGTTTGGGAGCGATGTTTTCAGAATGAAAGAGCCTCGAGTATTTGGCAAGGTTTGATTTCAGGCCAAGGTGTGAGTTGGAACCTAAAATGTTGGCAAGCTTATCGATAAGACCTACTCTTATCAAAAGGATTGGCGAGAGCCAAAAGCGAGAAGCAAAGTTTGTCGAGTTTATCCAGAAGTTGGAACCAGATAATAAAGAGTTCGAGGTGGATCGGGAAGGTTGGCTTCGAAAACAAGGACGATTGGTTGTTCCTGATATTGATGGATTGAGAGATGAGGTTCTAAGAGAATGTCATCACTCGAAGTTGACAATTCATCCCGGTGGCAATAAGATGTATCAGGACATGAAGTGAGTCTACTACTGGGAAGGAATGAAGCGAGATATTGGAAAGTTTGTTTCCAAGTGCATGAACTGTTAGTTGGTGAAAGCTAAACAGAAGAAGCCAAGTGGTTTTCTTCAGCCATTAGAAGTTCCTACGTGGAAGTGGGACCAGATATCGATTGATTACCTAGAACTAGGATAGGGAATGAAGGGATTTGGGTCATTGTAGATCGTTTAACCAAAAGTGCAAGGTTCATTCATGTCAAATCGGCTAAGACGACATCGAAATTGGCTAAACTTTATGTGAAATGGATAGTGCGATTCCATGGTGTCCCAAAGAGTATAGTGAGTGACTGAGATCCGTTGTTCACTAGCGGATTTTGGAAAGTTTGCAAGAATCTTTGGGAACCGAGTTATGCCTGAGTACGACATATCATCCCCAAACCGATGGTCAGATCGAGAGGGTTAACCGAGTTTTGGAAGATATCCTGAGGGCTTGTGTGTTAGACTTCGGAGGATCATGGGAAGACCATCTACATCTAGTTGAGTTTGCATATAATAATAGCTACCAATCCAGCATTGGGATGGCAACATACGATGCGTTATATAGAAGGTCGTGCAATTCTCCAACTTGTTGGTTAGAAATTAAAGATAAGTTGGTACTCGGGCCAGAGATGATTAGAGAGATCTCGGATTGTATCGAGATCGTTCGACAACAAATGAAGGAAGCTCAAGATCGTCAAAAGAGTTATGCTGATAAGCATCGAAAAGATTTGGAATTTGACATTGGCAATATGGTCTTTGTGAAGATTTCGCCGTTGAAGCATGTGGTTCGATTCAGAAACAAAGGAAAGTTAGCTCCAAGGTTCGTTGGACCATTTCCGATAGTCGAGTGAATTGGAAAGCTCGCATATAGATTGGAGTTACCCGAGAAGATGTGAAGTGTGCATAATGTGTTCCATGTGTCATTTCTACGGAAGTTTGTGCATGATTCGAATATGGTGGTACCTCCAGAGCAGTATGAAGACCTTGAAGTGGAAACTGCAGTTACAAGACCTCGTAAGCCACTTCGTGTTGTGGGGAATGACACGAAACAACTTAGGAGGAAGACAGGTAAGCTAGTCAAGGTACAATGGGGGTGAAGATAGTAACGATTGTACGAGGGAGATAGAAGAGAGTATGAAGGCGACTCATCCAGAACTCTTAGTCGGTAGGACCCACTGATCATATGATCGTTATATCATTATATCTTGTTGTTGTTTGATAGAATTCCGCGTCCTAGGATAAGGCTATGGATGCATGACTTGATGGTTGCTAGTTTGGGTTATAGAATTGGCTTCTCATGGATGATAGGCATGCAGAATTGTTGTGGTTGCTTATGTTTACTTGGAATTTCAGGGGCGAAATTCTTAAAGGGGGGGGGGGGGGGGGAGGAGAATGTAACAGCCTGCATTTTACGTATCGGAAGATCGTAAAATATTTTTATTTTTTGCCCTAAGGGTTGGATCATTCTCATCTTTTAATATGTTGCTTACGGGGATGTGAGACATGTCTATAATTTTTACCAATTTTGTTTCTGACCATTTTGCCCCTGTCTGTCTTGTACAAGGCATAAGTTTTGACTCAGGTCGAATTAGAGGGTGAGACCTGTGCCATTGGAAAGGAATTGATGATTGTCTTTCCATAGAGTGGTTACATTAAAGATTTGGCTCAGCGGTTTGGGAGAAATCGTTGTTTTAAGGTATTTCAGTTGGCTGTCCAGGTTTGGTAAGCCAAAATGGGCTGAATTGGGAAGACCCATTAGGGTTTGGTGGAAACTATAAATATGGGGTAAGGGATATGAGAAAGGGTTTGAATTTTCCATTCTCTCATTGGGAGGTCTTGTGCTCCTCCTTCCTCTAACACTTTTCCACCATTAAAAATCAAAATCTGAGGAGGGAAATCATAGAACTACACCATTAGAGGCTAGATCTACATCAATTGAGGCAAGAGTTCATCGAATCAATAGGTTTGGTGCGAGGTGCTTACTATCCGGATTCAAATTTCTATCATTTTAGCTTGTTATGGAGAATCGGTTGGTGATATGCATCTCTCACATGGATTCAACGAAGTATATGAGTGTATGAGTGTTTGTTCATGTTTTCATCGAATTCAAGTGTTTTCTCATTGATCTACACCATTATATGTCCATTTTCATATGAATCACCCCCTGATCTAATTTAGCAAGTTTAACCAGTTAATTCCATGCCTTTTCATATGTTTATGTAAGTTAGATCTCTCATTTTGACCATATGTAACTTTTAATCGTTTTTGGTGAAATTTACATCATTTTAGTGATAGTCATCATATTCATGTTGTTAGCAATGCTATGACATGTTTATGGATGCATTTGGTGAATTGGTTGAGTTAGTTTCGTCAAATTTGTCGTTTGGTGAAGTTTTGGTCGAAATCCGAGTTGAAATTGCAATATGTAGGTTTTGGGTCGGTCAGAAGTGGGTCGGGTCGGTTCAAAACTTGTCTTGGGGAACAAGCCAGAAAATGTGTTGGTCAAACTTTTGGGTTGGGTCGGTCCATACCTGGTTTGTCCTATCGGGTCGGTTGGTTGTGACTAGGTCGGTCGGTTGAGGTTCATGTTTTGTTGAGGAAGCAAGTGGGTCGGGTCGGTCCATTCTGATCGGGTCGGTCGTCCTTTGGGTCGGCCGGGATGGAACTGTGTGAGGGCATCAGGTCGGGTCGGACATAACCGGGTCGAAAGGATCTGGGGTTGCACACAGTTGGTCGGGTCGACCGGGTTCGAAGGCATGGGTCGGTCGGGTCAAAGTGGGTCGGTCGGTTGGGTATTCTGGTTGATCGGTCAAGTTGGAGGAGTTTTTGGCAGTGCTTTTAAATGCTATGGTGGGTGGCTTAAGTGCTATGGGTTGTTTTCAATGGGGTCATTTTTTGAAAAAGTACGTTTTTCGGGTACGACCTGGGTTTAAAGAAAAGAGCTTGAAAAAATATATTTTTCGGGGGCAAACCCCCGAACCCTACTCAAGCTGCAGCGCAGTGGTGTAACTTGGCTCGGTGATGGTGTGACTTCGAAGTAAATTCAAGTTGGAAGGTTCGAAGTGTTAAAAGATGTTCGTTGATCGGTGTAGAACAATGAATGAGGTGATAACTCAAAGGTCGTGAGTTGGTGGATAATGGTTGCTCGAGAAGGTTGCTTGGGCTATGAAAAGTCGTAAGTTGGACGACCAGAGATGCGAAGGCCGAGAGATTATCGCTGTCGTAAGTTCTAGCAGGCCCGAAGCAGGGGTACGATAGAGACGTCCAAAAGATCGGTTGTAGGTCGAGTACCCTAGGTCTTGGGGAAAGGCCTAGTTGTCAAGGTTGGACATACGGAGTTTATGCTAGAACTGGGGTTACTATTAGCCCTTGACATATGGCAAGGTTGGTCGTCATACGATTAACGATGGTTTCGAAGCAAGATTGGCGGTGATAGCCAAAGTCTATCATGATTGATTAGTTGCTTTGTTTGAATCATCTCATGTAGATTGTCCAACGTCGAAGGAGATGTTCCTTGGGTGCTGGTTTGATATTGGTTTAGGCCTCTGGGGCATGTGCTTGAGGGGTATTGAGTTCGATTAGGATGGTTTACATGAGATCTATAATTTGGACGTCATAAGTGCTTTGCTATGATTGAATAAGTGTTCTAGTTTTTATGGATGTATAGTTGAATTGTTTAAAGTAAAGGCTATCACTGTCCGATGTGAAGAAGATAAGGTTGAGTTCTTCTTTGGTGTTGTGGGTAAATTAGTATATTTATCTATCCCTTCTCATATACTTTATTGTTGAAGTTTGTTAGCTGTTTTATCGCTCACTAAGACTGTTGTCTGACTCAAGGTTTTGTGTCTCCTCTTATTACCTTGGGTTGTTCATCCGGTTGTGGATGGACAGACTAAGTAGCAGGTTACAGGTGATTAGTGAGGGTGATGCTGCTGTGCGGAAGCGAGCAGGAGGCTGGCGTACTAGTTTTATTACTATCTAGTATTTCTATTTCCGTTGTTGAGTGCTTTATGAGTGTTGTAGTAAGGACTTATGTACAAACTTTGGTATCAGTTGGATAACCTTTCAAGATGTTGAGAAAATTTTCAAAAGTCTGCTATATGATGCCTCATTACTATTACTTGTTGTATACGTTCTATTATATTTTATCCTTGCGCTGTGAGTTCTACGACAGGTTCCGATGTTGTTTACCTACTCTGATGATCGTCCATAGCTGCCTGTCACACTTTTCAGCGCATTATTCCTCTTGTTTAGTGTAGGGGTTATGGGCGGTCATCACAATCCCGATGCCCTCCAAAGTTCCTCCGCCATGTTTCGCCTGAATCGGATCATTAAACGTTCGATTTGTTATGTTCTTCGATATTAAGCCCTACGACACATAATTCTAAATAAACAAATCGCGCACAACATACAATTCAACCTATCAAACAATAACCTATCCAAATTTGATCATGAATTATCATATGAACACATACAAACTTGATGCATCCTAAAACAATCATAAATGTAGCATTATTCTACATCAAAAGCACATAAAACATGACGGACTTAGTGAATTATATTATATACGATCAAATTAGATCGGCCTAGGCAGTTTAGATCTGAATTAAACACGTATGATCGGTTTTTAAGTGAAATTAACATGTGAGGTGTTTCATTAATTAACACATATAATTCATAGTAAGCATATCAGAGATCTCTATCACTCACCGAAACCTAGATTACATGCGATATTGATGAAATCAAATTTGGACAAAGAAGAGACAACAAGAAAACACTTGAATTCAATACAAAACAATGAGATATGATATTCCTTGATGTAGATCTTTGTTTCTACATGCGATATAGAATTATTTAAGAGAGAAATTAGGGTTAGGGAAATTAGGTTGAATAGGATATTCACAAACGCTCAGCCTAATATTTGGAATGAGTAGAAGAACCTTAATTATCTTCTCAAACCCTCTATTTATAATCTTAGGTCATTAGACTAATGGGCTCATTTATCAGCCCATTAGTTGCTAATTAACCTGGCCAGCAGAAACAAAAACTTAAAGCAGCGATTTCTCCTAAACCGCTGGGCAAAGTCTTTTGTGTGACCCCTCTAAGGAATGGCCAACCACCATTCCGATTCAATAAGACCAATTGCAAGTTCAATCCCAAACAAAATTTATAGCTAAAGAAGTAAGTCATAGGGGTAAATGGTCACAAAATGATTCTGTAAAAATCATGGACATGTTTCACACCTTCATGAACAATATATTAAAATATGGGAATGATTCAATTACTAGAGAATCAAATAGTGTTATTTTACGATTTTACGATATGTAAAATACGAATCATTACAATAGCGAAATATAATCATCAAGATCAACACGAAATCAACACAGACTATCAACGCAACTTTCAGATATATCAAGATAACTGAAACCATAAGGGTCAAGTTTATTATTCACCTTGGTTGGGTAGGGATGATGAGATCTGTTAATGAAATGTTCCATGCTCTAAGTTTTCCTAGCTGTTCCTTCTTCCGCTTCTTCTCCTAACTTGTAATAACCGACATTTCTTTAGTTTTCGTTTAGGTTTAAGAATGAGTATTGTGAATGAAATTTTGGAAAACATGATACATATACAAATATAGGCCGAAAGTTCCAATTTTGCCCTCCTCATGTCTCCCTTCCTTATACATGTCTTATTTAGTTTATTTGGTTACAAATGCCAACCTTGTAATTGATTAGTAAGTACAAATCCCATTACCTCATCCATCACATTAGTCCAATTTAATTACAAAATTAAATTATTGAATAATGTCCTACTAAAATTAGGGATGTTACACTATATCCCATTCATTTTAGGTATTTTTGTCAATTCCTTAAGTAATATTTGAAACCAATTTATACATACATTGTTTATCTTCTGATAAAAATGTATTATATGTTAAATATCAAACTAAAAAATTATGTGTATAAACATTTACTTATTGAAATTTATAAATATATTGAGTTGAAACTTAGTTAAAAATACTAACATCCATTTATTTTCTTAATAAATATAAATCCTAAATACTAATAGATTAATATACAACTCATTTTTATCTTCAAATGCAACAATTTAATTTTTATTCAGACATAAGAATAGATTAACCAAATAACAAAGTTACGTTAATTATAATTAGTTTAATGCACAACTCATTTATCTTACGAAAATTTACCTTATCTTCCATGACAACTTTAAGTTTTAAAAACATTTATAGAATTATTTTTCTATAGTATATCATGTGCATGCCAAAGGTCTCACATTAGTTTATCTTTAAAATATCTCCCATTTCTCCAATATTATTTACATGATTCTCTTATCTGTGTAACTATATTAAACAAAAAATTTCCTACTTTAATGTTTAAAGGATAACCGTTTTTTTAATGTTTATCAAGCTTTTTAGTTTTCATAGTTTCAAATTTCAAACTTTGGAAAATCGAAGGTTACATTTTGTACTTACAGGTTTTCAAATTCAAAATTCATTTTGAATTTCAAATTTCAACTTTGAAATTCAAATTTGGACTATAATTTTTAAAATCCATGCCTTGAAACTTTACTAGTTTCAAATTTCAAATTAAAAATAATATCCAAACATTAAAAATTCAATGTGCAACTACAACTTCTTAAACTTCAAAGTTTTAAAGTTTCAAATTCAAAATTTAAATTCAACCTACAAATTCAAATTCCGAAACTCAAAATTTTAAAATATGATTTTTCAAACTCCACTTATTATAAAAAAAAGGAAAATTTCTAACCATAAATTTTCAAATCTACAGTTCCGAATTTCAAATCCTCAATATCAAATTTATGAGTTCAAAATTCAAATTAGAATTTTGAAATTCAAATTTTAAACTTAAAAATTAAATTTCACATTCAATAGCCAAAAGCCAATTTTTTCAAGTCATACCTTTATGCTTAATTGAAATCAAATAAAAAAATTGGCAAGTGATTTTTTTATTTTTTTTAAATAAATATATGAAGTTGAACATTCAGAAGTTGATCATAACAAAATAGTTAAAATGAGCCTTTCAAACGATTTTTTTTCTAATACAAAAATGCCCAATTCCGGTTACTTTTTCCGTGAACTGGCCCTTAGATCTGAAACCGTAAAATGTTTAGAATTATTTCGGGCCTGCCGACTTTTGCTTATTTCAGATGACCCTTTAATTTCATACGCCACTTTTAGCACTGTCTGCTATACTGCGCCAGACCGTACCGTCTTCCTCTTCAGTTTCCCCAATATCAAGGAGGGTATCTATCTACGAAACCCTATAATTTTCGCATTCATCCGCTGGACCTCTGCTTTCTTTGTGTCCATGGACGGACAGGGCGGTGGGGGAATGACTTCTAAGATTGGGGTTGAAGCGAAAGCGGAGGGGCAGTACGTTAAAGCGAAGACGTCGGTTTGGTGGGATATAGAAAATTGTGCTGTGCCAAGATCTTGCGATCCTCATCTAATCGCTAAGAATATCAGTATGGCCTTGGCAGCACTGGATTATAAAGGACCTGTCGCGATTAACGCGTACGGGGATACTAGCAAGATCAATTCTAGTGTTCAACAGGCTCTATCGAGTACGGGAATTTCTTTGAATCATGTTCCTGCTGGTAAATTTTTTTATTTTTAGTGTTGCTGTCTATTTGGAATGTTAAAGTTTGAATTTTTAGGGTTTGGTCTGGTTAATTTATGCGATTACTGATAGGTAGTTAACAAGAACAACTTATGGAACTCTGGAGAGTTTGATTTGGTTACTTGAATGAAGGTTTTTTTGGGAATTGTCATTGTTGATCATGTAGATTCTGCTCACAAACCGCCATAAATTATTGAGTATAATTAAACTTCCAGAAAGGTTGCCTAGTATAGTCAATTCGAACAGACGACTATGTACTAGTGGTTGAATTGATTTTGGTATAATTTCATGCTATGCTAAGTAATTGGGGTTTGTATATTTTTATGGGAAATGCTAGTTGATCACTATAAATGGCAGCGGCTATTGTTACTCAAAATTGAACATATATTTAGGCACAACAAGTGTGAGTCATTAGATTTGTTTCTCTTTAGATGGAAGGTGGAATTCAGGGAGCGATCTAATGGTTTAGATCTATTGTGTCACTATTTTGTGTTCAAATAGACTTGTCACTTTCCTCTCTACAAATTATTAAGCCATTTTGTAAAAACATAGCCCATTATTGAACATTTTTTTAGCATGATATAATGTTATATTTACATATAGCCAGAGGTACATTCGTACTTGTGAATATCGAGGAAGGATCTGCAGTATGGCTTTTTTTTATGTTCCTGATTTGTTCTCGACTTATTTTTTATATCAACGTGATTTGTATTCAACATTTTTTTTTTGGACGTGAGTTGATTATCAACAACAGCATCGCTGCTGAAAATTAGTGTATCCTGATATCGCTTTTCCACCAAAATTAATACACTAAAGCTAATGATTACAGTAAATACTTTTAGGTTATAACGTATTGCATAAATCATTTTGATGGTCTAAATGTAGCGCATTGAGATATTTTGTTGCACAAATGATGATGATGAGTAGACCACTGCTGTAGAAAACTGTTAAATTCCAATGATTGTAGATACCAAAAATAAATCCGGGCACAAATCAGAGATACAAAAAATTTGGATGTGAACACTTCCTCCTATTTATGTATGCATGTGTGTCCCTGCGCATATACATACACACACGTAGATGTGTGCGCCCTGGGGGAGGGGGTTGTATTCATCGTGTTACCATGTTTCAATTAAAACGGGAAAACTTCATGTTCGAGTTCAGTATGGATTCTGTGGTGATTAGATGCTTGACTATGCCTATTTTCTGTGGTTATTAGGTTTCTTTTTCTTCCTCCTTTTTTCTCTTGTATTTTAGTAGATAATCCTTAATGGTGCTCTGATAATTTTATAACATTGTATTCAAAGTGAAATCTTGGTGTAACCTATCCCAATAGACAATAACAAAGCAATATACAACTAGGGTGTTTGACCGCTTATGATAGAATCATGAAAAGTTAATGTCTTGTGTTACGTTTACGCTGTTTTGATTTTGTATTTACGTATTTTTCTTATAAACACGTATGATATTTTCAGAATTTATTACACAAGTTGTAATTATTTAGGTGGATGAATACTTTGCTTGTTATATTCATAACATCCATCTACCCGTTCATAAGTGGAATTATATTTATTTATATTGAAATCTCAAAGACCAAAGCTTACTTTCGTAAACTCTGAGAGAATATGTGCTAAAACCCCAAGACACACTGGAACGTGCACTAAAACCCCAACACATACCCTTGTAAGTCACATGGTGTTATGCTTGCTGCTATTATTGCCCTTGACATTTTGTCACTCAACTTTATGGCCCCCATTGAATAATCTCCTATTTCAATTTTGTGCTGATTCTTTGTTGTCATAATTTTTCAATTACCCATCAGTTTTAATGTTCAATATTATTGATGCATGACATTAACAACTAATGTTTTCATCACTGCCAGTTAACCATTTGTCAATACAATTTATTGAGTTATGAACCACTTTACGTAAAGGAATAGCCATGAATTTTCTAAGCATCTTTACAATAATCATCACTTCTCAAGTTCAAATTCTTGGTTTGTTCGCCATTTTAAATTTGTATATCACTAGGCACAAGAAACAGTTACTAATGGCACTGTTGCTTGAGCATGGATCAGCCTCTATGTAATATCAGCCAGCCAACATGTTGTTGATTTCCAACTTCGTTTTTTTACATGATAACCAATGCAAGTATTATGAGGTTGGTATCATCTTAAAATGAAATCTTTTTTTTTTTCTTTTGTAATTTCGATTTTGGTCGCCGCTTTATATTATGTTTGTCATTTGCTGTCAGCTGTTTCATTCCACATAGAAAGAGCAAAGGACGAACTGAGTGGTATGTTAAATCTTAAATGCAGGTGTCAAAGATGCAAGTGATAAGAAGATACTGGTGGATATGTTATTCTGGGCTGTTGATAACCCCCCTCCTGCAAATTATCTTCTGATTTCAGGAGACCGTGACTTCTCTAATGCACTTCATCAACTAAGGATGAGAAGATATAACATTCTTTTAGCACAACCACCTGGCGTATCACAAGCCCTTGTCGCAGCTGCAAAGACTGTATGGCTGTGGACTAGTCTACTGATAGGCGACTCCCCTTTACCCGACCCCCCTCTCATTTTTAATGGACCATGTGGAAACAGCAACAAGTCATCAACTCATGATAGACCATGCTTCAATATCCCAAAAACAGCACCTACTTTGCCCGATCAAAATAAGCAGAAAAACTGCAGTGGGAAGGCTGATCCTAACAATCACAAGAACCGTGATAATGGAAAGAATGCTGATTTTCACGAAGGTGGGAAGCAAAATAAGGATAACCACAAAGAAGCAAGTAATAATACCCCTAGAACTACATCAAATGAGAATTTTAAAGGTCAAAAACCATATGGGAAATCCAATGCTTCAGGTACTGCACAAAAGAATGGAGCAAAGCAGGCTAGTAATAAGAATAACAATAAACCTAGCTTATCACATCCTTACAATAATCCTAATAGTACCCCAAGCCATTTTGCGAGTCCTGTTTGTTTTAACCCTCAAATGAATGTTCGACCTGGGAATGTACACGTCTCCGGTCCTTGGTTTAACCCATATCCTTCATTCTCTACGGTACCCCCTAGCGCTCCTCCATATCATTCATATCCTTACTGTTCTACCACACCAAGTGGTTATCAACTGGTGTCTAGTGCTTCTTCACCTGAATTTTCTTCGTATTTACATCATAATGCCCCTCCATATCATCCAAGCGACTCTCAGATTCACTCAGCGAACGGTGGTTCGTTAACTGCCCCTGTTCCTGAAGGGCACGTGAACATCGTTTTACGTGCATTGGATACATTAAAAGCTGACAAGATGGCTCCAACTGAAGCCAATATAGCTGACTGTATTCGATATGGTGAAATCAACTTTCAGAACTTCAATGTTATGAAGACATTGAATTACGCGGTTGAGCACCATTTTGTTTCCTTTCAAATAGTAAAGGATTCCGCCCTCTACCACAGGAGGAATGACACTATTTGGCAGTATTTGGATATCATGGATACCAATACCAAGCACTCAAAGAAGTGCTACAATGCAGTTCAGAGGTTTCTAACTTCGATTGATGGGCGTAATGCAATTTCAGCATCACAATCTAGGTACCATTTTTGCGAAATAAATAACTGAAAATACGGGAATACCTTTATTTTCAAACTTAAAACGCTTCCTCTCCTGATCAAAAACACAACGCATGCAACAATTTGCAGCTTTTTAGTGCAAGCATATATAATTTTGAAAATTTTGTATTCGTAATTCAAACATTTCTGCGCTTTTTCTGCAAATATTTGCACTAAAAACTGTTAAAATTTTGGAAATAAAATATGACTTTTTTTGTGGAATATGCTTTTAAGAGGTGGTTTTTTTTTTTTTTTTTTTTTTTTTTTTTTTTTGTTCTTTTTTCCTTTTTTTTTGAGGGGTGTTTAGCAAATCATTTGTGTATAAATTAAGCTTTGTTACTGTCATGCAATGTAGGTATCAAGCCGCTTTTATACTGCAAAAATCCTGCATGAAAGCAAAAGATTTGGGTAAAATTTTACAACTTCTGCACGTTATAGTCCAAGAGAGAAAATGGATTGTTCCTCATTCGTCCGGATGGCAACCCCTATCTTTTACGGTAATGCTGGATTCGAATGTGAATGCCTTGGAAGATAAAGAAACCAAAAAGATAGAACTCGACTCTCAGACTCACTCAGTGAACGGTGGTTTGTTAACTACCCCTGCTCTTGAAGGTCACGTGAATATCGTTTTACGTGCATTGGATACATTAAAAGCTGACAAGATGGCTCCAACTGAAGCCAATATAGCTGACTGTATTCAATATGGTGAAATCAACTTTCAGAACTTCAATGTTATGAAGACATTGAATTATGCGGTTGAGCATCATTTTGTTTCCTTTCAAATAGTAAAAGATTCTGCCCTCTACCACAGGAGGAATGACACTATTTGGCAGTATTTGGATATCATGGATACCAGTTCTAAGCACTCAAAGAAGTACTACAATGCAGTTCAGAGGTTTTTATCTACGAATGATGGGCGTAATGCAATTTCAGCATCACAATCTAGGTACCATTTTTTGTGAAATTAATAAGTCAGTGTACGGGAATACCTTTATTTTCAAACTTACTCCGCTTCCTCTCCAGATCAAAAACACAACGCATGCAACAATTTGCGGTTTTTAGTGCAAGCATATATAGTTTTGAAAACTTCGTATTCTTGATTCAAATATTTCTTTTCAAGTATTGCGCTTTTTCTGCAAATATTTGCACAAAAAACTGTTAAATTTTTGGAAATGAAATATGATTTTTTTTTGTGGAATGTGCTTTTAAGAGGTGATTTTTTGCTGTTTTCAAATTTTGAGGGGTGCTTAACAAATCGTTTGTATATAAATTAAACTTTATTACCGTCATGCAATGTAGGTATCATGCCGCTGTTATACTGCAAAAATCCTGCATGAAAGCAAAAGATTTGGGTAAAATTTTACAACTTCTGCACGTTATAGTCCAAGAGAGAAAATGGATTGTTCCTCATTCATCTGGATGGCAACCCCTATCCTTCACGGAAATGCTGGATTCGAATGTGAATGCCTCGGAAGATAAAGAAACCAAAAAAATGGAACTCGACTCTTTGGAAGAGGCTATATCTCAACTTGCATAAACCATCTAGTATTTGCATATCCAGACTACTCTAGTATGATAGCTGCAAGAACTCTTTTGGTTTTCCTTTTCCGTGTATATATAAGCTTATGTTGGAGATAGAAGTAAAAGTCTAAGTGGTTGCTCAAGTAATGCAGTCAGCTGTGTACATACATTGGCTTCGTTTTGAGTAAAACTGCTAGATCTTATGTTCTATGTTGGCTAAGGTTATGTTTCCAGGGCTACATTGAACGGTTATTCTCATTGTATTTTGGAAACACTAGTGGTCCTAGTCGAACTTGTAGTTGCATCTCAATGTGATTAGAAGAAGTAGGTCTACTTGAATGAAAATTCGGTGATTGGGGTCGAATTTTCTTCTTTCAAGTTGTATGCTATTTGCTGATATGGTTGGTAGGCATGGTATTTTGATGAAATCGCAATATCATTGCATCCTTGTTTGTCTTTTTTGTATGTAATTTCTTGTTATCACAGATATCTGTTCTGCTGTTATTTCAGCGTAGCTTTGGCAATGCTACGAGTTTGTACCTACTACCTTCTATCTGGGCTCTTTATTGCCGTATTTTAAGTAGAGCCAAATTCTGAATATATCTTAGACTCCCTTGATTAAGGTCGTTTTTATGAAGATTGATGATTTAGCAATAATGCTTAATACCGTAGTTATTACTAAACCGACCGTTAGAGATGTTTGTTTATTGTCATATATATATATATATATATATATATATATATATATATATATATATATATATATATATATATAGGCAAGCGTTTCGTGACACCCCAAAAATGGAGCACCCCAAAAGCCCTCTAATTTCCACCTCTCATTTATATTAAAAAAGTGAGTGTGAAGTGAGAGAGTTAGTGGAAGGAGAGTTAGTGGGAAATGAGTGGTGAAAAAGTGGTAGGCTAATGGGGTGCTCACTATTTGGGGTGCCATTGAACCTGCCTCATATATATATATATATATATATATATATATATATATATATATATATATATATATATTGAGCGCTCAATGATACCCCAAAAACTCTCCAATATAAACCCCGCGTTTATATTAAAATAAGTGACTGGAAAATGAGAGAATGAGTGAAAAAAGAAAGGGAAAATAATTGATGGAAAATAGGGAGCTCAAAGGGGTGCTCTGCTGTTTCAGGTAACAATAAACTTATATACACGCGCGCGCGCGCACACTACTAATAAAGAAAATTCATTGTAGTATTTTACTTGGCGTCTTTTTGAAATTCCAAAAATGCTCTTATCATCCTTTTTGTTTTACGGTTCTACTTCTATGCGATGCCCCTCACTTGCTACAAACATGCACTCTCACGTCTAATGGCGATCACCACTAATATATATATATGTGTGTGTGTGTGTGTGTGTGTGTGTGTGTGTGTGTGTGTATATATACATGCAGAGTGTTCAATGACACCTCAAAAATGGAGCATCCCTTGGCCGCTCCTCCCCCCTCTCCGTTTTCGACCTTCATTTATATTAATTAAAAGTTCGTGGAAGGCGAAAGAATGAGTAAAAGTGGAGAGAGAGGAAATGTGTGATGGAAAAGTGATAGGCTATTAGGGTGCTAAATAATTGAGGTGTCATTGAACCTGCCTCATATATATATATATATATATATAATGACGTCCTAAATAATGCAGCACCCCTAAATGCCCGCTGATTTCCGCCACACGTTTCATTTCTCTCTCCCTCCACTACTTCTCTCTCCTTCCACTATCTTAATTTATATTGAATGAGAGGATGAGAGAAGATGACAAATGGGGTGCTCACTATTTGGGGTGCCGGTTCAATGACACCCCAAATAGTGAGCACCCCTTTAGCCTACCACTTTTCCACCACTCATTTCCCACTAACTCCCCTTCTCTCTCCTTTCACTAACTCTCTCACTTCCCACTCACTTTTTTTAATATAAATGAGAGGTGGAAATCAGGGGGCTTTTGGGGTGCTCCATTTTTGGGGTGCCACGGAACGCTTGCCTATATATATATATATATATATATATATATATATATATATATATATATATATATATATATATGAAAGCGTTCGGTTGCACCCCAAAAATAGAGCACTCCATTTGCATCCTGATTTCCACCTCACGTTTATATTAAAGAATGTAGTGGAGGGGGATGGGAGAGTTAGTGGAGGGAGAGAGAAAGTGATTGTGTGGTGGAAAATAGTGAGGCCAAAGGGGTGCTCCACTGTTTGAGGTGTCATTGAACCTGCCTTGTGTGTATATATATAAATAATAACGTTCAATAGCACACCAAATAGTTGAGCACCCTTCGGTCCCCGAATTTCTACCATCCATTTATGTTAAATTAAGTTAGTTGGAGGAGAGAGAGGGTAAGTGGAAGGACAGAGAGGGAGAAATCGATGGTGGAAATTAGCCGAAATGGGATGGATCGAATAGTTTTCTATAACCATTCGAGATTTCCAAATGGATGCTAGAATAGTTATCAATGGTTTTCATCGATGGGTTGCTATATATATAAGTTGAGAATGTTATGGTAACACTCGAGTCATACCTGATTTGTTGACGAAAGATGCTAGATTAATATTCTTGATTTTTAGAATGACAACCAAACTGTTAGGTTATAGATGGATTAAATTTAGTATTGGATGTCTGTCGCCTGGTATTAGTTAGGTTAGTATCCGGAATGTTAGGACGGACATAGATGTTATTTTCTAAAATTGTCGTAGTTTTACTCATGTATGTTTATTGATGATGTTTGCATGATTGTTCATGTTTATATGACTGTTAGGCATGCGAGATAATTATATTGTTGTATCGTTTATTTATTCAAAATAAAATTCATCTATGACTTAACATGCGTACGTTAGATGTGTTTTATTTATTTAACATGTTTATTCTATTGTTGTTATTTCTATTATCGTATCTAATTCTCTTTGTTAAGTACATTCCCAAGTACACAAAAGCAAGATTTGATTGTTTGGATGCTAATTCAGTTTTATTTAATTTGCATCTAAAATGCTAAGCTTGCTTTAAAAAAGGTAAGTAGTAAATGTAGAGTTGTGATTTTGTGATTCAGTGCATTTTAATGATTTTTGCCCCATGTAAGGGTAGCCACTTTTGGACTTTTGTTTTCTTTTTTTGGGATGAGCCTCGCATGAGGATTTTAGTTTTCCGGATCGAACCATACAAAGGAGGTGCTGTCAAAATTTTCTGTGATTTTTGTCAGATTTGGAAAGAAATTCAATATGTGATGCTAAGTTGAACAGTTTTCCAAATAGTAAGTTGTCACATTTAGTTACCGATATCTATTTGTTTTGGAAAATAAGTGTACATCTTAGGAGTTCGGCTCGGCTGCATCAATCATGAGTTTGATTGTGGTTATACTTCGAAATGAGAACATTGGCTCCATGACAAATTCTAAGTCGATTTTCTTTGTTATGATTGCTTTCATTGGTTGTTGTTGAGAGCGATAAATGACGATTCATTTTGTATTGTCCCTTATTCGAGAATGTTGGGTTGTGTTGTTTTGTCCGTGAGGATTTCAGGGATGAAATCCTTTAAAAGGAAAAGAAAGCAACAACCCGTATTTTAACGATCAGTTATTTAAATATTTTATTTTAATATTGTTCATTAATTATTCTATTAGCAATTTCAAAATGGGATTTTTTTAACCAACGATCGAATCTGGACTTGGGACCAGTTTTATTAAGTTTGGATTATTCCTTACGTGGCGAATAAGTATATTGATCGCTATATTTCAACCTCGAACCTATTGGCGGTCATAACGATCTCGATATACGCGTAAATTTTCATTCTGAAGGCATGGTGTCGGATTGCAACGAAACTTATCTTTTTGGAATCATAGTAGTGAGTTATTGTACGTCGTCAAGTTTCGTAGCAAACGAATGTAACGTTCAACGATGCATAAACTAAACATGTGTCAGTTTTTGTAAGAAATAGACATTGTTATTCGAGTTTAAAATTCTAACTTCCACATACAACTTATTTAGGTTTCAGGACTTGTCTCACTGTTTTTAGAAGGCATTTTTACATAGATGACGACAAATGGCACGTGTTGATTGGAGTTCACGTGTTTTCGGGCCTTATTTGTGAAGTAGATTATTAAATAATATTAAATAATCCTAAAATTTTGTTGGTCATCACTATTCATTGCCTTCTCCATTCAGAAACCATGTTCCATTCAAATATAAAATGTCGCCCCTCTTTTCCATTCCAAAAATCAATCTCGCCATTTTACTTCACTAAAAATCATGAATTTGTGTGTGTTGGAATCGTTGAGAAAATCTCCATGTGCTCATACCAATTTTTCTCAGTTCGATCATCATTGTCTGACATCCAGTTTAGAGCAGCGACACTATGGTTCGGGTTCATCGAGCGTCAGAGCAACGAATGGCAAAGACGATGGCGCCATTGTACTCATCATAGAAAACCATCTCTCCCTTGTTAATATTGTGAAACTCGATCACCTAAGGGAGGAAGTGACTTCAGCATGGCCACGTTCGGATGCCATTGTTTCTTTTTAGTACGATGACCGATGGTCCGAGGAGATAGAGTGAGCGAGTCGAGTTTTGATCGAGTAACACAATGGTGGAATCATATTTCATTTTTATTTGGTGGAGCTTGGTATTATGTATGGATTGGCACTATGGTTTGTGTTTCAGCGTATACACATTACAGGAGAAGAAGGAAGATGAGTTAGAGATGATAATGTTAAATAATTAATGAGTTAATGATGATTTAGTTAATTAATAATCTATTTGATTTTCAAAACTTATAACATTGAAACTTTTGCTTACAAGGTCGGATTTGGACGTTGTTTCTTTCTTTAAACTCTTATCGGCGAACTCTACATTTTAGGGCTTGATTGGGCTGACTTGGTTAAGGTGAGTGATAATATCTCTAATTGGACTGTATTTATTCTTATAGTAGAGTTTTGACGTTTTAAATTGATTTTTATTTATAAAAAATGATATTTAGAATAATTGAACCTAATAAATAATAAATAAAAAGATTAAACAATGATTTAACTTGATTGTCACATTTTATCTATTTACGCGCTATGATGCACCATTTATCCATTTGCGTGCTATTACACGTTATATTGACTATATTGTTAGACGTATGTTATTTGGACTCTTATTTCACCTTGATTGCTACAGATATGTTCTATTTTATTTATTACTACTATTATAGATGTTTGTGTGCTAGTTTGGGTATTTGTATGACATTTGTTTACATGGTTGAATTGTTTGCTTGGCTTAGATTAAAACGTCGTTCGTAGGCGATCTAGCATTAGGAAATATTCCGTTTGTTATACTTTGGGATGTTATCGATCAAATGCACATATTGGTGTATATTAATCAAGTATACAAGGATGGTAGACTCGAGCGAGATATACTCTTGAAGGAGATTCAGATCGCATTGATTGACTCGACGAGCAATATTGGAGCTTGATGATGGAGCAACATTAGAGCTTGGCGAAGGATTTGAAGATGGAGTGACAATCGAGCTTGATAATCGATCTGAAGACGAAGGATGGACTCGATGGCGAGCTGGATTTTGTAATGAATGCCAGACGTTTTATTGGGATGCATATTTAACCAATTTTGGTTAAATAGGTAATTCGAGTAGTTGTTATCGATAACTATGAAGGGGTTGATATCGGTTACTGTTGTTATTAGCCATTTTGGCCAATTTGACATGGACGATTGTGTGATTTCGAGGAGCATGATATAATGGTTTGTTTGATAGCGACTTCGACACGATGATTCTTCGATTGGTGGCTTTGGCTTGAGGTGAGGATGTGGTGTTTACGATTTGAGCCAGGTGACTGTCATTTAAGGATGAGATGACACGTAGTTGTTACGACTTGAAGGGTCTGCCAAGGCCTTGATTGGGTGACTAGAGTATCAGATTGCATATGCTTTATGCCTTGAGTGAATGAATGCGAGGATGGTTGATGGATGGTATGGTTGTTTACTTGTTTATTGCCATTTAGTATTAAACATCTATCATACCCTGTTTATGTGGTGTTTATCATAATGTACTATATATTGACTATTATGTGCTAACTCTGTAGAGGCAAGGGAATGACGGGTATGATTCCCATACCCTCTATGGCATATTTACTATTATGATTTTTAAAGTGCGTTGAGATTTGTTTATCGCTCATACCAGATGTTTGTCTGACCCAATGTTTTATTTTCCTCTTATTATATTGGGTGCTCATTGACGGCGCTGGTGAGCAGACCAGGTGACATATATATCGATATTATTTGGAGTTGTGCAAGTGGATTAGCAAGAGACTATGTTTTACATATTCCTTATTGCCATGTAGCATTGTGAAGCCTTGACAATGTTATGTGTTCTGTTGGAGACAATTTACCCGTTTTAGTTTATCTATCTCTTCTATAAACTCTATTACTGTTCTGTATAACTGTGTGAGTCTATATACTCTGTTTTTTTGTTAATATGGTTATTATTGTCTCGCATATTTTATATCTATGATTGTTACTATTATATGTTATCCGATGCGCTTTGAGATACATGATAAATTCTATGATTGTGTTTATGTTATTTTCTTTCTCTTTTCCCTTCTTTTCTACTACTTATTTCTCTTGATGATCACTCTACATCGATCAGGGGCTTGCACCGCGCGAACTTTTAGTTCTGAGCACCAGTGGTGCATGGCGGGTCGTTACAATTTGACATTACTAAATGTATAGGATACAGTTTTAATAATACAATTATCTAAGATCATATAATCTATAAGGTGTAATATAATACAACAAATATAATAAATCTTTCATTGAGTAACTCGGATAAGATATAATGTTGTAGCCACTTTGGTAAACTTAACAAACAATTCAAATGCGGAACAATATAGTAAGCATGAAAGATACTACATCAGAAGATAAATATAAACTGAAAATTGGTTTATTATTTTCAGGGCTGCATCACTACTACTTGCGATTGTCTACGTACCCCTATCTAATTGGGTAAATACTGTATCAAACAAAAGTAGTTCCCCTATCACAAATTGGATTTATGGATCCTACGATGCACAAAGGATATGTCATTCCCAAACTACACTTTAGATTTAATCTTCGTATTTAGATTTATGAAATCTAATCAACTCTATTATTTTCATAATTCATATTTTTTTGTTG
This sequence comes from Allium sativum, assembly GCA_030737875.1. Taxonomy (NCBI): domain Eukaryota; kingdom Viridiplantae; phylum Streptophyta; class Magnoliopsida; order Asparagales; family Amaryllidaceae; genus Allium; species Allium sativum. The sequence goes on along the minus strand of CM060923.1, from coordinate 533,873,867 downwards.
TAAAATAATCACATCAAACTTAAAAGTACTAGTTTAATTTCACATTACATAAATAATATGTATATCGTACACATCAAATCACGCGTCACTTAAGAATCTTAAAAACAAATCAATTTTTAAAATCTTAAATATTTTTACAATAGAAGTATATCAACGTATATGCAACTAAATCTGGAGGTTTTCCCGACAACAAGGCCATTAAGTCACAGTCGTCATACACATAAATAAATAAAGTATGTCTTTCTTGTATCTAGAGGAGACCTATGTAACAACCTGGAAATTCGTTAAATTAAATTTTGAATATTGGATTGATTTATAATATTCTAATTGTGGTTAATCAATTTAAATCTGTTTTAAGTTTGATTTATTATAAGAAATATTATTTTATCATTTAAATAATGTTTATTATGATTATAGTTTATTTATAAATAAATGTAAATATAAATATATTTTAAATAAATACATTTTTGGAAATACATGTTTATATTTTGTAATATGTGAATATACACACAAACACTCATATTTATGTATATATTTCATTATATATATATATGTGAATATAATAAGAATATTTCAAAATTTTGTATTTTCAATTTTTAAAATGCATGATGTGATGCTATTAATAAAATAACTTAAAAGTATATTTTAATCTTATATAAGATCATGATTTTTTTTATTTGGACTAAAGTAATATTTACTTTATATTACATGTACAAAAGAGTATAAAAAATGCGATTTGAACTCAAGTAATATAGTAGTGTGCTTAGGCTATTATATGTAGCAAAAAGAGAGTGCATGCAACCTTTTCCAAATCTTACACTCCACAATATTGTATAGATACTTAATTTGAATTATGCATGCTCGTAATGATTTTAAGTAGTAAATCCCAAATCTTGTATGAATAATTTAACCAATCTTTTTTATCATTCTCTTTTTCCTCCATGTTATGTACATGTACCTTAACATTCATCGTTCTTCTTCTAGCTCCATATTATTTCTCATCTTATCGTAACCTAGCAAAGAACTCTCAAAAATAGAAAATAAAATAAAATAGAGAAGTAAGAAAACAAAACAAAAGAAATCAAAGAAGAATAAAGCAAAGTAGCAGCAACAAAAGCCTGGAAACTAATAAAAAAAATTCAAAAGAGAAAAATAAAATCTTTTCATTAGGCGAAGATGTTAGATTTTTTTTAATTTCTTTTGAAATCTGAAGTGAATGCAAGTTTAGACTTATGCACAAATTCAAGACCATGCACTTTTTATTTTACTGTTTTCTTCTTTTCTTACTGTCAGTTTACAGTAGGCCAATTTGATGTCATGTTAAATATATGTTTGAAATGCAGATGTGATGATCTACCAAGTATATTTTCATATGTGTGTGTGTGTTTGTATATATATATGTATGTATGTGTGTGCGTGTGTATATATGTATATGTATATGTATATATATATATATATATATATATATATATATATATATATATATATATATATGAGGAGCATTTCGGGGCACCCCTGTTTTCCAGTACCCCTTTATCACCCCTACCTTATCGTGAGCTACACTAATCCAAATCCAACAAGATTTTGTAGATGTTCAATCCACATATATATTATCATCTATCTAAAATTTGAGCTCGTTCCAACATTTGTAGCATTTTTGTAAATCTTAGCTCAATTATTCATCGTTAAGACACTTATTCGAACTGTTAAATTTAAACGTCATATATGTTAATCTATGAATGTCGGAACAAGCTCAAATTTTGGGTAGATGATAATATATATATATGGATTGAACATCTGCAAAATCTTGTTGGATTCAGATTAGTATAGCTCACGGTAAGGTAGGGATGCTGCAAAATATGAGTGCCCCGGAGCGCTCCTCTCTCTCTCTCTCTCTCTATATATATATATATATATATATATATATATATATATATATATATATATGGAAAGTCTATTGGGACACAATTGATGACACATGATTTGATACATAAATTGTGTACCATTATATCTCCCCCTGAGTTTCACTTTCCATATAAAGGCAAAAAAATCAATGGTCTACAATTTGTGTATTTAATTTTATGTCATCGGTTTGTGTTCAAATAATTACTCCCATGTGTGTATATACACACGAACACATGATTCGTGATCTAAACAATGCAAAATGAGAATTAGAAGAATGGCCGAAAATTTGGAAAATAGAGGAAAAAACTATATTATCTTTACTCAAATTAAGAAAAATTCTTCTTTCTTTAAAAATCAAGTGCTCACAATCCCTTTGATTTCAATGTTGACGTCAAAAGTTAGTCAAATGATAATCAACCCCCAAAGTGCGTTAACTACACACAATAATACTCACAGAGTGCAAGAAAAAGTAAATGAACACTGGAGACACAATATTTTTATAATGGTTCGGCTTCAACCAAACTTACGTCCACTTTATAATCTCTGTTTACGCCGTCGATTACAAGTAACAGTTGTTTTTTATTGAAAGAAAGTAGAGAAAGAAGCGGCTTATACACAAAATCCTTGTGTTGTATTTGAAGTATACGACATGTTATTTTTGGGATGTCGAATAGGGGCTTTTTCCGTTTTTTTCACATAGTTTTGGATGTTCAAGATGCCTTCCATTTTTGGAAACTGGTGTACTTATAGGCAAGAAGGCGGGTCGAGTTGAATGCAACGTAGCATGCATCTTTTCCAGGGTTAGCCACGTGTAACTTAATCCTATAAAGTAGTTATGGGCGGAGGGACTCGGTCTCCTGCTGATGAATAGTTCTCCTCGAGAATTGTGGCATACGTGGAACCTGAAATCTGATGTATGATATGAAGTGCAAGTCAAAGCTGACCTATTCTGTAGCCTTGGGAGCAGGACTTCGTCTTGTAGCGCATAACTTGGCTTGATATTTCCGATCCGACATTTCAGTCTTGACCCGATCTTTTGGGAATGATTCGATCGATCAGTTGGTTTTGATTTTGGAAGTGTTCGCTAGTTCTGGGGGAGGAAATATTTGCATGTGATGAAAGTGCCTTGGTTCGAACTATAATCGATCGATCGAGTATGATAGTCGATTCCAAGGACAGAAGGTTGGATTGGTATTTGATAATGAGTCTCGGTTTTGAGTTGTGACGGCTTTTGCCAAAAGGCTAGTCAATATTTAGGGAATGATTCCAAATAGAAATTGTAATAAATCTTCTGTAGTTTTTTTTTAAATAGTTTGAGGATTTTTCGTCTATTATATAATTAGAAATATGTATTACAGTAAAAGATCATCTTTTTATCGAAAATTGACGAACATAAATTTGAGTTTGATTTATACAGCCTTGAGGGTTGATAAAAAAATGATTTTTAAAATAGGTCTCAAGATTTTTAGACAGCTACATTTTAAGTTTGAATCTAATCTTTGAATCGGGTTTTAATTTAAATTCTCTTGATTTTGGATTTTATTGGGGAGCCTGTATTTATTAGAGCATCGTTGGGGTAGGGGAAGATCTGGGTGGAGTTTGGTCAATTCCGGTGGTCAGAGGTGGCCCGATGAGGGGTTTTTAGGGTTTGGGATGTGTTTTTGGGTTGCGGGTTTTGATTAATTCACACGTGTCTTTTAGTTGGTGAAGTGTGGTGTGAATGGGTCAAGAGGAGCACACAGAGGTGTAGAAGACGGCAAAGCTGATCGCAGGGCAAGGGTATGGCCAGAGGCAATGGAGAATGTGCGATTTTCGTGACTGTCAATTTTCTAGTGTTCGGGTTTTTTAAGGATGAACAATGATTTGATGACGAAAGCATCTTGTGGCATGTCCGGTTAGTCTTGGGTGGTCTTGAGAGATGACGTGACATGCGGGTGGTGGCGCGCTTAGCTCTGAGTGGTCGGAAGTAATGTGCACATGCACAAGGAAATGGCCGAGTTTTCTTTGGTCTAGGTGTGTTGTTCGGGTTGAAATGTTTTTTCTTAGAGGTAAAATGGAAGAGAAAGGGAGTTGTGGTACTGTTGTTTTGGGTGGATCGATCACATTAGGCTCGACCCTGTTTTTATTAAAAAAAAAAAACTGAAAAAATTTAAGTCTAAAAAGATTAAAACTTGCCTATAAAATAATAGTAAAGCAGAACCTTTTAATGCTCTCTACTTAATTCTAGGAGTTTCTCTCTTCCCCTTGATTCTCTTTGGATGATTTATTTTTAAATTAGTTTATTACTTTGCACTTATTTACTGTTTCTCTCACATTATTCTACTTTTCTGTCATTTTACATTTTGATATGGACATTTCAAAATTTACATAATTATTTATTAATAGTTAGCTCCTATCATTTTATATTTAAGTCCACATATTTAAATTAATTATAATTAACCAATTTTTTTTAAATGCTAAAAATGACAAAATTATAATTTTTTGGCTTCAAATACCTATATTTTAATTTTTCTGTAATCATTTAAGTCTCTCTCAGTTCTTTTCTAATAGTTTACATTTAGTGTCATATTCTACAGTTAATTACATAATATTAAAGCAATTTAAATAACTTTAGCAAACCATTACCCACTGATTCGCCTAATAAATCACATCAAGATTAAGCATATTTATAATAACAAAAGTGAAAAAAAATCAAATATTTAAACACGTCAATCATATAACACACATAAATAACTATCACAAGTTTAAGGTTGAACTTGTTTATGTCAATATATTTATTGTGTATTGCATTATAATATTAATATCCAACGCCTATATTTTAAATTTTATTTAGTTAATTACAAAACACTGTACAATATCATTTAACATTGTACATTTAAATCAACGTGTTTAAATTTATTATATGATTTTGAAATCAACAAATGAATCCAATCAATAAATTGTTTTCAGTTTATCTATTAATAACAATTTATGGGTTGGTTTAAAATCAACAAAAATGGAAAAATTATTTCTTCTTTCAAATACAAAGTTATATAACTCCCACAGTTTAAATAATATACGCAAACAGAAGTAAAAAATTTAATATATTATATACTTATCTCAATAAAGTTATCATAAATTGAAGAAAACAATTTCTGCTTTAAATACCGACATTTTAACATTCATACAATCATCTGTTGAACCTCATCAATTCTTTTATGATATTTTATATTTCGATCTATACGTTTAAACTACTAAAAAAAATCTCGAATTTTAATTATGTAAAGATCTTGCAGTGTATTTAGTCCATTTTTCTTATAGCTCCTAAAAAATGCATTTTTTATGCTACTATAAATATTTGTAAATTACATCACATGAACTATGTATAAAAACAATAATGGCAATGTTAATTTGTAAATTAATTATTATTCACTTATACCAAAAATTTACCATATATTATATTATAAAATTCTTTTTAGACATCAGTAACTCCACAACATATTTTTTTGCAAATTTATTTTCAATTTTTCCTACTATGCTATGCAGTTAAACTAACTTCCTAATTTTACATTTAACTTATTTAAACAAATTCTATTAAATAATATTTGCTAACTAGTCGAACAAATTACTAACATACATCAATTTCAATATGTATATCTATATTAATAAAAATGATTAAAAAAATTCTCAAATACACACACACGTGTTCTCTATGTAAGCTATAGAACATAAATTAAACATAAATAATAATAATAATAATTTTAATTAATAGCTTATGTATTTCAAGTCAAAATTTATCATATATTGCATAACGAAGTTCTCATTATAACATTAAAATAATAAGCATTGTTTTTAGTAGTATTATCATATGCAACACACAACTTACATACTAGTATATATGTGTATATATACGTGCATATGTAATAATTTTGTAGTAAATGACGGTGAAAAAACAGTTTCGGTCGGCTATTGTCTACCATGTAAAATAATTTTAAACGGTGGTGGATTGCAGCGTGAAATAAATTTAGTACTATAAAATGCAAAGAATCTATTAATTTTTTCTTTGTTTCTATAGCATTAGGAAGAGAGAAATTAGGTTGTTCTAGCAACACATCACAAAGTTGTTAAGCAAATATTCATTATATCACCTAAGATTATAAATCAATGTGGTTGGCCATAGAAAAAACAGATAATAATCAAGAAGAACCGAAAGGGCAGTTCACTTGTAATGCTCGGATTAAAGAGACAAAGCAAATTCCAACCATAAGCTTTTCTGATATTTTGAACATCGAATAAACTGATATTTCTTCACTGATGTTATAAAATGAATACAAAACAGAAGAAATAAGGGAGAGAGGACATTTCTATTCATTCAGATGTATATTCTTTCTATTACATTGGCTCCTTTATATATAGGCTTTTGGAGCTGATCTTTAGCTTATTCTCGTGATGTGGGACTAAACATAGAACTAATAAAAGCATATTCACAACATTCATATATATATTACAACACTTCCCCTTGAATATGCATCTTCAAAAACTTGAATGCTCTGCTAACTTGAAGTTGTCCCTTTTAAAATATATATGATGATTGCTTCCTTTATTATTATCTTGCTTGCATATATCCGTTCAGTTGATACAACTATTGTCTGTTGCCTTCAAAACTCTATCAGGAAAACCCAATGGGAAAAGCCTTGAACGAGAAAAAGAGTACAACGTCTGATATTATGAATATCATATTAAAATGATATTCCTCAAAAGAGTTTGATGCTTTAGGATCAAAACAATGCCTCATTAAAAAACTTTTTATGAAAAACCCTATGGGAAAAATCATAAGCAAGGAAAAGAATGCAAATTTGTTTTCTTTTTAGGTAACATGTTTTACAATGTTACCGTAAGGGTTGATACTTCAGGATCAAGATAATGCCTCATTAAAAACCTTACTAACAAAAACCCAATGAGAAAAATATTAGTCAAGGAAAAGAGTACATTAAAGCATAATTTTATATGCTCCCCCTTATTTATAATTCATTATTCAATTAGTCTATTGATGTAGTCGACGCATGCCAATTTTGTATATCATCTTCTGCAATATTGATTTGGAAATTGCCTTTGAGAACGGATCTACCCTCTTTTCTTGAAAATGAATTTGTTTCTCCTCTTTCTTGTTATCCTTTCATGCATGTGTGAAGAGAAATTTAGAAGAAATGTGCTCCATCCTATCATACTTGATATAATTCACTTGAATCTGAGCCATACAAACTGCCTTGTCTTCTTTATAAATAATAGTTTACTGCATCAAAATATGTTTGATACTTCTGGATCAAAATGTTGCCTCGTTAAAACCTTAATAAGAAAAACCCAGTGAGAAAAATCTTGAATAAGGAAAAAGAGTACATTATAACTTATTTTTGTATGTTACCTTTGGGTTGATACTTCTGGATCATGACCCATGCCTCATTAAAACCTTACTAAGAAAACCCAACGGGGAAAAACTTGGTTAAGGAAAAAGAGTGCATTATATCATACTTATGGATGCTTCCCCTGATTTAATAATTTTCTCTAAATTCGTATTCTTCTTTCAATAACTCAATTTGCTTACAAATACTTCTTAAAGAAGTTTTTCTTTTAAAACTTCATGTGCATTTCCATGCTTCAGGCATGCTTTCTTATTTAAAACACCTCCATTTTGTGATTTGTATGATACTAATATTCATTTATGAATACATTTCAGGTGCTTATAATTTTCTGTTTCAATCGGGCATGAATATTGCAATACACATTTGATGAGTGAGACAACTTTCATTACAACAACACTAAGCAGGAAGTAATCTACTCATCTTGAAGTATATCAAGATTTTCATTACAACAATACTTATAAGAATGCTGTAATCTATCGGACATGTTCTTTGTATTCTTTATGTTCTTCAGGAACTTATATATTATAATAATTTTTGCATATCGCAACTACCACTTCAATGGATATTAAAAGTCTTACTACAACAATTCTTGAAAGCAGGAAGTGATCTACTCATCATGAATTATTTCAAGATTTTCAACACAACAATACTTAAAGAATGTTGTAATCTACATTTCTTGCTCTTTATCACTACCAAAGTTATTCAAATTCTTCTAGAATTTGTATACTTTCATCGTTTATACCTTCAGGGTATTGTAAGTATTTTAAGCACTTTTACCACTTTAATCAATTCAATTATCTTTGAAAAATACAATGCTCATGGCACTTGACACTCTATGGTGTTTCAGTAACTTCCATGTGCTTTTGTCATTATCTATATTTCTATTTTATCTTATGAACTACAGGTTCATATCTTATGGACTACAGGTCCATATATCTTATTTAGGAGAATTTCATAATGGCCAATCATGTTTCTCTCTGATATGGGATTTTAATCCATTTATAAATGTAAGCGCTTTATTATTTATTAATTTATCATCGATGATTATTTTCTGTCAGTTCTATACATGATTTATTGAGATCTCAAAAAACTATCATACTTTAGGTACCTAAACCACTTCTGGGGTTATTTTGACAATCATGTCATGGGTTTCTTTTAAAGCACCTTTAAGTGTTTCTTCAGGAACACTTAACTCCTTTATTTTGCATCTTTATGACTTACTCCAAATATATTTTGAACTGACTTTTATACCACATTTTCAGCTGTGATTTACACCTTTTGATCCTTCGGGGATTCAAATGTATACTGGAGAAAGTCTATTAGGGACATAATTGATAATTTATGCAAGTTATTTAATACTTTGCATAATGCTATATGTTAGCAAATATTTAACATCGATGATTCCTTTATCCTCCCCCTCAATGTTGACAAACATTGTCATTTTAAATAATAAACCTAATTTGGATTCATTTTTGATACACTATAGCATCATAGCTAACAAATACATTAGATGTATTTCAATTGTAGGAGGATAATGCTCTTATTAATTGATAAGATGCATTCATATTGCATTACTTATTTCCTTTCATTGATCCGATGACTTGGAGGAATTTTCTATCATTTGAATATGCACATGACTTCAGGTCATTCAATATTGATGTCAATTGACTTTCTGAAATATAATATATGCATTATAATATGAGCTCATGACAACTTCAGGTTGTTAATAAATTTTTCACTTAAATGTGTATACACGAGCGTCCATGTATTACATATGTAATTGATTTGCATATTCTTTCTCATTCGAGTTACTTACTTTAGAACAAATTGTTCATAAGTTTCCAATCATTAATTTTTGCTTATCAAGCAATATCAATGCGAATCTTAAATATCGTATCATAATATCCAAAATATCTGATTTGGAGCTGTATTGAACTTCTGGTTCAAATGAAATATATGAATTACTTCAAGTTGTTTATCTATATTGAACTTCTAGTTCAAATAATATATAAACAATTTCAAGTTTGTTAAACTGTATTAAACTTCTGGTTCAACAGTATTGAACTTATGATTGCACTGTATTGAACTTTTGGTTCCATTGTATTGAACTTCTGGTTCTACTGTGTTGAACTTCTGGTTCAAATAAAATATATAACAACTTCGAGTTGTTAAAATTTATTCTTCAATACGATATGTAAATATAAATATATAAGCAAGATACAACTCATTTTGAAAATTGTGCAATCTTTGGATGCTTTATTATTGTCTCATATGATTTAACTAAAAAGTGTAATGTTATTATTTCATACGGTTTGAATAAAGCTTCAGGCTTTTAAATTATGAAGTATTTCAAATTCATTGATTGAGGAACTTCGAGTTCCTATGCATATATATACACATACATATGCATATCAATTTTATTAATTTATGATGAACTTCTGGTTCTCAATCTTTTAACATACTTCTATTTTAGAAGCTTTTACATTTTTGTTATTGACAAGATTTCAAACTTGTATACTTTATCAAAAATGTTTATATATATATATATATATATATATAATTCAAGACTTCAGGTCCAAGACTTTGAGTTATACCACTTCCAGTATAAATTTTTTCTTTGCACAACTCCAGGTTGTGGTTCTATCCTTTCTTCCATAACATTGGATATTACTATCTAAATACATCGAATAATAATACATATGTTTATTCATATTCCAAATACAAACATACATCAATTAACTAACAATAACTAATGCATTCAATGCATTTATTACAATAAGGTAATATAATATATTTATCAATTACATAATCAACATTTTACATTCTCTAACATGAATGGTTCAAAAATTTACAGATTTGTACATAAAATTCACAACTATAAACAAAAATAAACTACATATCTCATATCCAATTTTTTTCTTCTCATTCTTCAATATGAATGATTTGAAAAACTTGTAAATTTATACATAAAATTCACAAACATAAAAATTACATTTTTTTTTAAATATACAACTCATATAAAGATCTTTTAGATCTTTATTTTATATCAAAATTGCTTCTTTCTTTTTTAGAAACTGCAGGTTCTAAATTTTCCATGTAATGACAAAAATAGTTTTTGCATTCACTTCCGGTGTGCAGAATTAAGATCAATATTTAGATCTTAACTCAATATGATCTTTAGGATGCATATTTTCTTTATAAAAGTTTTCCTAAGAAACAATGAAATATTTCTTCAAGAAATATAATATGTTCCAAAATGACTATAATAAAACTTCAAGTTTCACCATAATTCATATATTGTTATTATATATTTTAAATTAAAGTAACTTTTCTAGAAAGTGCCCCTTTTTTTTCCACATATGAGAGTCATTTTACTATTTTTCTTCAAGAAAATAGTATTTATTATAAATGTAATGATCTCTTCCAATAATAAGTCTCTTCAAGAGATTACATGTAGCATAAAGTTGGAATATAAAGCTTTTTCCTTTTTGTTGAAAATTTTCCGTTCATTGATTTTTTTTCCTTTCAAATCCTTTCCTTCTACAGGTCATTTGCTATATGCAAATATTAAATGCAATTATATGCTTTTATGCTTTATTTCATGTTTCTCGTTTGAATATGAACTTCGGGTTCCTTGTTTGCATATGAACTTCAGGTTCCTTGTTTGCATATGAACTTCAGGTTCCTTATTTGAAAGAATTTGTATATGGACTTTAGATCATATGAGCTTCAGGTCATTTGCATGTGAACTTCAGGTTCAACGACTCTTGCTTTGTGTTTGGAAGTATGACCGTCTTCTATTGGTCATAATGCTCCTTCAGGGAGTTCCATAAGTGGAGAGGATCTTTTTTTTTTCAGTTAAATATTCTGATTTTAGATCATCATGGATATGGCCTCTTAAAAATATCAGGGTCTTTGCTTTCTCCTGCTGGGACATATTATTACCATTTTTAATGGTACTCTCTAAGCATTGAATTGTAAATGGATTTCAGTGTTCGACATTTTTGTGAACAACACAAAAATAATAATTGCAGATGCTTAATTAAACAAAATTTATATATCAGTATACATGTTCTATAATTATCAAAACGAATTAATAAATTAACGAACAGACAAAACGATGAAACTGTAGTACTGTTATATCATTAAAAAAATATGCAGATATCGTAAAATAGAATAGGACCGTAGACATGCATGTAATAAATTGAATATATTACGGCACGGGATTATAAAAAAAATATCCAAATCTGCAAGTCTTTCTCTATGCATTTACAATGAACTTCTTAAAATAATGAAATAATACAAACCGTCAAGGAGCCATACACCATGTTACATAACAAAAATAATGGCCATAGTAATACATATGTTGGTTAACAAGCAGCTTGCTATTTACATATATGCATACCTATTAGCAATGGCTTCTCTGTTATTGAAGAGATAAAGTAGCAAATGAAGATGTTTTATGTATGGTGTATGAGGTAAAAGATTCATATATAATATTATAAAAAGAAAATGAATGGATCTTCCTAAAAAAAAAAAATTGGTATACCATAATATCAGATCAAATATAATTAGGTGGATATCTAAAAACCACTAAGTTAAAATTTAATTAGATCTAAAAAGTTTAGATCCACTAAAATAGAATCTAGATCTACAAAAACTGAAAAAGAAAAGTGATCTAGAAGTATGGATCACATCTAAGTAGAATATATGACAAGTTCATATATGTAGATCGATATGATTTCAAAACATTAAAAAAAATAACTTACATGATAGATCCATAAATATAGATCTAGAATATTTCAAACAATAGCTCTAGTAGAGCATCGTGCTGATAACGTGTTATAAAATGAACACAAAACAGAAGAAATAAGGGAGAGAGGACATTTCTATTCATTTAGATGTATATTCTTTCTATTACACTGACTCTTTTATATATAGACTTTTGGAGCTGATCTTTAGCTTATTCCCATGATGTGGGACTAAACGTAGAACTAATAAAAGCATATTCACAACATTTATATATATATATATATATATATATATTACAACAACCGATCAAATTTTCTTTTTTCTGATTGATATTATTACTTCATTGTCATACATTCACCGAACTTCTAACAAAGCCCCAACCAGGAATGAAAGTCAAAAGCTTCTAACGTCTGATTTTGGGTTTAAAACGGAAGCATGAGAAACTTGTACCATTGGATGTAGGGCTGTCAATGAATACCCGAAAAATCCTATATCCGTCCGAATCTGTATTCGAAATATCTATTATCCGACATTATTTGAAAAGCGGATACGGATATGGTTATAGTGGTATCCGTATCCGAAAAATATCCGTCCGACTAATTGATGTAATATATATTACTCAAAATAGAAAAATAGAGTTAATAATTATTTTGTAACTATTGGATGTTACTATGATATAAATTTTTTGTCCAATTTTAGTGAAAAATGGTAGTTTTAGTGTTTAATTTTGGAATATTTTTTGATTTCCTATGGATATTAATAAAAAACAATGTTTCATCATCACATTTCTTTATTTTTTGGTTTTTTTAAAACATTTGTATAAAAATTATTTTATGTTGATCCAATTTTTTTTATTTATACTCTTAAACTCATTAATTACAGGCAAAGCGAATAAATATCCGATTATAAAATATCAACTGAAAGCATACGGATGGGTTATATCTCTTTTAGTCTTTGTATATAGGCCTAGGCTAAAGCCCAATCATTATTTACAATTCCTGCACTAGTATTGTTACCGTGTCTATATATACACGGTTAACTTCATTCTGTAAATACATATCTTCTTTTCATCAATAATACAAAATATTTCAGTTCTTGCTCAATTACATTTTCTCGCAATAATCTCTCATGGTATCAGAGCTACCAAAGCGTAACAGCAATCAAGAATCTTGAAATAAAAAAAATCATCAATAGAAAAGAAGAAAATCAAATCAAATCAGTTGAATAGCTGCAATTCTGTTTTTCAAAACAGAAGACTCGTCAGCTTATTCTTCATCATCCGAGTCCCCCATATCAGAGATAGAATTTCTATCTCATCACTTAGGAGTTGCTACTTGTGACGGCCCACCCCGCACCAACCGACATTTACTCCAAAGGTGCGCTGTACACATGTCCAGTTAGCACGGAACGGGTCGTCAGAAGGAAAAGGAAGAAGGAAATGAACATGCAAAGAACCTGTAGAATGTCTCACAGCGCATAGAATAAAATATAATAATAACATACTTGACATAAAACAGGTGAGACAGTGCATAAGCTGAAACAACTAACATAGCAGCGGAAAATGTAAGTACATCTTATTATCCAAAGTTAAACATTATTACAACTTTTCAAACTGTCTCAAAGCAAAGGCAAGATAAAGGAGGTACACTACTAATGCCCAAGTAGCGACCACCAACGACACAGGGAGAATATATATATATCATACGTGGAAGCCTCTTGCCCGCCTCCGAATCAGCTACTCGCGCATCACCAGCTAACTTGTCTCTAGTCTGCTCGTGTGAGCACCCAGAGTAATAAGAGGAGACATAATACTCTGGGTCAGACATAAAGCCTGGTATGAGCGATAAGCATCTAAAGTGAACAATAACAGGTAGACTAAAACATACCTGAACCTGAACCTGGACCTGCAACCAAAGAGTTAGCACTACATACTGTACAACACTCTAAGGTGCCATATCAAAAGGTGTAAAGATACGGAGGTGGGGGTGTGCATGTCATAGTGATGGCAAACAATCAAACATAGCATCCATCCTCACATCTCTCACTCAGTGCGTAAAGCATACGATATCCACCACTTCGATCACCCAACATACCTTGCTACGATCACTTTGCCCCATGAAGTCATAAATGGCTTCACTGCACTGATAACGTAGCCACTAGTCCTTTGCTATGTCCACTTGCCCCATGGAGTTATTCACCCCATCTGCGCTGGCTCATAGCCTTACCAATCATTTACTATGTCCACTTGCCCCATGGAGTTATTCACCCCATCTGCGCTGGCTCATAGTCTTACTACGCATCACCTTGCCCCTCAAGTCAAATGACTCTATTGCACTGATAACGTAGTCTTGCTACCATCACCTTGCCCCTCGAGTCGCAATGACTCTACTGCATTGATAAGTAGTCCATCATTCATGTTTAGTGGTGAATCGAAGTTATGAACGTCGACAACTCCTTAGCACACGTCCCGCAGCAAAGCCCAACCATGAAGTGAACTCATCGGTTCCCAACTGGATCCTGAGCTTTAACTTCCCACATTGGACTACCTTTGCATCTCGGGTTATTGGTCAATACTGGGTCGGGTCGGATTCCTTTCAAGCCATCGGTTCGGGTCGGGTCCACTGCGTTGTGTTGGTGCATGGCCTTCCTCTGGTAGCGGTTCGGTTCGGGTCCACTCCATCGCGTCGGTTCGGGTCGGGTGTCCCCCTTCGGGTCGGGTCGGGTGTCATCTCCCATCCAGTTCACGCTTCCTCTCCGATCAGCTCCTTCGTTCTTCACGTGCTCCGATCCGATCCCTCCTTCTTTATCCGATCCGATCCCTCCTCCTTTATCCGATCCCAGTTCAGTTAGCGTGGCCTTCCTACTTGCCACTTTTCTCAAGTGTCAGGTTCCGACCCGATCGAATCCCTTGCCCAGTTCAACTTATCCGATCCGAGCCACCATATCCGATCCGATCCGAAACTTGCACTGTTTCCTAAAGCTTTTCCAGCAAGTGTTTGCGCCATTCGACGACGTTTTCAACCATTCTAACTATTGAAATCAATCACAAAGCATATCATACAGTCATAGCAACATGCACAATCAACCACAAATATCAAAACATCAATATGATAGGTTAAAATGGATCAAACATACCCAAAACCCCATATTTCCCTTTAAGCATGTTTAGGTGAAACTAATGATAGGATTAGCAAAACTTAACCAAATTAACCCAAATTCATATCAGTGGTCTAAAACATCATTTAAGAATTTATGAACATTTTTCCAGAATTTATTAGTGTATAAATTCGCTAATTAACACTAATTAGCCATAATTAGTGCAAAACTATGCAAATCACTCACCTTAGCCATAAATAAACTAAAATCTGAAATAAATCTCTGATTTGATGTGAATTCCAATGCTAAACAGCAACTCCAATGTTGATTTGGTGTAGATCTCCCTTGATTAGATGTTGCTAAGCTAAATCCTTGATTAAAAGATGATTTGGAGGTGATTTAGAGGTTGGAGGCCATTTTTAGGGTTTCTTGGAGATAAGTGGAGGCTAGAAAACTGAAATGGAATGATTCTCTAACTCATTTCAGCCTCCCCATAACCCTAATCCCGAAATGGGTTATGGGCCTATTCACTAATCACCCTATTTGGCCCGGTTAAGAAGTTTTTCACCTTCCAAACCTTATTTCAGCCATATCTCCCAAACGGTAAGTCCGTTTGGCTATTATGACCACTCTACGGAAAGGTAAACCCTCAAACGAATCTAATGGAACTGGTTTCAAGTCAAAATTCCTTTCCAATCAAAAGTTATGGCCAAAACAAGATCAGCTAGGGGCAAAATGGTCATTTAAAAATCGACAAAAATCATAAGCTTGGGAAATGACTCTACTGGATGTTTCCCAAAGTTACATGACCATACAACTTCATATGGGAAAGAAATAAATATTCTACGATCCTCCGATGCGTAGAATGCTGGTTGTTACATTCTCCCCCCCTTAAGAAATTTCGCCCCCGAAATTCCCTAACCAAAACACACAAAAGGGTCCCGCATGCCTATCAATCATAAAACAACCATCAAACATACAAAACAAGCAAAACAAGTCTATCCTAGCATGCGGAATAACTAAATTACGAAGTTAGTCTTACCAGGCAAAGAGTTCTGGATATGCCTTCCTAATGCTCTCCTCTGTCTCCCAAGTACAATCATTCTCGTCCTCGCCCCACTGAACCTTTACTAGCTTCACCGCCTTCCTTCGAAGTTTCTTCGTATCGTGCCCCACAATACGAATCGGCTTGCGGTTCCCAACCGCCTCGGGTTCTACTTCGAAGTCCTCTAACTGATCAGGTGAAATAGTCATATCTGAGTCGTGAACGAACTTCCTTAGTTGGGAAACATGAAATACATTGTGAACTCCCGCCATCTTCTCTGGTAAGCCAACTCTATATGCCAGATTCCCGACTAGTTCAAGAACAGGGAATGGGCCAACAAATCTGGGTGCCAATTTGCCTCTCCTGCCAAATCGAATCACGCTCTTCAACGGAGAGATCTTGACAAACACTAAGTCACCAACGGAGAATTTTAATTCTCTTCTCCTCTTATCCGCATAACTCTTCTGCCTATCTTGGGCAGCCTTCATTCGTTGTTGAATGGTCTTAATCTTTTCTGAAGTTTCCCTCACCACATCTGGTCCAAGCATAAACTTCTCGCCAGTCTCTATCCAACATGATGGTGAGTTGCACGGTCTCCCGTACAGAGCTTCATATGGAGCCATACCGATACTGGATTGGTAGCTATTATTATATGCAAACTCTACTAGATGCAAATAGTCATCCCATGATCCACCAAAATCGAATATACAAGCTCTCAAGAGATCTTCCAACATACGATTCACCCTCTCCGTCTGACCGTCGGTCTGAGGATGATATGCGGTACTGAGATGTAATCCTTGACCCTAAAGCCTCTTGTAAGCTCTTCCAAAACCCACTAGTGAACAACGGCTCTCGGTCACTCACAATGCTTTTGGGTACTCCATGAAATCTCACTACCCACTTCATATACAACTCTGCCAACTTGGCTGCCGTTCTGGTCGATTTGACTGGTATAAATCTTGCGCTCTTAGTCAATCGATCCACAATTACCCAAATGTTATCATATCCCGATCTAGTCCTTGGTAAACCATCAATGAAATCCATCGAGACTTGCTCCCATTTCCATTCGGGAATTTCTAATGGTTGCAACAACCCACTAGGCTTCTTTTGCTTGGCTTTAACTAGCTGGAAATTCATGCATTTGGATATAAACTTCCCAACATCTCTTTTCATTCCTTCCTAGTAGTAAGTCCGCTTCATGTCTCGATACATCTTATTACCACCGGGGTGTATGGTCAGTTTTGAGTGATGACATTCTCTAAGCACTTCATCTCTCAAACCATTCACGTCGGGTACAACTAGTCTTCCATTCTTTCTAAGCCATCCATCTCGATCAAGCCCATACAAATTCATCTCCTCACCATCGATGTTCATCTCTAACTTGGAGATGATTTCCAATAGATTAGGATCGTCCCTCTGGCTGGAACCAATCCGCTCAATCAAAGTGGGTCTGATCGCCAAAATAGCTAACATAACTGGATCCAATTCGCACTTTGGTCTGAAATCAAACCCCGCGATATACTCCAGTTGCTTCCATTCAAGAAACATTGCCCCTAAACTGGCATGTCTCCTACTCAAGGCATCGACTACCGCATTACCTTTCCGAGGCGTGTATGCGATATCAAAATCATACGAAGCTAAGAACTCTAACCATCACTGCTGATGGAGATTCAGATCCTTCTGAGAGAAGAGATACTTTAACGATTTATGATCGGTGAACAACTCAAATATTTCTCCCAAGAGATAGTGTCTCCACATCTTCAGCGCAAACACGATCGCTGCTAATTCCAAATCATGGGTAGGATACTTCTTCTCATGCGGCTTTAGCTGTCGACTAGCATAAGCTACAACCCTACCTCCTTGCATCAATACAACACCTAGTCCGGTACCACAATCATCCATGTATACCGTCATCTCTTCATTCCCCTTAGGAATGACTAGCACTGGCGCACGCGTCAACCTTTCCTTTAGACTCATGAATGCATTATCACACACTCCGTCCCAGACGAAGGACTGATTCTTCTTAGTCAACTGAGTCAACGGTGCTGCTATCTTGGAGAAGTCCTGGATAAACTTACGATAATATCCAGCTAACCCCAAGAAACTTCTTACATCTGTTGCATTCTTGGGCGTAGGCCAATCCTGTACCATAGCCACGGGTCCACGGCAATACCACTCTCTGAAACAACATGACCCAAGAATCTCACTTCCCTTCTCCAAAAATGACACTTAGAGAATTTCGCTTTCAATTGGTGTTTCCTCAACACCTCCATCACTATCCTCATGTGTCCCTTGTGTTCCTCCTCTGTCCTTGAATAAACAAGGATATCATCTACGAACACAAGAAAAAACTTATTCAACTGATCTCTGAATACTCGATTCATAAGATCTACAAAGTAGGCTGGTGCATTGGTCAACCCAAATGGCATGACCAACCACTCATAAAATCCAGACGGCGTCCTAAATGCCGTTTTCGGAACACTCTCATCTGCTACTCGAAGATGATGAAATCTTGTCGCGAGGTCCAACTAGGAGAACACTCTTGCTCCTTCCAGTTGATCAAACAAATCATCTATCCGCGGTAGAGGATACTTATTCTTCCTCGTCACCTTATTCAACTCGCGATAATCCACACACAAACGAAGGGAACCATCTGCCTTAGTGGCAAACACAACTGGTGCTCCCCACTCGGAGAAACTACTTCTAATAAATCCCTTCTTCAAAAGATTGTTGACTTGCACCTCGAGCTCTCGCTGCTTCCTTGGTGCCATACGACGAAGTGGCATCACTATAGGTCTAGCATCTTTCACTAAATCAATACGGAACTCAATCTCTCGGTGTGGTGAAAGCTCGGTCACCTCCTCGAAGACGTCCGGATACTGGCCAACCACGGGCACATCTGACAACTCATCCTGCGGAATGTCGAGGGAATTTACAAAACTAGCCATAACCCCATCACTAGGTAGACTACAAAACACTACCCTCCGCCCATCATCCGCCCTCACTGTCACCAAAAAGCCCTCACAGTCTACCACCACCCCGTATCTTTGGAGCCAATCGACTCCCAATATAATGCCATACCCAGTAAAGCCCAAAACAAAGCAATCACAAACAAACATACATCCATGACTCGATAAGACCAAATTTCTGCAAATCATACTAAGGCTAGTCGAACCACCAATCGGGTTCGTCACAACCAGTGGTCTATCGACTATCTCGGGTTCCAGTCCCAACCTATCTACCAGGTCACTAGATATGAAGGAACGGGAAGCCCCAGTATCAAACAAAACTCGAACTGGTACATCATAAATAGAAAGCATACATTGAATAACAACATTCTTTCCTTTCTCCGCCGCAGTTGGGGCATTTGACGAAGAAGGAACAACATCAATAGCATATGCTTTCACAATCTGCTTCTCTTTAAGAGGTTGCGGACACTTATCCTTGAAATGTCCCACTTGACCACAGTTGAAGCACTTCTTATCCGCTGGCTTGGCCCGACAATCTTTGGCATAATGGCCCTTCTTACCATAGCTGAAGCACTCAACATCCTTCTTGTTCTTTTTCTGGCCACCCTTAGATTGGTCCTGCTTCCTCTTATTCTGAAAGTTATTCTTGCCTCCACCGCCTGCTTGCGGCTTTGGCCCTTCTGCAGATGCAGCCTCAATCTTTGACTTGGGGTAAAGACTCTCTGATCTCAAAGCTTTCCCCACGATCAATTCAAAAGTCTCGTCGATGTGGTTGATAAGCCTTTCCCCCAAGTATCCATCCAAACTAGTAATGAACTTCTCATTCTTCTTCTAAGGAGTGTTGATAAGAGATAGTCCATACTTCGACAAGGTGTCGAACTCAGCAATATAGTCAGAAACTGCCCTACCACTCTGCTTGAGTTCCAAGAACCTCTTAAACAACACTGACTTCTGGGTAGCTGGAATGAACTTCTCGCTAAGCGAGCCTTGAACTGATCCCAAGTAACCTGATCTTCTGGAGTAGCTGTTCCAATGGCATTCCACCAATTCATCGCTCGCCCTTGCAGCTGATGAGACGCTAGCCTTCTCTTCATCGCATCCTCAAGACCCAAGTCATCGAAGATACGGTCACAGCTATCCATCCAATCTTGAACATCTGTGGCCGACTCCGTCCCATGGAATGGCTTCCCACCAAGGTTAGTGTAATCCTTGCACAACTTGACGAAATCGACCCTAGGCGCCTGCACCACTGGGCCAACACCAACTACGGGATTGGGAACTGCCCCTTGCACTTCTCTAAGCATGTCTCTCATGAGGTCAGTAAATATCGCCCTCATGTCAGCGACATTCCCCTGGTTGGTCCCTCTACCAGCACCCCTCGTGTCTCGGCTCATCGTCAATCTGAAAAAGGGAAACGATTAACGACCCCATAGTGGTGTGATTGACATAGAAATGTGTTTATTTTATGCTCTTATTTCTTATCTTTTGTATATAAATAAATATTACTTGGGTATTGTTTTGTTACTTTTACAGATATTCCAACCCAGCCCGCTTGCAACCAGAAAAGTAGAGAAATAAAGATGGAATTGATATATATTTACATTTTGAAGAATTGTAGATGAAGATCTCACATCTAGTTGCTATTGGACAAGAAAAGGATTGATAAAAAGGCTTTGCACATCACAAATCAATGAAGAAGTGTCAAGGAAACAAGAGGAAAAGAGAAAAGGCCCATTTATGTTCTCATTGTAAACTAAGTGGTGATGTAATGACCAGGCCCATTTATCATTAGGGTTAGGGTTTGGCTATCTACCCTATATATACCCTTGTAATGGCATTGTAGCCACCATCCTATCATATATCTCATTCTATTCTCTTCTTCATTAATAAACTCATTTTTCTTTTTATGCAATTTTCTATTTCTTAGCAATTAGTGTTGTCTACACGATTAGATTCGGTAGAACACTATTTGTATTTTGCATTTCTTTTCATTAGTGATTGACCGTCTGATTAGATTCAGCGGTAATCCTAATTGTTATTTTCTGTTCGTCTAAGTCTGTTCTGTAATTTTATTTCCATTGTTCTATTTTATCTTTAATCGTTGAATTTATTACAGATCTGATTAGATTCGAATCTGCAGTAAATTTAATTGCATCTTTTAATTGTAGTTTCACTTTTTATTTTGTTTTGCAAAATCAACCTCCAGCTTCGTCTAACACGCCCAAGAAAAAAATAAATAATAATTTTTAATTAAACCTCCCTGTGTTCGACCTGTATGCTACACACCTGTATGCTTGCAGAATTTATTACAAATGTCGCGCTTTTCTAATTCATAGACTAGCGTCGATCAAGTTTTTGGCGCCGTTGCCGGGGAGATAACGATTAAATTTTGTTAATTATTTAATTTCTGATTCGTGTTAGTTTTGTTTTATTTTAATTTTTATTTTGTTTGATTTTGTTTAGAAAAATAAAATAAAAAATATCTTGCCATTTTTTTTATTTCCTTGCAACTTTCTTTCCTGTTTCTAATTCAACTTCTTTCCTTTTTTTTATATATTTCTTTCTTTCTACAATATCCTTCTTTTTACAAATTTCCCAAAAAAAAAAACAATTTTCTGTTGCCATTTCTTCTCGATTCCTTTCCATTTTTTTCAGTAATCCTTCCAATTCCTACATCTTATTTTCTACAAGTTTTCTTTTGTGAAAAAAAAAATCTTTTCTGCCTTATCCTCCGAAGGTTCAGCTGATCAAATAAGTCAGCACTAACTTCATCATCACCAAGTCAGACCCTTCACTCTTCAACAACCGTGCTCCCACCTTCAGAAAATCACGCAAACGCCTCTAATTCTACACTAATCCCTTTGCCAAACCCCAACAACTCCATCCATCATCCTTTAGCCGCACTTCTGCCAAATTTACACCCCAATTCACAACTCAGACCACCTTTCAAACCACCGCTCACAGTACTTCAAACCCAAACTTCAAGCAATACAAGCCTCGCAAGTACACGAACACCTTCTCGCACCAGACCCTTCAACCTTAGATCAAACCGCAACCTTCCAGCAATCTTTCATACACTCTGTCAAAAAAAATTCACCACCGCCATCAAAAAAAAAACAACAACTCAGCAAACCATAATCCCCTCCAAAACAAACGCCCATCTGTCACAAACCATCCTCATATCCACAGTGAACACAAACTCCGTCCAACCATCCTCACGCTCTACAAACAAACCACCTCCAGTCCATCAGCACCGAACCATCCAAACTCACGGCCATCAACCTCCTCATCACCGCAAGTGCCATACATCACCGTACCCCCATCTTCAACATACCACCTTCCAAGCCACAATTCACCGCACAAATACATCACAGCGCCTCTTCAACATACCACCGTACCCCCATCTCCACGTTCAAGTCAGAACCCGCACCCTCCAATTCAACAACCTTCTCAAGCCTGCCAATTCCAAAAACTCACTCCACAGACCGTCCACCTTTCAACAGGACCACGCACCAGTCTCAAAACCCCCAACCACCAATAACAAACAAAGCCAGTCATCCAAATCGAGATCACCAAATTTTCGAATTGAACTGGGAAGAGAACGAACTCGATTTAAAGCCCACGCAGAAAACCCAAATTGAACCAATTGGAATCCACATTAATTTTGAAAAAAAAAAAGAAAGAGGAAAGTTTTGATTTTTGTACTGATTTCCATCGGTTTATAATTAGGAAGGTGATCTGTTTCCTGAGCAAGGGACATGCGGGAGTGATCTTTTTGAGTTTTGTTTTGATGATTTTGTTTGGGGTATTGTAGCCCTTTTATTCGAAACATTGAAGTTGGTTCCTGGTATTAATTGGGCAATTGATCTTTTAGGCGTGGTCTTCTATAGAAAGGGTGATTTTTATTTTGGCTTTTAGTTTGAGAAATCGAATAAAAGGGGTGTGTTTTAGAGTTGAGAATCTGGTGGTACTTAAATTGGTTTGACAGATGATTTGCTTCCCTTTGGCGCGATTTGTTTTATAGACGTGGCATGTAATTCGTACCCTTTTGACTCTTGTTTTTTTTGTTCGGCGCTAAGTTCTTTTGTCGTGCCCAAGTTGTGGTTGAGATTTATTTTCTATTTTTTTTCCATTTATTTTCTTTTAAGAGGTGACTGTAGGTCGGTTTAGTTTTGGAGTGTCGATGGTTTAGTTTTTTTCACCTTTTTAGTCTAGTTTTGTCTTAATTCCAATTTAGTTTTTCTCTCTATTTTGTTTGTTATATTTCTTTTCTCTTTAAAAATAAAAAAAGAGAGGGAGAGAGACCAAATTCAAAATTAAAAGGAAAGCGAAAAGTGCCCAAGCAAAACAGTCAAGAAGCAAAGCAAGGATTTGAATCGTTGCCATTAAATTCTCTGGACGGACAGCCGTACACCATGGTAACATTTTTCTAAACTCTACAGGTGCTGAAGCTGCTTTGAAAATATAGAAATTATTGTAAAAATCTTCTGCAGGGGCAGCAGCTTAAATGTAAAAAAAAAAAAATCTCTGCAATTTATATTTTTGTGACTGAAATTTCTGAATTAATTTGGTGCAAACTGATATTTCCATAATTAAAAACTTCATTCTCATTGTTTTCATCAATAAAAACAGACGTTGCAAAATAATATAATTGAACAGTGGTGTTTTGTGAAGTTGACTGTCTCGTATAATTGGATCGCGAATATATATTAGTTCAACTTATTGAACTTTTAGCAAAAGAGGTTGCATACTACCCGTAAAACACTGGTCGTATCCCTTAGTATTTATACTACACGTGAACGGCCATAAGACCCTCTTCCCCCTTCCAATTGAGTCAGTTAATTAATAGAGCACAACTCATTATTTTATATTATTTTGAATTGAGAATAATTTCTGTCTTGCCGTGATTTCATTTCAAATGTCTGATTCAAAAAAATCATTGAGAGAATTGTGGGATAATAATCGGAGTAGACGTCCTCTTGAAGAGTATGAATACGAATTACAACTCATGAAGCAAGATTTTCCAAGGTTTCGTGAGGCCAATGTCGACGATTTTCAATTTTTTCAAAATGACCAACAATTTCAAAATCAGGATTATAATCGAAATGACGATTTCAATTTAAATTTCAATAATTTCGATTATGGGCCGCATCCACATCAAAATTGTTTTGAATCCCGATATAGCTTTGATCCACATCAATACGGGGTTGAAAACCAAAATTTTCAAAATTATAGCCCATATCAACATCTTGAAAATAACCAAAATTGCAATTCTCTCTCAAATTTTATTAGTTTTGGTTATGAACAAAATTTCTATGATCAAAATGATTTCCAATATCATTGTCAGTTTTCTGAAAATTCAATCAACTACCACATTGGAAATAATATTGATTGTGAAATTAATGTGGACTATAATTTTGAGAATCAAAAAATCCAAAACGAGAGCTCTCAAATCAACGATCGTCTTAACATTCTTAGAGAGAGGGAAGAAAGACTAAATAAAAAGGCTGATGAACTTCTTTGTTTATTGACATCTTTGAAAGAACAACGAGAGCAAGAAAATCAAATTCAAACAAGCGATGAATCAGAAAATAATCCAATTTCTACTGACATTGAAAATTTTCAAATAACGACTTTGGAAATTGACAATAACGATCTAAATGAAGTTGTTCAAAATTCAGTAAACGAATTGGATTTCAACTCTTTTCAGGAAGAAGATTTAAGCTTAAATTTTGATCTTCCTCTTTCCGGCTGTGAGAAACTTGAAATTTTTGAAATTGAACCAAATGAAAATGTTGAATTTTTCAAAAACTCAGAAATGGAAATGGATTTTAATGAACATGGATTTCTTGATTTGTACGAGGATGAGTTGCCAAATGAGGACCAAGTAGATTCACGTCACGAGTTCGAAAATATTAACTTTGAGAAAATTTCAAATGAACTTGAAATTGTCAGTGTCGAAAATACATTATCAGTTAATGATGAGAAATGTGATCACATAGTCTGGAACAACACTTAGAATTCAAATTTCACTGAATTTATATTTGATCACAAATTTTTGAAAAATTACACTGATAAATTTGTTGAACACATGAATTATCTTTGGAATGCTGGCTTGGTTGAAAAACTTCAGGTTAGGACGACCCTGGATTTTTATCTCCTGGACTATAAATCTAGGTATAAAAATGAGATGGTTTTCAAAAACCTTTGCTTATATGAAAACATGCCTAGACATAATAGGAATGAGATTCATCGGGCTAGAACCAAGTGTGGGGGGAAAAGTTGGTGGAATTCTTTGCATCGCGTGCACCGCAAACACATATATCATTGTACATATGATCCATCCCTACATATAGCTAAACTACATTTCATTCTTCAAATTATTTTGCATTTGATATACCTTTGGGTACTATCTTTCAAATATAGAAAAAAATTACAGTGTGGACACTGTTTAGTTCAAGTGTGGGGGGAGGGGGGGGAGTCTGCATTTCATCCATTTTCATTTTTCTTTGTTTTTATTTCTTTTTATTTTCATCATTTAAATTGGACCATCATGCATTTTAGACTGTAGTAACATACCATAATTTTTTTTTCTGAAATACGACTAATTTTCAATTGATACAACAAAATAAGTTTACAATTTTTAGCCAGTTGATAGTATTTTTCTCTCTCAGCTAAATTCGAATTTGAAATATAATGAAAAGTTTAATTTTGAGGGATAATAGTGTAACCGGTACATAGGGAGATTCTTAGGTGATGGCCATGAAATCTATTCTATATTGTAGACTTTGTTTAAATAAGTGGAGGACTTAAAATACTTATATTGGCTTTTCAAATCTTTAAAACTAAGTTGTGTTAAGTTGAATTCGCGTAACTCTCTTTTGTGCTTATATTTTCGATAATAATAATAATAGTATTCCAAGGGTATCCAACATTGCTTGTATATCGAGCGTTGGTGTGCAAACCCGCCAAGCTCTATCCGACACGTTGTTGACAAAGTCAGCGTTGGAATATCTTGGTCTCATTTTATGAGATTGGACACCTAAGGATTACCGACACGTTGTTGACAAAGTCAAAGTCGGCCTGCACAATCCGCCAAGCTCTTTACCCACTCTCCGTTAGTCCGCGAGGCAGTGCATGGGTGGTAAACCTTGGTCTTCTAAGTTAGGTGTATGTACTTAATCATAAACCTTAAAATTTTATAGAATAAAGAATAAGCGATGATACCCAAACACTTCTTGACCTTATTGATTTGACTAGCCATACATGAGAAAATTAGAATACCACTTTGCAAACTGTGCCAAGCAAACTAAGAATTCATTTAATGGCTGCACTATGTTATCGACCGAACCAACTGGCCAAACTGGAATTTAACATTTGAAAACTTGATTTATATTGAAAATTTGTGACAAGTCGAGGTATCTAAAATAAAATCAACTGATTAGAAATTATTAACTTAATTTGTTGTACCACTTTCCTGAAATAAGTCGTGTTTTCATTTTTCGTTTTTATTTGCATATGTCCATTGCATTCATGTAGTTCATTAGAATCATAGCATACTGCATTTGGATTTTGTGGGTAGTATCCGCTGAAAACCCTCACGAGACACCACTCGTCCTACTAGGGACACCTAGAGGTTTAACGGCTTGTTGCATGCGCTTAATGCAATCGTGTTTCCTACGAAAGTGTGACCTACCTAGTTAGTTTTTCATTTTTGTTTTACTCGAGGACGAGTAAAAGATAAGTGTGGGGGTATTTGATTGACATAGAAATGTGTTTATTTTATGCTCTTATTTCTTATCTTTTGTATATAAATAAATATTACTTGGGTATTGTTTTGTTACTTTTACAGATATTCCAACCCAGCCCGCTTGCAACCAAAAAAGTAGAGAAATAGAGATGGAATTGATATATATTTACATTTTGAAGAATTGTAGATGAAGATCTCACATCTAGTTGCTATTGGACAAGAAAAGGATTGATAAAAAGGCTTTGCACATCACAAATCAATGAAGAAGTGTCAAGGAAACAAGAGGAAAAGAGAAAAGGCCCATTTATGTTCTCATTGTAAACTAAGTGGTGATGTAATGACCAGGCCCATTTATCATTAGGGTTAGGGTTAGGGTTTGGCTATCTACCCTATATATACCCTTGTAATGGCATTGTAGCCACCATCCTATCATATATCTCATTCTATTCTCTTCTTCATTAATAAAACTCATTTTTTTATGCAATTTTCTATTTCTTAGCAATTAGTGTTGTCTACACGATTAGGTTCGGTAGAACACTATTTGTATTTTGCATTTCTTTTCATTAGTGATTGACCGTCTGATTAGATTCAGCGGTAATCCTAATTGTTATTTTCTGTTCGTCTAATTCTGTTCTGCAATTTTATTTCCAATGTTCTATTTTATCTTTAATCGTTGAATTTATTACAGATCTGATTAGATTCGAATCTGCAGTAAATTTAATTGCATCTTTTAATTGTAGTTTCACTTTTTATTTTGTTTTGCAAAATCAACCTCCAGCTTCGTCTAACACGCCCAAGAAAAAAATAAATAATAATTTTTAATTAAACCTCCCTGTGTTCGACCTGTATGCTACACACCTGTATGCTTGCAGAATTTATTACAAATGTCGCGCTTTTCTAATTCATAGACTAGCGTCGATCATGGTGCTAGTGCAGTGCGACTTCATTCTTATACTACTAATAGTATATACATATATAGCTTTTGAAAACCAAAGTAATCACAAATACGCGCTCTCATATACATACTATCTCTCCCTAGTGTCTTTCCCTAGGTTAACTACGCAACCTAGAGCTCTGATACCAAGTGTGACGGCTCGCCCCGCACCAATCGACATTTACTCCAAAGGTGCGCTGTACACATGTCCAGTTAGCACGGAACGGGTCGTCAGAAGGAAAAGGAAGAAGGAAATGAACATGCAAAGAACCTGTAGAATGTCTCACAGCGCATAGAATAAAATATAATAATAACATACTTGACATAAAACAGGTGAGACAGTGCATAAGCTGAAACAACTAACATAGCGGCGGAAAATGTAAGTACAGCTTATTATCCAAAGTTAAACATTATTACAACTTTTCAAACTGTCTCAAAGCAAAGGCAAGATAAAGGAGGTACACTACTAATGCCCAAGTAGCGACCACCAACGACACAGGGAGAATATATATATATATATATATATATATATATATATATATATATATATATCATACGTGGAAGCCTCCTGCCCGCCTCCGAATCAGCTGCTCGCGCATCACCAGCTAACCTGTCTCTAGTCTGCTCGTGTGAGCACCCAGAGTAATAAGAGGAGACATAAAACTCTGGGTCAGACATAAAGCCTGGTATGAGCGATAAGCATCTAAAGTGAACAATAACAGGTAGACTAAAACATACCTGAACCTGGACCTGCAACCAAAGAGTTAGCACTACATACTGTACAACACTCTAAGGTGCCATATCAAAAGGTGTAAAGATACGGAGGTGGGGGTGTGCATGTCATAGTGATGGCAAACAATCAAACATAGCATCCATCCTCACATCTCTCACTCAGTGCGTAAAGCATACGATATTCACCACTTCGATCACCCAACATACCTTGCTACGATCACTTTGCCCCCATGAAGTCATAAATGGCTTCACTGCACTGATAACGTAGCCACTAGTCCTTTGCTATGTCCACTTGCCCCATGGAGTTATTCACCCCATCTGCGCTGGCTCATAGCCTTACCAATCCTTTACTATGTCCACTTGCCCCATGGAGTTATTCACCCCATCTGCGCTGGCTCATAGTCTTACTACGCATCACCTTGCCCCTCAAGTCATAATGACTCTACTGCACTGATAACGTAGTCTTGCTACCATCACCTTGCCCCTCGAGTCGCAATGACTCTACTGCACTGATAAGTAGCCCATCATTCATGTTTAGTGGTGAACCGAAGTTATGAACGTCAACAACTCCTTAGCACACGTCCCGCAGCAAAGCCCAACCATGAAGTGAACTCATCGGTTCCCAACTGGATCCTGAGCTCTAACTTCCCACATTGGACTACCTTAGCATCTCGGGTTATTGGTCAATACTGGGTCGGGTCGGATTCCTTTCAAGTCATCGGTTCAGGTCGGGTCCACTGCGTTGTGTTGGTGCATGGTCTTCCTCTGGTAGCGGTTCGGTTCGGTTCCACCCCATCGTGTCGGTTCGGGTCGGGTGTCCCCCTACGGGTCGGGTCGGGTGTCCCCCTTTGGGTCGGGTCGGGTGTCATCTCCCATCCAGTTCATGCTTTCGCTCCGATCAGCTCCTTCGTTCTTCACGTGCTCCGATCCGATCCCTCCTTCTTTATCCGATCCGATCCCTCCTCCTTTATCTGATCCGATCCCAGTTCAGTTAGCGTGGCCTTCCTTTTTGCCACTTTTCTCAAGTATCAGGTTCCGATCCGATCGAATCCCTTGCACAGTTCAACTTATCCGATCCGAGCCACCATATCTGATTCGAAACCTGCACTATTTCCTAAAGCTTTTCCAGCAAGTGTTTACGCCATTCGACGACGTTTTCAACCATTCTAACTATTGAAATCAATCACAAAGCATATCATACAGTCATAGCAACATGCACAATCAACCACAAACATCAAAACATCAATATGATAGGTTAAAATGGATCAAACATACCCAAAACCCCATATTTCCCTTTAAGCATGTTTAGGTGAAATTAATGATAGGATTAGAAAAACTTAACCAAATTAACCCAAATTCATATCAGAGGTCTAAAACATCATTTAAGAATTTATGAACATTTTTCCAGAATTTATTAGTGTATAAATTCGCTAATTAACACTAATTAGCCATAATTAGTGCAAAACTATGCAAATCACTCACCTTAGCCACAAATAAACTAAAATCTGAAATAAATCTCTGATTTGATGTGAATCCCAATGCTAAACAGCAGCTCCAATGTTGATTTGGTGTAGATCTCCCTTGATTAGATGTTGCTAAGCTAAATCTTTGATTAAAAGATGATTTGGAGGTGATTTAGAGGTTGGAGGCCATTTTTAGGGTTTCTTGGAGATAAGTGGAGGCTAGAAAACTGAAATGGAATGATTCTCTAACTCATTTCAGCCTCCCCATAACCCTAATCCCGAAATGGGTTATGGGCCTATTCACTAATCACTCTATTTGGCCCGGTTAAGAAGTTTTTCACCTTCCAAACCTTATTTCAGCCATATCTCCCAAACGGTAAGTCCGTTTGGCTATTATGACCACTCTACGGAAATGTAAACCATCAAACGAATCTAATGGAAGTGGTTTCAGGTCAAAATTCATTTCTAATCAAAAGTTATGGCCAAAACAAGATCAGCTAGGGGCAAAATGGTCATTTAAAAATCGACAAAAATCATAAGCATGGGAAATGACTCTAATGGATGTTTCCCAAAGTTACATGACCATACAACTTCATATGGGAAAGAAATAAATATTCTACGATCCTCTGATGCGTAGAATGCGGGTTGTTACACTACTTGACAGTAATAGTTTGTGCCTCGTCATACCATTTCAGGTAGGCTGCATCAAACAATCACATCAAATCTTGCTGAGGGTCATCTGAATCTTTGAAACCGATCAAGAAGTTCAAGAAAAGCAAAAAAAAAAACAGCTGTAACAAAGTGCCATACAAGAGTGCTTCATCAGAAAAACAACCACTCATTGGCGTATATTCATCACCTGAAGCTCTTCAGGTTGCAACTTCATCAGCTGCATAATCTCCTCAAGAATTCTCAATTCTAAAGCTTCAAGAATCAGTTTTACTATCTTGTTATCATCATGGTGGATGATAACAATTCTTCGACAATTCCTCCTGGAAATCAACCAATTCCTCCTGGAAACTCATCTGCAAACCAAAATCAAGCAACATCAGTCAATCAAAACAGGTATAAATCCACAAACCCAGTTAATCACCATTCATCTTGAAGAGAATAATTACTTTCTATGGAAATTGCAAGTAGAAACAGCCATTCAAGGCTATGGACTTGAGGGATACATTCTTGGTACTATTGCTATTCCACCCAAGTTCATAACTGATGCTGATAATAGGGTAGTTAGTAATGATGAGTATGTCAAATATCATAGGAAAGATATATTGATTGATGCATGGCTATTGTCATATATAAGTGAAAAAAAAATTCTATCTCAAGTGATTGGATGCAAAACAACAAATGATATCTAGACAACTATAGAAAAGTTCTTTAACACCCAATCATCAGCCAAGACAATGTTTTATAGAAACCAACTACAGACTGCCAGAAAAGATAACTTGTCTATGAGAGAATATTTGACAAAAGTTAAAGGCATTTGTGATCATCTAGAGGCAGCAGGTCAAAAAATCAATGATTCTGAGCACATTTTATCAATTCTAAATGGACTGGGTGAAGAATATGAGGCTGTTGTGGCAGTCATTACATCTCAAAAGGTAACCAGCTCTATGGAAGATGTACATTCTATCCTTTTTGCTCATGAAGCAAGAATTGAAACCAAGAGGTCACAATTAAATGAACTTTCTGCTAATAATGCTAAAACCAAGAACAAGAATCAAAACAGAGGGGATTCCTTTAATCAAAGAGGAGGTTCATCTAACAGAGGCAGAGGCAGAGGAAGATGGAACAATAATAACAGACTTAAATGTCAAATTTGTGAAAAAGTGGGTCACACTGCCGTGAAGTGTTATTTCAGATTTAATATCAGTTATGTTGCTGGTCAGACACAAAACAATCAAAGAAAGTTAAATCCTACAGCAAATCTAGCCAATGTTGAAACTGATAGTCAAAGCAATGCAACAAGAAACAGTCAAACTGATGATATTGGTGATGATAACTGGTATCCTGACTCAGGTGCCACTAATCATATCACAAATAGTCTCAATAATCTCAATCTAGGTCAAAGGTAGTACAAAGGTACAAATTCTTTACTCATGGGTAATGGTGATAGTGTAAATATTACACATATTGGCTTTGGCAGCATAAAAGGTAAAAAGCAACTATATCTCAACAATTTACTTATGGTTCCTCATATAAAAAAGAATTTACTCAGCGTATCACAGTTTGCTAAAGACAATAATGTGTACTTTGAGTTCCATCCTTATCATTGTTTGGTTAAAGACTTATTGACTAATGAAATTATTTTGCAGGGTAAAGCATGCAAAGGACTATACAAATTCAGTGCTGTGAATTCTACAAACAATGATCAAGAGAAAAATAGTTGCCACTTATCAGAAATTAATGATAATATCAGTGTATTTGATCTATGGCATGTTAAACTTGGTCATGCTAATGTGAATATTGCCAAGAAAGTTTTAACTGCCAATAATATTTCATATGATAGTATTCCTATGACATATGTTTGTACATTCTGCCAAATGGGCAAAAGTCACAAGTTACCCTTTACAAATTCCTTAACTAACTACTCTAAACCACTTGAACTTGTTGCTACAGACCTGTGGGGTCCTGCCCCAATAAACTCTGACTATGGGTTCAACTATTATATTTCTTTTGTTGATTCTTATTCTAGATACACTTGGATATACTTCCTAAAATCAAAGTCTGAAACCATCAAAGTTGTCATTCATTTCATTAATCAGGCTGAAAAATAGACAGGTGTGAATCTAAAGATCTTGCAAACTGATGGAGGTACAGAATTTAAACCTCTAAGTGAATTCTTTCAAAAGAAAGGCATAATTCATAGATTAAGTTGTCCTTACACCTCTGAGCAAAATGGTTTGGTTGAAAGGAAATACAGACACATTGTGGAGTGTGGTCTCACTTTATTAGCTCAGAGTAATTTAACTATGAAGTTCTGGCCTAATGCTTTTAATACTTCAGTATATTTAATAAATAGACTGCCTACTAAGACTCTGAATAACAAATGTCCTTTAGAAACTTTGTATAATATCAAACCTGACTATAATAGACTCAAAGTTTTTGGCTGTCTATGTTATCCGTATCTAAGGCCGTATAATTCTCATAAGTTAAACTTTAGATCCTTAGCATGTACTTTTATAGGGTATGCTAGTGATCAAAAAGGATATAAATGTCTTGATGACAAGGGTAAAATTTACATTAGCAGACATGTTGTATTTAATGAAAAGGTATTTCCTTTCAAAAGTAAAGATGTTGCTACCACACAGAAAATATACAATCCAAGGAAATCAATACCAGGAATACCTATATATTCTGACAGTTTTACCAAAGATACTGGTGATGGTAGCTCAGAGTCATCTCAACAATCTACATCATCATCAAGCAGTGAGTCATCTGAGCCTTCCAATCAGCCCAGTACCAATCAACAACATGAACATGTACTGCATGACTCAAGTTCAGAAGTTAGAAGCAATCCATCAAATAACAGAAATGACAATATTGAAACTCATGAACAGCAGAATGAACAAGCTCAAACAGGTCATCCAATGATTACTAGATCAAAAAGGGGTATTTTTAAGCCTAAAGTCTACAGTGTTATCAGTGACCTTGATGAACCAGTAAATTACAATCAAGCCATCAACAATCAAAACTGGAAACAAGCTATGGACGATGAATATCAAGCACTGATAAAGAATAAAACATGGACACTTGTTAAAGCTCCAATAGACAAGAATATAATAGATAGCAAGTGGACATACATGTTAAAAAAGAATGCTGATGGGTCCATACACAGACACAAGGCTAGACTTGTTGCAAGGGGTTTCACACAGCAATATGGTTTTGATTTTGAAGAAACATTCTCTCTAGTTGTTAAGCCAACAACCATAAGAATAATCCTCACTATAGCTCTACACAACAACTGGAAAATACAACAATTGGATGTCAACAATGCATTCCCGAACAGTAATCTAAAGGAAGAAGTGTATATGAGTCAACCTCAAGGATATCAAAAAAATAAAGAGCTTGTTTGTAAACTGAATAAAGCCATTTATGGGCTTAAGCAAGCTCCCAGAGTCTGGTTTGATAAATTGAAATTTGTCTTGACAAAACTAAAGTTTCAATCTATCAAATCTGATCATTCACTGTTTGTCAAATTTGATAATAACATAACCATTTTTATTTTGATTTATGTAGATGATCTAATCATTACAGGAAATAGTGAAGCTAAAATTAGAAGGCTCATTCAAATTTTGGACAAACAGTTTTCAATCAAAGACCTGGGTGAACTCAACTATTTTCTTGGAATCGAAGTAATAAAGACATCCAAATCAGAGTTGTTTCTGAATCAAAAGAAGTATATCAATGAAATTCTTACAAGATCAAACATGGAGGCTGCTAATGCTCTACCCACACCCATGATAACAAGTCAGCAATTATCCAAACACAGGGGAGAAAACATAGTCAATATAAGACAATATAGAAGTCTGGTTGGAGCATTACAATATGCTACCATTACTAGACCTGAAATAACCTACTATGTTAACAAACTCTCACAATTTATGCAGGAACCGAAAGAGGATCACTGGAAGGCTATGAAGAGAGTGCTAAGATATCTAAAGGGAACTGTGGACTATGGTTTACATTTTACACAAGGCAAGCAACTCAACATTACTGGATATAGTGATGCAGACTGGGCAACTGATCCTGATGACAGAAGATCAACATCAGGTTATTGTATCTACTTGGGAAACAATCCTATATCCTGGTGTGCTAAGAAACAACCTACAGTCTCTAGATCTAGCACTGAATCTGAGTTCAGAAGCATTGCAAATGCTACAGTAGAAATTATGTGGGTACAGTCACTCCTCGGTGAACTCAAAATATCAAATCAAAGGCCACCAACACTATGGTGTGATAACTTAAGTGATGTATCACTATCATTTAATCCTATATTGCATTCAAGGACCAAACACATGGAAATTGACCTATATTTCGTTCGAGAACAAGTAATCAAGGGCAAACTACAAATTAATCATGTGCCAGCTAATTATCAGATAGCATATATACTTACGAAGCCATTATCAAGTAAAAGCTTTACCAGACTTAGATCTGAACTCGAAGTAACCGAAAGATCAAACCTTGGAGAAGAAGCAAAGCGTACAAGTTCAGATCTGAAACCTTTAATACCCAGAAACCTTGAATGGAAGCCAAAGCACGCTGCTAATTTGATTATTGAAGAATCCAAGCTTGCAAGCGGATCAGCATCTCACCTACCAAGGATCGAGAACAATTTGGAGCAGACACTCTCAAGCAAAGCAAGTATAATCTCTAATAGTTCAAATCCTCGCCATCAAAGTGCTACTTTAGCAGTATCGAAGCTGACTTAAACTCAACACTGAAGATTTCTCTCAGATTTAACATCATAAGTTGTGGCGGCGAAGACATGAAAACCCTAGCTTTCATTTGAGGGGAGATATAAAATATCAACTGAAAGCATACGGATGGGTTATATCTCTTTTAGTCTTTGTATATGGGCCTAGGCTAAAGCCCAATCATTATTTACAATTCCTGTACTAGTATTGTTACCGTGTCTATATATACACGGTTAACTTCATTCTGTAAATACATATCTTCTTTTCATCAATAATACAAAATATTTCAGTTCTTGCTCAATTACATTTTCTTGCAATAATCTCACACCGATATTCATCCGTATCCAAAAACTAAGCGGGTACGGATATCCGAAAATTAAACGGATACGTATATTTGAAAATAATTTTTGGATACGGATATGACACTATCTATATCTGAAAGCATCCATTGACAATCCAAAATGGATGTCTTTTTTTTTTTTTTTTTTTTTTTTTTGAATTGAATTGAAAGAGGAAAATCGAAAAGGCAAATGGAAAAGGTTAAGAAAAGAGCGAGTTAACGAAAGAGAAACACGTTCTTTTTAAGAAAGATACAACATGAAAGAAGAAGAATGATTGGAATTTTGTTCGTTGGCATCGGACGCGCTGATCCTGACGTCCGACGCTTAGTCGTGGACGTGAACGGATAAAATTCCACCGTTCATTTTAAATGAACAATTTGATGTGATTCATGCTCGACGTTTTAGATGCAAAACATGCCTGATTGGGGAAAAAAACACTGCCATTCTTGTTTGGGCTTGAAATAGAAGCATGGACGAGGGACACGTTTCTTATATAAATTTTCACACCAAACAATCAACCCACCAACATGCTACTATCCAAAAGGGCCAAAACAATTCAAATTCATAAATTAATGCTTTTAATCCAACAATCAACCTCTCTTCTCCACCTTTTCCAAATCCATTCTCTTCTCATCAAATCATCTCTCCATCTCAACATCTTCATAGTCACCAAACTCATTCGAAAATCTCTCTCTTTCCCATCCTCATTATCCTACGCACATTCCCTCTTCGCCCAAATCCCCAGTCCCGACACCTACTTATACAATACCCTCATTCGCGCCTACCTACATTCCGACAACCCCACTGCATCACTTCGTCTTTTTCGCACCATGACTCTCCTCGATAGCTTCAGCCTATCCCTTACTCTGCAAGCTTGTGGAAAGGCGCAGCATAAAACTACAGGCGCTACAGTACACGCAAACGCTGTTAAATTAGGCTTTGGGCGCGATTTGTTTGTACAAACCGCGCTTCTGGAGATGTATTCAGAACTTGGAGATATCAATGTTGCTAGAAAAGTGTTCGATTCGATGTCTGAAAGAGATTCGGTCGCATTCAACGTTATGCTGGCAGGGTACGCCGCGCAGGGTCAGGTGGGTACGGCTAGAAAGGTATTCGATCAAATGCCGAAAAAAGACTTGGTTTCTTGGAACACGATGGTTCATGGGTACACAAGCGTAGGTGAGGTGAGTGCAGCGAGGGAGTTGTTCGATGAAATGCCTGAAAAGGATTTGGTTTCGTGGAGCTTGATGATATCAGGATATTCGCAAAGTAGGCAGTGTAGCGAAGCATTGAGTTTGTTTCATGAGATGCAACTAGCTGGTTTTGTGCCCGATAAGATCATTTTGGTAAGCATTATCGCCTCGTGCGCAGATGTAGGCGCTTTGGGGATGGGTAGAGCGATACATAAGTTCATCCAAAGGAAAGGTATCGACGTAGACTTGAAGCTCGGAACGTCTCTTGTGGATATGTATGCAAAATGCGGGGATATAGATAGCTCTATGCATGTGTTTAGCAGGTTATGCAAAAAGGATGTGTTGACATGGAACACGATGATTCTAGGGCTGGCACATCATGGATTGGGGAAAGTTGCTTTAGAATATTTTGATGACATGATTCAGGAAGGGATGAGACCAGATGATATGACATTTGTAGGCGTTTTGAGTGCATGCAGTCATGCCGGTCTTGTGGATGAAGGACGTGCGCATTTTAAATCGATGACTAGCAAATATAACATTTCGCCTAAGGTTGAACACTATGGATGCATGGTCGATCTTTTAGGAAGAGCGGGTTGTGTTGAAGAGGCTAGGCAGGTTATTGAAGACATGCCTTTCAAACCTGATGCGGTGATTTGGAGGGTGGTTCTAGGTTCATGTCGAATGCATGGAAATGTGGAAATAGCGGAGGAGGCGATCAATAATTTAATAGCTTTAGAGCCATATGTTGATGGGCATTACATGCTCCTAGCGGACATATATGCTGGTGCAGCTAGATGGAAAAATGTTTCAAAATTGAGGAAAGTAATGAGAGAAAAGAACATACAAAGAGTCCCCGGAAGTAGTTCGATAGAAGTTGAGAACGTTGTATATGAGTTTGCAGCAGGTGACAAGTCGCACCCTAGGTGCAAAGAGATATATAAGATGCTTGATGAGATGAATGGCTCATTAAAACCACTAGGCTATAAGCAAACGGTTTCTCTTGTTTCGCAAGATGCAAATTATCAAAGCAAGGAGATTGTTATGGGTACGATTGAAGATTGATGGTAGGTGCCACGCAAGGATTTTTGGTAAGTTTATTTAAGTATATATTCATTTAACATATACTGCATATTGTTCTTTGAACATAACAGGCTGACAGGCAGCAAGTTTTATAAATTTCCAGTCTATACCAGAGATCAAGAATACACAAATAAAGTATAGAAGTTGTATTTGTTCAGTAAAGAAAATTCAGCAAGACCTTAATAGTGCTTATTTATTCATTTTACACTTTTGAGAAACTACAAATATACATTACTACATATTCACATGTATAAAATAAAGAGATCAATGTATTATCTCTGATTTAAATAAACTTGTCCACTTGTTTTTCCAGGATGATTTTATCCCAAATTGTAAACCTTGGGCAAAAAACTGTATGATTAGATTCTTGAATACAAATATTCAGGTTTTGTGCTAACAAATTAGCGACAAAATATGTACATAACACGCTGTTACAATGCAGCTACCGAGAAATTTCCATCAAAATGACTATGTTCAGGCACCATTGTTTTAGGTTTCGTAGGCTGATGACTTTGGCAAACACCCAATTCAACTAATAACTTCGAACATAACTGCAATAATGGATGGACAAAAAAATGTTAGGCCAGCCAACAATGGTTTTATATATTTATTTATATGCACAAATACTGTCACTGAGGCTTTACAAAATTGAGCAGTTTGGGTACCTGTCTATACAGCGAAGAATCTCCATGAGACTTCCTTAGTTCAACGACATATAGAGATGGACCCAGTTCAAATACCTAATTGATCATATATGTTATTTAGTTCATAATTATTTGGACATACTGTAAACTATCTCTATTAGACAATAATAAACAATAATTACCTCTGCAGTAATTGAAAGGGGTCCTGAGATTTTTGGGCTCGATGAATTGTCATTCTTTTGCACAACTTTCAACTGCAAAGTATATTGTATGTTAATAATTAGCTGTCTATTTCTGAATGAAACAGAGAACTCTTGTTCATTTTCTGTTTATATGAATTGAAGTATACCTTGCCATGTCCTTTTTTAATCTGATATCCCATTTCTCCAACAATTCCCTCTATTTTCTCAAAAAGATCGTTTGGTGAATAATTTAAGGTGAATCTTATCTTCCTTTCTGAAACAGTCTGCATGTTCAATAAAAAAATGTTAGCGATTTATCCTATTTTCAAATTTCTTTACAACGGTTATATAACATTTTACCTCTGCTTCAAAAAAGCCTGAGAGGTCAAGAAATGAGGACATTCCAATCAGTTCAAAAGCATTGATCGAGGTAGGGAATTCATTTTGACTTCCGCTGGACTTAATGCGCTTTGAAAATATAAGTAAGCATCAGCAAAATTTATGCAAGTTTATCTGATCAAACTAATTTACAGAACATGCACAGAATAACATTGTACCTTTCCGATTACTGCATCATTTTTAGTTGCATCAACTTCATCTTCTTCTTCATCGTCATCATCATATGGAGTGACTGGAGTATAATCTTGTTTAAACCAATTATCCGCTTTAATCCTTTCAACATTTATTCGAGTTTTAGGGTTAGGGTCAAGAATCCTTCGAATCAGGGTCTGTGCTTCACGAGATAGCCATTTAGGAATATGGAAGTCTCCCTTGAAAATCTTCACCAAATTCCAAATTGAATGTTAAAAGTAGTCGACTTCGTATGCAAGTAACAATTGAGTGCTTGTATTACTCTACAAAATGTACCTTTTGATAAAGAACAGCAAGGTTTCTATCATCGAATGGAAGAGATCCAGTAAGTATGACATAGAGAATAACGCCACATGACCATATATCGGACATAGCACCATCATATCCTCTATTTGTAAGCACCTACAAATGAAATACAAAACATACTTAAAAACATTACATTTATAGCAAATTAAAAGAGAAAATAAAATTGGATCACACTGAAAATTGAATTAACCTTTTACCTCAGGAGCGATGTAATTCGGGCTGCCACAAGTTGTATGCAATAATCCATCTGTCTGAAATATATAACAGGGCTATAAGATGCACTTAGAACAGTTTATAAAATTTTAACAGATATATCCACGCATGCATGCACGAGAAAATAAATATAGTGTTAGTAGCATACACCAAGATGCTGAGGCAATGCGCTGAGACCAAAATCTGATATCTTAATATTCCCATTAGCATCAATAAGAACATTTTCAGGCTGCAATATGAAAATGATTATGGAAAATGTCAACAATGGTATATTAGCAAGTAGATAGAGATATTTTATTATCAGATGTGTTCTTATACTTTCAAATCACGATGGTAGACACCTCTATCGTGGCAATAGCTTATAGCATCAATTAACTGCTGGAAAAGCCTCCGACCTTCACATTCTGAAAGTCTTCCTTTCGATTCCTGTCGAATTTGATGTAATTTTTCATGCAAATTCTAAGTTTGATACATAAATGTAGTTTGCAAATATATGAACGTAGTAACTTACAATTTTGTCAAATAATTCGCCTCCATCTACGTATTCAAGGACCATGTAAATCTTTGTTTTGCTTGCTGAGACCTGCAAAGTAGATCATAGTTTATAGTATCATAACCTGAAACTACGTAAGAAGTATCAAGAAAACACTGCAAGTGCATACGAAAACAATGGTGGTTGACTAAAAGTCCCATAAACTCTATAAACCAGACCAGAAATCTAGTTTCTATTAGAAAAAGAAAAGAAATGGGGAAAAAAGAAACCTAAATTTAACTTTGGAACAAATTTGCAAAGTATATGATAGAAAATTTAGAGAAAAGCCATAATTTTTTTGAAAAAAGTTCAAGTCACTGAAGCTGAAATCGAAGTACTCTATCCTCTATTTTGCTTGATTAGGTTAAATATAATTGTTATTATTTGTATGTTATCAACATTTGCAATGTAAATATCTCTAACTAACCAATATTTTCTTCTAATAAACAGTTATTTTCATTCGTACAGCATCCAATAAGAGTAGCAGAACATCATTTACTAGCGTATCTTATTTAGAAAATGGATGCCTAAACTAAAAGTGGAGCTTAAGTTCAAAATTCTCGTAACTGATCTTACAAGCAAGAATGTTAATGGCTTAGGAAAGTCCGGCCAGTTCTCTGATTTCATGGATAACCCCTATTAGATGTTGATTATGACGAAAATCAAGCAATTTATTTGTAGTTTTACAGCTCAAGTTTCAGTGAAGACAGAATAAAGTTTAGGCCTGAATGATATTTGGTTATTCAAAAGTGACGAAGGGTTTTACTTTTCCATAAATCTTAAAAAAAAAAAAAAAAAAAAAAAAAAAAAAAAAAAAAAGAAGAAGAAGAAGAAGCAATATTCACCATTACCCGGTAAAGATACTAGCTTCCCTTTTGATTTGTTATTTTTAGTATTGTGCTTTCTTCTAAACATAAGTGCTTTCGACTTATATATTACTGAAAAACAAAACAATTTTAAGAAATGAAGTTAACATGTAAGATAGGGGAAAAAGTTTATTTTTTGTTTTTGTTTTGAAGGATAAGAAAAGCACGATGAACAATTCAACTCTTTCATTGTTCGCCGATCGATGCAATGACTAAGAGTTGTATACCTACTTCTCTTACTTTTTGTTATTTCATTTTTAGTGCAAGTTGAAAACATAGAACTCAAAATACAAAATAAAACCAAATGTATCATAGAGTAAAAACCTCTTAAATTTCTTTGAGAAACACATACAAATGGAGTTAACTTATTTTCACTTAATTTATGTTATCTGTTTTATACTAAAAAAACTGCCTCCGCTATTCACATTGAATACGGTAGGTCAATTGATATATTACAATAATATAAATGGAATGATTTTAGAAGATATATCATATTCTCTATGACACCAAAGGATTGAGCTCACACATCCAGATTTATCACAAA
Source organism: Allium sativum (assembly GCA_030737875.1). Classification (NCBI taxonomy): domain Eukaryota; kingdom Viridiplantae; phylum Streptophyta; class Magnoliopsida; order Asparagales; family Amaryllidaceae; genus Allium; species Allium sativum. The sequence goes on along the minus strand of CM060923.1, from coordinate 533,831,907 downwards.
TAAAATAAAATGCTTATGTTAGTATAGGGGTCCACTTGCGATTTGGATTGGTTTGACATCAATGTCCAGTGACATCAAATTGGTTCGGTAATTAATAATGCCATACAATTGAAGGCAAATGTGGTTCTTGAATCACATGCCTTGGCCCTTTTTCAAACCAACAACCACATATCTATATATACACATATGCACAAGATAAGGCGATGCAGCACATGCTGTGCAGGACTTCCAATTATATTTTTGTATACACATACTTCATACAAAGTAAGCAAGAGGGGCTTGGAAGGTTCCCATATATATATATATATATATATATATGGGAAAATCGACCACGTGAGTCTTGGCATATTTCTTCAGTTAAACTCTCACTATTTGAAGTTACGTGTATCATTTTGGTTTTGTAGTTTAGTTCTAGCTAAGATTATAGTATGGTCAAGCACTCCTACCCACTTTTGTATGTCTCCACAAATGAAAATATTGGACAAATGACAGCATAATCTTTCAGGTTTAATGGAAATTATTTGATATTTTGAAAATGGAAAGGTATTCCTCCTTTGAAAATTATTATTAATCAGTTTAGCATAGTGCACCACAAATGGAAACATCAAGCATAATAAACAGAAAGTGGCATTTGTGGTTGCCTAGAAAACAGAGGTAGTTAAACCATACCTGATATTTATGTTTGTTACAAGTGCAACAGTAATAGTTCTGGAAAATGTGGTATTAAAATAAACTTAATCTTACTATTCATTTTTGGTCTGGTATGATAGTTAATATTGAGTCTGAATAAATAATTAGTTAGAAATTCAAATATTTAGTTACTGGATAATAAAATGGTTGTGGTTATTTATCATACCTCTTTTTCCCCCCTCTAGAGTCACCACAGCTAGCTATTTATTATAATTTAACTCAAATTTGGTTGCATTTAAAAGGGGGAAAAAGGTTTAAAAGCTAAGGTAGTGTTTGGTTAATTTTATGTTTTGAGTTTTGAGTTTTCGGGGTCAATTATGAAGTTGGGAAGATTTAGAGCATAGCGGAGGTGATGAATCAAAGGCGAAAGGAGTGACGGAGGGGACCGCGGGATGGTGAGTAGACGGATCTGTTATCATTCTTCCATTGTTTCTTAAAACATGGAAAACAATAAAAAGTTGTTTTTGGTTTTGTGTGTTAACTTCGTTTTGTAAAACGATCGTTTTTCACGATTTGTGTGTGTCGTCGGTACTTTTGTGTGTGCGAAAACTCAAAATTAAAAATTGTAAACCAAACGCACCCTAAAATTTGTATTTTAACGATCCATTTTGGTCGAAGTGTGTTTTGTACACACTTGCATCCAAGCATTGGCGTTGAAATCATACATTTTGTTCTAAAACTTCAAAAAAAGTCAAAAAAACTTCACTAATGATTGGTTGCCTTTTCGTATTTTCTCAAATCTTGACTTGCAGAAATTACGTTGCAATACGTTTTTTCCGAAGCGATTTAAATAGCTATACCTTGGGATCTCTGAGGAATCAAAACAGAAATAAAAAATGAACTGTGACGTAACTTGTGTGTAATCAAGCGTACTTTAACTTGTAAATGGGCATTAAATGAGTATGATAATCTGCAATATGGTTGAAGCTTATGGAGAATACGATTTTGTTCACACCCAAAAAAGAGGTGTGAACAAAACTTCCACCCCTGATTGGTGAAAATCAGAGGGACCCATATGGACTCCCCTGATTTCCACCAATCAGGGGTGGAAGTTTTGTTAACATCCCTTTTTGGGTGTCAACAAAATTGCACTCGCTTATGGAGCCAAAGAATGTATTTTTTTCTGCTTTTCATTTAGTCATTATATCATAATATAATATAATTGTATTTTCCTTGGAATTTTGAGTAAATGCTTTAATTATCTCAACTCGTTTAGATTTGATGCTCCACCATATTTTCTCCATTTTTCAAACTGTATAAAATGAGGGAAAACCATATGGTAAAATGAGTGGAACGCTTGGTAATTAGCATATTCCAATGCTTTAGGGAAACCGTCAATTAAATCTATTTTGTTGTTTTTTGTGCTCTTGCCTCTATTCCTGCCGTTCATTGTATATATTTTCAACCTCCGTATCAAACACTCATGGTGGTGTATTTTCTTATTATCTACTTGATGATCTCTAACTAACTGCTCAATGCATAGCATAGACTATGCGATCTATATGCTAAACGATAAGAAGTTTGAGAGTACGCTTTTCATACTAATTGAGGATTATGTGTTAGGTGTATGGAGCGTCAATGTAATTCCCTAGATTTTTATTCCTCGTTTGAAACATTACTATATTGCCACTTTTCCAAATTCAATAATTATAGTACGTCGCTATATATTTAATGTATAATAACTAATATATATACTTGGAATCATCATAATATTTAATTTACAGGTTATCATATTTAATTAAATAATTGTAATATTTAATATTAGGAGAGTATAATATAATAAAATAAAATAGTTAACCGTACAAATAATTGATATTAATTCAACTTCAAATCTTATTTTGTTTGTTTCCCAACCATTTTGGATTGTTCTTTGTAAAATCCTGCGTTTTTTTACAGCAATTAATTAACGGAAAGTCTATTTAGATACAAAATATAAACACCATGAACAATCTCCGTCATTGGATTGACTCTTGATTTTCACCTCTCCATATAGAGATAAAATTATCCAAAGACCGAAATTTTCTGTCTTTTTATTTTTGTTTATATAGTCGTCCCCATTAACTAATATAAATTTAATAAATAAATTTTGAAAAGAGCAAAAATTAACATTTTATATATGTTGGTCTCATGAAATACCATTGTATTCGTGGTGAGATAAATTTTATATATAATATCTTTGAGTCGGATTTTAAATGAAGAATTTACGACTGTTTGAAGTTTTAGCATCGAAGATAAATATGTGTGTAAATCGGGTAATTTAATTAATTAGGATTGATTGATTGATTGACATGAGTATTAACATTCAAATTAAAGTGTAATGCAAATGCATGCAATCAATTAATGAAAATAGTTAATTTCAATGGAAATAATTTGTAAAGAAATTAATCAATTGTAGAGTAATTAATGTATAATGCATGCAATCAATTAACAAGTGAATTAAAATAATTATTGAAAATTCAAAATTCAAACAAGAAGATAACTGCACAATCAGCAACAAGTCAACTGAGTTTGATAAAAAGGAGAGTTTATCAAGAGAATGGATAAGAAATGGAAATGAACTAATTATAATAACTTACTATAGATTTTTAAAATTACATAAAATGTATATGCATCATTTTTCCTGTCTTTGATACATTTGAATGGTCTTAAAAATAAACATACTTTGACAAATTTGGTTTTGTTCTGTCGTTGTAGACCATATTGCCAAACGAATATAACACATTTGTAAATCATGCGATGATGTTTTCAGGTCACAATCCTGTGTTTTTTCTTTCATTTAAAAATTTGTGAACTGAAATTAAAATCAGGGTGTATTCAGTACCTGTCTTAATTAAGAATCAATTTAATGTAGAAAGAATATCACTGAAGAATAATGGTGTCCAATAATTTTTCATTAAAAGCAAAAAGAAATTTATCAAAAAGCAAATATTACTGGAGAAATGCTTAATTAACTATCCCTTAAGCAATTTATTTTTACGCTGCTTAACAGCATTATAAAAAAAAAAAAAAAAAAAAAAAAAAAAAAAAAAAAAAAAACAAATCACAAAAAACATCAAAAATACTGAAAATGGAAGACTGACCTCATGTATCCGAACAACATTAGGATGCTTAAGCAACTTCAGCGTATTGATCTCTCTCTTAATCTGCGAAAATTACAGTATTCGAAAATTAATTTGAATACTTAATCCATATTCATCGTCAACAGATCACCGGATTACTGCTGCTAACAGCGTCTTAAGTACCTGGTCGTTGATCTTAAGGGACTGGATCCTCTTCCGATCGAGAATCTTAACGGCGTAAGGTCGTCCGCTTTCAACGTGGCGAGCGAACTTCACCTTGCCGAAATTGCCCTCGCCGAGGGTCCTGCCGATCTCGTACTTCCCCAGTCGCATTCCCTTCTCTGATGGCGCTTCTTCTCCCGCCATTCGCGTGCGAGGAAGCGAGCAAAAAGTCAAGGGTATACTTGTAAATCTCTTTTCCCCGGTAACAGCTTTTTTCTTCTTTTCTTGTTGGGCTTATTTGCTGATTTTAAGTGTGAGAGCAGGTAAATGAGGTGCTTTTATAGCAGGTGGGATTCGTGGGAACGTGTAGGTGATTTTAATAAGTGCGAGCGTTGTATCCGGGAAAAGTCTTATTTTAAATGGATTTTGTGTTTCTTAATACCGACCGTTTTTCGTATATGCTTCCTTCGTGTTGTTATTGCTAACACGCGCCCTTTCTTATTCAGCTTGCTCTCAGTCATCCACGTTATTGGTATTACTATTACCAGGACTTTACGGCACCTGCTTCACGCATTATCATTCTAAAAAAAACATTTTTTTACTTCATGATACAACAACGTGAGTCACTAAAAGTATCATAAAAGATATTGTTCAATTTATCTAGAAGAATAATATATTTTTTAACGGTTATATTATAAATAAGTGGAAGTAACATATAAATTTGAATACATCGAATGTAATTATAAGGAGATTCACATATAAATTTGAATACATGAATGTAATTATATGAAGATTTTATCTTCAGTTTTTTTGGGGAAATAATGTGAAATAACGATCAAATTTATAAGATGAGTATTTTAGCAAGTTTACTATCGGACCAAAAATTGACACTTTCAAGACAACTGTTAATAAAGATTATTATTATTATTATTATCATCGTTGTTGCTGTTGCTACTAGCAACATGGATGCATGCTTATACGGGTCTTTGGTCACTTTGATCGTTGTTCTAAAATCCAAATCATGCACAACAATCAAATAGAAATAATAATAATAATCTTTATTAACCGATTCATGGTCTAATTTATGCGTCTGATTTGAGCGACTGATTATAATTCTTTTATTTTGTATACGTCGGGAAAATATAATTATAATGAAATTATGCAAAAGTAGATTAATGAATTGAAGCTAAATTTACATATAATAAACATGATGCATACAACTATTAGAAAAAGAGAACTGGGATTGAAAAATAAGCAAACTTGATAACATTTTATAAATAACTATGACATAGGTTATGACAGAAAAATAGATTGTAATATATTTGCATAAATATGATAGATTATGCAAACACAAAGAATCATAATAAACAAATGTGGTTTAGGTGCAGACATAAATATAACATGAGATTATAAATGAATAAAATAGGCTTAATAAAGTTGAACTTAAACGATGTTAAGTTATAAGTCTAATTCAATGGTTCTATGGTGACCTTGTAAATAGGCGATTCTATGGCGGTCTTATAAATAGGCAAATCTATAATGCCCTTGTAAATAGGCGATTCTATGGTGGTCTTGTAAATAGGAGATCCTATGGTGGCCTCGTAAAAAAATGATTCTATGGTTATGGTTTCTATGCTAAATCTATAGAGGGTCCCAATCGAAGGGGATTTGTGTGAAGTAGGATTTGTTTGTTAGGGATTCATACCATGCAACATACCCTAGATTTTATCACATATGGTCTCACACTAAAGATGAGACTAGGTCATGCTCATGTTGTGCCAAGTAGTAAGATCGTCCAAATGGAGGTGGGTGCGGGTGCGTTCCGACAGCACAATGTGCGTGCATTGAACCGATTAGGAAAAATAAGACACTTCAACGCATATAGTAATGCTATGTCATTTTGCTGATGGTCGGACCTGATAAAACCAAGGCCTAAAGTGGGCATAGGTTATCACTCTATGGTATTAACATCCGATCAATGAGTAGTATTAGGAAATGGTCCTGATTATGTTTAACATGTTATGTAATCGTAAAAGTGCAAACAATCAGATGACTATTACAATAAAATAAGCAATCGACTGAGGTAGCAATTGATCAAACCTTTAACCTTTGTACATCATCCATACATGTTCACCTGATAGTTATGCATATACACTTCCCTACATGACACTAGAGTTATTATTTGGCCTATTGCCTTTATTTATCAAATTTGTTTGTAATTAAACAGCTTACCAGACTTTATGTCAAACCCACTCCTCTCTCTTCCTTTTTCTATATTTTTAATTTAATTCGCATAAAGATATCTGACCACCACCGCATTCTTGTAGTGTCGAGTATGATGTAAGAATGTGCTGTGGAATGGTATGAGGTTCTTGCTGCTAAGATTTATGAAGCCACCCTTAGGTAGAAGCAGTTCAAAAAACGTTTCGAGCTTAAATTTATTCCCGAGTCTGAGAAAGCTATTCTATCCCGACATTTCCTTGAATTAAAACAAGGAAAGTCTTCGGTAATTGAAACGACCCAAACTCCCCCTTAGGAGAAAGCCCGGATTGCTTTGAGAACACGACTCATCAGAACACAAACAGTAAAACATTTTATTTTTATTACAACAATTTCCATCAAAGTTCAAAAATGTAACAGAGTTCAAATAATATACATCAGAAAAATATCAAGGAGTTAAATTACAAAACAGCGGAAAATACATACATAAATATAATGCAGTGGAACAATCATCAACTAGCACAACTGAATGAAATACACGGATACAAAGCTTTCCGAATATAGCTCCAACTGTAATCCAGGATCCAGTGAAAAAAAGTATCTGCGAAAACCAAAACTACTAGCTGCCCATGCAGAAAATATGGGCACGTAGAGTTTAGGTAGAAACAATAAACTCCGAGTCAGTCATGAGACTGGTGTGAGAACTAAAACGGTTATTAAATTTTACTTTAAAATAAAGTAAATCACGGGACCACGCCGTATAACGCGGAACGAGTTTACTCCACATGAATCTCAGTTTAAAATAAAACAACGCAATGTTTTTTGAAAAATGAAGCTATTATAAGACTCAGGTCCCATCACACAATGCAACGCAAGCCGGGGGATAGAGTTTTACCTTATAATAGCCAAACATGCTTGGTACGCTTTAAAACCAATCATTTTGATATTACTATAAGTGTATAATGTCAAAACAACTTCAAATATAAATGTATCAATCATAGACGACATAGTACCCCATCCTATTATGTTGCTATATAGATCTACAACTAAAACCGAAAAGTCACGTATTGGAAATTGGATTCCATCTATGAGTCGAGGCAAGGGATGACTCCTCTCCGATTCGAGACACTCTAGCAAATGCCTCAGGATCCCTACGTAGTGAACCCTTGGATCTTCAAGGCCGGTCCACACTTACATAGTGGATTAGAATTCCTGAACACACGTTTGCCGGTCCTATCGGACCTATCTCCTGGCCATTAGGGACTCAATATCTGAGGCGCCTCATTCCATCGTCCACATAAGTAAAATGTCTGGGCTTCATACTATGACACCACTCCTAGCTAGAAAGAAACGTTGTGCACTCCCTACAGTCACGATCTCGTTTTTGACTCATACCGAGGTGTGAGGCTCGCGAATTAACGCTATACACAAAGCTATGTTATTTAAATCCGTGCTTTGATCATCAAACACAAGACTCTGCTTTTCAACAAAAGCCTTGAACATTTGCTTCTCAACATGCCACACTGACAATTCACGTCATACAACTGATGTCTATCAATATATAACCTCTAAGCTCATACGTCTCAGAGAAGGGTGTTAAGCAAGAGAATACATTCTCCGCCACCAAACATATATATATTTAATAGAAATCAATCGATACAGAATGAAATCCAATGTCAGACACACATCCATTTACAAGTCCGTTCTAGGTCTGTATGAAACCGGAGGCACCTTATTCCTTGTCCCATGTGTCCAGTGCAGGAGAGAGGTTCTCGCATATCCGGTCGATCTTCAAGTACTCTGGACGATCACCACTTATTACCTTATATTGAGTATACATCCCAATCAAGACATCAAAAATCATCCAAACGATGTGAAGATATCTGGTCTTCAACCACCGTCTTTATCTTTGACTTTTAGTTGTCATATCAATTATTCAGAATGAGATAAACCCGATCTTTCCGAATAACTCGTGCATCTTATAATCAAAAATCAAGTGCTATAAAAACACATTTTACGCCTCATTCCAATTCAGAATATTCTTTTATTCAAATGTTCACATCTTATGGGAAAGATTCCCATTAATTTTATCAAGGATAAGCTCATTTAAACTATTTCTTTAATCTTCCTTTGGATATCAATTTCAAAAGATTTTATCCTTTAACAATTCTAAACCAAATTAAGGTTTATTAACTAGTCGGGATTATCGAGCCTTATCGAAGTAATCATTTATTTATTAATCCCAATCTTAACCTATTCATCCCATGGAGCAAAACTGGTAGTACCCCATATCTAACACCCACTGTATTATTGGTAAAATTAATTACCATTTCCCGTTTCCAGTCTAATTAAAGATTTAACTATCGCCTGGAGTAAACTAGTGGTACTCCATTCTCGATTATTTCATGAATTCGATAAATTTAATTATCCCATTCTCATTCTAAGCAAATTAAAGATTTATTTAAACTCTAGTTCAGTTTTAATCTCAAAAATCATTACTTAATGATTATTCAACTTTAGGAAATTAATCTTGTCTTTAACTGGGTTAAAGAACCAATGTTATTAAAAATACAGTTTACGATAAACCCAAATCCTCTTCCATAAAAATGGAATCTCCATTGAAAACAAATCAATATATAATCGATATAAGTTTCCATATCAGACTAATAATATAAATGGAATAATGGCAAAGCCTTTTTAATTCCATTTATACTAACAGTCTTCCTTCACAGAAGCTCATCTCGATTATTACCAAATCGAATTCCAATCAATTCCAATTATATATATTAAATTGGAAAACTTTACTACGAAAAATTTCCATTAAATCTTAGAATAAAGATTTATAAATTACAAATCATATCTTCACTATTAATTGGGATTTAAGAACAAATGTCATTTTAAAACACAGTTCACGACGAACACAAAATCAACTTATATTTCAGTTCCAATTAAATTAATTAATTGGTAAACTTCATTAATCTTAATTAAAAGATTTATTCTTTTCTCAACTGGGTTTGAGAACAGTGTTATTTAAGACACCATTCATGACAAACCCAAAATCCAATTTGATATTAAATACAAGGCTCTAAATAGAAATTATGTCGACTTATATTCAATATCAAATTCTGAAACCAACCAATATCGTATTGGAAATAACGTATATATATCTTCCAAATTCCTCAACAATATCCTTATAATTATGGAATTCAATATCGAAATATTCTGAAGATTATCTGCATTCAAATCCATTCCAATTTGCTCGTTGGAAATCTCTGTTTATTTTAAAACCCATTTCTTAATCCAATTTATTTATTTAAAAACATTGGATTGTTATTCTAGTTAATAACTAGTTCATTTCGATAAAATTCTATTTTTATCTTTACTTCGAATTTTCATCCAAAATCTTTCCAAATCATTTATTATGATTTTACACAATTTTTCCGTATTTTTAATATTTTTAATATCGCCATTTCAGTCGGTTTCCAATAACGGCCACCGAACTGCATCCATAACGACCTTTTCCAAAACTGATTTAGATATATTTTTAAATCCAACCATTCAAATTTAAATCCCTTATATTCAGTGGAAAGATCTTTTCGATACAAACCCAACGGTTCAGGTTTTAGAAGAATCTGACGGTTGGATCTCCCGTTACATCAATTTGAAGTTAATGGTTGAAATTCGCGAACGATCGCTGCGCGGTGCGTCTTGTTCAAGCCATTTAAATATATATAATATATATAGTCAATTTCTATCCAAAACGTATTTTATAAATCGTTTATAAATTCATTTTAAAATGATTTCAACTTCATTTTCAATTTTAAATCAAAATTGAATATTCCATATCATTAAAATATTAAAATGATATTATCTTCAAAATATCTGATTTTGAAATCATTTCCTTTTCGTATTCATTATAAAATGAATAAAATCGATAACCAAATATGTTCGACTTGGCTTCCATATTTTTATATTTTCGTATCCATCCCAAATCGAACAAATCATATTTTAATTCTTCTCTGAATATTATTTAAAATATCCGTTATTTTAAAATATTCGATATTTTAAAATATTCGTTATTTTAAAATATTCTTTATTTTAAAATATTCTTTATTTCTGAATCGCGATGAGACTCAATCAATTACCATATAATTTCAATTATATGTATTTCATACCTCGCATGCATTCATCAATAATGATAAATAATCATTACACATTCAAACATCATCCAGAGTGCATTTTACAACTGTATAAGCATTAAAATAAATAAATAACACTCATCACAACCTGTCAACCCATCGGTTGACATACAACTAAATATTGGAATTAGTGTATGTCAAATATCATCCCAATACCCGTGTGGGATTTTCAAACAACAACAGTCGATTTAAATAAAGCATTGGTTAATAAATTTAACCAATTCTAGTTCGGTTTGAATTATTTTTCTAATTAGCCAACTGTTTAAATAAATAGACATTTGTAATTTAATTTCACTACCACATTAATATTAACATTATTTTTAATATGTTAATCATCACAAGCACCACACAAATCACCAAATCATCCATAAAAATAAATACTCAATAACCCAATGCCATTTACGACACCATAAGTGGTCATTCGCGAAGTATGAAATCCGAGTGTCGGTAATATCCATACATCGCTTCCAATTTATGTGATTCGTGCGAATTCGAGTGTTGAACTCCAAAAATAAACATCCTAACAGATATGATAAAAATATTGAGTGAGAAGGAGTTCTCACCCAAGCTAAACCAAATGCCTTGATACTTCTACTGTAGAATTTGGTCATGCAGTCTCCGTTTTGTCATTCTCCGCTTTTGAATTCGCCTCTATGGCTCTAGAATTCGCATACAAGCTCCAGTCTTTGCCAAACTCTTTTCCTTAGCACAAGCACGCCATTCCGGCCAACTTTTGCCAAGTGGGCTTCCTTCCAAAAACGTACCAATTCGCCAAAAATCGCGAAAATACAGTATTTAGACTGCTGACTTTGGACGCGGTTTCCGAACAGCTCCAAACTCCAAACTTCGAGTGTCATATAATCAAATCGAAGAAAAAATCGTGCTTTTCGATTTTGGCACTCTGGAGTTTTGGCTAGAAATGCACGGTTTGGGAGTTGTTGAGGAAATAAAGACAGGGTCTTACTTGCAAAATTGGTATTTATGTGGAAATTGGTTTTTGAGGAGGGGGCCGACGACCGGACTGGGGTGGCCAGAGGCGGCGCCGGGTGCTGTAGACCAAGGGGTGGTGCGGCGACGAGGTAGTGAGCCAGGGGTGGCCAGTGGCGCGCTTGAACGGGTTTGGGGCTTTTGAATTGAAGAGGGAGGAGGGGTGGCTGTGAAGGCTGGAGGGGTGTTGCAGCAGTGGAGGCGGCGGCCTGGAGGGCGCGGCGGCGATGGGATCGGGGGGAGCGGATTTGGGAACGACGGGGTTTTGGTTTTTTTTTTTCTAAATGAAATTAGTGTTAGGTGTTATATATATAAATAATTTCCATAAAAAGCAACTTTTCCATTCGAACTCCAAATCGAACCCACCGACTGTCGTTTCTAGCTACTTAACTCCATTTCGAACACAATGGGATATGTCCCGTAAGCCAATTCGACTGTTTCGATCAATTTTGTTAAAATTAAAATATAAATTAATATCACGGTCAATATTGATTTCGACGTACATTTTAATTTATCGGGGCCATAGACTGACTCCAAAAATTCCAAATTTTGGAATTCGGCTATGTTTTGACGATATGATCCTAACAAAACTAATTTCGTCGAATTTGAAGACTGTTTGAAAAATGGCCTTTTTCCAATCGTTTAAATTCAAACTGAATTTACCAAACACGTTTAAATTCACCATGCTCACATATTAATTCCAAAAATTATAAAAATTGGAATCTAGCAATAATATGACATTCCAGATCTAGCAAAAGTGGTTTTGTCGAAAACGAAGGTTGTTTGCAAAATGGCTACTTTTAAGGACATATATATATATATATATATATATATATATATATGTAAATTCCATAGCGACTACATTAAATTTTAAACTCGACACAACTTTCAATTTATAAAGTGACGTCTTAGTTTCTCACATTCATTAGAAAGATATAATTAAATAGATTTTAACATTTCTTGTTTTACTGAAATCCAATTTATATTGAATTCTGTGCATTTGATTGAAATTTAAAATCGAATTTTCAAACTACCACGCCATTTCGAGTTCGTTTTATAATTAAAATAAATTTATACATTCTAACTTCGATTTAAATAAATTTTAAAACGTTAAAATAATAAATGAATCATTTAAATATTCAAAATCCATTAAAATAGCTAAAATAAAAATTTTAAATTATTTTAGAAATTCCGGGTTGTTACAGTAATCTAGTATGTATCTCACTTCGAGGCTTTGTCCAAATTTGTTATTAGTTTGAAGAAATACCCGAAGAAGGTATTAATCCTCCAGATTAAGCCATCTTCCGAAGATTTAGTGGATGCGGCCCTCCATCTCGAGGAAGTCGAGCGAGAAAAATAGCGACGATTAGACTATTGTTCAGTGTAATCCGAACAAGAAGCGCTCTCCTTTCTCCAAATCCAAGCCTCTCCTCCATAACAAAAAAAGTAGTAGATCAATTTAGAATCTCGTTCTGGTGCAGATCATCGTTCTCATAATTCGTGCTTTAGATATGGTTCTCATGAACATTTTATTCGAGATTGTCCCGACCCTCTTGTATGTCGTAGTAGCATGCGTGAGGGGAGTTGATCTTCTCAATTCCCCAATTAGGAAATTATACCAAATCGGGAGAACTCTATATGGTAGATGCTTCCAATGGATTCCCATAGAAATGAGGAATCCTCTTTTTCATTCTTGAGCATATTATTATTTCTTGATTGTGCTGCTTTGGATCCTTATTGATAACAAGTGTGACTTATTCATTCATATCCAAAAAATTGGTAGATAATGTCGATCGTGTACCATAGAGTCAATTGGGGGATACTGGGATGATTTATATCTATTACCAGTTAACCAATGAGAGAACTGAATACTTTTTTAAATCCAATTTAGATTGAACCTAGGGAGTAAGGGTCATTAAGACATTGAAGAAACTTATGAAGGATATTAGCAAATGGCGAGGTAATATCGATGAAAAATTGTTTTGTAGCTTAATGATATGTGGAGATTTTAAGAATTCAACGGCTTAGTATTAATTTGATACGAAAAATATGAGTGTTTTAAAGCATGAATCTATGAACATAAGCAATATTTTGGAAATAGATTCTCAAGTTGGGAATTAAATGACTGTTGCAGCTATCAAACTATTAAAATGATGAAGTCATCGAGGCAATTTTGATTTTTTTTAATAGTCAAATTTGCAATTATTTGACGCTATAATTTTAAACACCTAGGCAGCGAGGCAACATCGTTGAGTGAATTATACAAGAAGAAAATGAGTCTGTATTTTTAAAACAGTTGCTACATGGGGAATTTAAATAAATGCAAATTCATTTCATTACGTAAATAATAAATTTTTGATAAATGGTGAATTTAGAATTTGTGAACCATAATTTCCAATTGAGAAAAATCGTGAAGAGTTATTTTAAGATCCATATGAATAATTTGCGTGTGATATCTCATGTAAATTGCGGGAATGTGATTTCTTTTAGGGGGGGTGGGGGGTTGGGGGAGGAGTCTGTAACAACCCGGGTTTCTGGTACCCCAAGCTAAACAGATTATTGTGTGTTCTATATATTTTGAAAGTAAGAAGTAAAATACAAGTTCAAATTTCAACATGTATAATAATTTAGAAGGAATCTGTGATTTTTAGAATGGAAGATATTGGAGTAAATTAAGTAGCTTACGTTAATAAGGATTTATTTCAATCCCTGTTTGTGAAATATATTTTGATCACTTAAATCAATATTGAAAATATAAATATGTTGAATATAACAGTATGATTTTTGTTTGATGATAACAAACATATATTATTCTATTAATGTGTTATTATCTGTACTGTTCTATATTGCAACACATGCAGAAATAAATATTTATTTTGAGTAAAATGCTATTGCACATAGTTTAATATTTAAACAATGTTTTTATTCAAATAAGTAATTTATTTCAACATTCGAATTGGTACATATTTCTAAATCCACTATTGTACATTCCACTATGATCTAATTCGCTCAATTCACATTTACATTCATTCCTCAGTACAACACTCAATTCACTTAGATTTTTCTCACTTACATATTCAATGTCACATACAGTTTCATATACATAGTTTTCCTCACTACATTTCACTCAGTTCACTTTGATTCGCAGACTGACACATTTTGTCTTCACTTGCTTCAGATCCTGTTCAGTCACCTGTATACAAGTCCTAAGATAGATTCTACTATAGACAAATATAAAATTATTTTTAAAATTTTATTTGCCTCAGAATTTCGGTATTTTTCTCATCATTTTTCTACACTTGGTCTGATATATATATAAAAAATATATTCTTTTGAGTTTAAACTACTTGTGATATTCACATTGATTCACTGTAAATACCACAAGGTAGACTGAACATATATGTGCGCTAGCATGATACATGTATATACATACATGTGTATGTATATAAACATATATATTGATAATGTGCCAGGGAATGGTCGGACACAACAACAACATGCACAAGGGCAGGCAGTCCATTGCAAGTATGGCAACCATATGTGAAGCAGTACAGAAGCTTGCATGTACACATGTGCATGGCTATAGCATCCTGACACATCACAAAAATGGGTGCACAACATATTACAGTTTTTCATGAAAATTTCAAGACAATGCAACAAGCAAGACGGTAGACTACTCAAGTTTGGTCAACAAAAAAGGGATGGAAAATACATATAAGTTAACTCATATGTACATGGCAACACATGAAAGTGGAAATTGGACACACTGCAATGGCCAAACAAAGCATCAGACACCATAAGGGACAGGCATCATTTTAGTATAAGTACAAGTTCCAAGAAGTGGCAATGATGTAGTATCAATTCTTACCAATTTCTAAAGTGTTCAAGGCGCAACATCAAATTAAAATGCCAAGCCAGGAATACAAGTCAGTCAAGCAAAGGTGAGCAACTACAGATTCAAGGACCAGTTGTAGCATATGTTTTTACGAGTGAGCAAAGGCAATGTAGAGTGCAAAAAATACTGAATAGAGAAGAGAAGATATGCATAACAACAAAACAACTCAAGAAAAGTGATAAATACACATATCCATGTGCACTACACAAGCAGATTCAACAATGGAACAACATACATATGCACTAGTTCAAATACAATGTGGAGCAATGCAACAAGGCATTGGAACAGAGTGACACAAATGCAAGTGTGCATGGGAACAATGGAATATGATATATTATTTCAGTATATATCAAGGGAAAAGTACACATGCATATGAAGCAAGGCTGAGGAGTGGGAAGTGCAACAAGTACAAGCAAGACAAATGTGCATGGTGGCAGTTCAAGTGTGAAGCAACACTTCAGTCACAAGAGGCCACAAAGTTACAACAATAAAATGCACATGTACAAGATCAAAACTTGAAGGTCAAAGCACTTCACATAAACAAAGATATGGCAATAACATTACAGTGTACAAGTTCTGAACAGAGGTGCACACAAATATAACAAAGCATGTAAACAAGCAGGTCCAACCAATATTTCAGGTCATAATAATGTATTGCCAAGAACCAAGGAAAGTAGAAGCATGAAACTAATACAAACTTATATATATACGCATGTATGTATGTATATATATATGTATGTATGTATATATATATATGGTGGCACCACAAGACAAAGCTAAATTAGTGATGGATATGAACTTGGCAGTGTGCATACACATGTGCACATGACAAGGTCATAGAATGTAAATCAAATGAGGTGTCTGTTCAAATCTAAGAATGCTCAAATCAAGTGATAAATCTGTTCAAACAACATGCAAGAAAAATGGGAAAAAAAATTAATGTGTATTCCTGGAAAATATAAAGTTGGCAAGATTTTTAAATATGCAATCCTACATATACAGCAAGAAGTTTTTTTTGGGAATCAAAACGGGTATTAACAGCAAGCCTCATTTCAAGCAAGATGTAAACATCAATGAAAATCACACATGTATTTATCAACGTGATTAAAGGTGTTGTTTTAGGCAAGAATAGATTCACAGTTTCAAAACATTCCAAGAAATACACATAGGGCATTTTGAGCAAGATAAACATTTCAATTCTTTCCAGATAATATTCAAGGATTATTTTTAGTATATTTGATTATTTCAACATGCGATTATCAAACTAATTAATCTCGCAAGGATGAACAAAATCAGAACCAAATCATTTGGTGAAATCAGAGAAATCAAAGGGGTTTTGAAATCCTATTTTAACACCCACTCATCAAAGGCATTTGTATCAAAAAAACCAAGCAATTCAATCATGAGAATTATATCAGAGAACTCACATATCTTCATATTTTTCGATCAACCACAAAGGCCAAATCGTCGACAAGCAAGCATCAACCCATCTAAGCTACCAGAGAATAATCTCTAGATTTCAGAAGTCACGATTTGGGGTTATAACCCTATTTTTGCTTTTCGGTTAGCATTGAAGTCAAAGAGCGGAAGCCGACATTTTCAAGTGACAAAGAAATAAAAAAGGGGGCGACATTTTTATGTTAAACTAAGTTTTTTTGTTTTTTTGTTTTTTTTAAGTTGTAATTCTTTTGAAATCTCTTGCATAGGTTTTCTAGTTTTTCTAAACTAGGGTTTACAAGTTACGGGGTTGTTGTAGTTTCAGGAAATCTGATCTTAGGACTAGTGACCAGTACAGGGTTTTGAGCATAGTATTAGAACAATAACAAGGAGTCGCGGGTATACAATTTTTGTATGCGGGGCATTGTTTTAATATTTAGTAAAAACCTTGAGGAATGCAGCAGTAGGTAGGAGTTTGCCGAAGCTGGTAAATTCTGTGTCTTTTATTTTCTACATTTATTTATACTACTGTGACCTATGCTGTGATAAATTTTTTATCTCATAAAACTACAATAAACCCTATTCACCCCCTCTATGGTTAATTTAGATCCTACAAGATATTGACTGGTAACTAATATTCAAGAAAAGTATATTTTCAATTTAAATTGTTAAATTCTTTAATAAATAATTAATATATTGTGTGTTTGTGGTTGCAAGATTTGACTTGTTGAAATTGGTAGATAAAAGTAAAGTTGTGATTTAAAAGTTGAACTTTTGGATTTTATTATGAGAATGAACATTAATTGATAAGAAAGGATTTATACAATAATCTTGTGCAAATTTATGCAAATTGAAGGAAAATATAATGTGTTTGGGTTAGGGAACAAAAATGTGATTGGAAGTTAATTTTTTTTCCTAAAAACATATTTGAATGTAGTAATGTGATTTTAAAAATGAAAAATAAAATTCGGAAACATTAGGATAAGAGGATTTTGACAAAAGAAATTGTTCCCAAGTTTTTCTTAATAAGTTTCAAAAACGTATGAAACATTGGTTTTTGAAGTAAATGGCGTTTGGTCGAAACTTGAATTTTGTGTATTATAAAGGTGTGATTAAATTGTGTTAAGCAAAATGTTTAAACTTGTGATTATTCAAAAATATCAATCTAAGAAATTTTAATAAGAAATTAGTGTAAAACTTGTATTTTTACTAGTAGAAATGTGTAAATATATGAGTTAGAAGGACCAAAATGTGCTACTTATTTTAATTAAGCCTAATCATATTATAAGGCGCTTGAATGAAGTTTTGTTTATCTTAATCCCTAATTTGTTAGGAAGAATTATAGAATGTGAGGTAAAAGAAAAAGTGTATGCTTATTTTCATTTTCTCTATAGAAACACTTTTTCCTCCTCCTTAGCTATTTACTGTACACACAAAATCCTCTTCTAGATTTCATTTTCAAACCACCAATAATTAGTTGAATCGTGTAAGATTCAGGTTGTAAGCCTTTCTACAGGTTATCTCTTTGAAATTCAGAGGTTATTTTATCTCCAATTCATGTTGATGTTGATTTTCCTAAATCTTTTGAATTGCATGTTACACTAATTTCATCCTCAAACAAAAAGCAAGTTTCGGAGGCTATAAGCTACAATCTTCCTCTGTTCCTTTGTTGTTAGTTGCTAAATCCGATATTCAAAGTGAGTGTAATCTCACGCCTTCTAGATTACTGTGGTTTAGTGTTTATCTGAGTTGAATCATTTCGTTGTTCGTTGTGATATCTGTGCTTTTATCATGTTTAGTTTCTGTAGTGCAAAACAGTCCAAAGTCGTACTTTAGACTATAATATCTCAATTAATTCTTAATGAATTCATGTAGCTACTTTTCTTATTCAATGTAGAATTATTAGTCTTTGATCATGCCAAGTTTCAAGTCCAACTAAACTTATTTGATAATCAAAGAATGGGCATGAAAATGAATTCAAGCAAGTTGATCGCCTGGGCAGAGTCTTGACGCCCAGGTCGATCATGGGTCGACCCTTCGGTCGACCTAAGGTTTGAAGCTGGCGCAAGCAACAAATGTTGCTTACTTTTTGAGGCCTTCATGATTTCCTGTTAGTATTGTCTGCTTTCTTGATGCAATTCTGAGTATGTTCGAGGAGGTTTTGCTTAAGGCTTTGCTCATTTTAAGCTAAGCCTATATCTTATCTGATTCGTATTCTAGATTCGTAGACTTGTGAAGACTTCGGTTCTATGTTTTATGATGAACTTTGGTGGGATAACACAATTGCACGTATATAAAGCTGTATTTTATAGCAACATATATGTGTCTAGTTTTTATATAGCTTTGAAACAAAATGATTTCCTTGTTCTGAGTTTTATACACAAATCATCTCAAAGTAATATTATATATATTTGGAATTATAAAAGATTTTAAAGAATAAATTCAAATGGGTTTAGCACCATTTTATTATCTATTTTTTGCAAAACTAAGTATTTTATGTATATTAACTTACACATTTCTGGCCCTTCGTTAAGGCATGGTTTGATTAAACGATATCATAAACCTCGTGGTATGAGACATGAATGTATATGACATCGGTTAATTCCAGACTCGTCAATACAGTAAATTGTTTCTTTTCATGTGTTCCTATGTTCTAGTGTTCTTGTATTTTCCATATGGAATTGATGAGCAGTTAGTAAACTGGTAGCGAGAACATGTAGTATGAGACACATAGTTACCATTACACAGGTTACTGTCTGGGAATCGATACACTTCCCGATGTTAATGACAGTACTTGGGGTTGTTGGGTCCCGTATGTATGTAGATATACAAACAATGTTGTTTAGTTTTTGAAATTTGGCGAAGGCTGGTGGACCAAAATAAGGGTTGTTGGGTCACTTATTCAATTATCGAGTTGTTGGGTTTCAATAGAGAGAAGTTGAACCTCTCAAATTTTTTGTTGTTGTTGGGCTGATGGGTCATGATTGAGGGTTGATGGCTCACTTAATATAAAAGTACCTATCATGCTTTGGCTACTTATTTGTTGATGCACATGGAATATTACATTTTCTTTGGATCTGAATTGTTGCTTTGATAAAATTGTTGTTTGGATCCAACTTATTTTGGTGATTTTGACCTTAGAGTCGTATATTGGTGATTTGTTAATACTTGATTTTATCCGCATATTATGGCGTTTTGGATCCAACTTGTTTTAGTGATATTGACCTTAGAGTCATATAGTAGTGATTTGTTAATACTGGATTTTATCCACATATTGGTGTTTTGGATTCACCTTGTTTTGGTGATTTTTACTTTAGAGTCATATATTGGTGATTTGTTGATATTGGATTTTATCCACGTATTATGGTGTTTTGGATCCAACTTATTTTAGTGAATTTGACCTTAGAGTCAATTGATGGTTTATTAGTATTGGATTTTTATCGATATTATGTTGATTTATGTTGCTCGTTGTTGGCGATTACTTTAGAACTATACAAACTCTTTTGAGTTTTATATGTCGTCTTTTGGTGAATATATAGTATTGGTTTTTTTTTGTTATTCCGTGATGTTGTCTTGTACCTAGCATATGACTTTGTACATACTTAGATGAAACCGCTTTATTGGGGTTGAGCTGATCGTGTAACCTTATTGTATACCTTACTCACTCTTTCTTGTCATGAAGAGTTTTCCTATTTAAGCTCCTAAGCTATTATCATATGTGTATACTCATTGTTATAGACCGACCCATGTGTCTTAATGCTCGAGTCAGGCCGATATTTTACATGTTGTGTTTATCCCTGATATTAGTTGGCAACTCCAACACTGAGATCATTCTATCGTTTGGGCATCTTTGTTATTCTGTTGAGAAACCATGTAGTGTTGGTCCTTGTATTTAGGCTTGTATACTTATTTGGTTTGGTTTGATGTGTGTGTGTGTGTATATATATGTGTGTGTGTATGTGTGCGTGTGCGTAAATCGTGGTTAATGTAACCACAATCTTGAGATACAATGTATTGTATGATGGACGGTATATGTATTTACTGTTTTATGATTTGCATTTATCTGAGATAATCATATTTTGTTCTGGACTGACTATATACCCATAGTAGTTTTATATTAGTTGTATTCAATACGTCAATCCACCTGAAATAAGAAATGAAAATTTTATGCACTCAATTGACGTATTTGATACTAATCTAATAAGATATTATGGATGGTCACCTTCAACCAGCCCTGTTCTTCACTCTAATAGACATTATTACCCTTTAATGCTCTTTATTAGTGTAGGTCTATGGGTGAGACGTTATGCAATTGATGTTACTCCTCTGATCGGACTTGCTTCTTCAATACCTTATCTACTACTTTGTGATCAATTTGATCCAATTTGATTTTGGTAGTGTTATCTCGAGTTACGCGTTAGTAGCTGCTATGCGTTACCAGCAGCCCAGCTACGCAATCTGTTAGAATCCTACCTTGAGTATATTATCGTATGCCTTGTCAAATTATCCTGATCGTGCCTCCGACGATTTTAATTTAGTCTTATTTTCTATTGAGTGCCCTTTGATAACACCAGTATAGTGAATTTATGTTACTATATAGGCTACAATGCCTATGAAATGTGTTAAGGGTAAAAATGTAATCCCCTAACGCTATTCTTAATAGTATATTTACAATAGATATTATTGTAATAGCTTATTGTATTATGTGTATATAGTTCCATAGATCCTTAGATGATAGGAATCCCAAACATCATTTAAGTTATTGATGTATTTATTTAAATATTTTACTTGAGTTGATTCACTTATATGAGAATGTTACTCCTTAATTGATTGTTTTATTTTACTTTATGCTCGGGCCAGACATAGCATCACAATATGAGATTGAACCTTTCGAAGCGGGACACTTGTTGAAGACCGTGTCCCCATCTTTTTCTCTATTTCAGTCATTTCCTATTCTTTTTATTTGTTTATTTCAGTTAGATTGTTTTAGAAATCTTTTAGACTTCCACAGTATTAACTTTTGTAACTTTGATATTATGTATAAGTTTTGAGATTTTATATTTAGTAGCTTCATGAACTGCTATTGCATTTTATTTATCCCACTGCAAGATATTCTACTATTCTACATTTGTGATTCATTTGTGATGTATTTATATCTAACCTTGCAGTAATAACAATATGTTGTTTCAAACAATTTGATTAGGTTTTAGTATCAACTTGAGTAGTTGGAAATATCAGGTCATTACAAAATGCCACTTATGAAAATATACGACAATACCAGTAATTTTTTTTGCAAGGTTCGAGACCACAAAAAAATTCGAAAAAGAAAAAGATGAGATTGGAGAGTAACTTTATCTCAGTTTCACTTATCCTTAATACAATCCCAACATAATTTTTTACCAATCACTTTTAAAATGTTCAAACACGTGTAACGACCTTCCTTTTTGCCTGGTTCTAATCGATAATTAAACTGACTCAAACCATTCATAAAAACGGAATGTTAGGGGTACTTACACATTTGCACAAAAGTAAAAGAAATTTTCATTATCATTACAATAACTTTACATCAGAGTTACAGTGAATATCATAGTACAACAGAAACGCAACAGAAAGAAATACAAATATACTCTCCGCGGACGAAAAATGATCCAAAATATAGCTCTAGCTCCAATCTTGAATCCATCTCCGAAGACTAAGTCTGCAAACCAAACTACTAGCAGCCCATGCGAAAAATTATGAGAAACCAGAGTTTAGGTGAAGGAACAATAAACTCTAGGCTAGTCATGGCGAATGGCACGAGAACTCGAAACAATTGCTTTTAGGTTTATTTTAAAGTTAGGTAAATCGTTGGGCCATGTCACTAAACACAGAACGAGTTTACTACATGTGAATACCTGTGAATAGAAATTCATAATGAATTTTTGAAAAATGAAACAAATATAAGGTCTCATGGCACACACATAATGCAAATGCACACATGGCAAGGTTTCTCCTTATGAAAGTCAAAAATGCTTGATGCGTGCAAATCCTCTTTCATATTAGTATAAGTGCAGAGTGTGAAAAACCATTTCGCAAGTAAATGTCTTTGTCATAGCCAGCATAATTGCACCATCTCATTATACTGACGTATTCCTACCTGTAACCACTAGGCTATACTACTAAAATCGTAAAGGCTTGTAGTGGAGATTAGGTTTCCAACAAATAACCAGGTAAAGAATGTTCCTTATGCACAGTGGGTATGCCTCTAGAGGGACGCCCCAAAAACCAAATGAGCTCTCTGCCAACACGAGGCTTGTCTCTATCCCTTACTGGATCGATTAGATCGCGCCTAAGTAAGTCATCCCCCGGTCGTTACCATCCTTTAAACCGGGATCCCACATCATCAACAACTACAAAAGTAGATGTTTGCCACATAGGTTAATACCTGGGCTCCATACCATGGTACACTATTTATCTAGAAGGAGATGACTTCCCATGTCCTCGCCGCATCTTTCCTGTTTCATCCATTTTCCGACATGATATACACAAAGTTATGCTTCAATAAGCCATGCTTTGATCATCAATAGCTCATCAGTTAAGTATGCCACATTTTCCATTCACCACATATAACAGATATCTATCAATATATAGCCTCTAAGCTCATACGTCTCGGAGAAGAGTGTTAAGCTAAGAGAATAAATTTTTAGCCACCAAACAGATATATATATTTAATAAAGATCAGTTGTGTCAGAGAAAAAAGAACGAATTGATCTTGTAGGATTCCCAAGAAATTTTTTGATTTCTTTCGGAAGCAGATGATTATTCATCTACTTCTCATGATTCGTGAATAGCCGGGACATTGAGGAAGACCCAAAATGACATTTTGGGAATCGATCTAATTCTATCTCTGTTCGATCTGTTTGAAGAAAGGAAGGATCCCAAAGAATCGATCTTTCTTTTAGTTGCTGAATGACCCCATCTTCCACAGAATCGATTCTTTATTTTTGAGTGTACAAGAATTTTTGGAGTTCAGCATGCCTGGAAGCACGGGAGATCGTTCTTTTGTTGATATTATTAGCACTTACCTTTTTCTTTTTTCAAGACAATAGGTGCTGGTACACCAAAACTAGGTGCAAAGAACCAACCAGATTGACCCAATGGATAAATAAGGAATACAGAAACAAGTTATTTCGCCCAATTAATATACTGGCCACACCACTCTGAACGAATAGTCAGTTTTGAAAGAACTTATTGTTGGCCTCTTTCAGTCACTTTCAGATATGAATCTATCTGATTCAGTGGGGAAGAACTTGCATCTAGTATTTGAAAATTCCGGATACTCATGCCCAATCATGAGACTGCCTGTTGAACGTCCGATGGCACGTTGCTCCGACCTGAGCTATGCAACAACGAGATATCCCTTGATCCTTGCCAAATGTAATTGATGGTCCCCCATAATATGCCAAAAATTCAACCAAGTTGATTGACTAGAATCGAGTGATTACATAAAAAAGGCAATATTAATAGTAGATTAAATTATTATTTTATTCTAACTAAACTATTTATTATTGACGAGCCGTAGTAATTGCGCCTATTAAAGAAACTAAAAGAATTATAGAAATTAGTTCAAACGGAAGATAAAAATCTATTGATAAATGAATTCCAATCTGTTGAGCGTTGTTTATAAAGTCTTGTTCTATAATCTAATTTGATCTTGTAGTCCAAATAATTCTGTACCATGACGTATCCGCGATAGTAGTAATTAGTGAAAAAAGAGGCAAAAAAAATTGCATAGTATCATAAATAGTGATTCCTGGTAAGAGATTATCTAACGAAGAAAAGGATCCAATTACTTTGAAAGAATAAAACAAGGAACTGTATGAGGGGAAAATCTAATGTACGGTTCTGTAAAGTGACTTATCTGTCAACTTTTCCACTATCATACCTAAAAAACCAAACTCTGCCTTACATAAAGTGTAAGTAACAGAAAAAATTTTCAGAAATATTTTATCAATTTAACCCGTCAAAAATTTGAACGTGCCCAAAAAATGTTCTTTATTCCGCTGTTCCATCTCTGTTCATATGTTTGAATTTGAAATAGATATATGGAGTTGACTAAAATAACATAAAATAAAAGACCGACAAAACCAAGTGGGGCTCCTTTCTTTTCTTATTCTTAGTAAAGGCAAAGCTTGAGTAGTCGATTTTTTAGACTTACCCTTACCTTTTTTACATCTCACTTATAAAAGTAAATTAGAAAGACGTATCCTGAGTTTTTTGGAACTGTTTGAATTAAGATTCAAATAGTTCCTAAAAACTCACACAAAATTTCTTATATACGTTTTACTTATTACGCATGGAATTTCTACAATTTAATTAGATTTTATGTGAATGAATCATAACTATGTAGGTCTATTCCTAATAGACTGATCCCAAAATAGCATATCCAAATTATAAGAAATCTCTCTTTTTTTATCGTTTCGATTGTGATTTCGATTTATTTGATGATTCTATCAGTTCACGAAATCATCAAATTACGCCATTCGTTGGAAAAAGGAACGTTAGCTACTTTTTTCTCCAACAGGATTATTAGTTATTCGTTGGATTTCTTCGAGACACTTTCAGTTAAGTAATTTATATGAATCATTGATCTTCCTTTCATGTAGTTTTTCCCAAAGTTAGAAAAGATAAAATCTTTGATGATTCCATCACGCTGAGAAAAGATTTTCTGTCGAAAGAGTCTGTTTTTAGTTTTGGATCTTTCAAATCATTCCCGCAGCAGTTGACTGGACATTTATTGGTAAAGCAATGTTTCGGTGCGGGCCCCGAGAGTGGAACCTAATTGAGGCAAACTCTACCGTATCTTTTGGAACAATCACTAAAACATTTTTGATTATGGATCTACTAATAGAAATTCCATGCGTAATCTTAGCATTCACCTAAAATGCAACTATGAATACTAATTTCAAAACGAAGATAACTATCAATACAACTATTAATGTTATTACTCCAACCAGATTTAGTACATAACTCTTTTATTTGTTCAAGGGACATTGAACATTTAAGATCCAATTAATCCGAGTTCGAATTCAAAAATAGGTCAGTTGAAGGGAAAGTAAAAGAAATGAGGAATTCGTCGTGGTTATAGCTCAGCTTCAGTAATTCCTTCAATTTTAGACTGTCAGTCAAATCTAAGGGAAATTCTAGATAATGTTTGGCTTATAAGCTCATAGAGCTACCAGTATGCTCATCCCTATGTAATTCCATTCGAATTTGCCCATGTTTCAATTGGAATGAGTGATTGCACAGTTTTGAATGAGAGGTCGATTGGAAAGACACTGTTTAACAGTTCGTATAGAAGCCTGGATCCTTTTCTTCGTTCGAGAATCTCTTCCCTTCTTCCACTCTGCCGCGAAGAGTAACTAAGACCAATTCATTCACGTTTTCATGTTCCAATTGAGCACTTGAATTGTTTCTGATTCAAATCATTCAAAAAAGGGTTTCTTGGTATTGCCACTATAAAAATAGTTGGAAAAAAATTGCGTCCAATAGGATTTGAACCTATACCAAAGGTTTAGAAGACCTCTATCCTATCCATTAGA
This sequence comes from Allium sativum, assembly GCA_030737875.1. NCBI lineage: Eukaryota > Viridiplantae > Streptophyta > Magnoliopsida > Asparagales > Amaryllidaceae > Allium > Allium sativum. Next base: position 533,805,677 of record CM060923.1, on the reverse strand, counting down.
TAATGGACGCTTTTCATTCCTATTTCATTCTTTTGCATTTTCCCTTTATCTTTTTTTTAAATGAAAATTTTTTTTTAGGTAAAAAAAAGAAAGAATGCAAGACGAATGAGATTAAGATACCTACCCAAGTTCAATGTCTTTGACATAAAGAAAGACGGTTGTAATAACGAAACAGACATGTAAAAATTTCTTTTCTTTTTAGAAAGGGACAAGAAAAACATGGATGAGTAAGAAAACTAGCCATTTTTCATTAATGGATATCTCTTTTGGCACTAACTTTCCCCATCCCTTTTTCGTAAAATATAAATCATCAGTAGGACCAAACCAAGAGTGAGCAGCATAGGCAAGGATGGACCCTCTAGCGGGAAGTGGGCCTTTACGGGTGGTACCATACCCGTCACTGGTGGAACAGAAGGTACTTCCTCTTCTTTAATAACAGTAGCCACCAATTGAACTGGGCAAATAACAACCTTTTCCCTTCCGAATTCCAATGAAAAAGGAATGCCATTATGCATATAATTTTCAATTGCGGCAGAAAGCCGATTGAAGCCATATCATATCCCGGATCTGATGAAATAGGATGAATTGAGATGGTATTCCTAATAGATTGATCCCAAAATAGCATATCCAAACTATAAGAAATCCTATAGAAGCTACAATTGCCGAATTTGAACCGTGTAAACTTTGATTTGTTCTAAATGAAGACAATGTGTAAAGCCAACACCAAGACAAGGAAAGTAACAAGTGTGAAAGCCGATACCAAAGTCATGAACGTACCTAAGAAGGGAAGGGAATGAGGGGAGAGTACGGTGAGCGTAAGTGAGCTCCGATCGATCCAAACTATTATAAACATTATGCAGTCAATTGCAATGTCAGACACATAATCCATACAAGTTCTTTTTGGGTTTGAACAAAACCGAAGGCACCCTACTAGAGGTCCTTGAAAATTAAAAAAAATAAAATCTCCAAATATGTTCGGACCACTACCACTTATAACATCGTATTGGGTGTACAACCTAACCGAGACATTAATGAATAATCCAAAATGATGTGAAGATCCCCGGCCTTCAACAACCTCTTCAATGTTTTCAATTGCTCCATAACGTTGTATTATTATTTGGAATGATTTTGGGACATAAATCTGATTCGGGTCTTTCTGAATAATAAGTGTAATTTTGGTAAAACACAATTTTGGATTACATAGGATTTCAACCAAATCTCCTCCAATAGTTGGTTAATCAAAACCTTTTATAGATTCATTCTTAAGTTATTCTTATAACAATTTATTCGATAACTTATTATTCAAAATTCAGTTTCTTTTGAAAATCCTTAATCCATATTTCAAAATTTTAAGCATAATTCCCATTTTAAAAGATTACCCAGTATCCATCTCTTTAATCTTAATAAAAGATTATGATTCTTTTTAAATTCGTTGCTTTTAATTTCCTCAAATTAAATATTTGATTAAATCTTCAATTACGATACGAATTTCCACAACTCAATCCTATTAAGGTTCAAGAATGATATTATTGAAGATACCATCCACAACAAACCCAAATCAATTGATATTGAACATAAGTCAAATAGAAATTGTATCTACTTACATTCGATACCAATTCTCAAAATCAATGAATACTATAAGAGGAATAACAATATAAATATTTTCCAAATTCCTCAAATAGTATACGTTTAACAACGGAATTTTATATCAAATATCTGAAGATTATTTCAATCCAACTTATCTCAATCAAATCGGGAAACCTTAGCTTAGCTCGAAAGATTTATCAAACCCCTTGATATTAGATCCAGATAGAAATTTCATCAACTTAACTCCAACATTAATCTTCGTACCCAACTATACTATAAGTAGAATAACAGTAAACTACCTTTAAATTCCTTGAATAGTAAGAGTTATCATCTACAGTGGCAATATTAAACATTCAAAGATTTATCTCTGACCATATCCAATTAATTTATAATTGGAAAACCTTTTTAATATTTAACAAGCCAATTTAAATTTAATATTAAATATTTTTATAATTTTGAACCATTGAACATATTTTACGAATCATTTAAAAATGATTACATATGGTTCAAATAATAATTTGCGGGTTAAAACTTTAAAGCATATTACTTTTAAAGAAGCGTTGCAATAGCATTTCAAAAGCGTTACAGAACAGTTTATATTGGGTAGTTTGATCAAAATACCTTTTATATTATCCAAACTAAAATTTTCCAAATTAAATCATTTTTAAATAATTTATAATGATTTTGCAGAAAAAACTTTATTTTTAAAATATTAAAAATAGAAGCTTACAGTTACGGTCGACGAACTGCGTTTATAGTGACCTTTTCAAAAATTGACAACACATAACTTGAAAGTTAATAGTCAAAATTTGAATTTTTTTTTAAAGCCAATATTATAAGAAAGCAAATTTATTTCGTTTCGTATAAATCCAATTTAAAATGCTCGAATTATAAGCGTTTAAAGTTATTAGTCGAAATTCACGAATTATCGCTACGCGACTTGTCTTATTCAGATTAACTTAATAAAACTGCATCCAATTTAATTTCCATACAATTATAAATATTTAAAATATATATAATCTTTCTGGAAAATAATGTTTTATTTTCCCTTCAAATTCAATTTAATTTTGAAATGAATATTATAATATTAAAAAAATAATATTATTTTATTATATTGTTAATAAAATATATAATCTTTGTGGTCTCTACTTCCTAGTGTGGAAGGTAGAATTGTTGATATGTGCACTGCATATCACCTGCACTTACATGTACTTTTTATTTTGGAATGAATAAAAGAGTGTTGGATCACCATAAACACCGGTCGGCCTTGCCAAAAATAATAATAATATTATTTTGAAAATTTAATCCGATTAACTTCAAAATTTGCAGAAGCTAATATAAAAATAATATGAAACCATTGGCATAATTAGTTTGAATTAAAACATCTTCTAAATAAGCCAACCGAACTTCACTTTTCACAAAAACAAACTTGATTTTATCGAGTTATAACCAACACCTTGTTTTATATTAAAAACTCGTTTAAATAAGCAATCACCTTTACGAAAGCCATTCGTATACAATTCATTTTATTTCCTAATCATTTCAAATATCGAATTGGAAAATAAAATTTCAAATCAAATTCTCAATACTATAATAATATTATATTGTTTACATTTCCAACTGAGAAGGAGGTTCAATCGATCACTGATGCAATACCATAATTGGGATGTCATAGTCTGTCGCTACACATTATTAACAAACATTATAAACATCCATATAAACCATTATCAACATCATTAAAGAAGTAATAACTACGTGTAAGCGTCATGATAATTAACGCTTAATAGTGTCTTTGTGTTTTCTAACTACACAACCATTATCCATCATCACATACATACAATTATCAACCATTTATCATCCATTACCTAATTAATTAACAACACTAGTTAACTCTATATCCTAGGTAATCTTCACTAACTAGTGTATAAAATTAAATAATTCTGGCTAAATAAGTGTACCAAATTAAGTAGTTCTCACCCTCATAACTTTCCAATTCTTCACGGTAGGCGGGCTTAGCGGACACCGTCGAACGGAGCTTCCCTTGCACCAATATGTTGGCAAAACACACACACACACACACACACATATATATACGTGTATACATATGTATATATTATCTTTTTCTCTCATTTTTTATTTTATTTTCGGAAAAGGGCCGAGCTAGTGGGGTCCATGTAGAGGCAGACTGAGCGGAGCTGGGTGAGTCGAAGGGCGGTGGTGCGGCACCAGAGTGGTTGCCTGAGAGGAAGGCCGAGCAATGGGAGGAGGGAGGTGATGTTTTTGGGTGAAGTGGGGACGTAGTTTGGTAGTGGGGAGGTGGCCAACGGTGGGCTGCAGTGGTGGTGGCGCAAGGCTGGAAGAACGGGGAGAGAAATGGGGAAGTAATGGTGGCAGAGAAAGAAGAGGGAACTGGTAAAAAAAAATAGAGTGTGTGGTGCTCTTTTTATAGGTAAGTTCCAACGGTATTTTAGTCTTTTAGTAAGGGGACACATGTCCATCCAAGATACCTCTCCTACTTGCACAAAGCCATTCCAAAACCATGTCTCCTCAAAACCATGTGCATATACCATGGTTACATTTGCAACACTATTTTCCACACTTATAGGTGCTTGTATTACGCAATGCCTCGCAACCGTTACAAATTCAAAGTATTCTAGCTCATCGGGTATCAATTTAAACATCTGATGATTAATACAAAAAATACGTCTATGGCTAAAATATAATGACGTTTGTTATAACAAATTAAATTATAAATTGTGTTTTAATAATTGTTGCTTAACAAATGTAATTTGACAAAAGATCACTTAATAAAAATAGTCTTGTCGATTTAAACAATGATTATCATTATTATCAAATATTAACAAGCTATTTAAATAATTATTTTTATTGTATTATCTATATATTTTACATCCTATTCATTTGTATTTTATATTTATTAAACTAGAAAAGAACACATTTAAAAATAGTTTTATAAATACGTATTGGCAAAATTCGTTGTATCAAAACTTGATAAACCCTTATCAGAATTATACAATCATATTTAAAAAAAAATCAACATATACTTTATTATTTAAATATAATTATTAAAATTATTCCAAATTTCTTATATTAAATTCATCTTATACCCAGAAAATTCAAATTATATCCCAAAAATTAAGTTTTAAATTGGTTGAAAATTATGGATCATCAGATTCACCCCTCCTTAATACCTTTCGTCCTGGAAAAGGAAATGGGGTAACTTAGCAACTTAAATTTGGATAGACTCTTTTCACTTTTCTTAAATGTCGGACATAATATATGTTAGTGTAACACCCCGTAGTTCTGTAACATTAAGTTTCACAAATTAAAGTATAATTAAATTTTAGAAGAAGAACTAAGGGAAACGGGTTATGCCATTGCGTTCGTGTCGAAATTCTACTTTAGATAGAGTCCGAGTTTGCGTAAATCGGACTCCGTACGAAGGAGATATGACCTCCAGAAGTTTAAGAATTTATTTAAAATTCAAACAGCTCGAAAAACGGATTCAAAATTCAAAAATAGGACCAGACCCGGGCCGGGCAGGAAAATTTCTGCCCAGGGCCCAGGTCGACCCTAAGGTCGACCATAGTGTCGACCTGGGTGACCCGGGTCGACCATAGGGTCGACCATAGTGTCGACCTGGGTGACCCGGGTCGACCATAGGGTCGACCATAGTGTCGACCTGGTTGACCCAGGTCGACCCTAAGGTCGACCATAGTGTCGACCTGGTTGACCCAGGTCGACCATAGGGTCGACCTACCCTGTCGACCTGGTCAGGTCTGGCTGGCCTGGTCTGTGTTCTGGTCGAATTTCTGGGCCTGGTCTTGTCACTAGGGCTGAGTTGTCTTCTTTTGATTGGCTTCTCTTTAGAACGGATGGCTTTGATTAAACCTGGCTTCATCGACGGCTCTAATTAACTTGCAACTCTATAAAAACACCCTAGGTCTCCAACTAAAATTCACAAAAAAATAAGAACTTGAGCCGCCATGATGACAGAAGAAAACTAAGGAGAGCCTCCGCTCAAAAAGAGATGAACAACGATTCAAGAAACAAAAGTCTAATCTAATTTCTACGCAACGTTTTCTACTCCAAGGGAAAGCTTTGCAAATTCAGAATAACAGAAACCAGTAAACAAGGTTCAACGCCCGTTGTAAGTATAGTGGTTTTCTGAATATGAATAGAAATTGCGATCTGATTCGATGTAAATGAAATTGGGGTTTTACTATTGTAAAATATTGATGTAAATTCTATGTATTACGTTGATTTGTCACATTTTGTATTTGATGTTTGTGGCATAAATTGGTTGATGCGAGCCTATTGACATTTGTATATGAAAATAAATATCACTTGCAAGTTTGTAGAAATAAAACTATAATTGACATCTTTATGTTATGTCGTTAACATGGTTAGCATACATTCTTTTTAGGCCTAAGTTGAGACTCATGTAAACATGTTCCAAGTTGAAACCTTTTATGCCTACACGACTCAAAACCTTTGTATACATTATTATGTTTATTTGCAAGTGATAATTGGGTTTATGCAAGTACCTTTTGGTTACACAAATTATACTAGTTTCATGTTGAAATAGGCTACTTGATGTAAAGTTAGTTTACACCTTTGGGTTATGTCAAAAAGTGGACATTTTTATGCTAGTTTGGTGTTTGGCATTATGTCTAGTTATATGTGTATAAAACCATGTTTAAACAAGTCTAAAAGTACGCCATTTCAAGTGACACCAATTTAGATATATCCTTATTGAATGCAAGTTCACATGACCCACAATCTATGTTAGTGAAAACGCTATGTTGCAAGTTCATGCGCCACACACTTTTATGTATTCTAGAACAATTCATGATTCTGTGCTTCCCCTTTTTATGTTTATGAGTTGGGCTGAAATGTTAAGCCCAACATATGTTATGTTGCGTACATACAAACGGGGGAAACAAACGTCGGGTTTAAAATAAAATACATGTATTGGCACGTCTGACACATGCCAATGACTAGTGACATTTTAAGCGGTATAAATTATACCCAAAATTAGTGGATTTGGATAATTGGGCCATAAACATTTACATATAAAAATGAAAAGTGACAAATATGTAAATCAAGAAAATACGAGCATGCTTAACCCGAGGTTGGATTGAGTTGTGATGTAAACCTGCCCGGACCCGCCCGACTGTCCAGTAATCACAACAATACCTATCCAATGTGAGAGGTTAAGGCATTGAGCCCGATAAAGACCCGAGGTTAGACTGAGTTGTGGCGTAAGACTGCCCGGAACCGACCGGCATACAGGCAGCCACAACAATACCTGTTTAATGTGAGTGGTTGGTGCTTTAATAAGACAATTAAAGCTAAGTTAGGATTGGTTGGGTTAAGTTAACTAAAACACTTAACCAACTTAACATGTTAACAAGACGAGACTTGTAGGTGTTAAGTAACTAAGAAAACACTTAGCCAGTTTAACATGTTAACTAGACTAGAAGGTGAGGTTAAGTAAATACACTTAACCAATTTAACATATTAACTAGACTAGAGGGTGAGGTTAAGTAAATTCAGGACACTTAACCGTTATAATCTGATAATTAGATAAGTGGGTGAGGTTAAGTAAATTTAGAATACTTAACCATTATAACACGTTAGCTTGATAAGTGGGTAAGGTTAAGTAAATACACTTAGCCAATTTAATATGTTAGCTGGACTAGAGGGTAGTAAACTTAGAACACTTAACCATCATAGTGTGATAAATTGAACAGGGTTAAGTTGAAACATGAAGGGACAATACCTAACCATTAGAACATGTTAATTAAACATATGTTAGGGTTAAGTTGACTTAGGGAACACTTAACCGTTATAACATGTTAGTTAAAACAGATGGGCAAGATTAGGTTAGGGGACACTTAACCAATACAAGATAAGTGGGTTGGGTTAAGTAATAAGAAATACTTAACCAATATAACTTGGTTTGTGATAGGGTTAAGTCAACATGAACTACTGATAACACTTAGCCAGTTTAATATGACAAAGAAAGGGGTTAAGCTGACCTGAATTGACTAATGACACTTAACCAATCCAACTTGACAAGAAAAAGGGCTAAGTAGTAAACCCTAGTTAAGAAACAATCGAGAACGGGAGCTAAGTTGAAATCCCCAGTTAAAGAAACTAAGTGATAAACCTTAGTTAACATGATTTACGGGAAAAGAAACTAAGTGATAAAACTTAGTTGAGAACAACTAAGTAATAATTCTTAGTCAAGAAAACTGAGCCGTTCCATAATAGATGAATAACCCGATATGTTAGATCATCGCTTAACAAGTGCATGAGAAGGAGCAAACATTTATCCAATTTCGAAAAAAAGCTCCAGCGGACTGGGTTTAGAAGCACGTAGCTTCGTGGGATGTGAGGGTACTCTTGGTATCCCTCTGTGAGGTTGCAGATGATCTGCATGGGCTCACAGAGGTTAAGGTCTGCGTCAGAAGAACCAAGGGTATGCCTTGGTTGCAATTTAAGGCAACCTAAAGACTGGGATGGACCAGCGTGATTCGACGAGACCAATAGCCCTTGATAGCGACTTGTCGTCTACCTACCATCTTGAGTCAATCGTAGTACGCATACGGAAAGGCAGAGAACTCCCAATAGACCATATATTTGCTATCAAGTTATGGGTGAGGCTGGCCAATAGGAAAATGGGGGCATAGGTGGCAGGAGTATAGTTCTCGTGCTTGATTTTCTTGGATTGCCTTTCATTAGTTGAGGGAGGGATCACGTGGGACCATAATCACTGGTAGAAAAACAGACCTTAGCATCTGCATCGGCAGATATCTGAAAGCTCCCGACTGAGTTCCGTGTTTCTGAATAGCCCTGCCACGGGACTTGGGTCGCACATTTCAGGACATGTGCATCTAAACAGCGATAAACAATTCGCGACACTTACGTGGGGAAAGTCTAGGAACATATACCACTCTAGGTAGTGTGTCCTAGACTAGGGGCATCGTTCAATAGGTAGCATAATCCCTAGTGGACCTAAGTGGCATAAATCCTGAATCCGAGAAGTAGTAGATAAGTCGCATAAACCCTAGTTGAATCTAGGAAACGCTCGATAGAAAACCCTAGATTAAATCTAGGTAATAAATAATGGTTGTGCGCCTTATGGCAATCACAGTTACATGGACTGGAATCACGTTATCATCTTTATACAGGTTACTAGTTGGGATACTAGTTAGGTGGTGCAGGGATTAGTATGGGGTGCGATAGTAATTTCGATTCTAAATCGCTTTGCCTTAGTTTATGGTATTTCCCATTTTCAGTTTATGTCTGTCATGTCCTTTTCCTTATTCATATACCGAAACACCACTAGACTTACCAGGCTTTATGTCTGACTCTATGTTTTATTTCATCTTCTTTTCTTCCGTTCCCCCCCAGGTAGTCAGGGAGGGAATAGCTCAGATTTGTATGGACCTGTTACTCTTTCCAAGCTTGAAGACTCTTTGACGTGCTGCTTTGGACTCTCTTTTCCACCGCTATGGCTGGCTAATGTTTTATTGGGGAATGTCATTGTATATTTATGCTTCTTTATTTTGTATAACAAGATAGATACTTTGTTGTTGGAAAACAATCTTTGTACAAGCTATTATAAATGGAATAAAGTTTTATTCACTTTTCCGCTGCTTTATTTATCTGTCTTGTAATTTATCTGCATCTTTTACCTATAATACTTCACAGAACTTAGTGCACTCCCTTTGTGAGTGACACTAACGGATGTGGGGTGTTATAGTAAGTCTATAACAGAACAAGGATATTGTAGTCAACCCAAAAAGTATCATAATAATATCATGTCAGAGTGCATCCATATCCGAGTATAGAAAATGATGGAATCATCCAACCTGAGTACATACTACATACTTAATGTGGTCTATGTCGTAAAAACAAAAAGTAAACCTATCAAGGTACTAGTCCCCAAAAAATGTCCTAGCACAAAACATCTTAGTGCGACTAAGCATTTAAGATAGCCATATACAATATCTACAAAGTCCATCTCTCTCCAACTGGCTAATCCTCTAACATATTTGACCCATCATCTGATGGTCCATACAAACTGAGCTCCTCTGGCTCCTCATCGGAGAAATTATCCTCATCATTAATCTTTATCTCGTTATCTTCTAAATACTCGTCATCGTCTATAACTACTCCATCACCCTCATCATACAAGTGCTACTCCTCATCAATAATCTCTCTATCCTCATCTTCAACCAACTCAGGGGCTAGGTCCCATCCAGGACCCTTATCGTCAGGTATCTACTCCATCTTCTCTTGACCCTGCTCAACTAAAACTTGATGCCATATCTCATTGATCGTAGGATCATCAAATCCTGCTGGTATCTATATGCCAAGGTGGGTTCCTGCCTCTGCTCTGTCCTTCTGGTCTGGCATCACTGCATCATGAGGTGCATTTTGGTATATCCCAATATCGCTGTCCTGCTATGAAGGTATATCCTCACCCATATCTATCACATCATCATATCTAACGTAAGCATCTATCTCCTATACAATGTGGTCATCATCCATAGAATAAAATCGCTCGTTGTCGTCTGCATACCCCATCTCATCCTCAGTAGGCGTGGAGTTCTCAATCTCAATAATCTCGTGGTCACTAGATAAAAGGTCCTTTGAATGTCTCACTAGAGTCATGACTGGGTGAATCTACCATCTGATTCCTGAAGCTAGACTTGGAGCTACTATCATTGTTACTAGTAAGGAACTATAACAGGTATTGTCTAACACTCAAGAGTTTATGGCCCAAAAAAATTAAAAGAAAAATCTTAGAGTTAAGAGCCGTTCTATTACTACTAAGTCTAATATTATGAAACTTATTCTTTATCTCTACTATTTCCTTAACAAATTTAACCCAAGTTTAAATCTTAGCGTGAATTCTACTATATTTCAAACCATACTAGTCAAAAAAACTTATTCATTTTACATGGAAAGACACTCTCTCGAATATAGTACTCTAGAAACTCATTCTAAGGCATTACTAACCCAACCTTTAATGAGTTCACCATTATGGGATATTATTAATCCCATCTTGGATGAGTCCTTTCCTTTCGTTAAAATGAGCCATACCCTAAAGCTTTGTAAAAATCAAAGCATTGGTACCACTTCTATAATGATCCGCCTTTTTGCTCGGTTCTAACCGGTAATTAAATCGACTCAAACCGTTTATAAAGATGGATTGTTAGGCGTACTTACACATTTACACAAAAGTAAAATAACTTTGCATTATCATTACAAGAACTTTACATTAAAGTTACAATGAATATCAGAGTACAACAGAAGCACAGTGGAAAGAAATACAAATATACCCTCCACGGAAGAAAAATGATCCAAAATAGAGCTCTAGCTCCAATCCTTAATCCACCTCTAAAGATTAAGTCGGCAAACCAAACTACTAGTTGTCCCTGTGAAAAATTATGGGCATCCAAGTTTAGGTGTAGGAACAATAAACTCCAAGTCAGTCATGGTGACTGATTTGAGAGCTCAAAACTGTTGCTTTTAGGTTTATTTTAAAGTTATGTAAATCACCAGACCAAGCCACTAGACACGGAACGGGTTTACTCCATATGAATACCAATGCATAGAAATTCACAGTGACTTTTTGAAAAATGAAACTAATATAAGGTCTCGCGGCACACACACTATGCAAACACATATATGGGCGAAGTTTCTCCTTATGATAGTAAAAAATGCTTGATACGTGAAAATCCTCTTTTATATTATTATTAGTGCATAGCGTGAGAAAACATTTCACAAGTAAATGTATTAATCATAACCAACATAATGCCTCTTTCCATTGTAGTGACGTATTCCTACAGGTAAACAGTAGGCTATATAACTGAAATCGTAAAGGCTCGTAGTGGAACTTTCTTATCCACGATGGGCACGGCCCTAGTGGGATGCCCCGAGAATCGAACATGTTCTCTGCTAACATGAGACCGGTCTCTCCCTTACTGGATTGATTTGATCGCGCCTATGTAAGTTATCTCTCGATCATTACTAGCCTTTAAACCAGGATCTCGCATAATCAATAACCACAAAAGTAGATATTTGCCATATAGGTTAATACCTGGGCTCCATACCATGGTACACCTATTATCTTGAAGGAGATGACTACCCATGTCCTCAGGCATCTTTCCTATTTTGGCCATTTTCTGGCGTGTGAGGCTTCTCGAAGTCACGATATACACAAAGCTACGCTTCAATAAGTCATGCTTTGATCACCAATAGCGCATCACTTAAGTATGCCACATTGTCCATTCACCACATATAATTGATATCTATCAATATATAGCTTCTAAGCTTATACATCTCAGAGAAGTGTGTTAAACTAAGAGAATAAATTCTCGGCCACCAAACAAACATATATTTAATAAGATTAGTTGTTACGCAGTCAATCACAATGTCATATACACAATCCATACAAGTTCATTCTGGGTCTGAAAGAAACCGAAGGCACCCTATTCGAGGTCCTTGCAAATTCGAAAAAAAAAAATTTCTAAATACTTTCAGACCACTAGCACTTATAACCTCGTATTGGGTGTACGGACCAACCATGACATCATCAAATAATCCAAAACGATGTGAAGACCCCCGGTCTTCAACCACTATCTTCAATATCTTCAATTGCTCCATAACGTTGTATTAATATTTGGAATGATTTTCGTATATAAATCCAATCCCGGTCTTTCCAAACAGTAAGCACAATTTGAAAAAAAAACACAATTATTGATTACATAGGATTTCAACCAAATCTCCTCTAACAGTTGGTTAATCAAAACCTTTTATTGGTTCAATCTTAAGTTATTCTCATGACATTTCATTCGATAATTTATTATTCAAAATTCAGTTTCTTTTGAAAATCCTTAATCCATATTTCAAATTCTCAAGCACAATTCCTGTTTTAAAAGATTACCTAATATCCTTTAATCTTAATTAAAAGATTATGATTCTTTCCAAATTCCTTGCTTTTAATTTTGTCAAATTAAAGATTTCATTAAATCCTCAATTACGATATGAATTTCCACAACTCAGTCCTATTAAGTTTCAAGAATGATATTATTGAAGATACCATCCACAACAAACCCAAATCAATTGATATTGAACATAAGTTAAATAGAAATTATATCTACTTATATTTGGTACCAGTTCTCGAAATCAACGAACACTATAAGCGGAATAACGATATAAATATCTTACAAATTCCTCAAATAGTACACGTTCATAAACGGAATTTCATATCAAATATCCTAAGATTATTTATATTCAACTTATCTCAATCAAATCGGGAAACCCATATCTTAGTTTGAAAGATTTATCAAACCCCCGATATTAGATCCGGATAGAAATTTCATCAACTTATCCTCAATATTAATCTCCGTATCCAACCTATAATATAAGCGGAACGGTAAACAACCTTCAAAATTCCTCGAATAGTACGAGTTATCATCTACAGTGATAATATTAAACATTTGAAGATTTATCTCCAATCATATCCAATTAATTTATAATTGGAAAACCTTTTTAATATTTAACAAACCAATTTAAATTCAATATTGAATATTTAATAATTTTGAACCTTTGAAAATATTTTAAGAATCATTTAAAAATGATTACTTATGGTTTGGATAATAATTTGCGGGTTAAAAACTTAAAAACAGGTTGCTTTTAAAGAAAAGCATTCAAAACAATTCATATTGGCTAGTTTTATCAAAATTCCTTTTATATTATCCTGAACTAAAATTTTCCAATTCAAATCAATTTTAAATAATTTGATTTTACAAAAAAACATATTTTTTAAATATTAAAATAGCTGCATATAGTTACGGTCGACGAACTGTGTTTACAACGACCTTTTCAAAAATTAATTTACACAAAACTTGAAAGTTAACAGTCAAACTTTGAAATTTTCGTTTTCATTTGAAAGCCAATGTTATTAGAAAGCAAATCTTTTTCGTTTCGCTGAAATCTAATTTAGAATGCTCGAGTTATAAGCATTTAAATTTATTGGTTGAAAATTCGTGAACTATCGTTGCGCGACTAGTCCTATTCAAACCAACTTACGACGTATAATAAAACTGCTTCTGATTTATTTCCCATATGATTATAATTTTTTTTTTTAAAATATAATCCAACTTGAAAATAATATTTTAAAATTTTCCCTTCATATTCAATTTAAATTTAAAATCGAATATTATAATAGTAAAATAATATTATTTCGAAAAATTAGTCCGATTAACTTCAAAATTTGTAGAAGCTAATATAAAAATAATGTAAAACCATTTGCATAATTACTCTGGATTAAAACATCTTCTAGGTAGGCCAACCAAACTTCACTTTTCCAAAAACAAACCTAATTTTATCGGCTTATAATCAACACCTTGTTTTATATCAAAAACTTGTCTAATAAAACCTTCACCTTTATGGAAGCCAGTCGTATACAATTCATTTTCATTTCCAAATCGTTTCAAATATCAAATTTGAAAATAAATTTCAAATCAAATCCTCAATATTGTAATAATATAATATTGTTTACATTTCCTATTAAGAAGTAGGTTGAATGGATCACCGATGCAATACCATAATTGGAGTGTCATAGTGTATCACAATCATTAACAAACATTATAAACATCCATATCATCCATTATCAACATCACTAAAAAAGTAATAACTACATGTAAGTGTTATGATAATTAAATCTTAATAGTGTGTTTGTATTTTATAACTACACTACCATCATCCATCATCACATACATACAATCATCAACCATTAATCATCCATTACCAAATTAATTAGCAACACTAGTTAACTATATATCCTAGATAACCTGATAACCTTCATTAACTAGTGTACAAAATTAAATATTTCACTAAATTAGTGTACAAAATTAAGTAGTTCTCACCCTCATAGCTTTCCAATTCTTCGCAGTTGGCGAGCCTAGCGGACACCGTCGAACAGAGCTTCCCTTGCACTGATACGTTGACCAAATAAATACACGTATACGTGTACATATATGTATATATTTTCTTTTTTTCTCTTTTACTTTATTTTTGAAATTAGGCCGAGCTAGGTGGGTCCACGGGGGGGGGGGGGGGGACTGGGCAGAGCTGGGCTGGCTGGAGGGTGGTGGTGTGGAACTGGAGGGGAGACTAAGTGAGGAAGGGAGGCTGAGAAATGGGAGGAGGGAGGTGATGTTTCTGGGTGAAGTGGGGTCAGAGTTTGGTGGTGGGGAGGAGGCCGATGACAGGCTGCTATGGTGGTGGCGCAAGGCCAGAAGGAGGGGGAGAGAAATGGGGAAGTAATGGTGGTAAAGAAAGTAGAGGGAAGTGGTGAAAAATGGAGTGTGTGGTGCTTCTTTTGTAGGTAAGTTCCCAGGATATTTTAGTCTTTTG
Source organism: Allium sativum (assembly GCA_030737875.1). Taxonomy (NCBI): domain Eukaryota; kingdom Viridiplantae; phylum Streptophyta; class Magnoliopsida; order Asparagales; family Amaryllidaceae; genus Allium; species Allium sativum. The sequence goes on along the minus strand of CM060923.1, from coordinate 533,790,629 downwards.
TCAAGGGACAGATGTCCATCCAAGACACCTCTCCTGTATGCATAAACGACCTCAAAACTATGTCTCCCCAAAACCATGTTCATATACCATAGTTACACTTGCAACAGTATTTGCCACACTTATAGATGCTTCTACTTCGCAACGCCTCACAACGTTACAAATTCAAAGTATTCTAGCTCATCGGTTATCAGTTTAAACATCCGATGATTAATACAACAAAATACGTCAATGGCTAAAATATGACGATGTTTGTTTTTACAAATCAAATTATGTATTGTGCTTTAATAATCCTTACTTAACAAATATAATTTTACAAAAGATCACTTAAAAAAAATCTTGTCGATTTAAACATTGATTATCATTGTTTTCAAATATTAACAACTTATTTATGTAATTATTTTTATTGTATTTTTTTATATACATATATATATTCCATCCTATTCACTTATATTTTATATTTATTAAACTAGAAAAGAACACATTTAAAAATAGTTTTATAAATACATATTGGAAAAATTCATTGTATCAAAACTTGATAAGTCCTTATTATAATTATGCCATCATATTTTTAACGAAAATCAACATGTACTTTATTATTTAAATACAAATATTAAAATCGTTCCAAATTTATTATATTAAATTCATCTTATACCCAGAAATTTCAAATTATATCCCAAAAATTAAGTTTTAAATTGGTTAAAGATTTTGCATCGTCACAACATGAGTCACCCACATTATTTCAACATAATATTTTAAGATTATCATCATTGTTCGAAATTTGTTTAAAATAACAGTTATGTTACAAGGTATAAAACATATTACTATATATAGTAGTGCTTCCAATAAATTACTTACTGTCACTTAAATCATTAGGAAAGTCGTTCAAAGAGAAAAATAAAGATAGGTTATCATCATAATAATGGAAATGTGTTAAAGAAGAGAGGCCACTGTATTTCACCTAAGAACAACAAAGACAGATAAAAGATGAAGAGATTGGACAACATTTTGTGAAATTTTAACTATGGTTGAAAAAATAAGTTGGTAAGTCGCACAAACTAGGTTGAGTTAGGACCTAAAGTTACAGTGGGCAGAATAGTAGAGCTAGGTGATCCACTTGGGATAAAAATATGATAAGGAAAGACGAACAAATTCCCATAAGATGGCATAAATCATAAAATTAAGCCATTATAGGCATAAAAGTAACTAGATAGAAGATGTGAGTTCCTTGCGAAATCTTGCTTATGGTAGGAACATATAGGATGGAGAGAGTAAAATTAGGAGTAGGCTTAAGAGAATTAAACCTACATAATGGGGTGTAAAATTAGTGAACTAAAGGATAATATCATAAGCAACACAATCCATAAGCATTGAAAGTATCAAGCTTCCAACATAACCATTAACACATACTGCATGACCTTATGAAAGTAGAAAAAAAATCAAAGAGGTCAAAGCTTTATTTGGCACCTCACTAAGAATTTTAGTATATTTGAAGTGCTCGCTTTTATCATTAGTTATGTCATGGCGACCAACATTTTGAATATGAAATGAAAGTCAAATACTAATCGATGTCCAATGAACCAATAATACATTATAAAGATAAACATATAAAGGAATGAGAGGATTCATTTATGAGCTAAATTAATAGAAAGGACGGAGTGAGTGATTATGAAAACATACCCACGAATGAAGATGTGATTGACTTCTAGGATATGTTACTTATGAATAAAATAACTTAAAGAACATAGCTAGCCTTGTCGAATTTACTTTGACTGAGTCAACAACCATCAACCATTTTCAGATGATCAAATACAACCATATAGAAAAGTTCTGATTGACAAAGTAATTAGCAAAGTGGTGTTGTCGGGGGGTGTCTTGTATTATAAATGGATAATGCACACATATTGGAATAATAGTCCTGCATCTTGAAAAATAGTAGAGATGAAGTGGTAAGAATACGATTTTGGTTGCATATACAAAAAAGATATTCATTTTGTTGAAGTATGTTGACCACATTATATGTTGCCCACACAGAGAGTTTTGCGGATGGATATAGAAATTTAAGCTTGATATGAAGCCAATGGTAACGCCTCGGACAATGTGTAATGCGCAAAAAAGTATGTAAATCATGGTGGTTAGAAGTATAGACTTAAGGCAGAGCTAGACTATTGTAAGATCCGGTAGAAAGGCATGTGAACAAAATTTTGATATGGTGCAAACATCATATTGGCCTAGCGTATGTATGGATGGACACGAACCGATGTGCATATTGCTAGAATATCTCACATTTTGTGTGGATTATAGCATATTAAAAATTAATATTTTCACTAACAAAAAATTTGCATTTTAATTAAGGCATGAGCGGTAAAAAAGCTTTGTTTATACAAAAGTAAGAGAAGTTTCAATTAAAAGATAAGTGCAAATTGACTGAACATTTTAATTTTAATTTAAGTAAATGCATATCGAGATACAATTAATTCGAATTTAACAGGACATTTTCGAAGTTTCTTTATACATTACAAAAAAAGCAATATCAAATGTATTGCAACTATTGATAAACAAGTGCTGGATTCAATTCGATACCGAAAATTCATATTCGAAATCATTACCACACTATTGTATAGTAATAGAAAAATCGTACCATTATCAATCAAAGTAATCGATAAACCGATGATTCTATTTTTGGTTGGTATTGATTGGTAGAGGTGGAAAATTATTTTTATTGTTTACAAGCTTGATATCTATTGTTTACAATTTTTCATGCTAAAAGAGTAAATACTAAGAGTTGTTGTTTTTTATTATATAATTATTTATCACTTTTTCTTTGAAAGGCGGCACAAATTTTTATTACTAATGAGATAAATACAGTTTACAATAACATCGAAACTATAACTACATAGCTGTACATAACTCCACTTAGACCCTTACCATACATTAACGACTCACATGCCTTTTTCATACATAACTAAAACCATAGGTTATAACTAATTTCCTTGCCTTGCAAAACCAAAGCAGCATATTAATTCATCTTTCCTTGTAGACGCGGAGTAAGATCAATTGAGAGTAGGATCATACAGTGGATTTTTCCGCGTATGTTGTCTTGAAGTTTTCTGTTTACTACCGAAAGGCATCACATCCTCTAGGCCATAATCAATCCCTTCATCAAAATCATCATTAGCCCAGAACTTTCCTTTCAGTTTTTTATCTTTGAATTTAGACGATGGGAGCGAGCTTATGGGCATCGCAGTGGATAGCAGAGCAGAGTTAACAGCAGAGAAAGTCCGACCTGATTCTGTTACATTTGGTGGTGGTAGTTGAAAGTTTGAGGGAGGCTTCAAGTTATCATTAGGGGAAGATTGCGAGGGTGAAGAAGATATAGTTGTTGAGGTGTAGGATGTAGTGGCAATAGGAGTTGATCTAGAAGTGATTGAATTAACAGCATTGATACTCATTGAACCACATGCAGCAGTAGAAATCGACATACATGAATTATCATTTGGAGATTTGCTACCAATGTACGGGGACGAATGCTTCACACCAGCCTTAGTTGCACTTGACATAACCGAAGTTTCATTCGATGAAGAACTGGCTAATGAAGGTGAACTATGGCCGTAGGTAGAAGAACAACACATTGCGCCAGCAATAGAAGAAACATAGGCAAGTAAACTAGTGCAAGAAGTAGAGGTTGCTGAACTCAAACATGTAGAATATGAACTAGATGTGTAACCTATTGTCTCTTGAGCATTATTCAAATGATTATTATTGTAACAACCCGTATTTCGATAACATGTTAAGACGAGAATCAAGGCAGAATTTAATTTTAAATTCTGAATAAAGTAAAACGGGCTATGCCATTGCGTTCGTCTCGGAAAAATACGCGAAATAGAGTCTGAGTTTTCGAGAATCGGAGTCCGTATGACCAAGTTATGGTCCGACGAAGTTTTCAGAACATTCAAGTTCAAAAACGAGTTCTAATTTCAAAAATTAGGGGTAGAAGGCTAGGCGGGAAAAATTCCCGCCAGGCACCCCAAGTCGACAGCCCTGCCGACTTGGGAGTCGACATGGCTTGACCCAAATCGACAGCCCTGTCGACTTGGGGGTCGACTTATGGTGGCCGGGCAGTTTTGCCTGGTGCAACTATTTCCTGTCTTGGCTAGGTTTTTGGGCCTGCTTTGAAATCTGATGGTTCAGGTTGGTCCTAGGGTTAATCTAAGGGTCCTAACTAATCCTAATCTCTATAAATAAGCCCCTAACCCTCTCCTAAATCCTCATTATTCATTCATGCAACTAAACTATGGCAAAATTGCTCCTCTCATGGCCTCCACTCAAAATCCTAGCCTCCACTTCATTTCTATGAGAGGTTTCATGATCATGAGAGTATTAGAGAGTCCCTATGTTAGTATGAGGGCTTCTCAAGTTGATTTCAAGGCTAAAGCTTTGATCTTGGCTCATCAAGATGGTTTTTTTTTATTGATTTGGAGCTTTCATCTTTGGGTTTTTGGATGATGGCATGCATAGGCGTTGTCTCAATCTTTAACTTAATCGATTTGTGCCTTCATAGCAATGTAAGCCCTTTTCCTACTCTTAGATATTAACTATGAAGTTAAATGTTCATGTTGCAAGTTTGAGTTTGATCATTGAGTATGATACATGCTATCATGTCATACAAGTTTATGAAGTCATTATCTTGATCTTGTAGGCTAAAAGCTACAACCTTTATGTTGAAATGTTGCATTATGCAACATGAGAACCCTCATAACCTTTATGTCAACTTGCATATGAAGTCATAACCCTTATGTGATGATATATGCGAGTTACTAGTCATCATTCCATGTCTTTTGTCACCATGATTCGCTTATGTGCCAAGTTTGGGTTTATGCATGTTTTTGAGGCTTAAGAATGTAACATGCAAGTTAATGAACACGTTTGTGCCTCATTTGCCACCATGATTAACTTGTGGCTTAATATCCATTTTTGTCATGCTTTTGCCAAGTCTCTTCTTTTAATCCATTACGTTGTTGCGAACGTATATGCGAGTTTAAAAGCGTTGGGTTATGTTATGGGTAATTTCTAATGACATGAAAATATAACTCGAAAACATGACTTGAAATATAACATGGAAGTTGACATGTAAGTATGCTTGAAAACATAAGATTGGGAATTTACCTATTAAGTTAGGTCTACCCGTTGGGAATTTACCTATTGAGTTAGGTCTACCCAAATTCTTGAAAACTTGTAATATGTTTTGGAAACATAATGGACATGACACTTAGAAAATATAAGTGTGACCAACTCGAGGTTGGGTTGAGTTTGCAACATAAAGCTACCCGGAACCGACCGGCCTAACTAGTAGTTGTAAACAATAGGACCCAATGTGAGAAGTTGGTCATGTTGTGCTTGAACCCGAGGTTAGACCAAGTTGTGGTGTAAAGCTACCCGGAACCGACCGGCTTAACTAGTAACCACAACAAAGTCTAATGTGAGAGGTTGAGGTGCATTAAATAATTAATGCCACATAATAGGGTTAAGTTAATTTGATTAATGACGCTTAACCAAATATGACATGGACAAATGGGTTAAGTAAATTGATTAGGCTAATGATGCTTAACAAAACATGACAAGGTTGGGTAGGTTAAGTAACTTGATTTGCCTAATGACACTTAACCATTTTGATACGACTAGTGGACGGGGTTAAGTTAACCAACACTTAACCAAACCAACACGTGAATTTGATAAGGTTAAGTAAGTTTCCTTAATGACACTTAACTATACAATACGGTTAATGGATGGGGTTAAGTTAACTTAGACTTAACTAACCTAAACATGGAAATCGGATGGGGTTAAGTTAGCCTAGACTTAATTAATCCCACTTGGCAGTTTAATGGGGTTGAGTTAAACACTTAACTAATCTAACGTGATGATTTGATGTGGTTAAGTGACCTATACTTAATCAATCTAACTCGTTAATTTATTGAGGTTAAGTTAACCTATACTTAACCAATCTAACGTGAAAACATGATAAGGCTAAGTCACAAATCGCTTAAATACGCTTGACCGATTTGACTCAGTAATTTGATAGGGTCAAGTTAATATATACTTAACCAACTTGAGCATGGTTTGTAGGGTTAAGTCTTGAACTTGGATACTTAGCCAATTTTGACATGATTTGTAGATGGGTTAAGTCATGAACTTAAGTGACACTTAATCCATTATGTAAACCCTAGTTCTGAGGATTAGGTGGATAACCGTAGTTAACAAGGATAACGGGAATAAGGCTAAGTGGTAAACCTTAGTTGAAGAATAACTAAGTAATGATTCTTAGTCAAGGAAATTTAGACCAGTTCATAGATAGATGAGTAACCTAATACGGTAGGTCATCGTTTAAGTATACGAGTAGGAGCAAGTATCTGATTTGGATAAAGGCTCCAGCGAGCTGGGTAACGAAGCAGCGGCTTCGGGGAACGTGAGGGTATTCTTGGTATCCCTCTATGAGCTGCCAGGTGATTATACTAGGCTCATGAGAGGTTAAGGTCTGCGTTAGAAGAACCAAGAGTATGCCTTGGTTGCTATACGAGCGACCTAAAGACAGGGATGGATAGGGGATAGTCGACGATACACGGTCGTACCCTAGATAGCATTTCGTCAGGCTACCTACCATCTTTGGTCAAGCGTGTACGTACGGAAAGGCAGAGAACACCCAAAAGACCATAATTGCTATCTAATTATGGGTGCTGTAAGGCTTGGATGTGGGTTGGCCAGTGTTGTGTTCTCATACAGGATTTATCCTGTCTTGTCTTTCACTAGTTGAGGGAGTGGTCTCGTGGGACCATAGCCACGTATAAGAAAAACAGACCTTAGCATCTGCATCGGCAGATAAATCGAAAGCTCCCGACCGAGTCCTGTATTTCTTGGTCTGCCCTGTGACAGGACTCGGATGGCACGATGTGATACATGTGCATACAGTCATGGAAAAACGATTCACGATGAATGCGTGGGAAAAAGGGCGCGGTTGATGGTTAGCGTAAATCCTAGTGGCCCTGGGTGGTTGAACCAAAACCGAGATACGAAAACGTGCAATAGGTAAGCATAATCCCTAGTAGTCCTAGGTAGCATAAGTCCTAGTTGTACAAACGATAATTCATGTTGGAAGACCCTAGCTAGGTTTAGGGTAACCGTCCAAACCGATCTTAAGGATCATGGAACTATGTTAAAGTAATATAGAATCTCATGGGAAAGCCCATATGGTCTACGGAAAGGGACTAAACTTATACACGGAAAGGAACATATGAGTTGAGTAACCTATATATGCGGCTATTAGGTTGACATGGACCATTATACGACTTTTAAGTAAGGGTCATTCACGGATAACACATGATACAGTTGGGATACTAGTACGGTAGGTGCAGAGCAGATGTACAGGATAGATACCATGGGACGTTATACGTGATAGATATCTTGGGGATATTGTACTTGATAGAAACCTGACGATGTGATACCTTGTTTTATCTTGACACCGTAATTTATCATAACACCTTAGTTTATCTGAGTTCAGTAGTTCATCCTGTTATTTTGATTTAGCTTATCTATCTTGTCATCTTGCTTATGTTCATCTCAGTTTCTCATGTCAGTTAACTTTACTAGTTTTTATGCTGATAGTAGATAGGGCTTACTCAGTCTTTTTGACTGACCCGTTTTGTTTCGCCTCTTTTCTTCCGTTTCCCCCCCAGGTTACAGGGAGGAAATATTGTTATTTAGTTCGGACTTCTTCTGCTTGAAGGTCATCATGGATGGCTTGGACTTTTCTTGGCTATGGCTACTTTACTGTTTTTACTTGGGGAATAATTTATGAACAAGTCTTTATGCTTCTTTACAATTGCAAGACAGGTTTTGATGTACTCTGATGTAAAAGGCTTTAGACCTTATTTATTCATGTTATGAAAGTCTGATTTTACTTCCGCTATTTTTATATGTTCTGTCTTGTGATATTTCTGTGCATGTTTACCAATAATGCCCCTCTAAAGCTAGTGCATTCCCTTGCGAGTGACCCTAGCGGAGGCGGGGTGTTACACGTGGTATCAGAGCCAGGTTACCAGACTGGGCAAAAGTTTTTAAAGACCTTCTGAAAACTATTTGAAAAACCGTTTACAAAGAAGCATTTTTCAAGAAATTTTTCTTTTAAAAGAAAAAGGCTATTCCCCAAAGGCCATTAGCACTATCCTTGTTTCCTTAATTGAATCTCTTCTCCTTTCTTTACTCCATCTGTAGTCACAGTGGTTTTAACTGCGACTAGTCTTTTCTATCTACGAAAGTGCTTTCCATATGATGGAGGTGGTTCTCGAGAGACCAGTGGCCGCGTTATAAGAAAGGATAGTGAGAAAGAGGATAAAGGATACGAGCTTAAGGATGAGCAACTTGTTGGTATGGCTCAACCCATAACGAGAAAGTATCTTTGGTATGGTGAAACGGGACGGATAGTTAAGTATTGTGGGACAAGGACAAGATCATCGTGAAGACAATTGTATACCCTCACTAGAGTACCTGAGTAGGGGGATAACATCCTTGTTGAAGATCTAGTTATTCTTTTCTATCATCCCGCCAAGACTTTGTTTTGTTCCCCGCATCATTTAAGTCCGCTTCGGTAGTTGAGTCTCTGCACCTTAGTACTAGTGTAATAGAGGATCCCATTTTTGTCTCAAAGTCCTATTGGAGAATCGGTCCATTTATTCATGGCTTGTTTGGATTTGGGAATGTCTATGCCCAAGTATTGAGTTTGGAAATAATGCTTATGTTTATAAGCTATGGATGGATTCTAGGGATAAAGTGGTTATCCAGTAAGGGGTGCCACTCTCGGTTTTGATAGGAGGGTAGTTAGACTTTTGACTAGCCTTGGTAATACCCTCGAAGTATCGTGTAACCTTTTTGAGGTTCTGTCATGACTAGTTACTTAGAATCCCTTGATGCCTTTATTGGAAATTTGAAGCCCAATCGAGTGGTGTTCGCCAATAAGATGGATGGTTTACTTCATTTATGCATGGGTTATAGAGATCACCCTAGTAAGTGCGCTTGATAACGTGGTTGGCATCTGTTTACTTTCAAGAGGAAGTTCTTCTACGTGGAATACCTTGTGGTACGAGGTCCGAGATTCACTAGTGAATTTTGGAAAGCTTGCATGAGATCATGAGTACGCAGTCATGTTTGCGCCAAGTATTCTAGAAAAAGGGATAAGTGCAAGTGGAACGAGAGGCGACGAAGAAATGAGTTCCAGCTCATGTTATGGGAACAGGAAATAAGAAGCTACGAAATCGCGAAGTTAAAAGACGGTCAAGGCACAATGGAATTAAGCTCAAGGAAATGCGACTTTGATGGTCAAAGACTAGATACGCGCATGCTACCTCTTTTGGGAGTATATCCTTGATCCCTGTTTTCTGTAGAGCTTACTTGTAGGCTATCTTTCGTGGACATCCTCTCGGTCCTATTTTCTGTTGCAAACCCCGTAAGGAGTTTGTCTTGTTTATCTTCTCGGCCCTGTTTCAGGGAATCCTAGGTAGAACCCTATGGATGTAAACATGTATTTGAAACATGTTATGATTGATATGGTTGCAAGTGGTTGCTCGTGGATGCGCGAATACACATTAGATATCAGCTCGACTCGGTCACATTTCATATTGCATATGCACGAGTATTTATACTTGTTTATGGATGAAATCGAATGTGTTATCATGCGGTTGTTGCATATGAATGAATGATTGTGCACGCATATAGTATCTATATGACTAGGACTATTTGCATACATGTTGGATTCATGGCACTATACATATTTTGCATTAGAAAGATTATTCAGGCCTGATCATTAGCATTAGCTAAGGAACATGTACACACACGTTTTGCATATATTCATACAGCATTAGAAATCATCTAAGGACAATGGTTGCTTGTGGATGATGTTTTGAGTAGATGAATGATGGATGGTAGGATACGTTCTTCCTAACTGGGAGATTTCGGGGACGAAATCCTAAAAAGGTGGGGAGAACGTAACAACCCGTATTTCGATAACATGTTAAGACGAGAATCAAGGCAGAATTTAATTTTAAATTCTGAATCAAGTAAAACGGGCTATGCCATTGCGTTCGTCTCGGAAAAATATGCGAAATAGAGTCTGAGTTTTCGAGAATCGGAGTCCGTATGACCAAGTTATGGTCCGACGAAGTTTTCAGAAAATTCAAGTTCAAAAACGAGTTCTAATTTCAAAAATTAGGGGTAGAAGGCTAGGCGGGAAAAATTCCCGCCAGGCACCACAAGTCGACAGCCCTGTCGACTTGGGAGTCGACATGGCTTGACCCAAGTCGACAGCCCTGTCGACTTGGGGGTCGACTTATGGTGGCCGGGCAGTTTTGCCTGGTGCACCTATTTCCTGTCTTGGCTAGGTTTTTGGGCCTGCTTTGAAATCTGATGGTTCAGGTTGGTCCTAGGGTTAATCTAAGGGTCCTAACTAATCCTAATCTCTATAAATAAGCCCCTAACCCTCTCCTAAATCCTCATTATTCATTCATGCAACTAAACTATGGCAAAATTGCTCCTCTCATGGCCTCCACTCAAAATCCTAGCCTCCACTTCATTTCTATGAGAGGTTTCATGATCATGAGATTATTAGAGAGTCCCTATGTTAGTATGAGAGCTTCTCAAGTTGATTTCAAGGCTAAAGCTTTGATCTTGGCTCATCAAGATGGGGTTTTTATTGATTTGGAGCTTTCATCTTTGGGTTTTTGGATGATGGCATGCATAGGCGTTGTCTCAATCTTTAACTTAATCGATTTGTGCCTTCATAGCAATGTAAGCCCTTTTCCTACTCTTAGATATTAACTATGAAGTTAAATGTTCATGTTGCAAGTTCGGGTTTGATCATTGAGTATGATACATGCTATCATGTCATGCAAGTTTATGAAGTCATTATCTTGATCTTGTGGGCTAAAAGCTACAACCTTTATGTTGAAATGTTGCATTATGCAACATGAGAACCCTCATAACCTTTATGTCAACTTGCATATGAAGTCATAACCCTTATGTGATGATATATGCGAGTTACTAGTCATCATTCCATGTCTTTTGTCACCATGATTCGCTTATGTGCCAAGTTTGGGTTTATGCATGTTTTTGAGGCTTAAGAATGTAACATGCAAGTTAATGAACACGTTTGTGCCTCATTTGCCACCATGATTAACTTGTGGCTTAATATCCATTTTTGTCATGCTTTTGCCAAGTCTCTTCTTTTAATCCATTACGTTGTTGCGAACGTATATGCGAGTTTAAAAGCGTTGGGTTATGTTATGGGTAATTTCTAATGACATGAAAATATAACTCGAAAACATGACTTGAAATATAACATGGAAGTTGACATGTAAGTATGCTTGAAAACATAAGATTGGGAATTTACCTATTAAGTTAGGTCTACCCGTTGGGAATTTACCTATTGAGTTAGGTCTACCCAAATTCGTGAAAACTTGTAATATGTTTTGGAAACATAATGGACATGACACTTAGAAAATATAAGTGTGACCAACTCGAGGTTGGGTTGAGTTTGCAACATAAAGCTACCCGGAACCGACCGGCCTAACTAGTAGTTGTAAACAATAGGACCCAATGTGAGAAGTTGGTCATGTTGTGCTTGAACCCGAGGTTAGACCAAGTTGTGGTGTAAAGCTACCCGAAACCGACCGGCTTAACTAGTAACCACAACAAAGTCTAATATGAGAGGTTGAGGTGCATTAAATAATTAATGCCACATAATAGGGTTAAGTTAATTTGATTAATGACGCTTAACCAAATATGACATGGACAAATGGGTTAAGTAAATTGATTAGGCTAATGATGCTTAACAAAACATGACAAGGTTGGGTAGGTTAAGTAACTTGATTTGCCTAATGACACTTAACCATTTTGATACGACTAGTGGACGGGGTTAAGTTAACCAACACTTAACCAAACCAACACGTGAATTTGATAAGGTTAAGTAAGTTTCCTTAATGACACTTAACCATACAATACGGTTAATGGATGGGGTTAAGTTAACTTAGACTTAACTAACCTAAACATGGAAATCGGATGGGGTTAAGTTAGCCTAGACTTAATTAATCCCACTTGGCAGTTTAATGGGGTTGAGTTAAACACTTAACTAATCTAACGTGATGATTTGATGTGGTTAAGTGACCTATACTTAATCAATCTAACTCGTTAATTTATTGAGGTTAAGTTAACCTATACTTAACCAATCTAACGTGAAAACATGATAAGGCTAAGTCACAAATCGCTTAAATACGCTTGACCGATTTGACTCAGTAATTTGATAGGGTCAAGTTAATATATACTTAACCAACTTGAGCATGGTTTGTAGGGTTAAGTCTTGAACTTGGATACTTAGCCAATTTTGACATGATTTGTAGACGGGTTAAGTCATGAACTTAAGTGACACTTAATCCATTATGTAAACCCTAGTTCTGAGGATTAGGTGGATAACCGTAGTTAACAAGGATAACGGGAATAAGGCTAAGTGGTAAACCTTAGTTGAAGAATAACTAAGTAATGATTCTTAGTCAAGGAAATTTAGACCAGTTCATAGATAGATGAGTAACCTAATACGGTAGGTCATCGTTTAAGTATACGAGTAGGAGCAAGTATCTGATTTGGATAAAGGCTCCAGCGAGCTGGGTAACGAAGCAGCGGCTTCGGGGAACGTGAGGGTATTCTTGGTATCCCTCTATGAGCTGTCAGGTGATTATACTAGGCTCATGAGAGGTTAAGGTCGTCGTTAGAAGAACCAAGAGTATGCCTTGGTTGCTATACGAGCGACCTAAAGACGGGGATGGATAGGGGATAGTCGACGATACACGGTCGTACCCTAGATAGCATTTCGTCAGGCTACCTACCATCTTTGGTCAAGCGTGTACGTACGGAAAGGCAGAGAACACCCAAAAGACTATAATTGCTATCTAATTATGGGTGCGGTAAGGCTTGGATGTGGGTTGGCCAGTGTTGTGTTCTCATACAGGATTTATCATGTCTTGTCTTTCACTAGTTGAGGGAGTGGTCTCGTGGGACCATAGCCACGTATAAGAAAAACAGACCTTAGCATCTGCATCGGCAGATAAATCGAAAGCTCCCGACCGAGTCCTGTATTTCTTGGTCTGCCCTGTGACAGGACTCGGATGGCACGATGTGATACATGTGCATACAGTCATGGAAAAACGATTCACGATGAATGCGTGGGAAAAAGGGCGCGGTTGACGGTTAGCGTAAATCCTAGTGGCCCTGGGTGGTTGAACCAAAACCGAGATACGAAAACGTGCAATAGGTAAGCATAATCCCTAGTAGTCCTAGGTAGCATAAGTCCTAGTTGTACAAACGATAATTCATGTTGGAAGACCCTAGCTAGGTTTAGGGTAACAGTCCAAACCGATCTTAAGGATCATGGAACTATGTTAAAGTAATATAGAATCTCATGGGAAAGCCCGTATGGTCTACGACAAGGGACTAAACTTATACACGGAAAGGAACATATGAGTTGAGTAACCTATATATGCGGCATATTAGGTTGACATGGACCATTATACGACTTTTGAGTAAGGGTCATTCACGGATAACACATGATACAGTTGGGATACTAGTACGGTAGGTGCAGAGCAGATGTACAGGATAGATACCATGGGACGTTATACGTGATAGATATCTTGGGGATATTGTACTTGATAGAAACCTGACGATGTGATACCTTGTTTTATCTTGACACCGTAATTTATCATAACACCTTAGTTTATCTGAGTTCAGTAGTTCATCCTGTTGTTTTGATTTAGCTTATCTATCTTGTCATCATGCTTATGTTCATCTCAGTTTCTCATGTCAGTTAACTTTACTAGTTTTTATGCTGATAGTAGATAGGGCTTACTCAGTCTTTTTGACTGACCCGTTTTGTTTCGCCTCTTTTCTTCCGTTTCCCCCCCAGGTTACAGGGAGGAAATACTGTTGTTTAGTTCGGACTTCTTCTGCTTGAAGGTCATCATGGATGGCTTGGACTTTTCTTGGCTATGGCTACTTTACTGTTTTTACTTGGGGAATAATTTATGAAAAAGTCTTTATGCTTCTTTACAATTGCAAGACAGGTTTTGATGTACTCTGATGTAAAAGGCTTTAGACCTTATTTATTCATGTATGAAAGTTTGATTTTACTTCCGCTATTTTTATATGTTCTGTCTTGTGATATTTCTGTGCATGTTTACCAATAATGCCCCTCTAAAGCTAGTGCATTCCCTTGCGAGTGACCCTAGCGGAGGCGGGGTGTTACAATTATTCTCATCAAATAAGTTCCCAATAACATTATCCTCCTCATTGCCAACATTTGAAGACGTACCCACATTGACATCCTTAATAACAGTGACATCTTGCCTATGGTTAACGCTCATATTTGGTTCTGAATAATCCTTGTTAACCACATCCCGAACAACACCATCAATATCACAAACTTGTGAACCATTAACTTCATTAACATCACCCTCATTATTGTCTAAATCAGAAAAGGATTCTCATCTATGTTTCCTACTATAGTAGTACTGGTTGCATTTGCCCTATTATTACCTATATCCTTCTTCTTCCAATACTTCTTATTTTTTGTATGAACGTTTGTCCATTTATCATATTTAGCATAAGCATGGTAATTTCTATTAGGCTTAGCAAAGTTCACATGCTCTTCATGATTAAAATCCTTCAAATCAGCCTCCACCTGCTTGGTGTTCTCATCATTATTGTTTGCACTTAACTCACAGTTTTTGGAATCATGACCAAAAATCTTACAATAAGTACATATCTTAGGTTTCCAATCTTAGCCAATTATTACATATGGACAGACATCACCCAAGCCATCTACTTCAATTGTTTCAGGTAGTTGATATTCAGGGGACACTTTCACTAAGGCTTTTGCATATCTAAACCTATCCATTCTTTCAGTACTAGTATCATAGCAAATTAGCCTACCAACATGATTAACTAACCAATTTATGCAAATCAGAGTCCAAAGGATCATCGGGATACGATATAGATGGATCCATATACGAACTTTCTTAATTTGTGATTGGGCATTGCCTTTAGATGGATCCCAAAATGAAATTATAAACATCCAATCGCGAATAAAAATAGGATCAGATCGAAGAATATTCTCACGATCAGTATCATTGGAGAATTTGAAATAAAAATGTTGTCCATCCGACTTAATATCAACTTCCCCCAATAATTTCCAATGCCTATGTAAGTAATTAGATACTGCAGCGAATGATAACGTACCGTCTAAAAAAACCAGTCAAAAAATTGCTCCAGTAGTTGAGGCCTTCCTTCTTGACAAGATCTGGAATCGATTTCCTTTTACCAACTTTTGCGATATCAAAATGGATAGGTTTATACGATCTTGCGTTATGCGGTGTAGATCTGAATATGGAAGCATAATCCGATTTAACAAACGAAGGAAAAGATGCCCTCGAAGGATTCTCAGAATTGATTACTGGAGAAGCACCTGACGAGAAGGAGGGATTTTCTGGAGATGGAGGTGGGTCAGGGGTTTTAGAGGGAGGAGGGCGAGGTAGAAGAGGTGGAAAGGCGGTGTCGAAGACAAAAGAGGAAGGAGGGGAAGAAGTCACTTTTACTTTGTGTAGGCAAGAAGCTAAAATATCATATAAAATCATATTATCTTTAAAAAATACACAATAAGAATTGCAATAAATTTGATAACATAATAATATGTTGCTATTTTTTCCAATTAAAGTATTATACTTTAAATGCGGTGTTACATAATAGAAATATTATATATACATACATGTAATTATATATATGTATGCTTGTTTATGTGTACGGAGATATCCGCATCCGCATCTGCATCTGCATCTGCATCCGCATTCGCATCTGAAATCATTTTCGAATATCATATATCCGCATCCATGGATACAGACGGATATCAGATAATTATCCGCTCCGCCAACGATCGATAAATCAATAAACATAAATGAATTTTGTTAGCTTAGTATTAAGTTTTTTTTTCAACCCAATTGATTACTAAAGTGCTAAAAATAAATAAATATAATGATAATATAAAATTTTTGAGCATTTAGCATGCGTTTTATCGACTTCCAACTTTACAGAATAATAATTAGTATATTTAATTATGTTATAATTCACATAATTTAAGCAATAATCATAAAAAAACGGACAGATAATTTTCGGATGCAGATGTACCTATATCCGCATCGGCATCTGTTTTTCCGAATATCGGATATTTATTCGATTTTCGGATGCAGATGTGGACAGATTTCAGATTTTTCGAGTATCACTTGACAGCTCTAACGGTGGGTATGACAAATACCATATTTAATAGTTAATTACCATTATCATACTACATAATTTCATACAATTTGACAAACTGTGGATACCAATTTTTTCGGTATTATTTTAATTGGAATCGGTTTGTATAACGACGATAAGTGAAAATATGATAAAAATGTCTAATCCTGTGACAAACCTTTGAGACATATTCGTTTTATAGAGACTAGAAGGTAATACTCAGTTTCAAATCCTTATCTTCTAAAAGTACGTCAGTTTGGCCTGTGATCTGATCTCCCAGACTTAAATCTGGTTGGCCACTAGGTGGAGTGGTTACATGCCTAACATACATATATCAATTATACAGTAGATTAACAAAAAAAAAAGAACTTTAGTATATTGATCATGGTTGTCCATACACAGGTAACTTAGTATATTGATCATATTGAAGCTAATGACGATTCAAGGCATGCATGCGTCCACGTAAAACAGCTTACATGTTGCAATGATGCTGCAGCAACAACACTACATGTTGCAATAAATGTAAGATGTTTTCTATAAGCTTAACACATGATATCTGGGGTGGCAAGATTTACGCACAAGACTTTTGTTCTCTATAAGTTATGTATATGTTGCCAAATTTGTAATGTTGGCAAAAAGATTGCAAAAATACTTACTTGATTGGCATTAGTTATCTGTTTACGAAAACTGCAAGAAGCACTTAAGAACTGTCCACGTAGTTATCTGTCATATCGGAAATTCCTTGTGGCCATAGCGTGGGTCTCACGATCCGATTAATAATGCATCCAAGATTTAATATGGAGAACCATCCACGCATATGCCTTTCATTCCAACTCATCCATTTTCTTACTCACGTAATATTGATGTGTATGAAAACTCCCCTCATTCTGCATAGTTCTTCATGTATTATAGGGTCCTGTGTGGTCCTGTGTAAGTGTGTGTCTATGCATATAACAAAACCATCCACTAACAGACACACACACACACAAAGGTAAATTTTACTGCACTTCAAACGCTACAACATCATAAGTAAGTGATTCAGATTTTTCCTATATTTCTCGTTTTCTCTCTCCACCAACTTTCCTTCTCTTCAAACCATTATTTAAATAAAATTTGTTGAATCTGTTCGGCAGCTTCCGCTTTTGGATGCCGTAAAACAATTGTTGTGGAGCCGTATTCACACGCGCGCATACATATACACACATACACATATAAGCGAACCTGTTTTTACTTGTATTTCCTGTTTTTTACGCTTTTGTTTGTTTTAATTTGTAATGATTAGCGTGCTAACCTATCCTTTGTACCGTTTTTTATTACATAATAAAAGCGAACCAATTTATTAAAAAAAAAAAAAAAAAAAAAAAAAAAAAAAAAAAAAAAAAACAAACAAACAAACAAACCCCCAGATAAGATCAAAAACATATAATTTTGCTAATAATACAAATACTCTAAGATGGTGGAGCTTTTTTGAACTTTCCAATTAGTCCACTTACATTCTGACGAAAAGATTAGTTAAAAGGAAAGAAAAAGGGATCAACGTGTCATTTCTGTACCCCGCTAACATTTCAACAGTTTGTCCATCACGTCTGCCTTACTCTTCTTCTTTCTTTCCATTTTTCCACTCTATCGTCAAATTTTCCCATACTCTTTTTTTCTCCAGCAAAAAAGGCATGTCTTTAAACCCTCTCGAGCACTCTGTTAACCAGCCTTTTGGTTTGGTTACTAAAAGTACACAAGACATGCTCGATAAACTCATCGCGTGAGGTCAGAGCCAAGGGCGAAACTCAGGAAGCACAGGAGGAAGACCGAAGAGAGATCGCGCCGACGAACCTCGACCACGTCCCTCACCCAATACACTTCGCACCCAGCCAGGATCGAAATTTTGTACCTAGCAGGTGCAAAATTTCGCACCCTACAAGTGCGAAATTTCACACCAGATGGGTGCGAAATTTCGCACCCCGACCCAGGTGCGAATTTCTGGTGGCCGACAGCTAGAGGCGCGAATTTCCTGTAGATTGTCCCCATTTCTACCTACTCATACCTAACCACTTCCTATAAATATCCCATGGCCTCACACTTCAAAAGAGGGAGATTTTTGGGCTTTGAGACCTTCATAGAGCTTCGTTAATGGCATCTCCTCTTTGAGGAAGAAGAAAAGCAAAATTGTCCATTTTACTATTTCTTGCAAATATAACTATTGTAACTTCATGTAGCATAGTCAACAAATGTAATGAGAGGGTCTCAACCTTGTAATCTTTCAAGTGATCAATAAACTTCCAACAACTCTTCAAAGTGGACGTCAGCCCTCACTGAGGCCGAACCACTATAAATCTCTTGTGTTATTTACTGCTTATGTTATATTTTATGTTTTTGTCTATACGACCATATTTATAATTCCAAGCAATTGATAATCTTTGGTGTTTACGACATTTTTTTGCCTTCAACACTCTCCATCCCGCCATTGACTACACCGCCATTCATGAAATTTACTTCCAACCAAGGAGTCTACAACTTTACAATAGAAGTAATACCTCCTCCTCAAATGTTGATTGGACTGTATTATCTTCGTTTTCCAAATCGGTTCGATTTCCGTTGGAATTGGATCTGTACCTTCAAACTACAAGGATTTTTTCATCTTTCTGCCTTTCAAACTTGGTTTTTTCAATTTAGATCGACGAGAATGCCCCACTTCTGTTAATTAAGTAAAATACTTGCTTCTCTTATATGCCTAAGTTTGCTTTTTTCCCCTTTTTCGTTCAATTAACACCGATTTTTTATATTTGGACTTGGATATTATTTATTGGATCTCCATCAAAATTATAGAGTAAATGAACATGTGCACTTAAATCTTACACTAATAAATTACAACCAATTATGATTAAATGGACAGATGCACTAAAGACAACTCCTTAAATGTTAATTTCCCGCCCTGGAAATCACTCTTTTTCTTCTTTCAATATGTAAGTGGCAATACGTGTACTTCTTATTCAGGTTTGTTTTAAAAATGATTTTTATTCTTTTCATCATGAGTTTTATATTTATGTTTGGTGAAATATATTTTTTCACATATAAACTGACTAAAGTACCCATGTACATATCTGTATGCACGTAATTTGTTTGTAATAATGTTTCAAATTCGAATGAATTTATATACCGACGTTTTACTTTTCTTTATGTTTACTTCTTTCTCTGTGCACATAAATTGGTTGAAACTATAGTTTAACTTACGTTTTCCCTTTGCTAATGTAGGTTAAGCAAGAAGATAGATAATTTTTAAGTTCTCAAATAATGCATTAGCGCTTCATGTTGTGTATATGTCTAAGGTAATTTATAGACAGCTTTTCCTCAATATAAAAGTTTTAAATTTTTACCTACCTTATTGTTTTCACCAAAAATGGTTCAAATACCAAGGGTGTGATATCAAATTTTTCCAAATGGTATGAAGAATGAAAATGGGGCCACAATACAAATGCAAGTAAAGAACGGGAAAAAACAAGAGATGCGGGGGTTTTATAGTGGTTTGATCTTAGAAAGATCTACATCCATTTTTGAAGACATTCTCATTATTATGCAGCAATTTACATAGAGCATCATCATACGCATCTTATTAATTAAACTTGTTTACTCTCTTTATGGTGATTTTCCGTTTTTGCTCTCTTTTGCTTTGGATCTAGCTTAGATTCAAGGAAAACAAGTTAAATCTTATGACTAGATCATTCTCCTTGATTCCATTATGAAAATGGCGTTAAATCCGAGCTTTGAAGAGGAGCAATGGCGGTTAGAGATCACTTGAAGCGAATTGGAGTGAGAATTAATAGCGTTTGGAGAAGATGAAATCTACTTGATGTTGGAGGAAGGAAGAAAGAGCTTTGACGGCCATTGATAGATCTCGAGAAGTTTTTAGGATGGTGGAGGAGTGATTTCTGCATCCCTTCGAGGTCAAGGAATTTGTCCCTTTTGAAGTGGAAGCCCTGGTCTATTTATAGGTGAGCCTCACGAAGATATGAGCTGAAATTCATATCTACAATCACGGGTCATTTGTCCCCTCAATTACGAGAATGCCACCGCTTAGTTGTAGCCAACTGTCAGTAGTTGTATCCAGCTATCTTGTGCGAGCGACTCTATAGGGGCAAGTGGCTGCATGGTACTGAAGAGATTGAACGGGCGGTCAGGTGAATGGTGCACAGGTGATTGGTCGAAATATCAAGGTTGGTACAAAGGCAACCAGGGATACATGTTAAGCCTTTTACAATCGGCTAACAGGTAGGACTTGATTGGAGTGACCATGATTGATTAAAGCAGTAGCAGCTAACCCAGGGATTGGGCGGACGACCAATGTCGTGGATATAGATAAGAAAAGGATGCATGTTCAATCCATTGTTCTTGGGGTTACCTGCCTAGAGAAATGTATAGGATCAACCGGAGCGACTTGAATGAGCAACTGTAGAAGATGTGTGGCCTGCTATAGTATTCATCCCTTCTTCGTATGAACGATCTCTCTATATGAACAAGCCATACTACTATGCATGACTCGGTTCTGATGAGTGGACGATCTTACCAATAAGCGGAGCGAGCTGTTTTTGTGCGCGAGCGGTTCCCAAGGGTGTGTGGGTGATTCTTTGTCTATGCTTTTTAGCGCTAGAGTGGTCGCCCCTCTTTCTGGCTCGATTCCTCACGTTATGCATGTTCTTGACTTGTGCTCGTTCTTGCTTTCGGTTCGACCGACATGAGTGTTGTCTTGTGGTTTTTGATGATAATGGACGAGCGTGATTTGGTTGACCTAAAGGGCATTTGGATGGCCTAAATATATAACAAGTCTAAGAGCAGGGCGATCCAAGGAGCTTAGCGAACCAAACTATGTGAACTGCCTAAAACACTGTAATGATAATAATTCTTATAATGAACTATTACCAATGAAAAGCCCTGCTGTGACCTAAGGACCTTTCATGACTCATACACATGTTGTTTCTCTTGATCCATATTGTATGGGTTGACATTTTCCCCTCAAAGCTTGTATTCATTGAGGATAATATAGGTTTCGATTTGGACAATTCAGACATGTGTTAGGTCGTGTTAATCCTTTGATCGCATTACACTTTAGATCGTTACATGCTTTAAGTCACACAGTTTCGCGAATTGCTATTGGGCCTCTAACTCGAATTTGGCCCATTTGCTTTTTAACCGTATATTACTCTTTGGCTTAAGCCGTCATCCTTTCTTATACTTCTTCTCTTTTTTACTTTGAGCTTACTAATGGCGTCTCTTTAAGGTCAAATTCCATCAATCATTGATTCTTCAACAAATTCGTTCGACCAAGCTACTCAAACTCGAAGTTTCAAGATTCAAGTTTCATTTTGATTTTTAAACTTCAGTAGGTTCTAAGGGCCGTTGGATATTTACGATGGCCCCTAATGATGATGATTATGTTGAAATTATAATTTTGCGTGTTCTTATTGTTCACCAACGACATTGATTTGCAAATTCATGTCTTGCCATTTCTCTAAAAGTTGAAAACACCTTTGCTATCTGTCTCGGATTGTTGTACTTTTTGCAGTTTATAGGAAGTATTCTGAATTAGGTTGATTCCATTCCCTTAGGCTTTAGATCTTGATCTTGCTTTGATCCCTCATGATAGCTTTAAGCCTATATACCCAAGATTACCAGGGGTGATGTAAAATACTTTGGATAAGTTTTCTTGAATTATTCGGGGTTGAGCGTGATTCCACTTTTTAACCGGAATTTTGTGGCAGTTTTTAGATTTGATTATATACATACCAATTTGCAATCAACTTTATCTCTTCTCCCAGATCCGAGGATGAAACTTTCTTTCCTGAAAAGACTAAGGAGGAAGAGGGTGGAGAAGATCCATACGGAAAGGAAGAAAAGAAGGGATCTAAACAAAAGCAATCTTAGGGAGTGCCTCAAGCTGGACAGGTCTTCCATGCCAAATATTCAGACTAGTTCTGGTCAACCGTCTTTAATTTCTCCATTTTCTATTTCACATTTTGCGGATCTTCAAGCAATTATACACAGGCCTCGTTATGCCCCTGATCCATGTAACCCTGTGCTTGCTGAACGATTGGAGGGTTGGTGCTTGCAAGGCATGAATCTTGATTTGGAAGTAGACCCGTATGATAATTGGATTGTGGCTGGCAAGATGGAAGCCATGAAAAATTGTATGCTAGCTTAACTTAACACCATCAAAGATCAGATGAAGGAGGAAATTAATATTGTCAGGAATCATGCTGTAAGGCGGCTGAATGCTTGGAATATGCTTTCTCATGATCTCCAAAGGTTGAATAGGGAGAATATCAGACGAATTCGTACTTCAGAGAATGACAAAATTGAACTCATCAAGGCCCTTGAATCACTGCTTCTTTCTCCTAAGGAAATGCGAAACCAAGAAGATCTGGCAACAGGAGAAGACAAAACCATGGGCTATGACTGACTTACTTTGTCTTCTTCTATGCTTATGCTTTTGGCTAGTTCTGTATGCGGGTGCCTGCCCTCGCTAACTATTTTATGCTGGACTTGTGATATAGGAAAGGTAATGCATTTTGCTTGTCATACTTTAAGCCTTTATTTCAGCTTTTTCTTTCTCTACATTAAGATCCAGGAATGATTTTTTGTCTTGTTGAGATGAACCACATTTTGAGCTAGCATGCTTCACATCTCCTAAATTCCACTATTTCTCTCTATAGGAGAACAAAATTTTGATTTATAACTTTTTCTCTACTATGGGAGGTCGAAATTATCCCTACTATGGAGGGACTTGCCTCACTATGGGAGGACAAGATTTCGATTTATAATTTCGTCTCTATTATGAGAGATAGAAATTATCCCTACTATGGAGGGACTTGCCTGACTATGGGAGGACAAGATTTTGATTTATAATTTCGTCTCTACTATGGGAGATTGAAATTATCCCTATTATGGAGGGACTTGCCTCACTATGGGAGGACAAGATTTTGATTTATAATTTCGTCTCTACTATGGGAAATCGAAATTATCCCTACTGTGGAGGGACTTGCCTCACTATGGTAGGACAAGATTTTGATTTGGAGTCGTTCAAACAGATGAGGATCAGCCGTTGCGTCGGATACATTCATACATGGTGAGCGATCACAACTGCACTGGGAAGCTCTCTTGCCAGAACTTTCCATTCACTTGCTCCTTTCTCCATCATTTGATTTTCAGTAATTCCCCTCGTAGTGCTTTTCGTTGTTGTATTTATACGTGTTGATTCTCTTGACGCTTGAGTTAGTGCTGCGCGGATTGCCATACTGCATCGGGTTTTGAGGAAGCAAGCATTTACTGGTTTGCTTGTAATTAGGAATCATTCGTTAGCAAATTTGTTGGAAATGTTGCAAGTAAGTGATTCATTAAGGAAAGTATTCTTTTTAATCGCTTAGTTAATGTTCAGTACATTACTTGTTAATCATTACAAACTGTTTACAAAAAGTAAAATATGAAGTAATGCATGAAACAAAGCCGGAAGTAAAGCAGAAAAAGAGCATGAAATAAAGTGGTGGCGATGTTGATCGCTTATTCTGAGCCATTGAAATCGGAGTACCACTCATTTCTTTTTAGTTGATGATCAGTCTTGGATCAGATTGAGCAGGAGCTCTGTTGCTTGGGCCGGACTGGTTATTTGATGTCATTAATTATTGGGGTGTCACAAAAGGATTTGCAGTCTGAGAGTTTTTGACATATTGTTGCAGACAAATATTCCTAATCAGCTCTTCGATCAATTATTTTAGATGCTTGCACTCGTTGGTGTTGTGGCCTGGCTGATCATGGAACTAACGGAACTTCCCTGATTTGGCTGCACCGTTTGATATCCTTAACGATCGAGGTTACGGATAATCCTCCACATCCTCTGTGGCTGAGTAAATGTTCTCAGGAGTGTCATTTAGCGGAGTTAGTTCTGATGAGTCACGAAGACGAAACTTATTATTAGCTTTATTATCGTTCCCACCATTGGCTCGTTTATGCTCCTGAGTTTCCTGTTTGTTACACTGAGTAGTGGTACTTTTGGGGGATTCGAGAAGTTGGTTACCACCAATGATCTGAAGAGGTATAGGATTTTCATCCACTCTCATGTACTCCTTTGCTTTTTTGTAGAACTTGTCAAGAGCGTTTGGTTCCTTCATTTTTATCCACCTTCTGAACTCACTTGTTTTGTCTATAGCGTTAAGTAAAGCCATGAGTATTATGATTGGTTCTGGATTTCTTACTTCAGAATAGGGCAACATTGAATTGACTAAGGTAGGCTTTTACAGTTTCTCCTGCTCCTTGTTTCATGGCTGAGGGCGTTATAGTGTCATTGGCTTTGATGGCATATAAGCGGAACTGCACTTTGAACTTTTTGGTTAGGTCAGAAAACCTATCCACAGACTTAGGTGGAAGTTTTGTAAATCATAACGACCCAACACCCTCTAAGTAGAGAGGAAAGTACGTGCATCTCATCTCGTTGGTCGCTTTTGCTACACCTATATGCCACTCATATTTGAACAAAAAGTAGTTAGGATCAACAAGGCCGTTGTACGGAGGCAAAGTTGGAGGATTAAATTTCTTTGGACATTCTGCTTCAGGGATTCTTGGTGAATGGAGTTTTATCAGGAGAGAAGTCCCATTCTCTTTCTTCATCTTTGCTAGCCTGATTCTTCTTCATGACTTGCTCTATCATGCCGGAGATGTATTCTTCGGTGTTGTGATGCTCCACAAAGCCGAGCTCTTTTCCAAATGTTCGTATAGGCATGTGTTCCTTGTTAGGGAGCTTTGGCACTTTGCCTTCACGGCGAGGAGGTGCCCTTGTGACAGGAGTGGTACCCTTTAAAGCATTAACTTCTGAATGGTCTTTAGCTTTTGATTATGGTTTTTCGATGTTAGCTTCATCCTTATCACTCAACCAATCATAATCATCTTTCGTATTGTCATTGTGATCATGGTTAGAAGCAGAAAAATTGTTATTTTCTTTGAGATTAACATGGTCATTTGGGGGGGGGGGAGGGGTTTGGATTTGATCGAGCATGAAGGATGTCGTCGAATTTCTCTATCATAACTTTAGTAGAAGCATCCATCCTTTCGTTCAAGTTGGCAACAACATTGGCGATAGCTATGTCTGATTTGTCTCTTGTTACACCGACTCTGCTTCTAGAATTCCGGCCAACTTCAAAACGGCTAGCAGGTGGTGTTTCTTCACTAGCAATGTTATCGATATTTCCAACACTTCTACTTATGGCCTTCTTAGATTTCGCCATTATGTTGGAGAAGGATGCGGTCTAGAACTTCAATGCAAGGCTCTCAACCTTGTGAGAAAAGGAAGTGCAACAATGGCCCCATAGTGGGCGCCAAAATGTTTTCACCAAAAATGGTTCAAACACCAAGGGTGTAAAATCACTCTTTTTCAAATGGTATGAAGAATGAAAGTGGGGCCACAATACAAATGCAAGTAAAAAGCGGGAAAAAACAAGAGATGCGGGGTTTTTATAGTGGTTCGATCTTAGAAAAGGTCTACGTCCACTTTTGAAGACATTCTCATTATCATGGAGCAATTTACATAAAGCATCATCTTACGCATCTTATTAATTACACTTGTTTACTCACTTTATGGTGATTTTCCGTTTTTGCTCTATTTTTCTTTGGATATCGCTTAGATTCAAGGAGAACAAGTTAAATCTTGTGACTAGATCTTTCTCCTTGATTCCATTATTAAAATGATGTTAAATCCGAGCTTTGAAGAGGAGCAATGGAGGTTGGAGATCACTTGAAGCGAATTGGAGTGAGAATTAATAGTGTTTGGAGAAGATGAAACCTACTTAGTGTTGGAGGAAGAAAGAAAGAGCTTTAGCGGTCATTGATAGATCTTCAGAGGCTTTTAGGATGGTCGAGGAATGATTTCTGCAGCCCTTCGGGGTCAAGGAATCCGTCCCTTTTGAAGTGGAATCTCTAGTCTATTTATAGGTGAGCCTTCATGAATAAATGAGCTGAAATTCATATCTACAGGCCACGGGTTGTTTGTCCCCTCAATTACGAGAATGCTAGTGCTTAGCTGTAGCCAATTGTCAATAGCTGTATCTAGCTGTCTTGTGCGAGCGACTTTATAGAGGTGAGCGGCTGCATGGTTCTAAAGAGATTGAACGGGCGATCGGGTGAAGGGTGCACAGGTGATTGGTCGAAATATCAAGGTTGGTACAAAGGCGACCGGGGATACATGTTAAGCCTTTTATAGCCGGCTGATAGGTAGGACTTGATTAGAGCGACGGTGATAAATTAAAGCAGTACCAGCTGACCCAGGGAACGGGCGGACGACCAATGTCGTGGATACAGATAATAAATGATGCATGTTCAATCCATTGTTCTTGGGGTTACCCGCCTAGAGAAACTCATACGATCAACCGGAGCGACTTGAGCGAGCGACTGAGGAAGATGCGCGCCTTGCTATAATATTCATCCCTTCTTCGTATGAACGACCTCTCCATATGGACAAGCCATACTGCTATGCTTGACTAGGTTATGATCAGTGGACGATCTTACTAATAAGCGGAGCAAGATGTTTTTGTGTGCGAGTGGTTCCCAAGTGTGTGTGGGTGATTCTTTGCATACGCTTCTTAGCGCTAGAGTGGTCACCCCTCTTTTTGGCTCGATTCCTTATGTCATGCCTGTTCTTTAGTTGTGCTCGTTCTTTCTTCAGGTTCGACCGACATGAGTGTTGTCTTGTGGTTTTTGATGACAATGGATGAGCGTGTTTTAGGTGACCTAAAGGGCATTTGGACGGCCTAAATATAGAGCAAGTCTAAGAGCAGGGCGATCCAAGGTGCTTAGCGACCCAAACTACGTGAACTGGCTAAAACACTGTAATGATAATAATTCTTATAATGAACTATTACCAATGAAAAGCCCTACTGCGACCCAAGGACCTTTCACGACTCAGACACATGTTGTTTCTTTTGATCCATATTGTATGGGTTAACACTTATATGCTTTTGATTTGAAAATGAAGTTATTTGCTAGCTACGGATAACATGGACACATATTCCCACCAAGTTAAAAATTCACATACCTTAGTAATTTTACTTCTGCAAATTTTAATTATTATAATATAAGCTCTATCCTTTCTGTAATTTGAATAGATGTCACTATTATTTGTCAATTACTATATGGTCCAATCCATTTTACATTCGTTACTTGAACTTTATCTTATGCACTGCCAACGTGTACAATTTTAGTAATAAAATAATTTCTTTATCTGCGGTCTTTGTAATGAAGGCAATAGAGCCATTAGCATGTGAACACGTTTTATCATATTGAATGAAGACAATAGAGCCGTTAGCATGTGAACACGTTTTATCATATTTAATGAAGACAATAGCGTCGTTAATGTGTGAACACGTTTTATCATATTTAATGAAGAGAATAGAGCCGTTAGCGTGTGAACACGTTTTATCATATTTAATATGTTCTGTAATTATCTATTAGACGTTACAAAGCTTCTCCATATAAGTATACCTTTGTTACATTACTCCTTGTACAAGAAATAATATTCATTAATAAAATCTTATGCTTCCTCAATATTCTTCTAATTTTCTTCAATCTTATTCTACAATTTGGTATCAGAGCAAATTGCCGAAAGGCTTTCTATCAAACAAAAGTTGTTTTATTTTATTCTTTCTCCTCAGTTTTATTTTTTCTGATCAATCATGGTGAACAGTAATGAAACCGCGTCTACATCAATGGTCAACACTAGCACTGATCCACCACAAAATAGCCCTAACCTGATAAAACCCAAAAGTCAAATTATTACCACATCGTTGATGAAGACAATTATATATTATGGAAATATCAAGTGGAAGTTGCGTTAAAAGGTTATGGACTGCTGGAATACATCAATGGAACCATAACTATTCCACCAGTCATGACTTTGAGTCAAGATGGTAGTACTGTGTCAAATCTAGACTAGGTTAGATATCGAAAGCAGGATAATATATTATAATCATGGTTTATGTCTAAGTTCAAATTTGTTATCACAGATAGTAGGATGTAACAATTCTCATGAAATTTTGCCATTTACTGAGCAAATTTTTAGTTCTCAGTCTGCAGCTAGGATAATGCAGTATAGAAGGGATTTACAAAACTCCGGAAAAGAAGGCATGAGTATGAAAGAATATTTAGGCAAAATTAAAAATACTTGTGATAGATTAAATGTTGTTGGGCGTAAGATAAGTGACAGTGAACAAATATTGTTTATCACTGGTGGACTTGATGAAGAATACGATTAATTAATAACTGTTATTGCTACTCAGCAAACATTACCTGACTTGCAGTTTGTTCGATCCGCTCTACTTGCTCATGAAAGAAGGATTGAACAAAGAAAAACCATACAAGTGATTTTTCTATTAACTATGCAACAGCTAAAAGTAATTAACAAAGAAACAACTACAACAATGATTCAAACAGACAAGAAACTTAGTATGCAAGAGGTTTTCAATCACAAGGAGGAGGTTTTCAAGGAGTTTTCCAATCACAAAGAGGAGGTTTTCAAGCACAAAGAGGGGGTTTCCAGTCTCAGAGAGGTCATGGAAGAGGCCGATTGAATAATAACAATCGTGTAAAATGTCAAATTTGTCAAAAATTTGGTCATATGGCAAATAAATGTTACTTCAAGTACAATCCAGATAATAGTTCTCAAAGCAGTCAAGGCAGTTTTTCTCAGAAAGGAGCACAGGCTAATTTTGCTACAATAAATTCAAGCATAGGCAACAATGACAGTCGAAGCAGTAATTATGATGATAAGGGTGATGAAGGTAACTTGAGGAATAGTATCCAGACTCAGGTGCAACCCATCATATTACAAATAATCTTCAAAATTTAAACATTGGTAGCAAAGGTTACTCAGGTGAAATATTTATATATGGGCAATGGTGAGACTGCAAATATAACACATACTAGCAAAGGAACTATTTTTGGTAAAAGACAACTTCAACTAAATAACATGCTAAGGGTTCCTACCATAAATAAAAATCTTTTTAAGTGTATCAAAATTTTCCAGTCATAATTGTGTATATTTTGAATTTCATCCAAAATTTTGCTTAGTCAAAGATATTCTAAGTCGTGAAATATTACTACAAGGTAGTCTACATAATGGACTTTACAGATTTAACAACTTGAAGATTGAAATTTCAAGTGGTGAATTCTGGTGCAACAATATGGATGCTTGTAGTAATAATGATTGCAGTAGTAATAAGCATTGTAATAAGAATTTTTTTTTTTATGATAATATTACTTTATGGCATATGAAACTTGGTCATCCAAATTTTAAAAGTGCTGAAACTTTTTTATCTATTAATAATATTGCTTTTAAAAATGCATTGTTAAACACACATGTACACATTGTCAACTTGCCAAGAGCCACAAACTTCCTTTTAGTAATTCTGAAACCAGGTATAACTAGCCATTGGAGCTTGTAGTTGCAGATTTATGGGGGCCAGCACCTCTAAATTCATATCAGGGGCACATGTACTATCTTTCTTTTATAGATGCCTATTCGAGATATACTTGGATATATATGCTAAAAAATAAATCTGAAACTTCTAACACAGTTATACAATTTATAACTCATGTTGAAAAGCAACTTAATTGTAATGTCAAAATTTTGTAAACAGATGGTAGGGCATAATTCAAACCTTTGGTTGATTATTTTGCTAAAAGAGGAATTAAACACAGATTAACATGTCCTCACACATCTGAGCATAATGGTTTGGTTGGAATAAAACACAGATACATTATACAAACTGGTTTAACATTGTTATCACAAAGCTCATTACGGATGAAGTATTGGAATGATGCCTTTTTTACTTCAAATTTTCTTATTATCATGTTACTCACTAAGATTCTAGATAATAAAACTCCACATGAGATGATACACAATGTTACACCAGACTATAAGTTTCTAAAAATATATGGTTGTATGTGTTTTCCATGTCTGAGAGATTATAATAAACATAAATTAAGTATGAGGTCAAGTCCGTGCACATTTATTGGCTATGCTCAAAATCAAAAAGGTTAGAAATGTCTTGACAAGAATGGTAGAATTTATGTCTCAAGACATGTGATATTTGATGAAAGTAAATTTCCTTATGCAGATAGACATAATTCCAAAGAAGATAATGGAGTAGAATCTATCAAGACTGTGGAGTTTAGACCAGTTACTCTTGAAACAATTAAAGACAATAAACATTCAGGCACATAAGCTGCGGATATTAGAGAAACAAGTATGCACATCAGTGGATCAGAAGAAAGAAATTCAGATGGCATAGAAATAAGTCAAGATGATAATAACGTGCAAACACTAATGATGATGGTAGCTGGCAAAGCAACAGCAAACCAGAATATCACAACTGGAACACCAATCACAACAGGCACAACAACATCAAAGCAGACATCACAAGACTACTAGATCAAAAAGCGGTATTTTTAAACAAAAAGTCTATAATGTGGCCATCACGGAAATTGAACCACTTAATTTCACTCAAGCACTAAAGTCAAGAAATTGGAAAAAGGCCATGGATATAGAATATGAAGCTCTTATAAAAAACAAATCTTGGGAACTTGTTGTACCACTAGCACACAAGAATGTAATTGGTTGTAGATGGGTATATAAGATAAAAAGAAAGGATGATGGATCTATTGGCAAATACAAAGCCAGACTGGTAGTTAAAGGTTATGCACAATAATTTGGTTTTGATTTCAATGAAACCTTTTCTCCAGTTATAAAACATACTACTATTAGGATAATTTTAATTTTTGCCATTAGTAAGGGATGGAATATAAAACAACTTGATGTGAACAATGCTTTTTTGAATGGAGAATTAACTGAAGAAGTCTACATGTAACAACCTGAAGGATACAATTCTGATGATAAAAGGGTTTGCAGGCTTTATAAAGCAATCTATGGACTCAAGCAAGCTTCAAGGGCTTTGTATGAGAAACTCAAGATGACATTATTAAATTTAGGTTTTATTCAAGTCAAGTCTGACAACTCATTATACATGAAAAGGAGTAGGCAAGGAACTATCTTTATTTTAGTATATGTGGATGATATGTTAATCACAGGAGATAATGATCAAGAGATAAGCAAAGTCATACAATTATTAGATCAACAATTTCTATTAAAGATTTAGGAGATTTAAAATAGTTTCTTGGGATTCAAATTATCAAACACACTGAAGGAAAATTGATTTTATCCCATGAAAATTATATTTCTGAAATTTTGCACAGGGCCAATATGCAATATGCCAAACATCTACCAACACCAATGATAAGTAATCTACGCTTACCTAAATATAAAGTGAAGACTACCAGAAATGCAAAACGGTACAGAAGTTTAATAGGAGCACTGCAATTTGCAATAATCATTCGCCCAGATATTTGTTATAGTATTAACAAGCTTAGCCAGTTTATGCAAAATCCATTATCAGAACATTGGATTGCTTTAAAAAGGGTACTAAGATATTTGCAAGGCACAAAGCATTTAGGAATAATTATAAAATCAGAGAAACAATTTTCCTTACAATGCTTTAGCGATGTTGATTAGGCAAATGATGTTGATGATAGACGATCCGTATCCGGATATTGCGTTTACCTTGGAGACGACATAATTTCCTGGTGCACTAAGAAGCAACAGACTACATTCAGATCCAGTACAAAAGCCGAATATAGGGCTCTCGCAAGTGCAACTGCAGAAGTATCTTGGATTGAAACAATGATGGAGGAATTAGAGCTGAGTTTAACACGAAAATCTGTCATCTGGGGCGATAACAAGAGTATGGTTTCTCTTTCCCTCAATCCAATTCAACATTCAATGAAAAAACATTTTGAAATCGATCTTCCTTTCGTCAGAGAAAGAACGCAGAATGGAAATCTTGTCATCTGTCATATTCCTGCTTATTATCAACGAGCTGACGTTCTTACAAAAGCATTATCAACCAAGAATTTTGTGAGATTGAGAAAGAAGCTGAAGGTGGTTTGTGGAGGAGGAAATGAAAAAGGAAATCCTAGTTCGAACTGAGGGGGAATAATGAAGACAATAGAGTTGTTAGCGTGTGAACATGTTTTATCATATTTAATGAAGACAATAGAGCTGTTAGCATGTGAACACGTTTTATCATATTTAATGAAGACAATAGAGTCGTTAGCATGTGAATACGTTTTATCATATTTAATAAAGACAATAGAGCCATTAGCATGTGAACACGTTTTATCATATTTAGTATGTTTTGTAATTATCTATTAGCCGTTACAATGCTTCTCCATATAAGCATACCTTTGTTACATTACTCCTTGTTCAAGAAATAATATTCATCAATAAAATCTTCTGCTTCCTCAATATTCTTCTTATTTTCTTCAATATTATTCTTTAATTCTTAGTTTGCACATAATATACATTCTTTCATAATGCCTATACTATTCTCGGTTGAATGCCACTGTATAACTAAATTTTAAATTGCAGTGGCATATAATTCAATTTTAAGCTTGCAGTTTACAAAATCATACGTAAAAGAAAAGTGTATAGGTCTGATCTATTATAACAGTTAATTTAAAGCTAATTCACTTTCTTTTGTATTTGTTTTATGATATATTGCACATTTAATTCACCTATGACCATGCTGATGTAAACTACAACTGAAGTTGTTTGCAGGTGCGTGTATACGGCATAAATATTTCATGTCACAGCATCTAAAAGGTCGACTATTAATATGCAAACAAAGCAAGAAATTCTGAAATAAGCAAGTGGCGAGACATATTAGTTTAAGTAATTATTGATTAAACATGAAAGCAACAAATTTAATCCATGGTTGTATCTGTGAGCAATGAGACATGGCTTCAGTAGGTAGTTGATGAGTTACTGCAGTTAGTGAAAGTTCTAAAAAGAGTAACTAGCACCATCTGGAGTTTACTCTTTTTATTACCGTTTACCTCATTTTCTTATTTGTTTCACATATTTGTGGTTATGATCTATTAAGATATTTTTAGGCTAACACAACTTTGATTTGATTAAATGCAGAAAGATCTTGGGAGTTTTTTAGAAGTATTGTCAGACTCAAGTTAGTACACTGGATGTAATAAATAACTTACTTATAGCTGGTGGATTTCAAGGAGTGCTAATTTATAAGGTAAATTTGTTCTTTTGCGCCTTAAAATTTCTTAAACCTTTTGTATGTTGATTTTCTCCATGTGGTTTGGTTTTTGAAATCAGAAAACGCATATCTTGGCATCCTCTTTATTAATATACACACACACACACATATACACATACTGTTGAAATATTAAGTACTATGAACTATTTATGGAGTCCAAAACCACATTTCATTATAGTGGAATCATTAAATTAGAGTCCAAAACCACATTTCATTTTCCATTTTTCCCGGGAATGTGAGATGGGTTTGCATATCCTTTTCAATTTCTTTATTCTTTATCACTGTTCCACTAATTAGTTTTACTTATGAAATCCGGATCAATTTCAGTTACATATTTTGTTGTAGATTTCGTTGGACCCGTTGTTTCTACATTTACATTTTGTTCAACCTATGCAAGAAATTTCCTTGCTTGTAAACATTATCATATTTGATATTTTCACGAAGCAACACCACTTCCTTCAAAGGCTCTACTAATATTTTAGCAGTGCTTCAGATATTGGGTCTTCAAAATCATATCTGATAGTTTCAAGTAATACTTATGGGGATAGGTACGCATAGCGTAACAAGATTTGAAGAGTGCTAAAGAGTCCAGTGATGGAAAAAGATTGTTCAAATGATCTTTTAGTTAAATATACATAGGAGTGCTTCTATAACCATGTATTTGTTATTACAGTATATAACACGTATATGTGTATTACAATATATGCTTCCACTGTTATGCCTCAATCATTCAATATATGTGATTTTATGGTTGCTTTAATAGAAGTATAATATAATATTTTCACATACATTAAAAATTAAAATATGTATGTAAACTGTTCATACTTTTATGTTTCTATTGAAAGCTATAACACGACATTAAAGAAATGACACACTGATCATTATTATTCAGTAGCCTAAATCATGGAATGTAGATGTAATATGCAACTACAACATTGGTATTGGTTTGTTGTTTGTAGTAGTTTATTTTAGCTCCTGTATGCCATAGGATTCTTCCATGTTTATGGTGTTGGGCATTTACATTTAGCCTAGATTATGCGGCAAGTACTGTTACCTGCTTAGTATTTTCTTCAAACATGTACATTTTTACAGAAGCTTTTATTCGTTCTGCTAAAAAAGCTGTTATACCTGTTAACATCAAACAGGTACAGTGTTACAGAAGCTTTTCTTCAAAGCAGCTCTGCAACATAAAAGAGGCTTTACATACAATTTTTTTAATACGAATTCCCACCGCGTACGTGCATCGCACGTGCAAATGTACTGGTATATATATATATTTATACACACACACACACACACATATATATATATATATATATATATATATATATATATATATATAAACATGCAAAATACATATATGAGACAAGATCAAAAGCATTTTGAACATACAATATCCTTACAACCTTTGATTTTCACCACATTCTCGTTTTTCTCTTTTTCTGCTAACTCCCCCTCCATTGACTTATTAAAATATAAATAAGTAGTGAAAATGTATGTGTGTGTGTATACTTACATACATACATACGTCCATACATACATACATACACACACACACACACACACACACATATATATATATATATATATATATATATAGAGAGAGAGAGAGAGAGAGAGAGAGACAGAGAGAGACAGAGAGATAGAGAGGAGTATTCTGAGGAACCCTTTTTTGCAGCACTCCTAAACTACTGTTTGTAGTTAAAAAAACTTAGCAGTAATATAGCGGTGGAGTTGCAAAAGGTATAGCGGAGATAAAACAAGGAAATAGCGGGGATATAGCAAAGGTGCAAAAACATAAACCAGATGTAAAAATAAGTATTTTAAAATTAATTAATTATCATTCTCACATCGGTTATGCTGAAAAACCTAATATTTGTTAAGGTTATGTAATAAAATCAAAGAACATCTTGATTACACACATTAGAATTGATGAGTATAATAGTTTTCTACCACATATTAGACACTTATGTGTCAAAAATATATATTTACACTAATTTTATTGATTTTTTTATAAAAGATAACTAGTCAAATCAAGCTTCGTATATTAATATTGCTAAAGCGATGCTAAAAACGTTGATTTAGCGGATGCATCAGAAAATAGCGGGGCTTAAAGCAATTCCACTGTTCATCGGTGTTAAGTAGAAATAGCGTAGCGGTTGAAGGGCGCTACGGGCTATAATGGAGATTTTGTGAAACTTTAATAGGGATTTAGCTACATAGCCCTACTGTGCGTTACACTAATCCACATCTAACAAGATTTTGTAGATGTTGAATTCACATATATATTATCATCTATCCAAAATTTAAGCTCTTTCTGACATTGTAAAATAATATATTTGATGTTTAAATTTAACGGTTCGAATAAATGTCTGAACGGTGAATAACTGAGCTTAGATTTTGGAAATATTACGAGTGTCGGAACGAGCTCAAATTTTGGATAGATGATAATATATATGTGGATTGAACATCTATAAAATTTTGTTGGATTCGGATTAGTATAGCTCACGATAGAGTAGGGGTGCTACAAAATAGGCGTGCCCCGGAACGCTCCTCGTATATATATAGACACACACATACACACATAGACATATATACGAGAAAGGATCAAAAGTATTCTGAACATGCAACATCCCTGTAGCCTTTGATTTTCACCACATTCTCTTTTGACTAACTCTCACCTCCAATGACATATCAAAATATAAAAAAGTAACCTAAAATGAAGTGCAACGGTAGTGATCTGGAGCATGCCTCTCTACATATATATAAGATTGGATCAAGAGCACCTCAAATAGTGTAGCACCCCTTTAGGTTACTCAATTCACAGAACACAATTCTCTTTTTCTCTCCTCTCACTTTCTCTCTCACTCAAACATTGTTTAAATACAAATGAGTGCCTAATAATGAGACGCAAAAGGGGTATCATATGACCTTTGTATATAAACTTACACATACATACTTACATAAATACACACATACACACACACACACACACACACACACACACACACACACACATATATATATATATATATATATATATATATGAGAGAGTTCCATTTCATCCCATAATATCTCATGGTTTCAAATATAAGTTATGTTCCTCTTTCAACGCACTCATTCTCCTCTTCCTCAAATAATTATTTAAATAAAATATTGTGGAGTGCTTTTAGGATAATG
Source organism: Allium sativum (assembly GCA_030737875.1). NCBI lineage: Eukaryota > Viridiplantae > Streptophyta > Magnoliopsida > Asparagales > Amaryllidaceae > Allium > Allium sativum. Next base: position 533,753,883 of record CM060923.1, on the reverse strand, counting down.
TAAAACATGAGTATTGTTGTAACAACCTAAAATTTTAGTCAATTTTAAAATAAGAATTTAAATAGGATTGAATGAATTTTTTAATGTATATATGGTTTTAATTTGAAAATATATCATTTGATTTTTGATTTAATTAAATATTGGATTAACAAAATATTCATCTTTGAAAATATTTGTCGATATTGAAATATGATGTAGTAAGTAGATAAGTATTTTAATTTGTGACATTTAAATTAAGTAGTTAAGTCAAGATTACATTAAACTAAAACAATTCTCAGTGGCTTCTCATAGAAGCGTAAGTGTTGATGGCTTCTACTGGAAGCCAATTCTTAGTAGCTTCTCTTAGAAGCCTAGTCATATTTTAGTGGCTTCTCATGAATGCCAATTCTTAGTGGGTTCTCTTGGAAGCCAATTCTTAATGGCTTCTCTTAGAAGCTTAGTCATATCTACATGGCTTCTCTTGGAAGCCAAGTCTTGGTGACTTCTCTTGGAAGCCAATTCTTAGTGTCTTCCTCCTTAAGCTTCTTAATACTTATCTTATGCATGCTTAGTGGCTTCCTCCTTAAGTTCTTCTTAGTGCCTTCTTTCTTAAGTGCATAGCTTCTCAAAGAAGCTAAAGAGAGTAATATGTGTAAGAAGACAATTTGGTTTTTTCTTCCTTAAGTTTATGGCTTCTTAAGGAAGCCTTAATACATGTATACTTCCATGTTAAGTAATGGTAGGAACATGACATGCGTCCCTATGTTAATGACATAAATGCCCTTATACATGGCTATATAAAGGCACCTACACCCTTTCATTTTCATTCCGTCCTTACCTCTTTCCTTCTTCTCCTTCCTCCTCCCTTTTACCTTTCGGTCGAACCCCTCTTTAAAAAAAAGCAAAGGAAAGGAAAAAAAAAAGGAATGAAAGCCATAGATCTAGGAGCATACAACCCTTAGCTAAATTATGGTGGAGTATGGTATCTTTCGGGTGAGAAAATCTTAACTTATAAAGGGGTTTTATTTGCTAGTTATATGATGCCTATAAGTTGTTTGAGATATGTCTCTTAGGAAATTAATGGTTTATATGTGGTTATATTGATGGTATATGTTTGCAAATGATTCTTAAATAGATTCATGGAGAAAAAATGACATCTTTATGGAATTTGAAAGTGAAACACCTTATGTTAGTTCACAAAATAACACTTTTATGGAATATTAGTTATATACATGCCTTAGTTGATTTGTGGTGGTATGTTTAAATATTTGCAAGTGATTTGATGTAGTAAAGAAAATTAAACCCTTAAAGATTCGATCTTTAAGTAATATATGTGAAGCTACTTAAGTATGTGAGAACTTTCGAACAGACTAAGGGCTAGTTTAATTTCAATTGCTATTGTGAACTAGTTTGAGTTATATATTGATGGTTGATAGGTGATTTGGGTTTATTATTTGGTTTGATGATGATTAGAATGAAAAAGATTCGATCTTTAAGTAGAATTTGGGTAGTCACTTAAGTAGGTGAAAATATCTAACATATTAAGGACTAGTTAAATATGGATTAATGTTTACACACTCGTTGATTACCATAGTTGACTTATTGTGTTGATTTCGCTCGACCAGTTTATGAGAAAATAATTATTTCTGTTTAATCATTGGGTTGGGTAGATAATACTTGTATGCTAACGCCTTGTGATGTATTTCACGATTGGACTATGAGGTGTTTAGCGATATTTTGGGTTCATTTCAATTTAATAGATGGTTTCAGAAAATAGATTTTCTTAAGTGAAAAGAAACGTTATTCCTGATTTTGGATAGGGAATGTTTTAAAAAAATGGTTTATAAAACAGATTGGATTTCGAGTGCTAAATCCGATGATTTCGAAATGATTTGGAAGTGGAAATCTATATTGATTTGATTATACTTGTGATTATTATTAGTGTTAATGATTTTTCCACTTTGGGATATAGAAATGATTTCTGTGTGTTACCAATGTTCGGGTAACGACCGTGGTAATGAAAAGTTGGGCATGTGCGGATTGCGGTCCACGGAAGGTATGGTTCGCTCTCGGGAAGGGAGAGAGGACTTACTTGGATTATTATCGTGATGATAAGGTGTACCTGGAGCCTGGTCATCAGAGGAACCTCCAGATCAGGTGGCATATATTTTGATATGCTTTTATAGTAGATATTTGAGATTTTCAAATATGTTTCGGGTTGAGACCCCGAAGTGAAAGCTAATTTGATATGAAAGCTAGATATGTATTTCAAATGATTTGACATAAGAATTCGGGTACAAAGTCCAAAGAAATAACTTCTGTAAAGTAAATTGGATTTTGAAATCTAAGTTTAGGAATTAAACCTAAATGGGTAGTTTAGAAATGGCATAATTTTTGATGCATTGCAGGCTTCATAAGTCTATTTTTAGTAGTTGTTTGTGCACTGGTATTTGTGCGGAGTAAACCCATTCCGTGTTATGCGGCATGGTCCCGTGATATGCCATATTCTAAAAATAAGTTAAGAATAACTATAGAGTTTCTCACACCAGTCCCACGACTGACTCGTAGTTTGTTTTTCCCTTGCAAACTCGGGTGCCCGTATTTTCTACACGGGCAGCTGGGTATTTTGTTTTGCACATGTGTCTTGGAGTCTTCTTATAGCAGGATTCTAAATTGAAACGTAAAGCTGTGTCCAGAGCATTTGAGAGTCTTCCACTGAACGTAATATTCGTATTCTCGCTGTGCATTGTAACCATTACACTCAAATATATATTTTTATACTCTAATGTAACATTGTAATGATGTTAATGAAAAGTATTTTGTGCTTGGTTATGATGTTGTTGTACGCCCAAAGTTAACGGTTCGAGAATTCCTTCCTTTCGGATCGGACCTGTACGGCTTACGATCGATTTGAAAGGCGGGTTTTTCAGGTCGTTACAGTTGTGAGCTCACATTGTGATTATGTGTGTGTGTGTGTGTGTGTGTGTGGAGATAGCAGCCTAGCTACAGGCATAGTGTACTCTGTTATGTATTTATTAATGTTTGTGTTTCACGTTCCTTTGTATTTAGTGTTATATGCATGCTTGTTCTCAGTTGTGCCAGTTTAGTATGCTAACATGATCTACGTGCTCTATTTTATAAGTTAATAAAAGTGTACCGATTTTTAATATATATATATATATTTGTGTGTGTGTTTACTACAAAAAGTTGCACAAATAACCAAAAATTATATGAAGAGAATAAATGAAGAAATATAAATGGAAAACAAGAAGAAATTGCACATAAGGATTTATACTGTGGTTCGGCATTGAGTTGCCCACAACTTTTCTTTATAATATTGACAGAAAATGATTACAAGTATTGGAGATTGAAAAATTCCAAGTACACAATAAACACAAGAAGTAAGAATATTAGAAAAACCAAAAGTCTATTTCTTCATGCTTTGGGAGACTATTTATAGAAAATGTCTAGGCCCGGTTCGGTAGGACACGTGGCAGTCGAACCAGGAAAAGGGGAGATCATTGGCTTGGTCACTATGCAGAAGAATATGTCAAATAAAGATATTATACGGCTCGACATATGCCTGAATCGGCATAGTCAAATCGGAGTATGTCGAGCCGAAGCTGCCACATCTTCTTCATGAAATCGAGAACATAACTGAACCAGATTTAGTCGAATCAGATGTGTGCACCAGTTGTAACCATTTTATTTGATCCCTTGGTGTATGAGTACACATGAGTCATGTCTTGAGTGCTTTGGTCATCAATCTTGACGACCTCGTCATAGGACAGGTCAATACTTTGCCCTCTAAAGTACATCGCGTTGTGCTTTGAATCTGTTGAGCTGCATGTCCCTGAGATGTCATGCATCTATAAGTAAACGACAATGAATAGTCGTGTCACTTGGATTCATCTTTTCTGCGTAAATAGCAAATCACACTTCACACTATGCTCAGTGGAGACTACTAGGCCAAAATCGTTAACAGGAGCCACCGAGGGACACGAGTAATCATTCAAACCTCGTTGAGTTGGAAGGTCGAATAAATTTGTTACGTAGCCAAGTTGTGTCAAGTCATTGGCTCCCGCATGTGATTGCACATATATTGGTCGTTATCAAACGACGCTGTATTTTTGCGAAAGTCGAGCACGTGACAAAGCTAAGTTAATGGTCGTATTGAGTTATCATACATAGTCATCGACCACCTCATAAAACGGTACAAAGAAAGTTCTCAAATCTCCCCAACCTATTTTTTATTATTATTTTGAATTCGTCTCGATCTTCGAGTCGAATCCCGGATCGATAAAGTCGATCCGAACCAGGGCAACACGTCATGTCATTAGAAGCCAAAGAATCTTCTTCTCCACGTATACGTGTTGGGCCTATGTAGTTAAAGCTATGCTAAAGCCCCACAAAATCCCCATTATAGCCCATAGCACTCTCCAACCGTTACGTTATTTCTATTTTGCACTGACGAACAGTAGATCCACTTTTATCCCCGCTATTTTCCACTACACCTAATAAATCAAGGCTATTTTAACACCCGCTTTAGCAATATTGATATAAAGGATGATTTGACCTATCTTGTTTTGAAAAAAACTTAAAAGTTAGTATAAAGATTTAATTAATTTTAGGCAAAAGTGTTCTATATAAGGCAAAAATCTATAATAATCGTCAAATGTAATATGCATAAATATGATATTCCTTTATTTTTTTATATAATATTAATTAATAGGAATAATTGACAAGAATAATCCCAAATTTCACGTGTCTTCCCATATTAATCCCAAATTTGGCGGGTCCCTTCCCATATTGACCCCAATGACCTTTTAACCTGCTATAACAAGTTTAAAATTAAAGTTAAAGTTAAAAGGGGCTTCATCTTTTTTACGTTGCCGGTCCATTCCTTTCATTCACCGTCCACCTCCACCCTTGGTCGGTGCTGCATCCACCTCTTCTCGTCGGGCCAACCCCACTCCAAACAACTCCTCCCCTCTTCGTTGTCCTTCTCTAAAAATCCAAATTCCTTTTCCTCCTTCTCGAAATAACCAAAATCGAAATCCTCGAAAAAAGAAAAAAAAGTCGAATTCTACTTGAAACCCACCACCATCAAAGTTCGCCACCGTGCCTCACCCAGTTGCCAACTTAAGCGATGCTTCCCCTTATCTCGCCTCCTCTATCTTCTTAGAAATCCGAGCCCAACTTTAAAAAGACAGCACAACGAAACACATTCATCCAGAGCCATCACTGACGCTTGCTACCACGTTGTGATGTTGCTACTGCTCTCTGGCCGAGCCTGTCATTGATTATTTGCTGCGAAAAGGTTCTGTTTTTTCTTTCTTTTCCACTCTTTTAAAATCTGATGCTACTTTCATATATTGGTGATGTTGCACTTATGTTAAGGCTCTGTTGTATTGTAAGGATGTGCAATATGCCTTATTCACCTTTTCTATTTTAGTATGGTCTGTTGTTGACCTTTTCCCCTTGAACTGCTTGTGTCGAATTGCTTTGTACTTGTTATACCCTATTTTGCACTGCGTTTTGGCTGTGTTGCACTTGTCCTCACTAAAATTTGATTTTGTTGCAATGTCGAGTTTCTTGCTAATTGAATTTTGTTGTTATTTGATAAAAATTAATCAAAAGTTAAACTGGCTGTAACAGTTAAAAGGTTACCAGGATCAATACGGAAGGGACCCCCTAAACATAGGATTAATTAAAAATAATCTAAACTTGGATTAATATGGGAAAACACGTGAAACTCAGGATTATTCTTGTCGATTATTCCTAATTGATATTCATTTCTTCAACCAAAATGATATGAGAATGATACTTAATTAACTTTAACTGTATGGTTTTATATCAAATAAACCTTTTTACACATCCGCTATTTCCCCATTATTTCTCCGTTTTATCCTCGCTACAGCTTTTTGCACCTCCACCGCTATAGAACCGCTAAGCGCTTTAATTGCTTAGTATTGGTCCCGCAATGCTACTTCATTTTTTAACTTTAACTTTTTACCGTACCGAGTCAGATTTACTGAGAATTTCCGAATCCCTCATTCGATCTAAATTTTAACCAATATCCATCTCTGCAGCAAATAATCTCTTCGATCTCGAACATAATTTGATCTAGGTGGGTCTCAATCCCTTTCAATTCATTTTTTATTCGAGTTGGTCTTGAATTATAGCTTTTTAATTTTCCTTCCAGTCTTAAGAGTCATGGTTGAGACCATCTGAAATAGGGGCGGTGTTGTAGTCGTGGTGTGGCGACATCTTGGGGAAATACAGTGTCGAGGTCGGGTCACTGATTCCTTGACCCAATCTGTGTGGCTAGGGAAGATGAAGGGTGAAATTCTAGGAGCCTCTTGATTCACCAATGGGACCCACGGATGCGACAGAAGAAGGCCTGTGAGTGTCGATCATGCGAAAAAATTCTCCAAGTCTTGGTTCAATATTCCCTTAGTCGAACCGAGGAGAGGTTGGATTGGCGAAGTTAGAGAAGTAAATGGGAGAAGAGTGAGAAGTCAAAGTGTTGAAGAACTCGGTTCAATATAGGTGTTAATCGAACCAGGGGATGGTCGGGCTGGGAACACCAGTCGGAAATGATCAATTCAAAGACACCAAACTGAGAATGTCAAACTGGAATTATCGACCCGGAGCTGATGGAACTGGCCTTGAATGCTCAACTTCGACACTTTACCTAGTCTTAAGGATTGCAACAATTTTAGGTGAAATGCAAACTATTAAAGAATCAATTCTGCATTAGCATATGGACAGTTAGGATAGAGCTTATCATGATTTTGAACCTGCATACGAACATAACTTAATGAACACAGAACTCAGGACTGCCCAGCTAACAGAGTGTCGTTCCCCACAAGATTATAACATGAAATAATCCACAATCACGATTTGTTAAGATGATTGGGGACGACGGTCTATCAAGTTGAAGTCTGTCGCGCATTGTGCAGTTAAAGCGCTTAGTGACTCTATAGCGGTGGAGGTGTAAAAAATTGTAGCGGGGATAAAGCGGGGAAATAACGGAGCTAAAATAGATATGCAAAAATGTTGATTAACTGTAAAAATGAATATTTAGAATTAGTTTGATACCATTCTCACATGATCTTTGTAGAAGAATCTAATATTAGTCAACCTTATATTACAAAATCAAAAAAAAAAAATCGTGGTTACGTGCACTAGGTTTGATGTCTAAAATAGATTTCTACTTTATATTAGGCACCTAATCCTTAAAAATTAACTATTTACAACAACTTTTCTGAATTGTTTATAAGAGAACTGGTCAAATCAACCTTAGTGTATTAATACTGCTGAAGCGGATGCTAAAAATCATTGGTTCAGCGGATGCAGCGGAAAATAGTGGGGCTTAAATCGGATCTACTGTTCATTGGAGCTAAATTGAAATAGAGGTGGAAGAGTGCTACGGGCTGTAGCGGGGATATTATGGGGATTTTGTGAGGCTTTAACTACATAGGTCGCGCGTTTCCAACACTTTATTTCTCTTGTTACATTTGTACAACTTTCCACTACACACAATGCACTAGTACGTACATAGGGAGATTTGGGTTAATTACTCTAACCAATGGTATTCCTAGTGTAACATAGCTACAATGTCTGAAAATACTCTATGAGGGCTTCTGAGGCTGGAAGAGGAAAAACCATTCAGCGTGATCTTTATATAGAGTCCAGTTCAGGGACCAACTCACAAGATGATCCTCAGTTTGTAGTTAAACACCATGTTGAGGAGTCATCTACTTCGTCGTCTGGGGAAGGGTCAATGTTGGGAGATGAAGAAGCCGAGGAAGGAGGAGCCCTCGACACCTTTGTTGAGGCCGTCTTTTTAGATAATCCGATCTATTTATGTCCCACCTCTATGGATGAGGCAAACTTGAAGAGGACATCCACGAAGCATAGAATTCCTTTTGATTAAATCTGTGTGCCTACTTCAAATGATACTGCTCATAATCCCCTGGAAGGTTTCATGATTGTTAGCTGACAAAAGTGCATAGTCGGGTGCATTCCTCCTTTCGGCCCCTTCATCGTCAACTTTCTTCACCGCACGGAAATAACACTCATCCAGCTACACCCTACAGTGTATGCATATCTCTTCTCGTGGTATATAACCTAAGGAGAGCATCTACACCAAGAGCCTACTATCAAGGACAATGCCTTCTTCTATAATTTCAAACACCGGAAGTGTTGAGACACGAGAATTTCGATTGATAACAACAAAATAGAGATCAATGGAAATCATGACATGGAGCTAAGATTATGGATATGTAGATGTTCAAAGGGAGACAGAGCTTATATACAGAGGGAGATAGCAATAAAGATTAAAATATCAAGCTATATTGTCATCAATCAAAAAGGGGGAGAATGTTGAGTCAACGGTTTCAATGCTTATTTTGATTAATGACAAGAAGGAGCTTCATGATCGACAAAAAGAAGACTCAATGTTTTATAGGTTAGAAGATGGTTATTTTAGAGTTATTTATGTTAAAATCTATCCTCAAATAATCATACTTCTTATTCTATTCAAAAATATACATGAAAACTCATATTTTATGTACATTGACAAAATCCTATCAACCCGTTAAAACTAACAGGTCAACAGCTTTTTAAACTTAACAGGTCAACTTGTTAAAATTAGCAGGTCAACAGCTTTTTGAAATAACGGTCAAAAACCTGTCAACCTATTAATTTTTCCTGTCGACCTATTTTTGAATTTCATGAAGAGTCATCTTCTTTCTTGAAAAGTTGCATCCATTTCTCTTCATTAAAAATCACTCCTTTTGATTGCAACTTTTCACTAATAATTACAACTTCTCATTTGCTATAAATACATCATCTTTCATTCATCCAAATCACCGATTCTTGCTTTGATTTCTGATCTTACTTTCTAAATACTCTTGCATTCTAAAAAACTCCCAAATTCAAGTTACTTATTGAATCCTTGATAATATTTCTCATATTTTGATTCAACAAGCAACTAACTTCCTTCAAATCTTCGCATTCAATTCATATACTTGAGGATAAGATTATAGGAAGGGTGTACTCAATCATTGACTAATCAGTGTTGAAGAAAGAACACATTCAAGGTCAAACTCTTGTAATCGTCTTGTGGGTAAGCTTGTAGCCCGTGAAATCAAGTGGGTAAGCTTGTAGCCCGTGAAATCAAGTGGGTAAGCTTGTAGTCCGTGAAATCAAGTGGGTAAGCTTGTAGCCTGTGAAAGCAAGTGGGTACCAAAACTATATATGTTATATTTTTTTTTGCAGGTACACCACAACAAAGAGAAGGCTATTCGGTATCTCTAAATATCTTTGAAAATTTAGCTTATCAAAAAGCACATGTTTCAATATTTCATCGTCATCGAGGACACAAAATTCATGGGATAGGATTTACAACAAAAATGAAGGAGGAAGTGCAAAATATTCTCCTTGGGAACCAAGAAATCAATTTTAATATATCGGATCCAAGGAGATATTTTATATTCCTTTTAATATTTGTTTTATTTCTTTCTTCATGTATTTAATATATATTATTATAATAAAATGTTGTTTGAGTTTGATTTTTTTTCAAAATAAGGCAGAAAAACAATTTTTGACAAATTAGGTCGACCTGTTAAAAAATATAGGTCGACCTGTTTTGAATATTTTCAATCCAGAGAAGAATTAGGTCGACCGGTGGCAAAATATAGGTCGACCGGTTTCAAGTTGTTCACACAGGTCGACCGGTCAAAAACTATAGGTCGAACGGTTTCATATTCTTTTTAAACAGAGAAATTTTAGGTCGACCGGTATACTTTTTTAGGTCGACCGGTTTTGTTTCAGCAAGTAAACGGGTTGACCGGTTGAACATTTAGGTCGACCGGTTTGTACTATTTCTGTCTTTTTCTCCTACCCGAAACTTTTTAGGTCGACTGCCTTGATTTTATAGGTCGACCGGTCTCTATTATAAATTTTTTTTTATAAAGACACGTCGTTTCAAATTCCAAACTCAAACACCATTTCTTATACTATTTTAAAATTATACTACTCTCGATTATTGAGGTTATTATGATATTTATTCTTTTTAATCGATGACAAAGGGGGAGAAATATTTTACATATACTATTTAAAATATATGTGCTTAATATGGTAAAAGTATATGTGTGCTAACATTTGTTAATGCAGGAATCAAAAGGTAAGATTATTTACTAACAAATGTTGCAGAAATTCAGGGGGAGCTTTATATTCAAAGGGAGAAAATCCAAGGTGTTGTCATCAATCAAAAAGGGGGAGAATGTTGAGACACGAGAATTTCGATTGATAACAACAAAATAGAGATCAATGGAAATCATGACATGGAGCTAAGATTATGGATATGTAGATTTTCAAAGGGAGACAGAGCTTATATACAGGGGGAGATAGCAATAAAGATTAAAATATCAAGCTATATTGTCATCAATCAAAAAGGGGGAGAATGTTGAGTCAACGGTTTCAATGCTTATTTTGATTAATGACAAGAAGGAGCTTCATGATCGACAAAAAGAAGACTCAATGTTTTATAGGTTAGAAGATGGTTATTTTAGAGTTATTTATGTTAAAATCTATCCTCAAATAATCATACTTCTTATTCTCTTCAAAAATATACATGAAAACTCATTTTTTTATGTACATTGACAAAATCCTGTCAACCTGTTAAAACTAACAGGTCAACAGCTTTTTAAACTTAACAGGTCAACCTGTTAAAATTAACAGGTCAACAGCTTTTTGAAATAACGGTCAAAAACCTGTCAACCTATTAATTTTTCCTGTCGACCTATTTTTGAATTTCATGAAGAGTCATCTTCTTTCTTGAAAAGTTGCATCCATTTCTCTTCATTAAAAATCACTCCTTTCGATTGCAACTTTTCACTAATAATTACAACTTCTCATTTGCTATAAATACATCATCTTTCATTCATCCAAATCACCGATTCTTGCTTTGATTTCTGATCTTACTTTCTAAATACTCTTGCATTCTAAAGAACTCCCAAATTCAAGTTACTTATTGAATCCTTGATAATATTTCTCATATTTTGATTCAACAAGCAACTAACTTCCTTCAAATCTTCGCATTCAATTCATATACTTGAGGATAAGATTATAGGAAGGGTGTACTCAATCATTGACTAATCAGTGTTGAAGAAAGAACACATTCAAGGTCAAACTCTTGTGATCGTCTTGTGGGTAAGCTTGTAGCCCTTGAAATCAATTGGGTAAGCTAGTAGCCCGTGAAATCAAGTGGGTAAGCTTGTAGCCCGTGAAATCAAGTGGGTAAGCTTGTAGCCCGTGAAATCAAGTGGGTAAGCTTGTAGCCCGTAAATCAAGTAGTTGTGAACCTGTTCCTCCGGGTGAAGCGAGGGTGTTGTTTAGTGAAAAGCCGAAGAGGAGCTTCGGGACTGGACGTAGGACTGGAGGTCCGAACCAGTATAAAAATCCTGGTGTCGTTACTCTACTTTACTTTATCTACAACATTTATATTTGTTAGTGATATATTTCTTGTTTGCGAATTTTTACCTGCGTAACTATTGAATAGCTTAAGTTATCACATAAATTCCGCATAGCCATATTATAGATCCTACATAAGTCGTATACAACCGACATTTTCAGGAAGTACACTCCCTACTTTCTCTACTTCGAATCTGCCTTGGCCAAACGAGTTATTACCAAGGGGTTCACCAAGCTGAGTGACATAAGACTGAATGGTTTTATGTTCCACAACATGAAGGATTCACAAAAAGGTGGATTGAATGCGGTAAACATCAAGTCCTAACTTGTTCCTCTGAACTTCATTGGAAAGTTTGGAACATTCGCACTCCTTTGTAGGTGATAGTCCGTCAAAACCAACCAGTGACGCGTGTCACACTCATCTGGCTACTCCGAAAAGCATGCTAGAAAATCTTCGGAGCATTAAGAGATGCATTGCATACGAGCTCCTTCATCAATTTCATCTGCTCAACGCCAGTCAAACTTTACGCATGGGCGGTGCTCGGGCACCCGTGCCAGCTCCAACAATAGATGTGCCCCCAGTCCGAGAGCTAGCGGCCGTTCCCCCCGTCAGGAGGCTATCAGTTGTTGCAGCTTGACCGCGAGTATGAGTTAAGCTTGTTGTAAAATAGAAAGCTTCCCCAGGGTCCAATCGGGAGTCCATGGGAGAAAAGAAAACTAAATCTACTGAGAAGAACACCGAGGAGGTACGTTAAACTCATATTCCACAAAAATAAGCCATTGATAAATCCCCTCTATTGGAGATGCAGGTTGTGGAGAAATCTGCATCAGAATATAATCCAGAATTGAGACCTTGATCACCGATCCAAGGGGTAAATCGCACTCCTCAGAAAGCATCTTCAAAATGATGGAAGATTTAGAACTACCCACTGTGCAGTATTAATTTCCAGATTTAGCCTCTCAGATTTTCTTTCCCTCGTTTGAAGTAGAAAGTGTATCGATTGGGGTTGGATAAATTACGCCAACTAGCAAGGCGCCAGCTATAGGTCTGTCATCGGGATGCACCACGACACACGCGACACATGCATTGCACATCACAACACTTTGGTTTACAGGTATCATGTCTTCGAAATCATACAATTACTGTAAGTTTCGTAGCAGCGTAACAAAGAGCGGGGCTTTGCCCAATTACTATTAGGATCAGGAGCGGGAACGTCGAAAGGAATGGGATAGGGAAGAGCGAGACAAGGAAAGAAGATGTCAATATGCTTCCAAATATCATCATTGTTCTCGTTCCCATCCCTCGTACCACCGCGACACCGAAAAGTCAAAATGTGAAAAATAATTCCGTGAAGGCAATAAGTCGATCATCATGGCCCAATCTCCGAAATATAAACTTATCATAAGGAATCGAACTCCAAGAAGCCTTTAGGGCCGAAAGTAAAGGACAAGGGAAAGCAGATAGTGCCTCCTAACAAACATGAACAAAAGGCAATACCTACTCCGAAGCATATCACGCTCGATCCATCTGCGTTGACGCAGATGAGAGTCTTTAAGAAGCAATTCCCTCGCTATTATTTTGGATGGATGCATTTTGTCTGTCCTCTGTACCCCATAAAGGATGACGCTTGGGACATGCTTAAGAAGGAGATTGATGAAGTCATCAGGCAGCAAGAGGAAACATGAAAATATGTCCGAAAGTTATTCAAAATCATCTGCGACCTTGTGTTGGACTTGGCCAACCAGAAGCAGCTATGGAATTGCGATAAAAGTTCCTTGGCTCACGTTGATAAAGGACCTGAGGGTGCCAATGCCAAATTGAAAGGAGTGGAAGTAGAGGTCGATAAATACAATAAAATGCATGATCTCTTGAGCTTGCATGATCGCTTCCACTCAAACTTGACTCCAACACCCAAAGGACCAAAACTCTAGAAGACCAATGCATGGCTCCAGCTCAAGAAAACACATGGCTGAAATCTAAGTGCATTAGTCTTGAAGCTGACAAGGGTTCTTTAGAGAAGGAATATTTTGAGCTAAAGGCCAAGCTAGCCTAGGCCAGGACTGAGAAAGTAGAGAAAAATGCCCATATCGACCTAGTGTCTTATTCCAACTCTAAACTGTAGTATAACATAGATATGGCAGAGTTAAGAAAGCAGCTTGATGAAGCAAAACAAGGTGGAAGAGGAGTTCGGGCCTTTGATGATGAATTTATTTGTTAGGATCCTCCCATATCACGACATTTCCTGGGTAAAAGATTATCCTACAACTTTTGTCGATGCCTAGACTGAGCAATTTAAGGAGGATGGGCACGCATCAGAGGATGGGGTTGTAGCTGAGGAGGAGTTATTGAAGAGATTTTTAAGGGACAACGAGCTCGAAGTCTTGTCAGAAGGAAGGAGGCTGTAGAAGGAGGTCGAGGATGCTGCTAGGATTCAAGCCAAAGGAAAGATTACCCTTGGAGGCAGTTCAAGTTCCTCTTTTGTAGTTCTTGAATCCAAAGAGGTGGAGAGCTACGATCCTTGTTGAGTCAACGGTTTCAATGCTTATTTTGATTAATGACAAGAAGGAGCTTCATGATCGACAAAAAGAAGACTCAATGTTTTATAGGTTAGAAGATGGTTATTTTAGAGTTATTTATGTTAAAATCTATCCTCAAATTATCATACTTCTTATTCTCTTCAAAAAAATACATGAAAATTCATTTTTTATGTACATTGACAAAATCCTGTCAACCTGTTAAAACTAATAGGTCAACAGCTTTTTAAACTTAACAGGTCAACCTGTTAAAATTAACAGGTCAACAGCTTTTTGAAATAACGGTCAAAAACCTGTCAACCTATTAATTTTTCCTGTCGACCTATTTTTGAATTTCATGAAGAGTCATCTTCTTTCTTGAAAAGTTGCATCCATTTCTCTTCATTAAAAATCACTCCTTTTGATTGCAGCTTTTCACTAATAATTACAACTTCTCATTTGCTATAAATACATCATATTTCATTCATCCAAATCACCGATTCTTGCTCTGATTTCTGATCTTACTTTCTAAATACTCTTGCATTCTAAAAAACTCCCAAATTCAAGTTACTTATTGAATCCTTGATAATATTTCTCATATTTTGATTCAACAAGCAACTAACTTCCTTCAAATCTTCGCATTCAATTCATATACTTGAGGATAAGATTATAGGAAGGGTGTACTCAATCATTGACTAATCAGTGTTGAAGAAAGAACACATTCAAGGTCAAACTCTTGTGATCGTCTTGTGGGTAAGCTTGTAGCCCTTGAAATCAATTGGGTAAGCTAGTAGCCCGTGAAATCAAGCGGGTAAGCTTGTAGCCCGTGAAATCAAGTGGGTAAGCTTGTAGCCCGTGAAATCAAGTGGGTAAGCTTGTAGCTCGTGAAATCAAGTAGTTGTGAACCTGTTCCTCCGGGTGAAGCGAGGGTGTTGTTTAGTGAAAAGCCGAAGAGGGGCTTCGGGACTGGACGTAGGACTGGAGGTCCGAACCAGTATAAAAATCCTGGTGTCGTTACTCTACTTTACTTTACTTTATCTACGTCATTTATATTTGTTAGTGATATATTTCTTATTTGCAAATTTTTAC
The DNA here is from genome assembly GCA_030737875.1 of Allium sativum. NCBI lineage: Eukaryota > Viridiplantae > Streptophyta > Magnoliopsida > Asparagales > Amaryllidaceae > Allium > Allium sativum. The sequence continues at coordinate 533,738,817 of CM060923.1, read as the reverse complement.
CTGCGTAACTATTGAATAGCTTAAGTTATCACATACATTCCGCATAGCCATATTATAGATCCTACACAAGTCGTATACAACGACATTTTCAATTGGTATCAGAGCGAGGTGTTCTAGAGATCGTAACAACATCCTAGAACAAATGGCAATAAAGAAATCTAGTCAAGGATTTAGAAAATGGAAGAGCAACAAAGCAGAATCAGGAGAGCAAGGAAACAAATGTCTCAGTGCAAAAGTCAGATCACAATCGGTATGTACAAATTGTTTATATAAAGATCTTTTGTTAAACCATGAGAAATTATTGAAATATTTCAAAACATTGAGCAAAATCAATACTGTCATTATATCTAAGTCAAAAATTTGCGAGCAAGAAAATTCCAAATTAAAAGAATATAACAATGTTCTTTTAAAGGAAATCGATCTTTTGCAAAATAGAAATAAATCTTTAGAAGATTCTTTAAATAATTCTAGTTCTTTAATTTCGTCTCTTGAAAAAGAGAATGGAGCTTTAATTGAAAAGAATTTAGAATTATCTAAAGAATGTGAGTTTTTAAAGGTGAATAAAAATATTTTGCAAAATGAAATTTCTGACTCAAAAGAAAATTTTGAAAAGTTACAACCTTCTTTAGATAATTCAGAATCTCAAATTTTAGGTCTCAAAACTGAGAATGGTACTTTAAAAAGGAAAAATTCTGAATTAAATAAGGAAACTGATGATTTAAAGAATAACAAAATTTCTTTTGAAAATGTCAATAGTGATTTTAGAAATAAATTTGATAAATGTGCAAATAAGTTCGCAAAATTTAATAATGGTCAAAATGATTTAAATATGATTTTATCTAGATCTCGACCTTTACTTGATAAAAGTGGTTTAGGATATAATAAAACTAATCTTAGAAATAGTACTAGATATGCTTTCATGTACAATAAAAATATTACTGCTAGTACTAATGCTCATCCTAGATCCAATTATTATAGAAATTCGAATACTTCTATGACCAGATATCTGTATAATAGATCTAGAAGTATGAAAAGGAATATCAATAGAGATTACTTAAGTATTTGGGTTCCTGTAAGTTGGAAAAACAGAGAAAAATATATCGATGATTATTTTGATTCGGTTGTTAATAACGAAAACTTTATCTTTAAAGGTTCCGTTAAACCCTCTTGGGTATGGTTACCTTCCATCTAACCCATGGACCCAAACAAAGCAAGTGGGTACCAAATGTATATACATCATATTCTTTGCAGGTACACCACAACAAAAAGAAGACAAATTCGATATCTCCAAATATCTTTGAATAAAAAATTCAGTTTATCAAATTGCACATGATCTCCCGAAGGTACTTTAAATTATGTCTTATATTCAATTACTGTTCTATCATGATTTTTATTCTTTTTAATCAATAACAAAGAGGGAGAAATATGCATATATAATAATAAGTGTTGTTGGAGTTTGAAAATTTAAAAGAGAAGCCAGAAAAACAGTTTTCAACAGAACCTGTCGACCGGTATGAAAATTCCTGTCGACCGGTTAGTCTTTAAATTGTTTTTTAAACTAACCAGAGACTTTTCCTGTCGACCGCTTCAAATTTTTCTGTCGACCTATAATGCTTCAGACAATGAAGATGTCGACCAGTTCAATTTTTTCCTGTCGACCGATACATATTTAAACTGTTTATTACTCAAACCAGAGAGTATACCTGTCGACCGCCATTTCTGTCCTGTCGACCGTTTCTATTTCTGTTTGTAATTTGTGAAACCAGAAAATAAAGCTGTCGACCGCAGATAAAGACCCTGTCGACCGGTTTCGTAAAAAAAAAAAGGAAAAAAATAGGGGGAGAAATATTTTCTCTTATGATAACACATATCATTCATGCTACATATACTATTTAAAATATATGTGCTTAATATGGTAAAAGTATATGTGTGCTAACATTTGCTAATGCAGGAATCAAAAGGTAAGATTATTTACTAACAAATGTTGCAGAAATTCAGGGGGAGCTTTATATTCAAAGGGAGAAAATCCAATGTGTTATCATCAATCAAAAAGGGGGAGAATGTTGAGACACGAGAATTTCGATTGATAACAACAAAATAAAGATCAATGGAAATCATGACATGGAGCTAAGATTATGGATATGTAGATGTTTAAAGGGAGACAGAGCTTATATACAGGGGGAGATAGGAATAAAGATTAAAATATCAAGCTATATTGTCATCAATCAAAAACGGGGAGAATGTTGAGTCAACGGTTTCAATGCTTATTTTGATTAATGACAAGAAGGAGCTTCATGATCGACAAAAAGAAGACTCAATGTTTTATAGGTTAGAAGATGGTTATTTTAGAGTTATTTATGTTAAAATCTATCCTCAAATAATCATACTTCTTATTCTCTTCAAAAATATACATGAAAACTCATTTTTTTATGTACATTGACAAAATCCTGTCAACCTGTTAAAACTAACAGGTCAACAGCTTTTTAAACTTAACAGGTCAACCTGTTAAAATTAACAGGTCAATAGCTTTTTGAAATAACGGTCAAAATCCGGTCAACCTATTAATTTTTTCTGTCGACCTATTTTTGAATTTCATGAAGAGTCATCTTCTTTCTTGAAAAGTTGCATCCATTTCTCTTCATTAAAAATCACTCCTTTTGATTGCAACTTTTCACTAATAATTACAACTTCTCATTTGCTATAAATACATCATCTTTCATTCATCCAAATCACCGATTCTTGCTCTGATTCCTGATCTTTCTTTCTAAATACTCTTGCATTCTAAAAAGCTCCCAAATTCAAGTTACTTATTGAATCCTTGATAATATTTCGCATATTTTGATTCAACAAGCAACTAACTTCCTTCAAATCTTTGCATTCAATTCATATACTTGAGGATAAGATTATAGGAAGGTTGTACTCAATCATTGACTAATCAGTGTTGAAGAAAGAACACATTCAAGGTCAAACTCTTGTAATCGTCTTGTGGGTAAGCTTGTAGCCCGTGAAATCAAGTGGGTAAGCTTGTAGCCTATGAAATCAAGTGGGTAAGCTTGTAGCCCGTAAAATCAAGTGGGTAAGCTTGTAGCCCGTGAAATCAAGTGGGTAAACTTGTAGCCCGTAAATCAAGTAGTTGTGAACCTGTTCCTCCGGGTGAAGCGAGGGTGTTGTTTAGTAAAAAGCCGAAGAGGAGCTTCGGGACTGGACGTAGGACTGGAGGTCCGAACCAGTATAAAAATCCTGGTGTCGTTACTCTACTTTACTTTATCTACAACATTTATATTTGTTAGTGATATATTTCTTGTTTGCGAATTTTTATCTGTGATATATATTGTTATCATATCATATTCCGCATAGCCATATTAAAGATCCTGCACAAGTCGTACACACTCGGACTTTTCAATCCTGACTTCTCAGCTCCTAAAATCTCCAAGCCTCTGACTCTAACTACTGAAGTGCCCTGAACTCTTGATCTCACAAGTAGTGGTTCTGCAGAAGGTTTCTCTTAGACTTCCCTAAAATTTGAGGGAGTTTTACTAGCATTTTGGCGAGCCATGGAGGCGATAGTCGCCCTCCAATTCCCGAAGGACTACCTATCTCTACTCTTCCTGCTATAGGTACCAGTTCATACTTTGTCTAAACTCAGTCGAAGGCATCCTATGAACCTTAAGTGCTCCCTGCCGACGATCCAAAAAAATATGAAGGAATGATCGATGCATTGAAGGGACTAGATGACAAGGGTTCTGAGCTTGAAGGTAAGGAAGATGTCATCTTCATGGGAGAAACTGAAAAGAGAGGTGCCTTAGGCATAACAGAGATGAAGGAACTATAGGAGGGGAAACTTCTCCAGCTTAAATTCGAGTCATTCATGACGTGCCCCATATTGATCGATCCCATCTAGGCCATCCCTCCTTCCATCGTCCCACAGTCGTATTCATCGATCGAAGAGACTAAAACTTCTAAGAAGGAGAGGAACCAAAGAAAAGGCACGGTAAGTCCGATAAAGGTTTTGAGGTGTCCGAAAGTGAGAAGTCATCCAAGAGCCAAATAATTAAGCAGTCTTACATGTAAAAAAGTAAAAAACAGAAGACAAGCAATGATCCTTCGAAGACCAAGTAGATTGCTTTCTTGTTTTTTGACTTTTTGTTGGCCTGCAGTGTTTGTTTGAGAGCTGACCACACAGTTTTGTCATGTATAAACCTACATAATAAATAAAGTGTTTCTTTTGTTCGCAAGTTTATCTTGCTTTCGATTAATGTTCTTGTAATTTAATTTTTCTAAGCCTTGTTTAAGCTATCTCACTTAAAATGATGTCGTAGGCCGAGGTTACAATATATATGCCATCAGTTAACTTTGAACCACACGCCGCTCCCGAGGCATGTTCGAAGTTAATTCATGAGCCAGTACCAGTTCCCCAAACATTGGTGTGGTTCGAGCTAGGTCGATGAGACGTCTGGTCCTTAAGTATTTACACTCTCCCGTTATCGATTTGGGTTAGAGTTGCGGGTTAAGCGGTCTTAAGTCATGGTGTAACAATCACACTAACCCAAATGTTTTATACTCTTTCTTAAGTCATGAGAGTTATAGTTAGTTGTATGAATGGTCATTGTCACATTCTCCTTGGCGTCGTTCCTGCACTTTACTCTTTAAACATATGTTAGAAATTTAACTAAATTAGGACGCAAAGCAACAACTACAATTATGGTGAGTAAAACTTACATTTATGAGCTATCAGTGTTGTTAAGTAGATAAAATATTTTTATCTACTTATTTGTGTGAATTGTTAGTTGACTAGTTTTTTTAAAATAACCATATTGTTAATTACATGTTTGGATTGATAAATTGATTGGTGGTTGAATTAGATTTAGGATTGCAGGATAACATCTTGAAACTCTGCTAGTTTGGATAAACCAGATCTAGGATTACGATGAAGCATCTCGAATTGCTATTATATATATTTTAGTTTATTTTATTCCTAGTTACTAAATAATTAATTATGTGAGAAGTTATGGGTAATATTGAATAATTTTGTTATTTAGTTATAACGTAATATTTGAGTATATGCTTGGTGTTATCTATTTGGCCAAATAAATGCCATATAAATAAATCAGATAAATTTGTCTATTGACATTTGTTAAGCAAGTTAATAATCCCCATCTTCTATATTATTGATGTGATTTCTCGTATAAATTATGGTATGATATATGTTAGCTATTAATTTCTAAATAATGATTATTTACACATATGCTTGTTTACGTAAATGCTAGTATTATGATTGCAAAGTGATTTGTATAAATGGTAGCTTATTTAAGCACCGTTGTAATTTTTTATTTCAAAAGTTTTGTAAATAAGATTTGTAAAAATATTTATATTTAAAAGTTACTATAAGAAAACATGTCTTGAGTTACTTTTATTGGTAACGTTTATGGTGTGAATGTAACCAATATTATTTCAGACTTTTTCTCCATTTTATTTTTGTTCTACTTGAACGTGAAGACAACATACATCCTATACTAGTGAATAGCCAAAACCCTTGTCATGATTATTCACTTTCCCCCTTTCAATAAAACTTCTCTCCACTTGAAATGTTCCCCTCTTATTGCTTTCGTCTCCCCCGCGAATTCAACCTAATTCACAACTTTTCCGCTCCAGCGTTTTAGGCTTTCGTACTCTTCCAAACATTCAACCTAATTCATCACGTCCTCCGCCTTCATTTCCACAGCTAACATTGTGTTCTTGGGTTGTTTTCATCGCGTTATCTGTTGAAGTTTTGGATTCCATTACGTTTTTGGGTTTGTGGAATGCTTGACGTCGAGTAATCGATTCAGATTTAGGTCCATCGTTAAGGTACGTAATTTAATTTTTGATTTTGACGTATAAATTGTTCTTTAGCTGCAATTCATTTCATTGTCGGCAGTTTGAGTTTGTTAATTTTTAGATTGAGGTATAGTATTCAGTTCTAAAATAGTAAGTAATCTTTGGGTTTAGGATCCTGTAATCATTCTGCTTTTAGAACTTTTGGTTATTACAAACTAATTTGTTTCAACTAAGTTACTTTACAATTGAATTTTCAGAAATCAGACGATTGAATAGTGTGATCTGTGTAAGCTTATTGTACATGTAGTAAATATTAACCTGTCAAGATTTAGATCTAAAATTAACTTTATTAAATTATATATTGGAAAGAAAAGGGAATTGAATGTCTAGCCAAACATTCCCTAGTTGCTTCGATGCTGATAATGCATATGATTATTCTTTTGGGCATCTGAATGCATCCACTTGCTTTCATGAAGCTGTCTAACTAATCCTTCCTTAGTTGCTTCGATGTTGATTATGCGTATCTTTACTCTTTTGGGCATCTAGATGCATCCATTTGTCCTGGAACCTGATTATGTGTGTATACGTTGAGTGCAAATGTCTAAACTCTATAGGTATGAATTGTTATGCCTTAATATATCAACATCGTTAATGTGAATGTTTGCATGTATCTGATTGTGTGATTAACAATTTATTTGCAAAGGAATGCATGCCAAAAACGTAAATGACCGTGATTAAATAATTTTTTAGCCAGTCCTGTTTATCAACACTTTATCATGAGGATCAAAATACGAACTACACACAATGCATAGACTTTCTATATTGATATTCTAATAAATACATTCACACATCGGTCAACAAAAAGTGGCAACTGGCTTGCTAGTTGAGGACACTTAACATCTGGCATTTTTCAATAGTCTTGCATTTTTTATGAAATGAAACTATGAGGATTGGTAGTGACATGTCATTTCTTATGAATGAAACAAAGATCCTCAAAATAGTAATGTTAAAGCTAACTTGAATGTTTTCAATGCAGAGAAAGATAATAGGGTAGAGTACACGAAGATGGAGGATTTCAGCTTCAAAAATGGAGGGCATGAAGGAGGGAATGAGAGGATGGGCAGAGCACAGTTAAAGTGGGAAGGGAAACGAGAATGCCACCGACCATTGTGATGACCAGAGTCATACTAATCATGATTTGGAGGAAACTAACGAGGAGCGCGAACATTTTATTCCAGCTTGATCAGTCTGGTTGGTCTTTGATTTCTATTAGGTAACCTTTTCACTTGAACTTCGGGTGGATTTTTGGGGGAATGACAAGGAGGTAGTTGCGAAAGTGATATAATGAATGTTGGTACTGATATGTGTCTGTTGGTGGTGGCAATGAAGACGACATGTCGAGATGCCTACATTTATAAAACAGTCAATCTGTACAGAGCCCAATGTTGGTCTTGGCATGACTGTGTTCACTGTTCAGTCTTGGTCAATACCATATTCCGTTGTTCTCTCCTTGCTTCAACATTATTATTTATTCGTCTCTTATTCCCTTGCTTATTAATTAACCAAATATAATGAATTACTTTTATTACAAAGTTATTTGTGGTACTATAGCCAAGAATGATAGCATGTGGGAACAAAATTGCATGCTACACGATGGCTGTTAGGTTTCTTGTTGGCCCTGCAATCATGGCTGCAGCTTCCTTTACAATTGACCTCTGCGGCATGCATCTACATGGCGATCATACAAGTCATATTTTTATCCAGGTAATGATGGTTGGTTTTAACTTTAAGTACTGTTCTTATTTACATATTTCCTACTCTAATCGAATAGGTAGCACAACCTCAAGGGAAAGTTCCTTTTGTGCTATTCGGCTAGTTAGCAACACATAACTACGTGGATTTTTATCAGTTTAATTAAAGGGGATTGTTCATCTTTGGTTTTATTGTTGTAATATTTATCGGAAGTGATTTGAAATAAATTTGTTATAGTGGCTAGTATTGTGGCGGTTGAAGTTATTGGTGGGCCTGAAATTTTGTTTAATCCGAGGAAGAGAGGTATTCCACTGTTTTGTTTAACTGCTCTGTATGTTTATGTATTCACATTAAATCTTCCCTTCTTAGGAAAATATGTCGATATAGTATCGTAGTTATTTTCATGTTTAAAACTAATTCCTAAGTAAAAAAAATATACTCCTAATACGTATTATTATTGTTGAGAGAAGAGCATCAAAAAATATTTCCTTTGTTTTAGCATTGAGAAAATATTATCAATTTGGAGAGAATAACATCATAAATATTTCTTTTCAGATTATAGCAAATCTGACTGCATATCATTGAATTTTCGTTAAGTTTAGAAGATAGATTTTTTGTTATGCGGATGTGTATGGATGCATGTTTCCATTATTTTGTTTCTTAAAGATGCATGTATTTAAAATCGAAGGCAAATGGAAGTGCCCATGGGGAAGTAGATTGCATTTCTATGTATTAAAAGGTGATTGGTTCTTTACACTCACAATTAGGCATTTGAAATAATTATGTTATACATTTCATTTGTCATATGCTGCATTTCAATTGTTTTTCATTTACTTAAAGCCTGCGTTGTTTAGCTTAGCTAAAAATGCACATGTGTACTCATATAAGCCAACCACTCTATTTCCCTATGTAAAAGACATGGTTTCTTATTAAAACCATTCAACAAGATTTCTTTGAAATATTTGTTGTCTTTCATTGACCTTTTTTTTTTTTAACTCTTGTTACCAGTAACTTGCAATCTTTGTCTAACAGTGTGCTATGATTCATAATTTGTATAATCATGGTTACCATTAGTAAAGTTTTGATCCTAGGCATAAAGGGGAAAAGGATCCAAGAATGGATGATAAGATCTCTAAAAATCTAGAAATCTAGTATGCCTTTTCAGTTTAGTTTCATATTACTTCAGTTTTTCGTATTGAAATCTTACATTAAAAGGGCATACATATGGTACTTCCTTTTTGCCTATTATATGGTATGGGCCTGTGGTGTCTTACTTCATCCTTAAAACAATAATCCATGTTTGAAGGATGACTACTTGAAGCCACCTTGTACATTTATAAAACATCTGGGGATGATTAATATATTCCATCAGATGTTTGTTGAGGATGAACATAGAACTAAACTGCCTACTGGATATGTGGTCATTTTGAAACCTGCATCTTTAAACTGTTAGGACTATTTCTCTAGCACTGATTTATTTGATCACATCAAGTTGTGTATAACATGTATTTCTGGCGATTCTGTGAACATCTTGTTTATATATAAGAAAATGTCGTAAACTTTTCATAGTCCCAACTAAATCCTACAGTTATGTATCAGATTATTAGTTATGTATTAAATAACCCTACAGGGTTCTTGGATTTGATTTGTCATTAAAGCCAGCCCTTAAAAAATGAACTAAAGCTGGCCATGAGCATTTGGAAAAGTTTAACTGATAGCATGTGCATCAGTCGAACAACCCGCACCGGTTTTGTCTCTAAATTCAAATCTTCCAGCTGTTCCCCGCAATTAATAGATCGTTGTTTTATATATAGTGCCTTCGGACGAACTGTATAAAAAAATCGATGCAAAGGGAGATGGCAGCTTGACTTGAAGCAGTTTATGTCAATAAGTAACGATTTGCATCATGCAAAGTGCGTGTTTATGTTTCTACTTTTTTTTCCTCTAATATTAGTTTATGGTGTTTTAAGTTGAGTATATTAACTGAAACGTCAAATGCCTTGACTAAGTTCCTTGCTGTGCAAAATTCCAAACGCTAGTTTTATAAGATACATTTGATGATAGTTTGAGTTATACACATCCAAAAAAGTACGAATCTAAAGCTAAACACAAGAGAGCAATTTAATTCGAGTATAGTTTTATGGCTTTGTTAGAATGGCCTTATTCACATTTCATTATTTCTTTTGTCAATGACTGTAAATGCACCTAATTTTGTATATGTACAATACACAGAAAATAATGAAGCTATCGTGGAAACCAAAAAATAGTTTAATTCAACTATAATTTTATGACTTTCTTAGGACAACCTTGTATCTTCACCCATCGTTGTCAAGGTGATGTATTCTTCAAAAACACAACATAATTTTCCTTTCTTAAGTAATTTTGTAGCCTCTTTATATTCAAAAATGTAGTGTCAATGACAATGGCTAACATAATAATATGGTGGGATGCTAAAGGTGGAATATGAGGATTCTATATCAAAATAAAATTATAGGGTGTGAAATGAGATTATTCAAACGCTAATAGAATTGGCCTGTAATATATCCTATAGTATGAAACATTAATCTAATCATGTAACAATTTAAACTATTTGTTGGGTCTGGTATGTCAATTCATAATTGGGAGCTTTAGCCTAATTGTGAGTGGGTGTGTGGGCACAATCATAAATGAGGTTGTTTTCTAGTACAAAAATGTCATGTAATGTTTGGTTAATTCCAGCACTGCAACCTTCATGTATAGCTCACTGCAATCTTTCTTCTCTTTGTTCACAATTTTAATCATCCAAGTCTGCGATTCTAGTTCCCTTGTTCCTTGCTAGCGCATTTGATTTTTCTGTTCTAGACTCTAATGTGAATCAGATGATCAGGATTGGAAACAGCAGCAACTTGGAGGATTTTTCTGGGATGAAAGAGAATGTTGGAAAGAAATGGTCTGTAATCTTTTGAGTTTCGATCAATTGCTGGCTTCTTTTATTCTCTTATTTAAGGTTTTGTGTGGTAACAAAATAATGAAACTTCATAGTGCGAAGTCAGAATCAAGCAGGCTGGCTACTTCTAAAGCTTCTAAGGAAAAGATGAGAAGGAATAGGCTAAATGACAAGTAAGCTAATCTCTATATCCTTCATTCCATGTTTATACCAGTTGTTGGTTCATATTAGACGCTTCTTTTTATGTAATGAAAGGTTTGTGGAGCTGGGTTCAGTTTTGGAACAAGGAAACCCAAAGACTAATAAAGCTGTAATTTTGAGTAATGTTGTCAAGTTGGTAAGCCAGTTACATGGTAAAGCGCAAAAGCCCAAAGATTCCAATGACAGTTTACATGAAGATCAAAGAGTTGTAGGTTTGTACTTCTTTTCTTCTTTAATAGAACTATAGGCATACTTAACCATTTTTTTAATTTTGTGTATGTTTTATAATTCGAGACACATCAGTTTAGCCAGGGAGTTGTCTTGTTTTAATTTTGCTGGTAAATGGCGACCTGGCTCAGTTGAGTTTACTTAGTGATGCGGGTAACATTTACTTAAGCTGCACTAGCAAAGAAAATTGGTGCCTACCTTGTTTTTGAAGTTCAAACCTGATTAAAATTTATTGTCCTATTTCCAGGAGATGACTCATTTTAATGTCTCGAAATTTTGAACTCTTGACCTATGAAACCTCAATTCAGAGCACACACACATACAACTTAGGCAAGTGCTCCTTAGCCACCATTATAATTTAAAATATAAATTTGTGGCTACTTCAAATATAGCAAAAAAAGGCATTAATAATTAGTTCTTCATATCTGGATGATATCAGTTTGTTTAAACATGTCATAAAGCATGGTTGTTGGACTTAAATAACATAGTTTAAACAATTAATGCATTAAATAGTCTTTGTTTTTCACTTAAATAACATAGGTGTTGGAGTACTTATTCAATACTTAAAAATAATTTTAATTCTGGGCGGAAATATAAAAGACCACGTTTAAGTAAAACTAATAGACCAATTTTAATTCGTATGTACGTTTGACTCGTCAACCAGTGGTATTATTGTTCACCGTCTATTCGGGCATTGATGTTACTTTTTTTTTGTCTTAATCAACAAAGCCTCAATCGTCTGAATGTTTCCACATACATTAGCTGTAGTAAATATCTTGATTTTCGCTACACATTAAAAATGGGGTTTTCGACAAAAAATGATCTTAAGATCAAACCACATCAACTTCGTCAATGTTTTCCATTATTTGTAGATTGTGATTCAGTGGTTACAACCATATAATAGCTAGCATTTTTCTTTCAGCAGGATATTGTTTGAAATTAATTAATAAGCTTTTTGAAGAAATTTTTGCTGTAATGTTCTGTTTTGTTTTGTTGACTCTTAAGTCAAAATACTTAGCTCTCTGAATGTGAACCTCAGAGGTAATTTTGATAGCTTAAAGAGCCCTAAATCTGGATTTTAGTTTTAATAAACCACATTGCATATATTTTGATTTTAGCGTCCAAATAAGAATGACTTGGAAAATGACAGAGAACTACTAAATATAATCCTAGGTTAGAAAAATATGCTAGTTATAATTTGGGTGACCCATTGAAAAGAATAGAGACATCTGGTGTGAATGATTTAACAATGAATTAAGGTGCATTTGCTGGTCAATGTTACGATCTTCTTCCCAATTATTTTAATTTGAAAATATTCTGTCCAAAAAGAAGACTATTCCAATGTAGTAAATGTCAATTTGAAAATGAACATATAGGTTTCCCAATAAAGGCAAAAGCACAGCCATATGTACATGCAGGACGTTTGGTATTTGGTATCCAATCCTATGGTATGAAATTTTATTGTTGATTTGGTATATATCCATGCAAAAATAATTTATGCATGCAAATAAAACCTATTTGACCACCTGTCAGTATATATAATTTATGCATTTTGCACATTTATGTAATTCTGACTATTGACCGTTATACTTATATGTAATTCTTGCAATTGACCATTACACTTATGTATAGAAATTAGATTTCTGAAGTGAAGAATAACCGCATCAAAGAACCAGAGGTAATTAAGCTATAAACAAGACTTTAACTGTTATTTTATTTGTACTAGTCGTGTAGACTTGTTTGTAAGCTGTTTTGGTATGTGAATTCACTTATTTTGTCGAAATACTACTATTGAGATGATTATGGGTGTTATATTTGATATTACGAGTAATGTGTTTTTTTTAAGTATTTAAATTTGGTGTTATTGATTTTAGTTTGAGAACGATACTCATATGATTATTTGTTTTAATATTTTTGTTACATATAAGTGATTAATGGAAATGTTACATGCTATTAACAGTAAATAACCGCAATTAAAATGTGGTGTACATCAGTAAGTTTTAGTAGCGTTGAAAAAGTGCTACAAATGTAATCTACAAAAGAATTGTAGCTGAAATGTAATGCAACAAAAAACATATAGCACGACTGAAAAACCACTACAAAAAAAAAATGCTGCAAGTATCACTTTAGTAGTATTTTTAAGCCGCTGCCAAAAAAACATTTTGGAGGGTTTGTAAAACGCTACAATATTTTCATTTTTGGTAGCGTTTACTAAAACGCAACAAAAAGTTTAAGACTTTTAGTCACATGTTGTATAGCAGCATTTATCGAAACGCGGCTACAATTTGTTGAGCGTTTTTACAACGCTACGAAAGACATTTTCTGGTATAGTGAGTTTCATTCAAAGATTTATCAAACCATGTTTTGAAAATAAATAGGTTCAAAATCCATTAATAATGATTTCAGATTAAGGAACTTCCCATAACAATTTATTAATATATTTTTCTAAGTATTGAAAGTTTAGTAGTTGTAAATATACCTATACCGTTTGAGATAAGTATATGGGAATGTTTTCTAAGTATACGAAGATATTTAATCAATAAGAAGTTAGATAAATGAGGCTTAACGGTTTCCTTGGGAAATTGAATATATGATTGATTTGATTGTTTAGATGTTTTTTTATAGTTAAATAACCGAATATCAAATATTAACCTAGATGAGAAATCCTTTTAAATTGGTGGTGTGGAATGTTTCTCATACTTAACACCAAATGATTTAACTCAGGAAATATCTAGAAGAAAAGATAGAATTATATGGTATAATTACCATTGGTGGTGCTATAATGTAGGTATAAACTCATGACTCTTCTAGGTAAAATGATAAGGAGATCCGTCCACCGAAACGGTTAGGGGCGATCCCCGTTCTTCTGTATTGTCTGTTTATCTCCAAAAGAACCAAAGTTGAGCTCACCGTAAAATCGATCGTTTGGGTTGTGGAGCGCTTGGTAAACAGAAGAGCGTACTAGAAAGAGATGACAGGACATGAACCTCTCCGAATACCATATGCGTGTTCTAAGGAGGAGAATCTATATTACTTTGGATGTTGAAATTCATGTGAGATTCCGAGGCCCACTGGGTATGCGTATCCAGATGTGTTCCCAATATGTTATGAGATGTGGGAAATCCATGTGTGATTCCTAACTTGTTAAATTGAGTGAATCCAATCTGATTCTGTGATCTATCTTTTAATCTTATGTGTAAGATGGAACGCCGAACGCAGCCACATCAGCGGAGATGACTAAAACTAGAGATAAAAAGCATGGCCAGTAGGGTTAGCAAACCCATATGGCGTAGTCGGATCCCTTTTTTAGCGATATTGTTGGATATTTGGCATGCAGGGGCGATGCATTCTGTCTTAGCAAGACCAGCCATGTTTTTCTTATAGTACCATGGTTAGTTGGGTACAATGCTTTGGAAGGATAACTCTAATCCTTGTGCAGGTAGGTCATTTTCAACATACTGACTGCATCTCCATGGAAACCATAAACAGCTAGCGAACGCGCCACATCGGGTTTTGATTCTATATACAATATTATTATGATGTACATTCACTAGCATCACAGCTAGTTGATTATTGATATTTCTGCCTTACACATTACTATAATATCACCATATTTTGGTTTAAAAAGGTATGGTGATCGTATGGTAAAAACTCGTCCGTACTTATGTGCGGCATGGTCTTACGATATCTTTTATTTTGAAAGATATTATAAGATAGAAATTGATTGAACTTAGGTTTATACTGGTTTACCAGACTGATCAAGATGTTACTTCATTTATAATGCTCGGGCTAGACCGAGCAGATTTGCAAATTCGTTTGAATTATTGAAGCTACAGGAGAAAAGATGGAAGCCAAGACGTACATTTGTACATTCTTTAATTTTTCCGATGTATCTGATTGTGTATTTATCAACGATTGTGAGCACAGACTGTTACAAACTATCCTGACTGATTTATTAGTTAATGCTCTGATGTACGTTTTAAATTCTTGTATGTATGATTTTCTTTTCTATTTGTTAAAGATCTTGTTTATATTATAGATTTTTCATTTCATTATGAGATTTTGTTCTATATCGTCTTCTCTTACCCCTAATAGTCCGGTTTTCCGGCACTTATATGTTTGGCACGTGAATGCTGTGGCTGTATTGACTTCTGATGGTCGAAAAGTTTTATTGTTACACTTTACATAGAAAATATGAGTAAAATAAGAAAAATTTATTAAATTTAAATTCATTTAAATTTCGGAAGTTGTTACATGGAAGATGTGATGGTAATAAATTTACCATTTGAAATTATTAATTACTTGTCATTTTTCAAACAACTTACATTCTTTTTCTTCTGTTTTCTTAAAGCATGTGAACACAAATTTTCATTTTAGTTTACAACAACCATTTGTCCTATTTAAAGAATTCATCTTTTGTTTTCTCAAAAATTTACGTCAATCAGATATAATGGTAAAAAAATTCAAAGTCCTCTAAGAATATTTTTTGTTTCCAAAAATCTTATTTTAAACTTCTTCCCAAAAATGAAATGTTTCATAAGTCAAGCAAAATGTTTCATATTTTCTTCAGGAGTAGCAACCGACCCGTCTTCTGTTCTAGACGTTGTGAACTTATTTCACATGTTGTTTTGATTCGTTAATTAATTTTGCAGGAAAATACCCTGAATGATAAAATGAACAAAAAAATTGTTCCATAAAGGCAAGAGGTTAAAATTTTGTCCATAAGGACAAATTTTAATGTAAAAAGAGAAACTATAGTGGGCTTATGAATTAGTATTTTTACACTAAAATTTGTTCTTATGGATAATATTTAACCCCTTGTCCTTATGAAACAACTTTTTATTCATTTTGTCCTTGAGGCTAAACCCCTTAATTTTAATTAATTTTTCTTTTCTTTCTTTTGAGTTGTTTCATCTTATTATATGCATACATTTACTCATTTGTATTTATTCTATTTCATGTTTATTCCATCAATTTCAAATTCAAATATATATCATACACTTATTATTTATTTTTATTTTGCATTCAAACTTTGTTATATGCCCATCTTCTTTATACGGACTTTATTTTTGATAAATAAAATATCAAAATGGATTAGAATCTCACCATAAACATTATAGTGATATTTTTGTGGATCCATAAACACAAGGCTATGAGCATTGTTTCGACCGTGCAGTTATATTCAGTGCATAGCTGAATTATAAATTGACTTCATCTGCAATAGATGGTTGAATGATAGATAGGGCAGGTCCTATATTTATTTGTTTTCTTCGCCAACTTGGATAGTGTCAGCCTTGGGTTTGTTAACATTACGAATGCATGGTAGTTCTACTTTCGAACGAATCATTTTAAGTTCACGTCAAACATTAATGAGCTGGTTAGGCTTCCTTTTCAACACAACGTGACCGTACTTAAAATACTTAGCATCCAATATCCCTATGTGAGGCACGATATCAACCAACAAGACTAAGCCCTTTAACCCATGCGTCTTCGCCACATATATAAAAACCGAATATATATACAAACCAAAAGGAAATAGATCTAAGAAACAACTCAAAATAAGACAGCTTTAATTGCATGTAAAACGACCAGTAAAGCATCCAATTATTGTGTAAAGCCACCATATTTGTCAACGTACGAGACATAATGATAAGACGTCGCACACTTACGCCCCACGCATGTCGCGATTATGGTCCTTTACTCCTTTAGTTTGAGCCATTTTAATGCATGGAATTCTTGACCACAAACAGTGAGCGTAAGCAACGGTCTATATATGTGGCCACCAAATATGCGTCGGTTGTTGTACATGCATGCATGTTGGAATGGTGGGTGTACTTGCCTTACACGTGAAACACGTGCCAGTGTGGTCGTATCCTCCGGTCAACATTCGTGTTCAACTAACTACTTTGCATGTTGACTCTTTTTTTTGCTTTTAACTAGTTAGTACGTTGAACCATATGATAGAAAATATGATGCATGGTTTCATGCACGTGGATCATAATGGCAACTCTTGATCATTAATTATTGGATGAGTTCAAATGCAAAATAGTTGGTTCTCTCTATGTAACTAAATAACGTGTTATTATTACTACCTTTATCATAAGCTACAAAAATTTGTTGCACACATGAAAAAAGTACAGGATATAACTTAGAATAAAATTTAGTTTTAACGACAAAAAGTTTGAATTTTAGACTTAGGGACACTTTTTAGGGCAAATGTTGAAATTCAGGAATACTAAAATTTGTACTTGGGTCTAAAATTCAAACTTGTTGTCCTTCAGCCTAAATTTTTCTTCAACTTTTTCCTTCATCCTATTTTCGTGCGATATAAATTGGCATCAAATCAACATTCTCCACTTCAATACAAAATTTAGCCATTTTTTAGTTTGTACACCAACCTAATAAGGTAAAATTAAGGGTGGATGCGGTTCGATCCGGTGCGGTTTGTAGTCCAAACCGTTTCCGCACCGCATCAAACAGTTAATCGAAAATACAAACTATTATACTAACTATTCAAACAATTCGGTTTCGATTTAGTTCGGCCCAGTTTTGGTTCGGTCTGCTTTGAACCCGTTTAAATATGAAATAAGAGAATTATTTCCGTTAACAATCAATTTACAATCGTGTGACGTTGTGTCACTTATAGGTTAAAATGTACAATGTTATCCTGAATAGAAAGATTAGTTTCCAACTATATGAATACTTAAATTTTACAATTAGTGAAAAGTGAAATTGTTTCAGTACATTAACCAAATATCAACGTTAATCAATACATAAACATTAAGTAATATAACTCAAATAAGATTGTAATTAGCATATCCAAAACAATGATATGGAAACTAATATACTGAAACTATATTTTTTTTCATTTGTGATAACAATTATTATTAATGTAACATATGCTAAAAATAAAATATTTATCGTTGAAATAAAAAATTAGTTAGTGTTATAAAACAAACTAAGAATATAAGAAATAAAGGGAGAGAAGACATTTTTATTCATTCAAATCTATATTTACAAAATACACGAGCTCTCTATTTATATATTTCACATGCCTCATTAAAAACCTTTTTTATGAAAAGCCTATGGGAAAAATCATAAACAAGAAAAATAGTATAATTTTATTTCTTCTCTAAGTAACATATTGACAATGTTCCAATGTGAGTTGATACTTCTGGATCAAGATAATCCCTCATTAAAAACTTTACTAAAAATAACCAGTGGGAAAAATATTATTGAAGGAAAAGAGTACATTATAGCATAATTTTATATGTTCCCCCTGATCCATAACGCATTATTCGAATAGTTTGGTGATCCAAGCGGTGCATACCAATTTTATATATCATCTTCTGAAATGTTGATTTTGGAAGTGCCTTCGGAAATAAAACTGCTGGAATTTCTTGAGATTGGATTTGCTTAACTTCTATCTTATTATCTTTTTGAAGTTCATGTGTGGAAAAAGAATTTAGGAGAAATGCGCTTCGTCCTGTCACCTTTGATATATCCTGCTAGAATCTAAGCTACGCATGCAGCATTGTCTTCATAAAAAATGGTTGATCTTTCTGTAGTTGAGGGAAGTTGACATGTGTTTCGAATATGTACCATTAATGATCTTAACCAAATGCATTCTCGATTTGCTTAATGTAATGCTAGTATTTCAGAATGATTGGATGATCTTGCTGCCAATGTTTGTTTTGTAGATCGCCATGAAATAGCTGAATTGCTGTTAGTAAACACATATCCAGTTTGTGATCTTGCTTTATGTGAATCAGAAAGGTAACCTGCATCAGCATAACCAACTAGAATCGGATTATTGTCTATGTTAGAATAAAACAAGCCTAAATCTGTGATTCATCGTAGGCATCTCATGATGTGTTGTATGCCATTACAGTGTCTTTTAGTTGGTGTAGAACTATATCTTACTAGAAGATTGACTGAAAATGCAATATCTGGTCTCATTCAGTTGGCTAAATATAACAATGCACCAATTGCGCTGAGATATGATACTTTTGGACAAGTACATTTTCGTCATCTTCTTTTGGTCGGTAAAGGTCCTTTTTAATGTCTAGTGATCTGACCACCATAGGCGTACTAAGTGGATATTCTTTATCCCTTGGAAAATGTTTCAGAATTTTCTCAATGTAATTTGATTGATGAATTATTATGTCATTTTTACTATGCTCAATCTGTAGACCAAGACAGTATTTAGATTTGCCAAGATATTTCATTTTAAATTCATGTTCTGTAATCTATTGTTACATTAATCTCTTCTGGAGTTCCAATTAAATTTACATCATCAATATATACCGCTAAAATAGCAAACCCCTTTATCTATTTCTTTATAAAGACACATGGAGAGATGAGATTGTTTTTATACCCAGCTTTTACTAAATATTCGCTAAGATGGTTATACCACATTCTTCCGGATTCTTTCAGACTGTATGGTGATCGTCTCAATTTTAATGAATACAATGACTTTGATTTTATTCAGGCAATTTATATCCATTTGGAATTCTCATGTAAATATCAGTATCTAATTCACCGTATAAATAAGCTATCACAATATCTGTCAATCTTATATCAAGCTTCTCAGAAACTACATGGCTTATTAAATATCGAAATGTTATGACATCCATAACAGGAGAGTGTGTTTCTTTGAAGTCAAAACCTGGTCTCTACAGGAAACCTTGTGCATCAAGTCGTGCCATGTATCTCACAACTTCATTTTTATCATTTCGTTTTTTAATGAATACTCATTTATAAACTGACTGGTTTAACACCTTTTGGTGTTTTCTCTATTGGTCCAAATACACCATGTTTTTGAAGTGAATCTTAATGAACCTGAATACATCTTTCCACTTTGGCCAATCTTGTCTTCTTCGACATTCACTTATGCTATTTGGTTCATTATCATTATTTTCATTATCGTCATGACTTTCAGTTATTTCAGTAGCCATTGCGAATGAGAATACATCATAAATTGCTATTTTACTTCGATCCCACATTTCTCCATAATTCGTATAGAATATTGAGATCTCATTATCATTAGGTACCGTTTTGTTTTCGGAAGCTTCTATTATTTCTTTTGGTATAATAGCTCCTTCACTGATTTTTGGAAAATTGGAATTTTCTTTTGAGTTATCATTTGAATTATTTATAACCTCTTCGGGAGATTTGTTAATTGATGATTTTTCATTAGACTTTCTTTTTATAAGCGCTAAGTCTTTTGAACCTATTGGTCTTTCACGTTTTTGTCTAGCTTTAATTCATTTGTTGCTATTGGTCCTTTAGGGATATCAATTCTAGCTGGTGCATTTGCCGCTGGAATGTGAGATTTAGTTATTTTTGCAGCATCATCAAATGCATCTGGCATTTGATTTGCAATATTCTGAGTATGCAAAATTCTTTGTACCTCGTATTGACCTTGTTTGATATGTGGATCCAAATAAAACATAGAAGGATTATTCCTCGAAATTTCAGGCCGTTCTACTAGAACGGTCTTTTCTCCCCTTAATGAAGGGAAATTTGACTCATTAAATTTGTAATCTACAAATCTTGCAGTAAAGACATCACCTGTAAGAGGTTCAATATAACAAATTATCGAAGGTGATTCAAATCCCACATAAATTCCCAACCTTCTTTGAGGACCCATTTTTGTACGAAGTTAGGGACTAATGGGTACATGCACTGTACAACCAAATTTTCGCAGAAGTGAAATCTTTGGTTAGGATCCAGTTAAAAGCTGTGATGGTGAAAATTGATGATAAGTCGTTGGTCTAATTTTAATCAATTTGGATGCATGCACATTTTCATGTCCCCAAGCTGAAGTAGGCAACTTTGTTTGCATAAGCAAAGGTCCTGCAATAATTTGTAAGCGCTTAATTGATGACTTTGCCAGATCATTTTGAGTATGAACATGAGCTATTGGATGTTCAACTTCAATTCCCAATGATAAACAATAATCATCAAATACATGAGAAGTGAATTCTTCTGCATTATCTAGTCGTATTGATTTGATTTGATGATCGGGGAAGTGTGCTCTTAATTTAATTATTTGAGTAAGTAATTTGGAAAATGTCATGCTTCTAGTAGAGAGCAGACATACATGTGACCAACGAGTTGATGCATCAATTAATACCATGAAATATCTAAATGGTCCACAAGCGGGATGAATTGGACCACATATATTCCTAGCAAAAATGTCGGAGGTTTAGAAGTGATTTTACTGTATAAAGGTCGAGTAATTAATTTTCCTTGTGAGGTACGCATGTAATAGCTTGGTAAATTCAACTGATTTGATAAATCATGTTCATTCGAGTTTTTAGCAATTTTACGCATCATAGTTGATCCAGGATGACCTAAACGATCATGCCAAAGAATCAGTTTCTTTGTATCCATGAGATTCTCGCTCATATTTATAAAATGAGATTCAACTATGACAAATTTTGTAAAATATAACCAAGTTGAAATTGTACCAAATTTTTCTAAAATAATCTTCTTGCCTTCAATTTTAGAAATAACACAAAGATATTCTTTGTTGTTTTCATTTATAATTTCAATATGGTAACCATTCATTCATATATCTTTAAAGCTAAGAAGATTTCTTCTAGAATTACTTGAATATAGTGCATTTTGAATGAATATATATGTGTATCATTTGGTAACACTATATGGGATCTTTCGGATCCTTCAATTATATTGGTTGAACCAACTACAGTTGAAACTTTAAATGAAATATTTTCAGATAATTCAGAGAAAAACTTCAGATTTTTCAAAATCGTATGAGTAGTTGCACTATCAACCAGACATATATCATCACTTAAACATTGCCGATCCATACAACTAGTCAATAACTGAAATATAAATAAATATTCATAAAAAATAAACTAGTTATCAAAGTCCAGCATTACATATTATTTCTGCAATTCCATAATATTAAACGAAAAGAAGGTGTTTGTGGTCACCTTAAAAACCATCCGGCCTTGTCAAAAAAAGAATAAACTAAAAGAAAAATAGATAAACAAAAGTTTCAAACTAATACATGTTGAAAGGAAATGAAACAGAATAAAAACCACTTGATAAGCTTCAGGCTACTTATTGGTTGGTTCGGTCATATCTTCGAATATTGCATTTAAATTTTCATCGCTAAATAAATTTCCATCATAATCTTCAAACAAATCGTCTAAGTTCAAGTTAATATTATCGGACAATCCCTCTGTATTGTTTGTCTTGATATTCTTCGATTTATGATACTCTTCCTCTGTTTTCTTTGATGATCTGCAAGTACGTGACCAATGACCAGTGCGTCCGCATCTATAACAAACTTCCTGATAATGCCTTTTCTTTTCTACACCTGGATTATTACCATTTTCAGACTCAATTTTCTTTTGCTTCTTTTTAAAATTATTAGTTTAGTTGCCTCCAAAACCACTATAACCACCTCTACTAGGGTTGAATCCACGTCCACGTCCTCTACTCTGTGACCCCTCTTCCGAAGTGGGCAAATTAGTATTAACTTCTGGTAATGAAGCTGAGTCAGTTGGCCTTAAGGAGTGATTTTTATTCAGAATATTTTATAAAAATAACGCTCTCGATATTGCTGTTGCAGGCGTATATTCGAGGCATGAAATGTTGATAACGTCTTTTCCAAAATTTGTGCATCATCTACACTTTCTCCACATAATTTCAATTTAGAAGTAACTCTAAACATAATGAAATTGTATTCCCTGGCAGTTTTATAGTATTGAAACCTTATGTTCAACTACTCTTGTCTTGTGTTTGGAAGTATGACCGTCTTCTGGCGGTCATAACGCTCTTTTAGGGAGTTTCATAGGTGGAGAGCATCTTTTTAAATTAAATTCTGTTTTGAGATCATCGTGGATGTGATGTCTTAAAAATATTAGAGCTTTTACTTTGTCCTGCTGGAACGCATTATTACCATTTTTAATGGCGTTTTCTAGGCAAAGCAATTGCAAATGGATCTCGGTGTCCAATATCCATGATAAATAGTTGTCTCCGGAAATGTCCAAAGCTTTAAATTCAAATTTAGTAATATTTGACATTTTGTGAACTATACATAAAAAACATTACATTAAACAAATTGTATGCAAGACAATAGCATAATAAATATTATACTTATTACTAATGCTACAAAAGTTATAATATTGTAAAGCTATTGCACTAAAGTAGAAAACAAAGCAATAGGTAGACAGATGAAGATTAGGTAGAAAACATATATATCAAATTCAGATGTAAAATATCAAACTTGAGTCGCACATTCCACCAGCAATGGAAAGAAAAATAATTAAAATATTAAACTAATGTTGATTCCCAAAAAAATAAAATACATGCTGATAACGTGTTATAAAACAAACTAAAAACAATAGAAATAAAGGAAGAGAAGACATTTTTATTCACTCAGATCTATTTACAACATACGTGAGCTCACTATTTATAGACTTCGCATGTCTTAACAATTACAATAATATCTCTTGCATTAAGCATATTCACCCTTAACATATATTACAACAGTTATGGATTAGTTATATTTTTATCATAACATTACAAGTGTAGGTATGCAGTTCAGTTCGGTTTAATACGGTTGGGTCAACAATTCAAACAGCGTTGTATCGTTGCGAGTCGGTTTGGTTTGGGGTATTGCTTAGAAAGAGGATTCAGTGCGGTTTTCGGTATCGTTTTTGCTATTCGGTCTGGGTGGTTTTCACATTTCGGTGCAGTTTATGTCCACTCCTAAATTATATTATCAATCAATCAAGTAATCGGTGCGGTATAAATGAGGAAAGGCATCCATTTTCAATTAATTGATTTTATAATGGAAAAGAACAACAGATATATTTTGACGATTTTCTATGCCCAATTAGGGTATTTGATTAGTGGAAGTTAGACACACATCCTTTTTTCTAGGTTTCATTTGACGCGCATCCCTCCCAAACTTTCAATACAAAGCGGGTCCTTAGTTATATGACTGGCAGTGGATACCCGAAAAATGCGATATCCGTCCGCAACCGTATTCGAAAAACGGATAAATATCCGATATCCGAAA
The DNA here is from genome assembly GCA_030737875.1 of Allium sativum. Taxonomy (NCBI): domain Eukaryota; kingdom Viridiplantae; phylum Streptophyta; class Magnoliopsida; order Asparagales; family Amaryllidaceae; genus Allium; species Allium sativum. Next base: position 533,714,830 of record CM060923.1, on the reverse strand, counting down.
AAACAGATGCGGATACGGATACAATGATATCCGCATCCGAAAAATATCTATCCGATTTTTTTAAAACATTTTGCTCAAAATTATATATATTTAAGTATAATGAATCATATTTATTTATTGCTTTACTAAATTGAAAGTTTATATTATATGCATTAAATGCATATTATCTACTCAAATCTATTTAATTTCATCATATATGTTTACTTTTAACACTTTAGTGATCAACGGAATTGAAAATTGTTTATGTTAGACTATAAATTTTCATTTATATTTCTTGATTTATTGATCGTTTGCGGATAGGATAATTATCCGATACCCGTCCGTAACCGCGGATACGAATATCCGATATCCGAAAACGATTTCGGATACGGATACGGATATAGCACTATCCGTATCCGAAAATATCCGTTGATAGCCCTACTTATTTATTGGCGCTTCATGTTTTTCCACATTTTTTTGGCACTGGTATATAAAAAAATTGCAAATATTCATGGGAGGAATATGTAAAAAAAAAAAATCTGCAAAATCAGCAATTATAATTAAATATTACTGATATACAATTATTGTATATAACTGTTGATATATCAGCACTATGATAAAAGTGATGAAGGCTGAAGAATACTTGTTGATTTATCAGCAAGTATTGTATTTAATTGCTGATATATTAGCAAGTATATTTTACTTGATGTAAAATTGAATTTATAGAAGGCGGATGAAAAATTGCAGCAAATTATGCAATTATTACTATAAATTGCTGATGTATCAATAATTGTTTTGCATTTGATGCAAATAATTTGAAAAATTATTGAAATATCAGCAATAATTGTAAATAATTTCATTGTTTGCTGAAGTATACCGGAGCGTGCTTTTTTTTGATTCATTATTTTTGTAGTTTTAATGCATGAATTCGATGATGATAAAGGGTTGAATTTAATTATGATTTTTCATTAAAAAAATTCGTTGATTTTTTGATGATTTTCAAAAAATATGGACCTAATTTATAAAGTTTTAAGACAGGGAGTTTTTGTAATTACATAATTTATTAGGGACCTTAGCCAAACGTACCCATTTGATTAGGTCTCCCTATTTGCTTATATAAGCAGCTTTTAGATTTGGATTATTTGTATCGTAAGAGGGAAAAGTTACTTCTTTTGTTTGGGATTGAAATATCTTTTCAATTTTTTATGTTTTCTTTTGTAATCAATTGGTGAATTAATAAAGGTTTTGTTAGAAGGAATCCATTTGTTATTTTTTTAATTCTCTCTTCTAAAATCTAATTGTGTGGAGATCCTAAGAAAACCCTGACAATTGGTATTAGAGCCTTCTACTCAATTTTTTTGAAGTGGGTTTGAATATGGAGAAAATAATTATTGAAAATCTTAGTGGGAGAAATTAGGGATTATGGAAGGGGAAGATGGAAGATTTTCTTTATCCTAATGATCTTCACCAACCATTAGAGAACAATTGGGAGAAGCCTAACAACTTATCTGAAATAAAATGGGAGGCTTTGGATAAGAAAGTTGTTGCGTCTATGCCGTATTTTTTTTGGATAATTCAGTGTTTTATATTGTTGCTAATGAAACATCTGCTTATGCAATATGTATGAAATTGGGAGTTTATGCAAAGAACTGCGCAACAAACAAGGCACTTCTTATGAGAAGATTGGTGAATCTGAAGCATAAGGAAGGTGAATTAATTGGAGTGCATCTTAATGATTTTCAGGAAATTGAAAATCAATTGGTTGCCATGAATTTCAAGGTGGATGATGTAATACAAGCTTAATGTTGATGAGTTCATTACTGAAGAATTGAGAAATGCTTGTTGTTGCGTTGAACAACTCGAGTTTGGATGGATTCATTTTAATGGGTTCAGTGGTTAGCAGCTTAATTAATGAGGAGATGCAGGGAACGAGCCTTATGAAAGGAAAAGATAAGAAGGCAACGTAAATTGGAACTCCAATTGAAAAGACTTATATTGCAAGGAGAGTTAATCATCGAAATATGGAAAGACAATCAAATAGACCAGACATGAAAAAGAAATATATTTGCTTTTATTGCGACAAACCTGGTCGTTAGTCGAGATTTTGTCATAAACTTAAAAGGGACAAGGAGAAGTTGAAAGCTTTGGAAGAAGAGTCGGATGAACAAAATAATAATAATGATGAGGTGAATTTTGGTGAGGAACTTGAAGCCGATGTTTTATGTGTTAATAAAGGCGAAAGCAAAAGTTTGGTCTTTGATTCTGGTGCGTGCTTCCACATATACAATCAAAAGAATGCATTCATTGAATATAAAGAACAAGATGCTAATGTGGAATCTACTAGTGGTGAAAAATTATGTGCTAAAGGGATAAGTTCTGTTAGATTGAAAATACATGATGGAAAAGTTATGAAACTCACGGAAGTAAGGTATATTCCTGAAACTACAAAGAGTTTTGTTTATGTAGGACAATTGAAAGCAAAAGGCCGCAATTTTTCAACTCGCTGTGGAATCACAAGGGTTTGGAAAGATAATAGGGAGGTGCACCACGCTAAAAGAGATAGCAACAATATTTATAAAATACTTGGAAAGACGATGGGGAATGAAGAAAGTTCTCATTTTATGAATAAAAGGAGAAATTTGTCTAAATTAAGGTGGAGCCGACAATGTAAAGCCACAAAGCCTACATGAAGTCCAATGTGGTATTACAAGCATTTGTAAGATCATTTTTGTTGTACATCTCATGAGGGAGATGCATCATTTTCAGATGGTGTTGTAATGTGGCTTTTTTAGATTGGTGATTGCTAGAAATATGTGATATTTGAGCGTTGAATTTGTTGATTCAAATATTTTTTGAAGAGGAAAGTAATCAATTAATTGACTTGATCAATCAATTGATTTTATTTGTAAGAGAGAAAGGATGCTAATTATATTGTTAATCAATCAATTAATCAATGAGGCATAAAAGATGTAAGATATCCATTTTTTATTAATTGATTTTATAAATGGAAAGAAATAAAAGTTATATGTTGATTTTTTTTTTTTTTGGCTCAATCAGGGTATTTGATTAGGTCCCTTATCTGCTTATATAAGCAGCTTTTAAGTTTGCATTATTTGTACTGTAAGAGGGAAAAAGTTATTTCTTTTGTTTGGGATTGAGATATCTTCTCAATTTTTAAGATTTTCTTTTGTAATCAATTGGTAGATTAATAAATATTTTGTTGGAAAGAATTCGTTTGTTAATTTTTTCTTCTTCTTCTCTCTTCTAAAGTATGGTTTTGTGGAGATCCTAAGGAAGCCTTAACACATCGATCCAACGTCAACATGAACAGTCTACCAAATTGCTATAATTAATCTATTCACTTGGGTTGTTTGAAATTGAACATCATTCCTTTGACTCCTTCTCTTCTTTATATTTTATCATCATTGTTCTTTTAAATATATCAAATCAACATTTCCCACTACATCCAGAAAAAATTAGCCATCTTTTGTAGTTAGTAAGCCAACCCATTAATGTAATTTAAGTGAATTACGTTTCTCGTAATAAGGGGAGGGGAATTTTTTTTTCTTATATTTGGAATTTCGATTTTACTATTTTCTGAAATTCGTGATTTCGCGTTTTCTGATTTCATGATTTAAGATGAAATCGAGAATGACGAGAGAGAGGGAGAAGTTGAAAGTAGCGGCCGACGTGAGAGAGGGAGAAGATAAAAGAAGCGGCCAAAATTTTTTTTCAATGTATTGTCCTTCTGAGTAAAATTTTAGTGGGTTGTCCTTATGGATAAAAAGGCCTTGGCTTTTGTCCTTGTAAATATTTTCCTGATAAGGGGATTGTTAAAGAGACTCCACATTTGATTAAGAAATGTATAATTTTAGGGGGACTCGGGCTTAATATTTTTTTGTTAAGGAGGGTTTGGATTATTTTAAAAGAAAAAAGAAAAAGAGGTCTAACTATCCATGGTTTGTCACTTATGTTAAACCTTAACTTTCTAAATTCAGCACAAATGGAATGAAACAAATGCACGTTTCCAAAATTTAAAAAAAATACCGCTTTCAAAATTTTTGTTTATGCTTTTATTTTAAATTAACCATACCAATTCTAATATAAAATTATGATTAATTACCTAATTCAATGTTTTTTGATCTTCCATTAAACTTTTTTGTGTCCCCACTGTATTAGCTATATCCATTTTTTTATTTTTATGTGCAACATTAAATTGTAGGCATTAGTTAACATTTAGGCTTTATGGTTTATATTAGTGTGGATTATAGGGGGAGGGGGGGGGGTAATTCTTGATGTTATGTAACGACGGTCAGGCTAGTTATGTAACGACGGTCGGAACAAAGTCCCCTTGCTTACACGCATATGAGCTGACACACAACTCCCATATAACAAAAGGAATTCTTGATGTTACATGCCTACCAACTCATATTTGTACACAATTCCTTCAATATATTCCATGATGTGGGATTATTGTATCCAAACCATCGTTCCTACTTCCTAACAGGGCTGTCTTCTAGTTTAATGAAATTAGACAAATGTTCGAAAACTAGAAGCTTAACGGGAACAAGTAGAACTGAACACTGCAAATTGAATGTGAATTCGAGAATGTAGAGAAGGCAGAAGATAATAAGTCGTGGGACATGACCAAGAAAAAGTACAAACAAAATTCAAATCTTGCTTTTCTTTGAAATTCGCGGAGATGAACGTAACATCTGAAGATTACATCAGAATTCCCTCTAGAAGACTCATCGTCTCGGCTACCCCACCTGTTTATCAGTTTACGCTAGTTTAATTGCTAGATGTATTTATATTAATCTTAAAGGATTTTTACATCTGCAACCTCTTCAACTACTTCCACTCCTCAAAACACATCAATCGATTAAAGCTTCTTCATGAAATATAGAGATTACAAGTCATTTTACCTTTGTTTTACTTTATTGTTATTATCTGCAATTACATCCGTAACAAACGTTTATATTACATGATCCTAAGTCACTTTTGAATACCATCAAAGCTAGGAATTATATTACTCGTCACAACATCATAGGCTATTGACCACAAAAAAATGAAATCTGTCGAACTTGAAAATTAAAAATTGAAAAAAGAAAATTAAGTTTTAGAAAATCAACAAGGTATTTCAAAAAATAATTTTATGGCTTTTAATGATTTTATGGATAAATAAAGTACCATGTTTGAAAAAGAGAAGAAATTTTTTTCAAAAGAAATTTGTGATTTGAAAAAAAAAAAAAGAATTTCTATCACGGACCTCTATAAATAATTCAAAATCTCGAATTTGCCTTCACAAAAAGGAGAACAGTACGTTAAAAATGAAGAATCCTGAAATAAGTAAGGAAATTCAAATTTCCAAAAATAACCATATTTCTTTTAAAAATAGCAGTTGTAATTTTTAATCTGAAACTGAAAAATGTAAAAAATGGCTTGGAAAAAATAATTAAAGGTCAAAATGATTTAAACATGATTTTATCCAGTCCCAAATCTTTACATAATAAAAGTGGTTTAGGGTATTACAAAATTTAGTGTAGAAATATTAGTTGAAATGCTTTTATGTGTAGTAAAATAATGTTAGTGATTGTACTAAAGTTGGGATAAATTCTGAACCCGAATTTTATAGAAATTCAAGTGCTTGTTTGATCAATAATGTTCATAATATTTCTATAAGTACAAAATCATTGATAGGAAATAAGAATAAAAACCATCTAACTTTTGAGTTCCTATTAATTAAAAAAAATACATTGATGATAATTTTGATATAGTGATTAATATTGAAGATTTTATTTTTAAAGATTTTACCAAACCCTTTTTGATATGTTTACCTTTTATCGAGTGGAAATTAGGCACATATCCTTGTTTTCAGGTTTCATTTAACGCGCATCCCTCCCAAAATTTCAATACAAAGCGGGTCCTTATTTTTGAATGCTTTGTGTTTTCAATGTTTTTTTTTGGCGCTGGTGTATTAAAAAAATTCAAAAATTGCAAATATTCACGGGAGTAATTTGCAAAAAAACTGCAAAACCAGCAACTATAGTGAATAATTGCTGATATATCAGCAATTATTCACAGTTGAATGAATAATTGCTGATATATCAGCAATTATTCACAGTTGAATGAATAATTGCTGATATATCAGCAGTTATACATATATAACTGATGATATATCAGCAACTATGTTAAAAATTGATGCAATGTGAACTATTGCTGATACATCAGCAATTATTATATATAATTGCTGATATATCAGCAACTATGTTAGAAGCGATGAAGACTTACGAATATTTGCTGATATATCAGCAAGTATTGGATATAATTGTTGATATATCAGCAAGTATATTTTACTTGATGTAAACTGAATTAATAAAAGACGGATGGAGTTTGTAGCGAATTTCGCAATTATTGCTATAAAGTTCTGATATATCAGTAATTGTTTTGCATTTGATGCAAATAATTCCATTGTTTGCAACAGTATACTAGAGCATGTAGATTTTTTGGTTTTTTTGTTTTTGATTCGTTTATTATTTGTTTAAATGCATGAATTCGATGATGATTACGTTTTGAATTTAAATATGATTTTTCATAAATAAAATCATTGATTTTTTGATGATTTTCAAAAAATAAGGACCTAATTTATTAAGTTTTAAGACAAGGAGTTTTCTTAAATTTCGAAACTTACTAGGGACCTTAGCCAAACGTACCGTTTTATCTAACCCCCTAGACCCTAATGGAGAAAGTGAGCACAAAAATATAAAATTCATTACTTTGCAAGTGCCCAAGAAGTATAAAACAATGAGATGTATTCGGAATAGCAAACGTTTTATACAAAAGAATGTATCATGTTTCTTCTTTGCCATTTCTAATCAAAATCCTAATTATGTTCTGATGAATTCAAGTAAATCAATCAAGTTCTACTCAATATTTGATTCTCCGTCATCCTCTCCATAATCTATCAAGATCAATGTGCAAATCAAAGTTACAGGGATCCTATGATCATGATCTCAAGATTAGGTCTGCATTCCTGTGACACCCCATCCCCATTAAGGTTACTCACAAAGGGAATGCCTTAATTTTGGTGGAGTGTTTATTGTGTATAGAACAGAAAAGTAAACAAGACAGATAAATATATTGGTACTTGAAAAATAAAAATCAGTTTTATTGCAACGGAGAAATAGTTTGGTTAAATCACATCAAAAACCAACTACAAAACCAAATACACTTATTATCCATCTTGACAAATAAGTTTTGAGTACATAAAATAAAAGACATAACCCCAACATAAAATAGCCATAAATAAGATAGGCTGAACTTTACTTCAGCAATCCAAGCAACTTCCAAAAGAGATAGATAAAGCTGTCCAAATCAAGCTCACTAGTACTAGTCCCACCCTGAGCAATTGGGGGGGGGGGGAGGGAGGAAGAAAAGAGGCGGAAACAAAGGGGTCAGACATAAAGTCTGACGAGTGCAATAACTTTAACAAAATAATCATTAAAGTAACTAGGATAAGGCATAAACTGGAAAATAAGGAAATGACTGTGAACAAATGGGCATGACAGAACAAACAAAGGAAATAAGATGAACAAAGATAACGTTAAAGGAGCACCTAATCACTATAAGATAATTACTACATTGCACCACACCAAACACACTAAAAGTGAATCCCACCTACAAAACTTAATAATGATAACGGTAGTTTCTTGTACCACTAGCTGCCTTCATAGGTGTCGTCTGCCCCTATCTCCACTAGGTGTACCCACCACCCCCATTCGATCGGCTCCCTAACTCGTAGATACCCGTGCTGGCCCCACAGTGGGATGCATCACTCCCCAAAGTGGCAACCCGATACCACCAAAAATGCACGGCTTATATCTACATGATGCAACGTCTTGCCTACCAGCCCGGGGCCACAACGCACATGACCCCGTTGGACTTGCGTTGCCACCGCTAACCCGTTTTGACCTCTTACAATCAAACCCAATACGCATGTCCTGTCCTCGACTTGGGTTGAGCCCACAAAGATACTTAATGGGTTACTGGTTTGAAAAGGGCACCCATGTATGACATAAGCTTTCCACCTATGCTTGGTCCCCTCTAAGGTTTTTCCCACTTAACCCCATTCTTATTAATGTCTTCTTACATGTTTCAATCTTGGTTAAGTGCATCTAATCGTATTTCACATGCCACCCAAGGCACCCTCTTAATTTCACATGCCACCCATGACACCCACTTAACCCCCCATGTCCCACCACATGTTTATCTGGTTAAGTGTTTCTTAATTCATTAACACCATAACCTTGTAAAGACCACCCACATTAGACTGGCATTTGTGGCTGCTGGATTTGTCGGGCGGGTCCGGGCAGTCTTACACCACAGACGAGTCTAACCTCGTGTCTTTGCAACTGTTACGCATTTAATTCATGCCTTTGACCTCTCACATTAGACTGACATTTGTGGCTGCTGGATTTGCCGGGTGGGTCCGGGCAGTCTTACACCACAAAAGAGTCTAACCTCGTGTCTTAGGCGATTTATTATTACACATCTTTATTTAACCCCAAAGTGGATTAATATCCCTATCCAAATTTGTAAATAAATTCCAAATATACTTATTTCCATAATTGTCACCTAAATTATGTCCATTTATTTCAGGTATATAAATTATACCAATTATTGCCTCAAATTAATTGTATGCCTTTTAAGGCCATTATATGCCAATTCTCAATATGTGTATATTCATTATTATCCCCATCGTCCCCACGTTGTTCATTCGCTTATCATGACATATATATATATATATATATATATATATATATTAGACTAGCAATTAGTCTAATGACATAAAAGGGAAGAAACATCGCAAATTTGCATAACACACAAAATGGATCTAACTTACGAATGAGGATTACAACATATCTTGCATAAACTTTGTATTGTCATGAATCTAAACATAGACCTTAAGGTGTGAACTTGCAGTTATGAACATAGTTTTCACCCAAACTTGTATAGGCCATAGTCACAAACTTGCACAAAACTATGTATGTCATAGATCTAAATCTAAAGGTGTAAACTTGCATATACGTGAATCCAATTTCTATCTAAACTTGCATATAGTCGCTTTATTTGGTTCACATGTAAACTTGTGTACAATTCACATAGAAACTAGCATATAATCTACACCTAAACTTGCATATAAAATGATGTCAAACATGAATCAAGTTGAACATAGGTGATTGGGCATATACAAAGGAATCACAACAAAAACTGTCATTATGAACAACTAGCATATATTCACAAAATATAACATTTTCCCAATGTTTCACAAACATAGCCTTATAACCCAAATTATAACTCAACCCAATAAACTTGTTAATTATCTTATTAAAGAAATTGAACTCATAACTCAAAGAAGGTCTTGAGTTCTGGGATCTGTGTTCTGAAATTGATTTAGCTTGCCTTTGAAGTAGACAAATTTGTTGTTGTAGTTGTTATAGACTTGAGTTAAATTGAGTTGATTAGCTTTTCTTTGCTCCTAGTTGGTGGCGGTTACTCTAGGTTGCAGGGTGATATCATGACGTCCATGGTTCTAATTTTTATTAGGTTTTAGGGTTTGAGTCTACATGTGTTTATATAGAATTTCAATTCAATTAGAGTCGTCAGATGAACCTAGAGTTAACTACAACCATTCACACCAGATCAGAACTTCCAGAAACCCTAGTGACTCTACAACAAGTCATAGGTCGTCAAAATTCAAATCTGGTCGGGGGGTGGGGGGGGGGGGGGCAGATCGACCCCTAGGTCGACCTGTAGGGGGGAGGTCGACACTAGGTTCGACCCCTTGGTCGACCTGGGTCCAGGGCGGGAATTTTCCCGCCCAGCCCGCTTCTGACTTCTGTTTTGAATTTTGAATCCGGTTTCGAGCTATTTGAATTTATTTGAATTTTTAAAATATCCGACAGCCATAACTTCTTCGTAGGGAGTCCAATTTACGCAAACTCGGACTCTATCTCAACCAGAATTCCGAGACGAACACAATGGCGTAACCCATTTCCCTTGATTTCCGCATTTAAAATTAATTATTCCTCAATTCGTTAGTTTATGTTAACAGAAAACATGGGGTGTTACATTCTCCCCTCCTTAAAGGATTTCGACCCTGAAATCTTGAAGTTACGAAGAGTACATATCCTACCATCCAATCGTCCATCTACTCAACCATCAAACACAGGCATCCATTATCCTTAAAAGAATTCTAATGCTTTCATGTTTATATGCACATGTGTGTATATGTCCGTATCTAATGCAAAATCAAGCGGTCTACTGATTCAGTTGACCTCCTTAATGCAAATTATGATAGTGCCATGCGTCCATTATGTATGCAAAAGATCCCTAATGATACATATTATTTCTGCATGCGTGCGCAACCATTCATCTGAATGCAGCATCCATATGATAAAACAACCATTATACATCCATTAATCTAAATAAGCACACATTTATATGCAGTATGAAAGTGATTGAGCCGATCTAGTTCCTAATGTGTGTATATGTATCCACGAGTAACCACTAGCAAACACTTGCATCCACTAGCATCCATCAATCATAACATGTTCCAAATACATGTTTACATCCATTGGTCACTACCTAAGGATAAAGAATATGACCGAGGAGATACATTAAAAGGTAGATACAAGCTTGAATAAACTTAAGGAAAAAGAGATCAAAGATGTACCCTCAAAAAGAAAAGGGTATGCTGCATGTATTTTGGCCTCAGTCTCCCAAGTCACGTCTTCTTCGGTGTCGCTCCATTGAACTTTGACAAGCTTAACTTCACGGTTGCGTAGCTTTTTGACTTCCATCCCCAATATACGAGTTGGAACTCTCCTCATAGTCGCTTCTCGATCCACTTCAACTTCCTCTAGTATGTTTGGCTCCATAACTTCTGCCGACTCATGTAAGCACTTTCGTAGCTGAGAGACATGAAAAACATTATGAACTCCAGCCAGTCTTTCGGGTAGCTCTACTCTGTAGGCCATCGTCCCAATCCTTTCGATGATAGGAAATGGTCCTACAAATCGTGGTGCCAACTTTCCTACGGACCCAAAGCGGATGACATTCCTCAAAGGAGATACTTTAAGGAACACCTTATCCCCAACCTCAAACTCAAGGTCGGTCCTTCTCTTATCAGCGTAGGATTTCTATTTATCTTGGGCAGTCTTCATTCTCCTTCGTATCAAGTCCACTTTCTCTGAAGTCTCTCTAAATCATGCCCGGCCCAAGTATAAGTTCATCTGTGGACTCTCACCAATAAGTTGGTGATCGATATGGCCTTCCATATAAAGCTTTCAAGGGTGCCATGCCTATAGTGGCTTGGTAGCTATTGTTATAAGAGAATTCCACCAAAGGGAGATGATCCTCCTAAGATCCTCCAAAGTCAAGAATGCATAGTCTCAAAAGATCTTCCAGTACTTTGTTCACCCTTTCCATCTGACCATCGGTTTGAGGGTGATAGGCTGTAATTAAACATAGCTATGTGCCTACAGCCTCTTGCAAACTCCTCCAGATATCGCTTGTAAAGATAGAGTCTCGATCACTCACTATGCTAGAGGGTATCCCATGGAGTTGAACTATCTCCTTAAGATAAATGGAGGCTAAAGACGAGGCAGTCCTCCTACTTTTGACAGGTATAAAATGAGCGCTTTTCGTGAGCCTGTCCACTATTACCCAAATACCGGTATTGCCCCTTCTTGACCTAGGCAACCCATCAGCAAAGTCCATCGAGATGCTCTCCCATTTCCATTGTGGAACTTCTAGCAGATGAAGCAAACTGTCAGGCTTCTTCTGCTCTTCCTTGACTTGCTGGCATATCATGCATTTCGAAACAAATTCAGCTACATCCCTCTTCATGCCATTTCAAAAGAAAACTCTTTTGATATCTTTATACATCTTGTCTCCACCGGGGTGTATGGTCATCTTGGAATGGTGTGCTTCTTCCAGAACCATCTTCATCAAATCTCTTGCTTGCGGGACGCATAGTCTTCCATCCCGTCTCAACCAACCCTTATCATCGATGGAGTATCTATTGAGGTGACTAGAAGTCTCTCCCCTAATCAGCTTATCTATCACATCAACTAGCTGAGGGTCTTCACGTTGTGCGGTTCCTATTGAGTCCAACAAAGTAGGCCGCACATCTAGCATTGCCATCAAGCCAGTCACATAATCAACAGAGGGCTAAAATCAAAAATTGCTATGTACTCCAAACTTTGCCTTTCTACCAAGAGAGGACTTAAGGTCAGCTTCTTTCTACTTAGGGCGTCTGCTACTACATTGCCCTTGCCAGGAGTATAGGAGATTTCAAAGTCGTGTGAGGCGGGAAACTCCATCCATCTTTGCTGTCTCTTATTGAGGTCTTTCTGCGAGAAAAGGTACTTCAACGATTTATGGTCAGTATACAATTCAAATTTCTCACCTAAGAGATAGTGGCGCCAAGACTTAAGCGCAAAAACGATGGATGCTAACTCTAGATCGTGGGTTGGGTAGTTTTTCTCATGCACTTTCAACTGCCTTCCACCATATGCTACTACCTTCCCCTCTTGCATTGAAACAACGCCTAGTCCCGTACCGCATGCATCTGTGTATACTGTAAACATCTTGCTCCCATCTGGTAATGTCAAAACTGATGCTGTTGTCAGGGCCCTCTTCCATTGTTGGAAAGCGACTTCGCAATTCAAATCCCAAGTGAAAGTCAGGTTTTTCTTCGTTAACCTTGTAAGTGGAGCTGAAATTTTCGCAAAGTCTTTAATGAACTTGCGATAAAAACTTGCTAGTCCAAGAAAACTTCGGACTTCGGTTGCATTCTTTGGAACCTTCCACTCCTGGACCGCAACTAATTTTGCGGGGTCCACAGCTAACCCTTCTTTGGACACCACATGCCCAAGAAATCTTACTTCTTCCCTCCAGAAGTGGCAGTTGGAGAATTTTGCTTTTAAATGATGTGCACGGAGAGTATCCATGACTTCCCTTAAATGAAAAGCATGCTCTTCCTCGTTCTTCGAGAAAATCAGAATATCATCTATGTAGACCACCACGAATATATTGAGAAATTCCCAGTACACTCTGTTCATCAAATCGATGAAATAAGCAGGTGCGTTTGTCAAGCCGAAAGGCATGACGAGCCATTCGAAGAAACCGTCCGGGGTTCTGAACGATGTCTTATCAATGCTATCTCCAGCCACTCTTAGCTGATGAAATCCGGTAGCCATATCTAATTGGGTGAAAACCGTTGCACCTACAAGCTGATCGAACAAATCGTCTATTCTTGGCAGTGGGTGCCTATTCTTCTTGGTCAGCTTGTTTAGCTCCCTATAATCAACGCATAGGCGAAGTGAACCGTCTGCTTTGGTTGTGAACACCACTAGAGCACCCCATACAGAAATACTCCGCCTCATAAACCTTTTTTCTAGCAGCTCCTTAACTTGCTTGCTAAGCTCCTTTCTCTCCCTTGGAGCCATGTGCCTAACGGGTAAAGCAACGGGTTTTGCGTTATCAACTAGATATACGCGGAAGTCTATCTCCCGCTTCGGAGGCAAGCCCTCTAATTCCTCAAAGACATCCGAGTATTCACGGACCCCTCTAACAGACTACAAATTCTCAACAGACGCGTCAAGCGATTCTAGATAACATAGCATAACAGAACTCATGGGATTACAAGAGATTTCAAGAGTGTTGCCCAAGCGAGTCATAAGACTAACCTCTCTCTTTTCACAATCTAGGACGGCTCCATTACTGGATAACCAATCCATGCCCAGAATTAAGCAATAGCCCATGAAGCCCAAAACATAAGCATCACATCTAAACCCAACGTTAAGTGTAAAAATTTCCAAATCCAAACAAATCATCGACAAATAGGCTGAGCCCCCAATTGGATTTGAAACAACTAAGGGATCCTTTACTATATTGGTGTTTAGGTGTAGTGACTCAACCAGAGCAGTAGATATAAAAGAGTGCGATGCACCAGAATCAAAGAGTGTGCAAACAGGATGATCAAAAAGATAAACTAAACTTTCAACAGAAATCGTTCTACCTCGTTCTTGCAGCGGTGGGGCCACGAGAGCCTGGACCTGCCCCCTTGCCTGCCCTGGTGCCATGAGAGCCTGAATCTGCCCTCTAGAGGTAGGCCCTGCTCTCTGCCCTTTCTTTGGGCAGTCCTTAATCAGATGTCCTGCCTCGCCACAGTGGAAACAACCAGTCTTCTTCTTCTTCCTACAGTCTTTGCTCAGATGGCCTGGTGTCCCACAGTTAAAGCATCTTTTCTTTCCCTTGTCGTTGTTGTCTTTACCACCCTTCTTATTTTGCTATTACTGTCGTGGTTTATTTTGATCCCCTTTCTTCTCAGGTGCCTTATTAGCATTGGCGCCTTTCTCCTCTTCATGCATAAGCACCATGTCAACTAGTCTCTCAAAGGTGGCCCCATAGGGATGTGGGTCATAGCTAACCCATGTAGCGGCTCGTTCAAACCATTAACAAATCTCAGGGCCTTCTTTTCGGGTGTATTCACCAAGTCCAAGCCAAATCTCGCCAACTGATTGAACTTGTTGACGTACTCTTTCACTGATAGATTTCCCTGCCTCAATGCCAAAAACCTTTCCATGTATAGATTCTCTTCTGCCCGTGAGAGAAACTTTGCCTCAAACCTACGCCTGAAATCCGGCCATGTATCAACTGGACGCTCTCCATTAGTGACCTCCCACCAAAACGAGGCCTCATCCTTCATTAACAGGCAGCTAATTGGACCTTTCTTCCATCTTCTACCTCAAAGATTCCAAATAATTCTTCCACCTCCTTCAGCCAATTTCGAGCTTCAACAAACGTCTCCGACCCGTGAAAAGGTTTTCCGCCCATTGCCCGAAAGTCCTTGCATATCTTCACGAAAGTATCAACACGGGGAGGAGGAGCATTTGCTGGGCCTGCGACATTGGCCCTAGCTTCCAGATACCTTCTAAACCATCCTGGTATCGGTATCCCCTCGGGTATCTCGGGAATTCCAGACATGCTGAAAAGAAAATGAAGAGGTTCAAACGGAGATTTCGAAAGGAAGATATATGGCTCTTGGGGGTTATGTTTTTAAAATAAACTTTTCTCTTAAAAATACTTTCCTTAAAACATATTTTTGAAAGTATTTCTTTATAAAATGTTTTTTTGAAAAATAGTGTTTCAAAATATCTTATCTGTTCTGGTAACCTTCAGCTCTGATACCACGTGTGACACCCCATCTCCATTAAGGTCACTCACAAAGGGAATGCCTTAATTTTGGTGGAGCGTTTATTATGTATAGAACAGAAAAGTAAACAAGACAAATAAATATATTGGTACTTGGAAAATAAAAACCACTTTTATTGCAGCGGAGAAATAGTTTGGTAACATCACATCAAAAACCAACTGCAAAACCAAATACACTTATTGTCCATCTTGACAAATAAGTTCTAAGTACATAAAATAAAAGACATAACCCCAACATAAAATAGCCTTAAATAAGATAGGTTGAACATTACTTCAGCAATCCAAGAAACTTCCAAAAGAAAGAGATAAAGCTATCCTAATCAAGCTCCACTAGTACTAGTCCCGCCTTTAGCACCTTGGGGGAGGGAGGGGAAGGAAGAAAAGAGGTGGAACCAAAGTGGGCCAGACATAAAGTCTGGCAAGTGCAATAACTTTAATAATATAATCATTAAAATTACTAGGATAAGGCATAAGCTGGAAAATAAGGAAATGACTGTGAACAAATGGGCATGACAGAGCAAACAAAGAAAATAAGATGAACAAAGATAACATTAAAGGTGCACCTAATCACTATAAGACAATTACTACATTGCACCACACCAAACACACTAAAAGTGAATCCCGCCTACAAAACTTAATAATGATAATGGTAGTTTCGTGTACCCCTAGCTACCTTCATAGGTGCCGTCTGCCCCTATCTCCACTAGGTGTACCCACTACCCTCATTGGATCGGCTCCCTAACTCGTAGATAACTGTGCTGGCCCCACAGTGGGGTGTATCACTCCCCAAAGTGGCAACCACATACCACCAAAAATGCACGGCTTATATCTACACGATGCAACAACGTCTTACCTACCAGCGCGGGGCCACACACGCACATGACCCCGTTGGAGTTGCGTTGCCACCGCTAACCTGTTTTGACCTCTTACAATCAAACCCAGTACGCGTGTCCCGTCCTTGACTTGGGTCGAGCCCACAAAGATACTTAATGGGTTACTGGTTTGAAAAGGGCCCTCATGTATGACACAAGCCTTCCATCTATGCTTGGTCCCCTCTAAGGTTTTCCCCACTTAACCCCATTCTTATTAATGTCTTCTTACATGTTTAAATCTTGGTTAAGTGCATCTAATCGTATTTCACATGCCACCAAGGCACCCACTTAATTTCACATGCCACCCAAGGCACCCACTTAACCCCATATGTCCCACCACATGTTTATCTGGTTAAGTGTTTCTTAATCCATTAACACCGTAACCTTGTAAAGACCTTCCACATTAGACTGGCATTTGTGGCTGCTGGATTTGCCGGGCGGGTCCGGCAGTCTTACACCACAAACGAGCCTAACATCGTGTCTTTACAACTGTTACACATTTAATTCATGCCATTGACCTTTCACATTAGACTGGAATTTGTGGCTGTTGGATTTGCCAGGCGGTTCCGAGCAGTCTTACACCACAAAAGAGTCTAACCTCGTGTCTTAGGCGGTTTATTATTACACATCTTTATTTAACCCCAAAGTGGATTAATATCCCTATCCAAATTTGTAAATAAATTCAAAATATACTTGTGTCCATAATTGTCACCTAAATTATGTCCATTTATTTCAGGTATATAAATTATACCAATTATTGCCTCAAATTAATTGTATGCCTTTTAAAGCCATTACATGCCAATTCTCAATACGTGTATATTCAATATTACCCCCATCGTCCCCACGTTGTTCGTTTGCTTATCATCACACACACACACACGCACACACACACACACACATACACACACACACACACACACACACATATATATATATATATATATATATATATATATATATATATATATATATATATATATTAGACTAGCAATTAGTCTAATGACATAAAAGGGAAGAAACATCGCAAATTTGCATAACACACAAAATGGATCTAACTTACGAACAAGGATTACAACATATCTTGCATAAACTTTGTATTGTCATGAATCTAAACATAGACCTTAAGGTGTGAACTTGCAGGTATGAACATAGTTTTCACCCAAACTTGTATAGGCCATAGTCACAAACTTGCATAAAACTATATGTCATAGATCTAAATCTAAAGGTGTAAACTTGCATAAATGTGAATCCAATTTCTACCTAAACTTGCATACAGTCACTTTATTTGGTTCACATGTAAACTTGTATACAATTCACATAGAAACTAGCATATAATCTACACCCAAACTTGCATATTAAATGATGTCAAACATGAATCAAGTTGAACATAGATGATTGAGCATATACAAAGGAATCCACAACAAAAACTGTCATTATGAACAACTAGCATATATTCACAAAATAACACATTTTCCCAATGTTTCACAAACATAGCCATATAACCCAAATTATAACTCAACCCAATTAACTTGTTAATTATCTTATCAAAGAAATTGAACTCACAACTCAAAGAAGGTCTTGAGTTCTGGGATCTGTGTTCTAAAATTCATTTAGCTCGCCTCTGAAGTAGACAAATTTGTTGTTGTTGTTGTTGTTGTTATAGACTTGAGTTGAATTGAGTTGATTAGCTTTTCTTCGCTCCTAGTTAGTGGCGGCTACTCTAGGTTGCAGGGTGATAGCATGAAGGCCATGGTTCTAATTTTTATTAGGTTTTAGGGTTTGAGTCTACATGTGTTTATATAGAATTTCAATTCAATTAGAGCCGTCAGATGAACCTAGAGTTAACCACAACCATTCAGACCAGATCAGAACTATCCAGAAACCATAGTGACTCAGCAACAAGTCAAAAGTCGTCAAAATTCAGATCTAGCCGGGGGGTGGGGCAGGTCGACCTGTAGGGGGGAGGTCGACATAAGGGTCGACCTGGGTCCTGGGCAAGAATTTTCCCGCCCAACCCGCTTCTGACTTCTGTTTTGAATTTTGAATCTGGTTTCGAGTTGTTTGAATTTATTTGAATTTCTAAAACTTTCGACAGTCGTAACTTCTTCGTAGGAAGTCCAATTTACGCAAACTCATACTCTATATCAACCAGAATTCCGAGACGAACACAATGGTGTAACCCGTTTCCCTTGATATGCCCATTTAAAATTAATTATTCCTCTATTCATTAGTTTATGTTAACAAAAACACGGGGTGTTACAATTCCTTTGTAATATCTACACGAAAATACTCAAAAGGTATCTCTTATTGGTTCGTAAGTCATGTTGGGTTTGATTGTACCCAAAATGCTATTTAGTGTGACTTGTTTGTATTGAAATCAAGTTTGTTATGCCTTGAGGCCGAAATTTTAGAGGATATCTCCTTTGAGCCTTGAAATCAAGGAGTGTAATAGATTTTTAAGTGATTAAAAATCCGCATAGGTTTTGGTGTGGGACTAGATGTAAGATAACTCCAAACTAGCATAAAATACGGTGTTTTCCTTCACTTTATTGCTTTTTTTACTATTTTTGATTCCGATATTATTTCTGTGATAAATATGTGATAACTTGCTCATATTAAAGTATAACTGAAGTAATTCAAATAAGATTCATTTAAATCCTATAGGCACTATTCATCCACCCTTTAGTGTTAGGTTTTTCCTAAGACATATTTCCGTTGCACCAACAATTGGTATTAGAGCATAAGTTTTCAAAAGTTTCATTATTTGATTTTTGAAAATAGTAGTAATAGCCACCAATACTGGTAATGTTGGTGCGTAAAACTAGCATAACACCGAAAGATTCTTGAGTTAACAAGAATAAAGTTCCATGTATGGAAAGCAGAAACAAAAGATTTATAGTGGTTCGGTCCGAGTTCAACCTATGTCCACTGTTAAGATTTTTGCCAATTTTATTCACTGTTGAAGGATTATAGTGATGGAAATCATTATCATGGTTTAGAATGATTCAATAAGTTTTCGGGAGTCACTGTTTGAAAGTTCAAAGCCTTGAGAAAAAAGTACTTCTTCTTTTCCAAAGCTTAAGAGGTATTAATGGTGTCCGAAGTCCGCTCAAGGTGTCAAATCAAGCAAATGCCCAGAGATTTCAAGTATGAGGTAAGGGTATTTATAGGTAGTGGATTAGATGGGAGTAGGTGAGAATTGGGGTCCACAGGATGAAATTCGCATCTCATGTAGCAGGCACAGTTGAATTTTGTATCCCGATCTGGGGGATGCGAAATTCGTATCCCTTGGGATTGGAACTCGTATCCTGAGGGATACAAAACTCGTATCTAGGGGATATGAAGTTTCATATCTCGAGGGATACGAAACTCATATCTAAGGGATACAGGTTTCATATCCAAGGAGACACGAATTTCGTATCCGAGAGATACAAAATTCGTATCCTATAGGACACAAAATTGAGAGGGGTTTGCGCAGTGGCTTGTGGCATGTGAAGTGTCCAAGTGGGAGTCTTTCTAAGGGGTTGCGAGGCCTACACTCGCGTGACTACCTTCATGCCTGAATTCTGGGTATCTCGGTGACACTTCGAGCTTTTCGGCTTCGTGATGGGGCGAGTCGAGTGGGCCTGTAGTGATTTTGGGTACCAGTCCAAAATGTCAGTTAACACTTGCCCTCCAAAGTATGTCTTGTCTTGACTGATATGCTTTGAGTTGATTCGAGCATCTCCAGAAGCTAGAAAGATCTCAAGCCATGCCGAGCGCTTGGTCGCAACAATTCCATTGAGAATGCTGAGAATTCTTATTCCCTTGTATCTTTGTTGAATATCTAATTCCTATCAACTCAAGAAATTAAACGTTAGTCATCAACTATCACTAACGTCGAAATGTAAATGGGTCATTGTCGACATAGTGTCGTGGATGCACTCACACGTTTTTATGTGGCATTACACGATCTGACCGGAGTTTGCAATAAAACATAAATAGTTAGTATGTCTTCGGCTTACGATGGCATGAGTTGGTTTTCGAAAATGATATCGAATCGTGAATTTGATTGCTTGGCCTATTCTCTTGAGTCATTCAAACTCATGAGCGTATGGTTGGTTAACAAATCAAGTTGGGCTCGATGGTTGTTGTTTCGAAAGAGTGTGCACCTAATCATAGCCGAAGTCGCGAGTCTGTAATTCTCAAAGGTTGGGAATTCCCTCCTCTTTCCCTTTATTTAAAGGTGATACGAAATTTCTCATCTCGGGAGGATATGAATTTTCGTATCCTGTAGGGATACGATTTTTCTTGTATCCCGTGGGGATAAGATATTTCATATCCCATAGGGATACGGTTCTTGTATTCCATGAGGGTATGATACTCTGATCCCTCTACCCCTTCCCTTCACATGAATATCAGGATAAGTTTTCTTTAAATCTACACTTGGCATTTATTTTGAGGAACTCGAAACCCAACCCCACAGTAGACCTCGAAAATCACGCATCCTACCTCGAATCGAAGTTAGGTGGGTTCTAATATCATGCATGATTCATTTTTTGTGGTTGAACTCGTTTGATTTGTGTAGCTTTGCGATGTTCGAGGCACGAGGCCATGGCCCGATGCTTGGCCATGGCATCTCGTTGAGGGAATGAGGCATCACTAAGGAGATGAATGGTGTAGAGAAGAAGACTATGGGATAAAAATTAAAGCTTCGCATCGTAGAGGCGATTCGGAGAGTGGGATGGTGAAAGGAATAGGAATGGAGACAAAGGGAAATAAAAGAGAAGGAGGAGGATTTGAAATTGATACTTCACATCTCGAAGATGAAGAGGGATACAAAATTTCGATTTCGTATCCCAAGGCGGTAAGGGGATGAGAAACATCGATTTCATATCACTAAGAAGGGTATATGAAATTCTAACTTCGTACCCCTAAAGCAGGATGTGAAATCGAGATTTCGTGTCCAACCCTGATGTCCAAATTCCCCAAGTCGTGGGATATGAAAATCTTATCCATGGGACTTAGAGGATTCCTGTTCAGGTGGATTCTAAATGAGGGGGAGCAATAGAGTGCGAATCTCGTTGAGGAAAGCGAGATGCAAAATTTGGTTTAAGGATTCGAATTTGCACAAGTTTGGGGATGTGAAATTCGTATCCCTGATACTTAACAATAATTTTAAGTCCCTAGGGGAGTTGGATATAAATTTTTATATCCAGTCGATCCATCCCATTGTGCCTAATGAAAATTTGACTTCTAAAAGACCCATCTTTGGACTTATGTCGTTTTTGTGATGTTATGTGATTGGATCAGACTATGGTTTGAACGCGCCGACCATTAATTTCTTCATGTTCGAACTTGAACTAATAATCCGGACTTGCATATAGGATCAGAGTATAAACTCGAACATGGACACATGACTGAACTACCAATCCATGGACCTAATTCTCGACCTTAATCACGACATAATCGGGAGTCGATGTGAATCCGATGATATCGGTTAACGACGATGGTTTTAGTTCTAAGGACTTATGATCATCACCGTATCCCGAGTTCTTTTTACTCTAATTGCATCAGCACTACACGACACTGCACGTTCATGTTAGTTTACACCAACATAGAGGATGAATTTTTTTCAGTGCGGTATCTAATGCGATTATCTTAAAAGTATAGTTTGCAATGACATCAAGAGCTTCTCGAAAACTTAAAGGATTGGAAGATGAAACTACAGAAATTCCACCATCCCTGGATAGGTCATCCCACAATTCCATTTTAGGGTGCAGCGAGCTTGAAACCTCAGAGGCTTCCAACCCCACCCAGCGTGCGGGTCCACCCGTTGCACCCGATCAAGATGTTCAGTCAGAAGGAACATAACAGCTGGTCAGGCACACAGTCGAGCCAATGATACCGGAAGGGGCTAGAGCCTTCGAAGGAAGCCCCGAGAGAAAACATGATGTAGACATTATGCAGGAAGACATTCATGAGGCATCGTATATGATGGTTAATGCTGCAATAGTTGAAGATCCATAGGATTTGGTTCCTGTACGGATGGACGAAGCTGTGTTGAGGCGCGTTTGTAAGAAGTATGACATACCCTGGGACGACGTTTGCGTTCCCAAGGAAGGGAACAGGGTACATGCCCTCCGGAAGTATACACTGCCTTGAACAAGCATTTGTGCGTTGGTGGATGCGCTCCCCCATCCTGCGAGTTAGTCTTGGATATGTTGCGCTTCTTCCACTTAGCACCGGCGTAGTTGCATCCAAACGTGTGTACTTTCCTTCTTTGTACTTGCATCCTATTCTCGGAACACCTTTGCAGAATTCTAACATGAGAGGACATTCGATTTCTTTTCCCGATGAAAGTAGGTCTACCGTCGTGTCTTCTATTATCTACTTTGAGGAAAAAGACAACACCCGATTCATCCTGGGGCGCGTAGCAGACTTAGAAGTTTTAAGTATGATTCATTCTACGTTCGCTATCCCCTAGGATTTACGAGGTGATGGTAGACTGGAAGTAAGTGTTTCTTTTTTCCTTGGGTTTGTATTTAGTTGATTCGTAAGCTCGAGACTAACTTGATGTTTGTGTAACAAGCATTCCCCCAAGCCCTAAAGGCAAGGTATATTAAGAGCGGCTTGTTGCGCCGAGGGCCAATCCAGCTGAATATCGCACTGCCCAAAATATCCTAGTCGATCGTTTGCTTCGTCAAGCGGGTCTATTTCCTACACATTGTTCAATTGGCCGTATGGGCGGTGCTGAAGAAGGAGAAGTGGGGGAAGCTAAAGGAGGAAGCAGTTCTCCGGGTCTGCAAGTGAAACATCCCCCTGTTGCGCCCCAACGACGTAAGCCCGTAAGAGCTCAGGGAAAACCTTACGAGCACAGCGTCAGTGATGAGGAGATACCCACTAAAAGAGAGGGTTTGCCAGCCACCTCTGTACCTTCTCCCATAGATGAGACGAGGTCAGGAGCATTGGACAGGCCGATTTCTTCTGTTTTCACCTATGGACCACCGCATCGTTGGAGATGGATGACCAATTTAAAGACTTGGACAAAGTCTCGATTGTACTGACAATGTCTTGGCCGAGTGGCACAAACACCTAGGGCTGTTACGGTAATGGTAAATTTACCAGTACCATACCAATACCAATTAATTGGTAAAAAAAATTGTGCCACTTTGGTTTACCAATGTTATCGGTATGGTAACGGTAAATTTGCCATTGTTAACGGTAAACATAGCGGTAAAGAAAAGTCAAAACCTGTGGAATGGTAAATTTACCAATCATATTAAATTTAATTTTCACTATTAAATCAAACCTTAATCATAGACACTTTTAACGATACATCATGGTTTTTAAAAATATTTTGTAGTATCATTTATGATGATGATTCTTTTTAAGTTTTGTTAGGCTCAAAGTTTAGATTATAAATGTTATTGTCTCATATTATTGTAAATAAGCTGCGATGGAATAAGAAACACTTAGATGTCAACTAAAACATGTCGTAATACTAATATAAATATCATAGAGTAATAATAAAAAACAAGATAATTGCTTTTTTTCCAAATTTTAGTGCAACAAAATTTGAATGTTTGTTGTACTGGTAAATTTCCCATTACCAGCGAACGGTATACCAGTTTATCTATATAACAATGAATATTTTACCATTGGTAATAGTAAATTATCTGTAGCTATTATTGACTTATCAATAGTACTGGTACGATAATGATTCTCATGTACCGATAGCCGTTACTATTACCATAACAGCCCTACAAGTACCGGAAGCCTTATGTTGAACATTGGAAAGGTCACCTTTTCCAGTGGGTTAAACTTTGGTCTGTGGAGGGAA
The DNA here is from genome assembly GCA_030737875.1 of Allium sativum. Classification (NCBI taxonomy): domain Eukaryota; kingdom Viridiplantae; phylum Streptophyta; class Magnoliopsida; order Asparagales; family Amaryllidaceae; genus Allium; species Allium sativum. The sequence goes on along the minus strand of CM060923.1, from coordinate 533,690,875 downwards.
CACTTAAGACATATACTTATAAACACTGCATGACACAACATTTGTTTGTGTGCATGGGATGTTCGATTCTAACTTTGAATATTCTTCGTGCAAGCGCAATGGTTAGAGAAAGTGACAAAGACCGAGGTCGAAGGTCTGGAGGTCACCGACCACAGAAGAGCGGGGTTGTGAGTGCTTTTAGGAGAGGCACATACTTGTTTTCACATCCCCTAGTTCTTATGACCGCAATGGTGATTGGCGCTATAGAGTTCAACCTTGACACTCAAACTCTCTACCACCTCTCATCCGGCTGTTGGGGACAAACAGAAGATCAGAAATTGTGAGCATAAGGCAGTAGACGTCGAGGATTCCTCCTTATGTTCCACCCGTAGCGCCCGTGACCGAATCTGTAAGTAAGGAGTTGGTGCTTGGAGGGTGAGGAAACATAAAAAAGTCAATGGAAAAGAAGGGCCCACCGTTTCTTGATATGTTGAAGGTCACCCAGCTTAGCCTCGAAGAGAAGAAAGAGATACTTAAGGTTCCCTGGTTTCTATTTTAACGAGCTGATGTGGTTGTCAAAATTTCACCACATACCGCTAGATATGGACAATGATGTGTACAACAAGGTGTACGATTTCTACTTCCAGTAAAGGGAAATGTACAAGTATGCAAGGAAGCTCTTAGAGCTGATTTATTAAAAGAATATAGCACTCTAGAATCTACAACAGGAGGTCAACACTAAGATAGTGAGTCTCGGGCACCGGGAGACTAAACCGAGTAAGTTAGAGTTTCATCTCACCTATTTCCACGTATTTGAGTAACACATTTATGCACTAACTCACTGTTGTCAAAACAGAGGATGTGGAGAGGGAGCTCAAGAAGGTAGAGGCCGAGGCAAAAGAAGCTCGGAAATCATTTAAAGATACGTTGGTAACGTGTAACTTGTCGAGCCCTCTGACGTCACTGCAATAACACGCCGAGCCCTCTGACATCATTGCAGCCCCCTTCGAACAAGTTGTTGCCTTGGTCAATTTTCTTACCACTGCCGACACTACCAAAATTCTCCTCATCGCCTCAACGCCTCTAGCATATGTCAGACAATCCTACGTAACTCGACCATCAGCCTTCCCCTTATAGAAGCATCGGATTCTCGTTCATTTTATTTGCTCCCTTGTTTGCGGTGACATCTTTATCCACTTAGTCAACTTTTCAATGAGTGCAAACCATTTACAGATTCGATTTGGCGCCTTGCTTTGAGTCGGCCAGTTCTTCCTTAACCCGTGGATGAAGCTGAGAAAATTGCTGAAATTATTATTGGAATCATTACAGTGTTAAATAATAATAATAATGGAATAATATAAATTTGGATTTGTTGTATAAGAGAAACAAAGAAATAAGATATGTGTGTTACTTTTATGTTTACTTAATGCAGTTAGCTTGAATCATTATTTTCGAGTAGCACCCTATCTTATAATGAAATTTAATCTCTGACAGTAATGTTGTTTTGAAGATATATTATGTGCAAAGGCATTTGGAACTATTTCAGCAGTACTTACTGTGAAATGTTAATGGCAGAGTGAAATTGCATTTGAAGTCAGCAACAAAACATGATATTTATCTTGGTGACCTTTAAATGTATCCTTCAAAACTTGTTTATGAATTACTTAAAGAACCAAAACCGTTGTCTCACAATAGAAAAAAGTGCAACATCTTATCATATTCTGTAGTTGTATTCAATTTAATAATTCTGCTAAATCTTGATAGTTTTTGTTGTTCATAAGTGATATTCAATTTAATATTAAGCGCGAATATACTAAATTTTATTAATAATAGTAGTGTTTCCGAGCCTTGAAACCAATCTTGAACACACGCGATATTTTAGAATATTCACTCCTAAAATTTGAGCAAAGAAATGGTTGCAGCAATCAAGTTGGTAATGTGTAACGGCGAGTAGCGAGGATATTTGATGTTGCAATCAACTTAGCAACCATCATTTGTCGAAATTGATATAAAGGAGATGGCATGGCAACACTTCTACTGTTGGAAACTGATAATGATGAGTGTGTATTCTAAATAATCGTCTTTATAAAAGAGATGCAGTATGTTTTAAAATTTTGTGACATGGTGTTTGGAGTAAAGATTTGATTTTTGTAAGATCCAAAAGTTTAAAATTTTCAAACTTTAATGAGTTGAGTATTGATTAAGTGTAAACGATTTAAAATTGTATGACTTTTGGTTTAAGCTAATCTTATCTTAAGTAAATTAATAATGGTAATGTTATTAAATTGAAAATTTATTTTGGTTTTTCCTTAAGTAAATTGCAGGGATGCAATTTATTTAAGGGGGGAGTCTGCAACAATCCGGGTTTTGGGGTACCTGGGTAAACAGATTTTAATGTGTTTTGTAATATAAGAATGAAGGAAGTAAAACACTAAATCAAAAGCGGATAACTCGTACAATCATTTGGGTATTTAAATGCAGAAATTTGGAGAATTTGTGATTAGTTTGAAGAAACGCCGGTAATGTGATCAAGAAAAACCATTTTGTCAACAAATGACTTTTACTTGTTAAAATATTATATGCATGTCGCAACTAATGTATCAAAAGTGCATAAACCCTCCTTTCGTATAACTATGGATTAACTAATTAAGTGTGGATTAGTATAAATTAAAAGGTGTATAAACATGTTTGACAACAAAGGGGACAAGTGTAAGCTTGCTTGAAAGAAATTGGACAAGTGTCGAAAAATAAAAAAAGACTAGAGTAATGTAGAGAAATTTAAGTAGAACATTCTTTATTATTTCTCATGAACCCTTTATGGAAATGAGGTGATTCTTTTTATTGTTGGAAAGTAATCTTGGAAAGGAAAAACTTTCATTTGTACCACTTTTTAAGATTTTGAGAAGAGAATTTTCGAAATCCACTTGCAAGTTAAGAAATATTCTGGCATATGTTTTTAGTTTATAAAATAGTTACTCTTGGTCATTAAGACACATGGTTACTACCAAAATTAACGCCGAAACAGGCTAATGGTGTAAGGGTATCAGACCATTATAAGTATAGGAGAGCAATCCGGAAGCAAAGAGGCGGCACAAGATAAGCCCAAAAGCCTGAGAGAAGCCTTCGAAGCAACAAACAACCGACACCTACTTCAAAGGATAACGCTTGAATTTTGTAACAACCCGCATTTTACGTATCAGAGGATCATAAAATATTTTCATTTCATTCCTTGAGAGTTGGATCATTCTCATATTTTAATATGTTGCTTATGGGGATGTGAGACATGTCCATAATTTTTACCGATTTTGTTTGTGACCATTTTGCCCTGTCAGCCTTGTACAGGGATAACTTTTGACTCAGGTCGAATCCGTGGGTGAGACCTGTGCCATTGGGAAGGAATTGATGGTTGTCTTTCCGTAGAGTGGTTACATTAAAGATTTGGCTTAGCGGTTTGGGAGAAATCGTTGTTTTAAGGTTTTTCGGTTGGTTGTTCAGGTTTTGGGTGCCTAATGGGTTGATTTGGGGGAGGCCCATTAGTGGGCTGGTGAAAACTATAAAGAGGGGGTAAGAGATATAGAAAAGGGTTTATTTTTCCATTCTCTCATTTGGTGCCTTGTGCTCCTCCTTGCTCTAACACCTTTCCACAATTAAAAATCATAATCCAAGGGGGGAAATCATAGATCTACATCGTTGAGGCTAGATCTACATTGATTGAAGGGTAAATTCACTGGACCAAGTGATTTGGGGGCAAAGTGCTTGCTATCCGGATTCTTATTTCATTAATTTTAGCTTATTTTGGAGAATCAGTGAGTGATTTGCATCTCTCACATGGATTCAATGAAGTGTATGAGGGTTTGAACATATTTTTCGTCAATTTCAAGTGTGTTTCGAAAGATCTATGCATTGGTAAGTCCATCTTCATATTAATCACCCAATGATTTGATTTAGCAAGTTTAGATAGGTAATTTCTATGATATTTCACGTGAATGTGCAAGTTAGATCCATGGTTTTGTTCATATGTACATTTATGGTGATTTTGGTGAATTTTACATTATTGTAGATGGAATTATCATGTTGGTGATATTATTGATTTCATATCATGCTTGTCGTCATGTTGGATGAGTTGGTTTCGTCGAATGTATCGTTTGGCGAAGTTTTGGTCGAAATCGGAGTTGAAATAGAGTTGTGCAGGTTTTAGGTCGGTCGAGCGAGCCAGTTTGGGTCGGTCGAGCGAGCCAGTTTGGGTCGATCGGTCCCTAAAATGTGTCTTGGAGAACAAGTTAGAAGACGTGCCCTGGTCGGTCTCATCTGGGTCGGGTCGGTCATTATGAGTCAGTTCGGTCTAGGTCGGTCTAGCGGGTTGAGGAGTTTAGTCTGGGTTGGTCGGTCCTGCGAGGGTTCAGGGTCGGTCGACCAGTATCCTGGGTCGAGCAGTATCTTGGGTCGAGTAAGCCAAGTGCCAGGATTGGGTCGTGCATGCAGGTGGTAGGTCGTACTCAGGAAGTTTATGTCGATCGTACAGGTGAGAAACTGGGGAATTAGAGTGGGTACTAGTCGGTCGAGCGTGCCCGATCAGTCGTCCATATACCCTGTTCGGTTGTGATTATGGAAGCACTTTAAACGCTGTGGTTGGTGGCCTAAGCATTGTGGTTTGTTTCCTTTAACAAATTGATGTGATGTTATGAATTGTTTTGGACCTTATGATTGATGTTTTCCTTTGGTTAGAAAGTGGTGATAACTTCGAAGTGAACTCCACGGAGGAATGACGAAGTGAGGTGAATTGTTCGTCGGATGTGATGAATGTGGAAACGACTCAAGGATGTATTGAGTTCATGTGAGGTGATTTCTCTAAAGTGTTCTGAGCTGATTAATAGTCATAATTGATAATGATTAAAGATGCGAAGGCCGAGGAATTGTTGTTGTCGTAGGTTCTAGCGAACTCAAAGCAGGGGGTACAACTGAAGACCGGTTGTAGGTCAAGTGCCCTGGGCATCGTGCATGGCCTAGACACGTGTTGAGTATAGCGCGTGGGGTTTTGCTAACTGGGGCGTCGTGTATGGTCCTTGACAATTGATGGCAAATTGATTGCCAGCCATACGATAAAGAGGGATCCAAAGCAAGGATGGCGGTGATAGCCAGAGTCAGTCATGGACGTTTGAATGCTTGTCATGATAATGGTTGAGTAACTATCGAAATGTATGAATGGTTTTCCTAGTTGCCATAGCTGAATTGTTATTCCTTTGGATGTATGGATCGTAAAGGCTATCACTGTCAGATGTGGGAAGTTCAGTTGGGAGTTCTTCTCTGGAGCTGGGTAGATTAGTTGTTTATTTACCCATTCTCATATACTTTATTGCTCACTAAGACTGTTGTCTGACTCAAGGTTTTACGTTTCCTCTTATTAACTTGGGCTGTTCATCCAGTTGTTCAGATAGGCAGAATGGGTGCCAGGTGACAGGTGATTGCTTAGTGAGGGCGAAATTGCTGTACGGCGGCGAGTAGGAGGCTAGCGTACTATTTTACTACTATCTAGTACCTTTGTTTTTCCATTGTTTGCTATTTCTCTAAGTGTTGTAGTGAGGAAAATTGTACAAAAACTATTGTTGTTATCCACGTGTATGGGAATTACTTTCTAGTGGTCATGAAATTTTAGTGTTTTCTGCTTCACTATCACTGCCTGTTGTATATGTTTTATTATATTTTATCCTTGCGTTGTGAGTTTACGACATGTTCTGCTTATATATCATACCTTGATGATCATCTATAGCTGCCTGGCACTCCTTTCAGTACATTATTCCTCTTGTATAGTGCAGGGGCTGTGGGCGGTCGTCACATTTGGTATTAGAGCTCTAATTAATGAATTTTAGCCAAAGTTCAAGGACATAATTACGTATGAGAGACGTACTTATAGATTTCAGTTGGATGCTTACTATACATATTAGCATACATAGTAGTAGCGGTTGTATTCTTTAGCAGTTTTTCTTGGATGTGGCTAATTATTCTAAATTGCAGATTTAGAATGTGTAGACGACCATCAAGACACGTTGCTAGCGAATCTAGTGCTGGAGGGGGTAATGGCGGTGCACATGACTACCCGGCCATGTTTGAAGCTATGATAGAAGTATGCCTTCGATGGAACCTCGCTTCAGTGGCAACTACAGTTGAAGTTGGAGTTCCAGTGCGGTAGAACTTGCAAAGCTATGCAAAGACTTTAACATCAATGTGAGGGAAAGAGTTCAAGGGCACTGAACCAATTGAAGAGGTTCAAAGGTGGTTGGATACGTGTGTTCGATTCTTCAAGGACTTGGGCATTGATGATGCAATAAAGAGGAAACTTGCATCATGGCAGTTAGTGGAAAGAGCGATGGACTGGTGGTACTCTGTCACAATTGAGACTCCTGAAGAAGATATTTCATGGGAGCTGTTCCAAGCTAAGTTTGGAGCGAAGTTTATCTTCACCGTGCAAAAGTCAATTCTGTTTAAGAGATTTGTGAAGCTTAAACATAATGGTCGCCCATGACTATATTTCTGACTTCGAGGCTTTGTATAAGTATGTTCGTTTATATGTGGATACTCCTTATCAAAAGAACGAGAAGTTTGCCATGGGGTTTGATGAATATCTTGGGAATCAGCTTGTGGATCACCTCGATGATAGCTTTGAGAAGATCGTCGAGAAGGCTTTGAGGCATTAAAGTTTGTTCCCTAAGAAGATGTCTGTTGTTGCACCTAAGGAAGAACAGAAGCCATAGCAGGGTGGTAATAATAAGAAAAAGAAGCAACAATAACAGACAGGAAAGGATAGCCAAAAGAAGCAGAAGGGAGAAGTGACTTGCTTCAATTGTTGGCAGGAAGGCCACTTTGCTAGTGAATGGAAGAATCCTAAAGCTGAGAAGAAGTGCTTCAGGTGTGGAAAACTGGGACATGAGAAGAAAGATTGTCCAGAATCAGCTAAAGGGAAGTAAGTGGTTAAGGCTTATGATTTAGGGACAGTGTCGTCTTCTTCGAAAGCTCCTACTGTAGAGGAAAGGGAAAGGGTGTCATGGTGCAAGGTACTCTTTCTATTCATAGTGTTTCAGTTCAAGTTTTGTTTGATAATAGAGCATAACATTCATTCGTTTGCAATGAGCTTGTGCGTTGCTTGGGTTTGGAACCTGAGATTTGTGATAGACCGTTGATCGTGACTAATCCAGTTGGGAGTTTGTCCAGTTTGTGCACGATTTTCCGTGGTCGAGTGTTGTCAAGTCATGGTTGCTCTTTTGTGTGTGATTGCTTTGTATTGAACTTCTCTGGGTTTGGGATCATCTTGGGCATGGATTGGCTCAACAGGTATGAGGCAATAGTGAATTGCGAGAAGCTAGAGGTGAGAGTAGGGGATATGGAAGGGCGAAAGGTATTGGTAAGGTGTAAGCGCGAAGAGGGTGTCTTCGTTAGCTTTCTATATTTTCTTGTGACTCCATAAGAAGACTTGTCATCTGTGTTGATCACTAATTAGTATGAGGATATCTTTGATAAATCAAAGGATTGTCGCCGCATTGTGAGATCGAGTTTAGGATCGATTTGGTCGAGGGTGCTAGACTAATCGTTATGCCTCTTAGGCCGATGGGACCTAAGGAACGGCGAGAGTTGGTGGTGCAAGTTTGAGACCTTCTTAGGAAGGGATTCATCCAGAGAAGTGTTTTCGAATGGGGTGCACCAGTCGTATTTGCAACCAAGGCAGATAGCTCGTTGAGGTTGTGTGAAGATTATCGTGAGATGAACAAGGTGACTAAGTAGAACAAGTATTTGTTGCCAAGGATTGATGACTTGTTCGATCAGCTTCACGAAGCCAAAGTGTTTTCTCAGATGGATTTCTCAACGGGATTTCACCAGTTGAGGGTGGCAAAGGATAGTGTTCCAAAGACTGCTTTTAGGACACCATCCGGGTTCTTCGAATGGTTGGTGATGCCATTCGAGTTGACTAATGCGGAAACATACTTTGTGGATCTTATGAATAGAGTTTTCATAGATCAGTTGAACAAGTTCGTGCTTGTATTCGTGGATGATATTCTGGTTTACCCCGGGAATGAGGAAGAACACAAGACACACTTGAGAGTTGTGTTAGAGATCTTGCGAAAGCATCAGTTAAAGGCTAAGTTCTTGAAGTGTCACTTCAGGAAGAATGAAGTGAGGTTCTTAGGCCATGTTGTCTCTGGAAATGGTATAGCAGTTGACCCCTCTAAAGTGGCAACAATCCAGGACTGGGATCGACCTAAGAATGCGACGGATGTTCCGAGTTTCCTTGGGTTAGCAGGATATTACCAACAGTTTATCAAGGATTTCTCTGAGATAGCAGCACCATTAACAGGATTAACGAAAAAGAACCAAGTGTTCACATGGGGTGCAAAGTGTGAACAAACGTTCAGAATCCTTAAGGAGAGGTTAACGAGTGCACCTGTATTGACCATTCCGAGTGGGAATGAAGAGATGGTGGTATACACTGATGCATGTGGTACTGTACTTGGAGCAGTACTAATGCAGAAGGATAAGGTTGTGGCCTATGCGAGTCGAAAACTAAAGCCGCATGAGAGGAATTACCCAACTCATAATTTAGAGTTGGCAGCGATTGTGTTTGCTCTGAAGATGTGGAGATATCACCTTTGGGGAGTTCGATTCAAGTTGTTTATGGATCACAAGTCGTTAAAGTATCTTTTATCCAAATAGGATTTGAATCTTCGGCAGAAAAGATGGCTAGAGTTTCTGGCATCGTATGATTTTGGTATAGCCCATACTCCAAGCAAAGGCAACGCAGTTGCAGATGCATTAAGCCGAAGAACACGCAAGTTTGGGAGTGATGTTTCCGTAAAGGAAGAGCGTCGAGTATTTTGCAAGATTTGATTTCTGGCTAAGGTGTGAGTTGGAACCTGAAATGTTGGCAAGCTTATCAATAAGACCTACACTCATCGAAAAATTTGGAGAAAGTCAAAAGCAAGATGTAATGCTTGTCGCGTTTATCCAGAAGCTGGAACCAGAAGACAAAGAGTTCAAAGTCGATCGAGAAGGTTGGCTTCGGAAGCAAGGACGATTGGTTGTTCCTAATATCGATGGATTGAAAGATGAGGTTCTAAGATAATGTCATCATTCAAGGTTGACAACTCATCCCAGTGGTAATAAGATGTATCAGGAGATGAAGCGAGTTTACTACTGGGAAGGGATGAAGTGAGATATTGGAAAGTTCATTTCCAAGTGTATGAATTGTTAGCTGGTGAAAGCTGAACAGAAGAAGCCGAGTGGTTTGCTTCAGCCATTGGACGTTCCTACATGGAAGTGGGAGCAGGTATCGATGGACTACCTAGAACGAGGGAAGAAAATGAAGGCATCTGGGTCATTGTGGATTGCTTAACCAAAAGTGCGAGGTTCATTCCTGTCAAGGCAAATAGGATAGTGTCGAAACTGGCTGAACTTTATGTGAAGCAGATAGTTCGATTCCATGGTGTCCCAAAAAATATAGTGAGTGATCGAGATCCGTTGTTCACTAGCGGATTTTAGAGGAGTTTGCAATAATTTTTGGGAACCGAGTTGTGTTTGAGTATGGCATATCATCTCCAAAATGATGGTCAGACCGAGAGAATCAACCGAGTTTTTGAAGAACTTCCGAGGGCTTGTGTGTTAGACTTCGGAGGATCATCAGAAGACCATCTACATCTGGTTGAGTTTGCTTATAACAACAGCTACCATCGGGCATTGGGATGGCACAATATGAGGTGTTGTATGGGAAACCGTGCAATTCTTCAGCATGTTGGTTAGAAACTGGAGATAAGTTGATACTTTGGGCCAAAGATGGTTAGAGTGACCTCGGATTGTATCGAGATCATTCGGCAACGAATGAAGGCGGACTAAGATCGCCAAAGGAGCTATGCTAATAGGCGTCTAAAAGATTTGGAATTCGACGTTGGTGACATGGTTTTCGTGAAGATTTCTCCATTGAAGCATGTGGTTCGATTTGGAAGTAAAGGAAAGTTGGCTTCTAGGTTCGTTGGACCGTTTCTGATAATCAAACGAATAGGAAAGCTCACGTGTAGAATGGAGTTACCCGAGAATATGTCAAGTGTGCATAATAATGTTTTTCATGTGTCTTTTCTATGGAAGTTCATGCATGATTCGAATATAGTGGTACCTCCAGAGCAGTATAAAAATCTTGAAGTAGAGACCGTAGTTGGGAGACCTTGTAAGCCACTTCCTGTTGTGGGGGATGACACGAAATAGCTTAGAAGGAAGACGGTTAAGCTAGTCAAGGTAAAATGGAGTGAAAATGGTGATGATTGTACGTGGGAGACGGAAGAGGGCATGCAAGCGACTCATCCAGAACCCTTCATCGGTAGGACCCGTCGATATCGTACATCGTTATATGGTTGTGTCTTGTTGTTGTTTTATACAATTCCGCATGGTAGGATAAGCCTATGGATGCATGGCTTTATGGTTGCTAGTTTGAATGATATTATTGGCTTCTCATGGATGATAGGCATGCAGAATTGTTGTGATTGTTTGTGGTTGCTTGGAATTTCGGGGGAGAAATTATTAAGGCGGGAGAATGTAATAGCCCACATTTTACATATCGGAGGATCATAAAATATTTTTACTTCACTCCCTATGGGTTGGATCATTCTCATATTTTAATATGTTGTTTATGGGGATGTGAGACATGTCCATAATTTTACGACTTTATTTATGACCATTTCCCCCTGTCAGCCTTGTACAGGGCATAACGTTTTACTCAAGTTGAATTAGAGTGAGAGACCCGTACCATTGGAAAGGAATTGATGGTTGTCTTTCCATAGAGTGGTTACATTAAAGATTTGGCTCAGCAGTTTAGGAGAAATCGCTATTTTAAGGTTTTCAGTTGGTTGTTCAAGTTTTGGGAGCTTAATGGGCTAATTGGGGTAGGCCCATTAGTGGGCTGGTGGAAACTATAAATAGGGGGTAAGGGATACAGGAAAGGGTTTTAGTTTTCCATTCTCTCATTTGGTGCCTTGTGCTCCTTCCTCGTACACCTTTCCACCATTAAAAATCATAATCCAAGGATAGAAATCATAGATCTACACCATTGGAGGCTAGATCTACATCGATTGAAGAGTGAATTCATCAGATTAAGTGATTTAGGGAAAAGTGCTTGCTGTCCGGATTCCTTTTTCATCAATTTTAGCTTGTTTTGGAGGATCAGTAAGTGATTTGCATCTCTCACATGGATTCAATGAAGTGTATGAGGGTTTGAACGTATTTTTTGACAATTTCAAGTGTTTTCCATAGATCTATGCATTGTTAAGTCCATTTTCAAATTAATAACCATATGATCTGATTTAGCAATGTTGGTGATATTATTGATTTCATATCATGCTCGTGGTCATGTTGGATGAATTGGATGAGTTGGTTTCATCGAATTTATCGTTTGGCAAAGATTTAGTCGAAATCGGAGTTGAAATGGAGATGTGCAGGTTTTGGGTCAGTCGAGCGAGCCAGAGTAGGTAGGTTGGTCCCTAAAATGTGTCTTGGAGAACAACTCAGAAGACATGCCCTAGTCGGTCGGTCTCATCTGGATCAGCTCGGTCATTATGAGCCGGTTCGGTCTGGACGTGGGTTGGTCATGCGGGCTGTGGAGTTTAGTCTGGGTCGGTCGGTCCTGCGAGGGTTCAGGGTCGGTCGAGGAAGCCAAGTGCCAGGATTGGTTCGTGCATGCAGGTGGTCGGTCATACTCAGGAAGTTTGGGTCGGTCGTACTTATTAAGTATGAGTCGGTCGTATAGGTGAGAAATTGGGGAACTGGAGTGGTACTGGTCGGTCGTCCATATAACATGTTCACGCGTGATTATGGCAGCGCTTTAAACACTGTGGTTGGTGGCCTAAGTGCTATGGTTTGTTCTCTTTAGCAAATTGATGTGATGCTTTGGATTGTTTCGGACCTTATGATTGATGTTTTCCTTTGGTTCGAAAGTGGTGATAACTTTGAAGTGAACTCCATAGAGGAATGACGAAGTGAGGTGAATTGTTCATCGAATGTGACGAATGTGGAAACGACTCAAGGATGTATTGAGTTCGTGTGTTGTGATTGCTCTAAAGTGTTCTGATCTGATTAATAGTCGTAATTGATAACGACTAGAGATGCGAAGGCCGAGGAATTGTCATTGTCGTAGGTTCTAGCGGACTCAAAGCAGGGGGTACAACTGAAGACCAGTTGTAGGTCGAGTGCCCTGGGCGTCGTGTATGGCCCAGACACGTGTTGAGTATAGCGTGTGGGGTTTTGCTAGAACTGGGGTGTCATGTATGGTCCTTGACAATTGATGGAAAGTTGTTAGCCAGTCATATGATAACGAGGGATCCAAAGCAAGGTTGGCGGTGATAGCCTGAGTCAACCATGGACGTTTGAATTCTTGTCATGATAATTTTTGAGTTGCTATCGAAATGTACGAATGATTGTCCTGGTTGCCATGGCTGAATTGTTGTTCCTTTGGATGTATAGATCGTAAAGGTTATCACTGTCAGGTATGGGAAGGGCACTTGAGAGTTCTTCTCTGGAGCTTGTTAGATTAGTTTTTTATTTACTCATACTCGTTTGCTTTATTGATGAAGTTTGTTAGCTATTTTATCGCTCACTAAGACTGTTGTCTAACACAAGGTTTTATGTTTCCTCTTATTACATCGGGCTGTTCATCCGGTTGTTTGGATGGGTAGACTAGGTGGCAGGTGACAGGTGATTGCTTAGTGAGGGCAAAATTACTGTTCGGTGGTGAGCAGGAGGCTGGCGTACTATTTTACTGCTATCTAATACCTTTGTTTTTCCATTGTTTGCTATTTGTCTGAGTGTTGTAGTAAGCCAAATTGTATAAACACTATTGTTGTTATCCACGCGTATGGGAATTACTTTCTAGCGGTCATGAAAGTTTAGTGTTTTCTACTTCACTATCACTACTTGTTGTATACGTTCTATTATATTTTAACCTTGCGCTATGAGTTTACAACAGTTTCCGCTCATATATCATACCTTGATGATTATCCATAGTTGCCTGGCACAGCTTTCAGCGCATTATTCCTCTTGTATAGTGCGCGGGCTGTGTGCGGTCGTCACAAATTTGATAGAAGAAAGATTACCAGTAGGGTTGTTCTAGCATGAATGGTAATTTGCATTAGCATAAGTACGAAGAAGAACCATCCAAAACCAGAAACAAATAAAGACAAGAACTTATGACCTGAGGCCACTGAAGGCGAAAAGGCTATCGGCATTAACTGGCTTAACACCAATACAGAAAGAGACGAAAGCTTCAATGATCGTAAGAATCCAAGGCATAAAAAGACCATGCTAGAAGCCAACTACCGAAACCCAAAGATCAGTAATCATCGAGAGTCAACATTAGCATCCAATGAGCAGCTCCCCAGAAGCTGTAACGGCCCGAGAATCGCCCGACCCGATCGATCGCAAAATCGACCAAGACCGTTCAAAACCCGAACACGTTAACTCTGGGAATACAACACATTAGAATAATAACAGCAGACTTTTATAAACATCATAATAATGTTACATCAGAGTACAGAATATCAGGGTACATCGAATAAAATTACAGCGGAAGATAAATTATAGTAAATTAATACAATCTATGCTCTGGACACAGCTTTAGGCTTCGATCCAGAATCCCTCTCAAGAGTTAAATGTCTGCAAAAAGCTACTCGACTGCCCGTGTGGAAAAGAGGGCACCTGAGTTTGCAAAGTGAAACAAACTACGAGTCAGTCATGGGACTGGTGTGAGAATCCTTAACTAATATAACTAATAGCAATAAGGCAATCCACTAATGCTGAACGGGTTTTATTCCAATGGATTGCCGGTGCATAAATTAAAGTAAATCGTTAAACAACGCAATGCTTTTTAGAAAAATGAAACCATTATAAGACCCAAGTCCCATCACACAACACAACGCAAACCGGAGGATAGAGTTTTACCTTATAATGGTCAAAAATGCTTGGTACGATAAAAACGGGTTTGATATTATTGTTAATGTATATATGTTTCAAAAACATTTCAATCATAATGTATCAATCATAGACGGCATAGTACCCCATCCTACTATGTCGCCATACTGGTTCTACAGTCAAAACCGCTTGGTGTCGTATTGGAAATTGGGTTTCCATCATGATTCAAGGCTAGGGAGGAGCTCATTACCGATTCAAGACACTCTAGCTAATGTCTCAGGATTTCCTGCAGTGAACCCTTGGATCCTGCAGGGCCGGTCCGCACATACGATTTTGCGGATTGGCAATTCCTGAACACACGTTTCCCGGTCCTATAGGACCTATCATCCGAGGCGCCTCATTCCATCATCCACATAAGTAAAATGCCGGGCCGTGTAAAACCCAAACACCACTTCTAGCTAGAAAGAAACATGCTTCTCTCCCTGCGTTCCCTTCTCCCGTTTTAGACTCCAACCAGGTTGTGAGGCTCGTGAAGCTACGTAATACACAAAGCTATGCTTATTCAAGCTGTGCTTTGATCATCAACCACAAGGCCTGCTTTTCAACAAAAGCCTTGATCATTTGCATCTTAGCATGCCACATTGTCAATCCATACCATACCATTGATTCCTACCAATATATAACCTCTAAGCTCGTACGTCTTAGAGAAGGGTGGTAAACACCAAACAGATATATATTTAGCAGAGATCAATGAATACCATATAAAGGAATACAACGTCGGACATACAATCCATTTTCAAGTCCGTTCTGGGTCTGAACGAAACCAGATGCACCTTATACCTCACATATCCGAACAATCAACAAGTAGTCTGGACGGTCACCATTGTAGCCTCTTCAAGATAGCTACTCCAATCATGGACGTCAATGGTAACTCGTCCATTCGACGTGAAGATCGTCGGTCTTCAATCACCGTCTTCAACTCTTCGACTTAGATCGACGAATGATCATTTGAAATGAGATTGAACTCGGACTTTTCAAATGATCCTTGCTTATATATAATTTAAAATCATTTCTTAGCGTTAATATTAATTTATAACGATTAATCTCTATTTTTATTTATATAAAAATAATTGAATTTTATTTAACAAGACTTCATATCAATAGGCGACCTTGGCGCTGTTTTCACCCAAATTTGTTTTACACATTTCTCTAAATATAACCGTTGGATTTTAACACAATTCATATTGTTGGAAAGATCTTCCCAAGGCGAACCTAATGGTTTCAGTTTTGGGAAATTCCGACGGTCGGATCTTTCGGTATAATAATTTAAAGACACGATTCCAAAATGCTAACTACCACACTCGATTCATTTACTTTTAATTTATATATATATATAATTATATATAAATATAATTACTTCATCCATATATTTTGCTAACAACAAATATCCCTATTTGTATATATAATATCAAGGTATAACATGACACACAATAATGTTTTATTTTTATTATAATTCACATTTACATACTATACACAACAATGTACATTTTTTTTCATCTTTCAAATTATACAAAATGTATATTTTGTTTCCTTATTCTTTTTTTTAATGAAGAAAATCCATTCATTAAAATGTACATTTCATCGTTATAATCTTACTGAAAATCTTTTTACATAAATATGTAAATTTCAAACTGTTGTTCTTTTACATGAAAAATGTAATTTCACTTTAGTTCAATTACATGAAAAGTTTAACTTTTACTTTTATTCAATTACTATCTTTTCGGTAGAGTCAACTTATATTAAATTGAAGTCCCTAAACATTTAATTCTTTCCAATGAAAATGACACGAAAATTATGCCTCATTTTAATATACGAACATGACACTAAAAACATGTTTCATCTTCAATATATGAACATGATCTTAAAAATATATTTATTTTTAAGATAATAACATAACACTAAAATATGTTATAAATTTCATATATTAACATTAATAAATTTCATATATTAACATAACATTAAAAATCGATTATATTTCGTATAATTAACATGACTTTAAAATATGAAGTTATTTCATATGCATTCACATGATTCCAACACATATTTTTATTTCATATGCATTAACGCCACTCCAAACATGATTTTATTTTCATATACTTTAACGCTACTCCTAAATATGATATTATTTTCATATGCAATTAAATGACATTAAAACAAATGATTATATTTATTTCTTATGCACTCATGTTACACTAAAAAAACATGATTTCATTTTCATATGCATTTTCATGATTCCAACTATAATCTAAAAATTGATTATTCTATATGTTATCCTTTTATAATAATATTATTTTCCAAAATATTAATTTTGAAATTTCTCTTTTAATATTCAGTATAAAATGGACAAAATAAATCGATAAACTCGTTCGGGTTTTTTAAAAACGCGTTGCTATTTTTAAAACGGATTAAATAGCCCAACTCATTTTCTTATCCATTAGTATTTTATAATGGGCTAGACCTCTCACATTAAGCCTACGACTTGTGGATGCTGGATGTGCCGGTCGGTTCCGGGCAGACTTATTCCACAAGTTGGGCTTAACCTCGTGTCATGGCCCGTTTTGGTATTTGTGCACTTGGACCTCTCACATTAGGTTCAACATCAGTGGCTACTAGATATGCCGGTCGGGTCCGGGAAGACTTCCACCACAAACGTAACCTAACCTCGCGTCCAAGCACAATTATAATTTATAATTATAATTAATTTTTCCAAAACATATTATTTGAAGTTATCCTTTCCATTAAGGAATCTTAATTTTAAGATATTCTTTATTTCTAAATATCTTGATTTCAAGTATCTTAATATAAATTGTAACTTTCCATATGATTATGATTTTATAATAACAACCTTTTCAAGATGTTCCATTTTGAAACCATATATATATATTCTTTAACATATTGACACCAAAGATGTAATCTTTTTAATTGAATCCTTTTATTGTAAATTTTAGACAATAAAGACGTAATCTTTCTAAATCAACGTCAGTTAATTCCATTAATTGGATATAAAATAAAAACTTTCCTTTAATTCAAGATTGATAACGTTTTGGAAACAAATCTTCTTAATTTAACATATTGACAATTAAAAAGGTAATCTTTTTAAATTCTAACTTTTTCTTTTTATTGTAACCTCATCCCTACTATGTTTCTACTATTACATTAAAAATGTATTTTTAATGCAAAACATATTTCTTAATAAAAATATGATTCTTACTAAGTTTTCTAATATTACATTAAAGATATGTTTTTAATGTAAAACATATTTCATAATGAAATATGATTTTTTTTCTAAGTCCCTAATATTAACATTAAAGATGTGTTTTTAATGCAAATCATATCTCATAATGAAATATGATTCTTTTCTCAGTTTTCTAATATTACATTGATAAAAGTGTATTTTAAATCTTATCCTTTTTATTAACAAATAAAATGTTAATAAAAATGTATTTTCAAACTTGTTTCTTTATTTGTACATGGAATGTAACTAAACAAGTTAAAACAATTACGGTCTTTTTATTTAAACATAAAATCCAAATAAAAGTGTGTTTCATAATCTTGTCTTTTTATTTATATATGGAATATAAATAAAATGCAAAATAAAATATATTTTCTAATCCTGTTTTTTATTTACACATAGTATGTAAATAAAAATATGTTAAACAAGTTTGTCTACTTATTCACACATGGAATGTAAATAAACATATAATAATCAATTTCATATTTTTATTCACATATGGAATGTGAACAAACATATAATAATCAATTTCGTCTTTTCCTTCACACATGGAACGTGAACAAACATATAATAATCAATTTCATCTTTTCATTCACACATGGAATGTGAACAAGCATATAATAATCAATTTCGTCTTTTTATTCACACATGGAATGTGAACAAACATATAATAATCAATTTCGTATTTTTATTCACACATGGAATGTGAACAAACATATAATAATAAATTTTGTCTTTTTATTTACACATGGTGTGTAAACAAAAATATAATTTTTTTAAGAACATGAATAAATAAACCTGACAACAAAATAATTTGTCTTGATTTGGCAAATTGATTACAACTCTGTACTCAACATGATATACAATTCTAATGTTAACATAATTTAACGATTCTTGATTCGCTAAACATGACCATTTCAAATAAATGATATTTTAACAAATTCAATAACAATAAAATATCATAACAAATTTGATATTGTAAATTGGATTAAAAAAAATTAACCTAATCAAATTCACAAAACAAAAATATATTTTAATTAGATTAAAATTCTGGTTTAATCTAAATTACCAAACGTGATGTTTTATATCGGATCCATACAGATCTAAGCGATAAAATGACAGATCTACACAATACAACGCAATACAATTCAATACAATCCATCAGAACAATCAGCACAATACATCACAGCACAGATCACACAGATAATTATTAAACGAAATAAACTTATTAATTAAATAAATTAAATGGTGAAAAACAGAAATTCTCACATCGGTTTATTCTGGTTCGCAATTTGTCAAAATTCCAACTGCTCGGAATTGTCTCTTTCTAGTCTAGGAGCGTAGATCTTTGCCGTACAATCACAATGCTTCTGAAATCGTGTTATTCTTCTTCCTCCTTCAACATTGCGTGGAGCACCATCCTATTCGCATGTCAACGTCAATGAACGACGGATCTTTGGGCGACAAAATCAAACAATCCATAAAGAGGGTATTGATCATGCCTATTGAAAACAAGAGCTTGTTAAGAGCTTTGATTTTTTTTTTTTTTGGATTTGTGATGTAATTCATAACATGATGAGAGAGATTTGGGGATTAAATTCACTGCGTGGTGGCCATCCATTTGAATAGAAGGCGGTGGCTATGAAGAATTAGATTAGGGTTTGGATTTCTAACTATCTAGGATATTCATAATATCATAATTATTAAATTATTTGATTTACAAAAAAGCCCATTTATCCATGAATTGCTGACTAAGGCTGAGGTGGTATATTTACTTCTCATTTATGTTTCCTTTCATCCCCCCTGATTACATGCTATTATGACCCATTTATTTTATTTTTCTATTATTCAAATTTCAAAAGTAGATGACAGTAAAAGAGAGAGAGAGAGAGAGAGAGAGAGGAAAAAAAGGAAAGAACTAATGCTAGCTTAATGCTATTTGTTTATGAACATGTAATCTACATTTTTAATTTCTAAAAGTTAAACTTGAATTGATAGGGGAAATAATTAAGAAGATAGCCAAAGATATGTACATATATATACATATATATATATATATATATATATATTCATATATACATATAGTTAAAATTTATTTCATTTATAACTTACACATTATTTTCAAATGACTCAAATTTAAGAAAAAGAGGAAAGGAGAAAAATAAAGTAATAAATTGGAAGAGATGAAGGTTTTTACCACCGCATGTATATTACTGTATGAAACGTTGTCCATTTAGAGAAATAATGCGTATGTTGAAAATATTATAGTTTAAAATTTACAGTGCATGCATGCATTAAAAAAAGGTAGGCAATGCACGGCCTCTTTGTTTTATACATAATAAAGGGCCTACAGATTAAATAACCCTTTTGACTTCAATACTAAAATAAATACACTAATACGTTAAGAATACATGGAAAGGTTGGACAATAAATATATTTTATGTTTTGCTTATTTTCTTTTATATTTATTTTTTATTATTATTATAAATGTTAACATTAATTTCATTAACCGCGATAGTTAAAACATACATTATATACCTTTAACACTCAGTGTCTTACAATTCATCCTATATAAAATTAATTTGGAATCATTCATTAATAACAATTTAAAATTTATATATGTAAATATCATTTTAAATTCAATAATAAAAAAATGGAATTTTTAAATTCTAACGTATTTTCTAACAAAATTATTTAAAATTAAATTATTCATTTTAACTTCGATTTAAATCAATTTTTAATCATTATCATTTTAAAAAATTATTTTAAATATCAAAAACTCATTAAAATTACTTAATATAAATTTTTAAATTTACCCCAAAATTCAGGGTTGTTACAGAAGAATCATTTCGGAAGACCAAAACCCATCTCATGGATCTACCAGAAGTAATTCAAAGCTACTGAGTAAAAAGGCTATCTACGCTAATTCGGTTGGTGTCGATACCGAAAAGGGTGACTGATCCCTTACACAATTAATGGGGAAGCAAAGGAAATCACCAAGATTCAAAGACAAGACTGGGAGCTCACTTCTGAAAGCCAGTAGCTCATCTCAAAGCTAATTCACCGACAGGCTTGGTATCGATACAAAGTAGATATACACGACACCAAAAAGATGCTCCAAACTGGGGCCATCCTCCTAAGAGACATAACTGACACCTTAAAAAGCCATAAGCAAAGCCTAAAAGGCGGCCAAGAGTCAAAGCCTCTAGAACCAAAAGGAAAAGCGACTAACAGGGGTTCTACTGGCCCAATAGCAAAAGTGGTCCCGATTTGTCTATAAATAAGACCCTTGGGGTCTCATTTTCGGGACGATTTTCCCATTCCTCATTCTTGTACTCATTTTCTCTAGAGTAAAGCCTAATTTCTAAATCAATTTGGGGATTTCTGTTGTAATCACCAGTGTACTCCATATCAAAGATCAATAAAGAGCGGATCAGCACTTAGAGTATATCTTATGAGTTTCTTACAAGTTTATCATAGCTATTGCCTATACGATATACCATATGTTTTATATATAGTCATGGGTTCCTACTCAAACTTAAACCCTTCCGCAAAGTTATTGCAGAACCCCTTCCTACAAGCCAGTTAGCCTTTTATTGAGGGTTGTGCTTAGGGAATCCTTGTCCCAAGATAACTGTTGGTTCTTGAGCTGCTTAAGTATGATGCTCACTCCATTGAGGGAAGAGTAACTAATCTTTTGGGCTCTAAACCTTGATATGTAGGAAATGGTGAACTAACTCAAAATCATGAAAGCTAAATAAACCCACTTTCCCCTTAGGTCCACTTCCTTAGACCTATCTCCGGTGTTGATGAAAAATATCATTAGCATTATGGTGCTAAAAGGAGGGCTTGAATCTCTGACCTTGTGGTTTACAACCACATATCTAACTGTGTTGTTCCATCCCAGATCGGACTAAGATTGGAAGAAGCAAGACCTTGGTTGAGGATGGTTAGGGCAGAAATGAAGAAGGATCAAGGTTCCAATGCATTTCTCGACTTGAAAGGTAGAGAACTGACAGGATTTAACTTAAAGAACCTGGGATTTGAAGGACCTTCAATCTCAGCTAGGGAAGTAAGCAATGAGCCAGAGATATTATGGTTGGCCACACAAATTGACTCCATCAGAGGGGCTATTTAAATGGACTTAATTCAAAGATCCTCCAAGGTGGAACCTATAAGATAAAGGATGAATCAGTAGTACAACAGGGATTTGACAGCCAAGTTAAATTCCCTCTAAACCTTCAGGGTAATGTAAATTGGCAGAAAGGCAGTCAAGCCACCAAAGGAGTAATCGACCTAGGGGAAACGAGAATCTATCGTTGCTAGGTGATCGAAAACTACCAGGAATGACTTTATCCAAAGAAATAATAATGCCAAGATTTCGAGTAATGTAGAAATGCCTTCTTTCACATAAGATGAAACTATGAATCCACAAAGTTACCTTTGTAGGTTTTAAAGTTATATGGGTATATATAATGCCTCAGAATCACTTTGATGTAGAGTATTCATAACAACTCTCCGAGAGGAGGCTGGAAGGTGGTACGGACAATATTACAGCCCAACCATCACATGCTGGAGACACCTGTCTACTACGTTCAGTGTACAGTTCCATGGTTTAAAGGACTCAATGCTAAGAATTTTTGATCTGGTCGATGTCAAACAGAAACCAAAAGAGTCACTTGCCAATTATCTAAAGAGGTTTAGAACCAAGCCTCATAGAGTAGAAGGAGCAACAAATAGAGAAAAGTTGATAGCTGCTCAATCGGGACTGCTTGTACCATCTCCTCTCTGGGAAGAGCTCGCCCTAAAAGAATGCAAAAGCTTAGCCGATTTTTATTCTAAAGCTAGGATGTTCATTCGTATGGAAAAGATAATCAACCCAAAAGGAAGTTCGGCACTAGAACAAGAGATAAAAAAACTCGGCTCCCATTCCTTCGTGGAAGATTCTTCAAAGCTAGACTAAGAAAGAAATATTGCTCCTATCATAAGACATATGACATAAAACCAGCCAATGCCATGATCTAATGAAGAAGAAACTAAGCCGAAAGAAAAGGAAAGTATGCTCGGGGGCGGCAAAAAGTGGCCTATAAAAGATAATCAGAATCGTTTCCACCTCATGAAGAGTTTTAACGATAAGTTTCTTATCTCAAATAACTTCTTTCTTTAGTAGCATAGCTTGGTATCTTTTTGTTTATAACTACACCAATATTAATACAAATGTAAGTGTCATTATAGGTCTAAGGAAAACTATGGAGAAAAGGCTGGCCGCATAAAGCCCATGATAGAGGATCCACTTGTTTTTATATTCTTTCAGGAAAGGCTATTATCATTAACAATATTTTAATCTCCTGGAGTACCCCCTAAGAGGAGTTAATAATAATTAATGCATCCTACCGAATAAGGGAGTTAATGTAACTCCCTTAGAAAGTAACCCCTCATTTGCATATCTTCAGTCATTTGCATATTCTCGTTCATTTTGCATACTATGTGGGTCCAAGAATAAGATTAGGCGTTGACTTCCTAACAAAAGGATAACCAATTGTAGCCGGGCGGGTGAATGGATGGATAACCAAGAGGGCCTAATAAAATTATTCTAAGAATTAATTTGCTTGATACTCCTCATTGTGAATTGATTTTGTGAAGAGGATACTATCCAACGAGGGACGTTAAGGAATAAGCATCAAATTTCTACCTTGGTTAGCACGAGCTAAATGATCAAGGGAAAGAATATATATCCTCCTATCTAGAAGATGTAACCTTTGGGAGGTAGATTTAAATGGTCAAAGAAACACATAAAGATATCCACTGAAGCAAGGTTGGGAAAATTAAGTTAACCAAAAAAGAATAATTAGCCTCCAATGATTAATTAAATAATGGAACATAATAAGGAATGTGAAAAGTGTCAACAAAACCATGAATCCTTAGAGCAGCCTGAGAGAACTAATCACCGTATCAAGTTCATAACCTTTCTGCATAAGGAAAAGTAAATTTGGGTGACCTACAAATAGAGCCAGGAAAAGAGCCGAGTATATGGTGGTAGCAAGTGCTTACTTTACTAATTTGAGTTTAAACAGAAACCCTTCTGACTATCATATCGGAGAAAGTCATAAGTAGTTTGTGATATAGAATACGATCACAATTTGGAGTCTCTATAAGGTTGTACTAAATAATGGGATGCAGCGTGAGACTGAAAAACTCACACGACACTGTGATGAAGATAAAAATTGTAAAGATCTTATCTTCCATAGCACATTGAGGGAAAGAGAAACCATTAAGGTTGCAAGCAAAACCACCCACACAAAATAAACTATTGGACCAAGCTAAAGGAAATTGGGTAGGAGAGTTACCCTTGGTGCCCTGATGATAGAAACTCCGCTAAGACAACAACGAGGCATACACCTCTCTTCCAACTTAAGGATGTGGAGCCATGTTTCTAATTGAGGTTGAGATACCCTCACTACAAAAGGATAGCTTATCCGTTTGGGCTTAGTCAAGATTGAAACAGAAAAGAGATCCCTTAGACCTAAATCATGGGATGATAAATGAGAAAACCATTGGAATGACCAAGTATCGAAAAGAGAAATCGCCAAACTAACAATTCAAGGGTTAAGGCTAAAACCCTAAAAAAAATGGTCTCACAAAAGGAAATAGTTAATGCAGAATCCTGAATTATTCACCAGAAGTCCATATTTTTAAATACGGTAATCATGCAAACCAAATGGTAGCCTTACGCCTAAAGCACTCGAAACCACACTTCTCAACAATAGGAAAACGGGGAAGACTCTTCCCCAGAATATTCGTACAAATAAGGGTGTGGAAACCTCTCAAACTTTGGAAAAGCTCGAAATAACCCAAGGTGGGTCAAATCACAGATGGATAAAAAACCTTGTCACCGCCAAGTTGGGCAAGGAACCCACCGAAGGGTGGTGATGTATTAGTCTTTCTCCTTTCCCAAATCAGAGGGGGCTAGGTTAAAGCATCAAAAGCATAAGCCTTCGATCCACAATAAAAATGGTCATAATGGAGCGTCTAAATGAGCACGCCTTTCCTCTGCTCGTAGAAGAGTGTGCAATGCCTCTGCTCGGACTAAGCACGTCCTACCACTACTCGTAGAAGAGCATGTCCTACCTCTACTCGTAGAAGAGAATGTCCTACCTCTGCTTAAGTCCTTCGTTTCCACAGAAGGGAACGAATAAGCACACTCTGCCTCTACTCATAGACGAGTACGCTCCGCCTCTGCTTCGGCCAAGCCCGTGCTGCCTCTGCACATAGAAGAGTATGCTCTACCTCTGTTTGTGCCAATTGCCGCAGAAGGGAATAAATTCTCTGGAGGATTATGATAAGCACGTACATCCTATGCTTACTTCTTATCCCAACAAAAGAAACAAATCTCTGGAGGAGACATCTAAGCACAACTCTCGTCTCAACTTACGCATCATCCCGTGGAAGGGACCAAAATTCGAAGGCACATACAACCAACGTTCAGGGAACAAGGCTAAAATAGCCGATCGAAGCCCATAGAAGTGGATCTTCAAATCCAATCAAAAAGACTAAAAGGATGATTCCTCAAATATAAAGCAAGAGGCTGGTTCACCAAATCAAAAAACTGAATCAGGAATGGTTCAGGACTTTTATTATTCCCAAATTTGAATATCTAGTTATCTATCGAATACCCGAATCTGGGTTGGTTCAGGATTTCCTTCATTGCCAAAAGATGATTTGTGGTCCTCAATTCTTATTAACCTAAATATAGGTTGGTTCAGAACTTCTATAATAGCAAAAAGCGAATATCTAGCCTACTACTAAATACCCAACTCAGGGTTGATGTGAAACCTCAATTATTATCAGAAGTAGATTTTTGGCCTTCCATCAAACACCCAAATCTGGGTTAGTTTGGGACCTTTACTTAATGACAAAAAAGAATTTTGGGTCTTCTATTCGTAACACCTGGATCAAAGGTGGTTCATAGTTTCTACCATGTTCAAGGATGGATCCTTAAGTTTATCTTAAACACCATAATCTAGAGTATGAATCAAAGCTCTATTGTCACCAGAAGGGGATTTTTGGAATCTTAACTTTAATACCCTAATCGAGGTCGCAAGGTTCAAGTCCCTAATCCTTGAGGAAGGAATCAAATAACAATACTCAGGATGATGGCATAATTCTATTGCTTTAAAGCCTTTAAATGAAGATAATGATCATCCATCTTGCTTAGTGAGGAGCCTGAATAAGTATTTTAAGTTTCCTTAATAGAACCTTGTAGCAAAGATCGCACTGTTCTTAAGTGCCCCTCGAAGAAAAATTCTCTCAGAATTCTTATTAAACAAAGATGCTTTTACTAATACGAAAGATATGAATAATCACACCATCCTATCATGCGTCTATTATCATAGTGCTAACGACTTTTATAAGAAGCATGTAGATTACCATGTATGTCTTATGAAGCTAACAAAAGGCAATGTGTAAATTTCACGTAGAACAGTGCGGTAAGACCCTGGAAAAAGGGCCATTCCTAACAAGGGAAGCATCACATATCAGGACTACAATCCTGAATCCCAGTCACAACGATATGACCCACACTCTCTGAAAGACAGGTGTAACACCCCTCATTTTTAGTTAAAGAAAATAAATTGGGGATAACTTAATTAAATATTCAAAATTAGTTGAAACCGACATTACCGTTGCGTTCGTCTCAGAATTCTAGTTCAGATAGAGCCCAAATTTATGTAAACAGATAACATATGAAGAAGTTTTGGTCATTAGAAGTTTTACAAAGCAAGCAGGCGGCATGCCAGTGTTACTAGTGCACTTGGAAAGTGCACCAAGGCTAATTTACACTGGTGCACTTGTCAAGTGTGCCAGTGTATGTTTGTAAACCCATAAGGGTCGACCCAGAGGGTAGGTGGATCGACCCAAGCCCTCCAGACACGTTTTATGACGTGTGTTTCGCAACGTACACGGTTAGGATTTAATTTATTTAAATCTGATGGTTCAGAGCTTTCTACTACGACTATAAATAGACTAACAGGGCCTAGTTTTACTCTCATTTTCTGAGGTGCTGCCTAGGCTCTGCCATTCTCTTCTCCCTCCAAACCTTTTTAGAAAATAAATTATTAGTTCTTAGGATTCTGATTCAAGGTTTGAAGATAAGAGATTTAAATCTATAGCGTAGGCGTCTAGAATTCTAATCAGAGTACGGTAAATTATTGGATCTGGTTGATTTAGATTTCTATTCTTTTTCCCTTTTTCTTTTTGTCTAAGAATTGTGAATCCATGGTTATTTAGATTCTTGGTTCAGTTAGGATAGCTATGGAATGCTATATCCAGACCAGATTCATGAATTGGAAAGCTATTAGGTGAGTGGATTTAAGTTATGCCTTTTTTATAATGATATATTTATCATTTGGCATTCCCCGTTAATTTGTATAATAAATCTGTTGAAATGTTCAACCTGCTGTAATCTACTGAAATGATTAATCTGCTGAACTGTAAACCTACTGAAATTTGGTGAAATTAGTATTGTGGAATATGACTAGAAATTTGGGGTTGTATGAACATGTAAATCTGTAGGCTTAATTCAAGATTAAGTGGAACATGTTAATGAAACTGCAAGTAAACCTGTTAAATCCGGGGGATTAAGTAAACCTATTGAATCTATGGGGTTAAGTATATCTGTTTAATCTGTTTAGGTTATATGAGCCTGTTAAAATGTAATACTTAACCTGTTTAATTTGTTGGGTTATATAAAAGCCTATTTCCATTAATCACCTGTATGAATTGGGAATTTATGTGAACACTGTAATTATGAAATTTACAATGAACATTTATTAAGAATATTATTGTGCCAAAAGATTGTAAACAAGAATTAAAGTAAAATTTGGAAGAATGAATATGCCTAAATTTACAGTACATAGAAAACTGTAACCGCACTAAGACACGAGGTTAAATTCAACTTGTGGTAGAAGTCTGCCGGGAACCGCCGGGAAAATCCAGCATCCTCAAGTGGTTAATTTAATGTGAGAGGTATGTTGCGTAAACATGCATATAACGGTGCTACGACATGAGGTTAAGTTCAACTTATGGTAGAAGTTTGCCCAGAACCGCCCGGCAAATCTAGCATCCACAAGTGGTCGGCTTAATGTGAGAGGTCTAGTGCATAAACATATATGAGTATATGTATATAACAAGATAAAAATAAATGGCACTGATTATAATTAATGGAAATGAAGGAAAGTTACAAAAGTAAAAGAATTGGAATGAACGGGGAATGATAATAACCTATTATGATAATAAATCTGAAGGGGAAAGGAAAGATAATAGGTAGGCTTATCCTAGGGACAAATGGACATTATTACTTGGTTTATAATAAATGATAGGGGGAATGAGGTAACTTATGTAATAAGATGAGTTGTACTTAACTATAAATTAAGTAATCTGTAAATATGAAAACCTGAAAACTGTTGTTTGTAATAAGTAGAGAAAAGAAGGGGAAACTTGCGGAATGCAATAAGTTGTACTTAATTATAAGTTAAGTAATCTGTAAACTGTAGAATGTGAATCCAGCTGATAAGAAGAACATGTTGTCGGAAAACCTGAGAATTTGAAATCTGCTGATAAGAATAACATGTTAAAGGCTTATTGATGAACTTAGATGGGTTAAGTTATATAAATGAAATTAATAAGTAAGAAGAACTTGGTAACCTGAATAAGAAGTCAATATAATTTGAATTAACCAAGTTAACTGGAAATCTGATGAGGTAGAGCAAGCACGTAAGTAAATGTTTAGACATAGGGCCTAATAACACATTAACCTGAGGCGCTTGGAGCAGTTCGTATGTCTGAAGGTGAATAACCCAACGGGATAGATCATCGTAGTGTCATGAGATACGAGGGGAGTGCACGTTCATCTGATTATTTTTCCTGTTCTTCTGATATTCTGCTAGCTCCAAAGGACTGGAAGGGGAAGCATGCGACTTTGTGGGACGTGGAGGGTACTCCTGTTAGTCCTCTATGCGGTGACAACATTTAGGCTCTACTCGTTGAGGTTGGATCTGTGCGTTACTACCCAGTGAGTATACCTTGACTGCCACGATAGGGGGCAATCAAAAGGCTGTAGGGTGGCATAGGTGATTCGATGATCTTGTTGCCTTGTGACTAGGCGGGTTATGACCATCTCATCTGTTTACCTTAGGCGGGTCTAACCATCTGATTGATAGTAATCGTCGGGTACTGGTGATCGAAAGTCAGCGTGATGTGTGATGCGGAAAGACGGAAAGCTAAACTAATAAACCATCAACCTTTTACTATCAAGCTTTGGGTGAGGGACAGGACAACTAGGGTTTATTATTTGTTGTTTTCCTGGGTTACGTCACTAGCTTTCAATTCTGTTAGTCTTTCACTAGTTGAGGGATAGGTCGGGTGGGACCATAGCCACTATGAAAATGTAGAATATAGCATATGTGTATACAGATATCTGAAAAGGCTCCCTACCGAGTTCCGTGTATTTGATATAGCCTTATTACGGAACTTGGTACATAGTAGATAATACATGCGGTTACATGTATACCATCTCTGGATGGTGTATTATCGAGGTTGAGGCATCAAATATGATTGACGATACGTACGTGGGAAAGTCTAGATACGTGCATGTCTGCTTCGGAATGTGTATCGTAGACTCTAGGGCATTACTCTGTGATGGAATCTGATTCAATCGAAGGTGGTAGTCCGTACGCTTACGTAGCATGGCGATGGCAGTTCTATATGGAACATAGCGTTGTTATACGGAGATCTGTGCATCGTCCCAGCGTAAGATGAGGGAATGTGTATATTTCTACAACATTAAGGCGGAGATCGTGCGAGTGGGTTACCGTGGGGTGTACCTTAATGTTGGGGGTGGCCACATGTATACTGTATTAAGTTAATTCAGTGGGAAGTAGATGGGTACGACATGTGTGTAAGCCTTGAGTGCTGTTAAATCAAGTAACCTAACAAATAAGAAAATGTAATTTAACAGTATATGTAGGGTTATCCGAAATGTGTAGTTTAAATCCAGTCACCAGAACTTGTGTTATGACCCCCTCCTTATAATATACTCGCAGGTTAGTTTTGTGGCAGAGATATGATAGCTTTGGATACAGGTTAGGTAGTATTATTATCTAGGTAAGGCTATATTTGATTTTATTATATTTTATTTCATTCTGTTGTGAGATGTTTTCTGAGCTCTGATATGTTTATTATCTCTGTACCAGACAAACCAACATGAGTTTCGACAGATTAGAATTTTGAAAAAAAAAACGGTCTTTCGGAATTCGAGTTGTTACAATAGGAACCCTGGGCTTACAACTCTTCAGGAATAAAGACTATAAACGGTGAAAATTCCCTAATTGATACACGAATAGGCGATTCAAATCTCTTCAACTTAAACCTTCCAGTATAAGTCATGTGCCTCAACACCTCATAAGGGAGTTTTTCTAAAACTTGCATTATGAACCATTGTTATTCTAAAATAACCGACTAGTTATCCCTATCAAAAGTTCATTCATCTGCGGAGCTATGGATATTTCACTTAAGCTACATAAGTCCCTATACACATATTGTGTGGAAAGGTTGTGCATCGAACCATATGTGGCATAATATGGTAAAAATCCTATATGAGGATATTCAAAAACACCTAGATCAAAACTCAAAAGGCTCTATTGTCTTTGGAGAGAGCCTTACTCTCTATCCAAAATCTTTACACATAAGTTTATGTTTTTCTAATTATGTTTCAGAGACTAGATTTCAAAATTACTATTACATAAGTTTAAACCTTGTGAGTAAATTCACCAATCCAGTGTTACCGCAGAGGGAATCCCTAAGTTCCCGAGTACCCATCTTAAGAAATATAAATGGAAATTTTGTCAGCTCATGAGGAAAACATAATCATGGGTTTAAGATTTTGACGCCAAAGAAACTTCGTATTCGGCTTCATATTCGTATTATGGGATGCATAAGGCTAATATCTCCTAAACTGTAGGAAAGAAATGCAGGAACCAGGTAAACACCAGGAATATGCAATTGATCACTTATAATGAGGCAAACATCTTGGATGACCGAGAGGCAAAAGGAATGAAGTAACAAAACCAAGACAAAGTAAGAGGAAGCTACAAAAACAGCAGCAATGATAGGTAATTGAGAAGATAAAATTGTAGGAACACCAGATTAGCAATCGAGAGAAAGAATCAAAAACATGGTGCCAATATCGGCACATGGCAAGCAACCAGCCTTATGTTAATATCAAAACAGAGTGCAGAACACAGACCAAAGGTCTGACATGAAAAGTTGAAAATACCCCTTCATAAGGGGGAGGGGCAAATGTTACTACCAAAATTATGCCCCGAAACAGGCTAATGGTGAAGGCGTATCGGACCACCATAAGTATAGGAGAGCAATCTGGAAGTAAAGACCAGGCACGGGATAAGTCCAAAAGCATGGGAGAAGCCTTTGGAGCAATAAGCAACCGATACCTTCTTCAAAGGATAAAGCTTGAATCTGATAAAAGAAAGAATAAAGGTAGGGTAGTTCCGACATAAAGGGCAATTAGCATAAGCACAAGTACGAAGAAGAACCACCCAAAATTGGAAGCATATAAAGACAATAACCTATGACCCGAGGCCACTGAAGGCAAAAACGCTATCGGCATTAACTTGCTTAATGCCGATACGGAAGAATTTAGAATTGGAGTCACTATCGACAATCTACTTAATCTTAGCTTTTTGCCGTAGGAAAGCATTTTCAATGCTCAATTCCGAATTGAAGGAGAGTTGGGCTTGGACCGAGACGAAAGATTCGGTGATCGTAAGAATCCAAGGCATCAAAAGACCATGGCGGAAGCCAGCTACCGAGACCCAAGATCAGTAATCATCGAGAGGTAACATTAGCATCCATTGAGCAACTCCCCGAAAACATCCTTTCGAAAGACCGAAACCCATCTCATGAATCTATCGAAAGTAAGTCAGAGCTACTGAGGAAAAAGTCTACCCACACTAATTCCGTTGGTGTCAATACCGAAAGGGGCGACAGATCCTTAACACAAGTAATAGAGAAGCAAAGGCAATCACCAAGATTCAAAGACAAGACCAAGAGCTCACTTCCGAAAACCAATAGCTCTTCTCAAAACTATCCATATCGACAGGCTTGGTATCAATACAAAGAAGATAGATATGTCATCAAAAAGAAGCTCCAAAGACCGGGACCATCCTCCCGAGATCCAGAACCGACGCCTTAAAAAGTTATAAGCAAAGCCTAAAAGAAGGCTGAGAGCCAAAGCTTCTGGAACCAAAATGAAAAGTGGCCGACAGAGGCTTCTACTGGCCCAATAACAAAAGGCGACCCAATTCGTCTATAAATAAGACCCCAGGGGTCTCATTTTCGGGACGATTCTCTCATTCTTGTCCTCATTTTCTCTAGATTAAACCCTAATTTCTAAACCAATTTGGGGATTTCTGTTGTAACTACTTGTGTACTCCATATCAAAGATCAATAGAGAGCAGATCAGTACTTAGAGTATATCTTATGAGTTTCTTACAAGTTTATCTTAGCTATTACCTACATGACATACCGTATGTTTTCTACATAGTCATGGGTTCCTACTCAAACTTAAACCCTTCCACAAAGTTATGGCAGAATTCTTCCTACAATCCGTTTAACCATTTATTGAGGGTTGTGCTTAGGGAATCCTTGTCCCAAAATAATTGTTGGTTCTTGAGTCGCTTAAGCGTGATGCTCACCCCATTGAGGGAAGAGTAACTAATCTTTTGGGCTCTAAAACTTGATATCTTTGAAAACGGTGAACAAACTCAAACTCGTGAAAGATAAATAACCTCGTTTTCCCCTTAAGTCCACTTCTATAGAACTATCTCTAGTGTCGATGAAAAATATCGTTAACACATATCTTTCGAATCCTTTATCCAAATTCATTGATTTTTGTTCTTCTGGATAGCTGATTCAGAATGGAACAACTTTTCTTTTAACCGCTTGGGAAAAATCTTAGAGTAGTTTGCAAGAAAATTAGTGAGAAGTGAGTGGATTTGATTATTCTGTTTTTTCAGGCCAGAAACAATTTGTTCAGTTTCAAAGGACATAAATTTTGATTGACTTAGCCAAGTTTCCTCAAGTTTTCTTCAGCAGAACGATGTTTCTGTAATGAACAAAATTCATGTTTATCACTTTTCCTGATAAGAAGAGTAGCCTAGAAGAAAATTCAGTGCAAGTTAAGTGGCTTGATGGTTTGTTTGTAAACCACAACAATCATTGTTGTTCTTCCAAAATTCATATTTGAATATCCACTACACCAAATCCTCTAAAATTTTGACTAGAGCCTCCATATGGTGTCATAAGCAAACTTCAAATTTTGTCATGTCAATTTAGAGTGAACAAGGATCAAAAGATGGCAAAACCGACTGCAATTAGTAGGGCATTGCTTTGGGAGCTTAAAGCTATCATCTTGGCAAGTTAAATGTTGGAAATCATCGTTAATCCATGCAAGGTGAGTTGTTAGACAACACATTATAGTTTAATCATTTATCATGTTCATTAGCTAAGTTTGGTTGAATTCCTTGTTGATGTTTAGTTTCTTCGAAACTACGTATGGGTGTTGTTTCTCTTGTCTTTTCTCTTCATTCCGACAATGGAATGCTATCGGATTTTCTTTTACTGATAGTTCGTGTGCTGTGGTAAAGGCATGAAAAATTTCATAGTTAAAATCTTTTGTTTGATACTCGAAACCTATCCTGCAAAATCAAAGTAGACTCAGGATTCTGCATGTAACATCTTGATTTTGAGTTTCTGTAAACATGGCCCGAGTCCATGTCTGAGAGAGCATAACTCTCTCAATTCTAGTCGGAATCAGTTGACTCTTTTTCTGTTAGAAAGTAGAAGTTTTCTATTACTTGCACGTCAATTTTCAGCTCATTTAGACGTCATTTTTATGCTTAATACTGACCTCAAAGTCGAACTCTGGTCGTGATTCAGACCTAGGTTTGAATTTTCAATATGAAAATAGTGCGTAGGTCCAAGTTTGAGGCACTGTATCTCCCTCAGTTTTGGTCGGATTTATATGTATCTTTTTGCATTGTAAAGCCAGAATGTTTTTCTTTATAACTCAAAATTTCAGCCCATTCCGAGATTGTTTAATCATTCAAATATGGCATGAAAGTTGAACCTGGAGAAGGTTTTAGACCTGGCCAGAAATCAGCATGGCCTGAGTCCAAGTTTAAGACTCAATATCATTCTCATTTAATTTCAAAACTTAATTATTCTTTTTTCGATTGAAAGCTATATCGTTCTAGTTTGTGCATATTGATTTTCAGACCATTTAGAGAATGTTCGGTCATTCAAAACCTACTTGAAAGTTGAAACCAGAGAAGGTTTCATAGTTGCGGTTTGTAACTTTTTCCCTAGCGCGTTTTTTCACAATTTCATATTTTTACATTTGAGTTGATATGCATATTTTTGTTGAATCCAACCAAGCCTTATCAGTTTCTTTGATGATTTTAAAGTAGATTTTGATGCTAAATTTGAAAGGCTTTGATCCTATTTGGACAAGCCAATATTGTATGAGAATTTGTACCTCAGATTTGCAATTTTGTGTTATTTTGGATGTTGTTTTCATGTTAAAATTTTGAGGAATCAATGACACGTGCATGACTATTATAAATTATTCTCGAAATGTTTAGAAAAGAAAATGTGGGTTTTGAAAATAAATATTGTTTTAATAAAATGAATTTATAAGAAATATTTGTTAAGTAAGGATTTTCAAACTATTCGCTTTTCAAAGATTTTTCCGATAAACCATGTTTTTACGATTATTTTCGTAAAGTATGTTTTTATTAAAAACTGCACTAATTTTTCCTCTTCGAGAAGACGTGTTGGTGATCGAATAGTATCGGATCGCCCACGAAATGGGACGAAACGATATAAGGTATTATTTAATCCCGGATTCATCCAATCGAAGCAACGAGTCTTATTGATTCTCAGTACTTCAGGAATTTATGAGATTTAATGAATCTTAGTGGTTCTCTATGTTTTAGTGGTTCCAATGATGTAACGAATCTTTGCAACTCTCTGTGATATTCAATTATTTATGTGATTTTTAGTGTTTTCTAGTATGGAGCTGACTTACAGTGTGTGAACCGTAAAATGGGAATTTGTGGTATTGGACGCACGATTACCACTTTTTGGGTTTCTATCTGAGGGTATGTGACACAGTCCCCTCCAGAGTTAAACCTTCGGGTCAATCTTGTGTGAACTTTATGGACCTTTAGGTCAATCCTGTATGAACCTTGTGGACCTTCGGGTCAATCCTATATGAACTTTGTGAACGTTCGGTCATTCGGGTACCCCCTATATGTGATATTAGTACTGGCTATGGCTTTAAGCCATCTTGTGTGATAGCACGTGCATGCATAACTTCAGCTTGCCACTTTATGATGGATCTATACTCTATGTTTCTGTGTTTATACTCTATTTCAACATAGTGATTATTATTATTAAATGTGGTGATTTCATTTTTGTTTTTGAACTCTTAAAAGAGTTTTAGTGATTCAATGATTTTGTGATATATGTGGTTTTGTGATTTTATCCTATGATTTCAATAGTTGCACAGTCTTCCATTTCGTGTTATGTGATTCCAAGTGTTGATTATCCTAACCATGTAGTTTGGTTAATTTGTGTTATGGCGGTGTTAAGTATGTATTCGAGTATCTCACTCTCAAATCATATGCCAATCTTGTGAACTTAAAAATGATGTGCTTTGTTGACCTCAGTGTATGGCGTTCCTTTTTGATAGAAAGGAAATGGTTGGATCTGAGTTCCATGACTATTCATGTATTATGATTCCTTCTCTTATGAAAAGGCAGTATCATCAAGTGACATTCTATTTCACTTATCATGTTAATGCTGATATATTTAAACTAGACTGGTCCGTGTATGTATTTAGTTTCAGTTGCTGTTGATTTGTGGGTTTGCTGTTATAATTAGGACTATCTTTAAAGACTTATTCCAATTGTTCCTTAATATACATGTGTTTTTGAGTAGTTGTTCCATTTGACATTATTGTATTTTGTATTGTATAGTCTTTCGAGATGTACCACACGTATATGTTGTATTTAGTGATTGTAACTAAGTGTACCTGTTCTGTGATCTGTGAATTGTTGTATATTGTTTTGAGATGATCCTTAGCCATCGTAGTTTCTTATTAGGAGTATTGGGTATGTCATCCACTTGAAATAAGAAAAGAAAAATTTTACTCACTCAATCGACATATCCAATACTGATTTAATATGAAATTACGGATGGTCGCCCTAACCATCCCTATTCTATGCTCTAATAGACAACATTACTCGTTAATACTCTTTATTAGGGTAAGTCTCAGGGTGGGGTGTCAAAATCTTACTTTTAGGATTTGACTTAATTATAGTTAGCTAAAGGAGTTCATGAGTATGTTTAGAAAGGCAAGTTTGAGTCCAATACGCATGTTATTAGTGTTTTTGTAAGCATGTACATAAGGCTGAATTGCTCTTATTCAGCTTACCAACTTTTCATGAAAATATTGAACCCTTATTTAGTAAGCCGGTTTTCTATTGTAGCAGGGTTCATTAAACTAACAAGTTACCCTGATTTTCCATGATATTTTTACAAGAAAATTTTATTTTTCTCATATTTACCAGCTTCAAAAGGAATGAATGGAAATATGAACAATCAATCAATGATGAAACTAATACAATTAATTATCCTGTTTATTTTTCATTTATTTCTAATAAAACTATTATAAGGTTGATAAATCATTTTGAACTTTTACTTAAAATGTTATGTTAGTGTTCTCACCAAGGAATACAATAATATTACGTGAGCAGTTGCTGCAACTGGTAAAGGTGGATCATGCAAACTTTATCAAGTTTCATTCTACATATTTTTGCAAGAGAGTTTAACATGTTTTTGAAGCTATTGAGTCTTGCATAGTTATTTGGTCTCCTAATTTCTATATATGTGTAAATATATATACTAGTCATATAAAAATTATGTGCTTGGACAATGTTGATTTCCCTATTTTAGCGATAATAAAAAATATGCTTTTAAAGCTCAAAAGTCTCTGTATTGTTTTCCTTTTTATATTGAGCAATGGAAGAAATGTGACGATAATTTCAAAATTAGTACTTTTTCAGATGGGACTTCCAATATTTATCTAATAGGGGCACTTATACATTCCTCTAGGTTGTATTAACTATTGATTCTCTGGCGATAACATGGGCATGTGTATTAACCCTTATTTTTTCACATTATTAGCTACAACATTAAGCGCCCCTATTATATTCACATTCTTACGTGTACAGATCAACAATAGAGGCACTTATAATTGTGAAACCATAAGGCTATTTTTTTACCACCTCTCTTGTATTTAGTGGCAGTTTTATGCAGTATTTTGTCCCTATTAATTTTGTCAAAGGCAAAAGGTTTTGCCTATAGTTCTCAGATATTTAGTATTGTGTTTATATACATATAAAATATGTGCATACATATATGATGCTTGTACATTTTTAATACTGATATTAAACCATTTATAGTTTCACATTGCTATGGAATTCTAATTATTTTAAACTACATGTATATATGTGTGCATTAACGCATGTATATATGTGGTTTTATGTGAAAGTTACAAGGTCAATGGTTGCTTCATTTTGTTCTTGCTTTGTTTGATGTCATGACTCTGAACATGCACTTGTACAAAAATTTCCTGCTGCATCGCCTCATTTTCATCAGTTGTCCTAACAACCGATGCAAGTAGTGTTATTTGCATCAGTTTTTGAGCAATCGATGCAAATAGACAGAAGCAAATAACATTATTTACACCGGTTTTCTTTACAACCGACGCACCTAACGTTATTTGCATCGATTTCTAGGAACATATGCAAATGAACTGATGCAAATAGTGTTATTTGCATCAGCTCTCAGGAATTGATGCAAATGCACCGAAGCAAATAATATTATCTGCATCATTGTTTAAGAACTGATGCAAAACGCACCGAAGCAAATAATGTTATTTGCATCAATTTCTTAAGAACCGAAGCAAATGTAAATTATTTTCATCGGAGCAAATGTGCACATTGATAATCATAAACAATAACTTACATAAATCATTGTTTATAATTTACTAAAATTAATGATTACTAATAAATAATTTTTAGTTGACAATTATTAGAAAAAGTCAAAATATTATTTTTATATTTTTAATATTATGGTTAATTGTTAATAAATAGTAAATTATAGTTAATACTTCTTAATTACATTTAATAATTAATCAATTTTAGATAATTAAAAATCAAATTTTTAATAATTAATTTATAATATTTAGTTAATAAGTAGTAGTTAATTATTATTTTTCAATAACTATTAGCTAATATTTAAAATTAAGTAATAATTATAAAATAATCAAGATTATTGTTTAATAATTAGTAACTAACATAAAAATTTATAATTTGTAAAGTGATATTTAGTACTTATTAATTACTTTTGGACAAGTATTAATTAATAATGACTGTTGAAAATAATAATTAATAAATAACGAAAAGTAATTGGTAATAATCAATAAACTAGAGAAATGCACATATCAATAATCATAAACAACAACTTATATATATCATTATTTATAATGTATTATTCTTAATGATTATCAATAAATATTTTACAATTATTAGATATTATAAGTAATCAATGATTATCTTTTATATATAATAGTTTATTATAATTAACTTTAAGTAATTAGTAAATTATTGGTAAAATTTATTGACTACATTAAATAATTAAAAATCAATAATTAATAATTAACAGTTAATAATCAATACTTAATGTTTGACAGTTAATATTTAGTTACTAAGTAAAATTTTAAAATTAATACGTATTATTTAATTATAAAGAAGTAATACTTAATATTTAATTTTTAGTAATTAATAATTAATTAATTATATTAATTTAGTAATTATTAATAATTATATAATAATTGAGAATAATATCTAATTACACTTATAAAGCGATATTTAGTATTTAATAATTAATTTTTAATAATAATTATTTAAAAATTAACGGTAAATAAAAAAATCAATATTACATTTTTTGATAATTCATTTGATTAATAAGAAATATTAATAATTGAGAAGTAACATTTAGCATTAAATATTTTGTAACTATAATTAATAATTATATTCAATATTTAATATTCAAACAAATAATAATTAAATATCAATATATATTAATATCTACAATAGAAAATAATGATTAATTTTTTAATTTGAAATAATTCCTTTTAATAATTAGTAATAAAAAAGTATCAATTGGTTAAAAAATCAATAAATGCGTAATAAATGCTTAATTATTAATTACTAATTTAAAAATAATATTAAACCGGAGTAACTGAGCATAGCCAATACCATAAACAATAACTTACATATATCATTATTTATATTTTATTATAATCAATGATTATCAATAAATAATATATAGCTACTGGTTATCATAAATAACCAAGAGTTATCTTTATATTTATAATATTATAATTAATTATTAATAATTATTAAATTATAAGTAGTACTTATTGATTAATTTAGCGGTTGATGTTTTCTCTAGAATTATTAAGAGAGCTGGAAGAATAGGTGTTCTTGGTAGTGTTGGAAATGAGGAATTTAATAATGAATTATCAATCCTTCAATTTGCTGATGATACATTACTATTCTCTTCTCATTTGCCTGAGCACGTTATTACCCTTAAGTTTATTCTTTACTGTTTTGAGATGTTATCGGGTCTTAGAATTAATTTTGATAAAAGTGCTGTAATGGTGCTTAATGATTTTAACAATGTTGAGAACTTGGTAGCTAGCACTTTGAATTGCTCGACTATGAAATTTCCTTTTGATTATTTAGGTTTTAAGATAAGACCTTCAAAACTTAAGAAGGAAGATTGGATAGTCATCATTGATAAGATTAATAATAGATTAAGTAACTGGAATAATAGATTTCTGTCTAGAGCAGGTAGATTAGTTTTAGTAAATTCGGTTTTATCGGCTATACCTTCGTATTGGATGGCTGTTCATCGATTTCCTAAATGGGTCATTGAGAAGATCGATAGGGTTAGACGGAATTTTCTTTGGAATGGTGACCCTAGTTGTAGTGGCTATAAATGTCTAGTAAACTGGGACATATGTTGTAAATCTAAGATAGAGGGGGGGGGGGTCTGGGGATCATAAATCTATATAATTTTAACTCTGCTTTACTCGCTAAATGGTTATGGAAATATAGATGTCCAGAAGTGAAGGCTTCTTGGAAGTCTATCATTTCCAAATCTTATTATTCAAGAGGAGAGTATTTTATTGATAATAGTGGGGGCTGGGAAAATGGATTATCTCCCTTCTGGAAATCTGTTTTGACTTGTTTTGATTTTTTTAACCTAGGATGCGAAATGTTGGTTCATTCAGGAAATCTAACTTACTTTTGGCACGATGCTTGGATATCTGCAGTGCCACTAAAAATTGAATTTAGTAAACTTTTTAACATTAGTAGAAATAAGAATGCTTTAATTAAGGACGTTTACAAAGTAGATTTAGATCCTCCATGGGAGTTTTACTTTGATAATATTTTAGAAGAAGATTTATTAAGACAATTGGCCTTACTCAGAGCTAAGTGGGAATTGTATCACTTGGACGAGTGTGGGGATTCCATTAGCTGGGGTATAAATAAGAGTTTAACTTACACTGTTAATTCTATGTATAGTTTTATTAATTTTTCGGGTATTTCTTTATATCCCTTTAAATTC
Organism: Allium sativum; assembly: GCA_030737875.1. NCBI lineage: Eukaryota > Viridiplantae > Streptophyta > Magnoliopsida > Asparagales > Amaryllidaceae > Allium > Allium sativum. Next base: position 533,650,833 of record CM060923.1, on the reverse strand, counting down.
TTATGGAAAGCTAATTCTACACCTAAAGCAAAATTCCTAATGTGGTTGATCATCCATAAGAAGCTTAATACGATTGAGATGTTAAAAAGAAAGGATGTTATTTTTGATTTAAAATGTTGTTTTTGTAATACTGGTATGGAGGATGTTGATCATCTATTTTTCTCTTATTATTTTACCTTCTCTATTTTCAATATGATTATTAGGATTTTTACTTTTGATTGTTTTAATTCGTTGAATAGTTGCATCGATTATTGGAATTGTCATAGAATACGTTATAATTCAAGACAGAAATACATATTAGATTCCTTAGTAATATTCATAAGTTGGTTCATTTGGATCGAAAGGAACCAGAGAATCTTTCATACAACCACTGTATCTAATGATAACCTAATTATCAACATAGTTAAATTCTGTTTATTTTTGATGTCTAATTCGCACTATAAACTATTTGGTGACTTGCAGTTTGGGCAATTTCTGTTTAAGGTTAGAACAAATCTAAGCTTATTCATTTATATTAATAAATATTTTAGATGTAATAGACTGCGTCTGGGTTGATGATTTCTTTTTACTTGGGCTGTAGCCTTTCTCTGGTTGGACTGACTTTTATATCCTTTTCTATATACATGTATATATGGTTATATGATTATATATATATATATATATTGACATATACTCATATATACATGTAAGTTACTGATGGTTTTTTGTTTCAGTTTTTTCAGATTACAGGTTGTTGATGTAACTATGGGATTCTTCGGATTGCTGGTTGGATGGATCATTTTCTGTGTCGCTTTGGATATATTGGTGTATGATGTGTAGTAGTATTTGTATATTTGGTGATTTGTTTCACTTTTTGTTTTTGCTCACAGCTGATATATGTATGGGAATAGATATACTTCTTATCGGGTGGTGGCCTTGCTGGAATTCGATAAGAAGTATGATGGGTGGTGGCCTTGCCAGAACTCATCTTTCTATTATCCCCTACATTACTATGTGTGGCTTTTGTTCTGGGACTGTATTTGGATATTTGTATCTCTTTATCTTTTATTATATATATGTGTGCTTTCTTCCTTCAGGAGGATCACACATTTTTTGCTCAAAAAAAATAAGTAGTACTTATTGATTACATTTAATAATTAACAAACAAATTAATAATTATTATACTTAATATTTGTCTAAAAATAAAAATTATTAAATTATTAAATAATAATTTTTATTTAATACTTGATAATCCTCAGTCATTTTTAACAATTAATGACTTGTAATTAGTAAATTGGAAAGGCAACATCAACTACTTCTAGTTACAAATTTGCCCCTAAACATCGTTAAATATCAGTTTACTATAATAAAAGGGACATACTCAGATGTTTAAACATATTTGTTGAAATGATAACAAGAAAACGCTGAATTAATGTTACCCATATTTTTATATAATAATTTGTTATAGTTAATAATTAATAATGAGTAAATTACAGTTAATATTTATCCACATTTATTAATAAATACAATTCATACTTAATAGTTAATATTAAATAATACTAATAATCAACATTCAATAATTAATATTTAATTACCAGCATTTAAATTTAACATTTTACTTATTTATTATCATTTAATATTTAAAATCAATAATAATATTTAATTTACTAGTGATAATATATCTTCTAATTGATAGTTACTAATATACACATAACAAACAGTATTTAATAGTATTTTGTGCGCTTTTGCCGTCGCAACCACGATTTGGCTCTGAACCAAAATTTCAGTTGTTTTTCAGTTTCCCGACTTTAGTTTTCGTTCTCCCTCCACGCTGAACTATGATATTTTCTACTGGTGCCCTCCGGTTGATGGACATTAAAACTTAAAAAAAACACTATGCTTTCCAAAATTGTAAAAAAAAAACCCTATATATGTGTATAGTTACATCCATCACCTCCCTCTCCTTCTTTCGCTTCAACCACCTCTCCCTCGAATCCAAATCCAATCTCGAACCCTCAACCATCAAGCAGATTTCTCCCATGATGACCCATCACTACCTCTTATTACTAGATCTCGACAATTTTTCGTTAATCATTCTAATCTAAAAACGTAGCTTTCTAATAACTATGCAATTTCAGCAAAAAGTCGTTGACACATGGAGAAATAAAGGGCCTAGGTATCGTTTGTTAAAATTGTTGAATGCTGATTGCTGAATGCTGATTGTTGAATGCTGAATGATTAATGCTAAATGTAAAAATGTTGTTTGATTAAATGCTGATTGTAAATATGATTTTTTGTAATAATTGGTTAGCGGACAAATTTTCCCTTCATGGTTAATTCGTGTATTATTCGACACGAATGATGAGATTACGTGTCTTAAGTTATTACAAACTACAAATGCAAATATTTTTCATTGACTGCCAACACGAAATTAAAATTAAAGCAACTTACTAAGTGTACTACTAGATTTAAAAAAAAAACTAGAGAAGATCTGCAATTTGATCACGCAAATTTGAAATAAAGGATTGTGCCTCGGATGAAAACACTTCATTGTAAGTTGGTGGAGCCTGTGGTGGTTCTTGATTATCAATTCCATTGCTTGTTTCCTCGTTTGTCGCATCTTCTTCTTTCTCAGCTTCCAAAAATAATTCATCATCAAGCGAGATGCGACATAGAAAGTTGTGTATTTCCATGCATGCAATAACAATATCTCTTTGGTCGAAAAGTTTGTATGGAGGCATTTGACATAAAATGGGGAATCTTTTCTTTGAAACACCAAAACTTCGTTCGATGATGTTTCTTAATCGCGCGTGCGCATGATTAAATCTTTCTTTTTTATTTTACGCAGAGTTGTTTCTGTAACTGTTCAACCAATAATGTGTGTTCCGATAAGGAGATAGGAATCCTCTGGTATTTGCGTAAGCCGCGTCACAAAGATAATACTTATTTGTAACAGAAAAGAAAAAATAAGCATAATACAGCAGCAGTTCATTTTGAATGTAAACTTGTGTGAATTACTTACATAATGGGGGTACAGAAAGTTATTAGTAGGATTACCAATTGTTTCATTGAGCACCATTGAATCATGAGCTACTCCTTCCCATCCTGCCATCACATAGACAAATTTCATATCGAAATCACATACGGTCATAACATTTTGATAGCAGTTACCCCGGCCTCTGCCTCTGAATGGAATGTATTGGAATATTTGCATCTATTAATGTACCATCCAATGCCCCGATTTCCCCCACATTTACTTTTAGAGTTCGTACGTGTTGTCATTTCTACAAACTGCAAATGCACATTTAAAAAATAAAATACACCATTTATGCACACATTATCATATACAACTTTTATATGTAGTTCAAAACACTCACGTATGCATATAAATGCTTTGGTCTGCTAAAATTTATGGAATGAAAATAGTTTTTCACTTCTAAATTCAAGCATAATTTTGAGTATGTGTATAAGTAGAAAAGGATTAGCAAACTGAAGGCAGTTCTGGAAGTAATCGGACTTGCAGAGGTTTGCAATACCCAAGATGCAGTAAAGATTAATTATACTTTATCAAATCACGGAACATAATGTAAAAACAACTTAAGTACAAAAATAATGCTACTCATTGTCAAATGAAAATATAGTTTGCAGACCACACAGTGCTGAATACATACATACGTACATATATATATATATATATATATATATATATATATATATATATATATATATATATATATATATATATATATATATACACATATACATATATATACACATATACATATATACATATGTAGGAATGTAAAATACAAATATAATGACTCTAACTTCATTTGCTTTGCTAGCCCAACGCAAATATAATATAACTTGTTAAATTCAAACCTATTAGCCTGGAAATTTCCCTAACAACAATTAACGAAACATATGTTATAATGTTCCTTGTCAATAGAAAATGACACACATTTTACACTGAAACCCATAATCTTATATGTGCCAAAGTAAATCAACATTACAACATAAGGTTTCTCAGATTATGACACTATCAAGTTTCCTAATATAACAAAAGGTCAAGGAACATCAGTTAACTATTGTCACCCAATTTTTTATGCATCAAAGACATCACATTGAATTCCATTTCTAGCTATAAAGTAGCAGCTGTACAGATTATAGCTCTGTCACTAAAATACAACCAACTAGCAAAAAAGGAAAAAAACACAATTTAAGCTGGAAAGAGGACTGTTATATTACCTGGTAAGGCTGCCGCTGCTTTTGTGCAGATAAAAAAGCTATGTAGGAAGATAATTATTTTTATTTGTGTCTTTCTCCCGGATATAAAAGAAATGAGGTTATGCATTGTAAAAATTTCCCACTGAATCAGCATCTCAAATAAGCTTCGTATTTCTGAATATTGATATTTTGCTGGTTTGACTGAGCTTTGCTGCATGAGTACTCAACCAAACAAACTTAATACTGCTGAATGTATAAGCTGTTTCATTTAGCACTGCAAAAAAGTTCCTTTTCTGCGAAATAAACAAAGCCCTAGTTTTGAAGATGAGCTTGAAGAGGCTCCTAGGTGTTTGATGAGCTAAAAGGAATAATCTTTTGATTTTGGTTAAGTATAGAGATTAGCGGAGTGAGACAGTCTTCGGGTCTACTGAGTTCTTGGATCCGAATTCTGTTAAGGCTTCGAATGCGCTGGTTCATAAAATTGGCGAAAGTAATGTGAGATTCTTTTCATGTTTCTTGAATTTACTTTTATTGTAAGATTTGGTATTTCAATCTATATCGGGTTTTCCTATTTCTATTTCAAAAATCATTTTATTTCCTTTGTTGTGGATTTACTGCACTCTTGGGTATCCATCGATTTTGGAATTATTTTGTGAATAGTGCTAAATTACGAGGTGAAGTTTAGTTACCTGTATAATTGTTTGGAAATATAGTTCTAAATATCTTAATATTGTTGAAAATTTGATTTACAAAACATCTGTTGAATAATTGCATTATTTTGCACTATTTAAGATTATATGTTTGTATTTTTAATAAGTACAACGTAAAGTATCTTCGGCTGGATACTACCAGGATTTAAAGTATATACAGTTTATGTTGTGTTAAACTGATTTATTTCAATTTTACAATCAAAATGTTGTAAAACATATAAATGTTGTGAATATGCTTTTATTAGTTCTCTGTTTAGTCCCACATCATGGGAATAAGGTAAACATCAGCTCCAGAGCCAATATATAAAGGAGCCAATGTAATGGAAATAATGACACATCTGAATGAATAAAAATGTCCTCTCTCCCTTGTTTCTTCTATTCTGTGTTCATTTTATAACACGTTATCAGCATGAAGCTCTAGATACAGATCAGATCTAAGTTGATGAAAGTAGCAACTATTGTAATAACCCGGAAATCCGGGTCAATTTAAAATTTTTATTTTGGCAATTTTAGCGAATTTTGAATATTTAAAATGAATTATTTTAAATAATAACGACGAGAAATTTATTTTGAACTGAATTAGAACGTATATATTTATATACGTCGTCGTTAGAATATAAATATTTATTTATGATTATAAAAGGAATTGAAAATGGCGCGGTAGTTCGATAATTCAATTTCAAATTTCAAATGAATGTGCCGGGTGCAAAATAAACTGGATTTTAATGAAACCAAAAATATTTGAATCTAATTGAGAATATCTTTCCAACGAATTCGAAAAAATCAAAATTTCATAGTGGGGGTAAAAAGTTATGCCTAGTTGAAAATTCAGAATATTCGTTATGGAATTCTGGCCCTTAAAAATGGGAATTTGGCAAACGACCTCGATTTTCGACGAAACCACTTTTATTGGATCCGTGATGTCAAGTTATTGCTAGGTTTCAAAATTCGTAATTTTCTGAATCAATATGTGAGTGTGGCGAAGGAAAACGCGTTTGACCAGTTTCAGTTGATTTTAATCGACTGGAAAATGGTCATTTTTCAAACGGTCTCAGAATTAGACGAAATTAGTTTTGTTAGGACCATATCGTCAATACGAAGCAAGAAAATATTTTTCGGAATTTTAGGGCCCGAATGTGACTCCGGTAAATTGAAATGTGTGTTCAAATTCAATATATAGATTTATATGTTGATTCTGACAGAAACTGGTCGAAACAATCGAATCAGCTTACGATACATATCCCATTGTGTTCGGAATGGGGGTAATTAGCTGGGGATGACAATCGGCGGGTTTGATTTCGAGCCCGAACAAAAAAATTAACTTTTTGAAGGATAAAATAATAAAATAATTAGAATATATTTATACTAACCCCCCTCTCTCCTTTTTCTCTTCCCCCTTTACCAAATCGACAGAAAGTAAATAAAAAAAGGAGACGACGACGAAACTCGATCGCGCCCACCACCCTCCCGCCGTCGACTGCCTCCAGCCGCCGCCTCCAAGTCCGTCGCCCTCCCCCCTCCTCTCTCCAGTCTGTCGAAACCCCCCTCCCACCGGTGTTGCGAGCCACAACCCCCAATCCAACCCCCCCCCCCCCCCAAATTGACGCAACCGCCCACCCCCTCAGCCACCTGGCCACGCCCCTCTGACCGCAACAACCACGCCCAGTCGCAGCACCTCCACCTCGAGCCACCCCATCTACGACGCAACAGACCACCCCCCTTCCAATGTAAGTTTTTCCCTCTTTTCTTCGATTTTAAAATCCTTAGAAAAACTGATTTTTGTTTATAGGAAAAACTGATTTTTATTTATTGAAAGCTTTGGTTTTTATTTAGAATAAAGGTTTGATTTTTATTATATGAACATGAGAATAAAGGTTTGATTTTCATTATATGAAAGCGAAGTAAAAGTTCGATTTTTATTATCTAAGTATGAGGATAAAAATATAGTTTTTATACATGTATGAAGTTAAAAATATAATTTTTATATATGTTGTAGCGAAATAAAAAATTCGATCTTTATATCGTAGGAAGAATAAAATATGATTTTGTTTATGTAGAGTAATAAAAATATAATTTTTATTATATTACTAGAAAGATAGAAATAGAATTTTTATCTATATAGTAGCGGTAGAAAAAATAGAGTTTTATCTATAAAGACGTTGTAAACATATAATTTTTCCTTGTACGTAGTAGGAAAAAAAGAACGTGATTTTTATCATATATATAGCAAAGTAAAAATACGATTTTGATCATTAGAATAGTTAACGAAAAATATGATTTTTAAATTGAAAGTAAACAAATAAAAATGCGATTTTTATTTTAAAGACAGCAGTATAAAAATGTGATTCTTGTATATGTAGTGGCTACGGACAACGAAAGTGACAAAAGGCGAGCATGACGAAGATTTCTACATAAGAAGAGTCGTGGCGCTTGGTTTAGCTAGTCGGTGAGAACTTCTCACTTTTAATTTAATTTTCTAGTTAAAATATATACTAGGATGCAGACGGTGTTTAGTAGCACCCGACACCCGTCGTCCATAGACCATGGACGGCTTGTATGCTTGTTTGTTTGATTTTGATGTGTAGTTGATTGTGTGATGTGAAATAAAATATTTATATAGTTAAAAATATTTTATAGTTGAAAATAGAATTTTTAACCTGTATTTAAAATGAAATAAATATAAACAAATCGGACGATTTGTTTATAGACACACATTTGACTGATATTGATTAGGACGATAAATTTTACACATTGCCCAACTGCACAAATAAAATCTGTGTTTGATTGTTTGAAACCCCACACGGGTATTGGGGTGATATATGACATACACTAATCCCAATAATTAGTTGTATGTCGATCGATTGATTGACAGATTGTTATAAGCGTTGAATATTTATATTTGATGCTTATACAGTGTAGAATGCACTTTGGATGATGGTTGATTATTTGTCATTGTTGATATATACATGCGTTGTATGGAAATCCATAGAAATAAAATCTATGGTAATTGATTGGGCCTCATTCCAGTTTTGAAATAGAATATTTGAAAAAGAAATATTCGAATAGAAATATTTGAAATAGAATATTTGAATATAGAAATATATGAATTCGTGTTGATTAGATTGACGCCATTTTGACGTAAACGATATTTATATCGATTTTATTCATTTTTCAATGAATATTGAAAGTGAATTGAAATTCGAATTAAATTGAATAGATTTGAAATTCGAATTAAATTGAATGAATTGAAATTCGAATTAAATTGAATAGATTTGAAATTCGATTTAAATTAAATAGATTTGAAATTCGAATTAAATTGAATAGATTTGAAATTTGAATTAAATTGAAATGAATTGAAATTCGAATTAAATTGAAATTGAATTGAAATCAATTTGAAATGAATTTAAAACGAATATATATTGGAATATTCAATTTTGATTTGAAATTGAATATGAACTTGAAATTGTTTTGAAAACAAATTTGAAACATTTATAAAATACGTTTTGAACGGAAATCGACGAAATATATGTAATATATTTATATTATATATATAGAATGGCCTGAATAAACGCGCCGCGCTGCGGCAGTTCGTGAATTTCGACCATTGACTTCAAATGGACATTGCGAGAGATCCGACCGTCGGATTCTCCTAAACCGGAACCATTGGGTTCATATCGAAAAGAGCTTTCTAACGAATATTAGAGATTTGAAATCTAACAGTTGGGTTTGGAATTATGTCGAAATAAAATTCGAAAAAGGTCGCTGTAAGTGCAGTTCGAAGGCCGTTGATGGAAATCGACTATACGGGCCTTGATAAAATTATTAAAAATATCAATAATTTGTGTAAAATCGTAAAAAATGATTTGGGAAGAAAAACTCCATATTTGAAAAGATAAAAGTAGATTTTTATCGAAATAAACTAGTTTTGAACTAGAATAATAATTTATTTATTTTTAAAATAAATAAATTGGATTTGAAAAGGGTTTTTAAAAGTAACCAGAATTTCCAATAATTGAATGGGAATGGATTTGAATCGAAATTGTCTTTGGAATATTTCGATGTTGGATTTCGTGATTATACGAATAGCGTTATGGAAATTTGAAAGATATATAGATATCGTTATTTCCAATACGATATTTGTTGGTCGTAGAATTTGATATTGAATATAAGCTGATATATTTTCTATTCAGAGCCTTGTATTTAATATCAAATGTGATTTGGGTTTGTCGTGAATGGTGTCTTCATTAACACTGTTCTTAAGCCCAGTTGAGGAAAAGATTAAATCTTTTTATTTAGATTTAATGAAGTGTACCAATTAAATAATATTTAATTGGAATTAAATTGGTATTGATTTTTGGGTTTATCGTGAACAGTGTTTTAAATGACACTGATTCTTTAACCCAGTTAAAGATTAGAACTAAGTGGAGTTTTAATGAATCTTTAATTAGATTTAAATGATCGAGAATGGAGTATCACCAGTTTTGCTCCAGGCATAGTTAAATCTTTAATTAGATTTGAACATGAAATAGTAATTGAATTTACCGATAACACCGTGGTGTTAGATATGAAGTATTACCGGTTTTACTTCATGGGATGAATAGGTTAGGGTTGGGAAATTTAACAATTGATTACTTCGGTAAGGTTCGTTAATCCCGACTAGTTTGGATAAACCAAAATTTGGTTTGAATTGATTTTCAAAGGATGATTAAAGAATAAATTTAATGGAATTTATCTTTGATAAAATTAATGGGAACCTTTCCCTAAGATATGTAAAATTTAGAAACTAACTATAGGTTAGCTAAGCAGAACGGTTTCCTAGGTATTGATCTGATGTTGGTTTCTGCCTTCGGGGTTAATATTTGGAGAATTATTCTCTTGTTAATTTACGGTTAGTGACTGATGAATTGGAATGAGGCGTATGTTGTGTTTGTGTAACACTTGTTTATTATATACGCGAGTTATTCAGAAAGACCGGGTTTACCCCATTCTGAATAACTGATTCGACGTGGTGTCGAAGATGAAGACGGTGGTTGAAGACCAGAGGTCTTCACGTCATTTGGATAATTACTGATGATCTTGATTGGGCCGTACACCCAAGAGGAGGAAATCAGTTGGTGATCGTCCAGCCGTACTTGGAGATCGATGGATATGCGAGGTACAAGGTGCCTCCGGTTTCGTTCAAACCCAGAACGGACTTGTAAATGGACTGTGTGTCTGACATTGGATATCATTCTGTGTGATTGATGGATATCGGTTGCATGGAGTGGTTTTCCTGTGTGGCATGCTAAGATGCAAATGATCAAGGCTTCTGTTGAAAAGCAGAGTCTTGTGGTTAATGATCAAAGCACAGCCTGTGTGGCACAGCTTTGTGTAGCGTTAATTCGCGAGCCTCACACCCTGTTTGTGAACCAGAAACGGGAGATGACATCAGGGAGGACATGCATTTCTTTCTAGCTAGAAGTGGCGTCAGTGGCTTTACACGCCCTGACGAGTTTGACTTATGTGGTTGTTGCTGTTGCGAGGCGCCTCGGATATACCGGTGACTATGTGAAGCCGATGGAGTCATTTGTTGGCTCATTTACGCACCAAAGGGCAGGGAAACGTAGTGTTTAGGCATAATAATCCACATCGGTGGACCGGTCCTGACGATCCAAGGGGTAGTTGCGGCTGTTCCTGAGGGGCGGGCTAGAGCGTCTCGAATCGGTAGAGGACTATCCTTTGCCTCGATTCACAGTTGGAAATCCAACTTCCAATACGTGACTTTGCAGTTTTATTTGTAGAGCCTAGTATGGCGACATAGTGGGATGGGGCGCTTATGCCGTCTATGATTGATACTTATGATTTGAATTTGTTTTATACACTATGCACTTATAATAGTATCAAATGATTTGTTTTAAACGTATCAAGCTTTCTTGGCTATTATAAGGTAAAAACCCTATCCTCCGGCTTGCGTTGCATTGTGTGATGGGACCTGGGTCTTATAATAGTTTCATTTTTCTTTATTTAGCATTGCGCTGTTGTTTTATGCACTGGTGTTCTTGGGGGGAAACCCGTTCCGTGTTATACGGCGTGATCCCTTGATTTACCTAACTTTGAAAATAAAGATTAATAACTGTTTTAGTTCTCACACCAGTCACATGACTGACCTGGAGTTTATTGTTTTAACCTAAACTCTGGGTGCCCTCGTTTTCCGCACGGGCAGCTAGTAGTTTTGGTTTTGCAGATTTATATTCACAGGATCCTGGTTTACAGCTGGAATGATATCCGGAAAGCTTTGTATCCGTATATCTCCTTCAGTTGTGTATTGTATTATTTTCCGCTGCTAAGTAATGTATTGTAATCTCTGATATTTTATAATGTGTCATATTTATTCATACTCTGTATATTCTTGTATTCTGATGGAATTGTTGTAATATACAATGAAATGTTCTTCTGTTTGCGTTCTGATTCGTCTTGTCCTCAAAGTAATTCGTTCTTTCTCTTCTCTTCGGAGACCGGGGAAGTTCGGGTCGCTTCAACTATGGACTTAGATCTAATGCTTATGTCAGGTTTGATAATCAGATACATGACCTAATTTGGTTAATCTTCTCTCTGTAAACATCTGGATTCAACTATGGCTTCCGCTAGTTCATTTTACTTACTCTCTGATTTATTCTCAATTAAGTCAATATGGAGTCATCTATTCAAATATGGAATTTCATGATTTGTCAATCATCAAGTATATAGAAATTCCAATAAGTGGTATTAGAGCTGCCCATAATTGATTTTATTGAGAATTTTTCCAGTTTGAAGAATATATGAAATTAAGGTTTTGATGTTTACAGTTTGTGGTTTCATCCAATATTTTTTTTTTGATTCAGATCTGAACATGTAACTAATGTTTCCGCTTGCAATCTTTGGTTCGCTTTTGCATTGAAAATTAAAGGTTGACTTATGAAACTCTTTTGGTTTCAAAAGATAGATCTAAAAGATTAAAAAATTTAAGTCATTTTTTTTGGAAATAATCTGAATCGCTCTAAAAATTGGAAAATAAATTTGGTCAGTCATAACATAAGTTATTACATATTATTCTGAATCACTTAGAAAGAATATTTTGAATATGTTATGAACGAATTTTTTACTCTACTGTTTATTGATTGAATATAACGGTTTGAATAATCTAGAACCATTTATGCAAGGAAATCAGCTCCTTGATTTAATTAATTTGGACATACAGTTATATGTATATATGGTATTTAGGATATTTTAGAAATTTTGAATCAAGTATGCATGCTTAGATCTGAGATGAAATGTTTATTTTCATTGTTTTATGTATATTTGCAATTATACCAATTCATTGTAATGTTGGTTTACATTTTCTTCGCCACGTAACCGTCCATTGCATTTTTCTTATTATAAATGCATTAATTGTGGTTGTTATGGTAATATCATAAATGCATTAAGTGCTTTGGTTATGGAAATTAAGTAATTCAGCTTGTTTCTATTAGGAATAAGAAAAGATTTTTTTATTTATTTAATGCATTTATGTTTAGTAGATACATAATTTTATATATATGGCGCATGTGAAAGATATGTTGCACTTTCATGTTTCAGTCAGCATAAAATAAAAGGAGCAATAGTTTGCATGTTTATCTAAACTACATCATTTATGACTTAGTTAAGTATTCCAGTAATAAGCCAAAGGAAAAATGACATAATAGAATTTTATGTAGCTATACTATGGTCAGATAAATATCATAGCTATTATTATGTTCATTAATGTTATTTAACACATTTGCTATGTCATTTATATGTAATTTTTATGCGGCATTAATTCCGGCATTAATTTACGACATTTTTTTATGTAATTTATTTATGATGCGTTGTATCATATTTATTAAGGAAATGACTATCATATGTGAGTAAAAGAAAATCTAGAGGATTTTTTTCCGTTTAAAATATACAATAATGATATGTGAATAATAATAAAACCTGAAGTTTTATACAGTAATTTTAGCATATATCATATTTCCAGAAGAAATGTTTTTATTGTTTCTTAGGAAAAACTTTTATAAAGAAAATATGCATCCTGAAGATCATATTATGTTAAGATCTAAATATTGATCTTAATTCTGCACACCGGAAGTGAATGCAAAAATAATTTTTGCCATTACATGAAAATTTAGAACCTGCCGTTTCTAAAAAGGCAAGAAGCAATTTTGATATAGAAAGATAGATCTGAAAGATCTTTATATGGGTTGCATATTTTGAATCAAAAAAATGTAATTTTTATGTTTGTGAATTTTATGTATGAATTTACAAGTTTTTCAAATCATTCATATTGAAGAATGAGAAAAAAAATTGAATATGAGACATGTAGTTTATTTTTGTTTATAGTTGTGAATTTTATGTATAGATCTGTAAATTTTTGAACCACTCTTGTTAGAGAATGTAAAATGTTGATTATGTGATATATATATATATATTATTGTCATAAATGCATTGAATGTTAGGGAATGCATTGTTATGATAATATATTATATTACCATATTGTCATAAATGCATTGAATGCATTAGTTATTGTTAGTTAATTGATATATGTTTGTATTTGGAATAAGAATAAACATATGTATTATTACTCAATGTATTTAGCTAGTAATAACTAATGTTATGGAAGAAAGGATAGAACCACAACCTGAAGTTGTGCAAAGAAAATATTTATACTGGAAGTTCTGTAACTCAAAGTCTTGGACCTGAAGTTTTGAATTATATATATATGAATGTATATTTATATATATAAACATTTTTGATAAAGTATACAAGTTTGAAATCTTGTCAATTAATAAAAATGTAAAAGATTCTAAATTAAAAGTATGTTAAAAGATTGAGAACCAGAAGTTCATCATAAATTTATAAAATTGATATACATGTGTGTATATATATATATATATATGCATAGGAACTCGAAGTTCCCCAATCAATGAATTTGAAACACTTCATAATTTAAAAGCCTAAAGCTTTATTCAAATCATATGAAATAATAACATTACACTTCTTACAGAAGTTAAATCATATGCGACAATAATAATGCATCCAAAGATTGCACAATTTTCAAAATGAGCTATGTCTTGCTTATATATTTATATTTACATATTGTATTAAAGAATAAATTTTAACAACTCGAAGTTGTTATATATTTTATTTGAACCATAAGTTCAACATAGTGGAACCAGAAGTTCAATACAATGGAACCAGAAGTTCAATACAGTTGAACTAGAAGTTCATTACAGTTTAATATACTTGAAATTGTTTATATATTATTTGAAGCAGAAGTTCAATATAGATTAACAATTTGAAGTTATTTATATATTTCATTTGAACTAGAAATTCAATACAGTTCCAAATCAGATATTTTAGATATTATGATGCGATCTTTAAGATTCGCATTGACATTGCTTGATAAGCAAAAATTAATGATTGGAACCTTATGAACAATTTGTTCTAAAATAGGTAACTCGAATAAGAAAGAATATGCAATTCAATTACATATGGAATACATGGACGCATATATATACACATATATGCGAATATTTAACTAACAACCTGAAGTTGTCATGAGCTCATATTATAAATTATGCATATACTATTTAATATTTCAGAAATTCAATTGACATCAATATTGATTGACCTGAACTCATGTGCATATTCAAATGATAGAAAATTCCCCTAAGTCATCAGATCAATGAAAGGGAATAAGCAATTCAATATGAATGAATCATATCAACTAATAAGAGCATTATCCTCCTACAATTGAAATACATACAATGTATTTGCTAGCTATGATATTATAACGGATCGAAAATGAATCCAAAGTAGGTTAATTATTTAAAGTGACAATGTTTGTCAACATTGAGGGGGAGGATAAAGGAATCATCGATGTTAAATATTTGCTAACATATAGAATTATGCAAAGTATTAAGTAACTTGCATAAATTATCAATTACGTCCCTAACAGACTTTCTCCAATATACATTTTTTTGAACTATTGTCCAATATACATTTGAATCCCCGAAGGATAAAAAGGTGTAAATCACAGCTGGAAATGTGGTATAAAATTCAATTCAAAATTTCTTTGGAGTAAGTCATAAAGATGCAAAATAAAGGAGGTGAGTGTTCCTGAAGAAACACAAAAGCTGCTTTGAGAGAAACCCATGACATGATTGTCAAAATAACTCTAGAAGTTGTTTAGGTACCTAAAGCATGATAAGTTTTGAAATCTCAATAAATTATGTATAGAACAGGCAAGAAATAGTCATCGATGATAAATTAATAAATAGTAAAGCGCTTATATTTATAAATGGATTAAAAATCCCATATTGGAGAAAAACATGATTGGCCATCATGAAATTCTCCTAAATAAGATATATGGACCTGTAGTCCATAAGATATGAACCTGTAGTTCATAAGATAAAAATAGAAATATATATAATGACAAAAACACCGGAAATCACTGAAGCACCATAGAGAGTCAACAACATGGTAAGTGCCATGAGCATTGTATTTTCAGAGAAATTGAATTGATTAAAGTGCTGAAAGTGTTTAAAACACTTGCAATACCCTGAAGGTATAAACGACGAAAGCATACAAATTCCAGAAGAATTTAAATAACTTTGGTAGTGATAAAAAGCAAGAAATGTAGATTACAACATTTTTTTAAGTATTGTTGTGATGAAAATCTTGAAATAATTCATGATGAGTAGATCACTTCCTGCTTTCAAGAATTGCTGTAATAAAACTCTTAATATACATTGAAGTGGTAGTTGCGATATGCAAAACTTATTATAATATATAAGTTCTTGAAGAACATAAATAACATTTGTTATTATAAAGAATACCCAGAACATGGATGATAGATTGCAACATTCTTCTAAGTATTGTTGTAATGAAAATCTTGATATACTTCAAGGTGAGTAGATTACTTCCTGCTTAGTGCTGTTGTAATGAAAATCTTGATATACTTCATTCTTCTAAGCATTGTTGTAATGAAAATCTTGATATACTTCAAGATAAGTAGATTACTTCCTGCTTAGTAATGAAAGTTATCCTATTCATCAAATATGTATTGCAACATGCAAGTACGATTGAAACAGAAAATTATAAGCACCTGAAGTGTATTCATAAATGAATATTAGTATCATACAAATCACAAAAGGGAGGCATTTTAAATAAGAAAGCATGCCTAAAGCATAGAAATACACATGAAGTTTTAAAAGAAAAATTTCATTAAGATGTATTTGCAAGCAATTTGAGTTATTGAAAGAAGAATACGAATTCAAAGGAAATTATTAAATCAGCGGAAACATCAATAAGTATGATATAATGCACTCTTTTTTCTTAACTAAGTTTTTCCCTACTGGGTTTTCTTAATAAGGTTTTAATGAGGCATGGGTCATGATCCAGAAGTATCAACCCAAAAGTAACATATAAAAATAAGTTATAATGTACTCTTTTTCCTTATTTAAGATTTTTCCCACCAGGTTTTTCTTATTAAGGTTTTAACGAGGCATAACATTGATCCAGAAGTACCATACTACTTTTGACGTAGTAAATATGACATTTTGTATTGTACTCTTTTTCCTTCACTAAGATTTTTCCCATTGGGTTTTTTTTAGTAAGGTTTTAACGAGGCAACATTTTGATCTAGAAGTATCAAACATCTTTTGATGCAATAAACTATTACTTATGAAGACAAGGCAATTTGCATGGCTCAAATTCAAGTGAATTATATCAAGGCTGATAGGATGGAGCAAATTTCTTCTAAATTTCTCTTCGCACATGATTGGAAGGATAACAAGAATGATGGGAAACAAAATCAGTTCAAGAAAAGTGGGTAGATCTGTTCTCAAAGGTGATTTCAAAATCAACATTCCAGAAGATGATGTACAAAATTGGCATGCGTCGACTACATCAATAGACTAATTGAATAATGAGTTATAAATAAGGGGAAGCATACAAAATTATGAAAAGTTCGGTGTGTACGACTTGTGCAGGATCTTAATATGGCTATGCGGAATATGATATAATAATTTAAACTATTCAATAGTCATGCAAATAAATATTCACAAAACAAGGAATATATCACTAACAAATATAAATGCTGTAAATAAAGTAAAGTAGAGTAACGACACCAAGATTTTTATACTAGTTTGGTCTTCCCTTCCTACGTCCAGTCCCGAAGCTCCTCTTCGGCTTTTCACTAAACAACACCCTCTCTTCACTCGGAGGAACAGGTTCACAACACTACTTGATTTACGGGCTACAAGTTTACCCACTTGATTTCATGGGCTACAAGCTTACCCACTTGATTTCACGGGCTACAAGCTTACCCACACAGGACAATTACAAGAGTTTGACTTCTGATTGTGTTCTTCTTTCAACACTGATTTGCCAATGATTGAGTACACCCTGCCTATAATCTTATCCTCAAGTATATGGATTGAATGCGAAGATTTGAAGGAAGTTAGTTGCTTATTGAATCAAAATATGAGAAGTATTATCAAGGATTCAATAAGTAACTTGAATTTAGGAGCTTTTAGAATGCAAGAGTATTTAGAAAGTAAGATCATAAATTAGAGCAAGAATCGGTTATTTGGATGATGATTAAAGATGTATTTATAGTGAATGAGGAGTTGTAATCATTGATGAAGAGTTGCAATGAATAATGATGATTTTTGATGAAGAGAAATGGATGAATCTCTTGATGAAAGAAGATGACTTTTCGAAAGGTTGCTTGCTGTTTGAAAAGTTGTTGACATGTCGAAAAAGATAGGTAGACAGGTATTTGAATATATATATATATATATATATATATATATATATATATACATATATACACGTTATATTCATGAATGGACATTTGCTGTGCATTTTTCCCGAAAGAGGTCGACAGGTTGAAAAAGACAGGTCGACAGGTTTTGTAGGTCGACAGGATTTTTTTGCAGGTCGACGGGTTTTGTAGGTCGATAGGATTTTTTTGTAGGTCGACAGGTTTTGTAGGTCGATAGGATTTTTTTGTAGGTCGACAGGATTTTTTTTGTAGGTCGACAGGTTTTGTCTCTGTCTTGAAAAAGGTCAACAGGATTTTTTTGTAGGTCGACGGGTTTTTGTCAATTTGCACAGAAAATGTGTATTTATGTATATATTCAAAAATGATGAGGAGTATGATTATTTGAGGATAGATTTTAACATTTATAACTCTAAATAATCAGCCTCTAACTTACGAAAACATCGATTCTTCTTTTTGTCGATCATGAAGCTCCTTCTTATCATTAATCAAAATATGCTATGAAACCTCTGACTCAACATTCTCCCCCTTTTTGATTGATGACAACATAGCTTAATATTGCAATCGTTATCTCCCCCTGTATATATGCTCCCCCTTAAACATCTACATATCTATAATCTTAGCTCCATGTCATGATTTCCATTGATCTTTATTTTGTTGTTATCAATCGAAATTCTCGTGTCTCAACATTCTCCCCCTTTTTGATTGATGACAACACCTTGGATTTTCTCTATCCAAATATAAAGCTCCCCCTGAATTTCTGCAACATTTGTTAGTTCATAATATAAATAATCTTACCTTTTGATTCCTGCATTAACAAATATTAGCACACATATACTATTACTATGTTAAGCACGTAATTTTAAATGATAGTATATGTACCATGAATGATATGAATAATCATAAGAGAAAATATTTCTCCCCCTTTGTCATCGATTAAAAATAATAAATACCATAATAAGCACAGTAATCGAGAGTAGTAGAGAATACAATAATTATAGCACCTTTAGGAGATGTCGAATAACCTTCTCTTTGTTGTGGTGTACCTGCAAAAAATATAACATATATAGTTTGGTACCCGCTTGCTTTGTTTGGGTCCATGGGTTAGATGGAAGGTAACCATACCCAAGAGGGTTTAACGAAACCTTTAAAGATAAAATTTTTGTTATTAACTACCGAATCAAAATAATCATCGATATATTTTTCTCTGTTTTTCCAACTTACAGGAACCCAAATACTTAAGTAATCTCAATTGATATTCCTTTTCGTACTTCTAGATCTATTATACAGATCTCTAGTTATAGAAGTATTCGAATTTCTATAATAATTGGATCTAGGATGAGCATTAGTACTAGCAGTAATATTTTTATTGTACATGAAAGCATATCTAGTACTATTTCTAAGATTAGTTTTATTATATCCTAAACCACTTTTGCCATGTAAAGGTCGAGATCTAGATAAAATCATATATAATTCATTTTGACCTTTATTCTATTTTGCGAACTTATTTGCACATTTATCAAATTTATTTCCAAAGTCGCTATTGACATTTTCAAAAGAAATTTTGTTATTCTTTAAATCATCAATTTCCTTATTTAATTCAGAATTTTTCCTTTTTAAAGTACCATTCTCAGTTTTGAGACCTAAAATTTGAGATTGTGAATTATCTAAAGAAGATTGTAACTTTTCAAAATTTTCTTTTGAGTCAGAAATTTCATTTTGCAAAATATTATTATTCACCTTTAAGAACTCACATTCTTTAGATAATTCTAAATTCTTTTCAGTTAAAGCTCCATTCTCTTTTTCAAGAGACGAAATTAAAGAACTAGAATTATTTAAAGAATCTTCTAAAGATTTATTTCTATTTTGCAAAAGATCGATTTCCTTTAAAAGAACATTGTTATATTCTTTTAATTTGGAATTTTCTTGCTCGCAAATTTTTGACTTAGCTATAATGACAGAATTGAGTTTACTCAAAGTTTTGAAATCTTTCAATAATTTCTCATGGTTTAACAAAAGATCTTTATACAAAGAATCTGTACATACCGATTGTGATCTGACTTTTGCCATGAGACATTTGTTTCCTTGCTCTCCTGATTCTGCTTTGTTGCTCTTCCATTTTCTAATGCCTTGACTAGATTTCTTTATTGCCATTTGTTCTAGGATGTTGTTACGATCTCTAGAATACCAGGCTCTGATACCAATTGAAAAAGTCGGTGTGTACGACATGTGTAGGATCTTAATATGGCTATGCGGAATATGATATAATAATTTAAACTATTCAATAGTTATGCAAATAAATATTCGCAAAACAAGGAATATATCACTAACAAATATAAATGTTGTAAATAAAGTAAAGTAGAGTAACGACACCAAGATTTTTATACTGGTTCGGTCTTCCCTTCCTACGTCCAGTCCCGAAGCTCCTCTTCGGCTTTTCTCTAAACAACACCCTCTCTTCACCCGGAGGAACAGGTTCACAACACTACTTGATTTACGGGCTACAAGTTTACCCACTTGATTTCACGGGCTACAAGCTTACCCACTTGATTTCACGGGCTACAAGCTTACCCACACAGGACAATTACAAGAGTTTGACTTCTGATTGTGTTCTTCTTTCAACACTGATTTGCCAACGATTGAGTACACCCTCCCTGTAATCTTATCCTCAAGTATATGGATTGAATGTGAAGATTTGAAGGAAGTTAGTTGCTTATTGAATCAAAATATGAGAAGTATTATCAAGGATTCAATAAGTAACTTGAATTTAGGAGCTTTTAGAATGCAAGAGTATTTAGAAAGTAAGATCAGAAATTAGAGCAAGTATCGGTTATTTGGATGATGATTAAAGATGTATTTATAGTGAATGAGGAGTTGTAATCATTGATGAAGAGTTGCAATGAATAATGATGATTTTTGATGAAGAGAAATGGATGAATCTCTTGATGAAAGAAGATGACTTTTCGAAAGGTTGCTTGCTGTTTGAAAAGTTGTTGACAGGTCGAAAAAGATAGGTAGACAGGTATTTGAATATATATATATATATATACGTTATATTCATGAATGGACATTTGCTGTGCATTTTTCTCGAAAGAGGTCGACAGGTTGAAAAAGACAGGTCGACAGGTTTTGTAGGTCGACAGGATTTTTTTGTAGGTCGACGGGTTTTGTAGGTCGACAGGATTTTTTTGTAGGTCGACAAGTTTTGTAGGTCGGCAGGATTTTTTTGTAGGTCGACAGGTTTTGTAGGTCGACAGGATTTTTTTTGTAGGTCGACAGGTTTTGTCTCTGTCTTGAAAAAGGTCAACAGGATTTTTTTGTAGGTCGACAGGTTTTTGTCAATTTGCACAGAAAATGTGTATTTATGTATATATTCAAAAATGATGAGGAGTATGATTATTTGAGGATAGATTTTAACATTTATAACTCTAAATAATCAACCTTTAACTTACGAAAACATCGATTCTTCTTTTTGTCGATCATGAAGCTCCTTCTTATCATTAATCAAAATATGCTATGAAACCTTTGACTCAACATTCTCCCCCTTTTTGATTGATGACAACATAGCTTAATATTGCAATCGTTATCTCCCCCTGTATATATGCTCCCCCTTAAACATCTACATATCTATAATCTTAGCTCCATGTCATGATTTCCGTAGATCTTTATTTTGTTGTTATCAATCGAAATTCTCGTGTCTCAACAAATTATGCTATAATGTACTCTTTTCCTTCACTAATATTTTTTCCATCGACATTTTGTTAGTAAGGTTTTTAATGAGGCATTATCTTGATCCTGAAGTATCAACCCTTACGGTAATATTGTAAAACATGTTACCTAAAAAGGAAATAAATTTGCACTCTTTTACTTGTTTATGATTTTTCCCATAGGGTTTTTCATAAAAAGGTTTTTAATGAGGCATTGTTTTGATCCTGAAGCATCAAACTCTTTTAAGAAATATCATTTTAATATGATATCCATAATGTCAAACGTTGTGTACTTTTTTTTCTCGTTCAAGATTTTTCCCACTGGGTTTTCCTGATAGAGTTTTAAAGGCAACAGACAATAGTTATATCGACTGGATGGATATATGCAATCAAGATAGTAATAAGAGGGAGCAATCATCATATATGTTTTAAAAGGGACAACTTCAAGTTATCGGAGTATTCAAGATTTTGATGATGCATATTCAAGGGGGAGTGTTGTAAAATATATAAATCTTGTGAATATGCTTTTATTAGTTCTCTGTTTAGTCCTACATCATGGGAATAAGTTAAACATCAGCTCCAAAGCCTATATATAAAGGAGCCAATGTAATAGAAATAATGACACATCTGAATGAATAGAAATGTCCTCTCTCCCTTTTTTCTTCTGTTCTGTGTTCGTTTTATAATGTAAAAGTATATTTAGTTTTGTGGGAGAAGATAAATATTCTCGTGTATATACCGTTTTGGAAGACTGCATACGATCACCTATAATTGCTTTAGAAAGGTATAAAGTTAATTTCAAAAATGTATTAATAGTTTCATAGGCATTAAATAGATATGAATATGGCTTTGAATGTATAGCTTTGCATTCCAAGGAGTTACTGTTTCATATATATTGATTCATGTACACAATAGGCATTTAGTATACTAGTCTACTATGTACATATATTCATAATTGGATATACATCATCATCTTTTGAAAAAAAGAGAAAAAAATAATGAGCAGCAACAACATGGTTGTAGCAGCAGTAGAAAAAGGTGTGTAGCAAGTGTGCTTTGCATATGCGAAAGCATGGCGTGTGGGTGTGTGAAGTTGGAAAGTGTATGCATGTATGTTTTATCTCTGCTGTTGTGTCTTAACCTTCTCGCATATGTGTATTAGTCTGTATCCAAACTAATTTAGTTGCTCTCTTGATTTTTGATCTATCAGAAGTATACAAACATGAAGCTATTATTTTGTTTTTGACCCACCATAAATATTGAAAGGTATTAGCTATAGCTTTGAAAATAACTAAACTACTAACATATGTAAATATTTAGCTTTAGGTGTGTAGTTAGTGTCCTGGAGGCTGCTTTGACATCGAAGGTTGATCGCTATTGTGGTGTTGGTTGTAACACCCCGTATTTTCTACGAACATAAAGTAACAAAACAAAGTATACTTAATTTTTAAAAGAAAAAGTAAGAGAAACGAGTTACGTCATTGCGTACATCTCGGAATTCTGCTTGAGATAGAGTCCGCGTTTGCGTAAATCGGACTCTGTATGAAGAAGTTATGGCACTTAGAAGTTTCAGGAATTTAAAATAAAAACCAGCCCGAATTCAAAATTTAAAAGTTCGAAATTCAAAATAGACACCCGGGTTGGGCGGGAAATTTACCGCCCAGGACCCAGGTCAACCAGGGGTCAACCTGGGGGTCGACCTGGGTAGAACAGATCGACCATGGGGTCGACCTCCTTCCCCCCTTTTCCAGATCCGTGGAAAAATTCGTTTTTCTGCATTTAGACGCGCGTTCTGACTATATTCATTGCTCCTAAGCTATTTAAACACCCCCAAACCTCACTTTCTCTCCACACAATTTCATTACGCCTATACTCAGCCCTAATTCATATAAAAATAAATCAATGGCGTTGCTACTCTGCTGAAACCTAAGCTAGAACCAGTGCTTCTTCTTCTCCCAATCTGAATAGGATTAAAAGAGAACAACTACAACCCTTTTTATTTTACAATCCAACCAAAGAGAGTGCAGTTATTTTCAGATATTAAATTTAATTATGATCTTGACGTGGTTATAAATCTAAATTGGAGATTATGCATATTCATGTTTATCAGATCTGTTTTTCTGTGTAGATCTATCTTATTTCTGTTTATCAGATCCATTTTTCTGTGTAGATCTATCTTATTCCTGTTTATCATATCTGTTTTTCTATGTAGATCTATATTATTATTGTAACTATTATGTATCTCTTCCTTCCTTCTGTTCTAAAGCCAGGCTACCACGAGCCTGAGCAAAATCTCATAAGAGATTGACGCACGAACGCTAAATTTGGGGAAAATAATGAATGATGCATAATTGGAAATGACTGATTTGTGACTAATTTAAGAAAAGGGCATACGTTGTAATTTAAGATTTAGATCTGGGCATACTATATATGACAGTCTGTGATTTGGAAGAAGGAGAATTATTTTGTATATGACTTAGGCGTAAAGATCTATATTAAAATAGGATAACTAATAAACGTGAACACGCCTAAATGGGGATTTTTGGACATTTGACATACGTTGAAATCAAAGGCGATAATTTGGCATAATTCTTATTGTACATCACGATTTGAGGTTTTTTGGAGAATATTCTGTACTGTGTAAATTTAACAAAAATTTGGGATGTATGTTATATTTTGAATTATAACCAAAATTTGGGCATGTAAAATTAGGCTTAATTTTATGATTAAGCGAGGTATGCTATTGGAATTTTAAGAGATGATTAAATCTGTTAAATTGTCTAATCTGTTAAATCTGTTGAAACTGAATACGGTAATTTAGGGTATGAAAATCTGTAGGATCGATCTAAAATTGAGCAAAACATGTTAATAAAACGTTAGATAATCTGCTGTAACTTGTAAAGAAGTTAATTTGTTGAATTGGCATTATTAGTCTGATATTGAAATAATCTCTGAATGAAGACTTTAGCTAAAAATAAGAATGCTGAGACACGAGGTTAGACTCTGTTTGCAGTAGAAGCCTGCCCGGACCCAACCGACTTAACCAGCAACCGCAAACTATCAGTCTAATGTGAGCGGCCATAGGCATAAAGATGCTTAGACATGAGGTTAGGCCTGGCTTGTGGCAGAAGTCTGCCTGGAACCGCCCGGCACGTCCAGCGGCCATAAGCTACCGACCTAATGTGAGAGGTCTGTGCATTTATATTTAATTAATGCAAATCCAAGATAAACGTGATACCTAAAACGTGTTGGGTGGATAGAGTTAAAACAACTGGATTGATGAATCTAATAAATCCGTTTCATAAATCTGTAGGCCCAATACAAGGTTAGGTGAAACAATCTGTAAGTCTGTTAATCTGTATATCTGATCCGTTAGTCTGAAAACTTCTTAACATGTATGTCTGATCTGAGAACTAGTTAATCTGAACTTTGTACATCTTAAATCTATAAACAAGTTAATCTGAAATCTGTTAGTCTGGGGACACAAGGTTAGGAGGGGTAATTACTTGTGTCATCTGTTGTTTGGGACCCATATTAGTCAATAACCCTTTCTGGTGTCAAAACTATAACCCAACTCTAGGTAGGGGTCCAGGACATGCTTACTGAACTAATTGTAAGAGGTTCACTATGATAATGGCGAGGGGTGTTGATGGCGCATTCCAACCGGGTCATGTGCGTGCATGGATCCGGTCTGCTCTGAGGATGTAAGACACCGTGACATCTATAAATAGGTGTGTGTCTATAGGTTGCCACTTTAGGGAATGAACCCTTCTGTGGGGCCGACACAGGGTATTTATGTATTAGGGAGCCGATCGCTTGGGGTAGAATTTAGGGTACACTTAGTTCTGTCTGTTTCTGTCGGGGTATCGTCTGTATCTGTTGGGGTGGTAACACCTGTCTGTTTCTGTGTGGTACCGTCTGTTGGGGCGGTAAAGGCCCATTACTAGTGTATGCCTAATTCTAATATTCTGTTTCCGTAGGGAATATTATGTTTCTGTCTCTGATTCCATTTCTGCCTCTATTTCTATACCGACTGTCTCTGTTCGGTTGGCAAAGGCCCATTACTAGCATTTTGTTTCTGTATCGTCTGTCTTTGTTAGGGTGGTAAAGGCCCATTACTAGCATCGTGTTTCTGAAGAGATCGTTCTGTTCTCTGTTTAGACATTAGGGCAACACCTAATTCTGTTATACTAGTATTAGTGCAGAGAAGTGAAAACCAAGTAAGAAGCTTAGTTTAGCCTACATTATTCTGTCTCTGCTGTTAATCTACTACTCCTTTTATGGTTATCTCTCATCCAGTTTTATTTACATGTCATGATACTGTTATCTGTTTATATGCTGAAAGTCACTGGACTCACCAGATTTTTGTCTAACCTAGTTTGTTTCACCTCTTTTCTTCTGTTTCCCCCCAGGTTCTCAGGGTGGAAACATAGGAGCTTGATTTAGGTTCCATCTGCTTGAAGTGCTTGAAATATTGCTTGGCTTTGATTCTACCTATTTATGGCATTCTCTGTTGGGGTTTATGGCCTTAAAATTATGCATTCTGAAGGATTTTGTATAAGACTGATATTTATGTACTTGGGTTTTGGCATTGTGATGTAACCAAACTTATTTCTGTTTTTGCTGTAATAAAGTTATAAATTTTTCAAGTAATACTTTACATATCTGTCTTGTAAATTTCTGTTCTGTTTACTTATAACGTTCCACCGAAGTTAAAGCATTCCCTTTGTGAGTTACCTTAACGGAAGTGGGTTGTTACACTTGGTATCAGAGCTGAAGGTTACCAGATTTGATAAAATGTTTTTGAAAACTATTTTCAAGAAGGGTTTAAAAAGGAAGTATTTTCAAAAGTAGAGTTTATTTGGAAAACATAATCCCCAAGAGCCATATATCTTTCCTTTGATTCTCCGTTTTGAATCTCTTCCTTTTTCTTTTCAGCATGTTTGGGGTACCTGAGATACCCAAGGGCATACCGATACCAACTTGGTTCAGAAGGTATCTGGATGCAAGGGCCACCGCCACAGGCACAGCAGACTTTCCTCCTCCTCCTCCCCCTCAACGAGTTGATACTTTTTCGAAGATATGCAAGGACTTTCGGGCAATGGGCGGGAAACCTTTTCACAGGTCAGAGACGTTTGTTGAAGCTCGAAATTGGCTTAAGGAGGTGGAAGATTTGTTTGGTATCTTCGAAATAGAAGATGGAAGGAAGGTCCAATTAGCTGCTTGGTTAATGAAGGACGAAGCCTCATTTTTGTGGGAGGTCACGAACGGAGAGCGTCCAGTGGAGACATTGATGGATTTCAGGCATAGGTTCGAGATGAAATTTCTCCCATAAGCAGAAGAGAATTTATACGTGGAAAGGTTCTTGGCATTGAAGCTGGGGAATTTATCAGTAAAGAAGTACGTCAACAAGTTCAATTAGTTGGCGAGATTTGGCTTAGACTTGATGAACAAACCTAAGAAGAAGGCCCTGAGATTCGTTAAAGGTTTGAATGAGCCGCTACACGGGTTAGCTATGACCCACATTCCTATGGGGGATACCTTCGAGAAATTGGTTGACATGGCATTAATGCATGAAGAGGAAGCCAAAAGTGAGAAAAAAGAGGAAAAGCTCGACATAGAACAAGAAAGCGTGGCCCAAAAAGGAAACAAAAAAGAAGAAGGATAAAAAGTGTTTTACTTGTAGAAGCTTGACTCATCTGAACAAGGATTGCAGAAAGAGGAAGGGCGCTTGCTTCAACTGTGGAGAAATGGGACACTTCAGTAGGGACTGCCCGAAGAAACGAGGCCAAGGGCAGAACCTACTTCTGGAGGGCAGGCGAATACTGTCGTGGCTGGTGGATAGGATAGAGACAGGAAATTTTTTGTAGAACGATTAATTTCCTTATCTGATTATTGAGTTAAAACTCTCTTTGATTCTGGCATTTTGATTCTGTAATTGAGATTCTGCACTTTAATACCAGTCTTGTTTCTGATCCCTCTATAGTCTCAAACCCCATGAGGGTTACGACTCATAGGTTTGTGATAGGTTGGGGTTTGAGGGTATTTGTGTTGGGCATTAAGTTGACTATGACACATACATTCTGGGTTTTGTGGGATATGGTGGGGTTTTATCATGCTTAGTTTCCTAAGAATCATTTGATAATCTGATCTGTACCGGTAGTCTGTAAGAATTTGAATATTTCTGATAAGGATAGGAGTTAATTTGTTGAATTAGCATAATTAGTCTGATATTGAAATAATCTGTGAATGAATACTTTAGCTAAAAATAAGAATGTTGAGACACGAAGTTAGACTCTGTTTGCGGTAGAAGCCTGCCCGGACCCAACCGGCTTAACCAACAATCGCAAACTGTCAGCCTAATGTAAGAGGTCGTAGGCATAAAGATGCTTAGGCACGAGGTTAGGTCTGGCTTGTGGCAGAAGTCTTCCTGGAACCGCCCGACACGTCCAGCGGCCACAAGCTACCTACCTAATGTTAGAGGTCTGTGCATTTATATTTAATTAATGCAAATCCAAGATAAATGTGATACCTAAAACGTGTTGGGTGGATAGGGTTAAAACAACTGGACTGATGAATCTCATAAACCCGTTTCGTAAATCTGTAGGCCCAATACAAGGTTAGGTGAAATAATCTGTTAATCTGTATATCTGATCCATTAGTCTGAAAACTTGTTAACCTGTATGTCTGATCTGAGAACTAGTTAATCTGAACTTTTTACATCTGAAATCTATAAACAAGTTAATATGAAATTTGTTAGTCTGGGGACGCAAGGTTAGGAGGGGTAATTACTTGTTTCATCTGTTGTTTGGGACCCATATTAGTCAATAACCCTTTCTGGTATCAAAACTATGACCCAACACTTGGTAGGGGTCCAGAGCACGCTTACTGAACAAATTGTAAGAGGTTCACTCTAATAATGGCGAGGGGTGTTGATGGCACATTTCAACCGGGTCATGTGCGTGCACGGATCCGGTCTGCTCTGAGGATGCAAGACCCCGTGACATCTGTAAATAGGTCTGTGTCTATAGGTTGCTACTGTAGGGAATGATACACCTTCTGTGGGGCCGACACAGGGTATTTATGTATTAGGGAGCCGATCACTTGGGGTAGAATTTAGGGTACACTTAGTTTTGTCTGTTTCTGTTGGGGTACCGTCTGTAATTGTTGGTGTGATAACACCGGTCTATTTCTGTGTGGTATCGTCTGTTGGGGTGGTAAAGGACCATTACTAGTGTACGCCTAATTATAATATCCTGTTTCCGTAGGGAATATTCTGTCTCCGTCTCTGATTCCGTTTCTGCCTCCGTTTCTATACCGCCTGTCTCTGTTTGGGTGGTAAAGGCCCATTACTAACATTCTGTTTCTGTACCGTCTGTCCTTGTTAGGGTGGTAAAGGCCCATTACTAGCATCGTGTTTCTGAAGAGATCGTTCTGTTTTCTGTTTAGACATCAGGACAACGCCTAATTCTGTTATACTAGTATTAGTGTAGAGAAGTGAAAACCAAGTAAGAAGCTTAGTTTAGCCTATATTATTCTGTCTCTTCTGTTAACCTGCTACTCCTGTTATGGTTATCTCTCATCCAATTTTATTTACATGTCATGATATTGTTATCTATTTATACGCTGAAAGTCACTGGACTCACCGGACTTATGTCTGACCTAGTTTGTTTCGCCTCTTTTCTTCCGTTCCCCCCATGTTCTCAGGGTGGAAACATAGGAGCTTGATCCGGGTTCCATTTGCTTGAAGTGCTAGAAGTGCTTGAAATATTGCTTGGCTTTGATTCTACTTATTTATGGCATTCTCTGTTGGGGATTATGGCTTTAAAATTATGCATTCTGAAGGATTTTGTATAAGACTGATATTTGTGTACTTGGGTTTTGGCACTGTGATGTAACCAAACTTATTTCTGTTTCTGCTGTAATAAAGTTATAAATTTTTCATACTTTACATATCTATCTTGTAAATTTCTGTTCTGTTTACTTATAACGTTCCACCAAAGTTAAAGCATTCCCTTTGTGAGTGACCTTAACGGAAGTGGGGTGTTACATTGGTGTTATTATGTATTGTACTGATGACTTACTTTAGAGAGCACCTTCAAACGGTGGCATGCGTCATTCTATATTTTTGTTTAGATTTTTTACTTCTGCTATAAATCATGTTGACGCATGGTTTCTCCAAATTTCTTTGCCTTAGCTTTTCGTAGTAGTTTAGTTACTTTTCACAAAATTGATGTTGATTTTTTATTCTATAGGTTTTTCTTCCCTTTTTCAGATCTATTATGTTAGTCTTTCCACTTTTCTAACTCATGCCTATGTTCTTCTTTGTCAATATTTTGAACAGCTTCACTATTTGGACAACGAATTTTGACCGTATGGTTTACGATCTACTGATTTCAAATATGAGTTAACTTATTAATTTTTTGAGTATTTTATTCACTACAACAAAAAACACTTTTCGCAACAGGCCATATATGTTGCAGTAGACCTATTGCAACAGGCCAACGCCCGTCTATATAGCTGAAGTTGCAAAAGGTCGGTCCTTTTTTGCAACATTTTTTGCCCGTTGCAATTAAATGTTGCAGTATACTTTTTTGCAACGGGCATTTGTTGTTGCAACAGATACTTTTGCAACAGTATATACCCGTTGCAATAGATTCATAAATCGTTAAAAAAATATATTACAACCTATAGATATTACACATTAAAGTATTCATTTTAGTAATAGTATATATCAAAAAATAAAATAAACAAATAATTTTTTTTATTTTAACAAAGTTTTAATAGTATAAACAATTACAATCAAAGTTTCTATAATTTTCATACATCATTCATGTACAACAATTTCTACTCTCATGCAGCACATTTTTTTCAAATATAATATTTTATTACATTTTCCAAATACACTATTTCTACTCCCATAACTAATATGATAGTTCAAATAATTTAATGAGCTTGCCCCTCTTCTTGAAAAGCTTTTTCATTCTTAACTTTAGCATCCTGCTCCGACACAAGGAAAGCCATCGTTCTTGCATTCTTTACAAACCGGACATGCACAATATCATTTGTTAAAAAAAATATAAAATGTAATTACATCAAGGTAATGTTATGTGTACTTACATATGTGAACAGTGTCACGTGTTTATGTGTCAATTTAGCAAGTGTTTATGTATTGTGGTGGTAGCTAATTTTATTCCCCATTTACTGTATTAAATATGATGGTAAAACGTATATACTTTTCAAAATTTAATTAGAATAAGGTACTCATAATTTATGAGGGCATCCTCTGTTAAAATATATTTATATCAACTTCCCAGACCACCGTTATTGTTTACAGTTACAAGCAAACAAGTAATTAAACAAACATTATCAGTTTACCTGGATCAATGATGCAACTGATTACAGAAATATGTACACTAGGTTGAGAACAAAGCAAAATGCGAATGTGTTACAAATCAGGTGTGTAAATCTATGATAACTAAATATAGCAAACATACTAAATACAGAAAACATAGGCGACTTCTTCAATTAGCTCATAGATATAAGTATGAGAAGAACAAACCTGTTCCGGATATTTCTTGGAAAGTTTAATCAAAGGCCCATTCAGATTTTAGGTTGGTAGCTTGATAGACCCTGCAAAATTGTCATAAAAAACCGCCACATTCTCTAGACAGACTTCAAGAAGGAAAATCAATATGTGATATACTAGTTCAATAAGGTTAGTTACATAATAGTAATATAAGTTATTTGAACAACTGCTTCGGTTCAAGTCTTCATACTCGTTATGCTCCAGACCAAGTCTTTTTACCTCCCGTTTAGCTATAAGTCTATTTGAACAACTGCTTCGGTTCAATAAGGGTGCTACTGTTTACAGAAAGATTACATGAACATCACAAACTAATAGCGATCCAAAGTCTTGACGCTAAATAGATAAACATGCCATGAGTACATGTGAACATCTAAGGTTTTACCTTTTATATTCCAATATGTTGCTGTGACGATAATCTTGGAAGGACGAGTTGCAAATTATTCTTGAATACTAGTCGTATCGAGGAACTTCCAAGCTAGTAATCTTGTGAACCCTTCATGCACATATTTAAAATATAATTAAATATTCATAGTTGTAACGGGTAACATTCATAGCTGTAGTGGCTAACATTCATAACTATAATTCAACGGTCATATAGTCAAAAACTAATCCTAAATATTCAACATGCAAAAACAATCAAGAGAACTAAATTATTTGGTTAAAAAGGATTCTAAACTTTGTTATTGAAATTGAAGAACTGTTGTACTTGCTGCTTCAGATTCTTGCAATTCCGGATATTTGGTCTCCTACATTTGGTCATAAAAAAAAGGTAAAAATAAAGAAAACATATGGAGTTGAATATAAATTTGGAAAGTACCTTGTTAAAATGATTTGCATCATCAAATAGCTGGGTATATCAAAGAAAATAGCACCTAGTTGCTCGGAAGAAGGCCCAAACAATTAGAGAACTGAATAATTTCCTCAAACTGCGCCAAAAGAAAATGGAACACGGCGTTACGCTTAAAAAGACGCTCTCTTAGTTAAAAGTCAAACACAAGGAAAAGGGGTCAAAGCCACCATGCTGAAACGACATAGGAGATCAACATGCAATGATAATTCCTGACTTAACATGAAAACTATAGTTGAAAACTAAAAGTCACAGTGGAAAGAAGAACTATGCGACAAGATTGAAATACATGGTAAATCCTGACAAAGCGCTCTTAAAAACTAACATACTGCCAATATCCCAAAAAGCTAAATCTGCATTTCACACGTTCAGGGATATTTAAATAGTTCCACACAAAATCATAAGCATTTGGGTAACTATACATAGGACACTCAAGCAATACGGCATGACAACCTCATGCCTACAGGTGAATGGCATCAATTTAGGTCTCCATTATCCATGACATTGCAACCTTATCTCCAAACAAGTATCATAACAGTTCACTGACACTACCTACCTTAACTAGTAATGATTCATTTATTCACTTATTCCTAAGAAAACAAGTTGAATCTAACCCCAACGGGAAAACAAATGGAATCCAATCTGTAACACCCCGCCTCCGCTAGGGTCACTCGCAAAGGAATGCACTAGCTTTAGAGGGGCATTATTGGTAAACATGCACAGAAATATCACAAGACAGAACATATATAAATAGCGGAAGTAAAATCAA
Source organism: Allium sativum (assembly GCA_030737875.1). NCBI lineage: Eukaryota > Viridiplantae > Streptophyta > Magnoliopsida > Asparagales > Amaryllidaceae > Allium > Allium sativum. The sequence continues at coordinate 533,618,182 of CM060923.1, read as the reverse complement.
ACTTTCATAACATGAATAAATAAGGTCTAAAGCCTTTTACATCAGAGTACATCAAAATCTGTCTTGCAATAGTAAGAAGCATAAAGACTTTTTAATAAATTATTCCCCAAGTAAAACCGTAAAGTAGCCATAGCCAAGAGAAGTCCAAGCCATCCATGATGACCTTCAAGCAGAAGAAGTCCGAACTAAACAGCATTGTTTCCTCCCTGAAACCTGGGGGGGGAACGGAAGAAAAGAGGCGAAACAAAACGGGTCAGTCAAAAAGACTGAGTAAGTCCTATCTACTTCCAGTATAAAAACAGGTAAAGGTAACATGACATGCATAAACTGAAAGTAAACATAAGGATAACTACAAGATAGATAAACCAGGGTAGCCGGTTGAACTACTGCGGCAAGGTAAACTAAGGTATCATGATATACTACGGTGTTATGATAAGTCAAGGTATCACATCGTTAGATTTCTATCGAGTACATTATCCCAAGGTATCTACCCTGTCTAACATACCACGGTATCTATTATGTATATACTTCCTAGTTCTAACATGTATATTTGCTCTGCACCTCTCGTACTAGTATCCCTACCCGCGTCATGTGTTAACCATGAATGTCCCTTGCCCAAAGTCGTGTAATGGTCCCTGTCAACCTAATATACCGCATATATAGGTTACTCAAATCATATGTTTCTTTCCATGTATATAAGTTCAGTCCTCTGCCGTACCTCGTACGGGCTTCCTCATGTCGTATCATCCTTGAAATCGTTTGGACTGTCACCCTTGTTCTAGCTAGGCTCTTCCATATGAATCATCGTTTGAACTACTAGGACTTACGCCACCTAGCACCACTAGGGATTACGCTTACCTATTGCACGCTTTCGTATTTCGGTTTGGGTTAAACCACCTAGGCCACTAGGCATTACGCTAACCCTCAACCGCGCCCTTTTTCCCACGCATTCATCGTGAATCGTTTTTCTATAACTGTATGCACATGTATCACATCGTGCCATCCGAGTCCTGTCACAGGGCAAAACAAGAAATACAGGACTCGGTCGGGAGCTTTAGATTTATCTGCCGATGCAGATACTAAGGTCTGCTTTTCTACACGTGGCTATGGTCCCACGAGACCCCTCCCTCAACTAGTGAAAGGCAACACAAGAGAAAATTTTGCATGAGAACTACACTCCGGCCAGCCCACATCCTACGGCCTACCTCACCCATAATTAGATAGCAATTATGGTCTGTTGGGTGTTCCCTGCCTTTCCGTACGTACACGCTTGACTCAAGATGGTAGATGATCGACGAACTTGCTATCTCGGGCACCTTAGGTATTCGTCGACTCACTGCTATCCACCCCAGTCTTTAGGTCGCTCGCATAGCAACCAAGGCATATTCTTGGTTCTTCTACCGCAGACCTCAACCTCTCGTGAGCCTAGTATAATGACCTGGCAGCTCACAGAGGGATCCCAAGAATATCCTCACGTTCCCCGAAGCCGCTGCTTCGTTACCCAGTTCGTTGGAGCCCTTATCTAAATCAGATAGCCTGCTCTTACACGCATACTTAAATGTTGACCTAACGTATCGGGTTACTGATCTATCAAAAAAAATGGTCCAAATTTCCTTGACTAAGAATTATTACTTAGTTTCCCTTAACTAAGGTTTACCACTTAGCCTTATTTCCATAATCCTTGTTAACTATGGTTATTTACCTAATCCTCCGAATTAGGGTTTATCTAATGGGTTAAGTGTCCTTTAAGTCCATAACTTAGCCCGTCTACAAACCATGTCAAAAATTGGCTAAGTATCCAAGTCTAAGACCTAACCCCACAAACTATGTGTCAAGTTGGCTAAGCATATTAAGCAATCCATAACTTAACCTCGTCTAATTATCATTTTAGATTGGTTAATTATATAAATTAACTTGACCTTGTCTAATTACCGAGTCATATCGGTCAAGCGCATTCAAACGATTCGTGACTTAGCCTTATCATGTTTTCACGTTAGATTGGTTAAGTATAGGTTAACTTAACCACATCAAATTAACGAGTTAGATTGGTTAAGTATAGGTCACTTAACCTCATCAAATTAACGAGTTAGATTGGTTAAGTATAGGTCACTTAACCTCATCAAATCATCGTGTTAAATTAGTTAAGTGTTTAACTTAACCCCATTAAATTACCAAGTTGGATTAATTAAGTCTAGGCTAACTTAACCCCATCGAATTACCGTGTTTAGATTAGTTAAGTGTGGATTACTTAACCCCATCCCCTAATTACCGTGGTTAGGTTAGTTAAGTCTTAATTACTTAACCTCATCTAATTACCCAGTCGGATTAGTTAAGTGTAAATTACTTAACCCCATCTCCTAATCATCTTGCATGGTTAAGTGTCATTAAGGAACTCAAGCCCGGTCCCACCTAACCTACCCATTCGTGTCATATCGGTTAAGTGTCATTAGTCAAATTTACTTAACCTTATCATGTGGCATTAATTCAATTAATGCACTCTTAACCTCTCACATTAGACCTTGTTGTGGTTACTAGTTAAGCCGGGCGGGTCCGGGTAGATTTACACCACAACCTAGTCTAACCTCGGGTCTTAAGCGCGACATGACCAACTTCTCACATTGGGTCCTATTGTTTGCAACTACTAGTTAGGCCGGTCGGTTCCGGGTAGTTTTACGTTGCAAACTCAACCCAACCTCGAGTTGGCCACACTTGTATTATCTAAGTTCATCATGTTTCCAAAACATGTTACAAGTTTTCAAGCATTTGGGTAGACCTAACTTAATAGGTAAATTCCCAAAGGGTAGACCTAACTTAATAGGTAAATTCCCAAGCTCATGTTTTTATGCATATTTACATGTTAACTTACATGCTATATTCAATGTTACATGTTGTCATGTTATACCCATTTAACCCAAATCATGTTTCATATCATATTTCATGGAACTTCAAGTTAAGTTTCTCATGTATATTCACGCTCGTCTAACCCAACCCCAAAACGTATTTCCAACGTAAGTATAGACGAGTCAACATAGTAGGAATACTATGACTACGAATTGGCCTCGAACATGCATAGTGTCATAAAAAGGGTTTTGGCCACAAACACACAAAATGTCACAAGGGAATTCGGCCACAAACATGCATATTATCAAAAAGGGTTTGGCCATAAACATGCAAAACTTAAAAAGGGGGAATTGGCCACGAGCATGCATAATCTCATAAAGGATTTGGCCACAAACTTGCATGTTAGCATAAGGGGTTTGGGTTCATAAACATGCATAAGCCCCAAAATCTTGTCTTAGACAATGTTTCACAAGTAAAGTGGTTCCTAAAGGTTCATGCTAGCATTTCATGCATAAAGATCCAAACTTGCAAGTTAAACTAGGTTATGCATAGCATGAGAGGCATGATTAAGTCACTCACATGGCCTAAAATCATAAATATGAACACAAGAGGCATGGTAAGGTTCATATAGGTTCACATAATCATGTTTAGCCTCATTTTATCCCATGTCATTATCAAAACTACCGTTTCCATCTAAAAGTAGCTAGAACTTACATAGTATGGCAAGAGGACTAGGAGCATGAATCGTTTTGGCGAAGAAAGGTGGCTCCTTTGATGAAGACCCGTCATGAAACTCGCATAGCAACGTTGATTTGGCCTCTATTTGGTGTAGCAAGCTTGCACCTTTTGATTTGAACCCGATTTGAATGCCTAGGCTCTAGGGATTGGAGATGGAGGCCATGATCAAGATTGATTTTGGCAGCACTTAGTTGCTAGGTTTGATTTTTAGGGATTTAGGTTAGGTTTAGGGACCTTTTTATAGAGATTAGGATAGTTTTAGGCCCTAGGATTAGATCTAGGATTAATCAAGGCCACAGAAATCGTCACAGGCCCATCAGACCAGACCAAGACTGCATCCAGGTGCACCAGGCCACAAAACACGGAGTTGTGTTTTTGGACCCAGTCGACACCCAAGTCGACAGCCCTGTCGACTTGGGGTCCAGGGGTGTCGACAGCCCTGTCGACTCCCCTGTCGACATGGGCTTTGGCGGGAAAATTCCCGCCTACCCCAAAACTTGAACTTCCTAGGTGATTTTCAAACTTGAAAACCCTGAAAACTTTGACGGATCATAACTTGGTCATACGGACTCCGATTCTCGAAAACTCGGACTCTATTTCGCGTATTTTTCCGAGACGAACGCAATGGCGTAGCCTGTTTCACTTGATTTAGAATTTAAAAATTAAATTCTGCCTTGATTCTCGTTTTAACATGTTATCGAAAAATACGGGTTGTTACATTCTCCCCACCTTTTAGGATTTCGTCCCCGAAATCCCCAAGTTAGGAAGAATATATCCTACCATCCATCATCCATCTACTCAAACCATCATCCACAAGCAACCATTGTCCTTAGACGACTCCTAACGCTTTATGAATGTATGCAAAACGCGTGTGTACATGTTCTTAGCTAATGCTAATGATCAGGCCTGAATAATCTTTCTAATGCAAAATATGTATAGTGCCATGAATCCAACATGTATGCAAATAGCCCTAGTCATATAGATACTATATGCGTGCACAAACATTCATCCATATGCAACGTCCACATGGTAACACATTCAATTTCATCCATAAACAAGTATAAATACTCGTGCATATGCAATATGAAATGTGACCGAGTCGAGCTAGTATCTAATGTGTATTCGCGCATCCACGAGCAACCACTTGCAACCAGTTGCAACCATATCAATCATAACATGTTTCAAATACATGTTTACATCCATAGGGTTCTACCTAGGATTCCCTGGAACAGGGTCGAGAAGAAAAACAAGACAAACTCCTTACGGGGTTTGTAACAGAAAATAGGACCGAGAGGATGTCCACAAAAGATAGCCTACAAGTAAGCTCTACAGAAAACAGGGATCAAGGATATACTCCCAAAAGAGATATCATGCGCGTATATAGTCTTTGACCATCAGAGTCGTATTTCCTCGAGCTTAATTCCATTGTGCCTTGACCGTCTTTTGACTTCATGATTTCGTAGTTCCTTGCTTCCTATTTCCAAGGTGTGAGTGGAACTCATTTCACTGTCGCCTCTCGTTTCACTTATTCTTTCCCTAGTATGCTTGGCTCAAACATATCTGCGTACTCATGCAAGCTCTCCAAAATTCACCAGTGAATTCTGGAACTCGTTTTCCGATGCCAATCCATGTTGCCAAGAGTTCTTACTAGGGTGATTCCCATAACTCATGCATAATCGAAACGAACCATCCGCCTTAGCGGCGAATCCTATTTGAACGGATTACCAACAAATGCATCCCGGGATTCTAGGTAACTAACCATGACAGAACCCAAAAAGGGTTTCACGAGACTTCGAGGGTATCACCAAGGCAAGTCAAGAATCCAACCACCCTCTTTCTAAAATCGAGAATGGTATCCCTTACTGGATAACCACTTTACCCCTAGAATCCATCCGCAACTTATAAACATAAGCATTATTTCCAAGCTCAACACTTGATATAGACATTCTCAAATCCAAACAAGCCATGAGTAAATGGACCGATCTTCCAATAGGACTTGAGACAAAAACGGGATCCTCTACTACGCTAGTACTAAGGTGCAGAGACTCAACTATTGAAGCGGACATAAAAGATGCGGTGATCAAAACAAAGTCCCGACAGGATGATAGAGAAGAAAAGCTAGACCTTTAACAAGATCGTTACCCTCCTTCTGAGGTACCCTAGAAATGAGAGCATACTACTGCCCTCCCGATGATCTTGTCCTTGTCCCACGATACTTAACTATCCGTCCCGTTCCACCATGCCAAAGGTACTCTCCCGTCATGGGTTTCATTGTTCATCTTTCTCTCTCATTCTGAGTTGAGCCATACCAACAAGTTGCTCATCCTTAAACTCGTATCCTTTATCCTCTTTCTCACTTCCTTTCTTATAACGCGGCCACTGGTCTCCCGAGAACAGCCTCCATCGCATGGAAAGCACTTTCGAAGATAGAAAAGACTAGTCGCAGTTAAAACCACTGTGACTACAGATGGAGGAAACAAAGGAAAAGAGATTCAATTAAGGAAACAAGGATAATGCTAATGGCCTTTGGGGAATAGACTTTTCTTTTTAAAAGAAAACTTTCTTGAAAAATGCTTCTTTATAAACGATTTTCAAATAGTTTTCAGAAGGTCTTTAAAAACTTTTGCCCAATCTGGTAACCTTCTGCTCTGATACCAAATGTAACACCCCGCCTCCGCTAGGGTCACTCGCAAAGGAATGCACTAGCTTTAGAGGGGCATTATTGGTAAACATGCACAGAAATATCACAAGACAGAACATATATAAATAGCGGAAGTAAAATCAAACTTTCATAACATGAATAAATAAGGTCTAAAGCCTTTTACATCAGAGTACATCAAAACCTGTCTTGCAATAGCAAGAAGCATAAAGACTTTTTAATAAATTATTCCCCAAGTAAAACCGTAAAGTAGCCATAGCCAAGAGAAGTCCAAGCCATCCATGATGACCTTCAAGCAGAAGAAGTCCGAACTAAACAGCATTGTTTCCTCCCTGAAACCTGGGGGGGGGGGGGGGAAACGGAAGAAAAGAGGCGAAAGAAAACGGGTCAGTCAAAAAGACTGAGTAAGTCCTATCTACTTCCAGTATAAAAACAGGTAAAGGTAACATGACATGCATAAACTGAAAGTAAACATAAGGATAACTACAAGATAGATAAACCAGGGTAGCCGGTTGAACTACTGCGGCAAGGTAAACTAAGGTATCATGATATACTACGGTGTTATGATAAGTCAAGGTATCACATCGTTAGATTTCTATCGAGTACATTATCCCAAGGTATCTACCCTGTCTAACATCCCACGGTATCTATTATGTATATACTTCCTAGTTCTAACATGTATATTTGCTCTGCACCTCTCGTACTAGTATCCCTACCCGCGTCATGTGTTAACCATGAATGTCCCTTGCCCAAAGTCGTGTAATGGTCCCTGTCAACCTAATATACCGCATATATAGGTTACTCAAATCATATGTTTCTTTCCATGTATATAAGTTCAGTCCTCTGCCGTACCTCGTACGGGCTTCCTCATGTCGTATCATCCTTGAAATCGTTTGGACTGTCACCCTTGTTCTAGCTAGGCTCTTCCATATGAATCATCGTTTGAACTACTAGGACTTACGCCACCTAGCACCACTAGGGATTACGCTTACCTATTGCACGCTTTCGTATTTCGGTTTGGGTTAAACCACCTAGGCCACTAGGGATTACGCTAACCCTCAACCGCGCCCTTTTTCCCACGCATTCATCGTGAATCGTTTTTCTATAACTGTATGCACATGTATCACATCGTGCCATCCGAGTCCTATCACAGGGCAAAACAAGAAATACAGGACTCGGTCGGGAGCTTTAGATTTATCTGCCGATGCAGATACTAAGGTCTGCTTTTCTACACGTGGCTATGGTCCCACGAGACCCCTCCCTCAACTAGTGAAAGGCAACACAAGAGAAAATCTTGCATGAGAACTACACTCCAGCCAGCCCACATCCTACGGCCTACCTCACCCATAATTAGATAGCAATTATGGTCTGTTGGGTGTTCCCTGCCTTTCCGTACGTACACGCTTGACTCAAGATGGTAGATGATCGACGAACTTGCTATCTCGGGCACCTTAGGTATTCGTCGACTCACTGCTATCCACCCCAGTCTTTAGGTCGCTCGCATAGCAACCAAGGCATATTCTTGGTTCTTCTACCGCAGACCTCAACCTCTCGTGAGCCTAGTATAATGACCTGGCAGCTCACAGAGGGATCCCAAGAATATCCTCACGTTCCCCGAAGCCGCTGCTTCGTTACCCAGTTCGTTGGAGCCCTTATCTAAATCAGATAGCCTGCTCCTACACGCATACTTAAACGTTGACCTAACGTATCGGGTTACTGATCTATCAAAAAAAATGGTCCAAATTTCCTTGACTAAGAATTATTACTTAGTTTCCCTTAACTAAGGTTTACCACTTAGCCTTATTTCCATAATCCTTGTTAACTATGGTTATTTACCTAATCCTCCGAATTAGGGTTTATCTAATGGGTTAAGTGTCCTTTAAGTCCATAACTTAGCCCGTCTACAAACCATGTCAAAAATTGGCTAAGTATCCAAGTCCAAGACCTAACCCCACAAACTATGTGTCAAGTTGGCTAAGCATATTAAGCAATCCATAACTTAACCTCGTCTAATTATCATTTTAGATTGGTTAATTATATAAATTAACTTGACCTTGTCTAATTACTGAGTCATATCGGTCAAGCGCATTCAAACGATTCGTGACTTAGCCTTATCATGTTTTCACGTTAGATTGGTTAAGTATAGGTTAACTTAACCACATCAAATTAACGAGTTAGATTGGTTAAGTATAGGTCACTTAACCTCATCAAATTAACGAGTTAGATTGGTTAAGTATAGGTCACTTAACCTCATCAAATCATCGTGTTAAATTAGTTAAGTGTTTAACTTAACCCCATTAAATTACCAAGTTGGATTAATTAAGTCTAGGCTAACTTAACCCCATCGAATTACCGTGTTTAGATTAGTTAAGTGTGGATTACTTAACCCCATCCCCTAATTACCGTGGTTAGGTTAGTTAAGTCTTAATTACTTAACCTCATCTAATTACCCAGTCGGATTAGTTAAGTGTAAATTACTTAACCCCATCTCCTAATCATCTTGCATGGTTAAGTGTCATTAAGGAAATCAAGCCCGGTCCCACCTAACCTACCCATTCGTGTCATATCGGTTAAGTGTCATTAGTCAAATTTACTTAACCTTATCATGTGGCATTAATTCAATTAATGCACTCTTAACCTCTCACATTAGACCTTGTTGTGATTACTAGTTAAGCCGGGCGAGTCCGGGTAGATTTACACCACAACCTAGTCTAACCTCGGGTCTTAAGCGCGACATGACCAACTTCTCACATTGGGTCCTATTGTTTGCAACTACTAGTTAGGCCGGTCGGTTCCGGGTAGTTTTACGTTGCAAACTCAACCCAACCTCGAGTTGGCCACACTTGTATTATCTAAGTTCATCATGTTTCCAAAACATGTTACAAGTTTTCAAGCATTTGGGTAGACCTAACTTAATAGGTAAATTCCCAAAGGGTAGACCTAACTTAATAGGTAAATTCCCAAGCTCTTGTTTTTATGCATATTTACATGTTAACTTACATGCTATATTCAATGTTACATGTTGTCATGTTATACCCATTTAACCCAAATCATGTTTCATATCATATTTCATGGAACTTCAAGTTAAGTTTCTCATGTATATTCACGCTCGTCTAACCCAACCCCAAAACGTATTTCCAACGTAAGTATAGACGAGTCAACATAGTAGGAATACTATGACTACGAATTGGCCTCGAACATGCATAGTGTCATAAAAAGGGTTTTGGCCACAAACACACAAAATGTCACAAGGGAATTCGGCCACAAACATGCATATTATCAAAAAGGGTTTGGCCATAAACATGCACAACTTAAAAAGGGGGAATTGGCCACGAGCATGCATAATCTCATAAAGGATTTGGCCACAAACTTGCATGTTAGCATAAGGGATTTGGGTTCATAAACATGCATAAGCCCCAAAATCTTGTCTTAGCCAATGTTTCACAAGTAAAGTGGTTCCTAAAGGTTCATGCTAGCATTTCATGCATAAAGATCCAAACTTGCAAGTTAAACTAGGTTATGCATAGCATGAGAGGCATGATTAAGTCACTCACATGGCCTAAAATCATAAATATGAACACAAGAGGCATGGTAAGGTTCATATAGGTTCGCATAATCATGTTTAGCCTCATTTTATCCCATGTCATTATCAAAACTACCGTTTCCATCTAAAAGTAGCTAGAACTTACATAGTATGGCAAGAGGACTAGGAGCATGAATCGTTTTGGCGAAGAAAGGTGGCTCCTTTGATGAAGACCCGTCATGAAACTCGCATAGCAACGTTGATTTGGCCTCTATTTGGTGTAGCAAGCTTGCACCTTTTGATTTGAACCCGATTTGAATGCCTAGGCTCTAGGGATTGGAGATGGAGGCCATGATCAAGATTGATTTTGGCAGCACTTAGTTGCTAGGTTTGATTTTTAGGGATTTAGGTTAGGTTTAGGGTCCTTTTATAGAGATTAGGATAGTTTTAGGCCCTAGGATTAGATCTAGGATTAATCTAGGCCACAGAAATCGTCACAGGCCCATCAGACCAGACCAAGACTGCATCCAGGTGCACCAGGCCACAAAACACGGAGTTGTGTTTTTGGACCCAGTCGACACCCAAGTCGACAGCCCTGTCGACTTGGGGTCCAGGGGTGTCGACAGCCCTGTCGACTCCCCTGTCGACATGGGCTTTGGCGGGAAAATTCCCGCCTACCCCAAAACTTGAACTTCCTAGGTGATTTTCAAACTTGAAAACCCTGAAAACTTTGACGGATCATAACTTGGTCATACGGACTCCGATTCTCGAAAACTCGGACTCTATTTCGCGTATTTTTCCGAGACGAACGCAATGACGTAGCCTGTTTCACTTGATTCAGAATTTAAAATTAAATTCTGCCTTGATTCTCGTTTTAACATGTTATCGAAAAATACGGGTTGTTACACAATCCCAACCTACTTAGGGTAGTGTCATATGAATTCGACGCATCAAAAAGTATGGTACTAACATAAATCTAAGTCCTATAGGAACAGAAATAGCAAGGACTGTGCAATATGTCTTAAGGACTTCAAGTACATTAAGTCATATCTCGAAAAAACTTATATAAGACTCACCTAAACTTGAGGCGCCCCACCTAAAATTCAAATGTCCGTGCCTAAATTCAAATCTTTCACTAGCTATGGCCTGAGATCTAACCACTTAGGTCTGTCTGGATGTTGAGGAAGGCCCAAACTTCATATACCGTAAACTCTGCATTGCCCATAAGCACATCCAAAGTTTAACTGATCGTCTTATCTTTCATGGAAAATACAGTACAATGACTGCACTTATTCTAATCAGGTGTTGAATGTTTGACCTACTATGGTAATTTGAAGCTTTTTTTAATCTATCATATATTAACTAGAAAAATAAACACAACAAAGATAGATTAGCAAAATTAGTTTCATATTTCACTTCTATTACAAAATATCCAGCTTAATTATGCTTTATGAATCAAAATAGAGTAAGATTCCTAAACTGAAATACCAAATATGTCTATCAAATATATTGTGGTCAAAATATAAATAGAAAAGGACTTTGATACAGACTTAAAATATTAAACTGTTCAGAAGCAAATTTAATTGCCAAAATCGGACACGGACACAATGTTGTTTTTACCAATCGGAGCACATCAAAACACCAAAAAAAAGGTAATATAATTAAGCTAAGGGCTAATCAATTTCTAACTAATAAACTAATGCAAAACTACCCGTTAATGAGGCTGGCTTCAAGTGGAATACTGGAAAAGGAAGCAACCAGGTAGCGACTTTGAGACGGAGTGGAAGAAAGTGGGATCCAGACGAACGAATTTAGCCAGATGTAGGGAGACCCGATCTAATAAAAAATGAGAATAATAATTAGGGCAATGTTAGAACCTCATTATTATTAGGAATGAGCGTTGAGAAATACGATTTTGGTCGAGAGAGAGGCTCGCCCGTTTTATAATCAACACTTTGGAATTCTGGAAAAAATCAGATTGAAAAGCGATAGGTACAGACTGACGTGGCGACTGTTGGAGCTTTGTGCAGGGGTACACTGGTGGGCCTCATCTGCGGAGCAGGGCCATTGCTTTGGATCAAGGAAGGTGGAGGACGGCCGGATCGGGAGGAGATAAAAGGAAGAAGGCGACGTGGTATGTCGCCATCGATCTGGAGTTAATATCAATATTCTAGATCTAAGAGATATGCAGTACAGCTAATTTACTAATTTTGGGGTAATGTGAAGCGGGAGATGAAAATTGTAGGCGACAAAAGTAAATTATTATAGGGCGAAGGTGGGTTAACGAAAGTTAAAACCTAATTCTAAATTAATTTACATGGTTATTGTTTTTTAGAAAATTTGTACTTTATTACATAATAAAATAATAATGTATTCAATAGTCATCGATCAATTCCAATAGGTGAACAATATTTTAACACATCTGAAAACTCATTCATACTGAATTAAAGATCAACAACGTTACAAACCAACCATCGAACAAAACAGCACACGACATTTGGGTGGGAGGACGAATGGATGTGCATAATATTAATTATTTATTTGATTATTGTTTAATTATGAATTATATTATTATTTCATTATTAATTATTTACAAATTATTGATTATTATTTACTTATTGAATTATTAATTATAAATATCACTTAATAAAAATTTGATATTCATTATTAACTAATAATTATTAAATGTTAATCTTATTTCATTATTTATTTCATTATTAGTTATTTGTTAATAATAGTTTATTGCAATTATCATATGATTACAGTTGAAAATAGCCATTCTTAAAGTGTATCAATTGTTATTTTTAAACAGATATAAATGCCTCATTTTTTTAGAAATTGTATTTCATTCAAATAATAATTTAATATCAACTAAAAATACTTAAAAAAATTAAAAGCAGCAATATCAACAATTATTAATAACAATTAATTAATTAATTCATAAAAATACATCTTTCAAACAGAAATTATAAATTAATTCATAAAAAAGGTTATTATAAATTATTAATTACTCCTTAATAGTAGTATTAGTCAATTATCATTTATTTATTGACTATGAATTTACTATTTATTATTTATACATATTCGTATTTCAAATTAATTATTAATTTTATCCATTAGCTTGTTATTATTAATTAATTTTTATTATTTAATATTTATTTGTTTTTTAACTATTAATTATTATTATTTAATTATCTATTATAAGTATCATTTTATAATAACTAAATTTTATTATTAGTTAATAACTACTATATTAATCTTAATTATTATATAATTACTAATAGTTATTATTTAATAGTAACTATTTAAAATTAATTATTAAAAGTTAATCATTAAAAACTACTGCTTATTTATTAACGGTTAATTATAAGTAGTCCTTTATGACTTCTTAATTAAAAACTACTACTTATTTTTAAAAATATGTTTTTTGTGACTGGCATTGCTAGTTGTAAAAAGATACAGTTATTGCAAGTGCTAAAAAAAAGTTGCTAAAGATATTTTTTGCAACATGTCTGGAAGCGCAGTTGCTAAAGGTATGTTTTTGCAACTGGAGAGGAAGACCAGTTGCTAAAAACATGTTTTTTGCAATAGAAAGTAAAAGCTTGTTGCAAAATCTCATATATTGCAACTGTCACGAAAGGTCTGTTGCTAAATATCATTTACTGCAACTATCATATATTGCCAGTTGCAAATAGCTAGTTGCAATAGGGTATTTTTCTTGTAGTGATTATTTATTCTAATTTAGTTTTGTACAAGTATCGATTGTGCCTGAATCATATAATGGATGGAGGTATTTATTTCTTTTTCATTTCACCTTATGGTAATATGTACAGGGTTTTTTTAGCCCTTTGTTTATACAAATATGTTCTAATTTCCATGTTTCTGATTTTTATTTTGTTGATTCTGTTTAGAACTAAGCATCTTAACTGTAATCGACTATTAATGTTCACATATAATTTAAAAGTTGGAGTACTTATGAGTTGGCATACACTAATTTTAGCTCATGTCATTAATCCAACTATCTTGAGTTAGCATCTTGTCTTACTTGTTCATATAGGCCTATATTCCTATATAAAATGAAACTGAATGATAATGCCCTGTAATTGTCTGCTTTAATTTTTGCTCTCCCATTCATCTGGGTAGAGCCATTTTGGTATATTAGAAATCGTAATTCTATTATACAAAAAATAATACATCTACTTTTATGTGAACATGCAACATTGGATTAAATGACACTGTAATGAGGTACGCTTATTAGCCAGTTTCCATGTCTGATTGACTGTACATAATCGTTTTTTTGGGGGGAAATGGTAGTTTGTGAGAGTTTGGTAGCTCTTGGTTTGGTTATTGCAGGAAATCTCTACTTTGGCAGTATGATAATTCACCATGGATGTCACAGATCCAAGAATGATTAAGAGCTGAGTAATCAACAAATTGCAAGAATGCAACCAAAAGAGAAATTAATATTGCAGCTCATACTCGGGAATATTTTACTGTCCATAGACAACAAACTGGATTCATTCTATGTTCACCATGCCTAGGTAATTCATTAATCAGCATAAAGCTGCCCAGTATCATGTAGTATACTTTTCACGTTCAATTTGGAACTGTACATGAGATATATTAGCAGCGTAGTACTCTGTATAGTATGGTCTATAGGTAATGTGTTGGTTGGTTCTATTTCTTCCATTTAACGTTTGATACCAAGGCAGGAGTACACTATAATTCATAGAGACATTTTAAATTTTGTTGACAATATCCAAGAAATCTACTTTCTATTGCAATATTCAAATTTATAGAATATATATAAGTTATCTGCCTCAAATTGAATATTGCAACATTCTGCGCTATTTCTACATTCTGTGTTAGGTTGACACATTCGCAAATGACTTTAGCAGAATGGTGTAATTGAGCTAACATATCAATGGTGTGAGTGACAAATTAAAATTTACTCGTTTAAAGGTTGGTAATAATGAAACTTGATCAAATGGTGAATCGTAATTAGGAACATCATATGAAATCTACCGTATGCGAATTATCTTCCTAGGGGAAAAAAAAAAAAAAAAATCAAAGGTTCCATTTTTATTATCCATTATATATTTCGTCGTAATTGTTTCTTATCGATTAATACACATAATTCTGTTGCTGGATATCTGTAAATGAATATGTTTGGTCTTATACATCTTTTGATTGTCTTTTTTTCTATTTTAAATTGACTTGGTTATTCGTCATTTTTCTTCATGTAGTCAAAACTTATTTGCTTTAACTGCTATGATGTTCAATAGTTATGGTCCTATGTAATTTATTATCATTGATATCAGAACCGATTTTAGTTTACCATTGAAATCTATTATCCTGTGTAATCCTTAGTTAATATTACTATTTATGTTTTTATAGGTTGGAGACATTAGTCCCTCATGTTTAAAACATGGCACATATTTGACTGAAAGAATTGGTGAAAGAACAATACGGGCCACATATTGTTTTATTTATACTGGAGTTTAGCATGCATTTCCGTATGTCTGCCAATTCTACCTTGAGCTATCATGTATACTTCAGGCTCAATGGATGGATTCAGAAGTTCTTTGTGATGAAATTCCCAATGAAAAGTATGTTCTATTTTGATCTAATAATCAATGTTAGAATGTCAATATTGCATTTTTATTTCAAAGTTTCAATCTGTATTTTATTTCAAAGTTTCAAATATATTTTTGTTTATTGATACTAGTACAACCGCACAACGGTGAGAAAAACCGACCGTTAAGTTATTTGTTATCAAAGGAAAAAAAATCTATTAACTATATTCTTAAACAAAAAATTAATGAAAAATTCATTGTGTTAGTTAAAAAAATGAAAATTGGTACAAATATGTAAATTCTATTGATTAATATATTCTGAATCATTACCAATTTTATATAATGAAGTAATAAATCAAACAAATGTTTGCTTACAACACATCATTATATTTGTGAATTGTCAATTAATGAAGATAAATAATGCAATAAAAAGTTTAGTATGTTTACTTACGAATCATCTGCAATAAGTACATTCCGTTTTAGAAGGGTCCCACTGTTTTGTCTTGGAAATTTTTTAATTGGTGAGACACTTTCACTGCAAGAAAACACTGATTTTGCAGTGGACAAATCCATCGTAAATCCGTTGCTAAACATGTACTAGCGATGGATTTGTGACGGATAGCACTAGCCGGTAAATTTCATATCGGTATTTTAGCGATCATTTTACGATGTAAGTTAACGTTAGTTCTCCGACACTTTACCGTGATTAGTCAATATATTTAAATTTAATTTTGAAAAATTTACCTACATTTTACCAATGGATATATATTCCTTTAATACATATTTTAAGTAAAATTCCGTTGGAGATCCTTTGCTAAACAATAAGGGATTAGAAATGGAAAATTTCAAATTTTGCTTCACCTTAGATATTTGTCAGTAATTCGTCACAAATGCTAACATTTTAGCAAGGTTTATGGTGACGGTTGTTTTTATTTCCGTTGGCAATCACACGCAGATTTGCAAAACCAACTCATATTTCCTTTCTATTTCGTCGGTAAATGTTATTACAATAAAATACTAATTTACAACTGATGGACGCCAATGTTAATTAAGACACTTAGTTAATATAACTCAAGAATTACACCATTCGTAATCTAATAACGATGTAGAATATCAAATAATATACAAGCATAGTACATAATTAAGTTGTTAAATTCAATACATAATTAATACTTTCATAACAATTATGGAATAACAAAAGATAATGTATATTTCACAGTGAAACTATACAAATACTGAATACAAAAACAAAAACAGCACACCAACGAATGGAGGCTCGAAACCTCTGCGACCTGTGCGAAATCATGGCCATCATCCAAAGCGTCATATATTAAAACAGTGTTAACCATACATAGGGCTGTTATGGTAATGGTTACCGTTACCGTTTAACAAATACTGTTACCGTACCGTTTTTACTGGTAAGTCAGAATTGCTTACCGTTACCGATCGACCGGTATACCGTTGACTGGTATACCGATAATCTGGTAACCGTTACACTGGTAATGGTAAATTACCGTTTGTCGATCAAAGTTTATATCTTAACATATTTTTTGTACACTGTGCATTTTTATTATACTATATGTGGCGTTAGTTTATAAAAAACATAAATGAAAAAGAAAATAAGTGTACCGGTAATTATTTCATCTGATTATTGAACTAAATATAATCATTTATTTGATTCTACGTGCATGTAATAAAGCATATCAGATGAGTATACTTATGTTTTGAATTAACTGGTAAAATATCCGTTACTGCTGGTATTCAAGAAATATTACCAATAATTTACCGTTAAAAATGGTAAATTTACCGTTAGCAGACCGTTTTAACTGGTATACCGATTTTAACCAAAAATGGTTATCGATCGACTGGTAATGGTATGGTAATGGTAAATTTACCATTACCGTAACAGCCCTAACCATACACAATAAAATGTAAATTACATTTGCAATTACATATGATAGCAGAATTAATACAAGGCATCATAAATTAAGCTACATCAAACAAAACAAAACTTACTGCAAAAGGCAAAACACAAAACATTCCTGAGAAGGGACGTGCAATATGCAAAGTCAATAGAAAATAAAGATTTGTTGCAAAACGAATATAGATTTATAGACTACAAGACAAAACATAGCATAAGACCATCTAACATGAACAAGCAAACTCCTTGAAGTCTTTTACACTGTAAAAGAAAAGGGTGGAAAATAGAGATATATAAAATGTATATTTTCGAGATGTTCTCTCGTGTAAACAAGGAACATCAGTTGGGATTTAATGCTTACGTTGCTGATAGAATTTCTTCACGTCTTCTTTCTCTTTCCATGTCTGTTACACCAAGCAAGTGACGTACCAAAATGAAAAAATTCAGATAAGCTAGTTATATAACCCCAATATAAGCAGATTCAACTTACAAAAACATCAGAGGCCAAATGCACATAGGTTAAAAAAAAAATTCTATGTTTTGGACTTAAAATATGTGAAGTTTTTATTATCTCGATCTTACACACACAGATAGATATGTACAGTACTTGTTGGCTTAAACAACAACACTTACTAGCACATGATTCAGGAATGTCCATTATACAGCGAGGTTAAAGCTAGTGACTTTTGGTTTTATATAACAATTGCATATAACTAATGATGAAATACATTTTACCTGGAAAATAAAATCACTCTAGACAGCATTTTATAAAGGGGACTTTTGTAAAGCACCTTCCTCAAGTTCCAAAATACACGACCTCCCCTCCTTAAAAACATGTTATAAAATACCTTTTAGTTTTAAATTTAGTGATATTTGCGGAATATCCGCAAAGAACTCAGAAAATAATTGCAAATGCAGAGAATTTTGCAAATTTCTAAGGTTTCTCAACCGCAAATATTTGCAGAGTTGCAAATATTTCCAGAGAACTTTGCAAATATTTGCAGAGAAAATTTCCAAACTTTGGACTGCAAATATTTGCAATGTTCAAAGAGCGAAGTTGGTTTACTAAGCTATTAGCACAATGCAGTGGTGCACGAATTTGGTGCTGTGGATAGCTAACGCCACTGCAGTTGTGCAGACACACAACAAAGTGATGCTGCTGCACCACTGCTGATGCACCATAGTGGTGGGGGATATGTTAGCGTAAGCTAGATGACGCAGTTGTTACTAGTTATGGAAGAAGCTGTAAAACACTTTTCTCTCATGCGTTCTCATGTTTATGAAAAACTGCTTGCTAATAAAGAATGTATTTTCATAATAAGAAAAATGCTTACCAGAAACCAAGTCCTTTTTGATATATGTGTAGTAGGCCATGTTACTGTCAAACCAACTACTTCTCATGCTTTCTTTACCCTGCCGATCAAAAATATTGCAAAAACCATATAAAGCACTAAAGCATATGGGTTTGTCATCAATTTTACCCGTCTTTTGTATTTGTAAGAAAGGGAAAGCATTATATCTGATTTGGAATTAAATTAGAGTATTGTTTGAAAAATGGCAGCAAACCATGTGTTTCAACTACACATGCAATTTATATCCGCATTTTAATGTAAAAGCCTAAAAATAAAGTATCAACACCACGTAAACATGTTGCTGAATTGTATTACAAGAAGGGTTCTTAAACTGGATACTGTTTCAAAAAGAGTATATTTAATATCAAAGCATAAGAAAAAGGAAATTGCTTCCAGTGCTAAAAATAAACTTTTAAAGCAGACAAGATATTCCATAACTAAGCAAAAGGTATTAAGATTATAGAAAGAAATCAAGAGATGATCAATCAGATGACATGTGCATTTATGCTTAATTATTATGATAAGAACTATTATTGTTTTCCCGCTTTGCTAAACATTAAAATTTATGTTATTAAAAAAATATTGTAATGATTAAATATCAAAAATAAAAGAAAACTAAAGTAACATAATTAATATTAAATAGTTACATATATTTTTAAATATTATAATTTATAAGGCAACAATAATAAATTGTTCTGTTGTTCATCCATAAATAATTTTATTATGGATGATTATTCTGATTAATTGTTCTGTTATCCATCTAATAATTTATGCAGTAACAATAATTAATTATCATGTTGTTCACCCAACAATAATTTTGTGTGGATGATTATTTGATTAATTATTCTGTTATCCGTCTATGTTTTTTGTTATGAATGGTTGTTTTTTTGGCATAGATATTAAAAAATGATTATTTGTGATTTTATTCTGAAAACATGTTCTTAATTCATTACAAGTTTAACTTATTTTGTGATCTTTAAATGTGAAAAAGTTGAACAAATAATCTTTAAAATTATATAAGTGATACAATTCAAGTAATATTATATAAATTATATACAAACTACAATATGATAACTTTATTTGATGAAGCAAAAAAGTGTATATGATGTCATCATATATATATATATATATATATATATATATATATATATATATTATATGATTCAATGTATGCTTTGTTATTAAGTTTTATATATATTTTTATATGTATAAGAGGCATTCTAACTAAAATTTCAAATTACAACATAAAAATAAACATCCATAACAGAAAAATACATTAATCATTGGTAGTTTTCAAAGCAAAATAAATATAAGATCATGAGTAGTTTTCATTCCAAACAAAATAAATATGAAAATCAGAGAAAAATAAATATAAGTTCATGAGTAGTTTCCATTCCAAACAAAATAAACATGAAAACTATGGGCAAATTCTATTCAAACACCACAAATTGCTTTACCTACACCATGGGATTTTAAACAAAATTTCAGACCAAAATGACCTTGTTAAAAAAGAATCTATATTAAAGAATGAAAATATATACAATTCTCTCTTCTTTGCATTATGTATACTCAATATAATTTCTCTTGTAAAGTTAGTATATTATAAATTAATTTACATCACTGGTTAAATTAATTTTATATTTCTTTTGAGGATTAAAATATATTCACATCATTATAAGCAACATTTATGTATAGTCAATTTTAATAGTTTTCACTTTAATTAAATATAAAAATTAAAATTTAAAACTAACTACTAAAATTAATGTTATAACAAGTACTAAATTATTTAATCTTTTATTCAAATTTAATCATGTTTAAATTTAACACCAAAATTTAACTAGTTTAACTTTCTAATGTTTAAAAAAATAAGTTCAAATTTCCATCATTTAAAATTAAAAGTGATTTAAAAATAAAACAATCAAATAATTTAAGATACTAGTGTTAAAATAAAAGTTTATTTTTAGGTTTAGGTAAATATATTGCAATGAATTCCCAGTTTTATGTAATTTAGTTCTATGGTTAAAGAGATAAAAGGTGATGAAAATATAAAAGGGTAATTTTGAGAAAGGCATGGTGTATGAAAAGAAATTTTCGGTGTATGCTATTTTATTTCATTTTACGGTGTATGTTAAGAAATTATAGGTGTATGAACAGAATTAGCCAAAACTATGTTCAAGTCCAATCTTGTTCCCATCATAACTTCATGATTTCCACTTTTTTGAATAATTTTCATTCATGTAGTGCAACAAACATTTGACTAGATGAACAACTAATTAGTCATTCCTTACCAAAATAGTAGTAGTATGTACACCGTATATAAAATAACCATCAAATATATATAACTTACTTTTTCTTTTTTAATTGCTTTCAGTTTTGAAATAAATCCATTTTCATCATCTTTTTTATCCTTAAAGTCGTCAAAAATATATGACAGCTTGACATCATTATCAATCTGTTTGCTTTTACTCTTCAAACTATTAATGTTTGTAGATTTTTCAGTACCGGAGTTTTGCATATTGATGTTAGTTTTAGATTCATTGCTGAAACTTGGTATAGACATCTGCATATAAATGAAATAAAATAACTTGGTGCAATGAACATGACAATCTATGTATATATGTATATGTATATGTATGTATGTATGTATGCATATATATATGTATGTATATATATATATATATATATATATATATGTGTGTGTGTGTGTATATATGTGTGTGTGACAACAAAATACTAGTGAACTTTGTAACGCAACTGCACCGTCTTCACTTTCTATCATAGAATTCCTAATCAACTCAAAACCTTCAAATATGTTTGTTGCTGTGTACATGCTTGAACTCTAAGCACATTATTCTCACCAACACATATAGTAATTTTATACTGCCTTCCCTCCAAACACTTCAAAATTATTGGAAATTCATTTTTCTTTCCTTACTAGAAAGAATATTATAATTTATTTAATTTTATCAAAAAATAAAGTACTAAAATTTTCTGTTAGAATATTTGAAGCTATACATACCTTTTCTTGATCTCCCATTATGTCATAAACATTCTTCTTAACTATTCTGTAAACCTTACGATCTTGCAAAATTATTGCAGCACTGCCACTATTATCTTCAACAATGACACATAATCTAAATTTGCGCACATACACACACACACACAATTATTGCAGCACTGCCACTATTATCTTCAACAATGACACATAATCTAAATTTGCGCACACACACACACACACACACACACACACACACACACACACATATATATATATACACACACACACACACACACACACACACACACACACACTTTTAGTAGAAAAGTAAGTAAATTTTTCTCTAACATTACAGAAAATTACTTCATGTTTGGATAGGGTACCCTTCTTTTACAATTAGGACATCTATACTTCCCATCTTTCTCCTCAACTTCTTGATCAATGCATGCTAAACAAGCATCATAATACCAAGTTTGTTCCTCTTTTACATTCCTAATGGTTACTTGACAAATAACTTCTTTCTAAAATTTATAAAATATAGTAACTTCAGGTACTTGAATAGGAACGACAAATTAAAAATAAAAAATATTAAATTCTCGAGAGCATACCTCAATATATTCAAATTTCAAGTTCCTTATCTCACTAATACTCATTATATGATAATCTTCGGTAATCATATCGTTAACATCAACTTTTCCTTCATTGAAATCAATAACATCCAACCTACATATTTTATAAGATTAATTTTTGATGTATATTATATTTAAAAAATATAATATATTACATTTCAATAAAACTCAAATTTACCTCTTTCTCATTTTAAGAACACTGTGATGATTGTAGTTGATGAAAAACCGTGTTGCACCAACATTGGTCATATTAGGTTGCTCTACAATATAAGAAACGTCATGTTATTAAATTTTCACACATCAAAGTAATTGATAGTCGACAGCATAATTGGACCGATGGATGAGAGAATTGAGTTAGACTGATGGAGAAAAGGGGATAAACCCTACCAAAAAATATTTTGATAATTTTTATCAATTATGAATAACATAAAAGTCATACTAAAATTGTACCTTTAAACGAATTCAACCTCCAACATGCCACAATGATGATAACTGTTTTCTCAGTAGCTTCTTTTAAAGCGGTGGCAAACAATTTGGCCAAATCGTCCCAAAAACAAATTTTCACAGTAGAACTGTCATAACATAAAAATAGGAACCAAAATATTGTTTATGTATATAACAAAATAAAAAATATAAATTCCATAACATTTAAAGTGTTATATATACATACCTCCCATTTGTAAGTTCAAATATAAAATTGCAGTGCTCTTTGCCATTTGCATTAACAAAAACATTTAAACCATCTTTTAAAATACCACAATCCTTATACTTGAGCACTCCAATAAAATCTGATAAATAATAATGATAAATAAATGAAACTTGCTACTTATTGTAAAACAGATGTGTATGTATGTCTAAAGTATCTTAGATCATACATAATAATTGAGCTTGGTATTTCTCTAGTGATAACTCTTTCACATCAGCAATATCAAAGAAATCAAATTCATTTTCCCGTATCATCTTCTCATAATTCAATAATTTGGTTACCTTGGTACGTCTCGTTAACCAAATCTGTTGATCATTGCGGATAGGTTTTATGGATCCTGGTTTGTAGGATTTGACACACAAATTGCTGAGAATGTATATTTGTCCTTCTTCCACTTGTCCCTCAAGTATTCAATATGATTTGCCCATATAAAAGCATGAATTCGGGTATGCTATATTATGCAATAAAAAACATTTGAGAAAATGAATAATTATGAGATTGCCATATATATATATATATATATATATATATATATATATATATACAGTGTAGTGACCCGAAAATCCGGGGGAATTTGAGCTGACTAAATAACACAAGTCCAACCCAAATCGCACTGGAAATTCAAGAAACTAATAGAAAGAAGACAGAGGGTGAGGATAGATAAGATAGAACTTATAGAATAGAAGAAGAAGAAGAACATCATCATCAGAGTAAACACGAATCTCACAGCGGAACGAATAAAATATAACATAACATATCTTTGAAATAACATCAGTATATGTATACCATAACACTTATCAGAGTACAACACTTACAACAACAGCGGAAATAATAATAGCTATAGAATCCTGAAGCCTCCTGCTCCAAGCTCTCCAAGTGTATTTGTAAAATCCCGACTACTTGACTGCCCGTACAAATTTAGGCACCCAAGAGTTTAGGGAAAACAACAAAATAAACTCTGGGTCAGTCATGGGACTGGTGTGAATAAACTCAAATCATTTAAACAGGTATATGATATCTCATAAGACCACGCCGTGAATACGGAACGGGTTTTTCCCTTATGAGAATCCAAATAACTTTTCAAAGCAATATCATTCTGATATTATAATAATGTCTAAGTACAAATAAATATCAATCTAGCAGAAACGCTTGCATCTCACGTTACTACATATATAGTATACATTCTAAATCGCCAGCACGTATTGGATGATTGGATTTCCAACTATGACAAGGTATGGAACCACCTTCCGATCAGTGTACTCTAGGAACGATACACTGGAGTTCAACAAGAACATCTTGCAACTCAGCCACACATGACCGACCACTCATTTCGCTTGAGTGTATCGAATGTACATCACCAACGGTTGGGATCAGCAACCGTTCCTGTATATATATGGGACAACATTGATAGATTTTAGAAACAAATGAATATTCTCTAGATAGGTGATTATACACCCTACTTCGGTGCGACCGACTTAGCCATGCTGCCTGCCCGATTTCTGTCATTTACCGGTTGATGAGGCTAGAAGCTACGCTTTATCATTACATCAGATTCACTTCGAATGCTACATTGTCAAATCCATCGAAATCACTAATTGACGTTTACAACAGTACATTACGTGTTAGCTAAAGAAGTTTCCTTCTCCGCTTCCACTCTTGGTACAGTTGAAGAAATCAATGTACGTGACCGTCTGGAAATACTATGTCAGACATCCATCTTCATTCACTTAGAAATGTCACATCGTCATACCCGCCAAATCACAAATTGACTTATTCAAAAATAACACGGGTATACAGCTAAAAGAAACGAATTCCTCCGCCACCAAACGTGAATACATTTGAACAGATCAACTTATGCGATCCATTGGATGTACTCTGTCAGACTTCGTCCATACAAGTTGTCCTGGGACTGGACAAACCGAAGGCACTATTCTGTAAACAGGATAGCCCTTGCATTTTACTCCGTCTTCAATTATCTTTGGCATATATGATTCGCGACGCTTATGCCAATACAGAGTGGTTCTTTGGATAAAAATCCAACTGGTCTCTCCATATTAACAACGTTAAAATGGTCAAAACTTCGATAGTCTGTGATTTAACCATCAAAGAAAAACAAGTGTGCAAACAACTATATTATTCCCAGAATGGAAATTATATCGAACAAACATCTTTTAACATTAATCTCTTTAGTTCCTTTATTTACTTATCTCCTGTTTCCCTATATTCTAAATTCTTATTTTTCTTTTATCAGAAAACATTTCTGATTCTCGTTTGGAAAACATTTCCAAAACCTTTTACGATCAAACCTTACCATTTCTTAGTTAAGAAGGAAGTCACTCAAGTAGGGGTATAATTACCTCTCAGACCTTAACTGAACAACGTTATAACTTCGAAATGGTCAAAGTTTATCTTTTAATCTTTAACAACTTCTTTACGCCTTTCTCGGATTCAATTTTACTAGTCCACTTCTATATTTAAAACATTGGTTATAACGATAACGTTATAATCCCTACTTTCGAATTATCTAACTTTAATTATAACTTCTATTCCTATTAGTGAATAATTAACCTAACACTTATTTATTTATAAATAAATAAATCTCTATTTAGACACTGGAAAGTATAAGTACTTTCCCGAATTCGATATAATCGAATTTTCCGATTAACTCTCTTCGAGAAATCTCTATTTGATTAGCTCTTCTTCGAATAACCTATATTCGATTAACTCCTTCTCGAATAAACGATATTCGATAATCTCTCTTCGAATAACTAATATCCGATAACTCTCCCTTTTCAAATATCTCATATTTGAAAATCTCACTTCGATTAAACTATAATCGATAACTCCCTTCGATGAAACTAACATCGATAACTCCTTTCGATGAAACTAACATCGATAACTCCTTTCGATGAAACTAACATCGATAACTCCTTTCGATGAAACTAACATCGATAACTTTAACTCGACGAACTTAACTTGACTCGACTAACTCGACTTACTTGGTTCGACCAATTCGATTCGATTAACTAGGCTCGACTAACTTAACTCGACTTACTTGGTTCGACCGACCAGGTTTGACTAACCTGACCCATTTGGTTTGACTGACCAGTTTTGGCTAACCTGACCCATTTGGTTTGACTGACCATGTTTGGCTAACCTGACCCATTTGGTTTGACTGACCAGGTTTGGCTAACCTGACCCATTTGGTTTGACCACTGGGCTTGACTACTTGGTCCGACCACTTGGTTTGACCATTTGGTTCGAATACCATATTCGACTAACTCCTCTCGATTCATTTAAAACCGATTAACTCATCTCGATTGACTAAATCAATTAACTCCTATCGATTAACTAAATCGATAAACTCCTTTCGATTAACTAAGTTTGATTTACTCGACTCGACTGACTAGGTTCGACTAACTTGACCAGCTTGGTTGTACTGACCAGGTTCGACTAACTTGACCAGCTTGACTCGACCATCTTGACTCGATTGGTTCGACTCGACCATTTGGCTCGATTTGGTTCGACTCGACCATTTGGCTCGATTTGGTTCGACTCGACCATTTGGTTCGATTTGGTTCGACTCGATCATTTGGCTCGATTGGTTCGACTCGACCATTTGGCTCGATTGGTTCGACTCGACCATTTCGACTCGGTTGGGTTCGACTAGCTTGACTAGTTTGGTTCGACTAGCTTGGTTTGACCACTTAACTAACTTGATTCGAATATTTATATCCGACTAACAAACTTTTCTTTTATTCTTATTTATTTTAACTTCTATTTATTTCCTAAATAGATTTCCTTTTGTATAATCTATTTATTTTCCTAAATAGATTTTCCTTTATAACTCTAATTATTTAATCCCTAATTAAATACCCTTTATTCTATTTATTTCATCTAAATAAACATTCCTTTATTTTATTTATTTATTTCTAAATAAATATCCTTTATTTTATTTATTTATTTCTAAATAAATATCCTTTTATAAAATCCTTCGATTTTTATAAATAGATTCATTTTCAATATAAATATTGAAAATCCCCTTTTCTACATTTTCAGTGTTTTCTATTGTTTTTAAACAACCAACTGTCAATGATCAATATCATTCAAACATATACAATCAACAATAGATTATATATCACAGTATATATCACAATATACAAATAACAGTAAAATAAATGTTGAGGAATCCAGTCGGATTCCTCCAACCTGTTTCCCTGCATCCACCGATGTTAAACAACGTATATAACATCACTTGCATTTCTAATGAAATACACTGATAACAAAATCACTGTTTAATAATGATATATATATATATATATATGTAGATATATATATATATATATCCATACTGTTTTCAATCAATTATTTAACAGTCCAATCTACAGTCCAATTTAACAATACAACTTAACAGTCCAAATTAACAGTACATAACTAGCAGTCAAATACAGAAATAAAAATACAATTTATATTAAAATATAAATTGAGGAGAGTTAGTGAGTTTTTACTCACAGTTGCGCGTTAACCGAAAAATATCGGTTTACGTTCGATGATTTGAATCGGACAATTTATTTTGCCATAAATTGTAACGAGCTCTGATGGACTTCCAGTCAGCTTCATTGTGAAGCTCTCGTCTATACGGTCCCAACGCAACAAATGGTTCGTCATTCTGATTTCGTATGACCGAGATATTTGATTTACAAGTTAGTATACTATTTTGAATTAAATTAACTTGGATTTAAATAAAAATAGATGGGCTTTACCCAACACTCTTTGGCCCATTTCCCTTCTACTTGAACCCGACCCATTCTGTACTCCTTCTCCCTCAAACAAACGGCCGTGACCCCCCTGTACAAACTCCACCTTTTGACCGACGTTGACCTCCCAACTGCTCCTACCTCGATCATGAATCCGGCGCATCACCACCCCAATTCCACTCAGCGTCACAACCTCTACCTCCTCGTCACAATTTCCTCCCGCTCGATGTTCCCTTCGACACGACCTGCTTTCTTCCACGGTGGCGTTGCCACTGTCGCAACCTTCCAAAAGCCATCGGAGCCAACCTCAATGTAACGACCCAGATTTTTGAACAGTTTATTTTAAATATTTAATATAGTTTTAAACATTGAATTTATAATATAAATGGTATTTTATTCAGTTATCGATTAAATAATCGAAATGCGATTTTATTTTGATAATCATCGAAATACGAGAACTGAAATAATTTAATTCAAAGGTAAAATTAAATCGAAACGGTTCAGATGATCAATATATATACGATTTAAATATGAACAATGATAATAGAAATTTATTGTTGAAGAATTTATTTGTTTTTGAATTTAAATTATATTATATTGATTTAACATGGCTATTTTAAATATACGTTCAAATTAAATTGTATAATCTATTTCGTTAAATTCAAAATAGCGTTATAACATTATAACGTCAGTCGGTTAGTTAAAACAGCGGTTCGTGGTTTAAATTAATGGACCCGAGATATTTAATTGTGGATAGGTTTGAAATCAAATCGATATCTGTTTAAAAAGATTAAAAATCTCTTTAAATCGAATCGCATTAAATAAAAATCAAATCAAATTAAAGTTGTTTGTACGTTGGTAGACAACCATTTATAATCATCAGTACCACTGTCCCTTTCTCCTCCCTTTATAAAATCGCGACTAATTCCTCCTTCTCTTCTTTAATTTCTGGCAAAATCTATTATCTATAAAAATGAAATCAAAGCCGATCCCAAATCCTCAAAAATAAAAGCTTCAGCATTTAATTTAAGGTGGCCGAACTCGTTTCCAAATCAAAGTCTTGCTCCTCGTCAAAACCAACAGAGCACGAGTGATTCGAAGGTGCGACAACCTAAATTTGGATCCGCGATTTAGGGCAAAGCCATGAAGGGATTCGCGACGACTACTGTAGGGACTATCGATAGCAGAGGAGTGTGATTTGCGATATGGGGTTCGAATTGGAACCCGTGAAGCTCGCGTTGCCTTCTGGAGCTCGTGATGAAATCTGAAGGGGGTTTTGACCTGGAATTGGGCGATGGGATGAGAGAGCGTGGCAGTTTCAGGAGATCGGCACAGTGAAGGAGCGATGCAGGACACTGGAGTTCGATACTTTAACGATGGAATTTTACCGAACTCTGGTGATTTAAGGGGATGGTTGTGCCAGTTGAAGCAGTTATGGAGGGTGCGATCAGTAAGGAGGGAGGCAGTATAACTTATTTTGGAGGCAGCAGGTTAGAATTTTAATTAAAAATAAGTAAATAGTTAGAATTTTATTAATTAAATGGTTAGAAATTAATTTAGAAAATGGTTAGAATTTAAATTAGAAAATGTTAGATTTTTAAATTTTGTCATTTGAAATTGTTGATTTAAGGACAATGTGTAATTTATTTATACAAGGTTCAAAAATATTGGAATCAAGACGGATCAGTCCATGGTGGAGAGCTATTCGAGTTAGAAGTGGTTTGAAATTTGTTCGAGCTAGCGAGAGTTTAAATTTAATCGAACGTGGTTTGATTTACTCGGAATGCAAATAAAATCAGGTGAGTAAATCTCACTCACCTTTAGAATTATTTTTATTTCATTAAAAATAATTGTTTGTTGCTTGTGTGAATGTTTTCTGGTTGTTATATATATTAGTTATTTAGGCTATATATATATATTGGGTTGATTGATTGATTGGATTCCCGCAGTCTCATTAGCGGATGCCCGCGGTACCATAGCGGATGATTACCCTATACGCCCCACGCTATGATTAGTGGATGACCTTCTATACCACGATATTCTGCCACGAAGCAGTATGGGTATTATTTATGTGCTAACATCTGTGGATGCAGGTAAACAGGTTGGAGGAATCCAACTGGATTCCTCAAAAATATATTATCTGTTTGTTTGTCGGTTTCATATATATTCTCATATATGATGTGTTAAAAATTCCGTGATTGATAACTGATTGTTTTGGGGTGTTTAAATATCACTGGGGCTCGAATATTGATTTATAAAAATATCGGAAAAGGATAATAGAGATTTGAAAATGGAATTCTATTTTTATTAATAGAATTTGAATTTTTAATGAAGTATAGAAAATATTAACTGTTTCAAATATATAAAACCAATGAATTTGTAAACTTGGTTTATAAATTAAAATACGGGGTTTGAATTGGATTTATAAACTTTATTTATAAGTTTATAAATGTGAAAATTTAAGGGAAGTTATAAACGTTGTTTATAAATTAAATAATACAAATAGAATTTGAATATGAGAAATTAGAATGAAATTTGAATATTTGAATTCAAAGGAATTAAAATAAAATTTGAATTCAAAGGAATTCAAATAAAGAAAATTCAAAGAGGGACTTTGATATAAAATTTGAATAAAGAAATTCAAATAGAGATTTGAATGTAGAATTTCAAAATAGAATTTGAAGTAAACTTTGAAAATAGGATTTTCAAAGTAGAATTGGAAATAAAATTTCGAAATAGGATTTCAAAATAGGAAATCCAAATGGTTTCGAAATGGAATTTGAATTCAAGGGAATTTAAATGGATTTGAGTGCAGAAATTCAAATGGGATTTAAATAATGGGTTTTAAATAAAGAGGATTCAAATATAAGAATTTAAATAAAACTCAAATGGAGTTTAAATATAGGATTCAAATAGAATCCAAAAAGGATTTGAATAAGAGGAATTCAAAGAGAATTAAAAGGTGGTATTTGAAATTCAAATAGTATTAGAATGGAGTTTTGGATATTTGAATTTAAAATAGAAATTCAAAATGGAGTTTGATCATTTAAATTCAAGTATGAATTTCAAATATAACAATTCAAAAGGGAGATGATTATAGAAAATTAATCTGGTATTTGAATTCAAGGAGATTAAAATGTGGTATTTGAAATCAAGGAAATAAAATATGGTATGTGAATTCAAGAGAATATTAGAATTCAAATGGTGTTAAAAATGAGTTGAATATTAGAATTCAAATGGGGTTGGAAATGAATTTGAATATTAGAATTCAAATGGAAATGGAAAATGAAATTTGAATATAAGAGATTCAAATTGAATTCAAATAGGATTTAATCTATGGGATTTGAATATGAAATTCAAATGGGTTTTAAACTACGGAATTTTGAATATAGAATTTAAAAAGGAGTTTGAATATTTGAATTTCAATAGAATTCAAATATAGAAATTGGAATATAGAAGTTCAAATGGAATTTAATTATAGAGTTTGAATAAGAGAATTCAAATGAATTCAAACATAGAATTTGAATATAGGGAATTCAAATAGAAATTCAAGTATTGAATTTGAATATCAAATAGAAAAGGAATTGGAATTTGAATATAGAATTCAAATAAAAGTGAGATTGGAATTTGAATCAAGAAATTCAAATAGAGTTAAAATGGAGTTGAATTCATTTTAAAGAAGTTTAAAGGTTTATATATATAAATATAATTAAAACGAACTCGCCGCAGCGCTGCAGTTCGTAAAATAGCGATTCGAACTTCAATCGAGTATACAGGACTCAATTGGAGTCGGATCTCTTTGAAACAAGAAACGTCAGGACCGGTTTGATAATAGTTTTCTAATGAAAGAGAAAAATATGAATTTCGTTGTATAGATTTTGAGTTATGTCAAAATCAAATTTTCAGAAAAACAGCGCCAGAACTATTTAAAAACCATAACGGTTTATTTCATTTTATAAAAGGATTTTAAGCAAATAAAATCCGAATTTCTATTTAGAAAATTTCAAATTTGAGTTATAAAATATATGTGAACTCAGGTGGAGTAATGAATTGATTTTTGAAACAGAAATCAGATTTTTGATTATTGAATAGAATTAACTAATTCGAATAGTAATTAGTAAATGAGATGTTGAATTGATATTGGGCCTTAAATAAGTGAATTCGATTTGAAAATTTATATTCGAAATAGAAAAGAGAACTAGAATTGAAATTGAAATTCAATTTGGTTATGAACGAGTTAAATATTTTGTTTGAACATGTTATGTTCAACAAAGAAGTGAAATAGGCAAAATGACTAATTAAAAAATAAATGGGCGAAACTGAATTCAAACGATTAGATGGTATTGAATTGAATTGAAAACAGGTGAACATGTGTAAGCAGGTTTGATATGAAGTATATGAAGATTTAAATTTATGTGCTCGACAAAAAGGTACATGTTTAATTCATATATGAGATTTTATGCGCCGTATCGGCAAGCCGCTTGGCTTTTTCTTTTTCTTTTTGAGATTAGAAGGACCGGGGAAGCTATTTGAAATTTCCCGATGCTCCCGATACAGGGGAGGTTATGGCGAAATTTTCCGGAAATTTAAGGAGTTAGAATATTTTTAAGATATTTTGATAATTAGAAATCATTGTATCGACGTATAGAATTCGATAGGTAAATGAATACAAAAATCGAATATTGTAAACAAAAAGGGAAATCTATAAATTAGAAATAGAAAGCGAACTTTATACATGTTTTAAAAATGAATAATTGGATTGTATAGTGTGTTTATTCGAGGTAAGTGGTTTTGCCGTTTTGAAGTTGAGGATGTTTTCAGTTAAGGTCTGAGAGGTAATTTTACCCCAACTTGATTGAGTTCATTTTTAATGGATAAATAGCAAGATCCAGTCTCGAAGAGAAGTGTTTGAAAAAGAGTTAGTTGAATAAAATATTTTGGGTTGTTGTGACGATGTTTTACACAACATTCGTTTTAAACCCAAGTGATGGAATTTTGGAAATATAACAGTAAATATTTCCTGAGTATAATTAAAATAGTCGGGATAGAGATAAGTGATTGGAATTGTTTCCAATTGCAAATAGAGCTATTTTCTAATAGATAGAAAATAAAAGAAGTTGATATTGGGAAATGCTTTCCAAATAGCGTAAAGGGCCAATATGGTTATTGAAAATATTTGGTTAACAAATATTGATAAGGAAATGGAGAAGAGATTTAATTAATGAAATATTAATTAAAGAGCCCAGTGATTTGTTTGATATGTTTGGATGAACACTTGTTTTTATTCGATAGTTAAATCACAGACTATCGAAGTTTTGACCATCGTTGTCAATATGGAGAGACCGGTTGGATTATTATCCGAAGAACCACTCCGTATCGGCACAAGCGTTGCGAACCAAGTATGCTGAATATATTGAAGACGGAGTGAAGTGCAAGGGCTTTTTCTATTAATAGAAATTGTGCCTTCGGTTTCGTTCAATCCCAGAACGAACGTAAATGGACGAATGTCTGACAGAGTATTTCCAATGATCAAAAGGGTTGGTCTGTATAAGTATATATGGTTGCAACGGATTTATTCCCTTAGCATAACACCCAGAATATTTGTGCAAACTCAACTAGTGATTAACGGATCTGACAATGTGGCATTCAAAGTGATTGTGCTATCAATGAATGGTAAGTATTCGTAGCCTCAGGCCTCAACAACCGGGAAAGGACAAAAATCGGGCAGGCAGCATGGCTATGTGGGTCGCACCCATTAGGATGTATAATCACCTATCTAGAGGTTCATTTAATTTCTTATTCTATTCGATGTTGTCCCAGTCGGGAGGCGGTTGCTGATCCCAACCGTTGGTGATATACATTCGATACACTCAAGCGAAATGAGTGGTCGGTCATGTGTGGGCCGGGTTACAAGATGTTCTTGTTGAACCCAGTGTATTCCTCTCTAGAGATACACTAGCGGAAGGTGGTTCCATACCTTGTCCTGTTGGAAATCCAATCTCCAATAAGCGCCATGCGGGTTTTGATTTTATACTATATATGTAGAGCGTGAGATGCAAGCGTTCTGCTATTTGGTTATTTACTTGATGTAGACATTATTATAATATCACTGGATTTTCGTATCAAAGTGTTTTGGGTTATAGTAAGGTAAAAACCGTCCGTGTTTATGTGTGGGCTGGTCTTACTATTACCTTTTCTTTTGAAAGGATTTTTAAAGTTAAACAAGTGGTTGGAGTTTACTCACACCAGTCCCATGACTGACCCAGAGTTTATTTTGTTTGTTTTCCCTAAACTCTTGGGTGGCCAAATTTGTACGGGCAGTCAAGTAGTCGGGATTTCACAGATTCAATTGGAGGAGCGGGAAGCAGGAGGCTTCACCAGTTAGCTATAGATTATCGTATTTCCGCTGTGTACTATGGTTGTATCTGGAAACAGGTGTTTGTAACTGTTCCAGGAATGGCTGTTGTGCTCTGATGATGGTATGTATATAAAGTTACTGATTTGTATTTCAAAAGTTATGTTATATAATATATTTTATTCGTTCCGCTGTGAGTTTGTGATCTTCGTTTTCTTCTATTCTAATATTTCTTTCTTCCTATTTCTCATCTTCTAACTTCTTTCTAATTAATGGTTCGTATTTCTGTGTTATTTGGGTTGGACGTGTGGTGTATTTAGTCAACTCAGATAGCTCAGATTTGCGGGTCGTTACACTCAATGACACCACCAGTTGCGCCTCGACTTCCAGAACCCGAATCTGATGTTTGATTTACACCTCGTTGCTTCAATGATGCCACAGATCGAACCCTAGCATCACCGATTTTAAACTGGAGCGACATCAGGAAGTTCGAACTACTCAAAAGCGGTACCAGACTGAAGATAAACGACATACGAATTCACTTATATGTAAAATAGGAGTTTTAGGAATTGATTTTGATTTTCTATATATTTTTGAAGTTTGGTTTTTGCTTGAGGATGAAAAGAAATTACTGACGGCGGAAAAATGAATTGGTTGACCCCAGAATGAATTTTCCTTAAGGTTTAGAGTTGATGACATTATATAGGGAAATTATATTAATTTTATATTCTATTTTAATATTTTATTTTAAGCCATCGCGAATTTTATTCGTCCTCCAAAATTCCTGTGACCATATACGATACCCAAAAATCACGAAAATTGACATGCAGCTAGAGTTCGACATTACGGTCCCAACGAAACTGGTTTCGTCAAATTCCGACTTCGTTTGCTCACACAGCGTATTTTTAACCGTCAAAATACTGACTGTTTTTCACTCTAAAAATCCGTACGGCCACATACTGAATCTAAAAATCACGAAACTGGAAATCTAACAACTATTTGATATTGCGGATCCAACAAAACTGGTTTCGTCGAAAACGGAGGTCGTATGAAAAACTGGCTATTTTTAAAGCCCAAAATAGCCCTTTTAAATATATAAATATATTTAAAAACAATTAAATTTAATATTTAAAAATAAATATTATCGTATATATTCACATATGATGTACCATAGATCTAAATATCATATCAGCATCTATAACTCGATATTCAAATTCTAGTGTATACTCGATATTCACATTATATAGAAAACCCTTTTATAACGTATATAAAGCGTCGCAAATTACAAAGGAATTCCATAGCGACTATTTTAAAATTTGATTTGGACATAAAATGAAATCTACACGACGAAATCTCGATATTTCTCTTCCACTAGAAAAATATACTCCACCAGCTCCACGCGTTTCTTGTTTCACAGAAATCCGATTAAAACGAATCCTGTATACTCAGTTGAAGTTCAAATCGCCAAATAGCGAACTACCGCGTCGTTACGCGCTCGAATTTTATTATATTATAATTATTAATTAAATATTCAATATTATTTAATTCACGTTCTCGATATCGATAAATCGATATTTAATAATTAAATAAATAAATTATTCAACAGCTAAAAATGCGGGTTACTACAATCTTTCCCCCTTAATAAAATTTCGTCCTCGAAATTGCTAAGCTAGGGGATGACCCTATCTTCAGGGTAAAAATTTATCTGTTTACCTCTTGTCTCCGGTTTCAACTGAACCAATTAATACCGACTAAAATATTAATTTATTCCGACTAACTAAATTTTCAAAAATTCTGAAAATTTTCTAACACCTTAACTTTTCGAAAATTTTTGCCAGCACCTCCTTTGTACTGGTCAATATCTCAAACTCCAACTCGCCTCTCTGGGCCTTCTTTAACCCAAAAGAAAATCAAACAGCCAAGCGGCTTGCCAATTTGGCTCATAAATCTCATATCCATATATAATATAAACTGGTACCTTTTTGTCGGGAATATCAACTCTATCACTTCCATATGCTATCAACTCAGCATATACTAGTGTTATTTCTATCAAATTCCAATCAGTTCATATCCTCAAAACCAAATCGAATTTCATTCGAACCCGAATATCAAATTTCAAATTCTTAACTCATCAACCCAATTCCATAACAGATTATTCTCTAATCCAATTCAATTCTATTTAACTCAGTTCAAGTTAATATTTCAATTTATTTTTACTATCTTATTCTATTTAACTTCATAAGTTAAAATTAAATTCCGAAACTAAATTTCCTGGGTCTATTTCAAATCAATTTGAAATTACAATGCCAATTCAAAACCTTTGAATTTCTAAACAACTTGTTTTCTCAAAACAATTCAAAAACAAGACCTTTGGTAGTAGTCCGTCACTTAGAACTCGAAAATGAACACTGATGATGTCGCGATTCATCATCAGAATCTATTTTCCAGCTATCGAAGTGAGTTCAATACTATATCACCTTCAGTTTGAAAAACGTTTCCAAAATCTCCCAGGAACTTAAAATTTCCTAATTTTAATTCCAATCTGATTTAAATTCAGATTTTTCTTCATTTTATTTCATATACTTTACTTATATAAATTCTGATTAGTCATCTATAATCATTTTACCTTTTTATAATCTTACTCGATTATAATAACAACCAACACAACCAATATACTATATCAAATATATTCGGGTAAAATTATTCCATTTACCCTCTTTCATAACATACCATGATGGTTCATCGTATTCGAGTGTTTAGTAACCCCTATCGATACAGTGGATCAAACCGATCGACCAGAAATTCACAAACAACTCAACTAATAAAACTCCACAATATAAAATCATTTTATATTAACTAACAAATACGTTCACTCGTATATATACACTCAAACTCAGTCTAGGATATTACTAATCCCATCTCTACTGAATCACGCCACAGAGCCAAGGTAATAACTAAACCAATGCTCTGATACCAACTGTAGTGACCCGAAGGTAGAGGGCTATAATCCCCCCGTGGCATACATTGGTACCCCAGACACCATGCTTTACGGCCAGCCTCTCGACTCGACCAACCTGTACGCAGGACCTGTAGGGGTAAGAGTCTCCCGTTCGCCACCAAACCGCGAAGCGAGAACCCCCTATCAAACGACCACTTAAGCAACATGGACTGGTGTGAATAAACTCAAATCATTTAAACAGGTATATGATATCTCATAAGACCACGCCGTGAATACGGAACGGATTTTTCCCTTATGAGAATCCAAATAACTTTTCAAAGCAATATCATTCTGATATTATAATAATGTCTAAGTACAAATAAATATCAATCTAACAGAAACGCTTGCATCTCACGTTACTACATATATAGTATACAATCCAAATCGCCAGCACGTATTGGATGATTGGATTTCCAACTATGACAAGGTATGGAACCACCTTCCGATCAGTGTACTCTAGGAACGATACACTAGAGTTCAACAAGAACATCTTGCAACTCAGCCACACATGACCGACCACTCATTTCGCTTGAGTGTATCGAATGTACATCACCAACGGTTGGGATCAGCAACCGTTCCCGTATATATATGGGACATCATTGATAGATTTTAGAAACAAATGAATATTCTCTAGATAGGTGATTATACACCCTACTTCGGTGCGACCGACTTAGCCATGCTGCCTGCCCGATTTCTGTCATTTACCGGTTGATGAGGCTAGAAGCTACGCTTTATCATTACATCAGATTCACTTCGAATGCTACATTGTCAAATCCATCGAAATCACTAATTGACGTTTACAACAGTACATTACGTGTTAGCTAAAGAAGTTTCCTTCTCCGCTTCCACTCTTGGTACAGTTGAAGAAATCAATGTACGTGACCGTCTGGAAATACTATGTCAGACATCCATCTTCATTCACTTAGAAATGTCACATCGTCATACCCGCCAAATCACAAATTGACTTATTCAAAAATAACACGGGTATACAGCTAAAAGAAACGAATTCCTCCGCCACCAAACGTGAATACGTTTGAACAGATCAACTTACGCGATCCATTGGGTATACTCTTTCAGACTTCGTCCATACAAGTTGTCCTGGGACTGGACAAACCGAAGGCACTATTCTGTAAACAGGATAGCCCTTGCATTTTACTCCGTCTTCAATTATCTTTGGCATATATGATTCGCGACGCTTATGCCAATACAGAGTGGTTCTTTGGATAAAAATCCAACCAGTCTCTCCATATTAACAACGTTAAAATGGTCAAAACTTCGATAGTCTGTGATTTAACCATCAAAGAAAAACAAGTGTGCAAACAACTATATTATACCCAGAATGGAAATTATATCGAACAAACATCTTTTAACATTAATCTCTTTAGTTCCTTTATTTACTTATCTCCTGTTTCCCTATATTCTAAATTCTTATTTTTCTTTTACCAGAAAACATTTCTGATTCTCGTTTGGAAAACATTTCCAAAACCTTTTACGATCAAACCTTACCATTTCTTAGTTAAGAAGGAAGTCACTCAAGTTGGGGTATAATTACCTCTCAGACCTTAACTGAACAACGTTATAACTTCGAAATGGTCAAAGTTTATCTTTTAATCTTTAACAACTTCTTTACGCCTTTCTCGGATTCAATTTTACCAGTCCACTTCTATATTTAAAACATTGGTTATAACGATAACGTTATAATCCCTACTTTCGAATTATCTAACTTTAATTATAACTTCTATTCCTATTAGTGAATAATTAACCTAACACTTATTTATTTATAAATAAATAAATCTCTATTTAGACACTGGAAAGTATAAGTACTTTCCCGAATTCGATATAATCGAATTTTCCGATTAACTCTCTTCGAGAAATCTCTATTTGATTAGCTCTTCTTCGAATAACCTATATTCGATTAACTCCTTCTCGAATAAACGATATTCGATAATCTCTCTTCGAATAACTAATATCCGATAACTCTTCCTTTTCAAATATCTCATATTTGAAAATCTTACTTCGATTAAACTATAATCGATAACTCCCTTCGATGAAACTAACATCGATAACTCCTTTCGATGAAACTAACATCGATAACTCCTTTCGATGAAACTAACATCGATAACTTCTTTCGATGAAACTTACATCGATAACTTTAACTCGACGAACTTAACTCGACTAACTTAACTTGACTCGACTAACTCGACTTACTTGGTTCGACCAATTCGATTCGATTAACTAGGCTCGACTAACTTAACTCGACTTACTTGGTTCGACCGACCAGGTTTGACTAACCTGACCCATTTGGTTTGACTGACCAGGTTTGGCTAACCTGACCCATTTGGTTTGACTGACCATGTTTGGCTAACCTGACCCATTTGGTTTGACTGACCAGGTTTGGCTAACCTGACCCATTTGGTTTGACCACTGGGCTTGACTACTTGGTCCGACCACTTGGTTTGACCATTTGGTTCGAATACCATATTCGACTAACTCCTCTCGATTCATTTAAAACCGATTAACTCATCTCGATTGACTAAATCAATTAACTCCTATCGATTAACTAAATCGATAAACTCCTTTCGATTAACTAAGTTTGATTTACTCGACTCGACTGACCAGGTTCGACTAACTTGACCAGCTTGGTTGTACTGACCAGGTTCGACTAACTTGACCATCTTGACTCGATTGGTTTGACTCGACCATCTTGACTCGATTGGTTCGACTCGACCATTTAGCTCGATTTGGTTCGACTCGACCATTTGGCTCGATTTGGTTCGACTCGACCATTTGGCTCGATTGGTTCGACTCGACCATTTGGCTCGATTGGTTCGACTCGACCATTTCGACTCGGTTGGGTTCGACTAGCTTGACTAGTTTGGTTCGACTAGCTTGGTTTGACCACTTAACTAACTTGATTCGAATATTTATATCCGACTAACTAACTTTTCTTTTATTTCTATTTATTTTAACTTATATTTATTTCCTAAATAGATTTCCTTTTGTATAATCTATTTATTTTCCTAAATAGATTTTCCTTTATAACTCTAATTATTTAATCCCTAATTAAATATCCTTTATTCTATTTATTTCATCTAAATAAACATTCCTTTATTTTATTTATTTATTTCTAAATAAATATCCTTTATTTTATTTATTTATTTCTAAATAAATATCCTTTTATAAAATCCTTCGATTTTTATAAATAGATTCATTTTCAATATAAATATTGAAAATACCCTTTTCTACATTTTCAGTGTTTTCTATTGTTTTTAAACAACCAACTGTCAATGATCAATATCATTCAAACATATACAATCAACAACAGATTATATATCACAGTATATATCACAATATACAAATAACAGTAAAATAAATGTTGAGGAATCCAGTCGGATTCCTCCAACCTGTTTCCCTGCATTCACCGATGTTAAACAACGTATATAACATCACTTGCATTTCTAATGAAATACACTGATAACAAAATCACCGTTTAATAACGATATATATATATATGTAGATATATATATATATCCATACTGTTTTCAATCAATTATTTAACAGTCCAATCTACAGTCCAATTTAACAATACAACTTAACAGTCCAAATTAACAGTACATAACTAGCAGTCAAATACAGAAATAAAAATACAATTTATATTAAAATATAAATTGAGGAGAGTTAGTGAGTTTTTACTCACAGTTGCGCGTTAACCGAAAAATATCGGTTTACGTTCGATGATTTGAACCGGACAATTTATTTTGCCATAAATTGTAACGAGCTCTGATGGACTTCCAGTCAGCTTCATTGTGAAGCTCTCGTCTATACGGTCCCAACGCAACTTATGGTTCGTCAATCTGATTTCGTATGACCGAGATATTTGATTTACAAATTAGTATACTATTTTGAATTAAATTAACTTGGATTTAAATAAAAATAGATGGGCTTTACCCAACACTCTTTGGCCCATTTCCCTTCTACTTGAACCCGACCCATTCTGTACTCCTTCTCAATCAAACAAACGGTCGTGACCCCCCTGTATAAACTCCACCTTTTGACCGACGTTGACCTCCCAACTGCTCCTACCTCGATCATGAATCCGGCGCATCACCACCCCAATTCCACTCAGCGTCACAACCTCTACCTCCTCGTCACAATTTCCTCCCACTCGATGTTCCCTTCGACACGACCTGCTTACTTCCACGGTGGCGTTGCCACTGTCGCAACCTTCCAAAAGCCATCGGAGCCGCCCTCAATGACACCACCAGTTGCGCCTCGACTTCCAGAACCCGAATCTGATGTTTGATTTACACCTCTTTGCTTCAATGATGCCACAGATTGAACCCTAGCATCACCGATTTTAAACTGGAGCGACATCAGGAAGTTCGAACTACTCAAAAGCGGTACCAAACTGAAGATAAACGACATACAAATTCACCTATATGTAAAATAGGATTTTTAGGAATTGATTTTGATTTTCTATATATTTTTGAAGTTCGGTTTTTGCTTGAGGATGAAAAGAAATTACTGACGACGGAAAAATGAATTGGTTGACCCCAGAATGAATTTTCCTTAAGGTTTAGAGTTGATGACATTATATAGGGAAATTATATTAATTTTATATTCTATTTTAATATTTTATTTTAAGCCATCGTGAATTTTATTCGTCCTCCAAAATTCCTGTGACCATATACGATACCCAAAAATCACGAAAATTGACATGCAGCTAGAGTTCGACATTACGGTCCCAACGAAACTGGTTTCGTCAAATTCCGACTTCGTTTGCTCACGCAGCGTATTTTTAACCGTCAAAATACTGACTTTTTTTCACTCTAAAAATCCGTACGACCACATACTGAATCTAAAAATCACGAAACTGGAAATCTAACAACTATTTGATATTGCGGATCCAACAAAACTGGTTTCGTCGAAAATGGAGGTCGTATGAAAAACTGGCTATTTTTAAAGCCCAAAATAGCCCTTTTAAATATATAAATATATTTAAAAACAATTAAATTTAATATTTAAAAATAAATATTATCGTATATATTCACATATGATGTACCATAGCTCTAAATATCATATCAGCATCTATAACTCGATATTCAAATTCTAGTGTAAACTCGATATTCACATTATATAGAAAACCCTTTTATAACGTATATAAAGCATCACAAATTATAAAGGAATTCCATAGCGACTATTTTAAAATTTGATTTGGACATAAAATGAAATCTGCACGACGAAATCTCGATATTTCTCTTCCACTAGAAAAATATACTCCACCAGCTCCACGCGTTTCTTGTTTCACAGAAATCCGATTTAAAACGAATCCTGTATACTCAGTTGAAGTTCAAATCGCCAAATAGCGAACTACCGCATCGTTACGCGCTCGAATTTTATTATATTATAATTATTAATTAAATATTCAATATCATTTAATTCACGTTCTCGATATCGATAAATCGATATTTAATAATTAAATAAATAAATTATTCAACAACTAAAAATGCGGGTTACTACATACAGAATAAAATGTTTAAATATAATTATTTACCTTGTCATCTAACAATATGAGATTTCTTCCTAGATATTCCTTGTCATCTTTATTGCTGTAACTTTCGCAGATTCTAATAACTCGAACTCTGATTTTCCAGTCTTATTTATTATCAATAGGTTTTAAAGAGCTTAAGCTATCAAATCTTTCCATATATGTCGTGATATGGGTTCTTATGAAAAAAAAGAAAAATTATCTAAGTTTTGATAATCAATGACATATGGATGAAAAAAAAAAGATGTTACATGTATATGTGCGATATTGACAGTTTTTACAAGTACTAACCTAAGAACACAGAGATGCTTGGAGATGAGGAGGGTGTGACAATATGAAGAAGTAGGGACAAAAGTGATTTATATTGGGCTAAGTACAATCTCTTAAGCTGGTCAAACATGATGGTCCATATTATTAGATTAATGTCATATGTTAAGATACTGCTTATATATGTTAAGATATAATTGTAAAACTATATACAAATAATTGGTATCTATTTTAGTCAAATAAGTAAAGGTATTAATGTTATATCAATGTGGTACATAATATAAAAAGAAATAAAGAAACGAAACATATGAGGATATATGGAAAAAGTAGATATAAATAACAACAGAAATTAATTGCAAGTGTATAAGTGCTATAGAATTATCAAGCTTTAGAATAAGAAATTTCTTGGATCAAAATAATGGATATAAATATAAACATCTTCTACACATAATTAGAAGCTTCTGCAAATATATCGCAGTTATTTATATTCGTATATAACACAACTCTGTTCTCTGCGTCTACGTCATTCATTTATCTATCTTATTTTAAAGAAAATACTTTAGTACATGACATAGTAATGCTAAAAAGAACCGATGCATGTTCTATACTGGCAAGTGTTGAGTAGTGGTCCTAATCAAGAAGAATACTTAATACATGTT
This sequence comes from Allium sativum, assembly GCA_030737875.1. Lineage (NCBI taxonomy): Eukaryota > Viridiplantae > Streptophyta > Magnoliopsida > Asparagales > Amaryllidaceae > Allium > Allium sativum. The sequence goes on along the minus strand of CM060923.1, from coordinate 533,574,655 downwards.
ATGGTAAGTATAAATCATAGAATATGAAAAAGAAAATGCATATTAGTATAAGTTTTAAAATGGAATTGGTTAAAAGGGAAATGCACAAAAGGAAATTTATTCAATAACATGCATGAAAAATGGAAATTGAAATTGATGAATAGTATAAATGACAAAGTTAAGGATTCAAGTAACTCAAGTATAATGTGGGAACAATTATCAAAGAAGGGAAAATGTCATAACATATCATTAAAAGCCTGAGCATTACATGAGCCAACAAATCTGATTCATAATCAATTGATGTCGATAATGGAATTAACAATTCGTTGATGTGTTTTTGGTTGTTTATCAAACAGGTGTATCTGGAAGCAATATAAATTTATTTGAAGTAAAAATTATCATAAATTATATTAAATTCAATAAACATAAATAGAATGTTTGCACTAAATTCAGAAAATGTTGTGGTAGTTTTGAAAGTATCCTTTATCAAAAGATAAAAAATCTATTTTTTTAAATTAGGAAAAAAATAAATTAGAAAATATTATAAGAGTTTCATAAAGAAATTTCATATGAAAAACATAAATTAGGAATTATTATAAGAGTTTCATATAGATATTTCATGGATCAAAATAATGGATATAAATGTAAACATCTTCTATATATAATTAGAAGCTTATGCAAATATATTGCAGTTATTTATATTCGTATATAACACAAATCTGTTCTCTATGTCTATATCATTCATTTATCTATCTTATTCCAAAGAAAATACTTTAGTACATGACATAGTAATGCTAAAAAGAACTGATGTATGTTCTATACTGGCAAGTGTTTAGTAGTGGTCATAATCGAGAAGAATACTTAATACATGTTATGGTAAGTATATATCATAGAATGTGAAAAAGAAAAATGCATATTAGTATAAGTTTTAAAATGGAACTGGTTAAAAGAAAAATGTATAAAACAAAATTTATTCAATGACATGCATGAAAAATAGAAATGGAAATTGAAATTAAAATTTATGAATGATATAAATGACAAAATTAAGAATTCAAGTAACTCGAGTATAATGTGGGAACAATTGTCGAAGAAGGGAAAATGTCATAACATACCATTTTTCATGCATGTCATTGAATAAATTGGAACAAAACAACAACTATATTAAAAAACTTTCCCATTGTTTCATCTTAAGCATGATAAGTGCAGAATTTGTGTCATCTTATGTGGATTTGTCTATACCAATAATCAACAACTGTAAGTTCAAGTATGCATGTCGATGCCAATGGTGACATCAAATAATTCTTTCTTTGATAAGTTTCTCATTTAACATGTAATGCACAACATGTTGATATAAAACTTTCAATGCACCATGTCTTCCCTCTATTGAAGATAATTTTGAGAACAACTGCATCAAAAACACGCAAATGCATAAATATGAAAAATAACCGAAGCAAAGGTAGATATGAAAAAATTGCAGATTAAGGAAACCATGATTTAAATTGCATTAAAAGAGGTTGAAGAAAAACATTGTATCTCAAGTTAGTATCGTGTATGCAAGAGACTTTCATTTAAGGAAATACAAACAAAATTATCTTTATGTTAGATATTTTCTTTTATAGAATGCCAAAAAGTCAAAATTAAGCAACCGCCACACGAACAGTGATCCACTTCAAGATAGAATTATATAAGGGACCTTCTTTCAGTGAAAGTCAAAATTAATAAAATAAAATCATTGCCACAAATATCAGAAAATCAATAACATGATAAGAAATTTCAATATGTAAAAACTGAATCCTAAACTTACGAAATTTTAAAGAGCAACTAAAAAAGGTCTATAGATCTGAAGCAAACCAATTTAACTACTATAATTAATTATTGTTTGCCATCTTAATGTGATTTATGTCATGTAGATTATAATGAAAAATATATAATATCTTTTTAAAATTAAATATCACCTGCTAAAATGAAAGTTTTTAATGTGCAAGTGGTTTATTAATACAAATATACATATGTGTACATATACTTACGTTATATATGTGTCCGTATATACTACTTTGTGTTGTGATATGGTTTGTTCAGTAGTGGGCAAACTGCATTTAAACTGGATAGCTGTAACTTTTATAAGAATGACACTAAAATTCTGATCTTGATTTTTTTTTATTATTTTGAATAAATCACAAGTGCATGCTGAAGGTTGAAAAACTCATTGAACATTAGAAGAAGATCAATTTGTTCAAAATCAAAGTGCTTTGTGTTTTACCTAACCTTCAAACTACGTAACTAAACAAAAATAATTTTTGATTGCTTACTGCTCAAGAAATTACAATTTTCATGAAACTACTAGATCATTTCCACTAAAAAGATCATGTAGTTGTTGCTCAATCTTACATAAATAGAGGTATCTTTGTAGTTTCATATATCTTTTGCTATCATATTTATTTAGAAAGCCAATAAAACTCTTTTATCAGTTAATAACGAATAGATGCTGATCTGCAGTTGCCTTATCTTGTATAACCTCCTAGTTATACACCGTATCACATAAAAGTAAAAAAAATGTCAAATGAACCCCAAATTTATGATGAGAACAAAAACAAATCCATAAACTTCATCGAACCATCGCCATAGTACACGATCTTGTAGTTATTCAAGAGATGTTACTGCATGTTGTGAAAATATTGGTATAACTCAGCAATTTAATCATCATTAATACGTGGAAACACAACAGAAACGAAATTTTTAATCGGATTAACTAAAATAGAAAATGTGAATAGTAAAGCTAATGGAAAATGGAAAACTGCATAATATAGGGGCTTTGTAGAAAAAAATTGAATTGAGAATATGTGTAATGTCTCATATTTTTTATGGTATTATAATTTATTTATTTATTTATTTGAATAGTGGTTTAGAAATATAAATAGTTGTTTAATTAAATAATATTTAATATTTAATTATTATAAATAATAGAATAATATATTAAAATTCTGAATTAGTCGGAAATAGTGGAATTCACAATATTGTGTGAATTGGATCATATATAATATATAATTCAGTTTAGGGTTGAATTATATTAACAAATATATTATATAAACAACAGTTGAATGTATAATTATATTATAATTAAAATCGAGCCCGAAATGGCACTGTAGTTCGTAATTTGGCGATTCGAACTATAATCGAATATTCAGAATCCGTTTTAAGCCGGATTTCTGTGAAACAAGAAACGTTCGGAGCTGGTGAAGTATATTTTTCTAATGGAAGAGAAAAATCGGGATTTCGTTGTGTAGATTTTGATTTATGTCCAAAACAAATTTTACAAAAGTCGCTATGGAATTCCTTTATAATTTATAGCGATTTATTTATATTATAAATGGATTTTCAATATAAATTGAATATCAATTCAACCGGGATTTTAATATCGAGTTATAAATCCAATTGGAGGTGTATGATATCGTATGTGAATATATATACGATAATATTAATTTATTAATATTTAATTTAATCATATTCAAATATATTAATATTTAAATGGGTTTATTTAGAGCTTTAAAAATAGCCGTTTTTGCAAACGAACTCCATTTTTGATGAAACCAATTTTGTTGAATCTAGAATATTAAATTATTGTTAGATTTCAATTTCCGTGATTTTTGGAGTTAGTATGTGGCCCTACGGATTTCTAATGTAAAAAACAGTTGATATTTTGACGGTTAAAAATACGCTGTGTGAGCAAACGGAGTCGGAATTCGACGAAACTAGTTTCGTTGGATCAGTATTGTCGAACAAAAGGTGTATGCCTATTTTCATGATTTTTGGGTATCGTATGTGAGCATATGGATTTTTAAACAATAAGTACAAATAGAGATTCATTAAAATGGAATATAAATATCAAATAAAAAATTATATAACTTATCTATAAATATCCTCCTAACCTTCTTAACCTAATTCAGTAATTCCTTGGTCAAACAAGGCGCCGCTACTTAGGAAGAAATTCCAACAGTAAATCGTGAAGTTTTAAATCCTCAAACAAATCAAAGAAAATTCCAATAATCATGAAACATATATAAACGGATTACTGGGGTGATTCTCTTTAAGATGGTATCACTTTTGGAGGATTCGAAGCTAATTAAAGTCGCTGTTTTTTTTACTGTGCGAGTTAGGGTTCAGATTCGTAGTGTTTGGAGGAATCAATTCAAGGTTTAGATGTTGAATATGGGTTTGTGTGATCAAATGGAGTGATTTGGCAAAAACTTGCGAGCATCGACATGGTTTTATGTCGCAACCTGTACTGTGGATCGCGAGGACGAGTTGGGTGTCGTGAGGATCACTTCGGGCGCGAGATAAGTGAAATAGTGTTGAAGCCGAAGAGTTTGAGATGAGAAACTTAATGGTGGTATTGGTTTTAATTTTTGTGAAGTTTTCAAGGAGAAATGATGGAATGAAGAACTCGAAATTGGCTGTGAATGGGTGCTGAAAATCGGATCTGGAGTTTGAGGAAGAAGGGGCATTGATGGGTTGAGCTTTGAAGGTTGGGTGGACCGGAAATTTAATGGGTAAAGCCCATTTAATAAATTACATTAAGATTGTTTTTAATTCAACAATATATAAACTTTTAAAAGCTGTATCTTATCCGTACATGATCATAATTTAGCGAAACAAGATCCATTGGGATCGTATGGACGGTGGCTACGCAATGAAGCTGACTGGGATGAATTGGAGCTCGTTACATATTATAGCGAAATAAATTGTCGGATCTGAATCAATGACCGGTTATCATTATTTAATGATGATCGTCCAATGTGAGTAAAACTCACTAACTCTATCGGTTTATATTTCTATAAATATAATCTATTAATGATAAATGCTGATTGACTGCTGTGTGATGATTGTTTGGTTGAATTGCTGATGTATTGTTTGAAATTATAGATAACGATATATATATATATATAAATCGTTAATCAAATATTGATTCTGTTTATCAGAATATTTCATATTGAAATGAAATCAATGTTATTTATATTGTTTAACATCTGTGATGCAGGGAAATAGGTTGGAGGGATCCAACTGGATTCCTCAATATTTATAATATTGATTGTTTTCATATATTATGATATATGATGTGATATATAATATGTGATTGATTATGATGACACTCGTCTGGTTAATTGGTATTTTAAATACCGTATGAAATACTGTAATGTAAAAGGAAATTTTCAAAGTAAATATCGAAATGAAATATTTATATATGAAATAAGTAGGATATTGTAAAAGGTAACATTTGGAAAACAAATATTGGGAATTATAATTATAAAAGGAAATATTTATTTGGAAAATAAATAGAATTTTTAGTTAGAAAGTAAATAGAATTATATAAGGATTTATATAAAGTGAATAGAATTATATAAAAGGATTTGTATAGAATAAATAGGATGTTGAAAAGGGAAATATTTATAGCAAATAAATAGAATTATAAAAGAAATTATTTGGAAAACAAATAGAATTATATAAAGAAATATTATTCACATTCTATGTGAAAGATTAGATTAAAGTAAATTTTTTGCAAATAAAATATCATTAAGGAATTTGGGGTTTGAATTAGGAATTTAAAGGGAATTATAGAAATTAGAAACTGACTGGAGATTAGTTTAATTGAGCAGCTGTCTGGGTATTGATCTGATGTTGGTTTCGGCCTTCGGGGTTAATACGTAGGGGGTCGTTCTCTCACTAGTTTACAGTTAGAGACTAATATATGTGAGAAGATAGTGATGGATGAATCCGAAATGGAAATGTTTTCGAAAGTTAATAACATATATTTTCTAAAATTAGAAAAATAGGGATTTGTTGAATATATGGAAATGAGAAATGGCTAAATGAATAAATGTTGATTGATGATTGATCGATAGAATTTCCATCTGGAAATAGTATCGTTGTTTGCACACATGTTTTCCTTTGATAGTTAAATCATCGACTATCGAAGATTTTGACCATTTCCGTTGTCAATACTGAGAGATCGGCATCAGATATATTATCTGAAAACCACTCCGTATAGCAGTAGCGTTGCGATTCAAATATGATGAAGATAATTGAAGACGGAGTTATGCAAGGGTCGTTCTGGCAAATCCTAGGTAGAAATTTCCTAAGATGGGTTTACAGAATAGTGCCTTCGGATTGTCCTATCCCAGGACAACTTGAATGGACGAATGTCTGATAGAGTATATATGGTAGATAGCGTAAGTCGATCGTTTCAAACGTATTTACGTTGGTGGCGGAGGAATTCGTTTCTCTTTGCTTATACCCGTGGTATTTTTGGGGAAATCAATTTGTGATTTGATGGGTATGACGATGTGGCATTCAAATTGAATGAAGGAGTGATCTGTTAAAAGATACGTTATGACCTCAAGCATCATCAATTGGGAAATGACAGAAACTGGGCAGGCAGCATGGCTAAGTGGGTCGCACCCAATTAGGGTATATTGTCACCATATAGAGAATATTCATATTTGTTACTTATTTCAATTCTGTATCTCCCGGGAACGGTTATGTTGGTATACCAACCATAAGGTGATAATATATTTGGAACATTCAAGCGAAATGAATGGCCGGTCATGTGTGGCCGAGTTACAAGATGTTCTTGTTGAACTCTAGTGTATCGCTTCAAGAGTACACTGATCGGAAGGTGGATCCATACCATGTCATAGTTGGAATCCATTCCCCAATAAGATCCGGCCATTTTGATTGTATATTATATATGTGGAACGTGAGATGAAAGCGGTTTCCACTAGATTGCTATTTATTTGATTTATACGTTATTATAATATCAGAAGAGTATTGATTTTAAAGAAATGTTTTGGGTTATCATAAGGTAAAAACCATCCGTGTTTATGTGTGGATCAGTCTTACGATTATCATTTCTTTAGAAATGATTTTAAAAGTTAAACAAATGATTGGAGTTTACTCACACCAGTCACATGACTGACCCGGAGTTTATTTTGCTTTGTTTTCCCTAAACTCTTAGGTGCCCAATTTTGTACGGGTTGTCAAGTAGTCGGGATTTTACAGATACTTGAAGAGCTGGAGCAGGAGTCTTCAAGATTATATAGCTATTGTTATTTCCGCTGTGTTGTAAGTGTTATACTATAATAATGGTATTGTATACAGATACTATTTTATTTCATAGATATGTTATCTATTATATGTTATTCGTTCTGCTGTGAGATTCGTGTTACTCTGATGTTGTATGTTCTTCTCCTTCTTCTATTCTAAGTTTCTATATTATCTATTCTCACTCTTTGTTTTCTTTCTATTAGTTTTCTGGTTTTCAGTGCTATTTGGGTTGGACTTGTGTTATTTGGTCAGCTCAAAGGGTACCGGAAATTCGGGACAGTACAAACTGAGTTACCTTCTTAAGTAATTGCCCTCACACTGGACTAATCAATGGGTGGATTCCTTCGATGGATATTGAATTCAGATATTGACCGAATGCAATAAGAAGAAAATCTGTCCAGTAAATAGAACAACCATATTGAGGAATAGCGTTGATCAGAATACAGAGAGGCTTGGAGATGAGGAGGGTGTGATAGTATGGAGAAGTAGGGACAAAAATGATTTATATTGTGCTATGTACAATCTCTTTAGCTGGACAAACATGATGGTCCATATTGCTAGATTAATGTTATATGTTAAGATATTGCTTATATACGTTAAGATATCATTGTAAAATTATATACAAATAATTGTATCTATTTTAGTCAAATGAGTAAAAGTATTAATGTTTTATCACTGTGGTACATAATATGAAAAGAAATAAAGCAACGAAACATATGAGAATACATGGAAAAACTATATATAAATGACAACTGAAATTAGTTACAAGTGTATATGCGACGGCCCGCCCCGCACCAACCGACATTTACTCTAAAAGTGCGTTGTACACATGTCTAGTTAGCACGGAACGGGTCGTCGGAAGGAAAAGGAAGAAGGAAATGAATATACAAAGAACCTGTAGAATGTCTCACAGCGCATAGAACGAAATATAATAATAACATACTTGACATAAAACAGGAGAGACAATGCATAAGCTGAAAACCAAAACTAAGCATCATAGCAGCGGAAACCCAAAATACAGCTTATTACAACTTTTCAAACCGTCTCAAAGCAAAAGCAAGATAAAGGAGGTACACTACTAATGCCCAAGTAGCGACCACCAATGACACAGGGAGGATACACACACATATATATATATATATATATATATATATATATATATATATATAATACGTGGAAGCCTCCTGCCCGCCTCCGAATCAGCTACTCGTGCATCACCAGCCAACATGTCTCTAGTCTGCTCGTGTGAGCACCCAGAGTAATAAAAGGAGACATAAAACTCTGGGTCAGACATAAAGCCTGGTATGAGCGATAAGCATCTAAAGTGAATAATAACAGGTAGACTAAACATACCTGAACCTGGACCTGCAACCAAAGAGTTAGCACTATATACTGTACAACGCTCTAAGGTGCCATATCAAGCAACGTAAAGATACAGAGATGGGGGAGGTGTGCATGTCATAGTGATGGCAAACAATCAAACATAGCATCCATCCTCACATCTCTCACTCAGTGCGTAAAGTATACGATATTCACCACTTCGATCACCCAACATACCTTGCTACGATCACTTTGCCCCATGAAGTCATAAATGGCTTCACTGCACTGATAACGTAGCCACTAATCCTTCGCTATGTCCACTTGCCCCACGGAGTTATTCACCCCATCTGCGCTGGCTCATAGCCTTACCGATCCTTTACTATGTCCACTTGCCCCATGGAGTTATTCACCCCATTTGCGCTGGCTCATAGTCTTACCAATCCTTTACTATGTCCACTTGCCCCATGGAGTTATTCACCCCATCTGCGCTGGCTCATAGTCTTACTACGCATCACCTTGCCCCTCAAGTCATAATGAGTCTACTGCACTGATAATGTAGACTTGCTACCATCACCTTGCCCCTCGAGTCGCAATGACTGTACTGCACTGATAAGTAGCCCATCATCCATTTTTAGTGGTGAATCGAAGTTATGAACGTCGACAACTCCTTAGCATACGTCCCGCAGCAAAGTCCAACCATGAAGTGAACTCATCGGTTCCCAACTGGATCCTGAGCTCTAACTTCCCATATTGGACTACCTTTGCATCCCGGGTTATTGGTCAATACTGGGTCGGGTCGGGTTCCTCTTCAAGCCATCGGTTCGGGTCGGGTGTCCTTCATCGGTTCGGGTCGGGTCTTCTTCTGGTGCGGTTCGGGTCGGGTGTTTCACCTTGGGTCGGGTCGGGTGCTTCGCTTCGGGTCGTGTGCCATCTCCCCTCCAGTTCGTGCCTCCATTCCGTTCTATCTCCTCATCCTTCACGTGCTCCGATCTGATCCATCTTCGTGCTTCCGCTCCGATCCGTCCTCCTTAATCCGATCCGATCCCAGTTCAGTTAGCGTGGCTTTCTTTTTTGCCAATTTTCTCAAGTTTCAGGTTCCGATCCGATCGAATCCCTTGCCCAGTTCAACATATCCGATCCGAGCCCCATATCCGATCCGATCCGAAAACTGCACTGTTTTCTGAAACTGTTCCAGCAAGTGTTTACGCCATTCGACGACGTTTTCGACCATTATAACTATTGAAATTAATCACAAAGCATCTCATACAGTCATAGCAACATGCATAATCAACCACAAACATCAAAACATCAATATGATAGGTTAAATGGATCAAACATACCCAAAATCCCATATTTCCCCTTAAGCATGTTTAAGTGAAACTAATGATAGGATTAGCAAAACTTAACCAAATTAACCCAAATTCATATCAGAGGTCTAAAACATCATTTAAGAATTTATGAACATTTTTCCCGAATTTTATCATGCTTAAATTCGCTAATTAACACTAATTACCCTTAACTCACCATAATTAGTGTAAAACTATGCAAATCACTCACCTTAGCCACAAATAAACTAAGATCTGAAATAAATCTCTGATTTGATGTGGATCCCAATGCTAAACAGCAGCTCCAATGTTGCTTTGGTGTAGATCTTCCTTGATTAGAGGTTGTTAAGCTTAATCCTTGACCAAAAGATGATTTGGAGGTGATTTAGAGGTTGGAGGCCATTTTTAGGGTTCCTTGGTGATAAGTGGAGGCTAGAAAACTGAAATAGAATGATTCTCTATCTCATTTCAGGCTTCCCATAACCCTAATCCCGAAATGGGTTATGGGCCTACTCACTAATCACCCGATTTGGCCCGGTTAAGCAGTTTTCCACCTTCCAAACGTTAATTCAGCTATATCCCCCAAACGGTAAGTCCGTTTGGCTATGTGACCACTCTACGGAAAGGTAAACCATCAAACGAATCCAATGGAAGTGATTTCAGGTCAAAATTCCTTTCCAATCAAAAGTTATGGCCAAAACAAGATCAACTAGGGGTAAAATGGTCATTTAAAAATCGACAAAAATCATAAGCATGGGAAATGACTCTAATAGATGTTTCCCAAAGTTACATGACCATACGACTTCATATGAGAAAGAAATAAATATTCTACGATCCCCCGATGCGTAGAATGCGAGTCATTACACTCTCCCCCCCTTAAGAAATTTCGCCCCCGAAATTCCCTAATCAAAACACACACCAAGGTCCCGCATGCCTATCAATCATAAAACAACAATCAAACATGCAAATAAGCAAAACAAGCCTACCCTAGCATGCGGAAAACTAAATTGCAAAGTAAATCTTACCAGACAAAGAGTTCTGGATACGCCTTCCTAATGCTCTCCTCTGTCTCCCAAGTACAGTCATTCTCGTCCTCTCCCCACTGAACCTTGACTAGCTTCACTGCCTTCCTTCGAAGTTGCTTCGTATCGTGCTCCACAATACGAATCGGCTTGCGGTTCCTAACCGCCTCGGGTTCTACTTCGAAGTCCTCTAACTGATCAGGTGAAATAGTCATATCTGAGTCGTGAACAAACTTCCTTAGTTGGGAAACATGAAATACATCGTGAACTCCCGCCATTTTCTCCGGTAAGCCAACTCTATATGCCAAATTCCCGACTAATTCAAGAACAGGGAATGGGCCAATAAATCTTGGTGCCAACTTGCCTCTCCTGCCAAATCGAATCACACTCTTTAACGGAGAGATCTTGACGAACACCAAGTCACCAACGGAGAATTTCAAGTCTCTTCTCCTCTTATCAGCATAACTCTTCTGCCTATCTTGGGCAGCCTTCATTCGTTGTTGAATGATCTTAATCTTATCGGAAGTTTCCCTCACCACATCTGGTCCAAGCACAAACTTCTCGCCAGTTTCTATCCAACATGATGGTGAGTTGCATGGTCTTCCGTACAAAGCTTCATATGGAGCCATACCGATACTGGATTGGTAGCTATTATTATATGCAAACTCTACTAGATGCAAATGGTCATCCCATGATCCACCAAAATCCAATATAAAAGCTCTCAAGAGATCTTCCAATATATGATTCACCCTCTCCGTCTGACCGTCGGTCTGAGGATGATATGCGGTACTGAGATGTAATCCTGACCCTAGAGCCTCTTGTAAGCTCTTCCAAAACCCACTAGTAAACAACGGGTCTCGGTCACTCACAATGCTTTTAGGTACTCCATGAAATCTCACTACCCACTTTATATACAATTATGCCTACTTGGCTGCCGTTCTGGTCGATTTGACTGGTATAAATCTTGCACTTTTAGTCAATCGATCCACAATTACCCAAATGCTATCATATCCCGATCTAGTCCTTGGTAAGCCATCGATGAAATCCATCGAGACTTGCTCCCATTTCCATTCGGGGATTTCTAATGGTTGCAACAACCCACTAGGCTTCTTTTTCTCGGCTTTAACTAGCTGGCAATTCATGCATTTGGATATAAACTTCCCAACGTCTCTTTTCATCCCTTCCCAGTAGTAGGTTTGCTTCATGTCTCGATACATCTTATTACCACCGGGATGTATAGTTAGTTTTGAGTGATGACATCCTCTAAGCACTTCATCTCTCAAACCATTTACGTTGGGCACAACTAGTCTTCCATTCTTTCGAAGCCATCCATCTCGATCAACCCCATACACATTCATCTCCTCATCGATACCCATCTCTAACTTGGAGATGATTTCCAATAGGTTAGGATCGTCCCTCTAACTAGAGCCAATCCGCTCTATCAAAGTGGGTCTGATCGTCAAACTAGCTAGCATGACTAGATCCAATTCGCACTTTGGTCTGAAATCAAACCCCGCGATATACTCCAGTTGCTTCCATTCAAGAAACATTGCCCCTAAGCTGGCATGTCTCCTACTCAAGGCATCGGCTACCGCATTACCTTTCCCAGGTGTATATGCGATATCAAAATCATATGAAGCCAAGAACTCTAACCATCTTTGCTGACGGAGATTCAGATCTTTCTGAGAGAAGAGATACTTTAACGATTTATGATCGGTAAACAACTCAAATCTTTCTCCCAAGAGATAGTGTCTCCACATCTTCAGCGCAAATACAATCGCTGCCAATTCCAAATCATGGGTAGGATACTTCTTCTCATGTGGCTTTAGCTGTCGACTAGCATAAGCTACAACCCTACCTCCTTGCATCAATACTGCACCCAGTCCGGTACCACAAGCATCCGTGTATACCGTCATCTCTTCATTCCCTTTAGGAATGACTAACACTGGCGCAAGCGTCAACTTCTCCTTTAGACTCTTGAAGGCATCCTCACACACTCCATCCCAGACGAAGGACTGATTCTTCTTAGTCAATTGAGTCAACGGTGCTGCTATATTGGAGAAGTCCTGGATAAACTTACGATAATATCCAGCTAATCCCAAGAAACTTCTTACATCCGTCACATTCTTGAGCGTAGGCCAATCCTGTACCGTAGCCACCTTCGCAGGGTCCACGGCAATACCACTCTCTGAAACAACATGACCCAAGAATCTTACTTCCCTTCTCCAAAAATGACACTTAGAGAATTTCGCTTTCAATTGGTGTTTCCTCAACACCTCCATCACTATCCTCAAGTGTCCCTTGTGTTCCTCCTCTGTCCTTGAATAAACAAGGATATCATCCACGAACACAAGAACAAACTTATTCAACTGATCTCTGAATACTCGATTCATAAGATCCACAAAATAGGCTGGTGCATTGGTTAACCAAAATGGCATGACCAACCACTCATAAAATCCAGACGGCGTCCTAAATGTCGTTTTCGGAACACTCTCATCCGCTACTCGTAGCTGATGAAATCCTGTCGCGAGGTCCAACTGGGAGAACACTCTTGCTCCTTCCAGTTGATCAAATAAATCATCTATCCGTGGTATAGGATACTTATTCTTCCTCGTTACCTTATTCAACTCGCGATAGTCCACACACAAATGAAGGGAACCATCTGCCTTAGTGGCAAACACAACTGGTGCTCCCCACTCGGAGACACTCCTTCTAATAAATCCCTTCTTCAAAAGATTGTTGACTTGCACCCCGTGCTCTCGCTGCTCCCTTGGTGCCATACGACGAAGTGGCATCACTATAGGTCTGGCATCTTTCACTAAATCAATACGGAACTCAATCTCTCGGTGTGGTAGAAGCCCGGTCACCGCCTCGAAGACGTCCGGATACTGGCCAACCACGGGCACATCTGACAACTCATCCTACGGGATGTCGAGGGAATTTACAAAACTAGCCATAACCCCATCACTAGGTAGACTACCAAACACTATCCTCCGCCCATCATCCACCCTCACTGTCACCAAAAAGCCCTCACAGTCTACCACCCCCTATCTTTGGAGCCAATCGACTCCCAATATAATGCCATACCCAGTAAAGCCCAAAACAAAGCAATTACAAACAAACATACATCCATGACTCGATAAGACCAAATTCCTGCAAATCATACTAAGGCTAGTCGAACCACCAATCGGGTTCGTCACAACCAATGGTCTATCGACTATCTCGGGTTCCAGTCCCAACCTATCTACCAGGTCACTAGATATGGAGGAACGGGAAGCCTCAGTATCAAACAAAACTCGAACTGGTACATCATAAATAGAAAGCATACCTTGAATAACAACATTCTTTCCTTTCTCCGCCGCAGTTGGGGCATTCGACGAAGAAGGAACATCATCAATAACATATGCTTTCAAAATCTGCTTCTCCTTAAGAGGTTGCGGACACTTATCCTTGAAATGTCCCACTTGACCACAGTTGAAGCACTTCTTATCCGCTGGCTTGGCCCGACATTCTTTAGCATAATGGCCCTTCTTACCACAGCTGAAGCACTCAATATCCTTCTTGCTCTTTTTCTGGCCACCTTTAGATTGGTCCTGCTTCCTCTTATTCTGAGAGTTATTCTTGCCTCCACCGTCTGCTTGCGGCTTTGGCCCTTCTGCAGATGCAGCCTTAGTCTTTGATTTAGGGTAAAGACTCTCTGATCTCAAAGTCTTCCCTACAATCGATTCAAAAGTCTCATCGATGTAGTTGATAAGCCTTTCCCCTAAGTATCCATCCAAGCCAGTAATGAACTTCTCATTCTTCTTCTCAAGAGTGTCGATAAGAGACAGTCCATACTTCGACAAAGTGTCGAACTCAGCAATATAATCAAAAACTGCCCTTCCGTTCTGCTTGAGTTCCAAGAACCTCTTAAACAACACTGACTTCTGGGTAGCTGGAATAAACTTCTCGCTAAAGCGAGCCTTGAACTGATCCCAAGTAACTTAATCTTCTGGAGTAGCTGTTCTAATGGCATTCCACTAATTCATCGCTCGCCCTTGCAGCTGACGAGACGCTAGCCTTCTCTTCATCGCATCCTCAAGACCCAAGTCATCGAAGATACGGTCACAGCTATCCATCCAGTCCTGAACATCCGTGGCCGACTCCGTTCTGTGGAACAGCTTTCCACTAAGATTAGTGTAATCTTTGCACAACTTGGTGAAATCGACCCTAGGCACCTGCACTACTGGGCCAACACCAACTCCGGGACTGGGAACTGCCCCTTGCACTTCTCTAAGCATATCTCTCATGAGGTTAGTAAACATCGCCCTCATGTCAGCGGCATTCCCCTGGTTGGTCCCTCTACCAGCACCCTTCGTGTCTCGGCTCATCGTTAATCTAAAAAGGGAAACGATTAACGACCCCATAGTGGTGCTAGTGCAGTGCGACTTCATTCTTATACTACTAATAGTATATACATATATAGCTTTTGAAAACCAAAGTAATCACAAATACGCGCTCTCATATACGTACTATCTCTCCCTAATGTCTTTCCCTAGGTTAACTACGCAACCTAGAGCTCTGATACCAAGTGTGACGGCTTGCCCCGCACCAACCGACATTTACTCCAAAAGTGCGTTGTACACATGTCTAGTTAGCACGGAACGGGTCGTCAGAAGGAAAAGGAAGAAGGAAATGAACATACAAAGAACCTGTAGAATGTCTCACAGCGCATAGAATGAAATATAATAATAACATACTTGACATAAAACAGGAGAGACAGTGCATAAGCTGAAAACCAAAACTAAGCATCATAGCAGCAGAAACCCAAAATACAGCTTATTACAAATTTTCAAACTGTCTCAAAGAAAAAGCAAGATAAAGGAGGTACACTACTAATGCCCAAGTAGCGACCACCAACGACACAGGGAGAATATATATATATATATATATAATACGTGGAAGCCTCCTGCCCGCCTCCGAATCAGCTACTCGCGCATCACCAGCTAACCTGTCTCTAGTCTGCTCGTGTGAGCGCCCAGAGTAATAAAAGGAGACATAAAACTCTAGGTCAGACATAAAGCCTGGTATGAGCGATAAGCATCTAAAGTGAATAATAACAGGTAAACTAAACATACCTGAACCTGGACCTGCAACCAAAGAGTTAGCACTATATAATGTACAACGCTCTAAGGTGCCATATCAAGCAGCGTAAAGATATGGAGGTGGGGGAGGTGTGCATGTCATAGTGATGACAAACAATCAAACATAGCATCCATCCTCACATCTCTCACTCAGTGCGTAAATTATACGATATTCACCACTTCGATCACCCAACATACCTTGCTACGATCACTTTGCCCCATGAAGTCATAAATGGCTTCACTGCACTGATAACGTAGCCACTAATCCTTCACTATGTCCACTTGCCCCATGGAGTTATTCTCCCCATATGCGCTAGCTCATAGCCTTACCGATCCTTTACTATGTCCACTTGCCCCATGGAGTTATTCACCCCATCTGCGCTGGCTCATAGTCTTACCAATCCTTTACTATGTCCACTTGCCCCATGGAGTTATTCACCCCATCTGCGCTGGCTCATAGTCTTACTACGCATCACCTTGCCCCTCAAGTCATAATGACTCTGCTGCACTGATAACGTAGTCTTGCTACCATCACCTTGCCCCTCGAGTCGCAATGACTCTACTGCACTGATAAGTAGCCCATCATCCATTTTTAGTGGTGAATCGAAGTCATGAACGTCGACAACTCCTTAGCACATGTCCCGCAGCAAAGTCAAACCATGAAGTGAACTCATCGGTTCCCAACTGGATCCTGAGCTCTAACTTCCCATATTGGACTACCTTTGCATCTCGGGTTATTGGTCAATACTGGGTCGGGTCGGGTTCCTCTTCAGGCCATCGGTTCGGGTCGGGTGTCCTCCATCGGTTCGGGTCAGGTCTTCTTCTGGTGCAGTTCGGGTCGGGTGTTTCTCCTTGGGTCGGGTCGAGTGCTTCGCTTCGGGTCGGGTCGGGTGCCATCTCCCCTCCACTTCGTGCCTCCGCTCCGATCCGTCTCCTCATCCTTCATGTGCTCCGATCCGATCCATCTTCGTGCTTCCGCTCCGATCCGTCCTCCTTAATCCGATCCGATCCCAGTTCAGTTAGCGTAGCCTTCCTTTTTGCCAATTTTCTCAAGTGTTTGGTTCCGATCCGATCGAATCCCTTGCCCAGTTCAACATATCCGATCCGAGCCCCATATCCGATCCGATCCGAAACGTGCACTGTTTTCTGAAACTGTTCCAGCAAGTGTTTACGCCATTCAATGACGTTTTCGACCATTATAACTATTGAAATTAATCACAAAGCATCTCATATAGTCATAGCAACATGCATAATCAACCACAAACATCAAAACATCAATATGATAGGTTAAAATGGATCAAACATACCCAAAATCCCATATTTCCCCTTAAGCATGTTTAGGTGAAACTAATGATAGGATTAGCAAAACTTAACCAAATTAACCCAAATTCATATCAGAGGTCTAAAACATCATTTAAGAATTTATGAACATTTTTCCTGAATTTTATCATGCTTAAATTCACTAATTAACACTAATTACCCTTAACTAACCATAATTAGTGTAAAACTATGCAAATCACTCACCTTAGCCACAAATAAACTAAGATCTGAAATAAATCTCTGATTTGATGTGGATCCCAATGCTAAACAGCAGCTCCAATGTTGCTTTGGTGTAGATCTTCCTTGATTAGAGGTTGCTAAGCTTAATCCTTGACCAAAAGATGATTTGGAGGTTGGAGGCCATTTTTAGGGTTCCTTGGTGATAAGTGGAGGCTAGAAAACTGAAATGGAATGATTCTCTATCTCATTTCGGCCTTCACATAACCCTAATCCCGAAATGGGTTATGGGCCCACTCACTAATCACCCGATTTGGCTCGGTTAAGCAGTTTTCCACCTTCCAAACCTTAATTCAGCTATATCTCCCAAACGGTAAGTCCGTTTGGCTATTGTGACCACTCTACGGAAAGGTAAACCATCAAACGAATCCAATGGAAGTGGTTTCAGGTCAAAATTCCTTTCCAATCAAAATTTATGGCCAAAACAAGATCAACTAGGGGTAAAATGGTCATTTAAAAATCGACAAAAATCATAAGCATGGGAAATGACTCTAATAGATGTTTCCCAAAGTTACATGACCATACGACTTCATATGAGAAAGAAAGAAATATTCTACGATCCCCCGATGCGTAGAATGCGGGTCATTACAGTATAAGTGCTATAAAATTACCAAGCCTTAGAATAAGAACTTTCATGGATCGAAATAATGGATATAAACGTAAACATCTTCTACACAAAATTAGAAGCTTATGCAAATATATGGCAGTTATTTATATTCGCATATGACATAACTCTGTTCTCTGTGTCTATGTCATTCATTTATCTATCTTATTCTAAAGAAAATATTTTAGTGCATGACATAGTAATGCTAAAAAGAACCGATGTATGTTCTATACTCGCAAGTGTTGAGTAGTGGTCCTAATCGAGAAGAATACTTAGTACATGTTATGATAAGAATAAATAATAGAATGTGAAAAAGAAAATGCATATTAGTATAAGTTTTAAAATGGAACTGGTTAAAAGGGAAATGCATAATAGGAAATTTATTCAATGAGATGCATGAAAAATGGAAATTGATGAATTGAAATTGAAGAATGATATAAATGAAAAAGTTAAGAATTCAAGTAACTCAAGTATAATGTAGGAACAATTGTCAAAGAAGGGAAAATGTTATAACATGCCATTAAAAGCCTGAGCATTACATGAGCCAATAAATATGACTCATAATCAATTCATGTCAATAATGGAATTAACAATTCCTTGATGCGTTTTTGGTTGTTTATCAAACAGGTGTAGTTGGAAGCAATATAAATTTATTTCACGTAAAAATTATCATAAATTATATTAAATTCAATAAATATAATTAGAATGCTTGCACTAAATTCAGAAAATGTTGTAGTAGTTTTGAAAGTATCCATTATCCAAAGATAAAAAAAATCTATTTTTTTAAGTAAACTAGATCTTTAGAGAGCGTTGGAATGACCATAAAAGCAGATCTGGAAATTATGTCCAAGGCCTTGCGTGCTTGACTTTGTTTGTTTGCAGGCCACGTAGGTTATTTTTTACGTTTGCAGGGCTTCAGATATGAATTAGTTATTTTATGGGCCGAAATTTTCTATTTTATTACGTTTCCAGGACAAATCTCGATTTCATTAGGACTCTTCTTTACCTCTTCTAATTTTATTTCTCATCGTTAAAAACAACAGAAATCAAAATTTGCGATGATTTAATTGTAATCGAGCATAAACGAGTAGGTTTTTCTTCTGCGATTCACCTGCTATCGATTCGTTATTCCGAAATTAAGGTATTTTTTTTTAAATATGTTATATGCTTCTTCTAGGTATAAATCGAGTATGAGCAGCTGTTATTATTGATAAATTGAAGTATAATTTTAGATATACTATTAGTGTTTAGTTTTTTTTCAATTTTTTTATATTTATTCTGGTAGTTTGATTCAGGTTGTTCTATTGTTTGATTATACTGTAAAATTATTCGGCTGTAAGATTATATGTTTTATATTTTATAATTAAGTTATTTTATTTTTAGGGTTTTCTGTCATCATTCTCTGAATATTGCCTTAGGCGACCTTGGTTATTTTTTTTTCTGATGGATAATCTAGGTGAACAAAGGTATGGTGTTTACTGGATTATTTTATAGTTTGTTTTTTAATTTGTTATATTTAATGATTTTTTTCTTTATAGGAATAAAGAATCCGTTATGGTTGTTTTTTATTTTAACAACCACACTTTTAGTTTAAGAGTTAGTCTGGATTCTATAATTTCATTTATTAGAGATAAGATTTGTGAAGTGTGGAAAATTTTTACTCTTTTATCTTTTGATCTTTGTTACATTAAAGATTCTAAGACTAACTTTATCGAAACGGATAGTGATTTGCAAGCTATTTTGTGTTTAACTTTCTATAGAAAAGAAGATTGTTTAGTTTTATTTGTGAAGCTGAAAACTGGTCGTATAAATTTTGTTCGAATTAATAACATATCTTGCTCTGATTGTAGATCTATTGGAAATGATGAAAGCACGGTTGATAGTGGTGACTTATTAGGGAAAAAAGGAAATTAAATTTGAATGAATTATTGAATACGGGTTCTAGTTTGAATTTTTTTAATGGAGTAGGACAAAAATTTGATTCTGCAATTGATTTTCGAAGAACTGTGGTTGGATATTGTGTGAGAAATGGATTTAAACCTAAATTTGTAAAGAATAGTAAAGAGCGTATTATAGTTAGATGTCATGTTAATAATTGTTCTTTTAGAATCCATGGATCTTGCAAAATAAAGCAATTGGCTCATATTTTAGTACCAAAATTTGAGCCTAATCATACATATGGTGGTGGTTTTAGATCTATATGTAGTCCGTTAATTATGATCTTGTGTCTAGACCTAGTATGAGACGAGCCATGCAGAAAAACGAAAGACATCATAGCTAGCTTTAAAAGGGATTATTATATTGATTTAAGTTACTATTACGCTTATATGGGTAAAAAAAAATGGCTTTAAAAAAAAAATTTGGTAATGAAGAACAATCATATAATGATTTGGTTTGGTATTTGAAGGCTGTTGATAGACCTAATCCGGGTAGTTATTCTTCTATTAATGTTGATGAGTATACCAATCAATTTCAGCGAGTTTATTTATCATTTGAAGCTTGCATTTATGGATTTAGCCATTGTCGTCCTATGGTATTTCTTGGTTCCACCTTATTACGAGGTAGAAGTGGTTTCTTGATGGCTGCTACAAAAAATGGTAATCAAGGTATGATATTTATATTTAATATTCAATTGTAGGATGATATTTTTTAATTAATGTTTATAAAAGTTTACTTAATATGATGGAAAATTTTGTAAAAAAATCGTTTTTTGCGATATGTGTACATCATTTGTACCTTTCTACTTATGAACCCCCCAAATTAGAAAATATGAACCAAACACGCTCTTAAGTTTTAGTTGTTGCTTTATTTACTGCTTTACGTTGCTCTTTCTTCATTCTTTTCACTTATTTACCTATTGTTAGGGATTTGGTTGGCTTCATGTTGCAATTTTTACCGCTATTGTTGTCAAAATCTTAAAAGTTGTTGTGAATTAGTTTTGTTTATAAAATGACAAATTTTACGATCAGTTGCATATTTATTTGAAATCAAAGGGTTTCTATCACAATGGTGTTTAGCTAGCAACAGAGTGGCTAGAGAATGTTTAGGTTTTCTTTAGGCTTTGGTTGGTTACTGAGCCTTAATTGATTTGGTATATAATATGGGATCCTGGATGGACTAGCTTAAATCTAATTACGAACATTAGTGAGATTCATATTCAAAAAAATATCCCAATTAGTTCAAAGCTACAAGTGGTCAATATAAATGGAGGAGAGTAGAATTAGCCACCATCAAGGAATGTGATTTTATATTAAGAATGGATTTTGTAATGAATATATTTAATTTTTCATTGCTTAGTTGTTAATAATGGTAGGATCATACGAAATATTATATATATATATATATATATATATATTTAAATTTTGTTTCTTCTTCTCGATTGAACTGTGTTATGAACTCAAATGAAGCCTAACAATAGCTAATACATTCAACAATCAAAATACACTGCCCCTTATGTATTTCATTTAGACTCATTATTTAGGGTTATAACTGGTGATATCTATACTATACTATTAAAGCTGAGTTGTTTTTAGATGGCTCTCAAGCCCCCTTTAATTTCTATTAGTAGTGTTTGTAGGCATGACACGTGGAATGTTTACCCAATCGTCTCACATTTTCCTGTATAGGATTAGCATTTCTCCCATTCGCATTCCCAACCACCGTTTTGCTCCCCCTTCTGTGTCGTTCCCCTTCTTCTTCCCTTGCCCCTTTTCTGCCATGAAAGCATCTCAAATTGCTTAATCGCACAGCCTATTCATTGCGGTAATCTCGGCCGTTTCAATTTCTTTTGCCCTTATTCCTCTCTCTGTTACTCTATTGGCCACCGTAAACCTAATCGTCGATTAGTCTATCAAATCGGCTTCGACTTCTTTTATTACGTCTTCTTCCTAAAAATCCACCGAACTCTAATCCTGCAAGCATCACTAATCGCCTCTCCTCCTGAACTCGACAGGAAACTTCAGTCATAAAGCGAAGTAGGTATAACAATGTTTTTTAAATTTAGCTATTTGTTTTAAATTTGGGTTTCTAAACATTATCGATGGCTGTTTCTTTTGTTTTGAGTATTCTCTTAGGGTAGAAAATGCTTTTACCTGTGTATTGATTGGAAATGGCTGTGTTGGTTTGCTAGAAGCCTATGATAGCTGAATCATTAAATACCATTCCATCAAATCGGTTGAATATTGGCATAGGAGTTAATTTATCATACATAACTCTTTTTCTTCCGCAGTGTTCATCTTCTGTTCTATATATTTTCATATTCAGTGCATGTTTTTATCCATTTATCTTCATTTGGTGCTAAGATAAAATTTAGAGTGTCCACTTTATTTGTTGAACTGTTCTCAGATAATAAAAAAGATAATGCACTTTAGTTAAATCGATATAAAAGAACATGAAAGGTGCCATGTTAGGTAAATTTTCTATACCTAGATTTTTTTTTTCTTTCTCAAATTTGATAGCTATTTCCATATTATATTTTGGAAAATCAGGAGTTGAAGGCTATGCATCTACTATGAACCTATATCTGTAGTAAAATGCAATTAAAGGTTCATTTGTATTTGTATATTGTTAATTATTTTAGTACAATATGAGAAAAGTATAACTATTATTCGATTACATGCACATAGATTTGTATATTTCAGGATTATTTTGTTAGTTTGTGCATATCATTATGGTCATCCCCCATGTACATAATCCATACATATCGTTTGTCAGCATAATTCAAAAAGGAAACTCAAATAACTGAATAGGTGATAAGTTTTCTTTTCTACCATCTGCTAGGGGTAAATCAGATAATTGTATTGGTGCTTAGCCAAAAAATACAACGTCCACTTTATTTACTATAGTGTTTTAGTTAAAGTGATACTAAAGAACACAAAAGGTGCCACATTAGGTAAATTTTCTGTATGTATGTTTTTTTCTCAAATTTGATAATTATTTTTTCAATACTGTATTTTGAAAAATTAGAAATTAAGTCTATGCGTTTACTATAAAATTGTATCCGTAGTAAACTACAATTAAAGGATCAAGTTTACTCGCATATCGTTAATATTTTTAGTATAGTATGAATAAATTTCAATGGCTGTTTGGTTACATGCACATAAATTCTACATATTCTAAGAGCATTTAGTTGGTTTGTACATCTCATCATGGTCTTGCTGATGTACACAAGCTGTATGCATCGTTCGTTGGTATAATACAAAAAGGAAACTTAAATAACTATACAGGTGAGAAGTTTTTTTTTGTTCTTTGATTTGCTAAAGATATTCCAGTTTCTGTTTTATCTTACTACAATATTTTACATTTATCCAACTTTATGTTGACATGTCACTATTTTTGTTACTGTAGGTTGACATATGATTAATCACTTGATTAACAAAAAAGTGTGATGATTTCAATTGGATGAATAGGTTTCTTTCTGCTGAAGGTATGCTTCAGAAATTACTTTTCCTGTTTAGTCCACATTTTCAGTCTATTGTGCTGCTTTTCTTTCCTTTCTTGTGTCATGTTAATTTTTACTTTACATGACCTTTGTTTAATAATAGAATTTTGTTTCCTCTCCTTAAACCCGTAGCAATACATACTGTATTCCTCAGGCAATCTGATTATGAGAAATATAAAGAAATAATCATATTGTGAGTGCTGCATATGCATAACATCATAATTCGCAGTCCGTTAGAATTTTTTTAATTTGCGTTACAATTTTCAACCTTTTTACGGCTTTTAATAGTAATTTAAAAAACCAAAACTATACTTGCTATGGCTAAACGGGCATTTAAATGATAAGAAAATTCATATGTGATTTTCATTCACTCAATTACAACGACGTTTCATTTCATTTGGCTTCTTGCTTGATCGTCTATGTGCTGTTGAATTGGCTCCATTTTATTTCAGAATCACACAACTTCATTTAGTTATATCAACCAAGTTTTATCTATTTAGATTAGGACAAATGAGTATGAGCACTTAATCATGTCACAAAATACTAAATCATCCAGTTAGGAAAGTAATGTACGTGCTAGACTTTCATTTTCTTCTGCAAATACTTCATCTTGAACACATTTTTTTTTTACTAACTGTGGGCAAAGGAGTTACAAACTTCGGGTACTGCTGTTTCCTCTTAATTATTTACTTATAATATGCTTGAAATCAGTGTTTGTGTGCTAATAAACTGGAGCATGATTGTTTTAGAATGTGAAAAATAATGGAATCTAGGTAAAATTTTGTAAGTTGCTTTGGGTGTAACAATATTCATGTTGAACTTCAGTTTGAATTCTTATGAATTTACTTTCCATTACTGTATTTTGTCTAAATTTTTCATTAATTATTGCTCCCTCTTTGTCACTGATGTCCACATATGTTGTTTTCTTCATTGTGAACTTACTGATGAACTAAACAATGGTTGAAGTTGGTTAGGAATAACGAGGTCAGAATTTCCATGTCATGTAAGTTGCTCAAAATATCCTTTTTTGCTATCATATTATGAGTATTCTATACATAATTTGTGTCGATTTAGCTGGATGTTTGCCGTAGCTAATAGCACACCATTGACAGCAACAGCGTACATCATCTATAGGTGGGTTGTCAATATTGTTTTGGAAACTTTTTCTTTGAAAGATTTGGATAAATAATTTCCTTCAATAGTGTCACAAATTACTGAATCTAACAAATAAGAAAGCAAGTGCCAAATAAAATATGTAGTTTCGTTTACATTGGTATTTTCTTCCTGCTTTTGTCATATACAGTGGATGATGTAAATTCTCCCTGACTATTATGTTGACTTCTTCCTCAAGATTTTCCTGAGCTATATCTTGCCCTAAATCTATATTGAAATATTCTTATTACACATTGAACAGAGGGCTGACTTCTCGATATTGATTTTCTATTGACAAGTGTGAAATATTCTTATTAATGATACGACGAAAAACACACATAAACACACCCACAATTAAAATTTATTTTTTGTTGTTTTCTTTTGCAACTATTGTTAGGTAGATACTTTAGTTATGATACTAGGTTCACGAGTTATTCTGTATTTTACAAGCATATGGCTGCCTTAGTATTCTTTTCAGCAGTGCTTTTACTTTTAGACAACATAATCAAACTCTATCTGTCATTGGAAGCTAAATGTGGTTCATTCATAAACTGCTCTTTGTATTAAAAAAAAAAAAAATCCCTTTTACATCTATGTACTCAACTTT
This sequence comes from Allium sativum, assembly GCA_030737875.1. Lineage (NCBI taxonomy): Eukaryota > Viridiplantae > Streptophyta > Magnoliopsida > Asparagales > Amaryllidaceae > Allium > Allium sativum. Next base: position 533,549,428 of record CM060923.1, on the reverse strand, counting down.
GAGTTTCTACATACACTCACATAATAATTAACAAATTTTGCACACAAAATTCTATATGAAGGATTTGATCTGTCGGCATATTTGAAAATGATAGATTTTAAGGAGTTTTCTCCTATCAAACAGTGAATAGTAGAATTGGATTTCATGAGGTTTTTTTTTTTTTTTTTTTTTTTTTTTTTTTTTTTTGATGTGAGCTCTTTTATCTTATGTAATTCTATTATAAAAGGAGGAAAAATAATTTATATTAGTTAATAGCTTTTTTCCTCTTCCGTTCATCCATGAATTGCTAAGAAAAAATGTTATTTTTTTTAAAAGATTATTCCTGTTTTGAATGAAATCATATACTTATAAAGTAAACTTACTTTATTTTCCTTTTATATGACTAATAGGTAATTATTGCTTTCGTGGAGATCAAGTCAGGTTGATTTTTCAAAACAATATTCTGGTAATTTAAATAACTGACTACTGCCTTTTATAGTTCTTACATATTCGACTTCAAGATATCATACTGAAGCAGAAAAAATTAAATAGATCATATGTTATCCAATTTTTCATGCATAGAAACTTCAATTTAAATTTAAGTATTGGTGAAAGATATTATTCGATTGGGTTCATTTACCTCCTTCTATATGCGAAACAAATAGCGTATCTACTAATTTTCATTATATTTGTTCTATAAAATTACAACCTTTGACAGGTGGATAAAAATATAGCATATGAAAGCATTATGAACTCTGCCGGCTTCTTTATTCTACTCATATTTCCTACTGTTTTCAGGTAAGACTATTAACATGACTACAGATACGTATATAAATTTGATTGTATACCTTAGGATGTAAAAAGCCCTTGATTCAGTTTTCTGTTTGTCTGTATCTCAAATTATACTAAATAATTCCAATAATTGACCATGATTTTATAGACATATGGGCATAAGATGTTGGAAGCTCTTGATTCGATCTTTTGTAGACCTACGTAAGAAAAGCAATTATACTTTTGATTTCCACCGTTTTTCGTTAGCCTCTCTTATAGCAGCTATCCTGTCCTTGGTTAGGGCGATTCAATCAGCTAGCCTACTGTTTTGTTGGTTGATTCGATATTGATTTTCTTCTATTACCCCAACTATTTATCGAATTTGCGGTAAAATACCTTATTTTCCTCTTTGCATCCATTTTGTTGGTATTCTTTGCTATTTGACCTTGCATGATTGTCATTTTCTTTTTAAGTTGTTTGTTTGTACTGTAATATGAATATGTCAAGGAGTAACTCACTGCATTAAAAGAAAGATATATTCATATAAGGTTAGTCGTCGATTTTTGTATCCTTTGTTAAATTTAATTCAATGTTATTTAAGAAGAGGAAGTTTGATAAATAGAGCAAAACAAAAATTGTATTATGCATCTAGAGGTTCAAAATCTGCATACCAAATTTGTGCACACCTATGTTCTTGGCTTCTTTCAAGCATATCATAAAACTTCTTTTTGCTGTGTACTTGTGTGAAAACTGAATGATACACACATATTTGATTTTAAAATAAAAATACGTTACAAATGTAATAGTATGGTAAAAATAATTCTTTCAACGTACTGTTCTAGCTATCATTTATTTTGAGCAAGAAGTGCTATACAATAATACTCACATGAACCTGCTTAATCAAGCACTAAATATAGTCTATTTAATTTTTTCTTTTGTTGGAAAAAAACATAATCGGATTCATTCTAAATTTATGGGTCATTTAAGTGATAATTAAGAATCTGAGTCATTTCACATATAAATAGTTGTCAATCATGATTTTTAATGTGTGCATTAATGATGTTGGTCACATTTCTTCTTTTTCTTTTTTTTCCCGTTGTGTACTTGCGCACTTTTATTATATATGTATTATCATCTTATATGTATTATAAATGTGCATGAGTTTTGGTGTGTGAATTATATAAAGCTTGGTTCATTTAGTTATAAATGTTTAAATTTACTACATTATTGATGGATAATCTTGAGTGCTTAGTTTCTCATCAAAATTTTGGTGTTTTAACTAAATTAGAATTTGGGTTCATGATTCAGCTGGTCCAGGAAAATTACATCACATGATTAGCTTAGGTTCACTATTATTGATTTCATTTGTACGGTAATAATGTTGTTTCTTAGTTAATTGCACTTTAATGACTTATATACACTAGAATGCCATCACCATTGGTTAATTTTGGGATAGTTTACTTAACTTGAGAACTATTACTCAAATTTTTTTTTTTTCACTCATTTGCAATTAGATCATTATAATTTTGGCCAATCTTCTTAGATGCGTAGATTTTTTGGTTATCTACATAATAATCTGATTTTTCCTACCAAACTTTTACCCCATTTTTCTTATTTTTTTCATGCAGGCATCAATAATATTCATCACTATTGTATGTTAGAGTGACATATTTCAAAATAAAATTTTCGGAAGGGAAAACTTTTGTTTGAAGAATCACAGAGATTGATAAACCAGGTTTTTTTGTTATTTTCCAATTATTATCTCATGTTCTTCATACCACAATGTTATAAGTCAGGCTTTTCTTCTTTAATTCTTTATATTGAACACGGATTGGTCATTTCAACGGATCAGTAATAAAAAAATATTAATGTGTTTTTTATTAGGTAAATTTAGCATGTATCTTCTTCACTTTGTTTCTTCAAGGTCGTTATACGATTAATGACTATTAGGTAATTTTGTGATATTTCCCCATTATCTCATTTCTTTATACTGCACAATTATAATTTGGATTTATTTTTTTCCCTATTTAGCTGAACATGAATTTGGTAATCACACATCATAATAAACATATACAATTGAACAAGAAATGTTTGTCACACACATGACTTTAACTGAGTGTATTTAATATGCATTATTTAGATGCGGTTAGCTATAGATTATGGGGTATTGGACTGATAACTTTTTATCACAACTATACTATGTATTACACACTTTATTTTAGTTATTCAAAGTTTTGACTTTTTAGTGGGTATATTACGTTTTTGGAGTTATCAACTTGATTGTTCAAATAGGGCTGTAGATTTTGTTCGAATGTCCGACGTCCGTTCGTGTCCGTGACCGAAATACGTCCGTCCGAGTCCGTCCGATTTTCATTTAGGACACGAGTTAGGACAACAAAATTTGTACGAGAAAAAACTCATGTTCGGTCCGAGCTCGTCCGAATTCGTCCGAATTACTTGTAATTCAACATATAGTTGAGAGAAAATCTAGTAAAATGTACAAAATGTGATATAAATAGCCATGTCCGACTGAGTCTGATCGGTCCGAACATGTCAGTGTCCGACCGATTTTATTTAGGACACGAATTAGGACAACGAAATTTGTCCGAGAAATTTTTTGGTCCGGTCCGTGTTCGGTCCGATTTTTTTTAGGACAGAAACTGAACACATCTCCGTCCGGTCCGACCGATTTACACCCCTATGTTCAAATAGACGTTAGAAGTTTTACCCAAAAAAAAAAAAAAAAAATCTTTCTGAACTTACTTAATCCATTTTGAAATGGGTTCAAAATGACATAGTAAAATGCAATTTGTGGATTCGTGATCAATGATCATCTTGGATGATACATTTTTTAAACCTTTTCACTATTATGTTATGTTCTTTTTGGAAACCATAATATGTATTTATATACTGTTAAGAGTTCAAGCCACACATTTTGTGCTCTGCTTTGACATAGGATCCTATCTAATGAGCAGTACTAATCTATAATGGAACCCATATTATATTTTTATAATACACCATCAGTCCTATTTCAAAAGACCCATGCATTTTATTGCTTCCAGGTTTCATTATAGTCCAACTGCTGTTTTTTGGTTTAGTTGTGCTGTTGACAAGTACATTTCGCCTTTTATATGTTTCATATACATAAATGTTTGAGAGCTTTTGGTAGTACCATTACAATGACTCAATATTGAATGTGTACTTATATCTGAATTTCACAGTAAGAGAACATTTATACATGGTGTTGTACTAATGTTTCACATGCAGAATATTCAGATCATTTTTGATATATTTTTGTTTTGTGCATTTTTTTTCTTTTTCTTTTTAATAAAAATATATCATAATGAGCTACGTTTGCTATATACGCTTTTTATGTTTTCCTTCCAAAATATCGCACAGTTTATAGCTTATTACCTGCTCTTGCTTGCACTTCAGCGTTGTCACAGACGTTGCACACTTTAGTCACAGTTACTTTAACTATTGCAGTATCATATAATTGTTTGGTGGATATCCCTTTGTTCCTTACCAAGGTGTTTTCAACTTGCTAGATAGTGAGTTAGGCATGGTTGGTGGATACTCAAATTAGGCATGCCCCTTAAAATATGTGCATATCCATTTTTAATAAGGATTAGTGTAACTGTAAGGATAATTAATTCTTACCAAGGTGTTGTCCTTTTTTCCCGTTTTATGTAGGAATATTCTTCTACATACACAAAATGTAATATCTCCTATCCTTTTTGTGCTGCCATTGTTTTGCTAATTTTAGGTAAAATTTCCATTTTGATAAAGATTCTATGGTTAGATCATTTATCTTTATCATACACACACAAGCTGACTTGAATACGTTATAAGTAAATATAGACGTTCTATCATTGATTTTAAGTATCTTTTGTATCCAAGTACTTACATTTTATGCCTTTAAAATGGCATATTCATATTTCAACTGATAATGACTTAAACAGCACAACGTAGAAGCTAACTCCAACCATACATCTTGAAATTTCCAGAACTTACCAACAATTAGCTTCTTGACATAAGACGTCAAATGGCATGAATTTACAAAAAATATATGAATATTTGCTTAAAATAAAGGCACCCTACGTCTGTTCATAAGTCATTGTTAATAATTGGTAACATATTTTTGATATTTATAGAATAAAATTTTAATCAGTTAATAAAGATGGTTGTTAGAAAAAATTTAGGTTTGTTAAGAAAAGATATAACATTACATATATTTTGGATTCATATGTCAGTTTTATAAGTTTTCCAGTTATAATATGAGTAAGTTGATAATATTTTAGGCTTATTCAGTGTATCAAACTGTGATGATATAATTATCCATGATTAATAGACGTTGTACAATCTTTGGATATAAATTATCAGAAAATTAGGTAAGGATGCAAGAGATATTGGATGTACTTCCCATAATCAGTATTATGCCATATGCATACTAAAAAAATGACATTGTGAATGAGTTTGATATGAGGTATAATCATCTAATATTAGTTCGTTTAGCTTTCAGATCATAAAGTTTTTATTTATTTATTTATTTATTTAATTTAGGGCTTTATTTTGGTATGAGAGAGCGATTATTGTGGTTGAAATGAAATCTGCAGTGTTAATTTCCGTACAGCGGTACAACCAAGAGCAAGTGGAGCAATGCTTATTATGGCTGAACTTAACAGTCCAATGAGTCATAAGTTTGTACGTTTGTGTGACCTGATTTATTAAGGTAAAAGTCAACATAATCTTGCTTCTCATTACTATTATATGTTTGTGTTTTGGGATTGGCATGTGATATCATGTTGATTTTCCATAGTAACTTATATTTTTTGTGCATTAATTACGCTGATGTCACTAAAAATATTAACGGTAATTGCTGACAGCAGTTTTGTTGCGAGGTATGTCAGGTTGAGATATTGAAGGTTTAGACATGATTGGAAAGCTATTATATCTTCACGACTGCAACTATATCAAGTGCATATTACCAAATCATTACAACTTTATTTCATAGATATATTAATTGTACTATACTTTTTTTTGCTTTTGGTCATATGCTTATGTAAATTGATAAACTTGATGTTCACGTTCATAACTCAGTATTCTCTGCTAATGTTTAATGGTATTGAATTTGGTTTAGCTTAAATCCTAAGTTACTCTACGCAACCCATTGCCCTATTATATATTATTACATATTTCTTTTGCAAGTTTATCTTTTTGTACTCTGTATGATCACTTGAAACGAGTGTATAAAATGGGCATGCCATCTTTTTGTCCTATTTGGTGTTGTGATCCAAAGCCGTGCATTACCATTAAATTTTCCTTCTTCTTGGGTTGAAACGAAACTGCGCCAATTTTAGGTGATTTGTTCATTTAATAGGCATCTATGTTAGTTTCTATATATATGCTTATTTATATTTTTTTTTTGCATCTGCCTCTTTTTATTTTAATTAAGCATTTCTTCTAGATCTGTTGATTCTATCAATTAAATAAAATTAAAATTTAGTAAGGCTTAATTTGCCTTTAGTTTAGTTGTAGTTATTCCTTGATCATTATTCTTGCAAGTAGAATGTCAAACTTTTATGCCATCTCGGATGAAATTACTCAATTGAAGGCAACCGTACTGAGTATCACATAAGTATAACTAACTATTATTCCACAAGTTAAGCTTATTAGGGTATACTCAAATTCTACAATGCGAAATATAACTTTTCCCTATGTAACTATGAGTTTAAGAAACAAATTTTGACTGCTTTTTTGCATGTTTGTCTAATTATTTCACAAATATTGAACCAAACCGTGTGCGTAGCACGGGTTTACACTAGTTTAATAAGAAAACAAATGTAAACCCCTCAAAGAACGGGAACTCCACATATATAATGGTCTGTATAGTACGACATTTGAGAAGAAATGAATCCATATGCATCAGGCACTGCCGTGCAAATCGTCTACATCGGTCCACAAAACAAGATGCATGTTCATCATGCATATACCCAGTTCCAATTAGGCACATCACACATGCATGAGTGATAGCTCTGTAGGGAGGGACAGAGGGACAGTGGCATGCCTTGTGATATCGAACGAACAAACTTCACTTAGGTAATATAAATGGTTAGGAAATAGGAACTGTTTAGTTTAATTTACTTAGGCTAAACTATTATGAACTGTTTATGTTTTTTTTGGTTATTCAATTTTAATTTATTTTGTATTTTTTTTCTTTTATGTTTTTTTAAGTTTAATATTTTTTAAATAGAATTATTTACAATTTGAGTTTTGTTGGTACATTTGAAATTTAAATAATATCAGGTTTTCAAATGAAATTCTACTTTTTAAGTGTGATTTTCTAAAATTTGATAATGAATGACAAAGATATATTTTTTGTTTCGAAATAATAATTATTTGTTTTGTATTTTTAGGTTTTTTCCCATTATCTATGGCTATTGTCTCCAAAGAAAATGAAGAAAATTGGTCTTGGTTTTTGGGTCATTTGAAAAATACTATTGGAGTTGAGCGACAATTGGTTTTCATATCTGATAGACATTGGGGTTTGTTGCTTAGCATTCCTGAAAATTTTCAAATTCTTGTCATTCATATTGCTTACACCATATGCAGAATAATATAGCGTCAATTATTAAAAGCGTAAAAGGACCTTGGATAGCTCATTTATTAGAATGTTGTGCTAGAGCTTCTAACAAGTATGATTTCGATAGAGCTATGGCAAATCGTAGACAAAGTGGAGGACAAAAAGAAATTGATTTTTTGAATAATAAACCTCTTGACCATTGGGCAACCTTTTTTTCCCAGGTAATCGATATGGTGAAAATAAGTCAAATGTTGCAGAGAGTTTTAATTCTTGGATTTTAGATTGAAGACAGCTTCCCTCTACTGCATGTCTTAATGGAATTAGAACTAAATTTATAGTTCAAATGTCAAATAAAAGAGAAGAAGCATCAAAACGGGATAGTATTCTTTGTCCTAAAATGGAAGCTAGGCTATCGGCGCTAAATGAAGAAGGATTTGGGTGGAATGTTTCTAAGTTTTCAGCTCAGGTTTTCGAAGTACATTCCCCGACTTCTCGTAAATTTGATCTAGAAAATATATTATGCACGTGTAATCTATGGAAAGTAACCGTTTTCTTTGTTCTCATGCTTTGAAGTGTATAGTAGTCAGCAAACTTTCAGTTTATGACTATGTCGGCTATTATTTTTCTTCTACCGCTTATCGTGCTAGTTATTCACATGTTATTCAGCCAATTCCTACTATTGATAAGCAACTTATTGTAGCTGAAGGGTCTTCAATTATTCATCCTTCGAAACCAATTAGAGCAGCTGGTAGACCTAGAGTTAACAGATTAGATGGTGCTGATGTATTCCATGGAAAACATAATAAATGTGAAAAATGCAAGAAATTAGGGCACAATCGAAGAGGATGTCCAATGAATGTTTGAGTAGTGTTACTTTTGCTTTTTAATCTTCTTATTTATATATTTGATATGAAATGTTGTTTTCTTGTTTAGAAATGTTTGTTGGTTTTCAATATGTTATCATGTCTTATTATAAATTTATTTTAAATGCGGATGCTAATTAAAGTTACAAATGTTTGAAAAAATCATATACTTTTTCTTTTAAGTATTCAAGCTGTTGTATAAATTTTTTCCCTTTCCTTTCAATCTGGGATGTTTTTTTGACAAATTGTTTGTGACATTTTTATTAAAAAAAAATAGTGTAATCAACTGAAACAATACTCTATTTTATGATTGTCCTATATGTTAAATATTCAAACTAAAACAGTATTTTATAAAATTATGATTGTGTTATATGTTGAAGTTGAAGTATGAGGTGGTTCATTGTTAAATATTTCTGCGTTGCGTATGAGTAAATAGTGTTGAAGGTACGTTTTAATATCATCATTATATAATCATTATCAACTTATTATAATTGTTTTTATAATTAATTTTTAATTGTGCATGCAAGCAATGGTTTGGATTCATGCACTTTATGTTTGCCGTCGGGATCTGCATAGTAAAAAATTTGATGTGGCAATGTTCTCAGTTTTGAAATCTTTATCAAGACTCAAGTAAGTCTGTACTCAAGTATATAAAGGAATTTGTATCGATCTGGTATACATGACTCATCTTCACAGTGCATTCATCGTTGCTCAGTGCTAGAAGTAAGTCTCGAACCAATTAATAATCTTTCTGTTTCATTTGTTGATGTAGTCATATGTGATATTTACGCTAGTTTTTCCTAGTCTTTTATGTATAACTATTGTCATTATTTATTTGCGACAGGCAGTTGGCAACATATTTATATGCAGTTGTTATACTTGGGTTGATTTTGGCTAGAAGATTGGAAGAACATAAAGTTATATACTTATTAACTGGTTGTCTCTTGCATATAACTTTGTCTTCATGTTGATACTGACGTATATCTTCATTGTCAATATTTACTCTTTTTCAGTTTATTATAATATTGAGAATTCATTTTCTGGTTTATTTCCATCTATTGTGTAGGTATCTTAAAATAACAATGTATAATTTTTTTCGCAATAATACATTATTAAATTACGACTTTTGTTATACAGTGGTTACTGAGCTTATACAACACCCTAAATACTTGTCATTGTGTTTCTACTAATCATTTTGTGGCTGTCGGCTGGGTTCTTTTGATATCATGCTCGTCTTTGTCTCATTAACACGACTACTAATGCAATACTGTTAATTCATCCTTATGCAAACTCTGTATGCTTTTGGCTTTCTATTTTTTTTATAATGTTTTTATGCAGTGAGATATAAATTTATCATTTGGTTAAATTACCAAATTAACTTGTTTGAATTACTGCAACCTTTTTTAGAGTTTTCACTATACCAAAAGAGTTATCCTCCTACTCATTTCAACTGGCTCGTTATGGTAATTACTTCCTAAAGATTACACAAATGACTAATAACTTCATGAAACAAACCAGTTTAGACAAACTTTTTTGAAGAGGATGTTTGATTATTGTTGAAGGTTAATTTTGGATAGAAAGATTTGGAGATGCATGGTAGTCATGCATACAAAGGAAAGCCACTACTGCATCTGTTTTCATTTTCATCTGGAATATTTCGTCTACCGATGCTCGAGTTTGGACTGATAATATACATTTTTCTATCATTTTAGAAAAAATGCACCTGTATACAATTTTACAAGTTAGCATGACTACTACATATAACATGATAACTTAGTAAATTCTATATAATTTAGCAATTATAACATAAATGGTTTTGATGTTAAGGACATTGTAACATGAAAGATTCTCATGTACTTAACTATTTTGGACAGTGTTTATTTTGATTGTAATGGTGTAGTTTGATTTTGCGTTAAATAAAAAAAAAATTTGAAGTTACCGGAAATTACGTCAGTGCTAATTTATTAAAAAAAAAAAATCACTGAGATGATTTGTAACAGGTGCCTATATTAATTATGCTTTTGTTCCCAACATGATAGTGAGTGGTTTAAGTTTGTAATTTGTTTACAAAATGAACTATATCTGTTATTTGTTCTTTTTAAAAGCAGAATGAGTTGATAACTAAATGATGTAATATTTATTAGTATGTTAGGAACTTTTTGAATTACCTTATTTTACTTGATTTAATTTCATTGTGTGAAGGTTGGAGCTCTTGAATGCAAATTTTTGCATGATATTTTTATCTCAACATGATATAAGAACATCTATATATTTAATTCATGTTAATTTTTGTAGATACAATCATGAAATTTGCATCCTTCGAGACCAGAATTGAGTTGCAATACTGGTCAAGTAGGCAATGTACAAAGTGAATATCTCAAAAGATACACACATACACACGTATATTTGTGTGTGTGTGGTTAACAAAAATTAGATGTTGTAATGTACAAATGAAAATTCAAAGTAATTAAAGATAATTTTAAAGTAAATGAAAAAAGTTAAATATTTATGAATTTTTTTGTTTTTCATGAGTGTAAGTGCCATCACCATGAAGAATGTATATTGCGACGCACGAGATATGTGAACCAGAATCGAAATAATGTTCTCATGGTACTAAACTCAATTATTAAGATCCAATATCATATTAGATAAAGATGAGCAAGAAGTGTCATGAAACCTACAAAATTACTTAACAGTCCTTGTCATATCTTGTGTTCGAAAGCTTTGTTCATGTTTGATGAATAATAAATTGAAGTGACCGACAAATGCTACTTGAGCTAAGCTGCACTGCACAAACAGATAAGATATCATTAATTAATGCAAGCCAGTTTCATACAAACATGCAATAACTTAACAGAGACAAGTCTAGGTTTATGAATGGATTATACTGATTTCAAGCTTGAATCATTATATTTGGAAGTACAGATTGAATAATTATCCCATAAACTTAACAAACATAGCCAAACTTTCTATATCTCGCTAATCTTTTTGATTTATTGTGAATGCATAATTTATTACATGTAATGAAAAAAATTACTCTGTGTGTACAGAGTAAAGAAATAATATTCACTTAATCATGAAATAATATTCACTTGATCTGTTATAAAAAATAATTACTCAGATGATTTGTAACAACCGCCTATATTAATTACTCTTTTGTTCCCAGCATGACAGTGAGTGGTTTAAGTTTGTAATTTATTTACAAAATGAACTATATCTGTTATTTTCCTTTTTAAAAGCAGAATGAGTTGATAACGAAATGATGTAATATTTATTCGTATGTTAGGAACTTTTTGAATTACCTCATTTTACTTGATTTGATTTAATTATGTGAAGGTCGGAGCTCTTGAATGCAAATTTTGGCATGATATGTTTATCTCAACATGATATAAGAACATCTATTTATTTAATTCATGTTAATTTTTGCATATACAATCATAAAATTTGCATCCTTCGAGACCAATATTGACTTGAAACAGGGTAGAACTAGAGTATGAAAAAGTGAATGAAGCAAAATGCATAATTAGAGAAGAAGATATAATCTGCATATTGAGAATATTACTTCCGTACATAAATGAATAATTAACTAAAATCAAGGCTCAATTTTCTGGAGGTCCTCAGACTACAATCAAGGTACTGCTGCTGCTTCTCTTTGCCTTTAAATTTTGCTATCCATGCACCCTTAATCATTTAATTTTACACCTTTTTATTTGTCTTTAATCAATTCTATGATGTGCAATTTCTGTAACTGTATGTACATGGCAGTTGGCAGAGATTTTGTTCGTGATGATCAGATGTGGAAATTCCAGTATTATGTGGACCTTATGCAAACTCCGTATGTTTCTGGTTTTCTATTTTTTGTGCTTTTATGTAGTGAGATGCAAATTTATCATTTTGTTAAATTAACAAATTAACTTGGTTGAATTACTGCAGCCTTTATTGGAGTTTTCACCGTACAAAAAGTTTTATCCTCGTACGCAACTGGCTGGTTATGGTAATTAGTTCCTAAAGATTACTCGAATGACTAATTACTTCATGAAATAAACTAGTTTTTATAAACTTTTTTTAAGAGGATGTTTGATTGCTGTAAAAGGTAAATTTTGGATAGAAATATTTGGACATGCATGGGAGTCATGCATACTAAAGAAAGCCATTGCTGCAACTGCTTTCATTTTCATCTAAAATATTTGGACATGCGTGCAGGTGTCTTTTGTGAGTCATCGGTACCAGCTCGGTTGACTAATTCCTACTGGGTGCAGAATCATTGCTGGAGTACCCGACTAGGCCTTGCGTGCGAAAGTTTATTACATGTCACGGGTACCCGCTCGGTTAGTTGATTCCTACTGGGTGCAAAATCGTTGCTGGAGTACGTGATTAGGCCTTGTGCACGGAAGTATTTTAGGTGTTATAGGTACCTGATTAGGCCTTGTGTGCGGGTATATTTTACGTGTCATGGGTACCCTCTCGGTAAGTTGATTCCTACTGGGTGCAGAATCGTTGCTGGAGTACCCGATTAGGCCTTGCATGCGGAAGTCTTTTACATGTCATATGTACCCGATTAGGCCTTGCGTGCGGGTGTCTTTTGCATGTTACGGGTACCCACTCGGTTAAATTATTCCTACTGGGTGCAGAATCGCTGCTGGAGTATCCGATTAGGCCTTGTGTGCGGAAGTCTTTTACGTGTCATAGGTACTCGATTAGGCCTTGCGTATGGGTATCTTTTGCGTGTCACAGGTACCAGCTCGGTTAATTGATTCCTACTGGGTGTAGAATCGTTGCTGTAGTACCCGATTAGGCCTTGCATGCGGAAGTCTTTTACGTGTCATGGGCACCTGATTTGGCCTTGTGTGTGGAAGTCTTTTACGTGTCATGGGTACTCGATTAGGCCTTGCGTGCATGTGTCTTTTGCATGTCACTGGTACCCACTTGGTTAGCTGATTCTTAATGAGTACAGAATCGTTGCTGGAGTACCCGATTAGGCCTTGCATGTAGAAGCCTTTTACGTGTCATAGGTACCCAATTAGGCCTTGCATGCGGTTGTCTTTTGCGTGTCATGGGTACCCGCTCGATTAACTGATTCCTACTGGGTGCAAAATCGTTGCTGGAGTAACCGATTAGGCCCTGCATGCGAAATTCTTTTACATGTCATAGGCACCCGATTAGGCCTTGCGTGCAGGTGTCTTTTGCATGTCATGGGTACCCGCTTGGTTAGCTGATTCTTACCAAGTGCAGAATCATTGCTGGGGTAACCAATTAGGCCTTTCATGCAGAAGTCTTTTACGTGTCATAGTTATCCAATTAGGCCTTGCGTGCGGGTGTCTTTTGCATGTCACGGGTACCCGCTCGGTTAGCCGATTCCTACTGGATGCAGAATCGTTGCTGGAGTACCCGATTAGTCCCAGCATGCGGAAGCCTTTTACGTGTCATAGGTACCCGATTAGGCCTTGCGTGCGGTTTTCTTTTGCGTGTCACAGGTACCCGCTCGGTTAACTGATTCCTATTGGGTGCAGATTCGTTGCTGAAGTACCCGCTTAGGCCTTGCGTGTGGAAGTCTTTTATGTGTCATAGGTACCCGATTAAGCCTTGCATGTGGGTGTCTTCTGCGTGTCACGGGTGCCAGCTTGGCTAACTGATTCCTACTAGGTGCATAATCGTTGCTGGAGTATCCGATTAGACCTTGCGTGTGGAAGTCTTTTACATGTCATAGGTACACGATTAGGCCTTGCGTGCAGGTGTCTTTTGGGTATCACGGATACCCACTCAGTTAACTGATTCCTACTGGATGCAGAATCTTTGTTGGAGTACCCGATTAGGCCTTGCATGCGGAAGTCTTTTACGTGTCATAGGTACCCGATTAGGCCTTGCATGCGGGTGTCTTTTGCGTGTCATGGGTACCCGCTCGGTTAACTGATTCCTACTGGGTGCAGATTCGTTGCTGAAGTGCCCGATTAGGCCTTGTGTGCAGAAGTCTTTTACGAGTCATAGGTACCCGATTTGTCCTTGCGTGCAGGTGTCTTTTGCATGTCACGGATACACGCTCGGTTAACTAATTCCGACTAGGTGCAGAATCCTTGCTGGAGTACCTAATTAGGCCTTGCGTGCGGAAGTCTTTTATGTGTCATAGGTACCCGATTAGGCCTTGCGTGCGGGTGTCTTTTGCGTGTCACGGGTAGCCGCTCGGTTAACTAATTCCTACTGGGTGCAGAATCGTTGCTGGAGTACCCGATTAGGCCTTGCGTACGGAAGTCTTTTACGTGTCATAGGTACCCAATTGATTAGGCCTTGCGTGCGGGTGTCTTTTGCGTATCACGGGTACTTGCTCTGTTAGCTGATTCCTACTGGGTGAAGAATCGTTGTTGGAGTACCTGATTAGGTTTATACGTTATACTTTATATTTTATATGTAACACCCCATGTCCATTAATGTCACTCACTAAGGGAATGCATTAACTTTCATGGGGTATTATAAGAGTATAGAACAGAAGATCACAAGATAGATATATAAAATGATACTAAAAAAATTTAAAATTTATTCTTGTAGCGGAAAAGAAAAACATGTTCGGTTACAACATCAAAACCACATATTAGAGCCAAGTACACAAATATCCATGTTGAACAAAATTATTATCAGAGTACATAAAAGTAATACCATAATCCCTCTCCAAATAGCCATAATGGAAAAGAGATAAAGCTGAATGTTACTTTCAACACTTTCAAGCACTTCAAGAAGAAAGAGGTCCAAGTCAAGCTTCACTAATCCCACCCTGAGGACCTAGGGAGGGGGGAGGGAGGGAAGAAAGAAAAGAGGAAAAACAAAAAGGGTCAGACATAAGTCTGGCGAGTCTAGTGACTTTAACAATATAATCATCAAAGTAACAGGATAAGAACATAAACTAGATATAAGAGATGACTGTATTATAAGCAGATATGACAAGTAAACAAGGTAAGTAAGGTAGAACATCGACTGCGCTTCTAACCACTACAAGATATGCTCTACATCGTACCAACATACTAGTTACATACTAAAATATGATCCCTTTCTGCTAATCATAATAATGGTAGCTTCGTGTGCTCCTAGCTACTCTTGTAGGTGCCCCACTTCCTCCTACCACCACTAGTTGTACCCGCTACCCTTCCCATTCGATCGGCTCTCTAACCTCGTAGATACCCGTGCTGGTCCCACAATAGGGTGTATCATTCCCTAAGGTGGCTGAAATGCAGAGCTTATATCTACACGGTGCAACAACGTCTTACCTACCAGCCCGGACCCACGAACACACATGACTCCGTTGGACTTTTACTGCCATCGCTAACTCTTTATTGACCTCTTACAATCAACCCCTGTAAGCATGTCCCTATCCTCGACCAAGTTCGAGCTCATATAGATAATAAAATGGGTTATTGGTTGAAAAGGGTCTACTCACTTCACACAAGCTTTCCTCCTAAGCTTGGTCCCCACTAGGAATTCCCACTTAACCCCGCTTTGTCATCCCCATGTCTAATCACATGTCTCATCTTGGTTAAGTGCTTTTATTATGTTTCACATGCTACCCATGTTACCCACTTAACCCTTTATCATTCCTATGTCTAATCACATGTCTTATCTTGGTTAAGTGTTCATTAATTTATTATAGCCGTAATCTAGCAAGACCTCTCACATTAGATTACCATTTTGCGGTTGCTAGATTTTCCGGGCAGTTCCGGGCAGGATTATACCGCAATCCGAATCTAACATCATGTCTTTGCATTATTATGCGTTTAATTTCTGCCTTTGACCTCTCACATTAGACTGCCGTTTGCGGTTGCTAGATATGCCGGGCGGTTCCGGGCAGACTTCTACCGCAAATTAGTTTAACCTCGTGTCTTAAGCGTTCATTATCTCTTCTTTTATTCAAACCCAATTTCAAGTTCTGAATTATAACATATACTCCAATTGCCCATAATTTCCAATTCAAGTTACATTTATAATTCCAATCCAAGTCATGCCTATAATTCCATGTATATAAATTGTACCAGTTTATGTCCCAAATCAATTACATGATTACAAATCAATTTATGCCCAATTACATATTATTCAATATTTTCCCAAACTTTCCCAATCGTTCCAACATTATTCGTAAGAAAATATCAACGCAATATGTTAGGCTCGAAGTTAGCCTAATCTCATAAAGAAAAAGGAAAAGAAAAGGGAAGAGAATCATGATATCAAAATTGGCATAAAATAGGCATATGAAACATGAACTGGCATAGAATAATAAAATAGATCCAATAGGCATATGATAACAGTAATTTGGGTATGAATCTGAAAGATAAGAAATCTACAAAACTTGATACGATTCGTCTTACTTACAGGATGATCATTAAATCCAATTTACAATTCTATCACAATTACTTTTTAATTATATGCGAAAGTAACATAGACTCACAGTGAGAAGATTTAGGAGAGTGGATAGATCTGAATTCTGATTTCTGAATTTGATCAGTGTTGTGGAATTTGATTCTTATCTTCCAATTTGAATACTCTTATTCTGATTTGCTTTAGTGGAGAAGAAAGGCTAGGTTAATTTAGATAAGAGCAGCATGGAGGCGCCATGGATGAATAACTATGAGATTAGAGTTAGGGGTATTTTATAGATGATCTAGGTGAATTAGGACCCTTAGATTAGATTAGGATCCATCCAAACCAAAAAAACATGTCATCCAGCCAATTCCAATAGGACACATTAGACCTAGACCATCAAAATATGTCGGCCAGATCTAGGCAAATGGGGTTCGACACCCCTATATGGGGGTCGACACCTATGTTGACTCTCCTAGAGGGGGTCGACACCCTAGAGCGGGAGATTTCCCGCTCACCTACATTTGCCTGATTTTGTTTTTTGAATTCATTTTTGATTTATTGTTTAATTATTATTAAATTGTGCTAATACTTGAATTCTTTTAAGCTTCATAACTTCTTCGTATGATATCCGATTTACGCAAACTCGGTCTCTATTCCAAGAAGAATTCCGAGACGAATGCAATGGCGCGGCCCTTTTCCCTTAATTTTTCTTATAAAAATTAAGTATTTTTTAATTATCCCTTATGTCATGTTTTAAAATTACGAGGTGTTACACTCTCCCCTCCTTAATGGATTTCATCCCCAAAATCTTCAAGTTAAGAATAATGTATCCTACCATCCATCACCCATCTACTCATCCATCATCCACAAGCATCCATTGTCCTTAAAAGATTTCTAATGTTATATGAACATATGCAAAAGTGTGCATACATGTCCCCTACCTAATGCAAATATCAGGCGATCTACTGATTTAGTTGACCTCCTTAATGCGAAACATGATAGTGCCATGCGTCCATTATTTACGCAAAAGAATCCTAATGATACATATCATTTCTATATGAGTGCACAACCATTCATTCAAATGCAGCATCCATATGGTAACACATTCAATATACATAAATTAACTTAAATATGCACACTCATTCATATGCAATATGAAAGTGATTGAGCCGATCTAGTGCCTAATGTGTGTAAATGCATCCATGAGCAACCACTAGCAAACACTTACATCCACTTGCTTCCACCAAACATAACATGTCCCGAACACATATTTACAACCATAGGATTTTCTACCTACGGGTCGAAGATATAATCGAGAGGATACACTAAACGATAGAATAAGTATTAAAAGCGGTAGAAAAAGGAGAAGTTAAGAACATACCCTCAAAATGGAAAGGGTACGACGCGCGTATCTTGTCTTCAGTCTCCCAAGTCATGTCTCCTTGATCATCTCCCTACTGGACTTTAACTAACTTGACCTCTCGGTTGCGTAATTTCTTGACCTTCGATCCAATGATGCATGTAGGAACTCGTCTAACTGTGGCATCTCGCTCTACTTCCACTTCTCTAAGCATGCTCAGCTCTACTACCTCCGCGGTATCGTGTAAACACTTCCTCAAATGCGACACGTGAAATACGTCATGAACACCACTAAGATTTTCAGGAAGCTTCACTCTGTAGGCCATCTGTCCAATTCTTTCTGTAATGGGGAATGACCCTACGAACCTTGGTGCCAATTTCCCTACAGACCTAAAATGAACTGCATTCCTCAACGGTGATACTTTAATAAAGACCATGTCTCCAACACTGAGCTCAAGATCAGTCCTTCTATTATCAGCATATGAATTTTATTGTTCTTGTGCCGTCTTCATGCGTTTTCGAATCAAGTCTATCTTCTCCGAAGTTTTCCTAACCATCTCGGGCCTAAGCAAAATCTTATCGATAGATTCCCACCAACAAGTCGGTGATCGGCAAAGTCGTCCATATAGAGCTTCAAAAGGTGCCATGCCAATACTAGTCTAATAGCTGTTGTTGTAGGCGAATTCTACTAATTGAATATGTTCCTCCCATGTCCCTCCAAAGTCCAAGATGCATAACCTCAAAAGATCTTCTAGAATCTGATTCACTCTTTCTGTTTGGTCGTCCATTTGAGGGTGATAAGCGGTGCTCGAACACAATTGCGTTCCTACCACCTCTTGCAAGCTCTTCCAAAACTCACTAGTGAAAATGGGATCTCGATCGCTTATGATACTAGAAGGTATGCCGTGTAGATGAACTATCTCTCGGAGATAAACAGATGCTAACCATGCCGTTGTTCTTTTATTCTTAACGGGAATGAAATGGGCGCTCTTGGTAAGTCTATCTACTACTACCCAAATCCTTGTATTACCCTTCCTTGACCTCGGCAACTCGTCGACGAAATACATGGAAACACTTTCCCATTTCCACTGTGGAACCTCTAAAGGGTGAATCAAAGCACCAGGCTTCTTTTGCTCAGCCTTGACTTGCTGGCACACTAAGAATCTAGAAACGAACATAGCCACATCCTTCTTCATTCCGGCCGAAAAGAAAACTTGCTTCATGTCCCTATACATCTTGTCACCACCGAGATGTATGGTCATCTCAGAACGGTGTGGTTCTTCAAGGATTGTCGTTCGCAAACTCTCGTCTCGAGATACACAAAGTCTCACATCCCTACGCAACCAGCCTTTGCCATCGATAGTATACCTGCTAAGATGGCTCGAAGACTCCCCTCTTATGAGCATGTCTACTATCTCTATCAACTGTGGGTCACCTCGCTGTGCCGCACCTATCTGACCCAAAAGCGTAGGTTGCACCTCTAATGATGCCAACAAACTGGGTACATAATAGATAGAGGGTCTAAAGTCAAAGGTAGATATATACTCTAAACCCTACTGCTCGACAAATAAAGGAATCAAAGTCAAATTTTTTCTACTCAAGGCTTCAGCTACAACATTACCCTTCCCAGGGGTGTATGCAATCTCAAAATCATAGGATGCTAAGAACTCCATCCACCTCTATTGCCTTAAGTTTAGATCTTTTTGAGAGAACATGTATTTTAGTGACTTATGGTCTGTATACAACTCAAACCACTCACCAAGCAAGTAATGGCGCTAAGACTTAAGCGCAAAAACTATGGCAGCAAATTCTAAATCGTGGGTAGGGTAATTCTTCTCATGGACCTTTAACAGCCTTCCACCATAGCATACCACCCTTCCCTTTTGCATCAAAACGGCGCCAAGCCCTGTCCCGCAAGCATCGGTATAAACTATGAACGGTTTACTCCCATCCGGCAAAACTAAAACTGGAGCTGTCGTCAATGCCCTCTTCAAACGTTGGAAAGCATCGTCACAGTCAACATCCCAAGAAAAGGTCAAATTCTTATTCATCAACCGTGTTAGTGGGGCCAATATCTTGGCAAAGTACTTGATGAACTTTCTATAATAGCCTGCCAACCCTAGAAAATTTCTTACTTTCGTTGCGCTTCTAGGAACCTTCCAATCTTGGATTGCTACCACCTTCGCGGGATCCTCTGCTATCCCTTAGAGACCACGTGCCCTAAGAACCTCATTTCCTTTCTCCATAAATGACATTTGGAGAACTTAGCTATGAGTTGATGTGAACGAAGGGTCTCTAAGACTTCCCTAAGATGTAGGGCATGTTCTTCCTCGCTTCTAGAGAATATCAAGATATCATCCACAAAGACCACAACGAACTTGTTTAGAAACTCCCTAAACACCCTACTCATCAAGTCTACGAAATAGGCGGGTGCATTCGTCAAACCAAAAGGCATGACGAGCCATTAGAAGAAACCATCGGGAGCCCAAAAAGCAGTCTTATCTATATTATCCTCAGCTACCCTCAACTGATGAAACCTTGTAGCTAAGTCCAACTGCGAGAAAACCAAAGCACCAACCAACTGATCGAACAAATCATCTATTCTCAGCAATGGGTATCTGTTCTTCTTCGTGAGCTTATTCAGCTCCCTATTGTCCACACACAATCTAAGTGAACCATCAGCCTTCATGGAAAAAACAATAGGAGCACCCCACTTCGAGATATTTCTTCTTGTGAACCCTTTCTCAAGCAACTCTTTCACTTGTTTACTAAGCTCCCTCCTTTCTATTAGAGCCGTGTGGCGCACAGGCAATGCAACTGGCTTTGCATTGTCCACCAAGTATATACGGAAATCTATCTCGCGTTTTGGAGGTAAGCCCCTAACCTCCTCAAAGACATCTGCATACCCACGGACCACTCGAACAGATTGCAAATCATCAATAGATGTGTCAAGAGATTATAGGTAGCTAAGCATAACAGAACCCTTAGGGTCGCATGAGATATCGAGAGTATTACCCAAACTATTCAACAGTCTAACTACCCTCTTTTCACAGTCGAGAATGGAACCATACCTGGCTAGTCAATCCATTCTTAGAATCAACCCATAGCCCGTGAAGCCAAGCACATAAGCGTTGCATTCGAACTCAACGCCATACACATATATTCTCAAATCTCGACATAACATAGAAAGATGAGCCATACCCCCAATAGGATTTGAGACAACCACGGGATCCACTACTATATTAATATCTAGGTGCATAGATTCAACAACAGAAGCTGATATAAACGAATGTGAAGCGCCACACTACAACAAAAAGGCTTTTCACAGCATTTCAAAAACGTTGTTAAAAGTTATAACAACAATAGTATAAACGTTGTATAACGACATGCTATCGTAGACCCCTAGTTTTCAACAGCAGAAAATAAACGCTGTTAAAAAGTATGTTTTACAGCGTTTTTTTGAGCTATTAATACTTTATGCACAACATTTTTGTTGAGCTGTTAATACTTTATGCACAGCATTTATAATGAGCTATAATAGTTTTCAATTATGTGTGGCTTCCATTTTCAACAGCGGATTATAAACGCTGTTACCATTATTTCACAGCGATTTTCTTATGCTGTGATAGTGAATATACTAGTTCCTGATATTTTTACTCCACTACTGCCACGTTCCATTGCAATATTTTTTATCAAAATCTACCCTCATTTCATCATATTTCAAGTAAACAATATACATAACATCGTATCAAACTAGAAACTAGCATATGAAAATATAATTATTAATCATTTTCATTAAGTAATACGAATACAATATCCGTAGATAAAATTTACATACATTCATAAACAAACGTCATACAACGTTGGATAAACTTATGAAAACAAATCTATTTACGATGCATGTTAAAAACATACATATTTATCCATTCAACCTTTGGTTCTGGCACATATCGCTTACGCATGTCGTTTATTGCTTTTAGTCCACACTGCAGATTGCTCCATTGTTCGTCGCTTTAATGCTTCAAGTCCACTTAAGCTTCAACACTGCTCAAATATACCTTTGAAGAATTAAAACAGTTAAATGAGTAGTTTAATTATAAATGAGCATACTATGGTGCTTACGGCAAATGCATCTCAGAGTGCATACTATGGTGCTTCAATTATAAATGAGAAAAATATTCTTTTGCAACCAAACTTTCCCATTAACAAAAACTATAAGTTCATAATCTTTGAAATTAAAAGTAACTTGCGTTGTTTTAAAGTTGTTTATTTAGCAAGCATAAAAGTAACTTGCACGTTAGTTCAAAAACGATATAACAGCAGCCAAGTTACATCCATAAATCTGACCATTTACCATCATCAACACTTTGTTATGGTTTTATGATTTGCTAATGCCTTGCTTTATTTTTATTACTGAACCCAATACGATTTCAGCTAGAATCATTGCTGCATCATACAACTATGTGGTACATCAAAAGCACATGGTCTTGTGCGTTTCAACCCATAAAGGTTATTCATTCTTCTACAGTGTCTAGCCCTGAATTGTCAGCAACTCAGGAAACATAATAGATATTATTCGGTGCCGTTGTGTTTATAGGTCATTACTCAATTCATTCTTCTACAATGAGTGTCATGGTTATTTAAACTACTGGTTTTTATATATTTCAGGTTAAGCATTAATTGCTTTTTAATTGAGGTTAGGAAAGTTCCTTGTTAATAAATATTCATGTTTAATTTTATTTTAACCAAGGATAGGAAACGTTTAATGTATATCCATGTTGAACTTTAAATGACATCTCAATACAAAAATTGTATTCATATTTAATAATACAAAGCATTCTTCTGGTCATAATCACTATCGATAGAGTTTCTATAAACTACAAGTGCAAGTTCAGGATAATGACAGTAATATAAATTACAATGCCAGTGTCAATCCACTCACTTTATAACTGTAGATTGTCTATCTAATGCGTAGTGAATAAAATGTTCTTTAGCTTCTAACCTATGTTTCTGGAACAATTGAAACAGTCAATTATTTTGCGTATAAGTACTGCTGCCTACCTACAGTAACATTTAAAATAATCCTCATTGAATGTACAATGATCCCTTACTAAATATTTCAGTATTATTTTAGTTTTATGCACGTTCAATACATGAATCCTTGAAGGATATGGATGAATACTTTTCTAAAACTAATTTACCATTTCAATAAACTTAGCCATATTCTCAATTTCAATAAACTCAGCTATTGCTCAGCCTTTTTAAAGCGAGCATATGCTCATTTTTTAAACTGAGATATATGCTCAGCTACAAAAAAGTGAGCTATGCTCAGCCCCAAAAACCTGCGCACTACTCAATTTTTTAATTGAATTTTTTGTTTTGGCAAAAAATAACTTAGCTTAGTTCAAAAAACCGAGTATTTAAAAAATTGAAAAACTAAGTTAGCTCAGCTTAGAAACTGAGCATTAGCTCAGTGCAAAATACCAAGTATACCAAGTTTAGGTCCAAACTTAGCATGAAAATTAAGTCCTTTTTTTGCTTTGCGTAGTTTTTTAACATGCAGATTTTGAAAATGCATGTAATACCAAAAAAAAAAAAATGAATTTGCTCTTGTAAAAATCTAAAATTTGCTCTTGCCATTTTTTAAATATACAATTGTAATAAGATGCTGGCAAGTGAAAAAATATGTTTATTTTTATAATAACTTTCCAACAAGGCCATCACTTAACATATGTTTTTACCTAAGTGCATAAAAAATGATTGTCTAGAAAATTTGAAAGAATTTTGATTCGATTTAATACCTAGCTCTTCCTTATCTGCACACTATTATCTGGAGCTCCAAAATTACTATACTGATCCATTTGTAGCATCTTCCGGATTTCTACAAGAAATGCATTGATCAACCCAAGACTGTTTAAAAATTATAAAGATCAGTAGTAAAGTAAATATAATTTAGTAGACATAAAAATAAATATCATCTCTCCAGCAAGTTCATACAGTTATTCATCCAGTGTTTTCTATATAATATTGCACAGTTTGCCATTATTCAATCATGTGATATTATATTGTATAAAGATGAAGAGACTAATATTAGACCAATTTAATGAATGAATTAGCTTACTTGCAACAAGCATGGAGCACAATACTGGCTCACAGCAAGGCCCTTTAGTTTTTTATTCACACGAAATATGTCCAACTAACTATTTATACATAAATATTAGACATAATCGATGCAAGCATACACTAAATAAATTATGAAAAAAAAACTACTTATACAGTGTTTATAGTTGTTAAAAACAAAGGGAGACCTCTTAGGCTTGCTGTCGGAACAGCAAGCACAATTGCGGTTCCAAACAGCAAGCCTGCGCTTATTATTCCGAACAGCAAGCTCTTAGACTTGCTGATTCGGAACAACAAGCCAGAGCTTGCTGTTTTGAACTGCAAGACCTTAGGCTTGCTATCGGAACAGCAATATTAATGATCATTTTTGTTATTCGAAATGCAATATATAATTTTATCTTTGTTTTGCTTTTATTTGTAGTTATTTCTACACTGTTTTTGAGTTATTGATAATTTTTGTGAGAAACTTATCAATGATCATGTTCTATTCTGCTTTGTATATGCCTGCTGGCAATATTAATGTAAATAAAAAAACAACTAGTAGTCTGCAAAAACAATCGTGTAGATACCAAGTTATTAAACACTAAAACCAATCATGATATAAAGTTTTTTTCAGTCTTTTGTTGTTACAGCTGATTTCAGCCCTTGTTTATGATATAGGTTTTACTTTTTTCCATAAAGGTCGCAAGAAAATTATAAGTAATAAATTTTGCCATCTCTGTTCCTTGATATAAGTTTCATTACTTTAATCTTGTTTCTACCGGTGATTCCTATCTTGTCCTTAAGTCGACCCAAGATATTCTATCACACAATATCAACAATAAAATGATGAAATTTACAAATTTGTTAAGCCATGCACACCATCTTCATATCAAACCAAATATCAACTAAACTTGATCACCATGGATTAGTTAATAATTTGTTAACACACCAAAATTTGTAGTTAAAACACATCTGTGTATTGTGGTAATGCATATCAAAACTAGAAAAGATGATTTAACTTACGCAGTATCATAATAAGTTAATAAGTTGCTCAACATATAAGTATAATATAAGATTTTCGATTAAAATACCATAGCATGCTTAGATTGCAGAATCAACTTCCTTCAGCACCAGGGGCGAATCTAGCTATCCCTTTTAGGAGGATCAAAGTTTGAGAGGGGTCAAGATTTTATGCAAAACTAGGTAAAACTGAGCAAAATTTGGCAAAACTGGGTGAATAACATGGGAGAATTAATGTTTGAGGGGGGTCAGTTGCCCACCAAAGCTTATACATAGATACGCCCCTGTTCAGCACCCACCCAAACCGTGCAATGCTGAACTAGAAATAAACAAGCAAGATTGTCACGAACATGCAAATATACTGTAAAATAAAGACAGTGGACAGCAACACGAAAGAATACGAACGTAAAAAGTTAAATACTAAAGCAAAGATTGGTCATCATTTCTTTTGCTACCTAAATTTATTTTGCTGCTCATTCATAAATTGGAACAATGATTGATACATGTTTTTTCCATTGTTTGGAAAGATGAAAGTTGTTGAGCTGACATGTGATAAAATTATCCCTGGAAAAGAAACATTCCATAGCACAAAATTTTATACACAACTGAATTGTCTTCCATAGTCCATAAAAACAGGAATCAAAAAAGGATTAATAAAAAAATCAGGAAAACGTTCACAAGGACAAATTTTAGGGCTTTTTTATCCATAAGGACAGCCCACTAAAATTTTATTCACAAGGACAATATACTGTCACGTGCGCTGATTTCTTTCTCATTCTTCGCCGTGCTTCTCTCTATCTCGAATTCTCTTCTCTAGTGCTTTTCTTTTCTTCTAATCACGAATTCATCTTTCACAAAATCACAAAATCAAGCAATAGCGCAATCATCTTTCAGGAAATAAAGCAATCGATCCACGAAATAACGCAATCGATTAACCGAATGTCGAAACCCTATTTCGATTTTGGAGATTACATCGATTGTTTTTTTATATAATCATTATAGCTTACTGTTCATCTGTGCGATTAGATTTTTTTTAATTTCTATCGGTGATTCATGACTTCTCTTGGTTCTGCAGTTTTAATGTTCAACCTTTCAGCGCGTAGGTATCATTTTTATATTTTTCTAGATATCATTTTTGTTTATTTACCACTGATTTATATTCATTTGATGTGTTTTTAATGTGATATTTATTATTTACTTGTATTGTTGCGTTATCTATGTATTACAGTCGAGCTTATTTTGTTATAATCAAACAAAATGTGGTGTAAGTAATTTTTGTGCTACTTTTTATTTAAAACATTTCTGCAGTTTTTAGGTATCATTTTTATATTTTTTTGGGTATCATTTTTACTGTATTCACTGTTGCTATGTTTTTTTAGTTACTTTTTTTTGCTGTATTAATTTTGTTGTTGTACTGTTGCACTAGCTTTGTAATTCAATTGAATTTATTTCATTTTGATCAATCAAATTGTGAATAAATCATATTTCACTGTAATGTAAGTAATTTTTGTGCTACTTTTTATTTAAAACATTACTGCAGTTTTTAGGTATCATTTTTATATTTTTTTGGGTATCATTTTTACTAGGCTCAATGTGCTATGTTTTTTTAGTTACTTTTTGTTGCTGTATTAATTTTTCTGTACTATTGCACTAGCTTTGTAATTCAATTAAATTTATTTCATTTTAATCTATCAAATTGTGAATTAATTATATTTCACTGTGATATAAGTAATTTTTGTGTTGCTTTTTATTTAAAACATTACTGCAGTTTCTAGGTATCATTTTTATATTTTTTTGGTTATCATTTTTACTGTATTCACTGTGCGATGTTTTTTTAGTTACTTTTTGTTGCTGTATTAATTTTTACTGTATTCATTATGATGTAACTCAATTCAAATCTCACAAAAATAATATTTATTCGCAATAATACCTACTGATTAAAAAAATAATAGCAATCAATTCGATTCAATTGTCACAAAAATGAGATTATTCTCAGTAATACACAATAAAACCCACTTGTATCATATGATACCTACAATGATACATAACTGATTTAATATGATACATTTTTTTTCCTACACAATCTAAGTACATAGAACACTGCTCCCCATTCCAAGCATGCATTCATGCATTTACTTTTACTTGTATGCAATCCGGTCTTGAATTCAACTAATCTCCAGCAGCATGCAGTATCTGCAAGATTTCCATACACAATCAAACTTATACCAACATAATACTGTAAATTCAACTAGAAAATATAAAACTGATACCTAAAAAAATATAAAAATGATACCTAAAAACTGCTATGATGTAAATTAATGTTGAAAATATAAAACTGATACCTAAAAATATATAAAAATGATACCTAAAAACTGCTATGATGTAAATTCATGTTGAAAATATAAAACTGATACCTAAAAAAATATAAAAATGATACCTTAAAACTGCTTTGATATTTTAAAGGAAAACTAATGAATAAAAATGTTTACATCTCACTTTGATTGATTAAAATGACATAATTTCGATTGAGTTACTAAGCTAATGCAACAGTACATGTAGAAAACTGATATATCACGAAAATAAATTAACACATAAGCATAACACTGTAATAACAAGAAAAATGATACCTTAAAAAATGGAAAAATGATACCTACGAACTGCTACTAAATTCACCATCCAAAAAAGTAACTTCCGTCGTTCATCTCTGTTGATCGTCTCTCTCGTTCGATTTTCTACGACGAATTCACAAAATCAAAATCACAAAATCATCTTTACTGTCTATCAAATCAAAATCAAAATCTGCGGCTTTGATTTGCTGTTCGATTGTTGAGATCGATTTCATGCCCTAATTTTTGCTGTTCGATTTACGTTTGAGGTTCGATTGTAAGATAGTAGGTGGATTTGATTTGATTTCCGGTTGAGATGATTTTGTTAATTTTGATTTGCTGATTTCATGGAAGAAGAAATCGGAGAAGAGAAAAAGGAGCGGAAGAAGAAATCACAGAGGAGAGAAATGGTGACAGAGATTTTTAATTATTAGTGGGCTAGCCTATTTACTGTCCTTGTGGATAAATTATTAGTGGCTTGTCCTTTTGGATAAAAATTTTAATTAGTTTGTCCTTATAAAAAATTTCCCCTAAAAAAATATAGGCTCAGAACAGAATACTTCACTGTCATATTTTGGGAAAAAAGAACTAGTAGAAATTAAATAATGACTTTTCTTTTGCAACAAAAAAATTGGGCACAAACACTATTATTTGAAATTAAAATGATTATTTTTAAATGATTAAATTATAAAATGAATTTATTAAAATAAACACCTATTATTTGACATGGTTGCATCATAGTTGTAGGAGTTCTGATACTAACATAAAAATTACAATTTTACAAAAGAGAATCGATAGCTTACTTGAGAAATTAACATAGATGAAAAACTAAGATCGGAAGAATTCAGGCTTTCGGTAGTATAGATGTTGTTGGCTTTATTATTTGATTGATTTTAAATTCTTACGAATAAGCTAAGAATCTGAACTGGGATTTTCACTGTTTGAGAGAGAAGAATGAAACACTGTTTTATAAGAATGGAAGAACTGAAGCGTACAAATCAAGAAGAGAATAAAAGCAATTAATTATAGATACTAAGTACGAATGGACCACCTGACCTATCATTAATGCTATTTGAATTGTAAAATATGACTCATTGGGTTCTTACCAGTGATTTGCTTGTACTGCTGATTCCATCCCACATAGTAGGATCTAGGGCTTCACATAACCCATATCCAATCCAACCCAACCCACCAACCCGACCCAACCCAACCCATCATAGTTCGGGTCAGATATGGATTACAATATGTAACCCATACTACATACGGGTCGGGTTTGATATTTTGTTCAACCCAGCCTTATTTTAACCCAACCCAACCCTATATTAAGAAACTAATTTAATATCAGCTTACTTAAAATTAGAATAGTATAATCCTAAAATAATATTTATGTATTCTATACTAATTATACAATAAAACATATTTCAAGTCAATCCAAACTAGATAGAATTTGACCAATATATTTTAAAGTGCATTTCAATGTATCTTAAAATGAAACACTAGTTCTACTATGTAGTAAATTAATTTTATATGATGTGTTTTACAATGAAATTTAATGAAATGTATCTTATAATGAATTGGTTATTTTAAATGCATTATGCTAGAAAAATATGATATATTATGCTGAATATTTTAATACTACTTTAAAAAAATCCCTCCATTCTCATTTTTTATTATATTCAAGCAACTCAATCCAACCCAACTAAACCCGAACCAACCCATATTTCAACCCAACCCATATCCAACCTCATATAGGGTCGAATACGGGTTGAACTTCCTTAAACCCATGCCTATGTGGGTTGGATGTAGTATTTGGTCCAACCCGACCCAACCCATACTTTGTGCAGCCCTAGTAGGATCTTATTTGTAAATGATCAAACATGCAGTCTAAATATTACTTACCTTGAAACTCATTTGCAGTAGAGCAATACTCTACAGTCCTTCCCTTGTTGTAATCAACTTCTTCCATTCTCACAAGCTGTCCATGGTATACTCCTGCTGAAGCTCTAATCATGCAACCATCCACAACATTTTCTATCTTCTTTCAGCATGCAATCTGAAAATGATCAAACATGCAATTTGAAACAGTGAAAAATTTCCACTTAAAATTTCATTGTCCATGCTTGTTGGAAAAACAAAATTGGTCTTTGATTTTCAATATTTTTCGGTTGGAAGCATCCCTTGTATCTTTCTTGAAATTTTAATAAGAATGTGTTTAAAGGCACGTTAATTATCTCAATCTATGCCATACATGTATAAATCAATCCTGCTACGTATTAAGTGCATATATAATTGGATGCAACGGTATAAAACTTTGTTTCCACTAAAACTGATTTCAAAGTACCATAATTCACTTGAGTATAGAACTTAAAGTGAACAGGAATTTTTTTTAATGCTATTTTGAAACAATCCTAAATAAATCATCTTAGTCTGGCATATTACTCCAAATAAATCAGCTTAATAGTTACAAAATTGAAAAATTGAACTTCTCCATCCATATAATAACCAACTTTTTATGAACAAATAATGTTCAATAATCATATTTTATAACAGTCACCAAAGTATTAATTAATAAACATTTAAATTCATGAGATGATTTGGTTTCAGAGACTGTTAGCAATTTTCATGCTTTTACTTGGTTAATTTATTAATAATAATTTAAACATTACTAAAATCCATGGTCTTTTAAATTTTCACATATCACAAAGTACATACAAGTTTTCAAATTTTTGTGAACTAGCATAAACAGGTACGATTATTTGAGCTTGAGTGCATCTCTTATTCATATATAATCTCAATATATAATTATTTATTGATTGATTTCTAAGGGCCAAAGAAACATTTGTGTGTATATCGATACGGAGTAAAGGTGTTTTCTTCAGGTATTTCCTTCTAAGCGTTGGAGAACAAAAACAAAACCAAGCTCAGAGATTATTTTGAATTCTGACCTTCTTTTTCCAATGTTTTGGAAGTCCCCAGGTTGAATAAGAACGTTTTCAAGCTCTTTCAAAAATTCCCTTTTCTTAAATGATACAATAATTAATAGAAAAACAACGTGCTCATTTATTTATGGTTATTCAGAAATCAAATGTGGTAAAGAAATAAATGTGCTCATTTGTGATATGTCCAATAAATGGGCTTATTTGTAAATGCATTATTAGTTAATACAACATATAAAGAATAGTTGAAAAAATATCTTATATTTATCTTACATTTGCATCACTTTGGGCATTAAATACAACAAAAACATGAAACCAAATGAAAATTGAAACTAGAAGAAAATAGAAACGTAAGCTAGTAAATGTGTGCAAAATCAAAGTTCACATCACTGTTTACACACTCATGATGCTAGTTCTATTTACTGTTATTATAATCATCATTACTGCTGCTCATTCCTATTACAGTCATCTTAGGTCACTAACATCAAATATAGTTACATATGCACATAAAAGAACAACATAAATTTCCTAAATAGTAAGTAGATCATTTGGAAAATCTAAACTATGCAATTGTAGAAAAAAACATATTATGAGAAACACACATAATAGTCAAATATTGAAGGTGTTAAAAATATCATGAAGAATTTTATCGGGTATTATATACAAGGTAACATATATAATTTTAGGTCCAGAAAAACACCGCCTGACATAATACTTGAAAAATAAAATTGGGGCAATGTCAGGAGCTTCTATACAGTCAAATGCTAAGCACATGTATCCCTAATAAAACTCTCCCTAACATAAGGATAAAATATGGATATACAAGGCAGTCATACTGGCCATACAACTGCAATGATGAGACTTAACAATATATAGTATAATTTTTTCCTGATGCATAGTTATAAAAGAAAGCAAAAACGTTGAAGCATGAGTAGATTTTATAATAAATAGAAAACAATTTAGACAACCACATTCAAGAAGATGATGAAGCAAAATTTAGTGACAGGCATATGTATGGGTCCAACAAAATTCTGACATTGATTTAAGTACATATTCAGTGGAGCATAATGCTAGGAAGGTGATGTGCCAACATGTCTAGCTTTAGGACATTTATTGAAATTTATCAACATTTGTTATTTATGTTTATCAATTGGGAATTCAAGAGAATGTAACAACAAAAATATAAAATACAATGTAAAAATTAATATAGTCATTATGTGCACAGTTAAAGCATTTAGAATAGTATATAAATTAGACTATGGTTTAAAGTCTAAACAAACCTGTATGCATTCTTTAGTAGTTAAAGTTCCATTAAAATGTAGAGAGACCACAACATTGCATTTCCCTCTTGATAAAAAACTACTTAATGAATAATTCCAACCTAATTATAAAAATATATTTGAGAAAGTAGAAAAAAAAAGAGCAAGAAACTATAGCATAAATCATCAAATTGTGCAAGCATCCAAAAACCATTATTATACGAGTATAAAATTCCTTGTATCACAGTCTACGTGAATATTGTTTTCCCACATGTTGAACCAAACCAACGTTGTTAACATATATGTTAGTAATCTGTGACAAGTAAAAAAGGCATGCGAGGAATTTAAGATTCCAAAATGTTTCCAAACTCAAATGAGAACTATTATTTTTTAGTTTTGGCAGAGTAAAACGCAACGTACTTTATAGAGAAAATGGAATATACTGCTTTGGAAAATAAATTTAGGAGGTACTTATTCATCGTTAAATTAAGGAAACTGCTACTTCAATAGGGGTCGTACCTGATTTTTTAACTGACTCTGAGTAAAAAAACTAGAACTCCCTTAAACTATGCAAATCAAGCTATGAACTCAGCCCATACAAGTTATAGCCAGTTGTAGCAGTACTCATAAATTAAACAATTCAAATACACAAAATAGACTACGTTAATCAGCAAACCATCAATTTAGATTCTAAATTCAGGGTAGTATAATGTGTCTCTTTTTTTTTCAAAGGATAATACAATATAACAAAAGGGGGAGAATCTAGCCATCCTCCAACGGCTCACAAAAACGATTTCCGCAGAAAGCAGAAACCGTGCACACACAAACAACAGATACAGGAAATTACAAGAAAAATACAAGAAAAATAAAAACAGACGACTGCCTTGCCCAAGACGAAGGCAGCAACAGGAGACGAACACTATAGCCTAGATCGGCGATGAAAGGCCCTCTAGCTGCAACCTGACCGAGCATAGAGCTCCAGCCTCGGTCAAATCCTCTGGGAGAACCTACTGGCAAAGACTGACAGACCCAAATAGGCGGCCCTGAACCTCCGAAGACATCTACTCGACAAGCTCTATAGAAACCTGAGAGGCTAACACTGCTAGAAAAACAGAGAAACTCCAGACCACCAATAGCTCCGGCTGCACCTGCTCTCGCCAGCCCATCTAGGAAGATGAACCGAGAGCTCCTTCCAGCCATGTCCATCAACCTTTGAAAACAAAAGACGCCCCTGAAAGGCCTACCTTCAAGCCATGTCCATCAACCTATGAAACAGGATCTACACAAAAAGCAAACGACATAAGATCCGGGGGGAGGGGGAGATAAAGATAAAGCCATTATAGAACAAAAAGAAAACAAAAGCAAAAGCAAGAAATCAACCAATACCTGCTCTGGGAGTAGCCGTTATTAATATAACATCAAAGATAACAGCCAACCTCCTAGAGTGGGAACTAAAGACGCCCCTGAAAGGCTTACCATGGAAAGCTAGGAACACGTCGCTCCTAACTTTCCGGATGATGGTAGGAGGGTCCATAGCCACTTCATCGAAAACAGCCTTATTCCGCAAACACCATAGGTGCCAGCCTAATGGTTAGAACCTTAGAAATGTCCTTGTTAGAGAAATTACACAGGCTGATTGGCCGGAAATCCGAACAAAAGCCAGGTTGGTCACACTTGGGGATAAGGATCAAATTGGTGGAGGTCCACCCCTTAGGGAGCTCTCCACCGGAGAAGAAAGACTGAACTGCACGACAAAAATCCATCTGTATTATTGGCCACACACTCTTGTAGAAAACCCCGTTGAAACCATCAGGCCCACTGGCACTGTCCTTGCTAAGAGCAAACACGCAAGAGCGTATTTCTTCCGAGGAAGGAGGTGCGGCTAGATCAGAGTTATCCGACGGGAGAATCAGGCGAGGAATGAAAGCAAGAAGAGACGGGTCAGAATCAACAACCGAAGGAGAGCTAAGGAAAGACTGAAAGTGAGAGAGAATAGTATCTTTGACCTCGTCCGGAGAAGAAGCCAAAGATAGGTCAGGGCAATGAATCTGGCGAATGGTGAGTCGTCTATTCTTCTTACGAATAGACGAATGAAAAAACCTGGAGTTCGTATCACCTTCAACAACCCACTTGATCCTCGCCTTTTGACGAAGATGATCTTGTTCAATACGAAGCTCAGACGAGAATGCTAGCTGGGCTACCGCCCAGGCCTCCTTGTTGGCAGCAGAGGGTTCCTCGTCAAAAGTTGCTTCTGCTAGCACGAGAGTTTCTTCAGCCGCTTGGACGCGATCGAAGATATTCTTGAAAACTAGCAGATTCCACGTCTTAAGACAAGTCTTGAAACGCTTCAGCTTTCGAGAGAAAACCACACAAGGGGGACCACTAACTGGGGAGACCCACGATTCTTCCACAACACTGTGGAAAGAGTGGTGAGATCTCCACATACTCTGAAACCTAAAAGAGGACGGGCCCGAGAGGGAAAGGGGGGAACAGCCAAGGAGCATAGGAGCATGGTCAGAAAAGGTCCGGTGTAGATGGGAGATAGAGAACGAGAAGGGTAGGATGAACCATCCTTCGGAGGCAAAGACTCTGTCTAGCCTTGAAAGAATGCGGTTCAGACCTTCTTGGTTGTTACACCAGGTGAAAGCCGAACCTACAAACGATACTTCAGCCAGACCGGAGCTGATGATGAAAGCATTGAAGTCCGCTACCGCCAAACGGTTAACGGCATTGCCTCCACGCTTTTCTGCTTGACTGGCGACAACATTAAAGTCGCCACCAAGAACAGATGCAGAGAAACCCAAGCCGGAAAGAGCGAGAATATCGGACCACGGGACTTGTCACTCAATCCTGTCGCACTTAGCGTAAACAGGCGAAAAAAGAAAGGAAGAAGAGAAGGAAGGAAAAGAGCACGACACTGATAACAGCTGATCCGAGTCGAAAAGAGGATGGACGACGACGCCTATGGACCAAATGATCCAAATCATGTCGTTCACGTTGGCTAAGGCACCACCAAAGCCAAGGGATAGAACAGAAGAGGTGATCGCGTCCGGACCCACCATAGGTTCCAGAAACGCTCCAAAACAGACAGAATGCTTCTTGACAATGCGCTTTAGCCTCGCCAAAGTCGCATCATTGCCAATGCCCTGAACGTTCCAAAAAATAAAGTTCTCCATGAAGAACAAAACAAAACAAGCAGATACTTAGAAGGAAGAAGACAGAAAACAATCCCACCACGGAACTCAAAGACGATAAAGAGTATGTCGAGTAGATCTGACGATCTGCTCGGACGCCGCTATAGAGCGTGTGCGAATGGTACGGGGTGTGCGAGGCCTCGGTCGAAAACTACGACGCGAGACTCGAGAAGACATCCTAGCCGATGACTCGTCGGACACAGAGACCAACAGAGAAAGGCTCGCATCGCCGACTGGAACAGGAACTGATACACTAGTCCTGGATGGATAGGAATTCTTAGTAAGACGAGATAGGCGATCGTTAATGATCGCTATCTCGGCCTTACTAAGAAGAGGAGAGGAGGACTGAACACGACCAACACAAGAAAAGGACTCAGAAACGGGAAGCGCAACGGTCATCCGATATGAACACTCAGGGAAAAACGGAAGCGATAAAAGCGGCAAAAAAGAAAGGTACGACAAGCAATGTACCGCTAGATCCAGAATGAACTTCACCGAAGCCGAGCTGTCTTCAGAAAGACAACCCTGCGCAGTTGGTGAAGTTCCGGGATCGGAAAACTGAGAAGCGACATATAGCGAAGGCATAACCAGTCGGCAATCTGCTTGGCAAAACGTGTAGTGGCCCAAGACTAGATCCACTATACGTCTACTACTGTAAGATCTCCAAGACCGGTTAGCCGGAACCATACGCAGCCAAGGACAAAAGCACAAACCGAAATGGACCAGTCGTAGCCCCACGAGCATGTTCTGCTGCTCACATGACCATCCCATGAAACAGATAAACAAAAAACCATCGATGCCACAACCCATAGAAAACGCACGAATAAACTTGCTTAGTCTAGAAGAAGAAACAAATAAAAAAAGCAAACTGGGCATAAACCATGATATAGCAAGAACTGGTAAAGAGTTAGTAGTGGAATTAAACCCATGCAAAGGCAACGACAGTGCTTCCCCGTAGAACAAAACAGAGAGCACCATAACAGAACCAAAGCAAACTCGTATAATAGAAACAGAAAACAGAAAACTCACCTGACTTGGAGAGAAAGGTTCAGCAATAACACAATGAAGCCCAGCAACGAAAACCAACATCCCACCTTCCGAATCCGATTGATCCGAATAACAAGAGTCATTCGCCTTCGCTGCAACACAGCCTAATCTTGGCTGCGGGCAAAGCAGGGGTCGTAAAACATCCAAAAAAGCCACCTCCTCCAAAATGTGGTCAAGCTCACTTGCCTCGCCAAACAAAGGTCATTGTGGCTGCAAGGTGAGACTGCCCCCATCCCGACGGACTGAAGATGACGTAGCTAAGTCGCCACTCCATCGCCAGTCATCAAGAACAGCTCCATCAACAGCCTCAAGAGATACGCTATCCGATGGACAATCAACAGCATCATCCGAAGAAGGATCCACACAGAACTCAGAAACAGCAGCAACAGAGACACCACTAGATCTGTTAGACGATCGCCTTTTATGGCGCCGTTTACGCTTGCGCTTAATCTTAACAGATGCTCCCATTAAACCTTCCAACGGAAACGAAAGAAAAGGTCTAACCTTCATAGCAATCGACATGGACAGTGTTCGGGTTGGGGTCACCACCTCCCCAACGTGAACTCTGCCGACACACGGACCAGCGAAGGCGAGAGGGCTAGGAGATCCGCTGCTAAACAGAGAACCAAACATAAGACCAGAAGGAGATGCTCGACAATCATGGAAAGCTGCTGAAAAAGGGACTCCTTTGAACGATAGGCAGGGTACAAAAGGGGTGATGAAATCCCCTTCTCCTTCTCTATCAGACGAACTGACCATTTCCCCAGATCTATTAGAGCAATCAGAGACAGATGATCTCTCCGAAAGGGGATACAGCCCCAGAGATCCGTTGTACACAGGAGTTAACTCCAAGGAAAAGCCTCCTACCACCAAGAATTGGTGCCTGAGCAACGCAACAAAAGCTTCCAGTTTCCATAAACGGATCTCAACAGAAGAAACATCCGTCAGCGTAACCGCTGCTGGATCTGAAAGCACTGCTCTTGAGTCTGTGTGTTCTTGATTCTTGTCTGTCATCCTTTTAATAGGATATCAGTATATGCTTTGGGTAAAAATAAAAAAATATTTCCAATAAATGTAAATAAACTCCAATCGTTTTAATCAATGTCAATCTCCAAAGTCAATCTCATAGCAAAAACAAATTTAACAATCCAATCTATTTCGTAATTTCATTAAAAGAAGATCAAGCAACATAATCATTCTAGAAACTGATTATATTTATTTAAGAATGATTCCTCTCATATTACACTAAAATAGGCTACAACATTTATCATTCCTCAACTTAAACAGAAAAATAGTATCAAAACCTAAAAAATGTTTACAGTTTGACTTACCAAACTTAAGATCGAAGTCTGAATCAAAGCCCAAAAACCCATGTCTAAATCAAAATATCTGAGCCAAAACTGGAGAATTCTAGAATCAACCTTCTGACCAAAAATAAATTAGTATTTGTTCACTAAAACCAAACATAAAAAACATGTCCAATTAGAATTGAATCAATTGAATTACCTTAATGAAGGAATTAGGGCATGACAGAATTCAACGAGGAAGGAATTAGTAAGAGGACGCTGAAGAGCGAGGGGATTAGGGCATAGCGAAACTGAAGAACGAGGGAAATGACAATTAGAGGAAATAAGCAAGGGAAATGGAAATTAGAGGAAATAAGCGAGGGAAAGCGAAAAAATTTAAAAGGCGAAACAAATGGAGAGGCAGCCTTAATTATTTTGCATAAAAACCTGGTAGGGTGATGGAATGTCAGCGTTTGTACATAAAATATCCATTTAGGACAAACTTTTCACTGCTTTACACAGAGAAACGCCAAGAACGATTGTTGTTAAAAAGCAATTTTGTTGTAGGGCCAGAATCAAACAAAGTACGTACAGGATGATCGAAAAGGAAAATCAAACTTTCAACAGAAATATTTCTACCTCTTTCTTGTCTAGGTGCCATGAGAGCATGAACCTGCCCTCCAGAAGTAGATCTTATCCTCTGTCCTTGCTTTTGTCCTTGCCTCCTTGGGCAGTCTTTAATCATATGTCATGCCTCACCACATTGGAAGCAACCTGTCTTCTTCTTCTTCCTATAGTCCTTCTTTAAATGGCTAGGTATTCCACAATTGTGAAACTTCCTTTTTTCTGAACCCTTGTTATCCCTGCCGCCCTTCTTTTGTTGTTGTTGTGCCTTCTTTGGATCCCCTTTCTTATCCTGTGCCTTATCTACATTATCTCTTCATGCATCAATGCCATGTCAACAAGATCCTCGAAAGTAGCCCCCACAGGAATGTGGGACATAGACAACCCGTGTAATGGAAGCCTTCTTATGTGGTGTATTAACTAATTCCATACCAAATCACGCTAACTGGTTAAACTTGTTAATGTACTCCTTCACAGACAAACTCCCATGTTTCAAAGCCAAGAACCTCTCGATATATAAACTCTCCTCTGCTTGTAAAAGAAATTTCAACTCGAATCTTTGTTTAAAATCCCTCCACGTCTCCACTGCATGTCCTCCATTAGTTACTTCCCACCAAAATGCAGCTTCGTCCTTCATCAGCCAAGCAGCTAGCTGAACCTTCCTTCCATCGTCTATCTCAAAGATACCAAACAAATCCTCCACTTCCTTGAGCCAAATTCGAGCCTCAACAAACGTCTCAGTTCCATAAAATGGTTTTCCACCCAACGCACGGAAGTCTTTGCATATCTTAGAAAAAGCGTCTACACGGGGAGGAGGAGGAGGAGCTGCTGCAGCCGGGGAAGGAGGAACGTCTGTTGGGCCTGCGGCGGTAGTCCTAGCCTCCAGATACCTTCTGAACCAACCTAGTATCTGTATGCCCTCGGGTATAACGGGTTACCCAGACATGCTGAAAGGAAAAAGGAGGAGATTCTAAACAGAGAATCGAAAGATAGATATATGGCTTTTGGGGATTATGTTTTCATAATAAAATTTTCTCTTGGAAATACCCTATTTAAAACATGTTTTCTGAAAATACTTCTCTCTAAAAATACTTTTGAAAATGGGCTTCAAAATCTTTTATTTGTTCTGGTAACCTTCAGCTCTGATACCACGTGTAACAACACCCCATGTACATTAATGTCACCCATTAAGGTAATGCATTAACTTTCATGGAGTATTACAAGAGTATAGAACATAATATCACAAGACATATATATATATATAATGGTACTTAAGAAAATTTAAAATTTATTCATTGCAGCGGAAAAGCAAAACATGTTTGGTTACAACATCAAAACCACATACTAGAGCCAAGTACACAAATATACATCTTAAACAAAATTATTATCAGAGTACATAAAAGTAAAACCATAATCCCACTGCAAATAGCCATAATGGAAAAGAGATAAAGCTGAGCGTTACTTTCAACACTTCTAAGCACTTCAAGAAGAAATAGGTCCAAGTAAAGCTTCACTAATCTCACCCTGAGGACCTTGGGGGGGGGGGGGAGGGGGGAAGAAAGAAAAGAGGCAAAACAAAAAGGGTCAGACATAAGTCTGGCGAGTCTAGTGACTTTAACAATATAATCAGTAAAGTAACAGGATAAGAGCATAAACGAATATAAGAGATGACTGTATCATAAGCATATATGATAAGGTAAACAAGGTAAGTAAGGTAGAACATCGACTGTGCTTCTAACCAGTACAAGATATGCTCTGCACTGTACCAACATACTAGTTACATACTAAAAGATGATCCCTTTCTACTAATCATAATAATGGCAGCTTCGTGTACTCCTAACTGCTCTCGTAGTTGCCCCACTTGCTCCTACCACCACTAGTATACCCGCTACCCTTCCCATTCGATCGGCTATCTAACCTCGTAGATACCTGTGCAGGTTCCACAATAGGGCGTATCACTCCCTAAGCTGGCAACCCCGATACTACTGAAATGCACAGCTTATATCTACACGATGCAACAATGTCTTACCTACAAGCCCAGAACCACGCACGCACATGACTCCGTTAGACTTGCACTGCCATCGCTAACTTTTTATTGACCTCTTACAATCAACCCTAGTAAGTGTGTCCCTATCCTCGACCTAGTTCGAGCTCATATAGATACTAAAATGGGTTACTGATTGAAAAGGGTCCACTCACTTGACACAAGCTTCCCTCCTAAGCTTGGTCCCCACTATTAATTCCCACTTAACCCCTCTTTATCATCCCCATGTCTAATCACATGTCTCATCTTGGTTAAGTGCTTTTATTAACCATGTTACCCACTTAACCCTTTATCATCCCCATGTCTAATCACATGTCTTATCTTGGTTAAGTGTTCATTAATTTATTATTATCGTAATCTTGCAAGACCTCCCACATTCGATTACTGTTTTGCGGTTACTGGATTTGCTAGGCTGTTCCGTGCAAGCTTATACCGCAATCCAAATATAACCTCATGTATTTGCATTATTACGCATTTAATTTCTGCCTTTGACCTCTCACATTAGGCTGTCGTTTTTGGTTGCTGGATATGCCGGGCGGTCCTAGGCATACTTCTACCGCAAACTAGTCTAACCTCATATCTTTGGCGTTCATTATCTCTTCTTTTATTCAAATCCAATTTCAAGTTCTGAATTATAACATATACTCCAATTGCCCATAATTTCCAATTCAAGTTACGTTTATAATTCCAAGTCATGCCTATAATTCCATGTATATAAATTGTACCAATTTATGTCGCAAATCAATTACATGATTACAAATCAATTTATGCCCAATTACATATTAT
The DNA here is from genome assembly GCA_030737875.1 of Allium sativum. Classification (NCBI taxonomy): domain Eukaryota; kingdom Viridiplantae; phylum Streptophyta; class Magnoliopsida; order Asparagales; family Amaryllidaceae; genus Allium; species Allium sativum. The sequence goes on along the minus strand of CM060923.1, from coordinate 533,508,629 downwards.
TCAATATTTTCCCAAACTTTTCCCAATCATTCCAACGTTATTCGTACACAAATCTCATCGCAATATGTTAGGCTCGAAGTTAGCTTAATCTCATAAAGAAAAAGGAAAAGAAGAAGGGAAGAGAATCATGACATCAAAATTTGCATAAAATAGGTATATGAAACATGAACTAGCATAGAACAATAAAATAGATCCAATAGGCATATGATAACAGTAATTTGGGTATGAATCTGAAAGATAAGAAATCTATAAAACTTGACATGATTCGTCTTACTTATAGGCATGATCATTAAATCCAATTGACAATCCTATCAAAATTACTTTTTAATTATATGTGAAAGTAACATGGACTCACAGCGACAGGATTTAGGAGAGAGAGGATAGGTCTGAATTCTGATTTCTGAATTTGATTAGCTAAACCGTTGTAGAATTTGGTTCTTATCTTCCAATTTGAATATTCTTATTCTGATTTGCTTTGGTGGAGAAGAAAGTCTTGGTTAATTTAGATTAGAGCAGCATGGAGGCACCATGGATGAATAACTATGAGATTAGGGTTAGGTTTAGGGGTATTTTATTAATGCTCTAGGTGAATTAGGACCGTTAGATTAGATCAGGATCCATCCGAACCATCCAAACCAAAAAAACACGTTATTTAACCAATTCCAGAAGGACACATCAGCCCTAGACCATCAAAATACGTAGGCTAGCTATGGACAGATGGGGGTCGACACCCTTACAGGTAGGTCGACAGCCTTATCGATACCCCTATAAGGGGGTCGACACCTATGTCGACTCCCCTAAGGGGTCGATACCCTAGAGCGGGAGATTTCCCGCTCACCCACATTTGGCTGATTTTGATTTTTAAATTCATTTTTGATTTGTTATTTAATTAATATTAATTTCGGCTAATTCTTGAATTCCTCTAAGCTTCATAACTTCTTCGTATGAAATCCGATTAACACAAACTCGGACTCTATTCCAAGTAGAATTCTGAGACGAACGCAATGGCGCAGCCTGTTTCCCTTAATTCTTCTTATAAAAATTAAGTATTCTCTAATTATCCCTTATGTCATGTTTTAAAATTACGTGGTGTTACATCGTATTTTATATTTTATATTTTATATTTTATATTTTATATTATATATGAAGTAATAACCCAGGTCATAACCATGGTCATAATTGAGGTCATAACTGTAACACCCCGTATTTCTGTTAACACTAAAGTTACTAATTTAAGAATAACCAATGCTTAATATAATAAATGTGTAAAGGGGAGATTTATCTAATGTGCATACAAATTTAATAATAAATGTGTAAAGGGGGGATGTATCTAATGTGCATACAAATTTAATAATAAATGTGTAAAGGGGGATGTATCTAATGTGCATACAAATTTAATAATAAATGTTAATAATGTACATTAAGAAAGTAATTGTGAATAATTGGCTTCTCTTTAGAATGGATGGCTTTGATTAACCTTGGCTTCATCGACGGCTCAAATTAACTTGCAATCCTATATAAACAGCCCCCTAGTCTCCTTCCCTTTGCACCATTCTTCTCTAACCTTATGCTGCACAAATTCTTGATGGACATGGCTTCTTCTTCTTCCTCTAAATCTAAATAAATAGATTAAAATAAAATATAAATCAAGATGAGGATATGCTGCTCAAGTCTTTCAAGAGAAGATTCAAAACAAGTTAGGATTCAAGTAAAGATTCAACGGCTTCAAGCAACGCTATCTCTCTATTCTTTTCTAGATCCAATCAATGTAAGTCGGTTACTTTTTAGATTTGAACGCCTTTTCTATTTGTGACATAAAATTAAAAGAATATAAGAAATATGCCTTATCATTTCATTGAATCTGTGCTTGTTTATGACTTTGGATCTGATTCTTGATTATGGCCTAGAACACATTGTGACTAAATTGTCAATGCTTAAGATTATGACTATGGAACTGTGGCCTTTGAAACCATAAGCCTTTGACTATGAACATAAGCCTTTGACTTTGAACATAAGCCCTTGACTATGATCATAAGCCTTTGACTATGAACATAAGCCTTTGACTAGGAGCACAAACCAACGCTTATGACTATGACAAGGACAATAGTGGATAATTACCTATGATTCATGAACATGATATTATTGCCTAGGATTATGACTGTGAGATTGGATCTAAACTTGATTATCTATTCAGTTTATTCTTAATTATCCTTAGATCTTGATTATGGGAATTTATCTATTAAGTTAGATCTACCCATATACTTGAACCTATATTATTTGTTCAACCCTTTTTATGTCATAATATTATCAGATCTATAGGCCTTCGATGCTTTAATCAATTTATTCAGTGTAATTTGTTAGATCTGTGATTAGTGAATTATCATCTTCTTCCAGCCATTATGTCTATCTTTTCATGGCATTTTGGTTCATTCCCTTTTTATCCACGAATCTAGATTTATCTATAATCTAGGACGAAATCACGATTACACGAACGATGGGAATACGATTTGGGCAAATCATAAATTTGACTTAAACATGGTTGTAAACTTGGAAATTGGCATAATGTGGAACATGAACATAATTATGATTGACATAGTTTAGAACATGTATTATGGCATGTTTATTAGAACGCAAATTTGAAAATTTGACATGAATTATGGAATATGTAATTTGACATATTAACTTTAGTATTGGCAAGTAAGCTAAGTTTTAGGCGTAAACGGTAAACTAGAATAATAATTCTAGTCTTGCCATAAACGGTAAACTAGAATAATAATTCTAGTCTTGCCATAAACTGTAAATTAGGATGTTAAATCAGAATTGGGTCAATTAAAGTTAATTTGGCATAATAAGTATATTAGCACAAATTTTGAATTTAGTCATAATTGTGAGTAATTGTCATGTTTAGAACAATCATGGTTAGTGACACTTAATTTGGTATAATTTACATACCAAAAACTATAAATATGATATATAGGGAAAATAAGCCATAATAATAAATGTTGACAATGTACATTAAAAGAGTAATAATGGAATAAGTAAATTAGGGAAAATTTACTTATAGAATTTATCCTAAATGAGAAAAGTAAATTTAGACAATACGAACATGTTTAACCCGAGGTTGGATTGAGTTGTGATGTAAACTTGCCTGGACCTGCCCGGTTGTCTAGTCATCACAACAATAACTATCCAATGTGGGAGGTTATGCCATTGAGCCCGATAAAGGCCCGAGGTTAGACTGAGTTGTAGCGTAAGATTGCCCGGAACCAACCGGCATACCGGCAGCCACAACAATACCTGTCTAATGTGAGTGGCTGGTGATTTAATAAGACAATTAAAGTTAAGCTAGAATGGGAGGGTTAAGTCCATAAGAACACTTAACCAACTTAACACAGTTAAGTTAGAACAATAGGGTTAACCTAACTAGAACACTTAGCTAATTTAATATGTTAACCAGACTAGAAATTGGGTTTAAGTAAATTCAATACACTTAGCCAATTTAGCATGTTAACTAGACTAGAGGTTGGAGATAAGTAAAGTTAATACACTTAGCCAATTTAACATGCTAACTAGACTAGAGGTTGGGGTTAAGTAAATTTAATACACTTAGCCAATTTAATATGTTAGCTGGACTAGACCGTAGGGTTAAGTAAGCTTGAACACTTAACCATCAGAGTGTGATAAATGAATAGGGTTAAGTTAAAAACATGAAGGGACAATACTTAACCATTAAAACATGTTAATCAAACCAATGTTAGGGTTAAGTTAACTAAGGGAACACTTAACCGTTATAACATGTTAGTTAAAACCAATAGGCAAGGTTAAGTTAAAAAGGAACACTTAACCAATACAAGATGAATGGGTAGGGTTAAGTAAATACTTAACCAATATAACTTGATGCTGGTAGGGTTAAGTCAGCATGAATTACTGGTAACACTTAACCAGTTTAACATGACAAATGAATAGGTTAAGTTAACTTGTATTGACTAATGACACTTAACCAATCCAACTTGACAAGAAAGAGAACTAAGTAGTAAACCTTAGTTAAAAGACTAAGTGGTAAACCTTAGTTAAGAAAACGACGATTCAGGAAACCAAGTGGTAAACCTTAGTTAGGAAAAATAAGTAGTAATCCTTAGTATAACACGAGGAGGAGCGAACGATCTTAAAGAAGGCTCCAACGAATTGGGTTACGAAGCCCGAGGCTTCGAGGGGACATGAGGGTACTCTTGGTATCCCTCTGTGAGGTGGCAGATGATCCTCCTGGGCTCACAGAGGTTAAGGTCTGCGTTAGGAGAACCAAGGGTATGTCTTAGTTGCAATATAAGGCAACCTAAAGACTAGGATGGACCAGCGTGATTCGGCGGGACAAATGGCCCTGTGATAGCGACCCATCGTCTACCTACCATCTTGAGTCAATCGAGATACGGAAAGGCGGAGAACTCCAAAAGACCATATACTTGCTATCTAGTTATGGTTGCGGATAGCCATAGGTTAGTGGGGCATAGGAGGGCCTGCGTATAGTTCTCATTTTTCTAGGTGTGCCTTTCAATAATTGAGGGAGGGGTCAAGTAGGACCATAGCCACTGGAAAAAAATAGACCTTAGCATCTGCATCGGCAGATAACTTAAAGCTCCCGACCAAGTTCCGTGTTTCTTGATTTGCCCTGCCACGGGACTCAGGTCGCACATATAGAGGACATGTGCATCTAAACAGCGATAACGATTCACGACACATACGTGGGGAAAGTCTAGGAACATATACCGCTCTAGGTAGTGTGTCCTAGACTAGGGGCATCGTTCGACAGGTAGCGTAATCCCTAGTTTGACCTAGGTGGCATAAACCCTGAATCTGTGAAGCATTAGATAAGCCGCGTAAACCCGAGTGGAATCTAGGAAGCACTTTGATATAAAACCCTAGATTAGATCTAGGTAATAAATAATAAATGTACGCCTAAAGGCAACCACAATTACTGGGATTGGGATCGCGTTATCATTTTAGACAGATTACTAGATGGGACACTAGATAGGTGGTGCAGAGACATAGAAACTATAATAACAGGTTAATAGCGAAGTAGAGATAGTATTAAAGCATATCCAGTTTATCTTGTCTTAGCATATCTTGTGTTAATCTTATCCTATCTTGTTGGCCCTATCATCATGGTATTGTCTTGTATTCAGTTAATTCATGTCGTTTTGTTTTTCCTTGTTCACATGCTAGAAGTAACTGAACTTACTAGACTTTATGTCTGACCCAGTTTTCTTTCGTCTTCTTTTCTTCCATTCCCCCCCCCCCCAAGGTAGTTAAGGAGGGAATAGTATAGCTCAGGTTAGATTGGACCGTCACTCTTCCCAAGCTCGAAGATTCTTTGACAAAGTGCTTTGGACTCTCTTTTTCTGCTGCTATGGCTGGCTTATGCTACATTGGGGAATATAAATGTTATTTTATGCTTCTTTATTTTGTAAGACAGATGATACTCTGATATTGGAAAACAATTGTTGTACAAACTATTTTATCAATAAAGTAAAGTTTTATTTTCCGCTGTTTTAATTTTGTCTGTCTTGTAATTTATCTGCATCTTTTACCCTAAATGCTCTACAGAACTTAATGCATTCCCTTTGTGAGTGACACTAAAGGATGTGGGGTGTTACACTTGGTATCAGAGTTGAAGGTTACCGGATCAGATAAAAGATTTGAAAAAAATTATTATTTTCAAACAGTTTTAAAAGAAGCATTTTCAAAAGAAAAGTTTTGTTTTGAAGGCATATTCCCCAAAAGCCATGCGCACTATCTTCTGATTCTCTGTTTGAATTCTTGTCACCTTCTTTCTTGAGTCTCTGGGGCTCCTGGCTTTCTGGGAGGTAACCTCATTGAAGGGCGAAGTAGTGCCCGAATTCCATCTATAACCGTAGTAGTTTCACCTGCGGCTAGTTTCTTTCAAGCTTAGTAGGGTTTTCTGTACGATGGAGGCAGCTTTCGAGAGATTTGTCAACATGATTACACACGAAAGAGGATGAGGAGTTTGGCTAAGGAGCACAACCCAAAGATGAGGAATTCATGGATGTAGACTTGGCTCACGAAGGAGGAAGGGATTATAAAACCTAAAACAAGAGGAAGTATCTTTACTATGGCAGAATAGAGCATATAATTAAGAACAAAGGAAAAGATTTTCAGAAGGGCAAGTACATGCTTTCACCACTTAGCGTACCTAGGAGAAAGGTAGTAAAGTTCTGTTGGAAGAGTTTAGCTTTTCTGTTTGTACTCTTTCTTTTGGTTTTAGCACTTCGCATTTGTTCATATTTGCTTCCATAGTTGAGTCTCTGCACCTTAGTACTTGTATAGTAAAAGATCCCAACTAGTGCTCAAGTGTTTGGTTGTTTTTTCTTAGATCATCTCACGTAGATCGTCCAAATTCGGAGGAGACATTCCTCGGGTGCTTGTCTGATATTGGTTTAGGCCTTTGGGGCTTGTACTTGTGGGATGTTGAGTTCGACTAGGATGGTTTGCTTGAGAGATGGATAGTTGTGGCAGGCGCTCTATATAGAGAAGGACTAACCTTAAGAGAGGTAAAAAGTACGTAGTGACCTTTTGAACCTCATAGTTATGGCATGATGGATAAGCTAAGAGGAGAGACCTCTGATCATCCTAGTATATACACTCAGTATCATGGTTGACATTTGTTTATTTTGGAAATGGAGGTCAAGAAACTTCGCAATCGTGAAGTTGAATCTGTTAAGGTACATTTGAGTAAAGCTCAAGAAGACGTGACACGGGAGATTGAAGATAAGGCATACGCGCCTCATACCCTTTTTCTTAAGGGTACATCCTTGATTCCTTTTTTTTAGGAATTCTATGCATACTAGTTTCTAGCTTTTAAGGTATATCCTTTAGGACGTATCATCGATCCTTAGGTAGAAACCCTTTTAGATGTAAACATGTATTTGAAACATGTTATGGTTGATGGTTTCGAATGGTTGCTAGTGGTTGCTCGTGAATGCATATACACACGTATTAAGCACTAGATCAGCTCAGACGCTTTCATATTTCATTTACATATGTATTTGTTTATGAATTGAACTTAATGTGTTATCATATGGATGTCGCATTTGAGCGAATGATTGTGCACTCATATAGAAATAATATGTATCATTAGGATTTGCATACATATTGGACGCATGGCACTGACGTGATCTGCATTAAGGAGGTCAACTGAATCAGTAGACTGCCTGATTTTGCATTAGATAAAGACATGTACACACACTATGCATATGAACATACAAGCATTAGAAGTCTTTAAGGACAATGGATGACTGCGTTTGATGGTTGAGTAGATGGATGATTGGATGGTAGGATTTACATTCTTCTTGACTCGAAGATTTCGGGGTCGAAATCCTTTATGGAGGGGAGAATGTAACACCCCGTATTTCTGTTAACACTAAAGTTACTAATTTAATAATAACCAATGCTTAATATAATAAATGTGTAAAGGGGAGATGTATCTAATGTGCATACAAATTTAATAATAAATGTGTAAAGGGGAGATGTATCTAATGTGCATACAAATTTAATAATAAATGTGTAAAGGGGGAATGTATCTAATGTGCATACAAATTTAATAATAAATGTTAATAATGTACATTAAGAAAGTAATTGTGAACATAATTGGCTTCTCTTTAGAACGGATGGCTTTGATTAACCTTGGCTTCATCGACGGCTCAAATTAACTTGCAATCCTATATAAACAGCCCCCTAATCTCCTTCTCTTTGCACCATTCTTCTCTAACCTTATGCTGCACAAATTCTTGATGGACATGGCTTCTTCTTCTTCCTCTAAATCTAAATAAATAGATTAAAATAAAATATAAATCAAGATGAGGATATGCTGCGCAAGTCTTTCAAGAGAAGATTCAAAACAAGTTAGGATTCAAGTAAAGATTCAACGGCTTCAAGCAACACTATCTTTCTATTCTTTTCTAGATCCAATCAATGTAAGTCGGTTACTTTTTAGATTTGAACGCATTTTCTATTTATGACATGAAATTAAAAGAATATAAGAAATATGCCTTATTATTTCATTGAATCTGTGCTTGTTTATGACTTTGGATCTGATTCTTGATTATGGCCTAGAACACATTGTGACTAAATTGCCAATGCTTAAGACTATGACTATGGAACTGTGGCCTTTGAAACCATAAGCCTTTGACTCTGAACATAAGCCTTTGACTAGGAGCATAACCCAATGCCTATGACTATGACAAGGACAATAGTGGATAATTACCTATGATTCATGAACATGATATTATTGCCTAGGATTATGACTGTGAGATTGGATCTAAACTTGATTATCTATTCAGTTTATTCTTAATTATCCTTGGATCCTGATTATGGGAATTTATCTATTAAGTTAGATCTAACCATATACTTGAACATATGTTATTTGTTCAATCCTTTTTATGTCATAATATTATCAGATCTATAGAACTTCGATGCTTTAATCAATTTATTCAGTGTAATTTGTTAGATCTGTGATTAGTGAATTATCATCTTCTGCCAGTCATTATGTCTATCTTTTCATGGCATTTTGGTTCATTCCCTTTTTATCCACGAATCTAGATTTATCTATAATCTAGGATGAAATCACGATTACACAAACGATGGGAATACGATTTGGGCAAATCATAAATTTGACTTAAACATGGTTGTAAACTTGGAAATTGGCATAATGTGGAACATGAACATAATTATGATTGACATAATTTAGAACATGTATTATGGCATGTTTATTAGAACGCAAATTTGAAAATTTGACATGAATTATGGAATATGTAATTTGACATATTAAATTTAGTATTGGCAAGTAAGCTAAGTTTTAGGTGTAAACGGTAAACTAGAATAATAATTCTAGTCTTACCATAAACTATAAATTAGGATGTTAAATCAGAATTGGGTCAATTAAAGTTAATTTGGCATAATAAGTATATTAGCACAAATTTTGAATTTAGTAATAATTGTGAGTAATTGTCTTGTTTAGAACAATCATGGTTATTGACACTTAATTTGGTATAATTTACATACCAAAAACTATAAATATGATATATAGGGAAAATGGGCCATAATAATAAATGTTGACAATGTACATTAAAAGAGTAATAATGGAATAAGTAAATTAGGGAAAATTTACTTATAGAATTTATCCTAAATGAGAAAAGTAAATTTAGACAATACGAACATGCTTAACCCGAGGCTGGATTGAGTTGTGATGTAAACTTGCCCGGACCCGCCCGGTTGTCTAGTGATAACAACAATACATATCCAATGTGGGAGGTTAAGGCATTGATCCCGATAAAGGCCTGAGGTTAGACTGAGTTGTGGCGTGAGACTGCCCGGAACCAACCGGCATACCGGCAACCACAACAATACCTGTCTAATGTGAGTGGCTGGTGCTTTAATAAGACAATTAAAGTTAAACTAGAATGGGAGGGTTAAGTCCATAAGAACACTTAACCAACTTAACACAGTTAAGTTAGAAAGGTAGGGTTAAGTTTACTAGAACACTTAGCCAATTTAATATGTTAACCAGACTAGAAAGCGGGGGTTAAGTAAATTCAACACACTTAGCCAATTTAACATGTTAACTAGACTAGAGGTTGGAGATAAGTAAAGTTAATACACTTAGCCAATTTAACATGCTAACTAGACTAGAGGTTGGGGTTAAGTAAATTTAATACACTTAGACATTTTAATATGTTAGCTGGACTAGACCGTAGGGTTAAGTAAGCTTGAACACTTAACCATCAGAGTGTGATAAATGAATAGGGTTAAGTTAAAAACATGAAGGGACAATACTTAACCATTAGAACATGTTAATCAAACCAATGTTAGGGTTAAGTTAACTAAGGGAACACTTAACCGTTATAACATGTTAGTTAAAACAGATAGGCAAGGTTAAGTTAAAAAGGAACACTTAACCAATACAAGATGTTTGGGAAGGGTTAAGTAAATACTTAACCAATATAACTTGATGCTGGTAGGGTTAAGTCAACGTGAATTACTGGTAACACTTAACCAGTTTAACATGATAAATGTATAGGTTAAGTTAACTTGTATCGATTAATGACACTTACCGAATCCAACTTGATGAGAAAGAGAACTAAGTAGTAAACCTTAGTTAAAAGGACTAAGTGGTAAACCTTAGTTAAGAAAACGACGATTAAGGAAACCAAGTGGTAAACCTTAGTTAGGAAAACTAAGTAGTAATCCTTAGTATAACATGAGAAGGAGCGAACGATCTTAAAGAAGGCTCCAACGAATTGGGTTACGAAGCCCGAGGCTTCAAGGGGACGTGAGGGTACTCTTGGTATCCCTCTGTGAGGTGACAGATGATCCTCCTGGGCTCACAGAGGTTAAGGTCTGCGTTAGGAGAACCAAGGGTATGTCTTGGTTGCAATATAAGGCAACCTAAAGACTAGGATGGACCAGCGTGATTCGGCGGGACAAATGGCCCTGTGATAGCGACCCGTCGTCTACCTACCATCTTGAGTCAATCGAGATACGGAAAGGCGGAGAACTCCAAAAGGCCATATACTTGTTATCTAGTTATGGTTGCGGATGGCCATAGGTTAGTGGGGCATAGGGGGGCCTGCGTATAGTTCTCATTTTTCAAGGTGTGCCTTTCAATAGTTGATGGAGGGGTCAAGTGGGACCATAGCCACTGGAAAAAAACAGACCTTAGCATCTGCATCGGCAGATAACTTAAAGCTCCCGACCAAGTTCTGTGTTTCTTGATTTGCCCTGCCACGGGACTCAGGTCGCACATATAGAGGACATGTGCATCTAGACAGCGATAACGATTCACGACACATACGTGGGGAAAGTCTAGGAACATATACCGCTCTAGGTAGTGTGTCCTAGACTAGGGGCATCGTTCGACAGGTAGCGTAATCCCTAGTTTGACCTAGGTGGCATAAACCCTAAATCTGTGAAGCATTAGATAAGCCACGTAAACCCAAGTGGAATCTAGGAAGCACTTTGATATAAAACCCTGGATTAGATCTAGGTAATAAATAATAAATGTATGCCTAAAGGCAACCACAATTACTGGGATTGGGATCGCGTTATCATTTTAGACAGATTACTAGTTGGGACACTAGATAAGTGGTGCAGAGACATAGAAACCCTAATAACAGGTTAATAGCGAAGCGCAGAAAGTATTAAAGCATATCTAGTTTATCTTGTCTTAGCATATCTTGTGTTAATCTTATCCTATCTTGTTGGCCCTATCATCATGGTATTGTCTTGTATTCGGTTAATTCATGTTGTTTTGTTTTTCCTTGTTCACATGCTAGAAGTAACTGAACTTACCAGACTTTATGTCTGACCCAGTTTTCTTTCGTCTTCTTTTCTTCCCTTTCCCCCCCCCCCCCAAGTAGTTAAGGAGGGAATAGTATAGCTCAGGTTAGATTGGACCGTCACTCTTCCCAAGCTCGAAGATTCTTTGACAAAGTGCTTTGGACTCACTTTTTCTGCTGCTATGGCTGGCTTAGCTACATTGGGGAATATAAATGTTATTTTATGCTTCTTTATTTTGTAAGAAAGATGATACTCTGATATTGGAAAACAATTGTTGTATAAACTATTTTATCAATAAAGTAAAGTTTTATTTTCCGCTGTTTTAATTTTGTCTGTCTTGTAATTTATCTGCATCTTTTACCCTAAATGCTCCGCAGAACTTAGTGCATTCCCTTTGTGAGTGACACTAAAGGATGTGGGGTGTTACAATAACCCCAACCTAGCCCCTAACCGAGCACATAACCAAGCTAAAACCAAACCCATAAAAATTAACATAACCAAGGCCATAACCGAAATCTTAAACAAGCTTGTAATTGAATTTATAACTGTGCACTTAATCGAGTTTATAGGCTCATAGCATATTGTTCAGTTTTCTATTATGTTTCCTGTAACACCCCATATTTTCTGTAATCATAACAATAACAAATCAAGGCAGAATTAAATTTTAAAATAAGAATCAAGGGAAATGGGTTGCTCTATTGTGTTCGTCTCGAAATTCTACTTGAAAATGAGTCCGATTTTTCGAAAAACGGAGTCAGTATGACCATGTTATGACCCTCCGAAGTTTCAGGAATTTTTAGAATAAAAAACAGCTCGAAATTCGAATTCAGACCCCAGGGCAGACTGGGCGGGAAATTTCCTATCCAGGACCAGGTCGACCTGGGGGTCGACACTATGGTCGAACACCCAAGGGCCAGGTCGACACTATGGTCGACCCTATGGTCGACCTGGTGCCAAAACCTAGTTTTCAACCTGAGTTCATTTGGATGTTTCTGGTCTCGTTTTCAGTCTAGATTCGTCCTCCTAAACCTATATAAACAGCCCCCTAGCCTCATTTTCTCTACACAATTTCATTCTGTCTATACTCTGCCTCTGTTCTAATTAAAAATAAAAATGGCGTCGCTACTCTGCTGGAATCAAAACTTGGACTGATGCATCTTCTTCCAACCTGAATAGAATTAAAAGCTAAATCAAATCTCAAATCAAAGTTTAGAGCTACAACAACAATTAAAGAAGAGTAATTCAGCATTTCTGCATCGACAACAGTTTATTATCCTTTCTTAACACCATGAAAGGCAAGTACAGTTATTTTCCGATATAAACTTAAATTATAATTGTGACATGATTGTAAATCTGAATTTGAGGTTGTGTACATTTTGTTCTGATATATTTTATTCTGTATCTCTTTCTTCTTTCGGGTCTATAGCCAGGCTACCATGAGCCTGCGCCACATATCATAAGAGATTAACGCACAAACGCTAAACTTTGGGACAAATAATGGATGATGGCATAATTGGACATGGCTATTCTGTGAATGATGTTGTAAACTAGATTTAGATCTATGCATATTCTGTGAATTGGAAGAAGAGGAACCATTGTATGTTAACATGTGACTTGAGACTTTGGACATAACGCATATTTTGAATTAAGATCTGTTATAATTTAAAGTTCTAGATTGTTGGGTATATTTTTATATAACGATTCATGACTTGAGATAAAAAGAGAATATGACTTAGGTGTGAAGATCTATATTAAGACTTGATAACTGTTAAATGTGAATAACACCTAAGTGGGAGATTTTTAAATATATTACATGCATTGAAATCGATGGCTATATTTGGTATAATTTATATGTGAATCTTTTGAACTAGGCAAGTTTAACTAAGACTGGGACATGTGTTATATGGTAAATTATGACCATGATCTGTGCCATGTAAATTCAATGCAAACGTGGGGTATATGATCATATTGTGAATCATAACAATTATTTAGGCATGCAAACTTAGGCCAAATTTATAATTAGGCAAGATATGTCAATGAAACTTTAAGGAATGATTAAATCTGTTATATTGCCTAATCTGCTAGTTCTGTTATTTTGTCTAAACTGCTAATTAGATTGAATTGCCTAATCTTCTAATTATGTTAAATTGCCTTATCTGCTAAATCTGCTAAATCGCCTAATCTGCAAGATCTGTTATCTGTTTAATCTATTGAATGGCGTAATCTGTTGGAACTGAAATGCTGAAATTTGAAGTATGTAAATTTGTAGGCTCGATTTAAAATTGAGCAAAACTTGTTAATAGAACCTCGAATAATATGTTGTAACTTGTACAGAAGTTAATTTGTTAAATTAGCATGATTAGTCTGATGTTAGCATAGTCTGTGAATGAATGCATTGGCTAAACATGAAACATGGCTAACTCAAGGTTAGAATGAGTTTGCGGCGTAATCCTGCCCGGAACCGCCTGGCACATCCAGTGGCCACAAACAATAGGTTCTAATGTGAGAAGTTAGTCATAACGTGCTTGAAATCCGAGGTTAGTCTCAGTTTGCGGTAGAAACCTGCCCGGAACCAACCGGCCTAACCAGTGGCCGCAAACTGTCAGTCTAATGTGGGAGGTCTGCGCATTAATTTTTAATTAATACAAATCTAAGATAAATATGATGTCTAAAACGTGTTGGGTGGATAGAGTTAAACCAATTGGACTAATGAATTTAAAAAACCCGTTTCGTGAATCTGTAGGCCCAATTACAAGTTAGACAAATCTGTAAATCTGTTAAATCCGTATATCTGATCCGTTAGTCTGAAAACTTGTCTGATCTGTGAACTAGTTTATCTGAACTCTATATATTTAAACTTGTAACAAGTTAATCTGAAATCTGTTAGTTTGGGGACACAAGATTAGGAGGGAAATTACTTGTGTCATCTGTTGTTTGGGACCCATATTAGTCAGTAACCCTTTCTGGTATCAAAACTTTGACCCAACAGTAGGTAGGGTCCGGGCACGCTTACTGAACTAATTATAAGCGGTTCATTCTGATAATGGCGAGGGGGGTTGATGGTGCGTTCCAACCGGGTCATGTGCGTGCATGGATCCCGATCTGCCTCTGAGGATGTAAGACGCCGTGACATCTGTAAATAGGTCTGTGTCATACAAAGGTTGCCACTTTAGGGAATGATACACCCTTTTGTGGGGCTAGCACAGGGTATTTATGTATTAGGGAGCCGATCGCGTGGGGTAGGACTTAGGGTACACTTAGCTCTGTCTATTTCTGTGCGGTACCGTCTGTTTCTGTTGGGTGGTAACACCCGTCTGTTTCTGCGTGGTACCGTCTGTTTGGGTGGTAAAGGCCCATTTACTAGTGTACACCTAATTCTACATTCTGTTTCCATAGGGATTAATCTATTTCTGTATCTTCTGTTCGGTTAGGAAAGGCCCATTATTAGCATTCTAATTCTGTACCTTCTGTTGGGGCGGTAAAGGCCCATTACTAGCATTCTCTTCTGTGGAAATTATTCTGTTCCCATTTCTATTTAGTTTAGACATTAGGATAACCCTAATCCTGTTATACTAGTATTAGTGCAGAGAAATGAAAAGTAATATTATTCTGTTTCTTCTGTTTAACCTAAGTGCATCTGCTGCTCCTGTTACTGTTATCTCTTATCCAGCTTTTTTTTCATGTCATAATTATTGTTATCTGTTCATATGCTAAAAGTCACTGGACTTGCCAGACTTTATGTTTGACCTTGCTTGTTTTCGCCCCTTTTTCTTCCGTTCCCCCCCCCCCCCCAGATTTTCCATGGAGGGAATACTTTAGCTAGATCCGGATTTCTTCTGCTTGAAGTGCGTAAAGTATGGCTTAACTTCTGTGGGGATTATGATTTTAAAGTTTTGTACTCTGATGACTTTCTGAACAAGACTTATATTTATGTACTTGAGTTTTTGGTAAAGATGTAACCATACTGATTTCTGTTTTCCGCTGTAATAAAGTTATAAATTTTTCTAGTACTGTTTTATGTGTTTGTTCTTGTAATATTCTGTTCTGACTACTAAAACACTCCATCAAAGTCAAGGCATTCTCGTTGTGAGTGACGTTGACGGAGGTGGAGTGTTACACTTGGTATCAGAGCTGAAGTTTACCAGATTTGATAAAAAGTTTTGAAAACTATTTAAAAAAAGGGTTTTAGAAAGGAAGTATTTTCAAAAGTAAAGCTTATTTTTGAAAAACATAATCCCCAAAAAATCCATATATCTATCTTTTCAGTTCTCCATTTTAATCTTTTTCTTTCATTCCAGCATGTCTGGGAATCTTAACTTTCTAGAGGGCGTGCCAATACTTGGCTGGTTCAGGAGGTACTTAGAGGCTAGGGCCAACGATGCAGGCCCAACAGATATTCCTCCTCCAGGTGCAGCGATTCCTCCTCCTCCGCCCCCACATCGTGCAATTGCTTTCTCAAAGATCTGTAAAGATTTTAGGGCCATGGGAGGAAAGAATTTCAAGGGAACTGAATCGTTCGTAGAAGCGAGGAACTGGCTCAAAGAAACTGAGGATCTGTTCATTATCTTCGAGGTGGGCGATAGGCAGAAGGTGGTATGGTTGCCCAAGGACGAAGCTTCCTATTGGTGGGAAGTCACTAATGCTGAGAGACCGGTGGAAACATGGGAGGATTTCAGGATGAGATTTGAGATGAGATTCCTCTCACAAGCTGAGCAAAGTCTGCAGGTAGAGAAGTTCTTATCTCTTAAGCAAGGGAGCATGACGGTCAAGGAATACGTCAACCAGTTCAACCAACTGGCTAGGTTCGGACTGGATTTAGTCAACACTCAGCATAAGAAGGCTCTCCGCTTTGTTAAAGGATTGAACGAGCCACTGCACAGCCTAGCCATGACCCATGTACCTATGGGAACGACTTACGAGAGATAGGTGGACATGGCACTGCTACACGAGGAAGACAAGGGCAAGAAAGAGGCAAAGAAGGAAGAACCACAGAACAAGAAAGCATGGCCCAAAAAGGAAACACAAAATAAGGATGAGAAATCTGATGATAAGAAGGAGAAAAGTTGCTTTACTTGTGGAAGCTCGACTCATCTGAACAAGGATTGCAGAAAAAGAAAGAGCACTTGCTTCAACTGTGGTGAGATGGGATACTTCACTAGGGACTGCCCGAAAAAAAGAGGGCAAGGGCAGAGGGCAGGACCAACATCTGGAGATCAGGCGAACACTCTCGAGGCTAGTGGATAGGATAGAACTAGGAAAACTTTCTGTGGGAGGTTTAATATCTTTATCTGATTGTTGAGTCGAAACTCTTTCTGATTCTGGCATTTTGATTCTGTAACCGATACTCTGCACTTTAATACTAGTATAATTTCTGATTCCACTGTAGACTCAAACCCATAAGGGTTATGACTCATCTGCTTGTGATAGATTGGGGTTTGAGAGATATCTGTATTAGGCGTCAAGTAGGACGCATACATTCTGGGTTTTATCATGCTTAGTTTCTTAAGAATCATTTGGTGATCTGATCTGTACCAGTTGTCTGTAAGTATCTGAATATTTCGGATAAGGTTAAGATTTCCAATTTTGACATTGTCTAAAGAGGGTAATCCTCTGAGTGTCAATCTGATGTTGATTTCGGTCTTCGGGGTTGATACTTAGGGGAATTATTTTCTCAACCAAGGTCTAATAGGAACCAAGTTTTTATTTTATCTGTGCTCGCTTCCATCATTCGACTATATCCTATCGATCGAGTCTTCAACCTTTAGATAGGAATCCTATGGATGTAAACATGTGTTTGAGACATGATATGTTTGATGGTTGCAAGTGGATGCAAGTGGTTGCTCGTGGATGCATATACACACACAAGGCACTAGATCGGCTCGAAAACACTCTCATACTGCATATGGATGTGTGAGCATTTTCAATTTTTGTGGATGCAAAATGGTTGAATCATCACATGGATGTTGCATTTGGATGAATGATTGCGCACACATTTAGAAATAATATTATCAAATAGGAAAATTGCATACATGTTGGACTCATGGCACTGACATAATTCGCATTAAGGAGGTCAATTGAATCTGTAGACCGCCTGATCTTTGCATTATATAAAGAACATATACACACACTTTTGCATATGCTCATACAACATTAGAAGTTTTCTAAGGAAAATGGATTCTTGTGGATGATAGTTGAGTAGATGGATGACTGGATGGTAGGGCACATTCTTCTTAACTTGAAGATTTCGGGGACGAAATCCTTTAAGGAGGGGAGAATGTAACACCCCGTATTTTCTGTAATCATAAGAATAACAAATCAAGGAAGAATTAAATTTTAAAATAAGAATCAATGGAAATGGGTTGCGCTATTGCATTCGTCTCGAAATTCTGCTTGAAAACGAGTCCGAGTTTTCGAAAAACGGAGTTCGTATGACCAAGTTATGACCCTCCGAAGTTTCAGAATCAAAAACAGCTCGAAATTCGAATTCGAAATTCGAATTCAGACCCCAGGGCAGACTGGGCGGGAAATTTCCTGCCCAGGACCAGGTCGACCTGGGGGTCGACACTATGGTCGACCTCCCAGGGACCAGGTAGACACTATGGTCGACCATATGGTCGACCTGGTGCCAAAACCTGGTTTTCAGCCTGAGTTCATTCGGATGTTTCTGGTCTCGTTTTCAGTCTAGATTCGTCCTCCTAAACCTATATAAACAGCCCCCTAGCCTCATTTTCTCTACACAATTTCATTCTGTCTATACTCTTCCTCTGTTCTAATTAAAAATAAAAATGGCGTCGCTACTCTGCTGGAATCAAAACTTGGACTGATGCATCTTCTTCAAACCTGAATAAAATTAAAAGCTAAATCAAATCTCAAATCAAAGTTTAGAGCTACAACAACAATTAAAGAAAAGTAATTCAGCATTTCTGCATCGACAACAGTTTATTATCCTTTCTTAAAACCACGAAAGGCAAGTACAGTTATTTTCCGATATAAACTTTAATTATAATTATGACATGATTGTAAATCTGAATTTGAGGTTGTGTACTTTCTGTTCTGATATATTTTATTCTGTATCTATTTCTTCTTTCTGTTCTATAGCCAGGCTACCACGAGCTTGCGCCACATATCATAAGAGATTAACGCTATACTTTGGGACAAATAATGAATGATGGCATAATTGGACATGGCTATTCTGTGACTGATGTTGTAAACTAGATTTAGATCTATGCATATTATGTGAATTGGAAGAAGAGGAACCATTGTGTGTAACATGTGACTTGAAACTTTGGACATAACGCATATTTTGAATTAAGATCAGTTATAATTTAAAGTTCTAGATTGTTGGGTATATTTTTATATAACGATCCATGACTTGAGATAAAAAGAGAATATGACTTAGGTGTGAAGATCTATATTAAGACTTGATAACTGTTAAATGTGAATAACACCTAAGTGGGATATTTTTGAATATATGACATGCATTGAAATCGATGGCTATATTTGGTATAATTTATATGTGAATCTTTTGTACTAGGCAAGTTTAACTAAAATTGGGACATGTGTTATATGGTAAATTATGACCATGATCTGTGCCATGTAAATTCAATGCAAACGTGGGGTATATGATCATATTGTGAATCATGACAATTATTTAGGCATGCAAACTTAGGCCAAATTTATAATTAGGCAAGATATGTCAATGAAACTTTGAGGAATGATTAAATCTGTTATATTGCCTAATCTGCTAGTTCTGTTATTTTGTCTAAACTGCTAATTAGATTGAATTGCCTAATCTGCTAATTATGTTAAATTGCCTTATCTGCTAAATCTGCTAAATCGCCTAATCTGCAAGATCTGTTATCTGTTTAATCTATTGAATGGTGTAATCTGTTGGAACTGAAATGCTGAAATTTGAAGTATGTAAATCTGTAGGCTCGATTTAAAATTGAGCAAAACTTGTTAATAGAACCTCGAACAATCTGCTGTAACTTGTACAGAAGTTAATTTGTTAAATTAGCATGATTAGTTTGATATTAGCATAGTCTGTGAATGAATGCATTGGCTAAACATGAAACATGGCTAACTCAAGGTTAGAGTGAGTTTGCGGCGTAATCCTGCCCGGAACCGCCTGGCACATCCAGTGGCCACAAACAATAGGTTCTAATGTGAGAAGTTAGTCATAACGTGCTTGAAATCTGAGGTTAGACTCAGTTTGCGGTAGAAACCTGCCCGGAACCAACCGGCCGAACCAGTGGCTGCAAATTGTCAGTCAAATGTGAGAGGTCTGCGCATTAATTTTTAATTAATACAAATCTAAGATAAATATGATGTCTAAAACGTGTTGGGTGGATAGAGTTAAACCAATTGGACTAATGAATTTAACAAACCCGTTTCGTGAATCTGTAGGCCCAATTACAAGTTAGACAAATCTGTAAATCTGTTAAATCCGTATATTTGATCCGTTAGTCTGAAAACTTGTCTGATCTGTGAACTAGTTGATCTGAACTCTGTATGTCTGAACTTGTAATAAGTTAATATGAAATCTTTTAGTCTGGGGACACAAGGTTCGGAGGGAAATTACTTGTGTCGTCTGTTGTTTGGGACCCATATTAGTCAGTAACCCTTTCTGGTATCAAAACTTTGACCCAACAGTAGGTAGGGTCCGGGCATGCTTACTGAACTAATTATAAGCGGTTCATTCTGATAATGGCGAGGGGTGTTGATGGTGCGTTCCAATCGGGTCATGTGCGTGCATGGATCCCGGTCTGCCTCTGAGGATGTAAGACGTCATGACATCTGTAAATAGGTCTGTGTCATTTAAAGGTTGCCACTTTAAGGAATGATACACCCTTCTGTGGGGCTAGCACATGGTATTTATGTATTACGGAGCCGATCGCGTGGGGTAGGACTTTGGGTACACTTAGCTTTGTCTGTTTTTGTGGGGTGCCGTCTGTTTCTGTTGGGTGGTAACACCCGTCTGTTTCTGCGTGGTACCGTCTATTGGGGTGGTAAAGGCCCATTTACTAGTGTACACCTAATTCTACATTCTATTTCCATAGGGATTAATCTGTTTCTATTTCTATACCTTCTGTTCGGGTGGTAAGGGCCCATTATTAGCATTCTGTTTCTGTACCTTCTGTTGGGGCGGTAAAGGCCCATTACTAGCATTCTCTTCTTTGGAAATTATTCTGTTCCCATTTCTGTTTAGTTTAGACATTAGGATAACCCTAATCCTGTTATACTAGTATTAGTGCAGAAAAATGAAAAGTAATATTATTCTGTTTCTTCTGTTTAACCTAAGTGCATCTGCTGCTCCTGTTACTGTTATCTCTTATCCAGCTTATTTTCACGTCATAATTATTGTTATCTGTTCATATGCTGAAAGTCACTGGACTTGCCAGACTTTATGTCTGACCTTGCTTGTTTTCGCCCCTTTTTCTTCCGTTTCCCCCCAGGTTTTCCAAGGAGGGAATACTTTAGCTTGATCCGGATTTCTTCTGCTTGAAGTGCGTAAAGTATGGCTTAACTTCTTATGGCATCTTCTGTGGGGATTATGATTTTAAAGTTTTGTACTCTGATGACTTTCTGAACTAGACTGATATTTATGTACTTGAGTTTTTGGTAAAGATGTAACCATACTGATTTCTGTTTTCCGCTGTAATAAAGTTATAAATTTTTCTAGTACTGTTTTATGTATCTGTTCTTGAAATATTCTTTTCTGACTACTAAACCTCTCCATCAAAGTCAAGGCATTCCCTTTGTGAGTGACCTTGACGGAAGTGGAGTGTTACATTTCCCTACTGTGGTTTTTTAAGTCCAAACAATAAAATGTACAAATTGTTCAATCGCTTATCTGTCGCAAACTCTAGAACATCATTGCTCAAGAACATTGAAGTCGAGCTCATTGGTAAGTTGTTTGGTTCCCAGTTTTATTTGTGATTTTATTTCTTAAAAGGCTATTTTATTGACATGATCAGTTTTTACCATTAGTTTCTAATACCTGTGTTCAAAATATGAATTTTAAGTTAATCGTACTATATTATGTGTTACAGCAGCAAGGTAGTGGGTTCCGTTGTAAGCTGCTCTGATTGTCAACAGCTTTAACTGCGTATTAAGATCTCAGTTGAACCCATAACCAAGATTATAACCGAGACCGTAACCAATCACATGTCCGTATCCTAGGTCATAGTCGAGCTCAAAACTTAGTCCATAACTGAAACCCTTCACATAACCGAGTCCATAACCAAGTCCATTAGCCGAATTCGTAATTGAGCCCATAACCGAGACACTTCATATAACCGAGCCCATAACGGAGACCATAACTTCACCCATAACCGATCACATCTCCATAACCGAGACCATAACCGAACCCATAACCGATCACATGTTCATAACCTAGGTCATAACCAAGTTCATAACCAAAGCTTTAAACTACGTCATAACTGAGACCGTAACCGAACCTATAACCGATCACATGTCCATAACCGAGTCCAAAACTGAGGCTATAACCAAGACCCTTCATATAACCTAGCCCATAACCAAACCATTAATTGAGATCATAATTTATAATTTATGCTATATACATTATATTTTATAATTTATATTTATTTTTTATAATTCATAATTTATAATTTAAACTTTGTCGTTTATACTTCATTTTTTATACTTTATACTTTATATTTTATACTTTATATTTATTTTTTATAATTCATAATTTATACTTTATATTTTATACTTTATTTTTTATTTATTTTATAACCCATAATCACGGTCATAACTATGGTTATAACCAAATCTTTAACCTAGGTCATAAGCGAGACCATAACCGAACTCATAACCGATCACATGTCCATAACCGAGACCATAACCGAACCCATAACCTTGTCCATAACATAGTCCATAACCGAGACCATAACTGAACCCATAACCGACCACATGTCCATAACCTAGGTCATAACCAAGCTCAAAACTTAGTCCATAACTGAAACCCTTTACATAAACGAGTCCATAACCAAGCCCATAACTGAATCCGTAATTGAGCCTATAACTTAGACCCTTCATATAACTGAGTCCATAACTGAGCCCATAACCGAGACCGTAACCGAACCCATAATGGATCACATGTCCATACCCGAGGCCATAGCCGAGTCCATAACTGAGCTTATAACCAAGACCATTCACATAACCTAGTCCATAACAAAACCAATAATTGAGCCCATAATTTATAATTTATAATTTATAATTTATGCTTTGTACTTTATATTTTATACTTTATATTTTATACTTTATATTTATTTTTTATAATTAATAATTTATAATTTGTACTTTATATTTTATCCATTATATTTTATACTTTATATTTTATACCTTATATTTTATGTTTTGTACTTCGTATTTTATGTTTTATACTTTACACTATGTTTATACTTTAAATTTTATGTTTTATATTTTATATTTTATACTTTATGTTTTATACATTATACTTGGTACTTTATATTATATAATTTGTAATATATACTTTATATTTTATATTTAATAATTTTTTTTAATTTAGCTTATATTCCTTAATCGATGGAATAACCAAGCTCATAACCAAGATCGAAACCTAGCTCATAACCGAACCCATAATCACGGTCAGAACTGTGGTCATAACCAAACCTTTAGCCTAGGTCATAACTGAGACCATAACCGAACCCATAACCGATCACATGTCCATAACCGAGACCATAACCGAACCCATAACCTTGTCCATAATCGAGACCATAACCGATCACATATCCATAACCTAGGTCATAACCGAGCTCAAAACTTAGTCCATAACTGAAACCCTTCTTATAACCAAGTCTGTAACCAAGCCCATAACCGAATCCGTAATTGAGCCCATAATAGATACCCTTCATATAACCGAGTCCATAACCGAGCCCATAACCAAGTTCATAACAAACATATCAACTACGTCATAACCGAGACCGTAACAGAACCCATAACCGATCACATGTCCATAACCGAGGCCATAAACGAGTCCATATTGAACTTATAACCAAGACCCTTTACATAACCTAGTCCATAACCAGACCAATAATTGAGCTCATAATTTATAGTTTATATTTTATGCTTTATTCTTTATATTTTATACTTTATAATTTATATTTATTTTTTTATAATTCATAATTTATACTTTATATTTTATATTTTATGTTTTGTACTTTATAATTTATACTTTATACTTTATATTTTATATTTTATATTTTATGTTTTATACTTTATACTTTATGTTTTATACTTTAAATTTCATGTTTTATGTTTTATGTTTTATATTTTATACTTTATACTTTATATTTTATACTTTATGTTTTATACTTTATACTTTGTACTTTGTATTATATAATTTGTAATATATACTTTATATTTTATATTTAATAATTATTTTTTAAATTTAGCTTATATTCCATAATCTATGGAATAACCAAGCTCATAACCAAGATCTAAACCTAGCCCATAACTGAACCGATAATCACGGTCTGAATTGTGGTCATAACCAAACCTTTAACCTAAGTCATAACCAAGACCATAACTGAACCCATAACCGATCACATATCCATAACCGAGACCATAACCAACCCATAACCTTATCCAAAACCGAGATCATAACCGAGACCATAACCGAACCCATAATCGATCACATGTCCATAACCTAGGTCAAAACCGAGCTCAAAACTTAGTCCAAAGCTAAACCCTTCACATAACCGAGTCCATAACCAAGCTCATGACCAAATCTGTAATTGAGCCCATAATCGAGACCCTTCATATAACCGAGTCCATAACCAAGCCCCTAACCAAGTTCATAACCAAACCTTTAAACTACATCATAACCGAGACCGTAGCCGAACCCATAACCAATCACATGTCCATAACCGAAGGCCATAACCGAGTCCATAACTAAGTCTATAACCAAAACCCTTCACATAACCTAGTCCAGAACCAAATCAATAATTGAGCTCATAATTTATAATAATATGTTACCATTATATATAATTGTATTATTTTAGATCTAATATAATACATTAGTATGGATTCTTTGACATTTCTTTTGACATCCCCCTGCCTGATACTTGATGATCTATAAAATATGTAATGTCAAGGTTAGCATTAAATAGGCAATGTCAAATATTTAGACCTAAAATAATTCACCATAAGTTGTTTCCTAATTTCGATTGGTTTCTATGTGACGCAGTTCACGGCACCTGAGTGACCTAGTAGAGGTTTATATCTATCAACAAATAATGTTATTTCCTATGAGCTCGCATCGTAGATTGTCCTCTATAATAATTTTTTGTTTCTCTTGTATAGATGTTATTTCCTATGAGCTCACATTGTACCCTTTAGAAGAGCAGATTTCTTTATTCTTGTGGTGATCAAAACATAGAACTGAGCTAGAAGCATACCGGGAATAGCCTGCATAAAATTCGAAAAGTATTCAGTTATGGACAATGCTGCTTTCATTTTTAGAAATTAAACATTTTTTCATCAATCATTACTAACCAGTAAAAATACAGTATAAATTAATGATATGACAGGTAATCTATACTATACTATTGAAGCTGAATTATTTTTCGGTAGCTAGGTCATAACTGAGCTCAAAACTTAGTCCATAACTGAAACCCTTTACATAACCGAGTCCATAACCAAGCCCATAATCGAATCCGTAATTGAGCCCACAACTGAGACCCTTCATATAACTGAGTCCGTAACCGAGCCCATAACCGATAACTGAACCCGTAACCGAACACATGTCCATAACCTGGGCTATAACGGAACCCATAACCGATGACATATCTGTAACCTAGCCTATAACCAAGTCCATAACCAAGCCCATAACCGAAACAATATTTGAGCCCATAACCGAATCCATAATTGAGTCCATAACCGGGCCCATAATCAAGCCAACAAGCAAAACCTTAACTGAGCTCATAATTTAGGTCTTAACCAGACCTCTAATAGCTCATAATTTATACTTTATATTTTATACTTTATTTTGTATACTTTATAATTTATATTTTATACTTTGTACTTTATATTATATAATTTGTAATATTACTATGTTTTATATTTAATAATTAATATTTTTATTTTTTATTTTCTAATTTATATTTTATACTAGGTCATAACCAAACCTTTAAACTAGGTTATAACCGAGACTGTAACCGAACCTATAACCGATCATATGTCCATAACCGAGGCCATAACCGAGTCCATAACTAAGCCTATTACAGAGACCATTCACATAACCAAGTCCATAACAAAACCTATAATTGTGCTTATAATATATTTATATTTTATAATTTATAATTTATATTTTATGCTTTATATTTTATATTTTATAACTTATACTTTTTTTATAATTCATAATTTTTAATTTATACTTTATATTTTATACTTTATATCATACTTTATGTTTTATACTTTATGTTTTACACTTTTTACTTTATGTTTTATACTTAATACTTTATATTTTATACTTTATGTTTTATACTTTATGTTTTATACTTTATACTTTATGTTTTATACTTTATACTTTATACTCTATACTTTATGTTTTATACTTTATATTTTATACTTTGTATTTTATACATTATATTTTATAGTATATATTCTATATTTTATATTTTATACTTTATATTTATACTTTATATTTTATGTTTTATATAATATATTTTATATTTTACATTTCATACTTTATACTTCATGCTTTATATTTTATATTTTATACTTTACATTTTATATTTTATACTTTATGTTTTATACTTTATACTTTATGTTTTACACTTTGTATTTTATAATTTATATTTTATATTATATAATTTGTAATATATACTTTATATTTTATATTTAATAATTAATTTTTTTTTGTAGTTTAGCTTATATTCCATAACCGATAGAATAACCAAGCCCATAACCAAGATCTAAATCTAGCACATATCTGAACCCATAATCACGGTCATAACCAAACCTTTAACCTAGGCCATTAACTGAGCCTATAACAAAAACCATTAACTGAGCTCATAATTTAGGTCTTAACCAAACCTCTAATCAAGCTCATAATTTATACTTTATACTTTTATACTTTATTTTGTATACTTTATACTTTATATTTTATACTTTATAATATATATTTCATACTTTATACTTTATATTATATAATTTGTAATATTACTTTATATTTTATATTTAATTATTAATATTTTTATTTTTAATTTTTTAGTTTTTAATTTTATAATTTATATTTTATACTAGCTCATAACCAAACCTTTAAACTAGGCCATAACCGAGAATATAACCTAACACATAACCGATCACATGTTCATAACTGATACCATAATCGAGTCAATAACTGAGCCTATAACCGAGACCCTTCACATAACCGAGTCCATAACCAAACTTATAATCGATCTCATAATTTATAATTTATATTTAAGTTTTATAATTCATAATTTATATTTTATATTTTATACTTTATATTTTGTACTTTATATTTTATACTTTATATTTTATGTTTTATACATTATACTTTATAGTTTATACTTTATATTTTATACTTTATTTTTTATGTTTTATGCTTTATGTATTATTATATAAATTTTAATTTATATAATATATATATTCATATTATATTTTATATTTTATATAATTTTTTATATTTCATAACAAAATACTACTAAGACCATAACTGGGCTGATTACTAAACCTATAACCGAGCGTATACCAAACTCATACGGTACACTTTACGCATAATCAAGCCAATAACCAAGTCCATAATAGAGCACATTACCGAGTCCAAAACCAAACTCATAACCGATTCCAAATTTGAGCCCATAACTGTGCATGTAACCAAGTCCAGAACCAAAGCCATAACCGAGCTCTTAAACAAGCTTGTAGTTGAATTTATAATTGAGCTCTTAAAAGAGGTTATGATCTAGTTTGTAACTGAAATTAGTTATTTATATTTTATTCATAATTTATAATTTATAATTTATAATTTATAATTTATACTTTATATTTTATATTTTATACTTTATATTTTATACTTCATAATTTATAATTTATATTTTATATTTCTTTTGATAATTTAGACTTTTTATTTCTTATTTTAATTTTTCTAACTTAGCTTTTATTCCATAACTGATGTAATAACCGAGCCCATAACCCAGATCTAAAACTAATTCATAAATGAGGTAATAGCTGAGCTCATAACCACAGTCATAATTAAGGTCATAATTAAACCTTTAAACTAGCCCTTAACTGATCTTACGATCAAATGCTTTAAATTACCCTCCTGTGTACAGTTCGATGGCATAGGATCGTCTGTACTAGTTTAAATATCCTAATCCAACAATATAATAATGAAACTACGTGACCTTCTATTTTGCTATATTTTTTAAAAAACATTAGAGAAAAGGATACCAGATTATCCCCTAAATGTTTCTAACTTTAAGAATAATCAAAATTTTGGTCTTACATTATATGTGCGATATGGATCAAGCATTTGCAAGTTTTAAATCATTCTTTATTTGTTTAGCTCATGAGACAAAGTATATATTAAGCAAAAATTAATTACAATTATCATAAGCAAAATTCATTTTCTACATTGGCTCGAAAACTGATTACAAGTATCCTTTAATCGCTGATCCAAAATTCAAAAATATATAAACTGCACGTGATGTTCTATAGTGCAACTGTATACATTTGCTGAAAAACTGATTACAAGTATCATGAGCTAAAGTATATACTGAGCAAAAAATGATTGCATGTATCATGATCAAAATTCAGATATAAAAGAGAAGCATATATACTATTAATTAAAGGAGATTCCTCATGTCTTTTAATGTACGTGTAATGCAAACATACACTATATGTTTGTTTATGCATCCCAAAAGCTACAAACTATAAATAAAGCAAATTATACAATACAATGTTACACTGTCACTGTTTTGGAACTCACACCAAACTTAACCATCAACCATCAAAAAGCAATCACTTTTGGCAAGAAACAACAAGATAATAAATAAAGCTCCATCACAACTACTTAATTTCCAAAAAAACAAACCAACATAGCTAACTATAGAAATTAAAACACATGAACAACAGCACAGAATGTGATTTTAAAACTTCAAACTACAACAAACTACTCATGCTTTCTACTGTCAACAAACTACAGTAAATTACAACAAGCAACTCTAATCTCATATTGAATACCCCAAATTTACACCAAACTTATACGATAGTAGTTTATCAAGAAGTACGTACATAGGAGAAAGACTAAGAAACAACAAATAAAATTCAACCTTCAACTTTTTTTCCTTGATATGAACTGCAGAAATTTTCAACTGTCCAACGGTATGGATTGTCTGACAGAATGTCATGTGCTATTTGTCCTCTCATTTTTCTTATTAAATCTTTGGATACAACTTCAGTAATGTTCAATCCTTTCACTCTTCTTTCCATATTTAGCATCACAAAGAGTCCACAATCAACTCTGAAAATTTAAAACGTAATAGATATATAAGTATAATGATGTAATCACTGATGTCTATTATCTCTCTGACACAGCCAAACAATGGATAACATACATGCATTTGGACACATAGATGTTGTCGATGGGCAAATTTGTCGCACGCCAACACCCAAATGTATGTGTGTGAACAATTATCCAAATAAGCAGTGAAGTACGTAGATGCGGGGAGACACAGCTTTTATAGTGGTTTGGCACTAATGCCTACATCCACTTTATAATCCATATTCATCATATCTTTGGTTGGTTACAAGGTTGTACAAGTTCGGACAATAACTAAGTACAAAGTATTATAATAGAATAGCAAAATTTATGCTTGGTCTACACTTTGACTAAATTGCCCTTCTTCTTCTTCGTTGAAAAGCATTGACTTGGTCAACAATATCCAAGTTTGGTGTTTATGTCCATGAAGTTCAAAAGTAGCATAACAATCATTGTTAATGTTCAAGTGTTGAAGGAAAACATGCATGCCATGTTTTAATTATCCATGTCATCTCCCATGGCCATGGTGGAGGTGTCGGAAGCCATTAATGAGTGTTTGGAGCTCTCAAGGTCCAAAAATTCCAAGGGAGAAGGCCCTCAACGAAAGCCAAGGCTTGGGGTATTTATAGGAGGAAGGTTAGGTGGGAGTAGGTGAGCAGCGGGACCCATAAGAGCAAATTTCGCACCCTAAAACAAGCCATATGCAGAGAATTCGCACCCCCTGGTGCGGGGTTCGAAATTTCGAACCTACTGGCGAGGTTCGAAATTTAGACCCTACCAAGGGGTTCGAAATTTCGAACTCACCAGTGGGGTTCGAAATTTTGACCCTCAAAGCGGGGTTTGAAATTTTGAACCCACTGGTGAGGTTCAAAATTTTGACCCCACCAGGGGTTCAAAATCTCGAATACACTGGTGCGGTTCAAAATTTCGACCCCACTAAGGGGGTTCGTAATTTCGATCCCACCTAGGGGGTGGGTGGGATCGAAATTTCGACCCCACCAGGGGGGTTCAAAATTTCGACCCCACCAAGGGGGTACGAAATTTCGAACACCCTAGTGGGGTGTGAAATTTCGAACACCCTGGAGAGGTTTGAAATTGATAGAGATGACACGGAAATCATGCTGCCGAGGGAGTTGAAATTCCTGAATGCGAAGTGAAGGAATCTAAGGTTTTGCTGGTCTGAAGCGAAGGAATCTGCGCTTCCGACATTGAGAAAATCGGATGAATCGAGTGGTGCGCCCCGGACCCGGACCCCCACTGACGCTGCGCTCGGACCCTCTTGATGGCTCGCCTTCGGCTCGGAGCACGGCTCGCCTTCGGCTCTGATGACGGTTTGCTTAAGAGTTCGTTGGGCCCGTAAGAGGCCATCTAATAGAGGTTTCGGGTCTCCTTGTGTTTGCGATGCGACTTCGACCCTACTGCTTTGTATTTTTTGATGCTTGAGTGCATTGCTCACTAAATACTTGAAGTGTGACAACTTTAACAAAAAAGCGTGTCAATATTTGCCCCTAAAAACATATCTGGCTTGATCCAAGGAAGGTATGTTTTGCGAGGAGAAGATAAATCCAGAGATCAAAGCTAGGAGAAGTCCGGAGCGAGGTGTTGTATTCATGAGACGGAAGAGTCACGACCACGCCGGATCGTGTTATCTAGAAGACCAAAGTCGATAAGCCGGAAATCCGTGATCTTTTCGGATCGTATTAGTGGAAGACCATGATCACTTAGGACCGTATAAAGGAGAGAAATCCGATGATCGCTTGGGATCGTATTAAGAAGGGTAATTCGACGATCGCTTGGGCTCGTATTAATAGAAAGCCAGAACAACCAAAGTGTCTGGGAGACTGGATGAGCCCGGTAACCTGCATAGAAAAGTTGTACACATAACCATTTGTGAGTGGTCCTGCCGTGCTGCCAATGAGGCTTCCATAGGTCATCGTATTGATTTGGTAGATTGCATTCAAGGCGGTCTCATATTGGTGAGATGACCAAGGCATGTTGGAGCATCCAAGGGAACCTCATGTTGGTGAGCTGTCCTTGGTGAGTAGCATTCAAGGAGATCTCACATTGGTGAGATGAACTTGGCATATAGCAATCAAGTAGATCTCACATTGGTGAGATGACCTTGGCATGTAGCAATCAAGGGGATCTCACATTGGTGAGATGACCTTGGCAAGCAGCAATCAAGGAGATCTCACATTGGTGAGATGACCTTGGCATGTAGCAATCAAGGGGATCTTACATTGGTGAGATGACCTTGGCATGTAGCAATCAAGGGGATCTCACATTGGTGAGATGACCTTGGCATGTAGCAATCAAGGAGATCTCACATTGGTGAGTTGACCTTGGCATGTAGCAATTAAGGAGATCACACATTGGTGAGATAACCTTGGCATGTGGAGTCAAGGCGACCTTATCGAAGTAAAACAAGAGGCCAAGAAAAGTAAACTTTTCATTAATAACCACAAGGAAGGATACATCCAGAGGACTAAGGTCCTTGAATACAATGCCTTGGGCTCAAGCCCAAATACTTGAGCCTAGAGAGCCAGAATGAGAAAGCCATAAGTGAGGAGCGCATTTTTTGTGAGTCATAGAGAACCATAATAAGACGAGAAGACCGAAAACCCTTAAGATACTTATGCTAGGGAGGCTTGGACCCTAGACATCAGATCAAGTGAGAGACTTAGCTGATGATGATGCCGCGGCGGGTGCTGGTCTCGAGCCTGTCTTGATTCCCTTGAGGGATCCGAACAAACTGCGCTAGCTCTCCATGTCTAACATGTTCTTCAACAGCATTCTTAAGATGCTGACAGTCGTTCGTATTGTGATTATCGGTTTCGTGAAATATGCAATATCGGCTGGGATGGCTTAGTTGTCGAGGGGGATCCCGAGTGAAAGGCCTTTTGAAGGCAGCAATAGGGTGAACTCCTTGGCAGATATCCTCGGGAGTGTGAGTAAGCTCCATGAAGGCCGAGTACCTTTGTTTCCTATTAGTGTTGTTGTGATCATTCCCCGTTGGAGGTTGCGGAGCAGAATCTTTAGCTTTTCCTGGACCGGGAGATTTCACGTCCTTAACAGCATTAACCTTGACAACCTTCTTGCCATTGTTGGTCGTCGCATCTTCTTCTCGAAGGAACCTTTCGTCTTTAAAGTAGAACTCGCCAAGGTCCCTTGGCGAGTCCCGGTGCAATGAAGTCCTAAATTCGGATTTATCTAGAACACCATATACTGCGGCCATTAAAACCATCGAAGGGTCAGGTCGGTCGACGGAAGCGACCGCGGCATTGAACTGTTTCAAGAACTTTCGCAGAGTCTTGCCGGACTTTTGCTTAATTCTATTAAGAGTCATGACGCTCTTTGGGAGAACTATGTTGACTCTAAACTGTTCTACAAATCGGGTAATCAAAGCGTTCCAAGAAGTGATGGAGTCCGGCTCCAATTGCTTGTACCACATTGCAGCTATGTCTGTTAAGAAGAGCGAGAAGCACTTAGTTGTAACACCCCATATCCGTTAGAGTCACTCACAAAGGGAATGCACTAAGTTCTGTGGAGCATTATAGGTAGAAGATGCAGATAAATTACAAGACAGACAAATTTAAAACAGCGGAAAATAAAACTTTACTTTATTGATAAAATAGTTTGTACAACAATTGTTTTCCAATACCAGAGTATCTGTCTTACATAAAATAAAGAAGCATAAAATAACATTTATATTCCCCAATGTAGCATAAGCCAGCCATAGCAGCGGAAAAGAGAGTCTGAAGCGATATATCCAAGAGTCTTCAAGCTTGGAAAGAGTATCAGTCCATACTAAGCAGAGCTATTCCCTCCCTGACTACCTTGGGGCGGGGGGGGGGGGGGGAGGGGAGGGGGGGGACGGAAGAAAAGAAGACGAAAGACAAACAGAGTCAGACATAAAGCCTGAGTAAGTCTAGTGGATTTTAGCATGCGAATAGGATAAAGTTCATGATAGGAGTAAACTGGAAAATGGGACAGTACCAGAATAACAGACTAATATAAACCAAAGCAAGACAGTTTAAACCGAATATACTATCATACCCCATTCTATATCTCTACACCACCTAACTAGTATCCCAACTAGTAATCTGTATAAAGATGATAACGTGATCCCAATCCTCGTAATTTCGGTTGCCTTTAGGTGTACATTTATTATTTATTACCTAGATCGAATCCAGGGTTTTCTTATCGAGCGCTTTCTGGACTTAACCAAGGTTTACACGACCTAGATCCAACTAGGGTTTATGTTACCTATTGAACGCTTCTCGGATTCAGGGTTTATGCCACCTAGGTCCAACTAGGGATTATGCTACCTGTCGAACGATCCCTTTTTCCCACGTATGTATCGCGAATCGTTTTTCGATGTCTAGATGCACATGTTCACTATGTGTACGGCCCGAGTCCCGTGACAGGGCTAAATCAAGAAATTACGACACTCAGTCGGGAGCTTTAGGTTATCTACCGATGCAGATGCTAAGGTATGTTTTTCTACCAGTGGTTATGGTCCCACGTGACCCCTCCCTCAACTAATGAAAGGCAATCCAAGAAAATCAAGCACGAGAACTATACTCCTGCCACCTATGCCCCACTTTCCTATTGGCCAGCCTCACCCATAACTAGATAGCAAGTATATGGTCTGTTGGGAGTTCTCTGCCTTTCCGCATGCGTACTACGATTGACTGAAGATGGTAGGTAGTCGACGACGTGCTATCACAGGGCTAAACTAAGTATCGTCGACCCACGCTGATCCACCTTAGCCTTTAGGTTGCTCATACTGCAACCAAGGCATACCCTTGGTTCTTCTACCGCAGACCTTAACCTCTGTGAGCCCAGGCGGATCATCTGCAACCTCACAGAGGGATACCAAGAGTACCCTCACGTCCCTCGAAGCTACGTGCTTCTAAACCCAGTCCTCTGGAGCCTTTTTCGAAATCAGATAAACGTTTCTCCTCCTCATGTACTTGTTAAGTGATGATCTACCATATCGGGTTATTCATCTATTATGGACCGGCTTAGTTTTCTTGACTAAGAATTATTACTTAGTTGTTCTCAACTAAGGTTTACCCCTTAGTTTCTTTTCCCATAAATCTTGTTAACTAAGGTTTATCACTTAGTTTCTTTAACTGGGGATTTCAACTTAGCTCCCGTTCTCGATTGTTTCTTAACTAAGGTTTACTACTTAGCCCTCTTTCTCGTCAAGTTGGATTGGTTAAGTGTCATTAGTCAATTCAAGTTAGCTTAACCTATTCCTTTGTCATATTAAGCTGGCTAAGTGTTATAAGTAGTCCATGTTGACTTAACCCTATCACAAACCAAGTTATATTGGTTAAGTATTTCTTATTACTTAACCCTACCCATTCATCTTGTATTGGTTAAGTGTCCCTTTTAACCTAACCTTGCCCATCTGTTTTAACTAACATGTTATAATGATTAAGTCTTCCCTTAATTAACTTAACCCTAACATCCGTTTAATTAACATGTTCTAATGGTTAAGTATTGTCCCTTCATGCTTTAACTTAACCCTATTCATTTATCACACTATGATGGTTAAGTGTTCTAAGTTTACTTAACCCTACGCTCTAGTCCAGCTAACATACTAATTTGGCTAAGTGTATTAATTTTACTTAACCCCAACCTCTAGTCTAGTTAACATGTTAAATTGGATAAGTGTATTAACTTTACTTAATCCCACCTTTTAATCTAGTCAACATGTTAATTTGGCTAAGTGTATTAAATTTACTTAACCCTACCAATCCTAGCTTAGCTTTAATTGTCTTATTAAAGCACCAACCACTCATATTAGACAGGTATTGTTGTGGCTGCCTGTATGCCGGTCGGTTCCGGGTAGTCTTATGCCACAACTCAGTCTAACCTCGGTTCTTTATTGGGCTCAATGCCTTAACCTCTCATATCGGATAGGTATTGTTGTGATTACTGGACAGCCGAGCGGGTCCGGGCAGGTTTACATCACTACTCAATCCAACCTCGGGTTAAGCATATTCGTATTGTCTAAATTTACATTTTAATTATGTAAATTATTCATGTCACATATTTTATTTCAAAACTAACGGTGTATAAATTTACACCATTCATGGCCTTAACCAATTTCATGGTTTTGGGCCCACCTATGTATTAACATGTTGTAAATTAGTAATTTATACCGTTTCATACTATAAATCACCTATGTGATTATTGGCCAATTTTTGTCAAGTTCCCTATAATTAAGTTTTTACCCAACGTTACCCCCGTCTAAATATTAGGCTAACAACTTAGCCTAATTTACCGTTCGCATGATTTCACATAAAGTATTAGGCTAATGACTTAGCCTAATTTAACGTTCACAAAATTGGCATGAAATTAAAATTAACTATGAACTTGGAATTTTTGACAAAATCAACATGAACATAAACATATAGGTGTGAACTTGCAACTTTAACATGTACATAGGTGCGAACTTGCAACTTTAACATAATCAACATAAACATGTACATAATTAGCAACTTGCATAGGTTCATGAATTAACAACATAATTAACAACTTGCATAGGTTCATGAATTAACAACTTAATTAATGACTTGCATAGGTTCATGAATTAACAACTTAATTAACGACTTGCATAGGTTCATGAATCTCAACCTAACAACTTGCATAGGTTCATAAATCTACAACATAATTAAGTTAACATATAGGAACATGTATGAACTTGCAATACATATGTATAACTTAGATCTAACAATGAACTTTTATAAATCATATGAGTCATAAACGGATCTTTAACATGGATCCAATTATAAGTTTTCACTTGCATAAGAATTTGTGAATATTGATCTATTCTAATCATGTAGGTACAATTGGTTTAACATAAACATATATACATAGAATCTACATGAATCATATACATATATGTGTAAATCTAACTTGCAACCTATAACTTGCATAAGCACATATATCGATCTAACAGTATACATACAATTCACATAATAGATAATGGATCCAATCACCACAAACATTCAAATTATCACAATAAACAAAACCAAAACAACATCGTCTATATTTTACAATACTGATATAATTCTATATTACAATTTACATCAAATCATGTCTTAATCATATTCCCATCTAAAGAGTCACTATACTTACAACGATCGATGAACTTGAGTTCTGGATTCTGAGTTCTGAAATTGGGATGCTTTCCTTTGGGTAGATAAACGTTGTTTTGATTCTTAGCTTTGAATTAGATTTGTTCTAGCTTTGTTTGTCTTTAAGATTTAGGCGGCGGCCATTCCAAGCTATCTTACAGCAGCGTGACGGCTCGAAGTTTAATTGTGTGAATTAGGTTAAGAGCTAGATTGTATATATAGAATTTTAGGATTAATTTAGGCCGTTTGATTAACCCTAGAAATGACCACAACCGTTCAGTCAAGATAGAATTATCCTATTGACTCAGCAATGAGTCAGAAATGACTCAGCATTGACTCAGCATATTAAATGTTCATTTTTTCCATAAATGACACATTGGTTCTTTCCTAACATATCATAACCAAAAGGACATTTTTTTATTTAAAACAAAACATTAGCTAAATGAACATTTCTTAACTGAAATGTCAATTTAATATGAATAAACATTTTAATCTAAATATACATTTCTTAACAAAATGTTATTCTAATGTTAACATAACAAAAGTGATATTCTAATGTTCATCTTTTCTTTTTATTATTTATTGTCAATCAATTCAAACGTAAATACGTATTTAATAGATACATTTTCCCTTTACCATTTACATTAATTACCCATATATAAATATATATATATATATATATATATATGAATAAATCTTTTCTTACTTTTAATTTGTCATAAGTCTAATTGGGGAAGGCCATTTAAAAAAACAATCCTTGACAACCAAAAATGCGCAACGTACGCTATATGATGTATACATGTCATATATATATATATATATGCGTATATATATATATATTATATATATATTCATTTTTTTCTATCTTCCCAATTACCCATTTTCACACTAAACCACTTTTTGAACTGCGTTCACACCAGGCTATTTTAAGCCATTCCCCTAAAACAAAAATAGGGCGCTGGCGGGGATCGAACTTTGTACCTCTTGTATGCAAGTCATGTGTTCCAACCAAATAAGCTACTAAGTCTTTTGCTTACAAAAGTTAGAACAATGCTAAACATTATTCTTTTCTCATTCCTCTTTTTTCATGTTTTGCTGCAATATTTAATTTAAGGATATCTTTTTCATACGGAGTCCAGTTTACGCAAACTCGGACTCTATCTCAAGCAGAATTTCGAGAGGAACGCAATGGATTAACCCGTTTCCCTTAATTCTTCTTCTAAAATTTAATTATACTTTAATTTGTGAAACTTAATATTATAGAATTACGGGGTGTTACATTAGCCATGACATTATCTGAAGCCGAGAGAACCTCCATATGTCGAATATATCTCATGAGGTGAGCGGTGGGGTCCTTGACTGTCATAAGGATCCAAGCCTAGTGGCTTGAAGTCAGGTGGGTTCCGAGAGTTCCTGATATCCAAAGAGAGTGGGTTACGAGTCACACAATCCATGTCCATAGAAGAAGCAGCACCTTGAGTGAACCGACAGAGGATATCTCTTACCCGTTCCCAAAAGCGAGCGGCTGATTTAAATTATCCAAAGTGGCACTGGTGCCCCCATTGTTCAATTTAAAGTTGGGAATCGGTTGGTTGAGGGTAAATTTTGGTTGGATTCCTACTTGAGGGGTAACATTGGGTGCAATCCTGACTCCCGGAACCGTGGAAGCGCTACCATCCAAGGCTGCGTGCACTGGGGCTTGAGTGATGTTGCCAACAGCGAAGCCCGCGACTAGTCCGACCAAAGGGTCATGGGCTGGAGCAGTGTCGGGGTTTGGGGTGCCCCCGAGTGTAGTGGGACCAACGCTATTTGGAGTTGCAATGTCGGCCTGCTGATTAGTTTGTGGGGTTGCCCCAAGTCCCGAGTTGTAGTTGGAGGAATATTTGTACTAGTTCCAATAATATTTGCCTTACCAGTTGGCCTTGAAGTGTTCCTTATCCTTTCTTCCATACGACTAAGGAAGGTATTAAAAGCATCTTCTTATCGCTCGAGTCAAGCGTTCAAATTAGTAGTGAGATTCTTGGTCATTCCATCGACGTCTTCTCGAGTGACATAGTTCGATGGAACTTCAGTCGAAGAAAGTTCATGGCTTCCCTCTTCTCCTGTTGTTTCATGAGCTTCAGTGATAGTTGGGAGCTTCTTGTGCTTAACACCCATGATGTGAAGTAAGTAAAGTTGAAGTTGAAGACGAGGTATGAAGACAAATCCGAATAGTTAATCCGATGCAGAGATCGAAGCTGTGTGTTCCCTACCTGGCACGCCAAAATATTGATGGGAAAAATTGACGCACGCCAACACCTAAATGTGTGTGTGTGTGTGAACAATTATCTAAATAAGCAGTAAAGTACGTAAATACGGGGAGGCACAACTTTTATAATTGTTTGGCACTAACGCCTACATCCACTTTGTAATCCTTATTCATCATATCTTTGGTTGATTACAAGGTTATACAAGTTCAGACAATAACTAAGTACAAAGTGTTACAATAAAACAGCAAAATTTATGCTTGGTCTACACTTTGACTAAATTGCCCTTCTTCTTCTTCGTTGAAAAGTGTTGACTTGGCCAATAATATCCAAGTTTAGTGTTAATATCCATGAAGTTCAAAAGTAGCATAATAATCCTTGTTAATGTTCAAGTGTTGAAGGAAAACATGCATGCCATGTTTTAATTATCCATGTCCCCATGGCCATGGTGGAGGTGTCGGAAGCCATTAATGAGTGTTTGGAGCTCTTAAGGTCCAAAAATTCCAAGGGAGAAGACCCTTAATGATGGCCAAGGCTTGGGGTATTTATAAGAGGAAGGTTAGGTGGGAGTAGGTGAGCAGCGAGACTAACTAGAGCAAATTTCACACCCCAAAACGAGCCATATGCAGAAAATTCGCACCCTCTGGTGCGGGGTTAGAAATTTAGAAACCACTGGTGGGGTTCGAAATTTCGACCTACCAGGGGGTTCGAAATTTCGAACTCACCAGTGGGGTTCGAAATTTCGACCCCACAAGGAGGGTTTGAAATTTCGAACCCACTGGTAGGGTTCAAAATTTTGACCCCACCAAGGGGTTCGAAATCTCGAACGCACCAGTGGGGCTCGAAATTTCGACCCTACCAGGGGGTTCGAAATTTCGACCCCACCAGGGGGGTTCAAAATTTCGCCCCCACCGGGGGGGTTCGAAATTTCAACCCCACCAAGGGGGTACGAAATTTCGAACACCTTGGTGGGGTGCAAAATTTCGAACACCTGGAGAGGTTTGAAATTGATAGAGATGACGCGGATATCATGCTGCCGAGGGAGTTGAAATTCTTGAATGCAAAGTGAAGGAATTCGAAGTTTTGATGGTCCGAAGCGAAGGAATCTGGGCTTCCGGCATGGAGAAAATCGGATGAATCGAGCGGTGCGCCCCGGACCCGGACCCCCGCTGGTGCTGCGCCCGGACTCGCTTGATGGCTCGCCTTCGGCTCGGAGCACGGCTCGCCTTCAGCTCAGATGACGGTTTGCATAAGAGTTCATTGGGCCCGTAAGAGGCCATCTGATAGAAGTTTCAGGTCTCTTTGTGTTCGCGACGCGACTTCGACCCTACTGCTTTGTGTTTTTTAACGCTTGAGCACGTTGCTCACCAAATACTTGGAGTGTGACAGCTTTGACAAAAAAACGTGTCAATAGGTGTATTTACATGGTCTAAACTATAGCTGACTATATAAATGAATGTCCGAGAAATAGATTTACATAAAAAAAATATGGCATTGTATTTAACAATAATTATATCCTATTGTACCCTGCACATTCAAAGATTTCACACATCCCATGGAAACCGATAACATACAATAAATCTTAAGCAATAAGCTTGGCCTTGCGTGGTATATATTTTCCATGCAACTTAAAAAGGGTCAAACAGTGGGAAACTCTACAACAACAAAATTAGACGTCGACACACACAAAATGGTAAAGGTTCAATTTCTAAGTGTGAATGGATACCTATAGAAATCTTTAACGAAAATGGACTCTACTTTGATGCTTATCTTCATACCTAGGGCATTAATTAGGTGGAGTCCAAACTGGACAGAAAAGTTTTCCTGTGTTATACTTAAGACTTTTAACATGTACATGGATAAGAGAAAGAGTTAACTCTAATATTGTTCATATGAGCCAGAATTGTGTCAACGTTTTGGACTTCAAATAATTGTTTCATGTGAAGGACAATTAACAGCAATAACACATGATCGTGACCTAGAATAAATATTCGTGAACACGCATTTATTAGTTATTAAGTTCCTTGCATGGTTTTTTGACAGATGAGCAATTTAAAAACAGTCGCCATTTGCTATTTGATTGGATATCCATCTAGCAATAATAACATAATAAGCAACTCAAGTCTTTGTAATGTCCCGGTTTTTAACGACTTTGTTTGATAATAA
This sequence comes from Allium sativum, assembly GCA_030737875.1. Classification (NCBI taxonomy): domain Eukaryota; kingdom Viridiplantae; phylum Streptophyta; class Magnoliopsida; order Asparagales; family Amaryllidaceae; genus Allium; species Allium sativum. Next base: position 533,468,163 of record CM060923.1, on the reverse strand, counting down.
AACATCGATTATAATGAGCTAATTAATTTAAGACGGAACTAAACTATAACAAACACAAATATAAACAAATTAAAAAGTTGTAAGCATATATAGAAATATATATGAATGGTATATAAATGTATGTGTAGATATACATATATTTTGGCTTATGATAGTTAGTGAAATCGTGCAACTAAAATCCTTACACTTATAGCATAATACATAAGATAAGTTTACAACAAAAACATAAAATACTTACATATACAAATTATAACATAATGTAAAATGGCATTTAGTGATGCAGATGAGTTATAAACCAGTGAAGTGAATGATGTTGGAAACATTTACAAACAAGAAATCATTCCAACAAAACACAAAGGTTTACAATGTAAATTGTATTATGGTGAACACCACGTGCTTGATGAAATGATTCATCAATAAAACAAGTATGGGTGCATTTAAAACAATCAGTAAAAGTCAAGACATTTGTGGGATTTAACATCCACAATAGTGGCTGTGATAACTCAGCCATCCCCTAAAGCAAATCAATACAAAAATTCATGTATAGAATCCCTTTCAGCAAATAAAAATATGTCTTTATATGTCAGTAAAAAGAAAGAAGAAGGTGGATGCGTCTAGGTATCTAAGTATAGTAGTACAATAGTTTTATGTGAGAACACATTTGAAATTACAGCAAATCAAATAGAGATTTTTTTGTCGCAAACATGAATGCTGATTTCTTAGCATAAAAGTATAATACTTTAATGAGATAAGCATGGAAATTCTTTTTAGCTGATGTCAAACTTCATATGCAAGTGGATAGATATCACCTAACCTAGCCTAAAAACTAAAGAAGAGTAAAAGCTGCAGTTAAAAATGTAAGCAAAATTTCAATTAAAAAACAATGAAAAGATAGATCATTTCATCTTTAGAACATTTGGCAGCATACATTAAAATAGATATATCCTTAGGAAAATTGCAATGTTTCTAAAATGGTAAGCAATAGTACATTTACATGAAAACTTAGCATGTGATTTCTGATAACAGATCGAAATTGAAACTGGAAAACAGAAGCATAAATATGTTGTTACATCAGATGTTTTATCTGTAGGATAAAGAGCCTACAACAATTTAATAAAGCTAAATTTTTTTTAATGCTAAATCTCACCTATAAATACAAACATAAACTCATACTCTTCTCAAGCAAAACATTCAAACTAGAGAGATCAAACAAAGTACAAGAATATAACCAGAACAACAATAAAACAGAGGAGAGCAAGAACTGATGAGCAAATTTCAAATTATTTCTCTTTTAAAAACTATTTCCAGATTTCTATCCATATATATATATATATACATACATACATGTATGCTTCTAGTTTTGTTTCTATGATATATGAACAATTCATCATGTTGGTTAATGCTTGAAATGAACAATATTATACTATATTGAAATTGGAAAAAGGAAACCAACAAAGAGAAGAAGTAAAGAAAACTGTGAGTAAACAATCCATTTTCGTTTTGTTTTGTTTACTAAATATGCTAATATATATATATATATATATATATATACATACACGTGCCTTGAATAAGAACCTGTAATTTGAACTATACTAGGACTTGTAAGGAATGTGAATAAAACTCCCCATTAGCTACTGATTTTATATAGTATAATGAAGACGTATGTATATACATACATGTTTTGGATGGGTAGTACTTAGTTAACTCAATCCTCATATAAACCTGAAATGAAATAGCAAACTGAAAGACAATTTGTGCGTGAACTTCCCTTGTATTTCCATCCTTTTTACGAGTGTGGATATGTTATGATGTGTGCCATTTTTTTGATTTAATGGATTCAGATTTACTTAAATAAAAACAAAATAAAAACCAAATATACAATTGGCAATGGATAAAATATAAGCAAGTAAAACTTTCTTTCTTTTATCACTAATGGTTAGGCAGCATATAGGGTGTACCCATGTTCCTGGATAAGGGTATTAGATTGAGTTAATCTACATAACAGGGTACATCACACAAAATATTTTGAATAATTGTGCATGAACCTGGAATAGTGTAGTAGTGTGGGTTAACATCTTGGGTACGAGTTTTTGGTGGTCTCGTCGGGGTTCCTTGGTTGATCGAGCTGACTGGAATTGGATGTGGAGATGCATGAGAGGCCGGTGAAGGGGTTGGAAGTGGCGCAAGCATTTCCAGTGATCGGAGAGAACTGGACGAGGTCGACAATTGGGTGACCTGGGGCTGTTATTAATCGATGTAAGTAAGGCCTGAACGGTATATTTTTAGAGAAGAAGGTCAGGACGGCAGGCCATGGAGGAGCTGGGTTCGGCGAGCAACGGGCAATGCGTGGCGATGGCTGAAGCAGCTTGTCAGTTGGAGGCTTGCATGTGCATGTGCATGTGCATGAATGTAGTGTGCATGGTTTTGGTGTTTAAACAAAGTAAAAAATATATATAACATAATATAAAAATATGAAATATAGAAGGAGGGGCAGTAGCCAAATTCGAAAGAAGAAGTTGGTAGTAGCAATAGAAAGAAGTGGCATGGTAGATTAAAAGGAAGGAGAGAAGCAGAATCGAGAGTATACAAATAAGAAGGGAGAAGCAGTAGGAGATAAATGAGAAAAAGATATATATAGTTGAGACAAAAAGAAGATGCGCAACAGGTAAACAAGAAAAGGAGGAAAGAAGTGGCATTAGCAGAAGTAAGTAGAAGTGACCGTATGCTAAAGAAAATTAAGGAAAAGAGGAGGAGGACGTTGGGCAGAGATGTTTGGGCCTTCAAAGGCTTCAGTAAGAAAAAGCAAATAGGACTGAGAAACACATATTTGAGATGTTTGAAGTAGAACTATCTAGTGTCAGAGCAAATGAAGCAAAACTAATGCTCGATGACACCTCTGACCATATACGGTTGCATAGGAGAGCCTCAAACATAGTGTAAGACAAGAGAAATTAGTGGATTGCGCAAGAGAAATTAAGTGATCACGCAAAGAGAAATTAGTGATCATGCAAGAGAAATTAAGTGCGAGAGAAATTAATAGACCGCGCAAGAGAAATTAGTGATCGCGCAAGAGAAATTAAGTGATCGCGCAAGAGAAATTATTGATCGCACAAGAGAAATTATGTGATCGCGCAAGAGAAATTAGTGATCGTGCAAGAGAAATTAAGTGATCGCACAAGAGAAATCAGTAGACCGGGCAAGAGAAATTAGGTGATCGCGCGAGGATTTTTAGGTGATCGCGCAAGGATTTGTAGGTGATCGGGCAAATAAATTTTAGGTGATCGGGCAAGAGAAAATAATTGATCCATAACTCCGTAATTAAAAATATTCGATCAACTTAAAGTGATAACTGTGTATTTAAAAATAAAATGACGGTTTAAATTTGTTTATAAAGTGAGACAAAGGTGTTGGTGATCATCGAAATTAACGAACTGACATTATTGTAATAATTGTCGTGTGTGAAGCACGTGCCTTCTAGTTATATAATGTAATGCTGTGCGTAGTTGTTTACAGAAAACAATCAAATACCCGGATTATATACAATACAGAAGTTCTGATTCTGTTAAGTCGAATATATGATTGTTACTTTTGTATATGAAATAATAATTCAAATATATATTGAGTTATAGCTGACATTTTTGACAAATAATCGACTGTCTTAGTAATTCATTTGTTTTAGGTCAAAATGATTTAAAGTATTGAATTATATTTATTTCAATCATTTTGAGTTGATAATTGTTCCTTTAAAACAATGAAAGGATTTCGTAGCAGAATAAAGATTTTATTTAAAATAGAGTTCTTTAAGTATAATCTGACCGTGAAAGACATCCGTTGATCGTTTCGAAGAGACCGTAATCTGTATTCCACTTCGATTCGATTTATACGTCATGTGTCAAAGATTGTTGAAGATAGCTAAAGATGAAGATATGCAAAGGCTATTTTGTCTATAAAATAATGCCTTTGGTTTGTCCAGTCCTAAGACAACTTGTACAGACGAATGTCTGATAGAGTATTTCCAACGGTCACGCTGTTGATTTTTACGAATATGCCAAGTTGGTGGGGAGAAGGTAACTTCTCTTTATTTTACACCCAAAGTTTATTTGTATGATCAATATGTGCAACAGATTTGACGATGTGGCATTCAAAGTGAATGGTGGACAGGTGTTCTTAAAGATAAACATAGGCTCAAGCCTCACAACCAAGAAAATACAAAAATCGGGCAGGCAGCATGACTAGGTGAGTCATTCCCATGCAGGGTGTATTATCACATCTAGAGAAATTCCTATTTGTTTCTTAATATCTTTTCACTGCAGCATCATTTCAGAAACGGTGGGTCGCTCCCAACCGTGGGGGTGATAATATATTCGCTACACTCAAGCTAAATGAGTGGGCGGTCATGTGTGGCCGAGTTGCAAGATTTCTTGTTGAACACTAGTGTATCCCCTCTAGAGTACACTGATCGAAAGGTGATCCCATACCTTGCCTGTTGGAATCCAATCTCCAATAAGAGCCCGCAGTTTTCGATTTTATATTATATATGTGGAGCATGAGATGCAAGCGTTCCACTAGATGGTTATTTATTTGATAAAAACTATTATAATATCAGATGATTTTGATATCAAAAATGTTTTAGATTATTGTTAGACCAAAAAGTGGTTCTAACACCCAAATTGAATTAAATCAAAATAAAATAAGATCGAAAATAAAAAGGAGACACAGGATTTATAGTGGTTCGGCGTTGAAAAGTTTACGTCCACTTTATAATCACTTTGCTTGATGATATAGATGAAAATACAATGAGATATTCACTCAATTTCACTCACTTTTCATATACATTCACTTAACTTTCTCAACATATACTTTGAATGATGATTTTGGATTGTTTGGAGTGCTGGAATTTGGTTCTCTTTAATGTTTGAACTGTAAGAGTGCCAAAAAGGTCCTTTCAAATGACCCTTGGGGGTCTATTTATAGGTAGAAAATTCTCCAGAATTCGGTTTGGATCGGGTGCACGTGTCCTCCATTCCATGACTTTCGGGATCGGATGAGCTCTGGTGTTGCCAGCACATCAAGTGAGTGGCCATCGTGGGTAGAAAGTGGGTGTAACTGCCCCGAATATTCAGGACATCATGGTGCGGAGTTGCAGGGTGAACTGGCTTCGGATCGGATAGGCTAACAAAATGGGCTTCGGATCGGGTAGGCAAACAACATGAGGTTCGGATCGGGTCATCCCATCCGATCCGATCCGGGTTGAATCTTGCCTTCCTCACTTTGTCTTGCTTTGCTTTTCTTCGATCACCCCCGATCCGATCCGGCTTGATCTTTCATCTTTGAGATGCTCCTGTTCCTACCTCTGTAACTCCGATCCGAACCGAATTCTGGAGAATTTTCTACCTATAAATAGACCCCCCAAGGGTCATTTGAAAGGATTGTTTTGGCACTCTTACAGTTCAAACATCAAACAGAACCGAATTCCAGCACTCCAAACAATCCAAAATCATCATTCAAAGTATATGTTGAGATAGTTAAGTGAATGTATATGAAAAGTGAGTGAAATTGAGTGAGTATCTCATTGTTTTTTCATCTACATCATCAAGCAAAGTGATTACAAAGTGGACGTAGGCTTTTCAATGCCGAACCACTATAAATCCTGTGTCTCCTTTTTATTTTCGATCTTATTTTATTTTGATTTTAATCAATTTGGGTGTTAGAACCACTTTTGGTCTAACATTTTGGTGCTTTCACTGAGAACATTTGAATTCTCTGTTTTTCTGGATTATCGTTCTACTTTTTGGACCGTTGAGTTCAAAGAAGTTAATCCCCAATTTTCGACGCTTTTGAATACTTGTTGGTTGATTGTTGAAGAACTATGGCCAAAGGAAAAGGCAAGGAAGTTCAAACCAGTCGAGGGAACGAAGTTGGTGAAGATCAGCAAAACCCGGTCGTGACAAGGTCTCGTGGGCATAGTTCGGGAGTGGATCAGACAGGTTCAGGAAATCCGAACCGACCTCAAGGAGAAAGCTCCGATCCGAACCGAGTAGGAGACATTGAAGAAGTGCACTCCCCTAACCCGTACCGATCCGAACAGGTTGCTTAGCTCCGATCCGATCCGATACTAGGTGATGCTGGAACCTCTACTTGAGCCCCTCCAAATGCTCCGACTCCAGCCACCAGGACCAACGACCAGATCAGTCCATCTGCGCCTGTCACCCAAGGAAATTTTTCGTGCCTTCTTGACATGCTTGAGAGCACTAGGGAGGCTATGAAAATCCACGAGCGCACCAATCTTATGATGCAAGAGAATATGAGAATCATGAGTAGGGAAATTGGCGAACTCCACAGACAAAGAACTCCATCCCCAGTTTATCACACTGCAATGGATCAGTCTTCTTCTTCTGAGGAAGAACGGCCGCGTGAAAGAAGGTCGCTCGAACGACCTCAGAATTTGGAGCAAATGACTTTCGGATCTTTGGGATCCTGCGAGGATGCTGCTCGGGTACTAAGACCCAATGATCCGAGCTTGAGAGAGCCTATGCTATTACCAATGCGGGGATCCCATGTTTTGCCTAGAGACCCTAACCTCACCAATTCCACTGAGGGACAAATGCTTCAGCCCCTTCCTCCTGAGATCGACCAGGAACGTAGCGAGCAAAGCAGAGCAGAAGCGGCTAGAAGAAGGAGGGCTTCCCCTGATAAGGAGCCCAGAGGAAACCCGAACATCAGAGCCAGGGAGCCTGAATGGCCCTTGACCAATGCTGACGTATGGGCTATGGTACGCCAGATCATGTCTGAGAGTCGAAACTACAACAATGAAGATTATGGCATTGAGCGAAGCCATACTCCCTTTACTGATGACATCCTTGACTTTCAGTTCCCCCGACGTTTTAACCTGCCGCAGATGGACAGGTATAACGGGAGAACCGACCCGGGACAACATTTGATGTGATACGCATGGCTTATGAATGCTGTCGCTGCCCCTGACGCAGTGAAGTGTAAGGCTTTCCCAATTTACTTAGAAGACGTGGCATTACTATGGTTTACCCGCCATCCTCCTCGATCAATATCGAATTTCAAGGAAGTAAGTGAATGTTTTATGAATCAATTCCGACTTCACGCCCGAAAGTCTAAGAATGTTATTGAATTATCGAGAATTAAGCAAGCACCGGGTGAGTCTTTAAAGTCGTACCTTGACCGTTTCAACTTAGCTGTAACAGAAGTCAGTGAACCGCATGAGCCTACCATCTTGATGGCTTTAATGGAAGGAGTTGATCCGGATTCCGAGTTTGGAGATTATCTTTCTGGGAAGCCACCTCCCACAAGAGAGTTGTTTTATGAGAAGGCCAATATTCAGTTAAGACGAGAGGATGCAAGGGCAAACAGAAGGTGGAAGTCCGGAGCGGCTTCAAAAGAAACTGTTCAGAGTAATGTTGCCATAAAGCAGTCTAGAGAAAGTTCTGGGAAAGTCGAAGTGAATGTGGGAAACAAGAATGGAAACAATAATAATGGAAACGGGGGCAACAGCAACCGTATTGCGAATGGTAACAGGAGAAATAGGAACCGAGGAAATAATTCTGACAAAAGACCCCGATTCCAGACCTTTGAGAATTATTCACCACTGAATGACACTTTTGAGAACATTTATTTGGATACATACAATGTTTTACAATACAAAAGACCGCCGCCACGAGATTCAACAGAGAAAGAAATCACAACTGGAAAATTTTGTTTATTTCATAGAACTCATGGGCATTCAACGAATGAATGTCGACACTTGAGAGATGTAGTTGAGAAGCTGTTGCGCGAAGGAAAATTGGATGAGTATAAGGCTACCCCAAGAGACAAGGGGCAAGGAGAACAGACCCCAAACCAGAATCAGTCTTCTCCCAAGCCTACAGCACAACAGAAAGGCAAAGGAATTGTTATTAACACCATAGTAGGTGGACTCCACCCGGCTATCCACAGTTTCAGAGCAATGGACCAATACGTTAATGCAGTTAAGCACGTAGATGTGGATGAGTACGATGATTTGGAAGATATCACCCCTTTGAAATAGCAGAAGACAATGTTCGATGACGTGGTGTTCCGTTGGAGAGACGATACCGGAATCCAGTCAACTACCGAAGATCCGTTGGTCATTACCACTACCATTGGACCGACACTGGTTTATAAGGTACTAGTGGACAATGGAAGCTCTGTCAATATTTTGTTTAAGAAGTCATTTGATCAGATGAAACTTGAGTCTGGAGATTTGAAGCCTTGTGAAGGTTGGATCCGAGGCTTCAACGGGGCATCGACAGCTCCAATGGGGTATATAGAATTGCCCGTAACAATTATAGTAAGGTAAAAACCGTCCATGTTTATGTGTGGGCTAGTCTTACTATTATCTTTTCTTTCGAAAGGATTTCTAAAGTTAAATTAATAGGTTCTCATAAGAGAAAAGCCTCGTTCCATATTTCCAATCTAGTTTAAAATTGTTTACTCACACCAATCCTTGTTGCTTGATGTGTGCTTGGTACGCATGATAGTGCGTTCTCGATTTGCGGTTTGGTGGCAAACGAGAGACTTTTACCCCCACATGTCCCAAAAATGTGGGTTGGTTGTGAAGTAGAAAGGCTGACCATAAAATAAGTTGTTGGGGTATCTCTTTAGGCCACGGTGGGAGGTTAGCCCACTTCCGTCGCGCCGTTACAGTTAGTATCAGAGCATAAGGTTTACCGAATACCTAGGCTCTGGGTGAGTATTGAGAGAGCGTATTTGAAAATTTAAACTATAATATAAATTATAATATATATATATATATATATATATATATACTTAGTATAGATTAATTCAAGATTTCGACTTGAGTTACTTTTAAAATATCTCCCGATTAAGTATCGATTATAAAACTGTATAGTCAGATGGTTGAAAATAAGCTCTCATGTAAGAAGAGGCCGAGGAGCGAATAGGACAACCACAACAACCAATGGAAGGATTCAAATGAATTAGCGTTGGCCTCAGGATAATTTAAATGGAGTTAAATTGAGTTAGAAGAGTATCAAGTGGAGATTAATATAAGAAATTAAGTTGAATAGTGATATAAAGTTTCAAAGTGCTAAATGGATTAAAATGAGTTTGCAGTGACATGATAATTCGTAATTTAAATTTTTGAACTTAAATTTAATGTACGAGATTCGTTTTGAATCCAAATTCTTTAAACGTAAATTAAATTTTAAAATTTTAGTCAATAAATCAAACAAGAGGTTTATTTGGAGTGTGCGATGGGTAGTTACGGATATGTGTTAGTTATTGAACTTTGGTTAAAACTATATTTGCTCGTTCTCTTTAATTTCAGAGACGAAATTCTTTTAAGGAGGGTGGATTGTAATGTCCTGGTATTAAACGACTATGTTTGATAATAAAATATTGGTTATAATGAGCTAATTAATTTAAAACGGAATTAAACTATAACAAACACAAACATAAACAACTTTAAAAGTTATAACCATATATAGAAATATATATATGAATGGTATATAAATGTATGTGTAGATATACATATATTTTGGCTTATGATAGTTAATGAAATCGTGCAACTAAAATCCGATACAATTACACTTATAGAATAATACATAAGATAAGTTTACAACAAAAACATAAAATACTTACACATACAAATTATAACATAATGTAGAATTGCATTTAGTGATGTAGATGAGTTATAAACCAGTGAAGAGAATGGTGTAGGAAACATTTGTAAACAAGAAATCATTCCAGCAAAACACAAAGGTTTACAATGTAAAGTATATTATGGTGAACACCACGTGTTTGATGAAATGATTCATCAATAAAACAAGTATGGCTGCATTTAAAACAACCAGCGAAAGTCAAGACATTTATGGGATTTAACATCCACAATAGTGGCTATGATAACACAGCCATCCCCTAAAGCAAATCAATAAAAAATTCACGCATAGAATCCTTTTTAGCAAATAAAAATATGTTTTTATATGTTAATAAAATCAAAGAAGAAGGTGGCTGCATCTTGGTATCTAAGTATAGTAGTACAATTGTTTTATGTGAGAACACATTTGAAATTACAGCAAATCAAAGAGAGATTTTTTCCGCAAACATATATGCTTATTTCTTAGCATAAAAGTACAATACTTTAATGAGATAAGCATGGAAATCCTTTTTAGCTGATGTCAAACTTCATATGCAAGTGGATAGATATCACCTAACCTAGCCTAAAAACTAAAGAAGAGTAAAAGCTGCAGTTTAAAATGTAAGCTGAATTTCAAATTAAAAACATTGAAAAGATAGACCATTTCATCTTTAAAACATTTGGCAGCATACATTAAAATAGATATGTCCTTAGGAAAATTGCAATGTTTCTAAAAAGGTAAGCAATAGTACATTTACATGCAAACTTAGCATGTGATTTCTGATAACAGAACGAAATTGAAACTGGAAAACAGAAGCATAAATATGTTGTTACATCAGATGTTTTATCTGTAGGATAAAGAGACTACAACAATTTAATAAAACTTTCTAATGCTAAATCTCACTTATAAATACGAACATAAACTCATACTCTTCTCAAGCACAACATTCAAACCAGAGAGATCAAACATAGTAGAAGATTATAACCAGAACAGCAGTAAAACAGAGGAGAGCTAGAACTGGTGAGTAAACTTCAAATTATTTCTCTTTTAAAAACTATTTCCATATTTCTATCCATATATATATATATATACACATGTATGCTTTTAGTTGTGTTTCTATAATATATGAACAGTTCATTATGTTGGTTAATGCTTGAAATGAACAATATTATACTAAATTGAAACTGGAAAAAGGAAGCCAGTAAAGAGCAGAAGTAAAGAAAACAATGAGTAAACTATCCATTTTCGTTTTGTTTTGTTTACTAAGTATGCTAATTTATATATATACAAGTGCCTTGAATAAGAACCTAGAATTTGAACTATACTAGGACCTATAAGCAATGTGAGTAAAAGTCCCCATTAACTACTGATTTTATATAGTATGATGAGGACATATGTATATACATACATGTTCTGGATGGGTAGTACTTAGTTAACTCAATCCTTATATAATATCTGAAATGAAATAGCAAACTGAAAGATAATTTTGTGCGTGAACTTCGCCTGTATTTCCATCCTTTTTATGAGTGTGGATATGTTATGATGTATGCCATTTTTGATTTAAAGGATTTAGATTTATTTAAATAAAAATAAAATAAAAACCGAACATACAATTGGTAATGGACAAAATATTAGCAAGTAAAACTTTATTTCTTTTATCACTAATGGTTAGGCAGCATATAGGGTGTATCCATGTTCCTAGATGAGGGTATTAGATTGAGTTAATCTGCATAACAAGGGACAACACACAAAATATTTTGAATAGTTGTGTATGAAGCTGGAACAGTGTAGTAGTGGGGTTAACATCTTAGGTACGAGTTTTTGGTGGTCTCCTCGGGGTTCCTTGGTTGATCGAGCTGACTGGAATTGGAAGTGGAGATGCGTGGGAGGCCGGTGAAGGGGTTGGAAGTGACGCAAGCATTTCCGGTGATCGGAGAGAACTAAACGAGGTCAACAATTGGGTGACCTGGAGCTGTTATTACTCGATGTAAGTAAGGCTTGAATGGTATATTTTTGGAGAAGAAGGTCAGGATGGAAGGCCAGTGGAGGAGCTGGGTTCGGCGAGCAACGGGCAGTGTGTGGCAATGGCGAAAGCAGCTTGTCATTTGGAGGCTTGCATGTGCGTGTGCACAAATGTACTGTGCACGGTTTTGGTGTTTAAACGAAGTAAAAAAATGTATATAATATAATATAAAAATATAAAATATAGAAGGAAGGGCAATAGCCAAATACGAAAGAAGAAGTCAGTAGTAGCAATAGAAAGAAGTGGCATGGTAGGTTAAAAGGAAGGAGAGAAGCAGAATGCAAAGCATACAAATAAGAAGGGAGAAGCAGTAGGAGATAAATGAGAAAAAGATATATATAGTTGAGACAAAAAGAAGATGCGCAACAGGTAAACGAGAAAAGGAGGAAAGAAGTGGCACTAGCAGAAATAAGTAGAAGTGACCGTATGCTAAAGGAAATTAAGGAAAAGAGGAGGAGGACGTTGGGCAGAGATGTTTGGGCCTTCAAAGGCTTCAGCAAGAAAAAGAAAATAGGTCTGATAAACACATATTTGAAGTAGAACTATCTAGCGTCAAAGCAAATCTAATGCTCGGTGACACCTCTGACCATAATACGGTTGCATAGGAGTGCCTCAAACATAGTGTAAGACAAGAGAAATTAGTGGATCGCGCAAGATAAATTAAGTGATCGCGCAAAAGAAATCAGTGATCGCGCAAGAGAAAAAAAGTGCGAGAGAAATTAATAGATCGCGCAAGAGAAATTAGTGATCACGCAAGAGAAATTAAGTGATCGCGTAAGAGAAATTAGTGATCGCGCAAGAGAAATTAAGTGATCGCACAAGAGAAATTAATGATCGCGCAAGAGAAATTAATTGATCGGGCAAGAGAAATTAGTTGATCGGGCAAGAGAATTAGGTGATCGAGCAAGGATTTTTTGGTGATCGCGCAAGGATTTGTAGGTGATCGGGCAAATAAATTTTAGGTGATCGAGCAAGAGAAAATAAGTGATTGATAACTCCGTAATTAAAAATATTCGTTCAACTTAAAGTGATAACTGTTTATTTAAAAATAAAATGATGGTTTAAATATATTTAAAAAGTGAGACAAAGGTATTGGTGACAAAATAATCGTTGAAATTAACGAACTGGCATTATTGTAATAATTGTCGTGTGCGAAGCACGTGCCTTCTAGCTATGTAATGTAATGCTGTGTGTAGTTGTTTACAGAAAACAATCAAATACCCGGATTATATACAATATAGAAGTTCTGATTCGGTTTAGTCGAATATATGATTGTTGCTTTTGTATATATAATAATTCAAATATATTGAATTATAGCTGGCATTTTTGACAAATAATCAACTATCTTAGTAATTCATTTGTGTTAAGTCAAAATGATTTAAAGTATTGAATTATGTTTAATTCAATCATTTTGAGATGATAAATGTTCCTTTAAAACAATGAAATGATTTCGTAGGAGAATAAAGATTTTGTTTAAAATAGAGTTCTTTAAGTATATTCTGACTGTGAAAGACATCCGTTGATCGTTTTCGAAGAGACTGGAATCTATAATCCACTTCGATTCAATTTATACGTAACGTGTCAAAGATTGTTGAAGATAATTGAAGACGGAGATATGCAAAGGCTATTTTGTCTATAGAATAGTGCCTTCAGTTTGTCCAATCCTAGGACAACTTGTATGGACGAATGTATGACAGAGTATTTCCAACGGTCACGTTGTTGATTTTTACGAATAAACCAAGTTGGTGGGGAGAAGGTAACTTCTCTTTATTTTACACCCAGTGTTTATTTGTATGATCAATATGTGATTACGGATTTGATGATGTGGCATTCAAAGTGAATGGTGGACAGGTGTTCTAGAAGACAAACACAGCCTCAAGCCTCACAACCAGGAAAAGATAAAAATCGGGCAGGCAGCTTGGCTAGGTGGGTCATTCCCAAGCAGGGTGTATTATCACCATCTAGAGAAATTCCTATTTGTTTCTTAATCTCTTTTCGCTGCTGCAGCTTTTTGGAAACGGAGGGTCGCTCCCAACCGTTGGTGTGATAATATATTCGCTACACTCAAGCTAAATGAGTGAGCAGTCATGTGTGGCCGGGTTGCAAGACGTTCTTGTTGAACCCCAGTGTATCCCCTCTAGAGTACACTGATCTAAAGGTGATACAATACCTCGTCTGTTGGAATCCAATCTCCGATCAGAGCCCGCGGTTTTCGATTTTATATTATATATGTGGAGCGTGAGATGCAAGCGTTCCACTATATGGTTATTTTTTCATTAAAACTATTATAATATCAGATGATTTTGATATCAAAAATGTTTTAGATTATAGTAAGGTAAAAACTGTCCATCTTTATGTATGGGCTAGTCTTACTATTATCTTTCCTTTCGAAAGGATTTCTAAAGTTAAATTAATATGTTCTCATAAGAGAAAAGCCTCGTTCTATATTTCCAATAAGTTTTAAAATTGTTTACTCACACCAGTCCCCCTGACTGACCCAGAGTTCATTTTTTTGTGTTTTCCTAAACTCTTGGGTACTCATAACAATTGTTATGGGTAGACAAGTGATCCAGGTCATAAATAGAAATGCTTTTGGAGTATTTTGGAAAGGGAGTTCCGGAGTCGGCTTATCTATTCCTGTGTATCAAGTTTGTACATTGTATTGGGCCCGTAATCATGCAAGATGTATTATAATGAAGTGTTCTATGTTGTAACAGACTCTGATATGTAATATATTTTGTAATATTATATTTTGTTAAAATTCTACTGTGAGATTCTGATGTTGTGTTAGTTCAATTCTCTATCTATCCTATTTCTTTAATAATGACACGACTTCGGAGGTCATTGAAAGTCGGGTCGTTACAGTCTTGCTGCATAAACAAATTATCACATGTATACGGCAATAAGAAGTGTGTTGACATAAGTGGCAACTCAAACCATGCAACGAACATGATATAGGTGGTCTAAACATAAACAAATTATCACATGTATATAAAACACATGGATATGGACTCCCACCAAAATCTTGCTACATAAAATAGTATATAATACATTGTATAAAAATTAATATAAATAAGAAATAAATCAAATTGCAGAAATTACCCATTAGACTGTTGTGTACACTTTGAATTCATATTCTCTTTTTTGTTATTTAACTTCACTGTTAATCCTTTAATTTGGTTGCAACATCTTCTACAAAAAATTTCTACAAAACATTATATAAACAATGAAAATAAATTACGAGAACAATTATAAACTTAACACTTTTTATTTTAAAAAAAATAAAAAAACATACAATTTTCAGTGCTGCTTTCACGTGATTGTTTCTTTTTGATGAAGTACGACGGGGTTGAAGAGAATCATACAAATACCATTTAGATTCCGCAATATCTAATTCCAGAAGTGACCAATGATGGACATCATTTATAGGAAACAATATGCTGCAACACAATCTGTTAGAAAGGGCTTTTTTATAGCTGGTATGAATAAAGCTTCTCTAGTGTTTCTAAAGCATGTGGTTGCACTTCTCTAAGAAAAATTCATATTCAAATTAGTATATTGTAATTAATTAAACATTCAACTATAGTATAATGACATATTATGGAAAACAAAAACTTACGGTCATAATGGTATTTATATAGACGAAGCTTTCACTTTCATCTAGAAATTTCAGTTTCCGTTTTCAATACCAATCTATTATCTGAACAATTAAAAAAGTAAAGTAGTTAAGTTAATATGAATGATGTGTAGTTGAAGCAATAATATATGCGTAGTGCAGCACACAAATTTTTATTTGTAAAGCGTAATGCAGCATACAAGTATTTGTACTTGATTTCTTGTAAAACATTAATATATGTGTGTATAATAAAAATATACACGTTGTTGACATGTGACTAAAAAGCTAGATAAATTTTTTTTCTGAAATTTATTCTGGATTTGTTTAGTTTGATTTTAGGTCAGTTTAAAGCTAACCGGTGCACCCGAATAACTTGCACTGTTATTAATTACCTTGTAATCTTTTTTACGTTCTTTCTTTCTATCCAGGCCTTTCATTGTACTAAAGTGCTGAAATTCATCGAACTAATATATAATATTCACTGAATTAAGTCAATTGGGAGCCTGGGATTGTACAGAGAGGAGAAGGGATCTAAGATCCCCAATCCCTTAAATCATAGAAATTAGAAACAAATCAAATGGTTATATCAACGTAAACATATTACATGTCGCTAGCATTGATTATTAGTTCTTAAGCAATATATTTTGTTTCAACTTGAATAATATCTAAGTTATGACTGTAGATATGCATGTGTAAAAGATAAATATATGGAACAGAACTGTAGATTTTCAAATTTAGGACGCTAGCTTGTTTGAGTTGATTACATCAGGTCCATTTACCTATATTTGATCCTAGTTATTGAAGTTGAGTATATATGGCCATTTTATTGATCTGTCCATAAAACAAATTTTTGCTGCGGGTTGGCGTTCCCTCGTATTCGAGGGCTTTCTAAACATCTTTTATGGTTAGGACCACACCTACTACTATGGCACTTTCTTTGAGAGATCGACGTTGGATAAAGTAGATGCTTTTGTATGCCAAAGCTTTTTTTGGTGAAATTCCTAACTAAGAGCGGATAGGGAATAGTGAAAGCATAACGGTTTAGCTTGCATGAAATGTATTTTTCCACATTGGAGAAATATAAATGAAACCATACTTCTAGTTGTGACTATGGGCAGGGAAATAGATTCAAGTCAAGATGAAAAATCCTTTTGACATTAGTTTAAAGAGACAACCTTCCAAAGTAAAGATCTTAACTAATGACAGATCAACATGTAAATTGAGGTAATTTACTTCCTGATCGAAGAAACGGAAAAGAGTGGAGGCTAAGCAAGTGGAGGTTACTCCAGAAAGTAAGGAAATGGTTATTGATTTAGATTTCGAAGATGATTAAGACAGAATGAAAGTTACATAATGACTTTAATAACTATCCATAGATATAATCGACCATACCATACTAATCATAGTTGGAAAGGAACCGAATGATCAACCCAAAACAAAATTAATCTGATCTATACAAGACAACAAGGACATGTACATTTCGAATCTTTCGAATATGATTGAAGTGCATCCTAAATTTATGATCCATGAACTAAACATTTATTACAATGTTACACCAACCTGACAAAAACCTTAACTTAAAAGATGTCTACTGATTCAGTAAGCAAAAACCTAAACTTAAAAGATGTCTACTGATTCAGTAAGCAAAAACCTTAACTCAAAAGATGTCTATAGTATATGTATATCCATGTCATCAGTGGTGGAACTAGCCTATAGACTCAGGTAGGACCAAAATGAAATAGTTTATCCCACATCACCAAATTGGTTTCAAAGCACTTGTATATATATTAAAAAGTATCACAGTAGCATGAAGTATAGCATCATATTGGAATAAGTACCTTCCAGGACAAATGACTTGTCATCATAATTCCAAGCTATCTCACTATAAAAATATAATAAAAAAAACATTTATTTCATAATTATATTGAATGAAAGAATAAAACTATAACACTTACTTTTTATTATCAACAACTTTGAAGAAAGTTTTCACGACATTACTCATTTCTTGATTCATGTCATGAATCAAATCACATTGTTCTATATCGTGTGTTATATTACTAGGAACAACCACTTCTGCATAAACAAAATCTGGATCTTCTTTAGGAACCCTTATTTCTTTTTTAATTCTCTTTATCATGGAAGTGATAGAAGTAGCAACTTTTTTGTTCTTTCATTTTTTGATTTAGATTCAAAATCCAGATGTTCAATACTTCCCTGATCTTCACTGGCTGTTTTTAAAAACTATTGTGTAATATCCAAATTAAAAGTTGGATACTCATCTTTATCATCAACCTGTAGTAAACATAAAAAAATATTTAAATCATTTATTACATTATTAAGTAACACATTTGTAAATCTTAAAACTTCACTAACCTTCTTGTTTTTGCTCACATAAAGTTTACTTCATCTTTTTGAACTCACATTTGAATTTTTTACTTCAACATCCGGGCTAGAAAATATTCTTCTTCCTTCTTCAACATTATTTAAATGATCAATCAAAACAAAATATTAACGGTTCACACAATAAATTTAAAACATTGAAATATAATTATCAAAACATACCCTTTCTTTTTACATTTTGGAATCAATGTTGTCCTTTGCATTGCTTTTGAAATCCACATTTTTATCTTCTCCTTTTATTTTTTCCTCCTTGTCTAATTCATAAACCGATTCTAAAACAGTTGACATGTAATTTTCAAAGTTCAACTTTTCTTTGATTTCTTTCAACTCTTGTTCAATTAATTGTCATTTTCTCGTTTCCTCATCTAAGCTTGTAGATAACAATGACACTTCTTTTTAACATTATTTAATCCTACTCTCAATGAATCCACTTGTGCTTTGTGGTCACACGAACAAGATTCTTTCTGAACGTGTCGTTCGTACTTTCTAATATTAGCAGTATTGAATCTTTTAGGGATCTCTTCATTCAGTTCTTTATTTTGACCACTTTGACCCTCTTTTTTTCAACCAAATTAGTCTCAACTTCGCTAATTTCGGGAAATTCATCAAAAACATGTTTTCATAATTGAACATATTATATTACAACTAAAAGTTTGAAATTAGAGAGGGTAAGTCTAAAAGATGAATTATGGTAGTTCTAAAAGGGAAATTAGCACACAGATGCCAAGAATTTTATAGTGGAAAGTGGATCTTAAAAGATAACCAGTTCATAAAAAAATTATTTTTTTTTCCTTTCAGTCATATATTATGAAGATGAAATTTGTACTATTGTTCTTGAACAGATTTCAGGAAATCAATGTTAAAGATGTGGTCAGTTTTTACAATTCGGTCACTAAGTCACATGACAAACGGGAAGTATTGTTTCAATTTTTTCTACTTCAGACCCCAGCAATATTATACTGTGCTTATTAAGGTGATGTTAATGTATTATCGTAGAATCATGACAACTATCTCAGGATGTTCTCCAACTGCTGATTAATACATGTGTAGCCAAATTTATGTTTAGAGATGTAGAAACTGGATGATGTTCAGGGATAACATCTGTTAAAATGTTTACTAGTTATCTGAAACTGGATTGACTAGTGGATAGGTTGAGTAGTGGATGGATGAAACTGTATAAGCGATTCCAGTTACTGGTGACACAAAATATGTGATTTAGCTTGTCAGTAGCGATGCTAACTAAAATGCTTAAAAGGCATATTACAACGTATGTAAGAGTGTGATGGTACTACTGTTAAAATCGTGGATTGAGTTAGTTGTAATTATGCAGTTTTGCACATAAAGATAATGGGTATAACATGGTTAATAATAATAATACTTGATTATCTTCCACTTTTTGTAATTTCAAAAATGTCAACTGATTTTTCAAACTTGATAAATTCCACCTAAAGAAGCGAGGATATTCAGTGACATTTTTTCCTTCAATGAGAGATGTTCTTTCACAAATCCAATACTATATTAAAAATTAAAAATTAACAACGGAACTTAAAACTAAGTTGAAAAAAATATATCCTTACCAGTAAGAACAAAATAAAACCAGGAGTACCTCGATAATCATCAACAAATTTCTCTAAATTCCTATTCAATGTTTCAACCACAAATTTTGACCAATATACTAAGTCCCAATCAAGTAAATATGGTATGAATCTCTACGACAAATATCCCCGATTATTCGGATACAAGAAAGTTACCACAAATAATATGATAATTAATTTCATCAAATCTTCCCCTTGACATCTTTGAGAGATTAAAAATTCTATTCTCATCTCTAACATTTTTTTTGTAATCCTGCTGCTCTCTTGAAAATGAAAATCTATGAATTCATGATATACTTTAGGTACTGACTTTCTACCGGAATGTTTAATAGGAAATATTTCCTTTCCACCGATTGGAAAACCAAATATTAAACTAACATTGTTTTCTGTTAGTTTTAACAACTTTCCTCTCTGTTGAGATGATTTTCCATCCACATTATATGTCTGAATGACATCATCGAATGCCCTTGAATTTTTCCTAAGATCACTCCTTGTTTTTTTGTTTTCAACAAATACTTTTAAGAATTTTTCAAAGGACTTTTATTCATGTTTTCCACCAAATCTTGATTCAAAATCTTTTTGCTTCTTAATTTCAGAAATATTTTGTGCAATGAATCTAGATTTCCATAATAAGATCCATACATTTTTTCATCCTTTTTATACTATCCATATTTTCTTCATTTTCAAATCTATTGACACATCTCTTACTTGTTACCATCTCTTCATCATTTTGCATTGATTTTAAATCCAGTTCCTCATCAGATTCCATTGAATTATTGTATGATGAATTCGAATGTGTACCAAGACTATTATTCGAAGTTCCTTGATAGCTTCACATTATATCCTTTGTCATACTTTTTGGCTTTTTTCCATTCTAAACAATAAAAAAAAATACATATGATCAAAAAAAACCTGCATATATAAACATGTTTAAAAAATTATATTAAATCAAATAAAAACATAAACAAAAATGCAGACAGTCATAGCAGGCCTACTTAAAGCAACTTACATTGGCATGCCTTATATACCAAGTAAAGTGTAACAAAAAAATTTCAATAGTAAACAAAACTTCACATCAGATTATATTTTTAAAATCTTTAATCACCATCACATATGCATCAAAATCATCTAAACAGTCTTAAATGATATCATATTTACTTTATGGTCAGTTTCATTGATCATTATACCAGGCATTTAGGTTAAAAATAAACTCCATCTCTTATATATAAGTAAACAAGCCTAGTTTAACTCATGCCTGATTCATTATTATCATTTCATATATATGTTTCTTTCCTGCTTGTTTGTAATGCATATTTGTAAATACAATAGTAGTAGTATACAAAAATATGATCACATGACAGACAAAGATGAACTTGGATGATGGACACAGATTTGGACATAGAGAATCAGTTTTTGTTTCTACATGTTAGAAATAACTGTTTGATTCTTCTATTACAGTTTTCATATGCCTTTTTGACTTATACAAGAGGAAAAAATATGAATTAGGTTATATTGTTATTATATTATACCTGGCCTTAAAAATATAATTCTTTCAACTGTTGCTGATTTGTAATTTATCCTTGGATTTGATTTTGATAGGTTAAGTCTAACACATATGTCGCAGTGTGTTATTCACAATGTTAAAATTAATACAATAATGCAAATAAATTAAAAAAAACTTACAGAATTTTTTTTAAATCTCTTGTCTGTAATTCTTCACTTTGTTGAGAATGAAGCAAGCAAAAAGATGTATTTGAAGATATTAAATTGATACACTATTTTCCACCGTTATTGATAAATATACATTGCGCCCTCTTTTTCTTTCCTCGATTTCTTGTTAACATGATGATCCTGCAAAATAAAACAAAAATGTTGCGTATTAATTTTGTATTAAATAAACCAATATACTTAACAATCCGTATATTTACTTCTCCTGTATAATCATAATAAAAGGGTGAAGACTAGTAAGCAATCCACTTTCATATGCAAGTCCATTTTCAATAGGATGCATCAACAAAAAAAACGCATGATCTTCCTAAAGAGAACAAACTATTGCTTTATTTGATCAATAGCAATTGTTAGATTCCATATTATACTTTCTACTGTTTTTTTTTTGTAGATACTAAAAAAAGAATATGCATAGACCCAAATGAAAGAGTGGGTCAATATTTTCAATCAGATAAACAATCACTTAAGAGTTGTTGTAATGATCCAGAATCTTGAACCCAATTTGAAATTGGAATTTTTAAAAATAAATTGAATTTTCTGAACATAAAATAAGTTTGAGAACATCTAATAATTTTGATAGGTTAAACAATAGGTTTTATTTGAATTATAACATTTATAAATGGAAATGATTATTAATAAGTTTGGATTTACTTATATAATTTGTCGTTCGATCGGATTTGTCAAAAGATAACATAAATTAATAGCATTAGAATTATGCGTTGCTCTTTGTTTTTTCATAATGTTTAAGGTAAATGCTACCAAAAACACATTCCTTCTCCTTTTTACAAGTGTTAAGACACTTGTAATTTTGTATGCAACACTCCATGCCTAAAATACACATGTCCTATGATGTTTCACTCTCTCCTTACTCCTCTTTTTCTATAAATACCACCCTTTTGTTCCACTTTTTCACTCATTCTCACTTCTTTTCTTTCTCTCTTCTTCTTAAAGCTTATGGCCATGGTTTCCATGGCATAAGTCTTCCTCTTTTCCACCACCACCTTGCCAAAATTCGTCATTCTCCTCCTCCTCCTCTTATAATATAAAGAGTAATTAGTGTATATTATATTATATATTTGTTGGTGAAGAAGACGTTGCGCTGAAATACTGCCCGATGATTCGCTTAGCTAGTCTTGCCTACCGTGAAGATTTGGAAAGCTGTTAGGTGAGAACTCTTTAACCATATTTTATATATTTAATTAGTAGCTAGACTAATTTAAATATAGTGATGAATTATTATTGGTTAATGATGATTGATATTTGTTGTGATGGATGATGGATGATGGATGCGAAGTTTAGAACACACACTATTAAGCGTTAGTGTTATAACGCTTGTGCACAATTATGTTTTATTGAGTCGTGTTGATGATGGTTTCTATGGATGTTTAAATGGTTGCAGATGTTGTTTTGCACACACTATGACAAAACAATTATGGTATCACATTGGTGAACGAAAAATCTCCTTCATAATTAAAAGCAATATCATTATTGAAATTGAAGGTTAATAATTGGAAAAGACCATATATATGAATTTACATATTGTTAAAGTCCTTTAAATGAATAAATAAATACTAGAACATTCTAGGATGATAGAGAGGATAGTGTCTAGGCATGGGTTTGGAAATGAAGTTTCCTGCTCTCCCTGGCTATCCCTAACTGATCCGACGAATGGGAAGATTAATTTAAAGTTATTTGAATTTAGAAATGAATTGGAATTTATGAAAGTTGAATTTTAGATCCAAAATAATTTGGAAAGTAAATTTAAATGATTTTAAAAGGGTTATAATGGTTTTCTAAGATATTTTGAAGTATCGTAGAACAATGGTTATTATGGTCAGAATAGAGCTTGTCGCATAACTGCAATTTATGTATTTTAGATGCAAAATTTAAACGCTTATAACTTTTGCAATCTAAATTAGATTTCCATAAAATGAAAATGTTTGATTTCCATTAACAAGAACTTTCTAATGAGTGAAAGCATATTTTAAATTCGAGTTATAATTTTTAAGTTATGTTTGAAACCGTTTTGGAAAAGATCGATGTAAGAACAGTTGTTGACCATAATTATAAACAGCTATTTTTAAATGTTTTTTTTGTAAAATCATAATAAATTATGTAAAAGTGTTTTGAATTGTAAATTTTAAGTTTTGGCTAAGATAAACGATGTTTTTATCAAAGTAGTTAAGACAACTGTTTTGTAACGCTTTCGTAACACTTTTGAAGCACTATTGTAACACTTTATTTGAAAACAACCTATTTTGAAGTATTTAAACCGTGAAATGTTTTCCGAACTATAAGTAATCAATTGTAAATGATTTGTTGAATGTTTTCAAAGGTTTAAAAGCATTGAAAATAATTTGTTTGGAATTTAAATTGATTTATTTAGTAATTAAATGTGTTTCTCAATTTTAAATAATTGAATGTGGCTGGAGATAAATCTTCAGATGGTTGATATTAATTCGGTAGATGATGATTCTTACTATTTGAGGAATTTAAAAGGTAGTTCACCATTATTCCGCTTACAATGTGAGTTGGATATCGAGATTAATATTAAGTATAAGTTGATGGTATTTCTATACAGATCTAATGTCAAAGAGTTGGATAAATCTTTTGATTAAGATACGGGTTTCCTAAGTTGACTGGGATAAGTTGGATAGAAATAATATTCAGATATTTAATATGAAATTCTGTGGTGTAAATGTACACTATTTGAGGAATTTGGAAGATATTATTATTTCGTTATTCCACACATAGTATTCATTGATTATAAGAATTGATATCGAATATAAGTAGATACAATTTATGTGTAACTTATGTTCAATATCAATTGATTTGGGTTTTATTGTGAATCATATCTTCAGTAATATCATTCTTGAAACCCGATGAGATTGAGTTATGGAAACTCATATCGTAATTTGAGGATTTGATCAGATCTTTGATTTGAGGAAATTAAAAGTGAGGAATTGGAGAGAAAGTATAATCTTTTAGTTAAGATTAAAGAATGGAATGTTGGAAAATCAATTTGATTGGAAACTATGGTTGAAATGTGGATTAAGGATTTTCAAAGGAAACTGGATTTTGATAATGAGTTATCAAATGGAAAATTAATTAAGGCTAAATAATCTTTGATTTAAGGGATGTGTTTTAAAAGAGAAAGGTTAAATATGGATTTTGTAATAATTTGAGAATGGGTTTAAAGAAGTTTAATTTTGATGAAATCCAAGACGGAAGGAGATTGGTAGAAAGCCTGTGTGTTCTATAATTTTGTTTTTTTTAATTGCGCCTATTATTTGGAAAGACCGGGATCAGGATTATATCTGAAAACCATTCTAAGTAATAATACGACGTTGTGGAGCAATTGAAGACATTGGAGACAACATTGAAGACCGGGACCCTTCATGTCGTAAGGACGACTTGCTGAATGTCTCGATTTGGTCGCTCCCATTTGCAGATGAATTTTATATCAGTTAAGTGGCACGAAGCCCGAACGTATGTGAAGGAATTCCGGATTATGGTTTCATTCAGACCCAAAACGAACTTGTATGCATTGTGCATCTGACATTGTAATTGACTACGTAGCACCGATCTTTGTTAAATATATATCTGCTTAAATTTATTCTCTTGCTTAACACCCTTCTCTAAGACGTATGAGCTTAGAGGTTATATATTGCTGGAAATTAGTGATGCGTAGTGAATGGACAATGTGGCATATATACTTAAGTTATGAGATGAGCTATGGATGATCAAAGCATGGCTTATTTAAGCGTAGATTTCTGTATATCGTGACCTCGACGAACCTCACACCGCGGATTGATGGTAAACTAGTGGTCAGATTTTTATGTTCGTTTCGTATGTTCGGTGCACCTGGATGTGATGATGAAAGGGTACTACGAAGTCCCCAATCTGGGACGCTATTTGTTGGGTACTCTGATTCATGTATAGTGGGTTAGCATAATGGAGTCCGAGTCTAGACGTTATCTGCGAGTACTGGGATGATGCGCGCAAGAAATTTTGTGAGCCCACGAATGATCTTTCGTACCAGGAACCATCATATTGGAAACCCAATCTCCACTACGAGCCCGTCAATTTTGATTGTATAGCCTGCTGGTTACCGGAAGTATTGTCAATATAATGGGATGAGGCATTATGCTGGCTAGAATTAATACATTTATTTGCGAAAAGGTTTTTCACACTATATAAGTAAAAGAGAATTTTCACATATGAATGCATTTTTGGTTATCATAAGGCAAAACTCGCCTATCTGGTGTGCGCTTGCATTGTGTGACGTGGGACGAGCTTATGATAGCTTCATTTTTCAAAAAGTCATTACGGATTTCTATGCACTGGTATCCAAATGGAGTAAACCCGTTCCGCATTAGCGGCGTGGTCCGGTGAATTACCTAATTTAAAATAAACCCTAAAAACAACTGTTTTGATTTCTCACACCAGTCCCACGACTGACCTGGATTTTATTGTTCCCTCACCTAAACTCTGGGTGCCCATAATTTTTACATGGGCAACCTAGTAGTTTGGTTCACAGATTTTGACTTAGCATTAGTTGGAGCAGGATTCTGGTTTTTGCTGAAGCTATTATGACTTGGAGCATTCGCATTCTTCCACTGAGTTTAGTATCTTTTCCGCTTTGTAATCGATGTACTCTGATTTACCTCTTGTTACTCTAATGTAATATTATTTTTAATGATAATGGAAAAGTTGTTTTTATTTTGTGCAAATGTATAAGTGCCCCTAACAATCCGTCTTTATAAATGGTTTAAGTTGGTTTAATTACTGGCGAAAACCGAGAAAAAAGCCGGGTCGTTGCATTTTTGGTATCAGAGCTTTGGTTTATACAAAGCAATGGGGTACGACACATTTGAACAAAAAGGAAGACCCATCAGAGTTATATATCTCATTAGAGATATGGTTAGTAATGCCCTAGAATGATATTTTGGAGTATTATATTTGAGAGAGCGTATTTGAAAATATGAAATGAGTTTTGAAAAGTTATATTTTAAGAAAGAAACATATATTGGAAATATAAGGTTAATTATAACCTGGATATTTAATCAAATGAGTTTGGTTAAGTTTACATTTTGTGATTATAATTACACATAAAATAATTCTTATGGCATGGTAACTAAGCCCCTTCCACTGATCAGGAAAATGATCCAAGTACAAATGCCTTTTGGATTTAATTTCACTATTGGTTAACATTTCGAAATATCGATAAACTTGGGTCAAATTTGTTAAGGTAACTAATCAATATGGTTATAAATTAAAAATTAGAATTTGAGTATTTTATGTTGTGGTTGGACTATCGAGTATAAGAAGATTTTGCATATACGTCTGATTAGCGTATATATGAAGTCTTAAGTATACTAAATAGATATAGAATCACACTCTGGTCACTTGAAGATGATTCTGTTGATGACTACAACATCATCAGTATGTATTTTCGAGTTTCGAAAATGGGATGACTATATTATTCCGATTAAAATATCAATATATACTTAAACCAATTTAGGTAAGTGTTTGAAAATATTGGATAAATTGATATAAACTTAAATAGAAAAGTGAAAATTTGATAAGTTGTAAGAATTATATCAGGTAAACCTGCAATAAGGATAAGCCAGTAATGAGTATATGAGAAAGTGCATTTGTTATATATATATATATATATATATATATATATATATACAAAGGTTTTGAAAAGATGTATAATTTGAAAACTCAAATCAAAATTTTGAGTAAGAATTGGCAGTTATTTTGGAATTGATTTTGAAAGAATATATTTTGAATATAAAGGAAAAAGATCTTTGAAAATATTTGAAAATTAAAAACTTGAGCACGGACATCTTGTGATTGGAATTTCTCAGTTGATTAAGAGACGTCTACGTAAAGTTGTAATTTACATAAGCAATCCAAGTAGTTCGGGAAACGATTTAAAGGCTAAGTTGGAATTAATTAATCAGGATATTTCGTAATTAGTCCCCCCTAACTAATTAAATTTAAAATGCAAATATCTTGAGAATTCAACATGACAATATGATATTTGATGATATTTTGGTTTAGGACTACATTGGTTAAAGCTGTTTCTCTAAAGTTTGAAGGAAATAAGTTTTGTAATCTTGAATTTAGAATAATTAATGAGGATAGCCAAACATAAAAAATATAAGGAATTAAAATCTGGAATTATCGACGAATTTGAATAGTCAATAAGTTTTAAAGTATATTGTGACAACAAAAGGAACTGCCTAAGTGAGCATGAACACCTTGTGAATTAAGTTTCACAATTTGATTAAAGGATATCTAGAAAGTGGGAATATTAAGAAGATATTACCTAAACTAAAACGTTTAGATAAGATGAGTTCTGAGATGATCGAGTTTTCCATGTAAAGAATAATAGTAATTTTGGGAAACTAAAAAGGAATAAGTTTCATAACCTTTGTATTTGCAAGATAAGATCTAAGAGAACAAATCTATAACTCTGAAATTTTTTGAAAAAAGTAAATGGTTGAGTATAAGTAATTGGCCCAGTAAATGATGAATCGATTATAATGGGAAACTGGAGGTTATCATTGGAGGACATGTAGATATGGTTGTCCATAAATATGTGTGTTATAATATTTTATCTGGTATATCCATTATAAGAACAAGGAGCTTTGGTATAAAGAATCTTAATCTTGAATTTGTTGAATGAGTAGTTACGATTCCCTTTCCTTTTCGAGGATGAAAAGTTTTAAGGGGGGTGAATGTAATGATGCACAATTTTGAACCCAAATTGAATTTGGAATTTTTAATACTTAATTTGAATTTTCTGAACATAAAATAAGTTTGAGAAAAATTAATAACTTTGATAGGTTAAACAATAGGTTTTATTTGAATTATAACACTCATAAATGGAAATGATTATTAATAAGTTTGGATTTACTGATATTATTTGTCATTCGATCGGATTTGTCAAAAGATAACATAAATTAATAACATTAGTATTATGCGTTGCTCTTAGTTTTCATAACGTTTAAGGTAAATGCCACCAAAAACACATTCCTTCTCCTTTTTACAAGTGTTAAGACACTTGTAATTTTGCCTGCAACATTCCATGCATAAAATACACATGTCCTATGATGTGTCACTCTCTCCTTACTCCCCTTTTCCTATAAATACCATCCTTTCCTTCCACTTTTTCATTCATTCTCACTTCTTTTCTTTTTCTCTTCTTCTTAAAGCTTATGGCCATGGTTTCCATGGCATAAGTCTTCCTCTTTTCCACCACCACCTTGCCAAAGTTCATCATTATCCTCCTCCTCCTCTTATAATATAAAGATAAATTAGTGTATATTATATTATATATTTTTTGGTGCAGAAGACGTTGCGCTGAAATACTGCCCGACGATTCGCTTAGCTAGGCTTGCCTACCGTGAAGATTTGGAAAGCTGTTAGGTGAGAAATCTTTAACCACAGTTTATATATTTAATTAGTAGCTAGACTAATTTAAATATAGTGATGAATTATTATTGGTTAATGATGATTGATATTTGTTGTGATGGATGATGGATGCGAAGTTTAGAACACACACTATTAAGCGTTAGTGTTATAACGCTTGTGCACAATTATGATTTATTGAATCATGTTGATGATGGTTGCTATGGATGTTTAAATGGTTGTTGCTGTTGTTTTGCACACACTATGACACAACAATTATGGTATCACATTGGTGATCGAAAAATCTCCTTCATAATTAAAAGCAATATCATTATTGAAATTGACGGTTAATAATTGGAAAAGACCATATGTATGAATTTATATATTGTTAAAGTACTTTAAATGAATAAACAAATACTGGAACATTCTAGGATGACAGAGAGGATAGTGCCTAGGCTTGGGTTTGGAAATGAATTTTCCTACTCTCCTTGGCTGTCCCTAACTGATCCGACGAATGGGAAGATTAATTTGAAGTTATTCGAATTTAGAAATGAATTGGAATTTATAAAAGTTAAATTTTAGATCCGAAATAATTTGGAAAGTAAATTTAAATGATTTTAAAAGGGTTATAATGGTTTTCTAAGATATTTTGAAGTATCGTAGAACAATGGTTATTATGGTCAAAATAGAGCTTGTCGCATAACGGCAATTTACGTATTTTAGATGCAAACTTTAAACGCTTATAACTTCTGCAATCTAAATCGGATTTCCATAAAATAAAAAATGTTTGATTTCCATTAAAAAGAACTTTCAAATGAGTGAAAGAAGATTTTAAATTCGAGTTATAATTTTCAAGTTATGTTTGAAACCGTTTTGGAAAAGATCGATGTAAGAACAATTGTTGACCATAACTATAAACAACTATTTTTAAATGTTTTAAAAATATGGAAATTTTTTGTAAAATCATAATTAATTATGTAAGTGTTTTGAACTGTAAATTTTAAGTTTTGGCTAAGATAAACGATGTTTTTATCGAAGTAGTTAAGATAATTGTTTTGTAATGCTTTCGTAACAATTTTGAAGCACTATTGTAACGCTTTCTTTGAAAATAACCTATTTTGAAGTATTTAAACCGCGAAATGTTTTCCGAACTATAAGTAATCAATTGTAATTGATTTTTTAATGTTTTCAAAGGTTTAAAAGCATTAAAAATAATTTGTTTGGAATTTAAATTGATTTATTTAATAATTAAATGTGTTTTTCAATTTAAGTAATTGGATATGGTTGGAGATAAATCTACGGATGGTTGATATTAATTCGGTAGATGATGATTCTTACTACTTGAGGAATTTAAAAGGTAGTTCACCATTATTCCGCTTATAGTGTGAGTTAGATATTGAGATGAATATTAAGTATAAGTTGATGG
Organism: Allium sativum; assembly: GCA_030737875.1. Lineage (NCBI taxonomy): Eukaryota > Viridiplantae > Streptophyta > Magnoliopsida > Asparagales > Amaryllidaceae > Allium > Allium sativum. The sequence goes on along the minus strand of CM060923.1, from coordinate 533,438,306 downwards.
TATTTCTATCCAGATCTAATGTCAAAGAGTTGGATAAATCTTTTAATTAAGATACGAGTTCCCTAAGTTGACTAAGATAAGTTGGATAGAAATAATCTATAGATATTTGATATGAAATTATGTAGTGTAAATGTATACTATTTGAGTAATTTGGAAGATATTATTATATCATTATTCCACTTATAGTATTCATTGATTATGGGAATTGATATTGAATATAAGTAGATACCATTTCTATGTAACTTATGTTGAATATCAATTGATTTGGGGCTTGTCGTTAATCATATCTTCAATAATATCATTTTTGAAACCCCATGAGATTGAGTTATGGAAATTCATATCGTAATTTGAGGATTTGATCAGATCTTTGATTTGAGGAAATTAAAAGTGAGGAATTGGAGGGAAAGTATAATCTTTTAGTTAAGATTAAAGAATGGAATGTTGGAAAATCAATTTAATTGGAAACTATGGTTGAAATGTGGATTAAGGATTTTCAAAGGAAACTGATTTTGATAACGAGTTATCAAACGGAAAATTAATTAAGGCTTTAAGGCTAATCATCTTTGATTTAAGGGATGTGTTTTAAAAGAGAAAGGTTAAATATGGATTTTGTAATAATTTGAGAATGGGTTTAAAGAATTTTAATTTTGACAAAATCCAAGATGGGAGGAGTTTGGTAGAAAGCCTGTTTGTTCTATAATTGTGTTTTTTTAATTGCGTCTATTATTTGGAAAGACCGAGATCAGATTATGTCTGAAAACCATTCCAAGTAATAATACGACGTTGTGGAGCAATTGAAGACATTAGAGACGGCATTGAAGACTGGGACCCTTCATGTCGTAAGGACGACTTGCTGAATGTATCGAATAGGTCGCTCCTATTTGCTGATGGATTTTATATCAGTTAAGTGGCAAGAAGCCCGAACGTATGTGAAGGAATTATGGATTGTGGTTTCGTTCAGACCCAGAACGAACTTGTATGGATTGTGTGTCTGACATTATAATTGACTGCGTAGCACTGATCTTTGTTAAATATATAACTGCTTGGTGGCGGAGAATTTATTCTCTTTTTTAACACCCTTTTTTAACACGTATGAGCTTAGAGGTTATATATTGATGGAAATCACTGATGCGTAGTGAATGAACAATGTGGAATACTTAAGTTATGAGATGAGCTATGGATGATCAAAGTGTGGCTTATTTAAGTGTAGCTTTGTGTATATTGTGACCTCGACGAACCTCACACCCGGACTGACGGTAAACTGGTGGTCAGATTTTTATGTTCGTTTTGTATGTTCGGTGCACCGGGATGTGATGATGAAAGGTACTACGAAGTCCCCAATCTGGGACGCTATTTGTTGGGTACTCTGATTCATGTATGGTGAGTTAGTATAACGGAGTCCGAGTCTGGACGTTATCCGCGAGTATCGAGATGATGCACGCAAGGAATTTGTGAGCCCACGAATGATCATTCGTACCAGGAACCATCATGATGGAAACCCAATCTCCGCTACGATCCCGTACGGTTTTGATTGTATAGCCTGCTGGTTACCGGCAGGATTGTCAGTATAATGGGATGGGGCATTATGCTGGCTAGGATTAATACATTTATTTGCGAAAAGGTTTTTCACACTATATATAATAGTAAAAGAGGATTTCTACGTATGAATGCATTTTTGGTTATCAAAAGACAAAACTAGCCTATCTGGTGTGCGCTTGCATTGTGTAATGTGGGACGAGCTTATGATAGCTTCAGTTTTCAAAAAGTCATTGCGGATTTCTAAGCACTAGTATCCACATGGAGTAAACCCGTTCCGCATTAGCGGCGTGGTCCGGTGAATTACTTAACTTTAAAATAAACCCTAAAAACAACTGTTTTGAGTTCCCAAACCAGTCTCACGAATGACCTAGAGTTAATTGTTCCCTCACCTAAACTCTGGATGCCCATAATTTTTGCACGGGCAGCCTAGTAGTTTGGTTCGTAGATTTAGACTTGGAGTTAGTTGGAGCAGCATTCTGGTTTTAGCGGAAGCTATTATGACTTGGAGCATTCGCATTCTTCAACTGAATTTAGTAACTTTTCCGCTGTGTAATTGATGTACTCTGATGTACCTCTTGTTACTCTGATGTAATATTATTTTAATGATAATGGAAAAGTTTTTTTATTTTGTGCAAATGTGTAAGTGCCCCTAACAATCCATCTTTATGAACGGTTTAAGTTGGTTTAATTACCGGCGAAAACCGAGAAAAAAGCCGAGTCGTTACAGTTGTATAAATTCCTGGTAGATACAACCGTCAAGGAAAATACACTTAAGTCGGTGACAAGAACTCATAGTGCGAAATGATGAAATATGCATAAGCTAGAGAGTACACAAGCAATGTAGACATCAAAACGAAACAAGTTTCTAGTGATTCGTACATCAACAAGTACAAAGCAAGAGGAAAAAGTGGAAGTATTCGAAAGGTTTTAGGCCTAACAACAAAATGAAGAATGGTCAAGCAAAGACTTGACCCCGAAGTATTCAGATCAGGGATATCCATGACTTTAGTATTAGGAAAATGGCCTTAAAACTTCTAGTATAGATGCAACTAACAGAAATATGACATGTAACAAGTGACATGTCTATCAAGTATAAACTATAAGATGAAAATCTGCACACAGACATACCTCATGCTGGAAATCAGCATAGTCTGCAATTAAACTAACAATTAGAGAGGCACGAAAGGTAAAGTCAAATAAACAGGGAAGAGATACAAGTGCAATGATAAGTAAACTACAGGCCAACCGAAGCGGTATATCAACTCACAGGAAAATATCATCATCAACATGCGTACACGAATGATTTTATACAGGGTACTAAAATCATTATTTATGGTTACGAAAATTCTTGACAAATGATTTTTCCAAAAATTATACAAATGAAGGGTCAAACTTCCAATAATATTCAGTTGTACTAATTTAACACATTAGATATCCTTTACAATTAATGGAAGATTCAAGTCCATAATCAACTTGTAATACTCTTCCCTTCAGGATTCCTCTTAATACAACAGGTAACCTATGTTATCCCAAACACAATAATAATAAATTACAGAGATTAGTTGTGGCAACACTAAGCAACAATGTTTATGTTAACATTTAGCAACATTTAGAATTAAAATGTAAAACTAAAAACAACAAACCAATGACCGAAATTCATGTTCATTGCCATGCAATGAAATATATTATGAATGAACATCAAAGCACAAATCTTCAAATCCAAATATAAACCAACAATAAAATTGCTAAATCAAATATTCATTCAACTCAGAATGTTTTCTTTCTACACATCCAAGAAATTAATAATTCACAAACCAACATAAATAAAAAGACCCTAAAATTACTCCCAACTAGTAATCATAAAACATGCATTGGCAAATTTAGTCATAGCTTTGATACCCACAAAAACCGCATGCTTTGCAAGTTCGCCAGGAAGGGCTAAGTTTAGACCTAATTTCAGTAACAAATGAAGGGAATTGATTTTATTGCATCTACAAATTAAATGTCCTTAGACATAAGTTCGGTAACATCAGCACAAAGCCATGCATTAACTTAATAATATTTAAACTACTTTAATTGTTTTTTTTATCAACACGCAAATCTAAAATTTTGTTTATACTACAATTTTGAACATACGTAAAATAAATTAGGCACATATATAATATTTAAACCAAAAAAATAGAAAAAACACTAAACATTAACTTATTTTGCGACATTAACATCACCAAAAAACTCACAGATATTGGTTACAAACATATATAAGCCAAAAAAAGTCAAAAATTCATAAACTAGCTGGATGGAAGATAGTAACAAAATCAATAAACCAACCGTTAACTTAGTAATCCTCAAACAATTTTAATTTGTGTTTAAATCAACATGCAAATACGAAATTTCATTTATACTGCAAATTTGTAATCTCTTAAAACAGAACACAAAATATAACTAAGATGTGAACCAAAAACACGGATAAAACATTAAACATAAGTTCATTTGTGGACATTAACATTAACTCGAACCTTTCTTCTGCTTAGAATTTGGACAGTAGCTTGAAATTTAAAACTGAGAAGGATTTAAATGGAAGGATACGATTAACAGTTCGATGATTGATCTAAATGTGTTCAATTTCGATTAGAAGTATATTCGATTCGAGAGTGGAATAATCGAAAACTGAGACCAAGAGAAAAGCATAAACCCTAGATTTTTGCCGTAAATGATTTTACAATCGTTTGCAATATTTTTCGTATTGTTAGGGGTAATAGAGTAAATTTTTACACTGGTGTACCTGAAAAAAAGTTAATTTAAACAGTGGGCCTTGAAACTAATTATATAAGATACATAGGCCCCTTATCCATAATATCCTAAAGCAGAAACATTTTCTACATACCATTAAAAGCCCAAGCAAATAAAACGGCAGTTATTTATTAAATATACATCAATTTCCAATGTTTACTTCTAATATATTTGATTGAATAGTTTGTATTTCTCATTTTGTGCAGTAAACAATCAGTGCAATGCATTTTAGTAAACATTCAATTATACAAATGTATTTTATGGTTGGACCAAATAAAATAGAAATCACGTAGAAAGGAAATACCAAGAATAAAAGAAATGAATACAGAGAGGGTAATTTGGAATTTTACGGTCGGACCAAATAAAGATTAGTCGGAATTATTATATAAATAGATGTCTAAGAAAAATGGAATCCACCAAAATGTACCAAAATAATTAATATCAATATGTGTTCAGGTTCTTTGTATTATACCAAACAAAGAGCTGCATGCATGAATTGCATTAAAGCCAGTGTAAAAGTTAACATATACAGATTATATTTATTAGTAATCTCTTTCTGAGTTACTAAGACAACCGTATTATATCCATGAGTTAATTAAGCAATAAAAGCACAAGACAAATTCGGATTAAAATATATTTTTTTAGTCGTAAATCCAAAACCATTCTTTGAGAAAGGAATGTAAAACGCATATGGTAGTTGCATAAAGGTAATGGCAGTACTGTCGTTTTAGTATTCCCTTGTATATAAGTTAACAAACCAAAATTTATTACTCTCTTGATGTGCATATTTTTCAATGGAAAAAAAACAACATATAAAATGGAAGTACACACGTAAAATAACAATAGAGAGAAAATATTCACAAAGACCAACTGCAACCTCATGAAGAATAAGCAAATAGGTTAATGAAGTCAAATGTTAAAAATAGTAACTTAAACCACATAAAAGTTATAAAAATAAATAAAATCAGTAAAAAGATTATTTGTGGATGATAAGAAATGGGAAATAAATAAATCTAGACAAACAATGATTATACATGTTTCAATCAAATTTAACCAATTAAATTATAAAATTTCCTAATTTTTTTCAAGACAATTACCAATTATACCCCATTAAAAACAAAAATGAATGAAAATACATAATACTACAATCTGACTCGACTTACACAGGCGATAGTGGCATTTTAATACCTCCTTGCATACAAGTTAATAAATCAAAGCCTATAACCTTTGGGGATGCACATCTTCTTTAAAAGAAATAAAACACATATAAATGGAAGTAAATATAAAACAACAACATAAAGAAAACACAAAAGATTAAGTCCAATCTCATGAAGAATTAGCAAATAGGTCAATGAAGTCAAATGTAGAATATAGCAATTTGAGCCAATAAAAGATTAGGAAACGTTAAATCCGTAAATGATTATTTGTAAATGGTCAAAATGCAAAATAAATAATTGGCTTTGTCATTCCTTGTTATCTTCTAAGCATGCAGACAAAATAAGAGTCATAAAAAAATACAACATGTACCTGCAAAATAGGTTCTCTTATATATCTTTAAAATTGAATATCATGCTGATAGTTTCAACATGCATAAATCCATAATCACAGTTTCAACATGCACAAATACCATGCTGACAGTTTCACCATGTTGGTTCCCTGAAATAATTTAAATGAAAAAGATAGTTATAGTGCATTCTAAATAGAAGTGTAACGATCCAAGATTTTCAAAAATTTAATTTGAATTTAATATAAAATTTTAAATAAATTCGGAAGGACTAAATGATTTTTGAGTAAAATTTTGGGGCTATATTATTATGTTAAAATGATTGAAAATTATTTTTTTATTGTGAAATTTAGTTATAACAATGTTTGTTTTAGGGTACATTTCGTTGTTAGTCGAATTATTAAAACAATTTGCAATTCAGTTGCTATAAACGATCAAAATTCGAAATTAAATTATAATTAAATATTCATTTCAAATTTTTGTTCAGTTTATGTTCGCGTAGTCTTATAATATCTTATAGAATTTTACTGTAATTTTTGATTTGGGAAATAAACATATATTTTTCTAACATATTTTAGGGCAACTGTGTATAATGTAAATTTGAAACATAAAGCATAATCCAAATGATGACTTGATGTAGCAATTTATTTTTGTAACACCACACCTCCATTAATGTCACTCACAAAGGAAATGCATTAACTTCAGTGAAGCATTATAGGTAAAAATGAAGATAAATTACAGACAGACAAATAAAGCAGCGGAAAAAAATAAAACTTTAGTTCATTGATAAAACAACAGCTTGGTAAAACAGCTTGTACAAAAATTGTTTTTCAACACCAATACCCAGTACAACAAAGTATGTCTAGTTTTAACAAAATAAAGAAACATAAAATGACAATGATATTCCCCAATAAAGCATGAGTTAGCCATAGCAGTGGAAAAGAGAGTCCAAAGCAATACATCAAAGAATCTTCAAGCTTGGAAAGTGAAACGGTCCAAACTAAGCTGAGTTATTCCCTCCCTGTCTACCGGGGGGATGGAAGAAAAGAGGCGAAACAAAACTAGGTCAGACATAAATCTGGTAAGTCCAATGATTTTCAGTATGTAAACAGGTAATAGTAGCATGACATGAATAAAATGAATCTAAGACAATATCGTGATAACATGGATAACAAGAAACAAAAGATTAGCATAAGATATGATAAGGCAAGATAAGCAGAATTCGCTTCGGTTCTTTCTCTGATTTCCTATTTTCTCTGCACCAACTAACCAGCATCCTAACTAGTGTCTTTTATAGAATGATCTGTATCCCTACTAGTGTCCCAACTAGTATCCTGTGAAAAAGGATCTGTATCCCATACTAGTGTCCCAACTAATATCTTGTGTTATATAATAAGTTAATCCCAATCCCGCAATGGTGGTAGCCTTCAGGTGTACATCTAGTATGAGGATCTTACCTCAATCAACCTAATTGCCATGAAGATGTTAGATGTACCCTTACTACCCTATCGATCGGCTCCCTACTTGTACTAATTTTCCTTGTGTCTTTGTCAATCGGCCCTCTCTTCCGTGTAGATATCCTATGCTGGTACCACCATAAGATGTATCAATCCCTATGATAGCAACCGGACACGATTCAAAGATGCACAGTATATACTACTGATGCTAGTGCCTGCTTTTCCACTCCGGAGCACGTGTACGTCCATACTCCGTGGGAACTACACTGCTGCACCATCTGTCACTATTTTGACCGCTTATAATCAGCTCAGTAATCGTGTCCCGCCCTGCCTGGTTCAAAGTACCGTGATACATCTATGTGGGTTACTGCTGAAATGGGTCCCCGTTACTAGGGTTTCTTACTGGTTAAGTTTGTGGGTCTATATATACAAATATTACCCACCTACACGAGATGTACTTAAACCTCCCACGGATTCAAACATGTTTATTTAACGGTTAAATTTGTGGGCTTATATATACTCATATTACCCGCCTACCCAAAGTTTACTTAACCTCCTACTTATCAAGTCAATCTGTATTATTGGTTAAGCTTGTCTTAACCCAATCCACTTTGTTCATGTAATATTAGTTAAGTGTTATCCATTCATGTTAACTTAACCTCCCACATCATGTTGTATTGGTTAAGTGTTTCCTATTAACTTAATCATGTTCATTCATCATGTTATATTGGTTAAGTATTTTCCCTTAACTTAACCCCACTCGTTCATCATGTTATAACGGTTAAGTGTTCTAATTTTACTTAACCCCGCCTTCTTGTCTAATTAACATGTTATAACAGTTAAGTGTTCTAAATTTACTTAACCCCAACTTCTTGTCTAATTAACATGTTATAATGGTTAAGTGTTCAAAATTTACTTAACCCCACCTTCTTGTCTAATTAACATGTTATAACGGTTAAGTGTTCTAAATTTACTCAACCCCACCTTCTTATCTAATTAACATGTCTGTTTATTGGCATTAATTAATTTATTAATGCCCCAACCTCTCACATTAGAACTGTTGTTTGCGGTTGCTAGATGTGCCGGGGTTCCAGGCAGACTTCAACCACAAACTCATTCTAACATCGGGTTTTGGGCTAAATGCGCTAACCTCTCACATTAGATCTGTGTTGTTGCGGTTACTGGATGTGCCGGGTGGTTCCGGACAGTTTTACACTGCAACTCAATCTAACATCGGGTTAGGCATGTTCATCTTTTAACCACTTTACATATTTACAAATTATGTTCATATGTAAATTATCCACAAGTGTTGTCAATTCAAGTCATGCCCCGTTTACCCTTTAAATTATGTCCATAATTCTAGGTATACAAATTCTACCATTTCATGCTACAAATCATTTACATGATTATAAGCCAGTTTATGCCAATAGCATGTAGTTTAATATATTTTTCCCAACGTCTCCCCCGTTATTCGTTCGCATAATTCACATAGAACGTTAGGCTCGCAAATTAGCCTAACTTATAAACAAAAGGGAAAAGAAAGGGGCATGTAACATTCCAACAGGCATAAACAATATAGATCAACATGTGTAGTATAAATTTAGGATAGAACGACATAAACTTAATTAAGCACATGAACGTGATCTTAAATTTAATTTAGATCCAATTAACATGCGAACTAGCATAGATCTAATTGTATAAGCATGAACTTATATAGATCTTAAACATGGGTACTAACTTGGATCTAAACATGTAAGCATGTATGAACATAACTCATCATGTAATTTGCATATACAGCATGGTAGGTTCAATTGTGTCAGTCCAATAGTCTCATAGGCATAGGATGTACAACGTGATAAATCAATCACAACAGTCCTATAGGCATGATAGGTTCCATTTTGTCAATCCAATGGTCTCATAGGCATGTTAGATTTCATTATGTCAATCACAATAGTCTCATAGGCATGATAGGTGTCATTACATCAATCACAATAGTCTCATAGGCATAGGCAATTCATAATTGACAAAAGGATAGGCACGAATAAAATTAGGCATAGTACTAGATCCAGTTATTACAGTCATGATTTCTAATTAGGTGTTCACATCTAAACAATGGCTGTACTTACAGAAAAAGGACGGATCTTGATTTCTGGGATCTGATTTCTGAATTTGAAAAGCTATCATTTGATGTAGACGTTTGATTCTCTAGTTCTTCTAATTGATTCCTAGTTTGAATTTGATTCTCTAGTTTGGGGTAGATGAATGGAGGCTAGGCCAGTTTGTAGACGAACAGCATGACGGCTTCATAGAATGAGTTCAAGGGTTGAGGTTTGGGGTGATTATATAGAAGTCTAAGTTTAATTCTAGCCTTTAGATTAGTCTAGGAGAAATCAGAGCCATCAAACCAAAGATATGTGTCATCCAGCCGACCGTAGCATGAGACATATGCCCTAATACCTTAGAAATCAATCACTGGCCAATCAGAGAAGGCCACATCAGCACAGGGTTGTAAAAATTCGTCATTACCCAGATCTGGAAGATGGGGTCGACCCCTACAGAGGGAGGTCGACACCTATGTCGACCCTAGTGTCTACCCCAAAGAATCTGAGTCGAGATAGGTGTCGACCCAGCGGGTCTCGAGTCGACACACCAAACGTGGTCGGTTCTGCGTTTCGTCCTCCCACCTTCGCTGTTTTGAATATTTTATTTTAATTCTGGTTAAACTGAAATCTTCTAACCTCCATAACTTCTTCATACTATATCCGTTTTATGCAAACTCGGAATCTATCTAAAGTAGAATTCCGAGATGAACGCAATAGCGCAGCCCGTTTCCCTTAATTCTTTTTTTAAAGATTAGTTATTCTTTAATTATCTCTTAAGACCTGTATTAAAATTACAGGGTGTTACAATTCTGCTAAGTCGCCTTGCATTTGTATCATTTGATTTTGAATGGGATCCAAATTTTTAAATGACAACATACTTAACATTTTGATCCAATAAACTTTGAATTTGAACTATTTGGGTTCGAGAATCAAAATAGAGTGAAAAAGAGCAATTTGGAAGAATATTTAAAATTGTTCGAAAATGATACTTAAACTTGAACTATTTGGTTATAAGTTTTGATATAAGTTTAGAGAATATTTATAATAATATATTATAATTTGATTTAAATAAAAAAATTTGTTAATTTTTTTTAATAGTATAAATAAGTTGATTTTTGAAAAAATAATTAATGTAGATTTGATATTTAAAAAGATATCGAATTTGAATTGTCGATCCCGAACTTAGTTATAACTTTAAATTAATGAATTGTCGTAAAAAAATTAAGTAAACTCGAACTTTTGATTTTTGAAATCCAATATCACTTTGGGTAATAATTTGAAACCATATTATCAAACTGGTTGGAAAGATATGTAAATTTGCATTATCGGGTCAAGAAACGTGATATAGTTTAGATATATAATTATAATAAAGTATTATAAATTGTTTGAATGAAAAATTTGACTTTGAATTTAAATAAGGATTGAAATTTAAATTTAGGGTTAACAAGTAAGTTTGTTCCGTTATCAGTTCTGGAACGGTAAATGGGGTGTGTAACTAAGGCAAGGGATGCAGCAACCAGTGCGCTGAACTTACCTGACCAACGTTTACTATTGGATCTAGATTAACCATAGAGGGGGTGAATAGGATTTATCACAGTTTTTCGTTGAATTAAAAACTGATAGGATATTAAAATAATGAACAGGACACAGAATGCAGCAAAAATAAAAGTACAGAAAATAGATCACACATAGATATACCCAGCTTCGGCAAAACCATGCCTACTGCTGCATTCCTAAGGTTTCTACTAGGTAAAAGAACAGATCCCGCATACAAGACCATGTACACTTGCGAACCCCTTGCTCCTATTTTAATCCTACGCTCAAAACCTAGATTGGTCTATATCCACTAGACCAGATTTCCCTTAGTTTTACAGATACTAGTAAACTGTCAATAAACCCCTAACTGAAACCCTAGTATTTTACAGACCCTAGAAACTGATCGGATTACAAAAGAATTACACCGAAAAAAACTTAAAAACAAATTTGAAAAACCCTAGTTATAAAAATAAATCCCTTTAAAATATTGCTTAACCCTTGAATATTTGGCCGACCAACTTTGTTTGAGTGCACCACTTTAGTTCTTCCATCTGCTTAGCTCTGGGAATTAAAAATGGCGGCGGCTCTGTGGAAAAATGCTAGGGTTTCTGAAAACTCCCCCAAATCGATCGATTGCTTGATGAATTGGATTTCTCTTTGATGCTCGAAACTGTTTGGCTCTATGATGCTTTGATTTTTGGGGTTGCCATTCCTCTCGATCGAAAACTATGTGAGTATTTCTAAGTTTTTTGCTTTGAATTACATGCGAGTTGTTTGTGGCTTTTTCAATCGATCCTGCCTGTGATGAAATGGTGATAGAAATAAGATTTCAAATCCTTAACTTATGCCCTGATTTCAATTAAAATGGCTTGGCCTGATTTTTCAAGGGTTTCCTCTTTTGATTTATGGCCTGCGAGATTTCCTTGATTGAATTTTGTAAACCACGGCTTTGAATGATTGGTTACATATAGATGTGATAAGCTTGTTCCCTTTGGCTTAGCGTGATTTGATTAGAAGGAATTTTGAATCTTAATTTCTTTAATTTGCATTGATTTTTGAATGCCCATGAATGAAATATTTTCCAGAAAAAATTGCTCATTTAAAACATTTCTGGAAAAAAAATTAATCACTTGTCAAAAATATTTCTCTGATTAAAAAAAACTGGACAGAACTAAATATTTTCCCTGCTCCTTTGAATGACAAGAAAGAATTTTTTTTCTTATAATTGCACCACGTGATTGTGCTTGCCTTTTTCCCATAAACTTGAATTCCTTTCTAGAAATGGAAATATTTTGAATTCCCAAAACACTGAAAAATATTCCTTATATGAAATAGAATCATACTGCACTTCTTTACTTATTGATGATGCATGCATTGCTATCCCCTTTTGTTTGACAGATTCTGGAAATAAGTCATGACTATTCAGTATTGAATGTTTTGAAACAATTCTGGAAATATATCATATGTAATTTCCTAATTTCCATGTATGCAGTTTTTTTTTGTCTTTTGTCAAAAATCTTTTGCCAAAAAAAAAACTTGAAACTGATCACACATCCTTTAGTGATATGCCATGTGCTCTTGCACCATTTATAAATTGGTTTGATTATATATGCACCATGGTATTATGCTGACTGTGTACACCATTTAATTACTTGGATCATGCTAAAACACCATATTATTGCTGATCACTTGAGTCTGTATCTTCCTGTTCCATGAGTGTTGAACCATTTGTAGCTCTTGTACCTTGATGAACTGATTCATTTAGCATGTACATGCTCCACTGCTACATACTTAGCTGCAGTTTCACCATAAACTTGCTATCTCACACGTGCACTTGTGTAATTTCCATTTTTTACTTACTCATAAATGTAATTGTCGTGTGTATCACCATAGCTGAGTTTGTTGAGCCATACTGTTGTTGTTTGACTCATCATGCTGAAGCTCATTTGCTTTCCACTGTCTTGACCACTCGTGATCACTGTCTTGAATATGAACCATGTTAAAATGAGTTTGCACCCTATCCATGCTGTATTGAAAATGAGCCATGTACACTGCTTTCATAGCTTGACTGATTCAACCCATATTTGCCTGCTCTTGACCATGCACTTGTGCAATGTTTTGCATTCTCCATATGCTTGTTCCACTATGTACATGCTGAAAAAGACTTGAATGTGTTGCTCCATATTGTTGCTGTTGTGTTACCTTGACCACACCATCACTCTTTGCTGGTTTCGACCACTTTGAAATTTGCTGCTTGCATTTTGTTTAGACATGCACCATTTTTGCTTGCTGATTTGATATGTTGTTTGGCTCGACCATCTTTGTACTATGTTGCATTTTATAATGTGCTCGGCCAAATGTGTTGAGTAGTCTTCATGCTTGACCATGGTTCGACCAATTTGATATGTTGTGCATTGAGTCGTGATGGTCCATGTGGCTACTCCTCGGTTGCACATTGATTGGCGAGGCAATGCACATGTGTATATTTATACACGTGTGTATATGCAGCCATCAGACAATATTTCCTGTCTTTGTATATACAGGCTGACTGGACACAAATGAATCAGATCGAGTCATTAAAATGATGACAAACACACCAGTAATCTAAGGCAAATAAAATTTTAAAAATAAAATTTACATTCACATGTATTCAGTTTAAATTCCATTGCAGTGTACTGTGTGTGTGTTTCATTGTGACAGGTAAGAAGATGATGACTGGACTGACAGAGAGTTGCGAAGACAAAAGACTGAAGACAGTGAATAAAGCAGTGTCAGTAAATGCGTCTGTATATGAAAGTGAAAATGTATGTATATATGATTTGTATAGACAGAGTGACTATATGAGTGTTGTAGAAAGAACTATACTGATATTTGTAATAAACAAATTTTGTTTGAAATAAAATATTATTTCATTGTGCACAAACAAATTTATCTATTTTATTCTGTTTATTTATAAGTACAATATTCTGTCAATTGAATAAATAGACGAGTTATAAAAAGTTGTACTGTTTGAATGTTTGAAATATAATATTCAATTTAAACAAAATACTGTATGAGTATATGACGTCTGTACAGTCGTATTCTATTTAAATATAAATGTTATATTCCTGTCTGTGATGTATATATAAAACAGTACTAACAAACACATTTATATTAATATATATTTGTTTGTTATCATCAAATAAAAATCATATAATTGTGTATACAACTGCGTTATATACAACAATCTCCCCCTTTTGATGATGACAAACAAATATGAAGATTTTGAAAACAGTAAACGTGTTTGACTGTGAAGAATAGAGCTCCCCCTATTTGAATGCTCCCCCTACAATGGAAACTCCCTCTTTTACTATGCATGAGTGAAATAAATGAATTTAATGAATTTTCGAAATTAAATATTCACTCATAAATCAAAATCTCAACTCATTCTCCCCCATTTGTTATCATCAAAAGGATTTAGAAATTAAAATATAGACGGAAAATGACTAAATAATATAATTTCAACTCAAGAGGAAGGACGATCATCATAAATCTTAATCAATCAAACAAAAATCATAATATATAGAGAACAGGTGGCATATTTCACATTATAGATAATGACGAATTTACGATGAATTTTATATAGAATGGAGAGTGTTACAAAAAAAATGATTTTCAATTATTTCAAAAGAATTTTATAAAAATGAGGTTCAAAAACAGCGACGAATTTGGACTATAATTAATAATTCAATTTAAATGACATAAGCATATAATCTCAAATCCCAATAGCTATCTATCAACAAATCATAATACCTCACAAGATATTAACACATTTCACAGATTAGAAAATGGATTGATAGGCTGTTTTTTAAACACCAAGGAGAATTTCAAATTAATTTCAATTTATAGCACATTATTTCCTTTTTCTTTCTGTTTTATTTAAGAGCACACTAACCACGCATAACCAGAGCTTGGATTTTTAAATGAGGTCAGTTGCAGCTTAAATTATAAGTTGTCTCATAACCATGCATAATCAGAGCTTGGATTTTTAAATGAGGTTAGAGACACACTTATGTATTAATTATATATTTTATCATTTTCAGCTTTAAATAGAAAGAAAATCCTCGGTATATATAACCAATATGAATGATGGAAATGTGGTAGGTACAGAAATGGACTGTGAAACAAATTTCTAAATTAATTATATTATGAAATATGTTCGACTGTATCGGGATCATTGGAAATTTTCAAATTATCACTAATTCTGAATAATAAATAGTCCAATTTCTATCACAAATATTTCCACTGTTTAAAAAAGATTTTAAAAACATATTAACTCTCCACATTAATATAAAATTACCATGGATGGCAGAATGATGACAGATAAATGAGATGGCCGTGAAATAATTGCCAATTCAAAAATATTATAATAAATATTCAACCATCATGAAAATCTAAATAAAATCTCATCTTGTTGTGAAATATATTGCAGTCACAATTCATCACAATTTCAAAATCTAATAATAATTTTGAAGAATTTAACTACAGTCCAGTTTGGTTATTGATTTCAATCTCTGAATGAAAAATCAATAAATAATTTTAAAATTGAAAATCAATTACAAGAGAGAATTGAAAGATTTATACAAGACATGAGGGATATATACATGATGAGAATAAATCAATGAGTACAACACATCTAAACTGATACCACATGTTGGTGTCTCTATTATTGAGAATTTGAAATATGACATGGGTGTCTAACAAGAGTATTCTAGACAATGAATATTCAGTAAGCCCAAGCAACAAGACTAACAAATTGAGCATATTTATCAGAGCATGGTATATATTTGATACCAAAATAGGGAGTCACCAAAAAATATTTTCAAAAACAATATCAGATCAACACAAGAAAACAGTTAAGAGTTAGACTTGTCAGAAAATGTTTCACAGAAGTTTCAGAGATGGTCACAAAAGATGATTCATGATCCCAGATTTAAAAATATTGTTTATTTAAAATCATTTGAAGGAATATGAAAATATCAGAATTTAATGAATCAATCACACAGGATTATAAATTTTTGATTCTAAATATGTGTGTGATTCAGTACATCAATAATTTCAATTGATTTTAAACAAACAAATATTCAAATCAAATAACCATGAAGTAATAGAGAGATTTAAGACCATTTTTTTCAAAGAATTTTCAAAATTATCTCTGACAAGTATAAGAGAAATTTCAGATCATATACATCAAGTTTGAGAGGTATTCATGATCTAAAAAATGATTTATTTGAAATCATTTGAATCAATGTTAAGTTTGAGATATAATGAATTATTCACACAAGGTTGATTATTTCAAATTTGGGAGGTGTGTGATTATTCAAAATATCAATAATTTCAGATGATTTCAAACAAACAAATTTCAACCATAATGATCATGAACAAAGATGACTTTTAAGATGTTCCAAGCCAATCTGAAAATGAATGAAATTATCACAACTGACAAGTAGCAGTGTGCTGTAATGAGTATATTATTTCAAGCTTTTCTAAAATGAATTAGAAGAAACTCAAAAACAGCAGAGGTGTGTGAAATTCAATTAATCTTTCAAAACTTCAAAAATTTAGAATTCTAATTAACAGTGTACAAGATATAACAGGAATACTTCAGCACTGTTAAGAATAAAAAAAAACAAAAACTTCATAACAATTGCATATATTCATAAGTTTAAATACAATATCTGTAAATGATTAAAAATATCATATTTTAACTCAAGTAAAGCAAATTTCCAGAAAATCAAGAGTTCTGCAACTGGAAGTTAAGGAAGCCCGAGAAGAAACAAAAAAATGTGGTAGTGTCAAATCAAAAAGAAAGACAAAGATAGAAGGGGTAGAAGGAGGAATAAACAAAGAAAATAAAAACAGTGAATATTTACAAAGGTAAGTTTAGAGATCATACTAGAATCCAATGTAACACAGAATCTCTAACTCAACAAATCTTGGCCAAGGAACTGTGAAGAATACAGAAATATAGAACAGCTTGAAATCAATCTCTTTTCAGCACAACAGTTCCTCAATCACCTTCGGTACCTAACAGTTTAA
The DNA here is from genome assembly GCA_030737875.1 of Allium sativum. Taxonomy (NCBI): domain Eukaryota; kingdom Viridiplantae; phylum Streptophyta; class Magnoliopsida; order Asparagales; family Amaryllidaceae; genus Allium; species Allium sativum. Next base: position 533,421,300 of record CM060923.1, on the reverse strand, counting down.
AGGATCGAGTGGTCTAACAAATTTCGTAAAACCACTCTGAAATGTGTTCATGACTTTAGGTACCCAAACCTGTTTATATAACAAACCATTCGAATCTATCTTTGTGCCTTTAAGAACCCAGATCTGTTTGATTTTAACTGAATTCATTTTGCTTCCTTTTGTGATCCAAAAATGTTTAAATGGCTTATTATAAAACAAATTCACATCTCGTTTATGATTTAAAAATCCTTTGAAATTATCAGAATTCAAATTTTCAAATCGATTCTTTTCAAAGTAGTTTGAAGGATTTTTAAAACCATTAGAGTTTCTTTTTTCAAAAACATTGTTTTTCCTAAAACCAAGTCCACGTTTATTTCCAATAGAAATTTGGTTTTTCAAAAACATATTCAAGGATTTTTCTCCATCAGAAAATTTACTCAAAATTGTTTCAAGTTGTTGAATTTCAGTTTTAAGATCATTGTTTTCTTTCATTAAATCTGAACAATGATTTTTAGTGATCTTACATCTTTCAAAATCAGATTTCAAAACCAAATTTTCATCATTAAGCAATCTAATTTTGGTTTGGGACTCAGCAATTTCAAATTCAAAATGTTTTTGTTTTTCAGACTCAAATTTCTTGGATTTTTCAATCTCGTTTTCTGGTTCTTTCAAAATCAAAATGGATTTCGATAGATTCTCCCTTTCAGCAATTTCAAATTTCGAATATATATCAGTCTTAAAAATTTCAAATTCCTTTTGTAAAAAATTATTCAAACTTGATAACTCATTCTTATTTTCTTTTAAGATCAGAATTTCCTTTTCAAACTTTTGAATATTTTTATTGAGATGAACAAGATTGGTTTTCAATTTCAAAAAATTTCTGCAATCTGAATTTGAAGAATTTTCAAAATGTTCAAGTTGTGATTCCAAATCATCAGTTTTGCGGATCAACTCAGAATTCCTAGATTTCAGATATTTATTTTTAGATTGGAGTTTATCAACTGATTTGGTTAGATCAACACAAAAATAAACTAGATCTTCATATGAGAATTTTTTATTTCATTGTCTGTTGAGTCTTCATCAACTGATTCATCTGAATTTTCGTCTATATGACTTGTCAAGCATTGATCTGAATCAGGGTTGATATTCTGGGGTTTTGAGCTGCAGTTGTCAGATCTTCCATACTTCGTATTAAGAGTATCCCAGATTTCCTGTGTAGGTAAACAATGACAGATAAGATTAAACTGTTCAGTACAAAGATAATCAAATATAACTTTCATAGCACGAGCATTGAAAGTAATATCTACACTATCAAACCCATTGATAACAACATCCCAACATTTAATATTAACATATTTTAAATAAAATTCCATTTTGGATTTCCAGTTTAGAAAATCTGTTCCATCGAAAATAGTTGGAGATGAACTGGACTGACTCTCTATCGGCTGACAACTAGGTTCTATGATTCTAGGGTTAATGAAATTACCAGGCTCTGATACCACTTGTTGGATCTTGATTAACCCTAGAGGGGGGTGAATAGGGTTTATCACAGTTTTTCGCTAAATTAAATAATGACAGGATATTAAAATAATGAACAGATCACAGAATGCAGCAAAAATAAAAGTGCAGAAAATAGATCACACAAAGATATACGCAGCTTCGGCAAAACCCTGCCTACTGCTGCATTCCTAAGGTTTCTACTATGTAAAAGAACAGATCCCGCATACAAGACCACATACACTCGCGAACCCCTCGCTCCTATTCTATTCCTACGCTTAAAACCATAGACTGGTCTATATCCACTAGACCAGATTTTCCCCTAGTTTTACAGATACTAGTAAACTGTCCGTTAACCCCTAAATGAAACTCTAGTATTTTACAGACACTAGAAACTGATCGGATTACAAAAGAATTACACCCAAAAAAAAACTTAAAAACAAAAACAAATTCGAAAAACCCTAGTTATAAAAACAAATCCCTTTAAAATATTGCTTAGCCTTGAATATTTGGCCGGCCAACTTTGTTTAAGTGCACCACTTTGGTTCTTTCATCTCATTTGCTCTGGGAATTAAAAATGGTGGCGGCTCTGTGGAAAAATGCTAGGGTTTCTGAAAACTTCCCCAAATCGATTGATTGCTTGATGAATTGGATTTCTCTTTGATGCTCAAAACTGCTTGGCTCTATGATGCTTCGATTTTTGGGGTTGCTCTTCCTCTCGATCAAAAACTATGTGAGTATTTCTGAGTTTTTTTCTTTGAATTACTTGCGAGTTATTTGTGGTTTTCTCGATCGATCCTACCTGTAGTGAAATGGTGATAGATGATTTCAATTAAAATGGCTTGGTCTGATTTTTCAAGTGTTTCCCCTTTTGATCTATGGCCTGCAAGGTTTCCTTGATTGAATTTTGTAAACCACGGCTTTGAATGATTGGTTACATATAAAAGTGATATGCTCGTGTTTCCCTTTGGCTTTGCGTGATTTGATTGGAAGGAATTTTGAATCTTAATTTCCTTGATTTGCGTTGATTTTTGAATGCCCATGAATGAAATATTTTCCAGAAAAAATTGCTCATTTAAAACATTTCTGGAAAACAAATTAATCACTTGTCAAAAATATTTCTCTGATTAAAGAAAAAAATGGAAAGAATTAAATATTTTCCCTGCTCCTTTGAATGACAGGAAAGAAGAAATTTTTGTCCATAATTGCACCCCTTGATTGTGCATGCCTTTTTCCCATAAACTTGAATTTCTTTCTAGAAATGGGAATATTTTGAATTCCCAAAACATTGAAAAATTATTCCTTATATGAAATAGAATCATACTGCACCTCTCTAATTATTGATGATGCATGCACTGCTATCCCCTTTTGTTTAACAGATTATGGAAATAAGTCATGACTATTCAGTATTGAATGTTTTGAAACAATTCTAGAAATATATCATATGTAATTTCCTGATTTCCATGTATGTAGTTTTTTTTGTCTTTTGTCAAAAATCTTTTGCCAAAAAAAAAAAACTTGAAACTGATCACACATCCTTTAGTGATCTGCCATGTGCTCTTGCACCATTTATAAACTGGTTTGATTATATATGCACCATGGTATCTTCCTGTTCCACGAGTGTTGAACCATTTGTAGCTCTTGTACTTTGATGAACTGATTCATTTAGCATGTACATGCTCCACTGCTACATACTTAGCTGCAGTATCACCATAAACTTGCTATCTCACATGTGCACTTGTGTAATTTCCATTTTTTTACTTATTCATACATGGTGTATCACCATACTGAGTTTGTTGGGCCATACTGTTGATGTTTGACTCATCATGCTGAAGCTCATTTGCTTGCCACTGTCTTGACCACTTGTGCTCACTGTCTTGAATATGAACCATGTTAAAATAAATTTGCACGCTGTCCATGCTGTGTTGAAAATGATCCATGTACACTGGTTTCATAGCATGACTGATTCAACCCATATTTGCCTGCTCATGACCATGCACTTGTGCACTGTATTGCATTCTCCATATGATTGTTACACTATGTACATGCTGAAAAAGACTTGATTGTGTTGCTCTATATTGTTGTTGTTGTGCTTCCTTGACCACACCATCACTCTTTGCTGGTTTCAACCACTTTGAAATTTGCTGCTTGCATTTTGTTTAGCCATGCACCATTTTTGCTTGCTGATTTGATATGTTGTTCTCCTCGACCATCTTTGTACTATGTTGCATTTTATAATGTGCTCGGCCAAATATGTTGAGCAGTCTTCATGCTTGGCCAATGGCGAGGCAGTGCACATGTGTATATTTATACACATGTGTATATGCAGCCATCAGACAATATTTCCTGTCCCTGTATATACAGACTGACTAGACACAAATGAATCAGATTGAGTCATGAAAAAAGATGAGAAACACACCGGTAATGAGGCAAATAAAATTTTAAAAATAAAATTTACATTCACATGTATTCAGTTTAAATTCTATTGCAGTGTACTGTGTGTGTGTTTCATTGTGACAGGTAAGAAGATAATGACTGGACTGACAGAGAGCTATGAAGACAAAAGACTGAAGACAGTGAATAAAGCAGTGTCAGTAAATGCGTCTGTATGTGAGAGTGAAAATGTATGTATATATGATTTGTATAAACAGAGTGACTGTATGAGTGTTGTAGAGAGAACTGTAATGATATTTGTAATAAACAAATTTTGTTTGAAATAAAATATTATTTCATTGTGTTCAAAAAATTTTGTCTACTTTATTCTGTTTATTTATAAGTACAATATTATGTGAATTGAATAAATAGTGGAGTTATAAAAAGTTGTACTGGTTGAATGTTTGAAATATAATATTCAATTTAAACAAAATACTGTATGAGTATATGAATGTCTGTACAGTCGTATTCTATTTAAATATAAATATTATATTTCTGTCTGTGACGTATATATAAAATAGTACTAACAAATACATTTATATTAATATATATTTGGTTGTTATCATCAAAATTTTTTTATATAATTGTGTATACAACTGCGTTATATACAACATTTACTTGTCCAGGCCGGTAACAGAGCAAACTGAAAGTGAATTTTGAATAATGTGAAGCATTTACTATAATAATTTATTTTCCAATTTAAGTTTGTTTAAAAATTAAATTGGATGAAATTGACCTTTAGATATTTAATATAAGTTCTGTAAATGATGAATAATACTATCAGAGGAATTAGGTGGTAGAAATATAGCAATTCCGCTTATAGTATCAGTTTAATACAAATATATATTGGATATAAGAAGTTTCGATCTTTAACAAATCGTATATCTAATATAAATCGTTTGGATTAACTTGAATGATATGATATTATCATTGTTGCCCGAGTAAGGCTTAGTTTGATTAGGAAGTTAATGCGAAACTGAGTGAACGAAAGAAAATAAGGTGTATGCCTTTGGAAGTTAATGCGAAACAAGATTATCAAAACCAGTTATATCTTTCGAATATGAATGTAAATTCGAGTCATCGGCAAGGGGAGGAAACAGTTCCAGTAAAGTATTTTGTATATTTATATGAGTTTCAACAATTTAAATATGGTATGTCAATTAAAAAAGTATTTAAATAAAATTTATTTGATTTAAGAGATATGTATATGGTTAAAAATATTCTATTGTATACTTCTTCTAAGTTTAATATGTGTTAAGTAATTATTTAACCATTTCTATTTTAAAATTTGTCTATATTATCTATAAAAAAAATAGTTTATAACAAATGTATTATTTCCAAATATTTTATTTAATTAAATTTGGAATTGTTTCAGTCCTGAAATCTTTGATTCGAATGTAATTAACCCGTATTTGAATGAATACAACGAGTTGTATTAAAGAAATAGCGATAATCTTAATCTTGATTTATAAATGATTGTTTGGAAGTAAATAGTTAAGAAAAAGAACTTAATTTGAAATGTGTATTTCATATGGCTCGTTGGTTATTTGGAAAGTCTGGAATTGGATTTAATTCTCAAAAACCATTCCAAATAACCGTACGATGAAATAAATAAAGACATATGAATGGAGATTGAAGACCGTGGTTTTTCACGTCGAACAGGCTGCCTGCTGATTTGTTTCTTTACTGAATAGTTATAGTAGAGAGATGACCCTTTTATCGAAGTGGCAGGAAGTCCGATCGTAGTTGGAGAACTTTTGGATTGCAAGGGCCTTCGCACTCAAATTTGAGTCGCGAAATAAGGTGCCTTCGGCTTTGTTCGAACTCGGAACGAACTCGTATGGATGTGTGTCTAACACTGTATCGTATAATGTGTTAACTGATTATTACCGAACATGTTCTATTGGTAATGGGAATTTATTCCCTTGACCAAAAGTTATTTGGTCTGTGAATATCAGTTGTAGATTATGAAATGATAGTGTGGCATGCGAAGTGCTGCAGTTGAAGAAATGATCAAAGCATGGCTTAGTTTAAAAGCGTAGCTTTGTGGTACGAAACCTCATGAACCTCACACCCCGGATTGATGGTAAACTAGAAGTAAGGTTGTATGCATAATCTCTAGTGAAAACCGAAAGCTTCGGTGGTAGATCTACTTCAAAACCTAAGGGAATAAAGTATATATGGTGTTCGATGTCTGGATGTTATCCAGGATATATAGTTTTGCGCTATGTATTCGGTGTCCGTTGTCTGGATATTAACCCGGAGATACTTAGCTTTGTGTCCTTGGTTGATCTTTCATGCCAGGAACCATCTTATTGGAAATCCAATAACTAATAAGAGCCTTTCGCTTTGTTTGTAAACTATGTATGTGAGCATAGTCACTATGCTTGCTAGATTTTTAAATTTATTTTGCAAAATGTTTAAAGTGTTATTAGTAGCAATAATACACACCATCGACATATATCATGGATTTGACATTATCAGGATAAAACTCATCCATGTGTGCGCTTGCATTTGCATTTTGTTTGGTGCGTTCGGAGCGAGCCTTATAATAGTCTCATTTTTTTTTTTTTTTCAAAACTCATGTACGACTTATGCACTCGTAATTATAGGAGTAAACTCGTTCTATATTATACGGCGTGGTCCTGTGATATACCTTATTATAAAGTAAAATGTTTTATGTTCTCATACCAGTCTCATGACTGACCTGAAGTTAATTGTTCCTTCCTAAACTCTAGATGCCCATAAATTTTCACTCAGGCAGCTAGTAGTGTAGTTATACGGTTATAGATCCTTGGAGCAAGATTAGAAGCGCTTTTGGGTTGGTGCTTCAAGCTAGAGTTGGAATTCTTCCACTATATCGTATCGTTTCCTTCCGCTGTAGTTATTTTTACACTGCGTATTTATTTGTAACTCTTTTGTAATCAAATGTTGAGTAATAAAAATTATTTTATTCTGTTCTAATATGTACTACCCCGGCGAATTCGATTTTCAAACAATTGGAATTGGTTTTAACATTGACTCTAGGTGATTGGAAGTTGGGTTGTCACAAGAAGAGAGAAGGAAATGCGAATGCAATTTTTTACCTTCACAGAGCTAAAATCAGGTGTGTCAGGGGATGAAACTGGGTAAAATTTGTAGATCTTCATGTTCACCGACGCAGACATTTTTTCTCATCCATTTTTCTTATCGCATTATACCTAGCTTCCTTTTCCTGAATATTAAGAGAGACTAATGCTAAATATTTTCATTGAAAAAGTACAAAATTGATAGTATATTATACTAAATTTACCTCACCTTGTGCTTTCTTTCTTTTTTTCTTACTGGCTGCTAACAAAAATAGCACATAGTTTAACTTACCAGTCAAAGACTAAAACAAACTTCAAATTTTTTTAGAAAAGTGATTAAATGGGTGGATTTTAAGTGGTTGATACGTTGACTGTTTCACAAGTTAAGCTAAATATTTAATTTAGTTACCAAACCAAATTATAACAAAACAAAAAAGGTAATAAATGGAAGTAATTATTCACCTTAAACGCATACTTCTGATCTTGAGTAAACAATCATATTTAATTAGGACACCAACAAATTCCTGAATAATAAAAACAGCTCTCGAATGTCAGTAAGACCATTACTCTATCATTAAAATCTAAAATGCTCTCCCGTTTTGTTTATTTCATATTTTTGGATCATGATTTAAATTGCCTTTGTATTATTAAAGCAATAACACAGAGCTATACAAAGGATATAGAAAGCCCAATATTTGCAATAAATACGCACCAAAACAAAATCAAATATAACATTGTCTCAAACACAAACAAAGAGGATGTAAATTCAATTGTCCATAGTCATACATGAATAGCAAACTTATTATTATGAAAATAAAGCACATTCAGCCTGTTCTACACTCACGAATCACTCACCACTGGGCAAGTGACACCTGCATCTATGCAGCTATCAATACCAGTAAGAACACAACTTCACATAGATCAAAAATATACCTCTGATGTTGAGAAACCTTGCAATTATTCCATGAATTAACCAAGCCGTGCAATAGTGAAAACCAACTCTAATTACCGTATGATAAAACACATATGTATACCATAGTTGTCACAAGATGCACAATAAAAGATACTGGTCGCGGTTATTATACACCATACTATGCCCGCATAAAGAGATCTTGGTAATATATGAGCACTAAAACAATGCATAATGGGTGACATGTATCCTAGTTATGCAAATTTAGCACTAGTGAAGCTTTAGAGCTAATGGTACAATCTAACTCCCTGTTATCTCATGCAGTGCCAAAATGTTGATACACCACTCAATGTGCACATGCCACGACTTTTGGTGTCAATAGATTTTTGTCAAGGAAACACTACCGTCTATTGCTTTAATATCTTATCTTATAACTGCTTATGATACCTTCTTATCAAGTGTCTGTAAAGCTTATGTTCACACTAATGTGGTTTTGGAAGCTAAGGGCATAAAATTTTAGGCGAATAATTGTCCTTTTGTAGCCTTTTTATTCAACTAGTTGGCTTGTATTAATTAGCATACATGCAACTTTAAACAAATGTAAAGTCTGGCAGTGAGAATCAAACACTCCAAAACTAAATCTAACAAGACCGAAAATACCCAAATGTTTAATTTAAAATATTTTTGATTTTTTCAAATGTATAGACAAAAATATTCTTATAAATTAATTTTTTTCCCAGGTTTCTATTAATCTTTTCCCTAAAACTCAAACGGAACTTAATTCATCTTTGGCCAGCTCTGGGTGTGCTAAATGTCATAAAAAATCCATTTAAAGTTCACCAAACCGTCCCAACTCAAAATTTTGAATAAAAAGAACAATGAGTGAAGGTTTAACTTGTATGAAATTGTTATTTTAACTTGTTTCATCAAAACTAACCACCAAAAACATAGTTCTTCCCATCCAGTCAGTTAACCCTAATATTGAATTAAAATTAAACACGGTTTCATATTAGCACAAAATGTAAAATTGTGGAGTTCGAAATCCCAAAATAGACAAGAAATGAAGGAAATTCAAAATAGAACTCATAATAGTTCAAACAGGGATGAATTTTAGAAGCGACTTTTATTAAATCAAAAGCAGTATAAAATTCGTTTTTTAAAATCGAACGAGGAGATTCTTACCAAGAGCAGGATATAAGTAACTCTCCAGGCGGAAGAGGCAGGGATCAATCGTTGACTGGCTATTCACCCAGCCTTATAGTGTGAAGATAGAGGATGAACATTGATTTGAAGTGAAAAGAGAAAGGGAGGTTAAGTTTAGGGTTTTATGGGACAAGATGAAAGAAGAAACGGGATAAGAAAAATAATCGGATGGAAAAATGGAAAATGAAGCAGCCGAAATACTGTCGAGGACATACAACGTTTCATAACTATTTTATGATTTTTGTTGAACTAAGGACAACGTACGAATGAAAAAGCTCAAATAATATACGGTTAAAAGTAAATTTTCTTACAGTGATACTGACGAAAATTTGTGGTGAAAGCAAAGTACTGAATTAAGAATTTAGCAATTACATTGGTTATGAGCAAAGATTATTTTGCTAATTCTAAATAAGCAATGAGTATAAATTATTTATTTATAGAAGGTAAATTGTTATTTATTATTACTTATAAATCATTAATTAGAATAAATTAATTATTAATTATTGAATATGTTAATAATTATTAAAAAAAAACACTAAAGTATATCTTAGGAAAATAACATAAACATCTCTTGTAAATCTGTTGGAGTTCTGCTGCAAAATTGCTTCAATAAATATTCGTCGGTATTCTGCTTGGATTTGCACCGGAATATAGCGGCAGAAATTTTCTGTCGTTAATTTGACGCAATTTGCAATGGTTTAGCGAGAGATGCCAGAAAACGACAGTAATAAGTAAAAGAAAAAAAATGTTGAAAAAAAAAAACTACCCCTTGCAGATCACATAGAAATTCGTCGCAAATTAACAACGGAAATTTCCGCTTTTTAATATATGATGCTAATTCAGTGTTTTCTTGTTTTGTTTGAACAAGCCCGACTACATCTGAGTGGCACTTATGATTAGGAAACACACAATAAGATTTAAAAAATTAATAATGTAGATGCATTACCACTACTTCCTTTTTTGGAAGGTACTTTTGGAGCTGATTAGTCTTTACAAAACTATATATAACTTTTGGTATAGAGGAGCTTGCATCATCCAACATTTCGGCTGATGAGTATTCATTTAAAATAATCTCATAATCATTTTTTATGGTGCTAAAATTTTTATTTGTCGGTCTAAGAGTTCCTTTTGTAATGTAATAAATCTTTTCACATTCAAATATAGGTTAAAACTTGTTTGCAACTTTGTTAAACATAATTGCTTGGACTTGAACACCCTGTTAAATTTTTTAAGAAAAAAGCAAAAATTTCTATAATTACATTTTAATAATAGTATTGCAAGAGAAAATACCGAGTTCTATGCTAAACACACATCCTTTCCCCCTCATATTTTTGTAAGATCTAATATTGCCTTTGTTTGTTACTCGAACTTCGATCCTCCAATTGCATTGGTATGGATTCAGTAACGTAACAGGAGTAATATTTCTGGACATATCAATTTGACTGATAAAGTTGACATAAATTTCATTCAAATACAAATTATCAGATTTTGACTTTTATGTGACATAATAATAATACTCGCTTAAATCTAAATTATATTAATCTTTGTTGTCACGTTATTGAAGTGTGTTGTATTCAGCTTAGACATTTTCTCATGATAGGTGATTTAAAAAAAAGTGATTTTTTTTGTATAAATATTTCCTTAGAGGATCTGGTAGTTGCTATGCACTACAACATACAAATTGCATTTTTATTTTGAGGCAAGAAAAGTATTTGCAACAATTAATTGCGTATATGCACAGAAGTTGTACGTTCTGCTCATGACAAGTTGCATGTAGAGGAAAGACGCACATATTTGATTTAGGATGTGAAATTTATCCTACACATGTATATAATACAAAACTAAGACATGTGGGGTTGGCTACTATAAAATCTAATTTTAATCTGTCATCATCATGCGATTCGAAGAGCCAAGACATCCGAGTTATATGAAACTTAGAAATTTGGTTGTATATATAATTTAATAGGAATAATGGTCTTTAGCTTATTTAACAATGGTTCCATTATTATATTTCATTTCAATTAGCAAATAGTAGCATCATGCAGACAGTTACTGGCATATAAAATTAGTTGTAAAAACAAAATATTAAAGTTGCATGAAATTAACAAATGAACCGATGATCCTCTTCTTTTTATATGAACATGTAATATCCGAGATTTTTGATCATCAAATCGACAATAATCCTCAATTGTCAACTTAAACAAATCAAAAACATGGATAGTTATTGGCATTTCTATAAGAAGAAAAAAGAAGAGAAGAAGAAAAACAAGCACAGAATCTCACAGCGGAAGGACAAATATAATAATTAAATAACAGTTCACGAAGCTGTTAAAACATACATTTGATTTTATCTTACAACAATTATCAGAGTTAACTATAATAAACATACCAATATTTGCAGCCGAATAAATAGTAATAAATATGTATATTGAGCTCCATCTTCATCTCTATAATGGTATCTTCAATAACTGAAAACTCAGGCTAACCCAAGCTTAAATGAAAAGACAAAAATACTCGGATCAGAACTAAAATATTCTCGTATTAGTTAAATCAAATTCATGCAATAACTTAAGAGATGTTACGGGAATTTCCATCTCCTAAGGATCTGTTAAACTAGATGATATGTAATACCATACGCTATTATAATAGTTTCTACGGTTAAATATAAAATAATAAAATAGTGTAAGCAGGATTACCATTATTACCCTTACATCGTTTATACTGTTGCCGTACAGTTTGCATATAACACACTAGTACGTCGGCGGATAGGGATGCGCTATGATACGACAACGTTAAATCAAAATCATAAGGGGCTCGATCAGGATAATATGACAAGGCACATGAGGAATGCCCAGAGTATGAATATACTAGTTGCACCCCCCGAATTGGTGGTAACATATAGCCGCGACTGCCGCCCACCTCGGACAACACTCCCAAATCACGGATGCACATCAAATCAAATCAGTCAAACCGAGGGACTATAGTAATAAAGGAAGAAGCATTGCCGATGGAGGTAACTAACCCCACTTGTTCCCGGTATAGCCCTGTTTTAGTCATTTTATTTATGACCCGAAGGTCAAGGATATCCATTATTGTTCTCTTTCTTCAAATCCAGTAATCGCCTCCAAATCAACCTACTTCATTCTGGAACTCCACCGCGTACACAGTTGTTAAAGTGGTTTTCGGTACTGGCAAAGAGTATGACAATAGCCCATCCCGGTCTCTTTAACAACCAATCGTTTACATTTTTCACACCGGTCAGTTCTTTTACATTTCAAAGGGTTCGTACTTCATATCAAAATATCATATTTTCTTAAAATCATTTCAATATTCAAGATAGAATATTATTCATAATAAATTCTAAACTAATTTAAAATCTTGAAACTATTCCAACTATTAAAATAATTTGAATATTAAAATAGTTAAAAATATATTTAAAATAGTTTAGATATATGATTGAATATAGTTTGAAAAATAAATAGTTTGTAATTAAAATAGAAAAATCAAATTTAGTAAAATCTATAGTTAAAATACTAAAGTAGTTTATAAAATAAATAGTAAATGATTAATATGGTTTATTTAGAATAATTAATAAAATAAAATAGTTGTAAGGTAATGTAGTTTAAAAAACGAAAAGTAATTATTATTAAAATAGTTTATAAAATGATTTAAAATAGTATAGTTGGAATTATGATTATTTCTTCAAAATTTAACCAAACTGGAAATCATATTTCAATTTCAAATCAATCGACTAAATTTAGATATCTTAATTCAAAACGATTTGACTTCCATTTATGTTTCAATTCGATTCAACAGTTTGATTTCAAACAATTCAATTTAATAATTCGATTTAATAGTTAAATTTCAATTATAATTCTCACTTTGAATTATTCGATTTTTAAAAAGATCTCGAGTTCACAATTCAATTATTAATATAAATCAAGAAAATTTAAAGTAAATATCAAATATTCAATTTTGATAAAAATATATTTTATATTCAATTCAGTTTCAACTTTCAGTTATTCACATTTACGAATATCTTAAAATTTAAAATTAAAATTAAAATTTCAAAGCTCAAAGTTCAAATTCAAAGCAAATCAATTAATAATATCATTTATTGTCTTTAAAACAATATTCCAAAATTCAAGGTTAAAAACAGTTTTTCTTTGACCAACCGGTGTCCATATATAATTTTCTATCCTATGGCCAAGTAATACTTAAAAATCTTAATTTTAGTATTTTGGGAAAGAATATACATCATTTCAATCCAAATCAGGGTCATAGGTATTTATCATTTCAACCTACGTTCTTATTTCATTTTAATGAGTAATCCCAGGTTTATTTGATGCCCGTAACATCTAGGGTAATAGTTGGGATTAATCAACAAAAATCAATAACATATATAAACAATGTCGATAACAAGATGGATTACATATTAACACATTAAATATATAAATTCAAGGCATACATCAAAATAAGCACATCTAAACAGCTCAATAATATCAGTTACTAGTCATCAAGTATGATATTTTATTATTATTATTAAAATTAGAAATTAATCACTAACAGCACAATTTACATAACAGTTAAATTAAATTATACAGCCTATGCAGATTTAACATAAATATGCAATTTAAACGATCAAACAGCAAATAGTACAATCATATCAGGACATGAATTTAATTTAACTAATAATCAAATATTTTAGTTAGATGTGAGTGGGTTTAATCACTCACCTTTGGTTCTAAACGCAGTTGAAATCCAAATCTTAGCCCAAAACTCAACTGTCTCAGAATCAGTCCAAACTAACGGCATCGTGGAGCTCATCGATACGATTCTGATGCAACAAACCGCGTGTCAATTGGAGCTTGTATTAAGAAGTTATACGTGTTTAAACATTTGGATTTTAAATTAAAATGAAGTAAAATAAAAAACTCTTACCCTATAAAACGCTGCCACGTCAGCTGTTGGCCTGCCCCTTTTTCTTCCTCATCATTCACGCGCAGGTTCCAGGAAGAGAAACCGTAACCCAACGCTTCATCCAAATCCACAAATCACGCAACTCAAATCTTTAACCGAACCATGATCGGAGTCCGCCATGGCGTGCGCCTTCCTCAACTCTCCCTGCGCGTCGATTCTGGTAACCCGCGGTCACGCCATCGGCCTCCAACTCACTGATAACCGCACAATGTTCATGAACAAATTCTGGCGATTTTAGATTACTAGAATTCTTTCCAACCGTATGGATCTAAAGCTCCCATAAAGATCATCAATTTTCGTTTTGGAATTTTATTAAACCATTGCATGGATCGAAAGAATTTAAGAGAGGAAGATCCGACATCGCAGGCCATTGAAAAATACAAGGCGGCTGAGGATATTAGGGTTTTGGAAATTAATATTTTAATAATAAAATTCTTGATTTACGTGTATTTAAGCCAAAATTTAAAATGAGTCCAAATCAGGCCCGCTTACTGCCTAACAATATGTTTTGATGCCTCCTTAACACAATGGAATAGTTTCAAAGCCCAATTCCTAAGTTTATAACAGTTTCTTTTTAAAACTTGATTATTTAACTGAATTGTACATATAAATTTATACGTGTTTTAATTTCTTATGATAAAATTACAATTCTGATGGCTACGAAATTTTAGATCATAAAATAATTTACCATTTCTAATTCAATAAAATTAATTTCACCAAATATTGAGATTGTCTGCAAAAATGTAAAATTTCACATATTTATAAATAAATATTCAAATTTAACTTTAAAATTGAATTCAATGGTTTTTAAAATCTCTAATCAAATCTAAAATAGAATTCAAATAAATTTCATGAACAAAATTTCTTTTTATATGAATTCCACATTGATTATCAAAATAATTCAATTTTTGTATTACAATAATAATTTACACAAATCAAATTATTTAAATATTAAGTTTCAACTTTCATAATAAATCAACATATTAATATTTAAAATATTTTTGCTTAAAACATATTAAATTTAATATTTTAAATTATCGTAAAATCTCGGGATGTTACACTCTCCCCCACTTAAAACTTTTCGTCCTCGAAAAGGCATAGTAAGAAATTGTCAATTTATAAATATTTAGTCATACAAATTTTTATTCAACTTGATTTTATTAATATTTTAGCTTTAAATCAGGAATTGCCATACCATGATTTTTCTGAAACCTGCAAATATCTTAAAATCTATAAGGCGAAATTTAAAATTTTCTCTTTCACTAGAAAATTATATTCCAATAGATCCAAAAGATTCTTGAAGAATTCTGATTTATTATGGATCCTATACATTCATTAAAACTTAAATTCAGAAAATTACGAACTGCAGCTATGCGACGAGCTCATTTTAATTAAATTTAATTAATTCGTTCAACCATCGTTAAATTTATAAATTATAAACCAATTCATTTTTATTTTAACAAACTACTTAAACATTTATTCAATCTTGAAAACATCGACCATCTTAAATCGTCAAACGTTCAACCATCTATATCGATACATTTAATTCATAACTGAATAGTTCACTAAATTAGCCTATTTCGTTGATTTAGTTTATCTTCATTACCAGGTTAAATTCAATTTCACTCATAACCAAGTATATATCGTTCATTCCATTACCCAAATTTCATTCGTATTTATAACCCAACAAATTTTTCAACGTTTATTATTCATACCATTACTTGTATATCATAAAATGTTATTCCAATAACATGTTAACTTTTTAATTAATTGGTAAGTTATATGTATGCTATGGAAATGTTCGATTTTTATACAAGTTCACAAGTTTCAGTTTATTTTGAATTCATTGTTTCAACCTACAAAGAGTTTTATTTTAATTATAACTCTTTTGGATTCATTTTCTGATTATATAATTCAGAAATTTCTATAATTTCAATTTTTTAGTTCATTTCAACAATTGGAAATTCATTAACTATTTAAGAACTTAAAATTTTCAACATCGGGTTCGTTTCCAAATCCCCTTTAAAATAATATATATATATATAATCTCTTGTATCAAACCATAATTTAAAGGATTTAAATGGAATCCAAATTTCCAAACAAAGTATAAAAATTCTAAGTAGTCTCTTCCCACTTAGTCTCTTGAAAATAATGTCGATAATGCGTGCACTCATTACCGAGATCATTTTCCAAAGGCAAGGGAAAAAATATACACTTTTTTTCAAAATTCATTTGAAAACGATTTCTATATGAAACAACATTTTAAAATATAAATATATTATTTCAAAAATATTACAAAACCACCCGAAATCAAATTCCCAAATTCATATTTAATTTCTTATTTCATTAGTGAATTAATTTTCAATATTTCATTTTCTTAAATAATTCAATAACTAATAGTTCTAAGTTATTGAACAATCAAATGATAAATGATGAACATCTAATATTATCATTAACAAAAATCACAATTCATAAATTTTCAAATAATTATGTATATATACAAAAATATAATTCAAAACAATATTATATCAATAAGCCCTATTCGAGTGTTTAGAAAGCCCCATCAATGCCTTGGCATCCCAAGTACCAACCAAAATTCATAAAAACTCAACAGAAAAAATCAACACAATACAAAATCATTTTATATCAAAATTATAAGTACACTCTCTCATATACACACAAACTCTAGGGTATTTTATCCTATCTCTAATGAGTTAATCCTAAATAGAGCCAAGGTTTTTACTAAACCAAAAGCTCTGATACCAAATGTAACATCTAAGATTTTTGACTGTTCAAATCGACAATGATTCTCAATTGTAACTTAAACAAATCAAAAATACGGATAGTTATTGGGATTTCTATAAGAAAAAATAAGAAGAGAAGAAGAAAAACAAATACAAAATCTCATAGCGGAAGGACAAAAAATAATAGTTAAATAACTGTTCATGAAGCTGTTATAACATACATTTGATTTTATTTTACAACAATTATCAGAGTTAACTATAATAAACATACCGATATTTGCAGCGGAATAAATAGTAATAAATATGTCTATTGAGCTCCATCTTCATCTCCATAATGGTATCTTCAATAACTGAAAACTTAAGCTAACCCGAGCATAAATTAAAAGACAAAAACACTCGAATCAGAGCTAATATTTTCATATTAGTTAAATCAAATTCATGTAGTAATATGAGTGCAATAACTTTAGAAATGTTAAAGGAATTTCCATCTCCTAAGCATCCGTTAAACTAGATATTATATAATACAACACGCTATTATAATAGTGTCTACGGTTAAATATAAAATAATAAAATAGTGTAAGCGGGATTACCATTATTACCCCAACGCCGTTTATACCGTTGTCGTACAGTTTGCATATAACACACTAGTACGTCGACGGATAGGGATGCGCCGTGATACGACAACGTTAAATCAAAATCGTAGGGGGCTCGATCAGGATAATATGACAAAGCACACAAGGAATGCCCAGAGTATGAATATACTAGTTGCACGCCCGGACTGGTGGTAACGCATAGCCACGATTACCACCCACCTCGAACAACACTCCCAAATCATGGATGTGCATCAAATAAATTAAAGCGAGGGACTATAGTAATAAAGGAAGAAGTGTTTCCGATGGAGGTAGCTAACCCCACTTGGTCATGGATCTTCCAAAAACTTCCAATATAAGAAAAATAAATTATTCCAGAGTATGTTTGGCTAATATGATAGGATCTGTAATTCTTCAATATCCTTCACTTATTACCACTACTGTAAAATTGCTATTGGTTTGTTAGGTTAATATAATAGGATTTGTCAAATTGCTATGGGTTTTCTGAAAATATAAATTAATTGAAATCTAGTATTGTTTGAAAATGCACGAAGTAGAGGTAAGATTAATATATATATATATATATATATATATATAATGTAGGTACCTGTTGAAGTTGGTAAGAAGAAGACTTGATTGAAAATTACTAGCTGGGTTTATAAGTGAGTTGCAGTTTAGTTGGGTAGGAGTTTATATTGGCAAGCAATTGAGAAAATAATGCAAAATACTACTTTTCAAACTATCCTATCCCTATAAATAAGCATTGACTGATTATTTGTAATTCAAATTAAATATCAAAATATGAAAATCCTATAAACAATAACACAGTACATGACAGATCAAAAAAGCCAACATAAACATTAATCTCAACAAAGCTACATAGCTCCACCAATGCCCATCAAGTCCATAAACACGTTGCAAACCAGACAGCAGCATTTCAATGCATCATAACATGAACAGAAATATCCAACACCCATCAAAAGCAATTGAAGCACAACAATTGGAGTAGCACCTTCAATTTTAACTCCTTTCCCCTCTTGATATATATAATTAAATAACATCAAATGAACCACAAAATGTGCACCTAAACTGGTCACTTTCGATCACAATATCCTGATTAATAAAAATTTAATACATGTTAGAACTTGAACAAGCTATTTCAATAACGGAAGAAAAGACGTGGAATTCAGTTCGTTATTGTTAAATTTTATTGCACAATATGCAGCAATCTGAACAGCCTATATATTTCTAACCTAGTAGTATCACTGCTGACTAATGTAAATTGTATAAAAATTACATTAAACTTCTTACAAGAATGCTATGGATCGAATAAAATATATGGTCAAATATACACTCTGAAATTATGCAGCACCTATCTGAATGTATTGTCAAATATACCCTTAGCCATGTTGGATTTACTGTTTTTAAACAAATTTATGTTTCAGGCATCATATCTTACTCGGTTACCAGTTTGAATGTTTGGGCATGGTCAGCAACACTCTGAAATAACTGCTGGTTACGTATAAATTTAAAGGCATACTTGCAAAAGGACATAAAAGAAGAGCATACCCTATCAAGACAGGTTTGGGATCACCTGGACCAGAATTTCTCTGGTCCCGTGGTCCCATCTAATGAAATCACCTCATTTTGGGGTAATTTGCACTTTGCCTCCAGAAATACACCCGAATTTCAGGGGGTAAAGTGCAAAATTACCAAAATGGGGGATTTTTATTGGACGGGACCAGAGGAATTCTGGTACCGAGGATCCGCGCCCATCAAGACAGGGGTGAGGTTTATTCTAAAAAACGTATGAAAGAGTCATTTTCTACATTTGTGTCAAAGCCTTGTCTGATTCTATTATATATATATATATATATATATATATATATATATATATATATATATATATATATAGACACACACACACACACGAAGAAAATACAAGAGAAAAAGCTTCTTTGAAAATAAATGCATTTCTGAAGCAATGAGGTAGTTTTTTTATGTAATTTATGTATTCCCGAAGCAATGAGGTAGTTCTTGCATGTAATTTATGTAAGGTATCATATTTACTTAATATGCATGAAAACATGCATCCTGCCAGCAGGTAGCAATCAACCAGATAGCATCAACGATCAAAGAGAGCAAAAAGATGGTGTATGTTTTTGTTTAAATTTTACTAATTACGTTTGCAGATTATGCCTCAAATTTATTCATACATTACCACCGCTAAAGATGGTCTATAAGCGAGTATTCAAACTGGTAAAATTATCTACTACTTGACAAGGAAAAAATATGATCCCCCAGGTATTGTAAGTTAATTAACATTTCTGTGGGTTTAAAGAAACAAAATTATCATATACGACTTGTGGCAACATGGTGCCCACTAGGTTTGGAGAATCAAAGGAAAAAAATCCAGAATGCAGCTAGTTTACCTCCAAAAATACGATAAAAGTGATGAACCACATGCATTCTATCTTGGTGATTTTATATCAGCGTAGCTGCAGCCATTATTTCACAGAGGCCAAAGTGTCTACTGATTAGTGATGAAAAACTCCTTGGATTAACTATAATATCCAGAATAGGATTTTAACTGGCAGATGCTGAAAATTTGTGCGCTCCATGTGATATAAATGGATTTATTGGGAATAACCATGTCCTTCATTAAATGCATTGATATATAAGGTTATCCAGTCAAGATGTAGGTTTTGATATTATACAAATGTGTCAAAGATAATTGAATGAACTTGGAGTGCAATCATTGAAGGACAATGAAGCCTTGCAGCCTCCACCTGAGATAAAAGATAAAAAAGCTGCTGCTCTGAGGTCACCCAGTGACCTTAGCTATTTTATATGCACTCGGCCAGGGAAGGGTCCTATGCTGCTTTCTGACGATCAAGCTCTAGTCAATCCTGAAACTGGACTGCCTAAATGAATTTGAATGAAGAAGTTGGGTAAGTTTTATTTTGTTTACTTTTGTGATTTATGTTTGTTCACGAACAATTTATTGATTTCCAATAGTTCAGTTTGTCTTGAAATAATGAGTAATCAGTTTGTGATCACTATTGTTGTATCCTCATTTAAGAAAAAAAAAAGTTTACCTGAACTGGTCACTTTCGGTCACAATATCCTGATTAATAATTTTAATACATGTTACAACTTGAACAAGCTATTTCAATAACGGAAGAGAAAACCGGATCTCTAACCTTCACAAGTCAGTTAAGCAAATGAGCATCACTTTGCACACTAGGATCTGAATTCGTGGAGAGTCTGCAAAGTGCATCAAATATCTTAATGAAATACAAAATAAAATCTCCTCTTACAACCTATAATTTGAAAAATAATCATGTAAATAATGTGTCTCAGAAATAAATCTAAAGAGGTGCAACTTATGAACCAGTTACAAGTGAACAAACCTTTGCTATATTATGTACTGCTTCACAAGCATAGTACCGAACTCTAAAATATTTGACGTATCCATCCCTAGTCTCTTAGCTGCTTCTACAAATCTGAACAATGTATCATATCACAAAAAAAATCCTGTATAATAATGATTTTTTTAGTTGGTTCAATGGACAATTTGCTTACATGTCAAGAGAATGTTTTCCATTCGCAACTTCATCTCCGCTAAGAATTACAGAGAACATTTCTTTCCAGCCTAAAATTCAACAATTTTGCAACTATTATGAGTAATAAAAATTCTACACATTTTCAACTTCATTCACATTCAACTTGCAGCATAGTGAGACAATTTCATTCAAAGAAATGTAAATTAGAGATGGTCACAATGATTACATTCCTTCTTAGATGTCCTGAATATTTAGAACTGACAACCAATCCAATAGATCAGCCAATTAGAAAATTTTGATATAGTTGACTAAAATCCTAAACATGTATGTATTAGGCAAAATAATTTTTTTAAATGATTATCAATAGTTATTACCAGTATCAGAAAATCATGGTTAGAATATAATGCTGCAGAACTTCATTTAACTCCTCATACTCAAATCCTGTTGAGCAAGAGCTTGAGTGTTGATGGGTGATAACATTGATGAAACCAATATATCAATAAAACGTAGTTTACTGAAAACCGCTTAGTTTACATTCAGGTTGAAGCCACTAAAATTTAGTTACCTCTATGATGGTATCCACCCCAAACTCTGATCTCCACTGAAGAATATCATTCCACATGATGAAGTATGTTAAATTATTGCTTACTACCGTTTAGGCCTTAGTCTGCGGGATTACAACTAAAATATAAAAAAATTCTATAATACAAAATAAGATATGAATCATAATTTACATCTAATGTGTGAGAAGAAGGAAAAAGATGCATGTATGGTAAAATGACCTCTTATGAATGATAAGAAATACCAGCCAACATCAACCAATATTTGATTCTCACAGTCTAAACTGTTTCCTCCACAAAATGATTTCCAAACCAAAACAATTTTGGACACTCTAACCATGCATAACTCTATATTGGAAATGACAAAATAACAATATTTACACCAAACAGAAGAAGACTTCGCCAATGCTAGCATTGCTTTTGATTGAAAAAAAGATAAATCGGTAAATGCATTACATCATACCTATGAGTAATCACTAATAAGCATGCTCCAATGCATTTACCCCAAACAAAAGTACTAAGTATTTTGACCTGGAAGTATTTGGATAACGTGCTCACGGAATAGCTTATAGAATAGCATTCTCTTAGAGTTGCCAGAATTCTATGTAATGTTGACCTGTAAGTGTTTGAATTTTTTTCAGTATCCATCATATAGTGACACATACATACATATGTACGTATACATGACCACTCGGATTTTTGGATCAAATTTTGCAAAAATACAGATTTATAGACTGAAATTACTGTGCACCTGGTAATTTGTAATTGGTCCTCTGTAACATTAGTAACTGCTGTTGTACATGTTAAAGCTTCATGTTCTCCTTGGAATTTGGTAATTGGTCCTCTATAACATTAGCAACTACAGTTGTACATGTTCAAGCTTCACATTCTCCTTGGCATTTGGTAATTGGTCCACCGAAACCTTTTCCATGTTCCCACTAGGGCACTAAATTGTCAAAAGATTTGAAGAAAATATAATTTATTAATGAAATGCAAAGCCTAAATGGTCGTAAGCAATAATTTATTAATGAAATGCAAAGCCTAAATGGTCAAAAGAAATGAAGAAAAAATAATTTATTTATTTACCATTTATTCAAGAGACATTTTATGTAATTGTTCTTCCTCCATTAATCTTGAATGTAAGCCTTTGCATTTCCCAATTTGTGTAAGTCTTTCAAAAGTGAACATAGATCCTCTAATTTCCTAGTTCGTGATATTGCAATAAAAGTTAAAACAAGACTTTCACGATCACCAACATGAATGATTACTCGATCAAGTGTGAGTCCGTGACTTTTATGTATCGTTTTATTCCAATATAAGACCAAAGGTAATTGAGTTCTCATACATGATGTACAAGAAGAAGTTTTCCAATGTACCGTTTGGGGAATTATGTTTGTTCCCTCACGAAATCAACTACCATGATAATTATCAAAATCCACCATCACTGCCAATGGTTGATCATTAGGAGAGCTTGATGAATGAGAATACACGATATCGACGACAATAACCATTGCACCGTGGACTAACCCATTTTGCACTGAAAGAATTGACCGTAACATCACTCGTGCACCTACTTAGGGATAAACATATTTTTCTAAACCTTTTGCATCATTAGAAGAAGTGTTAGATGTTGTTTCACGATTATTTATTGAAGGAACATGTGCAATGGGTTTTCCAAGTTCAATTAGAAGATTTTTATTGTGTTCATTAGCAGTCGTCCTTGTTGGAGAAAGATAAAGAGCATTCTTAAAATTTTCTTTAACTTCGTTTGATAGCAATGCCCAATCTCTTGTTTGAATAGTTTCCAATCATTTAAAGTAGACGCACCTCTACTTAATCTTTCTAAAGCCTGCCGTAAAGGTAGCTGCTTATCTCCGGCCTGGCGGAATATATATGATAGTCTTACACACTTATTAAAACCTGAATATGCAACTCCTCCACGTTATTGCAAGAGATTTCCTCCATCCAAGTACAATGAACTATTACACACAGGAGCCAGTTGTCACATATCACCAACTAAGACAACCGACAAACACCACCGAACAAGTCATTCAGTGAAAAAATATCATAGCAACGTATATCAGCATTCGCAATCATTGTTCTACCAAGCATGCTATATTCGTCAATTATAATCAACTTGGTATCTTTAAATTCTTCTTGCATACATCGATACTGCTCTCCTGAAATTTCTTCATAACATGACTTTCTTTTTGTAGAGATTGAAAGTTCATGATGGATAGTACTGCCAGCAATGTTGAATGCGACCACTTCGGTAGAAACCATAATGCTAACCACTTTACTACTTCCAAAGTGAATAATAATTGTACGAACAATGGCATTTATAAGCGTTGATTTTCCTATACCAGCTCCACCACATATGATCTGTGACGACCCCAAACCCCCGTTCCATGGTGGCAAGGGTAATCTTTGGAATATAACACATCAACAGATAATAGCAGAACAGAAATAAATAAGTGAAAATTAGGCACACATCCCTAAAACGAAACTTAATTAGGCTCACATCCGGTCCTAAACTTATTGTAAATTAGGTCCCTATTTTTCAAAAACATATAAAAAAATATAAAAAAATCACGTAAATTCATAATTAAATAAAACCTGTTCACGCCAAAAAAATCAGGTGGAAAATCAATCAACAAACACGTCAAAATCAAAAAATACACATAACAGCGAAAAATGCAGTAAAATGCATGAAAGCATGCACATATTTCAAATCGTTGCATACATGTATGCATCTATTTCAATTCCGCATCATACAGCAGCATATATGCATACATGTATGCAGATTTTCTGAAATACATGCATGATTTCATGCATGTATTCGGTTTCTGCATGGAATGCACGCATGTTTGTATATGTGCATACGAGTATGCTGATATGCAGAAAATATGCATTCAAGTATGCACATATTGTCACGCCTTCGGCTTTCAACACATTACTGCATACAAGTATGCAGCTATTTTGAATAACAGCATACTTGTATGCAATTATTCAGCAGGCTTGCGGATTTTATTTGCATGTGTATTTAAAAAGTTGCATACATGTATGCAACTATCAGCAATAGTTCCATACATGTATGCAACTTTTTTTTTTGATTTGCGTGGGCTCCTGGGATTATTTCCAGATTTTAGAATATTTTTTTTATGCATGAGCGCATTTTTTTTTTGGCCAGAAATTGAAAAAGGCGAAGGGATCAAAAATTTTGGGCGGCATCTAATTTTAGGGACCGGAAACGTATGGAAAACTTTGGCTGGACGTGGCTTTAATTTAAAACTTAAACAAGGACGTGAGACAAAAGTACCCAATAAATAAATACACCAGATAAGGTACACATAATACACAAGATAAACATAATTATCAGCGTTACATAGTATACTGGATCATACTTAGTACAAAATACAGTTCAGCTTTACATAAATGTCTACAGCGGAATCAAAACATAATATGTACAATAGGAGTTGAACAGCATAAAAAGAAAGAAATGATAGAATCCAGCTTCAGCTCCAGCTATCCAGAAAGAGTCTGCTAAAACCTGAATACAAGGCTGTCCGTGTAGAAATAGGGGCACCCGAGTTTGCAAGTGAAACAAACTACGAGTCAGTCATGGGACTGGTATGAGAAATCTACTAACATACTTTACAATAAGGCCAATCACAGGACCACGCCGCTAATGCGGAACGGATTTACCCTATTGGATTGCCAGCGCTTTAAAAAAGTCATGATGGGGGGTTCTCACTATGTGGTTTGGTGGCGAACAGTGGGCTCTTACCCCTACATGTCCCTTGCGAGGGTTGGTTAGGTTGTGGCCGGGAGGCTTGAGAGGGTCGCCGTAAAACAAGTGAGACTGGGGGACCAGTGGAAGCCACGGTGGGTTTTACCTGCTGCTTTGGGGGATGAAGGGATGGTTGCAAAGCCTACCGGATTTCGTCGGGCTGTTACATGATCGTTCGAATTGACTTTCCTTCCAATATAATTTTATATACTATATCATACGCAATTCTTTATTCATTTGATAACATGTCTAAAGGAATCTGTGTACAATTGTCCATAGTTTCATTTGTATATTCAGTAGTCGAGCGCAAATTGACATGTATAAATACATTCAAGATCTATATTATGATACGCTTGAAATGATTCATTCCAATTACGCAAAGTATCAAAATATCATAAACCCATTTCTACTTCTCCTCCATCAACAAATAGAGGTCCCATCGTTGCTACAATCATCCATTCCTCTTGCTCATTTTCTTCATTATCATTTGTAATACCATCATCAACTTCAAACTCACCATCAATAGCACTTGGAAATGCATCAGGTTGAATTAAACCCAAATCAACGTATCTTTGAGACCTTTTCTTAAAGCTTCCTTTTGCTTCAATTAGATTTCGATAATGATGATGTAAAAATTAGTAGTAATAGAAATAATTCGGAACTATTTAAATATTTTGAATTATAAAACATGATTAACAATGTGACATAAAAGTAAAAATATATGGAGTTTCGAGAAGAACTCATAAAAAATAGAAAAGTTGAATTAACAAAGAGTATGAATGCAGTAAATAACAAATACCTGTTGTTCAAAGAAAAGTTCCCATTTATCGCTAAGTGGAGAAATTTTACTACTGAGATCTAGAATAATTCGAACCACCGCCTCAGTTTGAAGTTTTTGCCAAACTTTATTATAGTAGCGATAGGTTTTCCTATACCAAAAAGTGAAAGATTTTCATATTCCCTTGGCTGATCCATATACCTTGCATTAAAATTTGGATCTGGTTCGACCGTATCTTCATCCGTTGCACCATTTTGACATCTATAATTGTTGATAACACGTTTTTCTCACTTACTGTAAGTTGCACCATGGTTCCTGATGAATGTACAAGTGGGTAAGACATCAAAAGATGACATACCTCTTGTCCAGAAATATCTCGTTCTGATATACTTTTAAGTAGAGGTTGAATGCTTTCAACTATTACTCTGAATGTATCCATGAAGGTCTTTAATACCGGCTCTGCTTTTTCTGCATATTTTCCAATATAGTTTACCATTGCATGAACAAATAGGATTGGAGACCAATCAATGTTAGCACGCCAAACTTTAAGGACTTTTCTGTTATGCGAGCACACAAAAGGATCATTCCGTTTTGATTGAAATTGAAATTTTTTACTATTCAGGATTTTTTACAATTTGAGACTTTGGCAACATGTCAAATGGATATTTAAAGCGACATGTCATTTGTTTGGTGTTTTATATGCAACCGTGAACAATGATTTCCACACCTAGAATAACGCAAAACACAAGTTATCAAGTTTGCATAGTCATCATTATCGATATCTAAATTTGCTTCAAGTGGAACAACTCTTGCACAAGGATGTTCTTGTTCATGTAAAGGTTCTAACATACGAGGGTTTGTTGTTCAAATAAGACTCGACAATGATATCATTATTAAGTAAATTTTCATTATTATAAGATAGGTCTGGTGCACCATGCAGCCAAAGAAAGCCATGAGTATGTCCACTTCCATGATTTTTCCATTCAAATCGATACCAATAGTCTTTAGTAGAAAACTCAGGTGTTAGGTAATCTTTTATGAACATATGAACCCTCGCTTGGAAAAACTACGCAACAACAAGTGGGTTCTCATTTAATAATTGTGCTTTTCTTTTTCTTTTCTCGGCAAGATCCAAATTTTGCAATTCATTTGTTGGATCAAGAAGTTTATAATGCTCCGGCCATTGCATATCTGCTGAACTCAATGTGAAAAATATCGTTGGTGCTCCTGATTATTTAACCATAGCTATAAGCTCTTTAAATCTTGCAAACCGATAAGAATGGCTTCCACGGATGCCTTTGGCAAAATAAAAAATAAGTTGCGACAACCGTTGCTCTCCTAATTTTAACATTTCACAAATATTTTGGATTGTCAAATTTCCATCTTCGGGATTTTTTTGCACATAAATATTACCAATATCCAGTGCATGCCATCTACTAACAGATTTGTAAGAAAAATAACGAAATAGAGCAACCTTCGCAAATCTTTTGTCAGGATATTTCATTAAGTATTGAAAATACTGAAGAGTTCTTATTTTCCTTGGTCGTGCTTGTTCAAATCGGCATTCCCTAAGAGAAATAATGTTGGAAAAGCCATCGAGATATACCTGGAAGTTTTAAACTCATCAATATTATTTGAAGAAATAGGCATTCAAACTACCGTTCCATTATTTTGTTGACTTTCTAGAATGAACAATACATAGGCTTCTTGGTTGGGTTGTACCATATTCGTTATTGCACCTTGATTGACATAGAAATGTGTTTACTTTATGCTCTTATATCTTATCTTTTGTATATAAATAGATATTAATTGGGTATTATTTTGTTACTTTTACAGATATTCCAACCCAGCCCGCATGCAACCAGAAAAGTAGAGAAATAGAGATGAAATTGATATATATTTACATTTTGAAGAATTGTAGATGAAGATCTCACATCTAGTTGCTGTTGGACAAGAAAAGGATTGATAAAAAGGCTTTGCACATCACAAATCAATGAAGAAGTGTCAAGGAAGCAAAAGGAAAAGAGAAAAGGCCCAAATTTGCTTTATTTATCTAAGGCCCATTTATGTTTCTTATTGTAAACTCTCTTGTGATTTCCCTAAGGCCCATTTATCATTATATTAGGGTTAGGGTTAGGGTTTGGCTTTCTATCCTATAAATACCCTTGTAATGTCATTATAGCCACCATCCTATCCTATTCTATATTCTCTTCTCCATTAATAACAGTTCTTCTTCTTTTTATTATTTCTGCATTTTTCTTTTTCTTAGCAATCGGTGTTGTCTTCACAATTAGTTTTGGAAGAACACCAATTGTATTTTACATTTTTTTGTTAGTGATTAGTCGTTTGATTAGTTTCAACGACAATCCTAATTTACTTTTTATTGTTCTTCTTATTCTGCACTTTTATTTTCTGCCTTGTTGTTCTTGTTTTGCAATTTACTTTCTTTAGTGATTAATCGTTGATTAGATTCAACGGTAATCCTAAGTTCGCAATTTCAATTTGTTTTTATTTCAATAAAATCTCCAGGCTTCGTCTAACTCGCCCAAGAGATTAGATAAATAATTTAATTTTAATTTACCTCTCTGTGTTCGACCTGTATGCTACACACCTGTGCGCTTGCAGAATTTTATTACAAATATCGCGCTTTTCTAGCGTCGATCACACCTGATGATTCAAATTCTTTAATATCGGTTATTTCATATTCATACTCAGGATGCCCTGCTTGATCCGAGTTACAGTTATGTATTGGAATGTTTTTTGAATCATCTTGAATATGTGGAAGTGTAGAGGGCACGCCGTCTTCAGGTAATTCATTGAGAGATATTTCATTAATGTGTCCGTCAGCATAAAAAAATATTATGAGCTTTAAGCCAAAATAATGCTTGTATTACGTGTTCACGTCTTACACGAAACTCCTTATTTTAAGATATTCCACTTCAACTAACAACTAAGACCGCCGATAAATCATCTAGCTTATAAGGGGGAGAAGATTTGGTTACGTTGATGTCTTGTGGAAAGTTAATGAAATTTCCATTGTATTTATACTGTTGTCCTCTAAAGCGATAAAATGACATCATTGGATGAATGCGTGCTATAAGTATCTGCTCCAAGCTTGTAAGGCTAGATAATTCAGGTGGAACATGCCCATGTTCCATTAAATTTTGAGAACTAAACATGGATGGGAGGTCATGTTGTGGTCTATCATTGTGACAATCAGAATATGAAGATAAAGAAACAATCAGATCTGGAAAATACCGAGCACAAGCTTGGCAATATCTCCATTGCATATCTTGGCATGATTTTCTAAATTTGTGTGCATTGGTAATTTTTACAACTAAAGATGATGATATTGAAGTAGGAAAGGATGAGTTTTCCATGTTTGAATTTTTGCGTTGAGCCCTGGTTTGCCTATGTCGTGCATCTTCTGTAACGACCCGCATTTTTCAACAATATAATTAATAAATTTAATTATTTAAATAGTGACTTAGGGAATTAAATTGTCGTTAAATTAAATAATATTGAATATTTAATTAAAATAAATAATATAATAATATATTTAATTTCTGAAATAGTCTGAAATAGTGGAATTCACAAAATAGTGTGAATTGGATCATCGGTGATATTTAATTCAGTTTAGAATTGAATTCAAATAACGAATATATTATTTGAACGGCAGTTTGAACGTATACTTATAATATAATTATAATCGAGCTCGAAATGGTGCTGCAGTTCGCTATTTGGCGATTTGAACTTCATTTGGATGTATAGGGTCCATTTTAAATCGTAATTCTGTGAAACAAGAAATGTTAGGACCTGGTGAACTATATTTTTCTAGTGGAAGAGAAAAATCGAGATTTCGTCGTATAGATTTTGATATATGTCCAAATCAAATTTTAGAAAAGTCGCTATGGAATTACTTTATAATTTATATCAATTTATTTATATTTTTAAAATGGATTTTTAAATATAAATTGAATATCGATGTAACACTGGATTTGAAATATCGAGTTATAAATTCCAGTGTAGCAGTGTGATACTCTATTGTGAGTATATACGATAATATTTATTTTTAAATATTAAATTTAAATGTTTTTAAATATATTTATATATTTAAATGGTTTATTTTGAGCTTTAAAAATAGCTACTTTTGCAAACGACATCAAAATTCGACGAAACTAATTTTGTTGGATCCGCAATGTCAAATTATTGTTAGATTTCAATTTCCATGATTTTTGGGGTCAGTATGTAGCCGTATGAATTTTTAGAGTGAAAATTAGTCAGTATTTTGACGATTAAAAATATGATGTGTGAGCAAACGGAGTCGGAATTCGATGAAACCAGTTTCGTTGGGACCGTAATGTCAAACTCTAGTGGCTTTGTCCAGTTTCGTGATTTTTGGGTATCATATGTGATCACAGGAATTTTAGAGGACGATTACAAATAGCGTTGGCTTAAAAATAAATAAAATAATCAATTTAAAAAAATTATTAAACCTATCCTATATATTATCGTTACCTCACCAAACCCTCTCACGATTTCCTTTTTGGTCAAAACGCACGCCGCCACCACTAAATATTTACACAGTAAAAATTCCCCTTTGAAAATCAAAATAAAATCAACCAAATTTCTATAAATCACAAAATACATCTTTCTGGGATCCTCAAGAGCTGCTCTTCGCATTCATATAAGTTTCATCATGTTCGAACGCAACTTTCTCATGATGGGTTTAAGACAGCGGGTATTAGGGCTTCGACGTTCTTCGATTTGGAGCATCGGGTTGTGAATTCGAGTATTGATTCGGGTTCGGGGTTGGTTTTAGCACCTATACGGAATTTTTGGGGTTTTATTGAATTTAAAAGTGTCGATGATCTTCTTGGGTGCGAGCATCTGTCATTTGGGGAGTAGCGTTCGGACGGGGAGTGATGGTGAGGGTCGAGTAGAGGATTGTTCGCTGAGTTCCATGGTGATGCCAATTTGTTAAATCGTGGAGTAGGAATGAAGATTGGATGGAAAGAACAATGGGAAAATGGTGAATGAGCTTGCGTTTGGTCTGTTCCTGGGTAGGAGAAGTAGGATGAGCAGGGGGCTAAGAAGTTAAAACGGGTTTAAATGATGATTAGAGGGTAATCTTAATTTACTTAATTATTATATAAGTCAATGGTCAAATCGTTCTATTCAAAACTTCTAAATTGTATAATTTCATCATATGATATCAGAATTTGACAAAACAAGATCCGTTGGGATCGTATAGACGGTGGCTACACCGTGGAACTGACCGGGAGTGAATTGGTGTTCGTTTGGATTTATGGTGGAATTAAACGCCTGAATGAATCTATGGAACAGTTATCGCTATCTAATGATTTCCGACCAATGTGAGTAACTCTCACTAAGTCTGCTCAACCTATATTTCTATCACGTATTTTTAAAAACTGATAAATATTGGTTGTTTTGTTGTGTCTTGGTTGTTGGGTTGAAATGCTAGTTAATTAGTTAAAATATCGATAACGATATGTATAAATCGTATCAAAATATTGATTCTGTTTATCAGGATATTTTACCTTCATGTTATTTATGTTGACTGACATCTGTGGATGCAGGTAAACAGGTTGGAGGGACCCAACTGGGTTCCTCAACATTTATTTTTCTGTTTTTCATATATTGTGATATATGATGGGATTATAATCTGTTGTTGATTTGGGGTGTTGATTTTGGTTATTTCGTACTTTAAAATACCAAGGGAAATACTGGTGTCTAAAAAGGGAAATTTCGAACTATAATTTGAAATAAAATATTTATAAAAATCAAAGGATTTAATATAAAAAGGGGGTTTCAAAATGTACATGGAAAGTAAAAGTACTCGTATAAAATCCAAGTGTTTTATAAAAAGGAATAAAAGGAAAATATTTGGAAAAAACATTTGCAAATAAGGATAAAAGTCAGACATTTGTAAAACATTTACAAATGGGGTTGAAAAGAGGAATATTTGAAAATCCTTACAAATAGAATTAAAAGAGAAAATATTTGTAAAATACTTACGAATAGATTAAATTGAAAATAAGATTTTAGAAATAAATAAAGTCGTAAAAAGGAAATATTTATTTAGAAGATGAATGGAATTATATAAAGGAGATATCTATATGAAATAAATATAGAAAGGGAAATAATTGTAATCAAATAAAGTTAGTCGAATAGAGTAAATCGAATATCGGTATTCAATTAGAGTTAATCGAATATTAGTTATTCGAATAAAGAGTTAACCAAATAGAGTTAATCGAACTTAGTTAATCAGATTAGGATTTAATTGAATATTGGTTATTCAATCAGAGTTGATCAAATATAGTTATATAGGGGTAGAGTTAGTCAAACCTAGTTATTTAGGAAAAGTTGCCATTTGCATACGACTGCTAGCGAAATTTGCAGGGCTGCAGATAGCCTACGGAGGTCGGGTGTTTCCTGAGGGAATCAGGCGTAACCATTGTGATCGCTGCGATCTAGAGTCAAGCGAATGGTGTTAAATCTAATAGTAGTTAATCGATAGAAGTTAATTAAGTTGAGTTAGTCAAGTAGTAGTAAATAGAATAGAGTTAGTAAAAAGGAATTAATCGAATATCACTTATTCAAAGTCGAATATAGTTTATCCGAGAAGTGAGTTAAATCGAATACAAGTTATTCGAAGAGATAGTTAATTGAATATAGCTTATTTGCAAGAGAGATTATTGAATAAAGTTTTATTCGAAAGAAAGATAAATCAAATATGGTTATTCGAAAGGAAGTTGTTAAAGATTTCGAAGATGAACTTTGTCTATTTCGAGGTTGGAAACGTTGTTCAGTTAAGGTCTGAGAGGTAATTATATCCCAACTTGATTGACTTCAGTTTTAACTAAGAGATGGATAAGGTTTGATAGTGGAAGTTGGTTAAGTAAATTGAATTAATGACCGTAATGGTTAAGAGTTGGCATAACGATGTTTAAATTAAACATCTGCTTAAATCCAGTAAAGGAGATTTGGAAATGTTTTCCAAATAAGGATCAGAAATGTACTCTAATATAGGAAATAAGAAATGGAAGTAAATATGGTGATGTTTTCGAAATGATTTATAAAGTATATTTTCTAAAATTTAGAAAATAAGAATTTACGAATATATAGAAATGGAAAATGGCTAAATTAAAGATGATTTGATCTAAAAAGAAATAAACCTTTGAATGACGATTGGTCGATAGAATTTCCATCTGGAAATAATATCATTGTTTGCACACCTGTTTTTCTTTGATAGTTAAATCACCGACTATCAAAGTTTTTGACCATTTTACGTCGTCAATACGGAGAGACCGGGATCAGATTCATTTTTGAAAACCACTCTGTTTGGACGTTAGCGTTGCGATCAAATATTGAAGACGGAATTATGCAAGAGCTATCCTATGTACATAATAGTGTCTTCGGTTTGTTCAATCCCATGACAAACATGAATGGGTGAATGTCTGACAGAGTATATCTAATGGATCGCGTAAGTTGATCTCTTCAAACGTACTTACGTTTGGTGGCGGAGAAATTCGTTTCTCTTAGCTTTATACCCATGGTATTTTTGGGGAAATCAATTTGTGATTTGGCAGGTATGACGATGTGGCATTCAAAGTGAATGGTGGTCAAGTGTTTCAAAAGATACGTAATGACCTCAAGCCTCATCAACCGAGAAATGACAGAAATCGAGCAGGCAGCATGGCTCTGTGGGTCGCACCCATTAGGGTGTATAGCACCTATCTAGAGAAATCCATTTCATTCTTTATCTATGTTCGATGTTGTCCCTTTTCTGGAAGACGGTGGGTAGCTCCCAACCGTTGGTGATATACATTCGATACACTCAAGCGAAATGCGATCATGTGAGGGCCGGGTTGCAAGATGTTCTTGTTGAACCCAGTGTATTCGCCTCTAGAGATACACTATCGGCAGGTGGTCCCATACCTTGTCATAGTCAGAATCCAATCTCCAATAAGCGCCCGCGGTTTTTGTTTGTATACTATATATGTGGAACGTGAGATGCAAGCGTTCTGCTAGATTCTAATTACTTGTGATTAGACATTATTATAATATCAGAAAAGTATTGATTTCCAAACAGTTTTGGGTATCGTAAGGTAAAAACCATCCATGTTTATGTGTGGATCGGTCTTACGATTATCTTTTCTTTTGAAAAGGGTTTTGAAAAGTTAAACCGATGATTTGAGTTTACTCACACCAGTCCCATGACTGACCCAGAGTTTATTTTGTTTTGTTATTCCCTAAACTCTTGGGTGCCCAAATTTGTACGGGCAGTCAAGTAGTTCAGGTCTTTACAGATATACTTGGAGGAGCTTGAAGTAGGAGGCTTCAGGATTTTATAGCTATTGTTATTTCCGCTGTGTGTAAGTGTTGTGCTCTGATAGTATTATTGTGTATATATATATACTGTTTTAATTCAAAGTTATGTTATATTATATTTTATTCGTTCCGCTGTGAGATTCGTGTTTACTCTGATTGAGTTGTTCTTCTTCTTCTATTCAAATTTTCTATCTTATCTATTCTCACCCTCTAACTTCTCTCTATTAATGATCTGGAATGTTCGATGCCTGAATAATTAACATGGGTTTTATGTTGATTTTCTGGGTTGAAAATCCCAGTTTGTTACAGCTTCCATGGATTTTCGATGTTGTTGTTCTTCGTTAGTTTCTCTCAAACGTTTAGCTCGCTGCTTAGATGCATGATTTCTATTGTACTTAGCAGTCCTTTCGTCACGATCTTCCGACGTAGGGAAGTCTCTATTTACAAAATGAATAGCGTTCACAGGCAAGTAAAAAAATAATATACGAGACAGAATAAGAAAAAAAATTGTACATAAATGATGCACGAGGAATATTTAGTTTTTAATGTATTAGTATGAGGAAAATGTGGTATTATCCATGGGATGCAAAGTTTCGCATAAATATAATAAATGATTAAAATGGCCACAAGTAAGCATATGCCATGGAATGGAGTGAAATAAATATATACTTTTGATAAAATTGTATATACCTATGCGAGGAACATGGTAGATGAAGTGAAGGCAGAGCACCCAGAATGTTCTCAAGACTAAATGCACTAGAAGTTTCACTCATAACTTCATACGATCTCAACAAACACATGCACATTATAAAAATATTTAGTGATTTTAAATAATTTGGCTATATTTATCTGTAGCATTGTTGGATGCATTACAAGCCTAATTTTGGAAAAGCAAACATAGAAGTCATAAGAAATAGAACAAACTTGTTTAAGATTGATAAGCTTGTATGTTTACCTTATGTGAAACAGTCATAGTCTTTGGGGATCTTTGTACATAATATATTAAATCCTCAAACAATTGTGCATCATCAATAGAAGATGGTAAGGCGTTCAAATCAAAATTACACCAACCTGCAATTATGATGATTGAAAGATGTCATGTTTATGCAAACTTGTTAAAAGTTCAAACGATATAATGATAATTATAAAAGAGTAACCTTGAATAAGGTCTTGCGATTTATGTTGTGCCTCTTCAAATAACGAAACGTTTATGAATGATTTTGACCGTTGTAACATAATAGGTTCATTCATTTTTTCACATGGAATCTAAAAATAAAGTGAAAACAAAATCATGTAAGAATGTGAAATCAAGAAAATTAGAAAGTATAAAACAATTATTTTATTGCGTTCATATTCGAATCATCATTTTAACTCATATACAAAATTAAAGACTAAGTTAAAATGTATAATGGAAATTAATCACCATATGTGAAAGGCATGATATTGATGATGGTTGCACATAAGCAACTTCAAATGATTGGTCGACGTTGTTAGACAAAGGTGATACATTTAAATCGAACGTATGCGTGATGCCTACATTATATACATATATAAGATATCACAGTTTTAAAAATTAAATAAAGGAAATTTGATTTACATACTTAGGAAAAATCCAATACTTATTCCCAAAAAAAGAAAGCAAAAAATGATTTCAAGAAAAAGCAATCGATATAATGATACTTATAAAAAAAAGTCACCTTGATTAAAGGCCGGTGGCTTTTCTTGACCCACCTCAAACAGTGAAACGTTATCACATGACTTTGACCGTTGTAACATAATAGGTTAATCAATAATTTCACAAGAAGTCTAAATATTAAGCGAAAACAAGATCATGTAAGAATATCAAATCAATAAAATTAGAAACTATATGTAACATCCGGGATTTTTGACCGTTCAATTCGGCAATAATCCTCAATGTCAGCATAAACAAATCAAAAATACGGATTATTATTAGGATTTATATAAGAAAAAAAAGAGAAGAAGGAAAACAACACACAGAATCTCACAGTGGAAGGACAAAATCTAGTAATTAAATAACAGTTCATGATGCTGTTAAAACATACATTTGATTTTATTTTACAACAATTATCAGAGTTAACTATAATAAACATACCAATATTTGCAGCGGAATATATAGTAATAAATACGTCTGTTGAGCTCCATCTTCATCTCCATAATGGTATCTTTAATAACTGAAAACTCAGGCTGACCCGAGCATAAATGAAAACATAAAAATACTCGGAACAGAACTAAAATATTCTCATATTAGTCAAACCAATTTCATGCGATAATATGAGTGCAATAACTTAAGAGATGTTACGGGAATTTCCATCTCCTAAGGATCCGTTAAAC
The DNA here is from genome assembly GCA_030737875.1 of Allium sativum. Lineage (NCBI taxonomy): Eukaryota > Viridiplantae > Streptophyta > Magnoliopsida > Asparagales > Amaryllidaceae > Allium > Allium sativum. Next base: position 533,384,495 of record CM060923.1, on the reverse strand, counting down.
TAGACACTATATAATACAATACGCTATTATAATAGTGTCTATGGTTAATTATAACATATTAAAATAGCGTAAACGGGATTACATTTTTACCCTTACACTGTTTATAATACCGTAGTCTATACAGATACCGTAAAGTCCAAAGTACGTAGTGGCTATAAAAGGGCACTCATAGGTATGGTACAAATCAAAATCGTAGGGGGCTCGATCAGGATAATATGACAAAGCACACGAGGAATGCCCAGAGTAGGAATATACTAGTTGCATGCCCGGACTGGTGGTAACACATAGCCGCGACTACCGCCCACCTTGAACAACACTCCCAAATCATGGATGCGCATCAAATCAAATCAATCAAACCGAGGGACTATAGTAATAAAGGAAGAAGTGTTGCCGATGGAGGTAGCTAACCCCACTTGGTCATGGTATAGCCTTGTTTTAGTCATTTTAATTATGATCCAAAGGTCAAGGATATCCACTATCGTTCAATTTCTTCAAATCCAGTAATCACCTCCAAATCAACCTACTTCATTCTGGAACTCCACCGCGTACACAGTTGTTAAAGTGGTTCCCGGTATTGATGGAGAGTATGACAATATCCGATCCCAGTCACTTTAACAAACAATCGTCTACATTTTTCACACCGGTCAGTTTTGTTTTTTTACATTTTAAAGGGGTTCGTACTTCATACCAAAATATCAGATTTTCATTAAAATTATTTCAATAGTTAAAATAGAATATTTCATTATAAAATCTCCATTTAAATAAATTTTAAAAAAATCTTGAAACAATTCCAATCTTAAAATAATTTAAATATTTAAAATAATTTGAAAATATATAAAAGAATAGTTTGAAAATAAATAATTTGTATTTAAAATAGAAATTTCAGATTTAGTAAATCTATAGGTAAAATATTAAAATAATTTATAAAATAAATAGTTAAATATGAAAATAGTTAATTTAAAATAAAAAATAAAATAAAATAGTTATAAGGTAAATAGTTTATAAAGAAAATTATTATTATAAAAATAAAATAGTTTATAAAATGGTTTAAAAATACTATAGTTGTAATTAGAATCATATCCTCAAAAATTTAACCAAACAGCAAATCATAATTCAGTTTCAAATCAATTCGACTAAATTTCGACATCTTAATTTGAAAGATTCAACTTCCCATTCATATTTCAATTCGATTCAACAGTTCAATTCAAACAATTTGATTTAATAATTTGATTCACATAATTGAATTTCAATTTTAATTCTCACTTTACATTATTTGTTTATAAAAATTTCACAATTCAATTATTACTATAAATCAAGTTAATTTAAAAGTAAAATTTCTAAGATGTGTAAACAATTCAATTTCGATAAATTTATATTTTTATATTCAATTCAGTTTCCACCTCAGTTACCCACATTTACGAATTCTTTAAAATTGAAAATTTTAATTTCAAGGCTTAAAGTTCAAATTCAAAGAAAATCGCTTAAAATATCATTTATATTGCCTTTAAACAATATTCCAAAATTCAAGGTTAAAAACAATTTTTATTTAACCAACCGGTGTCCATATATAATTTTCTATCCAATGGCCAAGTAATACTTAAAAATTAATTTTAGTATTATGGGAATGGATATATGTCATTTCAACCCAAATCAGGGTCACAGGTATTTATCATTTCAACCTATGTTCTTAATTCGTTTTAATGATTAATCCCGGGTTTATTCGATGCCCGTAACATCTAAGGCAAATGATTGGGATTAATCAATGTAAACAATGGTCGTATCAAAAATTAAGGTGAATAACAGATAAATTCACACAACAAGTATCAATATGTCAAATATATCAAGTCGAAACCATTCAATACATACAAATAGTTCAATATCGTATAAATTTACAAATTATCAGCTGTTAGATTTTAAATCGGAAATTAGATGTCGAATTTTAACTTAAACGTAAAATCTAATATAACAGCCAAATTAAACTACACAATCGATGCAAATCAATATAAATGTGCAATTTATAGTACCAACATCAATTAATACAATCATATCATGACATGATATTAATTTAACTAATATTAGAATATTTTAGTTAGGCGTGAGTGGGTTTAATCACTCACCTTGTTTCCGAACGACCTTGAAATCCAGATTTTAGCCCAAAAATCAACAATCTTGGAATCAGTCCAAATCAATTTCATCGCGAAGAGCTCATCGATACAATTCCAACGCAGTTTATTTCGTCTAAAACCGACTTCGTAGCAGAAAGTTATATACGTTTAAACATTCGAAATTTTAAATTATAAAAATAAATAACAAATACCCTTATCCTATTAAGGCCCTCCACGTCAGCAGCTACTTGGTCCACTTTCCTTCTTCATCGCATTACAGGAGGATGAAATCACGAACCCAAAACCATGTTTTTCCCCTGATCGTCGATCCTCCTATAAGCCGTCGGACCACGCTGGACTACCACCCCCCGACGCGCCTCCCTCCGCCCATCTTCCTCGAGCTGGCTCCGCCACTTGCGGAGCATCCACCGTCGACATCTGACCCAAAATGAAACCCAAAACAGCCGAAAGCACGAGCAAATTACGCCACCATCGATGATCCATCCCTGATCATAGCCATTGGATGTGGAGAGGTTGAAGTGCTCTTCGATCCTTACATTAAGAAATTTTTCTATCATCGACCAGATTACGAGCGATCGAGGGAGGAAGGATGAGCATTTCTGGCCATTGAAAGGAAAATAGGGCGGCGGCCAGAAGTAGAATTAGGGTTTTGAATTAATAAAATAATAATATCTCTCAATTTACGTGTATTTAAATCCAAAATTCGGATTGAGTCCAAATCACGCCCGCTTACTATCTAACAATACGTTTTGACGCCTTCTGAACGCGATGGGATAGGTTTCGAGGCCCAATTCCAAAGTCTATAGCAGTTTTCTTTTAACACATGATTATTTAACTGAATTATACACATAATTTTCCACCCGTTTTAATTTATACGATCAAACTAAAATTCCGACGGCTATGAAATTTTTAGATCATAAACTAATTTACCATTTCTGAATAAAAAAAATTAATTTCACTGAATTCTGAGATTATTTACAATAATGTCAAATTTTAATATTTATTAATAAAATATTTAGTTTTTACTTATTTACCTAAAATTAATTTCAAGAGTTATAATCTCTAATCAAATCAAAATATAGAATTCAAATAAATTTCAAATTTCTATATAAATTAATTACCAACTCAAATTTTCTCATATATCGCTATTGCATATTATTGTTCAAAAAGTCAAATCTTATTCCTACCATATCAATATAAGACATAAATAATAAATTTTAATATTTAAAACAAATTTTGTTCAAAGCACATTAAATTTAATGTTTTAAATTGTCATAAAATCTCGGGATGTTACAGTCTCCCCTACTTAAAACTTTTCATCCTCGAAAAGGCGTAGTAAGGGAGTTGTCAATTTAGATATATTTAACCATAAAATTTCTCATTCAACTTAATTTTATTAATGTTTTAGTTTAAATCAGGAATTACCATACCATGATTTTTCTGAAAATTTGAATTACACATATCTTAAAATCTACAAGTCGAAATCTAAATTTTTGTCTTTCATCCGAAAACTATTCAAACAGATCCAAAGGATTCTTATTTCAAAGAATTCCGACTTATTTTGGATCCTATACATTCATTTAAACTTTAATTCGGAAAATTACGAACTCCAACTTCACGATGAGCTCGTTTTAATTAAATTTAATTAATTCATTCAATCTTCATTTAAATATATAATTTATAAACCAATTCACTTTTATTTTCACAAACAAGTTAAACATTTATTTCGACTTGGAAATATCAATTATCTTAAGTCATCGAATATCAAACCATCAATAGCAACACAATTTAATTCATAACCAATTAATTCACTAGCTCATTTCATTGACACGATTTATTTGCATTACATATTGAATTTAATTTCAAACCTAACTAAGTATACATAGTTTATTTCATAACTTAAGTTTGATTCGTATATATATATATAAACCATCAATTTGTTTTTCTTTTTTAGCATTCATTGTTCATACCAGTACTTGTATATTATCCAATTTTATTCCAATAACATGTTAACCTTTGATTAAGTGGTAAGTTACATATATGCTATGGAAATGTTCAATTTACACAAGTTCAGTGGTTCAGTTTATTTTGAATTCATTATTTCAACCTACTAAGAGTTTTTCATTTAATTATATCCCTCTATACAATTTAGAAATTTCTAAAATTTCAATTTTGGTTCATTTCAACAATTTGAAAATCATTGACTAATCAAGAACTAAAAAATTCAACTTCGAGCTCGTTTCCAAATCAGCTTTAAAATTATATATATATATATTTATATATATATTATCTTTTATATGAAACCATAATTTAAAAGATTTAAATGAAATCCAAATTTCCAAACAATGTATAAAAGTTCTAAGTGGTCTCCCCACTTAAGTTCTTGAAAATAAATGTCGACGATGTGTGCACTCATCACCAAAATCAATTTCCAAGACAAGAGGGGCGCATACACTTATTTCAAAATTTCATTTGAAAACAACTTCTGTATGAAATAACTTTTCAAAACATAAATATATTATTTCAAACTATTTGCAAAACAATATTACAAAACCACCCGAAATTAAATTCTCAAATTCATATTTAACTTCTTATTTCATTACCAATTAATTTTCAATATTTCATTATCAAATTATTTCCAATATTTATTTCTTAAACCATTCAATAACCGATAGTTTTAAGTTATTTATTAATCAAGTAATAAATGATGAAAATTTAATATTATCATCAACAAAATCAAAATTCATATATTTTCAAGTTCTTAATATATAGAAAAATATAATTCAATACAATATTATGTTACTAAGCCCTAATCGAGTGTTTAGAAATCCCTATCGATGCCTTGGCGTCCTAAGTACCGACCAAAATTCATAAAAACACAATAGAACGAATTAACACAATACAAAATCATTTTATCTCAAAATTACAAATACTCTCTCTCATATACACTCATACTCGTTCTAGGGTACTACTACCCTGTCTCTAATGAGTTAAGCCCAAATAGAGCCAAGTTTTTTGCAACAACCCGGATTTTCAGAACCAATTCAAAATCTTTATTTTAGCTATTTTAATGGATTTTGAATATTTAAAATGATTTATTTTAAATAATAATGACTAAAAATTTATTTAAATCGTAGTTAGAATGTATAAATTATTTTAATTATAAAATGAGACTGAAATGGGCGCGGTAGTTTGAAAATTCAATTTCTAATTTCAATTTAATATACATAATTCAATATAAATTAGAAATGGACGAAACAAGAAATATTTGAATCTAATTCACTATATCTTTCTAACGAATGTGAAAAACGGATATTTCACCTTAAAAATTAAAATTTATATCTAGTTTAAAATTTAAAATAGTTGCTATGGAATTTATATATATTTTAATATAGTATATAGCCTTAAAAATTGTCATTTTGCAAACGACCTCCGTTTTCGATGAAACCACTTTTTTGGATCCGGAACGTCCATTTATTGTTATATTCTAATTTTCATAATTTTTGAAAGTGATATGTGAAACACCCCACCTCCATTAAGGTCACTCAAAAAGGGAATGCCTTAACTTCGGTGGAGGTTTATAAGTAAAAGTCACAGATAAAACACAAGACAGATATAAACATATATATATAAGCAGCGGAAAACAAACATACTTTCATTTCATAAATACGTGTTCATACAAAATATTTTCAAAATTGCCTCAAAACTAACTTCCAACTATTACAATCATAATACTATCTTGATTTAAAACTTAAAGAAGCATGAAACAAAAATAAAACTGCATAAATCCCCATAGAATGTCCAAAGCCATAGCCCAAAACGAAAGAGATCCAAGCAATACATTCTCTCTCTTTAAGCTGGATGAAAAATCTGACTAAGCTGAGGTGTTTCCTCCCTGTGGAACTGAGGGGAGGGGGGGGGAACGGAAGAAAAGAAAGCGAAAGGAAAATGGGTCAGACATAAGTTTGGTAAGTCTAGTTATAATTCTAGCATGAGAACAATAAAAAGATCATGACTTGTATAAACTGAGAACAAGACAATACCATCATATAAGATAAGATATGGCAGGAAATACTAACTATGCTAAACGCACTCAATATTACTTCTCTGCACCTACTTGCACTGTCTCAATTGGCACCCCATGATCAGGGTGAAGTGATCCTCTTTCTAAAGATCGGCTCCTACTCGCATAAATATATGTGTCATACGGCCCCGCTTGATTGTAGATTCCTATGCTAGTCCCACCATGGGGTCTATCAAGTCCCATGGTGGCGGCCCGACACAATTCTTGAATGCATAGGTTATACTACTGGTGCTCAGTGCCCTGTTTGTCTGCTCCGAAGTGTGTGCATGCCCGCACTCTGTTAGAACCCACACTGCTACACCAACCGCCGTCGCTTTTGACCGCTTACAATCAGCCCAGTAATCGTGCCCCATCCTACCTAGTTTCAGGGTACCATGATACCTAATTGGGTTACTGCTGAAATGGGTCCCCATTACTAGGGTTTTCTAGTCAAACATGTTAAGTAGTTAAGTGTCTGCATTAACCTAACCCCACCCATCAATTTAATTAACATGTTGAATTGGTTAAGTGTTTTAGTTAACTTAACCCTACCATCCTGACTTGTCTGTCCTTAGCTTAAATCAGTTAAAGCACCAACCACTCACATTAGACAGGTATTGTTACAGTTACTGGATGTGTCGGTCGGTTCCAGACAGGTTTACACGGTAACTCAGTCTAACCTCAGGTCCTTATTGGGCTCAATGCCTTAACCTCCCACATTGGATAGGTACTGTTGTGATTACTGGACAGCCGAGCGGGTCCGGGCACGTTTACATCATAACTCAATCCAACCTCGGGTTAAGCACACTCGTATTTTCTAAATTTACATATTTGTTCTTTTATTCGCATATGTAAATTTGTTAACAATTAAATGTTATGGCCCACTCTCCAAATTCATCAATTTTATGTATATAATTTATACTGTTTCATGCCATAAACTATCTGTGTGATTTTTCACCCATTTACGTCAAGTTTCCTATAATTACCAATTTTTTCCAACGTTACCCCGTCTAAATATTAGGATAACAATCTTAGCCTAATTTTCCGCTCGCATGATTTTTGACATATAATATTAGGCTAAAAACTTAGCCTAATTTAGCGTACACAAAATTTGCATAAAGAAATCCATTAACATAAACATGTCATAGGTGCAAACTTGGCATTTTTGGCATAGTCAATATGAACATAATAGGGGTGAACTTGCAAAATAGTCATCATGAATGTCATGGGTGTGAACTTGCAACGTAGACTAAGCCACATACATATATGTGAATTTGCATCATAGACATATATGTGAATTTGCAACATAGACTAAATCAACTTACATATATGTGAACTTGCAAATCAATCACAAACATATGAATAGGTGTGAACTTGAATTATGGCATAGGTTTAACACATAAACATGTAGAACTAACATTTGGTCACATATGTGATAGGATTTTACAACCTAAAACTTGCATAACATGATAAACTACTCGACTTGTCATAACAAGTTATACTCCAAGTTCATATACATATGAATAGACTTATCCATTAATTCCCAATTCAACATGATAACAATATAGAACCATAGACATAGATCAAAATTATTCAATTCCACATAATACATAATAAACATCGTTCTATTTTCAATTTATTTCCAAGACATGACATAGATTTTGATTCGCATCCCAAAACATAACTAAACTTACAACGAACGACGAACTTGATTTCTGGTTTCTGAGTTCTGAATTTGCAATGCTTTCCTTTGGGTAGATAAACGTTGTTTGAATTTGTTTTTACTTTAGTTTTTCTCGTCTCTAAGCTTTCTCTAACTGATGGCTACTCCTAGTTCCTTCCCAGCAGCATGACGGCTCTAGTTCTATTTTATTTGTGTGAATTTTGGTTGAGTGCTGGGTTATATTTATAGAATTTCATATTGATTTGAGCTGTCAGATGATCATAGAGTGAATCTAGACCATACACACCAAGAGGATCCAATCAGAAAGTGACAAATCAGCCGTAATGACACACCAAAGCTCAGGAATTCGACCAGAACACGACAAGGCCAGCCAGGACCTGACCAGGTCGACCCCTAGGTCGACCCCCTGGTCGACCTGGTTCCTTGGCGGGAATTTTCCCGCCCAGTCCAGTTTGGGTCTGTTTTTTGAATTTTGAATTGAATTTGAACTATTTGAATTTTAAATTGAATTCTGAAACTTCGGACGATCATAACTCCTTCATACGGAGTCCGATTTACGCAAACTTGGACTTTATCTCAAGCAGAATTCCGAGACGAACGCAATGGCATAACCCATTTCCCTTAATTCTTTCATTTTGAATTAAGTATACTTTAATTTGTTAATTTAATGTTAACAGAAAATTTTAGGTGTTACATTCTCCCCTCCTAAAGGATTTCGTCCCCGAAATCTTCAAGTCTGGGAGAAAGTATATCCTAACATCCAATCGTCCATCTACTCAACCAACAAACACAGGCATCCATGTCCTTAAAAGACTTCTAATGCTTCATGATCATATGCATAGCATGTGTATATGTCCTCATCTAATGCAAAAATTAGGCGGTCTACTGATTCAGTTGACCTCCTTAATGCGAATCATGTAAGTGTCATGAGTCCATTATGTATGCAAATTTTTCCCTACTCATAATTCTACATGAGTGCTCAACCATTCATACAAATGTGACATCCATATGACAACATATCAAGTTTCAACCACATACAAATATGAATACATATATGCATATGCAATATGGAAGTGACTGAGCCGATCTAATACCTAGGGTGTGTGTATATATGCATCCACGAGCAACCACTAGCAACCACTTGCAACCACTTGCAGCCATCAATCATAACATGTTTACATCCAAATGGGTTTCTACTTAAGGATAAAGGGTAAGACCGAGGAGATATACCTAAAAAGATAGATACAAGCATAACTTAAGGAAAAAGAGAGATTCAAAGATGCACCCTCAAAAAGAAAAGGGTAGGCAGCGCATATTCTGTCCTCAGTTTCCCAAGTTGCATCTTCCTTGGCATCGCTCCATTGAACTTTAACAAGCCTGACTTCGCGGTTGCGTAGCTTTTTGACTTCAGTTCCTAAAATTCGAGTTGGAACTCTCCTCATGGTTGCTTCTCTTTCTATTTCAACTTCTTCTAGAATGCATGGTTCCACCACTTCCACAGACTCACGTAAACATTTCCGGAGATGAGAAACGTGAAAGACATTGTGAATTCCAGCCAACCTTTCAGGCAGCTCTATTCTATAAGCCATCTTCCCAATCTTCTCGATGATAGGGAACGGTCCTACAAATCTAGGTGCTAGCTTTCCTGTGGATCCAAAGCGAACGACTTTCCTTAAAGGAGATACCTTAAGGAAAACCCTGTCCCCAACCTCAAACTCAAGGTCGGTCCTTCTTTGTCTGCGTAGGATTTATGTATGTCTTGGGCAGTCTTCATTCTCCTTCATATCAAGTCCACTTTTTCTGAAGTCTCTCTAATCATGTATGGCCCAAGTATGAGCTTGTCTGTAGACTCCCACCAACAAGTTGGTGATCGGTATGGTCTTCCATACAAAGCTTCGAAGGGCGCCATGCCGATGGTGGCTTGGTAGCTGTTGTTGTAGGCAATTCCACTAAAGAAAGATGATCCTTCCACGTCCCTCCAAAGTCAAGAACACACAGTCTCAAAAGATCTTCTAATACTCTGTTCACCCTTTCCGTCTGACCATCAGTTTGGGGGTGATAGGCCGTGCTCAAGCATAACTGTGTGCCTACAGCTTCTTGCAGACTCCGCCAAAACTCGCTCGTAAAGATAGGATCTCGGTCACTCACTATGCTGGAGGGTATTCCGTGGAGTCTAACTATTTCCTTGAGATAAAGAGATGCTAAAAATGAGGCAGTCCTTCCACTATTGACAGGTATAAAGTGGGTGCTTTTTGTGAGCCTGTCCACTATTACCAAATGCTAGTATTGCCCCTTCTTGACCTAGGCAACCCATCAATGAAGTCCATTGAAATGCTATCCCACTTCCATTGCGGGACTTCTAGAGGATGAAGCAGTCCTCCAGGCTTCTTCTGTTCCGCCTTGACCTGCTGGCATATCATGCACTTAGAAACGAAATCTGCCACGTCCTTCTTCATGTCGTTCCAAAAGAAAACTCTCTTTACGTCTTTGTACATCTTGTCTCCACCTGGGTGTATTGTCATCTTGGAATGGCGTGCTTCCTCGAGAACCATCTTTACCAAATCCCTTGCTTGTGGGACGCATAGTCTTCCATCTCACCTCAACCAACCCTTATCATCGATGGAGTACCTATTGAGGTGACTGGAAGTTTCACCCCTAATTAGCTTACCAACCACATCAACAAGCTGAGGGTCTTCGCGTTATGCGTCCCCGACTGAGTCTAATAGAGTTGGTCGCACTTCTAATGTTGCTAACAGGTCGAGTACAAAGTCAGTGGAGGGTCTGAAGTTAAAGCTTGCTATGAACTCTAAGCTTTGCCTTTCCACAAAGAGAGGGCTTAAGGTTAGCTTCTTTCTGCTTAAGGAGTCTGCTACTGCATTGCCCTTGCCAGGCGTGTAGGAAATCTCAAAATCGTACGAGGCAAGAAAACCCATCCACCTTTGCTGCCTCAAGTTGAGATCTTTCTGCGAGAATAGGCATTTCAACGATTTATGGTCAGTATACAGTTCAAATTTCTCACCTAGAAGATAATGGCGCCAAGACTTAAGCGCAAAGACGATGGCGGCTAATTCAAGATCGTGGGTCGGGTAGTTCTTTTCATGAACTTTCAATTGTCTTCCACCATAAGCTACTACCTTCACTTCTTGCATCAGAACAGCGCCTAGTCCCGTACCACAAGCATCTGTGTATACTGTGAACATCTTGCTTCCATCTAGCAATGTAAAAACTGGGGCTGTTGTGAGAGCCATTTTCAAGCGTTGGAAAGCAATATCACAATCCAAATCCAAATCGAACGCTATATTCTTCTTTGTTAGCCTTGTAAGTGGAGCTGAGATTTTCGCGAAATCTCTAATGAACTTTCGGTAAAAACCTGCTAGCCCGAGAAAGCTTCAGACTTCGGTTGCATTTCTTGGTGCCTTCCAATCTTGCACCGCCACCACTTTCGCGGGGTCCACAGCTAACCCCTCTTTGGACACTACATGCCCAAGAAACCTTACTTCTCTCCAAAAGTGGCATTTGGAGAATTTGGCTTTCAGCTGATGAACTCGAAGAGTTTCCATGATCTCCTTCAAATGCTGAGCATGTTCTTCCTCATTCTTTGAGAAGAGCAAAATATCGTCTACGAAGACCACTGCAAACTTATTGAGGAATTCTCTGAACACCCTGCTCATTAGGTCTACGAAATAAGCGGGTGCGTTTGTCAAGCCGAAAGGCATGACAAGCCACTCGAAGAAACCGTCTGGGGTTCTGAATGTCGTCTTATCAATGCTGTCTTCATCTACCCTTAGCTGATGGAACCCAGTAGCCAGATCAAGTTGGGAGAAAACCGATGAACCTACAAGCTGATCAAACAGATCGTCTATTCTGGGAAGCGGGTGTCTATTCTTCTTAGTTAGCTTGTTTAGCTCTCTATAGTCCACACAAAGACGTAGTGAGCCATCTACTTTGGTGGCAAACACCACTGGAGCACCCCATTCCGAGATACTCCGCCTTATAAACCCCTTCTCGAGAAGCTCCTTAACTTGCTTACTGAGCTCCTTTCTCTCTTTTGGAGCCATGTGTCTAACAGGTAAAGCTACGGGCTTTGCATTATCAACAAGATATATGCGGAAGTCTATTTCCCGCCTCAGAGGTAAGCCCTTCACCTCTTCAAAGACATCCGGGTATTCACGGACCACTCTAACTGACTGCAAATTCTCAACAGAAGCATCAAACGACTCCAGATAACTAATCATAACAGCATTCAAGGGATTACAAGAAATTTCTAGAGTGTTACCGAGCCAAGTCAAGAGTCTAACCACTCTCTTCTCACAATCAAGAATGGCACCATTACTGGATAACCAGTCCGTGCCTAAGATCAATCCATATCCCGAAAAACCCAAAACAAAGGCACTACATCTAAACTCAACACTTAGAACAGTGATTTTCAAATCCAAACAAACCATCGACAAATAAGCTGATCCCCCAATTGGATTTGAAACAACCAAGGGATCTTCTACCATACTAGTGTCTAGGTGCAGAGATTCTACTAAAGCAGATGAAATAAAGGAGTGTGATGTGCCAGAATCAAAGAGAGTGCGAACTGGATGATCATAGAAATAAACTAAGCTTTCTACAGAAATATTTCTACCGCGTTCCTGCGAAGGTGCCACCAGCGCGTGAACCTGTCCCCCTGAAGTGGATCCAGTCTTTTGTCCCTGTCCCTGCTTCTTTGGGCAGTCCTTAGCCATGTGTCCAGTCTCACCGCAATGGAAACAACCACCATTCATCTTTGGCTTCTTCTTTCTGCAGTCTTTCACTATATGTCCAACAATGCCATAGAAATTATACTTTCTGTTTTCACGGGATTTGTTGTTCTTCCCCCCTTCTTGAAGTCTGTTTTCTTAGCCTGTAACCCCACTTTCTTTTCTTGAGGCACTTCCACCTTTGCCTCTTTCTTGCCTTTATCTTCATCGTGTAGCAGTGCCATGTCCACCAAGCTTTCAAAAGTCTCTCCCATGGGTACATGGGTCATAGCAAGGCTGTGTAGAGGCTCATTCAGACCTTTGACGAAGCGAAGGGCCTTCTTGTGTTGGGTGTTTACTAAATCCAGCCTAAATCTGGCCAGCTGATTAAATTGACTGACGTACTCCTTGATCGTCATACTTCCTTGTTTAAGAGTTAGGAACTTCTCCATCTGCTGGCTTCTTTCAGCTTGGGAGAGGAATTTCATCTCAAACCTAATCCTGAAATCTTCTCAAGTTTCCACTGGCCTCTCAGCATGGGTCACTTCCCACCAATAAGAAGCTTCGTCTTTAAGCAACCACACTGCTAGTTGTATCTTTTGCCTGTCGTCAACTTCGAAGATGACGAACAAATCTTCGGTCTCCTTCAGCCAGTTCCTTGCTACCACAAAGGATTCAGCTCCATAAAAGTCCTTTCCACCCATAACCTTGAAGTCTCTACACATCTTAGCAAAAGCATTTCCACGAGGAGGAGGAACTGCTGCCACTGTGGGAGGAGGAATGTCTGCTGGGCCCGCACTATTGGCCCTAGTCTCTAGATACCTTCGGAACCAGCCAGGTATCGGTACTCCTTCTGAAAGGTTAAGATCTCCAGACATGCTGAAACAAAAAGGGAAGATTCCATACAAAAGGATAGAGAGATAGTGCGTATGGCTTTGGGGGATTATGCCTTTTAAAAACAACGCTTTTCTTAAAAAAATGCTTCTTTAAACTTCTTTTTGAAAATAGTTTCAAAAATCTTTATCTAATCTGGTAAACCTGTGCTCTGATACCAAGTGAAACACCCCACGTCCATTAAAGTCACTCAAAAAGGGAATGCCTTAACTTCGGTGGAGGTTTATAAGTAAAATTCATAGATAAAACACAAGACAGATATAAACACACACACACACACACATATATATATATATATATAAGCAGCGGAAAACAAATAGACTTTCATTTCATAAATACGTGTTCATACAAAACATTTCCATAATTGCCTCAAAACAAACTTCCAATTATTACGACCGTAATACTGTCTTGAGTTAAAACTTAAAGAAGCATTAAACAAAATTAAAACGCATAAATCCCCATAGAATGTCCAAAGCCATAGCCCAAAACGAAAGAGATCCAAGCAATACATTATCTCTCTTCAAGCTGGATAAAAAATCTGACTAAGCTGAGGTGTTTCCTCCCTGTGGACTTGAGGGGGGAGGAACGGAAGAAAAGAAAGCGAAAGGAAAATGGGTCAGACATAAGTATGGTAAGTCTAGTTATAATTCTAGCATGAGAACAATAAAAAGATCATGCCTTGTATAAACTGATAACAGGACAATACAAGAATATAAGATAAGATATGGCAGGAAATACTAACTATACTAAACGCACTCACTATTACTTCTCTACACCTACTTGCGTTGTCTCAACTGGCACCCCATGATCAGGGTGAAGCGATCCGCTTTCTAAAGATCGGCTCCTACTCGCATAAACATATGTGTCATACAGCCCCACTTGATTGTAGATTCCTATGTTGGCCCCACCATGGGGTGTATCAAGTCCTATGGTGGCGGCGCGACACAATTCTAGAATGCATAGGTTATACTACTGGTGCTCAGTGCCCTGTTTGTCTGCTCCGAAGTGTGTGCACGCCCGCACTCCGTTAGTACCTACACTGTTACACCAACCGCCGCCGCTTTTGACCGCTTACAATCAGCCCAGTAATCGTGCCTCACCCTGCCTAGTTTCAGGGTACCATGATACCTAATTGGGTTACTGCTGAAATGGGTCCCCATTACTAGGGTTTTCTAGTCAAACATGTTAAGTGGTTAAGTGTCTGCGTTAACCTAACCCCACCCTTCAGTTTAATTAACATGTTGAATTGGTTAAGTGTTTTAGTTAACTTAACCCTACCATCCTGACTTGTCTGTCCTTAGCTTTAAATCAGCTAAAGCACCAACCACTCACATTAGATAGGTATTGTTACGGTTACTGGATGTGCCGGTCGATTTTGGGCAGGTTTACACCGTAACTCAGTCCAGCCTCGGGTCCTATTGGGCTCAATGCCTTAACCTCCCACATTGGATAGGTATTGTTGTGATTACTGGACAGCCGGGCGGGTCCGGGCAGGTTTACATCATAGCTCAATCCAACCTCGGGTTAAGCATACTCGTATTTTCTAAATTTACGTATTTGTTCTTTTATTCGTATATGTAAATTTGTTAACAATTAAATGTTATGGCCCACTTTCCAAATTCATCATTTTTAGGTATATAATTTATACCGTTTTATGCCATAAATTATCTGCGTGATTTTTCACCCATTTATGTCAAGTTTCCTATAATTACCAATTTTTCCCAACGTTACCCCGTCTAAATATTAGGCTAACAATCTTAGCCTAATTTTCCGCTTGCACGATTTTTGACATATAATATTAGGCTAAAAACTTAGCCTAATTTAGCGTACACAAAATTTGCATAAAGAAATCCATTAACATAAAAATGACATAGGTGTAAACTTGGCATTTTTGGCATAGTCAATATGAACACAATAGGGGTGAACTTGCAAAATAGTCATCATGAATGTCATGGGTGTGAACTTGCGACGTAGACTAGGCCACATACATATATGTGAATTTGCATCATAGACTAATATGTGAATTTGCATAATAGACTAAATCAACTTACATATATGTGAACTTGCAAATCAATCACAAACATATGAATAAGTGTGAACTTGAATTATGGCATAGGTTTAACACATAAACATGTAGAACTAACATTTGGTCACATATGTGATAGGATTTTACAACCTAAAACTTGCATAACATGATAAACTACTCGACTTGTCATAACAAGTTATACTCCAAGTTCATATACATATGAATAGACTTATCCATTAATTCCCAATTCAACATGATAACAATATAGAACCACAGACATAGATCAACATCATTCAATTCCACATAATACAGAATAAACATCGTTCTATTTTCAATTTATTTCCAAGGCATGACATTGATTTTGATTCGCATCCCAAAACATAACTAAAATTACAACGAACGACGAACTTGAGTTCTGGTTTCTGAGTTTTGAATTTGCAATTCTTTCCTTTGGGTAGATAAACATTGTTTGAATCTTGTTTTTACTTTAGTTTTGCTCGTCGCTAAGCTTTCTCTAACTGACGGCTACTCCTAGTTCCTTCCCGGCATCATGACGGCTCTAGTTCTATTTTATTTGTGTGAATTTAGGTTGAGTGTTGGGTTATATTTATAGAATTTCAGATTGATTTGAGCCGTCAGATAATTATAGAGTGAATCTAGACCATACACAATAAGAGGAGCCAATCAGAAAGTGACAAATCAGCCCTAGTGATACACCAGAGCTCAAGAATTCGACCAGTACCTAAACAGGCCAGCCAGGACTTGACCAGGTCGACTAGGCAGGTCGACCCCCTGGTCGACCTGGCTACCCAGGTCGATCCCCTGGTCGACCTGGTTCCTGGGAAGGAATTTTCCCGCCTAGCCCAGTTTGGGTCTGTTTTTCGAATTTTGAACTGAATTTGAACTGTTGAAATTTTAAATTGAATTCTTAAACTTCGAACGATCATAACTCCTTCATGTTGAATCCGATTTACGCAAACTCGGACTCTTTCTCAAGAAGAATTCCGAGACGAACGCATTGGCGTAACCCGTTTCCCTTAATTCTTTCATTTTGAATTAACTATACTTTAATTTTTTAATTTGATGTTAATAGAAAATTTGGGGTGTTACAATATGTGAGCATGGTGAATTTAAATGCATTTTGTTCTTTCAGTTTGAATTTAATTGACCAGAAAATCGCCATTTTTCAAACGATCTCCACATTCAACAAAGTTAGTTTTGTTAGGACCGTAGCGTCAAGACATAGCTAGATTTATTTTTCTGTATTTTTGGAGTCAGCATGTGGCCCCGGTAAATTAAAATGTATATTTAAATTCAATATATATTGATTTATATTTTAATTTTGAGAAAAACGAATCGAAACGATCGAATTGGCATACGAAGCATATTCCATTATGTCCGAAATGGGGGTATTTATCTAGGGGTGGCAGTCATTGGGATTCATTTGGAGTTCGGAGTTCTAACAAGAAATAAATGAACAAAATATAATATTATAAATATAAATTCTCTACAAAACCCTAGCCAACCCTTCCGCTTATCTGAAGTCGCCGCCTTCTATACATTTCAAAGGCCATCCCCGTTCGAAATAGAATCCCAAATCACTCCTTACAGAATTCGAATTCGAATATGAAATTAAAACAAAAATCATGGAGAATTCTATGGACTTCAAAATCATGTGGGTATGATTGAAAACCATGTTGAATTTCATGAGATTTTTGAGCCCAAGCTCGTTGAGTTCGCACCGATTTTCCTGCTTCTAGGGGGCTTCGAGTTCTTCGAGACTGTGGGCGGCGGTAGCTGGTTTCAACGGCGACGAGGTGGTGGCCGTGGATGGGGTTCCAGCCCTCTGAGGTGCGTGCGCGAAGTGGATTGTCATTGGGAGTTTTTATCATGAAGAACCTGGCTAATTGGGGAAGGAGGATTAGTTGAATGATTTGGTTATAACTAAGGTCAATTATTTGTTAACTAATATTTAATTACTTATTTAATTGTACAATGTTCAAATAATCATAAATTGTCTAAACGTAATCTGAATTTGACGATCTTGGGTCTGTTAGAACCATCTTGAAGAGCTCTACACAATGGAATTGACTAGATCAGAAATGAAGCAAATTAGAAATTTAGGAAAATTCAAATCTAAATAGTAATAAAATCTTCAATA
Source organism: Allium sativum (assembly GCA_030737875.1). Taxonomy (NCBI): domain Eukaryota; kingdom Viridiplantae; phylum Streptophyta; class Magnoliopsida; order Asparagales; family Amaryllidaceae; genus Allium; species Allium sativum. The sequence continues at coordinate 533,366,817 of CM060923.1, read as the reverse complement.
AAGAATGGCAGAATGGAACCCAAAGTGAGAACTTCTCATTATAATTCTTGTACAATTATTTATTTTATAGTTGCATGTAAAGAACTGCCAGTATTAATTATCAATTTTAATCATTATAAATTGTATATGGTGCCTGTTAGCTCACCTCCCTCGTCCATAGACCATGGACGATTTAATTGACTATATTGTGTTGTGATTGTGATGTGAAATGGAAAAATATATATGTATATGTGATGTGAATAAAATATACATATGCGATGTGAATATAATATGTATATGCCCTGTGAATATATATATATATATGCAGTGTGAAAAATACATATATGCGATGTGAATAAACTATATATAACGATGTGAAAAAAAAATATGTGAAGTGAAAATTATATATGCGTTGTATAAATTATATATGCATTGTATAAAAAAAATATACGCGATGTATAGAAATTGGAATGCGATGAAATGGAATAAATATTTGTTCGTTAAGAATATAATTTTAGCTTATATATGCGATATATAAATTGGTCATGCTATGGTATAAATTTTTTTTGCTAAAAATATTATTTTTAGCTTACATATGAGATATATAAAAATGTCATGTAATGAAATAATTATTGAATGGTTAAAAATATAATTTTTAACATATATGTGCACTGTATAAAATTGTCATGTAATGGAATATTCAATTTTGATTTGAAATTGAAATGGAAATCGTTTTAAAATGAATTTATAAATGATTTATAAAATATGTTTTAGATGGAAATCGATGATATATATATATATATATATATATATATTATGGCCTGAATAGAACGCGTCGCACAACGACCGTTCGCGAATTTCGACCATTAACTTCAAATTGGCATAACGGGAGATCCGACCATCGGATTCTCCTAAAACTAGAACCATTGGGTTCATATCAAAAAGAGCTTTCCAATGATTATAAGATATTTGAAATCTAACAGTTGGATTTGGAATTATGTCCAAATTATTTTCAGAAAAGGTCGCTATGAATGCAGCTCGGTGGTCGTTATTGGAAACCGCCTGTAAGGGCCTTAATAAAATTATTAAAAATATGGAGAAATCATGTAAAATCATAATAAATGGTTTGGAAAGATTTTAGATGAAAAATCCCATATTTGGAAAGACAAAAATATATTTTTATTGAAATGAACTAGTTAATAACTAGAATGATAATCCAATGTTTTTAAATAAGTAAATTGATTGAAAAAGAGGTTTTAAAATAACCAGAATTTTCCCATGAATAAATTGGAATAGATTTGAATGGAATAATCTTTCGGAATATTTCGATATTGGATTCCGTGATTATATGGATATTATTGAGGAATAGATATCGTTATTCCCAATACGATATTCGTTAGTTTCAGAATTTGATATTGAATATAAGTCGATATAATATATATTTAGAGCCTTGTATTTAATATCAAATTGGACTTTGGGTTTGTCGTGAATGATTTCTTCACTAACACTGTTCTTAAACCCATTTGAGGTAAGAATAAACCTTTTAATTTATATTTGGAGAAGTTTACCAATTAATTAATATTTAATTGGAATTGAATTGAAATTGGATTTTTTGTTTATCGTGAACTGTGTTTTAAATAACATTATTTCTTTAACCCAATTAACAGTGAAGATATGATTTGGAATTAATAAATCTTTTAATTAAGATTTAATGGAAATTTTCCAAAGTAAAGTTTTCCAATTTAAAATACTAAATTGGAATTGAATGGAATTTGGTTTGGTAATAATCGAGATGAGCTTTTGTGAAGGAAGACCGTTACTTTTTATGGAATTTAAAAAGGCTTTGCCATTATTCCATTTATAGTATTGATTTAAAACTTAAATTTATATCGATTATATACTGTTATGATTTCCGTGAAGATTCCATTTTGATGGAAGATGATTTTGGGTTTACCGTGAATAATGTTTTAAACGACACTGATTCTTTAACCCAATTAAAAGCAGGATTAATTTTCCTAAGATTGAGTAATCATTAAGTAATGATTGTGAGATTAAAACCAATTTGAGTTTTAATAAATCCTTAATTAGATTTGAATGAACGGATTGTAATTAAATTGGCCAAAACACGAGAAGTGGTATAAAACCAAATATGCTTGGTTGTTGATATTAACTGTGATTGATTGATTATTTGGATTGTTCTCGACTAGTTTATGAGCAAGATATGCTTTTACATTTAGCATTGGGTTGGGTAGAGATATTTGTACGCTAACATCTTGTGAAACACTTCATGATTTGACTACGAGATGTGCAGCGATGTTACTGAGTTCATTTCAAATTTAATGAATGATTTTGAATTGATATTTTTTTTAAGTGAAAAGAAATGTATTCCCGATTTTGGACAGGGAATGTTTTATAAAAATGTTTTATAAAACAGAAAGGATATCGAGGTCTAAACCCGATGTTTCTAAAGGATTTAGAAATGTATTATGGTTTGACATTGTGGTTCATCACGTAACCAATTAGTTGCTATTGATGATATATCTATTTGGTGGCGGAGAATTTATTCTCTTGCTAGACACCCTTCTTTGAGACGTACGAGCTCAAATGTTATGTGATTAATAATGGCTGATCGTATGTGTGAATTGCTAATGTAAAGTACTATATTTTGGAAAGTACTTGTGATTATTATGTTGTGAAATGATTTTCCCTACATCATGACAAAAAATGATTTAGTATGTGGCTAAAGATTCTGGTAACTCGGACGACTAAAAGTATGGGTGAGATGGTGGTGTAGTCCCCGAGGGCGGGGGATTGTGTATCGTCAGTGTAACCTGCTTCATAGTGGGAGGTACGCACACGCACGCGCGCACACACACACACACACACACACATATATATATATATATATATATATATATATATATATCGAGTTTGTGAGGCACGTACCCTTTGCCTTGTCTAAGGGGAGCCCGATATTTGGTTGCATACTTGTTTGTATGCATTGTGATATTTTGGAGTTCATATTTCCAACAATTTTGGTTTGAGATCCCGAAGTAAAATCTACTTTGATATAAAAGTTAGATATGTATTTCAAATGATTTGAAATAAGAATTCGGGAATAAAGTCCAAAGAAATAATTTCTGTAAAGTGAATTAGATTTCGAAAAATCTAAATTTGGGGTTTAAGCCTAAATGGGTAGAATGAGGAATTGCATATTGTGTGATGTACTATAGATCCATACGTCTATCATTGGCATAGTTTGTTTATGCACGGTATTCATGGGGGTAAACCCGTTCCGTGTTATATGGTGTAACACCCCACCTCCGCTAGAGTCACTCACAAAGGGAATGCACTAGTTTTGGAGGAGCGTTATTGAGGTAAACAATCACAAAAATATCACAAGATAGAACATAGATAAAACAGCGGAAGAATCAAAAGATAAATTTCATTACTTTCAAAAAGAGTCAAAACCTTTTACATCAAATAACCAAGGTCATTATTTTCCATCACAACAAATTCTGTCTTGCATAAATAAAGAAGCATAAACCTAAAACATCAAAAGTAGCTTAATTCCCCAAAGGTAGCAGAAAATGCAGCCATAGCATAGCCCAAGATCAAACCGTACATGAGCTGAATCAAAAGCAAGCGAAGTCCAAGCTAAGTGCTAGAGTTTCCTCCCTGAGAACCTGGGGGGAACGAAAAAAAAAGAGGCGAAAGAAAAGGGGTCAGTCATAAAGACTGGTAAGTCCAAGTGACTTTCAGCATAAAAACAGATAAAGGTAACATGACATGTATAAACTGAAAGTAAACATACGGATGATGACAAGATAGGCAAGATAGACTAAGATAACATGATAAATCAAGTATAAATCAAGTATAGCATCAGGTATTCAAGGTTCCCTGCATCAACTGTACTAGAATCCCAGCCCATGTCTTATATTAATCATGAAATGATCCCTTGGCCCAATATCACGAATGACCCATTACTGGGTCCAACGGAACGATCCACTAATCGACCGGCTCCCTACAAGCTCTAGCTCATCATGTGTGTCCGTGTCATACGGCCCTATCACGAATGTAGTCACCTGTGATAGGTCCACCATAGGGTGTATCAAGCCCTAGGGTGCCAACCACCGACACGAATCAAGAATGCACGGATAAACCTACTAATGCCCAATGCCTGCTTTTTCAACTCCGGACCACGTGCACGACCATAGCCCGCCTAAACCTACACTGGCGCACCAACACAGCCGTCATTCTGGTCGCTTACAATCAGCCCAGTAATCATGCCCCACCCTGCCTAGTCCTAGGGTACCATGATACATCTAGTGGGTTACTGCTGAAAAGGACCGCGCAACTAGGGTTTTCGTCCAATAGGTTAAGTATTGTCATTTCAATTCGTGACTTAACCCCTATCAGTCTAACATGTCAAGTTAGTTAAGTATTGTCCTTCATGTTCGTGACTTAACCCGCTCACATGTCATGTCAAATTTGGCTAAGTGTTATCATTCAAGTTCATGGCTTAGCCCTACTAATCATGTATCAAGTTGGTAAAGTGTTGTCTTTCATGTTCATGCCTTAACCCTATCATGTGGAATTAATTCATTAATGCACCCCAACCTCTCACATCAGACCTATTATTGTGGTCACTGGATATGTCGGGCGGTTCCGGACAGAATTACACCACAACTTAGTCTGACCTCGGGTTTTCAAGTGCGATATGATCAACTACCCACATTGGATCCTATTGTTTGCAGTAACTGGATTTGTCGAGCGGTTCCGGGCAGAATTACACTGCAAACTCAACCCAACCTCGAGTTGGCCATTTTCATGTTCATTCTAGTGTCATGTCCATGTTCAAGATTCATGTCAAGTTCGTGTCAAGTTTTCAAGGCAAGTTTCCTGTCGATTTCTTGTCAAGTTTCAAGGCAAGATTCATGCCAAGCTTCCTATGATTGCCAATTTTTTCCAACGTTACCCCATCTAAATATTAGGCTAACAATCTTAGCCTAATTTCTCGTCTGCATGATTTTTGACATATATTATTAGGCTAAAAACTTAGCCTAATTTAACGTACGCAAAATTGGCATAAAGCAATTCATTAACATAAACATGACATAGGTGTAAACTTGGCATTTTCGGCATAGTCAATATGAACATCATAGGTGTGAACTTGCAAAATAGTCAACATGAATATCATAGGTGTGAATCTTGCAACATAGACTAAATCAACATACATATATGTGAACTTGCAGCATAGACTAAATCAACTTACATATATGTGAACTTGCAAATCAATCACGAGCATATGAATAAGTGTGAACTTGAAATATGACATAGGTTTAACATATACACATAAACATGTAGATCTAACATTTGGTCACATATGTGATATGATTTTACAACCTAAAACTTGCATAACATGATAAACTACACAACTTATCATAACAGGTTATACTTCAAGTTCCTATACATATGAATAGACTTATTCATTAATTCCCAATTCAACATGATAATAAAATAGAACCACAGGCATAGATCAATATCATTCAATAACATAATCAATCTATTTTCAAGGTATGGCATAACTAAATAAATTGATTAAAACATCATAGGCATATAAATCTGATAACATTACGAACATGAAAAGGGTTTGAATACTAATCTAGATTCAAGAACATGGATAGATCTAACTTAAATAGAAAAATCCCCAAAATCAAGATCCAAGGACAAATAAAGAAAATAGGTCTCAATAGAAAATCAAGCTTAGATCCAATTTCATGGTCATAATCCTATGCAATGAATCATAGGTGATTAACCACAATTGTCCTTGTCATAGTCATAGGCAATAGTCTTATTGTTCATAGTCATAGGCAGTCTTATGTTCACCGTCATAGGCATAGTCATATTGTTCATAGTCATAGGCAGTCTTATGTTCACCGTCATAGTCATAGGCATAGTCTTATGCTCATCGTCATAGTCATAGGCATAGGCAAAATCTTATGTCCATAGTCATAGGCATAGTCATAGTCCTATGTCATTAACAATAGTTTCAACGTCGTAGGCAAAATTCCCAATAGTCAAGATCCAAGAAGAAACCAAGAATAGATATGAATCATACGTAAATCACTTCCAAATTATACCATGCACATATTAGATTTATAGTTTTTATCTAAAAGTAACTGGAACTTACAGATCGTGGTCTAAGAAATTTAGATGCAGAAGTCAAGTCTAGAAATTAGTCGTTGAATTATTGAATCGTTGAATCTTGCTTTGATTGTAGAAGCAAATCCCCAATAAGAAATTCCTAGCCGTAGACTTCAATAAATAATCTTCACGATTTATTTTAATTTAATTTATTTAGAGGAAGAAGAAGAAGCCATGATCATCAAGAGTTTGAGCAGCATAAGGTTAGAGAAGAATGGTTAAAGATAATGAGGCTAGGAGGCTGTCTATATAGGGTTTCAAACTAATTAGAGCCGTCGATGAAGCTAGAGTTAATCAAGGCCATCCATCTCAAGAGAAGCCAATCAGAAAGTGACAAGTTAGCCTTAATGACATACCAGAGCTCCGAAATTCGACTAGAACCCGACCAGGCCAGCCAGGGCCTGACCAAGCAGGTTTCTGCTCGTCCTGGGCGCATCTGCCAAGTGCGCCAATGCAAAATTTCATGGGCGCACTTCCCAAGTGCGCCAGTGCAATTTTGTTCTGACGCACTTCCCAAGTGCGCCAGTGCATTCTGGCCCATTTCTGGTTTTTTTGCCTAACTTCGTTCATCCATATCATCTTCGTACGGTATCCGTTTTATGCAAACTCAGACTCTATTTCAAGCAGAACTCCGAGACGAACGCAATGGCGTAACCCGTTTCCCTTGATTCTTATTTTAAAAATTAATTATGCGTTGATTTATGGTTTTAACATGTTATAAAAATTCGGGTTGTTACAAATGGCATGGTCCCATGATTTACCATGTTTTAAAGTAAAGTTAATAACTATTTTTAGTTCTCACACCAGTCCTACGACTGACTCGGAGTTTATTGTTCTTACCTAAACTCTGGGTGCCCTATTTTCCAAATAGGAAGCTAGTGGTTTAGTTTTTCAGATTATTTCATTTAACAGGATTCTGGATCGAAGCTTAAAGCCGTGTCTAGAGCATTGATAGTTTTCTACTGTGTTAGTTTATTTGTTTCCGCTGCATTCTATTACATTTGTTGTAAATTTATTTTCCGCTATAAATTATTTTTGATACTCTGATGTTTTGTACTCTGATGTCACATTATTATGATGTTTATAAAAGTCTTCTGTTGTTTGTTCTGATGTGTTGTGCGCCCAAAGTTAGTGTATCCGCCTTTTTGGTTCGATCTAAGTCGGTTTAACGACCGATTTGGATCGACCGAGAGGGGGGGTCGTTTCGCTAAACCAAAGCTCTGATACCAAATGTAACATCCGGTATTTTTGACCGTTCAAATCGATAATGATCCTCAATGTCAACACAAACAAATCAAAAATATGGATAATTATTGGGATTTATATAAGAAAAAGAAGAGAAGACGGAAAAACAACACACAGAATCTCACAGCGGAAGGACAAAATATAATAATTAAATAACAATTCATGAAGCTGTTAAAACATACATTTGATTTTATTTTACAATAGTTATTATAGTTAACTATAATAACTATACCAATATTTGCAGCGGAATAAATAGTAATAAATACGTCTGTTGAGCTCTATCTTCATCTCCATAATGTTATCTTCAACAACTGAAAACTCAGGCTGACCCGAGCATAAATGAAAAGACAAAAATACTCGGATCAGAACTAAAATATTCATATTAGTTAAATCAATTTCATGTGACAATATGAGTGCAATAACTTAAGAGATGTTATGGGAATTTCCATCTCCTAAGGATCCATTAAACTAGATACTATATATTACAATAGTTATTATAATAGTGTCTATGGTTAAATATAACATTTTAAAATAGCATAAGTAGGATTACATTTTAACCCTTACACCTTCTATAATACCGTAGTCTATACAGATACCGTAAAGTCCACAGTACGTAGTGGCTATCAAAAGAACTCCATAGGTATGGTACAAATCAAAATCGTAGGGGCTCGATCAGGATAATATGACAAGGCACACGAGAAATGCCCAGAGTAGGAATATACTAGTTGCATGCCCGGACCGGTGGTAACGCATAGCCGCGACTACCGCCCACTTCGAACAACACTCCCAAATCACGGATGCACATCAAATCAAATCAATCAAACCTAGGGACTATAGTAATAAAGGAAGAAGTGTTGTCGATGGAGGTAGCTAACCCCACTTGGTCACGTTATAGCCATATTTTAGTCATTTTAATTATGACCCGAAGGTCAAGGATATGCATTATTGTTCTCTTTCTTCAAATCCAGTAATCGTGTCCAAATCAACCAACATCTTTCTGGAACTCCACCACGTACATAGTTGTTAAAGTGGTTTTTGGTATTGGCAGAGAGTATGACAATATCCAATCCCGGTCTCTTTAACAACCAATCGTCTACATTTTCCATACCGGTCGGTTTTTTTACATTTTAAAGGGGTTCGTATTTCATATCAAAATATCAGATTTTCATTAATCTTTTCATAGTCAAAATTGAATATTTCATAATTAAATCTCCATTCAAATAAATTTATAAAAATCTTGAAACAATTCCAATCTTAAAATAATTTAAATATTTAAAATAATAGAAAACTATATAAAAAAATAGTTTGAAAATTAATAATTTGTATTTAAAATAGGATTTCAGATTTAGTAAAATCTATAGGTAAAATATTATAATAATTTATAAAATAAACAGTTAAATATTAAAATAGTTAATTTAAACTAAATAATAAAATAAAATAGTTATAAGATAAATAGTTTATAAAGAAAATTATTATTATAAAAGTAAAATAGTTTATAAAATGGTTTTAAAAATACTATAGTTGGAATTAGAATCATATCTTCAAAATTTTAACCAAATAGGAAATCATTTTTCAGTTTTGAATCAATTCAACTAAATTTCGATATCTTAATTTAAAAGATTCAACTTCCCATTCATATTTCAATTCAATTCAATAGTTCGATTCAAACAATTTGATTTAATAATTTGATTCACATAACTGAATTTCAATTATAACTCTCACTTTACATTATTCGTTTATAAAAAAAATCGCGTTCACAATTCAATTTTTACTATAAATCAGGTTAGTTTAAAAGTAAAATTTCAAAGACGTATATACAATTCAGTTTCAATAAATTTATATTTTTATATTCAGTACAGTTTCAAACTCAGTTATCCACATTTACGAACTCTTTAAAATTGAAAATTTTAATTTCAAGGCTTAAATTTCAAATTCAAAGAAAATCGATTAAAAAATCATTTAAATTGTCTTTAAACAATATTCCAAAATTCAAGGTTAAAAACAATTTTTATTTAACCGATGATGTATGTATATAATTTTCTATCCTATGGCCAACTAATACTGAAAACTTAATTTTAGTATTTTGGGAAAGGATATATATCATTTCTATCCAAATCAGGGTCATAGGTATTTATCATTTCAACCTACGTTCTTAATTCATTTTAATAATTAATCCTGGGTTTATTCGATGCCCGTAACATATAAGGTAAATGATTGGGATTAATCAATGTAAACAATGGTCCTATCAAAAATTAAGGTGAATAATAGATAAATTCACACAACAAGTAACAATATGTCAAATATATCAAGTCCAAACCATACATCACATCAATACATAATATCGTATAAATTTACAAATTATCAAATGTCAGATTTTAAACTGGCAATTAAATGTCGAATTTTTACTTAACCGTAAAATTTAATATAACACTCAAATTAAACTACACAATCGATGATAATCAATAAAAATGAGTAATTTAAAGTACCAACATCAATCAATACAATCATATCATGACATGATATTAATCTAACTAGTATTAGAATATTTTAGTTAGGCGTGAGTGGGTTTAATCACTCACCTTGATTTCGAACGAGATTGAAATCTAGATTTTAGCCCAAAAATCATAGTCCCAGAATTAGTCCAAATCAGTGCCATCGCGAAGAGCTCGTCGATACGATTCCAACGCAATTTATTTCGTCTAAAACCGATCTCGTAGCAGAAAGTTATATACGTTTAAACATTCAGAAATTTAAATTATAAAAATAAATAACAAATACCCTTATCTTATTAAGGCCCGCCATGTCAACTGCTACTTAGTCCACTCTCCTTCTTTATCGCATTCTATAAGGATGAAATCACGATCCTAAAACCGCGTTTTTCCCTTGACCATCGATCCCCCCAGAAGTCGTTGGACCACGCCAGACTGCCACCCCCCGATGCGCCTCCCTCCGCCCATCTTCCTGGAACCGGCGTCGCCGCCTGCCGAGCTTCCACCATTGAGATCTGACCCCAAAACGAAACCCAAATAGCCGAAAACACGAGAAAATTACGCCACCATCATTGATCCATCCCGGATCATAGCCTTTGGATGTGGAGAGGTTGAAGTGCTCTTCGATCCTCTCATTAGGAAATTTTTCTTTCGTCGACCAGATTACGAGCGAGCGAGGGAGGAAGGATGAGCATTTCTGGCCATTGAAAGGAAAATAGGGCAGCGACCAGTAATAGAATTAGAGTTTTGAATTAATAAAATAATAATATTTCTCGATTTACGTGTATTTAGAGACAAAAATCAGACTGAGTCCAAATCAGGCCCGCTTACTGCCTAACAATATGTTTCGACGCCTTCTGAACGCGATGGGATAGGTTTCAAGGCCCAACTCCAAAGTTTATAGTGGCTCTCTTTTAAAACATGATTATTTAACTAAATTATACACACAATTTTCTACCCGTTTTAATTTATTACGATCAAACTAAAATTCAAATGGATATGAAATTTTTAGATCATAAACTAATTTACCATTTATGAATCAAAAAAAAATTAATTTCACCGAATTTTGAGATTATTTATAATAATGTAAATTTCAATATTTATTATTAAAATATTAAATTTTCACTTATTTACCTAAAATTAATTTCAACAGTTATAATCTCTAATCAAATCAAAATATTGAATTCAAATAAGTTTCAAATTTCTATACAAATAAATTACCAACTCAAATTTTCTCATATATAGCTATTGCATATTATTGTTCAACAGGTCAAATCTTATTCCTACCATATCAATATAAGACATGAATAATAAATTTTAATATTTAAAACAAATTTTTGTTCAAAACAGATTAAATTTAATGTTATAAATTATCGTAAAATCTCAGGATGTTACACTATACAATAATTATTTGATTGCATCAATAGCTTAATGAATCATGTTGATTGATGAGTCCGTTTGGCACACATTCCTGGAAAGTTTCAAAATTAGGCTCACATCCAGTCCTAAACTTATTATAAATTAGGTCCCTATTTTTCGAAAATAGGTCAAAAAAATAAAAAAAATCGCGTAAATTCTTATTTAAATAAATCATGAAAACGTAAAAAAAAATCAGATCAAAAATACAGAAAAACAACAAAACTGCAGTTAATTGCATACTAGTATGCACATATTTTGAATTTCATGCAAACATTCGTGCAATTATTTTAGTCATGCCTCTGTGTTGGTTTTCTTGCATGCAAACATGCAAGTATTACAGAAAACTTGCATACAAGTGTGCAAAAATTCACATCCATGCAAATCAGTTCATATTTATTTGCATGCATTCATGCAGGTTTTTCAGAATACATGCACACATGTGTGCAACAATATGCAGACATATTTTTCAACGTGGAACCTTCATGCAATATTTGCATACATGTTTTCAAATATTTTAAAATAGTTGCACACATATATGCAAGAATTCCTGAAGATTTTCAACGTAATCTGCTTTGTGAATACTTGCGTACATGTGTGCAACTATTGTGAATACTTGCACACATGTATGCAAGTTTTTTTTTGTTTCTGTGGTCTTCAGGGAATATTTTTAGATTTTAGATTATTATTTTTTGTACTGTAGCGCATTTTTTTTTCAAAAAACACATAATATAAAAATAGGGACTGGGTTTGAAACGAAACTTGGGGAGGGAGGTCGTTTTTATTTTAAAACATTTTATGGACCTGACGCATATTTTACTTAATTAATTTTAAATACAAAATCTGAGAGTAAGTTAAAATGTAGACTGGAAAATAATTACCGTTTGTGAAAGACAAGGTATTGATGATTGTTGTACATAAGCAACTACAAATGGCCGGGCGACGTTGCTAGACAAAAGTGATAAATTTAAATCAAATGCACGCCTGATGCCTGGAATATTAAAATACATAAGATATCACATTTTTTTTCAATTAACAAAATAAATTTTATTTCCAAAATTAAGGAATATACAATACTTAAAATAGAAGAAAGAAAACAAAAAATGATTTTTAGAAAAGTAATCGAGTGGTTCGAAAGACTACTTTGACCAGTACATTTTGTTGTTGCAGCTTCTTGCATATGGCTGACATGTTTCTCGTATTGTTGTTATTCATTGGTAGGCAAAAGTCATGCATCCAAAATAATATGATTTATATTAGGTGTATGACAAAAGTATAAAACGTAAAAATAGGTTAATTTGAGAAAATTACCGTATGCTTAGTTAACTCCAATGTGGACACCGGTATAGATCAACATGATGCTCAAATGTTTGCTCATCATTGTCGGATACAGGCATATCATTCAAATCAATATGAACCATTTTAGATGTTTTGTCTTTCTGCCTGCCAAAAATCATGCACACATCAATTGCAAGATGTTCTTACGCATGCACATGATATAAAAATGCAATCAAATATGAAAGGTTGAAATGACATGTTACTTTTGAGGAAAGTTGAAACAACGCTAAATCCTATATAATTAATTCCTTATATTGCTGGATGAGATGAGCATTAACATATATATTCATGATAAGCAATACATGGAACTGAATGTGCCATTATTTTGGATAAATAGTCACAGGACCTATCAACTGGATGGCTATATTGCGATCATGATCCCTTGTTTAAAATCAGTTGAAGATATGCTTAGCATATACCAAAAAAACTTCTTTATTCAAATCATACAACTACTGGTAAAATATTATTCATTCTAAATCAGTATTCATGTAATTTTATAAATACCAACTTCAGTAAACATTTGACATGGTTACTGTAACAACCCGGAATTTTGGAACTAATTTAAAACTTATTTTTAATTGATTTTAATGGATTTTGATTATTTAAAATGATTTATTTCAAGAATTAACGATTTAAAATTTATTTAAATGAAGTTAGAACGTATAAATTTAAAATTTAATTAAATCGAGCTGGAAGTGGTGTGGTAGTTTGAAAATTTTGTTTTGAACATTAAATGAACATACAAAATGCAATATAAATCGGATTTCCATAAAACAAGGAACGTTAGAATCTATTTAATTATATCATTCTTATGAATGCGAAAATTTTAGATTTCATATTATAAATTGTAAGTTATGTCTAGTTTAAAATTTCAAATAGTCGCTATGAAATTTATATATATTTTAATATTATATACAACACTTGAAAATAGTCATTTTGCAAATGGCCACCATTTTCGAGGAAACCAAATTAGTTGGATCTGGAATGACAAATTATTGCCAGGATTAAAATTTCAAGTCATTTGGAATTAGTATGTAAGCAAGGTAAATTTAAACACGTACCAAATTTCCGTTTAAATTTAATAAGCTGGTTAAAAGGCCATTTTTAAAATGGTTTCCAAATTCGACGAAATTAATTTTTTTTAGAACCGTAATTGAAAAACATAGCTAGATTTCAAATATCATAGTTTTTGGAGTCCGTATGTGGTCGTGGAAAATTAAAATGTACGTTGAAATTCAATATATGGATTTATAATTAAATTTTGATAAAAAGTGATTAAAACAGTTGAATCAGCTTACGAAACATATCCCATTGTGTCCGGAATGGGGGTATTTGGTTAGGGACGACAGTTGTACGGATTCGTTTGGAGTTCGAGTCATTAAATTTCAATGTTGAACAATAATTGAATAAAATATTATTAAAGAAATATATATATAATCTAATTATCCCTAAAACCTGTGGTTCTCGTTCACATCCGCCAAAAAAACGATGGAAAGCTAAAAATGTTGGAGATTCATGTAACACCCCGTAATTTTAACGACACTAAAGATGATAAATTAAAAAAATAATTAATTTGAAATACACTATTAACAATGAATTAAGGAAAACTTAATTAAATATTCAGAATTAAGTAAAACAGAGCGCACCATTGCGTTTGTCTTGGAATTCTGGTTAAGATAGACACCAAGTTTGCGTAAAACGGACTTTGTATAAAGAAGTTATTAAGGTTTAAAGTTTGTATGCATAATAAGGAATATATATATATATATATATATATATATATATATATATATATATATATACTATTCAAAGAAATTCAAATATCAGAAAATACGAAATCGACGCGCCAAACAGGGAAAGGGCCGACTATTCGTGGTCGACCCGAGACCCTACTGGGTCGACCTCGGGGTCGACCCCGGGGTCAACACCCATGTTGGGGGGTCGACCCCCTGCAGATCTTGGCAGTATACGTTTTTCTGAACGTGGAACAATTTCGGAGCTAGATTCATTGGTTCTAGGTTACATAAAGGACCCTAAACATAGGTTTTATTCATCTAAAAAATGTTGGCGATGGCGGAGCTCTGCTGCAACGAAAATTGAATGGCCTTTTCTTCTCCAAATTCAATTCAGCAAAGATTAGACAAATTCAACAATGTCTACAACAACAAATCCAACGTGTTCTTCGCAGTAATTTGGATCCAATTCCTTAGATCTATTCTCTGTGAGTTCATGTTATTTTTAGATCTAAATATTTAATTGGTAATTATAAAATGTATATAAAAAATTGGATATTGGATCTATGCCTAAACAGCTTCTGTTATGACATAATTATCAGATCTGCCTTTATATGTTCATATCGTCACAATGTCAAATCTTGTCATAATATGCCTATTCAGGTTTTATGCCTGTTTCATCAGTTTATTATTGATTCACTATTATGCCTATTCTTGATTCTCTTCTCTCTCTCTTTTCCCTTTTATTTTTTTATAGTCAGGTTACCTTCGAGCCTAAGCCTAATGCTGAAATATGCGAACGTGCTAAATTGGGAACGATTGGGAAAGACATAATTCGGGGTATTATTGGTATTGGAAAATATGAATATAAATTTGGGCATAAAATTTGGAAATATACGAATATGGATTTGGGGGCATATATCGTGTTGGATAATGTGAATATGAATTTAGGCATACGTTGGAAAAGATGATTTGGGCGTAAATTGGAACATATGTAAAATATGATTTGGGGGCATAAGTTGGAATATATGTGAATATGAATTTGGGTACAACTTTTACTGAAATATGTGAATAAAAACTAGGGACATAAATTAGCAAATATATGAATACGGATTTGGGCGTAATATATATATATATATATATATGTTGATTTATGACTTGGGAAAAATGGCATATCGTGCATAATGAAATACGAATTAAAAAGGGGCATGAAAACCTATATTTGGAATAGGGAAATTTATTAATATGAATATGCCTAATATAATGGAACCGTGGTAACGCTTAGACATGAGGTTAGATTGCACTTGTGGTTTTATTCTGCCCGGAGCCGCCCAGCATATCCAGCGACCACAAGTGGTAAATCTAATGTGAGGGGTCTAATGCATAGCAGCACCATGACACGAGGTTAAGTCTAAACTTGTGGTTTAAGTCTGCTCGAAGCTGCTCGGCATATCCAGGATCCACAAGTGGTTGACTTAATGCGAGAGGTCATGGGCATTAATAGGTATGAACATAAAAGATAAGATGTTTAGGTTTGTCCTAGGGACAAGTGGAAATTATAACTTAGGTTATAATAAATGAAAAAGGGAATAGAAAAACTTATGTAAGGGGACAAGCTGTACTTAATTGTAAATTAAGTTATTTACAAGAGTAAGAATCTGAAATCTATGGATGAGGACAACATAAGTTATATTTATGGAAGGAAAACTTGTTATTAAACTTTAGTTAAGAGAACTAAGTTATTAAGTAAACAATGATAAGGTGGAACTTTGATTAAATGAGAAAGAATGAGGAAAACTTGAAAAATGGAATAAATTATATTTAATCATAAATGGTAAATGACATGTTAATTAGGAAACATTTTAATTGAGACATACTTAATAACATATTAAGTAGAACATGTTATTGTAATGATGTAACTAAGCAAGAATACTAAAGAGATAGTGGATTACAGACCTTGGGCCATAATCTAGAGAATAACATGTTGTGGTCTTACTAATGAACTTAAATGGGTTAAGTTATATAACCAAAATTAATAAGCAAGAGGAACTTGGTAACTTGATTAAGAATTCAATATGAATGAGAATAACTAAGTAAAATGAAAACCTGATGAGGTAAGGCAAGCGCGTAAAAGAATGTTTAGACATAGGGTCTAACAACATATTAAAGTGAGGCGCTTGGACCAGTCCGCACGTTTGAGGGTGAATAATCCAACGGG
This sequence comes from Allium sativum, assembly GCA_030737875.1. Lineage (NCBI taxonomy): Eukaryota > Viridiplantae > Streptophyta > Magnoliopsida > Asparagales > Amaryllidaceae > Allium > Allium sativum. The sequence continues at coordinate 533,350,192 of CM060923.1, read as the reverse complement.
TAGATCATCGTGGTGTTATAAGGCACGAGTGGACCGCACTTTTATGTGATTATTCTGTCAGCTCCGAAGGACTGGAAGGGGAAGCACGCAGCTTTCTGAGTTATGTAAGGTGATCCTAGTAGTCCTCTGTATGGTGGTAGATGTTTTAGGATGTGCTCACAGAGGTTGGGTCTGCACGTAACTACTAAGTGGGTGGGGCTTGACTGCAGTAGTAGCTATGCAGTCGAAATGGTGTGACGCGGTGACACCAAGGTGATTCGGCGGTTGCCTCAACGAGGAGGCGAAGGGTCACGACCAACAAGGATAGTAGATCATCGGAACCCGTCATCGGCAGCCAGTGGGATGCGGAAAGACTAAAGCTAAAACCAATAAATCATTCGCCCCTCAATATTGGGGTACGGTTGTTGAGGGAAGACGCCAAATGAATGTTTAGATTGTTTTCTTTAGAGACAGTCGTTTAGCTCTTTTAGTCTTTACTAGTTGAGGGAGGGGCCGAGGTAGGGCCATAGCCACCATGAACAGACCCTAGGAATATCTGTAGAGGCTCTTAAAGACGGGTTTGTACAATATGGCAAAGCTCTTGACCGGGTTCCATGTTTCTTGTATCTCCCTGCCATGGAACTCGGTGCACATTAGAGGACGTACGATTGAGGCATCGAGCTACAATTACAGTACACACGTGGGACAGACTAGATACATGCATGACTGCTCTGAGTGATGTATTGTAGACTTGAGGGAATTATTCCGGAATGAATTTGAGATGACCCGAGGCTCCCCGTTGAGGAAAGCCTGGATTGAATTGAGAACATGACAAATTAGAACAGAAGAACATTTCATTGCTTATTACAACAATTTACATCAGAGTACAAGAATATACAGAGTATGAATAAATATCATACATCAGGGAAATATCAGAGATTTAAATAACAATGAAGTGGAAAAATAATACATAACACAACTGAAACACATATACGGATACAGAGCTTTCCGAATATCATTACAGCTGTAAACCAGGTTCCTGTGAATACAAATCTGCAAAACCAAAACTACTAGCTGCCCGTGTGGAAAATAGGGGCACCCAGAGTTTATGTTAAACAATAAACTCCAGGTCAGTCATGTGACCGGTGTAAGAACTAAAACAGTTATTTAAAACTTTAAAGATAAGGTCAATCAAGGGATCGTGCCGCATAATGCGGAACGAATTTCCTCCCAAGATTACCAGTGCATAGAATAAACAGCGCAATGCTTTTTGGAAAAATAAAGCTATTATAAGACTCATGTCCCATCACACAATGCAATGCAAGCCGGAGGATTGAGTTTTACCTTATAATAGCAAAACACGCTTGGTACGTTTAAAACAAATCATTTTGATACTATTATAGTGTAAAGTGTATGAAAACAACTTCAAATATAAATGTATCAATCATAGACGGCATAGTGCCCCATCCCACTATGTCGCCATACTAGGCTCTACAAATAAAACTGAAATGTCACATATTGGAAGTTGGATTTCTGTCTGTGAACCAAGGCAAGGGATCGTCCTTACCGCTTCGAGACGCTCTAGCCCGTGTCTCAGGACCCAGACTCAGGTAGGCCCTTGGATCGTCAGGGCCGGTCCACCCAAAGTGCAAAGGGTGAATTAAAATGCCTGAACATGTGTTTCCCCTCCCTATGGGTCTGGTCTATATATACACCATATCATCCATCGTCCCCGCAGTGCCAATATATTTGAGGCGCCTCGCTATCCATCATCCACGTAAGTAAAACGCATGGGCGTGCAAAACCAAGACACGACTCCTAGTTAGAAGGAAACGCCTGCCCTCCCTGATCTCCTCTCCCGTTTTTGGTTCACACCGGGGTGTAAGGCCCGCGAATTACCGCTACACAAAGCTATTCTATATTAAAGCCGTGCATTGATCATCAACCACAAGACTCTTCTTTTCAACAGAAGCCTTGATCATTTGCATCTCAGCATGCCACATAGGCAATTCACTCTATGAAACAAATGTCTATCAATCACACAGAATGAAATCCGATGTCAGACACACATCCATTTACAAGTTCGTTCTGGGTCTGAACGAAACCGGAGGCACCTTATTTCTCGTCCCGTATGTCCAATACAGGAGAGAGGCCCTCGCATATCCGGTCGATCTCCAATTATGTCTGGAGCGATCACCACTTATTACCTCGTCTTGTGTGTACAGCCCAATCAAGACATCAGTAATCATCCAAACAATGTGAAGAACTCTGGTCTTCAACCACCATCTTCATCCTCGACATATCGTTGAATCAGTTGTTCAGAATGTGATAAACCTAGTCTTTCTGAATAACTCGCATATATAATAAACAAGTGCTATAAAAACACAACATATGCTTCATTCCAATCTAGAATATTCCTTTATTCAAATATTCTTATACTTTGGGAAAGGTTCCCATTAATTTTATCAAAGATAAATTCTTTAAATTTATTCTTTAATCTTCTTTTGGATTTCAATTCAAACCAAATTATGGTTTATCCAAACTAGTCGGGATTAGCGAACCTTACAGAAGTAATCATTTAATTTCTCAATCCCAACCTATTCATCTCATGAAGTAAAACTAGTAATACTTCATATCTAACACCATGGTGTTATCGGTAAAATTAATTACCATTTAACGTTCAAATCTAATTACAGATTTAACTATCGCTTGGAGCAAAACTAGTGATACTCCATTCTCGACCATTTCTTGAATTTGATAATTTTAGTTATCAAATTCACCTTTCAATCTAATTAAAGATTCATTAAAACTCCAATTCAGTTTTAATCTCGAAAATCATTACTTAATGATTATTCCAAGTTAAGAAATTAATCTTATATTTAACAGGGTTAAAGAACTAATGTCATTTAAAACACAGCTCACGATAAACCCAAAATCACATTCCATTAATAATGGAATCATCATGGAAAAACAAACCAATATATAATCGATATCAATTTCTGTATCTGACTAAAATTACAAATGGAATAACGGAAAATCCTTTTAAATTTCATATATATTATCAGTCTTCCCCGACAGAAGTTCATTTCGATTATTATCGAATCGAATCCCATTCCATTCCAATTTATTTTATTAAACTGGAAAACTTTACTTTGGAAATTCCTTTAAATCTTAGAATAATGATTTATAAATTCCAAATCACATTTCACTGCAAATCGGGTTAAAGAACGAATGTTGTTAAAACACAGTTCACAATAAACCCAATTCACATTCCATCAGTCTCTAACCGTAAATTAGTAAAAGAACAATTCCCTAAGTATTAATCCCAAAGGCCGAAACCAACATCAGATCAATATCCAGGAAATCATTCAACTTAGCTAACATCCAGTTAGCTTCTAAATCACTTAACTCCGTTGGGTTTAAGAACAGTATTAGTGAAGACACTGTTCACGACAAACCCAAAATCCCATTTGATATTAAATACAAGGCTCTGAATAGAAAATATATCGACTTATATTCAATATCAAATTTTGAACTCAACAAACATCGTATTGGAATAACGATATATATGTATATATATATATATATATCTTCCAAATTCCTCCGCAATGTCCGTATAATCACGGAATCCAATATCGAAATATTCCGAGGAAAATTTCGATTCAAATCCATTCCCATTTCATATATTGGAAATTCTGGTTATTTTTAAAATCATTTCAAATCCAATTTATTTGATTAAAAATAATTGGATTATAATTCTAGTTCATAACTAGTTCATTTCGATAAAAATCTATTTTTATCTTTTCAAATATGGAATTTTTCATCCCAATTCTTTCCAAATCATTTCTTATGATTTTACACTAATTATTGATATTTTTAATAATTTAATCAAGGCCCGTACAGTCGATTTCCATAAATGGTCATCGAACTACACTTACAACGACCTTTACCAAATTTGATTTGGACATAATTCCAAATCCAACTGTTAGAGTTCAAATCTCTGATATTCGTTAAAAAGCTCTATTTGATACGAACCCAACGGTTCTAGTTTTAGGAGAATCCGACGGTCGGATCTCCCATAATGTCCATTCGAAGTCAATGGCTGAAACTTACGAACTGTCGCAGCGCTGCGCTTTCTATTCAGGCCATTATATTATATATATAATATATATTTCGTTGATTTCCATTTAAAACGTTAAATCGTTTTAAATTCGTTTTCAAAACGATTTCAACTTCATATTCAATTTTAAATCAAAATTGAATGTTCCATATCATTAATATATAAATGACAATATTTTCAAAACATTAGATTTTGAAATCAATTCCTTTTCAATATTCATTATAAAAATGAATAAAATCGATATAAATATCGTTCACGTCAAAATGGTGTTAAAATAATCAGCACGGCTTCATATATTTAAATATAATTCGTGTCCATCTCAAATTGGACATCAAAATCATATTTTGATTCTTTTCTGAATATTATTATAAAATATTCATTATTTAAGAATATTCGTTATTTTAAAATATTCATTCGTTCTGAATTGGAATCAGACACAGTCAACTACCATATAATGTTATTTATATGGATTTCATACAACACACGTATATAACAACCATAATCAACAATCATCCATCATCCAGTGTGCATTATACACTGTATAAGCATTAAATATAGATATTTAACGCTTACAATAGTCTGTCAACTAATCGATTGACATACAACTAAACAGTTGGGATTAGTGTACATCAAATATCATCCCAATACACCTGTGGGGTCTCAAACAACAAACACTAATCATTATTTGTGCATTTGGGCGATGCTTAAAATTTATCGTCGCAATCCATATCAGTCAAATGGGTATACATAAACAAATCGTCCGATTTGTAAATGAATATACATTTTATTCATATACACGTTAAAAATTATATTTTTAACGATAAACAATTTATTTTAACACATGAATATTTTATTTATTCCATTCCACATCACAATCAATTTTCACAACACAATCAAACCAAACAAGTCGTCCATTGTTTGTGGACGACGGGTGTCGGGTGCTGCTAAGCACCGTCTGCATCCTAGTATATATTTTAACTAGAAAATAAATTAAATTGAGAAGTTCTCACCTTTGGTTTCCACTCCTCCATTCTATTCTGAATTTCTGAATTGTTTAGATTCTGTTCGCTTCCTGCCAGTTCCATCGCAATCTGTTTTCAAGCGGTTTATATTAAAAATCACATTTTTAATACAGTGCTATTTATTTAAAAATCACATTTTTAAATCGCTGCTATTTCAGATTTTCAAAAATCTTATTTATAAAAATCTGATTTTTGTTTCTGAAACAATATGCTAATTTCATTTTTAAAACCAATGTATATTTTTATATTTTTAAAACAAAGTATATTTTCACATTTTTATAACAAAGTATATTTTTATATTTTTAAAACAAAGTATATTTTTATATTTTTAAAACAAATGCTATTTAAATTAAAAATCTATTACTGCTTAATATACAAAATTAACTTAACTAATATAATTAAAAGGAAAAATAACCTTTATCCTTTTCTGGTCTATTTAGAAATGTAGTGCTCGTTGTCAGGGTTCCAACAAATCTTTGTTTATCCAATTCTGATAAGAATCGAACAAGTTATCAACGTTCATAGCTAAAATAACTTAACTTAAATAATCCTTCCTTTTAATTAATTGAGAAATTTAACTCTCCACTAATCCATCTCCCTCCTTCATATTACTCTCCTGTAACCGCTACCCAAAAGCTCCATCCCCAAATCACCTGTCCCACCATAAATACTTCATCGGCCCCACATCGGATGATGTCACCCCATCGGCCTTTGAAGAAGCCACCACCGCCCGTTGTTGCCTTGAAGTTCGAACTCACGGTGGCCCCCAAAACCGACGGCAAACACAATCACTTTCCACCCAGTATTCAGAGAGCATATTCCATAACGATCAAATCCATATAGGATTATAGAGCTTGAGTAGCTCTACAAATCTCGTTTTGATTCCATCTTGAATTTTGAATTTGATTGCATGAATTTAGGGTTTCTTTTTGGAATGAAATCGTCCCTTGATCGATAGATGGCGGTGGCAGATAATTTGGCTTGGGTTTGGGACTAAGAGGGATATTTATATAAAATATATATTATTATTTTATTCACTTAGTTCCAAATTAACTTGTTTAACATTTTTAACTCCAAACCAAACCCAACGACTATCGACCCCAGCTAATTATCCCCATTCTGAACCCAATGGGATATATTTTGTAACCCAATTCGACTGTTACGATCCATTTTTATCAAAATTAAAACATAAATCAATATATATTTAATTTGAACGCACATTTTAATTTACCGAGGCCACATACTGACTCTAAAAATTCCCGAAAAATAAATCTGGCTATGTTGGGAAGATATGTTCCCAATAAAACTAATTTCATCAAATTTGAAGACCGTTTAAAATATGGTCGTTTTCTGGTCGATCCAATTTAATTGAAATTGGTCAAACGCGTTTTCTTTTGCCACGCTCACATATTGATCCCAAAAAGTTATGAAAATTAGAATCTAGCAATAATTTGACATCCCGGATCGAATGAAAGTGGTTTCGTTGAAAATGGAGGTCGTTTGCAAAATGGCTATTTTTAAGGGCTATATATATTATATATATATATATATATATATAAATTCCACAGCGACTTTTCTGAATTTCAAACTGGACATAACTTACAATCTATAAAGTGAAATCTTAGTTTCTTACATCCGTTAGAAAGATATTGTTAATCAGATTCAAATATTTCTTGTTTCGTCCAATTCTGACTTATATCGAAATCTGTATATTCATTTGAAATTAGAAATCGAATTTTCGAACTACCACGCCATTTCAAGCTAGTTATATAATTAAAGTAAAATATACGTTCTAACTTCGTCGAAAATAAATTTTTCATTGTTATTATTTAAAATAAATCATTTTAAATATTAAAAATTCATTAAAATAACCAAAATAAAAAATTAAAATTGGTTCTGATTTTCCGGGTTGTTACAGAATCCTGATTCGAACGATGGTGGTAGTCCGTACGCTTACGTAGCATAGTAATGGCAGATATATGCAGAATGTAACATTGTTATATAGAGATCCGTATGTCACTCCGGCATAGGATGAGGGACTGTACTTTCCTGTGGTATTACAAGGGAGACAGTGCGAGTGGGGAACCATGGGGTGTACCTCAGTATTGAGGGGTAGCTACATATATACCATATTAGGTCAATCCTCTGGGAAGTAAATGGTTACGACGTGTGTATAAGTGTTGAGTGTTGTTAACCTAAGTAACGTAACAATCAATAAAATGTAATGGAACTGTATTTGTAGGGATCATTCCGTTTCTGGTATACTAGTGTTGGTGCGGTGCAGAGAAATGTATTTAAGAAGTGCAGTATATTCTGTTCAAACTTATCTGCTCAGTTCACACTTGTCCTTGTTATTGTTATCTTGTTCTTCCAGTTTTTACATACCTGCCATGATACTTTAATTTATTTATATTTAAAAGTAATTGGACTCTCCAGACTTTATGTTTGACCCTTTTTGTTTCCTCTTCTCTCTCTTCCGTTTCCCCTCAGGTTCTCGGGGTGGCAATGCTTAGAGTTGATTTGGATTCTTTCAGCTTAGCTTGGATTGTGGATATTGATGTACCACTTTGACTTCTTGTCAACTCTCTTATGGCTTTGCATGGGAAATATGGTTTTATGCTTTAGTACTCTAATATTTTTGGCAAGACAGATTATTAATGTAATTGGTTATTCAACTTATGATGTGAAATCAGCATTTGGGACCATGATGTTTTGATTTAAATAATGTTTTTAATTCTGCTGCTATTTTACATGTCTGTCTTGTGATATTATGTTCTTGTTTACCTATAACGCTTCATGAAACTTAATGCATTCTATATAGTGTGACATTAATGGACGTAGGGTGCCGAATTCGGTATCAAAGCATATGGTTATAAGAGCGGATAAAATATTTTGAAAACGGTTTACAAAAAGGTCTCAAAAACAAAGTATTTTAAAATAAAAAAGTTTGTTTTTGAAAAACATATTTCCTAAAGCCATAAATATCTTCTCGATTCTCCGCTTGATTCCTTTTCCTTTTCTTGTTCAGGGAACCGTTTCTTCCCGAAAGGGTATCCCCATTTCGGGATGGTTCTATAGGCATGTTAAAACTACGGTACATGTCGAAGGGCAAAGAAGTGCCCAACCTCCATCTGTAGCCACAGTAGTTTCACCTGCGGCTTATTTTCTCTTAAGCCTCATAAGGATTTTCATGCGATGAAGGTAGCTTTCAAAGACTTGTTAGCATGTTGCACAAGGATGGTTAAAAGGAGAATAAGGGAGCTGGGGCTAAGCAGCACAACCCAAAGATGAAAGAAAATGGTGGCTTAAGAAGGGAATATAGATGAAAGAAGAAAAGAGGAAATACCATAACTACAGAACGGTGGGTCATCTGAAAAAGGATTGCAGAAAGAGAAAAGGTGTTTGTTGCCACTTTGGTAAGGTGGGGCACCTTTTAAAGGAGTGCCCAAAGAGACAAGGACAAGGCCAGAGGGCAGGAACTTCTAGAGGGCAGGCTAATGTTCTCATTGCTGGTGGACAGGATAGGGCGAGAAAAGTTTCCGCCGAAGGTTTGACTCCTATTTCTGATCACCCTGTTGGGATTCTTTTTTTTCTTCTGGCGATTCACATTCTTTTATATCTGATCCTTTAGTTGAGTCTCTACACCTAGATACTAGTATAGTTTTGGATCCCGTTATTGTCTCAACCCCCATTGGAGGTACGGCTCATTTATCGATGATTTGTCGGGGTTTGAGAATCTCTATGTTAGGCATCGAGTTTGATTGCAACGCATATGTTCTTGATTTCAGAAGATACGGTTTGGAGCCATTCTAGATTGTGAAAGGAGGGTCGTTACACCTCTAACTTGCCATGGAATGACTCTTGCGATTTCTTATGACCCCAAAAGTGTCTGTCATGCTTCTCCTAGAACCTCTTCATAAATCTATCGATGATTTGCGATCTGTACCAATAGTTGTGAGTATCCTGATGTTTTGATGAGGTTCGAGATTTACCCCTAAGGCATGAGATTGGTTTCTGCATAAACTAGGTGGACAATGCAAAGTTGGTTGCATTACCTGTATGACATGTGACTCCTAAAAGAAAAGAGGGAACTTTGTAAGCAAGCAGGGGAGCTACTTGAGAAGAGGTTTGATAGGTGAATCATATCGGGATGGGAAACCTATTCAAGACAGTCCTTGAGGAAGCCCATCATTCTAATATGGCTATTCATCCAAGCAGTGATAAAATGTATAGAGTTCGAGGTAGTGGAGCCAAACTTGCGAGAGGAAGTGAAAGTAGCGAAGGAAACAACGATTAGACGAGTTCCGACTTGCATCCTTGGATCAGAGGTTAAGAAATTGTGCAACTAAGAAGTGAAGCTAGTAAAAGTGCAATGGGGAGAGGACCGCGAGGATGCTACTTGGGAGGCTGGGGACAAGATTCGCGCTTCATATCCTTTCCTTTTCGAGAATATGTTCTTAACTTCATTTTCCAAGCTTCGAATTAATACTTGTATTTGTCATTTGAATATCTCCTATCGATCGAGTCTTTAGGTAGAAAACTAACGAATGTAATCATGTGTTTGAGATATTCTATGTTTGATGGATGCAAATGTTTGCTAGTGATTGCTCGTGGGTGCATATACATACAATAGGCACTAGATCGGCTCAATCACTTACATATTGCATATGGATGTGTGTACATTTTAAATTTTTATAGATGAAAATGGGTGTATCGTTACATTGATGTTTGCATATGGATGGATGATTGTGCACAAATATAGAACATACATGTATTAGGATAATTTACATACATTTTGGTTACATGGCACAAACATACATTGCATTAAGGAGGTCAACTAAATCAGTAGACTGCATGATCTTTTGCATTAGTTTACGGACATATAAACACTATTGCATATGTTCATAAATGCATTAGAAATTCCTTAAGGACAATGGATGCCTGTAATTGCTAGATGAATGTATGATTGTTGGATGTTAGGATATATGTTCTTCTTAACTTGGAGATTTCGGGGACGAAATCCTTTGAGCAGGGGAGAATGTAACACATTGTAATTTTAACGACACTAAAGATGATGAATTAAAGAATAATTAATTTGAAATAAACTATTAACAATGAATCAAGGAAAACTTAAATAAATATTCAGAATTAAGTAAAATGGACTGTGCTATTGTGTTTGTCTCGGAATTCTGGTCAAGATAGACACTAAGTTTGTGTAAAACGCACTTCGTATGAAGAAGTTATTAAGGTTTGAAGTTTGTATGCATAATAAGGAATATATATATACATATATAATTCAAAGAAATTCAAAAATCAAAAAATACGAAATCGACGCGCCAAACAGGGAAAGGGCCGACCGTTTGGGGCCCGACCCAGGCTCTTTGGGGTCGACCCCGGGGTTGACCCCGGGGTCGACACCGATGTAGGGGGCTCGACCCCCATGCAGATCTGGGCAGTATACGTTTTTCTGAACATGGACCGATTTCGGAGCTAGATTCGTTGGTTCTAAGTTATATAAAGGACCCTAAACCTAGGTTTTATTCATCTAAAAATATGGTGGCGATGGTGGAGCTCTGCTGCAACGAATATTTAATAGCCTTTTCTTCTCCAAATCCAATTCAGCAAAGATTATACAAATTCAACGATGGCTAAAACAACAAATCCAACGTGTTCTTCGCAGTAATTTGGATCCATTTCCTTAGATCTATTCACTGTGAGTTCATGTTATTTTTAGATCTAAATATTTAATTGGTAATTATAAAATGTATATAAAAAATTGGATATTGGATCTATGTCTAAACAAGTTCTGTTATGACATAATTATAAGATCTTCCTTAATATGATCATATCGTCACCATGTCAAATCTTGTCATAATATGCCTATTCGGTTTTATGCCTAATTCTATCAGTTTATTATTGATTCACTATTATGCCTATTCTTGATTCTCTTCTCTCCCTCTTTTCCCTTTTATTTTTTTATTGCCAGGCTACCTTCGAGCCTAGGCCTAATGCTGAAATATGCGAACGTACGAAATTGGGAACAATTGGGAAAGATATAATTTGGGGGCATAATTGGTATTGGAAAATATAAATATAAATTTGGGCATAAAATATGGAAATACACGAATATGGATTTAGGGGCATATATCGTGTTGGATAATGTGAATATGAATTTAGGCATAATTTGGAAAATATGATATGGGCGTAAATTGGAACTTATGTAAAATATGATTGGGGTATAAGTTGGAATATATGTGTTAGCCTACTTTGTGAACTAGGCTACACAAAGAGGAAACAACGAAAAAGTCGTCAGTCGGTGCGGATCGGATGAAGATAGCGCAGGAGGTAAGTAAATACCAAGAATGATTCGGATCGGATCAGAATGGCATCAGCATCATAAAGCAAGTGGCTTCGGCGGTTCGGATCGGGCCGACACTTCAGTGGCATCAGAAGAAAGCAAGCGATCAAAACGGTTCGGATCAGATGAATACTTCAGCAGCATCAAAGGACAACAAGTTGCATCATCAGATCGGATCGGAGGCCCCGATCCGAACCCCTTCTCCTATCTGAACCCGCAACCGTTCCTGCGTATATCTCCTGAAGACTCTGACAAGATCTGACCATTTCTTCAGCGATCTCCTACTCAATCAATGCGCTGTAACCATCTTGGAGCTTCCGAACCCGACTCTCAAGGGATGAATGACACGCAATTCCGAACCTGAGCCACTTCGAGGAGATTTTTCACCTATAAATACACCACCTAGAGGCATTTGAAAGGATCTTTTGGCAAGTTCTCAGTCCATACATCCTCCATAGCCGAATTCTACAATCATATTCAAATTAAAATCATCTCTTAAAGCCCATTTTTGAGAGATTTGAGTGAGTTTATGAATTGTAATCGTGAGGCTGAATGAGAATTCTTGCTGTATTCATATTCAAAGTACCAAATCAAAGAAAACAAAGTGGACGTAGGCTCGTTAATGCCGAACCACTATAAATTGCATGTTCTTTACTGCTTTTTGATTCTATTTTGTTGAATTCATATCTAATTTGGGTGTTAGAGCCAATTTTTGGTCTAACACTATGTGAACATGAATTTGGGCACAACTTGTACTGAAATATGTGAATATGAACTAGGGCAATAAATTAGCAAATATGTTAATACAGATTTCAGCATAATATATATATATATATATATATATATATATATATCTTGATTTGTGACTTGGGAAAAAGGCATATTGTGCATAATGAAATAAAATTAAAAAGGGGCATGAAAATCTATATTTGGAATAGGGAAATTTATTAATATGAATATGCCTAAAATAGTGGAACAGTAGTAATGCTTAAACATGAGGTTAGATTGCACTTATGATGTAAGTCTGCCCGGAGCCACCCGGCATATCCAGGACCACAAGTGATTAATCTAATGTGAGGGGTCTAATACATAACAGCACCGTGACATGAAGTTAAATCTAAACTTGTGGTTTAAGTCTGCCCAGAGCTGGCCGACATATCCAGCGTCCACAATTGGTTAACTTAATGTGAGAGGTCTGGGAACTAATAAGTATAAATATAAAAGATAAGATGTTTAGGCTTGTCCTAGGGACAAGTGGAAATTATAAATTAGGTTATAATAAATGAAAAAGGGAATAAAATAACTTATGTAAGGGGATAAGCTGTACTTAATTGTAAATTAAGTTATTTACAAGAGTAAGAATCTGAAATCTACATATGAGGACAACATGAGTTATATTTATGGAAGGGAAACTTATTAGTAAAACTTAGTTAAGAGAACTAAGTTAATAAGTAAACAACAATAAGGTGGAACTATGATTAAATGAGAAAGAATGAGGAAATCTTGAAAAATGAAATAAGATATATTTAATCATAGACATTAAGTGACATGTTAATTAGGAAACATGTGAATTGAGATATACTTAATAACATATTAAGTAGAACATGTTATTATAATGATGTAACCAAGCAAGAATACTAAAGGGATTGTGGATTACAGACCTAGAGACATAATCTAGAGAATAACATGTTGTGGTCTTATTAATGAACTTAAATGGGTTAAGTTATATAACCAAAATTAATAAGCAAGAGGAACTTGGTAACTTGATTAAGAATTCAGTATGAATGAGAATAACCAAGTTAAATGAAAACCTGATAAGGTAAGGCAAGAACATAAAAGAATGTTTAGACGTAGGGTCTAACAACATATTAAAGTGAGGCGCTTGGACCAGTCCGCAAGTTTGATGGTGAATAACCCAACGGGGTAGATCATCGTGGTGTTATAAGGCATAAGCGAAGCGCACTTTTATCTAATTATTCTGTCGGCTCCGAAGGACTAGAAGGGGAAGCGCGCGGCTTCCTAAGGTAGGTAAGATGCTCCTAGTAGTCCTCTGTGTGGTGGCAGATGTTTTAGGCTGTGCTCGCAAAGGTTGGGTCTGCACGTAACTACTAGGTGGGTGGGATTTGACTGCAGGAGTAGCTATGCAGTCAGAATGCTGTGATGCGATGGCACCAGGGTGATTTGGCGGTTGCCTCAACGAGGAGGCGAAGGGTCATGACCCACAAGGATAGTAGATTGTCGGATACCCGTCATCGGCAGCTAGTGGGATGCGGAAATACTAGAGCTAAAACCAATAGACCATTCACCCTTCACTATTGGGGCACGGTGGTTGAGGGAAGACGCCAAATGGATGTTTAGAATGTTTTCTTTAGGGGCAGTCATTTAGCTCTTGTAGTCTTTACTAGTTGAGGTAAGGGTCGGGGTGAGTCCATAGACACCATGAAAACAGACCCTAGGAATATCTGTAGAGGCTCTTAAAGACGAGCTTGTACAGATATAGAAAAGCTCCCGACCGAGTTCCGTGTTTCTTGTATCACCCTGCCACGGAACTCGGTGCACATTAGAGGACGTGCGATTGAGGCATCGAGCTACAATTACAGTGCATACATGGGACAGTCTAAATACATGCATGACTGCTCTAAGTGATGTATCGTAGACTTGTGGGCATTACTCCAGAATGAATTCTGATTCGATCGATGGTGGTAGTCCGTACGCTTACGTAGCATAGTAATGACGGATATGCGGAACGTAACATTGATATATAGAGATCCGTACGTCACTCCGGCGTACGATGAGGGACTACGTACTTTCCTGTGGTATTACGAGGGAGACTGTGCGAGTGGGGTACCATGTGGTGTACCTCGGTATTGAGGGGTAGCTACATATATACCGTATTAGGTCAATCCACTGGGAAGTAAATGGGTACGACGTGTGTATAAGCTTTGAGTGCCGTTAACCCAAGTAACCTAACAATCAAGAAAATGTAATGGAACGTTATTTCTAGGGATCATTATGTTTCTGATATACTAGTATTGGTGCAGTGCAGAGAAACGTATTAAAGAATTGCAAGATATTATGTTCAAACTTATCTTGCTCAGTTCACACTTATCCTTTTTGTTGTTATCTTGTTCTTCCAGTGTTTATATACCTGCCATGATACTTTTATTTACTTATATTTAAAAGTAACTGGACTCGCCAAACTTTGTGTCTGACCCATTTTGTTTCCTCTTCTCGCTCTTCCATTCCCCTTCCCTCCCCCCTCCCCCCCCCCCCCCCCCAGGTTCTCAGGGTGGGAGTGCTTAATTTGATTTGGATTCTTTCAGCTTAGCTTAGATTTTGGATATTGATGTACCGCTTTGACTTCTTGTCAACTCTCTTATGGCTTCGCACGGGAAATATGGTTTTATGCTTTTGTACTTTGATATTTTTGGCAAGGCAGATTACTAATGTAATTGGTTATTTCAACTTGTGATGTAAACTCAGTATTTGGGACCATGATGTTTTGATTTAAATAAAGTTTTTAATTCCGCTGCTATTTTACATGTCTGTCTTGTGATATTATGTTCTTATTTACCTATAACGCTTCATGGAATTTAATGCATTCTATATAGAGTGACATTAACGGACGTGGGGTGTCACAATTCATCGCCTAATCACGCAACCTCCACCAATTATTTTGTAATTCTTCCAACATGAAGATTAGATAGCCTCTCAAGCTCTTTCAATTCATACAGGAGTGAAAAAAATTTGTGTGATATTTTGTGTGAATTTGCGGCTAGAATTCGCCGAACTCACAGTCATTTTCAGGGTGGAGGAGGAGTTTGTACTCCGATGTGCTCACGGCGGTGGCAGCTAACATCGTGGGCTGCGACGTGATGGGTTTGGATCGGGTTCTGGAAGCTTTGGGAGGCGCGCACAAGCAGTGATGACAATGGAGCAATGGGTTATCTCGGTGTCCAAAAATAAACGAAGAGGAAGAATGGGGCCTGGATATTAAACACGGGTTAATTAACGCTAATGACAGATTAACGATTAATTATGGTGATTAAGGGAAATTGTATATATTTAAATTGTTTTAATATAAATTAAACCTTAAATTGGTGATAACATGGCTATATTAAATCAGAACTTCGCAAAACCAGTTGCGTTGAGATCGTCGTAAGGAATACTACACAATAAAATGGACTGGACAAGATTTGGAGCTCGCATGAATTTTGGTTAGATTAAACATCCTGTTTAATTTAATTAAAATAATCGTTTGACAAAGATTTCAAAACCGGTCAATGTGAGAACTCTCTCACTCAAATATTTTGTACAGTTATTTATTTTTATAGTTGAATATGTATTGATTGCCTGTGATTGCAACATATGTTTGGTGATTGATGGTTGTTTACAGTTTTAATGTTACCATTATTAAACTGTGATTATAAATGTTTATAAATATAATATTTACATTATAAATTATTTTGAGATGACAATTTACCTACCCATCTCCTAAATATGTAGATATGATCACATGGATTGTGATGTAAACCCCACAAAGGTATTGGAACGATAATTTTACACATCGCCGAAGTATGCAAATAATAATATTTGTTTGATAGTTGAAAACCACACATTGGTATGCGAATGATAATTAATTCACATCTCCTTTGGATTTAATTGTATGTCAACTGATTGATTGACAAACCATAGTAAGCAATATTTAATGCCTATACAGTTGTAAATTGCACTCTGGATGTGAATTAAATGTTTAGTAGTTGTTTATTACTATTTTTGAATACATGCAATGTATGGAATCCATATAAATAAAACTATATGGTAATTGATTGAGCCTGATTTCAGTTTAGAAATAACGAATATTTTAAAATATTATTCCATGAAGAATCAAAATATGATTTTGATGTCCGATTTTGGATGGACATGAAAATATTGAAATATTCATAACTGAAATGAATATGAAGTCAAGTTAAGTAGATATACGCCAATTTAACTTGAATGGAATTTTTTGCCGATTTTATTTATTTTATAATGAATATCGGAAAGATTTGATTTCAAAATCTGATATTCTGAAAATATTATCATTTTAATATTATATTGATATGGAATATTCAATTTTGATATAAAACTTAAATGGAAGTTGGAAATCGTTTTTAAATGAATTAATAAATGTTTTATAAAAATACATTTTAAAAAGGAAATCGATGAAATATATTATATAATTAAATGGCCTGAATAGAACGTATCGCGCAGCGACCGTTCATGAATTTCAACCATTGACTTTGAAATGACGTAAAGGGAGATCCAGCCGTTGGATTCTCCCCAAACTAGAACTGTTGGGTTCGTACCGAAAAGAGCTTTCGAATGTTATAAGAGATTTGAAATCTAATGGTTAGATTTCAAGATACGTCCAAGTCATTTTTGGAAAAGGTCGTTATGGATGCAGTTCGGCGGACGATATTGGAAACCGACTGCAAGGGCCTTAATAAATTTATTAAAAATATGAATAAATTGTGTAGAATCATAATAAATGATTTGGAAAGATTTTTCATGAAATATTCTATGTTTGTAAAGATAAAAGATATGTTTATTAGAGTAATTTGTTTATCAACTTAAGTAAAGAACTAAAATGAATTGAAATGGTTTTGATATAACCAGCATTTTTCCAATATATATAAATTGGAATTGATTTAAAGGGAAATAATCTTCGGAATATTTTGATATTGGATTCCGTGATTATACAGATATTGTTGAGGAATTTGAAAGATACAGATTTCGTTATTCCCGATACGATATTTGTTGGATTCAGAATTTGGTACTGAATATAAACCGATACGATTTCTATTCAGAGCCTTGTTTTTAATATCAAATTGGATTTTGGGTTTGTCATGAATGGCGTCTTAAATAACACAATTCTTAAACCTGGTTGAGAAAAGAATAAGTCTTTTATTTAAGATTTGGAGAAGTTTTAACAGTTAATTAATTTACTTGGAATTGAATTGAAATTGGATTTTGGGTTTTTCATGAACTGTGTTTTAAATAACACTTGTTCTTTAACCCAACTAACAACGAAGATATGATTTGGAATTTATAAATCTTTTAATCAAGATTTAATGGAAAATTTTCAAAGTTAACTTTTCCAATTTAATATATTAAATTGGAATTGAATGGAATTTGATTTGGTAATAACCGAGATGAGCTGCTGAAAAGGAAGACTGTTACTATTTATGGAATTTAATAGGCTTTGTCGTTATTCTGTTTATAGCATTAGTCTGATGCGGGAATTTATATTGATTACATATTGTTATGATTTCCATGTAGATTCCATTTTGATGGAAGATGATTTTGGGTTTATCGCGAACGATGTTTCAAATGACATTCGTTCTTTAACCCAGTTAAGGACAAGATTTATTTCCTAAGTTGAATAATCATTGAATAATGATTTTTGAAGACTAAAACTAAGATGGAGTTATAATGAATCTTTATTTAGACAGAAATGTGAACGTGATAATTAAATTTATCAAATTCAAGAAATGTTCGAAATGGAGTATCACCAGTTTTACTCCATGCGATAGTTAAATCTTTAATTAGATTTTAATGTGAAATGGTAATTAAATTTACCAGTAACACAATGGGTGTTAGATATGGAGTACTACCAGTTTTGTTCCATGGGATTAATAGGTTGGGATCGGGAAAATAAAATGAGTGATTACATCGGTAAGGCTCGTTAATCCCGACTAGTTGTATAAACCTTAATTTGGTATAAAATTGTGAAAAGATATTATAAAATCTTTTGCAATGGTTTTCAAAGAAAGATTTAAACAAGAGGTTTAAATAAAATAAATCTTTTATAAGATTTATGGGAATAATACTCAGTATTAAGAATACTTGAATAAAAGAATATTCTGAATTGGAATGATGTGTTTTCATAATACTTGATTATAAGATACGCAAGTTATTCGAAAAGACCAGGTTTAACCCATTCAGAATAAATGGTACGACGACTAAAAGTCGAAGATATTGATGAGGGTGATTGAAGACCAACGATCTTCACATTGAATGGATTACTATTGATGCCCTGGATTTGGGTTGCTCCCATGAAGGGGTTATAGTGGTAGTGGTCCGGACGTACTTGTTGACTATCCGGATATGCGAGGGCTTCTCTCCTATATTGGATATATGGGATGAGGAATAAGGTGCCTTCGATTTCGTACAGACCCAGAACGGACTTGCAAATGTATTGTCTGTCTGACATTGTATTCTTATTGTTTTATTCGTTGAACTCTACTAAATATATATATTTGTTTGATGGTGGAGAATTTATTCTGTTGCTTAACATACTTCTCTGAGACATATGAGCTTAGAGGTTATATATTGGTAGACGTCAAAGATATGGTATGAACTGATAATGTGGCATGCAGAGTTATAGTGATCCAAGCTTTTGTTGAAAAGCAGAGCTTGGTGGACGATGACCAAATCATAGCTTTAATATGGCACAGCTTTGTGTTACGTTAATTCACGAGCCTCACACACCGGTATGATGGTGAACTGATGGTTAGATCAGTATACTTTCGAGATGAGGATAGCAACTTATGGGTTGAAGTTCGACAACTTTTAAGGTTTTCATGGATTCGGTTGACCGAGATGTGCTGAGTGTGGTTGCTCTACACCTAGTAGGGATAGGGCTTATACCTGATTCCCAGAAGGATAGAGTAAGCGGTGTTTTCCAATGACCTGGACTTGAGCCGAAGTGATACTTGTTTCCTGGATATAGTACGTACGTGTATTACGTTGTTTTCCAAAGCCCCGGATGTAAGCCATTGAGTATTACACTACGTGATCGATCTTTCGAATCAGTAGCCATTATGATGGAAATTCAACTTTCCAATACGAGCTTTATGGTTTTAGTTGTAAACCTATATGGCGACATAGTAGGATGAGGTACTATCCCTTCTATGATTGAAACATTTATATTTGAAGTTGATTTCTTCACTATGCACTAATAATAATAAAAGATAAATTTCGTGTATCAGGCATATTTGGCCATTATAAGATAAAACTCTATCCTCTGGTTTGTGTTTACATTATGTAATGGTACCTGAATCTTATAATGGCTTCATTTTCCTTTTTAGCATTGCGTTGTTTGTTTTATGGTATTCTTGGGAGAAAACCCGTTCCGTGTTACACTACGTGGTTCCTTGATGTACTCAACATAAAAAAATGAAGATAACAACTGTTTTAGTTCTTACACCAGTCCCATGACTAACTCGGAGTTTATTCTTTTCACCTAAACTCTGCGTGCCCATATTTTCCACACGGGAAGCTGGTAGTTTTAGTTTCCACAGATATATCTTTTCACATGATCCTGGCTTACGAATGGAGCTATATTCAGAATGCTTTGTATTCATGTATTTCTTTCAGTTGTGGTAGTTGATGTTTTCCGCTGCACATTATATTATTTTTCGTTGTATATTATTTATTCGTACTCTGATATTCTTGTACTCTGATGTTAAATTGTTGAAGAGCAATGAAATGTTCTCACGTTTGTGTTCCGATGCGTCGTGTTCTCAAAGCAGTCCGCCTTCTTGTTCGGTTTGCGCCAGTCGGGAAGACTGGGTTGCTACAGGTACCTTCCATAACCTACATTCAAAAAAATATTACAAGGGTATAAAAATGCAATTCAATTTGTTAAACTGTATATGCGTACTGTAAATTAGTACCATGATAACATTTCATATCTTCTCTATGAAGCCTTAGTTTTAAACTGAAGTTGCACCAAATGAATTTTTGTTTTTGCAGTACAACCAACATATAATAGTGTTATTTGAAACAAAATCAAGGATGTGGACAACCAATCCAAAGTTTCTAAACCTAAATTACAATTGAAAAATATAACAAAATATTAAAATTATAATATGACATGTTTTAGTTAAACATATTCACTACGCTTGCAAATAAAGAATATACAACTACTCAGTTGTATAACTATGGTAAAATCTCAAAAAATTCATGTATTTAGCTAAAATTAATATCAAGATCGACCCTGTTGTGTTCTTATTTGTCGTCTTTCAAACATTTAAAGATCTATTCACTTTCTCTTGCTTTTGTTCCCTTTCTGCTTTAGCTATAGCAAGTGCAATAAATAAAAATACACGATGCAGATATAAACAATTACAAAAGATGATGCAGTCAATACCACACTTGATTCTCGCTTAAAAAAAATTCTATTGTTAGATTTTGAAATAAACCTAACAAAAAATTTTGAAAAAAAATATATGCATACCTAGAGGATCGAAACTCGCAGAATAGAAGCAGGCGAAATCCAAGTGATACTTTTTCAATTGATTAACTTTGGTTCAAAATCGGCTTTCAATTTGTCAATTGTGGTTTAAGACCGGCTTTTTCGGAGTCAATATTTTCAAATTGATTTGTATAGGAGAGGAAGAAACAGAGCAGAGAAGAGAGGAGAATGACGCGGAATTTAGCTTGTGAATGAATCTAGGGGAAAAAAATCGGGTTTTCTCGGTCAAATGGAAATGGTGAGAAAAGCGGAGGGATTTGCGTGTTTACTTGGATAGCGGAGGAATTTGCATAGGAGAGAAGAAACGGAGCAGACTAGA
This sequence comes from Allium sativum, assembly GCA_030737875.1. Lineage (NCBI taxonomy): Eukaryota > Viridiplantae > Streptophyta > Magnoliopsida > Asparagales > Amaryllidaceae > Allium > Allium sativum. The sequence goes on along the minus strand of CM060923.1, from coordinate 533,329,093 downwards.
GAGGAGAATAACGCGGAATGCAGATTTTACAGCCGAATTTCATTGGAATGTACAATTTGTTTTTGGATCCCTTACAGTAGGGAAACCTCCCTAGCGGTTAGTTTGATTGTATCTATAATCTCAACTCAGGATCTTGTCTTGGATCGAAGTGAAGAATGATGCTGAAAGTGTTGCTGTATTAGGGTATTTCGTTGTCTAGGCTATATTGCTTCTTAATTGTACCTATTAAACGTTTGAATTATTGTACTAAAATGAATTTATGAATCACTTTTTTGTATGGATTATAGACACTATAATTGAAATATATATAGGCAAAATTGACAAGATTAATCCCAATTTTCATGTGTCTTCCCATATTAATCCATAGTTTGAATTATTTTTAATTAATAATAAGTTTGGGGGTCTCTTCCCATATTGATCCCACTTACTTTCTGACCTGTTTGACAAGTTTATAACCATTTATTTTCCCAAATACAACATCTCCATCCAAAATCAAACAGCCATTCCTACAAAATAAAACATCTCGTCTAAAATAGAACATCTCGTCTCTTTCCGTGATTTTGTAGTAGTTGATCGATTACAGATTTTGCTACCGCTACCTCCAAAATCAAACAGTTGTACTAAAATTATCCTTTCTCTTTCTCTACCAACTTGGGTCAGCATAGAAGCCCTTTGGTTTTAATTATTTTACGGTTGTTTGAAACGAGCCTCTTGAGACCATCCACGGGACTTCCGCGCAGACGAATTTGAGCTCGAGCTTGACCTTCAGGCTCTCGTTTTCTCTTTCTTTCCTATTGTGGTAGTGGTCGGTGAAGCTTTATGAATTGTTGCAATGAATGGCATTTCTTGTATGCCTTGTACTACGGAGACGACACAGGTATGTTTTTTGTTGGGAGGTTTGGTGAAGTATACTGCTCTGACCATGGAATATCTGAAGTATTCTAGTGCAAATTTCGGTAATTGAGAGAAAGCTCCACTGAAGAAGATGGTGACACACTCTCAGTTTGCATAAGGAGCCAACTATTCCACAACCTACCCCTTCGGTCAACGTAGAATCCAGACTGGAACGCCCAGAATGAAGTGTGCCGGCTGGAATTTTATAACTTTCATCTGACGCTTTCTATATGTTGTATTATATAGTTTTCAATGTAGAAATCTTTGTTAGTTCTATGCATTTGTAATCTCTTAATTATAATTTTCATTATAAAGTGTTCCTATGAGCTGTTAACCTTGTCCATGGTGAAAGAGAGACTTGGGGTAATCTTCAAACTGTGGAATTATTGTAAAAATAAATATACTACGGTGCTGATAGCTATTACAAACTTTGAACTGTGTTCTAGCATTTTCTAAGTTATTTATAAAATTTGAATTTTCTGCACTTCCCAGCTTCAAAGAGTTTGTAGGTAGTCATCCTTTATCCGAAATCAGAACAACGAAGGAAGCTTCTATTATGTTCGTTCCTACAAATACAAAAGGTTCAAATGTAGAACAATCTGGAGTACTGGAGATGGAGAAGTATATTGAATTCAGGGAAGACCTCTATAAAAAAATCTAAGGAGTACGACTCTAAAATCATTGACTTTGAATTAGGCATCAAAAGGCCTTACTTCCATGTTAGACCACTTGATGCTGCAGAACTTAAAAGTGTTAGGGAATGCAAAATGTATCGCTAAGGCAAAGCAAACTCTAGAGGGGGGTGAATAGTGTTTGTAAGAATTTAAACAAAATAAAAAACTAAAGTGAACTGCAGGATGAATCAAACACCACAAACACAATCATAGACATAGATTGTAATAACCCGGAAAATCCGAGCCAGTTTAAAAATTTTCTTTTGGCAATTTTAGCGAATTTTGAATATTTCAAATGAATTATTTTAAATAATATCGACGGAAAATTTATTTGAATGGAATTCGAACGTATATATTTATACGTCGTCGTTAGAATATAAATATTTATATATAATTATAAATAGAATTCAAAATGGCGCGGTAGTTCGATAATTCGATTTCAAACTTCAATTGAATGTACCGGGTGCAAAACAATCCGGATTTTAGCGAAACCAAAAATAATAGGATCTATTTGCGAATATCTTTCCAACGAATCCGACAAATCGAAATTTCATAGCGGGAATATAAAGATATGTCCAGTTGAAAATTCTGAATAGTCGCTATGGAATTCAGGCCATTGAAAATAGCCATTTTGCAAACAACCTCGGATTTCGATGAAACCACTTTTGTTGGATCCGTGATGTCAAATTATTGCTAGGTTTCAAATTTCATAATTTTTCGAATCAATATGTGAGTGTGGCAAAGGAAAACGCGTTTGACCAGTTTCAGTTGATTTTAATCGACTAGAAATTGGCCATTTTTCCAACGGTCTCAGAATTCGACGAAACTAGTTTTGTTAGGACCAAATCGTCAATACGAAGCTAGAAAATATTTTTCTGGGATTTATAGAGTTCGTATGTGACCCCGGTAAATTGAAATGCGCGTTCAAATTCAATATACAGAGTTATATGTTGATTTTAACGAAAACTGATCGAAATGATCGAATCATCCTACGATACCTATCCCATTGTGATCGGAATGGGGGTAATTAGCTATGGGCGGCAGGCGGTAGGCCTCGTTTCGAGGTCGTATGTAAAAGTCAACTTTTTGAAAAATAAAAATAAAACCTTCCTCTCCTTAACTTCTCTCTGCCCCCCCCCCCTTTATTCATTCGTTCAAGAAAAAAAAAGAAATCAGAAGGGGGGACGCGATCGATGCCCCCCCCCCCGATGAGTCGCCGCGCCCCAGGGCGGCGCAGCCACCACATGTCGCCCCATCCTCCTCTTCTTCCCCCTCCCTTCTTCTTCCTCTCCTCTCCGACCAGTCGATCCCCAAACCGACGAGACGCCGCCGCCAATCACCCACCGCCCACCCCCGCATCAACACTGCCTCCCTGGCCCCCTGGCCGTCGCTGCGCCCTCCTCCTCCCTCCGACCTTCCCTGCTTCCCTCCTTTCCCATTTGAAACCCTCAGGCCCCAAAACGAACACCGCTGTCCCCGCCCCAAAACACCCCATCGACTCCACTACGACCACCAGCGAGCTTCAACCATGCTAGCGATCGAAAATTGTGAGTAATGTTTTTTTTAAATACATTATGAGATCTGATTTACTTTGTTTATTTAAATCATGTTTAAAAGTTTATATTTTCAATTACAAGAAGGTTTGATTTTTATAGATGTAAAAATATGATCTTGCCAAAGATTAGATTTTTAAAATAGAAAGGATTAGATTTTCTTTAAATAAAAGATTAGATTTTCATTAAATGACTAGCGAGATAAAAATTAGTTATATATATATATATATGGTGTAGCGATAAAAATAAAAAGATATGACCTTTGAAAGTAAAAAGATATGATATTTGAAAATAAAATAGCATTAGATAAAAATAAGGATTTTTATATGCAAAGGTATTATTTTTATATGAAGCGAAGAAAATATAATTTTCATAGTATATAGATAGTAAAAATATCATCTTTATAGATATAGCGAAATAAAAATATTTATTTTTGAAAAGGCGATATTTTTCATATTGAAAAGGCGATATTTTTAATATTGAAAAGGCGATATTTTTCATATTGAAAAGGCGATATTTTTAATATTGAAAAGGCGATATTTTTAATATTGAAAAGGCGATATTTTTCATATTGAAAAGGCGATATTTTTATACGATGAAGAGTTATATTTTTATACGATGAAGAGTTATATTTTTATAACATGAAAGTTTATATTTATAATAACAAAGAGATTATATTGTTAGTAAAGTAAAAATTCGATTTTAATATATTGAATAGCGAAGTAAAAATTCGATTTTTATATATGTAGTGGCTACGGGCAGCGAAAGTGACAAAAGGCGAGAACGATGAAGATTTCTATTAAAAAAGTGTCGTGGAGTTGGGATAGCTATCGGTGAGAACTTCTCACTCTTCAATTTCTTATTCTAGTTGTATATATATATATATATATATATATATATATATATATACTAGGATGCAGACGGTGTTTAGTAGCACCCGACACCCGTCATCCACAGACCATGGATGGCTTGTTTGTTAAATTGTTTGGATGTGTAGTTGGTTAGTTTATTTGGTTTGAATTGAATTGTTTGGTGAAATGAATGGATTTGATTGATGTGTGAATGGCGTGGGCCTTCACTAGACCGGGGATAAGGCTAGGCCTCGTCCCGTTTCTAGTATCGTGTCGTTATGCCGCCGAAATTTTCTAAAATAAGTTAGAAAAATAAAAATATCATTTTATTTAAAGAATGAACTGAATAGAAATTCATATGTTAAAATAAAATGTTTTATCGTTAAAAATATAATTTTTAACGTGAATATGAATATAGTGAATGTGAATAAATAAATATTCATTTACAAACCGGACGGTTTGTTTATGTACACTGATTTGACTGACATTGATTGGGACGATAAATTTTACACATCGCCCAACTGCACAAATAAAAATCTTTGTTTGATTGTTTGAAACCCCACACGGGTATTGGGATAAAATACGGTATACACTAATCCCAATAATTAGTTGTATGTCGATCGATTGATTGACAGGCTGTTATAAGCGTTAGATATCTATATTTGATGCTTATACAGTGTAGTGCACTTTGGATGATGGTTGATTATTTATTGTAACAACCCGGAAATTCTGGGCCAGTTTAAAATTTTTATTTTGGCAATTTTAGCGAATTTTGATTATTTAAAATGAATTATATTAAATAATATCGACGAGAAATTTATTTTGAATATATTTAGAACGTATATATTATATACGTCGTCGTTAGAAAATAAATATTTATATATAATTATAAATAGAATTGAAAATGGCGCGGTAGTTCGATAATTCGATTTCAAACTTCAATTGAATGTACCGGGTGCAAAACAATCCGGATTTTAGTGAAACCAAAAATGATAGGATCTATTTGTAGAGCCTAGTATGGCGACATAGTGGGATGGGGCGCTTATGCCGTCTATGATTGATACTTATGATTTGAAATTGTTTTATACACTATGCACTTATAATAGTATCAAACGATTTGTTTTAAACGTATCAAGCATTCTTTGGCTGTTATAAGGGAAAACCCTATCCTCGGCTGCGTTGCATTGTGTGATGGGACCTGGGTCTTATAACAGCTTCATTTTTCTTTATTTAGCATTGCGCTGTTTGTTTTATGCACTGGTATTCTTGGGAGGAAACCCGTTCCGTGTTATACGGCGTGGTCCCTTGATTTACCTAACTTTAAAAATAAAGATTAACTGTTTTAGTTCTCACACCAGTCACATGACTGACCTGGAGTTTATTGTTTTAACCTAAACTCTGGGTGCCCTTATTTTCGACACGGGCAGCTAGTAGTTTTGGTTTTGCAGATTTATATTCACAGGATCCTGGTTTACAGCTGGAATGATATCCGGAAAGCTTTGAATCCGTATATCTCTTCTAGTTGTGTATTGTAATATTTTCCGCTGCGTTGTATTTAAATGTAATTTAAATCTCTGATATTTCTGTGTAATATTCATTTATACTCTGTATATTCTTGTAATCTGATGCATTGTTGTAATATACAATGAAATGTTCTTCTGTATGTGTTCTGTTGTAGCTTGTTCTCGAACTATCCGACGCTTTCCTTTACGCGGAAGTTGCGGGTCTTCACAGTTGGTATCAGAGCTTTGGTTTACAGAGCTCGAGAACAAGACACATTAGAACCATACGAAAGAATTCATTAGATATTGGATTAGTAATATCCAACGGGAATGACTCGTTAGAGATGGGATCAGTAGTATCCTAGAACGAGTGTGAAGAGTATATTTTTAAAATGAAAACAATTTTGTTTTGAAAATTTAAATCGTTTTATACGTATTTGAATATTTATTTATTTTGAATATGGACAATCCAATATATAAAGATTTTGCATATACGCGTCATGAACGTATATTCGAAGTTTTAATATATTAGATAGATATAGGGTTACACTCTAGTCGCCCGGAGATGATATTGATGATAGCGATCGCATCATCAATATTTATGTTCGTGTTTCGAAGGTGTGATTTTCTATATATTTCCATTAGACTGGTGTGAGAACCAAAACTAATATAGCTAGAACACATTGTGGTGAATTGGCATCAAAAACATGATTTTTGTGTATGTATCAAATTATGAATTTGAAACGTTAATCCACTAATTGATTGATGTTTGTGTTGTTTGTTTAGTTGTTTGATAATTTTGAACCATTATGCCTAATTTGATCGAATATTGAATAGTATTGAAAATTGGTCGCATTTGCTCGCATATACATATATATCATTGAACAGGTCATAGCAAGGAGGCTAGAGCCAGAGAATAAAATTTGTTTGCCCGACAAATAGGTACATGTTTACTACATAATTTACTGTTTTGTTTGGGTGATGATGATTTTATGAGCCTATTGGCTAGCCGCTTGGATTTTTCTTTTTCTTTTTGAGATCTGAAGGACCGGGGAAGCTATTTGAAATTCCCCGATGCTCCCGGTGCAGGGGAGGTTATGGCGAAATTTTTCAAAAATTTAGGGTGTTAGCCAAATTTTTGAAAATTTGAAAATTCTCAGAAACTGAAAAGTTGGGGAATGAAAGCCAGATCGAACGTAGAGTTGATTAATCAAACCACTTTCGACTTTGTTCCTTTTCGAGGACGAAAAGTTTTAAGTGGGGGAGATTGTAACAACCCGGAAATTCTGGGCCAGTTTAAAATTTTTATTTTGGCAATTTTAGCGAATTTTGATTATTTAAAATGAATTATTTTAAATAATATCGACGAGAAATTTATTTTGAATATATTTAGAACGTATATATTATATACGTCGTCGTTAGAAAATAAATATTTATATATAATTATAAATAGAATTGAAAATGGCGCGGTAGTTCGATAATTCGATTTCAAACTTCAATTGAATGTACCGGGTGCAAAACAATCCGGATTTTAGTGAAACCAAAAATGATAGGATCTATTTGAGGATATCTTTCCAACGAATCCGAATAATCGAAATTTCATAGCTGGAATCAAAAGATATGTCCAGTTGAAAGTTCTGAATAGTCGCTATGGAATTCAGGCCCTTAAAAATGGACATTTTGCAAACGACCTCGGATTTCGACGAAACCAGTTTTGTTGGGTCCGGGATGTGAAGTTATTGCTAGATTCCAAATTTCATAATTTTCTGAATCAGTATGTGAGTGTGGCGAAGGAAAACGCGTTTGACCAGTTTCAGTTGATTTTAATCGACTGGAAAATGGCCATTTTTCTAACGGTCTCAGAATTCGACGAAACTAGTTTAGTTAGGACCGTATCGTCAATACGAAGCTAGAAAATATTTTTCTGGGATTTTTCGTGTTCGTATGTGACCCCGGTAATTTGAAATGTACGTTTAAAATAGTATATATAGATTTATATTTTAACTTGAACGGAAACTGATTGTAACAGCCGAATCAACCTACGATACATATCCCATTGTGTTCGGAATGGGGGTAAAACGCTATGGGCGACAGGCGGTGGACCTCGTTTAGAGGTCGTATGTAAAAGTCAACTTTAGGACGAATAAAAAAAAAGGAAATCCCTTCTCCAACATCCTCTCTGCCCCCCCCCCCCCCCCGTATCATTTCAGAAAGAAATCAAAAAAAAAAAAAGAGAAAAAAATGGCGACCTGAGACCGCGCCCGCTCCACCCTCCTTCGTCGCGTCCGCCACCAACTCCCCTCACCCCGCCTCCTCCTTCCCGTTCTCGCTCCTCTTCTCTCGTCGAACGCGCCGCGCGAGCCCTCCCCCAAATCCTACCCTAACAGATGTCGCACCTCCCCACTGTAACACCCCGAATTTCAATTAACACTAATGGTTAGTAATTAAAGTATAATTAATCTCAGATATGAGAATCAGGGGAAACGGGCTGCGTCATTGCGTTCGTCTCGGAAAAATACGCGAAATAGAGTCCGAGTTTGCGTAAAACGGGTACCATATGAAAGAGATATGGACGAACGAAGTTAGGCAGAAAAACCCGAAACAGGCCAGAAATGCACTGGCGCACTTGTGAAGTGCGCCAGTACAAAAATACACTGGTGCACTTGGGAAGTGCGCCCATGTCGGGATAGGAAACCTGCACAGTTTCTAGAGAGTTCTGTGGTTGGGTGCACCAGTTTGGGGTTTGGGCTTGGTCTTAGGGCTGGTTTCTGGAAGGTTCCGAAATCTAAGGGTCCTAATCTAATTTACGGTTAATCTAAGGGCCTAAAACACTCACCTAATCTATAAATACACCCTAAACCTACCCTAATCCATACTAAAAATAGAATTGAGGGCTACATGCCGCCAAATTAAATCTTAGAAGGAGCCTCCACTAATTTATGAAGAGGGTTGCAAGCTAATCACTCTCTAATCAACCTCTAATCCATTCTAAGCATCTTAATCTTCTTCATTTGGAGTGCAAATTGGCTAGTTGTGAGTTTCTATCACTCTAATGATCAATTGCTAAACTAAGTAGATGAGATATGATGAGATCATATGGTTTTGTTTGGGGATTAATGGGTTTTAAGTCATATGACATGATGTTAGTTTGCTAATGTATGTGGGTTATGCAAGTTTTGTGCTTTGTGATCATATGTTAATATGCAAGTTACATGTATGATAATGTAATAACCCGTATTTCGATAACATGTTAAAACGAGAATCAAGGCAGAATTTAATTTTAAATTCTGAATCAAGTAAAACGGGCTATGCCATTGCGTTCGTCTCGGAAAAATACGCGAAATAGAGTCCGAAATTTTGTAAATCGGAGTCCGTATGACCCGGTTAAGGCCCAAAGAAGTTTTCGGGAAATTTGAATTTCGAAACATGCAGAAATGGGGCCAGGCGGGAAAATTCCCGCCCAGACAAGTCGACTGGGCTGTCGACAGGGCTGTCGACTTGCAAGTCGACAGGCATGTCGACAGGCAAGTCGACAGGGCTGTCGACTTGCCCTGTCGGCTGATTCTGGTCTGGTGCACCTATTTTCTATCTTGGCTAGGTTTTTGGGCCTGGTTTGAAATCTGACGTTTCAGGTTGGTCCTAGGGTTAATCTAAGGGCCTAAAACTATCCTAATCTCTATAAAAAGACCCTAAACCTAACCTAAATCCCTAAAAATCAAACCTAGCAACTAAGTGCTGCCAAAATCAATTTTGATCATGGCCTCCATCTCCAATCCCTAGAGCCTATGCATTCAAATCGGGTTCAAATCAAAAGGTGCAAGCTTGCTACACCAAATAGAGGCCAAATCAACGTTGCTATGTGAGTTTCATGACGGATCTTCATCAAAGGAGCCACCTTTCTTCGTCAAAACGATTCATGCTCCTAGTCCTCTTGCCACGCTATGTAAGTTCTAGCTACTTGTAGATTTAAACGATGATCTTGATGTGACATGGGATAAAATGCAAAGTAACATGAGTATGTTAGCCTATGGGAACCTAGTTTGCCCCTTTATCATGAACATATGACTTTGGGTTATGTTGTAACGATTAAACCATGCTATTCATGTTACATTGGACCTAGTTTGCCATGCAAGATTGGACCTTTGCTTGTGGTATGTTAGCATGCACACTTGAAACCACTTTGACTCATGAAACATGTGCATGAATGTGACTTTGAGGCTATGCAAGTATATGAACACGAAGTCCCTTATGATAATATGCAAGTTTACTTTTTTTTATCACATGAGTAACATGGGCATGTTCATCCCTTCATGATAGGTTTATGACATGAACACTTATGCAAGTAATCCCCTTTTATGCTATGCATGTTTATGGCCAAATCCCCTTGAGATACTATGCATGTTTGTGGCCAAATTTCCTTGTGATAGAATGCATGTTTGTGGCCAAATCACCTTATGACACTATGCATGTTTTTGGCCAAGGTTGTGCATGTGGAAGCCAATCCCTTTTTGGCATCATGCATGTTTTGAGGCCAATATGTGACGTAGTATCCTTACTATGTTGACTCGCTTTTGCTTGCGTTGGAAAACACGACTTTGGGGTAGTTAGATAAACATGAACATGACGCGAAATCTTGACTTGAATATGACATGAAAACTTGACTTGAGGTTACATGTGAACACGACATGTAAGTTGAACCAAAATGGGGGCATGACACGTGGGGTAAACTTGGGACTGGAAATTAGACACGTATGGGTTGTAAGCGTAATATAACACTAGACCAAACATGGAAGTGGTCAACTCGAGGTTGGGTTGAGTTTGTAGCATAAATCTACCCGGACCCGCCCGGCTTAACTAGTAGCTACAAACAATAGGATCCAATGTGAGAAGTTGGTCATGTCGCGCTTAAGACCCGAGGTTAGACTAGGTTGTGGTGTAAATCTACCCGGACCCGCCCGGCTTAACTAGTAACCACAACAAGGTCTAATGTGAGAGGTTGAGGGTGCATTAATTAAATTAATGCCACATGATAAGGTTAAGTAAATTTGACTAATGACACTTAACCGATATGACACGAATGGGTAGGTTAAGTGGGACCGGACTTGATTTCTTAATGACACTTAACCATGCAAGATGATTAGGGGATGAGGTTAAGTAATTTACACTTAACTAATCCGACTTGGTAATTAGATGGGGTTAAGTAATTAAGACTTAACTAATCTAACCACGGTAATTAGATGGGGTTAAGTAATCCACACTTAACTAATCTAAACACGGTAATTCGATGGGGTTAAGTTAAACACTTAACCAATTCAAACTTGGAAATTCAATGAGGTTAAGTAACCAATACTTAACCAACTTAACGTGATAATTTAATGGGGTTAAGCAACTTATACTTAACCAATTATACATGATGATTTGATGGGGTTAAGTAACCTACACTTAACCAATCTAATACGCGGACCTGATGGGGTTAAGTCACGAGACCTTTTTTAGAATATACTTAACCATTGTAGTACGATTAGAGGATGGGGTTAAGCCCACCTATACTTAACCAATCCGACTCGATAATTTGATGGGATTAAGATAATCTATGCTTAATCGATTTAGCAAGATAATCCGATAGGATTAAGGTAAGCTAGTACTTGACCAATTTGACTTGATAGGGTTAAGTCATGAGCCTCTGGGTACACTTAACCAACTTGTAGGGCTAAGTCTTGAACTTAAATACTTAGCCAATCTTGACGTGATTCGTGGGCGGGTTAAGGCATGGACTTGAATGATAACACTTAACCCAATAAGACAAACCCTAGTTAGAGGAACTAGGTAGAGAATCGTGGTTAATCAAGGATAACGGGAAAGGAAGCTAAGTGGTAAACCTTAGTTAAGGGTATCTAAGTAATAATTCTTAGCTAAGGACATAGGATTAATTCACAAAGCGATGAGTAACCTGATACGGTAGGTCATCGCTTAGTATACGAGGAGGAGCAAGTTATCTGGCTTGGATAAAAGCTCCAGCGCACTGGGTGCCGAAGCGGAAGCTTCGGGGGACGTGAGGATACTCTTGGGATCCCTCTGTGGGCTGCCAGGTAATTATACTAGGCTCATGAGAGGTTAAGGTCTGCGTTAGAAGGACCAAGAGTATGCCTTGGTTGCTATGCGAGCGACCTAAAGACTGGGATGGATTAGCGTGGAGTCGACGATTCTTGGTTTTTGCCCTGGATAGCACATCGCCGACTACCTACCATCTTTAGTCAATCGTGTACGTGCGGAAAGGCAGGGAACCCCCAACAGACCATGTGCTTGCTATCGAGTCATGGGTGAGGTTGGCCCGTAGGAAAGTGGGGCTATAGTGGGGCCGTGGAGTGGTTCTTATACATGATTTTTCTTGGATTGCCTTTCAGTAGTTGAGGGAGGGGTCACGTGGGACCATAGCCACGGGTACAAAAACAGACCTTGATATCTGCATCAGCAGACGATTTAAAGCTCCCGACCGAGTTCCGTATTTCTTGATTTGCCCTGGCACGGAACTCGGATGGCACATTGGGGAACATGTGCATCTAGACATGGAAAACGATTCACGATACATACGTGGGATCAAGGGCGCGGTTGACGGGTGGCGTAATCCCTAGTGGTCCTAGGTGGCCAAGACCCAAACCGAGACACGAAAACGTTCATTAGGTAGCATAATCCCTAGCGGTCCTAGGTGGCATAAATCCTAAGTGGACGCGCGATAGTTCATGGTAAGGAAACACAACTAGATCAAGGGTTGCAGTCCAAAACAACTTCAAGGATAAAACGTTTACATGGAAAAGCCCGTATGGCATACGGCAAAGGACTGAACTTATACATGGAAAGAAACATACGAGTTGGGAAAACCTACATATGCTATATGTTAGGATGACATGGACCATTTCATGACATGGGGCAAGGGACATTCATGGTTAACACATGACGCGGGGAGGGATACTAGTACGAGAGGTGCAGAGCAGATATACATGTTAGAACCAGGGAAAATATACATAATAGATACCGTGGGATATTAGACGGGGTAGATACGTTGGGATAGTATACTTGATAGAAACCTGACGATGTGATACCTTGATTTATCATGACACCATGGTTTATCACGATACCTTAGTTTAGCTTGCTACAGTAGTTCAGCCTGTTACCCTGGTTTAGTTTATCTATCTTGTAGTCATCCTTATGTTTACTTTCAGTTTATGCATGTCATGTTACCTTTACCTGTTTTTATACTGAAAGTAGATAGGACTTACCAGTCTTTATGACTGACCCCGTTTTATTTCGCCTCTTTGTCTTCCGTTTCCCCCCCAGGTTTCAGGGAGGAAATGATGTTGTTTAGTTCGGACTTCTTCTGTTGAAGGTCATCATGTATGGCTTGATGTATAGCTTGGTCTTCTCTTGGCTATGGCTGCCTCACCGCTTTACTTTGGGGAATAATTAATGAAAAGGTTTTTATGCTTCTTTATTATTGCAAGACAGGTTTTGATGTACTCTGATGTAAAAGGCTTTAGACCTTAATTATTAATGTTTATGAAAGTTCGATTTTACTTCCACTATTTTATATGTTCTGTCTTGTGATATTTCTGTGCATGTTTACCAATAATGCCCCTCTAAAGCTAGTGCATTCCTTTGCGAGTGACCCTAGCGGAGGCGGGGTGTTACAGATAATATGCAAGTTACATGTATGATAATTATGCAAGTTGTATGTTTCTTCATATGCAAGTTTATGAGTTCATATGCAAGTATGTAACATGTTATGCAAGTTCATATGCAAGTTTATGAGTTCATATGCAAGTTATGTAACATGTTATGCAAGTTCATATGCAAGTTATGTGACATATTATGCAAGTTCATATGCAAGTCATGTATTTGTTAATATGTAAGTTTATGTAACGTGTTATGCAAGTTAATATGCAAGTTATGTGACATGTTATACAAGATTATATGCAAGTTATGTGACATGTTATACAAGATTATATGCAAGTTATGTGACATGTTATACAAGATTATATGCAAGTTATGTGACATGTTATGCAAGTTCATATGCAAGTTATGTGTTTGTTAATATGCAAGATGGCACCTTTGAAACATGTTCATACATATGCAAGTTGACACCTTTTATATGTGTTATGTCATGAGAACGAAATTACGTGGGAATGGTGGGGTTAATTAAATGCATATGTTAATAAGATTGTGTGAAATTAATATAATTATGCATAACATAAAATAAATGAACATAGTATGGGAATTTGCCTATTAAGTTAGGTGTACCCATACTATGTGTTGGGAATTTGCCTATTAAGTTAGGTGTACCCACACTTTGGAGTTGGGAATTTGCCTATTAAGTTAGGTGCACCCATATTCCTAAAATAAACAGGATAATATACACAAATTATGGGGGTGATTAATTAGGAGTAATTAATCGATTAAGACACGAGGTTGGACCCGTTTGTAGTATAAGACTGCCCGGAGTTTACCGGCTTAACCAGGCATCTACAAATGACGGTCCAATGTGAGGGGTCTTAATCATAAATTAAATACGTAACAAGGGTAAATGACACGAGGTTGGACCCGTTTGTAGTGTAAGACTGCCCGGAGTTTACCGGCTTAACCAGGCATCTACAAAAGACGGTCCAATGTGAGGGGTCCTTTACACGGTTACGGTGTTAATCAATTAAGAAACACTTAACCAGATAAGCATGTAGTGGGGCATGGGGGTTAAGTGGGTACCTTGGGTGGTATGTGGAAATTGCTAGTGGTTGCCAATAGAAAATATGATAAAATACTTAACCAAGATGAAACATGTAATTAAACATGATTAAAGGGTTAAGTGGGAAACACTAGTGTGTGGGCCAAGCTTAGGGGGATGGCTTGTGCTGGGGGCCCATTTCAACCAGTAACCCATACGTATTTTAGTGGGCTCGACCCATGTCGAGGACGGGACACGCATACTGGGCTTGACTATAAGAGGCCAAAATGGGTTAGCGGTGGCAACGCATGACCAACGTGTTTCATATGCGTGTGTGGACCCGGGCTGGTTAATTTTATCAGGTTGCCACGTTGGGGAATGGTACACCCCACGGTGGGGCCAGCACGGGTATCTACGTTAGGGAGCCGATCGAATGGGGAGTAGTGTGTACACCTAGTGGATTGTAGGGCCCCGTGGCGTCTACTTAGTCACCTAGGGGTACGCGAGAACTATTAAGTTAATTTTATAAGTCCATGGGTGGGATCAACCTTTAAGTTAGGAATGACTGGTGTGGTGCAGTTTAGTAATTTACCTTTGGAAGGGTAGATGCGTCTTTATCTTTTATCTTAGTTTAGTTGACTGCTTAGTGTAGCCATTCATCCCCATTAGTTACCGTATATCAGTTTATGTCTTCTCTGGTTACTTTAACGATTGTATTGTTAAAGTTATAGGACTCGCTCAGACTTATGTCTGACCCCGTTGTTTTTATTTTTTTTCCCAACCCTCAGGTCCTACGGTGGATCCTAGCAGTAGTGGAGCTTGATCGGATTGCTGTTCCAGTCTTTAGGAGCTTGGATAGATGTAAAGCTCCAGTTACCCAGTTATCTTTTCTTTTGTAATGGCTATTGTATGAGAGTGGGATTTTGTACTTCTTTATTTTGATGGATATTGTACTTGACTTTTATTGTGGTTTTATGATGTAACCAGACATGTTTTACTTCCGCTGTTATGAGATGATGTTTTAAATTTCAAGTACTATTTATATCTGTCTTGTTGTAATTTTTCTGTTCTATATTCACTAAAATACTCCACCGATGCTATGGCATTCCCTTAGTGAGTGATCATAGCGGGAGTGGGGTGTTACACGTGGTATCAGAGCTGAAGGTTACCGGAACAGATAAATTTTTGAGAAAAATACTTTTTAAAAAAAAATAGTAAAGGTATTATTTTTGGAAAAAGTATTTTCAAAAACATGTCTTTTAAGAGAAAAGTTTTTCAAAAAGAAAAGCATAATCCCCAATAGCCATATCTTTATCTTTCGGAATCTCCTTTTTGAATCTTTCCTCTTTCGTTTCAGCATGGCTGAAGATCTTAACATCCCGGAGGGCTTAGTTATACCACTATGGTATAGGAGGTTACAAGAGGCTAGGGCCGCGGCTGCGGGTCCAGCCAATGCTACTACACCAGAGGCAACCGCTCCTCCTCCTCAGCCTAGAGTGGATAATTTTGCTAAGATTTGTGAGGAGTTCAAGGCTATAGGAGGAAAACCTTTTCTAGGTTCAGAGACTTTCGTAGAGGCTAGAGATTGGCTTAAGGAAGTGGAAGAGTTGCTAGATATCTTTGAAGTGGAAGAGAGAAAGAAAGTCAAGTTGGCGGCTTGGTTAATGAAGGGAGAGGCCTCATTCTGGTGGGAGGTCACTAATGGAGAACGCCCTGATGACTCTTGGGAAGATTTCAAGCAAAGGTTTGGGGCTAAGTTTTTCTCAAGGGCAGAAGAGAATCTGTTTATGGAGAAGTTCTTGAATTTGAAGCAAGGGAATCTCACGGTGAAAGAATATGTCAACAAATTCAATCAATTAGCAAGGTTTGGCATAGAGTTGGTGAATACACCGGAGAAGAAGGCTTTGAGGTTCGTTAGAGGCTTGAACGAACCATTGCAAGGAATAGCTATGACTCACATTCCTATGGGGGCCACCTTTGAAAAGCTTGTCTACATGGCACTTATGCATGAGGATGATAAGAGTTCTAAGGCACCAGAGAAGAAGGGGGATCAGAAGAAACCGCAACAACAACAACAAGGCAAGGGTGGAAAAGGCAATGGTGACAAGGGGAAGAAGAAGAAGAAGTGCTTCAATTGTGGGACCCCAGGCCACCTCAGCAAGGATTGTCACAAAAAGAAGAAGACCGGTTGCTTTCATTGTGGTGAAGCAGGACATCTTGTGAAGGACTGCCCAAAGAAGGGGCAGAAGACGGGGTCTACCTCAGGAGGTCAGGTGCAAGCTCTTATGGCACCAGCTCAGGCAGGGGGGCAAGTTCAGGCTCTCTCAGTTCCACCGATTCAGCAGAGAGGTAGAACTATTTCCGTTGAAAGTCTGGTTTTTCTGTTTGATCATCCAGTTCGTACTTTGTTTGACTCTGGCGCATCGCATTCTTTTATCTCATCATCGTTAGTTGAGTCACTGCACTTAGACACCAGTCTAGTTGATGATCCCTTGGTTGTTTCAAACCCAATTGAGGGCTCCATATATCTGTCTATGATATGTTTGGGTTTGAAGATTTCTATACTTAGCGTTGAGTTTGGATGTGATGCTTTTGTATTGGGATTCACGGGCTATGGGTTGATTTTGGGCATGGACTGGTTATCCAGTAATGGTGCCGTTCTTGATTGTGAAAGGAGAGTTGTCAGGCTTATGACCCGCTTGGGTAATACTCTCGAGATCTCTTGTAATCCCATGGAATCTGTTTTGCTAAGTTATCTTGAATCGCTCGATGCTTCGGTCGAGAGTTTGCGTTCTGTCAGAGTGGTCCGGGAATATTCGGATGTGTTTGAAGAGGTGAAGGGTTTGCCTCCGAAGCGGGAGATAGATTTCCAAATTTATTTGGTGGATAATGCCAAACCAGTGTCTTTGCCAGTGCGCCACATGGCTCCTCGTGAGAGAAGAGAACTTCATAAGCAAGTAGGGGAGTTGCTTGAGAAGGGGTTCATAAGGCGAAGTATATCGGAGTGGGGAGCTCCAGTAGTGTTTGCCACGAAGGCGGATGGGTCCCTCAGACTTTGTGTGGATTATAGAGAACTTAATAAGCTCACGAAGAAGAATAGACACCCATTACCGAGGATAGATGATCTCTTTGATCAGTTGGTTGGCGCCTCAGTGTTTTCGCAGATGGACTTAGCTACAGGGTTTCATCAGTTGAAAGTGGCGGAGGACAGTATAGAGAAGACTGCTTTCCGGACTCCGGATGGTTTTTATGAGTGGCTTGTGATGCCATTTGGGTTGACAAACGCCCCGGCGTACTTTGTTGATCTGATGAGTAGAGTGTTCAGAGAGTATCTGAATAAGTTTGTAGTGGTCTTTGTGGATGACATCTTGGTCTTTTCCAAGAGTGAAGAAGAGCATGCCTTACATCTCAGAGAAGTGTTGGAGACTCTTCGAGCACATAGTCTTAAAGCTAAATTCTCTAAATGTCATTTTTGGAGAAGAGAAGTGCGATTCTTAGGGCATGTGGTCTCTAAGGAAGGATAGCTGTGGATCCCGCAAAGATAGTATCTATCCAGGATTGGAAAGTTCCTAGAAATGCTACCGAAGTAAGAAGTTTCTTGGGGTTGGCAGGATATTATAGGAAGTTCATCAAAGACTTCGCGAGGATATCAGCCCCATCAACCCGCTTGACGAAGAAGAATCTGGTTTTCTCATGGGACGTAGATTGTGATGATGCTTTCCGACGGTTAAAGAGAGCTTTGACCACCGCTCCAGTTTTAGTGCTTCCAGATGGGAGTAAGCCGTTTGTTGTTTATACCGATGCTTGTGGGACAGGATTAGGCGCAGTCTTGATGCAGGAGGGAAGGGTAATAGCCTATGGAGGGAGGCAATTGAGAGTGCATGAGAAGAATTACCCTACCCATGATCTAGAGTTGGCCGCGATTGTTTTCGCACTTAAGTCTTGGCGCCATTATCTTCTTGGTGAGAGATTCGAGTTGTTCACTGACCATAAATCATTGAAGTACTTATTCTCTCAGAAGGATTTAAACTTAAGACAGCAAAGGTGGATGGAGTTCTTAGCATCCTATGATTTCGAGATAGCGTATACCCCTGGCAAGGGTAACGTGGTGGCGGACGCCTTGAGTAGAAAAAGGCTATCTTTGAGTCCATTGTTCGTGGAACGGCGAAGCTTGGAGTTTCTTTCTTTGTTCGACTTCAGACCTTCTGTTGACTTTGTACCTGGTTTGTTAGCATCCTTGGAGGTTAGACCTACTCTTTTGGGATGGATTGGCGAGGCTCAGCGAGACGACCCACAGTTGGTTGAGTTGGTAGAGAAGCTTATAAGGGGGGAGTCGTCCAGCCATTTGGGTAGATACACCATAGATGATAGGGGATGGTTGCATAGAGACGGTAGACTTTGTGTACCGCAAGATGAGGGTTTGAAGAAGGCTATTTTGGATGATGCACATCGTTCAAGGATGACTATTCATCCCGGTGGAGACAAAATGTACCAAGACATGAAGAGAGTTTTCTTCTGGGCCGGTATGAAGAAAGATGTGGCCGAGTATGTGGCTAGATGCTTAGTGTGCCAACAAGTTAAAGCGGAGCAAAGGGAACCCGGTGGGTTGCTACACCCATTGGAAGTTCCGCAATGGAAGTGGGATAGTGTCTCGATGGATTTCATCGATGGGTTACCGAGATCGAGGAAGGGCAATACGGGAATTTGGGTTGTGGTAGACAGACTTACCAAGAGTGCCCATTTTATACCCGTGAAGAGTAAGAGGACCGCTCCATGGCTTGCTTCAGTCTATGTTAAAGAGATTGTTAGATTGCATGGCGTACCATCCAGCATTGTGAGTGATCGAGATCCTATCTTCACTAGTGAGTTTTGGAGAAGTTTGCAAGAGGCGGTAGGGACTCAGTTGTGTTTGAGCACCGCATATCATCCTCAGACGGACGGTCAGACCGAGAGGGTGAACCGTATCTTAGAAGATCTTTTGAGGCTTTGTATCTTGGATTTTGGAGGTACATGGGAAGAACATCTTCCTTTGGTGGAGTTCGCATACAATAACAGCTTTCAGTCTAGTATTGGCATGGCACCTTTCGAAGCTCTTTATGGAAGGCCTTGTCGATCTCCTACATGTTGGTGGGAATCTACGGATTAGATCTTGCTTGGGCCAGATATGGTTAGAGAGACTTCAGAGAAGATTGATTTGATTCGAAGAAGGATGAAGGCAGCGCAAGATAGACAGAAATCTTATGCGGATCGGAGAAGGACGGATCTTGAGTTTGAGGTTGGGGACATGGTTTTTGTCAAAGTATCTCCGTTGAGAAATGTTGTTCGCTTTGGGTCCGTTGGGAAGTTAGCACCGAGGTTTGTTGGGCCGTTTCCTATTAAGGAAAGGATTGGACGGATGGCATATAGGGTGGAGTTGCCCGACAGACTTAGTGGTGTTCATGATGTATTCCATGTATCACATTTGAGGAAGTGCTTACATGAGACCGCAGAGGTGGTAGAGCCGGGCTTGCTTAGAGATGTAGAGGTAGAGCGTGATGCGACGATTCGACGAGCTCCTACTCGCATCCTTGGATCAGAAACTAGGAAGTTGAGGAACAGAGAAGTTCAGCTAGTTAAAGTGCAATGGGGAGATGACGAAAGCAATGCTACTTGGGAGACGGAAGCGAAGATGCGTTCTTTGTACCCATTTCTTTTTGAGAGTATGTCTTTTAACTTCTCCTTTATCGCTTGTCTAGTACTTATCTTTAGTATATCCTCTCGCTAGTACCTATGACCTTTAGATAGGGTAAAGCCTATGGTTGAAACATGTGTTTGAAACATGTTATGGTTGATGGATGCATGTGGATGCAATTGTTTGCTAGTGGTTGCTCGTGGATGCATATACACACACATTAGGCACTAGATCGGCTCAGTCACTTCATGTTGCATATCGCATAAATGGATGTGGTAGTTAGATTGATGGATGTATCATGGTTGTGTTATCATGTGGAAGATGCATTTTTGTGTATGGTTGTGCACGCATATAGAAATTGTATGTGTCAATAGGGTTTCGCATACATATTGGATGCATGGCACTATCATGGTTTGCATTAAGGAGGTCGACTGAATCAGTAGACCGCCTGATTTTGCATTAGTATACGGACATATACACACACTTTCTGCATATGTTCATACATCATTAGAAGTTTCTAAGGATAATGGTTGCTTGTAGTTGATGGTTTAGTAGATGGTTGTTTGGTTGGTAGGATACGTTCTTCTTGACTTAGAGATTTCGAGGACGAAATCCTTTAAGTAGGGGAGAATGTAACACCCCGAATTTCAATTAACACTAATGGTTAGTAATTAAAGTATAATTAATCTCAGATATGAGAATCAGGGGAAACGGGCTGCGTCATTGCGTTCGTCTCGGAAAAATACGCGAAATAGAGTCCGAGTTTGCGTAAAATGGGTACCGTATGAAAGAGATATGGACGAACGAAGTTAGGCAGAAAAACCCGAAACAGGCCAGAAATGCACTGGCGCACTTGTGAAGTGCGCCAGTACAAAAATACACTGGCGCACTTGGGAAGTGCGCCCATGTCGGGACAGGAAACCTGCACAGTTTCTAGAGAGTTCTGTGGTTGGGTGCACCAGTTTGGGGTTTGGGCTTGGTCTTAGGGCTGGTTTCTGGAAGGTTCCGAAATCTAAGGGTCCTAATCTAATTTAGGGTTAATCTAAGGGCCTAAAACACTCACCTAATCTATAAATACACCCTAAACCTACCCTAATCCATACTAAAAATAGAATTGAGGGCTACATGCCGCCAAATTAAATCTTAGAAGGAGCCTCCACTAATTTATGAAGAGGGTTGCAAGCTAATCACTCTCTAATCAACCTCTAATCCATTCTAAGCATCTTAATCTTCTTCATTTGGAGTGCAAATTGGCTAGTTGTGAGTTTCTATCATTCTAATGATCAATTGCTAAACTAAGTAGATGAGATATGATGAGATCATATGGTTTTGTTTGGGGATTAATGGGTTTTAAGTCATATGACATGATGTTAGTTTGCTAATGTATGTGGGTTATGCAAGTTTTGTGCTTTGTGATCATATGTTAATATGCAAGTTACATGAATGATAATATGCAAGTTACATGTATGATAATTATGCAAGTTTTATGTTTCTTCATATGCAAGTTTATGAGTTCATATGCAAGTATGTAACATGTTATGCAAGTTCATATGCAAGTTTATGAGTTCATATGCAAGTTATGTAACATGTTATGCAAGTTCATATGCAAGTTGTGTGACATATTATGCAAGTTCATATGCAAGTCATGTATTTGTTAATATGTAAGTTTATGTAACATGTTATGCAAGTTAATATGCAAGTTATGTGACATGTTATACAAGATTATATGCAAGTTATGTGACATGTTATACAAGATTATATGCAAGTTATGTGACATGTTATACAAGATTATATGCAAGTTATGTGACATGTTATACAAGATTATATGCAAGTTATGTGACATGTTATGCAAGTTCATATGCAAGTTATGTGTTTGTTAATATGCAAGATGGCACCTTTGAAACATGTTCATACATATGCAAGTTGACACCTTTTATATGTGTTATGTCATGAGAACGAAATTACGTGGGAACGATGGGGTTAATTAAATGCATACGTTAATAAGATTGTGTGAAATTAATATAATTATGCATAACATAAAATAAATGAACATAGTATGGGAATTTGCCTATTAAGTTAGGTGTACCCATACTATGTGTTGGGAATTTGCCTATTAAGTTAGGTGTACCCACACATTGGACTTGGGAATTTGCCTATTAAGTTAGGTGCACCCATATTCCTAAAATAAACAGGATAATTAACACAAATTATGGGGGTGATTAATTAGGAGTAATTAATCGATTAAGACACGAGGTTGGACCCGTTTGTAGTATAAGACTGCCCGGAGTTTACCGGCTTAACCAGGCATCTACAAATGACGGTCCAATGTGAGGGGTCTTAATCATAAATTAAATACGTAACAAGGGTAAATGACACGAGGTTGGACCCGTTTGTAGTGTAAGACTGCCCGGAGTTTACCGGCTTAACCAGGCATCTACAAAAGACGGTCCAATGTGAGGGGTCCTTTACACGGTTACGGTGTTAATCAATTAAGAAACACTTAACCAGATAAGCATGTAGTGGGGCATGGGGGTTAAGTGGGTACCTTGGGTGGTATGTGGAAATTGCTAGTGGTTGCCAATAGAAAATATGATAAAATACTTAACCAAGATGAAACATGTAATTAAACATGATTAAAGGGTTAAGTGGGAAACACTAGTGTGTGGGCCAAGCTTAGGGGGATGGCTTGTGCTGGGGGCCCATTTCAACCAGTAACCCATACGTATCTTAGTGGGCTCGACCCATGTCGAGGACGGGACACGCATACTGGGCTTGACTATAAGAGGCCAAAATGGGTTAGCGGTGGCAACGCATGACCAACGGGTTTCATATGCGTGTGTGGACCCGGGCTGGTAAATAAGACGTTGTTGCATCGTGTAGATATAAGCCGTGCACCGTTAATTTTATCAGGTTGCCACGTTGGGGAATGGTACACCCCACGGTGGGGCCAGCACGGGTATCTACGTTAGGGAGCCGATCGAATGGGGAGTAGTGTGTACACCTAGTGGATTGTAGGGCCCCGTGGCGTCTACTTAGTCACCTAGGGGTACGCGAGAACTATTAAGTTAATTTTATAAGTCCATGGGTGGGATCAACCTTTAAGTTAGGAATGACTGGTGTGGTGCAGTTTAGTAATTTAACTTTGGAAGGGTAGATGCGTCTTTATCTTTTATCTTAGTTTAGTTGACTGCTTAGTGTAGCCATTCATCCCCATTAGTTACCGTATATCAGTTTATGTCTTCTCTGGTTACTTTAACGATTGTATTGTTAAAGTTATAGGACTCGCTCAGACTTATGTCTGACCCCGTTGTTTTTATCTTTTTTCCCAACCCTCAGGTCCTACGGTGGATCCTAGCAGTAGTGGAGCTTGATCGGATTGCTGTTCCAGTCTTTAGGAGCTTAGATAGATGTAAAGCTCCAGTTACCCAGTTATCTTTTCTTTTGTAATGGCTATTGTATGAGAGTGGGATTATGTACTTCTTTATTTTGATGGATATTGTACTTGACTTTTATTGTGGTTTTATGATGTAACCAGACATGTTTTACTTCCGCTGTTATGAGATGATGTTTTAAATTTCAAGTACTATTTATATCTGTCTTGTTGTAATTTTTATGTTCTATATTCACTAAAATACTCCACCGATGCTATGGCATTCCCTTAGTGAGTGATCATAGCGGGAGTGGGGTGTTACACCCACTGTCAAAGCCAGGTGGCCGGAGCTCCTCCCCTCACCGCGCTGGGGCCCCACGACCCCCTCCTGACGCAGGTCGCGCCGCTATTGGTCCTCCCACCACCTCCAGCGAACGACGCAGCATACCCCCTCCCCCCCCCCCCCTCTTCCGATTTGAACAGTACGTATTTTTTTTACTTTATTTTATTCTTTTTTTCCCCCTTTATCCTAACACATATATGTAAATATTTTGGATTGTAAAAATATGATTTTTATCATGTATGAAGAGTAAAAATATGATTTTTATTAATTTAAGGATAATATTTTTATATGAGAAAATATAATATTTTTATATGAGAAAATATAATATTTTTGTATGAGAAAAGATGACATTTTTATGTGAGAAAAGAATATATTTTTATCTATGAAAAAGTTCGTATTTTTAATATATACGTTAACATGAGAAGTTTAGATTTTTACATGCAATCTTTTCGATTAAAGACGTGATTTTTAAAATAGTAAAGACGTGATTTTTAAAATAGTAAAGACGTGATTTTTAAAATAGTAAAGACGTGATTTTTAAAATAGTAAAGACGTGATTTTTAAAATAATAAAGACGTGATTTTTAAAATAGTAAAGACGTGATTTTTAAAATATAAAAGACGATATTTTGAGATGAGTAGTGAAGTAAAAATATGATTTTTATATATTGAACTTCGAAATAAAAATATGATTTTTATATATTGAACTTCGAAATAAAAATATGATTTTTATATATTGAACTTCGAAATAAAAATATGATTTTTATATATTGAACTTCGAAATAAAAATATGATTTTTATATATTGAACTTCGAAATAAAAATATGATTTTTATATATGGAATAGCGAAGTAAAAATTCGATTTTTACATAGGTAGTGAAAGCGGACAACGAAGGTAACAAAAAGGCGAGAACGAAGAAGATTTATATCAAAGAAGAGTCAAGATGTTTGGATAGCTTTTAGGTGAGAATTTCTCACCTTTCAATTTCATTTTCTAGTTATATATATATACTAGGATGCAGACGGTGCTTAGTAGCACCCGACACAATCGTCCACAGACCATGGACTTGTTTGTTTTGATTGCAAAAATTAATTAGAATATTTGGTTTGAAATTGAATTGTTTGGTGAGATGAATGGATTTGATTGATGTGTGAATGGCGTGGGCCTTCACTAGACCGGGGATAAGGCTAGGCCTTGTCCCGTTTCTAGTATCGTGCCGTTATGCCGCCGAAATTTTCTAAAATAAGTTAGAAAAATAAAAATACCATTTTATTTGAAGAATGAACTGAATAGAAAATCATATGTTAAAATAAAATGTTTTATCGTTAAAAATATAATTTTTAACGTGAAGTGAATAAAATAAAATATTCATTTACAAACCAGACGGTTTGTTTATGTACACCTATTTGAAAGACATTGATTGGGTCAATAAATTTTACACATCGCCCAACTGTACAACTAAAATCTGTGTTTGATTGTTTGAAACCCCACACGGGTGTTGGGGTGAAATTTGAAGTTCACTCATCCTGATTGATTAAATATGTCAATCGATAGATTGACAGGCTGTTATAAGCGTTAGATATCTATATTTGATGCTTATACAGTGTAGTGCACTTTGGTTGATGGTTGATTATTTTCAATGCTATTATATGTGTGTAATGTATGAAAATCCATATAATTAACATTATATGGTGATTGATTGGGCCTCATTCCAATTTGAAAAATAAAGAATATTATAAAATAAAGGTTCATGTGTTGACAGTACTCATCCATTGAGATTGGTCATGTGTTGAACGAAATATTTTAGTAATAAAATTTACATCTTTATCGATATAAAATAAAGGTTCATGTGTTGACAGTACTCATCCATTGAGATTGGTCATGTGTTGAACGAAATATTTTAGTAATAAAATTTACATCTGTATCAATATAAAATAAAGGTTCATGTGTTGACAGTACTCATCCATTGAGATTGGTCATGTGTTGAACGAAATATTATAGTAATAAAATTTACATCTGTATCAATATAAAATAAAGGTTCATGTGTTGACAGTACTCATCCATTGAGATTGGTCATGTGTTGAACGAAATATTTTGATAATAACAACTATTTTGAAAAACAAATATTTGAAATAGAATATTTGAAAATAGAAAATTATGAAGCCGTGTTGATTAGATTGACGCCATTTTGACGTAAATGATATTTATATCGATTTTATTCATTTCGAAATGAATTGAATATATAACGATTTCGAAAGGAATTGAATTAAAAACGATTTCGAAATGAATTGAATTTAAAACAATTTCGAAATGAATTGAATTTAAAACGATTTCGAAATGAATTGAATATAAAACGATTTCGAAATGAATTGAATTAAAAACGATTTCGAAATGAATTGAATTAAAAACGATTTCGAAATGAATTGAATTGAAACCGAATTCAAATTGAATTGAAAGCGAATTGAAATGAATTCAAATTGAATTGAAATTTGAATTGAATAGAAATGAATTTTAAAACGAATTTATAAAGAAGAATTCAATTTTGATTTGAATTGAAAAAGAAGTTGAAATTGCTTTTGAAACGAATTTAAAACTATTCATATAATTCGTTTTAAATAGAAATCGACGAAATATATATTATATATATTATATATATAATATAATGGCCTGAATAGAACGCGCCGCGCCGCGGCAGTTCGCGAATTTCGACCATTTATTTCAAACGGACATTACGGGAGATCCGACCGTCGGATTCTCCTAAAACCGGAACCGTTGGGTTCGTATCGAAAAGAGCTTTCTAACGAATATTAGAAATTCAAAATCTAACGGTTGGATTTGGAGATACGTCCAAATCAAATTCGAAAAAGGTCGCTGTAAGTGCAGTTCGATGGCCATTGTTGGAAATCGACTGTACGGGCCTTGATAAAATTATTAAAAATAGTAATAATTTGTGTAAAAGCATAAGAAATGATTGAGAAGAATTGGGATGAAAAACTCCATATTTGAAAAGATAAAAATAGATTTTTATCGAAATGAACTAGTTTTGAACTAGAATTATAATTCTATTTATTTTTAAATAAATAAATTGGATTTGAAATGGTTTTGAAAATAACAAGAATTTCCAATGACTGCATTGGAATGGATTTGAATCGAAATTGTCTTCGGAATATTTCGATGTTGGATTTCGTGACTATACAGATGTTGTTATGGAAATTTGAAAGATAGATATATATATCGTTATTTCCAATACGATATTTGTTGGTCGTAGAATTTGATATTGAATATAAGCCGGGATATTTTCTATTCAGAGCCTTGTATTGAATATCAAATGTGATTTGGGTTTGTCGTGAATGGTGTCTTCACTAACACTGTTCTTAAGCCCAGTTGAGAAAAGATTAAATCTTTTTATTTAGATTTAATGAAGTGTACCAATTAAATAATATTTAATTGGAATTGAATTTATATTGATTTTTGGGTTTATCGTGGACAGTGTTTTAAACAACACTCGTTCTTTAACCCGATAATTAATGGAATGTGATTTTGGGTTTATCGTGAACTGTGTTTTAAATGACACTGATTCTTTAACCCAGAGAAAGATTAAAACTAAGTGGAGTTTTAATGAATCTTCAATTAGATTGAAATCATCGAGAATGGAGTATCACCAGTTTTGCTCCAGGCGATAGTTAAATCTTTAATTAGATTTGAACGTGAAATGGTAATTGAATTTACCGATAACACAGTGGTGTTAGATATGAAGTATTACCAGTTTTGCTTCATGGGATGAATAGGTTGGGGATTGGGAAATTAAAACAAATGATTACTTCGGTAAGGTTCGCTAATCCCGACTAGTTTGAATTGATATTCAAAAATGGATTAAAGAATAAATTCAAGAAATTTATCTTGGATAAAATTAATGGGAACCTTTCCCTATGAATGTGAAATTTAGAAACTAACTATCGGTTAGCTAAGCAGAATGGTTTTCTGGATATTGACCTGATGTTGGTTTCGGCCTTCGGGGTTAATATTTGGGGAATTATTCTCTTGATTAATTTACGGTTATTGACTGATGAATTGGAATGAGGCATATGTTGTGTTTGTGTAACACTTATTTAAAATATACGCGAGTTATTTGGAAAGACCGGGTTTATCCCATGCTGAATAACTGATACGACGATAAGTCGAAGATGAAGACGGTGGTCGAAGACCAGAAGTCTTCACGTCGTTTGGGTGATTACTGATGATCTTGATTGGGCTGTACACCCAAGAAGATGGAAACAGTTAGTGATCGTCCAGACGTGCTTGGAGATCGATGGATATGCGGGGTACTAGGTGCCTCCGGTTTCGTTCAAACCCAGAACGGACTTGTAAATGGACTGTGTGTGTGACATTGGAATTTAGCCCGTGTGATTGATCTCTATTAAATATATATCTGTTTGGCGGCGGAGAATTTATTCTCTTGCTTAACGCCCTTCTCTGAGACGTACGAGCTCAGGGGTTATATATTGATGGATATCAAACGTATGGAGTGAATTGCCTGTGTGGCGTGCCTAAGTGGCAATTGATCGAGGCTTCTGTTGAAAAGCAAAGTCTTGTGGTGATGATCAAAGCAAGGCCTTTGTGGCGTAGCTTTGTGTAACGTTTGCTTCGCGAGTTTCACACCCGGTATGAACCAAAAACGGGAGAGGACGTCAGGGAGGGCATGCGTTTCTTTCTAGCTAGAAGTGGCGTCAGTGGTTTTACACGCCCTGACGAGTTTGACTTATGTGGTTGTTGCTGTTGCGAGGCGCCTCGGATTGATCGGTCGTTCTCGAACCGATGGAGTCATTTAGTTGGCTCGTTTATGCCCCCATAGGGCGGGGAAATGCATGTTCAGGGTTTAAGTTTAATCCACATCGGTGGACTGGCTCTGAGGATCCAAGGGCCCACCTGAGTCTGGGTCCTGAGGGGCGGGCTAGAGCGTCTCGAATCGGTTGAGGACTATCTTTTGCCTCGGTTCATAGATGGAAACCCAATTTCCAAATACGTGATTCTGCGGTTTTATTTGTAGAGCCTAGTATGGCGACATAGTGGGATGGGGCGCTTATGCCGTCTATGATTGATACTTATGATTTGAAATTGTTTTATACACTATGCACTTATAATAGTATCAAACGATTTGTTTTAAACGTATCAAGCATTCTTTGGCTGTTATAAGGGAAAACCCTATCCTCGGCTGCGTTGCATTGTATGATGGGACCTGGGTCTTATAACAGCTTCATTTTTCTTTATTTAGCATTGCGCTGTTTGTTTTATGCACTGGTATTCTTGGGAGGAAACCCGTTCCGTGTTATACGGCGTGGTCCCTTGATTTACCTAACTTTAAAAATAAAGATTAACTGTTTTAGTTCTCACACCAGTCACATGACTGACCTGGAGTTTATTGTTTTAACCTAAACTCTGGGTGCCCTTATTTTCGACACGGGCAGCTAGTAGTTTTGGTTTTGCAGATTTATATTCACAGGATCCTGGTTTACAGCTGGAATGATATCCGGAAAGCTTTGAATCTGTATATCTCTTCTAGTTGTGTATTGTAATATTTTCCGTTGCGTTGTATTTAAATGTAATTTAAATCTCTGATATTTCTGTGTAGTATTCATTTATACTCTGTATATTCTTGTAATCTGATGCATTGTTGTAATATACAATGAAATGTTCTTCTGTATGTGTTCTGTTGTGGCTTGTTCTCGAACTATCCGACGCTTTCCTTTACGGGGAAGTTGCATAATTTCACATTTATCGTTGCTATTATATACATTTGTTGTATGGAATCCATATAATTAACTTTATATGGTAATTGATTGGGCCTCATTCCAATCGAAAAAATAAAGAATATTATAAAATAAAGGTTCATGTGTTGACCGTACTCATCCGTTGAGATTAGTCATGTGTTGAACGAAATATTTTAATAATAAAATTTACATCTTTATCAATATAAAATAAAGGTTCACGTGTTGACAGTACTCATCCATTGAGATTAGTCATGTGTTGAACGAAACATTTTGATAATAGAAATATTTTGAAATAGAAATATTTGAAATAGAAATATTTGAAATAGAAATATTTTGAAATAGAAATATTTGAAATAGAATATTTGAAAATAGAAATATATGAAGCCGTGTTGATTAGATTGACGCCATTTTGACGTGAACGATATTTATATCGATTTTATTCATTTTAAAATGAATATTGAAAAGTGATTTCGAAATCGAATATTTTGAAACGAATTTGAATTGAATTGAATAGAAAACGAATTTGAATTGAATCGAATAGAAAACGAATTCGAATTGAATTGAAAAGAAAACGAATTTGAATTGAATTGAAAAGATAACGAATTCGAACTGAATCGAATAGAAAACCAATTTGAATTGAATTGAATAGAAAACGAATTCGAATTAAATTGAATTGAAAACGAATTGAAATAGAAGTAAAATCAATTTGAAATGAATTCAAATTGAATTGAAATTTGAATTGAATAGAAATGAATTTTAAAACGAATTTATAAAGCAAAATTTAATTTTGATTTGAATTGAAATGGAAGTTGAAAATGTTTTTGAAACGAATTCAAAACTATCTATATAATTCGTTTTAAATAGAAATCGACGAAATATTTATTATATATATTATATATATAATATAATGGCCTGAATAGAACGCGCCGCGCCACGGCAGTTCATGAATTTCGACCATTTATTTCAAACGGACATTACGGGAGATCCGACCATCGGATTCTCCTAAAACCGGAACCGTTGGGTTCGTATCTAAAAGAGCTTTCTAACGAATATTAGAAATTTGAAATCTAACGGTTGGATTTGGAGATACGTCCAAATCAAATTTGAGAAAGGTCGTTGTAAGTGCAGTTCGATGGCCGTTGATGGAAATCGACTGTACGGGCCTTGATAAAATTATTAAAAATAGTAATAATTTGTGTAGAATCATAAGAAATGATTTGGGAAAATTTGGGATGAAAAAATCCATATTTGAAAAGATAAAAATAGATTTTTACCGAAATGAACTAATTTTGAACTAAAATTAAAACCCATTTAATTTTAAATAAATAAATTGGATTTGAAATGGGTTGTAAATAGAATTGATTTGTGGGTTTATCGTGAAGGGTGTTTTAAATGACACTTGTTCTTTAACCCGGTACTAAATAAAATATGATTTGGGTTTGTCGTGAACTGTGTTTTGAATGACATTAGTCCTTTAACCCAGTAAAAGGAGTTTTTAATGAATCTGCAATTAGATTGAAATGAGAATTGGTAATTTAAATTATCAAATTTAGAAATTGAGCGAGAATGGAGTATCACCAGTTTAGCTCCAAAGCGATAGATAAATCTTTAATTAGATTTGAACGTGAAATGGTAATTAATTTTACCGATAACACCATAGTATTAGATATGGAGTATTACCAGTTTTGCTTCATGGGATGAATAGGTTGGGATTGGAAAATAAAATAAATAATTACTTCGGTGTGGTTCGCTAATCTCGACTAGTTTAGAAAACCATAATTTGGTTTGAAACGACATCCAAAGGAAGATTAAAGGATAAATTTTAAAGAATTTATCTTGGATAAAATTAATGGGAACCTTTCCCTAAGAATGTGGAATTGGAATGAGGCGTATGTTGTGTTTGTGTAACATTTGTTTTTAATATATGCGGGTTGTCCAGAAAGGCCGGGTTTATACCCATTCTGAATAACCGATTCGACGATAAGTCGAAGGTGAAGACGGTGGTTGAAGACCGGAAGTCTTCACATCGTTTGGGTGCTTACTGATGATCTTGATTGGGCTGTACACCCAAGATGAGGGAATCAGTTGGTGATCGTCCAGGCGTACTTGGAGATCGATGGATATGCGAGGAAAGTGCCTCCGGTTTCGTTCAGACCCAGAACGGACTTGTAAATGGATTGTGTGTCTGACATTGGATTTTATTCTGTGTTGATTGATTTCTATTAAATATACATCTGTTTGGCGCCGGAGAATTTATTCTTTGCTTAACGCCCTTCTCTGAGACGTACGAGCTCAGAGGTTGTATATCGATGGACATCAGTCGCATGGCATGAATTGCCTGTGTGGCACACTAAGATGCAATTATCAAGGCTTTTGTTGAAAAGCAGAGTCTTGTGGTTGATGATCAAAGCACGGCCTACGTGGCAGCTTTGTGTATAACGGGAATTCGCGAGCCTCACACCTCGGTATGAGTCAAAAACGGGATACGGACTTCAGGGAGAGCACGACGTTTCTTTCTAGCTTTGGTGGTGTCAGTGACTTACCAGCCCTGACATTTATATACTTTTCACCTATGTGGTTGTTGGATGAGGCGCCTCGATTTTAGGTCTGTAAGGACCGGGAAACGTGTGTTCAGGAATAAATAATTCTCTAACGTAAGTGAGGACCGGCCCTGAAGATCCAGGATTGCCCAGAGTGTGTAGTCCTGAGACATTTGCTAGAGTGTCTCGAAAGCGGAGAGGAGCTTGCCCCTTGCCTCGACTCATGACGGAAATCCAATTTCCAATACGTGTATTGCGGTTTTAATTGTAGAACTAGTATGGCGACATGGTATATGGTACCCATGCCGTCTATGATTTATATTTATGATTGAAATTGTTTTGACACTATACACTTATTATAGTATCAAGTGATTTGTTTTAAACATACCAAGCATGTTTGGCTATTATAAGTGAAAACCCTATCCTTCGGCTTGCGTTGCATTGTGTGATGGGACCTGGGTCTTATAATAGCTTCATTTTCCGAAAAAGCATTGCGTTGTTTCTTTAAATGCACTGGTATTCTTGGGAGGAAACCCGTTCCGTGTTATACGGCGTGGTCCCTTGAATTACTCTCTTTTAAAGTAAAGTTTAAATAACTGTTTTAGTTCTCACACCAGTCACATGACTGACCTGGAGTTTATTGTTTTAACCTAAACTCTGGGTGCCCCTATTTTCGACACAGGCAGCTAGTAGTTTTGGTTTTGCAGATTTATATTCACAGGATCCTGATTTACAGCTGGAACGATGCTCGGAAAGCTCTGTATCCGTGCATTACTTTCAGTTGTGTTTTATATTGTTTTTCCGCTGCTTTGTAATTTATTGTAATCTCTGATATTTATCGAATGTAATTTATTCATTTATACTCTGTGTATTCTTGTATCTGATGGAATTGTTGTAATAGCAATGAAATGTTCTTCTGTTTGTGTTCTGATTTGTCCTGTTCTCAAAACGATCAAGGGTTTCGAACGGTCTAGATCGGTTTAACGACTGATTCTGATCGAGCGAAATTTCTTGTCGTCACATAGATTCAAACGCAAATGCAAAATAAATAGAAATAAAGATGTAGAAAAGGAAAGTACACACCGGATTTTATACTGGCTCAGATTGCTCCTACGTCTAGTTCTGCACAACGCTGGATGGCATAGAGTTTTACTACTATTTCCAATAGTCAAGTACAACCTCCTCGATTTCACTGCTCATAAGGAGACACCGATTCCTACTTCCTTTATTTCACGGCTCGCAAGGAGACACCGACTCTTATTTCCTTGATTTCACGGCTACAAGGACACACCGATTCCTCTTTTATTCAACACAAACAATGTTTACTCAACCTAAGCAATTACAAACAACCCTATAATTCTTCAATAGCACTTGATTCAGAGAGTAGAGAGTGTAGAGAAAAGAAGTTTGATCGAAACAGAATTGAATTCGGCAGAGCAAAAGTGTGAAAACCATAAAAATGATTAAGAATAATGATTTAGAGAAAGAGGATGAAGTTAGAGAAGAAGAGATGATAAAAAATAATCTTGTTTTAACCTCTTTTATTGAGTATGAAAGGTTGCAACGGTTCTGAATCGTTTTGAATAGTGAAAAGACACTTCCTTTCAAAATTGGAAAAATGACAGTTGTATGTCGACATGGTGTTTTTGGTATGTCAACATACCCTTGTATATTTTTGATTTTCAAAGCATTTTTCAAGTGTTTTGATATAAAAATAATTCTTGAACAAAAATTTAGTGTTGTAAATTAATAATATTTGATAGAAAAACATATGAAAACATAAATTTAAACTAAATAAGTATATTTATAAAATTATAAGGTTTTAAACTATACAAATATAAATATAAGAATACAAATATAAATTACAAATATATATATAACTTAAGTTTGATAAAAGAAGAAGAATAAAAATAGAAACAAATAGAAAAATAAAATAGAGAGGATTGAGGATAGAATTGAAAATTAGAATTTGAATTTGAACTTAGAGTATTATTTAGAGTCTTACAAAATCTAGACTTTATAACTATATTAATCTTGAACTCTTGAAATCTTGATTACTCATGAGCCTTGAAATTTCTCTGATCTTTGAATCTCTATCATCTTTAAACCTGCACAGTCTTCAGTAATATTTCCTGTATATAATTCCTGCATATATATGTGTATATATATATTCTATAAAAAAAGTGTTAGTATATATTTTATAATCAGTGATAATTGAAATAAGATTGTTGTCATCAAAACTCCATTCTCTAACAATCTCCCCCTTTTTGATGATGACAACCTTAGTTTATAAAATATCATACGTATATATACCTGTTTGATGATGTTCCTTCTATATTCCCCCCTCTGTAAGAATCCTATAATCTATACTTATATTTTATAATTTCTCCCTCTTTGGCATTATCAAAAAGAAATCCTAAAGATACCCCCCCCCCCCTCCAAATTATATAATTATATGAATAGAATATAAGTAACTATCCAACAATACTCCCTCTTAATTAATCATTCTTTATATTTTAAAGAGAGATAACTAAGTATAAATGACAATTTTATTAGACACAACTTTGTACAACTATATAGATTTATACAATATGATACATCGTAAAAATGTAATACAACAAGAATCGAAGAAAACTTTAATCACTAATTATTTTTAACAATGGGAGATTTGTTAATTGGACAGTTTGGATAATGAAGACAAATTCTCCATTCTTTTCAATCACATTCCCATTTTCGTCAAATAAAATCTCTCCTACACATTCAACGTTATCATCTTCGTCCATAATCGTTGGTTGAATCTCTTGTTGTTCTTCCTCCTCCATCATTTCTTCTTCCACTTCTAGTTCTTCTTCAGGTTCTTCCTCCTCTTCCATGGCTTGATTTTCATCATCAATGATAATCAGATTAGTCTCGTTATCCATTATAAACATTAAGAGACTTCTCATTACTTTCCCTTGATATTTTTCTCCTAAATAATCCTAATCTGGAGTACTTACGTCCTAGCCACCATTTGCAGTATATACTTTATCTTTTCTTCAATTTTGATCACCCTAGATAGCGTAGATCGTTGAAACGGACCCTTAGATGGTCCAGTGTATGAATCAGAGTTGATTTGAGTATTTGGATTAGTGGAGGCCACTGTATTTTTCAATTCATAGTTTTTATAGAGAAGAAGAATGAAAATGAAGAAGAAAAGTCGAAATAAAAGGTTTATATAGTTGAAATAACTAACTTTTGGTGGGAATTAAATTTTAAATTTTTGGTAGTTATATGTCGACATACCAAACATTCTATGACGACATAGTCTTGTTTTAAATTTTATTATTTTGATTTCTTATTTTATTCATATATATATATATATATATATTACTATATTTAAATATTCTAACTCACTTAATGAACATATGCCTAATTCTCTCCTAAATTTAGTGAATGTTGCTCCATTTAAAGGTTTAGTTAATATATCTGCAATTTGTTTATCTGTTTCTATAAATTCTAGTGAAATCTTTTCTTTACTTACGTTTTCTCTTAGAAAATGATGTCTCACATCAATATGTTTAGTTCTCGAATAATGAGTTGAATTCTTCCAAATATTTATAACACTTGTATTATTGCAGTATATAGGTGCTTTATTTATACTTAAACCAAAATCGTTTAAAGTTTGTTGCATATATATTACTTGTGAACAAGCCAAAGCAGCAAATATATATTCTGCTTCAATTGATGACAAAGATACGATATTTTGCTTTTTACTGAAACATGATACAAGAGAATCCTAAGAAGTGACATGTTCCATTAGTACTTTAACGATCGGATTTGCATCCTGCATAATTAGCGTCACAGTACGAAACTAAATCTATGAATCATTTTTAGGATAGAATAATACAAAATCTAATGTGTGAGTTTCCTTAGGTTGTGATTGATATCTTGCACAGAGACATACACTATGCATTATATCCGGTCTAGTGGCGGTTATATATAATAATGATCCTATCATTCCTCTATATAGTTTTTGATCAACATCTTTTGATGTATCATCTTTATTTAAAGCAATATTAGTTGCCATAGGTGTTGGTCTACCTTCTGTTGTTGTTAGATTGTATTTATTAATTAAATCTCTCGCATATTTTTCTTGATTAATAAATATTCCATTCTTTAATTGTCGAATTCGTAAACCTAAAAAGAATGATAATTCTCCCATATGGCTCATTTCAAATTCTTTGGTCATAATATTTGAAAATTCTTTGTTCATTTTTTCATTTGTTGACCCAAAGATTATATCATCAACAGATATTTGTACTAGTTGTATATCTTTGTTATTCTTCTTGATAAACAAAGTATTATCTAATTTTCCTATTTCAAAGTCCTATTGTAATAAGTTATTTCGTAATCTATCATACCAAGCCCTAGGAGCTTGTTTTAATCCATATAATGCTTTCTTCAACTTATATACATGATTTGGTAATTTTTCATCCTCAAATAGGGGTGGTTGCTCTATATATACGTCTTCCTTGACAAATCCATTAGAAAGGCACTCTTGACATCCATTTGGTATAATTTGAAATTATTATAGTTTGCAAAAGCTAGTAAAATTCTAATTGCCTCTAGTCTTGTTACGGGGGCAAAAGTTTCATTGTAATATATTCCTTCTTCTTGAGTATAACCTTGTACTACTAGTCATACCTTATTTCTTACTACCTCACCGTATTTATTCTTTTTATTTTTATAGACCCATTTTGTTCCTATTATTGTTTTATCCTCTGGTCTAGGAACAAGTTCTCATACTTCATTCCTAGTAAATTGATTCAGTTCTTCTTTCATAGCAAGTATCCATGAATCATCGGAAGAAGCTTCCTTTGGATTTTTGGGTTCAATAGTTGATATAAATGCAGTATTACACATATTATTTATTTGATTACGAGTTCTAACAACAGATTCAATATCTCCTAAGATATTTTCTATAGGATGGTCTTTAAGCAATCTCATTCTTATATTTGGTTGATTAACTTCATAATTTATTTCATTAATTTCATTTTTATAATCGTCTTCGTTGTTTTGAATTATACTTTAATAATTTTCATCGAAAGATACGTTTAATGTTTCTTCTATAGTGTTGGTTTGGGTATTGAAAACTCTATAAGCTTTGCTTCTTTCTGAGTATCCAAAAAAAAATTCCTTTATCGGATTTTGAATCAAATTTGTCTAAATTATCTTTTGTGTTTAGTATAAAACATTTACTTCCAAATATTTTAAAATATGATACTTTTGGTATCTTGTTATACAAAAGTTCATAGGGTGTTTTATGAGTTAAAGGCCTAATTGAAATTCTATTAATAATATAGCAAGTCGTTGCAACTGCCTCAGCCCAAAAATTCCTTGGTAAATTACTATCGGATAACATAGTTCTTGCACATTTTTGTATTATTCTATTTTTACGTTCAACTACTCTATTTTGTTTAGGAATTCTTGGAATTGAAAATTTGTGGGTTATTCCTTTTTTATTACAATATTTTTTGAAATTCTCATTTTCAAATTCTCCGCCATGATCACTACGTATTATTTTAATTTTTTGTGATAATAAATTTTGAATCCTTTTCGGAAAAAAATTAAACTGGTCGAAAGCATCACTTTTATTTTTATGAAACAAATTCCAAGAGAATCTAGAAAAATCGTCAACTATTACATACACACATATCTATTATGATTTATTAATTGAACTTGGGATGGACCAAATAAATCCATGTGTATTAACTCTAATAGTTTTGAAGTGGTAATTTCTTCTTTTGATCTAAATGAACTCTTCTTTAATTTTCCGTGTTGACAAGCATCGCATAAGTTATTAACTTTAAATTTCATTTTGGGTAATCCTTTAACTGAATCCAATTTAGAAATCCTAGAGGTGTGTTTGAAATTCGTATGACCGAATCTCTTATGCCAGATCTAGGGATCACCTGTACTGGCCATAAGACATAAATTATCGCTGGATATTTTCATACTTAATATATAAATATTTTTCTTTCTATCTCCTTCGAATATGACTTTTGAATCCCTATCTTCTATGAAACATTTTTTCTTTTCAAAATTATTTTATAACCTTTATCGCAAAGTTGACTTATACTTAGCAAGTTATGTTTTAAATTCCTAACTAGTAAAACATCAGAAATAGTAGGAGTTTCAGAATTACTGACATTGCCGATTTCAATCATGTATCCTTTAGAATTATCTCCAAAGTTCACCAATCCACCATCTTCATACTTCAGATTATTGAGCAGTTCTGGATTTCTAGTCATATGTCTCGAACAACCATTATCCAATATCCATTTGTCCTTTTCCATTTCCACCAATTGCTTTCTCAAAATTTGAATTTTCAATAGCCATGTAACACCCCAGTTCAAGATTTGAATTTCCAACAGCCACCTTTTCAGAATTTGAATTGCTAACGGACACTTTACCCATCTTTTCAACTTTCGAATTTTCGAAAGCCATAGTTCTCATTCTTTTCTAAATTGAACAGTATTTCTGTAGATTGCATGCTTGTTTAAAATTATTATATGCAAACTCTTTCAAAATTGATACAATGCATGAATTGACACTAGTATTAACAGAGTTTCCAAAATTTGTCGTTTCACCAAAATTTCAAAAATCAGATTATTTTTGAAAGTACTTGCTCTGATACCAATTGTTAGGGAATGTGGAATTGATCGTTAAGGCAAAGCAAACACTAGAAGGGGTAAATAGTGTTCGTAAGAATTTGAACAAAATCTAAAACTAAAGTGAACTACGGGATGAATCAAACACCATAAACCGAATCACAGACACAGATTCAAACACAAATGCAAATTCAACAGAAATAAAGATGCAGAAAAGTAAAGAACAGACTGGATTTTATACTAGTTCGGATTGCTTCTACGTCCAGTCCCGCACAACGCTGGATTGTGTAGTTTTATTACTATTTCCAATAGTTAAGTACAACCTCCTTGATTTCATGGGTCATAAGGAGACACCGATTCCTATTTCCTTGATTTCACGGCTCACAAGGACACACCGACTCCTATTTCCTTGATTTCACGGCTACAAGGACACACCAACTCCTCTTTGATTTAACACAAACAATGTTTACACAACCCAAGCAATTACAAACAGCCGTACAACTCTTCAATAGCACTTGATTTAGAGAGTAGAGAGAGTAGAGGGAAGAAGTTTGATCAAAATAAAATTGAATTCGGCAGAGTATATGTGTAAAAACCATAAAAATGATTAAGAATAATGGTGTAGAGAAAGAGGATGAAGTTAGAGAAAAAGAGATGATAAAAAATTCGGTTTTAACGCCTTTTTATAAGGTTGCAACAGTTCTAAATCGTTTCAAATAGCGAAAAGATACTTCCTTTCAATATTGGAAAAAAATGACAGTTGTATGTCGACATGGTGTTTTTAGTATGTCGACATGCCCTTGTATATTTTTGATTTTCAAAGCATTTTTCAAGTGTTTTGATATGAAAATAATTCTGGAAATTCTTGAGCAAAAATCTAGTGTTGTAAATTAATAATATATGATAGAAAAACGTATGAAAACATAAATTTAAACTATATAAATATATTTATAAAATTATAAGGATTTGGACTATATAAATATAAATATAAGAATACAAATATAAAGTAAAAAAATATATAAAACTTTAGTTTGAAAAACAAAGAAGAATAAAAATAGAAACAAATAGAAAAATAAAATAGAGAGGACTGAAGATAGAATTGAAAATCAGAATTTGAACATTAGAATTTGAATTTGAACCTGGTGTGCTATTTACAGTCTTACAAAATCTAGACTCTATAACTATATTAATCTTGAACTCTTGAAATCTTGATTACTCATGAGTCTTGAAATTTCTCTGATCTTTGAACCTCTATCATCTTTAAAACTGTACAGTCTTCAGTAAATTTCCTGCACATAATTCCTGCATATATATATATATGTATGTATGTATGTATGTATGTATGTATGTATGTATTCTGTACAAAAAGTGTTAGTATATATTTTATAATCAATGATGATTGAAATAAGGTTGTTGTCATCAAAACTCCATACTCCAATAGAAAGTTGGCTAAGTTTGGTGAAGATTGATATGGGTTTATGCACAGGAGGGAGGCGTCGATTTTCAATTTGAGGAAGAAGGGATGTGTCACGTGAGAGAGAGAAGGGTAGAAACTGGCTATAATCGGTTAATAAGTAATTGGGATCAATACGGGAAGGGACCCCAAATACTTGAGATTAATTAAAATACTCCAAACTTGGGATTAATACAGAAAGACACGTTAAATTTAGGATTATTCTTGTCAATTAATCCATATATATATATTTGTTTTGATGTTATCTTATTCAATTTGCATTTGTCATAATTTTGATTCTATTTCAAATGATTATGATATTGCATGCAATAATTGTTTGTTATGAGAAGAGTTTTTTGCATTGGTTAACGACATTTGAAGCAATAGTGATATTTTGCATCGACAGTCAGAAATAATCGATGCGAAATAAGGATGGGTCAAAGGCAACGTCCCCTATATTGCATCGGTTGGTAGTAACAAGCGTTGCAAAAATATATTTTCTGCACCGGTTATTACCAGCAACCGGTGCAACATAGAAACTAGTTTTAGGCCGAACCTTCCTTTCGCATCGGTTATTGTTAATAACTGATGCAAAATTATAGTTGTTGCATTGGTTCTGAAACCGATGCAATTTCTTTTACCTTGTTGCATCTGCTGCATATGCATCGGTTGCTGAACTGATTTAATAGGGGTAAACAACCGATGCAACTGACATATTTTGTAGTGGTGATGACTATTTGAAACGTTGCTCGATGACCTGTTATGCTAATTTTGGCCTGTTACACTTGATGTTGGTGCCTTGCTACTGTTTTTCAGGCCATGTTCATATATTGGTTACTGGAACTTGATATTCTAATTGGCTTGATTGTTTGAACTGTTTTGTCTTTTTTTGCACCCTTTCACTTGTGCATGTACTGCGTGTGTTTGGAAACTGTAAACACATTATATATATATATATGTATATATATATATGGGGCAAGTTCAATGGCACCAGAAATAGTGGAACACCCCTTTGGCCTCCCTACTTTTCACCACACATTTCTTCCCTCTCTCCTTCCACTCATTCTCTCACCTCCCACACACTTTTTTAACATAAATGAGAGATGGAAATCAGGGGGCATTTGGGGTGCTTCATTTTTGGGGTGCAACCAAATGCTTGCCTATATATATAGTTTATATATACCCTTATTACATAGGGGTAGGCATAAACTGCACCGCAATGCGGAAACCGCCCAGACTGAACGGTAAAAACGGAGCGGAAAACCGCACTGGATTCTCTCTCTAAAGCAAACAACCCAAACCGAACCGACGCGGAACGATACAGTTCGGTTGCGGTTTGAACTTTTACCAAACCATATTAAACCGAACCGAACTGCATAGCTACACTGACAATGTTATGATAAAAAAATTAACAAATTCCAATCTAACTTTTAATTTAACGATATATATTCTATTTTCAATGTATGTTGTAGTTATATTAATTAAAGATAACACTATGCATTTTAATCTTCAGGTGACACAATGTTATACAATTGTAAATGTATTGTTGATGGAAGTAATTTTCTTATTTCATATTTAATACGGGTTCAAACAACACCGAACCAA
Organism: Allium sativum; assembly: GCA_030737875.1. NCBI lineage: Eukaryota > Viridiplantae > Streptophyta > Magnoliopsida > Asparagales > Amaryllidaceae > Allium > Allium sativum. The sequence continues at coordinate 533,287,506 of CM060923.1, read as the reverse complement.
AACCGGGCCATATTAGATCGAAACCGAACCGTTTGAACTGTTAGTATAATGGTTTGTATTTTGATCAACCGTTTGATGCGGGGCGGAAGCAGTTTGAGCTTCAAACCACATCGAACCGAACCGCGCCTACCCCGACTATTACATGCCTTGCATCCCTAAATGCACACGTTGCCTCGACTGTTGCGTATCCTATTTTGTGAAATGAAATATGCATATACACGTCTGCTTTCTTGGATAGTCTGGAGCACATACTTTTTCCATTTTGAAACTTCAGCCGCATGCATTATGTCATGCACGACATGTTATGTTGACTATGTACATTTGATATTTGACTCATATTCAGAAATTTAACTTGACATTTGGTTTTATTTTAAAAACTATTACGTTGATTGGTCTAGATTCAAATTCTAAGATTTAGTAATTGCTTAAATTGGACTGAGTATTGTACGTGAGTGCCTTTTTGTCTTGCTGGAATAAATTTGAGCATATGTTGCCTTACCTCTTTTTGGAACACTGAAATACCCATGTTAACGCTTTCTTGTTATGTGTACGTCTATTTCGTCAAATTGTGATGTAGCATTTATCCAGTCATTTGTCTCGAACAGCCATTATCCAGTATCCATTTGTCCTTTTTCATTTCCACCTATTGCTTTCCAAAAATTGAATTTTCAACAGCCATGTAGCACACCAGTTCAAGATTTGAATTTCCAACAGCCACCTTTTCAGAATTTGAATTGCTAACGGACACTTTACCCATCTTTTCAACTTTTGAATTTTCGAAAGCCATAGATCTCATTCTTTTCTGAATTGAACAATATTTCATTAGATTACATGCTTCTTTAAAATTATTATATGCAAACTCTTTCAAAATTGATACAATGCATGAATTGACACTAGTATTAACAGAGTTTCCAAAATTTGTCGTTTCACCAAAATTTCAAAAATCAGATTATTTTTGAAAGAACTTGCTCTGATACCAACTGTTAGGGAATGTGGAATTGATCGTTAAGGCAAAGAAAACACTAGAGGGGGTAAATAGTGTTTTTAAGAATTTGAACAAAATCTAAAACTAAAGTGAACTACGGGATGAATCAAACACCATAAACAAAATCATAGACACAGATTCAAACACAAATGCAAATTCAACAGAAATAAAGATGCAGAAAAGTAAAGAACACACCAGATTTTATACTGGTTCGGATTGCTTCTATGTCCAGTCCCGCACAATGCTGGATTGCGTAGTTTTATTACTATTTCCAATTGTTAAGTACAACCTCCTTGATTTCACGGATCACAAGGAGACACCGATTCCTACTTCCTTGATTTCACGGCTCACAAGGACACACCGACTCCTATTTCCTTGATTTCATAGCTACAAGGACACACCAATTCCTCTTTGATTTAACACAAACAATGTTTACTCAACCCAAGCAATTACAAACAGCCGTACAACTCTTCAATAGCACTTGATTTAGAGAGTAGAGAGAGTAGAGGGAAGAAGTTTGATCAAAATAAAATTGAATTCGACAGAGTATAAGTGTAAAAACCATAAAAATGATAAAGAATAATGGTGTAGAGAAAGAGGATGAAGTTAGAGAAGAAGAGATGATAAAAAATTCGGTTTTAACGCCTTTTTATAAAGTATAAAAGGTTGCAACGGTTCTGAATCGTTTCAAACAGCGAAAAATACTTCCTTTCAAAATTGGAAAAAATGACAGTTGTATGTCGACATGGTGTTTTTGGTATGTCGACATACCCTTGTATGTTTTTGATTTTCAAAGCATTTTTCAAGTGTTTTGATATGAAAATAATTCTGGAAATTCTTAAGCAAAAATCTAGTGTTGCAAGTTAATAATATATGATAGAAAAACATATGAAAACATAAATTTAAACTATATAAATATATTTATAAAATTATAAGGTTTTAGACTATATAAATATAGATATAAGAATATAAATATAAAGTAAAAAATATATAAAACTTAAGTTTGAAAAACAAAGAAGAATAAAAATAGAAACAAATAGGAAAATAAAATAGAGAGGATTGAGGATAGAATTGAAAATCAGAATTTGAAAATTAGAATTTGAATTTGAACCTGGTGTGCTATTTACAGTCTTACAAAATCTAGACTCTATAACTATATTAATCTTGAACTATTGAAATCTTGATTACTCGCGAGTCTTGAAATTTCTCTGATCTTTGAATCTCTGTCATCTTTAAAACTGTACAGTCTTCAGTAAATTTCCTACACATAATTCCTGCATATATATATATATATATATATACATATTCTGTACAAAAAATGTTAATATATATTTTATAATCAATGATAATTGAAATAAGGTTGTTGTCATCAAAACTCCATTCTCCAGTAGAAAGTTGGCTAAGTTTGGTGAAGATCGATATGGGTTTATGCACAGGAGGGAGACGCCGATTTTCAATTTGAGGAAGAAGGGATGTGTCCCGTGAGAGAGAGAAGGGTTGAAACTGGCTATAATCGGTTAATAAGTAATTGGGATCAAAATGGGAAGGGACCCCAAATACTTGAGATTAATTAAAAATACTCCAAACTTGGGATTAATACAGGAAGACACGTTAAACTTAGGATTATTCTTGTCAATTAATCCATATATATATATATATATATATATATATATATATTTGTTTTGATGTTATCTTATTTAATTTGCATTTGTCATAATTTTGATTCTTTTTCAAATGATTATGATATTTCATGCAATAATTGTTTGTTATGAGAAGAGTTTTTTGCATTGGTTAACGACATTTGAAGCAACAGTGATATTTTGCATCGACGGTCAGAAATAATCGATGTGAAACAAGGATGGGTCAAAGGCAATGTCCCCTATATTTCATCGATTGGTAGTAACAAGCGTTGCAAAAGTATATTTTCTACACCGGTTATTACCAGCAACCGGTGCAACATAGAAACTAGTTTTAGGCCGAAAACCTTCCTTTTGCATCGGTTATTGCTAATAACTGATGCAAAATTACAGTTGTTGCATCGGTTCTGAAACCGATGTAATTTGTTTTACCTTGTTGCATCGGCTGCATATGCATCGGTTGCATATGCATCGGTTGCTGAACTGATTTAATAGGGGGTAAACAACCGATGCAACTGACCTATTTTGTAGTAGTGATGACTATTTGAAACGTTGCTCGATGACCTGTTATGCTAATTTTGGCCTGTAATGCTTGATGCTGGTGCCTTGCTACTATTTTTCGGGCCATGTTAGTATATTGGTTACTGGAACTTGATATTCTAGTTGGCTTGGTTATTTGAATTGTTTTGACGTTTTTTTGCACCCTTTCGCTTGTGCATGTATTGTGTGTGTTTGGAAACTGTAGTCACATTATATATATATATATATATATATATATATATATATATATGTGGGGTAGGTTCAATGGCACCCGAAATAGTGGAACACCCCTTTGGCCTCTCTAATTTTCACCACACATTTCTTCCCTCTCTCCTTCCACTCATTCTCTCACCTCCCACACACTTTTTTTTAACATAAATGAGAGGTGGAAATCAGGGGGCATTTGGGGTGCTTCATTTTTGGGGTGCAACCGAATGCTTGCCAATATATATAGTTTATATATACCCGTATTACATAGGGGTGGGCATAAACCGCACCGCAATGCGGAAACCGCCCAGTCTGAACCGAAAAAACGGAGCGGAAAACCGCACCGGATTCTCTCTCTAAAGAAAACAACCCAAACTGAACCGACTCAAAGCGATACAGTTCGGTTGCGGTTTGAACTTTTACCAAACCATATTAAACTGAACCAAACTGCATAGCTACACTGACAATGTTATGATAAAATAATTAACAAATTCCTATCTAATTTTTAATTTAACGATATATATTCTATTTTCAATGTATGTTGTAGTTATATTAATTAAAGATAACACTATGCGTTTTAATTTTCAGGTGACACAATGTTATACAATCGTAAATGTATTGTTGATGGAAGTAATTTTCTTGTTTCATATTTAATACGGGTTCAAACCACAGAGAACCAAAACCGGGCCGTATTAGATCGAAACCGAACCGTTTGAACTGTTAGTATAATGGTTTGTATTTTGATCAACTGTTTGATGCGATGCGGAAGCGGTTTGAGCTTCAAACCGCATCAAACCGAACCGCTCCCACCCCGACTATTACATGCCTTGCATCACTAAATGCACACGTTGCCTCGACTGTTCCGTATCCTATTTTGTGAAATGAAATATGCATATACACGTTGGCTTTCTTGGATAGTCTGGAGCACATACTTTTTCCATTTTGAAACTTTAGCCGCATGCATTCTGTTATGCATGACATGTTATGCTGACTATGTACATTTGATATTGGACTCATATTCGGAAATTTAACTTGGCATTTGGTTTTATTTTAAAAACTATTACGTTGTTTGGTTTAGATTCAAATTCTAAGATTTGGTATTTGCTTAAATTGGACTGAGTATTGTACGTGAGTGCCTTTTTTCTTGCTGGAAGAAATTTGAGCATATGCTGCCTTGCCTCTTTTTGGAACACTGAAATACCCATGTTAACGCTTCCTTGTTATGTGTACATCTATTTCGTCATATGCTGCCTTGCCTCTATGGACATATGGTGCATTTATAAATAGTGGAAGTGACATTGTATTACTATGCAGCCAACCGTACATAGAGCAAGACATATAATTATACATTTGTTGGAGATGGTTTTACTTACTTGTATGCATAAATAGTTGGACACTGTTTAGTCATGCTTTCAAATACATACATGCGTTTGTGCGTAGTGACTCTGGTGTCTTGTTACTTAGCCATAAAACTTGGTACCTGCATGCTTGTTGAGCCATACATTTCTAAACTTATTTGATATTGAATGCTTGTTAGTTACTGAACATAAAAAGTTAGGATTAACTATTATATTCGGTATTTTATTGAAGTTAAGTTACTTGAATAAAGTTTATCCTGACTCTAGTGTTTTATGTTTTGCATAAACGCTCGGGTCAGACCGAGTGTTGCAGCTTAAAGATTCAGCCGACGAAGTTAGAGAGTGGTGAAGACACTCGCTGGGTTCGGTATTTCCTCCGAAATTTTCATAATTAAAATGTGCGTATTTAAATTTCCACTGCGTAAAAATATTGTAAAATTCTGATATATTTTGTATAAAAATTATTCTGCTGCATGAAATTGTATTCTATGATTCTGTGTTGATTCTGTTAAACCCCATAAGCAATAACAATCTTTCAGTTTCGAACAGCTTAAGTTGGTTTAATTACCTACTTGAAGCGGTCAAAAAGACAAGGTGTTACAACATACTACGGACTATATCTAAAGAAAAGAAAGAACCTAAACATAAGCGGCTACAATAATGGTGACTGAGCCACTGATCCAACTGACATGAAATCTGTCACTGCATGTTGTGTATACTTTGAAAACAATTCTATTTCATACCATTTAAGAAAACAATAAACTATTTTCGAATCTAATACGGAAGTTGAGTATAGAAGTGTAGTAAGTGTCCTAACATAATAAATTTGGACAGAGTCTTTACTGAAAGAACTAGTTATTGAGATTGAAATTAAACTATAACATTGCGGTGTGGCAATTAAAGTACTATTTACATGTCTGTTAATCCAATTCTACAGTCTAGAACGTAACATATTAAGATTGGAAGAAAATCATATACATGCCTTTCATTAAAGGAGAGCTAATCCTCTGTCCCTAAAGTTCTTTGTCCCTCTATACCCAACCAACAAGAACCCCTAATTTTTATGTTTTTACAACTAAGTCCAAAAATAAAAGAGTGTTTAATTGAAAAAGGTGGAATTTAGGGCTGTTGATTGGTTGGGTATAGGGAGACAGAGAATTCTGGGGACAGATGGTTTTATTTGTCATTAAAGAGTCTGTGTACTTACCAAAGCATTATTTGCACAAAATTTATTAAGACTCGAAACCAACTTGAGTATCATCTAGAATCAATCTGAAGAGGGAAGGATTCTATGCAGACATCATCAAAATCAAGACAATGTAACAACTTAGGGGAGGCTGAAGTCAAATCTCTCAAACTTGAGCAGGTCTACTTATTCGGGCTACCATGGTCAAAAAATTTCAGTAAAGCTTTACTTCTTCAGATTAGCATCTTTCCTGCTAATAGAAAGCTAAATCATGGATCCTCCACTATTGTTTGCACTATTTGATTTCCCATTACAAGAAAATTGATTTAAGAAACTTATTAACCCCAACCCTAAGCATCAGTTTGACGGGGTAAGGAAATGAACGAGTGTAATGGATGAAATAGTGTGAATATTGCAAAGTGAAAGAATACAGGATACATGCTGCGAATGGGCCTAAATATCTCAAACATATCTAAAAGCCCTATATTTTTTATACCAAAAATTGCACAAACACCACCGAAGAGGATGTGTACAATTCACAGAGAATAAGATCTAAAGTATGGAGCCAAAAACACCAAGGAAAACTAAAAACAAGGAAATTTAAAGTGGTTCAGTCTCAATTTTGACCTACATCCACTATGGAAGCAAATTTCATTATCATGGTTGCTATTACAGGGTACATGATCTTTTCAATCTTATACATTTTCTCCTTTTTACAAAATATTTTTCTTTCTACTCCTCTTTTGCTTTTGATTCACTTGAATTCGATGTGGAAACAGTGAGATCTCTATGGATGCGATGATTGTTGGAGGAATCTTCAACAATTGGAGCACTTAGACGATTTTCGCTGAATCCATGGAAGATATCATGTTGAATCAAGGATTGACGGAAGATTAATGGTGGTTGGAATGACATGGAATGGTTGAGAAATGATATGGATAGCACTTCGTGGAGAGAAGTTTCGGTCCCCATCATAGTGGAGGAGTGGGGGTATTTATAGAGTGGATATGGAGTGGAAGAGCCTGAAAATGGTGCATACAGGCCACCAGGTCATCGGAATGACCTGAATTCAAGTCGGTTACGACCTGACTCACTTGCGACCTGCGGCCTTGCCTTTTACTCCAAGAAACGATCTAGTGCTTTGAAGTCAGTTGTGTTCTAACTCCTTAGATTGGCTACGATCTAAGGCCTTGAGTCGGTTACGACCTAAGGCTCACACTACCTGGCTTGTGTCATGTTCTACAAGCAACGGTCTGGCTTCCTATAGTGCCGAAGAATCTGATTTCAAGCTTCTGGACACAATCTAATGTTATGGACTAGCTGCGACCTGATGAGGCATGACTTGATTTTACCTTTGTATTAATGATCAGACTATGGCGACCTGATCAGTATGACTTGAGCTTTGCTATCGACCCAAGTTCTGTGCGACATACAACCTGCCTTGCACATGATCTCATCAACCCATAACTTTAACGGCCTAGTCTTTAATGGCTTGACTTGAACGTTTTGAGGTCTGACGACCTAGCGATGAACGATCTGAGCTTGTATATGCACGAACCGTATTTTAATGGGTTAACGTTTTCCCATCGAAGTACGCATTATTGAGAATGATGCGGGCTTCGAAATACAAGAATTTAGGTGTCAGGTCGTTATTGGGCTCTAAATTAGATTAAGTCCGGCCCACTTGCATCTCCCGCCTTTATATTACTTTTTAGGTCAGGTGTCCACTCATATCTCAGGTGTCCATTCATATTTCCTCCTTCCTGATACAGCTTGGTTAATGGTGGACAACCTCTGAGAGAAACACCGATCTCCTTCATGCAATTCTACATTCGACTAAGTTGCATCATCACTGGTTGATAGAGACTCCACCACCCGCAATTCTGAACATCCTCTTCAATGCAATCAAATCAATTCGGCTCGCCACTGATTTCATTGAATTCGAGGAGTTGCCCTGTCATTGAGATTTCAAAAAGCTTTTACCATCAAATCCTTGATCATCGAGTCTCTTCACAATCCTCGATAGGTGCTGGCTTTCACCAATTTTGTTATGAATTTTTTTTTCAGTACCTAAGGTTTGAAAAATAGTTTGATCGATCAGGATTTAGGGTTTGAGCTGTAATTATGCTCTCGAGTCATGTTGTTTGATCTGAATTGTATTAAGAAATGGATTCGAGTCATTGGTGATGAGGCTTTTTTATGATGGAATTGTAAATCTTCATGATGAAACCAAGTTATGATACAAGCACAATATATTGATGGTGTGTTTATCTTTACAACTTTGATCGTAGATCCCCACCAGAAATCCATTCATAAACTTTTGAAACTTTGTCAGTTTTGAATAAATTTTTGTGATTTGATGAAAAACTAATGTTTGATGTCAATGCTTGATTTTACTTAACAGTCTGATTATGAAGATTTCCATGTTGATTACCCAGTTGATGGTGCACATATTTAGTTTGAATCACCACAACATTGCCTGAAAACCATAGGTGATTGGGTCGACACTTAATAATTTTGAAATTCAAGTTTAAATACTCATAAAGTCCCTAAGTCGTTTAAATGCCCTTAGACCCTTAGGTCATAAAGCAACCTAGACCTTCATCTTGTTGTGTGGTCCAAACATTTGAGTCACTAAAGCGGCTAAAGACCTTGGGTCGTTGTAACGACCTAAGTCTTCTAGGATTGGCCGTGGAATTGTGATTTTAGGCCGCTGACGATTTTAGATGCCAGGTCATGAAGTGGCGTTAGATTTAGATCGCAGAACGACCTTATTGTAGAAATCGTGTGATATTGAATACTAGGTCATCGAATGAGCCACTAGATAGTTGGGCGGTCTAGTTGTAAAATCCCCAAGGAATTGTGTTCGTTGGGCCATCAAACGACCTAGAGATGAAGAACTGAGCCACCAAAATGTTAAGTCGCATAGCACTTTTCTCACATAGGTCGCTAAATGACCTGACCTGAGGAAGACTTCGCTTGTTTTTGAAATTTGTTATACTTGAATACTCTGGACTTTGAACAAATTTTGATTTGAGAACTGAACGCATCCATCTCCAGTTTACTATATCATATTTATAATTATGCTTGTTTTTGTAGAATGACTACTAGGAAACAATCCCGCCTTCAGTCCGAAGGGGTATCTTTTCCTGCAAAAGCTGATATATTTGCGTCAAGGGCTATAGCTCCCAAGCCAGTACTTGATCAATCATTTCTCGTTCTCCGTCCCCTTAATGCCCCATCATCAGAAAGATAGACAACCACACTTAATTAGCAAACCTAAAAGTAGCTGTGTAGTCATTATGGTGTTCCTAGGATGGATGTTATACTACCGGAGGAGAATGTATTCGCAGATCAACCACCACAAGGATATGTAGTTGCTAATTGACAGATGTTACTGGGCGGTGTTCTCCCCCTTTCAATCATTTTATAGAGAAGATTCTAAATCATCTACCCATTGTTCCTTTTCAACTTCATCCCAGTGGATATGTTATTCTGCAAGGGCTTTACGTGCTTTTCAGGAAAACGGAGGACCGTGAGACCATATTTCAGGAACTTTGTTATCTTTGTTCACTTAGGACGAGGAAGGACACTTCGTCTACCATACACGTGGAGGGTAAACTAAATCGAAAGCTCGAACTTGACTTGCCAGAAAGTGCTTTAGTATTTCTAAATCAAATTTTCTTTGTCCGCTGCCCTGCAACCTTCCACGAAAACTGAATAGAAGGAGGTGGGCATAATTAATTAGAACCCTTCGCATTTAATCTTTTCTTAGGTCTTAGTCACTGAAACTTTCCTCTTTTTTTATAATTATTCCAGATATCGATCAAGGATAATAAAGATTCTGCTCCCTATAGAGAGATTTACGAAACTCTTAGAACCGTTGGCATAGTGCACAGGGGAATAAAGTACTTAATAAAGGAAGAAGCTCTTTGCGAATTCGGATTGCTCCATTTCTCCAGGAAATATCCTTCCGAAAGAGTTCCTTCTCCATCTCAACCTACATCTGTAGCATTAGACACCTCCTCTGCCGGAGGTGATACTACTTCGAAGAACAACATTAATGAACCCTCTTCAAGGAAATGCTTAGAACTTGCTAGCGAGACCGGGACATTCTTTGAACCCCAATTACCCCTTGTTGCTAAAGTAGGGTTTCTACAACGTGAGGGAAAAGGTATTGTGATAGCTGAAAAGCAGATTGGGGAAGGTGACATCACAGCCGGGGATGATATAGACATGGAGAAAACTAGTGAGGGTCCCGCCAGACCAACTGCACATGAAGAGATTTCGATGGGTGTATTTCAAGAATTGTGTGACCTTGATACCTCCAAAGATATCACCTTAAGTGACATTATGACGACGAAGTATGTCGCTGCAATTACCAAGGCGGATGCTGAGCTATCTTTATCTCAGCCTCCTCTATTTCAGAAGAATTTTGCTGAGATTGGAACAACAATAACCTTGCAAACGAAGGGTGGTTCGTAGATGTATGCTTAAGGGACACAACACACACTCTAAGTTTTCATGTTTTTTCTTATCTCGCCCAACCATTTAATGCCTTAAATGCTGAAGTCCTTTATATTTTATCTCAGGTTCAGCAAGGAGTCGACCTTTTATGAAAGAATTCCAGTTTCATACTAGATCCTTTGTTTCGCAGATTTATACGCAGATTTCACTCTCGGACTAGCTCATAGAGACCAGAGAGCAAAGAAGGTGGAGAAAGGACCAAGAGGCAATGACTCAGTAGGAAGAAGATGACCAGAGTAAGCGAGCGGAAGAGGACAGCTAAAAGAGAAAAGGGAGGAGGATGATCAGGGCGAGGATGGTTCGAACAAATGCTCAAGATCAGGCGAAGACCTGATCCTTCTTGCCCAACCTTCTTCTAGCATTGTGCCCCCTTCGGCTTCGTCGGTTACTCCGTCTCCAAATGACATACAAAGAATCATTAATAGGCAATGATATATTGTTGGTTCTGGCCCGATGGTCTTGTCAATCGTTTCAAGAACTGGTGCTTAAGAGGAGGTTTCTTTGGTTTCGACATGCATCCTTCCGATAAGAGAAATGTGGTTAAAGAGCTGGATGTTTTGAGAAGCAACTTTGGGAAGCTGATGAATGAGACCAAGAGCGAGGTCGAGAAACAACTGGATGCGTTTAAGGGCCGAGTTGATAAGTTGAGTTTGTGGTATAGATTTGTTGAGGATCTTCAAAGAGTCAACCAACAACATCTTGACCATATTGTAGTACTCGAAAACGATAAGACTGCGTGGGATGAAATCCTCAAGTCTCATGATACCAGCATCACCTCTCTTATTCAAAAGAACGAAGAATTTGCAACTGATAATCATGGACTGAGAGAAAAGCTTTCCACTATCAAGTCATATGAGACTTCTTTGAGGACTCAAATAAAAGATGCCCATTTTGCACAGAAAACTACAAAAGATATGCTTGCTGCTGAGTGGTTTATTGTTATGTCTTATTGGCAGGACAACGCTAATCTGCGTGAATGGAATGAGTCTCTTGAGAGAGAGGTTATGCTCTTGAAGGCGAAGGCTGAGACACTTGAGGAGGTAAAAAATCAAGCTTTGGCTAGCAAGGCTACTGTCGAGCGAGCATATTCTGGGGCTGAAGCTGATGCCAACGCCACCCTATTTAGATTTAGTGTCCTTAGTGTCATAAATCGAGGCATCCTGCGCTATCTGAAAGATGATTTTCCCGCCACCTTAGTGCAGTGTGGGAAGAAGTGGTAGCCCAGGTCGAAGATGTTTACACAGAAGAGTACCTTTTAAAGATTCTTTTGGATGATGATTCTCGCAAGGCTTTAGCCGAGGGGACAGAAAAGCTTATGAAGAACCGTGGTTTATCAAGTGATGTTGGACCTTATGGGCAGCTATGCTTGAATGAGGCTGTCACTGTTACTCATACCGACTCCATGGATGTCCAAGCTTCTGATTCTCAAACTCTTTTCGCACCTTTGAGTGATTCCTCTACTACTCATGAAGAGAGAAAAGGCACCGGTGAGCACGTAGGAGATGATGACGATAATGAAAATGATAACATAGAAGATTATGAGGTAGTAGAGCATAGAAAACTTATTATCGCGGGTAAGATTATCGTCAATCAAATCACTTTGGATCTAGATTAGTTTATATTTTACCCATATGTGTCGAATTCCATGCTTACAACTCATTTGCATCAGGATTGATTTCATCATCGCCATCAACACCTTCTCTGTATATGATGGGGTCATCGACTAAGGTCACTAAGATTGCCTTAACTGTGATGGCTACCGAACCCCCAGGCGATACTTCTTTGATTCATGATTCCACCCTTGCTTCCACTGATTTAGGTAGTTTAGCCCCTACCTCAGAGGGGCCAAAAGATCTTATAGTAATGGAAAAAAAACCCGAAAAGAGTGTTGAAGGCCATTCTGGGAGGAAGACCAAGACTCCTACTCCGAAATGAAAGAAGCACGACATTTCCAAGAAAGCACTTTCTTCCCCTTCTCCTGGAGACCTTCAAGATGATGTAATAAGTGAGAATGAAGGTCAGTCTGACATTACAACTTCTCCCCAGACTCAAATCAAGGCTTCCTTAAGGTCAAGTACCTCTTCCAGGAGGGAGAAAGATAAGGTATAAATCTATGATTGAACTTATTTTGCTTTATGTTAACTTAGTAGGGCGGATGTTTATGAGAGCGTCGGTCCTCGCTTTATGACTCTTTGGAAGTCCGTACTTTGAGTTGTGTGCGATGATGTGAACTTGCTTTTGTACTTCAACTACTACTTTTAGCTTTTTGTTAGTACTTTCCTATGCATTTGCTTCTTTCCGAATTACAAGTAAATATAATAATGTGATGAACTCATGGTATGTTTTGTAAGCATTGTAATGATTTAGTATGATGATGTTGCCCCCATATCATGAGTCATCACAAATTGTTATTACTGGATGTAATCAAATTTGTTGGGTTTCCTGTTTTTGGATCGACATATTAGAAGTTTGTTATTCGCTGGCTAAGCATTTTTGCTTAGGTTAGCGCTCTTTTAAACTTCTGAGTTTGTTACTCCTTTTAGGAAGCTTAGCATTATTGATTGACATAGAGTTTCTACTTAGATAATTTTCTAACATAATCTACCATAGGAAGTATTTTTAGCCTTCGCTTATGGTGAGTAGTTTCCGTTTTCTGGCTACTCGACATTCGTTTGCTCTTATTAATTAGTTTCGACATCGGAGACGCCATTGAGTGCCTTTACTGTGAAGAGGTCAATTATAACTCAATGTACGTCTTCTCTCATCAACCAAATCAAGTCGGAGACCTTATCGAATGCCTCCAAGGAGGCTTCTTATATATTTCTTCTGAGGAAGAGATTACCAGCAGTGGGGGAAAGGATTCTGGTTGTTGCATTGTTCAGTTGAGTGAACGTCAGTTTCCTTGATAAGTGCACTAACGTGGTAAGTGATCGCGGGACAACTAGGAGGTTCAGGGCAAACATCAGTCTCTTTGGTAAGTACACTTACGTGGTAAGTGTCTGTGGGACAACTGATGTCCTTTTACCTCATCTGTGATGAGGTGCCCTTTCTAAGAAAAACTTTGTGAGAGTAGGGTTGCATTAGTCCGCAGGGTGAACATCGGTTTCCTTGTTAAGTGCGCTTACGTGCTAAGCGACCACGAGACAACCGAGAGGTTCGGGGAAAACACCAGTCTCCTTCGTAGGTGTAAGTGTTCGCGGAACAACTGATGTCCTTTTACCCCATCCGTGGTGAGGTGCCCTTTCCAAGTATAACTTTGCGGTGTTTTGCATCATTCCACGGAGCGAACATCGGCCTCCTGCTAGATGCACTTGACTATGGTAAGCGATCGTAGTTAGGCACGGGTTTCCCCTTGGAACTTGCAAGGATTGGCATTGGCTCCATGGAAAATGATTATGTCTTTTGTTATTCGACCGTTTACGACTTTGTCCATTCACTTTTCAAAGTTGTACTTTTAATCGTGGCATTTATGCGAATTGTCGTTTATAGTATGCGTCCTTTGAGTGGGTGTTATTTGGGTTTTTTGATGCGTTGGAATTTGAAGAAACAAGCGCCCGATGGATATCCTACAACAGAAAATCGATTTTAAGCAAATTTCAAAATATCAAAAATATTGCATGTAAGAAATTTTCTTAGGCAAATATGTTTTAGTCACAGAGCTAATGTTCATTACATCACTTGTGAAAATGTTACAAACTTTCTTACAAGAAGTTTTGAATATAGCAGGTAGTAAAACATGAGGCAAAGCATGAAGTAAATCGTGAGGTAAAATATGAAGTAAAGTAGTGGCGATCATGATTGCTTATTCTGAGCAATAGAGATTGGGACGTCAACCAATTGGTCCTCAGTTGATCACTGGTCTTGCATCTTCTCGTGCCCTGGTTCCGTTACTTAGACCAGTTTAATTAGTGGGTGCATCCTGCCCCTGAAGAGCTAGAGCAGAGTTTGATGCTTTTAGATTCTTGACATACTACTGGAGCCTATTCTTTTGAATCAAATCCTCAATCAATCTTTTGAGATGTCTACATTCATTTGTGTTTTGATCGGGTTGGTTGTTAAACCTACAGAACTTTCCCGAGTTAATCGCCTTATCGCTTACCTTTAGCAGTTTTAGTTCCGCATATTCTTCAGAATTTTTTGTTGCAAGATAGATATTTTCAGGGGTGTCATTTAAAGGCGTCAGCTCTGATGAGTTAAAAAGGCTAATTTTCTTATTATCCTTGTTTCCCCTTCAATAATTGGTGCATTTTACCCCTGATTATTCTTATGATTATATTGAGTAGCAATATTTTTGGAAGCTTCAACAAGGTCGTAAGCATCAATAATTGGAAGAGGCACAGGATCATCATCCACTCTCATAAACTCCTCTGCATTTTTATAGAATTTCTCAAGTGTTTTTTGTTCTTTCATTTTAATCCATCTAGTCAATTCTCTCTTCTTATCTATGGCGCCAATTAGAGACATTAAGATCATGCGGAGCTCAGGATTCCCCACCTCAGACAAAGCAGTGTTGGATCTCTTGAGGAAAGCTTTAACAGACTCTCCTAGATTCTGATCCATCAATGTTATAGAAATAATATCCTTAGCCTTCATAGCTTGTAGCCTAAACTGTTCTTTAAATTTCAGAGTCAAATCAGCAAATAGATAAATAGATTTGGACGGTAGCTTTGTGAGCCATAATGATGCCACACCTCCAAGATGGAGGGGGAAGCATAGGCATTTGATCTCGTCTGTCGCTTTGGATGCATTCATATGTCATTCATACTTGTACAGGAAGAGGTTTGGATCAGAAGTCCCATTGTACGGAGGCAGAGTCAGATGACTGAACTTTTTAGGGAACTCTGGCATGCGGATCCTCTTGGTGAATGGATTTTTGCTGGGGAAGAAGCCTCATTCCCTCTCACTATCATTGCGGGCCATGTTATCTTTCATGATCTGTTTTACCATATACGCGATATACTCCTCTGAGTTGTGTTATTCCGCAAAGCGGACTTCGATCTCTTTTCTGGATGCTCGTCTTGGCGAGCGATCCCAATTAGAGGATCTAGCTCTTTTACCTCCACTATTGGGAACTGCCCCCTTGACGGGACTAGAAATTCTTTGCGTATTTTGATTGTAATGACTTTTAGTCTTCATCTTTAAGTCTTGGACATCAGCGTCACCTTTCCCACTTTCCCAGCCTTCAATCCCTTCCAAGTTATCATTACGATGATGATCAGAAGCTGATGAATTCACGTTCTCCTCAAGGTTGATGTAAACTCTTTAAGGAGGTGCGGGATTCGCTTGAGCGTTCAAAAGAGCATTCATTTTATGTAGTAGGGTCTGATTTGCATCAACAAAGCTCTATTTGAAGTCTCCATCCATTGATTTAAGTTGGTAGCAACGACATCTAGTTCATCTCTAGTTACACCAACTCCTGCTCTGGAGGATTGACCAACATCAAAATTAGTTTGCGGAGTGATCGGATCATCCGCTACATTTCTAGAGCCCAACGCTGTTACAGTCTTACTAGTTGGCGGCTTTTTTGGCGGCATTATCTCGGAAAAATTTCTAAACTTCGAAGAGAATTCGTCGGTCGGCCCGGATCTTAGATTTGGAGAATCTATCATAGAAGCAAGCTGTACCACCCCACACTTTTCTACACCTAAATTTTGACAAAACTCAAAACTTGAATACATCCAAACATAAAGCGTATATCTGGTACCTACAATAAATGAGCACGAGCATAAGTAGAGTACGATAAAATAACTCACAGCGGAAATAAAATAGGATAAATTAGTATTAACTCAAGTAACTACCTTTTTCAAAGTAAGTCACTTTGCCAATAGCGAGCTTGAGAGAGAATGAGAACCGAAAGCCAAACTTAATCATCTGTGAGAACCCAGCCTTCTCTATGAAACTTGGAGGTTGTAATGAGGAGGACGGTCAGAACAATAGGTTCTAGTGTTTAAGAAATGTACAACACAGACCATAACAGACACATATTCCGTTTGGTTCAAACCAAACTATATGCCTAACCAGGTTAGTGATTCTAGCCCAACCTAGTAAATGTTTATGCACGACTTTACTATTCAGCCCAAAGTAGTATTCCCAAATTATATTACAAAGATAGGATATTTACACACATTTTTGTGAAACATTTATACCCAAGTTTAACTAGTTAATTATATCGAGAGTGGGCCAATGATTGTGGGGTTTCTATCTATATCCTCATTCTCTATTCTTTGTTATTTAACATCTTACAATCAATGATAGATAGGGTGGATTCTCCCTGATCACTTAAGACCCTACAGACTTATTGGTCACTTATTAACCCTAGATAATATATTAAATGTTAACATAAAACTAGGGGGCACTAGCTACAGGCCCTCCAAGTTAAGGCATCCGTTGTTCACGCATATACCCTTACACCGCATAAGATGAGAGTAGGTATTTTACCATTCGGTATACCTTCTAGCTGACCTTAATATATATAAAATCTCCTTAGTCGCTTAATATTTCTCGTAGGGTAGTAGCCATATCTGACATTTTTAGTTTTCCAGGTTTGGGTAGGCCTACACAAACATGCCATTTAAGACCCCTAAACTAAAAGACCTACTCCCAGGTGGACTCCTCGAACTATACGCGAAGATTATTAAGTTCGCCCCCATTTGCCTTTAACACCTTTCCCTATCAGGATAAAGTAGGTTACATTACTAAGTTATTCCCGTTCAATTCCTTTATATGGAAATACTATACGTATACCATTTATTTGTATAACTTGTTTATATGGTTAATAATATCTTACATTATTAACCTACTAAGTCCAACTATATTTTTAATTATAAGTTTTATTGATATAAATAAGGAAGGTTATATGCCCTTTTCTCCAGTATATTGATTTAATTACTTCCCTAATTTGGACTTAGTATTTAAATGACAATCAATATCCGTTAATCCCCCTTTTGACACCTATTTCTTTTTATTTCCTATTTATTGCCATTTATGACTCTAATGGTCATATTTTCCTAAGGCAACTATTTATCAGTCCCAAGTTATCTATTGTTGTACCCCAACGGATAATTTCTATTTTTATTTATTTATTTATTGACTATTATATATATGTATATATATACACATACAAGGCGTCTCACATTAAGTTGACTACCTGTGGATGCTGGATTTGCTGGTCGGTTCCGGGCAGACTTCTACCACAAGTGAACTTAATCTCGTGCCTTAGTACATTTATTTTTATGCATTAGACCTCTCTTTAAACTGACTATCTGTGGTTGCTGGATTTGTCGGTCGATTCCAGGGAGGCATACACCACAAGTTGAGTTTAACCTCGTGTCTAAATGCAGTTATAATTTAAATTTCATAATTGGTGTCCACAATAATTATCCTAATTGATTTTAGGAATTGTAACCATTTCCCTATCACATTTATTTTCCCCCAATCAATATTGGTTATAATAATTATTTCTTTATTTATGGTATCATTTGTGGCAATTATTTATATTTATAGCTATAAATGGTCACCACAAATATATTAATTCAATATGGATTATATTTACATATAATTCCACCATTGAATCTTATCCAAACACTCAACATTTGTCTCAATTGTTAATTATTTATTTATGGCCTCATTTATAGTAATCAATTACACAAATTGCTACAATGGTCACCATAAATATGTTCATTAAGTATGAAATATAAATTTACATGTATGATTTCATAAATGAACACCATTCGACATTTAATACAATGCATATTTTCACTGTTATACGCTAATTTGGACAAATAATATGTATTTATTCATTTTTATGTTTTAGTACAGTCAACGTAGTTATTATTATTTATTTTTATTCTTAAATTTAAATTAATGATATGGTCTAATCAATTAACCAATCATTCCCATTTTATATTCAATCTTGCCAAAAAGGTTTCAAGTCTCATAAGAACCGTTAGCCAAAATCATTGTAAATCATGCCTATTTTGTGGAGTTGACATTTCTCCAAATCATAAGAAATATATGTAATGTATTTTTATTTTAGAACAGTCGTTACAAATTACATACAAAAATATGTATTTATTTTATATGTACCTTTGCACCAATTTCCCCCGTTTTAATTCTTTTTGTCTTACTTCTTGTGATTCTAAAATAATGCCTCTTTATTTAAAAATGAATAAAATGACACAATTTACAATGCTTAAGCCAAAAACCCAACAAAATTAAATGTAAACAAGGAATATTTTTTTTATTCTTAACATCACATAATACACAATTTTCATCTTCTTACCCAAATTCACATATTTCATATTTCAGCACTGAACTAAAGATCTGGAACATAACTATAAAAAATTTATGTTTAATGGGACTGATTTCCAAATCCACAGTGTTATGCGGCATAAACAACAATATTTCATAATTCATGACATAACTTATAGAAATATATGGGAATATTTATAGAAATCTTGCAATTCATATTTATACATCATCAAAACTTTACCGTTTACTAATTTCGAACATATTCATAATCAGGACTGATGGTTATCACAATTTACAGTTATTTAAATAACTAATTTGATAGGCATAAAACATATATTGGATTCAAACGAAATAGATTAATCATTATATATGTATTAGTAAATTTCCCACTCACCTTATAGCCTCCAAATTATAAGTTTTGAACCTTTTAGGCTTACAATCCGCAAATTCTTATAAATCCCCAATTTATCTAGAAAGGGGAAATTCCATATATATAGAAATGTAAGAAAAAAAAGGAAGAGAGTGAAGAATCTATCATTGAGCTTCGATTTCCATTCTCTTCCATTAAATCTATTTATTCTTTGAATTCTATATACATTTTGTTACACCCCGTATTTCAACAACACTAAAAGAGGATAAATTAAATAATAATTAATTTAGTATTCATAATTAAGGGAAATAGACTGCGCCATTGCGTCCGTCTCAAAATTCTGGTTAAGATAGACACTTGATTTGCATAAAACGGACAACATATGAAGAAGTTATAAGGGTTTGAAGTTTGTGTACACGTAGAAGAATATTATATATATAATATCCAGAAAATCAAAACTCGTTCAAAATAAAAAAAACAAGGCGGCAATTTTCCCACCCTAGGGGAGTCAAACCCTTAAGGGGGTGTCAACCCATGGGTCGACCCCCTTTGGGGGGGTCGGCCCCCCTAGGGCTGAGGTGGTAGGTCGAATTCTGGGGGATGGCAGCTATATATATAGGCTCATTTCTCTTGTTTTCTTCACTGGAAATCAATGGAGGCCAAATGCTATCTGTACCTGGACTGAATCACTCTTTTCTTCTTCTGCAATCAATGATTAAAGATTCAAGTGTAGATCTGTGACTCAATAATCTTCTCTTCTAGTTCTACTTTCTAAATCCAAACATTGTGAGTTCTAAGTTACTTTTAGATTTAAATGATTAAAAGTAAACATGATACGATTATAGTTTGGATTCATTCTTGTGACTGAATTGGATCAGATCTATTGTAAATTGTGAATCTATGATAATCTGAATTAGTTATGACTTGGATCTCAATCTTTATCGTATCAGATCTATTGCAACTTGTGAATTTACGATGTTATGACATACCATGACTTGGATCTAAATCTTTATCAGGACATATCTACTTTTGATTTTAGATCTAGCTTATTATTTAAATAACCTCGTTCCTATCATATTGGATCTGAAATAGTTGGACATCTAAATTATTATTTAGATCTTGTTATGCTTATTATGACATTCCTACTATGTTAGGACTAGTTTAATTATCACGAGTTCACAGATATATTCTTATATGTCCACCTTATCACAATGCCAGTATATATTTAAGCCAGTTATCTTAGAATAATCACTATTCTCATCTTCCCATCACCTTTCCTTTTTGTGGTTTGTGGCTAGGCTACTTCCTATCCTAGGCATGGTGCTAAACATATGTGAATGCATTAGTTAGGGAATGGGGGAAACATTAATATTGGCATAACTTGGATAATGTTATGAACATGAGTTTGGACATATAATTCACTACGAACATAATTGAGGAAAAAAGGGGTATGAAACCTATAATCTATAATGAGATAGGCAAAAATTGGCTAATAATGGAATGCCTAGGATTACTGTAATTAGAAACTGTAACTGCGCCTTTGACACGAGGTTAGATTACACTTGTGGTGGAAATCTTCTCAGAATTACAGCAATTAGAAACTGTAACTGCGCCTATGACATGAGGTTAGATTACACTTGTGGTGGAAGTTTGCCCTGAACCGCCTGGCATATCCAGCAACCACAAGTGGTGAATCTAATGTGGGAGGGCTAGGTGCACAAATACGAGACGTGATAAGACACGAGATTAGGCCCGATTTGTGGAATAAGTCTGCCCGGACCCGCCCGGCATGTCCAACATCCACAAATGGTAGGCTTAATGTAGGAGGTCTGGCATACTGTAACCATAAATGAAAATATGGTAATATACCTTAAATACTTAACCTAGTTGAATCCATAAGGGTGTATGAACCTGAATTTAAGTTGGGGTTAAGTAAATTTGGTTGAACAGAGGGTGGGTTAAGTAAATCTGATGGGGTGGGTAATATTTACATATAGGCCCGCGAACTTAACCTGATAGGGTTATGTAATTAAAGACACCTAGCGGTAAGCATAACCTGTGAAAATGTTGAAGTTATGTAAATAAAGACACCTTTTTAGGGTAAGCATAACTTGTAGAAATGGTAGGGTTATGTGGTATGCATAACCGATAGAAATCCTAGCGAGATACAAGACAAGGAGAAGAGCTTGTATCATATTGTGTGGGGGACCCGTTTCAGTCAATTACCCTTAATAAGTATCAAAACGAGTACTCCGCCCTAGGTCGAAGTGGGGCACGCTTACTAGGTTGATTGTAAGAGATCGGAACGTGGAGAACGGGGTAGGCTGCGCAAACCAACCAGGTCATATGCGTGCATGGGCCGAGCAGAGGAGGATAAGACGACCGTGACACCTGTAGATATGGTTGTGCATATCAGCGAAGGGTTGCCACTATAGGACGTGATACATCCTATGGTGGGGCTGGCACAGAGTATCCATGCAGATTAGGGAGCCGATCGATTAGGGTGGTAGTTAGGGTACATCTGGATATATGCCTAAGTCTACTATTTGATGGTTGTTGGGATCATATCATTTTTGGTTATACTGGTATCAGTGCAGAGAATCTGAGTAATCATTAGGGAAGCGTATACACTCTATCCTGTTTACCTTGTCATACCTATCTTATGTAGTGTTATCTTTCTTATCCACTTTATATGCCTGTCTTGATACTTTTACTTATTTACTTGCCAAAAGTAACTAGACTCGCCAGACTTTATGTCTGACCCTTTTCGTTTCCTCTTCTTTCTTCTGTTTCCCCCCCAGGTTCTCAGGGTGGGAATACTCAGGCTTGACCGTGATTCTGCTTACATTTTGCTGGTGCTACTTAGATGTATAGTTCAAGCCCCTATCCTTGTTGCTATGGCTATATTTTGTTTGCGGAATTTTGCTTCTTTTATGTACTCTGATGTTTTAAAGTACAAGACAGTAGTTTTTATGATGTAATGGTTTTTGTGTATTTCAGACATGTGATGTTTTTGAACTACGATGCTTTATGATAAATAAAGTTTTTAATTCCATTGTCATTTTACATATCTATCTTGTAATATTTCTGTTTTTATTTATCGAGAACGATTCACGAAACTTAATGCATTCCCTTTATGAGTGACATTAATGGATGTGGGGTGTCACACTTGGGATCAAAGCTAATGGTTATCGGATTGGATAAAAGTTTTTGAAAATTATTTTCAAAAAGGTTTTAAGAAAGCATTTTTCAAAAAGAAAAATCTATTTTGAAAAAACATATTCCCCAAAGCCATATGTAATACCCTCCGATCCTTTGTCTAAATCTCTTTCCTTTTCTTTTCAGCATGTCTGGGGAACCTAATATTCCTGAGGGTGTTATGATAACAAGCTGGTTCTGTAGGTATCTAGAGGCCACGGCGCCAACCGGCGGTCAAGCTGACGTTCCTCCCCCAGCTGCACCCGTCGTTCCTCCTCCTCCTCCGAGGGCAGATAATTTCGCTATGATATGAAAAGATTTCTGTGCCATGGGAGAGAAGCCATTCCGTGGAACCGAAACATTCGAAGAGGCAAGGAATTGGCTCAAGGAGACCGAGGACTTGTCCGTAATCTTTGAAGTAGAAGATTGAAGGAAGATTCGGCTAGCTGCTTGGCTACTGAAAGATGAAGTTCCTTTCTGGTGGAAAGTTATCAAGTTGGATGTCTGGTGAAACATGGGATGATTTTAGACAGAGGATTGAAATGAAGTTTCTTTCTCAAGCTGAGAAAAGCATGCAAATGGAGAGGTTTTGTAACACCACACCTCCGTTAAGGTCACTCACAAAGGGAATGCCTTAATTTTGGTGGAGCATTTTAGTAAACAGAACAGAAACTTACAAGACAGATAAAACAGTACTTGAAAAATTTTAACTTTATTACAGCGGAAACAGAAATTAATATGGTTACATCCTTTCAATTTCAGAATTCAAGTACAAAATATCAGTCTTGTACAAAGCCTTCAAAATGCATAGTTTAAAATCATAATCCCCATGGAACGGAAGCTATACAGAGCCAAGCCATACTTTAAGCACTTCAAGCAAGGAGAAATCCGGATCAAGCTAAAGTATTTCCCTCCTTGGATAACCTGGGGGGGAAACGGAAGAAAGGAGGCGAAACAACAAGGGTCAGACAAAAAGTCTGGCAAGTCCAGTGACTTTCAGCATATGAACAGATAATAATAATATGATATGAACATAAAACTGGATGTGAGATAACTATAACAGGTGTAGCAGATATAACAGAAAACAGAATGATATAAACTATTGTTCTACACTTCTCTGCACTAATACTAGCATAACAGAATTAGGTGTCCCCCTAACGTCTAAATTGAAGCCGGAACGGGTACAGAATACTTTAACAGAAACAGAATGCTAATAATGGGCCTTTACTACCCGATCAGAAACAGACAGAAGAAGAAACAGATTTATCCCTATGGAAACAGAATGTGGAATTAGGTGTACACTAGTAATGGGCCTTTACCACCCGAACAGACGGTACCACACAGAAACAGACAGGTGTTACCACCCAACAGAAACAGACGGTACCACAGAAACAGACAGAACTAAGCGTACCCTAAAACCCTACCCCGAGCGATCGGCTCCCTAATACATAAATATCCTGTGTCGGCCCCACAGTAGGGTGTATCACTCCCTAAAGTGACAACCAATTGGCAAAGACCTATTTACAGATGTCACGGCGTCTTACATCCTCAGAGGCAGACCGGGATCCATGCACGCACATGACCCGGTTGGAACGCACCATCAACACCCCTCGCCATTATCAGAATGAACCTCTTATAATTAGTTCAGTAAGCGTGCCCGGACCCTACTTACTGTTGGGTCAAAGTTTTGATACCAGAAAGGGTTACTGACTAATATGGGTCCCAAACAACAGATGACACAAGTAATTCCCCTCCTAACCTTGTGTCCCCAGACTAACAGATTTCAGATTAACTTGTTTACAAGTTCAGACATACAGAATTCAGATTTACTAATTCACAAATTAAGTTAACAAGTTTTCAGATCAACGGGTCAGATGTACAGATTTTTCAGATTTGTCTAACTTTGTATTGGGCCTACAGATTCATGGACAGGTTTTACTACATCTATTAATCCCATTGGTTTAACCCTATTTTCCCCAATACGTTTTAGACGTCATTCTTATCTTAGATTTGCATTCATTATTAATGCACAGACCTCTCACATTAGGTCGGTAGCTTGTGGCCGCTGGATATGCCGGGCGGTTCCGGGCAGACTTCTGCCACAAGCCAGACCTAACCTCGTGTCTTACGCATGTTATGACTAACTTCTCACATTAGAACCTATTGTTTGCGGCCACTGGATGTGCCGGGCGGTTCCGGGCAGATTTACGTCGCAAACTCATTCTAACCTCGAGTTAGCCATATTCATCTTTGCGGCCAATTAATTAATTATTTACCGTTTATGCGCACACCCAATATATATGCCAATTCAGATTATATCAATAACAGAATGATCACATCAACTCAACTGATATAGCAGATAACAGATTTTAGCAGATTGGGTGACTTAACAGATTTAACCGATTTAGCACTTAGCAGATTTTAGCATATAACAGATTAGGCATCTCAGCAGACAAATTTAACAGATTTGGCATTTCAATCTAATTAGCAGTCTAGGCAATATAACAAAACTAGCAGTTTAGGCAACTTAGCAAATTAGCAGATTTAGCAAATCTAATAATTCTAAAGGTTCTATTTACATGCCTTACCTAGTCATAAATTAGGCCTAAATTCATATGCATACATAATTTTTTTCATGATTCACAACATATATTCCATGTTTGCTTAAGCGCAGAATATGGACATAATTTGCCATATAACATATGTTCCAATATAGATTATACCAAATATAACCATTAATTTCAATGCATGTCATATATCCAAAAATCCCTATTTAGGTGTAATTACAATAATAGATATCCTAATCAATGTAAATCTTAAGTTTCCATATCTTCCTTCTTTTCATGTCATGAATCATTATGCAAACTATCCCCAATAATATAAATCTTTAAACCATATCCTCTAAAAATCAGATCTTGCCTTTTTATATGCATTTTGTCCAAAGTCTCAAATCATATGTAATCTTTACAGTGGTTCCTCTTCTTCTTTTATCACAAAATATGCATAGGTCTAAAACTAGTTTATAACATATGCTTATTTTTTTTTTTTTTCTAATTAATTACAGGTCTAAATTACAACCTAACTATGCATACAACATGCATAAATTATATGTTCATAGTCAAATTTATGCATCCAATCCCAAGTCATATGTCCAATATATTTTATGCCTCAGACCTAAAGTCATACATTCAATTTGGTTTTGTCAAATTTCTCATCATTCATCCCAAAACTTGCGTTCATACGTTCATCTCTTATGAGATTAGGCACAGGCTCGTGGTAGCCTGGCTATAGAAACAGAAAAGAAGAAAGGAATATAGAACAATCACAGAAAACAGATCTAACAGAAGAGAATACAACCTCAAACTCAGATTTAAATGCATATCAAAATTATAATTAACGTTTATAGCGGAGAATAACTGTACTTGCCTTGATTGGATTAAAGAAAGAACTTTTAACTTGTTGTAGAATCTTTGCAGAACTTTAATCTCTAGTTTGAATTGAGTTGCTTAGGCTGATGTTGATTATCTTCTAGTTTTAATTCCAGCAGAGCAGAGACGCCATTTTTATTTTTTTATTAGAAGAAGAGAGCAATGGAGGCTAGAGAATTGTGTAAGAAACCTAGGTAGAGTCTAGGGCCATTTTTATAGAGTTGCAAGTTAATTTGAGCCGTCCGATGATGCTAGGGTAAATCAAGGCCATCAATTTCAAAAGAGGCCAATTATGTTCACAATTAAGGACTGTAAATTACTCCCATTTTAAATTATGGCATAATTACTATTCCAATTACATGCAATTCCATGTTTTAGCATATATATATATATTTCCTACAATGTACACATTTCTCATTTAGGACAAATTCTATATATAAATAATTCCTAACACACTTATGCCATAATTACTCCCTTAATGTACATTATCAACATTTATTATTTATTGCCAATCCATCAAACATAAATACGTATTTAATAGATACATCTTTCCTTTTACCGTATACATTAATTATTCATATATACATGTCAATTAACATGAATGACAATATTAATGTATCCTTTTCATTGTAAATTAGCATATTTATATATTTCTCAACATATTTATATATTTCTCAAATTAACATGTACAGATGAATGTTAATAGCATGTTTTCAAATCGATGCCCTATTGACATATCTTTAAATTAAATGCCAGATAAATATTCGTCATATTAATATGCTTGCATGTTATGTTCACAAAATAATATCACATACCATATTTTTCTTATTCAGTGCCACATTGATGTCAATTGCAGGTTTATAAATGACATTCCTATTAATAGAAAATTAAGTCTAACCTATTCATATTCTTCCTCTTTGAAAATCCCCATTTACTGCATACAAATATTATGCATAAACCTTTCTTTTCACTGCTTGCATCCACACATTTTTATTTAATTTGTATGTTTATGACATAAATGCACATATGTACGAATATGTTAAATATTTCTTTCCTTTAATTTGTCATGAATCCAATTAGAGAAGGCCACTTATAAAAAAACAATTCTTGGCAGGCAAAAATGCGCAACATACGCCTCATGATACGTACATGTCATATATATATATGTATGTATACGTATATGTATATATATATATATATATATATATATATATATATATATATATATCTTTTTTTTTCTTTTTATCTATCTTCCCAATTACCCATTTTCACACTAAACCACTTTTTGAACTGCATTCACACTAGGCTATTTTAAGCCATTCCCCTAAAACAAAAATAAGGCGCTGGCGGGGATCGAACTCTGTACCTCTTGTATGCAAGTCATGTGTTCCAACCAAATGAACTACTAAGTCTTTTGCTTACAAAAGTTAGAACAATGCTAAACATTATTCTTTTCTCATTCCTCTTTTTTCATGTTTGGCTGCAATTTTTAATTTAAGGATATCTTTTTCATACGGAGTCCAATTTACGCAAACTCAGACTCTATCTCAAGCAGAATTTCAAGAAGAACGCAATGGCGTAACCTGTTTCCCTTAGTTCTTTGATTTCGAATTAATTATACTTTAATTTGTTAATTTCACAGCTATAGAATACACGGCGTGTTACATTCTCCCCCACTTAAAAGGATTTCGTCCCCGAAATCTTCAAGTTAAGAAGAATGTGTCCTACCATCCAATCACCCATCTACTCAACCATCATCCACAAGCATCCATTGTCCTTAGAAAACTTCTAATGTTGTATGAACATATGCAAAAGTGTGTGTATATGTTCCTTACCTAATGCAAAAATCAGGCGGTCTACTGATTCAGTTGACCTCCTTAATGCGAATTATGTCAGTGCCATGAGTCCAACATGTATGCAATAGAATTCTGATGATATATATTATTTCTTTATGAGTGCACAACCATTCACTCAAATGCAACATCCATGTGCCGAATCAACCATTTTGCATCCACAAGAATTGAAAAATGCTCACTCATCCATATGCAGTATGAGAGTGCTTTCGAGCCGATCTAGTGCCTAGTGTGTGTATATGCATCCACGAGCAACCACTAGCAACCACTTGCATCCACTTGCAACCATCAAACATAACATGTCTCAAACACATGTTTACACCCATTAGTTTCTACCTAAAGTTCAAATATTCGATCGATAGGATACAGTCGAATGATGGAAGCGAGTACAAATAGAACAAAAATTTGGTTCCCATTAGACATTGGTTGAGAAAATAATTCCCCTAAGTATAAACCCCAAAGACCGAAATCAATATCAGATTGACACTCAGAGGATTACCTTCTTTGGACAATGTCAAAACTGGGAATCAGAATTATTCAGATATTTACAAACTACTGATACAGATCAGGTTCCCTAATGATTCTTAGGAAGCTAAGCATGATAAAATCATACCCCACGAAAACTCAGAATGTATGCGTCATACTTGATGCCTAACACAGATATCCCTCAAACCCCAATCTCAAACAGATGATCCATAACCCTTATGGGTCTGAGTCTATAGCGGAATTCAGAAATAATACTAGTATTAAAGTGCAGAGTATCGATTACAAAATCAGAATACCAGAATCAGAAAAAGTCTTAACTCCATAATCAGATAAAGAAATTAAACCTACTATAGAAATTTTCCTATTTCTATCCTAGCTACTAGCCTCAAGAGTGTTCGCCTGCCCTCCTTGTCCTCGTCTCTTCGGGCAGTCCCTAGTGAAGTGTCCCATCTCCCCACAGTTGAAGCAAGCGCCCTCCCCTTCCTCTTTCGGTAATCCTTATTCAGATGAGTCGAGCTTCCATAAGTAAAACACTTTCCTCCTCCTTATCTTCAAACTTTCCTTCCTTCTTTTGTATTTCCCTTTTTCCTCCATTGTGAACTAAGTCTATATGAGTTTCTCACCTTTGGGTTGTACTCCTTAGCCAAACCTCATCATTCTCATCTTTACTATCCTTGTGTAACATGTCGACCAATCCCTCGAAAGCTGCCTCCATCGCCCGGAAAAATCCTTCAAAGCTCTAAAGAAAACTAGCCGCAGGTGAAACTACTACAGCTATCGATGGAAGTCGGGCACTACTTTGCCCTTCGATGAGGTTACCTCCCAGAAAACCGGGAGCCCCAGAGACTCAAGAAAGAAGGAAACAAGGATTCAAGCAGAGGATCAAAAGATAGATATATGGCTTAGGGGACTATGTTTTTCAAAATAAGCTTTACTTTTGAAAATACTTCCTTTTCAAAACATTTTTGAAAATAGTTTTCAAAAATTCTTTATCAAATCCGGTAACCTTCAGCTCTGATACCAAGTGTAACACCCCACCTCCGTTAAGGTCACTCACAAAGGGAATGCCTTAATTTTGGTGGAGCATTTTAGTAAACAGAACAGAAACTTACAAGACAGATAAAACAGTACTTGAAAAATTTTAACTTTATTACAGCGGAAACAGAAATTAATATGGTTACATCCTTTCAATTTCAGAATTCAAGTACAAAATATCAGTCTTGTACAAAGCCTTCAAAATGCATAGTTTAAAATCATAATCCCCATGGAACGGAAGCTATACAGAGCCAAGCCATACTTTAAGCACTTCAAGCAAGGAGAAATCCGGATCAAGCTAAAGTATTTCCCTCCTTGGATAACCTGGGGGGAAACGGAAGAAAGGAGGCGAAACAACAAGGGTCAGACAAAAAGTCTGGCAAGTCCAGTGACTTTCAGCATATGAACAGATAATAATAATATGATATGAACATAAAACTGGATGTGAGATAACTATAACAGGTGTAGCAGATATAACAGAAAACAGAATGATATAAACTATTGTTCTACACTTCTCTGCACTAATACTAGCATAACAGAATTAGGTGTCCCCCTAACGTCTAAATTGAAGCCGGAATGGGTACAGAATACTTTAACAGAAACAGAATGCTAATGATGGGCCTTTACTACCCGATCAGAAACAGACAGAAGAAGAAACAGATTTATCCCTATGGAAACAGAATGTGGAATTAGGTGTACACTAGTAATGGGCCTTTACCACCCGAACAGACGGTACCACACAGAAACAGACAGGTGTTACCACCCAACAGAAACAGACGATACCACAGAAACAGACAGAACTAAGCGTACCCTAAAACCCTACCCCGAGCGATCGGCTCCCTAATACATAAATATCCTGTGTCGGCCCCACAGTAGGGTGTATCACTCCCTAAAGTGACAACCAATTGGCACAGACCTATTTACAGATGTCACGGCGTCTTACATCCTCAGAGGCAGACCGGGATCCATGCACGCACATGACCCGGTTGGAACGCACCATCAACACCCCTCGCCATTATCAGAATGAACCTCTTATAATTAGTTCAGTAAGCGTGCCCGGACCCTACTTACTGTTGGGTCAAAGTTTTGATACCAGAAAGGGTTACTGACTAATATGGGTCCCAAACAACAGATGACACAAGTAATTCCCCTCCTAACCTTGTGTCCCCAGACTAACAGATTTCAGATTAACTTGTTTACAAGTTCAGACATACAGAATTCAGATTTACTAATTCACAAATTAAGTTAACAAGTTTTCAGATCAACGGGTCAGATGTACAGATTTTTCAGATTTGTCTAACTTTGTATTGGGCCTACAGATTCATGGACGGGTTTTACTACATCTATTAATCCCATTGGTTTAACCCTATTTTCCCCAATACGTTTTAGACGTCATTCTTATCTTAGATTTGCATTCATTATTAATGCACAGACCTCTCACATTAGGTCGGTAGCTTGTGGCCGCTGGATATGCCGGGCGGTTCCGGGCAGACTTCTGCCACAAGCCAGACCTAACCTCGTGTCTTACGCATGTTATGACTAACTTCTCACATTAGAACCTATTGTTTGCGGCCACTGGATGTGCCAGGCGGTTCCGGGCAGATTTACGTCGCAAACTCATTCTAACCTCGAGTTAGCCATATTCATCTTTGCGGCCAATTAATTAATTATTTACCGTTTATGCGCACACCCAATATATATGCCAATTCAGATTATATCAATAACAGAATGATCACATCAACTCAACTGATATAGCAGATAACAGATTTTAGCAGATTGGGTGAATTAACAGATTTAACCGATTTAGCACTTAGCAGATTTTGGCATATAACAGATTAGGCATCTCAGCAGACAAATTTAACAGATTTGGCATTTCAATCTAATTAGCAGTCTAGGCAATATAACAAAACTAGCAGTTTAGGCAACTTAGCAAATTAGCAGATTTAGCAAATCTAATAATTCTAAAGGTTCTATTTACATGCCTTGCCTAGTCATAAATTAGGCCTAAATTCATATGCCTACATAATTTTTTTCATGATTCACAACATATATTCCATGTTTGCTTAAGCGCAGAATATGGACATAATTTGCCATATAACATATGTTCCAATATAGATTATACCAAATATAACCATTAATTTCAATGCATGTCATATATCCAAAAATCCCTATTTAGGTGTAATTACAATAATAGATATCCTAATCAATGTAAATCTTAAGTTTCCATATCTTCCTTCTTTTCATGTCATGAATCATTATGCAAACTATCCCCAATAATATAAATCTTTAAACCATATCCTCTAAAAATCAGATCTTGCCTTTTTATATGCATTTTGTCCAAAGTCTCAAATCATATGTAATCTTTACAGTGGTTCCTCTTCTTCTTTTATCACAAAATATGCATAGGTCTAAAACTAGTTTATAACATATGCTTATTTTTTTTTCTAATTAATTACAGGTCTAAATTACAACCTAACTATGCATACAACATGCATAAATTATATGTTCATAGTCAAATTTATGCATCCAATCCCAAGTCATATGTCCAATATATTTTATGCCTCAGACCTAAAGTCATACATTCAATTTGGTTTTGTCAAATTTCTCATCATTCATCCCAAAACTTGCGTTCATACGTTCATCTCTTATGAGATTAGGCACAGGCTCGTGGTAGCCTGGCTATAGAAACAGAAAAGAAGAAAGGAATATAGAACAGTCACAGAAAACAGATCTAACAGAAGAGAATACAACCTCAAACTCAGATTTAAATGCATATCAAAATTATAATTAACGTTTATAGCGGAGAATAACTGTACTTGCCTTGATTGGATTAAAGAAAGAACTTTTAACATGTTGTAGAATCTTTGCAGAACTTTAATCTCTAGTTTGAATTGAGTTGCTTAGGCTGATGTTGATTATCTTCTAGTTTTAATTCCAGCAGAGCAGAGACGCCATTTTTATTTTTTTATTAGAAGAAGAGAGCAATGGAGGCTAGAGAATTGTGTAAGAAACCTAGGTAGAGTCTAGGGCCATTTTTATAGAGTTGCAAGTTAATTTGAGCCGTCCGATGATGCTAGGGTAAATCAAGGCCATCAATTTCAAAAGAGGCCAATTATGTTCACAATTAAGGACTGTAAATTACTCCCATTTTAAATTATGGCATAATTACTATTCCAATTACATGCAATTCCATGTTTTAGCATATATATATATTTCCTACAATGTACACATTTCTCATTTAGGACAAATTCTATATATAAATAATTCCTAACACACTTATGCCATAATTACTCCCTTAATGTACATTATCAACATTTATTATTTATTGCCAATCCATCAAACATAAATACGTATTTAATAGATACATCTTTCCTTTTACCGTATACATTAATTATTCATATATACATGTCAATTAACATGAATGACAATATTAATGTATCCTTTTCATTGTAAATTAGCATATTTATATATTTCTCAACATATTTATATATTTCTCAAATTAACATGTACAGATGAATGTTAATAGCATGTTTTCAAATCGATGCCCTATTGACATATCTTTAAATTAAATGCCAGATAAATATTCGTCATATTAATATGCTTGCATGTTATGTTCACAAAATAATATCACATACCATATTTTTCTTATTCAGTGCCACATTGATGTCAATTGCAGGTTTATAAATGACATTCCTATTAATAGAAAATTAAGTCTAACCTATTCATATTCTTCCTCTTTGAAAATCCCCATTTACTGCATACAAATATTATGCATAAACCTTTCTTTTCACTGCTTGCATCCACACATTTTTATTTAATTTGTATGTTTATGACATAAATGCACATATGTACGAATATGTTAAATATTTCTTTCCTTTAATTTGTCATGAATCCAATTAGAGAAGGCCACTTATAAAAAAACAATTCTTGGCAGGCAAAAATGCGCAACATACGCCTCATGATACGTACATGTCATATATATATATGTATGTATACGTATATGTGTATATATATATATATATATATTTCTTTTTTTTCTTTTTATCTATCTTCCCAATTACCCATTTTCACACTAAACCACTTTTTGAACTGCATTCACACTAGGCTATTTTAAGCCATTCCCCTAAAACAAAAATAAGGCGCTGGCGAGGATCGAACTCTGTACCTCTTGTATGCAAGTCATGTGTTCCAACCAAATGAACTACTAAGTCTTTTGCTTACAAAAGTTAGAACAATGCTAAACATTATTCTTTTCTCATTCCTCTTTTTTCATGTTTTGCTGCAATTTTTAATTTAAGGATATCTTTTTCATACGGAGTCCAATTTACGCAAACTCAGACTCTATCTCAAGCAGAATTTCAAGAAGAACGCAATGGCGTAACCTGTTTCCCTTAGTTCTTTGATTTCGAATTAATTATACTTTAATTTGTTAATTTCACAGCTATAGAATACACGGGGTGTTACATTCTCCCCCACTTAAAAGGATTTCGTCCCCGAAATCTTCAAGTTAAGAAGAATGTGTCCTACCATCCAATCACCCATCTACTCAACCATCATCCACAAGCTTCCATTGTCCTTAGAAAACTTCTAATGTTGTATGAACATATGCAAAAGTGTGTGTATATGTTCCTTACCTAATGCAAAAATCAGGCGGTCTACTGATTCAGTTGACCTCCTTAATGCGAATTATGTCAGTGCCATGAGTCCAACATGTATGCAATAGAATTCTGATGATATATATTATTTCTATATGAGTGCACAACCATTCACTCAAATGCAACATCCATGTGCCGAATCAACCATTTTGCATCCACAAGAATTGAAAAATGCTCACTCATCCATATGCAGTATGAGAGTGCTTTCGAGCCGATCTAGTGCCTAGTGTGTGTATATGCATCCACGAGCAACCACTAGCAACCACTTGCATCCACTTGCAACCATCAAACATAACATGTCTCAAACACATGTTTACACCCATTAGTTTCTACCTAAAGTTCAAATATTCGATCGATAGGATACAGTCGAATGATGGAAGCGAGTACAAATAGAACGAAAATTTGGTTCCCATTAGACATTGGTTGAGAAAATAATTCCCCTAAGTATCAACCCCAAAGACCGAAATCAATATCAGATTGACACTCAGAGGATTACCTTCTTTGGACAATGTCAAAACTGGGAATCAGAATTATTCAGATATTTACAAACTACTGATACAGATCAGGTTCCCTAATGATTCTTAGGAAGCTAAGCATGATAAAATCATACCCCACGAAAACTCAGAATGTATGCGTCATACTTGATGCCTAACACAGATATCCCTCAAACCCCAATCTCAAACAGATGATCCATAACCCTTATGGGTCTGAGTCTATAGCGGAATTCAGAAATAATACTAGTATTAAAGTGCAGAGTATCGATTACAAAATCAGAATACCAGAATCAGAAAAAGTCTTAACTCCATAATCAGATAAAGAAATTAAACCTACTATAGAAATTTTCCTATTTCTATCCTAGCTACTAGCCTCAAGAGTGTTCGCCTGCCCTCCTTGTCCTCGTCTCTTCGGGCAGTCCCTAGTGAAGTGTCCCATCTCCCCACAGTTGAAGCAAGCGCCCTCCCCTTCCTCTTTCGGTAATCCTTATTCAGATGAGTCGAGCTTCCATAAGTAAAACACTTTCCTCCTCCTTATCTTCAAACTTTCCTTCCTTCTTTTGTATTTCCCTTTTGCCTCCATTGTGAACTAAGTCTATATGAGTTTCTCACCTTTGGGTTGTGCTCCTTAGCCAAACCTCATCATTCTCATCTTTACTATCCTTGTGTAACATGTCGACCAATCCCTCGAAAGCTGCCTCCATCGCCCGGAAAAATCCTTCAAAGCTCTAAAGAAAACTAGCCGCAGGTGAAACTACTACAGCTATCGATGGAAGTCGGGCACTACTTTGCCCTTCGATGAGGTTACCTCCCAGAAAACCGGGAGCCCCAGAGACTCAAGAAAGAAGGAAACAAGGATTCAAGCAGAGGATCAAAAGATAGATATATGGCTTAGGGGACTATGTTTTTCAAAATAAGCTTTACTTTTGAAAATACTTCCTTTTCAAAACCTTTTTGAAAATAGTTTTCAAAAATTCTTTATCAAATCCGGTAACCTTCAGCTCTGATACCAAGTGTAACACCCCACCTCCGTTAAGGTCACTCACAAAGGGAATGCCTTAATTTTGGTGGAGCATTTTAGTAAACAGAACAGAAACTTACAAGACAGATAAAACAGTACTTGAAAAATTTTAACTTTATTACAGCGGAAACAGAAATTAATATGGTTACATCCTTTCAATTTCAGAATTCAAGTACAAAATATCAGTCTTGTACAAAGCCTTCAAAATGCATAGTTTAAAATCATAATCCCCATGGAACGGAAGCTATACAGAGCCAAGCCATACTTTAAGCACTTCAAGCAAGGAGAAATCCGGATCAAGCTAAAGTATTTCCCTCCTTGGATAACCTGGGGGGAAACGGAAGAAAGGAGGCGAAACAACAAGGGTCAGACAAAAAGTCTGGCAAGTCCAGTGACTTTCAGCATATGAACAGATAATAATAATATGATATGAACATAAAACTGGATGTGAGATAACTATAACAGGTGTAGCAGATATAACAGAAAACAGAATGATATAAACTATTGTTCTACACTTCTCTGCACTAATACTAGCATAACAGAATTAGGTGTCCCCCTAACATCTAAATTGAAGCCGGAACGGGTACAGAATACTTTAACAGAAACAGAATGCTAATAATGGGCCTTTACTACCCGATCAGAAACAGACAGAAGAAGAAACAGATTTATCCCTATGGAAACAGAATGTGGAATTAGGTGTACACTAGTAATGGGCCTTTACCACCCGAACAGACGGTACCACACAGAAACAGACAGGTGTTACCACCCAACAGAAACAGACGGTACCACAGAAACAGACAGAACTAAGCGTACCCTAAAACCCTACCCCAAGCGATCGGCTCCCTAATACATAAATATCCTGTGTCGGCCCCACAGTAGGGTGTATCACTCCCTAAAGTGACAACCAATTGGCACAGACCTATTTACAGATGTCACGGCGTCTTACATCCTCAGAGGCAGACCGGGATCCATGCACGCACATGACCCGGTTGGAACGCACCATCAACACCCCTCGCCATTATCAGAATGAACCTCTTATAATTAGTTCAGTAAGCGTGCCCGGACCCTACTTACTGTTGGGTCAAAGTTTTGATACCAGAAAGGGTTACTTACTAATATGGGTCCCAAACAACAGATGACACAAGTAATTCCCCTCCTAACCTTGTGTCCCCAGACTAACAGATTTCAGATTAACTTGTTTACAAGTTCAGACATACAGAATTCAGATTTACTAATTCACAAATTAAGTTAACAAGTTTTCAGATCAACGGGTCAGATGTACAGATTTTTCAGATTTGTCTAACTTTGTATTGGGCCTACAGATTCATGGACGGGTTTTACTACATCTATTAATCCCATTGGTTTAACCCTATTTTCCCCAATACGTTTTAGACGTCATTCTTATCTTAGATTTGCATTCATTATTAATGCACAGACCTCTCACATTAGGTCAGTAGCTTGTGGCCGCTGGATATGCCGGGCGGTTCCGGGCAGACTTCTGCCACAAGCCAGACCTTACCTCGTGTCTTACGCATGTTATGACTAACTTCTCACATTAGAACCTATTGTTTGCGGCCACTGGATGTGCCGGGCGGTTCCGGGCAGATTTACGTCGCAAACTCATTCTAACCTCGAGTTAGCCATATTCATCTTTGCGGCCAATTAATTAATTATTTACCGTTTATGCGCACACCCAATATATATGCCAATTCAGATTATATCAATAACAGAATGATCACATCAACTCAACTGATATAGCAGATAACAGATTTTAGCAGATTGGGTGACTTAACAGATTTAACCGATTTAGCACTTAGCAGATTTTGGCATATAACAGATTAGGCATCTCAGCAGACAAATTTAACAGATTTGGCATTTCAATCTAATTAGCAGTCTAGGCAATATAACAAAACTAGCAGTTTAGGCAACTTAGCAAATTAGCAGATTTAGCAAATCTAATAATTCTAAAGGTTCTATTTACATGCCTTGCCTAGTCATAAATTAGGCCTAAATTCATATGCCTACATAATTTTTTTCATGATTCACAACATATATTCCATGTTTGCTTAAGCGCAGAATATGGACATAATTTGCCATATAACATATGTTCCAATATAGATTATACCAAATATAACCATTAATTTCAATGCATGTCATATATCCAAAAATCCCTATTTAGGTGTAATTACAATAATAGATATCCTAATCAATGTAAATCTTAAGTTTCCATATCTTCCTTCTTTTCATGTCATGAATCATTATGCAAACTATCCCCAATAATATAAATCTTTAAACCATATCCTCTAAAAATCAGATCTTGCCTTTTTATATGCATTTTGTCCAAAGTCTCAAATCATATGTAATCTTTACAGTGGTTCCTCTTCTTCTTTTATCACAAAATATGCATAGGTCTAAAACTAGTTTATAACATATGCTTATTTTTTTTTCTAATTAATTACAGGTCTAAATTACAACCTAACTATGCATACAACATGCATAAATTATATGTTCATAGTCAAATTTATGCATCCAATCCCAAGTCATATGTCCAATATATTTTATGCCTCAGACCTAAAGTCATACATTCAATTTGGTTTTGTCAAATTTCTCATCATTCATCCCAAAACTTGCGTTCATACGTTCATCTCTTATGAGATTAGGCACAGGCTCGTGGTAGCCTGGCTATAGAAACAGAAAAGAAGAAAGGAATATAGAACAGTCACAGAAAACAGATCTAACAGAAGAGAATACAACCTCAAACTCAGATTTAAATGCATATCAAAATTATAATTAACGTTTATAGCGGAGAATAACTGTACTTGCCTTGATTGGATTAAAGAAAGAACTTTTAACTTGTTGTAGAATCTTTGCAGAACTTTAATCTCTAGTTTGAATTGAGTTGCTTAGGCTGATGTTGATTATCTTCTAGTTTTAATTCCAGCAGAGCAGAGACGCCATTTTTATTTTTTTATTAGAAGAAGAGAGCAATGGAGGCTAGAGAATTGTGTAAGAAACCTAGGTAGAGTCTAGGGCCATTTTTATAGAGTTGCAAGTTAATTTGAGCCGTCCGATGATGCTAGGGTAAATCAAGGCCATCAATTTCAAAAGAGGCCAATTATGTTCACAATTAAGGACTGTAAATTACTCCCATTTTAAATTATGGCATAATTACTATTCCAATTACATGCAATTCCATGTTTTAGCATATATATATATTTCCTACAATGTACACATTTCTCATTTAGGACAAATTCTATATATAAATAATTCCTAACACACTTATGCCATAATTACTCCCTTAATGTACATTATCAACATTTATTATTTATTGCCAATCCATCAAACATAAATACGTATTTAATAGATACATCTTTCCTTTTACTGTATACATTAATTATTCATATATACATGTCA
Organism: Allium sativum; assembly: GCA_030737875.1. Lineage (NCBI taxonomy): Eukaryota > Viridiplantae > Streptophyta > Magnoliopsida > Asparagales > Amaryllidaceae > Allium > Allium sativum. Next base: position 533,248,862 of record CM060923.1, on the reverse strand, counting down.
ATTAACATGAATGACAATATTAATGTATCCTTTTCATTGTAAATTAGCATATTTATATATTTCTCAACATATTTATATATTTCTCAAATTAACATGTACAGATGAATGTTAATAGCATGTTTTCAAATCGATGCCCTATTGACATATCTTTAAATTAAATGCCAGATAAATATTCGTCATATTAATATGCTTGCATGTTATGTTCACAAAATAATATCACATACCATATTTTTCTTATTCAGTGCCACATTGATGTCAATTGCAGGTTTATAAATGACATTCCTATTAATAGAAAATTAAGTCTAACCTATTCATATTCTTCCTCTTTGAAAATCCCCATTAACTGCATACAAATATTATGCATAAACCTTTCTTTTCACTGCTTGCATCCACACATTTTTATTTAATTTGTATGTTTATGACATAAATGCACATATGTACGAATATGTTAAATATTTCTTTCCTTTAATTTGTCATGAATCCAATTAGAGAAGGCCACTTATAAAAAAACAATTCTTGGCAGGCAAAAATGCGCAACATACGCCTCATGATACGTACATGTCATATATATATATGTATGTATACGTATATGTATATATATATATATATATTTCTTTTTTTTTTCTTTTTATCTATCTTCCCAATTACCCATTTTCACACTAAACCACTTTTTGAACTGCATTCACACTAGGCTATTTTAAGCCATTCCCCTAAAACAAAAATAAGGCGCTGGCGGGGATCGAACTCTGTACCTCTTGTATGCAAGTCATGTGTTCCAACCAAATGAACTACTAAGTCTTTTGCTTACAAAAGTTAGAACAATGCTAAACATTATTCTTTTCTCATTCCTCTTTTTTCATGTTTTGCTGCAATTTTTAATTTAAGGATATCTTTTTCATACGGAGTCCAATTTACGCAAACTCAGACTCTATCTCAAGCAGAATTTCAAGAAGAACGCAATGGCGTAACCTGTTTCCCTTAGTTCTTTGATTTCGAATTAATTATACTTTAATTTGTTAATTTCATAGCTATAGAATACACGGGGTGTTACAGGTTTTTAGCGCTCAAACAGGGAAACATGACTGTTAATGGGTATGTGAATAAATTCAACCAGCTAGCAAGGTTTGGATTGGAACTGGTGGACACTCCGCATAATAAAGCTTTGCGGTTTGATAAAGGGCTGAATGAACCCCCTTTATGGGTTAGCTACGTCCCATATTCCAATGGGAGCTACTTTTGAGAGGCTTGTTGATATGGCCTTAATACATGAGGAAGACAAGGGAGAAAAGAAGGAAGGTAAGGCTGAAGAAACAATGCAAAACAAGAAGGTATGGCCTAAGAAAGGAGAATAACAACAATAACAAAAGAAAGGCAGAAAGAATGACCAGGCAAAGGATAAGAGGAAATGTCACAACTGTGGACGTTAGGGTCACTAGGTGAAAGACTATAAAAGGAGGGATAATTCTTGCTTCCATTATGGAGAGGTCGGACACTTTGCTAGGGAGTGCCTAAAGAAACAGGGACAAGGTCAAAGGACAGGAGCTTCTAGGGGTAGGTGAATGCTCTCGCGACCAGTGATCTGGATAGAGGTAGGAAAATTTTCATGAAAGATTTGATTTCTCTTTGCGATCATCCAATTAGAAATTTTTTTGATTCTGGCGCTTCACACTCATTTATATCTAGTTCTGTGGTTGAATCTCTGCACTTAAATACTAGTATGGTGGTGGATCCCATTGTTGTCTCAAACCCCATTGGTCGTTCGGGTTATTTGTCTATGATTTGTTGGGGTATGAGGATATCTATCTTAGGCGTCGAGTTTGAGTGTGACGTGTATGTGCTCGGGTTTATGGGCTATAGGTTGATTCTAGGGATGATTGTCTAACTATGCATGGTTCCATTCTAGATTGCGAGAGGAGGGTAGTTAGGCTTCTGACTTATCGTGGGAAGACCCTCGAGATTTCTTGTGACCCACAAGGGTCTGTTATGTTTAGTTTCCTACTGTCTCTTGATGCATCTATCGATGATTTGCAATCTGTTCCAGTGTCCGAGATTATTCTGATATTTTTGATGAGGTATGGGATTTACCTCTGAGGTGCAAGATCGATTTCTGCATATATCTGGTGGACAATGTAAAGCCAGTAGGGGAGCTGAGTAAGCAAGTAGGGGAGCTACTTGAGAAAGGATTTATCAGACGAAGCATATTTGAATGGAGTGCTCCAGTTATATTCGCGACTAAGGCGAATAGTTTGCTTCGTTTGTGTGTAGACTATAGAGAGTTGAACAAACTACAAAGAAGAACAAGCACCCACTTCTGAGGATATATGACTTGTTTGACCAACTTATTGGTGCCTCGGTATTTTCTTAGTTAGACTTGGCCACAGGGTTTCATCAGTTGAGGGTGGCTAAAGACAGTATAGATAAGACCGCGTTTAGGACTCCGGATGGTTTCTTTGAATGACTTGTAATGCCTTTGGGGTTGATGAATGCACCAGCCTATTTTGTCGATTTGATGAGTAGGCTGTTTTGGGAGTTTCTAAATAAATTTGTCGTGGTCTTTGTTGATGACATCTTGATCTTCTCAAAGAGCGAAGAAGGGAATGCCCAACATTTGAGGGAAGTTTTGAAAACCCTCCGTGCACATCAGCTTAAGGCAAAGTTCTCCAAATGCCATTTTTGGAGAAAAGAGGTGATATTTCTAGGGTATGTGGTTTCCAAAGATGGGATAACAGTGGATCCCGTAAAGATAGTTGCAGTTCAAGACTGGATGATTCCAAAGAATGCAATGGAGGTGAGAAGCTTTTTGGGGTTGGCAGGTTATTATAGGAAGTTCATTAAGGACTTCGCAAAGATATCAGCCCCACTCACCAGGGTGACGAAGAAGAACTTGATGTTATCAAATTATGATCCACCCATCTTTGTTGCTTTAAATTAAGATCCTTCTATGAGAACAAATACTTGAGAGATTTATGATCGGTGTACAACTCGAACCTCTCTCCAAGCAAATAATGACGCCACATCTTAAGCGCGAATACAATTCAGCTAGCTCTAAATCATGGGTAGGGTAGTTCTTCTCATGAACTCTCAACTGTCTACCCCTATAACACACTATCTTCCCTTCTTGCATTAGAACCGCACCAAGCCCTATACCGCATGCATCAGTGTTAAACTGTAAACACTTTCTTCCCATCGGGCAAGGTCAAGGCTGGGGCTGTTGTCAGAGCCCTCTGCAGTCGTTGGAAAGCAACATAGGATGGTCTTAAGTCCGTTGTTTGTAGAGAGGAAAAGCTTGGAGTTTATATCAGCTTTTGACATTCGACCCTCCACCTAGCTTTTGCCTGGTTTGTTTGCATCGCTAGAGATAGGACCTACTTACTCTTATGGATCAGATACGAGCTTCGCAGCGAAATGATCCACAAATTTCATACATTTGGATAGGCTCAATAAAGGGGAGACTTCTAATCACCTCAATAGATACTCCACAGACGATAAAGGGTGGTTGCAATGAGATGGAAAGCTCTTTGTTCCCCGAATTGGGAGCTTGATAAAGACAGTCCTAGAAGAAGCCCATCACTCTAAGATGACCATTCATCCAGGTGGCGATAAAATGTATAAGGATATGAAGAGGGTTTTCTTTTAGGCTGGGATGAAGAGAGATGTGGCAGAATTTGTTTCTCAATGTCTGATCTGCCAGTAAGTTAAAGCTGAGCAAAAGAAGCCGAGTGGTCTACTTCATCCTTTGGAAGTTCCACAATGAAAATGGGAGAGCATCTCAATGGATTTCATAGATGGTTTTCCTAGATCGAAGAAAGGGCTTACGAAGAGCACTCACAACATCCGGTTAAGAGTAAGAGGACAACAGCATGGTTAGCAATATTTTATGTTCATGAGATTGTCCGTCTTCATGGGGTACCTTCCAGCATCGTAAGCGATCGTGACTCCATCTTCTCTAGTGAATTTTGGAGGAGTTTGCAAGAAATATTAGGTACATAGTTACGTTTAAGCACCGCTTATCATCCTCAGACCGATGGGAAGACAGAGAGGGAGAATAAAGTTCTAGAGGATCTTTTGAGGCTATGTATTCTAGACTTCGTAGGTACTTGGGAAGAACATCTTCCTTTAGTAGAATTCTCCTACAACAACAGCTTTCAAGCAAGTATTGGCATGGCACCTTTTTTAGCCTAATACAGACGACCCTGTAGATCACTGACTTGTTGGTGGGAAAATACAGAAAGACTATTGCTTGGATCGAATATATTTAGAGAAACATCCGAGAAGATAGATCTTATTAGAAGGCGAATAAAGATCGCTTAAGATAGGCAGAAATCCTACGCTAACAAGAGGACTGATATTGAATTTGAAGTTGGAGATATGGTTTTCATTAAAGTGTCACATCTAAGGAACGTGGTTCGTTTTGGGTCTGTAGGGAAACTGGCTCCAAGATTCGTAGGGTCATTTCCTATAGCAAAAAGGATTGGCCAAATGGCCTACAGAGTAAAGGTGCCAGAGAGACTATCAGGCGTTTGTGATGTTTTCCACGTTTCTCACTTGTGGAAGTGTTTACACGATACCGCGGAAGTGGTGGAGCCAAGTGTATTGGATGAAGTAGAGGTAAAACGGGAGGCAACAGTCAGACGAGTTCCTTCCCGTATTCTTGAGTCGGAAGTTAAGAAGCAACGCAACAAAGAAATCAAGTTGATGAAGGTTCAATGGGGAGATAACCCAGAGGATGCAACTTGGGAGACCGAAGATAAGATTCATGCCTCGTACCCTTTTCTTTTCGAGGATATGTTCTTAACTCTTTTTTCCAAAGTTTTATTTGTACTTGTTTCTATCATTTAACCAGGTCCTATCGATAGAATTTCCGATCTTTAGATAGGAATCCCATGGATGTAAACACGTATTTGAGATATGTTATGTTTGATGGATGAAAGTGTTTGCTAGTGGTTGCTTGTGGATGCATATACACACCCATTAGGCACTAGATTGGCTCATTCACTCTCATACTGCATATGGATGTGTGTGCATTTTCTTCTCTTTTATGGATGAAATTGAATGTATCACCATATGGATGTCGCATTTGGACGGATGTTTGTGCACCCATGTAGAACTTACATTATAGGATTATTGCATACATGTTGGACTCGTGGCACTATCATACATTGCATTATGAAGGTCGATTGAATCAGTAGACCGCCTGATCTTTGCATTAGTATTGAGACATATACACACACCTTTGCGTATGTTCATATAAAGCATTAGAAGTCTTCAAGGACCATGGATGCCTGTGATTGGTGGATGAGTAGATAGGTGATGGATGGTATGATATACGTTCTTCTTGACTTGTAGATTTCGGGGACGAAATCCTTTGAGTAGGGGAGAATGTAACACCCCGTATTTTAACAACGCTGAAAGAGGATAAATTAAATAATAATTAATTTAATATTCATAATTAATGAAAATGGATTGTACCATTGCATCCGTCTCGAAATTCTGGTCAAGATAGACATTTGGTTTGCGTAAAACAGACACCATATGAAGAAGTTATAAGGGTTTAAAGTTTGTGTACGCGTAGAATATATATATATATATATATATATATATATATATATATATATATATAATATCCAGAAAATCAAAAACCTTTCAAAACAAGGAAAAAAGTGGCGGCATTTTTTCTCCCCTAGGGGAGTCGGCCCCCTAGGGCTGTGGTGGAAGGTCGAATTCTTGGGGATGGCAGCTATATATACAGGCACATTTCTCCTGTTTTCTTCACTGGAATCAATGGAGACCAAATGTTGTCAGTGCCTGGACAGATTCGTACTTTTTCTTCTTCTGCAGTCAAAGATTCAAGTGTAGATCTGTGACTCAACAATCTTCTCTTCTAGTTCTACTTTCCAAATCCAAACATTGTGAGTTCTAAGTTACTTTTAGATTTAAATGATTAAAAGTAAACATGATACGACTATAGTTTGGATCCATTCTTGTGACTGAATTATACCAGATCTATTGTAAATTGCGAATCTATGACATTCTGAATTAGTTATGACTTGGATCCAAATCTTTATCATATCGGATCTATTGCGACTTGTGAATTTATGATGTTATGACATACTATGACCTGGATCTAAATCTTTATCAGGACAGATCTACTTTTGATTTTAGATCTAGCTTATTATTTAGATCTCCTTGTACCTATCATATTGGATCTGAACTACTTGGACATCTAAATTATTATTTAGATATTGTTATGCTTATTATGACATTCCTACTATGTTAGAACTAGTTTTATTATCACAAGTTCACAGATCTATTCTTATATGTCCACCTTATCACTATGTCAGTATATATTTATGCCAATTATGTTAAAATAATCACTATTGTCATCTTCCCATCACCTTTTCCTTTTATTGTTTATGGACAGGCTACTTCCTAGCCTAGGCACGCCGCTAAACATATGTGAATGCGTTAGTTACGGAATGGGGGAAAACATTAAAATTGGCATAACTTGGATAATGAATACGAACATGAATTTGGACATATAATTCACTATGAACATAATTGGGGAAAAAGGGGTATGAAACCTATAATGACATAAGTAAAAATTGGCCAATAATGGAATGCCTAGGATTACAGTAATTAGAAACTGTAACAGCGCATATGGCATGAGGTTAGATTACACTTGTGGTGGAAGTCTGCCCGGAATCACCTGGCATATCCAGAAACCACAAGTGGTGAATCTAATGTTGGAGTTCTAGGTGAACAAATACGAGACATGCTAAGACACGAGGTTAAGCCCGATTTGTAGAATAAGTCTGCCCGGACCCGCCCGGCATGTCCAGCATCCACAAATGGTAGGCTTAATGTGGGAGGTCTAGCATACTGCAACCATAAATGAAAATATGGTAATAAACCTTAAATACTAAACCTAGTTGAATCCATAAGGGATTGTATAAACATGAATTTAAATTGGGGTTAAGTAAATTTGGTTGAACAGAGGGTGGGTTAAGTAAATCTGAGGGGGTGGGTATTATTTACATATAGGCCCACAAATTTAACCTTATAGGGTTATATAGTTAAAGACACCTAGTGGTAAGCATAACCTGTGAAAATGTTGAAGTTATGTAATTAAAGACACATTTTAGGGAAAGCATAACTTGTAGAAATGGTAGGGTTATATGGTATACATAACCAATAGAAATCCTAGCGAGATACAAGACAAGGAGAAGAGCTTGTATCATATTGTGTGGGGGACCCGTTTCAGTCAGTTACCCTTAATAAGTATCAAAACGAGTACTCCGCCCTAGGTCGGAGTGGGGCACGCTTACTGGGTTGATTGTGAGAGATCCGAACGTGGAGAACGGGGTAGGCGGCGCAAACCAACCGGGTCATATGCGTGGATGGGCCGGGCAGAGGAGGATAAGACGACCGTGACACCTGTAGATATGGTTGTGCATATCAGCGAAGGGTTGCCACTATAGGACGTGATACATCCTATGGTGGGGCCGGCAAAGAGTATATACGCAGATTAAGGAGCTGATCGATTAGGGTAGTAGTTAGGGTACATCTGGACGTATGCCAGTGTCTACCATTTGATAGTTGTTGGGATCATATCATTTCTGGTTATACTAGTATCAGTGTAGGGAATCTGAGTAATCATTAGGGAAGCGTTTACACTCTATCCTATTTACCTTGTCATACCTATCTTATGTAATGTTATCTTTCTTATCCACTTTATATGTCTGTCATGCTAATTTTACTTATTTATTTGCTAAAAGTAACTAGACTCACCACACTTTATGTCTGACCCTTTTTGTTTTCTCTTCTTTCTTCCGTTTCCCCCACCCCTCCCCCTCCAGATTCTCAAGGTGGGAATACTCAGGCTTGACTGTGATTCTGCTTACATTTTGCTGGAGCTGCTAAGATGTATGGCTCAAGCTCCTATCCTTGTTGCTATGGCTATATTTTGTTTGGGCTTTTATGTACTCTGATGTTATAAAGTACAAGACAATAGTTTTTATGATATAATGGTTTTTGTATATTTCAGACATGTGATGTTTTTGAACCACGATGCTTTATGATAAATAAAGTTTTTAATTCCGCTTTCATTTTATATATCTATTTTGTAATATTTCTATTTTCGTTGACCTATAACGCTTCACGAAACTTAATGCATTCCCTTTATGAGTGACATTAACGAACGTGAAGTGTCACACATTTGATTTGATTTGTTTGTATGTATATATTTTTTAATTGAAGAAATTAGGTTAGATGAGAGAGAGAGAAAATGGCAGAGCTCTGCTGCTTTCATAGATTTGAATGGAAAAGAATGAGGCTCTACCTCTTTATTTATAGGGGTGTAAATGGCCTTGGACCGTTAGATTTATTTTAATTGTCATCCGTCCATTTACTTTATAAAATATAACAAGTATACCCCTAAACACCTAGCCGTTATTGGTGAGGTGGTAGGGTAATTATATATAACTGTATATTTAATATTCTATTTTATTTATTTTCCATCCGTTTTTGTATTACGTCCATAAATTTTTCATACGGACTCCGTTAACGAAACTCCAAACATGAAAGTTGACTATAATTCCGAGACGAACGCAACGGTTAAAGTTTAGTGGTCAAATTTCATCATTTGCAAAAATGCCTATTTTTGAGCTTTTAACTAAATTACTATTTATTGTCAAAATTCTAGATTATTACATTCTTTTCCCCTTAAAAGGAAATTCATCCTGAAATTCTGACAACTAGTTATCATATCCTACACAACCAATTTGTGTACATCCACTTTGCAACCATGTGTATGTGTGCATGGTGTATATAATGCATTTCGACCATAAAACATGCATGCAAGATGATTCTAAATCAGGCCCTCTATATGTATGCATTGAGATTTTCAAAGCACTTTCAAAAACATGATGAAAAACATCCTAAATATATTGGCAGTTCTATATGAATGCAAAATTTGAAAATTATTTTTCAACCATAACCTTCACACAATTGCGAATATAGGTGTGAAGCAGTCAATTTTTGCATCCAAAACTTACCATCCAAAACGTACGCAATCTAATCGTTTCCTATTTAATCTCTCCTAAATCAAAAAAAGGAAATTGGAGCTAAGATTTTTAACATTTTTTCTGCTCACAACTTTTCAGTTCCCGCCCGACAGTGAAATTTTCACCTCGGTTACCCAAAATACTCCAAAAATTTCCATCTGTAGACTGTAAAGGAGGCGTAAAACAAGTTCTAAAACATAAAACGAGTTAATTAATAGCTCGCATGCATCATTGACAAGGTATAGAAACAACGTTTCCAAGGCTAAAACGGCCTTTTCCTTGTTGTCGTTAATGTTTTTATCGTATCGTCGGTCTTATTGCACCGCTAAAACATACACAATTCATCCAAATATCTTCCTTATAACGTTTATGTGACCAAAATCAATTTTTTCATAAAAGTAAATTTCCATTTAAAGGCTTTTTGTGTTTATTTTGAAAATTTCTTTTCAAAACCGTTTCACTTTCCTATAAAATAAGAAAATGAATAAAATGTTTTTTTTCAAACGATATTTTCCCAAATGCTTTTAAAAATGTATTTTACGGAAATTTAAACGACTTAAGTCACATGTTGGCGAAGAAGGAAGTCAGTCATGCCAAAACTACGAAAACTGAAATCACACACAAAAAGACGAAAATAAATTTTAGCTTTAATAAGGAACGGTAGTTTATTTACTTATATACCCGTGACGAAAACAACGCAAAACCGGTCATTTGCTAAATTTTATCCAACATAGAATTCTATTCTTTCCAGCTCTAGGAAAATTGTTAGTTTAGATAAGAAAAATGTGATTTCATTCAAACAGGCACGCGTGAAGGACATAAACATTTCCAAACTTAGAAATCTCATTAACATAAGTCATGCGATTTAAACAACACTAACAGTTACAAGCACGAATCATTACAACCAAGAACCTGATGCTGGAAAGGGATAGCAACAAAAACAACGACATAACAACACCAGACTCCCAAAACAATGGTTATAAACAATGAAATGCCTTGCTCCGCGGCTGGAGCTCAAATCACTTTCTGTGATCTTTGATTAACCATATTATGGTAACAAAGTGCTTAATCTCGTGTCAAAAACACTGTTGGTGTTGTTGGAGGTTCGCACATCACCATCTCTTTTAAGAGAGAATTTATGATGAGAAAAGAAACCTACTACAAAACTATTTCTCATGGAATCTGTAATAACCCGGAAATCCGAGCCAATTTAAAATTTTTATTTTGGCGATTTTAGCGAATTTTGATTATTTAAAATGAATTATTTTAAATAATAACAATGAAAAAGTTATTTTGAATAGAATTAGAATGAATATATTTATTTGAATCGCCATTAGAATATAAATATTTTATTTTAATTATAAAAGGAATTGAAAATGGCGCGGTAGTTCGATAATTCGATTTCAAAGTTCAAATGAATGTACCGGGTGCAAAATAAACCGGATTTTAGCGAAACCAAAAATATTTGAATCTAATTGAGAATATCTATCCAACGAATCAGAAAAATCAAAATTTCATAGCGAGGATCAACAGTTAGGTCCAGTTGAAAATTTAGAATAGTCGCTATGGAATTCTGGCCCTTAAAAAGGGAAATTTTACAAACGACCTCGGAATTCGACGAAACCACTTTTGTTGTATCCGGGATGTCAAGTTATTGCTAGGTTTTAATTTCATAATTTTTCGAATCAATATGTGGGCGTGGCAAAGGAAAACGCGTTTGACCAGTTTTAGTTGATTTTAATCGACTGGAAAATGGTCATTTTTCAAACGGTCTCAGAATTCGACGAAATTAGTTTTGTTAGGAGTGTATCGTCAATACGAAGCTAGAAAATATTTTTTCGGAATTTATAGAATCCATACGTGGCCCCGGTAAATTGTAATGTGAGTTCAAATTCAATATATAGAGTTATATTTTGATTTTACGAAAACTGATCGAAACAGTCGAATCAGCCTACGACACCTATCCCATTGTGTTTGAAATGGGGGTAATTAGCTATGGATGACAGGCGGTGGGTTTCGTTTCGAGGTCGAAATAAAAGGGTACTTTTGGAAAAAAAATAGTAAATTAAATATTTATATATATTCTCAACCCCCCCCCCCCCATCTCTATTTCCCTCAGATCGAAAATTAGGAAAGAAAAAAAAACATTGAACGACGGAGCGCCGCCTCCCGCCCCTGCCATCGCCGGACCCACCGCACTCTCCCCCTCACGTTGACGCCGGCTCCCCCCTTCCTCATTGCCCCGATTCTCCTTTCCTCGACCCCGATTCTCCTTTCCTCGACCCCGAAGCTCCACTAAACCCCCCCTCCCATTCGCTGAAGCGCGCCGCGCTCAGCCCCGCCTCCGCCATCATCGAGGTCCCCCCCCCCCCTCCCGCGCGACCTCCTCCTCTTCTCCCTTCTGAAAACCGCTGCCCCGTGTAACCTAAAGTCGCCGCTCACCTCAAAGACCACCGCCGATGTTAGGAACCGAACCCTGCCCCCTTTCCTTTACCGACGCGCCACGCAACCCTCTCCTCAGTTCAAACAGCGAGCTCCTCCTTTCACAACCGCGGCAAGAGCAACAGTGAGCTTTTATTTTTTTGGGATTTTCTATTTAGTCTTCTACATAGATAAATTTCTGATTTTTATGATATATAATTTTGTATATGACATCATAAGCAAGAGGTGATTTTTATTTATAACAAAGGTCGGATTTTTATATAGTTAATCAAAGTGAAAAGGTCGGATTTTATATAGTTAATCAAAGTGAAAAGGTCAGATTTTTATATAGTTAATCAAAGTGAAAAGGTCGGATTTTTATATACTGAGAAAAATAAAAATAGAATTTATATATATATAGTAGCGATGCAAAAATATAATTTTTATCTATATAATAGCGGTATAAAAATGTGATTTTTTTCCATATAGAGTACTTATAAAAATTGGATTTTTATATAATAGAGAATATAAAAATGTGATTTTTATATACATAGAAACAATATAAAAATGTGATTTTTATATATGTAGTGGCTACGGACAATGAAATTGGCAAAAGGCGAGCACGACGAAGATTTCTACATCAGAAGAGTCGTGGCATTTGGATTAGATCTCGGTGAGAACTCCTCACCTTTAATTAATTTCTAGTTTGAAATATATGCTAGGATGCAGACGGTGTTTAGTAGCACCCGACACCTGTCGTCCACAGACCATGGACGGCTTGTTTGTTTGTTTATTTGATTTTTGATGTGTAGTTGATTGTGTGATGTGGAATGGAATAAAAAAAATATTTTTATAGTTAAAAATAGAATTTTTAACTTGTATATGAGATGAAATAAATTAATATAAACAAATCGTTTTAATTCTATTCAAAATAACTTTTTCGTCGTTATTATTTAAAATAATTCATTTTAAATAATCAAAATTCGCTAAAATTGCCAAAATAAAAATTTTAAATTGGCTCGGATTTCCGGGTTATTACAGAATCCACCAAATATTTCCTAAGGACAAAATGGATAAGTGAATTTACAGAAAGTAACACCATGAGATAGCACACAAAACAACAAGCTGAATCGAGTAAGATGTGGCACTAAATGATTCTTACGCCATCGATCAAACAAAATATTAATTCTCGCATCATGAGGCCAATCTAGTCATAACTTCCCATTTATAGAACGATGTGCTAAATGGGTCACATGTCTACATGGGCATCATGAACATCGATTCCTGAATACAAAAACCGACATCAAGAAAAAGAGATTTGTTGCAAAATCTCCAAAGCCGGTCAAACAAGAAACCATACAAGTCCGTGTAAAACATGGATTCCTCGAAAATCTCATCGAGATTCTTCTAAAAAAAGCCATCAAAAGATGGCTTAATCTTCATCTCTGAAACGACGATTGCCTTCGAAAGAACCTATTCGAACAATGTATAGCAAAGCCGGATGCAACACAAACACAAATCCTATTCTAAGATCTCGAAGCAACGTGCAGGTGCAAGCCCAACTGCCTGGCCAAATTTTCTTAGCCCTAAAGCGGTAAAACCTTTTTTCTCATTCCGATCCAACCAAATGACCATTACCCAAGGATGAGACTCAAATTGTGTGAGTAAGATCGAATATTGCAACTAGGGTATTATAGGCCAAGAAATGGTCGGAGAGAAGAAATAAGATCTTGGAGTATTGGTGAGCCAATATCTAATGCGCAAACAAGTGCAAAAATAAGGAGATGAGGCGGCAACAAAGAAAGAGAAGAAGGATAGAGATATGGTTCAGGTAGATAAGGAAGAAAGGACGAAAGAAAGAAGTTAAGGGGTAATTTGGACGCAACTTTTATGGTTGAGCCCTTGGTCCAAGTTGTGCCAAAACTCATCAACTAATTGATCGTCCTAGTATAGCGCTAAGCGGTCAACTACCAAATGGGCTTTGGACAGAGGTTGGACCTTGACCTTATTAGGCCAGATTAAATATTAACTGTCTCACGTTATCTTTTAAGATTTTAACGCGATTCGAAAATAATTATCCTCATCACCGTGGTATTCAAAAACTGTAGTCAAACTCCGAACCGACTCTAAGGATTTATAGCCTCAACACGATGCTGCGACTACACAACGAACGAACGAATTCCGAAAATTCAGCTAGAAATCCGTAATATTAAAACGGAATTTTCCCCTTACTAGCCAATATAAACTAAGGATTCAAATTCAAATACCCCAACGATCAAGCTGAAGGATTTTTTTAGCCCTTTCGAAGAAAAATTTGGAACTTTTCCAAAAACGGTATTTATTTATAAACTAACGGTTTCATATATATATATATATATATATATCCATTTTATTATTACTATTTATACTCTAGTTTTATATTTTAGACTGGAAAAACCTTTTCATGTCCCAAATGTTAGAGCTTTATAACCTTTAAGGGTAACTTTGGTAATTGTTAACCCCCGTTGTCAAAACGCGGATCATTCAATATTGCTCTTCAAATATATTATATATGTTCAATATAAAGTATAAATAAGCTTCATATATAATGAGACCACATGGCCTATTTAAATCGTTAGCTTATAATACAAAGTTTATGTGATATTATATCAGAATATGTAACCCAACGTGTTCTGGATAGTTTCACAAACACATTATACAAGGATTGGCTCACATCATGAAGCAATGTACGTTGTGTACTATCATCAACCCTGTGCAAGGCAATAAAGATGCGAAGATGCTTTGTGAAACATAGATCAAGCACGTTATTTCTTAATGCATGAAGCAGCGACAAACCCTCATCAACATTTAACCTAATATAAAGTGTGCAAGGAGTCCCACATGTAATAGCAGCTTCTTCAGCAATTGGTAAAGCACTGTTCTGATCGTGCTATGGGGTCGTTCGCTTACAATAGCCGCTGAACAACCACTTTGTTGGTCGTTCATTTTGCTGACTGGGTTGTTCACTCAAGTGGGTCGATCACATCTATAGCAAACCAAGATTCGGGCAAGCATCAAGCATCAATGGTCGAGCAATGCTCACCCACGTTGTTCTGCTCGCTCCCAAGTTCTGCTCACATGCTCAGTAGGGGTCGTTCATTTTTCCATGTGGGTCGATTGGTGAAACTTCATCTTCGGTCAAGCGGTGCTTGAGAGTCGTGCATATATATTCTGTTCCGTTAAGCAACTTCTGGATAGAAGGTGTCGAGCAGCTTCTTTGCATGTTGGGTCGAGCATCCCATTTCACGAACCGGTCAAGCATATGTTATATTATATAATGATATATGGAGCGGTTACATACAAAAGTGATTCGGTAAGACATAAATATAATATGGAGCTGGAACAAAACATATATATCCCGATGGAAAAGGTGTAATTATCCTGGTTGTGCACTGAATCCAGCACGTGCCTTATATTTTGGATCGTGCATGAGGCCTGGTTGCACATTCCTCGTTGTGCAAGTAATCTGGTCGGTTACTTTTTGGATCGGTCGTGCCAGTTGTTACCAGCTGTCCAGTGGCATTTCCGTAAATATATTTATGAACGATCTGTACTGTAATGACCCGGGTTTTCGCGATCCTGAGTAACCGGCATAAACTCAATGTCGACTATTCAAGCGTCGGAAATACCAGATAGTTAATGAAAGAAAATAGAGGTTGAGAATAGATAAGATAAAAAGTTAGAATAGAAGAAGAAGAACATACAACATCATCAGAGTAACACGAATCTCACAGCGGAATGAACAATATATAATAGATACATAACTTTGAAATAAAAACTAGTATATATATACAATAACATTATCAGAATACAACACTTACAATACAGTGGAATAATCAATAGCTATATAATCCTGAAGCCTCCTGCTCCAGCTCTTCTAGTATATCTGTAAAACCTGACTATGCCTGTACAAAATTGGGCACCTAAGAGTTTAGGGTAAAACAAAACAAAATAAACTCCAGGTCAGTCATGGGACTGGTATGACTAAACAATTTAAAATAGTTTAAGCAAAAACGATATCTCATAAGACCACATTGTATAACGGAACAGGTTTTTCCCTTATGAGAATTCAAAACACTTGATTTAACATTTCAAAATCCTTTGAAAGAACGATAATCTTTATATCAAAACTATTTTAATATTAAAATAATGTCTATCAATCACAATATAATAATAATCTAGCAGAACGCTTTCATCTCACGTTCCACATACATAATATATAATCAAAAACCGCGGGCGCTTATTGGTTAATGAATTCCAATTGGCAAGGTATGGGACCACCTTCCGATAGTGTATCTCTAGAGAGGAATACACCGGGTTCAACAAGAACATCTTGCAACCCAAGCTAAACATGACTGGTCACTCATTTCACTTGAGTGTACCGAATGTATTATTATCACCAACGGTTGGGATCAGCAACCGTTTCCCGAAAGGCATAGCATCGAAATAGATTATAGAAGTAAATGGAATTTCTCTAGATCAGGTGACAATACACCCTAATTGGCAGCTAACCACTTAGCCATGCGACCTACCCGATTTTATATCATTTCCGATTGTGAGGCTAGAGGCCATAACGTATCCTTTTCAAACCACATCTTCATTAACTTTGAATGTCACATCATCATACCCGCTAAATCACAAATTGATTTATCCAAACATATCACGGGTAAACAGCTAAGAGAAACGAATTCCTCCGCCATCAAACATAAATATGTTTGAAGAGATCAACTTAAGCGATCTGTTAAATATACTCCGTCAGACATTCTTCCATACAGGTCGTCCTGGGACTGGACAGACCGAATGCACTATTCTGTAAACAAGATAGCCCTTGCATAACTCCGTCTTCACTTATCTTCATCATATTTGATCGCAACACTAATGCCATACGGAGTGGTTTTCAGATAATATATCCGATCATGGTTTCTCCGTACTAACAACAGAAAAATGGTCAAGAACTTTGCTATTCGGTGATTTAACTATCAAAGAAAAACATGTGTGCAAACAACGATATTATTTCCAGATGGAAATTTTATCGATCAATCATCAATCAACATTTATTCACTTCCCCATTTATCGTTTCCAAATATTCATCAAACCCTTATTTTCTAATTTTAGAAAATATATGTTATTAATTTTGGAAAATGTTTCCATTTCTGGTTCACGCATCACTATCTTCTCACATATATCATTCTCTAACTGTAAACTAGTAAGAGAACAACCCCCTACGTATTAACCCCGAAGGCCAAAACCAACATCAGACTGATACCCAGAAAGCTGTTCAACTTAACTAATCTCCAGTCAGTTTCTTATTCCTTTAACTCCATTTTAATTCCTATTTTAAACCCTATTTCCTTTGTAAATATTTTATTAGCAAAATATTTACTTAAATCCTTTATTCACATTAAATGTAAATAATATTTCTTCTTTGCAAATCAAAACAGTTTGATTTCGTATTTAAAAAAATATCCCAAATCCAATTTCAATTTATACTTCTAATTATAGAATTATTTATACAAATCTTCGTTTTTATTTTTCTAACACTTAAATCTTAATTATAATTCCCTTTATATAATTCTATTTATTTTATATAAATCCCTTTTATATAGTTCTATTTATTTTATATAAATCCTTTTATATAATTCTATTTATTCTATATAAAAATATTTCATTTTCAATATTCACTTTGAAAATTTCCTTTTATACATTCCAGTAATTCATATGGTATTTAAAATACCAAATAACATGACCAGTGTCATCATAATCAATCACAGATTATATATCACATCATATACCACAATATATGAAAACAAACAGTATTATAAATATTGAGGAATCCAGTTGGATCCCTCCAACTTGTCTCCCTGCATCACAGATGTTAAACAATACAAATAACATCGATTTCATTTCAATATGAAATATTCTGATAAACAAAATCAATATTTGATTAACGATTTATATATATATCGTTATCTATAATTTCAACCAATAAATCAGTAATTCAACCAAACAATCAACACACAGCAATCAATCATTATTTATCAATACTAGATTATATTTATAAAAATATAAACTGCACAGAATTAGTGAGATTTACTCACATTGAACGGTTATCGTTAAATAATGATAATTGTCGGTTGACTCAGGCAGACAATTTATTTTGCTATAAATTGTAACGAGCTTCAATTCACTTCAAATTAGTTCCATTGTGTAGCCGTCGTCCATACGATCCCAACGGATCTGACCGTTCGCAAAAATGATAACGTATGGAAAAGATATGACGTTAACAATTTAGTATGGTAATTAAATTAAATTTATACTAATTTATATTTATTTTAAACTTGAATGAATATTAAAAATAGGCCTCACCATATAGTTATATATTCGGCCCATAATCTTGTTAAGCCCGGACTGATTTTGTATCCTTCTTCCCCGATTAAAAAAAATAGTGACGTTCCATATTTCAAGCCATTTCCAAAGTGCAGACGTCCACCCAGTAGGCCTTCTAATCCTTTACATATAAATTTAAACCTTTCTTCAAATTTTGGGCTTTATCAATAAACTACGACCCACTTTCATATTAACTTTGCACAGCTTGAACACGAGTCTCCCTCACGTGTTTCTCCATCTTTTGAAAACCGCTTACTCCAGACAAGCACAAACCGCCTTCTCACCCTTCACAATCTAAACCATTCCACCATGCTACAGACGTAGCTTCTCCTTCCCAACATACCCCATTCTCTCTCACGCAAGCCCCCTCTTTAAAACCATTCAGCTCTCCCATATGTGAGCTCCTGTACGCCTTGTTTTGCTTCCCCAAGGTATATGTTCGCTCCAGTATAGTGCTCACGTAACGTCCATTCAACAACCATTTCAAAGTTTTGTAAAACCTTTCTATCTCCTTTAACAGATTGCCCAAAACTCAATACCAATCAAGTGAAACTCGTATAGTTAGTGACAAATCCCATGCTTCACGCTCCATACTCCAGTACTTCATTTCCACTCAACATCCACTTCAGAAAACCAACTCCAATAAAAACAAACGCCATTTCTCGACTCATACTCTGTCCATACACTCTCGTTTCTCATTTCAACTTCACCCTTTGTCTATGCTAACTCTGGTGAAACCCACTGAAACCACCTTCGTTCTTCACGTCTTCTGGAGAGTGTGACTCCCACTTGTTAAAAAACATGCTCCAGTTTGTTTATTTCATCAACACCACGCTCCTCCATTTATATTGTACGCAATTTCGAAAAAACTCCTCCTATTCACAAAAAGACCCACCAACGCGAGTAGCCTTTGTTGTATTCATTTTGGTCGAGAAGGAACGAAAAAGTTTCTGTAATAAAAATCCTCTCTTATGTTGTGCTACTTGATATATATGTATATATGGGTACATTACTTAAGGGGGGAGTAAACATATTACTTTACTACTAAGTCATAAGTATAGAAAACATGTGCGTTCATTTAAAACATTGGATGTTGATATGCCTTAAGCTTTGATTTGATTTAACCCTTCGGTAAGGTTTAGGCAACAGGGTCTACGTTTTTAGTAGGGGAGTAGGTTGTACAAATTCTTAGTAATGAAGTAATAGCTGCTTGTATGAAAAAGGGGTTTTGTTTGCTGACTTTATTCCTAAACTTAGTCTTTAAGTTTACTTCATAGTGAACTGATATGTGCGTGCTTCTTAGTGAAGAAATCCATAAATAAAATCCACTTTACTTCATAGCGAAGAAATAGTGTACCTATCATGTCAATTTTCGTCCGTTTACGGACCGCTAGCGACAAAACTAAAAATATCATCATGACAAACAATGTGCTATGATCCCAAAAATATAATAATATAGTCTGGTTAACTCCTTTCATGGAACCCCAAAAATGCTGTTATAGGGTGTAAAATATTTCAAAATAAAAATGCTTATTTTTCAAAAATAAAAATTACTGAAAAATTCTATAAATTAAATTATAGCTACGTCTCAAATATCTTGTCCAAATTCGAAACCAATATTTAATTAAAATTAAATATATCGTTATGGATTTAAAAACGATTCCATAGCGACTTTTTGAAATTTTGGTTTGGACATAACTCACAATCTATACGATGAAATCTCGATTTGTCTCTTCTATTAGAAAAATATACTTCACCAACTCTGATCGTTTCTTGTTTCACAGAAATCCAATTTAAAATGGATTCTGTATATTCGTTTAAAGTTCGAATCGCCAAATTATGAACTGTCGCGCCATTTCAAACTCGATTATAATTATAATATAATTATATGTTCAATTGTCGTTTGTATAATATATTCGTTAATATAATTCAACTCTAAACCGAATTATATATTCTAAATAATCCAATTCACACAATATTGTGAATTCTACTATTTCCGGCTATTCTAGAATTTAAAAATATTATTTAATTATTTTATTAATTAAATATTCAATATTATTATTCTGGTCACTTTAAATTACCAAACCATTCTTTAAATAAGTAAATAAATTACTATTCGTTAAAAATACGGGTCGTTACATTCTTCTCCCCTTAAAATAATTTCGTCCTCGAAATTGTTAAGATAGAAAACAAACCCTGTTAACAAGGTAAAATTTATTTATTCACTTCTTAACTTAAGTTTCAACTGAATTAATTTAATTTTAATTAAATATTTATCCATTCCTATTAACGAAAATTTTCAAAAATCCTGAAAATTTTCTAACACCTTAACTTTTCGAAAAATTTCGCCAGCACCTCCTTTGTACTAGTCAATAGTTCAAACTCCAACTCGCCCCTTTAGGCCTTCTTCAACCCAAAAGAAAATCAAACAGCTAAGCCTCTTGCCAATTCGGCTCATCAAAATCTCAAATCGATATATAATATTAATTGGTACCTTTTTGTCGGGCATATCATTATATCATTTCCATCTATTACCAATTCTGCATATACCAATGTCATCCCAATCGTTCTCTTATACTCAAGCCAAATCCTGTCCTCAATTTATATTCCATTATTAATTTCAACTCTAACTTACCAGTCCAATTCCATTTCGGATTATCTCTAATCCAATCTAAATCGATATTTTCTATCTCAATTCATTTTCCACTTAATTGGTTTCAGTTCAATTTCTATTTCTACTTGCTTTTACAAATTATAATTTAATTTGTCTAATTCAAACAATCTTCCCTAGGGAATTTTAAACAGTTTAGCTTTCTGAAAACCAGATATCCCTATTCAGGATTCAAAATAATTTGCTTTTCCACAAAACAGTTTAAAAACAAAATCTTTGTTAGTAATCCATTACTTAGCAACTCAAAAATGAACACCAATGATGTCATGATCATCATTGGAATCTATTTCCAGCTATCGAAGTGAGTTCAATACTATATCACTTCCAAAACCATATTTTAACACTTCCATTTAGAAATTCATTTCAAAATACCATTTACAATGCTTTAAAACAATTTAAAATCTCTTAGGATTTCAAAATTCTCTTATATTTAATCCATATTCATTTACAACATTTCTCCAAATATCCAGATTTTTAATTTCAATTCTGATTTAAATTCAGATTTAATTCATTTGATTTCATATATTTCGCCTATATGAATTTTATTTGGTTATTTACATAACCGTATTACTTTTACAATCTTATCTGATTATATCACAACCAGCACATCCAATATATGATAATACTTCAAATATTACTCATCCTTTTATATCAAAATATATTTGGGTAAAATTATTTCATTTAACCTCCTTTAAAACATACCATGTCGGTTCATCGTATTTAAGTGTTTATTAACTCCTACCGATACAGTGGATCAAACTGATCGACCAGAACTTATAAACAAGTCAACCAATAAATCTCCACAATATAAAACAATTTTTATAAAATCTACAAATACGTTCACTCGTATATATACACTTAAACTCAATCTAGGGTATTGCTAACCCCATCTCGACTGAGTCACGCCATAGAGCCAAGGTAATCACTTAACCTTTTGCTCTGATACCAACTGTAACGACCCGGGTTTTCGCGATCCTGAGTAACCGACTTAAACCCAATGTCGACTATTCAAGCGACGGAAATACCAGATAGTTAATGAAAGAAAATAGAGGGTGAGAATAGATAAGATAGAAAGTTAGAATAGAAGAAGAAGAAGAAGAACATACAACATCATCAGAGTAACACGAATCTCACAGCGGAACGAATAATATATAATAGACACATAACTTTGAAATAAAAACTAGTATATATATATACAGTAACATTATCAGAGTACAACACTTACAACATAGAGGAATGGTCAATAGCTATATAATCCTGAAGCCTCCTGCTCCAGCTCTTCAAGTATATCTGTAAAACCTGACTACTTGACTGCCCGTACAAAATTGGGCACCCAAGAGTTTAGGGTAAAACAAAACAAAGTAAACTCCATGTCAGACATGGGACTGATATGAGTAAACAATTTAAAATAGTTTGAGTAATTAAATGATATCTCATAAGACCACGCCGTATAACGGAACAGGTTTTTCCCTTATGAGAATCCAAAAAACTTGATTTAACATTTCAAAATCCTTTGACAAGAACGATAATCTTTATATCAAAACTATTTTGATATAATAATGTCTATCAATCACAATATAATATTCATCTAGCAGAACGCTTTCATCTCACGTTCCATATGTATAATATATAATCAAAAACCGTGGGCGCTTATTGGTTAATGAATTCCAACTGGCAAGGTATGGGACCACCTTCCGGTAGTGTATCTCTAGAGAGGAATACACCGGGTTCAACAAGAATATCTTGCAACCCAGGCTAAACATGACCGGTCACTCATTTCATTTGAGTGTACCGAATGTAATATCACTAACGGTTGGGATCAGTAATCATTTCCCGAAAGGGAAAGCATCGAAATAGATTATAGAAGTAAATGGAATTTCTCTAGATTAGGTGACAATACACCTTAATTGGCAGCTAACCGCTTAGCCATGCGACCTACCTGATTTATACCATTTCTGGTTGTGAGGCTAGAGGCCATAACGTATCCTTTTCAAACCACATCTTCATTAACTTTGAATGTCACATCATCATACCCGCTAAATCACAAATTGATTTCTCTGAACATATCACGGGTAAACAGCTAAGAGAAACGAATTCCTCTGCCACCAAATGTAAATACATTTGAAGAGATCAACTTAAGCGATCTATTAAATATACTCTGTCAGACATTCTTCCATACAGGTCGTCCTGGGACTGGACAGACCGAAGGCACTATTCTGTAAACAAGATAGCCCTTGCATAACTCCGTCTTCACTTATCTTCGTCATATTTGATTGCAACGCTAATGCCATACGGAGTGGTTTTCAGATAATATATCTGATCCCAGTTTCTCCGTATTGACAATGGAAAATTGGTCAAGAACTTTGATAGTCGGTGATTTAACTATCAAAGAAAAACATGTGTGCAAACAACGATATTATTTCCAGATGGAAATTCTATCAATCAATCATCAACCAACATTTATTCATTTCCCCATTTCTCATTTCCATATATATATCAAATCCTTATTTTCTAATTTTAGAAAATATACGTTATTAATTTTGGAAAACATTTCCATTTCAGATTCACGCATCACTATCTTCTCACATATATCAGTCTCTAACTGTAAGCTAGTAAGATAACAACACCCTACGTATTAACCCCGAAGGCCGAAACCAACATCAGACCGATACCCAGAAAGCTGTTCAATTTAACTAATCTCAAGTCAGTTTCTAATTCCTTTAACTCCATTTTAATTCCTATTTCAAACCCTATTTCCTTTATAAATATTTTATTAGCAAAATATTGACTTAAATCCTTTATTCACATTAAATGTAAATAATATTTCTTCTTTGCAAATCAAAACAGTTTGATTTCGTATTTAAAACAATATCCCAAATTCAATTTCTATTTATACTTCTAATTATAGAATTATTTAAACAAATCTTCTTTTTTATTTTTCTAACACTTAAATCTCAATTGTAATTCCCTTTATATAATTCTATTTATTTTATATAAATCCCTTTTATATAATTCTATTTATTTTATATAAAAATATTTCATTTTCAATATTCACTCTGAAATTTTCCTTTTATACATTCCAGTAATTCATATGGTATTTAAAATACCAAATAACATGTACAGTGTCATCATAATCAATCACAGATTATATATCACATCATGTACCACAATGTGTGAAAACAAACAGCATTATAAATATTGAGGAATCCAGTTGGATCCTTCCAACCTGTCTCCCTGCATCACAGAAGTTAAACAATATAAATAACATCGATTTCATATCAATATGAAATATTTTGATAAACAAAATCAATATTTGATTAACGATTTATATATATATATATATCGTTATCTATAATTTCAACCAAGAAATCAGAAATTCAACCAAACAATCAACACACATCAATCAATCATCATTTATCAATATTAGACTATATTTATAAAAATATAAACTACACATAATTAGTGAGATTTACTCACATTGGACGGTTATCGTTAAATAACGATGACTGTCGGTTGATTCAGACAAACAACTTATTTCGCTATAAATTGTAACGAGCTTCAATTCACTTCGAATCAGTTCCATTGTGTAGATGTCGTCCATACGATCCCAATGGATCTGACCGTTCGCAAAACTGATAACGTATGGAAAATATATGACGTTAACAAGTTTGTACGGTATTTAAATTTGATTTATACTAATTTATATTTATTTTAAACTTGAATGAATATTAAAAATAGGCCTCGCTATATAGTTATATATTCGGCTCATAATCTTGTTAAGCCCGGACCGATTTTGTATCCTTCTTCCTCGATTAAAACAAATAGTGTTGTTCCGTATTTCAAGCCATTTCCAAACTGCAAACATCCACCCAGTAGGCCTTCCAATCCTTTACGTATAAATTTTAAACCTTTCTTCAAATTTTGGGCTTTATCAATAAACTATCGGCCCACTTTCATCTTAACTTTGTGCATCTTGAACACAAGTCTCCCTCAAATGTTTCTCCATCTTTTGAAAACTGCTTACTCCAGGCAAGCATAAACCGCCTTCTCACCCTTCACAAGCTACACCATTCCACCATGCTACAGACGTAGCTTCTCCTTCCCTACAAACCCCATTCTCTCTCAATGCAAGCCCCCCCTTTAAAACCATTCAGCTCTCCCATACGTGAGCTCCTGTACGCCTTGTTTTGCTTCCCTAAGGAATATGTTCGCTCCAGTATAGTGCTCATGTAACATCCATTCAACAACTATTTCAAAGTTTTGTAAAACCTTTCTATCTCCTTCAACAGATCGCCCAAAACTCAAAACCAATCATGTGAAACTTGTATAGTTAGTGACAAATCCCATGCTTCACGCTCCATACTCCAACACTTCATTTCCACTCAACATCCACTTCAGAAAACCAACTCCAATAAAAACAAATGCCATTTCTCGACTCATACTCTATCCATACACTGTCATTTCTCATTTCAAATTCACCCTTTGTCTGCGCTAACTCCGATGATACCCGGTGAAACCACCTTCATTCTTCACGTCTTCTGGAGAGTGTGACTCCCTCTTGTTAAACAACATGCTCCAGTATGTTTATTTCATCAACACCACGCTCCTCCATTTATATTGTACGCAATTTCGAAAAAACTCCTCATATTCACAAAAAGAACCACCAACGCGAGTAGCCTTTGTTGTATTCATTTTGGTCAAGAAGGAACGAAAAATTTTATGTAATAAAAACCCTCTCTTATCTTGTGTTACTTGATATATATATGGGTACAATTCATAAGGGGGAAGTAAACATACTACTTTACTACTAAATTATAAGTACAGAAAACATGTGCGTTCATTTAAAACATTGGATGTTGATAGGCCTTAAGCTTTTATTTGATTTAACCCTTCTGTAAGGTTTAGGCAACAGGGTCTACGTTTTTAGTAGAGGAGTAGGTTGTACGAATTCTTAGTAATGAAGTAATAGCTGCTTGCGTTAAAAAGGGGTTTTGTTTGCTGACTTTATTCCTAAACTTAGTCTTTAAGTTTACTTCATGGTGAACTGATGTGTGCATGCTTCTTAGTGAAGAAATCCATAAATAAAATCCACTTTACTTCATAGTAAAGAAATAGTGTACCTATCATGTCAATTTCCTTCCTTTTACGAACCGCTGGCGACAAACTAAAAATATCATCATGACAAACAATGTGCTATGATCCCAAAAATATAATAATATAGACTGGTTAACTCCTTTCGTGGAACCCCAAAAATGCTGTTATAGGGTATAAAATATTTCAAAATAAAAAGTGCTTATTTTGCAAAAATAAAAATTACTTAAAATTTCTATAAATTAAATTGTAGCTACGTCTCAAATATCTTGTCCAAATTCGAAATCAATATTTAATTAAGATTAAATATATCATTATGGTTTTAAAAATGGTTCCATAGCGACTTTTCGAAAATTAAATTTGGACACATCTCACAATCTATACGACGAAATCTCGATTTGTCTCTTCCATTAGGAAAATATACTTCACCAGCTCCGAATGTTTCTTGTTTCACAGAAATCCGATTTAAAATGGATTTTGTATATTCGTTTCAAGTTCGAATCGCCAAATTACGAACTACCGCGCCATTTCGAGCTCGATTATAATTATAATATAATTATACGTTCAACTGTCGTTTATATAATATATTCGTTAATATAATTCAACTCTAAATAGAATTATATATTCTAAATAATCCAATTCACACAATATTGTGAATTCTACTATTTCCAACTATTCTGGAATTTAAATAAATTATTTAATTATTACATTAAATAAATATTCATTATTATTATTCTGGTCACTTTAAATTACCAGACTATCCTTTAAATAACTAAATGAACTATTATCCATTAAAAATACGGGTCGTTACACGTACCCTACACACCTAAATTATAGCTCTACCACTACCTCCAAATGACACCTATAAATGCCCCACTTCTCAACCATTCGAGGGAGGGAACTAGAGACCACGAAGGGCTACCATTTTCACTTCTCCGCCACTCTAAACATCTCTAAACTTCTCTAACCTCCATTAATTCTCTCTAAAGCTTAGATCTAACACCAAATCTTCCATGGAATCATCCAAAAATATTCAAATGTCCGAAAGATTGAAGATCTGCACTAATACTTCTCGCACTTAGAGAAATTGAGTTAATTCCTTGGCGGATTCAAGTCAAACCAAGAGCAAAAGAGAGAGGAAATAAAGGAGATCATTATAGAAGAGAGAAATGAATGATATGAGTGAATTCATGTACTTTGTAAATTCAAAAGTGATAATCAAAGCTCTTCCTATAGTGGACGTAGGCTATTTTTATGCCGAACAACTCAAAAAATCTTTGTTCTCTACAATTTCCCCTTATTTTGTGTTTGTGGCTTCATAATCTCAAATCCTACCTTTTGGTGAAGTGTTCTAAAAACACCTTTGGTGTTGTGATCATTTTTTCATTTCAACATTTTGCACCCACCGTAGGGCCATTTACACTTTCAAAGGATCCAGAGCTTTGTGGAATGTCCAAGTTTGAAGGCTATTCTTTACGAAAGATCCACACGATCTAAAGTCTAGGCCTGTTAAGAGATTGTCTACAAGGTTCAAAAGCTTGTCTGAACTAATGGCACAATTCGTCAGAGGTTAGATTGTCCACACAATCCGTCAGAGGTTCTGATGATGTTGCTCATGAAGCTACGCCGAAAATAAATAATCTCAAAGTTAGCCAAAGTTCTAAGGGTGAAGCTGGTATAAGGAGAGATGAGTTGGACGTAGTTGTGGCCAACTTGAACCAGAGAATGGATAGTTCTACCAAGGCTTTGATGGAGAAGTTAGATGCAATTCTCAATGCTCGACCAAATCCACCACCTCAAAAGGTCCATGTTGATCTTGACGAAAATCCTCTTTTAATCAAAACCACAACGATAACTTGGAAGACGATGATGATTGGTTGGGCAACAAAGACGAAGCTAACGCCGAAGACTTGAATCCAAAAGCTAAAAATCATTTCGATGGAAATACTCGAAGGGTTACTAGTCCTGCCACGGGAGCACCTCCTCGCCGGGGAGGAAAAGGACATAAGTCTCCAAACCACGATTGCTTGCAGAGGCGAGAATCTGGTAAAGAGATTTAAATCTTCGCTCTGTAACGACGTAACACTAAAGAGTACATGTCGGATATGATAGAATATATCATAAAGAAGAATCAAGCTCGTAATGACGATGAAAGAGAATGAGATTTCTCTCTCAATAGGACTCTGTTTACCGATACAATCCGAGAAACAAAGTGTCCGAAGAAGTTCACTCCTCCAACTTTGCCTCCGTACAACGACCTTGTTGATCCTAACTACTTTATATTCAAGTACGAGTGGCATATGAGTGCAGCAAAGGCAACATACGAGATGATATGCCTATACTTTCCTCTCTACTTAGAAGGTGATGCGTCATTATGGTTCACGAAGCTGCCACCTAAGTCCGTAAATCGATTCTCTGACTTGACCAAAAAGATCAAGGAGTTGTTCCGACTATATGCTAAAAAAGCCAAAGATGCTATAACACTTTCAGCAATGAAACAGAAATTAGGGGAATCCTTTAAAGCTTTTCTCAGTCGATGCAATGTTGTCTTATCCGAAGTGAGGAATCCAGAGCCTCGCATAATCCTAATGGCTTTACTCAACGCTAAGACAAGAGAAGCGAGTTTGGGAGATGGATAAAGATAAAGGACCAAATACGCTAGACAAGTTCTATAAAAAAATGGAAGAGTACATAAGAGTAGATGGCGATCCGCCTGTTGGCCAGGCTTTTGGCACAAGCAGTAATGCTGGGGATAAAAAGGATGCTAATGCTCAAGTTAATCGGCAAAAAGCTCAAGGGTAGAAGCTAGCCAATGACGGGAACGACAATAAAGCTAATAAGAAGTTTCGCCTACATGACTCATTAGAGTCAACTCCTCTGAATGACACTTCCGGAAACATCTACCTTGCCACGAAGGATGCAGAGGATTACCCGGAGCCTCGGCCAATAAAGTTGAATGACCATCTGACCAAATCTGGGAAGTTCTGCCGATACCACAATCAGCCAGGCCACAATACCAATGAATGTAGGCATCTCAAATCATTGATCGGAGAGCTAATTAGGAACCGCTTGCAACAATATGTAAAGAATCCTCAAGATGTAAACCCTTTTGCAACTCCCCAGGGGCAAAGGGAATCAAATGGCCAGTCCGTTCCAAGCAACGGAGCTTCCGCTCAAACCAATGCAAGGCCGGTCATCAACTGATAACCGTTGATGGTGCTCTAATATCAGTGGCTCAGAATAAGCGATCTTCTTCGCCATTACTTTACTTCTTGCTATGTTTGAATTTCTTATAAAAGTCTGTAATGATTACGTGCATTGTATGAATATTAGCTTTACGAATAAAGTCTTACCTGCCCTTATAAATCTCTTACTTGCAAAATTTTCTTTGATACAAAATTTGCTAAAGACGATTTCTCCATTGCAGGCTATCCAACGAGCATTTGCTTCCTTAAAGTTCGACCAAGTGAGACAACCCCGATAACATCAATTTAAGGGAAAATGGAAAAGGTCCCAATGAGTCAAACGGTGAAGAGAGCAGCAAGCAGCCATGGATCCAAAACCCCAAAGGTCGCGGAAGTTCATTGTGTGAAACGATGCGTGGGAGTTTGCTATGCGAAACTTGTGCGGGAGTTCGTTACGCGAAATGATGCAACCTCGCCCAAAGGAAGCGGGAGTTCGTTGTGCGAAATGAAGCACAGGAGTTCGCTATAAGAAACGATGTGCGGGAGTTCATTACGCGAAACGATGCAACTTCACCCAAATATTACGGGAGTTCATACGCGAAATTATGCAACCTCACCCAAAGGAAGCGAGAGTTCGTTGTGAAAAACGATGCGTGGGAGTTCGCTATGCGAAACAATGTGCGAGAGTTAGTTATGCGAACCGATGCAACCTTACCCAAAGGTCGTGGGAGTTCATTGTATGAAACGAAGCGCGGGAGTTCGCTATGTGAAATGATGCATGGGAGTTCGTTAAGCGAAACGATGCAACATCACCTAAACCTCGTGGGAGTTCACTCTGCAAAACGATGCGACAACCAAAAGACCTTTCCAGAGAAAAGGCAACCTCTCCACAACAAAGGTCAACTATCCTCAGTAAAGTCTATAATGTCGATTCAGTCGGCAGGAGAAGACGAACGTTGGGTTATAAACGACCTAAAGGGCATCCAATGGAGTCTCCGATGTTGGAACTGATCGATAGAGCGGACAAACAATGAGCCATAAAAGTCCTGCCTATAATGAAGACTAATGAAGTCCTCCTAGGTAGGGGGAATGAATACCAAGAACTTCACCAAAATGAAGCAGAAAATAAATCACAGATATGTATTTCCCAAATGTGAAATGTCGTACACAATCATAAGTCGTTAAAACAATAACGCTTGAAATCTACGGTCGACTTTTGTTGATTATGGTTGATCTTAACCGTTAATGCGAACTCGAATAAGATTATCGTGTTTGTGCAGATAATATTGCAGATAATATTCGATGAGTTATATACTATTGAATAAGACAATTTTGCGTAGACAATTCACTCAATTCAAAATGAAAATTCGCCATAGTTAAAAAATTTAACTGACTAATCTGTTATCGATATGGGCAATCATAGCAACATTTTCGCCCAAAAACATGCAATGTTTTTCTATTAATACAGAATAGGGAATAACACTGTAAAAGCATGTTTGAGTTCAAATCATCACCAACAAGCTCTTTAGTGCTCGACATGAAATTTTAACAAAATTTGGATCAAAAAGTATGAGTTCCATATGCAAAGTGAAATCACAAGATCATTATACAGAGGTATGAAATACCGTTGGCCTTGATCTGCACGCGAAGCTTCTCAAAGATGTTCATACGCTACCCTGATATGATAATCTATCATGAAGAAGCAACAATGTGTCGAAATGCATTGAACAATCGAGTCTGGAACAAAGCTTATATCCAATAATATATGTTTAACCAAGAAGCGTTAAAACTAGTCAATCCAAAGCTCATATTTTTAAACAAAAATACAAGCTTCGAGGGGTAAATGTTTACCCCGTTATCAAAATGCTGATCATTCAATATTGCTCTTCAAATATATTATATATGTTCAATATAAAATATAAATTAGTTTAATATATATTGAGAAAACATGGCCTATTTAAATCATTAGCTTATAATACAAAGTTTATGTGATATAATATCAGAACTTGTAACCCAACGTGTTCTGGATAGTTTCACAAATACATTATACAAGGAATAGCTCACATCATGAAGCCATGTAAGTTGTGTACTATCATCAACCCTGTGCAAGGCAAGAAAGATGCGAAGCTGCTTTGTGAAATATAGATCGAGCACGTTATTTCTTAATGCATGAAGCAGCGACAAACTCTCATCAACATTTAACCAAATATAAAGCGTGCATGGAGTCCCACATGTAATATTAGCTTCTTCAGCAACTGGTAGATCACCGTTCTGGTCGTGCTATGGGGTTGTTCACCCACAATAGCAACTGGTCGGCCAGTTTGTTGGTCGTTCATTTTGCTGACTGGGTCATTCACTCAAGTGGGTCGATTGCATCTACAGCAAACCAAGGTTCAGGCAAGCATCAAGTATCATTGGTAGAGCAGTGCTCACCCACATTGTTCTGCTCGCTCCCAAGTTCTGCTCGCGCGCTCAATAAGGGGTCGTTCATTTTGCCACATGGGTCGAGCGGTGAGCCTTCATCTTTGGTCGAGCAGTGCTTGAGAGTCATTCATATATATTTTCTTCGATCAAGCAACTTCTAGGCAGAAGGGGTCAAGCAGCTTCTTTGCATGTTGGGTCGAGCATCCCATTTCACGAACAGGTCAAGCACATGCTATATTATATAATGATATATGGAGCGGTTACATATAAAAGTGATACAGTAAGACATAAATATAATATGGAGCTAGAATAAAACATATATATCACGATGGAAAACGTCCTGGTTGTGCATTGAATCCAGCATGTGCCTTATATTTTGGATCATGCATGAGGCATGGTCGCACATTCCTGGTCATTCAAGTATTCTGGTCGATCACTTTTTCGATTGGTCATGCCAGTTGTTGTCAGCTGTCTAGCGGCATTTCCGTAAATACATTTATGAACGACCCGTACCCTGCACACCTAAATTACAGATCTGCCACTACCTCCATAAATACCCCACTTCTTAACCATTCGAGGGAGGGAATTGGAGAACCCGAAGGGCTGCCATTTTCACTTCTCCACCACTCTAAACTTCTCTAACCTCCATTAATTCTCTCTAAAGCTTAGATCTAACACCAAATCTTCCATGGAATCATCCAAAAATATTCAAATGTTCGAGAGATTGAAGATCTACACTAATACTTCTCGCACTTAGAGAAATTGAGTTAATTCCTTGGCGGATTCAAATCAAATCAAAAGAAAAAGCAAGATAAAATAAAGAAGATCATTATAGAAGAGAGAAATAAGTGAATTCATGTACTTTGTAAATTCAAAAGTGATAATCAAAGCTCTTCCTATAGTGGACGTAGGCTATTTTTAAGCCGAACCACTCTAAAATTCTTTGTTCTCTACTATTTTCCTTTTATTTTGTGTTTGTGTCTCCATAATCTCAAATCCTACCTTTTGGTGAAGTTTTTAAAAAACACCATTGATGTTGTGATCATTTTTTGAATTTAACAGTAATTTTAATAAATTATCCAATATATATAGGAAAATGGATACTAAAAATCACAAGGAATAAAAATTTATTATTTTCATGTTTAGTGGCATATTCCTTGTCCTTCCTAATTCCATCATTCCTACCAATCAGACCATATTTATTAAAATCACACCATAGTTCTAAAATTTTGAAATATGAACAGATTAAAAATTGTAAAACCATATCTTTCACAAACTACTTTTTCAGAACCATAGTTTAAAACCATTGAAATCCATTTCCATTTTTCATATAGTTTTAAAAATAAATTTCCTTGAATACAAGGCTACGAAGTCAATTGAATATCTCAACAAAGGTAGATTCGTAATTTTAACGAAGTAACAAATGGATAAACCTCGTAGTTATAATTCTGAAATGGATACGACATATTAACGTGGGGTTCTTCCCCGTTTTGGATCGAGTAATGGTCTTAACTGGAACTACTGACGAAACCAAAAACTAGAAATCGCGACTATCTCGGTTGTAGCTAGCTTTTTATATTATTATATATACTCCAGCTTCCAAATCTTGAATCAATGAAATCCACCATTTGTCGTCTCATGTTCTTCATGACAAGATTGCCAACGTACTATGGGGTAAGATAGATTTGGCTAGAAACCCGAACTTAACATATTTCAACTCTTAGTCGCTCAAAGCCCATTATATATAATTAGGCCCACAACTAATTTCTATAGTTGAAATAAATTAAAGCCGAGTAAGAAATACGAAGAAAAACAGAAAAGAAAATCAAATTACGTTCTCTCACGATTCCTAATTTAACTAGTTCCTCTGATCATTTAACCTAAACTCTGATACCAAGTGTAACACCCCACACATTTCTACACCCAAATTTTGACAAAAATCAAAACTTGAATACATCAAAGCATAGAGTGTATATATGGTACTTGTAATAAATAAGCACGAGCATAATCAGAGTACGATAAAATAACTCATAGCGAAACAAAATCGGATAAATTAGTATTAACTCAAGTAACTATCTTTTTCAAAGCAAGTCACTTTTCTGATACCGAGCATGAGAGAGAATGAGAACCGAAAGCCAAACTTAATCATCTGTTAGAACCCGACCTTCTCTATGAAACCTGGAGGTTGTAATGAGGAGGGGCGTCAGAACAACAGGTTCTGGTGACTAACAAATGTACAACACAGACTATAACAAAGATATTTTCCGTTTGGTTCAACGAAAGCTGTATGCCTAACCAAGTCAGTGATTCTAGCCCAACCTAGTAAATGTTTACGCACAACTTTACTATTCAGCCCAAAGCAGTATTCCCAAATTATATTACCAAGATAGGATATTTACACACATTTTAGTGAAGCCTTTATACCAGAGTTTAACTGGTTAATTATACCGAGTGTGGGCCCCTAATTTCGGGGTTTCTATCTATATCATCATTATATATTCTTTACTATTTAATGCCTCACTATCAATGATAGATAGGGTGGATTCTCCCTGATCAATTAAGACCCTAGGCGGACCTATTGGCCACTTATTAACCCTCGATAATATATTAAATGTCAACATAAAACTAGGGGGCACTAGCTACGGGCCCTATTAGTTAAGGCTTCCGTCAAACACGCATATACCCTTAACCAGCATAAGGTGAGAGTAGGTATATTATCGTTCTCTATACCTTATAACTAACCTTATTATATATATAGTCTCTTTAGTCGCTTAATACTTCCCGTAGGGTAGGTATCCATATCAGACATTTTTAAGTTTCCAGGTTTGGGTAGGCCTACACACACATGCCATTTAAGACCCCTAAACTGAAAGACATACTCCCAGGTTGTAATGGATGGATTTTTCAAGCATCTGATATCTATTTTAATAAGGAAATTTAAATATATTTGAGTTGCTCAACCAATTAAAATGTGTATAATCACCTATATGTATGTATATACATATATGGTTTGCACTAGAACTTAACTTATATAAGGTATGTTTAATTTTTATATTATAACATACTTAAGCAAAACATTTGTGACAAAATTTCTAACTAAGAGAACAGTGAGAATATTGGCAACACAAAATAGTGTAACTAAATCCTATTTACAACTAGCATATGGAAGTTAGCATACAAAAGCAAACAAGATCCAAACCCATCATTAAGTAGTAGATTAGGACCTAATCCCCTCATACATATATATCTGCGGCTGAAATGATTTAGTAGCAAACAAATATCAGGAGAGAAATATCCATTCTCTTACACTTTGATGGCAAGTGTTGTGTAGCATTTAATGAAATCAAGCCTTGCATTTAATGCAAGCATAGGCTCATATACTTAGTAGAGACCAAAGAGAGGTTGGTAAGAAGATGTTTCGGTGAAGGGTACACTTACTTTTGCTGTAACAATTTTACACCACAAATGCAAGAGAGAGAAAGGGGGTAGGTAGAGAGTTTGCTGTAGAAAACTTTAGAGATTTTCCTATAAATACGCGTCCAATTCCATGCATTTTCTCTTTACACAAATACAAGTTTTTGCTGAGATTTATCATCCATTTTCAAGCAAGAATTCAAGAGCTATTTACAAGTGAGTAAACCTCACTAAGTTCAAGTTTGATTTCATTGTTTACAGTAAACAGTTTTATGTACCTCCCATGTTTATATATTATCAATGCAAGTTATCATGTTGTTAACACCAGTGAAGATGCTAGAGCACCAAGTTTATATCATCAGTAAACCATGTATATGAGTAGTAGTCGTTGGGGTAATGAGTTCATCCTTTAAAATCATGATCAAGGAAATACTGCTACCTTACTCTGTTAAAACAAATACTCCTGTGTTTTGAAACTTCACCCTGATTGTTCGAAACACAAAACCATACGTATATATTTAGTAATAAACATATATACTAGAACATCTACAACCTTTTGAAAGCTGTGAGCATAAAGAACATGCTGTGAAAACCAAGAACAACAGAGAAAAGTTGTGTCCTCTGTCTCAAACTCTACACTCGAATTTTCAAACATCCTGAAATCATAATACAGGTTTATGAATGCAATCGACATACCAAACTATGATTTTTAAAAGTGTTTTCAAGATTTTAAAAGTTGGGATAAGGGAGATAAGCCGAGATGAACGGAATTGGCATTCCTTCCAATTTCCGGTGATCGACGTCGAGGAACGCCAGGGCGTGGGGCGTGGAGGAGGTCGAAGCTTCGGGGATCATGGAAAAAATACCCAATGATTTTACCATTGATTGATTTGAGCTAGCGAGCTCGATTTAGGTTTTTGGAGGCAGAATGGGTTCAATCGGTTGGAGGCGTCGTACGGGGTCCACAGGCGATCGAGTGGGCCAGGAAGTGACGTGGAGCGACGTTGGGACATGGCGGAGCAAATGGAGGCGGTGCGAGGTGCTCCGGTGGTCGGAGGTGGCGGGTCGAGGTCGATGTAGGTGGGGAGGTTCAGAAGCAGGTTTCGGTTTCAAAACGTGGAAGAGTGATTTGGAGAGGGAGGTGACTGGAGGTGGTGGTGACTGGTCATAGATGATCGGTGGTGACAAGGGAACTTGTGGGTGGTGGTTCGAAGGCGCCACGATGTCGGGTGGAGGTGTGCACGTGCACACCAGTGCACGTTGTACGGGCGAGGCCAGAGAAGAAAATGGAGAAGGAAAAGAGGAGGTTGGCACAAGATTTTCGAGTGGATTCACTAGTGTTTTCGAGCTGATCGGAGTGGCAAGGCAAGGGTCGAGGCAAGGCTTTCTGGCATGGTTGATCCGGTGGGTTTGGCAAGTGAAAGTGAGTGATCACCCCTTGGTGGTCATTTGATTTGGAGATGCCAGATCCGACTTGGCAATTGTAAGAGAGAAACAGTTTTTAAATGCAAGAATTTAATTTAATCGAATTTAATTAAATAAATAAATAAAATATAATTACTCAGTAATTAATTAATTAAATAAAAATAGAGTTTTTATTTAATTTAGCTTAGGCAAGTGGAACAGTAAAGATGACAGTGAGGTCAGAGAATCGAAGTTGTCCGATGAAGTTCGTCGAGATGGAAACTTAAGTTTTAAAGATAATTTAATTTAAATAAATTATTAAACAATTTATTTAAGTAAAATATGAAGGAAATAAATGATTTCCAGCAGAACTTTAGCAGGGAAACATCATCTAAACATCAATGTTCAACATGACAAAATACCGTGTGCGAAGCACGGGCTTTTTCCTAGACACTGTCAAATATTGATAAAAATTGTATAACATCTTGTGTGCGTCGCACACACTTTAACTATACATTTGTAAATGATATTTAAAATATCCAGATATGAAAAAGAGAATTTTATATACTGTATATCTAATTATAAATATAGGATGTGCAACTGAATTAAAAACAGTAAGCTGATAATAAATTATCGACTACAAAAGACAATTCGTACATCGTTTCGAAGAGTCCGGAATTTACTTCGCACTTCGACTCGAATTTTACGACGTATACCGGGAATCGATAAAGATGAAGAATGCAAGGACTATTTCAAAATAGTATCTACGGTCTGTTCAATCCCAGAACAGATCCGAACAGTCGGATGTCTGACAACGTATATCGTTCAGATTTTACACATCGACTTTACATAAGTGTATTTTGTTGGTGGCGAAGAAATTCGTTTCTTTAGCCTTATACCCAGAATATATTTGTGGAAACAAATGAGTGATCTGTCAGATAGGACGGTGTGATATTCAAAGACGTTGAAGAATAATCCGTCAACGGTAAACGTGACTTCAAACCTCACAACCCGGAAAGACAATAGTTGGGCTAGGCAGCATGGCTAGTTGGATCATACCCAAGCAGGGTATACTATCACTATCTAGAGTATTTCCTTTTGTTTCTTAAATCTATATTCACTGCTGTAACTTCGGTAATCGGTGGGTCATTCCCAACCGTGGAGGTGGTAATATATTCGTTACACTCAAGCTAAATGAGTGGACGGTCATGTGTGGCCGGGCTGCAGGATGTTCTTGTTGAACCCCAGTGTATCTTCTCTAGAGTACACTGATCGGTGGGTGCTCCCATACCCTGTCAGTTAGAAAACCAAATTCCAATAAGCGCTCGACGGTTTTAGATTTTTTTTCTATGTACATGAACGTGAGATGCAAGCGATTCACTAGATGATTATTTATTTGATAAATACTTTCATAAATATCAAACGTTTTGATATTTAAAATACAAGGGTCGTTTTCCATATATTAGTTATGGATTGGGCTTAAGATTTCTAAAGTAATTGAATCTATTAATAACGGAACACCTTTGTAACACCCCACCTCCGCTAGGGTCACTCTTTCGGGGGCACTAGCTTCTGGGGGGGCGTTAGAACTGGGTAAGCATGCATAATGATATATCAAGGCAGAACAGGAACATAAATATATATGTAAAACAGAGTAAATGAGAATAAAACAGCGGAATATCTCAAACCATCTCAAAACAAGTCTAGTACATCATAAAGTCATCTGCCAAAATAAATATGTCTAGTACAACATAAACAGAAATACTGAAATACATAGTGCTATCCCCAAAAATAAAAGTGATAAACCATAGCGAGCTCAATGTCCAGACATACATGAGCTATCCAGCGAACAAGCAAGCGATCCAAGCTAAGCACCACTGTTCCCTCCCTGAGAACCTGGGGGGGGGGGGGAACGGAAGAAAAGAAGCGAAAGAAAACAGGTCAGTCAAAAAGACTGGTAAGCCCTACTACGATCAGTCTATAAACTAATAAAGCTAACATCATGATGGAAACTGAGATGAATATACTGGCAATAGATAAAGGTGTCATCACATAAAGAAGATTAAGCTTTGCACCACAGTGTACTAGCAAACTAACATAACAGGTATTGATCCCTCAGCCCAAACTTTGGCCCAATAGCATGAGGTGACCTTAATACAAGGTCCAGCCCAACGGTCTAGTCGATCGGCTCCATATAAACCTAACACGTCAAGTGTTGGTGTCCATACGGCCCACATATGGTTGTAGTCAGACTGTTCTGGGTCCACCTTCGGGTGTATCAAGCCCTCGGGTGTCAACCCCAGACACCTAAGCAATAATGCACAGTCTAAACCTACTGGTACCCGTGCCTCGAGTTTGTCCAATACCGGACTACGTGCACGTCCGTAGCCCGCCTGGACCCGCACCGCTGTACCACTCAGCCGTCGCTTTGGTCGCTTACATCAGTCCAGTAATCGTGCCCCGCCCTAGCCTAGCCTCTAGGGTTGTGAATGATACCCAACTGGGATTACTGCTGGAACAGACCACGTTGCTAGGGTTTTCTAAGAGGGTTAAGTGTGGTTTAACCCCTCACTAATCATGGATTAAATTAGCTAAGTGTAACCAACAGTTCACCACTTAACCCCATTTAATCCCTCGTATCCCCAAAATTGGTTAAGTATTAGTGGGCCATGACTTAACCCTAATCATGAGGCATTAATTAATTTAATTGTGCCTTAACCTCTCACATTAGACCTTGTTGTGGTTACTAGTTAGGCCGGTCGGGTCCGGGTAGCTTTACACCACAACTTGGTCTAACCTCGGGTCCAAGGTACACATGACCAACTTCTCACATTGGGTCCTATTGTTTGTAGCAACTAGTTAGGCGATCGGTTCCGGGTAGGTTTACGCTACAAACTCAACCCAACCTCGAGTTGGCCACACTTATGTTTTCTAAGTGTCATGTCCACTTTATTTTCAAAACATAATCACAAGTTTAACAAATACTTGGGTAGACCTAACTTAATAGGTAAATTCCCAAGGGGTAGACCTAACTTAATAGGTAAATTCCCAATCTTATATTTTCATGTATTTTAAGTTTTACCCAAAAACCCCCCAACGTCATTCTATCGCTTACATATTCGTCATAACGCATAAAGGTTAGAAAGAGGGAACTTGGCACAACATACATGATAAATCTTACATATCATAATAAGCATGCATAACATGTTGGACTTGCATAACTTAGCATAGTGAACTTGCATAAACATGCATAACTTGTTAAACTTGCAAATCATGGCATAGTGAACTTGCATAAGCATGCATAACTTATCAAACATGTGTAACATAGCATAGTGAACTCGCATAAGCATGCATAACTTATTAAACATGCATAACATAGCATAGTGAACTCGCATAAGCATGCATAACTTATTAAACATGCATAACATAGCATAGTGAAATCGCATAAGCATGCATAACTTATTAAACATGCATAACATAGCATAGTGAACTCGCATAAGCATGCATAACTTATTAAACATGCATAAATCCCAACTTTCATCACATACTAACTTTAGTGTTTCTAAAATGAAGGTAAGAGGGCTTACAAATATTATGAAGACACAAATCTACTAATAAAGATTGAGAAGCCCTTTTATGCAAGCATATAAAAACCCAAAACAAAGCTCCAATTAACAAAAAATCCCAAAACTCTAGCTTTAGCAATTAAAGCTTGCAACTTGATGATGTATGCAAGCTAATGATCATTCATACAACTTAGAAATGCTTGTATGAACATCAAAACCTTCATAGAAATGATTTTTGAAGAGGGTGGAGGCTAGGGTTCTTAGGCGGAGGCCATTTGAGAATTCAATTTGACATAGTTTGGTTGCTAGAATGAATAATGAGGTTTTAGGGTAGGATTAGGGGCTTATTTATAGAAGATTAGAGTGTTTTTAGCCCTAGGATTAACCCTAGGTTAGTTTAGGCCCGTCCGATTTAGGAATTCTCTAGAACTAAGCCACAAGACCAAGCCCAAATCAAAATGGTGCGCCAGGCAAAACTGCCCGGCCACCCCGTGTCGACAGGGCTGTCGACAGGGCAGTCGACACCCTAAGACCCCTGTCGACATGCCTGTCGACATGGGGGTCCTGGCGGGAGTTTTCCCGCCTGACGCCAGTTAGCCCTAATCCTTGTTTTTAATTTAAAATTTAAATCTGTTTTTAACATGGAAATTTCTGAAAACTTCAATGGGCCTTAACTGGGTCATACGGACTCCGATTTTCGAAAACTCGGACTCTATTTCGCGTATTTTTCCGAAACGAACGCAATGGCCTAGCCCGTTTCCCTTGATTCAGATTTTAGAATTAAATTCTGCCTCGATTTATGTTATAACAGGTTATTGAAAATACGGGTTGTTACATTCTCCCCTCCTTAAAGGATTTCGTCCCCGAAATCTTCAAGTTAGGAAGAACGTATCCTACCATCCAATCATCCATCTACTCAAAGCATCATCCACGAGCAATCATTGTCCTTAAAAGGTTCTAAATGTTGTATGAACATATGCAAAAGTGTGTGTGTATGCACTTATCTAATGCAAAGATCATTGCAAAATATGTTAGTGAAATGTATCCATATGTATGCAAATCCCTAACATAATGTATAATATCTACATGCGTGCTCAATCATACATCCATATGCAACATCCATGTGATTGCATACAAATTTCATCCAAGAATAAGCATAAACACTCATGCACATGCAATATGAGGAGTGTGTGAGCCGATCTAGTGCCTAATGTGTATCATGCATCCACGAGTAACCACTTGCAAACACTTGCAACCACTTGCAACCATCAAGCATAACATGTTTCAAACACATGTTTCATCCAAAGGGTTTCTACCTAAGGTTCTCCTGACAAGATTAGCACGATAACTAGATAAACATGGATAGCAAAGAGAAAGACATGCTAAACAAAGGAAAGAGATTGAGAGTGTACCCTCAAAAAGGAATGGATAAAGCCCACGCATCTTCTCCTCGGTTTCCCAAGTTGCGTCTTCTTCAGCTTTACCCCATTGAACCTTCACCAACCTGACCTCTCGATTCCTTAGCTTCTTGGTCTCCGTCCCCAAGATACGAATCGGAGCTCTCCTCAAAGTTGCCTCCTTCTCTACTTCCACGTCTTCAAGAATGCTAGGTTCAACCACCTCAGCGGACTCATGTAGGCACTTTCGGAGATGCGAGACATGAAAGACATTATGCACTCCGGACAGCTTCTCGGGCAATTGCACTTTATAAGCCATCTTCCCAATTCTCTCTATGATAGGGAAGGGTCCAACAAATCTCGGTGCTAATTTCCCAACAGCTCCAAATCGGACCACGTTCCGCAAAGGAGAAACCTTTACGAAAACCATGTCCCCAACATCAAACTCCAACTCGGATCTTCGCTTATCAGCATAGGATTTCTGTCGGTCTTGGGCTGCTTTCATCCGTCTTCTAATCAACTCGACCTTCTCGGATGTATCTCTAATCATGTCAGGTCCAAGTATAAGCTTATCTGTAGTCTCCCACCAACATGTAGGTGACTTGCATGGCCTCCCATATAAAGCTTCAAATGGTGCCATCCCTATGCTTGCTTGGTAACTGTTATTATATGCAAACTCAACAAGAGGAAGATGGTCTTCCCAAGCACCACCAAAGTCCAGGATACAAAGCCTCAATAGATCCTCGAGTACCCTATTCACCCTTTCGGTTTGGCCGTCCGTCTGTGGGTGATAGGCCGTACTCAAGTTCAACCTCGTGCCCATAGCTTCCTGCAAACTATTCCAGAATTGACTTGCAAAGATTGGGTCACGGTCACTGACAATGTTAGAAGGGACTCCATGAAGTCTCACAATCTCACGAAGATATACTGATGCTAGTCCAGATGCGGTCCTTTTGCTCTTCACCGGAATGAAATGAGCACTCTTCGTAAGCCTATCTACAATGACCCATATGCTCGTATTCCCTCTCCTTGACCTTGGAAGCCCATCAATAAAGTCCATAGAAATACTCTCCCACTTCCAAAGTGGAACCTCTAGAGGATGCAATAGCCCACCGGGCTTCTTCGACTCGGCTTTTACTCTCTGACAAATAACACATCTAGAGACAAACTCGGCCACATCCTTCTTCATTCCAGGCCAGAAGAAAATACGCTT
The DNA here is from genome assembly GCA_030737875.1 of Allium sativum. Lineage (NCBI taxonomy): Eukaryota > Viridiplantae > Streptophyta > Magnoliopsida > Asparagales > Amaryllidaceae > Allium > Allium sativum. The sequence goes on along the minus strand of CM060923.1, from coordinate 533,206,588 downwards.
CATATCTTTATACATCTTATCACCGCCTGGATGTATAGTCAACTTAGAGCGATGTGCTTCATCAAGAACTTTCCTCACCAAGTCTTCCACCATCGGAACACAAAGCCTTCCGTCTCTCCTCAGCCAACCCTTATCATCTATAGAATATCGAGCAAGGTGACTAGATGTCTCCCCTCGAATCAGTTTATCCATGATCTCAATTATCTGAGGGTCTTCCTTCTGCGAAGCCCCAACTTGATCCAGAAGGGTAGGCCTGAGCTCAAGAGATGCTAAAGAACCGGTCATTGACTCAACCGCCCAAGAGAAATCAAAGGTTGCTAAGAACTCTAAATTCTTCATCTCCACAGATAGAGGACTTAGTGTCAACCTTTTTCTACTCAACGCATCCGCTACAACATTCCCCTTGCCAGGGGTATAAGCTATATCAAAATCATAGGACGCCAAGAATTCCATCCATCTCTGCTGCCTCAAGTTCAGATCCTTCTGCGAAAAGAGATACTTCAGAGACTTATGATCAGTATACAGCTCAAATCTCTCTCCCAGAAGATAATGACGCCAAGCCTTGAGTACATATACTATTGCCGCCAGCTCTAGATCACGAGTGGGATAATTCTTCTCATGCACCTTAAGTTGCCTCCCACCAAAACATATAACTCTGCCCTCTTGCATCAGAACGGCGCCCAATCCCGTGCCACAAGCATCAGTGTACACGGTAAATATCTTACCACCATCGGGTAAAGCTAGAACTGGTGCTGAGGTAAGGGCTCTCTTGAGTCTCTGAAAAGCAAGCTCACATTCCATATCCCAAGCAAAGACTAAGTTCTTCTTCGTCAACTTAGTAAGAGGAGCGGACATCTTCGCGAAGTCCTTGATGAACTTCCGGTAAAAACCCGCAAGACCTAGAAAACTTCTCACCTCGGTTGCATTCCTTGGAGTCTTCCAATCCTGAACTGCAACCACCTTAGCGGGATCCACCGCTAAGCCTTGCTTGGATACGATATGCCCAAGGAATCTAACTTCCCTTCTCCAAAAGTGACACTTGGAGAACTTAGCCTTTAACTGATGCGCTCTAAGCGTATCCATCCCCTCTACAAGATGCCTCGCGTGCTCTTCTTCATCCTTGGAGAAGACCAGAATATCATCCACAAAGACCACGACAAACTTGTTCAAGAACTCCCGAAACACCCTACTCATCAAGTCCACGAAATACGCGGGTGCATTCGTCAAACCGAACGGCATAACAAGCCATTCAAAGAATCCATCTGGAGTTCTGAATGCAGTCTTGTCTATACTATCTTCAGCCACTCTGAGCTGATGAAATCCAGTAGCAAGATCAAGCTGAGAGAAAACAGAAGCACCAACAAGCTGGTCAAAGAGATCATCGATCCTCGGTAACGGGTGTCTGTTCTTCTTAGTCAGCTTATTCAATTCTCTATAATCCACACACAGAGTCGAAGAGAACCATCTGCCTTAGTAGCAAACACCACAGGCGCTCCCCATTCGGATATACTTCGTCTGATGAAGTTCTTCTCAAGTAACTCCTTTACTTGCTTGCTGAGCTCCCGTCTCTCACGCGGAGCCATGTGCCGAACGGGCAAAGAAACAGGCTTAGCATTATCCACCAGATAAATGCGAAAATCAATCTCTCGTTTAGGGGGCAACCCCTTAACTTCTTCAAAAACATCTGGATAATCTCGGACCACCCTTACAGACTGAAGGGCTTCCTCTGACGAGTCGAGAGATTCAAGATAGCACAACATGACGGGATCCTTCGGATTGCATGAAATCTCTAAGGTGTTGCCAAGGCGAGTCACAAGCCTCACAACCCTATGCTCACAATCAAGAATGGCTCCATATCTGGACAGCCAATCCATGCCCAATATCAATCCGTATCCCCTGAAACCAAGAACATATGCACTACACAAGAACTCTACACTGAGTATAGAGATCCTTAGATCCTCACATATCATAGATAGATGAGCAGAACCCCCAATGGGATTCGAAACACAAACGGGATCATCCACTAAGCTAGTACTAAGGTGCAAACTATCAACAAGATCAGATGAAATAAAGCTATGTGATGCACCAGAATCAAACAAGGTACGAACTGGAAGATCGGAAACATAAACAAGGTTCTCAACAGAAACACTACCTCGATCGGGAACTGAAGCGGTATTGAGAGCATGAACTTGCCCTCCTAAAGGTCCAGCCTGTCCTTTCTTCTTCGGGCACTCCTTGCTGAAGTGTCCAGCCTCACCACAGGAAAAACATCCACCACTAAGCTTCCTTTTCTTCTTCCTACAATCCTTAGCAAAGTGTCCAGGCACACCACAGTAATTGCACTTTCCCTTGCCTTTGTTGTTGTTCCCCTTCTTGTTCTTGCCCTGATTCCCCTGACTGCTTTGACCACCTTGATTGCTTTTGCCTTGAGAATCAGTCTTCTTTGCTTGAGTATCACTCGTCTTGACCTCTTTCTTTCCATCTCCCTAAAGTAGAGCCATATTGACCAAACTTTCAAAAGTAGCCCCATGCGGAATATGTGACATCGCCAAGCCCTGCAGCGGCTCATTCAACCCTCTAGCAAATCGAAGAGCCTTTTTCTCAGGAGTGTTCACCATATCCAAACCAAAACGGGCCAGCTGATTAAACTTGTTCACATACTCCTTAACAGACATATCACCTTGCTTTAATGCAATGAACTTCTCCATCTGTAAATTCGCCTCAGCAGAAGATAGAAACTTGGCCACAAATCTAGCCCTCAAATCGGCCCAAGTCTCAACGGGCCTCGTCCCATTGGTGACCTCCCACCAATAGGCTGCTTCATCCTTCAAAAGCCACACTGTCAATAAGATCTTCCTCTCGTCATCAATCCCAAAGATAGCAAACAGGTCCTCAATGTCTTTCAGCCAATTCCTAGCTTCAACAAAAGATTCCGTGCCTAGGAAATTCTTGCCTCCCATCGCCTTGAAGTCTTTGCAAACCTTCGTGAACTCAACCTGAGGATGCTGAGGGGGAGGAGGAGGAAGAGGAGCCTCAGCAACAGGAGGGGGAGGAACATTAGCAACGGGAGGAGGAATATTAACCACTGGAGGGACCACCGGAGGAGGGACATTAGGGGGAGGATTCTCAAATACAGGAGGAGAAGTGGGAGTAGGGTTTGCAGGGCCGGCTGCCGCCCTAGCTTCTAGAAGTCTCCTATACTAGAGTGGCACATTTACTCCATCCGGGATGGCAAGATCCTCAGCCATACTGAAACGAAGGATAAGATAAGATTAGGTCAAGGGAACGAAGGATAACGCTAATGGCTTTTTGGGGAATAGCCTTTTAAAATACTAGACTTTTCTTTGGAAAATACTTTATACTTGTTTTGAAAATAGTTTTTCAAAAGTCTTTTTAGAAACTTTTTGTTCTTTCTCGTAAACCATATGCTCTGATACCAAATTTGTAACACCCCACCTCCGCTAGGGTCACTCTTTCGGGGGCACTAGCTTCTGGGGGGCGTTAGAACTGGGTAAGCATGCATAATGATATATCAAGGCAGAACAGGAACATAAATATATGTGTAAAACAGAGTAAATGAGAATAAAACAGCGGAATATCTCAAACCATCTCAAAACAAGTCTAGTACATCATAAAGTCATGTGCCAAAATAAATATGTCTAGTACAACATAAACAGAAATACTGAAATACATAGTGCTATCCCCAAAAATAAAAGTGATAAACCATAGCGAGCTCAATGTCCAGACATACATGAGCTATCCAGCGAACAAGCAAGCGATCCAAGCTAAGCACCACTGTTCCCTCCCTGAGAACCTGGGGGGGAAACGGAAGAAAAGAAGCGAAAGAAAACAGGTCAGTCAAAAAGACTGGTAAGCCCTACTACGATCAGTCTATAAACTAATAAAGCTAACATCATGATGGAAACTGAGATGAATATACTGGCAATAGATAAAGGTGTCATCACATAAAGAAGATTAAGCTTTGCACCACAGTGTACTAGCAAACTAACATAACAGGTATTGATCCCTCAGCCCAAACTTTGGCCCAATAGCATGAGGTGACCTTAATACAAGGTCCAGCCCAACGGTCTAGTCGATCGGCTCCCTATAAACCTAACACGTCAAGTGTTGGTGTCCATACGGCCCACATATGGTTGTAGTCAGACTGTGCTGGGTCCACCTTCGGGTGTATCAAGCCCTCGGGTGTCAACCCCAGACACCTAAGCAATAATGCACAGTCTAAACCTACTGGTACCCGTGCCTCGAGTTTGTCCAACACCGGACTACGTGCACGTCCGTAGCCCGCCTGGACCCGCACCGCTATACCACTCAGCCGTCGCTTTGGTCGCTTACATCAGTCCAGTAATCATGCCCCGCCCTAGCCTAGCCTCTAGGGTTGTGAATGATACCCAACTGGGATTACTGCTGGAACAGACCACGTTGCTAGGGTTTTCTAAGAGGGTTAAGTGTGGTTTAACCCCTCACTAATCATGGATTAAATTAGCTAAGTGTAACCAACAGTTCACCACTTAACCCCATTTAATCCCTCGTATCCCCAAAATTGGTTAAGTATTAGTGGGCCATGACTTAACCCTAATCATGAGGCATTAATTAATTTAATTGTGCCTTAACCTCTCACATTAGACCTTGTTGTGGTTACTAGTTAGGCCGGTCGGGTCCGGGTAGCTTTACACCACAACTTGGTCTAACCTCGGGTCCAAGGTACACATGACCAACTTCTCACATTGGGTCCTATTGTTTGTAGCAACTAGTTAGGCGGTCGGTTCCGGGTAGGTTTACGCTACAAACTCAACCCAACCTCGAGTTGGCCACACTTATGTTTTCTAAGTGTCATGTCCACTTTATTTTCAAAACATAATCACAAGTTTAACAAATACTTGGGTAGACCTAACTTAATAGGTAAATTCCCAAGGGGTAGACCTAACTTAATAGGTAAATTCCCAATCTTATATTTTCATGTATTTTAAGTTTTACCCAAAAACCCCCCAACGTCATTCTATCGCTTACATATTCGTCATAACGCATAAAGGATAGAAAGAGGGAACTTGGCACAACATACATGATAAATCTTACATATCATAATAAGCATGCATAACATGTTGGACTTGCATAACTTAGCATAGTGAACTTGCATAAACATGCATAACTTGTTAAACTTGCAAATCATGGCATAGTGAACTTGCATAAGCATGCATAACTTATCAAACATGTGTAACATAGCATAGTGAACTCGCATAAGCATGCATAACTTATTAAACATGCATAACATAGCATAGTGAACTCGCATAAGCATGCATAACTTATTAAACATGCATAACATAGCATAGTGAAATCGCATAAGCATGCATAACTTATTAAACATGCATAACATAGCATAGTGAACTCGCATAAGCATGCATAACTTATTAAACATGCATAAATCCCAACTTTCATCACATACTAACTTTAGAGTTTCTAAAATGAAGGTAAGAGGCCTTACAAATATTATGAAGACACAAATCTACTAATAAAGATTGAGAAGCCCTTTTATGCAAGCATATAAAAACCCAAAACAAAGCTCCAATTAACAAAAAATCCCAAAACTCTAGCTTTAGCAATTAAAGCTTGCAACTTGATGATGTATGCAAGCTAATGATCATTCATACAACTTAGAAATGCTTGCATGAACATCAAAACCTTCATAGAAATGATTTTTGAAGAGGGTGGAGGCTAGGGTTCTTAGATGGAGGCCATTTGAGAATTCAATTTGACATAGTTTGGTTGCTAGAATGAATAATGAGGTTTTAGGGTAGGATTAGGGGCTTATTTATAGAAGATTAGAGTGTTTTTAGCCCTAGGATTAACCCTAGGTTAGTTTAGGCCCGTCCGATTTAGGAATTCTCTAGAACCAAGCCACAAGACCAAGCCCAAATCAAAATGGTGCGCCAGGCAAAACTGCCCGGCCACCCCGTGTCGACAGGGTTGTCGACAGGGCAGTCGACGCCCTAAGACCCCTGTCGACATGCCTGTCGACATGGGGGTCCTGGCGGGAGTTTTCCCGCCTGACGCCAGTTAGCCCTAATCCTTGTTTTTAATTTAAAATTTAAATCTGTTTTTAACATGGAAATTTCTGAAAACTTCAATGGGCCTTAACTGGGTCATACGGACTCCGATTTTCGAAAACTCGGACTCTATTTCGCGTATTTTTCCGAGACGAACGCAATGGCATAGCCCGTTTCCCTTGATTCAGATTTTAGAATTAAATTCTGCCTCGATTTATGTTATAACAGGTTATTGAAAATACGGGTTGTTACAACCTTATTCTTTATTTCCTTGTTTACATCTATTTAACTGTGTTTACTCGCACCAGTCCCCTGACTGACCCGGAGTTTATTTTCTGTGTTTTCCCTAAACTCTTGGATACTCATAATATTTATTATGAGTAGGCAAGTAATTCAGGTTGGCAAATGGAACCTTACAAAGTTCAAGTTGCAGGACAAGTCTAGTAGTTTACTACACCTATGTATCCAGTTAGATTTGTATTTCCATATCATGATGTATTATTATGTGAATGTACTATGATGATGTAAGTTGTTGATGTATTATGATGTATCAGACCCTATGATGTAATGTATTTGTATTTTTAAATTCCGCTGTGAGATTTATGATAACTTCTTATTCTTCTATTCTATTAGTTCTATCTTTTCTATCTCATCTTCTAATTTCTTTCAATAATGACACGGTTTTCGGAGGGTCGAAAATCGCGCCGTTACACAGGTGGACTCCTCGACCCAAGGAAGCGGACTATAGGTGAAGATTATTAAGTTCACCTCCATTTGCCTTCAACACCTTTCCCTAACGGGATAAAGTAGTCTACATTACTAAGTTATTCCCGTTCTATTTCTTTGCATGGAAATACTATACGTACACCATTTATTTGTATCACGGGTTTATATGGTTAATAATATCTTACATTATTAACCTACTAAGTCCAACAATATTTTTAATTATAAGTTTTATTGACATAAATAAGAAAGGTTATATTCTCTTTTCTCTACGATATTTATTTAATTCCTTCCCTAATTTGGACATAGTATTTAAACGACAATCAATATCCATTAATCCCCTTTTTGACACCCATTTTTTTAATTTCCTATTTATTGCCCTTTATAACTCTAACGATTATATTTTCCCAAGGCAACCATTTATCAGTCCAAGTTATCTATTGTTGTACCCCAACGGACAATTTCTATTTTTATTTATTTATTGATTGACTATTATATATATATATATATACATGTGTGTATATATATATATATATCTACATATTAGGCCTCTTACATTAAGTTGACTACCTGTGGATACTGGATTTGCTGGTCAGTTCCAGACAGACTTCTACCACAAGTGAACTTAACCTTGTGCCTTAGTACATTTACTTTTATGCATTAGACCTCTCACATTAAATTGACTAGTTGTGGTTGCTGGATTTGTCGGTCGGTTCCAGGCAGGTCTACACCACAAGTTGAGTTTAATCTCATATCTAAATACGGTTATAATTTAAATTTCATAATTGGGGTCCATAACAATTATCCTAATTTTTAGGAATTGTAACCATTTCCCTATCACATTTATTTTCCCCTAATCGATATTGGTTACAATAATTATTTCTTAATTTGCGATCTCATTTATGGAAATTAGCTATATTTATTGATACAAATGGTCACCATAAATATATTAATTCAGTATGGATTATATTTACATATAAGTCCACCATTGAACCTTATCCAAAATTCAACATTTGTCACAATTGTTAATTATTTATTTATGGTCTCATTTATAGAAATCAATTACATTAATTGCTACAGTGGCCACCATAAATATATTCATTAAGTATGAAATATAAATTTACATGTATGATTCCATAAATGAATACCATTCAACATTTAATACAATACATATTTTTTATTGTTTTATGTTGATTTGGACGGATATGTATATGTTCATTTTTATGTTTTAGTGCGATCAACGTAGTTGTTATTATTTATTTTTTATTCTTAAATTTAAATTAATGATTTGGTCTAATCAATTAACCAATCATTCCCTTTTTACATTCAATCTTGCCGAAAAGGTTTCAAGTCTCACAAGGACCGTTAGCCAAAATCATTGTAAATCATGTCTATTTTGTGGAATTGACATATCTCCAAATCACAAGAAATATATGTATTGTATTTTTATTTTGGAATAGTCGATACAAATTACATACAAAAATAAGTATTTATTTTTATATGCACCTTTGCACCACTTTTCCCCTTTTTAATTCTTTTTGTCATACTTCTTGTGATTCAAAAATAATGCCTCTTTATTTAAAAATGAGTAAAATAACACAATTTACAATGCTTAAGCCAAAAACCCAACAAAATTGAATGTAAACAAGGAATATTTCTTTTTATTCTTAATATCACATAATACACAATTTTCATCTTCTTAACCAAATTCACATATTTCATATTTCAGCACTAAACTAAAGATCTGGAATATAACTACAACAAATTTATGTTTAATGGGACTGATTTCCAGATCCATAGTGTTATGCGGCATAAACAACAATATTTCATAATTCATGACATAACTTGTAGAAATATGTGGGAATATATATAGAAATCTTGCAATTCATATTTATACATAATCACAACTTTCACATTTACCAATTTCAACCATATTCATAATCAGGTCTGATGGTTGTCACAATTTACAGTTATTTAAATAACAGATCTGATAGGCATAAAACATAGATTGAATTTAAACGAAATAGATTAATCATTATATTTGTATTAGTTAATTTCTCACTCACCTTAAAGCCTCCAAATTATAAGTTTTGAACCCTTTAGGCTTACAATCCCCAAATTCTTATAAATCTACAATTTACCTAGAAAGGTGAAAATTCTAGATTTTTAGAAACGTAAGAAAAATGGAAGTGAGCGAAGAATCTATCGTTGAGCGTCGATTTGCATTCTCTTCCATTAAATCTATTTATTCTCTCAATTCCATATACATTTGATTTGTTTGCATGTATATATTTTTTAATTGAAGAAATTAGGTTAGAAGAGAGAGCGAGAGAAATGGCTGAGCTCTGCTGCTGTCATAGATTGAATGGAAAAGAATGAGGCTATACCCCTTTATTTATAGTGGTCTAAATGGTCTTGGACCGTTAGATCTATTTTAGTTGACATCCATCCATTCATTTTATAAAATATAACAAGAATACCCCTAAAAACCTAGTCGTCATTGGTGAGGTGGCTAAGTAATTATATATTACTATATATATAATATTCTATTTTATTTATTTTCCATCCATTTTCGTATTTCATCTGTAACTTTTTCATATGGACTCCGTTCGCGAAACTCCAAATATGAAAGTTGACCAGAATTCCGAGACGAACGCGACGGTTAAAGTTTTGTGGTCAAATTTCATCATTTGCAGAAATTCCTATTTTTGATCTTTTAATTAAATAACTATTTATTGTCAAAATTTTGGGTTATTACACAAGCTTCAAATTTCACTACCACCACAAAGCACTTAAACTTGAGAATGTGAACGTAGCCCCACGTTGGGCGCCAAAAAGTATTTATACTAAAAATGGCATAAACATCCCCGAAGAGGTTGTGTACAATTCACAGAGAATAAGATCTAAAGTATGGAGCCACAAACACAAAGGAAAAAGTAAAAACAAGTAAATTTAAAGTGGTTCGATCTCAATTTTGACCTACATCCACTATGGAAGCAAATTTCATTATCATGGTTGCCATTACAAGGTACATGCTTTTTTCAATCTTATACATTTTCTCCTTTTTTACAAAATATTTCTCTTTCTTCTCTTCCTTTACACTTGATTCACTTGAATTTGATGTGTAAATGACGAGATCTCTATGGATGCGATGATTGTTGGGGGAATCTTCAACAATTGGAGCACTTAAGACGAATTTTGGTGAATCTATGGAAGATATCGTGTTGAATCAAGGCTTGATGGAAGATTAATGGTGGTTGGAATGACTTGGAATGGTTGAGAAATGAATTGGACAACATTTCGTGGAGAGAAAATTCAGTTCCCATCATAGTGGAGAAGAGGGGACATTTATAGGAGTAGATATGGAGTGGAGAGGCCTGAAAATGGTATGTACATGCCACTAGATCGTCGGTATGACCTGACTTCAAGTCGGTTACGACCTGACTCGCTTGCGACCTGCATCCTTGCCTTTTGCTCCAAGAAATGATCTGGTGCTTTGAAGTCAGCTGCGGTCTAACTCCTTAGATCGGCTACGATCTAAAGCCTTGAGTCGGTTACGACCTGAGTCTCACACGACCTGGCTTGTGCCGTGTTCTACAAGCAACGGTTTGACTTCCTATAGTGTCGAACGATCCGATTTTAGGCTTCTAGACACAATCTAATGTTATGGGCAAGCTGCGACCTGATGAGGCACGACTTGATTTTACCTGTGTATTAACAATCTGACTATGGTGACCTGATCAGTATGACCTGGGATTTGCTATCAACCCAAGTTCTGGGCGACCTACGACCCGCCTTGTACATGAGCTCATCGACCCATAACTTTAACGACCTGGTCTTTGATGGCTTGACTTGAACGTTTTGAGGTCTGAACGACCTAACGATGAACGATCTGAGCTTGCATATGCACAACCCATATTTTAATGGGTTAACATATATCTACATCTATATCACAATTGAGATGATGAATGAAAAGCAATAATTTATTTCATTATTCAATCAGTTTGATGCTCTTTCCACTCAATTAAGCAACAATTATCAAATTTCTTCATAACGAGATGCGGCGTAACAAGTGTAGGAAGGGTGTATATGTTATCGTACAAGACCAACCCTTGGGGTACGCTAGCTAGGCAGCCGCTTGGGTCAACCACATTGGAGGGGGGTAGTATGGGTGGAGAAGGAAAGGGTTTTAGTCTTTTTGCGTTTGGTGATGAGCAATTTGGTTATGAACTATTGTTGAGTTTTGTGCTCATGTATTTTCGACAACCTGGTATTTTGTGTTTAGTCTTTTTTTCATCGTTTTACGCTTCGACACTATACTGCAATATAATTTTTCTAGGGCTCATGATTAAATTTTAATTGCATGGCACACAGTCGTAGGTTATGTTGGAGATTATGATACAATTTAGATTTTGCTTGTGTGATTTAACAAAATTTTATTTTTAATCGTAAAACCTAAAGGCGTTCTATTCTTAAATGTAAGTGATTAGTTTTGAACTCTATAGTGTTGAATTAAATCAAAGTGTTATTGTAAATATGTCGTTATTGCTAAGGAAAGAAAAATACTTTAGCGCTAAACTCATGCTGAACGTATCTAGAATAGATGAAATGGTAACATATTTGTACAATTAAAAGTAGAGGAGCGCCCAACAACACCCAAACAGTGCAACACTCACAAAAGCCTTTTGATTTTCACCATCCATCTTTTTTTCTTTCTCCTTCCACTAAGTATCTCCATCCACTAATTTATCTAAATATAAATGAGTAGTGGAAATCAGAGGGCTTCAGGAGTGGTGACATACTATTTGGGGGTGTTGTCAAATGCTCCTCTTAAAAGTACACACATGAAAATAATCCATCTTAATTCTACACAATATAACAATGGCTTGCTGACAACTTCATACTGAAAAATTGGAAAATTTTAGAAGGATGCTAAAAAAGTGTCGACGAAATATTTTTAAAAATTTTAGCAATTAATTTTTTTACAGATTCGAATTGTATTTCTGCACATATCAACAAATTTTAATATCATTTAAAAGTAATATTTTACAAATAGACACTATTGTTTTATCGTTCTTTATAAATTAACAACTCAAATACAAATTGAAACATAAAAAATTTAGTTATTTCAACTTAGAAATAAAACTAACTACACATTACTATATGTAAAAGTATAACCATATATTCATGTAAATCATTTTTTTCTTGAATGTGTTAAACATATGCAATTTATAAAAATATAAATCACGCGCAAAGCATGTATTATGATGCGCGTGCCGCAAAGTTTGTGCAATTTAATGATATAATTTACAATATACTAATCAACAAACGAGTTTCAACTAAGTTTGATTTTTGATTAATAATTAATTAATAGAATACGCCAAAATATGATGCTAAGTCCGAAAATTAGTAAAATAAGTGATAGGGTGTGTTTGCGGTAACGAAAGCGGAGAATTATAGCGAAGTATTTTAGCGGGGTATTCTAGTTAGCGGAGAATGCGCTTGGGGGTGTAAGCGGAACATTTAAGCAGATTATTTTTAATTTTGTTTTTAAATTTTAATTAATTTATGTTTAAAACAGAACAATATCATTAAAACAGAACATTATCATTAAAGCTAACTAATACAGTAAAACAAACAGAACATAAGTATGCAGAAGTACAACAGAAACTGAAAAAATAGTAGAAATGTTGTGCAAAATTGAGCATATGCGGAAGCGCAATAAACATGATCTAGATTTGCCAATTGAACACCAATCTAATCTCATAGCAATTATTCTATTACATCAACAAAATAGTAAATAACTATAGCAGAGAAACAAAGAGACATAATATTTATACTGGTTCCACTATCCTCGAGATAGTGTACGTCCAGTCCAACAGAGAGAGATTTTATTCCACATGAGAGAATTACAAGAGATTGCAAAATAAGAGTTTACATATCCAAACCTCAATCAGGTTTAACAAGAAGAGACACCATTGGGGATCACTGGCTCCAGGCCAGGATGGGTTTACACTAAAGTCTACCCCTCAATATATAGCCAGTGCAAATCTATGTGCGTCATCAATTAAATTACCAACATATGATAATAATATAATGGAGGCAAATTACCATAACAACAAATGTGCAAACATAGGAAGTAAATCAATCTGTTTCTTTAGCATAGATGGAAGAAATTAATCCCTTCATTTATTTCTCTGCCATCTCATCAAATGCAATCAATGCATTCCCATTATAAAAATATTTACTTTCCATTCTTTGCAAATTTGCTTCAATCAATTTGTGATTTTGTATCACCAAATTTAACACTCCACCTTGATGCAAAATCACATATCTGCAACACCCCATCTCCAATCAAATTCTCTCACAACATAAAACTCTTCAACAGAACCCCACCTTCAATCAAAATCTCACAACGAGATACACCAAAAAATGAATATTTACCAAATGGGTTCCAGCAAAGCCACTCCCCATCACACAATTGTTAACGAGCTCAGACTACGTCCCTGCCCGCCAACAAATGTTGCAAATATCCAAAATAACAAAGAAGGCAGACACCAAAGTAATCTCAACACTGCCAAGGCCAAAATTTAATTCTCTCAACTAAAACCAACCTCGATTTCAGGGCAATGAGATACATCCAGTCGATTTGAAAGGACTACGACCACACCTCAATTACAAGCATAACCCACCGCCTGCAAAAGATGCATCTACCACCTGAGCTGCACCGTGCATACACCAACGGTCTAAAAATGCTTGCAATACCACAAGATTTCCATCGTCTTTGTGGATTTCAAAACTCGACATTCGTCTTCCGTTTGACATGATCTCTTCATCTCCGGGATCCCTCGAGCATCATCAACATCAAGACCCTTGTCGATACCATGATCCTCCACCTTAGGACCATAAGCAGTGACCATATTAACCTCTCAACCTTGCTGTGGATTAGGTTCTTCAACCGACACCCGCCTTCTTCTTTGTCTTCTTCCATCTCCCCTCATCCATATCAGAGGGCTTCTTCACAATAAACTCCATATCACATCAAAGTTCCCAGATTGGAATGCTCTTCACTCTCAACATAATCTCCTCCACCAAAGTCTCATTTTCTCCAAAATAGTAATAGCATAATCACCACTGAATCTACCAACCTTTGTAGAAATAATTGATGCACAATTTAAAACAAATCGCCTTGCTCCGATACCAATCTGTTATGCAAAATTGCGCCTTTGCGGAAGAACAATAAGCAGGATCTAGATTTGCCAATTGAACATCAATCTAATCTGATAGAAATTATTCTATTACATCAACAAAATAGTAAATAACTATAGCAGAGAAACAAAAAGACATAATATTTATATTGGTTCCACTATCCTCGAGATAGTATACGTCCAGTCCAACAGAGAGATTTTATTCCACATGAGAGAATTACAAGAGATTACAAAATAAGAGTTTATATATCCAAACCTCAATCAGGTTTAACAAGAATAGACACCATTGGGGATCACTGGCTCCAGGCCAGGATGGGTTTAACTAAAGTCTACCCCTCAATATATAACCACTGCAAATCTATGTGTGTCATCAATTAAATTACCAACATATGGTAATAATATAATGGAGGCAAATTACCATAACAACAAATGTGCAAACATAGGAAGTAAATCGATATGTTTCTTTAGCATAGATGGAAGAAATTAATCCCTTCATTTATTTCTCTGTCATCTCATCAAATGCAATCAATGTATTCCCATTATAAAAATATTTACTTACCATTCTTTGCAAATTTGCTCCAATCAATTTGTGATTTTGTATCACCAAATTTAACAAGAAATTCTATCTATTGCCTCCTCCTTGGTTGATCAAATAGGATTTGTAGTCGGCAGAAAGATGATCGCGATTTGTCTCCAGCGACAACCATGGTTTTGCATCGTCATCGTTTAAGATGTTGAATATATCTACCTTGTTGGGCTCTGTAACTATGTTTAAAGCTTCACTGAAACTATAATCCCTCCTTCACTCAAACGTTTAAAGCGTGCTACCATATCTGTGTAACTTAAAGAATTCCCAGTTGATCGTACACTATTTGTTGTCGGATTGTTTGAGTTCACACTTTCCGTAGTTGTACACTCGAACTTTTTTTGAGTGTGGATGTAATCGACGATGTCAGCCATCTTCTCATTGATTTCACCACGACTTTTCTGAAAATTCCCCTTCGACCAGTAAATGAACCATCGTGTCAAATTCGCTACACGAAAGTATCTTAAACATGGGGTTGAGTTGGGAGTTCAGGATTCCAAGAAGGATTTGTTGACGAATTCAGATTTGGTATACTACTTTGCCCTTATTCTTCTGTATCCTTCAGCTGATTATGAAATCCATCAAATTGCCATGGATTTGTGTTTTGTTCAGGCGTACAAGGAGTAAACTGTTGTGGTTGCTCTTCTTAAGTAACAACGGGCGCATACATCGTATGTCTGCTTGCAAATGTTTCTTGAAACAGTTGTTGTAGATCCAAATGATCAAACAGTGTCTTTTTAAATTTTATAATACTTAGCCCAAATTCCTTTTAAAAAAACACTAATTATTAATTGTTTTATTAGAAAACAAAACAACATTTATGAAAAATACCTTTAAACGATCATCCCACCATTCATTCGAGTTTGAAACAGTCTGACGATTAAGATTCCATCAATTTGAGTCTGACGATTATGCTAGTGATCCAAAATGGATCGCTAGCAAACGGACGCGTTCGTACGTCTGTATGTCAGACAGTCCGTTTTGGACCATTGAACCGTTGAATCCAGGCTTAGTTTGAATAGTCCAATTCACATCATTAGTTATTTAAGGAGAAATATTTTCACAACATTTACAGCTTTTTCAGCTTTGCCAATCCACGTCAGTGTAACCCTAAAAAATAAATGTTAAAATATGAAATATTATCACAATATTCGGTGCATGTTCAACCACTATATTACATGTTCCACGTGTCATCCACCCGTCACCGTATCAGCCGTTGATTTCCCATAACGTAAATCCAACCGTACAGGGCTTGTGCCATAAGCACGCAAACTCACTCTTAATGCATGTAAACTTTATGGCGCCACGAGCCTCCTCAACCAAATCACACTTCGCCACGTATCCACCTCCACCGTTTAAAAAATATATATCCATATTCCAGCTTTATACCTTCACGCAAGTTTTATCCAATCATCCGACTTCTTCCTGAATTTCCTCTATCTGAGACGTCTATATTCTCGACCATGGCCGCAAACTCTACTGGAGAGCTTTTCCATCTATCCACGGCTAGGGTCCGGCAGGTTTCCGGCAATTCGAGTCGGTTATTTCCAACGAGTATGGCGATGGTGAAAAACTACGATGACGATGGACATTTAGGGTATTATGGGAAAATTAATTGCAGCTTGAAGGAGGAGGAGAAGAAAAGGATGAAGATCGTGAAGGGATTGGAGAGGGATTTGAAATGTTTGAACGTGGCAGGTTATAGCAGTAACGGATCCGTCGGTGAAGTTAAAGAGCAAGTTATTTCGGTAAGCAGGATCTCAGATTTTGATTTTGATTTTTCTACTCTTGTTTGATTCGCACATACCTTTATTGAATTCGAAATTATTGTTTCGTCACCTAATTTCGACCTTTCCAGATCGAATCAGAGTACTTCGATTTGTAAAGTGCTGTTTCTGTTTTGGCAAAAGCCTTATTAATTATGTTGGTTTGTCAGCTAATCAAATATCATAATGATTAGTACCGTAGATCTGAGGTTATCGACCATGTAAAAGGGTTGATTAATTTTCAGACTAAATTTGACTTGTGATTGCAGCAAGCTGCGGAGCAACTGCTAAGCTACCTAACAAAACTAAGAGCAGAAGCAAAGGATCTGAAAAGGCAGAGAAAGCAAGAAAAGGCAAAAGCCAAGGCAGAGAAAAAAGCAGCGAAGGCAAAAGCATGCAAGGAAAGCTCTTCGAGTTCATCAGAATCAAGTGACAGCGAGTGTGAAACCAAAGCGTTCAAACCGAGCACCCTCGAGAAAGCCGACGCAGGAGCAACGACAGCGCTGCTGCAAACTGTGAACCCACAAGAGCTGCAAGCTGTGAAGGGGGCACAAGTATTGAGGGGGACGGAGAAAATAGAAGTTTGCATGGGTGGGAAGTGCAAAAGGGGAGGGGCGGAGGAGTTGAGGATGGAGTTTGAGAAGATGGTGGGGGAGGAAGGGGTGGTGGGGTGCAAGTGCATGGGGAAGTGCAGGGACGGTCCTAACGTGAGGGTGAGGCGTGAGAGCATTGAAGATGGGCTTTTGAGCGTGTCTAATGGGCCGTTGTGTATGGGTGTTGGGCTGGAGGATGTTGGGTCCATTGTTAGCCATTTTATGCACGAAAACCCCAACGTTGAAATGCCTTGGGCTACAGCTTAGGACGTTAGTACATAGTTTATTGTTAGCATAGGTAATAGGTTTTTCTGTTCATAGGATCGTGTCGTTTAGTATGTATAATTGTATGGCATTTCAGTATATTTGGTTGTAATATAAACTTGTCTCAGGGAAGATTGACGATTGACCTATATACAAAGAAATGATTAGTGCTAGGTCGCTTTACAGTTAAGCTTACGTTACGTGCACGCTTTTCCAACTACTTTGGAGTAAGCGCTCCAATTTTCTTGAACTTGTTGACCATGCGTGTAGCAAAAGATAGCAAGGTGGCGTTACTAGTGGTGAGCGCGATTTGATCTGATGTGGTTTAGAGTTCAAACTATTTTCACATCGTTTCATCAAACGGTTGGTAAAAAATATAAATCGTTTAACTGTTCAAATAGTTTGGTTTTGTTGTAATATACTAACATGGTCTGGTTTTTTATTTGGATTGGTTTGGATCCATGTTTCATATGAAATAAAAGAATTTGATTATATGGTTAAAAAAAAGAAGAAGTTAAACTAGCTATTAAATCAGCCATCGTATCATTTAATCTAACAGTCTCAAATAAATAAAGTTGATGAATCATTCAATCTAACAATCCTAAATAAATAAAGTAGATGAATAGATAACAAAGAGTTTATTAATCGTAGAATAGTGACCACTAATTTGTATGATTATGGATAGACATTAATAAATTAGCAGTACATATCCTATATAAGTAAAGTTTGCAAACCATATATACATATCCTGCATGCTAAGCTTATCGAAACACAAACGTCGAGCCCAAACATTGGGATAAGAAAAAACAAATTAAGTGAAACATTCTGGACCCCGTTGGACCGGTTCTTTCATTTTCGTCATTTTGGTAACAAATAACAAGGTTCTTGGGGATTTTGTTTGATTGTGTAAACGGTTTGTTTATTTGTTTCTTTTCATTGGTTTCCAAATTCTCTCCGTGTAAAATATAGCAGCAGTATAATTAGTCATCCTGGTTTCTCAAAAATTGAGCTCCTCCAAGAAACTCCTCGCAGCCATGGCTGCTAATAAACCTCTCAAAAATCCTAACATCGAGGATAATCCCATCCTTAAAAAGGGATCTTCTTCTTCTGCCCCTCCTCCCACCTCCTCTATCACTATTCCCATTTCTGATTCGCCAAATGATGATATCGGCTTTACTAAAGTGATTAATCGTAAAAAGAAGGCTAAACCATTCATGAGTTTCAATTCCTCCTCTTATGTTAATAAAGAGAGTGGAAATGCAATGGATCATCTCCTTAAACCTCGTCAAGAACCATTTCCACCCTCAAATGGGGACAGATTTCAAATCAGTAATCAAGGAAAACAAACTCAAGAACTTTTACAGCCAATGAGGCCTAAACTAGTTAAAGAAATAGGGGCATCGTCATGGGCGGAAATGGTTAAAAAGGGAGGTCAGGAATCGAATTATGATTTAGAATACATCAAACCTGAGGAGACATTGGGTGAAGACAAGATTGTTGTGGTATCGGAAGAAACAAGTGAAAGAACAGAGGTAAAATGAGGTCGATCCATTGTTGCATATGTGTTAGGGAAAAGGCCAGCTTACCACTACTTTAAGGCTTTTGTGGTTCGGACATGGAACCCATCAGGTGATTTCGAAATCTTTACTCGAGAAAATGGGTTTTTCATTATTCGTTTTACGAATGGGGAGGACTGTGAAAAGTTATTGAAAGGAGGGCCTTTCTTTATTAATGGGAATCTGATAGTATTAAAAAGATGGACCAAGAAAATCATTCTTGATAAAGATTTATTGTCTACTATGCCAATATGGATTAAACTTCCAGAGCTAAATTTGAGATTATGGGACAAAGAAATTTTTAGTGCAATTGCAAGCGTGGTAGGGGTTCCTATCAAAATGGATGACCAAACGGCCAGGGAAACAAGATTGAGTTATGCGAGAATATTAGTAGAAATCAAAGCAGATGCTGATCTACCTAACGAGGCTTCTATTTACCTGCCTGATGGGGAGCATATAAATCAACAGATCATATACGAATCAATACCCGATCGATGTAAGATTTGCAATTGCTTCGGGCATTCACTCAAAGATTGTGTTAATAACACAGAAAAGGCTAATGATGCTGTGGATTTTCCCCAAAATTCGGATACTACTGATCAAGAAAATACTTCTGAGGTTAATATTCTCAATCAAGAAAATGTTCCCGTTGAAGATTCTTTTCATACCCCCGAATCTGATATCCCCCCATCAAGCACAGCAGAGGATTTAATGAATTTAGATGAGCCAGCGGCTAGCCATACGGTAAATGATAAAGCAACATTAAATCATGATACTTTCCCTCAACCGAGGTCTGCTGATCTTTCAAAGATTATGCAGACCAAAGATGTCTCTTCCAAAACTAATGGGTCTTCAACGCCATCAGTTCTAAAAGAGACACTCGTAACGAGCACCATCAATAATTCATTAATAGAGGTGGGTACAGGTTCACAGTTACATGAATCCCCCACCCACAATGAGGATTCAAGACAATTTACAGACATAGAATTTACAAATGACTTAAACAAAAAATTGGGAAACTGTGCTGAACTTCTTGCTGCGGATCCTATCTTCACTGACGACTCGCTTGTGGCTAAAGGGCTTGCTCCAAAGAGGGCTTCATCTATCACTGAATCTGATATTCAAAAGGGCATCAGCAACATGATGGCATCACCTAAACCTGCAGTATTAGTGAAAAAAAGAAGAAAAACCAGAACTAGAAGCCTTTCAGACATATCTTTAGTAGAAGGCACTGAAGACTTTACTGATAAGGAATTCAGAAAGAAATACATTGATAAAAACAGCAAATGGGAAAAACAGCTAAAAGCTGCAGATAGTAAAAGCTTTAAGAGAAGTGGCAAACAATTAGATATTAAAGTGGATCGCAACAATGACAGAGGTGCATTGTAGCTGCAGCGTATCCTTGGTATCGTATCCTAACTTTTAATTAATTAATTATGGATATAATAGCTTGGAATATAAGGGGACTTAACTGCCCGGAGAGACAATTAGATCTTACTGATTTTCTGCACAAGTATAAACCATCTATCATTGGTATACTTGAGCACAAGCTCAATGATCAAAAACTTTCTGACATACATAGCAGAAGGCTTTTTAACTGGAATATTATTAATAATAATTCAATGGGAGGAAATGGTAGGATTATGGTTTTACATAATCCTACTATTTGGTCTCTCATTAATTATTATATTGATTTTCAGTACATTCATTGCATCTTTAAAAATAAAGGTGGAATGTCCCTCAAAATCACTTTCATTTATGCTTCTAATTTTGAGGAGGACAGGAACACTTTATGGAATTGCTTAGATAATTTCAATAGGGTTATAGATAGTCCATGGATTTTATTGGGGGATTTCAACTCTGTTTTTCACTTTTCTGGAAAAAAGGAGGGAATCCTATTCCTTTTAATAAGCTGGAAAAAGTTCATAATTTTATTTTAAAAACTGGCCTAATAGAACCCCCCAATCCATGGGAATAAATTCACATGGAAATCAGGGGCTTGCAGGAATATTCATTGCAAGATGGTTAGGGTTTTATTTAACCAGTATTTTATTAATCTTTTTCCTAAAGTTCAGTGTAGCACTCTCCCTCAAAATTCTAGTGACCATACTCCTATTATTGTATCCTTCCCTTCTGCCTTGGGTTGTAAAATTAATAGACCTTTTAGATTTAATAATGGATGGGTACAGGATGACAACTATAAGGATATTACTAGTAACTGTTTTATTAACAATTTATATGGGACTGCCCAATACAAATTTAATAAAACATTACAGATTGTTAAAAGCAAGCTTAAATCCTGGAACATTAATAGAAATAAGAGTGATATTAATAATATTAGAAGTGAGTGTGAAAAGTTGCAGAATGACCTTGACATGAACTGCTCAGACTCACAATTAGTTGAATCATTTTATAATGCTCAGGCCAATCTAGTGAAAGCTCTGCACATAAACTCAATTAATCTTAAGCAAAAGGCCAAGGTTGATTGGTTAACAAATGGGGATGAAGCAAGTAAATTTTTTTATGCTAAAATGACAAATAGGAAAAATAGGAATGACATGGGGAAAATTATTGATAATTGTGGTATTGTAATTAATGATGCTTACCTTATTGAAAAGGAAGTTATTAATTACTTTAATTCTCTATACAACACTTCACAATATCACAATAATTTCCCCGGTATTAACCTTAAGTACACTGTAAATCCCTGTAGTGCTGATATTTCACTTGCTCCCATCAAAATAGAAGATATTAAAAATGTGGTTTTTAAGGCTTGTAATGACAAAAGCCCTGGGCCTGATGGATTTGGGGCCAAGTTTTATAAAACCCATTGGAATGAGATGCATAAGTTATTATATGACTCCATTGTTGAATTTTTCAATTCTGGTTCTCTGCTGAAAAACACTAATCACACATTTATCACTCTCATCCCTAAAGTGGATTCTCCACTGGGATTGGGGGATTACAGGCCTATTGCCTGTTGCAATTTCATTTACAAAATATATCTTCTATTCTTTGTAATAGATTAAAGTGTTTTCTTAAATTTTTAATATCTGAAAATCAGAGTGCATTCATACCAGGGAGACTCATTTCTGAAAATACTTGCTCATGAGCTTATTAGAGATTTTAATAGGAAAAACAAAAACCAGATGTGTATAAAAATTGATCTACATAAGGCTTTTGATAAAATTAATAGGGATTTTATTATATATATATATGCTCATGCAAATGGGTTTTAATGAGAAATTCTGTAATTTAATTAAAGAGTGTATCACTAGTGTTACATTTTCTGTTATGATCAATGGCTCCCCAAATGGCTTTATACATAGCAATAGAGGCATTAGACAAGGGGACCCATTGTCCCCTTATCTTTTCTCAATAGTTATGGAGTATTTTTCATTACAAATGGAAACTGAACTGATTATGGGAAACATTAAACCTATTAACAGAAATTTACCACACATTACTCATCTTTTATATGCAGATGATATGCTTCTTTTTTTAAAAGCTGACAGAATTAGTGCAATTACTATTAAGAGAATCCTAAGTAATATGGAGAATTTTGCTGGCCTCCCTGTTAATATGGAAAAAAGCAAAATTTATTTTAGCAAAGAAGCTAAGCATAAGAATGAAATTCTTCAAATTTTAAATTTTAAAGAAGGTTCTCTTCCTGTTAAATACCTTGGCCTCCCACTTAGTATTAATCAAATTAAAGACAGGGACTGTACTAGACTGATAGACATTATACATAATAGATTAGAAGGTTGGTCTAGTAAATTCCTCTCTTTAGCTGGAAGAGTGGAACTTACTCATACTGTCATCACTGCAGTCATAATGTACTGGGTCCAGACACACAGTATTCCTATTAGTGTTATTCATAAAATTGAAAAGTTATGTGCTAACTTCATTTGGAGAGGTAAACATCATAAAATTGCATGGGATAAGGTGTGCAAACCCAAAATTTATGGTGGGTTAGGGCTCAGAAATATTAAAGACATGACAGATACTTGTAAGTTTAAACTTTTCTGGAAATTTTTAGAGGGTAAGTCTCTATGGGCTAGGTGGATGAAAGCTAGATATCTTCAGAATAAAAATTTCTGGATATCTAGGAAGGAAAATCATCACTCACTAGTTTGGAAGAATATTTTAGATTGTAGAAGCAGAGGTAAATATTTTATTAAGAGAATATTGTCTGATGGTAGTCAAACAAGTATGTGGTTTGACCCCTGGATTCATGGTAACTCACTTGTTGACCTTCTTGGCTGGAATAATTTATATTTATTAGGAGGTGTTAATGATAAAGTGCAAAATATTATCCTTAATAATAATTGGAACTTACATAACTATTCTGCTGCTGCTATATTTAAAAATGCTATTCAAGATATTAGGATTGATCAGAATGGCCATAGGGATGTTTGGGAATGGAAATTCTGCTCAAAAGGAAAATTCTCTTTCAAAAAAACATGGGAATGCCTTAGGGGTGAGGAAACAGAAGTGGATTGGCATAAGGTGGTGTGGTGCAAATTTAATTGCCCTAAAATGGCTCATTGCACCTACTTTGCTTTGCAAAACAAACTTCCAACCAGAGATAGGTGTTGCAAATGGAACCCTAACTCTGAGAAACATTGTTTATTTTGCAAATTTGACTCTGAAAGTGCTAATCATCTGTTTTTTGAATGCCCATTCTCTCAATTCATATGGTTTAATATTAAAAGTTCTTTAGGTTTCAATAATTCTATTCCTACTCTAGACATTAGGAGTAGTATAGATTACATTTTAAAGTTCTTTAAACCTAAGTCTTATAGTTTTAGAAAAGCATGCATAATGTTATCAGCTGTTGTATTCTATATATGGAAAGAAAGGAATCAGAGAATTCACACTAACAAAGTTTCTAGTGGTACTCAGCTCTTGAATTGTATAATAACTGATTGCCAGATTATTTTGAATAAAATTAACTTGCACAAGCAGGATAGTAATCATAATCAGCTTAATAAAGATGCTAGCTTAGATAATCAAGTTGAGGATTTCATACTCAATTGTAAGCTCAGCAACAAAAGATACTTCTTAAATGAAGATGGAAGTAACATGCAAGCTGGAACTAATGATTTTCCTCATGAAGACAGATCCACTCTTCTCTACAAAGAGAATAACTACAAGGGGAGTAAACAGAATTACTGCTTCAATTCTAATTTTTATAATTACAATCTGAATAGTAATTTGGGCCACTTACCCATTGCAGGGAATAGGGATCAAGCTTCAAACAGCAATAATCCTATTAGCAAGAACATGAGAGATAGTAGTCTCACTGTTAGTTCTCACGGCTATATTAACACAAATCCAGACTATACTGAGACGATTTGAGATGTTTCCCCCTTGCCGTCTGCCATTGAAGTCGAGAGCTGTAGAGTGGCGGCTAGGGTTAGGGGTATTGAGACGATAGGGTTTGAGTGGTTATTATGTTTTTATGCGGGATTTGTATACCCAATTGGGCCTTGGGCCAAATATTTTTTAACTTGTTCAAAAAAAAAATTCTCTCCGTGTGTGTCCCTCCTTTTGTTTTCCTTAAAATTGTTGAAATTTGTGATACGTAAATCACAAAATTGTAGGCAACAAATTTTCTATGTGGATCCATTTTTGGTGGAGATATTTGTTGCTACTTTTGTGGGATATTTGAAAATGAAGGCAAGGATTATTTGGTGCTTATCCAAATAGATATATTTGAGATATATGAGGATATATTTGAGATATATGAGGATAATTTGGGTGACAAGTTACTCTATAAAAGACCTATATGATATCTTCATTACGTGGTGGAAAAATTTGCCATTGTTCTTCATTATCTTTCTCCTCAAATTGTTTAGCCATTAGATATTCTCTATCTATTTCTCAATAAGGTTATTGATTCAAGTTGTGTTTGTTTAACGATAGTTGAGATTGGTTGTAAACAATATTTTGGTGAATCAATAAAGAGGGTGGTTGAGTGGAATATCGCGTGTTCATATTTCTGATATTTTTTTGTGTTGTTGTTTGTTATTCAATCACATTCATCTTCAAGTGATTGAGTGAAAAAGATTCATTTTGTTTTTGAGTGTTTTATCAAAACTTCCGCTGCGCACAAAACCCCAACAGTTGGTATCAGAGCTCAGATTACCGCATAGCTTGGAGTGTTTGTTGGATTGAAAAAAAATTGATTTTTTGTTTGAAAAAAATTGATTTTTTTTTATGTCGGAGATGATGACGTTGTCGAAGATGGCTATTTTGAATGGGAGGAATTGGGGTATATGGAAGCCGAAGATGGAGGACGTTCTATATCTCAATGATTTGCATGATCCCATTGATGGAAATGGGGAGAAGCCTTCGAATATGGATGAGGGAAAGTGGAAGAAAATGGACAAAAAGGCGATTGCGTTGATTCGCCAATATTTGGATGATTCTGTGTCCACCATGTGGCTAGTTGTGAATCCGCAAAGGCGTTGTGGGACAAATTAGTATCGCTGTATGAGTCAAAGAGTGCTACAAGTAAGACTTTTCTGGTTCGAAAGTTGGTGCAACTTCGATTGGATGAGGAGAAGTCTGTTGCAGAGCATTTGAACGAGTTTCAAGATGTCATCAATCAATTGGCAAACATGAAGGTCAATTTTGATGATGAGTTGCAGGCTCTTTTGTTGATGAATTCTCTTTCGGAAAGCTGAGAGAATTTGGTTGTTTCATTGAGTAATTCCAATGCTAATGGAACTATCTCTTTGGAAACGGTTCGAAGCAGTCTTCTGAATGAGGAGCTAAGGAGAAAAGGGTCGAAGTTGAAATCGGTTCAAACTGAGGCGATGGTAGCAAGGGACTCAGGTAAAGATACAAGGAAGAAGAAAGGTGCTATCTTTTGTCATTATTGTGTTAAGAAAGGCCACAAACGCAATGATTGCTATTCATATATACGAGATATGAAGAAGGCGCAAGGTGATAATAATAATGATGAGGCACAAGCAGGCTTTGCTGAAGGTACCGAAGGCGATTCTTCATGTGATGTCCTATTTAGTGTTGTGGTGCCTTGGAAGATGGATTCAGGAGCCAGTTTTCACATATGTCGAGATGTGAAAAGTTTTTCTTCGTATGAGAAGAGTGTTGGCATGATAACGACGACCAATGGAGTAGAGCTACCAATTTGTGGAGTTGGAGCTGTTAGGTTTCGGATGCATGATGGAGTGGAGAGAGAAGTTGCCGGTGTGAGGCACATACCCACTTGTTCGCATAACCTCATATCTCTCGGTTAGTTAGATCGCCGCGGTTGCACTTATGAGACTCGAGGTGGAGTTTTAAGAGTGAAGAAGGGTGGTCGTGTGATGATGCGAGGAGTTTTGGAGGAGGGAAACCTATATAGTTTGGTCGGTTCAGTGGTCAACAGTGGAAGCCGGTGACGGTTGAAGAACCTAGTCCACAACAAGGTGGAGAGGTTAATATGGTCACTGCTGATGGTCCTAAGGTGGAGGATCATGGTATCGACAAGGGTCTAGATGTTGATGATGCTCGAGGGATCCCGAAGATGAAGAGATCATGTCAATCGGAAGAAGGATGTCGAGTTGTGAAATCCACAAAGACAAGATGGAGGTCTTTGTGGTATTACAAACGCTTTTGAAGATCGCTATTGGCGTGGTGCACGATGAGGGAGGTGCACCATTTGTGGGCGATGGTGAAGGTTTGTAATGATGTTAATTGAGAAAAGAAGGTTGAAAGTGAGAGTTAAGTTGGCTAGTGTTGAGTGGAGGAGATGTTGTGATTTGGTATCAAGGTGGAGTGTTAAGATTTGTGATACGCAAATCACAAAATTGTAGGCAACAAATTTTCTATGTGGATCCATTTTTGGTGGAGATATTTGTTGCTACTTTTGTGGGATATTTGAAAATGAAGGCAAGCATTATTTGGTGCTTATCCAAATAGATATATTTGAGATATATGAGGATATATTTGAGATATATGAGGAGAATTTGGGTGACAAGTTACTATATAAAAGGCCTACATGATATCTTCATTACGTGGTGGAAAAATTTGTCATTGTTCTTCAGTATCTTTCTCCTCAAATTGTTTAGCCATTAGATATTCTCTACCTATTTCTCAATAAGGTTATTGATTCAAGTTGTGTTTGTTTAACGATAGTTGAGATTGGTTGTAAACAATATTTTGGTGAATCAATAAAGAGGGTGGTTGGGTGGAATATCGTGTGTTCATATTTCCGATATTTTTTTGTGTTATTGTTTGTTATTCAATCACATTCATCTTCAAGTGATTGGGTGAAAAAGATTCATTTTGTTTTTGGGTGTTTTGTCAAAACTTCTGCTGCGCACAAAACCCCAACAAAAATTACCCTAACATGCAATTGTTTTGCGGCGTTCTTTCAATGCACCATGTAGGCTAGCTGCCTTGCATCGTATATTATCATTGGTTATCTAATTTCAATACAAAATGTATAATCAGTACCGATGTCAGCGTCAACATTCATCGTTTTTACCAAAAAACGAGGCTTTATGCATAGAATTGATAAGATATTAAGCCATCAGAATGTTGGTCCATTGTTTGAGAATTAAAACAAAAACCAATATCTTTTGTTCGTTCATCCGTTTACCTTCCTAATTAATAAAAAGTCATTGTATTTACGAAGACTATTAATTTTGAGCGAAGAGCTTATCATAGTGGAAAGTGTGATAAATATTTATGTAAATTTGTAACGAGGAATACACCAATGCTTTAAGGACGTTATTGCAACTTCCATTTTCTGTGTTTAATACATGTAAATTCATGTGTTTTAAATGCATTTATTAGATAAATATACATGTATTTTTACTGAATCATGTGCGTAGCACGGGTTCGCATTTGTACATGTAAATTCTTATGTTTTAAATGCATGTATTAGATAAATATAGGTATATGTTTTTTAAACTCTTTTAGAGTATACATAATCTGTAATCTTAACTTCTAATTTATGTTCTTTGAGGAGCAGTTGATGATGAACCATGGTGTGTTTCCAATTTTACTTATCCTTTGGTCTCCTTACGTGTGAAATGACACACACACACACACACACATATATATATATATATATATATATATTCTGATAAACGTGCAGATCACAAAATGAGATAAGCAACATTGAAAAATACACAAACGGCCCCAACAATGGGGATCCATCTCGGCTGACTCATTACCGAATTATTCCAATTCTCTATACTTAGTTCTTTTTAAGTTTGATGACATTTGATATCTAACAATACGCGGAGCTTAAGGTCCCGTTCAATTTTTGGAATGGGCCGTCCACATCCGCGTCTGTGGCCAAAGCGTTCGACGTGGGATCCACCACATTTGTTTCTTTCACCCGAACAGTCCAAAACCAGCCTTTCACTTTTCTGTTCAACTTTTTTTTCGTTTTACACTCATTTACCCATTTAGTATTTCCATTCTAAATAAAATAAAAACACATTTCTCTTTCTCCATTTTCATCTTCCCTGACCTCTTTCAAATACCCCTTCCAAATAACTCTTTCTTAAAATTCATACGAATCCAAGAATCGGAGATTCAAAGCAAGATATTTGAGTGGGTATTTTTGCCATTTCTTTTAGTTTATTGAGAACGTTTGCGAATATATAATTTCATAAGTGAAGATATTATATTATATAATTATTTTTTACTTATGTAGTTCTTGTACGGACGCTGGCTACATTGATAATTCTTCAAGAAAGAATTTACTTAACCTTGTTTTTATAGTTTCAAACTGTGAATCCCTTCGCTGTTAAATTACAACTTAACATTTACAATTATTTAGTAAAAATAAATCTGTTGCAGCAAGTGCTTTTGAATTGTTAATTTTATAATTTCCTTTCATTTCCTGATCAAGGTACGAATTTGTACTAGCAATATATATATATATATATATATATGTATGTATATTAATATAAATAATCTTGAATATAGATACAAAATTAAAATTGTCTTCAGGTTTTGGTGTTTGTTTGGTCCATATCATTCATCATGTTTTTATCAACTAGAGAAGGCTATGTACTGGGACGAACAAACATAGTATTACTCCATCACAACGTGTGCGCAGTTCTGCTCCACTTCGGACTTAAATTAAATAATAGTAATAACAATTAAAGAACAAAAAAAATTCAAAATACTAACATCCATAAATCATGGGCTGCAAGAGCCTTATTTTAGGTAGAATGGAGTTGCTGATAGGATCTTTTCTAGGATCTCTGTATAGCAGACTTTAAATGTAAGAAATGAAAAAAAAATAGACAAAGAAATTCCTTCCAACAACCTATGCTTATTTCACCAAAAGTTTACCAAAGAAATCATAATAATCGAGAAAGCATCTCAAGGGCATTGTTATTGACACTTCAAATATTGTTAATGAAGGGCCATTAAAGAAAAAAACCTGTTAATGGGGTACCAATGAGTAAAGTAACCCCTTAACAAATAAAGATAATTTTTCTTTATTACTCATTTAGTCTCATAACAAATATTGCAAGAGGCATAGTATTTTTTTTTTTTCGATTCGCATATATCGATTTTTTTAACCCTAAATTATAAGTGTTTTAGGAGGAATATGATCGAACTATTCGTTTTTTTTTTTTTTTGTAAACATAAATATGCCGAATTTTATAAACCGTTTTAAACCCTTTTTACGAGGAGGTGTGGCTTTTTATAGAAAATTTCATGCAAGTAAATACTCTTCCAAGGTTTAACATGGAACATAACACACTACAGACGGATTCAGTGATGGATGTATTGCCTATTATATATTAGTTTAGAGAATGTCCAACATCTTGCCGCTAATTCCATGGATGCTTCATCAATCCATCCACTAGTGGTAGAGCCGTTGCTTGATGTGACCTTATGAGTTCTACAATATACTTGCCATGTAGTTGGCTCTCTATTAAGTTCGTCCATCTAGAAAATAAAGACAAAAATATAATAAGTATACAATTTTTGATGTACAGGTGAATGCATAACGCGTACAACAATGGAAAACGTAACCATTTAATCTACGAAAGTACATGAAATAAAACAGTGGATTGCAATAATACCATCTTTTTGACCCATCACACTTCTTAATGCCAAAAAATCCCAGTCTTTAATAATTTGTAGAACTTTGGTTCTTTACCATCTAAATACATAATCATCCAGCTAAATTCTCATGCAAAATCACATAGTCCGACCGCAAACATACAGATGAAATATGATGTATCCGGATGACTTTTTTTTTTTTTACTTAATACAGGATTAAGTTTGAAGCTAGAGAGGACATCACGAACCGAGGAGCCCAACCCGAACCAAATGGGTGTTCACGATCCGACCCGGAGGAGTTGCCATGCATGAATTGATTTGAATGGAGGAGCCCGACCCGACCCGATGGGGTAACAACGACCGAACTGAAATGAAGATGGAAAGAAGGCCGAACCGAATGGAGGCTTGTTTCTAAACCGATCCAGAGAAGACCAAACCCGAGATGCAAAGTAGTCCAAATGAGAAGTTGTAATTCAGGATCCAGACTGGAACCAATGAGTTAACTTCATGAGTTGGACTTTGCTGCGGGACGAGTGACAAGGGGTTATCAATGTCTATAGCTTTGACTCACCATTGAGAGACGAATATCGGCTATGGATCAGTGCAGTGGAGTTATCATGACTCCATAGGGCAAAGTGATCTTAGCAGGGCTATGAGCCAGTGCAATGGAGTTGCAATGACTCCACGGGGCAGAGTGGACAAAGCAAAGTATTAGTGGTTACGGATCAGTGTTGTGGAGCCGTTATGACTGCATGGGGCAGAGTGATCGTAACAAAGAATTGGGTGGTCAAAGTGGTGGATATCGTATACTTTACGCACTGAGTGAGAGATGTGAGGATGATTTCTATATTTGATGTTGCTATCACCATGACATGCATATCCCCTCCCCATTATTTTCACACCATGAGTTAGTGTCACCTTAGAGTATTGTACATCCTATTGTGCTAACTCTTTGGTTGCAGGTCCAGGTTCAGGTATGGTTATGTATACCTGTTATTGTTCTGTTTTTGCTGCTTATCGCTCATATCAGACTTTTGTCTGACCCAGAGTTTTATGTCTCTTCTTATTACTCTGGGTGCTCTTAAACGGGCAGACTAGAGACAGGTCAGGTGATTATGCACGAGTAGATGTCTGGAGACGAGCAGGAGGCTTACACGTATCATTTCCATATATTCTCCCTATGTTGTTGCTGGTCCCTCCTTTGTGCATTAGTAGTGTACCTTCCTATTTTGCTTTAGAGACAGTTTTAAAAGTTGTAATAATGATGGTCTGGATCATAAGCCGTATCTTGAATTTTTCACTGCTATAATGGTTTAGTTTTTAGATTATGTATTGTCTCGCCTATTTTATATCAAGTTATGTTATTATTATATTTTGTTCCATGCGCTGTGAGATATACTACAGGTTCTTCGATGACTCATAGTTTCAAATCCCTTTCCTTTTCTTTTTTCCTTTGACGATTGTCCCGTGCTAGTTGGACATCGGCACAACGCATTTCATTGGAAATGTTGGCTGGTGTGGGGCGGGCCATCACAATATATGACGACACCTTATGTTGAACGCATATAGGAATGGGTCAACTTCAATGTTTCATAAGTAAACACGTGGTCTTCATACACTTATAACATGAAATATAGGCACCACATCAATGCAAAGAATCACTTAAATGGGTTCAACAAAGTGTAAGGTTTAATAACGAAAGAATGTATTTTGGTGCATATTTGGTGACACGTGTCAATTCTCAGGGGATGGGTCGGTGCATAATAATATTGTATGGTTCATTGTAGTGGCGAATACAGAATGTAATCCCAGTGGGGCCAAACTAAGTCACCCTATATGGTTACGGCTATTTCACAAACATATAGCATGCATTATAAATTGATAAAAATTGGAGAAAATTTGTAGTATCATCTCAGCTCAACCAAGTATAAAGAAAAAAAAACGATTTGATAAAAATAAAAATCATACCAAGTTAACAACCAGAAAGTGCTTGGGGCCTGCTGTGTTGTTTAACCAACAACAACAACAAAGCCATATATCCGAAACAAGTTGGGGTTAGATAGATATGGAACCCAAAATTAAATTAAAATAAAATTAATAATGATGATAATAATATATGTATATAAATGGTTTAAAATAACCAAACAGATAAAAAGTCGTCTGATAAAGGGTTTTTTAAAATAATAATAATAATAAGTAAAAAGGTTCAATAAAAGTGAAATAAATTCTAAAGTAGTAATAAAAAGTAAAAAAGGTTCAATAAACGTGAAATAAAGTCTAAAATAATTAAAAAAAACCTAAGGTTCTGGTACATGGATTGCCAACTTCCATGCACTCCTATCAACCCCTAAGGTTGAATAAACAAGTTGCTGTGTTGTTTAACCGTAGAACAAAAATAAAGTGCGACAGTAACTATATTGAAAAGTTGAGTGGTGGTTGTCTATGAAGCATTGGTATCATTTATTTAACAGCAATAATATTTTTTATAAATATTTTCAATCTTAGTGGGGGCCACCGCCCCCACTGGTCCTCGCTTGCATCCGCCAGTGTGTGTGTGTGTGTAAGGGGGAGGGGGCAAGTGGCTAGGCCACCCACAATGTGACTGCGATCCTGATGTGACGTTGTGTCACTTAAAGATTAAAACATGCATTGTTGTCTAGAACTGAAAATTTAGTTTGTGACTGTATGGATAATTTTACGTTTGATGAAAAGTGATTGTTTTAGTACAGCCAGGCATCAATGTTAATTAATGCATACATATTAAGTAATAACTCAAATTATAATTAGCATTATGAAAAAAATGATATGGAAGTTATTATGCTAAAATTATAAAATCTTTCTTTGTGATAACAATTATTATTAATATAACAACGTACGTTGAAAATTAAATAAACATCGTTAAAATCAAAAAATTGTATATGAATTAGTTTTTTTTTCTTTTTTCACAAGAATACGAGGGCAGTTATTCGATTTGGTTCGGTTTAATATGGTTGGGTAAACAGTTCAAACTGCAGCCAAACCGTATCATTGTGCATCAGTTCGGTTTGAGGTATTTTATTAAAAAAGAGGATTCACTTTGATTTTCCGTATTGTTTTTGCGGTTCTGTTTGGACGGTTTTCATATTGAGGTGCAGTTTATGCCCACCCCTAGACATTACTTAGGGGTCGTAGGATGTCAAATGCAAATGAATACGTGAGGATATGCCGGGGCGATTCCTACCTCTTGGTTGCTTAGGTGTTGTTTGTTGGACCATGATTAATCGCGTAATGTTTCCTACGTGTATGGTGACCAGAAAGCAAGCGGATAGGTTTTTGTTTGTTTCTTATATATTTGTCTCTCGCTTTTTTTCTTGATGAGCTCCGAAGCATTATTCTTTCATTCCGAAGATTTACGTTATCTACGGTGGATGCATTTCAAGGGGCATTTGCCAATATCAGGTATTGCTGAGTTTCAATAGGACGGTGGACTGATGTCATTCTATCATGACTAGTGTTAGACGTTTAGAGATGGGGAGTTTGTAGCGATATTTTCCAATGATCGCATGATCTTGGATGTGGTGCAGACGGTTGTTGATAGCAATCTGGTTGGTTATCTGTTGAGCAAATTCTATCGTAGCTAGCAGTAGTGCATCTGTAATTTATTTGGTTTGTTATAGGTTTTTATTCTGCTTGTTGTGTAGTACACTTATTTCATTGGCATTATAAAAAAAGTTTTGTGATTGAACAAAATGTCAAGTTTACTCTATTATGCTTTATTTTTAAATATTAAATGTGTATTACACTATTAAGAAAATAGTTAATTAACTGTAAACAATTTAAAAAACACAAATTGTAATATCCCACTTAATATTCCGTTTATGTGTCACGCTTGAAATGAAAATTCATTTTCCATTTAACTCTCAATCCTGTTTAAATGCTCTGTTTAAATGCTTACGTGCTGTTATCATTTACCGCAAACATACCCTTAAACAAAAGATTCTTCTGTTTCTTATTTATGTTGCATTTGCAAACAAACCGAAAGTGGAATTTGGAAGGGGCTGGGGGAGAGGTATTTTCGCGAACGGGGAATGCATTTTTTTTTAACGAAAAGTGGCAAATTGGAAGGGACAAAGTTATTAATTTATTATTAATTTATGTTTATTTATTAATTGAATAGTAATACATAATACAAATTGTAGAATACAAATTTTAGAATTCAAATTGTAGAATGCAAATTGCAGAATTTAAAATGTAGAATACAAAATGAGGAATACAATATACAAAATACATCGCATATACATGTTAATGCTTTCCCATAGCAACTAGTGCATTTCGTATACCGTCACGAACTAGGGCCATGCTCATTGTTGTTGCGGTTCTTTGAATTGGTACTCGGTCATTGTTTCCATGGTTTCGCATACTGTAATACTCTGTCGAAAAATCCTCAAGCACTAGATCAGGATTGTCATCGAACGACATAAAATCAGAATCATCGGCATTATATCTTCTTATGAAGTTGTGAATAGGCATTGTAGCAGTAACAATATGTACTTGAACATTATGTGGATATGTTGGAATGTTTTGTAATATGACAAATTTTTTCTTCTAAATTCCAAAAGTTCTTTCGATTTCCATGTGCAAACAAGATTGATAGTAGTTGAAAACTTCGTTGTTTGACTTTAGTTCATTCTGCATATCGTTGAAGTTTGGAATATGATATTTCACAAAGCGGTAAGGAGTTATATATCTTTCTATTAATGGGTATCTTGAATCGACTAAGTAGTATTGTCCGGTAGACGGATGAGGAAAATTCAGATCGGGGTTATTTATAACTTCATAAAAGACTTTAGCATCATGGGTTGTTTCTTCCCATCCTGCTCTTACAAACGTAAAAGTTAAATCAAACGCGCAAGCAGTCATTATATTTTGTGTAGCAGTTCCTTTGCGTCCTACAAATTGTTGCATGTCCGCTTGAGTCACATGAGCCATTACATGCGTTCCACCAATAGCTCCAATACAGCTTTAAAAAATTGAATAATATCGTGGTGGTGAACGAATTTGTTTAGGAATTCTATTAAACTGGTATCTATCGGTTTAACAATATCCACTGCCAATAACATAATGAATTTCCATACTATATGAAATAGTTGACAAGCCGTATCTGTAATAACCCGGAAATCTGAGCCAATTTAAATTTTTTATTTTGGAAATTTTAATGAATTCTGAATATTTAAAATGAATTATTTTAAATAATAACAACGAGAAATTTATTTCGAATAGAATTAGAACGTATACATTTGTATAAATTGTCGTTAGAATATAAATGTTTATTTTTAATTATAAAAGGAATTGAAAATGGCGCGATAGTTCGAAAATTCGATTTCAAATTTCAAATGAATGTACAGGATTCAAAATAAACTAGATTTTAGCGAAACCAAAAATATTAGAATCTATTTGAAAATATCTTTCCAAATAATCCGAAAAATTGAAATTTCATAGCGGGAATAAAAAGTTAGGCCCAGTTGAAAATTCAGAATAGTCACTATGGAATTTTAGCCCTTAAAAATAGCCATTTTGCAAATGACCTCTGTTTTCAATGAAACCACTTTTGTTCGATCTGGGATGTCAAATTATTGGAGCTGACACGACCCAAACTTCCACGTGAAGGAAAACACGGATTACTTTGAGAACAAGACACATCGGAACACAAACAGAAGAATGTTTCATTGTTAATTACAATAATTCCATCAGAATACAAGAATACACAAAGTACGAATAAATATTGCACATTAAATATCAGAGATTTACAATACATTACATAGCAGCAGAAAATAATACAAAACACAACTGAAAGTAATACACGGATACAGAGCTTTCCGAGTATCGTTCCAGTTGTAAACCAGGATCCTACGAATATAAATCTACAAAACCAAAACTACTAGCTGCCCGTGTGGAAAATAGGGGCACCCAGAGTTTGGGTTTAAAACAATAAACTCTAGGTCAGTCATGTGACTGGTGTGAGAACTAAAACAGTTATTAATCTTTATTTTAAAGTTCGGTAAATCAAGGGACCACGCCGTATAACACGGAACGAGTTTCCTCCCAAGAATACCAGTGCATAAAACAACAGCGCAATGCTAAATAAAGAACAATGAAGCTATTATAAGACCCAGGTCCCATCATACAATGCAACACAAGCCGGAGGATAGGGTTTTACCTTATAATAGCCAAAGAATGCTTGATACGTTAAAAAAAATCATTTGATACTATTATAAGTGCATAGTGTATAAAAAAAACTTCAAATATAAATGTAACAATCCTAGGCGGCATGGGTACCATATATCATGTCGCCAATACTAGGCTCTACAATCAAAACCGCAAATGTCAAGTATTTGGAAGTTGGATTTCCATCTGTGAACCAAGGCAAGGGATCGTCCTTACCGCATCGAGACGCTCTAGCCCTTGTCTCAGGAACAAAACGCATCGTCCCTTAGGAGCCACATGGCCGGTCCACTCGATGTTGATTATAATGCCTGAACACTGCGTTTCCCCACCCTATGGGGGCGTCAATGAGTCCAGTGACTCCATCGATCCCGGATCGACCGACATATCCGAGGCGCCTTGCATTCCAACAACCACATAAGTCAAACTCGTCATGGCGTGTAAAATCACTGACGCCACTTCAAGCTAGAAGGAAACGCATGTCCTCCCTGGATCTTTCTCCCGTTTCTGGTTCACACCAGGGTGTGAGGCTCGTGAATCAATGCTACACAAAGCGATGCCACATAGACCGTGCTTTGATCATCAACCACAAGACTTTTCTTTTCAACAAAAGCCTTTATCATTTGCATCTCAGCATGCCACACAGGCAAACCACTCGATGCAACCGATATCCATCAATCACACAGAATGATATCCAATGTCAGACACACAATCCATTTACAAGTTCGTTCTGGGTCTAAACGAAACCGGAGGAACCTTATTCCTCACATATCCATTGATCTCCAAATATGTCTGGATGATCACCAACTGATTCGCACCTCTTGGGTGTACGACCCAATCAAGATCATTAGTAATTATCCAAACGATGTGAAGACCTCCGGTCCCTCGACCACCGTCTTCATCCTCGACACCCCATCGAATCAGTTATTCAGAATGGGATGAACCCGGTCTTTCTGAATAACTCGCATATATAATAAACAAGTGTTACACAAACACAACATACGCCTCATTCCAATTCAGAATATTCTTTTATTCAAATATTCTCTTCTATAGGGAAAGGTTCCCATTAATTTTATCAAAGATAAATTCTTTTAAATTTATTCTTTAATCTTCTTTTGGTTTTCAGTTCAAACCAAATTATGGTTTATCCAAACTAGTCGGGATTAACGAACCTTACCGAAGTAATCATTTGGTTTAAATTTCCCAATCCCAACCTATTCATCACAAGAAGTAAAACTGGTAATACTTCATATCTAACACCACGGTGTTATTGGTAAATTCAATTACCATTTCACGTTCAAATCTAACTAAAGATTTAACTATCGCCTAGAGCAAAACTGGTGATACTCCATTCTCGATCATTTCAATCTAATTAAAGATTCATTAAAACTCCACTTGGTTTTAATATTCCCAAAAATCAATATTAATGATTACTTAACTTGGGAAATCATATCCTGTCTTTAATTGGGTTAAAGGACCAATGTCATTTAAAACACGGTTCGCGATAAACCCAAAATCCTATTCTATTCCATCAGCCTTCAACCGTAAATTAGCAAGTGAACAATTCCCTAAGTAATAACCCCGAAGGCCGAAACCAACATCAGATCAATACCCAGGAAACCATTCAACTTAACTAATCTCCAGTTAGTTTCTGATTTTCTTAACTCCGTTGGGTCTAAGAACAGTATTATTAAAGATACCATTCATGACAACCCAAAATCACATTCCATTAATTATCGGATTAAAGAACGAATGTCGTTAAAACACTGCTCACAATAAACCCAAAACTCAATTCCAATTAAATATTATTTAATTGGTACACTTCATTAAATCTAAATAAAAAGATTTAATGTTTTTCTCAACTGGGTTTAAGAATAGTGTCAATGAAGACACCATTCACGACAAACCCAAATCCCATTTGATATTAAATACAAGGCTCTGAATAGAAAATATATCGGCTTATATTCAATATCAAATACTACAACCAACAAATATCGTATTGGAAATAACGATATAAATATATCTTTCAAATTTCCATAACAATATCTGTATAATCATGAAAGTTAATATCGAAATATTCCGAAGATAATTTCAATTCAAATCCATTTCCAATTTATATATTGGAAATTATGGTTATTTTTAAAACCATTTCAAATCCACTTTATTTATTTTAAAAATAAATGGATTATAATTCTAGTTCAAAACTAGTTCATTTCGATAAAAATCTATTTTTATCTTTTCAAACATGGAGTTTTTCATCCCAATTCTTTCCAAATCATTTCTTATGATTTTACACTAATTATAGATATTTTTAATAATTTTATCAAGGCCCGTAAAGTCGATTTCCATCCACGGCCATCGAACTGCACTTACAACGACCTTTTCCAAATTTGGTTTGGACATAATTCCAAATCCAACCGTTAGATTTCAAATCTCTAATATTCATTAGAAATCTCTTTTCGATACAAACCCAAGGTTCCGGTTTTAGGAGAATCTGACGGTTGGATCTCCCGTAATGTCCATTCGAAGTCAATGGTCGAAATTCGCGAACTGCCGTGGCGCGGCGCGTTCTATTCATGCCATTATATATATATATATATATATATATATTATATTTCGTCGATTTCCTTTCAAAACGTATTTTATAAATCTTTTTAAAATTCGTTTTCAAAACGATTTCAACTTCATATTCAATTTCAAATCAAAATTGAATATTCCATATCATCGATATATAAATGATAGTATTTCAAAATATTATATTTTGAAATCAATTCCTTTGCGATATTCATTATAAAAATGAATAAAATCGATATGGATATCGTTCACATCAAAATGGCGCATATCTAATCAACACGGGTTGATATGTTTCAATAACTTCGTTATTCTATTCAACAAATAAATATTTTCTTCAACACATGAATTTTCTTTTATTCAACACATGAATATATATTTTATTCAACACATGAATTTTCTTCTATTCAACACATGAATTTTATTTTTTTTTCCAAATTGGAATGAGGCCCAATCAATTACCATATAATGTTATTTATATGGATTCTATACAACACATATATATAATAGCAATGATAAATAATCAACCATCATCCAAAGTGCACCACACAACTGCATAAGCATTAAATATAAATCATTAACGCTTACACAGTCTGTCAACCTATCGATTGACATACAACTAAACAATCGGGATTAGTGTACGTCAAATATCATCCCAATACCCGTGTGGGGTTTCAGTCAACAAACACAGATTTTTATTTGTGCAGTTGGGCGATGTGTAAAATTTATCGTCCCAATCAATATCCTTCAAATGGGAGTACATAAACAAACCGTCCGATTTGTTCATAAATATTTATTTTATATACACGTTAAAAATTATATTTTTAACTATAAAATATTTATTCAATCCACATCACACAATCAATTTTCACAAGACACCAATCAAACAAACAAGTCATCCATGGTCTGTGGACGACGGGTGTTGGGTGCTGCTAAGCACTGTCTGCATCCTAGTATATATTTCAACTAGAAAATAAATTAAAAGTGAGAAGTTCTCACCTTTGGGTTCCACTCCTCCATTATTTATTTTTGAACGGTCTGGATTTGTTCGAAATTCCAGCGCATCCTTTTCACGCTGTTCATAGATAAAAAAAATCACATTGTTATCGTTTCATTCTAATAAATAAAAATCATATTTTTATTTCTACTTCACATATGTGATTATTTTATAAATAAGATACATAGGCTAAAAAATATGTTTTTATCTTTCTAAAAATAATTTCATGCCATACACTAGTTAAAAGTCATATTTTTATAATGGCACTTCGTATTTAAAAATCATATATTTATTATCTTTATAATATAAAAATCATATTTTTATAACCTCCACTATATAAAAGTCATATTTTTATATTGCTATTTATATTTTTATAAAAACGATGCTAATTTTATTCTCAAAGCAATGCAAATTTTATTTAAAATAGAGCTATTTATTATTTACAAACAATACTATTTTATATATGAATCACATTTAAGACAAAGTTATTTCTTACAAAAATTTACATTTTTACCCTATGTTATATATATAATAAAAACTACATTTTTATATACTAATATATATATATATATATATAAATATTTTAAAACAATTGTCATTTATATATTTAAATTTAAAAACAAAACTTATTTAAATTTAATTACATAAAGGCTCACGTTTCTTTCTCTGATACACGGCAGCACTCATCGAACAAGGCTCCAAACCTAGGGTAGGAATTTGCATGCATACCGAGACGATTGACGACGATCCGCTACTACCACGAGCTCCGCCATCGAGAGGGCTTCCCGCGCCACCCCACCTTGCCAAGCTCGATCGCCGGAGTTGACCAGAAACTAGTAGGAAGCGGCGCCAGTTCGAGCTCGAGATTCGAGCTGTGTATCGAACGAGGATACCCGATGTTGGCATGGATTTGTAGACTGGAGGAAGCTCTTCGTAATTCTCCAAAGCATGAGGTTTTAATTCTTCACGGATTTTGCGAGAATTGAGGGGGAAAAATTGAGCTCCTTTCCGCCTTTGATTTTGAACAACGGCGACAACGATAATAGTGGCTAGGGTTTGTTGTTTATATATATATATATAATATTTTAATTCAAGAATACGAGTTCATGTAAACGAACTCCAAATCATAGCCAACGACTGTCGCCTCTAGCCAAACACCTCCATCCCGAACACAACGGGATATGTTTCGTTAAGCCAATTTGATCGTTTAAATCAGTTTTCGCTAAAATCAAAATATAAATCAATATATTGAATTTGAACGCACATTTCAATTTACCGGGGCCATATACGGACACCAAAAATTCCCGAAAAATATTTTCTAGCTTCGTATTGACGATACGGTCCTAACAAAACTAATTTCTTCAAATTCTGAGACCGTTTGAAAAATGGCCTTTTTCTGGTCGTCGAAATTGACTTAAACTGTTAAAACACGTTTTCTTTTGCCACGCTCACACATCGTTTTCAAAAATTATGAATTTCAAAACCTAGCAGTAATTTTACATCCCGGATCCAACAAAAGTGGTTTCATCCAAAACAGAGGTCATTTGCAAAATGGCTATTTTTAAGGGCCAAAATTCCATTGCGACTATTCTGAATTTTCAACTGGACCTAACTTTTTATTCCCGCTATGAAATTTAATTTTTCAGATTCGTTGGAAAGATATTTTCAAATAGATTCTAATATTTTTTGTAACACCCCGTATTTTCTGTGAACGTATAAGTAACAAATCAGAGAATAATTAAATTTTAAACTAAGAATCAAG
Source organism: Allium sativum (assembly GCA_030737875.1). NCBI lineage: Eukaryota > Viridiplantae > Streptophyta > Magnoliopsida > Asparagales > Amaryllidaceae > Allium > Allium sativum. The sequence continues at coordinate 533,165,247 of CM060923.1, read as the reverse complement.
GGAAATGGGTTGCGCCATTGCATTCGTCTCGAAATTCTGCTTGAAAACGATTTCGAGTTTTTGAGAAATGGAGTCCGTATGAGGGAGATATGGCCCTCCGAAGTTTCAGAGAATTTCAGAATCGAAAACAGCTCGAAAATTCGAATTCAAAATCCCAGAACAGGCTGGGCGGGAAAATTCCCGCCCATAGACCAGGTCGACCTGGGGGTCGACTATAGTGTCGACCACCCACGGCCAGGTCGACCATAGTGTCGACCTGGGGGGACCAGGTCGACTATAGTTTCGACCTGGGGGTCGACCTGCTCCCGAAACCCAGTTTTTTTTAACTTGGTTCATTCTGATGTATCCGGTCTCGTTTCTGTCTAGATTCGTCCGCCTAATCCTATATAAACTAACCCCTAGCCTCATTCTCTCCACACCATTTCATTCTGTCTATATTCTGCCTCTGTTCTAATTAAAAATAAAAATGGCGTCGCTACCCTGCTGGAATCAAAACTTGGACTGATGCATCTTCTTCCAACCTGAATAAAATTAAAAAGCTAAATCAAATCTCAAATCCAAGTTTAGAGCTACGACAACAATTAAAGAAGAGTAATTCAGCATTTCTGCATCAACAACAGTTTATTTTCCTTTCTTAAAACCATGAAAGGAAAGTACAGTTATTTTCCGCTATAAACTGTAATTATAATTGTGACATGATTATAAATCTGAATCTGAGGTTATGTATATTCTTATCTGTCAGATCTTTTTTCTGTGACTATTCTGTACCCCTTTCTTCTTTCTGTTCTATAGCCAGGCTACTATGAGCCTGCGCCGAATCTCATAAGAGATTAACGCACGAACGCTAAACTTTGGGACAAATAATAATGCATAATTGGACATGAAACTGTTGCCTATGAGACTATTGCCTATGACTATGATTCATTGACTATGAGACTATTGCCCATGACTCTGATACATTGACTATGAGACTATTGGCCATGACTCTGATTCTTTGACTATGAGACTATTGCCTATGACTATGATTCATGACCATGAGACTATTGCCTATGACATTTAGTAAGAAACTATTGTAATTAGTCGCCCATGACTATTGTGGTTAGTTGCCTATAACTATTGTAGTTAGTTTCTTATGCCTATTCCCTTAATGATGTTGGATCTCATATTTATTATGTAACTTTGCTAGTTTATTCCCATTCACTGTTATGTACATCGAGCCTATAGGGCCATTTCATGAGTATTTAGAGAACTTGTGGAAACATGTTATACGGGGATTGGGCGTAGCTTAATTAAGTAAATATGGCATAGCAAATATGTTGGCATAATCTGAGTTGGCTATAATAGAGAATGATTTACATGTGTATTAGTCTTGGACATAGATGGTGAACTAGAATATTAAATCTAGTTTTAACATGAACTGTAAATGGGAATATTAAGGCTAAAATTTGGGGCATATATTGTATTATGAATTATGACCTTAATTTAGGCATGTAAGTTTAGGCTAAATTTTTGATTGGGCAAGATATGTAAATAGAGTTTTAGATATATATATATATATCTAATCTGCTAAATCTGTTATCTGCTAAATCTGTTATATTGCCTAATCTGCTAGTTCTGTTATATTGCCTAAACTGATAATTAGATTGAATTGCCTAATCTGCTAATTATGTTAAATTTCTTTATCTGCTAAATCTAATAAATAGCCTAATATGCAAGATTTGTTGTCTGTTGAATGACGTAATCTGTTGGAACTGAAATGCTGAAATTGAAGTACGTAAATCTGTAGGCTCGATTTAAAATTGAGCAAAACTTGTTAATAGAACCTCGAATAATCTGCTATAACTTGTACAGAAGTTTAATCTGTTAAATAAACAGAATTAGTCTGATGTCTGAAAAATCTGTATTGGAATGAAATGGCTATGACACGAGGTTAGACTCTGTTTGCGGTAGAAGCCTGCCTGGAACCAACCGGCTTAACCAGCAACCGCAAACTGTCAGTCTAATGTGAGAGGTCGTAGGCATAACTAAAATATGCTTAGACATGAGGTTAGGTCTGGCTTGTGCCAGAAGTCTGCCCGGAACCGCCTGACATATCCAACGGCCACAAGCTACCGACCTAATGTGAGAGGTCTGTGCATTAATTAATGCAAATCTGGAATAAATATGATGTCTAAAATGTGTTGGGTGGATAGGGTTAAACCAATTGGATTAATGAATTTAACAAACCCGTTTCGTAAATCAGCAGGCCCAATTACAAAGTTAGACAAATCTGTAAATCTGTTAAATCCGTATATTTCATTTGTTAGTCTGAAAACTTGTCTGATCTGTGAACTAGTTGATCTGAACTCTATATGTATGAACTTGTAAACAAGTTAATTTGAAATCTGTTAGTCTGGGGACACAAGATTAGTAGCGGAATTACTTGTGTCATCTCTTGTTTGGGACCCATATTAGTCAGTAACCCTTTCTGGTATCAAAACTTTGACCCAACAGTAGGTAGGGTCCGGGCACGCTTACCGAACTAATTATAAGTGGTTCATTCTGATAATGGCGAGAGGTGTTGATGGTGCGTTCCAACCGGGTCATGTGCGTGCATGGATCCCGGTCTGCCTCTGAGGATGTAAGACGCCGTGACATCTGTAAATAGGCCTGTGCCAATTGGTTGTCACTTTAGGGAGTGATACACCCTATTGTGGAGCCGACACGAGGTATTTATGTATTAGGGAGCCGATCGCTTGGGGTAGGGTTTTAGGGTACACTTAGTTATGTCTGTTTCTGTTGGTATCGTCTGTTTCTGTTAGGTGGCAACACCTGTCTGCGTGGTACCGTCTGTTCGGGTGCTAAAGGCCCATTTACTAGTGTACACCTAATTCTACATTTTGTTTCCGTAGGGATTAATCTGTTTCTGTTTCTGTTCGGGTGGTAAAGGCCCATTATTAGCATTCCGTTTCTGTCTGTTTCTGTTCGGGTGGTAAAGGCCCATTATTAGCATTCTGTTTCTGTCTGTTTCTGTTCGGGTGGTAAAGGTCCATTATTAGCATTCCATTTCTGCCTGTTTCTGTTCGGGTGGTAAAGGCCCATTATTAGCGTTCTGTTTCTGTGGAAATTATTCTGTTCCCGTTTCTGCTTCAGTTTAGACATTAGGATGACACCTAATCCTGTTATACTAGTATTAGTGCAGAGAAATGAAAAAGTAATATTAATCTGTTTCTTCTGTTTAACCTAAGTATATCTGCTACTCCTGTTACTGTTACCTCTCATCCAGTTTTATTTGCATGCCTTGATTATTATTATCTGTTCATATGCTGAAGACACTGGACTTGCCAGACTTTATGTCTGACCTTGCTTGTTTTCGCCCCCTTTTCTTTCGTCCCCCACCAGATTTTCCAAGGAGGGAATACTTTAGCTTGATCCGGATTTCTTCTGCTTGAAGTAATTGAAGTGCTTAAAGTATGGCTTGACTCCTTATGGCAGCTTCTGTGGGGATTATGATTTTAAAGTTTTGTACTCTGATGATTTTCTGAACAAAACTGATATTTATGTACTTGAGTTTTTGGTAAAGATGTAACCAAACTGATTTCTGTTTTCCGCTGAAATAAAGTTAAAATTTCTCAAGTATTGTTTATCTGTCTTGAAATTTTCTGTTCTGTTTAATGAAATGCTCCACCAAAGTTAAGGCATTCCCTTTGTGAGTGACCTTAACGGAAGTGGGGTGTTACACTTGGTATCAGAGCTGAAGGTTACCAGAATAGACAAAAAAAATTTGAAAACTATTTTCAAGAAGGTCTTAAAAGGAAGTATTTTCAAAAATAAAGTTTATTTTGAAAAACATAATCCCCAGAAAAGCCATATATCTATCTTTTCCGTTCTCCGTTTTGAATCTTTTTCTTTCATTCCAGCATGTCTGGGAATCTTAACTTTCCAGAGGGCGTGCCAATACCTGGCTGGTTCAGATGGTACTTAGAGGCTAGGGCTAACGATGCAGGCCCAGCAGATATCCCTCCTCCAGCTGCAGCGATTCCTCCTCCTCCGCCCCCTCCTCGTGCAATCGCTTTTTCAAAGATCTATAAAGATTTTAGGGCTATGGTTGGAAAGGATTTCAAGGGAACTGAATCATTCGTAGAAGCGAGGAACTGGCTCAAAGAAACTGAGGATCTGTTCGTTATTTTCGAGGTGGACGATAGGCAGAAGGTACAATTGGCGGTATGGTTGTTCAAGGACGAAGCTTCCTATTGGTGGGAAGTTACTAACGCCGAGAGACCGGTTGAAACATAGATGGATTTCAGAACAAGGTTTGAGACAAAATTCCTCTTGCAAGCAGAACGAAGTCTACAACTGGAAAAGTTCTTATCTCTTAAGCAAGAAAGTATGACGGTCAGGGAATACGTCAATCAGTTCAACCAACTAGCTAGGTTCGGACTAGATTTAGTCAACACCCAGCATAAAAAGGCTCTCCGCTTTGTTAAAGGATTGAATGAGCCACTGCACAGCCTAGGCATGACCCATGTACCCATGGGAGCGACTTACGAGAGATTGGTGGATATGGCACTACTGCACGAGGAAGACAACGACAAGAAAGAAGAGGCAAAAAAGGAAGAACCACAGAACAAGAAAGCATGGCCCAAAAAGGAAACACAAATGAAGGGTGAAAAGTCTAAAGATAAGAAGGAGAAAAAGTGCTTTACTTGTGGAAGCTCGACTCATCTGAACAAGGATTGCAGAAAAAGAAAGGGCACTTGCTTCAACTATGGTGGGATGGGACACTTCACTAGGGACTGTCCGAAGAAACGAGGGCAAGGGCAGAACCAACTTCTGGAAGGCAGTCGAACACTCTCGAGGCTAGTGGATAGGATAGAAATAGGAAAACTTTCTGTAGGAGGTTTAATTTCTTTATCTGATTTTTGAGTTAAAACTCTTTTCTGATTATGGCATTTCAATTCTATAATCGATACTCTGCACTTGAATACTAGTATTGTTTCTGATTCCGCTGTAGACTCAGACCCATAAGGGTTATGACTCATCTAAGCGTGGTAAGTTGGGTATCTATGTTGAGCGTTAAGTTGACTATGACGCATATATTCTGGGTTTTTATCATGCTTAGTTTCCTAAGAATCAGTTAGTAATCTGCTCTGTACCGGTAATATGTAAATATCTGAATATTTCTGATAAGGTTGAGATTTCCAGTTTTGACATTGTCTAAAGAGGGTAATCCTCTGGGTATCAATATGATGTTGATTTCTGTCTTCAGGGTTGATACTTAGGGGAATTTGTCTCTCAACCAAGATCTAATGGAAACCAAGTTTTTGTTTATCTCCCATCACTCGACTGTATCCTATCAGTCGAGTCTTCAACCTATAGATAGGAATCCTATGGATGTAAACATGTGTTCGAGACATGTTATGTTTGATGGTTGCAATTGGATGCAAGTGGAATTGCTAGTGGTTTCTTGTGGATGCATATACACATACTAGGCACTAGATCAGCTCGAAAACACTCTCATACTGCATATGGATGTGTGAGCATTTTCAATTTCCGTGGATGCAAAATGATTGACTCATCACATGGATGTTGCATATGAATGAATGGTTGTCACTCATATATGAATGATATGTATCAAATAGGAAAATTGCAAACATGTTGGACTCATGGCACTAACATAATTCGCATTAAGGAGGTCAACTGAATCAGTGGACCACCTGATCTTTGCATTAGATAAGGAACATATACACACACTTTTGTATATGTTCATACAACATTAGAAGATTTCTAAGGACAATGGATGCTTGTGGATGATGGTTGAGTAGATGGATGACTGGATGATAGGACACATTCTTCTCAACTTGAAGATTTCGGGGACGAAATCCTTTAAGGGTGGGGGGGGGGGGGGGGAGAATGTAACACCCCGTATTTTCTGTGAACGTATAAGTAAAAAATCAGAGAATAATTAAATTTTAAAATAAGAATCAAGGGAAACGGGTTGTGCCATTGCGTTAGTCTCGAAATTCTACTTGAAAATGAGTCCGAGTTTTCGAGAAACGGAGTCCGTATGAGGGAGATATGGCCCTCCGACGTTTCAGAGAATTTCAGAATCGAAAACAGATCGAAAATTCAAATTCAAAATCCCTGAACAGGCTGGGCGGGAAAATTCCCGCCCATAGACTAGGTCGACCTGGGGGTCGACCATAGTGTCGACCTCCCAGGGCCAGGTCGACCATAGTGTCGACCTGGGGGGACCAGGTCGACCATAGTGTCGACCTGGGGGTCGACCTGCTCCCGAAACCCAGTTTTTCTAACCTGGCTCATTCTGATGTATCCAGTCTCGTTTCTATCTAGATTTTCAGCCTAATCCTATATAAACTCACCCCTAGCCTCATTCTCTCCACACCGTTTCATTCTGTCTATATTCTGCCTCTGTTCTAATTAAAAATAAAAATGGCGTCGCTACCCTGCTGGAATCAAAACTTGGACTGATGCATCTTCTTCCAACCTGAATAGAATTAAAAAGCTAAATTAATTCTCAAATCTAAGTTTAGAGCTACGAAAACAATTAAAGAAGGGTAATTCAGCATTTCTGCATCAAAAACAGTTTATTTTCCTTTCTTAAAACCACGAAAGCCAAGGACAGTTATTTTCCACTATAAACTGTAAATATAATTGTGACGTGATTATAAATCTGAATATGAGGTTATGTATATTCTTATCTGTCAGATCTGTTTTTCTGTGACTATTCTGTACCTCTTTCTTCTTTCTGTTCTATAGCCAGGCTACTACGAGCCTGCGCCGAATCTCATAAGAGATTAACGCACGAACGCTAAACTTTGGGACAAATAATAATGCATAATTGGACATGAAACTGTTGCCTATGAGACTATTGCCTATGACTATGATTCATTGACTATGAGACTATTGCCCATGACTCTGATACATTGACTATGAGACTATTGCCCATGACTCTGATTCGTTGACTATGAGACTATTGCCTATGACTATGATTCATGACCATGAGACTATTGCCTATGACATTGAATAAGAAACTATTGTAATTAGTCGCCCATGACTATTGTGGTTAGTTGCCTATAACTATTGTAGTTAGTTTCTTATGCCTATTCCCTTAATGATGTTGGATCTCATATTTATTATGTAACTTTGCTAGTTTATTCCCATTCACTGTTATGTACATCGAGCCTATAGGGCCATTTCATGAGTATTTAGAGAACTTGTGGAAACATGTTATACGGGGATTGGGCGTAGCTTAATTAAGTAAATCTGGCATAGCAAATATGTTGGCATAATCTGAGTTGGCTATAATAGAGAATGATTTACATGTGTATTAGTCTTGGACATAGATGGTGAACTAGAATATTAAATCTAGTTTTGACATGAACTGTAAATGGGAATATTAAGACTAAAATTTGGGGCATATATTGTATTATGAATTATGAACTTAATTTAGGCATGTAAGTTTAGGCTAAATTTATGATTGGGCAAGATATGTAAATAGAGTTTTAGATATATATATATATAATATTCTAAATCTGTTATCTGCTAAATCTGTTATATTGCCTAATCTGCTAGTTCTGTTATATTGCCTAAAGTGCTAATTAGATTGAATTACCTAATCTGCTAATTGTGTTAAATTTCCTTATCTGCTAAATCTGATAAATAGCCTAATCTGCAAGATCTATTGTCTGTTGAATGACGTAATCTGTTGGAACTGAAATGCTGAAATTTGAAGAACGTAAATCTGTAGGCTCGATTTAAAATTGAGCAAAACTTGTTAATAGAACCTCGAATAATCTGCTGTAACTTGTACAAAAGTTTAATTTGTTAAATAAACAGAATTAGTCTGATATATGAAAAATCTGTATTGGAATGAAATGGCTATGACACGAGGTTAGACTCTGTTTGCGGTAGAAGCCTGCACGGAACCAATCGGCTTAACCAGCGACTGCAAACTGTCAGTCTAATGTGAGAGGTCGTAGGCATAACTGAAATATGCTTAGACATAAGGTTAGGTCTGGCTTGTAGCAGAAGTCTGCGCGTAACCGCCCAGCATATCCAGCGGCCACAAGCTACCGACCTAATGTGAGAGGTCTGTGCATTAATTAATGCAAATCTGGAATAAATATGATGTCTAAAATGTGTTGGGTGGATAGGGTTAAACCAATTGGATTAATGAATTTAACAAACCCATTTCATGAATCTGTAGGCCCAATTACAAAGTTAGACAAATCTATAATTTTGTTAAATCCGTATATCTGATCCGTTAGTCTGAAAACTTGTCTGGTCTGTGAACTAGTTGATCTGAACTCTGTATGTCTAAACTTGTAAACAAGTTAATCTGAAATCTGTTAGTCTGGGGACACAAGGTTAGGAGTGGAATTACTTGTGTCATATGTTGTTTGCGACCCATATTAGTCAGTAACCCTTTCTGGTATCAAAAATTTGACCCAACAGTAGGTAGAGTCCAGGCACGCTTACTGAACTAATTATAAGTGGTTCATTCTGATAATGGCGAGGGGTGTTGATGGTGCATTCCAACCGGGTCATGTGCGTGCATGGATCCCGGTCTGCCTCTGAGGATGTAAGACGCCGTGACATCTGTATATAGGCATGTGCCAATTGGTTGTCACTTTGGGGAGTGATACACCCTATTGTGGAGCCGACACATGGTATTTATGTATTAGGGAGTCGATCGCCTGGGGTAGGGTTTTAGGGTACACTTAGTTCTGTCTGTTTCTGTTGGTACCGTCTGTTTCTGTTGGGTGACAACACCTGTCTGCGTGGTACCGTCTGTTCGAGTGGTAAAGGCCCATTTACTAGTGTACACCTAATTCTACATTCTGTTTCCGTAGGGATTAATCTATTCTGTTTCTGTTCGGGTGGTAAAGGCCCATTATTAGCATTCTGTTTCTGTTCGGGTGGTAAAGGCCCATTATTAGCATTCTGTTTCTGTCTGTTTCTGTTTGGGTGGTAAAGGCCCATTATTAGCATTCCGTTTCTGTCTGTTTCTGTTCGGGCGGTAAAGGCCCATTATTAGCATTCCGTTTCTGTCTGTTTCTGTTCAGGTGGTAAAGGCCCATTATTAGCATTCCGTTTCTGTCTGTTTCTGTTCGGGTGGTAAAGGCCCATTATTAGCGTTCTGTTTCTGTGGAAATTATTCTGTTCCCATTTCTTCTTTCGTTTAGACATTAGGGTGACACCTAATCCTGTTATACTAGTATTAGTGCAGAGAAATGAAAAGTAATATTAATCTGTTTCTTCAGTTTAACCTAAGTATATCTGCTACTCCTGTTACTGTTATCTCTCATCCAGTTTTATTTGCATGCCATGATTATTATTATCTATTCATATGCTGAAGTCACTGGACTTGCCAGACTTTATGTCTGACCTTGCTTGTTTTCGCCCCCTTTTCTTCCGTTTCCCCCCAGGTTTTCCAAGGAGGGAATACTTTAGCTTGATCCGGATTTCTTCTGCTTGAAGTACTTAAAGTGCTTAAAGTATGGCTTGACTCCTTATGGCAGCTTTTGTTGGGATTATGATTTTAAAGTTTTGTACTCTGATGATTTTCTGAACAAGACTGATATTTATGAACTTGAGTTTTTGGTAAAGATGTAACCAAACTGATTTCTGTTTTCCGCTGAAATAAAGTTAAAATTTCTCAAGTATTGTTTATCTGTCTTGAAATTTTCTGTTCTGTTTACTAAAATGCTCCACCAAAGTTAAGGCATTCCGTTTGTGAGTGACCTTAACAGAAGTGGGGTGTTACATTTTTGATTTTGCTAAAATCCGGTTTATTTTGAATCCTGTACATTCATTTGAAATTTGAAATCGAATTTTCAAACTACCGTGCCATTTTCAATTCCTTTTATAATCAAAAATAAATATTAATATTTTAATGACAATTTATATAAATATACACGTTCTAATTCTATTCGAAATAAATTTCTCGTCGTTATTATTTAAAATAATTCATTTTAAATATTCAAAATTCATTAAAATTACCAAAATAAAAAATTTAAATTAGCTCAGATTTCCGGGTTATTACAATCTCCCCCACTTAAAAATTTTCGTCCCCGGAAAGGAACGAAGGTGAAAGTACTTTAACTAATTAACTCAACTTCCATTCTTGTCATTATGGCTTAAGTTCTTCAACTTTTCAGTTTCTAAGAACTTTTCAAATTTTTCAAAAATTTGGCTAACACCCTAAATTTCCGAATTTTTTTCCATAATCTCCCATGCACCGGGAGCATCGGGATATTTCAAACAGCCTCCCATGGCGCTCACCAATCCAAAAGAAAAAGAAAAAGCCAATCGGCTCACAAAATCATCAAAAACACTAAGAAATACAACAAACATGTACCTATTTGTCGGGCAAACAATTTTATTTCTCTGCTCTAGCCTCCTTGCTATGACATGTTCAATGTGTATACATGTACATATATGCATTTCCAAACAATTTTCAATTCAGTTCAATATTTGAAACAATTTGGCTTAATGGTTCCAAATTCTAATTAATCAAAACAATAATCAAACAACACAATCAGCAATCAATTTGTTGATTAAAGTTTCAAATTCATAATTTTGATATATATACAGAAAATCATGTTTTTGATGCCAAATCATAACAATAAGCCCTATCTAGTTTTGGTTCTCACACCAGTCAGTTCGAAATATATAGATATCACACTTTCAAAACTCGAACACCAATTCTGGTGATGTCCGAACTATAATCAGAATCATCTCCGGGCGACTAGAGTGTGATTCTATATATATCCAGTATATTAAGACTTCAAATACACGCGGATCAGACGTATATGCAAAATCTTTATATACTTGATTATCCAAATCAATATAAAAATAATAATCAAATACGAATAATTGATCTAATTTTTCAGAACAAAATTTGTTTTCATTTTTCAAAACAACACTCTTCACACTCGTTCTAGGATACTACTGATCCTATCTCTAACGTGTCATTCTTATTGGATATTACTAATCCAATCTCTGATGAATTCTTTTTATGGTTCTAATGTGTCTTGTTCTCGAGCTTTGTAAACCAAAGCTCTGATACCAAGCTGACACGACCCAAACTTCCCCGTGAAGGAAAGCATGGATTGCTTTGAGAACAAGCCACATCGAAACACAAACAGAAGAGCATTTCATTGTTAATTACAACAATTCCATCAGAATACAAGAATATACAGAGTATGAATAAATATTACACATTAAATATCTGAGATTTACAATACATTACACAGCATCGGAAAATAATACAAAACATAACTGAAAGTAATACACGAATACAGAGAATTACGAGTATTGTTCCAGCTGTAAACTAGGATACTGTGAATATAAATCTGAAAACCAAAACTACTAGCTGCCCGTGTGGAAAATAGGGGCACCTAGAGTTTAGGTTTAAAACAATAAACTCCAGGTCATTCATGTGACTGGTCTGAGAACTAAAACAGTTATTAATCTTTATTATAAAGTTCGGTAAATCAAGGGACCACGCCGTATAACACGGAACGGGTTTCCTCCCAAGAATACCAGTGCATAAAATAACAACGCAATGCTAAATAAAGAACAATGAAGCTATTATAAGACCCAGGTCCCATTACACAATACAACACAAGCCGGAGGATAGGGTTTTACCTTATAATAGCCAAAGAATGCTTGATACGTTAAAACAAATCATTTGATACTATTATAAGTGCATAGTGTATAAAACAACTTCAAATATAAATGTCTCAATCCTAGGCGGCATGGGTACCATATATCGTGTCGCCAATACTAGGATCTACAATCAAAACTGCAAATGTCACGTATTTGGAAGTTGGATTTCCATCTGTGAACCAAGGCAAGGGATCGTCCTTACCGCTTCGAGACGCTCTAGCCCGTGTCTGAGGAACAGAACACATCGTCCCTTAGGAGCCACAGGGCCGGTCCACTCGATGTGGATTATAATGCCTAAACACTTCGTTTCCCCTCCCCATGGGGCGTCAATGAGTCCAACGACTCCATCGGTCCGGGATCGACCGATATATCCGAGGCGCCTCGCATTCCAACAACCACATAAGTCAAACTCTTCAGGGCATGTAAAACCACTGACACCACTTCTAGTTAGAAGAAAACGCATGTCCTCCCTGGATCCTTCTCCCGTTTCTGGTTCACACCGGGGTGTGAGGCTCGCGAATCAACGCTACGCAAAGCGATGCCGCATAGGTCGTGCTTTGATCATCAACCACAAGACTTTGCTTTTCAACAAATGCCTTGATCATTTGCATCTCAGTATGCAACAAAGGCAAACCACTCCATGCAACCGATATCCATCACTCACACAGAATGATATCCAATCTCAGACACACAATCCATTTACAAGTTCGTTCTGGATCTGAACAAAACCAGAGGAACCTTATTCCTCGCATATCCATTGATCTCCAAATACATCTGGACGATCACCAACTGATTCCCACCTCTTGGGTGCACGACCCAATCAAGATCATCAATAATTATCCAAATGATGTGAAGACCTCTGGTCTTCGACTACCATCTTCATCCTCGACACCTCGTCGAATCAGTTATTCAGAATGGGATAAACCCAGTCTTTCTGAATAACTCGTGTATATAATAAACAAGTGTTACACAAACACAACGTACGCCTCATTCCAATTCAGAATATTCTTTAATTCAAATATTCACATCTATAGGGAAACGTTCCCATTAATTTTATCAAGGATAAATTCTTTTAAATTTATTCTTTAATCTTCTTTTGGTTTTCAATTCAAACCAAATTATGGTTTATCCAAACTAGTCGGGATTAACGAACCCTACCGAAGTAATCATTTGTTTTAAATTTCCCAATCCCAACCTATTCATCCCAAGAAGTAAAAATTGTAATACTTCATATCTAACACCACGGTGTTATCGGTAAATTCTATTACCATTTCATGTTCAAATCTAATTAAAGATTTAACTATCGCCTGGAGCAAAACAGATGATACTCCATTCCCGATCATTTCAATCTAATTAAAGATTCATTAAAACTCCACTTGGTTTTAATATTCCTAAAAATTAATATTAATGATTACTTAACTTGGGAAATCATATCCTATCTTTAACTGCGTTAAAGGACCAATGTCATTTAAAACACAGTTCACAATAAACCCAAAATCTCATTCTATTCCATCAGCCTTTAACCGTAAATTAGCAAGTGAACAATTCCCTAAGTAATAACCCCGAAGGCCGAAACCAACATCAGATCAATACCTAGGAAACCATTCAACTTAACTAATCTCCAGTTAGTTTCTGATTTTCTTAACTCCGTTGGGTCTAAGAACAATATTATTAAAGATACCATTCACGACAATCCAAAATCACATTCCATTAATTATCGGATTAAAGAATGAATGTCGTTAAAACATAGTTCACGATAAACCTAAAAATCAATTCCAATTCAATTCCAATTAAATATTATTTAATTGGTACACTTCATTAAATCTAAATAAAAAGATTTAATCTTTTTCTCAACTGGGTATAAGAACAGTGTTAATGAAGACACCATTCACTACAAACCCAAATCCCATTTGTTATTAAATACAAGGCTCTGAATATAAAATATATCGGCTTATATTCAATATCAAATACTACAACCAACAAATATCGTATTGGAAATAACGATATAAATATATCTTTCAAATTTCCATAATAATATCTGTATAATCACGAAATTCAATATCGAAATATTCCGAAGATAATTTCGATTCAAATCCATTTCCAATTTATATATTGGAAATTCTGGTTATTTTCAAAACCATTTCAAATCCACTTTATTTATTTTAAAAATAAATGGATTATAATTCTAGTTCAAAACTAGTTCATTTCGATAAAAATATATTTTTGTCTTTTCAAATATGGAGTTTTTCATCCCAAATCTTTCCAAATCATTTCTTATGATTTTACACTAATTATTGATATTTCTAATAATTTTATCAAGGCCCGTACAGTCGATTTCCATCAACGGCCATCGAACTGCACTTACAACGACCTTCTCCAAATTTTATTTGGACATAATTCCAAATCCAACCGTTAGATTTCAAATCTCTAATATTCGATAGAAAGCTCTTTTCGATACGAACCCAACGGTTCCGGTTTTAGGAGAATCCGACGGTCGGATCTCCCGTAATGGTCATTCGAAGTCAATGGTCGAAATTCGCGAACTACCGCGACGCGGTGCGTTCTATTCAGGCCATTATATATATATATATATATATATTATATATATATATTTCATCGATTTCCTTTCAAAACGTATTTTATAAATCGTTTTGAAATTCGTTTTCAAAACGATTTCAACTTCATATTCAATTTCAAAACAAAATTGAATATTCCGTATCATCGATATATAAATGATAGTATTTTCAAAATATTATATTTTGAAATCAATTTCTTTTCGATATTCATTATAAAAATGAATAAAATTGATATAGATATCGTTTACATCAAATTGGCGCATATCTAATCCACACGACTTGACATATTTCAATAACTTCGTTATTCTATTCAACAAATGAATATTTTCTTCAACACATGAATTTTCTTTTATTCAACACATGAATATATATTTTATTCAACACATGAATTTTCTTCTATTCAACACATGAATATATATTTTATTCAACACATGAATTTTCTTTTATTTTCCAAATTGGGATGAGGCCCAATCAATTACCATATAATGTTATTTATATGGATTCTATACAACACATGTATATAATAGCAATGATAAATAATCAACCATCATCCAAAGTGCACCACACAACTGCATAAGCATTAAATATAAATAATTAACGCTTACACAGTCTGTCAACCCATCGATTGAGATACAACTAAACAATCGGGATTAGTGTACGTCAAATATCATCGCAGTACCCGTGTGGGGTTTCACTCAACAAACACAGATTTTTATTTGTGCAGTTAGGCGATGTGTAAAATTTATCGTCCCAATCAATATCCTTCAAATGGGTGTACATAAACAAACCGTCCGATTTGTTCATAAATATTTATTTTATACAATCAATTTTCACAACACACCAATCCAACAAACTAGTCATCCATGGTCTGTGGACGACGGGTGTCGGGTGCTGCTAAGTACCGTCTGCATCCTAGTAAATATTTCAACTAGAAAATAAATTAAAAGTGAGAAGTTCTCACCTTTGGGTTCCACTCCTCCATTCTTTATCTCTGAACGGTCTGGATTTGTTCGAAATTCCAATGCATCCTTTTCACGCTGTTCATAGTTTAAAAAAAATCACATTTTTATCGTTTCATTCTAATAAATAAAAATCATATTTTTATTTCTACTTAATATATTTATTTGTGTGATTATTTTATAAATAACATACATAGGCTAAAAATTATATTTTTATCTTTCTAAAAATAATTTCATGCCATACACTAGTTAGAAATCATATTTTTATAATGGCACTTCATATATAAAAATCATATATTTATTATCTCTATAATATAAAAATCATATTTCTATAACCTCTACTATATAAAAATCATATTTTTATATTGCTATTTATATTTTTATAAAAACGATGCTAATTTTATTCTAAAAGCAATGCAAATTTTATTTAAAATAGATCTATTTATCATTTACAAACAATACTATTTTATATATGAATCACATTCAAAACAAAGTTATTTCTTGCAAAAATTTACATTTTTACCCTATTTATATATATAATAAAAACTACATTTTTTATATACTAATCTATTTATATATATATAAATATTTTAAAACAATTGTCATTTATATATTTAAATTTAAAAACAAAACTTAATTAAATTTAATTACATAAAGGCTCACCTTTCTTTCTCTGATACACGGCAACACTCATCAAACAAGGCTCCAAACCTAGGGTAGGAATTTGCGCGTAAACCGAGACGATTGACGGCGATCCGCTGCAACCACGAGCTCCACCATCTAGTGGGCTTCCCACGCTACCCCACCTTGCCAAGCTCGATCGCCGGAGTTGACTAGAAACTGATAGGAAGCGGAGCCAGTTCGAGCTCGAGATTCGAGCTGTGTATCAAACGAGGAAACCCGATGTTGGCATGGATTTGTAGACTGGAGGAAGCTCTTCATAATTCTCCAAAGCATGAGGGTTTAATTCTTCACGGATTTTACGAGAATTGAGGGGGGGAAATCGAGCCCCTTTCTGCCTTTGATTTTGAACAACGGCGGCAACGATAATAGTGGCTAGGGTTTGTTGTTTATACATATGTATATTTATTTATATTATTTTAATTCAAGAATACGTGTTCTTGTAAACGAACTCCAAATCGTAGCCAACGACTGTTGCCCCTAGCCAAACACCCCTATTCCGAACACAACGGGATATGTTTCGTTAAGCTAATTTGATCGTTTCAATTAGTTTTCGCTAAAATCAAAATATAAATCAATATATTGAATTTGAACGCCCATTTCAATTTACCGGGGCCACATACGGACCCCAAAAATTCCCGAAAAATATTTTCTAGCTTCGTATTGACGATACGGTCCTAACAAAACTAATTTCGTAAAATTATGACATCGTTTGAAAAATGGCCATTTTCTGGTCGTCGAAATTGACTTAATCTGTCAAAACACGTTTTCTTTTGCCACGCTCACATATCGATTTCAAAAATTATGAATTTTGAAACCTAGCAATAATTTGACATCCCGGATCCAACAAAAGTGTTTTCGTCGAAAACAAAGGTCATTTGCAAAATGGCTATTTTTAAGGGCCAAAATTCCATAGCGACTATTCTGAATTTTCAACTGGGCCTAACTTTTTATTCCCGCAATGAAATTTCAATTTTTCGGATTCGTTGGAAAGATATTTTCAAATAGATTCTAATATTTTCGGTTTCTCTAAAATCCAGTTTATTTTGAATCCTGTACATTCATTTGAAAATTAAATCGAATTTTCGAACTACCGCGCCATTTTCAATTCCTTTTATAATTAAAAATAAATATTTATATTCTAACGACAATTTATATAAATATATACGTTCTAATTCTATTCGAAATAAATTTCTCGTCGTTATTATTTAAAATAATTCATTTTAAATATTCAAAATTCATTAAAATTGCCAAAATAAAAATTTTAAATTGGCTCAGATTTCCGGGATATTACAATCTCCCCCACTTAAAACTTTTCGTCCCCGAAAAGGAACGAAGCTGAAAGTTATTTAACTAATTAACTCAACTTTCATTCTTTTCATTGTGGCTTAAGTTCTTCAAATTTTCAGTTTCTAAGAACTTTCAAAATTTTCAAAAATTTGGCTAACACCTTAAATTTCCGAAAAATTTCGCCATAACCTCCCCTGCACCGGGAGCATCTGGATATTTCAAACAGCCTCCCATGGCCCTCACCAATCCAAAAGAAAAAGAAAAAGCCAAGCAGCTAGCCAATTGACTCATAAAATCATCAAAAACACTAAGAAATACAATAAACATGTACCTATTTGTCGGGCAAACAATTTTATTCCTCTGCTCTAGCCTCCTTGCTGTTACATGTTCAGTGTATATACATGTACATATATGCATTTCCAAATAATTTTCAATTTAGTTCAATATTGGGCGCAATTTGTGTTAATGGTTCCAAATTCTAATTAATCAAAACAATAATCAAACAACACAATCAGCAATCAATTTGTTGATTAACGTTTCAAATTCATAATTTTGATATATATACAGAAAATCATGTTTTGATGCCAAATCACAACAATAAGCCCTATCTAGTTTTGGTTCTCACACCAGTCAGTTCGAAATATATAGATATCACACTTTCGGAACTCGGACAATAATTCTGATGATGTCCGAACTATCATCAGAATCTCCGGGTTACTAGAGTGTGATTCTATATCTATCCAGTATATTAAAACTTCAAATACACGCGGATCAGACGTATACGCAAAATCTTTATATACTTGATTGTCCAAATACATATAAAAATAATAATCAAACACGAATAATTGATCTAAATTTTCAGAACAAAATTTGTTTTCCTTTTTCAAAACAACACTCTTCACACACGTTCTAGGATCTTACTGATCCTATCTCTAACGAGTCATTTTTATTGGATATTACTAATCTAATCTCTGATGAATTATTTCGTATGGTCCTAATGTGTCTTGTTCTCGAGCTTTGTAAACCAAATCTCTGATACCAAGCTGACACGACCCGAACTTCCCCGTGAAGGAAAGCACGGACTACTTTGAGAACAAGCCACATCGGAACACAAACGGAAGAATATTTCATTGTTAATTACAAAAATTCCATCAGAATACAAGAATATACAGAGTATAAACAAATATTACACATAAAATATCAGAGATTTACAATACATAACATAGCAGCGGAAAATAATACAAAACATAACTGAAAGTAATACACAAATACATAGCTTTCCGAGTATCGTTCCAGCTGTAAACCAGGATCCTGTGAATACAAATCTACAAAACCAAAACTACTAGCTTCACGTGTGGAAAATAGGGGCACCTAGAGTTTAGGTTTAAAACAATAAACTCCAGGTCAGTCATGTGAGTGGTGTGAAAACTAAAATAGTTATTAATCTTTATTTTAAATTTCGGTAAATCAAGAGACCACGCCGTATAACACGGAACGAGTTTCCTCCCAAGAATACCTGTGCATAAAACAACAGCGCAATGCTAAATAAAGAACAATGAAGCTAATATAAGACCCAGGTCCCATCACACAATGCAACACAAGTCGGAGGATTGGCATTACCTTATAATAGCCAAAGAATGCTTGATATGTTAAAAAAAATCATTTGATACTATTATAAGTGCATAGTGTATAAAACAACTTCAAATATAAATGTATCAATCCTAGACGGCATGGGTATCATATATCATGTCGCCAATACTAGGCTCTACAATCAAAACCACAAATGTCACATAATTGGAAGTTGGATTTCCATCTGTGAACCAAGGCTAGGGATTGTCCTTACAGCTTCGAGACACTCTAGCCCGTGTCTCAGGAACAGAACGCATCGTCCCTTAGGAGCCACAGGGCCAGTCCATCGATGTGGATTATAATGCCTCAACACTGCATTTCCCCGTCCTATGGGGCGTCAATGAGTCCAATGAATCCATCGGTCCAGTATCGACCGATATATCTGAGGCGCCTAGCATTCCTACAACCACATAAGTCAAACTCGTCAGGGCGTGTAAAACCACTGACGCCAATTCTAGCTAGAAGGAAACGCATGTCCTCCCTGGATCCTTCTCCCATTTCTGGTTCACAACGGGGTGTGAGGCTCGCGAATCAACGCTACGCAAATCGATGCCACATATTCCATGCTTTGATCATCAACCACAAGACTTTGCTTTTCAATAAAAGCCTTGATCATTTGCATCTCAGCATGCCACACAGGCAAACCACTCCATGCAACCGATATCCATTAATCATAAAAAATGATATCCAATGTCAGATACACAATCCATTTACAAGTTCGTTCTAGGTCTGAACGAAACCGGAGGTGTAATGACCCGGAAAAATGCGATCTTGGTTATCCGATATACAACACACATCGAACACCCAAGGATCAAAAAATAACTGAATAGTTAATGAAAGAAATTAGAAGGTGAGGAAAGATAAGATAGAAACTTAGAATAGAAGAAGAAGAAGAACACAACATCAGAGTAACACGAATGTCACAGTGGAACGAATAACTTATAATATATAACATAACTTGAAATATACATCTGTACTTGAATATACATCATTATCAAAGTACAACACTTACAACACAGCGGAAATAACTATAGCTATATAATCCTGAAGCCTCCTGCTCCAAGCTCTTCCAATATATCTGTAAATCCTGACTACTTGACTGCCCGTACAAAATTGGGTACCCAAGAGTTTAGGGAAAACAACAAAATAAACTCCGGGTCAGTCATAGGACTGGTATGAGTAAAACAGTTTAAGCAGGTAAATGATATCTCCTAAGACCACGCCGTATAACGAAACGGGTTTTCCCCTTATGAGAATCCAAAATATCTTTATATCAAAAACCTTTTGATATTATAATAATGGCTATCAACCACAATATAATAATCATCTAGCAGAAATGCTTTCATCTCACGTTCTACATATATCGTATACAATCAAAACCGCAAGCACGTGTTGGGTAATGGATTTCCAACTATGACAAGGTATGGAACCACCTTTCGCTAGTGTACCTCTAGAAAGGAATACACTGGGTTCAATAAGAACATCTTGCAACCCGGCCACACATGACCGACCACTCATTTCGCTTGAGTGTATCGAATGTATATCACCAACGGTTGGAATCAACAACCGTTTCCCGAATGGGACAACATCAACAATAGATTTTTTTGAAGTAAATGAAACTCTAGATCAGGTGATTATACACCATACTTCAGAGCGACCGACTTAGCCATGCTGCCTGCCCGATTTCTATCATTTACCGGTTGATGAGGCTTGAGGTTATGCTTCATCATCACATCAGATTCAATTCGAATGCCACATTGTCAGATCCATCGAAAATCACTAATTGACGTCTACAACAGTACATTACATGTTAGCTAAAAGAAGTTTCCTTCTCCGCTTCCACTCTTCTTGGTACGGTTGAAGAAATCAATGTACGTGACCTTTCCGGAAATACTCTGTCAGACATTCATCCATACAAGTCATCCAGGAACAGGATGAACCGAAGGCACTATTCAGTACATCCATCTTAGGCACTATTATCTAAGACTTATACAATAGCCCTTGCACTTTACTCCATCTTCAATTATCTTTGGCATATATGATTCACAACGCTTATGCCAATACAGAGTGGTTCTTTGGATAATAATCCAACCGGTCTCTCCACATTAACAACGTTAAAATGGTCAAAACTTTGATAGTCTGTGATTTAACTATCAAAGAAAAACAGGTGTGCAAAACAACGATATTATTTCCAGATGGAAAATTATATCGATCAAACATCATTTAACATTTATCTCTTAGTTCATTTTTCATCTCCTGTTTCCCTATATTCAACATTTCTTATTTTCTAAATTTAGAAAATATATGTCATTACCATTGGAAAACATTTCCATTTCTTGTTTTCTATATCAGAAAACATTTCTGGTTCTTATTTGGAAAACATTTCCAAAACTCCTTTATTAGGCTTAGACAGATGTTTAAACAAACCATCGCGATGCCAACTCAAACCATTACGCTTATTAACTAAATTCCTTTAACCCACCTTCACTATCGAACTTTAACCATTCCTTAGTTAAAAATGAAGTCAATCATGTTGGGGTTATACTACCTCTCAGACCTTAACTGAACAACGTTTCTAACCTTGAAATAGACAAAGTCCACCTTTTAATTCTTTAACAAACTTCTTTACGTAACTCTCTTTCGAATCCTCTCTATTCGATAATTCTTTCCTTCGATAAGGTATATTTGATAACTCTATTCAATTTACTCTATTCGGTTAACCTTTATCAATTAACTCTATTGGACTAACGCTATTGGATTAACTCTATCGGACTAACGCTATTGATTTACTCATTTCACTTAACTCCTTTCGAATAAACTATATTCGATAACTCCTTTTACTTTATTCGAATAAACTATATTCAAATAAACCCTTTTACTTTATTCGAATCACTAATATTCGATTAACCCTTTTACTTTATTCGAATCACTAATATTCGATTAACTAAATTGATTCTATTCGGATAAACTATATTCGATTTACTCCTTTGATTTAACTCTAATCGATTAACTCCATCGAATAACTAAATTCGATAACTCCTTCGAATAACCAAATTTGATAACTCCTTCGAATAACGAAATTCGATAATTCCTTTCGAATAAACTATACTCGATTACTCACTTCGATTAAACTAATCGATAACTCTTTTCGATTAAACTATAATCGATAACTCCTTCGATTAACAAATAGTCAATAAATCCATCGATTAACTAATAATCGATAACTCCTTTCCTTTAACTCTATTCGAATAAACTAATATTCGATAACTATATTTAAATAACTCTAGTTCGATTTAACTCTATTGATTAACTCTAACTGATTAACTCTTTTAACTCTATTTATTCTAACAAGTAAATATGTCCTTTTACCTCGATTTATTTCCTAAATAAAATAACCCCTTTTCTTTTATTTATTTCCTAAACAAATAAATCCTTTTTCCTTTATTTATTTCCTAAATAAATAAATCCTTTCACTTTTATTTATTCCCTAAATAAATAAACAATCCCATTAAATCTATTTGTAAATGTTCTACAAATATTTCCTTTCAATTCTATTTGTACATGACTTACAAATATTTCCTTATTTCATAACTTATCCTTCGATTTTATAGTTATTTTCTTTTATAAAAATCCTTTTCCTTTTCTATATAAAATCCATCGATTTTATATAAATAATTCATTTTAAAAATACACTTTGAAAATCCCTTTTCCTACATCCAGTATTTCTTATGGTATTTAACATACCATATAACAACGATAAGTATCGTCCAAACACACATAATCAACAAACAGATTATATATCACATCATATATCACAATAAATAAATGTTGAGGAATCCAGTTGGATTCCTCCAACCTGTTTCCCTGCATCCACAGATGTTACACAATAAAATCAACATCACTTTCAGTTCCATATGATATATTCTGTTAAACAGAATCAATATAGAAATTCAACTAACTGACTAGCAGTTCAATCAAACAACCAACACACAGTCAACCAGCCAATATTTAACAGTTCTAAAAATACAACATGAAATTATAAGCTGTTCAGAGTTAGTGAGATTTACTCACTTTGGCAGTTCATCGTTAACGAACGATAAACTGTTTGTTTGATTTGAATCAAACAATTTATTTCGCCATAAATTCGTACAAGCCCCAATCCACTTCCAGTCAGCTTCATTGTGAACACTCGTCCATACGATCCTAACGGATACAACTGTTCGTAATTCTGATCACGTATGATAATGATATTCATTTTACAAGTTAACGCACATATTTAAATTAAATATACTTTGGATATAACATTTCAAAAGGGCCTTAACTTTTTCCTCTTGGCCCACTTAGCCAGCCCATACTCACGGTATACCCAGCCCGTCGGTTTTCATCTCCCTCAAAACCGATTTCTCCAGTAAAGCTCCAAGTCATGGCCGAAGTTCCATGCTCAAACAACCATCCCTCTTACACTTTAAACACCATACTCAAATACCCGCTATAAATCTCTTCGATTCCCTTTTCTCCTCCACCCAAATTGCCGAACTCTGACTCCTCATCTTGCATCGCGTTCGTCAGTCTCAACATCACAATCCTGAGAACTACCGTAACTTTTCATCACCAGTATCCCAAAATGTTTGCTACAAATTGTATTTCGATCCCCATACTCCAAAACCAAACTCGGATTCCTCCGTCGCTGCTTAAATCGAGGACGAGCTATAACCCTAACCGCCGCTGGTGAACTTTCAGCATGCAAAAAAAATGACGTCGAGCAACGAAAAACACCTGCTGTATTGAAGCTCTTCCTCTCAGCAACTCATATATGTTTGTTTCATGATTTGTAGATTTTATTTGGTTTTCTATAGATTTTTGATTGAGGATTTATTCACGTTGGAAAAAGAATTTGGTGGCGGCTTGCTTTTGATTTTATACAGGGATGAAAATAGTGTGTGGCCGTAATGGTGAAGTTGTGGCTTGGTTTGGTCCACTTACACATTTAAGATATTTTATTAAATATCATTTTATATTTGTTTCTAACTTCTAAAAATTCGTGTGATCACACATGATACCCAAAAATCACGGAAATGAACATACACCTTCAATTCGACATTACGATCCCAATGAAACTGGTTTCTTCGAATTCCGACTTCATATGCTCACACAACGTATTTTTAACCATCAAAATACTGAATGTTTTTCACTCTAAAAATCCATACGGCCACACAGTGACTTCAAAAATCACGGAAATTGAAATCTATCAATAATTTAATATTGCGGATTCAACAAAATTGGTTTCGTCGAATTCTGAGGTCGTTTGCAAAATTGGCTATTTTTAAAGCTCTGAATGACCCATTTAAATATATAAATATATCTAAATATGATTAAATTAAATACAAATAAATTTATATTATCGTCTATACTCACAGTGGAATAGCATACAGCTCTACTGGGATTTATAACTCGATATTCACTTCTGGGTCAACCCGATATTCGATTTACATTGAAATTACTTTTAAAAATATAAATAATTCCTTTATAAATTATAAAGGAATTCCACAACGACTTTTCGAAAATTTGATTTGGACATAAATCAAAATCTACACGACGAATTCCCGATTTTTCTCTTCCACTAGAAAGATATAATCCACCAGCTCCACACGTTTCTTGTTTCACAGAAATCCGGCTTAAAACGAATCCTGTACATTCAGTTGAAGTTCAAGTCGCCAATTTACGAACTGCAGCGCCATTTCGAGCTCGATTTTAATTATATTATAATTCTATGTTCAAGCTGTCGTTCAAATAATATATTCGTTATTCTAATTCAGTTCTAAACTGAATTAAATATCACAGATGATCCAGTTCACACCATATTGCCATTTCAGCCAATTCTGATTATTTCAGAATTTTTTTTAATTTATTATTTTAATTAAATATTCACCATTATTTAATTCCACGACCATTAAATTCACTATATCACTATTTATATAATTAAATAAATTAATTATAATACCTCTGCCAATGCGGGTCATTACATTCTTCCCCACTTAAAATAATTTCGTCCTCGAAATTGCTAAGGTAGAGTACGACCCTATCGACTGGCTAGAACATATTTGTTCACTTCTTAACTTTAGTTTCAACTGAATCAATTTAATTTCTATTTAATTATTAATTTATTCTTATCAACGAAAATTTCCAAAAATCCTGAAAATTTTCTAACACCTTAACTTTTCGGAAAATTTCGCCAGCACCTCCTTTGTACTGGTCAATCGGTCAAACTCCAACTCGCCTCTCGGGGCCATCTCCATCCCAAAAGAAAATCAAACAGCCAAGCGGCTTGCCAATTCGGCTCATAAATCTTATATCGAATAGAAATATAAACTTGTACCTTTTGTCGGCATATCTTTATATCCTTTCCACCTGTTATCATTTCAGCGGATACAAGGGTCATCCCAATCAAATCCCAATCTGCTTTTATCCACGACACAACCATTCGCTTATATCCGAGCCAAATATCATTTCGACTCAAGTTTCTTCTCGATTCCCAACTCTTAACTTGATTATCACATTACACTTCAAATTTGAATCTCACAATCCAATTTGTCTTGATATTATTCTAATTCAATCTCAGTTACCACTTTACTAGCTTTACTTTAATTCAATTTTACTTTCACAAATTTCTGTTAAATTTGTTTTTAATTCAACCAGTCTTTCCCTGGGAATTTTTAGACAGTTCACTCTTTTCAAAAATCAAAATTTCCTTTTGACCATGTCACTGAGCCCTTAATTAATATTCCATTAGTTAAATCACTTCTCTATTTCTTTATCATTATTTGTTAACCAAATATTTTCAATAACCATATTGGCCTTTTATGTTATTTGGAAAACATTTCCGAATATCGCCTTCCTTTATTTTCTAAACTTTAGAAAATATATGCTATTTATAACTGGAAAATATTCCAATTACTTATCTCTTTTCCGATCTCGTTTATTTCTATACTTAGGAAATATTCTTTATTATATTTCCAAGCTTACACTTATTTGGGTTAAAATGGATGTTGTGTAAAACATCGTTACGACAACCCAAATACTATATTCAACTAACTCTTATTCAACATTGATCTTCAAGCCTGAAATCTTACTATTTATTTATTAACAATGAAATCAATCAAGTTAGGGTATAACTACCCCTCAGACCTTGACTGAATAACATTTATAACGTCAAAACAGATATGACTACTTACTTGAATAATCAATACCATACAACTACTTATTCACTTTTAAATACGTATACACTTCCTCTTTCTAGTCTTACTAGATTTTATTCTTAGTCTTCCTTTTTGATTTTACTATTCTATTTCTAAGTTTGTTTCCTTATCGACTTCTATATGTATCGACACGTTGATTTCTAACTATCTAATTATCTCAAAAATATTCTAACTCCTTAAATTCTCGGAAAAATTCGCCATAACCTCCTTTGTACCAGGAGCATTGGGATATTTAAAATAGCCTCCAATGGCTCTCACCAGTCTAAAAGAAAAAGAAAAAGCCAAGCGGCTAGCCGATACGGCGCATAAAATCTCATATATGAATTAAATACATACCTTTTCGTCGAGCATTCTATTTATATACCTTCATACCTTATCCATACCTATCTCATGTATATTTATACCTGCCCAATCTATTTTAACTATACCCGGTCGTTTTAACTCAATTCGTTAATAAATTTGTTAATTAACTCTTTAGTCTACTTCACTTTTATATTTGAACATGACATGTTCAAATATATTTTAAATTGCTTATTAACTAATTTGAATCCAAATTTCAAATTTAAGTTCTATATTCTATGTCGAATATCCATTTACAAATCCAATTCACCTTTCAAAGTTCAACTTCAAATTCAAACTCGATTAACTAATTCCTCTTCGACTTAGTTAATTTTATTCAATTCCTATTCAAATTTTATATCATAAATCCCATTTGAATTTCTATATTCAAATTCTATATATTCAAATTCTATTATTCAAATTCTATATATCAAATTCTATATTATAAATCCCATTTTGAAATTCAACACAACTTGCCTTTCCCAAAACAAATTCATAACAGTATCCCTGGTAGTAATTCGTCACTTACAACTTGAAAATGAATACTGATGATGCAGCTGTCATCATCAGAATCTATTTTCCAGCGATCTAAGTGAGTTCAATACTATAAAATCATTTCTAAACATGTCCATTCATTTCAAAATATAATTCACACTGCTTGTAAAACAATTTAAAATCTCCCAAGATCTTATTTTTTTCCTTACTTTTAATCCAAATCCATTTACAAACACTTATCCAATTTTCCCGAGTTTTAATTCAATTTATGGTTTAAATTTCAGATTTAACTCATCTGATTTCACGTATTTCACTTATATGAATTCTGAATGGTTATTTACATAACCATTTAATTTATAATATTATTCGATTATAATAACAACCAATATATCCATCATACTATAATTTTGATATATATATATCTTCTCTATATCAAGATATACCTTGGGTAAACTTATTTTAATTTACCCTCTTTTTTCAAAACATATCGTGTCGACCCATCGTATTCGAGTGTTTATAAACTCCTACCGATACAGTGGATCAAACTGATCGACCAGAACTCATAAACAACTCAACCAATAAATCTCCACAAAATAAAACAAATTTTTATATTCACTCGTATATATACACTCGACTCAATCTAGGGTATTGCTAACCCCATCTCTACTGAGTCACGCCACAGAGCCAAGGTAATTCACTTAACCTTATGCTCTGATACCAACTATAACGACCCGGAAAAATGCGATCTTGGTTATCCGATATACAACACATATCGAACATCCAAGGATCAAAAAATAACCGAATAGTTAATGAAATAAATTAGAGGGTGAGGAAAGACAAGATAGAAACTTTGAATGGAAGAAGAAGAAGAACACAACATCAGAGTAACACGAACCTCACAGCGGAACGAATAACATATAATATATATAACATAACTTGAAATATACATCTGTACTTGAATATACATCATTATCAAAGTACAACACTTACAACACAACGGAAATAACTATAGCTATATAATCCTGAAGCCTCCTGCTCCAAGCTCCTCTAGTATATCTGTAAATCCTGACTACCTGACTGCCCGTACAAAATTGGGCACCCAAGAGTTTAGGGAAAACAACAAAATAAACCCCGGGTCAGTCATGGGACTAGTATGAGTAAAATAGTTTAAAACAGTTTAAGCAGGTAAATGATATCTCATAAGACCACGCCGTATAACGGAACGGGTTTTTCCCTTATGAGAATCCAAAATATCTTTATATCAAAAACCTTTTGATATTATAATAATGGCTATCAACCACAATATAATAATCATCTAGCAGAAATTCTTTCATCTCACGTTTTACATATCTAGTATACAATCAAAACCGCAAGCACGTATTGGGTAATGGATTTCCAACTATGACAAGGTACGGAACCACCTTTCGCTAGCGTACCTCTAGGAAGGAATACACTGGGTTCAACAAGAACATCTTGCAACCCGGCCACACATGACCGACCACTCATTTCGCTTGAGTGTATCGAACGTATATCACCAACGGTTGGGATCAACAACCATTTCCCGAATGGGACAACATCATCAATAGATTTTTTCGAAGTAAATGAAACTCTAGATCAGGTGATTATACACCCTACTTCGGAGCGACCGACTTAGCCATGCTGCCTGCCCGATTTCTGTCATTTACCGGTTGATGAGGCTTGAGGTTACGCTTCATCATCACATCAGATTCACTTCGAATGCCACATTGTCAGATCCATCGAAAATTACTAGTTGACGTCTACAACAGTACATTACGTGTTAGCTAAAAGAAGTTTCCTTCTCCGCTTCCACTCTTGGTACAGTTGAAGAAATCAATGTACGTGACCTTTCTGGAAATACTCTGTTGGACATTCATCCATACAAGTCATCCAGGAACAGGATGAAACGAAGGCACTATTCAGTACATCCATCTTAGGCACTGTTATCTAAGACTTATACAATAACCCTTGCACTTTACTCCGTCTTCAATTATCTTTGGCATATATGATTCGCAACGCTTATGCCAATACAGAGTGGTTCTTTGGATAATAATCCAACCGGTCTCTCCATATTAACAACGTTAAAATGGTCAAAACTTCGATAGTCTGTGATTTAACTATCAAAGAAAAACAAGTGTGCAAACAACGATATTATATCCAGAAATTTATATCGATCAAACATCATTTAACATTTATCTCCTTAGTTCAGTTTTCATCTCCTGTTTCCCTATATTCAACATTTCTTATTTTCTAAATTTAGAAAATATATGTTATTACCATTGGAAAACATTTCCATTTCTTGTTTTCTATATCAAAAAACATTTCTGGTTCTTATTTGGAAAACATTTCCAAAAATCCTTTATTGGGCTTAGACAGATGTTTAAACAAACCATCGCGATGCCAACTTAAACCATTATGCTTATTAACTAAATTCCTTTAACCCACCTTCACTATCGAACCTTAACCATTCCTTAGTCAATAATGAAGTCAATAAAGTTGGAGTAATACTACCTCTCAGACCTTAACTGAACAACTTTTCTAACCTTGAAATAGACAAATTTCACCTTTTAATTCTTTAACAAACTTCCTTACGTAACTCTCTTTCGAATCATCTCTATTCGATAATTCTTTCCTTCGATAAGGTATATTCGATAACTCTATTCAATTTACTCTATTCAATTAACCCTTATCAATTAACTCTATTGGACTAACGCTATTGGATTAACTCTATCGGACTAACGCTATTGATTTACTCGTTTCACTTAACTCCTTCCGAATAAACTATATTTGATAACTCCTTTTACTTTATTCGAATAAACTATATTCGATTAACCCCTTTTACTTTATTCGAATCACTAATATTCGATTAACCCCTTTTACTTTATTCAAATCACTAATATTCGATTAACTCAATTGATTCTATTCGAATAAACTATATTCGATTTACTCCTTTGATTTAACTCTAATCGATTAACTCCATCGAATAACTAAATTCGATAACTCCTTCGAATAACCAAATTCGATAACTCCTTCGAATAACCAAATTTGATAATTCCTTTCGAATAAACTATATTCGATTACTCACTTCGATTAAACTAATCGATAACTCTTTTCGATTAAACTATAATCGATAACTCCTTCGATTAACAAATAGTCGATAAATCCTTCGATTAACTAATAATCGATAACTCCTTTCCTTTAACTTTATTCGAATAAACTAATATTCGATAACTCTATTTAAATAACTCTAGTTCGATTTAACTCTATCGATTAACTCTAACTGATTAACTCTTTTAACTCTATTTATTCTAACAAGTAAATATGTCCTTTTACCTCTATTTATTTCCTAAATAAATAACCCCTTTTCTTTTATTTATTTCCTAAATAAATAAATCCTTTTTCCTTTATATATTTCCTAAATAAATAAATCCTTTTACTTTTATTTATTCCCTAAATAAATAAATAATCCCATTAAATCTATTTGTAAATGTTCTACAAATATTTCCTTTCAATTCTATTTGTACATGACTTACAAATATTTCCTTATTTCATAACTTATCCTTCAATTTTATAATTGTTTTCTTTTATAAAAGTCCTTTTCCTTTTCTATATAAAATCCATCGATTTTATATAAATAATTCATTTTCAAAATACACTTTGAAAATCCCCTTTCCCACATTCAGTATTTCTTATGGTATTTAACATACCATATAACAACGATAAATATCGTCCAAACACACATAATCAACAACAGATTATATATCACATCATATATCACAATATATGAATCACAGTAAAATAAATGTTGAGGAATCCAGTTGGATTCCTCCAACCTGTTTCCCTGCATCCACAGATGTTACACAATAAAATCAACATCACTTTCAGTTCCATATGATATATTCTGTTAAACAAAATCAATATAGAAATTCAACTAACTGACTAGCAGTTCAATCAAACAGCCAACTCACAGTCAATTAGCCAATATTTAACAGTTCTAAAAATAAAACATGAAATTTTAAGCTGTTCAGAGTTAGTGTGATTTACTCACTTTGGCAGTTCATCGTTAACGAACGATAAACTGTTTGTTTGATTTGAATCAAACAATTTATTTCACCATAAATTCGTACAAGCCCCAATCCACTTCCAATCAGCTTCATTGTGAAGCTCTCGTCTATACGATCCTAACGGATCCAACCGTTCGAAATTCTGATCACGTATGATAATGATATTCATTTTACAAGTTAACGCACATATTTAAATTAAATATACTTTGGATATAACATTTCAAAAGGGCCTTAACTTTTTCCTCTTGGCCCACTTAGCCAGCCCATACTCACGGTGTACCCAGCCCGTCGGTTTTCATCTCCCTCTAAACCGATTTCTCCAGTAAAGCTCCAAGTCATGGCCGAAGTTCCATGCTCAAACAACCATCCTTCTTACACTTTAAACATCAAACTAAAATACCCGCTATAAATCTCTTCGATTCCCTTTTCTCCTCCACCCAAAATGCCAAACTCTGACTCCTCATCTTGCATCGCGTTCGTCGGTCTCAACATCACAATCCTGAGATCTACCGTAACTTTTAATCACCAGTATCCCCAAATGTTTGCTACAAAGTGTATTTCGATCCCCATACTCCAAAACCAAACTCGAATTCCTCCGTCGCTGCTTAAATTGAGGTCGAGCTGTAACCCTAACCGCCGCTGGTGAACTTTCAGCGTGCAAAAAAAATGATGTCGAGCCATGAAAAACACATGCTGTATTGAAGCTCTTCCTCTCAGCAACTCATATATGTTTGTTTCATGATTTGTAGATTTTATTTGGTTTTCTATAGATTTTTGATTGAGGATTTCTTCACGTTGGGAAAAGAATTTGGTGGCGGCTTGCTTTTGATTTTATACAGGGATGAAAATAGTGTGTGGCCGTAATGGTGAAGTTGTGGCTTGGTTTGGTCCACTTACACATTTAAGATATTTTATTAAATATCATTTTATATTTGTTTCTAACTTCTAAAAATTCATGTGATCACACATGATACCCAAAAATCACGGAAATGAACGTACACCTTCAATTCGATATTACGGTCCCAATGAAACTGGTTTCGTCGAATTCCGACTTCGTATGCTCATACAGCCTATTTTAAACCATCAAAATACTGACTGTTTTTCACTCTAAAAATTCGTACGACCACACGGTGTCTTCAAAACTCACGGAAATTGAAATCTACAAATAATTTAATATTGCGGATTCAACAAAATTGGTTTCGTCGAATTCTGAGGTCGTTTGCAAAACTGACTATTTTTAAAGCTCTGAATGACCCATTTAAATATATAAATATATTTAAATATAATTAAATTAAATACAAATAAATTTATATTATCGTCTATACTCACAGTGGAATAGCATACAGCTCTACTGGGATTTATAACTCGATATTCCCTTCTGGGTCAACCCGATATTCGATTTATATTGAAATTCCTTTTAAAAATATAAATAATTCCTTTATAAATTATAAAGGAATTCCACAACGACTTTTCTAAAATTTGATTTGGACATAAATCAAAATCTACACGATGAAATCCCGATTTTCTCTTCCACTAGAAAGATATAATCCACCAGCTCCACACGTTTCTTGTTTCACATAAATCCGGCTTAAAACGAATCCTGTACATTCAGTTGAAGTTCAAATCGCCAATTTACGAACT
This sequence comes from Allium sativum, assembly GCA_030737875.1. NCBI lineage: Eukaryota > Viridiplantae > Streptophyta > Magnoliopsida > Asparagales > Amaryllidaceae > Allium > Allium sativum. The sequence goes on along the minus strand of CM060923.1, from coordinate 533,132,623 downwards.
GCAGCGCCATTTCGAGCTCGATTTTAATTATATTATAATTCTATGTTCATACCGTCATTCAAATAATATATTCGTTATTGTAATTCAATTCTAAACTGAATTAAATATCACAGATGATCCAGTTCACACCATATCGCCATTTCAGCCAATTCTGATTATTTTAGAATTAAATATTTTTTTAATTTATTATTCTAATTAAATATTCACCATTATTTAATTCCACGACCATTAAATTCACTATATCACTATTTATATAATTAAATTAATTAATTATAATACCTCTGCCAATGAGGGTCATTACAGGAGGAACCTTATTCCTCGCATATCCATTGATCCCCAAATACGTCTGGACGATCACCAACCGATTCCCACCTCTTGGGTGTACGGCCCAATCAAGATCATCAGTAATTATCCAAACGATGTGAAGACCTCCGGTCTTCGACCACCGTCTTCATCCTCGACACCTCGTCGAATCAGTTATTCAGAATGGGATAAACCTGGTCTTTCTGAATAACTCGTGTATATAATATACAAGTTTTACACAAACACAACATACGCCTCATTCCAATTCAGAATATTCTTTTATTCAAATATTCACATCTATAGGGAAAGGTTCCCATTAATTTTATCAAAGATAAATTCTTTTAAATTTGTTCTTTAATTTTCTTTTGGTTTTCAATTCAAACCAAATTATGGTTTATCTAAACTAGTCGGGATTAACGAACCTTACCGAAGTAATCATTTGTTTTAAATTTCCCAATCCCAACCTATACATCCCAAGAAGTAAAACTGGTAATACTTCATATCTAACACCATGGTGTTATCGGTAAATTCAATTACCATTTCACGTTCAAATCTAATTAAAGATTTAGCTATCGCCTGGAGCAAAACTAGTGTTACTCCATTCTCGATCATTTCAATCTAATTAAAGATTCATTAAAACTCCACTTGGTTTTAATATTCCCAAAAATCAATATTAATGATTACTTAACTCGGCAAATCATATCCTATCTTTAACTGGGTTAAAGGACCAATGTCATTTAAAACACTGTTCACGATAAACCCAAAATCCCATTCTATTCCATCAGCCTTTAACCGTAAATTAGCAAGTGAACAATTACCTAAGTAATAACCCCTATGGCCGAAACCAACATCAGATCAATACCCAGGAAACCGTTCATCTTAACTAATCTCCAGTTAGTTTCTGATTTTCTTAACTCCGTTGGGTCTAAGAACAGTATTATTAAAGATACCATTCACGACAACACAAAATCACATTCCATTAATTATCGGATTAAAGAATGAATGTCGTTAAAACATAGTTCACGATAAACCCAAAAATCAATTCCAATTCAATTCCAATTAAATATTATTTAATTGTTACACTTCACTAAATCTAAATAAAAAGATTTAATCTTTTTCTCAACTGGGTTTAAGAACAGTGATAATGAAGACGCCATTCACGACAAACCCAAATCCCATTTGTTATTAAATATAAGGCTCTGAAGAGAAAACATATCGGCTTATATTCAATATCAAATACTACAACCAACAAACATCGTATTGGAAATAAGGATATAAATATATCTTTCAAATTTCCATAACAATATCTGTATAATCACGAAATTCAATATCGAAATATTCTGAAGATAATTTCGATTCAAATCCATTTCTAATTTATATATTAGAAATTCTGGTTATTTTCAAAACCATTTCAAATCCACTTTATTTATTTTAAAAATAAATGGATTATAATTCTAGTTCAAAACTAGTTCATTTCAATAAAAATCTATTTTTATCTTTTCAAATATGGAGTTTTTCATCCCAAATCTTTCCAAATCACTTCTTATGATTTTACACTAATTATTGATATTTTTAATAATTTTATCAAGGCCCGTACAGTCGATTTCCATCCACGGCCATCGAACTTCACTTACAGCAATCTTTTTCAAATTTGATTTGGACATAATTCCAAATCCAACCAATAGATTTCAAATCTCTAATATTCGTTAGAAAGCTCTTTTCGATACGAACCCAACGGTTCCGGTTTTAGGACAATACAATGGCCGGATCTCCCGTAATGTCCATTCTAAGTCAATGGTCAAAATTCGCGAAATGTTGCGGCGCGACGCGTTCTATTCAGGCCATTATATATATATAATATATAATACATAATATATATATGTATTATATATTTCGCCGATTTCCTTTCAAAACGTATTTTATAAATCGTTTTAAAATTCGTTTTCAAAACGATTTCAACTTCATATTCAATTTCAAATTAAAATTGAATATTCCGTATCATTGACACTTAAATTATAGTATTTTCAAAATATTATATTTTGAAATCAATTCCTTTTTGATATTCATTATAAAAATGAATAAAATCGATATGGATATCGTTCACATCAAAATGGCGCATATCTAATCAACACGACTTGATATATTTAATAACTTCGTTATTCTATTCAACAAATGAATATTTTCTTCAACACATGAATTTTCTTTTATTCAACACATGAATATATATTTTATTCAATACATGAATTTTCTTCTACTCAACACGTGAATATATATTTTATTCAACACATGAATTTTCTTTTATTTTCCAAATTGGAATGAGGCCCAATCAATTACCATATAATGTTATTTATATGGATTCTATACAACACATGTAAATAATGGCAATGATAAATAATAAACCATCATTCAAAGTGCAATATACAACTGCATAAGCATTAAATATAAATAATTAACGCTTACACAGTCTGTCAACCCATCGATTGACATACAACTAAACAATCGGGATTAGTGTACGTCAAATATCATCCCAATACCCGTGTGGGGTTTTAGTCAACAAACACAGATTTTTATTTGTGCAGTTGGACGATGTGTAAAATTTATCGTAACAATCAATATCCTTCAAATGGGTGTACATAAACAAACTGTTCGATTTGTTCATAAATATTTATTTTATATACACGTTAAAAATTATATTTTTAACTATAAAATATTTATTCAATCCACATCACACGATCAATTTTCACAACACAACAATCAAACAAACAAGTCATCCATGGTCTGTGGATGATGGGTGTCGGGTGCTGCTAAGCACCTTCTGCATCCTAGTATATATTTCAACTAGAAAATAAATTAAAAGCGAGAAGTTCTCACCTTTGGGTTCCATTCCTCCATTCTTTATTTCTGAACGTTTGGATTTGTTCGAAATTCCAACGCATCCTTTTCACGCCGTTCATTGATTAAAAAAAATCATATTTTTATCATTTCATTCTAGTAAATAAAAATCATATTTTTATTTCTATTTCATTTATTTCTTTGTGTGATTGTTTTATAAATAACATACATAGGCTAAAAATTATATTTTTATCTTTCTAAAAATAATTTCATGCCATACACTAGTTAAAAATCATATTTTTATAATGGCACTTCATATATAAAAATCATATATTTATTATCTCTATAATATAAAAATCATATTTTTATAACCTCTACTATATAAAAATCATATTTTTATAAAAACGATGCTAATTTTATTCTAAAAGCAATGCAAATTTTATTTAAAATAGAGCTACTTATTATTTGCAAACAATACTATTTTATATATGAATCACATTTAAAACAAAGTTATTTCTTACAAAAATTTACATTTTTGCCCTATGTTATATATATAATAAAAACTACATTTTTTATATATTAATCTATTTATATATATATATATATAAATATTTTAATACAATTGTCCTTTATATATTTAAATTTAAAAACAAAACTTATTTAAATTTAATTACATAAAGGCTCACCTTTCTTTCTCTGATACACGGCATCACTCATCGAACAAGGCTCCAAACCCAGGGTAGGAATTTGCGCACAAACCGAGACGAATGACGGCGATCCGCTGCTACCATGAGCTCCGCCATCGAGAGGGCTTCCCGCGCCACCCCCCTTGCCAAGCTCGATCGCCGGAGTTGACCAGAAACTGGCAGGAAGCGGCATCAGTTCGAGATCGAGATTCGAGCTGTGTATCGAACGAGGATACCCGATGTTGGCATGGATTTGTAGACTGGAGGAAGCTCTTCATAATTCTCCAAAGCATAAGGGTTTAATCCTTCATGGATTTTGCAAGAATTGAGGGGGAAAAATTGAGCCCCTTTCCGCCTTTGATTTTGAACAACGGCGACAATGATAATAGGGCTAGGGTTTGTTGTTTATATATATATTTATAATATTTTAATTCAAGAATACGTGTTCTTGTAAACGAGCTCCGAATCGTAGCCAACGTCTGTCGCCCCTAGCCAAATACCCCCATCTCGAACACAATGGGATATGTTTCGTTAAGCCAATTTGATCGTTTCAATCAGTTTTCGCTAAAATCAAAATATAAATCAATATATTGAATTTGAACGCACATTTCAATTTACCGGGGCCACATTCGGACCCCAAAAATTCCCAAAAAATATTTTCTAGCTTCGTATTGACGATACGGTCCTAACTAAACTAATTTTGTCAAACTCTAAGACCGTTTGAAAAATGGCCATTTTCTGGTCGTCGAAATTGACTTAAACTGTCAAAACACGTTTTATTTTTCCATGCTCACATATTGATTTCAAAAATTATGAATTTTGAAACCTTGCAATAATTTGGCATCCCGGATCCAACAAAAGTGGTTTCATCGGAAACAAAGGTCATTTGCAAAATGTCTATTTTTAAGGGCCAAAATTCCATAGCGACTATTCTGAATTTTCAAATGGGCCTAACTTTTTATTCCTGCTATGAAATTTCAATTTTTTAGATTCGTTGGAAAGATATTTTCAAATAGATAATAATATTTTTGATTTCACTAAAATCCGGTTTATTTTGAATCCTGTACATTCATTTGAAATTTGAAATTTGAAATCGAATTTTCGAACTACCGCGCCATTTTCAATTTCTTCTATAATTTAAAATAAATATTTATATTCTAACGACAATTTATATAAATATATACGTTCTAATTCTATTCGAAATAAATTTCTCGTTGTTATTATTTAAAATAATTCATTTTAAATATTCAAAATTCATTAAAATTGCCAAAATAAAAATTTTAAATTGGCTCAAATTTCCGGGTTATAACAATCTCCCCCACTTAAACGTTTTCGTCCCCGAAAAGGAACGAAGATGAAAGTTGTATAACTAATCAACTCAACTTTCATTATTTTCATTATGGCTTAAGTTCTTCAACTTTTCAGTTTCTAAGAACTTTTCAAAATTTTCAAAAATTTGGCTAACACCCTAAATTTCCGAAAAATTTCGCTATAACCTCCCCTGCATCGGGATATTTCAAACAACCTCCCATGGCCCTCATCAATCGAAAAGAGAAAGAAAATGCCAAGCAGCTAGCCAATTGGCTCATAAAATCATCAAAAAACCCAAGAAGTACAATAAATATGTACCTATTTGTTGGGCAAACAATTTTATTCCTCTGCTCTAGCCTCCTTGCTATGACATGTTCAATGTATATACATGTACATATATGCATTTCCAAACAATTTTCAATTCAGTTCAATATTTGATACAATTTAGCTTAATGGTTCCAAATTCTAATTAATCAAAACAATAATCAAACAACACAATCAACAATCAATTTGTTGATTAACGTTTCAAATTCATAATTTTGATATATATACAGAAAATCATGTTTTGATGCCAAATCACGAAAATAAGCCCTATCTAGTTTTGTTTCTCACACCAGTCAGTTGGAAATGTATAGATATCACACTTTCGAAACTCGAATACCAATTTTGATGATGTTCGAACTATCATCAGAATCATCTCCGGGCAACTAGAGTGTGATTCTATATCTATCCTGTATATTAAAACTTCAAATACACGCGGATCAGACGCATACGCAAAATCTATACATGATTGTCCAAATCAATATAAAAATAATATTCAAATACGAATAATTGATCTAAATTTTCATAACAAAATCTGTTTTCATTTTTCAAAACAACACTCTTCACATTCGTTCTAGGATAATACTGATCCTTTCTCTAACGAGTCATTCTTATTGGATATTACTAATTCAATCTCTGATGAATTCTTTCGTACGGTTCTAATGTGTCTTGTTCTCGAGCTTTGTAAACCAAAGCTTTGATACCAAGCTGACATGACCCGGACTTCCCCGTGAAGGAAAGCGCGAATTCTTTGAGAACAAGCCACATCGGAACACAAACAGAAGAACATTTCATTGTTAATCACAACAATTCCATCAGAATACAAGAATATACAGAGTATGAATAAATATTACACATTAAATATCAAAGATTTACAATACATTACATAGCAGCGGAAAATAATACAAAACACAACTGAAAGTAATACACGAACACAGAGCTTTCCGAGTATCGTTCCAGCTGCAAACCAAGATCCTACGAATATAAATCTGCAAAACCAAAACTACTAGCTGCCCGTATGGAAAATAGGGGCACCTAGAGTTTAGGTTTAAAACAATAAACTCCAGGTCAGTCATGTGACTGGTGTGAGAACTAAAACAATTATTAATCTTTATTTTAAAGTTCGGTAAATCAAGGGAGCACGCCATATAACACGGAACGGGTTTCCTCCCAAGAATACCAGTGCATAAAACAACAGCGCAATGCTGAATAAAGAACAATGAAGCTATTATAAGACCCATGTCCCATCACACAATGTAACACAAGCCGGAGGATAGGGTTTTATAATATAAAAGACAAAGAATGCATGATACGTTAAAACAAATCATTTGATACTATTATAAGTGCATGGTGTATAAAACAACTTCCAATATAAATGTATCAATCCTAGGTGGCATGGGTACCATATATCATTTCGCCAATACTAGGCTCTACAATCAAAACCGCAAATGTCACATATTTGGAAGTTGGATTTCCATCTGTGAACCAAGGCAAGGGATCGTCATCACCGCTTTGAGACGCTCTAGCCCATGTCTTAGGAACAGAACGCATCGTCCCTTAGGAGCCACAGGGCCGGTCCACTCGATGTGGATAATAATGCCTGAACACTACGTTTCCCCTCCCTGTGGGGCATCAATGAGTCCAATGACTCCATCGGTCCCGGATCGACTGATATATCTGAGGCGCCTCGCATTCCAACAACCACATAAGTCAAACTCGTCAGGGCATGTAAAATCACTGACGCCACTTCTAGCTAGAAGGAAACACATGTCCTCCCTGGATCCTTCTCCCATTTCTGGTTCACACCGGGGTGTGAGGCTCGCGAATCAACGCTATACAAAGCAATGCCACATAGGTCGTGCTTTGATCATCAACCACAAGACTTTGTTTTTTAACAAAAGCCGTGATCATTTGCATCTCAGCATGACATACAAGAAAACCACTCCATGCAACCGATATCCATCAATCACACAGAATGATATCCAATGTCAGACACACAATCCATTTACAAGTTCCTTCTGGGTCTGAACAAAACCTGAGAATCTTATTCCTTGCATATCCATTGATCTCCAAATACATCTGGACGATCACTAACTGATTCCATCCTCTTGGGTGTACGACCCAATCAAGTTCATAAATAATTATCCAAATGATGTGAAGACCTTTGGTCTTCGACCACCGTCTTCATCCTCGACACCTCGTCGAATCAGTTATTCAGAATGGGATAAACCCGGTCTTTCTGAATAACCCGCGTATATAATAAACAAGTGTTACACAAACACAACAAATGCCTCATTCCAATTCAGCATATTCTTTTATTCAAATATTCAAATCTATAAGGAAAGGTTCCCATTAATTTTATCAAAGATAAATTCTTTTAAATTTATTCATTAATCTTCTTTTGGATTTCAATTCAAACCAAATTATGGTTTATCCAAACTAGTCTGAAAACGAATCTTATCGAAGTAATCATTTGTTTTAAATTTGCCAATCCTAACCTATTCATCCTGAGAAGTATAACTGTAATACTTCGTATCTAACACCACGGTGTTATCAGTAAATTCAATTACCATTTCATGTTCAAATCTAATTAAAGATTTAACTATCGCCTGGAGCAAAACTGGTGATACTCCATTCTCGATCGTTTCAATTTAATTGAAGATTCATTAAAACTCCATTTGGTTTTAATATTCCCAAAAATCAATATTAATGATTACTTAACTTGGGAAATCATATCCTGTCTTTAACTGGGTTAAAGGACCAATGTCATTTAAAACACGGTTCACGATAAACCCAAAATCCCATTCTATTCCATCAGCCTTTAACCGTAAATTAGCAAGTGAACAATAACCTAAGTAATAACCCCGAAGGCCGAAACCAACATCAGATCAATACCCAAGAAACCATTCAACTTAACTAACCTCCAGTTAGTTTATGATTTTCTTGACTCCATTGGGTCTAAGAACAGTATTATTAAAGATACCATTCATGAAAAACCAAAATCACATTCCATTAATTATCGGATTAAAGAACGAATGTCGTTAAAACATAGTTCACGATAAACCCAAAAATCAATTCCAATTCAATTCCAATTAAATATTATTTAATTGTTACACTTCATTCGATCTAAATAAAAAATTTAATCTTTTTCTCAAATGAGTTTAAGAATAGTGTTAATGAAGATGCCATTCACGACAAACCTAAATCCCATTTGTTATTAAATATAAGGCTCTAAAGAGAAAATATATCGGCTTATATTCAATATCTACTACAACCAACAAACATCGTATTGGAAATAAGGATATAAATATATCTTTCAAATTTCCATAACAATATCTGTATAATCACGAAATTCAATATCGAAATATTCCGAAGATAATTTCAATTCAAATCCATTTCCAATTTATATATTGGAAATTCTGGTTATTTTCAAAACCATTTCAAATCCACTTTATTTATTTTAAAAATAAGTGGATTATAATTCTAGTTCAAAACTAGTTCATTTCGATAAAAATCTATTTTTATCTTTTCATATATGGAGTTTTTCATCCCAGTTCTTTCCAAATCATGTCTTATGATTTTACACTAATTATTGATATTTTTAATAATTTTATCAAGGCCCGTACATTCGATTTCCATCCACGGCCATTGAACTGCACTTACAACGACCTTTTCCAAATTTGATTTGGACATAATTCCAAATCCAACCATTAGATTTCAAATCTCTAATATTCATTAGAAAGCTCTTTTCGATACGAACCCAAGGGTTCCGATTTTAGGAGAATTCGACGGTCGGATCTCCCGTAATGTCCATTCGAAGTCAATGGTCAAAATTCGTGAACTGCCGCGGCGTGGCGCGTTCTATTCAGGCCATTATATATATATAATATATATATATATTATATATTTCGTCGATTTCCTTTCAAAACGTATTTTATAAATCGTTTTAAAATTCGTTTTCAAAACGATTTCAACTTCATATTCAATTTCAAATCAAAATTGAATATTCCGTATCATCGATATATAAATGATAGTATTTTCAAAATATTATATTTTGAAATCAATACCTTTTCGATATTCATTATAAAAATGGATAATATCGATATAGATTTCGTTCACATCAAAATGGCGCATATCTAATCAACACGGCTTGATATATTTCTATCATTTATCAGTTTAAACTGTTTAGCAACCTACCGTATAGGAAGAGCCAACGCGATGGTATACAAGAAAATAACTAACATTTCCCTTACTGTTATGTACCTATTGCCTCCAAGCCATAATTCTCCAATCGCTCGCACAATGAAGTGAAGCGGAGCCTCTTCATTCAGAAATTTCACCGACAATGTTCCGCACGCCCAAACAGTACTTCGTTTACCCAAGTAATACCAAACGTTTCAGAATCATGTATGCTGCTTATTTATGGTCTCCGATTTGCCTTGTATTATCGAATATGGGCAATGTTTTGCAAATTCTCCAAATCTTCAAGATCATAATCGTTGTTATACGCCATGACGAAGAAAGTGAAGATGAGAGGTGAAGAATGGCGATGGATGAAGAATGAAAAATGACGATGGATGAAGAATATTAATGAAGAGGTGGTTTTATGCAAGGGATGTTGAAAACAACCGTCGGTGCAAGGGAGCCGTTGGCATCACACGCAAATGGCTCATTTCCAACGATTCACCCAAACTGGCTAAACTTATGGGACCCATATATGACGCGTCAGATGAAAACGCCAAAGTTAACTCCCTAGTTTCTCTTGCAAATGGTACCTTAATGATGGAAAAGAGAAAACGACCTACCGAAAATTCCCTCAATTTAGCTCCTGATTTGACATAGGAGGATTTGTTATAAAAACCCTGATCCTTTAGTGCAAATGTTAATTATTTCCTTTACAAAAGAAGGAAAAAAAATTAGTTTAGTTATCCTATAGAAGATTCATAAATTGTTCTTCGACCAGAACTTGAAGTCCGTTTAGTATGCACATTGTAATATAAGATATTTCGGAATATAGTGGCTGGAATAACAAAGTAAGAGAGATTTAAAGAACCACGTTACTTACTTTTTTCTGGGTTTACTGTTTTGTTTTGCAGGACAATAATAAATAAATCTCCCTATGACAACAATAAACAAACATTCATATGGTTTGATGCCATTACAACCACATACTGGTGAGGAATCAACCCATTCCGTTACATGAGTTTGAAATGAAATAAGAAGTTTAGAATTATACAAGTTAAACATCAAATGATAATATGTAGGAGGAAAATTAGGATTGGAGGTATATAAAAAGAGTTTTTTGGATGGGTCAAAGTAAATAATATTCGGCATTCGCAACCAAACATGTTAATGAATGTGTTCTCTTAGTTTAGAGCTTTAAATAATTCAATTTTGAAAACTTACAGTTGGCAAACTTTATAAATGGTCGGTTTGATAATAATACTCAAGTTAGGATTTGGATTGCCACGAGGATGGAAATAGCTTACTCATACCAAATACTTAAAGCGAGTGAAACATAAATGATTTCTTTTAATTTCATTGTACCAATTTATATTATTATTTTTGAATTTTATATTGCTTAAATTTAATAGTACAAAATCAGGTTCACACGTAGAAAAATAATTAATACAATAAAAGTAAAGGGAAGACATAAATATTGTTACATCATTTTGGATTTTCAATTCTACATTTACCTCTAGCCCGCATGGAATTTCATTGATAGCAGAACTGCAATTTCATGAGTGGAAAATACTTCTTTTTATTTGTTAGAAATTGATTTAATTTCTTACTAATGGGTCCCTTTAAAGTATTCTGAATTTTGATTATTTTCTTTTGGTTTTCGAGAAAAACTTTCTTTGATGGATGGTAAGGGAAATCAATGTTTTCGAAGGAAGTTTCTCCTACTTTCTTTTCCTTTTCTCCTTCAATATCCATATCCTTTTCATACTTCTTCTCTTCTTGAATCTCTTCCATCTCTTCTTCATGTACAAGCCTATTTTCCTTTCCAGGAAGAGCTTCAAAATACTTGAAAATTAATGAACTTTTCTTGAGAGCAAGATTGAATTGGTTAAAAACTTTTCAAAAAACAATTTTTTCTTCTTTAAAATCAACTCCAAAACAATTTAACATTCTAGTGAAATAAACTCCATGAAAAGGTATGTTTTTCTAGTTCATAAGTCTTTAGGATAAAGCTCATATAAAATATCTTATGTTCAATTTTTGTCTTAACGGTTAATAAAATTTCCTGATTTCGAAGTAATAGTGTGTTGAAAAAGAAGATTCAAAATCCTTGCTATTGGTTGAAAGTTTTAGTTTTTGAATTCAAAATTATCATCTCCCTTAAAAATGGGGTGAAAAGTTTCTCAGTCATGCTCATTTATTCTAAAAGTAGAAAGATTGATTTTGTTGAATTTGCAGTTAGGTATGTTACCTAAAATTTTAAACAGTTTGTGTTTTTTTTAATGCTACTACAAATTTCTACTTCATTACTTTCATAATATATTCCTTTCAATTTTACATAAAACATTTTGATTGAAATAGCATAGCATAAAACATTTTGAGAAACATCAATTAAACTAAGAATATTATTTTTGGCACAAAGTGAATCAATTGCATAAGTTGAAAAATCACTAAAAATTGCTAACTTTCACATATGGACTTTTTAGAAATCAATCAAACTAGAGCTACGATTGTTAACATAGTATTAATAAAACTAAAATTACAAAAATTAATAAATTAGAAATCCAGAAGATGCCAAAAATGGGGAAGGCCTAGGTCAAGGCGGGGACCCGAAGGTTGGAATGATCCGAAGATTCTCAGGATGATATGAAGACCATCGATATGATCAAAATTGATCAAGTACAGTGTAAACTATGCCAAGATAGTAATTATAAGAGTCGATCTACATGTCCCATAACCACTTTCTCTACTCGAATACTTACGAACAAGTTGTATATTCCACTAGAGATACGAAACAATCAGTGCCATGGTTTTCAATCTAACGAGTCCTAGAATTAACCATTGAAGCAAACACAAGTGTTCATAGCCCTTGTTTTTACTAAGGTGTTCAATTAGATTTCTCATACAAACGAGAAAAGTTTATATAACTATACGCTAGTAGATTGGAAAACAATTTACAAAATAACTTCATATAATGTTGTCGGATTAGAAATCAATTTGGAAGATAACTTCATATAATGAAGTAGATTTAGAAACCGTTTAGTAAAACATTGGGTATCTACTGATAATTTAAAACCCTTTATATGATTTCAAAGTGGCAAATCTCTAAGAGTGATCAAATTAACGATCGAACTAAGAATTCACGTTTTAATAACATAAATTAAATCTCGTGACTAATGATTATAAATTCGTTTATTCCGAATCAATCGAAAGTCCATCCACCTGAGCTGCTGAAATACATGGATTAGAGCAACTGAAAAGTCAGAGGAAAAGAGCAAATGACCCGAAATTCGGCTGGGGATAACCCCGAATGTACATGAACTGTCGACCATGGTCTCCACTGGTCGGCAGTAAAAACAATAAAGCTGCAAGACGAATCAGATGTCTGAAGCTATTTTCAAATGTCCGACCAGATCTAGATGTCAGAAAACAGGTTTCAGACGTCTGAAATTAGACTTTGCCAACTTCCAAAGATCGGTTCAGACGTCTGAAATTTATTTCAGACGTCTAACCTACTTTGTGAATTTTTTTCAATGGGAAAAACATCATTTAATGGCTCTGGATCGATACATGTTCGCTCAAGACATTTGGGTATGTTAAACACACTCCCAAACACACTAGAGCACATGTACAAACATCCATTTATACACAAGGATATTCATATAAATGAAATCAAAAATCATAAATTTGAGAGTCAACACCCAAACAAACGAATTCATACAATGCACACATAACATATACTTGCCAAAGGAACACTAGACAAGCTTATAGCTTGAGACATAGATGTGAGGTCTCAATGAACTCACGTTTGATTGTAGGAAGCAACAAGGAGATGCAAAATCAAGCTAAGGAGCTATCTTCTCCAATATAACTCACTAATCTTCAATCTATATACAAATACACAATATTTCCTAAGAATTAAATTTAGGAAAAACAAGGATTGAAGAGGAAACAAATTAGAGAAGATGGAGAATGAGTGCTTTTCTTCTCCTTAGATTTGCACTTGATTTCTTCATGAGTTGAATTCCAAAGATTGAGCTAGGGATTAGGGAATTTTAATTTCCCTTTCCACTCTCCATTTTCTATTTTTGTTTGAAGTGGGAACAAATGAAGAGGAGAAGGGGGCTGTGGGATCATAAGATGGGTTAGGTTAGCCAACCCCAAACTCCACTCGAATGTCCCAAATTTCACAACTCTAAACATATCAATGTTTATAGTTTTTAATCACGTAAATGACGTTTTGAACTCAATGGAAGTGGTTTCGAGTCCAAATTCATATATACGTAAAATGTGACTTTTTGGACATACATACGATTAACGATGATATATTTAAATATATTATCGTTAAATATTCGGGTTGTTCAGACTTCCCCCTTGAAGAAATTACGTCCTCGAAATTACTTAAGGAAGAACTCAATATAAATAACAACCACACATCAACAAGATATATATATATATATATATATAAATAGATCAACTTAAAAATTCACTTTTGAATAATCTTATAAAATTTTAACTTTATGTTATAAATCACTATATAACTTAAGTTTATACACGTATAATGTTCACATAAAAGTCATGAACATACGTGAGCAACTAATATACTTTTCTCATAATTGTTTTCAACAAATTTAGAATTTTTCTTACTTAACTTCTAAATATTATAAACCTCAAATTCAATAATTATTTAAATTTTAATCACGAACTACCTTACCGTGATTTTCTAAAATTTTGGTTTAGAAATTCTTAAAATTTACAAGATTAAATTCAATTCTTTTTCTTTTATTAGAAAATTATAATCCAATAGGTCTGGATAATTCTTGTTTCCAAGAATTCCGACTTATATTAGATCCTATGCACTTAATTGAAGTTAAAATCAAAAATTTTAAACTACCGCTATGCGGCGAGCACATTTTAATTAAATTTAATTACTTCGTTTAAATTTCAATAAGTTTATAAATTATAAGCAAATACTTTTACGTTTTCAATATAAACTAATTAAACAATCAAATTAGAAATTGGAAATATCGACTATCCAAAATCGTCGAACATTCCCTATTACATTTTAGCTAGAGAATTTAATCACTTAAAATTTTCTTAAAAGTATTCTAGCTTACAAAAATTTTCTTATATTTAATAAGATATGTATTGCGATCATATATATCCCATTCACAAGGATAAGCGATCTCGTTGGGGAAATAAGTTCAAGAAATACAAGTAACACACTCTAAATTGAAAATATTAGCACGTTCTTTAATATTTCATGACCAACTTCTAAATATGTAAACATGATAAATGGTAAAAGTTGGAAGAATTTCATAAAACTCGAAAACTTTTGGTTTTCAAATTCACAAGGACGTTACTAAAAACAATGAGGTCAAACCAATCGAGTTATGATCTCGATAACTAGGTTCAATAAGGTTAACGAATAAACTAGAATATTTGTTAACCTATATCCACGAGAGCCCGGAGACCGCAAATCAAAGTCCCGAAAAAGAGACTTAAGATAGATAAGAAATATATAGCCTATTTCTTTTCGAAAGAAGATTCGTGATAATTTTCAAATGAAAACTCGAACCACTCATATTCTAGAAATTACTCAAAGAGATCTAGAAGAATATAATATGGAAAGACGCTCAAACCATAATAAGCGGGAACGTAGAAATTCATAATCACAATGTGATTTTCAACGATCAACAAGAAAAATGAAATTTTACATTAAGTTAGTAAGTAAGCGAGTTTAGCCAAATGTCCCATAACCACTAACCTAACTCAAGTATTTACAAACAAATTGTAAAAATCCACTACTAATCACGAATGAGCACACGACTCCACAGATGAACACATAATAAATATGTGTCATAGAAAAGGGATGCCGAAGATGGATGATTCTTTTGGAAAAAAATATGGACTTCAAAGCAATTAGGCCAATTCATTCCTAAAAATCACCACAAGCTCAGAACGAACAAGGCATGCTACTAGGCAAGTATAGAATTATCACTCTTCGAGAAGAAGAGTTTGAACATCCGTGATCACAGAATTATGAAAAAGAAAGAAATGGTTGATTCCAAATTGAAAGTCACCAAGTCGATTAGTTCTAAACTTGGTGAAAGGATAAGGATTCTTGTTCACCACAAGGTTGCAAATTATCACATTGAGCTTTTTTTCTTTCGACAAGGTGGTCTGACACCGCAAAGAAATTTAATTAAGCATTTCATTTGAAGACCAGGTGGCTCAACGCCATACGAAGATGATCGACATCGATGTATAAAAAGACATATAATACATATGACAAACAAAAATGGTCAACATCGATGTATATAAAAATATACATCATATGTAATCTCTCATCGATGTATATAAAAATATACAACACATGAGAACATATACAACACATGTTCTCTCTCATCAATGTATATAAAAATCTACAACGCATGAGAACAAATGAAGATGATCAACATCAATGTGTATAAAAATATACAACACATGTGATCTCTCATCGATATATATAAAAATATACAACAAATGAGAACAAACGAAGATGATCAACATCCATGTATATAAAAATATACAACACACGTGATCTCTCATGGATGTATATAAAAATATACAACACATGAGAACAAGCAAAGATGATCAACATTGATGTACATAAAAATGTACAACACGTGATCTCTCATGGATGTGTATAAAAATATACAACACACGAGAATAAGCGAAGATGATCAACATCGATGTACGTAAATATATAGAACACATGTGATCTCTCATCGATGTATATAAAAATATACAACACACGATAACAAACGAAGGTGATCAACATCGACGTACATAAAAATATACAACACATGTGATCTCTCATCGATGTAAATAAAAATATACAACACACGAGAACAAACGAAGATGATCAACATCGATGTAATTAAAAATATACAACACATGTGATCTCTCATCGATGTATACAAAAATATACAACACACAAGAACAAACGAAGATGATCAACATCGACGTACAAAAAAAAATATACAACACATGTGATTTCTCATCGATGTATATGAAAATATACAAGACATAAGAACAAATGAAGATGATCAACATTGATGTACGTAAAAATATACAACACATGTGATATCTCATTGATATATATAAAAATATACAACACATGAAAGCAAACGAAGATGATCAACATCGATGTATATAAAAATATACAACACATGTGATCTCTCGTCGATGTATATAAAAATATGCAATACATGAGAACAAACGAAGACGATCAACATCGATGTATATAAAAATATACAACACATGTGATCTCTCATCGATGTATATAAAAATATACAATACATGAGAACAAACAAAAGATGATCAACATCAATGTATATAAAAAAATACAACACACGAGATTTCTCATTAATGTATATAAAAACATACAACACTTGAGAACAAACGAACAGCCATGCACGATTCTACGATTTCATCCAAAAATGGAATCGAATCTCAATTGACTAAGTCCAGAAATTAAATGACGAAGTAAACGAAATTGTGTCGACCCACTTGTTTTTCACTAAGACGTTTAATTTAATTCCTCAACCAATCGAATAGACAAAATTACTTGTTTGAAACAAGTAACACTAAAGAAAATGAGAATACTCAATCATTACCTAAAATAGGAAAATAAATGGGTATTGAAAACTCGAGGTAGCATGTAAGTTTTTCACAAAACATAGGTTTGGAAAATCTATATACTTAGATGTAGCGCCCTCAAATACCTAAGGACATGGTGTCCTCAAGTTCCTTGGACCCAAAGAAGGTGGATGATTATAATTCAAAAGAACTCGAATGAGATGATCATGGTAGTCATCATCATAAAGAATAAAGAGGATGGTAACCTTATAGGCATTTGTTTCCTTATAAAAGTTAAGATATCTCAAATTTCATAGTTAAAAATTCAAACTATGAAACGTGTAAAAGATATATACGGTGGCTATACATATCCCTACGGTTGCAAATTAACAATCAATACTAATGATTTGCCTCGCCATTTATTTATGAGCTAAAATTTTTAATCATAAACAAATAATAAAAATATTTCATAGTGCTTAGCAAAAATAATTTATTCGTTTTCGCCTCGCAAAGCTAATCTCAAGAGGATTAATATTTTACTTGGCCATAATAATTTTATTAAACCATTTTATAAAATAATTTAGAAATCATCAAAACTAAGTCCTAAAATTTATTTTAACCCAAATTGGAAATAATTTGAATTCCTACCCACGGAAAGGGACTCAAGGTTTGTCTAGGCCAAGATTCTCAAAGATGAACTCAATTAAATTTGATTGGTCAAATAAAGGATCACGGTATAATATAGGATATGACGGGTCCTAAGACTCGAATAAAATCCTAAATAGGATTTACTAAGAGGGACTTAGGAAAATGGCCCTCGCCATAATATCTTATATTGTTTTGAACTTGGCCCTGATACCAAGTGTAACGTCCCATCTCTATACTCGCTTTAGCCAAGGTCATTGCAAGAAATGATGTCAACTAACCCAAAGAATAAGGCTGTTGAAGAGCAACCATCTGTATATTAGCTTTGAACGTGTGTTAAACATATCGAAGAATGCGGTCTTACTTTTTAAGTCTTGTGAGGAAATCTGACACATCTAATTCAAGTTCAAGTTTACTACACAATGGCTGCATATAATTCGGAATCAATATAAAATACATCACAAAAAAATCAAAGTCAGACATAGATATTCACATCACTAAGGCAAAAATAGGTATGAATATATCACATGAGTATAAATACAAAGACGGTGGTCATAGGCAATCCGCTATACAACGAAAGAATGGGTACAAGTTCTAGCCAAAAAAAAGTATGTATATATGAAGGCCGCATATACATAAGTATCAAAAACTACACTTCTAATGTATATAGCAAAAACCCAAGAGGTGGTCCTTTCCAGAAGTCATGTGAAGTACTTGTAATTCCTCGGTCTGACCCAAGTATTATTTATAAGAATAAACAATAAACAGATCAGTCTAGTTGTACTAATCATAATAAGCTGAGACATAAAATAGAGATATAAATAGATAATGACATCGAAGCAATAACAACAATGATCACAAGTAAATGTGAAGCCTTGGAAATGTCCATAAAACATGTCAAAGAAAATCTCAAAGCTATATAAAATATATCTCAATATCAATGAAACTAAGATTAATAACATAGTATCAATAGAGCTAGGATTGTTAACATAGCATAAATAAAACGAAGATTCCAGAAATTAATAAACTAGAAATCCAGAAGATCCCAAAGAAGGGGAGTCAACTCAATATGGGAGTCCAAACACTCAACCAAGTCAATATGGGAGTCCGAAGAATAAACCAACTCAACATCGAAGGTGAGACGCGATCTCAAGGCAGCTAGTCTATAGTGTTGAGTCGAAGCTCCTACGCTGGTTTGAAGACCTCGGGTCGCGACCCAATAAGATGATATGAAGATCATTGATAAAATCAATGAACCTAAGTTCCTCAAGATGATCCAGAGATCATCAGAATGACCCGAAGGTTGGAATGGTCCGAAGATCCTCAAGATGATCCGAAGATCGTCGATATAATCAAAATTGATCAATTATAGTGTAAACTACGCTAGGCTAGTAATTATAAGAGTCGAATTACATGTCCCATAACCACTTTCTCTACTCGAATATTTATGAACAAGTTGTATATTCTAATAAATATACAAAACAATCATTGCCACAGTTTTCAATCAAAAGGGTCAAAGAATAAACCATCGAAGCAAGCACAAGTCTTCATAGTCCTTGTTTTTACTAAGGCGTTTAATAAGATTTCTCATACTTATAAGAAAAATGTTTATACAACTATATACTAGTAGATTGGAAAACAAATTACAAAATAACTTCATATAATGAAGTCTGGTTGGAAACCAATTTGGAAGATAACTTCATAAAATGAAGCAGTGTTAAAAACCATTTAGAAAAGATTGGGTATTTACTAATAATTTAAAAACCCTTTATATGATTTCAAAGTGGTAAATCTTGTGTAATAGCGTTCGAATTAACGATTAGACAAAGAACTCACGTTTTAATAAAGTAAATTAAATCTCATGACTAACGATTATAAATTCGTTTATCACGAATCAATTTAAACCCCATCAATCTGAGTTGCTGAAACACAAGTCAGAGGAAAAGAGAAAATGACTCGAAACTCGACCGAGGATAAGCCTGAATGTACCTGAATCATCGACCATGGTCCACACTGGTCGGCAGTAAAAAAAAAAGAGCAGAATGCAAAATCAAACATTTGAACCTATTTTCAATGAGTTCACCTTTGGTTGCAGGAAGCAACAAGATTACAACTTTTAGCTTATAACTTATACGTGCCAATGGAACTCTTGACAAGCTTATAGCTTGAGGAATAAATGTGAGTTCTCAATGAACTCACCTTTGATTGTAGGAAGCAAGAAGTAGATGTAAAACCAGGCCAAGGAGCTATCTTCTCCAATAAAACTAAATAATCTTAAATCTATACATAAATACAATATTTCCTAAAAATTATGTTTAGGAAATAACAAGGATTGAAGAGGAAATAAGTTGGAGAAGATGGGGAATTAATTTACCTTCTTCTCCTTGGATTTGCACTTTATTTCCAAACGAATTGGATTCCTAAGATTGAGATATGGCTTAGGGTATTTTAATTTCCCTTTCCACTCTCCATTTTTTTATTTTTGGTTGAAGTGGGAATGAATGAAGAGGTGGCGGGCTGTGGAATTATAAGGTGGGCTAGGTTAGCTAACCCAAATCCCCACCTGAATGTCCCAATTTTCACCAGCATTAAACATATCGATGATTATGGGTTTTAATTGTGTAAACAATGTTTTGAACTCAATGGAAGTGGTTTCAAGTCCAAATTTATTCATATGCAAAATGTAAATTTTTGGACATATCTAAGATTAAGGAAGATATATTCAAATAAAATATTTAAATATATCATCGTTAAATATGTGGGTTGTTACAATAACACAAAGTAAATAAATGCATATAAATCTATTTGAAAAAAATTACAAAGAAATTGTTAGATCATAAACATATAAGAACCGCGAAGCTAAAATATAAACTATCTAAAAGGGCAGAGACTGAAAATGAAGTTTTGGAAAATATCATTTTGAAAATAGGGTTTATTTGAAAATCATTTTGAAAAATGATCAAGTACAAGTAAATTTTAACACATGTTCTTTTACTTCAAGCTTATCTGGAATGTCTTGAAATATTGAATTCATCAATACTATGAGTCTTCATGCTCTAATTCAAGAATCACTATGTGAGCATCATCATCTTGAATCTACACTTATGCTGTAAACTCCTTATTATTAATACATGTTTGTTTCGCATTATACATACAACAAATGTCCAGATAAATCTTAGTAAAACATTTCATATTTTATATTACTTACTGAGGTAGTTTTCATCAAAGCTATTATCTATGGTACTAACAACATTTTGTCATGGAACACCATGTGGTTCCGCATTATGTTCTTGATATCATTTGCTACAAAGGCATTTCAGATTATTGGAGAGAAATAACAGTATTTTTGAATTCGAGGGTTGGCACATGTGCGATCGTTTTTGAACAATCCACAAGCCTTAACTTTTAACTGATAACAACCATATCAAATGCTTAAGTACATGAAAAAGCATCTCCTTCTAACTTCTTATCAAATAACTGACCTATTTTGATATAACAACCACATGGATCAAAGAAGAAAAATGCTAATATGGATTCCATGTAAAATTGTTATGCAAATAATATTCTAAAAAAAGAGGTGGCCATGGAAGCTTGTACAAGTTCAATACGTAAACAAACATAATTCTTAAACAAGCCACAACCATTGGCTAACTCGCTTGTCTTGCGTCTTTTGGAGACAAAATCAACAAATAATTGATTCACTATTTTATTGTTATTTTCTAAATCCCAACTAAGAAAATCTGTCTATCTCACTCCTGTTTATCATAGGTTGCAAATTAGTTGCATAAAATTTCAAATTAGTTATAGAACCATTTTTCCTAGCATTATTGTTACTACAAAAATTAACTCCGAAATAAGCTGATGGTGAAGGGGTAATCGGATGAACACAAGTACATACGAATTCTCCAAAAGTAATAGCCAAACACTAAGACGAACCTAGATCATAAAGGAATGGCCCAAGAGCTGCATAAACCGGAACCTTCTTAGGAAAAAGGTGCTCAAAAGCTATAGAATACCGATAGGATCCATCCGGCAGGGTCCATCCGGCAAGGAGGTTCTATAGCGAAAAACCATCTAAGCCAGAAAACTTAGAAAAAGGGAGGCAAGATCTCCACTTATTGAAATCTGAAAGGATAGAAGGGCTGTTGGTATAAACCTTCTTAATACCGATACATCAGGAGGGGAAGGCATCAAGAATATCAAGTCAGAAGTACACAGAGATTATCTGGAACCATCTTTCGAAACATCTACTACATAAACACCGAAAGGTCATATTGATAATCAAAAAGACAAATCAACCAGAGCTACCTTCCGGAAGATCAGGCTACACCAGAGGCTCAACTGGAAGGCAAACTGAAACCCTAGAAGGGATACAGGCTGTCCATACTAATCTACTTAGTATAGACACCGACAGTGGTTTCGAACTGACAACTATCTACATACATTATAAGGGCAAGCTCTCCAAAGTATTCATGAGAAAACCGTAAGACTAGACCTGTAAGTCACAACCGGGAGCACAAATGCCTTCCGAAATCCATTTACATCGAAAAGCTCACATCAATCTCGAAGAAGCCTCAATTGACCGGGACCCTCACTCTAGAAGCTATAATCAGCACCTCAAAGCGGCCTGGAGCTAAAACATCCAAGACCGAGGAGAAAAACTGCCGACAGAGGCTTCTGCAGGCCCAACGACCCAACAGTAGAAAGTGCCCGAATTCTCTATAAATAAGACCCTAGGGGTCACATTTTGAGGACGATTTTTTCTCATTTTGATTCTCGTACTCTTTTAGAGTAAACCCTAATTCTTCACTCAATTTGGGTATTCCCTCTATTCTATTCATGTATTCTAAATCAAAGATCAATAAAGAGTGAATCAATACTTATGATATTTATTTATGAGTTTGCCATGCTATTTCCTAGTTATTGTTGCCGTAGCGTACTGTTTGTCTATTACATGTACATGAGCCCTTACCCAAGCCTTTCCGCAAACTAGGTAAAACACCCCTTCCTACAAGCTTAGACATTTCCGCAAGCTTTGCGTAGAATCCCTTTCTATAAACTGTTAAGTCCATCACCAAGGGTTGTGTTTGGGAATCCATCATCCTAAGGTAACTGCTGGTTCTTGAATCGCTTAAGCATGATGCTCACCCCATCGAGGGAAGAGTAACTATTCTTTAGGATTCTAGACCTTGATGGCTAGGAAACGGTGAACTAACTCAAACTTGCAAAGGCTAACAACTCATTTTCCATTAGCTCCACTTCCATAGACCTATCTCCGGTGTTGATGAAAAGTATCGTTAACATTTTGGGGTTAGGAGGAGGGCTTGAACCTCTGACCTTATGGTTAACAGCAACAAATCTACCTGTGTTGTTCCGTCCCGGATTGGACTAAGGCTTTGAAGAAGCAAAATTTATGGGTAAGAGGTCCCAACAGGAGTCTTCCGAATCTCGAATGGACAAGTCAAAAATCACTGATGCAAGAGTAACAGAAGTACAAGGGCTAAGAGTGGAAGCCTTACGGATAATGAAGCGGAAAAGGGAAATATAATAAAATGCTTCTAACGCTTGGGATAATAGCCTTTTCCACATAGGAAAAATCCTAACACCTCCTCTAAGTGGGTCTACATAAAAGGATATTAACATTTTATCTCACATAAGGAAAACTCTCCGCAACCAAATCAGAGGAACGGTGTTTAAACAAGAAATAATGAATGATTTTGACCACTTCTCCAACTTATGGTCTGAAGAGATAACACCTCGACCTCAGTATATTTTGGGAAATAGGAACAAAAGTATAGGTAAAACAACAAAACTAGGTTGCAAAAGGGTTAGGTCCCAGTGGCAAGGAGAGAGGCTTACGCCGGGATTACCCAAGGGATATCACTTTACTACTTCGATGGAGAATATCTACTTCCTAACCAAACATTAACTCAACTATTGGCCATTCGCAAAGAAAAAACCCAAATACAAAAGGAAGCCAGGAGGGCCCTACTGTCATTACCACATGATGAATGGACATGAAGCTAACCACTGCAGAATCCTTGAGGAAACGGTCATCAAATTCATCGACCAAGGCCAATTACAAGAGTTTATAAAAAGATCAGATCAAATTCAATAAAAGTCCTTAAGGAAAGGATTATCAAACAAAACCAAGGGTATGGAAAACTCATCAGGGCGTGTAAAACCACTGACGCCAATTCTAGCTAGAAGGAAACGCATGTCCTCCCTGGATCCTTCTCCCATTTCTGGTTCACAACGGGGTGTGAGGCTCGCGAATCAACGCTACGCAAATCGATGCCACATATTCCATGCTTTGATCATCAACCACAAGACTTTGCTTTTCAATAAAAGCCTTGATCATTTGCATCTCAGCATGCCACACAGGCAAACTACTCCATGCAACCGATATCCATTAATCATACAAAATGATATCCAATGTCAGATACACAATCCATTTACAAGTTCGTTCTAGGTCTGAACGAAACCGGAGGTGTAATGACCCGGAAAAATGCGATCTTGGTTATCCGATATACAACACACATCGAACACCCAAGGATCAAAAAATAACTGAATAGTTAATGAAAGAAATTAGAAGGTGAGGAAAGATAAGATAGAAACTTAGAATAGAAGAAGAAGAAGAACACAACATCAGAGTAACACGAATGTCACAGTGGAACGAATAACTTATAATATATAACATAACTTGAAATATACATCTGTACTTGAATATACATCATTATCAAAGTACAACACTTACAACACAGCGGAAATAACTATAGCTATATAATCCTGAAGCCTCCTGCTCCAAGCTCTTCCAATATATCTGTAAATCCTGACTATTTGACTGCCCGTACAAAATTGGGTACCCAAGAGTTTAGGGAAAACAACAAATAAACTCCGGGTCAGTCATAGGACTGGTATGAGTAAAACAGTTTAAAACAGTTTAAGCAGGTAAATGATATCTCCTAAGACCACGCCGTATAACGGAACGGGTTTTCCCCTTATGAGAATCCAAAATATCTTTATATCAAAAACCTTTTGATATTATAATAATGGCTATCAACCACAATATAATAATCATCTAGCAGAAATGCTATCATCTCACGTTCTACATATATCGTATACAATCAAAACCGCAAGCACGTGTTGGGTAATGGATTTCCAACTATGACAAGGTATGGAACCACCTTTCGCTAGTGTACCTCTAGAAAGGAATACACTGGGTTCAATAAGAACATCTTGCAACCCGGCCACACATGACCGACCACTCATTTCGCTTGAGTGTATCGAATGTATATCACCAACGGTTGGAATCAACAACCGTTTCCCGAATGGGACAACATCAACAATAGATTTTTTTGAAGTAAATGAAACTCTAGATCAGGTGATTATACACCATACTTCAGAGCGACCGACTTAGCCATGCTGCCTGCCCGATTTCTATCATTTACCGGTTGATGAGGCTTGAGGTTATGCTTCATCATCACATCAGATTCACTTCGAATGCCACATTGTCAGATCCATCGAAAATCACTAATTGACGTCTACAACAGTACATTACATGTTAGCTAAAAGAAGTTTCCTTCTCCGCTTCCACTCTTCTTGGTACGGTTGAAGAAATCAATGTACGTGACCTTTCCGGAAATACTCTGTCAGACATTCATCCATACAAGTCATCCAGGAACAGGATGAACCGAAGGCACTATTCAGTACATCCATCTTAGGCACTATTATCTAAGACTTATACAATAGCCCTTGCACTTTACTCCATCTTCAATTATCTTTGGCATATATGATTCACAACGCTTATGCCAATACAGAGTGGTTCTTTGGATAATAATCCAACCGGTCTCTCCATATTAACAACGTTAAAATGGTCAAAACTTTGATAGTCTGTGATTTAACTATCAAAGAAAAACAGGTGTGCAAAACAACGATATTATTTCCAGATGGAAAATTATATCGATCAAACATCATTTAACATTTATCTCTTAGTTCATTTTTCATCTCCTGTTTCCCTATATTCAACATTTCTTATTTTCTAAATTTAGAAAATATATGTCATTACCATTGGAAAACATTTCCATTTCTTGTTTTCTATATCAGAAAACATTTCTGGTTCTTATTTGGAAAACATTTCCAAAACTCCTTTATTGGGCTTAGACAGATGTTTAAACAAACCATTGCGATGCCAACTCAAACCATTACGCTTATTAACTAAATTCCTTTAACCCACCTTCACTATCGAACTTTAACCATTCCTTAGTTAAAAATGAAGACAATCAAGTTGGGGTTATACTACCTCTCAGACCTTAACTGAACAACGTTTCTAACCTTGAAATAGACTAAGTCCACCTTTTAATTCTTTAACAAACTTCCTTACGTAACTCTCTTTCGAATCATCTCTATTCGATAATTCTTTCCTTCGATAAGGTATATTTGATAACTCTATTCAATTTACTCTATTCGGTTAACCTTTATCAATTAACTCTATTGGACTAACGCTATTGGATTAACTCTATCGGACTAACGCTATTGATTTACTCATTTCACTTAACTCCTTTCGAATAAACTATATTCGATAACTCCTTTTACTTTATTCGAATAAACTATATTCAATTAAACCCTTTTACTTTATTCGAATCACTAATATTCGATTAACCCTTTTACTTTATTCGAATCACTAATATTCGATTAACTCAATTGATTCTATTCGGATAAACTATATTCGATTTACTCCTTTGATTTAACTCTAATCGATTAACTCCATCGAATAACTAAATTCGATAACTCCTTCGAATAACCAAATTTGATAACTCCTTCGAATAACGAAATTCGATAATTCCTTTCGAATAAACTATACTCGATTACTCACTTCGATTAAACTAATCGATAACTCTTTTCGATTAAACTATAATCGATAACTCCTTCGATTAACAAATAGTCAATAAATCCATCGATTAACTAATAATCGATAACTCCTTTCCTTTAACTCTATTCGAATAAACTAATATTCGCTAACTCTATTTAAATAACTCTAGTTCGATTTAACTCTATTGATTAACTCTAACTGATTAACTCTTTTAACTCTATTTATTCTAACAAGTAAATATGTCCTTTTACCTCGATTTATTTCCTAAATAAACAACCCCTTTTCTTTTATTTATTTCCTAAACAAATAAATCCTTTTTCTTTTATTTATTTCCTAAATAAATAAATCCTTTCACTTTTATTTATTCCCTAAATAAATAAACAATCCCATTAAATCTATTTGTAAATGTTCTACAAATATTTCCTTTCAATTCTATTTGTACATGACTTACAAATATTTCCTTATTTCATAACTTATCCTTCGATTTTATAGTTATTTTCTTTTATAAAAATCCTTTTCCTTTTCTATATAAAATCCATCGATTTTATATAAATAATTCATTTTCAAAATACACTTTGAAAATCCCTTTTCCTACATCCAGTATTTCTTATGGTATTTAACATACCATATAACAACGATAAGTATCGTCCAAACACACATAATCAACAAACAGATTATATATCACATCATATATCACAATAAATAAATGTTGAGGAATCCAGTTGGATTCCTCCAACCTGTTTCCCTGCATCCACAGATGTTACACAATAAAATCAACATCACTTTCAGTTCCATATGATATATTCTGTTAAACAGAATCAATATAGAAATTCAACTAACTGACTAGCAGTTCAATCAAACAACCAACACACAGTCAACCAGCCAATATTTAACAGTTCTAAAAATACAACATGAAATTATAAGCTGTTCAGAGTTAGTGAGATTTACTCACTTTGGCAGTTCATCGTTAACGAACGATAAACTGTTTGTTTGATTTGAATCAAACAATTTATTTCGCCATAAATTCGTACAAGCCCCAATCCACTTCCAGTCAGCTTCATTGTGAACACTCGTCCATACGATCCTAACGGATACAACTGTTCGTAATTCTGATCACGTATGATAATGATATTCATTTTACAAGTTAACGCATATATTTAAATTAAATATACTTTGGATATAACATTTCAAAAGGGCCTTAACTTTTTCCTCTTGGCCCACTTAGCCAGCCCATACTCACGGTATACCCAGCCCGTCGGTTTTCATCTCCCTCAAAACCGATTTCTCCAGTAAAGCTCCAAGTCATGGCCGAAGTTCCATGCTCAAACAACCATCCCTCTTACACTTTAAACACCATACTCAAATACCCGCTATAAATCTCTTCGATTCCCTTTTCTCCTCCACCCAAATTGCCGAACTCTGACTCCTCATCTTGCATCGCGTTCGTCCGTCTCAACATCACAATCCTGAGAACTACCGTAACTTTTCATCACCAGTATCCCAAAATGTTTGCTACAAATTGTATTTCGATCCCCATACTCCAAAACCAAACTCGGATTCCTCCGTCGCTGCTTAAATCGAGGACGAGCTATAACCCTAACCGCCGCTGGTGAACTTTCAGCATGCAAAAAAAAATGACGTCGAGCAACGAAAAACACCTGCTGTATTGAAGCTCTTCCTCTCAGCAACTCATATATGTTTGTTTCATGATTTGTAGATTTTATTTGGTTTTCTATAGATTTTTGATTGAGGATTTATTCACGTTGGAAAAAGAATTTGGTGGCGGCTTGCTTTTGATTTTATACAGGGATGAAAATAGTGTGTGGCCGTAATGGTGAAGTTGTGGCTTGGTTTGGTCCACTTACACATTTAAGATATTTTATTAAATATCATTTTATATTTGTTTCTAACTTCTAAAAATTCGTGTGATCACACATGATACCCAAAAATCACGGAAATGAACATACACCTTCAATTCGACATTACGATCCCAATGAAACTGGTTTCTTCGAATTCCGACTTCATATGCTCACACAACGTATTTTTAACCATCAAAATACTGAATGTTTTTCACTCTAAAAATCCATACGGCCACACAGTGACTTCAAAAATCACGGAAATTGAAATCTATCAATAATTTAATATTGCGGATTCAACAAAATTGGTTTCGTCGAATTCTGAGGTCGTTTGCAAAACTAGCTATTTTTAAAGCTCTGAATGACCCATTTAAATATATAAATATATCTAAATATAATTAAATTAAATACAAATAAATTTATATTATCGTCTATACTCACAGTGGAATAGCATACAGCTCTACTGGGATTTATAACTCGATATTCACTTCTGGGTCAACCCGATATTCGATTTATATTGAAATTACTTTTAAAAATATAAATAATTCCTTTATAAATTATAAAGGAATTCCACAACGACTTTTCAAAAATTTGATTTGGACATAAATCAAAATCTACACGACGAATTCCTGATTTTTCTCTTCCACTAGAAAGATATAATCCACCAGCTCCACACGTTTCTTGTTTCACAGAAATCCGGCTTAAAACGAATCCTGTACATTCAGTTGAAGTTCAAGTCGCCAATTTACGAACTGCAGCGCCATTTCGAGCTCGATTTTAATTATATTATAATTCTATGTTCAAGCTGTCGTTCAAATAATATATTCGTTATTCTAATTCAGTTCTAAACTGAATTAAATATCACAGATGATCCAGTTCACACCATATTGCCATTTCAGCCAATTCTGATTATTTCAGAATTTTTTTTAATTTATTATTTTAATTAAATATTCACCATTATTTAATTCCACGACCATTAAATTCACTATATCACTATTTATATAATTAAATAAATTAATTATAATACCTCTGCCAATGCGGTTCATTACATTCTTCCCCACTTAAAATAATTTCGTCCTCGAAATTGCTAAGGTAGAGTACGACCCTATCGACTGGCTAGAACATATTTGTTCACTTCTTAACTTTAGTTTCAACTGAATCAATTTAATTTCTATTTAATTATTAATTTATTCTTATCAACGAAAATTTCCAAAAATCCTGAAAATTTTCTAACACCTTAACTTTTCGGAAAATTTCGCCAGCACCTCCTTTGTACTGGTCAATCGGTCAAACTCCAACTCGCCTCTCGGGGCCATCTCCATCCCAAAAGAAAATCAAACAGCCAAGCGGCTTGCCAATTCGGCTCATAAATCTTATATCGAATAGAAATATAAACTTGTACCTTTTGTCGGCATATCTTTATATCCTTTCCACCTGTTATCATTTCAGCGGATACAAGGGTCATCCCAATCAAATCCCAATCTGCTTTTATCCACGACACAACCATTCGCTTATATCCGAGCCAAATATCATTTCGACTCGAGTTTCTTCTCGATTCCCAACTCTTAACTTGATTATCACATTACACTTCAAATTTGAATCTCACAATCCAATTTGTCTTGATATTATTCTAATTCAATCTCAGTTACCACTTTACTAGCTTTACTTTAATTCAATTTTACTTTCACAAATTTCTGTTAAATTTGTTTTTAATTCAACCAGTCTTTCCCTGGGAATTTTTAGACAGTTCACTCTTTTCAAAAATCAAAATTTCCTTTTGACCATGTCACTGAGCCCTTAATTAATATTCCATTAGTTAAATCACTTCTCTATTTCTTTATCATTATTTGTTAACCAAATATTTTCAATAACCATATTGGCCTTTTATGTTATTTGGAAAACATTTCCGAATATCGCCTTCCTTTATTTTCTAAACTTTAGAAAATATATGCTATTTATAACTGGAAAATATTCCAATTACTTATCTCTTTTCCGATCTCGTTTATTTCTATACTTAGGAAATATTCTTTATTATATTTCCAAGCTTACACTTATTTGGGTTAAAATGGATGTTGTGTAAAACATCGTTACGACGACCCAAATACTATATTCAACTAACTCTTATTCAACATTGATCTTCAAGCCTGAAATCTTACTATTTATTTATTAACAATGAAATCAATCAAGTTAGGGTATAACTACCCCTCAGACCTTGACTGAATAACATTTATAACGTCAAAACAGATATGACTACTTACTTGAATAATCAATACCATACAACTACTTATTCACTTTTAAATACGTATACACTTCCTCTTTCTAGTCTTACTAGATTTTATTCTTAGTCTTCCTTTTTGATTTTACTATTCTATTTCTAAGTTTGTTTCCTTATCGACTTCTATATGTATCGACACGTTGATTTCTAACTATCTAATTATCTCAAAAATATTCTAACTCCTTAAATTCTCGGAAAAATTCGCCATAACCTCCTTTGTACCAGGAGCATTGGGATATTTAAAATAGCCTCCAATGGCTCTCACCAGTCTAAAAGAAAAAGAAAAAGCCAAGCGGCTAGCCGATACGGCGCATAAAATCTCATATATGAATTAAATACATACCTTTTCGTCGAGCATTCTATTTATATACCTTCATACCTTATCCATACCTATCTCATGTATATTTATACCTGCCCAATCTATTTTAACTATACCCGGTCGTTTTAACTCAATTCGTTAATAAATTTGTTAATTAACTCTTTAGTCTACTTCACTTTTATATTTGAACATGACATGTTCAAATATATTTTAAATTGCTTATTAACTAATTTGAATCCAAATTTCAAATTTAAGTTCTATATTCTATGTCGAATATCCATTTACAAATCCAATTCACCTTTCAAAGTTCAACTTCAAATTCAAACTCGATTAACTAATTCCTCTTCGACTTAGTTAATTTTATTCAATTCCTATTCAAATTTTATATCATAAATCCCATTTGAATTTCTATATTCAAATTCTATATATTCAAATTCTATTATTCAAATTCTATATATCAAATTCTATATTATAAATCCCATTTTGAAATTCAACACAACTTGCCTTTCCCAAAACAAATTCATAACAGTATCCCTGGTAGTAATTCGTCACTTACAACTCGAAAATGAATACTGATGATGCAGCTGTCATCATCAGAATCTATTTTCCAGCGATCTAAGTGAGTTCAATACTATAAAATCATTTCTAAACATGTCCATTCATTTCAAAATATAATTCACACTGCTTGTAAAACAATTTAAAATCTCCCAAGATCTTATTTTTTTCCTTACTTTTAATCCAAATCCATTTACAAACACTTATCCAATTTTCCCGAGTTTTAATTCAATTTATGGTTTAAATTTCAGATTTAACTCATCTGATTTCACGTATTTCACTTATATGAATTCTGAATGGTTATTTACATAACCATTTAATTTATAATATTATTCGATTATAATAACAACCAATATATCCATCATACTATAATTTTGATATATATATATATATATCTTCTCTATATCAAGATATACCTTGGGTAAACTTATTTTAATTTACCCTCTTTTTTCAAAACATATCGTGTCGACCCATCGTATTCGAGTGTTTATAAACTCCTACCGATACAGTGGATCAAACTGATTGACCAGAACTCATAAACAACTCAACCAATAAATCTCCACAAAATAAAACAAATTTTTATATTTACTCGTATATATACACTCGACTCAATCTAGGGTATTGCTAACCCCATCTCTTCTGAGTCACGCCACAGAGCCAAGGTAATTCACTTAACCTTATGCTCTGATACCAACTATAACGACCCGGAAAAATGCGATCTTGGTTATCCGATATACAACACATATCGAACATCCAAGGATCAAAAAATAACCGAATAGTTAATGAAATAAATTAGAGGGTGAGGAAAGACAAGATAGAAACTTTGAATAGAAGAAGAAGAAGAACACAACATCAGAGTAACACGAACCTCACAGCGGAACGAATAACATATAATATATATAACATAACTTGAAATATACATATGTACTTGAATATACATCATTATCAAAGTACAACACTTACAACACAACGGAAATAACTATAGCTATATAATCCTGAAGCCTCCTGCTCCAAGCTCCTCCAGTATATCTGTAAATCCTGACTACCTGACTGCCCGTACAAAATTGGGCACCCAAGAGTTTAGGTAAAACAACAAAATAAACCCCGGGTCAGTCATGGGACTGGTATGAGTAAAATAGTTTAAAACAGTTTAAGCAGGTAAATGATATCTCATAAGACCACGCCGTATAACGGAACGGGTTTTTCCCTTATGAGAATCCAAAATATCTTTATATCAAAAACCTTTTGATATTATAATAATGGCTATCAACTACAATATAATAATCATCTAGCAGAAATGCTTTCATCTCACGTTTTACATATCTAGTATACAGTCAAAACCGCAAGCACGTATTGGGTAATGGATTTCCAACTATGACAAGGTACGGAACCACCTTTCGCTAGCGTACCTCTAGAAAGGAATACACTGGGTTCAACAAGAACATCTTGCAACCCGGCCACACATGACCGACCACTCATTTCGCTTGAGTGTATCGAACGTATATCACCAACGGTTGGGATCAACAACCATTTCCCGAATGGGACAACATCATCAATAGATTTTTTCGAAGTAAATGAAATTCTAGATCAGGTGATTATACACCCTACTTCGGACCGACCGACTTAGCCATGCTGCCTGCCCGATTTCTGTCATTTACCGATTGATGAGGCTTGAGGTTACGCTTCATCATCACATCAGATTCACTTCGAATGCCACATTGTCAGATCCATCGAAAATAACTAGTTGACGTCTACAACAGTACATTACGTGTTAGCTAAAAGAAGTTTCCTTCTCCGCTTCCACTCTTGGTACAGTTGAAGAAATCAATGTACGTGACCTTTCTGGAAATACTCTGTTAGAAATTCATCCATACAAGTCATCCAGGAACAGGATAAAACGAAGGCACTATTCAGTACATCCATCTTAGGCACTGTTATCTAAGACTTATACAATAACCCTTGCACTTTACTCCGTCTTCAATTATCTTTGGCATATATGATTCACAACGCTTATGCCAATACAGAGTGGTTCTTTGGATAATAATCCAACCGGTCTCTCCATATTAACAACGTTAAAATGGTCAAAACTTCGATAGTCTGTGATTTAACTATCAAAGAAAAACAAGTGTGCAAACAACGATATTATATCCAGAAATTTATATCGATCAAACATCATTTAACATTTATCTCCTTAGTTCAGTTTTCATCTCCTGTTTCCCTATATTCAACATTTCTTATTTTCTAAATTTAGAAAATATATGTTATTACCATTGGAAAACATTTCCATTTCTTGTTTTCTATATCAAAAAACATTTCTGGTTCTTATTTGGAAAACATTTCCAAAAATCCTTTATTGGGCTTAGACAGATGTTTAAACAAACCATCGCGATGCCAACTTAAACCATTATGCTTATTAACTAAATTCCTTTAACCCACCTTCACTATCGAACCTTAACCATTCCTTAGTCAATAATGAAGTCAATAAAGTTGGAGTAATACTACCTCTCAGACCTTAACTGAACAACTTTTCTAACCTTGAAATAGACAAATTTCACCTTTTAATTCTTTAACAAACTTCCTTACGTAACTCTCTTTCGAATCATCTCTATTCGATAATTCTTTCCTTCGATAAGGTATATTCGATAACTCTATTCAATTTACTCTATTCAATTAACCCTTATCAATTAACTCTATTGGACTAACGCTATTGGATTAACTCTATCGGACTAACGCTATTGATTTACTCGTTTCACTTAACTCCTTTCGAATAAACTATATTTGATAACTCCTTTTACTTTATTCGAATAAATTATATTCGATTAACCCCTTTTACTTTATTCGAATCACTAATATTCGATTAACCCCTTTTACTTTATTCAAATCACTAATATTCGATTAACTCAATTGATTCTATTCGAATAAACTATATTCGATTTACTCCTTTGATTTAACTCTAATCGATTAACTCCATCGAATAACTAAATTCGATAACTCCTTCGAATAACCAAATTCGATAACTCCTTCGAATAACCAAATTTGATAATTCCTTTCGAATAAACTATATTCGATTACTCACTTCGATTAAACTAATCGATAACTCTTTTCGATTAAACTATAATCGATAAATCCTTCGATTAACAAATAGTCGATAAATCCTTCGATTAACTAATAATCGATAACTCCTTTCCTTTAACTCTATTCGAATAAACTAATATTCGATAACTCTATTTAAATAACTCTAGTTCGATTTAACTCTATCGATTAACTCTAACTGATTAACTCTTTTAACTCTATTTATTCTAACAAGTAAATATGTCCTTTTACCTCTATTTATTTCCTAAATAAATAACCCCTTTTCTTTTATTTATTTCCTAAATAAATAAATCCTTTTTCCTTTATATATTTCCTAAATAAATAAATCCTTTTACTTTTATTTATTCCCTAAATAAATAAATAATCCCATTAAATCTATTTGTAAATGTTCTACAAATATTTCCTTTCAATTCTATTTGTACATGACTTACAAATATTTCCTTATTTCATAACTTATCCTTCAATTTTATAATTATTTTCTTTTATAAAAGTCCTTTTCCTTTTCTATATAAAATCCATCGATTTTATATAAATAATTCATTTTCAAAATACACTTTGAAAATCCCCTTTCCCACATTCAGTATTTCTTATGGTATTTAACATACCATATAACAACGATAAATATCGTCCAAACACACATAATCAACAACATATTATATATCACATCATATATCACAATATATGAATCACAGTAAAATAAATGTTGAGGAATCCAGTTGGATTCCTCCAACCTGTTTCCCTGCATCCACAGATGTTACACAATAAAATCAACATCACTTTCAGTTCCATATGATATATTCTGTTAAACAAAATCAATATAGAAATTCAACTAACTGACTAGCAGTTCAATCAAACAGCCAACACACAGTCAATTAGCCAATATTTAACAGTTCTAAAAATAAAACATGAAATTTTAAGCTGTTCAGAGTTAGTGTGATTTACTCACTTTGGCAGTTCATCGTTAACGAACGATAAACTGTTTGTTTGATTTGAATCAAACAATTTATTTCACCATAAATTCGTACAAGCCCCAATCCACTTCCAATCAGCTTCATTGTGAAGCTCTCGTCTATACGATCCTAACGGATCCAACCGTTCGAAATTCTGATCACGTATGATAATGATATTCATTTTACAAGTTAACGCACATATTTAAATTAAATATACTTTGGATATAACATTTCAAAAGGGCCTTAACTTTTTCCTCTTGGCCCACTTAGCCAGCCCATACTCACGGTGTACCCAGCCCGTCGGTTTTCATCTCCCTCTAAACCGATTTCTCCAGTAAAGCTCCAAGTCATGGCCGAAGTTCCATGCTCAAACAACCATCCTTCTTACACTTTAAACATCAAACTAAAATACCCGCTATAAATCTCTTCGATTCCCTTTTCTCCTCCACCCAAAATGCCAAACTCTGACTCCTCATCTTGCATCGCGTTCATCGGTCTCAACATCACAATCCTGAGATCTACCGTAACTTTTAATCACCAGTATCCCCAAATGTTTGCTACAAAGTGTATTTCGATCCCCATACTCCAAAACCAAACTCGAATTCCTCCGTCGCTGCTTAAATTGAGGTCGAGCTGTAACCTTAACCGCCGCTGGTGAACTTTCAGCGTGCAAAAAAAATGATGTCGAGCCATGAAAAACACATGCTGTATTGAAGCTCTTCCTCTCAGCAACTCATATATGTTTGTTTCATGATTTGTAGATTTTATTTGGTTTTTTATAGATTTTTGATTGAGGATTTCTTCACGTTGGGAAAAGAATTTGGTGGCGGCTTGCTTTTGATTTTATACAGGGATGAAAATAGTGTGTGGCCGTAATGGTGAAGTTGTGGCTTGGTTTGGTCCACTTACACATTTAAGATATTTTATTAAATATCATTTTATATTTGTTTCTAACTTCTAAAAATTCATGTGATCACACATGATACCCAAAAATCACGGAAATGAACGTACACCTTCAATTCGATATTACGGTCCCAATGAAACTGGTTTCGTCGAATTCCGACTTCGTATGCTCATACAGCGTATTTTAAACCATCAAAATACTGACTGTTTTTCACTCTAAAAATTCGTACGACCACACGGTGTCTTCAAAACTCACGGAAATTGAAATCTACAAATAATTTAATATTGCGGATTCAACAAAATTGGTTTCGTCGAATTCTGAGGTCGTTTGCAAAACTGACTATTTTTAAAGCTCTGAATGACCCATTTAAATATATAAATATATTTAAATATAATTAAATTAAATACAAATAAATTTATATTATCGTCTATACTCACAGTGGAATAGAATACAGCTCTACTGGGATTTATAACTCGATATTCCCTTCTGGGTCAACCCGATATTCGATTTATATTGAAATTCCTTTTAAAAATATAAATAATTCCTTTATAAATTATAAAGGAATTCCACAACGACTTTTCTAAAATTTGATTTGGACATAAATCAAAATCTACACGACGAAATCCCGATTTTCTCTTCCACTAGAAAGATATAATCCACCAGCTCCACACGTTTCTTGTTTCACATAAATCCGGCTTAAAACGAATCCTGTACATTCAGTTGAAGTTCAAATCGCCAATTTACGAACTGCAGCGCCATTTCGAGCTCGATTTTAATTATATTATAATTCTATGTTCATACTGTCATTCAAATAATATATTCGTTATTCTAATTCAATTCTAAACTGAATTAAATATCACAGATGATCCAGTTCACACCATATCGCCATTTCAGCCAATTCTGATTATTTTAGAATTAAATATTTTTTTAATTTATTATTCTAATTAAATATTCACCATTATTTAATTCCACGACCATTAAATTCACTATATCACTATTTATATAATTAAATTAATTAATTATAATACCTCTGCCAATGAGGGTCATTACAGGAGGAACCTTATTCCTCGCATATCCATTGATCCCCAAATACGTCTGGACGATCACCAACCGATTCCCACCTCTTGGGTGTACGGCCCAATCAAGATCATCAGTAATTATCCAAACGATGTGAAGACCTCCGGTCTTCGACCACCGTCTTCATCCTCGACACCTCGTCGAATCAGTTATTCAG
Source organism: Allium sativum (assembly GCA_030737875.1). Taxonomy (NCBI): domain Eukaryota; kingdom Viridiplantae; phylum Streptophyta; class Magnoliopsida; order Asparagales; family Amaryllidaceae; genus Allium; species Allium sativum. The sequence goes on along the minus strand of CM060923.1, from coordinate 533,094,662 downwards.
AATGGGATAAACCTGGTCTTTCTGAATAACTCGTGTATATAATATACAAGTTTTACACAAACACAACATACGCCTCATTCCAATTCAGAATATTCTTTTATTCAAATATTCACATCTATAGGGAAAGGTTCCCATTAATTTTATCAAAGATAAATTCTTTTAAATTTGTTCTTTAATTTTCTTTTGGTTTTCAATTCAAACCAAATTATGGTTTATCTAAACTAGTCGGGATTAACGAACCTTACCGAAGTAATCATTTGTTTTAAATTTCCCAATCCCAACCTATACATCCCAAGAAGTAAAACTGGTAATACTTCATATCTAACACCATGGTGTTATCGGTAAATTCAATTACCATTTCACGTTCAAATCTAATTAAAGATTTAGCTATCGCCTGGAGCAAAACTAGTGTTACTCCATTCTCGATCATTTCAATCTAATTAAAGATTCATTAAAACTCCACTTGGTTTTAATATTCCCAAAAATCAATATTAATGATTACTTAACTCGGCAAATCATATCCTATCTTTAACTGGGTTAAAGGACCAATGTCATTTAAAACACTGTTCACGATAAACCCAAAATCCCATTCTATTCCATCAGCCTTTAACCGTAAATTAGCAAGTGAACAATTACCTAAGTAATAACCCCTATGGCCGAAACCAACATCAGATCAATACCCAGGAAACCATTCATCTTAACTAATCTCCAGTTAGTTTCTGATTTTCTTAACTCCGTTGGGACTGAGAACAGTATTATTAAAGATACCATTCACGACAACACAAAATCACATTCCATTAATTATCGGATTAAAGAATGAATGTCGTTAAAACATAGTTCACGATAAACCCAAAAATCAATTCCAATTCAATTCCAATTAAATATTATTTAATTGTTACACTTCACTAAATCTAAATAAAAAGATTTAATCTTTTTCTCAACTGGGTTTAAGAACAGTGATAATGAAGACGCCATTCACGACAAACCCAAATCCCATTTGTTATTAAATATAAGGCTCTGAAGAGAATATATATCGGCTTATATTCAATATCAAATACTACAACCAACAAACATCGTATTGGAAATAAGGATATAAATATATCTTTCAAATTTCCATAACAATATCTGTATAATCACGAAATTCAATATCGAAATATTCTGAAGATAATTTCGATTCAAATCCATTTCTAATTTATATATTAGAAATTCTGGTTATTTTCAAAACCATTTCAAATCCACTTTATTTATTTTAAAAATAAATGGATTATAATTCTAGTTCAAAACTAGTTCATTTCAATAAAAATCTATTTTTATCTTTTCAAATATGGAGTTTTTCATCCCAAATCTTTCCAAATCACTTCTTATGATTTTACACTAATTATTGATATTTTTAATAATTTTATCAAGGCCCGTACAGTCGATTTCCATCCACGGCCATCGAACTTCACTTACAGCAATCTTTTCCAAATTTGATTTGGACATAATTCCAAATCCAACCAATAGATTTCAAATCTCTAATATTCGTTAGAAAGCTCTTTTCGATACGAACCCAACGGTTCCGGTTTTAGGACAATACAATGGCCGGATCTCCCGTAATGTCCATTCTAAGTCAATGGTCAAAATTCGCGAAATGTTGCGGCGCGACGCGTTCTATTCAGGCCATTATATATATATAATATATAATACATAATATATATATGTATTATATATTTCGCCGATTTCCTTTCAAAACGTATTTTATAAATCGTTTTAAAATTCGTTTTCAAAACGATTTCAACTTCATATTCAATTTCAAATTAAAATTGAATATTCCGTATCATTGACACTTAAATTATAGTATTTTCAAAATATTATATTTTGAAATCAATTCCTTTTTGATATTCATTATAAAAATGAATAAAATCGATATGGATATCGTTCACATCAAAATGGCGCATATCTAATCAACACGACTTGATATATTTAATAACTTCGTTATTCTATTCAACAAATGAATATTTTCTTCAATACATGAATTTTCTTTTATTCAACACATGAATATATATTTTATTCAATACATGAATTTTCTTCTACTCAACACGTGAATATATATTTTATTCAACACATGAATTTTCTTTTATTTTCCAAATTGGAATGAGGCCCAATCAATTACCATATAATGTTATTTATATGGATTCTATACAACACATGTAAATAATGGCAATGATAAATAATAAACCATCATTCAAAGTGCACCATACAAATGCATAAGCATTAAATATAAATAATTAACGCTTACACAGTCTGTCAACCCATCGATTGACATACAACTAAACAATCGGGATTAGTGTACGTCAAATATCATCCCAATACTCGTGTGGGGTTTTAGTCAACAAACACAGATTTTTATTTGTGCAGTTGGACGATGTGTAAAATTTATCGTAACAATCAATATCCTTCAAATGGGTGTACATAAACAAACCGTTCGATTTGTTCATAAATATTTATTTTATATACACGTTAAAAATTATATTTTTAACTATAAAATATTTATTCAATCCACATCACACAATCAATTTTCACAACACAACAATCAAACAAACAAGTCATCCATGGTCTGTGGATGATGGGTGTCGGGTGCTGCTAAGCACCTTCTGCATCCTAGTATATATTTCAACTAGAAAATAAATTAAAAGTGAGAAGTTCTCACCTTTGGGTTCCACTCCTCCATTCTTTATTTCTGAACGTTTGGATTTGTTCGAAATTCCAACGCATCCTTTTCACGCCGTTCATTGATTAAAAAAAATCATATTTTTATCATTTCATTCTAGTAAATAAAAATCATATTTTTATTTCTACTTCATTTATTTCTTTGTGTGATTGTTTTATAAATAACATACATAGGCTAAAAATTATATTTTTATCTTTCTAAAAATAATTTCATGCCATACACTAGTTAAAAATCATATTTTTATAATGGCACTTCATATATAAAAATCATATATTTATTATCTCTATAATATAAAAATCATATTTTTATAACCTCTACTATATAAAAATCATATTTTTATAAAAACGATGCTAATTTTATTCTAAAAGCAATGCAAATTTTATTTAAAATAGAGCTACTTATTATTTGCAAACAATACTATTTTATATATGAATCACATTTAAAACAAAGTTATTTCTTACAAAAATTTACATTTTTGCCCTATGTTATATATATAATAAAAACTACATTTTTTATATATTAATCTATTTATATATATATATATAAATATTTTAATACAATTGTCCTTTATATATTTAAATTTAAAAACAAAACTTATTTAAATTTAATTACATAAAAGCTCACCTTTCTTTCTCTGATACACGGCATCACTCATCGAACAAGGCTCCAAACCTAGGGTAGGAATTTGCGCACAAACCGAGACGAATGACGGCGATCCGCTGCTACCATGAGCTCCGCCATCGAGAGGGCTTCCCGCGCCACCCCCCTTGCCAAGCTCGATCGCCGGAGTTGACCAGAAACTGGCAGGAAGCGGCATCAGTTCGAGATCGAGATTCGAGCTGTGTATCGAACGAGGATACCCGATGTTGGCATGGATTTGTAGACTGGAGGAAGCTCTTCATAATTCTCCAAAGCATAAGGGTTTAATCCTTCATGGATTTTGCAAGAATTGAGGGGGAAAAATTGAGCCCCTTTCCGCCTTTGATTTTGAACAACGGCGACAATGATAATAGGGCTAGGGTTTGTTGTTTATATATATATATTTATAATATTTTAATTCAAGAATACGTGTTCTTGTAAACGAGCTCCGAATCGTAGCCAACGTCTGTCGCCCCTAGCCAAATACCCCCATCTCGAACACAACGGGATATGTTTCGTTAAGCCAATTTGATCGTTTCAATCAGTTTTCGCTAAAATCAAAATATAAATCAATATATTGAATTTGAACGCACATTTCAATTTACCGGGGCCACATTCGGACCCCAAAAATTCCCAAAAAATATTTTCTAGCTTCGTATTGACGATACAGTCCTAACTAAACTAATTTTGTCAAACTCTAAGACCGTTTGAAAAATGGCCATTTTCTGGTCGTCGAAATTGACTTAAACTGTCAAAACACGTTTTATTTTGCCATGCTCACATATTGATTTCAAAAATTATGAATTTTGAAACCTTGCAATAATTTGGCATCCCGGATCCAACAAAAGTGGTTTCATCGGAAACAGAGGTCATTTGCAAAATGTCTATTTTTAAGGGCCAAAATTCCATAGCGACTATTCTGAATTTTCAAATGGGCCTAACTTTTTATTCCTGCTATGAAATTTCAATTTTTTAGATTCGTTGGAAAGATATTTTCAAATAGATAATAATATTTTTGATTTCACTAAAATCCGGTTTATTTTGAATCCTGTACATTCATTTGAAATTTGAAATCGAATTTTCGAACTACCGCGCCATTTTCAATTTCTTCTATAATTTAAAATAAATATTTATATTCTAACGACAATTTATATAAATATATACGTTCTAATTCTATTCGAAATAAATTTCTCGTTGTTATTATTTAAAATAATTCATTTTAAATATTCAAAATTCATTAAAATTGCCAAAATAAAAATTTTAAATTGGCTCAAATTTCCGGGTTATAACAATCTCCCCCACTTAAACGTTTTCGTCCCCGAAAAGGAACGAAGCTGAAAGTTGTATAACTAATCAACTCAACTTTCATTATTTTCATTATGGCTTAAGTTCTTCAACTTTTCAGTTTCTAAGAACTTTTCAAAATTTTCAAAAATTTGGCTAACACCCTAAATTTCCGAAAAATTTCGCTATAACCTCCCCTGCATCGGGATATTTCAAACAACCTCCCATGGCCCTCATCAATCCAAAAGAGAAAGAAAATGCCAAGCAGCTAGCCAATTGGCTCATAAAATCATCAAAAAACCCAAGAAGTACAATAAATATGTACCTATTTGTTGGGCAAACAATTTTATTCCTCTGCTCTAGCGTCCTTGCTATGACATGTTCAATGTATATACATGTACATATATGCATTTCCAAACAATTTTCAATTCAGTTCTATATTTGATACAATTTAGCTTAATGGTTCCAAATTCTAATTAATCAAAACAATAATCAAACAACACAATCAGCAATCAATTTGTTGATTAACGTTTCAAATTCATAATTTTGATATATATACAGAAAATCATGTTTTGATGCCAAATCACGAAAATAAGCCCTATCTAGTTTTGTTTCTCACACCAGTCAGTTGGAAATGTATAGATATCACACTTTCGAAACTCGAATACCAATTCTGATGATGTTCGAACTATCATCAGAATCATCTCCGGGCAACTTGAGTGTGATTCTATATCTATCCAGTATATTAAAACATCAAATACACGTGGATCGGACGCATACGCAAAATCTATACATGATTGTCCAAATCAATATAAAAATAATATTCAAATACGAATAATTGATCTAAATTTTCATAACAAAATCTGTTTTCATTTTTCAAAACAACACTCTTCACATTCGTTCTAGGATAATACTGATCCTTTCTCTAACGAGTCATTCTTATTGGATATTACTAATTCAATCTCTGATGAATTCTTTCGTACGGTTCTAATGTGTCTTGTTCTCGAGCTTTGTAAACCAAAGCTTTGATACCAAGCTGACATGACCCGGACTTCCCCGTGAAGGAAAGCGCGAATTCTTTGAGAACAAGCCACATCGGAACACAAACAGAAGAACATTTCATTGTTAATCACAACAATTCCATCAGAATACAAGAATATACAGAGTATGAATAAATATTACACATTAAATATCAAAGATTTACAATACATTACATAGCAGCGGAAAATAATACAAAACACAACTGAAAGTAATACACGAACACAGAGCTTTCCGAGTATCGTTCCAGCTGCAAACCAAGATCCTACGAATATAAATCTGCAAAACCAAAACTACTAGCTGCCCGTATGGAAAATAGGGGCACCTAGAGTTTAGGTTTAAAACAATAAACTCCAGGTCAGTCATGTGACTGGTGTGAGAACTAAAACAATTATTAATCTTTATTTTAAAGTTCGGTAAATCAAGGGAGCACGCCATATAACACGGAACGGGTTTCCTCCCAAGAATACCAGTGCATAAAACAACAGCGCAATGCTGAATAAAGAACAATGAAGCTATTATAAGACCCATGTCCCATCACACAATGTAACACAAGCCGGAGGATAGGGTTTTATATTATAAAAGACAAAGAATGCATGATACGTTAAAACAAATCATTTGATACTATTATAAGTGCATGGTGTATAAAACAACTTCCAATATAAATGTATCAATCCTAGGTGGCATGGGTACCATATATCATGTCGCCAATACTAGGCTCTACAATCAAAACCGCAAATGTCACATATTTGGAAGTTGGATTTCCATCTGTGAACCAAGGCAAGGGATCGTCATCACCGCTTTGAGACGCTCTAGCCCATGTCTTAGGAACAGAACGCATCGTCCCTTAGGAGCCACAGGGCCGGTCCACTCGATGTGGATAATAATGCCTGAACACTACGTTTCCCCTCCCTGTGGGGCATCAATGAGTCCAATGACTCCATCGGTCCCGGATCGACTGATATATCTGAGGCGCCTCGCATTCCGACAACCACATAAGTCAAACTCGTCAGGGCATGTAAAATCACTGACGCCACTTCTAGCTAGAAGGAAACGCATGTCCTCCCTGGATCCTTCTCCCATTTCTGGTTCACACCGGAGTGTGAGGCTCGCGAATCAACGCTATACAAAGCAATGCCACATAGGTCGTGCTTTGATCATCAACCACAAGACTTTGTTTTTTAACAAAAGCCGTGATCATTTGCATCTCAGCATGACATACAAGAAAACCACTCCATGCAACCGATATCCATCAATCACACAGAATGATATCCAATGTCAGACACACAATCCATTTACAAGTTCCTTCTGGGTCTGAACAAAACCGGAGAATCTTATTCCTTGCATATCCATTGATCTCCAAATACATCTGGACGATCACTAACTGATTCCATCCTCTTGGGTGTACGGCCCAATCAAGTTCATAAATAATTATCCAAATGATGTGAAGACCTTTGGTCTTCGACCACCGTCTTCATCCCCGACACCTCGTCGAATCAGTTATTCAGAATGGGATAAACCCGGTCTTTCTGAATAACCCGCGTATATAATAAACAAGTGTTACACAAACACAACAAATGCCTCATTCCAATTCAGCATATTCTTTTATTCAAATATTCAAATCTATAAGGAAAGGTTCCCATTAATTTTATCAAAGATATATTCTTTTAAATTTATTCATTAATCTTCTTTTGGATTTCAATTCAAACCAAATTATGGTTTATCCAAACTAGTCTGAAAACGAATCTTATCGAAGTAATCATTTGTTTTAAATTTGCCAATCCTAACCTATTCATCCTGAGAAGTATAACTGTAATACTTCGTATCTAACACCACGATGTTATCAGTAAATTCAATTACCATTTCATGTTCAAATCTAATTAAAGATTTAACTATCGCCTGGAGCAAAACTGGTGATACTCCATTCTCGATCGTTTCAATTTAATTGAAAATTCATTAAAACTCCATTTGGTTTTAATATTCCCAAAAATCAATATTAATGATTACTTAACTTGGGAAATCATATCCTGTCTTTAACTGGGTTAAAGGACCAATGTCATTTAAAACACGGTTCACGATAAACCCAAAATCCCATTCTATTCCATCAGCCTTTAACCGTAAATTAGCAAGTGAACAATAACCTAAGTAATAACCCCGAAGGCCGAAACCAACATCAGATCAATACCCAAGAAACCATTCAACTTAACTAACCTCCAGTTAGTTTCTGATTTTCTTGACTCCATTGGGTCTAAGAACAGTATTATTAAAGATACCATTCATGAAAAACCAAAATCACATTCCATTAATTATCGGATTAAAGAACGAATGTCGTTAAAACATAGTTCACGATAAACCCAAAAATCAATTCCAATTCAATTCCAATTAAATATTATTTAATTGTTACACTTCATTAGATCTAAATAAAAAATTTAATCTTTTTCTCAAATGAGTTTAAGAATAGTGTTAATGAAGATGCCATTCACGACAAACCCAAATCCCATTTGTTATTAAATATAAGGCTCTAAAGAGAAAATATATCGGCTTATATTCAATATCTACTACAACCAACAAACATCGTATTGGAAATAAGGATATAAATATATCTTTCAAATTTCCATAACAATATCTATATAATCACGAAATTCAATATCGAAATATTCCGAAGATAATTTCAATTCAAATCCATTTCCAATTTATATATTGGAAATTCTGGTTATTTTCAAAACCATTTCAAATCCACTTTATTTATTTTAAAAATAAGTGGATTATAATTCTAGTTCAAAACTAGTTCATTTCGATAAAAATCTATTTTTATCTTTTCATATATGGAGTTTTTCATCCCAGTTCTTTCCAAATCATGTCTTATGATTTTACACTAATTATTGATATTTTTAATAATTTTATCAAGGCCCGTACATTCGATTTCCATCCACGGCCATTGAACTGCACTTACAACGACCTTTTCCAAATTTGATTTGGACATAATTCCAAATCAAACCATTAGATTTCAAATCTCTAATATTCATTAGAAAGCTCTTTTCGATACGAACCCAAGGTTTCCGATTTTAGGAGAATTCGACGGTCGGATCTCCCGTAATGTCCATTCGAAGTCAATGGTCAAAATTTGTGAACTGCCGCGGCGTGGCGCGTTCTATTCAGGCCATTATATATATAATATATATATATTATATATTTCGTCGATTTCCTTTCAAAACGTATTTTATAAATCGTTTTAAAATTCGTTTTCAAAACGATTTCAACTTCATATTCAATTTCAAATCAAAATTGAATATTCCGTATCATCGATATATAAATGATAGTATTTTCAAAATATTATATTTTGAAATCAACGCGATGGTATACAAGAAAATAACTAACATTTCCCTTACTGTTATGTACCTATTGCCTCCAAGCCATAATTCTCCAATCGCTCGCACAATGAAGTGAAGCGGAGCCTCTTCATTCAGAAATTTCACCGACAATGTTCCGCACGCCCAAACAGTACTTCGTTTACCCAAGTAATACCAAACGTTTCAGAATCATGTATGCTGCTTATTTATGGTCTCCGATTTGCCTTGTATTATCGAATATGGGCAATGTTTTGCAAATTCTCCAAATCTTCAAGATCATAATCGTTGTTATACGCCATGACGAAGAAAGTGAAGATGAGAGGTGAAGAATGGCGATGGATGAAGAATGAAAAATGACGATGGATGAAGAATATTAATGAAGAGGTGGTTTTATGCAAGGGATGTTGAAAACAACCGTCGGTGCAAGGGAGCCGTTGGCATCACACGCAAATGGCTCATTTCCAACGATTCACCCAAACTGGCTAAACTTATGGGACCCATATATGACGCGTCAGATGAAAACGCCAAAGTTAACTCCCTAGTTTCTCTTGCAAATGGTACCTTAATGATGGAAAAGAGAAAACGACCTACCGAAAATTCCCTCAATTTAGCTCCTGATTTGACATAGGAGGATTTGTTATAAAAACCCTGATCCTTTAGTGCAAATGTTAATTATTTCCTTTACAAAAGAAGGAAAAAAAATTAGTTTAGTTATCCTATAGAAGATTCATAAATTGTTCTTCGACCAGAACTTGAAGTCCGTTTAGTATGCACATTGTAATATAAGATATTTCGGAATATAGTGGCTGGAATAACAAAGTAAGAGAGATTTAAAGAACCACGTTACTTACTTTTTTCTGGGTTTACTGTTTTGTTTTGCAGGACAATAATAAATAAATCTCCCTATGACAACAATAAACAAACATTCATATGGTTTGATGCCATTACAACCACATACTGGTGAGGAATCAACCCATTCCGTTACATGAGTTTGAAATGAAATAAGAAGTTTAGATTTATACAAGTTAAACATCAAATGATAATATGTAGGAGGAAAATTAGGATTGGAGGTATATAAAAAGAGTTTTTTGGATGGGTCAAAGTAAATAATATTCGGCATTCGCAACCAAACATGTTAATGAATGTGTTCTCTTAGTTTAGAGCTTTAAATAATTCAATTTTGAAAACTTACAGTTGGCAAACTTTATTAATGGTCGGTCTGATAATAATACTCAAGTTAGGATTTGGATTGCCACGAGGATGGAAATAGCTTACTCATACCAAATACTTAAAGCGAGTAAAACATAAATAATTTCTTTTAATTTCATTGTACCAATTTATATTATTATTTTTGAATTTTATATTGCTTAAATTTAATAGTACAAAATCAGGTTCACACGTAGAAAAATAATTAATACAATAAAAGTAAAGGGAAGACATAAATATTGTTACATCATTTTGGATTTTCAATTCTACATTTACCTCTAGCCCGCATGGAATTTCATTGATAGCAGAACTGCAATTTCATGAGTGGAAAATACTTCTTTTTATTTGTTAGAAATTGATTTAATTTCTTACTAATGGGTCCCTTTAAAGTATTCTGAATTTTGATTATTTTCTTTTGGTTTTCGAGAAAAACTTTCTTTGATGGATGGTAAGGGAAATCAATGTTTTCGAAGGAAGTTTCTCCTACTTTCTTTTCCTTTTCTCCTTCAATATCCATATCCTTTTCATACTTCTTCTCTTCTTGAATCTCTTCCATCTCTTCTTCATGTACAAGCCTATTTTCCTTTCCAGGAAGAGCTTCAAAATACTTGAAAATTAATGAACTTTTCTTGAGAGCAAGATTGAATTGGTTAAAAACTTTTCAAAAAACAATTTTTTCTTCTTTAAAATCAACTCCAAAACAATTTAACATTCTAGTGAAATAAACTCCATGAAAAGGTATGTTTTTCTAGTTCATAAGTCTTTAGGATAAAGCTCATACAAAATATCTTATGTTCAATTTTTGTCTTAACGGTTAATAAAATTTCCTGATTTTGAAGTAATAGTGTGTTGAAAAAGAAGATTCAAAATCCTTGCTATTGGTTGAAAGTTTTAGTTTTTGAATTCAAAATTATCATCTCCCTTAAAAATGGGGTGAAAAGTTTCTCAGTCATGCTCATTTATTCTAAAAGTAGAAAGATTGATTTTGTTGAATTTGCAGTTAGGTATGTTACCTAAAATTTTAAACAGTTTGTGTTTTTTTTAATGCTACTACAAATTTCTACTTCATTACTTTCATAATATATTCCTTTCAATTTTACATAAAACATTTTGATTGAAATAGCATAGCATAAAACATTTTGAGAAACATCAATTAAACTAAGAATATTATTTTTGGCACAAAGTGAATCAATTGCATAAGTTGAAAAATCACTAAAAATTGCTAACTTTCACATATGGACTTTTTAGAAATCAATCAAACTAGAGCTACGATTGTTAACATAGTATTAATAAAACTAAAATTACAAAAATTAATAAATTAGAAATCCAGAAGATGCCAAAAATGGGGAAGGCCTAGGTCAAGGCGGGGACCCGAAGGTTGGAATGATCCGAAGATTCTCAGGATGATATGAAGACCATCGATATGATCAAAATTGATCAAGTACAGTGTAAACTATGCCAAGCTAGTAATTATAAGAGTCGATCTACATGTCCCATAACCACTTTCTCTACTCGAATACTTACGAACAAGTTGTATATTCCACTAGAGATACGAAACAATCAGTGCCATGGTTTTCAATCTAACGAGTCCTAGAATTAACCATTGAAGCAAACACAAGTGTTCATAGCCCTTGTTTTTACTAAGGTGTTCAATTAGATTTCTCATACAAACGAGAAAAGTTTATATAACTATACGCTAGTAGATTGGAAAACAATTTACAAAATAACTTCATATAATGTTGTCGGATTAGAAATCAATTTGGAAGATAACTTCATATAATGAAGTAGATTTAGAAACCGTTTAGTAAAACATTGGGTATCTACTGATAATTTAAAACCCTTTATATGATTTCAAAGTGGCAAATCTCTAAGAGTGATCAAATTAACGATCGAACTAAGAATTCACGTTTTAATAACATAAATTAAATCTCGTGACTAATGATTATAAATTCGTTTATTCCGAATCAATCGAAAGTCCATCCACCTGAGCTGCTGAAATACATGGAGTAGAGCAACTGAAAAGTCAGAGGAAAAGAGCAAATGACCCGAAATTCGGCTGGGGATAACCCCGAATGTACATGAACTGTCGACCATGGTCTCCACTGGTCGGCAGTAAAAACAATAAAGCTGCAAGACGAATCAGATGTCTGAAGCTATTTTCAAATGTCCGACCAGATCTAGATGTCAGAAAACAGGTTTCAGACGTCTGAAATTAGACTTTGCCAACTTCCAAAGATCGGTTCAGACGTCTGAAATTTATTTCAGACGTCTAACCTACTTTGTGAATTTTTTTCAATGGGAAAAACATCATTTAATGGCTCTGGATCGATACATGTTCGCTCAAGACATTTGGGTATGTTAAACACACTCCCAAACACACTAGAGCACATGTACAAACATCCATTTATACACAAGGATATTCATATAAATGAAATCAAAAATCATAAATTTGAGAGTCAACACCCAAACAAACGAATTCATACAATGCACACATAACATATACTTGCCAAAGGAACACTAGACATGCTTATAGCTTGAGACATAGATGTGAGGTCTCAATGAACTCACGTTTGATTGTAGGAAGCAACAAGGAGATGCAAAACCAAGCTAAGGAGCTATCTTCTCCAATATAACTCACTAATCTTCAATCTATATACAAATACACAATATTTCCTAAGAATTAAATTTAGGAAAAACAAGGATTGAAGAGGAAACAAATTAGAGAAGATGGAGAATGAGTGCTTTTCTTCTCCTTAGATTTGCACTTGATTTCTTCATGAGTTGAATTCCAAAGATTGAGCTAGGGATTAGGGAATTTTAATTTCCCTTTCCACTCTCCATTTTCTATTTTTGTTTGAAGTGGGAACAAATGAAGAGGAGAAGGGGGCTATGGGATCATAAGATGGGTTAGGTTAGCCAACCCCAAACTCCACTCGAATGTCCCAAATTTCACAACTCTAAACATATCAATGTTTATAGTTTTTAATCACGTAAATGACGTTTTGAACTCAATGGAAGTGGTTTCGAGTCCAAATTCATATATACGTAAAATGTGACTTTTTGGACATACATACGATTAACGATGATATATTTAAATATATTATCGTTAAATATTCGGGTTGTTCAGACTTCCCCCTTGAAGAAATTACGTCCTCGAAATTACTTAAGGAAGAACTCAATATAAATAACAACCACACATCAACAAGATATATATATATATATATATATAAATAGATCAACTTAAAAATTCACTTTTGAATAATCTTATAAAATTTTAACTTTATGTTATAAATCACTATATAACTTAAGTTTATACACGTATAATGTTCACATAAAAGTCATGAACATACGTGAGCAACTAATATACTTTTCTCATAATTGTTTTCAACAAATTTAGAATTTTTCTTACTTAACTTCTAAATATTATAAACCTCAAATTCAATAATTATTTAAATTTTAATCACGAACTACCTTACCGTGATTTTCTAAAATTTTGGTTTAGAAATTCTTAAAATTTACAAGATTAAATTCAATTCTTTTTCTTTTATTAGAAAATTATAATCCAATAGGTCTGGATAATTCTTGTTTCCAAGAATTCCGACTTATATTAGATCCTATGCACTTAATTGAAGTTAAAATCAAAAATTTTAAACTACCGCTATGCGGCGAGCACATTTTAATTAAATTTAATTACTTCGTTTAAATTTCAATAAGTTTATAAATTATAAGCAAATACTTTTACGTTTTCAATATAAACTAATTAAACAATCAAATTAGAAATTGGAAATATCGACTATCCAAAATCGTCGAACATTCCCTATTACATTTTAGCTAGAGAATTTAATCACTTAAAATTTTCTTAAAAGTATTCTAGCTTACAAAAATTTTCTTATATTTAATAAGATATGTATTGCGATCATATATATCCCATTCACAAGGATAAGCGATCTCGTTGGGGAAATAAGTTCAAGAAATACAAGTAACACACTCTAAATTGAAAATATTAGCACGTTCTTTAATATTTCAGGACCAACTTCTAAATATGTAAACATGATAAATGGTAAAAGTTGGAAGAATTTCATAAAACTCGAAAACTTTTGGTTTTCAAATTCACAAGGACGTTACTAAAAACAATGAGGTCAAACCAATCGAGTTATGATCTCGATAACTAGGTTCAATAAGGTTAACGAATAAACTAGAATATTTGTTAACCTATATCCACGAGAGCCCGGAGACCGCAAATCAAAGTCCCGAAAAAGAGACTTAAGATAGATAAGAAATATATAGCCTATTTCTTTTCGAAAGAAGATTCGTGATAATTTTCAAATGAAAACTCGAACCACTCATATTCTAGAAATTACTCAAAGAGATCTAGAAGAATATAATATGGAAAGACGCTCAAACCATAATAAGCGGGAACGTAGAAATTCATAATCACAATGTGATTTTCAACGATCAACAAGAAAAATGAAATTTTACATTAAGTTAGTAAGTAAGCGAGTTTAGCCAAATGTCCCATAACCACTAACCTAACTCAAGTATTTACAAACAAATTGTAAAAATCCACTACTAATCACGAATGAGCACACGACTCCACAGATGAACACATAATAAATATGTGTCATAGAAAAGGGATGCCGAAGATGGATGATTCTTTTGGAAAAAAATATGGACTTCAAAGCAATTAGGCCAATTCATTCCTAAAAATCACCACAAGCTCAGAACGAACAAGGCATGCTACTAGGCAAGTATAGAATTATCACTCTTCGAGAAGAAGAGTTTGAACATCCGTGATCACAGAATTATGAAAAAGAAAGAAATGGTTGATTCCAAATTGAAAGTCACCAAGTCGATTAGTTCTAAACTTGGTGAAAGGATAAGGATTCTTGTTCACCACAAGGTTGCAAATTATCACATTGAGCTTTTTTTCTTTCGACAAGGTGGTCTGACACCGCAAAGAAATTTAATTAAGCATTTCATTTGAAGACCAGGTGGCTCAACGCCATACGAAGATGATCGACATCGATGTATAAAAAGACATATAATACATATGACAAACAAAAATGGTCAACATCGATGTATATAAAAATATACATCATATGTAATCTCTCATCGATGTATATAAAAATATACAACACATGAGAACATATACAACACATGTTCTCTCTCATCAATGTATATAAAAATCTACAACGCATGAGAACAAATGAAGATGATCAACATCAATGTGTATAAAAATATACAACACATGTGATCTCTCATCGATATATATAAAAATATACAACAAATGAGAACAAACGAAGATGATCAACATCCATGTATATAAAAATATACAACACACGTGATCTCTCATGGATGTATATAAAAATATACAACACATGAGAACAAGCAAAGATGATCAACATTGATGTACATAAAAATGTACAACACGTGATCTCTCATGGATGTGTATAAAAATATACAACACACGAGAATAAGCGAAGATGATCAACATCGATGTACGTAAATATATAGAACACATGTGATCTCTCATCGATGTATATAAAAATATACAACACACGATAACAAACGAAGGTGATCAACATCGACGTACATAAAAATATACAATACATGTGATCTCTCATCGATGTAAATAAAAATATACAACACACGAGAACAAACGAAGATGATCAACATCGATGTAATTAAAAATATACAACACATGTGATCTCTCATCGATGTATACAAAAATATACAACACACAAGAACAAACGAAGATGATCAACATCGACGTACAAAAAAATATATACAACACATGTGATTTCTCATCGATGTATATGAAAATATACAAGACATAAGAACAAATGAAGATGATCAACATTGATGTACGTAAAAATATACAACACATGTGATATCTCATTGATATATATAAAAATATACAACACATGAAAGCAAACGAAGATGATCAACATCGATGTATATAAAAATATACAACACATGTGATCTCTCGTCGATGTATATAAAAATATGCAATACATGAGAACAAACGAAGACGATCAACATCGATGTATATAAAAATATACAACACATGTGATCTCTCATCGATGTATATAAAAATATACAATACATGAGAACAAACAAAAGATGATCAACATCAATGTATATAAAAAAATACAACACACGAGATCTCTCATTAATGTATATAAAAACATACAACACTTGAGAACAAACGAACAGCCATGCACGATTCTACGATTTCATCCAAAAATGGAATCGAATCTCAATTGACTAAGTCCAGAAATTAAATGACGAAGTAAACGAAATTGTGTCGACCCACTTGTTTTTCACTAAGACGTTTAATTTAATTCCTCAACCAATCGAATAGACAAAATTACTTGTTTGAAACAAGTAACACTAAAGAAAACGAGAATACTCAATCATTACCTAAAATAGGAAAATAAATGGGTATTGAAAACTCGAGGTAGCATGTAAGTTTTTCACAAAACATAGGTTTGGAAAATCTATATACTCAGATATAGCGCCCTCAAATACCTAAGGACATGGTGTCCTCAAGTTCCTTGGACCCAAAGAAGGTGGATGATTATAATTCAAAAGAACTCGAATGAGATGATCATGGTAGTCATCATCATAAAGAATAAAGAGGATGGTAACCTTATAGGCATTTGTTTCCTTATAAAAGTTAAGATATCTCAAATTTCATAGTTAAAAATTCAAACTATGAAACGTGTAAAAGATATATACGGTGGTTATACATATCCCTACGGTTGCAAATTAACAATCAATACTAATGATTTGCCTCGCCATTTATTTATGAGCTAAATTTTTTAATCATAAACAAATAATAAAAATATTTCATAGTGCTTAGCAAAAATAATTTATTCGTTTTCGCCTCGCAAAGCTAATCTCAAGAGGATTAATATTTTACTTGGCCATAATAATTTTATTAAACCATTTTATAAAATAATTTAGAAATCATCAAAACTAAGTCCTAAAATTTATTTTAACCCAAATTGGAAATAATTTGAATTCCTACCCACGGAAAGGGACTCAAGGTTTGTCTAGGCCAAGATTCTCAAAGATGAACTCAATTAAATTTGATTGGTCAAATAAAGGATCACGGTATAAGATAGGATATGACGGGTCCTAAGACTCGAATAAAATCCTAAATAGGATTTACTAAGAGGGACTTAGGAAAATGGCCCTCGCCATAATATCTTATATTGTTTTGAACTTGGCCCTGATACCAAGTGTAACGTCCCATCTCTATACTCGCTTTAGCCAAGGTCATTGCAAGAAATGATGTCAACTAACCCAAAGAATAAGGCTGTTGAAGAGCAACCATCTGTATATTAGCTTTGAACGTGTGTTAAACATATCGGAGAATGCGGTCTTACTTTTTAAGTCTTGTGAGGAAATCAGACACATCTAATTCAAGTTCAAGTTTACTACACAATGGCTGCATATAATTCGGAATCAATATAAAATACATCACAAAAAAATCAAAGTCAGACATAGATATTCACATCACTAAGGCAAAAATAGGTATGAATATATCACATGAGTATAAATACAAAGACGGTGGTCATAGGCAATCCGCTATACAACGAAAGAATGGGTACAAGTTCTAGCCAAAAAAAAGTATGTATATATGAAGGCCGCATATACATAAGTATCAAAAACTACACTTCTAATGTATATAGCAAAAACCCAAGAGGTGGTCCTTTCCAGAAGTCATGTGAAGTACTTGTAATTCCTCGGTCTGACCCAAGTATTATTTATAAGAATAAACAATAAACAGATCAGTCTAGTTGTACTAATCATAATAAGCTGAGACATAAAATAGAGATATAAATAGATAATGACATCGAAGCAATAACAACAATGATCACAAGTAAATGTGAAGCCTTGGAAATGTCCATAAAACATGTCAAAGAAAATCTCAAAGCTATATAAAATATATCTCAATATCAATGAAACTAAGATTAATAACATAGTATCAATAGAGCTAGGATTGTTAACATAGCATAAATAAAACGAAGATTCCAGAAATTAATAAACTAGAAATCCAGAAGATCCCAAAGAAGGGGAGTCAACTCAATATGGGAGTCCAAACACTCAACCAAGTCAATATGGGAGTCCGAAGAATAAACCAACTCAACATCGAAGGTGAGACGCGATCTCAAGGCAGCTAGTCTATAGTGTTGAGCCGAAGCTCCTACGCTGGTTTGAAGACCTCGGGTCGCGACCCAATAAGATGATATGAAGATCATTGATAAAATCAATGAACCTAAGTTCCAAATGATGATCCAGAGATCATCAGAATGACCCGAAGGTTGGAATGGTCCGAAGATCCTCAAGATGATCCGAAGATCGTCGATATAATCAAAATTGATCAATTATAGTGTAAACTACGCTAGGCTAGTAATTATAAGAGTCGAATTACATGTCCCATAACCACTTTCTCTACTCGAATATTTACGAACAAGTTGTATATTCTACTAAATATACAAAACAATCATTGCCACAGTTTTCAATCAAAAGGGTCAAAGAATAAACCATCGAAGCAAGCACAAGTCTTCATAGTCCTTGTTTTTACTAAGGCGTTTAATAAGATTTCTCATACTTATAAGAAAAATGTTTATACAACTATATACTAGTAGATTGGAAAACAAATTACAAAATAACTTCATATAATGAAGTCTGGTTGGAAACCAATTTGGAAGATAACTTCATAAAATGAAGTAGTGTTAAAAACCGTTTAGAATAGATTGGGTATTTACTAATAATTTAAAAACCCTTTATATGATTTCAAAGTGGCAAATCTTGTGTAATAGCGTTCGAATTAACGATTAGACAAAGAACTCACGTTTTAATAAAGTAAATTAAATCTCATGACTAACGATTATAAATTCGTTTATCACGAATCAATTTAAACCCCATCAATCTGAGTTGCTGAAACACAAGTCAGAGGAAAAGAGAAAATGACTCGAAACTCGACCGAGGATAAGCCTGAATGTACCTGAACCATCGACCATGGTCCACACTGGTCGGCAGTAAAAAAAATAGAGCAGAATGCAAAATCAAACATTTGAACCTATTTTCAATGAGTTCACCTTTGGTTGCAGGAAGCAACAAGATTACAACTTTTAGCTTATAACTTATACGTGCCAATGGAACTCTTGACAAGCTTATAGCTTGAGGAATAAATGTGAGTTCTCAATGAACTCACCTTTGATTGTAGGAAGCAAGAAGTAGATGTAAAACCAGGCCAAGGAGCTATCTTCTCCAATATAACTAAATAATATTAAATCTATACACAAATACAATATTTCCTAAAAATTATGTTTAGGAAATAACAAGGATTGAAGAGGAAATAAGTTGGAGAAGATGGGGAATTAATTTACCTTCTTCTCCTTGGATTTGCACTTTATTTCCAAACGAATTGGATTCCTAAGATTGAGATATGGCTTAGGGTATTTTAATTTCCCTTTCCACTCTCCATTTTTTTATTTTTGGTTGAAGTGGGAATGAATGAAGAGGTGGGGGGCTGTGGAATTATAAGGTGGGCTAGGTTAGCTAACCCAAATCCCCACCTGAATGTCCCAATTTTCACCAGCATTAAACATATCGATGATTATGGGTTTTAATTGTGTAAACAATGTTTTGAACTCAATGGAAGTGGTTTCAAGTCCAAATTTATTCATATGCAAAATGTAAATTTTTGGACATATCTAAGATTAAGGAAGATATATTCAAATAAAATATTTAAATATATCATCGTTAAATATGTGGGTTGTTACAATAACACAAAGTAAATAAATGCATATAAATCTATTTGAAAAAAATTACAAAGAAATTGTTAGATCATAAACATATAAGAACCGCGAAGCTAAAATATAAACTATCTAAAAGGGCAGAGACTGAAAATGAAGTTTTGGAAAATATCATTTTGAAAATAGGGTTTATTTGAAAATCATTTTGAAAAATGATCAAGTACAAGTAAATTTTAACACATGTTCTTTTACTTCAAGCTTATCTGGAATGTCTTGAAATATTGAATTCATCAATACTATGAGTCTTCATGCTCTAATTCAAGAATCACTATGTGAGCATCATCATCTTGAATCTACACTTATGCTGTAAACTCCTTATTATTAATACATGTTTGTTTCGCATTATACATACAACAAATGTCCAGATAAATCTTAGTAAAACATTTCATATTTTATATTACTTACTGAGGTAGTTTTCATCAAAGCTATTATCTATGGTACTAACAACATTTTGTCATGGAACACCATGTGGTTCCGCATTATGTTCTTGATATCATTTGCTACAAAGGCATTTCAGATTATTGGAGAGAAATAACAGTATTTTTGAATTCGAGGGTTGGCACATGTGCGATCGTTTTTGAACAATCCACAAGCCTTAACTTTTAACTGATAACAACCATATCAAATGCTTAAGTACATGAAAAAGCATCTCCTTCTAACTTCTTATCAAATAACTGACCTATTTTGATATAACAACCACATGGATCAAAGAAGAAAAATGCTAATATGGATTCCATGTAAAATTGTTATGCAAATAATATTCTAAAAAAAGAGGTGGCCATGGAAGCTTGTACAAGTTCAATACGTAAACAAACATAATTCTTAAACAAGCCACAACCATTGGCTAACTCGCTTGTCTTGCGTCTTTTGGAGACAAAATCAACAAATAATTGATTCACTATTTTATTGTTATTTTCTAAATCCCAACTAAGAAAATCTGTCTATCTCACTCCTGTTTATCACAGGTTGCAAATTAGTTGCATAAAATTTCAAATTAGTTATAGAACCATTTTTCCTAGCATTATTGTTACTACAAAAATTAACTCCGAAATAAGCTGATGGTGAAGGGGTAATCGGATGAACACAAGTACATACGAATTCTCCAAAAGTAATAGCCAAACACTAAGACGAACCTAGATCATAAAGGAATGGCCCAAGAGCTGCATAAACCGGAACCTTCTTAGGAAAAAGGTGCTCAAAAGCTATAGAATACCGATAGGATCCATCCGGCAAGGAGGTTCTATAGCGAAAAACCATCTAAGCCAGAAAACTTAGAAAAAGGGAGGCAAGATCTCCACTTATTGAAAGCTGAAAGGATAGAAGGGCTGTTGGTATAAACCTTCTTAATACCGATACATCAGGAGGGGAAGGCATCAAGAGTATCAAGTCAGAAGTACACAGAGATTATCTGGAACCATCTTTCGAAACATCTACCACATAAACACCGAAAGGTCATATTGATAATCAAAAAGACAAATCAACCAGAGCTACCTTCCGGAAGATCAGGCTACACCAGAGGCTCAACTGGAAGGCAAACTGAAACCCTAGAAGGGATACAGGCTGTCCATACTAATCTACTTAGTATAGACACCGACAGTGGTTTCGAACTGACAGCTATCTACATACATTATAAGGGCAAGCTCTCCAAAGTATTCATGAGAAAACCGTAAGACTAGACCTGTAAGTCACAACCGGGAGCACAAATGCCTTCCGAAATCCATTTACATCGAAAAGCTCACATCAATCTCGAAGAAGCCTCAATTGACCGGGACCCTCACTCTAGAAGCTATAATCAGCACCTCAAAGCGGCCTAGAGCTAAAACATCCAAGACCGAGGAGAAAAACTGCCGACAGAGGCTTCTGCAGGCCCAACGACCCAACAGTAGAAAGTGCCCGAATTCTCTATAAATAAGACCCTAGGGGTCACATTTTGAGGACGATTTTTTCTCATTTTGATTCTCGTACTCTTTTAGAGTAAACCCTAATTCTTCACTCAATTTGGGGATTCCCTCTATTCTATTCATGTATTCTAAATCAAAGATCAATAAAGAGTGAATCAATACTTATGATATTTATTTATGAGTTTGCCATGCTATTTCCTAGTTATTGTTGCCGTAGCGTACTGTTTGTCTATTACATGTACATGAGCCCTTACCCAAGCCTTTCCGCAAACTAGGTAAAACACCCCTTCCTACAAGCTTAGACATTTCCGCAAGCTTTGCGTAGAATCCCTTTCTATAAACTGTTAAGTCCATCACCAAGGGTTGTGTTTGGGAATCCATCATCCTAAGGTAACTGCTGGTTCTTGAATCGCTTAAGCATGATGCTCACCCCATCGAGGGAAGAGTAACTATTCTTTAGGATTCTAGACCTTGATGGCTAGGAAACGGTGAACTAACTCAAACTTGCAAAGGCTAACAACTCATTTTCCATTAGCTCCACTTCCATAGACCTATCTCCGGTGTTGATGAAAAGTATCGTTAACATTTTGGGGTTAGGAGGAGGGCTTGAACCTCTGACCTTATGGTTAACAGCCACAAATCTACCTGTGTTGTTCCGTCCCGGATTGGACTAAGGCTTTGAAGAAGCAAAATTTATGGGTAAGAGGTCCCAATAGGAGTCTTCCGAATCTCGAATGGACAAGTCAAAAATCACTGATGCAAGAGTAACAGAAGTACAAGGGCTGAGAGTGGAAGCCTTACGGATAATGAAGCGGAAAAGGGAAATATAATAAAATGCTTCTAACGCTTGGGATAATAGCCTTTTCCACATAGGAAAAATCCTAACACCTCCTCTAAGTGGGTCTACATAAAAGGATATTAACATTTTATCTCACATAAGGAAAACTCTCCGCAACCAAATCAGAGGAACGGTGTTTAAACAAGAAATAATGAATGATTTTGACCACTTCTCCAACTTATGGTCTGAAGAGATAACACCTCGACCTCAGTATATTTTGGGAAATAGGAACAAAAGTATAGGTAAAACAACAAAACTAGGTTGCAAAAGGGTTAGGTCCCAGTGGCAAGGAGAGAGGCTTACGCCGGGATTACCCAAGGGATATCACTTTACTACTTCGATGGAGAATATCTACTTCCTAACCAAACATTAACTCAACTATTGGCCATTCGCAAAGAAAAAACCCAAATACAAAAGGAAGCCAGGAGGGCCCTACTGTCATTACCACATGATGAATGGACATGAAGCTAACCACTGCAGAATCCTTGAGGAAACGGTCATCAAATTCATCGACCAAGGCCAATTACAAGAGTTTATAAAAAGATCAGATCAAATTCAATAAAAGTCCTTAAGGAAAGGATTATCAAACAAAACCAAGGGTATGGAAAACCCTTCTTTCAAAGCCTAAAGAAACCCAAGATGGGTCAAACCGCGAATGGATCAAATTCCTTGTCATCACCAAAATTGGTTTGGATAAGGCATCCCTTAGAGGGGGATGGTGTGTTAGTCTTTCTCCATGCCCAAATTAGAGGGGACTAAGTTGAAGCATCAAAAGCGTAAGCCTCCATTTCACACCAGAAATGGTCGTGGCGGTGCATCTAAAATTAGGACTCCCTGCCTCTTCTCATAGAAAAGTATGCCCTACGTCTGCTCGTAGAAGAGTACGCCCTACCTCTGCTATGAACTAAGCACGTCCTACCTATGCTCGCAGAAGAGAACGTACTATCTCTGCTTATGTTCCGCGTTACCCACAGAAGGGAATGCCAACCCCTATCATCACCTATGATAGTCAGGATAGGGCACCCCTCAGAGGGGGGTGGTGTGTAAGCCTCTATCAGTACCTACGATGGTCAGTGTTAAGCATCAAAAGAGTAAACCTTATTTCCGTGTCTACAATGGCCCGGTTCAAGTTTCTAAGATCTTATCATCACCTACGATAGTCAGGATAAGGAGCTTCCTAGAGGGAGGTCGGGTAAGTCCTTGGGCCCTGCTTGTGGATAAGCCAGCCAAGCATACCGAGCGCAAAGGCCAGAGAGTGACCAACAAAGCACGTACATCCTCTGCTTTGACATGAAAAGCCCAGAGAGTGGCTCAGGAAGCACGTACAATCTCTACTTCACAAATCAAATCCACGGGGGATACCAAAACATCAATATTAGAAGTGGATTGCTAGTCCTTAATCTCTAATTGTCGGAACAAGGGATGGTTCAGGTCTTCTATATCAATACTCGACTCTGGGTTGGTTCGGTTCTTTACAAATACCAGAAGTGGATTTCCGGTCTTCTACTTTAATAACCTGAATCTGGGTTGGATCAGATCTTCTCAAGTGCTGAAAGGGGAATCTAGATCTAAATATCGAATCCAGGTTGATTCGACTCACCACAAAAGCCAAAAGCGGGCTCTCGATCTCCTATCTTAGTGCCCAAATCTGGATTGATTCAAGTGTAAATCACAACCGGATACGGGGTTCCGGTCTCAACACAAATATCCAAATATGGATCGATTTAGAATCTTAAGTCTCAACAAAAAGAAGTTGTTCAACCTTTTCGATAGCTCTGATACGGCTCGGAACTACGCTTCCATTATTACTAAGGATAAACTTATGGCCTTCTCACTTGCTCAGGGAAGCGTCTTTTAACTTATACATTTATCAGTTTATTATTCAAGCTTGTCAAATATTTGTACTAACACACAAAACACAAGTGAGCACTATAGACATTTCATATCTCCCATACTTTGGCACTATTAACCCCACTAATAGTGAGTGGCACTTTACGAAGGCCTATAAGGCAAACTTCTAAAAAAATGTGCCAAATATGTACATCATTTCATGGTAAAGCCATAGCGAGAGATAAGCGTTTACGTCGGAATGTGTGGTCACATGTTAAGTGATACAGTTATAGATCCTACCTCTATTTATAAGCAGCATCATTATAAAATATTACACGTGATAGATGATATACCAGGTGCTTCATATCTTACATAATTTTTTAATTTTTTTTGCAAAATGGATGTATATCCAGAAAAGAGAACACCCATACTCCAGTGCCAGAACTTTCGTACGAGCATAACCAAGCTCTCAATAAGGCTGCAAGTGTTTATCATGAGTATCAGGGCAAGGAGGCAACCTTCCTCACTTTATCCAGGAAGTCAGCAGTAAGGTCAAGTGAGGAATCAATGGGAATTCTGAATCCAACAGGTGTATGAACCGGAGGACACTTACAATAGTCCCACTTTCAAGCAGACGGGCTGTCATAACCATAAACGAACCTCAATTGATATGTATGGACCTCTATTAAGAATTGGTCCTTATTCTCGCCAAGGAAATCGAGGCGAATCCGGGGATAACAAGTATAAACTTTCTCAAGATCCCTTAAAAAGCAATATCGTGCCGAGGAAGAAGACTTAACAAGAAGAAGTTTCTCCCAATAATCCCTCTTCAACTTAACATAGTCTTCTAAGAAGGCTCGAGAGTCTTTCTAAGAATGCCACACCTTAGAAAAAGGAACAAAAACTTGTGGATTTTCAATAGGAAGGGAATCCGGAGAGTTCTGGGCTTTCCCTATCCTTCGTGCTTCCAATAGGTCAAAGAGCCGATTAAGATATGATCTTCTTCAATGGATTTAGTACTTTTGGCACAAACTTTGTCTAAAGTATCAAAAGCTGAGAAAGTACCACCAACACCCATAGAGGAGTCACCTCTATCTTCCTCTTCACCCGTAGTAACATTGGTATGCTGGGAGTTGTCGTCATTGGCACGAACAGCCTGTGACACCGTCATAAGGTCTCCTTCATCATCGGGACACGACTCCTCGAGAGGAACATCTTCAATTAACACAAGTTTAGATATGTCAATCTCCCTCCTTGTAGAAACTTTTTCTTTCTTCCTCATACAAGATATTTTGGACATAAACCTTTCCACCAACGACGGGTCAACAGAAGAAAAGTTTAAATCCTAACATCTATCCATGTTGTCAGCATAAATTAAGAGGAAAGCATCATCGAAAGATTAACCATGATTTCATCCAAAGTAGTATGAAGGAAACAGGAAATTCTCCGTTTAGCGTCACTAACTACACTAGAAAACCTAGCCAGCAACGCCTTCTTCTTAGCAAGTTCGACCTTAAGGGAACCATTCTCTTTCTCCAAAAGGGAACTCTGATTATGCAAAGAAGAACAACAAGAATCTAGAAGGTCAATGTCCTCTTTGGATCTCTCCAGGCTCCTCTTCAAAGCGTTATTTTCTTCGACCAGGGCCAAGTAGCATTCTTTTCGCAAGGCAATAGAGCTCCTCTCTTCCGATAAAGCATGCTCCAACCTTCTTTGCTCCACAGCTATCCCCTCTTTTTCAAGAACCAGAGCATATTTTTCCTTCTTCAAGGTTACATTCTCTCTTTTATGCCTCAACAGCTCAAAACTAGGATCTGGAGTATTATCTTGCGTCACAAACCACCGCTTAATGACATATAAAGGACATAACGATCAGGAACAAAAAGCTTGAGGAGAGACAAGAAGATGGGAAAGAGGAAAAAATAATACTACAAGTAATTTCCCTACCAAGGCTTGACAACTTCGGGGAGAATCAAATGAGGAGTCGACACCGGAAAAAGCAGAAGAAGAAATAATCTGGCCAACTAACCCATCAAATTTATAACCATTAGTAGGGTTGATAAAAATTTCGAGGGGCAATATCCTCCTCCGAAGAAGAGAAGCCCATCACATGATGCAATTCAATGGAGACTTTGGAAGACCCGACACAACGAGGGTTCGAGCCAGAAACCTTCATTGGAGAAGTAATCTCTGGGATATCAAGAACCATCTAGAATGAACAACTAGGTCCCCCACACCTTTAGACCTCTTCGGCGGAGAATTTTCTAAACTGTTCTCCAAAAGTTTCCTCTTTACATTTTACCTAAATTTTTATAATGCATCCTTAAGTGAAGAAACCCCAACTCTCGGAACCAGGGAAATGGAACCAGTCTTACTAGACTCAGTGAATGCAGCTTCAAAAAAGCACAGTGAGAAGGAACGAAAAGAAAGACAAAGTACAATTATGTCTTAAAGATGAGAAAAGGCATACCTGAGTTGTCAAGGAATAAAGGAGAGTTGGAAGAGAAAGAAGCATCCCTCCTGATAGAAAAGTACCCCTATGATAAGTAGGACCAAAGGCGGTTGGCCAATGATGAATTGACCAACTGGCAATAAAGAATGTCTCTGAAGGATAGAAAAGGCAAGCAGTAGAGACCGGTTACCAAAATTTCTAGAGGCAGTCCCCGGCATCAATTAACTCCTCATCCGCAAAGCTTGGTAAATTGGGAACAACATCTGCGAAGAGGAAGACAGGATATCAAAAAAAAGTTTTCGGGTGATCATACTCAGGGTGTGAAAACCTCTAGTGATATCCGGAGGGATTCAGATAAAGAAAAATTGATTCTCCCAATACTTGAACCTTGTCGTTGCTTCAAACAATAGCTTCTTCATGGGATTTGCGTGGAAAATATGAGGATTGGCATCACTAAGTTTGGAAGGACGAACCAAGTGGTCAAGAGTGGAAGGACTCAGAGAACCGTTACCCGATTCTAAAGACAAAAGTTCTAAGCCCAACAGGTAGGTGCGGGGAGAAAATTGAATAGGAGAATTTCCCAAGTTCTGTAAATAATGATGAAGGACATTCAGAAAAGGAATAGAACCTCCATGCCAAATATGGACTACAGAAAAAGCAAAGTAACCCTCCAGAGGAGAAGAAATGGTATCCTTTTCACAAGGAGGGATGGCGTCAACCCGCGAAATCCTGAAATCCTGGAGGATAACATCAACTTGATCTTGAGACTAAAGAAAAGAATGCTTCCCAACAATGCTTACTTTCTTAGAGGAAGAAAGATTGATCGGTAGAGGGTCATTCCTATCAGGTTTGAAAGCAATGTGCTTCTTTCCCATAACATCAGGTATGATTTGTTAAATTTTACGCAGTAAGGTAAAATCAATATCCGAAAGGGTATGAACTTTATTATGTTACACAAAACCCATCAGTGGCAAAATATTTTATTTTCAAATGCTACCAAAAAAAGATAAAAGCAAAGTTAAAAAGCTTATTTAAGCCGTCAAATTTGGAGTTGATCGTCTAAAACTGGTAACAAGGAAGCTAAAAACATGGATGCCTTACCGATATGATTATTTGAATAGCTGATACTTCTTTGAGGTAAATTTTTCAGTAAATGATAAAGGAAAGAAAGGAGTCAATATGGAGGGGGTATATATACTGGATGAGAAAGATAGCAGATCCACTTAAAATAAAATTTGACTTGAAAAGTCAAAAACACCCCTTCACTGGGGGAGGGGGGAGGCAAATGTTACTACCAAAAATAACTCCGAAATAAGCTGACGGTGAGGGGGTAATAGAATGAAACAAGCATATAGGAATTCTACAAAAGTAAGAGCCAAACACTAAGAGGAATCAAGAGAAGAAAGGAATGGCCCAAGAGCAGCATAAACTGGAACCTTCTTAGGAAGAAGGGGCTCAAAAAGCTATAGAATATCGACATGATCCATCCGGCAGGTCCATCCGGCAAGGGGGTTCTATAGCGAAAGACCATCTAAGTCAAAAAACTAAGAAAGAGGGAGGAAAGAGCTCCGCTTATTGAAACCCGAAAGGACGAATGAGCTCTCAGTATTAACCTGCTTAATATCGATACATCAAAAGGAGAAAGCATCAAGAATATCAAGCCAGAAGTTCCAATAGATTATCTGGAACCAGCTTCTGAAACATCTACTGCATAAACACCAAAAGGTCAGATTGATAAACAACAAGACAAATCATCTGGAGCTACCTTCTGGAAGATCAGGCTACACCCGAAGACTCCACCGGAAGGCAAACCAGAACCCTAGAAGGGACATAGGCTATCCATACTAATCTACTTAGAATAGACACCAACAGTGGTTCCGAACCGAGAACTGTCTACATACATCATAAGGGCAAGCTCCTCAAAGTATTCATGAGAAAATCAAAAGCCTACATCCGGAAGCCACAACCGAAAGCACAAATGCCTTTCGAAAGCCATTTACATCGACAAGCTCATATCAATCTCTAAGAAACCTCAACTAACTGGGACCCTCACTCCGGAAGTGACCTGGAGCTAAAACATCCGAGACCAAGGAGAAAAATGGCCGACAGAGGCTTATGCAGGCCCAATGTCCCAACAACAAAAGGGCCCCGGAATTCTCTATAAATAAGACCCCAGGGGTGGCATTTTGAGGATGATTTTTGCTCATTCTAATTCTTGTATTCTTTTTATCTAGAGTAAACCCTAATTCTTAAATCAATTTGGGATTTTCTTTATTCTATTCATGTATTCTAAATCAAAGATCAACAAAAAGAGTAAATCAATACTTATGATATTTTTTATGTGTTTGCCATGCCATTTCCTATTTATTGTTGCCGCAGCGTACTGTTTGTCTCTTACATGTACATGAGCCCTTACCCAAGCCTTTTCGTAAACTAGGCGAAACACCCTTTCCTACAAGCTTAGACCTTTTCGCAAGCTTAGCGTAGATTCCCTTTCTATAAACCGTTAAGTCCCTCACCAAGGGTTGTGTTTAGGAATCCATCATCCTAAGGTAACTGTTGGTTCTTGAATTGCTTAAGCATGATGCTCACCCCATCGAGGGAAGAGTAACTATTCTTCTAGATTCTACACTACGATACCTAGGAAATGGTGAACTAACTCAAACTTGCGAAGGCTGACAACTCATTTCCCCCTTAGGTCCACTTCCATAGACCTATCTCCAATGTTGACGAAAAATATCATTAACAATTATCAACCTTAATTTGTTCCATAGAACAAAATCTTTTTTATGAATTTAAACTCTAAATCTGATTCTAAAGTGGTTGAATGACAAGATATGTTTGTACTTATGATTTCTGACTCAGGATCCGGGGTTGATTGGTTCAAGTTTGACACCTTTGACCTAATAGTATACAATTGATCTAACATCGAGCAACCAAATAAATGCATTGAAGAAGGGGATAAATCTATAGCATAGTAATTTTGGTGGTGACTGGAGAAGAAATAGGGCTCAGTGTCTTGAATTTGGAGGTTCGGGAGGAGGTGGAGTTGGGTTTCAGAGGCTAGAAACAAAGGAGTAGGAAGAAAATGAAGGTCTCGAGTTGAAAGTGATATATATCGCTTCCAAGCTTCAGGTCATGCGTGATTGGGTAGAGTGGTCGACCCGGTCCCAAGAAGGCGGTCGACCACTTGGTTGACTGATAAGGGTTGACCACCTGACTGTTTCGGGGAGCGGTCTGAACTTAGACCCAAGCGGGCCAGTTTGAGCTATAAAGTTTATAACAAAATCTTATCGCCTACCCAACTCCTTCTGAATTCTCATGCTGACTTCCACCATTCGTAAGATCGAGAAATATTTTTCAATGCTACTCATTAGCCTTAGAACATTTGCTACCATAAGATAAACGAACAAACAAATTCCTAAATTATTCAGCTAGAAATCAAAAATAAAAGTTTTAAATGGATTTTCCTTTTACCTAGCTGACAAACTAATTGAACGATTTAAGAAATTGAAAACCCAAAATAGAAATTTTCTTTAGTCTAAATTCAAGAAAAAATTAGATAACCTTTTGAAATTCAATTTTTATTTATAAACCGAGGGCCTCGTTTATAAATTTATGTTGTTATTTATAGTCTAGCTCATGATACTAGCTCAAACAATCCTTCCATGTTCTGGATCGTTGAAATTTAACTTTATTTGTGATAATTTCCATAAATTGTCCAAAATATCTAAAAAGAGGAATATTAAAAATTTCAAGGAATGGGCAATAATTTTAATTTGAGGTATGTTCCTTATCACCTCCAAGTTCCATCTTTTTACCATAAAGGATTATTTGTTAAACCACGCAAAACTCGATCGATCCAAAGCATGAACATATTTAAAATTTATTAACTTTCAAAAATCTTATTATTTTTGCAAAATAATTTAAAACTTTCAAAATCCGTTTTTCCAAAACAGTTTAAAAACAGATTCCTCCCAAATGAGATAAAGAATTCAAAGAATTAGTTCTAACTAACAAAAGAATATCCAGATTTCAAAATGAAGTATTGAATAGATACACCTTGAAAAATTATTTTTGGATTGATACAACATATTAACATGAATTTCCCACTAAATTTTAAGACCAAGGAAAATGTCATGGAAAGGAACTTTAATCGAAAGCCAGAAAATGCGAGTTGTAGTTAGCTTTTCGTCCAGTAATTAAGCTCAAATCCATCGGATTCACCATAAGTCGTCCTCATGGTCTCCAAAATGAGTCGTCACACGTACCTTGTGGTAAGTCGAGGTTGGCCAGAAACTCGAACTCAAAACACTTCAACTCCTAGTCATTTTAATCCCATTTTAAATAAATAGGCCCTCGATTACGTCATCATCGAAATTATTTAGAGTCAAGTGGAAAAGACTAAACAAAATAGAAAAGAAATTCAAATGTGTTCTCTCACTAAATCCTAATTTATAAAATCCTCTGATCAACAAAACCTAGGCGCTATTATCAAATGGAACATCCCACACCTTTCTAATTCCTAATTTTGACAAAAATCGAAACTCGAATTCATTCAAGCACGTAGAACTTAAATCTGGTGCCTGAAAATAATGAACATGAGCATAACTAGAGTAAAAATAACTCGTAGTAGAAATAAGATAGGATAACAATTATCGATTTAGGAATCTGCCTTGAAAGAAAATCTCTACATCAATACCGAGCATGAGAGAACAAGAACCAAAAACCAATTTGGCTATTTGTGAAGGCCTGTCTCCCCCAAGATAAACCTGAGATTTGTTATGAGGAGGGGGTTAGAACAACAAGTCTTGATGAGTAGAAAAGGTGTAACACTGTCTACAATACATAAATGCATTTTTCTTGGTCTCACCCAAATCATACGTCTAATAAGACTAATAGTTCAATTCTGACATTGTTTAGATTTACATACGACAAATAAACTGCCATATCTATGGCTAAACTTTCCAAAGATAATGTTATCGTAATACTGAGATAGAACCTTTACGCATAAGTAAGAAGCCTTTAAACCATCATTCAAACAATTACCAAAACTATGAGTCAACCTTTTCAACTATTTATTACCTTATTCATAAAAGAAGGGGGGTCATCAACATATAACCACCTATGGCCTCGTTATCTATCCAACATAAAGGTAGGTCCACTGATCCCTTAATACCTCACTACTAGTTTACTACTTTCTAATAAATTATAGGACACTAACCAACTTTCTAATATAAATTATAGGACACTAACTACTAAGTCCTACAAATTTAAAGCTCCTATCATTCAGGCATATTCCCAAACTTTGCATAAGGTGAGAACCTGACGGACCACTAACCTTATTGGATAATTCTTTGGTAACTTAGTACTTCCCACTGGATGGGCAGTCCTGTGGAAATTTATTACCTAATCCCAAGACGAACTTTACCCTAGTCACTTACTACCTAGAGGAAGCAGACTATCATGAAGATTGCTGATCTCATTTCCAATTAACCTTCTAATACTTCTCGAAGTAGGCAATGTTATGAATTAATTTCTTTTCGGTTTCTTCTTGCTGAAGGGAGGAATTCCCTACAGCCACTTAAGACCTTAATCTTTAAAGTAAACCTTTTAGGAATAATACTCACGACGCAATTTACTATACTCACACACTCCTAAGGCTAATGGTTTCTCATATTAGTTGTTCATATATTTGACTGTTGGAAACTGCATACTTATATCGAATAAGGAAATTGCCCTCGCATCATTAACCTACTTAGTTCATTCCTTAGTTCTAATTAATGATATTAATTTTGGATTTAAACTAGAATAAGCTAAGGATAATCCTCTACAACTTCCTATTTTAGGATATTTGATTGTTTATTCCCTTTTTGGACTATGTATCTAGTATGACCATTAATACTCACTAAACAACGCAACATGTCAAGTAGGTAAAAAAAACCAAAGCTTCGTTTTTTCCGTGGAAAATGTTAATTGTGACAAGGTCATATTTTCTTCTCAGCATTCCTTTCATTCCTCAATCCCCTTTCTTTTATCACGTCAATCTCCTCTAAAACACATTTCTCTCTCCCATTTTTTTGGCTATGCGTTTTTTCCTCCGAATAACTATTTATACTTTCAAGATCTAAAGCTTTTGCTTTGTGCTTGGTAACAATGGAGTAGATCCATCGTCTTACCTGTTTTGTCTTCTCCTAACCTAAGCCTCCTCACAAAAATATCTGAGCATCGTTTTACCCCCTACTTCCTCAACCTCATCTCAGTTACCTACTTTCTTAATTAACCAGATCTGACGTCTCTCGTAGCACAGTTAGGTTTACTCTCAGGCAACTACCTGCGCCTATTTTAGGTTGTAGGCTAACTGGAGCGCACGCTTAGGCTTCGAGCTAGTCCCTAGCACGGAACTCCAATGTAAGCAGTAACTCCTATATTTAGATGGTTTATGCATTTTGACCTTAGGGTCTGTGATGGTATTATTTAATTGCTAGGTATTCAATGTTTACATTGGTTTGTCTTGTTGGTTGATTTGTGACGATGGACTTGTTTAATTTGATTGAAGCGTATATATTTTGGTGTTTGGTCCTTCTTCGGGGTGATGATGCCCAGTTTTCTCGCATGTAATTTTCCTGAATGTTTGCACTTCAGTTTTCACAGTTGGTTCATCACCTTGGTACTTCACTATTCAAGAAATGCGAATGCACAATTTTAGCTTTGTACTATGGTGATTTTCGTACTTGTGTTATTTTTGTTTGTTGTTCAGTATGGTATGTTTGGCGTAGATTTGGTTGTCTAGCGCTGGGTTGTTCTTTAGGTTCAGTGTTGAACATCTTTCCCCTATCTAGAGAAGCAGGTCTGGCCGTAACATGGATTTTTAGGCATCTTGCCTAAATCCAGCCTTGGAAACCATGGACCAGATCAACAGCGTACACTGCTTGTTGGTATGGTGCTCACGAAAGCTTCTGTTGCAGCAGTACTATCGTCTATCTCTCCAATCCTTCCTGTTCCAGCATGGTATCAACAATGTAATTCGTGTCCACAACCTTTTGCTGTGCATGATGGCATGGCAGTTTGTTTTGCCAAGCAAATGTAACTTTTGGGTACACAACTTTTAATGTTGAACAGTCTAGTACTGTTTACCTTTGTATTCGAATGTAATGGACTTCTCTTTTGAATTATGTAATATTAATTCTCCCTGCGTGGAGTAGTACTTATAGTCTAGTAATTTAGCTAGCTCTTGAGTTGTAAGCCAGTAAGGTAGAGTGGACGGAACACTATAAACACCGTAGACGGTGGACGGTCCACCTTAAAAACCAAATTAGCTGACTGCAAACTACAGTCTTCTGTACTATATTGTAATTTTATTATTAGTCATAATAAAAGAGAGTTACGAAACACTATAAAAACCAGTTGGCTATGCCAAAAAAAACCCATTAAACCCCCTTTTTAATTTATTTATTACTATCACGATTATGCCATAAACGACCCTAATGATCATATTTCCTAAGGCATTACACTACTAATTAAATACTCGTTATGTCTGTCCCATTTAGTTATACCAATTCTAATTGTTGTGCTCCCATATCTTACTAATTATGTGTGTATGTAGGTTTTATTATTATTAATTCCCTTAACTCGATCACAACACCTATTCCTATCACATTAAATTGTAACCATTTGGCATTTATTTCTTTTTAAATTTATTTCCCCAAAACATACATGGTTACAATATTTATTTCCTCATTTGTAACCTTTTAATTATAGCCATTAATTCAACATTTATTGCTATAGAGGTCACAATATTCATTCCCATTTATTACAGGAAGTATTACGATATAATTATTCCCATAAAATTGAACTTTTCAAATTTAAACACACAACATACATTCGATTTGAATATAATACAGTAGCATTATTTAGGTAGGTTTTGACTGATATGTTTATAATAATCGTATATTTATATTTTTAAGTGGCGACGTTAACGTAATTACTAATTATGTTTTTTATATTATAATTATAATTATAATTATTTTATATTCCAATCTAAACTAACGAACAAAATAAACCTTTTTGTGTTTAATCTTATTTGAGATTCGAAATCTCATTGAAATGTTATTTACTTTAACCTTGTAATTTTTCCCCGAACTATTTAAAAGTGGAATATTGGCATATTTCTAATCACAATGAAATAGGCTAATACTTTATTCGGAATAGATGCTGTAACAAATTGAATTTCGATAGACTGATTTTTTTCAAAAATCTCAATCTATCGAAGCTCGATTCGACTGGTCTGGTATCCTGTAGAAAAGACAGAGATAATAAATATATCAGAGCTCGATAAAACATCTCACAATGGAATGAATAAAATATAATAATAAATATAGCCATATCAAAATAATAACACCATCTAACAAGTGTCTAAAGGCTACCAAATATCTACCATAAACTTAACCTACGAGTATGTTATGAGGAGGGGGTCATAGCACATAGTTCTGGTAAGGGGACAAATTATACATTCTGAAATTGTAATAACCCCAATTTTAATAGACCGATTTTTTTTTCAAAATTCTAATCTTTCGAAACCCGCATTGCTTTGTATGGTATCCTGCACAAAATACAAAGATAATAAACATTTTAGAGCTTAGAGAACATCTCATAGCAAAATGGAATAAAATATAATATAATCTAAATATAGCCTTACCCACATAATACTGCCTATCTAGTATCCAAAGCTATCATATCTCTACTACAAATCTAACCTGCGAGCATGTTATGAGGAGGGAGTCAGAACACAAGTTCTAGTGATTGGATTCAAACTACACATTTTGGATAACCATACATATACCATTCAGTTACATTTTCTTATTTATTAGGTTACTTGGTTTAACAACACTCAAGGCCTACACAAACATCGTACCCATCTACTCCCCAGTAGATTAACCTAATATAGTATATATGTAGCCATCCCCTAATTAAGGTACACCCCATGGTACCCCACTCGCATGGTCTCCGCTGTAACGCCACAGAGATATATGCAGTTCCTCATCCTGTGCCAGAGCGATGTACGGATCTCTATATAAAAAACGCTACGTTCCGCATAGAACCGCCATCGCCATGCTACGTAAACGTACGGAATGCCACCTTCGAACCATTCGATCGAATCGGATTCCATTACAGAGTAATGACCCAGAGTCTATGATACACCACCCGAAGCAAACATGCATATATATAGACTTATCACGTATGTATTGTTAATCGTACTCGATGCTTCGACCTTGATGATACGTCATCCAGAAATAATATGCATGTATCTGCACGTATTATCTATTGTGCACCGAGTTTCGTAACTGGGCTATATCAGATACATGGAACTCGGTCCGGAGCGTTTTCAGATATCTGTATACACAGATGCTATCGTATGCATTTTCAATGGCTATGGTCCCACCCGACCCCTCCCTTAACTAGTGAAAGACAAAAAAAATTGAGAGCTAGTGACACGATCTAGAAAAACAACAAACAACATCCTAATTGGCCTGTCCCGCAACCAAATCCTTGATAGCGAAAGGTTGGTGATCTATAGGTTTAGCACTCCGCCTTTCTGCCTCACGCATCACGCATTACGTTGACTATGGTGGTTGGTACCTGACGACTACAATCTAATAAATGGTTAGACCCACCAAAAGAAAACTGATAAAATAGTCGTAACCCGCCTGGTCACATGGCAACTGTATCGTCGAATCACCTATGCCACCCTACAGCCTTCTGACTGCCCCCTATTGTGGCAGTCAAGGTATACTCACCGGGTTGTAACGCGTAGACCTAACCTCTGCGAGCACAGCCTAAATGCTGTCACCTCACAGAGGACTATCAGGAGTACCCTCCACATCCCAGGAATCCCCGTGCTTCCCCTTCCAGTCCTTCGGAGCCAGCAGAATATCAACAGAACAGGTAGAATAATCAGATGGATGTGAGCTCCCCTCATGTATCATGCTACCACGATGATCTACCTCGTTGGGTTATTCACCTTCAGATGTACGGACTGGTCCAAGTGCCTTCGTTTAATGTGTTATTAGACCCTATGTCTAAAACATTTAATTACGCGCTTGCCCTATCTCATCAGACTTCCAGTTTAACTTAGTTATTTAAAGTCATATTGACTTCTTAGTGAAGTTACCAAGTTCCACTTGCTTACCAATTTAAGTTATATAACTTAACCCATTTAAGTTCATTAATAAGCCTTTAACATGTTATTCTTATCTGCATATTTTATATTATCATGTTTCTCAGATAACATGTTCTTATTTCTTTTCTCCACTTATTACAAATAGCAGGTTTCAGGTTTTCAAATTTTATAGATTACTTATTTAATAATTAAGTACAACTTATCTCATTACATAGGTTATCTCATTCCCCTTATCGTTTATTATGACCTAAGTTATAATATCCACTTGTCCCCAGGACAGGCTTACCGATTTTCTTTCCCTTTCCCATTCAAGCTTATTCATAATAGGTTATTATCATTCCCCATTCATTCCAATTCTTTTGTAAATTTTATTCACTTTAACTAATTACAATTAGTGCCATTTAATTTTATTCTGTTATATACATATATTCATATGTTTATGCACCAGACCTTTCACATTAAGCCGACCACATGTGGATGCTGGATTTGCCGGACGGTTCCAGGAAGACTTCTTCCACAAGTTAGACTTAACCTCGTGTCTTAACACCGTTATATGCATGTTTACGCACTAGACCTCTCACATTAAATTAACCACTTGTGGATGCTGGATTTGTCGGGTGGTTCCGGGCAGACTTCTATAGCAAGTTGAATTTAACTTCTTGTCTAAGTGCGGTTACAATTTTCTATTCACTGTAAATTTAGGCATATTCATTCTTCCAAATTTTACTGTAATTCTTATTTACAATCTTTTGGAACAATAATGTTCTTAAAAATTGTTCATTGTAAATTTCATACTTATAGTGTTCACAGAAATTCCCAATTCGGACAGGCGATTAATGGAAATAGGCTTTTATATAACGCCAACAGGTTAAATAGGTTAAGTATTACAGGTTAATGAGTTCATATAACCCCAACAGATTAAACATATTTACTTAACCCCACAGATCGAATAGATTCCATAGGTTACTAACAGTTTTATTAACATGTTCCACTTAATTTTGCATTAAGCCTACAGATTTACATGTTCATACAATCCTAAATTTCCTGTCATATTCCACAATACTAGTTTCAACAAATTTCAACTGGTTTACAATTCAACTGATTTATTATACATATTAAGGGGGAATGCTAAACGATAAATATACCATTATCAAAAAGGCATAACTTAAATCCACTCACCTAATTGCTTTTCAATTCTAAATCTGGTCCAGACCTAGCATTCCATGGCTCTCATAACTGGATCGAGAATCTAAGTAACCATGGATTCATAATTCTCAGGCTGAAAGAAAAGGGAAGAAAGAGGAGAAATTTAAATTGACCAGATCCAAGAATTTACCTTACTTCGAATAGAATTCTGAACACTCTTTTTTGTAAATATACATTCTTTTCCTCCAGATCTTGAACCATAATCTCCTAATACTAATTTATTTATTTTCTGAAGAGGTTTGAGGAGGAAGAAGAATGGCAGAGTCTAGACAGCCTCTCAGAAAATGTGAGATTTAGGCTAGGCTCTGTTAGCCTATTTATAGGTGTTCAAGATCTTATCGTACATGCATCGCTGAGTCAGCAATGAATGTGATTAGAAAAACAGTCCAGAATCATCAACTCAATATGCCCGGATCAGGGGTGGGTCGACACATATACCCCGCTAGGTCGACCCACTTGGGTCCCACGAACAGAAATGGGACGTAGTGTTTATATGTTAACGTTTATTGATTAAACTTTGATTATTTGTTATTATAACTCCTTTATTTTATTTACATATAAACTTCTTATACATATACATAACTTCTATTGCCTATTTTGCACGTGTGTATGTGTGTGTGTGTGTATATAAATATACGCAGCCGTTATTTAATTCTTACTAGATTTTTTTGATTGCAGTTTTATTTGAACTTCTCTCTTGTGTGTGTGTATATATATATATATGTATATGCATATACTTCCATATCTATGTATACATATATTTTTTCCTTCCTTATATGTGTATATATACCTATTTTCTTCTTATAACATTTATTATTTTAGCCGGTCCCCTAAAACAAAAATATGACGCCGACGGGAATCGAACTTTCTCCACTCTCTTGAAAGCCACATGCTCTTACCAACTGGACTGCATAGGATTTTGTTAACAAGATTAAAAACAACGGTGGTCATTGTTCTTTTTCTTTTACCTTCTTTTCATATTTGTTAGAGTACTTCATTTAAAAGTATCTCTTTCATATTAAATCACTTTTCTGCAATCCATAGGTCTAAATTGAGTAGTAAACCGGCAAGGATGTAATGACGCTAATCCCATGACCAAATTCTGGAAGCTCTTCAAATTTTATTTTACTTAAGTAAAAAATGCGGGGTGTTACATTCTCCTACCCTTAGGAAATTTCGTCCCCAAAATTTAGTAAGGGTAAAGTCAAGTAATTCCTTGCATAAATCACAACCATCATGTGTGCATCCAATTTTGCAGTCATCAGTGTACTAGTGCAGAGTATAATTCAACATAATACTACATGAATGAAATGAATGCCTAAGCGATACCTTCTATATGAATGCAAATTTTTTCTTAAAAATCTCTTTGAAAACATGATGTACACATCCTAAATATACTAGTGATTTCTATATAAATGCAATATTTGAAAGCCAAAATACATTTTCGTCCAAATTTTCCCATACTTTTGCCGAGAAAGAGTGCAGTTCATCCAATTGTTGCATCCAAAATCCTACCAAGCAACTTTATTTTTTGCATTTCAGAAAGATCTTATTTTCTAAATTTGATTTCTTATTTTACAAAAAGGTGGAACATGGAAAATTTAACATCTTCTGCTTTTCTTTTATGTGCCTTTTCTATTTGTACTTGGATTTTATGAAAGTATTTTATAAAGATTTCCTATTTTCCTATCCAAGAACAACCCACATAAGAAAACTTTCTGTATTATAGGTTTACATTTTCAACTTATCTTGGGAAAAGTTTACTCTTATTCACCTTTTCTCAGAATTTTCCATTTTTCCTTAATTGTCATGTTTATTGCTTTACTGAATTTGTTATTTCCTTTTTAGTTGTACCATTACTCTTTTCTTAGCTTATTTAACTTAATCCTCTGATCTAAGTTTAGTTTCAAATAAGTCTTCTAGTCCTTCAACTAAAACAGGAAAACAAACGCTCTACACAGCTACTACCTAGGGCCAATAATCTCAGGACTATGTCCCCTCAGACAGAAAAGTTCAAACCACGGGATTAATGACAGGTTTAGGTGTTATCCTAACTACCTTACAAGGAGCAAAATAACAGAACGATCCCAACAAAAATGTAATAACGGGTTTTACCCCTAACAGAAGAATTAGCAACAGGATCTAAACACTTACTTTCGCTTCACTTTCTAGTAGTTACCACTAGTCCTAGCTGTGTACCAACAGTCATTTTCAAGCAACACCCTAAGCTTCGCATTCTACGAGAACTTACCATTATTCCAAGATAATTGTTGCTATCTACCTCATAGCCTCAAACTTTTCCCGTCTTCCCTAGGCACTAATCTTTACCTACTCCATACTTTTTAAAAAATAGTTTGGCCTTTTCATTCACTTTTCTTCCAAAGGTTAAAAATATCAAAATTTTATTTTTCTTACCAAAACTTACTTTTGCCAAACCATAAAACATGTCATTTTATAATAATACGAATAATATTTTTTTTTTAAATCACAAAAAACGGAGTAGATAAGGACAACTATTTCTCAATCAGGTTTACATCATGTTTTTGCCTATAATGTCAGTTTAGTTACTTACTAAAAGGTGCAAACATCCACCCTATTCTTAATTTCTATAACTTATTTTGCCCTCCCAACACAATTTCTTGTTAAAACAATTTCTCAAAAATAATTATCAAAAAAATAGAGATTTTAAAACTTTCTTTACTGAAAATATTAGTTTTCAACAAAATGCAACATTTTCTATGTTTTTGCTTTTTAATCCTTTCATACCACATAGCCTGAAAACTAACGAGCTATACATGCTCTATAATGTGCATCATTTTTTGAGAGAATTTTTAGACCAAATTTTCACACGAAATCACTATTTCCAAAATATACTCCATTTTACTTCAAAACCCAATATGCACTTCTTTACATATTTTTAAAACTGTAACTTTTAAGATCAAAACTTGAAAACACTTTAAACCGCCTTCCAAAAGCTTTTACAATTTCAAGTTCTCAAAAGTTAAAAATGGGGTTAGACTCAAAGTGGGTTTCCATCCTACCTAGGATCACCTAGACACTCCCACAAAGTCAAGTCTCTCAACCATACATATTCCTTATCCATTTTTCTCTTCTTAACATTTTCCAATTTATAAGGTTTTACTGC
The DNA here is from genome assembly GCA_030737875.1 of Allium sativum. Taxonomy (NCBI): domain Eukaryota; kingdom Viridiplantae; phylum Streptophyta; class Magnoliopsida; order Asparagales; family Amaryllidaceae; genus Allium; species Allium sativum. The sequence continues at coordinate 533,053,050 of CM060923.1, read as the reverse complement.
CAAACCCACTAACCTGAAATACTAACATGTAGGATTCACCTTTCCTCCATAAATATACTGTACACTTCCCACACAAATTATCTAAGGGTCTCAGATTTCCATATTCGTTCCTTTAGTGTACAAACTAGATATCCCTATTCTCACCATATTATGCTCTTTTTATTTAGTAGGTTCATTTATGGATCTAGGTACTTATATAATATATTTATATTTTAAAAACATAAATACATTCACTCACCATCTATACAGGAATCCTAAACCTAAACTCTGATACCAGACGTAAAAACCCGAATTCTGACATACCATTTTTTTTTCAAAATTCTAATCTATCAAAAGCCGTGTTGCTTTGTCTGGTATCCTGAGATAATAAACATATTAAAGCTCAGAAAACATCTCACAACGGAATGGAATTAAATATAATATAATCAGAATATAGCCTTACCCTGGCAATAATACTGCCTAACCAGTATCCAAAACTATCATATCTCTGCAACAAATCTAACCTGCGTATGTTATGAGGAGGGGTTCAGAACACAAGTTCTGATGAATTGATTCGAACTACATGTTTTGGATAACCCTACATATACCATTCAGTTACATTTTCTTGTTTATTAGGTTACTTGGGTTAACAACACTCAAGGCTTACACACACGTCGTACCCATCTACTCGCGAATAGATTAACCTAATAAAGTTTATATGTAGGTACCCCCAAATTAAGTTACACCCCATGGTACCCCACTTGCATGGTCTTTGCCGTAACGCCACAGAAATATACACAGTCCCTCATCCTACACTGGACGCATATTTATACAACAATGCTACGTTTCGCATAGAACTGCCATCGCCATCATCACAGAGTAAAGACCTAGAGTCTATGATACACCACTCGGAGCAGACATGCATGCATCTAGACTTTCAGACTTATGTATCGTTACTCGTACTCGATGCCTCAACCTTAATGATACGACATCTAAAAATAGTTTGCATGTATTCGCAAGTATTATCTACTTTCATCAAGTTCCGTAACAAGGATATATCAGATGCATGGAACTCAGTTAGGAGCCTTTTCAGATATCTATATACACAGATGTTATCATCTCAGTTTCAGTGGCTATGGTCCCACCTGACCCCTCCCTCAACTAGTGAAAGAAAAACAAAATTGAGAGTTAGTGACGTGGCCCAGAAACAAAACAACAAACAACATCCTAATTGGCATGTCCTGCAACCTAAGCTTTGATAGCAAAATGTCCATGATCTGTAGGTTTAGCTCTCCGTCTTTCCGCCTTATGCATCACACATTACGTTGACTATCGGTGGTTGGTACCCGACGTCTGCTATCAAATGGATGGTTAGACCCGCCAAAGGAAAACAGATAAAATGGTTGTAACCCGCCTAGTCACAAGGAAACCGGATTGACGAATCACCTATGCCCCCCTACAGCCTTATTTCTGCCCCCTTTGTGGTAGTCAAGGTATACTCACCGGGTAGTAACGCACATACCTAACCTCTGCGAGCACAACCTAAACGCTGTCACCACACAGAGGACTACCAGGAGTACTCTTCGCGTCCCTGGAAGCCGTGTACTTCCCCTTCTAGTCATTCGGAGCCAGCAAAATATCAAAAGAACAGGAAGAATAATCAGATGGACGTGCACACACCTTGTGTATCATGCCATCACGATGATCTACCCCGTTGGGTTATTTACCTTCAGACGTACGAAATGGTCCAAGCACATTCGGTTAATGTGTTATTAGACACTATGTCTAAAACATTTAATTAAGCGCTTGCCCTATCTCATTAAACTTCCAGTTTAAGTTGGTTATTTCAAGTCATATTGACTTCTTATTCAAGTTACCAAGTTCCTCTTGCTTTTTAATTTCAGTTATATAACTTAACCCATTTAAGTTCATTAATAAGCCTTTAACATGTTATTCTTATCAGTAGATTTAATATTCTCAGGTTTTTCAGATAACATGTTCTTCTTTCTTTTCTCTACTTATTACAAACAACATGTTTTAGGTTTCCAGATTTTACAGATTAGTTAATTTATAATTAAGTACAACTTATCTCATTACATAAGTTATCTCATTCCCTTTATAGTTTATAATAACCTAAGTTATAATTTCCACTTGTCCCTAGGACAAGCCTACCTATTATCTTTCCCTTTCCCATTCCGGCTTATTCAGAAAATGTTATTATCATTCCTCGTTCATTCCAATTCTTTTACTGTTGTAGCTTCCAATCATTTTCACTAATTAAAATTAGTGCGATCTAATTTTATCTTGTTATATACATATATTCATATATATGTTTATGCACCAGACCTCTCACATAAAGCCGACCACTTGTGGATGCTGGATTTGCCAAGCGGTTCCGGGAAGACTTCTTCCACAAGTTGGACTTAACCTCGTGTCTAGCACTGTTATATGCATGTCTATGCACTAGATCTCTCACATTAAATTAACAACTTGTGGATGTTGGATTTGCCGGGAAGTTCCGGGCAGACTTCTACCACATAACCTTATGTCTAAGTGCGGTTACAATTTTCTATTCACTGTAAATTTAGGTATATTCATTCTTCCAAATTTTACTGTAATTCTTATTTACAATCTTTTGGCACAATAATTTTCTTAACAAATGTTCATTGTAAATTTCATAATTGCAACGATCACAAAAATTCCCAATTTAGACAGGTAATTATTGGAAATAGGCTTTTATATAACGCTAGAAAGTTAAGTATTACAGGTTAACGGATTCATATAACCCCAACAGATTAAACAAATTTACTTAACCCCACAGATCCAACAAATTCAACAGGTTACTTAAAGTTTCATTAACATGTTCCACTTAATTTTGCATTAAGCCTATAGATTTACATGTTTATGCAATCCCAAATTTCCTATCATGTTCCACAATACTAGTTTCAACATATTTCAGCTAATTTTCAGTTCAATAGATTTATTATACATATTAACGAGGAATGCCAAACGATAAATATACCATTATCAAAAAGACGTAACTTAAATTCACTCACCTAGTTAGTTTCCAATTCTGAATTTGTTCCAAACCTATCATTCCATAGCTCTCCTGACTGAATCTAAAATCTAAGTAACCATGGATTCATAATTCTCAAACTTAAAGAAAAAGGGAAGAAAGAGGAGAAATTTAAATTGACCAGATTCAAGAATTTATCTTACTTCGAACAGATTTCTGAACACCCTTTTTGTAAATATATATTCTTTTCCTTCAGATCTTGAATCAGAAATTATTTTATTTTCTGAAGAGGTTTGAGGAAGAAGAAGAACGACAGAGTCTAGACAGCCTCTCAGAAAATGTGAGATTTAAACTATGCTCTGCTAGCCTATTTATAGGTGTTTAAGATCTTATCGTACATGCTGCGCTTAGTCAACAACGAATGTGGTTAGAAAAACAGTGCAGATTCATTAGATGAATCTGCCCGGATCAGGGGTGGGTCGACCCACATAACCCCCTGGGTCGGCCTAGCCTCCCTTGGGTCGACCCATGGGTCGACCCAAGCAAGCGTGGGTCAGCCCACTTGGGTCCCACAAGCAGAAATAAGGCGTGGTGTTTATATGTTAACGTTTATTGATTAAACATTGATTATTTTCTTATTATACCTCCTTTAATTTATTTAAATATAAACTCCTTATATATATACAAAACTTCTAATGCCCATTTTACACGTATATATATATATACACACACAACTTTTATTTCATTTTCAAAATTCAAAAGACGTTATGCCGTTATTTAATTCTTACCAGAATTCTTTGGTTGCATTTTATTTTGAACTTCTCTTTTGTGTGTACATATATATATATATATATATATATATATATATATATATATATATCTGCACATTTATGCATATACTTACATGTATATTTTTGTTCTTCCTTATAAGTGTATATATACAACTATTTTCTTCTTAAAACATGTATTATTTTAGCCGGTCCCCTAAAACAAGAATATGGAGCTGACAGGAATCAAACTCGGGCCACTCTCTTAAAAGTCACATGCTCTTACCAATGGGACTACACAGGCTTTTTTTAACAAGATTAAAAATAATGGTGATCATTGTTCTTTTTCTTTTACCTTCTTTTCATGTTTATTACAATATTTCATTTAAATGTATATCTTTCATCTTAAATCAGTTTTCTGCAATCCATAGGTCTAAATTGACCGGAAAATTGCCATGGACGCAATGATGCTAATCCTGTGACCAAATTCTGGAAGCTCTTCAAATTTTATTTTACTTAATTAAAAATGTGGGGTGTTATAGAAATAACCTTACATGTGCCGTTTAGTTACATTTTCTTAATTATTAGGCTATTTATAACACTCAAGACTTTGCACTCATGTCGTAACCATCTACTCCCAGTAGATTAACCTAATATAGTATATATGTGGCTATACCCAACATCTCAAGGTACTCCGCATAGTACCCTCGTCGTATCTTCTCTTCCGTCATGCCATAGAAGCATATACAACCTTCATCCTACTCCAAACTTTGTGCGAAAATCTATATCATTACGTCACTTGATTGCACAGAACTACCATTGCTATGCTATGTAAGTGTGCATACCGTCGTATCCGAACTCCTCGGTCGAATCACGTCTGAACACAACGTAATTCCCTAATATCTACAATAAACCTCCTAGTGCATCTATATAGACCCTCACACGAACGTGCTGCCTACTGTAACCCGAGTCCCATAATAGAGCTGCATCCAATGCACGAGACACGGTTGCGAGCTTTCAATATCTGCAAAAGGACAGCTTCATTAAGCACACAATAAAAATATTCACATATGATTTGCCTTTTTTTGGCGGCTATGGCCCCACCCTGATCCATCCCTCAATTAATGAATGACTTCTTCAAGAGTTAAGTGACATGCCATTATCAACCAATCTAACATCAAATTTAATGTGTCCCACAAACAACGTCCCGATAGTGAAAGAGTATAGGTCTGTAGGTTTAGCTTTAGTCTTTCCACGTCCCATTAATTGCCGATGACAAATATCCGATGATTACTATCCTTAACTTAGTCCTGACCAACCTCTCCCGCTAGCGAGGCAAACTGCCGAATCACCTAATTCCATCCGCTATAGCCTTCTGATCGCCACACCACAGCAAAAGTCAAGGTATACTCACCGGATGGCACTGTACAGACCAAACCTCTGTGGTTGCAGCCCGAAGCCTATTATAAAGGAACATAACGGAGTACCCTACAATGTCCCTTAGAAGCCACGTTCTTACCTCTAGCCCGGTAGAATAATCAGTTAAACATGCTCCTCTCGTGTCTCCAGACATTACGGTGATCTATCTCATTGGGTTCTTCACCTTCATACGTACGAACTGGTCCAAGCGCATCATGACATCATGTTATTGGATCCTACGTCTAATACTTTAATCAAGCGCTTTCTTTACTTATCACATTGCTAATTAACTTGATTATTCACATATTCACTTTTTATTCAGGTTACTTAGTTTATTAGCTCATAATTGGCTGCTTACTTTCTTTATTCAGCTCTGCCGATAGATCGGACTTTTGCTTATTATTTTTTACAATTATTAACTTAATACTTTCAATTATAAGTCTACAAATAGTAAGCCTACTTTATTATTTCTTATTTAATCATTACCTTATCTTACACTATTATCACAACCATGGTTGTGAGTTTACTTATTAACTTAGTTTCCTTAACTAAGGTTTATTAATAAGTTCCCTATTCCTTATTGATTATTGTTGGATGCGAAAATTGTCACCCACACCCAAGATTCTTAAATACTTAAGAATATAGTTTAGCGAATGGAAAACAAGTGCAGAAGAGCAGTAAATAACACTTAGGATTTATAGTGGTTCGGTCCCGTTTGGGGCTTACGTCCACTTTGGAAGAGCTGCTGATATTTTATTAACAACAATGATTTACAAGCTAGGAGCCTCTTTTATGTATTTAGTTACAAGTATTTTCATGTAGTTTGAAGCCATAGTCATCATATGTGATTATATGGAAAAAGTCACTTTCAACTTTCTTCTTCCTCAAAGTGAAGATGCCATTAGGGAGGTCTCTTGAAGCTCTATAGAGATGTTAAATCAGAAAATTTCTAACCCTTGAAACAAATGAGCTTGGGGGTGTTTATAGTGAAGTGATTAGGTGGGAGTAGGTAGGATTTAGGAACCACTCAGTAGAAAATCGCATCATAGGCTGCTTAACAACAGAAAATCACATCATATTGGCTCGGTGGAAGGGGAAAACTCACATCCCTCCCTGGGATGCATTGGAGGAGAAGCCGCATCCCTTGGATTCGATAACATCGCATTAAGAGGGATGCGTGCCATCCCATCCCTTTGTATGCAATAGCATCGCATCTAGAGGGGTGCGACGCCATCACATTCCTTTGAATGTGATAGCATCGCATCTGAGGGGATGCGATGCTATCGTATACATTCAGGTGCGATGGTGTTGCATCTTGGTGGATACGGCGCCATCACATCCCATTGGATGCGATGGCATTGCACCCAATTAGATGCGATGCAGGATGTGTGAATACTGTGTGATGCAAGTCATTACTGAGAGGTGTAAGTCTGGGTGAGGTGAGTGAAGCGAGTCAAGTGAGGCATGAGGCGATGTGAGCTAAGGGAGGCGAGTTGTGTAACACCCCATAGTTTTAAAGAATACTATAAGGATAGAAAAAAGAATACTTAATTAAATATTGGGAATTAAGTAAAATGAACATCACCATTGCATTTGTCACAGAATTCTGCTTAAGATAGACTTCAAATTTGCGTAGAACGGCCATCATATGATGAAGTTATTAAGCTTTGAAGTTTGTATGCGTATAAGAGAATTATACATAAACAAATCAATTTAGAATTGAAAATAATTCGAAAATAAAAACAGGAAATTAAAGATGGATTCTGGACCGTTATGGGTCGACCCACACAAGGGGGTGTCGTCCCGCCCTAGATCCAGGGCAGATTCCTACCCTGCACTTGGACACGTTTCTGAACGGGATTCATTGGCAGTAGGATATAAATAGGACATCATTTCTATTGTTTTATTCCCCTAAAACAATGGAGACACTGAGATGCTGCCCCAGCTTGGATTGAATTAGCCTATTCTTCTGCAACAACGACTTATACATATCCAAGAATCTCTACTACAACATCAACAATCATTTCTCTGTTCTTTAGATCCAGTCTCTATGCGTTTATGTTACTTTTAGATATAAACATTTAATAAGTAATACCGACATATTTATAAGTTTAGATCTAAACCTACGCTTGTTAATAACCAGAATCATAACTAAACAGATCTGCAATTATTTGTACACATGATCTACTATTTAGTCCTTTCTTGTCTATCTCTATTATGCCAATTCCTATTATCATATGCATATTCTGTAACACCCCACATTTTTAATGAAATTAGAAATGTGGAAATATGTATATATATTATATACATAGATATATTTAAGAGAAAAATTAAATAATGACAATAAAATTGCATGTAAGTTAATGCAGTGAAATGAAAAAAATGATTAATAAAAGAAATTACATGAAATACATGAAATGTGAAGAAATTCATGCGAACATTTAAAAAGAAAAAGAAAAATTTGAAGAGCTTCCAGAATTTGGTCACGAGATTAGCATAGTTGCATTCATGGCGATTTTCTGGTCAATTTAGACCTATGGTTTGTAGAAAACTGATTTAAAGTAAAAGAGATATCTTTAAATTAGACATTGCAACAAAACATGAAAAAGAGGAATGAGAAAAGAATAACGGTTACCATTGTTTTATCCTTGTTAACAAAAGACTAAGTAGCCTAATTGGTTAGAGCATGTGACTGACATACAAGAGGTACAAAGTTCGATCTCTGTCGGTGCCTTATTTTTTATTTTAGGGGAATGGCTAAAAAGTGGCTTAGTGTGAACATAGTTTAATTAAAAGATGATGTGTAAAAAGAAGAAGGTAATGAGCAATTAATAAATAAATTTAATTGCGTCGAAATAAAGATGTGTGTATATATACACGTATATATATACAAATATATATATATATATATGTACATGTATATATATATATACACACGCATGCACATGACGGTTAAGAATTTAATGCATGCAATTAATTATGTGCATATGAATATATGCATAATTAAGAATAAAATTAATAAATGAAAGTTTGTATTGTTTATGCATGCAATCATACATGTGCATGAACGTAAATTGAAATAAAAAGAATTAGTAAATTGATTAAAATGAAGGCGTGCAATTAAAATAGAAAGAAAGCAATTAAATAATTTCAGCGATGAATTAATTAAAAGAAGGAGGTAGACTGCATATATATATATATATATATATATATATATATATATATGTATGTAAAGATAAGAAATAAATCTAATGGCACAAAAGAAACGCCATATGTGTATGAAAGGGAAAGAATGAGCAATTAAAATAAGTAAATGTCAAAAGAATTAAATTCATGAAGGAAAGAGGTTACTATACATTAAAAATAGTATAATAATGCATTAATTAGAAAGAAATAAGGCGGTTTCTTTTTAATTAAACGAGCACTAAGTTTGAAAAGGGTTAAGGCGGTTTCTTTTCAGAGCATTCAGTGGTTAAAAAGAGAATTAAATCATCTAATTGATTAAAGGAAGAATAAGACAAATAATTGTTCACATACAATTACTTAGTTTACGCACAAAGATGAATATAAATAAATATAAGTTAGAACAAGCATTGCACGCGAACAAAGGAGCAACCAAACAAAGAATGAAAATATTCTCTTGAAATTTTATTTATGTGCAATGAATAAAATTTCAAATCAAAAAGAGAGAATATATATATATATATATATATATATAATAATAATAATAATAGCATATTCCCCTGCGCATGGTCTATGGGTGCAACGCACCCTGGCTGTGTTGGCTGGGTTCTTGAATGTTATTTTCTAGGGTAAGGTGGATGGTTTAGATGAGTTATTATTTAATTCTAAGGGCCTAGTTATTCTAATCTACCTATAAATAGATGGCTAGGTTTTCTTCCACTCTCATAATTTTAGAAGAGACTTCAAAACTCTGCTCTTTTCTTCCTTAAGCAATTCTCTTCTCTTCTCCTCCTAGACCTATTCTAAAAATAAAAACTAGGCGAAATCAAAGATCAACAAATCAAAGTAGGATTGTGCAAAGATCGGATCTACAACAACAACGCCTAGATTTATGCTGCAGTTGAGGTTCTAAATTCAGAATTGGGAAAGAAAATTAAGGTGAGTGGGTTTGAATTATAATTTTGAATAGTAGTATCGTTCGACATTCCCCAAAGATTAATTACATAACATGCTTTAATTTTAGTCTTAATTTTAAGTCCATTCTATACTTCTCCCTCTATTTCCCTTTTTATTTTAAGACTAGGCTACCTTTGAGCCTAGGCCAATCTCGCCAAAATATGTGCATGAATGAAATTGAGATAATTGGAAACTTTTGGGTATGAAATTGAAAACGGAGATATGGGAATATCGCTTAATTAAAAATATAAGACTGTAATTTAGGGAGAAATTAATGATTGGAATTTAGGGTATAATTGCAATAAATATGAGCAATTGGAAAGGTTTGGGAAATATGTAAATAAAAGTAATTGGCATAAGATTGATGATGATTGTGAAGTTGGTTTAGGCATAATTTGGTATAACTTGTATACATGGAAATATAGGCATAACTAGGACTAGAGTCGTAAACATAATATTTGAATTAGAAATTATAGGTAATTAGAATATATTATAATCCAAGATTTAAAATTGGGCATGAATTAAAAAAAAGATAATGAAGGCCTAAAACACGAGGTTATATTTGTTTCGCGGTAGAAGTCTTCCCGGAACCGCCTGGCATATCCAGCAACCGCAAACGGTAATCTAATGTGAGAGGTCTTGGGTGGAAATTTTACCCGTAATGGTGTCAAGTCACGAGGTTAGATTTAGACGCGGTAGAAGTCTGCCTGGAACAGCCCGGCATATCCAGCAACCGCAAACGGCAATCTAGTGTGAGAGGTCTTGCGCGTTTACGGACATAATAAATGATAATGAACACTTAACCAAGACGACACGTGTAAGGTTGACATGGATATAAAAAAAGGGGTTAAGTGGGTAACATGGGTAGCATGGATAATTTGTTAAATTGGAGTACTTAACCTAATTAAGTTTGTAGTTTTGTTATGAACCAGTTGAATTGAGTAGGGGTTAAGTAAATTTGCTAAAGAAATGGGAAAGGTTAAGTTAATCTTAATTAATGCCAAAACGGGGATTGATGATAATAACCTATTATGAATGAACTTGAATAAGAAAGATAATAGGTAGGCTTGTCCTAGGGACAAGTGGGAATTATAACTTATGGAATAAGATAAGTTATAAGGAACGATAGGGGAAAATGAAATAACTTATGTAATAAGGTAAGATGTACTTAATTGTAAATTAAGTAATTTGCAAAGGCAACAATAAATTTACAAATGAAGATAACATAAGTTATATAAATGACATAACAAGAGATTGGTTGAGTTGAGTAATTCTCTAAGTGTCAATCTAAGGTTGATTTTGGTATTCGGGGTTGATACTTAGGAAATTATTCTCTTACCAACGTATTTGTGAATTAAGATGTACTTAATTGTAAATTAAGTAGAACATGTTATGGTAATCATGAGATAGAATAATGAATAGATTATGAGAATAACATGTTGCAGGCGTATTAGTAAACTTAAATGGGTTAAGTTATAAATGAAATTAATAAGCAAGGGCAACTTGGTAAACATGAAAAGGAAGTCAATGTATATGAGAATAACCAAGTTAAATGATAAGAGTGAAGAGGTGGCGCAAGCGTGTAATTAATGATTAGACGTAGGGTCTAATGACATATTAAACTGAGGCGCTTGAAGAAGTCCGTACGTTATAGGATGAATAACCCAACGAGGTAGATCATCACGGTGTCATAAGACACGAGGGGAGCGCACGTTCATCTGATTATTTTGGCGGCTCCGACAGACTGGAAGGGGTAGTATGCGGCTTCCTGAGATGTTAAAGGTGCTCCTTGTAGTCCTCTGTGTGGTGGCAGATGGTTAAGGCTGTGCCCACAGAGGTTGGGTCTGCACGTAACTACTAGGTGGGTGAGCCTTTACTGTAAGAATAACTTGGAAGTCAGAATGCTATACACGGTGACGGAAAAGGTGATTCGACGGCTGCTTCATTGGAGGTGGAGGGTTAGGACCAACAAGGATAGTAGGTCGTCGAGCGCCTGTCACCACAGCCAGTAGGATGCGGAAAGACTAGAGCTAGACCTAAGATACCATTAACCATTCACTATCGTGGGACGGTCGTTGAGGGGAGACGCCACATGGATGTTTAGATTGTTTGGTTAGGGGCTTGTCGCTTAGCTCTTGTAGTCTTTACTAGTTGAAGGAGCGGCTGAGGTGGGGCCATAGCCAGCATAGAAAACAGACCCTAGGGATATTTGTGTGAGAGGCTCTTAAAGGCGGGCCTGCACAGGTATGGGGAAAGCTCCCCACCGAGTTCCGTGTTTCTTGTGTAGCCCTGCCACGGAACTCGGGCTCACACACGATAGGTGTGCGGGTTAGGCATCGAATACGTTTGACGATACATACGTGGAAAAGTCTAGATACATGCATGTCTGCTCTGAGTGGTGTATCGTAGACTCTGGGGCATAACTCGATGATGGAATCTAACTCGATGAAAAAGTTCGAGGATAGCAGTCAGTACGCTTACGTAGTACAACGATAGTGGTTCTATGCGGATGTAGCATTGTTATATATGTAAAGAGATATGTACGTTACTATGGCATAGGATGAGGGACTACGCAAATAAATGTGGTGTTATGGAGGAGACCGTGCGAGTGGGGTACCATGGAGTGTACCTCAGTTTGGGGGTAGCTACATATACATTATATTATGTTAATCTACTAGGGAGTAGATGGGTGCGACGTGTGTGTGTAAGCCTTGAGTGCTAATAGCACAGATAACCTAATAAATAAGAAATGTGATTGAACGGTATATGTAGGATTATCCAGAAGTGTAATTTAAGTCCAGTCACTAGAACTTGTGTTCTGACCCCCCATCCTCATAACATTCGCAGGTTAGGTTCATGACAGAGAATGTATAGCTTTGGATACTGGTTTAGCAGTATTGTTATTAAGTTTAAGCTATGTTTTAATTACATTATATTTTATTTCTTCCGCTGTGAGATATCTTTCAAACTCTGACATGTTTTATGTCTCTGTCTTTTCTGCAGGATACCGGAGCAAACTAACTCGGGTTTCGATGGATTGGTTTTTTAAAAAAAATATCGGTCTGCCAGAATTCGGGTTGTTACTCTTGGTATCAGAGCTTCGGTTTAAGATCCTATATAGATAATGAGTGAACGTATTAGTATTTTAAAATTATAAATATATTATATATATAAACCTAAATCCATAGAGGAACCCACTAAATAGAAAGAGGAAAATGGATTAGGAATATATATAGTTGAGGGAATTAAATTTGTCGGGGTGTCTAGGAAAGCCTAGCTGAGTTGGAAGACCCACTTTGAGTCTAACCCAATGATTAACTTTTAAGAACTTGAAATTATAAAAGTTTTGGCAAAAGAATTTGTGGTGTTTTCAAGTTTTAGTCTTAAAAGTATTTTTGATGTTTGAAAGAGATACGTAACAAGAATATTTGAAAAATGCATATTGGGTTTTAAAGTAAAGTGGGTATACTTTGTAAAATAATGATTATTGTTTCAAAAAGAAATTTTGTTGGGTGGACAAAATAAGTTGTAAAGAATAAGAATAGAGTAGATTTTTACACCTTATAGAAAGCAGTCAAAATTAACATTGTAGGTTTGAACAATGTAATCTTATAGTTGTCCTTGTCTACTCCAGTTTTTCGATTTGAAAAAAAAGTTTTGCATTTTTATTTTGTGACATGTTTTTATGGTTTGGTAAAAGCAAGTTTTGGAGAAGAAAACAAAGTTTTAACACTTTTAATTTTTAGAAGGAAAATGTTAAAAAAAGAAAAAGAGAGGCCAAATCATGTTTTGAAAAGAATGGAGTAGGTAAGAATTAGTGCCTAGAAATAACGAGAAAAAATTTGAGACTATGAAGAGAATAGCAAGGACTATCTTGGAATAGTAGAAAATTCCCGTAGAATGCATAAGCATTGTGAAGCCTAGGATTGTTGCTTGAAAAAAAAAATGTAGGCTAGTAATACACAGCAAGGACTAGTCATGACTACTAGATAGTGGAAGGGCAAGTAAGTGTTGAGAGTTTGTGGTTGGACTTTTCTTTAACGAAATAGTCTTATGATTCTAGGCCCTTGGTAGTAGCTGTGTAAGATGTTGAAAGATGGAATGGCTTAATTAAAAAATAAGCTAAGAAAGAAAATAGCCTAATTAAGAAGAAAACAACAAATCAAGTGAAGCAAGTAAACATGACGGGAAAGGAAAATGAAAATTTTAACAAAAGATGGATAAAAATGAAAATTTTCCAAGATAAGTTGAACAAGAAAAGAAAATTTTCTTATGTGGGTTGTGCTTGGATAGGAAAATAGGAAATCTTTATAGAGTGGTTACATAAAATCCAAGTACAATTAGAAAAGGTACAGAAAAGAAAAACGGAAAATGTAAATTCTTCCGTTTTATACCTTTTTGTAACATAAGAAATCGAATTTAGAAAATTAGATTTTTCTAGATTTTGAATTTAATGATGGTTGGTAGGGTTTTGGATGCAACAATTGGATGAACTATGCTCAATGCTGGAAAATTTGGATGAAAAGCTATTTTGGTTTTCAAAAATATTGCATTCGTATAAAATTGCAAGTATGTTTAGGATGTAAGCATCATGTTTTGAAAGAGATTTTAAAAGTTTGCACACATATAGGTGGTACCAAATTAGGCATGCATGCATTACTATGATGGATTTCACTTTGCATATGCGCACAATGTTTGCACAAATTGGATGCACACATAATGGACGTATATTATACGAGGATTAGCTATTTAATCCCTATCAAATTTCGAGGAATAAATTTCTTAAGGGTTGGAGAATGTAACACCCCGCATTTTTAATGAAATTAGAAATGTGGAAATATGTATATATATTATATACATAGATATATTTAAGATAAAAATTAAATAATGACAATAAAATTGCATGTAATAAGTTAATGCAGTGAAATAAAGAAAATGATTAATAAAAGAAATTACATGCAATACATGAAATGTGAAGAAATTCATGCGAACATTTAAAAAGAAAAAGAAAAATTTGAAGAGTTTCAAGAATTTGGTCACGAGATTAGCGTCATTGCATTCATGGCAATTTTCTGGTCAATTTAGACCCATGGTTTGCAGAAAACCGATTTAAAATGAAAGAGATATCTTTAAACTAAATATTGCAACAAAACATGAAAAAAGGAATGAGGAAAGAATAATGGTTACCATTGTCCTAAGCCTTGTTAACAAAAGACTAAGTAGTCTAATTGGTTAGAGCATGTGACTTGCATACAAGAGGTACAGAGTCCGATCTAGCGCCATATTTTTTGTTTTAGGGGAACGGCTAAAAAGTGGCATGAAGTGTGAACACAGTGTAATTAAAGTGTGCTGCTAAAAGCACCCTGAAATGTGCTTCCTAACACCATAACTAAACACCACCATTCTTCCTATTCACATATGACTCTAGCTACCACGAAATAAAAAATAGGGACCAAACCCTAAATTATTTCTGCCATTCCTTCATTCGACGCTTCGAACTCTTTAACGCCACTTTCGTTGTCTTCGCATACTCAATGTATCCTCTTACTCACAACAACAAAAATCAAATCCATAACAATAATTTTAATTTTTAAAAATCAGAAGACAAAAAAGACAATAGCATTAGAAACCATACCAAATAATTTAAGATAAATAACTCATCTTCTTCATTAGAGCATTGCCTATTCGCGAGATCTTCATTCGTGTATAAGTTATCGCCCTTCATTGCTAAGAAATCCAATAGTTATGATTACTAAAATAAGTTTTCCTCAAATTACAATAAAATTGAGAATTAGGGTTTAAGAGGAATCAATTGGAAAGAAGTAGATGACGGATCATGTTAGGAAGCAAATCAGGTCGACGTCTATATTCGATCGATCGAGATAAAATGATAAAAAGAAATGGGATTTACATTTGAACTAATGGTAGGAGAGGGAACACATTCGGTGATTAGGGAATGAGTGGAGTAATGAAATTGGTGTTAGGAAGTACATTAAATTAATTAAGAGTGATTAAATTAAGCATGGTGTTAGGAAGCACATTTGAGGGTGTTTTTAGCAACACACTAATTAAAAGATGTTGTGTAAGAAGAAGAAGGTAATGAGAAATTAATAAATAAATTTAATTGCATGAAAATAAAGATGTATATATATATATATATACATACATACGCATGACGGTTAAGAATTTAACGCATGCAATTAATTACGTGCATATGAATATATGCATAATTAAGAATAAAATAAATAAGTGGAAGTTTGTATTGTTTATGCATGCAATCATACATGTGCATGAACATAAATTAAAATAAAAAGAAGAATTATTAAATTGATTGAAATGAGGGCGTACAATTAAAATAGAAAGAAAGCAATTAAATAATTTCAGCAATGAGTTAATTAATAGAAGGAGGTAGACCGCATATATATATATATATACATATATATATATATATATATATGTAGATATATATATATATATGTAAAGATAAGCAATAAATCTAATGGCACAAAAGAAACACCATAAGTGTATGAAAGGGAAAGAATGAGCAATTAAAGTAAATGTCAAAAGAATTAAATGCATGAAGGAAAGAGGTTACTATACATTAAAAATAGTATAGTAATGCATTAATTAGAAAGAAATAAGGCAGGTTCCTTTTAATTAAAGGAGCACTAAGTGTGAAAAGGGTTAAGGCGGTTTCTTTTAAGAGCATTCAGTGGTTAAAAAGAGAATTAAATCATCTAATTAATTAGAGGAAGAATAAGACAAATAATTGTTTACATACAATTACTTAGTTTACGCACAAAGGTGGAATATAAATAAATATAAGTTAGATCAAGCATTGCACGCGAACAAAGGAGCAACCAAACAAAGAAAGAAAAGATTGTCTTAAAATTTTATTTATGTGCAATAAATAAAATTTCAAATAAAAAAGAGAATATATATATATATAATAATAATAATATTATTATTAGCATATGCCCCTGCGCATGGTCTATGGGTGCAACGCACCCTGGCTGTGTTGGCTGGGTTCTGGAATGTTCTTTTATAGGGTAAGGTGGACGGTTTAGATGAGTTTTTATTTGATCCTAAGGGCCCAGTTCTTCTAACCTACCTATAAATAGATGGCTAGGTTTTCTTCCACTCTCATAATTTCAGAAAAGACATCAAAACTCTGCTCTTTTCTTCCTCAAGAAATTTTCTTCTCTTCTCCTCCAAAACCTATTCTAAAAATAAAAATTAGGAAAAATCAACAAATCAAAGTAGGATTGTGCAAAGATCGATCTACAATAACAACGCCTAGATTTACGCTACAAGTGAGGTTCTAAATTCAGAATTGGGAAAGAAAATTAAGGTGAGTGGGTTTGAATTATAATTTTGAATAATGGTATACCTATCGTTTGACGTTCCCCATTTATGTAAAGATTAATTTGATAACATGCTTTAATTTCAATCTTAATTTTATGTCCATCTCCCTCTACCCTTTTTATTTTAAGAATAGGCTACCTTCGAGCTGGGCCAATCTCGCCAAAATATGCGCACGAATGAAATTGAGATAATTGGAAAATTTTGGGTATGAAATTGAAAAAGGGGATATGGGAATATTGCTTAATTAAGAATATAAGACTGTAATTTCAGGAAGAAATTAAAGATTGGAATTTGGGGCATAATTGCAATAAATATGAGCAATTGGAAAGGTTTGGGAAATATGTAAATAAAAGTAATTGGCATAAGATTGATGATAATTATGAAGTTGGTTTGGGCATAATTTGGTATAATTTGTATACATGGAAATATAGGCATAACTTGGATTAGAATTGTAAGCATAATATTTGAATTAGAAATTATGGGTAATTGGAATATATTATAATCCAAGATTTGAAATTGGGCATGAATTAAAAAAAAGATAATGAACGCCTAAGACACGAGGTTAGATTTGGTATGCGGTAGAAGTCTGCCCGGAACCGCCCGGCATATCCAACAACGACAAACGGTAATCTAATGTGAGAGGTCTAAGGTGGAAACTGGACCCGTAATGGTGTCAAGACACGAGGTTAGATTCGGATGTGGTAGAAATCTGCCTGGAACCGCCCAGCATATCCAGCAACCGCAAACGACAATCTAATGTGAGAGGTCTTGCGCGTTTACGGACATAATAAATAATAACAAACACTTAACCAAGGCGACACGTGTAAGGTTGACATGGATATAAAAAAGGGGTTAAGTGGGTAACATGGGCAGCATGGGTAATTTATTAAATTGGAATACTTAAACTAATTAAGTATGTAGTTTTGTTACGAACAATTGAATTGATTAGGGGCTAAGTAAATTTGCTAAAGAAATGGGAAAGGTTAAGTTAATCTTAATTAATGCCAAAATGGGGATTGATGATAATAACCTATTATGAATGAACTTGAATAAGAAAGATAATAGGTACGCTTGTCCTAGGGACAAGTGGGAATTATACTTATGGAATAAGATAAGTTATAAGGAACGATAGGGGAAAATGAAATAACTTATGTAATAAGGTAAGATGTACTTAATTGTAAATTAAGTAATTTGTAAAGGCAAGAATAAATGTACAAATGAAGATAAGGTAAGTTATATAAATGACATAATAAGAGATTGGTTGAGTTGAGTAATTCTCTGAGTGTCAATCTGATGTTAATTTCGGTCTTTGGGGTTAATACTTAGGAAATTATTCTCTTACCAATGTATTTGTGAATTAAGATGTACTTAATTATAAATTAAGTAGAACATGTTATGGTAACCATGAGATTGAATAATGAATAGATTATGAGAATAACATGTTGTAGGCTTATTAATGAACTTAAATGGGTTAAGTTATAAATGGAATTAATAAGCAAGGGTAACTTGGTAAACTTGAAAAGGAGGTCAATGTGAATGAGAATAAACAAGTTAAATGAGAAGACTGAAGAGGTGGCACAAGCGCGTAATTAATGATTAGATGTAGGGTCGAATGACATATTAAACTGAGGCGCTTGGAGCAGTTCCGTACGTTATAGGATGAATAGCACAACGAGGTAGACCATCACGGTGTCATAAGGCACGAGGAGAGTGCACATTTATCTGATTATTCTGGTGGCTCTAACGGACCGGAAGGGGTAGCACGTGGCTTCCTGAGACGTTAAAGGTTCTCCTAGTAGTCCTCTGTGTGGTGGCAGATGTTTAAGGCTGTGCCCGTAGAGGTTGGGTCTACGCGTAACTACTAGGTGGGTGTGCCTTGACTACAAGAATAACTTGGCAGTCAGAATGCTGTTCGCAGTAACGAAAAAGGTGATTCGGCGGCTGCCTCAACGGGGGCAGAGGATCAGGACCAATAAGGATAGTGGGTCGTCGAGTGCCTGTCACCACAGCCAGTAGGATGCGGAAAGACTAGGGCTCGACCCAAGATACCATTAACCATTCACTATCGTGGGACGATGGTTAAGGGGAGACGCCACTTGGATGTTTAGAATGTTTGCTTAAGGGCTTGTCGCTTAGCTCTTGTAGTCTTTACTAGTTGAGGGAGGGATGAGTTGGGGCCATAGCCACCATTGGAAAACAAACCCTAGGGATATTTGTGTGAGAGACTCTTAAAAGCGGGCCTGCACAGATATGAGGAAAGCTCCCGACTGAGTTCCCTGTTTCTTTTGTAGCCCTCCCACGGAACTCGGGAATGCACACGATAGGTGTGCGGTTTAAGCATCGAATATGTTTGACGATACATACGTAGGAAAGTCTAGATACATGCACGTCTGCTCTGGGTGGTGTATCGTAGACTCTGGGGCATTACTCGATGAAGGAATCTGATTTGATGAAAAGTTCGAGGTCAGCAGTCGGTACGCTTACGTAGTACATCGATAGTGGTTTTATGCGGATGTAGCGTTGTTATATATGTAAAGAGATATGTACGTTACTATGGCATAGGGTGAGAGACTACACACATAAATGTGGTATTACGGAGGAGACCGTGTGAGTGGGGTACCATGGGGTGTACCTCAGTTTGGGTGTAGCTACATATACATAATATTAGGTTAATCTACTAGGGAGTAAATGGGTGCGAGGTGTGTGTGTAAACCTTGAGCATTAATAACACAAATAACCTAGTAAATAAGAAATGTGATTGAACGGTATATGTAGGATTATTCAGAAGTGTAATTTAAGTCCAGTCACTAGAACTTGTGTTCTGACCCCCCTCCCCATAACATTCGCAGGTTAGGTTCATGAAGAGACTGTATAGCTTTGGATACAGGTTTAGCAATATTGTTATTAAGGTAAAGCTATGCTTTGATTACATTATATTTTATTCCTTCCGTTGTGAGATATCTTTCGAACTATGACATGTTTTATGTCTCTGTCTTTTCTGCAGGATACCAAAGCAAACCAACTTGAGTTCCGATGGATTTGGTTTTCGAAAAAAAATTGGTCCGTCGGAATTCAGGTTGTTACTTATTCTGTTATTATGCCTAAATCTGTTCTCTTCTCTCCCTCCTTCCCTTTTTATTTTTATAGCCAGGCTACCTTTGATCCTAGACCTATCGTTGAAATATGCGAACGAATGAAATTGGGAATGGTTGGGAATGATATGTTAGGGAATAACTTGTATTATAAAACATGATTGGGATTTAGTGCATAACCTATACTTTGATCTAGGACTTTAATTTGGGGCATATCTTATATGATGATTTATGACTTGAGAGTAGGGCATGAAAAACCTATAATGTATATGAATAATTGTTTAAGAATGAATAAGCCTAAATTTACAGTAAATAGAAATTGTAACCACACTTACACATGAGTTTAGATTCAACTTGTGGTAGAACTCTACCCGGAACCGCCCGACAAATCCAGCATCCACGAGTGGTTAATTTAGTGTGAGGGGCTAGTGCGTAAATGTACATGTAACGGTGCTAAGACACGAGGTTAAGTCCAACTTTTGGTAGAAGTCAGCCCGGAACCGCCCAGCATATCCAGCATCCACAAATGGTCAACTTAATGTGAGAGGTCTTGTGCATTAACATACATGAAAGGGGAATGACAATAACCTGTAATACTTGACCTGTTTAAATTTGTGGGGGTTGTATGAACATGTCAAATCGTGTAAGGGGTTAAGTAAACTTGTTTGAATCAATGAAGGGTCAGGTAGATCTGTTAAATCCGGGGGGGGGGGGGGGGGAGGGTTATACGAACCCGACAAACTTAACCTATTTTATATGTTATAGTTATGCGTGCTTGTTAATCTATTAGGCATAACCTATTAGAATACTAGTAGTGGGGATGCAAAAATAGGGGTGGCTTATATCATCTGTTGTATGGGACCCGTATCAGTCAGTAACCCATACTAGTATCCAAAGGGGGACCCAGAACTAGGTAGGGGTCATGACACGCTTATTGAGCTGATTATAATAGGTCCATATGTGTGGAGGTGTATGATGGAATGTTTCAACGGAGTCATGTACATGCATGGATCCGCTTTCTTGGGAAAATAAGACACTATAGCACTGGTAGATATGACCGTGTCTATCTGGGGTTGCCACTTTAGGAAGTGATACATCCTACTGTAGCGCCGACACATAGTATTCATGGGATAGGGGTCGATCGATTGAGGTAGTAATTAGGGTACATCTATTCCTGCCTGTTTAGGAGCCCGTTATTATCGTTTGGGGGTAACACACGTTATTTCTGTTTAGTTGTATGTTGTTATCGTTTGGGGATAAAACCCATCACTAGAAGTACACCTTAGTCTACCATTATGTTTTTGTTGGGATCATTCTGTTTCTGTTATACTGGTATTTGTGTAGAGAAAAGTATTTGGGAAGCATAATCTATTTAGTTCTGTCATTCTTCTTATCCTGCTCAGATATCTATCTTATAATACTGTTATCTCTCTCATCTAGTTTATATGTCTGTCATGATGCTTTTAATTATTTATATGCTAAAAGTCACTGGACTCGCCAGACTTTATGTCTGACATGTTTTGTTTCCTTTTCTCTCTTCTCCTTCCCCCAAGGTCTCAGGGTAGGAATACTCAGGCCTGGTTAGAATTCTCTCCTATGTTTCTGCTTGGAGCTGCTTAGATTTATCGCTTTGATTACCTATCTACCTTGCTATGGCTATTTTTGGGGACTATGATTTTATCTTACTGTACTCTGATGATTTTAGCATAAGGCAGATATTTTAATTTGATGTAATGGGTTTTCTGTATTTCAGTATTATGTTGTAATTGGATTTTGTGATGTTTTCTATTTGGAAAATAAAGTATTAATTCTGCTGCTATTTTATATCTATCATATGATGTTTCTGTTTCTGTTTTCCTATAACGCTTTATGGAACTTATTGCATTTTGTTAAAGAGTGACATTAACAGACGTGGGGTGTCACATTTGGTATCAGAGCTGAAGGTTACAGGATCGGATAAAAAGTTTTGAGAATTATTTTCAAAAGGTATTAAAAAGAAAGCATTTTTAAAAGAAAAGTCTGTTTCTAAAAGATATATTCCCTAAAGCCATATGAAATATCTTTTGATTCTCTGTTTGAATATGTTTTTCCTTTTCTTTTCAGCATGTCTTCGGGACTGATTCTTCCCGAGAGTGTTACGATACCGGCTTGGCTACGTATGTATTTTGAGGCTATAGCGCCTGCCAGAGGCCAAGAAAACGCCCCTCCCCCAGCTATAGCCGTTGCTCCTCCTCCACAAGTGAATAATTTCTCCAAGATATGCAATAATTTCTGTGCTATGGCAGGAAAGCCTTTTCGAGGAACTGAGACTTTTGCTGAAGCAAGGAATTGGCTCAAAGAGATAGAGGATTTGTTTGGGATATTTGAGGTTCACGATCATAGGAAGATTCAGTTAGCCATTTGGCAACTGAAAGATGAGGCTTCATTCTGGTGGGAAGTGATGCAAGCAAGGCGTCCAGTTGAGACTTAGGATGATTTACGATGGGGATTCGAGATGAAGTTTCTTTCTCAAGCCGAAGAGAGTATGCAAATGGTAAGGTTTCTGGTACTTAAGCAAGGAAGCATGTCTGTCAATAGTTCAATCAATTGGCAAGATTTGGTTTGGAGCTAGTGAATACCCCGCACAAGAAAGCTTTAAGGTTTGCAAGAGGGTTAAATGAACCCCTCCATGGGTTGACCATGTCTCATATTCCGGGGGACAACTTTTGAGAAACTCGTTGATATGGCATTAATGCATGAAGAAGATAAAGGCGAAAAGAAAAAGGCTAAGATTGACGAGACACAAAACAAGAAAGTGTGGCCTAAGAAAGAACAACAACAACAAAAGGACGGAAAGAACGACAAAGCTTGAGACAGGAGGAAATGTCATAGTTGTGGACGCGTGGGTCATTTGAGAAAGATTGCAGAAAAAGGAAGAATGCTTGTTTCCGCTGTGGGGAGGTCAGACACTACACTAAGGAGTGTCCCAAGAAGCAAGGACAGGGCCAAATGGCAGGATCTTCTGGAGGGTAGATGCACACTCTCATGGCCAGTGTACCGCACAGAGGTAGGAAAGTTTATGTAGAAGGTTTGTTTTCTCTCTCCGATCGTCCTGTTAGAACTCCTTTTGATTCTGGCGATTCACATTCATTTATATCTGATTCTGTGGTTGAGTCTCTACACCTTAGTACTAATATGGTTTTGGATCCCGTTGTTGTCTCAAACCCCATTGGGGATACGACTTATCTGTCAATGATTTGTCGGGGTTTGAGAATATTTATGTTGGGCATCGAGTTTGAGTGCAACGCATATGTGCTTGGTTTCATGGGCTATGGTTTGAATCTAGGAATGGATTGGCTAGCCATGTATGGTGCCATTCTAGACTGTGAGAGGAGGGTCGTTAGGATATAGACTTACCATGGGCGGACTCTCGATATTTTTTGTGACCATAAGGGGTCTGTCGTGCTTAGTTTCCTAGAATCGTTTGATGCTTCTATCGATGATTTACGATATATACTAGTAGTCTATGAGTATTCAGATGTTTTTGAGGAGGTTAAGAGCTTACCTCTGGGGCACCAGATCAATTTTTGGATATACTTGGTGGACAATGCGAAGCCAGTTGCATTGCCTGTACGCCACATAGCTCCTAAGGAGCGGAGGGAGCTTTGCAAGAAAGTAGGGGAGCTACTTTAGAAAGGATTTATTAGGCGAAGCATACCTAAATGGGGTGCTCCAGTTGTATTTGCAACTAAGGCGGATGGCTCGCTTTGCTTATGCATGGATTACAGGGAGTTGAATAAGTTCACTAGGAAGAATAGGCACCCACTTCCGAGGATAGATGATATGTTTGACCAGCTTTTTGGTGCACCTATTTTCTCCCAGTTAGACTTGGCCATGGGGTTTCATCAGTTGAGGGTGGCCGAGGACAGTATAGACAAGACCGCTTTTATAACTCCAAATGGTTTCTTCGAGTGGCTCGTCATGACTTTTGGGTTGATGAATGCACCCTTCTATTTTGTGGATCTGATGAGTAGGGTGTTTCGGGAGTTTCTAAATAAGTTTGTTGTCGTCTTTGTTGATGACATCTTGATTTTCTCGAAGAATGAAGAAGAACATGTCCCGCATTTAGAAGAGGTCTTAAGGCTCTCAGAACACTCCAGCTTAAGGCGAAATTCTCCAAGTGCCACTTTTGGAGAAAGGAAGTGACATTTTTTAGGCATGTGGTTTCCAAGGAAGGGATAGCGGCAGATCCTGCAAAAGTAGTTGCAGTTCAATATTGGAAAGCTCCAAAGAATGCAATGGAGGTGAGACGTTTTCTTGGTTTAGCGGGCTACTATAGGAAGTTTATGAAAGACTTCGCGAGGATACCAGCCCCGCTCACAAGACTGACGAAGAAGAATCTGATCTTTGCTTGGAACGTTGATTGTGAGTATGCTTTTCAGTGATTAAAGACGGCTCTGGAAACAACCCCGGTTCTGACATTGCCTGAGGGGAGCAAGGTGTTCACAATGCACACTGATGCATGTGGTACAAGACTCAGTGTCATTTTGATGCAAGAGAGAGGGTAGTATGCTTTGGGAGTAGACTGTTGAAGGTTCATGAGAAAAACTATCCCACTCACGATTTGGAATTGGCTGCTATTGTATTCGCGCTTAAGTCTTGGCGACATTATCTACTTGGAGGGAGGTTCGAGTTATACACATACCATAAATCTCCCAAGTATCTGTTCTCACAAAAGGATCTCAATTTGAGACAACAGAGATGGATGGAGTTCCTAGCGTCAAATGACTTTGAGATTGCTTATACCCTTAGAAAGAGTAATGTGGTGGTAGACGCGTTGAGTAGGCAGAGCATGACCTTGAGTCCTTTATTTGTAGAAAGGAAGATCTTGGAGTATATATCGACCTTCGATTTTAGGCCCTCTACTGAGTTTACACCTGGTTTATTGGCATCATTAGAGGTGCGACCTACTCTTTTGGATCAGATAGGATCTTCGCAGCGAAAGGAACCACAGATAGCACATTTTGGATAGGCTCAGCAGAGGAGAGACTTCTAGTCACCTTAGCAGATACTCCACAAATGGCAAAGGGTGGCTAAGAAGGGATGGAAGGCTTTGTGTTCCCCATGTTGGGAGTCTGTTGATGACAGTCCTTAGGAAGCCCATCGTTCTAGAATGACCATCCATCTGGGTGGCGATAAGATGTATAAAGGTATGCATTTTATGCCTCGCTATCACCCCACCATATCCTCATTATATCAAATAGTGTATTTCTACCGCTATGATATTTCCAAATAGCCTCTGAAATAGCCTCTCCGATTTAATCCCCGCTATGTTCCGGATATATCCCATTATTTCAGCTATATTCCACCTTTTCTGCTATATCTTCTATAAAAATGAAGGAAAACGAGCATTTTCACATTACAAAAATTATAAAATTGGTACTTTAATCGAATTTTTTAACATATATTTTTCAAAACAAAAATACTATAATATTCATCTTAATTTAATCAAACTAAATAACATTTTACATTTATTTACATATATTTGCATATGCTTTTATTTAAAATTAAGAATGCACTAATTATAATTAAATTGAATGCTTGTTTTCCATTTATTGATTATTTGTATATTTGTAAAATCATTAAATATGAGTTTTACATGTTGTTTTAGATTCATCCGCTATATTCCGCTATTTCCTCACTTTATCCCCGCAACAACTTTTTGCACATCCGCCGCATGGATCCGCTGAGCGCTTTAACTACATAGGTATAAAGATATGAAGAGTGTTTTCTTTTGGGCTGGGATGAAGAAAGATGTAGCGGAATTCATAGGTCAGTGTTTGATATGCCATCAAGTTAAAGCTGAACAGAAAAAGCTTGGCAGGTTGCTGCATCCTTTGGAGATCCCATAGTGGAAGTGGAAGAGCATCTTTATGGATTTAATTGATGGTTTGCCTGGATCGAGGAAGGGCAATACCAGCATCTGGGTTATAGTGGATAGGCTTACTAAGAGCACTCATTTCATTCCTGTTAAAAGCAAGAGAATGGCACCATTGTTGGCATCAGTTTATCTTCGTGAAATAATCCATCTACATGGAGTAAATTCCAACATAGTAAGTGATCGTGATCCCATCTTTACCCATGAGTTTTGGGGAAGCTTGCAAGAGGCACTTGGTACGCAGTTATGTTTAAGCACCGCATATCACCCATAGATCGATGGGAAGAATGAGAGGCTAAATAAAGTTATTGAGGATCTTTTAAGGTTGTGTATCTTAGACTTCAGAGGGGCTTGGGAAGAGCATCTTCCATTGATGGAGTTCACCTACAACAATAGTTATCAGGCTAGGGCATGACACCCTTCGAGGGATTGTAAGGACGACCCTGTAGCTCACCGATTTGTTGGTAGGAATCTACGGATTGGCTTCTACTTGGAACTAAGATGATTAGAGAGACTTCAAAGAAGATTGATCTTATCCGCAGATGCATGAAGACAGCTCAGGACAGGCAGAAGTCATATGCAGATAAGAGAAAGACTGATATTAAGTTTGAGGTGGGAGATATGGTTTTCATCAAGGTATCACCATTGAGGTATGTGGTTCACTTTGGATCTGTAAGGTAATTGGTGCTAAGGTTTGTAGGGCCATTTCCCATGACAGAGAGGATTGGCCAAGTGGCCTATAGGGTAAAGCTACCAAATATATTGACAGGCATTCATGATGTTTTCCACGTTTCTTATTTGTGGAAGTTTCTACATGATACGACAGAAGTAGTTGAGCCGAGCATGCTTGAGGAGGTAAAGGTACAAAAGGAGGCATCAGTTTGACGAATTCCTACCCATGTACTTGTATCAAAGGTTAGGAAGCTCCGCAATCGGGAGGTTAAATTGGTGGAAGTTCAATGGGGAGAAGATAGCAAAGATGCAACTTGGGAGACTGAAGACAAGATTCGCACTCAGTACCCTTCTCTTTTCAAGGGTAAATTCTTATCTTCTTTTTCCAATCTTTTACCTATACTTGTTTCTATCATTCGTCTGTATCCTATCAATCGAACCTTCGACCTTTAGGTAGGAAACCAACGGGTGTAAACATGTGTTTGAAGCATGTTATGTTTGATGGATGGCAGTGGATGCAAATGTTTGCTGGTGGTTACTCGTGGATGCGTATACACACACATTAGGCACTAGAACGACTCAATCACTCTCATACTGCATATGGATGAGTGTGCATTTTTCTTCTTTTTTATGGATGGAAATGATTATGTCATCATATGGATGTTGCATTTGGATGGATGGATATGTGAACATTTAGTGTTTACATGATATACTAAGATTATTTGCATACATGATTAGATTCATAACATTAACATACGTTGCATTAGGGAGGTTAACTGAATCAGTAGTCCGACCGATTTTTCTCATTAGCGTAGAGACATATACATGCACCATTACATATGTTCATATAAACATTAGAAATCTTTTAAGGACAATGGATTCCTGTGTGGTGAATGAGTAGATGGTTGATGGATGTTAGGATATACATTCTTCTTGACTTGGAGATTTCTAGGATGAAATCCTTTAAGTAGGGGATAATGTAACACCCCGAAATTTTAAAGCATACTATAAGGATAAAATAAAGAGTACTTAACTAACTATTTGGAATTAAGTAAAACGAACTACACCATTGCGTTCATCTCGGAATTCTGCGTATGATAAACTCCAAGTTTGCGTAAAATGGACATTGTATGAGGAAGTTATTAAGCTTAGAAGTTTGTATGCGTATAAGAGAATTACCTATAAACAAATCAAGTTCAGAATCCAAAATAATTCGAAAATCAAAGCGGGAATCTGGCCCATTAGGGGTCGGCCCTATGGTCGACCCACACAAGGCGGCGTCGACCCACCCCAGATCCGGGAAAGATTCCTACCCTGTATTTGGACACGTTTCTGAATGGGATTCATTAAAGGTAGGCTATAAATAGGATAATATTTCTATTGTTTTATTAAAATAAAAAATGGAGACATCGAGATGCTGTCCTAGCTTAGATTGAATTAGCCTATTCTTCTACAACAACGACTTATACGTATCCAAGAATCTCTGCTACAACATCAACATTCATTTCTCTGTTCTTAAGATCCAGTCTTTGTGAGTTCATGTTACTTTTTGACATGAACATTTAATAAGTAATCCTGACATGTGTATAAGTTTGGTTCTAAACCTGCGCCTGTTAATAACTTGAATCATAACTAAACAGATCTGCTATTACTTGTACACCTCATCTACTGTTTAGTCCTTACATGCCTATATCTATTATGCCCATTCCTATTATCATATGACTATTATGTTATTATGCATAATTTTGTTCTCTTCTCTCCCTCCTTCCTTTTTATTTTTATAGCCAAGCCACCTTCGAGCCTAGGCCTATCGCTGAAATATGTGAACGAACGAAATTGGGAATGGTTGGGAATGATATATTGGGGAATAACTTGTGTTATAAAACATGGTTGGGATTTGGGGGCATAACCTATATTGTGATCTAAGACTTTAATTGGGGCATATCTTATAGGATGATTTATGACCTGTGGGTAGGGGCATGAAAAACCTATGATGAATATGAATAATCATTTAAGAATTAACATGCCTAAATTTACAGTAAATAGAGATTGTAAACGCACTTAAACATAAGGTTAGATTCAACTTGTGGTAGAAGTCTGCCCGGAACCGCCCGACAAATCCAGCATTCACGAGTGGTTAATTTAATGTGTGGGGTCTAGTGCATAAATGTACACATAACGCTGCTAAGAAACGAGGTTAGGTCCGACTTGTGGTAGAAGTCTGCCTGGAACCACCCGGCATATCCAGCATCCACAAGTGGTCAACTTAATGTGTGAGGTTTGGTGCATTAACATACATGAAAAGGGAACGATACTAACATGTTAACCTGTAATACTTGACCTGTTTAAATTTGTGGGGGTTATATAAACTTGTCAAATCGTGTAAGGGTTAAGTAAACATGTTTGAATCAATGGGGGTCAGATAAATATGTTAAATCTATGGAGGGGGGTTATGCGAACCCGACATACTTAACTTGTTTTATATGTTGGGGTAATGCGGGGTTGTTATTCTATTAGGCATAACATGTCAAAATCCTAGTGGTGGGGATTCAAGCCTAGGGGTGGCTTGTATCATCTGTTGTATAGGACCTGTATCAGTCAGTAACCCATACCGGTATCCAAAGGGGGACCCTGAATCAGGTAGGGGTCATGGAACGCTTACCGAGCTGATTATAAGAGGTCCATATGGGTGGAGGTGTCTGATGGCGCGTACCCACAAAGTCATGTGCATGCATGGATCCGCTTTCTCGGGAAAATTAGATGCTATAACACTAGTAGATATGGCTGTGTCTATCTGGGGGTCGCCACTTTAGGAAGTGATACATCCTACCGTGGGGCTGACACGGGGTATTTACGGGGCAGAAAGCCGATCGATTAGGTTAGAAATTAGGGTACATCTAGTCCTGCCTGTCTAGGAGCCTGTTATTATCGTTTGGGGTAACACCTGTTATTTCTGTTGGGCTGCCTGTTATTATCGTTCGTGGGTAAAACCCGTTACTAGAAGTACATATAAGTCTACCATTATGTTTCTGTTGGGATCGTTTTGTTTTTGTTATACTAGTATTGGTGCAGAGAAAAGTATTTAGGAAGTTTAATCTATTATGTTATGTTCATTCTACTTATCCTGCTCAGTTTGTTATACCTATTTTATGATACTGTTATCTTTCTTATCCTGTTTATATGCCTGTTACGACGCTTTTACTTATTTATATGCTAAAAGTCACTGGACTCACCAGACTTTATGTCTAACCATTTTGTTTCCATTTCTCTCTCTTCCTCCCCCTAGGTTCTCAGGGTGGGAATACTCAGGCTTGATTAGGATTCTCTCTTCTGTTTCCGCTTGGAGCTGCTTAGATGTACCGCTTTGATTACCTGTCTACCTTGCTACGGCTATTTTTGGGGACTATGATTTTATCTTACTGTACTCTAATGATTTTATACAAGGCAAATATTTTAATTTGATGTAATGGGTTTTCTGTATTTCAGACTTATGTTGTAATTGGATTTTTGACCAAGATGTTTTCTATTTGGAAAATAAAGTTTCCGCTGCTATTTTATATCTTTCTTGTGATGTTTCTATTTTCGTTTGCCTATAATGCTTCACGGAACTTAATGCATTCTATTAAAGAGTCAAATTAACGGATGTGGGGTGTCACAAGTTGAGTGAAGAGACATGGGGTCTTATGAAGCTATTGCTTATTCGGCTTCTTCTCGTCTTGATCCTTCAATAAGACACTTCGAGCTTTAATGAAATGTAATGGGTTGCGTCAAGTGGGTCTTGAGTACTTTTGGGATCCAGACGAAAATAACGGTTAACGTTTACCCCCCAAAGTATGTCTTGCCATAGTAGGATGTGCTTTGTGTTGAAGAGGAAACTGGAACGAAGCATAAAGCTTTACATTTGTTGAGCATTCTGGAGTATTTATTACTTGCCTAATCCTCTGGTCCCTATCTTATTCATGAAATTATGATGTTAGCTATCATCTCTTGTTTGCGTCTTAGCGTAAACAAGCAGTCGCCGGCGTGTGTTTGCGCTCGCATTCACGTTCCCTCGTATGGTTTTACGCGATGCAATCACGGTTATAGAATAAATCATCGGGCATGAGGTCAGGAGGGGGGTAGGCCTGTATATATACGCGTACGTATGCAGGTACACACACATATATATATGTACGTAAACATCCATGTGTATACATAAATATATATCTTATCGTATAAATATGTATATATATTATTTTTTGTATCGCGTCTTTGGTGTTGACACCATATATCGCATCCCTGAGTGATGTGATGGATCGCATCCTGGTGGGATGCGTCGGATCACATCCTTGTGGGATGTATGGCAAGGAAAAGATGGGCCGAGGCCCGGGTCCTCCCGTTCTGCTATATGAACCGGTGCCCTCCCCTCTTCTCACAATTTTCTCCTTTCATCTCTTGCTTATTCAAGGTATTTTAATGGCGGAAGAGGAGAGTGAGACGAAGTGGGGGGAAGAAGAGAAGGAGAGAGGAGGCGCACCGCCTCCGTGTTTGAGTGGGCGTCCGCATCAGGTTGGATACGGAATCATATCCGAGTGATGCGAGTTCGTATCACCTCGTTGATGTGAGATCTCGCATCTAGTTGGATGCGGAATCACATCTGAGTGATGCGTTGTCGCATCACTTGATGATGCGAGGTCTTGGATCCAGTTGGATGCAGAATCGACTCCTAGTGATGCAGAGCTGCATCATTTTGATGATGCCAGGTCTCGCATCCAGTTGGATGCGGAATCACATCCGAGTGAGGTGGAATCACATCATTTTGATGATAAGAGAACTCGTATTTATTTGGATGCGGATCCGCATCGGAGTGATGCGATTTTGCATCACTTTATTGATGCAATTTCCCTTGTCTATGGGGGATACGATAGCCTTCGGCCTCATGTTGTCTTCACGAATAGTTGTGATTGGGCGGTGACAGGACTTTGCACATAGGTTTTAGAGCATATAATTTGGAATGTGGACAAGAACTTTGGACTTTTTGACCTTAATTCACTTCCTGATCCCAATCACAATTTGGTCATCACTTAACGCGAGGATAGGGATCTCGGTCGATGTCAACAATGGTTACTTTCGTTGAAAGGCAGTGATCATCGCCGTGTTTCGAGTCCATTTTAATTATAGCTGCATTGACACCACACTGCACTGCACGTTTGCACATTAGTTCACACTAACATGAGGGGTACAAGTTTTATATACGATGTCTAACACAACTATATTGAAGTATAGATAGGGATGGAAACCGATCAAAAACACAGCAACACTTGGAGGCTGAAGCTCCTCAGCGCTCGCTATCCCAATCCGGCTCAACGAATAATACTAGTCCCGAGGACAACAAGATTAAAACTTTTTCAGTGTCAACCCCATCCCAGTTTACAAACTCACCCAAAGCGCCGGACCATGGCTTGCGGCAGACCGTCGAGCGTTCGACTGATCCGTCGGCATCAGGAGGTGTTACTATTATTGAGGAGAGGTCCGAGGAGGAGGAAGATATTATGACGAGTGACGTACCTGTAGCTCCGATGTGATGATAAGCGCCAAGATTGTTGACAATCCATCAGATTCGGGACCCTCAAGCATGGATGAGCATGCTTTGAGGCGCATTAGTGCAAGGTTCAGTATACTATGGACTCACGTCCTAGTTCCCAAGGATGGGGACCAGGTACATGCTCCGCCTGCGGGATACACCTTATGGAACATGACCATGTGCATTGCGGGGTGTGATCCCCTTGCTTGTGACTTTATTCGCGACATGCTGCATTATTTTCAATTTGCGCCTACACAGCCGCATCCCAACAGATATGCTTTCCTTCTCGGCACTTGCAGCTTGCTTAGAGAGTACCTAGGTATGGACCCTACCAGAGGGGACATCTGGTTCTTGTTTCAGATTAAAAGAAAATCCAAGACTTTGCCTTCTCTTTACTTCCTAGAAGTGGTACCCATCGCCTGGTTCATTGAAGGGTTATGGACCAAATTGGGGTTGTTCAAGTCTGAGTGGTTCTATGTTCACTGTTCTCCGGGCTTCATAAGGAGATGACAGTCGGGAAGTAAGTGCTCATGTTTTCCTCCAGTTTGGCATTACTCGCATTATGAGCTCAGTGTTGACTTCAGTTTTTATTTAACAGGAATCCTATCGGCGCCCAAAGGAGATGAATACTAAGACCGTGTAGCGCTTTTGAAGGCTTTTTTGAAGGATGTTCGCTTGATGGAGAAAGTGCTGCACGAGGAGGCCCTTCACCGAACAGGCTTGCTCCCACAAAACCAGAGAATATTCCTGACGGCCACTTAAGAAATTTCGGAAAAGGGGGCGAAAATCCTGAGGAATGAAAAGGTAGCAAGCTGAAAGCTCCTCTTGCCATGGTTAAACGTCCTAAAGCTGCAAAGATTCAGGAGGTTACTGGTGCAGAGGGTACTCATGTCGAGGAAGCGGTTGGTAGAGGAGATGGCCCGATATCTACTCCCATCCAGTCTGCAAACATTGAGGATGTGACGGGAGCATTGGCGAGGCCGGTTCCCCAATCAACCATTCCTAGGATCGCTGCTTCACTAGAGAGAGTGGATCAGTTTAGGGGATTGTATGATGTTCCAATTGAGATTACACCGTCTTGGTCCAACGGCATAAGTTCTGGGAGCTTAACTTTACCTGTCGGAGGGGGGCACCTTCTAACGGGACCCAATCTGGTCTATGGAGAGCGTGCTTAGGGCACACACTCATAAGCACTGCACAACAAAGCATTCTACTCACGTGCGCGGCGTGCCTTTGTTTGATCTCTATCTTTCCTTTATGTAGGTGAAATGGCTCGTAGAGGTGGTGATGACAGGCATCGAGGTTACGGATCGGGGGGAAGGAGACCACAGAAGAGCTTGATTTTGAGTGGTTATAAGAAAGTTGCCAGACTTCCTCCGTCCTCCCATTCTCATGGTCGTGGGGCCGATTGTCGATTCCAACAACACTCAGAATCTCCATCGCCACTTAGGTCGCCGGGAATAGATGCAAGGCTTGAAACTGCGAGCACCAGACCACAGGTTCTGACACTTACTCTTCCTACCCCTCAAGTGGGGCCCGTTCAAAGGTCTACCAGTCATGTTATTCAACCGGTGGGTCACGGGCCATCGAGGATGGGCACATCAAGGGGAGGACCGGAATCCCCACAGCTGACCAACGCGGAGAAGATTGCCATCCTGAAAAAGCAGTTCCCGAGGTATTACTTGGACGAGCTGATGTTTGTACCAGATATTAGCCCGACTCCTCAAGTTGACACCATGGTTGTATGGATGAAAGTGTACCATACTTATCGCAATGTCACAAAGATTAGCAGGTTCGTTGGGGAACTCTTTGACTGGATTCGGGCCAAGAACACGGAGATCCAGAACCTCGGTCTGACTATCGATGTTGAGCGGACTACTATCCGAAATCTGGAGAAGGAGATAAGTAAGACTTACCCACACGTCGTAAGTGCTTTTCGCACTCGCAGTGCCCCACTCGAAGGCTAACTATCTGTTATTGACACAACGGAGCTGAAGGAAGCACACAACGGGCTAAAGAGGGAGGCGAAGCATACCGTTTTGAGCTTCAAGGATACGGTGGCCGAGCTTACAACTAAGAATACGACCCTCAAGAGAGATAAAGCCGACCTGGAAAGGGTCAACGCCCAGATAGAGAAGGATAATGAAAGGGTCACTAAACTCCAAAAGGAGAATGAGGCTCTAAGGAGGGATAACGAAAGGTTGAGTGTTAAGAATGCAGAAACTCAGAGGCTGGCGCAAGAGGTTGCCGATCTGAAGAGGCAAGTTAAGGAGGCCAGAAGGGACAAGAAAATGGCCATGGAAACGACTTGGCATACGCTAGGCCAGCTAGATAGAGTGAAAGCTGGGCATGTGAGAGAGGTGGAGGGGCTCAGAATTGCGGTGGAGTACGTGGCGGCCTAGGCCGAACATGATTTGGAAACCTACATATGGGATACGTATGTTAAAGTGCTGAAGAACCGCAATCTATCGTGGACAGGTGATTAGTCCAGGGTACTGGACAAGGTGCGGGACAAGCTATTGGTTGTTGAGGCTGATGAACAAAGGGTGGATGCCACTGACAAAGACGATTTCGTGTTTACCCACTTAAAAGATGTAAGTGCTAGGGCCACCGCGAAGTGAAAAATAGTGGATACCGACATTTTGATCGTAGCCCATGAATTCGAAGGAGGAAGTTCTTCCCAACAGCTAGCTGGGCCACCTGATCCAACAGTTATCTCCCATGTTGGTCTCCCCATCATACCTGAATATAACCCAGATCAACCGGGGTTTGGTCCAGAGGACTTGGTGCCTGTTGGAGCAACACCATAGGCATCAGTCGGTAAAGTCACACCTTCCTTGAGTTCCTAAAGGTATAAGTGCATGGAAAATGAGTTGACTGATGAGCCTTTTCTTCGATGTGTAGGGCCCTTTGGAAAGGAAATGAATATGAGTTTGGATCCTGCTCAATTTGGTTAAGGTGGGGAAGACGGGCCAACAAAAGGTGGTATCGAAGACTGGGTCCCAGAGGAAAGGAAGCGCACCATCAATGCTTGCACTTTCAAGTGACGTTATTCCTCCATCATTGAAGGAAATCCTGCCTGATGACGAGATCATAGAAACCAGCGATAATGAGGAGGAGATACTACTAGCCTCTCTTTTCCTTCTCCACTCAAGGAGAAGAAGGAGAAAAGAGGGGGTAGTTCTAGAAAGCGAATGGAGAGAGGGGATATCCGTTAGGCGGCCGTTCGAGAAAGAAGAAGAAGAATGGAAAGGAAGAGCCCGAGGAAGTGGAGGAGGGCGAGCTGCCAAGTGATCGTGGTATTTAGTATTTCAGTAATGTAGGCTAATAGTATATGCGAGTACGACCCTTTCTTTTTGGCTTTTGGAGGCACAATGTGGCTTTCATGTACACCCTATCGTTAGTAAAGAAAGATATCAGTATATGTATTCTGACTTAGTTATGTGAATAATAGTATCCATTAGTTTTTCTTATATCACATTAGAATTAAGTGTTCGAACGTTTGTCCTATGATTTCTAGCGTCCCATACTTACATAAGAATACTTGTTGTTACACTTAACCAAATGTGATAGAAGACTCCGCACGGGAGGGTGCCCCTCAGTCGTGTAGAAGTCGCGTGCTAGTTCTGCTCTCGAGGATTCTACCGGTCCAGAGTCCCAAGTCGTACGGAATTCATATTATGTGCCCTCTCTCTTGGACTTCCCAGAGTTCGTGAGTCCTAAGTCGGGAGGGGGCTTGGACGTTGCTATTTGTCCAATTTTTGGCTATCCCGCCGTTCTTTCAAACTTAGCGCGTGAGGGTGCCATTTGTTCGCCAAAGGGTGCCCGGATCTGGACTCGGTAGGTTGGATTGTGTCTGAGGGGCTGCCCCTAAGCCCATAGACTTGGGAGCGAAACAATTTGTACTTGTTGTTAGTGCTGGGTCGGGGTTCGAGTAGTACCCTGATCCTGGCCCGGTGGGTCAGATGGAACCGCAGGAGTGGTCGACCTTACACTAACTTAGTTGATGGATTGCCTCCAATTTCAGAGACGGGGTGAAAGAACGATTTATACTCGGTCTCATCGTTGATTCGAGACTCGAGTGGTGCTATATATTTATACTCGGTCTCATCATTAATTCGAGATTCGAGTGGTGTTATTTATACTCGGTCTCATCATTAATTCGAGACTCGAGTGGGGTAGTGCCGACTCCCTTGCCTGGGGTGTCTATCTAGGGATCCATATGTTCGGTCTCATTGTTGGCTCGACACCCTCGTGATGGTGCCGACTTCCGTCCTTGAGGTGCCAACCCGGTGTTAAGTGCCTGTTCGAGTAAGTTAGTTGCTACAGTTGTTCCCGCATACTACACAACGAGAAAACATGTTAATAATACTAAAAAACTGAATATAACGTTTACAAATAACTTTGGAAGTGATAGCCTTTACAATGCCTTGAATTCGAAGAAAACATAACATTGGTGGAAAGCGGAAAATATGTACAATCAGTCAGGTAAAGTAGCGGCGAATAGGATGGGCCACCGTTGAGAACCTCTTCTCGATCTCGTGTAGTCAATAGAAGTTTTTGAACTCTAAGCTTTCGAACTGGGTTCCGTTGTCCGAGATGATGGCTTGGGGGACCCCGTACCGGGTGATAATATTGCGGATGACAAAGCTGATCACCTTCTTCGTAGTGATAGTGGCGAAGGCTTCGTCCTATGCCCATTTGGCAAAATAGTCGACTGCGACGATGGCATAATGTGCCCCCTCTAGCCATTGGGAGAGCCCCGATGATGTACATGACCATTTGCGTTAGCTCGGTAGGTGAGGCTCTTGGAATCTTGGAAAAGTTCTGGCATTTGTCGCATTTACGAGCGTAGCCTGCCGCGTCTTGGTCACGTGTTGGCCAGAAATATCCGTATCTGAGGACCTTTTTTGGTAGAGTTTACCCCCCGAGTGATTGCCGCGTTCTGCTTCATGTATGTCCAGTAACACATGCTCGGCATCGTCAGGGGCTAAGCATCCGAGTAATGGAACGAAAACCCCCTATAGTAAAGCATTCCACCCAGGATGATATAGTTGGAAGATTTATGGATATGCTTGTTTGTCTTTGCAGAGCTCGGAGAGAGTTCCGTGTTGTAAGTAGTTCCTGATCAGTGTCATCCATGACTCGGGTTCGGATTCGGCCTCTATCGCTGCTATCGAGTCAGTATGCATCTTATCGGTGCTCTAAGAGTCGAGTATCTTGACGGGGGAAAGCCCCATAAGCTGCGCATCCCCGAAACTTGTCTGTTTGGATAAATAGTCAGCCTTTTCGTTTTGTCCTCAAGGGATGTGCGTAATGACATAATAGTCGAAGTTGGTGAGGAGTTCGCGAACCAGACAAGATAAGGAGCGACTCGTGCCCCTTTGGCTTGATACTCTCCTAATACCTGACGTACAACGAGAAGTATGTCAGAGTATATCTGGATTGCCTTGATGTCAAGCTCGATTGCAATCTTAAGCCCGACTATCAGGGCTTCGTACTCGTCGTCATTGTTGGTTACTGGAAAGTTGAGGTTTAAAGCGTAACATATCGGGTGTACATTGATAGTGATGAGCATGATCCTGACACCAGAGCATTGGTCGCTAGAGGATCTGTCCACATAGAGTTTCAATTGAGGTTCCAGAGTTCCGGTGTCATTCCGAGGAAGGTCTTCCAGAATGGTGAACTCTACGATGAAGTCGCCTAGAGCATGTCCGAGGATGGCCTGGCTAGGGATGAAAGTGATCTCGAACTGGCTTAGCTCAATGTTCCATTTCAAAAGTCGCCCAGATGCCTCTAGTCACTATAGGACTTGTCGTAGCGACCGGCCGGTGAAAACTTTGATAGGGTGAGATTGAAAATAAGGTCGTAGCTTCCAGGAAGAGATCAGCAGACAGTAGGCCAGCTTTTCAAGCTTAAGGTAGTTCTTTTCTTATCTCTTCAGTCTTTTGCTAATGTAGTAAACAGGTCGCTGGATATGATCTTCGATATGCACAAGCGCTGAGCTAACCGCTGTAAGGAAATAGCCTGATAAATATATAAGTCTTCGTGGTCTATGGGTTTGGACATGATAGGCGGTCAATCTAAGTGATTCAAGAGGTCCTGGAATGTGGCGACGCACTCCGGTGTCCAAGAGAAATTTTGCTTCCCTTTTCTGGGAAAGTCGAAAAAGGGGATGAACTTGTCGATCGCTTTTGATATGAATAGACTTAGGGAGGCGACCTTCCCGTTTAGACTCTGAACATCCTTGGTACTCTGAGTAGCTTGGATGTCCCAAAGTGCTTTGATCTTATCTGGATTGGCTTCGTTGCCTCACAAATTGACAATGAAACCCAATAATTTTCCCAACGCAATACCAAATGAGCATTTCAAGGGATTAAGTTTCATGCCATATTAGAGGAGGACAACGAACATTTCAGAGAGGTCACGGACGTGGTCGTTTGATATCCTCGATTTCACCAGCATATCATCCAAGTAAACCTTCATTGATCTTCAGGTCTGGTCCTTGAAAATGAAGTTAACCAGTCGTTGGTAAGCAGCTCCCACATTCTTGAGACCAAAGGGCATGACAAGATAAAAGTAGAGCCCCAGGTCAGTTATGAAAGACATATGATCCTGATTGAGGAGGCACATTGGAATTTCATTGTATCCCGAGTAGGCATCCATGAAGGATAGAAGCTAATAATTGGTGGTGGAATCGACGAGCTAATCGAACTTTGAAAGCAGGAAACTGTCTTTGGGCATGCTTTGTTTAGATTGGAGAAATCTACACATGTTCGCCGCTTATCGTTCACCTTCTTCACCAAGACTAGATTGGAAACCCATTCAGGACAATAAGCTTCTCGGATAAAAACATTGTCGAGGAGCCTACCAACCTCTTTTCTGAGCATTGCTAACCTGTTTGTTCCCAGCATCCGACATTTCTACTTGACTGCGAGATGCCAGGGGTTGATAGAGAGCCGATGGAAAGCGACTCCTGGATCAATGACATACTTGCCTGAGTGCGTCCAAGCGAACACATCGAGGTTGGCCCTTAGGAACTCCATGAGCCCTTCTTTTATTATAGGGTGGAGTTGCGATCCAACTTTCAAGACCTTCATCAGGCCGTCGGGGTTGATCGGAACATCCACAACTGGTTCTACTAAGGTAGCCCTTTCAGAATTAGACTCTTTGTCCTTCCTTGTATCGAGATCGTCGGAAAGACGAAAGTGGCACCTGAGCAAGGACCCATACGCCTTTGATTGCTACGCAGAGATGGTCTTGGTGTAGGAAGGCGGGGGTACGTTTTTGCCCTTATCCTTATTAAGCGTTTTCCTCCACTCTATGAGGTAGCAATCTATCGCTGTGGCTTGGTCACCTTTGACGGTACCGATCTCATTCTTTATCGGGAATTTCATTATTAAGGACCAGGTGATGGATAAACCCGAAATTTTGCGAGGAATGTTGGCCCAAGAAAGCATTGTACGGGGAGATGACGTCAATGACCACAAATTTGGAGATGCAGACTTGTAACAACTCGTATTTCGATAACATGTTAAAACGAGAATCAAGGCAGAATTTAATTTTAAATTCTAAATCAAGTAAAACGGGCTATGCCATTGCGTTCGTCTCGGAAAAATACGCGAAATAGAGTCCGAGTTTTCGAGAATCGGAGTCCGTATGACCCGTTAAAGGCCCAAAGAAGATTTCTGGGAATTTGAATTTCGGAAACAGTTTTGGAAATCAGATCTGGGGCTAGGCGGGAAGTTTCCCCGCCTAGGCCATGTCGACAAGGCTGTCGACAGGCCTGTCGACTTGGGCCCAGTCCAAGTCGACAGCCCTGTCGACTTGCCTGTCGACAGGGGGTGGCCGGGGCAAGCTGCCTGGCGCACCTGCCTGTCTCACCTGGTCTTGTTCTTGGGCTTGTTCTGGAAGCTTCCGAGATCTGATGGTCCTAATCTATCCTAGGGTTAATCTAAGGGCCTAAAACTACCCTAATCTCTATAAAAAGACCCTAAACCTAACCTAAAACCCTAAAAATCAAACCTAGCAACTAAGTGCTGCCAAAATCAATCTTGATCATGGCCTCCATCTCCAATCCCTAGAGCCTATGCATTCAAATCGGGTTCAAATCAAAATATGCAAGCTTGCTACACCAAATGGAGGCCAAATCAACATTGCTATGCGAGTTTCATGAAGGTTCTTCAACAAAGGAGGCACCTTTCTTAGCCAAGATGATTCATGCTTCTTTCCCTAGGCCTAACTAGGTAAGTTCTAGCTACTTTTAGATGGAAACGGTAGTTTTGATAATGACATGGGATAAAATGAGGCTAAACATGATTATGCGAACCTATATGAACCTTACTTTGCCTCTTGTATTCATGTTTATGATTTTAGACCATGTGAGTGACTTAATCATGCCTCTCATGCTATGCATAACCTAGTTTAACTTGCAAGTTTGGATCTTTATGCATGAAATGCTAGCATGAACCTTTAGGAACCACTTTACTTGTGAAACATTGGCTAAGACAAGATTTTGGGGCTTATGCATGTTTATGAACCCAAACCCCTTATGCTAACATGCAAGTTTGTGGCCAAATCCTTTATGAGATTATGCATGCTCGTGGCCAATCCCCTATTTCAAAGTTGTGCATGTTTATGGCCAAACCCTTTTTGATAATGTGCATGTTTATGGCCAATCCCTTTATGATGTTATGCATGTGGAAGCCAAGCCCTTTTTGGCATCATGCATGTTTTGAGACCAATATGTGACATAGTATCCTTACTATGTTGACTCGCTTTGCTTGCGTTGGGAAAACACGATTTTGGGTAGTTAGATAAACATGAACATGTCGCAAAATCCTAACTTGAATATGACATGTGTTTATACTTGAAAATATGACTTGAAAGACAACATGAAGATGACATGTAAGTATGCATAAAAACATGAGCTTGGGAATTTACCTATTAAGTTAGGTCTACCCTTTGGGAATTTACCTATTAAGTTAGGTCTACCCAAATGCTTGAAAACTTGTAACATGTTTTGGAAACATGATGAACTTAGATAATATAAGTATGGCCAACTCGAGGTTGGGTTGAGTTTGCAACGTAAAACTACCCAGAACCGACCGGCTTAACTAGTAGTTGCAAACAATAGGACCCAATGTGAGAGGTTGGTCATGTCGCGCTTAAGACCCGAAGTTAGACTAGGTTGTGGTGTAAATCTACCCGGACCCGCCCGGCTTAACTAGTAACCGCAACAAGGTCTAATGTGAGAGGTTGAGGGTGCATTAATTAAATTAATGCCACATAATAGGGTTAAGTTAATTTGATTAATGAGGCTTAACCAAATATGATATGGACAAATGGGTTAAGTAATTTGATTAGGCTAATGATACTTAACAAAACATGATAAGCTTGGGTAGGTTAAGTAACTTGATTTGCCTAATGACACTTGACCATTTTTATACGACTAGTGGACGGGATTAAGTTAACCAACACTTAATCAATCCAACACGATAACGTGATAAGGTTAAGTAAATTTTCTTAATGACACTTAACCGTATAATACAGTTAATGGATGGGGTTAAGATTAGGCTTAACTAATCTAAACATGGTAATCGGATGGGGTTAAGTTAGCCTAGACTTAATTAATCCAACTTGGTAATTTAATGGGGTTAAGTTAAACACTTAACTAATTTAACACGATGATTTGATGAGGTTAAGTGACCTATACTTAACCAATCTAACTCGTTAATTTGATGAGGTTAAGTTAATCTATACTTAACCAATCTAACGTGAATACATGATAAGGCTAAGTCACGAATCACTTGAATACGCTTGACCGATTTGATGACAAGGTCAAGTTAATTTATATAATTAACCAATCTAAAATGATAACTGGACGAGGTTAAGTTATGGATTGCTTAATATACTTAGCCAACTTGACACATGGTTTGTAGGGTTAAGTCTTGGACTTGGATACTTAGCCAATTTTGACATGGTTTGTAGACGGGCTAAGTTATGAACTTAAGTGACACTTAACCCATTAGATAAACCTAATTCGGAGGATTAGGTAAATAACCATAGTTAACAAGGATTATGGAAATAAGGCTAAGTGGTAAACCTTAGTTAAGGGAAACTAAGTAATAATTCTTAGTCAAGGAAATTTGGACCATTTCTTAGATAGATTAGCAACCCGATACATTAGGTCAACGTTTAAGTATGCGTGTAGGAGCAGGCTATCTGATTTAGATAAAGGCTCCAACGAACTGGGTAACGAAGCAGCGGCTTCAGGGAACGTGAGGATATTCTTGGGATCCCTCTGTGAGCTTCCAGGTCATTATACTAGGCTCACGAGAGGTTGAGGTCTGCGGTAGAAGAACCAAGAATATGCCTTGGTTGCTATGCGAGTGACCTAAAGACTGGGGTGGATAGCAGTGAGTCGACGAATACATAAGGTGCCCGAGATAGCAAGTTCGTCGATCATCTACCAT
Organism: Allium sativum; assembly: GCA_030737875.1. NCBI lineage: Eukaryota > Viridiplantae > Streptophyta > Magnoliopsida > Asparagales > Amaryllidaceae > Allium > Allium sativum. The sequence goes on along the minus strand of CM060923.1, from coordinate 533,010,645 downwards.
CTTGAGTCAAGCGTGTACGTACGGAAAGGCAGGGAACACCCAACAGACCATAATTGTTATCTAATTATGGGTGAGGTAGGCCGTAGGATGTGGGCTGGCCGGAGTGTAGTTCTCATGCAAGATTTTCTCTTGTGTTGCCTTTCACTAGTTGAGGGAGGGGTCTCGTGGGACCATAGCCACGTGTAGAGAAGCAGACCTTAGTATCTGCATCGGCAGATAAATCTAAAGCTCCCGACCGAGTCCTGTATTTCTTGGTTTGCCCTGTGACAGGACTCGGGTGGCACGATGTGATACATGTGCATACAGTAATAGAAAAACGATTCACGATGAATGCGTGGGAAAAAGGGCGCGGTTGAGGGTTAGCGTAATCCCTAGTGGACTAGGTGGTTTAACCCAAACCGAAATACGAAAGCGTGCAATAGGTAAGCGTAATCCCTAGTGGTGCTAGGTGGCGTAAGTCCTAGTAGTTCAAACGATGATTCATATGGAAGAGCCTAGCTAGAACAAGGGTGACAGTCCAAACGATTTCAAGGATAATACGACATGAGGAAGCCCGTACGAGGTACGGCAAAGGACTGAACTTATATACATGGAAAGAAACATATGATTTGAGTAACCTATATACGCGATATATTAGGTTGACATGGACCATTACACGACTTTGAGTAAGGGACATTCATGGTTAACACATAACAAGGCGGGGATACTAGTACGGAGGGTGCAGAGCAAATATACATGTTAGAACTAGGAAGAATATACATAATAGATACCGTGGGATGTTAGATGGGGCAGATACCTTGGGATAATGTACTCGATAGAAATCTGATGATGTGATACCTTGACTTATCATAACACCGTAGTTTATCATGATACCTTAGTTCACCTTGCCACAGTAGTTCAACCAGTTACCCTGGTTTAGTTTATCTATCTTGTAGTTATCCTTATGTTTACTTTCAGTTTATGCATGTCATGTTACCTTTACCTGTTTTTATACTGGAAGTAGATAGGACTTACTCAGTCTTTTTAACTGACCCGTTTTGTTTCGCCTCTTTTCTTCCATTCCCCCCCCCCAGGTTACAGGGAGGAAACAATGCTGTTTAGTTCGGACTTCTTCTGCTTGAAGGTCGTCATGGATGGCTTGGACTTTCTTGGCTATGGCTACTTTACTGTTTTATTTGGGGAATAATTTATTAAAAAGTCTTTATGCTTCTTTACTACTGCAAGACAGGTTTTGATGTACTCTGATGTAAAAGGCTTTAGACCTTATTTATTCATGTTATAAAAGTTCGATTTTGCTTCCGCTATTTTATATGTTCTGTCTTGTGATATTTCTATGCATGTTTACCAATAATGCCCCTCTAAAGCTAGTGCATTCCTTTGCGAGTGACCCTAGCGGAGGCGGGGTGTTACAAGACTCATCTTCGAACCCCCTCTCCAAACTCCATGGTTAGGTCTGTCATACCCATTGGGTGATTGGTGGTTCCATTAAAGTCGTGGATGGTTGCATGACGGGGTCTTAAGTCTTTGGCCTCCAACTTCATTTGGTCGTAAGCTGCTTTGAATATGATATTGACCGTGCTTCCATAGTCAATAAGGATCCTTCGGACGAGAGCTAGGCCAATTTGTGTGGGGGTGACGAGGTGGTCTATAGTCGGGATCACAATTCCCATTGACTCCCTCTCACGGAAGACGATATCGTCCTACATCATCTTTTGAAGCTTGGCGGGGACTGATTCGTCGAGAGTGGAGAAGGCTTCGTATATGGCGTGCTTTATGGAGCTGGCGTACTCCTCCATTTTGTGGAAGTAGTCATGTGTTGGATGAGGCCCACCACAGATAGTGTTAATCACAATGCCACGTGACCTTTGGTTGGATGACCCTGGGGGAGCATTTGCAGGAGCAGGGAGTACAGGCGTTGGAGAGCCCGTGGCCTCCTCGGGAAGAGTGGGATCCTGAACATACTTCTGTAGGAGTTTTTCACGGACGAGTTTTTTGATTGCGTCCTTGAGCCGGCGGCAATCATTAGTGTTGTGCCCATACATATCATGGAACCTGCATTACTTGCCGGAGTTTTTCTCGCGGTTGATCGATTCCCTTGTGTCGGGCTTCTTGTGTTGGAGCATATTATAAGTTTCTAAGTAGATGGACTCCATGTCACGGATCAGTGGAGCGTAGTTCCTGTAACTTTGATAGCGGCCGTGCTTCTTGGGATCTATTGGAGTCTGGCTGTTGTTGCGACCGCATTGCTTGCCAGTGTTCGGCTTTTGTTCGTAGGGGCAGCCCACTTGCCTTTGTCGGAGGAGTTCCCGATGTGCTTTTCATTGATGTTATCGTTGATGATACTGGCATGCGGTTCATCGAAGTGATTGGCCCAAGAAGCCCTTTTATGTCTTTCCTCCTCCTGGCATAGGAATTGTCCTGCCTTTTCATAAAATGTCTCTGTTTTTTTAGACTGCTTCTGATCGATCCAGGCACCGAACTATGAGGTACGAAGCACTCCTTTAGCAAGCTAGAAGAGGGTGGTATGAGGTTCAGGATCGTCGATCTCAGCAAGAGCGGTATTGAATCACTCGAGATAGATTTTAAGGGACTCCACCAGACCTTGGTAGAGGTTGGATGAGGTTATAGCATTCTTTGGAGTTGGAATGTGCGTCCTGAACTGCTTGACCAGCTTTGTGGCCAATTGGCCGAAGGTGTTGATAGATTCGAGCGGGAGATGGGAGAACCAAAGTAGGGTTGTGTCCGATATGAAAACCAGAAAGCATTTGCATTTTGCTGGGTCGGCGGCCCGACTAGAATTAATCTGCCACTCATAGCAGATTATGAAAGCGCAGGGATCCGTCGTGCCATCATAGAGTGTCACTTGTGGCATGCTAAAGTGGTGCGCCCACTTGGCTTCGGGCACGATTATGGTGAAGGGATTACGCCTCAGGTGGGATTCCCGTGAGTCGTTAACATTCCTTCGCATATCTCTCATGATCCTGCGGACCATGTCGAGGAGATATGCCGGATGAGGGTCCGCTGGCGAAATCCATTGGTTCTGGTAACCCTCTGGAGTTCTGTTTCGGAGACTTTTTCTATGGTGAATGTCGGGATCATCTTCCTCTATATCATCAACATCGATTGTCACATTTTGATAAGGTTGACAAGGCTGAGTGGGATGCTATTCATTCTGATCTTATGGGACTTGGGCCTGTTGAGCTACTAGGAGCGTGGGTGCCAAATTCTGGGTGGCGATAGGTGGGTTTTGCCGAGGAGGGGGGAGGTACTCGGAACTAGCTCGTCGTGGATGGGCAATTAGAACTAAATGCGGTGATGTGTGCCACCACTATAGGTGATTGTGGTTCTATCACCATTCCCGTTCTGTTACCATTACCGTTATTGTAACCATTGGTATGAGCCTTAGAGCGGACAATGGCATTGTCAAGTCTAAACATTCTTCGTTGATGCGGGCCAAAGACTCAGAGGAAGAAGTTTCCGAGGCAGTGCGCCTTACACGAGGGCTATTTTGAGCCAGTTGGAGTTTGGCGACTAAGCGCTGACTTTCTTGAAGCTGACGCATGAGGTCGATGTTAGCTTTCAACTCTTGGTAGAGTTAGAGAGACGTGGTCTCGTGCCTCTTGTTGAGCGCATATATCTGCGCTTGGGTTATTGGGGCTTTGGGGTCCTATGGAGGCGGTATATCCAACTTGGCCAGGATATCTACCGACTGGGGTCACTAAGATGTCTCAGCTTCGGTTGTAGTAGAGGAGCCGAACAATATCTTCTTTGCTTGCTTGACCATCGTAAGTGGTAGGTTAGGGGAGTAACTTAAAGCACGTTGGACTCTAGATGGTAATGTGTAACAACGATACGAGTCTTAGTCCTTCTCAGTGAAAGCACCAGAATGTCGGATGCGAAAATTATCACCAACACCATAAATACTTAAGAATATAGTTTCGCGTACGGAAAATAAATGCAGAAGAGCAGGAAAGCAGTAAATAACACTTAGGATTTATAGTGGTTCGGTCGCATGTGAAGCCTGCGTCCAATTTAGAAGAGCTGCTGATATTTTGTTGACCACAATGATTTATAAGCTATGAGCCTCTTCTAGGCACTTGGTTGCAAGTATTTTCATGCAATTTGAAGTCATAGTCATCATATGTGATTATATGGAAAAAGTCACTTTTTGCCTTCTTCTTCCTCAAAGTGAAGATGCCATTAGAGAGGTGTCTTGAAGCTCTAAGGAGATGTCAAATCAGCAAATTTCCAATCCTTGAACCAAATGAGCACGAGGGTATTCATAGTGGAGTGATTAGGTGGGAGTAGGTAGGATTTTGGGGGCACTCAGCAAAAAATTGCATCATATACTGGTTCACAACAGAAAATCCCATCACATCGGTACGATGGAAGGGGAAAACTCGCATCCCTCCCTGGGAGACATTGAAGGAGGCGCCGCGTCCCTTGAATGAGATAGCATCGCATCAAGAGTGATGCAGCGCCATACCATCCTTTTGGATGCGGTAGCATTGCATCCATAGGGATGCGACACCATCGCATCCATTTGAATGTGATACCATCGCACCCGGTGGGATGTAATGCCATCGTATCCATTCAGATGCGGCGCCATCGCATTCCGTTGGATGCGATGGCATTACACCCAGTTAGATGCGATGCAAGATGTGAGAATACTGTGTGATGCGAGTCGTTAGCGAGAGGTGCGAGTCTGGGTGAGGTGAGTGAAGCGAGCGGAGTGAGGCGAAGTGAGTGAGGCAAGGTAAGCTAAGGGAGGCGAGTTGGGTGAAGCGACATGAGGTGTTATGAAGCTATTTCTTGTTCAGCCTCTTCTCGCCTTGATCCTTCAATAACTTGGTGACACTTCGAGCTTTACGTGACGTGTTGAGTCGAGTGAGTCTTGTGTAATTTTGGGAACTGGACGAAAATACCAATTAACAATTATAACTTATGTTATAATACCACTTGTCCCTAGGACAAGCTTGCCAATTATGTAATGACCTGTATTCTACACATTATAGGATCGTAGAATATTTATTTCCTTCCCATATGAAGTCGTATGGTCATGTAACTTTGGGAAACATCCATTAGAGTCATTTCCCATGTTCATATTTTTGTCGATTTTTAAATGACCATTTTGCCCCTAGTTGGCACTGTTTTGGCCATAACTTTTGATTGTAAAGGAATTTTGACCTGAAACCACTTATATTTGATTCGTTTGATGGTTTACCTTTCCGTAGAGTGGTCACAATAGCCAAACGGACTTACCGTTTGGGAGATATGGCTGAAACAAGGTTTGGAGGGTGAAAAACTGCTTAACCGGGCCAAATCGGGTGATTAGTGAGTAGGCCCAAAACCCATTTCTGGATTAGGGTTATGGGAGGGCTGAAATGAGATGGAGAATCATTCCATTTCAGTTTTCTAGCCTCCACTTATCACCAAGGAACCCTAAAAATGGCCTCCAACCTCTAAATCACCTCCAAATCATCTTTTGGTCAAGGATTTGGCTTAGTAACCCCTAATCAAGGAAGATCTTCACCAAAGCAACAAAGGAGCTGCTGTTTGGCATTGAGATTCACATCAAATCAGAAGATTATTTCAGATCTTAGTTTATTTTGTGGCTAAGGTGAGTGATTTGCATAGTTTTGCACTAATTATGGCTAATTAGGGGTGATTAGTGTTAATTAGCGAATTTAAACATGATAAAATTCTGGAAAAATATTTATAATATTCGGAATGATGTTTTAGACCTCTGATATGAATTTGAGTTAATTTGGTTAAGTTTTAATAATCCTATCATTAGTTTCACCTAAATATGCTTAAGGGGAAATATGGGATTTTGGGTATGTTTGATCCCTTTTTACCTATCATATTGATGTTTTGATGTTTGTGGTTGATTATGCATGTTGCTATGACTGTACGAAATGCTTTGTGATTGGTTAGAATAGTTGGAATGGTCGAAAATGCCGTCGAGGGGCGTAAATAGTCGCTGGAACAGCTGCAGGAATTATGTAGGGATCCGGATCGGATTGCATGCCACGTCCACGATCCGATGATGCCGATCCGATCCGATCACGACTTCGCGAGACGACCCTTGTTGCTTCACGACGAGGTGACCCGACCCGCCCCTATCTTCCACGATCCATTCCAGCCTGGGTGTCACTATCCGCCTGAAGGAACACGTCACGATCTCAGCAAGGTGGCACGACCCGAACCAATGGGTATTTACGATCCGACCCGATCAGAAGGCGCGACCCGACCCGGATGAAGCAACCCGACCCGACCCGAAGTGGTGACGCCGATCCAAACTAGGAGGAGGAGCCACGAGCTGGAGGAACACGACTCGATCCGTAGGGGGTGTTGGCGATCCGAACTAGGCCGATCCGATCCGATGAAAAATGTTGAAGGTCGATCCGATCCGATTCGATGGTGATGACCAATAACCCGAGATGCAAAGGTAGTCCAAATGGAAGTTAGAGCTCAGGATCCCGGAACCAGTTGGGAACCAATGAGTTCACTTCATGAGTTGGGCTTTGCTACGGGACGTGTGCTAAGGAGTTGTCGACGTTCATAGCTTCGATTCACCACTAAAAAGGAATGATGGGCTACTTATCAGTGCAGTAGGGTCATTATGACCTGAGGGGTAAGGTGATGGTAGCAAGACTACGTTATCAGTGCAGTAGGGTCATTATGACCTGAGGGGCAAGGTGATGCGTAGTAAGACTATGAGCCAGTGCAGTGGGGTTCTTGTGACTCCATGGGGCAGAGTGGACATAGTAAGGATTGGTAAGGCTATGAGCCAGTGCAGTGGGGTTCTTGTGACTCCATGGGGCAAAGTGGACATAGCGAAGGATTTGTGGCTACGTTATCAGTGCAGTGAAGCCATTTATGACTTCATGGGGGCAAAGTGATCGTAGTAAGGAATGTTGGGTGATCGAAGTGGTGAATATCGTATACTTTACGCACTGAGTGAGAGATGTGAGGATGGATGCTATGTTTGATTGTTTGCCATCATTACGACATGCACACCTCCCCCACCTCCGTATCTTTATACTGTTTGATATGATACCTTAGATTGTTGTACAGTATGTAGTGCTAACTCTTTGGTTGCAGGTCCAGGTTCAGGTATGTTTTAGTCTACCTGTTATTGTTTCACTTTAGATGCTTATCGCTCATACCAGGCTTTATGTCTAACCCAGAGTTTTATGTCTCCTCTTATTACTCTGGGTGCTCACACGAGCAGACTAGAGACAGGTTAGCTGGTGATGCGCGAGTAGCTGATAAGGAGGCGGGCAGGAGGCTTCCACGTATGATATATATATATACACATACTCCCTGTGTCGTTGGTGGTCGCTACTTGGGCATTAGTAGTGTACCTCATTTATCTTACTTTTGCTTTGAGACAGTTTGAAAGTTGTAATAAGTTGTATTCTGAATTTCCGCTGCTATGATGTTTAGTTCTGATTTTCAGCTTATGCACTGTCTCTCCTGTTTTATGTCAAGTATGTTTTATTATATTTTGTTCTATGCGCTGTAAGACATTCTACAGGTTCTTAGTATGTTCATTTCCTTCTTCCCTTTCACTTCTAACGACCCGTTCCGTGCTAACTGGACACGTGTACAGCGCATTTTTGGAGTAAATGTCAGTTGGTGCGGGGCGGGCCGTCACACTTGGTATCAGAGCTCTAGGTTGCGTAGTTAACCTAGGGAAAGACACCAGGGAGAGATAGTACGTATATGAGAGCGCGTATTTGTGATTACTTTGGTTTTCAAAAGCTATGCATATATATACTATTAGTAGTATAAAGATGTAGTCACACTGCACTAGCACCACTATGGGGTCGTTAATCGTTTCCCTTTTTCAGATTGACGATGAGCCGGGACACGAGGGGTGGTGGTAGAGGGACCAACCAAGGGAATGCCGCTGGCATGAGGGCGATGTTTACTAACCTCATGAGAGACATGCTTAGAGAAGTGCAAGAGGCAGTTCCCAATCCCGGAGTTGGTGTTGGCCCAGTAGTGCAGGCGCCTAGGGTCGATTTCGCCAAGTTGTGCAAAGATTACACTAATCTTGGTGGAAAGCCGTTCCACGGAATGGAGTCGGCCACTGATGTTCAGGACTGGATGGATAGCTGTGACCGTATCTTTGATGACTTGGGTCTCGAGGATGCGATGAAGAGAAGGATAGCGTCTCGTCAGCTGCAAGGGCGAGCGATGAATTGGTGGAATGCTATTAGGACAGCTACTCCAGAAGATCAGGTTACTTGGGATCAGTTCAAGGCTCGCTTTAGCGAGAAGTTTATTCCCGCTGCCCAGAAGTCAGTGTTGTTTAAGAGGTTCTTGGAACTCAAGCAGAACGGAAGGGCAGTTTCTGATTATATTGCTGAGTTCGACACTTTGTCGAAGTATGGACTATCTCTTATCGATACTCCTGAGAAGAAGAATGAGAAGTTCATTACTAGTTTGGATGGGTACTTGGGGGAAAGGCTTATTAACCACATCAATGAGACTTTTGAGTCGATTGTGGAGAAGGCTTTGAGATCAGAGAGTCTTTACCCTAAGTCAAAGACTGAGGCTGCATCTGCAGAAGGGCCAAAGCCGCAAGCAGGCGGTGGAGGCAAGAATAGCTCTCAGAATAAGAGGAAGCATGACCAGTCTAAGGGTGGCCAGAAAAAGAGTAAGAAGGATGTTGAGTGCTTCAGCTGTGGAAAGAAGGGCCATTATGCTAAAGAATGTCGGGCCAAGCCAGCGGAAAGGAAGTGCTACATTTGTGGTCAAGTGGGACATCATAAGGATAAGTGTCCGCAACCTCTTAAGGAGAAGCAGATTGTGAAAGCATATGCTATTGATGTTGTTCCTTCTTCGTCGAATGCCCCAACTGCGGCGGAGAAAGGAAAGAATGTTGTTATTTAAGGTATGCTTTCTATTTATGATATACCAGTTCGAGTTTTGTTTGATACTGGGGCTTCCCGTTCCTTCATATCTAGTGACCTGGTAGATAGGTTGGGACTGGAACCCGAGATAGTCGATAGACCATTAGTTGTGATGAACCCGATTGGTGGTTCGACTAGCCTTAGTTTGATTTGCAGGAATTTGGTCTTATCGAGTCATGGATGTATGTTTGTATGTGATTGCTTTGTTTTGGGCTTTACTGGGTATGGCATTATATTGGGAGTCGATTGGCTCCAAAGATACGGGGTGGTGGTAGACTGTGAGGGCTTTTTGGTGACAGTGAGGGCGGATGATGGGTGGAGGGTAGTGTTTGATAGCCTACCCAGTGATGGGGTTATGGCTAGTTTTGTAAATTCCCTTGACATCCCGCAGGATGAGTTGTCAGATGTGCCCGTGGTTGGCCAGTATCCGGACGTCTTCGAGGAGGTGACCGGGCTTCCACCACACCAAGAGATTGAGTTCCGTATTGATTTAGTGAAAGATGCCAGACCTATAGTGATGCCACTTCGTCGTATGGCACCAAGAGAGCAGCGAGAGCTCGGGGTGCAAGTCAGCAATCTTTTGAAGAAGGGATTTATTAGAAGGAGTGTCTCCGAGTGGGGAGAACCAGTTGTGTTTGCCACTAAGGCAGATGGTTCCCTTCGTTTGTGTGTGGACTATCGCGAGTTGAATAAGGTAACGAGGAAGAATAAGTATCCTCTACCGCGGATAGATGATTTGTTTGATCAGCTGGAAGGAGCAAGAGTGTTCTCCCAGTTGGACCTCGCGACAGGATTTCATCAGCTACGAGTAGCGGATGAGAGTGTTCCAAAAATGGCATTTAGGACGCCGTCTGGATTTTATGAGTGGTTGGTCATGCCGTTTGGGTTGACCAATGCACCAGCCTACTTTGTGGATCTTATGAATCGAGTATTCAGAGATCAGTTGAATAAGTTTGTTCTTGTGTTCGTGGATGATATCCTTGTTTATTCAAGGACAGAAGAGGAACACAAGGGACACTTGAGGATAGTGATGGAGGTGTTGAGGAAACACCAATTGAAAGCGAAATTCTCTAAGTGTCATTTTTGGAGAAGAGAAGTGAGATTCTTGGGTCATGTTGTTTCAGAGAGTGGTATTGCCGTGGACCCTGCGAAGGTGGCTACGGTACAGGATTGGCCTACACCCAAGAATGCAACAGATGTAAGAAGTTTCTTGGGATTAGCTGGATATTATCGTAAGTTTATCCAGGACTTCTCCAAGATAGCAGCACCGTTGACTCAGTTGACTAAGAAGAATCAGTCCTTCGTCTGGGACGGAGTGTGTGAGGATGCCTTCAAGAGTCTAAAGGAGAAGTTGACGCGTGCGCCTGTGTTAGTTATTCCTAATGGGAATGAAGAGATGACGGTATACACGGATGCTTGCGGTACCGGACTGGGTGCAGTATTGATGCAAGGGGGTAGGGTTGTAGCTTATGCTAGTTGACAGCTAAAGCCGCATGAGAAGAAGTACCCTACCCATGATTTGGAATTAGCAGCGATTGTGTTTGCGCTGAAGATGTGGAGACATTATCTCTTGGGAGAAAGATTCGAGTTGTTTACCGATCATAAATCGTTAAAGTATCTCTTCTCCCAAAAGGATCTGAATCTCCGTCAGCAGAGATGGTTAGAGTTCATGGCTTCGTATGATTTTGATATCTCATACACACCTGGGAAAGGTAATGCGGTAGCCGATGCCTTGAGTAGGAGACATGCCAGCTTAGGGGCAATGTTTCTTGAGTGGAAGCAACTGGAGTATATCGCGGGGTTTGATTTCAGACCAAAGTGCAAATTGAATCCAGTCATGCTAGCTAGTTTGGCGATCAGACCCACTTTGATAGAGCGGATTGGTTCCAGCCAGAGGGACGATCCAAGCCTATTGGAAATCATCTCCAAGTTAGAGATGGGCATCGATGAGGAGATGAGTGTGTATGGGCTTGATCGAGATGGATGGCTTCGAAAGAATGGAAGACTAGTTGTGCCCAACGTGAATGGTTTGAGAGATGAAGTGCTTAGAGAATGTCATCACTCAAAACTGACTATACATCCCAGTGGTAATAAGATGTATCGAGACATGAAGCGAACCTACTACTGAGAAGGGATGAAAAGAGACGTTGGGAAGTTTATATCCAAATGCATGAGTTGCTAGCTGGTTAAAGCCGAGCAAAGGAAGCCTAGTGGGTTGTTGCAACCATTAGAAATTCCCGAATGGAAATGGGAACAAGTCTCGATGGATTTCATCGATGGTTTACCAAGGACTAGATCGGGATATGACAGCAATTGGGTAATTGTGGATCGATTGACTAAGAGTGCAAGATTTATACCAGTCAAATCGACCAGAACGGCAACCAAGTTGGCAGAATTGTATACGAAATGGGTAGTGAGATTTCATGGAGTACCCAAAAGCATTGTGAGTGACCGAAACCCGTTGTTCACTAGTGGGTTTTGGAAAAGCTTACAAGAGGCTCTAGGGTCAGGATTACATCTCAGTACCGCATATCATCCTCAGACCGACGGTCAGACAGAGAGGGTGAATCGTATATTGGAAGATCTCTTGAGAGCTTGTATATTGGATTTTGGTGGAGCATGGGATGACCATTTGCATCTAGTAGAGTTTGCATATAATAATAGCTACCAATCCAGTATCGGTATGGCTCCATATGAAGCTTTGTATGGAAGACCGTGCAACTCACCATCATGTTGGATAGAGACTAGCGAGAAGTTTGTGCTTGGACCAGATGTGGTGAGGGAAACTTCAGATAAGATTAAGGTCATTCAACAACAAATGAAAGCTGCTCAAGATAGGCAGAAGAGTTATGCCGATAAGAGGAGAAGAGACTTGAAATTCTCCGTTGGTGACTTGGTGTTTATCAAGATCTCTCCGTTGAAGAGCGTGATACGATTTGGCAGGAGAGGAAAATTAGCACCAAGATTTGTTGGCCCATTCCCTGTTCTTGAATTAGTCGGGAATTTGGCATATAGAGTTGGCTTACCAGAGAAATGGCGGGAGTTCACAATGTATTTCATGTTTCCCAATTAAGGAAGTTCGTTCACGACTCAGATATGACTATTTCACCTGATCAGTTAGAGGACTTCGAAGTAGAACCCGAGGCGGTTGGGAACCGCAAGCCGATCCGTATTGTGGGGCACGATACGAAGCAACTTCGAAGGAAGGCGGTGAAGCTAGTCAAGGTTCAGTGGGGCGAGGACGAGAATGATTATACTTGGGAGACAGAGGAGAGCATTAGGAAGGCATACCCAGAACTCTTTGTCTGGTAAGATTTACCTTGCGATTTAGTTATTCCGCATGCTAGGATAGACTTATTTTACTTGCTTTGCATGTTTGATTGTTGTTTTATGATTGATAGGCATGCGGGACCTTAATGTGTGTTTTGATTAGGGAATTTCGGGGGCGAAATTTCTTAAGAGGGGGAGAGTGTAATGACCTGTATTCTACACATTATAGGATCGTAGAATATTTATTTCCTTCCCGTATGAAGTCGTATGGTCATGTAACTTTGGGAAACATCCATTAGAGTCATTTCCCATGTTCATGATTTTTGTCGATTTTTAAATGACCATTTTGCCCCTAGTTGGCACTGTTTTGGCCATAACCTTTGATTGGAAAGGAATTTTGACCTGAAACCACTTCCATTTGATTCGTTTGATGGTTTACCTTTCCGTAGAGTGGTCACAATAGCCAAACGGACTTACCGTTTGGGAGATATGGCTGAAACAAGGTTTGGAGGGCGAAAAACTGCTTAACCGGGCCAAATCGGGTGATTAGTGAGTAGGCCCAAAACCCATTTCAGGATTAGGGTTATGAGAGGGCTGAAATGAGATGGAGAATCATTCCATTTCAGTTTTCTAGCCTCCACTTATCACGAAGGAACCCTAAAAATGGCCTCCAACCTCTAAATCACCTCCAAATCATCTTTTGGTTAAGGATTTGGCTTAGCAACCCCTAATCAAGGAAGATCTTCACCAAAGCAACAAAGAGCTGCTGTTTGGCATTGAGATTCACATCAAATCAGAAGATTATTTCAGATCTTAGTTTATTTTGTGGCTAAGGTGAGTGATTTGCATAGTTTTGCACTAATTATGGCTAATTAGGGGTGATTAGTGTTAATTAGCGAATTTAAACATGATAAAATTCTGGAAAAATATTTATAAAATTCGGAATGATGTTTTAGACCTCTGATATGAATTTGAGTTAATTTGGTTAAGTTTTAATAATCCTATCATTAGTTTCACCTAAATATGCTTAAGGGGAAATATGGGATTTTAGGTATGTTTGATCCCTTTTTACCTATCATATTGATGTTTTGATGTTTGTGGTTGATTATGCATGTTGCTATGACTGTATGAAATGCTTTGTGATTGGTTAGAATAGTTGGAATGGTCGAAAACGCCGTCGACGGGCGTAAATAGTCGTTGGAACAGCTGCAGGAATTATGCAGGGATCCGGATCGGATCGCATGCCACGTCCACGATCCGATGATGCCGATCCGATCACGACTTCGCGAGACGACCTGTGTTGCTTCACGAAGAGGTGACCCGACCCGCCCCTATCTTCCACGATCCATTCCAGCCTGGGTGTCACGATCCGCCTGAAGGAACACGTCACGATCTCAGCAAGGTGGCACGACCCGAACCAATGGGTATTTACGATCCGACCCGATCAGAAGGCGCGACCCGACCCGGATGAAGCAACCCGATCAGAAGGCGCGACCCGACCCGGATGAAGCAACCCGATCAGAATGTAAACGATAAATATACCATTACCGAAAGGTATAATTTTAAATCCACTCACCTGACTGCTTTCCAATCCTTGAATCTGATTCAAATATATTATTTTGTGCTCTTTCTAATTGAATCTAGTATTAAGATAACAATGGATTTACAAATATGATGCTAAAAGAATAAGAAAAGAAAGAAACCTAAAAAATTCATATTCACAGGATTTATCTTAAGATACATAAAAAATTCATATTCATAGGATTTACCTTATATTGACAATAAATTTGAACGCTTATATTGTAGATCTACATTCTTTGTCTTTAAATCTTGAATCAGCGCTAAAGCTAATATTCTAATTTCTAAAAGATTTGGAGAAGAAAGACATTGACAGAGCCTTGGCGTCGTCTCAGAAAATATGAGTTAAAGGCTAGGATTTGCTAATATATTTATATGTGTACAGGAGATTCTGGTTTGTCGGGTTGAATAAAATAAAATTTGGACCGTACTAACCAATTTAAACATGTTAGAACCCTCCAGATCTGGGCCCTAGTGGGTCGACCCATGTGTCAATTCACCTTTAGGGTGTGTCGACCCCAGGGTCGACCCATATACGGCCTTGGTCGACCCATGGCCTAAGTCACCGACATTGATTTTTCTGACTTTAATTCTTAATTAACATTGGTTGTTAACGTTTATTTTATTTCCTGTTATCTCTTATGTAAATTATTTTCTTTAAACTATAACATAAATCCAATTTCAAATTTCAAACTTATGCACATATTTACGCGTACATCCTTTTAAATCTTTAATCGTTAATAACTTCCCCATACCTACTCCGTTTAGGGAAAGTCATATATGACAACGAATCAGAAAATTACCACGAACACAATGGTACATGTTTCAGGGTTAAATTATGAAATCATGAATTACTGATATTTTGTGTTAATTAAATATTTATAAAAATATGGAGTGTTACATCCTCCCTCCCTTAGGAAATTTCATCCCAGAAATTTGATAAGGTTAGAGTTATGTTATCGCTCGTATAATTTACAACCATCATGTGTACATCTAATTTTGTAACCATTTGGGCACTTGTGCGTAGTGTAATACAACATAACAATAAATTAACAATATGAATGCCTAAAGGGTGCCTCCTATATAAATGCAAAACTTTCTTGAAAAACTTTTTGAAAACATGATGCACACATCCTATATATAGGACCGTCAATTTCTAACATGACTCGTAATCTGAATGAAAAAAAACCCGACCCGACCTATTTATAAACGGGTCAATTCGGGTCAACCCACTCTGACCTGTTTAATAAAAGGGTTGACCCGACCCGTGAACTTGTTTCTGACCCGTCATGACCCTTTTAATAAAACATATTTTTATTACTCTACAATCTGCAAAACATAAGCCCAGTCCAGACCACTATCCATTTGCCACTTTACCCTTATTTACCAATTATCAAGCCACCACTCATTCAGTCATTCTAATTTCTACGGTTCTACCTCTTCACTTCTTCAGACTTCAGTTTCCTCTTTCCTTTTTACATCGAGCCCTTCGTTGTAGCATATTCCTGATCTTTAGTAAACCATTTCTTCACAAAGTGCATTGTATATTTCCTGATCTTGAGTAAACCATTTTTTCCAAAATGAGCACTTCATTGTAGCATAGTCATTTTTCTTTCTTAATTTATGATACAAAGACTCAATCAAATGCAACCATTATTTGAAACCCACAAAGTTTTTTATACAAATATTTTTCTTAACAGGTTACACGAATCAAACCCGAAACCCGCACGATTATAAATGGGTCAACCCGAAACCGACCCATTTAATAAACGGGTTGAACTGACCCGACCCGAACTCAACACGAATACGACTTGACCCGACCCTTTTGACAGCCCTACCTACATATAATGACAATTTCTATGTGAATGCAATAACTTGAAATTCAAAAACACTTATTCATCCAATTTTTCCTACATTATTGTAGAGTAAAAGCGTAGTTCATCTAACTTTTGCATCCAAACCCTACCAACCAACTTTAACATTGCGAATTTCAAAAAAAAAAAATCTGAATTTCCGTTCCATAATAATCTTCGAGGAAAAGTTTAGTTTTATGTTATTTTAATGTAATTTTGTTTTTTGTTCTCTTTTATTATTTAATTTTATTTATTATGATTTTATGAGAACTTCATCAGTTAAAGGAAAGTATCTCACATAAAGATAAAATACCACTACAAATTGAAGATAACTTCTAGGTACAAACTCCTACTACAGTTGTCAAACAAACAAGCGATAGTCAAGTTCTAAAATAAGTGAAAGGGTCCTACATGAAGCAACACTAATATCAATCTACTCTCAGAATGCAGGCCTAGGCCCCTGTCCATGGATAATCCTAAGATAAGAATCCAATCCACCAAACGCTCCTCCTAACGCGTTGTGCATGCCTTGAACCTCCAACTAAATTTGCTCAAATCGCTGCTAAGGTGCATATATCTCCTGTAGGGACTGCAGCTGGGTCTGGGCAAAGTTAAACTATGAACGATCCATATCTTACTATCCAAGTAAGATCTTGTGGTGCTCTCAGGCTAACTGTTCTTGTCTTTCAGATGTAAGCCTGACCTCTCAACTCAAATCCCCCGGCTCCTCTCCTGACCATGGCTCCACTATGAAGACTGGGGAGACTCGGTGCCTCCCCAATATGGATCTACACCCAGATAATCCTACCCTACTGGAGTGTCAAAATACTGATAGGGCTCCTTTATGCCTTGCCCCTCCTCCTGTACAAAGTAGTCCCCATATCCTACCTCTGGCTGATAACCGACTATATATTCTTGCTAATCCCCTAGGTCTTGCTATCCCTCCCCCTTGTCGTCATCATCACCTCCCTCATGCTCATCCTCATGTTGCATCGGCTGGGCCTCTTGTAACTGGTTCAACTAACTATGCATCCTAAACAGAGTGGATGCATCTATCAGCGGATGGGTCTCCACGATAAAACTCTCATTCCCTAATGGAACATGAAACTGTCTAAACATAACTGACCACAAATGTCTAAAGGGAATCGTAGACTGTTGGGTGTTTGTGGTGCTCGCAAAATGGGTCATAATTTACCTTGTTTAATTAATCTCGAGCCTAGCGAAAATAGCATAAGTGGCATGCCTAACCGTGCCAGTAACTTTGTCGAAACTACTAGTCCGAGAAACCAAGTTATACTGCATTATGCATATAACTACGCTAGCTAATGGGCATAAATGCCCTACATCCCAAGCTCTATGTCCAGCATCAATAAAAATCCAGCTCGATACGGCCTCATCAGTCATCTCAACATGCTCTAACCCAAATTTATATTCCCTAATACCAAGCATATCCCCAAATCGTCTCTTAGAAAAAACAATCGATACTCCTTTCACCTCAGCATCAAACACTACCTCGTTATACTCTTCTTTATAACTCAAATTAGCATCAGGAATATGAACTAACTTGGAGTAAGCAGCTCGCTCTACCATAACTTAGTTAAGAATCAGATGCACTCTCTTGTCAAGAGGGAGCTACTCCAAAAGGGTGTCCACAAAGTTTATAAATCTAACCCGTCTTCCAAGAAAAATATGGTATCCCGAAGGAATCCACATAGGCCTGCACCATGCGCCTGTTATTTCGGTACTAAGCGATCTCCTAGGAGTTTATTTGAGGAAAATTGGCGTCTAGAGAGGGTCGCGGAGGCACGGCAAAATTTCTTCAAATCCATGAAAAAGGGGTATATATCTGGATAGAGAAGGTTATAAGCTTTGATTTAATCCCAATTATATGAAAAATGGTGGAGTTTCGGAGCGGTGGAGGGTGTTGGAAGTGGGGGAAAATGGGTTCGGCTACTCTGGGTGGAAGAAAATGAATATGATGAAGCTTCGGCTTTGTCATTCTCTTATAGCCGAAAATGATGCTGGTAGGTCGACCAAACAATGCAGGTGTGTTGACCCTGTGTCAACTCGCCTCTTTAATTGGTTGACACAATGGTCGACCCATCCGAAAAGCTATGTCGACCCGGTCTATTTTTTTCCAGCTACCCCTCTCGAGTTCCCTATCAACTATTTGCTACTTTGAAATATGAAAATATTTCATGCGTCGGTCGACTACACTTCTCATACTTTCTTCTACTGTTGTAATGGTGTTTCCAATAATTTCTTGAATCTAATTAAAATTCCAAAGGTTTCTTGAGCCGACTTACCATTTTCCACTTCCTTTATACTTTCCAACTATTTTGTATACTTTCTAGCTTAACCACTTAGTTGCTCATCTTTTTCGTACTCCAATGTCATTACTCTAGTGTACAAGTTTAGGCATCTCGGCTTCTTCCGTGTATACAGATATATTTATGTACATATAGTATTCTTTTATTTAAGAATATACAAATATGTTCACTCACTATCTATACTTAGGAATCCTAAACTAGTTGGTTTGCTTTGGTATCCTGCAGAAAAGATAGAGATATAAAATATATCAGAGCCTAGAAAGTGTCTCATAGCGGAATGGATAAAATATAATGTAATCAAAATATAGCCTTACCGTATTAATAATACTGCCTAACCAGTATCCAAAGCTATCATGTCTCTGCCACAAATCTATTATGCGAGTAAGTTTTGAGGCGGGGGTCAGAGCACAAGTTCTCGTGACTGGATTTAAACTATGCACTTTCGATAATCCCACATATACCATTCAATCATATTTTCTTATTTATTAGGTTACTTGGGTTAACAACACTTAAGGCTTGCATACACGTCATACCTATTTACTTCCCAGCGGATTAACCTAATTTAGTATATATGTAGCTACCCCTCAATATAGAGGTACACCTTATTGTACGCTACTCGCACGGTCTCCACCGAAATATACACAGTTCCTCATCCTACGCCGGAGTGGCGAACGGATCTCTATATAACAATGTTATGTTCCGCATATATCTATCAATTCTATGCTACGGAAGCATATGGACTGCCACCTTCGATAGAATAGGATTCCATATTAGAGTAATGCCCTCAAGTCTACGATACACCACCCAGAGCAGACATGCATATATCTAGATTGTCCCACATACTACCGCTAATCGTAGTTCAATGCCTCAACTGCACGTCCTATAATGTGCACCGTGTTCCATGGTAGGGCGATACAAGAAAAACAGAACTCAATCGGGACCTTTTCCATATATGTACATGCCCTCCTTTAAGAGCCTCAAAATACAGACATTCCTAGGGTATGTTTTCACGGTGGCTATGGCACAACCTCGGCCCCTCCCCCAACTAGTGAAGACTACAAGAGCTGGACGACTAGCCCCTAACAAACAATCTAAACATCCAGTTGGCATCTTCCCTTGACCACCGTACCTCGACAGTTAAATGTGAATGGTCTACTGGTTTTAGCTCTAGCCTTTTTGCATCACACTAGCTGTCGATGACGGGTATCCGATTATCTACTGCCCTTGTTGGTCATGACCCTACGCCTCCCCGTTGAGGCGACCGCCGAATCACCGTGGTGTCACCTCGTCACAGCATGCTAATTGAAAAGCTTCTTTCGCAGTCAAGGCTGCCCACCTAGTAGTTACGCGAATACCCAAGCTCTACGAGCATAGTCTAAACATCTACCACTGCACAGAGGACTACCAGGAGTACCTTACGTATCTCAGGAAGCCGCGTGCTTCCCCTTCCTATCCTTCAGAGCCGACTGAATAATCAGATGAACGTGCGCTCTCCGCGTGCGTTATAACACCACGATGATCTACCCCGTTGGGTTATTTATCCTATAACATAAGTTATTCCAATAAAATAAGAATAACTTAATTTAAATATTCAGAACTCGAATAACTTATGTTATGGGATATATGCGAAACGTAACACTGTTATATGGAGATCGGTATGTCACTCCGGCGTAGGATAAGGGACTGCTTACTTTTCAGCGGCATTATGCGGGAGACCGTGCGATTGGTGTACCATGGGATAAACCTCAGTATTTATGGGTAGCTACATATATACTATATTAGGTTAATCCATTGGGAAGTAAATGGGTATGACGTGTGTGTAAGCCTTGAGTGCTGTTAACCAAAGTAACCTAATAAATAAGAAAATATGATCGGTACATGTAGTGTTATCTAAAGTGTATAATTTAAATCCAGTCACCAGAACTTATGTTCTGACCCCCCTCCTCATAACATACTCGCAGGTTAGATTAGTGGCAGAGACTTGAGATGTTATAGCTTTGGATATTGGTTAGGCAATATTATTAATACGGTAAGGCTATATTTTGATTATATTATATTTTATCCACTCCACTGTGAGATGTTCTCTGAGCTCTGACATGTTTTATGTCTCTGTCTTTTCTTCAGGATACCAGAGCAAACCAATCTGAGTTTCGATGGATTTGAATTTTAAAAAAAAATCGATATGTCGAAATTGGGCTTGTTACATCTAGTATCAGAGCTTAGGTGAAACGACCTGAAATCCCCCTTACGGGAAATCACGGATTGAGTTGAGAATGAGCCACAAAAGAAATCAGACAGAAGAACATTTCATTGTATATTACAACAATTCCATCAGAAAACTAGAATACACAGAGTATGAATAAATATTACATAGAAAATATCGGAGATTTAAATTACATTTAAATACATCGCAGTGGAAAAATAATACAATACACAACTAGAAGTAATACACGGATACAGAGCTTTCCGAGTATCGTTCCAGCAGTAAATCAGGATCCTGTGAATATAAATTTGCTAAATCAAAACTACTAGCTGCCCATGTCAAAATAAGGGCACCCAGAGTTTAGGTTAAAACAATAAACTCCAGGTCAGTCACGGGACTGGTGTGAGAACTAAAACAGTTATTAATCTTTATTTTAAAGTTAGGTAAATCAAGGCACCACGTCGTATAACACGGAACGGATTTCCTCCCAAGAATACCAGTGCATAAAACAACAGCACAATGCTAAATAAAGAACAATGAAGCTATTATAAGACCCAAGTCCCATCACATAATGCAACACTAACCGAAGGATAGGGTTTTACCTTATAGTAGCCAAAGAATGCTTGATACGCTAAATTTCAACTTTTATTATTACTATAAGTGTATAGTGCCAAAACAATTTCAATCATAAGTATCAATCATAGACGGCATGAGCGCCCCATCCCACCATGTCGCCATATATAGGATTACAACTAAAATCGAAATGTCACGTATTGGAAGTTGGATTTCCATCTATGACCGAGGCAAGGGATCGTCCTCCACCGAATTCGAGACGCTCTAGCCCATGTCTCCGGCAAGCGCGCAGACAAGCCTTGGAACGTCAGGGCCGGTCCACCGATGTGGATTAAAATGCCTGAACACTGCGTTTCCCCACCCTATGGGGTGTCAATGAGTCCAATGACT
Source organism: Allium sativum (assembly GCA_030737875.1). NCBI lineage: Eukaryota > Viridiplantae > Streptophyta > Magnoliopsida > Asparagales > Amaryllidaceae > Allium > Allium sativum. Next base: position 532,989,521 of record CM060923.1, on the reverse strand, counting down.
CCATCGGTCCCAGATCGACCGATATATCTGAGGCGCCTCGCAACAGCAACAACCACATAAGTCATACTCGTCATGGCGTGTAAAACCACTGATGCCACTTCTAGCTAGAAGGAAACGCATGCCCTCCCTGAACTCCTCTCCCATTTCTGGTTCACAACGGGGTGTGAGGCTCGCGAATCAACGCTACACAAAGCTATGCCACACAGGCCGTGCTTTGATCATCAACCACAAGACTTTGCTTTTCAACAGAAGCCTTGATCAACTGCCACTAAGACATGCTACACAGGTAATTCACTCCATGCGATGGATATCCATCAATATATAACCCCTGAGCTCGTACGTCTCCGAGAAGGGCGTTAAGCAAGAGAATAAATTTTCTGCCGCCAAACAGATATATATTTAATAGAAATCAATCACACAGAATAAAATCCAATGTTAGGCACATAGTCCATTTACAAGTTCGTTCTGGGTCTAAATGAAGCCCGAGGCACCTAGTACCCCACATATCCATCGATCTCCACGTACGTCTGGACGATCACCAACTGATTCTCTCCTTTTGGGTGTACGGCCCAATCAAGATCATCAGTAATTATCCAAACGACATGAAGACCTCCGATCTTCAACCACCGTCTTCATCCTCGACACCACGTCGAATCAGTTATTCGGAATGGGGTAGACCCGGTCTTTCTGAATAACTCGCGTATATAATAAATAAGTGCTTCACAAACACAACATACGCCACATTCCAATTTAGAATATTCTTTTATTCAATATTTTTACACTTTGGGAAAGGTTCCCATTAATTTTATCGAAGATAAATTCCTTTAAATTAATTCTTTAATCTTCCTTTGAATATCACTTCAAACTAGTCGGGATTAGCGAACCACTCCGAAGTACTTATTTATTTTATTTCCCAATCCCAACCTATTTATCCCATGAAGTAAAACTGGTCATACTTCATATCTAACACCACGGTGTTATTGGTAAATTCAATTATCATTTCACGTTCAAATCTAATTAAAGATTTAAATATCGTCTGGAGCAAAACTGGTGATACTCCATTCTCGATCATTTCAATCTAATTAAAGATTCATCAAAAATCCACTTAGTTTTAATCTTCAACTGGGTTAAAGAACCGATGTCATTTAAAACACGGTTCACGATAAACCCTAAAAATCAATACCAATTCAATTCGAATTAAATATTATTTAATTGGTTCACTTCATTAAATCTAAATAAAAAGATTTAATCTTTTTCTAAACTGGGGTTAAGAACAGTGTTAATGAAGACACCATTCACGACAAACCCAAATCCCACTTGATATTAAATAGAAGGCTCTAAATAGAAAATATATCGGCTTATATTCAATATCAAATTCTACAACCAACAAATTTTATCGTATTGGAAATAACGATATAAATATATCTTTCAAATTTCCATAACAATATCTATATAATCACGAAATCCAACATCAAAATATTCCAAAGACAATTTCGATTCAAGTCCATTCCAATTCAATTATTGGAAATTATGTTTACTTTGAAAACCCTTTTCAAATTCAATTTATTTATTTAAAAATAAATAGAATTATAGTTCTAGTTCAAAACTAGTTCATTTCGATAAAAATCTATTTTTATCTTTTCTAATATGGAGTTTTTCATCCCAATTCTTCCTAAATCATTTCTTATGATTTCACACAAATTATTACTATTTTTAATAATTTTATCAAGGCCCGCACAGTTGATTTCATTCAACGGCCATCAAACTTCACTTACAGCGACCTTTTCCAAATTTGATTTGAACATAATTCCAAATCCAACCGTTAGATTTCTAATTTCTAATATCCATTAGAAAGTTCTTTTCGATACGAACCCAACGGCTCCGGTTTTAGGAGAATCCGACGGTCGGATCTCCCGCAATATCCATTCGAAGCCAATGGTCGAAATTCACGAACTACCGCAGCTCGGCGCGTTCTATTCAGGACATTATATTATATATATAATAGGTATAATATATACTTCGTCGATTTCCATTTAAAACGTATTATATAAATCGTTTTAATTTCGTATTCCAAAAGATTTCAACTTCATTTTTCAAATTCAAATCAATATTGAATTTTTCAATATAAATTCGTTTTAAATTCATCTCAAATTGATTTCAATTTAAATCGATTTTTAATTCAATTTCAGTTCATTTTCAATTCAATGTCAATCCGAATTCATTTCTGTTCAATTTCAATTCAAACTCAATTCTATTCAATTTCAATTCGAATTCATTTTCAAACTGATTTCCATTCAATTTCAATTCGATTCGAATTAATTTTCAAAATATTCGATTTTGAAATCACTTTTCAATATTCATTATAAAACGAATATAATCGATATAAATATCGTTTGCGTCAAAATGGCGTCAACCTAATCAACACGGCTTCATATATTTCTATTTTCAAATATTCTATTTCAAATATTTCTTTTTCAAATATGGAATGGGGCCCAATCAATTACCATAGATTTTATTTCTATGGATTTCCATACAACGCATGTATATATATCTACAATGACAAATAATCAACCATCATCCAAAGTGCATTCTACACTGTATAAGCATCAAATATAAATATTCAATGCTTATAACAGTCTGTCAATTAATCGATCGACATACAACTAATTATTGGGATTAGTGTATGTCATATATCACCCCAATACCCGTGTGGGGTTTTCAAACAATCAAACACAGATTTTATTTGTGCAGTTGAGCGATGTGTAAAATTTATCGTTCCAATCAATATCAGTCAAATGTGGGTATATAAACAAATCGTCCAATTTGTTTATTTTTATTTCATTTTAAATGCACGTTAAAAATTCTATTGTCAACTATAAAATATTTAACTATATAAATATTTTATTTCATTTCACATCACACCACACAATCAACTACACAGCAAAATCAAACAAACAAGCATACAAGCCGTCCATGGTCTGTGGATGATGGTTGTCGGGTGCTACTAAACACCGTCTGCATCCTTGTATATATTTTTAACTAGAAATTTAAATTAAAAGTGAGGAGTTCTCACATTGGGGTTCCACCCCGCCATTTCCTTTCTGAACGGTCTGAATTCAAATTTGTTTTCCGACAGTACCATTGCAATCTGTATCACGAAGTCGATTATTAAAAATCATATTTTTATGTTCTCTACATATATGAAAAGATCGAATTTTTATCTTCACTTCATATATATAAAAATCGAACTTTTAACTTCACTTCATATATGTAAAAATCAAATTTTTATCTTCACTTCATATATATAAAAATCGAATTTTTAACTTCACTTCATATATATAAAAATCGAATTTTTAACTTCTTCTTTATATAAATTCAAACTTCTTCTTTATATAAATTCAAACTTCTTCTTTATATATCCTAAACAAACTGATTTTATATTTTCTAAACCGAAATTATATTTTAAAACCAAAGTTATATTTTAGCATCGAAGTTATATTTTAAAACAATGTATGTTTATATTTTTAAAACAAAACTAATTTTATTTTAAAAATCATATTTTTATCGCTTATTATATAAATCAAAATGTCAAATCTTTAAACAATGCTTTGTAAAAAAAAACTGATTTAAAAATAACGTTAAGTACATCATAAATAGATTTTATTATTAAAAACTAATCACCTAAATAGGCTAAGAAAGAGAAGGAAAAAAAGTAAATAAAAATAGAATAACTTACAGTTCGGTTAGGGGGGTTTTGTGCTCGCGCTGGGTGGCGTTCGGAGGGGGGTGGCTCGCCTGAGGCCGGCGGTGCAGCGCCTGAGGAGGGCCTGGGGTTGTTGCAGTGGGGTATGGTGGCGGGGGGTCCCAGGGTTCGTCGAACGACGAGAGGACGAGGAGAGAGGGAGGCTGGAGGGGAAAGGATCGGCGAGGGGGAAGGCTCTCCTACCGGGGGGAGGGGTTCACGATGGTGACGGGTCGCTGGAGGATGGAGGATATATCGTGGTTTTTCTTTTGTTTTTTTCCTGAAAGTCAACGAACGGGAAAGAGAAATAGAGAAGGGGGTTTATATAAAATATATATTTAATTATTTATTGATTTCAAAAAGCAACTTTTTATTTCGAACTCAAAATCGTACACACCGACTATCGTCGATAGCTAATTACCCCCATTCCGAACACAATGAGATATTTATCGCAAGCTAATTCGATTGTTTCGATCAGTTTTCGTCAAAATCAAAATATAACTCTATATATTGAATTTGAACGCGCATTTCAATTTACCGGGGCCACACACTGATTCTAAAAATTCCCAATTTTTTTTTCTAGCTTCGTATTGACGATACGGTCTTAACAAAACTAATTTCGTTAAATTCCGAGACCGTTTGAAAAATGGCCACTTTTCAGTCGATTAAAATCAACTAAAACTGGTCAAACACGTTTTCCTTTGCCACGCTCACATATCGATTCGAAAAATTATGAATTTTGAAGCATAGAAATAACTAGACATCACGGGTCCAACAAAAGTAGTTCGTCGAAAACTGAGGTCGTTTGCAAAATTCCCATTTTTAAGGGCCAGAATTCCATAGCGACTATTCTGAATTTTCAGCAGGACATATCTTTTGATTCTCGCTATGAAATTTCAATTTTTCGGATTCGTTGGAAAGATATTCACAAATAGATTCAAATATTTTTGGTTTCACTAAAATCCGGTTTATTTTGAAACCTATGCATTCATTTGAATTATGAAATCAAATTATCGAACTACCGCTCTATTTTCAATTCCTTTTATAAATATAAATAAATATTTATATTCTAATGACGACGTATATAAATATATACATTCTAATTCTATTCAAAATAAATTTCTCGTCGCCATTATTTAAAATAATTCATTTTAAATATTCAAAATTCAATAAATTGCCAAAATAAAATTTTTAAATTGGCTCGGATTTCCGGGTTATTACAATCTCCCCCACTTAAAACTTTTCGTCCCCGAAATTGAACAAAGCCGAAAGTTATTTAACTAATCAACTTAGTTTTCATTGTTTTCTTTACGGCTTAAGTTCTTCAACTTTTCAGTTTCTAAGAACTTTTCAAATTTTTCAAAAATTTGGCTAACACCCTAAATTTTCGAAAAATTTCGCCATAACCTCCCCTGCACCGGGGACTTCGGGATATTTCATATAGCCTCCCATGGCCTTCTTCAATCCAAAAGAAAAAGAAAAGGCCAAGCGACTCATAAATTCATCATCACCCAAACAAAACAGTAAATTATGGTAAACATGTACCTATTTGTCGGGCAAACAATTTTATTCTTCTGCTCTAGCCTCCTTGCTATGACATGTTCAATGTAAGTACATGTACATGCATGCATTTTCAAACAATTTCCAATACAATTCACTTTTTGGTTCAATCTGGCTAAATGGTTCAACATTTAATTAAATGAACAATAATCAAAAAACACAACCAGCAATCAATTAATTAATTAGCTTATCAAATTTATAACTTTGATATATAGTTAAAAATCACATTTTTGGTGCCAAATCACAACAATATATTCTAACTATATTTTGGTTCTCACACCAGTCTAATGGAAATATATAGATATCACACTTTTGGCACTCGAATATAAATGCTGATGATGTGGCCGCATCATCAGAATTATCCCCGGGCGACTGGAGTGTGACTATATATCTATCCAGTATATTGGAGGCTTCTAATACACGTGGATCAGACGTATATTAAAATCTCTATATACCTGATATTCCAAATCAATATAAAATAAATAATAAAATACGAATAATTGATTTAAATTTTCAAAACAAAACTTGTTTTCAATTTTATTTTAAAAACATTACTCTTTACACTCATTCTAGGATACTACTGATCCCATCTCTAACGAGTCATTCCTATTGGATATTACTAATCCAATTTCTGATGAATTCTTTCGTATGGTTCTAATGTGTCTTGTTCTCTAAGCTTTGTAAGCCAAAGCTCTGATACCAAGCTGAAACGACCCGAAATCCCCCTTACCGGAAATCACGGATTGAGTTGAGAACGAGTCACAAAAGAATGCAGACAGAAGAACATTTCATTGTATATTACAACAATTCCAATAGAATACAAGAATATACAGAGTATGAATAAATATTACACAGAAAATATCGGAGATTTAAATTACATTTAAATACATCGCAGCGGAAAAACAATACAATACACAACTAGAAGTAATACACGGATACAGAGCTTTCCGAGTATCGTTCCAGCTGTAAATCAGGATCCTGTGAACATAAATCTGCAAAACCAAAACTACTAGCTGCCCGTGTCAAAATAAGGGCACCCAAAGTTTAGGTTAAAACAATAAACTCCAGGTCAGGCATGGGACTTGTGTGAGAACTAAAACAGTTATTAATCTTTATTTTAAAATTAGGTAAATCAAGGGACCACGCCGTATAACATGGAACGGGTTTCCTCCCAAGAATACCAGTGCAATGCTAAATAAAGAACAATGAAGCTATTATAAGACCCAGGTCCCATCACACAATGCAACACTAACCGGAGGATAGGGTTTAACCTTATAATAGCCAAAGATTGCTTGATACGCTAAATTTAATCTTTTATTATTACTATAAGTGTATAGTGTCAAAACAATTTCAATCATAAGTATGAATCATAGACGGCATGAGCGCCCCATCCCACTATGTCGCCATATATAGGATTACAACTAAAATCGAAATGTCACATATTGGAAGTTGGATTTCCATCTATGAACCGAGTCAAGGGATCGTCCTCCACCGAATTCGATACGCTCTAGCCCGTGTCTCAGGCAAGCGCGCGGACAAGCCTTGGATCGTCAGGGCCGGTCCACCGATGTGGATTAAAATGCCTGAACACTGCGTTTCCCCACCCTATGGGGTGTCAATGAGTCCAATGACTCCATCGGTTCCGGATCGACCGATATATCCGAGGCACCTCGCAACAACAACAACCACATAAGTCAAACTCGTCAGGGCGTGTAAAACCACTGACGCCACTTCTAGCTAGAAGGAAACGCATGCCCTCCCTGATATCATCTCCCATTTCTGGTTCACAACCGAGGTGTGAGGCTCGCGAATCAACGTTACACAAAGCTATGCCACACAGGCCGTGCTTTGATCATCAACCACAAGACTTTGCTTTTCAACAAAAGCCTTGATCAATTGCCACTAAGGCATGCCACACAGGCAATTCACACCATGCGATTAATATCCATCAATATATAACCCCTGAGCTCGTATGCCTCAGAGAAGGGCGTTAAGCAAGAGAATAAATTCTCCGCCGCCAAACAAATATATATTTAATGGAAATCAATCACACAAAAAATTCCAATGCCAAACACATAGTCCATTTACAAGTTCGTTCTGGGTCTGAACGAAACCGGAGGCACCTAGTACCCCACATATTCATCGATCTCCAAGTACGTCTGGACGATCACTAACTAATTCTCTCCTCTTGGGTGTACGGCCCAATCAAGATCATCAGTAATTATCCAAACGACGTGAAGACCTCCGGTCTTCAACCACCGTCTTCATCCTCGACACCACATCGAATCAGTTATTCAGGATGGGATAGACCCGGTCTTTCTGAATAACTCGCGTATATAATAAACAAGTGTTACACAAACACAACATACGCCTCATTCCAATATAGAATATTCTTTTATTCAAATATTCTTACACTTTGGGAAAGGTTCCCATTAAATTTATCAAAGATAAATTCCTTTAAATTTATTCTTTAATCTTCCTTTGAATATCACTTTAAACTAGTCGGGATTAGCGAACCATATCGAAGTAATTATTTATTTTATTTCCCAATCCTAACCTATTCATCCCACGAAGTAAAACTGCTCATACTTCATATCTAACACCACGGTGTTATCGGTAAATTCAATTACCATTTCACGTTCAAATCTAATTAAAGATTTAACTATCGCCTGGAGCAAAACAGGTGATACTCCATTCTCGATCATTTCAATCTAATTAAAGATTCATTAAAACTCCACTTAGTTTTAATCTTCAACTGGGTTAAAAAACCGATGTCATTTAAAACACGGTTCACGATAAACCCCAAAAATCAATACCAATTCAATTCCAATTAAATATTATTTAATTGGTTCACTTCATTAAATCTAAATAAAAAGATTTAATCTTTTTCTCAACTGGGGTTAAGAACAGTGTTAATGAAGACACCATTCATGGCAAACCCAAATGCCATTTGATATTAAATACAAGGCTCTGAATAGAAAATATATCGGCTTATATTCAATATCAAATTCTACGACCAACAAATATCGTATTGGAAATAACGATATAAATATATCTTTCAAATTTCCATAACAATATCTGTATAATCACGAAATCCATCATCGAAATATTCCAAAGACAATTTCGATTCAATTCCATTCCAATTTAATTATTGGAAATTCTAGTTACTTTTAAAACCCTTTTCGAATTCAATTTATTTATTTAAAAATTAATAGAATTATAATTCTAGTTCAAAATTAGTTCATTTCGATGAAAATCTATTTTTATCTTTTCTAATATGGAGTTTTTCATCCCAATTCTTCCCAAATCATTTCTTATGATTTTACACAAATTATTACTATTTTTAATAATTTTATCAAGGCCCGTATAGTCGATTTCCATCAACGGCCATCGAACTGCACTTACAGCGACCTTTTCCAAATTTGATTTGGACATAATTCCAAATCCAACCGTTAGATTTCTAATTTCTAATATCCGTTAGATCTTTTTGATACGAACCCAACGGTTCTGGTTTTAGGAGAATCTGATGGTCGGATCTCCCGCAATATCCATTGGAAGTCAATGGTCGAAATTCATGAACTACCGCAGCTCGGCGCGTTCTATTCAGGCCATTATATTATGTATATAATATATAATATATACTTCGTCGATTTCCTTTAAAAACGTATTATACAAATAGTTTTAAATTCGTTTTCGAAATGATTTCAACTTCATTTTTCAAATTCAAATCAAGATTGAATTTTTCAATATAAATTCGTTTTAAATTCATCTCAATTTGATTTCAATTTAAACCGATTTTCAATTCAATTTAAGTTCGCTTTCAATTCAATTTTAATTCGAATTCATTTCTATTTAATTTCAATTCGAATTCAATTCTATTCAATTTCAATTCGAATTCATTTTCAAATTGATTTCCATTCAATTTCAGTTCGATTCGAATTCATTTTCAAAACATTCGATTTTGAAATCACTTTTCAATATTCATTATAAAACGAATATAATCGATATAAATATCGTTTGCGTCAAAATGGCGTCAACCTAATCAACACGGCTTCATATATTTCTATTTTCAAATATTCTATTTCAAATATTTCTTTTTCAAATATGGAATGGGGCCCAATCAATTACCATAGATTTTATTTCTATGGATTTCCATACAACGCATGTATATATATCTACAATGACAAATAATCAACCATCATCCAAAGTGCATTCTACACTATATAAGCATCAAATATAAATATTCAACGCTTACAACAGTCTGTCAATCAATCGATCGACATACAACTAATTATTGGGATTAGTGTATGTCATATATCACCCCAATACCCGTGTGGGGTTTTCAAACAATCAAACACAGATTTTATTTGTGCAGTTGAGCGATGTGTAAAATTTATCGTTCTAATCAATATCAGTCAAATGTGGGTATATAAACAAATCGTCCGATTTTTTTATTTTTATTTCATTTTAAATACACGTTAAAAATTCTATTTTCAGCTATAAAATATTTTAACTATATAAATATTTTATTTCATTTCACATCACATCACACAATCAATTACACAGCAAAATCAAACAAACAAGCATACAAGCCGTCCATGGTCTGTGGACGACGGGTGTCGGGTGTTACTAAACACCGTCTGCATCCTAGTATATATTTTTAACTAGAAATTTAAATTAAAAGTGAGGAGTTCTCACATTGGGGTTCCACTCTGCCATTTCCTTTCTGAACGGTTTGAATTCAGATTTGTTTTCCGACAGTACCATTGCAATCTGTATCACGCAGTCGATTATTAAAAATCATATTTTTATGTTCTCTACATATATGAAATGATCGAATTTTTATCTTCACTTCATATATATAAAAATCGAATATTTAACTTCACTTCATATATGTAAAAATCAAATTTTTATCTTCACTTCATATATATAAAAATCGAATTTTTAACTTCACTTCATATATATAAAAATCGAATTTTTAACTTCTTCTTTATATAAATTCAAACTTCTTCTTTATATAAATTCAAACTTCTTCTTTATATATCCTAAACAAACTGATTTTATATTTTCTAAACCGAAGTTATATTTTAAAACCACAGTTATATTTTAGCATCAAAGTTATATTTTAAAACAAGTATGTTTATATTTTTAAAACGAAACTAATTTTATTTTAAAAATCATATTTTTATCGTTTGTTATATAAATCAAAAAGTCAAATCTTTTAACAATGCTTTGTAAAAAAAACTGATTTAAAAATAATGTTAAATACATCTAAAACAGATTTTATAATTTAAAACTAATCACCTAAATAGGCTAAGAAAGAGAAGGGAAAAAAGTAAATAAAAATAGAATAACTTATAGTTCGGTTTGGGGGGGGGGTTTGTGCTCGCGCTGGGTGGCGTTCGGAAGGGGATGGCTCGCCTGAGGCCAGCGGCGCAGTGCCTGAGGAGGGCCCGGGGTTGTTGCGGTGGGGTATGGTGGCGAGGGGTCTCGGGGTTCGTCGAACGACGAGAGGATAAGGAGAGAGGGAGGCTGGAGGGGAAAGGATCAGCGAGGGGGAAGGCGCTCCGACGAGGGGGGGCTCGCGACGGTGATGGGATCGCTGAAGGATGGAGGACAGATCGCGGTTTTTCTTTTGTTTTTTTCCTGAAAGTCAACGAACGGGAAAGAGAAATAGAGAAGGGGGTTTATATAAAATATATATCTAATTATTTATTGATTTCAAAAAGCAACTTTTTATTTCGAACTCGAAATCGAACCCATGACTGTCGTCGATAGCTAATACCCCCATTTCGAACACAATGGGATATGTATCGCAAGCTGATTCAATTGTTTCGATCAGTTTTCGTCAAAATCAAAATATAACTCTACAAATTGAATTTGAACGCGCATTTCAATTTACCGGGGCCACATACTGACTCTAAAAATTCCCGAAAAATATTTTCTAGCTTCGTATTAACGATACGGTCTTAACAAAACTAATTTCGTCAAATTCCGAGACCGTTTGAAAATTGGCCATTTTCCAGTCGATTAAAATCAACTAAAACAGGTCAAACGCGTTTTCCTTTGCCACACTCACATATCGATTCAAAAAATTACGAATTTTGAAACCTAGCAATAACTAGACATCATGGATCCAACAAAAGTGGTTTCATCGAAAACCGAGGTCGTTTGCAAAATTCTCATTTTTAAGGGCCAGAATTCCATAGCGACTATTCTAAATTTTCAACTGGACATATCTTTTGATTCTCGCTATGAAATTTCAATTTTTCGGATTCGTTGGAAAGATATTCACAAATAGATTCAAATATTTTTGGTTTCACTAAAATCCGGTGTATTTTGAATCCTGTGCATTCATTTGAATTTTGAAATCGAATTATCGAACTACCACACCATTTTCTATTCCTTTTATAAATATAAATAAATATTTATATTCTAACGATGGCGTATATAAATATATACGTTCTAATTCTATTCAAAATAAATTTCTCGTCGCCAATATTTAAAATAATTCATTTTAAATATTCAAAATTCACTAAAATTGCCAAAATAAATTTTTTAAATTGGTTCGGATTTCCGGGTTATTACATTAGGCTTAGGATTTGAAACACCCCACCTCCGTTAAGGTCACTCACAAAGGGAATGCCTTAATTTTGGTGGAGGTTTATAAGTAAAAGACATAGATAAAACACAAGACAGATATAAACACATATAAATAAGCAGCGGAAAAACCAACAGACTTTTATTGTCATAAATACATGTTCATACAGAACATTTCCAACATTGTCTCAAAACAAATTTCCAATTATCACAACCATAATACTGTCTTGATTTTAAAAGTTAAAGAAGCATGAAACATAAATAAAGCTGCATAATCCCCATAAATGATATCCAAAGCCATGGTCCAAATGAAAGAAATCCAAGCAATACATTCTCTCTCTTCAAGCTGGATGAAAAACTGACTAAGCTGCGGTGTTTCCTCCCTGTGGACCTGGGGGGGGGGGAACGGAAGAAAAGAAGACGAAAGGAAAATGGGTCAGACATAAGTCTGCTAAGTCTAGCTATATTCCTAGAATGTTAATAATAAAAAGATCATGACTTGCATAAATTGAGAATAGGACAATATTTGGATAATAGACTATCCTAGAACTAGATAAGGTGTCCTAAAACGAACATCCCTTCGCACCCTATTTTAAATCTCTATCTCTGCACCTACTAATTCTTATACCAATAGGCACCCCGTGATTGGGGGTGAAGTGATCCCTTTCTCTTTCTTTAAAAGATCGGCTCCTACTAGTATATTCACATGTGTCCTACGACCCTATATGGTAGATACCTATGTTAGTCCCACCATGGGGTGTATCAAGTCCCATGGTGGCGGCCCCGACACAATTCTAGCATGCATAGGGTATACTACTGATGCTCCAGTGCCCTGAATTGTCTGCTCCAGAGTGTGTGCACGCCCGCACTCTGTTAGAACCCACACTGTGCACCAACCGCCGTCGCTTTTGACCGCTTACAATCAGCCCAGTAATCGTGCCCCACCCTGCCTAGTTCAGGGTACCATGATACCTAATTGGGTTACTGCTGAAACGGGTCCCCGTTACTACGTTTTCTAGTCAAACATGTTAAGTGGTTAAGTGTCTGAATGAACCTAACCCCCACCCATCCAAATTATTTAACATGTTGAATTTGGTTAAGTATTTATTAAATTGACTTAACCCTATCAGTCCTAACTCAGCTCTAATTGTCTTATTAGAGCACCAACCTCTCAGATTAGACAGATATTGTTGTGGCTGCCTGTATGCCGGTTGGGTCCGGGCAGTCTTACGCCACAACTCAGTTTAACCTCGGATCTTTATTGGGCCCCATGCCTTAACCTCTCACATTGGATAGCTATTGTTGTGACAACTGGATAGCCGGACTGGTCCGGGCAGGTTTACGTCACAACTCAATCCAACCTCAGGTTAAGCACGTTCGTATTTTCTAATTTACATTTTAATTATGTAAATTATTCAAATTCAAATTACTGTCACATTCATTTCCAATTAATCTCATTAATTAAGGTAATTAATGTCTTTTTATGCCATAAATCACTTATGTGATTAATGACCAATATGTAAATTAGAAAATATTCAAATTACTATCACATTCATTTCCAATTAATCTCATTAATTAAGGTAATTAATGCCTTTTTATGCCATAAATCACTTATGTGATTAATGACCAATTTATGGCAAGTTTTCCTAAAATTATCATTTTAACCCAACGTTACCCCGTCCAATATTAGGCTAACCATCTCAGCCTAATTTACATTCGCATGATTTTTGGTGTAAAGTATTAGGCTAAAAACTTAGCCTAATTTAATATACGCAAATTGGCATAAATTAGCATAAACATGACAAGGGTATAACTTTGGTATTGATGGCATAATCAATATGAACATAATAGGGTGTACTTGCAAAATAACTAACATGAACATTTTAGGGGTGAACTTGCAAAATAACTAACATGAACATTATAATGTCATAGGTACAAACTTGCAAAAAGACTAACATAAACATTATAATGTCATAGGTTTGAACTTGCACTTATAGGCTAACTCAACATATATGTGTTTTTAACATAGGCCATATTAATAACATACATGAGAATTAGCAATATGAACTAATCCATATACATATGTTAATTTGCAACATAGGCAAATCAACATACGCATATGTGAGTTAGCAACATAGGCTAATCAACATACACATGTGTTAATTAGTAACATAGATTTAAACATACTTGCAAATTAATCCCAACATATGATAAGTGTGAACATGGCATAAGTTTTTCATAAACATGAACATATATACTTGACAATTGGTCGCATAACTTCACTACATAAACTTGCATAATAAAATACACAATTCTCATAAGATGTTACAATCCAAGTCCATGCTTATACAAATAATCTAATCCAATAATCCCAAATTTAACATGATAATAGAATCAAGTCACTGGCATAGATTAATATTATAAAACATAATAAACATCATACTTAACAATTCTCAATTCAGCATGATAATAAAATCAAATCACAAACGTATATTAATAACATAACGAGTATCGTACTATAATCATTTCATCGCAACACATGATATTCATATTAATTCGCATTCTAAAAATGTAGCTAAACTTACAATCGTAGACGGTCTTGTTTTCTGAGTTCTGAAATTCTGAATTTGCAAAGCTTTCCTTTGGGAAGACGTTGCTTTGATTCTAATTTGTTGTTGCTTTTTAATCTTTTAGTTTGTATTCGCTATGTTGTTCGTCTCTTTCAAGTGGAGGCTCCCTCTAGTTCTCAGCAGACAGCATGGTGGCTCCAATTCTTATTCTTTTTTTTTGTGAATTTTTAGTTTGAGACCTAGGGTCTTTTTATAGAGTTGCAAGTTAATATGAGCCATCGATGAAGCAAGGGTTAACCAGAGCCGTCCGTTGTAAAGAGAAGCCAATTATGTTCACCATTTCTTTCTTAATGTACATTTACTATTATTTGTCAATCCATATAAATACGTACGCATTAGATACATCTCCCCTTTACACATTTATTATTATTTTTGTATGCACATTAGATACATCTCCCCTTTACACATTTATTATTATTCTTGTATGCACATTAGATACATCTCCCCTTTACACATTTATTATTATTCTTGTATGGGTCCAGAAATTCTAAAATCGGTTCAAAATTCAGAATTTACGAAGGCAGCATATTTCACGTCCAGGGGTTTCGAGCCCCTAAAGGGGGTGTCGACCCCAGAGGTCTAAGGGGTAGGTTGACACCAAGGTCGACCCCCTCAAGAGTAGGTCTACCCACCTATGGCAGATTTTGACAGAATTCATTTTTCTAAACGTGGATGCCTTTCTTGACCAAATTCGTTGATTCTATGCTATAATTAGGACCTAGAACCCGTTGTTTTATTCATCTAATTCGATGGCGACGACGGAATGCTGCTCGAACATAATTTGATCAAGCCTTTTTCTTCTTCAACAATCAAAAGCTAGACTGATTTAGAGATCTGCAAGCCTTCTTCTGTCTCAGCGAATCTACGTTAGTTTTAGATCTTTTATCAAAGTAAAGTAATTCCTAGATCTAGTCCATTTTTCAATCCCCTTCTGTTTTTCTTCCCTTTTTCTTTTGGTAAACAAAATAATTCAATCCGTGATTGTTAGGTTCTGAATCCAATTAGGGGAAAAACTATGGAAAGATTAGATCTAGACCAGATCTAGGATTTGGAAAGCTTATGAGGTGAGTGGATTTAAGCTATACAGTTTAGATAAGAATATGTTATCGTTTACCATTCCCCTGTATGTATAATTAGTATGCAATTTGTTGAGAAATGTAACATATGTTAATAATGCTTAAAGTGGTGGGTACGAAGTAGGAATAATTAATATGCTAAATATTAATTTGTTGGGATATGATCTTTTCAAATCTTGTATAGTAATTACCATTACTTAAATTTCATGTCAATTTGTGTAAATTGTGTACCCAGGCCATTAACTATAAGAATTGAGAAAGGTACATATTGGTTTATGTGATTTAAACAATTATCCGATTAGTTGATTATATGTTATGAAGGAATTTATTATATGTGAAGAATTACAATAGGCATGATACAATCACATGTGAATTATAAATTATAATAGATAATTGGAAGAAAAAACATGCCTAGACTATATAAAAGGTTTACGATAAATAAGAAATTTAACCGCTCTTAGACATGAGGTTAGATTTCCCTTATGATAGAAGTCTGCCCGGAACCACCCGACATTTCCAGCATTCACAAGTCGTAAATCTAATGTGAGGGGTCTAAGCGCAAAAATTAAAAAACATGTAATGGTTCTAAGACACGAGGTTAAGTCAACTTGTGGTAGAAGTCTGCCCGGACCCGCCCAGCAGATCCAGTGTCCACAAGTGTAGGCTTAATGTGAGAGGTCTAGTGCTTCTACTTCTATATATATATATATATATATATATATAACATGATATGAATAAATGGCAATAATGGTAATTAAATGTCTGACTCAGAAACAAAGAAAGGAAGCGATGTAATGAACTGAATTAGTGTGATGCGAAGGAAAAGTGATGTATTTCCCTAAATGACCTAATTCTGAGAATGTTGTTGCAAGTAAGCCACAATAAATAAAGTATAAAAGTAAAGAAATTACTTATTACCATGGATTTAGATGGGAATACATTATGAAAATAAATCACAGATTCCTTCTATCAAACTGATAAGGTGCATAAGTATTTTCCCTAATATAATAAGGAATATATATTACAGTGAATGAAGAATAATGGTTTACAACATTAAATGGTTTAAAATGGGAATGATAATCACCTATTATAAATAAATAACATTAATGAAAATGTTGTATAATAGGTAGACTTGTCCTAGGGACAAGTGAAGATTATAACTTAGGTTATAACAAACTAATAAGGAAATTGGATAACAGGTGAAATGAGATAAGGGACATTTAATTGTAAATTAAGTAATCAGTAAATGGGGAACCCGGAAACCAATTGAGAAAAGAAGGAAAATATATGAAATATAAGAAGTTGTACTTAATTATAAATTAAGTAAGCTATAAACTTGGAAGTCTGAAACCCGTTGATAAGAATAACATGTTTAGACTTGTCCTAGGGACAAGAGGAAATTATAACATAGGTTATAATAAATGGGTAGAGAAACTTATTAATGGGCCTTAGTAAAGAGAACTAAGTTAATAAGTAAACAACGATAAGTTGTAGTAACGGTGTAAAATGGAATTATGATTAAATGAGAAAGAATGAGAAAACTTATGAAATAAGCTATATTTAATCATAAATAAAGACTGACATGTTAATAGAAAACATGTGAATTGAGATATACTTAATTACATATTAAGTAGAACATGTTATTTGAATTATGAAATCAAACTAGAATAAAGAAATAGTTGTGAATTACAGACCCTGAACCACAATCTAGGGAATATCATGTTGTGGGCTTATTAATAAATTTAAATGGGTTAAGTTGTATAACTGAAATAAGTAAGTAAGAGGAACTAAGTAACTTTATTAAGAATTTAATATGAATGGGAATAACCAAGTTAGATAGAAACCTGATGAGGTAAGGCGAGCGCATAAAAGAATGTTTGTACATAGGGTCTAACAACATATTAAAGTGAGTCGCATAGACCAGTCCACACGTTTGAGGGTGAACAACCCAATGGGGTAGATCATCGTGGTGTTATAAGGCATGAGGGGAGCACACATTCATCTGATTATTCTGTCGTCTCCGAAGGACTGGAAGGGGAAGCACGTGACTTCCTGAAATACGTAAGATTCTCTTAGTAGTCCTCTGTGTGGTGGCATATATTTTGGCCGTGCTCACAGGGATAGGGTCTGCGCGTAACTACTAGGTAGGTGGGCCTTGATTGCAATAGTAGCTTTGCAGTCAGAATGCTGTGACAAGGTGACACCAGGATGTTTCTGCGATTGCCTCAACGAGAGGCGAGGTTAGGACCAACAAAACTTAGTAGATCGTCGGGTACCTGTCATCGGCAGCCAGTGGGATGCGAGAAGACTAGAGCTAAACCTAAGATGTCGTTCACCTTTCACTATCGAGGTAAGGGGTTGAGGGGAGGTGTCAAATGGATGTTTTAGATTGTTCGTTATTAGGGGCATGTCGCTTAGCTCTAATAGTCTTTACTAGTTGAGGGAGGGGCCGAGGTGGGGCCATAGCCACTATGGAAAATAGACCCTAGGAATATCTGTATTTTGAGGCTCTTAAAGGCGGATCTGTACATACATGGAAAAGCTTTCGATCGAGTTCCGTGTTCCTTGTATCGCCCCGCCACGGAACTTGGTGCACATTAGAGGACATGTGATGGAGGCATCAGGCTACAATTGAAGTACATACGTGGGACAGTCTAGATACATGCATGAATGCTCTGGGTGATGTATTGTAGACTTGAGAGCATTACTCCAAAATGAAATCCGATTTGATCGATGGTGGCAGTATGCTTAAGTAGCATAGTAATGACAGATCTATGTGAAACGTAACATTGTTACATAAACATCCGTACATCACTCCAGCGTAGGATGAGGGACTGCATAATTTTCTGTGGCATTACGAGGGAGACCGTGCGACTGGGGTACCATGGGGTAAACCTCAGCATTGACGGGTAGCTACATATATACTATATTAAGTTAATCCACTGGGAAGTAAATGGGCACGACGTGTGTGTAAGGCTTGAGTGCTACTAACCCAAGTAACCTAATAATAAGAAAATATGGTTAAACGGTATATGTAGTGTTATCCATAGTGTATAATTTAAATCCAGTCACCAGAACCTGTATTCTGGTCCCCTCATCATAACATACTCACAGGTTAGATTTGTGGCAGAGACTTGAGATGTTATAGCTTTGGATACTGGTTAGGCAGTATTATTAATATGGTAAGGATATATTTTGATTATATTATATTTTATCCATTCCGCTGTGAGATGATCTCTGAGCTCCGACATGTTTTATGTCTCTGTCTTTTCTATAGGATACCAGAGCGAACCAATTCGAGTTTCGATAGATTGAAATTTTGAAAAAAAAATCGGACTGTCGAAATTGGGGTTGTTACACTCTTATTGGGCAAGAGCGTAGTTCATCTAATTGTTGCATCCATAATCCTACCAACCATCTTTATTCTTCGAATTTCAAAAAAAAAAATCTAATTTTCTAAGTTCGATTTCTTATGTTACAAAAAGGTGGAAAACAGAAACTTCACATCTTTCGTTTTTCTTCTATGTACCTTTTTCGACCGTACTTGGATTTTATGTAACTATTTATAAAGGTTCCCTATTTTCTATCCAAGTATATCCCACATAAGAAAATTGTATTTTATTACTAGTTTTCTTTTTCATCTTATCTTGGAAATTTTCTTCTCTTATTAATCTTTTGTCATAATTGATCATGTTTATTGCTTTACTGAATTTGTTATTTCCTTTTTAGTTATACCATTTCTCTTTTCTTGGCTTTTTTAATTATCTGATCTATATTTAAATTTAAATAAGCCTTCTAGTCTTTCAACTAAAGAAGGAGAACAAACACCCTACACAGCTACTACTAAGGGCTAACAATCTCAGGAAAAGGTCAAAACCATAGGATCCACTACAGGTTTAGGTGTTACCCTAACTACCCAACAAGAACAAAAATAAGGGAACGGTCCCAACAGAAATGTAGTAACGGGTCCTACCCATAACATAAAAATTAGCACTAGGCTCTAAACACTTACTTGCCCTTTTTACTATCTAGTAGCCACCACTAGTCTTAGCTGTGTACCAACAATTCTTTCAAGCAATGCCCTAGGACTTCTAATGCTTACGCATTTTACGGGAACTTTCCATTTTTTCAAGATAATTCTCGCTATTTACTTCATAGCCATAAAACTTTTCCCGCCATCAGTAGGCACTAACCCTTACCTACTCCATCCTTTTGAAACACGGTTTGGCCTTTTTCATTTCACTTTTCTTTCAAAAGTTAAAAATATCAAAACTTTATTTTCCTCATCAAAACTTACTTTGGCCAAACCATAAAACATGTCATTTAAAAAAAATGTAAATCATTTTTTTTTCAAATCACAAAAAAGAAGTGGAAAAGGACAACAAATTCTCAATTAGGTTTATGACAGGTTGTTGCCAATAAGGTCAGTTCGGTCTCTTACTACAAGGTGTAACCATCTACTCTATTCTTAATTTCTACAACTTATTTTGTCCACCCAACAAGATTATCTTGTTAAAATATTTTATCAAAAAGCATTGTCACAAGAATAAAGATTTCAAAACTTTCTTTATTAAAGATTCTTGTATGAAATATAACTAGAAAACTAACAAGCTATACACGCTCTATAATATGCACTTTTTACTGAGAGAATTTAATTTAAACAAAGTTTTCGCAAGAAATCACTAATTTCAAAATATACCTCATTTTACTTTAAAACTCAATATGTATACTTTACATTTTTAAAACTATAACTTTTAAGATTAAAACTCGAAAACACCATAAACCATTTTCCTAAAACTTTACAATTTCAAGTTCTTAAAAGTTAACAATGGGGTTAGACTTAAAGCGGGTTTCCAATTTTTTCTAGGCTTTCCTAGACACTCCCACATAGTCAATTCTCTCGACTATATATGTTCCTAATACATTTTTCTCCTTTTAACCCCTTCCAATTTATAAGGTTTTACCTCCAAACCCACTAACCTAAAATACAAATCATATGGGATTCACCTTACATTGTACACTTTCCACCCAAATTACTTAAGGGTCTCAGATTTCCATATTCATTCCTTTAGTGTACAAAACAAACATCCCATTTCTTACAATATTATACTCTTTCTATTTAGTGGGTTCCTCTTTGGATCTAGGTATATATATAATATATTTTTATATTTTAAAAAAACAAATATGTTCACTCACTATTTATACAGGAATCCTAAACCTAAGCTCTGATACCAGATGTAACAAACCGAATTCCAACAAACCGAATTTATTCAAAATTCCTATCTATCAAAACTCATGCTGGTTTGCTCTGGTATCCTGCAGAAAATATAGAGACATAAAATATGTCAGAGCTCAGAAAATATCTCACGGTGGAATGGATAAAATATAATGTAATCAAAATATAGCCTTACAGTATTAATAATACTGCCTAAATAGTATCCAGAGCTATCATGTGTCTGCCACAATCTAATTTGCGAGTAAGTTATGAGGAGGGGGTCAGAACACAAGTTCTGGTGACCGGATTTAAACTATGCACTTTGGAAAATTCTACATATACCGTTCAATCATGTTTTCTTATTTATTAGGTTACTTGGGTTAATAGCTCTCAAGGTTTACACATACGTCATATCCATTTACTTCCCAGCCGATTAACCTAATATATTATATATGTAGCTACCCCTCAAAATTAAAGTACACCCCATGGTACCCCACTCGCACGGTCTCCACCGTAATACCACTGAAATATACATAGTCCCTCATCCTACGCCGAAGTGACATACAGATTTCTATATAACAATGTTATGTTCCACATATATCTGTTAATTCTATGCTACGTAAGCGTATGAACCGCCACCTTCGATCGAATCGAATTCCATACCAAAGTAATGCCCTCAAGTCTATGATACACCACCCAGAGTAAACATGCATGTATCTAGACTGTCCCACGTACGTACTGTTAATTATAGCTCGATGCCTCAAACGCACGTCCTCTATTGTGCACGAGTTCCGTGGAAGGGCGATAAAAGAAAAACAGAACTCAGTCGGGAGGTTTTCCATATTTGTACATGCTCACCTTTAAGAGCCTCAAAATACAGATATTTCTAGGGTCTGTTTTCACGGTGGCTATGGCGCCACCTCGGCCCCTTCCTTAACTAGTACAGATTACAAAAGCTAAACGACTTTCCCCTAACAAACAACCTAAACATCCAATTGGCATCTTCCCTCAACCCTTGTATCTCAATAGTGAAAGGTGAATGATCTATTGGTTTTAGCTCTAGTCTTTTCAGATTCCACTGGCTGTCGATGACGGGTATTCAGCGATATACTATCCTTGTTGGTCGTGACCCTACGCCTCCCCATTGAGGAGCCCACCGAATCACCCTGGTGTCACCACGTCATAGCATTCTGACTGCAAAGCTACTTTCGCAGTCAAGGCTTACCCACCTAGTAGTTACGCGCATACTCAACCTCTGCGAGCACACTCTAAACATTTGTCACCACACAGAGGACCACCTGGAGCACCTTACGTATCTCAGGAAGCCGCGTGCTTCCCCTTCCAGTCATTCGAAGCCGGTCGAATAATTAGATTAACGTGTGCTCCCCGCGTGCCTTATAACACCATGATGATCTACCCGGTTGGGTTATCCATCCTCAAACGTATGGATTAGTCCAAGTGCCTCACTTTAATATGTTATTAGACCCTATGTCTAAACATTCTTTTACACGCTTGCTTTACCTTATCCGGTTTCCATTTAACTTGGTTATCTTAACTTTTTATTCTGGTTACGAAGTTCTTCCTAGCCCCTTATATCTTTGAGTAATGGGCCCTCTTGCTTATTAATTTCAGGTATATAACTTCACTCATTTAAGTTTATTAATAAGCCCATAACATGTCATTCTCTATATTGTGATCCAAGGTCTGTAATCAACAATTCCTTTATATCTTGTCTGATTCAAGGTTACAGTAACATGTTCTACTTAATACGTAATTAAGTGTATCTTAATTCACATGTTTTCTATTTAACATATCACTTATGATTAAATATAACTTACCTCATTTCCTGAGTTGCCTCATTCTTTCTTATTTAATCATAATTCCCTCTTATGCTATCATTACAACTTAACGTTGTTTACTTATTAACTAAGTTCTTTTAACTAAGGTTCACTAATAAGTCTCCTTTTGCCATAAATATAATTTATGTTGTCATCATCTGTAGATTTTAGATTCTCGTTCTCACAAATAACTTAATTTACAATTAAGTAAAATTTATCCCATAACATAAGTTATTCCAATTTCCTTCACTAGTACATAACAACTTATTTGCGACGTTTTATTTTCGATGGTTTAGCAAAAATCAGTAGCAAATAGGGTTTTGTACAACGGCTTTATTAAAGACTGTAGCAAGTTGTTTCTCGAATATACTATGAAACAAATTCGCGATGGTTTTTTATAAAAGCCAGAGCAGATATTTATACATTTGCGACCGTTATTAAAAACCATAGACAATTTTGCGGTTAAAAATATTGAAGGGTCAGTTTTGTTTATTATTTAATCGTCGCACACATTAAATAGGGTTATGCGATCTTACATTCATTAGCACCCCATCCATTAATCCTATAATTTCAACTCCATCTGTAAAAGAGAACCGCCTCCATCTCGTTAAAACGTTCCGACCTCTTTCATCGAAAAAAGTATCGACCTCCCCAGGTTTGTGCCGCCCTCTTTCATCGATCAGCATCATCTTTTTCGCCGTAGAAATATTCTTGCAGTCGAATGCTTCTCCACGTCGTAGTCAGGTGTGGAAAAATTCTTCAATAATTTTGAACCAGATGTTGCTTCATCTTTATGCAGTGAATTAATTCAACATCTCCTGTTTTGAATTAACCTGATTGGAACATGCTGAATTATTGCATTATGCAAAATTAATTTTCCCTTTTTACCCTAATATTCTAAGTTATTATGGATGTCTGTATTTGGGCGTAGATTGTGAATTAGAATGGTGAATTTTAGAATTTGATTTGGGAGTCTACATGTTTAATTACTATGTCAGAGTTGCTAATTTGATTTGGGAATTTACATGCTTCATTACTATGTTTAATTACATGTTTAAATCTGAGAATGTTCTTCTGAATGTTGATGGTCATGTGATGTTAACCGATTTTGGTCTAGCCAAAGAATTTGATGAAAACACACGATCAAAGTCAATGCGTTGGACAATCGAGTACATGGCACAAGAAATTATTCTTGGAAAGGGATATGATAAGGCTGCTGATTAGTGGAGCGTCGGAGGAGTTCTGCTTGAAATGCTAACTGGCAAAGCAACTTCCGCTAGTGCCAACCGTAGTAAAATTCAGTAAAAAATCATGAAAGATAAAATCAAGTTACCTTCGTACCTCTCATGCGAGGCTCATTCTTTATTGAAAGGGTTATTGCAGAAAGAAGTAGACGCCTAGGCAGTGGAGCTAGTGGTAGCATCGAAATAAAAACACATAAATGGTTCAAGTCAATAAAGGTGGATACCCAGTGCCAAAGGCTCCCGTACTCAAGCGCGAGAGGACTTCCCAGGTCAGTCTCCCGTCCTGATACTATTCTCACGGCTTTCTGGACTCTGAGGGTGGTCGATTAGTGCCAAAGCCTTTCCCTCACATATGTGAAGAGGCCGGAACTCGAACCTGCGCGCTCCAGATTACCAGCCGGGTAACCTTACCGTTGCGCCAGGCACCACCTATAAATGGTTCAAGTCAATAATCTAGAGAAAACTGGAAGCATGGGAAGTTCAACCAAGTTTCATCCCAAATGTTTCTAGCAATTTATGCATTGCCAATTTTGATGGATGTTGAACAAAAATGTCATTGACTGTTTTGCCTATGGTTAGCCCTGTTGCAGGAACCAGTAGCTTCATGGGTTTTACATACGTGATGGCTTCAGTTCTTCTTCTTAAGCCAAGTCCTCTTAGCCCTTACTGATCCTGTAATATTATAGTTTTCAATTTTTAACTTCTCATCCAGTTGTTTGTTTTTTTGTTTATTGAAGTTTGATCATCTGTTTAGACACCTGCATGATAACACATGACACAAAAAGCATATGAAACTGTGATATACATTGTCTGATATCATGCAAGAAAGGTGATGTTTGGTTATGTTTAATGATACCTGATGCGGGAAAAAAACAGAGAGCAAACTGAACTAAACTTAGAAACTAAACAAATAAGAACAATCAAAAACAAAAAAGGCACAAATAATATATTTTCTGTGTTTTGATTTGTTTGCTTTCTCCTGATTCTGCGATCATTTTATAGGAGACTTGTGCTGATTATTTTGACTTTTAGGATAGCCAAAAGGTTTATTTAATAGATTGGCTTTATATTTTTATTAATTAACACAGACTTTAATGTTATTTGCTTTAAATTAGTAGAAATGCTTTTGATCAGTTTTGGATAACAAAATGTATCAGTAAATTGATTCATGAAAGTAGCCATCAGTAAAAAGCGTATCCACTTTTATAATACAACGTAATATTAAGTATGCAAGCTATCCACTACTTTAATCATTAAACACGTCAATGCATGCAGATGAGCATATATGAAAATTATTCATATGGCTTCAAGTTGAAAATCTGGCTATCATACAAGTACTTGCAGAAAACAGCTATCATATTTAAAGTGGCATTAGAAAATAATATATATTGATGATCAACTAGTATAGCATGCCATGTGTAAAATATTTAAATAATACATCATACTGAAAATTACTGCTGTTATCGTGCCTGCATGGTTAAGTCATACACTATCAAAATCATGTACTTTATTTGGCTATGTATTACATGCTATGGGTATGAATAGATGGTACCATGTGCAAAATCAGACGGAGATTTATAGCCTAAAGTTACTTCATTATAAACAAATTGCATGCCATTCAATTTTGTATATTTCAATTACTAAGAACCTGAAACATTGGACAATTATGCTTACAAGTTGTTTCGCCAATGGGAATTAATAAAATGGAAAAAAATAAAACAAACCGAGTGCTTTTCTTGCCTATCGCCAAGGTTTACTACTTATGAATAGAAAGTATGCAGTCACGAAATCACATTTCTACTCAATGTGCAAAATCACATATCTAATGTATCCATAGAGGGAATTGGCAGTAAAAACGAAGGCTTAAAACTAAACTGAAAGGACGAGTACTATGCACTAATTGTCAAGGATTGCAGGATTAGAACTAAACTGAAAGGACGAGTACTAGATTACAAAGGAGTGCAGACGGGCCGAGGTTATTCTGTTCATGTTATTGATATAAACAGATTCTTATGAATTTAGTGGATGTCAGTTGTTGTTTGTTTGAGGTAACAATGCATGAAGCACTAAAATTTAAAAGGTTACAACAGTTTTTTTCTTCTGACTTTCAACATCTGTGCAACTCTGAAATAGTCATTTTCTATCAAATGAGCACATCTTATTGTAATTTTTTTCCGTTTTTACAATACGTCTTCACATGTTCTGGCAATTACAATAATATTCCTTGCATTAAGCGTATTCTGCCTTAATATAATATATATTACAACACGATTGATAAAATATCTGAAAAAGGCGATATAGACAACAACAAGCCATGTTCGGTGAATGAGCAATACGGTTTTACTGCATGCTGCTGTAGTACCTCTTTTGTCAGGAAGGGGATTGTAATAACCCGGAAATCCGAGCCAATTTAAAATTTTTATTTTAGCAATTTCAGCAAATTTTAAATATTAAAATGAATTATTTTAAATAATGATGACGAGAAATTTAACTTGAATAGAATTAGAACGTATATATTTATATAGATCGTCGTTAGAATATAAATATTTTATTTTAAATATAAAAGGAAGTGAAAATGGTACAGTAGTTTGAAAATTCGATTTCAAAGTTCAAATGAATGTACAGGATTCAAAATAAACCGAATTTCAGCGAAACCAAAAATATTAGAATCTATATGAGAATATCTTTCCAACGAATCCGAAAAATTGAAATTTCATAGCGAGAATAAAAAGTTATATCCAATTGAAAATTCAGAATAGTTGCTGAGGAATTCTGGCCCTTAAAAAAATGAAAAATTTGCAAACGACCTCGGTTTTTGATGAAACCACTTTTGTTGGATCCGAAATGTCAAATTATTGCTAATTTCAAAATTTATAATTTTTTGAATCAATATGTGAGCGTGGCAAAGGAAAACGCGTTTGACCAGTTTCAGTTGATTTTAGTCGACTGGAAAATGATCATTTTTTAAACGGTCTTTGAATTGGACGAAATTAGTTTTATTAGGACCGTATCATCAATACAAAGCTAAAAATAATTTTTCTAGAATTTTTAGAGCACGTATGTGGCCTCGGCAAATTGAAATGTGCGTTCAAATTCAATATATAGATTTATATTTTAATTTAAATGAAAACTGATCGTAACAGCTGAATTGGATTACGAAACATATCTCATTGTGTTCGAAATGGGGGTAATTAGCAAGGAGAGACAGTCGGTGGGTTCAATTCCGAGTTCGAAAGAAAGACTAACCTTTTTGGATAATTAAAAATATATTATATAGCTTCTCTTTCTCCCCCCTTTTTTCAGAACAGCCAACGACACCAAAAGAAGAAGAAAAAAAGAAAGAAAAGGGAAATTCGACGCCCTCTGCCTCGAAACCGCTGCGCCATCGTAGCTCACCCACCGTCGTTCCCCACGTCGCCACCCTATCCAAGCCGCCGCAACCCCCCCCCCCCCCCCCCCGGCCTAGCGCCTCCCTCCGTTCAACCCCCCCATATGAGAGATCCAAATCGACGCGAGCTCCCTTCTCCACCAAATCAGATCTGCAATCCAAACCCTGCCCCAGACTGGAGGCGCAGAAACCCTCCGCCGCCAGTGGACCTCCACCCCGCGCCTGAGTCACGCCCCTTCCCTTTTTTTTGCGCTGTGATTTTTTTTAATTCTCTAATATTGTTGATTTTTTTTAGTTCTTGGATAATGTTGATTTTTAAGTTCATGATTTTTACTTGCATAAAGTTTGAATTTTTAAAGTGAAAAGATCATATTTTTTTTTTATAATTAAGGTGTGATTTTTATTTATATGACCAACAAGTAAAGGTGAAATTTTTATATGAACGATATCATCATAAAGATGTGATTTTTATCATCATAAAGATGAGATCTTTATGAAACTAAAGATATGATTTTTATTTATACAAAGATTTGATTTTTATGCACATAGAGATTTGATTTTTGATTACAAAAATATGTTTCTTATATTATAGAGATAATAAAAATATGATTTTTATATTATAGAGATAATAAATATATGATTTTTATATTATAAACATAATAAAAATATGACTTTTATATTATATAGATAATAAAATACGATTTTTATACTATATAGATAGTAAAAATTTAATCTTTATATATGTAGCAATAGGATAAAAATACGATTTTTATATATATGAAGTAGCGATTAAAAAAATTCGATTTATATATATATGAAGTAGCAATAAAAAATATGATTGCTAACGTGAACCGCGTGAAATAGATTTCGATGGAACTGACTGGAAGCAAAACCGAATCCAGATCGTTCTGAAATAAAGAACGGAGGAGTGGATCCCTAGATGAAAACTCCTCACTTTTATTTCAATTTCTAGTTTGAAATATATACTAGGATGCAGATAGTGCTTAACAGTACCCGACACCCGTCGTCCACAGACCATGGATGACTTGGTTGAATGTGTTGTGAAAATTGATTGTGTGATGTGGATTGAATAAATATCTTATAGTTAAAAATATAATTTTTAACGTGTATATAAAATAAATATTTATAAACAAATCGGACGATTTGTTAATGTACACCCATTTGACTGACATTGATTGGGACGATAAATTTTACACATCGCCCAACGACACAAATAAAAATCTATGTTTGATTGTTTGAAACCCCACACGGGTATTGGGATGATATTGGACATACACTAATCTAAATAATTAGTTGTATGTCAATTGATTGGTTGACAGACCGTGTAAGCGTTAATTATTTATATTGAATGCTCATGCAGTTCTGTGGTGCACTTGGGATGATGGTTGATTATTTATCGTTGTTAATATATACATGTGTTGTATGAAATCCATATAATTAACATTATATGGTAATTGATTGGGCCTCATTCCAATTTGGAAAATAAAGAATATTATAGAATAAATATTCATGTGTTGAATAAAATAAATATTCATGTGTTGAATAAAGTATATATTCATGTGTTGAATAAAATATATATTCATGTGTTGAATAAAAGAAAATTCATGTGTTGAATAAAATATATATTCATGCGTTGAATAAAATAAATATTCATGTGTTGAATAAAATATATATTCATGTGTTGAATAAAAGAAAAATCATGTGTTGAATAAAATATATATTCATATGTTGAATAAAAGAAAATTCATGTGTTGAATAAAATATATATTCATGTGTTGAATAAAAGAAAATTTATGTCTTGAATAAAATAAATATTCATGTGTTGAATAAAGTATATATTCATGTGTTGAAGAAAATATTCATTTGTTGAATAGAATAACGAAGTTATTGAAATGTATAAAGCCATGTTGGTTAGATTGATGCTATTTTGACGTGAACGATATTTATATCAATTTTATTTATTTTTATAATGAATATCGAAAAGGAATTGATTTCAAAATATAATATTTTGAAAATATTATCATTTATATATCGATGATATGGAATATTCAATTTTGATTAGAAATTGAATAGGAAGTTGAAATCGTTTTGAAAATGAATTTAATAAAATATGTTTTGAAAGGAAATTGACGAAATATATAATATATATATATATTATATATATAATAGCCTGAATAGAACGCGCCGCGCTGCGGCAGTTCGCGAATTTCGATCATTGACTTCGAATGAACATTACGAGAGATACGACCGTCGGATTCTCCTAAAACCGGAACCGTTGGGTTCGTATCGAAA
Source organism: Allium sativum (assembly GCA_030737875.1). Lineage (NCBI taxonomy): Eukaryota > Viridiplantae > Streptophyta > Magnoliopsida > Asparagales > Amaryllidaceae > Allium > Allium sativum. Next base: position 532,959,915 of record CM060923.1, on the reverse strand, counting down.
AGAGCTTCCCAATGAATATAAGAGATTTGAAATCTAACGGTTGGATTTGGAATTATGTTCAAATCAAATTTGGAAAAGGTCGCTGTAAGTGCAGTTCGATGGTCGTTGATGGAAATCGACTGTACGGGCCTCGATAAAGTTATTAAAAATAGCAATAATTTGTGTAAAATCATAAGAAATGATTTGGAAAGAATTTGGATGAAAAACTCCATATTTGAAAAGATAAAAATAGATTTTTATCGAAATGAACTAGTTTTGAACTAGAATTACAATCCATTTATTTTTGAAATAAATTGGATTTGAAAGGGTTTTAAAAGTAACCAGAATTTCCAATAATCGAATTTGAATTGATTTTTTGGGATTATCGTGAATAGTGTTCTAAATAACACTCGTTCTTTAACCCGATTTACAGTGAAATGGGATTTGGAATTTATAAATCTTTTTGATAAGATTTAAAGGAGATTTTCCAAAGTGAAGTTTTCCAATTAAATAAAATAAATTGCAATGGAATGGAATGGAATTCGATTTGGTAATAATCGAAGTGAATTTCTGTGGAGGAAGACAACTAATATATCTGAAATTTAAAAGGCCTTGCCGTTATTCCATTTATATTATTAGTTGAATATGGAAGTTTATATCGATTATATATATCGATTTGTTTTCCATGAAGATTCCATTGTAAATGGAATGTGATTTTGGGTTGTCGTGAATGGTATCTTTAATAATATTGTTCTTAGACCCAACGGAGTTAAGAAAATCAGAAACTAACTGGAGATTAGTTAAGTTGAATGGTTTCTTGGGTATTGATCTGATGTTGGTTTCGGCCTTCGGGGTTATTACTTAGAGAATTGTTCACTTGCTAATTTACGGTTAAAGACTGATGGAATAGAATGTGATTTTGTGTTTATCGTGAACCGTGTTTTAAATGACATTGGTTCTTTAACCCAGTTAAAGACAGAATATGATTTTCCAAGTTAAACAATCACTAATATTGATTTTTGGGAAGATTAAAACTAAGTGGAGTTTTAATGAATCTTTAATTAGATTGAAATGATCGAGAATTGAGTATCACCGGTTTTGCTCCAAGCGATAGTTAAGTCTTTAATTAGATTTGAACGTGAAATGGTAATTGAATTTACCGATAACACCTTGGTGTTAGATATGAAGTATGACCAGTTTTACTTTATAGGATGAATAGGTTGGGATTGGGAAATAAAATAAATGATTACTTCGGCGTGGTTCGTTAATCCCGACTAGTTTGAATTGATATTCAAAAGAAGAATAAATTTAGAGAATTTATCTTTGATAAAATTAATGGGAACCTTTCCCAAAGTATAAGAATATTTGAATAAAGGAATATTCTGAATTGGAATGAGGCGTATGTTGTGTTTGTGTAACACTTATTTATTATATATGCGAGTTATTCAGAAAGACCGGGTTTATCCCATTCTGAATAACTGATTCGACAATGTGTCGAGGAAGAAGATGGTGGTTGAAGACCGGAGGTCTTCACATCGTTCAGGTGATTATTGATGATTTTGATTGGGCTGTACACCCTAGAGGAGGGAATTAGTTGGTGATCGTCCAGACGTACTTGGAGATCGATGGATATGCGAGGAATAAGGTTTCTTCGGTTTCGTTCAGACCCAGAACGAACTTGTGAATGGATTGTGTGTCTGACAATCGATTTTATTCTGTTTGATTGATTTCTATTAAATATATATCTGTTTGGCGGCGGCGAATTTATTCTCTTGCTTAACGCCCTTCTCTGAGACGTACGAGCTTAGATGTTATATATTGATGGATATCAATCGCATGGAGTGAATTGCCTGTGTGGCATGCCTAAGTGGAAATGATCAAGGCTTTTGTTGAAAAACAGAGTCTTGTGGTTGATGATCAAAGCACCGCTTGTGTGGCATAGCTTTGTGTAACATTAATTCGTGAGCCTCACACCCCGATTGTGAACCAGAAACCGGAGAGGACATCAGGGAGGGCATGCGTTTCCTTTTGGCTAGGGTGGTGTCAGTGACCTACCAGCTCTGACATTTACATTATTTTCACTTGTGTGGTTGTTGGATTGCGAGGCGCCTCGGATATATCGGTGACTATGTGGAGCCGATGGAGTCATTTGGCTCATTGACGCCCCAAAGGGCGGGGAAATGCAGTGTTAAGGCATTTTAATCCACATCGGCGGACCGGCCCTGACGATCCAAAGGTCACTCGAGCTCTGACCTGAGACACGGGATAGAGCGTCTCGAATCGGTAGAGGACTATCTTTTGCCTCGGTTCACACCCAACTTCCAATACGTGACATTTGCGGTTTTGATTGTGGAGCCTAATATGGCGACATGATATATGGTACATATGCTGTCTATGATTGATATTTATGATTGAAATTGTTTTGACACTGTACACTTATAATAGTATCAAATGATTTGTTTTTAACGTACCAAGCATGTTTGGATATTATAAGGGAAAACCATATATTCCGGCTTGTGTTGCATTGTGTGATGGGACCTGGGTCTTATAATAGCTTCATTTTTCCAAAAAGCATTGCGCTGTTTTGTTATATGCACCGGTATTCTTGGGAGGAAACCCGTTCCGTGTTATAGGCGTGGTCCCTTGATATATCTGATTTAAAGTAAAGCTTTAAATAACTGTTTTAGTTCTCACACCCGCCACATGACGGACTTGGAGTTTATTGTTTTGACCTAAACTTTGGGTGCCCTTATTTTCGACACGGCCAGCTAGTAGTTTTGGTTTTGCAGATTTATATTCACAGGATCCTGATTTACAACTAAAGCGGTATTCAGAAAGCTCTGTATCCATGTATCTAGTTTCAGTTGCGCTTTGTATTGTTTTCCGCTGCGATGTATTTAAATGTAATTTAAATCTCTGATATTTTCTATGTAATATTTATTAATACTCTGTAATATTCTTGTATTCTAATGGAATTATTGTAATAAGCAATGAAATGTTCTTCTGTTTCTGTTCTGATGTGGCTTGTTCTTAACTCAATCCGGACTTTCCTTCACGGGGAAGTTCGGGTCGTTTCAAGTATACATGTAATTAAATTAAGCATATTCCCACTTGACAAAGCAGAGTGCCATAAACAATGTACATTTTCATTTGTTCTCTAAAGAAATGAACTTATATGAGAATACAATACCACAAGTCCACACAGGAGCCTCTACTGCATCGTATTTTGGTTTCTTTAACTTTTGGTTGAGATAATAACATTTTATTTATCAAAATTATAACCACTAACATTGTTGTTTCTTTTATCAAGATTATAACCAGTAACGTTGTTTTTTTTTTCTTCATGCCAATACACTGGATACCAATAGATTAGAAATTGAAGGATTTGGATGCTTGCTTTCTGACCTTTCACTTGCTGTCGTGGTACTCTCATCCCTTCGTGATGTCGTGAAGTAGCGGTATGAGCTGTGTTTCAGGCTCTGTGCGCTTCCTTCTTGATTTATACATACAGATAAAGCGGGAGGTAGACAAAAGTGAGAACATGCGGGAATGTAAAATCACAGAGGAATTATAATGTGGTTCATATCATAGAGTATTCTACATCTATAGGTAATCCACTATTCACATATTATATTATACTTTACCATAAATTGTTCAGGAGAAAATATCTCTAAGAACATCTATGAATTTGTCTTTATTTTTCCTAGAAGTAGAGAATCAATCCTCTTTCTTTCATCTTCGAACTTCTTTTATATGCTAGCTATAAGGCCATATGCCGTTTTCCAATTTTAGCTTCATTTCCTGCCTTTGTCAAATTTTTTCCATTTACCGCATTTCCACTGTGTTCATCAATTATCCATGGATTAGTGACATGTTTCTGAGCAGATGAAATGGTTAAGACAAGAATTAGGTGAGATGTTTGAATAGATTTGGTAATTATTTTCTGACTAGGTGATAGGATTGTAATTTCTCTAGTAAGTTCAGGTCATGTCCACTGTTGTTTACAGTCCCCAAATAAGGTACCAGTATGAAATAAGCTCCTTTGGTTGTTAGTGCCTTTAGGTAAAAGAGCGGGATAACTATCAGAAAAATCTGTTAGAGATTGAACAACATTAAATTATGTCTAATTTGGACTAAAAGATTGTCGCTTATATATTCAAAGATAATACACTACTCTTTGATTTATGGATTTCTTTAACATAATATAAACATATAAGTATTATATAAGACCATAAAGTAATTTTACTGACTGTATATGTTTTGAATCTTGAACTGTAGTCCACTTGAAACTTTAGAAATGAATAGTGGGATCAAGCTTATCTTCCACTTCTGGATTGATAACCCCCATTTGATTTTGAGTTGACAATGATTTTCCATGATCATGAATATTCTTGCTTGTATTGTAAATTTGTACAACAAGCGCTCTTATTCGAATCTTTTTATATTCAAAATCAAAAGCACTTGAAAAAAAACCTTGGATTTCCACTAATACATAGGTTAGTTCTCTTAGCTGTAGAAAAGGTAAAAGAACTTGCTCGATCGTGAGTGTTTCGTCTTTTTAATTTGCTCTACGGTAAACATAGCTGGAACTGGTTTTCGACTATCAAGTGAACCAAGTCAATCATTATTAATACAGTCAACATTTTCTGGAATTGCAAACCAATAAGTTTGCTCTATAGTACGTTGAGTTCACACCAAAATTATTCAAAAGAGAGTTCTGATCCAGCTTTTAAACTCGCACTCTTAAATGTAGAATTCAATGAACTGCCTTTAATCACAAATTTAAAACTGAATTTAAAATCTGTTTACAAACTGAAATATTATTTATGGCTTTCGTCTACATGGAAGCAATTTGTTTGAATACTGGTTTTAGGGTTTATGGTTCTGTAGGACCATCAACAGGGAATGCTATGCTTACCAGTTTCAATACTGGTTCCGGGGTTTATGGTTCTGTCCTATGAACACCAACTTTAATTACCAGTTTCAAGATAAAGACCAAATGGGGTCTTATACTTGCTTCCCATCGGCAGCCATGCATAGAGCAGCAGGTGGTTATGGCGTTCGAGGTCAGTTTGATTACTGGTTTCCGGGTTTGTTTGAATACTGGTTTAAGGGTTTATGGTTTTGGATTTATGGTTTCTGGGTTTATGTTCTGTCCTTCGAACTCCAACCTTACTAACCAGTTTCAGGCTAAAGACCAAATAAGGTCTTATACTTACTTCCCATCTAACGTTCGTCAGAGGCTGATGGTTCCTATTCCTTATGTTCCTCCTACTGGGGATTTTACTCTTCCACTTGGGGACTAGTTTTATGCTGGACATAAGGTACCTTTTTTCCCTTTCCTCCTTTTGTTAATTAATTTAGAGATTATTTAACTTGAAGTATTTTGTGTTACATTCGTAGGAGTTGAAGTAGAGTTTGTATTGAGGAAATGCTATTGGATCTTCCGATGGACTAGTTATTAATGGACTAAGGAATCCTGCTTCACTCATAGGAGATCAAGGTATGCAGATGAACAATGTTATCTTATTCCAAAGATTTCAGTGCTACAGTGCATCATGACATTGATAAAGACATTGCTATGTATTATCTATGTTGGGTGAACTGGCTTTCATGTTATTGAACGCAATATTTCATTATTTGCATCAACATTACTAGCACTGCTACATGATGATGAATACCAATCCTTTCTCAGTATTCGGTTTAGTTCATTGGCATGTACTAGGCGTTACAAGGCCTTACCTAAATATATAACGATTTGTATGCCGAACTTCTCTTTTTTAATTTAATTGCAGAAGTGCACAATATGAGACTGTATACAACTATGTAGGAAAATTGTATGGCATGAGACATAACAATATAACAAGAAAAAATTATCTGAAAATAACGTCTCAGCTTTGGTCAGGTAAAAATACAACCGATGTTAGCTAAAATGAGCACATGTGCATACCAATTATTTTTTTCCTACATGAATTTCAAAATCAGCTGAACGATGACAATTATGAACATGACGCATTTTGTGTTAGTTATACCTCGGTTTATTACGATAATCCCTCGGCTTAGTTTACCGAGTCATAGGCTTAGTTTACCTAAGCTTCTACGGCTCAGGTAAACTAAGCCTATGGCTCAGTAAATTGAATAAATACAGTATATACCTAAGAAATCAGGTTCCATGAGTTTAACTGAAAGAATTCAGTTAATAATGCAGTTAATAAAACCTTTTCTTTTCCTGTTTATTGAATCCTATATGTCCTACCCTATTGTATTCTTATTATTTTAAGTCATTGTGTTTATGTAGTTTTATGATGATGAAGGGGCATGCGACAACTATGACCTCTTGGAAGCTGCAAATTTTTTGGATTTGGTTATGACATCTAAGAATTTTGGATTGTTGTTGGTTATTCATCAGTTGCTAAGGAGATTATTATGAATACATGGACTTGTGTTGCCTTGTAAAAGTTAGATAATGCAATCTCAATATTATGGAGTTAATTATAAATTATATAACATGTGAATCTGTTTTAATTCTAGTAAATGTGCTCATTGATATTATTTTGGTTTATGTTAAATGTTTATTTTTGGAAATATGTTTGATATCCACTAATATATGGTTTCTGCTGAGTTATGTGGGATATCAAATCTATATGGATGTAAATCTGAAGATACAACAATTTTTGGTAAATGCAGGATTATGTAAATTTGCGACGATTAATATTAAAAGCCGTAGCATAGCAAGCCAAAACAAATCATTTGCGACGGTTTATCATAGAAACTGTCGCATAACACGACAATTTTGCGACGATTGTTTTTAAACCGTAGCATAGCATGGAAATCCAAAACCCAAATAATGTTCATTAGCAACGGTTTTTTTATTGAAACCAGTCGCAAAACAAGGAACTTCTGCAACGATTTTTACAAATCCGTAGCATACCAGGAAAACTCAAAGCAAAACAATTTTCATTTGTGATGGCTTCTAAATAAAACCAGTCACAAAAAGACTTTTTGCGACAGTTCTTAAATAAAGCTGTCGCACAAAACAACCTTTTGCGACGATTTTAAAACCATCGCAACAGATTTTTGTTATTTGCGACGTTCACATTTGCTATGGTTATCAAACCGTCGCAAATCATGCTAAACAACCATCGCAAATGACCTGTTTTGTAGTTATGCTTATTGTTTTGTTATAACCTTAGTTACAATTCCCGCTTATCCCTAGGACATATCTTAACATGTTATCAGCAGATTTCATACTTCCAAGTTTACAGAATACTTAATTTATAATTAAGTATAGCTTCTTACATTTCATAAACTTTCCCTCTTTTCTCTACTTATTACAAACAACTGGTTTCGGTTTTCCCCATTTACTGATTACTTAATTCAAAATAATGTGCCACTTATCTCATTTCACCAGTTATCTCATGTCCTTACTAGTTTATTATAACTTAAGTTATAATCTTCACTTGTCTCTAGGATAAGTCTACCTATTATACAACATTCTCATTAATGTAATTTATTTATAATAGGTTATTATCATTTCCCGTTCATTTCAATCCTTTTACTATTGTATCTTTCTTTCAATTCCATTTATTTCCATTAATTACAATTAATGATGTTTATCAATCCTGCCCTTTACATATATTTATATATATGTTTATGAACTAGACCTCTCACATTAAGCCTACACTTGTGGATGCTAGATTTGTCGGGCGGTTCCGAGCAGACTTCTTCAACAAATTGACTTAACCTCGTGTCTTAGCACCGTTACATGTTTTAATTATGCACTTAGACCCCTCACATTAGATTTACCACTTGTGGATGCTGGATTTGCTGGGCGGTTCCTGGCAGACTTCTACCACAAGTGTAACCTAACCTCGTGCCTAAGCGCGGTTACAATTTCCTATTTACTTTAATTTTTTAGGCATATTATCCTTTTCACATGCTACTGTAATCTAATTTACATGTCGTCAAATTATGCCTATATTATGTCGCATATCCTTTTTAACACGTATTTAATTCTATCTTGACATGTAAATGTTCTAATTGGGTAATTATTCAAATCCAATAAATTAACATGTTATTTACTCAATAATATGCCACAAGTGAGTCATGGAATTATAACAACAGTAGTACTTACCCATATTCCAACAGGTTTGTTTTTCAGCGCATAAACATTTTAATACTTTAACTGATTCAACATATGAATTTCCCAATATCTCAACTTGTTATAAAAGCATCTTAACATTTCTAATTATTCTGGAAAATTCGTATTTCATAATAATGGGGAATGCTTAAATGAAAACATATCATATCTAAAATGATATAGCTTAAATCTACTCACCGCATATGCTCCAAATCCTGGATCTGGCCCAGATCTAGCATTCCATGGTTTTTCCCTTAATTGGATTCAAAACCTAATAACAATGGATCTACAATTTTTACTAAAAGAAAAAGGAGAGAAAGAAAAGAGAATTGAAATAGACCAGATCTAGAAAATTACCTCACTTCGATAAGAGTTCTGAGTACCTATTTTCAAACATATCTTTCTTCCCTTCAAATCTGGATTCAGAATTTTTCCTAAACTAATAACCTTTATTTTCTGAATAGATTTCAGAAGAGGGAAGAATGACAGAGCCACCGCGTAGCCTCAGAAATATGAGGTTTAGGGTTATCTTTATAGACTTATTTATAGGTGCATCAAAGTAACTTGGTCCCTTAGATTTAAATTATAACATCAGAACCAACCATGTCAGCAGAATGTTCTAGATCAGCGGTGGGTCGACCCCCCTTGGGGTGGGTCGACCGATGTGTCGACCCCCCTTGGGGTGGGTCGACCCCTAGGTCGATCCCCAATGGTCTATTTTCCCTCCCATATTTCCCGCTCGTGAATTTTTATTTTCTGGTTAAATTTTTATTTAATATATATACATATAAGTTCCTTATATGTATACAAACTTCTAACGCTCATAAATTTTTCATACGATGTCCGTTTTATGTAAACTAGGTGTCTATCTTGACTAAAATTTCGAGGCGAACAAAATGGCGCAGTCCGTTTCACTTAATTCTTAATATTTAAATTAATTTATTCTTATTTTATTATCTTAAAAATGCGGCGTGTTGCACATTAAGCCAACCACTTGTGGATACTGGATTTGTCGGGCGGTTCTGGGCATACTTCTACCATAAGTTGACTTAACCTCGGGTTTTAGGACCATTACATGTATATTTACACACTAGAACCCTCATATTAAGTTAAAAACTTGTGGATGCTGGATTTGCCGGTTGGTTCCGATAGATTTCTACCACAAGTTGAATTTAACCTCGTGTCTAAATGCGGTTACAGTTTTCTATCTACTGTAAATTTAGACATATCATTCTTTCCAAATTTTACTGTAATCTATTTTACATGCCATACTTAATATCATATTAAGTAAAATTTCTGATTTTCATGTCGCATATTCTTTCGAACATGTAATTAATAAGGACCTTATATATGAATATAATTCAATTCAATTCAAACTAAACTCCGTACGCAAAAGAAAAAAACTAGGATGCAAGGGGTCGACCTTGGGGTCGATACAACATAGGGGGTTAACCCTAGGGTCGGCACACACACATGGGGGTCGACCCCACCTCAGATCCGGGAAGATTCATCAATGAATCTGGACTGTTTTCTTAACCATATTCATTGCTGACTCAGGGCTGCGTGTACGATAAGATCCTGAACACATATAAATAGGCTAGTAGAGCCTAGCCTAAATCTCATATTTTCTGAGACGACGTTTATACTCTGCTATTCTTCTTCCTCCTCAAATCTCTTCAGAAAAATAGAATAATTAGTTTAGGAAAATTATGATTCAAGATCTAGAGGAAAAGGATGAATATTAATAAAGAAGGTGTTCAAAATTTTATTCGAAGTAAGGTAATTTCTTAGATCTGGTCTATTTGAATTTCACATCTTTCTTCCCTTCTTCTTTTAGTTAAGAATTGTGAATCCATGGTTATTTATGGTATAAATCCAGTCAGGGGAACCATGGAATGCTAGATCTGGACCAGATTCAAGATTTGGAAAGCAATAAGGTCAGTGGATTTAAAATATACCTTTTGAACAATGGTATATTTATCGTTTGACATTCCCCATTAATATGCAACGTAAATCTGACAGAACGGTTAATATGTTTATAGGTTGAAATATTAATATGTTGGAATATTAATACATTGAAATGTTAATATGTTGAAATGTAAACCTGTTAAAATACGTGTAACGATTACTATTGTATACATACATGTTTTAATTACATGTTAACCTGTAACATATTATGTACTTGAACCCTTAACTGTACAAATTGGGATAATTACATGTTAAATTATCATATTACAGTAATTACATGATTAAATGATTACATATTAGAATTGAATATCTATACAAATCCTGTAATGACCATTTTACATGTATATATACATATATACATATACATACATATATATATATATATATATATATATATATATATATATATATATATATGAATGACTTTTATTTTGTTTTCAAAATTCAAACGGTATTGTATCGTTATTTGATTCTTACCATATTTCTTTGATTACAGCCCTATTTTGAACTTTTCTCTTGTATATATATATATTTTTGCACAAATATACATATATATTCTCATATACATATATAAATATATTTTTCTATACTTCCTTATATGTATATTTTTTTCTTATATGTGCATTTATACATATTTTCTCTTTAGAACATGTGTTATTTTAGCCGTTTGCCTTAAAACAAAAAAATGGCGCTTGCGAGGGTCGAACCTTGCATCTCTCACTTGAAAGTTACATGTTTTAACCGACTGGACTACTTAGGATTTTGTTAACAAGGCTTGGAACAATGGTGGTTATTGTTCATTTCTTATTCATACTTTTCATGTTTGTTACAATATTTCATTTAAACCATTGCATGTAACCCTATCAATTTGCATGCATCTTTTTCTTTCAATTTTTAATGCATAATATTTGTAAGCCATTCAATGCAACATAAAAATAGTGCATGCAACTGATTTCTTCTTTCTGTTAATGCATGCATTACGTTGTTATTTACATTAATCTTTTCTTCTTTCTCAATGTATGTATTTATTACATGCATTCATGTATTATCATTTTTTAAAATATTTATGTCCTTGCATATATATACACGTGTGCGCTATTTAAATATTTAACTGTTATAAAATGCGAGGTTACATTCTCCCACCATTAGGAAATTTCATCCTGAAATTTGATAGGGGTAAAATGGATAACCCCTCGCATAATATCCATCCATCATGTGTGCATCCAATTTTTGCAAACATTGTGGACTTGTGAAAAAGTGTAATACAACATAATAATACATGTATGCCTAAGCGGTACCTCCTATGTGTATGCAAATTTTTCAAAAATCCTTTGAAAACAAGATGCGCACATCCTAAATATACTGGGAATTATACATAAATGCAATATTTTGAAAATCAAAATACGTTTTTATCCAAATTTTCCTACACTCTTGCATAGAAAGAGTGCAATTCATCCAATTGTTTCATCCAAAATCCTACCAATCAACTTTATTTTTTGAATTTCAGAAAAATCTAATTTTCTAAATTCGATTTCTAATGTTACAAAAAAGTGGAAAACGGAAAACTTCACATCTTCCATTTTTCTTTTATGTACCTTTTCCATTTGTTCTTGGATTTTATGTAACTAATTTTAAAGATTCCCTATTTTCCTATCCAAGCAAAGCCCATATAAGAAAATTTTCTTTGTTACAGATTTACTTTTTCAACTTATCTTGGAAAATTTTACTCTTATTCATCTTTTCTCGTAAATTTCCATTTCTTTAACTATCATGTTTGTGGCTTTACTAAATTTGTTGTTTCCGTTATGCAATTACTCTTTTCATAGATTATTTAACTTAATCCTCTAATTTTAGTTTTGTTTCAAATAAGCCTTCTGGTCCTTCGACTAAAACGGGAAAACACACGCTCTACACAGCTACTACTAAGGGCCAAGAATCTCAGGACTATGTCCCCCTCAGACAGAAAATTCAAACAACAATATGTAAACACTTACTTGCTCTTTACTGTCTAGTAGTCACTACTAGTTCTTGCTGTGTACTAACAGAGATTTTTAAACAACAACCTAGGCTTTTCAATGCTTACACATTCTACGTGTAACAACACAAATTACGACAAACCGATTTTTTTTCAAAATTCCAATCAATTGATACTCAGGTTGTTATGCTCTGGTATCCTGCGGGAAAGACAGAGACATAAAATATGTTAGAGCTCAGAAAACATCTCACAACGGAATGAATAAAATATAATATAATCAAAGTATAGCCTTACCATTATTGCCTAACCAGTATCCAAAGCAATAACGTCTCTGCCACAAATCTAACCTACGAGTATGTTATGAGGAGGGGATCAAAACATAAGTTCTGGTGACTTGATTTAAATTATACACTTTGGATAAACCTACATATACCCTTTAGTCATATTTTCTTATTTATTAGGTTACTTCGTTTTATAACACTCAAGGCTTACACACACGTCGTACCCATTTACTTCCCAGTAGATTAACCTAATATAGTATATATGTAGCAACCCCTCAATAATGAGGTACAACCCATGGTGCGCCACTTGCATGGTCTCTACCGTAATGCCATAGAAATGAACACAGTCCCTCATTCGACGCCGGAGTGATATACGGATCTCTATATAACAATGTTACGTTCCGCATGTATCCGTCATTACTGTGCTACGAAGCATACAAACCGCTATTGTCGATCGAATCAGATTTCATATGGAAGCAATGCCCTCAAGTCTACGATACGCCACCCAGAGCCAACATGCATGTATCTAGACTGTCCCACATATGTATCATCAATTGTAGCTCGACGCCTTAACCACACGTCCTCTAATGTGCACCGAGTTACGTGGCAGGGAGATACAAGGAACAGAGAACTCGATCGGGAACTTTTCCATATTTGTACAGGTCCGTCTTTAAGAGCCTCTATATACAGATATTCCTAGGGTCTGTTTTCACGGTGGCTATTGCCCCACATCGGCCCCTCCCTCAACTAGTAAAGACTACAAGAGCTAAAAGACTGCCCTTAAAAAAACAATCTAAACATCCATTTGGCGTTTTCCTTCAACCACCGTACCCTGATAGTGAAAGGTGAATGGTCTATTGTTTTAACTCTAGTCTTTTCGCATCCCACTAGCTGCCGATGATGGGTACCTGACAATCTACTATCCTTGTTGGTCGTGACCCTTCGCCTCTCCATTGAGGCAACCGCTGAATGCCCTAGTGTCACCGCGTCAAAAAATTCTGACTGCATAGCTACTTTTGTAGTCAAGGACCACCCACCTAGTAGTTACGCACAGACACAACCTCTGCAAGCACAGCCTAAACATCTGCCACCGCACAGAGGACTACTAGGAGTACCTTATGTATCCCAGGAAGTCGCGTGCTTCCCCTTCCAGTCCTTCGGAGCCAACAGAATAATCAGATAAATGTGTGCTCCCCTTGTTCCTTATAAAATCACGATGATCTACCTCGTTGGGTTATTCACCCTCAAACGTGCGGACTGGTCCAAGTGCCTCACTTTAATGTGTTGTTAGACCTTATGTCCAAACATTCTTTTACGCGCTTGCTTTACCTCATCAGGTTTCCATTTAACTTGGTTATTCTAATTCATATTGAATTCTTAATCAAGTTACCAAGTTCCTCTTGCTTATTAATTTCAATTATATAACTTAACCCATTTAAGTTTATTTATAAGCCCACAACATGTTATTCTCTAGATTGTGGTCCAAGGTTTGTAATCCACAGTCCCTTTATATTCTTGTTTGATTTAATCGTTACAATAACATGTTCTACTTAATATGTAATTAAGTATATCCCAATTGACATGTTTTCCGTTTAACATGTCAGTCATTATTTATGATTAAATATAACTTATTTCATAAGTTTTCCTCATTCTTTCCCATTTAATCATAATTCCATTTTACACTGTTACTACAACTTATCGTCGTTTACTTATTAACTCAGTTCTTTTCAATAAGGTCCATTAATAAGATTCTCTACCCATTTATTATAACCTAAGTTTTAATTTTCTCTTGTCCCTAGGACAAGTCCAAACATGTTATTCTTATCAGCGGATTTTAGACTTCCAAGTTTACAGATTACTTAATTTATAGTTAAGTACAACTTCTTATATTTCATATATTTCCCCCATTTTCTCAACTTGTTTCTATCTTTCCACATTTACTGATTACTTAAGTTATAATTAAGTGTCCCTTATCTCATTTCACCAGTTATCCCATTTCCTTACTAGTTTATTATAACCTATGTTATAATCTTCACTTGTCCCTTGGACAAGTCTACCTATTATACAATATTTTCATTAATGTTATTTATTTATAATAGGTTATTATCATTCCCCGTTTAAACCATTAACTGTTGTAATCTATTATTCTTCATTACTTGTAATATATGTTCCTTATCTTATTAAGGAAAAAACTTTATGCATCTTATCAGTTTGAGTTATAGAAGGAATCAGTGACTTATTTTCATAACGTATTCCCATCTAAATTCGTGGTGGTAAGTAATTTCTTTCCTGTTTCTTACCCTATGTACTGTGGCTTACTTGCGACTAAGTTCTCAAAAATTGGTCATTTAGGGAAATACATCACTTTTCTTTCGTATTACACTAACTCAGTGTTATCCCTGTTAAAGCACTGAATCGACCTCAATCGTATAGGATGGTCGGTACAAAAGTATCGGTTCGGTCGGACTGGCCAAAGGCATTGGGTCGATCCATAACAATGGACTTGTCACTACAGAGTGGATCGGTCAGTATCAAAGAACTGGATCAGTCACAATTTATGGACTGGGTCGGCCAATTCATATATTTGTATCAGTCACTACAAGGACCACTTATTCAACATGCATGGAAATAGCATATCATACATGAAACATACACATAATTCAACAATATGACTTGGCATTGCAAAGACCAGTTCATGTCCTAATGTACAAAAAATGAAAGAAGTTACTCATCTACGTGAAGTATTAAAATAGTCATTGGTTTACGCGTGATATGTGAACCACGTTTATTCTCATAACAAGCAAAGGGAAATTCACACAAGAAATATAATGCATTAGTTCATGTACATAGACATAGTGCGTCGATAGTTAATGAAGTACATCAGTTCACTGTTGAAACATATATACAATGCAAATATTGAAGTACACATTACAAGTGAGAACATTCCAACCGTGAGTTCTAGGTTAAAGCGCATTCAATGGGAGATGGAACTATTATGCAAAGACAATACAAAGTGAATTGATCATTATAGTGTACACCAGCATAAGGAAAAGGCACACATGTGAATGCATGAAACACCTTCATTAGATCGGGTCCGCTCCGAAGTTTGAACCACTCCAAAAGTGTAAACTGGGTCAGTTATAAACCAGCATAAGGTGGCACTGCTATTTGCATGAGACCAGACATGTACTGTTTGCACGTAACAAATTGTGTACTTCAAACATTATCTGATTGTGTTGGCTAAAAGTTAAGGGCGCCATCTTGTTGATCAAATATGAGATGAAAAAATACATTGGCAAGCATAACCAAGTGTTTGATTTGATATTGTCTAATGGGACTAAAAGTGATGTGGTGCATTTTTGGATTGTGGGATAATGTTTAAATGTTAATGTGATGTTATGGGAATGCTTAAAGTACAACGTGTAATATGAACCATTAGATCATGAAGGACCACTTGTTTGTTGATTACATAAACCATGCCAGAACATAAGATTTGTGTAATAAATGCCTGGGAGCAGTTTGTAGTGCACGTGGATCGGTCTTATGGTGTAAAGGTGGTCCGGTGCATTAATGTAAAAGTAGATCGGTAATAAAATGAAGTTATGGATCGATATTAAAATTGTAAAATGGATCGGTACCATTCATATTGAATGGATCGGTGCGTTCAAATATGGATCGGTCCTATAATGATGCGATTTGGATCGGTACAGTAATGCAGAGGGGAACAGTATATTAATACAAAAAGAAACTCGCTTGGGCATAATACATATGCGGTGGCTTGTTTGTAAATAAAGGTAGGTTGGTGCTGCATGAATTATTTGGATCGGTCTGTAAAGTAGAGGGCAACATCCCTGTAATTAGTTAGCGCCTAATCCACGTTAACACCCGATCCAACCTTGCGCCCGATCCAAGTTACCACCCGATCCAACCTTGCGCCCGATCCAAGTTACTACCCGATCCAAACTCCACACTCCATAATTACGAAACTGCCACTACCTTCAAACTTTTTCTATAAATAGCCCCTTGCTCCATGATTCAAGGGACTGATTCCACTACCTCGAAGGGCTGCCTAAATCATTCCTAAACCACTCTAAAGCTTCCAAAACTTCATTAATGGAAGCCAAACTTCTCTCCTCCTTCCTCCAACATGAGATGGATCTTATCTTCTCCAAGCACCATTAATTCACACTTTGATCCACTCTAAGTGATCTCCAATCGCCATAGCTCCTCCTTAATGCATAGATCTAAAATCATTTTCATGATAGAACCAAGGAAAAGCATATAATTACGCAATCCAAGCCGTTCCTTCTCGAATCAAAGTGCGATCTAAAGCAGAAAGAGAGAGATAAGTGGAGAATTATAACTAAAGTGGTCAAGCGTAATTAATGCGATGTATAAGATAATAAAATTTGTAATTCTCTCCATAATGATGAGAAGTGATTGGAAAGTGGATGTAGATTCATAGCGAATCGAATCACTATAAAAATCCTGTGTCTTTTACTTGTCCTTCCCCGTTTATTTTTGCGATTGTGGCCCTTTTTAATTTCGAACCATAATTGGTGAAGTGTGATTTCACACCCTTGGTGTTGATTCCAATTTTGAGATCAACATTGGGTGCCCACTGTGGGGCCGCGTTCGCTTCTCCTACCTCCTCTCACACTCTCACAAGGTTAAACACTTTGCCATTAAAGTATTAAGTCACATCCTTCTTCAAAATTATGGCCAAGTCTAAGAAGTCCGCTAGCAAAACCATCATAGAAGCCGATGATGTTGCTAATGAAGAAACACCGCTTGCAAACCGTTTTGAAGTTGGCAAAAATTCAAAAAGCAGAGCCAGTGTGACCAGAAATGAACTAAAAATCACTATTGCCAACGTCAAAAATCGAGTGGATGCCTCTACTAAAATGACGATGGAGAAACTTGACACCATTTTTAATGCTCGATCAAATCCAACCCCTCCGAAAGTGCATGTGGATCTCGAAGAGAATGATAAATCGCTCGCTTCCGATCATAACCGCAACGATAATAAGGAAGACAATTATGAATGGGCAAGCGACAAGGACTAAGGTAACATCGAAGAATTGAGATCAAAAGCTAAGAATCATTCCGAAGTAGATGCTCGAATGATCGCTTACCCTATCATGGGGGCACTCCCTCGTCGGGGAGGCAAAGCACCTAAGCTCTCTAATCGAGATCATATGCCCAGATGGACATTTGGTAAAGAGCTCAGCTTCACAGAGCACCATAACACCAAAGAATATATCTCGGACATGATAGAACAAGCCATGAAAAAGAATCAAGCTAGCAAAGACGACGAAAAAAATGGGACTTCTCCCCCGATAGGACTCCGTTCACCGAAAGTATCCTCGAAGCAGAATGTCCAAGGAAATTTAATCCTCCGACTTTGCCTCCATACAATGGCCGAGTTGATCCCTACTACTTCCTGTTCAAATATGTGTGGCATATGAGCGCAGCTAAAGCGACTGATGAAACTAGATGCACCTAGTTTCCCCTTTATCTAGAAGGTACCGCATCATTATGGTTCACTAAGCTACCACACAAATCCATAGACCGTTTCTCCAACCTAACCAAAAAGTTCAAGTAGCAGTTCCTCTTGTATGCTACCAAAGCCAATGACGCTATAACTCTCTCAGCAATGAAGCAAAAGCCAGGGGAAACTGTCAAAGCCTTCCTTGGTCGATTCAATATCGCCATGTTTGAAGTAAGGAATCCGGAACCACGTATAGTCCTCATGGCTCTACTCGATGCTATAACAAAACGAGCGAATTCGGAAGATGGATAAAGATGAAGGAACCGGCTATGCTTGACAAGTTCTATAAGAAAGCAGAAGAGTACATGAGTGTGGACGATAATCCTACACCTCTTCAGATCATTGGTGGTAACCAACTCCTTGAGGCTCCTAAAAGTTTAGTTATTCAACCTAATCATAAGAGTACGTAGGGGCAGAAGCGTGCCAACAACGGAAACGACAACAAAGCTAATAAAAAGTTTCGTCCTCTTGACTCGTCTGATCTAACACCTCTCAGTGATACTCCTGAGAACATTTACCTTGCCACAAAGGATGCAGAAGATTATCCAGAGCCTAAGCCAATGAGAATGAATGACCATCAGGCCAAATCTGGGAAGTTTTGTCGGTATCATAATCAGCCAGGCCACAACACCAACGAGCGCTGAAAACTAAGATCATTGATCGAAGAGCTGATTAAGAAGAACCATTTGCAATAGTATGTGAAAAATTCTGGAGATGAAAATCTTTCTGCGACTACCCAGGGGCAAGGGGCATTAAATGACCAATTCGGTCCAAGCAACGTAGATTCTGCTCACGCTGTGCCAAGGCTGATAATCAACTGATGACCGTTGATGATGATCTAATATCTACAACACAAAATAAGCTATCTCTATTGCATTTACTTTACTTCTCGCATTACTTTACTTTCCGCTATGTTCTACTTTCCTATAAATAGTCTCTAATGATTTACATGCATTGTACCGAACAATAGCTCTATGAATGAAGTTTTACCTGCCTGTATAAATCTCTGACTTGCCACATTTATACGAAAAAATGTTAAAAGACGATTTCTCATTATAGGCTATCCAGGGAGCGCTTGCTTCCTCACAACCCGACCAAGTGAGACAACCCCGATAATACCGAGAAAGTCCCGATAAATCAAGCGCCCAGGAAGTTAGCAAGTAGCCATGGATCCAAAACCTTAAAGGTTTACAGGAGTCTAGGGCACCTCAGTTGGGTAGCGATCACTTACCGAGTTAAGTTACTCCGACCGATGGCTGAGGTTTGCTCTTCGGGTCGATGCAACCCTAACCTTTACCTCATGGTTCATGGAAGTCTAGGATGCTTCAGTCGGGCATCGATCACTTACCGAGTTAAGTGGCTCCAACCGATGACTGATCACTGCTCCGTGAATCAACCTCAACTTTACCTCATGGTTCATGGAGGTCTAGGATGCCTTAGTCGGACAGCGATCACATACCGAGTTAAGTGACTCCGACCGATGACTGATGCCCACTCCATGGATCAGCTCAACCTTACCTCATGGTTCATGGAGGTCCAAGATGCTTCAGTCGGGCAGCGTTCACTTACCAAGTTAAGTGACTTCGACCGATGACTGATCGCCACTCCGTGAATCAACCTCAACCTTAACTCATGGTTCATGGAGGTCCAAGATGCTTCAGTCGGGCAGCGATCACTTACTGAGTTAAGTTACTCCGACCGATGACTGATCTCCGCTCCGTGAATCAACCTCAACCTTACCTTATCGTTCATGGAGTTCCAGGATGACTCAGTCGGGCAGCGATCACTTACCAAGTTAAGTGACTCTGACCGATGATTGATGCCCGCTCCATGGATCAGCTCAACCTTACCTCATGGTTCATGGAGGTCCAGGATGCTTTAGTCGGACAGCGATCACTTATCGAGTTAAGTAACTCCGACCGATGACTGATCACCGCCCCGTGAATCAACCTTAACCTTTACCTCATGGCTCATGGAGGTCCAGGATGCTTCAACTGAGTAGCGATCACTTATCGAGTTAAGTGACTCCGATCGAAGACTAATGCCCTCTCCATGGATCGAATCAACCTTATCCTTATCCCAATGGTTCGCGGGAGTCCAAGGCACCTTAGTCGGGCAGCGATCACTCACCAAGTTAAGTGACTCCGACCGATGACTGATGTTTGCTCTGCAGATCGATGCAACCTCAACCCTCACCCAATCTTCGTGGGAAATAGCATTGCAAAACGATGCGACAACCAAAAATATTTTCCTCAGAAAAAGTAGCTTCTCTTAGCAGAGATCAACATTCAATGAACTCTACAATGTTAAGTCAGTCAACAGGAGAAGACAAAACATTGGATTAAAATGAACTCTCCAAAACACAAGGCATTTAATGGGATCTCCAACGTCATAACTGATCAACAAAGCAAACAAAAATTGAGCTATAGGAAAATTTCTTCTCATAATGAAGACTGGTGATGACCACTAGAGCCGGGGCACCAATAATTAAAGACTTCTCCGAATAGAAGCAGAGAATAATCAAAATTCGTGTTTCCCAATTGAGAAATATCATACACCATCATGTAAGTCATTAAAGCGATGTTGTTTTATTACCACTAAGTGATTTTAAGTGTTAAAGCAGATTCGAATTAGAATATCGTGTCTGTGTAGATAACATTTGATGAGTTTTAAACCATCAAGTAAAATAATTCTGTGCAGACACCTTATTCAAGACCAAATTCGTTATAATTCATTTTCTGATGGTTATCTAATCCGCTATCGATATGGACGACCGATAGTAAATTATAAGTCCAAAATTGTGCTATCGTTTGTTTTAACTATAAAACAGGAAACACAAGGCATATGAATTCAAAGCATGGTTCACAATAGCAAGGCAAAAGATATAACAGAATCTCAGTGCAAAATATATCAACAACAGTGTTTATTTCGAAGCTCGCATTTCTCGCAAGCAAAAAATACAAGCTTCGAGGGGCAAGTATTAACCCTGCCAAAGCACTGAATCGGCCTCAATCACACGGGACGGTCGATACAAAAGTAACGGTTCGGTCGGACTGCTCAAAGGCACTGGGTCGATCTATAACAATGGACCGGTCACTACAGAGTGGATCGATCAGTATCGAAGAACCAGATCGGTTACTATTGATGGAACGGGTCAGTCAATTCATATATTTGGATCGGTCACTACAAGGACCACTTATTCAACATGCATGGAAATAGCTTATCATACACGAAACATACAAGTAATTCAACAGTATGACTTGGCATTGCACAGACCAGTTCATGTCCTAATGTACAAACAATGAAAGAAGTTACTCATCTATGTGAAGTGTTAAAATAGTCATTGGTTCACACGTGATATGTGAACCACGTTCGTTCGCATAACAAGCAAAGGGAAATTCACACAAGAAATACAATGCATTAGTTCATGTACGTAGACGTAGTTCGCCGATACTTAATGAAATACATCAGTTCGCTGTTGAAACATATATACAATGCAAATATTGTAGTAAACATTACAAGTGAGAACATTCCATCCGTGAGTTCCAGGTTAAAGCACATTCAATAGGAGATGGAACTATTCTGCAAAGACAATACAAATTAAATTGATCATTATAGTGTCATGCCAGCATAAGGAAAAGGAACACACATGAACGCATGAAACACCTTCATTGGATCGGGTCCGCTCCGTAGTTTGGACCACTCCAAAAGTGTAAACTGGGTCGGTTATAAACCAGCATAAGGTGGCACCGCTATTTGCATGAGAGCAGACATGTACTGTTTGCACGTAACAAGTTGTGTACTTTAAACATTTTCTTATTGTGTTGGCCACAAATGAAGGGCAACATCCTGTTGATCAAATATGAGATGAACAAACACATTGGAAAGCATAAACAAGAGTTTGATTTGACATTGTCTAATGGGACTAAAAGTGACGTGGTGCATCTTTAGATTGTAGGATAATGTTTAAATGTTAACGTGAAGTTGTGGGAATGCTTAAAGTATAATGTGTAATATGAACCATTAGCTCATGAAGGACCACTTGTTTGTTGATTACATAAACCATGCCAGAACATAAGGTTTGTGTAATAAAGCGCCTGGGAGCAGTTTGTAGTGCACGTGGATCGGTCTTATGGTGTAAAGGTGGACCGGTGCATTAATGTAAAAGTGGATCGGCAATAAAATGAAGTTATGGATTGATATTAAAAATGTAAAATGGATTGGTACCATTCTTATTGAATGGATCGGTGTGTTCAAATATGGATCGGTCCTATAATGATGCGATTTGGATCGGTACAGTAATGCAGAGGTGATCAGTATATTAATATAAAAATAAACTAGCTCGGGCATAATACATATACGGTGGCTTGTTTTTAAATAAAGGTAGATCGGTGCTGTATGAATTATTTGGATCAGTCTGTAAAGTAGAGGGCGGCATTCCTGTAATTAGTTAGCGCCCGATCCAAGTTAACACCCGTTCCAATCTTGCGCCCGATCCAAGTAAACACCCAATCCAACCTTGCGCCCGATCCAAGTTACTACCTGATCCAAACTCCACACTCCATAATTACGAAACTGCCACTACCTTCAAACTTCTTCTGTAAATAGCTCTTTGCTCCACAATTCAAGGGATCGATTCCACTACCCCGAAGTGATTCCTAAACCATTCCTACACCACTCTAAAGATTCCAAAAATTTCATTAATGACCGCCAAACTTCTCTCCTCCTTCCTCCAACATGAGATGGATCTTATCTTCTCCAAGCACCATTAATTCACACTCCGATCAACTCCAAGTGATCTCCAGTCACCATAGCACCTCCTTAATGCACGGATCTAAAATAATTTTTATGATGGAACCAAGGAAAAGAATATAATTACGCAATCCAATCCGTTCCTTCTCGAATTAAATTGCGATCTAAAGCGGAAAGAGAGCGATAAGTGGAGAATTATCACAAAAGTAGTCAAGTGTAATTAATACGATGTATGAGATGATAAAAATTGTAATTCTCTCCATAATGATGAAAAGTGATTGAAAAGTGGACGTAGATTCATAACGAATCGAACCACTATAAAAGTCCTATGTCTTGTACTTGTCTTTCTCCATTTATTTTTGCGATTGTGGCCCTTTTTAATTTCTAACCATAATTGGTGAAGTGTGATTTCACACCCTTGGTGTTGATTCCAATTTTGAGATTAACATTCGGTCCATTACATCCCTTCCTTTCTTATTTTCTAAGTTAGACATTTAATTATCATCATTGCCATTTATTCATATCTTGATATATATACATACATATATATATATATATGTTTATATATATATGCACTAGACCTCTTACATTAAGCCTACACTTGTGGACGCTGGATTTGCCGGGCGGGTCCAGGCAGACTTCTACCACAAGTTGACTTAACCTCGTGTCTTAGTACCATTGCATGTTTTAATTATGCACTTAGACCACTCACATTAGATTTACTACTCGTGAATGCTAGATATGCCAGGCGGTTCCGGGCAGACTTCTATCACACGTGCAATGTAACCTCGTGTCTAAGAGCGTTTCAATGTCAAATTACAGTGAATCTAGGCATGTTCGTTATTTAACAATTATTCCTATTTCATGTAAATTTTAGGCATATTGTCCTTTTCATATGTTTACTGTAATCCAATTTGCATGTCATCAAATTATGCCAATATTTTGTCGCATGTCATTTTTAGCATGTGTTTAATTCTATTTTGACATGTAAATATTTTAATCAGGTAATTGTTCAAATCCAACAAGCTAAACTTGTCATTTACTCAAGCGAGTCATTTGATTATAACAACAGTAGTCATTACCCATTTTCTAACAAGTTTGTTTTCAACATGTAATCATTCCAACACTTTAAGTGATTCAACATATGAATTATTCATATTAACATCTCAATTTGTTATAATAGCAATTCTTAACTATTCTGGCAAATTTAATTATACAAAATGGGGAATGGTAAACGATAACATATTATTATCTAAAATGCTATAGCTTAAACCCACTCACCTCGTACGCTTTCCTAATTCCAGATCTGATCTAGTTTTAGCATCCACGGTTTTTCCCTTAAGCGGATTCAAAACCTAATGACCATGGATTGATTATTTTCATTAAAAGAGAAAGGAAAGAAAGAGGAAGGAATTTTAATAGATCGGATCTAGAAAGTTACCTTACTTTAATACGAGATCTGAATACCCATTTACAAGTATACGTTTCTTTCCTTTAGATGTGGATTTCGAATTTTTCCTAGACTATTATTCTTAATTTTCTGAATAGATTTAAGAAGACGGAAGAATGATAGAGCCTCCGCGTAGCCTTAGAAATATGGGGCTTAGGGTTGGCTCTACAAACTTATGTATAGGTGTAGTAGAAAGCTCTGAACCTTCGGATTTAATTAAATTAACTCCGAACCGCGCATACACGTCACACAATGTCATATAAATGCACTGCAACAACTATGGGTCCTCACGCGTTATATGTGCTCTGCTATTTTTATATGTTAACATTTATTAATTTTAAAACATTAATTTGCTTCCTTTTTATTCTTCTGATTTTTAATATTTATTAATTAAATGTTTATCACTTGCTTGTTATGTCTCCTTTAATTAATCTTGTTCTTGTTACAAGACATACCCGCTTTTGAATTTCAAATTTGTGTGCCACAAATATTTATGTTCCCTTCATTATTTCATGCGTTACCTTTTTATTTTCTTTTTCTTATATGCATTATTTAATTATTTAATTGCTACAAAAATGTGGGGTCTTATACTACGGGAACTTGCCATTATACCAAGATAATTCTTGCTATTTACTCCGTAGCCTCAAAAACTTTTCCCGTCTTCCCTAGGCACTAGTCCTTACCTACTCCATACTTTTTGAAACACAGTTTGGCCTTTTCATTTGAATTTTCTTCCAAAAATTCAAAAGTGTTAAAAATTCTTTTTCTTCACCAAAACTAGCTTTTGCCAAACCATGAAACTTTTCATTTTATAACAAAATGTAGATCAATTTTTTTTTTTTCAAATCACAAAAACTGGAGTAGATAAGGACAACTATTTCTTAATCAGGTTTACGACTTGTTCTTGCTTATAAGGTCAGTTCAATTTCCTACTACAAGGTGCAAACATCTACTCTATTCTTAATTTCTACAACTTATTTTTTCCACCCAAAAATTTTTCTCTTTTAAAATAATTTAACAAAAATGATTGTTAAAAGAATAGAGATTTCCAAAACTTTCTTTACTGAAAATTTCAGCTTACAACATTTTCTAAGTTTTGCTTTTTAATCCTTTCATGCAACATAACAAGAAAACTAGCGAGCTATGCATGCTCTATAATGTGCAACTTTTTACCGAGAGAATTTTATTTTAGACAATTTTTTCACAAGAAATCACTACTTCCAAAATATACCCCATTTTACATCAAAATTCAATATGTATTCTTCTAATATGTTTTTACATATTTCTAAAACTATAACTTTTAAGACTAAACCTTAAAAACACCTTAAACCAGTTTCCAAAAACTTTTACAATTTCAAGTTCTTGAAAGTTAACTACGGGGTTAGACTCAAAGTGGGTTTCCAATCTTAACAAGGCTTTCCTAGACACTCCCACAAAGTCAATTCTCTCAACCATATATATTCCTAATCTATTTTCCTCTTTTTAACCTTTTCCAATTTACAGGGTTTTACAGCTAAACCCACTAACCTAAAATACTATTATATGGGATTCACCTTTCTTCCATACAAAGTATATTGTACACTTCCTACCCAAATTTCTAAGGGGCTCAGATTTCCATATTCATTCCTTTAGTGTACAAAACAGATACCCTAATTCTCACCATATTATGCTCTTTCTATTTAATGGATTCATCTATGGATCTAGGTATATATATAATATATATAACATATTTATATTTTTTAAAAGTACAAATATGTTCACTAACTATTTATACAGGAATCCTAAACCTAAGCTATGATACCAGATGTAACAACTCGAATTCCAACGGACCATTTTTTTTTTCAAAATTCTAATCTTTCGAAACTCGTGTTGGTTGCTTTGGTATTCTGCTGAAAAGACAGAGATATAAAATATATCAGAGCACATAAAACATCTCACAGGGGAATGGATAAAAATATAATATACTCAAAATATAGCCTTACCCAAATAATAATACCGCTTAGCCAGTATCCAAAGCTATCATATCTCTGCTACAGATCTAACCTGCGAGTATATCATGAGGAAGGGGTCAGAACACAACTTCAGGTGATAGGTTTTAAATTACACACTTTGGATAACCCTATATATACCGTTCTATTACATTTTCTTATTTATTAGGTTACTTGGGTTAACATAACTCAAGGCTTACACACACGTCGTACCCATTTATTTTCCAGTGGATTAATAATACAACATATATGTAGCTACCACCAAATTAAAGTACACCCCATGGTACCCCACTCGTACGGTCTCCGTCGTAATTCCATAGAAATATACACAGTTCCTCATTCTACGCCGGAGTGATGTACAGATCTCTGCATAACAACGCTACGTTCCACATAGAACCGCCATCACCGTGCTACTTAAGCATACGGGCTGCCACTTTTGATTGAATCAGATCACAGAGTAATGACCTAGATTCTACGAAATGCATGTATCTAGACTTTCCTATATACATATCGTCACTTGTACTTGATGCCTTATCTACACATATCCTCTACTATGCACCGAGTCTCGTGGCAGGGCTGTACAAGAAACACGGAACTTGGTTGGTAGCTTTTCAGATATCTATATACACAGACGCTAAGTTCTACATTTTCAGTGGCTATGGTCTCACATGACCCCTCCCTCAACTAATGAAAGATGAACCAGATTCAAAACTAATGACCTAGTCCAAGAGCAAACAACAAATCCTAATTGGGATGTCCTTCACCTATAGCCTAGATAGCTAAAGGTCTATGGTCTGTTGGTTTAGCTATATGCCTTTCCGCATTGTGCATCATGTGTAACAACCCGAATTCCGATAGGTCGATTTTTTTTTCAAAATTCTAATCTATCGAAACTCGTGTTGGTTTGCTCTGGTATCTTGCAGAAAGAGAGGGACATAAAATATGCCAGGCTCAGAAAATATTTCACAACGGATGGATAAAGTATAATATAATCAAAGTGTAGCCTTACCGTATTAATAATACTGCCTATCATGTATCCAAAGCTACCAGGTCTCTACCACAAATATAACCTGTGAGTATGTTATGAGGAGGGGTCAGAACACAATTTCTGGTGACTGAATTTAAATATACACTTCGGATAATCCTACATATACTGTTCAATCATATTTTCGTATTTATTAGGTTACTTAGGTTAGCAGCACTCAAGGCTTACACACACGTCGTACCCATTTACTTCAAAGTGGGTTAACCTAATATAGTATATATGTAGCTTCCCCTCAATATTGAGGTACACCCCATGTTACCCCACTCGCACGGTCTTCACCTAAAGCCACAGAAATTATCGCAACCCCTCATCCTATGTCGGAGTGACGCACGGATCTCTACATAACAACGTTCTGTTTCACATACATCTGTCACTACTACTCTACGTAAGCGTACGAGCAACTACCGTCGATCGAATTAGATTTCATACCGGAGTGTTGCCCTCAAGTCTATGGTACACCACCCAGAGCTGACATGCATGTATCAAGACTGTCTCAAGAAAGTATCGTCAATCGTATTAGGTGCCATAATCGCACATAATTTGCGCCAAGTTCCGTGGTAGGGCTATACATGAAACAAGGAACTTGGTCGGGAGCTTTTCCGTATACATCCATCATGTGTGCATCCAATTTTTGCAAACATTGTGCAAAGTGAAATACAACGTAATAATACAGGTATGCCTAAGTGGTACCTCCTATGTGTATGCAAGTTTTTCAAAAATCCTTTTTAAAATATGATGCTCACATCCTAAATACACCGGCAGTTCTACATAAAAGCAATATTTTGAAAATAAAAATACATTTTTATCAAAATTTTCCCACACTCTTATTGAGTAAGAGCGTAGTTCATCCAGTTGTTGCATCCGTAATCCTACCAACCAACTTTATTTTTCGAATTTTAGAAAAACCTAATTTTCTAAATTCGATTTCTTATGTTACGAAAAGGTGGAAAACGCAAAATTTCACATCTTTCGTTTTTCTTTTATGTACCCTTTTCCAACCATACTTGGATTTTATGTAACTATTTATAAAGATTCCCTATTTTCCTATCCAAGCACAACCCATATAAGAAAATTGTCTTTTGTTACTGATTTTATTTTTCATCCTATCTTGGAATTTTTTTATCTTTATCCATCTTTTCTCATAATTTATCATGTTTATTACTTTATTGAATTTGCTGTTCTTTTTTGTTGTACCATTTCTATTTTCTCAGCTTATTTAATTATCAGATCTAGGTTTAGTTTTCAAATAAGCCTTCTAGTCTTTCAAGTAAAACAGGAAAACAGACACTCTACACAGGTACTACTAAGGGCCAAGAATCTCGAGACTATGTCCCCCTCAGACAGAAAAGTCTAAACCATGGGATCCATGACAGGTTCAGGTGTTATCCTAACTACCCAACAAGAGCAAAATAACGGAACAATCCCAACCGAAATGTAGTAACGGGCTTTACCTCTTAACATGAAAATTAACAAGAAGATCTAAACACTTACTTGCCCTTTTTACTATCTAGTGGTCACCACTAGTCCTAGCTGTGTACCAATAATAATATCATGCAACATCCTAGGATTTTAAATGTTTACACATTCTGCGCGAACTTACTATTATTTCAAGATAATTCTCGCTATTTACTTCATAGCCTCAAAAAAAAAATCCCATCTTTCCTAGACACTAATCATTTCCTACTCCATACTTTTTAAAGCATGGTTTAGCCTTTTCATTTAAATTTTCTTCTAAAAATTTAAAAGTGTCAAATCTTTATTTTCCTCATGAAAACTTACTTTCGCCAAACCATAAAACATGTCATTTTATATATATATATATATAAAATGTAAATCGTTTTTTTTTTCAAATAAAAAACTGGAGTAGATCAGGATAACTATTTCTTAATCGAGTTTATAACTTGTTTTTGCATATAAGGTCAGTTCAATCTCTTACTATAAGGTGCAACCATCTACTCTATCCTTAATCTCTAAAACTTATTTTGGCCACCCACAAAATTTTCTCTTTTAAACGATTTACCAAATATTATTGTCAAAAGAATAGAGACTTTAAAATTTCTTTACTAAAATTTCTTATATGAAATATAACAAGAAAACTAGCGAGCTATACATGATCTATAATATGCACATTTTACTGAGAGAATTTTACTTTAGACAAAATTTTCATGAGAAATCATTGCTTCCAAAATATACCCCATTTTACTTCAAGACCTGATATGCACTTTACATATTTAAAGCTATAATTTTTATGATTAAAACTTGGAAACACCATAAACCCTTTTTCCCAAAACTTTTACAATTTCAAATTATTAAAAGTTAATAATGGGGTTAGACTCTAAGCTGGTTTCCAATTTTCTAGGCTTTCCTAGACACTTCCTTGGGTCAATTATTTTAACTATATATATTCCTAATCCATTTTTTTCCTCTTTTTAACCTTTTCCAATTTATAAGGTTTTACTACCAAACCCACTAATATGAAACATCAACATATGGGATCCTCCTTTCTCTCATTTCAAAATATATTGTACACTTTTCATCCAAATTTCCTGAGGGTCTCAAACTTCCACATTCATTTCTTTAGTGTACAAATAGTCACCCCAATTCTTATCATGTTATACTCTTTCTCTTTTGTGGGTTCCATTATAGATCTCTCTCTCTCTATATATATATATATATACACATTTATAAAAATACAAATACGCTCACTCACAATTTATACAAGAATCCTAAACCTAAGCTCTGATACCAGATGTAACAACCTGAGTTCTGATAGATCGAATTTTTTTCAAAATTCAATTTGATCGAAACTCGTGTTGGTTTCCTCTAGTATCATGTAGAAAAGTGTAACAACCCATAATTTTGGAACCAATTTAAAAATTTTATTTTAGAAATTTTAATGGATTTTGGATATTTGAAATAATTTATTTTAAATAATAATGACAAAAATTTATTTTAATCGAAGTTAGAACGAATAAATTTATTTTAATCATATAACGAGTCTAAAATGGCGCCACAGCTTGAAAAATTGAAGTTGAACTTTAACTGAATGTACAGGATTCAAAATAAACGGGATTTCAGTAAAACAAAAAATATTTAAATCTGTTTAAAAATATCTTTCCAACGAATCTGAAAAATTGAATTTTCATAGCGGGAATAAAAAGTTATGGCCAGTTAAATATATAGAATAGTCGCTATGGAATTTATATATATTTTTTAATATAATAAATAGCCATTTTGCAAATGACCTCCCTTTTAAATGAAACCACTTTTGTTGGATCCGGAATGTCAAATTATTGCAAGAATCCATTTTTCATAATTTTGGGAATTGATATGCGAGCGTGGCAGTAGAAAACGTATTTTGTCAATTTCAATCAAATTGGATCGACCAGAAAATGGCCATTTTTCAAACGATCTTCAAATTTGTCGAATTTAATTTTGTTTGGACCATTTCGTCAAAACATAGCTAGATTTATTTTTCGGAAATTTTTGGAGTTAGTGTGTGGCCCCGGTAAATTAAAATGTATGATCAAATTAAATAATTAAATGATTTATATTTTAATTTAAAGAAAAGTTGGCTGAAACTATCAAATGGGCCGGTGAGACCTAGTCCATTATGTCCGGAATAGGAGTATTTGGCTTGGGGCAACATTTGCTGGGCTTAATATGGAGTTAGTATCAGTTAATGGGTTTTTTTGAAAATTAAAGAAATACATATTATAAATATAGGTCAATAAAAAAATTAGAAACCCTAATTTGTTTCATACGCGGTCAACATTTCACTGAGCCATCGTTCTCCTTTTTTAATGGCTAAAATCGTTTGAAACTCCTCCTCAAATTCTTGGCTAATCTGTTCATTAAAATTCGATACCTCCAAAGCAAACATTGAAGAGCTAGGTGAGCTCTTTCCATCCATACCAACATGATAGAAATTGGTGAAGTATCTTGCATGGATTTCAAGCTCAAACTAGCTGCGTTCGAGCGTAGATAACAACACCGAGGAGCGATCGAGTTTCAAGCCATTCACGGCGGTGGTGTCTTATGCCAAGGTCGATGCCGTGAGACGTTCAGATGGGATTCCGGTCAGCTGTAGGCGCTGCCACGTGGTGCCCTAGATGATGAAGACGTTGGGTTTTATGTTATGAAGTAAGTAACGCACGATGAAGAAGAGAAACAAAGCGGCCCCTTGAACTAATGTAATTATCCGTTTTAAATATTATTATAATTAGTTAATAATCAATTAAATGGTCAAATGTTTAAATCTGTGTATCTTTCTCAAACGAAAACAGAAATCAATGAAACAAATGCATTAGATTCCTATCAGAAAACTCTACATA
This sequence comes from Allium sativum, assembly GCA_030737875.1. Classification (NCBI taxonomy): domain Eukaryota; kingdom Viridiplantae; phylum Streptophyta; class Magnoliopsida; order Asparagales; family Amaryllidaceae; genus Allium; species Allium sativum. The sequence goes on along the minus strand of CM060923.1, from coordinate 532,928,452 downwards.
ATGGAAAAAACTGGAACAAAAACAGAAGCCATTAGAATTTTTGGTTGAATTACATGTCCATATTAATTCAGTGAAACAATTGTTTTATAACAATTCCGAAACCGATCAAGGTGAGAACTCTCTCACAAAATTCTCTTGTACAGTTTTTATTTTATATAAACTGCCATGATGTTTATCTGCATTTTATCATTACAACTGTTTGTTCGCTAAAAACATTTATTAGCTTATATGTGAGAATTCTTTTTAAATAAGTAAAATTAATTAATTATGACTGTATTTAGAAATATTTACAAATACGGTATTAAATTCAGTATGATGTCATTGGCGATTTGATCTATATTGATTGATGCTGTTTGGTGTAATCTGTTAGGTCAAATTGTATATAATGGAATTATGGTGATTTGTCAACAAAAATAAAATTTTCATTTTGTTGAATTAGAATTGACAAAATAAATTTCTCATTTTATTGAATTAGAATTAACAAAATAAAATTGTCATTTTATTGAATTAGAATTGACAAAATAAAAATGTCAATTTTGTTGTATTAGAATTGGCAAAATAAAAATGTCAATTTTGTTGTATTAGAATTGATAAAATAAAAATACCATTTTTGTTGTATTAGAATTGACAAAACAAAAACATCATTTTTGTTGAAATAGATTTGTATGAAAATAAAAACATCATTTTTGTTGAAATGGATTTGTATGAAAATAAAAACATCATTTTGTTGAAATATATTTGTAAAAATAAAATTATCATTTTTATTGTTTTGTTGAAATAGAATTGTCAACATAATAAGATTATCATTTTTATTGTTTTGTTGAAATTGAATTATCAACAAAATAAAATTATCATTTTTTGTTTTGAAATAGAATTGTCAACAAAATAAAATTATCGTTTTTATTGTTTTGTTGAAATAGTATTGCTAACAAAATAGAATTATCATTTTTTAATTGTTTTGTTGAAATAGAATTGTCAATTATCATTTTTATTGTTTTATTGAAATAGAATTATCAACAAAATAAAATTATCATTTTTTATTTGTTTTGTTGAAACAAAATTGTCAACAAAAAAAGAATCATTTTTATTTGTTTTGTTGAAATAGAATTGTCAACAAAATAAAGGAATCATTTTAATTCGTTTTTTTGAAATAGAATTGTCAACCAAATAAAAGAATCATTTTTGTTCGTTTTTGTTGAAATAGAATTGTCAACAAAATAAAAGAATCATTTTTATTCATTTTGTTGAAATAGAATTGTCAACAAAATAAAAGAATCATTTTATTCATTTTGTTGAAATAGAATGGTCAACAAAATAAAAGAATCATTTTTATTCGTTTGTTGTAATAGAATGGTCGACAAAATAAAAATATCATTTATTGTTATAATTAGATTTGTATGCAAATGTAAATGTTATTTTATTTGTTATGTTACATATTAATGTAGGAATTTCAAACAAATAAAAATATCTTTTTTATTTGTTATGCTAAAAATGGATTTGTAAACAAATAATAATATTATTTTCATTTGTCATATTAATCAAGGAATTTGTATACAACATTAAAATATCATTTCTATTGGCTATGTTAAAATATAGAAATATCATTTTTATTTTTTCTATTAAAAATAGAATTGTATACAAACTAAAAGAATATCATCATTTACTATGACGTTAGAATTGTAAAATATGTCATGTAATTGAAATCATCTTTTATTTTGACATTAGAATTGTAAAACATGTCATGTAATTAAAAAATTGAAATTGTTATGCAAATAAAATTTTCTTTTTATTTGTCATTAGAAAAGTAGAAAACATGTATATAAATAAAATACTTCTTTTTATTTGACATTAAAAAAGTAGAAAACATGTATGCAAATGAAATACCTTTTTATTTGTCATTAGAAAGATATAATTATGTACACAAATAAAATCTTCTTTTTACTTGTCATTAGCAACATAGAAAATGTTATGAAAATAAAAGTCTTCTTTTTATTTATCATATAAAAAATAGAATGGTTTTATAAATAAAATTCTTCTTTTTATTTATACATATGAAATGTAGAAAATGTATGGACAATAAAATATTCTTTTTATTTGTATGCATATGAAATGTAGAAAATGTGTAGATAATAAAATACTCTTTTATTGTAACATGAAATGTAGTTGAATCACATACAATTGGTTGCTGGTATTTATTGTGATGGATTCACTATTTGGATTGTGCTCTACCAGTTTATAAGAAAAATATGTTTTTACATTTAGCATTTGGTTGGGTAAAAATATCTATGTGCTAACACCTTGTGAAACACTTCATGATTTGACCATAAAGTGTTTAGCGATGTTGTTTATTTCAAATTTTAATAAATGATTTTGAAATGAGATTTCTTAAGTCAAAAGAATAGTATTCCCGATTTTGGACAGGGAACATTTTATAAAATGTTTTATAAAACAGAAAGGATTTCTAGGGCTATACCCAATAATTTTGAAATGATTTGGAAGTAGAAATTATATAGATTTGAAAGTACTTGTGATTATTATGTTGTGAAATGATTTTCTCCACTTCGGGATATAAAATGATTTAGCAAGTATGTGGCTAGAGATCGGGTAACCCGAGAGCGACTAAAAGTGCGAGGGCGTCCATGTCTTCCCCAATTGGTGGGATAGTGCATTATCCGTGTAGCTGTTAGGTGCACATATATATTGGTTCGGTTAAGGCGCGTACATCCTTGTCTGAGGGAATATGACCAATATTTGGTTTCATACTTGTTTGTATACATTGTTACGTTTTGGAATTCATATTTCCAAATGTTTTGTTTTTGAGATCCGAAGTGAAATCTACTTTATTATAAAAGCTAGATATGTATTTCAAATGATTTGAAATAAAAGAAATCGGGAAATAAAGTCCAAGGAAATAATTTCTGTAAATTGAATTGGATTTTGAAATCTAAGTCTAGGGACTAAGCCTAAATGAGTAGATTAAGGAATTGCATGTTGATTGATGCATTGCAGATCCGTATGTTTATTTATGGTTGATGTTTATGCACTGGAAATCCAATGGAGTAAACCCGTTCCGCGTTAGCGGCGTGGTCCTCTGATTAGCCTTATTGTTAGATAAGTTAAGCAAGATTTCTCATACCAGTCCCATGACTGACTCGTTGCCCATATTTTTACATGGGCAGTCGAGTGGCTTGTTTTGCAGACATTAATTTATTAAGAAGGATTCTGGATTGAAGCTTAAAGCTGTGTCCAGAGCATCAATAGTCTTCTAATGTGTTAGTTTATTTGTTCCGCTGCATTTTATTAAAATTATTGTAAATTATCTTTCGCTTTACTTTATTCGATGTACTCTGATATTCAGTACTCTTATGCAACATTATTAAAATGTTTATAAATGGCTTCTGTTATTTGTTCTGATATGTTGTATGCCCAGAGTTAGCGTATGCGGAATTCAAATGGTCTTAGTCGATTTAGCGATTGATTAGGTCTAGGCAAAATCCACTGTCGTTACACCTGGCACCAGAATTGTCAACAAAATAAAAGAATCGCTTTATTCGTTTTGTTGAAATAGAATTGTCAACAAAATAAAAGAATCATTTTTATTTGTTCGTTGTAAAAGAATGGTCAACAAAATAAAATATCATTTATTGTTAGAATTAGATTTGTATGCAAATGAAAATGTTATTTTAGTTGTTATGTTACATATTAATGTAGGAATTTCAAACAAGTAAAAATATCTTTTTTATTTGTTTTGTTAAAAATTGATTTGTAAACAAATAAAAATATTATTTTTATTTGTCATATTAATGTTGGAATTTGTATACAACATTAAAATATCATTTCTATTGGCTATGTTAAAATATAGAAATATCAATTTTATTTGTTATATTAAAAATAGAATTATATACAAATTAAAAGAATGTCATCTTTTATTTTGACATTAGGATTGTAAAACATGTCATGTAATTAAAATCAACTTTTATTTTGACATTAAATTTTAAAATATGTTTTGTAATTAAAAACATTGAAATTTTTATGCAAATAAAATTTTCTTTTTATTTGTCATTAGAAAAGTAGAAAACATGTATACAAATAATATACTTCTTTTTATTTGAGATTAGAAAAGTAGAAAGCATATATGCAAATGAAATACCTTTTTATTTGTCATTAGAAAGATAGAATTATGTATACAAATAAAATCTTCTTTTCATTTGTCATTAGCAACATAGAAAATGTTATGAAAATAAAAGTCTTCTTTTTATTTGTTATATAAAATATAGAATGGTTGTATAAATAAAATTCTTCTTTTTATTTTTACATATGAAACGTATAAAATGTATGGACAATAAAATATTCTTTTTATTGTATGCATATGAAATATAAAAAATGTGTAGACAATAAAATACTCTTTTATTGTAACATGAAATGTGATTGAATCAAATACAATTAGTTGCTGATATTGATTGTGACGGATTGACTGTTTGGATTGTGCTCGACCAGTTTATGAGCAAAATATGCTTTTACATTTAGCATTGTATTGGGTAAAAATATCTGTGTGCAAACACTTTGTGAAACACTTCATGATTTGACTATAAGGTGTTTGGCGTTGTTGTTTATTTCAAAATTTAATAAATGATTTTGAAATTATTTTCTTAAGTCAAAAGAATAGTATTCTCGATTTTGGACAGGGAACGTTTTATAAAATGTTTTATAAAACAGAAAGGATTTCGAGGGCTATACCAGATAATTTCGAAATGATTTGGAAGTAGAAATTATATAGATTTGAAAGTACTTGTGGTTATTATGTTATGAAATTATTTTTCCTACCTCGGGATATAAAATGATTTAGCAAGTATGTGGCTAGAGATCGGGTGACCCGAGAGCGACTAAAAGTGTGAGGGTGGGCATGTCTTCCCCCATAGGTGGGATGGTGCATTGTCATTGTAGCCGTTAGGTGCACACATACATACATACATACATACATACATACATATATTGGTTCGGTTAAGGCGTGTATAGCCTTGTTTGAGGGAACATGACCGATATTCGGTTTCATATTTGTTTGTGTACATTGTTACGTTTTGGAATTCATATTTCCAAAGTTTTTTTTTGAGATCCCGAAGTGAAATCTACTTTATTAGAAAAGCCAGATATGTATTTCAAATGATTTGAAATAAAAGAAATCGGGAAATAAAGTCCAAGGAAATAATTTCTGTAAAGTGAATTGGATTTTGAAATCTAAGTTTAGGGACTAAGCCTAAATTGGTAGATTAAGGAATTGCATGTTGATTGATACATTGTAGATCCATATGTTTATTTATGGTTGATGTTTATGCACCGACAATCCAATGGAGTAAACTCGTTCTGTGTTAGCGGTGTGGTCCTGTGATTAGCCTTATTGTTAGATAAGTCCACTAAGACTTCTCATACGAGTCCCATGACTGACTCGTAGTTTGTTTCACTTGCAAACTCGGGTGTCCATATTTTTACATGGGCAGTCGAGTGTCTTATTTTGCAGATATTTATTTATTAAGCAGGATTCCAGATCGAAGCTTAAAGTTGTGTCCAGAGCATCGATAGTCATACGCTGTGTTGGTTTATTTGTTCCGCTGCATTATATTAAAATTATTGTAAATTATCTTCCACTGTAATTTATTCTATGAACTCTGATATTTTGTACTCTGATGTAACATTATTATAATGTTTATAAAATTCTTCTGTTATTTGTTCTGATATGTTATATGCCCAGAGTTAGCGTATGCGGGATTCGAACGGTCTTAGTCGATCGATTAGGTCCGGGCGAAATCCGTTGTCGTTACAGCTGGTACTAGAATTGTCAACAAAATAAAAGAATCACTTTATTCATTTTCTTGAAATAGAATAATCAACAAAATAAAAGAATCATTTTTTTCCTTTGTTGTAACAGAATGCTCGACAAAATAAAAATATCATTTATTATTAGAATTAGATTTATATGCAAATGAAAATGTTATTTTATTTGTTATGTTACATATTAATGTAGGAAATTCAAATAAATTGTAATATCCCATATTTTCTATATATTTAAATTTCTATTTAAAATAAATATATGGAATAATACTGGATAAAAATCAAATTTTGTTGATGTTAATGATGACGATAGTTTCGATTGAGTATAAATAAATTTTAATTTAGTTATTTAGAAAAATGTTGTAATATGGAATTTAATAATTCAATGAATAATTTAAGTTAAAAAAGAATTCCAATTTGATTTGTTAAACTGTGGAAATTGAATTGTTTAAGTTTAATTTGAAATTCAAATTTAAATTCGTAAATAATCTAATGTGGAACTTAAAATTATGAAATAAATCTATAGAATTTATTTAAGTTATAATTTGGTTTAAATTTGAATTTAATGAATATCCAAATTGAATTAAAACAGTTAATGAATATTGAGTATTTTATTTAGTAATTTAACTATGGAATTTAGTTGTTTGGCGACTGTCTCGAAATTCGATGAAATCAGTACCATCGGATCCAGAACAGTGAATTATTATAGAGTTTCAATTTTCATTAAAATCGTACTTGTCACGTGATCATACGGGAGGAAATGCGAAAGGAATCAGTGTAAGTTGATAATTGTTCATTGTTCAAATTAGACCTTTTATATAAACAAATAAACTTCCTTCGTAACTTTAATCAGCCCATTTCTCACTTCACGTATAACTCCATCTGCCTATTCTTTTTCTTCAATGGCAGAAATCGAATTTCTAACCTAGATTCAAATAAAAATCCCAAATTGAAATTCAAATCTCTTCAAACCATAGCGTATTACATGTCATATCGAAGGCCTCGACGATACGAAGCTACGGGTGCTCTCTGTTTCGACATGTAGTGCCTTATTTGGACGGAATTCGCAGTCAGAGGTGACTGAATTCATAACCCTAGATGTTGATTTGGGACTTTCGATTTTAAGCCTAATTGAAGATTCTGACTTCTGGGTAGTGTGGAGGAAGTCCATACGAATGTAAAGGTGCTGCTCGTTGGATTTATAGGTACGTAGATCGTTGGGAATTTGTTATTTAGGGTCAAAAAACCTTCCCGTTTGTGGCACTGTCGGCGGAGGTTCAGGCCAGCGGAGATGATGACAAGGGGATGGTTGGTCGCGGTTTGTGATGAGCTTTCTTTTGGTGGTGGTCTCGGGTTCTGATTTAGTCGGAGGAAGGTGCTACGGTGGGTCAAAATTTCGGTGTGTATGGGTTTTCCATCCGTCGGTTACTGTAGCAGTTTAAAGGAAAGCAGGGAGAAGGGGATTCCAGGTGCTGAGGTGTCAAAGTGTGATTGGATAGGAATTTTTTTATTAATTTATATATTTTCGAAATTCAAATGACTAAACACTGATAACTTTTACATATCAACTCGGATTTGGACGCAGTTTGTTGCATTGGGATCGTGGCGGAATTGCGGACGTTTTGGCTCTAACTTGGCCACGTTTGGAGACTGTAAATTTTTGGCCCTTAGTTGGGCGTTTGATCAACTAAGAATGCAAAGGTGAGTGATTTTATTGCTCACAATGAACTGAATTATTTGCATATTTATTGAATTAAATTATGAAATAAGCTTGGTTGCATGGTTGTGATTGGCTGTTGAATTGGTTGCTTAAATTGATATACAAGTGTGTTAACACAAAATTAGATCGATAATTAGTTATTTAATTTAATTAGATTTCTAATTGGGAATTATGATCCTTGATAATCCGTGGAGGTGACGGCCCGCCCCGCACCAGCCGACATTTCCCATGAAAGTGCGCTGTGCCGATGTCCAACCAGCACGAGACGGTTGCCAAAGGAAGGGAAAAGAAGAGAACTTATTGATGAACTTACAAAGAAATTGTAGAATATCTCACAGCGCATTGAATAAAATATAATAATAACATACTTTGACACAAAACAGGTGAGACAGTGCATAAGCTGAAAATTAAACATCATAGCAGCGGAAAATCCAATTACAACTTATGTTCCACATCATCATTATTACAACTTTAAAACTATCTCTAAAGAAAAAGAAAGGAAAGGTACACTACTAATGCCCAAAGTACGACCAACAGCGACAAAGGGAGAATATCTATATATATCATACGTGGGAGCCTCCTTCTCGTCTCCGGTACAGCTACCCGTGCATACCACCTAACCTGTCTTTAGTCTGCCCATTTAAGAGCACCTAGAGTAATAAGAAGAGACATAAAACACTGGGTCAGACAAAAGTCTGGTATGAGCGGTAAGCATCAAAACAGAACAATAACAGATATACTAAACCATACCTGAACTTGCAACCAAAGAGTTAGCACAACATACCGCTCAATACTCTAAGGTGCCACTAACATATGGTGTAAAGAATACGGAGGTGGGGGTGTGCATGACATAGTGAAAGAAAACAAATCAAACATAGCAACCATCCTCACATCTCTCACTCCGTGCGTAACAAACGACATCCACCGCTCTGACCACCCATTCCTTACTACGATCACTCTGCCCCCATGGAGTCATAATGACACCACTGCTACGATCACTCTGCCCCATGGAGTAGTAACTACCCCACTGCACTGATACGTAGTCTAACATTCGTCTTGGTGGTGGATCAAAGCTATAAACGTCGATAACCCCTGTGCACACGTCTCACAGCAAAGCCCAATCATGAAGTTAACTCGTTGGTTCCCAACTGGATCCTGAGTTCTACTTCCATTTGGACTACCTTTGCATCTTGGGTTTTGGTTATCATCTCCAGATCGGTTTGGTTCTTCACTTCGCTTTTCTTCAGATCGTACTCCTCGAAGTAGTTCTGTCTGTAATCATTCACATCGGGCTGTGATGCGCCTCCCTGATCGGATCGGTACGTGATGAAACTCCGGATCGGTTCGTGGGCTCTTGGTCGGATCGGGTCTCCAAATGGTTCGGGATCGATGCACTTGCTCATGATTTCGTAGCATGCTCCAGGAGGACGGGTCAGTTCGGTGCCACCATCCACGAGAAGTTCGGATCGGGTAGTGCTCCACGATCGGGTCGGGTCGTGCTCCCCTTCTCTGATCCAATCCGGTTCGGCTAATTTCCTGCACTTCTTTCCAGCGTCTGTTTTACGCCATTCGACGGCGTTTTTGACCAATCTATCCTTTATAATCAATCACAAAACATATCATACAGTCATAGAAACATATAGAATTGACCACAAATACTAAAATAACAATTTGGTGGGTTAAAACGGATCAAAAATAGCCAAAACCCCATATTTTTCCTTAAGCATGTTTAAGCAAAGTTAATGATAGGAGTAGTAAAACTTAACCAAACTAACCAAATTTTCTAACAGAGGCCTAAAACAACATTTCGAAATTAATGAACATTTTTCTAGATTTTTAATATGTATAAATTCGCTAATTATCACTAATTACCCTTAATTAGCCATAATTAGTGAGGAACTATGCAAATCACTCACCTTAGCCACAAACAAATTACCAAATCGGAAATTATCTCTGTTTGGGCGTGAATACCAAGACAATAAAGCAGTTCTAATACAGATTTGGTGAAGATCTTCCTTGATTTGATGTGGACTTGGCTTAATTAGCGATAAGCTGTTTTTCACCACCTGAAACTTGTTTCAGCCATATCTCCCAAACGATGAGTCCATTTGGCTAATGTGATCACTCTACGAAAAGGTAAACCATCATCCAGATCTAACAGAAGTGGTTTCAGGTCAAAACTCCTTTCCAATAAAAAGTTATAGCCGAAATAAGATCAGCTGGTGGCAAAAAGATCATTTAAAAATCGGCAAAAATCATGAACATGGGAAATGACCCCAATAGTTATCTCCCAAAGTTACATGACCATACGACTTCGTATGTGAAAGAAATAAATATTCTACGATCCTTCGACATGTAGATTGCAGGTCGTTACATTCTCCCCCCCCCCCCCCCCTTAAGAAATTTCGTCCCCAAAATTCCTTAACCGAAAACATATAAAGGATCCTGCATGCCTACTAGCCATATACAACAATCAAATATGCAAAATAAACAAAACAAACCTACCCTAACATGTGGAAAGACTAAATTGAAACGGAAATTTTACCAGGCGAAGAGTTTTGGATACATCTTCCTGATGCTCTCTTCTGTCTCCCATGTACAGTCATTATCATTCTCCCCCCATTGAACTTTGACTAATTTCACCGTCTTCCTTCGAAGTTGCTTCGTATCATTCCCAATAATACGCATAGGCTTGCTGTTCCCAACCGCCTCGGGTTCAACCTCGATATCATCCAACTGATCAGGTGAAATAGTCACACTGGGGTCATGCACGAACTTTCTTAAGTGGGAAACATGAAATACGTTATGAACTCCTGCCATCTTCTCTGGTAATTCAACTTTATATGCCAAATTCCCAATTTGCTCAAGAACTGGGAATGGACCAACAAATCTTGGTGCTAACTTGCCTCTGCTGCCAAATCGTATCACGCTCTTCAACGGAGAAATCTTGGCAAACATCAAGTCGCCAATGGAGAACTTTAATTCTCTTCACCTCTTATCAGCATAACTCTTCTGCCTATCTTGGGCAGCCTTCATTCGCTGTTGGATAACCTTAATCTTAGCTGAAGTTTCTCTTATCACATCTGGTCCAAGCACAAACTTCTCACCAGTTTTTAACCAACATGACGGTGAGTTGCACGGTCTTCCATACAAAGCTTAAAATGGAGCTATACAAATACTGGATTGATAACTGTTATTATATGCAAACTCTACTAGATGTAAATGATCATCCCATGATCCACCAAAATCCAATATGCAAGTCCTCAAGAGATCTTCTAATATATGATTCACCCTCTCTGTTTGACCGTCGGTTTGAGGATGATACGCGGTGCTGAGATGTAACTCTGATACTAACGCCTCTTGTAAGCTTCTCCAAAATCCACTAGTAAACAACGGATCTCGGTCGCTCACAATGCCTTTGGGTATTCCATGAAATCTCACTACCCATTTTATATACAGTTCCGCTAACTTAGCTATCATCCTGTTTGACTTGACGGGTATAAACCTTGCATCTTAATCAATCGGTCCACAATCACCCAAATACTATCATGGCTGGATCTAGTCCTTGGTAACCCATCAATGAAATCCATTGAGACTTGTTCCCATTTCCATTCTGGAACTTCTAATTGTTGTAACAAACCACTAGGCTTCTTTTGCTCAGCTTTAACTAGCTGGCAGTTCATGCATTTGGATATAAACTTCCCAACATCTCTTTTAATCCATTCCCAGTAGTAGGTCTGCTTCATGTCTCGATACATTTTATTACCACCGGGATGTATAGTCAGTTTTGAGTGACGACATTCTCTAAGCACTTCATCTCTCAGTCCATTGACATTGGGAACAACTAGTCTTCCATTCTTTCTAAGCCATCTATCTTGATCAAGCCCATACTTGTTCATCTCTTCTTCGATTCCCATTTCTAACATTGAGATGATTTCCAATAGGTTAGGATCGTCCCTCTGACTGGAACCAATCCGCTCAATCATAGTGGGTCTGATCGTCAAATTTGCTAACATTTCTGGATCCAATTCGCACTTTGGTCTGAAATCATACCCAGCGATGTATTCCACTTGCTTCCATTCAAGAAACATAGCCCCTAAACTGGCATGTCTTCTACTTAATGCATCAGCTACCGCATTGCCCTTTCCTGGTGTGTATGCGATATCGAAATCGTAGGAAGCCAAGAATTCTAACCATCTTTGCTGTCGGAGATTTAGATCCTTCTGAGAGAAGAGATACTTTAACGATTTATTATCGGTAAACAACTCGAATCTTTCTTCCAAGAGATAATGTCTCCACATCTTCAACGCGAATATGATCGCTGCTAATTCCAAATCATGGATATGGTATCTTTTCTCGTGCGGTTTCAATTGCTGACTTGCATAAGCTACAACCCTACCTCCTTGCATCAACACAGCACCTAGTCCGGTACCACGTGCATCTATATATACTGCCAGCTCTTCATTCCCCTTAGGAATGACTAACATGGTGTACATGTCAACTTTCCTTTAGACTCTTGAATGCATTCTTGCACTTTTCGTCCCAGACGAAGGCTTGTTTTTTCTTAGTCAACTGAGTCAATGGTGCTGCTATCTTTTTGAAGTCTTGGATAAACTTAAGATAATATCCAACTAACCCCAAGAAACTTCTTACGTCTGTTGCATTCTTGGGCGTAGACCAATCCTGTACCGTATCCCCCTTTGCAGGGTCTACGGTAATACCATTCTCTGAAACAACATGGCCCAAGAGTCTCACTTCCCTCCTCCAGAAGTGATACTTAGAAAACTTTGCTTTCAATTGGTGTTCTCTTAACACCTCCATCACTATCCTCAAGTGTTCCTTGTGTTCTTCCTCTGTCCTTGAATAAATAAGTATATCATCTACGAACACAAGAACAAACTTATTCAACTGATCTCTGAATACCCTATTCGTAAGATCCACAAAATATGTTGGTGCATTGGTCAACCCAAATGGCATGACCAGCCACTCATAAAATCCAGACGGTGTCCGAAAGGCCGTTTTAGCTATACTCTCGTCTTCCACTCTAAGATGATGAAAACCTATCGCGAGATCCAAATTGAAAGAACACTCTCGCGCCATTCAACTGATCAAACAAATCATCTATCCACGGTAGAGGTTACTTATTCTTCCTTATCACCTTATTCAGCTCGCAGTAGTCCTCACACAATCTAAGGGAACCATCGGCCTTGGTAGCAAACACAACTGGTGCTCCCCACTCAGAAACACTTCTTCTGATAAATCCCTTCTTCAAAAGATCGCTCACTTGCACCTCGAGCTCTCGCTGCTCCCTTGGTGCCATACGACGAAGTGGCATCACTATAGGTCTGGCATATTTCACTAAGTCAATACGGAACCCAATCTCTCGGTGCGGTGGAAGTCCAGTCACTTCCTCGAAGACGTGCGGATACTGGCCAGCCACGGGCACATCTGACAACTTATCATGCAGGATGTCGAGGGAATTTAGAAAACTAGCCATTACCCCATCATTAGGTAGACCATCAAACACTACCCTCCGCCCATCATCCGCTCTAACTATCACCAAAAAGCCCTCACAGTCTACCACCACCCCGTATCTTTGGAGCCAGTTGACTCCCAAAATAATGCCAAACCCAGTAAAGCCGAGAACGAAGCAATCATAAACAAATATGCATCCATGCCTCGATAAGACCACATTACAACAAATCATGCTAAGGTTAGTTGAACCACCAATCGGGTTCGTCACTACTAAAGGTCTATCGACAATCTCAGGCACCAATCCCAACCTATCTACCAGGTCACTAAATATGAAAGAACTGGAAGCTCTGGTATCAAACAACACTCTAACTAGAACATCATAAATAGAAAGCATACCTTGAATAACAACATTCTTTCCTTTCCCCGCCGCAGTTGGGGCAGTCGACGAAGAAGGAACAACACTGATAGCATATGTTTTCACAATCTGTTTTTCTTTAGGGGGTTGCGGACACTTGTCCATGTGATGTCCCACTTGGCCACAGTTGAAGCACTTCCTATCTGCTGGCTTAACCGGACATTCTTTGGCATAGTGGCCCTTCTTACCACCGCTGAAGCACTCAACATCTTTCTTATTCTTTTTCTTTTGGCCTTCCTTGGTCTGATTCTTCTTTCACTTATTCTGAGAACCATTCTTGCCTCCACCGCTCACTTGCAGCTTTGGCTCTTTTGTAGATGCAACCTCAGTCTTTGACATGGGGTATAGACTCTCCTATCTCAATGGTTTCCCCACAATTGATTCAAATGTCTCATCGATGTGGTTATTATGCCTTTCCCCCAAGTACTGATCCAAACCTGTTATGTACTTCTCATTCTTCTTCTAGGGAGTGTCAATGAGGGATAATCCATACTTTGATAAAGTATCGAACTCAGCAATATACTCCGAGATAGCTCTACCATTCTGCTTTAGCTCCTAGAACTTCCAAAATAACTCTGACTTCTGAGCAGCTGGGATAAATTTTTCACCGAATCGGGCCTTAAACTAATCCGATGTAACTTGGTCCTCTGGAGTAGCTGCCTTAATAGCATTCCACCAATTCATCGCCCGTCCTTGCAGCTGACGGGACGCTAGCTTTCTGTTCATCACTTCCTCGATACCCAAATCTTCGAAGATTCTCTCACAGCTATCTAACCAATCCTGAACTTCTGTGGTCGATTCCGTTCCGTGGAACAGCTTTCCACCAAGACTAGTGTAGTCCTTAAAGAGCCTGGCGAAATCAGCCCTAGGCGCCTGCACCACTGCACCACCACCATTAGCAGTTTTAGGGACTGCCCTCTAAATGTCCCTAAGCATCTCTCTCATAAAGTCAGCAAAAATAGCCCTCATGTCAGGAGCATTCCCATTGTTGGCTCCTCTACCAGCACCCCTCGTATATCGGCTCATCGTTCAATCTGTCAAGAGAAGCGATTAACCATCCTCTTTGTGGTGTCAGTGCAGTGCGACTTCATCCTTAGCTATACTAAGAGTATATATATAGCTTTTGAAAACCAAAATAATCACGATTATATGCCCTCATATATGTATTATCTCTCCCTAGCGTCTTTCCCTAGGTTAACTACGCAATCTAGAGCTCTGATCTCAAGTGTGACGGCCCGCCCTGCACCAGCCGACATTTCCCATGAAATTGCGTGGTGCCGATGTCCAATCAGCACGGGAGGGTCGCCATAGAAAGGGAAAAGAAGAGAACTTACTGGTGAACTAACAGAGAACCCGTAGAATATCTCACATGCATGGAATAAAATATAATAATAACATACTTTGACATAAAACAGGTGAGATAGTGCACAAGCAGAAAATTAAACATCATAGCAGTGAAAAATCCAATTACAGCTTATGTTCCACATCATCATTATTACAACTTTAAAACTGTCTCTAAAGCAAAGGAAAGGAAAGGTACACTACTAATGCCCAAAGTAGCGACCAACAGCGACACTTGGAGAATATCTATATATATCATACGTGAGAGCCTCCTGCTTGTCTCCGGTACAGCTACCCGTGCATACCATCTAACTGTCTCTAGTCTGCCCGTTTAAGAGCACCCAGAGTAATAAGAAGAGACATAAAACTCTGGGTCAGACAAAAGTCTGGTATGAGCGATAGGCATCAAAACAGAACAATAACAGGTACACTAAACCATAACTGAACCTGGACCTGCAACCAAAGAGTTAGCACAACATATCGCTCAATACTCTAAGGTGCCACTAACATATGGTGTAAAGAATACGGAGGTGAGGGTGTGCATGACATAGTGAAAGAAAACAAATCAAACATAGCAACCATCCTCACATCTCTCACTCCGTGCGTGAAGCATACGACATCCACCGCTCTGACCACCCATTCCTTGCTACGATCACTCTGCCCCATGGAGTCATAATGACACCACTACACTGATCCATAGCCACTAATCCTTGCTATGTCCACTCTGCCCCCATAAAGTCATAACAACTCCACTGCACTAGCTCATAGCCATGCTACGATCACTCTGCCCCATGGAGTAGTAACTACCCCACTGCACTGATATGTAGCCTAAAATCCATCTTGGTGGTGGATCAAAGCTATAGACATCGATAACCCCTTTGCACACGTCCCGCTGCAAAGCCCAATCATGAAGTTAACTCGTTGGTTCCCAATTGGATCCTGAGTTCTACTTCCATTTGGACTAACTTTGCATCTCGGGTTTTGGTCATCATCTCAGGATCGGTTCAGTTCTTCACTTCACTTTGCTTCAAATCATACTCCTCGAAGTAGTTCTGTCTGTGATCATTCACATCGGACCGTGACGCGCCTCCCTGATCGGATCGGTACGTGATATAACTTCGGATCGGGTCGTGGGCTCCTGGTCGGATCGGGTCTCCAAACGGTTCAGGGTCGATGCACTGGCTCATGATTTCGTGGCATGCTCCAGGAGGACGAGTTAGTTCGATGCCACCATCCACGAGCAGTTCGGATCAGGTAATGCACCACGATCGGGTCGGGTCGTGCTCCCCTTCTCCGATCCGATCCGGTTCAGCTAATTTCCTGCACTTCTTTCCAGCGACTGTTTTACGCCATTTGACGGCGTTTTCGACCAATCTATCCTTTCTAATCAATCAAAAAACATATCATACAGTCATATCAACATTTAGAATTGACCACAAACAATAAAACAACAATTTGGTGGGTTAAAACGGATCAAACATAGCAAAAACCCCATACTTTCTCTTAAGCATGTTTAAGCAAAATTAATGATAGGATTAGTAAAACTTAACCAAATTAACCAAATTTTCTAACAGAGGCCTAAAATAACATTTCGAAATTAATGAACATTTTTCCAAATTTTTAACATGTATAAATTCGCTAATTATCACTAATTACCCTTAATTAGCCATAATTAGTGAGGAACTATGCAAATCATTCACCTTAGCCACAAACAAATTACCAAATCTGAAATTATCTCTATTTGGACCAAGGCAATACAGCAGTTCTAATACTGATTTGGTGAAGATCTTCCTTGATTTGATGTGGACTTGGCTTAATTAGCGTTTAGAAGGTGATTTGGGGTGTTTTAGATGTTGGAGGCCATTACTAGGGTTCCAAGAATTAAAGTGGCGGCTGTGAAAGTGAGAAAAAGGGTGTTCTCTAAACCGTAACAGCCCTTAAATACTCCAAATCCCGAAATTCCCCTTTAGGCCTAGTTGTTAATCACTCGGTTAAGCCCAATTAAATTGTTTTTCACCACCTGAAACTTGTTTCAGCCATATCTCCCAAACAGTGAGTCTGTTTGGCTAATGTGACCAGTCTGCGGAAAGGTAAACCATCATCTGGGTCTAAAGGGAATGGTTTCAGGTCAAAACTCCTTTCCAATCAAAAGTTATGGCCGAAACAAGATCAGATAGGGGAAAACAGTTATTTAAAAATCGACAAAAATCATGAACATGGGAAATGACCCCAATAGTCGTCTCCAAAAGTTATATGACCATATGACTTTGTATGTGAAAGAAATAAATATTCTACGATCCTTAGATACGTAGAATGCGGGTCGTTACAGTGGAACAATTTAATACTGATTAATTGGATGGAATGGTAGTGATGGATTTTTTTGGTTGAAATTTATTACTGAATTGATATTGACACTGCTAATGCTCCATATTCAGTATATTGTATTGCATGTTTATTATGACGATTAATTCCATTTCACCCTATATGTTATGGGCATCGAATCAACCCGGGATTGATTGATTTAAAATGAATTAAGAGCATAGATTGAAATGAAAAATATCTGTGACCCTGATTTGGATTGAAATGATATACATCCATCCTTGAAATATCGAAAATTAAAATTACTTGGACATAGGATAAAAAACTATATCGGGACATCGGTTGGTTAAATGATTTTTAATATTCGAAACTTTATTTGATGGAAATTTATTTGAAGGTAATGTGTTGATGTTGAAATTTAATTTTCCTTTGAACATGAACCTTGAATGTTAATGATTTTTGTCAAGGGAACTATCCAAATCAAATTGGGAATTTAAAAAATGGGATTGTAATCGTGATTCGACACAAATTTATGGTAAAATGTGAAATGTAAAAACTCTCCATAAATTAATTTTTGAAACGGAAGTCAAATTGAGGATACTTGAAAATTTCTCGAATTTGTATGAATATGGGTTTAAATCCTTAAATCTAATGATTGGGTAAGATGATGTCGAATTAAGATATGGGATTTATGTAAACTCCATTTGAAACTGGGATTTTGATTCAAGTACTGAGATTCGGAAGAAAGAAACAATTACTGTTTTAAAATTTTATTTTAGAAGATATATATACATATATACCACTTGTTTACAAATAAACTATTCCTTCTCTAAAAATTTGTTAATAAGAAAAAAACACTTTTAATCTATAACTACTTTGCTATAAATAAATCTCCTTTATATTTTGTTACTTAAAATTTATTTAGTAAACTTTTAATTTATATATAAATTGCGATTTAAATTTATCTTATTTTATTCTAACTATTATATATATATATTATATATAAAGACTTTTCTTTATAAGCACCTATTTTCAATAATTATATTTTGAATTGTAAATTTCTTACGAATGGGAAGTATTTGAATCTAAACTGTTAGTTCAAATGGATTTGAGATAAAGTTACATTCTATTTGAATATGAATCAATTTCTAAACCAATTTTTGATGTGGAAATGTGAATTACATCCTACTCGAATATAAATCTATCCCCTAAGGGATTTGAAATAAGTTATGAAAGTATATATTCTATTTGAATATGAATGGATTTCGAACATAAATCGATTTGGAATAAATTTGAAATCTTTGAGATGAAATATATTCTATTTGAATATAAGTCTATTTTGAAATATTATATGATTATAATATAAGGATATGGAAATATATTCTAATTTAGAATATAATTGGTTTGGTATGATTATGATATTTTGATATGAAATTATATTCTATTTGAATATAAATTTGGTTTGAAACAGAATATGATATTTTGATATGAAGCAAACGTTTGTGAAATATAAAAGAATCAACCGATGTGAAAAATGTAAGTACTGGTTGTTAAAGAGGCCGGAGTCAACAAATGGCATACTCTCTGTCAGTGTACCATTTTAACAACTGTGAACGTTGCTACGTATCCAGAATGAAATATGATGACCTAGAGGCAATTGTTGGATTGAAGAAGATGAACGACAACGAATACAGACTTTACCTTCGGGTCAAAATTGAAATGACTAAAACAGGAGCTATACCATGACTAATTGAGGTAGCACCTTTGATCAGACACACTTCTTCAATACTGTTCCTATGACTATGATGATGATGATTTGGGCCCATTTGATTTGGGAGTGTGTTCCGAGGTGGGCGGTAGTGGATGCTATGCATTACCACCGGTCCGGGAGTGTAATTGGTAGAATCCTACCCTGGGCATTGCCTCGAGTGCCTTGTCATATTTATCCATATCGAGCACCATACGATTTTGATTTAGCATTGCCTTCTATGGAGTGCCCTCTGATAACACCAGTACGGTGAATATACGGTACTGTATAGACTGTTATGCCTGTAAACGACATAAGGGTAATATGGTAATCTCGCTTACGCTATTTTTATGATATTTATTTTACTGGATAGACAATATCATAATAGCGTATTATACTATGTATGTGTTAGTTTAACGGATCCTCGAGAGATGGAAAAATCCCATAACATCTCTTGAGCGACCGTACCCATGACCCTCAAGTCGTTTCATATTTAAATTTGACTAATATGAGAATGATTTAGTGCTGATCCGAGTGATTGTTGTGTTTTTTTATGCAATAGGTTCGGGTCAGCAAAAGTTTGCAGCTGAGCGAAGTTCCTTTGCCTTGGAGTTCGAAGAAGAAGATTTGGTATACATCTATTACATATATATACATATGTATTTTTCCGCTGCACTTTGTTCCGCTGTCATGTTATGTAAATCTGTATATGTGTAACTCTGATAACCATTATATGTTATAGAAAAATGTATATGTTTCAATTTCTTTTAAACTGTTAGTTATTTACTATATGTTATCCTTTCGCTGTGAGATTTTGTGATTTTTTTCCTTCTTTCTTTCTTGTTCTTCTTTTCCCTAATAACTACCTGTATTTGCGATTTGTTTGGGTCAACATGTGTAGCTTATTGTCGATTTGAACGGTCAAAAATTCAGGTCGTTACATCTGGTATC
Source organism: Allium sativum (assembly GCA_030737875.1). Classification (NCBI taxonomy): domain Eukaryota; kingdom Viridiplantae; phylum Streptophyta; class Magnoliopsida; order Asparagales; family Amaryllidaceae; genus Allium; species Allium sativum. The sequence continues at coordinate 532,908,658 of CM060923.1, read as the reverse complement.
AACTGTAACGACCCTTATTTTTTTGACCGTTCAAATCGACAATAAACTACACATGTCGACCCTAACAAATCAAAAATACAGGTAGTTATTGGGGAAAAGAAGAACAAGAAGGAAAGAAGGGAAAATAACCACAGAATCTCACAGCGGAAGGATAACATATAATAAATAACTAACCGCTTGAAAGCAGTTGAAATATATACCTTTGACCATAACATACAATGGTTATCAGAGTTACACACATACAGATTTACATAACGTGACAGCAGAACAAAGTGCAACGGAAAAATATATATGTATATATATGGAATAGATGTATACCAAATCTTCGTCTTCGATCTCTAAGGCAAAGGAACTTTGCTAACTGCAAACTTCTGCTGACCCGAGCATATTGCACAAAAAGAAAACACAACAAACACTCGGATCAGCACTAAATCATTCTTGTATTAGTCAAATTAAAATACGAAACAACTTGAGTATCATGGGTGCAGAAACTCAAGAGATATTACGGGATTTTTCCATCTTTCGAGGATCCGTTAAACTAATACATACATAGTATAATACGGTATTATGATATTGTCTATCCACTAAAGTAAATATCATAAAAATAGCGTAAGTGGGATTACCATATTACCCTTACGCCATTTATAGGCATCAACAGTCTATACAGTACCGTAAATTCACCGTACTGGTGTTATCAGAGGGCACTCCATAGAAGGCAATGCTAAATCAAAATCGCATGGGGCTCGATATGGATAAATATGACAAGGCACTCGAGGCAATGCCCAGGGTAGGATTCAACCAATTGCACTCCCGGACCGGTGGTAACACATAGCAGCCACTACCGCCCACCTCGGAACACACTTCCAAATCAAATGGACCCAAATCATCATCATCATCATAGTCATAGAAATAGTATCGAAGAAGTGTGTCCGATCAAAGGTGCTACCTCAATTAGTCACGGTATAGCTCCTGTTTTAGTAATTTCAATTATGACCCGAAGGTTAAAGCTATATTCGTTGTCGTTCATCTTCTTCATTCCAACAATTGCCTCCAAGTCATCATATTTCATGTAACACCCCACATCCATTAATGTCACTCACAATGGGAATGCATTAACTTTCATGGAGTATTATTGGTGTATAGAACAGAATATAACAAGACAGATACATATATTGGTACTTGAAAATTTTAAAACAACTTTTATTGCAGCGGAGAAATAGTTTGGTTACAACAACATCAAAAACACACAATAAAACCAAGTACACTTAATATCCATCTTGACAAATTGTTTTCTGAGTACATAAAGTAAAAAAGCATAACCCCAACATAAGTAGCCATAAAAGAGATAAGCTGAACTTTACTTTCAGCAATCCAAGCAATTCCAAACGGGGGAGAAAGAGATCCAGATCAAGCTCCACTAGCACTAGTCCCACCCTGAGAACCTGAGGAGGGGAGAGGGGAAGGAAGAAAAGAGGCGAAAACAAAGGGGGTCAGACATAAAGTCTGGCGAGTCCAATAACTTTAACAACATAATTATTAAAGTAATTAGGATTAGGCATAAACTGGTAAATAAGGAATGACTGTGAAACAAATGGGCATGACAAAGTAAACAAGAGGAATAAGATAACATTAATTGCACCTCCAACACTATAGGATAATTACTCTACTGCACCAATACTAGTAACCCTAAAAGTTGATCCCGCCTACTGAACAAAATAATAATAATGGTAGTTTCGTGTACCCCTAGCTGTCTTCATAGGTTCCCCCTGCTCCTATCTCCACTAGTTGTACCCACTACCCTTCCCATTCTAATTAAAACATTTATTCATAATATGGTAGTTGAACCCCTAGCTGCCTTCATAGGTGCCGCCTGCTCCTATCTCCGCTAGTCGTACCCACTACCTTCCCCATTCGATCGACACCCTAACTCGTAGATACCCGTGTTGGTCCCACAGTGGGGTGTATCACTCCCTAAAGTGGAAACCTGATACCTCTGAAGATGCACGACTTATACCTACACGATGCAACAATGTCTTACCTACCAGTCCGGACCCACGCACACACATGACCCCATTGGACTTGCGTTGCCACCCATTTTGACCTGTTACAATCAAATCCAGTAAGCGTGTCTCGTCCTCGATCTAGATCAAGCACACTTAGACACAAAATGGGTTACTGGTTGAAAAGGGTCCCCACACATGACACTAGCTTTCCACCTATGCTTGGTCCCTACTAGGATTTCCCAATTAACCCCCTCTTATTCCTGCCTTCATACGTGTTTCAACTTGGTTAAGTGTTTATAATTATATCCCTCATGTCACCCATGTTACCCACTTATCAAATCAACATGTTTATTGGTTAAGCTTATCTTAACCCTATCCGCTTATCAAATCAATATATATATATATATATATATATATAGATATTATTGGTTAAGCTGGTCTTAAACCTATCCACTTATATATTATTGGTTAAGTTGGTATTAACCTTATCCACTTATCAGATCAATATGTATTATTGGTTAATTTTGTCTTAACCCTATCCACTTATCATATTAATATATATATTATTGGTTAAGCTGGTCTTAACCCTACCCACTTATCAAATTAATATATATTATTGGTTAAGTTGGTCTTAACCCTACCTACTTATTAGATTATTGGTTAAGCTGGTCTTAACCCTATCCACTTATATATTATTGGTTAAGCTGGTCTTAACACAACCTACTTATCAGATTATTGGTTAAGCTTGTATTAACTCTATCCACTTATCATGTTTTATGTACCATATATATATATATATATATATATGTATACATCGTATAACATGTTTTACTTAATTTATGATTAAGTACATCTTAGTTCACAGATACATTGGTTAAGAGAATAACTCCCTAAGTATCAACCCCAAAGATCGAAATCAACATCAGATTGGTACTCAGAGAATTACTCAACTCAACCAAACTTCTGTTTGTTATTCATATTTGTCTTTGATCAGCATTAATTAATTATTAATGCACAGACCTCTCACATTAAGTTGATTGCTTGTGGCCGCTGGATATGCCGGGCGGTTCTGGGAAGACTTCCACCACAAGCCAAACTTAACCTCGTGTCTAAGCATCTTTCAATTACGCCTACGACCTCTCACATTAGACTGCCATTTGCAGTTGCTGGATGTGCTGGGCAGGTCCTGGCAGTCTTATACCACAAACGAGTCTAACCTCGTGTCTTAGACATTTAATACGCATTTAATTTATGCCTTTGACCTCTTACATTAGACTACTTTTGTGGTTGCTGGATTTGTCGGGCGGGTCCAGGCAGTCTTATATCACAAACGAGTCTAACCTCGTGTCTTAGGCATTTATTTTTTACACATTATTATTCAAATCCAATTTGAATTAACATCCCTATTTCAGATTATCAATAACTTCCAATTTTAATCCGTGTCCATAATTGTCACTTAAATTATGTCCATAATTTTTAGGTATATAAATTACACCAATTAATGTCTCAAATTAATTATATGCTTTTAAAGCCATTATATGCCAATTCACAATATTAGTGTTTAATATTTCCCTATTGCCCCCACGTCGTTCATACATTTAATATGAAATATGTTAGACCCGCAAATAGTCTAACCCATAAAAAGAAATGAAACATCACGACTTGCATAACACATAAAATAGATCTAACCTGCAAATAAGAATAGGCTAGCATGGATCAAAACTTGCATGATTATAATTTATATAATCATAAATTTGCATAATCAATAACTTGCATAGGCAATAGACATAATGTGCATAAACTACAAGCTGGCATGGATCAAATTATATAAGATATGATTTGCATAGATCTATACACGTAAAGGTGAACTTGCGTATATGAACATGGTTTTCACATAAACTTGCATATGATCTACATAAAAACTTGTATTAAACTTGCATATGCAATTTAGACATGTAAACTAAAACTTACGTATGATTCTCATACAAACTTACATATAAACTAGCATATGATTCACATCCAAACTTATATATAAACTCGCATATATAATTCAGATATGTAAACTAAGAATTACATATACACTTGCACATGATTAAGACATGTAAATTAATGTCACAAAATGAACCAAATCTAGCATATGTGTTTAGAATATGAACCAACATCATGAATCTATGTACATAAGGCAACAACTAGCGTATATTCACAAAATAGACAATATCATATCGGTCAATGATTCAACAGGCAAATCTTATAACCCAAATTATAACTCATCATAATTAATTTTTTAATTATTTTGTGAAAGAAATTGTACTCACAAAGACGGATTTGAGAAGAGAATAATTCATTCGTCGTTTGTATTAGAATCTCGACTTGCAATTCCTAAGCTTTAAGAAGAAGATGAACTATTCCAGCAGCATAAGGACGTCTTTCACTTATTTTAATTAGGATTGAGGCAGCATGGAGTTACAATGGTTTGGTATGGAGAGAAAGTGGTGTTTGGGGGTGTCTAAATAGGTTAGGAGCCAAAGAATCTGTCTATAAAACAAGTCCAGGTGCAAAATCCCGAATCTGCCTCGGATCTGACCAAATTAGGGGAGGTCGACCCCCAGGTCGACCTGTATTGGGGAGGTCGACCCCCTGGTTGACCTGGCCTGGGACAGGAAAAATCCTGCCCAGCACGCTTCTATGTTTTCATTTGAATTTTGAATTTGAATTCGAGCTGTTTTAATTTATTTAAATCGCTAAAACTTCTGAAGGCCATAACTTCCTCATACGGAGTCCGATTTACGAAAACTTGGACTCTATCCCAAGTAGAATTCCGAGACGAACGCAATGGCGTAATCCATTTCCCTTAACCCATTTCCCTAAGATGTATGGCATGCTCTTCCTTGCTTCTTGAGAAAATCAAGATATCGTCCACAAAAACTACCACAAACTTGTTTAGAAACTCCTTAAACACCCTACTCATTAAGTCAACGAAGTATGAGGGTGTATTCGTCAAACCAAAAGGCATTACGAGCCACTCGAAGAAACCATTAGGAGTTCTCAATGCAGTCTTATCTATGCTGTCTTTAGCCACTCTTAGCTGATGAAATCCTGTAGCCAAATCCAACCGCGAGAAAACCGAAGCACCAAACAACTGATCGAATAAATCATCTATCCTCGGCAATGGGTGTCTGTTCTTCTTTGTGAGCTTATTCAGCTCTTTATAGTCCATGCACAATCTAAGTGAACCATCAGCCTTTGTAGCAAAAACAACTGGAGCACCCTATTCCGAATTGCTTCTTCTTAGGACCCCTTTCTCAAGCAACTCTTTCACTTGCTTACGGAGTTCTCTTCTCTGCCTCGGAGCCACGTGGCGCACTGGTAATGCAACTGGCTTTGCATTTTCTACTAAGTATATACGAAATTCTATCTCGTGCCTCGGGGGTAAACACCGAACTTCATTGAAGACGTCACCATATTCACGGACCATACGAACAAATTCCAAATCATCGTTGGATGCGTCAAGAGATTCTAGGTAGCTAATCATCACCAGACCTCTAGGGTCACAAGAAATATCAAGGGTATTTCCACAACGAGTCAATAGTCTAACTATCCTTGTTTCACAGTCTAGGATGGCACCGTATCTGGCTAGCCAATCCATGCCTAGAATCAAGCCGTAGCCCATGAAGCCAAGAACGAAGGCGTTGCATTCAAACCCAACGCCCAAGAAAGACACCCTCAAATCCTGACAAATCATTGAAAGATGATCCAAACCACCAATTGGATTTGAGACTACTATGGGATCCGTAACTAGACTAGTATTTAGGTGCAGTGTTTCAACTAATGAAGCAGATACAAACAAGTGTGAAGCACCAGAAAACAAGGTTCGAACAGGATGATCAAAAAGAAAAACCAAACTTCTAGCCAAGATATTTCTACCTCTATCAGGTATGCCAGCCGTGAGGGAACGCGTCTGCCCTTCAGAAGATCCTGTACTTTGTCCTTACCTTTTCCTTTTGCTTCTTTGGATGATCCTAATAAGATGTCCTATTTCTCTGTAACGATAACAACTAGTCTTCTTCTTCTTTCTAACATCTTTATTTAAGTAGTCAGGTATTTCACAAGTGTGGCCCTTCCTTTTCTCTTGGCCCCTTGTTATCCGTACCGCCTTTCTTTGGATCTACTTTCTTATCGTGTGTCCTATCCATGTATCTCCTGCACAATCTCCATTCGTGACCTCACACCAAAATGAGGCTTCATCCTTCATTAACCAAGCAGCTAATTGAACCTTCCTCCCATTATCTATCTTAAAGGTACTAACAAGTCCTCCACTTCCTTCTAGCTTTGACAACCGTCCCAGTCCCATGAAGCGGTTTTCCGCCCATCGTACAGAAGCTCTTATATATCTTAAAAAAAAGCATCTATACATGGAGGAAGAAATTAAAAAACGAAAGAGGAAGAGATTTAAAACGGAAAATCAAAGGAAAGATATATGGCTCTTGGGGGGTTATGTTTTTCAAAATAATTTTTTCACTTAAAAATACTCTCCTTAAAACATATTTTTGAAAGTATTTCTTTATAAAAAAAATGCTTTTGAAAGCGGTTTTTCAAAATCTTTTATCTATTTTGGTAACCTTTAGCTCTGATACCACGTGTAACATCCCACGTCCATTAATGCCACTCACAAAGGGAGTGCATTAACTTTCATGGAGTATTATTGGTGTATAGAACGGAATATAACAAGACAGATACATATGTTGGTACTTGAAAATTTTTAAACAACTTTTATTGCAGCGGAGAATTATTTTGGTTACAACAACATCAAAAACCAACAATAAAACCAAGTACACTTAATATCCATCTTGACAAATTGTTTTCTGAGTGCATAAAGTAAAAAGCATAACCCTAACATAAGTATCCATAAAAGATATAAGCTGAACTTTACTTTCAGCAATCCAAGCACTTCCAAAAGGGGGAGAAAGAGACCCAAATCAAGCTCCACTAGCACTAGTCGCACCTTGAGAACCTGGGGGGGGGGGAGGAAGGAAGAAAAGAGGCGAAAACAAAGGGGGTCAGACATAAAGTCTGGCAAGTCCAATAACTTTAACAATATAATTATTAAAGTAATTAGGATAAGGCATAAACTGGTAAATAAGGAATGACTGTGAAATAAATGGGCATGACAAAGCAAACAAGAAGAATAAGATAATGTTAATTGCGCCTCTAACACTATAGGATAACTACTCTACTGCACCAATACTAGTCACCCTAAAAGTTGATCCCGCCTACTGAACAAAATAATAATAATGGTAGTTTCGTGTACCCCCAGCTGTCTTCATAGGTGCCGCCTGCTCCTATCTCCACTAGTTGTACCCACTACCCTCCCCATTCTAATTACAACATTTATTCATAATATGGTAGTTGTACCCCAGCTGCCTTCATTGTTGCCGCCTACTTCTATCTCCGCTAGTCGTACCCACTACCTTCCCCATTTTATCGGCTCCTTAACTCTTAGATACCCGTGTTGGTCCCACAGTGGGGTGTATCACTCCCCAAAGTGGCAACCCGATACCACTGAAGATGCACGGCTTATACCTACACGATGCAACAACGTCTTACCTACCAGCCCGGGCCCACGCATGCACATGACCCCATTGGACTTGCGTTGCCACCGCTAACCCGTTTTGACCTCTTACAATCAAACCCACGTGTCCCGTCCTCGATCTCACTTAGATACTAAATGGGTTACTGGTTTAAAAGGGTCCCCACACTTGACACAAGCTTTCCACCTATGCTTGGTCCCTACTAGGATTTCCCACTTAACCCCCTCTTATTCATGTCTTCTTACATGTTTCAACTTGGTTAAGTGTTTATAATTATATCTCACATGACACCCATGCTACCCACTTATCAAATCAACATGTGTTATTGGTTAAGCTCGTCTTAACCCTATCCGCTTATCAGATCAATATATATATATTATTGGTTAAGCCGGTCTTAACCCTATCCACTTATATATTATTGGTTAAGTTGGTCTTAACCTTATCCACTTATCAGATCAATATGTATTATTGGTTAAATTTGTCTTAACCCTATCCTCTTATCAGATTAATATATATATATATATATATATATATATATATAATTGGTTAAGCTGGTCCTAACCCAACCCACTTATCAAATTAATATATATTATTGGTTATGTTGGTCTTAACTGTACCTACTTATCAGATTATTGGTTAAGCTGGTCTTAACCCTATCCACTTATATATTATTGGTTAAGCTGGTCTTAACCCTACCTACTTATCAGATTATTGGTTAAGCTGGTCTTAACCCTATCCACTTATCATGTTTTATGTATCATATATATATATATATATATATATATATATATATATATATACACACACATCGTATAACATGTTTTACTTAATTTATGATTAAGTACGTCTTAGTTTATAGGTACATTCGTTAAGAGAATAACTCCCTAAGTATCAACCCCGAAGACCGAAATCAACATCAGATTGGTACTCAGAGAATTACTCAACCCAACCAAACTTCTGTTTTCCATTCATATTCGTCTTTGATCAGCATTAATTAATTATTAATGCACAGACCTCTCACGTTAAGTCGATTGCTTGTGGCCGCTGGATATGACGGGCGGTTCCGAGCAGACTTCCACCACAAGCCAGACTTAACCTCGTGTCTAAGCAAATTTTAATTATTCCTACGACCTCCCACATTAGATTACCATTTGCGGTTGCTGGTTGTGTCAAGCGGGTCCGGGCAGTCTTGTACCAAAAAACAAGTCTAACCTCATGTCTTAGACATTTATTACGCATTTAATTTATGCCTTTGACCTCTCACATTAGACTACTATTTGTGGTTGCTGGATTTGCCGGGTGGGTCCGGGCAGTCTTATACCACAAACGAGTCTAACCTCGTGTCTCAGGCATTTATTATTACACATTATTATTCAACTCCAATTTGAATTAATATAACTATTTCATATTGTCAATAACTTCCAATTTTAATCCATGTCCATAATTGTCACTTATATAATGTCCATAATTTTTAGGTATATAAATTATACCAATTAATGTCTCAAATTAGTTATATGCTTTTAAAGCCATTATATGCCAATTCACAATATTAATATTTAATATTTTCCCATTGCCCCTACGTCGTTCGTACGTTTAATATGAAATATGTTAGACCCGCAAATAGTCTAACTCATAAAAAGAAAAGAAACATCACAACTTGCATAACACTTAAAATAGATCTAACTTGCAAATAAGAATAGGCTAGCATGGATCAAAACTTGCATGATTATAATTTATATAATCATAAATTTTCATAATCAATAACTTTCATAGGCAATAGACATAATTTGCATAAACTACAAACTGGCATGGATCAAATTATATAAGATATGATTTGCATAGATCTATACATATAAAGGTGAACTTGCATATATGAACATGGTTTTCACATAAACTTGCATATGATCCACGTACAAACTTGAATTAAACTTGCATATGAAATTTAGACATGTAAACTAAGACTTACATATGATTCGCATAAAAACTTACATATAAACTAGCATATGATTCACATCCAAACTTATATATAAACTTGCATATATAATTTATACATGTAAATTAAGATTTACATATGCACTTGCATATGATTTAGACATGTACATTAATGTCACAAAATGAATCAAATCTAGCATATATGTTTAGACATATGAGCCAACATCATGAATCTATGTACATAAGACAACAACTAGCGTATATTCACAAAATAGACAATATCATAATGGTCAATGATTCAACAGGCATAATCTTATAACCCAAATTATAACTCATCATAATTAATTTATTAATTTTTTTGCGAAAGAAATTATACTCACAAAGATGGATTAGAGAAGAGAATAATTAGTTCGTCGTTTGTATTAGAATCCTGACTTGCAATTCGTAAGCTTTAAGAAGAAGATGAACTATTCCAGCAGCATAAGGGCGCCTTTCACTTATTTTAATTAGGATTGAGGCAGCATAGCGTTATAATGGTTTGGTGTAGAGAGAAAGTGGGGTTTGGGGGTGTTCAAACAGGTTAGGAGCGAAAGAATAATTCTAGGAAACAAGTCCAGGTGCAAAATCCCGAATCTGGATCAGATCTGACCAAATCATGGGAGGTCGACGCCCAGGTCGACATATATAAGGGAGGCCGACGCCCTAGTCGACCTGGCCTAGGGCGGGGAAAATCCCACCCAGCCCGCTTCTGTGTTTTCATTTGAATTTTGAATTTGAATTCGAGCTGTTTTAATTTATTGAAATCCCTAAAACTTCTGAAGGCCATAAATTCCTCATACAAAGTCCAATTTATGAAAACTTGGACTCTATTCCAAGCCGAATTCCGAGACGAATGCAATGGCGTAACCCATTTCCCTTAATTCTTCTCCTAAAAATTAAGCATTCTTAAATTTGTTAATTTTAATATTTAAATTACGGGGTGTTACATTTCATTCTGGATACTTCATAACGTTCACAGTTGTTAAAATGGTATCAACACTGACTGAGAGTATGCCATTTGTCGACTCCTGCCTCTTTAACAACCAGCACTTACGTCTTTCACATCGGTTGGTTCTTTTATATTCTATTTCGAACCAAATTTATATTCAAATAGAATATAATTTCATATCAAAATATCGTAATCATACCAAATCGATTTTATTCTAAATTAGAATATATTTCTATATCCTTATATTATAATCATATAATATTTCAAAATCGACTTATATTCAAATAAAATATATTTCATCTCAAAGATTTTAAATTTATTCCAAATCGATTTATGTTCGAAATCCATTCATATTCAAATAGAATATATACTTTCATAACCTATTTCAAATCCCTTAAGAGATAGATTTATATTCGAGTAGCATATGATTCACATTTCCACATCAAAAATCGATTTAGAAATCGATTTGGTTTTGTAGTTGGAATGTTCGATCTATGTTGTGTAAGTTACATATTTTGCTACGTATTATATATATGTTTAATTATGCGTACATGAGTATATAGTAGGTGTAAGGAAGTCACACTACGCTTTGGAGCTCGCTTATGCCAAATAATAAGGTGCTAAGATAGATAAACTGCATATAACGCTAAGAAGGTACTTATTTGGGTTATATAGTTTGGTTGTTACATATATATTTTGTTTTCCCCATTTTTGGGATGCCTCATCATAGGATGGGATGTATAATTGAGTCTATATATATGTTGGAACTTTCCCAGACCTCCCCGTACAAAGGAGATGCTGCCAAAATTTTCCGTGGTTTCGGGAGTTAAAATTTTTTATGAGGTTTTACAACTATTTATTTATTTTATAAATGCTAATTTTATAAGTATGGATTTGGAAGTATGAATTGTATAATACCTTATTTCGTTCTCTTTTTGAGGATGAAAAGATTTTTAAGTGGGGGATAATGTAACATCCCATATTTTCTATATATTTAAATTTTGGTTTAAAATAAATAAATGGAATAATATAAGATAAAAATCAAATTTTGTTGATTTTATTGATGACAATTGTTTGCATTGAGTATAAATAAATTTTAATTTAGTTATTTAGAAAAATGTTGTAATATGGAATTAATATTTTAATGAACAACTAAATTTAAGTTATTTAAGCTAAAAAGGAATTCCAATTTGATTTGTTAAACTGTGGAAATTAAGTTGTTTAAGTTAAATTTAAAATTCAAATATAAATTTGTAATAATCAAATGTGGAACTTAAAATTTATGAAATAAATTTATAGAATTTATTTAAGTTATAATTTGGTTTAAATTTGAATTTAATGAATATCCAAACTGAATTAAAACAGTTAATGAATATTGAATATTTTATTTACTAATTTAACTGTGGAATATAGCTATTTAGCGACTATCTCGGAATTCGATGAAATCAGTACCATCGAATCTGGAACGGTGAATTATTGTAGAGTTTCAATTTTCATTAAAATCGGACTTGTCACGTAATCGTACGGGAGGAAACACGAAAGGAATCAGTGTAAGTTAATAATTGTTCATTATTCACATTGGACCTTATATATAAACAAATAAACTTCCTTCTTAACTTTAATCAGCCCATTTCTCACTTCATGTATAACTCCATCTGCCTATTCTTTTTCTTCAATGGTAGAAATCAAATTTCTAACCTAGATTCAAATAAAAATTCCAACTTTAAATTCGAATCTCTTCAAACCATATCGTATTACATGTCAAATCGAAGGCCTCGACGATACGAAGCTACAGGTGCTCTCTGTTTCAAAAATGCAGTGCCTCATTTGGCTGAAATTCACAGTCAAAGGTGATTGAATTCGTGACCCTAGGTGTTGATTTGGGGCTTTTCGATTTGAGCCTAATTGAAGATTCTGACTTCTGGGTAGTGTGGAGGAAGTCCATACGAATGTCAAGGTGGTGCTCGTTGGATTTATAGGCACGTAGATCGTTGGGAATTTGTGATTTAGGGTCAAAAACCCTTCCCGTTTGTGGCACCGTCGGTGGAGGTTCAAGCCACTGGAGATGATGATAGGGGGATGGTTGGGCACGGTTTGTGATGAGCTTTCTTTTGGTGGTGGTCTCGGGTTTTGATTTTGCCAGAGGAAGGTGCTAGGGTGGGTCAAAATTTCGGTGTGTATGGGTTTTCCATCCGTCGGTTACTGTCGCAGTTTCAAGGGAAGCGTGGAGAAGGGGATTCCAGGTGCTGAGGTGTCAAAGTGTGATTGTTAGGATTTTTTTATTAATTTATATATTTTCAAAATTCAAATGACTAAAACACTGATAACTTTTGCATATCAACTCGGATTTGGACGCTGTTGGTTGCATTGGGATCGTGATGGAATTGCGTAAGTTTTGGCACTAACCTGGCTACGTTTGGAGACTATAAATTTTTGGCCAATAGTTGGGCGTTCGATCAACTAAGAATGCAAAGGCGAGTGATTTTATCGCTCACAATGAACTGAATTATTCGCATATTTATTGAATTAAATTATGAAATAAGTTTGGTTGCATGGTTGTGATTAGCTGTTGAATTGGTTGCTTAAATTGATATACAAGTGTGTTAACATGCAAATTAGATAGATAATTAGTTATTTATTTTAATTAGATTTCTAACTGGAAATTATGATCCTTGATAATCCATGGAACAATTTAATACTGATTAATTGGATGGAATGGTTGTGATGGATTTTTTTTGGTTGAATTTTATTACTGAATTAATGTTGACACTGCTAATGCTCCATATTCAGTATATTGTATTACATGTTTATTGTGACGATTAATCCCATTTCACCTTTGATGTTACGGGCATCGAATCAACCCGGGATTGATCGATTTAAAATGAATTAAGAACACAGATTGAAATGATAAATATCTGTGACCCTGATTTGGATTGAAATGATATACATCCATCCCTGAAATATCGAAAATTAAAATCACTTGGACATAGGATAGCAAACTATATATGGACATCGGTTGGTTAAATGATTTTTAATATTCAAAACTTTATTTGATGGAAATTTATTTGAAGGAAATGTGTTGATGTTGAAATTTTATTTTCCTTTGAACATGAACCTTGAATGTTTATGATTTTTTGTCAAGGGAACTATCCAAATCAAATCGGGAATTTAAAAAATGGGATTGTACTCGTGATTCAACATAAATTTATGATAAAATGTAAAGTTTAAAAACTCTCCATAAATTAAGTTTTGAAACGGAAGTCAAATTGAGGATACTTGAAAATTTCTCGAATTTGGTATGAATATGGGTTTAAATCCTTAACTCTAATGATTGGGTAAGATGATGTCGAATCAAGATTTGGGATTTATGTAAACTCCATTTGAAACTGGGATTTTGATTCAAGTACTAAGATTCGGAAGAAAAAACAATTACTGTTTAAATTTTTTATTTTAGAAGATATATATACATATATACCACTTATTTACAAATAAACTATTTCTTCTCTAAAAATTTGTTAATAAAAAAAACACTTTTAATCTGTTACTACTTTGCTATAAATAAATATCCTTTATATTTTGTTACTTCAAATTTATTTAGTAAACTTTTAATTTATATATATAAATAGCGATAAATTTATCTTATTTTATTCTAACTATTATATTATATATATTATATATAAAGGCTTTTCTTTTATAAGCACCTATTTTCAATAATTATATTTTGAATTGTAAATTTCTTCTGAATGGGAAGTGTTTGGATCTAAACCATTTGTTCAAATGGAGTTGAGAGAATCTTACATTCTATTTGAATATGAATTGATTTCTAAACCGATTTTTGATGTGGAAATGTGAATTATTTGCAACTCGAATATAAATCTATCTCCTAAGGGATTTGAAATAAGTTATGAAAGTATGTATTCTATTTGAATATGAATGGATTTCGAACATAAATCGATTTGGAATAAATTTGAAATATTTGAGATGAAATATATTCTATTTGAAAATAAGTCGATTTTAAAATATTATGTGATTATAATATAAGGATATGGAAATATATTCTAATTTAGAATATAATCGATTTGGTATGATTATGATATTTTGATATGAAATTATAATTTATTTGAATAGAAATTTGGTTTGAAACAAAATATGATATTTTGATATGAATCGAACCATTGTGAAATATAAAAGAACCAACCGATGTCAAAGATGTAAGCGATGGTTGTTAAAGAGGCCGGAGTCGAAAAATGGCATATTCTCTGTCAGTGTCGATACCATTTTAACAACTGTGAACGTTATGACATATCCAGAATGAAATATGATGACTTGGAGGCAATTGTTGGATTGAAGAAGATGAACGACAACGAATATAGCCTTGACCTTCGGGTCATATTTGAAATGACTAAAACAAGATCTATACCGCGACTAATTAAGGTAGCATCTTTGATCGGACACACTTCTTCGATACTATTTCTATGACTATGATGATGATTATTTGAGCCCATTTGATTTGGGAGTGTGTTCCGAGGTGGGCGGTAGTGGCTGCTACGCATTACCACCGATCTGGGAGTGCAATTGGTAGAATCCTACCCTGGGCATTGCCTTGAGTGCCTTGTCATATTTATCCATATCGAGCCTCATACAATTTTGATTTAGCAATGCCTTCTATGGAGTGCCCTTTGATAACACTAGTACGGTGAATTTACGGTACTGTATAGATTGTTGATGCCTGTAAACGGGGTAAGGGTAATATGGTAATCTCGTTTACGCTATTTTTTATAATATTTACTTTGTTGGATAGACACTATCATAATATCATATTATACTACGTATGTATTAGTTTAACGGATCCTCGAGAGATGGAAAATCTTGTAACATCTCTTGAGTTACTGCACCCATGACACTGAAGTTGTTTCGTATTTAAATTTGACTAATAGGAGAGTGATTTAGTGCTTATCCGAGTGTTTGTTGTGTTTTTTTATGTAATATGCTCGGGTCAGTAGAAGTTTGCAGTTTACCGAAGTTCCTTTGCCTTGGAGATCGAAGATGAAGATTTGTTATACATCTATTACATATATATACATATGTATTTTTCAGCAGCACTTTGTTCCGCTGCAT
The DNA here is from genome assembly GCA_030737875.1 of Allium sativum. Lineage (NCBI taxonomy): Eukaryota > Viridiplantae > Streptophyta > Magnoliopsida > Asparagales > Amaryllidaceae > Allium > Allium sativum. The sequence continues at coordinate 532,893,029 of CM060923.1, read as the reverse complement.
GTTATATAAATCGGCATATGTGTAACTCTGATAACCATTGTATGTTATAGCAAAATGTATATATTTCAACTGCTTTTAAACTATTAGTTATTTATTATAGGTTATCCTTCCGCTGTGAGATTTTGTGATTGTTTTTTTTCTTCTTTCTTTCTTTTTCTTCTTTTCCCCAATAACTACATGTATTTATGATTTGTTTGGGTCGACATGTGTGGTTTATTATCGATTTGAACGGTCAAAAATCCAGGTCATTACACAAATAAAAATATCTTTTTTGTTTATTATGTTAAAAATGAATTTGTAAACAAATAAAAATATTATTTTTATTTGTAATATTAATGTAGGAATTTGTATACAACATTAAAATATCATTTCTATTGGCTACGTTAAAATATAGAAATATCAATTTTATTTGTTATATTAAAAATAGAATTGTATACAAATTAAAAGAATATCATCTTTTATTTTGACATTATAATTGTAAAACATGCCATGTATTTAAAATCATCTTTTATTTTGATATTAGAATTGTAAAACATGTAATTAAAAACATTGAAATGGCTATGCAAATAAAATTTTCTTTTTATTTCTCATTAGAAAAGTAGAAAACATGTATACAAATAAAATACTTCTTTTTATTTGACATTAGAAAAGTAGAAAACGTGTATGCAAATGAAATACCTTTTTATTTGGCAGTAGAAAGATAAAATTATGTATACAAATAAAATCTTCTTTTTATTTGTCATTGGCAACATAGAAAATGTTATGAAAATAAAAGTCTTCTTTTTATTTGTCATATAAAATAAAGAATGTTTGTATAAACAAAATTCTTCTTTTTATTTATACATATGAAATGTAGAAAAATATGGACAATAAACTATTCTTTTTATTGTATGCATATGAAATGTAGAAAATATGTAGACAATAAAATACTCTTTTATTGTAACATGAAATGTGATTGAATCAAATACAATTGGTTGCTGATATTGATTATGATGGATTAACTATTTGGATTGTGCTCGACCAATTTATGAGCGAAATATGCTTTTACATTTAGCATTGGGTTGGGTAGAAATATCTATGTGCTAACACCTTGTGAAACACTTCACGATTTGACTGTAAGGCATTTCGCGATGTTGTTTATTCCAAATTTTAATAAATGATTTTGGAATGAGATTTCTTATTTCAAAAAATAGCATTCCCGATTTTGGATAGGGAACGTTTTATAAAACAGAAATGATTTCGAGGGCTATATCCGATAATTTCGAAATGATTTGGAAGTAGAAATCTATATAGATTTGGAAGTACTTGTGATTATTATGTTGTGAAATGATTTTACCTACTTCGGGATATAAAATGATTTAGCAAATATGTGCAAGAGATCGGGTGACCCAAGAGCGACTAAAAGCGTGAGGGCGTGCATGTCTTCCCCCATAGGTGGGATGTTGCATTGTCAGTTTAGCCGTTAGGTGCACACACACACACAGATATATATATATTGATTCGGTTAAGGCGCGTACAGCCTTGTCTGAGGAAACATGACCGATATTTGATTTCATACTTGTTTGTGTGCATTGTTACGTTTTGGAATTCATATTTCCAAATGTTTTGTTTTTGAGACCCCGAAGTGAAATCTACTTTATTATAAAAGCTAGATATGTATTTCAAATGATTTGAAGTAAAAGAAATCGGGAAATAAAGTCCAAAGAAATAATTTTTGTAAAGTGAATTGGATTTTGAAATCTAAATTTAGGGACTAAGCCTAAATGGGTAGATTAAGGAATTGCATGTTGGTTGATGCATTATAGATCCATATGTTTATTTATGGTTGATGTTTATGCACTGGAAATCCAATGGAGTAAAACCCTTCAGCGTTAGCGGCGTGGTCCTGTGATTAGCCTTATTGTTAGATAAGTTAAGCACGATTTCTCATACCAGTCCCATGACTGATTCGTAGTTTGTTTCACTTGCAAATTCAGTGCACATACTTTTACACGGACAGTTGAGTGGCTTGTTTTGCAGATATTTATTTATTAAGCATGATTCTGGATCGAAGCTTAAAGCTGTATCCAAAGCATCGATAGTCTTTCGCTGTGTTGCGCTGCATTGTATTAAAATTATTGTAAATATTTTCCGTTGTATTTTATTCGTTGTACTCTGATATTCTTGTTAGAGTTTGTGCCCTAGAGGCAATTAATTTGATGAGATTGATAACACTGTTGATGTTATTATTTTATTTGGAATAAAATATTATTCTATTATTTTATATTTACTACGTTATATAAATATTAATATTATAGAAGTCCTTAGAATAATAATACGGGATTATATAGTTCGAGTAAGACTGAACTTGAGATTATATAATGTGATAAGTATTATAATTCTTAAATGTCCCTAGTCGAGTTTTATTGTTTATATAGGACAACAGTAAAGCGTTGAGGCTAGTATATTTATTGACTGATGATCACATCTCATTTATCATTAATATACGTGATATTAAAGTCAAGATATAAATACGTATTGGTGAATAGCGTATTGGGCTACCCCATTGTGAGATAACTACATGGAATATAATCAACAGTATCATAAGTTGTTCTCATAGTGATAGTGATATAATGGTCCTCAGACCTGAGATCATTATAATTTTTTTCGAGGATATTTGTGTTTTGACATCATCTAAATTTATTTCGTAATAGAGTAATGATAATGGTGATTATTGGATATATCTAGAGTCGAATATAAATTATGAATGATGTAGATGGAATTTAACCCTACAATATATATTCGTAGTGATGTCCATGGGCCTCTTGATTGAGTCAGACTGTGAAATGCATGGTCATGCTCAAATATTTATTTGTTACGAATAGTCTGCTCATCGATCAAGAAAACAAATTAAATTATAAAGAGGATGATACGATCCATGCCTCCGGTTTAATTTTGGATATATCTGTTGAAAGGATTAAATTATATTGAGACACTATTCACAAAAGGTTGTATTGAATCATTACTATTATAGCTTGGGTAACAATGATGTGTTACTAGACGCCGCTCATTGTTTACGTTCTAAATGTTGTTTAAACTGCTGCCAACGCTGTGATAGCCTATAGGGTCACACTTACGTACGTTGTAAAAGGATAAGGATATTTAAATTTAAGGGTTTTGACTAATTCTATTATTTAAATAAGGGTGAATAGGTCATATGGTTAGAGAAAATGTCGGTTCTAATATTATAAAGAAGGGGTCTGACCTTTTCCTTAATAAGATATTACAACTGAAATTCTTATAAAAACCCTAGATCCGAATTTAGCTAGTACTACCTCATCCTTCCTCGATTTGATTCGAGAGCAACGTCAGTGGATCTCCTATAGAGGTGTATGATTTGAAGCACTCGATTCGATTAGATCTGGAATCAGATCCAATAAGTTTAAAGCTAGGGTTTCGCTCGATTCTGCTATTCAAAGTAGTAAGGCACCTATTTCGATTTAATACTGTTCGATTTCGATAACTAGGGTTTCTGATTTGGTTGTTTCCGCTCTAATTCGATCCGTAATTTCCTCAATGGTATCAGAGCAAGGTTCTACGTATTCAATCAATTTGGGTTAAATCGTTTAACTGATCTTGAATGAATATGAATATAATTGCGAGATTGAAAATGTTTAGAACATTGATTAATTTTGATTACGACTTTAAAGCGTGTATACTCAAATAAAAAAGAAATTGTTTCTGTGTAAATATGTTTTTGTAATATTGGTACTTTGAAAAAATCGTTTAGTCACTGTAATGTTGGATCTTTGTATTGTGAATACAAAAGGCAGTAACTACTAATTCTAAAACATGAATTCCAGATGATTTTTTTTAACAGAATACTGTTCTGTTATGTAATCTGAATGGATCATAAATTAATATTTGATGTTAATAATGATATTTGGATTGGCAATTTTACTTGTTAAAAATCTGGAGACACAGTGGTGAACATGATTATCTGTGTACATTATATATATTGATATACATATGTGGTTCTGCATATGATCCGAAATCTGTTAGACAGAAATTCAATGTACTGAAAGTCAATGAGCATAATTTAGTGTTTTAAATCAGTTTTAAAACAAACCTGCATATATGTATGTTAGATCTTTTGGGGGTTCATAATTATATTTAATCAGGTTAAATAATCTATTACTTATGACTGGAAATATGCTTGTCAACATATATTTTATACCAGTGATGATTTTATTGTTACTATGTATCACACATATATGCAGAACCTGATAATGCTCTGTTATAAATAGTAAGACTCTGATTATAATTGGATAAATCAATTTTGTTGATTGTATTTATCGGTTTTGGCTACCAAACAGGATATGATTTAAAGGTCTTAGTAAATATGATTTACTATTTTAATTGTAGACAAATTTGGATTTTTTTTCTAAAAACAAATCACTTTCCTTCCTTAAGTCCTCATCTGTTTCTAATACATGTTTGAAACATTTATGACCTACTGTTTTAATAATACGATTGTTAGAATAAACCTTGATTTGATCTTACTATAAATCTGAGATGTATTATTAATTAATGTATGATATTAATTTTAAACAAGGTTTATTGAAAATTCAACTTAAAATGAAGTTGTTTCACAGTAAGTTGAAAAACTGTATTTGATACGAGCTATAAAATGTTTTTACAGTGAACAAAGTTTTATATTTGATATAAAACTTTAAAATGGGTTTATTGCTAGTTTAGTCTGAATTTATCTAAAATTATGAAATTCCAGTAAGAGATTCAAAACCTGTTTTGATCATATAGTTGTTCCCTCTATATATTATAATATAGACGTGATATGATTTTCTGTTTTGACCTGATAATTTGGATTGATTTAATAATCCATTTGATCTGGAATTCTTGTACACACTATCTATCTAGCTATAATATAATAAATTTTGGAACAAAATTGTTTTGTTTGAGTACTGATTAATATTAGATATTAATTATGTTTATTAAATTTTATGTTTCCAGATTTGTTATATGTGTATGCAATACCAGAATAATGGTCAAAGCTTGTTTGATTCAACATATGTTAAGTTCATGACTTTGAATATTGACTAAGTTTCACAAATTTAATAACCCAGTTTATTAAATTCTGGTTTTATGCAAATGAACCTGTTAACATAGATAAACTCCTACAAATTATAAATCAATATGATTGTCTAATGGCTTAAGTTTAACATGATATACATATATCTATGTATCTTATTTGGTTATATTGTATAAGACAACTCCAGAATTTGATTCTGACTTAATTGGATTAAGCTTGGTATTCAGTTTCGTATAAGATATAAACATGGGTTTTATTCTATTTTGAAATCTGGGTTTTAACTATGCGCCATAATAAATTTGTAAGCATATGAACCATATATGCTTCAATTATAGATCTGGATTTATATATACACTTAAATCTGAACTATGAATTTGTAAAATATGATTAAAATCAGAATGGATTCAAATTGTTTGAGTAGGCTATGTAAGATAAATCAGTGTTATGAACACTGATTTCAATAATAGATGGAATATTACTAGAATTTGATTCTGACATGAATTGTTTTCACAATAAAAGAATTATGTTTTGTGTTTTAATATCTGAATGGTATAGAGAATTAATATATGATATTAATTCAATCATTTGTATTTAAAATTCTAGTTATTACTTTTATAACGTGCAATGAAATCGTCTATATGTAATCTGTTTTAATATACTACGGATTATATTTTACAATTCTGATTTGTATTTTTTTTTAATGTTCATAGTATGATATGTATCACACCAACCATTGGCTTTAAAACTTTTTTAAATCTTCAGCACGAAGTTTATGATATGTATATCAAAATGTATTTCTTCCTGCATATGTATATGTTGACATTGGTGATTATGTCAAGATAATCGTAATATAATGATGAATATGATTCATCAAAGAAAATTGATACATTTCTTAATTTAGTAAGTGTTGAAACATGTTCTGGTTTCAATACTTTAAGCATCTTGATGCTTATATAATGACATATAATGTCCCTAAACAAAATTTCAACTAAAACTGGATATATATATATATATATATATATATATTTTAATTACTTGCCCATGTCATGGTGCAGTTCTGTTTGTATGCTGGATATACTGTTTATCTTTGTAGAAACAAACATACCAGTGTAGAAAATCCCACTACATACATAAAACTGTGTTATGTAAATATGATTAATCTGTTAATATGACATATGATGCACATGTATATGTATTTGAGATTAAATTTGTATCTACATGTTCTGAAGTGTTAACAGTATTAAGTACTTATAAGTGTAAAGATATATATATATATATATGTATATATATATATATATATATATATATATAATGGTGCCAAGTAGATGAATATGTGATTGATACATATAAGTATCTACATATGCTTATACATATATGCATTTGATGTATGTATGGAATACTGCACACATACATGTATTATATACATTTGATGTACATAATATATATGAGTTGATGCCTATATAAATATTAGATACATTTGATGAATCAAGCTCCAACTAACCCTGTAATCTAAAACTGTTCTTATAGGGAATTGGTGATGCTTACTGAAAATGTTTCAGTGGGAGGACAGTAGCTTAAATTACAAATGTGTTTGTATTTTAATGATGAGTCTGTATGTATAATTGTTTATACTTTGGCATATGACATATTATAATCCATGTTAATTCTATGCTGAATCTGTACGTCTATGTTGGACTGTTAGATAGTGAGAAATGTAATAGTCTCAATTGATTAGCTGTGTTTATGATTTCAAGTCACTTTATGTTTACATATTTACTTGTGTAAGCAAAACTCATTATTATATGAGTTTATGTTATGAGCTTAATAATGAGTGAATTACAGTAGTATATTTTGTATGGCCTGGATTGGTTCCATTAATGGAATGTTTCAACATTGTTAGTAAAGACCTGCTTTATACTAAATCATGGGTTCACAATCCTTATATGATATACATATACATATACATACATACATACATACATACATATATATATATATATATATATATATATATATGGGCCTTTGAATTTTTTATAGGCGTGGATTTAATATATATATCTGAAATGTGTTTGTTACCTGGAATTTCATATCACATTATGAATATGATTCTAAACATGCAGGAATTATGTTAACAAATATTTTGAAGTGTTCAAATAGAACATATAGGCATGATGAGTTAAATTTAATTTTAACTTTAAATTCATATATATTTCGTATATATTTTATTTAAATCTAATTTATATTACGAATATAAATACATACATATATATATATATATATATATTGATATATGTAAATAACTTTAATATTGTTTCCATTACGAATTATAAATTCCCTCTAAAGAAAATTTTGTTATATTAAATCACGGTGACATCTTCCAATAATATACTCATCATTGTCCAAGATCACTAGTTGTAACTAACGCTAAGGTGTTGTGCACCTTTTATTTTGGTTATATGCGATGGAGTAAAATGTGTTGCTCCAACCTATTATTGGGTATGACTTAACTAGGCTGCATAATAGGATTATGGCCTTAGAGACAAAAGCATGGATTATTCTATATATTTTGAGAAAATGAATAATACTGAACAAATTGTTCAACATGCGATCCAAGAGTTATATAGACAATATAATTGACATAAGATGTCTACCTAAAAGGTTGTGTTTTGAGTTTAACCAAAGCAAGGTCAAGGCATGATTAGATATGGATCTTGGAACACCGTTATATATATATATACCGATATGTATATATAAACAGAGGGATGTTAATTTGAGTGGGAGCATATTTTAGTTTAAACTACATATTTATGTTAATATAAATTTTGATTGTCAAAATTTTGTGATTAAATAAATATTACAGAATCAGTTATTATTTTAACTAATGTAGATATTAAATAATAAATAACTCGATAATTTAAATTAATCCTTAAGAAGGATATAAATTGAATTAAATCAAAATTTCTTGACTAACATTGAAATTTGAGGATTGTCCTCAAACAAATCAAACGTAATTGTTATATTAACATAGTGGATCTAAAATGAAAGGTTGAGGTGTGACTTCAACCGAATAATATATAAATGTTATAACAATCTACTTATACGTTTCTAGTATTAGATACTAGATATAAATCACATAAATGTATGATAATTTAGAGAAATTACAAAATAAGTAGAGATCTGATAAAATGACATGTGGACTTACGAATGGAAATGAAACAAAAGTTGCTGGATTATCCATAGAAAGTTAATTCTTGTTGTGTATACTAGCTTAATAAAATTAATAAAATAACTGTTATTATGAAATTCCATTTAAAATAAATGTTATTACAAATCTTTTTCAGACAAGTTTAAATTTCATTTGTAATAAAAGAATAATTGTTATTCATTTTATTTAAATGAAATATCTTATGGAATTTCACAAATAGTTAATGATCTTTATAAATTGTTAACTATAATGTACTTGACATAAACACTGAGTGGATTAAATTTAATAATTTAAATCCAACACACCTTTAGCATCGTCTGTTAGCCAATATAAACAAGAAACGCATATCAAAACTCCATGATGATGGAATTTTGAGGTCATTTGATTTCGAATCATATGAAGAATGCAAATCTTGTTTATAGGGAAAATAACTGAATCACCTTTCACTTGAGACAATGAATGGACTATTATATATTGGGTTTCAAACATAATGATGTATATGGAGCAATGAATACATATGCTAGATGTAGGTTTTATTACTTCACTGATGATACCAGTAGATATAGATATGTATACATATCATAATCCTTTGAAAAGTTCAAAGAATTCAAAGTGAAGTTAGAAACCAAATTTAATAGAATATAAATATTTTTCGAACAGTTCAAAAGAGAATATATAAGCGAATAAATTTAATGACTATCCAGATGAGTTTGAAATTGTTTCATGATCGACGCTAATCTATGAATTAGAAAAGTGCGACATTTGTAATAAATTCTGCAAGCATACAGGTGTGTAGCATACAGGTCGAACACAGGGAGGAAAGTTAAATTTTATTATTTATATGTTTCGTGGGCGTGTTAGACGAACTTTGGAGGTTGATTTTGCAAAACAAAACAAAATTAAAACTGTAATTTGATTCAGAACAGATCTAACTGAACCGACGATCAAATCACAATTTCAATGGAAAGCAAATGAAACTATGAATTAGATTTGAATCTAATCAAACCCAATTTGACCTAAGAAAATAATAAAAAGCAGAAATAGAAATTGCAGAAATTAAAATAACAAACAAGAATTAAAATTAGGATTTCCGCTGAATCTAATCAGACGGTAAATCACTAATGCAAATAAGTGCAAAATACAAATAGTGTTCTACCGAATCTAATCGTATAGACAACACTAGTTGCTAAGAAAACAAAAAAAATGCAAAAAATAAAAGAGAAAGAAGAACTTTTATTAGAACAATGAAATAAGAGATGAGATAGGATCGTGGCTACAATGCCATTACAAGGGTATATATAGGGTAGATAGCCAAACCCTAACCCTAACCCTAATGGTAAATGGGCCTGGTCATTACACCACTAATTAGTTACAATGAGAAACATAAATGGGCCGTAGATAAATAAAGCAAATTTGGGCCTTTTCTCTTTTCCTCTTGCTTTCTTGACACTTCTTCATTGCTTTGTGATGTGCATGGCCTTTTTATCAATCCTTTTCTTGTCCAACAGCAACTATATGTGAGATCTTCATCTGCAGTTCTTCAAAATGTAAATATATAGCGATTTGATCTCTATTTCTCTACTTTTCTCGTTGCATGCGGGCTGGTTGGAATATCTGAAAAAGTGAGAAAACAATACCCAAGTAATATTTATTTATATACAAAAGATAAGATATAAAAGCACAAAATAAACACATTTCTATGTCAATCAAATACCCCCACACTTATCTTTTACTCGTCCTCGAGTAAAACAAAAAATGAAAAACTAAACTAGAAAGGTCACACTTTCGTAGGAAACACGATTGCATTGAGCGTATGCAACAAGCCGTTAAACCTCTAGGTGTCCCTAGTAGGACGAGTGGTGTCTCGTGAGGGTTTTCAGCGGATACTACCCACAAAATCCAAATGCTGTATGTTATGATTCTAATGAAACTACATGAATGCAATGGACATATGCAATTAAAAGCGAAAAATGAAAACACGACTTGTTTCAGGAAAGTGGTACAACAAATTAAGTTAACAATTTCTAGTCAGTTGATTTTATTTTAGATACCTCGACTTGTCACAAATTTTCAATATAAATCAAGTTTTCAAATGTTAAATTCCAGTTTGGCCAGTTAGTTCGGTCGATAACATAGTGCAGCCATGAAATAAATTCTTAGTTTGCTTGGCACAGTTTGCAAAGTGGTATTCTAATTTTCTCATGTATGGCTAGTCAAATCAATAAGGTCAAGAAGTGTTTGGGTATCATCGCTTATTCTTTATTCTATAAAATTTTAAGATTTATGATTAAGTACATACACCTAAAAAGACCAAGGTTTACCACCCATGCACTGCCTCGCGGACTAACGGAGAGTAGGTAAAGAGCTTGGCGGATTGTGCAGGCCGACTTTGACTTTGTCAACAACGTGTCGGTAATCCTTAGGTGTCCAATCTCATAAAATGAGACCAAGATATTCCAACTTTGACTTTGTCAACAACGTGTCGGATAGAGCTTGGCGGGTTTGCACAACAACGCTCGATATACAAGCAATGTTGGATACCCTTGGAATACTATTATTATTATTATCGAAAATATAAGCACAAAAGAGAGTTACACGAATTCAACTTAACACAACTTAGTTTTAAAGATTTGAAAAGCCAATATAAGTATTTTAAGTCCTCCACTTATTTAAACAAATTCTATAATATAGAATAGATTTCATGGCCATCACCTAAGAATCTCCCTATGTACCGGTTGCACTATTATCCCTCAAAATTAAACTTTTCATTATATTTCCTATTCGATCTAAGTTGAGAGAGAAAAATACTATCAACTGGCTAAAAATTGTAAACTTATTTTGTTGTATCACTTGAAAATGAGTCGTATTTCAAAAAAAAAAAAAATGGCATGTTACTACAGTCTAAAATGTATGACGGTCCTATTTAAATGGCTGAAAATAAAAAGAAATAAAAACAAAGAAGAAATGAAAATGGATGAAATGCAGACTCCCCCCCCCCCCCCCCACACTTGATTCAGACAGTGTCCACACTGTAAACGTTTCCTAAATTTGAAAGATAAAACCCATAGATGGATTAGATGCAAAATGATTTGAAGAATGAAATGGAGTTTAACCACTATATGCGAATGCCAATCATATGTACAATGATATATGTGTTTGCGGTGTATGTGATGCAAAGAATTCCACCAACGTTTCCCCCCACACTTGGTCCTTGCTTTATGAGTCCCATTCCCACTGTGTCTAGACATGTTTTCTAACAAGCAAGAGTTTTTGAAAACCATCTCATCTTTATACCTCGATTTGTAGTCCAGGAGATAAATATGTAGGGTCGTCCTAACCTGAAGTTTTTCAACCAAGCCAACATTCCAAGAATTATTCATGTGTTCAACAAATTTATCAGTGTAATTTTTCAAGAATTTGTGATCGAGTATAAATTCAGTGAAATTTGAATTTTGAGTGTTGTTCAACAGCATGTGATCACATTTCTCAATTGACAACGTATTTTCGACATTGACAATTTCAAGTTCGTTTGAATTCTCAAAATCAAAGTTTTCAAATTTGGATTCATGGCCTGATTCTAATTCATCCTCGTCATTTAAAAGTTTAAGTTCATCTGCGAAGAGTTCGTCGAAAGACAACGTAGATATGTCACTTGAAGTACGAGAGGATTTTTGACATGGTAAATTTGTCGTGTCATCAACAACTTTTTCTTGTTCCGTTTCGGAGTCTTGGTCATTCGAAGAAGAAGGTGTCGACACGGGAAGTGGAGGAAGTAAAGGTATAGAAGATGGGTTGTTGGGATTGCCAACAATCAAAGAAGAGATATTATCGGGGTTGCCGATATCAGAAAAAGAGATGTTGGGATTGCCAACATTCAAAGAAGGTGGAGATTTGGGGGGTTCAAACAAATTGGCCTTGGTTGCCATCGGAAGAGCGTCATTTGAGGTTGGGATCGAAGGGTTATCGGAAGTGCTGAAATTAATTTCAAAAGTTTTTTCAGACCTAATGATGTTAATCGGATTGACCAAATTATCGCTTTCATCCTCATACAGTCCAAAAAATTCATGTTCGTTAAAATCCTTTTCCAATTTTGAGTTTTTGAAAAATTCAACATTTTCGTTTTGCTCAATTTCAAAAATTTCAACTTTCTCGCAGTTTGAAAGGGGAAGATCAAAATCTAAGCTTAAATTTTTTTCTTGAAAAGAATCGAAGTCCAGATCATTCGTTGAATTTTGAACAACTTCATTTAGATCGTTATTCTCAATTTCGAAAGTTGTTATCTGAAAATTATCACTATCCGTAAAGAATGGATTATTTTCTGATTCATCGCTTGTTTGAATTTGATTTTGTTGCTCTTGTTGTTCTTTCAAAGTTGTCAATAAACAAAGAAGTTCATCAGCCCTCTCACTAAGAATGTTAAGGTGATATTCTTCAGAATCGTTGATTTGAGAGCTCTCATTTTGGATTTCTTGATTCTCAAAATTATAGTCCACATCAATTTCACAATCAATATTATTTCCAAAGTGATGGTCGTTTGAATTTTCAGAAAAATGACAATGATATTGGAAATCGTTTTGATTATAAAAATTATGTTCGTAACCAAAATTGTTGAAATTCGAAGGAAAATTGCAATTTTGGTCATTTTCAAAGTGTTGATATGGGCTATACTTTTGAAAATTTTGGTTTACAACCCCATATTGATGTGGATCAAAGCTGTATTGGGATTCAAAACTATTTTGATACGGATGTGGCCCATAATCGAAACTATTGAACTTTGAATTGAAATCGTCATTTCGATTATATCTATGATTTTGAAAATGTTGGTCAGTTGGAAAATTTTGAAAATTGTTGACATTGGGCTCACGAAATTTTGGAAAATCTTGTTTCATGAGTTGCAATTCATACTCATACTCTTCAAGAGGACGTCTACTCCGATTATTATCCCACATTTCTCTCAATGATTTTTTTGAATTAGACATTTGAATGAAGTTAGGGTAAGACAAAAATTATTCTCACTTCAAAAAAAATATATAAAAGAACGAGTTGTGCTCTATTAATTAACTGACTCAATTGGAAGGGGGAAAAGGGTCTTATGGCCGTTCACGTATAGTATAAATACTAAGGGATACGACCAATGTTTTACGGGTAGTATGCAACCTCCTTTGCTAGAAGTTCAATGAATTGAACTAATATATATCCGCGATCCAATTATACGAGACAGTCAACTTCACAAAAACACCACTTTTCAATTATATTATTTTGAAAATCAAATCAAGTTCTGTAATTGAAAAACGACGAGAGTGATGATGTCAGGTATGTAATTCGTTTCTCACAAACAGATTCAGAAATATCAGCCACAGAACGGTCACAGAATAAATTGCAGAAATTAAAAATTGTACATTCAAAGCCGCTGCCCCTGCAGAAAATTTTTACAACAATTGTCTATATTTTTTTTTCTTTTTCCTTTTGCAGCAGAGCACCTGTAGAGTTTTAAAAGTTTTCACCTTGATCGGCAGTCCTCCAGTGAATTTGGGAAGCGCTAGCGCGTTCACACCCCACTTGGTGTGCAACCGCTCCACCCCATTTGAATCGTCCGCTGCTTTCTGTTGTTGTCCCCTTCTATTAATTGCTTGACTGCGCTGCGGCACGGGTTCGGGCTAGGAGCCCGAAATTTTTTTTTTTAAGACCCTTTTTAAAATTTCAGCTGTACCTGTTTTGATTTTTTTTTTTTTTTGAATGAAAAAGCAAATAAAAATAAAAACAAGCGAAAAAGAAAAAAAAAATGCTTAAAAAGAGAGAAAAAAAAAATGACCCAACAAGCGAAACTACTCAGCTAAAGCTAAGGAAATTAGAACTCCTCATACAAGTAGCAAATAGAAATTAGCTTTAAGTTACGCACACAGTAACACCTGCTAAGCGAGCTCAATGCTCACACAAAATAATACCGTCTTCCCAAAAGCTCCGCGCCCCAATAAGAGTAAGAAGAACCAAATTCACGCACTCAATTTAGTCAACCCAAAGGTCGCGCTCAACTCAAAAACAAAAACAAAAAACACATACTAAACTGTACCAAATTTACACGCCCCTCTCTTTCTGAAAAACAAACCCATGTACCCTAAAAACAAGCCGCCTTCCCTTCTTATTTCTCTTTTGTTCGAATCGGATCTCGTACAAAAATTAAATCAGATTTTTCTTTTTTGTTTCTTTTTTCTCGGCTTGATTTCCAAGTTCGAATTTGAACAAAGTGGCTCGGATTAGGTCTGTGATTGAGCGCCTCGAGTTTGATTCGGGATTTGAGGATTCGGACTTTGGGGTTTAACTGTTGGATTTACTTGAGTTTTTAAGGTTTTGGGTGGATTCAAAGTTGCAGATTTCAGTTGTTCTTGAATTGCGGTTTGGCTTGTGAACGTTGTATGGGTTGATGATGATGAACCGGATCTGACGAGGTTGCGAGGTTGACTGGGTGGGTTCGGATTGGCAAATGGGTACGGGGTAATTTGTGGCTTCACGTAATGATGAGCACTGCGGGTTGGTGGGTAGGATAGTTTGAAACTGGGGGCCAAGAGGAAGGTACTTGTGGCATAATTAGGCAGAAGGTGGGGGGGGGGGGGGTTGTTTGCTGATCAGTGGGCGGTTGGCAGATGGAAGGTGGATGTGAAGATGGCTTGAACGTTGTATGGTGGATCTGAAGTGGGGCGTGATGGTATAATTTTGTTTGGAGCAGGATGATGGCTTGTTTGGTGAATGTAGATGCGGTGGTTACGAGGAAGAGAGGTGGTTTACGGTTTGTACTGTGGTGAAGGCAAGGGGTTGACAAGTGGATAGGAAGGAAGGTGGTCGGTTTTGATGTCTGAGGTTGTAGGAGTACAGTGCGGTGGATGAGGAGATTTGTGTTGATTGACGTAGAGGATCTTGGTATTCAAATTGGATGGTGATTGGTAGATGCTCACGTTTTGGCAGAAGCTGGTATGAATTTGTGGGGAAGCACGGTTTGATGAAGGGGGTGGCGGTTTGACTGGTTTGTGCGAGATGGTTGGATGTGATGAAGATGGGTTTGGAGTTGAAGTTACGTGTTGAACTGGACAGAGGTGATGGTGTCTTGATGATGGGGGACTTTGCGTTCGGTATTAGCAGAACTTAAAAGGCAGAAGAACCCAAGAAAGGAAACACAAGAAGAAAAGGGAAAGCAAATATTTTTGAACTTTTTTTTTTAAATATTGGAAAGAGGGAAGGAGTTGTAAAAGAAAAGAAGGAGATTGAGAAATAAACGGAAAGACAAAAGAAAAAGTAGCAAGATTTGTAAAAGAAAGGAAGGCAAGAATGTAAGATTGGAAAGAAATAAAGCAGAAGTTGAAAGTTTCCTTTTTTTTTTAAATTTGGAAGAGTTGAAGAAGAAAAGAAAGAGGTTGAGAATTAAAAGGAAAGAAATCAAAGAAAAAGTAGCAAGTTTTTTTTTCTCTTGTATAAAAGATTATAGTATCATTGAGGAATACCAAATCAGCTATTCAAGAATTTTTTTTTTATATATACACGAAAACAAAAGGAAAATATAAACAAAAACTAACACGAATCAGAAATAAAATAAATAACAAAATTTAATCGTTACCTCCCCGGCAACGGCGCCAAAAACTTGATCGACGCTAATCTATGAATTAGAAAAGCGCGACATTTGTAATAAATTCTGCAAGCATACAGGTGTGTAGCATACAGGTCGAACACAGGGAGGAAAGTTAAATTTTATTATTTATATGTTTCGTGGGCGTGTTAGACGAACTTTGGAGGTTGATTTTGCAAAACAAAACAAAATTAAAACTGTAATTTGATTCAGAACAGATCTAACTGAACCGACGATCAAATCACAATTTCAATGGAAAGCAAATGAAACTATGAATTAGATTTGAATCTAATCAAACCCAATTTGACCTAAGAAAATAATAAAAAGCAGAAATAGAAATTGCAGAAATTAAAATAACAAACAAGAATTAAAATTAGGATTTCCGCTGAATCTAATCAGACGGTAAATCACTAATGCAAATAAGTGCAAAATACAAATAGTGTTCTACCGAATCTAATCGTATAGACAACACTAGTTGCTAAGAAAACAAAAAAAATGCAGAAAATAAAAGAGAAAGAAGAACTTTTATTAGAACAATGAAATAAGAGATGAGATAGGATCGTGGCTACAATGCCATTACAAGGGTATATATAGGGTAGATAGCCAAACCCTAACCCTAACCCTAATGGTAAATGGGCCTGGTCATTACACCACTAATTAGTTACAATGAGAAACATAAATGGGCCGTAGATAAATAAAGCAAATTTGGGCCTTTTCTCTTTTCCTCTTGCTTTCTTGACACTTCTTCATTGCTTTGTGATGTGCATGGCCTTTTTATCAATCCTTTTCTTGTCCAACAACAACTATATGTGAGATCTTCATCTACAATTCTTCAAAATGTAAATATATAGCGATTTGATCTCTATTTCTCTACTTTTCTCGTTGCATGCGGGCTGGTTGGAATATCTGAAAAAGTGAGAAAACAATACCCAAGTAATATTTATTTATATACAAAAGATAAGATATAAAAGCACAAAATAAACACATTTCTATGTCAATCATTTCACGACTCACACTACCTAGAACACCATGTTGAAATGGTGTGCCTGAAAGGAGTAATCACACCATATAAGATATGGTATGACCAAGATAGGTCATATAGATCCTACAATAAATTAAACTGAGAACAATTAAATTAATCCTATTAAAACAAGTCTTAAGACGCCATATAAGATATGGATTAGGAAATGTCCTAGTATGTCTAAATGCACAGATTTGGGATGTATGGCGCTTGTTAAACGTCATTCCTCTGATAAGATCGGACCCAAATCAAATAAATATTTTGTGGAATATCCAAAAGAAGCAAATGGATATTAATTCTATAAATCCTCTGAGAATAAAATGTTTATTACTCGAATTGGTATCCTTATAAAAGAGAGTTAGTCTCTAACATACCGATGAGAATAAAATAGAATCTGAAATGTCTCGGAGACCACAAAATACTATTGAATCTTGTATAGACAAGAAATTGAGTGGGAGTGACACAATAATTACAATGTTATATATATTGGTAACACATTAATTATTGTGAATAATGTTAGTTTTAAAGCAAGAAATAGATAATGATTCTAAGTAAGAAAATGATTGGATTAAGAAGTTCATAATTGACTTAATTCATTGTTGATCCAATGATTTACATTGCGATAACAATGTGGCTATTGCTCAGGCCTAAAACGTTAAACTCATAATCGTTCCAAACATATATTTAAGAAATACAACTCTTATGTAAAATTGTTCACAGAAGAAATAATCATATATGCAAAGTTACAAAAGTTGTAATGTCGCAGACCTACTGAATTAAACTCTGTCGCAGCAGAAGTTTAATAGTCACACTAGTTTCATAAGTATACGATACGTAAATGATGGACTCTAGTGCAAGTGGGAGATTGTTAGAGTTTGTGCCCTATAGGCAATTCATTTGATGGGATTGATAACACTGTTGATGTAATTATTTTATTTGGAATAAAATATTTTTCTATAATTTTATATTTACTGCATAATATAAATATTAATATAATAGAAGTCCTTAGTATAATAATACGGGATTATATAGTTCGAGTAAGACTGAACTTGAGATTATATAATGTGATAAGTATTATAATTCTTAAATGTCCTTAGTCGAGTTTTATTGTTTATATAGGACAACAGTAAAGCGTTGAGACTAGTATATTGATTGACTGATGATCACATCTCATTGATCATTACTATACGTGATATTAAAGTCAAGATATAAATACGTATTGGAGAATAGCGTATTGGGCTGAACCACCATGAGATAACTACATGGAATATAATCAACAGTATCATAAGTTGTTCTCATAGTGATAGCGATATAATGGTCCTCAGACCTGAGATCATGAGTAATGATAACGGTGATTATTGGATATATCTAGAGTCGAATATAAATTATGAATGGTCTAGATGGAATTTAACCTACGATATATATTCGTAGTGATGTCCATGGGCCTCTTGATTGAGTCAGACTGTGAAATGCATGGTCGTGCTCAAATATTGATTTGTTCTGAACAGTCTACTCATCGATCAAGAAAACAGATTAAATTATAAAGAGGATGATACGATCCATGCCTCCAGTTTAATTTGGGATATATCGGTTGAAAGGATTAAATTATATTGAGACACTATTCACAAAAGGTTGTATTGAATCATTACTATTATAGCTTGGGTAACAATGATGTGTTACTAGACGCCGCTCATTGTTAACAGTCTAAATGTTGTTTAAACTGTTGCCAACGCTGTGATAGCCTATAGGGTCACACTTACATACGTTGTAAAAGGATGAGGATATTTAAATATAAGGGTTTTGACTAATTCTATCATTTAAATGAGGGTGAATAGGTCATATGGTTAGAGAAAATGTCGGTTCTAATATTATAAAGAAGGGGTCCGACCTTTTCCTTAATAAGATATTACAACCGAAATTCTTATAAAAACCATAGATCCCAATTTAGCTAGTACTACCTCATCATTCCTCGATTTGATTCGAGAGCAATGTCAGTGGAACTCCTATAGAGGTGTATGATTTCAAGCACTCGATTCGATTAGATCTAGAATCAGATCCAATAAGTTTAAAGCTAGGGTTTCATTCGATTCTGCTATTCAAAGTAGTAAGGTACCTATTTCGATTTAATATTGTTCGATTTCGATAACTAGGGTTTCTGATTTGGTTGTTTCCGCTGCTAATTCGATCCGTAATTTCCTTCAATTCTGCACTCTGATGTAATGTTATTATAATGTTTATAAAAAGTCTTCAGTTATTTTTTCTGATGTGTTGTATGCCCAGAGTTGGTGTATGCGGGATTCGAACGGTCTTAGTCGATTTAGCGATCGATTAGGTCCGGGCAAAATCCGTTGTCGTTACAGCTGGTATCAAAGCTTTGGTTAACTCAAATCTTTGGGGTACAACTCGTTATAACTTAACAAAAGACTCATCGGTGGTAGGATTAGAAATATCTTATAAAAGAATATTCATTAGAGATAGGATCAGTAGTATCCTAGAATGAGAAAAATCGTTAGGGATGTTGTTAGAAATGCTCTAGAATGAGTTGGGAGTGACAAGTTTGTAAATAACATATTTGTGATTATATGTATATATATATATATATATATAATTCGATCTTAGAAAATATGATTTTTGAAAATATAAAAGTTTTATATATATGAAAAGCTAATCAACTAATTGATTGATGATTGTGTTGTGTGATTATTAGTTCAACTAATAAATTATTGAAACCAATAAAAGAATGAAAATTGTGTTGGTTAGTTAAAAGGACTTTTAGCTTCGTTCCTTTTCGAGGACGAAAAGATTTTAAGTGGAGGAGATTGTAACAACCCGTAATTTTGGAACCAATTTAAAATTTTTATTTTAGAAATTTTAACGGATTTTGGATATTTAAAATAATTTATTTTCAATAATAACAACTAAAAATTTATTTTAATTGAAGTTAGAACAAATAAATTTATTTTAATTATATAACGAGCCTAAAATGGCGCGACAATTTGAAAATTTGAATTTGAACTTTGACTGAATGTACAAGATTCAAAATCAACCGGATTTCAGTAAAACCAAAAATATTTAAATCTTTTTAAAAATATATTTACAACCAATCTTAAAAATTGAAATTTCATAGTGGAAATAAAAAGTTATGGCCAGTTTAATATTTAGAATAGTCGTTATAGAATATATATATATATATATATATAATAAATAGCCATTTTGCAAACGACCTCCGTTTTCAATGAAACCACTTTTGTTGGATCCGGAATGTCAAATTATTGCAAGATTCCATTTTTCCTAATTTTTGAAATCGATATGTGAGCATGGCGGTAGAAAACGTGTTTTGTCAATTTTAGTCAAATTGGATCGACCAGAAAATGGCCATTTTTCAAACGATCTCCAAATTTGACAAAATTAATTTTGTTAGGACTGTATCGTCAAAACATAGCTAGATTTATTTTTCGGGAATTTTTCGAGTCAGTGTGTGGCCCTGGTAAATTAAAATGTATGATCAAATTAAATAATTAAATGATTTATATTTTAATTTAAAGAAAAGTGGGCTGAAACGATCGAATGGGCATATGAGACCTATTCCATTATGTCCGGAATAGGGGTACTAGGCTAGGAGCAACATTCGCTGGGCTTAATATGGAGTTAGTATCAGTTAACGGTTTTTTTTGAAAATTAAAGAAATAAATATTATCAATATAGGTCAATAAAAAAAATAGAAACCCTAATTTGTTTCATACGCGGTCAACATTTCACTGAGCCGTTGTTCTCCTTTTTTAATGGCTATAATCGTTCGAAACTCCTCCTCAAATTCTTGGTCAATCTGTTCATTAAAATTCGATATCTCCAAACCAAACATTGAAGAGCTAGGTGAGCTCTTTCCATCCATACCAACATGATAGAAATTGGTTAAGTATCTTGCATGGATTTCAAGCTCAAACTGGCTTCTTTCGAGCGCAGATAGCAGCAACGAGGAGCGATCGAGTTTCAGGCCATTCACGGCGGTGGTGTCTTATGCCAAGGTCGATGCCGTGAGACGTTCATATGGGATTCTGGTCAGCTGCAGGGCTGCCACGTGGTGCTCTAGATGATGAAGACATTGGGTTTTCTTTTATGAAGGAAGTAACGCACGATGAAGAAGCGAAACAAAGCAGCCCCTTTAACCAATGTAATTATCCATTTTAATTATTATAATAATTAGTTTATAATCAATTAAATGGTCAAATGTTTAAATCTGTGTAACTTTCTCAAACGAAAACAGAAATCAATGAAACAAAATGCATTGGATTCGTATCAAAAAACTCTATGCAATGGAAAAGGCTGGATCAGAAACAGAAGCCATTAGAATTTTTGGTTGAATTACATGTCCAGATTAATTCAGTGAAATAATTGTTTTATAACAATTCTGTAACCAATCAAGGTGAAAACTCTCTCACTAAATTCTCTTGTACAGTTTTTATTTTATTTTATATAAATTGCCATGATGTTTATCTGTATTTTATCATCACAACTGTTTGTTCGATAAAAATATTATTTCTAGCTTATATGTGATAATTCTTTTTAAATAATTAAAATTAATTAATTATGACTATGT
The DNA here is from genome assembly GCA_030737875.1 of Allium sativum. Classification (NCBI taxonomy): domain Eukaryota; kingdom Viridiplantae; phylum Streptophyta; class Magnoliopsida; order Asparagales; family Amaryllidaceae; genus Allium; species Allium sativum. The sequence goes on along the minus strand of CM060923.1, from coordinate 532,871,502 downwards.
TTAGAAATTTTTACAAATCCACTGTTAAATTCAGCTTGATGTCATACGTGATTTGATATATATTGATTGATGCTGTTTGGTTAAATTGTATATAATGGAATTATGGAGATTTGTCAAAAAAATAAAATTTTCATTTTGTTCAATTAGAATTGACAAAATAAAATTGTCATTTTATCGAATTAGAATTGACAAAATAAAATTGCCATTTTATTGAATTAGAATTAACAAAATAAAAATGTCATTTTTGTTGTATTAGAATTGATAAAATAAAAATGTCAATTTTGTTGTATTAGAATTGACAAAATAAAAATGCCATTTTTGTTGTATTAGAATTGACAAAACAAAAACATCATTTTTGTTGAAACAGATTTGTATGAAAACAAAAACATCATTTTTATTGAAATAGATTTGTATGAAAACAAAAACATCATTTTATTGAAATATATTTGTAAAAATAAAATTATCATTTTTATTGTTTGTTGAAATAGAATTGTCAACAAACTAAAATTATCATTTTTATTGTTTTGTTGAAATAGAATTATCAGCAAAATAAAATTATCATTTTTATTGTTTTGTTGAAATAGAATTGTAAACAAAATAAAATTATCATTTTTTAATTGTTTTATTGAAATAGAATTGTCAACAAAATACAATTATCATTTTTATTGTTTTTTTGAAATAGAATTGTCAACATAATAAAATTACGATTTTTTATTTGTTTTGTTGAAACAGAATTGTCAACAAAATAAAAGAATCATTTTTATTTGTTTTGTTGAAACAGAATTGTCAACAAAATAAAAGAATCATTTTTAGTCGTGTTAAAAGAATCATTTTTATTCGTTTTGTTGAACTAGAATTGTCAACAAAATATAAGAATCATTTTTATTCGTTTTGTTGAAATAGAATTGTCAACAAAATAAAAGAATCACTTTATTCATTTTGTTGAAATAGAATGGTCAACAAAATAAAAGAATCATTTTTATTCGTTTGTTATAATAGAATGGTCGACAAAATAAAAATATCATTTATTGTTAGAATTAGATTTGTATGCAAATGAAAATGTTATTTTATTTGTTATGTTACATATTAATGTAGGAATTTTAAACAAATAAAAATATCTTTTTTATTTGTTATGTTAAAAATGGATTTGTAAACAAATAAAAAATTATTTTTATTTCCCATATTAATGTAGGAGTTTGCGTACAACATTAAAATATCATTTCTATTGGCTATGTTAAAATATAGAAATATCGTTTTTATTTGTTATATTAGAAATAAAATTGTATATAAATTAACAGAATACCATCTTTTATTTTGACATTAGAATTGTAAAACATGTCATGTAATTAAAGTCATCTTTTATTTTGACATTAGAATTGTAAAACATGTCATGTAATTAAAAACATTGAAATTGTTATGCAAATAAAATTTTCTTTTTATCTGTCATTAGAAAAGTAGAAAAATTGTATACAAATAAAATACTTCTTTTTATTTGACATTAGAAAAGTAGAAAACATGTATGCAAATGAAATATCTTTTTATTTGTCATTAGAAAGATAGAATTATGTATACAAATAAAATCTTCTTTTTATTTGTCATTAGCAACATAGAAAATGTTATGAAATAAAAGTCTTCTTTTTATTTGTCATATAAAATATAGAATGGTTGTATAAATAAAATTCTTCTTTTATTTGTACATATGAAATGTAGAAAATTTATGGACAATAAAATATTCTTTTTATTGTTTGTATATGAAATGAAGAAAATGTGTAGACAAAAAAACACTCTTTTATTGTAACACGAAATGTGATTGAATCAAATACAATTAGTTGCTGATATTGATTGTGATGGATTGACTGTTTGGATTGTGCTCAACCAGATTATGATCAAAATATGCTTTTACATTTAGCACTAGGTCGGGTAAAAATATCTATGTGCTAACACCTTGTGAAACACTTCACGATTTGAATATAAGGTGTTTAGCGATGTTGTTTATTTCAAAATTTGATAAATGATTTTGAAATGAGATTTCTTAAGTTAAAAGAATAGAATTCTCAATTTTGGACAGGGAACATTTTATAAAATGTTTTATAAAACAGAAAGGATTTCGAGGGTTATACCCGATAATTTTGAAATGATTTAGAAGTAGAAATTAAATAGATTTGAAAGTACTTGTCATTATTATGTTGTGAAATGATTTTCCCTACTTCGGGATAAAAAATGATTCATTAAGTATGTGGCTAGAGATCGGGTGACCCGAAAGTGACTAAAAGTGTGAGGGCATGCATGTCTTCCCCCATAGGTGGGATGATGCATTGTCAGTGTAGCCGTTAGTTGCACACACACACACACACACACACACACACACACACATATATATATATATATATATATATATATATATATTGGTTAGGTTAAGGCGCGTACAGCCTTGTCTAAGGGAGCTTGACCGATATTTGGTTTCATACTTGTTTGTATACATTATTATGTTTTGGAATTCATATTTCCAAATGTTTGTTTTGAGATCCCGAAGTGAAATTTACTTTATTATAAAGGCTAGACATGTATTTCAAATGATTTGAAATAAAAGAAATCGGGAAATAAAGTCCAAGGAAATATTTTTTGTTAAATGAATTGGATTTTGAAATCTAAGTTTAGGGACTAAGCCTAAATGGGTAGATTAAGGAATTGCATGTTGATTGATGCATTGTAGATCCATATGTTTATTTATGGTTGATGTTTATGCAATGGCAATCCAATGGAGCTAACCCGTTCTGCATTAGCGGCGTGGTCCTGTGATTAGCCTTATTATTAGATAAGTTAAGTAAGATTTCTCATAGCAGTCCCATGACTGACTCGTAGTTTGTTTCACTTGCAAGCTCGGCTGCCCATATTTTTACATGGGCAGTCGAGTGGCTTGTTTTGCAGATATTTGTTTATTAAGAAGGATTCTGGATCGAACCTTAAAGCTGTGTCCAGAGCATCGATAGTCTTCCGCTGTATTAGTTTATTTGTTGCGCTGCATTGTATTAAAAATCTTGTAAATTATCTTCTGCTGTATTTTATTCGATGTACTCTGATATTTTTTTATTCTGATGTAACATTATTATAATGTTTATAAAAGTCTTCTGTTATTTGTTCTAATGTGTTTTATGCCCAGAGTTAGCGCATGCAGGATTCGAACAGTCTTAGTCGATTTAGCGATCGATTAGGTTCGGGCGAAATCCGTTGTCGTTACAGCTGGTACCAGAATTGTCAACAAAATAAAATAATCGCTTTATTCGTTTTGTTGAAATAGAATGGTCAACAAAATAAAAGAATCATTTTTATTCGTTTGTTATAATAGAATGGTCGACAAAATAAAAATATCGTTTGTTGTTAGAATTAGACTTGTATGCAAATGAAAATATTATTTTATTTGTTATGTTACATATTAATATAGGAATTTCAAACAAATAAAAATATCTTTTTTATTTGTTATGTTAAAAATGGATTTGTAAACAAATAAAAATATTATTTTTATTTGTCATATTAATTCAGGAATTTGTATACAACATTAAAATATCATTTCTATTGGCTATGTTAAAATATAGAAATATCATTTTTATTTGTTATATTAAAATTAGAATTGTATACAAATTAAGAGAATATAATTTTCTATTTTGACATTAGAATTGTAAAACATGTCATGTAATTAAAATCATCTTTTATTTTGACATTAGAATTATAAAACATGTCATGTAATTAAAAACATTGAAATGATTATGTAAATAAAATTTTATTTTTATTTGTCATTAGAAAAGTAGAAAACATGTATACGAATAAAATACTTCTTTTTATTTGACATTAGAAAAGTAGAAAACAAATATGCAAATGAAATAACTTTTTATTTGTCATTAGAAAGATAGAATTATGTATACAAATAAATCTTCTTTTTATTAGTCTTTAGCAACATAGAAAATGTTATGAAAATAAAAGTCTTCTTTTTATTTGTCATATAAAATATAGAATGGTTGTATAAATAAAATTCTTCCTTGTACTTATATATATGAAATGTAGAAAATGTATGGACAATAAAATATCTTTTTATTGTACGCATATGAAATGTAGAAATGTGCAGACAATAAAATACTTTTTTTTTGTAACATGAATTGTGATTGAATCAAATACAATTGGTTACTGATATTGATTGTGATGGATTGACTGTTTGGATTGTGCTCGACCAGTTTATGAGCAAAATATGCTTTTACATTTAGCACTGGGTTGGGTAAAAATATCTATGTGCTAACACCTTGTGAAACACTTCACGATTTGACTATAAGGTGTTTAGCGATGTTGTTTATTTCAAAATTTAATAAATGATTTTGAAATGAGATTTTTTAAGCAAAAAGAATAGTATTCCCGATTTTGGACAGGGAACATTTTATAAAATGTTTTATAAAACAGAAAGGATTTCGAGGGCTATACCAGATAATTTCGAAATGATTTGGAAATAGAAATCTATATAGATTTGAAAGTACTTGTGATTATTATATTGTGAAATGATTTTCTCTACTTCGGGATACAAAATTATTTAGCAAGTATGTGGCTAGAGATCGGGTGACCCGAGAGCGACTAAAAGTGTGAGGGCATGCACGTCTTCCCCCATAGGTGGGATAGTGCATTTTCAGTGTAACCGTAAGGTGCACATATATATTTTATGGTTCGGTTAAGGCACGTACAACCTTATTTGAGGAAACATGACTGATATTTGGTTTCATACTTGTTTGTATACATTGTTACGTTTTGGAATTCATATTTCCAAATGTTTTGTTTTTGAGATCCCGAAGTGAAATTTACTTTGTCATAAATGCTAGATATGTATTTCAAATGATTTGAAATAAAAAAATTGGGAAATAAAGTCCAAAGAAATAATTTATGTAAAGTGAATTGGATTTCGAAATCTAAATTTTGGGACAAAGCCTAAATGGGTAGATTAAGGAATTGCATGTTGATCGATGCATTGCACATCTATATGTTTATTTATGGTTGATGTTTATGCACTGGAAATCCAATGGAATAAACCCGTTCTGCGTTAGCAGCGTGGTCTTGTGATTAGCCTTATTGTTAGATAAGTTAAGTAAGATTTCTCATACCAATCGGAGGACTGACTCGTAGTTTGTTTCAATTTCAAACTCGGGTGCCCACATTTTTACACGGGCAGTCGAGTGGCTTGTTTTGCAGATATTTATTTATTAAGCAGGATTCTGGATCGAAGCTTAAAGCTGTATCTAGAGCATTGATAGTCTTCTTCTGTGTTAGTTTATTTGTTCCGCTGCATTGTATTAAAAATATTGTAAATTATCTTCCGCTGTATTTTATTCGATGTACTCTGATATTCTGTACTCTGATGTAACATTATTATAATGTTTATAAAATTCTTCTGCTATTTGTTCTGATGTGTTGGATGCCCAAAGTTAGCGTATGTGGGATTCGAACTGTCTTAGTGAATTTAGCGATCAATTAGGTCTGGGCGAAATCCGTTGTCGTTACAGCTGGTATAAGAGCTTTGGTTAACTCAAATCTTTGGGTTACAACTTGTTAGAACTGAACAAAAGACTCATCAGAGGTAGGATTAGAAATATCCTATAAAAGAATACTCATTAGAGATAGGATCAGTAGAATCCTAGAATGAGAACACTCGTTAGAGATGGGGTTAGAAATGCCCTAGAATGAGTTGAGAGTAAAAAAATTATAATTAGCATATTTGTGATTATATATACATGTATATAATCCGATCTTAGAAAATATGATTTTTGAACATATAAAAGTTATATATATTTGAAAACCTAATCAACTAATTGATTGACGATTGTGTTGTGTGATTATTAGTTTAACTAATAAAATTATTGAAACCAATAAAAGAATGAAAATTGTGTTGGTTAGTTAAAACAACTTTTAGCTTCGTTCCTTTTCGAGGACAAAAAGATTTTAAGTGGAAGAGATTGTAACAACCCGGAATTTTGGAACCAATTTAAAAAATTTATTTTAGAAATTTTAATGGATTTTGGATATTTTAAATAATAATGAGTAAAAATTTATTTTAATCGAAGTTAGAATGAATAAATTTATTTTAATTATATAACGAGCCTGAAATGGTGTGACAGTTTGAAAATTTGAATTTGAACTTTGATTGAATGTGCAGGATTCAAAATAAACCGGATTTCAATAAAACGAAAAATATTTAAATCTGTTTAAAAATATCTTTCCAATGAATCTGAAAAATTGAAATTTCATAGCGGGAATAAAAAGTTATGGCTAGTTTAATATTCAGAATAGTCGCTATGGAATGTATATATATATATATAGCCATTTTACAAACGACCTCCGTTTTCAACGAAACCACTTTGGATCCGGAATGTCAAATTATTGCAAGACTCCAATTTTCATAATTTTTGGAATCAATATATGAGCATGGCAGTAGAAAACGTGTTTTGTCAATTTCAGTCAAATTGGATCGACCAATTTTTTTTCAAACGGTCTCCAAATTCGATGAAATTAATTTTGTTAGGACCATATCGTCAAAACATAGTTAGATTTTTTTTGGGAATTTTTGGAGTCAGTGTGTGGCCCCGGTAAATTAAAATGTATGATCAAATTAAATAATTAAATGGTTTATATTTTAATTTAAAGAAAAATGTGCTGAAACGATCGAATGGGACGATGAGACCTAGTACATTGTGTCTGGAATAGGGGTATTTGGCCAGAAGCAACATTCGCTGGGCTTAATTTGGAGTTAGTGCCAGTTAACGGGTTTTTTTTTGAAAATTGAAGAATAAAATATTATAAATACAGGTCAATAAAAAAATTAGAATCCCTAATTTGTTTCATACACGGTCAACATTTCACTGAGCCACCATTCTCTTTTTTTAATGGTTATAATCGATCGAAACTCCTCCTCAAATTCTTGGCCAATCTGTTCATTAAAATTCGATTCCTTCAAAGCAAACATTGAAGAGCTAGGTGAGCTCTTTCCATCCATAACAACATGACAGAAATTGGTGAAGTATCTTGCATGGATTTCGAGAACTAACGGACTGCGTTCGAGCACTGATAGCAGCGTCGCGGAGCGATCGAGTTTCAGGACATTCACGGTGGTGGTGTCTCATGCCAAGGTTGATTTCGTGAGATGTTCAGATGGGATTCCGGTCAGCTGTATGCTGCCACGTGGTGCCCTAGATGATGAAGACGTTGGGTTTTCTGTTATGAAGGAAGTAACGCATGATGAAGAAGAGAAACAAAGCGACCCCTTTAACCAATGTAATTATCCATTTTAATTATAATAATTAGTTAATAATAATCAATTAAATGGTCAAACGTTTAAATCTATCTAACTTCCGCAAACGAAAACAGAAATCAATGAAACAAAATGCGGTTGATTCGTATCAGAAAACTCTACGCAATGGAAAAGGCTGGATCAGAAACAGAAGCCATTAGAATTTTTGGTTTAATTACACGTCCAAATTAATTCAGTGAAACAATTGTTTTATAACAATTCTGAAACCGATCAAGGTGAGAACCCTCTCACTAAATTTTCTTGTACAGTTTTTATTTTATTTCATATAAACTGCCATGATGTTTATCTATATTTTATCATCACAACTGTTTGTTCGCTAAAAATAATATTTTTAGCTAATATGTGAGAATTCTTTTAAAATAATTAAAATTAATTAATTATGACTGTGTTTAGAGATCTTTACAAATCCGCTGTTAAATTCAGTTTGATGTAATACGTGATTTGATCTATATTGATTAATGTTGTTTGGTTTGAAATGTTTGGTTAAATTGTATATAATCGAATTATGGTTTTTTGTCAACAAAAATAAAATTGTCGAACTATGGTTATTTGTCAACAAAAATAAAATTGTTATTTTGTTGAATTAGAACTGACAAAATAAAATTGTCATTTTATTGAATTAGAATTGACAAAATAAAATTGTCATTTTATTGAATTAGAATTGAAAAAATAAAAAAATGTGAATTTTGTTTATCAGAATTGAAATATAAAAATGCCATTTTTGTTGTAATAGAATTGACAAAACAAAAACATCATTTTTGTTGAAATGTATGAAAACAAAAAAACATCATTTTTGTTAAAATAGATTTGTACGAAAACAAAAACATCATTTTGTCGAAATAGATTTGTAAAAATAAAATTATCATTTTTATTGTTTTGTTGAAAAAGAATTGTCAACAACATAAAATTATCATTATTATTGTTTTGTTGAAATAGAATTGTCAACAAAATAAAATAATCATTTTTATTGTTTTGTTAAATTATCAACAAAATAAAATAATCATTTTTATTTGTTTTGTTAAAATAGAATTGTCAACAAAATAATAGAATCATTTTTATTCGTTTTGTTGAAATAGAATTGTCAATAAAATAAAAGAATCATTTTTATTCGTTTTGTTGAAATAGAATTGTCTACAAAATAAAAGAATCATTTCTATTCATATTGTTGAAATAGAATTGTCAATAAAATAAAAGAATCGCTTTATTCGTTTTGTTGAAATAGAATGGTCAACAAAAAAGAAGAATCATTTCTATTCGTTTGTTGTAATAGAATGGTCAACAAAATAAAAAATATCATTTATCATTAGAATTAGATTTGTATGCAAATAAAATTGTTATTTTATTTGTTATGTTACATATTAATGTCGGAATTTAAAACAAATCAAAATATCTTTTTTATTTGTTATGTTAAAAATGGGTTTGTAAACAAATAAAAATATTATTTTTATTTGTCATATTAATGTAGGAATTTGTATACAACATTAAAATATCATTTCTTTTGGCTATTTTAAAAATATAGAAATATCAATTTAATTTTTTTACATTAAAAATAGAATTGTATACAAATAAAAAGAATATCATCTTTTATTTTGACGTTGGAATTGTAAAACATGTTGTAACACCCCGTATTTTCTATGAACGTATAAGTAACAAATCTGAGTGTAATTAAAATATAAGATAAGAATCAGGGAAAATGGGTTGCGCCGTTGCATTCATCTCGAAATTCTGCTTGAAAACGAGTCCGAGTTTGTGAGAATCGGAGTCCGTATGACCAAGTTATGGCCCTCCAAAGTTTTAGAAATATTCAGAGTTCAAAACAGCTCGAATTCGAATTCAAAATTCGAATTTCAAACGCTGAACAGACTGGGCGGGAAATTTCCCGCCCCGACCTAGGTCGACAGGGGAGTCGATTGGGTAGTCGACCCCCCAGACCAGGTCGACTGGGCAGTCGACCTGGTCCCCTAGCCCATTTTTGGGCCAGTGTTCGTTCTGATGTTTCCAGTCCGATTTCTGTCCAGATTCATCTGCCTAAACCTATTTAAACAGCCCCAAACCTAGCATTCTCTACACACAATTATGTTCTACTTCTGCTCTGCCTCTGTTTTATATAAAAATAAAAATGGCGTCGCTACTCTGCTGGAATAAAAACTAGAAGCTAATCAACATCGACCTAAGCCACTCAATTCAAACTGGAGATTAAAGCTTCTGCAACGATTCTACAACAATTAAAGTTCTTTCTTTAATCCAACCAAGGCAAGTGCAGTTATTTTCCGATATAAACTTTAATCATAATTGTGACATGATTGTAAATCTGAATTTGAGATTGTGTATGTTCTGTTCTGATCTATTTTATTCTATATCTCTTCTTCTTTCTGTTCTATAGCCAGGCTACTACGAGCCTGCGCCAATCTCCTAAGAGATTAACGCACGAACGCTAAAATGTTTTGGACAAATAATGAATGTGGCATAATTGGACATGGCTAATCTGTGACTAATTTAAGAAAAAGGACATAGGTTGTAAACTAGATTTAGATCTATGCATATTCTGTGAATTGGAAAAAGAGGAACCATGGTATGTTAACATGTGACTTGAGACATTTGACATAACGCATATTTTGAATTAAGATCTGTTATAACTAGATTGTTGGGCATATTGTTTATATAACAATTTATGATTTGAAAGAGAATATGACTTAGGTGTGAAGATCTATATTAAGATTTGATGACTATCAAATGTGAATAACACCTAAGTAGGAAAATTTTGAATATATGACATGCATTGAAATCAATGGCTATATTTGGTATAACTTATATGTGAATCTTTTGTACTAGGCAAGTTGAACTAAATTGGGACATGTAAATTATGACCATAATCTGTGACATGTAAATTCAATGCAAACGTGGGGTATATGATCATAGTGTGAATCATGACAACTATTTAGGCATGCAAACTTAGGCCAAATTTATAATTAGGCAAGATATGTTTATGAAACTTTAAGGAATGATTAAATCTATTATATTTGCCTAATTTTCTAGTTCTGCTATATTTGCCTAATCTGCTAGTTCTATTATATTGCCTAATCTGCTAGTTCTGTTATATTGCTTAATCTGCTAGTTCTGCTCTACTGCCTAGTTTGCTAGATCTGTTCATCTGCCAAATCTGTCATCTGCTGAGTCTGCTGAAAATGCCAAATCTGTTATATGCTAAATCTGCTAAATTACTTAATCTGCTGAATACGTTAAGTCGCCTACTCTGCGAAAATCTATTATCTGCTATATCTGTTAAGTTGATATATTCAGTCTGTTATTGACATAATCTGAATTAGCTATGAATAATTGACATGTATATTAGGCGTGGGCATAAATGGTAAATTATTAATTGACCACAAAGATAAACATGGCTAACTCGAGGTTAGAATGAGTTTGCGGCGTAATTCTGCCCGGAACCGCCCGGCACATCCAGTGGCCGCAAACAATAGGTTCTAATGTGAGAAGTTAGTCATAACGTGCTTGAAACCCGAGGTTAGACTCAGTTTGTGGCAGAAACCTGCCCGGAACCTACCGGCCTAACCAGTAGCCACAAACTGTCAGTCTAATGTGAGAGGTTTGGGCATTAATATTTAATTAATGAAAATCTGGGATAAATATGATGTCTAAAACATGTTGGGTGGATAGGGATAAACCAACTAGACTGTTGAAATTAATAAACCCATTTCATGAATCTGTAGGTCCAATACAAAGTTAGACAATCTGTAAGTCTGTTAATCTATAATCGGTTAATCTGTAAGTCTGTTAATCTATAACCGGTTAATCTGTAAGTATGTTAAATCTGTATATCTGATCCGTTGGTCTGAAAACTTGACTAATCTGTGAACTGGTTGATCTGAATTCTGTATGTCTGAACTGGTAAACAAGTTAATCTGAAATCTGTTAGTCTGGGGACACAAGGTTAGGAAGGAAATTACTTGTGTCATCTGTTGTTTGGGACCCATATTAGTCAGTAACCCTTTCTGGTATCAAAACTTTGACCCAACAGTAGGTAGGGTCCGGGCACGCTTACTGAACTAATTATAAGTGGTTCATTCTGATAATGGCGAGGGGTATTGATGGTGCGTTCCAACCGGGTCATGTGCGTGCATGGATCCCGGCCTGCCTCTGTGGATGTAAGACGCTGTGACATCTGTAAATAGGTCTATGCCAATTGGTTGTCACTTTAGGGAGTGATACACCCTACTGTGGGGCCGACACAGGGTATTTATGTTTAGTGAGCCGATCGCTTGGGGTAGGGTTTTAGGGTACACTAAGTTCTGTCTGTTTCTGTTGGTACCGTCTGTTTCTGTTGGGTGGTAACACCTGTCTGTTTTTGTAACACCCCACACCCGCTAAGGTCACTCACTAAGGGAATGCCTTAACTTCGGTGGAGCATTTTAAGTGAATATAGAACAGAAAAATTACAACAAGACAGATATAAATAATACTTGAAAATCTAAAACATCATTTCATTGCAGCAGAAGGTAAACATGTTTAGTTACAACACCATAAAAGAGTCAAGTACCAAATATCCATCCTGATAAAAACATAAGTACATAATCCCACTACATAACTAATAGCCATAATAGAAAAGATAAGCTGGGCTTTACATCACGGTCCAAGCTCCAAAAGATAGATAAAGAAATCTGATCAAAGCCCACTAGTGCTAGGCCCAACCTGAGGACCTGAGGGGGAAAAAGATAAAAACAACGGGGTCAGACATAAGTCTGAGTGAGCCCTATAAATTTAACAATACAATCATTAAAGTAATCAGGGTATGATATAAACTTGGTACGGTGATGACTGGGGATAAATGACTACACAAAGCAGCCAACTAGACATAGGATGAACTAAGATAACGGTAAAGACGCATCTACCCACCCAAGGGTAATTACTAACTGCACCACACCAGTCATTCCTACTTAAAGGTTGATCCCACCCAAGGACTTAGAAAATTTACCAAGTAGTTTCGTGTACCCCTAGCTGACTACATAGGTGCCGTCTGCCCCTATCTCCACTAGGTGTACCCACTACTCCCCAAGCGATCGGCTCCCTACCGTAGATACCCGTGCTGGCCCCAAAGTGGGGTGTATCACTCCCCAAAGTGGCAACCCGATACAACCAATGGTGCACGGCTTATACCTACACGATGCAACAACGTCTTACATACCAGCCCGGGTCCACACACGCATATGAAACCCGTTGGATTTGCGTTGCCACCGCTAACCCGTTTTGGCCTCTTATAGTCAAGCCCAGTACGCGTGTCCCGTCCTCGACATGGGTCGAGCCCAATAAGATACATATGGGTTACTGGTTGAAATGGGCCCCCACAAGCTACCCACCTAAGCTTGTCCCTTTTTCTAGTGCATCCCACTTAACCCTTTAATCATGTTTAATTACATGTTTCCACTTGGTTAAGTATTCTAATCGTATTTTCTATTGCCACACAAGGAAACCCACTAGATTTCCACATGCCACCCAAGGCACTTACTTGATTTCCACATGCCACCCAAGGCACCCACTTAACCCCTCATGCCCCCCGACATGCTTATCTGGTTAAGTGTTTCTTAATTGATTAAGAACGTAACCATTGTAAAGACCTCTCACATTAGACTATCTTTTATGGCAGCTGGATTTGCCGGTCGGGTCCGGGCAGCCTTACGCCATAACCGAGTCCAACCTCATGTCTTTACACTTGTCACGTATTTAGTTTATGCCTAAGACCTCTCACATTGGGCTAATCATTTGTAGCCGCTGGATTTGCCGGTCGGTTCCGGGCAGTCTTATGCTACAAAAGGGTCCAACCTCGTGTCTTAGTCGATTAATTACACCTAATTAATCCCCCCATAATTTGTATTAATTATCCCTAATTAATTACAAATTTAACGATGTACATAGACTCAATTATGTCCATCCACTTTATGGTATGCATAATCATACCAACTTCACACCATTTCATTAACATGAATATTAACCCCATCGTTCCCCACGTAATTCGCTAACATGACATGCTTAAAAGGGAAGATTCGTCACACATACAATGGGTTCAACTTGCATAACATTAGCATCAACATGGGTTTTAAAGGTGTCAACATGCATATAGCATCAAACCCAACTAGCATAAATAATCAACCCAAACTTGCATGAATCACATATGTCATAAAGAGGGTAACTTGCATAAGCTACTTATGTCATATAAAGGGGTAAACTTGCATATGTATGTATGACATACAAAGGGGTTAACTTGCATATGTATGCATCTCATACAAAGGCGTAAACTTGCACATGTTACTTGCATATAATCAAACACAAAACTTGCATAACATGTCATATATGAACTTGCATATAATCAAACACCAAACTTGCATAACATATCATATATGAACTTGCATATAATCATACACCAAACTTGCATAATCATGGTGTCATAATGGATCAATGTTTATCATAGTGATTTGCATAACTAGCATCATAAACACATAGCCTAAAACTTGCATAACTTGCATAACATCATGATCACATAGCATATGACATGCATAACTTGCATAACATCATGATCACATAGCATATGACTTGCATAACTTGCATAACATCATGATCACATAGCATGTGACTTGCATAACTTGCATAACATCATGAACACATAGCATATAACTTGCATAACTTGCATAACATCATTAACACATAGCATATGATAACATAACTTGCATTGATCCACATTCATAGCCATAACCTCATTATATCCTATCATAATCATTTCAACAATTGGTCATTAAGGCTATAGAAACTCACAACTTGTTGATTAGCACTCCTATGAAGAAGATTAAGTTGCTAGAGTTGATTAGAGGTTGATTTGAGAGGCTATCTTCTTCTACAACACTATGGAGGCTCCTTCAAGTTGCATTTTGATGGCATAACGACGTTGTATCTATTTTTAGTATGAATTAGGGTAGTCTTAGGGTGTATTTATAGATTAGTTAGGTGTTTTAGGCCATTAGATTAACCCTAAATCAGATTAGAGCCGTCAGATCTCGTCACTAGCCCTAAAACATAGCCCAAACCCCATCAGGTTGCACCCAGGTCACACAGACCGACAGGGGAGGGGGGGTCAACCCCTGGGTCGACCCCTAGGGAGGGGGTTGACACCCATGTCGACCCTAGGGTCGACACCCTCTGCCTGGCGGGAATTTTCCCGCCTCTTCTGAAATGTGAAATTTTTATATTTAATTCTATTTTGAATTTCTGAAAACTTCTTCGGGCCTTAACTGGGTCATACGGACTCCGATTTTCGAAAACTCGGACTCTATTTCGCGTATCTTTCCGAGACGAACGCAATGGCATAGCCCGTTTCCCCTGATTCAGATTTTAAAATTTAATTCTGCCCCGTTTTATATTATAGCAAGTTATTCAACATACAGGGTGTTACATTCTCCCCTACTTAAAGGATTTCATCCTCGAAATATCTAAGTCAAGAAGAACGTATCCTACCAACCAAACAACCATCTACTAAACCATCTAACACTGGCATCCATTGTCCTTAGAGTTTCTAATGTTGTATGAATATATGAAAAAAGTGTGTGTATATGTTCCCTGTCTAATGCAAAATCAGGCGGTCTACTGATTCAGTTGACCTCCTTAATGCAAACCATGATAGTGCCATGCATCCAATATGTATGCGAAAGAACCTTATCGACAAATACTATTTCTACATGTGTGCACAACCATACACCAAAATGCATCATCCATATGATAGCACAACCATTATACATCCATTAATATAGCTACCTACACACAATTATATGCAATATGCAATATGAAGTGATTGAGCCGATCTAGTGTCTAAAGTGTGTGTATATGCATCCACGAGCAACCACTAGCAAACACTTGCATCCACACGCATCCATCAATCATAACATGTCTCAAACACATGTTTCAACCATAGGTTTACCCTATCTAAAGGTCAAAGGTTCTAATGAGAGGACATACTAAAGATAATATAAGTACTAGACAAACGATAAAGGAGAAGTTAAAAGACATACCCTCAAAAAATAATGGGTACAGTGAATGCATCTTCGCTTCTGTCTCCCAAGTAGCATTGCTCTCATCCTCTCCCCATTGCACTTTGACTAGTCGAACCTCTCTGTTTCTCAACTTCCTAACCTCTGACCCAAGGATGCGGGTAGGAGCTCGTCGAATTGTCGCATCACGCTCTACCTCCACTTCTCTAAGCAAGCTCGGCTCTACCACCTCTGCGGTTTCATGTAGGCACTTCCTCAAATGTGACACATGGAATACGTCATGTACCCCACTAAGTCTCTCGGGTAAATCCACTCTATATGCCATCCGTCCAATCCTTTCCTTAATAGGAAACGGTTCTACAAATCTTGGTGCTAACTTCCCAACGGACCCAAAGCGAACAACATTCCGTAATGGAGATACTTTAACAAAGACCATGTCCCCAACATCAAAATCAAGATTCGTCCTCCTCTTATCCGCGTAAGATTTCTGCCTATCTTGCGCTGCTTTCATCCTTCTTCGAATCAAATCAATCTTTTTCGAAGTCTCTCTAACCATATCAGGCCCAAGCAAGATCTTATCCGTAGATTACCACCAACATGTAGGTGATCGACAAGGCCTTCCATAAAGAGTTTCGAAAGGAGCCATACCAATACTGGACTGAAAGTTGTTATTATACGCGAACTCCACCAATGGAAGATGCTCTTCCCATGTACCTCCAAAATCTAAGATACATAGCCTCAAAAGGTCTTCTAGAACACGATTCACCCTCTCGGTCTGGCCGTCCGTCTGAGGATGATATGCGGTGCTCAAACACAACTGAGTCCCCACTGCTTCTTGCAAACTCTTCCAAAACTCGCTAGTGAAGATAGGATCTCGATCGCTCACTATGCTAGAAGGTACCCCATGCAACCGAACTATCTCTCGAAGATAAACTGAAGCTAGCCATGGAGCAGTCCTCTTGCTCTTCACGGGTATGAAATGGGCGCTCTTAGTAAGTCTGTCTACCACAACCCAAATTCCCATATTACCCTTCCTCGATCTCAGTAACCCATCAATAAAATCCATCGAGACGCTATCCCACTTCCATTGCGGAACTTCCAATGGGTGAAGCAACCCACCGGGTTTCTTTTGCTCCGCTTTCACTTGTTGGCACACCAAGCATCTAGCGACATACTCGGCCACATCTTTCTTCGTACCAGCCCAAAAGAAAACTCGCTTCATGTCTTGGTACATCTTGTCCCCACAGGGATGAATGGTCATCTTTGAACGATGCGCATCATCAAGAATAGCCTTCCTCAAACCCTCGTCTTGCGGTACACAAAGTCTACCGTCTCTATGCAAGCACCCCCTATCATCTAGGGTGTACCTACTCAAATGGCTGGACGACTCCCCCCTTATGAGCCTCTCTACCAACTCAACCAACTGTGGGTCGTCCCGCTGTGCCTCGCCAATCTATCCCAAAAGAGTAGGTCTGACCTCTAAAGATGCTAGCAAACCGGGTATAAAGTCAATGGAAGGTCTGAAATCAAACATCGAGATAAATTCCAAGCTTCATCGTTCCACGAACAATGGACTCAAGGACAACCTTTTTCTACTCAAGGCGTCCGCCGCCACGTTACCCTTGCCAGGGGTATATGCTATCTCGAAATCATAGGATGCTAAGAACTCCATCCACCTTTGCTGTCTCAAGTTCAAATCCTTCTGAGAAAACAAGTACTTCAATGATTTGTGGTCAGTGAACAATTCGAACCTCTCCCCAAGAAGATAATGACGCCATGTCTTAAGCGCAAAAACAATAGCGGCCAACTCTAAATCATGGGTAGGGTAATTTTTCTCATGCTTTCTCAACAGCCTTCCACCGTAGGCTATTACCATTCCCTCTTGCATTAAGACTGCGCCCAGTCCTGTCCCACAAGCATCGGTATAAACAACAAATGGCTTGCTCCCATCTGGCAACACTAAGACTGGAGCTGTGGTTAAAGCTCTCTTTAACCGTCGGAACGCATCATCACAATCTACGTCCCATGCGAAGACCGGATTTTTCTTCGTCAAGCGAGTTAATGGGGCTGATATCTTCGCGAAGTCCTTGATAAACTTCCTATAGTAGCCAGCCAACCCCAAGAAACTCCTCACCTCGGTAGCATTCTTCGGAACCTTCCAATCTTGGATGGACACTACCTTCGCGGGATCCAAAGCTATCCCTTCCTTGGAGACCACGTGCCCCAAGAACCGCACTTCCTTCCTCTAGAAGTGACATTTAGAGAATTTAGCCTTAAGGCTATGCGCTCGAAGAGTCTCCAACACTTCCCTAAGATGTAGGGCATGCTCTTCTTCACTCTTAGAAAAGACTAAGAAATCATCCACAAAGACCACCACGAACTTATTAAGGTACTCCCTGAACACCCTACTCATCAAATTAACAAAGTATGTGCGGGCGTTCGTCAAACCAAATGGCATCACCAGCCACTCATAGAAACCATCCGGAGTCCTAAAGGCAGTCTTTTCTATGCTATCCTCAGCCACTTTCAACTGATGAAACCCCGTGGCTAAGTCCAATTGCGAAAACACTGAGGCGCCAACCAACTGATCAAAGAGATCATCAATCCTCGGCAATGGGTGTCTATTCTTCTTTGTGAGCTTGTTGAGTTCTCTATAGTCTACACAAAGTCTAAGGGACCTGTAACAACCCGTATTTCAATAACATGAGAATCAAGGCAGAATTTAATTTTAAATTCTGAATCAAGTAAAATGGGCTATGCCATTGCGTTTGTCTCGGAAAAATACGCGAAATAGAGTCCGAGTTTTCGAAAATCGGAGTCCGTATGACCCGGTTAAGGCCCAAAGAAGTTTTCGGAAAATTTGAATTTCGAAACGTGCAGAAATGGGGCCAGGCGGGAAAATTCCCGCCCAGACAAGTCGACAGGCATGTCGACAGGCATGTCGACATGCATGTCGACAGGGCTGTCGACTTGCCCTGTCGGCTGATTTTGGTCTGGTGCACCTATTTGCTATCTTGGCTAGGTTTTTGGGCCTGGTTTGAAATCTGACGGTTCTGGTTGGTCCTAGGGTTAATCTAAGGGCCTAAAACTATCCTAATCTCTATAAAAAGACCCTAAACCTACCCCTAAACCCTCATTATTCACTCATGTAACTAAACTATGGCCAAATTTCTACTCTCATGGCCTCCATCTCAAATCCCTAGAGCCTATGCACTCAAATCAAGTTCAAATCAAAAGATGCAAGCTTGCTACACCAAATGGAGGCCAAATCAACATAGCTATGCGAGTTTCATGAAGGTTCTTCTTCAAAGGAGCCACCTTTCTTCGTCAAGATGATGCATGACCCCTTTTCTAAGCCTTGCCTATGTAAGTTCTAGCTACTTTTGGATCAAAACGGTATTTTTAATGTTGACATGGGATAAAATGAGGCTAAACATGATTATGCGAACCTACATGAACCTTACCTTGCCTCTTGTGTTCATGTTTATGATTTTAGGCCATGTGAGTGACTTCATCATGCCTCTCATGCTATGCATAACCTAGTTTAACTTGCAAGTTTGGATCTTTATGCATGAAATGCTAGCATGAACCTTTAGGAAATACTTTACTTGTGAAACATTGGCTAAGACTAGATTTTGGGGCTTATGCATGTTTATGAACCCAAACCCCTTATGCTAACATGCAAGTTTGTGGCCAAATCCTTTATGAGATTATGCATGCTCGTGGCCAATCCCCTCTTTTAAGTTGTGCATGTTTATGGCCAAATCCCTCTTGATAATATGCATGTTTGTGGCCAAATTACCTTATGACACTATGCATGTTTATGGCCAACTCCCTCATGATGTTATGCATGTGGAAGCCAAGCCCTTTTTGGCATCATGCATGTTTTGAGAACAATATGTGACATAGTATTCTTACTATGTTGACTCGCTTTGCTTGCGTTGGGAAAACACGATTTTGGGTAGTTAGATAAACATGAACATGTCGCAAAATCTTAACTTGAATATGACATGTGTTTATACTTGAAAATATGACTTGAAAGATAACATGGAAGATGACATGTAAGTATGCATAAAAACATGAGCTTGGGAATTTACCTATTAAGTTAGGTCTACCCTTTGGGAATTTACCTATTAAGTTAGGTCTACCCAAATGCTCGAAAAACTTGTAACATGTTTTGGAAACACGATGAACTTAGATAATATGAGTGTGGCCAACTCGAGGTTGGGTTGAGTTTGCAACGTAAAACTACCCGGAACCGACCGGCCTAACTAGTAGTTGCAAACAATAGGACCCAATGTGAGAAGTTGGTCATGTCGCGCTTAAGACCCGAGGTTAGACTAGGTTGTGGTGTAAATCTACCCGGACCCGCCCGGCTTAACTAGTAACCACAACAAGGTCTAATGTGAGAGGTTGAGGGTGCATTAATTAAATTAATGCCACATAATAGGGTTAAGTTAATTTGATTAATGAGGCTTAACCAAATATGATATGGACAAATGGGTTAAGTAATTTGATTAGGCTAATGATACTTAACAAAACATGATAAGCTTGGGTAGGTTAAGTAACTTGATTTGCCTAATGACACTTGACCATTTTTTATACGACTAGTGGACGGGATTAAGTTAACCAACACTTAATCAATCCAACACGATAACGTGATAAGGTTAAGTAAATTTTCTTAATGACACTTAACCGTATAATACAGTTAATAGATGGGGTTAAGATTAGGCTTAACTAATCTAAACACGGTAATTCGATAGGGTTAAGTTAAACACTTAACCAATTTAAACTTGATAATTCAATGAGGTCAAGTAACCCATACTTAACCGACTTAACTTGGTAATTTAATGGGGTTAAGTTAAACACTTGACTAATTTAACACGATGATTTGATGAAGTTAAGTGACCTATACTTAACCAATCTAACTTGTTAATTTGATGAGGTTAAGTTAACCTATACTTAACCAACCTAACGTGAAAACATGATAAGGCTAAGTCACGAATCGTTTCGAATACGCTTGACCGATTTGACTCAGTAATCTGATGGGGTCAAATTAATATATACTTAACCAATCTAAAATGATAATTAGACGAGGTTAAGTCATGGATTGCTTGATATACTTAACCATCTTGACACATGGTCTGTAGGGTTAAGTCTTGGACTTGGATACTTAGCCAGTTTCGACATGTTTTGTAGACGGGTTAAGTTGTGAACTTAAGTGACACTTAACCCATTAGATAAACCCTAATTCGGAGGATTAGGTAAATAACCATAGTTAACAAGGATAACGGAAATAAGGCTAAGTGGTAAACCTTAGTTAAGGGAAACTAAGTAATAATTCTTAGTCAAGGAAATCTGGACCACTTCTTAGATAGATGAGTAACCCGATACGGTAGGTCATCGTTTAAGTATACGCGTAGGAGCAGGCTATCTGATTCAGATAAAGGCTCCAACGAACTGGGTAACGAAGCAGCGGCTTCGGGGAACATGAGGATATTCTTGGGATCCCTCTGTGAGCTGCCAGGTCATTATACTAGGCTCACGAGAGGTTGAGGTCTGCGGTAGAAGAACCAAGAATATGCCTTGGTTGCTATGCGAGCGACCTAAAGACTGGGGTGGATAGCAGTGAGTCGGCGAATACATAAGGTGCCCGAGATAGCAAGTTCGTCGATCATCTACCATCTTGAGTCAAGCGTGTACGTACGGAAAGGCAGGGAACACCCAACAGACCATAATTGCTATCTAATTATGGGTGAGGTAGGCCGTAGGATGTGGGCTGGCCGGAGTGTAGTTCTCATGCAAGATTTTCTCTTGTGTTGCCTTTCACTAGTTGAGGGAGGGGTCTCGTGGGACCATAGCCACGTGTAGAAAAGCAGACCTTAGTATCTGCATCGGCAGATAAATCTAAAGCTCCCGACCGAGTCCTGTATTTCTTGTTTTGGCCGGTGACAGGACTCGGATAGCGCGATGTGATACATGTGCATCCAGTTATAGAAAAACGATTCACGATGAATGCGTGGGAAAAAGGGCGCGGTTGAGGGTTAGCGTAATCCCTAGTGGCCTAGGTGGTTTAACCCAGACCGAAATACGAAAGCGTGCAATAGGTAAGCGTAATCCCTAGTGGTGCTAGGTGGCGTAAGTCCTAATAGTTCAAATGATGATTCATATGGAAGAACCTAGCTAGAACAAGGGTGACAGTCCAAACGACTTCAAGGATAATACGACATGGGGAAGCCCGTACGAGGTACGGCAAAGGACTGAACTTATATACATGAAAAGAAACATATGATGTGAGTAACCTGTATATGTGATATATTAGGTTGACATGGACCATTACACGACTTTGAGCAAGGGACGTTCATGGCGCGGGAAGGGATACTAGTACGAGAGGTGCAGAGCAAATATACATGTTAGGACTAGATACCTTGGGATAATGTACTCGTTAGAAATCTGACGATGTGATACCTTGACTTATCATAACACCGCAGTTTATCATGATACCTTGGTTTACCTTGCCACAGTAGTTCAACCGGCCATCCTGGTTTATCTGTCTTGTAGTTATCCTTATGTTTACTTTCAGTTTATGCATGTCATGTTACCTTTACCTGTTTTTATACTGGAAGTAGATAGGACTTACTCAGTCTTTTTGACTGACCCGTTTTGTTTCGCCTCTTTTTTCCGTTTCCCCCCCAGGTTACAGGGAGGAAACAATGCTGTTTAGTTCGGACTTCTTCTACCTGAAGGTCATCATGGATGGCTTGGACTTCTCTTGGCTATGGCTACTTTACTGTTTTTACTTGGGGAATAATTTATGAAAAGGTTTTTATGCTTCTTTATTATTGCAAGACAGGTTTTGATGTACTCTGATGTAAAAGGCTTTAGACCTTATTTATTCATGTTATGAAAGTTTGATTTTATTTCCGCTATTTATATATGTTCTGTCTTGTGATATTTCTGTGCATGTTTACCAATAATGCCCCTCTAAAGCTAGTGCATTCCTTTGCGAGTGACCCTAGCGGAGGCGGGGTGTTACATTTGGTATCAGAGCAGAAGGTTACTAGACTGGGCAAAAGTTTTTAAAGACCTTCTGAAAATTATTTGAAAAACCATTTACAAAGAAGCATTTTTCAAGAAAATTTTCTTTTAAAAAGAAAAAGGCTATTCCCCAAAGGCCATTAGCATCATCCTTGTTTCCTTGATTTAATCTCTTTTCCTTTCTTTCCTCCATCTGTAGTCACAGTGGTTTTGACTGCAACTAGTCTTTCTAGCTGCGTAAGTATTTCCCGTACGATGGAGGTGGTTCTCGAGAGACCATTGTAGAGTTATGCATAAAAGGATAGTAAGAACAAGGATAAAGGATACGAGCTCAAGGATGAGCAACTTGTTGGTATGGCTTAGTCCTCAAAGGAGGGAGAAAGATGAACAATGAAACCCATGACGAGAGAGTACCTTTGGCATGGTAAAACGGGGCGGATAGTTAAGTATTATGGGACAAGGACAAGATCATCGGGAGGGCAGTAGTATGCTCTCATTTCTAGGGTACCTCGGAAGGAGGGTAACGATCTTGTTAAAGGTTTAGTTTTCTTCTCTATCATCCCGTCGGGACTTTGGTTGGATCACCGCATCTTTTTAGGTCCGCGTTGATAGTTGAGTCTCTGCACCTTAGTACTAGTGTAATAGAGGGTCCCGTTTTGTCTCAAATCCTATTGGAAGATCGGTCCATTTATTCATGACTTGTTTGGATTTGAGAATGTCTGTGTCAAGTATTGAGCTTGGAAATAATGCTTATGTTTATAAGTGTGGATGGATTCTAGGGATGAAGTGGTTATCCAGTAAGGGGTGCCACTCTCGGTTTTAGAAGGAGGGTAGTTAGACTCTTGGCTTGCTTTGGTAATACCCTCGAAGCCTCGTGTAACCTTTTGGGTTCTGTCATGATTAGTTACTTAGAATCCCTAGATGCCTTTGTTGGAAATTAGAAACCCGATCGAGTGGTGTTCGCTAATAAGACGGATGGTTTACTTCGATTATGTATGAGTTATGGGGATCACCCTAGTAAGGACTCTTGGCAATTTGGATTGGCATCGGAAAACGAGATACATAATTCACTAGTGAATTTTGGAGAGCTGGCTTGAGTACGTAGATATGGTTGAGCCAAGTATACCAGGGAAAGGATAAGTGCAAGTGGAACGAGAGGCGACGAGGAAATGAGTTCCAACTCATGTTATGGAAACAGGAAGTAAGAAGCTGCGAAATCGTGAAGAAAAAGGGGCGGTCAAGGCACGATGGAACTAAGCTCAAGGTAGTGCGACGCAGGAGACTGAAGACTAAATACGTGCATGATATCTCTTTTGGGAATATATCCTCGACCCCTGTTTTCTGTTGAGCTTGCGTGTAGGCTATCTTTTATGGATATCCTCTCGGTCCTGTTTCTGTTGCAAACCCCGTAAGGAGTTTGTTTTGTTTACCCTCTCGATCTTATTTTAGGGAATCTTAGGTAGAACCCTATGGATGTAAACATGTATTTGAAACATGTTATGGTTGATATGGTTGCAAATGATTGCAAGTGGTTGCTCGTGGATGCGCGAATACACGTTAGATACTAGATTGACGCGATCACATTTCATGTTGCATATACACGAGTATTTATACTTGTTTATGGATGAAATTGAATGTGTTACCATGTGGACGTTGCATATGGATGAATGTTTGTGCACGCATATAGTGCATATATATGACTAGGACTATTTGCATACATGTTGGATTCATGGCACAAAACATATTTTTGCATTCAAAAGATTTTTCAGGCCTAATCATTAGCATTAGCTAAGGAACATGTACACACACGTTTTGCATATATTCATACAGCATTAGAAATCATCTAAGGACAATGGTTGCTTGTGGATGATGTTTTGAGTAGATGGATGATGGATGGTAGGATATGTTCTTCCTAACTTAGAGATTTCGGGGACGAAATCATAAAAGGTGGGGAGAATGTAACAACCCGTATTTCAATAACATGAGAATCAAGGCAGAATTTAATTTTAAATTCTGAATCAAGTAAAACGGTCTATGCCATTGCGTTCGTCTCGGAAAAATACGCGAAATAGAGTCCGAGTTTTCGAAAATCGGAGTCCGTATGACCCGGTTAAGGCCCAAAGAAGTTTTCGGAAAATTTGAATTTCGAAACGTGCAGAAATGGGGCCAGGCGGGAAAATTCCCGCCCAGACAAGTCGACAGGCATGTCGACAGGCATGTCGACAGGCATGTCGACAGGCATGTCGACAGGCATGTCGACATGCATGTCGACAGGGCTGTCGACTTGCCCTGTCGGCTGATTTTGGTCTGGTGCACCTATTTGCTATCTTGGCTAGGTTTTTGGGCCTGGTTTGAAATCTGACGGTTCTGGTTGGTCCTAGGGTTAATCTAAGGGCCTAATACTATCCTAATCTCTATAAAAAGACCCTAAACCTACCCCTAAACCCTCATTATTCACTCATGTAACTAAACTATGGCCAAATTTCTACTCTCATGGCCTCCATCTCAAATCCCTAGAGCCTATGCACTCAAATCAAGTTCAAATCAAAAGATGCAAGCTTGCTACACCAAATGGAGGCCAAATCAACATAGCTATGCGAGTTTCATGAAGGTTCTTCTTCAAAGGAGCCACCTTTCTTCGTCAAGATGATGTATGACCCCTTTTCTAAGCCTTGCCTATGTAAGTTCTAGCTACTTTTGGATCAAAACGGTATTTTTAATGTTGACATGGGATAAAATGAGGCTAAACATGATTATGCGAACCTACATGAACCTTACCTTGCCTCTTGTGTTCATGTTTATGATTTTAGGCCATGTGAGTGACTTCATCATGCCTCTCATGCTATGCATAACCTAGTTTAACTTGCAAGTTTGGATCTTTATGCATGAAATGCTAGCATGAACCTTTAGGAAATACTTTACTTGTGAAACATTGGCTAAGACTAGATTTTGGGGCTTATGCATGTTTATGAACCCAAACCCCTTATGCTAACATGCAAGTTTGTGGCCAAATCCTTTATGAGATTATGCATGCTCGTGGCCAATCCCCTCTTTTAAGTTGTGCATGTTTATGGCCAAATCCCTCTTGATAATATGCATGTTTGTGGCCAAATTACCTTATGACACTATGCATGTTTATGGCCAACCCCCTCATGATGTTATGCATGTGGAAGCCAAGCCCTTTTTGGCATCATGCATGTTTTGAGAACAATATGTGACATAGTATTCTTACTATGTTGACTCGCTTTGCTTGCGTTGGGAAAACACGATTTTGGGTAGTTAGATAAACATGAACATGTCGCAAAATCTTAACTTGAATATGACATGTGTTTATACTTTAAAATATGACTTGAAAGATAACATGGAAGATGACATGTAAGTATGCATAAAAACATGAGCTTGGGAATTTACCTATTAAGTTAGGTCTACCCTTTGGGAATTTACCTATTAAGTTAGGTCTACCCAAATGCTCGAAAAACTTGTAACATGTTTTGGAAACACGATGAACTTAGATAATATGAGTGTGGCCAACTCGAGGTTGGGTTGAGTTTGCAACGTAAAACTACCCGGAACCGACCGGCCTAACTAGTAGTTGCAAACAATAGGACCCAATGTGAGAAGTTGGTCATGTCGCGCTTAAGACCCGAGGTTAGACTAGGTTGTGGTGTAAATCTACCCGGACCCGCCCGGCTTAACTAGTAACCACAACAAGGTCTAATGTGAGAGGTTGAGGGTGCATTAATTAAATTAATGCCACATAATAGGGTTAAGTTAATTTGATTAATGAGGCTTAACCAAATATGATATGGACAAATGGGTTAAGTAATTTGATTAGGCTAATGATACTTAACAAAACATGATAAGCTTGGGTAGGTTAAGTAACTTGATTTGCCTAATGACACTTGACCATTTTTTATACGACTAGTGGACGGGATTAAGTTAACCAACACTTAATCAATCCAACACGATAACGTGATAAGGTTAAGTAAATTTTCTTAATGACACTTAACCGTATAATACAGTTAATAGATGGGGTTAAGATTAGGCTTAACTAATCTAAACACGGTAATTCGATAGGGTTAAGTTAAACACTTAACCAATTTAAACTTGATAATTCGATGAGGTCAAGTAACCCATACTTAACCGACTTAACTTGGTAATTTAATGGGGTTAAGTTAAACACTTGACTAATTTAACACGATGATTTGATGAAGTTAAGTGACCTATACTTAACCAATCTAACTTGTTAATTTGATGAGGTTAAGTTAACCTATACTTAACCAACCTAACGTGAAAACATGATAAGGCTAAGTCACGAATCGTTTCGAATACGCTTGACCGATTTGACTCGGTAATCTGATGGGGTCAAATTAATATATACTTAACCAATCTAAAATGATAATTAGACGAGGTTAAGTCATGGATTGCTTGATATACTTAACCAACTTGACACATGGTCTGTAGGGTTAAGTCTTGGACTTGGATACTTAGCCAGTTTCGACATGTTTTGTAGACGGGTTAAGTTGTGAACTTAAGTGACACTTAACCCATTAGATAAACCCTAATTCGGAGGATTAGGTAAATAACCATAGTTAACAAGGATAACGGAAATAAGGCTAAGTGGTAAACCTTAGTTAAGGGAAACTAAGTAATAATTCTTAGTCAAGGAAATCTGGACCACTTCTTAGATAGATGAGTAACCCGATACGGTAGGTCATCGTTTAAGTATACGCGTAGGAGCAGGCTATCTGATTCAGATAAAGGCTCCAACGAACTGGGTAACGAAGCAGCGGCTTCGGGGAACGTGAGGATATTCTTGGGATCCCTCTATGAGCTGCCAGGTCATTATACTAGGCTCACGAGAGGTTGAGGTCTGCGGTAGAAGAACCAAGAATATGCCTTGGTTGCTATGCGAGCGACCTAAAGACTGGGGTGGATAGCAGTGAGTCGGCGAATACATAAGGTGCCCGAGATAGCAAGTTCGTCGATCATCTACCATCTTGAGTCAAGCGTGTACGTACGGAAAGGCAGGGAACACCCAACAGACCATAATTGCTATCTAATTATGGGTGAGGTAGGCCGTAGGATGTGGGCTGGCCGGAGTGTAGTTCTCATGCAAGATTTTCTCTTGTGTTGCCTTTCACTAGTTGAGGGAGGGGTCTCGTGGGACCATAGCCACGTGTAGAAAAGCAGACCTTAGTATCTGCATCGGCAGATAAATCTAAAGCTCCCGACCGAGTCCTGTATTTCTTGTTTTGGCCGGTGACAGGACTCGGATAGCGCGATGTGATACATGTGCATCCAGTTATAGAAAAACGATTCACGATGAATGCGTGGGAAAAAGGGCGCGGTTGAGGGTTAGCGTAATCCCTAGTGGCCTAGGTGGTTTAACCCAGACCGAAATACGAAAGCGTGCAATAGGTAAGCGTAATCCCTAGTGGTGCTAGGTGGCGTAAGTCCTAATAGTTCAAATGATGATTCATATGGAAGAACCTAGCTAGAACAAGGGTGACAGTCCAAACGACTTCAAGGATAATACGACATGGGGAAGCCCGTACGAGGTACGGCAAAGGACTGAACTTATATACATGAAAAGAAACATATGATGTGAGTAACCTGTATATGTGATATATTAGGTTGACATGGACCATTACACGACTTTGAGCAAGGGACGTTCATGGCGCGGGAAGGGATACTAGTACGAGAGGTGCAGAGCAAATATACATGTTAGGACTAGATACCTTGGGATAATGTACTCGTTAGAAATCTGACGATGTGATACCTTGACTTATCATAACACCGCAGTTTATCATGATACCTTGGTTTACCTTGCCACAGTAGTTCAACCGGCCATCCTGGTTTATCTGTCTTGTAGTTATCCTTATGTTTACTTTCAGTTTATGCATGTCATGTTACCTTTACCTGTTTTTATACTGGAAGTAGATAGGACTTACTCAGTCTTTTTGACTGACCCGTTTTGTTTCGCCTCTTTTCTTCCGTTTCCCCCCCCCCCCAGGTTACAGGGAGGAAACAATGCTGTTTAGTTCGGACTTCTTCTACCTGAAGGTCATCATGGATGGCTTGGACTTCTCTTGGCTATGGCTACTTTACTGTTTTTACTTGGGGAATAATTTATGAAAAGGTTTTTATGCTTCTTTATTATTGCAAGACAGGTTTTGATGTACTCTGATGTAAAAGGCTTTAGACCTTATTTATTCATGTTATGAAAGTTTGATTTTATTTCCGCTATTTATATATGTTCTGTCTTGTGATATTTCTGTGCATGTTTACCAATAATGCCCCTCTAAAGCTAGTGCATTCCTTTGCGAGTGACCCTAGCGGAGGCGGGGTGTTACAGGACCCATCCGCCTTCATGGCAAAAACTACTGGAGCACCGCACTTCGATATACTTCGTCTTATGAACCCCTTCTCAAGCAACTCCCCTACTTGCTTATGGAGTTCCCTCCTCTGACGAGGAGCCATGTGGCGCACTAGTAAAG
This sequence comes from Allium sativum, assembly GCA_030737875.1. NCBI lineage: Eukaryota > Viridiplantae > Streptophyta > Magnoliopsida > Asparagales > Amaryllidaceae > Allium > Allium sativum. The sequence continues at coordinate 532,842,580 of CM060923.1, read as the reverse complement.
ATACTGGTTTAGCATTATCCACCAGAAATATTCGGAAGTCTATCTCCCACTTCGGAGGTAAGCCCTTCACCTCCTCAAACACATCCGAGTACTCTCGGACCACTCTAACAGATCGCAAACTCTCGACCGAAGCGTCAAGCGATTCAAGATAACTTAGCATAACAGAATCCATGGGATTACAAGAGATCTCGAGAGTGTTACCCAAGCGGGTCATGAGCCTAACAACTCTCCTTTCATAATCAAGAACGACACCATTACCGGATAACCAGTCCATGCCCAAAATCAACCCATAGCCCGTGAAGCCCAAAACAAAAGCATCACATCTACACTCAACGCTAAGTATAGAAATATTCAAACCCAAACATATCATGGACAAATAAGTGGAGCCCCCAATTGGGTTTGAAACAACCAAGGGATCGTCTACTAGACAGGTGTCTAAGTGCAGTGACTCAATTAATGGTGATGAGATAAACGAATGCGATGCGCCAGAGTCAAACAAAGTACGGACAGGATGATCAAACAGAAAAACCAGACTTTCAACAGAAATAGTTCTACCTCTTTCCTGAATCGGTGGAACCGCGAGAGCCTGAACTTGCCCCTTGCCTGACCTGGTGCCATAAGAGCTTGCACCTGTCCTCCTGAGGTAGATCCCGTCTTTTGCCCCTTCTTAGGGCAGTCCTTCACTAGATGCCCTGCTTCGCCACAGTGGAAGCAGCCAGTCTTCTTCTTCTTCCGACAATCTTTGCTTAGGTGGCCTGGTGTCCCGCAATTGAAACACTTCTTCTTTCCCATGCCACCGTTGCCTTTCCCACCCTTGTTTTGCTGTTGCTGTTAAGGTCTCTTCTGATCTCCTTTCTTCTCGGGTGCCTTATTAGCATTGGGACCCTTCTCTTCCTCATGCATGAGTGCCATGTCTACTAGCTTCTCAAAGGTGGCCCCCATGGGGATGTGAGTCAAAGCCAATCCATGCATCGGTTCATTTAAGCCCTTAACGAACCTCAAAGCCTTCTTATCCGGTGTATTCACCATGTCTATGCCAAACCTTGCCAATTGATTAAACTTGTTGACATATTCTTTCACTGATAGGTTTCCTTGCTTTAGAGTCAAGAACCTTTCCATATACAAGTTTTCCTCCGCCCTTGAGAGAAACTTTGCCAAAAACCTTTGCCTGAAATCCGCCCAAGAGTCAACAGGGCGTTCTCCATTAGTGACCTCCCACCAGAATGAGGCCTCTCCCTTCATTAACCAAGCAGCTAACTCGACTTTCTTTCCTTCTTCCATCTCAAAGATGTCTATCAACTCTTCCACCTCCTTAAGCCAATCTCTAGCTTCCACAAAAGTTTCTGATCCTTGAAAAGGTTTCCCTCCCATAGCCTTAAATTCCTTGCAAGTCTTAGCAAAAGTATCCGTGCGAGGAGGAGGAGGGGGAGGAAGATCGGGTGCTAGTGTTGGTGGAGGGACATTTGCTGGACCCGCAGTGGCGGCCCTAGCCTCCATCAACCTCCTATACCATACTGGTATCGTCACACCCTCCGGAAAGTTAAGATCTTCAGCCATGCTGAAACGAAAAAGGAAAGATTCAAAACAGAGAATTCGAAAGATAAAGATATGGCTATTGGGGATTATGCTTTTCTTTCAAAAAATTTTCTCTTAAAAGACATGTTTTTGAAAATACTTCTTCCAAAAATGTTTTTAGAAAAATAGTTTTCTAAAAATTTTATCTGTTCCGGTAACCTTCATCTCTGATACCACGTGTAACACCCCACACCCGCTAAGGTCACTCACTAAGGGAATGCCTTAACTTCGGTGGAGCATTTTAAGTGAATATAGAACAGAAAAATTACAACAAGACAGATATAAATAATACTTGAAAATCTAAAACATCATTTCATTGCAACAGAAGTTAAACATGTATAGTTACAACACCATAAAAGAGTCAAGTACCAAATATCCATCCTGATAAAAACATAAGTACATAATCCCACTACATAACTAATAGCCATAATAGAAAAGATAAGCTGGGCTTTACATCACGGTCCAAGCTCCAAAAGATAGATAAAGAAATCTGATCAAAGCCCACTAGTGCTAGGCCCAACCTGAGGACCTGAGGGGGGAAAAGATAAAAACAACGGGGTCAGGCATAAGTCTGAGTGAGCCCTATAACTTTAACAATACGATCATTAAAGTAATTAGGGTATGATATAAACTTGGTACGGTGATGACTGGGGATAAATGACTACACATAAGCAGCCAACTAGACATAGGATGAACTAAGATAACGGTAAAGACGCATCTACCCACCTAAGGGTAATTACTAACTGCACCACACCAGTCCTTCCTACTTAATCGTTGATCCCACCCAAGGACTTAGAAAATTTACCCAGTAGTTTATTGTACCCCTAGCTGACTACATAGGTGCCGTCTGCCCCTATCTCCACTAGGTGTACCCACTACTCCCCAAGCGATCGGCTCCCTACCGTAGATACCCGTGCTGGCCCCACAGTGGGGTGTATCACTCCCCAAAGTTGCAACCCGATACAACCAATGGTGCACGACTTATACCTACACGATGCAACAACGTCTTACCTACCAGCCCGGGTCGACACACGCATATGAAACCCGTTGGACTTGCGTTGCCACCGCTAACCCGTTTTGGCCTCTTATAGTCAAGCCCAGTACGCGTGTCCCATCCTCGACATGGGTCGAGCCCAATAAGATACATATGGGTTACTGGTTGAAATGGGCCCCCACAAGCTACCCACCTAAGCTTGTCCCTTTTTCTAGTGCATCCCACTTAACCCTTTAATCATGTTTAATTACATGTTTCCACTTGGTTAAGTATTCTAATCGTATTTTCTATTACCACCCAAGGCAACCCACTAGATTTCCACATGCCACCCAAGGCACCCACTTAACCCCTCATGCCCCACTACATGCTTATCTGGTTAAGTGTTTCTTAATTGATTAAGAACGTAACCGTTGTAAAGACTTCTCACATTAGACTATCTTTTATGGCAGCTGGATTTGTCGGTCGGGTATGGGCAACCTTACGCCATAACCGAGTCCAACCTCGTGTCTTTACACTTATCACGTATTAGTTTATGCCTAAGACCTCTCACATTGGGCCAATCATTTGTAGCCGCTGGATTTGTCGGTCGGTACCGGGCAGTCTTATGCTACAAAAGGGTCCAACCTCGTGTCTTAGTCAATTAATTACACCTAATTAATCCCCCCATAATTTGTATTAATTATCCCTAATTAATTACAAATTTAAAGATGTACATAATTGACTCAATTATGTCCATCCACTTTATGGTAAGCATAATCATACCAACTTCACACCATTTCATTAACATGAATATTAACCCCATCGTTCCCCACATAATTCGCTAACATGACATACTTAAAAGGGAAGATTCATCACACATACAATGGGTTCAACTTGCATAACATTAGCATCAACATGTGTTTTAAAGGTGTCAACATGTATATAGCATCAAACCCAACTAGCATAAATAATCAACCCAAACTTGCATGAATCAAATATGTCATAAAGAGGGTAACTTGCATAAGCTACTTATGTCATATAAAGGGGTAAACTTGCATATGTATGTATGACATACAAAGGGGTTAACTTGCATATGTATGCATCTCATACAAAGGTGTAAACATGCACATGTTACTTGCATATAATCAAACACCAAACTTGCATAACATGTCATATATGAACTTGCATGTAATCAAACACCAAACTTGCATAACATATCATATATGAACTTGCATATAATCATACACCAAACTTGCATAATCATGGTGTCATAATGGATCAATGTTTATCATAGTGATTTGCATAACTAGCATCATGAACACATAGCCTAAAACTTGCATAACTTGCATAACATCATGATCACATAGCATATGACTTGCATAACTTGCATAACATCATGATCACATAGCATATGACTTGCATAACTTGCATAACATCATGATCACATAGCATATGACTTGCAAAACTTGCATAACATCATGAACACATAGCATATAACTTGCATAACTTGCATAACATCATTAACACATAGCATATGATAACATAACTTGCATTGATCCACATTCATAGCCATAACCTCATTATTTCCTATCATAATCATTTCAACAATTGGTCATTAAGGCTACAGAAACTCACAACTTGTTGATTAGCACTCCTATGAAGAAGATTAAATTGCAAGAGTTGATTGGAGGTTGATTTGAGAGGCTATCTTCTTCTACAACACTATGGAGGCTCCTTCAAGTTGCATTTTGACGGCATAACGACGTTGTATCTATTTTTAGTATGAATTAGTGGTCTTAGGGTGTATTTATAGATTAGTTAGGTGTTTTAGGCCATTAGATTAACCCTAAATCAGATTAGAGCCGTCAGATCTCGTCACTAGCCCTAAAACATAGCCCAAACCCATTCAGGTTGCACCCAGGTCACACAGACCGACAAGGGGGGTCGACCCCTGGGTCGACCCCTAGGGAGGGGGTCGACACCCATGTCGACCCTAGGGTCGACACCCTCTGCTTTTCGGGAATTTTCCCGCCTCTTCTAAAATGTGAAATTTTTATATTTAAATCGGTTTTGAATTTCTGAAAACTTCTTCGGGCCTTAACTGGGTCATACTGACTCCGATTTTCGAAAACTCGGACTCTATTTCGCGTATTTTTCCGAGATGAACGCAATGGCATAGCCCGTTTCCCCTGATTCAGATTTTAAAATTTAATTCTGCCCTGTTTTATATTATAGCAAGTTATTCAACATACGGGGTGTTACAATTTTTGCGTGGTACCGTCTGTTAGGGTGGTAAAGGCCCAATTACTAGTGTACACCTAATTCTACATTCTGTTTCCGTAGGGATTAATCTGACTGTTTCTGTTCGGGTGGTAAAGGCCCATTATTAATATTCTGTTTCTATCTGTTTCTGTTCGGGTGGTAAAGGCCCATTATCAGTATTCTGCTTCTGTCTGTTTCTGTTCGGGTGGTAAAGGCCCATTATTAGCTTTCTGTTTCTGTGGAAATTATTTTGTTCCTGTTTCTGCTTCGGTTTAGACATTAGGGTGACACCTAATACTGTTATACTAGTATTGGTGCAGAGAAGTGTAAAGAAATAGCTTATGTCATTTTGTTCTTCTGTTATATCCGCTACACCTGTTACTGTTATCTCTCATCCAGTTTTATTTTCATGTCATGTTATTATTATATGTTCATAACTGAAAATCACTGGACTTGCCAGACTTTTTGTCAGACCCTTGTTGTTTCGCCTCCTTTCTTCCGTTTCCCCCTAGGTTTTGTAGAAGGGAATACTCTAGCTTGATCTAGATTTCTTCTGCTTGAAGTGCTGAAAGTATGGCTTGTCTTCTTCTGTGGGGATTATGATTTTAAACTATGCATTCTAAAGGCGTTTGTACAAGACTGATATTTTGTACTTGAATTCTGATATTGTGATTTGAAAGGATGTAACCAAGCTTATTTCGGTTTCCGTTGAAATAAAGTTATAAAATTTTCAAGTACTGTTTTATCTGTCTTGTAAATTTCTGTTCTGTTTACTAAAATGCTCCACCAAAGTTAAGGCATTCCCTTTGTGAGTGACCTTAACGGAGGTGGGCTGTTACACTTGGTATCAGAGCTGAAGGTTACCAGATTTGATAAAAAGTTTTGAAAACTATTTTCAAAAAGGATTTAAAAAGGAAGTATTTTCAAAAGTAAAGTTTATTTTTGAAAAACATAATCCCCAAAAGCCATATATCTATCTTTTGATCCTCTTTTTGAATCGTTTTTTCTTTCTTTCTCTAGGGCTCCCGGCTTTCTGGGAGGTAACCTCATCGCGGCATGGTTCTGTAGGCTTGATAAGACTACGACTCCGGTCAAAGGGAAAATAAGCGCCCGACTTCCGTCTGTAGCCACAGTAGTCTAACCTATGGCTAATTTTCTTTCGAGCTTTGTAGGATTTTCCATGCGATGGAGGTCGCTTTCGAGGGACTTGTCAACGTGTTACACACGGATAGTAAAGATGAGAATGAGGGAGTTTGGCTAAGCACAACCCAAGGATGAGAAACTCATAGATATGGACTTCGTTCACAAAGTAGGCAAAAAGGAAACACAAAAGAAGGAAGAAAAGTCTGATGATAAAGGAGGAGAAATGTGCTTTACTTATGGAAGCTTGACTCATCTGAACAAGGATTGCCAAAAGAGGAAGGACACTCACTTCAACTGTGGTGAGATGGGACACTTCACTAGGGACTGCCCGAAGAAACGGGGGCTTGGACAGAGGACATGACCTACTTCGGGAAGGCAGGCGAATGCTCTCATAGTTGTTGGATAGGATATAAGTAGGAAAATATCCGTAGAGTGTTTAGTTTCCTTATCTGATTATTGAGTTAGAACTCTTTCCGATTATGGCATTCTGATTCTGTAGTTGAGTCTCTGCACTTTAATAGTAGTCTTGTTTCTGATCTGGTTATATTCTCAAACCCCATAGGGGTTATGACTCATCTGCTGGTGATAGGTTGGGGTTTGAGATATATCTGTGTTAGGCGTCAAGTAGGACGCATACATTCTGGGTTTTATCATGCTTAGTTTTCTAAGAATCATATGGTAATCTGATCTATACTAGTAGTCCGTAAATATCTGAATATCTCTGATAAGGTTAAGATTTCCAGTTTTGACACTGTCTAAAGAGGGTAATCCTCTGAGTGTCAATCTGATATTGATCTCGGTCTTTGGTGTTGATACTTAGGGGAATTATTCTCTCAACCAAGGTCTAATGGAAACCAAGTATTTGTTTTATCTGTACTCGCTTCCATCATTCGACTGTATCCTATCGATCAAATCTTCGAACTTTAGGTAGAAACTAATGGGTGTAAACATGTGTTTGAGACATGTTATGTTTGATGGTTGCAAGTGGATGCAAGTGGTTGCTAGTGGTTGCTCGTGGATGCATATACACACACTAGGCACTAGATCGGCTCGAAAACACTCTCATACTGCATATGGATGTGTGAGCATTTTCAATTTTTGTGGATGCAAAATGATTGACTCTACACATGGATGTTGCATATGACTGAATGGTTGTGCACTCATAAAGAAATGATATGTATCGAGTAGGAAAATTGCATACATGTTGGACTCATGGCACTGACATAATTCGCATTAAGGAGGTCAACTGAATCAGTGGACCGCCTGACCTTTGCATTAGATAAGGAACATATACACACACTTTTGCATATGTTCATACAGCGTTAGAAGTTTCTAAGGACAATGGATGCTAGTGATTGATGATTGAGTAGATGGATGTTGGATGGTAGGACACATTCTTCTTAACTTGAAGATTTCGAGGACGAAACCCTTTAAGGAGGGGAGAATGTAACACCCTGTATTTTCTGTGAACTTATAAGTAAAAAATCTGAATGTAATTAAAATATAAAATAAGAATCATGGAAAACGGGTTGTGCCATTGCGTTTGTCTCGAAATTCTTCTTGAAAACGAGTCCGAGTTTGTGAGAATCGGAGTCCGTATGACCAAGTTATGGCCCTCCAAAGTTTCAGAAATATTCAGAGTTCAGAAAATCTCGAATTCGAATTCAAAATTCGAATTTCAAACGCAGAACAGACTGGGCGGGAAATTTCCCGCCCAAACCCGGGTCGACTGGGGAGTCGACTGGGCAGTCGACCCCCCAGACCTGGTCAACTGGGCAGTCGACCTGGGTGTCGACCTGGTCCCCGAGCCCATTTTTGGGCCAGTGTTAGTTCTGATGTTTCCAGTCCGATTTCTGTCCAGATTCATCTTCCTAAATCTATTTAAACAACCTCAAACCTAGCCTTCTCTACACACAATTCTGTTCTGCTTCTTCTCTGCCTCTGTTCTATATAAAAATAAAAATGGCGTCGCTACTCTACTGGAATCAAAACTAGAAGCTAATCAACATCAACCTAAGCAACTCAATTCAAACTAGAGATTAAAGCTTCTGCAACGATTCTACAACAATTAAAGTTCTTTCTTTAATCAAACCAAGGCAAGTGCAGTTATTTTCCGATATAAACTTTAATCATAATTGTGACATGATTGTAAATCTGAATTTGAGATTGTGTATGTTCTGTTCGGATCTATTTTATTTTGTATCTCTTCTTCTTTCTGTTCTATAGCCAGGCTACTATGAGCCTGCGCCAATCTCCTAAGAGATTAATGCAAGAACGCTAAAATGTTTGGGACAAATAATGAATGTGGCATAATTGGACATGGCTAATCTATGACTGATTTAAAAAAAGGACATAGGTTGTAAACTAGATTTAGATCTATGCATATTCTGTGAATTGGAAAAAGAGGAACCATGGTATGTTAACATGCGACTTGAGACATTTGACATAACGCATATTTTGAATTAAGATCTGTTATAACTAGATTATTGGGCATATTGTTTATATAACAATTCATGATTTGAAAGAGAATATGACTTAGGTGTGAAGATCTATATTAAGATTTGATAACTATCAAATGTGAATAACACCTAAGTAGGAGATTTTTGAATATATGATATGCATTGAAATCGATGGCTATATTTGGTATAATATATATGTGAATCTTTTGTACTAGGCAAGTTGAACTAAATTGGGACATGTAAATTATGACCATAATCTATGACATGTAAATTTAATGCAAACGTGGGGTATATGATCACAGTGTGAACCATGACAACTATTTAGGCAAGCAAGCTTAGGCCAAATTTATAATTAGGCAAGATATGTTTGTGAAACTTTAAGGAATGATTAAATCTGTTATATTTGCCTAATTTGCTAGTTCTTCTATATTTGCCTAATCTGCTAGTTCTGTTATATTGCTTAATCTGCTAGTTCTGTTATATTGCTTAATCTGTTAGTTCTGCTCTACTGCCCAGTCTGCTAGATCTGTTCATCTGCCAAATCGGTCATCTGCTGAGTCTACTGAAAATACCAAATCTGCTATATGCTAAATCTGCTAAATTACTTAATCTGTTGAATCCGTTAAGTCGCCTAATCTGCGAAAATATGTTATCTGCTATATCTGTTAAGTTGATATATTCAGTCTGCTATTGACATAATCTGAATTAGCTATGAATAATTGACATGTATATTAGGTGTGGGCATAAATGGTAAATTATTAATTGGCCGCAAAGAAAAACATGGCTAACTCGAGGTTAGAATGAGTTTGCAGCGTAACTCTGCCCGGAACCGCCCGACACATCCAGTGGCCGCAAACAATAGGTTCTAATGTGAGAAGTTAGTCACAACGTTTGAAACCCGAGGTTAGACTCAGTTTGTGGCAGAAACCTGCCCAGAACCAACCGGCCTAACCAGTAGCCACAAACTGTAAGTCTAATGTGAGAGGTCTGGGCATTAATATTTAATTAATGAAAATCTGGGATAAATATGATGTCTAAAATGTGTTGGGTGGATACGGTTAAACCAACTAGACTGATGAAATTAATAAACCCCTTTCATGAATCTGTAGGCCCAATACAAAGTTAGACAATCTGTAAGTCTGTTAATCTGTAATCGGTTAATCTGTAAGTCTGTTATTCTGTAACCGGTTAATCTTTATTCTGTTAAATCTGTGTATCTGATCCGTTGGTCTGAAAACTTGTCTAATCTATGAACTGGTTGATCTGAATTCTGTATGTCTGAACTTGTAAACAAGTTAATCTGAAATCTGTTAGTCTGGGGACACAAGGATAGGAGGGAAATTACTTGTGTCATCTGTTGTTTGGGACCCATATTAGTCAGTAACCCTTTCTGGTATCAAAACTTTGACCCAACAGTAGGTAGGGTCCGAGCACGCTTACTGAACTAATTATAAGTGGTTCATTCTGATAATGGCGAGAGGTGTTGATGGTGCGTTCCAACCGGGTCATGTGTGTGCATGGATCCCGGCCTGCCTCTGTGGATGTAAGACGTCGTGACATCTATAAATAGGTCTGTGCCAATTGGTTGTCACTTTTGGGAGTGATACACCCTACTATAGGGCCGACACAGGGTATTTATGTTTAGGGAGCCGATCGCTTGGGGTAGGGTTTAGGGTACACAAAGTTCTGTCTGTTTCTGTTGGTACTGTCTGTTTCTGTTGGGTGGTAACACCTGTCTGTTTCTGCGTGGTACCGTCTGTTCGGGTGGTAAAGGCCCAATTACTACTGTACACCTAATTCTACATTCTGTTTCCATAGGGATTAATCTGACTGTTTCTGTTCGGGTGGTAAAGGACTATTATTAATATTCTGTTTCTGTCTGTTTCTGTTTGGGTGGTAAAGGCCCATTATCAGCATTCTACTTCTGTCTGTTTCTGTTCGTGTAACACCCCGTGTATTCTATAACAGTGAAATTCACAAATTAAAGCATAACTAATTTCAAATCAAAGAATTAAGGGAAACGGGATATGCCATTGTGTTCGTCTCGGAAAAATACGCGAAATATAGTCCGAGTTTTCGAAAAACGGAGTCCGTATAAAGAAGATATGGCCTCCGGAAGTTTCAGAATTCAGGTTAAAATTCAAACAGACGAAAACGGCTCAGAAAAACAAGTTTAAATTTCAAAATCGGGCCCAATTGGCCAGGGTGGGAAAATTCCCGCCTAAGGCACCCAGGTCGACTTGGCAGTCGACCTGGGCTAGCCAGGTCGACTGGGCTGTCGACTGCCAAGTCGACACGGTGTCGACTGGGCTGTCGACCTGGCCCCAGAGCCAGGTCGAACCCAGCCCACCCTGGCTGGCCTGGTCTGTGTTTGGTCGATTTTCTGAGCCTTGCCTTGTCACTAGGGCTAGGTGTCAGCTCCTGGTTGGTCTCTCCTTCAAACGAACGGCTATCATTGAACCAAGCTTCATCGGCGGTCTAAAACAACTCACAAACTCTATAAAAAGGACCTAAGACTAACCCTAATTCACACAAACTAAAATGGAGCTGAGACCGTCATGTTGCTGAGGAGAGACTAAGTATAGCCGTCAGAAATTGAGAGGCAACTAGGAGGTAATTCAAAGCTTAAAGCAACGTTAATCAAATCAAAGCAACGCCTACAACAAAGGATAGCATCTCCAAATTCAGAATTCAGATTTCTGAATTGAAGATTCGCCATACGCTGTAAGTAGAGTGCTATTCTGATATGAATTAAATAATTGTGTTGATTTGTGTAATGTAAGAAATGGAATTGTGGCGATAATAATCTATATTTGTATGTTGCTTTGATGCAAAACGATTTGGGAATATTATGGTATACGATTGGATATTTGCAAGTACGCGATTTGCGTTGGAAACGAAATGGAATTGTGGCGATAATGACTTATATTTGTATGTTATTTTGATTCTAACGATTTGGCAATGCTATGGTTTGATTCATACAAGTATATGGTTTATGTTGACAAATACATGTTGTGGAATTTTGATTGGGACTCATGCAAACATATGATTCATATTGAAAACTACATGTTTGTGGTAGTTATTTACAACACCCATTTGATAATTGCAAGCATATGATTCATGTTGAAAGTAACAACTATATGTTGTAATAATTTATTTAAGATTCATGCAAGTATATGATTCATGTTAACAACTATATGTTGTAATAATTTATTTAAGATTCATGCAAGTATATGATTCATGTTAACAACTATATGTTATGAAGTTATGTTGGAATTGGCATCATAGTTCAAGTATAAAAATCATATTTTTGTGATAGTGACAAAAGCACGCATCTTTGTAAATTTGTATTAATTTTATGAACATGACTAAACTATGTTCGTTATTATGCCCAATCGAAAAACATGTTTTTAGGCTCATGTTGTTATCATAAGTTACATTAGAATTACATTCCTCTTGCAAGTTTACATAGATAAAATAAAAACCATGATGTAAGTTTAGATATGTTTATGCTATAATTCTATGAATAGAATGAAAACCATGATTCATATAAGAATTAGGTTGGGATAATTTAGTTGAACCATACATTTGTATTAGTGACAAAAGTAAGCACCTTTTTGTTAACATGTAGTGATTTTATGAACACGATTAGTTTATGCCTAAATAAAAATATAGGCTTATATTGCTAGTCAAGACCGTGTGCCAATAATAATGATATCTAATTTAGTTAGATTCTTAATTTCAAGTTTACAAGGTTAGTTGAACCTATGATTCATGTTTAAGTTTATGCCATTATCATATGACTAGAATAATTCATGTTTAAGTACTGCTTATGCCATCATCATATGAATAAAATAATTCATGTTTAAGTATTGTCTATGCATTAACCATATGAATAGAATGATTTATGTTTAAGTATTGTTTATGCTATGATAAAATGATTCATGTTATGCCATGATTGTATGATGTTACAATTGCAAGTTCACATGTGCCTATTTTATGTTAATTGAATCGTTCGTTGCAAGTTCATGCGTTCACACTCCCCTTTTTCATGATATCTTATAAACACCATGTTGTAAGCCTCGCCTTTTCATTTGGCTTAATTGGGTTTAAGTATTAAACCCAACACACCTTACATTGGAGCGAACGTGTAAAACGGGGGTGATGACGTTTGGACTAAAATATAGAATATATGTGTTGGCATGTTCAACGCATGCCAACAATCTTGAAAAGAAATTAAGTGGCATAAATGAAATTTAACCAATGAAGATGAATTTGAATAATGGGCTGCAAATATTTACATATAAAAAGAAAAGAGACAAAATATGTAAATGTAGAAAAATACTATGTGTTTAACCCGAGGTTGGATTGAGTTGTGATGTAAACCTGCCCGGAACCGCCCGGCTGTCCAGTAGTCACAACAATACCTATCCAATGTGGGTAGTTAAACACGGAGCCCAATAAGGACCCGAGGTTAGACTGAGTTGTGGCGTAAGACTGCCCGGACCCAACCGGCAACAGGCAGCCACAACAATACATGTCTAATGTGAGAGGTCAAGGCTTTAATAAGACAATTAAGGCTGAGTCAGGATTGATAGGATTAAGTAAATTATATTAATACTTAATCAGAATGGAACATGCTAAAATAAACAGACTGATTGGGGGGTTAGGTTTATAAAACACTTAACCAACTTAGCATGTTGGCTAGAAATAGAAAACCTAGTAGCGGAGGACCCTTTTCGCAGTAAGCCTACAAGGTATCATGATACCCTGAAACTAGGCAGGGTGGGGCACGATTACTGGGCTGATTGTAAGAGGTCAAATCGACGGCGGTGGTGCAGCAGTGTAGGTTCTAACGGGGTGCGGGCGTGCACACACTCCGGCGCAGAAAAATAAGGCACTGGGAACCAGTAGCATACATGTGCATTCTAGGATTGTGTCGGGCCGCCACCATGGGACTTGATACACCCCATGGTGGGACCAGCATAGGTAACTACAACATCGGGGGCCGTAAGACACATGTAACTATGCGAGTAGGAGTCGATCATCATAAAATGGATCACTTCACCCTGGTTATGGGGTGTCTGTTGGGAACTAGTTCATATGGGTACAGAGATTACTATGGGGTACGACAGTATATTCGACCCTAGACAACTTAACTAAGTATATGGTGCTTTTCCATTTCTAGTTTATACTTATCACACCCAGTTCTTTATTCATAGACTGAATAGTCCTAGACTTAATCAGGCTTTATGTCTGACTCTAATTTTCTTTCGTCTTCTTTCCTTCCGTTTCCCCCCTCCCCCCAGGTCCACAGGGAGGGAATACCGCAGCTTGACCAGCCTTCATATCCATCTTGAAGAGAAAGAATGTATTGCTTGGATCTTTTCGTTTTGGACTATGGCTTTGGACAACAATTATGGGACTTTTGCAGTTTATTTATGTTTTCTTTATGCTTCTTTAAATAATGTAATCAAGACAGTTATGAAGATGTTATGTTTTTTGGAAGTATTGTAAAACAAATTATGGCATGGATTGTGTAACACATATGTTAATGAAATAAAAGTTGTTGTTTTCCGCTGTTCAAAAATATGTGTTCTTATATCTGTCTTGTATATCTGTGACTTATACTTATAAACCTCCACCAAAATTAGGGCATTCCCTTTGAGAGTGACCCTAATGGAGGTGGAGTGTTTCAGTTCGGGTGGTAAAGGCCCATTATTAGCTTTCTGTTTCTGTGGAAATTATTTTGTTCCTGTTTCTGCTTCGGTTTAGACATTAGGGTGACACCTAATCCTGTTATACTAGTATTAGTGCAGAGAAGTGTAAAGAAATAGCTTATGTCATTCTGTTCTTCTTTTATATCCGCTACACCTGTTACTGTTATCTCTCATCCAGTTTTATTTTCATGTCATGTTATTATTATCTGTTCATAACTGAAAATCACTGGACTTGCCAGACTTTTTGTCTGACCCTTGTTGTTTCGCCTCCTTTCTTCCGTTTCCCCCAGGTTTTGTAGAAGGGAATACTCTAGCTTGATCCAGATTTCTTCTGCTTGAAGTGCTTAAAGTATGGCTTGTCTTCTTCTGCGGGATTATGATTTTAAACTATGCATTCTGAAGGCTTTTGTACAAGACTGATATTTTGTACTTGAATTCTGATATTGTGATTTGAAAGGATGTAACCAAGCTTATTTCGGTTTCTATTGAAATAAAGTTATAAAATTTTCAAGTACTGTTTTATCTGTCTTATAAGTTTCTGTTCTGTTTACTAAAAATGCTCCACCAAAGTTAAGGCATTCCCTTTGTGAGTGACCTTAACGGAGGTGCGGTGTTACACTTGGTATCAGAGCTGAAGGTTACCAGATTTGATAAAAAGTTTTGAAAACTATTTTCAAAAAGGATTTAAAAAGGAAGTATTTTCAAAAGTAAAGCTTATTTTTGAAAAACATAATCCCCAAAAGCCATATATCTATCTTTTGATCCTCTTTTTGAATCTTTGTTTCCTTCTTTCTCTGGGGCTCCCGGCTTTCTGGGAGGTAACCTCATCGCGGCATGGTTCTGTAGGCTTGATAAGACTACGACACCGGTCAAAGGGCAAATAAGCGCCCGACTTCCGTCTGTAGCCGCAGTAGTCTAACCTACGGCTAATTTTCTTTCGAGCTTTGTAGGATTTTCCGTGCGATGGAGGTCGCTTTCTAGGGACTTGTCAATTTGTTACACACGGATAGTAAAGATGAGAATGAGGGAGTTTGGCTAAGGAGCACAACCCAAGGATGAGAAACTCATGGATATGGACTTGGTTCACAAAGTAGGCAAAAAGGAAACACAAAAGAAGGAAGAAAAGTCTGATGTAAAGGAGGAGAAATGTGCTTTACTTTTGGAAGCTTGACTCGTCTGAACAAGGATTGCCAAAAGAGGAAGGACACTCACTTCAACTGTGGTGAGATGGGACACTTCACTAGGTACTGCCCGAAGAAACGGGGGCAAGGACAGAGGACATGACCTACTTCGGGAAGGCAGGCGAATGCTCTCATAGTTGGTGGATAGGATATAAGTAGGAAAATTTTCGTAGAGAGTTTAGTTTCCTTATCTGATTATTGAGTTAGAACTCTTTCCGATTATGGCATTCTGATTCTGTACTCGAGTCTCTGCACTTTAATACTGGTCTTGTTTCTGATCTGGTTATAGTCTCAAACCCCATAGGGGTTACGACTCATCTGCTGGTGATAGGTTGGGGTTTGAGAGATATCTGTGTTAGGCGTCAAGTTGGACGCATACATTCTGGGTTTTATCATGCTTAGTTTTCTAAGAATCATTTGGTAATCTGATCTATACTAGTAATCTATAAATATCTGAATATCTCTGATAAGGTTAAGATTTCCAGTTTTGACATTGTCTAAAGAGGGTAATCCTCTGAGTGTCAATCTGATATTGATCTCGGTCTTTGGGGTTGATACTTAGGGGAATTATTCTCTCAACCAAGGTCTAATGTAAACCAAGTTTTTGTTTTATCTGTACTCACTTCCATCATTCGACTATATCCTATCGATCGAATCTTCGAACTTTAGATAGAAACTAATGGGTGTAAACATGTGTTTGAGACATGTTATGTTTGATGGTTGCAAGTGGATGCAAGTGGTTTCTAGTGGTTGCTCATGGATGCATATACACACACACTAGGCACTAGATCGGCTCGAAAACACTCTTATACTGCATATGGATGTGTGAGCATTTTCAATTTTTGTGGATGCAAAATGATTGACTCGGCACATGGATGTTGCATATGACTGAATGGTTGTGCACTCCTATAGAAATGATATGTATCAAGTAGGAAAATTACATACATGTTGGACTCATGGCACTGGCATAATTCGCATTAAGGAGGTCAACTGAATAAGTGGACCGCCTGACCTTTGCATTAGATAAGGAACATATACACACACTTTTGCATATGTTCATAAAACTTTAGAAGTTTCTAAGGACAATGGACACCAGTGATTGATGATCGAGTAGATGGATGTTGGATGGTAGGACACATTCTTCTTAACTTGAAGATTTCGGGGATGAAATCCTTTAAGGAGGGGAGAATGTAACACCCCGTATTTTCTGTGAACGTATAAGTAACAAATCTGAGTGTAATTAAAATATGGAATAAGAATCAGGGAAAACGGGTTGCGCCATTGCGTTCGTCTCGAAATTCTGCTTGAAAACGAGTCCGAATTTTTGAGAATCGGAGTCCATATGACCAAGTTATGGCCCTCCAAAGTTTTAGAAATATTCAGAGTTCAAAACAGCTCGAATTCGAATTCAAAATTCGAATTTCAAACGCAGAACAGACTTGGCGGGAAATTTCCTGCCCAGACCTAGGTCGACTGGGGAGTCGACTTGGTAGTCGACCCCCCAGACCAGGTCGACTGGGCAGTCGACCTGGGTGTCGACCTGGTCCCCGAGCCCATTTTTCGACCAGTGTTCGTTCTGATATTTCCAGTCCAATTTCTGTCCAGATTCATCTGCCTAAACCTATTTAACCAGCCCCAACCTAGCCTTCTCTACACACAATTCTGTTCTGCTTCTGCTCTGCCTCTGTTCTATATAAAAATAAAAAAGGCATCGCTACTCTGCTGGAATCCAAACTAGAAGCTAATCAACATCAACCTAAGCAACTCAATTCAAACTAGAGATTAAAGCTTCTGCAACGATTCTACAACAATTAAAGTTTTTTCTTTAATCCAACCAAGGCATGTGCGGTTATTTTCCGATATAAACATTAATCATAATTGTGACATGATTGTAAATCTGAATTTGAGATTGTGTATGTTCTGTTCTGATCTATTTTATTCTGTAACTCTTCTTCTTTCTATTCTGTAGCCAGGCTACTGCGAGCCTACGCCAATCTCCTTAGAGATTAACGCATGAACGCTAAAATGTTTGGGACAAATAATGAATGTGGCATAATTGGACATGGCAAATCTGTGACTAATTTAAGAAAAAGGACATAGGTTGTAAACTTGATTTAGATCTATGCATATTCTATGAATTGGAAAAAGAGGAACCATGGTATGTTAACATGTGACTTGAGACATTTGACATAACGCATATTTTGAATTTAGATCTGTTATAACTAGATTGTTGGGCATATTGTTTATAGAACAATTCATGATTTGAAAGAGAACATGACTTAGGTGTGAAGATCTATATTAAGATTTGATAACTATCAAATGTGAATAACACCTAAGTAGGAGATTTTTGAATATATGACATGCATTGAAATCGATGGCTATATTTGGTATAATTTATATGTGAATCTTTTGTACTAGGCAAGTTGAACTAAATTGGGACATGTAAATTATGACCATAATCTGTGATATGTAAATTCAATGCAAACTTGGGGTATATGATCATAGTGTGAATCATGACAACTATTTAGGCATGCAAACTTAGGCCAAATTTATAATTAGGCAAGATATGGTTGTGAAACTTTAAGGAATGATTAAATCTGTTATATTTGCCTAATTTTCTAGTTCTGCTATATTTGCCTAATCTGCTAGTTCTGTTATATTGCCTTATCTGCTAGTTCTGTTATATTGCTTAATCTGTTAGTTCTGCTCTACTTCCTAGTCTGCTAGATATGTTAATCTGCCAAATCTGTCATCTGATGAGTCTGCTGAAAATGCCAAATCTGTTATATGCTAAATCTGCTAAATTACTTAATCTGCTGAATCTGTTAAGTCCCCTAATCTACGAAAATCTGTTATCTGCTATATCTGTTAAGTTGATATATTCAGTCTGGTATTGACATAATCTGAATTAGCTATGAATAATTGACATGTATATTAGGCGTGTGCATAAATGGTAAATTATTAATTGGCCGCAAAGATAAACATGGCTAACTCGAGGTAAGAATGAGTTTGCGGCGTAATTCTGCCCGGAACCGCCCGGCACATCCAGTGGCCGCAAACAGTAGGTTCTAAAGTGAGAAGTTAGTCATAACGTGCTTGAAACCCGAGGTTAGACTCAGTTTGTGGCAGAAACCTTCCCGGAACCAACTGGCCTAACCAGTAGCCACAAACTGTCAGTCTAATGTGAGAGGTCTGGGCATTAATATTTAATTAATGAAAATCTGGGATAAATATGATGTCTAAAACGTGTTAGGTGGATAGGGTTAAACCAACTAGACTGATGAAATTAATAAACCCCTTTCATGAATCTGTAGGCCCAATACAAAGTTAGACAATCTGTAAGTCTGTTAATCTGTAATCGGTTAATCTGTAAGTCTGTTAATCTGTAACCGGTTAATCTGTAAGTCTGTTAAATCTGTATATCTGATCCGTTGGTCTGAAAACTTGTCTAATCTGTGAACTGGTTGATCTGAATTCTGTATGTCTGAACTTGTAAACAAGTTAATCTGAAATATGTTAGTCTGGGGACACAAGGTTAGGAGGGAAATTACTTGTGTCATCTGTTGTTTGGGACCCATATTAGTCAGTAACCCTTTCTGGTATCAAAACTTTGACCCAACAGTAGGTAGGGTCCGGGCAAGCTTACTGAACTAACTATAAGTGGTTCATTCTGATAATGGCGAGGGGTGTTGATGGTGCGTTCCAACCGGGTCATGTGCGTGCATGGATCCCGGCCTGCCTCTGTGAATGTAAGACACCGTGACATCTGTAAATAGGTCTGTGCCAATTGGTTGTCACTTTAGGGAGTGATACACCCTACTGTGGGGCCGACACAGGGTATTTATGTTTAGGGAGCCGATCGCTTGGGGTAGGGTTTTAGGGTACACAAAGTTCTGTCTGTTTCTGTTGGTACCGTCTGTTTCTGTTGGGTGGTAACACCTATCTGTTTCTGCATGGTACCGTCTGTTCGGGTGGTAAAGGCCCAATTACTAGTGTACACCTAATTCTACATTCTGTTTCCGTAGGGATTAATCTGACTGTTTCTGTTCGGGTGGTAAAGGCCCATTATTAATATTCTGTTTTTGTTCGGGTGGTAAAGGCCCATTATTAGCTTTCTGTTTCTGTGGAAATTATTTTGTTCCTATTTCTGCTTCTGTTTAGACAATAGGGTGACACCTAATCCTGTTATACTTGTATTAGTGAAGAGAAGTGTAAAGAAATAGCTTATGTCATTCTGTTCTTCATTTATATACGTTACACCTATTACTGTTATCTCTCATCCAGTTTTATTTTCATGTCATGTTATTATTATCTTTTCGTAACTGAAAATCACTGGACTTGCCAGACTTTTTGTCTGACCCTTGTTGTTTCGCCTCCTTTCTTCCGTTTCCCCCCCTCCCCAGGTTTTGTAGAAGGGAATGCTCTAGCTTGATCCAGATTTCTTCTGCTTGAAGTGCTTAAAGTATGGCTTGTCTTCTTCTGTGGGGATTATGATTTTAAACTATGCATTCTGAAGGCTTTTGTAAAAGACTGATATTTTGTACTTGAATTCTAATATTGTGATTTGAAAGGACGTAACCAAGCTTATTTCGGTTTATGTTGAAATAAAGTTATAAATTTTTCAAGTACTGTTTCATCTATCTTGTAAGTTTCTGTTCTGTTTACTAAAATGCTCCACCAAAGTTAAGGCATTCCCTTTGTGAGTGACCTTAACGGAGGTGGGGTGTTACACATGTCATATAATTAAAATCAACTTTTATTTTGATATTAGAATTGTAAAACATGTCATGTAATTAAAAGCATTGAAATTGTTATGCAAATAAAATTTTCTTTTTATTTGTCAATAGAAAAGTAGAAAACATGTATCCAAATAAAATACTTCCTTTTATTTGACATTAGAAAAGTAGAAAACATGCATGCAAATGAAATACCTTTTTATTTGTCATTAGAAAGATAGAACTATATATAAAAATAAAATCTTCTTTTTATTTATCATTAGCAACATTGAAAATGTCATGGAAATAAAAGTCTTCTTTTTATTTGTCATACAAAATATAGAATGGTTGAATAAATAAAAAATTTCTTTTTATTTGTACATATGTGTTCGATGACGAATATTCTATGAATTAGAAAATTGTCGCGAATATTGATCTAAACCGCAAGCGCATGGTGTACAATTGTTAGCACGTTAGCGAATTCGAGTCGATCCTCAGGGAAAGAATAATTTTGAATTCTATTCAATCAAATTAAACCAAACTATGAAATTGTTGATTATAAATTAAAAGAAAACTAACAATGTTAAAATGAATACAAATATGAGACTAAGAGACAATTTAGGAGTAGATTCGCTATCAACATCAATCTAATTAACATAAAAAAATGACTCTAACTCTCTTTAATAACTAGCACATTAAGTGTTGTATTTATAGAAGCATGATTTATATGCTAGAAAATTCAAGCTACATAAATCTTCAATTTTTATTACATACATAAAGCCCTAGTTATCATATAGAAAATAATAGTTCTAATAAAAATGAAATATTATGAGTATGTTCTATATGTTAATATTCACTAACTACATAGAACATCAAGGATGGTTTCACTTTTAATGTCACTACTTTTTCTAAAATGAATTAGATTGTGATAAAGTATGATTCTATTAATGATATGAGTATAACACATTTGGGATAATCAACCAACATGTTCTATCAATTTTCACCATATAAAATCTGTACTTTATCTATATACAATTTTATATTAAGCTCAAATAAGAGAGTTAGAAATATGAAATTCTTATGTTAATTATTCATGAATCATGAGAGCTTCACTACCCCTAAATTGAAGGGGTTTAGCTACTCATAATGGATTCAATGATAGCATAAAGATATTTCATTATAAAAGAGAACAAAATAAAGAGAAAATAAAGATAAAACAATATTCTACTTGTAGAAGAGATAATAACATGTAAATGAAAAACACAAATTAATATTGCATTAAAGCGATAGATTACAAAAAAGAAATGGCTAAGAAGCCATGGCAGAAAAAAGAGAGGTTTTGATTTCAGCCTCACTCTAAACTCAAAATCCAAGATGATCTTTACATTATCATACATGGGTTATTTATACATGAGGGAAAACCCTAATTTAACTTTTTGCGTGCTACCCAGAATGCCCCCGCTTTAAGCTGCATTTTGTCTTTTAGCAATAGTGGTTCATGAAGCCAAAATTTTGTGTCTCCACTAAAGAAGGAAGGAGAGTGGATAGGGCCATCCATTAATTCTCTACTTGAATTGATTTCCTCTCCATTGATTGATTTCCCTTTCATCGTTTTTTTGGCACGACATTGATTTCCTACTTTTGAATTGATTCCCTCTCCTTTGATTTCTTTCCCTTTTTTTTCTTTGTAAGCATATATATCTTTATGAAGTCCTTTTCTGCATGCATCCAATTTCTGTAAAATATGAAAAATGTCCGAGTAATCATTCTCAAAATAATATAAGCACAAAAATGATCATTTCCCCTATATGATGATAAATGCATGATGTTTTGAAATCAATTCAATTATTATTTAAATGTGATAAAATACCCATATATGACATTTATTAGTACTAAACAAGAATAAATATGTGAATATAAATGTGCATTTTTACGTGCGCATCAAATACCCCCACACTTATCTTTTTTATTCATCCTCGAATAAAGTAAAGACTAAGCTAAACCCATTTTCATAGGGAGCACGATTGCATTGAGCGTATGCAACAAGCTGTTAAATCTCTGGGTGTCCCCAGTAGGACGAGTGTTGTCTCATGAGGGTTTTCAGTGGATATTACCCACCAAATCCAAAAGTTAAATGCAAAAAATATTTACAAAATGCAAGATTCCAAAATATTTACAATATGAATGCAAGCTTTTAAAGGAATATTTACAAATGGATAATTTACTTTTAAATATTACACGAATGAGTTAATACAAATTTGGGTTGTCACTATGAAATTTGAGTCCGTTACTAATCAAAACTTCAAACAAAAGTCATGTTGTCATTACAAACTCCTCCAGCTTGGCCAGTTGTTTTGGTAGAAACATAGTGCAAATATGAAATGAATTCTATAATCGATATAACCAATCGTAAAACGGCGTCTCAACTTCCTTTTTGTTAACAAGTTAGGTCGAATAAGTGAAGAGTGTGCTTGGATTTTAAGTGCTAACTCTCTCTTTATTTTGAAAATTATTTACATTATTATTATTATTATTTACAAACACCTAACTGAAAAGGCTAAGGTATGCCACCCATGCACTGCCTCGCGGACTGACGTGAGAGTTTGGGACAGAGCTCGGCAGATTGTGCAGACCAATGCTGACTTTGTCAACAAGATGTTGGTAATGCTTAGGTGTCCAACTCATAAAAAGAGACCAAGATATACCGACGCTGACTTGTCAACAAGATGTCGGAAAGAGCTTGGCGGGTTTGCACACCAACGCCAGATGTACCAGCAATGTTGGATACCCTTGGATAATTATAAACACATATACTTTTTTTCTTCTTCTTTTTTTTATATAAGAGAGAGAGAGAGAGAGTTAAGCGAGAATATCTTAGCACAACTTCACTTAAACAATCTAAAATGTTATCGCAAGTAGTCTAAATCAACCATTCATTGAATTGGATTACAATTCAGAAAATATTTCATACCCATCACCTACGAATTTCCCAATATACCAGTTACACCAAATTTGCTCATAATTCAAACTTTCCTTTGATTATCCGCTAAGAGAGTAAATTTTCAAATATTTAAATCGAACGACCAAAAACATATACTAACTCCATCATGTCTTATTTAAAAGTAAATAGAAGTGCGAAACTTTTACTATTTTTCAAGAAAAAGAAAGGAAAAAAATGCAAAAAGAGAAAGGAAAAAAAAAAGCTAACTTAAACTATGCAAAACAGAATGAAAATGAAACTCCCCCCACACTTGATTTTGACTGTGTCCCCACAGTCAACCAATATAGGAAGAAAATGAAAATTTTGAAAATATGCCTTATATTTACAAAAAAAAAGGAAAAAAATATTTATAAAATATCAGAAAATATATTAACAAGAAGTAAATGAAAGGATCTTCTAAAGATCGATTCACTTGTCTCTTTAAGTATGAGAGACACAACTTAAGCATATAAAACCAAATCATAAAAAATTTTAAATCACGTTTCAGATTTGGGAAAACAAATTTTGTCTTTTCAAAAGTTTGAGCTGCTAACCTTAAAATTTTGAGCTTACAATTGATCCTAAAATCAAATTGAATTTTTGTAGCAACTAAAGAGAGGTCAGTGGGTCGGGGTTCAGTAAAAGTTTCAAAAACAAAGTTTGATTTATTTAGATGATGTATAAATTGAGAGACGTGTGTATCACTCTTACCCCCACACTTGTTTTGAGAAATATTGTTCAGTTTTGCTTTGATGTTTGAAATTTTGTTGACTAAAGGTTAATTCGTAAACCTAAATTTAAAACCAAACAAATGAATTTTCAGTAAATTTTGAAATTGTGTTTTCTCAAAAATTGTGTCATTCCAAAAAGATTTTATATACTGTAGAGATTTATCATTGAAAAACAAGTGATCACAGTGAGGTTCAGTTGAAACGATCAAGTTGCAAGGAGTTTCAACAGTTTCAGAAAAATTGTTATTGTGTTTAAGATCACGTTCAGTAGTTTCATTGTTTTCAACCTCAAAAATTTCAAAGTTATCAAATATTTCATTTTCAATTTCAGATCCAACAATATCATCATCAATCAGTATAAGAAGTTTTCGCTCATTAAAGTCGTCCTCACTTAAACTGTTGTTAACAACTTCATCATTTTTGTTAGGTTAACAATCTAAAGTTGCTAAATTTTCAACATTTTCAGAATCTGAGAGAGGAAGATCAAATTGAAGATTGACGTCTTTGTTTTCAAGAGAATTTAAATTCAAATCAAGCACAGGGTTTTTAGCAACTTCATTAAGATTTTCGTCAACTTCAAAAGTTGTTGGTTGAAGATTGTTGATCGTGGTAAAAGATGGATTATCATTCGAATCATCACAAGTTTGGATTCGACTTTGTTTCTCACGAAACTTCAAGTAATTGTCAAATATGTTCGTTTGCTCAACAAAATCAAATTTATAATTATTTACAGGAGAATTTTCAATTTGAAATTGTTGAGAATTTTTTTTCGGTTTCACCACAATTGAAATTATTCCCATTGCCAAAATCCTTTGAAAAATTATTCACATTTTCATTTTGAATTTGAAATTCATTTTGGAGTTCGAACTTGATTTGGCAAGGGTTATAATCAAAATCATTTGCATTTGGAAGTGAATTCAAATTTTGATTATTTTGAAAACTTTGACTTGAATTGTTGCACATTAATTCAATTAATCTTTGACTTGATTGTTTAAGTTTTTGACTTTCTTCACGTAGAGCTTGAATACTTATTTCAAGACTTGAGGGTTGATCATCATTTTGAAAATTTGGTGGTGTACAATCAGGATTATTTTGAAAATTTTGAAAAGTTGGTGGCGTAAAATCCAAATTATTTGAACAATAGTTGTTATTAAAATATCCATATGAATTTGGTGTAAAATTATATGGATTATATTGATTTTCACAACTATCGTAAAATCCGTAGGAATAAGGGAATTGAGACATTTTTAGATAAATTTTTTTTTATTTTTTTATTTTTACATATGCATGAACCTAATGCAACTATATGAATGCAAATTACGTATTTACGGTTTTTCTAAAATTATATAATGATGGTTAGATTAATTTCAACAAAAAGATTTCTCAGCCAGTTAACGGATAGGAGTTATCGGTGCACCAGGAATCACCCTAGCAATGCAGTCGAAGGTTTAAGTACCTTTAGAGGAACAACCACTATAATATTTACGAATCACCGTAATATTTATAAACGATTATTGCTCTGCCGTAGCCTAGATGCCAAGAAATAATTCGTTAGAAATAAACCAATTTGTCAAAATATAACGGTGTCCTTAGAAAAAAAAAGATGAATGCAAAATAAAAATTAAACGTGAATTAATGATGCAACTACGAGTGAATTTTTATTTTATTTTTGAATTCTTGATGTAAGTGCAAGCAAACAACAATGCAAATAAAATAAATACAAGGAAAAAAAACATATACCAGTGCGTGTAGAATTTTTAGCAATTTTATTTAGTGGCGCTTTTTTTTTAGCAAAGCAACTTTTAGCAAGCAATCTGTGTCTCTTCTGCAGCCTGAAAAAGATTTGAAGACAATATATACAGTAGAAGAAAATGATCTCCCTCTTCTTCTTCTTTTTTTCCTTTTTTTGCAGAAGAATAGAGCAAATAAAACAAACTAGACTCAACAAAATAAATAAATAAAACGAGAAAAACTGACAACTAGACTCAACGAAATCTAGAACGAACTAGATATTGTCCTCATGCACTCACACCTTGAAACAAGGGAAACAAATTGTTCATGATAATCTTGCTCTTAAACAACACCTTGTAACCCAAAATAAATTCGAGAAAAGCTGTGCAAAGACTCAATGACAAAATATCCCAAAACTCAAAGCCATAACAATCTCAATAAAACCCACAAGCTCTAAAAATAAACGATGACATCTATGTCAAAACACAAAGGGAAAAAAATTACTCGAACCAAATAAAAATCTCACGCCCCTTCTTTCCCTTGGTGAAATCAATCCAAAAATGATTTCAATTCGGTCTATGTTCCTTTTTTAATGGTTCGAACTCAGTTTCAAGTGAAGCTTCAGGTCTTTGAAATCAGGTTTCGAATTCAGATTTTGCGATTTGGTTTTTTGAGGTTTGGTGTTTTTGGTGGTTGCGGTAGTGGTATTGTGATGATAGGCTAGTGTGTGGTGATGATTGCGAGGTGGGAAAGTTTGGCACTCGGTGGTTGTATGGAGTTTTGCACGCTGTTGTATGTGGTAGTGAAAACAGGTGTTAGGTATTGGAGATGTTGATCAATTGGTGGGTGTGAGGTAGAAAAGAGAAGAGAGAAGTCTGGTGGTTTGATTGAATTGAGGAGGAGGGTGAGGTGGTTGGAAAGTCTAAATTAGAAGAGGGATATGAAGATGGAGGTCCAGTTTAATTGTGAACAGAAGACAATCAGAAAAAATAAGACAGAGAAGGAAAGAAGGTTATGGAGGAAGGGCAAGAAAAAGGAAATCAATAAATTGTTTTTTTTTAATTTCTTTTTTTAATTATTTGGAAAAATAAGGAGAAAAAGTGGAGAAGATTTGGAAAGAAATAAACGAGAAAAAGAAAGGAAAGAAATAAAGGAGAGAAAGAGAAAGGGAAAGAAATAAAAGAAATTGAAAACACAAAAATGGGAAAGAGAGTGAAAGCAAAAGGCAATTGTATTATTTTTTTATTTTTTTAAATGCAAGACACAAATATGGTAATGCAAACAAGGATGGGAAAATAGAGAACACAAATTCAAATGGAAAGTGAAATTATCAGTGCAAAATTAATAGTGGGGATGATGAAGTATACAAGATGCAACCTTTTTTTAAAGATACAACAAACAAAAATGGACGAACAAAACACACAAATGCAATTGAAACAAGATCAAATAAAACAAACACACAAATTATCAATCAATCAGAGGGAGGAAAAGGATTTTTTTATAATTATCTATAAGAAAAAAAGGGAAGAAAAGTGGAGAAGATTTGGGAAAAAAAGGAAAAAATAATGGTAAGAGTTTTTTTCTTTTATTTGTAAGAACAGAAAATGAGATGAAGATGGAAATAAATAAATGAGATGAAGGTAGAAGGAAATTAATGAAATGAATCAGGAAAGAATTTGAAAACACAAGGCAAGTGTTAAATTTTTTTTTAAAAAAAAGAAGAACTAAATATGATGAAAACAACCACAAACACACACAAAATAAAAAATGAACAAAATGAACAAAGCAAATACAAATTTTTTTGGTTTTTTTTAATAGAACAACAAAATTAATCCGGAGAATAAAATCAAAATCAAATTCTTTCCCCGTCAATGGCGCCAAAAACTTGTTCGACGACGAATATTCTATGAATTAGATAATCGTCGCGAATATTGAAATAAACCTCAAGTGCACGGCGTACAATTGTTAGTACGTTAGCGAATACGAGTCGATCCTCTGGGAAAGAATAATTTTAAATTCTATTCAATCAAATTAAACCAAACTGTGAAATTGTTGATTATAAATTAAAAGAAAAATAACAATGTTAAAATGAATACAAATATTAGACTAAGAGACAATTTAGGAGTAGATTCACTATCAACATCAATCTAATTAACATAAAAAAATGACTCTAACTCTCTTTAATAACTTGCACATTAAGTGTTGTATTTATAGAAGCATGATTTATATGCTAGAAAATTCAAGCTATATAAATCATCAATTTTCATTACATACATAAAGCCCTAATTATCACATAGAAAATAATAGTTCTAATAAAAATGAAATATTATGAGTATGTTCTATATGTTAATATTCACTAACTACATAGAACATCAAGTATGGTTTCACTTTTAATGTCACTGCTTTTTCTAAAATGAATTAGATTGAGATAAAATATGATTCTTTCAATGATATGAGTATAACACATTTGGGAATAATCAACCAACATGTGCTATCAATTTTCACCATATAAAATCTATACTTTATCTATATCCAATTTTAGATTAAGCTCAAATAAGAGAGTTAGAAATATGAAATTCTTATGTTAATTATTCATTAATCATGAGAGCTTCACTACCCCTAAATTGAAGGGGTATAGCTACTCATAATGGATTCAATGATAGCATAAAGATATTTCATTATAAAAGAGAACAAAATAAAGAGCAAATAAAGATAAAAAACTATTCTAGTTGTAGAAGAGATAATAACATGTAAATGAAAAACACAAATTAATATTGCATTAAAGCGACAAAATACAAAAAAGAAATGGATAAGAAGCCATGGTAGAAAAAGAGAGGTTTTGATTTCAGCCTCACTCTAAACTCAAAATCCAAGATGATCCTTACATTATCATACATAGTTTATTTATATATGAGGGAAAACCCTAAATTAACTTTTTGCGTGCTACCCAAAATGCCCCCGCTTTAAGCTGCATTTTGTCTTTTAGCAATAGTGGTTCATGAAGCCAAAATTTTGTGTCTCCACTAAAGAACGAAGGAGAGTGGATAGGGTCCTCCATTAATTCTCTATTTGAATTGATTTCCTCTCCATTGATTGATTTCCCTTTTATCATTTTTTTGGCAAGGCATTGATTTCCTCCTTTTGAAGTGATTCCCTCTTCATTGATTTCTTTCCCTTTTTTCTTTGTAAGCATATATGTCTTTGTGAAGTCCTTTTCTGCATGCATCCAATTTCTGTAAAAATATGAAAAATGTCCAAGTAAACATTCTCAAAATAAAATAAGCACAAAAATGATCATTTTCCCCTTATATGATGATAAATGCATGATGTTTTGAAATCAATTCAGTTATTATTTAAACATGATAAAATACCCATATATGACATTTATTAGTACTAAACGAGAATAAATATGTGAATATAAATGTGCATTTTTATGTGCACATCAATATGAAATGTAGATAATGTATGGACAATAAAATATTCTTTTTATTGTATGCATATAAAATGCAGAAAATGTGTAGACAATAAAATACTCTTTTATTGTAACATGTAATGTGACTGAATCAAATACAGTTGGTTGTTGATATTGATTGTGATGGATTGACTGTTTGGATTGTGCTCGACCAGTTTATGAGCAAAATATGTTTTTACATTTAGCATTGGGTTGGGTAAAAATACCTATGTGCTAACACCTTGTGAAACACTTCATGATTTGACTATAAGATGGTTAGCGAAGTTGTTTATTTCAAAATTTAAGCAGGATTTTTACACGGGCAGTCGAGTGGCTTATTTTGTAGATATTTATTTATTAAGCATGATTCTGGATCGAAGCTTAAAGTTGTGTCCAGAGCATCGATAGTCTTCTGCTATGTTAGTTTATTTGTTCCGGTGCATTATATTAAAATTGTTGTAAATTATCTTCCGTTGTATTTTATTCGGTGTACTTTGATATTTTGTACTCTGATATAACATTATTATAATGTTTATAAAAGTCTTCTGTTATTTGTTCAGATGTGTTGTATGACCAAAGTTAAATGGTCTTAGTCGATTTAGCGATCGATTAGGTCCGGGCGAAATCCGTTGTTATAAAAAGACAGAGACACAAAATATGTCAAAGCTCAGAAAATATCTCACAATGGAATGGTTAAAATATAATATAATCAAAGTGTAGCCTTACTGTATTAATAATTCTGCCTAACCAGTATCAAAAGCTATCATGTCTCTACCACAAATCTAATATGCGAGTTTGTTATAAAGGGGTGGTCAGAACACAAATTCTGGTGACTGGATTTAAATTATACACTTTGGATAGTCCTATATATACCGTTCAATCATATTTTCTTATTTATTAGGTTACTCGAGTTAACAGTACTGAAGGCTTACACACACGTCGTACCCATTTACTGCTCAGTGGATTAACCTAATACAGTATATATGTAGCAACCCCTCAATATTGAGGTACACCCCATGGTACTCCACTCGCACGGTTTCCACCGTAATGCCATAAAAATTAACGTAGGCCCTCATCCTACGTCGGAGTGATGCACATATCTCTACCTAACAACATTATGTTTCACATACATCTGTCATTACTACGCTACACAAGTGTATGAACTGCCACCATCGATCGAATTAGATTTCACACCGGAGCAATGCCCTCAAGTCTACGATACACCACACAGAGCCGGCATGCATGTATTTAGATTGTCCCATGTACGTATCATCAGTCATATTCAATGCCTTAACCGCACATAATGTGCACCAAGTTCCGTATAGGGCTATACACGAAACACAGAACTTGGTCGGGAGCTTTTCCTTATCTGTACAGGCCCGCCTTTATGAGCCTCTAAATACAGTTATTCATAGGGTCTGTTTTTCATGGTCACTATGGCTCTACCTTGGCACCTTCCTTAACTAGTAAAGAAGACAAGAGCTAAATGACTTGTCCTAACAAACAATCTAAACATCCAGTTGGCGTCTTCCCT
Organism: Allium sativum; assembly: GCA_030737875.1. Classification (NCBI taxonomy): domain Eukaryota; kingdom Viridiplantae; phylum Streptophyta; class Magnoliopsida; order Asparagales; family Amaryllidaceae; genus Allium; species Allium sativum. The sequence continues at coordinate 532,812,125 of CM060923.1, read as the reverse complement.
CAAACACCATACATCGATAGTGAAAGGTGAATGGCCTATTGGTTTTACCTCTAGTATTTCCACATCCCACTGGTTGCCGATAACGGGTACCCGACGATCTACTATCCTTGTTGTTCCTGACCACGCCTCCCATTGAGGCGATCACCGAATCACCCTAGTGTCACCTCTTCACATCATTCTGACTGCAAGGCTACTTTGCAGTCAAGGCCATCCACCTAGTAGTTATGCGCAGACCCAAAATCTGCGAGCACAGCTTAAACATTTGCCACCGCATAAAGGACCAACAAGAGCACCTTACGTATCTCCTGAAGCTGCATGCATCCCCTTCCAGTCCTTTGGAGTAGACAGAATAATCAGATGAACATGCGCTCCGCTCGTGCCTTATGACGTCACGATGATCTACCCCGTTGGGTTATTCACCCTCAAATGTACGGACTGGTCCAAGTGCCTCATTTTAATGTGTTATTAGACCCTATGTCTAAACATTTTTTTACGCGCTTGCTTACCTCACCAGGTTTCCATTTAACTTGGTTATCTCCGGTCATATTGACTTCTTATTCAAGTTACCATGTTTCTCTTGCTTATTAATTTCAGTTATATAACTTAACCCATTTAAGTTTATTAATAAGCTCATAACATGTTATTCTCTAGATTGTGATCCAAGGTCTGTAGTCCCTAATCCCTTTATATGCTTGTTTGATTTTGTTACAATAACATGTTCTATGTAATATGTAATTAAGTATATCTCAATTCACTTGTTTTCTTTTCAACATGTCAGCCATTTTAATGATTAAATATAACTTATTTCATTTCATAAGTTTTCCTCATTCTTTGTCATTTAATCATTATTCCATTTTACACTGTCACTACAACTTATCGTTGTTTACTTATTAACTTAGTTCTCTTAACTGAGGTCCACTAATAAGTTTCTCTTCCTATAAATATAACTTACGTTGTCCTCAGCCATAGGTTTCAAATTCTTATTCTTGTAAATAACTTAATTTACAATTAAGTACAACTTATCCCCATACATAAGTTATTCTATTCCGTTTATCATTTATTGTAACCTAAGTTATAATTTCCACTTGCCCCTAGGACAAGCCTAAACATGTTATTCTTATCACCAGATTACATACTTCCAAGTTTGCGGATTACTTAAATTATTATTAAGTACAAATTCTTACATTTCATAATCTTTCCCCCTTTTCTCTACTTATTACAAACAACTGGTTTCAGTTTTCCTCGTTTACTGATTGCCTAATTTTACAATTAAGCGTCACTTATCTCATTTCACCTGTTATTTCATTTGCTTACTAGTTTATTATAACCTAAGTTATAATCTTCACTTGTCCCCAGGACAAGTCAACCTATTATACAACATTTTTATTAATGTAATTTATTTATAATAGGTTATTATCATTACCTGTTCATTCCATTTCTTTTACTGTTGTAATTATCTTTCATTCAATTCCATTTATTTCCACTAATGTCAATTGATGTCATTTATCAATCCTGCCACATACATATATTTATTTATATGTTTATGTACTAGACCTCTCACATTAAACCTACACTTTTGGATGCTGGATATGTCAGGCGCTTACGAGTAGAATTTTACCACAAGTGTAATCTAACCTCGCGTCTAAGCGCGGTTATAGTTCCCTATTTACCGTAAATTCTAGGCATCTTTAATATTAACCAATTATTCCTATATCGTTATAGGTTTTCATGCCTCTTTCCCAAGTCATATTTATCATGTTCCATATGTGTAAATTAAGATTTTTATCATAGTTTGATTTATGCCCCAAACCCATATTCATGTATTCAATTTTAGGCTAAAATGAAACCATTTAATCATATAACTATTGCAATTCATACAAGTGAGGATTCAAGCATATGAATGTGATAGGTTAACATGTCATATTCTCAATTCTACATCTAACACTTTAAATACAAGTGAATCATGAAATCATAACAATAGTAATCATTAACCATATTCTAATAAGTTTGTTTTCATCATGTAAACTTTTCAACGCTTTAACTGATTCAACATGAGAATTTTCCCAAAACATTCTTATTAATATCTCAACTTGTTATAACAGTAATTCTCAATTATTCTGGAAAATTTACATATAATAGAGGGGAATGTTTAAATGATAATATATCATTATCTAAAATGATATAAATTAAATCCAGTCACCTCATATGCTTATCTTGTATCTGGTCCAGATCTAGCATTCCATGGTTTTCCTCTAGTTGGATTCAAAACCTAATAACCATGGATCCATAATTTTTACTAAAAGAAAGAAAGAAAAAGAAGAAAGAGAAGGGAAGAGAATGGAAAATAGACCAGATCTAGGAATTATCTCACTTCGATAAGAGATCTTGTCACCCATTTACAAGCATATGTCCCTTTCCTCCAGATTGGATTCAGAACTTTACCTACACTAATAACCTTAATTTTCTGAATAGATTTGGGGAGGAAGAGAAATGACAAAGCTTCTGCATAGTCTTAGTAATATGAGATTAGGGTTGTCTCTACAGGCTTATTCATAGGTGTTTAGAGAAACTGGGCCTTTAGATTTGATTTGCAAGTCATCAGAACCGTCCACGTCAAAACGGTTTTCATATCTGCGGTGGGATCGACCCCCTTCAGGTGGGTCGACTCATGGATCGACCCCTATTGACCAAAAAATATGTCGTAAACACCAAAGATTCCAATTACTAGGAATAGTTAATTCGTTCGCATAAACAAGAGAATGAAAAGGTAATTGATACAAGAGATTTGTAGTGGTTCAACCTTGTGAGGGGTCTATGTCCACTTTGAAGCGTTGTTGGAATATTATTGATCACAAAAGATTACAAGGTTGAGCACATCACATGACATCTCATTACATTTGCTTGTTGGCTATGTGATTTCATCATTATCATATATTACATCATAATTGGAATATATTAAGGAATGTAGGAAAAAGATGCTTTTGCCCTTTCTTTTCCTTAAAGTGGAGATGCAATTAATGGAGCTCTCATGAAGTCTCAAGGTCACAAAATCCAACCTCTTTGAAATGTGAGGCTATAGGGTATTTATAGGAAAACGATTAGGTAAGAGTAGGTGGGAGTCGGTAGGAGTAGGTAGGAGTAGGTGAAAATTGGCCCCTACACTCAGAAATTCGCACCTGGCTGGTGTACCTGCTAGATTTTCACACCCCGCCTCTGGGGTGAGAATTTCAAACTTAGTGGGATGTGAAATTCGCACCCTAGGGTGGGAGTTTTGCAACCCTGTAAGGTGCAAATCTCGCAACCGGTTGGGTGGGAATTTCGTACTCGGCTAGGTGCGAATTCCACACCCAGGTTGGTGCAAGTTTCGTACCCCACTAGGTGTGAATCTCGCACCTAGCGGGGTGCGAATTTTTCACCCTATAGGGTGCGAAATTCGCATCCCTTAGGAGTGCAAAATTCGCACCCCAGAGGGTGTGGTGTCGCCATATGGAGGGATCGGGAAGGTCTTGGGAATTGACACTTTGATGGCTCGCGGTTCGGGTTCATGGCTCGGACTGCGAGGTCTTTTGCTGGCGCGATTCCTCTCCAACCCATTTCCTTTGCTCCTAGGTGTCTTCCCGACCCTGACTCCACGCAAGGGGCCGAGCTGAGCGTGTCCTATGTACTTTTGGGAACCAGACAAAAAGGCTGGTTAACATTTGCCCCCCAAAGTATGTCTTGTCTTGAGATGATGTGTTTTTAATTGGTTAAAATAGTAGTCGGGTTGTCGACTTATCCTATTAAAGAAAAATAGATATTAGTTGTAGGGTTCGTTCGCTGCAGATTTGCGAGCGAGCTCGTGTGGGCGCGACAACGTGACCATGTCGCTAAGTATTCGCAATCTGTCCCCTCCGCGTGCTTGCGATGGTCGGTATGTGCATGGAATACGTGTGCATGAGTGCGTGGTGTGGCGCTTTGGGTGGAGGGGCTGGAGATAGATTTGCCTCTCCCCTTCCTTCTCCATTTTTTTGGGCCTATGAACCACAGAGATTTGGAATCTCGAACCCTGGGGGCTCAAAATTTCGAACCTTATGGGTTTTAAATTCTGACGAAATTTCGAACTTGGCAGGTTCGAAATTCTGAACCCTGGGGGCTCGAAATTTCGAACGCCCGATGGATTCAAAATTTCAAGACCCGTAGGTTCAAAATTTCGAACCCGCGGGTTCGAGATTTTGGAAAGACTTAGGGGTTTTTCCCCTTTTACTATAAATACCCCCCCTCCTCATTTTCTTCCTTCCATTATTTTCTTCCTTGGCTGCCTTTATTGTGAAAGCTTCTGAACTACAAACCATTAATCAGACCTAGGTAATGGACGGATCAAAGGAGAGCAGGAGGAGGGAGGCCGAAGGGTTGAGATCCATAGGAGCATAGAAGAGCCGACCCATCAGAGGCTCGAGTTCTCGAACCCTTAGGAGGTTCAAATTTTCGAACCTGAGGGGTTCGGATCTTGAACCCTGAAGGGGTTTGAATACCCGAACCTCCGAGTTTCAAATTTTCGAACCCTGATGGGGTTCGAATATCCGAACCTCGGGGTTGGAATTTTTGAACCCTGATGGGGTCCGACTACCTGAGCCTCCGGGGTTCGATTTCCGAACCTTGAGGTTCGAATTTTCGAACCCAAGGTGTAACGACCCGCCCCACACCAACCGACATTTACTCCAAAAGTGCACTGTACACATGTCCAGTTAGCACGGAACGGTCGTCAGAAGGAAAGAAAGAAGACAAATGTGACGGCCCGTCCCGCACCAGTCGACATTTCCTCTGATAGTGCGCCGTACGCATGCCCGACTTGCATGGAACGGTCGCCAAAGAAAGGAAAGAACACGAAGGAACTAACAAAGAAACCTATAGAATGTCTCAATGCGCATGGAATAAAATATAATCATAACATATACTTGACATAAAACAGGTGAGACAATGCATAAGCTGAAAACAAACTATCATAGCAGCGGAAAATCCAAATACAGCTTATGTTCCACATCATCATTATTACAACTTTTCAAACTATCTCTAAAGGTAAAAGCAAGATAAGGGAGGTACACTACTAATGCCCAAGTAGCAACCACCAACGACATAGGGAGAATATCTATATATATCATACGTGGAAGCCTCCTGCTCGCCTCCGAATCAGCTACTCGTGCATCACCAGCTAACCCGTCTCTAGTCTGCTCGTCAGAGCACCCAGAGTAATAAGAAGATACATAAAACTCTGGGTCAGACAAAAAGTCTGGTATGAGCGATAAGCAACAAAACAGAACAATAACAGGTATAATCCAACCATACCTGAACCTGGACCTGCAACCAAAGAGTTAGCACTACATACTGTACAACACTCTAAGGTGCCACTAACATATGGTGTACAAGCATACGAGGGTGGGGGTGTGCATGTCATAGTGATGGCAAACAATCAAGCATAGCAACCATCCTCACATCTCTTACTCGGTGCGTAAAGCATTCGATATCCACTACTTTGGTCACCTAATCCTGTGGGCCATGACGGAATCCAATCCCGTACAATCATCGCTACAAGCCCATTATCCGTCTCTCAGTGGTGAACCAATGTTATGAATACCGACAACCCCTTTGCACACGTCCCGCAGCAAAGCCCAAACCATGAAGTCGACTTGTTGGTTCCCAACTAGATCCTAAGCTCTAACTTCTTATTTGGACTACCTTTTCATCTCTGGTTATTGGTCATCACTGGATCGGTTCGGATCCCTAGTCCTTCTTCTCTGTCAGTTCGGATCGGCCTCCTTCCAAGTGCTCCGGGTCGGGTCGTGGCCATCAAGTCCCTTTGTAGTACATTAATTCGGTTCGGATGCTCTCTGGCGGGTCAGGTTGGTGTACCCTTGCTCCATCGGTTCGGATCGGGTTCCTGGTCTCCGATCCGATCCACTTCTCCTTCCTCTTAGGTTTCGATCCCCTTCTCTTCCGTTTCGATACGATTCCCACTTCTTTTGCTCGATCCGATCCCAATTAAACCATTGTGGCCTTCCTTTTAGCCATACTTTCCCTTGTGCTAAGCCCCGCTTCGGTTCGGTGATCCCTTGCCCAGTCCACTATCCGATCCGAGCCCATCCCTCCGATCCGATCCGAAAGCCTACACCATTTTCTGCGACTTTTTCCAGCGAGTGTTTTACGCCATTCGACAGTGTTTCTGACCATTCTATCTATTCTAATCAATCACAAAGCATACCACAAAGTCATAGCAACAAATAGAAGTGACCTCAAACACCAAAACATCAATATGATAGGTTAAAATGGATCAAACGTAGCCAAAACCCCATATTTTCCCTTAAACATGTTCAAGCATAATTAATGATAGGATTAACAAAAGTTAACCAAATTAACCTAAGTTCATATTAGAGGTCTAGAACATCATTTAAGAATTTATAAATATTTTTCTAGAATTTTATCATGTTTAAATTCGCTAATTAACACTAATTACCCTTAATTAACCATAATTAGTGAGGAACTATGCAAATCACTCAACTTAGCTACAAATAAACCTTAGATCTGAAATAAATCTCTGTTTGGGCGCGAATAACAATGCAAATCAGCAGCTCTAATCTTGATTTGGTGAAGATCTCTCTTGATTTGATGTTGCTAAGCTTAATCCTTGATTAGAAAGTGATTTGGAGGTGATTTAGAGGATGGAGACCATTTTTAGGGTTTCTGAATCCAATTCACATTTAAGTCTGAAGTCATATCCCATGATATACTCTAGTTGCTTCCATTCCAGAAAAATAGCCTCTAAACTAGCATGTCCCCTACCCAAATATATCAGCTATCGCACCCAGTCCGGTACTATGACATTCTTCTACTGTCATCTTCTTAGGTAATCCAACCCTATACGCCAAACTTTCAACTACATTCCAAATGTCCTTTCAAGTCCAACTTGAGTCCTTCCTGCATTCTTACAGCACGTCCAACGTACATTCACCTCCTAGAGGCAAACTAAACCCATCCAATGAACCTAGGTACTCCACTTATACTCGTACTGCACGTCCAACATACATTCACCTTCTAAAGGTGAACTATACTCATCCAATGAATCTAGGTACCCTACCTTCGAGTCCAAGTCCAACTTGAAGCTCCTATATCCGCTGAATTTTCAAGGTCAATGGACGCTCCACAATGCCCAACATACTTCAAGTCTAACGTAAAGTATCTTACACCCGTCATATCACCATGATCAACGAACTTATACTATTTCCATTCAACAGGATCCTACAGGTGATACTCAAGAGAAGAAAGGTAGGAGCAAACACAACAACCATAGCATCCATCAAACAAATCCTATCTATCACCTGTTAAAGCCATGAATACATCTATACCTGTATGTCTGGTCCAACCAACATCAATAACTAATGGAAACTCTGCCTCCAAACGAACTACCGTACGTCCAACGTACGTTTATCCTCCAAGGATAACTAGATCACGTCCAACGGATCCAAGGTAAGTGGGCGTCCCCAGATACCCCTGCTTTTAGTCCGCTTGAAACACTTGAGTCCTATCCAAGTCTATCCATTATCTTGCTACCCTCTCGAGTCCAACTCGAGCCAATCCTAATCCTCGCAGCCTTCTCGAGTCCAACTCGAGTCAATGTATTACCCATAAACTCAGACCCAGTCTTGAGTACCCATTACCAACAGACCCTAGTCCAACGTGAGTCATCTCCCTATTCGTTGCATCTCCAAGATCAACGAACACCCATTTTCTTTTACGAGTTCAAGTCCAAATTGAATCATCCTAATCTTCGTTGCATCTTCCATGATCGACGAATACATCCTATTTATTCAAAAAGAACATCAACATAAGGTCCTAAACAATCCATTACTTTGCATCTTCCTCGAGTCCCACTCGAGTCATCTCGTAACCCTATCGAGTTTAACTCGGGGCAGTCCATACCATTGAATAGTCTTATCATGTCACAGCTGCACATTACTCCTCGAGTAAACCAAGATATTATACAATGAAAATCACAACAACTACTTATCTCTCAAACCATCCTAGTCGAACTCGACATTCTCCAAGCACAAGCCCCAAAGGCCTAAAGCAATATCAGACAAGCACCCAAGGAACATCTCCTCCGAATTCGGACAATCCACGTGAAGTGATACTAGCAAAACAACTAAGCACTGGAGCACTCACTTGCCTCCCAGAGACAACTAGAACTTAATACAACGATAATCTCTTAGCTTCCTTAACTCCAGTTATTATCACCATCGTTAGGTAGGTATCTAATACCACCCTATTCCTTTAGAGTGGATTGACTCCCCAAAGTAAAGCTAAACCCAGTAAAGCCCAAACCAAAGTAATCACAAACAAACATACATCCATGACTCGATAAGACCACATTACGGCAAATCATACTGAGGCTAGTCGAACCACCAATCGGGTTTGTCACTACTAAAGGTCTATCGACTAACTCAAGTTTGTCAAACAAAACTCGAACAAAACATCTTAAATAGAAAGCATACCTCGAATACCGACACCTTTTTCCTTCTGCACCGCAATTGGGGCATTCGACGAAGAAGGAACAGCGTTGATAGCATATGCTTTCACGATCTTCTTCTCCCTAGGAGGTTGTGGACATTCATTATTGTGATGTCCCGCTTGGCCACAATTAAAGCACTTCCTTTCCCCAGGCTTTTCTCGACAATCTCTGGCTTACTGGCCCTTCTTACTACAACTAAAGCACTCGCAATCGTTCTTATTTTTCTTATTCTAACCATCCATGGTTTGATCTTGTTTCCTCTTGTTCTGGGAATTATTCTTGCCTCCACCGCCTGCTTGCAGCTTTGGCTCCTCTGCAGATGCAATAGCGACCTCATTCTTTGGCTTAGGGTAAAGACTCTCTGACCTCAATGCTTTCCCCACAACCGATTCAAACGTCTCATCGATGTGGTTAATAAGCTTTTCCCCGAAGTACTGATCCAAGCCTATTATAAACTTCTCGTTCTTCTTCTCGGGAGTATCGATAAGGGATAATCCATACTTCGACAAAGTGTCGAACTCAGCAATATTGTCCAAGACTGCCCTACCATTCTTCCTAAGCTCCATGAACTTCCTAAAAAATTCCGACTTCTGAGCAGCTGGGATAAACTTGTCGCTAAAGCGAGCCTTAAACTGATCCCAAGTAACCTGATCCTCTGGGGTGGCTGTCTTAATAGCATTCCACCAATTCATCGCTCGTCCTTGCAGCTGAAGAGACGCTAGCCTTCTCTTCATCGCATCCTCGATACCCAAGTCGTCGAAGATACGATCACAGCTATCCAACCAATCCTAAACATCCGTGGCCGACTCCGTTCCGTGGAATGGCTTCCCACCAAGGCTAGTGTAATCCTTGCACAGCTTGGCGAAATCGGCCCTAGGCGCCAGCACTATTGGACCACCACCATTACCGGTTTTGGGAGCTGCCACTTCCACATCTCTAAGCATTTCTCTCATGTGGTTAGTAAACATCGCCCTCATGTCAGCAGCATTCCCATTATTGGCCCCTCTACCAGTACCTCTTGCGTACTGGCTCATCGTTCAATCTTTAAAGTGAAAACGATTAACCATCTCCATAGTGGCGCTAGTGCAGTGCGACTTCATCCTTAGCTATACAAATAGTATATATATATATATATATTGCTTTTGAAAACCAAAGTAATCACAAATACGCACTCTCATATACGTACTATCTCTCCCTAGTTTCTTTCCCTAGGTTAACTATGCAACCTAGAGCTCCGATACCAAATGTAACGACCTATCCCGCACCAACCGACATTTACTCCAAAAGTGCGTTGTACACACGTCCAGTTAGCACAGAACGGCCATCAGAAGGAAAGAAAGAAGACAAATGTGACGGCCCGCCCCACACCAGTCGACATTTCCTCCGATAGTGCGCTGTACACTTGCCCGACTAGCACGGAACGGTCGCCAAAGAAAGGAAGGAAGACGAAGGAACTAACAAAGAAACCTGCAGGATGTCTCACAGTGCATGAAATAAAATATAATCATAACATATACTTGACATAAAACAGGTAAGACAATGCATAAGCTGAAAACAAACTATCATAGCAGCGGAAAATCCAAATACAGCTTTTGTTCCACATCACCATTATTACAACTTTTCAAACTGTCTCTAAAGGTAAAAGCAAGATAAGGGAGGTACACTACTAATGCCCAAGTAGCGACCACCAACGACACATGTAGAATATCTATATATATCATACGTGGAAGCCTCATGCTTGCCTCCGAATCAGCTACTCGTGCATCACCAGCTAACCTGTCTCTAGTCTGCTCGTGAGAGCACCCAGATTAATAAGAAGAGACATAAAACTCTGGGTCGGACAAAAAGTCTGGTATGAGCGATAAGCAACAAAACAGAACAATAACAGGTATAATCCAACCATACCTGAACCTGGACCTGCAACCAAAGAGTTAGCACTACATACTGTACAACACTCTAAGGTGCCACTAATGTATGGTGTACAAGCATACGGGGGTGGGGGTGTGCATGTCATAGTGATGGAAAACAATCAAGCATGGCAACCATCCTCACATCTCTCACTCGGTGCGTAAAGCATACGATATCCACTACTTTGGTCACCTAATCCTGTGGGCCATGAAAGAATCCAAACCCGTACAATCATCGCTACAAGCCCACTATCAGTCTCTCAGTGGTGAACCAAAGTTATGAATACCGACAACCCCTTTGCACACGTCCCGCAGCAAAGCCTAACTCATGAAGTCGACTCGTTGTTTCCCAACTGGATTCTGAGCTCTAACTTCTTATTTGGACTACCTTTGCATCTCGGGTTATTGGTCATCACTGGATCGGTTCAGATCCCTAGTCCTTTTTCTCTGTCAGTTCGGATCGGCCTCCTTCCAAGTGCTTCGGGTCAGGTCGTGGCCTTCAAGTCCCTTTGTAGTACATTAGTACGGTTCGGATGCTCTTTGGTGGGTCGGGTCGATGTACCCTTGCTCCATCGGTTCGGATCAGGTTCCTGGTCTTCGATCCGATCCACTTCCCCTTCCTCTTCCGTTCCGATCCCCTTCTCTTCCGTTCCGATCCGATTCCCACTTCTTTAGCTCGATCCGATCCCAGTTCAACCATTGTGGCCTTCCTTTTTGCCATACTTACCCTTGTGCCAAGCTTCGGTTCGGTGATCCCTTGCCCATCCGTCAGATCGGAGGCTATCCCTCCGATCCGATCCGAAAGTCTGCATCATTTTCTGCAACTTTTTCCAGCGAGTGTTTTACGCCATTCGACGGTGTTTCTGACCATTCTATCTATTCTAATCAATCACAAAGCATACCACAAAGTCATAGCAACAAATAGAAGTGACCTCAAACACCAAAACATCAATATGATAGGTTAAAATGGATCAAACATAGCCAAAACCCCATATTTTCCCTTAAACATGTTCAAGCATAATTAATGATAGGATTAACAAAACTTAACCAAATTAACCTAAGTTCATATCAGAGGTCTAGGACATCATTTAAGAATTTATAAATATTTTTCTAGAATTTTATCATGTTTAAATTCGCTAATTAACACTAATTACCCTTAATTAACCATAATTAGTGAGGAACTATGCAAATCACTCACCTTAGCTACAAATAAACCTTAGATCTGAAATAAATCTCTGTTTGGGCGCGAATAACAATGCAAATCAGCAGCTCTAATCTTGATTTGGTGAAGATCTCTCTTGATTTGATGTTGCTAAGCTTAATCCTTGATTAGAAAGTGATTTAGAGGTGATTTTGAGGATGGAGGCCATTTTTAGGGTTTCTGAATCCAATTCACATTTAAGTATGAAGTCATATCCCATGATACACTCTAGTTGCTTCCATTCCAGAAAAATAGCCTCTAAACTAGCATGTCCCCTACCCAAATATATCAGCTATCGCACCCAGTCCGGTACTATGACATTCGTCTACTGTCATCTTCTTAGGTAATCCAACCCTATACGCCAAACTTTCAACTACATTCCAAATGTCCTTTCAAGTCCAACTTGAGTCCTTCCTGCATTCGTACTGCATGTCCAACGTTCATTCACCTCCTAGAGGCAAACTAGACCCATCCAATGAACCTAGGTACTCCACTTATACTCGTACTACACGTCCAACATACATTCACCTTCTAAATGTGAACTAGACTCATCCAATGAATCTAGGTACCCTACCTTCGAGTCCAAGTCCAACTTGAAGCTCCTATATCCGCTGAATTTTCAAGGTCAATGGACGCTCCACAATGCCCAACATACTTCAAGTCTAACGTAAAGTATCTTACACCCGTCATATCACCATGATCAACGAACATATACTATTTCCATTCAACAGGATCCTACAGGTGATACTCAAGAGAAGAAAGGTAGGAGCAAACACAACAACCATAGCATCCATCAAACAAATCCTATCTATCACCTGTTAAAGCCATGAATACGTCTATACCTGTATGTCTGGTCCAACCAACATCAATAACTAATGGAAACTCTGCCTCCAAACGAACTACCGTACGTCCAACGTACGTTTATCCGCCAAGGATAACTAGATCACGTCCAACGGATCCAAGGTAAGTGGGCGTCCCCAGATACCCCTGCTTTTAGTCCGCTTGAAGCACTTGAGTCCTACCCAAGTCTATCCATTATCTTGCTACCCTCTCGAGTCCAACTCGAGCCAATCCAATTCCTCGCAGCCTTCTCGAGTCCAACTCGAGTCAATGTATTACCCATAAACTCAGACCCAGTCTTGAGTACCCATTACCTACAGACCCTAGTCCAACGTGAGTCATCTCCCTATTCGTTGCATCTCCAAGATCAACGAACACCCATTTTCTTTTATGAGTTCAAGTCCAAATTGAATCATCCTAATCTTCGTTGCATCTTCCATGATCGACGAATACATCCTATTTATTCAAAAAGAACATCAACATAAGGTCCTAGACAATCCATTACTTTGCATCTTCCTCGAGTCCCACTCGAGTCATCTCGTAACCCTATCGAGTTTAACTCGGGGCAGTCCATACCATTGAATAGTCTTATCCTGTCACAGCTGCCCATTACTCCTCGAGTAAACCAAGATATTATACAATGAAAATCACAACAACTACTTATCTCTCAAACCATCCTAGTCGAACTCGACATTCTCCAAGCACAAGCCCCAAAGGCCTAAAGCAATATCAGACAAGCACCCAAGGAACATCTCCTCCGAATTCGGACAATCCACGTGAAGTGATACTAGCAAAACAACTAAGCACTGGAGCACTCACTTGCCTCCCAGAGACAACTAGAACTTAATACAACGATAATCTCTCAGCTTCCTTAACTCCAGTTATTATCACCATCGTTAGGTAGGTATCTAATACCACCCTATTCCTTTAGAGTGGATTGACTCCCCAAAGTAAAGCTAAACCCAGTAAAGCCCAAAACAAAGTAATCACAAACAAACATACATCCATGACTCGATAAGACCACATTACGGCAAATCATACTGAGGCTAGTCGAACCACCAATCGGGTTTGTCACTACTAAAGGTCTATCGACTAACTCAAGTTTGTCAAACAAAACTCGAACAAAACATCTTAAATAGAAAGCATACCTCGAATACCGACACCTTTTTCCTTCTGCACCGCAATTGGGGCATTCGACGAAGAAGGAACAGCGTTGATAGCATATGCTTTCACGATCTGCTTCTCCCTAGGAGGTTGTGGACATTCATTATTGTGATGTCCCGCTTGGCCACAATTAAAGCACTTCCTTTCCCCAGGCTTTTCTCGACAATCTCTGGCTTACTGGCCCTTCTTACTACAACTAAAGCACTCGCAATCGTTCTTATTTTTCTTATTCTAACCATCCATGGTTTGATCTTGTTTCCTCTTGTTCTGGGAATTATTCTTGCCTCCACCGCCTGCTTGCAGCTTTGGCTCCTCTGCAGATGCAATAGCGACCTCATTCTTTGGCTTAGGGTAAAGACTCTCTGACCTCAATGCTTTCCCCACAACCGATTCAAACGTCTCATCGATGTGGTTAATAAGCTTTTCCCCGAAGTACTGATCCAAGCCTATTATAAACTTCTCGTTCTTCTTCTCGGGAGTATCGATAAGGGATAATCCATACTTCAACAAAGTGTCGAACTCAGCAATATTGTCCAAGACTGCCCTACCATTCTGCCTAAGCTCCACGAACTTCCTAAAAAATTCCGACTTCTGAGCAGCTGGGATAAACTTGTCGCTAAAGCGAGCCTTAAACTGATCCCAAGTAACCTGATCCTCGGGGGTGGCTGTCTTAATAGCATTCCACCAATTCATCGGTCGTCCTTGCAGCTGAACAGACGCTAGACTTCTCTTCATCGCATCCTCGATACCCAAGTCGTCGAAGATACGATCACAGCTATCCAACCAATCCTAAACATCCGTGGCCGACTCCGTTCCGTGGAATGGCTTCCCACCAAGGCTAGTGTAATCCTTGCACAGCTTGGCGAAATCGGCCCTAGGCGCCAGCACTATTGGACCACCACCATTACCGGTTTTGGGAGCTGCCACTTCCACATCTCTAAGCATTTCTCTCATGAGGTTAGTAAACATCACCCTCATGTCAGCAGCATTCCCATTATTGGCCCCTCTACCAGTACCTCTTGCGTACCGGCTCATCGTTCAATCTTTAAAGTGAAAACGATTAACCATCTCCATAGTGGCGCTAGTGCAGTGCGACTTCATCCTTAGCTATACCAATAGTATATATATATTGCTTTTGAAAACAAAAGTAATCACAAATACGCATGATCGACGCTGGTCTATGAATTAGAAAAGCGCGACATTTGTAATAAATTCTGCAAGCATACAGGTGTGTAGCATACAGGTCGAACACAGGAAGGAAAGTTAAATTTTATTATTTATATGTTTCGTGGGCGTGTTAGACGAACTTTGGAGGTTGATTTTGAAAGTAAAACAAAAAAAAAATTAAAACTGTGATTTGATTCAGAACAGATCTAACTGAACCGACGATCAGATCACAATTTCAATGGAAAAGAAATAAAACTATGAATTAGATTTAAATCTAATTAAATCCAATTTGACCTAAGAAAATAATAAAAGCAGAAATTGAAATTGCAGAAATTGAAATAGCAAACAAGAATTAAAATTAGGATTTCCGCTGAATCTAATCAGACGGTAAATCACTAATGCAAATAAGTGCAAAATTACAAATAGTGTTCTATCGAATCTAATCGTATAGACAACACTAGTTGCTAAGAAAACGAAAAAAATGCAGAAAATAAAAGAGAAAGAAGAACTTTTATTAGAACAATGGAATAAGAGATGAGATAGGATGGTGGCTACAATGCCATTACAAGGGTATATATAGGGTAGATAGCCAAACCCTAACCCTAACCCTAATGGTAAATGGGCCTGGTCATTACACCATAATTTGTTTACAATGAGAAACATAAATGGGCCTTAGATAAATAAAGCAAATTTGGGCCTTTTCTCTTTTTCCTCTTGCTTCCTTGATATTTCTTCATTGATTTGTGATGTGCAAAGCCTTTTTTACTTTTCTTGTCCAACAGCAACTAGATGTGATATCTTCATCTACAATTCTTCAAAATGCAAATACACAGCAAATTGAACTCTATTTCTCTACATTTCTGGTTGCATGCGACTGGGTTGGACTATCTGTAAAAGTAACAAAACAATACCCAAGTAATACTTATTTATATACAAAAGACGAGATATTAGAGCATAAAATAAACACATTTCTATGTCAATCAAATACCCCCACACTTCTCTTTTACTCGTCCTCGAGTAAAAAGAAAATGAAAAACTAACTAGATAGGTCGCACTTTCGTAGGAAACACGGTTGCATTGAGCGCATGCAACAAGCCGTTAAACCTCTAGGTGTCCCTAGTAGGACGAGTGGTGTCTCGTGAGGGTTTTCAGCGGATACTACCGACAAAATCCAATTGCAGTATGCTATGATTCTAATGAAACTGCATGAATGCAACAGACATATGCAAAAATAAAAATGAAAAATGACAACACGACTTATTTCAGGAAAGTGGTACAACAAATTAAGTTAACAAGTTCTAATCAGTTGATTGTACTTTAAATACCTCAACTTGTCACAAATTTTCAATATAAATCAAGTTTTCAAATGTTAAATTCCAGTTTGGCCAGTTAGTTCGGTCGATAACATAGTGCAGCCATGAAATAAATTCTTAGTTTGCTTGGCACAGTTTGCAAAGTGGTATTCTAATTTTCTCATGTATGGCTAGTCAAATCAATAAGGTCAAGAAGTGTTTGGGTATCATCGCTTATTCTTTGTTCTATAAAATTTTAAGATTTATGATTAAGTACATACACCTAACTAAAAAGACCAAGGTTTACCACCCATGCACTGCCTCGCGGACTAACGGAGAGTAGGTAAAGAGCTTGGCGGATTGTGCAGGCCGACTTTGACTTTGTCAACAACGTGTCGGTAATCCTTAGGTGTCCAATCTCATAGAATGAGACCAAGATATTCCAACTTTGACTTTGTCAACAACGTGTCGGATAGAGCTTGGCGGGTTTGCACACCAACTCGATATACAAGCAATGTTGGATACCCTTGGAATACTATTATTCTTATTATTATCGAAAATATAAGCACAAAAGAGAGTTACGCGAATTCAACTAAACACAACTTAGTTTTAAAGATTTGAAAAGACAATATAAGTATTTTAAGTCCTCCACTTATTTAAACAAAGTCTACAATATAGAAAAGATTTCATGGCCATCACCTAAGAATCTCCCTATGTACCGGTTACACTATTATCCCTCAAAATTAAACTTTTCATTATATTTCCTATTCGATCTAAGTTGAGAGAGAAAAATACTATCAACTGGCTAAAAATTGTAAACTTATTTTGCTGTATCAATTGAAAATGCGTCGTATTTCAAAAAAAAAAAAAAATTTATGGTATGTTACTACAATCTAAAATGTATGATGGTCCTACTTAAATGGCTGAAAATAAAAAGAAATAAAAACAAAGAAAAATGAAAATGGATGAAATGCAGACTTCCCCCCACACTAGATTGAGACAGTGTCCCAACTGTCTAAAGCAGAAACAAGAATAAAATAAAAAAAATGAAAATAAAAGAAAAAGAACGTGTACCACCTGATTTCATGGTGGATGATCATGCAGATCGATAGAGTCATCTTCGTCATATTGCTCGAATTCCAAAAATGGTTTCAGTCGTTGACCGTTTACTTTGAAGACTCTTCCATCCCTAGGATTTTCAATTTCAACCGCTCCATGAGGGTATACTGTTTTCACGACATAAGGCCCAGTCCATCGAGATCTGAGTTTTCCTGGAAACAACTGAAGTCTAGAGTCGTATAAAAGAACTTTTTGACCTACGTTGAATTCCTTACGAAGTATGTTTTTGTCGTGTTGGGCTTTGGTTCTTTCTTTGTAGATTTTCGCATTTTCATACGCCTCATTTCTTAATTCCTCTAATTCAGAAATTTGTAACTTCCTGTGTGAGCCGGCTTTTTCTAAGTCAAAGTTCAAAAATTTTATGGCCCAAAGAGCACGATGCTCTAATTCAAGAGGTAAGTGACAGGCCTTTCCAAAGACTAGTCGATATGGTGACATCCCTAGATTGGTTTTATAAGCAGTGCGAAAATCCCAAAGTGCATCAATCAGTTTTACAGACCAATCTTTTCTATTGGAATTCACGGTTTTCTCAAGAATTTGTTTGATTTGTCTATTGGAAACTTCTACTTGTCCACTAGTTTGTGGATGGTAGGGGGTCGACAGCTTGTGTGTGATTGAGTATTTCTTGAGCAAGGACTCAAAAGCACGATTACAGAAGTGAGTGCCATTATCGCTAATGATGGCTCGAGGTGTGCCAAAGTGTGAAAAGATGTTTTCTTTGAGGAATTTGACAACAACCTTGTTGTTGTTGGTTTTGGTCGGAATGGCTTCAACCCATTTTGAGACATAATCTACCGCAAGTAAGATGTAAAGATTCCCAAATGAATTAGGGAATGGTCCCATGAAATCGATGCCCCAAACATCGAATAACTCAATCACTAAAATGGGGTTGAGAGGCATCATGTTTCGCTTAGAGATTCGACCCGTTCTTTGACAGCGCTCACATTTAGAGCAAAATTCGAAAGCGTCACGGAAGAGTGTGGGCCAATAAAACCCGCTTTGCAAAACTTTTGCAGCAGTTTTTCTTGCTCCAAAATGACCGCCACAAGCATGGTCATGTGAGAAAGAGAGAATACTTTGGTGTTCATGATCGGGCACACATCTTCGAATGATTTGGTCTGGACAGTATTTGAAAAGATATGGGTCATCCCAATAGAAGTTTCGAACTTTCGAGAGAAATTTTTGTTTATCTTGTTTCGACCATTCAGCGGTCATTTGTTGTGTGACAAGATAGTTTACAATGTCAGCATACCAAGGGGTGTTAGAAATCGAAAGGAGTTGTTCGTCAGGAAAATAGTCATCGATTTGGGTGTCGTTATCATTTTCGTGCACAATTCGAGAGAGGTGATCAGCTACGACATTTTCAGAACCCTTTTTATCTCGTATTTCTCTATCGAATTCTTGAAGAAGAAGGATCCAACGAATTAAGCGGGCCTTGGTATCCTTTTTAGAAAGCAGATATCGTAGGGCAGCATGGTCAGTGTAAACTATGACTTTGGATCCTATGAGATATGGTCTGAATTTCTCAAGAGCGAAGACAACTGCCAAAAATTCCTTTTCAGTAGTTGAGTAATTCAGTTGGGCCTCGTTTAAAGTTTTGCTAGCGTAATAAATGACTCGAGGGAGTTTATCGATACGCTGACCCAAGATGGCTCCAATAGCAAAATCAGAAGCGTCACACATAAGTTCGAAGGGTTGAGTCCAATCAGGAGGTTGAATGATGGGAGTTGTGGTCAAGAGTGATTTAAGAGTTTCAAAAGATGTTTTGCAATCATTGGAAAATTCAAACTTTATGTCTTTGGCAAGTAAATTCGAGAGAGGTTTTGAAATTTTTGAGAAATCCTTAATGAATCTTCTATAGAATCCCGCATGGCCAAGAAATGAACGAACATCTTTGACAGACTTAGGATGAGGTAAATTAGCAATCAAATCGACTTTGGATTTATCGACTTCTAGGCCATCTTTGGAGACGACATGACCTAGAACTATCCCCCTTTTTACCATAAAGTGGCATTTTTCCCAATTAAGCACGAGTGATTTCTCCTTACAACGCTTAAGGACGAGTTCTAAATGAGTGAGACATTGAGAAAAAGATGATCCATATATTGAAAAATCGTCCATGAATATTTCCAAGAATTCTTCCACCATATCAGAGAAAATACTCATCATACATCTTTGGAAGGTAGCGGGGCATTACAAAGACCAAAAGGCATGCGACGATAAGCAAAGGTTCCAAAGGGACAAGTAAAGGTGGTCTTATGTTGATCTTCTAAAGCAACAGGAATTTGGTTATAGCCAGAGTATCCATCGAGAAAACAGTAGTACTCATGTCCCGCTAAGCGTTCGAGCATTTGGTCAATAAAAGGCAAGGGAAAATGGTCTTTTCGTGTGGCTGAGTTAAGCTTTCGATAGTCGACACACACACGCCATTTGGTTTTGATTTTTGTTGGGACGAGTTCATTACTGTCGTTTTTGATCACTGTGACTCACGACTTCTTTGGTACAACTTGTACCGGACTCACCCAAGTGCTATCAGAGATGGGATAGATGATGTTATTGTCTAGACATTTGATTATCTCCTCCTTGACCACTTCTCTCATTTTTGGGTTTAATCGCCTTTGAGCCTCACGGGTGGGTTTAGCCTCATCAACTAAATGTATGCGATGTTCCACGATTGATGGGATAATTCCTTTTATATCGCTAATTTCCCACCCCAAGGCGTCTTTATTTTCCCGCAAAATTTCTAGGAGTTTTTCTTCTTGGTCCTTGGTAAGATCAGAAGCCAAGATAACGGGAAGAGTTTCTAAAGAGTCTAAGTATGCGTACTTAAGATCTGTTGGCAAGGGTTTGAGGTCTAACTTAGGAAGTTCTTGTGTATCAACTTTGGTCAACATTCCTTGATTAGATTCAGAAATGTATTCGAGTTCATCGAAATCAGAGTCGAAATGGTCAAGACACATTTTTAAAGCTTCAGAAGTGTCATTAGAGGTTTCATCAACTGTGGTTTGAATCATGTCAATTTCATCGATCTCAAAATCCCTAGGTTGCTTGTTGAGATTAAAGATGTTTAGCTCAATGGTTAGGTGCCCGAAGGAAAGTCGAAGTTGACCATTCCTACAATTAATGACAGCATTAGAGGTTGCTAAGAAAGGGCGTCCTAAGATCAATGGTATTTGAACATTGGGATTTGAGATAGGCTCTGTTTCTAGAACTATAAAATCGACAGGGAAGTAAAACTGTTCGATTTGTATCAAGACGTCCTCGATAATTCCCAATGGCTTTTTGACAGATCGATCGGCTAGTTGGAGTGTGATGTTTGTTGGTTTAATCTCCCCTAGTCCAAGTTGACGATAGACAGTATAAGGGAGAAGGTTGACACTGGCACCAAGGTCGAGTAGGGCACGAGAGATGTGAGTGTTTCCTATTTTACAATCAATCGTAGGGCAGCCAGGGTCTTTATACTTGACTGGGGCAAGATTCGAAAGAACAGAGCTTGTATTCGCAGTTAGAAAGGCGGTTTTTGGGACATTGGTCGCACGTTTTTGTGTGCACAATTCCTTAAGACATTTGGCATATTGAGGGATTTGTTCAATGGTGTCTAAAAGAGGAATGTTCACACGGACTTATTTGAAAATTTCCAAGATTTTATCGAAATTTGCAGCTTTCTTCTTATTATTGAGTCTATGAGTAAAAGGAGCTACTGGTTTTTCGATTCTGGGATGAGTTTCATCATTCGAAGAAGAAGGTGGTAGGGGTGTAGAAGATGAAATGTTGGGATTGCCAACATTAATTTTCGAAGGTAGGTCGGGTTTGCCGACGCTGGGAGAAGAACTGTTGGGATTGCCAACATTTAAGGGAACTTGAGGTTTAGAAGAATTGGCATTCGAAGCCAATGGGTGATCATCAAGATTAGGGATTGGGGTCGAGTTAGGAGGTTCGTCAGGGTCGTCCACGTTATTATCAATCCTCTTTCCAGATCGCAGGGTTGTAATAGCGTTGACTGGATTATGGTTTTCGTCCTCACAAGAATTTACGGTACGAGAGTTCGACTAGGCAACTTTCCTTTCTCGTTATTTTTCGCTAGTTCCTTTATCATATTCATCATTTGTTCCATTTGTTTTTCTAAACGCACAATGTCTGGTGACGATTGAGAAGATTGAGATGATTGGTTTGATGATTGAAAATTGGGGTGCCTATAAGGTTGTTTGGATTGAGGTGTAGCTTGAGAGGTTTGAGAATTGGGGGGTGGACCTTGGTAATTCGGATTGGGAATAAAGGGTTGCATGTGAGATGGGTTAGCCGAATTATTAGGGTTCGACCAGGAAAAATTTGGGTGGTTCCTCCACCCAGGGTTGTACGTGGATGAGTAAGGATTATTTTGAGCTATGGCATTGGCTTGGTCTTGAGAGTAATAGTGGGGTAACCCTTCTCCGGTTTGAGGAGTTTGATTTTCTAAGGGAATTTGACTTGGGTCCACAACATGCACTCCTCTAGTAGAAGTACGAATGGGAACTCGAATCGATTCCCACTGCATGTCCTTTTCAGAATAATCTTCTAAAAAACGCCAAGCTTCATCAGATGTTTTGGACATAAAGTCTCCTCCACACATTGATTCTAGCTGAGTTCTAGTCTGATAGTTTAGCCCTTCATATGCAATTTGACATAAGTGATCTTTTAGAATTCCATGATGAGGGCAACTATATAATAGCTGGTTGAATCTCTCAAAGTATTTTGAAAAAGTTTCCCCCTCATTTTGACAAAATTGATTTATCTCAGTTCGAATTTTTAGAGTTTTATGGAAAGGGAAAAACATTTTCAAGAATGCAGTGACAAATTCATCCCAACTTCTTATGGAATGTCGTGGAAGAGAATTTAGCCATCTTTTAGCGCTTTCAAGTAGTGCAAATGGAATTAGCCTTAGCTTGATCGATTCGTTAGATAATTGTTGCATTTTTGTTGTGGACACATACAATTCAAATTCACTTAGAAATTCATAAGCGTTTTCAGACCCAGTAAATTTTGGTACCCCTTGGATAAAAGAATGTTTTAGCTCAAAGTTGTTTCCTTCAACTGGTGGGAACACAATGACAGATGGTTGAACGGTCCTAGTAGGATAACATCGATCACGAAGAGACAAGGGTCTCTCCATTTGGATATTGAGATTTTGAAAATTTTGATTTATTTGGTTTTGATCCCCAAAGTTTTGAAAGTTTTGATTCACTCGATTTTGATCCAATTCGGTTGGAAAGTTCTGGTTGATTCGAGAACCCCTAGGAGAATTTTGTTGGCTAACACTTTTTTCACTCATTGTTGTTAATTGCAAGCACAGAAATTGGCTACAATGAAGTTTTCTGTCCTTATTGGCTCTTAACCCAAAATTATAAAGTGATGCGTTTGATTACTTAGATCAAAAGATTTCTTAGCCAGTTAACGGACAGGAGTTATCGGTGCACCAGGAATCACCCTAGCAATGCAGCCGAAGGTTTAAGTACCTTCAGAGTAACAACCGATATAATATTTACGAATCACCGTAATATTTATAAACGGTTATTTCTCTGCCGTAGTCTAGACACCAAGAAATAATTCGTTCCAAATGAATCAACTATCACAATATAATTAAGCCCTATATGAGCCCGTGACTCCCTTAAGTCCAATGTCTAACCGTTATTATTAGTCAGATTCTACGATGAAATACAATTTGTGGGCTAAGGAAAGGGTGATGAAATCCCTCACCTTATGTGAATTGGGGTATTGCCCTTAACAGAATGAATAAAAATGCAGAAATAACGGCAATCACACAAAATAATTGCAGAAATTAAAAATTGTACATTCATAGCCGCTGCCCTTGCAGAAATTTTTTTTACAACAATTGTCTATATATTTTTTTCTTTTTCCTTTTTGCAGCAGAGCACCTGCAGAGTTTTAAAAGTTTTCACCTTGATCGGCAGTCCTCCAGTGAATTTGGGAAGCGCTAGCGCGTTCACACCCCACTTGGTGTGCAACCGCTCCAACCCATCTGAATCGTCCGCTGCTTTCTATTGTTGTCCCCTTCTATTAATTGCTTTTTTATTTTTTAGTTGTACCTGTTTTTTTTTTTTTTTGAAAATAAACTAAAATAAAACAAATAAAAACGAAAACAATCAAAAAGAAGAGAAAAAAAACGAAAGAAAAAAAACTAATAAACTAACTAGACTAAAAGAAATAAAACTAGCAAACTACTCAAATAAAATAAATAAATAAAAAAGTAAAAATGTAAGACTCGTTCCCCTTTTTTTTTTTAACTAACAAAATGACTTTGGCTAAAAGAAATATAAAACAAACAACTCACCTAGAAAAAAAATACACAATAAGGAAGGACCCACATACTCAATTTGCCAAGTTTCTAATCAGCACAAAGAAAACCTCTGCCTCCCTTTTTTTTCTATAAAATAAATCAATACGCTTCAAAGTAACCCACGATCGAGTCACAAAGACACAGCATAGAATTAACCAAGCCCCTTGTTTTTTTTTTTTTTTAAATTGCACGCACCCGAAGTAAAAACAGACTACCCCAAAACTTAAAACAAGCCCATAAATTCCTCCACCCACGCTTGGCAATTTCAAAAAGCAAGACTCACGCCACCTCTTTTTTTTTGTAAGGAAAAAGCACCGTTAAAAACCAAAGGCAGTTGCTCTTTTTCTTCAATTCGAAATTGAATTCGGGTTTATATGGTTCGGGTCTGGGTTTCGACTTGCGGTGTTCCCGTTTCGGATCTGCTTTCGGGTCTTTGGGTAGTTGATGACGGATGGTTTCAGGGATTGGAGTATGGTTTTGGATTTGGCAAATTAGTTGTTTGAGTTGAAGAGTTTTGGGATTGATCTGTGGTGAATCGGTATGCTGGAGCTTGGATTTGGGGGTTCGGAGGATTGTGACTGGATCTTGTTTCTGGTAGGGGGATTTGGGGCTTTACTGAACGTGAGCGGATGTATGGTGGTAAGGCAATTGGTTGATGATGAAGTGGGTTGCTGTGGCGTGAAATGGACGTGGGGTGATGATGTGGAGTAATGGAATCCGTGAATTGTGAAATGGGTTTCAGTTCTTTGAGGGATGGAGTATGGAACCTAGGCTGTTCAGTGCGGTAGGAGCACGTATGGAGATTGCTCAGTTGTTGCAGGAGGTTGGGTGATGAAGTTAGTTTGATTCAGGAAGAAGGTCGATGAAGAAAAGGTTGGTCAGATTGATGGTAGAGAGTTTGAATGGGCACTTTCGGGAAGAGCGAAAAGCAAATAGCAGAAAGAAAAAATTTTGTATTTGTTTTTTTTTCTTAGAATTGAAAAGAAGGATGTGAGAGAAAAGAAAGAGATTGAAAAAGAAAAAAAGGAAAGAAATCAAATAAAACTATATATATATATATATTTTATTATTATTACGACTTGTAGAGGAAGAAAAAAAGAGCAAATGCAATGAAGCTGAGAAGGGAACAAGGAAAGGAAAGAAACAAAAGAAAATTAACAACTCTTTTTTTTTAAAAAAAAAATCAAACAAAAATAAAAATAAGAATAAAAATGAAAATAAAAAAAAACTAACACGAATCAGAATTTAAATAAACAATAAAATTTAATTTTTTCCTCCCCGGCAACGGCGCCAAAAACTTGATCGACGCTAGTCTATGAATTAGAAAAGCGCGACATTTGTAATAAATTCTGCAAGCATACAGGTGTGTAGCATACAGGTCGAACACAGGGAGGAAAGTTAAATTTTATTATTTATATGTTTCGTGGGCGTGTTAGACGAACTTTGGAGGTTGATTTCGAAAATAAAACAAAACAAAATTAAAACTGTGATTTGATTCAGAACAGATCTAACTGAACCGACGATCAGATCACAATTTCAATGGAAAAGAAATAAAACTATGAATTAGATTTAAATCTAATTAAATCCAATTTGACCTAAGAAAATAATAAAAGCAGAAATTGAAATTGCAGAAATTGAAATAGCAAACAAGAATTAAAATTAGGATTTCCGCTGAATCTAATCAGACGGTAAATCACTAATGCAAATAAGTGCAAAATTACAAATAGTGTTCTACCGAATCTAATCGTATAGACAACACTAGTTGCTAAGAAAACAAAAAAAATGCAGAAAATAAAAGAGAAAGAAGAACTTTTATTAGAACAATGGAATAAGAGATGAGATAGGATGGTGGCTACAATGCAATTACAAAGGTATATATAGGGTAGATAGCCAAACCCTAACCCTAATGGTAAATGGGCCTGGTCATTACACCACTAATTTGTTTACAATGAGAAACATAAATGGGCCTTAGATAAATAAAGCAAATTTGGGCCTTTTCTCTTTTTCCTCTTGCTTCCTTGATATTTCTTCATTGATTTGTGATGTGCAAAGCCTTTTTTACTTTTCTTGTCCAACAGCAACTAGATGTGATATCTTCATCTACAATTCTTCAAAATGCAAATACACAGCAAATTGAACTCTATTTCTCTACATTTCTGGTTGCATGCGGCTGGGTTGGACTATCTGTAAAAGTAACAAAACAATACCCAAGTAATACTTATTTATATACAAAAGACGAGATATTAGAGCATAAAATAAACACATTTCTATGTCAATCAACGCACTCTCATATACGTACTATCTCTCCCTAGTTTCTTTCCCTAGGTTAACTATGCAACCTAGAGCTCTGATACCAAATGTAACGACCTATCCCGCACCAACCGACATTTACTCCAAAAGTGCGTTGTACACATGTCCAGTTAGCACATAACGGCCGTCAGAAGGAAAGAAAGAAGACAAATGTGACGGCCCGCCCCACACCAGTCGACATTTCCTCCGATAGTGCGCTGTACACATGCCCGACTAGCACGGAACGGTCGCCAAAGAAAGGAAAGAAGACGAAGGAACTAACAAAGAAACCTGCAGGATGTCTCACAGTGCATGAAATAAAATATAATCATAACATATACTTGACATAAAACAGGTAAGACAATGCATAAGCTGAAAACAAACTATCATAGCAGCGGAAAATCCAAATACAGCTTTTGTTCCACATCACCATTATTACAACTTTTCAAACTGTCTCTAAAGGTAAAAGCAAGATAAGGGAGGTACACTACTAATGCCTAAGTAGCGACCAACAACGACACAGGTAGAATATCTATATATATCATACGTGGAAGCCTCATGCTTGCCTCCGAATCAGCTACTCGTGCATCACCAGCTAACCTGTCTCTAGTCTTCTCGTGAGAGCACCCAGATTAATAAGAAGAGACATAAAACTCTGGGTTGGACAAAAAGTCTGGTATGAGCGATAAGCAACAAAACAGAACAATAACAGGTATAATCCAACCATATCTGAACCTGGACCTGCAACCAAAGAGTTAGCACTACATACTGTACAACACTCTAAGGTGCCACTAACGTATTGTGTACAAGCATACGGGGGCGGGGGTGTGCATGTCATAGTGATGGAAAACAATCAAGCATGGCAACCATCCTCACATCTCTCACTCGGTGCGTAAAGCATACGATATCCACTACTTTGGTCACCTAATCCTGTGGGCCATGAAAGAATCCAAACCCGTACAATCATCGCTACAAGCCCACTATCAGTCTCTCAGTGGTGAACCAAAGTTATGAATACCGACAACCCCTTTTCACACGTCCCGCAGCAAAGCCTAACTCATGAAGTCGACTCATTGTTTCCCAACTGGATTCTGAGCTCTAACTTCTTATTTGGACTACCTTTGCATCTCGGGTTATTGGTCATCACTGGATCGGTTCGGATCCCTAGTCCTTCTCTGTCAGTTCGGATCGGCCTCCTTCCAAGTGCTTCGGGTCAGGTTGTGGCCTTCAAGTCCCTTTGTAGTACATTAGTACGGTTCAGATGCTCTTTGGTGGGTCGGGTCGGTGTACCCTTGCTCCATCGGTTCGGATCGGGTTCCTGGTCTCCGATCCGATCCACTTCCCCTTCCCATTCCTCTTCCGTTCCGATCCCCTTCTCTTCCGTTCCGATCCGATTCCCACTTCTTTAGCTCGATCCGATCCCAGTTCAACCATTGTGGCCTTCCTTTTTGCCATACTTTCCCTTGTGCCAAGCTTCGCTTCGGTTCGGTGATCCCTTGCCCATCCCTCAGATCGGAGGCTATCCCTCCGATCCGATCCGAAAGCCTGCATCATTTTCTGCAACTTTTTCCAGCGAGTATTTTACGCCATTCAATGGCGTTTTCGACCATTCTATCTATTCTAATCAATCACAAAGCATACCACAAAGTCATAGCAACAAATAAAAGTGACCTCAAACACCAAAACATCAATATGATAGGTTAAAATGGATCAAACATAGCTAAAACCCCATATTTTCCCTCAAACATGTTCAAGCATAATTAATGATAGGATTAACAAAACTTAACCAAAATAACCTAAGTTTATATCAGAGGTCTAAAACATCATTTAAGAATTTATAAATATTTTTCCAGAATTTTATCATGTTTAAATTCGCTAATTAACACTAATTACCCTTAATTAACCATAATTTGTGAGGAACTATGCAAATCACTCACCTTAACCACAAATAAATCTTACATCTGAAATAAATCTCTGTTTGGGCGCGAATAACAATGCAAATCAGCAGCTCTAATCTTGATTTTGTGAAGATCTCCCTTGATTTGATGTTGCTAAGCTTAATCCTTGATTAGAAAGTGATTTGGAGGTGATTTAGAGGTTGGAGGCCATTTTTAGGGTTTCTAAGAGGTAAGTGGAGGCTAGAAAACTGAAATGGAATGAAACCCTAACTCTTTTCAGCCTCCTCATAACCCTAATCCCGAAACGGGTTATGGGCCCATTCACTAATCACCCTATTCGGCCCGGTTAAGTAGTTTTTCACCTTCCAAACCTTATTTCAGCCTTATCTCCCAAACGGTAAGTCCGTTTAGCTATTATGACCACTCTACGGAAAGTTAAACCATCAAACGAATCTTATGGATGTGGTTTCAGGTCAAAATTCCATTCCAGTAAAAAGTTATGGCCAAAATAGTATCAACTATGGGCAAAGCAGTCATTTAAAAATCGGTAAAAATCATGAACATGGGAAATGACCCCAATGGTCGTTTCCCAAAGCCACATGACCATACGACTTCATATAAAAAAGAATTAAATATTCTACGATCCTTCGATGTGTAGAATACGGGTTGTTACCCAAGGGGGTTCGAAGTTTCGAATGCCGAGGGAGGTTCGAGTCTTCGAACCCCGAAGTGAGCTTGATCTACATGCTAGGTCTGCCTGGATTGATTGCTTCGTGATGCCCCTCGGCGGGATGTTGCTTCTCCTTTGTAGAACCTCGGTTTCCTGACTCCTCGCTCTTAGTTTTGTATACCACTTATTTACTTGTATGACTACACCTCGTGCTCACGCAGTTAATTGCACGGACAGGAAGTTGTATCTTTCACATAGGATAACACATATACTTGAACTGTGATCGAACTATTGGATTATTTAAATTTTCTATGTTCGTCTTGACTTTGCATAACACCGCATGCACTTTTTAGTTTCCACTAACACGAGGGTCATAAGTTATTCTCTTGCAATTTCTAATGCTAGTGTATTAAAGTATAGCTAGCGATGCAAACAAGATCGAAGACTGGGAAGACCTTGGAGGCCGAGGCTTCCCCCCGTCGTCACATACATATGACTCTACCGATGGCTATAGCTCGAGTTGCAGCGACCTTGAGACCACCGAAGGATCCATTCCTTCTCAATCAGTTAGTTCACTAAAAGTATTTGACCATGGGGAACATATTGAGAGGCTATTTTTTCCGGTCATACGCGAAGAGGTTGAGAATGTGGATATTACGGGCGGAGATGCACCAGCAGTTCCGGTAGCTCCGCATATGTTTCCTGACACTATTATCTTGGAAAATCTGGTAGATCTGGTACCGTCGCGCATGGATGCCACGATAGTTAGGAAAATGGAGGCATGCTTCAACATTCTGGTGGGTGAAGCCCACACCCTAGGAAGTGATGGCAGAGCTCATGCACTGCCCGAGGGTCTCACTGCGTGGAACAGATAAGCCTCCTTTGTTGGGTTTGCGCCCTGGCCAATGACTTCATTCGGAACATGTTATACTATTCTTGCCTTGCACCGTCGCAACTGCACTCGAATGCTTATGCTTTGCTCCTGGGTACTTATGTTCTCCACCACGGTTTCCTGCAACAGGAATCAACCGGAGAAGATATCCGATACTTTTTACCATCTAAGGAGAACGAGTAATGCTGTACCCTCTCAATGGTTTCTAGAAGCGAACCTGCCACCAAATTTTTCATCGGGAAGTGGCACAGGCTGTTTGATTAAGTACGAATGGTTCTTTGTCCATTGCCCTCCCGGGTTTGCGAGGAGATGCATAGAAGGGAATTCGGAGGCGCATGGATATCCTATCTCGTATTTCTTATGATAGGATCATGGCAGGAAATTCGAAGGCGCATACTGACGACGAGTATTGGCAACCCCTTAATGCTTTGCGAGTGATACCAGAGAACCTCCGCAATACCGACACTATGACAAGTCAGTAGCTCCTTCACCATGCTGGTTTGCTTCCTAGTGATTGGGCTGTGATTAGGCCTGCATTTGTAAGTAGTGCACCGAAGGAAGGAGTGGCTATAGATTCAACCCCCGTTAGGCGGAAGTGGAAGATGCCCTTTGTTGGAAAGGAATTGCAAAAGACTGCCCAATCCCAAGGAGATGTGCGCAGAGGCGAGGCCATGATCAGAAGGAGGCTACCAAATACGAGGGGCTGTCGAGTGCTCCTGTCTTACCTTCGACGGGAGAGGGGGAAGGAGTGTTGGATAGACCACAATCTCGTGCGACCCATTCTGAGACTGTCGCCTCGCTCGAGGATGCAGGCTAGTTTGATGACTTAAATAAACTCGATCGGGACTTGATTCCATGTCTGAATACAACGAGCATTGAAGGGCTAACCCTTACTACGGAGGGGTTAACTTCTTCGAGCGGGCCACAATCTGGTCTGTTAAGAGGACACTTAGGGCATACACTTATATACACTGCATAGCATAGATGTTTATCTGCGTGTATGACTTGACTAACTTTGACTTGTTCCCATGGCAGGTGATATGATTTGAGGACTTGGTGGATGAGGTTGCAGACATGTGGACCACCGATGTACCCGGAGATAATAATTCGAAAGCTTCAGGAGATCAACCAGTTTGTATGATGTCCCGCCCCTACCAGGACAGGGTAGTAAACATCGTGGTAGGGATCGATCTCGACGATCCCCAATCCCTCCTCCTCTTCCCATTCGCATGACTGTGGGAGATTCTTGACTTAACCTAGGCGGCTGTCGGCCTTTGCCCATGACTGCTCCCCCACGTATTACCCCTTTAGCTCCCATTCAACATGTTAGGGGGAGAGAGTCGTCGTCTGGCCAGCCAAGACCGGATAGACAGACCATAACAAAGATATAGGACTTAATGGATCCTTAGGTTCAAGAGCTTTCTCTAGAGGAGCGGAGGGCGTTTCTGAAACATCATTTCCCTCGGCATTACTTTGACGAGCTGTTATTTCTCTCGGATCTCCGCCAAGCCCCGATAGGGGATACAGGGAGGTATGGGTGCATGTACAGGCTGCGTATTATCAAGCCAACGAGCTCACCAATTATTCTTTTCACCTTTCAGAGCTGATCAAGAAGAAGAACCTGGAGCTTCTTAATCGACAACTGACCAATGATTGTGAGAAGACCTCCGTTTCCAACCTGGAAACCGAGATTGGCAAGCCTATCGACTATGTAATAGTTACTTACCCGTTATCCTTTGCATTTTCAAGTTCTAACTTTCAATTGTGTTGCCGCAGCAGAACTGAAGCAAGCCCATGTGATTCTGAAGATGGAGGTTGCGCATGACCGCGAGACTTTTAACGATACAGTAGGTCATTTGACCATCGAGAATGCAAACCTTAAGAGGGATAAGGATGAGTGGGCTAAAACATGCGCCGACCTGGAAAGGGAGATCGAGAAAGTTACTTAAATCCAGAATGACAATGCCACTTTGAGGGAGGAAAATGAAAGGTTGTGTGCTGAAAATGCCGAGATGGTTGAACTGAGGATGCGGCTCAAGGAGGTGAGGAAGGCGAAGGAGGATGCCGAAGCTAGTAACCGGGATGTGTTGAGCACGGCTGATGGGTTAAAAGCCAAATATACAGGGGAGGTAGAGCAGTTGAGGGGGCAACTGGAGGATGCAGAATTTCCACGTCAGATCATCCTTTGAGGAAAGCATCCAGAATATGATGTCAAGATTTTGAAATTCCATGGGCTTACATGGGTCAAAGACTACTCCCGCAAGTTGGCTCGAACTTGGGAGAGGTTGGTCCCATATGAGGCCTATTTGCATCAAGTGGATGTGAGCAATTTAGATGAGAGCCAGCTTATGACTATCCTCTTGACTGACGAGGAGTGTGTAAAGCTAGAGGAAGGGAGAAAATTACTTCTAGAGGATGCGGAGAAAGAGAGGTTGGCCAAGCTTACCGCTGAGAAGGGGAAGTTCATCATTACCGAGAGCATGACCACGACAGCTACACTTGTAGAGAGAAGTTCTTACCGACCCCCGGCGCCCGAGTCTGCTTTGGTGAGTGGCCCTGGAGCCTTGACCCAAGCATCTACTAAGTACAACGCCGACTATTCGACACTTGGGGACACCATTTTTACCTTACTTGCTGTTACGAGTGCCATTCCTTCCCTCTCTACACTGTCCCTGACCTTAGGTAAATTACCTTTATCCTGCATCCATGAGGATGACATGATTACCGAATTTGCAGACTAAAAAGGTTGCATTTTTGTTGTGCAGCTCGTTCTGGGCCGTCAATGTCTAACCCTACCTCCATGATCCCACAAACGATCGAGTCTGGACCAGGGCCTGCGGGGATGCAGTTTGGAGAGGGCGGCGATCGTATTGACACTTTCTTAGGCATTGAGATAACAACTAGCATGTGTGAAATCCTCAACGAGGAAGGAGAGGTGGTAGACAGAAAGAGTGCTCCCGCCAAAGGCCCAGTGGAAGTCGGTGTGCCTTCGATGGCGGCTATGGTGGCGGCTCAAACAACCAAAATGGTTGCCACGCGTGAAGAGGTGGAGGATAAGGATAGGGCTGCTGACGAGGCCCGAAAGAAAGAGGATGATGAGGCCCATTAGAGGGCCACCAAGACCCACGAGAAAACCAAGGCCGCTAATATCACCTCGCATAAGTCCTAGATGTTTGCCGAGCGACGAGCCGTTAGAGAAGCCAGGGAGAAGGCTGAGCGGGAAGGGAAAGAGATCTCGACAAATAGCAAGGCCATGGTAGGCCTTGCTGCTGGGAGTGCCCCCATGCCTACGCCGCATGCCGTTATCACTGACCTTATGGAGATCTCTAGCAACAATGGCACCGATGAGCGATGCCTATTGGTTACTCATGAATCAGTTACTCCTCCGAAGGGCCGAGGAAGCAGGAGTGGATCGGGTAGGAAGAGATTTGGTGATGGGGAAGGAACATCGAATGCTGAATCTGCAAAGAAAAAGCACAAGCACAAAAGGATAAAACATGATTAGTGTTAGTAACTTAAGTAGAAGTTACCGTTATTTTGGTAGTGTAGGTCGATAGTTTACGCGAGTACGGCCCTCGCTTATGGTTTTTCAAGACATGGTTGGTTCTCATGTACACCCTGTCATTAGAAAGGAATATGTTAGACACGTAGTCTGTTAACTGTGTGTGTGAAAATTGAAACAAGAAGTAGTAAAGATCGCAGTTTATGCCAAGTGTTCAGATGTTCTTTTTACGTTTTCCAGCGTCCGGTACTTGCATAAGCATACTTACCATCACATTTGTCATAAAAGCAACTGGGTATCGTGCTCTAGGTCAATTATTCCAGAGGGGTATAATAGAGCGCTGGTTTCAGTAAGTTTCCCTCAGCTCAAGAAACCCATATTTTGCGAAACCAGGTTGTGCGCCTATTGTTTTGGATTGCCCGGGGTTAATCCCATGTATAGCGAAGGCGTAGGGCGTCGCGTTAGGTGGTCCTCCAGGTGGGTGGCTCTCTCGTCGTTCATCGGGTTGGGGAGAGCCGTTGGCGTCGTTTATTCGCTAACGAGGTAAGCGCAGATCATCAGCTCGTAAGGTCTGATTGTGGCCATGGGCTATTCCTAAGCCTTGAGAGCTAAGAGGGAAGAAATGATTTAAGGTCGATCTTGGTGATGCACTAAGATTCAACCGGCACCCACGTTCGGCGAAGAGAGACTTCCGTCACTCCTAGTCGTTCGCTGGGTGGCAGTACTAAGTCGCCTGGGCTTGGACGCAGAACGATTTATCCTCGGCCTCGGCACGAGGCCGAGTTTTGAGTTAGTGGTTGTTTATACTCGGACGTGCCTC
Organism: Allium sativum; assembly: GCA_030737875.1. Taxonomy (NCBI): domain Eukaryota; kingdom Viridiplantae; phylum Streptophyta; class Magnoliopsida; order Asparagales; family Amaryllidaceae; genus Allium; species Allium sativum. The sequence goes on along the minus strand of CM060923.1, from coordinate 532,778,491 downwards.
GGGCTGGTGATTAGAGTAGCGTTCCCACCTCCCGTGGTCGGGGTGCCGGACGTAGCCATGTGTTTTAGCCTCGGCATTGGCTCGAGGTCAGGATGGTGTCACCGTCTCCCGTGCCCGAGGTGCCGATACCGCGATCATATGTTCGATTTACGCTGGTTGTCAGGAATAACAAGACAGATCACACGAGAAGTAAATAACAATGAGATAGGGAACTAAACATCATTTTTGCTAATAACTTTGGCAGTAGTAGCCTTTGTAATGCCTTGACTTACTAGAAAACAAAACATTGTTGAAAGGCCTAAACAACCGTGAACTGAGTTATGTAAAGTAGCGGCAGAGATGTTCGTTGTTCCATGCCCTTGGGAGTTCAGCTCCGTCGACGGGGGCAAGTTTGAAACTTCCATCTCTAAGCTTTCGTTGTATGGAGTACGAGCCTTCCCAAGGAGGTGTGAGGCCTATTGGTGGGGGAAAACCCGCTTTATGACGAGGTTGCCAATGTTGAGGTCTGTTGACACACTTTTTGGTAAAAGCTGTCACACATGAAATATCTGGATAGCATAGCGCTCGGGTATGGAATATACTGTCAGAAGACAAGGAACAGTTTAGTCAAAATCGCTACACAAACAAAGAATGGCCCGAAACTCCTATCAAGCGACCTCTTTTGGGCTTGAAAACAGCAATTATGGAGCTAAGCTCCGTAACTCTTGTAGCCCTCTGAATTAGCTTCAGGTAGAGCTTTCGTTTGGCTCAATCGGACTTACGGTTTGGAAGTTATGCCTGTTTCCGTAAACTAGTGTAATCTGGCAATCACTTGGATTAAGTGACAAAACATCAGAAAGTTCATAATATGGATCGGATCGTGGGACCCACCATGGCTCATGGAATCCACCTCGACTCGTGAGTAGGAACCCGGCTCGTTAACTCTGCTCTCCCTCATCGGATCGCCCTCTCCTTGCACTCTTGAAGACCCCCCGACTCGTGGTGTTCCCGTCAATCACGACCCGCCCGTGGTACCCCCCTATGCCACGACTCACTCCATCATGACCCTCTTCCACGTCCCGATCGTAGACACTAGCTTCACCATTCACGACCCGCGGTCCGACCAACGAACCTACTAATACAAACATAGATCTTGACCTGCTAAAGGCTACTCCTACTACTACATTCCCGGATCGGGTGCCACGTACTCTATCACGAACCGGTCTTCCTAGAAGCTCTCCTACAGCTATAAATACACCATTTGAAGGCATTTTCAAGGATCTTTTGGCTCTAACTCCTTACGTCTTCTACCATTGCTCTCTGTAAAACATTTTCAGCAGCAAAGGAGCCAAATTCTACACTACAACACAAGGATTTCGTGTATAATCTTCATCTTTCTCACTTCTTTTTCATTGTAAACACGAGGATTTCGTGTATAAACCGAGATAATTGTACTTGTAACTTCTTAGGATTTAAAAAGAGATAAAGTGGACGTAGGCTTGGTTTGAGCCGAACCACTATAAAATCTTCGTGTGTCTCCTGTTATTTACTATTTTCTGCATTTTTTTTGATCTGTGATCTGTATTTGTGTGTTAGGCCCAGATTTTGGTCTAACAAGGTCCTTATGACAAACCCTAGAATTGAAGTATCGGGCTACTTGCTATCGTTGGGCGGCGGCTCTTAGATCAGATTCATTCCTCTTTTCTTCCAGCAAGTCAAGTGATCCCAAAAGTAGGTCTTGGTTTGTCCTTGGATTAAAGTAAGTAACTCGTTGGGATTGAAGCTTAAGCTCAATAAGAAGGACGGCTTTGGATCCGTATGCGAGGGCAAAAGGGGTATGATTGATTGTTGTCTTGTGGGTGGTCCGGTAGGCCCCCAGGGCCAAAGGAAGTTCGCCTTCCCACATGCCCCCAGCCTTTTCCAGACATTTCTTGATGATGGATTTGAGGACTTTATTAACCGCCATGACTTGCTCGTTAGCTCGGGGTTGAGCCACCACCGAAAATCTTTTTTCAATGCTTTGGCATTGGCAGAAGGCTTTGAACTCTGTGCTCTCAAACTGAGTGTCGTTGTCGGAGATGATAGGTTGGGGAACCCCATAGCGAGTAATGATGTTGCGGATAACAAAGTTGATCATCTTCTTTGTTGTTATGGTGGCGAGTGCTTCAGCTTCTGCCTACTTGGTGAAGTAGTCCACCGCAACAATGGTGCATCGTGCCCCGCCTCTAGCCATTGGAAGAATTCCGTTGATGTCGATTCCCTACATGGCGAATGGCCAAGGGGTGACCATTTGAGACAATTCGTTAGGCGAAGCCCTTGGGATTCTGGAGAAAAGTTGGCACTTATCGCACTTGTGGGCACAGTCCGCGACGTCCTGGTCAAGCGTTGGCCAATAATAACCATGTTTGAGTACTTTTCTGGCCAAGGTTTTCCCCCAGTGCGGTTTCCACATTCGCCTTTATGTATGTTGCTCGGCACTCGGAGGGCATCGCCATGGGCTACGCATTAGAGCAAGAGAACAGAAAAACCCTTGCGGTAAACCACTCCATCCATAAGTAGGTGCCGATTTGATTGGCGAGTGAGTGCCGACCTTTCTTTGTAGTGCTTTGGTAGGGTCCCATGCTGTAGATAATTCCTGATCGGTGTCATCCATGACTCGGTTCGAGTTCGGTACTCATGACTATCTCGGCTTTTCCTTGCTTTATGCTCGGAGAGTTGAGCACTTCAACTGGGGCAAACCTATCAAGTTGCGGATCTTCGGAGCTTGCCATCTTGGCAGGGGAATCATCTTTTTCATTTTTCTCTCGGGGGACATTTGTGATGAAAAAATGGTCAAAGTGGGTGAGTAGCTCGACCCAGGTATAGGACAGGTCGCCCCTCTTTCGCTTGATACTCTCCTTGCACTTGACGAACAATAAGCTGAGAATCAGAGAAGATTCGCACGGCCTCCGTCTTGAGTTTGATAGCGATTCCGAGGCCGGCGATCAAGGACTCATTTCTACGTCGTTGTTGGTAGCAGGGAATTTAGTCTTAACGCGTAATATATCGGGCATTCTTCAGGGGTGATGAGGACGACTACAGCACTTTCAGTTAGAGGAGCTGCCCACGAACCATTTCCATTGGGCAACGGGGGCTCCAACGTTCTTCTTAGGAGCCTTCTTGGGGGCAGTGAATTCCATGATGAAATATGCGAGAGCTTAGCCGAGGATGGATCACCGGGTGATGAATGTTATCTCGAACTGGCTTAGCTCTATACTATATTTTAGTAGTCGGTCGGACGCCTCAGACCATTGAAGGAACGTACATAGCGGTTGGTCGGTGAAAACTTTTATGGGATGAGATTGGAAGTATGGTCGGAGCTTTCGAGAGAAAATCAACAAGTAGAACACTAGCTTTTCCGTCTTCGGATATTTCTTCATTGTCCCCGTCAGTCATTTGCTGATATAGTAGATGGGCTGTTGGGTGCGATCTTCGAGGCATATTAGTGTCGAGCTGATTGCCTATGTAGAAACAGCCAGATAAATGTATAAATCCTCATGGTCTATGGGCTTAGACAAGATAGGTGGTCACTCTAAGTGACCCAGACGTTCTTTGAATGCCGAGATGCATTCGGGGGTCCACTCGAAGTTGCGTTTCCCTTTTCGAAGTAAATTGAAGAAAGGAATGCACTTGTCGGTGGCCTTAGAGATGAACCGACTTAGAGCAACGGCCTTTCCGTTCAAACTTTGGACATCACTGATGCCCTTGGGGATTTGGATATCCCGAATAGCTTGGATTTTTTTCTCTATTAGCTTCGAGTCCCCGAGAATTGACAATGAAACCCAAGAATTTTCCTGAGGCGACTCCCAAGGAGCATTTCAGGGGGTTCAGTTTTATGTCGTACTGGCGGAGGACATTAAAATTTTCGAAGAAGTTGTGGACGCGATCACTTGATATTTTAGATTTACTAGCATATCGTCCACATACACCTTCAAGATCTCTTGATTTGATTTTTAAAGAGACGATTGACCATTCGTTTATAGGTGGCGCTGACGTTCTTGAGCCGAAAAGGCATAACACGATAGCGGTAAATTTCGAGTTTTGAAATGAAGGAAATATGATCCTGGTCATGAATTTTCATTGGGATTTGATTGTATCCCGAATAGGCTTCCATGAAAGATAGTAGTTGGTATCCGGTAGTTGAGTCAATCAATCGGTCAATCTTCGGGGGCATGCCCTATTTAAATCTGAGAAGTCGACGCACATTCGCCATTTACTATTGGCTTTCTTGACCAGGACCAGTTGGAGACCCACTCAGGGTAGTCAACTTCACGAATGAAGATGTTGAGTAGGCGGTCTACCTCTTCCTCGAGTGCCTTGGACCTCTCGGGTCCTAAGAAGCGTTGTTTCTGCTTTACCAGAGGCATCATATGATCTATGGTTAAAAGCGACAAGCAACAGCGAGACCGATGCCTTTCATATTGGAGTGAGTCCATGTGAACACATCCAAGTTGGCCTTCAGGAAATTTATAAGATCCTCTTTGATTTCGGGGTGGAGTTGTGATCCTACCTTCAACACCCTTGTCGGGTCGTCGAGGTTGACAGTAACATTCTATGTGTATTCGACTGGGGTGGCCCTCTCATATTCGGGCTCTTCGTCCTTCCTGGGTCGAGGTCATCGGAAAGACAGCAGTGGCACCTGAGCCAGGGCCCAGACGCTGCTGATTGTTATGATGAGATGTTCTTGGCGCAAGAAGGTGTAGGCACGGCTTTGCCTTTTTCCTTATTGCATGCATTCTTCCATTCAATTGCGTAACATTCTCTGGCGCTTACTTTGTCGCCTTTAACAGTCCTAATCCCATTCTCTGTCGGGAATTTCATTAGGAGAGACCACGGTGCCATACAGACCCGAAACCCAGTGAGAAAAGGGCGCCCTATAAAAGCATTGTAGGGGGAATCGATGTCTATAACCACAAAAGTGAGAATCCGGACTTGGCTCTGGTCTCCTTCGCCCAGTTCCATAGGTAGCTCGAATATTCCTATGGGCAAACTGGAGACCACATTGAAGCCGTGGATTTTGGCGCGACATGGCTTTAAATCATTTGTTTCCAATTTCATCTGGTCGTAAGCGGTCTTGAAAATGATGTTGACTGAGCTCCCTGAGTCAATTAGCACCTTTTTGATAGAAGTGACACCAATCTGAGCAGTGATAACTAGTGGATCGGTGGTCGGGATATCCATCCCAGTAGAATCTCTTTCGCGGAAATCGATGTCATCCCGCATGTTTTTTGGAGTTTGGTTGGGGCGGATTCGCTGAGAGCTGGCAGGCTTCATAAGTAGCATACTTTATGGGACTTACATTCTTCTCAACTTTCCAAAATCTATCGTTTGTGGGGTAAGGTCTGCCACATAGTGTTGATCACAACCCCTCGCTTCGGATTAGATGGACCCGGAGCTGCCTTGGCTGGCGTAGGAGGAACCAGCGCCGACGGCTGAGAGTTTGGTTCGGGTGGAAAGGGTTCTTGGACATATTGTTCGAGTTGTTTCTCACGGATAAGCTTCTCGATTGCGTCCCTAAGCTGGTGGCACTTGTTGGTGTCGTGCCCATACACATCGTGGTATCGACAGTACCTCTCGGTGTTCTTCTCGCGGTCAGTTGATTCTATGACACACGGCTTTTTGTACGGTAAAGTGTTGCATGTTTCCAAGTAAATTTTTTCTAAGTCTTCGTTCAATGGGTGTAGGTCTTGAAAGCACAATGAGGGCCATATTTTCCTGTCTATGCTAGGGTTTGTCCATTGTTTCAGCCACCTGGCCTACCGTTGTTCGGTTTTTGCCTGTATGGACCCGCACCCCTGTTTGGATTAAGCTACTTCCCAACCTGCCTCCCTTTAAGGTTGTTATTTTTGATGTCCGTTTGGGGGTCATTGGGACGACTTGTGGCGGAGAGCTGGTTCCGTCTTGCCTCCTCTTAGCATAAGTATTGATCCGCCTTCTCATAGAAGGCGTCGAGGCTTTTTGCCTGCTTCCGATCGATCCATGCCCCGAACTCTGAAGTAGGGAGGACACATTTTGCCAACTGAAAGAGTACAGTGCGAGGATCCGAATCTTCGACCTCGGCAAGAGCTGTGCTGAACCGTGAAAGGTAGCTTTTGAGCAACTCGACGAGCCCTTGGTATAGGTTGGACAGAGTGAGGGCATTCTTCAATGTCGGGATATGAACCCTGAATTGTTTGACTAGTTCTGTTGCTAATTTCCTAAATTGTTAACGAAATCAAGTGGGAGGAGAGAGAACTAGAGTAAAGCGGTTCCGGATAGGAAGACTGGGAAGCATTTGCATTTGGCTGGATCATTACCCCGGCTCGAGTCCATTTGCCATTCATATCGATTTGGGAAGGCACAAGGATCGGTAGTGCCATCGTAGAGTGGCATTTGCGGCATATTAAAGCGCCGTGGCCATTCGGCCTCAATCACTCTTCGAGTGAAGGAGTTACACCTAATGTGAGCCTCTCATGAGCAATGTGCGCCACTCGCATTTCCTTCATGATCCTCTGTACCATGTCGGGAAGATAAGTCGGATGGGGATCCACCATCGGGATCTTTGGTTTTTGGCAAGGTTCTGGAGTTCTATTGCGAGGGCGCCTTCTATGATGGACGTCCAGATCGTCCTCCTCCATTTCCTCGACGTCTATGATTGGGTCTTGGTATGGAAGTTGAGGTGCAATAGGGTGATGTGGTTCCTGTTCGGGGGGAACGCGGGTCGTTGGCATAGCGGAACCATCATTCTGATTATCCACCGTCGGGTTATGTCAAGGAAGAGGCTGGTTTGTAGGACCTGGTCCATCATTGATGATCATGCGAGAGCGGTCTCCGTACTGTGCCCCCTCACTATATGTGACTGTAGTTCATTCGCCATTGTCATTCGTATTGCCGTTGGCGTAGCCATTGCCATCACCGTTTTCGAGGGCGTTGGTACGAGCGGCGATATTGTTGATGAGGCTAAACCTCCTTCTTTGATGTGGGCCCCTCGACTCGGAAGAGGAGGGTTCCGAGGTAGTTGGTCAAGGTCGAGCGTTGTTCTGAGCTAGTCGAAGTCGAGCGACGATGTGCTGACTTTCTTGAAGTTGTCACATAAGGCCGATGTTATTCATTAATGCATGATTAAGCACGACCGTCGTGTTCTCATATTTTTCATTAAGCGCGTGGATTTCAGCTTGTGCTACTGCCGCTTTGGCGTCCACAACAGGAGGGACGTCTTCATTAGCAGTTGGGATGTCTGCGGGTTGAGGTTGTTAGGACATCCCGGCCTCGGCTGCGGTTGAAGAGCTGACCATAGTGTTCTTTGGTCGCTTTGCCATCGTAAGCGAATTCGGCGGCATGTTAAGCAAGGAACCTCAAGCTCGTCGAAAGTCGAGTTGACAATGTGCGACAAAGGCCCAAAATCCGAGTTTTCTCAGTGAAAGCACCAAATGTTGATGGCAAAAAATACCGTAAACACCAAAGATTTCAATTACTAGGAATTGTTAATTCGGTCGCATAGATAAGGGCATGAAACGGTAAATGACACAAGAGATTATAGTGGTTCGGCCTTGTGAGGGGCCTACTTCCACTTTGAAGCGTTGTTGGAATATTATTGATCACAAAAGATTACAAGGTTGAGCGCATTACATGACATCTCATTACATTTTCTTGTTGGCTAGGTGATGTCGTCATTATCATAAATGATGTCATAATTGGCATATATTAAGGAATGTAGGAAAAAAGACAATTTTGCCCTTCTTCTTCCTTAAAGAGGAGATGCCACTAATGGAGCTCTTATGAAGTCTCAAGGTCACAAAATCCAACCTCTTTGAAGTGTGAGGCTATGGGGGTATTTATAAGACAAGGAGTAGGTGGGATTAGGTAGAAACTGGTAGGAGTAGATGAAAATGGACCCCCACACTCAAAAATTCGCACCTGGCTGGTGCACTTGCCAGATCTTCGCACCCCGCCCCTAGGGCACGAATTTCGCACCTCGTGGGGTGCAAAATACGCATCCCCTAGGGGGTGTGAAATTCTGGCCTATAGGGGTGCGATATTTGCACCTAGGTTGCGAATTTTGCACCCCGCGAGATGCAAATCTCCCCTGGATGGATGGGAATTTCGCAACTGGCTAGGAGCGAATTTTGCACCCAGGTGTATGCGAGTTTCGTACCCCACTAGGTGTGAATCTCTCACCCGGTGGGGTGCGAATTTCGCACACCTAAGAGGTGCTGAATTCGCAACTCGGAGGGTGCAACTGCCGCCTTATGGGGGGTTGTGAAGGTCTTGGGAATTGGCGCTTTGATGGCTCGCTGTTCGAGTTCATGGCTTGGACTGCGTGGTCTTTTTCTAGCGTGATTCCTCTCCAACCCATTTCCTTCGCCCATAGATGTCTTCCTGGCCCTGACTCCACGCGAGGGGCTGAGATGAGCGTGTCCTATGTATTTTTGGGAACCGGACCAAAAGGTCGATTAACAACCCCCTGTTGATGGGTCGACCCCCAACGGGCGAAATTCCCACTCTGTTTTCCTGCTTCGTATTTTGATTTTATGGATAAATTTATTTAATATATATAAATATAAGCTCCTTATATGTATACAAACTTCTAGTGCTCATAAATTCTTCATATATTATTTGTTTTACGCAAACTAGGTGTCTATTTTGACCATAATTCCAAGACGAACGCAATGGCGCTGTCAGTTTCACTTAGTTCTGAATATTTAATTAAGTTTCCTTATTTTTTATCTCGAGTTAAAAATGCGGGTGTTACATCACGTATCAAGCTCACCGTCGATGGTCGGTACCCGACGACTTTGTTATCTAATGGTTAGACTTGTCATTACTCAAGAGTGGTCGTAACCTAGTCAAGTCAGGCGACGGGATCGTCGAATAACCTATGCTTCCCTACAACCCTCTGAATGCCCACTATCGTGGCAAACAAGGCATACTCATCGGGTAGAAACACATAGACCTAACCTTTGTGAGCACAGTAGAACGCTGTTACAGCACAGAGTACTGCCAAGAGTACCCTCCACGTCCCAAGAAGTCGCACGCTTTCTCTTCTAGTCCTTCGGAGCCAGCAGAATATCAGCAGAATAACATAATAATTAGATGGAGATGTGCCCCCATCGTGCCTCATGACACCATGATGATCTATCCCGTTGGGTTATTCACCCTCAAACGTATGGACTGGTCCAAGCGCCTCTGTTTAATATGTTGTAAGACCCTGTGTCTAAACATTCAATTATGCGCTTTGACTACCTCATCGGGTTTCCAGTTAACTGGTTGTTTCCAACTATAATAACTTATTATTCAAGTTACCAAGTTCTTTTCGAGCCCCTTATATCTCCAAGGAATGGACCCATTTTGCTTATTAATTTTGGTTATAAAACTTAACCCTTGTACGTTCATTAATAAGCCTATAGGATGTTATTCTCTAGATTGTAATCCAACGCCTATAATCTATAACCTCTTTATATTATTCATGGTCTGATTCCATAGTTACAATAACATGTTCTACTTAATATGTAATTAAGTATATCTCCATTCACATGCTTTCTGTTTCACACGTCACTTATTATTTATGATTAAATATGACTTATTTCATTTCATAAGTTTACCTCATTCTTTCTTATTTAATCATAATTTCATCTTATAGTGTCACTACAACTTATCGTTGTTTACTTATTAACTTAGTTCTCTTGACTAAGGTTTACTAATAAATTTCCTTTCCATTAATATAACCTATGTTGTCCTTATCAGTCGATTTCAGTTTCTCGATATTACAGATTAACTTAATTTACAATTAAGTACAACTTATCTCATTAAAAAAGTTATCCTATTTTCTTTATCGTTTATTATAACCTAAGTTATAATTTCCACTTGTCCTTAGGGCAATCCTACTGATTATGTAACATTCTAATTAACGTAATTAAGTATAATAGGTTATTATTATTCCCTTCTTTTACTGTTGTAAATTTCATTCATTCCCTTATTCATTTCCATTAATCACAATTTATGCTATTTTATCAATCATACTATTTACATGTATATATATATATATATATATGTTAATGCATTGACCTCTCACATTAAGCCTACCACTTGTGGATGCTGGATTTGTAGGGCGGCTCTAGGCAGACTTCTACCACAAGTTGACTTAAGCTCGTGTCTTAGCACCGTCATATGTATATTTACGCACTAGACCTCTCACATTATATTAACAACTTATGGATGCTGGATTTGCAGGGAGGCTCTAGGAAGAATTCTGCCACAAGTTGAATTTAACCTTGTGTCTAAGTGCGATTACAGTTTTCTGTTTACTGTAAATTTAGGAATACCATTCTTTCAAAATTTTACTCTAATATATTTTACATGCCATACTTAATATAATATTAAGTACATTTTCTGGTTATCATGTCGCATATTCTTTCTAACATGTAATTAATTCTATTATATCATGTAATTAATTCTATTATAACATGTAATCATTTAATCGTGTAATTATTTAAATGCAACAATTTAACATGTAATTATCCCAATTCTACAGTTAAGGGTTCAAGTACATAATATGTCACAGGCTAACATGTAACTAGAATATGTATGCATACAACAGTAATTGTTGCACATATTTTAATAGGTTTACATTTCAACATATTAACATTTCAATGTATTAACATTCTAACGTATTAATATTTCAACCTATTAACATATTAACGTTCTATCAGATTAACATTTCAACAGATTAATCATTCTAGAAAATTTACAATGCATATTAACGAGGAATGTCAAACGATAAATATACCATTATCAAAAAGGCATATTTTAAATCCACTCACCTAATTGCTTTCCAAATCCTGAATCTGGTCTAGATCTAGCATTCCATGGTTCCTGTGACACCCCATGTCCGTTAATGTCACTCACAAAGGGAATGCATTAAGTTTCGTGGAGCGTTATAGGTAAACAGAAATATTACAAGACAGATATAAAATGACAGTGGAATTAAAATTTTTATTAATCATATAGGCTAGAAAGTATTCACAGTGGAATTAAAATGATAGATATAAAATGACAATGGAATAAAATGCCAATTCTAACCTTTTCCCTCACTCCCAAACTGACGCATTCACATATATTTGGCGGCATCTAGGCTATAAAGTAGCCTAGTCATACACAATAAAAAGGGAAAAGTGATGGGAATATGACAAAGGTGATTGTTTTTGGCATAAATATAACTAGCATGGTGATAAGATGGACAAATAAGCATAAACTGATGAACTTGTGGCAATTAACTAATTCTAACATAGCTATGATGTCATCATAAGCATAATAGGATCAAAATTAACAATTTAGACGTTCAACTGGTTTAGATCTAATATGATAAGCATAATGTGATAAACTAGATCCGATTAATAATTTAGATGTCCACATAATTCAGATCCAATAGTAGAAAAATAGATCTTACACGAATTAGGTCAAGATCCACATCATTGCATGCCATAGAAGTTACAATAGATACAATAAGATAGAGATTTAGATCTAATTGCTAAAAATACATCTAACACAAACAAGGTCAAGATCCACATGATAGAATGTCATATGTTCACAATTTAAAATGGATCCAATATAATATAGGCACATGAACAAATCCAAAATATAGTCGTATCACATTTACTTTTAAATATTTAAATCTAAAAGCCACTACGATCTCATAGAATTTGGTTTAGAAAATTCCGGAAAAGTGGATCTTGAATCTCTAACTAATTTGCTTAAGTTGATAATTGTAGAAGATAACGGTCCTAGTTCAGTTCAGACACCAGCAGAGTTTGGCCCCCATGGATTCTCAATTAAAAGAAAAAGAAATGACCATGTATTTATAGCTGCCATCCCAATAAAATCGACTACCACATCCGCCCTAGGGGTGTCAACACCCTAGGGGGATCGACCCTGGTGTCGACACACCTGTATGGGGGTCGACCTTGGTGTTGACACCCCCTTGGGGTGGGCGACCCCTAGACCGGGAAATTTGCCGCCACATGCAGTTTTTATTTTTGAATCATTCTGGATAAGATTCTGACTTATATCTGACTCATATGTATATATATGATTCTTCTTCGCGTATACGAACTTAAAACCCTCATAGCTTCTTCATACGGCATCCGTTTTGCACAAACCAAATGTCTATTGAAATAACTCGGAAATTCAAGCCAATTTAAAATTTTTATTTTGGCAATTTCATTGAATTTTGAATATATAAAATGATTAATTTTAAATAATAACGACGAGAAATTTATTTTGAATAGAATTAGAATGTATATATTTATTTGAATCGACGTTAGAATATAAATAATTATTTATAATTATAAAAGGAATTGAAAATGGCGCGGTAGTTTGAATATTCGATTTCAAATTTCAAATGAATGCACATGATTCAAAATAAATCGAATTTCAGCGAAGCAAGAAATATTCGAATCTGTTTAACTATTTCTTTCTGACGGATGTAAGAAACTGAGATTTGTTTTTAAAAGTTGAGAGTTATGTCTAGTTGAAAATTCAGAAAAGACGCTGTGGAATTTATATATATATTATATATATAAGGCCCTTGAAAATAACCATTTTGCAAACGACCTCAGTTTTTAACGAAACCACTTTTGTTGGATCCGGGATGTCAACTTATTGCTAGATTCAAGTTTCCATAATGTCTGAAAGCAATATGTGAGCGTGGCAAAGTTGAACGTGTTTTAATAGTTTCAGTCAATTCGAATCGATCAGAAAATGGCCATTTTTCAAACGGTCTTCAAATTTGATGAAAATAGTTTTGTTAGGACCGTACCGTCAGTATGAAGTTAGAATTTTTTTTTTGGAATTTTTGGGGTCAGTATGTGACCCCAGTAAATTGAAATGTCCGTTTAAATTAAATATAAATTGATTTATATTTTAATTTTGATAAAAACTAATTGTAACAGTCGAATTGGGTTACGAAACATATCCCATTGTGTTCGGAATCGGGGTATTTGGCTAGGGGCAACAGTCGTTGGGTTTGATTTGGTGTTTAAACGCAAAATTCACTCTTTTTGAAATTAAATATTAATTAAATTATTATAAAACCCTAAGTCAAACCCTAAAGCTCATACCATCGTGGTCAACCTCTGTTTAGCACCATAAGGCGATTTCAGCAGCTAATATCGCTCGAAATTTCATGTTGAAATTTCTGTAAATCCACTCAATAAAAATGAAATCTTCCTGAGGCAAATTTGAAGTACTACGTGAGATCTATACACCGATGGAATTCGGGTATTTATGGGTGTGTGTTTCTAGTGAAATGGGTGCGTGAAGGTGCGCCCTTCGAGCGTGGATATCGAGGTGAAGGAGCCACAGAGATCGCCGTCGCTCTGGCCATGGGTGGGGACTTCGACGGCGATCATAACAGAGGCGGGCGATCGTGCCCTAAGGCCTCGTGGTGCATGCAAGGTCGATCCCTAGTGGCCTACGTCATTTCAGGTAATGGCGATGAAGAAATATAGAAGAGGGCTGCGATTTTCCAAGCATTGTAAAAAGGTTAATTTTATAATTAATCAAATCAGTTATTCGTTTAATTATCCCAATGTAAATAATGCCATAACTTTGTCATACGAGCTCGGAATCACGCGATTTCAGAAGCGTTGGGATCACAGTAACAAAAGCTCCAACATGGAACTGACCAGAATAAAAAAGGAGCAAATCAGAATTTAGAGAAAACTGAAATCCAACCGGTTCAGAAATCCAGAAATATAACCGACGGAGTGGATCCCAATGTGAGAATTTTCTCACTATAAATTTTCTGTGCAGTTATTTATTTTATAACTGCATATATGAACTGCTCCCCATCGTCCACATACCATGAACAACTTGTTTGTTTGATTTTATTGTGAAAATTGATTGTGATGTGAAATGGACTGTATAAAATATATGAATAACAAAAATATCATTTTTATGGTGTATATGAAGTATATAAAATATTCACGTTTGAAATAAATTATTTGAACAATAAAAATCCCATTTTTATTGTTTATATGAAGTGTTAAAAATAATCGTATGTTGAAATAAACATTTGTTGATTATATATATATATATATATATATATATATGTATGTATGTATATACACACACGATGTGAATTGAAATATATATACGATGTGAATTGAAATATATATACGATGTGAAAATTAAAGTATATATACGATGTAAATTGAAGTATGTATATGATGTTAATTGAAATATATATACGATGTGAATTGAAATATATATACGATGTGAATTGAAATTCGAATTAAATTGAAATAGAATTGGAAATGAATTTGAAATCCAAATTAAATTGAAATGAAATGAAATTTGAATTAAATTGAAATGAATTGAAGTTCAAATTAAATTGAAATGAATTGAAATTTGAATCGAAATTGAAATTCGAATTGAAATTGAAATAGAATTGAAATTTGAATTAAATTGAAATAGAATTGAAATTCGAATTGAAATTGAAATAGAATTGAAATTTGAATTAAATTGTAGTGAATATGAAATTCGAATTGAATTGAAATGAATTTGGAATTCGAATTGAATTGAATGAATTTAAAACGATTTATAAAATTCGTTTTAAAGGGAAATCGATGAAATATATATATATATATATATATAATATTATATATATAATGGCCTAAATGGAACGCGCCACGCTGCGGCAGTTCGTGAATTTCGACCATTGACTTCGAACGGACATTTCGGGAGATCCGACCGTCGGATTCTCCTAAAACCGAAACCATTGGGTTCGTATCGAGAAGAGCTTCCTAACGAATATTAGAGTTTTGAAATCTAATGGTTGGATTTGGAATTATGTTCAAATCAATTTTCAAAAAGGTCGCTGTAAGTGCAGTTCGATGGCTGTTTATGGAAATCGACTGTACTGGCCTTGATAAAATTATTAAAAATATCAATAATTTGTGTAAAATCATAATAAAGGATTTGGAAAGAATTGGGATGAAAATTTCCATATTTGAAAAGATAAAAATGTATTTCTATCGAAATGAACTAGTTATGAACAAGAATTAAAATCCTATATTTTTAAATAAATAAATTGGATTTGAAGTGGTTTTAAAAATAACTAGAATTTCCAATATATGAATTGGAATGGATTTGAACTGAAATTATCTTCGGAATATTTCGATATTGGATTCCGTGATTATACGGATATTGTGGAGGAATTTGGAAGATATATATATCGTTATTCCAATATGATATTTGTCGATTTCAGAATTTGATATTAAATATAAGCCGACATATTTTCTATTCAGAGCCTTGTATTTAATATCGAATTGGATTTTGGGTTTGTCATTAATGGTGTCTTCGTTAACATTGTTCTTAAACCCTGATGAGAAAAGAATAAATCTCTTAATTAAGATTTAATGAAGTTTACCAGTTAATTAATATTTAATTGGAATTGAATTGAAATTTTATTTTGGGTTTGTCGTGAACTGTGTTTAAATGACATTAGTTCTTTAACTCGAGTAAAAGCATGATTAATTTCCAGAAAGTTGAACAATCAATAAGAAATCATTTTAGAGATTGAAACCAATTGGAGTTTGAATGAATCTTTAATTAGATTGTGATTTTATAGATGGTAATTAAATTACCAAAACATAGAATGTGATTGAACCAAATACACTTTGTTGTTGATATTGATTTTGATTGATTGACTGTTTGGATTGTGCTCGACCAGTTTATGAGCAAAATACATGGGTTGGGTAGAAATACTGGTAGGCTAACATCTTGTGAAATACTTCATGATTTGACTATGAGATGTGTAGCTATGTTGTTATGTTCATTTCAAATTTAATGAACGATTGTGAAATGATATTTTTTCTTAAGTGAAAAGAATGTATTCCTGATTTTGGACAGGGAATGTTTTGTAAAAATGTTTTATAAAACAGAAAGGATTTCGAGGGCTAAAACCCGATGATTTCAAAATGATTTGGAAATGTATTATGGTTTTACTTTGTAGTTCATCACATATTCGATTAGTTGCTACCAATGATGTATCTGTTTGGTGGCAGAGAATTTATTAACTTGCTAAACACCCTTCTTTGAGACGTACGAGCTCAACGGTTATGTGATTAATAGTGACTAATCATATATGTGAATTGCTGATGCGAAGTACTATATTTTGAAAGTACTTGTGATTATTATGTTGTGAATTGATTTTCCCTACTTCGGGATATGAAATGAATTGGTATGTGGCTAGAGATTCTAGTAACCCGGACGACTAAAAGTATGGGTAAGATGGGCGGTGTATGCTTCCATGCGTGGGAGGTGCATCATCAGTGTAGCCTGCTCCATAGTGGGAGGTGCACATATATATATCGAGTTGCTTAGGTGCGTGCCGTTTGCCTTGTTTAGAGGGAGCCCGATATTTGGTTGCATACTTGCTTGTATGCATTGTTACGTTTTAGAATTCACATTTCCAAATGATTTGATTTGAGATCCCGAAGTGAAATCTACGTTGTTATAGAAAGTTAGATATGTATTTCAAATGATTTGAAATGGAAATCGGGAAATAAAGTCCAAAGGAATAATATCTGTAAATTGAATTGGATTTGGCAAATCTAAGTGTGGTGATTAATCTAAACGGGTGGATTGGGATATTGCATGTTGACTGATGCATAGTAGATCCCTATATCTATATTGATTGTTGTTTGTACACCAGCATTCATGGGGGTAAACCCGTTCCGCGTTAGCGGCTTGGTCCTTTGGTTTGCCTTATCATTTATATAAGTTTATAACTGTTTAGAGTTTCTCACACCAGTCCCATGACTGACCTGTAGTTTGCTTTTCCCTTGCAAACTCGGGTGCCTATATTTTCTACATAGGCAGTCGAATAGTTTTATATTGCAGATATATGAGCAGGATTCTAGATTGAAGCCTAAAGCTGTGTCCAGTGCATTTATCGTCTTCCGTTGTGTCACTTTATTTATTTTCCGTTGTGAATTGTATTACATTGGATGTAAATTAATCTTCCACTGTATTATATTTTGTTATACTCTGATATATTCTGTACTCTGATGTAACATTATTATGATGCTTATAGAAGTCTTCTGTTATTTGTTCTAATGTGTTGTATGCTCGAAGTTAGCGTATTCGGGTTTGGAACGGTCTTGGTCGGTTTAGCGATCGATTAGGTCTAGGCAAAATCCGTATCGTTACAGCTGGTATCAGAGCTTTGGTTAACTCAAATCTTTGGGGTACAGCTCATTAGAATATAATAAAAGACTAATCAAAGGTAGGATTTGCAATATCCTAATCCTTATTAGAGATAGAATCAGTAGCATTCTAGAATGAGTGATTCATTAGAGATGGGGTTAGCAATGCCCCAGAATGAGTTGAGAGTTATATGTTTATAAATAACGTATTTGAGGTTATCTATATAATCTAGTTTTAAAAATATGATTTTTGAATATATTAAAGTTATATGTTTGAAAAGATAATCAACAAATTGATTGCTGGTTGTGTTGATTGATAATTAGTTTGATTGATTAAGATGTTGAAACCAATAGGAAAAAGAGTAAGGAAAATTTAGCCAAACTGAATGAAATATTGAACTGAATTGAAATTTGTTTGAAAATGCATGCATGTACATATATATGTGTGAACAGGTCATAGCAAGGAGGCTAGAGAAGAGGAATAAAAATTTTTGCTCGACAAATAGGTACATGTTTATTGTATTTCTTGGGTTTTGGATGATTTTATGAGCCAATTGGCTAGCCGCTTGGCTGTTTCTTTTTCTTTTTGGATTCGGGAGGCCTGTATGGCAATTTCGGGATTTTCCCGGTGCTCCCGTGCAGGGGAGGTTATGGAAAAAAATTTCGAAAATTTAGGGTGTTAACCCAATTTTTGAAATTTTGAAAAGTTCTTAGAAACTGAAAAGTTAAAGAACTTAAGCCATAATGAAAATAATGAAAGTTGAGTTGGTTTGTAAAAAAACTTTCAGCTTCGTTCCTTTATAGGGATGAAAAGTTTTAAGTGGGGGAGATTGTAATAACCCGAAAATTTGAGCCAATTTAAAAATTTTATTTTGGCAATTTTAATGAATTTTGAATATTTAAAATGATTTATTTAAAATAATAATGATGAGAAATTTATTTAGAATAGAATTAGAACATATATATCTATTTGAATTGACGTTAGAATATAAATAATTATTTATAATTATAAAAGGAATTGAAAATGGCGCGGTAGTTCGAAAATTCAATTTCAAATTTCAAATGAATGTACATATTCAAAATAAACCGAATTTCAGCGAAACAAGAAATATTCGAATCTGTTTAACTATATCTTTCTAACGGATGTAAGAACTGAGATTTCATGTTAAAATTTGAGTGTTATGTCCAGTTGAAAATTCAAAAAAGTCGCTGTGGAATTTATATATATATTATATATATAAGGCCCTTGAAAATAACCATTTTGCAAACGACCTCAGTTTTTGATGAAACCACCTTTGTTGGATCCGGGATGTCAAATTATTACTAGATTCAAGTTTCCATAATGTTTGAAAGCAATATGTGAGCACGGCAAAGTTAAATGTGTTTTAACTGTTTCAGTCAATTCGGATCAACCAGAAAATGAACATTTTTCAAATGGTCTTCAAATTTGATGAAATTACTTTTGTTAGGACCGTATTGTCAATACGAAGCTAGAAATAATTTTTTTTGGAATTTTTGTGGTCCGTTTGTGACCCATGTAAATTGAAATGTCCGTTTAAATTAAATATAAATTGATTTGTATTTTAATTTTGACAAAAACTAATCGAACAACCGAATTGGGTTACCAAACATATCCCATTGTATTCGGAATGGGGGTATTGGCTAGGGGCGATAGTCGTTGGGTTCGATTTGGTGTTTAAACGCAAAATTCATACTTTTTGAAATTAAATATTAATTAAATTATTATAAAACCCTAAGTCAAACCCTAAAGCTCATGCCATCGTGGTCAACCTCTGTTCAGCGCCTCCAGGTGATTTCAACGGCTAATATCGCTCGAAATTTCGAGCTGAAATTTCTGTAAATCCACTCAATAAAAATGAAATCTTCCTGAGGCATATTTGAAATACTACGTGAGATCAATACACTAATGGAATTTGGGGTTTTATGGGTGTGTGTTTCTCGTGAAATCTTTGCGTGAAGGGGCGCCGTTCGAGCGCGGATATCGAGGTGAAGGAGCCACCAAGATGGTCGTCGCTCTGGCCATAGGTGGGGACTTCGATGGCGATCAGAACAAAGGCGGGCGATCGTGCCCTAAGGCCTCGTGGCGCGTGCAAGGTCTAGCCCTAGTGGCCGACGTCGTTTCAGGCAATGGCGATGAAGAAATATAAAAGAGGGCAGCGATTTTCGAAGCATTGTAAAAAGGTTAATTTTGTAATTAATTAAATTGATTATTCGTTTAATTATCTAAATGTAAATAATGCCATAACTTTTTCATACGAGCACGGAATCACGCGATTTCAGAAGCGTTGGGACCATAGTAACAAGAGCTTCAACCCGGAACTGACCAGAATCAAGAAGGAGCAAATCAGAATTTAGAGCATATTAAAATCCAACCAGTTCAGAAATAAAACCGATGGAGTGGATCCCAATGTGATAATTCTCTCATTATAAATATTCTGTACAGTAGTTTATTTTATAACTGCATATATGAACTGCTCCCCATCGTCCGCAAACCATAGACGACTTGTTTGTTTGATTGTATTGTGAAAATTGATTGTGATGTGAAATGGACTGTATAAAATATATGAATAGTAAAAATATCATTTTTATGGTGTATATGAAGTATATAAAATATTCATGTTTGAAATAAATTATTTGAACAATAAAAATCCCATTTTTATTGTTTATATGAAGTGTTAAAAATAATCGTGTGTTGTGATCGTCGCTAATCTATGAATTAGAAAAGCGTGACATTTAAATTAAATTCTGCAAGCATACAGGTGTGTAGCATACAGGTCGAACACAGGGAGGTGTTATTTAAAATTATTATCTATTTATTCTTGGGCGAGTTAGACGGAGTTTGGAGTTGTTGTTTTTTATGTTGTTGAAATTACTCTGAATCTAATCAGTATCAAATTCGACAATTGAAAAGAAAAGGAACAATTACTAGAAAAAGAGAATAATAACTAGAACAATAACAGAAATTAAAAGTAGGATTCCAGTGGAAACTAATCAAACAGTGAATCGGTAACAAGCAGTAATAAAAGACAATAACAATATGCGTTCTACCCAAACCTAATTAAGTAGATAACACAAATTGTTATGAAATTAAAATAACAGTAAAACTAGAAAAGAAAAGACTTTTATTAGAGCAAAGGAGAATACAGAATAGAAAATGAATGCTTTTACAGTGGGACATCATGTATATTTATAGAGATGTTGACCAAATCCTAATCAAATCAATGACTAAATGGCCCTCTTTTCTCAAGAAGTAATATCATATCTCTTGCCTTCCTTGACTAGGCTTGTTTGGAAATAATCCTTTTAAGAATATCTGATGCATATCTTGGTGAATATCTTCCGAATCCTCCGTATGGCTAGTTGATTGGTAATTAGATTGCATGCGATTAATTATTCCAAACAAGGATGCTCATCAAACTCCCAAGGCAACAAAGGATGAAATGTTCAAAATTGATCTTTTCTTGGCAATAAATCAATCAGAAATTCTTCTAATTGGAAATTGAAAAATGAATGTTCTGAAGTGATTTCCATGACTACTCCTGAAATGTCTATTAATGAATATCATACATACACATGAATATGTATATATATAATATAACACTAATTAATATTCTTTATGGCAAAGGGCCAATGTGAACGTGTTCTGTTTCTTTGGCAAATAGTGGGCTTGACGGGGATCGAACTCGGGTCTCTCAGTACAAATTTCTATCCAATTACCAGTGAGCTACAACGTCTTTTGTAATTGAGATGGCTTTAATACGGGGAAGTAGCTTTTTATCTGTAGTTGGCCTTTAATCTGAAACGAAGGAGGCATTTCTTGACAACCTGTAAAAACGCACAAAAGTACCCAAAGTATCATTTATTTATTTACAAAAGATAAAATATAAGAGCATAAAATAAACACATTTCTATGTTAATCAAATACCCCCACACTTATCTTTTACTCGTCCTCGAGTAAAAAGAAAATGAAAAACTAACTAGATAGGTCGCACTTTCGTAGGAAACATGATTGCATTGAGCGTATGCAACAAGCCGTTAAACCTTTAGGTGTCCCTAGTAGGACGAGTGGTGTCTCGTGAGGGTTTTCAGCGGATACTACCCACAAAATCCAAATGCAGTATGCTATGATTCTAATGAAACTACATGAATGCAATGGACATATGCAAATAAAAATGAAAAATGAAAACACGACTTATTTCAGGAAAGTGGTACTACAAATTAAGTTAATAATTTCTAATCAGTTGATTTTATTTTAGATACCTCGACTTGTCACAAATTTTCAATATAAATCAAGTTTTCAAATGTTAAATTCCAGTTTGGCCAGTTAGTTTGGTCGATAACATAGTGCAGCCATGAAATAAATTCTTAGTTTGCTTGGCACAGTTTGTAAAGTGGCATTCTAATTTTCTCATGTATGGCTAGTCAAATCAATAAGGTCAAGAAGTGTTTGGGCATCATCGCTTATTCTTTATTCTATAAAATTTTAAGATTTATGATTAAGTACATACACCTAACTTAGAAGACCAAGGTTTACCACCCATGCACTGCCTCGCGGACTAACGGAGAGTGGGTAAAGAGCTTGGCGGATTGTGCAAGGCGACTATGACTTTGTCAACAATGTGTCGGTAATCCTTAGGTGTCCAATCTCATAAAATGAGACCAAGATATTCCAACGCTGACTTTATCAACAATGTGTCGGATAGAGCTTGGCGGGTTTGCACACCAACGCTCGATATACAAGCAATGTTGGATACCCTTGGATTACTATTATTATTATTGAATTTATAAGCACAAAAAGAGAGTTACGCGAATTCAACTTAACACAACTTAGTTTTAAAGATTTGACAAGCCATTATAAGTATTTTAAGTCCTCCACTTATTTAAACAAAGTCTACAATATAGAATAGATTTCATGGCCATCACCTAAGAATCTCCCTATGTACCGGTTACACTATTATCCCTCAAAATTAAACTTTTCATTATATTTCTTATTAGATCTAAGTTGGGAGAAAAAAAATACTATCAACTGGCTAAAAATTGTAAACTTATTTTGTTGTATCAATTGAAAATGAGTCGTATTTTAAAAAAAAAATTATGGTATGTTACTACGATATAAAATGTATGATGGTCCTACATGAAAAGAAAGAAAAATTAAAGAAAAATCAAAAGAATGCAATGCAGACTCCCCCCACACTTGATTGAGACAGTGTCCCAACTGTCTAAGGTAGAAAAACAAAGATAAAATAAAAAAATGAAAAACAAAAATAAAAGAAAAAGAACGTGTACCACCTGATTTCATGGTGGATGATCAGGCTCATGCAGATCGATAGGGTCATCTTCGTCATATTGCTCGATATCCAAAAATGGTTTCAGTCGTTGACCATTTACTTTGAAGACTTCCATCCCTAGGATTTTCAATTTCAACCGCTCCATGAGGATATACTGTTTTCACAACATAAGGTCCAGTCCATCGAGATCTGAGTTTTCCTGGAAACAAGTGAAGTCTAGAGTCGTATAAAAGAACTTTTTGACCTACGTTGAATTCCTTACGAAGTATGTTTTTGTCGTGTTGGGCTTTGGTTCTTTCTTTGTAGATTTTCACATTTTCATACGCCTCATTTCTTAATTCCTCTAATTCAGAAAATTTGTAACTTCCTATGTGAGCCGGCTTTCTCTAAGTCAAAGTTCAAAAATTTTATGGCCCAAAGAGCACGATGCTCTAATTCAAGAGGTAAGTGACAGGCCTTTCCAAAGACTAATCGATATAGTGACATCCCTAGATTGGTTTTATAAGCAGAGCGAAAAGACCAAAGTGCATTAGTCAGTTATAAGGACTAATCTTTTCTATTGGAATTCATTGTTTTCTCAAGAATTTGTTTGATTTGTCTATTGGAAACTTCTACTTGTCCACTAGTTTGTGGATGGTAAGGTGTTGACAGCTTGTGTGTGATTGAGTATTTCTTGAGCAAGGACTCAAATGCACGGTTACAGAAATGAGTCCCATTATCGCTAATGATAGCTCGAGGTGTGCCAAAGCGTGAAAAGATGTTTTCTTTGAGGAATTTGACAACAACCTTGTTGTCGTTTGTTTTGGTCGGAATGGCTTCAACCCATTTTGAGACATAAACTACCGCAAGCAAGATGTAAAGATTCCCAAATGAATTAGGGAATGGTCCCATGAAGTCGATGCCCCAAACATCGAATAATTCAATCACTAAAATGGGTTTGAGAGGCATCATGTTTCGCTTAGTGATTCGACCCGTTCTTTGACATCGATCACATTTAGAGCAAAATTCGAAAGCGTCACGGAAGAGTGTGGGCCAATAAAAACCGCTTTGCAATACTTTTGCAGCAGTTTTTCTTGCTCCAAAATGACCGCCACAAGTATGGTCATGTGAGAAGGAGAGAATACTTTGGTGTTCATGATCGGGCGCACACCTTCGAATGATTTGGTCTGGACAGTATTTGAAAAGATATGGGTCTTCCCAATAGAAGTTTCGAACTTTCGAGAGAAATTTTTGTTTATCTTGTTTCGACCATTCAGCGGGCACTTGTTATGTGACAAGATAATTCACAATGTCAGCGTACCAAGGGGTGTTAGAGATGGAAAGAATTTGTTCGTCAGGAAAATAGTCATCGATTTGGGTGTCGTTAACATTTTCGTCCACAATTCGAGAGAGATGATCAGCTACGACATTTTCAAAACCCTTTTTATCTCGTATTTCTATATCGAATTCTTGAAGAAGAAGGATCCAATGAATCAAGCGGGCCTTAGCATCTTTCTTAGAAAGCAAATATCATAGGGCAGCATGATCAGTGTAAACTATGACATTGGATCCTATGAGATATGGTCTGAATTTCTCAAGAGCGAAGACAACTGCCAAAAATTCCTTTTCAGTAGTTGAGTAATTCAATTGGGCCTCGTTTAAGGTTTTGTTAGCATAATAAATGACTCAAGGGAGTTTATCGATACGCTGACCTAAGATGGCTCCAATTGCAAATCAGAAGCATCGTACATAAGTTCGAAGGGCTGAGTCCAATCAAGAGGTTGAATGATGGGAGCTGTGGTCAAGATTGACTTAAGAGTTTCAAAAGACGTTTTGCAGTCATTGGAGAATTCGAACTTAACGTCTTTGGCAAGTAAATTTCAGAGAGGTTTTGAAATTTTCGAGAAGTCCTTAATGAATCTTCTATAAAATCCCGCATGGCCAAGAAATGAACGAACATCTTTAATAGACTTAGGAGGAGGTAGATTAGCAATCAAATCGATTTTAGATTTGTCGACTTCAAGGCCATCTTTGGAGACGACATGGCCTAGAACTATCCCTTTTTAACCATGAAATGACACTTTTCCCAATTAAGCATGAGAGATTTTTCCTTACAACGTTTTAGGACGAGTTCTAAATGAGTGAGGCATTGGGAAAAAAAAGATCCATAGATTGAAAGGTCATCCATGAATATTTCTAAGAATTCATCCACCATATCAGAGAAAATACTCATCATACACCTTTGGAAAGTCACGGGGGCATTACAAAGACCAAAAGGCATGCGACGATAAGCAAAGGTTCCAAAGGGACAAGTAAAGGTGGTCTTGTGTTGATCCTCTAAAGCAATAGGGATTTGGTTGTAGCCAGAGTATCCATCGAGAAAACAATAGTACTCATGACCCGCTAAGTGTTCGAGCATTTGGTCAATAAAAGGTAAGGGAAAATGGTCTTTTCGTGTGGTTGCGTTGAGCTTTCGATAGTCGATACACACACGCCATTTTGTTTTGATTTTTGTTGGGGCAAGCTCATTACTTTCATTTTTGATCACTGTGACTCCCAAATTCTTTGGTACGACTTGTACCGGACTCACCCAGGTACTATCAGAGTTGGGATAGATGATGTTATTGTCTAGACATTTGATTATCTCCTCCTTGACCACTTCTCTCATGTTTGGGTTTAATCGCCTTTGAGCCTCATGGATCGGTTTAGCCTCATCAACTAAGTGTACTCGATGTTCCACAATTGATGGGCTTATTCCTTTTATATCGCTCAGTTCCCACCCCAAGGCTTCTTTATTTTCCCGCAAAATTTCTAAGAGTTGTTCTTCTTGGTCTTCGGTAAGATCAGAGGCCAAGATTACGGGAAGAGTTTCTGAGGAGTCTAAGTATGCGTACTTAAGGTCTTGTGGAAAGGGTTTGAGATCTAACTTAGGATGTTCTTGAGTATTAACGTTGGTTAACATTCCTTGGTTAGAGTCAGAAGACGAAGGATTTTAAGTCAAGAAATTCATTCAGTTCAGAAATGTATTCAAGTTCATCGAAATCGGAGTCGAAATGTTCCAGACACATTTTCAAGGCTTCAGAAGTGTCTTTAGAGGTTTCATCAACTAAGGTTTGAACCATGTCGATTTCATCGGTCTCAAAATCCCTAGGTTGTTTGTTGAGATTGAAGATATTTAGCTCAATGTTTAGGTGCCCGAAGGAAAGTCGAAGTTGACCGTTCCTACAATTAATGACAACATTTGAGGTTGCTAAGAAGGGTCGTCCTAAAATCAATGGTATTTGAACTTTGGGATTTGAGACAGGCTCTATGTCTAAAACTATGAAATCGACAGGGAAGTAAAACTGTTCGATCTGTATCAAGACGTCTTTGATAATTCCCAATGGCTTTTTGACAGATCGATCTGCTAACTGAAGAGTGATGTTTGTTGGTTTAATTTCCCCTAACCCAAGTTGACAATAAACAGTATAAGGAAGAAGATTGACACTGGCACCACGGTCGAGTAGTGCACGAGAAATATGGGTGTTTCCTATTTTGCAATCAATCATAGGGCAGCAAGGGTCTTTGTACTTGACTGGGGTAAGATTCGAAAGAGCAGAGCTCGTATTCGCAGTTAGAAAGGCAGTTTTTGGAACATTAGTTGCACGTTTTTGTGTGCATAATTCCTTAAGACATTTGGCATATTGAGGAATTTGTTCAATTGTGTCTAAAAGGGGAATGTTCACACGGACTTGTTTGAAAATTTCCAAGATTTTATCGAAATTTGCCGCTTTCTTCTTATTGTTGAGCCTACGGGGAAATGGAGCTATTGGTTTTTCAACTCTGTGATGAGTTTCATCATTCGGGGAAGAAGATTTATCCAAGGAAACAGAAGGTGGTAAGGTCTAGAAGATGGTATGTTGGTATTGCCAACATTAATTTTCGAAGGTGGGTCGGGTTTGCCGACACTAGGAGAAGAATTGTTGGGATTGCCAACATTTAAGGAAACTTGAGGTTTAGAGGAATTGGCATTCGAAGCTAATGGGTGATCATCAAGATTAGGGATTGGGGTCGAGTTAGAAGGTTCATCAGGGTCGCCCACGTTATTATCAATCCTCTTTCCAGATCGAAGGGTTGTAATAGCGTTGACCGGATTATGGTTTTCGTCCTCACAAGAATTTACAGCACGAGAGTTATATTTTGGATTCACCTCAGGTTGACTCGGCAACTTTCCGTTCTCGTTATTTTTCGCTAGTTCCTTTATCATATTCATCATTTGTTCCATTTGTTTTTCTAACCGCACAATTTCCAGTGACGATTGAGAAGATTGAGAGGATTGGTTTGATGGTAGAAAATTAGGGTGCCTGTATGGTTGCTTGGATTGAGATGCTGTTTGAGAGGTTTGAGAAATTGGAGGCGGAGCTTGATAATTTGGGTTGGGAATAAAGGGTTGCACGTGAGATGGGTTAGCCGAATTATTGGGATTTGACCAAGTAAAATTTGGGTGGTTCCTCCAACCAGGATTGTATGTGGATGAGTAAGGATTATTTTGAGCTATAGCATTGGCTTGGTCCTGAGAGTAGTAGTGGGGTAACCCTTCTCCGGCTTGAGGAGTTTGATTTTCTAAGGGAATTTGACTTGGGTCCACGACATGCACTCCTCTAGTAGAAGTACGAATGGGAACACGAATTGATTCCCATTGCATGTCCTTTCCAGAATAATTTTCTAAGAATTGCCAAGCTTCATCGGCTGTCTTAGACATAAAATCTATTCCACACATTGATTCTAGTTGAGTTCTAGTCTGATAGTTTAGCCCTTCATATGCAATTTGACATAAGTGATCTTTTAGAATTCCATGATGAGGGTAACTATATAATAGCTGGTTGAATCTCTCAAAGTATTTTGAAAAAGTTTCCCCCTCATTTTGACAAAATTGATTTATCTCAGTTCGGATTTTTAGAGTTTTATGAAAAGGGAAAAACTTTTTCAAGAATGCAGTGACAAATTCATCTCAACTTCTTATGGAATGTCTTGGAAGAGAATTTAGCCATCTTTTAGCGCTTTCAAGTAGTGCAAATGGAATTAGCCTTAGCTTGATCAATTCGTTAGATAGTTGTTGCATTTTTGTTGTGGAAGCATACAATTCAAATTCACTCAGAAATTCATAAGCATTTTCAGATCCAGTAAACTTTGGTACCCCTTGGATAAAAGAATGTTTTAGCTCAAAATTGTTTCCTTATGCTGGTGGGAACACAATGACAGTTGGTTGAACGGTCCTAGTCGGATAACATCGATCACGAAGAGATAAGGGTCTATCTATTTGGATATTGAGGTTTTGAAAATTTTGATTTGTTTGGTTTTGATCCCCAAAGTTTGGAAAGTTGTGATTCACTCGATATTGATCCAATTCGGTTGGAAAATTTTGGTTGATTCAAGAACCCCTAGGAGAATTTAGTTGGCTAACACTTTTTTCACTCATTGTTGTTAAATGCAAGCACAGAATTTAGCTACGATGAAATTTTCTGTCCTTAATGGCTCCTAACCCAAAATTATATAGTGACCCGTTTGATTACTTAGATCAAAAGATTTCTTAGCCAGTTAACGGACAGGAGTTATCGGTGCACCAGGAATCACCCTAGCAATGCAGCCGAAGGTTTAAGTACCTTCAGAGTAACAACCGATATAATATTTACGAATCACCGTAATATTTATAAACGGTTATTTCTCTGTCGTAGTCTAGACACCAAGAAATAATTCGTTCCAAATGAATCAACTATCACAATACAATTAAGCCCTAGATGAGCCCGTGACTCCCTTAAGTCAAACGCCTAGCTGTTATTATTAGTTAGATTCTACGATGAAATGCAATTTGTGGGCTAAGGAAAGGGTGATGAAATCCCTCACCTTATGTGAATTGGGGTGTTGCCCTTAACAGAATGAATAAAAAGTGCAGAAATAATAACAATCACACGATTTAATTGCAGAAATTAAAAAAAAATTACATTCAAGCCGCTGCCCCTGCAGAAATTTTTTCAACAATTGTCGATATTTTTTTTTCTTTTGCAGCATAGCACCTGTAGAGTTTTAAAAATTTTCTCACTTTGATCGGCAGTTCTCCAGTGAATTTGGGAAGCGCTAGCGCATTCACACCCCACTTGGTGTGCAACCGCTCCAACAATTTGACTTCAACTATTTGCAATTGTTTGACTTTTGAATTTCTCCACTTCGGTCTTGCTTGTTTTCCTTCCTTCGCTTGATCTTGATTTTGATTTCTTTCTTTCTTTCTTTTTTTAAGAAATTGTTAAAACAAGGAAAGAGATTAAGGAAAGAAAAAAAAGGAATAGAAGACAAAACTAGCAAGATTTTTTTTTCTTGTTTTTGGAGATTGCAATGTCAATAAATAACATCAAATCTGCCAATCAAGAGTTTTTTCAAAAAAAAATGGAAAGGAATAGTATTAGAAGAAATAAATCTAAAGTAAAAGGAAACAAAATAAACGAATAGAGAAAGAGGGAAGGAGATTATATTGAAAACAGGGAACGAAAAAGCAAAAGGAAAGAGTTTTTTTTTATTAATATGTTGAAAAGAAGAAAGAATTTGTAAAAGAAGAGAATGAGATTGAGAAATAAAAAGGAAAGAAATAGGTGAAAATTGGTTACTTTTTTCTTTTAAAATTTGTAAAATGAAGAAAAGGGGTGTATAAAAAATAGGAGAGGAAATGAAGGAAAGAACTGAAAAATTGGTAAGAAATTAAAAGAAAAAGTGGCAATTTTTTTTATAAAAGTAAAGCAATGAGAGAAAATAGCAAGCAAATTAAAGATGTGAAAACTAAAAAGGTGATTGCAAAATGGAAAGAAATTTGGGTAATGGAATTATTCAGCAGCAACGAGAAAGTTTAGAAAGAAATTTGTTTTTTTTAAGGGTAAGAGATTTGCAACAGAAGGAGATTTGTGAGAAGAAATTATAAGAAAATGGCAAGAATTTGTACAATGGGAAGAATTTAATGACAAAAATTTTCTTTTTTTCTGATTTGTAAAAGAATAAAGAGAACGTAGAAGATTGGGAAAAGAAATGGAAAGATGGAAAGAAATAAATCAAAAATTGAAAGGTTTTTTTCCTTTAGAATTGAAAAGAAGGAAGAATTTATAAAAGAAAAGAAGGAGATTGAGAAATAAAAAGGAAATAAATAAATGAACGAAAAAAAAGGAAATAAGATCTGGAAAATTTGGCAAGTTCTATTTTTTTTTTTTTTGCCTAAAGTAGGAATAAATTCGCAAGAGGGAACAAACAATTGTAAAAATTGGGAAGGAAGGAATAGATGAGATTAAAGAAAAGAAACTAAGAGACAAAAGTGGCAAGAAATTTTTTTCTCTTCTCTTGTTAGATGATTCTAGCACCAATGTTTGATACAAAATCAACTAATAAAGAGATTTTTCTTAGCAAAACAAAAACAAAAACAAAAATAAAAACTAACAAGAATCAGATATTAAATAAACAATAAAATTTAATCATTACCTCCCCGGCAACGGCGCCAAAAACTTGATCGTCGCTAATCTATGAATTAGAAAAGCGCGACATTTAAATTAAATTCTGCAAGCATACAGGTGTGTAGCATACAGGTCGAACACAGGGAGGTGTTATTAAAAATTATTATCTATTTATTCTTGGGCGAGTTAGACGGAGTTTGGAGTTGTTGTTTTTTGTGTTGTTGAAATTACTCTGAATCTAATCAGTATCAAATTCAAAAATTGAAAAGAAAAGGAACATTACTAGAAACTAGAACAATAACTGAAATTAAAAGTAGGATTCCTGTTGAAACTAATCAAACAGTGAATCGGTAACAAGCAGTAATAAAAGACAATAACAATATGCGTTCTACCCAAACCTAATTAGGTAGATAACACAAATTGTTATGAAATAAAAATAACAATAAAACTAGAAAAGAAAAGACTTTTATTAGAGCAAAGGAGAATACAGAATAGAAAATGAATGCTTTTACAATGGGACATCATGTATATTTATAGAGATGTAGACCAAATCCTAATCAAATCAATGACTAAATGGCCCTCTTTTCTCAAGAAGTAATATCATATCTCTTGCCTTCCTTGACTAGACTTGTTTGGAAATAATTCTTTTAAGAATATCTGATGCATATCTTGGTGAATATTTTCCAAATCCTCCGTATGGCTAGTTGATAGGTAATTAGATTGCATGCGATTAATTATTCCAAACAAGGATGCTCATCAAACTCCCAAGGCAACAAAGGATGAAATCTTCAAAATTGATCTTTTCTTGGCAATAAATCAATCAGAAATTCTTCTAATTGGAAATTGAAAAATGAATGTTCTGAAGTGATTTCCATGACTACTCCTGAAATGTCTATTAGTGAATATCATACATACACATGAATATGTGTATATATAATATAACACTAATTAATATTCTTCATGGCAAAGGGCCAGTGTGAACGCGTTCCGTTTCTTTGGCAAAAAGTGAGCTCGACGGGGATCGAACTCGGGTCTCTCAGTACAAATTTCTATGCAATTACCATTGAGCTATAACGTCTTTTGTAATTGAGATGGGTTTAATACGGAGAAGTAGCTTTTTATCTGTAGTTGGCCTTTAATTTGAAACGAAGGAGGCATTTCTTGCCAACCTGTAAAAACACACAAAAGTACCCAAAGTATCATTTATTTATTTACAAAAGATAAAATATAAGAGCATAAAATAAACACATTTCTATGTTGATCATGTTGAAATAAACATTTGTTGATTAAATATATATATATATATATGTACGATATGAATTGAAATATATATACGATGTGAGTTGAAATATATATGCGATGTGAATTGAAATATGTATACGATGTGAATTGAAATATATATATGATGTGAAAATTGAAGTATATATACGATGTAAATTGAAGTATACATACGATTTAAATTGAAATATATATACGATGTGAATTGAAATATATATATATATATATATGATGTGAATTGAAATTCGAATTAAATTGAAATTCGAATTAAATTGAAATAGAATTGGAAATGAATTTGAAATCCAAACTAAATTGAAATGAATTGAAATTCGAATTAATTGAAATGAATTGAAATTCGAACTGAAATTCGAATTGAAATTGAAATAGTATTCAAATTCGAATTAAATTGAAATAGAATTGAAATTCAAATTAAATTGAAATAGAATTGAAATTGAAATAGAATTGAAATTCGAATTAAATCGAAATAGAATTGAAATTCAAATTAAATTGAAATGAATTTGAAAATCAAAATGAAATGAATTTGGAATTCGAATTGAATTGAAATGAATTTGAAACGATTTATAAAATTCGTTTTAAAGGGAAATCAATGAAATATATGTAATATATATTATATATATAATGGCCTGAATAGAACGCGCCGCGCTACGGTAGTTCGCGAATTTCAACCATTGACTTCGAACGGACATTTCAGGAGATCCAACCGCCGAATTCTCCTAAAACTGAAACCATTAGGTTCGTATAGAGAAGAGCTTTCTAAAGAATATTAGAGATTTGAAATCTAATGGTTGGATTTGGAATTATGTCCAAATCAATTTTGGAATAGGTCGCTGTAAGTGCAGTTTGATGGCCGTTTATGGAAATCGACTGTACAGGCCTTGATAAAATTACTAAAAATATCAATAATTTGTGTAAAATCATAATAAAGGATTTGGAAAGAATTAGGATGAAAATTTCCATATTTGAAAAGACAAAAATATATTTTTATCGAAATGAACTAGTTATGAACTAGAATTAAAATCCTATATTTCTAAATAAATAAATTGGATTTGAAGTGGTTTTAAAAATAACTTGAATTTCCAATATATGAATTGGAATGGATTTGAACCGAAATTATCTTCGGATTATTTCGTTATTAGATTCCGTGATTATACGGATATTGTGTAGGAATTTGAAAGACATATATATCGTTATTCCAATACGATATTTGTTGATTTCAGAATTTGATATTGAATATAAGCCGATATATTTTCTAATCAGAGCCTTGTATTTAATATCGAATTGGATTTTGGGTTTGTCATGAATGGTGTCTTCGTTAACACGGTTCTTAAACCCTAATGAGAAAAGAATATATTTAATCTTACCCGTTAATTAGTATTCAATTGGAATTGAATTGAAATTGGATTTTGGGTTTGTCGTGAACTGTGTTTAAATGACATTAGTTCTTTAACCCGAGTAAAAGCATGATTAATTTCCAGAAAGTTGAACAATCAACAAGAAATGATTTTAGAGATTGAAACCAATTGGAGTTTGAATGAATCTTTAATTAGAATGTGATTGTATAGATGGTAATTAAATTACCAAAACATGGAATGTGATTGAACCAAATACACTTTGTTGCTGATATTGATTTTGATTGATTAACTGTTTGGATTGTGCTCGACCAGTTTATGAGCAAAATACACGCTTTTACATTTAGCATTGGGTTGGGTAGAAATACTGGAAGGCTAACATCTTGTGAAACACTTCACGATTTGACTATGAGATGTGTAGCAACGTTGTTATGTTCATTTCAAATTTAATGAATGATTGTGAAATGATATTTTTCTTAAGTGAAAAGAATGTATTCCCGATTTTGGACAGGGAATGTTTTATAAAACAGAAAGGATTTTGAGGGCTAAAACCCGATGATTTTGAAATGATTTGGAAATGTATTATGGTTTTAAACTGTAGTTCATCACATATTCGATTAGTTGCTATTAATGATGTATCTGTTTGGTGTTGGAGAATTTATTCTCTTGCTTAACACCGTTCTTTGAGACGTACGAGCTCAAAGGATATGTGATTAATAGTGACTAATCATATGTGTGAATTGTTGATGTGAAGTACAATATATTGAAAGTACTTGTGATTATTATGTTGTGAAATGATTTTCCCTACTTCGGGATATGAAATGATTTGGTATGTGGCTAGAGATTCAAGTAACCCGGACGACTAAAAGTATGGGTGAGATGGGTGTGTATGCTTCCATGCATGGGAGGTGCGTCATCGGTGTAGCCTGCACCATAGTGGGAGGTGCACACATATATATTGAGTTGCTTAGGTGTGTGCCCTTTGCCTTGTCTAGGGGGAGCCCGATATTTGGTTGCATAATTGTTTGTATGCATTGTTACATTTTGGAATTCACATTTCTAAATGATTTGATTTGAGATCCCGAAGTGAAATCCATGTTGTTATAGAAAGTTAGATATGTATTTCAAATGATTTGAAATGGAAATCGGAGAATAAAGTCCAAAGGAATAATTTCTGTAAATTGAATTGGATTTGGAAAATCTAAGTGTGGTGATTAATCTAAACAGGTAGATTGGTATATTGCATGTTGATTGATGCATAGTAGATCCATTTATCTATATTGATTGTTGTTTATACACGGGCATTCATGGGGGTAAACCCGTTCCGCGTTAGCAGCGTGGTCCTATGATTTGCCTTATCATTTATATAAGTTTATAACTTTTTAGAGTTTCTCACACCAGTCCCATGACTGACCTGTAGTTTGCTTTTCTCTTGCAAACTCGGATATCTCTATTTTCCACACGGGCAGTCGAGAAGTTTTATGTTGCAGATATATGAGTAGGATTTTGGTTTGAAGCTTAAAGCTGTGTTCAGTGCATTTATCGTCTTCCGCTGTGTTACTTTGTTTATTTTCCATTGTGAATTATATTACATTTGATGTAAATTAATCTCCCACTGTATTATATTTCGATATACTCTGATATATTCTTTACTCTGATGTATCATTATTATGATGTTTATAGTAGTCTTCTGTTATTTTTTCTGATGTGTTGTATGCCCAGAGTTTGGGTATCCAGGTTTGGAATGGTCTTTGTCGGTTTAGCGATCGATTAGGTCCAGGCGAAATCCGTGTCGTTACATTTTTCTTGACCAGAATTTTGAGACGGACGCAATAGCGCAGTCCATTTCCCTTAATTTCGAATATTAAATTAATTATTATTTAATTTATCCTCTTTAATGCTAACAAAATTACGGGGTGTTACAGTTCCCCTAATTGGATTTAGACCCTAAATAACCATAGATCCACAATTCTTAACTAAAAGAAGAAGGGAAGAAAGAGGTGAAGTTCAAATAGACTAGATCCAGGAAATTACCTGACTTTGAATAGAATTCTGAGCACCTTCTTTATTAATATTCATTCTTTTCCTCCAAATCTTGAATCAGAATTTTCCTAAACTTATTATTCTATTTTTGTAAAGAGATTTGATGAGGAAGAAGCATGGCAGAGTATAGACGTCGTCTCAGAAAATATGATATTTAGGCTAGGCTCTGCTAGCCTATTTATAGGTATTCATGATCTTATTGTACATGCCGCGCTGAGTCAGCAACGAACATGGTTAAGAAAACAATCCATATTCATTAATGAATCTGCCTGCATCTGGGGTGGGGTCGACCCCCATGTGTATGTATCGAGCCTAGCGTCGACCCTAGGGTCGACCCCCTTGGGTCCCACTTTTCTTCTTCTTTTGCGTATGATGTTCAGTTTAAATCGGTTTAAGTTATATTCATATATTAGGTTCTTATATGTATACAAAACCCCTAATGACCATTTTACTCGTATATATATACGCACAACTTTAACTGTGTTTCCATCAGTCAAAGGTGTTGTAACGTTATTTGATTCTTACCATATTTCTTTGATTGCAACCTTATTTTGAACTTTTCTCATGTATATATATATATATATATTTATACATATATACATATATATTCTCATATACATACATACATATATTTTTATATACTTCCTAATATGTATACATTTCCTTGTATGTGCGTTTATACATATTTTCTCTGTAGAACATGTGTTATTTTATTCGTTTGCATTAAAACGAAAATATGGTGCTGGCAGGGATCAAAACTTGCACCTCTCACTTGAAAGTCACTTGTTCTAACCAACTGGACTATTTAGGCTTTTGTTAACAAAGGTTAGAACAATGTTGGTCATTGTTCTTTTCTTATTCCTCCTTTTCATGTTTTTTACAATATTTCATTTAAACCATTGCATGTAACCTTATCAATTTGCAAGCATCTTTTTCATTCATTTATTAATGCAAAATATTTGTAAACCATTGAATGCAACTGATTTCTTCTTTCATTTAATGCATGCATTACATTGTTATTTAAATTAATATTTTCTTCTTTCTCAACGCATGTATATATTACATGCACTCATGTATAATCATTATCTTATTTTTCTTTTAAATCATGCATATATATATACATATATGCACGTTTTAAATATTTAATTGTCATAAAATGCGGGATGATACATTCCTGGATCTGTTCAATTTAAATTTCTCCTCTTTCTTCCCTTTTCCTTTTGGTCTGAGAATTGTGAATAATGGTTACCTAGATTCTAGATCCAATTAAGAGAACCATGAAATTCTAGGTCTGGACCAGATTCATGAATTGGAAAGCAATTAGGTGAGTGGATTTAAGTTATGCCTTTTTGATAATGGTATATTTATCATTTGGCATTCCCTCTTAATATGTATAATAAACCTGCTAAAATGTTTAACCTATTATAAACTATTTAAATGATTAATCTGCTAAACAGTTGATATTTATGGAAAATTGTGCATTAAAATTGTTTAGGACATGTTAAAAAGATTTCTGTTGTATATAGAACCATCTCAAGAACCCATTAATTGGCATATTATGTACGTGAACCCTTGACTGTAAGAATTAAATAATTATATGTTAATCTATTATATTCGAATAATTAAATGATTGGATAATTACATGTTATTCTTTTAAAGTTGGGTTAATTACACGTAAGGAAGAACATGCGACATGATAATCAGTTAGAATGGACATAATATGATATTAAGTATGATATGTAAAAATAGAATTACAGTAAAAATTTAAAAGAATGGATATGCCTAAATTATATGGAAAATTTATAGTAATTAAGAAATTGCAACTGCATTGAGACATGAGGTTAAATTCAACTTATGGTAGAAGTCTGCCCGGAACCGCCGGACAAATCCAGCATCCACAAGTGGTTAATTTAGTGTGAAGGGTCTAGTGCATATACATACATATATTGGTACTAAGACACGAGGTTAAGTTCAACTATTGGTAGAAGTATGCCCGGAACCGCCCAACAAATCCAGCATCCACAATTTGTTAACATAATGTGAGAGGTCTAGTGCATATATATATATACATACATAAATATATATATGTATGTGTATATATATATGTGTGTTTGTGTGTGTAATGGGAAATGAATAAATGACATTAATTGTAATGAATGGATGTTACAACAGAATATTAATTGGAAAGAACGGGGAATGATAATAACCTGTTATGATTAATAATGAAAATATTATATAATAGGTAGGCATGTCCTAAGGACAAGTGGAAATTATAACATAAGTTATAATAAATGAAAAGCAAACTTATTAATAAACCTAAGTTAGTAAAACTAAGTTAATAAGTTACAACAAAAGTTGTAGTGACAGTGTAAGACGGAATTATGATTAAATAAGAAAGAATGAGGTGAACATATGGAATTAAATAAGCTATATTTAATCATACATAATAAGTGAAATGGTAAACAGAAAACATAAGGATTGAGATCAAATATACTTAATTATATATTATGTGGAACATGTTATTGTAACTATGAAATCGGACAAGGAATTATATAGTAATAATATAAAGAGAGTGTAGATTACAGACCTTGGATTACAATCTAGAAAATAGCATGTTATGGGCTTGTTAATAAACTTAAATGGATTAAGTTATATAACTAAAATTAATAAGCAAGAGGGGTCCATTCTTTAAAGATATAAGGGGCTCGGAGTGAACTTGGTAACTTGAATAAGATGTTAAAATAATTGGAAATAATGAAGTTAATTGGAAATCAGATGAGGTAGAGCAAGCGCATAATTAAACATTTGGACATAGGATCTAATAACATGTTAGTGTGATGCGCTTGGGCCAGTTCGTACGTCTGAAGGTGAAAAACCCAATGGGGTAGATCACCGGGGTGTCTAGAGACATGGGAGGAGCACGTCCACTGTATTACTTGGCTCGACTTATGGCTCGATTTTTTGGTGGGACTGGAAGGAAGCATGTGGCTTTCGAGGGATGTGGAGGGTACTCCTGGTAGTCCTCTGGGTGGTGGCGGTGCTTAGGCTGTGCTCGCATAGGTTGGGTCTACGCGTTACTAGCCAGTGAGTATACCTTGACTACAAAAGTAGCTTTGTAGTCAGAAGGTTTTGACGAGATGACACTAGGGTGACTCAGCAATCGCCTCAGTAGGAGGCTAGGACACGACCAACACTGGGTAGTAGATCGTGGGGTACCCATCATCGGCAGTCGGTGGGATGCGAATAGACTAGAGCTAAAACCAAACGCCATCAACCTTTCACTATCGAAGCACGGTAGTACCATAGCCACTGAATACATGGTGGCACCAACACCAATTAGATGTTTAGGTTGTTTGTTAGGGGCACGTCACTTAGCTCTTGTAGTCTTTACTAGTTCAGGGTGGGGTCGGGTGGGACCATAGCCACTGAAAATGCAGACCATAACATCTGTGAACATATAACTGAAAAAGCTCCTGACCGAGTTCCATGTTTCTGATACAGCCATGTTATGGAACTCGGTGCACAGTAGATAATACGTGGAGATACATGCATACCGTTTCCAGATGATGTATTGTAAAAGTTAAGGCATCGAGTACGATTAATGATACGTTCGTGAGAAAGTCTAAATACATTCATGTATGCTCTGGGTGGTGTATCATAGACTACAGAGCATTACTCTGTGATGGGATCTGAATCGATTGAAGGTGGCAGTCCATACGCTTATGTAGCATCGCGATGGTCATTCTATGCGGAATGCAGAGTTGTTATACAGAGATCTATACGTCGTTCTAGCATAGGCTGAGGGATTGCGTATATTTACATGGTGTTAAGGCGGAGAGCGTGCGAGTGGGGTACAATAGGGTGTACTTTAATGTTGGAGGTAGCTACATATATATTGTATTAGGTTAATCCACTGGGAAGTAGATGGGTACGACGTGTGTTTATGCCTTGAGTGTTGTTAACCCAAGTAACCTAAGAAATAAGAAAATGTAACTGAACAGTATATATATATGGTTATTCAAATATGTAGTTTAAATCCAGTCACCAAAACTTGTGTGCTGACCCCTTCCTCATAACATAATCGCAGGTTAGATTTGTGGCAGAGATATGATAGCTTTGGATACTAGTTAGGCGGTATTATTATTTGGGTAAGGCTATATTTGATTATATTATTCCATTCCCCTGTGAGATTCTTTTGAGCTCTGATATGATTATTATCTTGTCTTTTCTTTAGAATACTAGGCAAACCAACACGAGTTTCGATTGATTAGATTTTTGAAAAAAATTCGGTCTATCGGAATTCAGGTTGTTACATTTGATATTAGAGCCTAGGTTTAGGATTCTTGCATAAATAATGAGCGAACGTATTTGTTTTTTTAATATAAATATTATATATATATATATATATATATATATATATATATATATATATATATATATACCAAGACCCATAAGAGGAGCCCGCTAAATAGTAGGAGCAAAATGTGGTTAGAATTGGGATACTCGTTTTGTACACTAAAGAAATGAATATGGAAATCTGAGACACTTAGGTAATTTAGGTGGGAGGTGCACAATAAGCTTTCTATTGGAGAAAGATAGATCCCGTATGTTAGTACTTCAGTTTAGTGGGTTTTGCAGTAAAACCTTATAAATTGGAAAAAGGTTAAAAAGAGAAAAAATAAATGGATTAGGAATATATACAGTTGAGAGAATTGACTTTGTGGGAGTGGCTAGGAAAGCCTTGTTAAGTTGGAACCCCCCTTGGAGTCCAACCCCATTGTTAAGTTTTAAGAACTTAAAATTTTAAAAGCTTTTGGAAGATGATTTATGATGATTTCAGTTTTTAATCTTAGAAGTGTTTATGGTGTTTAAATTATGTAAAGAACATATTTAAAAAGTACATATTGAGTTTTGATGTAAAATGGGGTATATTTTAGAAACAATGATTTCATGTGAAATTTTGTCTAAAATAAATTATCTCAGAAAAAGGTGCACATTATAGAGCATATATAGCTTGCTAGTTTTCAAGTTATATGGTATGAAAAAGTGTTGCATTTTGTTTATAGCTAAAATTTTCATTAAAGAATGTTTTGAAATCTTTACTATTTTAACAATCATTTTTGATAATTGTTTTGACATAAAATTTTGCTTGGCGAGCAAAATAAGTTGTAGAAATTATGAATCGGGTAGATGTTAACACCAAATTTCGTACCAGTCAAATATGAAGAAGTGGAAGCATTAAAGATGAAAGGGTAAAGGATTTCAGATAAGAAACCAGGTTTCTGCAGAAAAGAGCGAATCTAAGGAGTTACCGGAAGCAAAGTTTGGGAGTTAACAACAAAGCCACAAGGCAAAGTGGAAAAGCCAAAAGAAGATGCCGACAGCTGAAGGTAGAAAGTGGGATTGAAGATCCCGAAAGGTCATGACGGAAGAAAGCTTAAGATCGATATGGAAAAAGTAGACACTGGCAAGATAATGCCGACGCTAAAAGGGGCACCGTGTAGGAACTCCGGAAGCATTACTCCTGGTACCGGAAGTTGGTGACAAGAGGATTACCAAAAGCAATTGATCTAAAACATAAGCAGGAGGAAAGAGCCTATCTTTATAACTGAAGACAAATACCGTAAGCCAAAACTAACACCCTTTATCACTACAAAAGATTCCAAAATCCATTGCTTAAGCCGCGAGGTATAGAGGTGGACCGAGACCAGAGGTCCCGAAACCGAAAGCCACCACGGCCAAGCTCAAATTCCGAGACCAAACTACCAGAAGGTACGGCATCAGAACCACTCCCGTGAGTCCAAAATTGATATTCCGAAGGCAAAGAAGCATCCGTGAAGACATTTGATAGGAAGAAAGGTGGTCGAAACCTTTCTACCAGAACCGAACTTCACATGCCGAAACCTTGATTCCGCATTCAAAATGGGCTTCTACTGGGTCCACAACAGAAGTAGGCCCAATATGCCTTTAAATAAGACCGCAGGGTCTCATTTTGGTGACCGAATTCTGATTCCTCGTTCTTTTCTCATATTGTAGAGAGCAAACCATAATTTGTCAATCAATTTGGGGATTTCTTATGTAACCTCCTCTATGAATAAAATCATCAAAGCCATTAAAGTGGACGTAGGTTCAAATCAAACTGAGCCACTATAAATTGTGTGTTCTTACTTTTCCTGCGTACTATATTGTTCTTCAACATATTTCTGTACGTATTCTGTTATGCTATTGAATTACCACAATACCCTTACATAAGCCGTTAGGTTCTTAGCAACCTGACGCTTTCCTCACTATATAATCCTTTCCACACCAACCTCTCCCCAAGTCTTAAATCACCAGATATCCTTCCGCAAGCTTCCTACCCTGTAGCAAGCCTAGGCGACCCTTCTGCAAGCCGTCAAACTTCCTCACTTGTGTTGTGCTTAGGAAACCTCTATCCCAAGGTAATTATTGGTCTTCGAGTTGCAAAAGCATTATACTCCCCTCTTGAAAGGAGAGTAAATAATCTTCGGGCTTCGGATCTTGATATCTAGGAAATGGTGAACTAAATCAAGCTCCTGGGAGCTGAATAATCCTATTTTTCCCTCAGTTCCATTTCCCTAGACATATCTCCAGCATTAACAAAAAATATCATTAACATTTTGGCGTTGGAAGGAGGGCTTGAACCTCCAATCCCTATTCCTACCTTTAACCCTTTAGGTAACCTTGCCACGCTTCTAACTGTGCTATTCCGTCCCGGATTGGACTAAGCTTTGAAGAATCAAGATTATAGATAAAGAGTCTCAATAAAGAGCATATAAAGATTGATCAACCCCTTGAAGCATCATTGATCCAGGCATTTTAAAGAGTAGTGTAACCTTGAATCTCCAACCTTGTTCCCTATACTTTCTCCCCGAACCTTCATTTCTCTCCCCTTTGTTCCTATCTTAAACCTTCCGTCATAAGACCTTTACCATTGTTACCCTTTGTATCATAAGAGGAACTCCCAATGTTACTACCAAAACTAACAGCAGAATGTGCTGGCAGTGAAGAGGTATCGAATGACCGAAAGCTCACCAAAAACTCTTCAAGAAGTAGGGCCAAGTACTAGGAGGAGCTAAGAGAAGGAGGAAATAACCCAAAAAGATGCGTCAACAAAAATCCTCCTTGGGGAAAGGACCATAAAAGCAACAGGATATAACCGGCGGGATTTATCCGCAATTGTCATTCGGACAAGATCACTCCAACAGTCAAAAGCAATAAACCCATTAGATTAAGCCCGACGAAATATTCAGTAATGATCTGCCTAAATACCGATACACCTGAAGGTTAGGGCATCAAAGGTATTAAACCAAGAGAGCGCAAGGATCATTCTGAATCAACTTCCGGAGCACCTACCGAAAAAATACCAAAAGGCTGCATTCACAAATATCAGAAGCGTCACTAGAAACCACCCTCCGAGAATCCAGGATACAGCAAAAGCTCTGTCAAAAGACTAACCAGGACCCAAGCAAGATACAGGCTATCCGTACTGATTTATCTAGTACCGAAAAACACAGTGGCTTCGAACCAACAGTTATCAACATACATCATGTGGGCAAGCCCCTCTAAGTAGTCACGATAAAGTCGGAGGCCTACATCCGAAAGCTTACGTCTGAGAGCCAATGTTCAGGAGTTGTTACCAAGGGTTTAAACACCATCCGAAAACTGTAACTTATGCTCCAAAGACGGCCAGAAGCCAAATGCCCGAAACTAAGAAAAAGAGGCGGCCGATAAAGGCCC
This sequence comes from Allium sativum, assembly GCA_030737875.1. Classification (NCBI taxonomy): domain Eukaryota; kingdom Viridiplantae; phylum Streptophyta; class Magnoliopsida; order Asparagales; family Amaryllidaceae; genus Allium; species Allium sativum. The sequence continues at coordinate 532,736,084 of CM060923.1, read as the reverse complement.
CCATAGGCCCAATAGCCTAATAGCAGAAGGAGCCCAGAATCGCTATAAATAAGACCACGGGGTCACATTTAGAGGGGTCAACTTTCCTTCGCACTAGTACTCTTAAAAGAAGCTTAATGCTTAGATAAACAGAAGAAGTTCTCCTATTACATTCATGTACCGCAAATGGAAGTTTAAAGGGATCTTCTTATGGGAAAATGCTCTGTAAATCTACTTTATTACTTCCAATCATCACTGTTGTAGTTTACTGCTCATTTTCCAGATAAGTATGGATTCCCATCTTAATATGTCCTTGAATGGGAAGGAATATCTCCTTCTGGGACCGTAGACCCATTCTGATAGTATTTAACTATCCCACTCCTCCAGATTTCGATATCTAGGGTGGAGATCAGACTTAAACCCAAAATAGCCAAACCACTTAATTTTTTCTTTAGATCTGCCCCAGTTGATCCATCTCCGATGTTGATGAAAAATATCGTTAACATTTTGGTGCTAGAAGGAGGGCATAAACCTCCGATCCTTTGGTTAATCCCATCACATATCTACCTGAGTTGTTCCATCCTGGATTGGACTGTCTTTAGAGAAGCAAATATATGAGTAGGAGATCCTGATAAAAGTTTTTAGGATCTCGAGAAGTTAAGTCAAAAACCACCAACCCTAGGGTGATGGAGGAGCAAAGGTTATGAGCAGAAGCCTTGCGGGGGATAAAGAGGAAGAGAAAAATGGAACTACATGCTCGCGATACTGGGGATGTTAACTTTTTCCACATAGGACAAACCTTAGCGCTACCTCCCAGCGGATCTGCATCGGAGGATGCTAGTGTTTTCTCTCACCTAAAAATGCTCTCTACGGACAAGTTAAGGGAATGACACTCGAACGAGAAATAATGGATGATTTCAACCACTTTGCCAACAAACGGTCAAAAGAGATGTCACCTCAAATTCCAATATGTTCCGAAAGGAAATAACGGAAGTCTAGGCACTACAGCTAAGCTAAGTCATAGGAGGATTAGACCCCAACAGCAAAGAGAAGACGTATGCCAAGGATACCCAACGAATACTACCTCACTACTTCAATGGAGAATGTTTACTTCCTAACTAAACACGAACTCAACTATTGGCCATTCATGAAGAAGAAGCCCAAATATGAGGGGAAAACCGGAGAGCCTTATTGCCATTACCATCTGATGAGCAAAACGAGACTAATCACTACAGAACCCTCGAGGAAACCATCGTTAGATTCGTCAGCCAGGGCCAGTTACGAGAATTCATGAAAAGATCAAGGTAAATTCGTTAGCAATCATTGGGAAAAAGATTACCAAATATGTTTAAGGGTACCAAAAACACTCTTCCCGGAATTCGCAAGGAAATCCAAAAGGAGTCAAAATGTAAGTGGATTAAATCCCACGTAATCGCCAAATTGGTCAGGACGAGGCATCCCCCAGAGTGGGTGACTTATTAGTCTTTCTCCATGCCTAAATCAGAGGGGGTAGGGTTAATGCATCAAAAGTGTAAGCCTCCGTTTCAGACCAGAAATGGTGTGGCGGTGCATCTAACTTTAGCATACCCTGCCTCTGCTCGCAGAATAGTAAGCCCTACCTCTGCTAGAACTAAGCACGTCCTACCTCTGCTCGTAGAAGATCACATCCTAGCTCTGCTCGTAGAAGAGCACGTCCTACCTCTGCTTATGTTCCGCATTACTCATAGAAGGTAGTGCAAACCCCTATCATCACCTACGATGGTCAGGATAGGGCACCTCTCGAAGGGGGTGGCGTGTTGGCTCTATCAGTGCCTATGATGATCGTAAGAGTAAAACTTAGTTTTGTGCCTACGATGGCCTCGTCCAAATTTCTAAGACCTTTCCATCACCTACGATGGTCAGGATAAGGCGCCTACTAGAGGGAGATCGGGTAAGTCCTTGGGCCCTGCTTGTGGATTTGTAAGCCAAGAGCACCGAACGCACAGGCTTAGGGAGTGGTCAACAAAGCACATCCTCTACTTTGACATCAAAAGCCCAGGGAGTGCCTCAAGAAGCGCGTGCGGCCTCTGCTACACCAATCGGACCCAAAAAGAATGCCAAAACAACAAATACCGGAAGGATTTCAATCCTCTACATATCAATACTGGAATCTGGGTCGATTCGTCTCTTCACCAATAACAGAAGGGGTTCCGATCCTCTACATATCAATACCTGAATCTGGGTTGATTCGGCTCTTCATAAATACCAGGAGGGTTCTGATCCTCTATATAAAAATACCTGAATCTGGGTCGATTCGGCTTTTCAGAAATACCAGATGGGTTCCGGTCCTCCACAAATCAATACCCGAATCTGGGTTGATTCGGTTCTTCACGAATACTGGAAGGGTTCTGATCCTCTACATATCAGTACCCAAATCTGGGTCGATTCAGCAGTTCACAAATACCAGAAGGGTTTCGGTCCTCTACATATCAATACCCAAATCTGGGTTGATTCGACTCTTCACAAATACAGGAAGTGTTCCAGTCCACTACAATCAATACTCGAATCTAGGTCGATTTTTCTTTTCAAAAATGCTGGAAGGGTTTCGGTCCTTTGCATATCAATACCCGAATTTAGGTTGATTCGACTCTTCACAAATGCCGGAAGAGGTTTCGGTCCTCTACATATTAATACCAGAACCTGGGTTGAATTGGTTTCTCAACAAAGTCCCAAAGCATGCCCATGGTCTTATGTCTCGGTACCTAAACCGGGGATGATCCTAAAGTAAATCACAGCTGGATGTGGGGTTCCAATGTCATTACGGTCAACCCAAACTTAAGTATTGTCAACAAGAAGGAATTGCTCGTCTTTCCCAGAAATTCGGATAGGGATCAAGGTTTACAAACAAGGATGAACTTATGATCCTCTTAGGGAAGTGTCTTTAACTTAAATGTTTATTAGTTTGTTTTCTTTTCAACATATCAGTTCATTACATAACTCTAAAAAAACGACATCATATCGTAACACCGGTTCAAGGAAGAACTGGGAAAAAGATTCCAAACATTTCTAATAGTATCCTTTAACTGACTCTTACCTTTGTTCTAGGCATTCTTTTGTTGGGAGTTTTCCCAATGATAATTGTTACATAAAGAAACCTTTTACTAACACCTAACACAAATAGATTTCCATTCATTACAACACCCTGAGTTATAGTGATATTGTTCCTAAAAATAGCGATACATCATATAACTCGCGACAAACTGATAGCCTCACCGCAGGTCACGACATAAACCATTACACAGACATAATCATTGTTTTTTATTTTTCACATTACAAACATATAGTAAAAATCTCTCATTCCGAGTCGGGGTTTTGCAAAGCAAATTCCAAAGAAGCACAGTCCTCTTTAGCTTTCTTCAGCTCATCCTCTAACTTGTCGATTTGTTGGTACAATCCAACAACAACCGCGTTTGAGCTCTCGGGGGATTTTGTTGCTAATATACGTTGTAAATTGCAAATAATTTCATCTTTTCTTTCAGTTGCTTTTCCACAAAGGACACTTGTTCTATGAGGTTTGTGATTGTCACCTTTTGGAGGTAATACATCTTTTTGTAGCCCGATAGGGAAGCATTACCAAAAATATCTTTCCAACCAATGGCATTCATACTTTCTTCCCTAAATTGTGAAGAGGGTGTCTGGAATGAGTCCTCTTAGACATAGACAAGATGAAGATTGTAATACCAAAATTTCAAACACCAATTATATTCTAACTACATCATACAAGGAAAGAAAAGCAATCACATAACCTTTATCAATTCATACACACCATAGATATCACATCCACGCTAGCATATCACCAACACCATAAACCATCAAGTATCACAAAATCAACACAATTCACGGACAGTTCAAAAGAAAATGCATGCTTGATACAATAACACTCAAAATCCCTTATTAAAAATGTTTGCGCTGAACCAAGCTCCTTGAATTTTCCCCTGAATTTCTAAATGAGGAATCTAAAAACATAACTGTGACTCACGTCTTCGGAGAAACAAAGAATTGTTGTTATATGGGAAGCCTAATTATTAATGAAATTCAAGGAAAAGGAAAGCACTTCGAAAGCAAAAGCCATACCTATGCAACATCAACATCGGATCGATCGGAAGTCCTCTTCTTCCCAGGATCTAAAGAACCGTCGTCCTTAGAGGGCAATTCTTATGATACGAGAGTAGATTTTTCGGCACCCTTTCCGGACCCTTCTTGCTATCCCTCATGACCTTCCATTTCTCCGTCTTCTATGTTCTCATCCTTCCCTTCTTCCTTATAATCATCAAAAAATTCATCAACAAACAACGACGCATGATCTGTCTTGTATGTTGGGGGAACCTTACGCTCCCGTCTCACTTGATCAATCTTCTCTAGAAATCTGTCTCGAATACAGGGATCAGTTGAAGAAAAGTTAAATTCCGAAGGCCTTTTGTAATTGTCTGAGAAAACAACGATGAGGGCATCTTCATAGTACTCCGTGGCTATGTTGTTAAGGTGGACGTTCAAAAAAATTGAAATTCTATCACTGGCCTCGCAAATGATTCTCTTTGCGTTGGAAAGCTGAGTGTTCATTTTGCTCATCTCGGCAGCATAGTCATCCTCCAGTTCCAATTTCTCTGCCTTAAGGACCCCAAGCTGCTTTGTCAACTCCTCCTTAGCCTTCCTCTCCTCCTCTAGCCAACTCCTTGCGTTTGTTATCCCCCTCCATCTTCTTCTGTAACAAATCATTCACTTTATCTGACAACGCCCTATTCTCTTCCCTTACAGTATTGACCTCAGTCGGTGAGGTGGAAACTAATCCTCGGGAGGCGTACTAAGTTCTCATCATCTAAAGAAGAGAAGAAGGTTATATCTCTTTAAAAAAAGAGGTGAAGAGAGGGGTGTATGTATGTATAATACCAAAAGAAAATCCTGATCTGTTGTCTGTGGAAATCCACCAAGTCCAAAGTGGTAGAAGTTGAGGCAATATTCACAACTTCGAGGGAAGAAAGAGCCAGTTCCACAAGCTTATCAAATTTTGGGGTCGGTAGAGGAGGTACGGAAAGATACTAGCTGGGAGGAAGATGGTGCCGAAAGATCAAGCCTTCCCCCATCTGTTTCGCCAAAAGCATCAAAAGGGATAGGGCCACAAGTGAATTTACCCTCTAGGGAGACTTCTGGGGAAGGATCAATATCAACCATCTGTTCGTCAGCTATGGTAGAAGGATCAAAAGTCCTCCTTGTTTTCGAAGTAGCAGTAGTATCTCCCGAAAAGTCAACCGACTCGTCACACTTGGGCTTCTTCGATGGAGGATGCACGATAGGTTGAGCAAACCTCTTCATAGCCTGGACGCTGGACTGGTCATAAGCGGCAAGGACAGATGCATCCTGAGGGACTGAAGATCCTAAAAAAATAAAAAGACAAATTCGAAAAAGCAACAACCAGAAAAAAGAGAAAGAACGACATATGTTGCCAAGACAAATGGATGAATCCCATTTAAGAAAAACTGGACGGATGGGAGAGCCTGCATTAAACGTGTCGGAACCTAACAACAATCCCTTTGGAGTAGATAATTGAATGGGGGTTGTCCTAATATCTTTTGCCGAGGAGGAAGCAAACCATACTCGCTAAGTCTATCGACGGTCAAGAGAAACGACCTGCACATATGCTTCACTGGTGCGTTAAAGACGTTTTCAACCACTAGAGCCTCTTTCGGAGTTAAAATAACATCTTTGGAGGTGGGTTCTGCGATAAGGGGAAGGTTCAAGTAAACAAAAGACCTCAACTATAAGACATTCACTTTCTAAAAGCAAGAAACACAACGTAGTCAACAAATTGTCCTGATATGGCGGGTGGATACTGAAAAAGGAAGTATTGGTCCTCCCACAGCCTAGTTTTGCTAATGCCATCGGTAACCAGCCTCTTTACAGGATTAGGCCTGTAGATCGGCAATTCTGAGGTCTTTGAGAACCAAATCATGTAGACGGATGAGTTTGGGACTTAAAGAACTCTGACCCGAAGTAAGCGCTAGAGTCTCCAAGCACAAAAGGGTCATGTATGTGTTAGGCGAATGCTGAATAGGGGAAACTTTCAAGTTAACCAAAAGCTTGGGTAGAAAGGGAGGGAAAGGAAGAAAACCTCCACGCAAGATGTGAATGGCAAAATACGCAAAGAACCCTTCTGGAGGATTCTTGAGAAAATTTGGAGAAGCAGCTATCATAACATATGTATCCACAATGCCAAAGTTATCTAATATGGCGTCCACAGAATGTTGGGATATGATTAAGGATGGCTTTGGAACGAATGTCTTCTCAGGATGGGAGATCTTGGAATCCTTGATCTTCTCTTTAACAGGACCTTTATGAGACATGATTCTACCAGGATTGCGGTTCATATAAGAAGTAAAAGTACTCACCAATAATCAAGATTGTGTCTTCGAAAGGGGGAGAATTAGGGCACCTTTTTTAGGAGGGTAGTAATCTTGTACCAAGATTTAATTTGCAGATAAAAGACGGGTGCGAGGCGGAAGAAAAGTTTATGTTCAAGTTTCAAGATCAATCTAGGCCTTATAGGCAAAGGCCAATCAACGCTTCTGGTCAAGGGAGATCAAAAGACTCTAACATGACACTTCGAAAAAGACCAAAGGTTTGGCTTGAAAAGCCGAAATACCACTTGACTAAGTGGGGCAAATGTTACTACCAAAACTAATAGCAGAATGAGATGGCGGTTAAGCAGTATCGGATGACGAATGATCACCAAAAACTATTCAGGAAGTAGTGCCAAGTACTAGGAGGGGCTAAGAGCAGGAGGAAATAACTCGAAAAGCCGTGTCAACCAGAATCCCCCTAGGCGAACAGGTCGTAAAAGCTACAAGCTATAACTAGCAGGATTTATCTGCCAAGGTCAATCCGACAAAATCAATCTGATAGTATCAGTCCAAAAGAAAATTCTATTGTAAAGAGTCATCCTAATTCGAAACCAAGAATGTCAAAAGCAATAAACTTGTTAGATGAAGCCCAAAGGAATTTTTAATAATGACCTGCCTAAATACCGAAACACCCGAAGGTTAGGGCATCAAAGTTATTAAACCAAGAGAGCGCAAGAATCATCCCAAATCAGCATCTAGAGCACCTGTCGAACGAACACCGAAAGGATGCATTCACAAATAACAAAAGCCTCACCAGAAGCCACCCTCTAGGAATCCAGGCTACCGCAAAAGCTCCGTCAAAAAACTAACCGGGACCTTAGCAGGAATATAGGCTATCCGTACTATTTTTCTAGTACTAAAACCCACAGCGGCTTCGAACCGACAATTATCAACATACATCATGAGGGCAGGCCCCTCTAAGTATTCAAGATAAATCCGGAGGCCTACATCCGAAAGCTTACGTCCAACAGCCAACGTTCGGGAGCTATTACCAAGGGTTCAAACACCATCCTAAAACCATAACTGATACTCCAAAGGCGGCCGGAAGCCAAGTGCCCGGAACTAAGAAAAATAGGCGACTAGCAAAGGCCCCTACAGGTCCAATAGCCCTGCAGCGAAAGGAGCCCAGAACCACTATAAATAAGACCATGCGGTCACATTTGGAGGGGTAAACTTTCCTTCATAATAGCACTCTTAAAAGAAGCTTAACGCTTAGACAAAAAGGAGAAGATCTCCTATTACATTCATGTACCGCAAATGAAAGTTTAATAAAAAGGGATCTTCTTTTGGAAAACTGCTACGTAAGTCTATATTATTACTTTCAACCATCACTGTTGTAGTTTACTGCCCATTTTCCAGATAAGTATGGATTCCCTTCTTAATATGTCCTCGAATGAGAAGGAATATCTCCTTCTCAGAGCTTAGACCCATTCTGATAGTCTTTAACGATCCCAATCCTCCGGATTTTGATATCTATGGTGGAGATCCGACTTAACCCAAAAATAGCCGAACCACTTATTTTTTTCTTTAGATCTGCCCCAATTGATCCATCTCTGGTGTTAATGAAAAATATCATTAACACCCAATACCCATTGGAAATGGTTAGGCCAAGAAAGAAACATGAGCAAGATTTCAGTGCATCATCTACCCTAGAAGATTGTATACTCCCAGACTTCAACCTAGTAGGTTTGCAAGCGGGGGAACCATCAAGCCCAATGAAAGGAATGAGTTATGAGTTGGATGTATTGCATTTAGCTTCACAAATTGATATTGCAAGAAGGCTTATTGAAGAAAATATAGTCAAACGGTCTTCCAAAGCAGGACCATATGAAATGCAGTCAAGAAAGATAGAACTTCAAGGGTCTAATTCCCAAGTTGTAACTACACCAAGCCTACAAGACATTCCAGTTATGCAAGGAAGCAACCAATTATCAATGGAAATAGATGAGCCAAAAGAAAGTGTAATCCCAGTGTTGTCAGAAGACATCAATCAACAAGGAATCACCTTCTCAAATGAAATAAAAAAAAAGCTAAAGCTTCATTTGATATGAAAATGCCACCACTTTTGTATGATGGAACTACAGACCAAGAAAACCACCTTTGTGTCTTCGAAAACTACATGGATTTATATAATACACACGAAACTCTCCGTTACCATGTCCCAGTTATCAGCACTTGGAAGCTACTATCTACTGCGTTTAGTATAGAATTCCATGGGTGGAAAGATCCAAAGATCAACACCTACGATCTGGCTGCCATTGAACAGGGACAAGAAGAATCACTTAATAAATATCTAAAGAGATTTCATACCGAGTTGCTCAAAGTGGAAGAAGCAACAGACAAACAAAAGTTAACAGTTGCGCATTCAGGGTTTCTTACATTAACACATTTATGGAAGGAGCTCGTCTTAAACAAATGTGAAAGCTTGAGTGATTTTTACTCTAGAGGTGACAAGTTCATCCGTATGGAAAGGATACTCAACACACGGAAGGGCTTTGGGCAAAATCAAAAAGCAGAAGAGTTTTATTCTGGTCCCATTGCAGTCACCTCTCAGGAGTTAAACGAAGGGAAGGATTACTGCTTTTATCATGAAGCAAAAGGGCATCAAACCAGTCAGTGTCACGGTGTGACAAATAGATTCCAAACGAAAAAGTAAAAAGAACCTATTTTAAAAGGATTGGAAGATGACCAGCAAGATAAATGGCCAAAGACACTCCAGTAGTGGCTTAAGATCTAACAATAAGTTTTATGTTCATTATTCCATTTTACTTTAGTCTTTTCATGTTATATATTGTTTGTAGTCAAACAAATTTTAATACAAGTTCAAGTGTCTTTACAAGTAAAAATCGAACCTTGTTCAAGCTCATGCATGCAACAAGAGCTCAAAGGGGGCGCCTTCTGCATATATCTCATCCCGTAGCAGGGAAGGAAAACTCAAATGGGAGAATCAAAGGAATACAATGCTTGATTAAATGCATGACAAAGCTGTTAATCAATGACAATATTTGGTGGGAGCTCTCTAGATAAACGTGCAACAAACTCCAATAAAAGTTGCCCAAAGAAAATAGTCAAATGCTTAATACCGTTTCAGAATGAATATGATTCTTTCTAATTCCCTTATCCTTTTACTTTAAACTATCACCCGGCTTATTTACTGACATACATAAATACTTCCGTAATAGGTATGGAATGTGTAATCAACATAGCTTTAGAGGGGAGGGCGAACCAATAAAGACTTTGGGAGGAAAGGCACCACATCAAAACAAAGCTTCTAGAGGGTGAAGCTACATCAAAATAGAGCTTCCAAAGGGAGGAGCTACATCAAAACAAAGCTTCCAAAGGGAGAAGCGCCAACAAAACATAACCTCCAGAAGAGGAGCATCAAACAAAGCTTCCAGAGGGAGAAGCACCAACAAACTTTACTTCCCAGAAGAGGAGTGTCAAACAAAGCTTCCAGATGGAGAAGTGCCAACAAAAATATCCTCCTAGAAGAGGAGCATCAAAAAAGCTTCTAAAGGGAGAACCACCAAAAAAAATAACCTCCCAGAAGAGGAGCATTAAATAAAGCTTCCAGATTGAGAAGCCATAACAAACAAAAGCCTCCAGAGGTGGAGCACCTAGAAGCTTCCAAGAAGAGGAGCAACATCTCCTACAAGGGAGTGGGGTCTAGTTAAGCATCTACCCATAAGGGGACCTGTGTTGCTCTCTTAGAGATCAGTCATTCTGCTTTCATATCCTGGGGGTTAGGATTAAGGTTAGGCGTTAGATACCCAACGGCCAAATAATCAAACAGAACTTCTCGCTGAACGGTTGATAACTGTTTGATCTAACGGAACTTCTCGCTGAACAATTGTGGATTCAGATAACCAAATGGAACTACTTGTTGAACGATCAAACAACCGAAAGATTGGATGATCGAACAGAACTACCTACTAAATGGCTAAATAATGAAACAATTGAACGAAATTACTGCCCAAGGATCAAATGGTTTAAAAATGAACAGAACTACTACTGAATGACTATTTGGTTCAGGATAGGATTAGTTTATTTTCAAAAGCAGTCCTCTACCTATGTGTCCGACAGGGTATTCCTCGGGATATCTATGACTCTTTCACTTGTACGATTTCTCTAAGCCAAATTCTATGGAATCTATGGATAGTATAATATTAATTAGTTACTCTAGCTGATATTAAAAGTATTTAGAACTATGCACACATATAACCTCTATTCAACGATGATGCTTCTATTTAATAACTTCTTAATAGTGTTTGGTAATTCTTCTCAGTGTTCCTAAGCATGATATGCTTTCTTGCATATGCTCTATTCGAAGTTTGATTTATAAATGTGATGTATACTTGCCTGAATGCTAACCTCGGGAATTTGCATGGTTCCTGCTTCCTTTTTACCCAAGCGTGAGTCTTGGTGTCTTTATTATTTTTGGATATAAAATTTGACTTTTCATGTATCCAAGTGTGTGTCTTGGGGTTTACATACGAATTCTAACTTGTATTTACCCAAATAAGAGTCTTGGGTATTTTTCTATGTTTTCTGGTTTAGTTTTACCCAAGTGTGAGTATTGGGGTTTCTCTATGATTTCTAATTTTAGCTTACCCAAGTGTGAGTCTTGGGGTTTATATAGGATTTCTGAATTCTATTTACCCAAGCGTGAGTCTCGGGGTTGCAATGATTTCGGGTTTCAATTTACCCAAGTATGAATCTTGGGATTTCTATTATTTTCATATATGATATCTGACTTATTATTTACCTGAGTGTAAGCCTCGGGATTGCTATGATTTCCTTGTTTTTGTTTAACTAATTATGAGTCTCGGACTTTCTATATGACTTCTGATTTCTACTTACCTGAGTATGAGTCTTGGGGCTTTATGTATGATTTCTGGTTTAGGATAACCCAAGTATGAGTCTTGGGGTTTCTCTATGATTTCTAAATTTTGCATACCCAAGTGTGAGTCTTGGGGTTTCTCTATGAAATCTGATTTCTATTTACCCGAGTGTGAGTCTCAGGGTTTCCATGATTTCTAAATTCCTATTTACCCAAGCATGAATCTCGGGGTTTCTAATTATTGCAGATGGGAATTTCTGATATCTGATTTTCTATTTTTAGGTTTTCTTTTTCCTATCACATTCAGATTTTTGAATTCCTGTTGCATAAACTCATGTTTAAGCCTTAAACTTTCATTCCTTGGTATATCCCTATTTCCATATAAGATGTTAATTTCTTTCTACCATATTCATATATGAAGTTCGAATATATCGATATTGTTCCTTAATTAATGTTCTTAGCATAGAACACAGATAGGTACTATGGAGTTACCATCCGAATTTTTCCAACAAGGATTACGGTCTCACAACACTCGTACAGGGGTTTTTCTAAACTCATAGCATATTTACCCCTAATGTTTTCTACCATGAACTATGGTTAAAATTATGTTAAACACATTGTAAGTGTCAAACATTATGCAAGTAATATTACTTTTATTAATACATCATGCTTGTTAATGATGAGATTATAATTACCTATTGCAAATATCCGAATACAAACTTTTGGAATTGCCTTTTCACACTTCTAATGGTGAATTCTTAATAGCTAAATGTTTAGATAACAATATCGAGTTCTTCATTCAACGTTGCTAGGAGAATGCTGAACTTTAAATCATAAAATTCAACATGAGTGCATATTGTCTTTCGCACAATGGGTTCATAACTCGTAAGTTATATTCAAACTCTTTCAACTTGCAAAGTTCGTGTTCCCTCTCACATTAATATTATAGGAAATACACAACTAATACCGAAGATTTTAATGATAATTCTTGAGTGACAGGCAAGCTGTATAGGAATCGCAAGAGTTTATCCTAAAGAACAAAAGCTTTTTCATACTAGGGAGGTTAACTGTTAACACCAAATTTCGCACCAATCAAATATAAAGAAGCAAAAGCTTTAAAGGCGTAAGTGGAAAGGGATTTCAGACAATGATACTAGGTCTGTGGAGAAAAGAGAAAATCTAAGGAGTTACCAGAAGCAAAGTTTGACAGCCAACAACAAAGCCATAGGGCAAGAGTGAAAAGCCAAAAGCAGTTTCCGATAGCTAAAGGTAGAAAGTAGCATTGAAGATTCCGAAAGGTCATGATGGAGGAAAGCTCAAGATCAATATGGAAAAAGAAGATACCGGCAAGATAATGCCGACACTAAAAGGGCACAGTGTAGCAATTCCGGAAGCTGGTGACAAGAGGATTACCGAAAGCATGTGATCTGAAACATAAGAACGAGGTGGAAAGAACCTATATTTATAACTGAAGACGAATACATATGCCGAAATCCAAAATTGACACCCTTTCCGACTACGAAAGATTCCACAATCCATTGCTTAAGCCGAGAGGTACGGAGGAAGATCGAGACCAAAGGTCCCAAAACCGAAAGCATCAAGGCCAAGCTCAAATTCTGAGATGAAACTACCAGAAGATATGGCACCGGAACCACTGCCAAGCATCCAAGACTGATATTCCTAAGGCAAAGAAGCATCCGTAAAGACATTTGATATGGAGAAAGGAGGTTGAAACCTTACTATCAGAACCGAAGTTCACAAGAATAGCCGAAACCTTGTTTCTGCATCAAAAAAGGGCTTCTGCTGAGTCCACAGCAAAAGAGGGCCCAATATGCCTATAAATAAGACCCAGGGGTCTCATTTTGGGGACCTCGTTCTTACTCTCATGTTCTAGAGAGCAAACCATAATTTGTAAATCAATTTGGGGATTTCTAATGTAGCCTCCTATATGAATAAAATCATCAAAGCCCATAAAGTGGACGTGGGTTCAACTCGAACTGAACCACGATAAATTGTGTGTTCTTACTTTTTCCGCGTACTATATTGTTCTTTAACATATTTCTGTATGTATTCTATTATGCTATTGAATTAACAAAATACCTTCACACAAGTCGTTAGGTTCTTAGCAACTTGACGCTTCGCTCATGATATAAGCCTTTCCGCACCAACCTCTCCCCAAGTCTTAAATCACCAAATTTCCTTCCGCAAGCTTCCTACCCTGTAGCAAGCCTAGGGAACCCTTCTACAAGGCGTTATACTTCCTCACTTGTGTTGTGCTTAGGAAACTTCTATCCCAAGGTTACTATTAGCCTTCGAGTTGCAGAAGCGTGATACTGACCTCTTGAGGGGAGAGTAATTATCTTCAGGCTTGGGACCTTAATATCTGGGAAATGGTGAACTAACTCAAGATCATGGGCGTTGAATAATCCTATTTTTCCATTAGGTTCATTTCCCTGGACCTATCTCCAGTGCTAACGAAAAATATCGTTAACAATAGATGCTTGCTCTAAGTTGTAAGTAAGAATAGTTGTAAACCTGATTGAGTAATATTTGTCTTTGTCTACCCCGGTTTTGTGATTTGAAAATAATGTTTTACAATTTTATGAGATGACATGTTTTATGGTTTAGTAAAAGTTAGGTTTGGTGAGGAAAATAATATTTTGATACTTTAACTTTTGATAGAAAAGTGAAATGAAAATGGCAAACTATTTTTTAAAAAGTATGGAGTATATAAGGATTATTACCTAGGGATGACTGCAAAAGTTTTGAGGCTATGAAGTAGATAGCGTGAATTATCTCAGAATAATAGTAAGTTCCCATAGAATGCGTAAGCATTGAAAAACCAAGGGTGTTTCTTGGAAATGACAATTAGTACACAGCCAGGACTAGGGGTGACTACTAGATAGTTAAGGGCAAATAAGTATTTAGATCCTGTTGCTAATTTTCCGTTTAGGGGTAAAACCCGTTATTACATTTCTGTTGGGATCTTTCTGTTATTTTGTTCTTGTTGGATAGTTAGGGTAACACCTAAACTTGTCACTGATCCCGTGATTTGAACTTTTCTATTTGAGGAGGAAATAGTCTCGAGATTCTTGGCCCTTAGTAGTAGTTGTGTAGAGCGTTTGTTTTCCTGTTTTAGTTGAAGAACTAGAAGGCTTATTTGAAACTAAAACTTAGATCAAAAGATTAAATTAAATAAGCTATGAAAAGAGTAATGGCATAAATAAAAAGAAAACAACAAATTCAGTAAAGCAATGAACGTGATAGTTAAAGAAAATCTGTAACAAAGAAATTTATCTTATGTGGGCTGTGCTTGGATAGGAAATAGTGCACCTTTGCAAAACTAATTTCATAAAATCCAAGTGTAGATAGAAAAGGTACACAAAAGCAAAACGAATGATGTGAAGTTTTCCATTTTCCACCTTTTTGTAACATAGGAAATCAAATTCAGAAAATTAGATTTTTTTGAAATTCAAAAAATAATGGTGGTTGGTAGGATTTTGGATGCAACAATTTGATGAACTGCGCTCTTGCTCAGCAAGAGTGTCGGAAAATTTGGATGAAAATGTATTTTGATTTGCAAAATATTGCATTCATGTAGAATTGCCAGTATATTTAGGATGTATGCATCATGTCTTGAAAGGATTTTTGAAAATTTTACATACATATAGAAGGTACCACTTAGGCATATATGTATTACTATGTTGTATCACACTTTGTGAGAATGCACAAAAATTTGCAAAAAATGGATGTACACATGATGGATGTATATTATGCGAGGGATTATTTAATTTTACCCTTATCGAATTTCAGGGATGAAATTTCCTAAGGGTAGGAGAATGTAACACCCCACGTTTTTAATTAAGTAAAACAAAATAAAATTTTAAGAGCTTCCATAATTTGGTCACCAGATTAGTGTCGTTGCGTCTGTGGCGATTTTGTTGTCAATTTAGACCTATGGAATGAAGGAAATTGATTGAAGACGATAGAGATACATTTAAATGAAATATTACGACAAGCCTGAAAAGGAGGTGTAAGAAAAGAACAATAACCACCATTGTTTTTAGATTTTTTAACAAAAGCATATGTAGTCTAGTTGGTAAGAGCATGTGGCATCCAAGAGAATGGCGCAGGTTCGATCCTCGGGGGCGCCATATTTTTATTTTAGTGAAACGACTAAAACAATGCATGCTCTAAAGAGAAAATATGTACAAATGCATATATAAGGAAAATTATACATATAAGGGATTTTTGAAAATATATGTATACATGAATATGTAAATATATGCATATATATGTGCAAAATATATATACACAAGAGAAAAGTTCAGAATAAACCTGGAATCAATGAAAATAGGTAAGAACTAGATAACGACATAACACCGTTTGAATTTTGAAAATGAAATAAATGTTGTGCATATGTATATATATACGTGTTAGATGGACATTAGAATTTTTGTATACATATAAGGAGTTTATATGTAAATAAATCAAACAAAGTAAAACAAAAAAGTGAAAAACATTAGAAATTAAGAATGTTAACAAAACAGTTCGCTGGACCCAAAATAGCTCGACTCACACCTGGTTGGGTTAACCTATGGGTCGACCCAAGAGGGTTGGGTCAACCCACCGTCGACCCAGGGGGTAAGTGGGTTGACCCATCCCTAATCTGGGTAGATTCATTTGATGAATCTGGACTGTTTTTCTAACCACCTTCGTTGCTGATTCAGCGCTGCGAGTACGATAAGACCTTGAACACTTATAAATTGTCTAGTAGAGCATAAATCTCATATTTTCTAAGAGGATATATAGATTCTGCCATTCTTCTTCCCTAAATCTCCTTAGAAAATAGAATAATTATTCTAAGGAAATTCTGGTTCAAGATCTAGAGGAAAATAATGTATATCTGCAAATGAATGTTCAAAATTCTGTTCGAAGTAAGGTAA
The DNA here is from genome assembly GCA_030737875.1 of Allium sativum. Lineage (NCBI taxonomy): Eukaryota > Viridiplantae > Streptophyta > Magnoliopsida > Asparagales > Amaryllidaceae > Allium > Allium sativum. The sequence goes on along the minus strand of CM060923.1, from coordinate 532,719,885 downwards.
ATTCTTGCATCTGGTCAATTTAAAATTCTACTCTTTCTTCCCTTTTTTCTTTTTGTTTGAGAATTGTGAATCCATGGTTACTGGGATTCTAGACCCAGTTAAGAGCGCCATGGAATGCTAGGTCTGGACTAGATTCATGAATTGGAAAGCAATTAGGTGATTGGATTTAAGTTATGCCTTTTTTATAATGGTATATTTATCGTTTTGCATTCCCCATTAATATGTATAATAAATCTACAGAAGTGTTTAACCTGGTGTAATTTGTTCAAATGATTAATCTGCTAAACAATTGATAGTTATGGAAAATTGTGCATTAAAACTGTTTAGGGCATGTTAAAAGGATTTCTGTTGTATATAGAACCACCCTAAGAATCCATTAATTGGCATATTATGTACGCAAACCCTTGATTGTTAGAACTGGGATAATTACATGTTACTATATTAGATTAGAATAATTACATGATTGGATAATTACATGTTATTCTTTTAAAGTTGGGTTAATTAAATGTTAGGAAGAAATGAGACATGATAATCAGTTATAATGGACTTTGTTAACCAACCTTTTGGTCCGGTTTCCAAAAGTACGCAAGGCACGCTCGACTCAATGCATCGCGTGAAGCAAAATCCGGGAGTGTCACCAAGGAGTAAAGGAAATAAGCCTAGAAGGGATCTTGCCAACAGGAACCATGCTGCTCTTACAAAACATCACCAAACCAACATTTCAATCCCCCAAAAACTACAAGTCATAGCCTTGAACCCCCAAATGCCCATTTTACCATTCTTCGTACCCATATGGGTACGAAATTCATACCCTACGGGTATGAATTTCACACCCCTAGGGGTACGAAATTCGTACCCTAGGGAGGGGCCCTTTTTTCTGGGCTCGAGTACTCCATGGTCCGAGATTTTGGTGGCTGGCTACAGGGGATATGATATTCCTGGTGTGGTTCCCTACTTCTACCTACTCACACCCAACCACTCCGCTATAAATACCCCTTGACCTCACAATTCAAAGGGGTTGGAATTTGGTGATTTGACACCTCTTAAGAGCTCTAAATAGCCTCCTTAATGGCACCTCCACTTTGCGGAAGAAGAAGGGAAAAAGTAGCTTTTTCCTAAAGTATTAATATATGATAATTATGACATCATATAACTTAGAGATGTATGTAAAAAGATATCATGAGATGTTCTCAACCTTGTACCTCTTGGTTATTAATAATATTCCAACAACTCTTCCAAAGTGGACATATGACTCTGGCGAGGCCGAATCACTATAAATCTTCCGTGTTATTTACTGCTTTCCATACTTACATTTCCATGCGAAACTATAATTCTTAGTAATTAAGAATCTTGTATGTTTACGACATATATTGCCGTCAGCATTTTAGTGCTTTCATTGAGAGGGTCTCGCATTTGTTTCTTTATCACATTATCATCTTGACTTCGACGAGCTTTAGGTTCCTTTGCTAAACCTGCCGCTTAGTCTGCTTACGATGGTAGAGAGACCAAAGAATACAATGATCGGCTCATCTACCGCAGCCGAAGGTAGAACTTCCCAGCAACCCTAGCCGACGGATATCCTGGCGACAACTGAAACCCTTCCGGCTATGGACCCCGAAGCTCCCATGACACAAGCGCAGATCCGCGCGCTTAGTGAAAAATATGAGAACACAACTATCGAATTCATTCAGGCGTTAAGAAATAACATCGACCTTATGCGCCAACTTAAGTAAGTCAGCGCAGAACAACGCCCGACCTTGACGCACCATCTCATAAACTTCCTCTTCCGAGTCAAGGGGCCCACGTCAAATAAGAAGCTTCATCCTCATCAACAATTGTTCCGTCTGTTCCAAAGCTCACACTAATGGCAACTACTATGCCAACGGTAATGGAAATAGGAATGACAACTGAACTGCATTCACTTATAGCGAGAGGTACAGTATCGAGACCGTGCCCGACTGATTATCAATGACGAGCCAGGTCCGAGTAACCCATAACCTCCTCTACATAATCCGACTGCCATCGTCCAGGAGAAAAGAGCTACTCTCCTAATGGCTCACGCTTTCCCAAAGCGAGATGCACATCAACCCGCTCAGCCTCATTGTCCATACAAAAACCCGATCATAGATGCTAATGATATGGAAGAAGACGATCCTGATGTGCATCAAAGAAGGTGACCATGGAACAGAACTCCCAAGGTCCGAAAAAACCATGGATACTGCCAGTTGATCCGCATCCTACATATCTCCTCAACATTGTTCGAAGGATCATGAGGGAGATTAAAGGTAACACCAAGGACTCATGATTAACCCACCTAAGGCGTAATCCCTTCAAGAATCATGCACGAAGCCGAGTGGACTCGACACTTCAGTTTGCGTGTAAAGCCACTTTATAATAGCATAACCCACACATGTGCCTTCCTAAATTGCTATGAATGGAAAATGGATTCTAGCTGGGCTGATGACCCTGTCAAATGTAAGTGTTTCCCAATTTTCTTATCAGGAACAGCCTTACTCTAGTTCTCTCGCCTTTCGCTCGAGTCTGTCAACAATTTCAGCCCACTAGCCACAGAATTAGTCAAGCAATTCAGAATGCATGTGCCGAGTCCGAAGAATGCCCTCACTCTGTGTAATCTGTACCAGGGTCCCGCCGAACCACTTAAAAGCTACCTCTCACGATTTAATACTGCTCTTGCCGACGTAGAGGATGTAGAGCCTCGCACCGTTCTTTTCCAACTTGCAAAAGGAGTCCTCCCTACGTTTGAGTTTTAGGCTTAGATTGATAGAAAGGAACCAAAAAGTCTCATCGTTTTCTACGAAAAGGCCGGACAATTCTTGTATCAAGAAGAAGCGAGGTGCAACTGTATCTCTTGTACCATTTCCTCCGACACTCCGCATGTCGATACCATCAGCGACAGCACTAGAGGGAAACTAGTTGGAGAACATTTCGATGAAGACAAGGGGGAGCTCCCGACAAATCAATACCAGGTAATGGTAGGTAGGGTGGCCGTAATACAAATGAGGTTCCGATGGATCAACCAAGATTACTAGACATACACTCCATTAAACGAAGACTTGGAGATGATCTACCTGGAAATGTGCAACACACTCTAGTATAAGAAGCCGCACTATAGGGCGTCCACTGATCGCGAAAAGAACACCGAGAAGTACTGCCGATTTCACGATCCATATGAATACAACACCAACAAATGTCATCAACTCAAGGACGCCATCGAGAAGCTCATCTACGAAAAGTGCCTTGTGCAGTACGTCCAAGGACCCTTTCCTCCCGAAGCAAACTTAGGTCCTTAGGCACTAGAACATTCAACTCCTACCAAAATGACTCCTGGTCCGTCGAACCCAAGGTGAGGAATTTTAATCAATACTATCTATGGAGGGCCTTACTCCACGCATGAAAACTTCTGAATAATGGAGGAGTATGTGAGCTCTAACAAACACGCCACCTATGAAGCTTGCTCCACTCTAGACGAGTCCAACCACGCCAAGCTTTAGAAAACCATGAAGGACGATGTCATCTTCTATGAAAGAGAATCGACGAGAATTGAAATCCCGACTTCCAACCCTCTCGTGATCACAGACCTAATCGACCCAGCTTCTATCCGAAGGATATTAGTTGATTCAGGGAGCTCAGTTAACATCATCTTCAAGGCGGCCTACGATCAGATGAAGTTTGAAATCAAGGATTTGAAACCATGCCATGCCACAATCCACGGCTTCAACGGATCCTCCAATCACCCAGTGGGCATGACTGACCTACCCGTTGAACTTGGGAGCGGTGATCGGAGTAGGGTTAGAGTCCTCACTTTCATGGTTATTGACATTATCTCTCCCTACTATGTCTTCTTCAGACGTCCCTTCCTTATGGAGTTCCTAGTCTGCATGTCCCCCTGGTCTCTCCTAGTGAAGTTCCAAACCGAAAGCGGGATCGGCATAGTTAAAGGTAACCAAGCAACCCCAAGAGACTGTTACGCAATGGAATGAAAGAATGCACACAACAAGGACATGGGCAAAGTTGTGCTTTTGCCTTCTTGAGCCAAAACCATCTCCATAGAGCAATCAAAGGCGTCTGAGGCTTGGGTCAAGCGCCACTACCGTCTTTCCGATGATCTTGATCCCAGGGAGGATGAAGAGCTTGACCATGAAAGCGCTACTCCAGTGGAACCAACGGTGGATGTTCTACTCAACCCGAATGACTCATCAAAGGTCTTGAAGATTGAATTGCAGCTGCACCCCATAATAAAAGAAGATCTTGTGGTTTTCTTAAGAGCCAACCTTGATGTTTCGCCTGGACACATTTAGACATGATAGGCATCGATTCTGCAATTTCTTGCCACCAATTGAACCTCGTCCCCACATTGCTTCCGGTTAACCAGAAACGCCAGGAACCGAAACGGTCCAATGCACACAAGAAAGTGGTATAGAGGCTACTCAACAACAACTTCGTCCATGAAGCCTACTATACTTAATGGGTCTCCAACCCAGTTCTGGTCAAGAAAGCTAATGGAAAGAGGCAAACGTCTATCAACTTCTCCGATCTAAACAAGGCATGTCCCAAGGACAGCTTTCCGCTTCCAAAGATTGATCAACTTGTTGACTAGACCTACGGATATCAACTCTTATCTTTCATGGATGCTTACTAAGGCTACAGTCAGATTCCGATTTATATTCACGACTAGGATCACACCTCTTTCATAACCGACCTTAGGCTCTATTGCTACCGCGTCATGCCTTTTGGACACAAGAATGCGGGAGCCACTTATCATCAAATGGTTAGCCGCCTCTTTAAGGACCAAATTGGAAAATTAGTGGAGGTATACATTGACGATATGCTGATGAAATCCAAAATATCGGGCAACACATCCATGACCTCTCCAAAATGTTCGATGTCCTCCGCTGATATGACAAGAAACTCAATCCCTCGAAGGGCTCCTTTGGGATCACTTCAGGAAAATTCTTGGATTTCATGGTCAACCCCCAAGGCATCGAAGCCAATCCAGAAAAAGTCCAAACTAACCGGGATATTTATGTCCCTCACAACATCGAAGATGTCCAAAGTTTAAATGGAAAGGTCTCCACTTTAAGTCGATTCATTTCCAAAGCTACCGACAAATGCATTCCCTTTTCGACTTGCTTTGAAAGGGGAAATGCAACTTCAAATGGACCTTAGAATGCATAGCCGCAATCGAGGACTTATTGAATCACTTAGAGCAACCACCTATCCTGTCCAAACCTATGGACCATGAAGACTTATACATTTATTTGGTTGTTTCCATGTAGGCAATCAGCTTGGCATTGGTGCGCATCGAAGACCGTGTCCAGCGACCTGTCTACTATATCAGCAAGCGATTGACGGAGGCAGAAAATAATTATCCGAAGCCCGAGAAACTAGCATACTGCTCATTGATTTCCTCTCGGAAGCTTCTGCCCTACTTCCATTCTCATCCTATAAAGGTTTATACCGACCAGCTGCTACGACGGGTCCTACAACGATCCGAGGAATCCAGACGACTATTAAGGTGGAGTATGGAGCTAAGTCAATTTGAGATAACATTCATCCCCCATCGAGCCATCCTCGAAAAAGTTCTCGCCAATTTCATAGTAGGATTCACCGCTCCCGAGGAGACTCCAACAGAGAACACTAAAGCTCCCGAAACTCAATGGAAGTTATTCGTGGATGGATCCTCCAATAGCAAATGTTCTAGAGCTAGAGTCGTGCTCATCATCCTAGAGGAACACCCGATATGCTATACATTAAAGCTCAACTTCCTGGCTACAAAGAACGATGCAGAGTATGAGGCCTTGATAGCCAGACTTAGGACTGCGATCGAACTTAAACTAAAAATCATCCAAATCTTCTCCGATTCGCAACTCATCGTGCACTAGGAATAGGGAGAATATCAAGTCAAGGGGGAGCGACTTGCCCTATATCTAACTTAGGTTCAGGAACTGCTCACTCTTCGACCACTTTGTCATCACGTAGATTTCCCAAGAACAAAATGAAAAAGCAGATTCGCTAGGCAAGTTGGAAAACTCCCAAGATTCACAACTCATCGTATTCATCCCAGTCAAAATGCTCGATTTCCCAAGTATTAAGCAAATGCAAACCGAGGTGGTCATGAATGCCGAAATCGGACCTGAATCTTGAATGACCCCGATCAAGAATTACCTGCAACACGGGAACCTCCCGGGATGCTACAAGGAAAGACAAAAGCTCACTCACTAATCAGCTCGCTACCTTCTCATGGATGGAGTACTCTACCGTAGAGGATTTTATGTCCTGTTATTAAGGTGCATAGACCACAATGATGCCAACCACGTGTTAACAGAGGTAAACGAAGGCGAGTGCGGCAACCACATAGAGAGGAAAACCTTAGCAAGATAGTTCATCAGGCATGGCTACTTTTGGCCTACGCTCGATAAAGACATCGCAGGCTATGCTCGTAAATGCTACAAATATCAGCGCTTCTCAAAGATTCCAAGAGCCCCGCCTACCAAATTGACACAAATGGTTAGTCCTTGGCTGTTTGCTATGTGGGGAATAGACATCATTGGGACATTACCAATGGCTTAAGGCGGAGCAGGTTATGTTATCGTCGTAGTTGATTACTTTGCCAAATGGGCAGAAGCCTAAGCTCTCGCCACAATCACCATCAAGAAGGTAATCAACTTCGTCGTCCGCAACATCGCCAACCGCTATAGGGTCCCCAAGGCCATCGTCTCTGACAATGGAACTCAATTTGAGAGCGTAGAGTTAAAGACCTTCTTCATTAGCACAACATCGAAAAGAGATTCTCAACAGTAGCTCACCCTCAAGCCAATGGGCATGTCGAGGCTGTTGATAAAATAATCAAATCCATCATCAAGAATCGTCTGGAAAAGGTTGGAGGCAGGTGGGCAGACGAGCTCCCTCTGGTCCTACGGGCCTACAAGACCGCCCGCAAGTCTGCTACCGGACACACTCCATTCGCCCTTGCCCACGGATTCGGAGTCATCATTCCGGTTGAGCTCAAGCTTCCGTCTCATCGAGTCACCTACTATGATCCCAAAACGAATGAAAATTTGTTTATAGGGTCACTCGATTAACTCAAAGAAAAAAGAAATGAAGCAGAACTCAGAGCTGCCGCTCAGCAACAACGAGTGGCTCGATACTTCAACTCCAGAGTCCATCCTAAGGACCTCAATATCGGTGACCTCGTCCTAAATCGGGTCTTTCCCCTACTGACCGGACTCAGTCCTTGCTGGGAAGGACCGTACGCCACATAACGTAAGCTCATGAATGGAACCATCAAACTTGCAACCGTGGATGGAGCCAAGCTTCCAAGGGCACGGAGCAGCGAACGTCTTCGATGCTACTTCAGATAAATTAATGTATAGTTGTCTATGCTTTCCAACAATGTTTTATTTTCCTGCAAATTAAAACATTGTAAAGGCTATTACTACGAAATTTATAAGTAGAAATGATGTTTAATTTCTTGCCTCCCTTCCATGTTTACTCCTTGCATGGTATGTTTGATGGACTACCATGGCTGATTGCGTGGGTAAACTCTCGATCGCTACATCAACATCCCGGGATGGGAGCCGATGTCGCTATCCAAACCTCGAGCCAACATCAATGCAACACTACTGGCACCGCTCAGCACCCCGAGCACTAGAACCTCTTGCTTGAATCTCGGCCCAGCACCAAGACCGAGGATAAATCGTTCTGTTCTCAAGTCCACGGACTTGGGGGAACCCACCAACTAACCAAGAGTGACACTAACTCTCACAAGGCTCCGGGCATTTGTCAAATATCGGCGCAGCATCGAGACTGACGTTAAATCATTCCCGCTCCTAATCCCCAAGGCTCAGGGGTAGCCCATGGCTTTATCGGACCCTACGGGATGATGATCCGGGCACCATTAGACGAATAAATGACGCCTCCGCTCATACCTTGAATGAACGACGGGAGAGCTTCCCCATATGACGAATCGCGATGTACACACCTTCAACCTACTTGGACCTTTCCGGGCAGTCCAAGGAAGAAGGCACCTACCGAGTTTCCACAACCACGGGGTTCCTGAGATGAGGGAATCCTCTAGAAACAGGCACTCGATCTCCACAACTAGAAATACCATAAAACGAGATCCCCAATCGTATTTCTATTGGAGCAACAATAAGTACGCTTGTGCAATTATAGGACGCTGGAAAACATGAGACAAACATTCAAGAACTTGACACGAAATACGATTTTTACTAATTCATATTTCATTTTTACACACACATACTAAACAAGCTACGTGTTTAATATTTTTTTCTTTCTAATGACAGGGTGTACATGAGAACCACACCATGCCTTTTAAAACCAAAAGCAAGGTCCGTACCCGTGTATACTATCGGCCTACATAACCTAAAACATGGTAACATCTACTACGGCTACTAACACTAATCGTGCCTCTTATTCTTATGCTTCTTCTATTTTGCAAATTCGGCACTTGACGGCTTGCCGCCGTCACTAGGCCTCTTTTTCCTAGATCTGCTCCTTCCTCCTCTTCCCTACAGAGGAGTCGCCGACTCATGAGAGATTGAAAGATGCCTTACGCCTTCCCCGTCACTGCTTGAAATTTCTATAATTTCGGTAGGGATAGTGAACTACAAAGGCTTGGGGGCACCAGCGATAAGGAAAATCGCCACGTCACCATTCCTAGGGATTTCCGTAGTCTTCCGCTTAGATTTCTTCTTGGCATCCTTGGCCATCGGTCGATTGGCTAATTTCTAGGACTTAAGCTTCGAGCGTCGTCATCTTTGAGCTTCTTAAGAGTTTCGGTGGCCTTCTGCTAGAGCTCGTCATCCTCCTTCTTCTTCTGGGCCTCATCTGCAACCATGTTCTTCTCTGCCTCATCGTTGGCCTTCCTTTTCTCGGCCATAACATCGGCTCTCTCCTCAACATCCTGTCTGGCCTTTATTAGGGCCTCCTGCCCAGCAAACTCGTCCTACCTGCTCTTCTCTTCCAGCTCTTCACACTTATCCACCATCTAAACCTTCATGGAGTCCATCGTGGCCTACTTCGAAGGCACATCAGCATCCACAAAGCCCATCGCACGGGCACTCTGGCCATCCACCATCTCTCCTTCCTCAATAGGGCCTTTATAAACGTTGGTCCCAAGCCTCATGTCTGAATAAATGTCCAATGGACCGCCTCCCCCTCCAAGATGCATCCCTTGTAGTCCTAGAACAGATTCCGTTGTTTGAGGAAGCATGGGGAAAAAGCCCAGTGTCGCAGTGGTTCCAGGAAGGGCAGCACAACAAAACCACAACATTTTAGTCTGCAAATTCGGTCATCACAAAATCTTCAGGGATACACGGTAAAGGGAATTTACCTCCGATTAGGGATGGTGCAGGAATGATGAGAAGTGTGCTCCTCGTGGAAGATAGGGTAAACCCAGTCTCTCCCAATTCTTGATACTCGGGATCATACTCAGTCGAGGCTCGAGCCAAAGCTGTGGGATCACTTGTTGTTCCGGTTTCGGGAGTAAATGGCAGATAAGAGCTTCATCCCGCAAATGACTCCGCTACGACCACACTCTCACTAATAATAGATGTGATGGCCGCCCCGCACCATCTGACATTTCCTCTGAAATGCGTTGTGCCAATGCCCGACTGGCACGGGATGATCGTAAATAGAAGGGTTTGAAACGATGAATTACCAAAGAACCTATAGTATATCTCACAGAGCATGGAATAAAATATAATAATAACATAACATGATATAAAACAGGCGAGATAGTACATAAGCTGAAACCTAAACCATAACCATTAGAGTAGCGAAACCAAAGTAAAGCCTCACATCCAATTATTACACTTTAACATGCTGTCTCTAAAAGGAAATGGAAGAGCTACACTACTAATGCCCAAAGCAATGACTAGCAACAATAAAAGGAGAATATGTATATAGTAAGTGGAAGCCTCTTGCTTGTCTTCGGACAACTACTCGTGCATAACCACCTAACCCGCCTCTAGTCTGCTCGTTTAGGAGCACCCAGAGTAATAATAAGAGACATAAAACTCTGGGTCCGAAGAAAGTCTAGCATGAGCGATAGCAACAGAATAAAACAATAACAGGTATAATAATCATACTTGACCTGGACCTGCAACCAAATAATTAGCACAACAAAATGTACAATACTCGATGGTAACACTAACATATAGTGTAAAATGGAAGTATACGTATCCTGGTGATAGCAAACATCAAACATAGCAATCATCCTCACATCTCTCACTTAGTGCGTAAAGCATATGATGTCTAACACTTTAATCACCAGATCCATTGGGGCCATGATGGAGTTCAACTCCGTGCAACTATCGCTATGACCACATTACCCTTTGGGACATGACGGAGTCCCACTACAACTATCTCTCTGACCCAAATGCACTGGTCAATAGTTAATAACCCTAACGGGTCAACTAGTCCACACACCCCTGCCTCTGCTTCGTCTACATACCCCCTCTCTCAGTGGTGAACCAAAGTTATAGATATCGATAACCCCTTTGCATACATCCCGTAGCAAATCCTGACTCTAGAAGTTAACTCGTTGGTCTTGAGAAATAACTTCACATTTGGACTTCCTTTGCATCTCGGGTTTTTGGTCGAATTGGAGTTGGTCTTCAGAAGAGTCGTCGCGTAGAAGTTGTAGCACATATCCGGTTCAGCTCGGCTTCTTCCCTTTAGTTCGGTTTGGTTACGTTGTCTCTGTTAGGTTCAGTTCTTTTCTCTTGTTCGATTCCTCCATATCGGTTCGATTCGGGACCAACATTCCGGTTCGGTTCCCCTTGTGCTCTTGTTTTCTCCGATGCGATCCCCATACCAAGCTTTAGCCCACTCTAATTCGATCCAAATCTGGCCTTCCTTATAGCACTTGCATTTGCATGCTTCTGAAGAAGCCAAGTTCCAGTTCGGTTCGGCTAGCTGACCCGATCTCCTTATCCGAACCGATTCAGATCTCTGTAGCATTCCAACAAGCTTGTTTCGTGCATTCTCGCTGTACGACGGTGTTGTCAACCATTCTAGCATTACTAAACAACCATAAAAGATCCCAAACAACTGTAACAACATATAGGTTCAGTCGTAAAGATCAAAACATCAATCACATAGGCTATTTTAGATCAAACACACCCAAATCCACGATTTTCACTTTAATCCCCTAAATTTCAGGATTAGCAAGCTTAATCTAAATTAACCCAAATTTTATATGTGAAATAAAATATGATTCTAGAATTTATACTTATTTTCCATATTTTTTTGAATCATAATTTTGCTAATTATCACTAATTAGCCATAATTAGTGGATAATCATGCTAAACACTCACCTTTGCAAATAATTAGTGATAGATTTGAAACTTTTACAGATTTGGCTCGGATTCCTATGTAGTGCAGCAGGCCTACCTCGAATTTGGTACTAATCCGCCTTGATTTGATGTAGATTTGATAAATTTGGGGTTAGAAAGTGATTAGAGAGAGATTTAGAAAATGGAGGCCATTACTAGGGTTCAAGGAATGTTTGTGGCGGCTAGAAAAATGAAAGGAGATAATTCCCCAACTCCTTTCAGACCTCCCATAATCCTAATCCCAAAATGGGTTACGGGCCTAGCAGCTAATCACCTTGCTATGCCCGATTAAGTTGTTTTCCATCTTCCAAACCTTATTTCAGCCATATCTCCCAAACGGTAAGTTCATTTGATTAATGTGACCACTCTATGGAATTGGAAACCATCATCTGAATCTAGTGGAAGTGATTTCAGGTAAAAACTCCTCACTAATCAAAAGTTATAGGCGAAACAAGATTCATTAGGGGCAAAACTATCATTTAATTTTCGGAAAAAATCGTGAATGCGGGAAATGACCCCAATAGTTGTTTCCCAAAGTTACACGATCATATGACTTCGTATGAAAATAAAATAAATATTCTACGATCTTCCGAGAATAAGAATGTGGGTCGTTACATTCTTCTCCCTTATGAAATTTCACCCCCGGAATTCCTTAACGAAGAAAAACAAAAAACATTGCCCCGCATGCATATCAGCCATTTACAACCAATCAAACATACATAATAACACAACAAGCATATCCTAGCATGCGGTTTACTAATAAGGGAATAACTATATCGCGATTAAAATCTTACTAGGTAAAGAGCTCTGGATATGACTTCCTTATGCTCTTCTCGGTTTTGTACAGTCATTCTCATTATCACCCCACTGGACCTTGACCAGTTTCATCGTCTTCCACGAAATTTGCTTCATATTGTGTCCGACAATACCAACCGGGTTGCGTTTTCCAACTGCCTTGGGTTCTATCTCGATATCATCCAACTGATCTGGTGAAATAGTCATATTAGAATCGTGCACGAATTTCTTAAATGAGAAACATGGAATACAATCCTGCCATCTTGTCAAGTAATCCAACTTTGAACGCTAAATTCTCAACTTGTTCGAGAACTGGAATTGGACCAACAAACCTTCGGGCTAATTTACCCCTCCTACCAAACCGAATTACATTCTTCAATGGAGAAATTTTAATGAATACCAAGTCACCAATGGAGAATTTCAGATCTCTTCGTCTTTTATCAGCATAACCCTGATCTTATCTGAAGTTTCTCTTATTATATCTGGCCTAAGCACAAATTTCTTATCGGTTTCCAACCAACGTGATGGTGAGTTGCACGGTCCTCCGTACAAAGCTTCAAATGGAACCATACCAATACTGGACTGATGGCTGTTATTATATGCAAACTCAACCAGATGCAAACGGTCATCCCATGACCCTCTAAGATCCAGTATACTAGCTCCCAAGAAATCCTCCAATACACGATTTACCCTCTCCGTTTGACTATCGTTTTGAGGATAGTATGCAGTACTGAGATGTAATTCTGACCCTAAATCCTCTTGTAAGCTCTTCCAAAACCCACTACTAAATAATGGATCCCGGTCACTCACAATAACTTTAGGTACTCCATGGAATCTCACTACCTACTTCATGCACAGTTTCGCTAACTTAGCTATCGTTCTATTTGACTTGACTGGTATAAACTTTGCACTTTTGGTCATTCGACCCACAATCACCCAAATGCCATCCTGTCCTGATCTAGTCCTTGGTAAACCATCATTGAAATCCATTGAGACTTGTCCCCATTTCTATTCGGGAATTTCCAGTGGTTTTAAACCACTAGGTTTCTTTTGCTCGACTTTAACTAGTTGGAAATTCATGTACTTGGATATAAACTTCCCAACATCTCTCTTCATCCCTTCCCAATAGTAGGTTTACTTCATGTGTCGATACATTTTGTTCCCATATGGATGTATAGTCAGTTTCGGGTGGTGACACTCTCTAAGCACTTCATCTCTCAATCCATTAACGTTGGGTACAACTAGTCTCCCTTTCTTTTGAAGCCATCCTTCTCGATCAAGTCCATACTTGTTCATCTCCTCACCATCGATACCCATCCCTACTTTGGAGATGATTTCCAATAGGTTAGGATCGTCTCTCCAGTTGGACCCGATCCGCTCAATCAGAGCCGGTCTGATCGCCAAACTTGCTAGCATCTCTGGATACAAGTCGCACCTAGGTCCGAAATCATATCCCGCAATATACTCCAGTTGCTTCCATTCCTGAAACATAGCACCCAAACAGGCATGTCTCCTACTCAATGCATCAGCTACCGCATTGCTCTTTCCAGCTGTGTATGCGATATCGAAATCATATGAAGCCAAGAACTCTAGCCATCTCCACTGATGAATATTTAAATCATTCTGAGAGAAAAGATACTTTAAGTATTTATGATCTGTAAACAACTCGAATCTTTCACCCAAGAGATAATGTCTCCACATCTTCAACGCGAACACGATCGCTGCCAATTCCAAATCATGGGTAAGATATCTTTTCTCATGTGGTTTCAGTTGCCGACAAGCATAAGCCACAACCCTACCTCTTTGCATTAGTACGACACCTAGTCTGGTACCACAAGCATCCGTGTATATCGTCATCTCTTCGTTCCCCTTAGGAATAACTAATACTGGTGCACATGTTAACTTCTCCTTTAGGCTCTTAAACGCATTATCACATCTTTCGTCCCAAGCAAAAGCTTGATTTTTTTTGGTCAACTGAGTTAACGGCATTGCTATCTTAGAGAAGTCTTGGATAAACTTACGATAATATCCATCTAACACCAAGAAAGTTCTCATGTCCATTGCATTTTTGGGCGTAGACCAATCTTGCACCATAGCCGCCCTCGCAGGATCCATGGCAATAACATTCTCTGAAACAACATGGACCAAGAACATCAGTTACCTCCTTCAGAAGTGACAATTTGAAATTTTCGCTTTCAATTGGTGTTTCCTCAACACCTCCATCACTATCCTCAAATGTTCCTTGTGTTCTTCCACTGTCCTTAAGTAAATCAAGATATCGTCCACAAACACAAGAACAAATTTATTTAATTGATCTCTGAAAACTCTGTTCCTAAGATCCACACAATATGCGGGTGCATTGGTTAACCCGAATGGCATGACCACCACTCATAAAATCCAGATGGCGTATTTAATGCCGTTTTAGGTATACTCCCAGCTACTACTCGGAGTTGATGAAATCTTGTCGTGAGGTCCAACTGGGAGGACACTCTTGCTCCATTTAGTTGATCAAACAAATCATCTATCCGTGAAAGTGGGTAGTTATTCTTCCTAGTCACCTTATTCAACTGGTGGTAGTCCACACATAAGCGAAGGGAACCATCGTCCTTGCTAGCTAATACAACTGGTGCTCCCCACTCGGACAAACTTCTTTGGATAAATCCCTACTTCAAAAGATTGCACACTTGCACCTCGAGCTGTCGCTGCTCCTTTGGCGCCACACGACGAAGTGGCATCACTATAGGTCTGGTACCTTTCACTAAATCGATCTGAAATTCGATCTCTCGGTGTGGTGGAAGTCCGGTAACTTCCCCGAAGATGTCCGGATACTCGCCAGAAATAGGCACATCTGACAACTCATCATGCAGGATGTCGAGGGAATTTAGAAAACTAGCCATCACTCCATCACTAGGTAGGCAACCCAGTTCCACCCTCTGCCCATCATTTGCTCTAATGGTCACCGAAGACCCCTCACAGTCTACCACTACCCCATACCATTGGGGCTAATCGACTCTCAAAATAATGCAAAATCCAATAAAGCCCAAAACAAAGCAATTACAAGCAAACATACATCCATGATTCTATAAGACCAAATTACGACAAATCATACAAAGGCTAGTTAAACCATTGATCGGGTTTGTTACAGCCAAATGCATATCGACTATCTCGGGTTCCAGTTCTAACCTATCTACCAGGTCACTAGATACGAAGGAATGGGAAGCCCCAGTATCAAGCAATATTCAAACAGGAACATCATAAATGGAAAGCATACCTTGAATAAAGACATCTTTTCCTTTCTCTGCCGTAGTTGGGGCATTCGACAAAGAAGGAACAACGTTGATAAAATATGTTTTCACAATATGCCACTCCTTAGGGGGTTGTGGACATTTTTCCTTGTGATGTCCCACTTGGCCACAATCGAAGCACTTCATTTTCGCTGGCTTTGCTCGACAATCTCTGGCATAGTGGCCCTTCTTGCCATAGCTAAAGCACTCGATGTCTTTCTTGTTCTTCTTTTTCTGACCATCCTTAGTTTGGTTCTATTTTGTCTTATTCTAGGAATTCTTATTGCCTTCACCACTTGCCTATGGTTTTGTCTCCCCGCAGATGCAATAGCAACCTCGATCTTCGACTTAAGGTAAAGGCTCTCTGATCTCAATGTATTTCCCATAAGTACCCATCTAAGCTAGTTATGAACTTCTCGTTTTTCTTCTCGGCGGTATCGATAGGAGATAATCCATATTTCGATAAGGCATCGAATTCAACAATATATTTTGAGACTGCCCTACCATTCTGCTTAAGTTCTAAAAATTCCCTAAACAATTATGATTTCTGAGCACCTGGGATAAACTTATCACTGAAGAGAGTCTTAAACTAATTCCAAGTAACTTGATCTTCAGGAGTACCCGCCTTAATGGCATTCCACCAATTCATTGCCTGTCTTTGAAGTTGACGCGATGCTAACTTTATATTTATTGCATCATCGATCTCAATATCCTCGAAGATGCACTCGCAACCACCAGCCAATCCTGAACCTCCACAGCTAATTTTGTTCCATCGAACGACTTTACCCCAAGACTAGTATAATCCTTGCTAAGCTTGACAAAGTCGGGTCTAGGCGCCTGCACTACTGTACCACCACCATTTGCAGCATTAGGAACTGCTCCCTGAGCATCCCTAAGCAACTCGCGCATGAAGGCAGTAAACATCGTCCTTATATTAGGGACATTCCCATTGTTGGACCATGAACCCGCTCCCTCTTCAACTTCTGGTGCAGAGTTCCTTATCGTACAACTTTTATTTCGGCTCATCGCTAAATCTGTAAAGAGAAAACGATTAACCATCTCCTAAGTGGTGCCAGTGCAGTGCGACTTCATCCTTGGATATACTAATAGTATATATATATATATGGTTTTGGAAAACCAAAATATCACAAATGCACGATCTCATATACATATACTATCTCTCCCTGATGTCTTCCTCTAGGTTAAACTAAGCAACCTAGGCTCTGATACCAAGTGTGACGGCCGCCCTGCACCATCAAACATTTCCCCTGAAATGCGATGTGCTAATTCCCGACTGGCACAAGATGATTGTCAAAAGAAGGGTTTGAAACGATGAATTACCAAAGAAACTGTAGTATATCTCACAATGCATGGAATAAAATATAATAATAACATATCATGATATAAAACAGGCAAGACAGTACATTTGCTAAAAACTAAACCATGACCATCAGAGTAGTTGAAACCTAAGTACAGTATTATATCCAATTATTACACTTTAAAATACTATCTATAAGGAAATGGAGGAGGTACACTACTAATGCCCAAAGCAACGACTAGCAACAACACAGGGATAATATGTTTATAGTACGTGGAAGCCTCCTACTCGTCTCCGGGCAGCTACTCTTGCATAACCCCCTAACCAGCCTCTAGTCTGCTCGTGTAGGAGCACCCAGATTAATAAGAAGAGACATAAAGCTCGGGATCAGAAGAAAGTCTAGTATGAGCGATAGTAGTAGAATAAAACAATAATAGGTATAATAGTCATATTTGACCTGGACCTGCAACCAAATAGTTAGCACAACAAAATGCACAATACTTGATGGTAACACTGACATATAGTGTAAAATGGAAGTGTACATGTCCTGGTGATAGAAAACATCAAACACAGCAATCATCCTCACATCTCTCACTCAGTGCGTAAAGCACACGATATCGATCACTTTGATCACCAGATCCATTGGGGCCATGATGAAGTCCAACTCCATGCAACTATCTCTACGACCACTTTTCCCTTTGAGGCGATGACAGAGTCCCACTCCATACAACTATCTCTCTGACCCCAACGCACTGGTATATAGTCAATAACCCTAACGGGTCAACCAATCCACACACGTCTGGCTTTGCTTCGTCTACATACCCCCTCTCTCAATGGTGAACCAAAGTTTTAAATATCGATAACCCCTTTGGACACATCCCGCAGCAAAGCCCAAGTCTAGAAGTTAACTCGTTGTTTCCTATCTGGATCCTGAGTAATAACTTCTCGTTTGGAGACTTCCTTTTCATCTCAGGTTTTTGGTCAAATTGGAGTTAGTCTTCAGAAGAGTCGTCACGTAGTAGTAGCACATATCCAGTTCAGCTCGGCTTCCTCCCCTTAGTTCTGTTCGGTTATGCTGTCTCCGTTCGGTTCAGTTATGAGACACCCCACGTCCGTTAATGTATCTCATTAAGGGAATGCATTAAGTTTCGTGAAGCGTTATAATAAACATAATAGCAATATTACAGGACAGACATATAGAATAACAACGGAATAAAAACATTATTTATCATAAGATACTGTTGTCCAAAAACATCACATGTCTGAAATACAAAACCCCATTGCAACATAAAAGATGTTGTCTTGTACTTCAAAAATATCAAAGTACATAAAAGAAATAAAATTCCCCAAAAACAAAGTATAGCCATAGCAACAAGGATAGGAGCTTGAGACATACATCTCAGCAGCTCCAGCAATAGTAAGCAGAATCATGGTTAAGCCTGAGTATTCCCGCTCTGAGAACCTGGGGGGAGGGGAACGAAAGAAAGAAGAGGAAACAAAAAGGGTCAGACATAAAGTCTTGCGAGTCTAGCTATTTTTAGCGAGTAAATAAATAAAAGTAGCATGATAAACATATAAAGTGGATAAGAGAGTGATCACTACATAAAAGGTAAGTACGATAAGGTGAACAGGATAGGTGTATACGCTTCTAATGATTACTCTGCACTATTACTAGCATAACCACAGTGAGATGATCCCTTCCACTATAAGGCGGTAGACTTAGGCTTAAGTCTAAATGTATCCTAACTACTACCTTAATCGATCGGCTCCCTAATCTGCATAGATACTCTGTGTCGGCCCCACCGTAGGATGTATCACGTCCAAAGGTAGCAACCCCTCGCTGATATGCACAGTCCCATATCTACAGGTGTCCCGGTCGTCTTATCCCCCTCTGCCCGAATCATGCACGCACATGGCCCGGTCGGTTTGCACCACCCACACCATCCTTAACGTTTGTATCTCTTACAAGCAGTCCAGTAAGTGTGCCCTTTCTCCGACCTAGTTCAGAGTACATGTTTTGATACCTACTCCGGGTTACTGGATGAAACGGGTCTCACACGATATGATACAAGCTCTCCCCTTTCTCTTGTATCCCCTACTAGGTTTTCCATTTGATTATGTATACCACTTGGTGTCTTTAATTACATATCTTTATTATTTCCATCGGTTAAATTGGTTAAATTTCGTGGGCCTATATTTAGATATTACCCACCCATCTCAGATATACTTAACTTAACCCCTTCTCCCCCCCCCCCAGTTTACTTAACCCCTTATTCATGTTCATGTTCACACAATCCCTATGGATTCCAGTAGGTTAAGTATTTCAATTATTACCATATTTTCATTTATGGTTATAATGGACTTGACCTCCCACATTAGGCCTACAGCTTGTGGATGCTGGATATGCCGGTCGGGTCTGGGCAGACTTCTTCCACAAGTTAGGCCTAACCTCGTATCTTAGCCCGATTCGTATTTGTACACTTAGACCTCTCACATTAGGTTCAACATTAGTGGTCGCTGGATATGCCAGTCGGGTCCGGGCAGACTTCCACCACTAATGCAACCTAACCTCGTGTCATAAGTGCAATTCGAATTTTTAAATATAATCCTAGACATTTCATTATTATCCAAATTCTCACCTACGTCGTTATAGGTTATAGGTTCCATGCCCCTTTTTCCCCAATTTGGTACAAAGTGAATTATATATCCATATTCATATCCATTAACCAAGTTATGCCAATTCTAATATTTTCCCCGGTTCCCTCACTAACTCATTCGTATATATTTGGCGGCATCTAGGCTAGAAAGTAGCCTAACCATGAACAATAAAAGGGAAAGGTGATAGAAAAATGACAATAGTGATCATTCTAACAAAAGTGACATAAACATATATACTGGCATAGACATGTAATTGGCATAATAATAAGGTGGACATAAAAACAGATCTGGTGAAAAGGGTAATGATAAAACTAGATCTAACATACTTAGGATGAACAGATCCAAATAAAAATTCTTATGTCCGATAATGACAGATCTCAATTAATCAAAACATGATGATCTAGATCTAAACAAAGGTTTAATTGTCCAGATAATGATAATCCCAAATTAACCACAAACTTAGAAGAAGGGTAAGATCCACATAGGTGACATGATTAATTAACCACAAAAGAATTAATCTATAAGATAGATCTAGCATGATAAGGTCTAGGCTTATAGATTCACAAATTATGATAGATCCAATATGATTCAGTCACAGGCATGTATATATCCAAATCACAGTCATATCACAAATCACCTTTAGTCATTTAAATCTAAAATTAACTAACTCGTAATGTTTGGATTAAAAGAAAAGGTAGAAAATAGCAGATGTTGGATCTACGCTTGAATCTCTAAGTTTAATTTGCAAAGTTGATTGTTGTTGAAGAAAAGGGTTCTGTCCAGTTCAGGCACCAGCAGAATTTGGCCTCCATTGATCTCCAATGAAGAAAACAAGAGAAATGACCATGTATTTATAGCTGCCATCCCCAGAAACAGACTTAGCCACATCAGCCCTAGGGGGTCGACCCTGGTGCCAACACCCCCATTGGGGTGTCGACCTAAGGGTCGACTCCCCTAGGCGGGAATTTTCCTGTTTACCCCTCATTTCTGAAATTTGAACAAATTTGAACTTTTTGGACCCGATTTTGAATTCTTGGACCCTATATATATACACACACACATACATCTTACGTGTATACAAACCTCAGACCCTCATAACTTCTTCATACGGTGTCCGTTTTATGCAAACCAAATGTCTATCTTGACCAAAATTCCGGGACCGACGCAATGGCATAGTCTGTTTCCCTTAATTCCAAATATTAAATTAATTATTATTTAATTTATCCTCATTTAGGGTTGTTTAAAATGTGGGGTGTTATGGGTTCTCTTCTCCTGTTCGGTTCCTCCATATCGGTTCATTTCGCGTCCATCATTTCTGTTCGATTCGGTTCCCGCTTGTTCTCCTGTTTACTCCAATTCGATCCTCATGCCAAGTTTCATCCCGCTCCAATTCGATCTGAACATGGCCTTCCTTATTGCCCTTGCATTTGCACGCTTCTAAAGATGCCAAGTTCCAGTTTGGCTCGGCTAGCCGACCGGATCCCCTTATCCGTTCCGATATGGATATCTACAGCATTTCCAACAAGCTTGTTTCGTCCATACATGATGTTTTCAACCATTCTAGCTTTACTAGACAATCATAAAACATCCCAAACAACAGTAAAAAATATAGGTTCAATCGAAAAGATCAAAACATCAATCACATAGGTTATTTTAGATCAAATACACCCAAGTCCATGATTTTCCTCTTAATCCCATAAATTCTAGGATTAGCAAACTTAATCCAAATTAACCCAAATTTTTATATGTGAAATATAATATGATTCTAGAAACTTTAGCCAACATATGATCAAAACATCAATCGCACAGGCTAAACACTCACCTTAACCAATAAGTAGTTATAGATCTGAAACTTTTATTTATTTGGCTAGGACTCCTGTGTAGTTTAGCAGCCCTATCTCGAATTTGTCGCTAATCCGCCTTGACTTGATGTAGATTTG
Organism: Allium sativum; assembly: GCA_030737875.1. Taxonomy (NCBI): domain Eukaryota; kingdom Viridiplantae; phylum Streptophyta; class Magnoliopsida; order Asparagales; family Amaryllidaceae; genus Allium; species Allium sativum. Next base: position 532,698,509 of record CM060923.1, on the reverse strand, counting down.
ATTAATTTGGGGTTATAAAGTGATTAGAGAGAGATTTAGATGATGGAGGCCATTACTAGAGTTCAAGGTATGTTTGTGGTGGCTAGAAAAATTAAAGGAGATGATTCTTGTAACACCCCGTAATTTTATAACATTAAAATTCACAAATTAAAGTATACTTAGTTTTTAGAAAAGAATTAAGTGAAATGGGTTGCGCAGAGAAATATTTATATATTGATATATATATATATATAAATTAAAAATTGAATAAATAAATATGCGAAAAAGTTCAAAACAGCGAATTGGGAGGGGGAATAACTGAACCGGCCCATTTTTGAGGTCGACCCGAGCTTCGTTGGGTTGACAAGGGGTTAATCCAGGGTGTTTGGCTGTCAACCCGTGGGCCGATTCACTCAAATGCAGATTTTGCATTTGATTGGGTCTCATGGTTCAGGGTTAATCTAATGGTCCTAAATAACTTCCTACACCTATAAATACATCCTAATGCTAACCCTAAACTTGATTAAAATAGAATAGTTACCATCATACCATCGCCATGGAAATCAATGGAGCCGACGCCAACTAAGAAAGAAGAAAAGCAAATTCAATTCTAATTCTCTTAACCCTAAAGCAAAGCAAAACTCTCTGCTTTCTTCTCTAAATTGTGAGTATGATGATCTTAATAAGATTATTATCATTTTAATTAGGTTGAGTTATGAATGGATTATGAGTAGATGATGTGAATTATCATATATGTTGTTGTAAACCCCTTTTGCTATCATGTATATTGTAAATCCAATGTTATGTGATGATGATATCTTACATGTTGTAAATCATGTTATGATGATGTTATGTATGTTGAAAGTTTCTATGCTAAGTTGTGATGAATCATACATGTTAAAAAGGCCATGATGTTACCATCTATGCTAGTTAGTTCATATTAATTAAATCATCATGTTTGGGTTATGTTGATCTATATGACAAGTCACATATGCAAGTTAGATTGATTAGAAAAGTTATGAATATATACCAAGACATCTATTATGACATCTAGAATTATGCTATGACATATGTGATATCCTATGCTAGTTCAGACCATAATTATGTTGCCTAAAAACCCCATATGCAATTTTATGTATAGATTTGGGCTATGATCATATCATATAAATTGAGACATTTAACAAGTTGACACCTTTTGATCCTTAACATGTGTAGTTTATGCAAGTTTCACCCCTATTATGATTAGATTTATTTTAATTGTCTATATGTTGTGATAATTTATCTTTGTGCTAAGTGTTAGACTATACAAGTCTAACCTATATTATGCGTTGAATAAGTGAACGTATAAACGTGGGGTAGGGGTAATATTAAGGATTTAATATTAAAAAGTTGGGGTGCAATTGATATGATTTTGCATGCCATAAGTGGATGGCCTTAATTGAGTCAATTATGGACATCATTAAAAGTTGAATTAATTAATAATTTGAATAGGGAATTATTAAAACTGGGGTAAAAGATTTTAAGTGTTAATCAATGCTTAGGACACGAGGTTGGACTCGTTTGTGACGTAAACCTGCCCGGACCCGCCCGACAAATCCAGTGGTCACAAATGTCAGCCCAATGTGAGAGGTCCTAGGCCTAAACTAAAGCATAACGGTTGTAAAGACACGAGGTTAGACTCTTTTATGGTGTAAGACTGCCCGGACCAGCCTAGAAAATCCTGCTGCTATAAATGCCTTTCTAATGTGAGAGGTCTTTATGAGGTGATGGCATGAATGAATTAAGAAATACTTAACCAGATAAACATGTAAGATGGGAGATGGGGGTTAAGTAGGTACCTTGGGTGGCATGAGGAATCTAGGTGGTGCCCTTAGTGGCATGTGAAATACGATTAGGAAGACTTAACCAAACACACAAGTAAATGAACATAACTAAGAGGGTTAAGTGGGATATACTAGTGACAAGCTTAGGTGGGTAGCTTGTGGGGGCCCATTTCAACCAGTACCCTAAACGTATCTTTGTGGGCTCGACCCAAGTCGAGGACGGGACACGCATACTGGGCTTGACTATAAGAGGCCAAAACGGGGAGCGGTGGCAACGCAAGTCCAACGGGTTTCATATGCGTGTGTAGACCCGGGCTGGTAGGTAAGACGTTGTTGCATCGTGTAGGTATAAGCCGTGCATTCTCAGTTGTATCGGGTTGCCACTTTAGGGGAGTGATACACCCCACTGTGGGGCCAGCACGGGTATCTACGAGTAGGGAGCCGATCGAAAGTGGGTAGTGGGGTACACCTAGTGGAGATAGGGGCAGACGGCACCTATGTAGTCAGCTAGGGGTACGTAAGGCTATTTATAAAGTTTCTGTGTGAAGCAAGTGGGATCAAACAATAGGGTGACTGGTGTGGTGCAGTGTAGTAATGTGCGGTGCAACGTAGTAATCATTCGTTAGTAATTAGGTGTGCCTTTACCATTATCTTTAACGTTATCTTAAACGCTATCTTTATCTTCCTAAGAGTTCATAGACATTTACTTGTCTTCCAGCTTATGCCTTAGTCTAGTTATTTTGATAATAATATTGTTAGAATTATCATACTCGCCAGACTTTATGTCTGACCCCTCTATTTCTATCCTTTTTCCCCCTCCAGGTCCTCAGGTTGGGCCCAGCTCTAATGGAGTTTGATTGAGTTGCTTCATCTCTCTTTGGAAAGCTTGGACCGTTGAAGTAAAGTCCAACTTGTTATCTTTTTAATGGCTATTTATGTAATGGGATTATGTATTTTGTTTTTATGAAGATGGATATTGTACTTGGTTATGATCTATGGTTTTATGATGTAACAAACATGTTTAATTTCCACTGCAATAAAATAAAGTTTTAGATTTCCAAGTACTATTTACTATCTGTCTTGTTGTAATTTTTTTGTTCTATATTCACTTATAACCTCCATGGAAGTTAATGCATTCCCTTCGTGAGTGACATTAATGGACGTGGGGTGTTACAATTCTCCAACTCCTTTCAACCCTCCCATAACCCTAATCCCGAAATGGATTATGGGCCTAACTGCTAATCACCCTACTAAGCCCGATTAAGCTGTTTTCCATCTTCCAAACCTTATTTCAGCCATATCTCCCAAACGATAAGTCTGTTTGATTACTGTGGCCACTCTACGGAATGGGAAACCATCATTCGTATCCAGTGGAAGTAGTTTCAAGTCAAAACTCCTTACACTCAAAAGTTATAGGCAAAACAAGATTCACCAAGGGCAAAACGATAATTTAAAATTCAGCAAAAATCGTGAATGTACAAAGTGACCCCAATAGTAATTTCCCAAAGTTACACGACCATATGACTTCATATGAAAATAAAATAAATATTCTACGATCCTCCAATATGTGGAATGCGGGTCGTTACAATAGACTTCCCCTTTTCCGCGGTGAGCGTCGCCAAACTCTCATTATCTGCATCCTTCTGCAGTAGTCTCTCTCATGCCCCTCGTCGTTCAGGAGCTCTATCATCGATTGGTGCTCATCCAATGTTCCCACATCCACTTGACGTAAATAAGCCCCATATGACACCAGTTAATCTCAATTGCGAACCAACTCTCGAGAATAAACCTCAACCCATGATAGTTCGCGAAAGTTCAAAACTTTGACATACATATTCCAGATATGTTCCACCATGGATTCCTCCTCACAAAATTCAGTATCCTCTAGCTCCTCTCCTAAATGTTCCACCTCTCTCTGGTGCTCGGCCTTTAATCCGTCTATCTTGCTCGACCTATCCATATTACTAGCCTCGGCGTCCTCCTTAGCCTTCTTCATCACCTCAAGCTGCCTTCTTAGCTCAACCACCTGCGCATTCTCCGCCCTCATCCTCCCATTGTCCTCCCTCGGAGCATTGTTATCATTTTAAAGTTGGATTACCCACTGTAATCACCCGCATTTTAGGTATCGGAGGATCATAGAAGATTTTTATCTTTTTCCCTAGGGGTTGGGTCATTCTCATATTTTAATATGTTATTTATGGGGATGAGAGACATGTCCATAATTTTTACCAATTTTGTTCGGGACCATTTCCCCTATCAGTGTTGTATAGGGGATAACTTTTGACTCTGGTTGAATCAGTTATTAAGACCTATATCATTGGAAAGGAAATGATATTTGTCTTTCCGTAGAATGGTTACATTAAAGATTTGGCTCCGTGGTTTAGGAGGAATCGTTGTTTTAAGGTTTAGCAGTAGGTTGACCATGTTTATAGAGCCATAATGGGCTGATTTGGAGAGGCCCATTAGTGGGCTGGTGGAAGGCTATAAATAGAGGGTGGGAGGCATGGAAATAGTTTACTTTTTCCATTCTCTCATTTGGAAGAGCCAAAGGATCCTCCATTTCTTCATCATTCCATCAGTAGAGCTTAGAGAATCATAGATCTACACAATTTGAGGCTAGATCTACACCGTTTCAAGTAAGGGCTCATCGGATCGAAGGATTTGGATCAAGTTCTTCACTGTTCGGAATCTTATTTCACCGTATTGCTTTTATTCAGATAAATGGTGAGTGATATACTTCTCTCACATGGGTTAAATCAAGTATATGAATATTTGACCATATTTTTCACCAAATTTAAGTGTTTTCCCATTGATCTACACCTTAGTAATCCTATTTTCATATGAATCACCATAGGATCTAATTTAGCAAGTTTAAACCAGTAATTCCTATGTTATTTCATATGTTTATGCAAGTTAGATCCATAGTTTAGTTCATATGGTCATTTATCATGATTTTGGTGAATTTGCATAAATTTAGTGATAATCGTCCTATTGATGTTTTTTACCGATTTCATAACATGTTTACGATTGTATTTGGTGAATTGGATGAGTTAGTTTCGTCGATTGGCGAAATTTCAGTCGAAATTGGACTTGACGTTGTGTAGGAAATGGGTCAGTCGTACTTCTGGTTGGTCGGATAATAAGAGGGAAAGTACAAGATGTAGTATAGGCATTCAGGACGGTCAGCTCCATACGCGTCGGGTTGGTTTAGACTGGTCGGGTAGGTCGCTGATGGTTAGGTCATGTTCTAGGTCGGGTAGCAAATGGGTCGGTCGATCATACTTAGGTAGGCCGGGTCGGTCGGTCATGTTGAAGCAATGGGGTCGGACAGATATGTAAGCACGTGGAGAAGGGTACAGATCGATTGACCTATATTGGGGTAGGTCGGTCATGTATGAAGTAGTTGGGTCAGTCCGAAGTGGTAGGGTCGTGTTGTGAAGGGAGCGGATCGGCCTCAAGTGGGTCGGTTGGTCACAGTCTGGTCAGTCACACAGGGTATTTTTTTGAAAAAATTTCGGGTAAGACGTAGATTTGAACAAAAGTGATTGAAAAAAAATCGGGAGCAGCTCCCTGAACCCCAACTGCAACGCAGTGATGTAATTTGGCTCAGTGATGGGGTGACTTTGTAACACCCCGTATGTTGAAAAATTGTTATAATATAAATCAGGGCAGAATTAAATTTTAAAATTTGAATCATGGGAAACGGGGTATGCCATTGCGTTCGTCTCGGAAAAATATGAGAAATAGAGTCCGAAATTTCGTGAATCGGAGTCCGTATGTCCGAGATATGGCCTTTAGAAGTTTCACAAAAAATCAGAAAAACGAAACAGATTTCAAAAATTCAGATTATGGGCTAGGCGGGAAAATTCCCGCCCAGACCAGGTCGACCTGGGGTTCGACCTGGGTGTCGACCTGCCCACCAGGTCGACTAGGGTGTCGACCCTAGTGTCGACCTGGGGGTCGACCTCCCTGGTCGAGCCCAGGTGACCTAGGTGCACTGATTTGGGATCTGGGTTGTGTTTTGGTGGCTAGGACGAGATCTGACGGCTCTAATCTGATTTAGGGTTAATCTAATGGCCTAAAACACCTAACTAATCTATAAATACACCCTAAGACTACCCTAATTCATACTAAAAATAGAAACAACGTCGTCATGCCGTCAAAATGCAACTTGAAGGAGCCTCCATCAAATTAAAGAGGAAGATAGCTTATCATATCAACCTCTAATCAACTCTAGCAACTTAATCTTCTTGTTAGGAGTGCTAATCAACAAGTTGTGAGTTTCTATAGCCTTAATGGCCAATTGTTGAAATGGTTATGATAGGATATAATGAGGTTATGGCTATGAATGTGGATCAATGCAAGTTATGTTATCATATGCTATGTGTTAATGATGTTATGCAAGTTATGCAAGTTATATGCTATGTGATCATAATGTTATGCATGTTATGCAAGTTATATGCTATGTGTTAATGATGTTATGCAAGTTATGCAAGTCATATGCTATGTGATCATGATGTTATGCAAGTTATGCAAGTCATATGCTAAGTGATCATGATGTTATGTAAGTTATGCAAGTCATATGCTATGTGTTCATGATGCTAGTTATGCAAATCACTATGATAAACATTGATCCATTATGACACCATGTTATGCAAGTTTGGTGTATGATTATTCGCAAGTTCATATATGACATGTTATGCAAGTTTGGTGTTTGATTATATGCAAGTAACATGTGCAAGTTTACACCTTAGTATGATATGCATACATATGCAAGTTAACCCCTTTGTATGTCATACATACATATGCAAGTTCACCCCTTTGTATGACATAAGTAACTTATGCAAGTTAACCTCTTTATGACATATGTGATTCATGCAAGTTTGGGTTGATTATTTATGCTAGTTGGGTTGATGCTATATGCATGTTGACACCTTTAAACCCATGTTGATGCTAATGTTATGCAAGTTGAACCCATTTTATTTGTGATGAATCTTCCCTTATATGTCATGTTAGCGAATTACGTGGGGAGCGATGGGGTTAATATACATGTTAATGAAATGGTGTGAAGTTGGTATGATTATGCATACCATAAAGTGGATGGACATAATTGAGTCAATTATGTACATCGTTAAAATTTGGAATTAATTAGGGAAAATTAATTCGAAATATGGGGGGGATTAATTAGGTGTAATTAATCGACTAAGACACGAGGTTGGACCCTTTTGTAGCATAAGACTGCCCGGAACCGACCGGCAAATCCAGCGGCTACAAATGATTGGCCCAATGTGAGATGTCTTAGGCACAAACTAAATACGTGACAAGTGTATAGACACGAGGTTAGACTCGGTTATGGCGTAAGGTTGCCCGGACCCAACCGGCAAATCCAGCTGCCATAAAAGATAGTCTAATGTGAGAGGTCTTTACAACGGTTACGTTCTTAATCAATTAAGAAACACTTAACCAGATAAGCATGTAGTGGGGCATGAGGGGTTAAGTGGGTGCCTTGGGTGGCATGTGGAGATTAAGTAAGTGCCTTGGGTGGCATGTGGAAATCTAGTGGGTTGCCTTGGGTGGCAATGGAAAAATACGATTAGAATACTTAACCAAGTGGAAACATGTAATTTAAACATGATTAAAGGGTTACGTGGGATGCACTAGATAAAGGGACAAGCTTAGGTGGGTAGCTTGTGGGGGCCCATTTCAACCAGTAACCCATATGTATCTTATTTGGCTCGACCCATGTCGAGGACGGGACACGCATACTGGGCTTGACTATAAGAGGCCAAAACGGGTTAGCGGTGCCAACGCAAGTCCAACGGGTTTCATATGCATGTGTGGACCCGGGCTGGTAGGTAAGACGTTGTTGCATCGTGTAGGTATAAGCCGTGCACCATTTGTTGTATCGGGTTGCCACTTTGGGGAGTGATACACCCCACTGTGGGGCCAGCACGGGTATCTACGGTACGGAGCCGATCGCTTGGGGAGTAGTGGGTACACCTAGTGGAGATAGGGGCAGACAGCACCTATGTAGTCAGCTAGGGGTACACAAAACTACTGGGTAAATTCTCTAAGTCCTTGGGTGGGATCAACCTTTAAGTAGGAATGACTGGTGTGGTGCAGTTAGTAATTACCCTTGGGTGGGAAGATGCATCTTTACCGTTATCTTAGTTCATCCAATGTCTAGTTGGCTACTTAGTGTAGTCATTTATCCCCAGTCGTCCCGTACCAAGTTTATATCATACCCTGATTACTTTAATGATTGTTTTGTTAAAGTTATAGGGCTCACTCTGACTTATGTCTGACCCCGTTGTTTTTATCGTTTTCCCCCTCAGGTCCTCAGGTTGGACCTAGCACTAGTGGGCTTTGATCAGATTTCTTTATCTATCTTTTGGAGCTTGGACCGTGATGTAAAGCCCAGCTTATCTTTTCTATTATCGCTATTGTTTATGTAGTGGGATTATGTACTTAAGTTTTTATCAGGATGGATATTTAGTACTTGACTCTTTATGGTGTTGTAACTAAACATGTTTACCTTCTGCTGCAATGAAATGATGTTTTAGATTTTCAAGTATTTATATCTGTCTTATTGTAATTTTTCTGTTCTATATTCACTTAAAATGCTCCACCGAAGTTAAGGCATTCCCTTAGTGAGTGACCTTAGCGGGTGTGGGGTGTTACACGTGGTATCAGAGCTGAAGGTTACCGGAACAGATAAAATTTTTAGAAAACTATTTTTCTAAAAACATTTTTGGAAGAAGTATTTTCGAAAACATGTCTTTAAAGAGAAAAGTTTTTGAAAGGAAAGCATAATCCCCAATAGCTATATCTTTATCTTTCGAATTCTCCATTTTGAATCTTTCCTTTTTCGTTTCAGCATGGCTGAAGATCTTAACTTTCTGGAGGTTGTGACAATACCAGTATGGTATAGGAGATTGATGGAGGCTAGGGCCGCCACTGTGGGTCCAGCAAATGTTCCTCCACCAACAGTAGCACCCGATCTTCCTCCTCCCCCTCCTCCTCCTCGCATGGATACTTTTGCTAAGACTTGCAAGGAATTTAAGGCTATTGGAGGAAAACCTTTTCAAAGATCAGAAACTTTTGTGGAAGCTAGAGATTGGCTTAAGGAGGTGGAAGAGTTGATAGATATCTTTGAGATGGAAGAAGGAAAGAAAGTCAAGTTTGCTGCTTGGTTGATGAAGGGAGAGGCCTCGTTCTGGTGGGAGGTCACTAATGGAGAGCGCCCCGTTGACTCTTGGGTGGATTTCAGGCAAGGATTTGTGGCAAAGTTTCTCTCAAGGGCGAAGGAAACCTTGTATATGGAAAGGTTCTTGACTCTAAAACAAGGAAACCTATCAGTGAAGGAATATGTCAACAAGTTTAATCAATTGGCAAGGTTTAGCATAGACATGGTGAATACACCGGAGAAGAAGGCTTTGAGGTTCGTTAAGGGCTTGAATGAACCAATGCATGGATTGGCTATGACTCACATCCCTATGGGGGCCACCTTTGAGAAGCTAGTAGACATGGCACTCATGCATGAGGAAGAGAAGGGTCCCAATGCTAATAAGGCACCCAAGAAGAAAGGAGATTAGAAGAGACCTCAACAGCAACAGCACAACAAGGGCGGGAAAGGCAACGGTGGCAAGGGAAAGAAGAAATGCTTCAATTGCGGGACACCAGGCCACCTAAGCAAAGATTGTCGAAAGAAGAAGAAGACTGGCTGCTTCCACTGTGGCGAAGCAGGGCATCTAGTGAAGGACTGCCCTAAGAAGGGGCAAAGGACGGGATCTACCTCAGGAGGACAGGTGCAAGCTCTTATGGCACCGGGTCAGGCAAGGGGGCAAGTTCAGTCTCTCGCGGTTCCACCGATTCAGGAAAGAGGTAGAACTATTTCCTTTGAAAGTCTGGTTTTTCTGTTTGATCATCCAGTTCGTACATTGTTTGGCTCTGGCGCATCGCATTCGTTTATCTCATCATCATTAGTTGAGTCACTACACTTAGACACCAGTCTAGTAGATGATCTCTTGGTTGTTTCAAACCCAATTGGGGGCTCCACTTATTTGTCCCTGATATGTTTGGGTTTGAAGATTTCTATACTTAGCGTTGAGTTTAGATGTGATGCTTTTGTTTTGGGCTTCACGGGCTATGGGTTGATTTTGGGCATGGACTGGTTATCTTGTAATGGTGCCTGTAACACCCCACCTCCACTAGGATCACTCGTTAGAATGTACTAGCTTTGGAGGGGCGTTATTGTGAAGGTAAACATGCACAGAGATATCGCAAGACAGAATATATAAAAATAAATATAAGTAAAGCAGCGGTAGCAGATAAAAACCCATCATCATCATCTCAGAAAAACCAACATAGTCAAGTACATAATATCAAAATGTCATGATCCAAAATACAACATAAGTCTAGATACGTGATAACAAAATACATGGTAAAACATCAGTACTAATCCCCAGAAATAAAAGATAAGCCACAGCCAGCTCAGATCCATACATGAGCTATTCAACAAGCAAGTCAAAGATCCACTAAGCAGATGTAGCCCCTCCCTGAGAACCTGTGGGGGGGGGGGGAAACGGAAGAAAAGAAGCGAAAGAAAACAGGTCAGTCAAAAAGACTGGTAAGCCCTACTACGATCAATCTATAAACTAATAAAGTTAACAGTATGATGGAAACTGAGATGAACATACTGGCAATTAGATAAAGGTGACATCACATAGACGAGATTAAACTTTGCATCACAGTGTACCAGCAAACCCACAAAACAGATCTTGATCCCTTAGCCCAAACTTTGGCCCAATAACATGAAGTGACCTTAGGATAAGGTCCAGCCCAACGGTCTAGTCGATCGGCTCCCTATAAACCTAACACGTCAAGTGTTGGTGTCCATACGGCCCACATGGATGTAGTCAGACTGTGCTGGGTCCACCTTCGGGTGTATCAAGCCCTCGGGTGTCAACCCCAGACACCTAAGCAATAATGCACAGTCTAAGTCTACTGGTACCCGTGCCTCGAGTTTGTCCAACATCGGACTACGTGCACGTCCGCAGTCCGCCGGACCCGCACCGCTGTACCACTCAGCCGTCGCTTTGGTCGCTTACATCAGTCCAGTAATCGTGCCCCGCCCTAGCCTAGCCTCTAGGGTTGTGAATGATACCAAACTGGGATTACTGCTGGAACAGACCACGTTGCTAGGGTTTCTAAGAGGGTTAAGTGTGGTTTTAACCCCTCACTAAACCTGGATTAAATTAGCTAAGTGTAACCACTTAACCCCATCTAATCCTCGCATCCCCAATATTGGTTAAGTATTAGTGGGCCATGACTTAACCCTAATCATGAGGCATTAATTACTTAATGCACCCAACCTCTCACATTAGACATCCGTGGTTACCTGGGAAGATTTACACCACGTCTAGGTCTAACCTCGGGTCTTATGGTGCAACATGACCAACTACCCACATTAGACCCCACGTTGTGGTTACCTGGGAAGATTTACACCACAACTAGGTCTAACCTCGAGTTGGCCATATCATGTTATCTAATGTCATGTCCACTTTAGAACATATTTACAAGTTAGCATATACTTGGGTAGACCTAACTTAATAGGTAAATTCCCAAGGGGTAGACCTAACTTAATAGGTAAATTCCCAATCTTTTAGTTTCATGTATTTTTAAGTTTACCCAAACCCTCCCAACGTCATTATCTCGCTTATATATTCGTCATAACGCATAAGGGTAAAAAGGTAACTTGGCAAAACATACATGATGAACTTCACACATCATAATAAGGATGCATATATGTTAAACTTGCAAATCATGTCATGGTGAACTCGCATAAACATGCATAGCTTATTAAATATGCATAACATGGTAAAGTGAACTTGCATAGTCATGCATAACCTACTAAACTTGCATAACATGGTAAGGTGAACTTGCATAACCCATGAAACTTGCATAACATGGTAAGGTAAACTTGCATAACCCATAAAACATGTATAGCATGGTATAATAAACTCGCATAAGCATGCATAACTTGTGAAACATGTAAAACATGGCATAGTAATCTCGCATATGCACACATAACTTGTGAATCATGTAAAACATGGTATAAGGAGTTTGCATAAGCATGCATAACTTGTGAATCATATAAAACATGACATAGTGAGTTCGCATAAGCATGCATAATCAACTAAACTCACATAAATCTCAACTTTCACCAAACATTAACTTTAAAGTTTGTAAAGTGAAGGTAAGAGGGCTTACTAATATAAACAAGTCACAAATCCACCAAATAAGATGAAGAAGCCCTTTTAAAAACTCAAAGCAAAGCCTCAAATAAGAAAACCCTTTTGCAAAATCCCAAAACACAAACTTTAGCAAATCAAACTTGCTACTTAATGAAGTATGCAAGTTATTAAGCATTCATACAACATAGAAAAGGTTGTATGATCATCATATCTTCATAGGATTTAACTTTGAGGAAGGTGGAGGGTAGGTTTTAGGTGGAGGCCATTTGAGGATTCAATTTGGCATAGTTTAGTTGCTAGATTGATTAATGAGGCTATAGGGTAGGATTAGGGGTATATTTATAGAAGATTAGAGTGTTTTTAGCCCTAGGATTAACCCTAGATTAGGTTTGGCCCGTCAGATCTCAGAATTCTCCAGAACCAAGCCACATGACCCAACCCAAATCAGAAATGGTGCACCAGGCTGAACTGCCTGGGCACCCCCTGTCGACAGGGCAGTCGACACCCTGGGTGCCCTGTCGACATGCCTGTCGACATGGGGCCCCCTGGCGGGAATTTTCCCGCCTAACCTGATTAGCCCTAATCCTTGATTTTAATTTGAAATTTAAATCTGTCTTTAACATAGAAATTTCTGAAAACTTCAATGGGCCTTAACTGGGTCATACGGACTCCGATTTTCGAAAACTCGGACTCTATTTCGCGTATTTTTCCGAGACGAACGCAATGGCATAGCCCGTTTCCCTTGATTCAGATTTTTGAATTAAATTCTGCCTCGATTTATGTTATAACAGTTTATTGAAAATACGGGTTGTTACATTCTCCCCTCCTTAAAGGATTTCGTCCCCGAAATCTTCAAGTTAGGAAGAACATATCCTACCATCCAACATCCATCTACTCAAAACATCATCCACGAGCAACCATTGTCCTTAAAGGATTCTAAATGCTGTATGAACATATGCAAAAGTGTGTGTATATGTACCTATCTAATGCAATGATCAATGCAAAATATGTTAGTGAAATGTATCCATATGTATGCAAATCCCTATCATAATGTATAATATCTATATGCGTGCTCAACCATACACCGATATGCAACATCCATGTGATTGCATTCCAAGAATAAGCATAAACACTCATGCACATGCAATATGAGGAGTGTGTGAGCCGATCTAGTGCCTAATGTGTATCATGCATCCACGAGTAACCACTTGCAAACACTGGCAACCACTTGCAACCATCGAACATAACATGTCTCAAGCACATGTTTCATCCAAAAGGGTTTCTACCTAAGGTTCTCATGACAAGCTTAGCACGACAACTAGATAAACATGGATAGCAAAGAGAAAGTTACGCTAAATAAAGGAAAGAGATTGAGAGTGTACCCTCAAAAAGAAATGGATAAAGCCCACGCATCTTCTCCTCGGTTTCCCAAGTTGCGTCTTCTTCGGCTTCACCCCATTGAACTTTCACCAATCTGACCTCACGATTCCTTAGCTTCTTGGTCTCTGTCCCCAAGATACGAATCGGAGCTCTTCTTAAAGTTGCTTCTTTCTCTACTTCCACGTCTTCAAGCATGCTAGGTTCAACCACCTCAGCGGACTCATGCAGGCACTTTCGGAGATGCGAGACATGAAAGACATTATGTACTCCGGACAACTTCTCGGGCAATTGCACTTTATAAGCCATCTTCCCAATTCTCTCAATGATGGGGAAGGGTCCAACAAATCTCGGTGCTAGCTTCCCCACTGCTACAAATCGGACCACATTCCGCAAAGGAGAAACCTTCACGAAAACCTTGTCCCCAACCTCAAACTCCAATTCGGACCTTCGCCTGTCAGCATAGGATTTCTGCCGGTCTTGGGCCGCTTTCATCCGTCTTCTAATCAACTCAACCTTCTCGGATGTATCCCTAATCATGTCGGGTCCAAGTATAAGCTTATCCGTGGATTCCCACCAACATGTAGGTGACTTGCACGGCCTCCCATATAAAGCCTCAAAGGGTGCCATCCCTATGCTCGCCTGATAACTGTTGTTGTATGCAAACTCGACAAGAGGAAGATGGTCTTCCCATGCACCACCAAAATCCAGAATGCAAAGCCTCAATAAGTCCTCAAGTACCCTATTCACCCTTTCTGTTTGGCCGTCTGTTTGTGGGTGATAGGCTGTACTCAGGTTCAATCTCGTGCCCATAGCTTCCTGTAAACTATTCCAGAACTGACTAGTAAAGATGGGGTCTCGGTCACTGACTATGCTGGAAGGGACTCCATGTAGCCGCACTATCTCACGAAGATATACTGATGCTAGTCCAGATGCGGTTCTTTTGCTCTTTACTGGGATAAAATGAGCACTCTTCGTGAGCCTATCCACAATGACCCATATGCTCGTGTTCCCCTTCCTGGACCTTGGAAGCCCATCAATAAAGTCCATAGAGATGCTCTCCCACTTCCATAGCGGGACCTCTAGCGGATGTAATAGCCCACCGGGCTTCTTTGACTCAGCTTTTACCCTCTGAAAAATAACACATCTCGAGACAAACTCCGCTACATCCTTCTTCATCCCAGGCCAGAAGAAAACGCGCTTCATGTCCTTATACATCTTATCACCACCTGGATGTATGGTCATCTTGGAGCGATGTGCTTCCTCAAGAACTTTCCTTACCAAGTCTTCTACCATCGGAACACAAAGCCTTCCATCTCTCCTCAGCCAACCCTTATCGTCTATGGAATATCGAGCAAGGTGACTAGATGTCTCCCCTCGAACCAGCTTGTCCATGATCTCAACTATCTGAGGGTCTTCCTTCTGTGAAGCCCCGACTTGATCTAGAAGGGTAGGCCTGAGTTCTAAAGATGCCAAGGAACCGGTCTCCGACTCCATTGCCAAAGAGAAATCAAAGGTTGCCAAGAACTCTAAATTCTTCATCTCAACAAATAGAGGGCTTAGTGTCAACCTTTTCCTACTCAATGCATCCGCTACCACATTCCCCTTGCCAGGGGTATAGGATATCTCAAAATCATAGGAAGCCAAAAATTCCATCCATCTCTGCTGTCTTAAGTTTAGATCTTTCTGCGAAAAGAGATACTTCAAAGACTTATGATCCGTATATAGCTCAAATCTCTCTCCCAGAAGATAATGACGCCATGCTTTGAGCGCATATACAATCGCTGCCAGCTCTAGATCATGAGTGGGATAATTCCTCTCATGCACCTTAAGTTGCCTCCCACCAAAACATATAACTCTGCCCTCTTGCATCAGAACGACACCCAATCCCGTGCCACAAGCATCAGTGTACACGGTAAATACCTTACCACCATCGGGTAAGGCTAGAACTGGTGCGGAGGTAAGGGCTCTTTTGAGTCTCTGAAAAGCAAGCTCACAATCCATATCCCAAGCAAAGACTAAGTTCTTCTTCGTCAACTTGGTAAGAGGAGCAGATATCTTTGCGAAGTTCTTGATGAACTTCCGATAGAAACCCGCAAGACCCAGAAAGCTCCTCACCTCGGTTGCATTCCTTGGAGTCTTCCAATCCTGAACTGCAACCACCTTAGCGGGATCCACTGCCAAGCCTTGCTTGGATTCGATATGCCCAAGAAATCTGACTTCCCTTCTCCAAAAGTGGCACTTGGAGAACTTGGCTTTTAACTGGTGTGCTCTGAGTGTGTCCATCACCTCTACTAGGTGCCTCGCATGCTCTTCCTCATCCTTGGAGAAGATTAGAATATCATCAACAAAGACCACGACAAACTTATTCAAGAACTCCCGAAACACCCTACTCATCAAATCCACAAAATACGCGGGTGCATTCGTCAAACCGAACGGCATAACAAGCCATTCAAAGAATCCGTCTGGATTTCTGAATGCAGTTTTGTCTATACTGTCTTCAGCCACTCTGAGCTGATGAAAACCCGTAGCAAGATCAAGCTGAGAGAAAACAGAAGCACCAACAAGTTGATCAAAGAGATCGTCGATCCTCGGTAACAGGTGTCTGTTCTTCTTAGTCAGCTTATTCAATTCTCTATAATCCACACAGAGTCGAAGAGAGCCATCTGCCTTAGTCGCAAACACCACAGGCGCTCCCCATTCGGATATACTCCTTCTGATGAAGCCCTTCTCAAGCAATTCTTTCACTTGCTTGCTCAGTTCCCGTCTCTCACGCGGAGCCATATGCCGAACGGGCAAAGAAACAGGTTTAGCATTATCTACCAGATAGATGCGAAAGTCAATCTCTCGTTTAGGGGGCAACCCCTTAACTTCTTCAAACACATCTGGATAATCCCGGACCACCCTTACAGACTGAAGGGCCTCCTCTGATGAGTCGAGAGATTCTAGATAACATAACATGACGGGATTCTTCGGATTGCATGAAATCTCTAAGGTGTTTCCCAGGCGAGTCACAAGCCTTACAACCCTATGCTCACAATCCAGAATGGCTCCATATCTAGACAGCCAATCCATGCCCAAGATCAATCCGTATCCCCTGAAACCTAGAACATACGCACTACACAAGAATTCAACGCTGAGTATAGAGATCCTTAGATCCTCACATATCATAGATAGATGAGCAGAACCCCCAATGGGATTCGAAACACAAACGGGATCATCCACTAAGCTAGTACTGAGGTGCAAGCCATTGACAAGATCAGATGAAATAAAGCTATGTGATGCACCAGAATCAAACAAGGTACGTACTGGAAGATCAGAGATATAAACAAGGTTCTCAACAGAAACACTACCTCTCTCGGGAACTGAAGCGGCATTGAGAGCATGAACTTGCCCTCCTGAAGATCCAGCCTGTCCTTTCTTCTTTGGGCATTCTTTGCTGAAGTGCCCAGTCTCTCCACAAGAAAAGCATCCACCACTAAGCTTCCTTTTCTTCTTCCTGCAATCCTTAGCAAAGTGCCCAGCTATGCCACAGTAATTGCACTTCCCCTTGCCTTTGTTGTTGCCCTTCTTGTTCTTATTCTGATTTCCTTGACTGCTTTGACCTTGGTTGCCTTTGCCTTGAGAATCAGCCTTCTTTGCTTGAGTATCGCCCGACTTGACTTCCTTCTTTCCCTCTCCCTGAAGCAGAGCCATATTGACCAAACTCTCGAAAGTGGCTCCATGCGGAATATGCGACATCGCCAAGCCCTGTAGCGGCTCATTCAATCCTCTGGCAAATCGAAGAGCCTTCTTCTCCGGGGTGTTTACTATATCCAAACCAAAGCGGGCCAGCTGATTAAACTTGTTCACATACTCCTTGATCGACATATCACCTTGCTTTAATGAAATGAACTTCTCCATTTGTAAATTCGCCTCGGCTGAAGATAGAAACTTGGTCACAAATCTAGCCCTCAAATCGGCCCAAGTCTCAACGGGCCTCGTCCCATTGGTGACCTCCCACCAATAGGCCGCCTCATCCTTCAAAAGCCATACGGTCAATAAGATCTTTCTCTCGTCATCTATCCCAAAGATGGCAAACAAGTCCTCCGTGTCCTTCAGCCAATTCCTGGCTTCAACGAAAGATTCCGTGCCTAGGAAATTCTTGCCTCCCATTGCCTTGAAGTCTTTACAAACCTTTGTAAACTCAATCTGAGGATGCTGAGGGGGAGGAGGAGGAAGAGGAGCCTCAGCAACGGGAGGGGGAGGAACATTAGCAACGGGAGGGGGAATATTAGCTGCTGGAGGAGGGGGAGCAGGAACCACCGGAGGAGGGATATTAGGGATAGGATTCTCAACTACAGGAGGAGGAGTGGGAGTAGGGTTGGCGGGACCGGCTGCCGCCCTAGCTTCTTGGAGTCTCCTATACCAGAGTGGTACGTTCACTCCATCTGGGATGTCAAGATTCTCAGCCATACTGAAACAAAAGATAAGATAAGATCAGGTCAAGGGAACGAATGATAATGCTGATGGCTTTTGGGGATTAGCCTTAAAATAATCTAGACTTTATTTTGGAAAATACTTAGTAGGTTTTTGAAAATAGTTTTTCAAAAAAGGGGTTTTTTTTTTTCAAAAGTTTTGTTCAATCTTGTTAACCTCGTGCTCTGATACCAAATTGTAACACCCCACCTCCACTAGGATCACTCGTTAGAATGTACTAGCTTTGGAGGGGCGTTATTGTGAAGGTAAACATGCACAGAGATATCGCAAGACAGAATATATAAAAATAAATATAAGTAAAGCAGCGGTAGCAGATAAAAACCCATCATCATCATCTCAGAAAAACCAACATAGTCAAGTACATAATATCAAAATGTCATGATCCAAAATACAACATAAGTCTAGATACGTGATAACAAAATACATGGTAAAACATCAGTACTAATCCCCAGAAATAAAAGATAAGCCACAGCCAGCTCAGATCCATACATGAGCTATCCAACAAGCAAGTCAAAGATCCACTAAGCAGATGTAGCCCCTCCCTGAGAACCTGTGGGGGGGGGGGGGAAACGGAAGAAAAGAAGCGAAAGAAAACAGGTCAGTCAAAAAGACTGGTAAGCCCTACTACGATCAATCTATAAACTAATAAAGTTAACAGTATGATGGAAACTGAGATGAACATACTGGCAATTAGATAAAGGTGACATCACATAGACGAGATTAAACTTTGCATCACAGTGTACCAGCAAACCCACAAAACAGATCTTGATCCCTTAGCCCAAACTTTGGCCCAATAACATGAAGTGACCTTAGGATAAGGTCCAGCCCAACGGTCTAGTCGATCGGCTCCCTATAAACCTAACACGTCAAGTGTTGGTGTCCATACGGCCCACATGGATGTAGTCAGACTGTGCTGGGTCCACCTTCGGGTGTATCAAGCCCTCGGGTGTCAACCCCAGACACCTAAGCAATAATGCACAGTCTAAGTCTACTGGTACCCGTGCCTCGAGTTTGTCCAACATCGGACTACGTGCACGTCCGCAGTCCGCCGGACCCGCACCGCTGTACCACTCAGCCGTCGCTTTGGTCGCTTACATCAGTCCAGTAATCGTGCCCCGCCCTAGCCTAGCCTCTAGGGTTGTGAATGATACCAAACTGGGATTACTGCTGGAACAGACCACGTTGCTAGGGTTTCTAAGAGGGTTAAGTGTGGTTTTAACCCCTCACTAAACCTGGATTAAATTAGCTAAGTGTAACCACTTAACCCCATCTAATCCTCGCATCCCCAATATTGGTTAAGTATTAGTGGGCCATGACTTAACCCTAATCATGAGGCATTAATTACTTAATGCACCCAACCTCTCACATTAGACATCCGTGGTTACCTGGGAAGATTTACACCACGTCTAGGTCTAACCTCGGGTCTTATGGTGCAACATGACCAACTACCCACATTAGACCCCACGTTGTGGTTACCTGGGAAGATTTACACCACAACTAGGTCTAACCTCGAGTTGGCCATATCATGTTATCTAATGTCATGTCCACTTTAGAACATATTTACAAGTTAGCATATACTTGGGTAGACCTAACTTAATAGGTAAATTCCCAAGGGGTAGACCTAACTTAATAGGTAAATTCCCAATCTTTTAGTTTCATGTATTTTTAAGTTTACCCAAACCCTCCCAACGTCATTATCTCGCTTATATATTCGTCATAACGCATAAGGGTAAAAAGGTAACTTGGCAAAACATACATGATGAACTTCACACATCATAATAAGGATGCATATATGTTAAACTTGCAAATCATGTCATGGTGAACTCGCATAAACATGCATAGCTTATTAAATATGCATAACATGGTAAAGTGAACTTGCATAGTCATGCATAACCTACTAAACTTGCATAACATGGTAAGGTGAACTTGCATAACCCATGAAACTTGCATAACATGGTAAGGTAAACTTGCATAACCCATAAAACATGTATAGCATGGTATAATAAACTCGCATAAGCATGCATAACTTGTGAAACATGTAAAACATGGCATAGTAATCTCGCATATGCACACATAACTTGTGAATCATGTAAAACATGGTATAAGGAGTTTGCATAAGCATGCATAACTTGTGAATCATATAAAACATGACATAGTGAGTTCGCATAAGCATGCATAATCAACTAAACTCACATAAATCTCAACTTTCACCAAACATTAACTTTAAAGTTTGTAAAGTGAAGGTAAGAGGGCTTACTAATATAAACAAGTCACAAATCCACCAAATAAGATGAAGAAGCCCTTTTAAAAACTCAAAGCAAAGCCTCAAATAAGAAAACCCTTTTGCAAAATCCCAAAACACAAACTTTAGCAAATTAAACTTGCTACTTAATGAAGTATGCAAGTTATTAAGCATTCATACAACATAGAAAAGGTTGTATGATCATCATATCTTCATAGGATTTAACTTTGAGGAAGGTGGAGGCTAGGTTTTAGGTGGAGGCCATTTGAGGATTCAATTTGGCATAGTTTAGTTGCTAGATTGATTAATGAGGCTTTAGGGTAGGATTAGGGGTATATTTATAGAAGATTAGAGTGTTTTTAGCCCTAGGATTAACCCTAGATTAGGTTTGGCCCGTCAGATCTCAGAATTCTCCAGAACCAAGCCACATGACCCAACCCAAATCAGAAATGGTGCACCAGGCTGAACTGCCTGGGCACCCCCTGTCGACAGGGCTGTCGACAGGGCAGTCGACACCCTGGGTGCCCTGTCGACATGCCTGTCGACATGGGGCCCCCTGGCGGGAATTTTCCCGCCTAACCCTGATTAGCCCTAATCCTTGATTTTAATTTGAAATTTAAATCTGTCTTTAACATAGAAATTTCTGAAAACTTCAATGGGCCTTAACTGGGTCATACGGACTCCGATTTTCGAAAACTCGGACTCTATTTCGCGTATTTTTCCGAGACGAACGCAATGGCATAGCCCGTTTCCCCTGATTCAGATTTTTGAATTAAATTCTGCCTCGATTTATGTTATAACAGTTTATTGAAAATACGGGTTGTTACATTCTCCCCTCCTTAAAGGATTTCGTCCCCGAAATCTTCAAGTTAGGAAGAACATATCCTACCATCCAACATCCATCTACTCAAAACATCATCCACGAGCAACCATTGTCCTTAAAGGATTCTAAATGCTGTATGAACATATGCAAAAGTGTGTGTATATGTACCTATCTAATGCAATGATCAATGCAAAATATGTTAGTGAAATGTATCCATATGTATGCAAATCCCTATCATAATGTATAATATCTATATGCGTGCTCAACCATACACCGATATGCAACATCCATGTGATTGCATACAAAGTTCATCAAAGAATAAGCATAAACACTCATGCACATGCAATATGAGGAGTGTGTGAGCCGATCTAGTGCCTAATGTGTATCATGCATCCACGAGTAACCACTTGCAAACACTGGCAACCACTTGCAACCATCGAACATAACATGTCTCAAGCACATGTTTCATCCAAAAGGGTTTCTACCTAAGGTTCTCATGACAAGCTTAGCACGACAACTAGATAAACATGGATAGCAAAGAGAAAGTTACGCTAAATAAAGGAAAGAGATTGAGAGTGTACCCTCAAAAAGAAATGGATAAAGCCCACGCATCTTCTCCTCGGTTTCCCAAGTTGCGTCTTCTTCGGCTTCACCCCATTGAACTTTCACCAATCTGACCTCACGATTCCTTAGCTTCTTGGTCTCTGTCCCCAATATACGAATCGGAGCTCTTCTTAAAGTTGCTTCTTTCTCTACTTCCACGTCTTCAAGCATGCTAGGTTCAACCACCTCAGCGGACTCATGCAGGCACTTTCGGAGATGCGAGACATGAAAGACATTATGTACTCCGGACAACTTCTCGGGCAATTGCACTTTATAAGCCATCTTCCCAATTCTCTCAATGATGGGGAAGGGTCCAACAAATCTCGGTGCTAGCTTCCCCACTGCTCCAAATCGGACCACATTCCGCAAAGGAGAAACCTTCACGAAAACCTTGTCCCCAACCTCAAACTCCAATTCGGACCTTCGCCTGTCAGCATAGGATTTCTGCCGGTCTTGGGCCGCTTTCATCCGTCTTCTAATCAACTCAACCTTCTCGGATGTATCCCTAATCATGTCGGGTCCAAGTATAAGCTTATCCGTGGATTCCCACCAACATGTAGGTGACTTGCACGGCCTCCCATATAAAGCCTCAAAGGGTGCCATCCCTATGCTCGCCTGATAACTGTTGTTGTATGCAAACTCGACAAGAGGAAGATGGTCTTCCCATGCACCACCAAAATCCAGAATGCAAAGCCTCAATAAGTCCTCAAGTACCCTACTCACCCTTTCTGTTTGGCCGTCTGTTTGTGGGTGATAGGCTGTACTCAGGTTCAATCTCGTACCCATAGCTTCCTGTAAACTATTCCAGAACTGACTAGTAAAGATGGGGTCTCGGTCACTGACTATGCTGGAAGGGACTCCATGTAGCCGCACTATCTCACGAAGATATACTGATGCTAGTCCAGATGCGGTTCTTTTGCTCTTTACTGGGATAAAATGAGCACTCTTCGTGAGCCTATCCACACTGACCCATATGCTCGTGTTCCCCTTCCTGGACCTTGGAAGCCCATCAATAAAGTCCATAGAGATGCTCTCCCACTTCCATAGCGGGACCTCTAGCGGATGTAATAGCCCACCGGGCTTCTTTGACTCAGCTTTTACCCTCTGACAAATAACACATCTCGAGACAAACTCCGCTACATCCTTCTTCATCCCAGGCCAGAAGAAAACGCGCTTCATGTCCTTATACATCTTATCACCACCTGGATGTATGGTCATCTTGGAGCGATGTGCTTCCTCAAGAACTTTCCTTACCAAGTCTTCTACCATCGGAACACAAAGCCTTCCATCTCTCCTCAGCCAACCCTTATCGTCTATGGAATATCGAGCAAGGTGACCAGATGTCTCCCCTTGAACCAGCTTGTCCATGATCTCAACTATCTGAGGGTCTTCCTTCTGTGAAGCCCCGACTTGATCTAGAAGGGTAGGCCTGAGTTCTAAAGATGCCAAGGAACCGGTCTCCGACTCCATTGCCAAAGAGAAATCAAAGGTTGCCAAGAACTCTAAATTCTTCATCTCAACAAATAGAGGGCTTAGTGTCAACCTTTTCCTACTCAACGCATCCGCTACCACATTCCCCTTGCCAGGGGTATAGGATATCTCAAAATCATAGGAAGCCAAAAATTCCATCCATCTCTGCTGTCTTAAGTTTAGATCTTTCTGCGAAAAGAGATACTTCAAAGACTTATGATCAGTATATAGCTCAAATCTCTCTCCCAGAAGATAATGACGCCATGCTTTGAGCGCATATACAATCACTGCCAGCTCTAGATCATGAGTGGGATAATTCCTCTCATGCACCTTAAGTTGCCTCCCACCAAAACATATAACTCTGCCCTCTTGCATCAGAACGGCACCCAATCCCGTACCACAAGCATCAGTGTACACGGTAAATACCTTACCACCATCGGGTAAGGCTAGAACTGGTGCGGAGGTAAGGGCTCTTTTGAGTCTCTGAAAAGCAAGCTCACAATCCATATCCCAAGCAAAGACTAAGTTCTTCTTCGTCAACTTGGTAAGAGGAGCAGATATCTTTGCGAAGTCCTTGATGAACTTCCGATAGAAACCCGCAAGACCCAGAAAGCTCCTCACCTCGGTTGCATTCCTTGGAGTCTTCCAATCCTGAACTGCAACCACCTTAGCGGGATCCACTGCCAAGCCTTGCTTGGATACGATATGCCCAAGAAATCTGACTTCCCTTCTCCAAAAGTGGCACTTGGAGAACTTGGCTTTTAACTGGTGTGCTCTGAGTGTGTCCATCACCTCTACTAGGTGCCTCGCATGCTCTTCCTCATCCTTGGAGAAGATTAGAATATCATCAACAAAGACCACGACAAACTTATTCAAGAACTCCCGAAACACCCTACTCATCAAATCCACAAAATACGCGGGTGCATTCGTCAAACCGAACGGCATAACAAGCCATTCAAAGAATCCGTCTGGAGTTCTGAATGCAGTTTTGTCTATACTGTCTTCAGCCACTCTGAGCTGATGAAAACCCGTAGCAAGATCAAGCTGAGAGAAAACAGAAGCACCAACAAGTTGATCAAAGAGATCGTCGATCCTCGGTAACGGGTGTCTGTTCTTCTTAGTCAGCTTATTCAATTCTCTATAATCCACACAGAGTCGAAGAGAGCCATCTGCCTTAGTCGCAAACACCACAGGCGCTCCCCATTCGGATATACTCCTTCTGATGAAGCCCTTCTCAAGCAATTCTTTCACTTGCTTGCTCAGTTCCCGTCTCTCACGCGGAGCCATATGCCGAACGGGCAAAGAAACAGGTTTAGCATTATTTACCAGATAGATGCGAAAGTCAATCTCTCGTTTAGGGGGCAACCCCTTAACTTCTTCAAACACATCTGGATAATCCCGGACCACCCTTACAGACTGAAGGGCCTCCTCTGATGAGTCGAGAGATTCTAGATAACATAACATGACGGGATTCTTCGGATTGCATGAAATCTCTAAGGTGTTGCCCAGGCGAGTCACAAGCCTTACAACCCTATGCTCACAATCCAGAATGGCTCCATATCTAGACAGCCAATCCATGCCCAAGATCAATCCGTATCCCCTGAAACCTAGAACATACGCACTACACAAGAATTCAACGCTGAGTATAGAGATCCTTAGATCCTCACATATCATAGATAGATGAGCAGAACCCCCAATGGGATTCGAAACACAAACGGGATCATCCACTAAGCTAGTACTGAGGTGCAAGCCATTGACAAGATCAGATGAAATAAAGCTATGTGATGCACCAGAATCAAACAAGGTACGTACTGGAAGATCAGAGATATAAACAAGGTTCTCAACAGAAACACTACCTCTCTCGGGAACTGAAGCGGCATTGAGAGCATGAACTTGCCCTCCTGAAGATCCAGCCTGTCCTTTCTTCTTTGGGCATTCTTTGCTGAAGTGCCCAGTCTCTCCACAAGAAAAGCATCCACCACTAAGCTTCCTTTTCTTCTTCCTGCAATCCTTAGCAAAGTGCCCAGCTATGACACAGTAATTGCACTTCCCCTTGCCTTTGTTGTTGCCCTTCTTGTTCTTATTCTGATTTCCTTGACTGCTTTGACCTTGGTTGCCTTTGCCTTGAGAATCAGCCTTCTTTGCTTGAGTATCGCCCGACTTGACTTCCTTCTTTCCCTCTCCCTGAAGCAGAGCCATATTGACCAAACTCTCGAAAGTGGCTCCATGCGGAATATGCGACATCGCCAAGCCCTGTAGCGGCTCATTCAATCCTCTGGCAAATCGAAGAGCCTTCTTCTCCGGGGTGTTTACTATATCCAAACCAAAGCGGGCCAGCTGATTAAACTTGTTCACATACTCCTTGATCGACATATCACCTTGCTTTAATGAAATGAACTTCTCCATTTGTAAATTCGCCTCGGCTGAAGATAGAAACTTGGTCACAAATCTATCCCTCAAATCGGCCCAAGTCTCAACGGGCCTCGTCCCATTGGTGACCTCCCACCAATAGGCCGCCTCATCCTTCAAAAGCCATACGGTCAATAAGATCTTTCTCTCGTCATCTATCCCAAAGATGGCAAACAAGTCCTCCGTGTCCTTCAGCCAATTCCTGGCTTCAACGAAAGATTCCGTGCCTAGGAAATTCTTGCCTCCCATTGCCTTGAAGTCTTTACAAACCTTTGTAAACTCAATCTGAGGATGCTGAGGGGGAGGAGGAGGAAGAGGAGCCTCAGCAACGGGAGGGGGAGGAACATTAGCAACGGGAGGGGGAATATTAGCTGCTGGAGGAGGGGGAGCAGGAACCACCGGAGGAGGGATATTAGGGATAGGATTCTCAACTACAGGAGGAGGAGTGGGAGTAGGGTTGGCGGGACCAGCTGCCGCCCTAGCTTCTTGGAGTCTCCTATACCAGAGTTGTACGTTCACTCCATCTGGGATGTCAAGATTCTCAGCCATACTGAAACAAAAGATAAGATAAGATCAGGTCAAGGGAACGAATGATAATGCTGATGGCTTTTGGGGATTAGCCTTAAAATAATCTAGACTTTATTTTGGAAAATACTTAGTAGGTTTTTGAAAATAGTTTTTCAAAAAAGGGGTTTTTTTTTTCAAAAGTTTTGTTCAATCTTGTTAAGCTCGTGCTCTGATACCAAATTGTAACACCCCACCTCCACTAGGATCACTCGTTAGAATGTACTAGCTTTGGAGGGGCGTTATTGTGAAGGTAAACATGCACAGAGATATCGCAAGACAGAATATATAAAAATAAATATAAGTAAAGCAGCGGTAGCAGATAAAAACCCATCATCATCATCTCAGAAAAACCAACATAGTCAAGTACATAATATCAAAATGTCATGATCCGAAATACAACATAAGTCTAGATACGTGATAACAAAATACATGGTAAAACATCAGTACTAATCCCCAGAAATAAAAGATAAGCCACAGCCAGCTCAGATCCATACATGAGCTATCCAACAAGCAAGTCAAAGATCCACTAAGCAGATGTAGCCCCTCCCTGAGAACCTGTGGGGGGGGGGGGGGAAACGGAAGAAAAGAAGCGAAAGAAAACAGGTCAGTCAAAAAGACTGGTAAGCCCTACTACGATCAATCTATAAACTAATAAAGTTAACAGTATGATGGAAACTGAGATGAACATACTGGCAATTAGATAAAGGTGACATCACATAGACGAGATTAAACTTTGCATCACAGTGTACCAGCAAACCCACAAAACAGATCTTGATCCCTTAGCCCAAACTTTGGCCCAATAACATGAAGTGACCTTAGGATAAGGTCCAGCCCAACGGTCTAGTCGATCGGCTCCCTATAAACCTAACACGTCAAGTGTTGGTGTCCATACGGCCCACATGGATGTAGTCAGACTGTGCTGGGTCCACCTTCGGGTGTATCAAGCCCTCGGGTGTCAACCCCAGACACCTAAGCAATAATGCACAGTCTAAGTCTACTGGTACCCGTGCCTCGAGTTTGTCCAACATCGGACTACGTGCACGTCCGCAGTCCGCCGGACCCGCACCGCTGTACCACTCAACCGTCGCTTTGGTCGCTTACATCAGTCCAGTAATCGTGCCCCGCCCTAGCCTAGCCTCTAGTGTTGTGAATGATACCAAACTGGGATTACTGCTGGAACAGACCACGTTGCTAGGGTTTCTAAGAGGGTTAAGTGTGGTTTTAACCCCTCACTAAACCTGGATTAAATTAGCTAAGTGTAACCACTTAACCCCATCTAATCCTCGCATCCCCAATATTGGTTAAGTATTAGTGGGCCATGACTTAACCCTAATCATGAGGCATTAATTACTTAATGCACCCAACCTCTCACATTAGACATCCGTGGTTACCTGGGAAGATTTACACCACGTCTAGGTCTAACCTCGGGTCTTATGGTGCAACATGACCAACTACCCACATTAGACCCCACATTGTGGTTACCTGGGAAGATTTACACCACAACTAGGTCTAACCTCGAGTTGGCCATATCATGTTATCTAATGTCATGTCCACTTTAGAACATATTTACAAGTTAGCATATACTTGGGTAGACCTAACTTAATAGGTAAATTCCCAAGGGGTAGACCTAACTTAATAGGTAAATTCCCAATCTTTTAGTTTCATGTATTTTTAAGTTTACCCAAACCCTCCCAACGTCATTATCTCGCTTATATATTCGTCATAACGCATAAGGGTAAAAAGGTAACTTGGCAAAACATACATGATGAACTTCACACATCATAATAAGGATGCATATATGTTAAACTTGCAAATCATGTCATGGTGAACTCGCATAAACATGCATAGCTTATTAAATATGCATAACATGGTAAAGTGAACTTGCATAGTCATGCATAACCTACTAAACTTGCATAACATGGTAAGATGAACTTGCATAACCCATGAAACTTGCATAACATGGTAAGGTAAACTTGCATAACCCATAAAACATGTATAGCATGGTATAATAAACTCGCATAAGCATGCATAACTTGTGAAACATGTAAAACATGGCATAGTAATCTCGCATATGCACACATAACTTGTGAAACATGTAAAACATGGTATAAGGAGTTCGCATAAGCATGCATAACTTGTGAATCATATAAAACATGACATAGTGAGTTCGCATAAGCATGCATAATCAACTAAACTCACATAAATCTCAACTTTCACCAAACATTAACTTTAAAGTTTGTAAAGTGAAGGTAAGAGGGCTTACTAATATAAACAAGTCACAAATCCACCAAATAAGATGAAGAAGCCCTTTTAAAAACTCAAAGCAAAGCCTCAAATAAGAAAACCCTTTTGCAAAATCCCAAAACACAAACTTTAGCAAATCAAACTTGCTACTTAATGAAGTATGCAAGTTATTAAGCATTCATACAACATAGAAAAGGTTGTATGATCATCATATCTTCATAGGATTTAACTTTGAGGAAGGTGGAGGCTAGGTTTTAGGTGGAGGCCATTTGAGGATTCAATTTGGCATAGTTTATTTGCTAGATTGATTAATGAGGCTTTAGGGTAGGATTAGGGGTATATTTATAGAAGATTAGAGTGTTTTTAGCCCTAGGATTAACCCTAGATTAGGTTTGGCCCGTCAGATCTCAGAATTCTCCAGAACCAAGCCACATGACCCAACCCAAATCAGAAATGGTGCACGAGGCTGAACTGCCTGGGCACCCCCTGTCGACAGGGCTGTCGACAGGGCAGTCGACACCCTGGGTGCCCTGTCGACATGCCTGTCGACATGGGGCCCCCTGGCGGGAATTTTCCCGCCTAACCCTGATTAGCCCTAATCCTTGATTTTAATTTGAAATTTAAATCTGTCTTTAACAAAGAAATTTCTGAAAACTTCAATGGGCCTTAACTGGGTCATACGGACTCCGATTTTCGAAAACTCGGACTCTATTTCGCGTATTTTTCCGAGACGAACGCAATGGCATAGCCCGTTTCCCCTGATTCAGAATTTTGAATTAAATTCTGCCTCGATTTATGTTATAACAGTTTATTGAAAATACGGGTTGTTACAGTGCCATTCTTGATTGTGAAAGGAGAGTTGTTAGGCTCGTGACCCGCTTGGGGAACACTCTCGAGATCTCTTGTAATCCCATGGATTCTGTTATGCTAAGTTACCTTGAATCGCTTGACGCATCGGTCGAGAGTTTGCGATCTGTTAGAGTGGTCCGGGAATACTCGGATGTGTTTGAGGAGGTGAAGGGCTTACCTCCGAAGCAGGAGATAGACTTCCGAATATATCTGGTGGATAATGCTAAACCGGTATATTTACCAGTGCGCCACATGGCTCCTCGTGAGAGGAGGGAACTCCATAAGCAAGTAGGGGAGTTGCTTGAGAAGGGGTTCATAAGACGAAGTATATCGGAGTGGGGTGCTCCAGTAGTTTTTGCCACGAAGGCGGATGGGTCCCTCAGACTTTGTGTAGACTATAGAGAACTCAACAAGCTCACGAAGAAGAATAGACACCCATTGCCGAGGATTGATGATCTTTTTGATCAGTTGGTTGGCGCTTCAGTATTTTCGCAGTTGGACTTAGCAACGGGGTTTCATCAGTTGAGGGTGGCTGAGGATAGCATAGACAAGACTGCCTTTAGGACTCCGGATGGTTTCTGTGAGTGGCTGGTGATGCCATTTGGTTTGACAAACGCCCCTGCATACTTTGTTGATTTGATGAGTAGGGTGTTCACGGAGTACCTTAATAAGTTCGTGGTGGTCTTTGTGGATGACATCTTAGTATTTTCTAAGAGTGAGGAAGAGCATGCCCTACATCTTAGGGAAGTGTTGGAGACTCTTCGAGCGCATAGCCTTAAGGCTTAATTCTCTAAATGTCACTTTTGGAGGAAGGAAGTGCGGATCTTGTGGCACGTGGTCTCCAAGGAAGGGATAGCTGTGGATCCCGCGAAGGTGGTATCCATCCAAGATTGGAAGGTTCCGAAGAATGCTACCGAGGTGAGGAGTTTCTTGGGGTTGGCTGGCTACTATAGGAAGTTTATCAAGGACTTCGCGAAGATATCAGCCCCATTAACTCGCTTGACGAATAAGAATCTAGTCTTCGCATGGGACGTTGATTGCGATGATGTGTTATGACGGTTAAAGAGAGCTTTAACCACAGCTCCAGTCTTAGTGTTGCCAGATGGGAGTAAGCCATTTGTTGTCTATACCGATGCTTGTGGGACAGGACTGGGCGCAGTCTTAATGCAAGAGGGAAAGGTAATAGCCTATGGTGGAAGGCAGTTGAGAGCGCATGAGAAAAATTACCCTACCCATGATCTAGAGCTGGCCGCTATTGTTTTTACGCTTAAGATTTGGCGCCATTATCTTCTTGGCGAGAGGTTCGAATTGTTCACTGACCACAAATCATTGAAGTACTTGTTTTCTCAGAAGGATTTGAACTTGAGACAGCAAAGGTGGATGGAGTTCTTAGCATCCTATGATTTCGAGATAGCGTATACCCCTGGCAAGGGTAACGTGGTGGCGGACGCCTTCAGCAGAAAAAGGTTGTCCTTGAGTCCATTGTTCGTGGAACGACGAAGCTTGGAATTTATCTCGATGTTTGATTTCAGACCTTCCGTTGACTATATACCCAGTTTGCTGGCATCCTTGGAGGTCAGACCTACTCTTTTGGGATGGATTGGCGAGGCACAGCGGGACGACCCACAGTTGGTTGAGTTGGTAGAGAGGCTCATAAGGGGGGAGTCGTCCAGCCATTTGAGTAGGTACACCCTAGACGATAGGGGGTGCTTGCGTAGAGACGGTAGACTTTGTGTACCGCAAGACGAGGGTTTGAGGAAGGCTATTCTTGATGATGCACACCGTTCTAGGATGACCATTCATCCCAGTGGGGACAAGATGCACCAAGACATGAAGCGAGTTTTCTTTTGGGCCGGTATGAAGAAAGATGTGGCCGAATATGTCGCTAGATGCTTGGTGTGCCAACAAGTGAAAGCGGAGCAAAAGAAACCTGGTGGGTTGCTTCACCCATTGGAAGTTCCGCAATGGAAGTGGGATAGTGTCTCGATGGATTTTATTGATGGGTTACCGAGATCAAGAAAGGGTAATACGGGAATTTGGGTTGTGGTAGACAGACTTACTAAGAGTGCCCATTTCATACCCGTGAAGAGCAAGAGGACTGCTCCATGGCTAGCTTCAGTTTATCTTCGAGAGATAGTTCGATTGCATGGGGTACCCTCTAGCATAGTGAGTGATCGAGATCCTATCTTCACTAGTGAGTTTTGGAAGAGTTTGCAAGAAGCAGTGGGGACTCAATTGTGTTTGAGCACCGCATATCATCCTCAGACGGACGGCCAGACCAAGAGGGTGAATTGTGTTCTGGAAGACCTTTTGAGGCTATGTATCTTAGATTTTGGAGGTACATGAGAAGAGCATCTTTCATTAGTGGAGTTCGCGTATAATAACAGCTTTTAGTCCAGTATTGGTATGGCTCCTTTCGAAGCTCTTTATGGAAGGCCTTATCGATCACCTACATGTTGGTGGGAATCTATGGATAAGATCTTGCTTGGGCCTGATATGGTTAGAGAGACTTCGGAAAAGATTGATTTGATTCAAAGAAGGATGAAAGCAGCGCAAGACAGACAGAAATCTTACGCGAATAAGAGGAGGACGGATCTGGAGTTTGATGTTGGGGACATGGTCTTTGTCAAAGTATCTCCATTACGGAATGTTGTTCGCTTTGGGTCCGTTGGGAAGTTAGCTCCAAGATTTGTAGGACCGTTTCCTATTAAGGAAAGGATTGGACGGATGGCATATAGGGTGGATTTACCCGAGAGACTTAGTGGGGTACATGACGTATTCCATGTGTCACAGTTGAGGAAGTGCCTACATGAGACCGCAGAGGTGGTAGAGCCGAGCTTACTTAAAGAAGTGGAGGTAGAGCATGATGCAACTATTCGACGAGCTCCTACCCACATCCTTGGGTCAGAGATTAGGAAGTTGAGGAACAGAGAGGTGCGACTAGTCAAAGTGCAATGGGGAGAGGATGAGAGCAATGCTACTTGGGAGACAGAAGCGAAGATGCGTTCACTGTACAAATTCCTTTTTGAGGGTATATCTTTTAACTTCTCCTTTATCGTTTGTCTAGTAACTATCTTATCTTTAGTATGTCCTCTCATTAGTACCTTTGACCTTTAGATAGGGTAAACCTATGGTTGAAACATGTGTTTGAGACATGTTATGATTGATGGATGCGTGTGGATGCAATTGGTTGCTAGTGGTTCCTCGTGGATGCATATGCACACACTTTAGACACTAGATCGGCTCAGTCCCTTCATATTGCATATTGCATATAATTGTGTGTAGGTAGCTATATTAATGGATGTGTAATGGTTGTGTTGTCATATGGGTGATGCATTTTGGTGAATGATTGTGCACACATGTAGAAATAGAATGTGTCGGTAGGGTTCTTTCGCATACATATTGGACGTATGGCACTATCGTGGTTTGCATTAAGGAGGTCAACTGAATCAGTAGACCGCCTGATTTTGCATTAGACAGGGAACATATACACACACTTTTTGCATATGTTCATACAGCATTAGAAACTTTAAGGACAATGGATACCAGTGGTTGATGGTTTGAGTAGATGGTTGTTTGGTTGGTAGGATACGTTCTTTTTGTCTTAGAGATTTCGGGGACGAAATCCTTTAGAATGTAACACCCCGTATGTTGAATAACTTGTTATAATATAAATCAGGGAAGAATTAAATTTTAAAATCTGAATCAGGGGAAATGGGCTATGCCATTGCGTTCGTCTTGGAAAAATACGCGAAATAGAGTCCGAAATTTCGTGAATCGGAGTCCATATGTCCGAGATATGGCCTTTAGAAGTTTCACGAAAAATCAGAAAAACGAAACAGATTTCGAAAATTCAGATTATGGGCTAGGCGGGAAAATTCCCGCCCAGACCAGGTCGACCTGGGGGTCGACCTGGGTGTCGACCTGCCCACCAGGTCGACTAGGGTGTCGACCCTAGTGTCGACCTGGGGGTCGACCTCCCTGGTCGAGCCCAGGTGACCTGGGTGCACTGATTTGGGATCTGGCCTGTGTTTTGGTGGCTAGGACGAGATCTGACGGCTCTAATCTGATTTAGGGTTAATTTAATGGCCTAAAACACCTAACTAATCTATAAATACACCCTAAGACTACCCTAATTCATACTAAAAATAGAAACAACGTCGTCATTCCGTCAAAATGCAACTTGAAGGAGCCTCCATCAAATTAAAGAGGAAGATAGCTTCTCATATCAACCTCTAATCAACTCTAGCAACTTAATCTTCTTCTTAGGAGTGCTAATCAACAAGTTGTGAGTTTCTATAGCCTTAATGACCAATTGTTGAAATTATTATGATAGGATATAATGAGGTTATGGCTATGAATGTGGATCAATGCAAGTTATGTTATCATATGCTATGTGTTAATGATGTTATGCAAGTTATGCAAGTTATATGCTATGTGATCATAATGTTATGCAAGTTATGCAAGTTATATGCTATGTGTTAATGATGTTATGCAAGTTAAGCAAGTCATATGCTATGTGATCATGATGTTATGCAAGTTATGCAAGTCATATGCTAAGTGATCATGATGTTATGTAAGTTATGCAAGTCATATGCTATGTGTTCATGATGCTAGTTATGCAAATCACTATGATAAACATTGATCCATTATGACACCATGTTATGCAAGTTTGGTGTATGATTATATGCAAGTTCATATATGACATGTTATGCAAGTTTGGTGTTTGATTATATGCAAGTAACATGTGCAAGTTTACACCTTAATATGATATGCATACATATGCAAGTTAACCCCTTTGTATGTCGTACATACATATGCAAGTTCACCCCTTTGTATGACATAAGTAACTTATGCAAATTAACCTCTTTATGACATATATGATTCATGCATGTTTGGGTTGATTATTTGTGCTAGTTGGGTTGATGCTATATGCATGTTGACACCTTTAAAACCCATGTTGATGCTAATGTTATGCAAGTTGAACCCATTGTATTTGTGATGAATCTTCCCTTATATGTCATGTTAGCGAATTACGTGGGGAACGATAGGGTTAATATACATGTTAATGAAATGGTGTGAAGTTGGTATGATTATGCATACCATAAAGTGGATGGACATAATTGAGTCAATTATGTACATCGTTAAAATTTGGAATTAATTAGGGAAAATTAATTCGAAATATGGGGGGGATTAATTAGGTATAATTAATCGACTAAGACACGAGGTTGGACCCTTTTGAAGCATAAGACTGCCCGGAACCGACCGGCAAATCCAGCGGCTACAAATGATTGGCCCAATGTGAGAGGTCCTAGGCACAAACTAAATACGTGACAAGTGTATAGACATAAGGTTAGACTCGGTTATGGCGTAAGGCTGCCCGGACCCAACCGGCAAATCCAACTGCCATAAAAGATAGTCTAATGTGAGAGGTCTTTACAACGGTTACATTCTTAATCAATTAAGAAACACTTAACCAGATAAGCATGTAGTGGGGCATGAGGGGTTAAGTGGGTGCCTTGGGTGGCATGTGGAGATTAAGTAAGTGCCTTGGGTGGCATGTGGAAATCTAGTGGTTTGCCTTGGGTGGCAATGGAAAAATACGATTAGAATACTTAACCAAGTGGAAACATGTAATTTAAACATGATTAAAGGGTTAAGTGGGATGCACTAGATAAAGGGACAAGCTTAGGTGGGTAGCTTGTGGGGGCCCATTTCAACCAGTAACCCATATGTATCTTATTGGGCTCGACCCATGTCAAGGATGGGACACGCGTACTGGGCTTGACTATAAGAGGCCAAAACGGGTTAGCGGTGGCAACGCAAGTCCAACGGGTTTCATATGCGTGTGTGGATCCGGGCTGGTAGGTAAGACGTTGTTGCATCGTGCAGGTATAAGCCGTGCACCATTTGTTGTATCGGGTTGCCACTTTGGGGAGTGATACACCCCACTGTGGGGTCAGCACAGGTATCTACGGTAGGGAGCCGATCGCTTGGGGAGTAGTGGGTACACCTAGTGGAGATAGGGGCAGACGGCACCTATGTAGTCAGCTAGGGGTGCACGAAACTACTGAGTAAATTCTCTAAGTCCTTGGGTAGGATCAACCTTTAAGTAGGAATGACTGGTGTGGTGCAGTTAGTAATTACCCTTAGGTGGGTTGATGCGTCTTTACCGTTATCTTAGTTCATCCTATGTCTAGTTGGCTACTTAGTGTAGTCATTTATCCCCAGTCGTCCCGTACCAAGTTTATATCATACCCTAATTACTTTAATGATTGTGTTGTTAAAGTTATAGGGCTCACTCAGACTTATGTCTGACCCCGTTGTTTTTATCTTTTTCCCCCTCAGGTCCTCAGGTTGGGCCTAACACTAGTGGGCTTTGATCAGATTTCTTTATCTATCTTTTGAAGCTTGGACCGTGATGTAAAGCCCAGCTTATCTTTTCTATTATGGCTATTGTTTATGTAGTGGGATTATGTACTTAAGTTTTTATCAGGATGGATATTTAGTACTTGACTCTTTATGGTGTTGTAACTAAACATATTTACCTTTTGCTGCAATGAAATGATGTTTTAGATTTTCAAGTATTTATATCTGTCTTGTTGTAATTTTTCTGTTCTATATTCACTTAAAATGCTCCACCGAAGTTAAGTCATTCCCTTAATGAGTGACCTTAGCGGGTGTGGGGTGTTAAGTAAATTAAAGTAGGAAGGTTCGAAGTGTTGAAAGCTGTTCATTGGTCGGTGTAGTACAGCGAATGAGGTGACAACTCAAAGGTCGTGAGTTGGTGGATAATGGTTGCTTGAGAACGTTGCTTGAGCTATGGAAAGGCATCAGGTTGGATGACTAGAGATATGATGGCCGAGAGATTATCGTTGTCGCGAGTTCTAGCAGGCTCGAACCAGGGGTACACTAAAGACTACTAAAAGACCAGTTGTAGGTCGAGTACCCTGGGTATCTTTGAAAGGCCTAGTTGTCAAGGTTGGACAAACATATGTATCGTTGAACGGCGTTTGGAGTTTATGCTAGAACCGGGGTTACCATTAGCCCTTGACATATGGCAAGGTTGGTCATCATACGATTAACGATGGTTTCAAAGCAGAATTGGCGATTATAGCCAGAGTTAATCATCGATGATTGGTTGCTCTATTTGTACCATCTCATATAGATTGTACGACGTCGAAGGAAATGTTCCTTCTTGTCTGATATTGGTTTCAACCTCTGGGGCTTGTGTTGAGGAATGTTGAGTTCGATTAGGATGGTTTACATGAGATATATATAATTTGGATGTCATAAGTGCTTTGCCATGATTGAATTGATGTTCTTGTTTCCATGGATATATGGTTGAAATGTTATTGTAAAAGCTATCACTATCAGATATGGGGAAGATTGGGTTGAGTTCTTCTCTGGAGTTGTGGGTAGATTAATATGATTATCTATCCATTCTCATATACTTTATTAATGATGTTTATTGGTTGTTTTATCGCTCATTAAGACTGTTGTCTGACTCAACGTTTTATGTTTCCCTCTTATTACCTTGGGATATTCATCCGGTTGTGGATGGGCAGACTAGGTGGCAGGTGACAGGTGATAGCTTAGTAAAGACGATGTTGCGGTTTGGAGGCGAGCCGGATGCTTGCGTAACAGTTTTATTACTATCTAGTATTTTTGTTTTTGCTGTTTGAGTTGCTCTATGAGTGTTGTAGTGAGGCTTTATGTACAGACTTTGATATTTCCTATGATGTTTGGATAATCTTTCAAGATGTTGTGAAAGTTTCAAAAGTTTGTCACATTATGCTTCACTATTATTACCTGTCGTATAATTTCTACAATATTTTATCCTTGCAATGTGAGTTCTACGATAGGTACCAATGTTGTTGTTACCTATGATGATCGTCCACAGCTGCTTGGCATGCCTTTCAGCACATTATTCCTCTTGTTTAGTGCAGGGGTTGCGGGCGGTCGTCAGACCTTCTCATGATCTTTTTCTAGATTGGCGTACGCTTTCTCCAGCTCGGCCTTGTCTCTTTTTAAGGCTGTATTTTCAGTAGTAAGAGAGACCACCATGTCATTAAAAGTTGAGTCGGCATGCGCAAACTCCTTCTTCAGCATCTCGTATGTGTGCATCATCTCCACTGCAACAGCAGTGCTAAGAATTATTATTCGAAGTATAAAGGTGAATGAGGAAATGTTTATGACACAAGGAGCAGGCCTACCTATTTCCTTCTCCAAGTTATGGACAGTGGTCCGCTCAGCATCTATAGTCGGCCCCAAATTCAGGATCTCTAGATTTTTTGTGACACCCCATTTCCGTTAATGTCACTCTATCAGAACGCATTATGTTTCGTGGAGCTTTATAGGTAAACAAGAACATGAATATCATAAGACAGACATATAAAAACGACAGCGGAATTTAAAACATTATTTAAGAGAAAACATCATGGTCCAAAACTCAGCTACATCATAATTCTGAAATATTGAATACAAGTTACATAAAATATGTTTCTTGTACTTAAATCATCAGAGTACAGTACTATAAAATCATAAACCCAAAAAGAGCCATAACAGAGAAGAAGAATAACCAAAGTGGTACATCGAAGCAAATCCAGGATCCAAGCTAAAGAAAGAGAGAGAGTCCTAATCAAGCTTGAAAAATCCCACCTTGAGAAACTGGGGGAGAAGGGAAGAGAGAGAAAAGGAAACAAAATGGGTCAGAAATAAAGTCTTGCGAGTCCAGTTACTTTTAGCATATAAATAAGTAAAAGTATCATGATAGGCATATAAACTGGATGAACAAGATAATAGTGTATAAGTTAGGTATATCAAACAGAGCATGATAAGCAAGATAAGCAGAACATGATATATTGTGCTTCTCAAGTACTTTGCTCTGCACCACCACTATCATGATGATCCCAACAAGAATAAGATGGTAGACTTAGGTGTACTTGTAGTGAGAGGTTTTCACCCTATACAATCAAAACAGGTAGCCCCACATGACCAGTGTCATCTCCAACTATAATAACAGGCTCCTAAACAAGCAAGACTAGATGTACCCTGTTTACTACCCCAATTAATCGTCTCCCTACCTCTCGTGGATACTCATGTTGGCACCACAGTAGGACGTATCACTTCCTAAAGTGGAAACCCCTTTATTTTAAATATGCACATCTACACCTACTGATGTCAGATCATCTTATCTTCCTGAGCAAGCAGACCCATGCACGCATATCAGCCCAATGGAATGCGCTGTCAAACACCTTTCTCCCAAGTGACCTCTTATAACCAGCTTAGTAAGCGTGCCCTGACCCCGACCTAGTTTGGGGTACTCCGTTTGATACCAAGATAGGTTACTGACTGATACGACTCCCACACACAAGAAGATACATGCTTCCCCCAAGGCTTGTATCCCCGCTAATACGATTTCAACAGGTTATGCCTACTAGTTTAACAAGATTGCATAAACCAATAGGCTAAGTTTGTGGGCCTATATATATAAATTATACCCACCGTCCCAAGACTTACTTAACCCACCCACTGTTTCAAGCAAGTTTACTTAACCCCTACTCAAGTTAACAGGTTCATGTAATTCTTCTGGATTCAAACAGGTTAAGTATTACAAGTTCATCACCATTCATTCATTTATGGTTACAACGTGCTAGACCTCTCACATTAAGCCTACAACTAGTGGATGCTAGATATGCCGGTTGGGTCCGAGCGGACTTCTTCCACAAGTCGGACTTAACCTCGTGTCTTAGTACGTTCACATTAGATTCACCACTTGTGAATGCTAGATATGTCGGTTGGTTTTGAGTACACTTCTTCCACAAGTGTAATCTTACCTCGTGTCTAAGCGCGGTTACATTTTCCGATTACAGTGAATATAGGCATTTTCATTATTAGCCAATTTTTTCCCAATTT
The DNA here is from genome assembly GCA_030737875.1 of Allium sativum. NCBI lineage: Eukaryota > Viridiplantae > Streptophyta > Magnoliopsida > Asparagales > Amaryllidaceae > Allium > Allium sativum. The sequence continues at coordinate 532,659,470 of CM060923.1, read as the reverse complement.
CATTATAGGTTTTCAGGCCCCATTTTCCCAAGTCATATTCATCACATACCATAGGCCACAGATTAGGATCTTTAATCACAGTTTGGTTTATGCCCCAAATTCATATTCATGTATTTAACTCAAGTTATGGCCAAATTTCCTTATACAAGTTATGTCCCAATTTTAACATTTCCCCTCGTTCCCAATTTCACGCGTTCGCATATTTTAGCGGTATGCCTAGGCTCGAAGGTAGCTTGGCTATATATTAAAAAGGAAAAAAGAAGAAAGGGAGAGAACATAAACAAGCATAATAACAAGATAGACATATGATTGCAGAAATGGGCATAGCAACTGAATAAGCATATAGTGGTAGAATTAGGAATAATGACAAGATAGGCATAAAAGAACATATTTGATGAACATGTGATACTAGAACTGATTAGGCATAATGACATGATTAAGCAAACTAACATAATAGGATGTCACAAATAGGCATATAGGTATAAATCAATAGATCAGGTGTACTAGTAGTGGTAAATCTGATTTGATAAATAGGCATAGGCTTAGATCCAGTTCATAAACATGTCAAGTTTAACTTTTGAATGTTTAGATCTAAATATACCATAGACTCGCTGTGGTTGGATCTTAAAGAATAGAGAATTAATTGCAGATGATATAACAAAGATCTCTGAATATGAATAACTTGATTGTTGAAGAAGAAATAAGCTAGATCAAACTATGTTGGAGCAGCACCTCATTATCGCCATTGAATTAGATGAATAAAACAATGGATATATGGTCATATTTATAGCATAGGGTCAATGAATCAAGCCAATAATTCAGTCCACGTACCCAGGTTTTAATCTTGTTCGGATTTTGGGGTGTCGACATGGGTGTCGATACCTCCCTTATGTTGTCGACCCATAGGTCGACACCCCTAGGGCTGGGGTCGACCCCCAACGGGTCTGATTCTCGTGTTGTCCTTCCTTTGATTTTTGATTTTCAGGAATGTTTATTTATATATATTTAGCTTGTATATTTATAAACTTCAAACCTTAATATCTTCTTCATACGTTGTTCGTTTTATGCAAACTCGGAGTCTACCTGGAGCAGAATTCCAAGCGAACGCAATGGTGCAGTCCTTTTACTTACTTGTCAATATTTAGTTAAGTATTCTTTAATTTATCATTATAGTGTGTTATAAAAATATGGGGTGTTACATTCTCCCCTACTTAGAGGATTTCGTCCCCGAAATCTCCAAGTTAAGAAGAATGTATATCCTAACATCCACCATCCAACTACTCATCCACCAATCACAGGCATCCATTCTCCTTAAAGACTTATAATACTTATATGAACATATGCAAAGGTGTGTGTAAATGTCCCTATACTAATGCGAAAGGTCAGGCGGTCTACTAATTCAGTCGACCTCCTTAATGCAATGTATGTTAGTGCCGTGAATCCGACTGCATATGGATATGTGTGTGCAATCATTAATCCAAATGCAATATACATATGATGTACACCCATTTTCATTCATTAAAGAAGAAAAATGCACACATATCCATATGCAGTCTGAGAGTGATTGAGCCAATCTAGTGCCTAATGTGTGTGTATATGCATCCACGAACAAACTATAGCAACCACTTGCATCCATTACGCATAACATGTCTCAAATACATGTTTACATTCATGGGATTCCTATCTAAAGTTCGAAGATTTGATCAATAGGATATACTTAAATGATAGAAACAAGCATGAATAAAAGCTTCAAAAAAAGAAGTTAAGAATGAACTCTCAATAAGGAAAGGATATGAGGCGCAAATCTTGTCTTCAGTATCACAAGTTGCATTCTCGCGGTCTTCTCCCCATTGCACTTTTACTAACTTAACCTCCTTGTAGCTCAGTTTCTTAACCTCCGATCCAAGAATACGGGTAGGAAATCATCTAACTGTCACCTCCTGTTTCACCTCTACTTCCTCAAGCATACTCGACTCAACTACTTCTGCCGTAGCATGCAAGCACTTTCGTAAATGAGAAACATGGAAAGTATCATGAAATCCAGACAAACTTTCTGGTAGCTTTAATCTATAGGCTATATGGCCTATCCTTTCTGTTATGGGAAAGGGCACTACAAATCTTGGTGCCAATTTCCCAGCAGATCCAAAGCAAACCACATTCCTCAAAGGTGATACCTTAATGAAACCATATCCCCCACCTCAAACTCAATATCAGTCCTTCTCCTAACTACGTAGGACTTCTTCCTGTCCTGAGATGTCTTCATGCGTCTGTGGATAAGGTCGATCCTTTCTGAAGTTTCCCTAACCATCTCAGATCCAAGTAGAAGCCTTTCTGTAAACTCCCACCAACAAGTTGGTGATCTATAGGGTCGTCCGTACAATGCTTCAATGGGTGCCAGACCAATACTAGCATGATAACTGTTGTTGTAGGCGAACTCTACTAAAGAAAGATGCTCTTCCCAAAACCCTCCGAAGTCTAGGATACACAGTCTTAAAAGATACTCTAGAACTCTATCCACCCTTTCTATCTGTCCATAGGTCTGAGGGTAATAAGCGGTGCTCAAACACAACTATGTACCTAATGCTTCTTGCAAGCTCCTCCAAGATTCACTGGTGAAAATGGGATCACCATCACTCATGATACTGGAAGGTACTCCATGTAGACGGACTATCTCACGAAGATAAATGGTAGCTAACCATGCTGCTATCCTCTTACTCTTAACAAGAATAAAATGAGTGCTTTTAGTAAGCATGTCAACTATAACCCAAATATTGGTATTGCCCTTTCTTGATCTAGGAAAACCATTAATGAAATCTATAGAGGCGCTCTCCCACTTCCATTGTGGGACTTCCAGAGGACGAATTAAACCACCGGGCTTGCTTTGCTCAGCCTTGACTTGTTGGCAAATCAAACATCGAGAGACAAACTCTACCACATCTTTCTTCATCCCAGGCCGAAATAATACCCTCTTCATATATCTGTACATCTTATCACAACCTAGATGAATAGTCATCCTAGAATAATGGGCTTTCTCAAGGGTTGTCTTCAACAAACTCCAACTTGGGGAATACTAAGCCTTCCATATCTTCACAACCACCCTCTAATGTCCATGGAATATCTACTGAGGTAACTAGAAGTCTCCCCTCTACTGAGCCTGACCAGGATAAATGAAATCTATGGATCCTCTCGCTGTGAAGTTCCTATCTGATCCAAAAGAGTAGGTCTCACCTTTAGTGATGCAAATAAATCAAGTGTAAACTAGGTGGAGGGTCTAAAATCAAAAGTCAATATATACTCCAAGTTCTGCCTCTCTACCAATAGAGGACTCATGGTCATCATCTGCCTACTCAATGCGTCTGCCACCGCATCACCCTTGCCAAGGGTATAAGAAATCTCAAAATCGTAGGACGCTAGGAACTCCATCCATCTCTGTTGCCCAAGATTGAGATCTTTCCACGAGAACAAGTACTTGAGAGATTTATGATCGGTGTACAACTCAAACTTTTCTCCAAGTAGGTTATGGCACCAACTGTTAAGCGAAAATACTATGGCACCCAACTCCAAGTCATGGGTAGGGTAGTTCTTCTCACGAAACCTTAATTGTCTTCCTCCATAACACACTACCCTTCCCTCTTGCATCAGAACCGCACCAAGCCTTATACAACTTGCATCAGTGTATACTATGAACACTTTGTCCCTATCCGGCAAAGTTAAGACTGGAGCAATTGTCAGATCCCTCTTTAGTTGCTGAAAAGCATCCTGATAGTCTATAAGCCAAGGAAATGCCAAATTCTTCGTCGTTAGTCTGTTGATGTAACAACCCGTATTTTTATAACTTATTAAAACAAGGAATCAAGGCAGAATTAAATTTTAAATTCAGAATCAGGCGAAGCAGGTTACGCCATTCCGTTCGTCTCGAAATTTTACATGAAATAGAGTCTGAGTTTTCGAAAATCGGAGTCCGGATGAAGAAGTTATGGCCTGTACAAGTTTCAGCAGTTTTCAGGCAGCACTGGACCAAGGGGTCGACCTACCCCCCCCCCCCCCCCCGGGTCGACAATAGGGTCGACCTCCCCCCCCCCCCCCCAAGTTGACCATATAGTTGACCTCCCCCCTTACAGGTTGACTTGGTCGGCCGGTATTGACCCTGAACTCATTTTTGAAGCCTTAGACGTGTTTTGATGGTCCGAATTGATTCTAGGGTGAATCTAAGGGCCTAAACTAGTTGCTACACCTATAAAAACACCCTTAGACCTAACCTAATTCACAACAAATCATTCTAACACCAAAATGCTGCTGAGGTCCCTCTTGATCATGGCCGCCGTCTCTAATCAATTTCTTAAGCTTTCATACACAATCCAATTCGAAGAACAAAGCTTCAACAATGATTCAAGACAATAAATCAACAACGTCACTACAACATTCTACAACAAATTCGATTCCTAATTCACTAGCCATGCTCTATAAGTTCTAGTTGTTTTTAGATTTAAACATTTAAATTATAATATGGCCATGGAATAAAGTGGAATTGGATTTAAGTATGTTTATTGGTTCAATCTATTTCTGTTACTTCTTGAATCTTGAGTTTTGGAACTTTTCTATTCTCATTTTTCATGTCAAGCCTATGATCTATTCAGCTTGTTATAAATCAGTTTTTCTTGATTCATGTTGATATTATTATCAAGATCTATCTTTTATGCCTGAAACAATGTTCTTATGTCAATTTTCTCTCTGTACTTATTGTTATACAAATTCTACCTTCCCCTATTTATTTTCTTTTGATGAACCTTGGTCAATTTCGGACCTGGGCCTAAACTACGACAAACGTGCGATTTGTATATGGGGAAATATTGGGATATTACCTATTTGGATATATGTGTGGTGGAATTAATGGCACAACATGAAATTTGAAATTTGGGTATTGTCAATATAATTGAAATTGCAAGTTTGGGCATACATGAATTGGCATGTAAATTAATTCACGAGTTTGGGACTATGTAAATTAAATCAAAAGATTGGCTTATGTTAATTAGGCATATGTAGAATTGGGAATTTGAACATGAAAGCAAATGTAAATTTGATAATTGGCATAAACGGGTATTATGAACTTGGGCAACTGACATGTACTAAAATAAAAAAGATTATAGTTTGGGATAACTACATCATGAATCATGATTTGGGTGTATTGGGTATGAAACTTGATACATGTAATTTTGGCTAGAACTTGACATGGTAAAATGGCATAAAATTGGCATACATGCGAAACGGCATAAATTGAACATATGTAAATTTGGTACGAATTGGGCATACGTAAAATTTACATGTAATCTAGAACTTGGGCATATGTTAATTTTATAAAATTTGGAGTTGAAACATATATGATAATATATGACCTAGTAGAGGTTTAATATGAACGCGCCTATGTTGGGTTTTGGGTAATTGGCATGTATTGTAAATAAAAGGCTATAACTTGGCATAACCTTATAGTGAATTATGGAAATAATTTGGGAATACGTTTTGGGGCAAAAACGTGAATCATGAACATTTCTATACGTTAAACACATGAACTGATATTGGGGTTTTGGGTGGAATACGACCATTAATGAACCTTTGACACGAGGTTAGACTCAGTTTGTGGTGTAAATTTGCCGAAACCGCCCGACAAATTCCGTAGCCACAAAGTGTCAGTCTAATGTGAGAGGTCGAAGGCCAAATTGTAGGCGTAACGGTTTATGACACGAGGTTAGACCCAGTTTGTGGTATAAATCTGCCCAGAACCGCCCGGCAAATCCAGTGGCCACAAAATGCACGGTCTAATGTGAGAGATCATGATTCGTTCGTCATAATGAATGAATTAAGGAATACTAACCATAATAAGATGTGGGTATGGTTAGAGGGTTAGGTGGGATGACATGGAAATTTGACATATAAATGTGGACCTAACCGGTATGAGTTAAGAACATGTAAAACTTATAAATGTAGGCTCAACCAATATGATATGAATGGGTGGGTTAAGTAATGTGGCTAGGCTAATGACACTTAACCATTATAATATGACTGGTGGATGGGGTTAAGCTAACATGCACTTAACCAATATAACGTGATGCGTGGTAAGGTTAAGTAAACACACGAGGGTAACACTTAATCGTCACAACATGATAAGTAGGTGGGCTAAGCCAATGTACACTTAACCAATATGACATGACATGCGGTGGGGTTAAGTTAACACAAGGGAGAACACTTAGCCAGTATAACAAGGCTTGCGGTAGGGTTAAGTAACACAAGGAACAACACTTAACCGATATAACATGATGGGTGGTAGGGTTAAGTAAAACAAGAGAAAACACTTAACCAACTTAATACATATCGGGTTGGTGGGTAATATTAGTAAATATAGGCCCACAAACTTAACCAGTAGGAAACCATAGTAACGGAGACCCATTTCAGCAGTAACCCACTAGATGTATCACGGTACCCTGAAACTAGGCAGGGTGGGGCATGATTACTGGGCTGATTGTAAGCGGTCAAAGCGACGGCGGTGGGTGCAACAGTGTAGGTTCTAATGGAGTGCGGGTGTGCACACACTTCGGAGCAGACAAACAGGGCACTGGGGGCACCAGTAGTACAAACTATGCCTTCCAGAATTGCATCGGGATGCCACCATGTGTCTTGGTACACCCCATGGTGGGACCAGCATAGGTATCTACAATCATTCGGGGCCGTATGACACACATAGGTAGCATAATCCCTAGGTTGGACCTAGGCGGCATAAACCCTAAATCCGAGAAGTGTTCAATAGGTAGCATAATCCCTAGGTTGGACCTAGGTGGCATAAATCCTGGTTGAATCTAGGAAGCGCTCGATAGAAAACCCTAGATTAGATCTAGGTAATAAATAATAGATGTACACGTTAAAGCAACCTTAATTTCGGGGACCGGGATTACGTTATGATTTTATCATTTTATATTGATTACTAGTTGGGACGCTAGTTAGGTGGTGCAGAGCAAATAGATATCATTTTAATAGTGAAGCATAGAAATCTTGCGATGCTTGATAGAAATCTTGCGAAACTATAGTTAGTTCATCTTTAATGGGAACCTTGCAATGTTATACATGACAGAGGCGGGACATGAGCATCCAATGGTCCCTCGTCACGAGAAACTATCACCTCAGCGTCGGCCTCATCACCATCGATGTCTCTTTGTGACTTAGTAGCCTTTAGTGGTTTGGGCCTAACAAAGGGCATCTTTCTCTTCCAACTAAAAGCTCCTTTGTCCTTTTCCGCCTTCTCCTTTGGCCCACTGCCTGCAACAATAAGCCTAATTATAGCCTGATCGTCAGGGGGCAGCCCTGCCCGACGAAGGCGATCCTAACTTGTGACCATATCAGTGGAACGCGCTTTAGTTGAAATCGCTCGTAAAGTCTCAAGGTGTTGTTGGTACTCAGTGTTGGTGGGCATTGCAGGATTCCCTGTCATGATCAAAACAAAATCGAATATAAGACATCGAATCCGCAAAGTTTATAGTGAAAACCGGAGTTCGAGAAAGCTTACTTCCAAGCATCTCCTCGCGAATCCAGGAGGACATCGCATGAAAAACCATTCATGTTTGAGTACCGACGGCTTGGGTCACATCCAACAAAGAATTTAGTGGCAGGCGAAGCTTCCACGAAGAACTAAGAAAGAAATATGTTAGCTCTTCTCTTAAATTGAAACAAGTATTGAATATCTTATCAGTAGTTTCTAAGTGAAAATACTCTCGATAGAGACATAGGTGCCTAAGAGCGAAGCATACGCATTGGGATGCAGTTGCGATGGCGCAATGCGAAATTATTATAGCATGTCCCAAATGAAGTTACTGGCTGGGGGCACACACCCAAAAATACAAACTTGTCTTTTCCAAGCAGTAAAGTCCTCGGGCGGTGCGTGATCCCTACCTCCCTCTCCCGGTGCATGGACGTGATCTACAGAAATGTTAAACCATAGCACCATCTTCCTAGCTGTCATTGCATCCATGTGCTATGGCACCGAATTTGTCGTGTTTTCAAGACTCACTGCATCGGGCAGCATATCCGGGGCCACTGGTGCATCCCCCTCGACGATGTCCACATTCTCTCCTTCTTCGTATATAATTAGAGAATGTTGTCTTTCAGTCTGCTCTCCATGCTTAGGCGCTTCGGGTAAACTTGTCGTTTGAGAAGGGGAGGGTCTTTCAGTAGTCTCAAGCTTGCTGCTTGTCGAGCTAGCATTGCTAGTAGAGTCTGATGGATGCAATGATGGCAAGGAAGTCTCGGATTCCGATTTCTTTCAGGTCGTGGATCTTGAATAAATCGCTAGTTATACTTTAACACACTAGTGTTAGACATCGTCGTGGAATAACCTGTGCCCCTCACGTTGGTGCAAACTAACATTTATGTGCATTGTTATGCAGAATCGAGATATACAAAAGAAATTCGAACAATCAAATAGTTCAGTCACACTCCAAGTTTATGCTCTATTGTATGTGAGAACTCAAGTCGTTAACCGTGAGATCATTTGCATATGCGTTACTACAGTTGCGCAAGTAACACAAGAGAAATTTGAATCCAAGAGCGGGCAGTCAAAAATTTAGGGTTCCGGAGGAAACGCGCAACACGACAATAAAGGTCGAGGCTCCTAGATGGACACAAAGGTTTTGTATCCCGATAGGAGTACGAGAGCTCACACCCCCATTGGGCATGAAATTCGTACCCATGGAGAACGAAATTCGTTCCCACGGGGTACGAAATTCGTACCCCAGGGCTCGAATCTCGTACCCAACTGGGTACGAATTTCGGGCATGGTCGGGGTGCGAGCTCCTCCTCTCTTCTTCTCTGGAGCCTCCCTACTCTCCGTCGCCATTGAGGCGCTCAACTTTGCCCTTCCTCTGCTCCTATACTCTTGGGCTCGCACCGCTAAGGGCCTTCGAAACCTACCTAGTTCGACATTCAAATTTTTCTAAGTGAAAAAGCTTGGAGCTCGTTTATCAATGGTAGCCAAAAGAAAGCAGTAAAGAAGTGAGAAATGAAATGGGGGCTATTTATAAAAGGTAATGCCCCTTCGTATTCTGCACCCGCCTTTTCGTACCCTAATGGGGTAAAAAAATTCGTAACCCCCAGGGTACGATTTTTTTTTTGCCAACCAGGGTACGAAATTTCTTACCCAAACCAGGGTATAAAATTTCGTAGCCAAGCAAGGGTACGAGGAAAAAAAAGAGAGAATATATATTATATATATCACGATGATGATATACATGTGTGTACATATACAATACACGTTCATACGAAAAACTGTAAACGCGCAAGCATGGTGTAACGTAAAAACTTAGCGACGTAAACACAACGCGCCCACCATGACTCGTTCATGGATCTATAGTAAACGTTCTCAATAACTAACGTCGATTTTTCTTAAGTTTATAGGAAAAGTTGATGACTCGACAACTACTTCGGCTAATATAAAGCACATCATGTCAAGACAACACATACTTTGGGGGGCAAACGTTAACCGACCTTTTGGTCTAGTTCCCCAAAGTACGCAAGGCACGCTCGATTAAACACATCGCATGAAGCCTAAGCCGAGAGTATCGCTAAGGAGTAAAGGAAATAAGCCGAGAAGGGATCATGCCAACTGGAACCACACCGCTCTTCCAAAACGTCGCCAAACCAACACCTCGAACCCTGGAAAACCACAAGTCCTAGCCTCGACCCCCCAATGCCCATTTTAGCAATCTTCGTATCCCTCGGGGTACGAATTACGTAATCCTAGGGGTACGAAATTCATACCCCAGGGAGGGATACGAGTCTCTAGGCTTGAGTACTCCGAGGTCCGAGATTTTGGTAGCCGGCTATAGGGGATACGAAATTCCTGGTGTAGTCCCCTACTTCTACCTACTCCAACCTACTCCCACCAAACCACTCCACTATAAATGCCCCTTGACCTCACAATTCAAAAGGGTTGGAATTTGGTGATTTGACACCTCCAGATAGCTCTAAATAACCTCTTTAGTGGCATCTCCACTTTGAGGAAGAACAAGGGAAAAAGTGTCTTTTTCCTAAAATATTAATATATGATAATTATAACATCATATAACTTAGAGATGTATGCAAAGATATGTCATGAGATGTTCTCAATCTTGTAACTCTTGGTTATTAATAATATTCCAACGAATCTTCCAAAGTCGACGTAGGTCTCTTGCGAGGCCGAACCATGATAAATCTCTCGTGTTATTTACTACTTTTCGTACTTACTTTTCCACGTGAAACTATAATTCTTAGTAATTAAGAATCTTTTGTGTTTACGACAAATTTTGCCATCAACAGACTTAATATGATATTAAGTATGACATGTAAAAATAGAATTGCAGTAAAAATTTAAAAGAATGGATATGCCTAAATTATATGGAAAATTTACAGTAATTTAGAAATTGTAACTCCATTGAGACACGAGGTTAAATTCAACTTGTGGTGGAAGTTTGCCCGGAACTGCCCAGCAAATCTAGCATCCACAAGTGGTTAATTTAATGTGAGGGGTCTGGTGCATATACATATGCATATACATTATATATATATATATATATATATATATATATATATATATATATATATTGGTACTAAGACACGAGGTTATGTTCAACTTGTGATAGAACCCTACCCCGAACCGCCCGACAAATCCAGCATCCCCAAGTAGTTTAAGTTAACGTGAGAGGTCTGGTGCCTAAATATATGTGTATATATATATATATATATATATATAGAAATATAACGGGAAATGAATAAATGACATTAATTGTAATGAATGGATGTTACAACAAAATGTGAATTGGAATGAACGGGGAATGATAATAACCTATTATAATTAATTATGAAAATGTTATATAATAGGCAGGCTTATCCTAAGGCAAGTGGAATTATAACATAAGTTATAATAAATGAAAAGGAAATTTATTAATAAACCTTAGTTAGGAAAACTAAGTTAATAAGTAAACAACAACAACAAGTCGAAGTGACAGTGTAAGATGGAATTATGATTAAACAAGAAAGAGTGTAGTGAACTAATGGAATGAAATAAGTTATATTTATTCGTACATAACAAGTGACATGTTAAATAGAAAACATGTGGATTGAGTTAAAATATACTTAATTATATATTAAGTGGAACATGTTATTGTAACTATGAAATTGGGCAATGAATTACATAGTAATAATATAAAGAGAATTCAGATTATAGACCTTGGATTAAATCTAGAAAATAACATGTTATGGGTTTATTAATAAACTTAAATGGATCAAATATATAACTTAAATTAATAAGCAAGAGGGGTCCATTCCTTAGAGATATAAGGGGTTCGGAGTTAATTTGGTAACTTGAATAAGAAGTTAATATAATTGGAAAAGACCAAGTCAATTGAAATCGGATGAGGTAGAGCAAGAGTGTAATTAAACATTTAGACATGGGATCTAATAACGTGCTAGTGTGATGCTCCTGGGCCAGTCCGCACGTCTGAAGGTGAAGAACCCAACGGGGTAGATTACCTAGGTGTTTAGAGACATGGGAGGAGCATGTCCACTGAATTACTCAGCTTGACTTACAAATTGATTTCATGGTGGGAATGAAAGGAAGTACGCGACTCCCGAGGGGCATAGAGGGTACTCCTGGTAGTCCTCTGGGTGGTGACAATGCTTAGGTTGTGCTCGCAGGGGTTGGGTCCGCACATTACTACCCGTTGAGTATACCTTGACTGCATAAGTAGCTTTACAGTCAGAAGGTTGTGACGAGATGACACTAGGGTGATTCTGCGATCGCCTTGGCAGGAGGCTGGGTCATAACAAATACAAGATAGTAGATCGTCGGGTGGCCGTCATCGGTAGTCAGTGGGATGCGAAAAGACTGGAGCCAAAACCAAGACGTCATCAACCTTTCTCTATCAAGGCATGGTGATTGAGGGACATGCCAATTGGTTGTTTAGACTGTTTGTTAGGGGCACGTCACTTAACTCTTGTAGTCTTTACTATTTGAGGGAGGGGTCGAGTGGGACCATAGCCACTGAAAATACAGACCATAACATCTGTGTATATAGGTATCTGAAAAAGCTCCCGACCGAGTTCTGTGTTTCTGGTACAGCCCTGTTACGGAACTCACGGCACAGTAGATTATATGTACGGAAACATGCATACCATTTCCGAATGGTGTATTGTAAAGGTTAAGGCATCGAGTACGATTAACGATACGTACGTGAGAAAGTCTAGATACATGCATGTCTTCTCTGGGTAGTGTATCGTAGACTATAGGGCATTACTCTGTGATGGAATCTGATTCGATCGTAGGTGGCAGTCCATACGCTTACGTAGCATGGCGACGGTGGTTCTATGTGGAACGTAGCATTGCTATACAGAGATCTGTATGTCATTCCAGCATAGGGAGAGGGATTGCGTATATTGCTATGGTGTTACGGCGGAGACTGTGCGAGCGGGGTACCACTGGGTGTACTTTAATGCTGGAGGTAGCTGCATATATACTGTATTAGGTTAATCCACTGGGAAGTAGATGGGTATGACGTGTGTGTAAGCCTTGAGTGCTGTTAACCCAAATAACCTAATAAATAAGAAAATGTTACTAAACGGTATATATAGGGTTATCCAAAATGTATAGTTTAAATCCAGTCACCGGAACTTGTGTTCTGACCCCCTCCTCATAACATACTTACAGGTTAGATTTGTGGCAGTGATATGATAGCTTTGGATACTGGTTAGGCAGATTATTATCTGGATAAGGCTATATTTAATTATATTATATTTTATTCCATTCCATTGTGAGATGCTTTTGAGCTCTGATATGTTTATTATCTGTCTTTTTTGAAGGATAACAGACAAACCAACACGAGTTTCGATATATTAGACTTTTGAAAAAAAATCGGTCTGTCCGAATTCGGGTTTTTACAACACTCCATATTTTACAATACTACCACTTCATAAATTCTTTCAGTCGGTATCAGAGCAAGGACATCCTATTACCGTAACACCGTTATTTGATACTTTAATAATATAGGGAATAACCCAAGTTCAAGCTCCACCTCAACATTCGTTGAAGAACAATCTACTCAAAGGCCTCCACTATTCAACGGATTACATTACAATTACTGGGCTGCAAGAATGAGAATATACATGCAAGCTAATAGCTTTGAAGGATGGAATACAACTCAAACACAATATCCAACACCTACTACTGAATACTCGACATGGACAATAGCTCAAAATAATGAAGCAAGTGCAAATGCCAAGCTAAGAATATGTTATTCTGTGTTTTGGATATAAATGAATTCAATCGTGTTAGCATTTCTACCACTGCACAACAAATATGGGAAACACTCAAAACATTAAATAAGGGTACAAACAGGGTCAAACAAACAAAGATCTCAATGCTCAAAAACCAGTTTCAAAATTTAAGATGAGACAAAATGTATCCATCTACAACATGTATTCAATATTTCAAGACATACTTCATGCCTTGATTGGGTTAGGAGAAAAATATAGTGACTTTGATATTATATTTAAGGTACTAAATTCCTTAACCGACGATTGGAAGAGAAAAGTACTAGCCATTGACGAAGCCAATGATTTATCAACAACAAAACTAGAAGAACTCATGGGTAATCTCATGTCTTATGAAGTAAATTTCCAAGCTTAAAAGGTAAAAGCACAAGAGAAAAAGAATGTATTTCATGCTGAAAAATAGGAATTAGAATTAAAAGATGAGGACCTGACATTCATCGCCAAAAAAGTTAATAAATTTTTAAAATTCAGAAAAGGAAATAAAAGTAATTTCAAAAAGATTTCCTTGAGCATACCTTCATCCTAAAACTTGGAATGCTTTAATTGTCACAAGAAAGGTCACATGGTGAAAGACTGTCCGGAAATAAAAGAAAAACAGAAAAACTTTAACAACAAGAATAAGAAAGATAAATTCAAAAAGAAAGCTTTTTCTGTTACTTGGCAAGACTCAGATTCAAATTCATCAGATAGTGATAGCTATAAAGACAATGAACAAGCAAATGTGTGTTTTATGGCTCAAGAATTTGAGGTAAGTGATCTATCTTATGATGATTTAGCAGAAGTTAACACTGAATTTTTGAACACTATAAAAACTCCTAAAAGGTAACTTAACGAAATACATGAAAATTAGAATAAAGCTGAATTTGAAAGAGACAAGCAAAATGATGAAAACACAATTTTTGAGGAAGAACTTGAAAAGGTTAGGGAATCTCTCTCAAACTCAGATGTCAACTTTCACTTTTGAGTCAGGAAATTGAAACTTAAAAGGCAAAGAATGATAATATTAGTTCTAAAAATCATATTTTGAAGACTAAGATAAAAGAACTAAAATTAGAAAATACTAGTATTCAAACCAGATTAGATTGCATTTCTAGGAATAAGTCTAAGTTTAATAAAGGTAGAGAAAATTTGTCTAGAACCATAGAAAATTCTCAATCCTCTTCAAATAAAAATGGGTTAGGATTTAAGAAGGAGTCAAAATTTCCTCTAAAGAAAAATGTAAATCCTAAGAGGAAAATTGATTCAAAATGTAATAAAGTTTATAATAATAAACCAAAATACACTAGAAAGGCAATAAAATCAACATATGGGTTCCAAAATCAAAAATAGTTTGATTAGGAACTGTTAGACCAAAAATTGGCTCTAACACCCAAATTAGATATGAATTCAACAAAATAGAATCAAAAAGTAGTAAAGAACACGCAATTTATAGTGGTTCGACGTTAACGAGCCTACGTCCACTTTGTTTTCTTTGATTTGATGATTTGAATATGAATACAGCAAGGATTCTCGCTCAACCTCACAATTACAATTCATATACTCACTCAAATCTCTCAAATATGGGTTTTAAGAAATTATTTTTATCTGAATATGATTGTAGAGTTCGGCTATGGAGGAGGTATTGACTGAGAATTTGCCAAAAGATCTTTTCAAATGCCTCTAGTGGTGTATTTATAGGTGAAAAGTCTCCTCGAAGTGGCTCCGGTTCGGAGTTGCATGGCATTCATCCCTGGATAGTCGGGTTCGGAGGCTCTAAGATGGCTACAGTGCATTGATTGAGTAGGAGATCGCTGAAGAAATGGTCAGATCTTGTCCGCGTCTTCATGGGATATGCGCAGCAACGACTACGAATTCAAAGGAGAAAAGGGGATCGGATCGGAGCGTCCGATCCGATCCGGTTTAGTTTGCTTGCTGCCCCTTCACGCTGCTGACGTACTCATCCGATCCGAACTGTTGGGCTTACTTGCTTTCTTCTGTTGCCGCTGGAGTGTTCCTCCAAACAGATCCGCTGAAGCCACTTGCTATCCTTTGGCATTGCTGACGTTTGGCCAATCCGATCCGATGTAATAAGGCAACTGTTGTATCTCTCCGATCCGATCTGAGGAAGTGCCTGCGCTCTTGATCTTTATTTACCTCCTGCACTATCTTTCTCCGATCTGATCCGATTGGTGTCCTTCTCACTATTTTCTCTTTGTGTAACCTAGTTCACAAAGTAGGCTAACATTATGCCCCCTCGAAGTACACTCTTATCTGAGATAAAGTGGGCTTCGAAGCAATTTATGGGACATCCTTTGAACCAGAGTCATCGAATAATTGCCTTCGGTTCGGATTCCGATCCGGACGGGTATCCTTCAGTGGCACATCCGAGCAGATACATCGAATCAACTCCCCATGGATTAACAGGCCTTAGGGCCTTAATGGGCTTAACTTCCGGTCTGAACGGGCTGAGAAAAATCGGGAATACGAGTAGTCACTACGATTTCATATATATACCTTCCTCGTCTCCTTCTTCCTCTTCCTCTTCCTTCTTTATTATTTTCTTCCAGCGAGATTTGCATCAAAACCCTAGAATTCTTTAAAACTCCGAAACCTTCTCGTTTTGATCCCCAAATTCAACAAATAGGTAGATTTAAAATCTCGAATCACTCTGTTGTAATCGATCTCGATTTGGATTTGTGGTAAAACTGGACGATTTGGACCTGATGTGTCTTTGATTTCAACGCCGCCGCCTTCTCTCTCTTCGCCGTCGTCGTTGGTGGATTTTGTCACCACCTCGAGGCATCGAAAGGAAGAGTTTGGGTTATACAGAACATTTAAGTACGTAAGTGCCTCGACTAGGTTGGGTTTTGCGAAATTGAATTGGGTTCAGTGAGAAGAAGAAGGAAGGAGATGAAGGGGAAGAAAGGAGCTGGGATCGGTTCTGATGAAGAAGCATTGAAATGAAAAAAAAGGAGAGGTGTTCATATAACCGGATCGGGTCAAGGTAAAAGAAAAAGCAAAAAAGAGAAACGAAACCAGCTCAACTGGATCGGATTGTGTTTACGAGACCGGATCGGATCGGAGCAGAGACAGGAAAAAAAGAAGGAGGAAACTAAAACTCACCTGTTCGGATCAGATGGTAATAAGTGACAAAGAAGAGAATGATTTCTCGAACTGATCTGATCCATTCTGAAAATCTACATCCGAGCTGATCTGGTTTACCTCACTGTCCGATCGAAACTTGACTTTTCCCTCCGGTCCGATCCCAATGAAGATGTCCGAACTGAACCGAAATAGCCTAACTTAGTGTGTAGTAATTTTTCCAACTGTCTTAATAAATGCTTGACATAGCCTTCGACTTGACGAACAGTTAGGATAGCGCCCTTCAAACATGACAAACGTCAAGAATCATTCTGAACATTATTCCTTCCTTGGCCCTTTACATTATGCTTTCACATATTTGCTCTGCATTTCTGTCACACGTAGCACACACTTTAGTTCACATACGCACACAGGGGTCACGGGCAACTTTACTCTAATCCTTGCCATTGTTTCTTCTCTAGTCTAGCGATCATGGTCGAAATAAGTTCTTCTAGATTAGCAAAGAAGATGGAAATTGCAGAAACTTCCGAGAAATATACCCTCGATGACATATCTTCTTCTTCAGACCCTGAATGGGATGACGAGGGCTCAGATTATGAAATAGTAACTCATAGCAACAAAACATCCTAGGACAGCGAAGCTTCTCTAGGCTATGAGGAGGAAGGAGGGATTGGACATTGCCGAGCCCCTGATGAATTTGAATCTGCCATTATCTTGGAATCACCCAAGGACTCTGTTGAATCAACGATCGACAATGATAGACTTGCTCGCATATGTCTAAAGCACGGTATATTAAGAAGAGATACTCTGGTACCGTCGAAAACTGACCGTCCTCACAGTCCTCTGGAAGGGTTTATGGCATTCACCCGATTAATGTGCAAGGTTGGGGCTATCCCACCATTTTCTCCTTTTGTTGTCGACTTCCTAAGACAGATGCGGATTGCCCTCATGTAGCTGCATCCCAACTCTTATGCTTACCTATATTCCTTATATGTTGCATACCATGAGATCTTAGATACAGAGCTCACTTTCGACGACATTCATTTCTTTTATAACTTCAAGCATCGGACTCGAGAAACTCCTTCTTCCTCTTTTTTCGAATCAGTCCGAAAAAGAAAAATAATTTCGGCTCCGTTCAGCAGCAAGACTGGCGACTCCAAGCTGGAATGGTTTTATATAAGGCAACAGCCGGGATATGCTAGGAGATGGACAAAATCAAGTAAAGCATTGGTTTTCTAAATCTCAACTCTAAGTGTCCATGCCAATACATTAATCCGTTTTCTTTTTGTTTGCAGTTGATAATCCCAAACAAATATCGGATCAAGTGTATTTTGATCGGATGCATCAGCTCCTCAATGGTGACCAAAAATTTCTAACAATCGATGTGGTCCTCAAGGACGAATATCTCCATCACCACGGGCTACTGTCCATTACTCGTAGCATAGGTCACGGGTCAAGTCCATATGTATATATCCCTCCGGTGGATGTAATTCCAGAAATGTGCGAGAGCTCGAAAGGCCTCACCATGCCACTTCGAACATCACCTTCTCCAACTTCGACTTAAGACGATGAGCTAGCTAACATACCTGAAAAGCACCAAGAAGGGTACATCACCCCTGGGGATGCTATTTCTCCTGAAAAATCATTGTCTCCTAAAGAACCGCCTGCAGACGCTTCCCAAGGAGATGCCCCTACTACTGATGATCCTATATGCCAGGGCTTGGGGGATCTCCCCCTACCTGAAACTATATACACTTCTGAGGATTTTGGCACAAATCCTTTAGTTTTTACTTCTTCAGAGGAGACTACTCCTGTTAAGGCCAAAGAGCCCACTCGCATTGGCTCGGCTTCAGACTCTGGTTTGTCGGAGGGGGGACACAACTTAGGATGCACTTAACACAATAGCACCCCACTTCACAACACATACTTCTTATGAGAATACTGATTCTGAATTCCACTTACATTGTTGTGCAGGTACAATGTCTCGTGCTCACTATGACATCAGGAAACTACGCCGCAGTATGACCTGACCCCCTCATGATGTTGAGCATGATCGCCGCGAAAGCCGCGGTAGGGAGGATAGAAGGCCTTATGATTCTTATCAGTCGCGGACCTCGCGCTCTCACTCTCCCGTTCGGTCGGATCCAGAGCGATACAAAGGCTACCAAGGTCGTCGAGGAGATGACACGTCGCAGTCAAAAGATCAAATCTCTTCTCAAGAAAAACGCAGTAGGGAATGGAGCCCTTCAAGAGATACCGACCAGCGTGGCAAGCGCAAGGTTCCTGCCAAGCGGCCTAGAAAGGGTGAGGAGGCCATTGAGCCCTCCACACATAAGGATACCGAGATGACATTTCCCGCACCTCCACCATTGGATGCTGAAACTGCAGTTAAGCGGGGGTATCTAGAGGAGCAGTTCCCCGAACACTATTTTGAAAACTTGACTTTCTTACCCGCTCTTGAGCCTATTTCCTAGAGGTGGGCAAACGAGGCCAAAGCAAAAATTAACGCTGTCGAAAAACAATATTCGGAGATGTTCAAGTACTCGCGCAACCTCTCCAGAATTATCCGAACTCTAATCACGGATACTAACTCAATGAAAAAGACTGCAGAAGCCGACGCAAAGGCCTTGAAAGATTTGGGGAAAGACCTTGAGGATACACAAGCCCAACTTGCTATCGCTCAACGGGATGCTACTAGCTTCAAGCAACAATTTGAAGAGCTACAAAAATGTTATCATGACTTGCTCGAGTCTCATAGTCAAGCGCGATCGGAGCTGAAGAAGCAAGCAGAAGACGCTAAGTCAGATAACACCAAAATGGAACTTGCTTAGGCTGCCCTTGAGTGAGAAAAGGCCGAGTTAGTGAAGAAGAACGCCGAATTGGAGAAGAAAAATGCTGACTTGGCTTCCAAGTTGATGAAGTCCGAAAACAGGGATGCCCTAGCGGAGGGTAATGTTGAAAGTGTCATCAAGTCGGCCGAAGAGTCCCGCAAGCAGCTGGCAGAGGCCTAGGAGGATGTGTCGGGCTTCGGTGAATTAATGATCGAATTTTTTGCACATAATCCATCACTGAAACATCTCTTGGATCGAAGATTATTCGATTACCTTGGTTTACATGCGGAGCAAAATTGTTGAATGGGAGAAAGAAGAACTCAAGGTAGATTCCATCGACGAGGACAAGCTCATGGAAAAATATCTAAGAGATGACGAGCCAGCACGTCTGGCTGAGGGGTGTCGCCTGATCGTTGCTGCCATGGAGGAGGAAAAGAGGAGGGCCAAACAAAAGCATATCTCTGAGGCTGGTTCTTCTTCTACTACCGCTGGAACCCCTGAAGTCGAGGGATATGACCCTGAAAACCTGGCGATCCCTCAGGCATCTCTTTTGTCCCCCATTCCTGAGACGGTGTCAGAGATGGCAGTAACTCCAGCTGAAAAATCATCGGAAGGTATTTCTACCTTTTTACCCCAATTCGTCAAAGCTGTCTCCACTTTCCATCGCATATTCGGGCAATAGATGAAGGACCCTTAATTTTCTCCTGAGCTGATAATTGTTGCTTCTCACTCTGTAGGTGTTGAACCGTTCGAGAAGGCAGACATGCCTCAGGGAACCACTGCCGAAGCAAAGTCAGCAGAGAAGGCTGAAGGAGACAAGGGTAAGGCTGATGCTCCTCACGATGGCGAGATGATAGACGCCTTGAAGGAAGACAGTGGCAATGAGGGACATGAGGAAGACCCTGAGGTGGCTATAGTTGGGGAGTCAAAAAGCACTGATGACATCACTTTAGTTGCATTGAAAGCCGAACAAGACAAACGTATGCAGCTTAAAGTTGAAGGCCCGGACCCAAAAAGCCTTAAGCCTCTCGCAGTGGTGGATGCTGGATCAAGGTTAGTTGTTAAGCTTTCGACCAGGTCTATTATAGAAGAACTTGCTAAAAAGTCTTCTCTTGATTCCAGTGTTCCGACTCCTGGGAAAAAATCAACCGATTCCAGCACGTCAGTCTCAGTGAGGAAAAAACCAAGGTGCATTTTAACTGATGCTGAAAGAGAGGCGAAGGCTGCAAAAAAAATCCAAGTCCACTTCAACGTCTAAGTCATGAAGCGTTTTGCTTTATTTTAGTATTTAATTGGCCCACAATTGTTGCAACGATTGTGGCCCTGGCATCTTCTTTTTTGCTTGTTTTCCTGTACAAACTCACACATTTGTAAATAAAAATAATTCATTTCCTGCAATGCCTGTTAGTCGTTAGTTCGGTACTTATGTAAAAATACAAATGCCTTTCATACTAAAGTCATGTAATGGAGTCATGGTGGAGGGGAATATGTGTGTACATGTATGCCCCCAGTCAATCTTGAGTAACTGAAGGAGAACTATTCAAGATTAAATTAGAAAGTCCGAATGTCCCCGATTCTCCGACGGGGGTCACATTCCTTTCGTCATTGACGCCTGTTCTTTTCTGGCATCTTTTATACTCTCCTGTCTTATATCCAGGTTAGAGTTCTTGCTGAGGCGGTCTCTCATCTGGGTGCACCTTCACGCCTCAGAGGACGTCGTCTTCCCGTCCTTTATACTCTCTCTCAATTCTTGAGAGTTAGAGTTAAGAATGTCGTCTTCCCATTCTTTTATGTCTTATTGTACAAACAGTCGTTTTGTTTATCCCCGCATATAGGTCATTTTCAACTTTAGTTTAACATTTCGTGTTTCATAGTCATAATAGAATAATAGTTGAAGATATAAATAATGCAGGAAAGTAAATGACACACGATGTTTTATAGTGGTTCGGCTAAGTCGTAGCCTACATCCACTTTATAATCTTTTGTTCACATAAACAGACTTTTTAAAGCAAGTCGTGCCTTTTTACATAGCTTATGAAAAAAAAGAAATGACATTTCATATTTAGCTCAGATATCATCGTAAATGCTGAGCGTTCCAGGCTCTGGGAATCTCTTCACCGTCCATGGTCGTTAGCTTGAATGTTCCTTTATCAAGCTTCCGTTGGATGGCGTACGGTCCTTCCCATTTGGGACCCAACCTGGTTGAAGGCGGGAAGACTCACTTCAGTACTAGGTCTCCTGGTTCAAAGGTTTTGAGGCGAACCTTTTGGTCATAATAACGTGCCACTTGATGTCGATGTCTTGAGGTATGCAAGTCGGCTTCATCTCTTTTTTCTTCAATCATATCAAGAGACTCTAGGAGGAGTGCTTTATTCGTCATCGGGTCATAGTACACGACTCGATTAGAAGGGACTTCCAATTCTACCGGGATCACCGCTTCAGACCCAAATGAAAGTGAATAGGGAGTATGGCCAATAGTCGTCTTAAAGGTCGTCCTATATGCCCATAAGGCTAATGGCAATTCATCTACCCATCTGGCTTTGGCCCATTTCAGTTGCTTCTTTAGAATTAATTTAATGACTTTATTTACGGCCTCGACATGTCCATTTGACTGCGGATGAGCTACTGCAGTGTATCGCTTATCAATTTTGTATTTCTGGCAAAAGTTTCTGAACTGTATGCTGTCAAACTGCGTACCATTGTCAATTATGATGGTCTTCGGTATCCTAAATCGACAAATAATGTTTCTCACCACGAAATT
Organism: Allium sativum; assembly: GCA_030737875.1. Lineage (NCBI taxonomy): Eukaryota > Viridiplantae > Streptophyta > Magnoliopsida > Asparagales > Amaryllidaceae > Allium > Allium sativum. Next base: position 532,637,453 of record CM060923.1, on the reverse strand, counting down.
GATCACTTTCCTTGTCGTGATGGTTGTTAAAGGTTCAGCTTCCACCCATTTCGTGAAGTAATCCACGGCAAAGATCGCATACTTGGCTCCTCCTCTGGCAATGGGTAGCACTCCAATAATGTCAATTCCCCACATGGAAAATGGCCATGGACTTACCATTGACTTGGGCTGAGTAGGAGGCGCTCTGGGAACTTTGGCATATCTTTGACATCTGTCGCTGCGTCGTGAATAAGCAGTTGCGTCTTTGTTCTCAGTATGCCAGAAATATCCGTACCGTAACACTTTCTTTGCCAGGGTTTGGCCCCTAGTGTGATCTCCACACTCACCGTCATGCACCTCTTGCAGTACACGCTTGATGTCGTCGTGTGTGATACACCGTAGGAGGGGCATTGAAAACCCTTGACGATAAAGGACATCGTCCTGTAAAACGTATCTTGTGGCCTTATGTCTTATAGCTCGTCTTTCACTCTTTTTCAATGGGAGAGTTCCACTTTTGAGAAAGTTCTTAATTGGTGTCATCCAGGATTCTCTTTCTGGTTTAACTTCCAAGGCTAGCTCTACTTCCATCAGGTCGAAACTGGGTGAATCCATCACCTCTATCGGAACCATTTTGGATTCTTTAGGACTATCTGAACTTGCTAGCTTCGCCAATCGATCTGCTTTCTGATTTTCTGCTCTTGGAATGTGTGCTATGCTATAACACTCCAAACCTTCCAACAATTCCTTTACCTTCTTGAGGTAAGTGATGAGTCGAGGTCCTTTAGCAGCAAATTCTTCCCGAACTTGACGTACAACTATCTTGGAGTCGCAATATATATCTAGTGTCCCAAATCTTTAGCGAGTTTCAGCCCAGCAATCAGGGCTTCATACTCGAAGTCATTGTTAGTGGCAGCAAACTCTAAACGCAGCGCATAGTAGATAGATCGTCCTTCAGGAGTTATTAAAACAACTCCGGTGCCAGACTTTCTATCGTTCTTGGCTCCGTCCGTATATAATTTCCATGGACTGAGCACTAACTCTTGATCCAAAGTAACTGTCTTGTCACCCACCGTTTCTTCTTTAGGAATTGTAAAATCATCTATGAAGTCAGCCAAGGACTGCCCCGTATTGATCTTCGCGGCTGAAAATTCAAATCAAACTGGCTCAGCTCGATATTCCATTTGAGTAGCTGCCCTGATGCTTCAGGATTCTGCAATACTTGTCTCAAAGGTTGGTCGGTATACACAACTATTGGGTATGCCTGAAAATAATGGCGGAGTTTGCGGGAAGTAGTCAGGAGGCTATAAGCAGGATTCTCTATCTTTGGGTACGTTCGTTCTTCAGCAGCTACTTTTTTGCTGACGTAATACACTGGTTTCTGGACTTTTTCCTCTTCACGTACTAGTGCTGCACTTACGGCGTGAGATGATACCGCCAAGTAGACGAACAAATCTTCATGTTGCACGAGCTTTGATAATATTGGAGGCTTTTCTAAGAAGTCTAACAGATTCTGGAATGCCTCCACATAGTCGGGGATCCACTCAAAATTTCGCTTTCCCTGTTTTATGAGATCGAAGAAAGGCACACACTTGTCTGTTGCTTTGGAGATGAACCTGCCCAGTGCTGCAACTTTCCCAGCTAAGCTCTGAACATCCCTAATCTTTCGCGACTCCTCTATATTTCGGATTGCTGCTATTTGGTCTGGGTTGATTTCAATTCCTCTGGAACTCACGATAAAGCCAAGGAACATGCCTGATGCTACACCAAAAGAACACTTCAAAGGGTTCAACTTCATCCCATACCTTCGTAATATGCGAAACATTTCTGCTAAGTATGTTTTATGATCGGAAGATTGCTTGGAATTCACTAGCATATCATCTACATAACTTCCATAGTCTTCCTAATTTGATTGTAAAACATGCGGTTGATCAGACGTTGATACGTGGCTTCCGCATTTTTCAATCCAAACGGCATTACGACGTAGCAATACAATCCCAAGTCCGTAAAGAAGCTTGTATGCTCTTGATCTGGTACGTGCATGGGAAGTTGATTGTACCCGGAATAAGCGTCCATAAAGGATAAAAGTTCGTGCCCAGCAGTTGAATCAACTAGTTGATCAATCCTGGGGAGAGGAAAACTATCCTTCGGGCAAGCCTTGTTCAAATCAGAGAAGTCGATGCATGTTCTCCACTTCCCATTTGACTTTTTAACCAAGACAGGATTCGATATCCAGTCGGGATACTTCGAATCCTTAATGAATCCGTTACCTTTCAACTTTTCTACTTCTTCTTTCAAAGCTGCTGACCGCTCTAGGCCCAACATCCTTCTCTTCTGCTTGACTGGTGGGTGATTTGGATTAATGCACAAGGAGTGACTCATGATAGCAGGCGAAATCCCACACATGTCAGCGTGGGTCCAGGCAAACACATCCAGATTTGCCTTCAAAAAATCAGCTAATTCTTTTACTCTAACTAGATCTAGTTGCAAGCCAATCTTTAATACTCTTGTTGGGTCAATTTCGTCAATAGATATGTCGATCGTTATTTCATTGGGAGTCGCTTTCATGTCCCCAGGCTCTCTATCCTCTCTGGGATCTATATACTCAAGCACGTCTAAGGGCGACTCTCTCAGGGCAGGGCCTCTTAGTTGCTATACTGAGCCCCCTTTGGAGAGGCGGAATCATCCTTAGCATCTAAATCCAGCCCCTTCATCAACATCTTTAACTCTGCCACGTAACAAGCCCGTCCCGTGGCTTGGTCGCCCCTCATAGTCCCAAATCCCGAGTCAGTCGGGAATTTTAGTAGCAAACACCAAGGCGCAATACATGCCCTAAATTCGGCAAGGGCTGGTCCGCCTAGAAAGGCATTATAAGGCGATTCCAAATCCAGTACTACAAACGGCAGGATCCTTACTCTCTTGCGATTCCCCTACCCTAGTGTGACTGGTAGTTCCACAAAGCCCATTGGAGTCGTAGATACTCCGTTAAAACAACGTATCCATCCTTGACATGGCTTTAAGTCTTTTGCTTTGAGCCTCACTTGTTCGAAGGCTTTCTTGAAGAGGATATTGACCGAGCTTCCGTTATCCACTAACACCTTATGAACTAGAGCGGGGCCAATTTTCGTGGTTATCACCAGAGCGGATCGTCAGTTGGGGATAGAACTCTAAACTCGTCACTATTACGGAATACGACATCATCGGACATCGTTTTTTGTTGCTTTATCGGAGCGACGTCTTCAAGGTTGCTGCATTCTCCCACTTCATAATGCTTGGTGGCATTGATGTACTGGTCCATTGCCTTAAAACTTCGACCAACCAAATGAGGCCCGCCTATAATGGAATTAATGACGATTCTCTTCCCCTTTTGCTGAGTCATGGGTTTTGAAGCAGGTTGTTCTGGACTTGGGGCTTGTCCTCCTTGCCCCCTGTCCCTTGGGCCAGCTTTGTACTCATCCAGCTTCCCTTCTCGCAGCAATTTTTCGACGATGTCTCTCAAATGATGACACTCATTGGTGGAATGACCGTGTGTACCATGAAACAAGCAAAACTTTCCTGTCTCAATCTCCTTCTCCGTAGAATCTCTGGGTGGTGGCTTTTTGTACTGCAATAACCTGTATGTGTCTAGATAGATGTTCTCCAACGTATCATTTAACGGCGTGTAATTTTCAAAACTCTGGAATCTGAGTCTTTTATTGGAGTTGTTCCCACGGTTTCTATTCCTTCTATTGCTGTTCCCATTTTTGTTGCTATTACCACTACTCTGGTTGCCAACGTTTACCTCTACTTTTCCTGAACTGTCACCAGACTGTTTCACAACGACATTACTTTGAACACCTTCCTTCGAGGTCCCTTCGGGCTTTCTCTTCCGATTTTCCTTAGCTTCTTCTCGCCTCAGGCGAACATTAGCCTTTTCATAGAATAACTCTCTTGTGGGAGGTGGTTTTCCAGCCAAGTAATCCCCGAACTCTATGTCGGGATCTACTCCTTCTATCAAAGCCATCAGGATAGTGGCGCATGGGGATCAGTGACTTCAGTGACGGCCAGGTTGAAGCGATCCAAATATGACTTCAAAGATTCTCCTGGGCCCTGTTTGATTCGTGACAACTCTATGACGGTCTTGGACTTTTGGGCATGGAGTCAGAACTGATTCATGAAATGCTCACTCAATTCTGTGAAATTGGACACCGACTGAGGAGGAAGTTGAGTGAACCACATCAATGCTACATCTTCAAGATAAATGGGAAAAGCTTTGCACTTTACGGCATCGGGAACTGCTGCCGCGTTCATAAACCATGCATATCTCATTCGGTGCTGCCCTGGGTCTGTCCTTCCTGAATATCGATCCATCTGAGGCAAATTGAATCATCGGGGGATCTAGTAATTTAGAATGTCATCTGTGAAAGGGGTATGACTTCGCTCAATGCCCCAATCTTCATTAGTATCCCGCCGGCTTTTCGACATAATCTGTCGCACCATTGCCTGTACATCGGCTTCGGTTAGTGTCTGCACAGGCTCTCTAGATCTAATGTTCGGGTTACCCCTGGGTTCTTGATCAAGGAATAACCTTCTGTTTCTGGTGGCAGCTGCTCTACGTTGCTCTCTGTGCTCGCGGTCAATCTCCGGAGGTAATGGTTGGAGGAGTTGTTGCTGTGTGGGGTTGGTAATATTAGGATCCCTGGGTAAGACGTGGGATCCACGCATAGGTAGCAACATAGGTTGTTGCAGACTCGGATCATCAGGACCCAATACACGGGCAGCATCTTCTCGGGATCCCAAAGATCTGAAAGTCAATTGATCTAGGTTCTGAGGTCATTCAAGCGGCCTCCTCTCGCGAGGACGTTCCTCCTCCGAAGAAGACGAATCATCTGTAGGAATGTGGCGTGGTGGGGAAGGAGTTCTCTGCCTCCGGAGCTCCTATAATTCTCTACCCATGGTGATCATGTTTTCCTACATACGAAGGTTGTCACGCCTTTGGGCTTCCAATGCTTCTTTAGTGCTCTGAAGCATGTCGAGAAAACGTGAAAAATCTCCCTGAGTAATGGGTGCCGATGGATCAGGTTGGACATTGGTCATCGTGGCTGGAATTGGAGCATCGGATGGAGCTCGAGTAGAAGTTCCAGCTTCGTTCTGATTCGGATCAGATCGGCCCATAGTGCCTGGTCGGGGCGGTTCAGATGGAGAGAGTGAGAGCCCCCATAACCCTCGGTTCAGATCAGGTCTTCAGGTCGGATCAGTGTCAACACGATCCGGTTTTCTTCCTCTCAGTTTGGATTAGCCCCTCCGATCCGATCCGGATTCTCTTGGCCGGAGTGATCTGCCCCAGAGCTTTGAGCGTGTGACCTTGTTAACACAAGAGCTTGCTGATTTTCTCTAGTATCATTTCCCCTAGCAACTTGCACTTCCTTTCCTTTGGTCTTAGCCATAATGCTTGATTCTTCAACGATTAGTCAAGAAGTACTGAGAGATGTCAGAGAGAAGGGATTAACTTCTTTGAACTTGAGGGTTCAAATAGTAGAATTGTAATTCCGAAAAAGCTAAGGATTCGAAGGTTCTCAATGAAAGCACCAAAATGTAAAACCAAAAATTGGCTCTAACACCCATATTAGATATGAATTCAACAAAATAGAATCAAAAAGCAGTAAAGAACACGCAATTTATAGTGGTTCGGCGTTAACAAGCCTACGTCCATTTTGTTTTCTTTGATTTGATGATTAGAATATGAATACAGCAAGGATTCTCTCTCAACCTCACAATTACAATTCATAAACTCACTCACATCTCACAAATATGGGTTTTAAGAGATTATTTTTATCTGAATATGATTGTAGAATTCGGCTATGGAGGAGGTATTGACTGAGAATTTGCCAAAAGATATTTTCAAATGCCTCTAGGTGGTGTATTTATAGGTGAAAAGTCTCCTCGAAGTGGCTCCGGTTCGGAATTGCGTGGGATTCATCCCTGGATAGTCGGGTTCGGAGGCTCTAAGATGGCTACAGCGGATTGACTGAGTAGGAGATCACTGAAGAAATGGGCAGATATTGTCCGCATCTTCAGGGGATATGCGCAACAACGACTACGAATTCGAAGGAGAAAAGGGGGTCAGATTAGAGCATCCAATCCGATCTGGTTTAGCCTGCTTGCTGCCCCTTCATGCTGCTGACGTACTCATCCGATCCGAACCGTCGGGCTTGCTTGCTTTCTTCTATTGCCGCTAGAGTGTTCCTCCGAACCGCTCCGCTGAAGCCACTTGCTATCCTTTGGCATTACTAACGTATAGCCGATCCGATCTGATGTAATAAGGTTACTGTTATATCTCTCCGATCCGATCTGAGGAAGTGTCTGCGCTCTTGGTCTTTATTTACTTCCTGCACTATCTTTCTCCGATCCGATCCGATTGGTTTCCTTCTCACTATTTGCTCTTTGTGTAGCCTAGTTCACAAAGTAGGCTAACAGGAACAAAAGTATAAATTTATTTATGGAGACTATTCAAAATAATAAAAATTATACTTATAAGAGGGATACTAAAACCACTTGAGTTTCACTTCCTAAGATCTAACTCTTAGGAACATATTAAAATGCAGGTACCAATGTGTTTACTAATATTTTTTGCAGGTCCCACTCAATAAGAGAAAATAGATTTTAGATAGTGGTAGCTCGAAACACATAACCGGAGACAAAGATATGCTTACAGATATTTCATACTTTGATGGTGGCTCTATTACCTTCAGAGATAATTCAAAAGGTTTTATAATTGGCAAAGGAGATGTGTGTGTTAACCCCGTTGTTAAAACACGGCTCGAAACTAAGAAGAATGGACTGACATCAACACACGGCAACGAAGATTAATACAAAGTCCAGCAAACCATACCGATCGGTCAGTTCTTTTAAATATCGGTCGGTCAGCTGCAGTTCGTGTGGGGGCTTATTTGGTAACATACCGATCGGTATGGACTGCACATAAACAAGAAATGATGAAGGAGAACAATGCAACATATACATATGTGATGCCAGCCGACTACATATGAGCACAAAATGGACGTGTTTAAGTTAACGTGCAAACGTAACATATAAACACAAAATAAAGAAAATCATGTGTGCGTAAGGTAATAAATCGGTACTTGTGTGAATTACTAGCCAGAATATGTGATTCAAGTTACTAGCAGCATGCCTAAAAGCACTACATCCACACACCAGAAATCCTGATAATTGGTTACGTAAGAATGGGTGGTCATTTCAACCATATTGTTCCACAAAGCGAAATATATCATGTCAGAATGCCGAACACGTTCATTCATTCCACATTGTACATGCGACATATGAGCTGCCATAATGGATCACATATGTACAGTTCAAATACAAAGTTCAATGGATATACATGGACCGATTGGTTACTTCATATATGAAATGACCATGCTCGTAGACAAACATGTAAATGAATATGTCCAAATGCATGCAAGGAAGTAGTCAGGCTATCGTGTGATTCAGTCAATAAATTAATACAAGCAAAAGTGTACATAAGAAGCTGGACGGTCCTGTTGAATTGTGGGTATCTTGCATTAAGGTAACCGGTCAGTATCAAATATATATGTGGCTCGCTATTAAATAAAGAGTGGCACTTTTTTAATATCTGAACCTCATTTGTGAATACAACACGTCATGTGGCATTAGTTTAAAGGGTGAAGAACTAAATGCCAAGAATGGCAAAGGCGTAAATTCTAGAAATAGGAAAGCGAAAGAGTTAAAATAGCTGAATGGAACAGAAGGCGACTGGTATATAAACAAAGTATAGGCGGTCGGTGTTAATCAATAGAGCGGACGGTATGGCAATAATTAGGCCGACCGGTTTCTAACAACAAGGACCGACCGATGTCTAAAAAGTATGACTGACCGAACGGTACTCGACCGATCGATTCCCCTTTCCAGCCATTGCCAACTGCAATCAGTGGCATTTCTATAAATAAATTGCACACCGACCGGTTCCTTGCACCATGTATTTTGGCCATTCTCTTCACTTGCTTCACACCTATAAATAGAGGTCCAACCCCACTTTAATGTGGAGGGAATGGGATAACCCCAAAGGGCTGTCCAACCTTATCCTCCGTCATTTCCAAGCGATTTCATCATATCCAATCATCTCAAATCGAAGATCCATCTCCGAATTCATCATGAATTATGGAAATCCAATCAAGCAATGGAGAAATTCTAGATTTATTCTACCACTTGCTACACTAGAAGGATAGCAACATTTTCTCTAGCTAATTCTATTAGATCAAAGAGAAGAGATTGAGAGATCAATGATGAATGTAATGATAGTGACTTGTAATTCTAAATGCAATAATGGAATTGCTATTCAAAGTGGATGTAGATCGCACTTGATCGAACCACTATAAAACATGTGTTTTTCTTACTTGCATTGTTTCTATTGAGTGGCTCCACATCTCTTATTTTCGAATATTTTGTGAAATATATTTCGTACTCTTGGTGTTGATTCCAATTTCGAGATCAACATTTGTCGCCCACCATGGGGCCGCGTGCCCATTTCTCTCAATCCTAAGAGCCTACTTCTACCATAGATTCCGCAAATCTAAGATCTAGGCCAATCGACGAACTATCTTCCAAACTCAAAGCCTTATCCTGTATAATGGCCAAATCTAAGAAGACTACTACGAATGCCACTCAAGAAAATAACAATGTTATCAATAACGAAGTTACTCCACTCACTAACCGTTTCGAAGTTGGAGAAAATTCGATGTTTGGGGCTGGAGTAACTAAAGCAGAAGTAGATGCCGTCATCGCTAACTTGAGCCAACGAATGGAAATTTCCAATAAGGCTTTAATCGATGCTAATAAAACTCTCGTGGATGCTAATCAAGCTTTGGTGGATAAAGTGAGTGCTCTCCTAGACGCTCAAGCAAATCCTGCTACTCCTCCGCAAATCCATGTCAACCTTGAAGAGAATGCAAATTCATCGGCCTCCGATCCTCATAATGATAATTTGGAAGGATTTATTGACAAAGCAATGCTAATGTCGATGGCTTAAAGCTGAAAGCTATAAACCATTCCGATCGAAATAATCGACGAGTTGCAAGTCCCTTCAATGGGGCATCTTCCCAGGGTGGAAGCAAAAGACTTAGATCCTCTAAACGCGATCGCTCGTCATGACGAGCATCGGAAAAGAGATCGAAGTCCGCTCTCCAGAACAACACAACTCGAAGGAATATATCGCGGATGTGGTAAAGCAAATCATGAAGGATAGCATGCCTCGCAGGGATAGTGAATGGGAATGGAACTTCTCCATCGGCAAAGATCCGTTCACAAAGAGGATCCGCAAAGAAGAATTCCCCAAAAAGTTCATTCATCCTACTCTGCCTCCATATAACGGGACTTCTGATCCAAATCACCTCCTATACAAATTTGAATGGCACATGAATGCAACCAACGCAACAGACGAGATCAAATGCTTGTGCTTCCCTCTCTATATGGAAAGTGTCGCATCGTTGTGGTTCACAAGGCTGCCACCCAAGTCCGTCGATCGATTTGATGATTTGACACTGAAATTCAAAGAGCAGTTCAGGTTGCAGGCTACGAAGGCTAAAGACGTCATTTCTCTTACATCCGTGAAGCAAAATCCAAGAAAATCCGTCAAAGCTTTCCTCAAAAGATTTAATGATGTTGTATCCAAAGTAGGAAATCCCGAGCCCCGCATGATCTTAATGTCTCTAATCGGCGCCAAAGATGAAAATAACAAATTTGGTAAATGGACTAATATAAAAGAGCTAAGCATGCTTTAGAAATTCTATAAAAAGGCCGATGAGTACACGAGATTGGATAAAAATCTTACACCACTTCAGATTGTTGATGCGAACCAACCTCTTGAAGCTCCAAAAAACGCTCCTACCTAGTACAATCAGAAAAATCCCGGAGGTCAAAAAAGAAGAAGCGACGGGAAAGAAAATCGAGATGGCAAAAAGCCTCGCTTTCTCAACCCATCAGAGCTATCACCTCTAAACGACACCCCAGAAAACATCTTTGCTACAATTGAAGACACCAAAGATTATCCAATTCCAGAACCTCAGAGAGTAAGTGGAAAGCAAGCCAATTCTGGAAAACTATATCAGTTCCATAATCAGCCAGGCCATAACACGAACGAGTGTAGACATCTGAAATCACTGATCAAAGAGCTGATTAGGAAAATCTATCTGCAACAATATGTGAAAAACGTACAATCCTCAAATGATGTCATGATTCCCCAAGGCCAAGGGGCAACAAGCAATGAATCCTTCGTTCAGACCATGCCAAGGCTGATCATCAACAAAAAGTTGTTGATTATGCTCCAGTTCCAATGGCCCAGAATAAGCGATCAACATCATCACTGCTTAACTTCATGCTCTATTTCCTTCTTTAGTTCATGCTTTATTTCATGTTTTACTTTCTGTTATATTCGAAACTTCTTGTAACTAGTCTGTAATAACAGCAAGTGAGGTACTGAACTTTAGCTCTACGATTAAGAGCATATCTGTCTAAAAGAAGCTTGCAAATTTCATGTAAAATTAAAACTTGATTAAAAATGATTTCATATTGAAGGCCATCTGTTGACCACTTGTTCCTTTAGAGTTTGACCAAAAATAGCGGCCCTAATAACACTAATTCAAAGTGCCAAAGGCTGTAAATATCAACATGCACAAGTGTAAAAGTAGAAAAGCATCGCCTTGAGAAGTGAATGAGAGAAGTCGCAAAGATTCAAATAATGAACAAGTGCCATGAAAAACAGACAAAAGTGTTTTAACTCTCATCAGAGGGGCACTCCCCTAAGAGAGAGCTCCAAGGCCTCAGTTCCTAATCTGAGATAACCCATCAGGCCGGAAGGATAGGCAAACATGCTAGGAGGACCAGCACCAAGTCGGAAGGACTGACAAACCTAATGTTGGAAATACCAACATCAGGCCGGAAGGAACGGCAAACACGCTGGAAGGACCGGTTTCAACCAAAGTCCTCTCCGGGGGCACCCAATTGATCGTCAGAATCAGGAAGTACCTGATGCGATAACGAAAAACATTGGAGTTTCAACCAAAGATCTCTCCGGGGGCACCCAATTGATCATCAGAATCTGTAAGTACCTGATGCGATAACGAAAAACATTGAGGTTTCAACCAAAGACCTCTCCAGGGGCACCCAATTGATCGTCAGAATCAGGAAGTACCTGATGCGATAACGACAAACATTGGGGTTTCAACCAAAGTCCTCTATGGAGGCATCATATTGATCGTCAAAATCAGGAAGTACCTAATGCGATAATGACAAACTTTGGGGTTTTCAACCAAAGACCTCTCCGGGGGAAACCAAATGACCGTTAGAATCAGGAAATACCTGATGCGATAACGACAAACATTGGGGTTTCAACCAATGTCCTCCCCAGGGGTGCCCAATTGATCGTCAGAATCAGGAAGTACCTGATGTGATAACGACAAACATTGGGGTTTCAACCAAAGAACTCTCCGGGGGCACCCAATTGATCGTCAGAATCAGGAAGTACCTGATGCGATAACGGCAAACATTCGGGTTTCAACCAAAGACCTCTCTGGGTGCACCAAATTGTTTGTTAGAATTAGGAAGTACCTGATGCGATAATGACAAACATTGGGGTTTCAACCAAAGACCTCTCCGGGGGAACCCAATTGATCGTCAGAATCAGGAAGTACGTGATGCGATAACGACGAACATTGGGGTTTCAACCAAAGTCCTCTCGGGAGGCACCCAATTAATCATTAGAATTAGTAATTTCTTGATGCGATAATGACGAACATTACAGTTTCAACCAAAGACCTCTCCGGGGGCACCCAATTGATCGTTAAAATGAGGAAGTACCTGGTGCGATAACGACAAACATTGGGTTTTCAACCAAAGTCCTCTCCGGAAGCACCCAGTTGATCGTCAGAATCAGGAAGTACCTGATGCGATAACGACAACCATTGGGGATTTCAACCGAATACCTCTTCGGGGGAACCCAATTGATCGTCAGAATCAGGAAGTACTTGATGCGATAACGACAAACATTTGGGTTTCAACCAAAGCCTTCTCCGGTGGCACCCAATTAATTGTCAGAATTAGGAAGTACCTGATGCGATAACGACAAACATTGGGGTTTCAACCAAAGATCTCTCTGGGGGCACCCAATTGATCGTCAGAATCAGGAAGTACCTGATGCGATAACGACAAATATTAGGGTTTTCAACTAAAGACCTATTCGGGGGCACCCAATTGATCGTCAGAATCAGGAGGTACCCGATGCGATTATGACAAACATTAGGGTTTCAATCAAAGCCTTCTCCAGTGGCACCCAATTGATCGTCAGAATCAGGAAGTACCTAATGCGATAACGACAAACATTGGGTCTTAATCGAAGCCCTGTATAGGGGCATCCTTTCTGAAATTTCCGGTGCTTGGATTAATCAGTATAATAGAGTGGCGAAAGTCTCTAATGAATGAATTAACCAAGCTAGATTGTAAACGAAGTTCGAATTCAACCAATCATGTCTGGCTTTCTCGAATACGACAAGTTTCCAATTCAGCCCAACAAGGGGAATGAAATTCAAAATACTTCCCTAGAGGAAGGCTGATAACGATCTCCTAGAGTAGGGGCAAAATATCTAAGACTTCTCCAAAGAGAAATAGAAAATAATCACAGATGCGTATTTCTCAAATGAGAAATATCTTATACCATCATATAAGTCATTAAGATGATAGCATTCGGAACCCACAGTCGACCTTAGTCGATTATTTGATTTCAAGTGCTAATGCGAATTCGAATTAGAATATCGTATTTGTATAGATAACATTTGATGAATTTTAAACCGTTGGATTAAATAATTCTATGCAGATACTTTATTCAATTTCAAAATAAAATTCATTGTAATTCATTTTCTGATTAACTAACCTACTATCGATATGGACGGTCGATAGTGAAGTATAAGTCCAAAATTGTGCAAGTGCTTATTTTGATTGCAAAACAGGTAATACGAAACAAATGAATCCAAAGCATTATCCGACATAGCGAAGCAAAAGGTTGTAGCTGGATCTCAATTCAGAATATATCAATAGCAATATTCATTTTGAAGCCCGCATTCCTTGCAAGCGAAAAATGCAAGCTTTGAAGGGCAAATGTTAACCTCGTTTTTAAAACACGGTTCGAAACTAACAAGAATGGACTGACATCAACACACGGCTACGAAGATTAATACAAAGTCTAGCAAACCATACCGATCGGTCAGTTCTTTTAAATACCGGTGGTCAGATGCAGTTCGAGTGGTCGGTTATCTGGTAACATACCGATCTATATGAACTGCATATAAACAAGAAATGATGAAGGAGAACAGTGCAACGTATACATACGTGATGCCAGCCGACAACATATGAGCGCAAAATGGACGTGTTTAAGTTAACGTGCAAGCGTAACATATGGACACAAAATGAAGAAGATCATGTGTGAGTAAGGTAATAAATCTGTACTGGTGTGAATTACTAGCATGAATATGCGGTTCAAGTTACTAGCAGCATGCCTAGAAGCACCACATGCATACGTGAGAATTCCTAATAATTGGTTATGTAAGAATGGGTTGGTTATTTCAACCATATTGTTCCACAAAGCGAAATATATCATGTCAGAATGCAGGATACGTCAATTCATTCCACATTGTACATGCGACATATGAGCTGGCATAATAGATCACATATGTACAGTTAAAATACAAAGTTCAATGGATATACATGGACCGATCGGTTACTTCATATATGCAGTGACCATGCTCATAGACAAACATGTAAATGAATATGTCCACATGCATGCAAGGAAGTAGTCAGGTTACCATGTGATTTAGTCAATAAATTAATACAAGCTAAAGTGTACATAAGAAGTTGGACGGTCTTGTTGAATTGTGGGTATCACGCATTAAGGTATACCGGTCGATATCAAATATATATATATATATATATATATATATATATATATATATGTGTGTGTGTGTGTGGCCCGTTATTAAAAAAAGAGTGGCACTTCTGTAATATATGAACCCATTTGTGAATAAAGCACGTCACGGGCGTTAGTTTAAAGGGTGAAGCACTAAATGCTAAGAGTGGCAAAGGCATAAATTCTAGAAATAGGAAAGCGAAAGAGTTAAAATTGCTGAATGGAACAGAAGGCAACCGGTATATAAAAAAAGTATAGGTGACTGGTGTTAATCAATAGAGCGGACAGTAGGGCGAGGATTAGACCGACCGGTGTCTAATAACGAGGACCGACCGGTGTCTAAAAAGTATGACCGACCGACCGGTACTCGATCGACCGATACCCCTTTCCAACCGTTGCCAACTGTACTTAGTGGAATTTCTGTGAATAAATTGCACACCAGCCAGTTCCATGCACCATGTATTTTGGCCATTCTCTTCACTTGCTTCACACCTATAAATAGAGGTCCAACCCCACTTTAATGGGGAAGGAATGGGATAATCCCGAAGGGCTGTCCAACCTTATACTCCATCATTTCCAAGTGATTTCATCATCTCCAATCATTTCAAATCGAAGATCCAACTCCAAATTCATCATGGAATTATGGAAATCCAATCAAGCAACAGAGAAATTCTAGATTCATTCTACCACTTGCAACACCTGAAGGATAGCACCATTTTCTCCAAGTATTTCTATTAGATCTAAGAGAAGAGATTGAGAGATCAATGACGAATGTAATGAGAGAACATACTTGACTTGCAATTCTAAATGTAATAATGGAATTGTTATTCAAAGTGGATGTAGATCGCACTTGATGAAACCACTATAAAACATTGTGTTTTTCTTTCTTGTATTTTTTCTATTGAGTGGCTCCACATCTCTTATTTTCGAATATTTTGTGAAGTACATTTTGTACTCTTAGTGTAGATTCCAATTTGGAGATCAACAGTGTGCAACTACGGTGTATCAAATCTACCTCTTATTACTAATGTTTCTTTAGTTAAAAATTTAAAACAAAATTTACTAAGTATTAATCAACTATGCGACAAATGTTTTAACATAACTTTTTCTGAAAATAAATGTAGAATTTTTTTATAAAGATCAATCTTATTTTTTAAGGAAATAGAGATAGAGATATCTATGTTTTGAACATGAAAGTTAGTAATAACAAAAAAACTGTGTTTAATAGCCAAAGATAATGATTCTTGGTTATGGCACAAACATTTTTGTCATATTAGTTATAAAACTATTCGAAGACTTACTGAAAATGAAATTGTAAAGGGTTTACCTAAAGTAAATTTTATAATAAAAAATATTTGCAAAGATTGTCAAATAGGAAAATTTGCTAAATCGTCTTTTAAATCTAAGAAAGTCATATCGACTTTACAACCATTAGAATTCTTATATATAAATCTATTTGGACCAAATGAGGTTCAGTCCATAAATCATAATCAATATGTTTTTGTGATAGTTGATGACTTCTCAAGATATACGTGGACAATTTTTATGAATAACAAAAGTGCTACTTTTGAACATTTCAAAGATTTTGTCAAAAGAATTAAGAATATTAAAAACATAAAAGTTAAGAACATTCGAAGTGATCACGGTGGTGAATTCAAAAATGAATTATTTAAACATTTTTGTAAAATGAAACAAATAAATCAAAAAAATTCCTTTCCTAGAGTTCCACAACAAAATGGGGTAATAGAAAGAAAGAATAGAATAGTACAAGAATGTGCTAGAACTCTATTAAATGGAAGCACTTTACCAAAACATTTTTAGGCAGAAGTTGTAGTAACTGCATGTTATGTTATGTTAAATCGTATTTCCATACGCCTTTTAACTAAAAACACTTCTTATGAACTTTTTAATGGCATAAAACCTGATATTTCTTATTTTAAGATTTTCATGTCAAATGTTTCATTCTTAGCACAAAAACCAACTCGGAAAATTTGATCCAATAGTTGATCATGGGATTTTTGTCGGATATTCATAACATAGTAATGCTTATCATGTTGTCAATAAACGTACAAATATTATAGAAGAAACTCTACACGTATCTTTTGATGAAAATTTCGATAAAAATACAATTATCAAAGACGGCGATGAAATTATTGAAAATGCTGGCTTTGAAAATACTAAAAATAATCCCATAGAATAAATTAGATCACCTCCCAGAATTCTAAGAGATCATCCTACACAAAATATTATTGGAGAAATTGGTTCACAAGTTCGAACAAGAAGTCAACTAAATCAAATGGGTCATGCTGTTTTCTTTCAACTATCGAACCTAAAAACCCAAAAGAAGCCTCTATAGACGATTATTTGAATATAGCTAAGCAAGACGAATTAAATCAATTTGAATAAAATGATGTTTGGGAGTTATTATCTCATCCAAATGATCAATCAGTCATCGATACTTAATGGGTTTATAAGAATAAAGCATATGAACTTGGAAATATTACGAAAAATGTGACACCCCACATTCGTTATTGTCACTCATTAAGAGAATGCATTAAGTTTTGTGAAGCATTATAGGTAAACAGAAACAGAAACATTACAAGACAGATATAAAATAACAACAGAAATAAAAACTTTATCAATCATAAAGCATCGTGGTTCAAGACATCATATGTCTGAAAATACGTAAACCCAGTACATCATCAAAACTTCTATCTCGCACTTAGAACATCATAGTACAAAAATAAAAGAAGCATAATCCCCATATAAAACATAGTCAAAGTAGCAAAGAGAGGAGCTTGAGCAATACATTTAAGCTGCTCCAGCAAAATGATAGCAGAATCCTGATCAAGCGTGAGTATTCCCACTCTCAGAACCTGGGGGAGAAACAAAAGAAAGAAGAGGAAACAAAAAGGGTCAGACATAAAATCCGGCGAGTCCAGTTACTTTTAGCAAATAAATAAGTAAAAGTATCATGACAGGTGTAACACCCCATACCCGCTAAGGTCACTCACTAAGGGAATGCCTTAACTTTGGTGGAGTATTTTAAGTGAATATAGAACAGAAAAATTACAACAAGACAGATATAAATAATACTTGAAATCTAAAACATCATTTCATTGCAGCAGAAGATAAACATGTTTGGTTACATATCAAAACCAACTAAAACAAGAGTCAAGTACTAAATATCCATCCTGGTAAAACATAAGTACATAATCCCACTACATAACTAATAGCCATAATAGAAAAGATAAGTTGGGCTTTACATCACGGTCCAAGCTCCAAAAGATAGATAAAGCAATCTGATCAAAGCCCACTAGTGCTAGGCCCACTCTAAGAACCTGAGGGTTGGGAAAATGATAAAAACAACGGGGTCAGACATAAATCTGAGTTCGCCCTATAACTTTAGCAATACAATCATTAAAGTAATTAGGGTATGATATAAACTTGGTACGGTGATGACTGGGGATAAATGACAACACTAAGCAGCCAACTAGACATAGGATGAACTAAGATAACGGTAAAGATGCATCTACCCACCCAAGGGTAATTACTACACTGCACCACACCAGTCATTCCTTTTTAATGGTTGATCCCACCCAAGGACTTAGAGAATATAACTAGTAGTTTCATGTACCCCTAGCTGACCACATAGGTGTCGTCTGCCACTATCTCCACTAGGTGTACCCACTACTCCCCAAGCGATCGGCTCCCTAATGTAGATACCCGTGCTGGCCCCACAGTGGGGTGTATCACTCCCCAAAGTGGCAACCCGATATAACCAATGGTGCACGACTTATACCTACGCGATGCAACAACGTCTTACCTACCAGCCCGGGTCCACACACGCATATGAAACCCGTTGGACTTGCGTTGCCACCGCTGACCCGTTTTTGGCCTCTTATAGTCAAGCCCAGTACGCGTGTCCCGTCCTCGACATGGGTCGAGCCCAATAAGATACATATGGGTTACTGGTTGAAATGGGCCCCCACAAGCTACCCACCTAAGCTTGTCCCTTTTTCTAGTGCATCCTACTTAACCCTTTAATCATGTTTAATTACATGTTTCCAGTTGGTTAAGTATTCTAATCGTATTTTCTATTGCCACCCAAGGCAACCCACTAGATTTCCACATGCCACCCAAGGCACTTACTTGATTTCCACATGCCACCCAAGGCACCCACTTAACCCCTCATGCCCCACTACATGCTTATCTGGTTAAGTGTTTCTTAATTGATTAAGAACGTAACCTTTGTAAAGACCTCTCACATTAGACTGTCTTTTATGGCAGCTGGATTTGCCGGTCGGTTCCGGGCAGCCTTACGCCATAACAGAGTCTAACCTCGTGTCTTTACACTTGTCACGTATTTAGTTTATGCCTAAGACCTCTCACATTGGGCCAATCATTTGTAGCCGCTGGATTTGTCGGTCGGTTCCGGGCAGTCTTATGCTACAAAAAGGGTCCAACCTCGTGTCTTAGTCGATTAATTACACCTAATTAATCACCCCCATATTTTGAATTAATTTTCCCTAATTAATTCCAATTTAATGATGTACATAATTGACTCAATTATGTCCATCCACTTATGGTATGCAACATCATACCAATTTCATCACAATTTTGTTAACATGAATATTAACCCCATCGTTTCCCACGTAATACGCTAACATGACATACTTAAAAGGGAAGATTCAGCAAAAATACAATGGGTTCAACTTGCATAACATTAGCATCAACATGGGTTTTAAAGGTGTCAACATGCATATATGACCATAGCATCAAATCCAACTAGCATAAATAATCAACCCAACTTGCATGAATCGCATATGTCATAAAGAGGGTAACTTTCATAAGTTACTTATGTCATACAAAGGGGTAAACTTGCATATATACGTGTGACATATAAAGGGGTTAACTTGCATATGTATGCATCTCATACAAAGGTGTAAACTTGCACATGTTACTTGCATATAATCAAACACCAAACTTGCATAACATGACATATATGAACTTGCATATAATCAAACACCAAACTTGCATAACATGGTATCATAATGGATCAATGTTTATCATAGTGACTTGCATAACTAGCATCATGAACTCATAGCATATGACTTGCATAACTTGCACAACATCACGAACACATAGCATATGACTTGCATAACTTGCATAACATCATGAACACATAGCATATGACTTGCATAACTTGCATAACATCATAAACACATAGCATATGACTTGCATAACTTGCATAACATCATGAACACATAGCATATGATAACATAACTTGCATTGATCCACATACATAACCATAACCTCATTATATCCTATCATAATTGGTTTAGTAATTGCTTGCTAAAGGCATAGAAACTCACAACTTGTTGAGTAGCACTCCTATGAAGAAGATTAAGTTGCTAGAGTTGATTAGAAGTTGATTTGAGAAGCTATCTTCTTCTACAATTTGATGGAGGCTCCTTCAAGTTGCATTTTGATGACATAACGACGTTGTATCTATTTTTAGTATGAATTAGTGTAGTCTTAGGGTGTATTTATAGAATTAGGATGTAGTTTAGACCCTTAGATTAACCCTAATTTAGTTTAGAGCCGTCAGATTCCGTCACAAGCCACCAAAACACATCCCAAAGCTCAAAACAGTACACCCAGGCCAAACTGACCGACAGGGGGGGTCGACCCCTGGGTCGACACATGGGTCGACCCCTTGGGGGGGGGGGTCGACACCCATATCGACCCTAGTGTCGACACCCTCTGTCTGGCGGGAATTTTCCCGCCTCTTCTGAAATTTGAAATTTGAATATTTAAAATCTGTTTTGAATTTTTTGAAACTTCGGATGGCCATAACTTCTTCATACAAATCCCAAATCATGCAAACTCGGATTCTATCTCAACCAGAATTCCAAGACGAACACAATGGCACAACCCGTTTCCCTTAATTCTCACGTCTGAGATTAATTATTCTTTAATTACTAAACATTAATATTAAGTGAAATTCGGGGTGTTACATTCTCCCCTACTTAAAGGATTTCGTCCCCGAAATCTCCAAGTCAAGAAGAATGTATCCTACCAACCAAACAACCATCTACTCAAACCATCAAATACTGGCATCCATTGTCCTTAAAGTTTCTAATGTTGTATGAACATATGCAAAAAGTGTGTGTATATGTTTCCTGTCTAATGCAAAATCAGGCTGTCTACTAATTCAGTTGACCTCCTTAATGCAAACCATGATAGTGCCATGCATCCAATATGTATGCGAAAGAATCCTATCGACACATACTATTACTACATGTGTGCACAACCATACACCAAAATGCATCATCCATATGACAACACAACCATTATACATCCATTAATATAGCTACCTACACACAATTATATGCAATATGCAATATGAAGTGACTGAGCCGATCTAGTGTCTAAAGTGTGTGCATATGCATCCACGAGCAACCACTAGCAACCACTTGCATCCACATGCATTCATCAATCATAACATGTCTCAAACACATGTTTCAACCATAGGTTTACCCTATCTAAAGGTCAAAGATACTAATAAGAGGACATACTAAAGATAAGTACTAGACAAACGATAAAGGAGAAGTTAAAAGACATACCCTCAAAAAGGAATGGGTACCGTGAACGCATCTTCTCTTCTGTCTCCCAGGTAGCATTGCTCTCATCCTCTCCCCATTGCACTTTGACTAGTCGAACCTCTCTGTTTCTCAACTTCCTAACCTCTGACCCAAGGATGCGAGTAGGAGCTCGTCGAATCGTCGCATCACGCTCTACCACCACTTCTCTAAGCAAGCTCGGCTCTACCACCTCTACGGTCTCATGTAGGCACTTCCTCAAATGTGACACATGGAATACGTCATGTACCCCACTAAGTCTCTTAGGTAAATCCACTCTATATGCTATCCGTCCAATCCTTTCCTTAATAGGAAACGGTCCTACAAATCTTGGTGCTAACTTCCCAACGGACCCAAAGCGAACAACATTACATAATGGAGATACTTTAATAAAGACCATGTCCCCAACATCAAACTCAAGATCCGTCCTCCTCTTATCCGCGTAAGATTTCTGCCTATCTTGCGCTGCTTTCATCCTTCTTCGAATCAAATCAATCTTTTCCGAAGTCTCTCTAACCATATCGGGCCCAAGCAAGATCTTATCCGTAGATTCCCACCAACATGTAGGTGATCGACAAGGCCTTCCATAAAGAGCTTCAAAAGGAGCCATGCCAATACTAGATTGAAAGCTGTTATTATATGCAAACTCCACCAATGGAAGATGCTCTTCCCATGTACCTCCAAAATCTAAGATACATAGCCTCAAAAGGTCTTATAGAACACGATTCACCCTCTCGGTCTGGCCGTCCGTCTGAGGATGATATGCGGTGCTCAAACACAACTGAGTCCCTACTGCCTCTTGCAAACTCTTCCAAAACTCGCTAGTGAAGATAGGATCTCGATCGCTTACTATGCTAGAAGGTACACAATGCAACCGAACTATCTCTCGAAGATAAACTGAAGCTAGCCATGGAGCAGTCCCCTTACTCTTCACGGGTATGAAATGGGCACTCTTAGTAAGTCTTTCTACCTCAACACAAATTCCCGTATTACCCTTCCTCGATCTCGGTAACCCATCAATAAAATCCATCGAGACGCTATCCCACTTCCATTGCGGAACTTCCAATGGGTGAAGCAACCCACTGGGTTTCTTTTGCTCCGCTTTCACTTGTTGGCACACCAAGCATCTAGCAGCATACTCGGCCACATCTTTCTTCATACCGGCCCAAAAGAAAACTCGCTTCATGTCTTGGTACATCTTGTCCCCACCGGGATGAATGGTCATCTTCGAACGATGCGCATCATCAAGTATAGCCTTCCTCAAACCCTCGTCTTGCGGTACACAAAGTCTACCGTCTCTACGCAACCACCCCCTATCGTCTAGGATGTACCTACTCAAATGGTTGGACGACTCCCCCCTTATGAGCTTCTCTATAGTCTACACAAAGTCTGAGGGACCCATCCGACTTCATGGCAAAAACTACTGGAGCACCCCACTCCGATATACTTCGTCTTATGAACCCCTTCTCAAGCAACTCCCCTACTTGCTTATGGAGTTCCCTCCTCTCACGAGGAGCCATGTGGCGCACTAGCAAAGATACTGGTTTAGCATTGTCCACCAGATATATTCGGAAGTCTATCTCCCGCTTCGGAGGTAAGCCCTTCACCTCCTCAAACACATCCGAGTATTCCCGGACCACTCTAACAGATCGCAAACTCTCGGCCGAAGCGTCAAGCGATTCAAGATAACTTAGCATAACAGAATCCATGGGATTACAAGAGATCTCGAGAGTGTCACCCAAGCGGGTCATGAGGCTATCAACTCTCCTTTCACAATCAAGAACGACACCATTACTAGATAACCAGTCCACGCCCAAAATCAACCCATAGCCCGTGAAGCCCAAAACAAAAGCATCACATCTAAACTCAACGCTAAGTATGGAAATCTTCAAACCCAAACATATCATGGAAAAATAAGTGGAGCCCCCAATTGGGTTTGAAACAACCAAGGGATCATCTATTAGACTGGTGTCTAAGTGCAGTGACTCAACTAGTGATGATGAGATAAACGAATGCGATGCGCCAGAGTCAAACAAAGTACGGACAGGATAATCAAACAGATAAACCAGACTTTCAACGGAAATAGTTCTACCTCTTTCCTGAATCGGTGGAACCGCGAGAGCCTGAACTTGCCCCCTTTCCTGACCTGGTGCCATAAGAGCTTGCACCTGTCCCTCTGAGGTAGATCCCGTCCTCTGCCCCTTCTTAGGGAAGTCCTTTACTAGATGCCCTGCTTCGCCACAGTGGAAGCAGCCCGTCTACTTCTTCTTCCGACAATCTTTGCTTAGGTAGCCTGGTGTCCCGCAATTGAAGCACTTCTTCTTTCCCTTGCCACCGTTTCCTTTCCCACCCTAGTTTTGCTGTTGCTGTTGAGGTCTATTCTGATCTCCTTTCTTCTCGGGTGCCTTATTAGCATTGGGACCCTTCTCTTCCTCATGCATGAGTGCCATGTCTACTAGCTTCTCAAAGGTGGCCCCCATAGGGATGTGAGTCATAGCCAATCCATGCATTGGTTCATTCAAGCCCTTAACGAACCTCAAAGCCTTCTTCTCCGGTGTATTCACCATGTCTATGCCAAATCTTGCTAGCTGATTAAACTTGTTGACATATTCCTTTACTGATAGGTTTCCTTGCTTTAGAGTCAAAAACCTTTCCATATACAGATTTTCTTCCGCCCTTGAAAGAAACTTTGCCACAAACCTTTGCCTGAAATCCGCACAAGAGTCAACAAGGCGCTCTCCATTAGTGACCTCCCACCAGAACGAGGCCTCTCCCTTCATTAACCAAGCAGCTAACTTGACTTTCTTTCCTTCTTCCATCTCAAAGATATCTATCAACTCTTCCTCTTCCTTAAGCCAATCTCTAGCTTCCACAAAAGTTTCTGATCCTTGAAAAGGTTTCCCTCCCATAGCCTTAAATTCCTTGCAAGTCTTAGCAAAAGTATCCGTGGGGGGAGGAGGAGGGGGAGGAAGATCGGGTGCAACTGTTAGTGGGGGAACATTTGCTGGACCCGCAGCGGTGGCCCTAGCCTCCATCAATCTCTTATACCATACTGGTATCATCACACCCTCCGGAAAGTTAAGATCCTCAGCCATGCTGAAACGAAAAAGGAAAGATTCAAAACGGAGAATTCGAAAGATAAAGATATGGCTATTGGGGATTATGCTTTTCTTTCAAAAACTTTTCTCTTAAAAGACATGTTTTTGAAAATACTTCTTCCAAAAATGTTTTTAGAAAAAAAGTTTTCTAAAAAATTTATCTGTTCCGGTAACCTTCAGCTCTGATACCACGTGTAACACCCCACACCCGCTAATGTCACTCACTAAGGGAATGCCTTAACTTCGGTGGAGTATTTTAAGTGAATATAGAACAGAAAAATTACAACAAGACAGATATAAATAATACTTGAAATCTAAAACATCATTTCATTGCAGCAGAAGATAAACATGTTTGGTTACATATCAAAACCAACTAAAACAAGAGTCAAGTACTAAATATCCATCCTGGTAAAACATAAGTACATAATCCCACTACATAACTAATAGCCATAATAGAAAAGATAGGCTGGGCTTTACATCACAGTCCAAGCTCCAAAAGATAGATAAAGCAATTTGATCAAAGCCCACTAGTGCTAGGCCCACTCTGAGAACCTGAGGGTTGGGAAAAGGATAAAAACAACGGGGTCAGACATAAGTCTGAGTGAGCCCTATAACTTTAACAATACAATCATTAAAGTAATTAGGGTATGATATAAACTTGGTACGGTGATGATTGGGGATAAATAACTACACTAAGCCGCCAACTAGACATAGGATGAACTAAGATAACGGTAAAGACGCATCTACCCACCTAAGGGTAATTACTACACTGCACCACACCAGTCATTTCTGTTTAAAGGTTGATCCCACCCAAGGACTTAGAGAATATAACTAGTAGTTTCGTGTACCCCTAGCTGACCACATAGGTGCCGTCTGCCCCTATCTCCACTAGGTGTACCCACTACTCCCCAAGCGATCGGCTCCCTAATGTAGATACCCATGCTGGCCCCACAGTGGGGTGTATCACTCCCCAAAGTGGCAACCCGATACAGCCAACGGTGCACGACTTATACCTACACGATGCAACAACGTCTTACCTACCAGCCCGGGTCCACACACGCATATGAAACCCGTTGGACTTGCGTTGCCGCCGATAACCCGTTTTTGGCCTCTTATAGTCAAGCCCAGTACGCGTGTCCCGTCCTCGACATGGGTCGAGCCCAATAAGATACATATGGGTTACTGGTTGAAATGGGCCCTCATAAGCTACCCACCTAAGCTTGTCCCTTTTTCTAGTGCATCCCACTTAACCCTTTAATCATGTTTAATTACATGTTTCCACTTGGTTAAGTATTCTAATCGTATTTTCTATTGCCACCCAAGGCAACCCACTAGATTTCAACATGCCACCCAAGGCACTTACTTGATTTCCACATGCCACCCCAGGCACCCACTTAACCCCTCATGCCCCCACTACATGCTTATCTGGTTAAGTGTTTCTTAATTGATTGAGAACGTAACCTTTGTAACGACCTCTCACATTAGACTGTCTTTTATGGCAGCTGGATTTGCCGGTCGGTTCCGGGCAGCCTTACGCCATAATAGAGTCTAACATCGTGTCTTTACACTTGTCACGTATTTAGTTTATGCCTAAGACCTCTCACATTGGGCCAATCATTTGTAGCCGCTGGATTTGCCGGTCGGTTCCGGGCAGTCATATGCTACAAAAAGGGTCCAACCTCGTGTCTTAGTCGATTAATTACACCTAATTAATCACCCCCATATTTTGAATTAATTTTCCCTAATTAATTCCAATTTAATGATGTACATAATTGACTCAATTATGTCCATCCACTTATGGTATGCAACATCATACCAATTTCATCACAATTTTGTTAACATGAATATTAACCCCATCGTTTCCTACGAAATACGCTAACATGACACACTTAAAAGGGAAGATTCAGCACAAATACAATGGGTTCAACTTGCATAACATTAGCATCAACATGGGTTTTAAAGGTGTCAACATGCATATATGACCATAGCATCAAACCCAACTAGCATAAATAATCAACCCAAACTTGCATGAATCGCATATGTCATAAAGAGGGTAACTTGCATAAGTTACTTATGTCATACAAAGGGGTAAACTTGCATATATATCTGTGACATATAAAGGGGTTAACTTGCATATGTATGCATCTCATACAAAGGTGTAAACTTGCACATGTTGCTTGCATATAATCAAACAACAAACTTGCATAACATGTCATATATGAACATGCATGTAATCAAACACCAAACTTGCATAACATGGTGTCATAATGGATCAATGTTTATCATAGTGACTTGCATAACTAGCATCATGAACTCATAGCATATGACTTGCATAACTTGCACAACATCATGAACACATAGCATCTGACTTTCATAACTTGCATAACATCATGAACACATAGCATATGACTTGCATAACTTGCATAACATCATGAACACATAGTATATGACTTGCATAACTTGCATAACATCATGAACACATAGCATATGATAACATAACTTGCATTGATCCACATACATAACCATAACCTCATTATATCCTATCATAATTAGTTTAGCAATTGCTTGCTAAAGGCATAGAAACTCACAACTTGTTGATTAGCACTCCTATGAAGAAGATTAAGTTGCTAGAGTTGATTAGAAGTTGATTTGAGAAGCTATCTTCTTCTACAATTTGATGGAGGCTCCTTCAAGTTGCATTTTGACGGCATAACGACGTTGTATCTATTTTTAGTATGAATTAGGGTTGTCTTAGGGTGTATTTATAGAATTAGGATGTAGTTTAGGCCCTTAGATTAACCCTAATTTAGTTTAGAGCCGTCAGATTTCGTCACAAGCCACCAAAACACAGCCCAAAGCTCAAAACAGTGCACCCAGGCCAAACTGACCAACAAGGGGGGTCGACCCCTGGGTCGACACATGGGTCGACCCCTTGGGGGGGTCGACACCCATGTCGACCCTAGTGTCGACACCCTCTGTCTGGCGGGAATTTTCCCGCCTCTTCTGAAATTTGAAATTTGAATATTTTAAATCTGTTTTGAATTTTCCGAAACTTCGGATGGCCATAACTTCTTCGTACGAAGTCCAAATCACGCAAACTCGAACTCTATCTCAACCAGAATTCCGAGACGAACACAATGGCGCAACCCGTTTCCCTTAATTCTCACGTCTGAGATTAATTATTCTTTAATTACTAAACAATAATATTAAGTGAAATTCGGGGTGTTACGACAGGCATATAAAGTGGATGAGAAAGATAACGTCACAAAAGGCAGGTATGACATGGTAAACATGATAGAGTGCATACGCTTCTCTAATGATTACTTTGCACCAATACCAGTACAAGCAGAATGAGATGATCCCAAAAACTATAACATGATGGACTTAGGCGTACTTTCCGGTAAGAGGTTTAACCCTATACAATCAACGAGCAACCCAATAATAGGCTCTTAAACTTACCAGATTCTTGATGTACCCTAATTACTACCCTAATCGATCAGCTCCGGTAACACCCCATAATTTTAACAACACCAAAGAGAACAAATTAAAGAATAATTAATTTAATACTCAGAATATAGGGAGACGGACTGAGTCATTGCATCTGTCTCGAAATTCTGATCAAGATAGGCATTTGGTTTACGTAAAACATACACAGTATGAAGAAGTTATGAAGGTTTGAAGTTTGTATACACACGAGCTAATTATACATATATATAACTGTTCAAATCTAGCCAGAAAACCAAATTTTAGTTCAAATTTTGAAAATTTCGTAGGCGATAAAATTCTCGCCCCAGGGGTGTCGACTCCATAGTAGGGGTGCCGATCCCCCTAGGGCTGAGGTGGCAGTCGAATTATGGAGGCTGGCAGCATAAATAAAGGCTCATTTCTCTTGTTTTCTACTCTGAAAATCAATGAAGGCCAAATGTTGTGGGTGCCTGAACAGAATTGAATCCTTTTCTTCAATAACAACCAACTAGAGCTAATCAACTAGAGATTCAAGTATGTATATGAGATTCAACACCAAAAATTTATCTTCTATCTTCTGAAATCCAAACACTGTGAGTTTAGATACTTTTAGATTTTAAATGATTAAAAATAAAATGTGAAATGACTGTGATTTTGATCTATATAAATTGTGAATCTATGAGATTCATGGATTTTAGCCTTTATCATGCTAGATCTACTTTTATAGATCTAATTCACTTGTGGTTAATCAATCATGTCACATTTGTGGATCTTAACCTTTATCTATGTTTGTGCTTAATTTGGATTTGTCATTATTTGGACAATTAAAACCTTATTTGGATCTAATTCTCTATCTAGATCATCTTGTACCTATCATGTTGTGGTTAATTTAGATCTGTCATTAATTGGACATATGAATCGTTATTTAGATCTGTTCATGGCTACTAGAGCATCCTTATTACTTTAGATATAGTTTTATTATCGCATGTTCACTAGATCTGTTTTTATATGTCCACCTTATTACTATTCCAATTACATGTCTATATCACTTTTGTTAGAATAACCATTTTTGCCATCTTCCCTTCATTCTTTCCCTTTTGACTTCATATAGCCTGGCTACTTTCGAGCCTAGGTATGCTTCTAAATTTATGCGAATGCATTAGATTTGGAATGAAGGGAAAAACATTTTAATTTGAACATAATTGGGAAAAAGGGAAATTTGGCATAACTTGAATAATTTTTATGAACATAAATTTGGGCATATAATTCATTATGAACATGATTGGTTAAATGGGCATGAACACCTATAAAGACATAGGTATAATTAATTAGTTAACAATTAAA
The DNA here is from genome assembly GCA_030737875.1 of Allium sativum. Taxonomy (NCBI): domain Eukaryota; kingdom Viridiplantae; phylum Streptophyta; class Magnoliopsida; order Asparagales; family Amaryllidaceae; genus Allium; species Allium sativum. The sequence goes on along the minus strand of CM060923.1, from coordinate 532,608,960 downwards.
ATGCATATGATTACAGTAATTAGAAAATGTAACTGCACTTATGACATGAGGTTGGATTGCATTTGTGGAGGAAGTCTGCACGGACCCGACTGGCATATCCAGCCATCGGAAATGTTGAATCCAATGTGAGGGGCATAAGTGCACAAATTTGAGATGGGCTAAGACACGTGATTAGGCCCAACTTGTAGAAGAAGTCTTCCCGGGCCCAACCGACATATCCAGCATTCACAAGTTGTAGGCCTAATGTGGGAGGTGTAGCACATTATAACCATAAATGGACATGGTAACAAATTGGAATACTTAACCTAGTTGAATCCATAAGGATTGTGTGAAAACAAACATGAATAGGGGTTAAGTAAACTTGGTTGAACAATTGGAGGGTTAAGTTAAGTATTTCTGGGTTGGGTGGGTAATATTTAGATATAGGCCCATAAAACTTAACCAATTGGGGGTTCCTTTTAGGGCAAGCATAACCTATGGAAACCCTAGTGGTGATACAAGAAAAGGGGGAGTGTTTGTATCATCTTGTGTGAGGAACCTGTTTCAGGCAGTAATCCTTATAACAGGATCAAACGAGTATTCCGTCCTAGGTCGGAGTTGAGGCACGCTTACTGGGCTAATTGTAACAGATCCAAACGTGGAGTACGGTGTGGGCGGCGAAAACCGACCGGGTCATGTGTGTGCATGGGCCGGGCAGAGGGGGAAAAGACGACAGTGACACCTGTAGATATGCGGCTGTGCATATTGGCGAAGGGTTGCCACTTTAGGATGTGATACATCCTATGGTGGAGCTGGCACAGAGTATCTACGCGGATTAGGGAGCTGATCAATTAGGTAGCAGTTAGGGTACATCTGGACATATGCCTAATGTTTTCGCCAAAAATGGCTCAAACACCAAGGGTACGAAAAAGTACTTCACCAATATGGTTAGAAAGTAAATGGGGCCGCCCTCAACAAAAGTTGAAAGTAAAAAAGGCTAGGAAAGTAAAACGGAGGCAAGGTTTTAGAGTGGTTCAGCGCTAAGCTAGGCCTACGTCCACTATGAGGGTAGTTTACATTATCATGATGATTACAAAGCATGCAAAATCTCTTTTTTGTACATTTTATCATTCTCTGAACTCTCAACATAATCTCACTCTTACACACAAATCTCATTTAAATTCACGGAATTCAATGGAGGAATGGTGGAAGCTGTGGAGGAGAAGGACGGACGAGCAACGTAGCAGGAGGATGTCTTTAACCTTTTTTCACTTATAAGATCTTAATTGATTCCACGACTCAAATGGATGAAGTTCCTTCGAATGGAGATGATGATGATGGCTAAGACTGTTTAAGGAATGGTGGAGGAATGAATTTAGCAGCACTTCGTGGTTGCCCCGGTCTCCCCCTTTTTGGTGGAGGCCATGGCCTATTTATAGGTGAGCTCCCCTGAAGGAATGAGCTGAAATCTGTATATTCAGGTTGCGGGTCATTTGTCTCATTGATTACTTAAATGTCACCGCCTAGTTGTAGCCAACTGTCAGTAACTGTTTCCAGCTGTCCAGTATGAGCGACTTTGTAGGAGCAAACGCCTTTGTATAAATCCAAGCAGTTTGGACGGGCGATCAGGTGATGAGTACACAGGCGACTGGCCAGAGTTCTTGGATTGGTGTATAGGCGACTGGCTGAGCGCCGTGTTAGTCCTTTTAATGATTGACCAATAAATGGATGGTCGACTAGCACCATAGTCTGTAAGCGAACGATCAAGGCTTGTAGATCCAAAATGTAAGCGCGACCATAAGGAGTTGGTATCTGATCGACTGATGGGTAGTATCTGACTGAAGTGCTAGCGACTGATTGAGGAATGAGCAGGCGACTATGATTGCAATCTATGAGTGGACACGGGATACATGTGCGACCTTTGGCTTCTTCGTGCTTCTCGCTATGCACGATCGACTGGGGCAGCATGAACGAATGACTGCAAAGTGGAACATGTGACCGAATCAATTCTTCTCTTCGTCTTGTACGACCGGTTTCCTTGGTACAAGGATGAGCAACTTCCTTAATATGGACGATCTTTGCAGGATGTACGAGCCTTAATGTTTTGTGTCGTGCCATTCTTGAGCTAGCTTCATGTGCGCAACCTCTCTGTATGGTCGTGCTATGTTGTATGAATGATCCTGATTGTGTTGAGCAGATGACCCGTCTTCTTCTGATGTTCAAGGACTTTGTTTGCCACAAATGACTGATCCTTGCTCCCATGCTCGACCCATGACATGTGTGTGACCTTGTTGTGCACGAGCGAACTTGGTTGGGGCATGAGTACATGAACCATGTGAGTGCTCGTCTTACGGTTCTGACATAGACTTAATCCTTCAATGCACGTATGATTCTTAAGGGATAAACATTTTCCCCTTGAAGTTTGTAATTTTTAATTTTTAATTTTTAATTTTTAATTTATAAAGATTACATGCTTCGAAATAACGAAATGTAACACCATTTGATAGATGAAGTCATTTTCCTGTAAGACGAGCATACTTACTAATAGCTCGTGCTTATGCAAAATTGAATATCCTCATAGTCGCTCGTGCACATACATAGTTGTCTATTGACTGGATCTGATGAGCTATCTTTTGGGTATAGTTAAGCGGGTTATCCGGACCTGATCGAGCCGTCGTTTCACTTTAATCTGAAAGGGCCTTTTAGTCTTCTTTAAACACCGTCTTTTCATTTTCCCGCTCTTTATGTATTTCAACTTTCAGAAAATTCCGCTTTAATGGCGGTTCTGCTGTAGGAGATTCACTACTGCCTCCGATTACTCTTGGACTTCGACTACATTACCATCCTCAATTTGTCATTGCGCCTGTTTCTTCTAATTGAGGTTCCTCAATTTCGAAATCAGCTAGAGCATTTCTCCTTTAAAATTGAAACCTCCTGCTCGTTTGTAAGTGAATTTTCTTCTCTAAATTTTGGTTTTGGGTTAATCCAATTACCTTCATTAAAGTTCTCGGTTGGTAAGAAATGAATTATTTGAGCATATATTGAAGTTTTCGGTAGTTTGCTGTGATTGCGGTGACTGGAAAATATTGATTTGACTTAGTATGCTCTATCGTTATGTGTGTAATCATTTGATAGGTCTGATTCGCACAAAAGCCCTTTGGTTTTTTGATTTCAATAATATGTCTACAAGTTGCTTGTTTAAATGTCTTTGAAATGACGTTTTTAATTTAATGCGCCTTCGTCAGATGTTTGATGGAATGCCCATGCCATAGAACCTTTATATTGTTATTATTGCTTCATGTTCAGTTTGTTGCAGGTAGGATCCAATTGTTATGCGCGACCATTAGTTATTTATAACCGTCCAGGTCAGAACCTTTGTTTATGCAGGGGTCACGTGCTACCAGTCGAGACTGGTTCATTTTTCTTTGCTGAATTTTATTTGTAATGCTTAATCTGTAATGACAAATCTTACCACACATATTTTGAGTTTGCAATTTTACCTTTTATTGCTTATACTACCAGTAGATTTTGAAGACTAGGTATAGTTGATGGCTTTTAGTTTGAATGGTACTACCAGTAGATTTTGAAGATTTTGGTGTTGCTTTCCTTTAATTATTAGCAATCTAGATGTAAATAGTTTCTCAAACATACCTACATATGTACAAATGCAATCTAAAAACCAATTTAGTCAAGATCCCAAGGAGGGTACCATATCTGTAGATCCCAAAGGTTCTGGTCAGGTAGCTGAGGCATCCCCGGCTGTCGGTCCTGAAGTAAATGTTAGCCAAATTATCCCCAACCCAAATCCTCGAATGGGTGCCTTCTAACAGTCGTAAATCAACACTCCCATTTGGCTTATACCAGCAAATGTGAGCTCTTTTAGGATTTTCAGAAGATGAAACCAAATTTCCAAGGAAAGATGATTTGGCTGATCATCCGCCTCTTGGTATGTAACAGTCAATCATCATATGTTGTCCCATGGAGCGATTCCTCCTTTTAACTCCTATGTAGAGTCCATTTTGCGGTGTCTTGTCATTGCCCAATACCAGTTCCATCCCAATGTATATCATATTTTATTAGGGCTATACATACTTTTTATGAGAGTCAAGCAACGAGCGCCCACGTTTCTGGATATCTATTTCTTATATGCTTTCAAAAGAAGGGAGGCGGATGGTCTCTCTTTTATTTTTATGGAGGGCAGACATTGTAGAAATATTACTGGCTTAATAGACGGTGTCAAGGGATTTCTAGATCAGTATTTTTATGTTTGATGTCTAGGTAACTTCTATGGGCGGTGGATGGAAGGAGGTAACTGTCCTTGTTTTGGAATTTTCTACTTCTCCTTTTTACTAGCTCTCTTTTCCATTTTGCAGTAATTCCTTCCAATGAAATTTTTATTCTTGATCATGCTCTTTTTGATTCCTTGGTTGCTATTAACAAGACTGAGAGATGTAGACAGGTGTTGCTTTCAAAGGGAAACCATCGTAAATATCAGCTACTCCGTCCTTCACGATCCATTAAGAAAACTTTGGTTTATACACAAAGTACCATCGACAAATCTCTTGTCAAAAAGAAACGCTTAGTCCTTGGTGATAGTAGCCAATCTTCACTAGGATCTTCTTGCCTTTGATTACTAAAGGGAGCGATAAAGGAGTAGATGAAACATAGATGGTACAAGAGATAATATGATTTCTGAAAAGATTATTGAGAATCCTATTGCGCGTATTATCCAGGAAAAGAATTCCACAGGGACTTTTAGAGGTTTGGGAGACTTGGACACCGTCAATTATCTCAGATAGGGTGATTTTGTGACTTCTGGTCCTGTAACGTCTAATGTGGAAAGAACTCGAGAATCCGCCTAGTAGCTATAAGTGCTTTATGATTTCTCGCAAATCTTATAAATTTTTTGCGCATGCTTGCTGAAATTCTGCTTTGTTCCCTTTGTCCGGTGTAAGCATGAAACACTCGTTATCAAATTGTTTCTCCCGACAAGCTAGTTATGTTGATCCATAAAGCCTTTTATAGTCTCACCTTTCTCGTTACTTGAAGCACTCCCAGTCGTCCTCGAGTTCTCAACCTCAACACATCCTCAAACTTCCATTGACTGATTCTTTAAGGAGGGAGGGATCCGATCGTGCAGAGGTATCAGATAAGGGTGATAATGGTGAGCACTACACAGAAGGAGAGAAAAAAAACGAGGAACAGAAATGGTCGAGGCAAGAGTGAGATTCAGAAATGTTTCGTGTCAACTGATCTCCAAGACCCCCATTGTTCCCATTTTCCCTGAGCGATCCACTGTCCCAACCTCTGCTCAAATCCGAATGATTCTCTACCAACCTCCTTATAAGGTTCCATCTGGAAACTTGATGCTTAGGGATCGTCTTGGAGGTTGGGATCTAAGGGCGATATATTTTGATTTAAATTTGCATCCAAATGATAGGCGAGATGCTGTTGAGGGGTTAAATACTATAAAGAGTTGTATGACTACTTAGTTTAACACTTCTAGGAGTCAGCTTGAAACACGATTAAACCTGGCAATGAGCAATGTTGATAAGCAATTAGAATAGCAGGCCAAATTTGGTTATGAGTTTCAGAGGTTAAATACTCGGCATCTTGATCATATTGACCTCTTGGAGAATGACAAAGCTGGACTGGTTCACTTGATCAGGTTTCAAGAATCTGGAATCTCCTCTTTAAAGATGGGAATATTAGAGTGAACAACCAGGAGGCTGAAAATGTTGAACTCAATCTACTCAATAACTTGTTGAATGACAATTAGATTTAGAGAGACGAGCTTCGGCTTCTTATCAGCAAGAAAAAGCGGTTCTTGAGGACAAGATTAATTCTCAAAATGAGACTCTAAGGACTCTGAAAGAAGACAAAATCAAGTTGCGCAAATCCCTTGGCAAGGCCAGAATTGAGACTGACAATACCCTGTTTCAATTTTACGTTTACAGTGTTATGAACCACGGAAGCTTAAGCTATCTGAACAAAGACTTTCCATAGACTTTGGCTCTTGTTTGGTAACAAGTGATTTCATACTCTGGTGGTGCTGATGATGAATATCTCCAGGAGAACCTTTTGGAAGAAGAAGATCGTAAGGCTTTGGTTGGAGGCAGAAAAATGTTGGCGGACGAGCGAGCCCGATCTTCCAGGGGAAAAACTCTGGATGTTACTACCATTCGTGACCCATGCAGTCTTATCGACATTGAAGCTTTAAGCTCTGGAACTCCCCCTACGGATCACCCTGTCCAGGATGCTGCCGGAGTTCAACCCATTAAAGAACACACAGTTCAGGAGAATGTTCTCAGACAATGTGCAGGCTATGGTGTTGAGAATGACAACACCTCTTTAAATGTGAATGATTACGAGGTCGACCTTATATACCTAGTAACCCCAGGTAAAATTGATATCTATCAGTCCGCATAAGATTTGGATTATCTTACTTCTTTACCTGGATTTGCTGAATTTAGTGCTTATTATTCATTTGCACCAGGTCCGCCTTCGCTACCTCTTTTGTCTACTGGTGGTACCTTTGTTCAGGCTGCCACTATTGACTCTATTTTACTATCAACCAGTATTATCCCGTGCACCACACCTTTACCGGGCGACCCAACATTACTTAACATGTCTGATCAGGAAGACAAGAACAAAATTTGGAATACTAAGGTTGCGTCCACTTTGATATGTAGAAAGAAGTCCATTGCAAATAGCCCGGGAATCATTAACTTATCCTCTCCTGAGAGTTCTTGCGTAAACAAAGAAACAAAGGGTGGAAGTCAAGCAGTTCCTCGTTTCTCTGTTAATAAGTAGTACTTGTGACCCTTATGCTTTAATTTCAGTCTATTTTCTTATTTGACATACATTTAGATCGGTTGTATATGCGAGTGCCGATCCTAGCCTAATAATTTTGTGCTCGTATATCCAGGTTGTAACGTTTGGTATTATAATGATTTTTCCCTTCGTTCTTATGAACGGTAGTATTTGATGGGGATTCGATCTTTTTAGTCGAACGATCCCTTCAAACGCTTATTCTTTGTTGTAAAGTTGTAATGAACTTGTGGTATGTTTAAATGAGCATTATTGACTTTTACACAATGGTGATGCCCCTATACCAAGGTTCTTTATAAATCTATAAGGGTAGAAATGATTGATTTATCCTAAATTCTCTTAGTTATAACTACAATTTTAGTTTTAATAGACCAGTTCATGACTTTTGGATAGGTATTCAACCGTATTTCCCGCTAACCTGGCAGTACAAGCTCTTCGGGAATTAGGTTTAAATATATTAGCTTTTAGACCCTTTTTCGTACTGACTTGGTGGCCCAAGCCCTTCAGAAATTAGGGTTTGAATGCGCAAGGTTGTTATGTTACATTTTCTATGTATTAAAACCCTATTTTTCGCTGACCTGGTGGCCTATGCCCTTCAGAGATTGGGTTTTGAATGCATGCCCCCAGGGGAGGACTTGGGTTCCAAGTTTTGATCCAACTTTGGTCTTGTTTGTTCAGGTTACTCTAGAGCCAAAAAGACCTTATTGGACACCCCCTTTCGTCTAGGATTTCTGTTACCCCCTTTCGGCTAGGATTTCTGTTACCCCTTTCAGCTAAGATTTCTATTACCCCTTTCGGCTATGATTTCTGTTACCTCCTTTCGGCTAGGATTTCTGTTTGCGCTAGTCCTTCCAGCATGTTTGTTGGTCCTTCCTACACTAGGATTGGTGCTTCCAGCCTAGGTTTTGTTAATATTTCCAACTTTATGCATCATCCCGGGAGGTGGACACTAGTTCCTCTTATCAAGCTTTACTTCGATTTAAAGAATTTGTGTCATGCACCTAACAAGGTGCCTCTTTTGGGACTAGAAATTTTTATCCATAGGACAAATTTGATACTACCTTTGTATTTTCTTCAAAGTTTGATGTCAGTCCCTTCAATGGATGCTTTCTAAGAATTTAGCGTGTTTTATAGTGAAAAGTGCAGCTTTCTGACTTGCTGTTTGTTTACTACGCTTTTCATTATTTGCTGTAGAACAGCTTATTCTTTTGAAGCGATGTGCTTATTTGTCTTTCTTAATACACATGTTGTTTTTGGCTCTCAAGTTGCTTTGCTTGAAATATGCTTTGGAAAGCTTTCCATTACGGTTAGGTTGTAAATGAGCGATCGCTTCCGTTATGCCTACATTTAAGAAACTGACTTTTAGTATCGGCTTATAAGTATGTCATTTAGGTAGGCACATTACTTTTAATTTATATGGCCTTTGTTTAATACAACGTAAGTGAATCATCGTCAGTTGCTTACAAGAATGTAGCAAGTAACAGAGCAGAGTAAAGTGACTACTGATTCTTAAGTAATAAAGCAAAACAAAGTAATAAAGAAAAATAAAGAGATGGAGGTAACTTTTTCAGAGCCACCATAACCAGAAGGCTGATTACTGATCGGTTTGAGCGATCTACTCATTACTTGTTGCCCTTTGCTCGTAGAGAGTTAGAGCTATGTTCATGGACTTGTACATATTGTTGCAAATGATTCTTCCTGATCAGTTCCTCAGTTATTGATTTTAAATGCCTACAATCATTTGTATCGTGCCCTGGTTGGTTATGAAATTGACAAAACCTTCCTGATCTTGCAGCGACATCTTTGACCTACATTCATTTTGGGATCGGATATTTCTCAGTGTCTTTAGTCTCCACAAAGATATTTCCTATGGTGTCATTAAGGGGAGTAAGCTCAGAATTCTTAAAAAAGCAAAGCTTCTTCTTAGCCTGGTTATCCTTTCCTTCGTTTCTCCTCTTATGACTATCAAAGCTACTTTGCGCACACCTTTCCTTTTCAGTTGTTTATTGCCTTCAAAAACGCACACCAAATTCTCTTCAATACTCATATATTTTTTAGCTTTATTGAGTAGCTGTTCGAGGGTACTTGGATTCATCTTCTTAATACATCATCCTAACTTGGTCATTTTACATATGGCCCCTTTCAAGGCCATCATAATGAGACAGGGCTCATAATTTTCAACTTCGGCTACTGCCATATTAAAGCGGGTGAGAAAAGCTCTGATGGACTCTCCTGGTCTTTGTTGTATTTCACCTAACTCCATAACATCTCGAACCCTAATTGTTTGGAACCTGAACTACATGCTAAATAGTCTAGCCAAGGTAGCGAAGTCGTCCACAGACTTCGGCAGTAGCTTTGTGAACCAGAGATAGGCCACCCCTTCTATATAAGTCGGGAAATACAGTCATTTGATCTCGTCAGTGGTGCGCGTCCCGTTCATATGCTGACAATATTTGCATAGGAATACATTGGGATCGCTTGTCCTATTATAGGATTGCACCGTTAGAGATTTAAATTTTTGTGGATATATAGCTATTTTAATTCTTTCGGTGAGTGGGGTCTTAGTAAGAGAAAATTCCCATTCTTTCCGATTTTCTTCTTTTTTCAAGCTCTCCTCCATAATTCCACATACAATTCCTCGCCAGATTCTCGTCTAGGCGGGTAGTCATAGTCTGGAGATAGGGGATCTAGGTTTTCTTTCGAGAAAAATGCCCTTTGATGTGTCCATTTACCTGTTGAGAGGTTGTGTCATTGGAATAGTTGTGCATAGGTGCTTTAGCTTTTCCACGGTCAAAATTAGCATGATATGCAACTTCCTGAATAGAATTTCCCTGTTTCGCGCTTGAAGCGGAAGATTCTGTGCCGTATGTGTGACTCATTCGAGCGGGTGGAAAACAAGTGACACTTAGTGTGGCCTTTGCGATAGAGGCTTGAATAGCTAATATTGACTCAAGGTTCTTCATCATTGCATTGTTTGCAATAGTTATTTGACTCATTAGTCCCGCCATCGCTTCTTCAACTCTCTTTTGGTTATGGCTACCTCAATTTCGGACGATTCTCCTACCTCGAAATGGTTGGCGGGCGATGTGACAATATTAACATTGTCGGTGAGGTCGTCGATTTCAAAGTAACTTCCTTCGGCCCATCCATGATTTCAAGCAAATTTTTTTTTAGAAACTCTCGTTGGACTTCAACAGGGAAAGATGTAAATACGTGCCCCACGGTGAGTGCCAAATGTTTTCACCAAAAAATAACTCAAACACCAAGGGTACGAGAAACATACTTCACTAATATGGTTAGAAAGTAAATGGGGCCGCACTCAACAAAAGTTGAAAATAAAAAGGCTAGGAAAGTAAAATGGAGGCAAGGGTTTAGAGTGGTTCAGCCCTAAGCTAGGCCTACGTCCACTATGAAGGTAGTTTGCATTATCATGATGATTACAAAGCATGCAATTCTCTTTTTTCATACATTTTATCATTCTTTGAACTCTCAACATATTCTCACTCTTACACACAAATCTCACTTAAATTCACGGAATTCAATGGAGGAATGGTGGAAGCTGTGGAGGAGAAGGACGGAACAGGAGGATGTCTTTAACCTTTTTTCACTTATAAGATCTTAATGGATTCCACGACCCAAATGGATGAAGATCCTTCAAATGGAGATGATGATGATGGCTAAGAATGTTTAAGGAATGGTGGAGGAATGAATTTAGCAGCACTTCGTGGTTGCCGCAGTCTCCCCTTTTTTGGTGGAGGCTATGGCCTATTTATTGGTGAGCTCCCCTGAAGGAATAAGCTGAAATCCGTATATTCAAGCTGCGGGTCGTTCGTCTCATTAATTACTAAAATGCCACCGCCTAGCTGTAGCCAACTGTCAGTAACTGTTTCCTGCTGTCCAGTACGAGCGACTTTGTAGAAGCGAGCGATTTTTAGGCGCAAGCGATTTTTTATAGATCCACGCAGATTGGACGGGCAATCAGGTGATGAGTACACAGACGACTGGCCAGAGTTCTTTGATTGGTGTATAGACGATCGGTTGAGCGTCGTGTTAAGCCTTTTAATGTCTGACCGATAAATGGACGGGCGATTAGCACCATAGTCTATAGGCCAAATATCAAGGCTTGTAGATCCAAAATGTAAGCGCGACGCTTAAAGAGTTGGTATCTGATCGACCATTGGGTAGTATCTGATTGAAGTGTTAGCAACCGATTGAGGAATGAGCGGGCGACTGTGATTGCAATCTATAAGAGGACATGGGATACATGTGCGACCTTTGGCTTCTTCGTTCTTCTCGCTATGCACGATCGACCGGGTCAGCATGAACGAATGACTGCAGAGTGGAAAATGTGACTGGAATCAATTCTTCTCTTCATCTCGTATGACCGGTTTCCTTCGGTACAAGGATGAGCGACTTCCTTAGTATGGACGATCTTTGGAGGATGTACGAGCCTTAATGTTTTGTGCCGTGCCATTCTTGAGCTAGCCTCATGTGCACAACCACTCTGTGTGGTCGTGCTGTGTTATATGACCAATCCTGATTGTGTTGAGCAGACGACCCATCTTGTTCTGATGATCAAGCGACTTTGTTTGCCACAAATGATCGATCCTTGCAACCATGCTCTAGCTATGGCATGTGTTTGACCTTGTTGTGCATGAGCGAACTTGGTTGGGGCATGAGTACATGAACCTTGTGAGTGCTCGTCTTACGGTTCTAACATAGACTTAATCCATCAATTCACGTATTATTCTTAAGGGATAAACACCTAAGTCTACCACCTTATATTGGAAGGGATCATCTCATTCTGGTTATACTAGCAGTAGTACAGAGAAATCATTAGAGAAGCGTGCATATTTTATCCAGTTTATTTTGTTTACCTTGCCATACCTGCCTCATATATTGATTATTTTTCTTATCCACTTTATATGCTTATCATGATACTTTTATTTACTTACTAAAAGTAACTAGACTTGCCAGACAATATGTTTGAACCTTTTTGTTTCCTTTTCCTTCTTCTGTCCTCCCCTCCACCAAGGTTCTCAGGGCGGGTACACTCAGGCTTAATCGTGATTCTGCTTACAGTTTGCTGGAGATGCTTAGATGTATGGCTCAAGCTCCTATCCTTGTTGTTATGGCTATATTTTGTTTAGGGAATTTTGCTTCTTTCATGTACTCTGGTGTTTTAAAAGTACAAGACAATAATTTTTATGATGTAATGGTTTTTGTGCATTTCAGACATGTGATGTTTTTGAACCACGATGCTTTATGATAAATAAAGTTTTTAATTCCGCAGTTATTTTATAGCTATCTTGTAATATTTCTATTTTTGTTTACCTATAATGCTTAACGAAACTTAATGCATTCTCTTTGTGAATGACATTAACGGACGTGGGGTGTCACACTTGGTATCAGAGTTGAAGTTTACCAGATTAGATAAAAGTATTTGAAGATTATTTTCAAAAAGGGTTTTAAAGAAAGCATTTTCAAAACCAAAAGTCTGTTTTGACAAACATACCCCAAAAAACCATAAGTAGTATCTTTTGATCCCTTGTCTGAATCTCTTTCCTTTTCTTTTACAGAATGCCTAGGAAACCTAATATTCCAGAGGGCGTTATAATACCAGGCTGGTTCCATAGGTATCTGGAGGCCACGACGCCTGCCGAAGGCCAAGGAAACGTTCCTCCCCCAGCTGCACCAGTCGTTGCTCCTCCTCAGCATACAGACAACTTCTCTAAGATCTGCAAAGATTGTTGTGCTATGGGAGGAAAGCCATTCCATGGAACCGAGATATTCGTAGAGGCAAGGAATTGGCTCAAGGAGACCGAGGACTTGTTTGTAATATTTGAAGTGGAATATCGGAGGAAGATTCAGTTAGCTGCTTGGCTGCTGAAAGATGAAGCTTCGTTTTGGTGGGAAGTAAACCAAGCAGGTCATCCAGTAGAAACTTGGGATGATTTAGGCAGACGTTTGAAATGAAGTATCTTTCCCAAGCTGAGAAAAGCATGCAAATGGAGAGGTTCTTAGAACTCAAGCAAGGAAACATGACTGTTAAAGAGAATGTGAACAAGTTCAACCAACTAGCAAAATTCGGATTGGAGCTGGTAGATACCCCGCATAAGAAAGCTTTGCGGTTTGCTAAAGGGCTGAATGAACCCCTTCATGGGTTAGCTATGTCCATATTCCAATGGGGCAAACTTTTGAAAGAGTTGTTGATATGGCCTTGATGCATGAGGAAGACAAGGGAGAAAAGAAAGAGGTTAAAGCTGAGGAAACACCACAAAACAAGAAGATATGGAAGGACAAAAAAACAGCAATAGAAGAAGGATGAAAAGAATGACAGGGCTAAGGATAAGAGGAAGTGTCACAGTTGTGGACATGAGGGTCACTTGGTGAAGGACTACAAAAGAACGAAGAATTCTTGCTTCAATTGTGGAGAGGTCGGACACTTTTCTAGGGAGTGCCCGAAGAAACAGGGACAAGGTCAAAGGGCAAGAACTTCTGGAGGGCAGGTGCATGCTCTCGCGATAAGTGCTCCTATTAGAGGTAGAAAATTTTCTGTGGAAGGTTTAATTTCTCATCCAAATCATCCTTTTAGAACACCTTCTGATTCTGGCTTTTCACATTCATTTATATCTAGTTCTGTGGTTGAATCTCTGCACTTAAATACTAGTATGGTAGTGGATCCCATAGTTGTCTCAAACCCCATTGGTGGTTCGGCTCATTTATCTATGATTTGTCGGGGATTGAGAATATCTGTGTTAGGCATCGAGTTTGAATGCGACGCGTATGTGCTCGGTTTTATGGGCTATGGTTTGATTCTAGGGATGGATTGGTTAACCACATATGGTGCCATTCTAGATTGTGAGAGGAGGGTTGTTAGACTTTTGACTTTCCATGGGAGGATCCTCGAGATTTCTTGCGACCCCCAAGGGTCCGTTATGCTTAATTTCCTAGAGTCTATTGATGCATCTATAGATGATTTGCGATATGTTCTTGTAGTCTGAGATTATTCTGATGTTTTTGAGGAGGTCAGGTGCTTACCCCCGAGACATGTGATCAATTTTTGTATATATTTGGTGGGCAATGCAAAGCCAGTTGCATTGTCTGTGCGCCATATAGCTCAAAGGGATAGGAGGGAGCTTAGTAAATAAATAGGAGAGCAACTTGAAAAAGTGTTTATTAGGCAAAGCATATCTGAATAGGGTGCTCCAGTAGTATTCGCGACTAAGGCGGATGGTTCGCTTTGCTTATGTGTAGACTATGGAGAATTGAATAAACTCACTGAGAAGAACAGGCACCCACTTCCGAGGATTTATGACTTGTTTGACCAACTTGTTGGTGCCTCGGTATTCTCTCAGTTTGATTTGGCCATGGAGTTTCACAGTTGTTGGTGGCTGAGGACAGTATAGACAAGACTGCTTTTAGAACTCCGAATGGTTTCTTTGAATGGCTAGTTATGCCTTTTGGGTTGACGAATGCACCCGCCTATTTTGTTGATATAATGAGCAGGGAGTTGCTAAATAAATTTGTTGTAGTCTTTGTTGATGATGTCTTGATCTTCTCCAAAAGCGAAGAAGAGCATGCCCAACATTTGAGAAAAGTTTTGAAAATTCCCTGCGCGCATCAGCTTAAGGCAAAGTTCTCCAAATGCCATTTCTTGAGAAAAGAGGTGAGACTCTTAGGGCATGTGGTCTCCAAAGAAGGGATGGTTGTAGAACCCACAAAAGTAGTTGCAGTGCAAGATTGGCAGATTCCGAAAAATGCAAAAGAGGTGAGAAGCTTTCTTGGATTGGCAGGCTATTATAGGAAGTTCATTAAGGACCTACAAAGATATCAGCCCCTCTCACCAGGCTGACGAAGAAGAACTTGGCATTTTCATGGGATATAGATTGTGATGTTGCTTTCCAAGAGCTGAAGAGGGCTCTGACAATAGCTCCAGTCTTGACCATGCCCGATGGGAGCAAAGTATTTACGGCTTACACTGGTGCATGTGGTACAGGGCTTGGTGCAGTTCTAATGCAAGAACGAAAGGTAGTGTGTTATGGGGGTAGATAGTTGAGAGTTCATGAGAAGAACTACCCAACCCATGATTTAGAGCTAGCTGCCATAGTATTCGCGCTAAAGACGTGGCATCATTATTTACTTGGAAAGAAGTTCGAATTATACACTAATAATAAATCTCTCAAGTACATGTTCTCGTAGAAGGATCTTAATTTAAGGCAACAAAGGTGGATAAAGTTCCTAGCTTCTTATGATTTTGAAATCGCTTATACCCCTGGCAAGGGTAATGTGGTGGCCGACGCACTAAGTAGGCAGAGGATGGCCTTAAGTCCTCTGTTTGTGGGGAGGAAGAGCTTGGAGTTCATATCAAATTTCGGCTTTAGACCCTCCATCGAGATTTTTCCTGATTTATTTGCATCGCTAGAAATATGACCTACTCTTATGGATCAGATAGGAGCTTCGCAGCAAGATGATCCACAGATTTTAGATACCATGGATAAGCTCAGAAAAGGGGAGACTTCTAGTCACCTCAGTAAATATTCCGTAGATGAAAAAGGGTGGTTGCAACGAAATGGAAGGCTTTGTGTTCCTCAAGCTGGAAGCTTGATAAAGACAGTCCTAGAAGAAGCCCACCATTCTAAGATGACTATTCATCCAGGCGATGATAAAATGTAAACTGACATGAAGAGGGTTTTCTTTTGGGCTGGGATGAAGAAAGATGTGGCTGAGTTTGTTTCTCAATGTTTGATTTGTCAGCAAGTCAAAGCTGAGCAAAAGAAGCCCAGTGGTCTACTTCATCCTTTGGAGGTTCCACAATGGAAGTGAGAGACTGACTCCATGGATTTCATAAATGGTTTTCCTAGATCAAAGAAAGGCAACACCAGTACTTGGGTTGGGGCGGATAGACTTACTAAGAGTGCTCAATTCATTCCAACTAAGAGTAAGAGGACGACATCATGGTTGGCAGCAATTTATATTGATGAAATAATTTGTCTTCTTGGAGTACCTTCCAGCATTGTAAGCGATGTTGACCCCATCTTCACCAGTGAATTTTGGAGAAGCTTCCAAGAAGCATTAGGTACCCAGTTGTGTTTAAGAATAGCTTATCATCCATAGATCGATGGGCAGACGAAGAGGGTGAACAAAATTCTTGAGGATCTTTTAAGGCTGTGTATCCTAGACTTCGGAGGGACTTGGGAAGAGCATCTTCCTTTGGTAGAGTTTTCCTACAACTACATTTATCAAGCTAGCATCGGCATGGCATCCTTTGAAGCATTGTACGGACGACCCTGTAGATCACCAACTTGTTGGTGGGAATCTACAGAAAGATTATTATTTAGACCTGATATGGTTAGAGAAACATCTAAGAAAATTGATCTTATTCAACGATGAATGAAGATAGCTCAAGATAGGCAGAAATCCTATGTAGGAAAGAGAAGGACTGACATCAAATTTGAAGTGGGAGACTTATTTTTTATCAAAGTATCACCTCTAAGGAATGTGGTTTGCTTCGGATCTTTAGGGAAGTTGGCACCCAAATTTGTAGGACCATTTCTCATGACCGAAAGGATCGGCCAAATGGCCTATAGAGTAAAGCTACCAAAAAATCTATCCAGTGTTCATGATGTTTTCCACGTCTCTCATCTGCGGAAGTGCTTGCATGACACCGTGGAAGTTGTTGAGGCGAGTATATTATAGCAAGTAGAAGTGGAGCGTGAGGCGACGGTCAGATGAGTCCCTACCCGCATTCTTGGATCAGAAGTTAAGAAGCTACGCAATAAAGAAATCAAGCTGATAAGGGTTCAATGGGGAGATAACCCAGAGGATGCGACTTGGGAGACTGAAGACAAGATTCATGCTTCGTACCCTTTCCTTTTCGAGGGTATGTTCTTAACTCCTTTTCCAAAGTTTTATCTATTCTTGTTTCTAACATTTGAGTATGTCCTATTAATAGTATTTTCGACCTTTAGATAGGAATTCTATGGATGTAAACATGTGTTTGAGACATGTTATATTTTATGGATGCAAGTGGATGCAAATGTTTGCTAGTGGTTGCCTGTGGATGCATATACACACACATTAGGCACTAAATCAGCTTAATCACTCTCATACTTCATATGGATGTATGTGCATTTTTCTTTGCTTTTAATGGTTGAAAATGGATGTATTATCAAATGGATGTTGCGTTTGGACGAATGAGTGTGCACCGATATAGAACTTACATGTTATAATAGGATTATTTGCATATTGGATTCATGGCACTTACATACATTGCACTAAGGAGGTCGACTGAGTCATTAGACCGTCTAATCTTCGCATTGGTATTGGGACATATACACACACCTTTGCATATATTCATATAAGAATTAGAAGTGTTTAAGGACAATGAATGATTGATGAATGAGTAGATGGGTGATGGATGGTAGGATATACATTCTTCTCAACTTATGAAGGTTACGAAGGTTTGAAGTTTGTATATGCACAAGATAATTATATATGTATGTATGTATGTATGTATGTATGTATGTATGTGTGTATATATATGTATAACTATTCAAACCGATCCAGAAAACCAAATTTCAGTTCAAATTTCGAAAATCCCTTAGGAGGTAAAATTCTCGCCCCAAGGGCGTCGACCCTAGGTCGACACCATGAGGGGGGTCAACCCCCCTAGGGCTGAGGTGGCAGTCGAATTCTGGAGGCTGATAGCTATAATAAAGGCTCATTTCTCTTGTTTTCTACACTAAAAATCAATGGAGGCCAAATGTTGCTGGTGCCCGAACTAAATCAAATCTTTTTCTTCAACAACAATCAACTAGAGCTAATCAGTTAGAGATTCAAGTATAGATCTGAGATTCAACACCAACAATTTTTCTTTTATCTTCTAAAATCCAAACACTGTGAGTTTAGATACTTTTAGATTTAAATGATTAAAAGTAAAACATGATATGGCTGTGATTTGGATCTTTTATAAATTGTGAATCTATGATACAAGTGCGAACCCATGCTACGAACACGAGTTGAAGTTATAGGCATGTTATAATGAATTGCTGACATATGTGTTAATATAATATAAATTGAATACAGTTAATATAAATTGATGTTGTATGTATGTTTTAATATAAATTGAATTTATGGTTTGTTTGTTGTCATGCGTGTTGTTTTACAAATTTCTACCCGGGCGAAGTTCAACATATACATCGATTATAATATATTTACTGCATTTATAAATATATTGATGACACAACATAGCCATATACCTAATAATCATTGTACAATCGTAAAGAACATAGAGTGATATTGGAAATAGTTTTAAGCCAAAGCAGCAAATGTACAAAAGTTCATTTTTAAGTGCGAAGCATAGCCGACTAACATGACACGATATTATGATATAAAGCTGTTATAACTTAAGATGTAACATAAGCTAGGAAAAAATAATGTAATCGAAGTAGATTGGGTGAAAATTGAAACAAACACAATGTCATCATATATCATATTCTTAATCAAAATAATCTAAAACTGCTTTAATGAAACTGAGGAACATCATTTTGCTTACATTTAAACTTTAGATTCTTGCAAACAACACTGCAGAATATAAAAAATAATGAGATTGACATGAGGCGTTGTGCTTGTTAGACATGGTCACTAAAGAAGAGAAGTTGTTGAATGTCCAAAATGCACATACTGTTATCTGCTGAGGTGAAAGTCTGGTTTCTCTCAACAGAACTGCTTGAACTTGTCATCATCCATGTTTCCTTTTAAATCAACCTTGTTTCTTTATGTGCCAAATCCATGTATTTTTTATGTGCCTAGCTATTCACCTGATTTAAATTTTGTTGTCTAATTATGTGTAGCAAATGTAAACTTTAGTAAGACTTCACAGTATTTTTATTTAGTGGAAAATAGGAAGACGGACAAACTTAACAAAAAATTTGGTGAAAATAATGGAAAGCTTAATATTTACATCAAATATTTTGAGGGTGTATGTGTGTTCTGTGCATAAAATAATGTATTAGTACAAATCATTTATTAGTCAATAATTGAATGTTGTAGTAAATATGAAACTATATTAATGCTTGAAATAGTTATTAACCTTTGGACTCTTTGTGAGGACATGCGCTTGGAAGAGGAACATCTCAATCTTGCTTCCACGTTATACCTATGAAACAACAATCGGATTTTTAACGAAAAGATAATCAAATTTTAGTTCTTAATCCTTTATCACAAAGAAACCCTGTAAACTAAAATAATGAAGCAAACAGTCCTATATAAACAACTAAAAAATAGCCTGAATCTGCCGAACCTACCTTTTAATAAAGCCTATTTTCTTCCTATAAATAGTACATTTCTAAATATTGCATGATGATGACAAAAGCAATTCAATGCTACAACATAGCTAAACTAAAGAAATATAGTTAATGAATTACAATCATACAAAAAACTGAAACATTAAACGAAACCTGAAGAAAACAATCATTGTAACAAACTCACCATTATGGCTAAGGGTTCAATGTAGCACATAACATATCATTTAAGAAACCAATCCCATTTAGAAATTAATTTCATTAAAGTAGGTTTCCCGCACCACTAAAGTCAGTGTCGACCTATCGCTCGTGTGATCTAATTTAGCCAATTCAGAGTTACTAACAACATATGACAAGTGATAACATATGCACAACCCAAAATATAATTTCATCTTAGTGCCATGAGTGTAGTAGATACAATTGCATACAAAAAAAACACTATCTACGACTTATCAGTTAATAAAAATCTTCAATTAGCATTATTAACAATTTATATCACAAATCGTACATAAAAAGTTAACCTATTCACAAAATCTAGTAAAATTGTTGGAGTCCTTTTTTTGGGTATGCAGTCTCGAAGAATTCGAAATCGTTGTAGCATTAAAACATTCGATTTCTTAGAAATCAAATAGCTTTTATATGATGAATATAATACCACTAAGTATTCAACTTAAATTGGTTAACATGAGTATAACTATACATGTATCATTATTAATGATTCAAATATAACTGAAAGGCTAATTCATACACCAACAATCTTTTAACATACACCATAAAGTGAAATAGACTATCATACATCAAAAAATACTTTACATCCACCATCTCTTTTACAATATTAGCCTCGTTTTAGTCTTCATCATCTTTCTTCTTTAAATCTTTAAACTTATTTACAGAAAATGAGAAAATTATATCACTAAAAAAAGTTTAAGTTTAGTGAAATGAATTTCAATTTTTTGAATATATGTTAACCAATTTATAATGCTACAAAAAATTCTTAATTTCAGCAAAAAACCTTACTTCTAAATTAATTGATTTTAAATTTGAGAAAATTCTAGCAGAAGTTCCCGTAATTCAAGTTTTAGGTTTCATGTTTAAAAAAACATTAAGTTTTTCAAATTTTTTATATAGATTTGGTCGATACAGTTAATTGCAATGTTTTAGTTTGATGAGTTATAATTAAAAAAGTAAGAATGCAAGAAAGAAGAAGGGCAATCTGGTAATATATTTTTTAGCAAAATAGTAGGGTATGTTATGTAACTTTTGGTGTATGAATAGAATTTGCCTTACTAAAATAATTAAATATTTAGTTGAAGAAATAAAGAATGGCTAGGCTTGCCTTTTATTGATTTATTTCTGTCATATATATAACATGATACAAAGGAACTGACATTTGGCAATTACTGTAAACCAGGAACCCATTAACTCATTCTTATCCTAAATACTGTAAATCAGGAAACTCATTAATTCATTCCTATCCTAAATACTGTAAACCAGGAAACTCGTTAACTCATTCTTATACACATCCTAAACTCATGTCTACAAAATATTTCAATAATATCTCAACACCCCCCTCAAGATAGAGCATGCGGATCATAAATGTCCACCTTGGAAAGCAAAAACTGAAATTGACGTGTCCCAAAAGGCTTAGTAAAGATGTCTGCAAGCTGAATCGCGGTAGGAACGTATAAAGGAAGAATGGTTCCATCTTGGATTGCATCACGAAAAAAATGACAGTCAACTTCAATGTGCTTTGTATGTTCATGGAAGACCGGATTTTGTGTAATATGTAAAGCCGATTGGCTGTCATTGTGAACCCCAATGGCTGCAGTATGTTGGATTCCCAAGCTAAGGAGAAGACCTTTCAACCATTTCAATTCAGAAGCAAGAGTAGTCATAGGTCGTTATTCGTCCTCTGCTGAAGAACGTGCCAAAGTAGGTTGTTTCTTAGTTTTCCAAGAAATCGGGGAATGACCAAGAAACACAGCCCAACTAGTGAGAGAATGACGAGTAAGGGGGCAAGCTACCCAATCGGAATCACACCATCTTGTCAAAGATAGAGAGCTATTGGTTTGGAGTAAAATACCTTGTCCAGGAGAACCCTTCGAGTAGCGAACAACACGTAAAGTAGCTTCCCAATGTTCATGTCTCGGTTCTTGTAGAAACTAAGATAAAATATGGAGAGAGTATGCCAAATCAGGTCGCGTGACTGTTAAGTAAGTCAAACGTCTGACCAAACGCCGATAAGATTCCGAATTAGACAAAGGCTCTCCTAAAACATGTGCAAGCCGATGGTTTTTCTCAATGGGAAAACATGTTGGCTTAGCACCTATAAGACCAGTCTCAGAAATAATGTCAAGTGAATACTTCTGTTGACAAAGAAATATGCCATCAGAATTTCGTGCCACCTCAATCCCAAGGAAATATTTAAGAACCCCAAGATCTTTCATATGAAAACACGTGCTCAAATACTTCTTAAAGACTCTCAAAGCAGCTGAATTATTTCCAGAAATAATCAAATCATCAACATACACTAAGACATTAAATTGAGTAGCACCCTTTTTGTAAGTAAAAAGAGAATAATCAAAATATGATTGGAGAAAGTCATATTCTTTAAAGGCAATAACAAGTTTGGCAAACCAACATCTTAATCCTTGTTTCAATCCATATAATGACTTTTGAAGACGACAAACCACATCAGGTTGAGAAGACCCAAAACCCGGAGGAATCTTCATATAAACTTCTTCATTGAGATCCCCATGCAAAAGAGCATTATGTACATCCATATGATGCAGCTTCCAATTTTTAGATGCTACAATGGCTAAGAAACAACGAACTGTAACCATCTTTGCAACGGATGCAAAAGTCTCATTATAATCAATCCTAGCGGTTTGGTGATTACAACAAACAACTAAATGAGCTTTAAGCCGCTCAATGCTGCCATCGGAGTTATATTTGATTTTGTAGACCCATTGACTACCAAGAGTACGTTTACCAAATGATAATTTTTCCATAGTCCAAGTACCATTGTCCTCTAAAGCACGAATTTCTGTTTGCAGAGCAAGACGTCATCCTACATCTCTCATAGCTTCTTTAAATGATTTCGGTTCACGACCTACTGTAACAGCGTCTAGAAATTACCGATGAATAACAGAAAATTTTGCACAATTAATATAAATGTGTTATAGGAAAGAGCGTACCTGAGGAAGTAGACGTCACAGGTGAATTTGGAGAAAGAGTAGATGGACTTTTGTGAGGATAGTGTTAGTAACATAGTCACGAAGTCGAAGGGACGGAACTTTTTCACAAAATCCAGGTCTCATGTGAGGTTCATTAGCAGCATCCATAGCAACCTCTACGTTCCCATATGTAGAAGAATGATGGTATGAAGACGGTGATGTAACAGGAATTTGTTCAACATTTGGGTCAAACTGCAATTCATCGGCTGCCGAAGAAATAGTGGGAACATGCTCAAAGATGGTACTTGTTGGATTTTGGGTGGTGATATGTATTGGGTAGGATTTAGTTGCAGGCTCAAGCTCATTTGCAGGTTCTCAAGTGGCAATTGGGGAGCTTTGGATTGTGATATGTAGTGGGGTAGATTCATTTATAGGTTCAAGTTCATTTGTAGGCTCTCCAAGAATATCAAAATCATCATCACTCAAATTCATACTTCCAATATTATATTTAGAACAAATAGTAGCAGGAACATGTTCTGCAAATGAAAATTGATTTTCAAAAAACTTAACATCTCTAGAAACAAAAAAACTTTTATTTTCTAGATCAAAAAGTCTCCACCCTTTCTTATCAAAAGGATATCCAACAAAGATGCATTTTCGACTTCGACTTGCAAATTTATCACTCTTAGCTCGTTGATTATGGGCATAATATAGAGAATCAAATACTCGTAGATAATCAAAAACCGGCAAAGCATTGAATAAAATTTCATAAGGTGTTTTATTGTGAAGAACACGCGAAGGTGTTAGATTGATCAAATGAGAAGCTGTAAGACACATTCACCCCAAAAATAAAGAGGAAGATGACTTTGGAAACGCAAGGCCCGTGCCACTGTTAAAATATGACGGTGCTTACGTTCAGCTCTACCATTCTGTTGTGGAGTCCCCACACAAGAGGTTTGAAATAAAATCCCACTTGAAAGAGAATAGTCTTTCAAACAATTAAATTTTGTTCCATTATCACTCCGAACAATCTTAATTTTTTGTACAAATTGTCAATCAACCATAGCCAAAAATGACATAAACATTTTAAATACCTCTAATTTATCAATCAACAAATAAACCCATACAGCTCGAGAAAAATCATCCACAATAGTTAAAACATAACGAGATCCACAAGAAGAAACTGTATTGTAGGGACCCCATAAATCACAATGAACCAATTCAAAAATTCGGGAGGCCTTATGATCACTAAGAGAAAAATAATCACGAGATTGTTTGGCACGAGGACACACATCACACACCTTATTCAATCTATCACTAGAATTACGTAAGAAAGGTAATGACTTTACTACTTTCTCTGAAGGATGTTCAAGACATTGACGCCAAATTTCCAATATAGATGAAGAAGCATCAACTGATATAGCTTGCACTGTAGTTGTAGATTGCACTGTAGATGGTTGCTGGAAGTAGTAAAGTTCATCTCTCCATTCACCCGTTCCAATCAGCTTCCTCATATGACGGTCCCGTATAACACACATATTAGAAACAAATTGTACAAAACAGTGCATACCATCAATGAGTCGTGTAATCGAAATTAAGTTGCAGTGCAATTTATGAACATAAAGAACATTTTTAAGATACAATCCATCCAAGAGCCTCACACTTCCTTTTTTGGTAGTAATTATTTTTTGATCATCAGGAAGTCCAACAGGACATGTAGCAATATCATGAACATCAAACAAATATGACTCGTCCCCCGTTACATGATTAGAAGCACCAGTATCAATAATCCAAGAAAATTTAGAAAACTCACCGTGTAATTGATTGGTAGAGGATTGAGTATTACAAAATACAGTGGCTATAGCCTTCCACTGTTCCAGAGTCAAATTAGGAAGAGAAGTAGGAGTCCTTGACGTGCTAGTTAGATCTAGCACTGGAAGAATTTCTACCGTCACCCATTGCTGGATCTGTATTTTAGTCGTGTGGCTCTGAAACTATGAAGAAATAAAGAATGGCTTGGCTTTCCTTTTATTGATATATTTCTGTCATATATATATATATATATATATATATATATATATATATATATATATATATATATATATATATATATAACATGATACAAAGGAGCTGACAACTGGCAATTACTGTAAACCGGGAAACTCATTATCTCATTCTTATCCTAAATACAGTAAATCATGAAACTCATTAACTCATTCCTATTCTAAATACTGTAAATCAGGAAACTCATTAACTCATTCTTATACGCATTCTAAACTCATGTCTATAAAATATTTCAATAATATCTCAACATTAGTCTTATTCACAGCAAGTATTGAAGAAATTATTTTGCTGTAAGCAGTAATAATGTAATATTTCATTTATGAATATAATTATATAGAAAGAGTTGCATTGTTTTAAAAACTACTTCTCAAGCAAGGCCTATACAATGTCTGAAAATATTAGTAACCGAACATTTTAATCAAAAGAAGAAAAAAAATCAAGAACATGTAAGCATAACAAAGGATAAGTCCACCGATTTTTGAGTAATGATTAGCGTTGATCAAAGATGCAGTACATAGTGATAATATCCAATAAATTTCCATATTTATTTCGGTTTTCCACTACTTAAATTTCCTTATAACTATACACATATATTATGTACATTTGCTTTACAAAAATTGCTTTAACAGCTAAATATAAGTAGATAATATTGTATTGTATACCATTAAAGACAACCATTGACTTCATTTTTAGTGGTAAGAATTCATCTGGTCAAGTTCAGTTTTAATTGCTTGTTAGAATAGCCTTGAAAATAAATTTTGTAGACATTTCTTCAAAGTTCACGGCTGTAAAGAAGATAAATTTAAAACAGATAATCCTACCCAGCACATAATCAATAGGTTGTGAACACTAAAACCGAACAACATCAAATATATATTGACGTCAATTTTGCAAAAAAAATAGTATCTCAACAGGACAGACGCCAACTTGCTCCATATACTATGATATATGCATAACAATGGTTGTATCGAAACTTTAATCTAGTCTCACTACAAACCACTTTCTACATAGTTCAGGAAGAAACAATTCTTCTATAAATGAAATTACTTCTACATTTAATACATAAATTGATTTCCCATTATTTAGCAAATTTCTCAAAGAAACCACATTAATCACACGTAGTTGTTGCATGACTGTTGACCCTTTAAAAAATTCAACAAAAGGAAATCATACCCAACTTGCATATTCACGACTGTTGAGTCGTTGACCCTTTGAATTTTTAGGTGAACTGAAAAACAAATTATGCATATAATGAAGAGAAAACCATGACGGTTGGTGCGTGCGTGGAGCAGCAAACTGAAACATAGAACTGTCGAATATGGAACCAAGATAAATAAATATGTCAAACTAAAGTTGATCTTCTAAACTGAAAAAACTAAAAGAAAACATATGTAAAAAGATGGACCCTTTTTGCAGGTTATATTTATAATTTCCATTTATTTGCAAGCACGTTTTTTATGAAAATTTATCCAACAATTTGTTAGCTTGATCCAACATTTTGGATAAGAAAAAATGCACAAAAATTTCACCTATATCTACACCACACTGACAACTTCATTCTTGCTGGAAAAACAAAAAAGAATATATCTTGAATAAGCTTAAAATTTGTTGGTATTTTTTATGTTAAAACATAATGTCGTATAAGTTAAAGAATTTCATGTCAATTTTTTTACTAATGGAAAAATAACTAAATTTGTGGAAGTGAACTACACCTTATATACAAATACTACATATATATTGAACCTGATTGATTATTTATTTTAAAAAGGAAAACCTTGTATGATTTTTGAACAAAAACAATTCTTTGTCATAACATAAATGATACACAATGTTATGTCCAAAATCCCATATCACGATGTATATAGCTTTTTGAATATTCCTTCGCCATTCAAATATTGTCAGTATGCAATCTTCTTTTTCTTGGCAAGGCCGACCGGTTTTTATAGTGTTCCGTAACATTTTTTATTTAAAAAATAAGAGAATACAAGATAGGACAGGTGATATACAAGGTACATATCAGCTGCATCTTCCACACATGGAAGACAGGGACTACTATCACGATTTAGAATTACATGTTCACATTACATTTTGAACATGTTCACATTACATTTTGAACATGTTCACAGTACATATCAGTATGCAATCTTCTTGCATTGGCAATGAAAATTGGTTTGACTTCAAGAAAAGAAAGTAGAAAGTAGAATGTAGGATTCACCTTTCAATGAAGTCGTGATATCTAGAATTTGTTATAACTGGAAAAAAAAAATCAAGGAGGTCATGATATCTAGAATTTGTTATAACGGGAAATAAAAATTTGGATTGATTTCACGAAAAGGAGTGGAATATAAAATTTGAGGAGATAATTAAATCCAGAATCGAAATCAAGCTAATAAATGCTGCATATATCATAATATCAATCAATAGTCTTAAAATAAAAGAAACGGATTTTGATTTTGATTTTGCTAATGGAACAATCTGTAGCAAGTAGTAAACAATATAAATGAACGAAAATATTAGTATAAGTCTTCTTTTGTATGCAGGATTATGGATATTGAATTCTTCTATTCGGTAAGTGTTTGGTGGCTAATTTGGTAGGTTATTATTTGTACAATTAGCTAGTATGTCTACCTAGAAAACTACATCTATGGAGGTCCATTTAAGATTCATAAAGTGCAAAAGAAGAAGTTCCTCATTATTATATATATATATATATATATATATATATATATATATATATATATATATATATATATATATATATATATATATATATATATATGCTCAATGGCACCCCAAATAATGAGCACCCCAATTGCCCCTCTCTCTCTACCTCTTATTTATTATAAATTATCCTAGTGGAAGGAGAAAGAACTAGTGGAGGGAGAGAGAAACAGAATGTATGGTGGAAATCAGGGGACATTTAGAGGTGCTGCACTATTTGGAGTGTCATTGAACGCTCGCATATATATATATACATATAAATATATATACATATATATATACATATATATATATATACATATATATATACATATATATACATATATATATATATGTTGAAAAATACAATCCAATGAAATACTAAGATTTGCGGGGTGAGAAAAAGAACAACAATAATAAGAAATATTTATCTAGCTATAAATCAAGCAGTAATTAATATGTTCTATGACACATATGTTATGATTTTTGTGCACAGTGGAAGCTTAACAAAATGCTAAGAAAAATTGGATCTTTATCACCCAATCATTTGAAGATGAATTTGATTGGGGAAAAAAAAACACAAATAATATCGAAAATACGAGCATACGATATTCCACTCAACCACCCTCTTTATTGATTCACCAATAGAAATTGTTTACAATCGATCTCAACTATCGTTACAAACAATTACAACTTGAACCAATAACCTTATTGGGAAATAGGTAGAGAATATCTAATGGCTAAATAATTTGAAGGAGAACACTCAATTTGGAATAGCTAGACTGATCTCTTTTGGTGGCTTACACCCACTCTTGGTGGCTCTCACCCACACCTAATGAAAATGTTAGCTGGCCCTATTTATCGAGAGAATTGCTTCATGCCCGAGAAAACTTAGCATCCAAATTATCTTCATATATGTTATAAAACTATCTGAATAAGCACCAAATATCCTTGCAATAAATGTCCACAAATATAGCAACCAATATCTCTCCATAAAATCTAGCGTCAAATCTCTTCATCAAATCTAGCAACAAATCTCTTCATAAAATCTAGCACCAAATCTCTCCATAAAATGTGTAGGATTATTTGTTGCCCAAAATTGTGATTTGCGTATCACCAATTTCAACACTCCACCTTGATACCAAATCACAACATCTTCTCCACTCAAACAATAGCCTCTTAGCTCTCACTTTCAACCTCTTCTTTCTCAATTGACACCATCTCGATTTTAACGGCTACGGTCTTCTCTTCAAGTCCAGGCTCAATTGATTTACAGGCTCAATCACACCTTCTTGATTTCAACAGGCCACAAGATTACCTAATTGATTTCCAGGCTCAATCACACCTTCTCTTTATCGATATACGCCTACCACTTGATCCCTCTTCGTCTACATGGATCCTTCGAGAATTATCAACGTGAAAACAACAATCGATAACACGATCCTCAACGGATCCTCAGCAATGATCAAAACTAACCTCTCCACCTTGTTGCGGACTAGGTTCTTCATTCCAAATTCTCAAAATCTCCTACTCCACAATAGTCATCCATGAAAGCAACATCATCTCCGACATTTATAATCTTCAATCCAAAATCACTTCAAGTTATGCGATGATCTGGCTCCGATACCAAACTGTTATGCAAAAATTGCTCTGATACCAAACTGTTATGACTTTTGTGCGCAGCGGAAGCTTGACAAAATGCCAAGAAAAATTGGATCTTTATCACCCAATCATTTGAAGATGAATTTGAATAAAAAAAACACAAATAATATCGAAAATATGAGCATACGATATTCCATCCAACCACACTCTTTATTGATTCACCAATAAAAAATGTTTACAATCGATCTCGACTATCGTTACAAACAATTACAACTTGAACCAATAACCTTATTTAGAAATAGGTAGAGAATATCTAATGGCTAAATAATTTGAAGGAGAACACTCAATTTGGAATAGCTAGACTGATCACTTTTGGTGGCTCTCACCCACTCTTGGTGGCTCTCACCCACACCTAATGAAGATGTTAGCTGGCCCTTTTTATATAGAGAATTGCTTCATGCCCAAGAAAACTTAGCATCCAAATTATCTTCATATATGTTATAAAACTATTTGAATAAGCACCAAATATCCTTGCAATAAATGTCCATAAATATAGCAATCAATATCTCTCCATAAAATCTAGCACCAAATCTCTTCATCAAATTTAGCATCAAATCTCTTCATCAAATCTAGTACCAAATCTCTCCATAAAATGTAGCACCAAATCTCTCCATAAAATATATAAGATTATTTGTTGCCCAAAATTGTGATTTGCGTATCACCAATTTCAACAACCTAGAAAAGAAGCAGAAAGTAGTCAAGTTGATATAATATCAGCATATTCTAACAAAAGGATAATTCAATGAGTTATAGTTGGTTACTTATTTTACGTTTCATGTCGACTTGTCTAAAGTAGATAGGCCAAACGTGATAATATTCTTAAAGCATGAATATTATTTGATTCTTTCACTTATATTATGACAAAAAAGCTTGAAATTTAAGACTCGGCATATATGAAACTTTAAGCGAAATACTAAAAATTTGGCAGATTTTATAGACATTGACACATAAGTTGAAATTTCATACATACGTATATACGTATCAAAAAATAATTTGATGTGAAATTTACATAACTACATTAAACTATTTTTAAGGTGCCTTAAATGAATTGTAGTTTGATTTTGTTTTAATTTTTACCTCTTATGGAAATGTAGAAAATTCACTCTTATACAGACTATAATAAAAATTAAATAGTTGAGAAATTAGAAGTATGTTTGCATGTTTTAAAAGTAAAACGGCAATAAAAAGACAAAATTAAAGGGAATTCAAAATTATGGTAACTTGGTTTTGATATATGTTATTGCATTGGTAAGTACATTCCGAGGTAACAATCCAAATAAATCAAAATGAATTTATTAACATGAACTTTTGACATCATTCATGCGATAATTCATTTCGAAGTCCATAAGTATATTAGGCATAAAAACATTTATACTAAATTCACAAATACAATATTACCTCAAATTTTTTTTGTCAGTTTCATCGAACTCATTAACAAAATGAAATCTAATGTATCTGCCCCGCCAATAACCGAAATTTTTCATAATTACCAATGTGGTTATAATTATATTTAGTTTTCTCATATTTTACCAAAAATTTAACATGAATTTGTGTACAGTTGATCAACCTGCATAAAAATGAAAAACAAATCATGGAGTTGGGAGAAGGTCAAGAGTTAGAATGCTAATCACAACGAAAAATTATATTGTAAAAAACAGAATAAGAACTCTAGTCATCACATAAATTCTATCATGAAATAAGAAACCTGACTACAATATGAATGAAACACAGATCAACTATTAATCAAGGTTGAATCATGCTTTATTTTCTAGTTTTGTGATCAGTGGTTATTTTTGTGAAGATTAAGTTTTTTCTATCAAATGGCAGTCACGAAGAAACTTAAGGTTGGTGTTACATATATGCAAATAAAGTGGTTAGCTATATAAAGCAAACAAGGATGAATTTTACAGTAATATACATAGCTTGATAATGTAAAATTAGCAGTGAAGAGCTAACGTTTTTTACTTTCCCCTTATTCTTCTTTTTCTGTGAATTAGGAAAGATTTCTTGGAAAACGGATATGAAAACACAAAATACCGTTAGAAATAACATAAATCAATTTTACTTTTTCATATGTGCCCACAAAACATTGATTTGAAGGTAAGTTAGGTACGTTCATGAGATTAAATATTGTTGCTGCGCAACCATAACAGATCTCGAACACAAAATAAGTGCATCAAAAATGTATTACATATGAAGATTGGATATGAACCAAGTTGCCAAAAAGAATGAAACTGTAACTCTAATCATTCAAAAAAGGAACTAAAAGATCCAAAAAATTACAGGGCAGAATTATAAAAGGATTACAACCTTTTCTTTTAAATTAACGAAACCAAATTTGTAAAAAGCATTATCCGTAAACCATATAGATTAAATGTTTAAAGCCAACTTTGTAAATAACTTATTAGTTAGGGAAAATAGAAAAGGTGTTTGGAGGATCTGAAGAATTGAGGTCATTTTTCAATGATCATAACATGCTATAATTTTTGTTAATTTGTGATCCGAAATTCTCATTAGGATTGGTTCAGCTGATGTGTCATCTAAAGGATATTATTTAGTTCCTTAATTTACTCTTTTGATTGAGGATTGGTCCAGCTGATGTGTCACCTAAAGAATATTATTTAGTTCCTTAATTTACTCCCTTGATTGAGGTATTTTCAGCAACCTCATTTAAAGGATAAAGAAGATTCTCTCTTGATTGAGACATTTATAGCAACCTCATCAAAAGGATAAAGGAGATTTTAATTTACTCTCTTGATTGAGATAAATGCAGCAACCTCATTGAAGGATAAAGAATATTCTTATTTTTATTCTTTCTCTCCTTATCTGAATGCATGAAAGTAGAATATAAATTTACTGCTATGGTTGATATGTTGAATAAGCTTGTAACAACTCCATCAATTAAATCAATAAAGTTTGCCTTTCTCCCGTGGTTTTTTTCCTGCAAAGGGTTTTTCCACGTTAAATCTTGTGTGTGATTTTATTCTTTACTTGCTTCTTTGATCATTTATTTATTCACAAGTGGTATCAGAGCGCTGGTTTATTCAACATGGCGTCGTTAAAGTATGATCTTCCGCTATTGGATCGAAACACTCGACTCTCATTGTGGCAAGTGAAGATGCGGGCGTTGCTCGCACAAGCTGATTATGATGATGCATTGGAGGGATTCGGGAACAAGAGATTTGATCTATGGACCGATGATGAGAAGAGAAAGGATCGGAAGGCTTTGTCGCAAATTCAGCTCCATCTACACAATAATATTTTACAAGAAGTTTTGAACGAGAAGACAGCTGCTTCTCTTTGGCTGAAACTGGAGTCAATTTGCATGACCAAGGATCTCACAAGTAAGATGCATCTCAAACAAAAGCTGTTTCTGCACAAATTGCAAGAGGGAGGTAATTTGCTTGACCATATTTCTGATTTTAAAGAGATTGTTTCTGACTTGACTGCAATGGAAGTCAAATATGATGATGAAGATTTGGGTTTAATCCTATTATGTTCTTTGCCCAGTTCTTACTCAAATTTCAGAGATACCATATTATATAGTCATGATACTCTCACTCTAAATGACGTTTATGAAGCCTTGCACGCCAAGGAGAAAATGAAACTACTGGTGTCTTCAACTGGATCAAGCTCTCAAGCCGAAAGCTTGTCCGTTCGTGGCAGGACAAAGGAGAAAAATTCAAATAATGGATCTCAAGGCAAAAGTTCCAATGCCTATAAAGGTCGATCTAAATCTAGAGGCAAATACAAGTCTTGCAAATATTGTAAGAGGGATGGACATGAAATATCCGAATGTTATAAGCTGCAGAAGAAGGAAAAGAGAAATGGCACATACAAACCAAAAGATAACAAAGAAGATGAAGTTAATGCCAATTGTGCTTGTAATGATAGTTCTGACAATGAGATGCTTGTTGTTACCGTGTTTGCTGGATGTGCTGAGATTAAAGATGAATGGATACTTGACACTGCTTGCACTTTCCATATGTGTCCTATTAAAGATTGGTTTACAACCTTAGAACCCATAAAAGATGCTGGCTCAGTTTTGATGGGTGATGATTCGGCATGTAAAGTAGCAGGAATTGGTTCTATTCAGATCAAGATGTTTGATGGCGCAATCAGAACTTTAACAGATGTTCGGTTCATTCCCAACATGAAGAGAAATCTGATTTATTTAAGTGCTCTTGATGACAAAGGGTACAAATATTCAGGTGGAGGTGGTGTCTTGAAAGTCACAAATGGTTCTCTTATTGTAATGAAGGGAAATCTTAGGCAAACAAATGGCCTTTATTATCTTCAAGGCACTACTGTTTCAGGTAATGCTTCCCCTGTTATCTCAAATAATATTTCTGATTGTGATACTGCTAATCTTTGGCATATGCGTCTTGGACATATGAGTGAATTAGGTCTATCGGAGTTGAACAAGAGAGGACTTCTTGATGGGTACAACGCAGGCAAGCTGAAGTTCTGTGAGCATTGCATTTTTGGCAAGCATAAGAGAGTGAAGTTCAACACTGCAGTTCATACAACAGAAGGCATTCTAGATTATGTGCATTCAGACTTATGGGGACCGTCTAGGAAAGCATCCATGGGCGGTGCTTGTTACATGATGACAATTATTGATGATTATTCCAGAAGAGTTTGGCCTTATTTTTTGAAACATAAATCTGAAGCTTTTTCAGCTTTCAAAGAGTGGAAGACTATGGTTGAGAGACAAACTGAAAGGAAGGTAAAGAAGCTTCGGACTGATAATGGGATGGAGTTTTGTTCAGATGAATTTAATTCATTTTGCAAGGCTGAAGGCATTGTTAGGCACTACACCATACCTCACACTCCTCAGCAAAACGGGGTTGCCGAGCGTATGAATAGGACTATCATTTCTAAGGCTCGCTGCATGTTGTCAAACGCAGGTTTGGATAGACGTTTTGGGGCTGAAGCTGCTTCCACAGCCTGTTATCTCATCAACCGCTCTCCCTCTGTTGCTATTGGTAAGAAAACTCCGATTGAGGTATGGTCTGGTTCTCCAGCAAATTATTCTGAATTGAAAGTTTTTGGATGTATTGCTTATGCTCATGTTGACAATGGAAAGTTAGAGCCAAGAGCTGTTAAGTGCATTTTTCTTGGTTATAAGTCTGGTGTTAAGGGCTATAAATTATGGAATCCTGAAACAAGTAAGGTTGTAATTAGCAGAAATGTTGTGTTTAATGAATCTGTTATGTTACATGATATTCCATCTACTAATGATCTTGTTGAGAGTAAGCAGAAATCAAATGTCCAGGTGGAGCATATTATTGATACAGATGCTACATCAAACGCAGAAATTGAGGGACAAGATGAAGCACCCATTGTTGAGGATCCTCCAACAGTTATGCAACCACCGCAACAACCTATTGCAACAAACAGAACTAGAAGGAATCCAAAACCAGTAAGAAGGTTTATTGAGGAAGCAAATGTTGTTGCTTATGCGTGCGCTGTAGCAGAAGAAATAGAAGGTATTGCCGAGCCTTCTTCATATTCTGAGGCTGTTATCTCTAGTGATTCTGATAAGTGGATGGCTGCTATGCATGATGAGATGAAGTTACTTGAAAGAAATGACACATGGGACTTAATCAAATTGCCTAAAGAGAAGAAACTTATTCATTGCAAATGGGTTTTCAAGAGAAAAGAAGGTGTTTCTCCAAATGATAAGACAAGGTACAAAGCAAGATTAGTTGCAAAAGGTTACAGTCAGATTCCAGGTATTGACTATAATGAAGTTTTTTCCCCTGTTGTGAAACATAGCTCAATTCGCATGTTACTCGGTATTGTTGCTATGCATGATTATGAGCTTCAATAGTTAGATGTAAAAACTGCATTTTTACATGGAGAATTAGAAGAGGATATTTATATGCATCAACCTGAGGGTTTTATCATCCCTGGAAAAGAAAATCTTGTCTGTAAATTAAAGAAATCTCTTTATGGATTGAAACAGTCACCTAGGAAGTGGTATAAAAGATTTGACACTTTTATGCTATCTCAAGGTTTTAAAAGGTCCAATTATGATAGTTGTGTCTATTTGAAAATTACTACTCATTCAGCCATTTATTTGTTACTTTATGTTGATGATATGTTGATTGCTTCAAAAGACAAGGTGGAAATTGAAAATTTGAAAAGGCAGTCAAGTAGAGAGTTTGAAATGAAAGATTTGGGAGATGCTAAGAAGATTCTTGGCATGGAGATATCAAGAGATAGAACTTCTGGAAAATTATACCTAAGTCAGAGTGTGTATGTTAGAAAAGTGCTTCGCCGTTTTAATATGCTTGATGTCAAACCTGTAAGTACTCCTCTTGCTGCACAATTTAAATTGTCATCAGCCATGTGTCCACAATCAAATGAAGATATTGAGTACATGTCTAGAGTTCCCTATTCTAGTGCAGTTGGTTCACTTATGTATGCCATGGTTTGTTCGCGTCCTGATTTATCACATGCTTTAAGTGTTGTCAATAGATTCATGGCCAATCCTGGAAGAGAGCATTGGAAAGCAGTTCAATGGATTTTTAGATATCTTCATGGCACTGCAAATGCTTGTTTGCAGTTTGGTAAATCTAAAGAAGAACTTGTTGGTTATGTGGATTCTGATTTTGCAGGTGATTTGGATAAAAGGAGATCATTAACAGGTTATGTTTTCACCATTGGTGGCTGTGCTGTAAGTTGGAAAGCAACCTTGCAAACTACAGTAGCATTATCAACTACTGAGGCCGGGTATATGGCTATTTCTGAAGCATGTAAAGAAGCTATTTGGCTTAGAGGTTTATATTTTGAGTTTTGTGGAGATACATCTTGCATTACTATATTTTCTGATAGCCAGAGTGCTATATGCCTTACAAAGGATCAAATGTTCCATGAGAGAACTAAACATATAGATGTTAGGTATCACTACATTCGAGATGTTATTGCTAAAGGTGGTGTTAAAATTTGCAGGATAAGTACTCATGACAATCCCGCTGACATGATGACAAAGCCAGTTCCAATTACTAAGTTTGAGCTTTGCTCAAGCTTGGTTGGTGATACAGTATAGTCTTTAGGGACTATTAGAGCAAGGCAGATATTTACTTGTTGAAGGAGTTCGTTTTTTTTACTTCAAGATGAGAATTCGTCTCAAGGTGGAGATTGTTAATTTGCGATCCGAAATTCTCATTAGGATTGGTTCAGCTGATGTGTCATCTAAAGGATATTATTTAGTTCCTTAATTTACTCTCTTGATTGAGGATTGGTCCAGCTGATGTGTCACCTAAAGAATATTATTTATTTCCTTAATTTACTCCCTTGATTGAGGTATTTTCAGCAACCTCATTTAAAGGATAAAGAAGATTCTCTCTTGATTGAGACATTTATAGCAACCTCATCAAAAGGATAAAGGAGATTTTAATTTACTCTCTTGATTGAGATAAATGCAGCAACCTCATTGAAGGATAAAGAATATTCTTATTTTTATTCTTTCTCTCCTTATCTGAATGCATGAAAGTAGAATATAAATTTACTGCTATGGTTGATATGTTGAATAAGCTTGTAACAACTCCATCAATTGAATCAATAAAGTTTGCCTTTCTCCCGTGGTTTTTTTCCCACAAAGGGTTTTTCCACGTTAAATCTTGTGTGTGATTTTATTCTTTACTTGCTTCTTTGATCATTTATTTATTCACAATTTTCAATACATAAAACAATATAAATGATGACTGCGTCAAATCATCTAAGAAATCAAGAAAGGAGAGAAAAATAAGCGGCTAAGCTTAATATTTGGCAGTAAGGATATGAATTTGTGTAAGATTTATGTAATTTGTAATATTGAAGAAATTGTAAAATGCATTGATAATAAGAATTGAAGGAATCAATGTACATAGTTATCGCTTCATATTTATAGCGATATAAAGTGATTATGGGATAAACAGAAGCCCCAGGAAACAAAGAAATATAAGCCTATGCGGCAGTGTAAAGAGTAGGTCGGTTTGTATATGTTATCTCATATGACTATATGCTTAACACCCCGCCTCAAACCGATCTAGGGTTTTAATGTCTTCTGCTCTACGCCGCCACTGAAAACCTTCAATTCACTTCTTAATCTCTCAAAATTATTCTTGGATGAAGCTTTCATCAAAATATCGGTCTTTTGATAGGAGGCTGGTACGTGATTAATGACCAGCTTTCCTACTTTTGTTCGCTCTCTGATGAAATGGAGGTCAATCTCTATGTGCTTCATCCTCGAATGTTGTACGGGGTCACTGGATAGGGCAATGGTGCTCTTGTTGTCACACCAGATGAATGGCTTCTTCGTAAGCGAAAGCCCCAATTCTTTGATTAGGGTTTCAACCCAAATGATTTCAGCTGTGCCGATGCAATCGCTCTATACTCCGCTTTAGTACTCGATCTAGAGACAGTTGGTTGTTTCTTCATACACTAGGAAATTGGATTTGATCCCATGAAAAAATAGTAACCAGAAGTGGACCTCCGATCATCGGGGTCATTAGCCCAGTCCGCATCACTGTTAGTGCTTAAATTTATCTCCTTCCCTGCTTTTATTATTATAACATGATCCATTGTTCCTCATAAATAGCGTAGAATCCGTTTGACAGCCCCCCAGTGCTCACTTAGGGGATTAGCCATGAATTGGTATACCTTATTCAAGCTAAAACAAATTTCAGATCTTGTGATAGTTAAATATTGTAGAGCTCCAACTATACTACGATACTGTTTGTTGTTGTCAATAGCATATCCTTTGTGTTTAGATAGACACAAATTGCTAGTCATTGGTGTGGAGATGGATTTAGCTTTGTCCATATTAGCTCTAGCAAGTATTTCACATATGTATTTTCTTTGAGAT
The DNA here is from genome assembly GCA_030737875.1 of Allium sativum. Taxonomy (NCBI): domain Eukaryota; kingdom Viridiplantae; phylum Streptophyta; class Magnoliopsida; order Asparagales; family Amaryllidaceae; genus Allium; species Allium sativum. The sequence continues at coordinate 532,571,386 of CM060923.1, read as the reverse complement.
AGAAAAAATTCTGACTTTGACTTTCTTTGAACTAGAATGCCTAGAAAATAATTCACCTCTCCCATATCTTTGATAGCAAAAGTTTTGTTCAAATGAGATATGACTTTGTTAATTTCAATACTATCACTTCCTGTTATGAGAATGTCATCCACATAGACAAGTATATACACACTTCCTTGATTCTGGACTCTGGTGAATAGTGAACTATCTAATTTTGTTGCTGTGTAACCCAAACTAGCCAATGTGTCTTTTAGTTTAACATACCAGGCTCTTGAAGCTTGCTTTAGACCATAAATTGCCTTGTTTAGTTGACAAACATAATTCTCTTTTCCCTTACACACAAACCCTTTTGGCTGCTGCACGTAAGCACTTTCATGTAGATCTCCATTCAGAAAGGCATTACACACATCCAACTGTCATATATTCCATCCATTGCAAATAGCTATGGTTAAGATGATCCTGATAGTTGTAGGTTTAATCACAGGGGATAAAGTCTCATTAAAGTTAAACCCATATTGTTGAGAAAAACCCCTTGTAACTAATCTTGCTTTGTGTTTGTATATGTTTCCCTCAGCATCTCTCTTGAGCTTATAAGTCCATTTGCACCCCCACAACGTTCTAGCCTTTTGGTGCCATAACTAGATTCCATGTTTTATTTCTTATCAATGCTTCATATTCCTCATTCATGGCCTTGCACTAGAGTTTTTGTTTGACAACCTCTTCATATGTGACTAGTTCAATAGTGTCTGCATTCTCTGTAGTAGCATTGTAAACTTTTGGTTTAAAAATGCCACTTTTGGCCCTTGTGATCATATGATGTCCTTATGGTTGTCTTTGAGCATTTTTTTCATCACTGTCTGTGTCTGGTGTGTCATTCTCACTGCTTTGAACTTGATGGTTGTTGTTGTTGTGGCTACCATAATTTTGATGTTGATCATCATCATCACTTAAGTGTTCACTTGAACTGTATCCAGATCCGGTGCTGGAAACAGTTGGAGTAGCCAGTGTCAGCTGTGGTGTCCCTTTGTCATCAGATTGCACAGTCCATTCAGTTAATGTTGGAATAGGTCCCATTGTTGTTCTTGACTGGTCAATTTTTTGATTGCTTTTGTTTTTCTTGTCTGCAAAGGGAAACACACACTCATTAAAACCAATATGTCTCGACACAAATATATTTCCCTTGTCATCTAAGCACTTGTATCCTTTTTGGTTATCTACATATCCTAAAAAGGTACATGGGCTTGATCTTAGAGAATGTTTGTGGTTATTGTATGGTTTGAGGCATGGAAAACACAAGCATCCAAATGTTCTCAAGAATCTATAGTCTGGTTTGTTCCCAAACAGAGTTTCATGAGGACACTTGTGTTGTAAAATTTTAGTTGTCATCCTATTTATTAAATAAACACTTGTGCTAAATGCCTCATTCCAATACTTTAGGGGTAAGGAGGACATAGATAACAATGTTAATCATGTTTCCACTATATGTCTATGTTTTCTTTCTGCAATGCCATTCTGTTCAGATGTGTATGGGCAAGTGGTCCTATGAATGACACCTTTTTGGTTAAAAACATGTTTGAGAGGTAAGAACTCACTGCCCCCATATGTTTGCACAGTTTTGATATTACAGTTTAGTTGTTTTTCAATGAGATCCATAAATTGTAGCATTATATTATAAGTATCTAATTTGGATTTGAGAAAGAAAATCCAGGTATACCTTGTACATGCATCCACAATTAATAGATAATACCTGTGTCCTTGTCTTGAGCATACTGGTGCAGGACCCCATAAACCTAATGTAACTAATTCAAGAGGCTTATAGTAAACTATTTCAGATTTGGCAAAGGGTAATTTGTGGTTTTTTCCAAGTTGACAATGTGTGCAAATATTAGGAACATGTGAGTGTTTAAAAGGAATATTATTGCTTTTCAATATTTGCATTACAATGTCATAATTAGGATGTCCAAATTTACAATGCCAAGTATTTAAATCATTTCGGACACAACTGTCACTATCAGATTTATTAGAATCATTTTCATTGATGCTGCTAATTTGTATTTTAGCATTACAACACCATGTATTGTCTTCTTTACCCAATCTTGATTGCATGTTGTTGAATTTGTATAGACCATTACTCATCTTACCCTGTAATAATATGTCTTTGATTAGAATGTCTCTAATTAAGCAATGTTTGGGGTGAAACTAAAAATATACCTTATTATCATTAGTGAATTGGGACATGCTAATTAAATTTTTCTTAACTGTGGGAACCCTAAGAAGGTTATTAAGATACAGTTTTCTTTTCCCTTTGAAATATCCTGCCCCAATGTGAGATATATTCATAGTTTCACCGTTGCATGTATGTATGACTTGTGTACCTGAATAATTCTTGTTACCAAGATTCAAATTCTAAAGGTTTTTGGTTAGATGATTGGTTGCTCCTGAGTCTGGAAACCAGTCTTCAATATTTATGTCATCAGCTTTACTGTTGTCATCACTGCAAGTAGTTTGTGATGTAGAACCCTCTGAATTTGTTCTTCCTTGGTAATTAGCTTCTGCCATATTGACATTGATGCCTCTTTGACCACCTTGACTTTGTTGAACATTATTTACATCAGTATTGAATCTGAAATAGCATCTGTTGGCTGTGTGTCCTGGTTTGTCACATATCTGACATTTTACTCTGTTTGTGTTATTCGATCTACCTCTTCCTCTGCCTCTCTGATTGGGGTTGCCTTTTGGTCCTTACTGGTTGCCTCTGCCATAGCCAGGAACACTTCTTGGTTGGTTAACATTTCTTGAATTTGATGCTAGATTTATGCTAAATTCACTCTGAATGGCTTTTCTTTGTTCCACTTTACCTTCATGTGCCAACAGTGTTGAGTATACAGTTTGTATGTCAGGTAAAATGGGTTGTGTGGAAATGTATGTGACGAGGGATTCATATTCTTCATCAAGTCCATTCGTTAGTGTTAGAATTTGTTCACTATCTGAAATATGATGTCCAACAGCTTTGAGTCTGTCGCATAGGGTCTTCACTTTAGAAATATACTCACGCATACTCATATCACCCTTTCTTTCATTTTGAAATTCTCTCCTGTAGTGCATGATTCGCGCCGATGACTGTGAGTTGAAAATTTGTTGAATCGTAGACCAAATTTCATGATATGAACTGCAGCCTATAACTTGTGACAACAGATTTGTACTAATTGATGATAGGAGCCAAGAAGATAGTAAGTTATCTTGGTTTTGATGGTGAACAAATTCTGGATTGCTGATGATGTTGTTTAGTGCATCTGTTGTCATTGTAGGTAGTGTTGGATTGGTTCCTTTGACATAATCTTGAAGGTCGTATCCCTTCAAGGTTGTTTCAACTTGGAATTTCAACGTCAAGAAATTGTCCTCGTTGAGAGGAATAGTGATGACTTGGGTCTTCAGTTTCACTAGAGGCAAAGGGAAGGTTGGCGGTGGTCCATTGTCATCAGCTCTAGAGGTTGCTGACGATTGATCAACGCTGCCTCCTGCCATGGTGACAGAAGTTTGCGAATCAAAGACTGACCAAAATTGTATATGGCGAGGCTACTAATCAAGAAGTAGCAGCCTGTACAAAGACCACTCGAGGGTAACAGGAAAGACTCAGTGGTTCTTGCTTCCTTTGAGGATTCAAGAATTGCGGAGTTATACAGTGGGAATAAAAACCAAATGACGAGATCCAGAATCTCTAATGGTCGGAAGATGAACAGATGCAGCCGCTGTGAATACAATTCCAGCAAGGCACGACGCTGTTCAAAAACTGATAAGAATAATTGCTATGCAATCAGAAAGGGATGATCTACGATGATGAAAACACTCTGAGGAGACTTCATAAATCATCCTCTTCTTCTGAATAGAATAGGTGATTTTCTTAATTTGCCGTTTGGCTATTATGCTCTAATACCATGTAAGATTTATGTAATTTTTAATATTGAAGAAATTGTAAATTGTATTGATAATCCGAACTGAATGAATCAATGTACATAGTTATCGCTTCATATATATATATATATAGCGAAATAAAGTGATTATGGGCTAAACAGAAGGCCCAGGAAACAAAGAAATATAAGCCCATGTGGCAGTGTAAAGAGTAGGTCGGTTTGTATATTTTATCTCATATGACCATATGCTTAACAATTTGATTGTACTTGAAACTAAGATTATTTTATAAAGTTATTTTTATGTTGTTCAGTAAAAAATATATGTTATGTTTGCTATGTTTCTATTTAACTATATTATGATTGAAACAGTGACTATTTTAGATAGTTTAAGATCAACGCAGCGTCGCTTAACAATAAAGCAGTGAGGAATACAAAGAAACTTTAATACACGCAGGCGTAAGCAGTAATTTTTTGTCTCGGGTTATATATATATATATATATATATATAGACACACAAAAAATAATAAAAATACTATGTCTATTTATAGTGGTTCACTATCATCTTACGTTATACATTAGGTTGTCGTCTTTGTATTTGTAATGCGATTGATTAACAGCTTATTTAATGCGTATTTTCTTACAACACTGAATACTATTTTAAGACATTGCACTAGATTTAACCTTTGTAATATACTACTGGGTATGTTACGAATAATTAGTTCAACACCCAAATAAATATCCATTCATTCTAATAAAATTCATTGTATCGATATCATCCCTTCATTATTGGTTTGATACTAAATCATGTATGATATTTTATCATGTAGTTTCATTTCATGTGATAACTTTCAATAACCCAATTAAAATACCAAAAATATGAACTTAAAAACACTACGAAATCAGCTTTTGACTTATAAGAGATTTTTACCAAAGGGTGCTAAAGCCTTGTTTGCATCTTCTACACTCAATATACTGCACAACGACCAGCTTAGGAAGAGGGAAATGTATTGATGATCCCTTGGATGGACTAAGCTGAATATGAAGCAACAATAAGAATGATATTGTGATTACCTGTGGATCATAGGATATTTATTAATCACAAATGAAAGATATCGATGAGAGAGAAAAATCATAGAACGAGAATTATAACTCTAAAAATGCATTGCTAATATTGTTTTGAGTAGCCTAATTTGTAAGACATGGTAACCAGATAAATAGATATACATTTTAATTCAATTACACATACCATCTTCTAATATGAGAATGATAAATTGAACCAAGCGTGCCTCATAAATCTGCCTAATGTATAACGTTTGTTAGTTGAACTGTTGAAGAAGACATTATAGTTATATACCCATCAGAGAATTGGTTCATGTGTTTCAAAGATGCACTTATCCAAATGATGAATCATGATATTCAAAGTTCAAAAGAAAAAAAGTAGTTGTGTTACATGGAGGAAACACACTGTTGGGTTTACAATTGTCTATATGACTTTGGTGAATTAAAAATAAATTTGAAATAGAATCAAACTAGCATGATTAAAAACATGAGTTATACATTAAAGCTAAAGTTAAACGTACCTATTCTGGTTGATCTAATTTGAATTGCAAAAGATCTTGCGGATGTCCCAATAGCGATGGAAAATGGCGACCTGTGGAGAGATCTAATTCAAGAGCCCGTCGAACTGCATCACGAACCCAGATTGAAATATCTACACATAATAGAGTCTGCAAAAATATGTGAATAGACTACGATCATTACTTTATTCAAACCAGTAATGTGAAATGCATAAAATACAGTGTAACCTGATTTTTTTTATACATGTGAAGAACGAAAAAAGAAAAACTAAAACTAATTTAAACTAAAGAAGTATTGAGGAACAAATAATTCGCGTTTGACAGGCCATAGAAAAATATTCTTGTATGCTGAATAAAGTTTGAAAGCTATCTCAGTGGCTATCTTGATCGACGTACGATACAGTAGATTACTATGGAAAAACAAAAGTGAACACAATCTAATGGACCAGTGAACAATAATTTTTTTTCCTAGAATTAGTAAAGATGGACTGCTGTGGCATGTTGATCTTTGCAATATTGTAGTTCATAGCAAATATATTTAGAGCATGTAATGTCAGCCTATATTCTAGGTTAACAACTTAACAACAACAAATTGAATTAGTGTAAGAAATTGAATAAGGTATCCTTGCATGGTACTTTGTAGAGAACTTAATTCTTTTATATCAATGGAAAATAATTCTTTTACTTTAAATAATTAGCGGGACTGCCATTGGAACTATGTCAGTGATTAAAACGTAGTTGTAGTTGTTACTAGAGGTGTTGGATTCAAACATCTAGGTGTGAATCAATAGTTATGCGTAAAAAGTATGAGCTAGTGGGAAAAGAATTCAACCACATATTTCAGCTTCAAAGGATAATCTAGTTACCTTGCATAGAGCAGTATTACAAATTGATAAAGTCTAAATAAAATGTAGATAAATGTTCAGTTCACGTTGTCTAACACTGATGTAGAAAACATTGTATACTCAACTGAAATTGGTTATGAGCATCCCCTTTATGAATACAACTGAGTGTAACTGGATAAGGACTGTAACAACAAAATTGGGGGGAAAAATGATTTTTCATTTATACATTCATCCAAAGAACAATCGTAAATCTTAAGAAATGGTGCAAGTTAGAATAGGGGTTTTACCCCTAGTAGGATACACGGTTGGATCAACAAATTCAGTGCGTAACCCTTTCAACGAACATGAATAGTAGGCTACCTCATAGATGAAGCAACGTACCACAACCATCAGGAAGAGCGGTCAAAGAAGAGAAGAAATCGCTGCTGAGGCAGACATGAAAAGCAGCAGCTGTAGAAATTGGATGGCTACGATAAGCCTGTAATATTAGCACTTAGGTATGGGGATGAGGTAGAATGGAAAGAACAGGGATCGAAGTGGATGAACAAACAAATTCGACATTGTTAGGAAAAGAAAAGGGCTAAGGGGAGCCACGGCAGCAGATGAATTGAACAAACTCATGGATTGCATATATTGAGGTACAGGAATAGCGACTCAGAGAGGAGGAACTAATATTTAGATAGTAAGCTACGCAAGAAGAAAATAGATAATGGAATTATGGAAATAAGAAGGAAGCTGATGGATGGAAAAGAAGAGACGTAAAAAAAAAATTGTGACTTTTTATTTCTCAAAATAGCCGGAAGGATGAGACATTTTGCCTTCACTTGCAACTTTTGAGTTTTAATCATGGGAATTGCTCTGAGCAAAGCATTTGATACTCACTAATTATTATAATATAGTATAGATTCTTGGATCTTAAATTTTATCTTGCTAGGTCTACTTTAATAGATCTAATTTACTTGTGGTTAATCTATCATGTCACATTTGTGGATCTTAACCTTTATCTATGTTTGTGGTTAATTTGGATCTGTTATTATTTGGAGTGTTAAAACCTTGTCTAGATCTAATTCTCCATCTAGATCATCTTGTACCTATCATGTTGTGGTTAATTTAGATCTTTAATTAGTTAGACATATGAATCCTTATTTAGATCTGTTCATGCCTACTAGAACATCCTTATTATTTTAGATTTAGTTTTATTGTCACATGTTCACTAGATTTGTTTTTATATGTCCACCTTATAACTATGCCCATTACATGTCTATATCACTTTTGTTAGAATAACCATTTTTGTCATCTTCCCTTCACTTTTTCCCTTTTGACTTCATTTAGTCTGGCTACTTTTGAGCTTAGGCATGCTTCTAAATTTATGCGAATGCGTTAGATTGGGAACGAGGGGAAAAACATTATAATTTGAACATAATTGGAAAAAAGGGAAATTTGGCATAACTTGAATAATGTTTATGAACATGAATTTGCGCATATAATTCATTATGAACATAATTGGGTAAATGGGCATGAACACCTATAAAGACATAGGTATAATTAATTGTTTAACAATTAAAATGCCTATAGTTACAGTTATTAGAAACTTTAACTGCACATATGATACGAGATTAGATTGCATTTGTGGTGGAAGTCTGGCCGGACCCGACCGGCATATCCAGCAACCGCAAATGTTGAATCTAATGTGAGGGGCCTAAGTGCACAAATACGAGATGGGCTAAGACACAAGGTTAGGCCCAAATTATGGAAGAAGTCTTCCCGGATGGACATGGTAACGAATTGGAATACTTAACCTAGTGTGGGAGGTCTAGCCCATTATAACCATAAATGGGCATGGTAACGAATTGGAATACTTAACCTAGTTGAATCCATATGGATTGTGTGAACATAAACATGAATAGGGGCTAAGTAAACTTGGTTGAAAAATAGGAAGGTTAATTTAAGTATATCTGGGTTGGGTGGGTAATATTTAGATATAGGCCCACAAAACTTAGCCAATTGGGGGTTATGTATTAAAGACACCTTTTAGGGTAAGCATAACCTGTGGAAACTTTAGTGGGGATACAAGATAATGGGAAGAGCTTGTATCATCTTGTGTGGGGTACCCGTTTCAGTCAATAACCCATATAAGAGTGTCAAACGAGTACTCCGTCCTAGATCGGAGTTGGGACCCGCTTACTGGGTTGATTGTAAGAGATCGGGTCATGTGCGTGCATGGGCCGGGCAGAGGGGGGTAAGACGACCGTGACACTTGTAGATATGGGGCTGTGCACATCAGCGAAGGGTTGCCACTTTGGGATGTGATACATCCTACGTTGGGGCCGGCACAGAGTATCTACGCGGATTAGGGAGCCGATTGATTAGGGTAGTAGTTAGGGTACATCTGGACGTATGCCTAAGTCTACCACCTTACAGTGGAAGGGGTCATCTTATTCTAGTTATACTAGTAGTAGTGCTGAAACACCCCACCTCCGTTAGAGTCACTCTCAAAGGGAATGCCCTAATTTTGGTGGAGGTTTATAAGTATAAGTCACAGATATACAAGACAGATATAAGAACACATATTTGTAAACAGCGGAAAATCAACAAACTTTTATTTCATGAAAGCAAATACGTGCTACAACAACATCACCATAATTGTTTTACATCTTTTCCAAAAACATAACACTTACATAATCTGTCTTGATTACATTATTTAAAGAAGCATGAATAAAACATAGATAAACTGCAAAGGCCCCATAGTGGTTGTCCAAAGCCATAGTTTCAAACGAAAAGGTCCAAGCAATACATTTCTCTTCTTCAAGCTGGATGTTAAGGCTGGTCAAGCTGCAGTGTTCCCTCCCTGTGGACCTGGGGGGGGGGGGGAACGGAAGAAAAGAAGACGAAAGAAAAGTAGAGTCAGACATAAAGCCTGAGTAAGTCTAGTACTATTTTGTCTATGAATAAAGAACTGGGTATGATAAGTATAAACAAGAAGTGGGAAAGCACTATAACTTGGTTAAGTTGTCTAGGGTCGAATATACTATCGTACCCCATGTTAATCTCTGAACCCATATAAACTAGTTTCCAACTAGCACCCCATAATTAGGGTGATGTGATCTGTTCTATGATGATCGGCTCCTACTCGCATAATTACATGTGTCTTACGGCCCCCGATGTTGTAGTTACCTATGCTGGTCCCACCATGGGGTGTATCAAGTCCCATGGTGGCGGCCCGACACAATCCTAGAGTGCACAGGTATGCTACTGGTGTCCAGTGCCTTATTTTTCTGCGCCGGAGTGTGTGCACGCCCGCACCCCGTTAGAACCTACACTGCTACACCACCGCCGTCGATTTGACCTCTTACAATCAGCCCAGTAATCGTGCCCCACCCTGCCTAGTTTCAGGGTATCCTGATACACCTTCTAGGGTTACTGCTGAAAAGGGTCCCCCGTTACTAGGTTTTCTATCTCTAGCCAACATGCTAAGTTGGTTAAGTGTTTTCTAACCTAACCCCCACCAGTCCGTTTAGTTTAGCATGTCTCATTTTGATTAAGTTTTTAGACCACTTAATCCTAACAATCCTGACTCAGCTCTAATTGTCTTATTAAAGCCTTGACCTCTCACATTAGACAGGTATTGCTGTGGCTGCCTGTTGCCGGTTGGTTCCGGGCAGTCTTACGCCACAACTCAGTCTAACCTCGGGTCCTTATTGGGCTCCATGTTTAACCTCCCACATTGCATAGGTATTGTTGTGACTACTCGACAGCCGGGCGGTTCCGGGCAGGTTTACATCACAACTCAATCCAACCTCGGGTTAAACATATCGTATGTTCTACATTTACATATTTTGTCTTTCTTCTTTATTTTCTTATTTGCGGCCCATTATTAAGTTAATGGTGTAAAGGTTACACCAATCATGGGCCCAACCCATACTTGAATTTGGGCCCTTCTATTTTATATTTTCATTCATTAGTAATTTTAACCCAACGTTATTTTCCCCCGTTTAACACGTCCGTTTATTATGTATATGTTGGGCTTAGCCTTTTTAAGCCCAACTTAGCCATGCGAAAAGGGGAGGCTTAAAGCGAGATTACATACACAAAAAGGGGAAATGTGAATGCATGAACTTGCAATATGACGTTGGAAATACAAAATAGAAACTGGTGTACTTGCATAGTAGTGACATATACTTTGGTCATAAAGCATAAGTGACATGAATCAAACCATGTAAACTTGTAGTTAAGTTAAGAATATCACTATCGACACATAGGCTTTAACTACAACATAAACCTATATTTTTATTCAGGCATAATGTCAAACATAAGCAAAGCATGTTCATAAGACTACTACATGTTTACAAAGGTGTCTACTTTTGTGACTAATACAAAAGTATAGTTAAATTTGTTCACATAACCATGGCATAAATATTTCTAACATGAAATCATGACTTTTACTTTAGTCATGCAAACTTGCAAAAAGGGATTTTGAATCTAACCTAGCTATGTACCACATATGTCATCATATAATTCTTGTAAACAATATAAACTTAATTATGCAAAATATCAATCATAGCCTAGTCGTATTCATAAGTTTGCAAATAGGTTTTCTAGTACAAAAGCATGACTTAATACATAGATCATGATGCCAAATTTTCAACATAATTTCATATGGACTATGATAACCCAAACTTATTCCAATTACTTCACAAAAATGATGTTTGTATAAAAATACACATTATGATGGCATAGTAGCAAAACCCCAAACTTGCATGAGTTTCAATTAAACAACTGCATACATGTAGCTTCAACAAGGATTACATAATTTGCGAATATTCCAAACGTATACTTGCATAAAACTACCGCATGTAGTTTTTCATAACTGAATAACATAATTCGAGAATATCCAAATGTATACAATATTCCAAATCGATAAGAATCATAGTAACGCACAAATTATGAATTATTTATCACCACAATCAAGTATACAAACCAACACAGTTATTTGTTCATACCAAAGTAATACTCTACTTACAATGGTGAGGCGAATTCTCAAATTTAGGGATTTGAAGATGCGGTTTGATTTGATTGAGTTGCTTTATGCCTTAGAATTTGCCTCCTAATCCTCTCTCCAATTGGTGGCTACTCTTAGTCGTTCCTCAGCAACATGGCGACTTTGTTCTTATTTTTGAATGAATAGATTAGGGTTGAGTCTAGGGTCCTTTTTATAGGGGTTATGAACTGATTAGGACCATTGATGTTGCTTGGATTGATCGTAGCCATTCATCCTAAGGAGAGACCAATTAGAGCCTGCCACCTAGCCCTAATGACAAAGCAGACTACAGAAAATCGACCAACATAGAATAGGCCAACCAGGTTGGACTGGGTTCGACCTGGCTCTGGACCAGGTCGACAGCCCTGTCGACAGCCCTGTCGACCTGGTTAGACCAGGTCGACAGCCCAGTCGACCTGGGTGCGTTAGGCAGGTGTTTTTCCGCCCTGGCCCATTGGGCCCGATTTTGGAATTTTAAACTGTTTTATTCTGTTTGAATTTTAAACTTAATTCAGAAACTTCCGAAGGCCATATCTTCTTCATACGGACTCCGTTTTTCGAAAACTCGGACTCTATTTCGCGTATTTTTCCGAGACGAACGCAATGGCGTATCCCGTTTCCCTTAGTTCTTTGATTTCAAATTGATTATACTTTAATTTGTGAATTTCACAGTTATAGAATTCGCGGGGTGTTACATTCTCCCCCACTTAAAAGGATTTCGTCCCCGAAATCTTCAAGTTAGGAGGAATGTATATCCTAACATCCAATCATCCATCTACTCATCCATCAAACACGAGCATCCATTGTCCTTAAAAGACTTCTAATGCTTCATGATCATATGCGAAGTGTGTGTGTACATGTACTTATCTAATGCAAAATCAGGCGGTCTACTGATTCAGTTGACCTCCTTAATGCGAATTATGTAAGTGCCATGAATCCATTATGTATGCAAATCTTCCTATTCTTGATTCTACATGAGTGCACAATCATTCAATACAAATGCAACATCCACATGACAACACATTAAAGTTCAACCACATATGAATGCACACATACATGCATATGCAATATGAAGTGACTGAGCCGATCTAAACCCTAGATTGTGTGTGTATATGCAACCACGAGCAACCACTAGCAATCACTTGCAACCACTTGCAACCATCATCCATAACATGTTTCAATTACATGTTTCCATCCAAAGGGTTTCTACCTAAAAGATAAGGTCGAGGAAATATACCTAAAAAGATAGATAAAAGCGCAACTTAAGGAAAATGAAAGATCAAGGATGTACCCTCGAACAGAAAAGGGTAGGCAGTGCGTATTCTAGCTTCAGTTTCCCAAGTCGCGTCTCCCTCGGCGTCGCTCCACTGAACTTTGACGAGCTTGACTTCGCGGTTGCGTAGCTTCTTCACTTCCGTTCCCAATATGCGGGTTGGAACTTTTCTTATGGTTGCTTCGCGTTCCACTTCGGCCTCTTCGAGGATATTTGGCTCTACCACCTCGGCTGACTCATGTAGACATTTTCGGAGATGTGAAACGTGAAAAACGTTGTGGACTCCGGCCAACTTCTCGGGTAGCTCTAATCTATAGGCCATTTTCCCAATTTTCTCGATGATAGGGAATGGCCCTACGAACCTTGGTGCTAGCTTTCCTGTGGTTCCAAAACGAACAACGTTTCTTAGTGGTGATACCTTGAGAAAAACTCTGTCCCCAACCTCAAATTCAAGGTCGGTCCTTCTCTTGTCGGCATAGGACTTTTGTCTGTCTTGGGCCGTCTTCATCCTTCTTCGTATTAAGTCTACTTTCTCTGAAGTCTCTCGGATCATATCTGGTCCAAGTATGAGCTTATCAGTAGACTCCCACCAACAAGTGGGCGATCGGCACGATCTTCCATATAAAGCTTCGAAGGGCGCCATTCCGATGGTTGCTTGATAGCTGTTGTTGTAGGCAAATTCCACCAAAGGAAGGTGGTCTTCCCATGTCCCTCCGAAGTCAAGGACGCATAGCCTTAAAAGGTCTTCCAAAACTCTGTTCACTCTCTCTGTTTGGCCGTCGGTTTGGGGATGATAGGCTGTGCTCAAGCATAACTGCGTTCCTACTGCTTCTTGCAAACTCCGCCAAAACTCACTGGTGAAGATGGGGTCTCGGTCACTAACAATGCTAGATGGTATTCCATGGAGTCGAATGACTTCCTTGAGGTAAAGTGATGCTAGGGATAAGGCAGTTCTTTTACTTTTGACAGGTAAAAAGTGGGCGCTCTTAGTAAGCCTATCCACTATTACCCAAATGCTAGTGTTGCCTCTCCTAGACCTAGGCAGCCCATCGATGAAGTCCATTGAGATGCTATCCCACTTCCACTGCGGGACCTCCAGAGGATGTAGCAGTCCGCCAGGCTTTTTCTGTTCCTCCTTAACCTGTTGGCACACCATACACTTAGAAACGAACTCTGCCACGTCCTTTTTCATGCCGTTCCAGAAGAAAGTCCTTTTTATATCTTTGTACATTTTATCTCCGCCTGGGTGTATCGTCATCTTGGAGTGATGTGCTTCCTCGAGAACCTTCTTTACTAAATCTTTTATCTGTGGGACGCATAGTCTTCCGTCTCGCCTTAGCAAACCCTTATCGTCGATGGAGTATCTATTGAGGTGACTTGAAGTCTCACCCCTAATTAGCCTATCAATTGTTTCCGCAAGCTGAGGGTCTTCGCGTTGTGCTGTCCCTACTGAATCCACTAAAGTTGGGCGCACTTCGAGAGATGCTAGCAAGCCTGGTACAAAATCGGAGGAAGGCCTAAAGTCGAAGCTGGCTATAAACTCTAGGCTTTGTCTTTCAACAAACAACGGGCTTAGGGTCAATTTCTTTCGGCTCAACGCGTCTGCCACTACGTTGCCTTTGCCCGGAGTGTAGGAGATTTCGAAATCGTACGAGGCAAGAAACTCCATCCATCTTTGTTGCCTCAAGTTAAGATCCTTCTGCGAGAAAAGATATTTCAACGATTTATGGTCAGTGTAAAGTTCGAACTTCTCACCTAGGAGATAGTGTCGCCAAGACTTGAGTGCAAAGACGATGGCGGCTAACTCAAGATCGTGGGTTGGGTAGTTCTTTTCGTGCACTTTCAACTGCCTCCCGCCATAAGCTACTACCCTTCCTTCTTGCATTAAGACGGCGCCTAACCCTGTCCCACATGCATCCGTATAAACAGTAAACATCTTGCTCCCATCTGGTAGCTTCAAAACTGGGGCTGTTGTGAGAGCCCTTTTCAGTCGTTGGAAAGCAAACTCGCAATCCAAGTCCCAATTAAACACTAGATTCTTCTTGGTCAATTTCGTGAGCGGAGATGAGATTTTCGCAAAATCCCTTATGAATTTTCGATAGAAACCCGCTAGTCCTAGAAAGCTTCGGACCTCAGTTGCATTCCTTGGTGTCTTCCAATCCTGTACCGCCACTACCTTAGCAGGGTCCACTGCTAACCCTTGTTTGGATACTATGTGCCCAAGGAACCTCACCTCTTCTCTCCAAAAGTGGCATTTGGAGAATTTGGATTTTAGTTAATGGACTCGCAAAGTTTCCATGATTGCCCTTAGGTGCTGAGCATGTTCTTCTTCACTTTTTGAGAAGATAAGGATATCATCTACGAAGACCACTACGAATTTGTTGAGGAAATCTCTAAATACCCTACTCATCAGGTCCACGAAGTAAGCAGGTGCATTTGTCAAGCCGAAAGGCATGACAAGCCATTCAAAGAAGCCGTCTGGGGTTCTAAACGCTGTTTTATCGATGCTATCTTCAGCCACCCTTAGCTGATGAAAACCGGTTGCTAAATCGAGTTGGGAGAAAACAGACGCTCCTACAACCTGGTCAAATAAATCGTCAATTCTAGGGAGAGGGTGCCTATTCTTTTTCGTTAGCTTGTTGAGCTCCCTATAGTCAACACATAGACGGAGTGAACCATCCGCCTTTGTAGCGAACACCACCGGAGCGCCCCATTCTGAAATGCTCCTCCTAATGAACCCCTTTTCTAGAAGCTCTTTAATCTGTTTACTGAGCTCTTTCCTTTCTCGTGGAGCCATGTGTCTAACGGGTAACGCAACGGGCTTTGCATTATCTACAAGATATATGCGGAAGTCTATTTCCCGCTTCGGAGGCAAGCCCTTCACCTCTTCGAAGACATCCGGATATTCCCGGACCACTCTAACTGATTGCAAATTTTCAACAGAGGCATCTAGCGATTCTAGATAACTAAGCATAACCGCATACGAGGGATTACAAGAAATTTCCAAAGTATTACCGAGCTGGGTTAGGAGCCTAACAACCCTTTTCTCACAATCAAGGATGGCCCCATTACTGGATAGCCAATCCATACCCAAAATCAAACCATAACCCGAAAAGCCCAAAACAAAGGCACTACATTGAAATTATACACTTAGAATAGAGATTTTCAATCCCACACAGATCATAGACAAATGAGCTGGGCCCCCAATTGGGTTTGAAACAATTAAGGGGTCCTCTACCATACTAGTTTTTAGGTGCAGAGATTCTACTAGAGCAGATGAGATAAAGGAGTGTGATGCGCCAGAATCAAATAAAGTGCGAACGGGGTGATCATAAAGATAAACTACGCTTTCTACAGAAGTATTTATACCTCGCTGTTGCAGAGGTGGCGCTTCCAGCACATGAACCTGTGCCCCTGGGGTGGATCCAGCCCTCTGCCCCTGTCCTCGTTTTTTGGGCAGTCCTTAGCCCTGTGGCCTGTCCCACCGCAAGAAAAGCACCCACCATTCTCCTTGGCCTTCTTTTTCCGGCAGTCCTTTACTAAGTGCCCCACTTTGCCACAGAAATTGCACTTCCTCTTCTCTTTGTTGCCTTTCCCGCCCTTCTTAAAGTCTGTCTTCTTAGGCTGCAAACCCTCTTTCTTCCCCTGACAGCTTTCTTCCTTTGTCTCCTTCTTGCCCTTATCCTCTTCATTCAGCAATGCCATTTGCACCAATATTTCATACGTGGCTCCCATGGGTATATGGGTCATGGCCAAACTGTGTAATGGCTCATTCAACCCTTTGACGAAACGGAGAGCCTTCTTGTGCGGGGTGTTAACTAGGTCAAGCCCAAACCTAGCCAGCTCATCGAACTGATTCACATACTCTCTGACTGTCTTGTCCCCTTGCTTAAGAAATAAGAATTTTTCCAACTGCAAACTTCTTTCCGCATCTGAGAGAAATTTAGTCTCAAACCTAGCCCTAAAGTCCTCCCATGTCTCTACTGGTCTTTCAGCATTAGTGACTTCCCACCAGTAGGAAGCCTCGCCCTTCAATAGCCACACTGCCAATTGTACTTTTTGTCTATCCTCTACCTCAAAGATGATGAATAGGTCCTCAGTTTCTTTCAGCCAATTTCTAGCTGCCACGAAGGACTCAGTTCCATGGAAATCCCTTCCTCCCATAGCTTTAAAATCTTTACATATCTTAGCAAAAGTGTTTCCCCGTGGAGGAGGTGGAGGAAAAGGTGCTGCTGCAGCTGGATGATTTCCGGCAGCTGGGGGAGGAGGAATGGTAGGACCTGGCTGAGTGGCTCTTGCTTCTAAGAACCGCCTAAACCAACCAGGTATTGGCACCCCTTCTGGCAAGTTAAGGTCTTCAGACATGCTGAAACAAAAAGGATAGATTCAAAACGAAGGATAAGAGATAGTACCTATGGCTTTGGGGAGTGGACTTTGCCTTTTAGAATAAAATAATATTTTTCTTTTAAAAATGCTTCTTTAAAATTTCCTTTTTGAAAATAATTTTTTAAAACTTTTTTTATCATATCTGGTAAACCTATGCTCTGATACCAAGTGAAACACCCCACCTCCGTTAGAGTCACTCTCAAAGGGAATGCCCTAATATTGGTGGAGGTTTATAAGTATAAGTCACAGATATACAAGACAGATATAAGAACACATATTTGTAAACAGCGGAAAATCAACAAACTTTTATTTCATGAAAGCAAATACGTGCTACAACAACATCACCATAATTGTTTTACATCTTTTCCAAAAACATAACACTTTCATAATCTGTCTTGATTACATTATTTAAAGAAGCATGAATAAAACATAGATAAACTGCAAAGGCCCCATAGTGGTTGTCCAAAGCCATAGTTTCAAACGAAAAGGTCCAAGCAATACATTTCTCTTCTTCAAGCTGGATGTTAAGGCTGGTCAAGCTGCAGTGTTCCCTCCCTGTGGACCTGGGGGGGGGGGGAAACGGAAGAAAAGAAGACGAAAAAAAAGTAGAGTCAGACATAAAGCCTGAGTAAGTCTAGTACTATTTTGTCTATGAATAAAGAACTGGGTATGATAAGTATAAACAAGAAGTGGGAAAGCACTATAACTTGGTTAAGTTGTCTAGGGTCGAATATACTATCATACCCCATGTTAATCTCTGAACCCATATAAACTAGTTTCCAACTGGCACCCCATAATTAGGGTGATGTGATCCGTTCTATGATGATCGGCTCCTACTCGCATAGTTACATGTGTCTTACGGCCCCCGATGTTGTAGTTACCTATGCTGGTCCCACCATGGGGTGTATCAAGTCCCATGGTGGCGGCCCGACACAATCCTAGAGTGCACAGGTATGCTACTGGTGTCCAGTGCCTTATTTTTCTGCGCCGGAGTGTGTGCACGCCCGCACCCCGTTAGAACCTACACTGCTACACCACCGCCGTCGATTTGACCTCTTACAATCAGCCCAGTAATCGTGCCCCACCCTGCCTAGTTTCAGGGTATCCTGATACACCTTCTAGGGTTACTGCTGAAAAGGGTCCCCCGTTACTAGGTTTTCTATCTCTAGCCAACATGCTAAGTTGGTTAAGTGTTTTCTAACCTAACCCCCACCAGTCCGTTTAGTTTAGCATGTCTCATTTTGATTAAGTTTTTAGTCCACTTAATCCTAACAATCCTGACTCAGCTCTAATTGTCTTATTAAAGCCTTGACCTCTCACATTAGACAGGTATTGTTGTGGCTGCCTGTTGCCGGTTGGTTCCGGGCAGTCTTACGCCACAACTCAGTCTAACCTCGGGTCCTTATTGGGCTCCATGTTTAACCTCCCACATTGGATAGGTATTGTTGTGACTACTGGACAGCCGGGCGGTTCCGGGCAGGTTTACATCACAACTCAATCCAACCTCGGGTTAAACATATCGTATGTTCTACATTTACATATTTTGTCTTTCTTCTTTATTTTCTTATTTGCGGCCCATTATTAAGTTAATGGTGTAAAGGTTACACCAATCATGGGCCCAACCCATACTTGAATTTGGGCCCTTCTATTTTATATTTTCATTCATTAGTAATTTTAACCCAACGTTATTTTCCCCCGTTTAACACGTCCGTTTATTATGTATATGTTGGGCTTAGCCTTTTTAAGCCCAACTTAGCCATGCGAAAAGGGGAGGCTTAAAGCGAGATTACATACACAAAAAGGGGAAATGTGAACGCATGAACTTGCAATATGACGTTGGAAATACAAAATAGAAACTGGTGTACTTGCATAGTAGTGACATATACTTTGGTCATAAAGCATAAGTGACATGAATCAAACCATGTAAACTTGTAGTTAAGTTAAGAATATCACTATCGACACATAGGCTTTAACTACAACATAAACCTATATTTTTATTCAGGCATAATGTCAAACATAAGCAAAGCATGTTCATAAGACTACTACATGTTTACAAAGGTGTCTACTTTTGTGACTAATACAAAAGTATAGTTAAATTTGTTCACATAACCATGGCATAAATATTTCTAACATGAAATCATGACTTTTACTTTAGTCATGCAAACTTGCAAAAAGGGATTTTGAATCTAACCTAGCTATGTACCACATATGTCATCATATAATTCTTGTAAACAATATAGACTTAATTATGCAAAATATCAATCATAGCCTAGTCGTATTCATAAGTTTGCAAATAGGTTTTCTAGTACAAAAGCATGACTTAATACATAGATCATGATGCCAAATTTTCAACATAATTTCATATGGACTATGATAACCCAAACTTATTCCAATTACTTCACAAAAATGATGTTTGTATAAAAATACACATTATGATGGCATAGTAGCAAAACCCCAAACTTGCATGAGTTTCAATTAAACAACTGCATACATGTAGCTTCAACAAGGATTACATAATTTGTGAATATTCCAAACGTATACTTGCATAAAACTACCGCATGTAGTTTTTCATAACTGAATAACATAATTCGAGAATATCCAAACGTATACAATATTCCAAATCGATAAGAATCATAGTAACGCACAAATTATGAATTATTTATCACCACAACCAAGTATACAAACCAACACAGTTATTTGTTCATACCAAAGTAATACTCTACTTACAATGGTGAGGCGAATTCTCAAATTTAGGGATTTGAAGATGCGGTTTGATTTGATTGAGTTGCTTTAAGCCTTAGAATTTGCCTCCTAATCCTCTCTCCAATTGGTGGCTACTCTTAGTCGTTCCTCAGCAACATGGCGGCTTTGTTCTTATTTTTGAATGAATAGATTAGGGTTGAGTCTAGGGCCCTTTTTATAGGGGTTATGAACTGATTAGGACCATTGATGTTGCTTGGATTGATTGTAGCCATTCATCCTAAGGAGAGACCAATTAGAGCCTGCCACCTAGCCCTAATGACAAAGCAGACTACAGAAAATCGACCAACATAGAATAGGCCAACCAGGTTGGACTGGGTTCGACCTGGCTCTGGACCAGGTCGACAGCCCTGTCGACAGCCCTGTCGACCTGGTTAGACCAGGTCGACAGCCCAGTCGACCTGGGTGCGTTAGGCGGGTGTTTTTCCGCCCTGGCCCATTGGGCCCGATTTTGGAATTTTAAACTGTTTTATTCTGTTTGAATTTTAAACTTAATTCAGAAACTTCCGAAGGCCATATCTTCTTCATACGGACTTCGTTTTTCGAAAACTCGGACTCTATTTCGCGTATTTTTCCGAGACGAACGCAATGGCGTATCCCGTTTCCCTTAGTTCTTTGATTTCAAATTGATTATACTTTAATTTGTGAATTTCACAGTTATAGAATTCGCGGGGTGTTACAAGTGCAGAGTAATCATTAGAGAAGCATGTACACTTTATCCTGTTTATATTGTTTACCTTGTCATATCTGCCTCATATATTGATTATCTTTCTTATCCACTTTATATGCCTGTCATGATACTTTTATTTACTTAATAAAAGTAACTAGACTCGCAAGACTTTATGTCTGACCCTTTTTATTTCCTCTTCTTTCTTCCATTTCCCCCTCCCCCCAAGTTCTCTGGGCGGGAACACTCAGGTGTGACCGTGATTCTGCTTACATTTTGCTCGAGTTGCTTAGATGTATAGCTCAAATTAACAACTGCATTTTATATATCAGAAGATCGTAAAATATATTTGTTTTATTCTCTAAGGGTTGGATCATTCTCATCTTTTAATATGTTGTTTATGGGCATGTGAGACAAGTCCATAATTTTTACCGATTTTGTTTGTGACCATTTTTCCCCCTTCAGCCTTGTACATGGCATAACTTTTGACTCAAGTCGAATTAGAGGGTGAGACCCATGCCATTGGAAAGGAATCGATGGTTGCCTTTCCGTAGAGTGGTTACATTAAGGATTTGGCTCAGCGTTTTGGTAGAAATCGTTGTTTTAAGGTTTTTCGGTTGGCTATTCGGGTTTTGAAGCCTTAGTTGAATCCTATAAACAGGGGGTGAGAGTGGAGGGAAAAGGTTTACTTTTTCCCATTCTCTCATTTGAAGGCATTTTATCTCCTTCTTCCTCCTACACCTTTCCACCATTAAAAATCCAAATCTAAAGGAGGAAATCGAAGATCTACGCCATCCAAGGCAAGATCTACATCATATCAAAGGCAAATTCATCGGATCGAGGGTTTGATTCGGAGTGCTCGCTGTCCGTATTCTTATTTCTATCGTTTTAGATTGTTTCAGCAAATCGGTGAGTGATTTACATCTCTCACATGAATGCAATGAAGTACATGAGTGTTTGTGCATGTTTCTCATCAAATTATGATGTTTTATCATAGATTCACACCATTATAAGTTCATTTTCATATGCATCACCCTATGATCTAATCTAACAAGTTTTATTCATTAGATTCAGGTCATTTTACATGTTTATGCTAATTAGATCTCTCATTTTGATCATATGTTCATTTTAATTGTTTTTGGGTGAGATTTACATCATTTTTGTGGTAATTGTCATATTCATGTGGTTAGTAATGTTATGATATGTTTATGATTGTGTTTGATGATTTCATTGAGTTGGTTTCCTCGGATTCGTCATTTGGCGAAGTTTTGGTCGAAATAGGAGTTGAATTGCAATATGCAGAAATTTGGATCAGTGGTAGAGTCAAATTTGGATCTGGCGGTAGAGTCAAATTTGGATCTGGCAGTAGAGTCAAATTTCGACCTGGTGGTAGAGTCAAATTTGGATCTGGTGGTAGAGTCAAATTTGGATCTAGGGGTAGAGTCAAATTTGGATCAGGTGGTAGAGTCAAATTTGGATCTAGTGGTAGAGTCAAATTTGGATCGGGTGGTAGTGTTTAATTTGGATCGGGTGGTAGTGTTAAATTTGGATGGTGTGACTTCGATGTAAATTCGAGTAGGAAGGTTCGAAGTGTTGGATGTGTTCGTTGATCAAGGTGGAACAAGGAACGAGGTGGCAACTCAAATGTTGTTAGTTAGTGGATAATGGTTGCTCGAGAAGGTCGCTTGAGTAGTAAATAGCCGTCAAGGTTGGATGACTAGAAATATTGAAGGTTGAGAGATTATCGTTGTCATAAGTTCTAGCATGCTCAAAGTAGGGGCACGATGGGGGCACCTAATAGACCAGAAGGTTGCTGGTCGAGTACCTTGGGTATCGTTGAAAGGCCGAGTTGTCATGGTTGGACATATGGAGTTTATGCTAAAACTAGGTTTACCATTAGCCCTTGACATATGGCAAGGTTGGCCATCATACGATTAACAGTGATTTCAAAGCAGGATTGGAGGTGACACCCAGAGTCAGTCATGGATGGTTGGTTGTTCTGCGTGAGACTTACATAATCTGGATGTCATGTGTGTGTTTTCCATGATTGAATGGGTGTTCTGGTTTCCATGGATGAATGGTTGAATTGTTATTGTAAAGGCTATCACTATCCGATGTGGGGAAGATAAGGTTGAGTTCTTCTCTGGTGTCGTGGGTAGATTAGTATGTTTATCTATCCTTTCTCATACACTTATTGTTGAAGTTTGTTAGCTGTTTTATCGCTCACTAAGACTGTTTTCTGACTCAAGGTTTTATGTTTCCCCTTATTACCTTGGGCCGTTCATCTGGTTGTGGATGGGCAGACTAAGTAGCAGGTGACAGGTGATGCTTTAGTGAGGACGATGGTGCTGATCGGTGGCCAGCAGGAGGCTCGCGTTCTAGTTTTACTGCAATCTAATAATTGGGTTTCCACTGTTTGCTTTTCTGAATAATGTAGTGAGGTAACTTTGTATAAACACTATTTCCAAGTTCGTGGATATTACTTTCTGGTTGTATGAATGTCTTGTTTTTCTGCTTCACTATTACTACCTGTTGTATATGTTCTATTATATGTTATCCTTGCACTGTGAGTTTACGACAGGTTCCGCTTGTGTTTACCTACGCTGATGATCGTCCATGACTGCCTTGCACATCTTTCAGCGCATTATTTCTTTTGTATAGTGCAGGGGTTATGGGCGATCATCACATTTGGTATCAGTGCTCTAGTCAACGATTTTTGGCCAAAGTTCAAGGACGTAATCATGTATGAGAGACGTACTTATAGATTTCAGTTGGATGCTTACTATATATATTAGCATATATGGTAGTAACAGTTGTTTTCCTTTAGCAGTTTTTCTTGAAGTGACTAATTATTCTAAATTGCAGATTTAGAATGAGTAGACGAGAAACAAGACACGGTGCTAGGGGAGCCAGTACTGGAGGGGGAAATGATGGTGAACCTAATTATCCGGCCAAGTTTGAAGCCATGGCAGAAGCAGTTATGCGAAGGGTACCCGCTCCAGTGGCGGCAACGGTAGATGTTGGTGAGCGAGTTCCTAGAGTAGTAGATTTTGCAAAGCTGTGTAAGGACTCTACATCTCTAGGAGGAAACCATTCAAGGGAACTGAACCAACTGAAGAGGTTCAGAGGTGGATGGATTCAAGTGTTCGAATCTTTGGAGACTTGGGTATCGAGGATGCAATAAAGAGAAAACTTGCATCAAGGCAACTGCAGAATAGGGCCATGGAATGGTGGAATTCTGTTACACTCGAGACTCCAGAGAAAGAAATTTTATGGGAGCTATTCCAAGCTAAGTTTGAAGCAAAGTTTATCTCCACCACTCAGAAATCTACGATATTCAAGAATTTCGTAGAGCGGAAACAAAATGGTCGTTCTGTGCTTGACTATATTTCTGATTTCGAAGCTTTGTCTAGATATGCTCGTTCATACATTGATGCACCATATCAGAAGAACGAGAAGTTTGTCTTGGGTTTGGATGCTTATATCGGAAAATCTTTAGTGGACTATCTTGATGATTCATTTGAGAAGATTGTGGAAAAAGCTCTTCGTCATGAGAGCTTGTTTCCTAAGGAAGAAAATGTTGTCGCTGCCACCAAAGAGGCTCAGAAACCACAGAAAGGTGGTAATAATAAGAAGCGGAAGCAGCAACAACAAAAGGGAAAAGATGGACAAAAGAAACCCAAGAGTGAGGTGGTTTTTTTAACTGCCAGCAGAAAGGTCATTTTGCTAATGAGTGCAAGAATCCCAAAGCTGAGAAGAAGTGCTTCAAATGTGGGAAGCTTGGGCATGAGAAAAAGGATTGTCCGGAATCAGCTAAGGGCAAGCAGATTGTAAAGGCATATGCTTTGGAAGCCATGCCATCTTCTTGGAGAGCTCCTACTGCAGAGGAGAAGGAAAATGGTGTCGTGGTGCAAGGTACTCTTTTTGCTAATGGTGTTTTAGTTCGTGTGCTTTTCGATACTGGAGCATCGCATTCTTTCATTTACTATGAGCTTGTGTGTCTCTTGGGTTTGGAACCTGAGATTTGTGATAGACCCTTCATAATGACCAATCCAATTGGGGGTTCGTCAAATCTTTGGATGATATGTCGTGGTCTAGTGTTGTCGAGCCATGGTTGCTCTTTTGTGTGTGACTGCTTTGTTCTTAACTTTGTTGGGTTTGCAATCATCTTGGACATGGATTGGCTCAAGAGGTATGCGGCAAGGGTGAATTGCGAGAAGCTAGATGTGAGGGTTGGGGATGTGGAAGGGCGAAAGGTGTTGATTAGATATAAGCGCGAAGACAAGGTCGCAAAGATGGGGCCTTCGTGAGTTAACTATATTCGCTTGGGATTCCACAAGAAGACCTGTCATCAGTGCTGATCATTAATGAGTATGTAGATGTCTTTGACGAGGTCAAAGGGTTGCCGCCGCATCGTGAGATCAAATTTAGGATCGATTTGGTCGAGGGTGCTAGACTAATCGTTATGCCTCTTAGGCGGATGGTGCCTAGGGAACAGCAAGAGTTAGAGGCGCAAGTTCGTGACCTTTTGGGAAAAGGATTCATTCGGAGGAGTATTTCCGAGTGGGGTGCACCTGTTGTATTTGCAACCAAGGCGGATGGCTTGTTAAGACTGTGTGTGGACTATCGTGAGCTGAACAAGGTGACAAAGAAAAATAAGTATCCGCTGCCAAGGATAGACGACTTGTTTGATCGACTTCATGGAGCCAAAGTGTTTTTTCAGATGGATTTGGCAACGGGATTTCACCAGTTTAGGGTGGCTAAGGATAGTGTGCCAAAGACTGCTTTTAGGACACCATCTGGTTTCTTCGAATGGTTGGTGATGCCATTCGGGTTGACTAACGCACCAGGTATTTCGTGGATCTTATGAATAGGGTGTTCAGAGATCAGTTGAACAAGTTTGTGCTTGTGTTCGTGGATGATATTCTAGTTTACTCCAGAAATGAGGAAGAACATAAGACGCACTTGAGATTTGTGTTAGAGATCTTGCGGAAGCATCAGCTTAAGGCTAAGTTCTCAAAGTGCCACTTTTGGAAGGATGAAGTGAGGTTCTTAGGTCATGTAGTTTCTGGAAAAGGGATAGAGGTTGACCCCGCTAAGGTTGCAGCAATCCAGGACTAGGATCGACCTAAGAATGCGACCGATGTTCGGAGTTTCCTTGGGTTGGCAGGATATCACCGATGGTTTATCAAGGATTTCTCCAAAGTAGTTGCACCGTTGACAGGATTGACGAAGAAGAACCAAGTGTTCATATGGTATGGCACCATACGAAGCGTTGTATGGAAGGCCTTGCAATTCTCTAGCATGTTGGCTAGAAACTGGAGATAAGTTGGTAATTGGGCTTGAGATGATTAGAGAAACCTCGGATTGTATCGAGATAGTTCGGCAACGAATGAAGGCAGCCCAGGAATGTTAGAAGAGTTATGACAACAAGCTTCGTAAGGACTTGGAATTCGACATAGGCGATATGGTTTTCGTGAAAGCTTCGCCGTTGAAGCACATGGTTAGATTTGGTAAAAAAGGAAAGTTAGCTCCAAGGTTTGTTGGACCATTTCCGATAGTCGAGCGAATTGGAAAGCTTGCATATAGATTGGAGTTACCCGAGAAGATGCAGAGTTTGCATAATATGTTCCATGTGTCGTTTCTACGGAAATTCGTGCATGATTCGAATATAGTGGTATCTCCAGAGCAGTACGAAGACTTAGAGACCATAGTTTCAAGACCTCGTAAGCCACTTCGTGTTATGGGGAATGACATGAAACAGCTTAGGAGGAAGATGGTTAAGCTAGTCAAGGTGCAATGGAGTGAGGACGGAGACGATTGTACATGGGAGACGGAAGAGAGCATGAGAGCGACTCATCTAGAACACTTCGTCGGTAGGACCCTTTGATATCGTATCTTCGTTATATCGTTGTATCTTGTTGTTGATTGTTAGAATTCCACGTGCTAGGATAAGGCTATGGATGCATGGCTTGATGGATGCTAGTTTGGATGATAGAATTGGTTTTTCATGGATGATAGGCATGCGAAATCGTTAAGATTACTTGGGTTTGTTTGGAATTTCGGAGGCGAAATTTTTAAGGGGGGAGAATGTAACCGCCCACATTTTATGTATTAGAAGATCGTAAAATATATTTGTTTTATTCTCTAAGGGTTGGATAATTCTCATGTTTTAATATGTTGTTTATGGAGATATGAGACATGTCCATAATTTTTACCGATTTTATTTGTGACCATTTGCTCCTATCAGCCTTGTACAGGGCATAACTTTTGACTCAGGTCAAATCAGAGGGTGAGAACTGTGCCATTGGAAAGGAATTGATGATTGTCTTTCCGTAGACTGGTTACATTAAGGATTTGGCTCAGCGGTTTGGGAGAAATCGTTGTTTTAAGGTTTTTCAGTTGGCTATTCAGGTTTTGGAGCCTTAGTGGAATCCTATAAATAGGAGGTGAGAGTGGAGGGAAAAGGTTTACTTTTTCCCATTCTCTCATTTGAAAGCATTTGATCTCCTTCTTCCTCCTATACCTTTCCGCCATTAAAAATCCAAATCTAAGGGAGGAAATCGAAGATCTACGCCATCCAAGGCAAGATCTACATCATTTCAAAGGAAAATTCATTAGATCGAGGAGTTTGATTCGGAGTGCTCGCTGTCCGGATTCTTATTTTTATCGTTTTAGATTGTTTCGACAAATCGGTGAGTGATTTACATCTCTCACATATATGAGTGTTTGTGCATGTTTCCCATCAAATTAGGATGTTTTATCATAGATTTACACCATTATAAGTTCATTTTCATATGGATCACCCTATGACCTAATCTAACAAGTTTTACTCATTAATTTCATATCATTTTACATGTTTATGTTAGTTAGATCTCTCATTTTGATCATAAGTTCATTTTAATGGTTTTTGGGTGGGATTTACATCATTTTTGTGGTAATCATCATATTCATGTGGTTAGTAATGTTATGATATGTTTATGATTGTGTTTGGTGATTTTAGTTGAGTTGGTTTTGACGGATTCGTCGTTTGGCGAAGTTTTGGTTGAAATAGGAGTTGAATTGCAGTATGCAGAAATTTGGATCTGGTGGTAGAGTCAAATTTGGATCTGGCGGTAGAGTCAAATTTGGATCTGGCGGTAGAGTCAAATTTGGATCTGGTGGTAGAGTCAAATTTGGATCTGGCGATAGAGTCAAATTTGGATCGGGCGGTAGAGTCAAATTTGGATCTGGCGGTAGAGTCAAATTTGGATCTGGCGGTAGAGACAAATTTGGATCTGGTGGTAGGGTCAAATTTGGATCTGGTGGTAGAGTCAAATTTGGATGGTGTGACTTCGAAGTAAATTCGAGTAGGAAGGTTCGAAGTGTTGGATATGTTCGTTGATCAACGTGGAACAACGAACGAGGTGGCAACTCAAAGGTTGTGTGTTGGTGGAAAATGGTTGCTCGAGAAGGTCGCTTGACCAGTAAATAGCCGTCAAGGTTGGACGATTAGAGATATTGAAGGCTGAGAGATTATCGTTGTTGTAAGTTCTAGCAGGCTCAAAGCAAGGGTATGATGGGGGCACCCAATAAACCGGAAGGTTGCTGGTCGAGTACCTTGGGTATCGTTGAAAGGCCTAGTTGTCAAGGTTGGACATTGTCAAGGTTGGACATACGGAGTTTATGCTAGAACTGGGGTTACCATTAACCCTTGACATATGGCAAGGTTGGTCGTCATACGATTAACGGTGGTTACAAAGCAGGATTGGAGGTGATAGCCAGAGTAGTCATGTATGATTGGTTGTTCTATGTGAGACTTACATAATCTGGGTGTCATATGTGTGTTTTCCATGATTGAATGGGTGTTCTGGTTCCCATTGATGAATGGTTGAATTGTTATTGTAAAGGCTATCACTTTCCAATATGGGGAAGATAAGGTTGAGTTCTTCTCTGGTGTCGTGGGTAGATTAGTATGTTTATCTATCCTTTCTCATACACTTTATTATTGATGTTTGTTAGCTGTTTTATCGCTCACTAAGACTATTGTATGACTCAAGGTTTTATGTTTCCTCTTATTACCTTGGGCTGTTTATCCAGTTGTGGATGGGCAGACTAAGTAGCAGGTGATAGGTGATGCTTTAGTGAGGACGTTGGTGTTGATCGGTGGCGAGGAGGAGGCTCACGTACCAGTTTTACTACTATCTAATAATTTGGTTTCCACTGTTTGCTTTTATGAATAATGTAGTGAGGCAACTTTGTATAAACATTATTTCCAAGTTTTTGGATATTACTTTCTGATTGTATGAAAGTCTTGTGTTTCTGCTTCACTATTACTACCTGTTGTATATGTTCTATTATATTTTATCCTTGCGCTGTGAGTTTACGACAGGTTCCGCTTGTGTTTACCTACCCTGGTGATCGTCCATGACTGCCTTGCACACCTTTCAGCGCATTATTTCTTTTGTATAGTGCGGGGGTTATGGGCGGTCGTCACATTCAAGCTCCTATCCTTGTTGCTATGGCTATATTTTGTTTGGGGAATTTTGTTTCTTTCATGTACTCTGATGTTTTAAAAGTACAAGATAGTAGTTTTTATGATGTAATGGTTTTGGTGTATTTTAGAATGTGATGTTTTTGAACCATGATGCTTTGTGATAAATAAAGTTTTTAATTCCGCGGTTATTTTATATTTGTCTTGTAATATTTCTGTTTCTGTTTACCTATAATGCTTCATGAAACATAATGCATTCCCTTTGTGACTGACATTAACGGACGTGGGGTGTCATAGTTCCCTGCTCCGTAGATATCCTGCTCTGGCCCCACAGTAGGGTGTATCACTCCCTAAAGTGGCAACATTTCATTTTTTGGATGTGCACAACCATATCTACTGGTGTCACGGTCATCTTGTCCCCCTCTGGCCGGACCGTGCATGCACATGATCCCGGTCGTTTGCTCCACCCACACCGTCCTCCACGTTTGGATCTCTTACAATTAGAACAGTAAGCATGCCTCGACTCCGGCCTAGCTCGGAGTACTCGTTTGATACCTATATAGGAGTTACTGACTGAAATGGGTCCTGCACACAAGATGATACAAGCTCTCCCCTTTGTCTTGTATTCCCACTAGTATTTCCACAGGTTATGCTTACCTAAGGTGTACATAACCACAACAGGTTAAGTTTGTGAAATATTACCCACCTACCCACGGTTTCAAACAAGTTTACTTAACCCCTAATCAGGTTCCTGTTCATACAATCCCTATGCATTCTACTAGGTTAAGTATTCCAATTCATTACCATGTCCATTTATGAATATAATGTGCTAGACCTCCCACATTAAGCCTACCACTTGCGGATGTTGGATATGCTGGTCGATTCCGGGAAGACTTCTTCCACAAGTGGACTTAACCTCGTGTCTTAGCAGGTCTCGTGTTTGTGCACCTAGACCCCTAAATTAGATTCACCACTTGTGGTCGCTGGATATATCAGGCGGTTCCGGGTAGAGTTCCACCACAAGTGTAATCTAACCTTGTGTCAAGGCGCGGTTACAGTTCTAATTACTGTAATCCTAGGCATTTCCATTATTAACCAAATTTACCTATGTCGATATAGGTTTTCATGCCCCTTTTCTCAAGTTATGTTTATACTAAACCATATGCCACAAATTCATACTTTTACACTTTATTCAAGTTATGCCCAAATTCCCAATTACAAGTTATGCCCAATATTAACGTTTTCCCCTCATTCCCAATCTAACGTATTCACATATTTCAACGGCCTGCCTAGGCGCGAAGGTAGCCTGGCTATATAAAAATAAAAGGGAACAGATAGAGGGAAAAGGACAGAGATGATCATACTAACAAGGTTGACATGTAATAGCATAAACATATAGTGCCGTAACAACAAGATAGGCACATAGGAACAGAACCAATGAACATATAATAATAGAACCGATTCTAACATAATAGGGATCTCACAACAGGCATGATAAGATCTAAACAATGGTTTAGATACCCAACTAATAATAGATCTAATTTAACTACAAACATGATAGGGACAAGTATAAGGTGATCTAAACAGTGAAACAATGGCAGATCTAACATGATAAATAGGTGAAGGTTTAGATCTAAATCATAATCATGTTATAACATTATAGATACACAGGTTATAACAGATCTGATTTGGTCCAAAGGGTCATAGGCATAGATCCAAGTTAATGTCATATTAAGTTTTACTTTTAATTATTCAAATCTAAAATTAACATGGACTCACAGTGTTTAGATCCAGAAAGAAAGATTGGAGATATCAGATCTAAACTTGAATGACTTGATTGCTAAAGAAGGAAGAGACTGGATTTAATCTGGGCAGAGGCAGCATCTAGGTCTCTATTATTTTATATGTAAGAAAACTAGAGAATTGAGACCATATTTATAGCCGAACCACCGAAAACCCTAACTGCCCAGATCTGTCGTAGGGGGGTCGACCCCCCTTATGGGATTGACCCATGGGTCGACACTCCCCTAGAGGGGTCGACCCAGGGGTCGACACCCCCCTTAAGGGTCGACACCCCTGGGTAGGAAACTTTCCACCCACAGAAATTTGATTTTCGGACCGGATTTTGATATTCTGAATTAAATATAAATATATATATATATATATATATATACATGTAATTCTCTTGCGCGTATAAAAACTTAATAACTTCTTCATACCATGTCTGTTTTATGCAAACCAAGTGTTTATTTGGACCAGAATTCCGAGACGAATGCAATGGCGCAATGCATTTCCCTTAATTCTGAATATTAAATTAATTATTCTTTAATTTGTCCTCTTTAGTGTTGATAAAATTACGAGGTGTTACATTCTCCCCTACTCAAAGGATTTCGTCCTCGGAATCTCTAAGTTAGGAAGAATGTATACCCTATCATCCATCACCCATCTACTCGCCCACCAATCAAAGGCATCCATTGTCCTTAAAGACTTCTAATGCTTTTATGAACATATGCGAAGGTGTACGTGTATATGTCCCAATACTAATGCGAAGATCAGCGGTCTACTGATTCAGTCGACCTCCTTAATGCAATGTATGTTAGTGCCATGAATCCAACATGTATGCAACAATCCTATTAAAACGTGTATGTTCTATATGGACGCACAATCACCCGTCCAAGTGCAACACCCATATGATGATACATCCATTTCCATCCATTACAAGAAGAAAAACGCACACACATCCATATGCAGTATGAGAGTGATTTAGCCGATCTAGTGCCTACTGTGCGTGTATATGCATCGACAAGTAAACACTTGCATCAACTTACATCCTTCAAACATAACATGTCTCAAATACATGTTTACATCCATGGGATTCCTACCTAAAGGTCGAAGATTCAATCGATATGACATACTTAAATGATAGAAACAAGCATAAATAAAAGCTTTGGAAAGGAAGTTAATGTGACGAAAAAGAATTTCGCTCGATCCGAACCAGTCGCTAAACCGACCCAGACCGTTCGAAACGCCCTATCGTTTGAGAACAGGACAAAATAGAATGCCGATGGAAGAACATTTCATTGTATATTACAACAATGCATCAGATTACAAGAATATACAGAGTATAAATGAATATTACACAGAAATATCAGAGATTTAAATTACATTTAAATACATAGCAGCGGAAAATAATACAATACACAACTAGAAGAGATATACGGATACAAAGCTTTCCGGATATCATTCCAGCTGTAAACCAGGATCCTGTGAATATAAATCTGCAAAACCAAAACTACTAGCTGCCCGTGTCAAAATAAAGGCACCCAGAGTTTAGGTTAAAACAATAAACTCCAGGTCAGTCATGGGACTGGTGTGAGAACTAAAACAGTTATTAATCTTTATTTTAAAGTTCGGTAAATCAAGGGACCACGCCGTATAACACGGAACGGGTTTCCTCCCAAGAATACCAGTGCATAAAGCAAACAACGCAATGCTAAATAAAGAAAAATGAAGCTGTTATAAGACCCAGGTCCTATCACACAATGCAACACAAGACGGGGGATAGGGTTTTCCCTTATAACAGCCAAAGAATGCTTGATACGTTTAAAACAAATCATTTGATACTATAATAAGTGCGTAGTGTATAAAACAACCTCAAATCATAAGTATCAATCATAGGCGGCATGGGTACCATATATCATGTCGCCATACTAGGCTCTACAAATAAAATCGCAAATGTCACGTATTTGGAAATTGGATTTCCGTATGCGAACCGAGGCAAAAGATAGTCCTCACCGACTTCGAGACTCTCTAGCCCGACCCTCAGGGTCAGAGCGCATCGACCCTTGGATCGTCAGGGCCGGTCCACCGATGTGGATTAAACTTAAACCCTGAACATGCGTTCCCCCGCCCTATGGGGCGTAAATGAGCCAACGAATGACTC
Organism: Allium sativum; assembly: GCA_030737875.1. Lineage (NCBI taxonomy): Eukaryota > Viridiplantae > Streptophyta > Magnoliopsida > Asparagales > Amaryllidaceae > Allium > Allium sativum. The sequence goes on along the minus strand of CM060923.1, from coordinate 532,538,513 downwards.
CATCGGACCCGGATCGTCCGATCTAACCAAGGCGCCTCGCAACAGCAACAACCACATAAGTCAAACTCATCAGGGCGTGTAAAACCACTGACGCCACTTCTAACTAGAAAGAAACGCATGCCCTCCCTGAGGTCCGTCTCCCGTTTTTGGTTCATACCGGGTGTGAAACTCGCGAAGTAAACGTTACACAAAGCTATGCCACAAAGGCCGTGCTATGATCATCACCACAAGACTTTGCTTTTCAACAGAAGCCTTGATCAATTGCCACTTAGGCATGCCACACAGGCAATTCACTCCATGCGTTTGATATCCATCAATATATAACCCCTGAGCTCGTACGTCTCAGAGAAGGGCGTTAAGCAAAAGAATAAATTCTCCGCCGCCAAACAGATATATATTTAATAGAGATCAATCACACGAACTAAAATCCAATGTCAGACACACAGTCCATTTACAAGTCCGTTCTGGGTCTGAACGAAACCGGAGGCACCTAGTACCCCGCATATCCATCGATCTCCAAGTACGTCTGGACGATCACCAACTGTTTCCATCTTCTTGGGTGTACAGCCCAATCAAGATCATCAGTAATTACCCAAACGACGTGAAGACCTCTGGTCTTCAACCATCATCTTCGTCTTCGACTTATCGTCGTACCAGTTATTCAGAATGGGATAAACCCGGTCTTTCCGAATAACTCGCGTATATTTTAAATAAGTGTTACACAAACACAATATACGCCTCATTCCAATTCATCAGTCACTAACCATAAATTAATCAAGAGAATAATTCCCCAAATATTAACCCTGAAGGCCGAAACCAACATCAGATCAATATCCAGAAAACCATTCTGCTTCGCTAACCGACAGTTAGTTTCTAAATTTCACATTCATATGGAAAGGTTCTCATTAATTTTATCAAAGATAAATCCTTTAAATTTATTCTTTAATCTCCTTTTGAATTTCGATTCAACTGGTCGGGATTAACGAACCTTACCGAAGTAATCATTTGTTTTAATTTCCCAACCCAACCTATTCATCCCATGAAGTAAAACTGGTCTTACTTCATATCTAACACCACGATGTTATCGGTAAATTTAATTACCATTTCACGTTCAAATCTAATTAAAGATTTAACTATCGCCTGGAGCAAAACTGGTGATACTCCATTCTCGATTATTTCAATCTAATTAAAGATTCATTAAAACTCCACTTAGTTTTAATCTTTGACTGGGTTAAAGAATCAGTGTCATTTTAAAACACGGTAAACCCAAAATCACCTTCATTAATTATCGGGTTAAAGAACAAGTGTTATTTAAAACACTGTTCACGATAAACCCAAAAATCAATATCAATTCAATTCCAATTAAATATCATTTAATTGGTACACTTCATTAAATCTAAATAAAAAGATTTAATCTTTTCTCAACTGTGTTCAAGAACAGTGTTAATGAAGACACCATTCACGACAAACCCAAATCACATTTGATATTCAATAAAAGGCTCTGAATAGAAAATATATCGGCTTATATTCAATATCAAATTCTACGACAAACAAATATCGTATTGGAAATAACGATATATATATATCTTTCAAATTTCCATAACAATATCTGTATAATCACGAAATCCAACATCGAAATATTTCGAAGACAATATCGATTCAAATCCATTCCAATGCAATCATTGGAAATTCTGGTTATTTTCAAAACCATTTCAAATTCAATTTATTTATTTAAAAATAAATAGAATTATAATTCTAGTTCAAAACTAGTTCATTTCGATAAAAATCTATTTTTATCTTTTCAAATATGGAGTTTTTCATCCCAATTCTTCCTAAATCATTTCTTATGATTTTACACAAATTATTACTATTTTTAATAATTTTATCCAGGCCCGTACAGTCGATTTCCATTAACGGCCATCGAACTGCACTTATAGCGACCTTTTTCAAATTTGATTTGGACATAATTCCAAATCCAACCGTTAGATTTCAAATTTCCAATATTCGTTAGAAAGCTCTTTTCGATACGAACCCAACGGTTCCGGTTTTAGGAGAATCCGACGGTCGGATCTCCCGTAATGTCCGTTTGAAATAAATGGTCGAAATTCGCGAACTACCGCGGCGCGGCGCGTTCTATTCAGGCCATTATATTATATATATTATATATATAATATATATTTCGTCGATTACTATTTAAAACGAATTTTATAAATAGTTTTGAATTCGTTTCAAAAACAATTTCAACCTTTATTTCAAATTCAAATCGAAATTGAATTTTTCTATTATAAATCCTTTTTACTTTCATTTCTATTTGTTTTTAATTCAAATCAATTTTAATTCGATTCGAATTCATTTTCTTTTCAATTCAATTCAATTCGAATTCGTTTTCTTTTCAATTCAATTTGAATTCGTTTTCCTATTCAATTCAAGTCCAATTCATTTTCTAATCAAATCAAATTCAATTCATTTTCTAATCAAATCAAATTCAATTCATTTTCTAATCAAATCAAATTCAATTCATTTTCTAATCAAATCAAATTCGATATATATTCAATTGAAATCAAATTCGTTATATATTCAATTTCAATTCGAATTCGTTTATATTCAATTTCAATTCGAATTCATTTTCTTTTCAATTCAATTCAATTCGAATTCATGTTCAATTCTTTTCAAATATCAGATTTTGAAATCACTTTCGATATTCATTATAAAATGAATAAAATCGATATAAATATCGTTCACGTCAAAATGGCGTCAATCTAATCAATACGGCTTCATATATTTCCATTTTCAAATATTCTATTTCGAATATTTCTATCTCAAATATTTCTTTTCAAATATTTCCTTTTTCAAATATTTCTATTTTTTTTCGAAACTGGAATGAGGCCCAATCAATTACCATATAATGTTGATTATATGGATTTTCTACAACACATGTACATATCAACAACGATGAATAATCAACCATCATCCAAAGTGCATTCTACACTGTATAAGCATCAAATATAAATATTCAACGCTTATAACAGTCTGTCAATCCATCGATCGACATACAACTAAACAATCGGGATTAGTGTACGTCAAATATCATCCCAATACCCGTGTGGGGTTTCAAAGAATCAAACACAGATTTTATTTGTGCAGTTGGGCGATGTGTAAAATTTATCGTCCCAATCAATGTCCTTCAAATAGGTGTACATAAACAAACCGTCCGGTTTGTAAATTAATATTTATTTATTCACATTCACGTTAAAAATTATATTTTTAACGATCAAAATATTTTATTCAAACTATGAATATTCTATTCGGTTCATTTATTAAATAAAATGTTATCTTTATTTTTCTAACTTATTTTTAGAAAATTCGGCGGCATAACGGCACGATACTAGAAACGGGACGAGGCCTAGCCTTATCCCCGGACTAGTGAAGGCCCACGCCATTCACACATCAATCAAATCAATTTCATTTCACCAAACGATTCAATTTCAATCAAATAATCTAACTAATTTTTGCAATCAAACAAACAAGTCCATGGTCTGTGGACGATTGTGTCGGGTGCTACTAAGCACCGTCTGCATCCTAGTATATATATATATATAACTAGAAAAGAAATTGAAGAGTGAGAAATTCTCACAGATAGCTATCCTAAATTCATGACACTTCATTTAGAGAAATCTTCGTCGTTCTCGTCTCTTAGTCATCTTTGTTGCCCGTAGTCACTATATATAAAAAATCACATTTTCACTTCGTTATTCAGTATATAAAAATCGAATTTTTACTTTGCTATTCAATATATAAAAATCGAATTTTTACTTTGCTATTCAATATATAAAAATCGAATTTTTACTACGATGTTATATAGGTAAAAATTCTACTTTTATCCCGCTATTCTTCATATAAAGATTTCGCCTTTTCAAAAATATCATTATAAAAATCACATTTTTAGTTTTCTATACATGTAAAGATGATATTTTTAATATTCCTATCATGAAAAAATTATATTTTCAATTCTCTACCTAAATAAAAATCATATTTTTACATCTTCTACTTAATAAAGATTATATTTTTAACACTTTAAAAATATAAAAATCATATTTTTACTTCGTCTATATAGTAAAGACTATATTTTTAATACCTTAAAAATATAAAAGTCATATTTTTATTACTTTAAAAAAATAAAAATCATATTTTTATTTTAAAAGCAAAGCAAATTTGATTGAGAAAAACAATGCTTATTTATATTTTTTTAAAAACCAATGTATTTTATTTTATAAACAAACATTGCTATCCTATAAATATATAGTAAAACTGCATTTTATTTATTCTAAAAACTGAATTTCTTTCTAACTAAAAATCTAAATTTTGAATTTATAAAAATCTACATTTATATTTTCCTAACTAAATAAGAAGAAAATAAAATAAAATAAACAAATAAAAAAAACTTACAGTCAATTTGCCGAAAGGGGGAAGGGTTTTCGTTGCGTCGTTCATCAGGGGGGAAGCTTTCGCGGTGGTCTGGTGGATGGGGGGGGGGGGGCGGCTGCGTCGTCGATGGCTCGCTGGGGGGCGACCTTGAATCGGACGCGGAGGGAGGGAGGGGGATCGACGGACGAGGGGGAGGGGGATGCGGTGATGGGCGGCGCCACGCCTGAGGCGGCGGCAGGCGGATGATCGGGGAGCGGCGGGTTTAGTTTAGGGTTTTTTTTCTTTTTTTTATATTGATTTCTGATTTTTGAAGAAACGGGGGGGGGGGGGGGGGTGGGGTGTATATATAAATGTAATTATTTATATTTTATTTTTATTCCTCTTTAAAAAAAGTAACTTCTTATTTCGATGTCGAAATCAAACCCACTGCCTGTCGTCCATAGCGTTTCACCCCTATTCCGAACACAATGGGATATGTATCGCAAGCTGATTCGATTGTTACAATCAGTTTTCTTCAAATATACATTTAACTCTATATATTGAATTTGAATGCGCATTTCAATTTACAGGGGTCACATACTAACTCTAAAAATTCCTGAAAAATATTTTCTAGCTTCGTATTGACGATACGGTCTTAACAAAACTAGTTTCGTCGAATTCTGAGACCGTTTGAAAAATGGTCATTTTCCAGTCGATTAAAATCAACTGAAACTGGTCAAACGCGTTTTCCTTTGCCACGCTCACATATTGATTCGAAAAATTATGAAATTTGAAACCTAGCAATAACTTAACATCACGGATCCAACAAAAGTGGTTTTGTCGAAATCCGAGGTCGTTTGCAAAATTTCCATTTTTAAGGGCCTGAATTCCATAGCTACTATTCAGAATTTTCAACTGGACATATCTTTTGCTCCCCGCTATGAAATTTCGATTTTTCGGATTCGTTGGAAAGATATTATCAATTAGATTCTAATGTTTTTGGTTTCACTAAAATACGGATTGTTTTGCACCCGGTACATTCAATTGAAGTTTGAAATCGAATTATCGAACTACCGCGCCATTTTCAATTCTATTTATAATTATACATAAATATTTATATTCTAACGACGATGCGTATAAATATATACGTTCTAAATATATTCAAAATAAATTTCTCGTCGATATTATTTAAAATATTCCATTTTTAAATATTCAAAATTCGCTAAAATTGCCAAAATAAAAATTTTAAACTGGTTCAGAATTTCCGGGTTATTACAATCTCCCCCACTTAAAACTTTTCGTCCCCGAAAAGGAACAAAGTCGAAAGTGGTTTGATTATTCAACTCTATGTTCGATCTGGCTTCCATTCTCCAACTTTTCAGTTTCTGAGAATTTTCAAATTCTTCAAAAATTTGGCTAACACCCTAAATTTTTGAAAAATTTCGCCATAACCTCCCCTGCACCGGGAGCCACGGAAAATCCCGAAATTGCCATATAGGCCTTCTGATCTCAAAAAGAAAAAGAAAAAGCCAAGCGGCTAGCCAATAGGCTCATAAAATCATCATCACCCAAACAAAACAGTAAATTATAGTAAACATGTACCTATTTGTCGGGCAAACAAATTTTATTCTTCGGCTCTAGCCTCCTTGCTATGACCTGTTCAATGTAAGTATATGTATATGCGAGCAAATGCGACCAATTTCAATACAATTCAATATTTGATTCAATTAGACTAAATGGTTCAAAATTAGCAAACAAATAAACAAACAACACAAACATCAATCAATTAGTGAATTAGAGTTTTCAAATTCATAATTTTGATATATATACAAAAAATCATGTTTTTGATGCCAATTCACAACAAAGTGTTCTAGCTATATAAGTTTTGGTTCTCACACCAGTCTAATGGAAGTATATAGAAATCACACCTTCGAAACACGAACATAAATATTGATGATGCCATGGTCATTATCAACATCATCTCCGAGCGACTAGAGTGTAATTCTATATCTATCCAGTATATTAAAACTTTGAATATACGTTCATGACGCGTATATGCAAAATCTTTATATATCGGAATGTCCAAATTCAAAATAAATAAATATTCAAATACGTATAAAACGATTTAAATTTTCTAAACAAAATTGTTTTCATTTGAAAAAATATACTCTTCACACTCGTTCTAGGATACTATTGATCCTATCTCTAACGAGTCATTCTAATTGGATATTACTAACCCAATATCTGATGAATTTTTCGTATGGTTCTAATGTGCCTTATTCTCGAGCTCTGTAAACCAAAGCTCTGATACCAACTGTGACGAAAAAGAATTTCGCTCGATCCGAACCAGTCGCTAAACCGACCCAGACCGTTCGAAACGCCCTATCGTTTGAGAACAGGACAAAATAGAACGCAGATGGAAGAACATTTCATTGTATATTACAACAATGCATCAGATTACAAGAATATACAGAGTATAAATGAATATTACACAGAAATATCAGAGATTTAAATTACATTTAAATACATAGCAGCGGAAAATAATACAATACACAACTAGAAGAGATATACGGATACAAAGCTTTCCGGATATCATTCCAGCTGTAAACCAGGATCCTGTGAATATAAATCTGCAAAACCAAAACTACTAGCTGCCCGTGTCAAAATAAAGGCACCCAGAGTTTAGGTTAAAACAATAAACTCCAGGTCAGTCATGGGACTGGTGTGAGAACTAAAACAGTTATTAATCTTTATTTTAAAGTTCGGTAAATCAAGGGACCACGCCGTATAACACGGAACGGGTTTCCTCCCAAGAATACCAGTGCATAAAGCAAACAACGCAATGCTAAATAAAGAAAAATGAAGCTGTTATAAGACCCAGGTCCTATCACACAATGCAACACAAGACGGGGGATAGGGTTTTCCCTTATAACAACCAAAGAATGCTTGATACGTTTAAAACAAATCATTTGATACTATAATAAGTGCGTAGTGTATAAAACAACCTCAAATCATAAGTATCAATCATAGGCGGCATGGGTACCATATATCATGTCGCCATACTAGGCTCTACAAATAAAATCGCAAATGTCACGTATTTGGAAATTGGATTTCCGTATGCGAACCGAGGCAAAAGATAGTCCTCACCGACTTCGAGACTCTCTAGCCCGAGCCTCAGGGTCAGAGCGCATCGACCCTTGGATCGTCAGGGCCGGTCCACCGATGTGGATTAAACTTAAACCTTGAACATGCGTTCCCCCGCCCTATGGGGCGTAAATGAGCCAACGAATGACTCCATCGGACCCGGATCGTCCGATCTAACCGAGGCGCCTCGCAACAGCAACAACCACATAAGTCAAACTCATCAGGGCGTGTAAAACCACTGACGCCACTTCTAACTAGAAAGAAACGCATGCCCTCCCTGAGGTCCGTCTCCCGTTTTTGGTTCATACCGGGTGTGAAACTCGCGAAGTAAACGTTACACAAAGCTACGCCACAAAGGCCGTGCTATGATCATCACCACAAGACTTTGCTTTTCAACAGAAGCCTCGATCAATTGCCACTTAGGCATGCCACACAGGCAATTGACTCCATGCGTTTGATATCCATCAATATATAACCCCTGAGCTCGTACATCTCAGAGAAGGGCGTTAAGCAAAAGAATAAATTCTCCGCCACCAAACAGATATATATTTAATAGAGATCAATCACACGGACTAAAATCCAATTTCAGACACACAGTCCATTTACAAGTCCGTTCTGGGTCTGAACGAAACCGGAGACACCTAGTACCCCGCATATCCATCGATCTCCAAGTACGTCTGGACGATCACCAACTGTTTCCATCTTCTTGGGTGTACAGCCCAATCAAGATCATCAGTAATTACCCAAACGACGTGAAGACCTCCGGTCTTCGACCATCATCTTCGTCTTCGACTTATCGTCGTATCAGTTATTCAGAATGGGATAAACCCGGTCTTTCCGAATAACTCGTGTATATTTTAAATAAGTGTTACACAAACACAACATACGCCTCATTCTAATTCATCAGTCACTAACCATAAATTAATCAAGAGAATAACTCCCCAAATATTAACCCCGAAGGCCGAAACCAACATCAGATCAATATCCAGAAAACCATTCTGCTTCGCTAACCGACAGTTAGTTTCTAAATTTCACATTCATATGGAAAGGTTCTCATTAATTTTATCAAAGATAAATCCTTTAAATTTATTCTTTAATCTCCTTTTGAATTTCGAATCAACTAGTCGGGATTAACGGACCTTACCGAAGTAATCATTTGTTTTAATTTCCCAATCCCAACCTATTCATCCCATGAAGTAAAACTGGTCTTACTTCATATCTAATACCATGACGTTATCGGTAAATTTAATTACCATTTCACGTTCAAATCTAATTAAAGATTTAACTATCGCCTGGAGCAAAACTGGTGATACTCCATTCTCGATTATTTCAATCTAATTAAAGATTCATTAAAACTCCACTTAGTTTTAATCTTTGACTGGGTTAAAGAATCAGTGTCATTTTAAAACACGGTTCACGGTAAACCCAAAATCACCTTCATTAATTATCGGGTTAAAGAACAAGTGTTATTTAAAACACTGTTCACGATAAACCCAAAAATCAATATCAATTCAATTCCAATGAAATATCATTTAATTGGTACACTTCATTAAATCTAAATAAAAAAATTTAATCTTTTCTCAACTGTGTTCAAGAACAGTGTTAATGAAGACACCATTCACGACAAACCCAAATCACATTTGATATTCAATAAAAGGCTCTGAATAGAAAATATATCGGCTTATATTCAATATCAAATTCTACGACTAACAAATATCGTATTGGAAATAACGATATATATATATATATATATATATATATATATATATCTTTCAAATTTCCATAACAATATCTGTATAATCACGAAATCCAACATCGAAATATTTCGAAGACAATATCGATTCAAATCCATTCCAATGCAATCATTGGAAATTCTGGTTATTTTCAAAAACATTTCAAATTCAATTTATTTATTTAAAAATAAATAGAATTATAATTCTAGTTCAAAACTAGTTCATTTCGATAAAAATCTATTTTTATCTTTTCAAATATGGAGTTTTTCATCCCAATTCTTTCTAAATCATTTCTTATGATTTTACACAATTTATTACTATTTTTAATAATTTTATCCAGGCCCGTACAGTCGATTTCCATCAACGGCCATCGAACTGCACTTACATCGACCTTTTTCAAATTTGATTTGGACATAATTCCAAATCCAATCGTTAGATTTCAAATTTCCAATATTCGTTAGAAAGCTCTTTTCGATACGAACCCAACGGTTCCGGTTTTAGGAGAATCCGACGGTCGGATCTCCCGTAATGTCCGTTTGAAATAAATGGTCGAAATTCGCGAACTGCTGCGGCGCGGCGCGTTCTATCCAGGCCATTATATTATATATATAATATATATAATATATATTTCGTCGATTACTATTTAAAACGAATTTTATAAATAGTTTTGAATTCGTTTCAAAAACAATTTCAACCTTTACTTCAAATTCAAATCGAAATTGAATTTTTCTATTATAAATCCTTTTTACTTTCATTTCTATTTGATTTTAATTCAAATCGATTTAAATTCGCTTCGAATTCATTTTCTTTTCAATTCAATTCAATTCGAATTCGTTTTCTTTTCAATTCAATTCGAATTCGTTTTCCTATTCAACTCAAATCCAATTCATTTTCTAATCAAATCAAATTCAATTCATTTTCTAATCAAATCAAATTCAATTCATTTTCTAATCAAATCAAATTCAATTCATTTTCTAATCAAATCAAATTCAATTCATTTTCTAATCAAATCAAATTCGATATATATGCAATTGAAATCAAATTCGTTATATATTCAATTTCAATTCGAATTCGTTTATATTCAATTTCAATTCGAATTCGTTTTCTTTTCAATTCAATTCAATTCGAATTCATGTTCAATTCTTTTCAAATATCAGATTTTGAAATCACTTTCGATATTCATTATAAAATGAATAAAATTGATATAAATATCGTTCACGTCAAAATGGCGTCAATCTAATCGATACGGCTTCATATATTTCCATTTTCAAATATTCTATTTCGAATATTTCTATCTCAAATATTTCTTTTCAAATATTTCCTTTTTCAAATATTCTATTTTCAAATATTTCTATTTTTTTTCGAAACTGGAATGAAGCCCAATCAATTACCATATAATGTTGATTATATGGATTTTCTACAACACATGTACATATCAACAACGATGAATAATCAACCATCATCCAAAGTGCATTCTACACTGTATAAGCATCAAATATAAATATTCAACGCTTATAACAGTCTGTCAATCCATCGATCGACATACAACTAAACAATCGGGATTAGTGTACGTCAAATATCATCCCAATACCCGTGTGGGGTTTCAAACAATCAAACACAGATTTTATTTGTGCAGTTTGGCGATGTGTAAAATTTATCGTCCCAATCAAGGTCCTTCAAATAGGTGTACATAAACAAACCGTCCGGTTTGTAAATGAATATTTATTTATTCACATTCACGTTAAAAATTATATTTTTAACGATCAAAATATTTTGTTCAAACTATGAACATTCTATTCGGTTCATTTATTAAATAAATTGTTATCTTTATTTTTCTAACTTATTTTTAGAAAATTCGGCGGCATAACGGCACGATACTAGAAACGGGACGAGGCCTAGCCTTATCCCCGGACTAGTGAAGGCCCACGCCATTCACACATCAATCAAATCAATTTCATTTCACCAAACGATTCAATTTCAATCAAATAATCTAACTAATTTTTGCAATCAAACAAACAAGTCCATGGTCTGTGGACGATTGTGTCGGGTGCTACTAAGCACCGTCTGCATCCTAGTATATATATATATATAACTAGAAAAGAAATTGAAGAGTGAGAAATTCTCACAGATAGCTATCCTAACTTCACGGCACTTCATTTAGATAAATCTTCGTCGTTCTCGTCTCTTAGTCATCTTTGTTGCCCGTAGCCACTATATATAAAAAATCACATTTTCACTTCGTTATTCAGTATATAAAAATCGAATTTTTACTTTGCTATTCAATATATAAAAATCGAATTTTTACTTTGCTATTCAATATATAAAAATCGAATTTTTACTACGATGTTATATAGGTAAAAATTCTATTTTTATTCCGCTATTCTTCATAAAAAGATTTCGCCTTTTCAAAAATATCATTATAAAAATCACATTTTTAGTTTTCTACACATGTAAAGATGATATTTTTAATATTCCTATCATGAAAAAATTATATTTTCAATTCTCTACCTAAATAAAAATCATATTTTTACATCTTCTACTTAATAAAGATTATATTTTTAACACTTTAAAAATATAAAAATCATAATTTTACTTCGTCTATATAGTAAAGACTATATTTTTAATACCTTAAAAATATAAAAGTCATATTTTTATTACTTTAAAAATATAAAAATCATATTTTTATTTTAAAAGCAAAGCAAATTTGATTGAGAAAAACAATGCTTATTTATATTTTTTTAAAAACCAATGTATTTTATTTTATAAACAAACATTACTATCCTATAAATATATAGTAAAACTGCATTTTATTTATTCTAAAAACTGAATTTCTTTCTAACTAAAAATCTAAATTTTGAATTTATAAAAATCTACATTTATATTTTCCTAACTAAATAAGAAGAAAATAAAATAAAATAAACAAATAAAAAAACTTACAGTCAATTTGCCGAAAGGGGGGAAGGGTTTTCGCTGCGTCGGTCATCAGGGGGGGAAGCTGTCGCGGTGGTCTGGTGGATGAGGGGGGGGGGGGGCGGCGGCTGCGTCGTCGATGGCTCGCTGGGGGGGGGGGGCGACCTTGAATCGGACGCGGAGGGAGGGAGGGGGATCGACGGACGAGGGGGAGGGGGATGCGGTGATGGGCGGCGGCAGGCGGATGATCGGGGAAGCGGCGGGTTTAGTTTAGGGTTTTTTTCTTTTTTTTTAATTTTGATTTCTTATTTTTGAAGAAACGGGGGGGGTGTATATATAAATGTAATTATTTATATTTTATTTTTATTCCTCTTTAAAAAAAGTAACTTTTTATTTCGATGTCGAAATCAAACCCACTGCCTGTCGTCCATAGCGTTTCACCCCCATTCCGAACACAATGCGATATGTATCGCAAGCTGATTCGATCGTTACAATCAGTTTTCTTCAAATATACATTTAACTCTATATATTGAATTTGAACGCGCATTTCAATTTACCGGGGTCACATACTAACTCTAAAAATTCCTGAAAAATATTTTCTAGCTTCGTATTGACGATATGGTCCTAACAAAACTAGTTTCGTCGAATTCTGAGACCGTTTGAAAAATGGTCATTTTCCAGTCGATTAAAATCAACTGAAACTGGTCAAACGCGTTTTCCTTTGCCACGCTCACATATTGATTCAAAAAATTATGAAATTTGAAACCTAGCAATAACTTAACATCACAGACCCAACAAAAGTGGTTTCGTCGAAATCCGAGGTCGTTTGCAAAATTTCCATTTTTAAGGGCCTGAATTCCATAGCGACCATTCAGAATTTTCAACTGGGCATATCTTTTGCTTCCCGCTATGAAATTTCGATTTTTCGGATCCGTTGGAAAGATATTATCAATTAGATTCTAATGTTTTTGGTTTCACTAAAATCCGGATTGTTTTGCACCCGGTACATTCAATTGAAGTTTGAAATCGAATTATCGAACTACCGCGCCATTTTCAATTCTATTTATAATTATATATAAATATTTATATTCTAACGACGATGCGTATGAATATATAAATTCTAAATATATTCAAAATAAATTTCTCGTCGATATTATTTAAAATATTCCATTTTAAATATTCAAAATTCGCTAAAATTGCCAAAATAAAAATTTTAAACTGGTTCAGAATTTCCGGGTTATTACAGTTAAGAACATACCCTTGAAAAGAAAAGGGTACGAAGCATGAATCTTGTCTTCGGTCTCCCAAGTCGCATCCCCTGGGTTATCTCCCCTCTGAACTTTCATCAACTTGACTTCTCTATTACGTAGCTTCTTAACTTCTGATTTAAGAATACGCATAGGAACTCGTCTGACTGTCACCTCCCATTCCACATCTACTTCTTCCAATATACTCGGCTCAACTACTTCTGTGGTATCATGCAAGCACTTCCATAGATGAGTAACATGGAAAACATCATGAACGTCGGATAGCCTCTCTGGTAGCTTTACTCTATAGGCCATTTGGCCAATCCTTTCTGTTAAGGGAAATGGTCCTACAAATCTTGGCGCCAATTTCCCTACAGATCCGAAGTGAATCACATTCCTCAAAGGTGACACCTTAATGAAAATCATGTCTCCCACTTCAAATTCAATGTCAGTCCTTCTTCTATCAGATTAAGATTTCTGCCTATCTTGAGTGATCTTCATTCGCCGCCAAATAAGATCAATCTTCTCGGATGTTTCTCTAACCATATCTGGTCTAAGTAATAGCCTTTCTGTAGATTCCTACTAATAAGTTGGTGACCTACAGAGTCGTCCATACAATGCTTCGAAGGGTGCCATGTCAACATTGGCTTGATAACTATTGTTGTAGGCAAACTCCACTAAAGGAAGATGCTCTTCCAAGTCCCTCCGAAGTCTAGGATACACAACCTTAAAAGATCCTCAAGAATTCTATTCACCCTTTCCATCTGTCCATCTGTCTGTGGGTGATAAGCGGTGCTCAAACACAACTGTGTACCTAATGCTTCTTGCAAGATCCTCTAAAATTCACTGGTGAAGATGGGGTCACGATCGCTTATGATGCTGGAAGGTACTCCATGAAGAAGGACTATCTCTTGAACGTAAATTGCTGCCAACTATGTTGTCGTCCTCTTACTCTTAACTGGAATGAAATGAGCGCTCTTAGTAAGTTTGTCTACTACAACCCAAATATTGGTATTGCCTTTCTTTGATCTAGGCAATCCATATACGAAATCCATAGAGATGCTCTCCCACTTCCACTGTGGAACCTCCAAAGGATGAAGTAAACCACCGGCCTTCTTTTGCTCAGCTTTGAGTTGCTGACAAATCAAACATTGAGAAACAAACTCTGCCACATCTTTCTTCATCCCAACCCAAAAGAAAACCCTCTTTATGTCTCTATACATCTTGTCACCGCCTGGATGAATGGTCATCTTAGAATAATGGGCTTCCTCTAGGACTATCTTTAAAAAACTTCTAGTTTGGGTAACACAAAGCCTTCATCTCATCGCAATCACCCTTTATCGCCTATGGAATATCTATTGAGGTGACTAGAAGTCTTCCATTTACAGAACCTATCCAAGATGTCTGAAATCGGTGGATCATCTCGTTGCGGAGCTCCTTTCTGATCCATAAGAGCAGGTAGTATCTCTAGCAATGCAAATGAACCAGGAAAAAACTCGGTGGAGGGTCTAAAATCAAAAGTCGATTTGAACTCCAAGCTTTTCCTCTCCACAAACAGAGGTGTTAAGGCCATCTTCTACCTACTCAGTGTGCCTTCCACCACATTACCCTTGCCAGGGGTATAAGCAATCTTGAAGTCATAAGAAGCCAGGAACTCCATCCACCTTTGTTACCTTAAATTAAGATCCTTCTGCAAGAACAAGTACTTGAGAGATTTATTATCCGTGTACAACTCGAACTTCTCTCCAAGCAAATAATGGCGCCACGTCTTGAGCACGAATACTATGGCAGCTAGCTCTAAGTCATGGTTAGGGTAGCTCTTCTCAAGAACCCTTAGTTGTCTACCCCCATAACATACTACCTTTCCTTCTTGCATCAGAGCCGCACCAAACCCTGCACCACACGCATCAGTGTATAATGTAAACACTTTATTCCCATTAGGAAAGGTCAAGACTAGGGCTGTTATCAGAGCCCTGTTCAATCGTTGGAAAGCAGCATCACAATCTATATCCCATAAAAACGCCAAATTCTTCTTCGCTAGCCTGGTGAGTGGGGCTGATATCTTTGCGAAGTCCTTAATAATCTTCTTATAATAGCCTGCCAATCCAAGAAAGCTTCTCACCTCTGTTGCATTTTTCGGAATTTTCCAATCTTGAACTGCAACTATCATTGTAGGATCCATTGCTTTCCCATCTTTGGAAACCACATGCCCTAGAAATCTCACCTCTTTTCTCCAAAAATGGCATTAGGAGAACTTTGCCTTAAGCTGATGCGCACAGAGAGTTTACAAAACTTCTCTTAAATGTTGGGCATGCTCTTCTTCGCTCTTTGAGAAGATCAAGATATCATCAACAAAGACCACGACAATTTATTTAGAAACTCCGTAAACACCCTACTCATCAGATCAACAAAATAAGCGGGTGCATTCATCAACCCAAAAGGCATAACAAGCCATTCAAAGAAACCATCTGGAGTTCTAAAAGCGGTCTTAACTATATTGTCCTCGGCCACCCTCAACTGATGAAACCCATTGCAAAGTCTAACCGAGAGAATACCGATGCACCAACAAGCTGGTCAAACAGATCATCTATCCTCGGAGGTTGTTGTCTGTTCTTCTTATTGAGTTTATTCAACTCTCTATAGTCTACACATAAGCGAAGTGAACCATCTGCCTTAGTCATGAATACTATGAGAGCACCCCATTCAGATATGCTTCGCCTAATAAACCCTTTCTCAAGTTGCTCCCGTACTTGCTTTCTAAGCTCCTTCCTTTCCCTTGGAGCCATATGGCGCACAGGTAATGCAATTAGCTTTGCATTGTCCACCAAATATATACGAAAATCGATCTCGCACCTCGGTGGTAAGCCCCGTACCTCATCAAAAACATCAGGATATTCATGGACTACTGGTACAGATTGCATATCATCAATAGATGCATCAACAGACTCTAGAAAACTAAGCATGACAGACCCATGTGGGTCACAAGAAATCTCGAGGTTTCTCTCATGGCAAGTCAAAAGTCTAACGACCCACCTCTCACAATCTAGAATGGCACCATACATGGTTAGCTAATTCATCCCAAGAATCAAACCATAGCCCATAAAACCGAGCCCATATGCATTGCACTCATATTCGACGCCTAACACAGATATTCTCAAACCTCGAAAAATCACGGACAAATGAGTTGAACCACTAATGAGATTTGAGACAACTACCAGGTCCACTACCATACAAGTATTTAGGTGCAGAGTCTTAACCATAGAACTAGATATAAATGAATGTGAAGCGCAGAATCAAAAAGATTTCTAATAGGATGACTGGAAATTGAAATCAAACCTTCAACGGAAATTTTCCTACCTCTATCTGGAGCACTGGTCGCGAGAGCATGCACCTGCCCTCCAGAAGCTCCTGCCCTTTGACGTTGTCCCTGTTTCTTCTGGCACTACTTAGCAAAGTGCCCGACATCTCCATAATCGAAGCAAGTATTCTTCCTTCTTTTGCAGTCCTTTACCAAGTGACCCTCGTGCCCGCAACTATGGCACTTCCTCTTATCCTTAGCCTTGTCATTCTTTCCGCCCTTCTTCTGTTGCTATCCTTTCTTAGACCATACTTTCTAGTTTGTTGTTTCCTCAACCTTAACTTCCTTCTTATCGCTTTTGTCTTCCTCATGCATCAAGGCCATATCAACAATCCTTTCAAAAGTTTCTCCCACTAGAATATGGGACATAGATAACCCATGAAGGGGTTCATTCAGTCCTTTAACAAATCGCAAAGCTTTGTTATGCGGAGTATCTACTAGTTCCAATTCAAACCTTGCTAGCTGGTTGAATTTGTTCACATATTCCTTAACAGTCATGTTCCCTTGTTTGAACGCCAAAAACCTCTCCATTTGCATGATTTTCTCAGCTTGAGAAAGAAACTTCATTTCAAACCTCTGTCTAAAATCATTCTAAGTTTCCACCGAACGTCTTGCTTGGGTTACTTCCCACCAGAACGAAGCTTCATCTTTCAGTAGCCAGGCGGCTTGCTGAGTTTTCATATGCGCATCCTTATCGAAAATTCCAAACAAGTCCTATGTCCCCTTGAGCCAATTCCTTGCCTCTACGAACGTCTCACGTTCCGTGGAATGGCTTTCCTCCCATAGAACGAAAATATTTGCAGATCTTAGAGAAGTTGTCTACACGTGAAGGAGGAGGGGGAGGAGGAACGACGGGTGCAGCTGGCAGAGGAACGTCAGCTTGACCACCGGTAGGCGTCGTGGCCTCTAGGTACCTAAGGAACCAGCCTGGTATCTTAACGCCCTCTGGAATATTAGGTTCCCTAGACATGATGAAAAGAAAAGGAAAGTGATTAAGACAGGATCGAAAGATATTACATATGGCTTTATGGGATATGATTTTTTTTCAAAACAAACTTTTCTTTGAAAATGCTTTCTTTTAAAATCTTTTTGAAAATAATTTTCAAAAACTTTTATCTAATCAGGTAACCTTCAACTCTGAAACCAAGTATTACACCCCACGTCCGTTAATGTAACTCATTAAGAGAATGCATTAAGTTTCGTGAAGCGTTATAAGTAAACAGAAACAAAAACATTACAAGATAGATATAAAATAGCAGTTGAATTAAAAACTTTATTAATCATAAAGCATCGTGGTTCAAAACATAGTATGTTTGAAAATACATAACCCAGTACATCATCAAAACTTCTGTCTTGCACTTAAAACATCAGAGTACAAAAATAAAAGAAGCATAATCCCCAAATAAAACATAGCCATAGAAGCAAAGATAGGAGCTTGAGCAATACATCTAAGTCGCTCCAGCAAAATGATAGCAAAATCCTGATCAAGCTTGAGTATTCCCACCCTGAGAACTTGGTGGGAAACGGAAGAAAAGAAAAGGAAACAAAAAGGGTCAGATATAAAGTGGATGAGAAAGATTACATCACAAAAGCCAGGTATGACAAGGTAAATGTGATAGAGTGCATACGCTTCTTTAATGATTACTCTGCACCTATACCAGTATAACCAGAATGAGATGATCCCAACAACTATAAGATGGTTGACTTAGGCGTACTTTCTGGTGAGAGATTTTAACCCCGTGCAATCAACATGAAGCCCAATAATAGGCTCTTAAACTTACCAGAGTCTAGATGTACCCTAATTACGACCCTAATCGATCGGCTCCCTACCCCATAGATACCCTGTGCTGGCCCCACAGTAGGATGTAACACTACCTAAAGTGGCAACCCTATATTTTCCGGGTGTGCACAACCATATCTACTGGTGTCACGGTCGTCTTGTCCCCTCTGCCCGGACCATGCATGCACATGACCCTAATCGGTTTGCATTGCCCACACCGTCCTCCACGTTTGGATCTCTTACTGTCAGCCCAGTAAGCATGCCCCGACTCCGGCCTAGCTCGGAGTACTCGTTTGATACCTACATATGGGTTACTGACTGAAACGGGTCCGACACACAAGATGATACAAGCTCTCCCCTTTGTCTTGTATCCCCACTAGGATTTCCATCGGTTATGCTTACCTAACAGTGTCTTTAATTACATAAGCCCAACAGATTAAGTTTGTGGGCCTATATATAAATATTACCCACCCACCCTTGATTTACTTAACACACCCATATTTTCAAACAAGTTTACTTAACCTCTAATCAGGCTATTGTTCATACAATCCCAATGGATTCAACTAGGTTCGTTACCATGTTCGTTACCATGTTCGTTTATGGTTATAATGTGCTAGACCTCCCACTTTAAGCTTACCACTAGTGGATGTTGGATATGTCAATCGGTTCCGGGCAGACTTCTTCCACAAGTCGGACTTAACCTCGTGCCTTAGCACGTCTCGTGTTTGTGATCCTAGACCCCTCACATTAGATTCACCACTTGTGGTCGCTGGATATGGTTGGCGGTTCTGGGCAAACTTCCACCACAAGTGTAATCTAACCTTGTGTCTAGGCGCGGTTACAGCTTTAATTACTGTAATCCTAGGCACTTCCATCACTAACCAAATTTACCTATGTCGTTATAGGTTTCCATGCCCCTTTTCCCAAGTTTTGTTCATAATAAACTATATGCCCCAAATTATATTATTACACTTTATTCAAGTTAGGCCCAAATTCCAAATTACAAGTTATGCCCAATATTAACATTTTCCACTCATCCCAATCTAACGTATTCGCATATTTTATCGGCTTGCCTAGGCTCAAAGGTAGTCTAGCTATATAAAAATAAAAGGGAAAAGATAGAGGGAAAAGGACAGAGATAATCATACTAACAAGGTTGACATGTAATGGCATTAACATATAGTGGCATAATGACAAGATAGGCACATAGGTACAGATCTGATGAACATATGATAATAGAACTGATTCTAACATAATAGGGATGTCATAACAGGCATGATAAGATATAAACCATGATAAGATCTAAACAATGGTTTAGATATCCAACTAATAATAGATCCAATTCAACCATAATCATGATAGGGACAAGTATAAAGTGATCTAAACAGTGAAACAATGGCAGATCTGACATGATAAATAGGTGAAGGTTTAGATCTAAGTCATAATCATGTCATAACATCATAGATACATAGGTTATAGCAGATCTGATTTGATTCAAATGGTCATAGGCATGTATCCAAGTTAATGTCATATCAAGTTTTACTTCTAATTATTCAGATCTAAAATTAACATGGACTCACAATGTTTGGATATAGAAAGAAAGATTGGAGATATCAAATCTGAACTTGAATGACTTGATTGTTGAAGAAAAAAGAGACTGGATTTGATCTGGGTAGAATCAGCATCTAGTTCTCCATTATTTTCAGTGTGACAAAATTAGAGAAATGAGACCATATTTATAGCCGAACCCCCGAAACCCTGACTGCCCAGATCTATCGTAGGGGCTTCGACCCCCCTTATGGGGTCGACCTATGGGTCGACACACCCCTGAGGGGTCGACACCCCTGGGTAGGAAATTTGCTGCCCACAGAAATTTGATTTTCGGACCAGATTTTGATTTTCTGAATTAAATATATATACATAATTCTCTTACGCGTACACAAACTTCAAACCTTAATAACCTCTTCATACGGTGTCCGTTTTACGCAAACCAAGTGTCTATTTTGACCAGAATTCCAAGACGAACGAAGTTGCGCATTTCGTTTCCCTTAATTCAGAATATTAAATTTAATATTCTTTAATTCGTCCTCTTTAGTGTTGTTAAAATTACGGGGTGTTACAAGAAACAAAGCAAGATTATTAGCACAAGGCTATAATCAAGAAGAAGGTATTGATTATGAAGAAACATTTTCTTCTGTAGAAAGGCTTGAAACCATACAAATTTTATTAGCAGGCACATGTTTTCATAACTTTAAACTCTATCAATTGAATGTTAAAAGTGCTTTCTTATATGGATTTATTAAAGAAAATGTATACGTAGAACAACCACCTTTATTTATACATGAAAAATATCCAGATTATGTATGTAAACTTAAAAACATTCCTATATGGTCTAAAACAAGCACCTCCGTGCTTGGTATGACAGACTTAATAATTATTTAATAAACCCAGGATTCCAAGTTTGACAAGCTGATCAAACATTGTTTATTAAAATACCAATATTGATATCTTAATTATACAAATTTATGTAGATGATAACAAGTTTGTTTCAATTAATGAAGAATTATGTAAAGAATTTTCTATTATTGTGACAAATGAATTCAAAATGTCATATATGGGAGAGTTATCATACTTTTTCGAATTACAAATTAAACATTTTTCAAATGGTATCTTTATTAATCAAGAAAAATATTGTAATAACTTAATTAAAAGATTTGATTTGGACAACACTTTCGGAAAATCAACTCTTATGAGTACTACAGCTGATCTTGATCGAGATAAAAAAGGAAAAAGTGTTGACCAAAAGCCATACAAAAGTATGATTAGTTCAGTACTCTATCAAGCTGCAAGCCGTCCTGAAATAATGATGAGTGTGTACTTATATGCCAAATTCCAAGCAGAGTAGTGAAACGAATGCTGAGATATCTTAATAACACTAAGGATTTCGGTCTTTTCAATCCCAAAGAATATCCATTCGAATTAGTATCTTACAGTGATGTTGATTTTAGTGGATCTCGGACAGATAGGGAAAGTAAAAGTGGTACATGCCATTTTGTTGGAAAATCACTTGTCTCTTGGTTTAGTAAGTAACATAATTGTGTTTATCTCTCACCATGTGGAGCAGAATACATATCTGGTTCTTTAGCATGTGCTCAGGTAATCTATATGCAACAGGTACTCAGAGATTTCAGAATAAACTTAACTAAATCAACAATACAGTGTGATAATACAAGTGCAATCAATTTATCCAAAAAAATTATAAATCACCCACGGACTAAACATATTGACATTCATCACCATTTCTTATGTGATAATATAGAAAAAGATGTTATAAACTAAGAACATATCTCAACCGAAAATCAAATAGCCTGTAACCACCCGCACTTTACGCATTGGAGGATCGTAAAATATTTTTATTTCATCCCCTGAGGGTCGGATAATTTTTATCTTTTAATATGTTGCTTATGGGGATGTAAGAGATGTCCTTAATTTTTACCGATTTTGTTTGTGACCATTTTACCTCTGTCAGCCTTGTACAAGGCATAACTTTTGACTCAGGTCGAATCAGAGGGTGAGACCTGTTCCATTGGAAAGGAATTGATGGTTGCCTTTGGTAGAGTGGTTACATTAAAGATTTGGCCCAGCAGTTTGAGAGAAATCGTTGTTTTAAGATTTGTTTTAAGATTTTTCAGTTAGTTGTTTAGGTTTTAGGAGCCTAATGGGCTGATTTAGGGAAGTACCATTAGTGGGTAGGTGGAAACTATAAATAGGGGGTAAGGGATATGGGAAAGGGTTTTAGTTTTTCATTCTCTCACTTGGTGCCTTGTGCTCCTCCTTCCTCTAACACCTTTCCACTATTGAAAATCCAAATCTAAGGAGGGAAATCATAGATCTACACCATTTGAGGCTAGATCTACATCGTTTCAAGGGCGAATTCATCGGATCAAGGAGTTTGGTTCGAAATGCTCGCTGTCCGGATTCATATTTCTATCATTTTAGCTTGTTTTGGAGAATTGCTGAGTGGTTTACATCTCTCACATGGATTCAATGAAGTGTATGAGTAGTTGATCATGTTTTTCATTAAATTCAAGTGTTTTCTCATAGATCTATGCATTGGTAAATCTAGTTTCATATAAATCACCCTACGATCCGATTTAGCAAGCTTAGATAGGTAATTTATAAGATATTTCATGTGAATGTGCAAGTTAAATCCATGGTTTTGCTCATATGTACATTTATGGTGATTTCGGTGAATTTTACAAAATTATTGATGGAGTTATCATATTGGTGTTATTATTGATTTCATATCATGCTTGCTGTCATATTGGGTGAATTGGATGAGTTGGTTCCGTCGAATGTATCTTTTGGCGAAGTTTTGGACGAAATCGGAGCTGAAATGGGGATGCGCAAGTTTTTGGTCAGTCGAGCGAGCCAGCGTGGGTCGTTCGGTCCCAAAGTGTGCCTTAGAGAACAAGTCAGAACCATGGCCTGGTCAGTTGGTCTCACCAGGGTCGGGTCGATCATGATTGGTCGGGTCGATCTTGGTTTGGGTCGGTCAAGCAGGTCTGAGAGTTCTGGTTTTGGAGGACGTTTGGGTCGGTCGTAGTCAAGGAGTTTGGGTTGGTCGGTCTCCACGATGAAGATTGTTCGGTCAAGCAGGTGGTTGATCCGGTCTGGATATGGGTCGAGTCGAGCAGTATCTTGGGTCAAGCAACCCAAGTACAAGGCTGGGTCGGTCGGACTGTTTCAATTGGGTCGGTCGGCCAGCGAATCGAAGGAGTTGTTTGGACCTCTATTAAGCGCCGAGGTGAATGGCATAAGTGTTGTAGTTTGATTTCTTTAGCAAGTTGATGTGATGCTATTGATTGTTTCAGACCTCATGATTGATGTTTTTCTTTGGTTTGAAAGTAGTGAAAAATTCGAAGTGAGTTCCATAGGGAATGACGAAGTGAGGTGATTTGTCCGTTGGATGTGACGGACATGGAAACAACTCAAGGATGTATTGAGTTCGTGTGAGCTGATTGCTCTAAAGTGTTCTGAGCTGGTTAATAGTCGTAATTGATAACGACTAGAAATGTGAAGGCCGAGGAATTGTCGTTGTCGTAGGTTCTAGCGGACTCAAAACTTGGGTACAATTAAAGACCAATTATAGGTCGAGTGCCCTGGGCGTCGGGTATGGCCTAGACACGTGTTGTGTATAGCGTGTGGGGGTTTTGCTAGAACCGGGGCGTCATGTATGGTCATTGACAATTGACGACAAGTTGTTAGTCAGTCAAATGATAACGAGGGTTCCAAAGCAAGGTTGGTGGTGATAGCCAGAGTCAGCCACGGACGTCTGAATGCTTGTTGTGATCATTATTGAGTTACTAGTGCTATGTGTGAATGGTTGTTTTGGTTACCATGGTTGAATTTTTATTCCTTTAGATATATGGATCGTAAAGGCTATGACTGTTAGGGATGGGGAAGGCAAGAGTAATTTCTTCTCTAGAGCTGGGTAGAATAGTTCTTTTATTTACTCATTCTCATATACTTTATTGATGAAGTTTGTTTGTTGTTCTATCGCTCACTAAGACTGTTGTCTGACTCAAGATTTTATGTTTCCTCTTATTACCTTGGTATGTTCATCCGGTTGTTTGGATGGGAAGACTAGGTGGTAGGTGATAGGCGATTGCTTAGTGAGGGTGAGGTTGATGTTCGGTGGCGAGCCGGAGGCTGGCGTACTATTTTTCTACTATCTAGTACCTTTGTTTTTCCGTTGTTCGCTATTTCTCTGAGTGTTATAGTAAGGCAAATTGTACAAACACTATTGTTGTTATCTACTTGTATGGGAATTACCTTCTAGTTGTCATGAAGGTTTAGTGTTTTCTGCTTCACTATCACTACCTGTTGTATATGTTCTATTATATTTTATCCTTGCGCCGTGATTTTACGATAGGTTCCTCTTATGTATCATACCCTGATGATCGTCCATAGCCGCCTGGCACACCTTTCAGCGCATTATTCCTCGTGCTTAGTGCGAGGGCTGTAGGTGGTCATCACATTTGGTATCTAAGCTCTGGTTAACGATTTTTAGTCAAAGTTCAAGGATGTAATTACATTTGAGAGATGTACTTGTAGATTTCAGTTGGATGCTTACTATATATATTAGCATATATAGTAGTGGTGGTTGTACTATTTAGCAATTTTTCTTGGAAGTGGCTAATTATTCTAAATTGCAGATTTAGAGTGAGTAGACAACCATAAAGACACACTGCTAGGGAAGCTAGTGCTGGAGGGGGAAATGGCGGTGCACATGACTACCCAGCCATGTTTGAAGCTTTGATAGAAGCATCCCTTCGAAGGAACCCTGCTCCAGTAGCAGCTACGGTTGAAGTTGGAGTTCCAGTGCCTAGAGCAGTAGAATTTGCAAAGCTTGGCAAAGACTTTACATTATTGGGAGGGAAATAGTTCAAGGGCACTGGACCAGTTAAATAGGTTCAAAGGTGGTTGGATACGTATGCTGAAATTTTCAAGGACTTAGGTATTGACGATACAATAAAGAGGAAGCTTGCATCAAGGCAGTTGGAGGGTATAGCAATGGACTGGTGGAACTCTGTCACACATGGGACTCCGGAAGAAGAGATCTCATAGGAGCAATTTCAAGCCAAGTTGAAGTGAAGTTTATCTCCATCGTGTAAAAGTTGATTCTACTTAAGAGATTTGTAGAGCTTAAACAAAATGGTCACCCAGTTCTTGACTATGTTTCTGACTTCGAGGCCTAGTCGAAGTATGCTCGTTCGTATGTAGATACTCCTTATCAAAAGAACAAGAAGTTTGTCTTGACGTTGGATGAATATCTTGGGAATCAGCTTGTGGATCACCTTGATGATAGCTTTGAGAAGATCGCTGAGAAAGATTTGAGGAATGAAAGTCTATTCCCTAGGAAGATGTCTGTTGTTGCACCTAAGGAAGAATATAAGCCACAATAGGGAGGTAATAATAAGAAAAGGAAGAAACAACAACAGAAAGGAAAAGATGTCCAAAAGAACCAGAAGGTAGAAGTGACTTGCTTCTATTGTTGGCAGAAAGGCCACTTTGTTAGTGAATGCAAGAATCTTAAAGCTAAGAAGAAGTGCTTCAAGTGTGGAAAACCGAGACATAAGAAGAAAGATTGTCCAAATTAGCTAAAGGGAAGCAAGAGGTTAAGGCTATGATTTAGGGGAAGTGTCGTTTTCTTCGAAAGCTCCAACTACAAAGGAGAAGGGAAAAAGTGTCGCGGCATAAGATACTCTTTCTATCCATGGTGTTTCGGTTCGAGTTTTATTTGATACTAGAGCATCACATTCATTTATTTGCAATGAGCTTGTGTGTCGCTTGGGTTTGGAACCCGAGATTTGTGATAGACCATTGATCATGACTAATCCAGTTGGGGGTTCTTCCAGTTTGAGCATGTTGTATCGTGGTCTAGTGTTGTCGAGCCAAGGTTACTCTTTTATGTGTGATTGCTTTGATCTTAACTTCGCTGGGTTTGGGATCATCTTGGGCATGGATGGGCTCAAGAGGTATGCAGCAAGAGTGAATTGCGAGAAGCAAAAGGTGAGTGTCGGGGATGTGGAAGGGCAGAAGTAGTTCATCAGGTGTAAGCACGAAGAGGGTGTCTTTGTTAGTTATCAATATTCTCTTGTGATCCCACAAGAAGACTTATCTTCTGTGATGATTGCTAATGAGTATGAGGATATTTTTGATGAGGTCAAAGGATTGCAGCCACGTCGAGAGATCGAGTTTAGGATCGATTTGGTCGAGGGTGTTAGACCAATCGTTATGCCTCTTAGGCAGATGACGCCTAAGGAACAGAGAGAGTTGGAGGTGACCTTCTTAGGAAAGGATATATTTGGAGAAGCGTTTCTAAATGGGGTGCACCAGTTGTTTTTGCAACCAAAGCAGACGGCTCGTTAAGGTTGAGTGTAGACTATCGTGAGCTTAACAAGGTGGCTAAGAAGAACAAATATCCATTGCCAAGGATTGATGACTCGTTCGATCAGCTTCACGATGCCAAAGTGTTTTCCCAAATGAATTTGGGAACGGGATTTCACCAGTTGAGGGTGGCGAAGGATAGTATGCCAAAGACTGCTTTTAGGACCCTACACGGATTCCTTGAGTGGTTGGTGATGCCAATCGGGTTAACTAACGCGCCAGCTTACTTTTTAGATTTAATGAATATAATTTTCAGAGATCAGTTGAACAAATTCGTGCTTGTGTTCGTGGATAATATTCTTGTTTACTTCAGGGATGAGAAATAACACAAGACACACTTTAGAGTTGTGTTAGAGGTTTTGTAACACCCCGAATTTTTAATGACATTAAAGAAGATAAATTAAAGAATAAATAATTTAATATTAATGATTAAGAGAAACTGATTACGTCATTACATCCGTCTTGAAATTCTGGTCAGGATAGACACCTAGTTTGCATAAAACGGATAACACACGAAGAAGTTACGAACGATAAAAAGTTGAAAATCAGAACCAGGTATAACTGGCGCACTTTCCAAGTGTGCCAAGGCAATTTTGCATTGGCGGACCTGTAAAGTGCGCCTAGAACAGTTTCTGGGTATTCGGGCCTTTTTCAAGTGAGTGACCACCCGTGACTGACCCAATTTCATTAGGGTTGAGGTGGCTTCCGAATTTTGTAACCCAACAGTTATAAATATATCTCATATCCTTTATTTTCTTCAAAAAGAAACAATGGTGGCCAGGCTCTGCTGGATTCTGAACTGAATTAGGATCTCTTATCTTCTTCTAAAGCATATCAAATTCTGAGATTCAAACATAGACTCAGCACCTTTTCCATCATGTTAATAATCCACTCACAGTGAGTTCTAGTTGCTTTTAGGTTTAGATAAATAATAGCAAAATTATGAAAGACTGTGATGTGGATACGTTGTAGACTTTAAATCTATGTTATTGTTAGATCTCATGCTATGTCATGATATATCTATTTCTTTGGATCCAATTCAAATTGTTCGATATGTTATCGTTATGGATCTTGGGTTGTAACTTTTATGATATGCTATGATGCAGATGTATGTAGATCTATTCTATGTGATCTAAAATTATCATGTTAGATCTATCCTGTGTGAACTAAAATTTGTCACCTTATGATTCATGTTAGATCTATCCTATGTGATCTAAAATTGTCACCTTATGATTCATGTTAGATCTATCCCGTGTGATCCAAAATTTGTCACCTTATGATTCATGTTAGATCTATCCTATGTCATCTAAAATTGTCACCTTATGATTTATGTTAGATCTATACTATGTGATCCAAAATTGTCACCTTATGATTCATGTTAGATCTATACTATTGATCTAAATTTGTCACATCATGATTCATGTTAGATCTATTTTAGGTGATCTAAATTGTCACCCTATGTTATCATGTTAGATTTAAATCGATTGGACATCTAAAATTGCTAATTTAGATATTGTGACATCATAGTTCATCAGTTTTTTGTCCACCTTGTTATGATGACAATTTCATGTCCATGCAAGTATGTATGTTCACCTTATTATCATACAAATTTATGTTTATGCCAAGATGATCATTTTAGTATATTCCCATCATTTTCCTTATTATCGATTATGACTAGGCTATTGTCTAGCCTAGGCATGTTGCTAATTTTGTGAGAGCACTAGTTAAGGAACAGGAAAAAGGGGTAAAAATGGCATAATTCGAATATGAACATTTATGGACATGTAATTCAAATTATTGGGCAAAATAGGTATTGACACCTATAAAAGGAAAGGATTAATTAATTGGTAAATTAATAAAAAACTGCATAATTTGAATATGAACATTTATGGACATGAATTCAAATTATTGGGCAAAATAGGAATTGACACCTATAAAAGGAAATGGTTAATAAATTGATTAATTAATTAAAAATGGAATGTCTAGTAATTACAATTAGGAATTGTAATTGTACTTATGACATAAGGTTAGTTGCATTAGTGGTGGAAGTCAGCCCGGACCCAACTGGCATATCCAGCAGCCATTAATGGTGAACCTAATGTGGGAGATCTAAGTACGTAAATACAAATTGGGCTATGACACGCCTTTAGGCCCAACTGTGGAACAAGTCTGCCCAGACCTGACCGGCATATCCAACATCCAAATGTTGTAGGCCTAATGTGGGAGGTCTGGCCCATTATGGAACCATAAGTGGACATGGTAAAGAATTGGACTACTTAACCTAAGTTAATCCTTAGGGA
The DNA here is from genome assembly GCA_030737875.1 of Allium sativum. Lineage (NCBI taxonomy): Eukaryota > Viridiplantae > Streptophyta > Magnoliopsida > Asparagales > Amaryllidaceae > Allium > Allium sativum. The sequence continues at coordinate 532,509,684 of CM060923.1, read as the reverse complement.
TTGTATGAACTTAAATTTAAGCTGGGTTAAGTAAACATGGTTAAGGGGTGGGTTAAGTAAATCTGAAGAGGGGATGAGTTATAGGCCCACAAACTTAACCCGTTAAGATTATGTAATTAAAGACACCTAGTGGTATACTTAATCGATGGAAATAATAAAGTTATTTAATTAAAGACACCTCTTAGGGTAAACATAACTTGTAGAAGTAATAGGGTTATGTAATTAAAAACACCTATAGGTAAGCATAACCGGTTGGAAGATTAGGGGTTATGTATTAAAGACACCTATAGGTAAGCCTAACCGGTACAAATAAATAAGGCTAAGTAATTAAAAACACTAAGGGGTATACATAGTTAGTGAAAACCTAGTGGGGGATGCAAGACAAAGGGGAGAACTTGTATCATATTGTGTGGGACCCATTTCAGTTAGTAACCTGGAGTAAGTATCAAACAAAGTATTCCGTACTAGGCGAAGATGGGTCACGCTTACTGACTGATTGTAGGAGATCCAAACGTGGAGGATGGTATGGGCGGCGCAAACTGACCGGGCCATATGCGTGCATGAGCCGGGCAGAAGGGGATAAGATGCCCATGACACCTGTAGATATGGTTGTGCACATTTTTATGATGGGTGGTTGCCATTTTAGGTAGTGATACCTCCTACTATAGGGCCAGCACAAGTTATCTACAAGGGTTAGGGAGCCAATCGATTAGGGTAGTAGTTAGGATACATTTGGACGTATACCTAAATCTAACACCTTATAGTTTAAGGAATCATCTTTTTTAGATATACTAGTAACAGTGTAGAGTAATCATTAGTGAGGCATGTACACCATATCTTGCTTACCTTGTCACACCTGCCATTTATGTAGTGATATCTCTTATCCAATTTATATGCCTATCATGTTACTTTTATTTATCTACTGGTTAAAAGTAACTAGACTCGCCAGACTTTATGTCCGACCATTTTTTGTTTCTCCTTCTTTCTTCCGTCCCCCCACCCCCCAGGTTCTCAAGGGAGGGAATTCTTAGGCTTACTCAGAATTCTGCTATCGTCTTTTTTAGAGCTTCTAGATGTATTTCTCAAGCTTCTATTTTGCTGTTATGGCTCATGATTTGGGGATTATGCTTTCTTTGTTATTGTACTCTGATATTTAAAGTACAAAACAAAAGTTTTAATGATATATTGAGTTTATGTATTTTCAGATATATGGTGTAACCATGCTTTATGATTAATAAAATTTTTAAAATTCCCGTTGCTATATTATTAATATCTGTCTTGTAATTATTCTGTGTCTGATTACCTATAACGCTTCACGGAACTTAATGCATTCCCTTAGTGGGTGACATTAACGGACGTGGGGTGTTACACTTAGTATAAGAGCTGAAGGTTACAGGATTGGATAAAGTTTTTGAAAATTATTTTCAAAAAGTGTTTTAAAACAAAGCACTTTCAAAAAGAAGAGTCTGTTTCGAAAAACATTCCCCATAAATCCATAGGTAGTATCCTACAGTCCCTTATCTAAATTTCTTCCTTTTACCTTTTTCAGCATGTCTAGGGAACAAAACATCCCTAATATCCCGGAGGGCGTCACTATACCCGGATGGTTCCGTAGGTATTTGAAGGCCATGGCGCCGGCCGAAGGCCAAAGAGACGTTCCTCCCCCAGCTGCACCAGTCATTCCTCCTCCTCCTCCCCCTCCAAAAGCAGATAACTTCACTAAGATCTGCAAGGACTTCCGTGCCATGGGAGGGATGCCATTCCATGGGAACGAGACATTCGTGGAAGCTCGGAATTGGTTTATGGGTACTGAGGACTTATTCGTAATCTTTGAAGTGGAGGACCGAAGAAAGATTCTGTTAGCTGCTTGGCTACTGAAGGACGAAGCCTCATTTTGGTGGGAAGTCACCCAAGCTAAACGTCCGGTGGAAACTTGGGAAGATATTAGACAGAGGTTCGAAATGAAATTTCTTTCCTAAGCTGAAAGCAGCATACAGATGGAGAGATTCTTTGCACTCAAACAAGGAAATTTGACGGCGAAATAATATGTGAACAAGTTCAACCAGCTAGCATGGTTCGGGTTAGAGTTGGTGGATACGCCATAGAAAACGGCTTTGCGATTTGCTAAAGGGCTGAATGAACCCCTTCATGGGTTAGCCATGTCCCATATTCCAATGGGGGCCACCTTTGAAAAACATGTCGATATGGGCATGATGCATGAGGAGACAAGGGAGAGAAGAAGGAGGTAAAGACTGAGGGGGCATCACAAAATAAGAAGGCGTGGCCTAAGAAGGGGCAGCAGCAATAACAACAACAGCAGAAGAAAGGAGGGGAAAATGATAAAGGCAAGGATAAGAGAAAATGTCACCATTGTGGGAAGGAAGGTCATCTGGTTAAAGACTGTAAGCGAAGGAAGAATTCTTGCTTCCACTGTGGAGAGGCCGGATACTTTGCTAGTGCCCGGTGAAATGGGGAACACAGGGACAAGGTCAAAGGGCAGAAAATTCCATAAGGCAGGTGCATGCTTTCGCGACCAGTGCTCCTGATAGAGGTAGAAATTTTTTTGTGGAAGGTTTAATTTCTCTTTCGAACCATCCTGTTAGAGCACTTTTTGATTCTGGTGCCTCACATTCGTTTATATCAAGTTCTGTAGTTGAATCTCTGCACTTAATTACTAGTATGGTAGTAGATCCCGTAGTTGTTTCAAACCCCATTAGTGGTTCAGCTCATTTATCGATGATTTATTAGGGTTTGAAAATATCTGTGGTAGGCGTCGAGTTTGAATGCAACACGTATATGCTCGGGTTTATGGGCTATGGGTTGATTCTAGGAATGGATTGGCTTACCACTTGTGGTGCCATTTTGGATTGTGAGAAGAGGGTTGTTAGGCTTATGACTTGTCATGGTAGAACCCTCGAGATTTCGTGTGACCCACAAGGGTCGGTTATGCTTTGTTTCCTAGAGTCTCTTGATGCATCTATTGACGATATGCAATCTGTTCCAATAGTCCGAGATTTTTCTGACGTTTTTAATGAGGTTTGGGGTTTACCTCCAAGGTGCGAGATTGACTTTCGCATATATCTAGTGGACAATGCAAAGCCAGTTGCATTACCAGTGCGCCATATGGCTCCGAGGGAAAGGAGGGAGCTGAGTAAGCAAGTAGGGGAGCTACTTGAGAAAGGGTTTATCAGACGAAGCATATCTGAATGGGGTGCTCCAGTGGTATTTGCAACTAAAGCGGATGGTTCGCTTCGTTTGTGTGTTGATTATAAGGAGCTGAATAAGCTCACTAAAAAGAATAGGCACCCGCTTCCGAGGATTGATGATTTATTCGATCAGCTTGTTGGTGCCTCAGTATTTTCTCTGCTAGACTTGGCCACGGGGTTCGTTCAGTTGAGGGTGGCTGAGGACAGCATAGATAAGACTGCCTTTAGGACTCCGGATGGTTTCTTTGAATGGCTAGTTATGCCTTTTGGGTTGACGAATGCACCCACCTATTTTGTTGATATGACGAGGAGGGTGTTTTGGGAGTTCCTAAATAAGCTTGTGGTAGTCTTTGTTGATGATATTTTGGTCTTTAAAAGCGAAGAAGAGCATGCCCAGCATTTGAGAGAAGTTTTGAAGACTCTCCGTGACCATTAGCTTAAAGCAAAGTTCTCCAAATGCCATTTTTGGAGAAAAGAGTTGAGATTCTTAGGGCATGTGGTCTCCAAAGAAGGGATATCTATAGATCCCGCGAAGGTAGTTGCAGTGCAAGATTGGCAGGTTCCTAAAAATGCAACCGAGATGAGAAGCTTTCTTGGGTTGGCAGGTTACTATAGGAAGTTCATTAAGGACATCGTAAAAATATCAGCCCCACTCACCAAGATGACAAAGAAGAACTTGGCATATGATATCGACTGAGACATTGCTTTCCAACGACTGAAGAGGGATCTGATAACAGCCCCAGTCTTGACCTTACCTGATGGAAATAAAGTGTTTACCGTTTACACTGATGCATGCGGTACAGGGCTTGGTGTGGTTCTAATGCAAGAAGGGAAAGTACTGTGTTATGGGGGTAGACTGCTGAGAGTTCATGAAAAGAACTACCCCACCCATGATCTTGAGCTAGCTGCCATAGTGTTTGCATTAAAGACATGGCGTCATTATTTACTTAGAGAGAAGTTCGAGTTATACACCGATCATAAATCTTTCAAGTATCTATTCTCGTAGAAGGATCTCAATTTAAGGCAACAACGGTAGATGGAGTTTCTATCTTCTTATGATTTTGAGATTTCTTATACCCCTGGCAAGGGTAATGTGGTGGCAGACGCATTAAGTAGGCAGAGGGTGGCCCTGAGTCCTCTGTTTGTGGAAAGAAGGAACTTGGAATTCATTTCATCTTTCGATTTTAGACACTCCATTAAGATTTTGCCTGATTTGTTTGCATCCTTGGAGATACGACCGACTCTTATGGACCAGATAGGAGCTTCGCAACAAGGTGACCCACAGATTCTAGACATCATGGATAAGCTCAGAAGAGGGGAGACTTCTAGTCACCTCAGCAGATATGCCATAAATGAAAAGGGGTGGTTGCGACGAGATGGAAGGCTTTGTGTTCCTCAAACTGGAAGCTTGATAAAGGCAGTCCTAGAAGAAGCCCACCATTCTAAGATGACCATTCATCCAGGCGGTAATAAGATGTACAGGGTAATGAAGAGGGTTTTCTTTTGGGCTGGGATGAAGAAAGATATGGCCGAATTTGTTTCCCAATGTTTAGTTTGCCAGCAAGTCAAAGCTGAGCAAAATAAGTCCAGGGGTTTACATCTTCCATTGAAGGTTCCTCAGTGGAAATGGGAGAGCGCCTCTATGGATTTCATAGATGGTTTGCCTGGATCGAAGACAGGCAACACCAGTATCTGGGTTGTGGTAGATAGACTCGCTAAGAGCACTCACTTTATTCCAGTTAAGAGTAAGGGGACGGCATCATGGTTAGTAGCAATGTATGTCCGAGAGTTAGTTCGTCTTCATGGAGTTCCTTCCAGCATCATAAGCGATCATGACCCCATCTTTACTATCGAATTTTGGAGGTGCTTGCAAGAAGCATTAGGTACACAGTTGCGTTTGAGCACCGCTCATCATCCTCAAACCAATGGGCAAACGGAGAGGGTGAACAGAATCTTAGAAGATCTTTTAAGGCAGTGTATCCTAGACTTCGGAGGGACTTGGGAAGAGCATCTTCCTTTAGTAGAGTTCGCCTATAACAACAGCTATCAGGCCAACATCGGCATGGCACCCTTCGAAGCATTGTACGGATGAGCCTGTAGATCACAAACTTGTTGGTGGGAATCTACAGAAAGATTATTACTTGGACTAGATATGGTTAGAGGAACGTCCGAAAAGATTGACCTTATTCGACGGTGGATAAAGTCATCTCAGGACAAGCAGAAATCCTATGTATACAAAAGAAGGACTGACATCGAATTTTAAGTAGGAGACTTGGTTTTTATCAAAGTGTCACCTCTGAGGAATGTGGTTCGCTTCGGATCGGTAGGGTACTTGGCACCTAGGTTTGTGGGACCATTTCCCATAACCGAGAGGATTGGCCAAATGGCCTATAGAGTAAAGCTTCTTGAAATCTATCTGGTGTGCATGATGTTTTCCATGCTTCTCATCTGTGGAAGTGCTTGCATGATACCGCGGAAGTTGTTAATCCAAGTATATTGGAAGAGATAGAAGTGGAATGGGCTGGGATCAGAAGCTACGCAATAAAAAGATCAAGTTGCTAAAAGTTCAATGGGGAGATAACCCAGAGGATGCGACTTGGGAGACCGAAGACAAGATTCGTGCTTCGTACCCTTTTCTCTTCGAGGGTATGTTCTTAACTCCTTTCTCCAAAAGCTTTATCAGTACTTGTTTCTATCATTTGAGTACATCCTATCCATAGTATTTTTGAACTTTAGATAGGAATCTTATGGATGTAAACATGTGTTTGAAACATGTTATGTTTGATGGATGCAACCGGGTGCAAGTGTTTGCTAGTGGTTGCCTGTGGACGCATATACAAACACATTAGGCACTAAGATCGGCTCAATCACTCTCATACTACATATGGATATGTGTGCATTTTCTTTTCTTTTATAGATGGAAATGGATGAACTAACATATGGATGTTGCATTTGGATGAACGAGCATGCACACATGTAGAGCTTGTATGTTATAATAGGCTTAATTGCATACATATTGGATTTATGGTACTAACATACATTGCATTAAGGAGGTCAACTAAATAAGTAGACATCCTGATTTTTGCATTAGTGTTGGGACAAATACACACACTTTTGCATATATTCATGAAAGCATTAGAAATCCTTAAGGAAATGGATGCCAGTGATTGATGGATGAGTGGATGGATGATGGATGGTAGGATATGCATTCTTCTCAACTTGGAGATTTCAGGGACGAAATCTTTTGAGAATGGGAGAATGTAACACCCCGAATTTTTAACAACATTAAAGAAGACCAAATAAAGAATAAATAATTTAATATTAAGACTTAAGGGAAACTGATTACGTCATTAAGTCCATCTCGAAATTCTGGTCAGGATAGACAACTAGCTTGCGTAAAACGAATAACATACAAAGAAGTTACGGACGATAAAAAGTTGAAAATCAGAACCGGGTATAACTGCCGCACTTGCCAAGTGTGCCAAGGCAATTTTGCACTAGCACACCTGTAAAGTGCATCCAGAACAGTTTCTGGGTATTCGGGCCTTTTTCGAGTGAGTGACAACCCGTGACCTAACCCAAATTCATTAGGGCTGAGGTGGCATCCGAATTCTATAACCCAGCAGCTATAAATATATCTCATATCCTTTGTTTTCTTCAAAAAAAAAAACAATGGTGGCCGGACTCTGCTGGATTCTGAACTGAATTAGGATCTCTCATATTCTTCTAAAGCATATCAAATTCTGAGATTCAAACATAGACTCAGCACCTTTTCCATCATGTTAATAATCCACTCACAGTGAGTTCTAGTTGCTTTTAGGTTTAGATAAATAATAGCAAAATTATGAAAGACTGTGATATGGATACGTTGTAGACTTTAAATCTATGTTATTGTTAGATCTCATGCTATGTCGTGATAGATCTATTTCTTTGGATCCAATTCAAATTATTCCACTATGTTATCATTATGGATCTTGGATTGTAACTTTTATGATATGCTATGATGCGGATGTATGTAGATCTATTCTATGTGATCTAAAGTTATTGTGTTAGATCTATCCTATCTGATCTAAAATTTGTCACCTTATGATTCATGTTAGATCTATCCTATGTGATCTAAAATTGTCACCTTATGATTCATGTTATCTCTATCCTATGTGATCTAAAATTTGTCAGATCTATCCTATGTGATTTAAAATTTGTTACCTTATGATTCATGTTAGATCTATCCTATGTGATCTAAAATTGTCACCTTATGATTCATTCTAGATCTATCCTATGTGATCTAAAATTGTCACCTTATGATTCATGTTAGATATATACTATGTGATCTAAAATTGTCACCTCATGGTTCATGTTAGATCTATTTTATGTGATCTAATTTTCACCATATGTTATCATATTAGATTTAAATCGATTGGACATCTAAAATGGCTAATTTAGATATTGTGACATCATAGTTCATCAGTTTTATGTCCACCTTGTTATGCTGAAAATTTCATGTCCATGCTAATATGTATGTTCACCTTATTATCATACAAGTTTAAGTTAATGCCAAGATGATCATTTTATTATATTCTCGTTATTTTCCCTATTATCGATTATGACTAGGATATTGTCTAGCCTAGGCATGTTGCCAATTTAATGAGGGAGTAAGTTAAGGAACGGGGGAAAAAGGGATAAAAATGGCATAATTTAAATATGAATATTTATGGAAAAGTAATTCAAATTATTGGGCAAAATAGGTATTGACACCTATAAAAGGAAAGGATTAATTAATTGGTAAATTAATTAAAAATGGCATAATTTGAATATGAACATTTATGGAAATGTAATTCAAATTATTTGGGCAAAATAGGTATTGAACCTATAAAAGGAAAAGGTTAATTAATTGATTAATTAATTAAAAATGGAATGTCTAGTAATTACAATTAGGAATTGAAATTGTACTTATGACGCAAGGTTAGGTTGCATTAGTGGTGGAAGTCTACCCGGACCAGACCGGCATATCCAGCAGCCACTAATGGTGAACCTAATGTGGGAGGTCTAAGTACGTAAATACGAATCGGGCTATGACCTGAGGCTAGGCCCAACTGTGGAATAAGTCTGCCTGGACCCGACCGGCATATCCAGCATACACATGTTGTAGGCATAATGTGCGAGGTCTGGCCCATTATGAAATCGTAAATGGACATGGTAAAGAATTGGACTACTTAAACTAAGTTAATCCATAGGGATTGTATGAACTTAAATTTAAGTTGGGGGTTAAGTAGACATGTTTGAGGGGTGGGTTAAGTAAATCTGAAGAGGGGATGGGTAATAGGCCCACAAACTTAACCCGTTAAGATTATGTAATTAAAGACACCTAGTGGTATACATAATTGGTAGAAATAATAAAGTTATGTAATTAAAGACACCTCTTAGGGTAAACATAACTTGTAGAAGTAATACGGTTATGTAATTAAAGACACCTATAGGTAAGCATAACCAATTGGAAGATTAGGGGTTATGTATTAAAGACACCTATAGGTAAGCATAAACGGTAGAAATAAATATGGCTATGTAATTAAAGACACCTAGTGGTATACATAGTCGGTGAAAACTTAGTGGGGGATACAAGACAAAGGGGAGAGCTTGTATCATATTTTTTGGGACCCATTTTAGTCAGTAACCCCGAGAAGGTATCAAACAAATTATTTCATACTAGGCGGAGAAGGGGCACGCTTGCTGACTGATTGTAAGAGATCCAAATGTGGAGGACGATGTGGGCGGCGCAAACCGACCGGGCCATGTGCGTGCATGATCCGGGAAGAAGGGGATAAGACGATCGTGACACCTGTAGATATGGTTGTGCACATTGTTACGACGAGGGGTCACCACTTTAGGAAGTGATACCTCCTACTGTGGGCCAACACAAGGTATCTACGAGGGTTAGGGAGCCGATCGATCAAGGTAGTAGTTAGGATACAATTGGATGTATACTTAAGTCTACCACCTTATTGTTTGAGGGATCATCTTTTTTTGGATACACTAGTAACAGTGCAGAATAATCATTAGTGAGGAATGTACACCTTATCTTGCTTACCTTGTCACACCTGTCATTTATGTAGTGATCTCTCTTATCCATTTTATAGGCCTATCATGTTACTTTTATTTATCTACTGGCTAAAAGTAACTAGACTCGCCATACTTTATGTCAACCCTTTTTGTTTCTCCTTCTTTCTTCTATTCCCCCCTCCCAGATTCTCAAGGGAGGGAATTCTCAGGCTTAGTCAGGATTCTGCTATCGTCTTACTTAGAGCTTCTTGATGTATTTCTCAAGCTTCTATCTTTGCAACTATGGCTCATGATTTGGGGACTATGCTTTCTTTGTTATTGTACTCTGATATTTAAAGTACAAGACAGAAGTTTTAATGATATACCGAGTTTATGTATTTTCAGACATATGGTGTATCCATGCCTTATGATTAATAAAAGTTTTTAAATTTCCGCTGCTATCTTATTTATATCTGTCTCGTAATTATTCTTTCTCTGATTACCTATAACGCTTCACAGAACTTAATTCATTCCCTTAGTGGCTGACATTAACGGACGTAGGGTGTCACAAGTCTTGTGAAAGCATCAGCTAAAGGCTAAGTTCTTGAAGTGTCACTTCTGGAAGAATGAAGTGAGGTTCCTAGGCCATGTTGTCTCTGGAAATGGTATAGCAGTTGACCTCGCTAAAGTGGCAGCAATCCAAAACTGGGATTTACCTAAGAATGCGACTGATATTTGGAGTTTCCTTGAGTTGGTTGGTTATTACTGAAGTTTATCAAGGATTTCTCCAACATAGCAGCACCATTAGCAGGATTAACGAAGAAGAACCAGGTGTTCACATGGGATGCAAAGTGTGAACAAGCATTCAGAATCCTGAAGGAGAGATTGACGAGTGCACCTTTGTTGACCATTCCAAGTGGGAATGAAGAGATGGAGGAATACACCGATGCAAGTGGTACTGGACTTAGAGTAGTGCTAATGCAGAAGGATAAGGTTGTGGCCTATGCGAGTCGAAAACTAAAGCCGTATGAGAGGAATTACCCAACTCATGATTTAGATTTTGCGGCGATTGTATTTGCTATGAAGATGTAGAGACATTACCTATTGTGAGTTCGATTTGAGTTGCTTACGGATCACAAGTCATTAACGTATCCTTTCTCCCAAAAGGATTTGAATCTTCGGCAGCAAAGATAGCTAGAGTTTCTGGCATCATATGATTTTAGTATAGCCTATACTCCAGGCATAGGCAACGCAGTTGCAGATGCAATGAGTCAAAGACACGCAAGTTTGGGAGCGATGTTTTCGGAATAGAAGAGCCTCGAGTATTTGGCAAGGTTTGATTTCAAGCCAAGGTGCGAGTTGGAACATAAAATATTAGCAAGCTTATCGATAAGACCTACACTCATCGAAATGATTGGCGAGAGCCAAAATCAAGATGTAAATCTTGTCGAGTTTATCCAAAAGCTCGAACCGAAAGACAAAAAATTCAAAGTCGATCAAGAAGGTTGGCTTCGGAAGCAAGGACGATCGGTTGGACGATCGGTTGTTCCTGATGTTGATGAATTGAAAGATGGGGTTCTAAGAGAATGCCATCACCCGAAGTTGACGATTCATCCTAATGGTAATAAGATGTATCGGGACATGAAGTGAGTTTACTACTAGGAGGGGATGAAGCGAGATATTGGAAAGTTCATTTCAAAGTGCATGAACTGTCAGTTGGTGAAAGCTGAACAGAAGAAGCCGAATGGGTTGCTTCAGCCATTGTAAGTTCCTACGTGGAAGTGGGAGCAAGTATCGATGGACTACCTAGAACCAGGGCATAAAATGAACGGATTTGGGTCATTGTGGATCGCTTGATCAAAAGTGCGAGGTTCATTCCTGTTAAGACGACAGGATGGCGTCGAAACTGGATGAACTTTATGTGAAATGGATAGTTCTATTCCATGGTCTGCCAAAAAGTATAGTGAGTGATCGAGATCCGTTGTTTACTAGCGGATTTTGGAGAAGCTTGCAAGAATCTTTTGGAACTGAGATGTGTTTGAGTATGACATATCTTCCCCAAACTGATGGTCAGACCAAGAGAGTCAATCGAGTTTTGGAAGATCTCCTAAGGACTAGTGTGTTAGACTTCGGAGGAACATGGGAAGACCATCTGCATCTGGTTGAGTTTGCTTATAACAACAACTACCAGTCGAGCATTGGGATGGCACCATATAAGGCGTTGTATGGGAGGCAATGCAATTCTCCAGCTTGTTGGTTAGAAACTGGAGATAAATTGATACTTGGGTCTGAGATGATTAGAGAAAACTCGTATTGTATTGAGATCGTATGGCAACGAATGAAGGCAGCCCAAGATCATCAGAAAAGTTATGCTTAAGCGTCAAAAAGATTTGGAATTCGACATTGGTGATAAGGTTTTCGTGAAAATTTCTCCACTGAAGCATGTGGTTCAATTCGGAAATAAGGGAAAGTTTGCCCCAAGGTTCGTCAAGCTGTTTCCAATAGTCGAGCGAATCGGAAAGCTTGCATATAGGTTGGAGTTACCCGAGAAGATGTTGAGCATGCATAACGTGTTCCATGTTTCATTTCTACGGAAGTTCGTGCATGATTTGAATGAGGTGGTATCTCCAGAGCAGTACAAAGGCCTAGAGGTAGAAACCGTAGTAACGAAACCTTATAAGCCGCTTTATGTTATGGGAAAAGAGACGAGATAGGTTAGGGGGAAGACGGTTAGGCTAGTCAAGGTACATTGGAGTGAAGATGGTGACGATTGTACGTGGGAGACAGAAGTGGCCATGAAGGCGGCTCATCGAGCACTCTTCGTCGGTAGGACCCTTTGATATCGTATCATCGTTATATGGTTGTATCTTGTTGTTGTTTGATAGAATTCCATGTGACAGGATAAGGCTGTGAATGCATGGCTTGATGGTCGTTAGTTTGGATGATAGAATTAACTTCTTATGGATGATAAGCATGCAGAATTGTTGTGATTGCATGCGTTTGCTTGGAATTTTAAGGGCGAAATTCTTAAGGGGGGAGAATGTAATGGCCTGCATTTTATGTATCGGAGGATCGTAAAATATTTTTATTTCATTCCCTTAGGGTTGGATCATTCTCATCTTTTAATATGTTGCTTATGGGGATGTGAGACATATCCACAATTTTTACCGATTTTTTTGTGACCATTTTGCCCCTATTAGCCTTGTACAGTGTATAACATCTGACTCAGGTCGAATCAGAGGGTGAGACATGTGCCATTGGAAAGGAATTGATGGTTGCCTTTCCGCCGAGTGGTTACATTAAAGAATTGGCTCAGCGGTTTGGGAGATATCGTTGTTTTAAGGTTTTTCAGTTGGCTGTTCAGGTTTTGGGAGCCTAGTGGGCTAATTTGGGGGAGGCCCATTAGTGGGCTGGTGGAAACTATAAATATGGCATAAGGAATATGGGAAAGGGTTTTAGTTTTTCATTCTCATTTGGTGCCTTGTTCTCCTCCTTCCTCTAACACCTTTCCCCCATTAAATATCCAAATCTATGGAGGAAAATCAAAGATCTGCACCATTTGAAGCTTGATCTACATCATTTCAAGGGCGAATTCATCGGATAAAAGGAGTTTGGTTCGAAGTGCTCGCTGTCCGAATTCATATTTCTATCATTTTAGCTTGTTTGGGAGAATTGGTGAGTGGTTTACATCTCTCACATGAATTCAATGAAGTGTATGAGTAATTGATCATGTTTTTCATTAAATTCAAGTTTTTCTCATTGATCTATGCATTGGTGAGTCCATTTTCATATAAATCACCCTATGATCTGATTTAGCAAGCTTAGATAGGTAATTTCTAAAATATTTCATGTGAATGTGCAAGTTAAATCCATGGTTTTGCTCATATGTACATTTATGGTGATTTCAGTGAATTTTACATAATTATTGATGGAGTTATAATATTGGTGTTATTATTGATTTCATATGATGCTTGTGGTCATATTGGACGAGTTGGTTCCCTCGAATGTGTCGTTTGGCGAAGTTTTGGTTGAAATCAAAGCTGAAATGGGGATGTGCAGGTTTTGGGTCGGTCGAGCGAGCCAGGGTGAGTCGGTCAATCCCAAAATGTGCTTTAGAGAACAAGCCAGAACCATGTCCTGGTCGGTCAGTCTTACCAAGGTCGGGTCGGTCACAATGGGTCGGGTCGGTCGGGTCGGTCGGGTCGAGTCGGTCAAGCCGGTCTGAGAGTTCTGATTTTGGAGGAAGTTTGGGTCGGTCGTACTCAGGGAGTTTGGGTTGGTCGGTCTCCACGTTGAAGTCGGTTGGTCTCCACGTTGAAGGTGGGTGGGTCGAGCAGGTTGGTTGATCCGGTCTGGATGTGGGTCGGGTTGAGCAGTATCTTGGGTTGAGCAACCCAAGTACAAGGCTGGGTCGGTCGAACTGTTTCAATTGAGTCGGTCGGCCAGTGAATTGAAGGAGTTGTTAGCAGTGCTTTTAAGCGCCGAGGTGAATGGCATAAGTGTTGTAGTTTGATTTCTTTAGCAAGTTGATGTGATGCTATTGATTATTTTGGACCTCATGATTGATGTTTTTCTTTGGTTTGAAAGTAATGATAACTTCGAAGCGAGTTCCATGGGGAATGACGAAGTGAGGTGGTTTGTCGGTTGGATGTGACGGATGTGGAAACGACTCAAGGATGTATTGAGTTCGTGTGAGTTGATTGCTCTAAAGTGTTCTGAGCTGGTTAATACTCGTAATCGATGACGACTAGAAATGCGAAGGCTAGGGAATTGTCATTGTCATAGGTTCTAGCGGACTCAAAGCATGGGTATAATTGAAGACCAATTGTAGGTCGAGTGCCCTGGGCGTTGTGTATGGCCTAGACATATGTTGTGTATAGAGTGTGGGGGTTTTCCTAGAACTGGGGCGTCGTGTATGGTCCTTGACAATTGACGGCAAGTTGTTAGCCAGTCATACGATAACGAGTGTTCCAAAGTAAGGTTGGCGGTGGCAGCCAGAGTCAATCATGCACATCTGAATGCTTGTTGTGTTCATGATTGAGTTCCTAGTGTTATGCATGACTGGTTGTTTTGGTTATCGTGGCTGAATTATTATTCCGTTAGATGTATGGATCGTAAAGGCTATCACCGTCAGGGGTAGGGAAGGCAGGAGTAAGTTCTTCTCTGCAGCTAGGTAGATAAGTTCGTTTATATACCTGTTCTCGTATACTTTATTGATGAAGTTTGTAAGTTGTTTTATCGCTCACTAAGACTGTTGTCTGACTCAAGGTTTTATGTTTCCTCTTATTACCTTGGGCTGTTCACCCGGTTGTTTGGATGGCAAACTAGGTGGTAGGTGATTGCTTATTGAGGGAGAGGTTGCTGTTCAGTGGCGAGCAGGAGGCTGGCGTACTATTTTTCTACTATATAGTACCCTTGTTTTTCCATGGTTTGCTATTTCTCTGAGTGTCGTAGTGGGGCAAATTATACAAACGCTATTGTTGTTATCCACGTGTATGGGAATTACTTTCTAGTTGTCATGAAAGTTTAGTGTTTTCTGCTTCACTATCGCTACATTTTGTATACGTTCTATTATATTTTATCCTTGCGCTATGTGTTTACAACAGGTTCTGCTTATGTATCATACCCTGATGATCGTCCATAGCCGCTTGGTACACTTTCGATGCAATATTCCTCTTGTTTAGTGTGGGAGCTGTGGGCGGTCGTCACATAGTCGATATATTTACCAAACCTTTGTTAGAAAATATGTTTGTGAAACTCCGACGAGAATTAGGTATTATGTCTATAAAAGATATTTAAAGAGCCTTAATAATAACAAAAACTTATTTTATTATGACAAAAGTAGTACGTATTCTCATGAATATGAGAATAAAATCAATTGTACCTTAGGCTTAAAATTGGTTATATTTCTTTAACTTTTGTTTTAGACCACTCATTTTCAAAGCAATTCTTTAACCAATAAAAGAACTCTCTGGTTATAATCTATTTGATTCAAAACCATAACCTCCTTGCAATCATTAGTTTATAAACAAAAAACATCAACAAAACAAAAATACAAACTATTTAAAAAAACAAAGTGCACAAAAACAAACAAATCAGAAATGCCCTCAAAAATTTCTAGCTCTTCAATCCACATTACTTTTACGGCGGATAGCTCGGCGGAAACTCCACGTTTTCCTTCACCAACACCTAGAAATGAACCGGTGTACAAGTGAGGAGAATATCACACTGGTTTTACACCAGATTCAGAGAAAGAAAAATGTGCTCTTTTCACTTCTCCCACTACAAGAAAATGTTATTTTAATAGCAATCAAGGACAACAACGTAACTCGGCTTGCTATAGTTAAATGGGCTAGTATCCATATAGGTAAATAATAGCCTGCTTGTATGTTGTCTTTTAGCCTTAAGCCAAAACTGAGCGGCAAACTTTTCACTTTCCCTCCGTCCCCCAAAGGTCACGAGAAAAAAGTTCCTCCTCGTTCCTTTTCCTTTACTTTCTGTTTCCAAAGCCGTATCCAAAATCGAAGCGAAGCCGTATTCAAATTGAAGCAATCTCTCTTCACTCGCAAATCGGAGCTAAAGCCGAATCCAACATTGTTGAATCTCCTCTGCGACATCGACGTTGACCTAAAGCCTCTGCGAATCTCTCTCATCGGAGCTAAAGCCCTAATTGGAACATCATCGAATCTCCTCGCACTGAAGCCGATTCAGGAAGCTGAAACGCGAAAACCATCGTAGCTTGATTTGGTGTAATATTCTGATTTGAACATATTCCATACACGTCACTCGCAATTTGAGCAAGAAAAGAAACACAATTACTAACTTATTAGATCTGAATTTTGTCTCCACATAAGATTGAAATGAAGGAGCAACGTTATAGTCGAGATTATCACACATGCATTCCCAGTAGATTTTGTATACACGCACCAGGATGACTCAAATGATAAGGAGCTTTTAATTAAGTTTCTGCTAAAATAAATGAATAAAGGGGGAAAAAGAAAATCATTTTGGACTCAAATTCTAAGATTATAACAGAACCACAACAATTTGAAAATATATCATTTATAAAGGTCATCTTATTCCAACATGACAAAAATTGACATGTTTGTATTGATGCAATTTTATGTAGTTTATTTAATTTATTCTTTCTTCGGCATTTTACATTTGCTCGTTCATGAAATGCAACCACTTGATGAAATAAATCACTAAAATTTATGTCGTGGTAGCGTTATATATTTCAGTGTAAGTTAAATATGGAATTAATATAATACCTATGCATGATACGCTGTTTAGGTTAGATGTATTTACAATTTTGTTTTGATCCATTATGTACTTCAAAATAAAATTCATGTTCTAACTGGAACAATAGTTCTTTTTACTTGTGATATTTGGATCTAATAAGGAGCTGCTTCTATATTTTTACACTGTATTAATACAAATAGAGAAATGACAGAACTGTGGAGGGAGCATTTTTTCCTATAGTTGCTCATCAAAGGTATTGGTGGAGTTGCTGACAAGCGAAATGACAGAACTGTGGAGGGAGCATTTTTTTTGGCAGCCGTCTTAATACATCTGAAGTTGGTTGTAGGTAAGAGAAAGATCTCATCTTTTTACAGCTTGGAAGCGGTAGATTATTACTGTTTAATACTCTTTTCTTGTATTACAATAAATGGGATTTTATTTATTGTTTAAAAATAAGCCCAAGCTTGCTTATTTATGAATTGAGTTGAATGTGTATGTTTAGAACCATCAACCATGTTTAAATACACCAGAAACCTTGTTTCAGTTGGAGGGAGCAGCAAATTTAAAATGGAAAAAAGAAATCATGAAACTTAGAGGCTACCAAATAAAATATCATTTTTTTCTTGATAGGAAGGAAATTTAAAAAATAAGTAGCCAAAAGATCCAAAAAGAAAAATCATGGAATCGTAAAATTTGGAAACTTCATTACGGCGCCTGTTCTTGAGATCATAAAACCATGATAAAATAGTTGTCGTAACTGCGACTTTATCTCTTGAAAGTCAGGCTAATTTGAGAAAACAAAATTTGGTTGTTTTTTTAACAACGTTATGATTTTGTAGAACTGGGTTACAGTATGTTTTTGTTTAAGAAGGGAACAACGAAATTGAGTGGTGAAGATGGTGTATCGGGATGGTTAGGTGCAATTTTGAATTTATTCAGCTTTATTAGTTATAAATAATTGAAATGGGTTGAGTTATTAGATAATGGTTTTTTAGAAAATAAAATAAAGACTACGTCAGGTTTTTCAGTTTATTATTTCGACCTACCGTGTCTTGCTGTTTAGATATTCTTTGTTAGTTGCCTTTGCAATATTACTAGGAACTTGGAAAAAACAGATTAAATGTTGTTTACATCTATAATTTATCAAAATTGATCAAATTTTAGAAGAAAAATGAATTCAATGACAGAAGTCGAAATCGAAACCCGACCTTTTAAGGCTTCTTCTCACTAGGAAGAGTCTTTGAGTGAACTATTTTAAGAGTAAACCTTTTATTAGGAAGAAATATCAGTTGACAGGCCCTCTGCACGTGCAAAGCAACAAATCATGTGATCAGTTCGTGCAATGCAAAATAATCGATACCAACGGAATGTGCTTAGCATATAAAAGACAAATAAATAGTACAAACGACATGCATATGAGGTCCATGCTAATTGTTATAAATGGAACATGATCTGCAAGTGAAGGACCAAATGTTCGTATGTGAAATTTAAAAGCTAAATGTCACTTGCTATGTCATAACATTAGTCTAGTAGAAATAAAGTCCATAAAGAAATTTAATATCTAAGCATAATATGACTGCTCAGTACACGTCAAATGTTGTTACAGCAGTGATTTTCTTTTCTAATGCGTCTACCAAACAAATTAAATGAAGGAGTTTTAAAATGTTATCAAAGAATATGTCAACATAATTTATAATCCTAATTAGACTACTAAAATTAATGACTTCTAGTCATTCTGTTAGAGTTAGACTTTGCTTCAGACTTGTCATCGTTAATTGATTATTATAAAAACTGATTTATTTGAAAATTATTTATGAATTGAGTTGAATGTTATACCATTTTTTTCTATTAGGTTATCAATATTTGGATGGATGAATGCACTTGTGTGTAAAAAAAATAAAAAAAATCCTGAACAAAATACATATATAATCAAAATTCAAAATAGTCATTCTTTTGCATGTTACATTCTGTTCGTATCCGAATTGATAAACAATTTGGTGGAAAACATATGGACTACAAAAACACGTGTGTGTGTACCTGGAAAAGTAATCTACAATAAAATAAGCCCAAGCTGTCTAAATACTACAAAAACACGTGTGTCTTATCGTTAACTTGAAGAGACAGTGTATCGAAAATAAAATTTTCATGGATTAGTAAGCTGTACAAATTTGAAGAGACAGTGGAAAATAGCGAACACGTTTTTTTGCTTTAGAGTAATTTGGATATCTAAGCAAACCTCCCTTAATGATTATTTTTGTTACTGCCTTTTATTATAGTAACTTTCGAATTATATGAGCAAATAGAATAAGTGAATAATACAACTTCCTTAGTCACTATAAATTGAGTTAAATAAAAAATAAAACCGTAAATAAAATGTAATAAATAAGAGCTTCTGTGATGGATATGGCGATCGCTAAGACAATTTGGCAGGCACATAGACGGTACCATCATAAACTGTTGGTACCCAACTGCATGTTACGAACATATAGTTAACGATCATGTAGTTAATGAAAAATACGCACGTAAACATACCATCATATAGTTAACGATTTAATACAGCGTTCAGTTAATGAAAAATGTGTATGCTACGTGAACTTTGCAGTTACTTTGATAGCTACGGTATTAATTGACATTGTGCAGAATCACCTCCTTCAGATATTGGCTTTGTTTGCCATGGAGACACCTGTTAGTCAAGACATAGAAGACATTAGAAATGAAAAGGTTTGTCAAATCATGATATTTCAGTTCAGCCATTTTATTCCTAGAGGTTCCTATAGCTTGTTAAGTGTGCACATGAATCAAATGCTTCTAATTAAACATTTATACCCAGGTTAAGGTCTTAAGATCCATGAGGGCACTGCAGTTAGAAGATGTAGTGATACGGAAATATAAAGCCATAAAAAGGGAGGCACATCATACCCTTCCTATACAGATGACCCTATAGTGCCAAATGATAGTCTTACTCCAACATTTGCAGTTGCGGCTCTTTTGATTGACAATGCAAGATGGGATGGTGTTTCTTTTCTGATGAAAGCTGGAAAAGCACTACATAAAAGAGGGTAAATATGGTTTGCTTAACATGTATGTTTTATCCATTTCTCGTATTATCTGGAATATTAGTAAGAATTTTACTTATTTTACCTGGAGTACATAGCAGAGATTAGAGTTCTGTTCAGGCATGTACCTAGAAACTAATACAAGGGGATATACGGATGCGATTTGGACAAAGCAACTAATGAGCTTGTGATTCGTGTGCGACCCGATGAAGCTGTATATTTAAAAATCAATAATACAGTCCCAGGACTTAGCATGGGGCTCGATCGTAGTAATCTTAATCTTCTTAACTCATCTACGTAAGAACCTTTTAACCTTTTGTTCATCAGCTTAGTTTTAACTGCCCATTTTCTTTCTTCTTATTGAAAATTTAAATTTGTTGAAGATTTTTTGAAACCCTTCTGCAGGTACTCAGTAAAGATACCAGATGCATATGAGAGGGTGCTTTCGGATGCAATTGAAGGGGGGAGGTCTTTTCATCAGAAGCGATGAACTTGATGTTGCTTGGGCTCTCTTCACTCCTATACTGAAACTGAAGAACTAGAAGAGAAAAGGATTGCACCCAAATTATATCCTTATGGAAGTAGAGGACCAGTTGGAGAGCATTAACTCACAGCTAACTATATTGCAAGATGGGGGTGATTCAAGCAGTGATGATCTGTAAATACAATGCTAGATGGGTTAGGTCCAATTTAGTCATGGTAATAGGTAATTACTTGCTTGATACCTAACCAATTTATTCCTTGCAATCAACTAGTGTGGTACTATCTTCTGTGAGTTGGCACACATGCTAATCACCATGAAATCATCTATTACCCATATATCTGGACTTTGACCAGAAGTCCTTGTGTTGAAATTTCTAGTTTAATTTTCTATGCTCTTGGATCTTGATACTTGAGAAGCAGCATAGCTGGAGCTGCAGCAACCGCAATTTAGTTATAAAAAAAAAGTTTAATATTGTAAAAAAAGAAGAAGAGAGAGGCTGCTACTATTAGCAACTGCAAGAGTAAAAAAAAAGGGGAAAAAATCAAGGGTCTGTGAGTTTGTTATAATTTGAGCAAGAAATGAATCCAGGGTCATGTGTCATACTAGCATTCTGGCTTGCCTCGAAACTCAAGCGTACTTGTTATAATTTATCACTTGAAACTAATGTTTAAAACTAAGAGCAGCATAGGTGCTTCGAAGCTTATTTGGATTTGCTGCAGGAATGGTTCACTTTTGCATGTGTTATGATAAGAAAATGCTTTATAATGCTAAAAGAAAAGTAAGTTTTCGATTAAATACTGCAAAATTAGAAGAAAAAAAATATACATATTGTGTTATCGACTGTGTGGGTCTATGTATATTATGCGTTTTGCAATTGTGAAATTGTAAATGTTCCCCCGTACAAAGGCGATTTTGCCGAAATTTTTCGAAATTTCGGGCATTAGAAAAAAATTCATGAAAATTTAATAGTATGCAGAATATAAAAGATTGAAACTAATTCATTTTGGAATTTGATGCATATGGAAATATGTGAGGCCACATAAAGAAATGGTGTTTGGTAGTAATCTGAATTGTTTAGGGATTGTTAGAGCTTCTGAATTGTTGACGTACTGTAGTGCACTGCTAGGAGTATTGTATACTGTTAGGTGTATTGCTTGCTGACTGAAATTTTCACATCATTTCATATAACACACATGCAACTCATAGCTACAGGCTTACAAGTGACCTGTAGTGCAACTCACTCATTAGAGGCTGAAAAACTCATTATACTACTATTAGTTGTTTACTATGGTTAATATCATCCTGAGTTCACAACTTATAAATAGGTATACATTGTACAGTTCCTAAATACTAGGTCTATAATTTGGCATTATTTGTTTCCAAGAACTGTTGATGTTAAGTTGATAATGTAATACATGCTCCATTAATCAGGACTGATCGAGTTACAGTTTTATAGGAAGGGAAATCCAACCTTATTTGTGATGGAGTTGCAAGCATTATCATGTTCAGCTACCAGTGTCATGCTGCTCCACTGATTTTCAACAAAATTAAATCGAAATTATGGTTTTACAGTTGATGCAGGAACATTTGGTTTTCCTAAATCTTATGGGGGACAAAATGATATCCTTTCTAGAAGGTATGCTGAATACATATCATTTTCCATTGACCTATTTTCGTACATGCCATTCAGCTTAGCCAAACAAAATCCATAGAAAAGTTAACAGTTGACTATGTTAGATAAGTTTCCTTAAAAGTGAACACAATTATAAAAGCAAAATAGAATTATAAAAAATAATTAAGTTTTTCAAATTTTTAAGTAAGTTAACAGCGTGTTATTAAGGAATAATTTAAAATAATAATAATAATAATAATAGTAATAGTAATAATAATAATTAAGTATTATGAAATTTTAACTAAGCTTATAAAATTTAACTAACTTAACCAAGATATATAAAAAATAAATACTATCCTAAAATTTCACCACATTTTATAAAGCATATATATTAAGAATATAACTAAGTATTAGAATAAATAAACTTGTACAAATAATTATGTTTCAAAAAATAACTAAGTTTATAAAAATAATTAGGTTAATAAATATATCTAATTAGTAAACCGAGTATTAAAAACATTTAACTAATTAACAAAATTTGTTATATGTAGATAATTTTACAACATTAACTATTTATAGATCTGCAACAATTTTTTAAAATAATTCTATAAATTTGGAAATGTTATATGCCTTGAAAGGATTATTTGTACATGAGTCCTTTCATTTAGTTTAGACTATTTATTTTAATTTTACACCCGTGTACAAAAAAGGCCCTGGTAATAATGTGGAATCTGGTTACTTATGGGGTTAAATAAGCAATCTGTAATTTAATTTACAAAATTTAACATAAAGTATATAAAAATAAATATATAATAATATTATAATATAATATGATATAATAATAATAGTAATACAATAATAATAATAATAAATTTATAAACTAGTATTATAAATATTTAACTAATAATAATATAATAATAATATGAATATTACATGTTCTCTATTTTGAAATCTTTGATAAATTGTTATAAAAGTTGGCTAAGTTAATTTAATTAGTTTGTATAAATTAACTAAATTTTATAAAATTAACGAAGCTAATTTAATTAGTTTATGTAAATGAACTTAATAATGTGGAATCAGGTTACTTATGGGGTTAAATATGCAATCTGTAATTTAATTTACAAAATTTAACATAAAGTATGTAAAAATAAATACATAATAATATTATAATATAATATGATATAATAATATAATAATAGTAATACAATAATTATAATAAATTTATAAACTAATATTATAAATATTTAACTAATAATAATATGAATATTACATGTTCTCTATTTCGAAATCTTTGATAAATTGTTATAAAAGTTGGCTAAGTTAATTTAATTAGTTTGTATAAATTAACAAAATTTTATAAAATTAACGAAGTTAATTTAATTAATTTATTTAAATGAACTAAATTTATGTATGCTAAGATTTAGTTTTTCCTGGGTAATTCACGCCCCAAACATACATATACGTCTTAAGTATGCTGAAAACCCATTTATGTATGCACATCTGGCAGAACATCAAATTGCTTTTACAACATACATATATTAGCTGTCACTTTTGAGTATTTTCTTTGTTTGCCGCAATTACTTTCCTTGATATTTTGCTATTCATGATAGTTTATGTATACGTTTTATGACTAATAGACGTATGTTTTTTTTGACAGGCGCTGTATGATGCTTTAGGTTTACGTTATGTTGAAAGACATGAAAAAATATGTTGTCGCACTTATTCTCCTTCAAATGTATTTTTGCATCGATGTTCATATGTCTTTTCTATGTATCGTTTTGGTTAGCTACGGTTGTGTGGATTATTCTTTTTAGTATGTATTGTTTTGGTTAGCTACGATCATAAGAATTGTTACTTTTGATCACAAATATTTATATGCTTCGAACTTTGTATGACATACTTTTGATTACAAATATTTTTATGTATAATATTGTGCATGAAATACTTCTAATAATGGCTATACATACTATATCATTATTTAATGCAATAAAAATATTCTACAATGGTTAAATAGCTTTCATGGCAAGTAAATAATGCTATAAATACTAAATTAAACTTTCTATAGTGTTTATAGTTGCTATAATAATTAGGCTTTGAAATTTCTACAGCATCTGTAGTTGCTATAATAATCAAGCAATGTTTATCTATAGTGTTTATAGTTGTTATAAATAGCAATTAAATGATGTCATAAGTATTAGCAACATAAACCACATCTGTAGCAAGCAAAACACGCTATAGATAGGAATTTGTATATTACAAATCGCCTATTTAATAACAATTCTGAAACGCTATAAATAACATCATTTATAGCATGTTTTTTATAGCGATTATTAGTTTGCTATTGTAGACCCCTAACATATTACAACATGCTGATATATAGCATTTATAAAAATGCCATGGTATCCTTTAATAGCGTTTTTTAAACGCTATAAAAAGGTCTTTTTCTTGTAGTGTCCATACACGAAAAGAAAAATCGATGAAATACACCGTTGTCAAAGACAACAAATTGAACTTCAACGTGTATTGTACTTTGAGCAAAAGGTCACTTCTAATCGACTGGGGTTTATTCTAGAAAAATTCGATGCAAAATTTTGTAGTTCGAAGACAAAAGATGTTACCGAACCACTTCCAATACCAGTAAATCCTCTTGATCCATCTGCATCATATCGTACTGCAAATGATCTTGTAAACCCTTGATCTTCTCCTAAAAGGCCTCTTTATAGTCCAAATACTTGGGATAAAAACTATAAGGCAAATAAAGGAAGAAGATTTTCAACACTAAAAAGACATCGTCACCTAAACATTAATTTGTCTAAATATTTTTTCTGGTTCGTATGATTTTATCTTCTATATTGTTCTAATAAATAATTTATTTTTCTAAAAATGTATTCAAAATGCTTAATATATGTCTAAAATTTAAAACACAAAGGCAGAAGTAAAAATATACAGGAATCAAACGTTTGACATGTTTAAAACAGACATCTGAATACTGGGGAAACAATATTTTTCATTATAGTTTTAGACGTCTGACTCATTCAAAACAAACATTTGAAAAGGGTCAAAAATGAACTAAAATCTCTCGGGTTCAAATTTGACAAAATTCTAATGTTTCAAATAGACATTTGAATCCGCTTTGAGATTTTTTTTAAAAAGCCACGTACCTTTTAGCCCAATCACCATTTCATCTCAAACATTCACTTTACTCTTTAAATTTCTATAAAAACCCTAACCGCAATTTACCATTCTCCACCAAAAAAATTCAAACTTTCTCTCTTTCAAAACCATGGAAAATCATCCTAAGAGAACAAGAATTCAAGAACCATTCGATAATTTGAATAAATGACTATGGGATGATATAACAAAAGAAAGATACAAATCTATGAGTAAATCAAATTTCTTCGAAGGTGCTTTTGTTAAATTTGACGCCTTTTCTATTTATCGCCTTCTGCAATATGCTAGACACTGTCATTTTGAATCTCTAGTTGGGTATGAAGAAAATAAGTGCCAATTTACCCATTACTTGTGAAATTATTCTTGGCTAACCTTAATTTAGACCACCAAACACCTAGAACTACTAAAGATAGTGTATGGTCTATGGTTTGTGGATGACGTATCTATCTTCCTATTCAACGCTTAGGACAAATCTTTAAGTGTGCTTGGCAAGGACTTGATGTAGAATCTATTGAAGTTGATATGAGTGAAAGCAACGAAATAGATCATAAGTTTATTTCCGACAACGTGATTGACATGAACAAACTTACCGCTTCACACCTACGTCCACAAGCACGTCTTTTAAAATGAATTTTGGTTCGTACTATACAACCTCGCAATGTAAGTTATGAAAAAAATATACTGACGTAACTTCCAAGGTCTTTATGCTTTATATTAAAATAAGCAAACTAACTGCGCTAAAATCATTATGTACGAGTGGATAGGTCTAACCAAAAAGCACAAGTACAAGACGCTTCATTATGGAGCATATATCACTAGAATTCAACTTGAAAGTGAAGTTCAAATTCCTGAGACTCCAACTTTACAAATCAAAGAAATCAGAACGAAAACTCTTGCATTAATGGATATTGAACCTAATCCCCCGACGCTTGAGTATATGTCTTTTGAGAGTTGGAAGGAACATGTTGCTTCACAACATGAAATGCCTATAGTTTACTCATGTCATCATCATCGTCGATTGATAGAAGAACAAGAGCAAGAAGGAATTCAAATTATCTCTCCCGGTTTACTTCCAAAGAAAGTCATGGTTATGCTCTCACGAAAACAATCCAAACTTCACTCGGAATTCAAATTCTTTGAGCATAGCACAAACAAGAAGTTTGATTCTTTAAAAGGCTTCTTAAAAAAATTTGGGATAAAATCTCATGCACCGGCACTCAATCTTCTCAAGTACATGATCTGGCTTCTTTTCAAAGGTCATCTAACTCTGCAAAAGAAGTTACGGATTCTAGTTCCGATTATGATGATCCTAAAGGAGGAGATACTAGTGTGGGTCCAAGCATTACAGCTTTTGAAAGTTGGTAAGATATGGTGGTATGGTTCTCTTTGCAGTATTTTTCTTTAAACTCTTAAGTGACTATGGTTTGTAATATTTTGTTGATACTTTGGTTTATCTTAAGCACAATACTCTGGTATGTGCTACTGGTATTATGTTTATAGTGTGTCAGAATATTACAATTGCTATGTCATGTCCACGCATAAGTTTATTTGTGTATTGTACATATATTTGTTTTTATTTATGATTAATTATCTCCTTTTTGTCAATGACAAAAGGAAAAAAAAATATATGGTGGTATATGCATATTGATAGGGTGAGCAACATATATAGTTGTCAATATCAAAAAGGGGAGAATGTTGAATCTCGCTATATAGCGTTTTGATTATGACAACTATACATGAGTTCATATATATTATACCGACTAACTCTATTTTGCAGGAATAAATTCAAACAACAGAATCAAGAGCTCAGACTGAAGATTACATGCATTTGAGTTTGTTAGTATTAGAATTTTATTGTTAAAACCTTCCTTGATGATGCACATACACAATCTCACATTATATAAATTTATATACAAGAGCACAAGTTATAGTTCAATATCAGAAAATATAGACGTTTGACCATTTAAACTCAGACGGTTGTTTGCTAAAAGATTTTTTTTACAATATTTAGACTTCTGAGTTCTCTAAGTCAGACGTCTATTTCATGCCAGAAATGAACTATTTCTTTGTTGTCTGAAATTTAAGTAAAACATCTAAAATTTTCATTCATACATCTAAATACGAAAGGATGCAACCTTCCAATGAAGAGATACAACTCTTAATTCATATCTCTTTGATAAATTTCTTCATAATTAATTGCAACCTTTTGTAGGTTATAAATAGAGGCTTGATCAAATGTTTTAATCACCGAAACTATAATTCTTTTTTATCTTACTCAAAGCATTCAAAATCTCTAAACACTCAATTTTCATATTTGTAAGATTTCAAATCTTATTTATATCTTTCGTACTCTTTCACGAACTACACGATTATCATCAAGGAAAGATTAATGGAAGTTGTATATCAATTTGACATATCCATGTTATCAAGAACATAAGTAGTCAACAATTATTATGTATTGTGGAAGTCCTCTCCAGTAGTTGAGGCAATAAATCCCATTCGGTTGTTCGGGTAATTGTGAACCTATTCCTTCGGGTGAAGTGTGGGTTGTTGTGTTAGTG
Source organism: Allium sativum (assembly GCA_030737875.1). Taxonomy (NCBI): domain Eukaryota; kingdom Viridiplantae; phylum Streptophyta; class Magnoliopsida; order Asparagales; family Amaryllidaceae; genus Allium; species Allium sativum. The sequence continues at coordinate 532,482,316 of CM060923.1, read as the reverse complement.
AGATACCAGAAGGAAGTCTGCGACTGGACCTAGAACAGTGGTCCAAACCAGTATAAAATTGACTATGTCATTTTACTTATTGCTATTACTTTGCTATCTACATCGTACAATGACTATACTCCATATATGTGATCCTACCGCTACATAGATTCTTACAACCTTGTCATTATGGAAATGCGTCCATTTCCCCTATATCCTACTAACTCAGTCCACTACTAATTTCCCCTTTTTATTTTCTAAGTTAGATGTTAAATTCCTGTTTTTTATATACCATTTTCAATTACTGTAAACTTTCCACACAAAATTAGGCATACCAATTCCTTTTCCATTATTCCCAGTTTCACTGTAATTATGTTTACAACATATCCAATTTGACCTTAAATAATCTTAAGAACATACTCATGTTTATTGTTAATTCCACTATTTAGTATTATAATAATTCCCAATCCATACAAAAGATTAATGGAACAGATTTGTATAACAACAATATTCTTTACATACCTAGAATTAGATTAATATCGCAATTTCCACAAATTCTAGTTATTTATCACGTTAAGAATAACGGGGAATGTAAATGATAAATATACCAATACCAAAAGGTATAATTTTAGATCCACTCACAAGACTACTTTCCAATCCTTAAATCTGATTTAGATATGCTATTCCATGGTCTTTATAATTGAATCTAATATTAAGATAACCACATATTTACAAATCTGATGCTAAAAGAATATGGAAAGAAAGAAGCCTAAATAATTCAGATTCACGGGATTTACCTCACGCTAACAAGAAATATGAGTGCCTATATTGTAGATCTTCATTCTTTGTCTTCAAATCTTGAATCAGAATTCCTTAAAGCTAACATTCTAATTTCTAAAAGATATGGAGAAGATAGAAAATGGAAGAGCATTGGCATCATCTCAGAAAATGTGAGTTAAAGGTTAGGCTCTGCTATGCCATTTATACGTGTATAGGAGATTTTAGTCTATCGGATTAAATAAAATATGAACCGCCAAAGCCAAGTAAAACACATCAAAATGCTCTAGATCTGAGCCCTGGTGGATCGAGCTGTGTGTCGACTCACCCTTAAGGTGTATCAACCCCTGGGTCGATCCATGGATTGACCTTTGGTTCAACCCATTTATAGCCTAGGTCGACCTATGGTCTAGGTCACTGACGCTGATTTCGTCGACTTTATTTCTTGATTAACGATGGGTGTTAATGTTCATTTTATTTCCAACAGTTTCTTATGTAAATTATTTTCTTCCAAATATAACATATATCCAATTTCCAATTTCAAACTTATGCGCATATAAACTCATACATCCTTTTAAATCTTTAACTGTTAATTACTTCCCCATACGGGATCTGTTTGAGGCTAGTCATATATGAAAACATATATAAATTACCACGAACACAATGGCATATTTTTTAAATTTAAATTCTAAAATCGTTAAATATTGATATTTTTTGTCAATTAATTAAATATTTATTAAAATACGAGGTGTTGCAAATGTTCGCAAATTATGTACAAAAATACATGAATTTTCACATCTCTTCCAAGTTGGTTTGTTTATGTTCCTTGTAGATTTCAAATTATGCCTTCTATATAAAAAAGCAAGATCCATATCAGATAATATGATATTATTTCAGATTTGACGTAAACAACAAATCTAGTATTTTTAGGCATATAACTCAGATTCAACATAAACAAAGTATATTAGATATTCTAAACAACAAATATATTTCACACTCACCGGAAAGCTAACCAAATCTGCATGTGAACACATCTTTTAAACCTATAATTTCCAAACTTTACAGATCTACAATTTGTATACAAAGGGGATATATAATATTAAGAATTGTAGATCTGAAAGAAAAATTGAGAAAGAAGAAGGAAATTTAATAATATATTACATATACGTAGAACCAAACCTTTTGCACAAATCTAGCTCCAATCTCCCCAATCCTCGTTTATTTTGTTTGAATATGTTTATGTTTTAGAAATTTAGAAGAGAATAGAGGAATGGAAATAGCAGAGCTTCGTTGGTGCCTCTAGAAAATATAAGCTAAAGAGAGGGGATCTATCCCTTTATTTATAGGTGTAGAAATGGTCCTGAACCGTTAGATTTAATTTTAGAAAAAATCCATCCATTGACATAAAATTTATAATATAAAACCCTGTCCACAACACAGAGGTAGGATCGACCAAGGATTAAAGGGCGGTCGACCACCGATAGACCCCCGGGTCGACCTTACTTCGGAGTGAGGCGGGGTAATAAATGGTTATTGTTAACGATGTTTTTCGTCAACACCGTAGATAGTCAATGGGAATGGACCTAAGGGAAAATTGGTTGTCTGGCCTTCACAATTTTAGGTTAGATCACCGTCCCTTAGAGAGAAGGATCACTAAACAAAACCCTTAATAAATGAGTTAACAGATGGTAGATAGGAATTCTGCACCGGGCTCGCTGAAAGATATAAGCTCATGTGGAGGGCCTAAGCTTGTAGGAAGGGTTTAAACTTATAGGAAGCGGTGTTTCATACAATTTGCGGAAAGGTTTGGACAAGAACCCATGCGTATGTTGTAAGAAAACAGTAAATTATAGTAATGATAACTAAGAAATAGTATGATAAACTCATAGGAAAATACTTTAAGTATAAATTCGCTATTTATTGATCTTTGATTTTGAATACGTGAACACAATAGAAGAAATCCTCAAATTGATCTAAGTATTAGGATTTACTCTAGGGAAAAAGAGTATCTGAATCAGAAAATGAGAGAGAGTCCCCTCTAAATGTGACCTCTAGGATCTTATTTATAGAGAAATCGGGGACCCTTCTGCTGTAGGGCCATTGGGCCTGTAGATGCTTCTGTTGGCCGCTTTTCCCCTTGGTTTCAGTTTCTTTAGCTCTCGGCCGCTTTTGCAGTGCAGATTATAACTTCTAGAGGGAAGGTCCTAGACAGTCGAGGCTTCTTTTAGAATGATATGAGCTTGTTGATGTAGTTGCTTTTCGAAAGGTACTTGAGCTTCTAGTTGTATGCTCTTGGTTATAAGTTTTCGGATGTAGGCTTCTGATTTCCTTATGAATGCTTAGAGGAGCTGGATGCATGTAGATAGCTACTGGTTCGGAATCACGGTTGGTGTCTGTATTAAGTAGATTAGAACAGATAGCTTGTATCCTTTTTGGGGTTTCGATTTGGGTTCCGGTGGGGTCTCCGGGCATAACCCAGTCTTCCGAAAGCTTGCTCCAGGTAATCTGCCTATAGTTTATCAGTGTGACCTTTTGGTGGTTATGTAGTAGGCATTCCGGAAGCTAGTTCCGGATAATCTTCATGCTACTTTGGCTTGATACCTTGGATGCCTTCATATCCCGATGTATCGATATTAAGCAAGTTAACACTGCTAGCCGTCCTATCCTTCTGGGTTTTGGTTAGTGAAGCTCTTACCTCTTCCTTGCTTAGCTTCTGATTTCAGTGACCTTTCGCGATGGGATCCTTCCACCGGGTTGACCTTATCGGATAGATCCTTCTGGATATATCCTATCGGTATTCTGTAGCTATTGAGCTCTTTTCCCCCAGGATGGTGCCGGTTTATGTTGCCCTCAACTCATTCCTTCCTGCTTTCGGTTCTTCCCAGTGTTTGGCTCTTGCTTTTGGAGGATCCCCATGTGTTTGCGGTCACTTAGTACTCCTTCGCCATTAGTTTGTTTTGGAGTTAATCTTGGTAGTAATATTTTCCCCCTAGTGAAGGGGTATCTTCGACTTTTCAAGTCAACTCTTATTGTCTAAGAGGCTATTGAGCTTTAATCGTGCAGGTTTTTTGTCCTTTTTGCTTTTCTAGCACGGATCCTGCCCTTTGATTTGATTCCAAATGTGCGGTATAAATGGAAAAGCAAACCTTTTTGCCGAAAAAGGAATCTTCTATTCGTCTTCCTCCTTTTTCCTGCATAACATTTTACCCAAGCGAAATTACTGTTCATCGAAATTTATCATACTACTTTCCAAGGTTTTAGATTTAACTACTCCCGAGTTTTCTTACCTCAATCTCAATCGCTGGTTTGGATTATGCTTCGAATTGAGGCTTAATGGTCCTAGCATCGATTAAATTCCCAATGATTGTTTGAGATGATGCTTAATGGTAACTTTTAATAAGTTGTATTTATCCCCAGTTATTATTGTGGCTCTGAGAAGCAAAATTTGTACAAACGAATAACTCGTAATAGAGGGTAATCTAACTTGTTGACATTGATCTTTGCAATAAATATCGTTTCCTAATGGGTTAACAAAATTCTATGTCGTTTTCTTGCTTGTATGTTGTTTATGTGCAATTATCAAATAGAAATCTGATTAAAACACGTGTTTGTGTTACGATATCACCTTGCAGGACCATGTCTAGGACTCCACAATTGGGTGACTCCAGATTAAGCAAGTATGCTAGGCTTCGTTCAAAAGAGGAGAAGCTTGGAGAGAAGAAGCTCCAAGTTGTTGATGCTACGGGTGGAGTTTCTTTTCCTCCCTGTTCCATGGGGATGATTTACGTCTGTCTACCACTACCTTTACCCATCTCCAGTCTTTACCTTAAAAGAGGATAGCTTCGGCTGCCAGCAGTGGTTCTTTCAAGAGATCTAAGAGAGCAAAACTTTTCCCCATCCTTTTGGTGTTGAAACTGTTGAGTGGCCTGGTTGTCGATTGTTATCCAGCCCCCTTCCCCCTTTTCTTGAAAGCACTCCTAGCATGTATCCTTCTTCAACGGAGACCATACGGAAGTGATTTTATTGTTGCCCTTTTAAGATCCGATTCTTAGGAAGTTTCAGATTTGAGAGAACACGAGTCACTTTCGCTCTTTATCTACAAAGTGACTTCGTAAATTCTCTCATATCGGCTTCATATTTTGATAGTATTTTCAGATCTGTCTTACCTTTTGTTGATGTTTCTGATATTTCAGGGTTTTCCTGTATAGATTGCTCTAGTTCTTATCTTCATCTCATTAAACGACAACTTCTGGTTCAAACACTTGTTCTCTTAAATCCATCTTCTGCTTACATTATATATGGGTTAAAATTATACTGTTCTTTTTCAGATATTTGGAGGTTGGTATACTACCGGGGAATCAGCGGCTTCACTATCTCGTGAGGTAAGAGAACTCAAAGAAGAGAAATCCATGTTTCACGAGTTAGTTTTAGCGAAGAGCAATCACGAGGAAGCCTGTAGTCAGTTAAGAGCGTTTCTTGAGAGGGAAAAGGATGATAACGATTCCTTAATTGTTAAAGTTTCGGCCCATAGGCGCGAGCAATCAGATATGTTGGCGGAGCATGCAAGGGAGCTAAAAACAAAGGAGATGACCCTGTCTAACGCTAAACGATAATTTATGAAATCCAGGTCAGAATTTCCTTATTCTTGAGGGTACATCTTTCAGATATAGCGGCCGAATAATATGAAAAGGCCTTCTCTTTGATTTACCGGGATAATTATGGAAAGTTTACGGATATGGATTTTCCTTCCCTTCCCCTGTATCTTCAAAGCAGAATCTTGGGGAGAATTAGGATGTTCGGGCAGGATGTCGAAACTTCTAAAGGGAACAAGGAGAGGGTTGAGGATCTTTTATTTATTGAAGAGCTGCTTGATTATCCAGTGCCTGGGAATGGCAAGAATCCTACTTCAATTATTGGTAGTGATATAGGTGATCATAATGACAATTTTGACTTCGAGTGTGGGCACGATAAGGATAGCAAAGAGGAAGGTATGTTTTCTGTGTTTGTAGGTGACTTCTTGGGTCCTACAAGTGTTAATTCCTTTTATGTTTCAGTTACTTCATGTGGAGATGGTGGATTTGCTGAAGAAGTGAATCTCCCAGAACCTGGTGAGAAAGAACAGACAATGCGTATGGTTTCCCCCGTTCCTTAGGTATGAACCTTTGTTTAGGAATTTCTTCTTTACTTTTGGGAATCGACCCTTAATGATTCATTCTTATGGTGATGAAGATCCTATTTCCACTAATCATCCTGTTTTCAAGGATGACCTGTACTCTCTCTCTAGGCTGAGGAGAGAATTCCTTACAAAACATTCTTATAAATTCGGCAAAGAACGCTTCTTGAAAGAGCTCAAGCACATTTATATGAAGTACCCTCAGCTGTCTTTCAAATTCTTGGGGAATGATAGGGAAATGATATTAAACAAACTTAGAACTCATCATGCGAAATTAATATGTAAAATGAAGGAAAGGAGTATTGGAGAGAAAAACTAATTTGTTACTCCCTTTGTAATTGACGTTAATAAATGTGCTTGGACGTGAATTGCATTCGCATTTGTTTTCTTTCTGTTGTATGTAGTTCTGTGGTTCAAATATTGATATTTCTGAGAATTGGTTCTATAAGCGGTAGCTTATTTGTTTATGTGAACAAAAAAATTCACTTCAATACACTTCCTTTTATGTCAATAAGGGCATTTGATTTACTCCGCCTCCAGGAGATTTTCAGGGGAACTCTTTTCTCAGTATCGATCACAGATCTTCCCTGTCCAAGGAACAACTTGTGCAGCACTTGAAAGAACAAATAGTTATATTGGAGGCTCGGATAAAGCAAAAGGATAAATACATCCTCGAAGCGAAGAGGGATATAAAGACAAACCTTTCTACCGATTTTAATGGAGAAAGGGATGAGCTTCATCGTCAAATCGCTGATTTAGAGGAAAATCGTGACGATGCATTAACTAAATGTAAAGAATTGAAATCTATTTTGGATGTTATAACGACACGGATTTCGCCCGGACCTAATCGATCGTTAAACCGACCAAGACCGTTCGAATCCCGCATACGCTAACTTTGGGTATACAACACATCAGAACAAATAACAGAAGACTTCAATAAACATCATAATAATGTTACATCAGAATACAGAATATCAGAGTATATCGAAGATAATACACAGCGGAAGATAAATTTACATAAATGTAAAACAGTGCACAGCGGAAATATAAACTACACAGCGGAAGACTGTAAATGTCTGGACACAGCTTAAAGCTTCAATCCAGAATCCTGCTCAATACAATCTGCAAAATAAAACTACTCGACTGCCCGTGTGGAAAATAGGGGCACCCGAGTTCGCAAGGGAAAAGCAAACTACAGGTCAGTCATGGGACTGGTGTGAGAACTCAAAAACAGTTGTTAAACTTGTTTAAAAATAAGGCAAATCACGGGACCACGCCACTTTCGCGGAACGGGTTTACCCCCATGAAAGCCAGTGTATAAGCAACAATCAATATAGATATATGGATCTACTATGCATCACACAACATGCAATATCCCAATCTACCCACTTAGATTAATCACAACACTTAGATTTTCCAAATCCAATTCAATTTACAGAAATTATTCCTTTGGATTTTATTCCCGATTTCTTATTTCAAATCATTTGAAATACATATCTAACTTTCTATATCAAAGTAGATTTCACTTCGGGATCTCAAATCAAATCATTTGGAAATGTGAATTCCAAAACATTTCAATGCATACAAACAAGTATGCAACCAAATATCGTGCTCCCCATCGACAAGGCAAAGGGTACGCACCTCGCAACTCGATATATATATGTGCACCTACCCCACATAGGAGTAGGCTACACCGACGATGCACCTCCCACTCAGGAGAGCATACACCGCCCTCTCACCCATACTTTTAGTCTCAGGGTTACCCGAATCTTTAGTCACATACTAAATCATTTCATATCCCGAAGTAGGGAAAATCATTTCACAACATAATAATCACAATGTAACATATAATACATTTCTAAATCACTTTAGAAATCATCGGGTTTTGGGCCTCGAAATCCTTTCTGTTTTATAAAACATTTTTATAAAACATTCCCTGTCCAAAATCGGGAATACATTTCTTTTCACTTAAGAAAAATATCATTTCACAATCATTCGTTAAATTTGAAATGAACACAACATCGCTAAACACCTTATCGTCAAATCGTGAAGTCTTTCACAAGGCGTTAGCACACAGATATTTTCAACCCAACCCAATGCTAAATGTAAAAGCATATTCTGCTCATAAACTGGTCGAGCACAATCCAAACCATCAATCAATCAAATTTAACATACGCCTCATTCCAATTCATTAGTCACTAACCGTAAATTAATCAAGAGAATAATTCCCCAAATATTAACCCCGAAGGCCGAAACCAACATCAGATCAATATCCAGAAAACCATTCTGCTTGGCTAACCGACAGTTAGTTTCTAAATTTCACGTTCAAATCTAATTAAAGATTTAACTATCGCCTGGAGCAAAACTGGTGATACTCCATTCTCGATCTTTTCAATCTAATTAAAGATTCATTAAAACTCCACTTAGTTTTAATCTGTGACTGGGTTAAAGAATCAGTGTCATCTAAAAACACGGTTCGCGATAAACCCAAAGTCACATTCCATTAATTATCGGGTTAAAGAACTAGTGTTATTTAAAACACTGTTCACGATAAACCCAAAAATCAATATCAATTCAATTCCAATTAAATATCATTTAATTGGTACACTTCATTAAATCTAAATAAAAAGATTTAATCTTTTCTCAACTGGGTTCAAGAACAGTGTTAGTGAAGACACCATTCACGACAAACCCAAATCACATTCGATATTCAATACAAGGCTCTGAATAGAAAATATATCGGCTTATATTCAATATCGAGTTCTACGACTAACAGATGTCGTATGGGAAATAACGATATATATATATATATCTTTCAAATTTCCATAACAACACCTGTATAATCACGAATCCCAACATCGAAATATTCCGAAGACAATTTCGATTCAAATCCACTCCAATGCAATCATTGGAATTTTGGTTATTTTTAAAACCCTTTTCGAATTCAATTTATTTATTTAAAAATAAATAGAATTATAATCCTAGTTCAAAACTAGTTCATTTCGATAAAAATCTATTTTTATCTTTTCAAATATGGAGTTTTTCATCCCAATTCTTCCCAAATCATTTCTTATGATTTTACACAAATTATTACTATTTTTAATAATTTTATCAAGGCCTGTACGGTCGATTTCCATCAATGGCCATCGAACTGCACTTACAGCGACCTTTTCCGAATTTGATTTGGACGTATCTCCAAATCCAACCGTTAGATTTCAAATTTCTAATATTCCTTAGAAAGCTCTTTTCGATACGAACCCAACGGTTCTGATTTCAGGAGAATCCGACGGTCGGATCTCCCGTAATGTCCGTTCGAAGTCAATGGTCGATTTCTATTTAAAACGAATTATATAAATAGTTTTGAATTCGTTTCAAAAACATTTTCAACTTCCTTTTCAATTCAAATCACAATTGAATTCTTCTTTATAGATTCGTTTTAAAATTCATTTCTATTCAATTCAAATTTCAATTCAATTCGAATTCGTTTTCAATTCAATTCATTTCGAATTCGTTTTCTATTCAATTCAATTCGAATTCATTTTCTAGTCAATTCAATTCGAATTCGTTTTCTATTCCATTCAATTCGAATTCGTTTTCTATTCCATTCAATTCGAATTCGTTTTCTATTCAATTCAATTCGAATTCGTTTTCTATTCAATTCAATTCGAATTCATTTTCTATTCAATTCAATTCGAATTCGTTTTCTATTCAATTCAATTCGAATTCGTTTTCTATTCAGTTCAATTCGAATTCGTTTTCTATTCAATTCAATTCGAATTCGTTTTCTATTCAGTTCAATTCGAATATTTCTATTCAGTTCAATTCGAATATTTCATATACATCGTTTTCAATTCATATATATATTTCATATACATCGTTTTCAATTCATATATATATTTCATATACATCGTTTTCAATTCATATATATATTTCATATACATCGTTTTCAATTCATATATATATTTCATATACATCGTTTTCAATTCATATATATATTTCATATACATCGTTTTCAATTCATATATATATTTCATATACATCGTTTTCAATTCATATATATATTTCATATACATCGTTTTCAATTCATATATATATTTCATATACATCGTTTTCAATTCATATATATATTTCATATACATCGTTTTCAATTCGAATATTTCATATACATTGTTTTCAATTCGAATATTTTCACTTTCAATATATTCGATATTTTCACTTTCAATATATTCGATATTCACTTCGCTATATATATAAATTTCACTCTTCTTATATATGTTATTTCACTTCGCTATATATATAAATTTCACTCTTCTTATATATGTTATTTCACTTCGCTATATATATAAATTTCACTTTTCATATATATGTTATTTCACTTCGCTATATATATAAATTTCACTTTTCATATATATGTTATTTCACTTCGCTATATATATAAATTTCACTTTTCATATATATGTTATTTCACTTCGCTATCAATCAATTTTTCACAACAATTTCAACCAATAAATATCGTCCATGGTTTGTGGACGAGGGGCGTATATATATATATATATATATATATATATATTTATATATAGCAATTCACTTCCACTTTCAACACATATATATAAAATTATAAAAAGAAATTGAAGAGTGAGAAATCCTCACCAATAGCTATCCAACTTCACGACTCTTCCTTTATGTAAATCTTCGTCTATTTCGTCTTCTTGTCGCTTTCGTTTCCCGTATTCTCTACATAAGTAAAAATCGAATTTTTACTATGTTATTCAATATATAAAGATCATATTTTTATCGCTAACTTCATATTGTGAAAATAGAATTTTCCCTTCGTTATACTTTATATAAAAATCGAATTTTTATTTCAAAGTTCAATATCTAAAAATCGTATTTTTATTTTGAAGTTCAATATATAAAAATTCTATTTTTCTATCGAAGTTCAATATATAAAAATTCTATTTTTCTATCGAAGTTCAATATATAAAAATTCTATTTTTCTATCGAAGTTCAATATATAAAAATTCTATTTTTCTATCGAAGTTCAATATATAAAAAATTCTATTTTTAGTTCAACTAGAAATTCTTATCATTATATTTTGCTTTCTAAAACAAAATATAATTTTCTTTCAAAACACATGTATATTTTCTCCTTTCAAAACAATGTTTCTTATATATAGAAAATCTTATTTTTTTCAAATCAACGAATTCATATTTTTAAACAAACAAAAATCGTATTTTTTTATTCTTATACAAAAATCGTATTTTTTTTATTCTTATACAAAAATCGTATTTTACTTTTCCAAACATTGTATAATTTATTTTTCAGGATCCATTCTATTTTAAAACAATGTTATTTCTTAAAACTGCATTTTATATATTCAAAATTGAATTTTATACTTTCAAAAAAAACTGCATTTTATATATTCAAAACTGAATTTTATACTTTCAAAATTTTATATTTTTAACCATGCTATTCATTTTTAAATCTAAACATAAACAATGTGCTTTTACCTTCAAAATTCTAAAATTAAACACTGTTTTTATATATGAATAAAACTGATTTGAATCTATGCTTTTTATATAAAAAGAAATCGTATATTTTTATTTATCAATATTATTTCTTTCAAATATTTAATTACTAACCTGAACTAATTACAAAAAAAAACTCACTATTCTTCTTCTAGGTCAGAACCACTTTATGCAGCACCTTCTTCATCGTCGAGCTCCAGGTAATGTCGCACAAAGCTTCCTCCCTTCAATCAGAAATCGCACTGCCCTATGGTTGAACAAACCAAGATCTAACATGCCCACCCCGTACGTCTTCAAGCGAGCAACCTTCGCCCTGAGCCATGGCCATCTCGGCCCTTCCTCCAGCTCCGAGAACACCCACGAACGCGCTGGGCTTTAACCCCAAAAACGAATGCCCTGTTTCTTGAAAACCGATCATTGCCGTTGACCTTCAAGAGCACGAAGAGCTCTTCGATTTGGCGCTGGAAATTTGGGAAACCATTGAACGGATTGGAGAATCGAAGGGGAAGAAGTCGGCGCGATTTTGCACGTCCAATTTAAGCTGACGGGGGCGCATAGTTTTAAAGAGATTAGGGTTTTAGTGGAGGCCTATTTATATAAATTATTATATTATTTAATTCAATTTAAATTCTATAAGGTGAATTTCACATTCGAAGTCTAAACTAAACCAAACGACTGTCACCCCTAGCTAATTACCCTCATTCCGAACACAATGAGGTATGTATCGTAGGCCAATTCGACCGTTTCGATCAGTTTCCGTTAAATTTACATTTAAATCTATATATTGATTTTTAAACGTACATTTCAAATTACCGGGGTCACATACTAACTAGAAAAATTCCCGAAAAATATTTTCTAGCTTCGTATTGGCGATACGGTCCTAACAAAACTAGTTTCGTCGAATTCTGAGACCGTTTGAAAAATGGCCAATTTCCAGTCGATTAAAATCAACTGAAATGGTCAAAACACGTTTTCCTTTACCACGCTCACATATTGATTCGAAAAATTATGAAATTTGAAATCTAGCAATAACTTTACACTGCGGAACCAACAAAAGTGGTTTCGTCGAAATCCGAGGTCATTTGCAAAATGTCCATTTTTAAGGGCCTGAATTCCATAGCGACTATTCAGAATTTTCAACTGGACATATCTTTTGATTCTCGATATGAAATCTTGATTTCTCGGATTCGTTGGAAAGATATTCACTATTAGATTCCATTATTTTTGGTTTCACTAAAATCCGGATTGTTTTGCACCCGGTACATTCAATTGAAGTTTGAAATCGAATTATCGAACTACCGCGCCATTTTCAATTCTATTTATAATTATATATAAATATTTATATTCTAACGACGACGCGTATAATATATACGTTCGAATTATATTCAAAATAAATTCTCGTCGATATTATTTAAAATAATTCATATTAAATAATCAGAATTCGCTAAAATTGCCAAAATAAAAATTTTAAACTGGCCCAGATTTTACGGGTTGTTACAATCTCCCCCACTTAAAACTTTTCGTCCCCGAAAAGGAACAAAGTCGAAAGTGGTTTGATAATTCAACTCTACGCTCGACCTGGCTTCCATTCTCCAACTTTTCAGTTTCTGAGAATTTTCAAAATTTCAAAAATTTGGCTAACACCCGAAATTTTCGAAAAATTTCGCCATAACCTCCCCTGCAATGGGAGCATCGGGAAATTGCAAATAGCGTTCCCGGTCCTTCAGATCTCAAAAAGAAAAAGAAAAAGCCAAGCGGCTAGCCAATAGGCTCACAAAATCATCATCACCCAAACAAAACAGGAAATTATGTAGTAAACATGTACCTATTTGTCGGGCAAACAAATTTTATTCTCTGCTCTAGCCTCCTTGCTATGACCTGTTCAATGTAAGTGCAAGTATATGCATGCATTTGCAACCAAATTTCAATACAGTTTACTATTTGGTTCAATTGGCTAAATGGTTAAAAATTATCAAACAAATAAACAAACAACACAAACATCAATCAATTAATTGATTATATTTTCAAATATATAATTTTATATATTTAAAAATCATATTTTCTAAAGTCAGATTATATATAATCACAAATACGTTATTTATAAACAAATAACTCTCGACTCATTCTAGGGCATTTCTAACCCCATCTCTAACGAGTCACTCATTCTAGAATGCTACTGATTCTATCTCTAATGAGGATTCTTTTATAGGACATTACTAATCCTACCTCTGATGAGTCTTTTATTCTGTTCTAACGAGTTGTACCCCAAAGATTTGAGTTTAACCAAAGCTCTGATACCACGTTGTAACGACACGGATTTCGCCCGGACCTAATCGATCGTTAAACCGACCAAGACCGTTCGAATCCCGCATACGCTAACTTTGGGTATACAACACATCAGAACAAATAACAGAAGACTTCAATAAACATCATAATAATGTTACATCAGAATACAGAATATCAGAGTATATCGAAGATAATACACAGCGGAAGATAAATTTACATAAATGTAAAACAGTGCACAGCGGAAATATAAACTACACAGCGGAAGACTGTAAATGTCTGGACACAGCTTAAAGCTTCAATCCAGAATCCTGCTCAATACAATCTGCAAAATAAAACTACTCGACTGCCCGTGTGGAAAATAGGGGCACCCGAGTTCGCAAGGGAAAAGCAAACTACAGGTCAGTCATGGGACTGGTGTGAGAACTCAAAAACAGTTGTTAAACTTGTTTAAAAATAAGGCAAATCACGGGACCACGCCACTTTCGCGGAACGGGTTTACCCCCATGAAAGCCAGTGTATAAGCAACAATCAATATAGATATATGGATCTACTATGCATCACACAACATGCAATATCCCAATCTACCCACTTAGATTAATCACAACACTTAGATTTTCCAAATCCAATTCAATTTACAGAAATTATTCCTTTGGATTTTATTCCCGATTTCTTATTTCAAATCATTTGAAATACATATCTAACTTTCTATATCAAAGTAGATTTCACTTCGGGATCTCAAATCAAATCATTTGGAAATGTGAATTCCAAAACATTTCAATGCATACAAACAAGTATGCAACCAAATATCGTGCTCCCCATCGACAAGGCAAAGGGTACGCACCTCGCAACTCGATATATATATGTGCACCTACCCCACATAGGAGTAGGCTACACCGACGATGCACCTCCCACTCAGGAGAGCATACACCGCCCTCTCACCCATACTTTTAGTCTCAGGGTTACCCGAATCTTTAGTCACATACTAAATCATTTCATATCCCGAAGTAGGGAAAATCATTTCACAACATAATAATCACAATGTAACATATAATACATTTCTAAATCACTTTAGAAATCATCGGGTTTTGGGCCTCGAAATCCTTTCTGTTTTATAAAACATTTTTATAAAACATTCCCTGTCCAAAATCGGGAATACATTTCTTTTCACTTAAGAAAAATATCATTTCACAATCATTCGTTAAATTTGAAATGAACACAACATCGCTAAACACCTTATCGTCAAATCGTGAAGTCTTTCACAAGGCGTTAGCACACAGATATTTTCAACCCAACCCAATGCTAAATGTAAAAGCATATTCTGCTCATAAACTGGTCGAGCACAATCCAAACCATCAATCAATCAAATTTAACATACGCCTCATTCCAATTCATTAGTCACTAACCGTAAATTAATCAAGAGAATAATTCCCCAAATATTAACCCCGAAGGCCGAAACCAACATCAGATCAATATCCAGAAAACCATTCTGCTTGGCTAACCGACAGTTAGTTTCTAAATTTCACGTTCAAATCTAATTAAAGATTTAACTATCGCCTGGAGCAAAACTGGTGATACTCCATTCTCGATCTTTTCAATCTAATTAAAGATTCATTAAAACTCCACTTAGTTTTAATCTGTGACTGGGTTAAAGAATCAGTGTCATCTAAAAACACGGTTCGCGATAAACCCAAAGTCACATTCCATTAATTATCGGGTTAAAGAACTAGTGTTATTTAAAACACTGTTCACGATAAACCCAAAAATCAATATCAATTCAATTCCAATTAAATATCATTTAATTGGTACACTTCATTAAATCTAAATAAAAAGATTTAATCTTTTCTCAACTGGGTTCAAGAACAGTGTTAGTGAAGACACCATTCACGACAAACCCAAATCACATTCGATATTCAATACAAGGCTCTGAATAGAAAATATATCGGCTTATATTCAATATCGAGTTCTACGACTAACAGATGTCGTATGGGAAATAACGATATATATATATATATCTTTCAAATTTCCATAACAACACCTGTATAATCACGAATCCCAACATCGAAATATTCCGAAGACAATTTCGATTCAAATCCACTCCAATGCAATCATTGGAATTTTGGTTATTTTTAAAACCCTTTTCGAATTCAATTTATTTATTTAAAAATAAATAGAATTATAATCCTAGTTCAAAACTAGTTCATTTCGATAAAAATCTATTTTTATCTTTTCAAATATGGAGTTTTTCATCCCAATTCTTCCCAAATCATTTCTTATGATTTTACACAAATTATTACTATTTTTAATAATTTTATCAAGGCCTGTACGGTCGATTTCCATCAATGGCCATCGAACTGCACTTACAGCGACCTTTTCCGAATTTGATTTGGACGTATCTCCAAATCCAACCGTTAGATTTCAAATTTCTAATATTCCTTAGAAAGCTCTTTTCGATACGAACCCAACGGTTCTGATTTCAGGAGAATCCGACGGTCGGATCTCCCGTAATGTCCGTTCGAAGTCAATGGTCGATTTCTATTTAAAACGAATTATATAAATAGTTTTGAATTCGTTTCAAAAACATTTTCAACTTCCTTTTCAATTCAAATCACAATTGAATTCTTCTTTATAGATTCGTTTTAAAATTCATTTCTATTCAATTCAAATTTCAATTCAATTCGAATTCGTTTTCAATTCAATTCATTTCGAATTCGTTTTCTATTCAATTCAATTCGAATTCATTTTCTAGTCAATTCAATTCGAATTCGTTTTCTATTCAATTCAATTCGAATTCGTTTTCTATTCAATTCAATTCGAATTCGTTTTCTATTCCATTCAATTCGAATTCGTTTTCTATTCCATTCAATTCGAATTCGTTTTCTATTCAATTCAATTCGAATTCGTTTTCTATTCAATTCAATTCGAATTCATTTTCTATTCAATTCAATTCGAATTCGTTTTCTATTCAATTCAATTCGAATTCGTTTTCTATTCAGTTCAATTCGAATTCGTTTTCTATTCAATTCAATTCGAATTCGTTTTCTATTCAGTTCAATTCGAATATTTCTATTCAGTTCAATTCGAATATTTCATATACATCGTTTTCAATTCATATATATATTTCATATACATCGTTTTCAATTCATATATATATTTCATATACATCGTTTTCAATTCATATATATATTTCATATACATCGTTTTCAATTCATATATATATTTCATATACATCGTTTTCAATTCATATATATATTTCATATACATCGTTTTCAATTCATATATATATTTCATATACATCGTTTTCAATTCATATATATATTTCATATACATCGTTTTCAATTCATATATATATTTCATATACATCGTTTTCAATTCATATATATATTTCATATACATCGTTTTCAATTCATATATATATTTCATATACATCGTTTTCAATTCGAATATTTCATATACATTGTTTTCAATTCGAATATTTTCACTTTCAATATATTCGATATTTTCACTTTCAATATATTCGATATTCACTTCGCTATATATATAAATTTCACTCTTCTTATATATGTTATTTCACTTCGCTATATATATAAATTTCACTCTTCTTATATATGTTATTTCACTTCGCTATATATATAAATTTCACTTTTCATATATATGTTATTTCACTTCGCTATATATATAAATTTCACTTTTCATATATATGTTATTTCACTTCGCTATATATATAAATTTCACTTTTCATATATATGTTATTTCACTTCGCTATCAATCAATTTTTCACAACAATTTCAACCAATAAATATCGTCCATGGTTTGTGGACGAGGGGCGTATATATATATATATATATATATTTATATATAGCAATTCACTTCCACTTTCAACACATATATATAAAATTATAAAAAGAAATTGAAGAGTGAGAAATCCTCACCAATAGCTATCCAACTTCACGACTCTTCCTTTATGTAAATCTTCGTCTATTTCGTCTTCTTGTCGCTTTCGTTTCCCGTATTCTCTACATAAGTAAAAATCGAATTTTTACTATGTTATTCAATATATAAAGATCATATTTTTATCGCTAACTTCATATTGTGAAAATAGAATTTTCCCTTCGTTATACTTTATATAAAAATCGAATTTTTATTTCAAAGTTCAATATCTAAAAATCGTATTTTTATTTTGAAGTTCAATATATAAAAATTCTATTTTTCTATCGAAGTTCAATATATAAAAATTCTATTTTTCTATCGAAGTTCAATATATAAAAATTCTATTTTTCTATCGAAGTTCAATATATAAAAATTCTATTTTTCTATCGAAGTTCAATATATAAAAAATTCTATTTTTAGTTCAACTAGAAATTCTTATCATTATATTTTGCTTTCTAAAACAAAATATAATTTTCTTTCAAAACACATGTATATTTTCTCCTTTCAAAACAATGTTTCTTATATATAGAAAATCTTATTTTTTTCAAATCAACGAATTCATATTTTTAAACAAACAAAAATCGTATTTTTTTATTCTTATACAAAAATCGTATTTTTTTTATTCTTATACAAAAATCGTATTTTACTTTTCCAAACATTGTATAATTTATTTTTCAGGATCCATTCTATTTTAAAACAATGTTATTTCTTAAAACTGCATTTTATATATTCAAAATTGAATTTTATACTTTCAAAAAAAACTGCATTTTATATATTCAAAACTGAATTTTATACTTTCAAAATTTTATATTTTTAACCATGCTATTCATTTTTAAATCTAAACATAAACAATGTGCTTTTACCTTCAAAATTCTAAAATTAAACACTGTTTTTATATATGAATAAAACTGATTTGAATCTATGCTTTTTATATAAAAAGAAATCGTATATTTTTATTTATCAATATTATTTCTTTCAAATATTTAATTACTAACCTGAACTAATTACAAAAAAAAACTCACTATTCTTCTTCTAGGTCAGAACCACTTTATGCAGCACCTTCTTCATCGTCGAGCTCCAGGTAATGTCGCACAAAGCTTCCTCCCTTCAATCAGAAATCGCACTGCCCTATGGTTGAACAAACCAAGATCTAACATGCCCACCCCGTACGTCTTCAAGCGAGCAACCTTCGCCCTGAGCCATGGCCATCTCGGCCCTTCCTCCAGCTCCGAGAACACCCACGAACGCGCTGGGCTTTAACCCCAAAAACGAATGCCCTGTTTCTTGAAAACCGATCATTGCCGTTGACCTTCAAGAGCACGAAGAGCTCTTCGATTTGGCGCTGGAAATTTGGGAAACCATTGAACGGATTGGAGAATCGAAGGGGAAGAAGTCGGCGCGATTTTGCACGTCCAATTTAAGCTGACGGGGGCGCATAGTTTTAAAGAGATTAGGGTTTTAGTGGAGGCCTATTTATATAAATTATTATATTATTTAATTCAATTTAAATTCTATAAGGTGAATTTCACATTCGAAGTCTAAACTAAACCAAACGACTGTCACCCCTAGCTAATTACCCTCATTCCGAACACAATGAGGTATGTATCGTAGGCCAATTCGACCGTTTCGATCAGTTTCCGTTAAATTTACATTTAAATCTATATATTGATTTTTAAACGTACATTTCAAATTACCGGGGTCACATACTAACTAGAAAAATTCCCGAAAAATATTTTCTAGCTTCGTATTGGCGATACGGTCCTAACAAAACTAGTTTCGTCGAATTCTGAGACCGTTTGAAAAATGGCCAATTTCCAGTCGATTAAAATCAACTGAAATGGTCAAAACACGTTTTCCTTTACCACGCTCACATATTGATTCGAAAAATTATGAAATTTGAAATCTAGCAATAACTTTACACTGCGGAACCAACAAAAGTGGTTTCGTCGAAATCCGAGGTCATTTGCAAAATGTCCATTTTTAAGGGCCTGAATTCCATAGCGACTATTCAGAATTTTCAACTGGACATATCTTTTGATTCTCGATATGAAATCTTGATTTCTCGGATTCGTTGGAAAGATATTCACTATTAGATTCCATTATTTTTGGTTTCACTAAAATCCGGATTGTTTTGCACCCGGTACATTCAATTGAAGTTTGAAATCGAATTATCGAACTACCGCGCCATTTTCAATTCTATTTATAATTATATATAAATATTTATATTCTAACGACGACGCGTATAATATATACGTTCGAATTATATTCAAAATAAATTCTCGTCGATATTATTTAAAATAATTCATATTAAATAATCAGAATTCGCTAAAATTGCCAAAATAAAAATTTTAAACTGGCCCAGATTTTACGGGTTGTTACAGATGTACTCTTGAAACTTCCACACTTGAACTCTTACGAGTTTCGACGGAGTTTGGGTTCTCAGACCAGGAGACAAGGGGTTTTCCCTTTAGGCTGGATCATTCTCTCGTTGCTAGATGGCATATAAAGACTAAGGCCAACATGAAATGCTTTTACAACAAGAAAAATGTTGAGGATAACTCTCATCGTATTGATCTTTATACTTCCAAAATTAAGCAGTTCAAAAAGAGAAACAAGCCTTATGTAAATATGCTTTTGATTTGAAGAAGGAAAATAGAACTCCTCGTGAAATGGGCAAAGTTTTCAATCGAGCCTTGAAGTTACAACCTAAACCCTCAGATGATTCATGCGTGGCTATAGGGAAGGCGCGATAGATAGATGGATTTTAACGTACTGCTGTTCATCATTCTGCAATTTCCTCTTTGTCTAATGAATAAGAAGCTTATCGTCAGGAGCTAGATTATTTATATGACATTCCTAGCATTGGGGTATGGGCGTTTTCCCATTCCGGAAATATGTTTATCTTACAATTTTTCTTGTAAATGACTATGTAAGATGTGTGTACTCAGCATATCACCTATCGCATGTAATATCTTATAATAATGGTGTTTATGAATAGAGGCAGGACCTATAACAATGTTACTTAACGCTTGATTACACATTTCAACGTTAACGTTTTTCTCTCGTTGTGGCATGGTGTATGTTTATGGCACATTTTGTTAAAATCTATCTTGTAGGCCCTCGTAGAGCATCATCTGCTCTTAGCAAAGTTAATAGTACCAAGGTGCATCAGACATGAAATGTCTACAGTGCTTATCCGTGTTCTGTGTATTGATGTAAACATTTGGTATACTGGGATAGTAAATTGACGAATGTATAAATTAAGGATGCTTCCCAGAGCAAATGAGAAGGCCATAAGTCTACACCTGGTAATAACAAGAATGTGACTTTAAACCAGGTACGAGTAGGTGAAAAGGTTGAACAATTCCTTCTTTGTTCGGTTTTGAGTATCTGAATCGATCCATGTCTAGGTATTTGTGATGAGACCAGCACCCTTTCTCTAGTTCTGATTCACAACGGAACTAACTCAGATTTGGGCCTTAAGATATGAGACCGGGGATCCGTTTCTAGACTTTATTGATAAGCAAACAAGCCCAAATTCGGGTATTGAGGTAAGACCGAGACCCCCTTCTGGTATGTGTGCGTATCTGATTCGACCCAGATTCAGGTTATTTAAGGTAAGTGACTAGAACTACGCTTCTGGTCTTTGCTAGGAACTGAATTTGACCCAGATTCAGGTATCGATGTAGCAGACCTGAACTAACCCTTGTTCAGGTAATTAGAGATTGAAAACCAGGAATCCTCTTTCTGTATTTGTGAAGAATGGAATCGACCCATATTCGGGCATTAGTATAGAAGACTTGAACCAAACTTTGTTCAGGTAACTAAGGAATGAAGACCAGAAATTCCCTTCCGGTATTAACGCTTTGGTATTCCCCTTTGGATTTGATTTGTGAAGTATAGGTTGTACATGCTTCTCGAGCTAGTCTCCGGGCTTTTGATATCAAAGCAGAGGATGTACATGCTTTGTTGACTACTCTCTAGGCCTGTGCGTCCAGTGTGCTTGGCAACCTTATTCGAAAGTAAGGCCCAAGGACTTACCCAACCTCCCTCCAGGAGGCACCTTATCCTGACCATCGTAGATGATGATAAGGTCTTAGATGCTTAGACGAGGCCATCGTAGGCACAGAACTAAGGTTTACTCTTTTGATGCTCTATACTGACCATCGTAGGTATTGATATAGGCTTACACGCCACCCCCTCCGAGGGATGCTCTATCCTGACCATCATTGGCAATTATAGGGGTTTGCGTTCCCTTCTGCGGGTAACGTGGAACATAAGCAGAGGCAGGACGTGCTCTTCTGCGAGCAGAGGTAGGATGTGCTTAGTTCTAACAGAGGCAAGGCATACTCTTCTATGATCAAAGGCAAGGCGTGCTAATTTTAGATGCTCCTCTATGACCATTTCAAGTGTAAAATGGAGGCTTACGCTTTTGATGCTTTAATCTAGCCCCCTCTGATTTGGGCATGGAGAAAGACTAACACATCATCCCCCTCCAGAGGACGCCTCATTCTAAACAATTTGGTGATGACAAGGGATTTAATCTATTTATGGTTTGACCCCTTTTGGGTTTCTTCTAAGCTTCGAAAGGAGGCTTTTCCGTACCCTTGGACATATTTAATAATCATTTTCCTAAGGATTTTTACTGAACTTAATCTGATCTTTTCATAAATTCTCGTAGTTGGCCTTGATTAATGAATTTGATGACTGTTTCCTCAAAGATTCTATAGTGATTAATTTCATGTCCATTCATCATGTGCTCATGGCAATAGGATCCTCTTGTTTCCCTTTCGTATTTGGGCTTTTTCTTTGTGAGTGGCCAATGGTTGAGTTCGTGTTTGGTTAGAAAGTAAATGTTATCCATCGAAGTGGTGAGGTAGTATTCCTTGGGTAATCCTGGCGTAATCCCCTCTTCTTGTCGTTGGGGTTTAATCCTATTGTGACCCAGCCTTGTTGTTGTACCTATATTTTTGTTCCTTCTTCCCAAAATATATTGAAGTTGGGGTGTCACCCTTTCAGACCATTTATTAGTGAAGTGGTCAATGTCATGTATTATTTCTTATTCAAATACCATTCCTCTGACTTGCTTGTGGAGAGTTCTTCTTAGATGAGAGAAAATGTTAGTATTCTCCGATGTAGAACCATTTGGTGGGGGTATTAAGGTTTGTCCCATGTGGGAAAGGATATTATCACCAGTCTCAGAACCATACTGTACATTTTCCCTTTTTCTCTTTATTATCTGCAGGGCTTCCACTCTTAGCCATTTTTCTTCTGTCACTCTTGGGCCAGTGATTTCCGACTTGTCCATTCGAGATCTAGAAGAATCTTGTCGGGACCTTTTACCCATAACTTTTTCTTCCCCAAAGCCTTAGTACGATCCGGGATGGAACATCACAGGTAGATATGTGGCAGTTAACCACAAGGTTGGAGGTTCAGGCCCCCTTCTAGCTCCAAAATGTTAACAATATTTTTCGTCAACATCGGAGACAGGTCAACGGGAATGGACCTAAGGGGAAAATAGGTTGTTTAGCCTTCGTGAGTTTGGGTTAGATCATCATTCCTTGGAGAGAAGAATCACTAAACACAACCCTTGAGAAAGGATTTAATGGATGGTAGAAAGGAATTCTGCACCAGGCTCGCTGAAAGGTCTAATCCCTTGGGGAGGGCCTAAGCTTGCAGGAAGGGTTTAAACCTATAGGAAGGGGTGTTTCTTCCAATCTGCGGAAAGGTTTGGACAAGAACCCATGCATATGCATAAAGCAAACTTTAAATTATAATAACAATAACTAAGAAATAGTATGATAAACTCACAGGAAAATACAATAAGTATAGATTCGCTCTTTATTGATCTTTTATTTTGAATACATGAACATAATAGAAGAAATCCTCAAATTGATCTAAGTATTAGGATTTACCCAAGAGGGAAGGAGTATATGAATTAGAAAAAGAGATAGCCCCGATAAATGTGACCTCTGGGGTCTTATTTATAGAGAAATCAGGGACCCTTCTGCTGTTGGGCCGTTGGGCCTATAGATGCTTCTATTGGTCGCTTTTCTCCTTCGTTTCAGTTGCTTTAGCTCCCGGCCGCTTTTGCGGTGCAGATTATAGCTTTTGGAGGGAAGGTCACAGACAGTCAAGGCTTCTTTAAGAATGATATGAGCTTGTTGATGTAGTTGCTTTTCGAAAGGTACTTGAGCTTCCGGTTGTATGCTCTTGGTTATAAGCTTCTGGATGTAGGCTTCCGGTTTCCTTGTGAATGCTTAGAGGAGCTTGTCCTCGGGATGCATGTAGATAGCTGATGGTTCGGAACCACTATCGGTGTCTGTATTAAGTAGACTAGTATGGATAGCCTATATCCTTTCTGGGGTTCCAACTTGGTTCTAGTGGGGTCTCCGGGCATAGCCTAGTCTTTCGGAAGGTTGCTTCAGGTAATCTGCCTGTAGTTTATAAATGTGACCTTTTGGTGGTTATGCAATTGATGTTCCGAAAGCTAGTTCCGGATAATCTTCATGCCCTTTGGCTTGATATCTTGGATGCCTTCATCTCCCGATGTATTGGTATTAAGCAAGTTTACACCGCTAGCCCTCCTGTCCTTCTGGGTTTCGGTTATTGAAGCTCTCACCTCTTCCTTTCTTAGCTTCTGATTTCAGTGACCTTTCGCTGATCCTTCTACTGGGATAACCCTGTCGGATAGATCCTTCCGGATATACCTTGTCGGTATTCTGTAGCTCCTGAGCTCTTTTTCCCCAGGATGGTGCCGATTTATGTTGCTTTCAGCTTATTCCTTCATGTTTTAGGTTCTTCCCAGTGTTTGGATCTTGCTTTTGGAGGATCCCCATGTGCTTGCGGTCACCTGATACTCCTTTACCATCAGTTTGTTTCGGAGTTAATCTTGGTTGTAACACTAATTATGTATTAACTTATATAATTTATTATATTCATTTGTTTTCCGTCCGTTTTCATATTTAGTCTGTAAATTTTTCATAAGGATTCCGCTCGCGAAGTTCCAAACATGAAAGTTGAAAAGAATTCCATTAAGAACACAGCGGCCTAAGTTTAATGGTAAACTTCCATCGTTTGCAAAAATTCCATTTTTGGAATATAAATAAATAACAAATTTGTTTATCGCCAAATTCTTGGGTGTTACATGCCAAAACTTAACACTTGTCTCTCTACATTCTTGTTAAACAAACTAGTTGTATTTATAATTGTACAGTATAATTATGATAGATTACATTAAGTGGATGTAGGTCTGATTGTCGAACCACTATAAGTTTTGCATGTTCTTTACCTTTCCTATTCATCAGGATTTGATATTATATGATTATTGTTGGAATTTGGGTGTTTCACTCAAGAGATCCAATTTTTGAGTCTAGGTTTTTGCACGCGAGGTAGGTCGTGGCATGAAACTCAATTTCTATTTTAAAGGAAACGTGCTGCTTTAGGATTTGGAAATGGTTAAACGGAAGAAAATTAATGCTAGTACTCAACCCGAAGACGTATGCAACATTAGAAGGAAGTCAGAAGACTTCCTTGCTGGCAATACCTCCATTTACCTTACCCGAGAGGAGATGGACGGAGTCCTGAAGGATTTGGAATCGCGTATGGAGCGAAAGATAGACTTCTTCGCAGATAGGAAGAGACGATGAACACATTTATTCCATGACTTGATGGATTTGGAAGGCCAGCAGGCCCAGGAGTTATTGTCCGATAAGGACCCGGTGGAATTGTAGCGGCAGAAGCAACAAATCGTTCAGAAGCAGTGGTCCGATCAAGATTCTATCCAAAGGCAGATTTGGATTGGCTCGACATGAATGTCGAATTGGCCTATGCTGAGGATGAGTTCCCCGAAGGCATTGGCATGGCTCATGATGCTTCAATTTGTGACATTCTGGATCCTAACATTGGAAATGTCACTCAGGCTTGACCACATGTAGCTCTGTAAAGAAGTGGCAATACACACTAAGAAATCTGGTTTGACCATTCTGAATCGAAACCCAAGGGAATGATCGATCCGGGTGCAAATGTCGTGGACAGACGTGACATGTAACAATCAAGGATTTTTGATCAATTTAACATCAGGGTTTGGAATATATAAAATAAATTTTTTACTTGGTTTTAAAATAAATATGGTTTAATTGATAAAAATAGTCAAATATAACGGTAAAATACTGGTAAGGATATATCGACTTTTGTAATTTTTCAAGTATGTATTTATAAAACTATTTTAAATATGATATTTTTTAATTATATATAAATTTTGAATATAAAATACAAAATAAAATAATTATTTTGAATTATTAAGTTTTATCTGGAAATTAGTCGATAAACATTGTCGAATTTTGTTGATGCAAGTCGTTGATTGTTGAAATTGGTAAGCGATAACCTAGATATTGAAACACTAATGGGATATAGAAAATTAGTAACACTTTAAAGTGTTGGAAAATATGACAAAGTGCATGGTATGGAATGGACTAGGACATTACATGTTTCCCCTTTAGGTGTCGTTATTCATGTAGGTTAATGGACATGTATCATATGCCAAATGACCAAAATACCCTCACTACACACCTACATAACGGACACTCCTCCTTTCTTCATTCCATTCTCACTCACCTCCTCCTCCTTTCCTACCCCTACTCCCCCTTATTTTCTCGGCCTAGAGCCGTCCTCCCCTCTGGCTAACCAAGCCCCCCCTCCGACTAACTTCCGGCCTTTCCCAAACACTACCGCCTCTTCCCATTCCTTGATCCCTAGCCATGGCCTACCCTCCTCCCTCTATGGACCCAACTCTTCTCCAATGCCATGACCCTCCTTCGGCCCTTCCTCTGCCGTCCACCACAACCACCTGAGCCCTACCACACCACCACCAGATCCCCATTTCGTACACCCTCAACCACCACTACGTTCATGGCCATACCCTCTCACCTCGTCCTCTTTATAAGAAAAACCATATAAATATTATTACTATTGAATAAGTCGGTGAGGAAATACTATCAGTTCGGAGCAATCACGGTTAAATAGGTTGTCCTACCGTAAAGTTGGAAGGAGTGGAAATGCCGGTGAGAATCTCTACATACTTATAGTTAATTATAGTCGTTAAATATATTTTCTTAATGTTGGATGAATGGTAAGTTAGTTTCACTTATACACAAATAAACATTGATTTTCGTAATGCTTGCACCATTTTTAATAATATTCGTTTATGATATTGATTAATGTTTGCTATGAATGTTCGTATGATTGTAATTACTTCTTGTATATCACCACAAACCTATTACACCTTGAATTGTAAAATTATATAGGTGATTAGTTAAATTCCTTTCTCATTTGGAAATATAAATGAGTTTTATATTATTTTAAGATGAAAACAAGGTTTAAAAATAAAGTTTGGGATTTTATACCCGAAATGGGTTAGAAACGAAATTGAAATATTTATAAACATATTTTGTACAAGAGAGAACGGATTTGAAAAGGTTTTAATTATAAATGGCTTGTTCAAGTTTGAAATCAATTTTAAATAGCAAATTCCAAAATTGAATTTGAGTTAGATATATAAATGTTAGTTTAAAGTCGAATCTATTATTCTGATAGTGTTATATAATATTTAAATAGATTTTTTTTCAAAGTATGGGTTTCAAAAGATAAAATTCGAAAAATAATAATATTTATTAATATTATAATATTCAATATTGATTTAAAATTGAATTTGAAAATATTGTTTTTAAATGAGTTTATACATATTTCAAAAGTCTTATAATCATATTATAAGTAATTCGGATGAATTTTATTTTGAAATTATAATATGATCGGAATAGAGCTAGTCGGGACACGACAATTTGCGAATTTCAACCATAAACTTCAAACGATTATAACGTATGTAATTTAAATCGTACCTTAAAACGGAAAAAGTTTGCTATCAAATGGAGAAACTTTTTCAAATTCTAATGTATAATTTCCAATATATATCTAAATACATTTAAAAAAAAAATCAAGGTAGTGCAGTTCGTTGACCATAAGGGAAAAAGACTATTTTAAATTATGGAAAAATCTTAATAAATCATAATAAACTAATTTATAGAGATTTGAACTAAAAATATATAGTATTGAATAATAACAAGGTATTTTTACCAAAATAGATAATATTAGCCATTTAGCAACGCTTTTGTAACAATTTTGCAACCCTTGTTACCAATATTAAAACTTAATTGTTTGAACCTAAGAATTTCTATCCAAACCATTTGCAAACATTTTCAAATGATTAATGAAGTGCTCTAATTATAATTTATATATTGTATAACATTACTAAAACTAAGAATTTTTCAATTGAATAAATTAGATTTGGATAGTAATATTCTTTGGATATTCGATATTGAATTCCATAGTTAAGGCGTGTACTATCTGAGAAATTTAAAAGATATTATATCATTATTCTGCTTATAGTATTTGTTGATTACGTGAATTGGTATTGAATATAAGTGGATATAATTTCTATACAAATCTTATATTTATATCAATCTGTTTTGGTTTGGCCAAAGATTAATGAAGAATTTTTGAAAATAATTTTTAATCAAGGAATCAATGAAGGCTAATTACGTCGATTTAACGTAAAGTTAAGCTATGTGAAATGTTTATTAAGAATAATAAGGCTTAATTACAAAAGGATATGTTTTAAATTTGGAAATTTAAGTAATAAATCTTTTAAGTAAAGATTTAATTGGAATAAAAATCCAAAAGGAGCCTTGGTTAAGTTTTGTGTAACAACCCAAATTCCGATAGATCGAATTCTTTTCAAAATTCTAATCTATCGGAACTCGAGTTGGTTTGCCAGGTATCCCACAGAAAAGACAGATATTTACAAATATATCAAAGCTCAGAAAACATCTCACAACGGAATGGATAAAATATAATATAATCAAAATACACCTTTACCCAGATAATAATATTGTTATGTAACGACGGTTGGAACAAAGCCCCCTTCCTTGCACGCATATGAGCTGGCACATAACTCCCATATAAAAAAAGGAATCCCTTATGTTACGTGCATACCTGCTCATATTTGTACGCAATTCCTTCAATATATTCCATGATGTGAGACTATTGTATCCAAACCATCATTCCTCCTTAAGAACATGCGAGGCAATCCTACCAGTCTCCCCCTTGACTCGCATCCTATGAGTATCTTTTGAGAGCACTGCCTTACCTGCATGGCCCAGTCCGAACCTTCGGCTCTGATACCACTGTTATGTAATGACGGTCGGAACAAATCCCCCCTTCCTTGCATGCATATGAGCTGGCACACAACTCCCATATAACAAAAGGAATCCCTTAAGTTACGTGCATACCAGCTCATATTTGTACACAATTCCTTCAATATATTCCATGATGTGGGACTATTGTATCCAAACCATCATTCCTCCTTAAGAACATACGAGGCAATCCTAACAAATACTGCCTAGCCAGTATCCAAAGCTATCATATCTCCACCACAAATCTAACCTGCAAGTATGTTATGAGGAGGGTGTCAGAACACAAGTTATAGTGACTGGATTTAAACTGCATATTTTGGATAACCCTACATATACTATTCAGTTACATTTTCTTATTTATTAAGTTATTTGGGTTAACAGCACTCAAGGCTTACACACATGCCGTACCCATACACTTCCCAGTGGATTAATCTAATACAATATATATGTAGCTACCCCCAGCATTAAGGTACACCCCATGGTACCCCACCTGCATGGTTTCCGCCGTAACACCAAAGAAATATACACAGTCCCTCATCTTACGCCAGTACGAATCTCTGTATAACAACGCTATGTTCCGTGTAGAGTCGCCATTGCAATGATACGTAAGTGTACAGACTGCCACCTTCATTCGAATTAGATTCCATCACAGAGTAATGCCCTAGAGTCTACGATACACCACCCAGAGCAAACGTGCATGTATCTAGACTTTCTCACATATGTATCGTCATTCGTACTCAATGCCTTAACCTTTATGATACACCATCCGGAAAAGTATGCATGTATCCGCAAGTATTATCTACAGTGCACCGAGTTCCGTAACAGGGCTATATCATAAACACGAAACTCGATTGGGAGATTTTTCAATTATCTACATACACGGATGTTATGTTCTGCATTTTCACTATGGCTATTGTCCCAACAGACCCCTCCCTTAACTAGTGAAAGACAAAAAGAATTGAGAGCTAGTGACTTGGCCCAGAAAAACAACAAACAACAAATCCTAATTGGCTTGTCCCTCATCCAACGCCTTGATTGTAAAAGGTCGATAGTATGCTGGTTTAGCTCTCTGTCTTTCCGCATCACGCATCAAGCTGACTGTCGATGGCTGGTACCCGATGATTTCTATCAAATAGTTGGTTAGACCCGCCTTAAAGCAAACAAATAAAACGGTCATAACCCGCCTAGTCGCAAGGCACCAGATTTTTCAATTCACCTGAATCACCTTACAGCCTTCTGATTGCCCACTATCATCCCAACCTCTGCAAGGACAGCCTAGTGTTGCCACCCTGCAGAGGACTACCAGGAATACCCTCCACGTCTCAGGAAGCCTCGTGTTTCCCCTTCCAGTCCTTCATAGCCCGCAGAATATCAGCAGAAAAAATAAGCAGATCAGGCAGAATAATCAGATGGACATTTTCTACCCTTCTGTCTCATGGCACCACGATGATCTACCCCATTGGGTTATTTACCTTCAGACGTACGGACTGGTCCAAGCGCTTCAGGTTAACATCTTATTAGACCCTATGTCTAAAAATTTAAGTACGCGCTTGCTTTACCTCATCCAATTTCAAATTAACTTGGTTATTTCAACCCATATTGACTTCTTATTCAAGTTACCAAGTTCCTCTTGCTTATTAATTTCAGTTATATAACTTAACCTTTTTAAGTTCATTAAGAAGCCTTTAACATGTTAATCTTATTAGCAGATTTCAGGTTCTCGGGTTTACAGATAACATGTTCTTCTTATCAACAGGATTCGGATCCTCCGATTTATAGATTACTTAATATATATTTAAGTACAACTTATTGCATTCACTTCTTTTCTCTACTTATTACAAATAGCAGGTTTCAGGTTTCTAGATTACTTTATTTATAATTAAGTACAACTTATCTCTTTTACATAAGTTATCTCATTCCCTCTATCATTTATTATAACCTAAGTTATAATTTCCACTTGTCCCTAGGACAAGTCTATCTATTATCTTTCCTTTTTCACTTTCAGGTTTATTCATAATAGGTTGTTATCATTCCCCGTTCATTCCAATGTTTATTCTGTTGTAATTTTCATTCATTTCCATTAATTACAATTAATGTCATTTATTTCTATCATGTTATATGCATATATTCATATATGTCTTTATGCACCAGACCTCTCACATTAAGCCGACCACTTGTGGATGTTGGATTTTCCTGGCGGTTCCGGGCTTGCTTCTACCACAAAATTGGAATTAACCTCGTGTATTAACGTCGTTACATGTATATTTATGCACTAGACCCCTCATATTAAATTAACAACTTGTGGACGCTGGATTTGCCGGGCGGTTCCGGACAGACTTCTACCATAAGTTGAATTTAACCTCGTGTCTAAGTGCAGTTACAATTTTCTATTTTCAGTAAATTTAGGCATAATCATTCTTCCAAATTTTACTGTAATTCTTATTTACAATTTTTTGGTACAATAATATTCTTCACAAATGTCCGTTGTAAATTTCAAAATTACTATGTTCACAGAAATTCCCAATTCAGATAGGTGATTAATGGAAATAGGCTTTTATATAACCAAAACAAATTAAACGGGCTAAGTATTACAAGTAAACTGGTTCATATGACCCCAATAGATTCAACAGGTTTTCTTAACCCCGCAGATTTTACAGATTCCACAATTTACTTATAGTTTCATTAACATGTTCCACTTAATCTTGAATTAAGCCTACAAATTTCCATGTCCATACAACCCCAAATTTCCAGTAATATTCCACGGTCCTTAATTTCAACATATTTCAGTAGATTAAATATTTCAGCAGATTAAACATTTCAGCAGGTTTATAGCTCAGCAGATTAATCATTTCAACAAATTACATCAGGTTAAACATTTCAGCAGATTTATTATACATATTAACAGGGAATGCCAATTGATAAATATACCATTATCAAAAAGGCATAACTTAAATCCACTCACCTAATAGCTTTCCAATTCATGAATCTGGTCCAGACCTAGCATTCCATGGCTCCCCAATAGAATCTAAAACATAAATAACCGTGGATTCACAATTCTCATACTAAAAGAAAAGGGAAGAAATAAGGGAAACCTAAATTGACTCGGATCCAAGAATTTATCTCACTTCGAATAGAATTCTGAACACCCTTTGCAGATATACATTATATTCCTTTAGATCTTGAATCAAAATTTCCTTAGACTAATTATTCTATTTTTATGAAGAGATTTAAGGAGGAAGAAGAATGGCAGAGCTTAGGCCGCCTATCAGAAAATATGAGATTAATTTTAGGCTGTGCTAGCCTATTTATAGGTGATCTTGCATATGCAACGCTGAGTCAGAAACGAATATAGTCTGAAAAACTGTCCAGATTTGTCAAACGAATCTCCCCAGATCTGCGGTGGATCGACCCCTAAGTCGGCCCAATGGGCGTGGGTCGACCCCCATAGGTGCGGGTGGACTCGTGGGTCGACACACCCTTGCCTGGGTCGACCCCTTGCGGGGTGTGGGTCGACCCCTAACGGGCCATTTTCCCGCGTGTTGTCTTGTCCTGCTTCTGGAATATTTTATTATTAATATGTTTATATATATGAACCTTATGTGTATACAAACTTCCAATGCCCATAACTCCTTCATACGTCATCTGTTTTACGCAAACTTGGGGTCTATCTGAACCAGAATTCTGAGACAAACGCAATGATATGCCGGTTCCACTTAATTATGAATATTTAATTAAGTTATTCCCATTTTATTATCTTTAAATATGGTTCTAGTTTACTAAATTTTGGGTGTTACGTCCTCCCACACTTAGGAAATTTTGTTCTCGAAATTTGATCGGGGTAAAATTAAATAACCCCCCGCATAATATACATCCATCATATGTGCATCCAATTTTTGCAAACATCTGTGCGCTTGTGCAAAGTGTAGTACAACATAGTAATACATGTATGCCTAAACGGTATGTCCTATATTAATGCAGTCTTTTCTTGAAATTCTCTTTGAAGACATGATGCACACATCCTAAATATATTGGCAATTTCTATATGAATGCAATGTTTTCAAAAAAGACTTTTTCATCCAAAATTTCCCACACTCTCACTGAGCAAGTGCGTAGTTAATCCAATTTTTGCATCCAAAACCCAACCAAGCAACTTTATTTTTCGAATTTCAGAAAAATCTAATTTTCTAAATTTAATTTCTTATGTTACAAAAAGGTGGAAAACGGAAAACTTCACATCTTCTATTTTTCTTTTATATACCTTTTTCCAACTGTACTTGGATTTTATGAAACTATTATATAAAGATTCCCTATTTTCCTATCCAAGCACAACCCACGTAAGGAAACTTCCTTTGTTACAGATTTTCTTTTTCAACTTGTCATGGAAAATTTATTCTTGTTCACCTTTTCTCATAATTTTCCATCTTTCTTTAACTGATATGTTTGTTGCTTTACTGAATTAGTTGTTTCCATTTTAGTTATGCCATTACTCTTTTCTTAGCTTATTTAACTTAATCCTCTGATCTAATTTTAGTTTCAAATAAGCCTTCTAGTCCTTCAACTAAAATAGGAAAACAAACGCTCCACACGGCTACTACCAAGGGCCAAGAATCTCGGGACTATGTCCCCCTCAGAGAGAAAATTTCAAACCACGGGATCAATGATAGGTTTAGGTATTACCCTAACTACCCAACAGGAACAAAATAACAGAACGATCCTAACAACAATGTAATATAGGGTTTTACCCTAACAGAAAAATTAGCAACAAGATCCAAACACTCACTTGCCCTTCACAATCTAGTAGTCACCATTAGTCCTAGCTGTATATCAACAGTCATTTCCAAGCAATACCCTAGGATTTTCCTTGCGCTTGTGCATTCTACGAGAACTTACCATTATTCCAAGATAATTCTCGCTATCTATTTCATATCCTCAAAACGTTTCTCGTCATCCCTTGGCACTAACCTTACCTACTCCATACTTTTTAAAACATGGTTTGGTCTTTTCATTTCACTTTTCTTCCAAAAGTAAAAAATATCAAAATTTTATTTTCCTTTCCAAAACTTACTTTTGCCAAACCATAGAACATGTCATTTTATAAAAACAAATGTAAACCATTTTTTTTCAAATCACAAAAATAGGAGTAGATAAGGACAATAATTTCTCAATCAGGTTTACAACTTGTTCTTGCCTAGAAGGTAAGTTCAGTAACTTACCATAAGGTGCAAACATCTACTCTATTCTTACTTTCTACAACTTATTTCTTCCACCCAACAAAATTTTCTTGTTAAAACAATTATCAAAAATGGTTGCCAAAAGAATAGAGATTTCAAAACTTTCTTTACTGAAAATTCTAGTTTTCAACAAAACGCCACATCAAAATGCAACAATTTCTATGTTTTGCTTTTTAATCCTTTCATACCATATAACTTGAAAACTAGCGAGCTATACATGCTCTATAATATGCACCTTTCACTGAGAGAATTTATTTAAGACAAAATTTTCACAAGAA
Organism: Allium sativum; assembly: GCA_030737875.1. Lineage (NCBI taxonomy): Eukaryota > Viridiplantae > Streptophyta > Magnoliopsida > Asparagales > Amaryllidaceae > Allium > Allium sativum. The sequence continues at coordinate 532,447,887 of CM060923.1, read as the reverse complement.
ATCACTTGTTCCAAAATATACCCCATTTTAGTTCAAAACCCAATATGTACTTCTTTACATATTTTTAAAACTGTAACTTTTAATATCAAAACCTGAAAACACCATAAACCATCTTCCAAAAGATTTTACAATTTCAAGTTCTCAAAAGTTAAAAATGGGTTAGACTCAAAGTGGGTTTCCAACTTATCTAGGCTTTCCTAGACACTCCTACGAAGTCAATTCTCTCAACTATATATATTCCTAATCCATTTTTGTCTTTTTAACCTTTTTCCAATTTATAAGGTTTTACGGCCAAACCCACTAACATGAAATACTAACTTATAGGATTCACCTTCCTTTCATACAAAGTATATTATACGCTTCCCACCCAAATTACCTAAGGGTCTCAGAATTCCAAATTTGTTCATTTAGTGTACAAAACAAATATCCCAATTCTTACCATATTATGCCCTTTCAATTTAGTGGGTTCCTCTATGGATCTACATATACATACACCCCCCACACACATATATATACAATATTTATACTTTAAAAATACAACGTTCACTCACTATCTATACAGGAATCCTAAACCTAAACTCTAATACCATATGTAACAATAGGAATTCTGAAAGACACATTTTTTTCAAAATTCTAGTTTTTCGAAACTCGGGATGGTTTGTTTGGTATCCTGCAGAAAAGACAGAGATATAAAATATATTAGGGCTCAGAAAACATCTCACAGCGGAATGGCTAAAATATAATATAATCAAAGTATAGCCTTACCCAGATAATAATATTGCCTAACCAGAATCCAAAGCTATCATATCTCTGCCACAAATCTAACCGGCGAGTATGTTATGAAGAGGAGGTTAGAACACAAGTTCTGGTGACCAGATTTAAACTACACATTTTGGATAACCCACATATATCGTTTAGTTACATTTTATTATTTATTAGGTTACTTGGTTTAACAGCACTCAAGGCTTACACACATGTCACACCCATACACTTCTGAATGGATTAACCTAATATGGTATATACGTAGATAACCCCAACATTAAGGTACACCCTATGGTACCCCACTCGCATGGTCTCTACCATAACACCAAAGAAATATACGTAGTCCCTCATTCTACGCCGAAACGGCATACGGATCTCTGTATGACAACGCTATCTTCTGCATAGAGTCTCCATCGCCATGCTATGTAAGCGTACGGACTGCCACATTCAATCAGATAAGATTCCATCATGGAGTAATGCCCTAGAGTCTACGATACACCGCCCAGAGCAGACATGCATGTATCTAGACTTTCTCACGTATGTATCGTCAGTCATACTCGATGCCTTAACCTTTAAGATACACCATCCGGAAACGGTATGCATGTATCCGCACATATTATCTACTGTGTACCGATTTCCATAGCAGCACTGTATCAAAAATAGGGAACTCAGTCAGGACCTTTTTCAATTATCTGTATACACAGATGCTATGATCTGCATTTTCACGGTGGCAATGGTCCCACTAGACTCCTCCCCCAACTAGTGAAAGACTAAGAGAATTAATATCTAGTGACGTGGCCTAGAAAAAATCCTAATTAGCATGTCCTTCACCTAATTCCTTGATAGTAAAAGGTCGATGATCTGTTGGTTTACCTCCTTGTCTTTCTGCATCATGTTGACTGTCGATGACCGGTACCCAACAATTAACATCAAACGGATGGTTAGACCTGCCCTAAGCAAACAGATAAAATAGATGTAACCCTCCTAGTCACAAGGCACCAGACTCTTGAATCACCTAAGTCACCCTACAGCCTTCTGATTGCTACTATTGTGGCAATCAAGGTATACTCACCGTGTAGTAATGCGCAGACCCAACCTCTACAAGCATAGCCTAGTGTTTTCGTCGTACATAGGACTACTTAGAGTACCCTCCATGTCCCAGGAAGCCGCGTGCTTCCCCTTCCAATCCTTCAAAGCTAGCAGAATTACAATAGAAAAACAGGCAGAATTATCAGATGGCCATGCGCTCCCATCATGTCTCATGACACCATGATGATCTACCTCGTTGGGTTATTCACCTTCAGACGTACAGATTGGTCCAAGCACTTCAAGTTAACATGTTATTAGACCTTATGTCTAAACATTTAATTACGCGCTTGCTCAACCTCATCTGATATCTAGATAACTTGGTTATTTCAATCCATATTGACTTCTTATTCAAGTTACCAAGTTCCTTTTGCTTATTAATTTCAGTTATATAACTTAACCCTTTTAAGTTCATTAATAAGCCTTTAACATGTTATTCTTATTAGTAGATTCCAGATTCTCAGCTTTATAGATAACATGTTCTTCTTATCACAGGATTTGGATCCTCGGGTTTACAGATTACTTAATTTATAATTTAGTACAACTTATTGCATTCCCTTCTTTTCTCTACTTATTACCAACAATAGGTTTTAGGTTTCCAGATTTACAGATTACTTAATTTATAACTAAGTACAACTTATCTCTTTTACATAAGTTATCTCATTCTCTCTATCGTTTATTATAACCTAAGTTATAATTTCCAGTTGTTCCTAGGACAAACCTACCTGTTATCTTTCCTTTTTCCCTTTCAAGTTTATTCATAATATGTTGTTATCATTCCATGTTCATTCCAATATTTGTAACTTTCAATCATTTCCATTAATTACAATTAATTCCATTTTTTTTATCTGGTTATATGCATATATTCATATAAGTCTTTATGCACTAGACCTCTCACATTAAGCGACCACTTGTGGATGCTGAATTTGTCGGGCGGTTCTGGGCATACTTCTTCCACAACTTGGACTTAACCTCATGTCTTAGCACCGTTACATGTATATTTATGCACTAGACCCCTCACACTAATTTAACCACTTGTGGATGTTGGATTTGTCAGGAGGTTCCATGCAAACTTCTACCATAAGTTGAATTTAACCTCGTTTCTATGTGCAGTTATAATTTTCTATTTATTGTAAATTTAGGCATATTCATTCTTCCGAATTTTAGTGTAATTTTTATTTACAATCTTTTGGCACAGTAATATTCTCAAGAAATGTTCATTGTAAATTTCGTAATTACTATATACACAGAAATTCCCAATTTAGACAAGTGATTAATGGAAATAGGCTTTTATATAACCCAACAGATTAAACAGGTTAAGTATTATTGGTTAACAGGTTCATATAACCCCAAAAAATTCAGTAGGTTTACTTAACCCCACAGATTTAACAGATTCCATGGGTTACTTATAGTTTCACTAACATGTTCACTTAATCTTGAATTAAGCCTACAGATTTACATGTTCATACAACCACAAATTTCTAGTCATATTCGACAGTACCTAATTTCAAAAGACTTCAGCAGGTTAATCATTTCAGTAGAATAAACATTTCAGCAGGTTTACAGTTCAGCAAATTACAGGAAGTTAAACATTTTAGCAGATTTATTATATACATTAATGGGGAACGCCAAATGATAAATATACCATTATCAAAAAGCATAACTTAAATCCACTCACCTAATAGCTTTCCAATTCCTGAATCTGGTCCAGACCTAGCATTCCATGGCTCCCCTAACTGAATCTAGAACCTAAATAACCATAGATTCACAATTCTCAAACTAAAAGAAAAGGGAAGAAAGAAGAGAAATCTAAATTGACCACATCCAAGAATTTACCTCACTTCGATTAGAATTCTGAACACCCATTTGCAGATATACATTCTTTTCCTCTAGATCTTGAATAGGAATTTCCTTAGACTAATTATTCTATTTTTCTAAAGAGATTTGAGGAGGAAGAAGAATGGAAGCGCTTAGGCAGTCTCTCAAAAAATATAAGATTTAGGCTAGGCTAGGCTCTATTAGCCTATTTATAGGTGTTCTTGCACATGCAACGCTGAGTCACCAACGAATATGGTTTGAAAAACACTCCAGATTCGTCAAACGAATCTGCCTAGAACTGGGATGGGTCGATCCCTAGGTCGACCCCCATGGGTGTGGGTTGACTCTAGGGTTAACACACCATTGTCTATGTCGACCTATGGATTGACCCCTAATGGGCCATTTCCCCACGCGTTGTCTCGTTTTTCTTCTAGAATATTTCATTATTATCATGTTTATATATATGAACCTTATGTTTATACAAACTTCTAATGCCCATAACTCCTTCATACGTTATCTGTTTTACGCAAACATGGGGTCTATTTGAACCAGAGTTCCGAGACGAATGTAACGGTGATGCTGTTTCCACTTAATTCTGAATATTTAATTATGTTATTCCCATTTTATTATCTTCAAATAGGTTATAGTGTATTAAATTTTTAGGTGTTGCATTTTGGCTTAGAGAAGTGGATTTTTGGATTAATGTGTTTATTCAAATAAGGACTTTTTTAAAGAGACCTGTTATAAAAAGGTTTTGATTAACTAAAAGTAAGTGAATGGAGAATTAATTGAAACCCTATATAGTCTGTACTATTTTTAAATTGTGAGGGTTATTCGGAAAGTTTGGACTGCCTGTTGATGTCTCAGACCGTACACCAACTACGAGACTATATTATAGAAGTGGTCCAGTCGTATTTGGAGATTTTCCAAATTTTCATGGGCATCTCTCCTTTATTGGACGAGGAATAAAGTGCCTTCGGTTTCGATCAGTCCCAAAATGAATTTGTATGGATGTGTCTATGAAAGTATATTTTGTAATGTATTGATTGATTTTTTCTAAACACATTTCTGTTGGTGGCAAAGAAGTATTTTCTTAGCTTAACACCATTATTTGAGATGTACGAGCTCAAAGGTGGTATGGTTAATGATTATTAATTATATGTTATGAAATGACAGTGTAGATATTGGCTCGTTTTGTGATTAAGCCACAAAAAGCTTAATATTTCCGATCGACCATAGTCCAAAGCATAAGATTGTCATCCATGAACGAGAAGTAGATCGCTATCAACACAATCCCCAGGCCTAAGGCTCAACTCGTGGATTTGGTTTGTGACTCGACTTGTGGACTCGACTCGTGGCTTGGCTCATAGACTTGGCTCGCGGCTTGGCTCCTGGACTCGGTTTGTGACCTACTCAAAGTCTCTCACTTGCACAAAGAGACGACCCGATCCCCTATGTCACGAAGAGAAGCATAAGAACTTGGTCAAGCCCCACTACAACCACGAACCAAAGATCACGGGTCTGATGATACGTGTCTACAACGACTACTCTGACCATTTCTTCACCCATTCATGAACCACTCTGAGATTCCTGGAATGGATGACACGTGTACTCACGAAGTGCCTGCAGGAATTGCTTATAAATAGCCCAACACTTAGCATTTTTTGGGATCCTTTTGGCAATTGAGAGTTTTTATTTCACCATTATCAAACTTCTTCTATTTCTAATCAGAAATATCTTTGAATTGCTAAGTGAATTATCATTGTAAAAGTGAGATTGAGAGGAGATTGTGATTGTACTTGTACTCATTCATATAATTAGAATCATACAAAGTGCACGTAGGCTCGTTAACACTGAACCATTATAAATTTTGTTTGTTCGCTGCATTCCATTTTGTTTCGAGTTATTATTCTCTATGAATCAAGATAATTTGGGTGTTTAACCACTTTTTTGTCAAACATTTTGATGCTTTCACTGAGAATCGAATTCTCATCATATCAGATTATTATTCTACTGTTTAGATTTTCAAGTCCAAAGAAGATAGTCTACATTCCTACTGTTTTGCTTTTGAAGTCTTCAGTAAAATCAAAACACTATAACTGCAAAGAAATCCAAGGATTCGCGAGCCTCTCAAGCGAATGAAGCTAACAAAGAGAATATCCAGGAGCAGGCCAAGGTGGTATCCCCGGCTCATGGCTCTCAAGGGACGACCCAACCCCAAGAGGGTACCACGATCCGACCCCAAGAAGAGGTCACGAACCGGTCCTAGCAAGAGACCACGACTTGGCCCGGAAAGGAGATTGTGACTCGCTCCACCTATGTTGATGCTTCTGCTCGACCTAGCTTAAATGCTCTAAATTCAACTGCGAACGCTAGTGACCAACTACCTGCCTCTACCCCATTAATAGATATAGATTTTTCTCATTTACTCGACATGTTGGACAAGAAAAATGATGATGTGGAGGCCCAAAGACTTGAGAGTTCCTTGATGCAGGAGAATATGACCGTAATGCGTAGGTAGATAGATGAGATCTGAAGGTAGAGAATTTGCTTTTGAAGTCTTCAGTAAAATTAGAAAGGCCTGAAAATGTGGAGTAGCTTTTCGTTTGGGTCATTTCCTTCCCAAGAAGATGTAGCACTTAATCTGGGACTTGAAAATCACAATTTAAATAGTTCTGCCTTACTACCAATGGAAAGATCATGAATACTACCAGGGATCAGAGTGTTGTTGATTCGACTCAAAATCAACCGCTACAACCGCCTCACCGTGTGACTGCCTGTGGCCATAAAGGGCAAGGAAGTTCGGCCTGAACCTCAGACCGGGCGACGATGCAGAGAGGAGATATTGGAGGTCCTCGTAGAGCAAGAAGTGCCGACCCTAAGACCACCTTGACCAATGCTGACGTTGAGTCAATGGTGAGGCAGATAATGGCAGATAACCGAGGACAGAGCAACGAAGATTAGGGAGTAGACCAGAACCATACACCTTTCACTAATGACATACTAGACATCTGATTCCCAAGATGGTTCAATCTATCGACTATGACCGTTATGGGGATAGTACATATATGTTTCACGCTTGATGATATATTTATGGTAAGTGAATGTTGTCGCCGCTCCAGACGTGATGAAATGCAAATCATTCCCGATCTTCCTAGAGGATGTGGCGTTAATGTGGTTTACTCGGCTATCACCACGATCAATTTCCAACTTTAAAGAATTAAGAAAAATGTTCATAAATCAATTCCAACTTCATTCCCAGAGATCCAAGAACGTCGTTGAATTATCCCTCATTAAGTAGGGTCTTGATGAAACTTTGAGATCATACTTGGATCGTTTTAATTTAGTAGTCACGGAGGTAAGAGACCCTCATGAGAAGTCCATTCAAATGGCACAAATTGAAGGAGTAGATAAAGATACCAAGTATGGTAAATACTTAGTTGGAAAACCGCCACTGACCAGGGATATATTTTATGAGAAAGCCAATATCCGCCAATTTCAGGAAGAGATATATGCTAATCGAAAGAGAAAAGCTGCTGATAATGATGATATACAGAGTAATGTGGCCATCAAACAGTCTAGTGAAAACTCTGGGAAGGTAGAGGTCAATGTTGGAAATGAGAACCAGGGCAATTATGATCGCCAAACTGGAAATAGCAACAAGAAAAAGAATCGGAGGAACGACTCATAGAAGAGACCTCGGTTCAGAACATTTGAAAACCTCACACCTTTGAACGACACGTTAGAGAATATCTACCTGGATACTTACAATGTTCTCCAATTCAAGAAGTCTCCACCATGGAATTCAACGGAAAAGGAGCATGAAATAGGAATTTTTTTCTTTTCCACGAGACCTGTGGGCATTCGACAAATAAATGTCGTCATCTAAGAGACTTGGTAGAGAAACTTCTTAGGGAAGGAAAGTTGGATGAACATAAGGTAACCCCAAGAAACCGGGGGTAAAGTAGTCTAAAGCAAAATAAAGGGCAACAACCTCAAAGGGCTACTTCTCAACAAAAGGGCAAAGGCATTGTATTCAAGACTATAGTTGGAGGACCCCATCCAGCTGGCCATAGCAACCGGGCAATGGATCAATATGTTAACGCGGTCAAGTGCCTTGAAGCAGGAGAGTGCAGCAATCCTGAAGATACTGCCCCGGTAAAGCAGCAGAAAATGATGTCGGATGATGTCATATTCCGCGACAGAGACAGTATCGGAGTTCAAGCCCCTACCGATGACCCCTTGGTGATCAGTACCACCATCGGTCCTGCCCTAGTTCACAAGGTCCTGGTAGATAATGGGAGTTCTGTTAACATTTTATTTAAGAAAGCGTTGGACCTGATGAAGCTCGAAGCGAAAGACTTGAAACCCTGTAGAGGGTGGATACGCGGCTTCAACGGATCATCAACTGCTCAGATGGGATTTGTTGAATTGTCAGTAACTCTTGATGAGGGAGACCGCTGGAGAGTGAGAATTCTCTCGTTCGTAATTATGGATATTGATTCACCCTACAACGCCTTTTTGGGCCGACCAACCCTCGTAGAGTTCAGGGCCTACATTGCACCTTGGTGCTTACTACTGAAATTCCCAACCGACGCAGGAGTGGGAGTGATTAGGGTTGATCAAGTAACCGGACGAGCCTGCTATATGGTAGAACTAAAAATGCTACGCAATGGAAAGGACATGGAGAGCAAGGGTACTTCCTCCCCCGCAAAGGAAGATTCAGCATAGCAATTGAAGGGGACATTACCGACAGGGTCACCCAGAGACCTACCCGAAGACATAGATCCCAGAGAGGATGAGAAGCCTGGGGGCAGAATGGCGACACCTAATGAAACAACTGTGGATATTCCAATCGATGATAATGACCCAGCGAAGGTCCTAAAAATCGGATCCCAGTTGGACCCTCTCCAAATAATGGAGCTAACAGACTTTTTAAAGGAAAAAATGGGCATGTTTGGTTAAACCCATGCTAACATGTGTGGGATATCGCCCTCAATCATGAGCCATTCACTAGCATCAACCCAAAGCATCCACCTGTTAAGCAAAAAAGGCGAATGCTTGGCCCAGAGAGGTCGGCTGCCCTGAAAGAGGAAGTTGAGAAGTTAAGAAGTAATGGATTCATTAGGGATTCGACTTATCCAGAATGGTTTTCCAACCCCGTCCTAGTCAAAAAGGTTAATGGGAAGTGGCACGCGTGCATTGATTTCTCGGACCTAAATAAAGTATGTCCGAAGGACAACTTTCCACTCCCTAGAATCCACCAACTGATAGACTCAACGGCGGGACAAGAACTTCTCTCTTTTATGGATGCATACTCAGGGTATAACCAAATTTCCATGCATATTCCGGACTAGGAACATACCATTTTTATCACAGACTTGGGACTGTACTACTATATGGTTATGCCCTTCGGCCTGAAGAATGCCGGAGCAACATACCAACGCTTGGTGAATCGGATGTTCTACAATCAGATCGAGAAAACAATGGAAGTATATGTCGATGATATTCTTGTGAAATCGAGGCGATCATCCGACCATACAACTGAATTAGCTGAAATGTTCGATATTCTCCGACAGTATGGAATGAAGCTTAAGCCCCTGAAATGTTCATTTGGAGTGGCCTCCGGAAAATTCCTTGGTTTCATCGTTAGTTCGCGTGGGATCGAAATTAGTCCAGATCAGATTGCGGCAATCAGGAATATCCAAGAACCAAGGCATATTAAAGATGTACAGAGCCTCGCCAGAAAAGTTGCTGCATTGAGCAGATTCATTTCTAAAGCTACAGATAAGTGCATTTCGTTCTTTGACCTAATAAAGTGAGGAATGCGCAACTTCCAATGGACTCTTAAGTGTGTTAAGGCTTTCCAGAACCTTCTGACTCATTCGGAGAAACCCCCGATACTATCCAAGTTGGTCGACCACGAAGAATTATTCATGTACTTGGCAGTATCATCTTATACAATAAGCTCAGCCTTAGTAAGGGAGGAAGATAAATTTCAAAGGCCAGTATACTACGTGAGTAAAAAGTTGGCGGTAGCAGAATGAAACTACCCGAAGATAGATAAGCCTGCATATAGCCTGTTGATCGCATTTAGAAAACTTCGCCACGATTTCCAAGCTCATCCTATCACAGTATATACCAATCGTCCACTCTGTCAAGTCTTTCAGACACTAGAAGCAACCAAAAGGCTACTTAAATGGAATATCATGTTAAGTCAGTTTGATTTGAACTTCCAGCCCCAAAGATTGATAAGGGGAAAGCATTGGCTGACTTCATAGCCGAATTCACTATCCCTGAAAAGGACGTATCAAGTGAAGAAGTCGGTCCCTCAAAATAACAGTTTGAATCTAGCGATTGGAAGCTATACACCGATGGTGCTAAGAATGATAGCCGGTTCGGCGCTGGAGTTGTACTGGTTACTCCTAAAGGACGGTCGATTTACTATGCGACAAGATTAGAGTTCCATGCAACTAACAACGACTCCAAGAACAAGACCCTGATTACCGGGTTAAAACTTGCAAGGGAATTAGGAATAAAAAGGCTGGACATTTCCTGCGATTCCAAGATAGTCGTAAACCAAGTTCGAAAGGAGTTTCAAGCCAAAGGGCCAAGACTTATATCACATTTAAGAAAGGTAGGAAAGCTGCTAGGTGGCATTGAACACTACAGTATCTCCCATATTCCTCGATTAGAAAATCAAAAGGCAGATGAATTGGCCAAACTGGATAGCTCTGACAACCCTAAGGACACAGAGATGGTACCGATTGAAACATTGGAGACTTCGAGTATTGATCAGATGAAAATTGATCCGATACTGGAGACTGAACTGGAAAAGGAGTCGTGGATGACACCCATAAAGAACTTCCTGATAAATGGAACGCTCCTAACCAAGAAAAGCGAAAGGCGTGCCATTACTCGTAAAGCCTCTAGATATATTATGCTGGGCGAAGTTCTTTATCGACAAGGATTCTCATGCCACTCCTCCGGTTTATAGCCCATGACGACATCAAGTGGCTATTAAAGGAAGTACACGAAGGTGAATGTGGCGACCATACCGGAGGCCAAACTTTAGCTAAGAAGATATTGCAGTACAACTATTTCTGCCCTACTGTGAATAAAGATGCAGCTAGTTATGCATGGCGTTGCGACAGATGCATCCATCAAAATATTAACAGCCATTTATAAATTATTGAGTAAAGACATGCACAAAAATACCGAACAACCAATAGGAATGTTTTTTGTATTGACTATTGATAATAAATCACATTTAATACGGGTACCCACGGACATGGATATCTTACTATCCGTACCCATCCAATTAATTAATGGATATTAAAAATACCCGTTTATTTTACCCACGAATACCCATTAAGCTATCCGTTTCATATCTATAACGGATTTTACCCACGGATAACCGCGGGTACGGATCTTTTTGCCATCCCTAATTGTCGGAAGCCTACCGATCGCCAAAGGCGGAGCAAATTTTACAATTGTGGTTGTGCATTACTTTACGAAATTGGCCGAAGCAGAACCATTAACCACGATCATGACAAAGTGAGTGATAAACTTCATTGCCAAAAATATCGTATGTCGGTTTGGGATCATGAAAATCATTATAAATGATAATGGGACCCGATTTGATAGCACAGAATTTCGAGATTTCTGCCAGAAGTATCATATCGAGAAAAGAAACAACGTTGTAGCGCATCCACAATCGAATGGACAAGTAAAAGCGGTAAGCAAAATAATTCAGTCCATTCTGAAGAAGCTATTGAAGCAAGCCAGAGCCATGTGGGTCGATCAGTTAACCTTAGCATTATGAACCTACATAATGACATACAAATTGGGGACGGGTCACACCCCCTTCACCCTCGCATTTGGATCAGAGGCGGTCATTCTGGTTGAAATGGAAGTACTGTCCCATATAACTACTTATTACGACCCGATGACTAACAACGAGCTACTCCTTGAGTCCTTGGACATGATTGAGGAAAAGAGGGATGAAGCAGATTTACGTGCCTCGAGGCACAAGCAACAGGTCTCCCGATATTACAACAAGAAGGTCCGGGCTCGAACTTCTGAACTTGGTGACCAGGTTCTAAAACATGTCTTCCCATACCCTGTCTTCTTTGGCCAAAAATGGGAAGGACCGTATACCATCCGATGGAAGCTTGATAATGGATCCTCCAAGCTAGCGATCGTGGATGGTAGTGAAATCCCAGAGTGTGGAATGCCCGGCAGCATTACTTGACTTGAATTGTCATTTTTACTCTTTTGTTTTTAGGACCATCTAAAAAGGCACGACTTGCATAGAACAGTCTGGTTGCATAAGCAAAAGATTATGAAATGGACGTAGGTCATGATTCGACCGAACCACCATAAAAATATCATGTGTCATTTACCTTTACCGCCTTGTTTTATGCTTATTCTTTTGTTTTTACTCGTATATAATACTATACTCGTGGTTTTCATCGTAGGCCCTCTGACGATATCAAGGTAAATTGAAATAGATTCTAAAACCAAAATTGATATTAGTGCGCTCCCTTGAAGAACAGAGTGTAGAGGGGGGCAATAAAGTAAATGACACAACCACCAGCACTCTAACTTTTGTGATTCAAGAGAGAGTATAAAAGACGAGAAAATGAAACATCCATAAGGAGTGATGGTGCACCACGATTGAAAGACCGCCTTAACCTCACTCTACCCTTGGCATCCGACGGGAGAGTATAAAGGCACCAAGGACTGAGCTCCACAAATGAACTCCTATCCCACTGAAGGATTGGGGAATAGACTGAAAGCTGAGTTCGAACTCTATCCTGGGCACACGACAAAAGATTATAAAGGCGTTCCGACTAAATGCCATGATGGGGCTCTTAACCGCTGCAGAATCATGGGCAAGAATTAAAGCTAAGCCCAAACCCTTCATTTCCGGACATGGATGGCAATACATAGTCAATCCTAATCAATCCTCAACAAGCCCTGGCCTGGCACCATGTTCATGATTGATTGGGGGCATACATATATATACACGTCTCGATGAACGCAGAATTTTTAAATTTTAATGCAGGGACGAATTAGGATGCGGTTTTATTTATTACTTAGTTATGACTTGAATGTTTATGTACATGATTAAGTATGAAAAATTTGCAGGTAAGCAATAATGCAAAAGAAATAGAAATTTTATTTGCTAAATGCAGGTTTACAAAACAAGACTAGTCAAAATACAATGGACACACTCGCGACAACTACAAAGGGCCAGTGGAAATATAAAAACAAACAGAGAAAACGAACTCTACTTGGGTTTTGGAGACTACTTGGATTTTTTCTCTTTCTTCTACTTCTCTTTTTTCCCCCTTATCAGCGTCAAAAATACAAGGCTTTGTCCCTTTCTTTTTGTCCGGAGGAGGATCCTGTGGAGTTCCTAAGGACTGGGATGCAAGCTGAGTAGTTATTGACTTAGACAATTTTATATTCAGTCCAGAACCAGGGGCAACTACATCGAGAGGTGGTATATTTAAAGGCTCTTCCTCGGATTTAACTTTTAGAGGCTCATCATTCTTAGTCTTCCGCTCGGCTCAGGTCATGCCATCGTCCTCCTCAGTGCCTCCCATGATGACAACATCCTCTTCTTCATCTCTGTCGTCACCATCAGTGTCCTTCAGTGCTCCAATTATCTTAACATCTTTAGGGATCTCTATGGTTTACGGTATAATGGCCTTCTCGACTGCCTCCACCTCTACTTGCTTTTCTCTAATTCCTTTAGCAGGCCTGGCACCTGAATTACGAGAAACAACAGTTATTAATTTAGGAGAGAACATGGTCCACTTAATTGTTTGCTCCACAATACAACGACAAGATATAACAGCCTTGACAAATTACGGAGAGAATGTACAGATACCTTCCGTCAATTGCTCGTCCGGAGCTGTACTAGAAATGATGGAAGAGGGAGGAATAAGAACTTCGGAAATCAACGGGTCATCAGGATGGTATCCTCGACCCCAACAGCCTTGATTTCAACGGCTGAGCTAGAACCTTCCTCAACCTGATTCTTACCTTTAATCTTACGCCTCTTCTCCTCCATCTATTCTTTAAATAAACGCATCCCTTCTGCTAAATGCTCAGGTTCCTCACCTTTGAGATAAGTTTGCATGAGTTGGTCCTCATCAATAGCCTTAACCTATAAACGTTTCTTTTTACCTTCAACAATTTGGTCCCATACCTCGACTGGAGTGGTAGGATAGTTCTTGATCCATGAGATATCTCAGGTTCGAATCACCTGAGCAAAGAAGTCTATTAGCAACTCATCAAATTATTCTATCTCCTGTTCAGCCATGGAAAGTTTAGTGTTAGAATCAGAAGCAGACATGAGGGTTGTATCGGCGTGTCCTTCAACAAGAACAGCTCTTTCCTCGGCCTGAGTTAATTGGGTCTTCAAACTTGCCATTTCCCTCTCCCAAACAGCTTTTTCCTCGACAAAGCAATCATGTCATAATTTCAACTCGATGTTAGTTGATCTGAGGTCCTTTATCTCTTTTCTCATAGTTGTACGCTCCTTTATATTTGAGTCGAGCTCAGTGTGGAAACGTCTCTCCGCATCCTCGAATTGCTTAATTTTCGGCATCCCTTCAAGCCAAGGCAAGTTGAGCTTGAGTATCTTCCAGTTCCGTGACGATCGCCCATAGCCCCCACACTATACATGAGGAATAATGCGCTAAGTAGTGTGTCAGGCGGCTATGAACAATCATCAAGGTATGATAAATAAGTGGAACTTGTCGTAAACTCACAACGCATGGATAAAATATAATAGAACATATATAACAGGTAGTGGTAGTGAAGCAAAAAACACTAAACTTTCATAACAACTAGAAATTATTTCCCAAAACATGGATAACAACAATAGTGTTTGTATAATTTGCCTCACTACAGCACTAAGAGAAATAGCAAATATCGAAAACAAATACTAGATAGTAGTAAAGATAGCATGCCAGCCTCCTGCTCGCCTCCAAACAACAACACCATCCTCATAAAGCTACCACCTGTCACCTTCCACCTAATCTTCCCATCCAACAATCGGATGAACAACCCAAGGTAATAAGAGGGAAACATTAAACCTTGAGTTAGACAACAATCTTATTTAGCGATAAAACTGCTAACAAACTTCATCAATAAAGCATATGAGAATGGGTAAATAAACGAACTAATCTACACAGATCCAGAGAAGAACTTACACCTGAATTCCCCACAACATGATAGTGATAGCCTTTACAATCCATAAGTTCAAATGAATAACAATTCAGTTATGGCAATTAAACCATCCATTCATATATGCAAAAGCAACTCAATCATGATCACAACATGCATTCAAACGTTCATGACTGACTCTGGCTATCACCGCCAACCTCGCTTTGGAACCCTCGTTATCGTATGATTGGTAACAACTTGTCGTCAATTATCAAGGACCATACACGACCCCCCGGTTCTAGCAAAACACCACACATTATATACAACACGTGTCTAGGACATACACGACGCCCAGGGCACTCGACCTATGATTGGCCTTCAATTGTACCCTGCTTTGAGTCCGCTAGAACCTACGACAACGGAAACTTATCGGCCTTCTCATCTCTACTCATCATCAAATATGACTATTCATAAGCTCAGAACACCTTAGAGCAATCCCTTCACACGAACTCAATACATCCTTGAGTCGTCTCTACATTCATCACATCCGACAAACAAATCACCTCACTTCGTCATTACCCATTTAATTCACACAAAGTCACCACATTACAGAGCCAAGTTACACCATTGCGCTGCGACTAGGGTTCGGGGGTTTGCCCCCGGAAAATATTTTTTTCAGACCTTTTTGTCCAAAATAGAGTCGTACCCGAGAAATAAATTTTTTAGAATTGGCCCTAAGCGACCGACCCCTCCTCGTGACCGACCCTCCCCTATAACCGACCCACAGAGACCGACCCAAATACCCAGCTCGACCGACCCATACAATTCATCTCGACCGACCCGGTGACTTCCTGGCTTCAAGACTCGACCGACTGACCCACTCAGATAAGATCGACCCGAAGCCACCACATCAATCCCTCAACTCCACACTGGAACGACCGACCCACTTCAGACCAACCAGGTATGGACTGACAAGACAAGTTTCTAAGTGACTGACCCGGTTTGACCGACCTGACCCAAAAGTGAGACCGATCCATTTCTAACTTGCTCCCCAAGGCATAGTTTAGGCTCGACCGACCCACTATGTTCGACCAGGCCTTGCTCGACCCAAAACCTGCACTTCTCTATTTCAACTCCGATTTCGACCAAAACTTTGCCAATCAACACAATCGACGAAACTAACACATCCAATTCATTCAATACAACCACAAGTATGTTATGAAACCAATAATAACACCAATATGACGATCCCATCAATAATAATGCGAAATTCACCAAAATCACCCTAAACGTACATATGTGCAAAACCATGGATCTAACTTGCACATTCATATTAAATATCATAGAAATTACCTATCTAAACTTGATAGCACTGATCACAGGGTGATTTGTATGAAAATGGACTTACCAATGCGTAGGTCTATGAGAAAACACTTGAAATTGATGAAAAACATGATCAACTACACATACATTTCATTGAATCCATGTGAGAGATGTAAACCACTCATTGATTCTCCCAAACAAGCAAAAATCAATGGAGTATGAATCCAGACAGTAAGCACTTCGCACCAAACACCTTGATTCGATGAATCCTTGCCTCAATTGATGTAGATCTAGCCTCTAATGGCATAGATATTCAATTTCCCTCCTTGGATTATGATTTTTAATGGTGGAAAGGTGTTAGAGGAAGGAGGAGCTCAAGGCACCAAATGTGGGAATGGAAAACTAAAAACATTTCCCATATCCCTTGCGCCTTATTTATAGTTTCCACCAACCCCCTAATGAGCTTCTCCCAAATTAGCCCATTAGGCTCCTAAAACCTGGACAGTCATCTGAAAACCTTAAAACAGTGATTTTTCCCAAGCTGTTGAGCCAAATCTTTAATGTAACCACTCTACGGAAAGGCAATTATCAATTCCTTTCCAATGGCATAGGTCTCACCCTCTGATTCGACCTGAGTAAAAAGTTATGCCTTGTGCAAGACGGACATGGGAAAAATGGTCACAAAGAAAATCGGTAAAAATTATGGATATGTCTCACATCCCTACAAGCAACAAACTAAAAGATGAGAATGATCCAAGCCTCAGGGAATAAAATAAAAATATTCTATGTTCTTCTGATACATAAAATGGGGTTGTTACAAGTTCTTTCTCGGCCTTGCCCCTGGCCTTGATATCGTGTTCTGTCTCTTCTTTGGCATCATCAACATCCACTTCAAGGTGGCGGATGATCTTGAAGAGCTTTTTAGCATACTTCTTCATTTCACTATATTGCTTAGCAACAACACCTACTTAGCCCATGACCTATGTATTCCAGTCTTCAGGAACTGGTTCGAGATTTGGAACGAAGTGCATGTTCCCAAAGTGAAAATCCGAAAACCTTTCTTCTAAAAGTTCCTACCTTTTCTCATTTTCGATAGTACGAACTATCGGCTGTGTAGTAGTAATGTCGATGTTATGTTGTTTGGAAGGGATAAGACCTTTCTTTCCCTTTCCCAACTCTTTTTTCGGGTCCATATGCATGACTTTGGCCTCATAATGCTTTTCGGTAGATTTCTGCAGAGGACGGACACTCTTCGGAGGGATCGGAGCTTTGGGCGCCTGTTTGCCTTCCTCGTGTTGAATTTGATGACTATGATGTTTCTCGATATCGTGCCTTAGGGGAGAACGAGAGTGCAAAGAATGAGGTTGGTAGGAATCGTAATGCTTCCTGTTATCTCTCCCGCGACTGTCTCCACGGTCGTGCTTGATAACGGGACTGAATCTAGGCATGTACTCGCAAAGATCCCGATGAGAATAACGACGACCAGCCATTTTTTCCTGCGAAAATGACAGACAAGTATGAGATGGGTCAATACAGTATATGAGAGTCGTGACGTGCAGTGCATGTGTTGTGTGTACCTTTTGTGATCCCCCCAACGGACCAGAGCCTGGAGCCAAGCATGTTTGAACTGTATCTCCATTTTTAACAGGATTAGGCACTTCCTCAGAAGTAGGAAAGAATGACCCTCTTCCAATATCCTCAGAAGTGTAAATATCTTCTAGCAAAGGAAGCCTGGCTAAATCTCCAAATATTTGTTCTTCTGTTTGTAAGTCATGAGTTAGAGGCTAAGTCGGTGGCTGAAACACCCCACCTCCATTAAGGTCACTCACAAAGGGAATGCCTTAACTTTGGTGGAGGTTTATAAGTAAAAGCCATAGATAAACACAAGACAGATATAAATACACATTTTAAACAGCGGAAACCAAACAGACTTTTATTTCATAAATACGTGTTCAAACAAAACACTTCCATAATTGTCTCAAAATACTTCCAACATTACAACCTCATTACTGTCTTGATTATTAAAGAAGCATAAAACATAAATAAAGTGACAAAAATCCCCATAGTGATATCCAGAGCCATAATCTGAGCAAAAGAGATCCAAACCATACATCTACAGTCTTGGAGCTTGTAAAGAGTCTGACTGAGTTGGGTTGTTTCCTCCCTGCAGACCTAGGGGGGAAACGAAAGAAAAGAAGACGAAAAGAAAATAGAGTCAGACATAAAGCCTGAATAAATCCAGTAACTCTTCAGTATGTGAATAAGAAAAAGGGCATGATAGATATAAACTGAAAACAGGCAATTGTCACAAGCTAAGGAAGTGTCATTTAGAATCGAATGTACTATCGCACCCATACTATATCTCTGCACCTACTTGAGCTTATTCTAACTGGCACCCCATGCTGAGGGTGAAGTGATCCCCATTTTCTAAAGATCGGCTCCTACTTGCGTAAACATGTGTCATACGGCCCCCAAGAATTGTAGATACCTATGCTGGTCCCACCATGGGGTGTATCAAGACCCATGGTGGCGGCCCCGACACGATTCTAGAAGGCATAGGTTATACTACTGTTGTCCCTAGTGCCCTGTTTGTCTGCTCCGGATGTGTGCATGCCCGCACCCCGTTAGAACCTACACTGTGCACCCACCACCGTCGTTTTGACCGCTTACAATCAGCCCAGTAATCGTGCCCTACCCAGCCTAGTTTCAGGGTACCATGATACCTAACTTGGGTTACTGCTGAAACGGGTCCCTCGTTACTGGGGTTTTCTAGTCAAACATGTTAAGTTGTTAAGTGTCTGTATTTACCTAACCTCACCCATCAATTCTTGTTAACATGTTGAATTTGGTTAAGTGTTTATAGTTGACTTAACCCTACCATCTGTCCTTAGCCTCTTAGAGCACCTGACCACTCACATTAGACAGATATTGCTACGGTTACTGGATGTGCCGGTCGGTTCCGGGCAGGTTTACACCGTAGCTCAGTCTAACCTCGGGTCCTTATTGGGCTCAATGCTTAACCACCCACATTGGATAGGTATTGTTGTGACTACTGGACAGCCTGGCAGGTCCGGGAAGGTTTACGTCACAACTCAATCCAACCTCGGGTTAATCATATCGTGTTTTCTAAATTTACATATTTTATCACTTCTCAATCATATGTAAATGTCATGTCTTTTATTCTTGGGTATAACAATTCATACCGCTTAAATGTCATTGTCGTTGGCATGTGCCAAACATGCCAACATATATTTTTCATGTTTTACACCCAACGTTATTACCCCCGTTTGTACGTTCACAACATTATAACAAATGTTGGGCTCGACACAATTCAGCACAGCTTTGTAAACGTGGGAAAAAGGGGAAATCAAGAGCATGTAATATTTTACAATACATAAAGGTGTGTGGTGCTTGAACTTGCAATTTAGCGATTCAACTAACATAAATTATGGGTCATGTGAACTTGCATTCAAATCAAAGTATAACTAAGTAGGTGACATATGAAATGGCATGGTTTAGGCTTATACAAACTTGGGTTTAAACATGTTTAACTTGGCATAATGTCAACCACAAAACTAACATGTTGTATATTCACCAAAATGTCCCATTTTAACATCTAATCATATAGCCTATTTTAACATGAACTTGCATAGTTTATGTAACCCAAACGATACTTAACATAGATCCAATTATACTTGCAAATAAACATAAGAATGTGTTCATAGGTTTTGGATCATGTAGGCATAAAAGGTCTCAAATCTACAACATGTTTACATAAGCCTTAATTTAGACTTAGTGAATGTATATAGTCCATGCCATAGACATAAACATAAAGGGATCAAATTCTAGTTTTTGCCACAAACTTGCAAGTGCCATTATTTTCATATACAATTTTTCAATAGGCTTGCATCAATCAATTTAGGCCACAAATATCAATACACAAGTCATGACAGAATCATTACAATACACACAATTTATATCATTATCATACAATAAAACAATTCTGTTTTCATTTACATCGAATCACGTCACAGTTTTTATTCATATTCTGAAAGGTCACTATACTTACAACGAATGCATAATCTTGAATTCTGGATTCTGAATTCTGAAATTGAGATGCGCTCCTTTGGGTAGATTAACATTGCGTTGATTAATTAGATTAAGCTTTAATCTTCTTCTTAATTTGAATCGTCTCTATGCTTTTCTCTCTTGACGGCTATGCTCAATTCCTTCCTGGCAGCATGACGACCCCCATCTTATTTTTTTGTGTGAATTTTTAGTTGAGACTTAGGGTGTATCTATAGATTTTTAAATTTTTTGTGCCGTCAGATGAAGACTAGAGGAATCTAGACCATACAAAGTTCAAAGAGCCAATCAAGAGGTGACATGTCAGCCCTAGTGACACACCGAGCCACAGAAATTCGAGCCAAAGCCAGCCCTAGCCAGCCAGGTCGACCAGGTAGGTCGACTGGCAGGTCGACACCCAGGTCGACACTATGGTCAACCTGGGGTGACCAGGTCGATACCATGGTCGACCCTATGGTCGACCTGGTCCCTGGGCGGGAATTTTCCCACCCAACCCAGTTTGAACCTGTTTTTCGAATTTCGAATTTGAAACTGAGCTGTTTGAATTTTAAATTTTATTTTGAAACTTCCGAAGGTCATAACTCCTTCATACGGAGTCCGATTCACGCAAACTCGGACTCTATCTCAAGCAGAATTCCGAGACGAACACAATGGCGTAGCCCATTTCTCTTAATTCTTTAATTTAGAATTAATTACACTTTAATTTGTGAAGCTTAACGTTATAGATTTCACGGGGTGTTACATTCTCCCTCCCCCCCTTAAAAGGATTTCATCCCCGAAATCTTCTAGTTAGGAAGAATGTATATCCTACCATCCAACAGTCCATCTACTGAACCAACAAACACAGGCGTCCGCTGTCCTTAAAAGACTTCTAATGCTTCATGATCTGCATAGTGTGTGTACATGTACTTATCTAATGCAGAAATCAGGTGGTCTACTGATTCAGTTGACCTCCTTAATGCGAATCATGTTAGTGTCATGAATCCATTATGTATGCAAATTTTTCCTACTCATGATTCTACATGAGTGCACAACTATTCATGCAAATGCGACAACCATATGACAGCATATCAAGTTTCAACCATATACAAATGAGAATACATATATGCATATGCAATATGAAGTGACTGAGCCGATCTAAAACCTAGGGTGTGTGTGTGTATATGCATCCACGGGCAACCACTAGCAATCACTAGCAACCATTTGCAGCCATCATCCATAACACGTTTTCAAATACATGTTTGCATCCATTTGTTTTCTACCTAAGGAGTTAGGAAAAGGACTGAGGAGATATACATAAAATGATAGATAAAGCATAACTTAAGGAAAAAGAGAGATCAAAGATGTACCCTCAAAAAGAAGAGGGTAGGCAGCGCGTATTCTGTCCTCAGTTTCCCAAGTCGCGTCTTCCTCGGCGTCGCTCCATTGAACTTTAACGAGCTTGACTTCGCGGTTGCGGAGCTTTTTCACTTTAGTTCTTAAGATGCGGGTTGGAACTCTCCTCACAGTTGCTTCACGTTCCACTTCGGCTTCTTCTAGAATGCTAGGTTCCACCACTTCCGCAGACTCATGCAAACACTTCCGGAGGTGAGAAACATGAAAGATGTTGTGAACTCCGGCCAGTCTCTCGGGTAGCTCTAATCTATAGGCCATCTTCCCAACCTTCTCGATGATAGGAAACGGTCCTACAAATATTGGTGCTAGCTTTCCTGTGGATCCAAAGCGAACGACGTTCCTCAAAGGGGATACCTTAAGGAAAACCCTATCCCCAACCTCAAACTCAAGGTCGGTCCTTCTTTTGTCTGCGTAGGATTTCTGTCTGTCTTGGGCTGTCTTCATCCTTCTCCGTATCAAGTCCACTTTCTCTGAAGTCTCTCGAATCATGTCTGGCCAAGGTATAAGCTTATCTGTAGACTCCCACCAACAAGTTGGTGATTTGCACGGTCTTCCATATAAGGCTTCGAAGGGTGCCATGCCTATGGTAGCTTGGTAGCTGTTGTTGTAGGAAAATTCCACTAAAGGAAGGTGATCCTCCCACGTCCCTCCAAAATCAAGAACGCAAAGTCTCAAAAGGTCCTCTAAAACTCTATTCACCCTTACCGTCTGGCCATCTGTTTGGGGGTGATAGGCCGTGCTCAAACATAACTGTGTGCCTACAGCTTCTTGTAGACTCCGCCAAAACTCACTTGTGAAGATAGGGTCACGGTCACTAACAATGCTGAAGGGTATCCCATGGAGTCGAACTATTTCCTTGAGATAAAGAGATGCTAGAGATGCGGCAGTCCTTCTACTTTTAACGGGTATAAAGTGGGCGCTTTTAGTAAGCCTATCCACTATTACCCAGATGCTAGTATTGCCTCTTCTCGACCTAGGCAGTCCATCAATGAAGTCCATTGAAATGCTATCCCACTTCCACTGTGGGACCTCTAAAGGATGAAGTAGTCCTCCAGGCTTCTTCTGTTCCGCCTTGACCTGTTGGCAGGTCATGCACTTAGAAACGAAATCTGCCACGTCCTGCTTCATGCCGCTCCAAAAGAAAGTTCTTTTTATATCCTTGTACATCTTATCACCGCCAGGGTGTGTAGTCATCTTGGAATGATGCGCTTCCTCGAGAACCTTCTTTGTCAACTACCTTGCTTGTGGGACGCATAATCTTCCATCTCGCCTGTAACACCCCGCCTCCGCTAGGGTCACTCGCAAAGGAATGCACTAGCTTTAGAGGGGCATTATTGGTAAACATGCACAGAAATATCACAAGACAGAACATATAAAATAGCGGAAGTAAAATCGAACTTTCATAAACATGAATACATAAGGTCTAAAGCCTTTTACATCAGAGTACATCAAAACCTGTCTTGCAATAGTAAAGAAGCATAATGACTTTTTCATAAATTATTCCCCAAATAAAAACAGTAAAGTAGCCATAGCCAGGAAAAGTCCAAGCCATCCATGATGACCTTCAAGCAGAAGAAGTCCGAACTAAACAGCAGTGTTTCCTCCCTGTAACCTGGGGGGGAAACGGAAGAAAAGAGGCGAAACAAAACGGGTCAGTCAAAAAGACTGAGTAAGCCCTATCTACTATTAGTATAAAAACTAGTAAAGTTAACTGACATGAGAAACTGAGATGAACATAAGCATGATAACAAGATAGATAAGCTAAATCAAAATAACAGGATGAACTACTGAACTCAGATGAACTAGGGTGTCGTGATAAACTACGGTGTCAAGATAAAACAAGGTATCACATTGTCAGGTTTCTATCAAGTATAATATCCCAAGATACCTATCGCGTATAACGTCCCATGGCATCTATCCTGTATATCTGCTCTGCACCTACCGTACTAGTACCCCAACTGTATTACGTGTTATCCGTGAATGACCCTTACTCAAAAGTCGTGTAATGGTCCATGTCAACCTAATATGCCGCATATATAGGTTACTCAACTCATATGTTTCTTTCCATGTATAAGTTCAGTCCTTTGCCGTAGGCTGTACGGGCTTTCCCATGTAAACGGTTTATCCTTGAATTTCTTTTGGACTGCAACCCTTGATCTAGTTGTGTTTCCTTACCATGAACTATCGCGCGTCCACTTAGGATTTATGCCACCTAGGACCGCTAGGGATTATGCTACCTAATGAACGTTTCCGTGTCTCGGTTTGGGTTTTGGCCACCTAGGACCACTAGGGATTACGCCACCCGTCAACCGCGCCCTTGATCCCACGAATGTATCGTGAATCGTTTTCCATGTCTAGATGCACATGTTCCCCAATGTGCCATCCGAGTTCCGTGCCAGGGCAAATCAAGAAATACGGAACTCGGTCAGGAGTTTAAATCGTCTGCTGATGCAGATATCAAGGTATGTTTTTGTACCCGTGGCTATGGTCCCACGTGACCCCTCCCTCAACTACTGAAAGGCAATCCAAGAAAAATCATGTATAAGAACCACTCCACGGCCCCACTATAGCCCACTTTCCTACGGGCCAACCTCACCCATGACTCGATAGCAAGCACATGGTCTGTTGGGGGTTCCCTGCCTTTCCGCACGTACACGATTGACTAAAGATGGTAGGTAGTCGGCGATGTGCTATCCAGGGCAAAAACAAGAATCGTCGACACCACGCTAATCCATCCCAGTCTTTAGGTTGCTCGCATAGCAACCAAGGCATACTCTTGGTCCTTCTAACGCAGACCTTAACCTCTCATGGGCCTAGTATAATTACCTGGCAGCCCACAGAGGGATCCCAAGAATATCCTCACGTCCCCCGAAGCTTCCACTTCGGCACCCAGTACGCTGGAGCTTTTATCCAAGTCAGATAACTTGCTCCCCCTCGTATACTAAGCGATGACCTACCGTATCAGGTTACTCATCGTTTTGAGAATAGTCCTATGTCCTTAGCTAAGAATTATTACTTAGTTACCCTTAACTAAGGTTTACCACTTAGCTTCCTTTCCCGTTATCCTTGATTAACCACGGTTTTCTACCTAGTTCTTCTAGCTAGGGTTTGTCTATTGGGTTAAGTGTTATCATTCAAGTCCATGACTTAACCCGCCCACGAATCACGTCAAAGATTGGCTAAGTATTTAAGTTCAAGACTTAGTCCCACAAGTTGGTTAAGTGTACCCAGAGGCTCATGACTTAACCCTATCAAGTCAAATTGGTCAAGTACTAGCTTACCTTAATCCTATCGGATTATCTTGCTAGATCGATTAAGCATAGATTATCTTAATCCCATCAAATTATCGAGTCGGATTGGTTAAGTATAGGTTGACTTAACCCCATCCTCTAATCGTACTACAATGGTTAAGTATATTCTAAAAAGGTCTTGTGACTTAACCTTATCAGGTCCGCGTATTAGATTGGTTAAGTGTAAGTTACTTAACCCCATCAAATCATCATGTATAATTGGTTAAGTATAAGTTGCTTAACCCCATTAAATTATCACGTTAAGTTGGTTAAGTATTGGTTACTTAACCTCATTGAATTACCGAGTTTAAATTGGTTAAGTGTTTAACTTAACCCCATCTAATTACCGTGTTTAGATTAGTTAAGTGTGGATTACTTAACCCCATCTAATTACCGTGTCGGATTAGTTAGGTGCAAATTACTTAACCCCATCCCCTAATCATCTTGTATGGTTAAGTGTCATTAAGAAAACTTACTTAACCTTGCCAAATTATCATGTTGGATTGATTAAGTGTTGGTTAACTTAATCCCCGTCCACTAGTCGTATAAAAATGGTTAAGCGTCATTAGGAAAATCAAATCACTTAACCTACCCAACCTTTTCATGTTTTGTTAAGTATCATTAGCCTAACCTATTTACTTAACCCATTTACCCATGTCATATTTGGTTAAGAGTCATTAATCAAATTAACTTAACCCTATCATGTGGCATTAATTACTTAATGCACCCCAACCTCTCACATTAGACTTTGTTGTGGTTACTAGTTAAGCCGGTCGGTTCCGGGTAGCTTTACACCACAACTTGGTCTAACCTCGGGTTCAAGCACAACATGACCAACTTCTCACATTGGGTCCTATTGTTTGCAACTACTAGTTAGGCCGGTCGGTTCCGGGTAGTTTTACGTTGCAAACTCAACCCAACCTCGAGTTGGCCACTTTCATGTTTAGTCTAGTGTCATGTTCATAGTCAAGTTTTCAAGCAATTGGGTAGACCTAACTTAATAGGTAAATTCCCAATGGATAGACCTAACTTAATAGGTAAATTCCCAAGCTTATGTTTTTATGCATACTTACATGTCAACTTCCATGTTATACTTCAAGTCATGTTTTCAAGTATAAACACATGTCATATTTAACGTTACATGTTGTCATGTTTATACCCATTTACCCAAGTCATATTCATGTCATTATGTTTCCCCATAATGTGACCCCAACGCTTTTTAAACTAGCATATACGTTCGCAACAACGTGATGGATTAAAAGAAGAGACTTGGCAAAGGAATGACAAAAATGGGTATTAAGCCACAAGTTAATCATGGTGGCAAATGAGGCACAAATGTGTTCATTAGCTTGCATGTTACATTCTTAAGCCTCAAAAACATGCATCAACCCAAACTTGGTACATAAGCGAATCATGGTGACAAAAGACATGGAATGATGGCTAGAAACTCGCATATATCATCATATAAGGATTATGACTTCATATGCAAGTTGACATAATGATTATGAAGATTCTCATGTTGCATAATGCAACATTTCAACATAAAGGTTGTGGCTTTTAGTTCATAAGATCAAGATAATGACTTCATAAACTTGCATAACATGATAGCATGCATCATTCTAATTAATCAAACCCAAACTTTCAACATGAACATTTAACTTCATAGTTAATATCTAAGAGTAGGGAAGGGCTTACATAGCTATGAAGGCACAAATCGAAATGCAAAACAAAGATTGTGATGAAGCCTATGCATGCCATCACCCAAAAACCCAAAGATGAACACTCCAAATCAACAAAAATACCATCTTTATGAACAAAGATCAAAGCTTTTGCCTTGAAATCAACTTGAGAAGCTCTCATACTAACATAGGGACTCTCTAATACTCTCATGATCATGAAACCTCTCATAGAAATGAAGTGGAGGCTAGGATAGTTGAGTGGAGGCCATGAGAGTAGCAATTTTGCCATAGTTTAGTTGCATGAATGAATAATGAGGGTTTAGGGGTAGGTTAGGGGCTTATTTATAGATTAGGCAAGTGTTTTAGGCCATAGGATTAAACCTAGATTCAATCCAAGCCACCAAAGTATGTCTTGGGGAAGAAGTCAAGTGTAGGAACCATCTAGGGCCTTTAGATTAAAGATGAACCATGAGAACCATCCAAATGCAAAATCTGCATTTGAGCGAATCGGCCCACGGGTTGACAGCCA
Source organism: Allium sativum (assembly GCA_030737875.1). Classification (NCBI taxonomy): domain Eukaryota; kingdom Viridiplantae; phylum Streptophyta; class Magnoliopsida; order Asparagales; family Amaryllidaceae; genus Allium; species Allium sativum. The sequence continues at coordinate 532,420,735 of CM060923.1, read as the reverse complement.
AACACCCTGGATTAACCCCTAGTCGACCCAGCAAGCTCGGGTCGACCTCAAAAATCGGCTGGTTCGGTTATTCCCCTCTCCCAATTCGCTGTTTTGAACATTTTTGCATATTTATTTATTTAATTTTCAATTATATATATATATCAATATATATATATATATATATATATATATATTTCTCTGCGCAACCCATTTCACTTAATTAAGTATACTTTAATTTGGGAATTTTTCGTGAAACTTCGCGAGGCCATATCTTGGTCATATGGATTCCGATTTTCGAAAACTCAGACTCTATTTCGCGTATTTTTCCGAGACGAACGCAATGGCATAGCCCGGTTTACTTGATTCAGAATTTAAAATTAAATTCTGCCTTGATTCTCGTCTTAACACGTTATCGAAAAATACGGGTTGTTACATTCTCCCCACCTTTTAGGATTTCGTCCCCGAAATCTCCAAGTTAGGAAGAACATATCCTACCATCCATCATCCATCTACTCAAAACATCATCCACAAGCAACCATTGTCCTTAGATGATTTCTAATGCTGTATGAATATATGCAAAACGTGTGTGTACATGTTCCTTAGCTAATGCTAATGATCAGGCCTGAATAATCTTTCTAATGCAAAATATGTATAGTGCCATGAATCCAACATGTATGCAAATAGTCCTAGTCATATAGATACTATATGCGTGCACAATCATTCATTCATATGCAACAACCGCATGATAACACATTCGATTTCATCCATAAACAAGTATAAATACTCGTGCATATGCAATATGAAATGTGACCGAGTCGAGCTAGTATCTAATGTGTATTCGCGCATCCACGAGCAACCACTTGCAACCATATCAATCATAACATGTTTCAAATACATGTTTACATCCGTAGGGTTCTACCTAGGATTCCCTGGAACAGGGTCGAGAAGAAAAACAAGACAAACTCCTTACGGGGTTTGTAACAGAAAATAGGACCGAGAGGATGTCCACAAAAGATAGCCTACAAGTAAGCTCTACAGAAAACAGGGATCAAGGATATACTCCCAAAAGAGATATCATGCGCGTATATAGTCTTTGACCATCAGAGTCGTATTTCCTCGAGCTTAATTCCATTGTGCCTTGACCGTCTTTTAACTTCGCGATTTCGTAGCTTCCTATTTCCTGTTTCCATAACATGAGCTGGAACTCATTTCTTCGTCGCCTCTCGTTCCACTTGCACACTTGGCGCAAACATGATTGCGTACTCGTGATCTCATGCAAGCTTTCCAAAATTCACTAGTGAATCTCGGACCTCGTACAACAAGGTATTCCACGTAGAAGAACTTTCTCTTGAAAGTAAACAGATGCCAACTAGGTTATCAAGTGCACTTACTAGGGTGATTTCTATAACCCACGCATAAGTGAAGTAAACCATCCGTCTTATCGGCGAACACCACTCGATCGGGCTTCAAATTTCCAATAAAGGCATCAAGGGATTCTAAGTAACTAGTCATGACAGAACCTCAAAAAGGTTACCCGGTACTTCGAGGGCATTACCAAGGCTAGTCAAAAGGTCTAACTACCCTCCTATCAAAACCGAGAGTGGCACCCCCTACTGGATAACCACTTCATCCCTAGAATCCATCCATAGCTTATAAACATAAGCATTATTTCCAAACTCAACACTTGGCATAGACATTTCCAAATCCAAACAAGTCATGAATAAATGGACCGGTTCTCCACAGGACTTGAGACAAAAATGGGATTCTCTATTACGCTAGTACTTAAGGTGCAGAGACTCAACTATCGAAGCAGACTTAAATGATACGAACAACGAAGTCCTAACGGGATGATAGAGAAGAAAAGCTAAACCTTTAACAAGATCGTTACCCTCCTTCCGATGTACTCTAGAAATGAGAGCATACTACTGCCCTCCCGATGATCTTGTCCTTGTCCCATAATACTTAACTATCCGCCCCATTTTACCATGCCAAAGGTACTCACTCGTCATGGGTTTCATTGTTCATCTTTCTCCCTCCTTTGAGGACTAAGCCATACCAACAAGTTGCTCATCCTTAAGCTCATATCCTTTATCCTCTTTCTCACTATCCTTTCTTATAACGCGGCCACTGGTCTCTTGAAAACCACCTCCATCGCATGGAAAGCACTTTCGTAGATAGAAAAGACTAGTCGCAGTTAAAACCACTGTGACTACAGATGGAGGAAAGAAAGGAAAAGAGATTTAATTAAGGAAACAAGGATAATGCTAATGGCCTTTGGGGAATAGCCTTTTTCTTTTAAAAGAAAATTTTCTTGAAAAATGCTTCTTTATAAACGATTTTCAAATAGTTTTCAGAACGTCTTTAAAAACTTTTGCCCAGTCTGGTAACCTTCTGCTCTGAAACCAAATGTAACACCCCGCCTCCGCTAGGGTCACTCGCAAAGGAATGCACTAGCTTTAGAGGGGCATTATTGGTAAACATGCACAAAAATATCACAAGACAGAACATATAAAATAGCGGAAGTAAAATCGAACTTTCATAAACATGAATACATAAGGTCTAAAGCCTTTTACATCAGAGTACATCAAAACCTGTCTTGCAATAGTAAAGAAGCATAAAGACTTTATCATAAATTATTCCCCAAATAAAAACAGTAAAGTAGCCATAGCCAGGAAAAGTCCAAGCCATCCATGATGACCTTCAAGCAGAAGAAGTCCGAACTAAACAGCAGTGTTTCCTCCCTGTAACCTGGGGGGAACGGAAGAAAAGAGGCGAAACAAAACGGGTCAGTCAAAAAGACTGAGTAAGCCCTATCTTCTATTAGTATAAAAACTAGTAAAGTTAACTGACATGAGAAACTGAGATGAACATAAGCATGATAACAAGATAGATAAGCTAAATCAAAATAACAGGATGAACTACTGAACTCAGATAAACTAGGGTGTCGTGATAAACTACGGTGTCAAGATAAAACAAGGTATCACATTGTCAGGTTTCTATCAAGTATAGTATCCCAAGATATCTATCGCGTATAACGTCCCATGGCATCTATCCTGTATATCTGCTCTGCACCTACCGTACTAGTACCCCAACTGTATTACGTGTTATCCGTGAATGACCCTTACTCAAAAGTCGTGTAATGGTCCATGTCACCCTAATATGCCGCATATATAGGTTACTCAACTCATATGTTTCTTTCCATGTATAAGTTCAGTCCTTTGCCGTAGGCTGTACGGGCTTTCCCATGTAAACGGTTTATCCTTGAAGTTGTTTTGGACTGCAACCCTTGATCTAGTTGTGTTTCCTTACCATGAACTATCGCGCGTCCACTTAGGATTTATGCCACCTAGGACCGGTAGGGATTATGCTACCTAATGAACGTTTCCGTGTCTCGGTTTGGGTTTTGGCCACCTAGGACCACTAGGGATTACGCCACCCGTCAACCGCGCCCTTGATCCCACGAATGTATCGTGAATCGTTTTCCATGTCTAGATGCACATGTTCCCCAATGTGCCATCCGAGTTCCGTGCCAGGGCAAATCAAGAAATACGGAACTCGGTCGGGAGCTTTAAATCGTCTGCCGATGCAGATATCAAGGTCTGTTTTTGTACCCGTGGCTATGGTCCCACGTGACCCCTCCCTCAACTACTGAAAGGCAATCCAAGAAAAATCATGTATAAGAACCACTCCACGGCCCCACTATAGCCCACTTTCCTATGGGCCAACCTCACCCATGACTCGATAGCAAGCACATGGTCTGTTGGGGGTTCCCTGCCTTTCCGCACGTACACGATTGACTAAAGATGGTAGGTAGTCGGCGATGCGCTATCCAGGGCAAAAACAAGAATCGTCGACTCCACGCTAATCCATCCCAGTCTTTAGGTTGCTCGCATAGCAACCAAGGCATACTCTTGGTCCTTCTAACGCAGACCTTAACCTCTCATGGGCCTAGTATAATTACCTGGCAGCCCACAGAGGGATCCCAAGAATATCCTCACGTCCCCCGAAGCTTCCACTTCGGCACCCAGTGCGCTGGAGCTTTTATCCAAGTCAGATAACTTGCTCCCCCTCGTATACTAAGCGATGACCTACCGTATCAGGTTACTCATCGTTTTGAGAATTAGTCCTATGTCCTTAGCTAAGAATTATTACTTAGTTACCCTTAACTAAGGTTTACCACTTAGCTTCCTTTCCCGTTATCCTTGATTAACCACGGTTTTCTACCTAGTTCTTCTAGCTAGGGTTTGTCTATTGGGTTAAGTGTTATCATTCAAGTCCATGACTTAACCCGCCCACGAATCACGTCAAAGATTGGCTAAGTATTTAAGTTCAAGACTTAGTCCCACAAGTTGGTTAAGTGTACCCAGAGGCTCATGACTTAACCCTATCAAGTCAAATTGGTCAAGTACTAGCTTACCTTAATCCTATCGGATTATCTTGCTAGATCGATTAAGCATAGATTATCTTAATCCCATCAAATTATCGAGTCGGATTGGTTAAGTATAGGTTGACTTAACCCCATCCTCTAATCGTACTACAATGGTTAAGTATATTCTAAAAAGGTCTTGTGACTTAACCTTATCAGGTCCGCGTATTAGATTGGTTAAGTGTAAGTTACTTAACCCCATCAAATCATCATGTATAATTGGTTAAGTATAAGTTGCTTAACCCCATTAAATTATCACGTTAAGTTGGTTAAGTATTGGTTACTTAACCTCATTGAATTACCGAGTTTAAATTGGTTAAGTGTTTAACTTAACCCCATCTAATTACCGTGTTTAGATTAGTTAAGTGTGGATTACTTAACCCCATCTAATTACCGTGTCGGATTAGTTAGGTGCAAATTACTTAACCCCATCCCCTAATCATCTTGTATGGTTAAGTGTCATTAAGAAAACTTACTTAACCTTGCCAAATTATCATGTTGGATTGATTAAGTGTTGGTTAACTTAATCCCCGTCCACTAGTCGTATAAAAATGGTTAAGCGTCATTAGGAAAATCAAATCACTTAACCTACCCAACCTTTTCATGTTTTGTTAAGTATCATTAGCCTAACCTATTTACTTAACCCATTTACCCATGTCATATTTGGTTAAGAGTCATTAATCAAATTAACTTAACCCTATCATGTGGCATTAATTACTTAATGCACCCCAACCTCTCACATTAGACTTTGTTGTGGTTACTAGTTAAGCCGGTCGGTTCCGGGTAGCTTTACACCACAACTTGGTCTAACCTCGGGTTCAAGCACAACATGACCAACTTCTCACATTGGGTCCTATTGTTTGCAACTACTAGTTAGGCCGGTCGGTTCCGGGTAGTTTTACGTTGCAAACTCAACCCAACCTCGAGTTGGCCACTTTCATGTTTAGTCTAGTGTCATGTTCATAGTCAAGTTTTCAAGCAATTGGGTAGACCTAACTTAATAGGTAAATTCCCAATGGGTAGACCTAACTTAATAGGTAAATTCCCAAGCTTATGTTTTTATGCATACTTACATGTCAACTTCCATGTTATACTTCAAGTCATGTTTTCAAGTATAAACACATGTCATATTTAACGTTACATGTTGTCATGTTTATACCCATTTACCCAAGTCATATTCATGTCATTATGTTTCCCCATAATGTGACCCCAACGCTTTTTAAACTAGCATATACGTTCGCAACAACGTGATGGATTAAAAGAAGAGACTTGGCAAAGGAATGACAAAAATGGGTATTAAGCCACAAGTTAATCATGGTGGCAAATGAGGCACAAATGTGTTCATTAGCTTGCATGTTACATTCTTAAGCCTCAAAAACATGCATCAACCCAAACTTGGTACATAAGCGAATCATGGTGACAAAAGACATGGAATGATGGCTAGAAACTCGCATATATCATCATATAAGGATTATGACTTCATATGCAAGTTGACATAATGATTATGAAGATTCTCATGTTGCATAATGCAACATTTCAACATAAAGGTTGTGGCTTTTAGTTCATAAGATCAAGATAATGACTTCATAAACTTGCATAACATGATAGCATGCATCATTCTAATTAATCAAACCCAAACTTTCAACATGAACATTTAACTTCATAGTTAATATCTAAGAGTAGGGAAGGGCTTACATAGCTATGAAGGCACAAATCGAAATGCAAAACAAAGATTGTGATGAAGCCTATGCATGCCATCACCCAAAAACCCAAAGATGAACACTCCAAATCAACAAAAATACCATCTTTATGAACAAAGATCAAAGCTTTTGCCTTGAAATCAACTTGAGAAGCTCTCATACTAACATAGGGACTCTCTAATACTCTCATGATCATGAAACCTCTCATAGAAATGAAGTGGAGGCTAGGATAGTTGAGTGGAGGCCATGAGAGTAGCAATTTTGCCATAGTTTAATTGCATGAATGAATAATGAGGGTTTAGGGGTAGGTTAGGGGCTTATTTATAGATTAGGCAAGTGTTTTAGGCCATAGGATTAAACCTAGATTCAATCCAAGCCACCAAAGTATGTCTTGGGGAAGAAGTCAAGTGTAGGAACCATCTAGGGCCTTTAGATTAAAGATGAACCATGAGAACCATCCAAATGCAAAATCTGCATTTGAGCGAATCGGCCCACGGGTTGACAGCCAAACACCCTGGATTAACCCCTAGTCGACCCAGCGAGCTCGGGTCGACCTCAAAAATCGGCTGGTTCGGTTATTCCCCTCTCCCAATTCGTTGTTTTGAACATTTTTGCATATTTATTTATTTAATTTTCAATTATATATATATATATATATATATCAATATATATATATATATATATATATTTCTCTGCGCAACCCATTTCACTTAATTAAGTATACTTTAATTTGGGAATTTTTCGTGAAACTTCGCGAGGCCATATCTTGGTCATACGGACTCCGATTTTCGAAAACTCAGACTCTATTTCGCGTATTTTTCCGAGACGAACACAATGGCATAGCCCGGTTTACTTGATTCAGAATTTAAAATTAAATTCTGCCTTGATTCTCGTCTTAACACGTTATCGAAAAATACGGGTTGTTACATCGCCTCAGCCAACCCTTATCATCGATGGCGTATCTACTGAGGTGACTAGAAGTCTCACCCCTAATAAGTTTATCAATCACATCAACAAGCCGAGGGTCTTCACGTTGTGCAACCCCTATTGAGTCCAAGAGAGTAGGGCGTACTTCGAGAGATGCTAACAAACCCAGTACAAAATCCGAGGAGGGCCTAAAGTTAAAACTGGCTATATACTCCAAGCTTTGCCTTTCCACAAAGAGCGGGCTTAAGGTCAGTTTCTTTCGGCTCAACGCATCTGCTACTACGTTGCCTTTTCCGGGAGTATAGGAAATTTCAAAGTCATACGAGGAAAGAATCTCCATCCATCTTTGCTGCCTCAAGTTAAGATCCTTCTACAAGAAGAGATATTTCAAAGATTTATGTTTAATGTATAATTTGAACTTCTCACCTAGGAGATAATGGCGCCAAGACTTAAGCGCAAAGACGATGGCGGCCAACTCAAGTTCATTGGTTGGGTAGTTCTTTTCATGAACTTTCAATTGTCTTCCACCATAAGCTATTACCCTTCCTTCTTGCATTAGAACAATGCCTAGTCCCGTTCCACATGCATTTGTGTATACTGTGAATATTTTGCTTCTGTCAGGCAGAGTTAGAACTGGAGACGTTGTAAGAGCCCTTTTTAATCGTTGGAAAGCAAACTCGCAGTCCAAATCCCAAGCGAATGCTAGATTCTTCTTTGTTAGCCTTGTGAGTGGAGCTGAGATTTTCGCGAAATCCATAATGAATTTTCGGTAAAAACTGGCTAGCCCAAGAAAGCTTCGAACTTCGGTTGCATTTCTTGTTGTCTTCCAATCTTGCACTGCCACCACTTTCGCGGGGTCCACAGCCAACCCCTCTTTGGACACTATATGTCCTAGAAATCTTACCTCCTTTCTCCAAAAGTGGAACTTGGAGAATTTGGCTTTTAGCTGATGTGCACGGAGAGTATCCATGATTTCTTTCAGATGCTGAGCATGTTCTTCCTCATTCTTTGGGAAGATTAAGATATCATCTACGAAAACAGCCACAAATTTGTTGAGGAATTCTCTGAACACCCTGCTCATTAGGTCTACGAAATAAACGGGTGCGTTTGTCAAGCCGAAAGGCATGACAAGCCACTCGAAGAAACCGTCTGGGGTTCTGAACGCCGTTTTATCAATGCTGTCTTCAGCTACTCTTAGCTGATGGAACCCAGTCGCCAGATCAAGTTGGGAGAAGACCGTCGCACCTATAAGCTGATCAAACAAATCGTCGATTCGGGGAAGAGGGTGCCTATTTTTCTTGGTCAATTTGTTTAACTCCCTATAGTCGACGCAAAGGCGAAGCGAACCGTCCGCTTTGGTTGCGAACACCACTAGAGCACCCCATTCCGAAATGCTCCATCTAATGAACCCCTTTTCGAGAAGTTCTTTAACCTGCTTACTGAGCTCCTTTCTCTCCTTTGGAGCCATGTGTCTGACAGGTAAAGCTACAAGCTTTGCATTATCCACAAGATATATGCGGAAGTCTATTTCTCGCCTCGGAGGTAAGCCTTTCACCTCCTCAAAGACATCCGGATATTCACGGACTACTCTAACTGATTGCAAATTCTCATCAGAAGCATCAAGCGACTCTAGATAACTAAGCATAACAGCATTCAAGGGATTACAAGAAATTTCTAGAGTGTTACCAAGCTGAGTCAAGAGTCTAACTACTCTTTTCTCACAATTAAGAATGGCACCATTACTGGATAACCAGTCCATGCCTAAGATCAGACCATATCCCGAGAAGCCCAAAACAAAAGCATTACAACTAAACTCAACGCTGAGAATAGAGATTTTCAAACCCAAACAAACCATTGATGAGTAAGCGGAGCCCCCAATTGGATTTGAAACTACTAAGGGATCTTCTACCATACTAGTGTCTTGATGTAGAGATTCTACTAAGGCAGATGAAATAAAAGAGTGTGATGCGCCAGAGTCAAAAAGTGTGCGAACTGGATGATCATAAAGATAGACTACACTTTATACAGAAATATTACTACCTCGTTCCTACTGAGGTGCCACTAGCGCATGAACCTGACCCCCTGAAGTGGATCCGTCTTTCTGTCCCTGCCCTTTCTTCTTTGGGCAGTCCTTAGCTTGGTGCCCAGTCTCTCCACAATGGAAGCAACCACCCATCTTCGCCTTCCTTTTTCGGCAGTCTTTTGATATATGTCCCACAATGCCACAGAAATTGCACCTTCTCCTCTCACGGGGCTTATTGTTCTTCCCTCCTTTCTTGAAGTCTGTTTTCTTAGCTTGTAAACCCTCTTTCTTCTCTTCCACCTTAGTCACTTTCTTGCCGTTGTCTTCCTCGTGTATCAACGCCATGTCCACCAAGCTTTCATAAGTCGCTCCCGTGGATACATGGGTCATAGCAAGGCTGTGTAGAGGCTCATTCAAACCTTTGATGAAGCGAAGCGCCTTCTTGTGTTGGTTGTTTACTAAGTCCAGCCCAAATTTGGCCAGCTGATTACACTGATTAACGTATTCCCTGATTGTCATACTTCCCTGTTTCAGAGTTAGGAACTTCTCTATTTGCAGGCTTCTTTCAACTTGGGAGAGGAATTTCACCTCAAACCTTGTCCTGAAATCTTCCCATGTTTCCAACTCCCTCTGAGCATTGGTAATATCCCACTAATAGGAAGATTCATCTTTAAGCAACCACACTGCTAGCTGCATCTTTTGCCTGTCACCAACTCCGAAGATGACAAAAGGATCCTCGGTCTCCTTTAGCCAGTTTCTTTCTCCTACAAAGGACTCTGTTCCATAAAAGTCTTTTCCACCCACAGCCTTGAAGTCTCTACATCTTTTTGCGAAGGCATTTCCACGAGGAGGAGGAGGAGGAACCGCGACCACTGGAGGAGGAATGTCTGTTGGGCCCGCGCCATTGGCCCTTGCTTCAAAGTACCTCCTAAACCAGCCGGGTATCAGCACTCCTTCTGGAAGGTTAAGGTCTCCAGACATGCTGAAACAGAAATGAAGGATTCAAAACGAAGGATAGAGAGAGATAGTGCATATGGATTTGGGGGATTATGCCTTTTAAAATATAACACTTTTTCTTGAAAAATGCTTCTTTACACTTTCTTTTTGAAAACAATTTCAAAAACTTTTATCGTATCTGGTAAACCTAGGCTCTGATACCAAGTGAAACACCCCACCTCCGTTAAGGTCACTCACAAAGGGAATGCCTTAACTTAGGTGGAGGTTTATAAGTAAAAGCCACAGATAAACACAAGATAAATATAAATACGCATATTTTAAACAGCAAAAAACAAACAAACTTTTATTTCATCAATACGTGTTCAAACAAAACACTTCCATAATTGTCTCAAAATACTTCCAATATTACAACCTCATTACTGTCTTGATTATTAAAGAAGCATAAAACATAAATAAAGTGACAAAAGTCCCCATAGTGATATCCAAATCCATAATCCGAGCAAAAGAGATCCAAACCATACATCTACGGTCTTGGAGCTTGTAAAGAGTCTGACTGAGCTGAGTTGTTTCCTCCCTGTAGACCTAGGGGAAACGAAAGAAAAGAAGACGAAAAGAAAAGAGAGTCAGACATAAAGCCTGAGTAAATCTAGTAACTCTTCAGTATGTGAATAAGAAAAGGGCATGATAGATATAAACTGAAAACAGGAAAGTGTCACAAGCTAAGGAAGTGTCGTTTAGAATCGAATGTACTATCGCACCCATAATATATCTCTGCGCCTACTTGAGCTTATTCTAACTGGCACCCCATGCTGAGGGTGAAGTGATCCCCATTTTCTAAAGATCGACTCCTACTCGCGTAAACATGTGTCATACGGCCCCCAAAGAATTGTAGATACCTATGTTGGTCCCACCATGGGGTGTATCAAGACCCATGGTGGCGGCCCCGACACGATTCTAGAAGGCATAGGTTATACTACTGGTGTCCCCAGTGCCCTGTTTGTCTGTTCCGGAGAGTGTGCACGCCTGCACCCCGTTAGAACCTACACTGTGCACCCACCGCTGTCGTTTTAACCACTTACAATCAGCCCAGTAATCGTGCCCCACCCTGCCTAGTTTCAGGGTACCATGATACCTAACTTGGGTTACTACTGAAACGGGTCCCCCGTTACTAGGGTTTTCTAGTCAAACATGTTAAGTTGTTAAGTGTCTGTATTTACCTAACCTCACCCATCAATTCTTGTTAACATGTTGAATTTGGTTAAGTGTTTATAGTTTACTTAACCCTACCATCTGTCCTTAGCCTCTTAGAGCACCTGACCACTCACATTAGACAGATATTGCTACGGTTACTGGATGTGCCAGTCGGTTCCAGGAAGGTTTACACCGTATCTCAGTCTAACCTCGGGTCCTTATTGGGCTTAATGCTTAACCACCCACATTGGATAGGTATTGTTGTGACTACTGGACAGCCGGGCGGGTCCGGGTAGGTTTACGTCACAACTCAATCCAACCTCGGGTTAAGCATACCGGGTTTTCTAAATTTACATATTTTATCACTTCTCAATTATATGTAAATGTCATGTCTTTTATTCTTGGGTATAACAATTCACACCGCTTAAATGTCATTGTCGTTGGCATGTGCCAAACATGACAACATATATTTTTCATGTTTTACACCCAACGTTATTACCCCCGTTTGTACGTTCGCAACATTATAACAAATGTTGGGCTCGACACAATTCAACCAAACTCTGTAAACGTGGGAAAAAGGAGAAATCAAGAACATGTAATATTTTACAATACATAAAGGTGTATGGCGCATGAACTTGCAATTTAGCGATTCAACTAACATAAATTATGGGTCATGTGAACTTGCATTCAAATCAAAGTGTAACTAAGTAGGTGACATATGAAATGGCATACTTTTGGCTTATACAAACTTGGGTTTAAACATGTTTAACTTGGCATAATGTCAACCACAAAACTAACATGTTGTATATTCACCAAAATGTCCCATTTTAACACCTAATCATATAGCCTATTTCAACATGAACTTGCATAGTTTATGTAACCCAAACGATACTTAACATAGATCCAATTATACTTGCAAATAAACATAAGAATGTGTTCATAGGTTTTGGGTCATGTAGGCATAAAAGGTCTCAAATCTACAACATGTTTACATAAGCCTTAATTTAGACTTAGTGAATGTATATAGTCCATGCCATAGACATAAACATAAAGGGATCAAATTCTAGTTTTTGCCACAAACTTGCAAGTGCCATTATTTTCATATACAATTTTTCAATAGGCTTGCATCAATCAATTTAGGCCACAAATATCAATACACAAGTCATGACAGAATCATTACAATACACAGAATTTATATCATTATCATACAATAACAAAATTCTATTTTCATTTACATCGAATCACGTCACAGTTTTTATTCATATTCTGAAAGGTCACTATACTTACAACGAATGCAGAATCTTGAATTCTGGATTCTGGATTCTGAAATTGAGATGCGCTCCTTTGGGTAGATTAACGTTGGATTGATTAATTTGATTAAGCTTTAATCTTCTTCTTAATTTGATTCGTCTCTAAGCTTTTCTCTCTTGACGGCTATGCTCAATTCCTTCCTGGTAGCTTGACGACTCCCATCTTATTTTTTTGTGTGAATTTTTGGTTGAGACTTAGGGTGTATTTATAGATTTTTAAATTGTTTTGAGCCGTCAGAAGAAGACAGGAGGAATCTAGACCATACAAAGTTCAAAGAGCCAATCAAGAGGTGACATGTCAGCCCTAGTGACACACCGAGCAACAGAAATTCGAGCCAGAGCCAGACCTAGCCAGCCAGGTCGACCAGGTAGGTCGACTGGCAGGTCGACACCCAGGTCGACACTATGGTTGACCTGGGGTGAGCAGGTCGACACCATGGTCGACCCTATGGTCGACCTGGTCCCTGGGCGGGAATTTTCCCGCCCAGCCCAGTTTGAACCTGTTTTTCGAATTTCGAATTTGAAACTGAGCTGTTTGAATTTTAAATTTTATTCTGAAACTTCCGAAGGTCATAACTCCTTCATACGGAGTCCGATTCACGCAAACTCAGACTCTATCTCAAGCATAATTCCGGGACGAACGCAATGGCGTAGCCCATTTCCCTTAATTCTTTCATTTATAATTAATTACACTTTAATTTGTGAAGCTTAACATTATAGAATTCTTGGGGTGTTACAGTGGCGGTGTTTGTGGAGATGGTTGCCTTTCATGATTGGTAGTGCCTTTCGGCCCATCGCCTTGAGCTTCACTCCCAGTATACACATTCACATCGTCATCATGTCGGACACTCATCGGCAAAGGACTCTTGGGAAGCTTAGTTGATGTTCTAATTTCTACGATCACCTGTCCCTCGACTGGGGGCTTGCTACTAAATTCACCAGGGACGGTGACTACAAGAGCTTGAGCTGGGGGCACGTACTTATAGGGCTTGCCACCTTGGCCGAGACCTCGTTTTATATCCAGAAGTTGATGTTTATGGAGGTTCTCATTGACTATGCATTTCTTGATTTTTAGAAAATCGGACTTGCTTTCCCTAAGGGGGTTAAATGATCTTCGTATATTTCGCCCTCTTGCTTCTTGGTATTGGGAACTGTAAAAGAAAAAGAAATATTAGTGCGTCGATTTATGCAGTTGGAGCAAACACTTAAGGACTTGAAACTTACTTGACCGCAGCCACCTCCTCACACATCTAGTTTGATACTTTTTATAGAACCACTCGGATTTAGCATCGCCTAAATTACCGTGTCCATCAGTCAGGACTTTCTTAGTGGGGATAGATTCAAATAAGACAAAAGATAGAGTTCCTATGGAAAGATGTTTAAAATGGAAGTAGAAGTTCAAATCTTCATAAAAGAGCTCAGTATCGAGAATCCCTGCGTATGCAATGTACAAACTGTATGAAGTAGCATAAGCGTTGGGGCGAAGTTACGTGGGAGTAATACGCAATCGTCTCAGAAAATCGACGACGAGTGGTTGAAATGTAGGAATAGCACCAATTGAACACATGACCTTCCTAATGGTCGTATACCCTTCTAGAGCAAAATGGGGCCAATCCGTTTCCTCCACAAGTTTAACATCATCCCATTGAATCCCATTCTTTAAACATATCCTCTTTAGCTTTATATTATTAAGTGTAGAAGATATGAAGTCACTTGGATTGACTAACTTTAGGCACTCTCAAACTCATCGGGAGCACAATTATCTCAAATTCCACTCTCCTTTTCTTCTTCCTCAAGTGATGTACTTTCAGATGATATCGATCCTGTATGCATACCTATTTCATACTCTGACCCGGAGATACCCCAGTCTGTGTCTGACAGGAGTACATCGGGATCATAATGGCTTGAAGCTCCGGGAGCTGTGCTCTTATCTGATAGCCTTGTTTAATGTCTATTAGGCATGTCTTCTGTGTAAATACACAAACATCAAGGATTAGAGTATACTTGCCTGTGACCCTCTGTGTGTGCAAGTGCTAGTGTGCAGTACTAAAAAATCAAAGCATGAAGTGAACAGATAAATGTGTAAATTTTCAACATATTATTTAGGGTTATATTCTTGACCAGTCCATAGTAGTCAGTTTGAAGGCTCTAACGTAACTGTCCATCATTACGTTCGAGTCGTAGTAGATTTTAGTCAAGGCATAAGCTAATTCGTTTTGTGAAGTTAAGTTACTAAAACGATTGAAGTCAATGCTTTTTATTGACTCAAGAGTGGGGTCAGCTCGCAAACAAGGTATGATATATTCATTGAGTATGGCTCACCCGCCAGCTTGGCTCATGCACGAAGGTCAAATCGTGGCCACAAACGGCTCAACCGTCGAAAGGGGTTCGGCTCGTGTTTAGTAGATGGGCCCATTTCACTGAACCAGCTTACCATGCAGATCAGCTCATGACTAACGTCGACTCGCTCAAAGCATGACTCATGAGCACCCCGTCAAGGCAAACATCAGGTCGGGACGTTGAAACATGACCCGACCCGATGCTCCATCCCACCATCTCCATAATCCGACCCACTGAAGCTCACTTGTTCACCAACCCCTTTTTTCTTGGTGTTCCATCTCCACGAGCAAGTGCTCAGCGATGAAGATGTTCTCGGAGCCACTTCCTCGACCCACTACCACTCCAACATGTCATTTCTTCTAATCCATTGCTTCACAGTTCAATCTTAAACACTGGAACTATCGTGAATCCACTATAACTTAATCCTTCCTTCATAAATAATTATTCCCCCACAAATTCGCTTAGGAATCGATGAACCCGCATCGCTATAACCATCACCACCAATACCGGCAGCGACATTGAGGGTGATGGTAGAAAGTTCGCCTACTGAGATCGAAAAAGATAAATGCGGAAACCAACATTTAATTTGACCCACAATTTTTATCGAAGGACAATAATTGAAACCAAAAATAGTTGATTCATTAATACCTATTCGATTGAATGAAATATTGAGTGAATTAGTCGAGTTGGGGGTTACGGTTTCAAGCAGTGCGACTTATTTTTTTACAGCAGTGTAAAGTAAATCAAAGAACGAGGTTAAAATACTTTATATACAGCAATGGTTAGGCTCTTGTGTACCCTTTGACTCAACTAGATGGATTAGCTCAAAGGCCCAACAATGCAAGCATCGAGTTGATGGGCCTTAGTTTGTGACGGCTCGCATGACGACGACCGGACCTGACACACTAGAAGCCCAATAATCACTTGTATATGGTATTGGTTCGAAGGTTTTTGGCCCAACTCAATTAGTAAAAGTAGCAAAAACTAAAAGAAATTTGTTAGAAACTATTAGTGCATATGAATTAGAATCAACAAAGCAAAGCAACGGACAAATGAAATTCTTTTACATCGGCTCAATAAGAATCGAAGAATTTACCTAAGGAAGCCCTCGCAATTTGCTTTGAACCTTACAGTCGATAAGCAGGCAGAAAGGATTGGAAATTTAATTTTGTATTTATACTCACCTCAAAAGATCAGAAAATAAGATTTCATTAAGCAGTGTTGTCCTACAAACAGATATGACTGTTAGCACTTGTTAGTTCGGGAATACACAGATTGATAATTTTGAAGCATGTCTTATCCTCGATAAAATGTACTTCAAGGGGGCAAAATGTTGGCCCGTTTTGTGATCAAGCCACACAAAGCTTAATATTCCTGATCAAGCATAGTCCAAAGCATAAGATTGTCATCCATGAATGAGAAGTAGATTGTTATCAACACAATCCACAGGCCTAAGGCTCAACTCGTGAATTTGGTTCGTAACTCGACTCGTGGCTTGACTCATGGACTCGGCTCATGGCTTGGCTCATAGACTTGGCTCGTGGCTTGGCTCATGGACTCGGTTTATGACCTACTCAGAGCCTCTCACTTGCACAAAGAAAGACCAAGCCCGGGTCGGATCCAAGAAGCATGACCCGATCCCCTATGTCACAAAGAGAAACATAAGAACTTGATCAAGCCCTACTATAACCACGAACTGAAGCTCACGAATCTAATGACACTTGTCTACAATGGCTACTCTAACCATTCCTTCTCCCTTTCACGAACCACTACGAGATTCTTGGGATTGATGCCAACTATCCTCACGAACCGCCTGTAGGAATTGCATTTAAATAGCCGAACATTTAGCCTTTTTTGGGATCTTTTTGGCAATTGAGAGTTTTTATTCCACCATTGTCATACTTCTTCTATTTCTAATCAGAAATATCATTGAATTGCTAAGTGAAATGTCATTGTAAAAGTGAGATTGAGAAGAGATTGTGATTGTACTTGTAATCATTCATATAATCAGAATCGTACAAAGTGGACGTAGGCCCATTAACGCCGAACCACTATTAATTTGGTGTGTTTGCTGCATTTCATTTTGTTTCTAGTTATTTTTCTCTATGAATCAAGATAATTTGGGTGTGAGAACCACTTTTTGGTCTAATAGTGGCGTACCAAAGGATTAAGTTGTAGATAATCAAAGCATGGCTTTAGGATAAAGCGTGGCTTTGTGTAATGAAACTTCATGAAGACTTACACTCCAAAAACGACCGAATTAGGAAAAGATGCAGCAAGGTTACAATGATATGGAGCCCAGTTGTTTGCTTATATGGAAACTTCTACATATGTAGTTGTTGATGCGCGGGTCCCTAATTAAAGGTTGGTAGCGACCTGGAGATGGCGTACTCGTGACAGTTAGTTACCTAGTTACAGAGGTAACTGGACCTTTTGTTGGAAGAGAGCAGAATATTCTCAGGACATCTCTTTAGAGATGTACCTATTGGAAAAGGAAGTTCCTTAACTTTGTCATTTGTTGGAAATCCATTCTCCACTACAACCCTGTACGATTTTAGTTGTATGCCTATGTAAAAATAATAGGATGGAGTATTATGCTGGCTAAGATTAATACAATTACTTCCAAAGAGAATTTTCTACACTACGCATTAATAATAATATCAAATGGTTTTCACGTATCAATCATTTTTTATTATTATAAGGAGAAACCTCGCCAAGTCTGCGTTTATATTGTGTGTGCTGCGAAACCTTATGGTAACTTCATTTTCTAAAAAACAATGTGAATTTTGTGCACTGATACTCATAAGGGAAAACCCTTCCCAGTTCATACAGCATGGTCTTATGAATTACCTCACTTTATAAGTATAACTATTTTAAATTTCTCACACAAGTCCCATGACTAACCTGGAGTTTATTGCCCCTTCACCTAAACTCTAGGCACCCATATTTTTCCATGGGAAGCCTAGTAGTTATGGTTTGCAGATTAGTCTTGAAGTAAGTTTTAGAGCAAGCGCTGGATTTGGGCCGGAGTGAGAGTGGAGCATTTATATACGCCGAGCTTTAGTATTTTCCGATGTATATCCATTGTACTCTGATGTAAAAATATTGTTATAGCAATAAAAGTTCTTTTGTTCTGTTCTAATGTGTTTTTACCCTAATAACAATTTGTCCTTTTGAACGTTTCGAGTTGGTTTAATTACCAGTTTGAAGCAATTAAAAAAGGCAGGTCATTACATTTTTGGTATCAGAGTTTTGGTTTATATAAAGCTTATGTGGTACGATTCATCAGAATTGATGATAAGGACTCATTAGAGATATTATTAGTAATATCTTAGGATTAACAACACATCAGAGATTGGGTTAATACCTAGAATGAGTTTGAGAGTATTATATACAAGAGAATGCATTTTCATATAAAAATGATTTTGGTTTTGAAATATATATATATATATATATATATATATATATATATTACGACTTGGATAACAAATCAAGTTTGATAATGTTTAAATTTTGGTACTTTGTGATTTCATATGGTTAGTTATAACCTGGATAATTAGTTAAATAATTAAGACAGCTAAAATTTGGATATGGACATCTTGTGATTAGAAATTCATAGTTAGACTAAATATGTTCATTTGGAATTGCAATTTGAGTAAACAATTCAAGTATAGAAAGCTTTGTAAATTTAATAAGGCTTAGAACTTGGTTAAAAGAATATTTGTTATTTGGATGATTAGGTTAAAATTTAAGCGGTTGGATTGAAATAGAAAGATCGGAATTATCAATGATTTTGGATTGGATAAATTATGTAATAATGTTTTGTTACTAAATGAATTTAAAGTCAAGGGTTTACATGTAACAATATGCTATGAGTATTGGTACAACATTTGATAGTTATAAACATATGTTTATTTTTCAAATTTCATTAATAAATAACTTAAAAAGATAGAATGATTCGAACAAAAAGGAAAGGATATCCTAACGTTAAAGAACATAGACTATTAATAATCCTTATAAAAGTAGGATTTGGAATTGGGATTCTCGACGATTTTTGGACGGTCGACAAATTCTAGGTTACATTTGAGTTGGAAATAAAATATTTAAGAACAAATACCTCGTGAATTAAGTTTCACAATTTGATTGGGTGGTATTTGGCAAACATGAACAATTAGAAGTAAGTAGTTATCTAAACTAAGGTATTTAGACAAGCTAAGTTGTAAGATAGTATAACTTTTCCACACAGAGGTTATATAACGATTTTGGGTCCTTATAAATTTCACAACCTTTGAATTTGGAATAATTAGCAAATTAAGATCAAATCCTAGAAAAACAAAATTCTAATTCTAATTTTTTTGGTTAATTATAGGGAGGTAAACTATAAAGTGTTTGGCAATATTTGGCCCAGTTCATTTCTACTAGCAGTAGGGGATCTGATGATTAGGGCGGATGGATGTTCGACCCCATCGATTGATAGTAATGAGGAGCAGGGTGACATTAAGGCAAAGGCTTCTTCTTTGAGAGAACCTGATCCATTAGAGCCAAAAAAGCCCATATAAGAAGATAAGGATTTAGGATGATAGATGATAGCTGATTATAAAAGCATGGTCATAAAGGATGATGAGCATATCGTTTGGGAGATAGGCAGTCCCATTCCCTTGAGTGACAAAGAGGAGATCTGGCAGGAGGTCCTTGGTTAGTTGGTTGAGGATGTACCCAATGATGAGGAGATGGTAGATCTTGAGGGCGACCTCGCAGAGCTTATATAAGAGTTTGTTGGTGCAGAAGAGTTTGATGGACCAATAGTTGATAATGTAGAGCCTATTCCAGACGATGAGGTTCCAAAGTGGGATTCAGCGCCTGAGTTAGAGGATGATGAGGGTGAGGTTATTGATGATAATGGGTATCTTGCTGATGATGATCCCATAGATGAGGCAGACGAGAATTTTGCCGACAACGAGCCAAAGGAGATGAGTCTATTAGGCCCATCTGATGATGAGTCAGATGAGTGTGACGATTAGATAGTGGGAGGTCATTGTTTTGGGGTTTACGAGATATTGTATATATGATTATCTTAGGGGAGTAGTTGGCACTAGAATATTTCTACATTAGGATATTTTTTGGACTAGCACCTTTTTGATAGTATACTTTTTGATTGTTGTATATAGACCACCTCAAGGGCGTAGTACGTGCTCAGGTTGGTAGGGAAGGATTATGTATATGATTCATAGCACAGTTGCATTTTTGCGCTCTGGCATGAATATTGATATGACATTTTTGTGGCTGGCTATAACATGATATTTTTTAGGTAACTGGTGCTTATTTACCATTCAAATTTCGATGTTTCTTTATTTACAAAAGAAAATATTTTATTCAAATTTAGTATAGAGAATTTTAACAATCTTGAGTTTGAAAACCTATAAGTTATTTTATAAATAAAATTGTTTGTATAATTACAATTTTTAAAAAACAACCTCTCCTTTTCGAGGATGAAAAGATTTAAGGAGGGAGATTGTAACGATCCAGGATTTTTAATCAATTTAATATCAATATTTTGAATATATAAAATAAAATTTTAATTTGGCTTTAATATAAATATGGTTAAAGTGATAAAAATAGTCAAATATAACGGTAAAATACTGGTAAGGATATATTGGCTTATGTTATTTTTCAATTATGTGTTTATAAAACTTTTTAAATAAAATTTTTTTAGTTAAATATAAGATATGAATATAGATTATAAAATAAAGTAACTATTTTGAATTGTTAAGTTTAACTAGGAAATTAGTCGATAAACATCATCGGATTTTGTTGATGTAAGTCGTTGGTTGTTGAAATTGCTAATCAATAATCCTAGATATTGAAATACTAATAGGATTAGAAAATTAGTAACACTTTAAAGTGTTGGGAAAATATGACAAAGTGCATGGCATGGAATGGCTTAGGACATTACATGTGTCCCCATTTGGTGTCCTTATGCATGTAGGTTAATGGACATGTGTCCATATACCAAATGACCAAAATACCCTCAGTACACACCTATATAATGGCCTTTCCCCTTCCTCTTCTTAGCTACATTCTCCTCCTTTCCTCCACTTTCTCCCCTTCTTTTCTCAGCCATCCTACCTCCAGCTGACCAACCTCCCTCTTCTGACTAACTTCCGGCCTTCCTTAGACACCGTCGCTCTTCCCTTTCCCTCCTTTCTACCCTCGCCCTACCCTCCACCCGCCACGGCCCCACCTCTTCTCCAATACCACCCTCCTCCAGCCCTTGCTCCACCGTCCATGACCACCACCTGAGCCCTACCCACGCTACCACCCCATCCCCACCCGTACACCCTCCACCACTCCCTTGCTCGGCCATACCACCTCACCTTCTCCCTCTTTGTAATATATATATATACAATAATAATGTAGATGAAGTCGATGAGGAAATACTATCAATTCGGGGCAATCTCGGTTAGTTAGGTTGTCCTACCATAAAGTTGGAAGGAGTGTAAATGCCGGTGAGAAACTCTACACACTTATATTTATATAGTTAATTATAGTCATTAAATATATCTACTTGATGTTGGATAAATGGTTGTATAGTTAGTTTCACTTATACATTGATAAGCATTGACTATCGTAATGCTTGCACCATAGTTAATAACGTTCATTTATGATAATAATTGATGTTTACTATGGATGTTCATATGATTGTAATTACTGCTTGTATATCACCACACACCTGTTACACCTTGAATTATGGAAATATATAGGTGATTAGTTAAGTCTCTTTCTCATTTGGAAATATAAATGGGGTTTATATTAACTTAATGTGGAAATAAGGTTCAAAAATAAAGTTTGGGATTTTATACTGGAAATGGTTTGGAAAATGAAATTAAAGTATTTAAAAAAAAATTGTAAAGGAGATAACGAATTTGGAAAAAGATTTTGTTTATAAATGGCTTGTTCAAGTTTGAAATCAATTCTGAAAAGTAAATTCCATAATTGAATTTGAGTTAGGTATATAAATAATAGTTTAAATTTAAATCAATTATTCTGATAGTCTTGTATAATATTTAACTTAATTTTTTGCAAAGTTTGGGTTTCAAAAGATTAAATTGTGAAAAATAATAATATTTTATTTATATTATAATATACAATTTTGATCTAAAATTGAATTTCAATTTAAAATTTGGAAATATTGTTTTTAAATGAGTTTATATATATGTTTTATAAAATTTATAATCAAATTAGAAGTAATTCGGATGAATTTAATTCTAAAATTATAATGTGGTCCGAATAAAGCTAGTTGTGCATCGGTAGTTCACAAATTTCGACCATAAATTTCAAACGATTACAACAGATGAAATTTAAATCGGATTTCCTCAAAACGAAAAACATTTTCTTTAAAATGATATTTGTAACACCCTGAATTTTAGTTAATACTAAAATTCACTAATTACAGGATAAATAATCTCAGACGTGGGAATTAGAGGAAACGGGTTGCGTCATTGCGTTCGTCTCGGAAAAATACGCGAAATAGAGTCCGAGTTTGCGTAAAACGGGTACCGTATGAAAGAGATATGGACGAACGAAGTTAGGCAGAAAAACCAGAAACAGGCCAGAAATGCACTGGCGCACTTGTGAAGTGCGCCAGAACAAAGATGCACTGGCGCACTTGTGAAGTGCGCCAGTACAAAGATACACTGGCGCACTTGGGAAGTGCGCCCGTGCCGAGCCAAGAAACCTGCACAGTTTCTAGAGAGTTCTGTGGTTGGGTGCACCAGTTTGGGGTTTGGGCTTGGTCTTAGGGCTAGTTTCTGGAAGGTGCCGAAATCTAAGGGTCCTAATCTAATTTAGGGTTAATCTAAGGGCCTAAAACACTCACCTAATCTATAAATACACCCTAAACCTACCCTAATCCATACTAAAAATAGAAATGAAGGCCTCATGCCGCCAAATTAAATCCTAGAAGGAGTCTCCACTAATCTAAGAAGGAGGTTGCAAGCTAATGCCTCTCAAATCATTCTCTAATCATCACCATCTTCATATTTAGCAACTAATTCCACTTCATAAGTTGGTTAATTTTGGGTTTGGTGAGTTTCTATCACTTTAACATCAATTGTTAAAGTAAGTAGATTGGGTGTAATGAGACTTATGGTCTTAGATGCGGATTAGTGAGTTTGAATCATTTGTAATGATATGCTATTCCATGTTTCTCTATGTATATGCATAATTAATAAGTGAGTTTATGCATGTTTGATAAGTTGGTTTATGCATGCTTAACAAGTTGGTTTATGCATATTTAACAAGTAGATTTATGCATGTTTAATATGTGGGTTTATGCATATTTAATAAGTGGATTTATGCATGTTTAACAAAGTGAGTTATGCAAGTTCATATGCAAGTTATGTATATGTTTAAATGCAAGTTTAACATGATATGCAAGTTATGCATGCTTATGCAAGTATGTGAATGTTTATGCAAGTATGTGAATGCTTATGCAAGTATATAAATGCTTATGCAAGTATGTGAATGCTTATGCAAGTTATGTGTATGCTTAAATGCATGTTTAACATGTTATGCAAGTTATGAGAATGCTTATATGCAAGTTCAACATGTTATGCAAGATATGTGTATGATAATATGCAAGCTCATATGCAACATGTTATGCAAATCATGTGTATGATAATATGCAAGTTTGGGTTAAATGTAGTTGGGTTAATATATGTTCATATATGCAAGTTGACATCCTCTTAACCCATGACAAAGTTATATGCTAAGCCCATGATATTTGTGATGGATCTTCCCCTTTATTATGTCATGAAATGAGAACGATTTACGTAGGGAACGATGGGGTGGTAAATATGTTAATAAATGTATGGTTGGGTATGATTAAGCATACCATAAAAATAAATTACCATAAGTGGGAATTTACCTATTGAGTTAGGTCTACCCCATGGGAATTTACCTATTGAGTTAGGTCTACCCATGTTATGGAAAACTTGTTATTAATTAGGGATAA
Organism: Allium sativum; assembly: GCA_030737875.1. NCBI lineage: Eukaryota > Viridiplantae > Streptophyta > Magnoliopsida > Asparagales > Amaryllidaceae > Allium > Allium sativum. Next base: position 532,396,866 of record CM060923.1, on the reverse strand, counting down.
TTAATATGGGGGTGATTAATTAGGTGTAATTAATCGACTAAGACACGAGGTTGGACTCATTTGTAGTGTAAAACTGCCCGGACCCGACCGGCTTAACCAGTTGCTACAAATGTCAGCCCAATGTGAGAGGTCTTGGCCATAAATTAAATACGTGATTAAAGTAAAGACACGAGGTTAGGCTCTGTTATGACGTAAGACTGCCCGGACTCTACCGGCTTAACCAGGCGGTCATAACAGCCAGTCTAATGTGGGAGGTCTTTATGGGAGATCACGGTCTTAATTAATTAAGAAACACTTAACCATATTAGCATGTAGTGGGACATGAGGGGTTAAGTGGGTGCCTTGGGTGGCATGTGGAAATTTTGTGGTTGCCTTGGGTGGCATGTGGAATCTAGTGGGTTGCCTTGGGTGGCAATAGAAAATACGATTAGAATACTTAACCAAGTGGAAACATGTAATTAAACATGATTAAAGGGTTAAGTGGGATACACTAGATATATGACAAGCTTAGGTGGGTAGCTTGTGGGGGCCCATTTCAACCAATATCCCAAACGTATCTTTGTGGGCTCGACCCATGTCGAGTGACGGGACACGCATATTGGGCTTGATTATAAGAGGCCAAAACGGGTTAGCGGTGGCAACGCAAGTCCAACGGGTTTCATATGCGTGTGTGGGCCCGGGCTGGTAGATAAGCCGTTGTTGCATCGTGTAGATATAAAGTCGTGCACCGTTGATAGTATTGGGTAGCCACTTTAAGGGAGTGATACACCCCACTGTGGGACCAGCACGGGTATCTACGGTAGGGAGCCGATCGATGGGGAGTAGTGGGTACACCTAATTAAAGATAGGGGCAGACGGCACCTATGTAGGGGTACACGAAACTACTGGGTAAAATTGCTAGGTACACCTAGTGGAGATAGGGGAAGACGACACCTATGTAGTGGGATAGGAGTACACGAAACTACTGGGGAAATTTTCTAAGTCCTTGGAGGGATCAACCTTTAAGTAGGAATGACTGGTGTGGTGCAGTTAGTAATTATCCATGGGTGGGTAGAGGCGTCCTTACGGTTATCTTAGTTTATCCTAAGTCTACCAAGCTACTTAGTGTAGCCATTCATCCCCAGATATTACCGTAGGTCAAGTTTATGTCTTCTCTGGTTACTTTAAGGATTGTATTGTTAAAGTTATAGGACTCACTCAGACTTATGTCTGACCCCGTTGCTTTTATCTTTTTCCAACCCTCAGGTCCTACGGTGGATCCTAGCAGTAGTAGAGCTTGATCGGATTGCTGTTCCAGTCTTGAGGAGCTTGGGTAGATGTAAAGCTCTAGTTATCCAGTTATCTTTTCTTTTGTTCTGGCTATTGTATTGTTAGAGTGGGATTATGTACTCCTTTATTTTGATGGATATAGTACTTGACTTTTATTGTGGTTTTATGATGTAACCAGACATGTTTACTTCCGCTGTTATGAGATGATATTTTAAATTTCAAATACTGTATATATCTGTCTTGTTGTAATTTTTCTGTTCTATATTCACTAAAATACTCCACCGATGCTATGGCATTCCCTTAGCGAGTGACCACAGCGGGTGTGGGGTGTTACACGTGGTATCAGAGCAAAGGTTACCGGAACAGATAAAATTTTTAGAAAACTATTTTTATAAAAACATTTTTGGAAGAGATATTTTCAAAAACATGTCTTTAAAGAGAAAGGTTTTTGAAGGAAAAGCATAATCCCCAATAGCCATATCTATATCCTTCGAATCCTTCGTTTTGAATCTTTCCTTTTTCGTTTCAGTATGGCCGAGAATCTTAACCTTCCGGAGGGTGTGACGGTACCAGTATGGTATAGGAGATTGATGGAGGCTAGGGCCACCACTGCGGGTCCAGCAAATGTTCCTCCACCAACCGTAGCACCCGATCTTCCTCCTCCCCCTCCTCCTCGCACGGATACTTTTACTAAGACTTGCAAGGAATTCAAAGCTATGGGAGGGAAACCTTTTCAAGGATCTGAAACCTTTGTGGAGGCTAGAGATTGGCTTAAGGAGGTGGAAGAATTGATAGATATCTTTGAGATGGAAGAAGGAAAGAAAGTCAAGTTGGCTGCTTGGTTAATGAAGGGAGAGGCCTCATTCTGGTGGGAGGTCACTAATGGAGAACGCCCCGTTGACTCTTGGGCGGATTTTAGGCAAAGATTTGTGGCGAAGTTTCTCTCAAGGGCAGAGGAAAACTTGTATATGGAAAGATTCTTGACTCTAAAGCAAGGAAATCTCTCAGTGAAGGAATATGCCAACAAGTTTAATCAATTGGCAAGGTTTGGCCTAGACATGGTGAATACACCGGAGAAGAAGGCTTTGAGGTTCGTGAAAGGCTTGAATGAACCAATGCATGGGTTAGCTATGACTCATATCCCTATGGGGGCCACCTTTGAGAAGTTAGTTGACATGGCACTCATGCATGAAGAAGAGAAGGGTCCCAATGCTAATAAGGCACCCGAGAAGAAGGGAGATCAAAAGAGACCTCAGCAACAACAACAAAACAATGGTGGGAAAGGCAACGGTGGCAAGGGCAAGAAGAAGAAGTGTTTCAATTGTGGGACACCTGGCCACCTAAGCAAGGATTGTCGCAAGAAGAAGAAGACTGGCTGCTTCCACTGTGGCGAAGCAGGGCATTTAGTGAAGGATTGCCCTAAGAAGGGGCAAAGGACGGGATCGACCTCAGGAGGACAGGTGTAAGCTCTTATGGCACCGAGTCAGGCTAGGGGGCAAGTACAGGCTCTCGTACTCCCATCGATTCAGGAGAGAGGTAGAACTATTTCCGTTGAAAGTCTGGATTTTCTATTTGATCATCCTGTCCGTACATTGTTTGATTCAGGCGCATCGCATTCGTTTATCTCATCATCATTAGTTGAGTCACTGCACTTAGACACCAGTCTGGTAGATGATCCCTTGGTTGTTTCAAACCCAATTGGGGGCTCCACTTATTTGTCCATGATATGTTTGGGTTTGAAGATTTCTATACTTAGCATTGAGTTTACATGTGATGCTTTTGTGTTGGGCTTCACGGGCTATGGGTTGATTTTGGGCATGGACTGGTTATCCAGTAATGGTGTCGTTCTTGATTGCGAAAGGAGAGTTGTTAGGCTCATGACCCGCTTGGGTAACACTCTCGAGATTTCTTGTAATCCCAGGGACTCTGTTATGCTAAGTTATCTTGAATCGCTTGACGCTTCGGTCGAGAGTTTGCAATCTGTTAGAGTGGTCCGGGAATATCCGGATGTGTTTGAGGAGGTGAAGGGCTTACCTCCGAAGCGGGAGATTGACTTCCGAATATATTTGGTGGATAATGCTAAACCGGTATCTTTACCAGTGCGCCACATGGCTCCTCGTGAGAGGAAGGAACTCCATAAGCAAGTAGGGGAGTTGCTTGAGAAGGGGTTCATAAGACGAAGTATATCGGAGTGGGGTGCTCCAGTAGTATTTGCTACAAAGGCGGATGGGTCCCTCAGACTTTGTGTAGACTATAGAGAACTTAACAAGCTCACAAAGAAGAATAGACATCCATTGCTGAGGATTGATGATCTTTTCGATCAGTTGGTTGGCGCTTCGGTATTTTCTCAGTTGGACTTAGCCACGGGGTTTCATCAGTTGAGGGTGGCTGAGGATAGCATAGACAAGACTGCCTTTAGAACTCCGGATGGTTTCTATGAGTGGCTAGTGATGCCATTTGGGTTGACGAACGCCCCTGCATACTTTGTTGATTTGTTGAGTAGGGTGTTCAGGGAGTTCCTTAATAAATTCGTGGTGGTCTTTGTGGATGATATCTTAGTATTTTCTAAGAGTGAAGAAGAGCATGCCCTACATCTTGGGGAGGTATTGAAGACTCTTCGAGAACATAGCCTTAAGGCTAAATTCTCTAAATGTCACTTCTGGAGGAAAGAGGTGCGGTTCTTGGGGCACGTGGTCTCCAAGGAAGGGATAGCTGTGGATCCCGCGAAGGTAGTATCAATTCAGGATTGGAAGGTTCCGAAAAATGCTACCGAAGTAAGAAGTTTCTTGGGGTTGGCGGGTTATTATAGGAAGTTTATTAAAGACTTCGCGAAGATATCAGCCCCATTAACCCGCTTGACGAAGAAGAATCTTGTTTTCACATGGGACGTAGATTGTGATGATGCGTTCCGACGGTTAAAGAGAGCTTTAACCACCGCTCCAGTTTTAGTGTTGCCAGATGGGAGCAAGCCATTTGTTGTCTATACCGATGCCTGTGGGACAGGACTTGGCGCAGTCTTAATGCAAGAGGGAAGGGTAATAGCCTATGGTGGAAGGCAGTTGAGAGCACATGAGAAAAATTACCCTACCCATGATCTAGAGCTGGCCGCTATTGTTTTTGCGCTTAAGATTTGGCGTCATTATCTTCTTGGTGAGAGATTCGAATTGTTCACTGACCACAAATCATTGAAGTACTTGTTTTCTCAGAAGGATTTGAATCTGAGACAGCAAAGGTGGATGGAATTCTTAGCATCCTATGATTTCGAGATAGCGTATACCCCTGGCAAGGGTAACGTGGTGGCGGACGCCTTGAGTAGAAAGAGGTTGTCCTTGAGTCCATTGTTCGTGGAACAACGAAGCTTGGAATTTATCTCGATGTTTGATTTCAGACCTTCCGTTGATTATGTACCCGGTTTGCTAGCTTCCTTGGAAGTTAGACCTACTCTTTTGGGGCGGATTGGTGAAGCACAGAGGGACGACCCACAGTTGGTTGAGTTGGTGGAGAAGCTCATAAGGGGGGAGTCGTCCAGCCATTTGAGTAGGTACACCCTAGACGATAGGGGGTGCTTGCGTAGAGACGGTAGACTTTGTGTACCGCAAGACGAGGGTTTGAGGAAGGTTATTCTTGATGATGCACACCGTTCTAGGATGACTATTCATCCCGGAGGGGACAAGATGTACCTAGACATGAAGAGGGTTTTCTTCTGGGCCGGTATGAAGAAAGATGTGGCCGAGTATGTCGCTCGATGCTTGGTGTGCCAACAAGTGAAGGCGGAGCAAAAGAAACCAGGAGGGTTACTTCACCCATTGGAAGTTCCGCAATGGAAGTGGGATAGCGTCTCGATTGATTTTATTGACGGGTTACCCAGATCGAGGAAGGGTAATACAGGAATTTGGGTGGTGGTAGACAGACTTACTAAGAGCGCCCATTTCATACCTGTGAAGAGCAAGAGGACTGCTCCATGGCTAGCTTCAGTATATCTTCGAGAGATAGTTCGATTACATGGGGTACCCTCTAGCATAGTAAGTGATCGAGATCCTATCTTCACTAGCGAGTTCTGGAGAAGTTTGCAAGAAGCAGTGGGGACTCAATTGTGTATGAGCACCGCATATCATCCTCAGACGGACGGCCAGACTAAGAGGGTGAATCGTGTTCTAGAAGACCTTTTGAGGCTTTGTATCTTAGATTTTGGAGGTACATGGGAAGAGCATCTTCCATTGGTAGAGTTCGCATATAATAACAGCTTTCAGTCCAGTATTGGTATGGCTCCTTTCGAAGCTCTCTATGGAAGGCCTTGTCGATCACCTGCATGTTGGTGGGAATCTACGGATAAGATCTTGCTTGGGCCTGATATGGTTAGGGAGACTTCTGAGAAGATTGACTTGATTCGAAGAAGGATGAAAGCAGCGCAGGATAGGCAAAAATCTTATGCGGACAAGAGAAGGACGGATCTTGAGTTTGAGGTTGGGGATATGGTTTTTGTTAAGGTATCTCCGTTGAGAAATGTTGTTCGCTTTGGATCCGTTAGGAAGTTAGCACCGAGGTTTGTTGGGCCGTTTCCTATTAAGGAAAGGATTGGACGGATGGCATATAGGGTGGAGTTGCCCGACAGACTTAGTGGTGTTCATGATGTATTCCATGTATCACATCTGAGGAAGTGCTTACATGAGACAGCAGAGGTGGTAGAGTCGAGCTTGCTTAGAGATGTAGAGGTAGAGCGTGATGCGACGATTCGACGAGCTCCTACTCGCATCCTTGGGTCAGAGACTAGGAAATTGAGGAATCGAGAGGTTCGGCTAGTCAAAGTACAATGGGGAGAAGATGAGAGCAACGCAACTTGGGAGACGGAAGCGAAGATGCGTTCATTGTACCCATTTCTTTTTGAGGGTATGTCTTTACTTTCTCCTTTATCGCTTGTCTAGTACTTATCTTATCTTCAGTATGTCCTCTCGTTAGTACCTTTGACCTTTAGATAGGGTAAACCTATGGTTGAAACATGTGTTTGAGACATGTTGTGGTTGATGGATGCAAGTGGATGCAAGTGTTTGCTAGTGGTTGCTCGTGGATGCATATACACACACTCTAGGCATTAGATCGGCTCAGTCACTTCATATTGCATATTGCATAAAATTGTGTGTAGGAAGATATATTTATGGATGTATAATGGTTGTGTTATCACATGGATGATGCATTTTGGTGAATGATTGTGCACTCATGTAGATATTGTATGTGTCGATAGGGTTCTCTCGCATACATAATGGATGCATGGCACTATCATGGTTTGCATATGTTCATACATTAGATAGGGAACATATACACACACTTTTTGCATATGCTCATACATCATTAGAAACTGTTTAAGGACAATGGATGCTCGTGGTTGATGATTTGAGTAGATGGTTGTTTGGATGGTAGGATATGCATTCTCCTTAGCTTAGAGATTTCGGGGACGAAATCCTTTAAGGAGGGGAGAATGTAACACCCCGAATTTTAGTTAATACTAAAATTCACTAATTACAGGATAAATAATCTCAGACTTGGGAATTAGGGGAAACGGGCTGCGTCATTGCGTTCGTCTCGGAAAAATACGCGAAATAGAGTCCGAGTTTGCGTAAAACGGGTACCGTATGAAAGAGATATGGACGAACGAAGTTAGGCAGAAAAACCAGAAACAGGCCAGAAATGCACTGGCACACTTGTGAAGTGCGCCAGAACAAAGATGCACTGGTGCACTTGTGAAGTGCGCCAGTACAAAGATACACTGGCGCACTTGGGAAGTGCGCCCGTGCCGAGCCAAGAAACCTGCACAGTTTCTAGAGAGTTCTGTGGTTGGGTGCACCAGTTTGGGGTTTGGGCTTGGTCTTAGGGCTAGTTTCTGGAAGGTGCCGAAATCTAAGGGTCCTAATCTAATTTAGGGTTAATCTAAGGGCCTAAAACACTCACCTAATCTATAAATACACCCTAAACCTACCCTAATCCATACTAAAAATAGAAATGAAGGTCTCATGCCACCAAATTAAATCCTAGAAGGAGTCTCCACTAATCTAAGAAGGAGGTTGCAAGCTAATCCCTCTCAAATCATTCTCTAATCATCACCATCTTCATATTTAGTAACTAATTCCACTTCATAAGTTGGTTAATTTTGGGTTTGGTGAGTTTCTATCACTTTAACATCAATTGTTAAAGTAAGTAGATTGGGTGTAATGAGACTTATGGTCTTAGATGCGGATTAGTGAGTTTGAATCATTTGTAATGATATGCTATTCCATGTTTCTCTATGTATATGCATAATTAATAAGTGAGTTTATGCATGTTTGATAAGTTGGTTTATGCATGCTTAACAAGTTGGTTTATGCATATTTAACAAGTAGATTTATGCATGTTTAATATGTGGGTTTATGCATATTTAATAAGTGGATTTATGCATGTTTAACAAAGTGAGTTATGCAAGTTCATATGCAAGTTATGTATATGTTTAAATGCAAGTTTAACATGATATGCAAGTTATGCATGCTTATGCAAGTATGTGAATGTTTATGCAAGTATGTGAATGCTTATGCAAGTATATAAATGCTTATGCAAGTATGTGAATGCTTATGCAAGTTATGTGTATGCTTAAATGCATGTTTAACATGTTATGCAAGTTATGAGAATGCTTATATGCAAGTTCAACATGTTATGCAAGATATGTGTATGATAATATGCAAGATCATATGCAACATGTTATGCAAATCATGTGTATGATAATATGCAAGTTTGGGTTAAATGTAGTTGGGTTAATATATGTTCATATATGCAAGTTGACATCCTCTTAACCCATGACAAAGTTATATGCTAAGCCCATGATATTTGTGATGGATCTTCCCCTTTATTATGTCATGAAATGAGAATGATTTACGTGGGGAACGATGGGGTAGTAAATATGTTAATAAATGTATGGTTGGGTATGATTAAGCATACCATAAAAATAAATTACCATAAGTGGGAATTTACCTATTGAGTTAGGTCTACCCCATGGGAATTTACCTATTGAGTTAGGTCTACCCATGTTATGGAAAACTTGTTATTAATTAGGGATAATTAATATGGGGGTGATTAATTAGGTGTGATTAATCGACTAAGACACGAGGTTGGACTCATTTGTAGTGTAAAACTGCCCGGACCCGACCGGCTTAACCAGTTGCTACAAATGTCAGCCCAATGTGAGAGGTCTTGGCCATAAATTAAATACGTGATTAAAGTAAAGACACGAGGTTAGGCTCTGTTATGACGTAAGACTGCCCGGACTCTACCGGCTTAACCAGGCGGTCATAACAGCCAGTCTAATGTGGGAGGTCTTTATGGGAGATCACAGTCTTAATTAATTAAGAAACACTTAACCATATTAGCATGTAGTGGGACATGAGGGGTTAAGTGGGTGCCTTGGGTGGCATGTGGAAATTTTGTGGTTGCCTTGGGTGGCATGTGGAATCTAGTGGGTTGCCTTGGGTGGCAATAGAAAATACGATTAGAATACTTAACCAAGTGGAAACATGTAATTAAACATGATTAAAGGGTTAAGTGGGATACACTAGATATATGACAAGCTAAGGTGGGTAGCTTGTGGGGGCCCATTTCAACCAATATCCCAAACGTATCTTTGTGGGCTCGACCCATGTCGAGTGACGGGACACGCATATTGGGCTTGATTATAAGAGGCCAAAACGGGTTAGCGGTGGCAACGCAAGTCCAACGGGTTTCATATGCGTGTGTGGGCCCGGGCTGATAGATAAGCCGTTGTTGCATCGTGTAGATATAAAGCCGTGCACCGTTGATAGTATTGGGTAGCCACTTTAGGGGAGTGATACACCCCACTGTGGGACCAGCACGGGAATCTACGGTAGGGAGCCGATCGATGGGGAGTAGTGGGTACACCTAATTAAAGATAGGGGCAGACGGCACCTATGTAGGGGTACACGAAACTACTGGGTAAAATTGCTAGGTACACCTAGTGGAGATAGGGGCAGACGGCACCTATGTAGTGGGCTAGGAGTACACGAAACTACTGGGGAAATTTTCTAAGTCCTTGGAGGGATCAACCTTTAAGTAGGAATGACTGGTGTGGTGCAGTTAGTAATTATCCATGGGTGGGTAGAGGCGTCCTTACGGTTATCTTAGTTTATCCTAAGTCTACCAAGCTACTTAGTGTAGCCATTCATCCCCAGATATTAACGTAGGTCAAGTTTATGTCTTCTCTGGTTACTTTAAGGATTGTATTGTTAAAGTTATAGGACTCACTCAGACTTATGTCTGACCCCGTTGCTTTTATCTTTTTCCAACCCTCAGGTCCTACGGTGGATCCTAGCAGTAGTAGAGCTTGATCGGATTGCTGTTCCAGTCTTGAGGAGCTTGGGTAGATGTAAAGCTCCAGTTATCCAGTTATCTTTTCTTTTGTTCTGGCTATTGTATTGTTAGAGTGGGATTATGTACTCCTTTATTTTGATGGAAATAGTACTTGACTTTTATTGTGGTTTTATGATGTAACCAGACATGTTTACTTCCGTTGTTATGAGATGATATTTTAAATTTCAAATACTGTATATATCTGTCTTGTTGTAATTTTTCTGTTCTATATTCACTAAAATACTCCACCGATGCTATGGCATTCCCTTAGCGAGTGACCACAGCGGGCGAGGGGTGTTACAATATTAGTTTTCAAATGGAGAAAATATTTTCAAATTCCAATGTATAATTTCCATGATATGTCTAAATCAAATTTCAATAAAAATCGGGGTAATGCAGTTCATTGACCTTAACGGAAAACAACTATTTCAAATTATTCGAAAGTAAGGAAAATCTTAATAAATCATAATAAATTAATTTAAAATATTTTAAATTAGAAATATATAGTTTTAAATAATAGAAAGGTTATTTTTTTATCAAACTGGCTAATATAATCCATTTAGCAACGATTTTGTGACACTTTTGCAACCCTTTTTGCCAATATTAGAATTTAATTGTTTTAACTTAAGAATTCCTATCCAAAACATTTGCAAATATTTTCTAATGATTATTGAAGTGCTTTAACGATAATTTGGATATTGTATAACCTTAATAAAAATAAGAATTTTCCAATTAAATAAATTGGATTTGGATGGTAATAATCTCCGGATATTCGATATTGAATTACATAGTTAAGACGTATACTATCTAAGAAATTTAAAAGATATTATATCATTATTCCGCTTATACTATTCGTTGATTGCATGAATTGGTATTGAATATAAATGGATATAATTCCATACAAAACTTATATTTATATCAATCTGTTTTGGTTTGGCCAAAGATTAACGAAGAATTTTTGAAAATAATTCTTAATTAAGGAATCTGTGAAGATTAAATACTTCGATTTAACCTAAAGTTAAGCTATGAGAAATGTTTATTAAGGATAGAAAGTCTTAATTGCAAAAGGATATGTTTTAAATTTGTAAATTTAAGTGATAAATCTTTTAAGTAAAGATTTAATTGGAATAAGAATCCAAAAAGAGCCTTGGTTAAGTTTTGGCTTAAATAAATGGATTTTTGAACTAACAAGTTTTTTCAAATAAGGACTTTGTTAAAAAGAAACCGTTATAAAAAGGTTTTGATTAACTAAGGGAGACTTAATTGAAAACCTATATAATCCATATTATTTTTAAATTGCGACGATTATTCGGAAAGTTTTGAATTGGATTTCTATCCAAAAACCATTTCGAATGATCATACGACGAATTGGAGCATAATAAAGATATTAAATATGATGGTTAAGACCAGAATCACACATCAAATGGACTGCTTGTTGATGTCTCAGACCGTACACCAACTACTAGATTATATTATAGTAGTGGTCCAGTCATACTTGGAGATTTTCCATATTTTCATGGGCTTCTCTCCTTTATTGGACGAGGAATAAAGTGCCTTCGGTTTCAATCGGTCCCAGAATGAATTTGTATGGACATGTCTCTGAAAGTGCATTTTGTAACGTATCAATTGATTTTTACTAAACATATTTTTGGTGTGGCGGAGAACTATTCTCTTTGCTTAACATCCTTCTTTGAGACGTACGAGCTTAAAGGTGGTTTAGTTAATGATTATCAATTATATGTTATGAAATGATAGCGGGCATACCAAGAGATTAAGATGTAGATAATCAAAGCATGACTTTAGGATAAAGCATGGCTTTGTGTAACGAGACTTCGTGAAGCCTTACACTCCGAAAATGACCAAAATAGGAAAAGGTGCAGGAAGGTTAGTAGTATGATCATTTCCTTCTAGATAAAAAGTGTACCATGGTATGGAGCTCAAGTGTTTACTTACGTAGCAACTTATACTTATGTGGTTGTTGATGCGCAGGGACCCGGTTAAAGGTTGGTAACGACCGGAGGCGGCATACTCATGACAGTTAGTTATGTAGTTAAAAGGTGACCTGACCTTGTGTTAGCAGAGAGCAGAAAGTTCTCGGGACATCACTCTAGAGTTGTACCCATTGGATAAGGATTTTCCTTACCCTGGGCATTTTTTGGAAATCCATTCTCCACTAGGAACTTGTATGATTTTAGTTGTATACTCATATCAACATAATAGGATGGGGTATTATAATGGCTAAGATTGATATATTTACTTACAAAGTGAATTTTCTACACTATGCACTAATAATAATATCAAATGATTTTCGCGTATAAAGCATTATTGGTTATCATCAGGAGAAACCTTGCCTAAGTCTTCGTTTGCATTGTGTTTTTGCCGCGAGACCTTATGATAACTTCAATTTCTAAAAAGCATTGCAAATTTTCTGCATTGGTACTCATTAGGTAAAACCCGTTCATGTTTATACGGCGTGGTCTTATAAACTACCTCACTTTATAAGTATAACTATTTTAATTTTCTCACACAAGTCCCATAACTGACCTGGAGTTTATTATTCCTTCACGTAAACTCTGGGTGCCCATATTTTTCCACAGGTAGCCTAGTGGTTATGGTTTCGCAAACTAATCTTGGAGTCAGTTCTAGAGCAGATGTTGGATTTAGACTGAAGTGAGATTGAAGCATTTATATTCTTCCGCTGAGATTTAGTATTTTCCATTATATATCCATTGTATTCTAATATATCATTGTAAACTATGATGTAAAAATATTGTTATAGCATAAAAGTTCTTTTATTCTGTTCTAATGTGTTATTACCTCAATAAAAAATCATTTTTGCGAATGTTTCGAGTTGGTTTAATTACCATTTTAAAGCAGTCAAAATGGCATGTCGTTACGTGAAAATAGAGTTGGACTGAACGCTCAAGCCAACAAAGTTGGCCTGGATGGGTGCAACCACTACTTGGTAATGGAAATCAAATCATGGACATGAAATAATGATTTACAAGAGGCGAGGAACCTTAGGTAAACATGGACAATGTTAATCGCAGAACCTTTACTATGGATATCATGAATTCTCGAAACCCGCCACATTTTAAACTGTCAGTCTTGGAAGCATGTGATGGTAGTAGGTATCCTACTATTCACTCGATGCACTACATGTGACATATGGATGTGCTACCGACATCAGACAGGTTCATTGCTAAGTATTTCCTACTCTACCTCACGGATATTGCTGCCATGTGGTTTAGGTAGCTAGAATCAGAGTCGGTCAACAGTTGGAATACTTTGCTTGCAACATTTGCCGAACAGTTCAGGGTCCACATCTCTCGGCTCATGAAAGTTATTGTAACACCCCAAAATTTAATACACTATAAACTTAATATAAAGAAAATAAAATGAATATTATATAATTAAATATTCAAAATTAAGTAAAATCGACTTTATCTTGCATTCGACTCGGAATTCTGGTTCAAATTGACGCCAAGTTTGCGCAAATCAGATAACGTTAGAAGAAGATATGAACATAAGAAGTTTGCATATATATAAGAAGATTATATATAAATAAATTCAAACTGATAATTCTGCGTAGAAAGCAACGATCATGGGGTAACCCATGTCAATGCCTGGGTCGATCCATGGGTTGATCCAAGGCTAAGTGGGTCGACCCAGTGTGTCAATGGGTCGACTCACCCGTATGCAGGCTCGATTCTGAGTTCTGCACCTAGGTTGTTTTGTTTGTTGGGTTCATTCGCGGACTCAGCATTACGTGTAAGGATTAGATTGAAAACGTAATATATATTAGTGGTGAATTGTCCTAGGTAGTCTTTATAAAGGCATGCAACCTCATTTGTTCTACACACACAAAATCATTCTTCCACCTTCTTCCTCCAAACTCTTTTTCAGAGATTAATATATACATAGAAATACTGAGGTGCTGCCCAAATATAAAATACTAAGGACAATTCGGACTGCTCTATAACAACGAAAGGATAGAAGTGAACTCTTCTACAATGGTGTATATATATAGTGATAATCTCTTCTTTACCAAGACCTGCTGTGAGTTTCATGCTATTTTAAGATCTGATACTTAGAAATATATCATGATAATAAATAAAATTGGATCTAGGACATACAGTGCTTATAAGTTATACCCATTCTTTTACGGTTATTCATCTATGTTATTGTTATAGTAAAATAAGTTCTTTTACTGTCAGTTGATTAATTAGTTATGCGTGTCTATCTTCCTTTTCCCTATTTCTAATGTTTTAATTTATTTCCAGTCTTTCCTATTTTATACAGTATGATTTAGTTCTATTCTTCTCCTTTTATTTTTCCCTTTTATTTACGCTAAGCCTAGGCCATTGAAGCATAGGCCATGTCCAATTTAATATTTTGTATAGTTAAAGTTGGGACAATAAGAAATGACATGAAAAAGGAGAATATGGGCATACTATGAATTGAGGACTTTTTGACTACAATTTGTGAAAGGGATAATATGCCTAAACTTGTACATGTTGTGATACGGGAATATAATAAAAAGGGGATAATTTTCATAAACCTATACATGTTGTGATTTGGGAAATGTAATTGAAAGGAATGATTGCATATGTATAAACATGTTAGATTTGAATTAATACAGACATTAAGTAGAGGATATATTAAAATAATGTAAGCACCAGATGTAGGTTAGGTAAACTAAATTACTATAGTAATTATAAACATATATGGGCAGGTGTTTGTTTTGGGTTTTAACACACATAATAACATATAATATTACAACCAAGCTTATTATTGAACCTAAACCTTCTAGGTTAAACCTGATAATTAATAAGCTAAGAGGCCCCTCGTTCTGTTGTTGTATCTGGTTTTAGGGACTCTAAAATCCTAATTACTTGTGGACACTAGCTTAGGGTGTTTGGCTTGTGTCAATCTTGTTGTGTTGAGCCAATATTAATCAGTATTCCTGTTCGTATTTTGTTAGAGTGCCTCACACTAGGCAGTGGCCAGGGCACACTTTATTGAATTGGATAGTAAGAGGTTCAAAAATGGAAGGTGGGTATGGGCACATTCTGGTGGTGTCATGAGCGTGCATGTGTCCAATTAGGGAAACTAAGTCGCTGTAACGCCAATAAATAGGTTTGTATTATATAAGTTGTTGGGCTAGGGAGTGATACACCCTACTACCAGTTTTGACACAGGGTATTTACGTAGTAGGTAGCTGATCGCGTGGTTAGTAATTAGGGTAACACTTAATTCTGTTATGTAATCATGGTAACACCTAATCCTGTTATGTAATTAGGGTAACACATAATCTTGTTATGTAGTTAGGGTAACACCTAATCTTGTTGTAATCCTGTTGTTTCTGTTATGTAATTAGGTTAACGCCTAATCTTGTCATACTAGTATTGGTGCAGAAAACAGTTTTAAGGATATAAATGAGAAGCTTTAATCGATCAATGTTTATCCTGTTGTTCTGTTTATTTTGTTTACCTGTTATCATATATGCTACTGTACTTTCTCATTTAGTCTTGTTTATCTGTCATAATACCTCTATTTTATGCATATACTGAAAATCCCTAAAACTCGCCAGGCTCTATGTTTGACCTTTTTGTTTCACTTCTTTCTCTTCCTTTCCCCCTCAGGTCCTCATAGTGGTAACACTTCTCAGTGATTAGGACTTCCTCTTTCAACTTGGATCTAGACTTTTTCATATGTACCGCTTTGATTTACTTTCTACTATGTTATAGCTTACTATTAGGAATATGGTTTTGTGTTATTGCACTCTGATATTTTGCATTATGATATAAATTTGAGATTCTAGGTTTTTTATGTAACTGGTTTAATGATGTAACTTTATTTGAGACAATGTTTTATTTTCAATAACAAAGTTGATTTTTCCACTGCTTATTTCAATCTAACTAGTGAAATTCTGTTATTGTTTACCTATTGCGCTTCATGAAACTTAATGCATTCTCTTATGAGTGACATTAGCGGACGTGGTGTGTCACATTTGGTATCAGAGTGGAAGGTTACAAGATCGGAGGAAATTTTGAAAAAAAATCATTTTCAAAAGCAAAGTATTTTCAAATAAAAACCTATTTTTGAAAAACATATCCCCTCAAGCCATATTCAGTATTCTCTCGATATCTTGTTGAACCTTTTGTTTCTTCTCTTTTCAACATGTCTGGGGAATCCAAACTTCCTGAGGGCATTATACTACTGACATAGTTCTGTAGGTATCTAGAGGCTATTACAGCTGCCGGAGTTCAAGGAGATGCCCCACCCCTAGTTGCAGCCGCAGTAGCTCCACCTCCACGAGTAGATAATTTTTCTAACCTTTGCAAGGACTTTTGCACTATGGAAGGAAAACCGTTCCGTGGTACCAAGAGCTTTGTTTGAGGCACGAACTTGGGTTAGAGAAACGGAGGACGTGTTTGGTCTTTTTGAGCTAGACGATAGGAGGAAGATATTATTGGCCTTATGGCAACTAAAGGACAAAGCTTCATACTGGTGGGTGGTGACACAGGCAGGACAACCAGTAGCTATTTGGGATGATTCCAGACAGAGATTTGAGGTGAAGTTTTTATCTCAGGCAGAAGAAGAATTACAGATGGAGAGATTCTTGGCTTTGAAATAACTGGACATGTCTGTTAAATACAATGTCAATAAGTTTAATCAGCTGACGAGATTTGGTCTGGACTTGGTAAATACACCCTGTAAGAAGGCACTTAGGTTTGCGAGAAGGTTGAATCAACCTCTCCAAGGAATTGCATTATCTCATATACCGATGGGGGCAACGTTTGTGAGGCTGGTTGACATGGGTCTAATGCGTGAAGGTAGCAAGGATGAGAAGAAAGACAGTAAGGCTAAGGAGACACAAGCTAAGGGCGAGAAAAAGAAGTGGTGATTCAAGAAAGGAACACAAAAAAAGGTGGGTGGCCTGACAAGGCTTAAATCAAGAAAGATATCAAATGTCATGGTTGCGGAGCCTTGGGTCATTTTGTGAAATACTGCAGAAAGACAAAGAAAGCCTGCTTTAACTGTGGTCAAGTGGGACACCTCACTAAGCAATGCCCTAGCAAGCAAGGACAAGGGCAGGATCTTCTGGACAAGTACATGCTCTTGAGGCTAGTGGACCTGACCAAGGTAGGAAAGTCACTTTTGATGGTTTGATTTCCCTTTTTGACTATCCTGTTAGAACCCTCTTTGATTTTGGCGCTTCTTATTCATTTATATCCAGTATTTTAGTAGATAGTCTGCACTTTAATACTTTTATAGTCTCTGATCATGTAGTAGTCTCAAAATCCATAGGACGTACGGCCTATTTATTCATGATATGCAGGGGTTTGAGAATTCCTACCTTGGGCGTTGAGTTTGAATGCAATGTGTACATACTGGGCTTTACGGGCTATTCTATTATTCTAGAAATGGATTGGCTAGCCATGTTTAGTGCCATTCTAGACTGTGAGAGGAGAGTTGTAAGGCTTCTGATGTTCCAAGGGAGAACTCTCGAGATTTCATGCCACGGGGGTCAGTTATGCTCAGTTTCCTAAATTTTCTTGATACTTCTTTTGAATGTTTGTGATCAATACCCATAGTCAGAGATTATCAGGACGTGTTTGATGAGGTTAAGGGATTACCTCCGAGGTGTGATATAGACTTCCGGATTTATTTGATAGAGAATGCGAAGCCAGTCGCTCCACTGGTGCGCCACATGGCTCCTAGAGAGAGGAGGGAGCTCAACAAGCAAGTATGGGAGCTATTCGAGGAAGGATTTATTAGACGGAGCATATTAGAATGGGAAGCCCTAGTCATCTTTGAAACTAAGGCAGATGGCTCACTTTGTCTATGCGTGGACTGTAGAGAGATGAATAAGCTCACCAAAAAGAAAAGGCACCCACTTCCGAGGATTGACGACTTGTTTGATCAGCTAGTAGGAGGATTAGTTTTCTCGCAAATGTATCAAGGCATGAAGAGAGTTTTCTTCTGGACTGGTATGAAGAGGGACATAGCAGAATTTGTAGCCCAATGCTTGACTTTCCAGCGATTAAAGGCTAAACAGAGGAAACCTAGCAGAATGCTTCAGCCCTTGGATGTCCCACGATGGAAGTGGGAGAGCATCTCTATGGATTTCATTGATGGATTGCCCCAATTGTGGAAGGGAAATACGAACATTTAGGTGATAGTAGATAGACTTACGAAGAGCACCCACGTTATTCATGTCAAGAGTAAGAGGACGACAGCTTGGCTGGCATCAGTATATCTTCGAGAGATAGTCCGACTTCATGGGGTACCTTCCAGTATAGTAAGCGACCCTAACTCCATCTTCACTAGTGAGTTCTAGAAGAGCTTACAAGAGGCATTAGATACACAACTACGTCTGAGCACAACATACCACCCTCAGATCGATGGACAGACGGAGAGGGTGAATAAAGTTCTTGTGGATCTTCTGAGACTGTGTATCTTAGATTTCGGAGGGACTTGGGATGAGCATCTCCTATTGGTTGAGTTTCCCTACAACAACAGTTATCAGTCGACCATAGGCATGGCACCCTTCAAAGTATTATACGGACGACCTTGCAGATTGCCGACTTATTGGTGGGAGTCTACGTACAGACTTCTACTTGGACCTGAGATGATTCGAGAGACTTCTGAGAAGATTAATCTAATTTTCCGAAGAATGAAAGATGCTCAGGAATAACAGAAATCATATGCCAAGCAAAGGAGGACCAATTTGGAATTAGAAGTAGGAGATATGGTCTTCATTAAAGTATCACCGCTGAGGAATGTAGTTCACTTTGGCTCGGTAGGGAAACTGGTACCAAGTTTGGTAGGGTCATTCCCTATAGTGTAGAGGATAATTCAGATGGCCTATAGGATTAGACTACCGGGCAGACTGGCGGGCATACACGATGTGTTTCACGTTTTGAGGAAATGTCTACATGATATAGGAGAGATAGTGGAGTCGAGCATACGTAAAGATGTGGAAGTTGAGAAGGAAGCATCAGTGAGAAGGGTTCCTATTCATATTCTTGAATCAGAAGTTAAGAAGCTACGCAACAAAGAAATCAGATTAGTAAAGGAACAATGGGGAGAAGACCGTGAAGATGCGACGTGGCAACTCGAAGACAAGATTCGCGCTTCTTATCCTTTTCTTTTTGAGAGAATGTTCTTGATTTCTTTTCCAAGCTTTTAAATTCGCATTTGCTTCTATCATTCAAGTATGTTTATCCTATCGTTTGAACCTTCGATCCTTAGGTAGAATCCAATGGTTGGGAACATGTGTTTAGGACATATAATGATTGGTAGTTGCAAGTGGATGCAAGTGTTTGCTAGTGGTTGCACGTGGATGCATATACGCACAATAGGCACTAGATCGGCTCAAGCATATATGTATTGCATATGAATGTATGTACATTTTAATTTTCTATGTATGGAAATGGGTGAATCATCATATGGATGTTGCATTTTGGTGAATGATTGTGCACACATATACAGCTTATATGTTATACTATGACTCTTTTGCATACATATTGGTTACATGGAAAAACATATATTGCATTAAAGAGGTCAACTGAATCAGTCGACCGCCTGATTTTGCATTAGTGTAGGGACATATACACACAACACCTTTGCATATATTCATACAAGCATGGGAAATTCTTAAGGACAATGGATGTCAGTGGGTGATGGATAACTAGATGGTTGTAGGTGGTTATTAGAATAATAACATTCTTCTTAACTTAGATATTTAGGGGACGAAATCCTTTAAGTAGGGGAGAATGTAACACCCCAAATTTTAATAAACTATAACCATACTGTAAAGACAATAAAATGAATATTATATAATTAAATATTCAGAATTAAGTAAAACCGACTTTACCTTGCCTTCGTCTCAGAATTCTAATTCAGATAGACCCAAGTTTGCGTAAATCGGATAATGTATGAAGAAGTTTGCAAATATATATATATATAAGAAGATTATTTATGAATAAATTCAAACCGATAAATCCGCGCAGGAAGCAACAGTCATGGGGTGACCCATGCCCTGCCTGGGTTGATCCATGGGTTGACCCAAGGCTAAGTGGGTCGACCCATGGGTCGGCCTAGTGTGTCGGTGGGTCGACTCACCTGTATGCAGGCTCGATTCTGAGTTCTGCGTCTGGATTGTTTAGTTTTTCGGGTTCATTCGCTGACTCAGCATTACGTGTAAGGCTTAGATTGAAAACCTAATATCTAATGGTGATGGATTGTCCTAGCTAGTTTATATAAAGGCATGCAACCTCATTTGTTCTACACGTACAAAAATCATTTTTTCACCTTCTTCCTCCAAACCCTTTTTCTGAGATTAATATATACGTAGAACTACTGAGGTGCTGCCCAAATATAAAATAGTAAGGACAATTCAGACTGCTCTATAACAACAAAAGGATAGAAATGAACTTTTCTACAATGACACACACACACACACACACATATATATATATATATATATAAAGAGATAATTTCTTCTTCACCAAGACCTGCTATGATTTTCATGTTATTTTTAGATCTGATACCTAGAAATATACCATGACAGTAAATAAAATTGGATCCAGGACATACAGTGCCTATAAGTTATACCTATTCTTTTACTGTTATTCATCTATGTCATTGTTATAGTAATACAAGTTCTTTTACAGTCAGTTGGTTAATTGGTAATGCGTGTCTATCTTCCTTTTCCTTATTTCTATTGTTTTAATTTATTTACAGTCTTGCCTATTGCCTATTTTATACAATTAGATTTGGTTCTATTCTTCTCCTTCTATTTTTTCCTTTTATTTACGCTAAGCTTAGGCCATTGAAAGCCTAGGCCATGTCCAATTTAAGATTGCGTATAATTAAAGTTGGGACAATAAGAAATGACATGAAAAGGAGAATATGGACATACTATGTATTGAGGACCTTTTGACTATAATTTATGAAATGGATAATATGCCTAAACTGGTACATGCTGTGATTTGGGAATATAACAAAAAGGGGATAATTTTCATAAACCTGTACATGTTGTGATTTGGGAAATGTAATTGAAAGGAATTATATGCATATGTATAAGCATATTAGATTTGACTTAATACGGACATTAAGTAAAGGACATGTTAAAATAATGTAAGCACCAGATGTAGGTTAGGTAAACTAAATTACAACAGTAATTATAAGCTTCTCGATAGGTGTTTGGTTTAGGAAGGGTTGAACACACATAATAACATGTAATATTACAACCAGGCTTATTAATGAACCTAAACCTTCTAGGTTAAACCTAATTATTAATAAGCTAAGAGGTCTCTCGTTCTACTTTTGTATCGGATTTTGGGGACTCTTAAATCCAAGTTACCTGGGGGCACAAGCTTATGGTATTTGTCTTAGGTCAATCTTCCTGTGTGGAACCCATAGTAGTCAGTATCCCCATTGGTGTTTTGTTTGAGGGTCTCGCACTAGGTGGGGGCCTGGGCATGCTTTACTGAACTGGATAGTAAGAGGTTCAAACGAGGAAGGTGGGTACATACACGTTCCGGCGGACTCGTAAGCGTGCATAGGTCCAATTAGGGAAATTAAGACGTTGTAACACCAGTAAATAAGTTTGTGTTATATAAGTTGCTGGGTTAGGGTGTGATACACCCTATTACCAGGGCTGACACAGGGTATTTACATGGTAGGGAGCCGATCGCACGGGCAGTAAATTGGGTAACACCTAATCCTACTATGTAATTTGGGTAACACCTAATCCTATTATGTAATTAGGGTAACACATAATCCTGTTATGTAATTTGGGTAACACCTAATCCTGTTGTTTCTGTTAAGTAATTAGGTTAACACTTCTTGTTCTTGTTATGTAATTCAGTCAACGCCTAATCCTGTTATAATACTATTGGTGCAGAAACCTGTTTTAGGGATATAAATGAGAAGCTTTACTCGATCACTGTTTATCCTGTTGTTATGTTTATCTTGTTTACCTGTTATCTTATATGCTACTTTACTTTCTCATCCAGTATTGTTTATTTGTCCTAATACCTCTATTTTATGCATATACCGAAAATCACTGAAACTCGCCAGGCTTTATGTCTTACCTTTTTGTTTGGCTTCTTCCCCCCCCCCCCACCCCCCCCCCCCCACCCCCAGGTCCCTAGAGTGGTAGCACTCCTCAGTGATTAGGATTTTCTCTTTCAGCTTAGATCTGGACTTTCTTAGATGTACCGCTTTGATTTACTTTCTACTTTGTTATGGCTTACCATGAGGGATATGGTTTTGTATTATTGCACTCTAATATTTTACATTATGAGCCAGATTTGAGATTCTTGGCTTTTGATGTAACTGGTTTGATGATGTAACCTAATTTAGGACAATGTTTTATTTTCAATAATAAAGTTGATTTTTCCGCTGCTTATTTCTATCTGTCTTGTGAAATTCTGTTACTGTTTACCTATTTCTCTTCACAAAACTTAATGCATTCTCTTATGAGTGACACTAACGGACGTGGGGTGTCATAGTTATAGCTCTCATATCGATCAAGCAGAGGACCGGAGAAATTTCGCTCTCTTTTTTGGAAAAGTTCAACACAAAAGTGGTGTCGATGGATCGACTAGAACTATTTATGGTACATATGGTTGTTGTATCCGGCATCTTGGATAGGTCGGATTTAAAGATCTCATTGTAGAGGGATCCATCGAGGGATCTTATCGAATACTATTTTGAAGTAGATAGATTTTCACGTGTAGTGGATGCAAAAATCAAGAAGGAAATTCTCGAGGTTAGCATGGCTTAGGGAGTAGGACTGTCCAGATCTGATAAAAGAAAAGACAAAGATAAGGGTAAGGTAAAAGCCTTAGTGAGAAATGATCAGAACACTCAACCGTGCAAAGATCCAAATTCTCTATATACAAAGAACTCGATTTCTCATTGGAGGACATCTAACTAGATACTCGTAAGATAACTCCATTCAAAAAACCACATAGAAGGGAGTTCATTCAAAAAGAATGGGAGTCTGGAAGACATCACCTGTTCCATGAGCTAAACGATTACGCTACAAAAAAATGTAGGCATTTACATGATAAATTGAGGAGCATGTCAGACGTGGAGAGTTGGCGCAATATGTCAAGACTCATATTGAAATGTGGAACAAGTGCAACTACGTACTATCCCTCGAAGCGGGAATTAGGGCTTTCAATGAATACCCGAAAAATTCGAATCTGTTCACATCCGCATTCGAAAAGAGGATAATATCCGATATCCGAAAAACTAGATGCGAATGCGGACATAGGCACATCCGCATCCAAAAATTATCCATCCGCTTTTTTCCATGATTATAGCTTAAAGTATGTGATTTTAACATATTTAAATATGCTATTTTTTTTAAAAAAAGTTGAAAGTCTACTAAACGCATGCTAATTGCTCAAAATTATATATTCTCAACACATTTATTTATATTTAGCACTCTAGTTATCAATTGGTTTGAAAAAGCTTAATATTACGCTAAAAAATATTCATTTATGTTCATAGATTCGTTGACCGTTGGCGAAGCAGAAAATTATGCGACGTCTGTCTGTATCCGCGAATGCGAATATCCAATATCCGAAAATGATTTCGGATGCGGATATGGCACTATCTGCATCCGAAAATATCCGTTCACAGCCCTAGCGGGAATGAGCCACGATCTGACTCGCGTGGATTAATCATCAGCTAAGGTGGATTGCTCTAGGTGGCATGGATATCTGACATTGTGGATTTTGGACATTTGGTTTCTTTTGATTTTGGTTTTGGTTTTGGTTTTGGATGGCTACGTCAGTCTACCCTTGTACGGGATTAGGACTGAATCCCTATGCATGCTCTATACCCGACAATAAATCATCCATCTCCGAAAATAATGTACTTGTAATTGAAAATGGCTAGGTTGGCTTACTCACATATGGGGTTAAGATCATACCCTAAGGCATACTCTACATCCAACGATAAACTGTTATGTTTTGTTTTAATTTTATAACACATATGACCTCTGATAAATGGATTTCCAAGCACGGATTATGCTTGAAGGGACGAGTTGTTCTATCAGGATTTGGAAAAATCACTCGATTATGGCCCGAGTATGGACTATACTCGGTATGGATTTCCAAGCATGGATTATGCTTGAGGAGCAAGCCTGTCCTGTCAGGCCTTGGCAAGACGGTTTGATTACGACTCAAGTATGGATTGTACTTGATTGGGTTCGAGTTATCAGGATTTGGAAGAAAAATTCACTTTGCTTATTGTAAGAGATTATACTCGCATTGGATAGGCCCGGCGAGGCCATGTATTTCAGACTTCTCGGATCTGGATCTCTTTTGTAATATGATCCGGAGAGATCGTGGGATTTCATGTAATACAATCCAGAGAGATCGTCGGATTTTATTGGTTTTCTTTTATATAATGCGATCTGGAGAGATCGCAGGACTTCCTTGGATTTTTGGATTTCTAATTGTCTACTAATACGATCTGATGCGTTCATAATTTTCTATTAATATGGTCAGTGCGATCATGAATTCCTGGTTTTCTCTTAATACGATCGGGAGCATTCATGGTTTTATGGTCTTCGATTATCGGATTTCTATCGGTACCTCTCATATTTCCTCTTATGGACTGTGACGACTTCTCCTAACCCCACACTAAACAAGAGGAATAATGCGCTGAAGGGTGTGCCGAGCAGCTATGGATGATCATCAGAGTAGGTAAACAATATCGAAACCTGTAATTAACTCACAGGATAAGGATAAAATATAATAGACATTATACAACACGTAGTGATAGTGAAGCAGAAAACACTAAATTTCATGACAACTAGAAAGTATTTCCCTTACACGTGGATAACAATAGTAGCGTTTGAACAATTTGCCTCACTACAACAATCATAGAAATAGCACACAGCGGAAACAAATACTACATAGTAGTAAAGATAGTACGCCAGCCTCTTGCTTGCCTCCGAGTAGCAACACCGTTCTCACTTAAGCTATCACTTGTCACCTGCTACTTAGTCTGCCCATCCAACAATCGGATGAACAACCCAAGGTAATAAGAGGAGACATAAAACCTTGAGTCAGACAACAGTCTTAGTGAGCGATAAAACAGTAACAAACTTCAACAATAAAGTATGTGAGAAGGGATAGATAAACATACTAATCTACCCACAATATCAGAGAAGAACTCAACCCTATCTTCCCCACATTGAACAGTGATAGCCTTTACTTTAAACCATTCAACCATTCATCCATGGAAACCATAACATTCACTCAATCATGGCAAAGCACTCATAACATCCAAATTATAAGTATCTCATGTAAACCATCCTAATCGAATTTAATATCCCCCAAGTACAAGCTCCAAAGGCCTAAACCAATATCAGACAAGCACCCAAGGAACGTCTCCTTCAACGTAGGACAACCTGCATGAGATGGTACAAACAAAACAACCAATCATCCATGACTGACTCGGGCTATCATCGCCAATCCTTCTTTGAAACCATCGTTAATCGTATGACAGCCAACCTTGCCACATGTCAAGGGCTAATGGTAACCCCAGTTCTAGCATAAACTCCATATGCCTTTCAACGATACGTATGTATGTCCAACCTTGACAACTAGGTCTTTCAACGATACCCAAAGTACTCGACCAGCAACCTTCTAGTCTTTCAGGTGCCCCCATTGTACCCCTGCTTTGAGTCTGCTAGAACTTACGACAACGTTGACTTCTCGGCCTTCGCATCTCTAGTTATCTAACCTTGACGATATTTCATAGCTCAAGCAACCTTCTCGAGCAACCATTATCCACCAACTCACGACCTTTGAGTTGTTGCCTCATTCGTTGTTCTATACCGATCAACGAACACCTTCCAACACTTCGAATATTCCCACTTGAATTCTTCTCGAAGTTACACCATCACCGAGCCAATTACATCACTGGCTGCAGTTAGGGTTCGGGGGGTTGCCCCCGAAAAATATATTTTTCAGACCTTTTTCTCCAAATCCGAGTCGTACCCGAAAAATGTACTTTTTCAGAAAATGACCCATTGGAAACAAACCATAGCATCATCACTATCAACCACAACGTTTAGAAGCGCCGTTGAAAACATAACCGATCAGGATATAGGCCGACACGATCAGTTCAGCTCGACCCTACCCAATTGCACCCTACGACCGACCCGATCCAACTCACCCATCCCTGGGACATGACCAACCCGATCCAATTGCACCCCACGACCAACCCAATCCAACTCACCCCTCCATGGGACATGACCGTCCCGATCCTATCACCAACATGATTAACCCGATCCGATCACCAATACGACTAACTTGATCCGATCATCAACACGACCGACGCGATCCGATTGCACAACATAACCGACCCGACATTGCATTTCATTACCTCAACTTCTGGACCGACCCGACCCATCTTGAATGGACCGACCCGACATGTCCTTCATTCTGACCGACCTATTCTGACTTGTTCTCCAAGACAAGATTTATGACCGACCCGGTCCACTTCCTGCACATCTCCAATTCTACCCCGATTTCGATCAAAACTTCGCCAAACGACGAATCCGACGAAACTGACTCAACCAAAATCATCAAACACAATCATAAACATGTCATAACATTGCTAACAACATGAATATGACGATTATCACAAAAATA
This sequence comes from Allium sativum, assembly GCA_030737875.1. Lineage (NCBI taxonomy): Eukaryota > Viridiplantae > Streptophyta > Magnoliopsida > Asparagales > Amaryllidaceae > Allium > Allium sativum. The sequence continues at coordinate 532,370,515 of CM060923.1, read as the reverse complement.
ATGTAAATATCACCTAAAACCATTAAATTGAACATATGATCAAAATGAGAGATCTAACTAACATAAACATGTGAAATGACATGAAATTAACGGGTAAAACTTGCTAAATTAGATCGTAGGGTGATACATATGAAAACGGACATATAATGGTGTAAATCTATGTTGAAACACTTGAATTTGATGAGAAAAATGCATAAACACTCATACACTTCATTGCATTCATGTAAGAGATGTAAATCACTCACTAATTTGTCGAAACAATCTAAAATCGATGAAAAAGGAATCCGGACAGCAAGCACCTTGCAACAAACACCTTGATCCGATGAATCCTTGCTCCAGTTGTCATAGAGCAAGCCTCCAATGGTGTAGATCTATGATTTCCCTCCTTAGATTTGGATTTTTAATGGTGGAAAGGTGTTAGAGGAGGAAGGAGATCAATGCCTCCAAATGAGAGAATGGGACAATAAACGTTTTCCCTCCACTCTCACCCCCTATTTATAGAATTCCATCAGCCCACTAATGGGCCTCCAAATTCAGCCCATTAGGCTCTCCAAACCTGAACATCCAACTAAAAAACCTTAAAACAGCGATTTCTCCCAAACCCCTGAGCCAAATCTTTAATGTGACCAATCTACAGAAAGACTATCATCAATTCCTTTCCAATGGCACAAGTCTCATCCTCTGATTCGACATGAGTCAAAAGTTATTCCCTGTACAAGACTGACAAGGGCAAAATGTTCACAAACAAAATCGGTAAAAACTATGGACTTGTCTCACATCCCCATAAGCAACCTATCAAAAGATGAGAATGATCCAACCCTTAAGGAATAAAATAAAAATATTTTACGATCTTCCAATACGTAAAATGCAGGTTGTTATATGGACTTCTAGATTTCAGTGTTATCTAAAACACGTTTTCCACCAAAAGACATGTTTTGGGTGGCAAGTGTTGACCTGTCTTTTTACATGGCAGTCACATTTCGGATTTCTGGCTATCGAAGTGCTCAGGACTTGAGCAAGGGATTATACGAGCCTGAACATGTTCGGCTGGAGCGTTGGATGTCATAAAGACTCGGGTTTTAGATGCATGCTATCTCCGGTTCAGCCAAGTTTCCAGTTCAGCTACCTTCATTCTGCCATGCCAAGCTTTATTTCCAGATCGGCATACCCAGTTCGGCCATGCCAAACTGAAAGAGGCATGTCTATATGACATGTCCCACTACTCCCACTCTGTATTATGGCCCAACCTACGATCTCAACCACTCTGAAGCGGTCTCCACGTGCCCATGCTGAACCAGATTCGACTTCTCCTATAAATACATGAATTTTAGCATTTAGTGGAGGATTCTAGTTTTTTGGCATCTATACGCAAGGATTTTGCTGCCTCTCGAACTTGACTCTTATCTCTCTACTTTCTTACTGAAAAACTAACTGTATTTATAATTGTACAGTATAATAAACGATAGATTACATCAAGTGGACATAAGCCTGATTGTCGAGCCACTATAAATTTTGTGTGTTCTTTACCTTTTCTGTTATCATGATTTGATATTTTGTGATTATTATTGGAATTTGGGTATTGTACTCAAGAGAGCCAAATTTTGAGTCAACAATATTGTACTCTGATTTGTGACTGAGATATGGTTTTCATTAGACATGCGGTTTGAAACTGAAATAATATGTGATTTTTGAAATAAACATTGTTTCAATTTTAAAAATGTTTTCCGCTACATTTATTATTTTATGTCTTATGAATCTTAATCTCTAATGTATGTCTTTATACTCATGGCGCTTCACATTCCTTAACATGAACTTACTTTGGGAATGTTAAAGGGTGCACAGTGTTTTAGATCCCACTCCTAAAACTCTAGTATCAACTTTCATTTTTATTTTTATTTTATTTTAACAAACTATTGTCACTTCCATAAACGATTGTTTTGTATTTTGTACTTTCAACATTGGTTACAAAAAATGATACAGTAAACGAGGGACGGAAGGGACGGAAGGAAGATTGAGGGGACGAGGAGGAGGTTGGAGGGACGATGGAAGGATAAGCTGAGTCTCTTCCTTTCATTATTTCCTAAAACATGGAAAATAAAAAAATTGTCTTCCGTTTTATATGTTAAAATTGTTCTTTAAGACAGTTATTTTTCACAGTTTATATATGTCGTTTCCAATTTTGTTAGGCGAAAATGGAAAACTAAAAAAAGTGAACCGAATGCACCTTAAACTTTTGGATTGATCGTGAAATTCAAAAAATACCTTATATGCAAATAAGTTGTCAAGGTACTAAAAAAAAAAAGGTCAAAAGTTTGAACCATTGCAAATAAATATTGAAATATATCTTGAAATGAAAATTTTGAAACCTAAATAAGATTATACAATCAAAATACTATTTCAATAAAAAAAAAAAAAAAATCCTTTATATTTTCCACTTAAACCTTTATTAGTATGGAAATTATGGATTTAATAGTTATATAAAGGGATTCCATATGCAGCAATTTAGGTGAGAAATACACGGTTACTTACAAGTCACTTCAAAGTAACTCACTTAGCATTTTTTTTCCATTATCCCCTACCTTTGTCTAGAATTCAAAAAAAAAGAAAATCTTTGTTAAAATTTTGTACAAACTAAAATCTTGGAAATCAAACATAGGATTCTTTTTTTCCTTAAATAACATTTGTCATACACATAGATTTTGATAATGATGTAATGATGTTGATTTTAGGTACGTCTACCACAATTTTTCAGCGATACCAGTTTGTTGATACCAAAAGTGATGGTGTCACCATGACTTCAACGTATGATTGGTGGAAATCAGACGGGTCCATATAGACCCCCTGATTTTCACCAATCGAATGTGTGAGTCACGGTGACACTATCGTGTTTGGTGTCAACGAACTCATACTCCAATTCCAGATACGTGCTCTATTCTTGTAGGCATATCAAATCAGTATCAACCATGTGGCTTTCCATCACTGGTTGCTTTTCACGCCGTTTTCGTGGTTGAATTTCACAAGGCCTTTGACCAAGTTATTCCCTTTTTGGGACGTATTCTCCGAACAACTTTACTCGCATTTTAATAGCTCAAATTAGTAGTTAGGAAATGTCTCAAATCAAAACTTCATCACTCATATTATGATAAACTGGTTGAGATTTTTATATATTTAGAACTTTCTTTTCTTTTCTTTTTTTTAATTTGTTTTAAGGAAAACCGACTGAATTCGTAAAACACTCCCTAATGCACATGCTCGGTCCGTTAGCACCACACAAGTAGTTGATCTTAGCATATGTACATGCTAAGCTCTTAACATGTATTCTTATTTCAAACCTAGGTCACTGTTATTAGGACGCAAAATCCTTAACCAATGAACTAGTGAGCTACCATGAACTTCAAATTTCAAAAACATTAACCTCCCAAGCAAAGTCCTTAAAATTTATTTTTCATGTTTCAAAACGCTTTCTTTTCGCTCCAGGAAACAGCTTATACATCAACATATAACAGCTAACAAGCAACAAAATTCAAAATTTCCATCAACCCATAACTCAAAACTTTGATAGACAAACAGGCCTTTACCCACTTTCCACAAATTCACAAACACTACCTACACATTCAAAGAAGAAAGGAAAAGAAGCCCAGAAACAAACACATATCTGCACACCAAACATGAACAACCTACCTACAATATGAACTCATGCATCTAAAGCATCATAAGAAGCAACCAACTCTAGGCCGCCTTTGGATCCGTCATAGCACAACTTAGAATCCACTGGCCTTACCTGCATGGACTCGCACAGCTCCGGGGACACCATATTCGAATACCCGCTTACATTGGAGCATCTCCAAGGCCTCTTATTCGTTACATCAAGAATGATGTTCGAGAAACAGATATTGCTGAATTCATCCCCTTCTATCCCTTCCAATGAACCCGCAATCCTAATATTTTCTCCGACTACATCTTCTATGGTTATCTTCTTTATGACTGGAAGAGCTTTGGAATCGTACCCGTCGTCCGGGTGCTCCCCGTAGTTGCTTTGAATTCGTATGGCAACGTCGACGTTTTTCATGTATATACCGGAAATGTGCACGTTTTTGACGTACCCACCTCTCCCTGGAGATGTTTTAATTCGAATGCCGTGTTTGGAGTCGAATACGCTGATGTCGTGCACGTGCACGTCCGAAATGCCCCCTGACATTTCACTGCCGAATGCAATGGCGGCACTTGTTTTTGTGCACGCGGTGATGCGGCGAATGGTGATATCGTGGCTTGGTCGACCGAAGTTCACTCCATATTCATCCCATCCACTTTTAATTACTACATTGTCGTCCCCTGTGTTGATGTAACAGTCTTCTATGCACACATTGTCAGATGAATCTGTTAAACAAAATATGTTTCAATGGCCTATATCTGAGTTATCAATAGACACACATATCCAAATATTAATGAAATTTCTACCCTAACATATACTGGAAATTATATATCAAAAATGAATTTAAATCGTGAATGATGTGTTCAAAAGGCACACTGAATAGTGTGTATGTATACTTATATTATAGAAACTTTGTTTGGTATATGTTTTTAACTTACATTTATGAATCTGAAGTGATACTGTTTTAATTGATTATTTTTTTGTAACGATAGAATTTGAAAAGTAGCTTTAGTGCTGGAGAAGCTCAAGTTATCACAAAAATAATTGGCAATGCAAGGAGTGAACTCTTAATATTTATACATAATTTATTTTATAAATTCTCCGATGTAGGACTTGTCTTAACACGTTCCCGCACATGTGACATATCCTGAGCCTAATACGTGGATTTTATTGGATGACATGCACAAGTGTTGTCTTAACACATTCCCGTACATGTGACAAATCCTGAGCCTAATACATGGATTTTATTGGATGACGTGCACAAGTGCGACAGTTATGTGCACACGAACTAAACCAGCTTCGATACCATGTTAGAGAACCCCAAATTATCACAAAACCAATTGGCAATATAAAGGGCGGACTCTTAATATTTATACAAAATATATTTTATAACTCCCCGATGTGGGACTTGTCTCAACATTTAGTCAAGGACTTGATTCATAGAATGAGTTTTCAATACATATTTGAAATCAAATCGGAACCAGAAATTGATTCAAATCATGACTGTTTGAAAACAATGTCACCATATTCATTCAAATGAGTATTTGCCGAACTTATGGAATTTCCTACTCTACCTCTTTATTTATACAATTATCACAACTACATCTATATTTGACACAAAATATATCAATGTTCCTAACATTTGAAAGCATCCTCAATTTATGGCAAGCTACGAACGTACTGAATGTTGATGGTAGGAGCAGAGAGTTTGAGAATCGAATTTTTTTAAGAAAAATACACTTTGAATTCAGTTCAAAATTACCAGGATCAATTCCATCAGTATTTGGAGCATTGGGCGGGGCTACAATAGTCAGATTCCTGATAACTACCTGACTGTGCAATAAAGAGTTTTCCAAACTTATCTCAAGCACATAAATATAGGAAATTGAAGTAGCAGCATAAGAACCAACTAGAATATGTAGAAAACAAACCTGCAATAGACAGGATGGATTGCCCAAAAAGGGGAATTCTTGAAGGTTAGATCTGATATTACAATGTTGGTCGAATACATGAGCTCAATTAGATGAGGCCTGGTGTAGTCCAGAGTCTTATTACTAAAAGAATCCCACCAAACATTACCCTGCCCATCAATTGTTCCATTATCACCTGCAATATGACAGCTATATTATGAATCTAATACATATACTCATAACCTGAAGTTCAACTGCGTAAAAGGTGCTCAGGTAAACACGTGAAAATTCATTTTGGACTAAAAGAATATATGATTATGAATCCATGTTATAATGGAGAGAATTAAATGCATGGCATCACTAACACAGATACGACATTGCAAGCATTCAATTTAGTTTGCCTTTTGTGTGTAGGATGAAAAAATAACTAAAATTTCCAGCGTTCATACATACATGACTGCCAAAATAGCCATTTCAACAATATTTGTGCCTTACCAAATTTGAGGAAAAAGAAAAAGCAAGTCCTTGTCTGTTTGGAATAAAACTAGTGTGATATATTTAAATACCAGATGGCATCCTATTATCAAAATTGAAAACTTTAGAATTAGTGCAGGCATAATACTTTGCTTCTTCAGGTAGTAAATAGCGTGAGCAAACATAAATGCATAAACATGAATTCAACAAAATGGATAATGATATAAAACCATACCTGTGATTATGACATCAGTGAGATTATATCCATATATGAGGCTTTGATGTCGTCTACCTGGTAACTCTCTACCTCTCCCATATGAAGGCAAAGGATCAATCACTGGCCAATGAGATGGATCCTGGTAGGAAAGCAGTTAACATAAAGTAGTAAATATTTATTAACTTCCAAAATTATGTGATGACACACACACACTATATATATATAGACACACTCACTCTATATATATATATATATATACATACACACACACACTCACTCTATATACACACACACACACACACTCTATATACACACACACACTCACTCACTCTATACACACACACACACACACACACACACATTCACATTTTAGTTATTAGATCACATTGATTGCGTACAAGTTCTAATAATTACCCTAAATATGCAAATGTAAACATCATAAGTACACTTCTAATAACGATTCCCACGTGCAATTTGACACGTTTCCTCTCATTTTAAAATATTGGTTAATAGACGACAAAGATACACAATTCCAAAACTTGAAGATAGACAGTGTAGAAACATAACCCTACCCCACAAGATACATTCAAGCCTTGTTTTAATTTTCTATATCCGAGGAACTTAGCATCGCTTACATGCATTATGATTTAGTGAGATTTCTTTCAATATCAAAGTCAAAATTTTAACTCCAATTATTGTCATAGCATTGTAAAAGTATTTGTAGCAATCGTTGTGCACATAAAAACAATCTGTCTAAAATGGTACATATATAATTTTGTCAAACTCATACGGATTACAGCATTACAATTTACAGCACAAGATAATTTTGCTACTCCTTAAAGCCATTGATATAAATGCTCCATGAACAAAATTGACAATAAACTCATGAATCATCCTATTATACTGCGTAAGCAGCAAAATTGTCGTTTCATTGGCAGAAATAAACAAACTGAACTGCTTATATATGCATACCAAATTAACAAAACTTACAATGCATAACATCAGCAAAATCAACAAGTAACCGAAACAAGACTTAAACTTACAGTTGATCCAATAATTACAGCATCTTTGTCCAACGATAGCGTTAAATGACTTGTGAGAATGATACTTCCGGTCAGCCACCGCCCAGCGGGCACAAACAGCTGAGCTCCACCTTTATCAGCAAAGGAGTTAAGGTAAAACAAAGCATTCTCAAATGCTTTAGTGTTCAGAGTCACTCCATCTCCCACAGCACCGAATTCAGTAACTGTGACACTGTGCGGTCGATTTACTTTTGAATTTTTTGCATTTACACAATTGTGATCTTCTTCTGTAAATGCCCATTTTACTTCACTTATTGCAACAAGAATTCCAACTAGTTTGAATAGCTAAAAGAAGAAATAAATATCAAAATTGTTAGAATGAGTGCTTTTGTTCATAATGCTGAATTCTAAGCAGGATGAAAATTCAGAACCCCAACAAGATCTATGCATGAAAACCCTCAAAATTGGAGACTTCTTGTAGAATGAAACATCTAAATTATTTAAACCAGCTACAAACAACATCAAATCGAAAATTACAGTTCAACTGAAATTTTTGAAAAGGAATAAAAAATGCAGCATATAGATTTTCGTACCAAAAATCAAATTGTTTATATAATTTTACAGTAATTGATCAGGAACAAGACGATTGAACATGCAAATCACTATGAAATTGAATACATAGCACAAAATGAGAAAGGAAAAGTGAAAGTACTTACAATAGCAGAACTCCTCATATGATTCAAAGATCTGCAAAACCCCGGTTATTAAATTCGAAAAAATTTCGCAGCCAACAAATCAAACCGATTCTTTATTCGGAAATTGCTGCAAATGCTTTATTAGTTGTCGAGGAAAGGAACAGTGATAATAATGAAAAGCGAAAGGAAACAGTTATGCTTCTGGACATGGCTTTTTGTCTCCTTTTGCTGCTTCTCTCATGCTTGTTTACCATTCATTTCAGTGTATTGTTTTTATTTAAATTTATCCTGTAAATCTTAAAAAACAAAAAATAAAAAGTTTTATTTGAGTTTGAGCCCTACATTCTGATTCATGTTCAGTCAAACATAATGCGATAAAGGCTTTGCATCCTAGAAAAAGTGAAGCCATTTTCTCAGGTGCTCGTGAATAGCTTCATAAACCCAAATTGTTCTTTATGCTAAATAAATAAAAGTGTGGATTTTCACCTATAAAGGACTAATTTATTTAAAATAACAAGTTTTAAGGATATATTTTAAAAAAAATAAGTTTTAAGAATAATTAACAGAATTTTTTTTTATCCTTTTCAGTTATGTAGAAATAATGATAAATGAATTTATTATCTTTAGTTACATAAAAAATAATGATAAATGAATTTAACATTTTCCCGTATAGCATAAAAAGATAAAGGAATTTATGTTTTTTCTGTAAAATTGTTCTTAAAACTTATTATTCGGTATTGTTGTCCTTTAAACTAACCATTCAACCTAATTTCCACTAAATAAAATATATGAAGGCACAAAAAATTGATGGTTTAGTTTTAGTTCACTTGTATAGTTTATAGGAGCGTGCATTTTTATTCTACTACCTCTTAACAATCATTCTTAATCAATTACTAATTGCTATGAGTAGAATAATATTAAAATAGGTGGTAATCTATTTTGGTTGATACATTTTAGCTGATCATATCTATTTAGATGGAGATACATGTCAAACACAAGAGAAGTAGGTGATACTTATTAAGTGGCAAGTATTTTGCAGCTTTGAAAAAAGGGGTATATTTTACATTTGGTTACATGATAATAAAGAAGTTAAATTTTATGAAATCTAATAGAAAAACAGGTATTTTATTATAAATATGAGCAAAATCAGTAGAAGTGATACAAAATGTCTAAGGAAGCGATATATTCGTGAGAGAAAACTTAATGGTTCATAAAATATATTAACAGAATATCATTTATGATACATTTATCAGCGTAAGCAAAATTAGATGGTATATATAGCTCATCGTTGCCTCCAATATATGAACTATGAATGTTATAGCACCAGCGCAATTTGAGCTCATTTTCCTTTCTATTATATTTCAATGATTTAACATAGGGTAAGAATAGTATTGTAAACATTTTTACGAAATAAAGCATGAAAGATCTAATTCAAATCCAATAAATTTGGAGTTAATCATAAGTATGAGGTGAATAATTATATTTATAGATGGCAGGATAACAAAATTAATGGAGGTTTAATATATTCACCCCAATAGTAAAACAGATGATCATAATCAATTTGCAACACAATGTGCATTCATTAATGGTTTGCAGAATGTCTATGACCCTTGCAGGTTAAGTACGGTAATTTTGCATCAGGAATCCTCTTCGAAAGTACTTTCAAACTAATTAATTCAGATTGTAATCCAAAACAATTTAAGATATACAATCTTTCAAAAATGACTTTAATTGAACTAATCTGCATATGCATATAGTAATAGTAGCTACCTTTCCAAATTTCAAACATGTATTCCCCACTATCCATATTAGAAATGGCTATTAAGTCGTCAATTGGAAAAATAATAATTATAGTTTAAAATTATGCAATGTACATTGAATGCACGTAGAAAACCAATATAACCTATCAAGATTATGAGAGATATAATTTTTATTAATTAATGAAGTATTGCTTGTACAATATGATGATTTTTACAGATTGTTACCTAACGGCAACAATGTTGGAAAACAGGAAATATTGTAAAACAGGAAATAAATGTAGATGGCTAAGCCCAATACAATGTAAAATGTGTTGTATGACTTTGGTTCCTCTGGGCTTCGTGGATATTCGAAACCATATGTGATATGGGTGAGCTTACATTCTCCAATATTCCCACTAAAGCTCGGTTAGGGTTTCCGTTGTTTTCATTTTCTTCTTTCTTCTGTTCGATTCTTCTTTTTGACACTGAAATTGGTTGGCTTGTTGATGATTCTGGTCTGTTAGCCGGGTCTAGTTTCCTCCCGCAGCTCTTGTATTCGTCGATTTATAGTTCTTTTCTTAATTTAGTGAAATTGGTATTCGATAAGGGTTTTGTTAAAATGTCTGCTTTTTGAAAGAAGGAAGGTATGCGATTTACTTCTAGTTGTCCATTGATAACTCGTTTACGAACGAAGTATAGATCAAGTTCCATGTGCTTTGTTCGTGAATGTAATATTGAATTTGCGGTGAGTGAAAATGTGCTTAAATTGTCACATCATATTATTGATTTTCTGCTAGTTTTGACTTTTAATTCACTGAATAATGACTCGATCCAAATGATTTCTGATTTTGCGCTAGCTACGCTTCTAAATTCTGCTTCTATACTTGAACGAGATATTGTTGTTTGCTTTTTAGCGCACCACGAAATTGGATTGTCACCCATGTAAACGCAATATCCTGTGGTAGATTTCCTGTCATCTAGATCATTGGCCCAATTTGCATATGCAAATCCAGTAATATTTAAGTTTTTGCCGGCTTTCATGCTTAGTCCATAGTTCATCGTTCCTTTTAGATAATATAGAATTCTCTATATTGCTTTCCAATGTTCAGTTGATGGATGTTGCATATACTGACATACTTTATTCACACTGAATGCTATGTCTGGCCTTGTAACAGTGACATATTGCAATGCACCCACCACATTCTTGTATTGTTTGTCATTTGAGATTGCTTCTCCTTGATGCTTTGTTAGGTTTAAGTTGCTTATCATGGGTATGCGTAGTGCATTTGCTTTATTCATTCCACATTTATTGAATATGTCTGATATGTACTCCCTTTGACATAGATGTCGTTCTGAATTTCAGTTTCTTCTGTCATTTATCCCCAAAAAATGATTTAGTTCCCTTAGATCATTAATAGAGAACTGGCTATCAAGTTGCATGACCAGTTTGTTTATCTTCTCTTTACTATTGCCTATCACAATAAAATCATATGTATAGATTAATATTTAAATAGTAGTATTATTAGAAATCTTGGTAAAAAGTGAATTATCAGATCTGGTTGGTTGGAAGTTTAATTAAGTCAACACATATTTGAGTTTGTTGAACCAAACTCTAGGAACCTGTTTTTAATCCATAGATGGTTTTGTTGAGCTTGCACACCGTGTTGTTATTGCCATTGCTAATGGGTTGTTGCATGTATACTTATTTTTCTAGAACAACATTGACAAATGCATTATTCACGTCTAGTTGTCGGATTTTCCAGTTGTTATGTAGTGCTATTATTAGAACAATCCTAAATGTGGTTGGTTTGACAACTAGAGAGAAGGTTTCATTGAAGTCCATTCCATGTTCTTGTGTGTAACCTTTGGCTACAAGTCTTGCTTTGTATTTCTGTATTATGCCATCAGGATTTTTCTTAATCATGTAGGTCCATCTGTTGCCCACTATATTTTCATCCTTTGGCTTTTCTACTAACTCCCAAGTTTTGTTTTTCATGTGAGCATTGATTTCTTCTTCCATGGCTTTCTTCCAGTTGATATTATAAAGTACTTGTTGCAAACTTTCCGGTTCTTCATTTTCCAAATTTATTGCATATACTTTTGGCTTACAGATTCTACTTTTTGATCTTGTAGTCATGTGATGCACTGCTCTTTGACTTGTTATTGTTGTTGCAACTTGATCTTCAGTCCATCCCTCTTGACTTTCAGATGTTACTTCTGCACTTTGATTGTGTTGTGTAGAGTTAGCATTTGATTCTGAAGATTCACGTTTAGCTACAAGCTCATGATCTGCACTGTGATCATGCATGCCGTGTTAAGGGCCAGATATGTACTGGTCTTCTTTCTCGTTTTCTTGATATAATGGTATGTTAGATATTGAAAATGGGGGTTGTACACTTTTTGGGTTTTTTAATTGTTTTACTGGCAAATGGAAACACTTGTTCATTGAATACAACATGTCTAGATACAATTATTTCACCATTGCTAGTTAAACATTTGTAGCCTTTTTGGTTATTAGAGTATCCTAAAAATGTATAGGGAGAAGACCTAAATTCTATCTTATACTTGTTATAGGTTCTTAAATGAGGGAAGCACAGGCAACCAAATACTTTTAGCATTGAGTAATTTGATTTTGTACTAAATAATTTTTCTGTAGGGTATGAACCAATCAACACTCTGCTTGGTAGCTTGTTGATGAGATATACCACTGTGTTGAATGATTCAGGACAAAATTTTAATGGTAGTGTTAACACTGTTAAAACACAGTTCAATGCACCGGGTCGGTCTGTTCTTTAAAGCATTGAATCAGATCGATCAGTATCGAAGAACTGGGTCGGTCAGTTGCACTACATCGGATCAGTCAGTACCTCAGGACTAGGTCGGCGACAACTGGGACGACCATAATTAAAAAGACATGGTAACATAAATGCCATATACACGTGAACCCTCTTTACCATACAAAAGAGCAACGTGTGTCATAGCCCAATATATTGCTACATGGACTCATGACAATAGCTAAACACGTGAATGCATGAGGAGTTAACAAGTACATGTTGGTTCTTTTGTATATCTTCAAGATAGATTGGCATAATTTACTACACTAATGGATCGGCCCTCACTAGTTTATAACAGTTGGATCGGCCATCTTGGCATCATTTGAAATATGTTGTACACCGCTACATGGATGGCTTCAACAAGCACCATGGCCACACATTCGAAACGTGTTGTTATAATAACAAGGGTGGTTTAAACATTTCCATGCATACTTGATATTTGAAGTAAAAGGGAAGGCCACGTCATCAGGAAGAGCACGCATGCCCAAAGCAGACACATGGTATCACATTAGAGCAAATGACAAAACAGAAAACTGGATCGGGCACTGCACATAACATTGGATCGGGTCCATTCAGCCAAAATGAAAGTGAATCGGCACCATGTATTTGAAATGGGTCAGTTCAACATAAAAAGCGAAAGCTCAAAACAGAAGTGGTGAATTAGTGGATCAATACAGAAGATTAATACGGTGGCATATAGGTAATTAATTGGAAAATGGTTCGGTCCCATTTTGTCTGCAAGTGAATCGGTGTATTCATATCAAAATGGATCGGTACATAACATGAAGATTGGATCAGAATAGTACTCATGCAAATGAATCAGTACCTTAATGCAGAAGAGGGATCGGTTATATAATTATAAACTGGACCAATATATTATAATAAAAAGTAAAGCAGCGGCATTTCTGTAAATAACTAACACCCGATCCAAGTTACTGCCTGATCCAAGTCTACCCCGATCCAACTTTATGCCCGATCCAATACCGTGCCCGATCCAAGTCTATCCCAATCCAACTTTACGCCCGATCCAATATCATGCACGTTCCAAGTTACTACCCGATCCAAACTCCATACTCTATAATTACAAAACTGCCACTACCTTCAAACTTCTTCTATATATAGCCCCTTGCTCCACAATTCAAGGGACCGATTTCTTGACCCCGAAGGGCTGGCTAAACCATTCCAACACTTCTCTAAAAGCTTCAAAAACATCATTAATGGCTTCCTAACTTTGCTTGATCATTCTCCAACAACATGAATATCAAATAAATCCATTTCTCCGTTCAAAGTTGATCTAACTCGATTCTAATGATCTTTAATCGCTATTAGCTATCTCTAAAAATCTGGATCTAGCGCAAACTTCATCGTCAAATCGAGAAAAAGCACCTACATGCTAAAGTGGTCGACTATTCACACATCCTCCATCATGAAGATAGAAATCCCTACAATTTCTTGCCAAATTCAAGTGTAATTAGATCATAAAAATGAGAAAAGTGAGAAATGGATGTATGAGAGGTTTCATGTGTGTTGTAAAGCAAAATTCCATAGTGAGAAGTGATTGAAAAATAGACGTAGATTCATGGCGAATCGAACCACTATAAAAATCTTGTGTCTTTTACTTGTCTTTCTCCGTTTATTTTTGCGATTGTGGCCCTTTTTAATTTCTAACCATAATTCGTGAAGTGTGATTTCACACCCTTGGTGTTGATTCCAATTTTAAGATCAATATTTGGCGCCCACCATGGGGCCGCCTTCGCTTCTCCTACCTCCTCTCACACTCTCACAAGGTTAAATGCTTTGCCATTAAAGTTCTAAGTCGCATCCTTCTTCAAAATTATGGCCAAGTCTAAGAAGACCGTTAGCAAAACCATGGTAGACGCCGATGATGTTGCTAATGAAGAAACACCGCTCGCAAACCGCTTCGAAGTTGGCGAAAATTCAGAAGGCGGAGCCGGTGTGACTAGAAATGAATTAAAAATCGCTATTGCCAACATCAACAATCGAACGGATGCCTCTACTAAAATGATGATGGAGAAACTTGATGCCATTCTTAACGCTCAGTCAAATCCAACCCCTCCGAAAGGTGCATGTGGATCTCGAAGAGAATGATAAATCGCTCGCTTTCGATCATAACCGCAACGACAATATGGAAGACGATTATGATTGGGCAAGTGACAAGGACGAAGCTAACATCGAAGAATTGAGATCAAAAGCTAAGAATCATTCCAAAGTGGATGCTCGATAGATCGCTAACCATATCACGGGGGCACCCCCTCCTCGAGAAGGCAAAGCACCTAAGCTCTCTAATCGAGATCATATGCCTAGACAGACATTTGGTAGAGAGCTCAGCTTCACAGAGCGCCATAACACCAAAGAATACATTTCGGATATGATAGAAGAGGCATGAAATAGAATCAAGCTAGCGAAGACAACGAAGGAGAATGGGACTTCTCACCCGATAGGACTCCGTTTACCGAAAGGATCCTCGAAGCAGAATGTCCAAAGAAATTTAACCCTCCGACTTTGCCTCCATACAACGGCCTCGTTGATCCCGACTACTTCCTATTCAAATATGAGTGGCATATGAGCGCAGCTGAAGTGACTGATGAAATGAGATGCACCTACTTTCCCCTTTATCTAGAAGGTGCTGCGTCATTATGGTTTTCAAAGCTACCACCCAAATCCATAGACCATTTCTCCGACCTAACCAAAATGTTCAAGGAGTAGTTCCGCTTGTATGCTACCAAAGCCAAGGATGCTATAACTCTCTCAGCAATAAAGCAGAAGCCAGGGGAAACTATCAAAGCCTCCCTCAGTCGATTCAATGTTGCCTTGTCTGAAGTGAGGAATCCAGAGCCACACATAATTCTCATGGCTTTACTCGACGCTATAGACAAAGCAAGCGAATTCAGGAAGTGGATATAGATGAAGGAACCAACTACGCTTGACAAGTTCTATAAGAAAGCGGAAGAGTACATGAGGGTGGACGATAATCCTATACCTCTTCAGATCATTGGTGGTAACCAGCTCCTTGAAGCTACTAAAAGTGCAGTTATCCAACCTAATCAGAAGAATACGCAGGGGCAGAAGCGAGCCAACAATGGAAACGACAACAAAGCTAATAAAAAGTTTCATCCTCTTGACTCGTCTGATTTAACACCTCTGAATGATACTCCCGAGAACATTTACCTTGCTACAAAGGATGTAGAAGATTATCCTTAGCCTCGGCCAATGAGAATGAATGACCATCTGACCAAATCTGGTAAGTTTTGTCAGTTTCATAACTAGCCAGGCCACAACACCAATAAGTGTAGACAACTGAGATCATTGATCGAAGAGCTAATTAAGAAGAACCGTTTGCAACAGTATGTAAAAAATTCTCAAGATGCAAATCCTTTTGCGACTACCCAAGGGCAAAGGGCATCAAATGACCACTCTGATCCAAGCAACGTAGCTGTTGCTCACACTATTCCAAGGCTGATAATCAACTTATGACCGTTGATGATGGTCTAATATCGACAACTCAAAATAAGCAATCTCTATCGCATTTACTGTACTTCTCGCATTACTTTACTTTAGTTATGTTCTACTTTCTTGTAAATATTATGTAATGATTTACATGCATTGTACCGAACAATGGGATTATGAATGGAGTATTACTTGCCTGTATAAATTTTTGTCTTGCCAAATTTATACGAAAATTTGCTAGCAGACTATTTCTCATTACAAGCTATCCGGCGAGCGCTTGCTTCCTTATAACCCGACCAAGTGAGACAACCCCAATAACACCGATTCAATGGCAGGTCGAGGAAGTCCAGATAAGTCAAACGCCCAGGAATTTAGCAAGTAGCCATGGATCCAAAACCTTAAAGGTTTGCGGGAGTCTAGGGCACCTCAGTTAGGCAGCGATCACTTACCGAGTTAAGTGACTCCGACCGATGACTGAGGTTCGCTCTGCATATCGATGCAACCTTAACCTCTACCTCATGGTTCATGGAGGTCCAGGATGCTTTAGTCAGAAGCGATCACTTACCGAGTTAAGTTACTCCGACCGATGACTGATCACCGCTCCGTGAATCAACCTTGACCTTTACCTCATGATTCATGGAGGTCCAGGATGCCTCAATCGGGCAGCGATCACTTATCGAGTTAAGTGACTCCGACCGATGATTGATGCCCGCTCCACGGATTAGCTCAACCTTACCTCATGGTTCATGGAGGTACACGATGCCTCAGTCGGGCAGTGATCACTTATCGAGTTAAGTGACTTCAACCGATGACTAATGTCCGCTCCATGGATCAGCTCAACCTTACCTCATGGTTCATGGAAGTCCAGGATGCCTCTGTTGGGCAGCGATCACTTACCAAGTTAAGTGACTCCGACCGATGACTGATGCCTGCTCCATGGATCGGCTCAACCTTAAACTTATCCCAAAGGTTCGCGGGAGTTCGCACTGCAAAATGATGCAACAACCAAAAATCATTTCCATAAAGAAAGCAATTGCTCTACAGGGAAAATAAACAACGCTCAATGAGCTCCATCTTGTTGACTCAATCGACAGGAAAAGACACAACGTTGGATTAAAATGACCTCTCCAAAACACGAGGCATTCAAAGGAATCTCCAACGTCAAAACTGATCAACAAAGCAAACAAATATTGAGCTATAGAAAAAATTCTTCTCGTAATGAAGACTGGTGATGACCTCCAGAGCCGGGGCACCAATAATCAATTTCTCCGAAGAAAAGCAGAGAATAAATCACCAATACATATTTCTTAAATGAAAAGTATCAAATACCATCATTTAAGTCATTAAAATGATAATGTTTGAAATCCATAGTCGGCACTAGTCGATTAGCAGATTTTAAGCATTAAATGCGAATTCGAATTCGAATATCGTATTTGTACAGATAATATTCAGTGAGTCATAAACCGCTGAGTAGAGCAATTCTATACAGATATTTTATTCAATTCAAAATGAAATTCACTATATTTCATTCTCTAATGATTAACTAATCCTCTATCGATACGGACAACCGATAGTGAAGTATAAGTCCAAAATTGCACTAAAGTTTGTTTTAATTACAGAACAGGCAACATGCAACACGAACCATATGAATTCAAAGTATGGTTTGCCATAGCAAGGCCAAAAGCTATAACTGGACCTCAATATAGAGTATATCAACAACAGTGTTTATTTCAAAGCCTGCATTTCTTGCAAGCAAAAAATACAAGCTTCGAGGGGCAAATGTTAACACTGTTAAAAAACAGTTCAATGCACCGGGTCGGTCTGTTCTTTAAAGCACTGAATCAGATTGGTCGGTATCAAAGAACTGGGTCAGTCCCTTGCAATATATCGGATCAGTCAATACCTCAGGACCAGGTCGGCGATAACCGGGATGACCATAATTAACAAGACATGGTAACATAAATGCAATATACACGTGAAACCTCTATACCATACAAAAGAGCAACGTGTGTCATAGCCTAATATTTTGCTACATGGACTCATGGCAATAGATAAACACGTGAATGCATGAGGAGTTAACAAGTACACGTTGGTTCTTTTGTATATATTCAAGATAGATTGGCATCATTTACTACACTAACGGATCGGCCCTCACTAGTTTATAACAGTTGGATCGGCCATCTTGGCATCATTTGAAATATGTTGTACACCACTACATGGATGGCTTCAGCAAGCACCATGGCCACACATTCGAAACGTGTTGTTATAATAACAAGGGTGGTTTAAACATTTCCATGCATACTTGATATTTGAAGTAAAAGGGAAGGCCATGTCATCAGAGAGAGCACGCATGCCCAAAGCAGACACATGGTATCACATTAAAGCAAATGAAAAAATAGAAAACTGGATCGGGCACTGCACATAACATTGGATCGGGTCCATTCAGCCAAAATGAAAGTGAATCGGCACCATGTATATGAAATGGGTCAGTTCAACATAAAAATCAAAAGCTCAAAATAGAAGTGGTGAATTAGTGGATCAATACAGAAGATTAATACGGTGGCATATAGGTAATTAATTGGAAAATGGATCGGTCCCATTTTGTCTGCAAGTGAATCGGTGTATTCATATCAAAATGGATCGGTACGTAACATGAAGATTGGATCGGAATAGTACTCATCCAAATGAATCGGAACCTTAATGCAGAAGAGGGATCGATCATATAATTATAAACTGGACCGGCATATTATAATGAAAACTAAAGCGGTGGCATTTCTGTAAATAACTAACACAAGATCCAAGTTACCACCTGATCCAAGTCTACCCCGATCCGACTTTACGCCGATCCAATATCATGCCCGATCCAAGTCCACCCCGATCCAACTTTACGCCCGATCCAATATCATGCCCGATCCAAGTTACTACCCAATCCAAACTCCACACTCTATAATTACAAAACCGCCACTACCTTCAAACTTCTTCTATAAATATCCCCTTGCTCCATAATTCAAGGGAACAATTTCTTGACCCCCGAAGGGCTGGCTAAACCATTCCGACACTTCTCTAAAAGCTTCAAAAACATCATTAATGGCTTCCTAAATTTGCTTGATCATTCTCCAACAACATGAAGATTAAATCAATTCATTTCTCAATTCAAAGTTGATCTAACTTGATTCTAATGCTCTTTAATCGCTATTAGCTATCTCTAAAAATCCGGATCTAGCACAAACTTCATCGTCAAATCGAGGAAAAGCACCTACATGCTAAAGTGATTGACGATTCACACATCCTCCATCATGAAGATAGAAATCCCTACAATTTCTTGCCAAATTCAAGTGTAATTAGATCATAAAAATGAGAAAAGTAAGAAATGGATGTATGAGAGATTTCATGTGTGTTATAAATCAAAATTCCGTAGTGAGAAGTGATTGAAAAGTGGATGTAGATTCATAGCGAATCGAACCACTATAAAAATCTTGTGTCTTTTACTTCTCTTTCTCCATTTATTTTTGCGATTTTAGCTATTTCTAATTTCTAACCATAACTGGTGAAGTGTGATTTCACACCCTTGGTGTTGATTCTAATTTTGAGATCAATAGGTGGATGAGCTTGAGCTAATAATGTAAGCCCAGTCCCTACAGTATGCCCGTGTTTCCTTTCAACTAAGCTTTTTTGCTCAGATGTGTGGGGGGCATGTTACTCTGTGAATTATTCACTTTTTTTGGAAATATTCACTGAGTGGTTGGTACTCTGTTCCTCTATCCGACCGAAGGATTTTCAGTTTGTGACTTGTAGCACCCCATAATTTTAAAAACACTATAATAATAAACTAAGTAACTTAACTAAATATTGGGAATTAAGTAAAACGGACTATATCATTGCGTTCGTCTCGGAATTCTGCTTAAGATAGACTCCGAGTTTGCGTAAATCGGACAACATATGAAGAAGATATTAAGATTTGAAATTTGTATACATATAAGCAATATATATATAAAAACCAGTCCAGAAAATCAAAATCAGAAGGCGGGAAGGCACGAGAAATCAGCCCGTTAGGGGTCGACCCCATGCCCTATGGGTGTCGACCCATGGGTCGACCCCGGGGTCGACCCCACCCATATATGAGGCAGATCCATTCTATGAACGTGGACTTGTTTCGTGACCAGATTCATTGACCGTAGGCTATAAATTGGACCTCATTTCTATTGTTTTATTCATCAAAAAAATAGAGACAACGAGGTGTCGACCCAACTCAGATTAAATTAGCCTATTCTTCTGCAACAACAACTAATAAGAATATTAGAATATCTGCTACAACATCAACAATCATTTCTCTGTTCCTTAGATCCAGTCATAGTGAGTTTATGTTATTTTTTGATATAAACATTTAATAAGTAATCCTGGCATGTTTATAAGGTTGGATCTAAACTTGTGCCTGTTAATAACCTAAACCATAACTAATCCGGTCTACCATTATTTGTACACCTAATCTACTGATTAGTTCTTATATGCATATTCCTGATATGCTTGTTCTGTTATCATGCCTAATTTTTTCATCATATGCCCATTCTGCAACTATGCCTATTTCTGTCACCGTATGTCTATTTAGTTAGTATGCCTATTTCTGTCATCATCTGCCTATTTTGTTATTATGTTTATTCCTGTTCTCTTTTCTCCCTCCTTCCCTCTATATTTTTATAGTTAGGATACCTTGAGTATAAGCCTACCGCTGAAATATGCGAATGAACAAAATTGGGAATGGTTGGGAATTGTATTAGAGCATAATTTGTATTGTCAAACATGACTGGGATTTAGAGGCATAATCTATACCTAAACCTAAACCTAAAACGTTAATTTGGGGCATAACTTGTATCGTGGACATGATTAAGATTTGGGGCATAACCTTGGATGAACATGAAAAATTGATTAAGAATGAACATTCATAAATTTACAGTAATAGAAACTGTAACCGTACTTAAACACGAGGTTAGATTGCACTTATGGTGGAAGTCTACCCGGAACCGCCCAGCAAATCTAGCATGCACAAGTGGTTAATCTAATGTGAGGGGTCTAGTGCGTAAATGTACACGTAACGGTGCTAAGACATGAGGTTAAGTCCAACTTGTGGTAGAAGTCTTCCTGGAACCGACCAACATATCTAGCATCCATAAATGGTCAACTTAATGTGAGAGGTTTGGTGCATTAACATTCATAAATGGAAAATGATAATAATTTGTTAACCTGTAATACTTAACCTATTTGAATCTTTCGGGGTTATATGAACCTGTCGAAATTGTGTAAGGGTTAATTAAACTTGGTTAAATCAATGGGGGGGAGGGGGATAAGTACTTGCTTGAATCTGTAGGGGGTTATATAAACCCGACAAACTTAACATGTTTTACATGGTGAGGTTATGCGGGCTTGTTAATTTGTTAGGCATAACCTATGAAAATCCTAGTGGTGGGGATGCAAGCCTAGGGGGTAGCTTGTATCTTCCGTTGTGTGGACTCGTTTCAGTCAGTAACCCATCTTGGTATCGAGAGGAGGACCCCAAACTAGGTAGGGTCATGGCATGCTTGGTGAGTTGATTATAAGGGGTCACTTTGAGTGAGGGTGTTGAGGGTGCATTTCGCTGGACTTATGTGCATGCATGAATCGGCTTGACTTTGGGAAATAAGACGTTGTGACATAAGTATATATGGCTATGCATCTTGAAAATAATGGGTTGCCACTTTAGGAAGTGATACATCCTACCGTGGGGCCAACACAGGGTATCTACGGGATAGGGAGTCGATCGTTTGGGGTAGTAATTAGGGTACATCTAGTCTTGCTTGTTTAGGAGCCTGTTATTATCGTTGGGGGTAACAACTGTCATTTCTGTTGGGCTACTTGTTATTATTGTTGGGGGTAAAACCCGTCACTAGAAGTACACTTAAGTCTACCATCTTGTTCTAGTTGGGATCATCTTGTTTTTATTATACTAGTATTGGTGTAGAGAAAAGTATTTAGGAAGTGCAATATATATCCTGTTCTGATTATTCAGTTTATCCTGCTCAGTCTGTTATACCTACCTTATGATGATATTATCTCTCTCTCATCCAGTTTATATACATGTCATGATGCTTTTACTTATTTATACGCTAAAAGTAACTGGACTTGCCAGACTTTATGCCTGACCCGTTTTGTTTCCTTTTCTCTCTCTTCCTCTTTCCCTCCCAGTTTCTCAAGGTGGGAATACTTAAGCTTGATTAGGATTCTCTCTTCTATTACCGCTTGGAGCTGCTTAGATGTACCGCTTTGATTACCTGTCTACTCAGATATGGATCTTTTTGGAGACTATGCTTTTATATTATTGTACTCTGATGATTTTAGTACAAGGCAGATACTTTAAATTGATGTAATGGGTTTTCTGTATTTCAGATTTATGTTGTAACTGGATTTGGACCAAGCCATTTTCTATCTTGAAAATAATGTTTTAAATTATACTGTTATTTTATATCTATCTTTTGATGTTTCTGTTTCTGTTTACCTATAATGCTTCACCAAACTTAATGCATTCTGTTAAAGAGTGGCATTAACGGACATGGGGTGTCACATGACTAGTAAGTCTCTCTCCTTGGTTTATAATCTGCACAACTACTTTGCATGTTTCAGATTTATTTCTAAGGAAATATATCCAGGTGTACCTGGAATAGCTTCAATAATGGAAATGTAATATATAAATCCAAAATCAAGGTTTACTAGTGCTGGACCTCACAGGTCTGTTGCAACTAGTTCAAGTGGGTTGTGATATTTGGTCACTGAGTCATCAAATGCAAGTTTGTGACTCTTCCTAGTCTGATAGAATGTGCAAACATATGGTAAATCAATACTTTTGACCTCTATATTATTGTTCAAAACTTGTTTTACAATGCTTATACTGGGTGACCAAATTTGTATTGTCATATGTCTACAACTTTCATATTACTTTCATCACATTGTAATTCAGAAAAGTTACTACTTATTGTTGGGGAATGGAGTTTTGATGACAAACAACTTTATTTCAATTATCATTATTAATTGATTATAAAATATATACTAACATCTCTGTCTAGAATATATATATATATATATATATATGCAGGATATGTATGCAGGACTTAAACACTGAAGACTGTACAGTTTTAGAGTTTTAAGAGAGTCAGAGGAGATTCAAGACTCCTGAGTAATCAAGTTATCAAGAGTTAATAGTTCAAGAAAAATATAGTAGTAAAGTCTAGTTTATATATAAGACTCTAAGTAGCACACTCCAGGTTCAAAGTCAAATTCTGTTTTTCAAATTTTGATTTTCAAATTTCAAGTTCTTATTTTCAAAATTTTAATTATAATTTCAAATTGTTTTTCTATCTTACTTATGGTTTCAAATATAAGTTTTAAATTTAAGTTTATATAGTTTAATACTTATATACTTTTACAGTTTTATAATTTTAAACTTTATAAATATGTTTATATAATATATTACTATGATTTCATGTGGTTTTATACTTTAGAATACTTATTTATACCACTATATTTTAATTCAAGAATTTCTAGAATATATATATATGTTTAAGCACTTGAAAATTTTCAACATTCAAAATTTTCACATGACTATGTCGGCATACATATATGTATATGTCGACATACAACTGTCAAAAATTCAATTTTCAAAGGAAGTGTTTTTTTACCATTTGTAACATTCAAGAAGCATTGCAACCTTTCAAATCTTATACATAGGGGTTGATTTCGAATTTTATAACATATCTTCTTCTCCATCTTCACCCCTCTTCATCCCACCATTAATATTTCATATTTAATTGATTTCTACACTTCTACTTTGCCGATTTCCGCTCTAATTATATAAAACTTCCTCTTTTCTCACTCTTTATCCATTACCCTTTTAATCGAAGCGCTATTGAAGTGTTATAGGGCTGTTGTAATCATTTAGGAAGTGTTTGGGAAATGGTGTGTTCCTTGTAGCCTTGAAATCAAGGAAAGGGGGCGGTGGTAATCTTGTAGCCGTGAAATCAAGGGTGTTTGGAGTGGTGTTAACCATGTAGCCGTGTAATCAAGGGGATTGTACTTGGATATTGATAGTAATAAAACTCTGCGTAATCCAGCATTGCGTGGGACTTGACATATAAGTAATTCAAACTAGTATAAAATCTGTTGTGTTCTTTCCTTTTTCTGCATTTTACATTTATCTGTTTCTGTGTTTGTGTTTGATTTTGTGTCTGTGATAATCTCTGTTGTGTGTGATTCATATAGTATATCGTTTAAGTTTTAGATTTTTGTAAATTCCTTAGAAACCCTATTCACCCCCCTCTAGTGCTAGTCTTACCTTAAGATCCGCATTCCACCTTCCCTAATAGTTGGTATCAGAGCATAGGTTTTCAAAATGTTCATAATCTGATTTTTGAAAATATTAAATGGCAATCAACACTAGTAATAATAGTCTTTTATAGAGGGTCGGTCCACTGTTAGACCACCACTGTCTAATGGCAGTAATTATTCATATTGGGCATGTAGAATGAAAATATTTTACAATCAATAGGATTAGACACATGGAATAGTAAACAGACTGAATATGTCATACCCACAACTAATTTTGCATAATGGACTAATGAACAAAAGGCTGCTGTGTAAAATAATTCTAAAGCCATGAATATGTTGTACTGTTCATTAGATAGAAATGAATTTAATAGAGTGTTAGTTTGTAAATCTGCTTATGAAATTTGTAGAACATTACAAGTCACTCATGAAGGAACCAATAAAGTTAAACAGACTAAGGTATCAATGCTAATTAATCAGTTTCAGTTATTCAAATGAACGATAGTGAATCTATCTCCGATACGTAATGCAGATTTCAAGAGATAGTGCATTCATTAATAACATTGGGAAAAACTTATTCTGAAGAAGACCAACTCGGAAAAATACTCAGTTCATTGACTCGAGAATGGGATCAGAAAACATTGGCAATTGAAGAAGCCAATAATGTCAGTGAAATGAAGATTGGGGAGTTAGGAATTTAATGTCGTTTGAAGTCCAATTACAGAAAAGAAAAGAAAAGAAAAATAAACCCACTGAAAATAAATTTGGCATTCAAAGCGGCAATAAATGGTTCTGACTCAAGAAGCGAAGATGATGAAGAAACTGCCTTAACGATAAGAAGTTTCAGAAATTTTTTTGAGATACAAACAGAGAAATAATTTTCAAAGAAATAATCAAGGAAGTTCAGGAAGAAATGTTGATCGATGTTATAACTACAATAAACCAGGCCATATAAAGAGAGAGTGTCCATATCCAGATATAACAAATCAACAGACGAACAATAGTAATTCATAGAAGAAAAGAAAAAGGGCTTACGCAACAACTTTAGATGATTCAGATTCATCATCAAGCAATGAAGAGCCAGAAACCGGAAATTCAAATATGTGTTACACAACAATTCAGAATTCTAAAAATATCGAAGAAATAGACCTAAAAACCGGATATGAAAACAAAAAATCACCACTTACGAATGAAGAAGGTTGGAAAGACATCAAGAAGGACCCTATCTCTGGAAAAGATGAATGGGTAGAAGTTTCAAGAGACATTTGATTGTTTGGTAAGATTTGATTTCTTTCTTTGATTTGAATATGTTAGAATTTGTGTGAATTTGTTTTAAACATTGTCTGTAAATATTGCTTGGATTGGTTTGCTTGGATTTAAACATGTATGTATATGGATTGACATATTTATAAATATTAAATACTTGGTATTGATTTTTTTACTTTTAGAGTCATGAATTTAGGTAATTTACGTTAGTATAATTGTAGGATATGTATAAACAAACATAGGATTTAGGGGGAGTATGTTTAGATTTTTTTTTTTTTTTTTTTGATAATGACAAAGGGGGAGAAATTATAAAATAAGGATTAGTTAGACATGGTTTACGGGAGAGTATGTAGAATTCATAATAGCAGGGGGAGTATTAGAAGAACTAGATCAGATAGTATCAACAGGTAATGAACAGGTATGGATATTTTATAATCAAGGTTGTCATCATTAAAAAGGGGAAGATTGTTGGAGAATGGAGATTTGATGACAACAACCTCATTTCAATTATCATTATTAATTGATTATAAAATATATACTAACATCTCTGTCTAGAATATATATACGTATATGTTAACGATATTTTTCATCAACACCGAAGATAGGTCTATAGAAGTCGACCTAAGGGGAAAATAGGTTTATTTAGCTTTCACGAGTTCGAGTAAGTTTATCGTTTCCTATATATTAAGGTTTTGAGTTCAAAAGATTAGTTACTCTTCCCACAATGGGGTGAGCATCATGCTTCATCGACTCAAGAACCAACAATTATCTCGAGATAAGGGTTTCCTAAGCACAACCCTCGGTAAGGGCTAAATGGCTTGTAGGAAGGGGTTCCGCACTGATTTTGCGGAAGGGTTATGGTTTGGGTAAGAACTTATAAGCATATAGAAAGCATAAAACATACAACACGGGCAATGACTAACAAACTACACGAGAGACTCATAAGCAAATGTTCTAAGTATTGATGCACTCTTTATTGATCTTTGATTTAGAATATACAAGTGATTGCAACCAAAAAACCCAATTTGATTTAGGAATTAGGGTTTACTCTAGAGAAAAGAGTACAAGAATGAGAATGAGAAAAATCGTCCTGGAAGTGAGACCTCTGGAGTCTTATTTATATGGAAATCAGGGTCCCTTTTGCTATTGGGCCAGCAGGACCCCCTGTCGGCCGCTTTTCCCTTTGGTTTCGGAAGTACTTGCTCTTGGCCGCCTTTGCTTTTGGTTATGATGGTTTTGCCTGTGGCTTTTAGATATGTCGGTTCTTGCTTCCAGGAGGAGGGTTCCGAATCGCGGAACTCTTTTCTTGATTACATGCTCATGTGCTTTGTATGGGTCTCGAGTTTGTCAATGCGAATGGATTTCAAAAGGCTTTAACTTCCGGGTCTAGACTTCTAGATGTATGCTTCCGAGCGTGGACTCTCGGTCTTGTTATTAATTCTTTATGGAGCTTACCTTTGTGATTCAAGTGGAAGGCTGTCGTGACCGTCACCCCTACCGATATCGACACTAAGCAAATTAGTGCGAATAACTTAGGTGTTCCGACTTGCATGTCGGCAGGCTCTCGCAATATGTCCTCACTTCTCTGGGAGGTTGCTTCTGGTCATTTATTAGTTGTTTATTAGAGTGGCCTTCCGGTAATTATCTACTTTGGGTCTCGGTAAATGGCTCCCGGATGATTCCCTTGTACTTTAGACGCTATTGCTTCTTAATGCATCGTTATTAAGTGAGTTAGTAACAACAACTTCTCTCGTCCTTCTAGGTCCCGCATTGTAAAGTTCCTAGTTTTCCGCTTTGTGGGCTTCCGGTTCTGGGAGTCCTTCTGCTACTTACTCATCGCGCCAAAACCTGCCTGTTGGTATCTTTTCTTTATGTAGATTGTGAACTCTTTACTTTAAGAATGGTGTCGATTTCACAACTCTTGGTTTTTTCCGTTTATGCTTTCAGCCTTGTCCTGCGTTTTGCTTTTGCTTACGGAAGACCTTTTATGTTTGTGTCGGTCTGCTACCCCTTTACCAACAGCCTGTACCGGAGAAACTTTTGGAAGTAACATTTATATATATGCAGGATTTGTATATGTCTAGTTTATATGTAAGAAAAACAACCTTATTTCAATTATCATTATTGATTGATTATAAATATATACTAACATCTCGGTCTAGAATATATATATACATATATATGCAGGATTTGTATACAGGACTTAAATACTGAAGATTGTACAATTTTAGAGTTTCAGCAGATAGAGAATTTAGAGGAGACTCAAGACTCATGAGTAATCAAGTTATCAAGAGTTCAAGACAAATATAGTAATAAATTCTAGTTTATATGTAAGACTCTGAGTATCACTCCAGGTTCAAAATCTATTTTTCAATTTTTTTTTCAAATTTTGATTTTAGAATTTCAAATTCTAATTTCAAATTGTTTTTCTATCTTACTTATGATTTCAAATATAAGTTTTAAATTTAAGTTTATATATAAGTTTATATAGTTTTAAACATATATACTTTTATAGTTTTAAACTTTATAAATTTATAAATATGTTTATATAACATATTACTATGATTTCACATGGTTTTATACTTTAGAATACTCATTTATATCACTATATTTTAATTCAAGAATTTCCAGAATAGTATATAATGTTTAAACACTTGAAATAAAATAATCAAAATTCAATATTTTCACATGACTATGTCGACATACATATATTTATATGTCGACGCAACTGTTAGAAATTCAATTTTCAAAGAAAGTGTCTTTTCACCATTTGTAACGTTCCAGAATCGTTGCAACCTTTCATATATAATAAATAGGGGTTTATTTCAAATTTTTTAACATATCTTCTTCCCCATCTTCACCCCTCTTCATCCCATCATTAATATTTCATGTTTTATTGATTTCTACACTTCTACTATGCCGATTTCTACTCTAATTATATAAAACTTCTTTTCTCACTCACTATCCATTACTCTCTGAATTGAAGTGCTATTGAAGAGTTATAGGGATGCTGTAATCATTTGGGAAGTGTTTAGGAAAGGGCGTGTTCCTTGTAGCCCTGAAATTAAGGAAAGGGAGCGATGGTAACCTTGTAGCTGTGAAATCAAGGGTGTTTGGAGTGGTGTTAACCCTGTAGCCGTGAAATCAAGAGGATTGTACTTGGATATTGATAGTAATAAAACACTTCGCAATCAAGAATTGCGAGTGACTTGGCGTAGGAGTAATCCGGATCAGTATAAAATCTGATGTGTTCTTTCCTTTTTCTGCATTTTATATTTATTTGTTTCTGTGTTTGTGTTTGATTATGTGTTTGTGATCATCTCTATTGTGTGTGGTTCATATAGTAAATCATTTAAGTTTTAGATTTTTGTAAATTCCTTAGAAACACTATTCACCCCCCATCTAGTGTTAGCCTTGCCTTAAGATTGGCATTCCGCATTCCCTAACACTTATATCTCTATTCCTAGTTTCTCTTTGATGATTATCTGACTCTTTGGCTTTAGTGTCTTGGAACCTAACAAAATTAAATTTGTATAATCCATTCCACTCTTCAACCTGCAAGAGTATTTCATTAGTCAACATGTCTTTTACAAGGCAATAATTAGGGTAAATTACGAAATATGCATTGCTATCGCTAGCAAATTAGTAGGTTTTTCTTTATTTAAGGTACCATTAGTAGATTGTTTAAAAATAATCGTTTTTCACGTTTTAAGCAAGTAATACCAATATGTGTGATTTTAACAGACTGGCCATTACCCATAGATATAAATTGGTTACCTCTGTATTCCTTGTTACCGATATTAAGATTTTCAAGATTATTTGTTACGTGATTTGTTGCTCCACTGTCTGGGTACCAAGCTTCATAATTTATATCATCAATGATTGTTGAATTATTGGCAGTGGCTTGAGTTATGGTGTTTTTCTTCATACTTTCCAAATTTGCACTGTAGTTCCTTGCATTGTTGTTGGAGTTAATTGTAGTTTGTTGTCCTTGACCATAATTTACATTATAGTCAAACCTGAAATAGCATTTATTGGTTGTATGCCCTAGTTTTTCATAAAATTTTCATTTGGGTCTATTGTTATTGTTTCCATATCTTCCACCTCTACCTCTACCTTTTGGGGTTTGACTGCCTCTTTGAAATTTTTGATTCAAGTTTTGATTATTTCTTTGCATGTTTGGATTGGAGTTGAAGTTCTTGTTCCTTGATTATGATTGTGTAGCAAGATTTATTGACACGTCCATGTTGAGCTTCTTCTGCTCCATTCTCCATTCATGAGCCATTAGTGTTGAGTACACATACTCTATTCTGGGTACAATAGATAAAGAAAAAATTACTGCAGTTACAGCTTCATAATTGTAAAACCCCACCTCCGCCAGGGTCACTCGCAAAGGAATGCACTGGCTTTGGAGGGGCATTATTGGTAAACATGCATAATGATATAGCAAGGCAGGACATGACATATATATATGTAAATAACAGAGTAAGTAAATAAAACAGCGGAAGATTTAAAAACCATTTCAAAAACAAGTCTGGTACATCAAAATGTCAATTTCCCAAAATTACTAGTCTAGATAAATACATCATCTGATAAACTGAAATACATAAGTGTTATCCCCAAATAAGAGTGATAAACCATAGCGGCTCAAGCCCAAAGCATACTTGAGCTATCCAAGGAAGCAGCTAGAATCCAAGCTAGGCTCCAATATTCCCTCCCTGAGAACCTGGGGGGGGGGGAAACGGAAGAAAAGAGGCGAAACAAAACGGGTCAGTCAAAAAGACTGAGTAAGCCCTGCTACGATCAGTCTATAAACTAATAAAGTTAACATCATGATGGAAACTGAGATGATCATAGATAACAACATACTGGCATGATAAAGTAACTACAAGATAGATAGAGGTGTCATCGCACAAAACAAGGCTAAGTTTTTGCACCACGGTGTACTAGCAAACCAACATAACAGGTATTGATCCCTTAGCCCAAACTTTGGCCCAATAACATGAAGTGACCTTAATAAAAGGTCCAGCCCACGGTCTAGTCGATCGGCTCCCTATAAACCTAACACGTCAAGTGTTGGTGTCCATATGGCCCACGTATGGATGTAGTTAGACTGTGCTGGGTCCCCCTTTTGGGTGTATCAAGCCCTCAGATGTCAACCCCAGACACTTAAGCAATAATGCACAGCTCTAATCTACTGGTACCCGTGCCTCGAGTTTGTCCAATATCGGACTACGTGCACGTCCGTAGCCCGCCGAACCCGCACCGCTGTACCACTCGGCCATCGCCCTTTGGTCGCTTACATCTGCCAGTAATCGTGCCCCGCCCTAGCCTAGCTTCTAGGGTTGTGTATGATACCAAACTGGGATTACTGTTAGAACAGACCACGTTGCTAGGGTTTCCCAAGAGGGTTAAGTGTGGTTTTAACCCCTCACTAAACCTGGATTAAATTAGTTAAGTGTAACTACTTAACCCCATCTAATCCTCGAATCCCCAAATTGGTTAAGTATTAGTGGACCCTGACTTAACCCTAATCATGAGGCATTAATTAATTTAATGCACCTCAACCTCTCACATTAGACCTTGTTGTGGTTACTAGTTAGGCCGGGCGGGTCCGGGTAGCTTTACACCACAACTTGGTCTAACCTCGGGTCTTGGCACCCCATGACCAACTTCTCACATTGGGTCCTATTGTTTGTAGCCACTAGTTAAGCCGGTCGGTTCCGGGTAGAATTACGCTACAAACTCAACCCAACCTCGAGTTGGCCACACTTATGTTTTCTAAGTGTCATGTCCACTTTATTCCAAAACATAATCACAAGTCAAACAATTACTTGGGTAGACCTAACTTAATAGGTAAATTCCCAAGGGGTAGACCTAACTTAATAGGTAAATTCCCAATCTTATATTTTTATGTATTTTAAGTTTACCCCAAAACCCCCATCGTCATTCTATCGCTTACATATTCGTAGTAACGCATAAAGGATAGGGAGAGGGAACTTGGCACAACATATATGATAAACTTGCACAACAATCATGCATAACATGTTAGACTTGCACAACTTAGCATAGTGATCTTGCATATTACCATAAAACATGCACAACTTGTCAAAACATGCACAACTTGTCATCTTAAACTTGCATAAGTATGCATAACTTGTCAAACTTGCACAACTTGTCAAAACATGCACAACTTGTCATTTTAAACTTGCATAAGTATGCATAACTTGCCAAACATGCACAACTTGTCAAAACATGCACAACTTGTCCTTTTAAACTTGCATAAGTATGCATAACTTGTCAAACTTGCACAACTTGTCAAAACATGCACAACTTGTCATTTTAAACTTGCATAAGTATGCATAACTTGTCAAACTTGCACAACTTGTCAAAACATGCACAACTTGTCATTTTAAACTTGCATAAGTATGCATAACTTGCCAAACATGCACAACTTGTCTTTTTAAACTTGCATAAGTATGCATAACTTGCCAAACATGCACAACTTGTCTTTTTAAACTTGCATAAGTATGCATAACTAAATGAACTTGCAAATCATGGCTTAGCAAACATGCATAAACATGCATAACTCATTTAACTTGTAAATCATGGCTTAGCAAACATGCATAAACATGCACAACTCATTTAACTTGTAAATCATGGCTTAGCAAACATGCATAAACATGCATAACTCATTTAACTTGTAAATCATGGCTTAGCAAACATGCATAAACATGCATAATCCATAAAACATGTACAAATCTCAATAATCATACAAATCATGACTTAGCAAACTTGCATAGACATGCATAACTCATTTAACTTGCAAATCAAGGCTTAGCAAACTTGCATAAACATGCATAATCCATAAGACATGTACAAATCTCAATAATCACCACATGATAACTTTAGAGTTTGTAAAGTGAGGGTAAGAGGGCTTACAATGCTTATGCGGACTCAAATAACTATAGCAAATGTAGAGAACCCCTTATGCAACTAATTAAGACCCCCAAATGCAAGCAAACTTGACCAAGACTCCTCCTTTATGACACCAATAGCAAAACAAGCCTTTAATGCAAGCTAAGGAGGATCATACAAGCCTAAATATGCTTGTATGCATGGAAAATTACTTAGGAATTATTAATGAAGAGATTGGAGGCTAGGGTTTTAGGTGGAGGCCATGAGAGTTTAGATTTTGGCATAGTTTAGTTACTAGGATGAATAATGAATGATTTAGGGTAGGTTAGGGTCTTATTTATAGATTAGGTTAGTGTTTTTAGGCCCTAGGATTAACCCTAGATTCAATTAGGGCCATCAGATCCCGGAACTCTCTAGAAACAAGCCACAAGACCCAACCCCAATCAGAAATGGTGCACCAGGCTAAGCAGCCCGGGCACCCCCTGTCGACAGGGCTGTCGACAGGGCAGTCGACATGCCCAGGACCCTGTCGACAGGCCTGTCGACATGCGGGTCCTGGCGGGATTTTTCCCGCCTTGGCCCAGCTGGCCCAAACCCGTGTTTTTAATTTTAAACTTAAATCTGTTTTTCCTTAGAAATTTTCTGCAAACTTCAACGGGCCTTAACTGGGTCATACTGACTCCGATCTTCGAAAACTCGGACTCTATTTCGCGTATTTTTCCGAGACGAACGCAATGGCATAGCCCGTTTCCCTTGATTCCCATTTTATAATTTAATTCTGCCTCAATTTATGTTATAACAGATTATTAAAAATACGGGTTGTTACATTCTCCCCTCCTTAAAGGATTTCGTCCCCGAAATCTTCAGGTTAGGAAGAACGTATCCTACCATCCAATCATCCATCTACTCAAAGCATCATCCACGAGCAATCATTGTCCTTACAAGATTCTAAATGCTGGATGAACATATGCAAAAGTGTGTGTATATGTACTTACCTAATGCAAAAATCGGGCGGTTACTGATACAGTAAACCTCCTTAATGCACATGTATGTCAGTGAAATGAATCCATATGTATGCAATTTCCTAACATAATGTATAATATCTACATGCGTGCTCAATCATACATCCATATGCAACATCCATGTGATAGCATACGAATTTCATCCAAGAATAAACATAAACACTCATGCACATGCAATATGAGGAGTGTGTGAGCCGATCTAGTGCCTAATCGTGTATAATGCGTCCACGAGCAACCACTTGCAAACACTTGCAACCACTTGCAACCATCAAGCATAACATGTTTCAAACACATGTTTCATCCAAAGGGTTTCTACCTAAGGTTCTCATGACAAGATAAACATGATAAACTAGATAAACTAGATAAACTCCTTTTTGGATTACGAGAAATCCATTCAAACTTTGACATATAGTACTAACCGATGAGTCTTAACCCCCTTATGGAGTTTACAACAGAAATAGGATCGAGAATGGGACCGAGAGGATATATGAAAAAGACAACTTGCAAGCAAGCTCCACAGGAAAACGAGGATTAAGGATGCTTTCTTAAAAAGAGATATGATGCGCATATCTAGTCTTCACTCTTCTCAGTTACATTTCCTTGAGCTTAACTCCACTGTGCTTTGACTATCTTTCCCTTCATGATTCCTTGGCTTCCTAACCCCTATTTTCCAAATTCGAGTTGGAACTTATTTCATTATTGCCTCTCGTCTTTCTTTCCCACTTATTCTTCTTTCTGTATACTTGGCTTAAAATACTATAGCCTCATGATTTCATGCCAGCTCTCCAAAATTCACTAGTGAATCCTGGATCTCGTCTTCTTACCATAAGGTATTCCATGCAGTAGAACTTTCCTTGGAAATACCACTCCACGTTGCCAATTGCCCTTATAAACGTGATTTTCTATAACTCATGCTTAATCGAAATGAACCATCCGCCTATGAGTGATAGGCCATACCTAGATTCAATTGCCTACCCATGGCTTCCTGTAGGTTATTACAAAACTGGCCAACCTCTTGTGGGTAAACCGTTGCTAAACATGATGCAGTCCTCTCGCTCTTTCCCGGACTGAAATGAGCACTCCTCGTGAGTCTACCTATTATGACACACATACCCGTATTCCCTTTCTTTGATCTAGGTAGTCTATCCACATAATCTATCGAGATGTTTTCACACTTCCCTTGCGAAACTTCCAATGGAGATAACGGCCCACTGGGCTTCTATGACTTGACCTGGTGACACAACAGGCATCCTGGGACCAACTCGGCCCCCTCCTCGAGTGATGCACATCATCAAGAACCTTCTTTACCAAGTCTTTCACTCGAGGAACACATAATCTCTTGTCGCGCCTTAGTCATCCTTTGTCATCTATAACATATCCAGCGAGGTGACTTAACATTTCGCCTCGAATCAACCGGTCCATGTACTTGACTAACTGCGGGTCTTCTTCCTGCGAGACCCCCTTCTTGATCCAGAAGAGTAAGTCTAAGCTCCGGGAATGCTAACTAGCCAAACGGAGGAGGCTTCTTACTTCAATTTCCCTTCTCAGAGCTTTCCGGTCTCAAACCGCAGCCACTTTAGCGGAATCCACCGCTAAGCCTTACTTAAGAACTATGTGCCCAAGAAATCCAACTCCTTTCCTCCAGAGTGGCATTTGGGGAACTTGACCTTCAATCCGGTGGCTCTAAGCGTGTCCATCTCCTCTTTGAGATGTATAGCATGTTCTTCCTCGTTCTTTTGAGGAGATCAAAATATCGTCTATGACGACCATGACAAACTTGTTCAAGGACTCCCTAAACACCCTACCCATCAAGTTCACGTAATATGCGGGTGCCTTAGTCAAACCAAATAGCATGACTAACCATTGCAAAAATCCATCTAGAGTCCTAAACTCAGTCTTGTCAATTCCATCCTCAGCCATCCTAAGCTGATGGAATCCGGTAGCTAGATTAAAAGAAAACAGATGCTCCTACAAGCTGATCAAACAAATCATTGATCCTTGGTAACGGTTATCTTACGATAATCAACACATAAGCGAAACAAACTGTCCACATCAGTAACGAATACTACTGGAGCACCCTACTCGAAAATGCTTCGTCTCAGGAAGTTCTTCTCAAGTAACTCCTTGACTTGCTTCTTAACTCTCATCTCGTGAGTTCATGTGCCTAACCGGCCACGAAACTGGCTTGGCATTACCAACCAGATAATACGGAAATCTATCCCCAGATATCAGGATGTTCTCGGACCACCCTCACAGATTGCAAACTATCGATAGACGAGTTGAGGGATTCAAGATAACATAACATGACGGGACCCCTAGGGTTGCTAGAAATTTCTAAGGGTACGGCTGAGGCAAGCCATGAGCCTCACAACCCTATATACAAAAACCCAGAATGGCTCCAAAATAGGACAACCATTCCATGCCCAAAGCCAACCCATATTCCCCCGAAACCGAGAATATAAACATCCTACGAGAATTCTATACTCAAGACAGAAATTTTCAAATCCACTCAGACCACAGACAGGCGGGTAGAACCCCCAATTGGATTTGA
Organism: Allium sativum; assembly: GCA_030737875.1. NCBI lineage: Eukaryota > Viridiplantae > Streptophyta > Magnoliopsida > Asparagales > Amaryllidaceae > Allium > Allium sativum. The sequence continues at coordinate 532,334,401 of CM060923.1, read as the reverse complement.
AACACATACGGGATCATCAACCAGACTAGTACTTAGGTGCAAACTTTCAACTAGCTCAGATGAAATAAAACTATGCGATGTGCCAGAATCAAACAAAGTACGAGCAGAAAATGTAAACAAGATTTTCAACAGAAACACTACCTCTATCATGAGCTGGAAGAACGGGGTTGAGGGGATGAATTCGCCCTCCAGATAGTCCTGCACACTGAGTCTGACCTTGCCCTTGTTTCCTCGGGCAATCCTTGCTGAAATGTCCAAACTCACCACAATCAAAGCATTCGCCTCGCTTTCTCTTCTTCTTCCTACATTCCCTGGCTACATGTCCAACTTCACCACAGAAGTTACATTTCATATTCTTGCCCCGTTTCCTGGAATTTACTCTTTTGCCTTGAGACTCATTTGCCTTGACCTCTTTCTTATCGTTGCTACCTTCTTCCTGAAGTAGGGCCAAATTCACTAAATTCTCGAAAGTCGCCCCCAAGGGTATATGAGACAGGGCCAAATCACGTAATGGCTCGTTTAATCCTAGAGCAAAGTGTAGGGCCTTCTCCTGAGCTGTATTAACCAAGTCTAAATCGACACGAGCCAGTTGATTAAACTTATCTATGTATCCCCTAATAGTCATGTCCCCTTGCTTCAATGATAAGAATCTCAGTCCAAACCTTCCTCTAAAGTCATCCCAAGTCTCAATTGGCCTGGTCGCGGTGGTGACTACCCACCAACGTGCAGCTTCTTCCTTTAGCAACCATACTGCTAGTAAAACCTTCCTGCGGTTACCTATATCAAAGGTGGCTAAAAGATCTTCGGTCTCTTTCAACCAATTCTCTGCTTCTACAAAAGTCTCTGTTCCATAAAAATTCTTGCCACCCATCCTCTTAAAGTTCTTGCAAGTTTCCGCGAAGCCCGCTTGTGGAGGCTGAGGGGGAAGAGGAACATCAGCTACGGGAGGAGAGGGAGGAACAACGGCCTCGACTGGGGAGACAACATTAGGGACACCCGGGACCGGTGCCGTGACTTCCAAGTACCTACGAAACCAATCGGGTATCGTTACTCCTTCGGGCAAGACGAGATTATCAGACATGCTGGAAACGAAAAGAAAAGAGTTCAAACGAGGAGTCAAAGGATAGTGCTAATGGCTTTTGGGGAATAGCCTTTTAAAAATAACTAGACTTTTCTTTGGAAAATACTTTATACTTGATTTTGAAAATAGTTTTTCAAAGAGTTTTAAAAACCTTTTTATCCCTTCTCGTAAACCTTATGCTCTGATACCAAATGTAAAACCCCACCTCCGCCAGGGTCACTCGCAAAGGAATGCACTGGCTTTGGAGGGGCATTATTGGTAAACATGCATAATGATATAGCAAGGCAGGACATGACATATATATATGTAAATAACAGAGTAAGTAAATAAAACAGCGGAAGATTTAAAAACCATTTCAAAAACAAGTCTGGTACATCAAAATGTCAATTTCCCAAAATTACTAGTCTAGATAAATACATCATCTGATAAACTGAAATACATAAGTGTTATCCCCAAATAAGAGTGATAAACCATAGCGGCTCAAGCCCAAAGCATACTTGAGCTATCCAAGGAAGCAGCTAGAATCCAAGCTAGGCTCCAATATTCCCTCCCTGAGAACCTGGGGGGGGGAAACGGAAGAAAAGAGGCGAAACAAAACGGGTCAGTCAAAAAGACTGAGTAAGCCCTGCTACGATCAGTCTATAAACTAATAAAGTTAACATCATGATGGAAACTGAGATGATCATAGATAACAACATACTGGCATGATAAAGTAACTACAAGATAGATAGAGGTGTCATCGCACAAAACAAGGCTAAGTTTTTGCACCACGGTGTACTAGCAAACCAACATAACAGGTATTGATCCCTTAGCCCAAACTTTGGCCCAATAACATGAAGTGACCTTAATAAAAGGTCCAGCCCACGGTCTAGTCGATCGGCTCCCTATAAACCTAACACGTCAAGTGTTGGTGTCCATATGGCCCACGTATGGATGTAGTTAGACTGTGCTGGGTCCCCCTTTTGGGTGTATCAAGCCCTCAGATGTCAACCCCAGACACTTAAGCAATAATGCACAGCTCTAATCTACTGGTACCCGTGCCTCGAGTTTGTCCAATATCGGACTACGTGCACGTCCGTAGCCCGCCGAACCCGCACCGCTGTACCACTCGGCCATCGCCCTTTGGTCGCTTACATCTGCCAGTAATCGTGCCCCGCCCTAGCCTAGCTTCTAGGGTTGTGTATGATACCAAACTGGGATTACTGTTAGAACAGACCACGTTGCTAGGGTTTCCCAAGAGGGTTAAGTGTGGTTTTAACCCCTCACTAAACCTGGATTAAATTAGTTAAGTGTAACTACTTAACCCCATCTAATCCTCGAATCCCCAAATTGGTTAAGTATTAGTGGACCCTGACTTAACCCTAATCATGAGGCATTAATTAATTTAATGCACCTCAACCTCTCACATTAGACCTTGTTGTGGTTACTAGTTAGGCCGGGCGGGTCCGGGTAGCTTTACACCACAACTTGGTCTAACCTCGGGTCTTGGCACCCCATGACCAACTTCTCACATTGGGTCCTATTGTTTGTAGCCACTAGTTAAGCCGGTCGGTTCCGGGTAGAATTACGCTACAAACTCAACCCAACCTCGAGTTGGCCACACTTATGTTTTCTAAGTGTCATGTCCACTTTATTCCAAAACATAATCACAAGTCAAACAATTACTTGGGTAGACCTAACTTAATAGGTAAATTCCCAAGGGGTAGACCTAACTTAATAGGTAAATTCCCAATCTTATATTTTTATGTATTTTAAGTTTACCCCAAAACCCCCATCGTCATTCTATCGCTTACATATTCGTAGTAACGCATAAAGGATAGGGAGAGGGAACTTGGCACAACATATATGATAAACTTGCACAACAATCATGCATAACATGTTAGACTTGCACAACTTAGCATAGTGATCTTGCATATTACCATAAAACATGCACAACTTGTCAAAACATGCACAACTTGTCATCTTAAACTTGCATAAGTATGCATAACTTGTCAAACTTGCACAACTTGTCAAAACATGCACAACTTGTCATTTTAAACTTGCATAAGTATGCATAACTTGCCAAACATGCACAACTTGTCAAAACATGCACAACTTGTCCTTTTAAACTTGCATAAGTATGCATAACTTGTCAAACTTGCACAACTTGTCAAAACATGCACAACTTGTCATTTTAAACTTGCATAAGTATGCATAACTTGTCAAACTTGCACAACTTGTCAAAACATGCACAACTTGTCCTTTTAAACTTGCATAAGTATGCATAACTTGCCAAACATGCACAACTTGTCTTTTTAAACTTGCATAAGTATGCATAACTTGCCAAACATGCACAACTTGTCTTTTTAAACTTGCATAAGTATGCATAACTAAATGAACTTGCAAATCATGGCTTAGCAAACATGCATAAACATGCATAACTCATTTAACTTGTAAATCATGGCTTAGCAAACATGCATAAACATGCACAACTCATTTAACTTGTAAATCATGGCTTAGCAAACATGCATAAACATGCATAACTCATTTAACTTGTAAATCATGGCTTAGCAAACATGCATAAACATGCATAATCCATAAAACATGTACAAATCTCAATAATCATACAAATCATGACTTAGCAAACTTGCATAGACATGCATAACTCATTTAACTTGCAAATCAAGGCTTAGCAAACTTGCATAAACATGCATAATCCATAAGACATGTACAAATCTCAATAATCACCACATGATAACTTTAGAGTTTGTAAAGTGAGGGTAAGAGGGCTTACAATGCTTATGCGGACTCAAATAACTATAGCAAATGTAGAGAACCCCTTATGCAACTAATTAAGACCCCCAAATGCAAGCAAACTTGACCAAGACTCCTCCTTTATGACACCAATAGCAAAACAAGCCTTTAATGCAAGCTAAGGAGGATCATACAAGCCTAAATATGCTTGTATGCATGGAAAATTACTTAGGAATTATTAATGAAGAGATTGGAGGCTAGGGTTTTAGGTGGAGGCCATGAGAGTTTAGATTTTGGCATAGTTTAGTTACTAGGATGAATAATGAATGATTTAGGGTAGGTTAGGGTCTTATTTATAGATTAGGTTAGTGTTTTTAGGCCCTAGGATTAACCCTAGATTCAATTAGGGCCATCAGATCCCGGAACTCTCTAGAAACAAGCCACAAGACCCAACCCCAATCAGAAATGGTGCACCAGGCTAAGCAGCCCGGGCACCCCCTGTCGACAGGGCTGTCGACAGGGCAGTCGACATGCCCAGGACCCTGTCGACAGGCCTGTCGACATGCGGGTCCTGGCGGGATTTTTCCCGCCTTGGCCCAGCTGGCCCAAACCCGTGTTTTTAATTTTAAACTTAAATCTGTTTTTCCTTAGAAATTTTCTGCAAACTTCAACGGGCCTTAACTGGGTCATACTGACTCCGATCTTCGAAAACTCGGACTCTATTTCGCGTATTTTTCCGAGACGAACGCAATGGCATAGCCCGTTTCCCTTGATTCCCATTTTATAATTTAATTCTGCCTCAATTTATGTTATAACAGATTATTAAAAATACGGGTTGTTACAATAATCATCATCTAACCCCTTCACGATGTGTAGCACTTGTTCATTTTTTGGTATTTTGTTGCGAGCGGTTTCCAGTAGATCACACATTGACTTTATTTTAGTCAACTATTCTCTTATTAGTAGGTTATCTTTCCTTAAGTTTTGAATTTTCCTTTTATAGTGTAGGATCTTTGCTGATGATTGAGTATTGAATATTTTCTCTATCTTTGACCAGATTTCTTGAGCAGTTTTGCATCCCACTTTTGTGGTATGAAGTTGGATCCGATGGATGACAGTAGCCAAGAAATTAGTAGGCTATCTTGGTTGATGCATTTTACATAATCTTTGTTGCTAATCATCTTTCCATTGACTTCGATGAACTTTAGTGGTAGTCTCTTTGATGAAGTCGGTCAGGACATAGCCTTTGATGGCTGTCTCCACTTGATACTTCCAAGATAAGTAGTTGTTTTCATCTAATTGATGTGTTATCAGTTGGGTATGAGGATTTATTATGGTTTTTGGACTACCTTCAGTACTTGGCACTTGAATTATTGTTGTTTTGTGATTGCAGCAAAGGGTCATCCACTACACCTTCTACCATGACAATTCAACAAGAATGTGGGTTAACCGAGATTTAGATACAAAAATCACATAACAGATGGAAGCTTGAAGTTTGATCACAAAATCAACTTCTGGATGGCACAACCAAGTTTGATTGCTGATCAACTTCTGGATGGTGCAACCAAAGTTTGAAAAACAGATCATCTTTAGATTAAAGCCAGAAAAGATTAGAACAGACTTCTTGATAACAAGAAGTGACACTTGATCTTAGACGGTTAAGGCTCTCTTCGATGATGAATGAGTCTTTGGATGGAAATAGTTGGAGCTATCTGCAACCGTACTTGCAAACTGAGAAGAGAAATGCAACCTCCCTAAGGATTGATTAGAGAAAAATAACATGCCATTGGGCAGTGGAATGCTCTAACACCATATCAAGATTATAAGAGAATTAGTTTTTATCAATTAATGTAGTATTGCTTGTGCAATATGATGATATATACAGATTGTTACCTATCAGTAACAATGTTGTAAAATAGGAAATATTGTAAAACAGGAAATAAATGTAGATGGGATAAATGATGGGCTATGCCCAATACAATGTAAATGTGTTGTATGACTTTGGTGGCTCTGGGCATCGTGAATATTTTGAACCATATGTGATGTGGGTGTGCTTACATTCTCCAATATTACCCGTCTTGCTAAACTCATTTATTCATGGATAACACAAAATTGGATATGAGAAAATGATTAAACAAAGTTTGTACAATATTATTTTAAACAAACATTCCCATACAGGTAAGATGAATTCGTTTGAGCAAACAAAAGAGTGGTATACTCTATTCACTTAACTATTTTATTTTCAGTTTTATTTTGTGGAAAAAGCCATTCATCAGAGATACCCATGTTTGTTTCATTGTCTTAACTTGCAGTATAAGCACTGTCTATAGCCACATACCCAATACTGTGTTGCTTTGTGTTACACTTTTACCCCTATTAATTAAAAGAAATTAGACTGCTACATCAACCAAATACTCACTCTAAGTCATAGGACTGCAACTTTTCCTAAATGTTATATATTCTACTCATATATCTCAACATAACTTGTTAGTTGTAGTCATTTCAACCCTCATATTTGCCAAAACGTGTGAACCATTATATCTTATATGGTCATCAATAAAGTAATCATTCTGGATAGACACACACACATGTATGTGTGTGTGTGTATATATACAAACACATATGTATGTGTGTGTATCTGCGTTGGAGAAATATGTTGGTTTGAAATTAAGAGAGAACAAATCAAAATGTTATTTTAATAAACTCTGTGATGTCAAGGATAATATCATTGAGATTTTAGGAGTTACCATTGAAATATCTCGAAGTCTCCTTCTTATCAAAAAAATTACTAACAAATAAATTGCTGGTTTAATCACCAAGACAAAAGAAAATTCACAAGGATGGAGTTCTAAAATATCGAATTTTGCTGGCAGGATTGATCTGGTGCAAATTGCTATTCAAGCAAAGCTTAATTTTTGGCTGCAGACTTTTCATATACCTGTAGCTTTCATTGAGAAATTTGAGAAATTTGGTGTTGAATTTATTTTGAATGGTGGATTACATAAGATATAATAGTTTGATCTTTGTAGACTAAAAGAAGAAGGTAGAGTAGACCTTAAAACTTAAAGAAAATGAGAGATGTCTTTACTCTCAAAAAGGGTTGGAAAATTATCATTTATAATGGTCTGTAGGCTAGATGGATGAGGTAAAGATATGTTAAATGAAATTTTAGGAAAATGAATATTGACAATAAATATTCTCCTACTTGTAAATCAATACTGAAAATGAGAGACAAGTTGGCTTTGAATTGGACTAGAGAATTTGCAAATGGTCACGATACTGGCTTATTGAGGGAACTATGGAATTCTGGCAAATCTTTGATAGAACTTTTAGGTTGCGATACATTTTCAACTTACGGTACACTGAACACAAAAATGGAGTTAATTATTGAGAATAATTCCTAAATATGTTAGATTTTAACATGCAATTGTGAGTGTAAGAGGAATACTGAAGTAATGCTCTATATTCTAGTTAATAAAAAGATATATGGTTTTAGAACCATTGAGATAGGGACCTTACTATTAAATCATTCTGGAATGCGATCAGAACTAAACTTAGACCTATTGACTGGAGAAAAATTGTTTGAGACGGTTATATCTACCCCAAAAATTTTATCATAGCACAAAAGTAATAATGGGGCGAGTACTTAATTGGGACAGACCATCCAATTGGGGAATTACTGATGATAGATTGTGTGCTATGTAAAATAGCTAAAAAATATCACAAACATCTGTTTTATTCTTGCGATTATGCTAAGAACATTTTTAAACATTTGTTAACTAGCTTAAAAATCTTTAATACAAGGTAATAATCTCAAAGAAATTATACCTAATCTAGTCGAAAATCAATATGGTGAATACTTGGAATACAAATTGAAATCCATCATGCATGATAGGAATTACATAATATTCAAAAATAAAATGAGGAAAGCCATAGATATCGTTCTATTAAGAACAATTGAAATTAACTTAACTAGTCCATATATTAATAAGATATTACTTACTGATAACTGGGAACCCAAAAGAGATGAGTCGCTAGTCGTGTATCTCCAACATGCATTAGGCAAAATTCTAGGATTGAGTAGGAGTAACTCTCGGTCGCCCTAGATTTGTTCAGCGTTATTAACAAGATGAAATGAGTTGTTGGGATATATTTGGTATGGTATGTATAATTGTGTTTGATCCAGTTTACTGTATGTACATGTGGCTAGTATATGGGTGCACTGTATCCATTTCACTTTAAGCTAAACATGCCTAATAAAGACTAAACTGATTCTCTCTCTATATATATACACAAACACACACACATATATATCCATATACATATATATATACACACACACATATACATACATACATACATATATATATATATATGCATGAGTGCACGCGCATGTATATCTAGTTTTCTCCTCATCTTTACTTATAGAATGTTTTTTCCTAAAACTATGATACATAGTTTACCGTAGCATTATGTACCGCAAGTTAGTTGTGCATAGATACGAATATTTTTGGATTTTTCCTATTATTATAGACATTACTCTAATTGGTGGAAGGGTAGATAACTATATTCAATTATAAGGTAAATTGTTAGTGTTAACATATAAATTATATTGTATTTTGTTACATAAGTTGCATTGAGATAAAGAAGCTTATGTGTGTCATATTTATATCACTGCATTTTTTAACCTTATATAAATGAAATTTAAAATTTGGAATTATGAAAACTCACGCATCACTATAAATCATGGAAGACTTTACCAACATGCTTTGTAGGGAGATATGTTGTACTTAAACACAACCAGTTTATGTACAATAACACATGCTTGGCATACTTAAATTTAAATACTACTCGTTAAAAACTAATGAGAAGAATTGAAAAAAGTTCAGTCTAGAAATGAAATTTATGACATTATGAAAGTAAAACAGTAAGTAGGTATTTACTGAGACTGGACAAAGATTGTCAATTAGGTTTTGAAATAATCTCTCAAAATAGAATATGTTCTAAAGATGGCCACGAATTGGGAGAATTCACGCAGAATCTGACTTTCGCGAGACATGCGAGAAACGATAATAAATCTTGTCTTTAATTTGAAAAAAAAGATACTTATCATTCATTGGCTAGAGATAACCTTATGATAAAGAAAAAGAACTCTAACTTGCATGGAAGTTAACTATATCTTCTACAGTACCAAGTATTACTGTAGCTAAGAACTAGCTCTCAGTTGAAGGCAAATGTTCATATTGTTTACTGTCTTTCTCTAACCTCAACTCACTTTTTTTATAATCTTATATGTTAAGCTTAGCTAATATGTTTAGTAATAGATTGTGCAATAATATAATCCTAAGAACGGTCCAACATAGAAGAGTCACAATACTGTGGAAAAAATAAATTCCAAAAATAAAAAATTTATTAACTATGTAGGAGGAGTAATGAGATTACTAATTTATCTAGTAAGCTAATATGGTAGATCAAAATAAGTTATTCATGCATCATAATCAATTAAATTTTCAACACTTTTAAACATAAAAGAAGAAAGTCAATTAAAAAAAAGATTAAAAAAATACAAGCTATAATCTAAAATTGGAAAACTCTTTTTTGAACATTTTGTTTAAAAACAAAAAAATAACTATGATACTAAAAAGCTCAAACATGAATCCTTATGAGACTAATATACAAAGCTCGACTGTAAACATATATATTTACTCATACCCAAAATTGGATAAACAGGGTATCGAATTGTGCCCTTCTTAAAAGGATATAAATAGCCATTGACTGTAAATTTAAAAAAGAAGTTCCCTTGTTTTTTCACCTTGAAAATTAAATACTGATTGCATCAAAATTAAAATCAAAGAAAATTTTGCACATTTTATCTAATATCTTTGATCTTGAATTCGTTCATTATAATCATTTGTAATTTAAACGAAAAGATCACGTGTTTTACATAATACATTGGATCTTAGAGACGTTCATAGAATTGATTTTAATCTTAAAAATTGATTAACTAAAATGATTTGGAAAAACCAAATATCAATATTTGCAATGAAAAGCTGAAGTTCAGTCAATGTTTGTGTATCAAAATGAATGAAAGTTGTTTTGAGATGACTATGTTATGGAAAATCTACCACAATCGACTACAGATAGCGGTTCAGCTATCATATAACCAAATCAAGACAAAGTGTACTGGCATATCATTCAATTTTGATTCAAAATTAAGAAAATAAGAAAGAATGTCATAAAAGTTATCAAATACAAATGCAGTATTGGTAGAAGTAACACATTACAATATGTTAAAAAAAGAAGATAAAGATGGGTTGAGTATATACCCAAAATTCAGTTTTGGTTGTTTGTTTTCCAACGATTCCTCCCATTGTTAGCAATGCGAGGAATGTATATAAAAGGTGTAAATGATCAGAAAATGATCAAATATTTGTTCATAGTTTAGTAACAGGAAAATGATTAAGCAATGACATGCAAAAACTAAAACTAGGCCAATACTTCGCAATAGGCTTGCTTCGTGATATTGAAGTGTCATAAATTTTTTATAAAGGGTTTTATGGAATTATCACGACATGCCAAAATATTATGTTAGCAATAAATTTTACCATTAAACGAATGGATCATACGATAAAAGCATATGAATTCTAAAAATTATCATAGTTGTGATGATATAAATGCACCCAAATATGCAGTGATTATTAAAAATGCAACAACACAAATGAAGAATTTATACATCGTTCTCAAATTCATAAGTACAAAATGCACACATGATATAACATAGACAGACTATATATGATAATTCAGAAATTTTAGATTGAAAGCAATGTACAACAACCAATTTACAAACTTAGAAATACATATAGAAAATGAATTGTTCTAGATCCAATCATACGCCTTATTAGCCGCAAAACTGAAACTTGAAACCTGTAGTATAGAAACATGTTAATGATCAAATTAGAAAGTAATTAAGGAGTTTTAACAAAGATGACATGTGTTATAGACGTTACTATACATGTTTCATGGCTTTATGTGATTATATCTTTATTAATTACTCATATATAGTAAATTTATATGCTAAATTTATGTCTCTTTGACTTGTTTTAATTCCATGCTGCCTAATGTCATGTTATTCAATTTGCTTTTCAAATGAAATATGTTGCTCATTCATACAAATTTAAATAGCAAGGGTTCTAATAGATTTAAATATTTTGAGTTTCATAGATTTACAAGTGACATAAGAGTCTAATGTTAGAAACACTACAACAAAATCACCATATTACAATGGTGTAAAACATTGGTAAATAACTTTTTACAATGGTGAATACACCTCCGTATACTAAGACGTTATAATAGACTAAAATCTTTTACAACTGTATATTCACATTGCAACTAACTGTTGTTATATATCCTATTACAATGGCTATACTTCGTTGTGGTATGGTATAACAATTGTTAGATAATAGTTGTAGTAATAGCTACTACAATTGTTATGCACCGTCATGACTTCGTAATTATTACAACTCTTTCTGAAAGTTGTAATACACTTTATTACAACTATAATTAACAATTGCGTTTTATATCCCAAAACATAGTATATGCACCAATTATCCACATATTAATAGCAATAGAATTCATTGATATATTAATAATAATATAATTCATGTTGAATCTCGCTATATAGCGTTTTGACTATGACAACTACACATAAGCATATACATTATATCGACTAACTTTGTTTTGCAGGAAGATATTCGACAAGCAGATTCAAGAACACAAAATGAAGATTATATATGTTGTAATAGTCTGTTATGAAGATTACATACGTGCTAATACAGTACACACGGATCGTGTAATATGGTGTATAACACACAGATATATAAAGATATTTCCAACAGCTATGAAAGAAAATACAAGATGATATAAATATCAGCTAATCACAAATATGTACAGTAAATGCAGTAAAAATAGAAAAATCACACCAGGGATTTTTATACTGGTTTGGAGCGCCGTCCTAAGTCCAGCCCAGACTTCTATCTGGATTTTTACTAACAACCACCTCACTTCACCCGGGGGAACAGGTTTACAACACCCGAGCTGACGAACGGGATTTCACGCCTCTAACAACACCAAGGATTTCAACACATGCCTTTTACAACACCGAGGACTTCAACTAAGATGAATACAATTATTGTTGACAGTATGTGTTCTTGATAACACGAATTTGTCGCTTGTAGTACAACCTTCCTATAATCTTATCCTCAAATAGAATATTTGTGTATGTGAAGATTTGGAAGTGGATATCATATTAAATCAAAAGAATATTATATAGGTTCTAGGATTCAAATGATATATTATCGGATATAGGCAATTGAGTGCTTGAGAATATAGAAATGAGATCAAGAAATTAGAGATAGTAATCAAGTCAGAAATTCGTTAAAATTAGTTGAATGGAATGATGATCTCATAAGGTTTATATAAATATTAAATAGTTATAGCCCTTTGTGAAGAGTAACGAACAATAGCCATGATTATTGGTGAAGAGAAGTAGATGCAACGCTTGATTAAAAAGAAGAGTCTTTTTGAAAGGTTTTTTCTAAATGAAAACGGCCGACAGGTCAAAAAGAATCGATAGACAGGAATTTAAATATATATACGTTATATTCACATGTACACATTTATTGTGCATTCTGGGTAGAAACGGTCGACAGGTCAACATAGGGGCGGTCGACCGGTTTTACCCAGGTTGCACAATCAATGCGTACATATATATATATATATATATATATATATATAAATATATTCGTATATATATATCGATAATTTCGAGGTGTGAGATTATTTAAGGATAGATTTTAACATAAACAACATTAAAAACACCAAATAATTAACCTCTAATCTAGAATACCATATGTAGCTCTTTGTACCTCTTCAAACCAATAAATATCTTATTTTTGTCGATCACGGCTTATTTCTTTGTCAGAAAGAAAAACTCCATAATCTTTTGACTCAATATTCTCCTCTTTTTTGATTGATGACAGCATAGTTCTGAATCTCCCTCTGTATATGATCTCCCCCTGAGATCGTGTCTGTATATGACCATGAACTATATATTCCTGCATAACACTATTAGTATCAATCTCTGCCCCTTTGTCATCGACAAAAAGGAGTAAATAAGTGAAGATATAAATAATCCTATCAGTATATTTAAGCAACGTAAATGAGTAACATAGATCGTGCCAAGAGTCTCAAAATAACGTTATACACAACCAAAAGTCTAGTACGACTAAAAAATAAAAGATAGACATAGGTACATAGCAAGAGAAAATTAGGAAGTGAACTAAGAAGACTCGGATTGCGACTCCGTCTCATCTTCCTCCTCTTCCTTTTCCGCTTGAACAACTTGTGTTTTTCCACGACCATGTCCATGGCTAGTTCCTGAGCTCGTAGCCTCCTCCGATGATGTCCAAGAAAAAGTAGGAGGAGCTGGATGTTTGTCGGGGTCTTGAGCTTGCATGGATGATGATGCACCACATGACATTGCTTCCCATAATGTTCCGTAGAAAGACCTAATCTTGTTGAAGCGTTTATCGATCTTTGTATCCATACGCTTAAGTCTTGCTTCGAGTAGAAATTAGTTGAAGGCAATGGTGTCTAGCGATTCCTTTGTCGAGGAAGACAATCATAGAAGTTTGACTTCCTCAGATCGTGGCCGGGATGATCATTTTGAAGCTCTTTGATGTCTATGTTCTTGCTATTGCTCAAAAGGAATAATAGTGGAGTATGGATCGGAAAGTTCCATCCGTTTAATCACTGTTGTATTAAAGACTTTGGGCTTTGAAACAGGAGACTCGGGGGATGCGATGTCACAGTCGAGCAATAGGCGAATGATACATTCATTATAAAACAAATGTGGCCTAGTGTATTCATTTACTTGTAAAATCTCATCAAAAATCATACCAATCCAATTGATATGAATATCCCCGTACATTGCATATAATGCCTTGAAGTTCTATTTATAAACGGCATCAAAATTACCTAATCTTGGTGGTAGAGAGTGCATGAGGGTGTGATGAATAATCCTTGTAGTGGGTCGTAAACCTTTGGATTTTATGCTATCCATATTGTCTTTAATGAACTCATGGCTAACACGATCACGGATATGGATACTGCAAAAGTTGTTGGAGAATTTTTCACCATTAAAAGGAACTCCAAGAATGCTTTCCATTCTAGAACACGAAATAACTTCCTTGCCACAGACTACAGACCAAAGACATTGTGCAGGGTTTTCGGGCTTGTATTTCTCCAAATTCAAGTTAGCATATAATAATTTGATCATAATATGGTTTATTTCTACATTATTTTGATCAAAATCAATTAGAGATTCAATATTTGAATTCCTTGCTAAGTTAAGAACGCGATATTAGGAGAAATCAGAGAGCTTAATGAATGAACCCGGGTGAATCGTAAAGTCTTTCATATCATTCCATCTTTTAATAACAATTGGATCAACTAGCCACTTCTTGATTGAGAGATCAATTGGTTAGGGTTCAGAAGTTGAAGCTTTCTTTGATTTCTTCTTTGGAGGAGCCATTTGATTGATATTGTTGAAATTGCAAGAAAAAAATTGAATTCGAGGGTTTTGGAGTTTTTGGAATGAGGAACGGTTGGAATGAAAGTGAAGAAGTGGAGTGGAGAAATGGTCCTTTATGTGTATATAAAAACAGGAAAACCCGACATTAGTCGACCGCTACTTTTTCATCGGTCGACCGTTTTTAATCAGAAGTTAAAACAGTCGACCGGTTATAATTGGCCTGTCGACTGGTTGGTTTGTGGGTCCTGGTTTCCATTTCTGATATTTAACGAACCATATTACATAGAAATTACTCAATATATTTTAGTACAAGAGTGATACAAGAGAATATAACTACAATATAATCTAATGTGAAGTTGATGAATTGTGATCGGTAGAATCTTCTTTGACGTCGTTAATACGTGGTTTCAATGGTGATCAATTTTCTTTTGCTCCTTTATTCCTATTATAATTTCTTTCCCATGAATTCGGGCTCCTAGAAGATAAAGGCATGTTTGGCATAGGCTCATGTACGTAGTGTTAAAAGAACATTGCCATTTTTTCTAGAAGCGATAGTCGATCTGAGGTCAGCTTTTGCTCATAATATATCTGCCTTTGAAGATCAATCTGATGTTTCTGGTAATGGTGGATTTTATCAATCTTTTCTTTGGTATGAGGTAAGCAAAACAATACTTTCTTTGATCGTTTTGGAGTGGGCGTAGTGCCGGGGTTACGATTTCTTTGGTGATATCCTGATTTGTGATCGGGATTTTTCGGAGAGTAATGATCTCCTGTGTCAGAACTAGTGATTGAGACATGGGAATATTGAGCAGATTTGTCGCATATGTGTGTCATTGATTATAGCAGAAAACAGAATATATGAACTATGTAGGATTTAAGATTAGCTTGGGAGAGATAAAAATGGGAATTTATGCAAAGATTATATAGGATTTTATATATATATATATATACATATATATATAGCCTAAGATATATATATATATATAGTTGAGGCCAGGAGTTTCCAGAATTACTTGGCCATAGGAATCATCAAAAGCTCATAATCAATTTACTCAAGTTAACAATAGCTAATAATAGCTAATATATGTTTAAGTAAATATAAGTCAAATAAAAAACTAATTTTCAAGCTCTTTTCTAGAGATAAGACGAAGCTCTCTTCGTAACTTTATGAAATTAGATTCAAGTAGAGACTTACTATCCGCTAGTTGATTATCAGTTCGGACATACTCGAGACATATATTTCCCTTTTCAATATTGTCTCTCAGAAAATGATGATGGATAACAATGTGTTTGGTTCGAGAGTGGTCCACATGATTCTTAGATAAATTTATAGCACTGGTGTTATCACAATATATAATAGAATTTGATAAATGAATATCAAAATCTTGAAGTGTTTGTTGCATATATATTACTTGAGTACAAGCAAGAGCCGCTGATATATATTTAGCTTCACACATTGATAGTGAAACACAATTCTGTTTCTTACTAAACCAAGAGACAAGTGATTTTCCAATAAAATGGCACGTACCACTTGTACTCTTTCTATCCGTTCGTGAGCCTCCAAAATCAGCATCTCTATATGATACTAATTCGAATGGACATTCTTTTGGGTAGAAAAGACCGAAATCTTTGATATTATTATGATAACGAATTATACATTTCACTGCTCGTAGGTGTGATTCCTTTGGATCTGCTTGAAATCGTGCACATGGACAAACACTCATCATTATATCAGGACGAGAAGATGTGAGATAAAGAAGAGAATAAATCATGCTTCGATATAGTTTTTGGTCAACACTCTTACCATTTTCATATTTTTCAAGATGCGTGGTTGTACTCATGGGCATAGGTTTACCAGAATTGTTTTCTAATCCAAAGCATTTGATAAGATTTCCGTAGTATTTTTTCTTGATTGATAAAAATACTATTCAGAAGTTGTTTGGTTTGAAGTCTGAGAAAATATAATAGTTCTCCCATATGAGACATTTCAAATTCTTTGGTCATAATATTTCCAAACTCTTTGCAGAGTTTATCGTTTGTTGAACCAAAGATGATGTCATCTACATATATCTGGATAACTGGAATATCTTTTCAAGAATGTTTGATACACAAAGTTTGATGGACTTTGCCTTTTTGAAATCCAGAATTAATAAGATAGCTACTGTAACAACTCGGAAAATCAGAACCAATTTAAAAAATTTATTTCGTCAATTTTAATGAATTTCGAATACTTAAAATGATTTATTTTAAACAATAACGACTAGAAATTTATTTTGAATAGAATTTGAACGTATAAATTTATTTAAATCGAAGTTAGAATATAAATATTTATTTTAATTATAAAAGGAATTGGAAATGGCGCGGTAGTTTGAAAATTCGATATCAAATTTCAATTGAATGTACAGGATTCAAAATAAACTGGATTTTAGTAAAACCAAAAATATTTGAATCTGTTTGAAAATATCTTTCCAAAGAATGTGAAAAATCCAGATTTCATAACGGGAATAAAAAGTTATGCCCAGTTGAAAATTTAGAATAGTCGCTATGGAATTTTATATAATATATAGCCTTTAAAAATAGCGATTTTGCAAATGACCTCTATTTTCGACGAGACCACTTATGTTGAATCCGGAATGTCAAAATATTGCTAGATTCCAATTTTCATAATTTTTGGAATAAATATGTGAGCGTGGTTAATTTAAACATATTTGGTCAATTCAGTTTGAATTTAATCGATTGGAAAATGGTCGTTTTTCAAACGGTCTCCAAATTCGATGAAATTAGTTTTTTTAGGACCGTATCATTGAAATATTGCTAGATTTATCTTTTAGGAATTTTTGTAGTCAGTATGTAGCCCCGTTAAATTAAAATGTGCGTTTGAATTTAAAATATAATGATTTATATTTTAAATTTAGCGGAAACTGATCGTAACAGCCGAACTGGGTTACGATACATATTCCATTGTGTTCGGAATTGGGGTAATTAGCTAGAGGCAACAGTCGTTGGGTTCGATTTGGAGTCCGAACGAAAAAGTAACTTTATGGAATTTAAAATAATTAAATATATAAAATTTCCCTCTCCCCTCTCTTTATACGGCCAACATCGAATATAGAAAAAAGAAAAAGAAAATCGCAGCCACCCTGTCGCCCTCCGCTCTCCCCGCCGTCGCGACCCTCCACCCACGGCGCCGCCTTGCAGTAGCACCCCCTGGCCATCCTCCCTCGCCTCTGACCTCCATCCTCTCTCTTCTCTCTCCTTTCCCCGTTGCGTGAACCCTAACCCCAAAACCCGTACCCAACCGCCGCCTCAGGCCGAGGCCGACCATCCGCCATCCCCGACGTAGGCCGCCACCTCCAGCGACCCTCATGCCCCTCCGACGACGTGAAACCCCCCTCCTCCTCCAAATCAATGTAAGTTTATATTTAAAGTAATTAGATTTTTATGCTAATGAAAATTAGATTTTTATGCTAATAAAAATTAGATTTTTATGTAAGTAAAATTTAGATTTTTGTGTAAATAAAAATTTAGAATTTTATTGATAGAAAAGAATAGATTTTTCATAGTAAAAGATTAGATTTTTAATTACGAAAAGATAAGATTTTTAATTATAAAAATATTATATTTTTAAATATAAAACGATTTGATTTTTATATATGAAAAGATTATGTTTTTAAATATAAAATGATTAGATTTTTAAAATAGAAAAGATTAGATTTTTAAAAAAGGGAAAAGATATGATTATTTAAAATATAAAAATATGATTTTTATATAATAGAGAATGTAAAAATATTATTTTTATATGAGTAGCGAGTTAAAAATAGGATTTTTATATAATAGAGAATATAAAAATATTATTTTTATGTGAGTAGCGAATTAAAAATAGGATTTTTATATAATAGAGAATATAAAAATATTATTTTATATATGTAGCAAATTAAAAATATGATTTTTATATGATTGAAATTGTTTTAAAGATGCGATTTTTATATGAATGAAATTGTTTTAAATATGCGATTTTTATATAAATGATTTCGAGTTAGAAAAGGAATGATTTTTAGTTAGATAAAAATTTGATTTTTAGTTATGTAAAAATGTGATCTTTTATATATATACATATATAGCGATAAAAAAATGTGATCTTTTTTATATATTTTTATATATATAGCGAAATAAAAATGCGATTTCTAAGCATATAAACATCATATTAAAAAAGTGATTTTTACTACGAACAACGTGATAAGGGTTGCGTTGGAATTTCAGAAAAATCCAAGCTGTTCAGAAATTCAGAAATAAAACTGGAGGAGTGGATCCCAAAGGTGAGAAATTCTCACTCTAATTTCATTTTCTAGTTAAATATATATATACTAGAAAGTAAACGGTGCTTAGTAGCACCCGACAACTTTGTTTGAAACCATGTTTGTTTGGTTGATTAGATTTTTTGTTTGAATTTGGTTTGGGAAGTAAAATGAACTGATTAGAATTAGTATGTGTATGGCGTAAGCTATTATTAGGCAAGGGATAAGGCTAGACCTTATTCCGGTTCTAGTATCGCGTCGTTATGCTGCCGAAATTTTCTAAAAATGTTAGAATAATAAAAATATCATTTTTATTGCATAAATGAACTGTATAAAATATTAATTAGTTGAAATAAATATTTTATAGTTAAAAATATGATTATTAATGTGTATATGAGTAAAATAAATATTCATTTATAAATCGGACGATTTGTTTATGTACACACATTTGACTGATAATGGTTGGGACGATATATTTTACACATCGCCCAAATGCACAAATAATAATCAGTGTTTGTTGTTTGATAACCCCACACGGGTATTGGGATGATATTGAACATACACCCAATATTTAGTTGTATGTCAATCGATTGGTTGACATGTTGTTGTAAGCGTTAATTATTCATATTTAACGCTTATGCAGTTGTGTGACACACTCTAGATGATGGTTAACGGTGTTTGATTATTGTTGCGTACATGTGTGTATTAAATCCATATAAATAAAATTATATGGTAATTGACTATGTCTGATTCCAATTCGGAAAGAATGAATATTTTAAATTAACGAACATTTTAAAATGACGAATAATGAATATTTTAAAATAACTAATATTTTAAAATAATATTCAGTAATGGATCGAAATAGGATTTCAATGTCCGATTTGCGATGGACACGAAAATATTTAAATATATAAAGCCATGTTGATTAGATTAACGTCATTTTGACGTGTACGATATTTATATCGATTTTATTCATTTTCATAATGAAAATCGAAAAGGAAATGATTTCAAAATTGATATTTTGAAAATATTATCATTTATATATTATGATGATAAGGAAAATTCAATTTTGATTTAAAATTGAAAATGAAGTGGAATCGTTTTAAAATAAATTTATAAAATATGTTTTAAATGGAAATAGACAAAATATATATAATATATGTATTATATATATTTAATGGTCTGAATAGAACACGCCGCGGCAGTTCGTGAATGACTATTGACTTCGAATGGACATTACGGGAGATCGGACCATCGGATTCTCCTAAAACCGTAAATGTTGGGTTCGTATCGAAAAGAACTATCCAACGAATGCAAGAGATTTGAAATATAATGGTTGGATTTGGAATTATGTCTAAATCAAATTTGGAAAAGGTCACTGTAAGTGCAGTTCGATGACCTTTATGGATATCGACTATACGGGCCTCGATAAAATTATTAAAAATATTAATAATTCATGTAAAATCATAATAAATGATTTGGAAACAATTTGGATGAAAAATTCCATATTTGTAAAGATAAAAATATTTTTTATCAGAATGAACTAGTTATGAACTAGAATTATAAAATCCATTATTTTTAAATAAAATTGGATTTGAGATGGTTTTAAAAATAACCAAAATTTCCAATATATAAATTGGAAGGGTTTTAAATAGAAATTATCTTCGGAATATTTCGATATTGGATTCCGTGATTATACGGATATTGTGGAGGAAGCTGGAAGATATTTATATCGTTATTCCCAATACGATATTTGTTGATTTCAGAATTTGATATTGAATATAAGCCGATATAATTTCTATTCAGAGCCTTGTATTTAATATTGAATTGGATTTTGGGTTTCTCGTGAACTGTGTTTTAGATGACACTGTTCTTAAACCTAGTTGGGAAAAGATTAAATCTTTTAAATAAGATATAGAAGAGTTTACCAATTAATTAATTAATATCTAATTGGAATTGAATAAAATAATTGGACTTTGGGTTTGTCGTGAATGGTGTTTTCAGTAACGTTGTTCTTGAACCCCGTATGAAAAGAATAAATGTTTTAATTAAGATTATTAGCGTTTTCAGTTACTTAACTTTAACTGGAATAAAATGGAATGTGAATTGGGTTTATTGTGAACTGTGTTTTTAACGACATTCGTTCTTTAACCCGATTTACAGTTAAATGTGATTCGGAATTTATAAATCTTTTTATTAAGATTTAACGGGAATTTTCCAAAGTAAAGTTTTTCAATTTTATATATTGAATTGGAATTGAATGGATTTCGATTCGATAATAATCGAAGTGAACTTCTGTGGAGGACGACTGTTAATACATATGGAATTTAAAAGGCTTTATCATTATTCCATTTATATTATTAGTCGGATACGAAAATTGATATCGATTATATATTGATCTATTTTCCGTAAAGATTCCATAATTAATGGAATGTGATTTGGGTTTATCGTGAACTGTGTTTCAAATGACATTAGTTCTTTAACCCAGTTAAAGAAAGGATTACATGTCAAGGATTGTATTTCGAACTGTATGGTTGATCTCTGCTAAATATATATCTGTTTGGTGGCGGATAATTTATTCTCTTACTTAACACCCTTCTCTGAGACGTACGAGCTCAGAGGTTATATATCGACAGAAATCAATAGTACGGTGTAGATTGTCGACGCGACATGTTTGTGTTTCCAAAGTTAAATAACCATTAATATTGATTTTTAGGAAGATTAATACTAAGTGGAGTTTTAATGAATCTTTAATTAGATTGAAAAGGGAATGTGATAATTTAAATTATCAAATTTGGGGAATGATCGAGAATGGAGTAGCACCAGTTTTTCTCCAAGTGATAGTTAAATCTTTAATTAGATTTGAACATGAAATGATAATTAAATTTATCGATAACACTGTGGTGTTAGATACAGAGTATTACCAGTTTCACTCCATGGGATGAATAGGTTGGGATTGGGAAATAAAAGAAATGATTACTTCGTTAAGGTGCGCTAATCACGACTAGTTTGGATAAACTTTAATTTGGTTTGAATTAATATCTAAAGGAAGATTAATGAATAAATTTAAAGAATTTACCTTTGATAAAATTAATGGGAACCTTTCCCAAATGATATGAATATTTGAATAAAAGAATATTCAGAATTGGAATGAGGCGTATGTTTTGTTTTTATAGCACTTGTTTATTATATACGCGAGTTATTCAGAAAGGTCGTGTTTATACTCATTCTGAATAATTGATTCCACTATAAGTCGACGATGAAGACGGTGGTTGAAGACCAATGGTCTTCACATCGTTTGGATGATTACTGATGTCTTGATTGGGCTATACATCCAAGACAAGGTAATAAATGGTGATCGTCCAGACGTACTTAGAGATCGACCCGATATGCGAGGACCTCTCTCCTGTATTGGACATATGGGATGAGGAATAAGGCGCATCCGGTTTCGTTCAGACCCAGAATGAACTTATAAATGGTTGTGTGTCTGACATTGGATTTTATTCTGTGTTGATTGGTCTTTATTAAATATATATTTATTTAGCGATGGAGAATTTATTCTCTTGCTTAACGCCCTTCTCTGAGACGTACGAGCTCAAAGGTTATATATCGATAGACATCAGTCACATGGGGTGCATTGCCTGTGTGGTATGCTGAGATGCAAATGATCAAGGACTCTGTTGAAAAGTAGAGTCTTGTGGTTGATGATCAAAGCGCGACCTTAAAGGGCATAACTTTGTGTATAGCGTTAATTCGCGACCCTCACACCTCGGTATGAGTTAAAAACGGTATCGTACCATTGGGAGAACATGACGTTTCTTTCTAGCTATGGGTGGTGTCATGGTATGGAGCCCAGACATTTATATTTTTTACCTATATGGATGATGGATAGAGAGGCACCTCGGATATATCGGTTACTACGGAGACGATGGATATAGGTTCGATAGGACCGGGAAACGTGTGTTCAGGAGTAACTAATCCTCAAACGTAAGGGAGGACCGACCAAATCGATCCAGGGTTCTCTGCGGGGAGTCTTGAGACATTTGCTAGAGTGTCTCAAAGAGGTGAGGAGACATCCCTGGCCTCGACTCATAGATGAATCCAATTTCCATGACGTGACATTTCGGTTTTGATCGTAGAGCCTAGTATTGGCGACATAGTAGCATGGGTTACTATGTTGTCTATGATTGGTACATCTATATTTGAAGCTGTTTTGACACTATACACCTACTATAGTATCAAGTGATTTGTTTTAAACGTACCAAGCATGTTTAACTATTATAAGGGAAAACCCTATCCTCCGGCTTGCGTTGCATTATGTGATGGGACCTAGGTCTTATAATAGCTTCATTTTTTCAAAAAGCATTGCGTTGTTTTGTTATATGCATTGGTAATCTTGGGTGGAAACCCATTCCGTGTTTTACGGCGTGGTCCCTTGATATATCTGATTTTAAAGTGAAGTTTTAAATAACTGTTTTAGTTCTCACACCAGTCACATGACTGACCTGGAGTTTATTATTTTAACCTAAACTCTAGGTGTCACTACTTTCCACATAGGCAGCTAGTAGTTTTGGTTTTGCAGATTTATATTCACAGGATCCTGGTTTACTGCTGGAATGATATTCGGAAAGCTCTGTATCCGTGTATCTCTTTCAGTTGTGTTTTGTATTATTTTCCGCTGCATTGTAATTTGTAAATCTATTGTACTTTGATGTAAATTGTTGTAATAAGCAATGAAATGTTCTTCGGTTTGCGTTCTGATTTGTCGTGTTCTCAAACAATCCGTTCTTTCTCTTCTCTTCGGAGACCGAGGAAGTTTGGGTCGTTATAGTTTGGTATCAGAGCTTTGGTTTTACAGGGCTTGAGAATAAGATACATTTGAACCAAACGAAAGAATTCATCAGAGATTGGATTAGTAATATCCAATAAGAATGACTCGTTAGAGATGGGATCAGTAGTATCCTAGAATGAGTTCTACGAGTATTATTTTTAAAATAAAAGTGAAAACAAATTTTGTTTTGAAAATTAAAACTTTAATAATATGTATTTGAATATTTTATTTTAAATTTATTTGGACAATTGAGTATATGAAGATTTTGAATATACGCCTAGCTAGCGTGTATTCGAAGCCTCAAATATAGTCGATGGATATAGAATCACACTCTATTCTCCTGGAGATGATCCTGGTAATTGTGATCACCTAACCAGTGCTTATGTTCGAGTGACGAAAGTGGGATATCTATATATTTCCAATTGACTGGTGTGAGAACCAAATCTAGATAGGATTTATTGTTTGTGATTTGACATCAAAAACATGATTTTTGAGTATATAAAAATTATGAATTTGAAAAGATAATTAACTAATTGATTATTGGTTGTGTTGTTTGATTATTATTCGGATTAACAAAAATATATTAGAACCACCCATAAGAGAAATGAAGGTAAATTTAGCCAAATTGAATCAAAATTTTGAACTGAATTGAAAATTGATTTGAAGTGCATGCATGTACATATATATATGTGTGAACAGGTCATAGCAAGGAGGCTAAGAAGAGGAATAAAATTGTATGCCCGACAAATATGTACATCTTTACTAATTTATTAGGTTTGGATAATTTTATGAGCCGATTGGCTAGCCGCTTGGTTTTTTCTTTTTCTTTTGGACTGATGAGAGCTCTGCGCGGCTAGTTGTTGTTTTAAATGTCTCCCCGTACAAAGGAAGTTATGGCGATTTTTTTTTGAAAAATTAGGGTGTTTGCCAAATTTTTGAAAAACTAGAAAATTCTTAGAAACTGAAAAGTTGAAGAATGAAAGCCAGAATGAAAGATGAGTTGGTTAGTTAAACAACTTTCAGCTCCGTTCCTTTTCGAGGACGAAAAGATTTTAAGTAGGGGAGATTTTAGCAATCCGAAAAATCAGAACCAATTTAAAATTTTTATTTGGCAATTTTAATGAGTTTCGAATATTTAAAATGATTTATTTTAAATAATAACGAATTGAAATTTATTATGAATAGAATTAGAAAGTATAAATTTATTTAAATCGAAGTTAGAACATAAATATTTAATTATAAAAGGAATTGGAAATGGCGCGGTAGTTTGAAAGTTCGATTTCAAATTTCAATTGAATGTATGGATTCAAAATAAACCGGATTTTAGTAAAACCAGAAATATTTGAATCTGTTTGAAAATACCTTTCCAACGAATATGAAAAATCCAGGTTTCATAAAGGGATAAAAAAAAGTTATGTCCAGTTGAAAATTCAGAATAGTCGCTATGGAATTTTATATAATATATAGCCCCTAAAATAAGAGCGATTTTGCAAACGACCTCCGTTTTCGATGAGACAACTTTTGCAGAATCCGGAATGTCAAATTATTGCTAGATTCCAATTTTCATAATTTTTGGAATCAATATGTGAGCGTGGTAAATTTAAACATGTTTGGTCAATTCAGTTTGAATTTAATCGACTGGAAAATGATCGTTTTTCAAACGGTCTCCAAATTCGACAAAACCAGTTTTTTTAGGACCGTATCATCGAAACATAGCTAGATTTATTTTTCAGGAATTTTTGGAGTCAGTATGTGGACCGGTAAATTAAAATGTGCGTTTGAATTTAAAATATAACGATTTATATTTTAAATTTAGCGGAAACTGATCGTTATAGCCGAACTGAGTTACGATACATATCCCACTGTGTTCGGAATGGGGGTAATTAGCTAGGGGCGACAGTCATTGGGTTTGATTTGGAGTCCGAACGAAAAAATAACTTTATGAAGTCTAAAATAATTAAATATATAAAATTTCCCCCTCTCCTCTCTCTCTTTATTCAGTCAATATCGGATATAAAAAAAGAAAAAGAAAAACGCAGCCACCCCGTTGCCCTCCGCTCTCCCCGCCGTCGTGACCCCCCACCCATGCCGCCACCTCGCCGGAGCACCCCCTGGCCATCCCCCTCGCCTCTGACCTTCCTCCTCTCTCTTCTCTCTCCTTTCCCTGTTGCGTGAAACATACCCCCAAAACCCGTACCCAACCGCCGCCTCAGGCCAAGGCCGACCATCCACCGCCCCCTGACGTAGGCTGCCACCTCCAGGGACCCCCATGCCCCTCCAACGACGTGAAACCTCCCTCCTCCTCCTCCAAATCAATGTAAGGTTTTATTTAAAGTAATTAGATTTTTATGCTAATGAAAATTAGATTTTTATGCTAATAAAAATTAGATTTTTATGTAAATAAAAATTAGATTTTTGTGTAAATAAAAAATTAGATTTTTATTGATAGAAAGGAATAGATTTTCAATGGTAAAAGATTAGATTTTTAATTATGAAAATATTAGATTTTTAATTATAAAAAGATTATCTTTTTAAATATAAAAAGATTTTGTAATGGCCTGAATTTCCATACCCTTTGAGTCGACTAATAACTCCACACATCCAACCTAAGTGACATAGAAATACGAATCATTAGAAGAAACAAGTTAGAGGATGAGAAATAGAAAGAAAGAAAACTTAGATTAGAAGAAAATCAAAGATCACAAATCTCATAGCAGATTGAATTATATATATTATATAGCATAATTTTTGAAATACAAATCCGCAACTATATATATACATGCCATCATCATAGCACAACAGTTATTCCTGGAACAGTTATAAACATCTATTTCCATATACAACACAATACACAGCGGAAAATGTGATAGTCTATAGCTAACTGATGAAGTCTCCTGCTTCAAGCTCCACCAGGGGAATCTGAAAAATCCCGACTACTTGACTGCCTGTACAAATTTGATCACCCAAGAGTTTAGGGAAAACAAACAAAATAAACTTTGGGTCAGTCATGGGACTAGTGTGAGTAAACTCCAACCATTGGTTTAACTTTAAAAATCTTTTCGAAAGAAATGATAATCATAAGACCAATCCACACATAAACACGAAAGGTTTTTACCTTACAATAACCAAAAATATTTTTGATATCAAATCCAGTGATATTATAATAACGTCTACATCAAATAAATAGAATATAGCAGAATGCTTGCATCCACGCTCCATATATAATATAAAATCGAAAACCGCAGGGCGCTTATTGGAGATTGGATTTCGACTATAACAAAGTATGCAACCACCTTACGATAGTGTATCTCTAGAGGAGAATACACTGGGTTCAACAAGAACGTATTGCAACCCGGCCCACACATGGCTGGCCACTCATTTAACTTGAGTGTACCGAGCATATTATCACCAACGGTTGTAATCAGCAATCGTTACCGAAAGTATACAGCAGCGAATAGAATAAGAAGCAAATAAAATTCCTCTAGATCTGATGATAATACCCCTAATGGGAAGGACCCACATGGCTATGCTGCTTGCCCGATTTTTGTTATTTCCCGGTTGATGAGGCTTGAGGTCACGATTATCCTTTGAGAACATCTTGCCACCATTTACTTTGAATGTCACCTCATCAAACATTCGTCCATATATGTTGGCCTGGGACTGGACAAACCGAAGGCACCATTCTATTAATCCATCTTGGGCAAGTTCTAACTAGGATTAACAGACCAACCCTTGCACTTTACTCTGTCTTCGATCATCTTCATCATAAGTTGATTCGTAATGCTTATGCCTATATGTAGTGGTTTTCAGATAATAAATATGATCCCGATCTCTCCATATCGACAACGGAGGTATAAAATAAACTAAAACTTTGATAGCCAGTGATTTAACTATCAAAGGAACATCCATTCAATCAATGATCCTATATTCCAAATGAAATTTCTATCGATCAACCATCAAACAATATTGGCCCCTTTTAAATCAATTTCTTATTTTATTATCATTTATAATTCCCATTTCCCATCTTTCGTATCCTTTCAAAGCTCGATTTCCTCTCTCGATTCTTGGGAAAAACATTCCTAATATCCTAATTTCTTTATTCGAGAAAATATCTCTTATTCCAGTTAGAAAACATTTCTATATATTCACGAATTCTCATTTTTCTATATAAAAAAATATACCATATTAATATCGGAAAATATTTCCATATTCCATTTCTTAATTCCTCATTTACCAATTCATTTCATTTTCTACACATAGAAAATATATCTCAATTTATTTTGGGAAACATGTCAAATTCCTTTAAATTAATGCGATCTTATAAAACATCGTTATTATAACTCAAACCAATAATCATTTATTAACTAACCATATGGCTAAACCAATCTTCACTATCAAACCTTAACCATTCCTTCATCAATCATGAAGTCAATCAAGTTGGGGTATAATTACCTCTCAGACCTTAATCGAACAACATTCTCAACTTTGAAATAGTCAAAGCTCACAATTTCAAACAAAACATCACTTAAGCGACTTTCAGATTCAATTTAAGAATCCATTTCTTTTACGGAAAAACATTTATTATAACGGTATCATTATAATCGTTGTTTCCAAATATTTGGTTTATAAACATTTATTATAACGGTAGCATTAAATCGCTGTTTTGATTTATAAAAGCATTTATTATAGCGGCAGCGTTATAATCGTTGTTTTCATTTATTTGGTTTATCAAAGTATAACTTGCACTTATTAATTTCAATAAATAAATTAATAAGTGAATAAATAAATTTGATTCAAACAAAAAATAAAAATAACTACTTCCGTAAATTCGATATAATCGAATTTCAAATAAATACTCCCTCTCGAATAATCTATATTCGATTATATTCCGAACTTCAGAATTTATCTACCATTTCAAGTCAATTCAAATTCCAAATTTACTTTAGAATTTATCCTTTCCAAATCATTACCAAATTCCTTTATAACCATTCCAATCTGCAAAACGTTATTTATATTCCAAATTTGGGAATAAAACTCATCGTTTCTTTTAAAACAATTATCCATTTCCCTTTCTCATTCATGTTCCAATTTGGATTCATATATTAAATCTAAATTTCCTTTATAGATATTTTATTTGCAAATTATTTGCTTTAAACTATTATTCACTTTAATCCTGAATATATTTCTTTTATATATAATCAAATCAGTTTGATTTCGTACTTGTAAATAATATCTTAAACCCAAATTCTATGTATAACTTCCTCTCACAATTTTCCATACCAATCTCACTTGTATTGCAATCATTTAAAATCTCGTTTAAAATTTCATTTATCATTTGCTAAGTTCAAATCTCAATTCAAATATTGGTTTCAAAACCGATTTTCCACTTTTCCATATGAATTCAAATTTGAATTTATGTTTTCATTTATCTTAAAATAAATATTTTACTGAATTTATAAACATCATTTATAAATTAATCTTTTCGATAAAAATAGATTTCTATTCAAAATATCCTTTAAAAAAACTTATAATGATTCTATATTCGATTATAAAATATTAATTTTAAACTAAGTATTAATTTTACAACGATAATCCCTAAATATCATTTATAATTTTTAATTACTCGCTTTGTTCAATAAAAGAAGTTTATATTCTCAAATCGGCTCGAAATTTAATCTCCATTTTGGAATTTTTTTTAAAATCTTAAATTCTTTTCTTTTATATTCAAAAATATTTTATGGTATTTAAAATACCAAATTTCAAGGGCCAAGGTAATTCAACACAATATAATCAATCACGGTATATATCACAACATATATCACAATATAAAATTAAAAAGTAATATAAATGTTAAGGAATCCAATTGGATCCCTCCAACCTGTTTCCCTGCATCCACGGATGTTAATCAACATCAATAATATTAATTTCACATTAATATTAAATATCACGGTGAACAGAATTATTAATCGATCAACGATATAACTATATCAACCAATTCAACTAATTTTATCAACCATTCATCCAAAGAACCATCACACATTATAAAATTATTATAAATAAATTTAAAATGAGTCAGAATTTAGTGAGGTTACTCACATTGTTTTCTAGTTGACTGATTCTGCTTTTGTTTCATTTAAAATCAAACAAGCGTTTGATTTTTCCTTGAAATTCCAATATTTTGTTCTCCGCCACATCAGTTCCATTACGTAGATCCAGCCGCTATAATTTTAACATGACTAGTTTCACCCGATTCTGCTAATCAAAAGACCAAATTATAACCGTAATAATTAAATTAATAAATTATTTGCCTTAATTAAAATGGTTAAGGTAGTTCAAAATTGGGTTTTGAAAAATAACTACTTCATCTTCTCTTTCAAAACCGTCGATCCCTTTTTAAGCTTCGTTTCCCATTTCCGCACCTTGCTCCGGCCCTCATACTCATGTTTTCTCCATTTAAAACACTACTGCATCTGACAATATCCACCAACAACTCCACTGTTGAACTCAAACCATATACACAACATCACATGCACGCTCGTAATAACCCATCCTTCTTCATCAACAATAAAACCCCAGTTCGAATTTTCCTTTGCAACTCCTTTCTTATTTTCGTTCAATATATATACAACTCCACTCTTTCCTTGTTGCTTTTCTCAGGCATTAGCGGTGCCCACGCAGTGACAAAACGTCACAATTTTCCACTTATCATTTGCAAAGCCTCTTTTTTTCCAAATCCTTCTTCATTCTGTTCTTCTAAAAGCCGCGCACACTCCTTCCCTTTGATCCAGTATTACACGAACAAGGTGACCCCACTAAAACTCCATATCGATTAAACAATAAAACCAGTTAATTAATTTTAATCCTTTACTCAACTTTGTACTTACGTTATTTAGTCTTCCCCTGCTTCTGCATAAATGAGGCATTAACCCAGTTAAACTCCAACCTTTGGCCACCTTATTTCGATTATTACTACTACATTCCTCCACTATTCATCGCACGACCAAAACCATGCACCATCGCCCCCTTTTTCCTACGCAAAAGAAATCCGCTTCAAGCAACTATTCCCTAACCGTGAACATCAATTATCTTCCCTCCGTCATTTCAGAAACCACTACAGTCTTCTTCCAGCACCATTCTCGCCACTTCCTTCCATCATTATGGCCTCCACGGCCATTAACGTCCACCACTAACTGCACCATTTAACTCCCCTATCACCTAACTATGATAACCACAGATAAACTTTGCCTTCACCAACATCCTGCAAATCACCCAGTTTCTGGAAATCGGACTCCTCTCTGCTTCGTTACCTGCGCAAGTAAAGTTGCACGATCCTTTCTAAACGCACCAAGAAGCCTGCTTCGACTCCATCGCTACTCGACCCATATATCTTCTGCAAATCCAATAACACGCGCACACTTCACGAGATTGCCATCGCCAAACGAGATCGCCGGAGCTTCTCCAACTCGGGCCGTGAATAGGTGTTGCCAAGCTAAACAAACTTTGTTCAGACGCCACCTTGAAATGAGGAACAGTGGAGGAGATTGGAGAGTCGTTCATGTTTACTTCTAAAGATTAAAGATGAAGTAGCTTAAAAAAAAGAAATTGAACGAAAATCAATATACTGTATTTAAAGAAGATATAGCTTGAGGCGCATGGTATGTGATAGCTTGAGGCGCATGGTTTGTAAAACTTGGCAAACATGCCCTTAAAATCTTGGCAGTCACGATTTTTCTGAAACGTGGAGAACACGGTGTGTACAGGGTGAGGTAGTATGAAGTAAAATTATATATATTAGTTTAGACGTATAGATACTAATGTCATGAGATTTATTGTAATTTTGTATCTAGTTATGTCGTGTATTCACAACTGCAATATGAATTTTCGTGTATGCATAGTTACAAGCGAAGCTCGAAAGTGGTTTAAAAGCCCAAGTTTCATTATTCTAGGTTTTACTCATAATTTGATGTACCAGTCAACATGTATTTTAACAAGATGGGTACTTATCATAAAGCAATACAACAACCCAATGCCACTTTATCAATCATTCACATTGTGTGTTTGTAAATAATGTTACAGGAATCACATATGGTTTGTTTGCTAAAGTTTAGATATTGGCATATATATATATTAGAAAATATCAGTATCCTATTACATTAAACTCCATTCACGTACAAGCCGTTATGGACAAAAATAAAACTGCGGTCGTGTCGAGCAGTGCGCCACGATTCCAAAAATTTAATAAAATAGACAAGTTAGCTTATTCTGTGAAGCCCTAAAATGCTGACATAGGGTGTTAATTACAGTAAACAAAATAGTTGTTTATTTTCCAACTTAAAAATTATAGTAAAATTCTGTTAATTAAATAAAAACTACGTCTACAAAATCTTGCAAAGATAGTCTATTTCGGATTTTATAAAATTAATTTTTTTGCTAAAATCCGATATCGTTTGGAAATTAAATTGAATCAATTTCAAAATAAACAAATAAAATACATGTCTAATATGAATATATACATATAGCTTCAAAATAATCTAATTTGAATTTTAAACTCGATATTTCTATTTTTAAGTTAAAACAATATTCAGTATATTTTAAAATCCATTTATTTTACTAAATAAATCATTATGGTTTATAACCATTTTCATAGCGACTTTCTGAAAATTTGATTTGGACATAACTTACAATCTATAAAACGAAATCTCGATTTTTCGCTTCCATTAGAAAAATATAATCAAATGGATCCAGATGTTTCTTGTTCCATTGAGTTCCGACTCATATTGGATTCTGTATATTTAGTTGAAGTTCAAAACGTTAAATCACGAACTACCGCGATAAAACGAGCTCGTTATTAATTATATTATAAATTATACGTTCAAGCTTCGCTTTAATTAATAAATTCCATACAAATTTCCATTTATACTTGTAATACAACATTTAAAACAATTTAAATGTTCAAAATTAAATGGCTAAAAATCTAGGCCGTTACAGATTTAATTTTTATATTTGAAAAGATTATATTTTTGAATATAAAAAGATTAGATTTTTAAAATAGAAAAGATTAGATTTTAAAAAAGGGAAAAGATATGATTTTTTTTAAAATGTAAAAATGGGATTTTTTATATAATAAAGAACATAAAAATATTATTTTTATATGAGTAGCGAATTAAAAATAGGATTTTTATATAATAGAGAATATAAAAATATTATTTTTATATGAGTAGCGAATTAAAAATAGGATCTTTTATATAATAGAGAATATAAAAATATTATTTTATATATGTGGCGAATTAAAAAGGTGATTTCTATATGAATGAAATTGTTTTAAAGATGTGATTTTTATATGAATGAAATTGTTTTGAAGATGCGATTTTTATATAAATGATTTCTAGTTAGAAAAGGAATGATTTTTAGTTAGATAAAAATTCGAATTTTAGTTATATAAAAATGTAATCTTTTATACATATATATATATAGCGATATAAAAATGTGATCTTATATATATATATATAGTGATATAAAAATGTAATTTTTAAGTATATAAACATCGTATTAAAAATGTGATTTTTACTATGAACAGCGTGATAAGGCTTGCGTTGGAATTTCGTATAAATCCAAGCTGTTCAGAAATTCAGAAATAAAACTGGAGGATTGGATCACAAAGGTGAGAACTTCTCACTCTAATTTCAATTTTCTAGTTAAATACATACTCTAATTTAAATTATCGAATTTGGGGAATGATCGAGAATGGAGTAGCACCAATTTCACTCCAAGCGATAGTTAAATCTTTAATTAGATTTGAACGTGAAATGGTAATTAAATTTAC
Organism: Allium sativum; assembly: GCA_030737875.1. Lineage (NCBI taxonomy): Eukaryota > Viridiplantae > Streptophyta > Magnoliopsida > Asparagales > Amaryllidaceae > Allium > Allium sativum. The sequence goes on along the minus strand of CM060923.1, from coordinate 532,301,047 downwards.
CGATAACACCATGGTGTTAGATATAGAGTATTACCAGTTTTGCTCCATGGGATGAATAGGTTAGGATTAGGAAATAAAAGAAATGATTACTTCGGTAAGGTGTGCTAAACCCGACTAGTTTGGATAAACCTTAATTTGGTTTGAATTAATATCCAAAGGAAGATTAAAGAATAAATTTAAAGAATTTATCTTTGATAAAATTAATGGGAACCTTTCCCAAATGATTTGAATATTTGAATAAAAGAATATTCAGAATTGGAATGAGGCGTATGTTGTGTTTTTGTAGCATTTGTTTATTATATACGCGAGTTATTCGGAAAGGCCTTGTTTATACCTATTCTGAATAATTGATTCGACGATAAGTCGACGATGAAGATGGTGGTTGAAGACCGGAGGTCTTCACATCATTTGAATGATAACTGATGTCTTGATTGGGCTGTTAACCCAAGACAAGGTAATAAGTGGTGATCATCCAGACGTACTTGGAGATCGACCGGATATGTGAGGACCTCTCACCTGTATTGGACGTATGGGACGAGGAATAAGGTGCCTCCGGTTTCATTCAGACCCATAACGAACTAGTAAACGGATGTGTGTCTGACATTGGATTTTATTCTATGTTGATTGATCTCTATTAAATATATATCTGTTTAGCGACGCAGAATTTATTCTCTTGCTTAATGCCCTTCCCTTAGACGTACGAGCTCAGAGGTTATATATCGGTAGACATCACTCGCATGGCGCGAATTGCCTGTGTGGCATGCTAAAATGCAAATGATCAAGGCTTCTGTTGAAAAGCAGAGTCTTGTGGTTGATGATCAAAGCACAGCCTTAAAGGGCATAGCTTTGTGTATAGCATTAATTCACGAGCCTCACACCTCGGTATGAGTTAAAAACGGGATCAGACCGTTGGTAGAACACGACGTTTCTTTCTAGCTATGGGTGGTGTCATGATATGGAGCCCAGACATTTATATTTTTTTACCAATGTGGATGATGGATAGCGAGGCGTCTCAGATATATCGGTTACTACGGAGCCGACGGATATAGGTCCGATAGGACCGGGAAGCATGTGTTCAGGAGTAACTAATCCTCAAACGTAAGGGAGGACCGACCCAACCGATCCAGGGTTCTCTGCAGGGAGTTCTGAGACATTTGCTAGAGTGTCTCGAAGCGGTGAGGAGCCATCCTTGGTCTTGACTCATAGATGGAATCCAATTTCCAATACATGACATTTCGGTTTTGATTGTAAAGCCTAGTATTAGCGACATAGTAGCATGGGATACTATACCATCTATGATTGATACATTTATATTTGAAGCTATTTTGACACTATACACCTATTATATTATCAAACGATTTGTTTTAAATGTACCAAGTATGTTTGGCTATTATAAGGGAAAACCCTATCCTCCAGCTTGCGTTGCATTGTGTGATGGGACCTGGGTCTTATAATAGCTACATTTTTTCAAAAAACATTGCGCTGTTTTGTTATATGCACTAGTATTCTTGGGAGGAAACCCGTTCCGTGTTATACGGCATGGTCCCTTGATATATCTGATTTTAAAGTAAAGTTTTAAATAACGGTTTTAGTTCTCACACCAATCACATGACTGACATGGAGTTGATTGTTTTAACCTAAACTCTGGGTACCCCTAGTAACTGCAGATTTATATTCACAGGATCCTAGCTTACAGCTGGAATGATATTCGGAAAGCTATGTATCCGTGTATCTCTTTCAGTTGTGTTTTGTATTAGTTTCCGATGCAACGTAATTTTTAAATCTCTGATATTTATGAAATGTATATTATTTGTTCATACACTGTATATTCTTGTAATTTGATGTAAATTGTTGTAATAGGCAATGAAATGTTCTTCGGTTTGCGTTCTGATGTGTCGTGATCTCAGACAATCCGTTCTTATGCTTCTCTTTGGAGACTTGGGAAGTTCGGGTCGTTATAGCTATGTAGTCGTTCATACCAAGCACGGGGTGCCTGTTTTAGACCATACAGAGCTTTTTTAAGTTTATATACATAGTCGGGAAATTTTTCATGTACGAACAAAGGGGGTTGTTCGACATATATATTCTCTTTGATACATCCATTGAGAAATGCACTCTTGACATCCATCTAATATAGTTTGAAATTGTGGTGACAAGCAAAAGAAAATAATCAGCTAGCGTAAATATTTCTTCATAATCAATACCTTCTCCTGATTATATCCTTGTGCTACTAACCTGGCTTTATTTCTGGTGATATTACCTTATTCATCAGCCTTATATTTATAAACCCATTTAGTACCAATAACTGATTTATCAGTTGGTCTTGGAACAAGTTCCCAAACATCATTGCGCTCGAACTAATTTAGTTCTTCCTGCATGGTAATGATCCTGTAATCATCAGTAGAAGCCTATTTTGGATTCTTAGGTTCGATTTTTGAAAGAAACGTGACATGACCTATTTGATGGAGTTGACTCCTTGTTCTGACTTGCGAAGTTACTTCCCCGATTATATTTTGAGCCGGATGGTCTTCTTAATATTCTTGGTGGAATTTGTAACTCACATGTTTGAGGAATATTTTCAACAACTAATTCAGAGTCAGAATCAATATTTGTGATGATTGGATTATCAGTGAATATAGTTTTGTCACCATCTAATGTATTATGAAGGTGCTAATAGAATTCATCGAATGAGACATGAAGTGATTCTTCAATATACGCGATAGGCTTTGCTCCGTTCCGAGTAACCGACAAATATGCCTTCATCGGCCTTTGGATCGAATTTGTCGAGTTGGTCTTTTGTATTTAAGATAAAGTACTTAGAACCAAAGACTTTGAAGTACGAGATATTAGGCTTTCTTTTGTTAAATAATTCATAAGGTGCATTCTTGGTGAGAGGTCGAATGGGCACATGATTCAAAACATAACATGTAGTTGCAAAAGCTTCTGCCCAGAAACGTTTTGGTAAAGTGGTTCCATTTAATAACGTTCTTGCACTGTAACAACCCAAGTTCCGACGGGCCGATTTTTTTCCAAAAATCCAATCTATCGAAACCCGAGTTGGGTGCTTTGGTGTCCTACAGAAAAAGACAGAGATAAAGAAACATATCAGAACTCGTAAAGCATCTCACAGCGGAAGGAAATAAAGTATAATATATTCAAATATAGCCTTACCTTATTAACAATACTGCTAAACCAGTATCCAAAGCTATACCATCTCTATCATGAACCTAACCCGGAAGTATGTAATGAGGAGGGGGTCAGAACATAAGTTCTATGTGATTGGACTTAGAACAAACTTCTGTATAATCTAATCCTACATATACCATTCAGTTACATTTTCTTGGTTATTATAGGTTGTTAACAATGTTAACACTTTAAGCTATACTTATCCATCCACTAGTAGATTAACCTAATACAATGTATATGTAGTTACCCCTACTCGTGTCCTCTTTTCATGTGTACGCAGTCCCTTATCCAACTCGTGTCATCTTGTCATATGTACGCAGTTCCTTATCCAGTGACGTACGTCGTACGAGATTTCATGTGTGTATGTATATATATTCTCACTAAGTCTGCGTAAAACCACCATTCCTGTGTCGCTTAAGCGTTTGGACCGCCAACCTAGGTCTTACTAGGTTATGTTATCGAATACTACCTAGATCCAACTAGGGTTTACCATCGAGTGTTACCTAGGTCCAACTAGGGTTTACTTTATCGAACGCTTCCTAGGTTCAACCAGGGTTTACGCTACCTAGGTCCAACTAGGGTTTATGCTACCTATCGAACAATGCCCTCTAGTCTAGGACACACTACCCCGAGCGATATGCGTTCCTAGACTTTACGTCCCAACCTATCGTTAAACTTGCTAGATATATAGTTGCATATGTCCTCTATATATGCGACCCGAGTCCCGTGGCAGGGAAAATCAAGAAACACGAACTCGGTCGGGATCTTTAAGTTATCTACCGATGCAGATGCTAAGGTCTGTTTTTACTGTGGCTATGGTCCCACTTGACCCCTCCCTCAATTAATGAAAGGCACCCAAGAATATCAAGAATGAGAACTGTACGCAGGACCTCTATGCCCCCATAAACCTATTGGCCAAACTTACCCATAACTAGATAGCAAGTATATGGGCTTTTGGAGTTCTCCGCCTTTCCGCTTTTCGTGCTCTACTGACTCAAGATGGTAGGTAGACGACGATGTGCTATCACAGGGCCAACTGGTTATCGCCGACTCACACTGGTCCATCCTATTCTTTAGGTTGCCTTATTATTGCAACCAAGGCATACTCTTGGTTCTTCTTACGCAGACCTTAACCTCTGTGAGCCCAGGCGGATCATTTGCATTCTCATAGAGGGATACCAAGAGTATCCTCACGTCCCCTCGAAGCCGCGTGCTTCGTAACCCAGTCCGTTGGAGCCTTCTATATGATCCGATGGACGTACGCTCCCCCTTGCGCCCTACGACACCGTGATGATCTACCGAGTTTAGTTATTCATCCCCTATCGTATGGACTGGTCCAAGCGCCTTACCCTTTCGTACAATTAGACCTTATGTCTAAACTTCTGATTATGCGCTTGCTTTGTCTTATTAACTTGGTTATCCTCGTTTATGTTGTCCTTAAATTCTAATTACCAAGTTTCTCTTTAACTAAGGTTTATTACTTAGTCCTCTTCAACTAAGGTTTACTTACTTAGTTATCTTTACCATTGCTTACTTAGTTCTCTAACTAAGGTTCGTTACTTCAGTTGCCATTTTACTTAGTTTTCTAACTAAGGTTCATTACCCAGTTGCCATCATCATTATTTACTTAGTTCTCTAACTAGGGTTCAACACTTGGTTAACTTCATCTTCATTTACTTAGTTCTCTAACTAAGGTTCAACACTTGGTTGCCTATATCGTTATTTACTTAGTTCACTAACTAAGGTTTACCAATGAACTCTAACATGACTTAAGTTTTCTTTATCAAACGATAGTGTACGGGTGCTTCCCCACCGTTTCAGCTTAGATTAACTTATTTCATAGTATAAGTCGTCTCACCCTTCAAGTCTTGTATTACATCTTAAGTCATAATCTTCCCTTGTCTGTAGGACAAGTTTACCTATTATTTAATTTTACATTACCGCAACTATGGTTTATAATAGGTAGTTATCATTCCCTATTACTGTGTTGGTTAAGTTTGTCCATATGTCAAGTTTTACTTAATCCTACCTTCCCGCTCATGCATTACTCGTATATTCCACAAATTTGGTTAAGTGTTGTGTTTCAGTTTATATTGACTTAACCCACCCACGCATCATGTCAAATTGGTTAAGTGTTGTTAACCTAAACTTACCATACTAGCATGTTTCATTTGCATAAATTGATTATTAATGCACCAACCTCTCACATTAGATCTATTGTTGCAGTTGCTGGATGTGCCGGGCGGTTCCGGGCAGTCTTACACCACAACTCAATCAAGCCTCTGGCTTAAGCGCGCTATGACTAATTTCTCACATTAGACCCTATTGTTCGGCCACTGGATATGCCGGGCGGCTCCTGGTAGAATTACACCGCAACCTCATTCTAACCTCGAGTTAGTCATGTTTCATCCTTAGCCAATTAACAATTTTTATGAGAATGTTAAGCATCAATTTCAAGTTATGAGTTAGGTTACATAATCACATAAGAGGTCTCATAATCGCATAAGCTAAGTTTTATCCGTTCCTTTATCAATTTAGGATTCTTACCTTTAGATTCATTTTTCCCAAAACCCAAAATTTTAACTTATAGTATAAAACCTCAATCCCGCAATATTAGATTTGAAATAAATTACTTCTTCCCAATACCATTCCATATTCAATAATTCCAATTAAATTTACATAATTTCAGGTTAACATTATAAATTGGAATTCATAGTTGCGCACTATTCAGCAGAGATTCATGTTTCCAAAACATACCCAAAGATTCGTTATTGAAATATGCTCCAAAATTCCATATATCAAACTTTATTTCATTGAATAATCCCAATATACAATTCGCCAATTGTCCCAATATTTGCAATAATAATTGTTATGCCACAATCCCCAAATTACATATCATATTCCTCTATTGCATAAAATAAATTATGCCCCAATATTCCCATATTTCAATCGTACGTATGTATAATAAGATTTCGTCTAGGTTCGAGATAACCTAGATCCAAAAATAAAAAGGGGAAGGAAAATAAAAGGACAATTATTATAACATGAATCTTGAATTGAATTTATAACTGGGGAATGACCAACGATAATAATACTATTATGCAACAAGTTTATTGTAATTCCACACACTGATTAAAGAACGGATCTTGAATTCTAGGATCTGATTTTTTGAATTTGAATAGCTAATCCTTTGATGTAGAATCCAATTCTTATTATCCAATTCGTGAACTCCAATTTGAAAGCTCTAACTTTGATTGTTGCCTTAAAAACTCTAATTTGATTTGATTTGATGGAGGCTAGGTTAGATTAGAGTTGAGTAGCATGGTGACGCCATTACTTTGATTAATGAATTTAGGGTTAGGTCTAGGTGTGTTTATGTAGGTTCTCAAGACCTTATCGTACACGCAGCGCTGAATCAGCATTGAACCCTGTTAAGAAAATAGTCCAGGTTCGCAGGTGAATCTAGCCAAATCTTATCGTACACACAGCACTGAGTCACCATTGAACCCAGTTAAGAAAATAGTCCAAGTTCGCAGATGAATTTAACCAAATCTTATCGTACACGCAGTGCTGAGTCAACATTGGGTCCCACAAGCTTTTTTGGCACAGAAATTTGAATTTCGAACTTTTGAATTTCTGGAATTTAATTAACTGTTTTGTTCACATGAAATATTCTTATACATATACAATTCCTCTAACGACAATTTTACGCGTATATATATGCGCACAACTTTTGTTTTATTTTCAAAATTTAAACGATGTTGCACCGTTGTTTGATTCTTGCCATATTTCATTGACTGTAGCCTTATCTTGAAATTTTATCTTTCATATACATATTTTTTTTGCATATATATATATATATATATATATATATATACATACATACATATATTTTTCTTTATTTACTTATATGTACGTTCTTAACCTTTCAAATTTTGAATTTGTATACGTATATATATTTGCGTGTTCAGTTGTCCCTCTCTAAAACAAAGATAAAAATTATGCCATCGCTGGGGTTCGAACCTCTGACCTCTATGTTACAAATGCAATGCCTTAACCAACTGAGCTATGAAGTCTTTTGTTAATAAGTCTTAGAACAATGATAATTATTGTTCTCTCCTTACTTCTCTTTTTCATGTTAGTAACAATACTTAAATTAAAGCATTGCATGAATCTTTTTCTTTTATTTTTCTTTTAATGTTAATGTATTATGTTTGCGAATTAGTGCATGCAACATATTTACATTGCATGCAACCCATCCTTTCTTTTTTTCAATGCATGCGTTACATTTTTTTTCAGTGCATGTATTTATTACATGCAATCCTTATCTTATTCTTTATTTTATATTTTAATTTGTTTGTATATATATATATATATATATATATATATATATTTATATATATATTTCTCTTGTACATATACAAACTTCGAACCTTAACAACTTCTTCATACGGTGTCCGATTTACGCAAACCAAGTGTCGATCTGAACCAGAATCTCGAGGCGGACGCAATGGTGATGTCCGTTTTACTTAATTCCTGATATTTAAATTATGTGTTTTTATTTTATTTTCTCTTCTATTACATATATCGTTAACGTATTAATTTTTCCATTTCTTCCACTAATTTAAATTGCACATCACCATTATTTATATATCCATGCACATATATATATACACACACACACACATTTTTAATTATCTTAAAAATGCGGAGTGTTACATGCACATTCATGTAAGGTTCGATTTTTCCGTTCTACAACTCCGTTTTGTTGTGGAGTTCTAGGAAACAAAAAATTATGACATATACCTTTATTTGTACAAAAATGTTCAAGCTCATTATTTTCGAACTCTCCACCATGATCACTTCTTATATTTCTAACCTTAAGCCCTTTTGATTTCTGAATTCTTTTGATGAAAGATTTGAATTGTTCGAAAGTGTCACTTTTATTTTTCAGGAAAATAATCAGGTGTAACAAGAGTAATCATCAACAATTACAAACACATATTGACTATGATTTATTGACTGTACCTAAGTTGGTCCGAATAAATCCATATGCAGTAACTCAAGTGGTTGTAATGTTGATATGACTTTCTTGGATTTAAAAGATGATTTGGTCAATTTTCCTAACTGATATGCGTCACAAATGTTGTCAACCTTAAAACTCGGTTTGGGTAAACCTCTAGCTAGACCGTTTTTGGCCAGCTTGTCGATAGTTCTGAAGTTTATATGACAGAAGCGTTTGTGCCATAGCCATGGATCATTAACATGAACCATAAGACACATATATGAACTATGATTAATATTCATATTCCGAATATATATGTTTCTGTCTCTATAACCTTCGAAGAATAAATTATGTTCTCTATCTAAAATACTACACTTATTATTTGAAAAGAAAATTGTAAATCCCTTATCGCATAACTGACTAATGCTAAGTAAATTATGTTTCAAATTCCTAACTAGCATGACATTGGTAATAAGAGTTAAGTTATATGTACCGCAATTGCTCACATCGCCTTTGCCGATGGTATCCCCTTTTGAATTATCTCCAAAAGTGACGGAGCCACCATTTGAGTATGTAATATTTGTCAATAAGCTATTGTCTTCAGTCATGTGCTTCGAGCAACCACTGTTCAATATCCACTTTCCTCTTTTCTTAAGTGGGACCTGCAAAGAATAAGATTAAGTTCATGGTACCCACTTTTTCATAGGGTCCTAAGAGTTAGGTCTTAGGAGCCCAAACCCATACGGGTCTGGTATCCCTTTTATATAAATAATTAGAATTAAGATGCATAGTATTCATGAAATGTTGAACATATTTGTTCCTAATCAAATTGTTATTTGTTTTAGGAACCCATATCTTGATAGTCTTGACGTTTTCCTTTTGAAATTTCACAACTGGTTTTGGCGTGGAATATAATAAACTAAGATTTTTCTTAGCTTCATTTTTTGTACTACAACATCTTTTTTCTTCCTTTTATAATCGAGATGTTTCTTGGTTTCTTGTTTCTTATATCCCAAACCTTATTTATTTGAAGCAGATTGTGAACTCTTAATGATTTTTGTCAAATTTTCTCGACCTTTGTTGAAGTTAGAAACATTTTGAGTAATATTATCGAACTTAGTTTGCAAACTTGCTTTTTCTAGGTCTATAATTTTGATCTTTGCCTTAAGCTCATGATTTTCAGTAGTAAGAGCATTGTGTTTCTCTTTTTGAGTTTCAATTTCTTGACATAAAAGAGATAATTGGGAATCAATATTAGATGATGATTCTTGAATTTTTTCAAGTTCTTCTTCTAATATTTTCTTCTTGTCTTTTAACATATCCCGTTCAAACTCTTGTCTACTCAAATTAGCTTTGGCTTCTTTGAATTGTCGTTTCATGTCTTTATATTTAACTATCAATTCAGTGTTAATATCAAGTACTTCATCAAATGTAGGAATTTGTACCTCATCTTCTGCTACCATGAAAAAAATATTTGCTTGTTCATTTTCTGTATCACTTTCACTTTCCGATGAAGAAGAGTTTGAATCATCCCATGTCACTAAGAATGCTCGTTTCTTTGATTTGTCCCTTTTATGTTTGAATTTTTCATTTTCTAACTTCTTTTTTTGCTCCGGATAATCCTTGTGATGTGCCCCTTTTTGTGGCAGTTGAAACATTCTATAGTGGATGATGATGGTTTAATTGATCCCGTTTTCTTTTTGTTATAATGAATAGCTTTTCGTTGTTTCCGGAATTTTTTAAAACCTTTTGCAATGAATGCTAGATCTTCATCTTCATCCTTTTCAGAATGGAATGCCACAATTTTCTTTTCTTCTTTTTGTTCCTTTATAGCCTGCAAATTAGCTTCATAGGACATTAGATTCCCTATCAATGCATCTGGCTTCATGACGGAAAGGTCATTAGCTTCTTCAATTACTAATACTTTTCCTTTCCATTCACTTGTCAGAGAATGCAGCACTGTTGAAACAACATCAAAATCATAATATTTTTGTCCTAATCCGATAAGAGCATGGTGAATAGTTTGAAATCGTGAATACATTTCACTGATTGTCTCATTTGGCTTCATCTTGAAATTTTGAAACTGACTTTTCAACATGGCTATTTTGACTTGTTTTACCTTGTTTGTACCTTCATGAGTGGTTTTCAGTGTTTGCCAAATATGATATATTGTGGTACAGATACTAACACGGTTATATTCATTTTGATCTAATGCACAAAAAAACATGTTTATTGCTTTTCATTTATAGCTGTTGCAGTTTTCTCAGCCGGTGTCCATTCTGAATAATCAGCTATTGGATTAACTATTTCTTTTTGTGTAGCATTCCAGGCATCATAGCTATTTAACTACATAAAGAATGACATATGTGTTGCCCAATAGCTATAGTTGAGACTATTGAAGAATGGGGGTCTTCGTGTCAATTGGCCTTCCGTGTAAGTGGTGTTTTGAGTGATAGTGCTAGTACTTGCGTTATTTGCCATATTACTAGAATATATCAAACAATTGTGTTACGGTTATATGATGACCGTGCTTTGATACCAAATGAAGATTGCATACGTGCTAATACAGTACACACGGATCGTGTAATATGGTGTATAACACACAGATATATAAAGATATTTCCGATAGCTATGAAAGAAAATATAAGATGATATAAATATCAGGTAATCACAGATGTGTATAGTAAATGCAGTAAAAATAGAAAAATCACACCAAGGATTTTTATATTGGTTCGGAGCGCCGTCCCACGTCCAGTCCCAGACTTCTATTTGGATTTTTACGAACAACCACCTCACTTCACCCAGGGGAATAGGTTTACAACACCCGAGAAGACAAACGAGATTTCACGCCTCTAACAACACCGAGGACTTCAAAACGTGCCTCTTACAACATCGATGACTTCAACTAAGATGAATACAATTATTGTTGATAGAGTGTGTTCTTGATAACACGAATTTGTCACTTGTAGTATAACCTTCCTATAATCTTATCCTCAAATAGAATATTTGTGTATGTGAAGATTTGGAAGTGGATATCGTATTGAATCAAAAGAATATTATATAGATTCTAGGATTCAAATGATATATTATTGGATATGGGCAATTGAGCGTCTGAGAATATAGAAATGAGATCAAGAAACTAGAGATAGTAATCAGGTCAAAAATTCGTTAAAATTAGTTGAATGGAATGATGATCTCATAGTGTTTATATAGAGAATAAACGAACAACAATCATGATTATTGGTGAAGAGATGGAGATGCAACCCTTGATTGAAAAGAAGTGTCTTTTTGAAAGGTTGTTTTCTGAAAGAAAACGGTCGATAGGTCAAAAATAACCAGCAGACAGGAATTTGAATTATATACGTTATATTCACAAGTACACATTTATTGTGCATTCGGGGTAGAAACGGTCGAAAGGTCAAAATAGGGGCGGTCGACTGGTTTTACCCAGGTTGCACAATCAATGTTTAATATATACACATATATATATATATATTCATATGTATATAGATAATTTCGAGGTGTGAGATTATTTGAGGATAGATTTTAACATAAACAACGCTAAAAACACCAAATAATCAACCTCTAATCTAGAATACCATATGTAGCTCTTTGTACCTCTTCAAACCAATAATTATCTTCTTTTTGTCGATCACGACTTATTTCTTTATCAAAAAGCAAAACTCCTAATCTTTTGACTCAACATGTTAGTCCTAGATTTTCATGTTTAAAGTCTTCCTTGATGATCACACACACACACATATCATATATATATATATATGTTTTCACATTTAAAAGAGGCAAGGAATATGTTTTGCCCAGAAAACAGACGTCCGAAATAAATCAGACAGGCATCTGTTTGCTGAGACAAAAATTAAAATCTCCATAATATTCAAACGTCTATTCTGAATTTTTCAGACGTCTAAGTCAGCTCTGAAATGAACTATTTCCTTGCTGTTTTATTTTTAATTCAAAACAGACATCTAAAAATTATATTCAGACATCTGATTACGAAGAGTTGCAACTTATAATGAAGAGTCACGACTATCTAAATCATTTCTCTTGATGAAATCTCACGTGATCAGTTGTAAATCTTTGTATAATGTAAATAGAGACTTGATTAACTGATCAAATCACTGATTTTCATTCTAACTATTTTCTATCTTGCTCTAAGTTCTCTAAACTTTCAAAGCACACCATTTACTATATTTAAGATTATAATCTTCCATAATCTTTCATAAGATTCACGTTTATCATCAAGGAAAGACAATAGGAAGGGTGTATTACATATTGACATATCCGTGTTAACAAGAACACAAATAAGTCATCAATTATTCTGTACTAAGAAAGACCTCTTCAGTAGTTGAGGCAAGAAATTCCGTTCAGCTGTTCGGGTATTTGTAAACCTATTCCTCTGGGTAAAGTGAGGGTTTTAGTGTTAGTGAAATACCAGAAGTGAGTCTGGGACTGGACGTAGGATAGTGGTCCGAACCAGTATAAATCGACTGCGTGATATCTACTTACTACTCGGCTATATATATTTTACCTTATACTCCATTATACACGATCCTACTGCTGTGTAGTCTCTTTGAATTGGTATCAGAGCAAGGCCATCCTATAATCGTAACACTGTTATTTGATACTTTGATAAAATGAAGAATAACCCAAGTACTAGCTCAACTACATTTGTAGAAGGACAATCTACTCAAAAACCACCTCTATTCAATGGAATGCACTACAACTATTGGGCTACGAGAATGAGGATTTATATGCAAGCAAGTGGTTTTAGTGCATGGAATGCTACTCAAAAGAATTCATGGCACCTATAACAGAATATTCAGCTTGGACAACAATTCAAAAAGAGGAGGCAAATGCAAATGCAAAAATTATGAATATGCTATATTGTGCTCTCGATAGAAATGAGTTCAATCTTGTTAGCATTTGTACATCAGCATATCAAATATGCGATACACCCAAAACTATCCATGAAGGAACAAACAAAGTCAAACAAACAAAAATTTAATTGCTTAAAAACCAGTTCTAGAATTTCAAGATGAAACAAAATGAAACTATCAATGAAATGTACTCAAGATTTCAAGGCATTTTACATGCATTGATAGGACTGGGAGAAAAATATAGTGACTTTGATATCGTATCAAAAGTACTATACTCTCCAACCGACGACTGGGAAAGAAAAGTACTTGCCATTGAGGAAGCAAATGATTTATCAGCTATGAAACCAGAAGAACTCATAAGCAATCTCATGTCTTATGAAGTTAATCTTCAAGAGAAAAGGGAATTAGCTCAAGAGAAAAAGAATGTGGCCTTTCATGCAAATAAAGAAGAATCTGACTTAGAAGATGAAGATCTAGCCTTTATTGCCATAAACTTTAAGAAATTTCTAAAATATAGAAAATGAAATCTTAAAAAAGAATACCTTAAGCAAACCTTCATCCTCAAAATTAGAATGTTTCAATTGTCATAAGAAGGGTCACATGGTAAAGGATTGTCTAGAAATGAAAGAAAATTAGAAAAACTTCAACAACAAGAGTAAGAAAGATAAATTCAAGAAGAAGGCTTTTTCTGTTACATGGGACGACTCTGATTCAGACTCATTAGATTGTAACAGTGGTAGTGAAAGCGAGAATGAACAAGCAAATGTATGCCTCGTTGCTCAAGAATCTGAAGTAAGTGACTTATCTTATGAAGAATTAATAGAAGTTAATGCTGAACTTTTAAACATTATAAAAACTATAAAGAAAAAGCTTAAAGAAACTCATGAAAATCAGAATAAAGCTGAATTTGAAAGAGACATGCTGAAAGATAAAAAAATAATTTTAGAAGAAGAACTTGAAAAGGTTCAAGAAACTCTTACAAATTCAGATAGTCAGCTTTCTCTTTTGAGTAAAGAAATAGAAACTCAAAAGACAAAGAATGATGAAATCAGTTCTGAGAATTACATGTTAAAAATTAAAATAAAAGAATTAGAAAATAGAAGTATTCAAACTAAGTTAGAAAGCATCTCTAAAAATGTTTCTAACTTCTTTAATAAGGGTAGCGAAAATTTATCAAAAATTATAGAAAATTCTCGACCATCTTCAAACAAAAATGGTTTAGGATTTAAAAAAGAATCAAAAATTCCTCTAATAAAAAATGCAAAACTAAAGAGGAAAATTTGATCCAAAAATTAAAGACAACCCAAAATCCTTAAAAAGGATTAATAAAATTAAGATATGGGTTCCAAAAACAAATAATAGTTTGATTAGAAATAAACATATTAACTCATTTATGGAATCTGTGCATAATTAGGGCTGTAAATTTTGTTCGAACGTCCGATGTCCGTTCGCGTACGCGACCGAAATACGTCCGTCCGAGTCCGTCCGATTTTCATTTAGGACACGAGTTAGGACAACAAAATTTGTACGATAAAAAACCTTGCCCGGTCCGGGCTCATCCGAATTACTTGTAATTCAACATATAGTTGAGAGAAAATCTAGTAAAATTTACAAAATGCGATATAAATAGCCATGTCCGACCGAGTCCGATCGGTCCTAACGTGTCCGTGTCCGACCGATTTTATTTAGGACACGAATTGGGACAATGAAATTTGTCCGAGAAATTTTTTGGTCCGGTCCGTGTTCGATTCAATTTTTTTAGGACAGAAACTGAACACACCTCCGTCCGGTCCGGTCCGACCGATTTACACCCCTATGCATAATAATAAAAATTATTTATACAAAAGAGATACTAAACCGATTTGGATTTGGCTTCCTATGGCCTAACTCTTAGGATCCTATCAAAAAGTGGGTACCAATGTGCTTATTAATATCTTTTGCAAGTCCCACTCAAAACGAGAAATGGATCTTAGACAGTGGTTGCTCAAAACACATGTCCAGAGAGAAAGATATGCTAACCAATATGAAATACTTTGATGGTGGCTCAGTTACGTTTGGAGATAACTAAAAAAGCTTTATATTGTAAAAAACAAGCACCTCGTGCTTGGTATGAAAGACTTAAAAGTTATTTAATAAATTCTAGTTTTCAAATAGGAAAAGCAGATCAAACTTTATTTATTAAAAATACAAATTAAGATATTTTAATTGTACAAATTTATGTCAACGACATAATTTTGGCTCAACTAATGAAAACTTATGTAAAGAATTTTCTACAATAATAACAAACGAATTTGAAATGTCTCATATGGGAGAATTATCGTATTTTCTAGGATTGCAAACTAAACAAATTTCAAATGGTATTTTTATTTATCAAGAAAAATATTGCAATAATCTAATTAAACATTTTGGTCTAGACAAAAATTTGGGAAAACGAACTCCAATGAGCACTTCAACTCATCTAAAAAAAGATGAAAAAGGAAAGAGTATTGATCAAAAATTATATAGAAGTATGATCGACTTGCTACTTTATTTAATTGCAAGTCGTCCTTACATAATGATGAGTGTATGCTTGTGTGCACGATTTCAATCAGATCCAAAAGAGTCACAATTAAGAGCAGTGAAATGGATTCTAAGATATCTAAATAATACTAAAGACTTCGGTCTTTTTTATCCAAAAGGATGTCCATTCGAATTAGTATCTTAAAGTGATGCTGATTTTAGCAGATCCCGAACAGATAGAAGAGGTACAAGTGGTACGTGCCATTTCATTGGAAAATCACTTGTATTTTGGTTTAGTAAGAAACAGAACTATGTACCACTCTCTACATGTGAATCCGAATACATATCTACTGCTTTAGCTTATGCACAGGGAATTTATTTGCAACAAACGCTCAAAGATTTTGAAGTAAATTTAAATAAGTCAACTATATATTGTGATAATACAAATGCGATAAATTTATCCAAAAATCCAATAAATCACCCCAGAACTAAACATACAGATATTCGACATAAATTTTTACGTGACAACATTGAAAAAGATATTATTAATTTAGAATATGTTTCAATTGAAAACCAAATTGCTGATATGTTTACTAAACCACTATTAGAAAATCCTTTTATTAAGCTAAAACGAGATTTAGGGATAGTTTCAGTTAAAGATATATAGCATGCTATAAATAATTTTTATAAAACAAGTTTACATACATATGATTATCTATTTGCTAAACTTAGCTTATCCCTACAAACACTGTCTTTACTTAGAGTATTTCTCTAGTTAATAATTAACTAAAACACAAACCACATATTTACTTTAAATCTGTCCTATATAACCGTACTCTTTATCACTATAAACACAAAACTTAAAAGTTCAAGCATCAATCATGTCTTCAAACAACTCAAATTCTTCCACTAATATTACTTTCACATCGGATAGTTCTTCCGATTCTCCTCAATTTCCAACACCTACTCCTGGATATGAACCGCAATAATGCTGGGGAAACTATCACATTGGATATACTCCATAAGCAAGAAGGCTAAAAGAGATCTATTCTTATCACCAGATACAAAATGGAAAATAGACGATCTTCATCACTATCAGTCAGAAAAATAGCTCTACAAAAAGAATTATACTTCGAATAGAAAGTTACCGCAACTTGCTTAAGCCTTCTCGAAAAAATGGTTTACAAATTTTTTGGTCCAAAGGAAAAGGATGTTACTTCACCTTTACCAATTCCGCCAGACCCTATTGATCTGTCTTCCTTTTATCGAATTGGGAAAGACCCAGTGAATCCTACATTGAAATATTATACCTTTTCTCCCCAATAACCGCCATATAGTCCAAACTCATGGGATAGGAATTGCAAAGCTAATGAAGGATCGAGTTCATCAACACTAAAGAAGACTCCACCTTATAAAATTAAAATTTCTTTTAATATTTTTATGTATATTTTTATATAATTAATTTAATATTCAAACATATATAAAATAAAATTCTTTATGCAAAAATTTCCATAAACAGACGTTTGACTTAAAAGAAACAGACATCTGAGTACACGGTCTGAATAAATTTAACCTCTAATAACAGACGCCTGAAACATGAATAAAATGAACTATATTCTTATGGGTTAAAAAATTTTCCAAACTCAGACGTCTGACTAAAACTTCCAAACGTCTGACTACTGAGTAAAAAATTTACTCCTCCTAGAATCAGACGTCTGATTTAGGGAATATAGACGTTTGAATTATCCCAATTTTTAACTAGTTCCTCTCGGCTTCAAATTAAACAGAAAATAGACGCCTGTTTTTAAAATTTCAAACGTCTGAATTAAAATAGACATGTTTTTTAAATGGGTATATGACCTTTCCAAATCATCAGAACCCTTCATCTCTTCATCTTTTCACTTTTACCTTTTATTCTTTTTACCATATATAAAAACCTAGCCCCCAAAATCAAAAAATTACCTCAAAACTTCAACTTTTCATAACAAAATCATGGCAAATCGAGGCAAAAGAACAAGAGAAAAAGAATCAAATCCTCCTGCCGAAGAATTAATCCAAAAATGTCTATGGGATGATACCGCCAAGGCAAGATACAAAGCAATGAAGAACTCCAAATTCTTTGAAGGTGCTTTTGTAAAGTTTGATGCTTTCTCCAATTATCGATTACAACAATATGCTAGACACTTTCATTTCGAATCACTAGTTGATTATACTAAAAATAAAGCCAAAATTTATCCTCTACCAGTGAAGTTGTTTTTAGCAAATTTGAATCTTGACCATACTAAACCTCAAGTAAAAAATGATATCGTTTGGTCATGGGTTCGTAGAAAACGAATTCTTCCTTCAATGCAATGATTAGGACAAATTTTGGAATGTGCTTGGTAAGGGCTTGAAATCGACACCATAGAAGTGGATATGCCTACAAGGGATGAGATATCACACAAATTTCTTTCTGATAGTATCATAAAAATGCATGAACTTACTTTATTCATCTTAGACCACAAGCTCGTCAACTAAATCGTATACTACTTCGAACAATTTAACCCCGCAAAGGGAGCTATGAACAAAATCTACAAAAGAGATTTCCAAGCCTTATATGCTCTATATTCAAATAAGCAAATTAATTGGGCAAAAATCATCATGGATGAATGGAGTGATATCACATATAAGCGCAAGTATAAGACTTTACATTATGGTGCTTATATTACTCGTATTCCTGATGCTTGCGAAATAGTCATTCTCAATATTCCCTCGCTAAGCATCAAAGAAATTGGTCCGAAGACTTTGAAACTTATGGATATTGATCCTAATCCTGCCACTTTAGAGTATATGTCTCTTGCAACTTGGACTGAACATGTAGCATCGCAACCAGAAGCAATCATACCTAAGCCTTCTCACTGTCGTCAACTTAGGGAAGAAGAAGAATGTGAAGAAATTCATGTCATTTCCCCCGAAACTTCTTCCATGCAAGCTTTAATAATGCTATCTCAAAATTAATCTAAAATTCATAAAGATTTGAAGAATTTTGAAAAACAAACGAATAAGAAATTTGACTCTATCAAGGGTTTTCTTAAACAAAATTTGGAAAGTAGTCTCTTGCACCGACACTTCTTCTAGCCAAGCTCAAGCTCCGGCTCCATTTCAATGGTTCTCCAGTTTTGCCGGAGAAGTTCCCGATTCCGAACGAGGCTCTCCCAAAGACGGTGGGAAAATTATTATGGCATCTACTTCCGAGGACTAGTAAGCATTGCTAGTGGTATGGTGACCTAAGTATTTTGACTAAAAACTTATTGTTAATTATGTGGTGTGTAATATTTTGGTACTTATTCTTTGTGTTAAGCACAAAACTCTACTATGTGCTTTACTTTGTTGTGTTTGAACAGTTGTGCTTGTTTATTCTATGTCTATGTTTATGGTATGATTGTGTAATAATCATATTTTATAAGTATTCCTTTTTGTCAAATGACAAAGGGGGAGAAACTAGCAAAGATATATGCATATTGACAGGGGGAGCTTATGTGGTTGTCATTAGTCAAAAAGGGGGAGAATGTTGAATCTCGCTATATAACGTTTTGACTGTGACAACTACACATAAGCAAATACATTATATTGACTAACTTTTTTTTGCAGGAAGATATCCAACAAGCAGATTCAAGAACACAAAATGAAGATTATATATATTGTAAAAGTTTGTTAGTCCTAGATTTTCATGTCAAAGTCTTCCTTGATGATTACACACATATCATATATATATATATATATTCATATTTAAAAGAGGCAAGGAATATGTTTTTCCCAAAAAACAGACGTCTGAAATAAATCTGACAGACGTCTGTTTGCTGAGACAAAAATTAAAATCTCCATAATATTCAGACGTCTGTTCTGAATTTTCCAAACGTCTGAATCTGCTTCGAAATGAACTATTTCCTTGCTGTTTTATTTTTAATTCAAAAACAGACATCTGAAAATTATATTCAGACATCTGATTACGAAGAGTTGCAACTTATAATGAAGAGTCACGACTCTCTAAATCATTTCTCTTGATGAAATCTCACGTGATCAGTTGTAACTCTTTGTATATTATAAATAGAGACTTGATTAACTGATCAAATCACTGATTTTCATTCTAACTATTTTCTATCTTGCTCTAAGTTCTCTAAACTCTCAAAGCACACCATTTACTATATTTAAGATTATAATCTTCCATAATCTTTCACAAGATTCACGTTTATCATCAAGGAAAGACAATAGGAAGGGTGTATTACATATTGACATATCCGTGTTAACAAAAACACAAATAAGTCATCAATTATTCTGTACTAAGAAAGACCTCTTTAGCAGTTGAGGCAAGAAATCTCGTTCGGCTGTTCGGGTATTTGTGAACCTATTCCTCTGGGTAAAGTGATGGTTTTAATGTTAGTGAAATACCAAAAGTGAGTCTGGAACTGGACGTAGGACAGTGGTCTGAACCAGTATAAATCGACTGTGTGATATCTAATTACTACTCAACTATATATATTTCACCTTATACTCCATTATACACGATCCTACCGCTATGTAGCCTCTTTCATATATCAGTGCAACAAATATAACTAAATCATATTCATTAATATATATTAATTATCATAGTATTTGATCAAAGTACAACACGTATTCAACAAAACAATATAATGTAGTCATTCAAATCACTAGCTAAACCGTTGCAAAAAACATAGCCATTCAAAAATATATACATCGATACAACACAAAAAGTACATATAAAAGATAAATGTTTTGTCCACAATAGATTGCATACCCTATTGACTATTAGTACTCTTCTACAGCTACAATGGTTGTAGACTTTCAATGCTTTTTGTTTGCTTTATGAGTTATCAACCTCTTTAGTATTGATTCTCATCTCCAACACTTGTCTGTGCTCTCTGCTGTAGAGAAATTGAACTCCTCAAACATTGACTCTCTTTTTTCCAACAACACTGACCTAGTAAAGGTAATAAGGTACCAATTCTAATCAACCATGATATATAAATATAATAAAGAAATTTGAATCATTCCACAAGTTACCACTAGGACTTGTTAAATTGAATGAAACTACCTAAAGGTAAGCCTTCCAGATTTAATAATGCATGAATAAATACCAATTGATATCATAGCATTGTGGAGAAGGCATGGCAAGCTACTGATTTGGCAATCCACTATACATGTTTTATTTTCTCTTTTTAATCCTTAAATGCTTTAATATAAGAGACATGAATAAGCTCTTAATTATACATTTTCCTCAACTAGCAATACAATAACAACAATCGTCATTCCCAATGCATGACCAACATTGACCATGGGTGCGCCCATTTTAAAGGGTATAAGAATTAATCCTGTAACAATATGGATAATAAAAAATTGTGAAATTCAGAGAATTCTTCTAACATGAAAATAAAGAAAATGCAGACAACTTTAGTTAGTACAAACCAAGAAGCAGAGGATATGAGACCGGATCAAGCGGTTCGATAATATTGGTTTGGAAATGAAACTGATTCAATTATGTGATTGTAAACTCCACCAACTGTCAAAATGTAGGCTTAAGCCTGCGTTAGAGCTATTAACAATGCAAATTGTATGATTTAATTGCATATATAGAAATAGAAATTTGAGAAACAAGTATGTTAAACCATGCACCTAAAAGAAAGTTGTATTATTCACACAAGAGGAGACTAGATTCTTTCTGTTAGGATATCAAATTACAGACTTTCTCCAGCCTAAATGTTAGAATTGTATAATTATCTCTTTAATAGACAAATTAACATTATCCCAAGTAATTTGTTTCCTAAAATAATTAAGATAAATCAAAATCAAGTTTATTTCCAACATATCTAAATGCAAACAAATAACTAAATATTCATATTTTGATACTATAGAAAAATAATAATATAATGAAGTCCGAACCAAAACAGTTTTTAATAAAATGCAAAGAACACATATGTTACTCGATCATGCCAAGGTCCAACTTTAGAAGTAAAACCAGAACCCACATCCATGTCAACATTATAGACTCATATCAGGCTAGGATTATAACCATTCCGATATCATTAACTGGCCAATGTGCAGTCCTTTCGTCTAACTTGCTAGAAGGGTCGGGTCTCCCCTATTAACTTAATATCAATTAATATCCACATTCAAGGTTTAGCAAAAATTATTTTTGTTGAAAGTTAGATCAGGAGATGGTGGATGTGGAGTTATGGATTCCAAACTAACGATAGCAGCTGGAGAACGTTTGTATTTAATTAAGTATTTAATATCTTTATTGTTGTTCATTTTGTTATAGAAGTTAAAAAATATTTGTTCATTTGGTATCAATACCAGCTTTGAGATTTTGTAAAATAGTTAATATGATTTGATGCTGACTTAAATCCATCATTCATGTGACAAAACCCTTTGTTAATTAAGCTAATGCTCTTGTCATTGATTCTCAAGATTCCTATATATTTTTACTAGTAAGTAGCACCCTGACACCATGGATAATTTATCTTATCATGAAATTTGAATATTTATCTCACACTCTATAGATCTTTATGCATTTATTTTAGTCAGTCAATTATCTAGGTTAAATAAGTAAATAAGAATGTCACCATGTAATCAATCATTAAACTAACTGAGATTGTGTCTAACTCTTTTGAACTCAAAATTTTGTCAGACAGATGACCTGCCACAGGGAATGTACAACCAGGTATTTTAATTTGCCATTCATGCTGCAGCTATTTTTATAAATATCAAATGTACTTACATACACTATCTCTATGTGCAAATATTGGGAGGGGGGTGTATTGTATTCACATGAAACTTCATATGTTTATTTGCATTGCCAGAACAACCACTATAGATTTGAGTGTATACAGTTATATCTCTATCACTTCCAACCTACCACGAACTTTTCAGAAATTTTCTATGTTGGCGACATAAATTAAATTCAACTTCAATAAACCCTTTCAGCCAAAAAGAAATAGAATCAAAGACTTTTGGATCGTTATAAGCTAGGCTATGCAAAAGCATACAACTTTCAATATTGTTTTTATATGGATCAAGAATCCAAAATTTCAAAGAACGTTGAATTACAAGGGCACATGGTACGACACCGATTGCCAAGAAGTTAGTTTTAGCAATATTTGACTATGTAATGGTATGAACACTGTGTAGTCGTATTTTAAGTATCTCATATCATATCAAGGCTATAATTTACAGTGACAGCACATACAAATAAAAGCTAAAAATTTACTTCCGAAAAATAGATGCTCAGTCTCTTCTTAAATATGATCATTACAAAAGACATAATATGGGATAACAAACAAATGACACTGAATCATCCCGTGCTCAATAGGTATTCGGAATTGTTGTATATAACGGTGTTGTATACACAATTATATGATTTTTTGTTTGATGATAACAACCAAATATATTTTATAAATGTGTTTGTTACTGTACTGTTCTATATTTACATCACAGACATGAATGTAATATTTATATTTAAATAAAATACATCTGTACAGAAATTCAAATATTTACTGTATTTTCTTTAAAATATAAATATTATATTTCTAACATTCAAACAGTACATCTATTTTAACTCCACTATTTAATCTCTTCACATATTTGTACATATAAATAAACAGAATAGAATAGACAAGTCTGTTTGACAACAATGAAATGATATTTTATTTCAAACAGATTTTGTTTATTCCAAATAATCAGTACAATCACTTTTTCATATACATTAGCTCCTCAATATATCACTCAACACTCATTCGATTATATATTCAGTTATACATTCACAGACTCAAATACAGACACTTTCACTGTTACACACACTGGTCTTGTTTTCTGTCTTCTGTCTTTTATCTTCTGTCTTCACAGCATTCTTCAGTCAGTCCAGTAATCATCACCCGTCACATGAAACAGAAACACACAGTACACTGCAATAGAAATAATACTGAACACATGCAAATATAATTTTTATTTATAAAATTTTTTATTTGCCTCAGTTTTCTGGTGTGTTTCTCATCATTTTTCATGACTTGATCTGATTCATCTGTGTCTAGACAGACAGTTTGTACATGTACAGGGACAGGAAAATTTTCTGATCGACTGCATATACACACGTGTATAGATATACACGTATGCACTGCCTCGCCGTTCAGTGTGCAACTGGGGAGTAGCCACGTGGACCTTCTCGACTCAGTACACATGAAGTCAAAGTCAACACAAGTCAATACAAAAGCAGTTTCAATGTGGTTAAGCAAACATGAATGATCAATGTCAAGTGCAAGTTCAATGTAAAGCCAAATGGTACAAGACAGGGTAACATAAGTGGTCGAGTAGTCATGCAGCAATGAAAGTGTACACAGCAAGGTGACAAACATGGGAAAATGGTCAGGACCAACCAACAATGAAGAAACAGCTCAAACAAGTGATAAAGAGAGTAAGCAAACACAACAGCATGGTGAATGCAACAACAAAGCAAAGAGATGAGTGCCAAATACATGAAGAAAGAGTGGTCGAGCATAATGCTAAGCAATGGAGCAGTGGAACTTGGCAACATAGATTACATAAAAAGCAAAGTTCAGTTTTCATTTACAAAGAAGCAAAACAGCAACTCATGTATGGTGAAGAGGTACTATGCATGGTGATGAAGTGTACAAGGTCAGTGTACATGTGCAAGAGACTTTCAGAAATAGGGCAGCAACTACAAGTATGTTCAGTGGCAAATGAGCATGTTTCAAATGATGCAGCAATGACATTAATGCATGGACAAATGGCATGGCAAGTGGACATGGCATGTGCTTAGTGAAGTTCAACATGGTGGAGCTTTTTCAAAAGGTCAAAGCATGCTCATGGCACAAGAACAAGAAAGTCAAGGAGTATAATCATGGTTGAGCACATGGTGTAAATTCATACTCAAGCATGAATACATACAAGTAGTATTCAACATATTGGTGGAACAGCAAAATCATGATCACATATGTCAAAGCAAACATGCTAGTGACATAATGACAAGCCACATCAAAGTAAACACAGCAGATTCATAAAGCATGGTGGCATAACTAATGGTCGAGCATATATTCATGTATACAAGACAACTTGGTTCAAATGTACAAGTGAAATGCAGTGGTAACATAGTCAAAGCAGCATGACAATGGCACCTCAGAGACTGATTTCACGTCCTGCCTCTCGACATGGACAACCACCCACAGACATGTAGGGATAAGAGTCACTACTTCGCCAATAGCATGAACTACAATGGACAACACATGGAACTCAGTCCAGCAAGTTCAAGTACAAGAACCAGTTCTGTTCAGGGAAGTAATCAATTTCACAATGCAAATTTAGTGACCAGAAATCTCAGCAATAAATGGAAATGCACAATCAATGTTTGACAAGAAACAATTCATATTTAACATCAGGAACCACGCAAGAATTACCAAATCAAACATTTTTTTTTTGGACAGAAAATTTCTAAATCATGTTTTTGGGTAAAAGAATTCAAAGGAGTTTTGAGTGAACAACAATATTTGGCTAGTGGATTTTCTCAGCATGCAAGAATCTTTATATTTGTTTTTGAGCATGTTTTTTAATCGGTTTAATTTTGGTAAAACCAAAATTGGCAAGTTGTGTGTGTTTTCCGTAAATAAACAATTCATTCGAAGACAATTTCATATCTGTTTTTTTTAAAACCGATTATTCAAAGCCATTTTTATCCAGGGAAAAATCAACGCAAATCAGGGACATATTTCAAATCGAGAAAGTCAAAATAGGAATACACAGAAATCAGCCAAGTCATCGATTGAAATCAGAGGCAACAAATTCTCGCAAATCAGATTTCGTCATTTCAGGAAATCAGAGATTTTATAGGAATTTTCTATACCCTATATTAGTCACACCAATTCATCATCGGCAGAGATAGAAAACCAACCCAACATTTCAGATCGAAAACACAACAACTCAGAAATTCAAATAAATCATTTTCCAAGATTTTACTCATAGATTTATCGATCGAGAAATCCCCAAATCGTAGAAAAAAGAAGAACATCAGATTCGAGCTTCAGAGGGCAGCAAATTCATCAGACATCGGCTTCGATTTGGGATTCAAATCTGAAACCCTAGTTTACATTCATCAACGCCGCCATTTTTTTTCCAGAGCAAAAGCAAAAGGAATCGGGCAAATAAATTAGAAATGGGCCGGCAAAACTTTTCTGGACTTAAGTGCTTTAATGTTAAAAGGGGATGACCCTTATATTCTTAAATCCTAGGGTTTAATTTGTTTTTGTTTTTAACTTTGTATTGTGTTTTGTAAACCAAATTCAAACAGTGTCTAGATCTGTAAAGTCTAGGATATCAGTCAGGGTGTTGACTGTCAGATTCAGAGTCTGTAAAATCTGGGTTCGGATTACAGGGTTGTAATTCGGGGAAATCTGATCTAGGGGATATCGATCAGTCTACGGTTTTGAGCATAGGGTTAGAATAGGAGCGAGAGTCGCGAGTGTACACGGTCTTGTATGCGGGAACTGTTCTATCACCTAGTAGAAACCTTAGAAATGCAGCAGTAGGCAGGGTTTTGCCGAAGCTGGGTATATCTGTATGTGATTTGTTTCCTGCATTTCTGATTCTACTATATTCTGTGATCAGTTTATTATTATAAATCTCGTTAGATTTTTAATTCAGTTAAAAACTGTGATAAACCCTATTCACCCCGCTCTAGGGTTAATCTAGATCCAACAGGTGGTATCAGAGCGGGTATTCTGTTTAACTCTAGAGAAATGGTGTTCACTAGCTGTCAGTCTTCTGAGGATCAGTCCAGTCGTATTCCATTTATTTTCAATGGTACCAATTTTTTAAATTGGAAATTAGAAATGGAATTATATTTAAAATCTATTGATATGAAATGTTGGGATACTGTTATTAATGGTTATGATATGGTCAATAGGAACCATATTGGATTTAATTCTCGTGCTATTCACACTTTGTATTCTTATATTGATGATGTCCAATATAACCTCATCTCTCATTGCTTGACTGCACAGGAAATATGGAATTTTCTCGATACGAAGTATGGAAAGATTGACAACAGGAGCTCAAAATCCAAAATGGACAACTCAGATTCAGATCTATGCTCAGGAGAAGAAACAAATGAAAATTCAAGTAGATCAGACAATGGAGACTCAACAGACAATGAGACTGAGAGCTTATCATATGAAGAGTTGGTTTATATGTGTATTGATTTAACGAAAATCGTTGATAAACTCCATCGTAAAAACAAATCTTTAAAATCAAAAAATCATGAGTTAAATAGCAAAATTAACTTTTTGGAATCAGAATTTACAAATGTCATGAAATTAGAAAATTCTGACTGTGAAGGTTGTTTGAAATTGAAAACTGACCTCGTTCATCTCAATAAAAATATTCAAAGGCTTAAAGAGGAAATTTTGATTTTAAAAGATAACGAGGTTGAGCTAAAAGATTCAAACAATTCTTTGCAAGAAGAATTTAATAATTTTAAGGCCATCAAGAATTCCAAACATGAAATTGCTGAAAAAGAAAGCTTGTTGAAAAGTGATTTAATTTTAAACGAGCTTGAAAAAGAGATTGAAAATTTTAAGAAACTTGAATTTGAAAAACAAATTAATTTTGAATCTGAAATCCTTGAGTCCAAGACCAAAGTCAAACTTCTTGAAAACGAAAATTTGTTTCTGAAACAAAATGATACTGAAAGGAGGAAGATCAGCATTAATCGTTGTTTAAATCTGATAAAAGAAAATTCTGATCTTAAATCCAAAATTCAACGATTAGAATCAACTTTGGATAAATTTTCTAATGGGGAAAAATCATTGAATATGCTGTTACAAAACCAATTTTCGGTTAGTCATAAACAAGGTCTTGGTTTTGAAAACACAAGTGTTTTTGAAAATTTAAATTCTTTTGTTTCTAAAAATCCTTCGAATTGCTTCAAGAAGGGTCGTTCTGAAAATTTGAATTTTGAAAATTCGAAAAGATTTTTAAGTCACAACAGATATGAGAACTTGTTTTATAATAAACCATTTATACATTCTTCGATCCCAAAAGGAAATAAGACGGGCTTTGTTAAACTCAAACAGAGTTGGGTTCCTAAGGGTACAAAGGTAAATTCAGATGGTTTGTTATACAGACAGGTTTGGGTACCAAAAGTAGTAAACACATTTCAGAGTGGTTTTACAAATTTTGTTAAACCACTTAACCCTCTAAACTGTTAGGTACCGGAGGAGGCTGAGGAACTGCTTTGTTAAAGAGAAACTGAATTCAAACTGCGTCATATCATCAGGTTATTCACAGTTCCTTAGCCAAGACTGTTGAGTTAGAGATTCTGATTTACACTGGATTCTGGTATGATCTCTAAACTCACCTCTGTAAATATTTTCTGTTTTGATTTTTTTTGTTTATTTCTTCTTCTTCTCCCTTCTATCTCTTTTCTTCTATCAATTCTGATTTGATTTATCACTGCCATATTTTTTTTCTTCTTGAATTGCAGTATTCATGATATTCTAGAAATTTGTTTTGCGTGTATGGAACTCTGATACTTTTAATCATTTCCAAATACTAAATTTTTTTATCTGCAATTGTTTTGAAGTCAATTTTCTGTTTTCTGAATTCCTAACAGTGTTGACGTATTCTTGTTATATCTTGAACACTGTTAATCTGAATTCTAAATTGTTTTGAAGATCTGAAAATTATATGGAAATTCACACACCTTTGCTGTTCTAAGTTTATTCTAATTCATTTTAGAAAAGCTCAAAATATTATACTCATTACAGCACACTGTTATTTACCAGTTGTGACAATTCCAGTAATTTTTAGAATGGCTCGAATATTTTTTTTAAATACCTTGTCTCAGTGATACATCTTAAAATTCATTTTTATTCATGATTAGTACAGTTGAAACTAGTTTGTTTGAAATTATCTGAAATTCCTGATATTTTGAATCTCACACACCTCCTAAATTTGAAATTATCAACCTAGTGTGACTGATCCATTATATCCCAGAACTTGACAATGATTCAAGTGATTTCAAATAAATTACTTTAATTTTCTAGTTCATGAATACCTCTCAAATTTGATGTAAATGATCTGAATTTAATCCCACACTTGTCATAGGAACTTGTGAAAATTTCTTTTGTAAAACTGGTCTTAAAATTCTCTGTTATTCCATGATTATTTGGTTCGAATATCTGTCTGTTTAAAATCATTTGAATTTATAGATTTATTGAATCTCACACATATCTCGAATCAAAAACTTATAAACTGGTGTGATTGATTCATTAAATTCTGATATTTTCATATTCCTCTAATGATTTCAAGTAAACAATATTTTAATCATTAGATCATGAATCATCATATGTGGCCATCATCTTGACAAGTATGATTTGAAACTATGTTCTGTGTTGCTCTGATACTGCTTTAAAAAATGTTTGTTGTGGAATCACATGCTTGCTGCTCTGATACTGTTTTTTCAAATAATTGCTTGTTCTTGTCTGCAGTTTTGAAAAATGTGCAAATTTGTTAAAGTCTGTCTATTTGGGCTTTGTGAATAAAGACACCAAGTGGTATCAGAAGTGCTTATATTTGTTTCACCCATCTGTACTGAGATTCAAATTTTCACCTTATATAGATCCATACATTTTTTTTGCCTTATACAAATAAATGTGTTAAATTTGTCTGGCTGGGTTTGTGTTTAAATTTCTTTGGCCTGAGATGTCCATGATAGTCCATCAGGGTGTAATTAAATTCCTCGATAAAGGAGACTACAATTGGTATCAACTTTTTTTTTCTTATCTTTTTTTTGAATTATCATCCTGTATAGATTCAATTTTTTTTTATATAAATCTGTTTAATTTCCTCTTGTAATTGATTTTCAATTTTAAAATTATTTATTGATTATTCATTCAGAAATTGAAATCAATATCCGAATTGAACTGTATTTATAATTCATCAAAACATATTATCAGAATTTGAAATTGTGATGAAATTGTGACTGTAGTATATTTCACAACAAGAGAGGATTTTATTTAAATTCTTCATGATGGTTGCACATTCATTATAATATCTTTGAATTAGGAATTATTTCACGACCATCTCCTTTATCTATCATCATTCTGCCATCCATGATAATTTTATATTAATAAGGAGAGTTAATATGTTTTAAAATTCTTTTGAATAAACGATGCAAATTTTTGTGATAGAAATTGGACTATGTTATTATTCAGAATTAGTGATAATTGAAAATTTTCAATAATCCCGGTACAGTCGAGCATATTTCATAATATAATTAATTTAGAGATTTATTTCACAGACCATTTCTGTATCTACCGCATTTCTATCATCCATTTTTGGTTCTATATAGTGAGGAGTTTTTTTTTTAAAGCTGAAAATGATAAAAATATAATTAATATATAAGAGTGTCTCTAACCTCATTTAAAAATCCAAGATCTGGTTATGCGTGGTTATGAGACGTCTTATAATTTAAGCTGCGACTGATCCCATTTAAAAATCCAAGCTCTGGTTATGCATGGTCAGTGTGCTCTTAAATAAAATAAAAAGAAAAAGGAAATATAGTGCTAAAAATAGAAATAAATTTGAAATTCTCCTCTGAGTATAAAAACCAGCCTATTAATCCATCTTCTAATCCGTGAAATGTGTTAAAATCTTATGACGTATTATGATTTGTTGATTGATGGGTATTGGAATTTGAGATTATTCGATTTTCTCACTTAAGTTGAATTATTAATTATAGTCCAAATCCATCACTGTTTTTTTGTGCTTTATTTTTATAAAAAACCTTTGAAAATAATTGGAAATGAATTGTTTTTAAAACTCTCTCCATTCTATATAAAATTCATCGCATATCCGTCATTCTCTACAATGTGAAATATGCCACTTGTTCTTAGAATATTATGATTTTTGTTTGACTGATTGAAATTTATGATGACCGTTCTTCCTCTTAAGCTGAAATTATATTTTTTAGTCAATTTTCATCTGTATTTTAAATCTGTATCCTTTTGATGATAACAAAAGGGGGAGAACGGATTAGATTTTGATTTATGAGTGAATGTTTTATAAATATTCTTACTTTTGACAATTCATTATCATTCAGTTCAATTCACTCATGCACAGTTATAGGGGGAGTTTTCTGTTGTAGGGGGATCTAATAAATAGGGGGAGTTCAATTTTCACTGTAAAACACATTTGTTGGATTCAAAATCTTTTATTTGTTTGTCATCATCAAAAGGGGGAGATTGTTGTATATAACGGTGTTGTATACACAATTATATGATTTTTTGTTTGATGATAACAACCAAATATATTTTATAAATGTGTTTGTTACTGTATTGTTCTATATTTACATCACAGACAGGAATGTAATATTTATATTTAAATAAAATACATCTGTACAGAAATTCAAATATTTACTGTATTTTATTTAAAATATAAATGCTATATTTCTAACATTCAAACAGTACATCTATTTTAACTCCACTATTTAATCTCTTCACATATTTGTACATATAAATAAACAGAATAGAATAGACAAGTCTGTTTGACAACAATGAAATGATATTTTATTTCAGACAAAATTTTTTTATTCCAAATAATTAGTACAATCACTTTTTCATATACATTAGCTCCTCACTATATCACTCAACACTCATTCGATTATATATTCAGTTATACATTCACAGACTCAAATACAGACACTTTCACTGTTACACACACTGGTCTTGTTTTCTGTCTTCTGTCTTTTATCTTCTGTCTTCATAGCATTCTTCAGTCAGTCCAGTATTCATCACCTGTCACATGAAACACACAGTACACTGCAATAGAAATAATACTGAACACATGCGAATATAATTTTTATTTTTAAAAATTTTTATTTGCCTCAGTTTTCTGGTGTGTTTCTCATCATTTTTCATGACTTGTTCTAATTCATCTGTGTCTAGACAGACAGTTTGTATATGTACAGGGATAGGAAAATTTTCTGATTGACTGCATATACACACGTGTATAGATATACACGTATGCACTGCCTCGCCAATCAGTGTGCAACTGGGGAGTAGCCACGTGGACCTTCTCGACTTAGTACACATGAAGTCAAAGTCAACACAAGTCAATACAAAAGCAGTTTCAATGTGGTTAAGCAAACATGAATGATCAATGTCAAGTGCAAGTTCAATGTAAAGCCAAATGGTACAAGACAGGGTAACATAAGTGGTCGAGTAGTCATGCAGCAATGAAAGTGTACACAGCAAGGTGACAAACATGGGAAAATGGCCAGGACCAACCAACAATGAAGAAACAGCTCAAACAAGTGATAAAGAGAGTAAGCAAACACAACAGCATGGTGAATGAAACAAAAAAGCAAAGAGATAAGTGCCAAATACATGAAGAAAGAGTGGTCGAGCATAATGCTAAGCAATGGAGCTGTGGAACTTGGCAACATAGATTACATACTAAACAAAGTTCAGTTTTCATTTACAAAGAAGCAAAACAGCAACTCATGTATGGTGAAGAGGTACTATGCATGGTGATGAAGTGTACAAGGTCAGTGTACATGTGCAAGAGACTTTCAGAAATAGGGCAGCAACTACAAGTATGTACAGTGGCAAATGAGCATGTTTCAAATGATGCAGCAATGACATAAATGCATGGACAAATGGCATGGCAAGTGGACATGGAATGTGCTTAGTGAAGTGCAACATGGTGGAGCTTTTTCAAAAGGTCAAAGCATGCTCATGGCACAAGCACAAGAAAGTCAAGGAGTATAATCATGGTTGAGCACATGGTGTAAATTCATACTCAAGCATGATTACATACAAGCAGTATTCAGCATATTTGTGGAACAGCTAAATCATGATCACATATGTCAAAGCAAACATGCTAGTGACATAATGACAAGCCACATCAAAGTAAACACAGCAGATTCATAAAGCATGGTGGCATAACTAATGGTCGAGCATATATTCATGTATACAAGACAACTTGGTTCAAATGTACAAGTGAAATGCAGTGGTAACATAGTCAAAGCAGCATGACAATGGCACCTCAGAGACTGATTTCACGTCCTGCCTCTCGACATGGACAACCACCCACGGACATGTAGGGATAAAAGTCACTACTTCGCCAATAGCATGAACTACAATGGACAACACATGGAACTCAGTCCAGCAAGTTCAAGTACAAGAATCAGTTCTGTTCAGGGAAGTAATCAATTTCACAATGCAAATTTAGTGACCAGAAATCTCAGCAATAAATGGAAATGCACAATCAATGTTTGACAAGAAACAATTCATATTTAACATCAGGAACCACGCAAGAATTACCAAATCAAACTTTTTTTTTTGGACAGAAAATTTCTAAATCATGTTTTTGGGTAAAAGAATTCAAAGGAGTTTTGAGTGAACAACAATATTTGGCAAGTGGATTTTCTCAGCATGCAAGAATCTTTATATTTGTTTTCGAGCATGTTTTTTAATCGGTTTAATTTTGGTAAAACCAAAATTGGCATGCTGTGTGTGTTTTCCATAAATAAACAATTCATTCGAAGACAATTTCATATCTGTTTTTTTTAAACCGATTATTCAAAGCCATTTTTATCCAGGGAAAAATCAACGCAAATCAGGGACCTATTTCAAATCGAGAAAGTCAAAAGAGGAATACACAAAAATCAGCCAAGTCATCGATTGAAATCAGAGGCAACAAATTCTCGCAAATCAGATTTCGTCATTTCAGGAAATCAGAGATTTTATACGAATTTTCTATACCCTATATTAGTCACAACAATTCATCATCGGCAGAGATAGAAAACCAACCCAACATTTCAGATCGAAAACACAACAACTCAGAAATTCAAATAAATCATTTTCCAAGATTTTACTCACAGATTTTTCGATCGAGAAATCCCCAAATCGTAGACAAAGGAAGAACATCAGATTCGAGCTTCAGAGAGCAGCAATTTCATCAGACATCGGCCTCGATTTGTGATTCAAATCTGAAACCCTAGTTTACATTCATCAACGCCGCCATTTTTTTTTCCAGAGCAAAAGCAAAAGGAATCGGGCAAATAAATTAGAAATGGGCCGGCCAAGCTTTTCTGGACTTAAGTGCTTTAATGTTAAAAGGGGATGACCCTTATATTCTTAAGTCCTAGGGTTTAATTTGTTTTTGTTTTTAACTTTGTATTGTGTTTTGTTTTTGTTTTGTAAACCAAATTCAAACAGTGTTTAGATCTGTAAAGTCTAGGATATCAATCAGGGTGTTGAATGTCAGATTCAGATTCTGTAAAATTTGGGTTACGGATTACAGGGTTGTAATTCGGGGAAATCTGATCGAGGGGATATCGATCAGTCTTCGGTTTTGAGCATATGGTTAGAATAGGAGCGCGAGTCGCGAGTGTACACGGTCTTGTATGCGGGAACTGTTCTATCACCTAGTAGAAACCTTAGAAATGCAGCAGTAGGCATGGTTTTGCCGAAGCTGGGTATATCTGTGTGTGATTTGTTTCCTGCATTTCTGTTTCTACTATATTCTGTGATCTGTTTATTATTATAAATCTCGTTAGATTTTTAATTCAGTTAAAAACTGTGATAAACCCTATTCACCCCCCCTCTAGGGTTAATCTAGATCCAACAAGAATTATGTTATTTATTATCGTAAACAGACAAACAACCATTTAAAGGATATGAATTTTATTCCAGACTAAACTAGCCTAAGGGTTACCATCATAAACAATTCTAATATGGCTCCCATAATTTTTGAACATGACCAGTCCCATAGCCTGTCGTCTTATCATTGAAAATCAGTACTTCCTCGATATTTGTTTCATAGTAATAACGTATGAGATAATCTACCATTTATTCCAAAAAATTAATGCAATTTCATATTCGTTATTATTGCAAATCTAAAATGAGAACGGTATTATAAGTCAACCTCGGAAACCAACTTACCCTTAGCTACCACATATCGAAGATCCACAACGTCCTTGGCTCGATGCTGCGGCCGTACATCAGTATCCAAAGGTCCTGACAAGCTGGAAATTCCATCAAAGGTTGTACGTACTGAGACTATCCTAGCATAGAAGGGAATTCGGAGGCAGGAACCATGGAAGTTGGATGATCGCAGTTGATATTACTATGATTTTAGTGTTGCAGTATGGAGAATAGTGAAGTGTTGTTCTATGGCTAAAGGTTTCTGCCATGAAATAGATTTGGGATTTAGGGTTAAGGAAACATGAAATAGCTAATGAAATTTAGGTGTGAAATTGTGGCGGGCCTTAAATTTACTTGCTTCCATTTAGAGCATCTCCAGCAGTGGAGTATTCAGCCCTGAATCATGAATTGAAGCGCTTTTCTCGTCTTGAATATTCAGGGAAAAGTTGAGGGGTCAATTCTGAATTCGGAACTGGCCCACGCGTTGATATTCTTGGCGTGGTTAGAAGTGTGCCGATTTTTTCAAGGGTGCGTTTTTTAGAGGTCCCTATTAAGTTTCAAAATATAAAAAAAACCCGGTCATAAACTTATTGTAAATTAGGTCCCTATTTTCTGAAAAGTCATCAAAAAAATATAAAAAAATCACGTAAATTCGTATTTAAATAAAACATGTAAACACTAAAAAATTCAGAACAAAAAACCATCAAAGAAGGCGTCAAAAAAAAAAAAAAAAAAAAAAAACGAAATTTCCAGTTAAATGCATAATAGTATGCATATATATCATTTTCCTGCACACATCCGTGCATATTTTTCACTACATACATCTTTGTTGAATTTTATTCATACGAAAACATGCTTACATGTGTGCAAATATACCCAATATTTTGCACACATTTGTGCAGGTTTAGTTTCAAATTTTCAAACCGAACACAGCTTACGGAAAAGTTGCATACATATATGCAATTATCAGTAATAATTGCATATATGTATGCAACTATTTTTTTTATTTCCGTAGAATCCTGAAATTATTTCCATATTTTAGAAATTTTTTTTATGAAGGAATGCACTTTTTTTAAAAATAAAAATAAAAAAGGCGGAAGTAATAAAATAAGGGGCGGGTTTAAAATTTTCAAATCTTTTTTTTTATATATCAATTAGGTCCCTACTTTTAACCAGCGTGTTATCCTATAAAAATGTTGCACACATGTGTGCATTTTTTTGAGAAATTTGCACATTTGGATGCAAATAAAAATGAACTGAAAAATTAAGTTAAATCTATCCGCTGGAAGAACTGCAATAATTGCATATATGCATGCAATAAAATCAAAAAGGTGCATAATATTATGCATTTAACTGCAGTTTTTTCTGTTTTTTTGCTGTTTTCTTCTTTCTGACATTATTTTTGTTGTTTTTTGAACTGAATTTTTTGTATAATGCATAATTTATTTTATTACTAATTTACGAATTTTTTTTATATTATTATTTTATAAGTTTTGAAAACAGGGACCTAATTTATATTAAGTTTATGACCGGATGTGAGCCTAATTAAGTTTCAAAATAGGGGCGTGAGCCTAATATTTACTTTTTTCAATGCGTGCCAAAAATATCGGCGCTCTTCAAACCGCACCGATAATATCAATGCGCTCCTAATACTTATGTTATGTTGGAGAAATATTCTCCAATGACTATAAACGTTCGTATTTTTGGTACACTACAAAATAACAGTCATATTATTTTCCAATGGTAGGTTATGTTTTCTTCCTATGACTAGAAAACAACTATATTTTCTGTTATAAATTTCTTGCTTTATTACATTCTACATAAAAAATTTCACTTTCTTTCTATCTCCTAAATCTGAAGAAAGTTAAACTCTATAATGTCTTTACCATTTGGAGATTTTTCACATCCGACGAAGGATGGAAGCCTGTTTTCTCAAGACAAGACAAAATAAGATCTGGCCACTCCTTGAAGCAAACCATCAACTATTCCATGGACAGACGAGGAAGACATCAATCTATGCAACATTTACTGCAATTTCAAACAGGATTCGACTATGGAGAACGACCAATCAGCCGCTGCGTTTTGGAATAAAATTAAGACTTCTTTCATTAAGAAACATCCATTATGCTTTCGGATGTTGTCGGTGATTCAGGGTCGATTTGGAAATTAATTCGTCAAACAACATTTTATGGATCACAAATTTACAAAATAAAGATAGCCAATCCTAGTGGCATGGGAGGCGAGGATAATCTGGTAAGTTTTCGTACAACGTTTGTAAGTGGTTGAATAAATTATATTTATGCAGCTTATTCCCTTTTTTTAATAAAAACTAATGACAAACGAGGAGTTCAAGAAGCTTTTCGCTATAAAAAATGAGGGCGAAAAGGCAACATTATTTTCAATTTTTGCATTGTTATGAAGTGCTCATAAGCCAACCAAAATGGAACTCTAGACTCGCTCGGAGCCTGCGCGAAGTTCAAACTGCTTCAATGGCCAAGAATAAAGCTTCAAAATCTGGGTATTCGTCTAGTCCTAGCGAGTCAACGGTGAAATCCTACTTGATGAGTTCAAGAATACAATTGGAGAAGATTTTAGACCTCAAAGAGTCAAAGCTGCAAAAAGAAAGGACGAAGTTGATGTGGTCGTTGAAGGAAAAACCAACGCATGCTACGAAGAACACGGTTGTAGACATGTAGAAAGACGTGAAGATGCGAAGAAAAAAACAGAGGCTATGAGAATGTTTGCCTATCTGGAAGAGAAGAGGCTACAAATTCTAGCGAACGAGTTAGTATATAAGCAACAACAAGAAGATAATGCAATCTTGACCAAAGATTTGACTGAAATGGATGACTGCGAGAAGGAATACTGGATGGGAATGAAACAACGTATTCTAATGTCAAAGTTTCCTTAGTTGTAGAAAAGTTGTTCATCACTACCTTTATTACTAGCTTCTTGTATTATACTGATGTAATAATGTTATATTTCGTATTGTAGTAACTATTTACTTATGAATGAAATGCGTGGTTTATTTATATTCCTACTTATACAATTATCTAATAGTTTTAGACGTTGTACTAATGTATAAAGGCATAATTACTCTATATTTTTCATAGGATCGTAAAATAAAACACAAGTTCAACCATGCAAATAAATAGACAAGTACCATTGGCATACTCATTGGGTTAGCTAACAATAGCGAAGTTTATATACCTTGTGGCCAATAAAATCAGTACCGTACTCTTCCAGGTAACCAGAATAAAAAGTTGATTTAGTTGTTTTAAATATGTCTTCATCTTTAACTGTCTTGATAATCTATTGGTATTATTCACAAGCTTCTGCGAAACAATGATGAGCCATACGGAGTTCAACTGAAGATCGTCTAGTAGTGCAGGTACGATGATTGTTATGTAATCTTGTTACCATCGACCAAAATTCTTCATGGGTTAGACCCTCTCCATTTTGCAACAATAACTCATTTCTTCGATCAACATCAATATAGGCTTTCATGAGGATAAGTAAATCATTAGGAGAAAATTCAGTTGTGGTAGTACTTAGGTTTTGACGATTAAGGTTACCGTTTTCCTCGCTATATTGGATCGTGAACATGATTGTGGATTCCGTATTTCAAAAATTCCTTGGGTACCACAATTTATTTCATTCTGAACAGGTTCGTCCACCTCTTTTATTTGTGTATCTACAACGAATCCACCCTTTTTATCGTCCTCCTTGTTTCGTTCATACTGCTCAAACATTTTACCCATAGTTTCATCACAGATTTCCCTATCATCCATTTAAACTAAACGAAATAAACAAAATGCATTATTTTTATGAAAAAATGTTAACCTTGAAGCAAAAGGTATAATGGTTTCTCACCTTAATGTAACACCCCACGTCCATTAATGTCACTCACGAAGGGAATGCATTAACTTCCACGGAGGTTATAAGTGAATATAGAACAGAAAAATTACAACAAGACAAATAGTAAATAGTACATGGAAATCTAAAACTTCATTTTACTGCAGCGGAAATTAAACATGTTTGTTACATCATAAAACCATAGATCATAACCAAGTACAATATCCATCTTCATAAAAACAAAATACATAATCCCATTACATAAATAACCATTAAAAAGATAACAAGCTGGACTTTACTTCAACGGTCCAAGCTTTCCAAAGAGAGATGAAGCAATTCAATCAAACTCCACTAGAGCTGGGCCCAACCTGAGGACCTGAAGGGGGAAAAAAGATAGAAATAGAGGGGGTCAGACATAAAGTCTGGCGAGTATGATAATTCTAACAATACTATTATCAAAATAACTAGACTAAGGCATAAGCTGGAAGACAAGTAAATGTCTATTAACTCTTAGGAAGATAAAGATAGCGTTTAAGATAACGTTAAAGATAACGGTAAAGGCACACCAAATTACTAACGAATGATTACTACACTGCACCACACCAGTCACCCTACTGTTTGATCCCACTTGCTTCACACAGAAACTTTATAAATAGCCTTATGTACCCCTAGCTGACTACATAGGTGCCGTCTGCCCCTATCTCCACTAGGTGTACCCCACAACCCACTTTCGATCGGCTCCCTACTCGTAGATACCCGTGCTGGCCCCACAGTGGGGTGTATCACTCCCCCAAAGTGGCAACCCGATACAACTTGAGAATGCACGGCTTATATCTACACGACGCAACAACGTCTTACCTACCAGCCCGGGTCCACACACGCATATGAAACCCGTTGGACTTGCGTTGCCACCGCTCCCCGTTTTGGCCTCTTACAGTCAAACCCAGCATGCGTGTCCTGTCCTCGACTTGGGTCGAGCCCACAAAGATACATTTGGGATACTGGTCGAAATGGGCCCCCACAAGTTACGCACCTAAGCTTGTTGCTAGTATATCCCACTTAACCCTCTTAGTCATGTTCATTTACATGTGTGTTTGGTTAAGTCTTACTAATCGTATTTCACATGCCACTAAGGGCACCCCTAGATTCCTCATGCCACCCAAGGCACCTACTTAACCCCCATGTCCCACCTTACATGTTTATCTGGTTAAGTATTTCTTAATTCATTCAGGCCATAACCTCATAAAGACCTCTCACATTAGACTGGCATTTATGGCAGCTGGATTTGCCGGACGGGTCCGGGCAGTCTTACACCATAAAAGAGTCTAACCTCGTGTCTTTACAACCTTTATGCTTTAGTTTAGGCCAAGGACCTCTCACATTGGGTTGACATTTGTGACCACTGGATTTGCCGGGCGGGTCCGGGCAGGTTTACGTCACAAACGAGTCCAACCTCGTGTCCTAAGCATTGATTAACACTTAAAATCTTTTACCCCAGTTTTAATAATTCCCTATTCAAATTATTAATTAAGTCAACTTTTAATGATGTCCATAATTGACTCAATTATGGCCATCCACTTATGGCATGCAAAATCATATCAATTGCACCCTAACTTTTTAATAATAAATCCTTAATATTACCCCTACCCCACGTTTATACGTTCGTTTATTCAACGCATAATATAGGCTAGACTTGTATAGTCTAACACCTAGCACAAAGATAAATTATCACAACATATAGACAATTAAAATAAATCTAATCATAATAGGGGTGAAACTTGCATAAACTACACATGTTAAGGATCAAAAGGTGTCAACTTGTTAAATGTCTCAATTTACATGATATGATCATAGCCCAAATCTATACATAAACTTGCATATGGGGTTTTTAGGTAACATAATGATGGTTTGAACTAGCATAGGATATCACATATGTCATAGCATAATTCTAGATGTCATAATAGATGTCTTGGCATATGTTCATAACTTTTCTAATCAATCTAACTTGCATATGTGACTTGTCATATAGATCAACATAACCCAAACATGATGATTTAATTAATATGAACTAACTAGCATAGATGGTAACATCATGGCCTTTTTAACATGTATGATTCATCACAACTTAGCATAGAAACTTTCAACATACATAACATCATCATAGCATGATTTACAACATATAAGATATCATCATCACATAACATTGGATTTACAATATACATGATAGCAAAAGGGGTTTACAACAACATATATGATAATTCACATCATCTACTCGTAATCCATTCATAACTCAACCTAATTAAAATGATAATAATCTTGTTAAGATCATCATACTAACAATTTAAAGAAGAAAAGAGAGAGTTTTGCTTTGCTATACGGTTGAGAGAATTAGAATTGAATTTGCTTTTCTTCTTTCTTAGTTGGCGGTGGCTCCATTGATTCCCATGGAGACGGTAACTATTCTATTTTAATTAGGTTTAGGGTTAGCATTAGGATGTATTTATAGGTGTAGGAAGTTATTTAGGACCATTAGATTAACCCTGAACCATGAGATCCAATCAAATGCAAAATCTGCATTTGAGCGAATCCGCCCACGGGTTGACAACCAAACACCCTGGATTAACCCCTAGTCGACCCAGCAAGGCTCGGGTCGACCTCAAAAATGGGCCGGTTCGGTTATTCCCCATCCCAATTCGCTGTTTTGAACTTTTTCGCATATTTATTTATTTAATTTTTAATTTTTATATATATATATCAATATATATATTTCTCTGCGCAACCCATTTCACTTAATTCTTTTCTAAAAATTAAGTATACTTTAATTTGTGAATTTTAATGTTATAAAATTTCGGGGTGTTACATTCTCCCCTCCTTAAAGGATTTCGTCCCCGAAATCTCCAAGTCAAGAAGAATGTATATCCTACCATCTAATCGTCCATCTACTCAACCATCAAACACCAACATCCATTGTCCTTAAAAGACTTCTAATGCTTTAATGTTTATATGCACAGTGTGTGTATATGTCCATATCTAATGCAAAATTAGGCGGTTTACTGATTCAGTCGACCTCCTTAGTGCAATTCATGATAGTGCCATGCGTCCAATATGTATGCAAAAGATTCCTAATGATACATATTAATTCTATATGCGTGCACAACCATCCACCCGAATGCAGCAACTATATGATAATACAACCATTATACATCCATTTTACTAAATGCATCCATATATATGCAATATGCAATATGAAGTGACTGAGCCGATCTGGTGCCTAATAGTGTGTGTATATGCATCCACGAGCAACCATTAGCAGACACTTGCATCCACTTTGCATCCACCATACATAACATGTCTCAAACACATGTTTCAACCATAGGATTATCCTAACTAAAGATCAAAGATACTAGAGAGAGGATATATTAAAGATAAGATAAGTACAAGCTAAGTGATAAAGGAGAAATTAAAGGACATACCCTCAAAAAGAAAAGGGTATCGTGAACGCATCTTCTCTTCCGTCTCCCAAGTAGCGTTGCTCTCATCATCTCTCCATTGCACTTTGACTAGTCTGACCTCTCGATTCCTCAACCTCTTGATCTCCGATCCAAGAATGCGCGTAGGAGCTCGTCGAATTGTCGCATCACGCTCTATCTCCACCTCTCTAAGCAAGCTCGGCTCTACCACTTCCGCGGTCTCGTGCAAGCACTTCCTCAAATGTGACACATGGAATACGTCATGTACACCACTAAGTCTCTCAGGCAACTCCACTCTATACGCCATCCGTCCAATTCTTTCCTTAATAGGAAACGGCCCTACAAACCTTGGTGCTAATTTCCCAATGGACCCAAAGCGAACAACGTTTCGTAATGGAGACACTTTGACAAAGACCATGTCCCCAACTTCAAACTCGAGATCTGTCCTCCTCTTATCCGCATAAGATTTCTGCCTATCTTGCGTTGCTTTCATCCTCCTTCGAATCAAGTTGATCTTCTCCGAAGTCTCCCTAATCATATCGGGCCCAAGTAAGATCTTATCCGTAGATTCCCACCAACATGTAGGTGAATGACAAGGTCGTCCATATAGAGCTTCGAATGGTGCAATACCAATGCTGGAATGAAAGCTATTATTATATGCGAACTCAACCAATGGAAGATGCTCTTCCCATGTAACCCCAAAGTCTAGGATACATAGCCTCAACAGATCCTCTAGAATGCGATTCACCCTCTCAGTCTGGCCGTCCGTCTGAGGATGATATGCGGTGCAAAAACATAACTTAGTCCCTACCGCCTCTTCTAAGCTTCTCCAAAATTCGCCAGTGAAAATAGGATCGCGGTTGCTCACTATGCTAGAAGGAACACCGTGCAAACGAACTATCTCTCGAACGTATACAGAAGCTAACCATGGAGCAGTCCTCTTACTCTTCACGGGAATAAAATGGGCGCTCTTAGTAAGTCTATCTACTATAACCCAAATTCCTGTATTACCCTTCCTCGATCGCGGTAATCCATCCACAAAATCCATCGAGATGCTTTCCCATTTCCATAGTGGAACCTCCAATGGGTGAAGCAACCCACCGGGTTTTTTTTGCTCCGCTTTTACTTGTTGGCACACCAAGCATCTAGCGACATACTCGGCCACGTCTTTCTTCATGCCGTCCCAAAAGTAAACTCTCTTCATGTCTTTGTACATCTTGTCCCCGCCGGGATTAAAGGTCATCTTCGAACGATGTGCTTCGTCAAGCATAGTCTTCCTTAGGTCATCGTCTTTTGGTACACAAAGTCTACCGTCCCTACGTAATGAACCCTTATCGTCTAGGGTATACCTACGGAGATGGCTTGATGACTCCCCTCCTTTGAGTTTTTCTACTAACTCAACCAACAGCGGGTCGTCTCGCTGTGCCTCGCCAATCTGTCCCAAAAGCGTAGGTCTGACCTCCAAGGATGCTAGCAAACCGGGTACAAAGTCAACGGAAGGTCTAAAGTCAAACATTGAAATGAATTCTAAACTTTGCCGCTCAACAAACAAAGGACATAAGGATAATCTTTTTCTACTTAAGGCATCTGCCACCACGTTACCCTTGCCAGGGGTATATGCTGTCTCAAAGTCGTAGGACGCTAAGAACTCCATCCACCTTTGCTGCCTTAAGTTCAAGTCCTTTTGAGAGAATAGGTATTTTAAAGATTTGTGGTCAGTGAATAGTTCGAATTTCTCGCCAAGAAGATAATGACGCCAAGACTTAAGCGCGAAAACAATAGCGGCCAACTCTAGGTCATGTGTGGGGTAATTCTTCTCATGCGCTCTCAACTGCCTTCCACCATAGGCTATTACCCTGCCCTCTTGCATTAAGATTGCACCTAGTCCTGTCCTACAAGCGTCAGTATAAATGGTAAATGGCTTACTCCCGTCTAGAAATACTAAGACTGGGGCTGAAATCAAAGCTCTCTTCAACCGTTGGAACGCATCATCACAATCTACGTCCCATGTGAAAACTAGGTTCTTCTTCGTCAAGCGTGTCAATGGAGCTGATATCTTTGCGAAGTCTTTGATAAACTTCCTATAGTAGCCAGCCAACCCCAAGAAACTTCTCACTTCGGTAGCATTTTTAGGAACCTTCCAATCTTGGATGGACACCACCTTCGCGGGATCTACAACTATCCCTTCTTTGGAAACCACGTGTCCTAAGAACCGTACTTCCTTCCTCCAAAAGTGACACTTAGAAAATTTAGCTTTAAGGCTATGCGCTCGAAGAGTCTCCAACACTTCCCTAAGATGTAGGGCATGCTCTTCTTCATCCTTAGAAAAGATCAAGATGTCATCTACAAAGACTACCACAAATTTGTTAAG
Source organism: Allium sativum (assembly GCA_030737875.1). Classification (NCBI taxonomy): domain Eukaryota; kingdom Viridiplantae; phylum Streptophyta; class Magnoliopsida; order Asparagales; family Amaryllidaceae; genus Allium; species Allium sativum. The sequence goes on along the minus strand of CM060923.1, from coordinate 532,256,774 downwards.
GTACTCCCTAAACACCCTACTCATCAGATCAACAAAGTATGCGGGGGCGTTTGTTAAACCGAAGGGCATTACTAGTCTTTCATAGAAACCGTCCAGAGTCCTAAAGGCAGTCTTGTTAATGCTATCCTCAACCATTCTCAACCGATGGAAACCAGTGGCTAAGTCCAACTGCGAAAACACTGAGGCGCCAACTAACTGGTCGAAGAGATCGTCAATCCTCAGTGGTGGGTGTCCGTTCTTCTTAGTAAGCTTATTAAGTTCTCTATAGTCCACATAAAGTCTAAGGGACCCATCCGCCTTCGTGGTAAATACTACTGGAGCACCCCACTCCGATATACTTCGTCTTATGAACCCCTTCTCAAGCAACTCCTTCACTTGCTTACCGAGTTTCCTCCTTTCACGTGGAGCCATGTGGCATACTGGCAAAGATACTGGTTTCGCATTATCCACAAGATATATTCGAAAATCTATCTCCCGCTTCGGAGGTAAGCCCTTTACCTCCTCAAACACATCCGAATATTCTCGGACCACTCTAACAGATTGTAGATTTTCCTCAGATGCGTCAAGCGATTCTAGATAACTTAGCATAACCGAATTTATGGGATTACAAAAGATTTCGAGAGTGTTGCCAAGGCGAGTCACGAGCCTAACTACTCTCCTTTTTACAATCAAGAACGGCCCCATTTCTGGATAACTAATCCATTCCTAAAATTAGCCCATAGCCCGTGAAGCCCAACACATAAGCATCACATCTAAATTCAACGCTAAGTATGGAAATTTTCAAATCCAAACACATCATAGACAAATAAGCTGAGCCCCCAATTGGATTCGAAACAACTAAGGGATCCTCTGCTAAACTGGTGTTTAAGTGCAGTGATTCAACTAATTATGTAGAGATAAACAAATGTGATGCGCCCGAATCGAATAAGGTACGGACAGGATGATCAAACAGAAAAACTAAGCTTTCAACAAAAATGGTTCTACCTCGTTCTTGCAGCGGTGGGACCGCGAGAGCCTGAACTTGTCCCCTTGCCTGCCCTGGTGCCATAAGAGCCTGCACCTATCCTCCCGAGGTAGCTCCTGCCCTCTGCCCCTTCTTTGGGCAGTCCTTCACTAAATGTCCCGCAACGCCACAATGAAAACAGCCTGTCTTCTTTTTCTTTCAGCAATCCTTGTTGAGATGTCCTGGTGTCCCACAGTTAAAACATTTCTTCTTTCCCTTGCTGTTATTGTCTTTACCACCCTTCTTGTTTTGCTGTTGTGGTTTCTTATGATCCCCCTTCTTCTCGGGTGCCCTATCAGCTTTAGCGCTTTTCTCCTCATGCATAAGCGCCATTTCTACTAACTTCTCAAAGGTGTCCCCCATAGGGATGTGGGTCATAGCCAACCCTTGCAATGGTTCATTCAAGCCATTCAGGAACCTCAGCGCCTTCTTCTCCGGCATGTTCACTAAGTCCAAGCCAAACCTTGCTAATTGATTAAACTTATTGCCATATTCTTTCACTGACGAGCTTCCTTGCTTCAATGTCAAGAACCTTTCCATATATAGATTTTCTTCCGCCCTTGAGAGAAACTTCGCCTCGAACCTACGTCTGAAATCCGCCCAAGAGTCAACAGGACGCTCCCATTAGTGACCTCCCACCAAAACGAGGCCTCTCCCTTCATCAACCAAGCTGCTAATCGGACTATCCTCCCTTCTTCTACTTCAAAGATTTCTAGCAATTCTTCCACCTCCTTAAGCCAATCTCTAGCTTCCACAAACGTTTCTGACCCTTGAAATGGTTTTCCACCCATAGCCTTGAGTTCCTTGCACGTCTTTGCAAAAGTATCTACGCGAGGAGGAGGAGGAGGAACAGGTGCAACTGGTGGTGGTGGAACATTGGCTGGACCTGCAGCGGCCCTAGCCTCTAATAACCTCCTATACAATCCTGGTATCGTTACACCGTCGGGTAGATTAAGATCTTCAGCCATGTTGAAACGAAAAAGGAAAGATTTAGAATGGAGAATTCGAAAGATAAAGATAAGGGCTATTGGGGATTATGTTTTTTTTTTCTTAAAAACTTTTCTCTTTAAATTTCTCATTAAAACATGTTTTTGAAAGCACTTCTCCCAAAAATAACTATTTTTCTAAAGTATTTTTATCTGTTCTGGTAACCTTAAGCTCTGATACCACGTGTAACACCCCACGTCCATTAATGTCACTCACGAAGGGAATGCATTAACTTCCATGGAGGTTATAAGTGAATATAGAACAGAAAAATTACAACAAGACAAATAGTAAATAGTACTTGGAAATCTAAAACTTCATTTTATTGCAGCGGAAATTAAACATGTTTGTTACATCATAAAACCATAGATCATAACCAAGTACAATATCCATCTTCATAAAAACAAAATACATAATCACATTACATAAATAGCCATTAAAAAGAAAACAAGCTGGACTTTACTTCAACGGTACAAGCTTTCCAAAGAGAGATGAAGCAATTCAATCAAACTCCACTAGAGCTGGGCCCAACCTGAGGACCTAGAGGGGGAAAAAGATAGAAATAGAGGGGGTCAGACATAAAGTCTGGCGAGTATGATAATTCTAACAATACTATTATCAAAATAACTAGACTAAGGCATAAGCTGGAAGACAAGTAAATGTCTATGAACTCTTAGGAAGATAAAGATAGCGTTTAAGATAACGTTAAAGATAACGGTAAAGGCACACCTAATTACTAACGAATGATTACTACACTGCACCACACCAGTCACCCTATTGTTTGATCTCACTTGCTTCACACAGAAACTTTATAAATAGCCTTACGTACCCCTAGGTGACTACATAGGTGTCGTCTGCCCCTATCTCCACTAGGTGTACCCCACTACCCACTTTCGATCAGCTCCTTACTCGTAGATACCCGTGCTGGCCCCACAGTGGGGTGTATCACTCCCCCAAAGTGGCAACCCGATACAACTTGAGAATGCACGGCTTATACCTACACGATGCAACAACGTCTTACCTACCAGCCCGGGTCCACACACGCATATGAAACCCGTTGGACTTGCGTTGCCACCGCTCCCCGTTTTGGCCTCTTACAGTCAAACCCAACATGCGTGTCCCGTCCTCGACTTGGGTCGAGCCCACAAAGATACGTTTGGGATACTGGTCGAGATGGGCCCCCACAAGCTACCCACCTAAGCTTGTTGCTAGTATATCCCACTTAACCCTCTTAGTCATGTTCATTTACATGTGTGTTTGGTTAAGTCTTACTAATCGTATTTCACATGCCACTAAGGGCACCCCCTAGATTCCTCATGCCACCCAAGGCACCTACTTAACCCCCATGTCCTACCTTACATGTTTATCTGGTTAAGTATTTCTTAATTCATTCAGGCCATAACCTCATAAAGACCTCTCACATTAGACTGGCATTTATGGCAGCTGGATTTGCCGGGCGGGTCCGGGCAGTCTTACACCATAAAAGAGTCTAATCTCGTGTCTTTACAACCGTTATGCTTTAGTTTAGGCCTAGGACCTCTCACATTGGGCTGACATTTGTGACCACTGGATTTGCCGGGCGGGTCCAGGCAGGTTTACGTCACAAACGAGTCCAACCTCGTGTCCTAAGCATTGATTAACACTTAAAATCTTTTACCCTAGTTTTAATAATTCCCTATTCAAATTATTAATTAAGTCAACTTTTAATGATGTCCATTATTGACTCAATTATGGCCATCCACTTATGGCATGCAAAATCATATCAATTGCACCCCAACTTTTTAATATTAAATCCTTAATATTACCCCTACCCTACGTTTATACGTTCGCTTATTCAACGCATAATATAGGGTAGACTTGTATAGTCTAACACCTAGCACAAAGATAAATTATCACAACATATAGACAATTAAAATAAATCTAATCATAATAGGGGTGAAACTTGCATAAACTACACATGTTAAGGATCAAAAGGTGTCAACTTGTTAAATGTCTCAATTTACATGATATGATCATAGCCCAAATCTATACATAAACTTGCATATGGGTTTTTTTGGCAACATAATGATGGTGTGAACTAGCATAGGATATCACATATGTCATAGCACAATTCTAGATGTCATAATAGATGTCTTGGCATATGTTCATAACTTTTCTAATCAATCTAACTTGCATATGTGACTTGTCATATAGATCAACATAACCCAAACATGATGATTTAATTAATATGAACTAACTAGCATAGATGGTAACATCATGGCCTTTTTAACATGTATGATTCATCACAACTTAGCATAGAAACTTTCAACATACATAACATCATCATAGCATGATTTACAACATATAAGATATCATCATCACATAACATTGGATTTACAATATACATGATAGCAAAAGGGGTTTACAACAACATATATGATAATTCACATCATCTACTCGTAATCCATTCATAACTCAACCTAATTAAAATGATAATAATCTTGTTAAGATCATCATACTAACAATTTAGAGAAGAAAAGAGAGAGTTTTGCTTTGCTATACGGTTGAGAGAATTAGAATTGAATTTGCTTTTCTTCTTTCTTAGTTGGCGGCGGCTCCATTGATTCCCATGGAGACGGTAACTATTCTATTTTAATTAGGTTTAGGGTTAGCATTAGGATGTATTTATAGGTGTAGGAAGTTATTTAGGACCATTAGATTAACCCTGAACCATGAGATCCAATCAAATGCAAAATCTGCATTTGAGCGAATCCGCCCACGGGTTGACAACCAAACACCCTGGATTAACCCCTAGTCGACCCAGCAAGGCTCGGGTCGACCTCAAAAATGGGCCGGTTCGGTTATTCCCCATCCCAATTCGCTGTTTTGAACTTTTTCGCATATTTATTTATTTAATTTTTAATTTTTATATATATATATATCAATATATATATTTCTCTGCGCAACCCATTTCACTTAATTCTTTTCTAAAAATTAAGTATACTTTAATTTGTGAATTTTAATGTTATAAAATTTCGGGGTGTTACACTTAATGTCTTGGATGATCAAGTATGTACAGAATATTGTTTATGGTTGGAGGACGAAGTATAAACTATTTAAACGAATGGAGTAGATTGTTGAGGTTGCCTTAAACCATATGATTGGGCTTATTGGCTTGACTGGTTTGTGTATATATGTAAGTAATTCAAGTTCTGGATATTGCAAATCAAGTTCCTCGTAATGTTGCTCTTGATAGTTTATATTCCACTTGATATTAGTGTGATCACTAGACGTTGGAATGGAGTGGTGCGGGAGAAGAGAATAATGAATGAAGAAGCTTTAAAGGAGTAGGTGGGTATTTATATCGGTGGAAGATGCAAATCAGACTAAATAGGTTAATTATCTTAAAATATAACTAATGAACCGAGTTTTACAGATTAATAAAGTTAAGAGGTTAATATATTTGTTAATCTAAACTAATAAAATAAACCTAAAACCTAAATTATAATCTTTAAAAAATCTTCCGATATAGCGCGCCGAATTTATCGACGCATTACCTTATCATGCTAATAATATCAGCACGCTTTGATAAAATTAGAGTGTGTCAATCGACGCGTGCTTGTTTGGAGGTTTCCACAGACCTCCCCTGAATCTTACGAGTCGCAATATTACGACTCGTAATACTATTGGAGATGCTCTTATTAATAAACTGTTAATAATCGAATAATAAACTGTGAAACCCTAGGCAGAATTGAGAGGCAAAGGATTTGAGAATCGGAAAATTGTAAGGATTATTTAATTTAGCATCAAACGGACATAGTGAAATATAAGGGTAAGCCGCTAAAATTTTCAGCTGGCGCTACTTTTCTAGACAAATAATTTTATCATGTTTGTTTGATTGGTACTTAGCGGATGTATTTACATCTCGCTATATTTCAATGTTTTTCAACAGTAGACATAATATTATTTCTTATAGTAATAGGCTAACCGGTCTCAACAATCAATAGATCACGTTGATTAAATCACTTAAATTTTCATTTCAATTTTAAGATTCAATCATCGTAAGAAATAAATAGAAAAATTAATGCTAAAATTTCGCAAAAGAAGGAACTAAAAAGTTTTTTGAAATTTGAATATTTTATAAACTACTAAGTTCATTGACGTTTTTTTAGTTTATGAGAATTTCAAAATTTTATAATTAATTTAGAATTTATTCTAGAAATTTCCAAAATTTTGAACTTTTTGAAATACTAGATGTTAGATATAATTATTAACCATTACTATTAAATATTAATACTAATAACCAGTATTACTTATTAAATATACTCATCTATTACAACAGCTAGAAAATAAAAGTTGCGATAGGCTTTTATTACAACTGTCAAAATAATATAGTTATTGAAAATAAGTTTATTACAACTTCCTTGAAAAAAAGAGCTGTAAAAAACCTTTATCACAACTGGCATTTTGTGACACTTGTAAAAATACAGTTATAAAAGGATACTTTTGTTTTAGTGGAAAATGTTGCTTTACCTGAATGATTTTACGTTAACATGCCTGAACGTGAGACAACAATGTATGGACCCCTCCTGAATTCGTATATTACCACCAAAAAAATTGTTTCTTTTCAGTTCTTTTACTTACTCCATTTCAAGTACTTTAAGAGCGTTGCTAATGTTAAATACCAATAAAATGCTTTAAATATCATTATCATACAATTAAAGTAAAGCAATCGAAAAGATTTCTATCTCCCCATGGCGACTGAGGTACTCGCGATTTCTGCCCTTTCAATCTTCGGATATAATCTTCTTCCCTTCCGGTTCCTAGTTCCCTTCAATCTTGATCTGCTCCATCCCCTCCCAATGTGCCAACCCATGTCCATTAATGTCACTCTTTATCAGAATGCATTAAGTTTCGTGAAGCATTATAGGTAAACAAAAATAGAATCTCAAAGACAGATATAAAAATAGAAGCAAAAATTTAAAACTTCATTATTCAGTAGAAAAACATCGTAATCTCAAAACCAGTTACGACATCAAGCTAAAATACTAAAACCAAGTATATCAAACCAAAACATCTGTCTTGCTCTAAAAACCATCTGAGTCTAGAAGTCTAAAATCATAATCCCTAATAATTGCATAATAAAGTAGACAAGCAGTCAAAGCGATACATCAAAGCAGATCCAGATCCACGCATAAACAGAAGAGAGAGTCCTAATTATTCCTGAGTGTTCCCATTGAGAACCTGGGGAAGGAAGGAAGAGAGAGAAAAGGAAGTAAAAAGGGTCAGACATAAAGTCTAGTGAGTCCAATGAATTTTAGCATATAAAGAAATAGAAGTATCATGAAAGGCATATAAGACTGGATGAGAGATAATAGGATCATATAACAGGTATAAACAAGAAGAACAGGTTAAGCAGAATAAACAGGATAATATGGACAAAGCTATGGTTCTTAGTTACTTTTCTCTGCACCAATACTAGTATAACAAAATTTATGACAGAATTAGGAGTCCCCTAGTATAACAGAAACATAATGGTAGTTTTAGGTGTACTCTAATTACATAATGGGTTTTACCCAAATAGAAATAACAAGTAACTTAACAGAAATAACTAGTGTTACCCAAACATAAATAATGGGTACCTAAACAGAAACAAATAGGACTAGATGTGCCTAATTATTACCCCAAGTGATCAGCTCCCTAATGTGTAAATACCGAATGTCGGCCCCACGATATAGTGTATTAATTCCTAAAGTGGCAACCTATAGAAGGACAAAGACCTATTTACTGGTGCAACAACGGCTTATTTTTTCCCACAGACCGGACCTATGCACGCATATGACTCCTTTGGAACGCACCCTTATACATCCCTTTTCAGATAAACCTCTTACAATCAGTTTAGTATGCGACCCCTGACCCCTACCTAGTGCGGGGTCCCCTTTTAATACCAAAATGGGTAACTGGCTGATATGGTCCCCATACAGCAGACGACACAAGTCAGACCCCTAAACTTGTGTCCACCAATTAGCTAGGATTTTAATAGGTTAAGTCTTACATCAAAACCCCCACAGATTTAACAAGTTACAGATTAACAGGTTCGTATAACCCCCGTAGATTTAACAGGTTAAGCTTTACGGGTTAACAGGTTCATATAAACCCCACAGATTTAACAGATTTACTTAACCCCACAGATTCAACAGGTTTACTTAACCCCACAGATTTAACTAGTTTACTTGACCCCAATAGATTAAACAGGTTAAGTATTTCAGGTTAACGGATTCATATAACCCCAACATATTAAACAGGTTAAGTATTGCAGATTAACATGTTCATATAACCCCAACAGATTAAACAGGTTAAGTATTACAGGTTAACAGGCTCATATAACTCCAACATATTAAACAGGTTAAGTATTACATATTAACAGGCTCATATAACCAAACAAATTAAATAGGTTAAGTGTTACAGATCAATAGGTTCATATAACCCCAACAAATTAAACAGGTTTACTTAACCCTAACAGGTTTATCATATTCCATGGGTAACTAATAGTTTCATTAACATGTTCCACTTAATCCTTAAATTAAGCTTACATATTTACATGTGCATACAGGTTAAATTTCATTCATATCCATAGTATAATATATTCCCTAATTTTTCAGTCATGTTCCACAGTACAAGATATGCCCCAATCTTTCAGTCATGTTCCACAGTACAAGATATGCCCCAATCTTCCCTCTTTTATTTTCATTCCCAAACATTCCCTAATTGTCTCAAAGTTTCATTCATACGTATGTCTCTTGCAAGAATGGCCTAGGCTCGAAGGTAGCCGAGGCTTATAAAATAAAAAGGGAATAAGAGAGGGAGAAGAACAGAAATAGGCATAATTATTATAGAAATAGGCTTATAATAACAACTGAACAACATAACAGGGCGTGTGGAAAAAAATACGTGTAATTATAGTAGGACTGTTTAGACATCGATCAATTTCTTAATAGGCATAGGCTCAGATCTAGGTTTATTAACATGTCAAGGTTACTATTAAACATTTATATCTAAAAGTAACATGAACTGTAATATCCTGTATTTCTCGTAGTTGAATATTTAATTCAATTTATTTTATTAGATATTTTATTTGGAATATTAATGGATTTTAATATTGCATTCGTTAATAAAAACGAAGTTTAAACGTTAAATTTATATATAACTTAAATCGAGCTCGAAATGGCGTGGAAGTTCGTAATATTGAGTTTTGAACATCAATTGAATATACAGGATCTGATTTAAGTTGGATTTTTGTGAAACAAGAAACATTGGAATCTAGTTGATTACAATTTTCTTATAAAAGAGAAAAATTCAGATTTCGTGTTATAAATTGTTAGTTATGTCCAAATCAAATTTTAAAATAGTTGTTATGGAAATCGTTATTAAAATATAATGTTTATTAATTAATATAAAATGGTTTTAATATAATTTGGACATCGTTTAACTTGAAATTGATGATATTGAGTTGTATAATTTATATTTGAAGCTATATGATATTTCCAGTTGGGTATTCACAATAATAATAATTTATTATTATTTTATTTGATTGTTCTGCAATTTAATAATATTTTATTAATATTATTGTAGGCCTTTAAAATAGCAGTTTTTCAAACTGGCTCAGTTTTCGATGAAATTAATTTCATTGGAGCCGTAATGTTAAATTGTTGGACGGTATTAAATTTTGTAGCAAACCGATGTCGTATGTGACAACGGCAGTCGTAAACACTTAGTCATTTTCAATAGCGCGTAATTAATTTAATTTAATTTAATAGAAGGGTGTTTTGTATAACTTCAGCAAACGATCGAATTAAGCCACAAAACTAAGTCCGTTGACTTCGTATTGACGTTTAAAGTCAAGATAGATATATAACTTGTTACTTTTGGAGACCGGATAATTTGGTGTCCAAAATTGCATTGTGGTATGTATAAAAAAAAATACCGTACTGGGAAACAATCTAGAATGCGATGAAACTTGTGCCACTAGATTCGTATTAATTAATTAATATATGATTTCAGTTTTCGTGTCAATCGGACTTACTTTTTGATCGTGGCAGGGTCAAACGCCCCTATTTTATTTAATCGGTTATATTATTTGGCAGGGGTAACTTTAAAGGAATAAACAGCTGGCCAAATGAACTCCGATTTTAACGAAATAAATTTCATTGGATCCGTAAGGAAGAGGTCTAATAGAATGTCAAGGTTTCAATTTTTTTGATTTTTAGTAATTTTAAATGCTTGATTTTTCATCGATAATTTGAAAGGACTTTTTGCAAATGACATCGGAATTCGAAGAAACCTAACCCATCGGGTCCGGAATATTTTTTATGCTAGGATTACATTTTTTGTCAAAAATAGAGATCGTACGTAGGGGTTTTAGGTGATACTCCACGATGAAGTTTCGATATAATAGTATATTAATTTATTCTTCCCCAATATATATCCCATGCTTTCACTTCTACGCAAAAACCCTTACGCCCAGTCAATGGGTCAAAGCCACCTCTACATATTAAAACAACAGTCGTAATCTTCCAAAATTCTCCCCTTTCGATCTATCAATCCAACTACATATCGACGAAACTTCTAAAGATAGGAATGTCGAGTTAGATGAGCTCTATATTATGAACGTTTGCGATCTGTTTCTGGGCATTGTAGCAGTCGGATCGAGGGCCGAAAGGGACTGCATTCATGTGAGGATTTCCGTCGATGGGTGGCACCGAGCGGGACGTGGGGATCAGTGGGGCTAGAGGATGTCACGGCATTGCTAGGGGAGGCGTTCGATCAATTTCCGGTGGCTTGGGTTTCATGCGATGGTTGTGGGAATGGATCGACATTTAGGTTTCATTGAAGGTTGTATCGCGTGAAGGGAGAAATGATGGGTCAACAACTTGATGCGTGCATGGTATCGAGTTAAAGCAGTCCTCCTTGAAGCTAAAATGGAGAAGAAGAACAAAGTATGTCGGCCTGATAAAAAGGGATATTACCTAAGTAATTCATTAATTAATATTTTAATTAAGTAGTTTAATCATAATATAAAATGACGTCAAATATTCATGACAGGGTCAAATCTTACGAAGACAAGAAGAAACAAATGGACTGGGAATGAATATGAGTCAGCCTATTATTTGGGTTAAGGTTAAACCTAAGTAACTAAATAAATTATTAGTTCCTTATTTAGGTGATTTAAGGATTCTAATATTTAAATAAAACCGCACAGGCTATGTTTTCAAAGGGAGGAGCAGCTGTAAGTCACGTACAAGGAAATCGACAGCCCGTTCTGATAAATAAAGTAATTAATTTAATTAAACAAATATTAGGGTTAATTATTATAATCAATTTGTGTTAACTTAAAATATTGATAACTAATCCAAATGTGATCAAAATTGGACAAACCTGCAATCTTTGGACTCGCATCGCCGAGATCTACGTTATGGAACATAACTGGACAGAATTAGAATCTACTGAAACTTTTAATTAAATTAAACAATTGTTTAATTTATTTAAAACAAGCTGTTAACGACGGAATCAAATCAAGGTGAGTTAAACTCACTCAGTTTTCCCACTTATATTTTATATAATTCGTGTTTTAATTTTGTGTGTTCTGGTTGCTAATGGTTGACTATTTGTCAATTATATATGTTCATTTGTTGATTTAACTAATGAAATTAAACGTTGTTTAATTTCAGTGAAAACCAACTCGTTATTTTAACGGTTAGAACCAACGGAGGTAACTTACCTTATTAGTAACGTTTACTAAATAAACGTGTTTAATTGTTTGAATTGCTTTGTTAATTCAGTGTTGTTAAATAGTCATTACTTACTATTACAGAAATTATTAGTTAAATTAAACTGAAATGAATTTATGTGAGATAATCTATTTTAATTTAGAGAAGAATAGGTTGGAGGGATCCAACGGGATTCCTCAAATATATTAATTGTTATTTATTTTCATATTATCATTATATGAACTGTTCTGATTGATTGATTGATTTGGCTGTTGACCGTTGACCTGAAATTCAACATTTGATTTGTTTAAACCAATAGGTAATATTGGTCGAGTAATCAGTAGTATATGGCCTATAAATCAATCGTTTTTCAAATATGGATTTACCGTCAAGTGAATCGACGGGAATGAAGTTATAAAATTTATTTTATAATTGAAAATAGATTTTTAAATCCATTATTTTGAATAAAAGTTTGTTAAAGGATGATAAATATTTATTATTTATTATTTAAGTTTATATTTAATTATTAAATTATTTTATAAAGAAAATTCTTATGTTTATCAGATTTATAAAGCAAGGGAGTAAAATTACCCTAACGGTTAAGATTTGAACAATTATTTTTAGGAAATAATTAAATGGAATTATTTAAATTAATTATATTATTAATTAATTTAAAGTGAGAACTAATGGAATCGGTTAACGAGACAACTGTGTTTTGAGTTGGCTAAGTCAATTGTTTTAAGTGGATTGATTACTAAATTAATTTATTTTGAATTAATTTAATAAAATAGTTTAACAAATATTTGTTAAATTTTAACAAGATATTAAAAAGGAATTTAAATATTTATTTTAGTTAATAAGGAAATTAACTATTTCCATGGTAGTTAATGATTGAATTAAATTATTATTTTAATAAATAATAATTTAGTAGATTACTTTTAATTTGAAATTCATTTAAAAAGTATTCGAAGTTGAAGTGAATTGAATTAAATTGTGAAAGGAATGCATGAACGTTTTTAATATTAAAACCAAGATTTTATAATGAAGTTATAAAATGGATTTTTAAGCAAATATGTTAGCTTAAATCAAATATTTACTTAATATTTGAAGTTAGGAAAAGGGAATCGAGTAATTGGGAAATGATATGAAATAATGAAGTGAGATTTATTCCGAGTATCGGAAATGTGATATTCCGAAATTCGGAGTGTTAAGCGGAGTTGAAACTTTTCCAAAGTTTGGAATGATATGTTCCAAAGCTCGGAATGTTAATTAAAGGCGAAAATATAAGCTAAGCAAAAGATTTTGGAAATGGCAATGAATATAAGTTGTCGTAAATGATTTACAAATGATTTATTTAAATGGAAGTTAAGAGTTAAGAAATGAAATCGAAATATTAGATGTCGATAATAATTTACAAATGGAATTTTTAAATAAAGTAGAAGTTTTGGAAATGACGTAACAATAGTTGCAAATAATAAATTGAACTATTGATTTATAAACTGAAGATCTTTAAAAAGATCGCTATGAGATTTTAAACAACGCATAAGTTGTCGGAATGATTTAAAAAAGTTATTATAAAAGAAAATAAAAAGTTTTGAAGTGAAATCTGCAACGTTTGTTGCAGAAGATAAGTTGAATTGTTTTGATAAAAATAAATACAAGGATTCGCAAAAGATGTCAATATAAGAGTGTAAAAGATAAGTGTAAGATTTATAAAGATATGTATATAAAATTTGTAAGGATATTTATATTTGATTTGTTAAAGATAATTTATATGAATTAAAACAAATATAATATTGTTGTTGCAAATGAGTTTGAAGAATATTTATAAAGGATTCTATTTATAATGGAATCGAAGCTCGGGTATAATGTCATAAGGGATCATTAAAGATTAAAAGGGAATTATTATAATAATAGTTTACTTAATAATTTATCAAGTAAACAGTGTTGAGATTTAAAGAAGGTTTCCAATGGAAATCGAGTGGTTAATAAATTCTATTTATTCTGAAGATATGAATGTTGTTGGTCAAAGTTTGAGAGCTAAATAAAATACCCCAACTTGAACGACTTCACGATTATCCAAGAATGATAATATTCTATAAACAAGAGAAATTGGGTGAAAATATAAGTTATGATTTCTGTAAAGAATATTGAAAATTGTATTTGAAAAGTTTCTAAGTAAATGAAATGATTTTTAAGGAATTTTTTAATTATAATAAGAAATAAAAGATAAACTCCAAATATGGGAAATTTAAAGAATATAATTAACAGATGTTTAATTAAACGGGCCAGATAATGCCGAGTACTTATCAGTAAACTCATTTCATTCTCATGACTATTTCTTTGATAATTAAATAACCGACTATCAAATCTGGCCAAATACAACTGTTGGTGTAGAATGATCAGGTTCGAATTTATATTCGAAAACCATTCTGGACCAACAAATACGTGAAGGTAATTGAAAATGGAGCATTGAAGACGATGGATCTTCATAAGCGGAAGAATTACTTGTTAAATTTCTCTTGTTAGCTCCTAGAGATATTTCAGCAGCGATTCTGTCGTGAGTGAAATCTTCGGATTGCAAGGACTACTCGTTACTGATCCTTGGGGTGTTATCTATATAGGATGTGCTAGGAGAGTACCTTCGGTTCATCCTGTTCCTGGATGACTTGTATGGACGAATATCTGACAAAGTATTTCCAAAGGACCACATATATTAATTCCTTCAAACATACCAAGTTAATAGCGGAGAGCAGCCGTTCTCTTAGCTTATCAACTTAAGTATTTTTGTGGACGCCAATTAGTGATATCCAACGGATCTGACGATGTGGAATTCAAAGTGGATGGAGATGTGTTGTTATGAAGTGTAATTTTAAACCTCCAGCCTCTCAACTGGGAAATGGCATAAAATCAGGTAGGTCGCATGGCTATGTAGGTCGCACCCATCAAAAGGGTATATCATTACCTGATCTGGTGAAATCAAGTGCCTTCAGTTGTCCCTTTTATTTTTATACGTATCCTACCGGTTCGGTTGGTTTGCCCCCAACCGTGGTAATGATATATTTGGTACTCTCAAGAGAAGTGAGGGGCCAGTCATGTTTAGCATGGGTTGCAAGATGTTCTTGTTGAACCCTAATGTATTCATCTCCAGAGGTACATTGTCGAGAAGGTGGTCCCATACCTTGCCAGGAAATCCATTCTCCAATAAGCGCCCGCGGTTTTGATTGTATACTATGTATTTAGAGCATGAGAGGCAAGCCTTATGCTAGGTTGATATTTATTTGTATTTAGACACTATTGTAATATCAGAAAAGATATTGATTTCAAAAATGTTTTGGGTTATCGTAAGGTAAAAACCGTTCGTATATATGTATGGATTTGGTCTTACGATTATCCTTTTTTTTCCAAAAGATTTTAACTTTAAAATCAATTCGTGTGATACCTTTAAACTTAGTATGTTTTTCTCACTCTGGTTCACCAGACTGATCTGGCGTTTGTAACACTCGGGTTAGACCAGGTTGTGGTTTAGGTTACCAGATGCAGTAAAGAGACGAGTTGCAAGAGTCCAGACGTGTGATACCTAGTTGTTATTCCGTTGCGTGTTGTATATGAGGACAAATTAATATAACTGTCTAGATATGTTGATGTATTCTGATGATTGTAAGTTTTTATTTCAAGCTCTCAGTAATGATTTATTTCTATATTATATTTTGTTCTATTGCGATGTGAGATTCTGTGTTGTTTTTGGTTCTTTTTCTTCTTCTTCTATTATGATATTTCTTTCTTTCTTATCTCACCCTATACTTTCTTTTTATTAAGTTCCAACGTTTTCGATGCTTGAATGGTCGACATGGTTTTTTGTGTCGATTTTCAAGGTCAAAAATGCGTGTTCGTTACAGTGGTATTAGAGCGATGGTTTAGTAGTAACCTTGGCTCTGTGGGCATAACTCGATAGAGATTGGGTTAAGAATACCACAGATCGACTTGAGTGTACATATATTAGAGTGTATTTGTAGATTTTATACACAAATATTTTGTATTGTGTTGTTTGATCGGTTCAAGTATTTAGAAGCATTGAACTGTCAATGGATACAATATTGTTTTGTAAAGAGGGTAAATGAAATAATTTTACCCAAACTATATTTTTGTATAGAAAAGAAATAATTTTATTAAATTACTGAGATATTGTGTGTTTGATTGATTTGAACGATATTCAAATTTGATTGAAAATTTAATTGAAACATAACCTGGTTAAGTGAAATTAAATTAACAATGATATTGAAATTAATTTAAATGAATTTGGAATTTGAATAAATAATAATTAAATAAAAGTCAATCGAATATAAATCAATTGATGTTCAATTATGTTGAATTAAAGTTAATGTTAATATTGAATGTAAATTCAATCGATTAAATTAAGCTGGGTGTGCATTGGTTGTTGATTGGTATTGATTGTGTGCTTGAATATATTCATCAATGGATTTAGTAAGTTAAATGAATTGGGACCAAGAGAAACGAATTCCAATTAATATAAACTACAATGGAACTACATAAGAATTAAAATTAATGATTTAACCCTGTTTTGGCATATGAATGATGTTTTCATTTTAGTTCTTGAAATTGGTATAGTTATACTGGTTATTTAATGAAATATCATTTGATACCATATTTACTAATTACTTATTTATTCTATTGACTTAAGTACAGGTGCCAGAAGGCTTTAAGGATTTGATTTTGATTACGTAAATTGCACATAAATGGAGCAAGTACGCTCAATAGCGCTCGTAAAAGGTATGCCTATGCGAAAATACAAGTTTTTGGGTTTTAAATTTTGTTTTTCGACCGCGTGGGTCGATGTATTTATATTGTTTGTTTCTGCGATATCATAGATGTCACTCCGTATAGGGGAGACTCTACCAAATTTTTCCAGGAATTAAAAGTGTTAGAAATTTTTTGATATTTTTGAAAATTTTATTTTACCATAATATATTAGTTTTTCGATTTGAAATAAATTGGTATTTTTTAGAGTTAATGGGGTTATAACATTTTTCTACCTTAGTAATTTCGGGGACGAAATTATTTTAAGGGGAGAAGAATGTAATGTCTCGTATTTTTGGTAGTCGAATATTTATTTTATTTTATTTTATTAGATATTTTATTTGGAATATTAATGGATTTTAATATTGAATTCATTAACAAAAATGAAGTTTAAACGTTAAATTTATATATAATTTAAATCGAGCTCGAAATGGCATAGTAGTTCTTAATATCGTGTTTTGAACTTCGATTGAATATACAGGATCCAATATAAGTCGGATTTCTGTGAAACAAAAAACATTGGAATCTAGTTGATTATAATTTTCATATGAAAGAGAAAAATCCAGATTTCGTGTTATAGATTGTTAGTTATGTCCAAATCAAATTTTAAAATAGTCGTTATGGAAATCGTTATTAAAAATAACGTTTATTACTTAATATGAAAAGGTTTTAATATAATTTGGACATTGTTTAACTCGAAATTGATTATATTGAGTTGTATAATTTATATTTGAAGATATCTAATATTTCTAGTTGGGTATTTACGATAATAATAATTTATTGTTATTTTATTTCATTATTCTGTAAGTTAATAATATTTTATTAATTTATTATAGGCCTTTAAAATAGCGATTTTGCAAAGGGGCTCAGTTTTCGATGAAATTAGTTTCATTGGAGCCGTAATGTTATGCGATTGTACGGTATTAAATTTTGTGGCAAACCCATGTCGTATATGATAGCGACAGTCGTAAACGCCCAGTCATTTTGTATAGCGTGTAATTAATTTAATTTAATTTGATAGAAGGGCAGACGATTGAATTAAGCCACGAAACCAATTCCGTTTAGTTTGTATCGATGTTTATAGTCAAGATGGATATATAATTTGTTACTTTTGGAGACCGGATAATTTGGTGTCCAAAATAGCATTGTGGTACGTATAAAAAATAACATACCGCGAAACAATCTCGGAAAGCGACGAAACTTATGCCACTGGATTCGTGTTAATTAATTATTATATGATTTCAATTTTCGTGTCAATCAGACTTACCATTTTATCATGGCAGCGTCAAACACCCTTATTTTTATTTAATCGGTTATATTATTTGGCAGGGGTAACTTTAAAGGAATAAACGGCTAGCCAAATGAACTCCGATTTTAACGAAATAAATTTCATTGGATCCGTAAGGAAGAAGTCAATTATAATGTCAAGGTTTCAAATTTCTCTGATTTTTTTTGCAATTATAGTAATTTTAAACACTTGATTTTTCATTGATAATCAGAATGGACTTTTTACAAACGACCTTGGAATTCGACGAAACCTATCCCATCAGGTCCAAATATTTTTTTATGCTAGGATTACCTTTTTTGTCAAAAATAGAGGTCGTATGTAGGTATTGTAGGCGATACTTCATGATGAAGTTTCAATATAATATTATATTAATTTATTCTTTCTATATATATATCCCATGCTTTCACTTCTGCGCAAAAACCCTTACGCCGGGTCAATGGGTCAAAACTGCCTCCACATATTAAAACAACGGTCGTAATCTTCCAAAATTCTCCCTTTTCTATCTATCAATCCAATGACTTATCCACGAAACTTCCAAAAAGAGAAATGTCGAGTTAGATGAGCTATGTTTTTTGAACGGTTGCGATCTATTTCTAGGCGCTGTAGCGGCTGGATCGTGGGCCGAAAGGGACTGCATTCATGTGAGGATTTCCGATGATGGGTGGCACCGAGAAGGACGTGGCGATCAATGGGGCTAGAGGATGTCAAGTTGTTGCCAGGGGCGGCATTCGATCAACTTCCGGCCGCTTGAGTTTCGTGCGACAGTTGTGGGAATGGATTGATGTGTGGGTTTCAGCGAAGGGTGTATTGCGTGAAGGGAGAAATGATGGGTCAGCAACTTGATGCGTGCGTGGTATCGAGTTAAAGCAGTCTGTCTGGAAGCTAAAACACAAAAGCATAAAAAAATTTGTCAGCCTGATAAAAAGGGACATTACCTAAGTAATTCACTAATTAATATTTTAATTAAGTAGTTCAATCATAATATAAAATGATGTCAAATATTCATGATAGGGTCAAAGCTTACGGAGACAAGAAGAAACAAACGTACCAGGAACGAATATGAGTCGTCATGTTATCTGGGTAAAGTTTAAACTTAAGTAACTAAATAAATTATTATTCGTTATTTAGCTGATTTAGGGATTCTAATATTTAAATAAAACTGCACATGCTATGTTTCCAGAAGGAGGAGCGGCTGTAAGTCATGTACAAGGAAATCGATCAACTTGCTCTAATAAATAAAGTAATTAATCTAATTAAACAAAGGTTAGAGTTAATTATTATAATTAATTCGTGTTAAATTAAAATATTGATAATTAATCCATATGTGATCAAAATCAGACAAACCTGCCATCTTTGGACTCGCATCGTCGAGATCTACGTTATGGAACAGAATTGGACAAAATAGAAATGTACCAGAATTTTTAATTAAATTAAAAGACTGTTTAATTTAATTAAAATAAGCAATTAACAACGGAAATTAAATCAAAGTGAGTTAAACTCAGTCAGTTATCCTACTTATATTTTATATAAGTTGGGTTTTTATTTTGTGTGCTCTGATTGCTAATGATTGACTGTTTGTTAATTATATATATTCATTTGTTGATTTAACTAAATTAAACGTTGTTTAATTTCGTGAAAACCAATTTGTTATTTTAACGGTTGGAACCAACGGAGGTAACTTACCTTGTTGGTCACGTTTATTAAATAAACGTGTTTAATTATTTGAATTGCTTTGTTAATTGAGTGTTGTTAAATGGTCGTTATTTACCATTATATAAATTATCAGCCAAATTGAATTGAAATGAATTTATGTGAGATAATCTATTTTAATGCAGAGAACAACAGGTTGGAGGGATCCAACGGGATTCGTCAAATATATTAAATGTTATTTATTTTCATATTATCATTATATGAATTGTTCTGATTAAATGATTGATTTGGATGTTGACGTAGACATGAAATTCAACATTTGATTTGCTTAAACCAATGGGTAATATTGGTTGAGTAATTGGCAGTACATGGCTTATAAATCAATCGTTTTTCAAATATGGATTTACGGTCAAGAGAATCGACGGGAATGAATCTAAAATTTTATTTTATAACTAAAAATAGATTTTTGAATCTATTATTTTGAATAAAAGTTGGTTAAAAGAAAATAAATATTTATTATTTATTACTTATTATTTATTATTTAAGTTTATATTTAATTATTAAATGATTTTATAAAGCAAATTCTAATATTTATCAGATTTATAAAGCAAGAGAGTAAAATTAACCTAATGGTTAAGATTTGAATAATTATTTTTAGGAAATAAATAAATGTAATTATTTAAATTAATTATATTATTAATTAATTTAAAGTGAGAATTAATTGGAATCGGTTAACGAGACAACTGTGTTTTGAGTCGGCTAAGTCAACTGTTTTAACCAGATTGATTATTAAATTAATTTAATAAAATAGTTTAATGAATATTTGTTAAATTTTAACTAGATTTTAAAAAGGAATTTAAATATTAATTTTAGTTAATAAGGAAATTAACTACTTCCACGGTAGTTAATGATTGAATTAAATTATTATTTTAATTAATAATAATTTAATAGATTACTTTTACATTGAAATTCATTTAAAAAGTATTCGAAGTTGAAGTGAATCGAATTAAATTGTGAAAGGAATGTATGAACGAGTTTTATATTAAAATCGAGATTTTATATTGAAGTTATAAAAAAGATTTTTAAGCGAATATGATAGCTTAAATCAAATATTTACTTAATATTTGAAATTAGAAAAAGGAAATCGAGTAATTGGGAAATGGTATGAAAAAGGGAAGTGAGATTTGTTCCGAGTATCGGAAATGTGATATTCTAAAATTTGGGGTGTTAAGCGGAGTTGAAACTTTTCCAAAGTTCGGAATGATATGTTCCGAAGTTCGGAATGTTAATCGAAGGCAAGAATATAAACTAAGTAAAAGATTTTGGAAATGGCAATGAATATAAGTTGTCGTAAATGATTTACATACAATTTTTTGAAATGGAAGTTAAGATTTGAGAAATGAAATCGAAATATTAGCTGTCAATAATAATTTACAAATGGAATTTGTAAATAAAGTAAGAGTTTTGGAAATGATGACTTTGTAACAGTAGTTACAAATAATAAATTGAACTATTGGTTTACAAACTGAAGATCTTTAAAAAGATCGCAATATGATTTTAAATAACGCATAAGTTGTCGGAATGATTTGTAAAAGTTGTTATAAAAAAAATAAAACGTTTTGAAGTGAAATCTGTAACATTTTTACAGAAGATAAGTTGAATTTTTTTGATAAAAATAAATACAAGAATTCGTAAAAGAGGTCAATATAAGAGTGTAAAAGATAAGTGTAAGATTTATAAAAATATGTATATAAAATTTGTAAGGATATCTATATTAGTTTTGTTAAAGATAGTTTATGTTATTTAAAACAAATATAATATTGTTGTTGCAAACGTGTTTTAAGAATATTTATAATGGAATCGAAGCTCGAGTATAATGTTATAAGGGATCATTAAAGATTAATAGGGAACTATTATAATAATAGTTTAGTTAATAATTTATCAAGTAAACGGTGTTGAGATTTAAAGATGGTTTCCAAAGGAAATCGTGCGGTTAATAAACTTCTATTTATTCCGGTGTTGAGATTTAAAGATGGTTTCCAAAGGAAATCGTGTGGTTAATAAACTTCTATTTATTCTGAAGATATGAATGTTGTTGATCAAGGTCTGAGAGGTAAATAAAATACCCTAACTTGAACGTCTTCACGATTATTTAAGAATGGTATTAGTTTATAAACGAGAGAAAGTGGGGAAAAACACAAGTTATGATTTTCGTAAAGAATATTGAAAATTGTATTTGAAAAGTTTATAAATAAATGAAATTATTTTTAAGAATATTTTTAATTATAATAAGAAATAAAAGATAAACTCCAAATATGGAAAATTTAAAGAATATAATTAATAGATGTTTAATTAAAGGGGCTTGATAATATCGAGTACTTATCAGTAAACTCATTTCATTCTCATGATTATTTCTTTGACAGTTAAATAACCGACTATCAAATCTGGCCAAATACAATTGTTGGTTCAGAAAGACCGGGATCGAATTTATGTTCAAAAATCATTCTGAACCAATGAATACATGAAGATAATTGAAGAAGGAGCATTGAAGACCGTGGATCTTCATAAGTGGAAGAACTACTTGTTAAATTTCTCTTGTTAGCTCCTAAAGATATTTCATCAGTGATTCTGTCGTGAGTGAAATCTTCGGGTTGCAAGGACTACTTGCTATTGATCCTTAGCGTGTTACCTATATAGGATGTGCTAGGAGAGTACCTTCAATTCATCCTGTTCCTGGATGACTTGTATGGACGAATGTCTGACAAAGTATTTATAAAGGACCGCGTATATTAATTCCTTCAAACGTACCAAGTTGATAGCGGAGAGCGGCCGTTCTCTTAGCTTATCAACTTGAGTATTTTTGTGGATGTCAATTAGTGATATCCAGCGGATCTGACGATGTGGCATTCAAAATGGATGGAGATGTGTTGTTCTAAAGGGTAAGCTTAAACCTCTAGCCTCATCAACCAGGAAATGGCATAAAATCGGGCATATCGCATGGCTATGTGAGTCGCACCCATCAAAAGGGTATATCATTACCTAATCTGGTGAAATCAAATGCCTTAGGTTATCCCTTTTATTTTTATATGTATCTTATCGGTTCGGTTGGCTGGCCCCCAATCGTGGTAATGATATATTCGTTACTCTCAAGAGAAGTGAGGGGACAGTCATGTTTAGCCTGGGTTGCAAGATGTTCTTGTTGAACCCCAATATATCCATTCTCCAATAAGCGCCCACGGTTTTGATTGCATACTATGTATGTAGAGCGTGAGATGCAAGCGCTTTGCTAGATTGATATTTATTTGTATTTAGACAGTATTATAATATTAGAAAAGATATTGATTTCAAAAATATTTTAGGCTATCGTAAGGTAAAAACTGTCTGTATTAATGTGCGGATTTGGTCTTACGATTATCCTTTTCTTTCGAAAAGATTTTAACTTTAAAATCAAGTTATGTGATACCTTTAAACTTAGTGTGTTTTCTCACTCTGGTTCACCAGACTGATCCAACGTTTATAATGCTCGGGTCATACCGGGTTGTACAGGTTTAGGTTATCGGATGCAGTGAAGAGACGAGCTTGAAGAGTACAGACGTATGATATCTAGTTGTTATTCTGTTGTGTGTTGTATATAAGGACAGATTAATATAAATGTCCAGATATGTTGATGTCCTCTGATGATTGTGAGTTTTTATTTCAAGCACTTAATAAAGATTTGTTTCTATATTATATTTTGTTCCACTGCGATGTGAGACACTGTGTTGTGTTTGGTTCTTTTCCTTCATCTTCTATTCTGATATTTCTTTCTTTCTTATCTCACCCTCTAATTTCTTTCTATTAACGTTCCAATGTTTTTTATGCTTGAATGATCAACATGGTGTTTTTATGTCGATTTTTGGCACTACGCCATAGATTGCATACGGCAACCCCAAGAAGTGATGCAGGAAGTGCATAATATTGTTGCTATAGGGCAAAAATGATCTCTAACAACACTTTTTTGGGGTTGCCTTTCGCCGCGTTGCCTTAGAGTCAAAGGCAACGTCTTTGCTGTCCTAAGGTAACACCGCTACAGATGTTGCTACAGATACTAAATTTACATAAAATGTGGGGCACACTAAATTCTGAATCCCGGGATCACGGAATCCTGTTGTGCCCCTAAATTCTGTACCCGGGTTCACGGAATCCTGTTGTGGGGCCCACATGCATTAATTTATGGCAAAACTATATCATAGCCACGACAATATTTAACATTACACACTGCAACATTATATCATAACTATTGCATCATTATATAACATACCGCAACATAACAACAATTAACATTACACACTAAAATTAATAAACAACTTTTCATTTCAAATTAATAACCAGTAACACAAATACTATTTAATCAACTACAGAATAACAAAAAATAGCCAATAAATTCAGTTTTACAGAGTACTTACAAACATAGCCGGTACTAAATTCATGCTTACATCAAACTAAAACAGTTTCAAATTAATAAACCGCGAGCCTCTAGCGCATTCAATACCTCTACTGCCTCCTTAACCTGCAAAATAATGTAGTTTCAAAAGTCATGCATTTCAGTAAAAGCCTTTAGTATAACTAATGCATTTCAGCACAGCCAAAGTCACGCATGCCTCGGCTACAAACTGATGCAATGCCTCGTTTACATTGCAACACAAAATGGAAGACATGCATGTCTTAGTTGCATTTCAGCACAAACTATGGCCATAGTATAACTGACTTGCACTTCAGTACAAAGACATTTTAGCACAAACTATGGCCAGAGTTGCTTTTCAGCACGGAGTTGCATTTCACAATCTACGGATGAGTTTCAAATTGATCCAATGACTCAGCTTGTTCAAAGCATGAACGATATCAAGAAATGCAACAATATGCCTGAGGCACTAAAAATTTAGACATGCCGCGACTCGTTCAAGTACAAACTCAACCATTGCATCAATTACGGACTGACATGATCATTACTGATTAAAGAGAAAATAAAATTCTTAAAATTTTGTAGTTCATTACTGAAGCATTAGTCTTGTACATGATCAGTTACATACCAGCATTGAACTACAGAATTGTAAGAATTAGACTGATGCTTCAGCAAGCGGAAATTGTAAGAATTCTAAAGCATGCCACCAACCAACCATAAAAATAAGCAAAAATACATACCAGCAGTGTGTGTCTATATACGATCTCCGATTTGCACAATTTGTAAGGGCCTTGGACTATAAAAACATGAAATTAAGAAGCCATGTTTTTCACCTTGCTAGGTGTAAGGCGGATTCGTCTTATTGGGATATCATCTCTACACCAACAAACTTCAAAATCTTGATTTTCCATTCCATAAGCAGGCTGGATATCATTCAAATCTTCATGTTCATATTCTCTTTAGAGTTCACACTAGTCTTTCGGAAATTTCTTGATAACATTATGGCACATCTTATCATTTGGATCTTCTATATAAAACACCTGTTTTACTTGTGAAGCCATAACATAAGGATCATATTTCTGGCACAATCGATTAAAATTGACAAGAGTCAGCCCATATAAATCTTTATCTTCTTGGTACCAACAACACTCAAATAAAACCACACTAAATTCTCCCCAATAATCTAGTTCTAATATTTCTTCAATTGATCTATATTAATTAACTTCACCAACCAATGGATTTTGAACTTTTGAACTTGCAAAGCTAGTAGTCAAGGCTGTCAAAAATACACCATTGTTTTGTGTTGTACATTTGGCATCTCTGAACCTTGTATAAAATCTGTATCCATTGCTAACATATCCAGTAAACTGCTTAGCTGTTGGAAGAGGCCCCATTGCAAGCAGTTGTACTTCTTTTGAAATGTCCTCCTTTTTCCCTACCTCTTACTTTAACCACTTCCAAAATTCTTCACTGTGTTCTCTCTCTCTTTTATATTTTTTTGATGATGAATGACCATCAATTAAAGCTTGATATTCCATAGAATAATGACCAGGTTAATAAAAGATAGAAAAAAATTTGGCTGAATCTATTACTAAAGCTGAAACTGACAATACCGAAAACAATTCTGCATGAATGAGAACATAGCTTAAGTACAAATCATGCCTGAAATCCCTGAAAGTGCTGAAACTTGGAATTTACAACTAACACTATGTGAGGCTAGAATCAATAACATGTTTGTAGATTTTTAAAAGAACTGATTTTGCTACAAAAGGATGATATCAAAAATAATTTTTTTAATAGTTGACATGATTTCACAAGCTACGCGAAGAATATTATTACTGATGTTAACCGAACTTGTCCACTTTTCTAATTAAATAAACCGTTGTAAATTTTAATTGCATAAAATTCCATCTACCAGGTTCAAAAAGGAAAACTTTATTTATAATGAAAAAAGGAACAAAATAACTAATAAAGGATTCATAAAGATAGGAATAATACTTCAATACCTACTAAAATAAAAATACTTACCCAAGTAAACTCTCTATTTCCTTGTTACCACAATTGAATAGAGTGTAACAGTGACATTCCTTCCTTTGAGAATTTTTAAGATGAATAATTTTTCCATCTTTGTTTCTTCTTGTGCCAATAGGATATTCCAGATTTTGTGGACATGTTTCAAATTGCATTTTTCTTGCTCCATCGCCATCTAAGAACCTTGAATAGAATATCAAACATTCCTTTGCAAGATAACCATCAGCAATGGACACCTCGGGTTTACTTTTGTTGCGAACATATGATTTCAGTTTACAAAGATAACGCTCAATAGGAAACATACAACGAACATGTGCAGGTCCACCATATTCAAGTTTCTTACATAAATGAACTAGCAAGTGCACCATTGTATCGAAGAAAGCGTTTTGGAATATCATCTCAAATTGAAAAAGAATTTCCACAATTTCCTTTTGTAGCCTCTTGAGATCAGCCAAATCGATATTTTTACTCCAAACACTTCTTAGAAATGCACCTAATCTTATTATAGGTATTGCAACTTCAGGTTTTACAGATTTCTTCATGGAAAACTACAGTAAGTAATGGAGAAGAAAATGAGCATCATGGCTCTTATACCCTACAATTTTCCTCTCTTTCTTGTATACATATCGGCTGATATTAGCTGCACAACCATAAGGCAGTTTAGCATTCTCCAACACTGAGCAAAATAGTTCTTTCTCCATGTTCGTCATTTCAAATATGGCAGCCCTCATCTCAAGGTAATTCCCATCAGCTGATAGAACCGGATGTAGGACCTCCCTGATGCCTATCTCTTGTAAATCATACCGAGCATTTAAATGGTCTTTCGATTTCCCATCAATATTCAGTAAAGTACCAAGTATGTTATCATAAATGTTTTTCTCTATGTGCATAACATCAAGGTTATGTCGACATTTTGAATCCAATATGCTAAATTAAAAAATATTGACTTTTTTTAAAAGGAGATTCATTTTTATGCTTCTTGACCTCTTTCTTCCCAAAAATATTTTTATTACTAGCCAACAATTCTTCAATGTCAGTCCCAGATAAAATACCGGGAGGTGTTCCCATTTCAATTTCACCATTGAACCTTTTCTTATCAAACCTATGGTGAACCTTTTCTTATCAAACCTCCACTTGTGTCCCGGGTCTAAAAATTTCCTATGATTCATGATGCAAATTTTTCTACTATGTTTCAAGTAAGTTGAAGAATTCTCGAAATGTCATATGGGACAAGCTAAATAACCTTTCGTGCTCCAGCCGGATAGCATTGCATAGCCCGGAAAGTCGCTGATCGTCCATAACACGCTTGCACGTAATGTGAAATCATCATCAGTAAAGGCATCATAAGTTTGTATGCCAAGATCCCATAATTCTTTCAATTCTGCAATAAGAGGGTGCATGTAGACGTTAATGTAATTGTTAGGAGACTCTGGACCAGGGATAAGGGTTGAAAGTATCAAATTTTCTGTCTTCATGCATAAACAAGGTGGAAGGTTATAATTTACCAATACGATCGGCCATGTGCTGTGTTGTTATGAAAAGGACTAAATCCATCAGATGCTACTCCTAACCTGATATTTCTGTTTTCGGATGAAAAATGAGGATAATTGGCATCCATAGTCTTCCATACCTCGCCATCAGCTGGATGTCGAAGTTTGACATCATTTTTTCGTCCCATTACATGTCATAACATAAGTTCTGAGTACTCCTTCGACATGAACATCCTTTGCAATCTTGGTTTTAGTAGAAAATAACGCATCACTTTTGCTGGTACTTTGTGAATCCGCTTCTCCGAATCTTTGTCAATAGCCACTTTCTCTTCCGGTATAACCCACCTTGAAAAACCATAACTTTTGCAGTTATTTTCCTTTTCATTTTCTACCCAATATAGGATGCAACCATTTGGACATGCATGTATTCTTTGGTAATTGAGGCCTAATCTTTAATGATATTTTTGGTAGCGTTGAAAGATAAAGGGATGTGGGTTTCTGGAAAAGCTTCTTTCATCAACTCTAATAAATCGCTGAATGCAGACTCAGTGATTCTATGTAGGCATTTCAAAGAATAAAGCCTGACAATGAAACTTAATCGTGAAAATTTATTACACCCGGGGTATAATGGTTGTTTTCCTCTTCAACACGTTGATGAAATTTTCTAGCATCGACATCTATTCCATTTGACCCCTCAGAAGATCCATCTTCATTGTTCTGCATATTTCTACAAGTACATTGCAACATCTCATCGAGATTATCTCCAAAATTTATTCCTGCTTCATAATCCATATTGTTATCGCTCCTTTCAGGATCTAAACAGGAAACTTCACAAATTCATTTCATGTACAATTCAGATGGACCATTCCAAATCAGATGGTTGTAGACTACTTCTTGACAATGCCCCTTGCGATTATGACACTTTTTGTAAGGGCATGTAATTTCATCACCTACCGCAAATATAGAAAAAGTATTTCAAATAAAAAGTTTCACTCCAATGATGTACCCTTCATTGAACTTAGGAAGTTCTACGCATAGTTTTTCCTCGTCGTTCATTGAGTGATACCTTAAAGCACTAAATTAGGCACAAGTAAAGCAGTACATTACGCAACATAGCAATCAAATCAAAAAAAATTAAATATACATTGAGTGATACCTGAAGCAACAGATTAAATCGAAGCCCTAACTGAAATCTAAAACCCAAACGAACCACAATTGAAGACATAATTGGATCACCGAAGCCCTAATTGAACTTGAACTCGAACCTGCCCTACTCGAATCCTAATTAAGCTTGTAAACTTGAACTTTTAGCCCTAATTGAACCTGAGAGTGAGTATGTGAGAGGTTGAGCAGCAGAGTACTTTGTTAAATTTCAATTGAAACTTTCAATATTTTTTTAGTTTTCCCTCCTTT
The DNA here is from genome assembly GCA_030737875.1 of Allium sativum. Classification (NCBI taxonomy): domain Eukaryota; kingdom Viridiplantae; phylum Streptophyta; class Magnoliopsida; order Asparagales; family Amaryllidaceae; genus Allium; species Allium sativum. The sequence goes on along the minus strand of CM060923.1, from coordinate 532,227,910 downwards.
GTTTCTGCTTCCCGCAATAAACATTATTTCACGTGCGGATTGCTAATCCGGACTAAACATTTTTTCACGTGGATCGCTAACCTGGACCGTTGGATCATGTTGACGTGGATTGACAATTTTATTCACGAGGCTACTGCAACACATGCTAATATATGTATATGTTAACACATTTAATCGTGCGTTGCAATAGAAAAAAACATAGCAATGGCAACATTGTAGCTAGCAACACTATGCATTTTCGTTGTGATAGGCCATGTATGGCATAGTGTGGGGTCAAAAATGCGTGTTCGTTACATGAACTCCTAGAAATTGGATTTAAAGAACAGAGAATAATATGCTGATGTTGCAGAAGATATTCTTGTATATGTTAGGTGAGAATTTTCTTGATTCAATCAAAGTTTCGGCAACATCTCCCCGTCTTCATTTTATTTTTTCAGAACAAGAGTTTGAGGAGGAAGTACGAAGAAATTTGATTTATTTGACAGGAATGCGTTCTTTATATAGAGTTTACAAGACAATCCTTTGTCATCAAATCTCTGTTTTTAAATCCAGTCGCCTAGAAAATAATGAACCGGGTTAACAAATTCGTCCAGAAACAGAAAAATGTATTCGACCAGATTAGGGTTGGGTCGACCTATCCCCATCTGTTCGACTCATGGGTTGACCCACCTGACCTTGGGTCAACCCACAGGTCGACCCAGCCAGGTGTGGGTCGACCCATAACAGGTCAGATTCCCGCCTTTGGTTCCCGCCTCGGAAATTTGATTTATTTCGAAATTCCGGTTAGTTTTATTTATATATAAAACTCTTATATCCATACAAAATTCTAACCTTTATATCTTTTTCATACGACGTCCATTTTATGCAAACTTGGAGTCTATCTTAACCAAAATTCGAAGACAAAAGCAATGGTTCAGTCCGTTTTACTTAATTCCCAATATTTAATCAACTTTCCCTTTAGTTCATTAATGTTATTTAAAATTATGGGGTGTTACATTCTCCCCTACTTAAAGGGTTTCGTCCTCGAAATCTCTAAGTCTGGGTGAACGTTACTATCTTAACATCTGCCTACAATCATCTACTCATCCATCATCCACAGGCATCCATTTTCCTTAGGAATTTCTAATGCTTTTATGAACAAGTTCAAAGGTATGTGTACATGTTCCTGTACTAATGCGAAATTTAGTGGGTCTATTGATTTAGTTTACCTCCTTAATGCAATATATGCTTGTCCCATGAATCCCAAAATGTATACAAATATTCCTAGTATACCATGTAAACTCTACATGTGTGCAAAAATAACATATGTCCAAATGCAACATCCATGTGATGATACATCCATTTTCACCCATAAAAATAAAATAAAATGCACACACATCCATATGCAGTATGAGAGTGTTTGAGCCGATTTATTGCCAAGTATGTGTATATGCATCCACGGGCATCCACTAGCAAACACTTGAATCCACTTGCATCCATCAAACATAACATGTTTCAAACACATGTTTACATCCATTGGTTTTCTACTTAAAGGTCGAAGATTCGATGGATAGGATATACTCGAATGATAGAAGCAAGTACGAATAAAATCTTGGAAAAAAGAAGTTAAGAGCATAACCTTGAAAAGAAAAGGGTACGAAGAGCGAATCTTGTCTTCAGTCTCCCAAGTTGCATCCACACGGTCTTCTCTCCAATGCACTTTCATCAACTTAACCTCTCAGTTGTGTAGTTTCTTAACTTCTGATCCAAGTATATGGGTATGAACTCATTTAATTGTTGCCTTCCTTTCAACCTTTACTTCCTCAAGCGTGCTCGGCTCAACCATCTCCACTGCGTTGTGCAGACATATCCATAAATGGTAAACGTGGAAAATGTCATGAATACCCGCCAATCTCTCTAGTAATCTCACCTTTTAGACCATTTGGCCTATCCTTTCCACTATGGAAAATGGCCCTACAAACCTTGGCGTTAATTTCCTAACATATCCAAAGCGAACCACATTCCTCAAAGGTGATACTTTGATGAAAACCATGTCTTCTACCTTAAACTCAATGTCAGTCCCTCTCTCATCTACGTAAGACTTCTGCCTGTCCTGAGCTGTATTCATACGTCGGCGGATAAGATCAATATTTTCTAAAGTTTCTCTGATCATCTCAGGTCCAAGTAGAAGCCTATCGGTAGTCTCCCACCAACAAGTCGGTGATTTTCAAGGTTATCCGTATAGTGCCTCGAAGGTTGCCATGCCTATACTAGCCTAATAACTGTTGTTTTAGGAGAACTCAACCAATGGGAGATACTCCTCCCAAGTCCCCCCGAAGTCTAGGATATATAGCCTTAAAAGATCCTCAAGAACTCTATCCACCCTCTCAGTCTGTCCATTAGTCTGAGGGTGATACGTGGTGATCAAACATAATTGTGTACCTAATGCCTCTTACAGGCTCATCCATAATTCACTAGTGAAGATGGGATCACGATCGCTCACTATGCTAGAAGGTACTCCATGCAGATGGACTATCCCATCAAGATAAACCGATGCCAACCATGCTGCTGTTCTCTTGCTCTTAACGGTAATGAAATGTGTGCTCCTAGTAAGCCCGTCGGCTATAACCCAGATAACGGTGTTGCCACTTATTGATCTAGGCAAACCATCGATGAAATCCATAGAGTCGCTCTCCCACTTGCATTATTTGACCTCCAAAGGATGAAGCAAACCATTAGGCTTCTTTTGTTCATCTTTTACTTGATGGCAAATTAAACATCGAGCTACAAACTCTGCTACATATTTCTTCCCGGCCAAAAGAAAACCCTCTTCATGTCTCTATACATCTTGTCGTTGCCTAGATGGATAGTCATCCTAGAGTGATGGGATTCCTCAAGTATTGTCCTCAACAATTCCCTAAACACCCTAATCATCAAATCCACAAAATACGCAGGTGGATTCGTAAACCCAAACGACACGACTAGCCACTCAAAGAAGCCATCTGAAGTTCTGAAAGCGGTCTTGTCTATACTATCCTCGGCTACCCTTAACTGATGAAATCCCATGGCCAGATCAAACAACAAGAAAATAGATGCGCCAATAAGCTGGTCAAACAGATCATCAATCCTCGGGAGTGGGTGCCTATTCTTCTTTGTGAGCTTATTTATCTCCCTGAAATCCACACATAGGTGAAGTGAGCCATTTTCCTTAGTTGCAAAGACGATTGGAGCACCCCATTCTGATATACTTCTCTTAATAAACCCCTTCTCAAGTAGCTCCACTACTTGCTTGCTAAGCTCACTCCTTTCCCTATGAGCCATGTGGCGCACAGGCAATGCGACTGGCTTCACATTATCCACCAAGTATATTCGGCAATAAATCTCACGCCTCGGAGGTAAGCCCCGAACCTCATCAAAAACATATGTATACTCATAGACTATAGGTATATATTGCAAATCATCGACGGAAGCATCAAGTGATTCTTAGAAGCTAAGCATGATGACCCCTTTATGTCATAGGAAATCTCAAGAGTCCTCCCTCGGTAAATCAATAGTCTAATGACCCTCCTCTCACAGTCTAGGATGGAACCATATATGGCTAGCCAATCCATCTCTAGAATCAAACAATAGACCATAAAACCAAGCACATACGCATCACACTCTAACTCGACGTCTAACACAACTATCCTCAAACCCGACATATCACGGACATATGAGCCATGCCCCCAATAGGCTTTGAGATGATAACGAAATCAGAAACAATAATAGTACTAAGGTGTAGAGACTCAGCCACAGAATCAGATATAAAAAAGTGAGAAGCGCCGGAATCAAAAACAGTCCCCACTGGGTGATTGGAAAGGGAAATCAAACCTTCAATAGAAACTTTTCTACCTCTGTCCGGTCTACTAGCCTCAAGAGCATGTACCTGCCCTCCAAAAGGTCCCTCCCTTTTCCCTTGTCCTTGCTTCTTCAGGAACTCCCTAGTACAGTGTCCAACTTCACCATAGTCAAAGCAAGCATTCTTCCTTTTTCTGTAATCCTTGACTAGATGACCCAAGCTCCCACAACCATGACATTTCTTCTTGTTCTGAGCTTTGTCGTTTTTTCCACCTTTCTTTTGTGCTTCTTTCTTGGGCCACACTTTCTTATTTTGAGTCTCATCAATCTTAACCTCTTTCTTTTCATCTTTACCTTCTTCGTGCATCAACGCCAGGTCACCAAGTCTCTCAAAAGTTCCCCCATCAGTAAATGGGACAATGCCAATGCTTGGAGAGGTTGATTTTATCCTCTTGTGAACTTTAAATCTTTCTTGTGTAGGGAATTCACCAGTTCCAACCCAAACTTTGTTAATTGATTGAACTTATTGACATATTCTTTAACAGACAAGCTTCCTTGCATAAGTGCTAGAAATCTTTCCATCTACATACTCTCTTCGGCTTAAGAGAAAAACTTCGTCTTGAATCTCTGTCGGAAATTAGCCCAAGTATCTACTGGACGTCCTGCTTGTGTCATCTCCTACCAAAATGAAGCCTCGTCCTTATGCTGCCATGCAGCCAACTGTATCTTCCTACGGTCGTCGACATCAAAATGCCCAAACAAGTTCTCTATCTCTCGCAACCAATTCCTTGCCTCCACAAAGCTTTCGATTCCATGGAATGGTTTTCCTTCCAGAGTACAGAAGGCCTTGCACATCTTAGAGAAATTATCTACTCGCGGAGGTGGAGGAACAACGGCTGCAGGCAGGGGAAGGGTATCACCTTGGCCCCCGGCAGGCACCGTAGCTTCAAGATATCTGCGGAACCAAGTCGGTATCTGAATGCCCTCAGGAAGATTCGATTCTCCAAAAATGCTGAGAAGAAAAGGAAAGGTAATCAAACAGAGAATCAGAAATATATTTTACATGACTTTGGGGAATATGTTTTTCAAAAACAGACCTTTCTTTGAAAATACTTTATTTTTGAAAAAAAATCGAAACTTTTATCCAATCTTGTAAACTTCAGCTCTGATACAAAATGTGATAGCCCATGTCCATTAATGTTGCTCTTTATCAGAATGCATTAAGTTTTGTGAAGCGTTATTGGTAAACAGAAGCAAAATCTCACAACAAAGATATATAAATAACAGCAGAAATTTAAAACTTCATTATTCACCAGAAGAACATCGTAGTATCAAAACTAGTTACAACATCAAGCTAAAATACTGAAACCAAGTATATCAAACCAAAACATCTATCTTGCACTAAAAACAATTAGAGTACAGAAATCTGAGATCATAATCACCAATAATAGCCATAATAATGTAGACAAGTAGCCGAAGCGATACATCAAAGCTGATCCAGATCCAAGTAGAAACGAAGAGAGAGTCCTAGTTACGCCTGAGCGTTCCCACCCTGAGAACTTAAGGAGGGAAGGAAGAGAGAGAAAAGGAAATCAAAAGGGTCATACATAAAGTCTAGCGAGTCCAATGAGTTTTAGCATATAAAGAAATAAAAGGATCATGACAGGCATATAAGACTGGATGAGAGATAACAGGATCTATAACAGGTATAAACAGGATGAACATGATAAGCAGAATAAAACAGGATAATATAGACCAACCTATGCTTCTCAGTTACCATTCTCTACACCAATACTAATGTAACAAGATTTATGACAGAATTAGGTATCCCCTAATATAATAGAAATAGAGTGATCCCCATAGAATCATAATGGTAGTTTTAGGTGTATTCTTGTTACATAATGGGTATTACTCCAAACAGAAATAACAGGTACCTTAACAGAAATAACGGGAGTTATCCAAATAGAAATAACCTGTACCTAAACAGAAAACAAATAGGACTAGATGTACCCTAATTACTACCCCAACCGATCGGCTCCCTAATGTGTAAATACCATGTGTTTGGCCCTACAGTAGGGCGTATTACTTCCTAAAGTGGCAACCTACAGAAGGACAAAGACCTCTTTACTGGTGCTACAGTGACTTATTTTCCCCCACAGACCGGACCCATGCACGCACATAACTAAGTTGGAACGCACCTGTATACACCCCCTTTCAGATGAACCTCTTACAATCAGTTCAGTATGCGTGCCCTGACCCCTACCTAGAGCGAGGTCCCCTTTTAATACTAGAATGAGTTACTGGCTGATATAGTCCCCAAACAATAGATGATACAAGTCAAACCCCTAAACTTGTGTCCCCCAATTAACTAGGATTTTAACAAGTTAAGTTTTATATCATAACCCCCACTGATTTATCAAGTTATAGATTAATAGGTTCGTATAACCCCCACAGATTTAACAGGTTAAGTTTTACGGGTTAACAGGTTCGTATAAACCCCACAGATTTAACAGATTTACTTAACCCTACGAATTCAACAGGTTTACTTAACCTCACATATTTAACAGGTTTACTTGACCCCAACATATCAAACATGTTATGTATTTCAGGTTAATGGGTTCATATAACTCCAACAGATTAAACAGGTTAAGTATTATAGATTAATAGGTTCATATAACCCCAACAGATTAAACAGGTTAAGTATTACAAGTTAACAGGCTCAAATATCCCCAATAGATTAAACAGTTTAAGTATTACATATTAATAGGCTCATATAACCCCAACAGATTAAACTAGTTAAGTATTACAGATCAACAGGTTCATATAACCCCAACAGATTAAACAGGTTTACTTAACCTCAACAAATTTACAAGATTCCACAGGTTACTTATAGTTTCATTAACATATTCCACTTAATCCTTGAATTAAGCATACAAATATACATGTTCATACACACCAAGTTTCAATCATATTCCATAGTACAAGATATGCCCCAATTTTTTAGTCATGTTCCACAATACAAGATATTCCCCAATCTTTCAGTCATGTTCCACAATACAAGATATTCCCCAATGTTCCCTCTTTTATTTTCATTCCCAAACATTCCCTAATTGTCCCAATTTTGTTTATATGTATGTTTCTTGCGAGATTGGCCTAGGCTCGAAGGTAACCCAGGCTTATAAAATAAAAATATAAGGGGATTGTTAAAGGGACTCCACATTTGGTTAAGGGGAGGACCAATTTTTATTTGTATAATTGTTATGGGGAGGACAAAATAAATCAGCCTCCCCTTAACATATAAATTAAAATTCCGATATTAACCACATATAATCCTCATTTAAATAAACCATGTAACTTAAACCTTAATTAATGCTAATAATTTAATAATGCACATAAAAATAAAAAGGCTAATTCTATTTATACACCAAAAATTTCTAAACATAAACAAAAAATATAATAAACTACTATACACCATATATTATTTTACATACACCGTTTCTTTTACTAAATTACCAATGTTCTCATCTTATTTTTCTTTCCTCTTTCAAACTTAAAACACAATTAACCAAAATTAGAAATTCCGCATCAAACTGAGTAAAATTAAATAAAATGAAATTTATTTCATTTACTAATACTGTAATTTTTATAAACTTTTTGAAAAAAAATTCAATTTCAACAAAATTACTGTAATTTTGCAAAATAAATCAACACTTCTAAATTAGACATTATTTCTGAATGTTTTCTTAATTGAAATTTTAGATTTCATGATTAAATAATTCATTAACATCTTTGTTAACATATATTGTTTGCATCAAGTTTTTACACTTTTAAGAATAATTTGACTTTTTATATGCAAAAGTTTTAAAAAAGCAATTATGAGAAAAGAGTAATTTAGTAATATAATTTATAGAAAAATAATGGTGTATATTAAGTGGTTTTCGGTGTATAAATAGAATTTGTCAAATAAAAAAATAGATATATTTAATGTAACGGAGACACAAGAAAGCTTCATGGTGATCAGAAGGCATCAGATTAGGTAATTAATTTTAATTTCATATTAGAATTGGTATGGTTAATTTAAAATAAATGCAAAAACAAAAAATTTAATCTAATGTGTTGTATCTAATTTGAGTAATTGATATGTTTAGTAATTTCCAAGTTTGTTATTTGCGTTGAATTTAGTAAGTTAGAGTTTAACATAAGTGACAAGCCTTGGGTAGTTTGGTCTCGTTTTGTTTTCTTTTTCAAATAAACCAAACCCCCCTTAACAGCAAAAAAATAAGCTGGAGTCCCCTTAAAATTATCCTCCCCTTAACCAAATGTGGAGTCCCTTTAACAATCCCCAAATATAATAGGATAGGGAGACGAACAGAAATAAGCATAATAATAATAGAAATAGGCATATAATAACAACTGAACAACAGAATAGGTGTATGGAAAAAATATATGTAATTATAACAGAATTTTTTATATATGAATCAGTTTCTTAACAGGCGTAGGCTCAGATCCAGGTTTACTAACATGTCAAGGTTACTGTTAAATATTTATATCTAAAAGTAACATGAACTCACAGAGATTGGATTTAAAGAATAGAGAATAATATGCTGATGTTGCAGAAGAGATTCTTGTATATGTTAGGTAAGAATTTTCTTGATTCAATCCAAGTTTTGGCAGCATCTCCCCATCTTCATTTTATATTTTCCGAACAAGAGTTTGAGGAAGAAGTATGATTTATTTGATAGGAATGCATGCCTTTATATAGATTTACAAGACAATCAGATCTCTGTTTTTAAATCCAACCATTCATAAAATAATGAACGTGGTTAACAAATTCGTCCAGAAACAGAAAATGTATTTGGCCAGATCAAGGTTGGGTCGACCCATCCCCACCTGGGTCGACCCAACTAGGTTTGGGTCGACCCATAATGGGCCAGATTCCTGCCTTTGGTTCCTGCCTCGTAATTTTGATTTATTACGAAATTCCGGTTAGTTTTATTTATATATAAAACCCTTATATGCATACAAACTTTTAACCTCTATATCTTCCTCATACGATGTCCATTTTACGCAAACTCGGAGTCTATCTTAACCAGAATTCTAAGATGAACGCAAAGATTTAGTCCGTTTTACTTAATTCCTAATATTTAATCAAGTATCCCTTTAGTTTATTAATGTTCTTTAAAATTACGTTGTGTTACAACCACCATAGCTTTCTCCACTATGGATTAGTTGCTCTTTCGCCAGATCTAGTTTTTTTGCTCCATACTTCAAATCGTCGTCCATATCTTCTGATGTATCCATCTGCCACTATCTTCTCCATCTCCACATTTTTGGAATCCTCCTTGCTGCTTTCTCTTCTTTCCCACTAACCATAGTTCCACCCTCCCTTGATTCCACATCTAAGTCTTTTCAAGCTAGTGTCCTTTTTGCCTTACCTGATAATAGCTGAAGGCTTTCCTTAGGCTGCCTTCTCCCTTCTGTAGGCTTGCTTTGATGCTAATGTCATTCTGGTTGGAGAATGCGCTCAACATTGTCTTCTCTTATGGCTGTCCTCCCCCTCAATCTAGCTCTGTTGATTGTGACGAACTAGTAGATGGTGGTGCTATTCTGGTAAGTATTTTATGGGCAACTGCTTGGAATATGGTTGATGTGTTTGAGTCTGTTGGTTGATGCTGGTCTCTGGTTCCTCTGAAAGTGTTCGAGACTTATTTGCGTGTGTCGTCTTAGTATAATACTCTCGGTGGAGCAGTGTGGTTATATGATTTTTGGCTATTTGTTGTAGTTGTTCCTTGTGGTATTTAATCTGATCTGGCTTAGAAGATAACATTGATATGTGCCATCGGTGTTGTTCATAATCTGGTTGCATGCCGTGAAATTGAGCCTATTCTCAATATTCCACATCAACGTTTCAATTCTCCATCTCTTGGTTCATAGTGCTATGCTGGTCTGTGGTGATTTCTGAGCCATTATGCTACTGGCTTGGGGTAAACAAATACATATTGTACAAAATTGACCTACTCTAGTTTTAGCTGGATTAGGCTATAGAATCAAATTGAGATGTCAATTAGGAGCTTACTAGTGTTAGCTGCGTAGCTGAGTTGATTCAATCCTCTACGTTCGATTCAATCTCTATAATAGCTTCTTCGTAGCTGTATCTGGATGCTGGTAATGGCCAAGGGCATAGTTTATTCAAGTAAAAGTTGTATCAATTCACTAGGACTGGTAGTAGCCTTTTAATTTATATTGTGTTGTGCGATGTGCAGCATTATGCATTGGTTATTTCTGCCTTCTAACTGTTTTGTAACTCATTTCACCCTACGTGGTGACAGATAATATTTTAAACTTAGTTAAGGCAAATCATGTCTATAACAGATAGGCGATTAGCCTATCTCCTATTATATTTTGTACTCATTCCTTGCTATAATTAAAAAATGGTATGGTCCACCATAAATATCGACTGGCTTTACCAAAATACGTAAAGCAACATGTAGACATATTTTTATGGACATTATTAAATATCAACAAAATGCATTAAATATCATATAGTATTATTATGCCGCTTTACAGTACAACATCCACACATACATTTTCAATCAACGTGCATAAGCAATTGTATGGATACCCGTAAACAGAGAAAAATACATAATATTCATAAGGCCTATCTTCTGTTGGCACCAAAAGTCCATTAATAACTGCACGCACCGTCCGTGAGGGAATGACTTGAACTGGAACCACCGACTCAAAGCCAAGACTTCATGGAGTTTCAATCATGCATTGCCAAGGACATTCTCATTCATGCATGGTGAGACATACCTGTATTGAAGATATTGCAATGGCATCTCAGTGATAAAGGAAAGAATGGGCTGCTGATGCTATGTTCACTACTCTTAGGTTTGCTATTCGGAAAAGCCACATCCATATTCAAAGGCTAATACCACCCTAATTCTCTTCCTCACCACGCAAATTATGTTCTATCTTTGTTCCTCGGTACCTTTTAGATTATGCATTTTTACTCTACTATGCTTTCTTCTCTTGTTTATTTTAAAGTTATGTACTTTTATGTAAGGTTTAGGTAGTATATAACATACTACATGGCAAGAGGCTCAGATCCTACAAGACATAAATCTATTCCATGAATCTTTGCACCATATCCAAGTGTCTTAGCCAGTTTGGACAAAGGTGTTTGTCCTTTCTTGTTTACATACAGTTGTCAATGTTGTATTTCTTATTTTATAAATAAAGTGGATGTAAGTTATTGATTAACATGAAGATGAACAAAATAAACATGAAACAATATCTATTTTATCACGCATAAAAGGAGTTGGTAAGATAACCGAGACCGCTATATAACATTGTCCAAACAAAACTGTGTAGAATATGCATAGTTAACAGCTTTCATTACCTACACTGTATTGAAAGTTTATAATGAATAATTATCAGACACAAGGTTTGTTGAATTTAATACGGAGTGATAATAGCTGCAGTTTTCGAAATGTTACACAATTCCAAAGAAGTAGTTCATATTCATTCGAGTTCTATAATTTCTGGGGTTCCATTTTATTTTTCTAGAATTTATGGGATGAAGAAATAATTTGATACAGATGAACTTATGACCACCTATTGTTGTCAATATTACAATATGTTAAATATTTTATTTTCACATATAACTAATTTACAGTAATAATTATTTATATAGATAGCGGGTTGATATATTTTTTAAAGACTATTGCATTAAAAGAACGTTTCTCTAACTTATTTTCACCACTCACTTAAACGTAATGTATTCAAATCTCTAGCTCGTTCAAGTGAACTGGTTACAACTATTTTAGGGATATGCATCACATTGCATTACGACAAACATGTCTTTCTATAGCGTATAAAAACTGCTATGAAAACTTTCTATAGTGATTCTATAAATGCCATAGGTAAACATTTTGTAAAAAGTCTGATATATACTATAGCGTGTTATACTTGCAATAGAAAACGTACTTTTGTTGCCATCTTAAACATGCCATAATGATGCAACTACTTTTCTATAGCATTTTGAAACATGCTATAGAAATTCTATGATGTCTGTTAATTGCTATAATATATTGACATGCCATATTATTATAGCATCTGAACATGCTATGGAATCAGTGTACCGAGCTTTTATGACGCATTGAAACGCTATAAAAAAATTCACTACTGTCTATTGTAACATCGTTGTTGCTATGAAAACTGTTTACTCATTGCAAAATATTTTGTATAGAACTAACATAATGCTATAGTGTAACAAAACTGTAACAGTTTTTCTTTTCATTGCATAGTTAGAACGCGCTAAAAAAATTATGTTGCATCATTTTGCTGTCATAACATTCAAATCTTACAATTTTCAATTCTAATAATATATTATAACAATCCAAAAAAATATCACATTTATCACATTAATGTAAGTACATAAATGGAGTCATAAGCCTAATCACAACATATATGTATCCTTAATATTTCATACACGAAGAACTAAACATTAGTATTTGTGATAAAAATTAAAGTAGCTAATCGATCTTTCATCTCAAGCACATCAACTTACTCATCGCCACCTTTAACAACAACAATCTGCAGGTTCAATAAATCAAAGATAAGAAATAAGATGTTGCGACTTCAAAAACAGAGCTAAGAAAACAAACCTTTAGTGAAGCTTTCTTTGGTGCAGCTTTAGTTTTGCAGCAGTAGGTGCATATTCAGGTCATGTACCAATTAACTTTCTGTGAATAACCAACACCATTGTTTCAATTAGGGTTGTTATGGTAACGGTAAATTTACCATTATAATGCCATTACCAGTCGATCGGTAACCATTTTCTATTGCAATCGGTATACCAGCTATAACGGTATGGTAACGGTAAATTTACCAGTTTTAATGGTAAATTATCGGTAACGTTTCATCAATACCAAGGGTAACGGTAATTTTACCAGTTAATTTGAAATATATGTGTATTCATCTGATATGTTTTATTACATGCATTAGAACCGAATTAATGATTATATTCAGTTCAATAATCAAGTGAAATAGTTCCAAGTTCAATTACTTTCTCTCTCATTTATGCTTTTCTATAAACTAACACTAGATGCACTACGTACGAAAAATATGTCAAGATATAAACTTTGATTGACAAAAGGTAATTTACCATTACCAATGTAATGGTTACCAGGTTATCTGTATACCGGTCTTCGGTATACCAGTCAATCGGTAATGGTAACGGTAAGCAATCCTGACTTTCTAGTAAAAAGGGTATGGTAATGGTATTTATCAAATGGTAATGGTAATCATTACCATAACAACCCTAGTTTCAATGGCTAGATGCTTTGACTTTTGAGGCAACAGGTTATAGTTTCCAAACTTGTGTAGCACGATTCAAACATTTTAAAATATATCAACATGAAATATGTTATATACTACATAAGATTTCATTTAAATATCCAGTTTTTATTGAATAAAATAAAAAAAAAGACATTGTGTGAAGGAAAAATTAACTTACTGGAATTTTTAGATGTAAAGATGTAGCTTGTGGAGCTGACTTTTTTGTTTCACTTTTGTTTTCAGGCCTTGAATCGTCAGCTATTATTTCAGACGATTTTGCTGCATCATCTTTCATTGTGACCTGCACGGGTAGGAGAACAGTAAAACTTAATATACTATCAGAACATATGCTGACCAACGAATCACAACATATATAGCGCAACTTGCAAATTAAATTACAAATTGGAAATAAAATTTCTGTACATTGAATAGAAAAGGATTTGAGGAATGAGATTTCATGCATTTCTTTTCAGCTTAAGGCTATAGAACAAGATAGAAAACGGGAGGAAAAACTCCAACATACACTAGAAGAAAATTGCAGTTTTACCTACGCCAAAATGGCGTAGGCGGGGCGTAGGTAATTACAGTACTTACGTAACACCTACGCCAATATTGGGGTGGCTAAAACCTGCGTGGGTAAAAATATTCTCATGACTTACCTACGTCATCCGTGAGGGTGTTTCCTACGCCATAGCTACGCCATTATTTGCCTACGTATTCCCTACGCCATGATCTTCCTACGATGTTCCTACGACATATTTACATCTAACATCTATTACGTCCTACCTACGCCATTTTTACACCAATTATTTAACTACGGTTTACCTACGCCATTTTTTTACGTTTTACCTACGCCATCTCCACGATTTTTTTTATTGCATAGAAATAAAATTACCTACGCCTTTCCTACGCCCACTGAACGCCTTTTCTAAAGTAATTTTAATATTTTATTATCGTATTCTATTTCATCATATTAAACAAAATCCAAATAAACATATCTCATATTTATATAAGTTCCAATAAAAAGATTAAAATGAAATCATTCATCATTAATTAATTTCGAATATCTAATTAACATTACAAATTCAATGTAACATTAGTCAATTTCACATAAGTCTAAACGATGCAATAATATAACGTTCATGATACATGACGTTGTACAAAATATCATTACGAATAAGAAAATTAACTCTCACGATGATCATTTGACTCCTCATTAAACCGTTGTCGTAATATCTTAGAAAGTTGTTCATACTGTTTTTTAGCATTTGAATTTCTGCATCTTGACGCTCCACCTTTTCCTCCAATTTTGCTCTAGTTAGTGCTTCTCCTTTATTGATGCTATAAGTGACATCTTTATATTTCTGCATTCCATCAAATATTACATCAATTTCAACATTTTAACCAATTAAAATTAAGTTTTGCTCAAAATTTAAATACTTAAACCAGGGATATTGCCATAATATGGTTTACGATCCTTCCTTTTAGCTATAGCATCAGTCAACATATCAAATGTTTCTTCCTCGACTTCATATGAAATTTCTACTCCTTGATCTTTCAATTCTTCAATTCTTACTTGATATTTTGCCTGCATTTGACATTTGCACAAATAATTTTTTATTAGATATATTTTTTATAGCAAGACATGTTCATTTTATACAGACACAAGTTCTGGTACATAACACTGCAAAAAACATATTAAGCTCTGTTACACTTGTTCTAGTAACAACTGCACCAATTGCAAACATGGCTTCAAAACTTTTCATTATGTACCAGAACTGCAATGGAATAAATCTGTTCCCTCACTGCAGTGGAATCTTACATTACCTAAAGCTGACCCAAAATAAAAAAAGGCAGCGATTTTATTTGGCCAGATAACATTATCATATCAATTGTTTACTCCGCTCTTTTCACACTTTATAGACATATAACAACTACTAAACTTATAAAACAATGGACAAGGCACCTGTGTTTTGCTGAGAATCAACGAAAAAAGCATCAAAAAGACCCACAATATCTGGCGCTACTTGAAACAAACAAGACAACAACAACCTAAAACTGGTACCACACAAAGACAAGACCATCCTCAGCCCACATGAAATTTACAGTGTCAAACATCTTTCTAACTCAAGTCATGGAGAAAGACCCCCCCCCCCCCCCAAGCCCCCACAAAAAAAATAAAAATAAAATAAAAGGGGAATGTCCAGACATGCGTTCAAGTGTTGTCTTAGAAATGGACCTTTTGAACTTCTACAATGTGAAGATGCTTTTAATTCATAAACCATTTTCTATCTGCTAATGTCAAGTTGTGCTAATAAAAATAGATGTGGATATTTGTTTCAAGGACACATTTTAGAAAAAAATTAGATCAAAGGACAAGCGACTTTTGCTATGTAAATCAAGGACAACTTTCATGTTTAAATTGGAAAAAGTCCAAATATTTTAAACTAAGGACATGTGTTGGCATTTCAAAAATAATAAAAATTAATACAAAAATATTTTTCTGTGATTATAAGATTAAAAATTAATTATGAAATGTTTTTTGTTATAAATATGAAAGAAAAAGCAATATAAGAAAATTCTGGACGGAAAGCTAAATGCATATAGCTTCGTTATTTACGGTATAGCTTTTTTATGGTGTAAATGAGATTAGCTTTAAAATGACTTAGTTCTGTATTTGGATGATACAATATAAAGCTATATATTTAAGTTATAAAGTTATATTAATTTAGCTTTCCGAACTGTTTATTTTTATATGCATAAATTGACTAAAATAATTTTAAAATCATATTTTTCTTTCAATTTTGAGGGTTGTTTTTTGTTTTATAAATTAATTCGTTAATAATGAGAGTTGAAGTGCATTTTATGTTGCATAATAGAATTTGGCCTTTGTCCTTAATTTAATTATTAAACTTGGTTGTCCTTTGATCTAATTTTTTTTTTGAAACTTGTCCTTTAAACTAAATACCCCAAAATAGATTTAATTGATGTTAGCTATGGTCCTAACTACCAATAATGATGGTGCATTTTTGCATACTAGTCGGCGGACAATGTGAATAAAAGCAGAATTAGTGTTTTGCTAGTGCTACAAGCAAATAGTGAACATGCATATGAGCAAATGATGACATGCTCTGCTAATTTTAGACATTTACTTAAGCAACTGCTAGTAGGCACAAAAAACAGCTAGTTTTCTATTTCAAATCTGGTGTTGAACGTCCAATGGCTACTCAACATTAGCGTCGGTGTCGGCTATAATACCAACTTGATCTTTCTTATAATATGTAATCTTATTGGGTTATGCTGGATGCTAGACCGTAGAGTTATGCTATGCCAAATTCTTGTCCCATGAACAAGAAATAATAATATGTGTGAGCCCAATGAATTGATGTAGATAACTGTAAATGTGGATAGATTGAAGAACACAACTTATATATATGGTCGTTCGTACATTGGACGGTCATTAAATGACTAGATAACAAATGGACTCTGCAAAAAACGGTTGTTAACTGTTGAAAGTGCTGCAAATTTCTAGAGAATTCTAAAGAATGTTGAAGATGCAACAAATTTCTAGAGAATTCTAAAGTATGAAGATAATATAAATTTCTAGAATTCTCAAGAGATTATTAAAATTCTTCCATTACAAAACCTTTTCTCCATTTTCAACTATTTCAACTATTCAACTATTTTCCACTACAACAACTACTAACAAGTGGTATCAAAGCTACAACTACTAACAAGTGGTATCAGAGCTTTGTTCGTTCGCATATTGGGCGGAAAAAATCTTAACCATTATAAGCTATGACAAACATTGTTCAATCTCCATCAATTCCCGTCCCTAATTTTACCGGTGAAAAATATGATTTTTGGAGCATAAAAATGAAGACATTTTTCAGTTCTCAAGATCTATGGGATATTGTAGATGAAGGATACACTATTCCTGAAGATACTTCAACTCTTAGCCAAGCTCAAAAAAGGGAGCTAAAGAAAAATAAACAAAAAGATTCAAAAGCATTATGTATTCTACAACAAGCGGTGACCGATGCTATCTTTCCTAGAATAATGGGAGCTACAAATGCCAAAGAAGCATGGACCACATTACAGGAGGAGTTTCAAGGAAGTGCATAGGCGTGCGCTGCATGGTAAGTTGATGTCCCCACCAAAGAAGAAGACAAAAAAGAAAATCCAGATAATATCTCTACTTTTACCGAAACATGTAAAATATAAAGATTGGATAGTAACACGAAAGAGCACAAGTACTGTAGGACAAAGGATCAAGTTGCAAACATCTTTACAAAGCCAATGCCAAGAACAAGATTTGAGAAACTTCAAACTATGCTTGGAGTATCCGAAATTTGCATCAAGGAGGAGTGTTGAAAGTGCTGCAAATTTCTAGAGAATTCTAAAGAATGTTGAAGATGCAACAAATTTCTAGAGAATTCTAAAGTATGAAGATAATATAAATTTCTAGAATTCTCAAGAGATTAACAAATTGCTTTATGTATTATTAAATAAGTATTTCTTGTTTTATCTAGAGTGTTGTATCTAGAATATTCTAATAATAAATAATTAGTTTGATGTGCCTATAAATATGAGAAGAGGCACATTATATCCGTGTGCTACAACAAGTACTACAACTATGTACTAAAGCTTGTACCAAAAACTTCAAGAAATAAAATTCTTCCATTACAAAACCTTTCTCCATTTTCAACTATTTCAACTATTCAACTATTTTCCACTACAACAACTACTAACAAGTGGTATCAAAGCTACAACTACTAACATTAACTATTTATATTCATTTGATATTCTCTTTTACACATTTCCTGAATTGGGGAAATAATATTATTGATTATGGCTTGACAAAAGAAATGATTAAAGCACCAACGATTACTGGAAGAATATTGTTAGGTATGGAATTGTTTATGTTTTTTTTATAATTTATTTAGATTTACGGAATGTGCACCTCAAAAAAAAAAAAAAAAAAAAAAAAAAAAAAAAAAAAAGAGCTTGACTGTATCGGCAGTAATGGAAATTATATAAAATCTAAATTGGGTGATCCAAGTTTAAAGAATCAAGCAATGGTTCAATCTGTCATCCCCAACTTTAGGTGTCATAATTCATCCGTCTACTATTGTTTTGTCCATCTTTTCTCGGGCCATTTCCACCATTTTAGTAACCCAAAAAAAAAAAAAAAAAAAAAAAAAAAAAAAAAAAAAAAAAAAAAAAAGGAAAAGAGAAGAAAAGAAAGAATAACAGAAAGAAAGAAAGAAAAAAATGCATGTATTCTTAAAGTACCAGTTAATCTGGGGCAAATGACCGAGACTTTGTCCTTATTTTCTACTTTATTATTATTGAAATTTGTAACTTTGGATTTACAAATTAATAGTTCAGCCATTTTGTTTGCATCATGTGCCAACTGGGTATATATTCTCATAAACATAACCTTATGGTATGTAATGTTTACAAATGAATTCTATTTAATATTATTTATCTCTATGTCATTTCTCTTTCATCTTTTGAAAGTATATTTTTATTTTTTATTTTTTTTATTTTACTTTGTTTATTGTTGGTTATTAAATAGAATTCATGCATAGTTTCCTCTTAAGTTTTGAATTTATTCCTTTGTATGGTAATGTTTGAACATGAAAGTTGTTATTTTTGTAATTATTACGCTATATTTATTGAAAAATTAGCAACTAGAATGTAGATGATGAAATTTTGGACCTCTTGTTGTTACGAAACTATAAATTTAGACAAATTTACTAGCAGATGATGAACAATGTTTGGTTCATAATTCTTACAACAATTTTTAGATTTACATGTTTGGCTCTATGTTATTATATTACTTCATTTATTTTTTAGTCGGCACATCAAGGTGGATTTTTTGTCATAATTTCCGTAGGAGAAAAAAGACCATAATTTTGTTTCTGTGCCTAATATTCAAATTTTTTCCATTAAAATATCACACTGTTTTTTGAGCGTATGCAGCTACAGTTATGTTTGACCATGCTTAGTCTGATTTATGAGGAAACAAAGTAGAATGAAGATAATCAGATCACTCTTTATACATTAAACAGGAAAGTTAATACTTCAAAAAATGGAAGTGACGTCTCGGAAGTAGTTGCTGCGAAATCAAGAATGCAAAAAGGTTTGGAACCAAAGACCAAAAGGTGAATCGATTCACAAGTAATATGTAGAACAAGCATGTAAATTTCATGTTGCTTATGCAAGATCAAAAGATGACTGCCAGAAGGGCTAAAGCTGTATCAAAAATGCTTCCATATTACAGACTATAACATCTGCAATGGAGGACTATCAAACAGCAAATAGGAAAAAAAAAAAATGATTATTTTTTTCCATATTGCAGACTATCACTCTTTATATTAGAATTTGATGTTTACGAAATGTGTCAAGGTTCATAAAATCAATCTAAGGGGTGCTTGACAGTAATTAGTGAGATCATAATCCAATTATCTTTATTAGATTTGTTGTAATTTTGTATTCTCCTATATGATGCAAATTGACCTCCAAAAGTTGTTTGAATTTGATGAAGAATCAAATGAAACTACCAATTAGTTCATTTGCTGGTATGAACGGTGAGACAAATACACCATATATTGAATGCTACGATGTGCGTAGCACGGATTCGCTCTTGTTTATCTATATTTTGGGGAAACTGATAATATGCTATGATTTATGATGGTAAAAAAGGCTCACCTGAGGACCTTCAACTGCTCCAAAAGTTGTTTATTCTGTTCTGCATAAGCATGTATATTGTTTTATTTAATACAAAAATGTAAGAGATTAATAACTATTTATTGTCCATAGAGTGTTCTTATTTTTCAGCTATGTTTTGCCTAATTTATAGTTAAAACAATAAAGAAATCCTTATTTTTTTCAGGACAGGTACTGGTGTTGAACTGATGCTTACAAAAGCATGCAGAGACTCTAACATGCCTGCTGTTTTCTTTTGACCTTGGGTTTGCAAACGCATGTGCCTATAAAACAGGGTAGCAACAAAAACAGGTGATAAAGAATAAAAAGAAGAGAATGCAAAAACTGGACTACTAATAAACAAACATGAGACCTTGGGTTTGCAAACACACATACCAATAAAATATGCATTTCAGCTGCTTAACAGATGCATAAACACTGCCCTGAATATCATCAGAACCGATCATGGATAACAATTCACTACAACAAAACGACCCTTTTATAAAACTTGGTCAATATTTATAACAATTTAAGAAAGATTTCAAAATAAAAAAAATTGATTTTTTTACAAAACTAAATTAATTTTATTGAACATGGTTAGTTTAATTCAAAAAAAAGAAATTTAGTTAATTTTATAAAACTTAGTACTCTGAACGTACCTTATAGAATCTATATTAATGTTATAAAAAATAACAACGAAAGATGCCTGTGTATTAGTAAAATATCTTAACCAGGTTATACTGATCGAATAGCTCAAAAGGCACACGTACAAATATCTGACCCTGCATAGTTACTACAACTGATGTTTGATGTAGTGGGTTTGTAATGACCTGCCATTTTCGACCGTTTCAAAGGTAATTAAAGCCGCTCAAACCGTTCGAAATGACAAATTGTTATTTAGCTTAAGGGTTTAAAAGAATTAAGCACAGGAATCACAAAATAAAATAAACTACAATATCTAACAGCGGAATAATTTTATACAAAATATCAGAGTTATACAAATTTTACACAGCGAAATTTAATACATAGATATTACACAAAATATTAAAGTTAAAGATTTTACGTCTGCCGCAGTAGCCCAGCGGTTAAGGACTTACACCATGGTAGCAGTGGCGTGAGTTTGAAACCCGGAATGACATGTTAATACCTTACCATGTGCGTACACTAAAATCAATCACTTATATGGTGCTCGCGCATTAGGCTAGGTGCACTAGCGAGGGTTTTACGACTCCGGTCTATTTCCCTCCCAAACTAGTTCAAAAAAAAAAAAAATGCAGTAACAATCAAAACAAAGCGCGCGCGTCTTCATGAGCCTCTAACTTTTTTTGCCGAAATCTTTAAGCTGTAACACTAGGCCTGACCCGAGCGTTTATGCAAGACCAAGGTTTTAAATCTCAGATATCGGTCGCGTTTCGTCTCGGATATTTTATAGACTCGGTCTCGTATCTGGGGAGATCTCAGACGAGATGAGTCTAACTCGGGAGTTCGTCCTGGATTTTCATCTCGGGTTTGAAAGTTCATATTGGAACTGTTAGCCTACTTTGTGAACTAGGCTACACAAAGTCAGAAGAACAATTATGAATGATGTTGACTAGAAAAACATGCACTTGAAGTCCAGATCGGACCGGAATCTCGGATCGGAATCTCTGGCCAAGCCAAAACAGTGAAGAGCAGAAAGCAGAAGCGCTTAGACAGAATCAGAGCGGATCGGATGCACCGATCCGCACCTCCCCTCCAGCATGCGTCCGATCCAAAGCAAAGCAGCACCATTTGCAGTGCATGGTCCATGGAATTACGGAGCGGTTATACACCCACTCTTTCCACGTTATCCCACTATCCTGATGCGCTGTCGCCATATAGTTCTCTCCGAACCCGATTTTCATGGGATGAGTGCCACGTACATTCGAGCCGGGTCCATTCCAAGGGGATTTCCTCCTATAAATACACCTCCAAGGCTCATTTGAAAGGATCTTTTGGCATTTTCAGAGCTCTTACTCCTTCACAAACCGAATTTCATCAAAATATTCAGATTACAATCATCTTTTAAAGCACATTTTAAAAGAGATTGAGTGAATTCATGCATTGCATGAGTGAAATTGTTTAAAAACCATTGTTGTACTTGCATTCAAGTCATCAATTCAAAGAGTAGAAAGTGGACATAGACTTTTTAACGCCGAACCACTATAAACTGTGTGTTTCTTCTTTGTTTTTGATTTCATTTCATTGGGTGTTAGAGCCATTTTTGGATCTAATATTCTGGTGCTTTCACCGAGAAATTTTTGAATTCTCGCTTTTTGGGATTATCGTTCTACTATTTGGACCTTCAAGTTCAAAGAAGTTAATCCTTTGTTTCCGACATTTTCAAGTATTTGCTGATTAATCACTGAAGAATTGGACATTATGGCCAAGGGAAAAGGAAAAGAAGTGCAAAGCGCTCGGGAGAATGATGCTAGAGAAGATCAACAAACCATCGTCTTGATGAGGTCACGGGGATAGAGTTCTGGAACGGTCCGATCCAAACCGGATGTTTCGAATCGAACAGATCAAGAGAATCCAAGCCGACCCGTAAGCACCGAAGCTGCCCAGACCCCTCCTCCGAACTGATCCGACTCCGGTGCCCTACTCCGATCCGACCCGAATGAGGCTGAAGCTGGTACCTCTACTCGAGCACCCACCAATGCTCCAATGCCGGTCGCGATGACTGGTGATCAACCTGCTCCATCTGCACCATCACGCAAAGAGATTTTTCGCGTTTTCTTGACACGCTTGAGAGTACTAGAAATGCGTGGGAAGCCCATAAACGTGATAGTCTTCACATGTAAGAGAACATGGCCACCATGAGTAAGGAACTCAGCGAGCTCCGGAGGCAAAAGACACCTTCTCCAACACGCCGCCTTGTTGCAGACTATTCATCTTCTTCGGATGAAGAACGTCCTCGTGAAAAAAGGCCTTGAGCGACCTCAAATTCTTGATCAATTGACCTTTGAATCCTTGGGATCCCGTGAAGATGCTGCTCGTGTATTAGGACCTGATGACCCGAGCCTGAAAGAACCAATGTTGCTGCCCATGCGTGGATCCCACGTTCTACCCAGGGATCCTAATATTACTAATCCTACGCAACAACAACTTCTCCAACCCCTTCCTCCTGTGAATGACCGGGAGTGGAGGGAACAGAGTAGAGCAGCTGCCGCTAGGAACAAGAGGATATCCCCTAATCAGGAGCATAGGGGTAATCTGAATATTAGGGATAGAGAACCTGAGCAAACATTAACAAATGCTGATGCATGGGCGATGGTGCGCCAAATCATGTCTGAAAGCCGACACTACACCAATGAGGACTGAGGCATTGAGCGAAGTCACCCCCCTTCACAGATGATATATTAGACTTCCAGTTCCCTCGGCGATTTAACTTGCCACAGATGGATCGGTATTCAGGGAGAACCGACCTAGGACAATATCTGATGAGGTATGCATGGTTCATGAATGCCGCAGCAGCTCCAGACGCTATAAAATGCAAGACCTTCGCGATTTATCTAGAAGACGTGGCATTAAAGTGGTTCACCCGACTCCCTCCATGGTCGATATCAACTTTTAAAGAATTGAGTGAATGCTTTCTGAACCTGTTTCGGCTGCAAGCTCAAAAATCTAAAAGCGTCATTGAATTGTCAAGGATTAAACAGGCTCCGGGTGAATCTTTGAAATCGTATTTAGACTGCTTCAACCTGGCTGTTACCGAAGTCAGTGACCCTCATGAGCCCACTATTTTGATGGCCTTAATAGAAGGAGTCGACCCGAACACAGAATTAGGGATTATCTATCCGGGAAACTACCCCCCACTAGGGAATTATTCTACGAAAAGGCCAATATTCACTTAAGGCGAGAGGAAGCTCATGCAAATAGAAGAGAAAGTCTGAAGGGGCATCGAGGGAAGGCGTCTAAAGCAATGTTGCTGTGAAGCAATCCGGTGACAGTTCTGGGAAGGTTGAGGTGAACGTCGACAACCAGAACTGAGGTAATAACAACAGAAATGGCAACGGCAATAGAAGGAATAGGAACCGAGAGAACAACTCCAGCAAAAGACCTCGATTTCAAACTTTTGAGAACTATTTGCCGTTGAGTGACACATTGGAAAACATTTATCTGGATACAGACAACGTATTGCAATATAAAAAGCAACCGCCCAGAGACTCGACCGAAAAAGAGATTGCTACGGGAAAGTTTTGTTTGTTCCATGGAACCCACTGTTATTCTACCAACGAATGCCGTCATTTGAGAGATGTAGTCGAGAAATTGCTGCGAGAAGGTAAGCTAGACGAATACAAGGTTGCCCCACGGGATAGGCGGCAAAGAGGGCAAACCTCGAACCAAAGTCAGCCTACTTCCAAACCCACAGCCCAACAGAAAGGTAAAGGGATCGTTATCAATAATATTATAAGCAGGCCCCATCTAGCTAGCCATAATTTCAAAGCAATGGATCGGTACATTAATGCCACCAAGCATTTTGAAGTAGGAGAATGCAGTAATCTCGAAGACATCACTCCAATGAAACAACAAAGGACGATGTTAGATGACGTCATATTCCGTGGTAGAGATGATACCAAAATTCAATCACCTACTGAAGACCCGCTGGTAATTACCATGGCCATCAGCCCCACTTTAGTCCATAAGGTGTTGGTTGATAACGGAAGCTCGGTTAATATCCTCTTTAAGAAAGCCCTTGAACAAATGAGGCTCGAAGCGAAAGACTTAAAGCCCTGCGAAGGATGGATATGGGGCTCCAATAGGGGATCAACAGATCCGATAGGCTATGTAGAATTACCAGCGACGTTAGGCCAAGGAGATCGCTAGAGACTAAGAATCCTTCCATTTGTAGTTTTTGATGTTGAGTCACCCTATAATGCCTTCCTGGGTCGACCGACCCTCGCAAAGTTTAGGGCATGTATTGCACCTTGGTGCTTACTGCTTAAATTCTCAACCGACGCAGGAGTAGGGGTGATGAGAGGTGACCAAGCTACGGGACGAGCTTGCTACATGACAGAGTTGAAGATGCTAATGAAGGGGTTGGATATAGAACCCAAGGACGTTTCTCCCCCTTCGAAGGAAAACTCAGCATAGTAATTAAGGGGTCCAGCCCCAAGAGAGTCGTCCAGAGATGTGCTCGAGGATATAGATCCTAGAGAGGATAAGGAACCTGAGGACAGAAAGGCGACTCCTAATGAAACGACAGTGGACATCTCTATTGACAGCGTGGATCCGACAAAAGTATTAAAGATTGGATCATAGCTAGATCTGATTCAAGCAAAAGAGTTGGCCGACTTTTTGAAGGCAAATCTGGACGTGTTTGCTTGGACTCACGCTGACATGTGTGGGATATCGCCTGCTATTATGAGCCACTCTTTGAGCATCAATCCAAAACACCCGCCGGTCAAGCAGAAAAGACGGATGGTAGGGCCAGAGCGGTCTGCATCCTTAAAGGAAAAGGTAGAAAAATTGAACGATAATGGATTCATCAAGGACTCAAAATATCTCGACTGGATATCGAATCCTGTCCTGGTTAAAAAATCCAACGGGAAGTGGCGTACGTGCATTGACTTCTCTGATTTGAACAAGGTTTGTCCGAAAGATAGCTTTCCACTTTCCAGGATTGATCGACTAGTGGACTCAACGGCCGGACATGAGCTCTTATCCTTTATGGACGCCTATTCTGGGTACAATCAAATTCACATGCATATACTAGATCAGGAGCATACAAGTTTTATCACGGACTTGGGATTATATTGCTATGTGGTAATGCCGTTCGGATTGAAGAATGCAGGAGCTACATATCAACGCATGGTCAATCGCATGTTCTATAATCAAATCGGAAAAACCATGGAAGTCTATGTAGATGATATGCTGGTGAAGTCTAGACAGTCTTCTGACCATATGAAGGACTTGGCGAAAATGTTTGGTATTTTCCGAAATTATGGAATGAAGTTGAATCCTCTAAAATACTCGTTTGGGGTTGCATTAGGGAAATTCCTCGGGTTCATTATAAGTTCTCGAGGGATTGAGATTAATCCCAGCCAAATAGCAGCAATAAGAAATATCGAAGAACCTAAAAAGATAAAGGATGTTCAAAGCCTGGCATGGAAGGTTGCCGCTTTAAGCAGGTTTATTTCCAAAGCCACGGACAAGTGCGTCCCTTTCTTCGATTTGATAAAACGGGAGAAACGTAACTTCGAGTGGACTCCCGATTGTGTGGAGGCTTTCCAGAATCTGCTGGATTTATTAGAGAAGCCCCTGATATTGTCAAAACCCGTGGATCATGAGGATTTGTTTGTCTATCTGGCGGTGTCATCTCATGCTGTCAGCACAACATTGGTGCGTGAAGAAGACAAGGACCAGAGGCCTGTATACTATGTAAGAAAGAAGCCAGCCGCTGCAGAACGTAATTATCCGAGAATAGAAAAACTTGCTTATAGCCTCTTGATTGCCTCCCGAAAGCTCCGTCATTACTTTCAAGCTCACCCAATAGTTGTATACACCGATTAACCTCTAAGAAAAGTGTTGCAAAAACCCGAAGCACCAGGGCTGTTACTTAAATGGAATATCGAGTTAAGTCAATTCGTTTTGAATTTTCAACCACGGAAATCAATAAGGGGGCAGGCCTTAGCCGACTACATAGCAGAATTCACGATTCCCAAAGAGGAAATGGTGGACGACAAGATTGTTGCTTCAGAACAAGAGTTAGAGCTTAATCCGTGGAAGTTATATACGGACGAGGCCAAGAATGATCGAAGATCCAGCGCCAGAGTTGTTTTAATCAATCCTGAAGGACGATCTATTTATTACACCCTGTGATTGGAACTTCCGGCCACCAATAACGACTCCGAGTATGAAGCCCTGATTGCCGGGCTAAAACTCGCCAAGGACTAGGAGTAAAAACACTGGACATACTCTGTGACTCCAAGATAGTTGTTTGTCAGGTACGAAAGGAGTTTGTGACCAAAGGACCTCGGCTTGTTACTTATCTTAAAAAAGTAAAGGAGTTATAGGGCAATTTGGAGCATTACAACTTAACACACATTCCAAGAGAAAAGAATCAAAAAGCAGACCGGTTGGCAAAACTAGCAAGTTCTGACAACCCTGAAGAAACTGAAACGGTCCAAATAGAGATATTGGAGTTACCAAATTTCGACCTAATGGAAGTGGAACTAGCCCTAGAAGCCGAGCCAGAGAGGGAGTCATGGATGACACCAATCAAGAATTTCCTCAAGAGCGGAATTCTCCCATTGAAGAAAAGCAAAAGACGAGCTGTAACACGTAAGGCTGCAAGATACGTTTTACAGGACGACATCCTTTATCGCCAAGGGTTTTCCATGCCCCTACTATGGTGTATCGCACACGACGACATCAAACGTGTACTGCAAGAAATACACGAAGGTGAGTGTGGAGACCACACCGGGGGCCAAACCCTAGCAAAGAAAGTATTGCGGTATGAATATTTTTGGCCTACCATGAATAAAGACGTAGCTGATTATTCATGACACCGTGACAAATGTCAAAGGTTCGCCAAAATTCCCAGGGCACCTCCAACCCGGATTAAGTCAACGGTAAGCCCGTGGCCGTTTGCTATGTGGGGAATCGATATTATTGGAGTGTTACCCATCGCCAAAGGAGGAGCAAAGTACGCTATCGTTGCCGTGGATTATTTCACGAAGTGGGTGGAAGCCGAACCCTTAACCACGATCACAGCAAGGAAGGTGATAAGTTTTGTGGTCAAAAACATTATCTGTCGATTTGGGATACCGAAGACCATTATAACTGATAATGGGACACAGTTCGACAACGCCGAATTCAGAAACTTTTGTCAGAAATACAAGATCGATAAAAGGTATACCGCTGTAGCTCACCCGCAGACAAATGGGCAGGTTGAAGCAATAAACAAAGTTATTAAATCTATTCTTAAGAAGCGGTCGGAACGGGCCAAAGCCAAGTGGGTGGATGAGCTGCAGCTAGCTTTGTGGGCTTACAGAACAACCTTTAAGACGACAACAAGCCATACTCCCTTTTCACTCTCCTTCGGATCAGAGGCAGTGACCCCGGTGAAGCTCGAAGTCCCCTCTCATAAGGTGACATACTATGGCCCAATGACGAATAGAGCACTCCTCTTAGAGTCTCTTGACATGGTCAAAGAGAAAAGAGACGAAGCTGACTTGCATGCCTCAAAACATCGACACCAAGTAGCACGTTATTATGACCGAAAAGTTCGCTTCAGGACTTTCGAACCAGGGGACTTAGTGTTAAAATGAATCTTCCCGCCTCCAACCCAATTGGGTCCAAAGTGGGAAGGACCATATGCCACCCAACGAAAGCTTGATACAGGAGCCTTCAAGCTAACGACCGTGGATGGAGAGGAGATTCCCAGAGCATGGAATGCTCAGCACTTGCGGCGATATCTGAGCTAAATATGCAATGTTTTCCTTTCATAGACTATGTAAAAAGGCACGACTTTCCTTAAAAAGTCTGTTTATATGAATGAATAATTATGACGTGGATGTAGGCTACGACTTAGCTGAACCACTATAAAAATATCGTTTGCCATTTACTTTCCTGCATTATTTTTATCTTCAGTAATTATTCTATCATGACTATGAAACACAAAACATTAAATTAAAATTGAAAAATTGGAGATAATTCGTGTGCAGGAGCAAATGAAATGACTGTTTGCATAATAAGATAGAAGGAATGGGAAGATGACATTTCTAACTCTAACTCTCATGAATCGAGAGAGAATATAAAGGATGGGAAGACAACGTCCCTTGAGGCGTGAAGGTGCACCCCGATAAGAGACCGCCTCGATAGTACTCTAACCTGGTTATGAGACAGGAGAGTATAAAGATCTAGAAGAATAAGCATCAACGACGAAAGAAATTTAGCCCCGTCAGAGAGTAGGGGGCAACTGAATGTTGAATCTAATCAATTTCGAATAAGCCTTAGTTAGTCAGTCTATTCAAGATTGATTGGGGGCATATATATACACATGTTCCCTTGATCATGACTTTATTGTATAACTGTGATATGACATGTTGTTTATCTGCATTTTTACTTAAATGATAAATTCACAAATATTTGACATTGCAGGGAACAAACTACTTTATTCACAAACACGTGAGTTTATACAGAAAAACTAAGCAAAAAATGCAAGGGCCGCGCTCGCTACAACAATAATGGACCAGTGGAATATCAAAACAAAAGACAAAACGTGTTTTCACTTGGACTTCGGAGTAGACTTCGCCTTCTTGGCATCCTTGAGCTTTTCCTTCTCTTCTTTCTCATTCTTAGTGAAAATACGCTTTGGTTTCTTCTTCCCCGGGACTGTGACACTAGGATCAATAGAAGATTTTTTAGCAAGTTCCTCAGTGATCGACCTAGTTGAAAGTTTAACACTAACCTTGACCTAGGAGGTACTGTCGCAAGAGGCTTAATATTTTCAGGATCTATCTCCTCAACTTTCAACTGCATGCGTTTATCTTGCTTGGCCTTCATCTCGGCCAAAGTCAGATCATCGACATTCCCTGCATCCCCAGTTATAGTAACATCGGGATCTTCATCATGCGTGTCATTACCACCGTTATCTTTCAAAGAAACTATTATTTCATCATCATGAGAAGTTTCAGTGTTAGGTGGTATAGGAGCCTTGTCAACAACCTCCTCTTTCTCACCCTCGTCACCCTTTCTAGGTTCTGTAGCAGCGATTTTATCCTGTTTCCCCCGGGTCTCTCTAGTAGACTTTTTACCCAGAGGAGCCTTTTGTGAATCGTCGGTCCTCTCAACTGGCTTAGTACCTACAGAGCAAGAAGCAACAGTTATTAACTCAGGAGAAAACATAGGGCCTTCAATTGTCTATCCGATAACATGACCAAAGGTTGAAATAGCTTTGATGAATTGAGGCGAAAAGGTACAAATACCTTCAGCAGACTTCTCGACCTGAGTGGCAATAACTTCGGAGGTAGACTCGATTATAGGAGACAAAAGAGAAGCCTCAGGAATTCCTGGCCTTTCCGGGTCATATCCCTCTACTCCAATGACCACAGCTGTAGCAAAAGAGGAGCCGGCTTCGATGGTATTTTTTCCTTTGGCCTGACGCTTCTCTTCCTCCATGGCAACAACAATAAGTCTACGCCCTTCGGCCAAGCGCACTGATTCCTCATCCCTAAGGAATGTCTCCATAAGATTATTTTCGTCGATCGAATCCACTCCGAGTTCTGCTTTCTCCCATTCGACCAGCTGGTCACATGCATACACAAGGGGAGTGGGATAGTCCTTAAGCCAAGTAAGGTCTCGGTGACGGATCACCTGAGCAAAGAATCCGACCATGGTTTCACCACTCTCGTCAATCTCCCTTTGAGCATCTTTGAGCTGTTCGTTGACTTCCTCAACTTTCTGCAAAGCCGTATTTACATTTCCTTCAGCAAGAGCCGCCCTCATTTCAGCTTCCAATAATTTAGCCTCAAGATCTGCATTCTTTTTAGCTAAATCTGCTTTCTCTTGAGCAAGACGAGTATTCTCAGATTTGGCATCCTCAGTCTGCTTCTTTAAATCTATTCGCTCCTGACTATGGGATTCAAGCTCGGAATGTTAGAGCTTTTGTAATTCCTCGAGCTGCTTCTTATAATTACCTGCGTCGCGTTGCACAAGAGAAAGCTTAGCCTGGGAATCTTCCAGATCTTTCTCAGAGTTTTTGATGGCCTTCGCGTCATACTCAGCAGTGTCGGCCATGGTTTTTACATCTTCCATCAGATCACTAATGATTTTAAGAGAGTCTTTGCATACTTCTTCGTTTCTTTATATTGTTCATCCACAAAATCTATAGTAGCCTTGACATCATTGGCCCAATCAGGTTTTACCGGTTGGAGTTTTGGGACAAAGTGCATGTGCCCGAAATGGTGTTCGGGAAATTTCTGCCTCAGAACTTCCAGTCTAACCTGGTTCTCGTCATTGAGAATAACCGGCCTTGTGGTAGTTATGTCAACAGTGTGACGAGATAGCTTCGTAGTGGGTCGGTTCTTTCCTGCATCCTTCCCCGATTCTGGTTGCTTCCTTTTGGATTAGGAACCATTCTTAAGGTATCATCTTGAGGAATCGTGCCCTTAGATGGAGCAGGAGGCTTAGCGCTGTACTTATCTTTCTCATGATGTGAAGGATGGCTATTGTGTTTTTCTGAACCTTTGTGGTATAGGGATTGAGAACAGGAAGGTCGATAAGGCTTTGGAAGTTGAACCCTCCTGTTGTCTCTGCCACTACTATCATGCCGATCATGCTTCTCATCGGGATCTATTGGGGACATACTCTAATGAACGTCTCGCATATGATATCGCTGCCTCCCCATTTGACCTATAAGAAGAAATGAAGGAATATTAGAATCAACATTAACATAAAGCTCAAGTGCTGTGACATGCGGTACTAGAGTGCAGTGTGTTTCCTAAAGTGGTGATTCCACCCCAGACAGACCAGAGCCCGGACTGAGGCCAGTATGAATAGTCTCCTTGGACTTTACTGCGGTAACTTCTTCTTCAGAATTGAAAGCAAGAGGATTGGTCGCAAACTCATCTGCAGTATAAAAGGTATCGGGCAAGGGAAGATTTCCTAAATCCCGATATATAGAGTTATCAACTATAGTCTTGTCCCCTAAAGGAATGACTGATGGTAACTCCTTTGGAGAAATTGGCCTTTCAGGAGTAGTTACGTCTTCAGGAGTGATATATTTATCTCTGTCCTTTTTAGCTATGTTCACCAGTTCGTCATCCTGAGTCGAAGGTGGAGAAGGAGAGTCCCTAAGAGGTACCGTGGGATTTTTCGAGCTATCTCCCGTCTCAGGAATAATATCAACTGAGGTATGTACATGTAAGGGCCTTCTCCATGCCCTATGCTATGGGTTATGGCAAGCAGATGGTGCCGATGCGGATATTCATCTACCAAACAATCCTTGATGGTCAAGAATTTTTGGTCACCATTAAGTAATTGATTCAGACGATCGAATTGTATTGGAAGCTTCTCTTGTGGAGGATTAGGAGCTGCAAAGAGAAAACAAGCAGCGATTAATAGATGTAAGATAAAAGCTGGAACTGAAACCCGAAAAAATATGAGTCTCTACTTGATTTAATCCATCTTTTGGCACACCCAGGTTGTTGCCTAATATAAAACCATTCGGGTTTTGGATCCCCAGCATTACTATTAAACGGGACGGTGAAAATTTCCTTTTGGCACCGATTCAAAATATACAAAGGACGGGGTGTCGTTATTTCGATGCTTGAAGTTGTAAAAGAAATGAGCATCTTCGAAAGTCTACTCTTCACCAAGAATTTTCTTATAAGCTATATACAGAGTGTACAAATAGGCGTAAGAGTTGGGAAGAAGCTGCATGGGGGCAATCCTTAATTATCTCAAGAAGTCAACAATAAATGATGGGGATGGAGGTATTGCTCCGACAAGGCACATCAATCTGGTAATGGCCATATACCCCTCCGGTGGATTATGAGGACGATTTGTTTTGGATGGCACCTCGGTATCTCTTCGGAGAATCCCGTGTTTTAAAAATATCCTGGCAAGTCTGTCATTATCAATCGTCGATTCGACCAAGTCTTTAGGCGATTCCAAGATAACTGCATCCCTGAATTCATAGGGAGCACGGTTATCTCCTACCCCTCCTACTTCCTCATCGGGAGAAACATCACCTCTAGAAGATGCTTCACTATTAAGAACTTCCATCTCGTAGTCTGGACCTTCACTATTCCATCCTGAATCTGAGGTGGAAGATACATCCTCGTTAAGTGGATTTTCAGATGATCTTGCAGCATCTCTTCTTTCCGCTAATCTAGACGAGCGTCTTTCTGCCACAGTTGCTAAGTTATTGAAGAAGCAAGAATGGGAGTTAGAGTAAAGTTTCCCGTGTCTCTCTATGCGTGTGTGTGTAAGCTAAAGTGTGAATACAATAACATGAAATGGCTGAGTAAAGAAATGCAGCACAAAGATGGATAATGCAACTGTGTATTTATAAGCAGTCCAAAAGTTAAGTCAGAGAGGCTCTATCTTAATTATACATAGAGGTATAAGTCACATTTAGTATTGATTGAGTTGATTATAGCATAATTGTTTTTCAAGGCACAGCATGGAGGATCGGATCAGTCATGCACTGTTGAATTGGATCGGGTCGGAGCATGCATTTCTAAAGCAAGTTGGGCTAGATAAGACATACTTGAGGTGGATCAGTTCAGAGCTCTGGATTGGGTCATATCGGATCGGTTCAGACAAACAATAAAGAGGATGGAACCAGCTATGGAATGGAAAACCCGTTTGGATCGGCTAACACCAGACCAAAACGATCTATCAATCCCTCTGAAAGCCAAGACCTATCCGCCCTGCCTATTATCATCTCTCCCGATCCGATCCGATGGTGTGTACCCTATCCCAAGCATCCTGATGACAACTGATCCACCTCCCACCGATCCCGTTCCTCTTTTATTTTCCTTCTTCATCTTCTCCATTCCTTCATTAATGCCAAGCCCACCTCCTTTAAGAAGCTTACTCATTTCCATAAACTCCTCCACAACGCAACATCTATGGACCAATATATCTAACGCTGACTCCGACCTCCTCCGCAACCATCTCGAGGTGGCGACGAGACCACTAATGACGATGGCTAGGGGATAGGAGGCGATGCGCTGAATTTGATGTGAAGACGAGAGAGATCTTTTAAATTATCCCAAAACCCAAACTAGATTCAGTTGAAACATAACTAATTAGAAATTGGAACCCCACCTGTTAATTCGAATTAAAGACTGAACGAAATTGCAAAATTTTGGGGTTAGGGTTTTTGCAGAGTGATGGGAGCAAATTAAAGTAAAGAGAAAGGAGGGTTTTAGCAAATTTATATAAAGTAAAGGAGCTTTTCGCATTCCCTGTGGGCCCCTAGTGATTGGCCGACCGCTGGAGGAGAAGCCTGCACCCCTTCAGCCTTGTGACACTTCACAGGCTAATTCCAAGCCGGACCGAATGAATGTGATATCCAAGAAACAAGTCAACATGCAAGACCCACTCAAAAGGCAATGTAGCAAATTAATAAGTGTATATCATAAGAGTTTACCTGAAATAGCCACTCGGACATCAAGCAAAGTTCTCAAAGTTATTCTAAGCAGCGGAAACAATTTGCAAATTGAATCGTATATATATAGACGACAAGAGATGTGACTTGATGAAGCAAGGCGTCTTTACGAGCGAATGGAAGCAACTATTCAGTGATTTTAATTTAGTAATCAATGGACAGACAATTTTGAAGCACACTCTATTTTTAATGGAAGCGCACTTCAAGGGGGAAAAATGTTAGCCTACTTTGTGAACTAGGCTACACAAAGTAAGGAGATCAATTATGAATGATGTTGACTAGAAGAACATGCACTTGAAGTCCAGATCGGATCGGAATATTGGATCGGATCGGAAACTCTGGCCAAGCCAAAACAGTGAAGAGCAGAAAGCAGAAGCGCTTAGACAGAATCAAACCGGATCAGATGCACCGATCCGCTCCTCCCCTCCAGCAAGCGTCCGATCCGAAGGAAAGCAACACCAGTTGCAGCGCATGGTCCCTAGAAATACGGAGCGGTTATACACCCACTCTCCCCACGTTCTCCCATTATCTTGATGCATTGTCGCCATCTAGTTCTCTCCGAACCCGGCTTTCATGGGATGAGTACCACGTACATCCGAACCGGGGCCATTCCAGGGGGGTTTTCCACCAATAAATACACCTCCAAGGCTCATTTGAAATGATCTTTTGGCATTTGCAGAGCTCATACTCCTTCACAAACCGAATTTCATCAAGATATTCAGATTACAATCATCTTTTAAAGCATATTTTAGAAGAGATTGAGTGAATTCATGTGTTATATGAGTGAAATTGATTAAGAACCATTGTTGTACTTGCATTCAAGTCATCAATTCAAAGAGTAGAAAGTGGACATAGCTTTCTAACGCTGAATCACTATAAACTGTGTGTTTCTTCTTTGTTTTTGATTTCATTTCATTAGAATTATTTCTGATTTGGGCGTTAGAGCCATTTTTGGATCTAGCAGGAACAATTTCGGGGTACATGATATGTTAAAAATGATATTTTAACAAAATGATTTTTACGAATGCTATCAAAAACATAGTAACTTAAATTTAAAATGAAAAATAACGTTATTATTCTTTATTTTGCGAAAGATCATTCATACTCTAAATCGTAATATGCTTAAATAGGAATATTGTTAGATAGGAAACATTAAAAGGATCCAAAACATTAAAAAATTCAGCATAAATAAACCATAAATTACATAATTTCATAAGTAACATATATGTAAAAAGATGAATATGAAAATCATAAGCATTGTAAAACATATACAAACATACAATATAGTGATTTAACATGCAAAATGTGAAATAACAAAAAATTGATATGGCTAGATTTGAGTTTTTTAATTATAGTTTAAGTTCAGGCACAAATTTAAATTTTAACCAAAAAAACTAAGATCTCGGACGATATTCCATTATTTCGTCTTAGTTGATATATCGTTCGATATTGCAATATCTCGGGTGATATATTCGAAAGGAGATTTAGATGATGTTTGCCGTTTCGTTTCGGATGGAGCCCAAAATTAGATATCGGAAGAGATCTCGGGGCGGTATTTGCGAGATTTGAAACAGTGTGCAAGATACATAAGCACTCGAATTAGGAGTAACTTTATTCAAGTAACCAAATTTTAATAAAATACTCAAAATGTAATAGTTAATCCTAACTTATATGCACTTTCAAATTTTTTGGATATATGTTCAGATGCCAACTAATCATGGAGAGCTTAAATTTTGTGCATAATTAAAACAACATGCGTTTAGAGATACAAAGCATGGCACTGGTATATGATACGTGGTTCACGTTTGTCAACACTACATGTGGTTTCAGGATTGCAGACAAGGTAAATAGGATAAACAATATTTTCAACTAGAGGCCATTTAAATAACTTCGTATGTGTAATAATACAGGTATATATATATATATACACACATATAAATCATATATATCTATATATCCATACACGTGAGGTATCCACATATATACACGATAACGAATTACGAATTGTGATAACATGTTAAGAGGCTTACCCATTAGTTAAATATTGAAGCCTGAAATGTACACACTAGAAAAATCATGTGCGCAATGCATGCGGTAACAAAATACCACAAATTTTTGAATATGTATCCAATAACAAATTAATGGTGGTCAATACTAAAGTCGTATGTGTTCCAGGTTTAAACAAGGCATGGTATACATATATATGAAAATATATGTAAGTTTTAACTAGTGCAATGCTGGGTTCCTATCATAACAAAGTGAGCAAACTAAAGTCTTCCTGAAAGATGTAATATCATATAAGACGGGCTTGCATACTATTTTAGCTAAGTCAGGCTACAAAGTATAAATATGAACATGCACTAAATAAAAGGTGCAAGTACCCATTATTAACTAACATGTAAGGCTGTGCATAAAGGAAGCACGCTATTTATGTGTATACTAGCAAACATGTATGAGATCACTAGGACAAATGTCATCAGTAAGTTAAGTAGCATTACCAATTTTACTCTCAGAGATTGACAAAATGAAACGCTACATGGTAGGTCTAGCTTTTAGGCTACATAGGGTGTATAAATGACAAATAAGAAAATGCACACATTCACCATAAGACATCAGGAAAAAAAATGAAAAAAACACCTAAGGAAACAAGGACATGCCAAAGAAAGGCACAATGAATGATCGTGTTTCACTTCAATGACTTGGACAATAAAAAATTAAATTAAAAACAGAAAAAAACAATGTGTACAATTACTTGCCGAGTTATCAAAGTACAGAACTTGAGAAACTTGTGCAACCACAAAGCATCACAAAGACAAAAAAGTATCATAGTTTGTAGCAACCCAAAATAAATTACAAACTCAATTCACAAGGGAACAAAACAACAAATTATGGAGGATAAAACTCAATATCTAGGCCATTAGTTTCATATGCAATTTTAATGACATTACATATTTGTAAATTCATGGTAATGTAAGATAACTGTATATGCTAGGTGCAACCCAAACAAGTCAGTGCAGCAAATTGTGCTGGTGTAAATGGTCATGCAGAAATCCAAGTAGACAAAGCAAGAAGGCAAAATGACTGGTTGCCAATAGTTGTCAGTCAAGTCCAAAACTTGATGGCAGTAGATAGTTTGACATCGAATGTCTGTTTTTTTAATTATATTTCAATTTATACTGATATCGATAAACTTGGATTAAAGTAAATTGTGAGTGAAAAACTCACCTTTAATCGACGAAGAATTTAGGGGCAGGTGATGTTTGGATTTCAGTATACTTTAATAATATCCAATTGTGAAACCTAGATCCAAATATGTAATCCATATTGATTTAATAGAGAACAAAACAGAAATAGATTAGCGGAAGTGCTGAATCCGTAGTTAATCATGGCAATACCTGAATCCATATTTAGTTGCTAAGAAGAAGATATAATTTGGTTTGGTCTTCCAAATTGACACAAACCCTAGATCTGAAATCAGCTCTCTGTTGAAAAGGTTAGAGAGTTGCTAAGCCTTGTGTAATTCAGGGACCATAACCCCTTATTCGAAGAGTTGGCGTTTTGTAATTCGGCCCTTCAACAAATTATAAAATGCCCCGGTATCTACACATTAGGCCCATGAAAACTTAAACTTTAAGCCGATTAATTCTAGTCTAAAATTAGATCACTTTAATTAGGCTTTACACCAAAATAGCACAACACATTTTATTTTACATATGTGACCCCATTTTCGAAATATTCCAACAATCTCCCCCTGAGCCACATATGAAATAACCTTAAAATATGTTTAACTTTATGAGCTCCAAAATTTGCTATTTATAACATATGGTGTATCTGAAACAATCTCGTCCATTAATTGTGTTGACAAAGGATCAAAGCGGCATTCGTTACATTTATCATAACTAAACCCATCAATGGTCACATATATGTCAATACAATCAAATGACATGGATCAATCATGGATGCATAGCATGGAAATTATATGAAATGTGATCTATGCATGTCTATTTCCAACTGGTCCTTTTTTAGTGAGATCAAATGTTTAATATTTAAATAGCCTGAGCGCAAAGAAAAATTCATTACTTTATTTTTGATCCAAAAAAGAACTTGATATGCATATATCTGTAACTGAAGTATAGAGCAATGAGTCATACGACAATACTGAATACAAACTCCCCCTGAACCAAAATATTCTTACATAAAAGTTACACCAATTGAGCTACATGCTCATGAAGGACCTTAGGTGATAACCTTTTGGTAAGCGGATCTGCCATAATGGAGTTTGCCTAAGTGTGCTCTATGAATTACAATATATTTTGCACTCTTCCCTTATTGGAAAATAATATATTCTTTACTATCACAATATTACTTGGTCTTTCAATTCTTTATCTATAACTGGAGTCTTGTGACAAAATTTCATTATTATTTTCCATATTTGGATGTCTTATAATTAACCAAAGACGATATTTTCAAAATGGCGAAAAAGACTAAATGACACTTTTCCCATATACAGTTTCACCCATAAAATATATTATCATTGGTAGAAGTGGATCTTTTATAGTAGTGACATCCAAAATATCCGGATCGTAATTCTTTATGATCTACACCCGATCCGTTCTTTTATCTATGAGCATGTAATCTTTTATTTTGTCTTTTAAAGATATATCATAACCATTTTGGCTACTAAATCATTGATCCACTTTTAATATCAGTAAAGTATCTGCCAAATAATACACGCATATCCATATGTGTATATACATTAGTTTGCATTAGAATTCACACTGCAAATGCATGAGAAATCTTTTACATTTCTTTAATTTCAAGAATGGTAGCATTTATATGTTTGGTAAAAGAAGAACAACTGAATTGCAGTTTACATACCAAATCTTTTAAGCATTTACCTTCCTAATTCTTTTGTAATAATCCAAATATCACCCCCATGAACAATAATGGTGTATTTGAATCCCAATTACAAAAGACTAATCCATAAATGAGTTTCTTAAGTAGTTTCACCAATGTCTCCATTGAGAAACATTACTTTAATCTCCATCACATAATGCTCAAAAGTACAAAATGCAGTAAGCTCCAAAGCGATCGATTCTAAAGAATCGTTTACTAAGTCCAAAATGAAACATTCTTTAAAGTAAATAAAATTTCCTTTTAATAATAGTGATTTCAATAAAGGTGCCTTATAAAATTCAATATTACCCACTTGATCCCTTTTGGCTTTGAATAGTTATTCATAACCAATAATCTTATTACTTAAGTTAGAGGGAGATTTCAAACTTTATTATCCATATAGATTTATGCTATATGTTCATTTCTTAAATCCATATTTTAAATTAGTACCTTACATGGATTGATGTAAGTTCATAGAATCATCTTTAGCAATCCATTATTTATCTTTATGAAGAAATACTACACAATAATCTGAAATAGCATTTTTACCCATTTAGCTGGATTTCCATAGTAATCTGGCGTTTTGAGGTTGTTGAGTTTGTTTTCTTGAAATAGTAACCTTAGCTTATAGAAAAAATTATCTTCAACATCGTCTTATTATGGTTCTTAATTTACTTCTTCCTAATAAAAGAAAACAAATCGTAAACTTTAAGCAAAGAAGCAACCGCAGTTGAATCAAAGATAATGATTCTCTTTAAAGACAATGATATTACTTTATTTCTCCCCCCAAACTCAACATCCTCAAAATAACTATTGCAATTCCCGCTTTAAAACTTTTCCTTAGTATGGGTTCATAAAAAATTAAAAACTTTAAATCCCTTAGAATATCAATAAAGCATTTTCTATCTTTATGATATCTCAGTCTATAATTCCTCAGTAAACTGAAACAAAAAATTATATTAGTCACCAAAACAAAATTTGAGATATCATTACATAAGTTATTTAGCATAAGTAGCCATAACTTATATGAGCTTCAATTACATAAGATTTTGAATTTATTCATAAATTAACATTCCTATTTCTTGATGAACAATAATAACCTAATATGTTCACATTAGAAATATAAAACCTAAATCTGTCTAAATGACAGCATAAAAAAATATCAAATAATTCCAAAAAATTTGACTTAAATCTCAATAATAACTATAAAGTATCAAGTATATTTTACTTTATATGTCTGTATATCTCATTAAAGAAACAACTATAAAAAAATATTCGTATGTTATTTCTTTTCTTTGAGATCCTTAGCGACTTCTTAATCCTTATTCATACATTCATTTACAATGTATATCAAATGAGTACCTTTCAATCATAAAAGACTTCAATCTCTATTTTAATTACCGAAGCGCTAAATTAGCCCAATAAGATAACATATTATTCTTAAAATAATTTTAATCTTTAAATGAATATACTGAAGATAGCTCCAAAAGTAACAATAACTTGAGCGTCTTTAGCTTTTGAAACAATATCTTTTTCCATATAGTACTCATTTATATTACTTTTACTTTTACTTTATGTAATCAAGCACCACAAAGAGTGCTTGATTTCCCTTATTGTTTTCACAAAAACCGTTTCCATTCTCAGTAGATAACCTATCAAAAAATAGGTATCGTTTATATAGTCCATCCTTGAAAAGCTTCTGAAGTATTTACTTAATGATCATTTAACTCTTGCATTTGAATTATATCACCTTTCAATATTCTTCATAACATTATAAGAATATCTAGCCGTAGTAGGGCTGTTAGTAACCCTCCTAATTACAAGAGCCAAATCTATAAAGTCAAGAACAAACTATATGCTCTCTTACAAATCCTTATATTTATCCCAAAACAAGAAGGGAATATTCTTTAAATTGGCAAATAATTCACATAAATTAGCTGAAAGTGAACAAAAATAAAATTTGGATTGACCGTACATGCTCATAGCCAAATATTAACCATAGCAAATTCAAATAATTGATAAGTCCCTTCTCAAGAAACCTAATACACACTAATATCAAGCCTTTGGATAGTAATATTAATTGTAAGTGGTACTCTTGTTGTAATGATCAAACACTGACAATAAATTCAAGTCAAATAACAACCTTCCTTTGGGCCAATTAATTATTCACTCGAAAAACCTTATAATTGTCACGTATTTATCATCACACTTGTGTAAGCGATTCGGCCAAATATTAGTCTTCCTTTGGGCCGGCTAATACTCACATGAACAACTACACACAAATATCAAACATTTTCATGAACCACTAAAATATAGAGGTCACTTTGGTGACATATTATTTCAGTTAATTCACTATGTATGTAGGATATTTACGGTTATAAAGAGACATCAAAATTATATTTGAATTTATCCTTAATATATGTACTATATATTTTGAGTGTTATAAAACACTTTGCTTTAGGTCCATATGACAACTGAAATATCAGAAATTATAACCATAGCACAACAGATTTTTAATTTTAGTTGTCATAATCTTTTACTTTAGGTATGTGTTTACATTCATGACAGCGTAAATAAATTACATAATAAACATCTTTGATGAATATCGAAATTAAGTGCCATACTAAACGAATATGGCAGCTGTGATATATCAAAGCGGTTCACATTATTAAACTACTTCATGCCATGTGTGGTGACAACCCAGACAATGATTTATAGAATGTACAATTCTATATGCCCTTTTATATGTAAACCATTACACTTTTATAACACATGAGGCACAAGGCCATGACCATATATTTTCATGCGCAATGAAACTTATAATAAATCATTGAAAACTGCAGTTTTTGCACTGCAAGTAACTCTTGAACCTTTTCTTTTAATAATGTGATTATCAAAACTAACAGTAAGAAAACTGCGCCGTCTCCGTATAACCCGTACACCTCAAAATTTGAAGTGATAAAAGTTAACTAACCTCTAGAAAAATTTGGCCGCACAACAATATATATATATATATATGTATGTATATATATATATGTATGTATATATACATACATATATATATATATATACATACATATATATATATATATATATATATATATATATTCACCTGACATCAATTTGTAGCATCACATGTTAACTAAATAATGTATCCAGAAATGTGTCCATCAGGTGGGTAAATGTACCATAATAAGTTTGCCTACTTGAAAAATTGACTAGGTCCTTTTGTTGACTATACCAACACTTCATAAGTTAAAAATAATATAATAAAATATAAAATTGATGACTATGTCCTTTTGCTGAATTAAAGTGCGGTAACATATACCATTTAAGCCAAAAGATTCATAGCTGCTTATCAACATAATTACCTGGTCAAAACTAAAGCCAAATCCTCCTTTTTTTTAAAGTACACAACAAACCGTGACTGCATGAACTGATTAAAAAAAAATCGCATCGGTCTTGCCTTGCAGCATGTAATAACGTATTAAAAAAAACTTTTTTGAAACTTAACTTTATTCTTTTGTTATTGACTCTTAATAATGCAACGGAAGCATACTTTATGAAAAAGGAAGGAAATCAAAATAGTGAAACCACCGAGCAAGGCAGCGATCCAAGATTTTAGGAAATCAAGGCCAGTATTTATAAATAAACATTTTCCAGATCTCGGATCAATTTGAATAAATAAATTTAATGACTAAAATTCTAAACTTCTCAATTAAATCAATTATGGTTTGCTCTAATACCACTTGTTAGGATTCAAGTATACTTTAACAATATCCAATTGTGAAACCCTAGATTCAAATATGTAATCCATATTGATTTAATAGAGAACAAAATAGAAATAGATTAGCGGAAGCGAACCTGAATCCGTAGTTAATCATGGCAATACCTGAATCCATATTTAGTTGCTAAGAAGAAGCTATAATTTGGTTTGGTCTTCCAAATTGACATAAACCCTAGATCTGAAATCAGCTCTCTATAGAAGAGGTTAGAGAGTTGCTAAGCCTTGTGTAATTCGAGGACCATAACCCCTTATTTATAGAGTTGGCATTTTGTAATTCGGCCCTTCAACAAATTATAAAATGCCCTGATATCTACACATTAGGCTTATGACAACTTAAACTTTTAGCCTATTAATTCTAGTATAAAATTAGATCACTTTAATTAGGCTTTACATCAAAATAGCACAACACATTTTATTTTACATATGTGACCCCATTGTCGAAATATTCCAATAGGTGACAGAATTGGGTTGCTTCAATGGTGGTGGTAGGTGACGGTTTTGGGGTCTCGGAGTTGAGTGCGGCAAAGAACTATAGGCTTCGATTTTTAATACATGTAGAAAGAGAAGCTTTAGGTTGTTAACAGAAGGAGGAAGAGATAGGAAGAGGGAAGGTGAGGAGAGAGAATGGGTAAAATGAATGTGAGGAGGGCTAACGTGAAGAAAACTAGAAGAAAAAGGGAATTTATATAAATATGAAACACATGCTTATGTCTTGGAAATAAAGGTGAAGGGAAAGGAGAAACGTATGACGTTGAATAAACGAGATAGATGGATTTCGAAATTAATGGGGGGTTACCAAATTCTAGAATTAAAGTGTGACATATAGAAAGAACACGCTCCCAAGAAATCAAGGTAATGCATACTGATTCAAACATTTTGATATTGATTTTTTTATATATAAATTTGTATCTTAAAAAAAAAGCACATGCCCTGTGCAAAAATGACACACCACTAACACTGCCATTTCTGCGCGCTTCAGACACAAAATAATTTACTTGGAACAATAATCGTTCAAGTTTTTCAAAATGAAAAATAGCATTATTCTTAGAATTTAATCTAGTATTTTTGTTTAAAATTCGTTCAAGTTTAGATATTGTTTTATTCGTAGCGATTTATTAAATATTTATGTAGATTAACGTGAATGGAACAAATTTGCATATTTTTTCACGAAATTTATTTCTACCCTAAGTCTCAGTAGACGCATCTTGAATAATTAATTTTAGATTTTTATTTTTATTTTATGTTTTTATTATTATTTGAGATATATTGTTTGCCACTACCGCAAATAATCGTCAAAAACTGGTTCAAACAATGCAATAAAACATGGACGTTTTCAATATAAAATTGTTTTGATCACTTTTATATGAAATAATAAATCGTAAAGATAAACGTTTCATTATAAATCAATTTTGTATTTTAATTTCCAAATAAATACATTCTAAATTAAATTTGTCATTTAATTCTTATTATAGACCACTTTAAATTCAATAATTAAATTAATTCAATAACTTAAATGATCGAAATATACGGAATGTTATAATCTCCCTCACTCAGAACTTTTTGTCCTAAAAAAGGGACGAAATAAGGAGATATACCTTTGATATGCATATCAATTACGATTGTTTGTTCGGACACAAAATTTTGTTTCCAATTAGGATTGTTAACTGGATTACCCTAGTACGAGGTTCTAATTCGACTTCTTGATTAATTTTTTTTATCATTCTTACATAACTATAAACTATGATAGAAAATTTCAGTTTCACATAAAAAACTCTTGTCAGTGTCCGTCATCGAGAATCGAGCAAAAAATTCAATTTAGAATTGTTAACCCTGTTAGTATAACGCGGTTCAGAAAATAATACTACGACTATGTAATAAAGCACAGATCAGTTCTTAAGTATTTGATGGATCAGAGAAGTCTTGTATAGATGGATCGGTCAAATGCTTTAAAACCATGGATCAGTTTACGCATAGATATGGGGCGTGAATACGTTTTCCATTGATACTCTATGGGCTAGATAAATTAACTTTTGCATGGCGTTACGTACATATCATAAGTAAAACATGGATCGAGCTCGTGCATTTTATAACATGATATGTGGATCGTGTAAGCTACCTCCATG
The DNA here is from genome assembly GCA_030737875.1 of Allium sativum. NCBI lineage: Eukaryota > Viridiplantae > Streptophyta > Magnoliopsida > Asparagales > Amaryllidaceae > Allium > Allium sativum. The sequence goes on along the minus strand of CM060923.1, from coordinate 532,183,086 downwards.
CACTATGAATATGGGTCGTTAAATTATGGAACGCTCATCCTTGTATTAATCGGCTCAGAAAGAAATGTGCATCCGCATGAATATGTATTGAGTCATAGGCCAACTTAGATGAATGCGGTATTTTATGTTATGACAAGAAACCAGATGGGTCGACTGTTATTATAGAGATAGCTAGCAAGAACATGGTTCGTTCGTAGTCAGCTCGTTCATAGTCGGGTCGTCCATCTGTCATCTCGCTAAAGTCTCATGTCGTTCATGATAGTTTGGTCGTTTCTTGTGCACCACGATATGAGTCGGGTCGCCAAACGACCCGATTATATGTGCACATGATTTTTAGCCTCTCCACTCCAAATCACTCTAGGACCACTTCTATAAATACGCCCGCACTTCCTATATGAAAGGGATCGATTTCTCCAACCACGAAGTGCTGCCATTTTCATTTCTAAAGAACTCCAGACCATTCTAACCTTCATTAAACCTCTTCCAAGCTCCGATTCAACATCTTAATTATCATGAGATCGTTAAAGATCGTCTAAATGCTCAATTGTTGAAGATCTACTCCAACAATCGTCGCGATCAAAGAGATCTAATCATTTCCATGGTGAAATCTAGAGAATCAAGAGATTAAAAAGAAGAAGTAGATAAAATTGTTGTAAAGAGCGAAAATGAGCAAAGTTATAGAAATTATGTACCTTTAACATTGAGAATGATAATTAAATCTCTCTTCAAAGTGGACGTAGGTCAGATCTAAGCCGAACCACTATAAATCTCTGTCATTTTACTGCTTTTGTGGTTTCCCGTATTCCAGATCTATATTGTTTGAAGGTTTGCTCACACTTTTCATTGTGTCAGTGTTCCATTTTTGACAGTAACATTTTTGGCGCCCACCGTGGAGCCACATCCATATCCAAAGGTCATGTGCTTTGTGGGGGATGTCAAAGTTTGAAGCCTGCTTTTTTTGATAGATTCTCGATGTCTAAAATCCAGGCCCAATGAATTTTTTTTCTTCAAAGTTCAAAAGCTTGTTTGAGATAATAGCTCCACCGAAGAAAGCTGGAAGCAAGTCCGTTAGAGGAGGTTCTGATAATGCTTCTAATGAAGATATGACACAAACCAACCGCCTTGAAGTTGGCTAAATTTCGGTAGGCGGAGATGGTGTAACTAAAGATGAGTTGGACGCAGTTGTTGCCAATTTGAATCAACAGATGAAGGATTCTAATCAGGCTTTGATAGACAACATAACTTCTCTTATTATCTCTCAAGCGAATCCAGCACCTCCTCAAAGAGCCCATTTCGACTTTGAGGAGAATGCGAGCTCATCGGATTTTGATCGTAATCACAATATTAACAGGCAAGATCTTAATAGTTGGGTGAGCGATAAGGACGAGGCTAATGTTGAAGACTCAAAGCCAAAGGCTAGAAATCATTCCGATAGAAATAATACTCGCAAGGTTGCTAGTCCCACCAAGGGGCACCTCCCCATGGTGAAGGTACAAGGCCTCAATCTTCTAACCGCGATCGCTCGCCAAGACGACCTTTTGACAAAGACATTGAAGTCTGCCCTTTGGAACAACACAACACTGAGGAGTACATCTCAGACATGATAAAACAAATCATCAAGGATAGCATAGCTCGCAATGACGATGAAAGGGAATGGGATTTTTCTCCCAACAAAAATCCATTCATCGAAAGGATCCATAAAGCAGAGTTCCCGAGAAAGTTCACTCCTCCTACTTTGCCTCCCTACAGCGGAACTGATTCTAACTTCTTTCTGTACAAGTACGAATGGCACATGAATGCAGCAAAGGCAACAAACGAGATCAAATGTTTATACTTTCCTTCCTACTTGGAGGGTGTGGCACCGCAGTGGTTCGCGAAGTTGTTGCCTAAGTCTGTAGATCAGTTTGCTGACTTGACCAAGAAGTTTAAAGAGCAGTTCAGGCTACAATCTACGAAGGCCAAAGATGTTGTATCATTAACATCAATGGAGCAGAATCCGGGGGAATCTATTAAGGATTTTCTCAATTGATTCAATGATGCTTTGCCCGAAGTGGGGAATTTGGAGCCACGAATGATCCTAATGTCTATCATCAGTGCTATAGACAAGAAGAGTGAGTTTGGGAAATGGATAAAAATGAAGGAACCAAACATGCTCGAGAAATTCTATAAGAAAGCCGAGGAGTTCTTCAGAGTTTAGGAAGATCCTTCTATCCAGATGTTGCTGAAAGCAGTGCCATGGAAGATATGAAAAACAATGATACTCAAGGTGACGGGATGAATGCCAGAGCTCTGAAAAGGAAAAATGAGGAAACGGGAAAGGGGAGAATGGTAAAAAAAGATTCCTCTTTATCAAATCCGAAGAGTTAACTCCTCTAAATGATACCCCGAAAAACATCTTCTTTGCCAGCAAGGATGTAGATATTATTCGACTCCACAACCAATGAAAGTAGACAATAAGGCAACTAGTTCTGGAATGTTCTGTTGCTACTACAACTAGCCTAGTCACGATACTAATGAATGCAGATACTTAAAGAGCCTGACTGAGAAATTGATTAAAAAAAATAAGCTGCAACAGTATGTGAAAAAGGCCACCAACAACTAATACCTCTTCAACCGCTCAGTGACGAGTTCAAGCTAATGATGGTTGATAGATTTCAAATGTTCAGAGCTAGGAATAATGACCATTCATGTCAACTCTTTGCTAAAAACATTTTTCATTTTTTACAAAAGTTTTTGTAATTATTTCTTATAAGTATAACCGACCATGACTGGCGGCATTGTATTCAAACATTTACTATTTCCGCTATTGATAAAGCTTGCACTCAATCAACTTTTTACGATTCCTTGCAAAATTATATCGCTAGCTTAGAATTGCATGTTTCTAAAATTTATTTAATAGTGCAGGCTATCCAAGGAGCGCTTGCTTCCTCACAGTTCGACAAGACTGGGTGAACCTTTTAACACATCCCGACAATGATAGCTCAAGTGTCGAGCGCTACAAGCATCTTTCCACACATAAGCGAAGATGTAATGCACCGCCTTGTATATCAAAAGGAGGGAGGGTCACTTAAGGTCAAACGACAAGGAAAGGAGCAAGCAAAGCAATCAACAAGATCGCCAAAGCCAGATTGACTTGACCCGATTACGAAAAATGTTGAGTGAAAGTAAACGTCTTCCTCACGGTAAGGCACCCAGTCGAATCTCCGACGCCATTACTCGACCAGATGAGATGAACGTCGGGGCTAACCAATGTCTTCCTTACCGAAGGCAAACCAAATGGCTTCCTCACGCGAAGGCGCCCAGTCGAATCTCCAACACTATTACTCAGCTGGACGAGATGAACGCTGGGGAAACCCAATGTCTTCTTATGTGAAGGCAAACCAAACGTCTTCCTCACGCGAAGGCGCCCAGTCGAAACCCCGACGCCATTACTTGGTCGGATGAGATGAATGCTGGGGCAATCCAATGTCTTCCTTATGCAAAGACGAAACCAGAAACCCTCCCTACAGCCGAAGGTCCTCAGTCGAATCTTTGACGCCATTACTTGGTCAGATGAGATGAACGCTGGTCAATCCAATGTCTTCCTCACGCGAAGATGAAACCAGAGTGAAGGACCTCAGTCGAATCTCCGACGTCATTACTTGGCCAGATGAGATGAACACTGGGGCAATCCAATGTCTTCCTTACGCGAAGACGAAACCAGAAATCTTCCTCATGTGAAGGTCCACATTCGATTCTCCGACACGATTACTTGATCGGATGAGATGAACGCTGGGGAAATCCAATGTCTTCCTTACACGAAGACAAAACCAGATACCTTCCTTATGTGAAGGTCCTCAGTCGAATCCCCTACGCCATTACTTGGCCGGATGAGATGAACGCTAGGGCAATCCAACGTCTTCCTTATGTAAAGATGAAACCAGGAACCTTCTTTATACAAAGATGCTTAGTCGAATCTCCTACACCATTACTTAGCCGGATGAGACGAACGATGGGGCAATCCTACGTCTCCCTTACGCGAAGACGAAACTAGAAGCCCTACTTACTGAAAGATACCAAGTCGAGTCTCTGATGCCATTGCTCGGTCGGACGAGACGAACACTTTGATAAGCTAAAGTTTTCTTTATGCCAAGTCAAGTCTCCAACGCCATTACCAGTTGGATGAGATGAATGTTGGAATAAACCAAGGGCCTCCTTGTGTGGGGGCATTCAACCTAGTTTCTCTGAAGTCTGATTTATTAGGTTGGAAAAGACAAGAGTTGAATTAGGAGTAAGACCTCTCCAAAGCAGAAGCATATTATCAACTACTAAAGTCGGGTTTCCTAGATATATTTGCAAGCTCAGAAACTCTAAATAAGCTAGTAAAAGCAGAAAAACTTTGCCAACAAATCTAGTGTGACAATTTGAATTAAGGAAATTCGACAAAGTTGATCACATTCTTCTTAAGAAATTCGTGATGACCCATGGTATAGGGGAAACACAACGACATTAAGATTGGAGAATGTTCAGAAAATATACCATGGGCTCATCACGACATCACTAAGAAAAAGATCGACTCTCACTTTACAAAGAAATAGATGCACTTGAAGGTATATGAGCCAAAGTGTACAGCAAACAAGAGTTCTCATCTTGAGAAGCATGGCAAAAGGTCCATGCGTTAGAGAGTGGGGAATCTGAAAATTTGACAAATCGATATGACTCGATTTATAAACAAAGCTCATTGCACTGATGAAGTTCAACCTTGGAAATCCAACTGGTTAATGCCGACCAGTTGCAAGCCTCAGAAATGGGTAAAGGTGAATACATCGGTCATATCGTATTGAAAGCAATCTCTTGTGAGAATGAATTCCTTCTCTAAGCAAACCTAAAGTCCCTCTTCACAAAAGCTTCCTCATTTGCTAAGCTCCAATCGTAAATAACTCGAATAACCCAATGGTATTCTACTTCAAACCAGAGGATAAGCAATGCTCAAAAGACTACTACGCTAACATGGCATATCTTGAATCCAGTAGAGTAGTAATGTTTCCCAAGGAATTGAAGCTAATGTCCATTAATGGTGTCAATATGAGATACAAAAAGAAGATTGAGAAATAGTCATGCACTGGGGCAAGCCGTTGTGTACTCGAGATTCAAATTTTTATATAGCCCGGGATGGACCATGATATCAAACGCTGTTGGATGAGACAACGATACCACGAAGCTGCAATAACTAAAAGAGCATCCCAAAACACATAGAAAATCGATATATGAGCAAAAGCAATTCATTTCTATACAGCGTTTGAATTCCAAGACCTATCTCCAAGACTCACAGTTCCCAGGATGGATGCTACAAAAGTATAATGTAAAATGCCAACTTAGTACATCTTGTTAAGTGATGCACATAAGCCACTTAGCTTCCCGAAAATCCCGTGGTCATTGTCACGCAAAAGGATTGGCGGAGAACATGAGTCATGCTGACTCGGGCATCGCTAATAATTGTCTGAGCCAGACTTGACCTAAAAATTTCATCAGACTAGTGGGCAGGTATGCACATTCCATATATATTTAATTTTATGCAGTAATAGTTTAAAAGATAATGCTTAGAATTCATAGTCCAAAACACAGGCTGACGAATCTCAAGTGTCATAAACAAGAAAACGAAGTTGTTTTCCAATGTAAATTGCATCTAGTGAGTCACAAATTCTCAGATGAAACAGTCTTACATTGATAACACATTTGAGTTTGTAAATTGTTTCTATGATCTATTTCATTTTATTGAACTAACTCGTTGTCGTCTTGAGAAATCAACAACGAATTCACCGTAAAGTCCACGCAAAGAGCTCTTCGTCACATGTTTCCTGGATGGGCACACATATCAAGAGAAACTGTCCAATAAATTTGAAAACAATGTTGGACAATTATTCATCGAAACGAGGCAAAAGGATCTAAACGATTCGAGTGTGCATCATCAACTTGCTCAAAAGCCATGTGCAAATTCAATTTCCAATTCCAATTTCTGAACCCAACTATGCTACTGCCGCAAGCCTAAAAATGAACAATAAGCAAATCCCTCTTTCCTTGTTGATTTTGCTTCCGAATCGGGAATGCCAAACTGAGTGTACGCTTAATTAAAAACATATTGAGTTAGAACAGAATGACATCTTTCAGGCAAATTGTCAAGAAGATGAGAAACAACCAAAGGCTTTTTCGTTTACAATCCAGAAGTAGCAGTCGCCTTAACCTCAAAAACTCAAGCTGAAGCCCCAATTTAAGTAGAAGTACTTTCCTTCCCAGAACGATAACTAGTCGTCTGCCAGGTATTCACTTTGCACATGGAATATCGTTTTCAAACAAATAACTGGTACGCGTTTCATAACACGAGAACCATCGTACAAAAATTATACAAGTCATATTAAAGCGAAGCTTGAAATCCACATTTGGCGTGTGTCAGTTAGTTGATCTCAAGCTTCGCTGTAAGCTAGAACTAAAGGGTCGTATATATATAGGTAGTGTTTGACAAGTTATAAATCTAACTGTTGAACAAAATAGTCTTATGAAGGCATGTCATTCAGTTCTAGTCTTGAAATTCGCTGTAATATGTTTTAATTAACTAATCCGTTATCGATGTGGTCGGTCGATGATGAATTATAAGTCCTAAAAGTTGTGCAAACACTTGATTTAATTACAGAACAGGTAGCATGAAGACCACGTATTCAGTTTGCAAGTTTTAAAGCTTGGGTCGTTTAAATCTTGAGTCGCTGATAGGGTGAGTCATTGGATAACCATAAGCCAAGAAAGTGCATTGCCATCCCCAGAAATCATGTCGGTTCAGCAACCCAAAAGCTCTGGTCTTTCAACGACCCGCACAATCAGGTCGTCAAACAACCCGACGTTTCAGGTCGTCTCCCGACCCGATGGCGATGGGTCGCCCAAGCTTCATACGTGCATCAAAGGCGAGCGCTCAACCGACGAAAGTTGTGTGCAATCATTAGCATGGGCAAGTGCAAATCTATATCAGTGCGTATGATATCCAGAAAGTGACTCATCAAAAAATTGTGTACGATCAGTACATGGGTCTACAATGCAATATGTCATTATTTATGCTGATCGGAAGGAAAGTTCACCAATAAATTCTAAGTGCTTGACATCAAATATCTTGGCAAAATAGTGATCAAAATATAAGATCAGGCGCAAGAAGCTTTTCAAAAATACTCATACACTACTACAATATAGCGATTCATCATATGGACGACAAACGCTATATTCAAATTTTCATTTTTGAAGCTTAGGATCATTACCAACAAAATCAAGTCGCAATCATATAGTGGCATAAAAAACGGCTTAAATACGAAAATGCTGTAACACAAAATTTCAAGCAATGAAATCACCAAATTCGTTCAGGGTTAAAGCTCGAGCACAAATGTCAGTTAATTACAGACTAATGGAATCCAAATCCACGGATAATTCATTACATCAGTGCGATAAAGCCAACCATTAAAGCCAAAAATCAACACAGCGAGTTTCAAGCCACAAATTCACTAATAACAAGTACGAAATCATAATCCAAGACTGAATCAAGGTACAAACTACCAATCCAATCAGATCTGAGTTCGAAAGAAAGGTGTAAAATCAGTGCAAACTTTTAATCACTTAAATTCAACCACGCAAGATTCGAGTCAAGACCACAAAAAAATCTGATTCAAGGCATCGAACCTAGTTAACCGGCTTTTTGATCTGGTTCCCAAAAGTACACAAGACACACTCGACTTAACACACCGTGTGGAACTAAAGCCAAAAGGGGCAATTAGGAGCGAAGGAAACATGATGAAGAGGGATCACGCCAACAAAGACCTCGCGGAACCCTAAACATATATTCATGCAGCCTTCGTGCGACCCATGAAGTGAACTTCGTAACCCGGGAGATGCGAATTTCGCACCCCCTAGGGGTGCGAAATTTGCACCTAACAGGGTGCGAAATATGCACCCAGCAGGGTGCGAATTTCGTACCCCAGGAAGCATGAATTTCACACCTCCGTGGGGCGTGAATTTCGCACGCACGTGGTGCGGAATTTCGCAACTACGAGGTGCGGGATTTCACACCCACAAGGTACGGAATTTCGCATCCTAGGCCCAGGTGCGAATTTCCAACTTGTGCAGGCTCCAGGTGCGAAATTCTGGCATGTGCAGGCTCCAGGTGCAAATTTCTAGGTGTGGTCCCCTATTTCTACCTAATCTGACATACTCCTACCTACTCCCTTTCCTACAAATACCCTATGACTTCACACTTGAAAGGGGTTGGAATTTGAGACCTTGGGACCTCTAAAGAGCTCCATTAATGGCATTTCCCCTTTGAGGAAGAAGAAGGGCAAAAGTGACCATTTCTTAGTACATTAAATATATGATAATTATGGCATCATATATGACAATTATGAGATAATGTCTTAGAGATGACATCATATAGCCTTAGAGATGACATCATATGGCTTTGAAATGAATGTAATGGATGTCATGAGAGGGTCTCAACCTTGTAAACTTTTATGATCAATAATATTCCAATAATGCTTCAAAGTGGACATAGGCCCTTCACGAGACCGAACCACTATAAATCTCACGTGTTATTTTACTGCCTTCCACTCTTGTCTGTGCGACCAAATTAACTATTCCTAGTAATTGGAATCTTTGGTGTTTACGACATTTTTTGCCGTCAACATTTGGTGCTTTCACTGAGAAGGCTCGAATTTTGCGCCTTTGTCGCACATTGTCATCTCGACCCCAGACGAGCTTGAGATTCCTTGCTAAACCTGTTGTCGAGTCTGCTCACGATGGCAAAGTGACCAAAGAATGCAATGGTCGGCTCTTCAGCCGCAGCCGAGGCCGGTATGTCCCGACAACCTCAACCGACGAACATCCCGACCACTAATGAAACCATCCCTCCTATTGTGGACCCCGAAGCGCCCGTAACACAATCTCAAATCCATGCTCTTAATGAAAATTATGAGAATACAACGGTCGAGCTTAATCAAGCGTTAAGGAATAACATCGACCTTACGTGACAAATTCAAGAAAGTCAGCACATCATCGCTCGACTTCAATTAACTCGGAACAATGCTCAACCCCGAACAACTATCTCGGAAACTTTCTTTTCCGAGTTGAGGGGACCACATCAAAGGAGGAGGTTTAGTCTCATCAACAACGCCGCCGCCCGCCCCCAATGCCCTCCATTACGGTAATGGCAATGGCTACGCCAACGACAATGGGAACGGGAACGGCGACCAAACTACCATCACATATTGCGAGGGGGCACAGTACCGAGACCTGTAACGACCCGGAAAAATGCGATCTTGGTTATCCGATATATAACACATATCGAACATCTAAGGATCGAAAATAACCGAATAGTTAATGAAAGAAATTAGAGGGTGAGGAATGATAAGATAGAAACTTAGAATAGAAGAAGAACACAACATCAGAGTAACACGAACCTCGCAACGGAACGAATAACATATAATATATATAACATAACTTGAAATATACATCATTATCAAAGTACAGCACTTACAACACAGCGGAAATAAACTATAGCTATATGATTCTGAAGCCTCCTGCTCCAGCTCTTCAAGTATCTGTAAATTCCGACTACTTGACTGCCCGTACAAAATTGGGCACCCAAGAGTTTAGGGAAACAAACAAATAAACTCCGGGTAAGTCATGAGACTGGTGTGAGTAAAACATTTTAAAACAGCTTGAACATGTAAACGATATCTCATAAGACCACACCGTATAACGGAACGGGTTTTTCCCTTATGAGAATCCAAATTATCTTTATATCAAAAACCTTTTGATATTATAATAATGTCTATCAACCACAATATAATAATCATCTAGCAGAAACGTTTTCATCTCACGTTCTACATATATAGTATACAATCAAAACCGCAAGCACGTATTGGGTAATGGATTTCCAACTATGATAAGGTATGGAACCACCTTTCGCTAGTGTACCTCTAGAAAGGAATACACTGGGTTCAACAAGAACATCTAGCAACCCAGCTACACATGACCGACCACTCATTTCGCTTGAGTGTATCGAATGTATATCACCAACGGTTGGGATCAGCAACCGTTTCCCGAATGAGACAGCATCAACAATAGATTTTTAGAAATAAATGAAACTCTAGATCAAGTGATTATACACCCTACTTCGGAGCGACCGACTTAGCCATGCTGCCTGCCCGATTTCTGTCATTTACCGGTTGATGAGGCTTGAGGTTACGCCTTATCATCACATCAGATTCACTTCGAATGCCACATTGTCAGATCCATCGAAAATCACTAATTGACGTTTACAATAGTACATTACGTGTTAGCTAAAGATGTTTCCTTCTCCGCTTCCACTCTTGGTACGGTTGAAGAAATCAATGTACGTGACCTTTTTGGAAATACTCTGTCAGGCATTCATCCATACAAGTCATCCAGGAATAGGATGAACCGAAGGCACTATTCAATACATCCATCTTAGGCACTATTATCTAAGACTTATACAATAGCCCTTGCACTTTACTCCGTCTTCAATTATCTTTGGCATATATGATTCACAACGCTTATGCCAATACTGAGTGGTTCTTTGGATAATAATCCATCCGGTCTCTCCATATTAACAACGTTAAAATGGTCAAAAACTTTGATAGTCTGTGATATAACCATCAAAGAAAACACGTGTGCAAACAACGATATTATTTCCAAATGGAAATTCTATCAATCAATCATCAATCATATATATATATATTCATATTTCCTTATTTTCTATGTTTAGAAAATATACGTTAACACTGGAAAACATTTCCATTTCTACTCCATATTTCCAATTTCAATATTTGATTACGTTTCTGATTCTATTTGGAAAACATTTCCAAATCTTCTTTACTTGGATTTAAACAGATGTTTAACTCCACATTGCGATGACAACTCAAACTACTATACTTATTTACTAAATTCGCTTAACCACTTTCACTCTTGAACCTTAACCATTTCTAAATTAAAAACGAAGTCAACAAAGTTGGGTAAATTCATCTTTTAACTCTTAAACACTTCCTTACGTAACTTTCATTCGAATAGATCTCTGTTCGATAACTCCTCCCTTCGAATAACTATATTTGATAATCTCTCTTACGCATAACTAGATCCAATTAACCTTTCTTCAAATAAACTAAATTTGATTTACTCTATTTACCTAACCCTAATCGATTAACTCTTTTTACTTAACTCCTTTCGAATAATTTATTCGATAACTCCTTTCGATTAAACTATAATCGATAACTCCTTTCGGTTAAACTATAATCGATAACTCCTTTCGATTGAACTATAATCGATAACTCCTTTCGAATAACTAATTCAATAACTCTTATGTGTTTAACTCTATTCGAATAACTAATTCGAATAACTCTTATGTGTTTAACTCTATTCGAATAACTAATTCACATAACTAATTCGATTTGCTTACTTTCGTATACTATATTCGATTAACTCCCTTCGAATAAACTATTCATTTATAAAGATTTACTTTTAGTAACGGTTCTTCACTTTACAAATGATTTCCTTTTTAGTAACGTTTTCCTTTTTAATTCTATTTGTAAATGGTTTTACAAATACCTCCTTTTCAATTTCATTTGTAAAGGGTTTACAAATATTCCTCTTTCGATTCCATTTGTAAATGGTTTACAAACATTTCTCATTCTAATCTATTTGCAAATGGTTTGCAAATAATTCCTTTAGGGTTTTATTTCTAAGTATTTTCTATTTATAAATAATCCATTTACAAATAAATTTCTTTTTATAAATATTCCATTTATAAATAATTCCTTTTATAAAATCTCCTTTGATTGTTATAAATATTATCTCTTTTATAAAATCCTTTGATTTTATAAATAATCTATTTTCAATATTCATTTTGAAAATTCCCTTTTCACCATTCCGGTATGTTATGGTATTTAACACATCAAATCACGATGACCAATATCGTTCAAACACATATAATCGACAGCAGATTATATATCACATCATATATTACAATATATGAATCACAGTAAAATAAATGTTGAGGAATCCAGTTCCATATCATATAAAATATAAAATCATTATAGAAATTATACAATATAAAATCAACATCACTTTCAGTTCCATATGATATATTCTGTTAAATGGAATCAATATAGAAATTCAACTAACTGACTAGCAGTTCAATCAAACAGTCAACACACAGTCAATCAGCCCATATTTAACTGTTCTAAAAATACAACATGAAATTATAAATTGTTCAGAGTTAGTGAGATTTACTCACTTTGGCAGTTCATCGTTAAAAAACGATAAACTGTTATTTGATTTGAATAAAACAATTTATTTCGCCGTAAATTCTAACAAGCCCCAATACACTTCCCGTCAGTTTCATTGCGAAGTGTCCGTCCATAGATCCTGTCGGATCTTGTTTCGGTGCGTTTTGATTTCGTATGAACAAGTAATTAGATTTACAAGTTATACACCTTAAATAAATAAATAAATAAAAACTTGGGTTTTAAATTAGTGGGACTCACCCCCTTTCAATGTTGGCCCAAACCCAACCCGTCCGCACCTGGTACTTCCCCTTCTCCCCGATTAAAGCTCCAGCCCGACTTCAAATGGCCATTACCATTTCTTAAACCTCCACCGCACTCTTCATTTCTCAACAAAACCAAAAACATAAATCATCACAAATCTCCATGCCACACACTCTATCAACTCATGACATTAGCACCCCTTTTCGACTCCACCATGCCAGTTCGGTCCGTCGTGGGTTCCTGCACAACATCGACATCTTTTGTTGTCGAACCAACCCAAATTTTCATGCCAACCTCGATTCGATCTTGTGAATTCAAAAATGGTATTGATTCCGCGGATAAATGATTAAAAATCCCACGAACTTTAACCCTAATTCACTGCTCCGAAAACTCGAGCGACAGAACGAGATTCGAACTCGAGAAAACCAACACCAACGAAAAGAGCAGCTCATCAGAAAGCTAAATAAACTTGCTTTTGGATTTTACCATTTTTCTTTGATTTAAGAATGAATTTTGAAGATAACAATTGCTTTGGACTTTTACTGGAAGAAAACAGCGGCCGGTTTCAACAGACGGAAATGAATTAGGTTTAGAATTTTAAGGGAGGGGTATTTATAGAGAATAGGATTTAGATATTTGTGTAAGATATTTTCAATTTATTTTATTTTAATATTCGGTTTGCCTTCTAAAAATTCGTGTGATCACAGACAATACCCAAAAATCACGAAACTGGACATGCAACTATAGTTCGATATTACGGTCCCAACGAAACTGGTTCCATCGAATTCCGACTCCGTTTGCTCACACAACGTATTTTTAACCGTTGAAATACTGACCGTTTTTTACTCTAAAAATTCGTACGGCTACACAGTGACTCTAAAAATCACGGAACTTGGGATCTAACAATAATTTGATGTTGCAGATCCAACAAAATTAGTTTCGTCGAATTCCGACTTCGTTTGCAAAACTGGCTATTTTTAAAGCTCTGAATGACCCATTTAAATATATAAATATATTTAAATGTAATTAAATTAAATATAAATAAATTTATATTATCGTATATATTCACATAGAATATAATATAGCTCTAGAATATTCCTATATGAATTTCTAACTTGATATTTCAAATCTGGGTCAACCCGATATTCGATTAATATTGAAATTCCATTTTAAAATATAAATATTTCCTTTATAAATTACAAAGGAATTCCACAGCAACTTTTCTAAAATTTGATTTGGACGTAAATCAAAATCTACCTGACGAAATCCAGATTTTTCTCTTCCACTAGAAAGATATACTCCACACGTTTCTTGTTTCACAGAAATCCAGCTTAAAACGAATCGTATACATTCAGTTGAAGTTCAAATCGCCAAATTACGAACTGCAGCGCCATTTCAAGCTCGATTTTAATTATAATATAATTATACGTTCAAACTATCGTTATTTAAATATTTTCGTAATTCCAATTCAATTCTAAACTAAATTAAATATCATAGATGATCCAGTTCACACCATATCGCCATTTCAGCCAATTCTGATTATTTCAGAATTAAATATATTATTTAATTTATTATTTTAATTAAATATTCCCCTCTATTTAATTAAACCACCATTTAATTCACTATATCACTATTTATATAATTAAATAAATAAATTATAATACCTCTGCAAATGCGGGTCATTATATTCTTCCCCACTTAAAATAATTTCGTCCTCGAAATTGCTAAGGTAGAGAACGACCCTATCGACTAGTTAGAACATATTTGTTCACTTCTTAACTTCAGTTTCAACTGAACCTATTTAACTTCAATTTAATTATTAACTAATTCTTATCAACGAAAATTTCCAAAAATCCTGAAAATTTTCTAACTCCTTAACTTTTCGAAAATTTTTGCCAGCACCTCCTTTGTACTGGTCAATACGTCAAACCACCACTCGCCTCTCTGGGTCATCTCCAACCCAAAAGAAAATCAAATAGCCGAGCGGCTTGCCAATTTGCCTCATAAAATCTCATACCCAATATGAAATATAAACTTGTACCTTTTGTCGGCATATCAACTCTATCACTTCCATATGCTATTAATTCAGAATATACAAATGTTATCCCAATCAAATTCCAATCTGCTTTTATCCACAACACAACCATTCGCCGAGCTAAATATCATCTCAACTCGAGTTTCTTCTCGATTCCCAACTATTAACTTGATTATCACATTACACTTCAAATTTGAATCTCACAATCCAGTTTGTCTTGATGTCATTCTAATTCAATCTCAGTTACCACTTTACTGGCTTTACTTTAATTCAAATTTGCTTTCACAAATTTTTGTTAAATTTGTTTTTAATTCAAACAGTCTTTCCGTGGGAGTTTTTAAACAGTTTACTCTTTTCAAAAATCAAATTTTCCTTTTGAACATGTCACTGAGCCCTTAATTAATATTCCATTAGTTAAATCACTTCTCTATTTCTTTATCAATATTTGTTAACCAAATATTTTCAATAACCATATTGGCATTTTATGTTATTTGGAAAACATTTCCGAATATCGCCTTCCTTTATTTTCTAAACTTTAGAAAATATATGCTATTTATAGTTAGAAAATATTCCAATTACTTATCTCTTTTCCGATCTCGTTTATTTCTATACTTGGGAAATATTCTTTATTATATTTCCGAGCTTACACGTATTTGGGTTAAAACGGATGTTGTGTAAAATATCGTTACGACAACCCAAATACTATATTCAACTAACTCTTATTCAACATTGATCTTCGAGCCTGAAATCTTACTATTTATTTGTTAATAATAAAATCAATCAAGTTGGGGTTTAACTACCTCTCAGACCTTAACCGAATAACATTTATAACGTCAAAACAGATATGTCTACTTACTCGAATAATCAATACCATACAACTACTAATTCACTTTTAATCACGTACACTTTCTATTCTATTCTTACGAGATTTTATTCTTAGTCTTCCTTTTTTATTTTACTATTCTATTTCTAAGTTCGTTTCCTTATCGACTCCTATATATATCGATACGTTGATTTCTAACTATCAAATTATCTTAAAAATATTCTAACTCCTTAAATTCTCGGAAAAATTCACCATAACCTCCTTTGTACCAGGAGCATCGGGATATTTCAAATAGCCTCCCATGGCCCTCACCAATCCAAAAGAAAAAAAGAAAAAGCCAAGCGGCTAGCCGATACGGCGCATAAAATCTCATATATGAATTAAATACATACCTTTTCGTCGAGCATTCTATTTATATACCTTCATACCTTATCCATACCTATCTCATGTATATTTATACCTGCCCAATCTATTTTAACTATACCTGAACGTTTTAACTCCATTCGTTAATTAATTTGTTAATTAACTCTTTAGTCTATTTCACTTTTATATTTGAACATGACATGTTCAAATATATTTTAACTTGCTTATTAACTAATTTGAATCCAAATTTCAAATTTAAGTTCTATATTCGATTTCGAATATCCATTTACAAATCCAATTCACCTTTCAAGGTTCAATTTCAAATTCCAAACTCGGTTAACTAATTACTCTTCGACTTAGTTAATTCTATTCAATTTCTATTCAAATTTTATATCACTTCTATTATTCAAATCTATATATCAAATTCTATTATTCAAATTCTATATATCAAATTCTATATTATAAATCCCATTTTGAAATTCAACCCAACTTATCTTTCCCAAAACAAATTCAAAACAGTTTCTCTGCTAGTAATTCGTCACTTACAACTCGAAAATGAATACTGATGATGCAGCTGTCATCATCAGAATCTATTTTCCAGCGATCAAAGTGAGTTCAATACTATAAAACCATTTCTAAACATTTCCACTTTGAAATTCAATTCGAAATATAATTCACACTGCTTGTAAACAATTTAAAATCTCCTAGGATCTTAAATTTTCCTTATTTTTAATCCAAATCCATTTACAAACACTTATCCAATTTTCCAAAATTTTAATTCAATTTCTGGTTTAAATTTCAGATTTAACTCATCTGATTTCACGTAATTCACTTATATGAATTCTGATTGGTTATTTACATAATTGTTTAATTTATAATCTTACTTGATTATAATAACAACCAATATATCCACTATATTATAATTTTGATATATATATATATATATATCTTCTCTATATCAAGATATACCTTGGGTAAACTTATTTTAATTTACCCTCTTTCCAAAACATATCGTGTCGAGCCATCGTATTCGAGTGTTTAGTAACTCCTAGCGATACAGTGGATCAAACTGATCGATCAGAACCCATAAACAACTCATCCAATGAATCTCCACAATATAAAACAATTTTTATATCAATAACAAATACGCTCACTCGTATATATACACTCAACTCAATCTTGGGTATTACTAACCCTATCTCTACTGAGTCACGCCACAGAGCCAAGGTAATTCTTAACTTAAGCTCTGATACCAACTGTAACGACCCGAAAAAATGCGACCTTGGATGTTCGATATGTGTTATATATCGGATAACCAAGATCGCATTTTTCCGGGTCGTTACAAGACCGCTCTCGCTTGATCATCAATGACGGACCATGTCCTACTAACCAACCTCTTCGTCGACACAACCTGATGGTCGCTAATCACGATGATGGGCCTGCTATACCAACGACCCGCATTCCTCCAGATTAGGAACCGCATCACCTTGCTCTACCTCCCCATCCACGCCACGATCCAATCATAGATGTCGAGGACATGAAGGAAGAAGATCCTGACATCTATCATAGAAGATGCCCTCGCAATAGAACTCCGGAACCTCGCCAAAACCCATGGGTCATAATGGAGGACCCCCAGCCAACTTATCTTCTCGACATGGTCCGAAGGATAATGACGGAAATGCGAGGAAATGTGCACGATTCCTGGGAAG
Organism: Allium sativum; assembly: GCA_030737875.1. NCBI lineage: Eukaryota > Viridiplantae > Streptophyta > Magnoliopsida > Asparagales > Amaryllidaceae > Allium > Allium sativum. Next base: position 532,165,587 of record CM060923.1, on the reverse strand, counting down.
CGCACATTAGGCGTAACACATTCACAAGAAGGATAAACGAAGCTAAATGGCCGTAATGCTTCAGCATGCCGTAAATGCCGATCTACGATGACTCCACTGACCCCTATGCTTTCCTAAATCGATTTGAATGGGAAATGGACTCAAGTCGGGGCAACGATCCAGTCAAATGCAAGTGTTTCCCAGTCTTTTGAGGAACTGCTTTGTTATGGTTCTCTCACCTCCCTCTTGATTCCATTAACAACTTCGGCCAGTTTACGATGTAGTTGGTCAATCAATCTAGAATGCATGTACCAACACCAAAGAATGCCCTCGCTCTTTCCAACTTATACCAAGGGCTCGCTGAGTCTCTCAAAAGCTACCTCTCCAGGTTCAACACTGCCCTCACCGAGGTTGAGGATCCGGACCCTCGCACCATACTCTTTTAATTAGCCAACGGTGTCCTCCCTACTTCTAAATTCGGGGCGTGGATCGACCGAAAGCAGCCAAAAAGCCTCGACGCCATCTATGAGAAGGCGGATCAGTACTTATGCCAAGAGGAGGCAAGACGCAACCAGCTCTCAGCCACCAGTCGCCCCAACGACTCTCGAGCAAGCACTGCAAATAACAACCTCAGAAAAATCAAGTAGCAGAGCCCTTTGATCAGAACAAGGTGGAAAATTTCAACAGGAAAAGATCGAACAATGGTTGGCAAGGTGGTCAGAACAACGATCAGGCCCCGACCAAGCCAAGAAATCCCAGCCCTTACAGAGCCTTAGAGACATACACCCCACTAAACGAGGATCTAGAAACGATCTACTTGGAGATATGCAACACTTTTCCATATAAGAAGTCACACGCTAGGGAATCAACCAACCTTGAGAAAAATACTGGAAGGTAATGCCGATACCATGACGTATACGACAACAATACCAATGAGTGTCGCCAGCCCAGGGACGCAATCGAGAAACTCATTCGTGAGAAGCGGCTGGAGCAATATGTCCAAGAACCTTTTCCTCCTGAAGCCAATTCAAAGCCTCAGGCAGCAGCGCCTCAAGCAGCCGCCAAAGCAGCTCCTGGTCTGTCTAACCCAAGGCGTGGGATCCGAATCAACACCATATGTGGCAGACCTTATCCCACGCATGACAGCTTCAGAAAAATGCAGGAGTATGTTATTTCAATAAAGCATGCTACTTATGAAACTCCAAAAGACCATGCGCGACGACATCGTTTTCCGCAATAGAGATTCTGCCGAGGTGGAAATCCCAACCACCGATCCACTCGTTATTACAGCTCAGATCGGTGTCGCTTCTGTCCGAAAGGTGTTAATCGATTATGGAAGCTCGGTCAACATCATTTTCAAAGCTGCTTACGACCAGATGAGGTTAGAAACGAATGACTTAAAGCCATGCCGCGCCACGATCCGCGGTTTCAATAGGGCTTCTAGTTCCCCAGTGGGAGTGATCGATTTACCTGTGGAGCTAGGCGAAGGGGATCAGAGCTGGGTCCGAATCCTCACCTTCGTGGTTATAGACATTGATTCCCCCTACAATGCTTGGACTCCCTTTTCTTACAGAATTTCGGGTCTGCATATCGCCATGGTCTCTCTTAATGAAATTTCCAATAGAAAATGGGATTGGAACAGTCAGAGGCAACCAAGTAAGCGCTAGAGAGCGTTATGCAATAGAATGGAAGAATGCGCGCAACGAGGACAAGGGAAAAGCAGTGCCCATGCCTTCTTGTGCCAAGACTATTTCAGCATAGCAATCAACGGCGTTTGGGCCTTGGCTCAGGCGCTACTGCCATCTCTCCGAAGACCTCGACCCGCGGAAGGACGAAGAGTCCGAGTACGAAAGGGCTACCCCGGTCAAATCTACAATTGATATTCCCGTTAATCCCGATGATCCCTCAAGGGTGCTGAAGATAGGATCGCAACTCCATCCCACAATCAAAGAAGATCTTGTAGATTTCTTGAAGGAAAATTTGGATGTGTTCGCATGGACTCACTCCGATATGAGAGGCATCGACCCTGCGATCGCATGCCATTGCCTAAGCATTGATCCTAAGATGCCTCCGATAAAAGCAGAAGCGCCGCTTCTTGGGACCCAATAGGTCCAAAGAACTTGAGGAAGAAGTGGACCGTCTACTCAACAACACCTTTATTCGCGAAGCCGACTACCCCGAATGGGTCTCCAATCTGGTCCTGCCAAAAAATCCAATGGCAAATGGCGAACATGCATCGATTTCTCTGATTTAAACAAAGCATGCCGAAAGGACAACTTTCCACTCCTAAAGATCGATTGACTTGTTGATTCAGCCATCGGATACCAGCTACGATCTTTCATGGACGCCTACTCAGGATACAATCAGATCCAATGAACCTTCGTGACCAGGATCATACCTCCTTCATAATGGATCTCAGACTTTACTGCTAGCGCGTCATGCCCTTCGGCCTCAAGAATGCTGGCGCTACTTATCAGCGAATGGTTAATTGACTTTTTAAAAACCAAATCGGAAAGTCCATGGAGGTGTACGTGGACGACATGTTGGTAAAATATAAAGTATCAAGCAGTCACGTCCATGCCCTCCCTGAAATGTTCGATATCCTCCGCCGGTACGGCATGAAACTCAACCCCTTGAAGTGCTCCTTCGGAGTCGTTTCATGAAAATTATTGGGTTTCATCGTCAACTCCTGGGGAATCGAAGTTAATCCATAAAAAATCCAAGCTATTCGAGACATCCAAATCCCCAAGAACATCAAGAATGTCCAAAGTTTATACGGAAAGCTCGCCGTTTTAAGTCAGTTCATATCTAAGGCCACCGCCAAGTGCATTCCTTTCTTCGATTTACTTTGAAAAGGGAAACGCAATTTCGAGTGGAACCTAGAATGAATTTATGCATTCAAAGAACTTCTGGATCATGTAGAATGACCACATATCCTATCTAAGCCCATAGACCATAAGGACTTATACATTTATTTGGCTGTTTCTACGCAGGCAATCAGCTCGGCATTAATCAGCCTCGAGGACCGCATTCAATGACCCGTCTACTACATACGAAAACGATTGATAGGGGCAGAGAAGAATTATTCGAAGCTGGAAAAACTGGCAATGTGCATGCTCATTTCCTCTCGAAAACATTGACCATACTTCTAGTCTCATCCAATAAAGGTTTTCATCGATCAGCCACTACGACCGGTTCCACAATGATCCGAAGCGTCTGGACGGCTATTGAAGTGGAGTATGGAGCTGAGCCAATTTGAGATAACATTCATTCCTCGTCGAGCTATCCTCGGCCAAGCTCTCGCTGACTTCACAGTAGAGTTCGCTTCCCCTAAGGAGACTCCGACATAGAACATGAAGGCTCCCGGTATTCAATGGAAATTATTCATGGATTGATCCTCCAACAATAGATGCTCCGAGGTCGGAGTCGTGTTCATCACCCCCAAGGAACGCCTGATATGCTACACACTAAAACTAAATTTCCCTACGACCAACAACAATGCAGAATATAAGGCCTTGATTGCTGGACTTAGAATCGCGATCGAGCTTAAGCTAAAGACAATCCAAATTTTCTCTGATTCACAACTCATCGTGCATCAAGTACAAGGGGAATATCAAGCTAAGGGGAAATGACTCGTCCTGTACTTAACCAAGGTTCAGGAATTACTCACTCATCTTGATCACTTCGTCATCACTAACATACCCCGAGAACAGAATGAAAAAGAAGACTCGTTATCCAAACTAGCGAGCTCCGAGGATCCACAACTTTTGGGATTCGTCCCCGTCGAAGTGGTCAACTCCCCTAGTATCAAGCAAATTCAAACTAAGGTGGTCTTGAATGTCGAACTCGAACCTGAATCTTAGATGACACCAATCAGGAATTACCTACAGCACGGGACCCTTTCGACGGGCTACAAGGAAAGACAAGCACTCATCCACCAATCGGCTCGCTATCTTCTTATGGATGGGGTGCTCTACCGTAGAGGTTTCTCCATCCCATTGCTCAGATGTATAGTCCATCATGACACCATCAAAGTCTTAATGGATGTACATGAAGGGGAGTGCGACGACCATACTGGAGGGTAAACCCTGACCAGAAAATACTTAGACATGGTTATTACTGGCCCACACTAGATCAAGACGCCGTAGACTATGCTCGCAAGTGAGACAAGTGCCAGCGCTTCTTCAAGATCTTGAGAGCCCTGCCTACAGAGCTGAAACAAATGATTAGCCCATAGCCTTTCGCCATGTGGGGAATCGACATCATTGGAACTCTTCCAATGGCAAGAGGCGTGGCACGAAATGCCGTCGTCGCAGTTGATTAATTTACCAAATGGGCAAAGGCCGAAGCTCTTGCCATGATTACCACCAAGAAGATGATCAACTTCATCGTGCACAACATCATTACTCGATATGGGGTCCCTCAAGCTATCATTTCTGATAATGGCACTCAATTCGAGAGCGCCAAATTAAAATCTTTCTGCCAGCGGCACAACATCAAAAAGAGATTCTCGGTAGTGGCTCATCCCCAAGCTAGTCGTCATGTCGAAGCGGTCAATAAAGTTGTTAGGTTCGTTATCAAGAAGCGCCTGGAAAACGGTGGGGGCATGTGGGCGGACAAACTTCCACTAGCCCTGTGGGCATACAGAACCACCCATAGGACATCAACCAGACGTCTCCCTTCGCCCTTGCCTACGGATCAAAAGCCGTCATTCCCATTGAGCTCAAGCTTCCATTCCATAAAGTCGCCTATTTCGATCCAAGGACAAACCAAGATTTACTTTTAGGATCACTCGACTTGTCGGAAGAGAAAAGGAATTAAGCTGATCTCTAAGCCGTTGCCCAACAACAACGAGCCACCCGATACTTCAATTCTAGGGTCCGCCATAAGGACCTCAACGTTGGCGACCTCATCTTAAAATGGGTCTTCCCTCCACCAACAGGCCTCGCTCCTCGTTGGGAAGGTCTGTACTCCATACAACGGAAGCTCAGTAATGGATCTTTCAAACTCGCGACCGTGGACGAAGCTGAATTCCCCAAGGCATGGATTAGTGAAAATCTCCGCCGCTACTTTACCTAACTTAGTATACAGTTGTTTACACTTTCCAACAATGTTTTGTTTTCAAGCAATTCAATACATTGTAAAGGTTATTACTGCCAAAGTTATTAGTGGAAATGATGTTCAACCTCCCACATCTTCCAGTCTATATTTACTTTGTGCACAACACATTTGATTAATCTTGATAACTAGCTTACGTACGAACAGTTGATAGCCATATCGGCCCTCGAGCGTGGGAGTCGGTATCACTGTCCAAGCCTCGAGCCAACCTCGAGGCCAAAATACAATGGCTACGATCGGCACCCCAAGCATTGGAGCCGGCAATGCTACTCGAGTCGCTGGCTCGTGGCGCGACTGAGTATAAATAACCATGAACTCGAATATCAAGCCCGTTCCAAGACTGAGGATAAATCGTTCTGCGCCCAAATCCCAAGCGACTTGGGACCACCTAACAGCCAGGTAGGAGTGATGTCAATCCCTCCCTCGGCTACGAGTACCGGTCGAATCTTGGCGCAGCACCGAGAATCGACCCTTAAATTGTTTCTTCCCCGAAGCTCTCAAGGCTAAGGAGTAGCCCATGGCCACGATCGAACCCTATGGGCTGATGATCCGGGCTTCTCTTCTTAGGCGAATAAACGACGCCTACGACTTGCCTCAACCCGATGAATGGTGGGAGAGCCACATACTAGACGGACCGCACAACGGGACGTTTTATGCCTTCGCTACACTTGGGATTAACCCTGGGCAACCCAAAACAGCAGGCGCTCAGCCTGACATTGCAAACAACGGGTTTCCTGAGCTGAAGGAAACTTACTAGAAGCCTGCGCTCTCTCACACCCCTCTGGAATAATCGAACTAGAGCGCGGTACACAATAGCTTTTTTGATAAGTGTAACGATAAGTATGCTTATGCAAGTACAAGACGTTGGAAAACATGAGAAGAAAATCCGAACACTTAACACAAATTGCAATCTTTACTAATTCGTATTTCATTTCTACACACACACACACACACATTAAGATAAACCATGTATCTAACATCTTTCTTTATAATGGCAGGGTATACATGAAAACCACACTATATCTTGAAAAACCAAAAGCAAGGGTCGTGCTCGCGTAAACTATTGGCTTACACTACCAAAATAAATGGTAACTTCTACTTAAGTTACTACCACTAACCGTGTCTTTTATTTTTGTCCTTGTGTTCTCTTCTTTGCAGATTCAGCACTTGACGATTCGTCCTTCGCACTAGGCCTCTTCTTTCCTAACCCGTTGTTGCTTTCTCAGTCCTTCTGAGAAGTAGTGATTCATGAGAAATCGAAAGGCGTTTCTCGTCCGCACCCTCACTGCTAGGGATCTCGGTGATATCAACAAAGGCAGTATATAGCGTAGGCACAGGGGCACTTCCGGTAGCAAGGCCTACTACAGCGCCACACTTCTCCGGTACATCCTTGCCCTCTCGCTCAGCCCGTTCCTTGGCCTCTCTAGCAACCTGTCGTTCGATAAGCTTTTGGGACTTATGCGGCGTGACAGCACCAGCCTTGGTTTTCTCAAGGGACTCGGTAGCCCTCTGCTAGGCTTCCACATCCTCCCTTTTCTTCCGGGCTTTATCAGCATCCCGCTTCTTCTCTGCCTCCTCATCGACCTTCCTTCGTGCGACCGTTTCAGTGGCTCTCGCCTCTGCATCCCGTTTGGTCGTTGTTAGGATCTCCTGCCCGACAGCCTTGTCATGCCTTCTCTTCTCCTCCACTTCCTTGCTTTTAGCCACCATCTTGGCTTGTTGCGCCTTCACCACATCCGCCATCGAAGGCACATCGGCTTCCACCAGGCCTCTGTAATGAGAACTATGCCCAATAAACCACCTCTCCTTCCTCCATAAGGCTCTCAAACATGCTGGGAGTTAACCTTATACTCGAGTAGGTGTCCAGCTGATCGTCACCTTCTCCATATTGCACCCAAGGACCCGACATCCACTTGGCGCAAATAAGCTTCATACGGAACCAACCTCTCCTAAGTCTACACTAGTTCCCGGGGATAATCTTCAACCCACGAGAGTCCATGGATTCTTAGAACCTTAATATACATGTTCCAGATATCTTCCTCCACAGACGATTGTACCCAGAATTATGTATCCTCCAACCCCTCTCTCAGTTGTTCCACCTCTCTCAGATGGGCTGCTCTCAATCCATCCATCTTTTCCAACACATCCCGGTTACTCTCCTCTGCGTCCTCCTTGGCCTTTTTCATCTCCTTAAGCTGTCTCTTCAGGCTGTCATTCTCCGCTCTCAGAGCATTGTTGTCATTTTGGAGGTCGAAGACTCTTGCATTTTCCTTTTCCAGATCGGCGCATGCTTTATCCACTTCGGCTTTGTCCCTCTTTAGGGCCGTGTTTTTGGCAATTAGATCGGCTATAGTTTCCGTGAAAACGGAGCGGGAGTGATCGACCTCCCTTTTGAGTGTCACTTACCCTTTCTTCATCTTAGCTACGTCAATAAGATTCACGAGTTAGCATTTAAAGATAAGGGAACGAAGGACAATGTGCCTATGGTACAAAAATCAAACTCACCTTTGTCTGCGTTTAGGTGAACGATAGTGGTCTGCTCAGCATCAATAGTTAACTTTTGATTCATGAGCTCCATGTTCTTCCTCTTAATCAACTCCGATAGATGAAAGGAATAGGCGGTAAGTTTGTCAGCTTGATGATACACTTCCTTCACATGCATCCAGATCTCTCCAGAGTCCCTAGCGGGAGGCGAGCGGAGAGCTGGAAGGACCGTCATCTCATCAAAGTAATATTGAGGGAAAGTCGTTTTTAACTATGCCCTCCGTTCCTCTACATAAAGCCTTTGTTGCTCAGAGACCACTAGTTCCCACATCATGGTTACAGTCGCCCTCTCCGGTCTTGGTCGACCGAGTAGGGGCTCCCTCCCTTTGGTAACTAGAATAGGGGCAGGAGCAGCTGTGCTTGAAGGAGATGTTGAAGACGGACATCGAGAACCTCCTAAGTTGAGTCGAGAATCTCCCTCGGACACCCGAATCGGAGGAGGGGGAGGAGGAGTCGTAGATCATCGAGATCGCTCCCCACCTTGGTGCTCACTACCGCGACCAGGCGGGGGTGGAGTATCATACAAGTTGGTCCCTCTTCTAAATCCCTCAAAGAAAGGATTCCTAGGGCGTTGGCGGCCTCCATGTCCATAGCCTCGTCCTCCCGCCCTCTAGCCACATCACCTGTCAAAGAAATGAAGCAAAGTCAGTCAAGTCGCACGCTCAGATAAGTCACCATGTTATGTAGTGTAAATGAGTGTATGCCCTAAGTGTTCTCTCAACAGACCAGAGTGTGATCCGCTTGAAGGAGTTAACACCTCCGCAGCAATAGATAGCTCTTCCAGGCTAGTCGTAACTGGCCACGGAGTTACTTCTAAATCAATTTGGTTAAGGGCGTCAAACTGGCCCTCCATCTCGAGCAAGGCGGCGGTCTCGATTAGAATTACTGGAGACTTGGGTGTGTCTAACGTTCCTCCCCCTGCCTCTCCTCTCAGAGGCGGGACTAGAATACTCGACACACCCTCATCCTCGGCAGGCCTCTCTGGACAACGAGCCTCGTCTCCGCGTACATCTCCTTGAAATTTGACGGCCTTTTTTGGCCTAAGCCCAGCATAAGGCAGCGTTCTTTTCAAACCAGAAGCTGCAGAACTTCTCGCCACCACCATTTTTGGCACACTACTCGCCATTGCGGGCCTAATTATAGCCCGATCATCAGGAAGCAACCCTGCACGACAAAGACGCTCTTGGCTTGTCACAATTTCAGTTTTGTGAGACTCCTAGGAATATCCCATAAGGCGTTGAGACGCTGCTTGTACTTTTTACCGGTGGGTGCCTCTGGATTCCCTACCGCAATTAAAAAAGAGTAATAATGAGACGCAGGATCCAAGAACTTTATAACAGGGAACGTAGTTCGAAAGTAATTACTCCCTTCAATCCACCTCCTTGCAAATCCAGGAGGGAAGCGCACAAAGAACCATTCCTATTTGAATACAGATGACCTGGGCCACTTCCCGACAAAGAATTTTGCGGTGGCTGTCGCCTCCAGGAACCACTCGGAAGGTGATTCGCTAGATGTTCTCCTCAAACTGAAAAAAATACTGAATGTCCTCTCTAGTAGGTTCCATGTGCAAATATTCTCGGTATAGAAAGTAAGTGCCCAAGAGCGATGAATAAGCATTTGGATGCAGTTGCGAAGGTGCAAGGCGGAAATAGGATAGCATGTCCCGAATGAAGCCATTGGCTGGGGGCACGCATCCCGCAAAACAAGCTTGCTTATTCTAGGCGGTCAAACCCATGGTCGGCGCATGAGCCCTGCCACCCTCTCCTGGTGCGTGGACATTACCCCTTGGTATATTGAATCACAACGCCAGTTTTCCTAACTGTTGTAGCATCCATGTGCGATGGTACCGAGTTTATCGAATTTTCCAAGATATTGGCATCGGGAAACATATCTGGGGCTACTGGGCCCGCCGGTGCATCTACATTAATAATATCCACATTCTCAGCCTCTTCATTTATGATCGGAGAATGTAGCCTCTCAATTTGTTCCCTGTTATCGGATACCTCGGCTGAACGGGCCGTTTGGTAAGGAACGGATCCTTCATTAGTCTCAAGCTCGCTGCCACTCGAGCTACCACTATTGGTAGAATCAGATGTATATGACGATGACGGGGAAGCCTCGACTTCCAGGATTTTCCCAGTCTTTGATCTTGTTTGCATAGCTAGCTATACTTTAACACACCAGTAATAGACATCGAATTGGAATAACCTGTACCCCTTGTGCTGTTTAAAGCTAACATGTATGTGCGGTGTCATGCAAGATTTAGATACACAGAGGAAATTAAAACAGTCCAACAGTTCAATCACAGTTCAAATATATGCGCTATCCTATGTGAAAAAATCAAATCCCTGTCCATTGACTATCATCATACACATTGGCGCCGAGCGCGCAAGTATAGAGTAAACATGTAAATCTAAAGGTAGGCAGTCGGGAGATCGAAGTCTTATACAAGGGAAACAATACCCTACCAAGATGCGGCACAGAGCAGTGGGCTACCTGCAAAACGAAAGACCGCGATAAGCAAGAGAGGCTCCAACAAGCTTTGAAGTTCGAAAGTTCATAGTTTCGAACCCCTCAGGGTTCGAAAATCCGAGCCTCAAGGTTCGAAAATTCGAACCCCAGGCTCGAGGATCCGAACCCATATAGGTTCGGAATTTCGAAACCAGAAGGTTCGAAAATCCGAACTTTAGATGTCTGGAAATTCGAACACCTCAGATTCGAAATTTCGCCACTCTCTCCCTCGTGTCGAACCACTCCGGCCAAGCCTCGACGCCTCGACCTCCTTCCTCCTCGCACCTCGACCCCATACATTACCTAAGTCTAAGTTCGAAAAGTACGAGGCCTCGAAGCTCTGAATCAATGGTGATCATGATAGAAAAACAATGGAAGAAGAAAATGAGGAGGAGGCTATTTATAATAAAAAGTAAAAGTCCTTCCGCGTTCCAGAGAATTTTGAGCCTACGGTTTTGAAATTTCGAACCCACGAGTTCGAAATTCCGAACCCCCTGGATCCAAAATTTCGAACCCACGAGTTCGAAATTACGAACCTCCTGGGTTCGAAATTCCAAACCTGAGGGTCTCGAAATTTCGAAACTCCACGGTTCGAAATTCTGAACCTGAGGGTCTTGGAATTTTGAACGTCCACAGTTCGAAATTCCAAACCTCCTGGATTCAAAATTTCAAGCCTCGTGTTCTCAAAATTCCGAACCTCTGTGGGTCGAAATCTCGAACCCCTATGGTTCGAAATTTTGCACCTAAAAAAAAAAGGAGAAGGAAAAATCGAACCCCCGGGTTCGAAGCTTCACGCCGTGCGCTCATGTACACGTATTCCATGCACATACTGACCCCGCGAACACGCAGAGGCAACACATTGCAAATACTTAGCAACGTGAGCACGGCGCCACAATAGCAATGATTCGCTCGCAATCCTAGAACGAACGAGCCTATCAACTAACATGTGTTTTCCTTTAACTTACAGGATAAACCAGCAACTCAATTACTACTTCAACCAATACAAAGCACATCATGTCGACATAAGACGTACTTTGGAGAGCAAATGTTAACCAACTTTTTGGTTTGATTCCCAAAAGTACACAAGACATGCTCAACAAAACACATCGCGTGGAACTAAAGCCGAAAGGGATGATTAGGAGCGAAGGAAATAGGATGAAGAGAGGTCGCGCCAACAGAGATCTCGCTGCACCCCAAACATTTATTCACGCAGCCTTCGCGCTCCCTATGAAGCGAACTTCGTACCCCCAGTAGGTGTGAATTTTGCATGCCCTAGGGGAGCGAAATTCGCGCCTAACAGGGTGCGAAATACGCATCGAGCAAGGCGTGAATTTCGCACCCTAGGAGGCATGAATTTCACACCTCCATGGGGCGTGAATTTTGCACCCACGAGGTGCGGAATTTCGCATCCACGAGGTGTGGAATTTCGCACCTACGAGGAGCGAAATTTCGTACCCACGATGTGTAAAATTTCACACCCACGTGGTGCGAAATGTCGCATCCCAGGCCCAGGTGTGAATTTCTAGCGTGCGCGGGGTCCAGGTGCGAAATTCAAGCATGTGCAGGCTCCAGGTGCGAATTTCTGGGTGTGGTCCCTTATTTCTACCTACTCCCACCTACTTCCTTTTCTATAAATACCCCTTGACTTCACACTTGAAAGGGGTTGGAATTTGGGACCTTGGGACCTCTAGAGAGCTCCATTAGTGACATATCCTATTTAAGGAAGAAGAAAGGCAAAAATGTATTTTTCCTAGTGTATTAAATATATGACAATTATGACATCATATATGATAATTATGACAACATGCCTTAGAGATGACATCATATAGCCTTAGAGATGACATCATATAGCTTAGTGATGACATCATACGGCTTTGAAAGGAATGTAATGAGATGTCACGAGAGGGTCTCAACCTTGTAACTTTTTGGGATCAATAATATTCCAACAATGCTTCAAAGTGGACGTAGGACCCTCATGAGGCCGAACCACTATAAATCTCTGGTGTTATTTACTACTTTCCGCTCTTGTCTATACGATCAAATTAATTATTCCTAGTAATTGAAATCTTTGGTGTTTACGACATTTTTGTTGTCAACAAACCCTGATTTGATTCAATCAGAAATTTGAAAAAAGAATCAACACGTACAATTGCTAAAGCCGGTCGAAGAGACTTGGATTCCAATGGCGAAGAGTTGCGCGATGTCAACAGTTCATATCTGAAGGAGAGTGGCCTCGATTTGATTTGAAAGCAACTAAAATCGTAATGGAGATCCAACCTGAAGATAGATCGGAGCTTGCTGATAGTTGGTGGTGAAGAAAGCGATGCCGATATGGTCAGTAATGAAGAGATAAGCCTGGGAGATTTCTCTAAGAAGATGTGGCCACCATTAAAAAGCTTTTCCTCTAGAAAAAATAAAGTGAAAAACAAAAGAAAGTGGATCCGAAGTGAAAAAAGAGGAAAGGTATAAATCAATTTTTAAGGGGCCCAAATTACCCATTAACTCGAATATGTAATGGCCCATGATTAAAAGTACTATTTCGATCCATGAAAGGTCATCCGAAGCATTATTGACGATCCGAAAATATATGCTGAAGCAAGTTGAGACAAAACTATTCATTTCGAAGCTTACGTTTTTATCTAAAATACACAAGCTCCGAGGGGCAAATGTTAACCCCGTTAGTATTACACAGATCAGAAAATAATAAGGAGACTTTCTAATAAAGCACAGATCAGTTCTTAAGTATTTGATGGATCAAAGAAGTCTTGTATATATGGATCGGTCAAATATTTTAAAACCATGGATCAGTTTTAACATAAATGTGGGGCATGAATACGTTTACCAATGATACTCTATAGGTCAGGTAAATTCACTGTTGCATGGCCGTACGTACATGTCATAAGTAAAACATGGATCGAGATTATGCATTTAACAACATGATATGTGGATCATGTAAGCTGTCTCCATGCACTCTGAATATGGGTCATTAAATTATGGAATGCTCATCCATGTATTAATCGGTCTAGAAAGAAATGTGCATCTGCATGAATATGTATTGAGTTATAGGCTAGCTTGGATCAATACAGTGTTTTATGTTGTGACAAGAAACAAGATGGGTCGACTATTATTATAGAGGCAGCTGGCAAGCAGGCCCGGCCCAAGGGCAAGGCCGTAAGGCCGGCGAATTGGGCAACCCACCCATAAGAGGGCAAAGGGTTTGGAGAAGATGAATGTCAGTTTGCTATAATTGCATTTCCGTTAGCAGATCTTCCAGTGAAGTTATTTGGTTGAATGGTAAGTGGTTTGAGCTTGCTATGAATGGGCGCAGGATCGAATGCAGGAAGCATCTAAGGGCAATAATTTTTGTCTTTACCATTGTCAAATTTTTTTCTTCGGCTTAAGTAGCCTCGGACAGCCCAACTGATCGGGCCGGCACTGCTGGCAAGAACATGGCTCATTCACAGTCAGCTCGTTCATAGTCGCGTCATCCATCTATCAGGTCGCTAAGGACTCAAGTCGTTAGCTCATAAAGTCGGACCGTGTACGAACTTAAATACATGGGTTAGATACGTCCAGATGTTCGGGGCTGCCACTACGACATAATTCAGTTGTAGGCACACATGGCATAGCATGTGCACTGGTATCTGGAGCAAAATTATGGGTTTGGTTTTACACTGGCAAGACGTATGCATGGGTCGTTAAAGTAGTCAGGTCGTGGCATATCTTTAGAGTCGTGCAACATATTCACAACATGGAAGGTCTCCATAATGCCACGTGGACCAAAGGTGGCACTTATATTCGGACTATGTAATATGGGGAATTGCACAGCACATAGAACACGGACTTATATTTGGGTCCATTTATAGCAACGTGCTACATGTTTGCATGGATCAAACCATTACGTGCCAGCTGTACATGCAATAGATCGTTTTATAGAAGAGGGACGATTCAGAGAAAAAGAGAGACCATATGTATGCAACATGGTTAAAAGCTGGTCGTATGCCATTTAATTAGGTCATTTGTGTACAAAAGGCTAAAGAAAGTCGCTGGAAAATTGCCAGGTCATTCACATTTGATTGAGTCGGGTCATTTCTTGTGCACCAAGATATGAGTCGGGTCGCCAAACGACCCGACTACCCTTGCACATGATTTTTATCCTCTTTACTCCAAATCACTCCAGGGCCACTTCTATAAATAACCCCACACTTCCTACATGAAAGGGATCGACTTTTCTAACTAAGAAGTGCTGCCATTTTCATTTATCAATAACTCCAAACCATTCTAACCTCTTTCAAGTTCCGATTCAACACCTTAATCATCATGAGATCGTCAAAGATCGTATAAGTGATCAATTGTTGAAGATCTACTCCAACAATCATCGCAATTAAAGAGATCTAATCATTTCCATGGTGAAATCGAGAGAATCAATGGATTAAAGAGAAGAAGTAGCGAGAAGTGTTATAAAGAGAGAAAATGAGCAAAGTTATAGAAATTATATACCGTGCAACATTGAGAATGATAATGAAATCTCTCTTCAAAGTGGACATAGGCGAGATCTAGGCCGAACCACCGTAAATATCTGTCTTTTTACCGCTTTTGTTTTTGTGGTTTCCCGTATTCTAGATCTATATTGTTTGAAGGCGTGCTCACACTTTCTGAGGTGTCAGTGTTCCGTATTTGATATTGACAAGAATCAAAATTGTATATCCAAACTAAATAAAAATTGTTAAGTGAATATAATGATTATGTTCAACCACATATTCATTCCATTAGTTCTTTTCCTTTCCAGAGATGAAAATTAGTATTTTAATTTATTTCAAAGCTATGAACTTGCAAATATTTAAAATCCCTTTCTTAGTTTACTTTGTTGAAGTGATACAATGTTAAATTTTCATGTCGTTGATTTGTTATTTAACGTCAAAATACTATTATAATTCGAAGGATTAACTAGTTTATTTTCGTTTTACAAAATTTAGACATAACGTTTATCAGACACACGACTAAAAATAACCAAGTACTCAATATACTTGTTTCAAATTCAAGTGAAAATACTTAAAACTTTTAAAAATAGATACAGAAAGCACATTCCCCTATGGATCGCAATTACGTAGTGGTTGCGCCACTATTCCAGTGGAATCACTGGTAACTGTAGGCATCGCCTCCCTCGAGTTTCGTCATGGTTGCTGCATTGATTGCAGTTACTTAGCAGTTACGCCACTATCCCAGTGGAATCACTTATAACTGCATGCATCTCGCCCCTCGAATTACGCTATTGTTATAGATAAGTGGTAACAATCAACATGAACCCACCGAGTGAGATTCCAGTATCAATGGATACTCCAATCAGCAGAGCACCAACGTAGCTATGGTTTCTAAATTTCAGTTGACACTCTCGACGAGTGCCAATGCAACCTCTTTCATTAGGAATTGCGATTTTCAATCAAAGGCGCTTCTCAATCTTCATTTCAAAAACATACTATTATATATATAGTACTTCATTTCACGTTTCGCATATATCGCGCTAACATTAATATCAATTTTCATTAGATTTTCACGGTTTCCTAGCCATTAAGATTTTCATATAGTACTTCACTTCACGATTTCCTAGCCATTAAGATCTTAAGTCCGAACATTAGTTACTCTTTCTTCCAAGAAGTGAGTATCATGCTTGCGTGACTATAAGGTCGATAATTACCTTGGGATGAGTGCGTTACGAGTTTGGGACAGTTAAATACCGTGTCGCACTAATTATCCTTAGATTCAGGGTAGAATAATATACATTGTGCTGAGAGGAAACATGCTAATGTTTCACAACAGTTAGGTCGTTAACAGGTCATAATGCTCGTCGACTTAGGTGACACTTCCACATCGAATTAGCCCAAGAAAGGCCTTGGTTGTGTTAGTTATCAAGCCATAAGCTTACAACATGTTCCCGCCATGTGTTGCGCTCCATTAGACTCATTATGAAAGAGTTAAGTCACATATAGCAAAGTCGAAAGGGGAAACCCTTTGGTTCTACCCAAAGTCTTTCCTCCTCCAAGTTGATTGTGATTAACCTTTTCATGAAGAAGGTAAACGTTAACTCCCTGTTTTATCATGACAAACACAATAAGATTATCGAATCCAGAAATATTTAATTCTAAGACTTCTCCTTTTTATTTATTTCGAGTATATTACAAGAATTTAAGAAATCCCCAGTTTGATAGAGAAATTAGGGTTTCTCTTGAAGAAAAGAATACAAGATTGCAGAATGAGAATTCGGCCCCTAGAATGTGACCCATGGAATCTTATTTACAGACAATTTGGGCCCCTTTCTATCATTTTCTTAGCAGGACCAACTATCGGTCACAATAGCATGGTGTCGGCCGCCTCGCGCCTTTCGGTTTCGGTGATAGGGGTTTCGGCTGTCTTTCTTTGCACTTGTGGTTGTTTCGGGGATTAATTTGGCTTTCAGTGTGCCAGTCTTGGCTTTCGAAAGATTGGCCCCTGTTTTAGAAGCTTTTCTTTGATACTGCTTCTACTTTTCATATCGATACCAAGCTAGTTGGTATGGATAGCTTTATAAATAGATTTCGGCTTTCAGGAATAAGCTCCGGTAGGCGAAAAGCTTTAAATTTGATAGCAGGCATTCGGGGTAACTTTCTGGTGTTTCGGCTCCTTCTGCTTTTGATATCTTCATCTTCTTTCGTATCGACACTAATTTAACTAGTGCTGATATCTCTTTCGCCTTTCTTTGCTTGGCTTGGTGCTTCTTGCCATAACTTTGGTTTTGGGTTGTAAGCTTCCGCCCTCTCTTTCTTGTTTGCTTCCGGTTTTAAGCGAGTTGCCTTTATAATTGAGCTCATGTTAGGTGTTTTCGGAGTTGTTACAGCTTTGCCACTACCTCCTTTAGTTTCAGCACTGGGTTTCCTTCTTCTTATGTTGGTGCCGATAGCTTTTTGTCCCAATCATCACCTTCGTGCTTTCGGTTTTTAGTATGTTATCGGTTTATGCTTTCAGATCACTTTTCTATGCTGGTTGCGGTATGATACCACTTCAACGTCAGTAGGTGATAGTGTTGAATTTAATAGTAACATTTTCAGGCTTGCAAACAAGGTAAATAGGACAAACAAAAATTTCAACTACATGCACTTTAAATAACTATGTATATATGTGTAATAATAAAAGTGTATATATATATATACACACACACACATACATATAAAACACACACACACACATATTTATATACACACACACACGTTGGTATCCATATATATGTTCATGGTAATGAATTATGAATTGTAATAGCATGGTAAAAGACTTATTATTAGTCAGATATTCAATCCTGAAATGTATATACTAAAAAAATCAAGTGCGCAATGCATGCAGTAACAAAATACCACAAATTTCTGAATATTTATCCAACAACTGAATAATCATGGTCCATACTAAAGTCATATGTGTTCCAAGTTTAAACAAGGCATTGTATACATATACATGAAAATATGTGTAAGTTTTAACTAGTGCAATGACGGGTTTGAAACCTATGGTAACAAAGTTAGAAAACTAAAGTCTCCATGAAAGATGTAATATATATCATGCATATAATACCAGATTAACGAAGACAATAGAGCCGTTACAATAGAGCCGTTAGAGTGTGAACACGTTTTTATCATATTTAGCATGCTTTGTCATTATCTACTAGCCGTTAGGCTCATGCATACTTGGTTTATTTAGTACTAGCCGTTAGGCTCATACATATTTGGTATATTTTGTACTAGCCGTTGGGCTCATAGCACTATATATATGTGCTCTTTGTATCATGTTTTGCATCAATAAAAATTACAATTGTTCCTCTCTAATAACTCTCCTCCTCATCCCTTAATATGGTATCAGAGCCAAATTGCCGAAAGGCTTAATCATCAAGCAGAAAGTTGTTTTTGTTTTATGGCCAACAACAATGAAGTAACCTCCGCTGTTTCAGGAAGTATGGGGTACAACACTCCACCTAACCATCATGACCTGATTAAACCAAAAAGCCAAATTATCACCACATCTCTAGACGAAAACAATTACATTCTATGGAAATATCAAGTAGAGATCGCTTTAAGAGGGTATGATTTACTGCAGTACATTAATGGGACAATAACAGTCCCACCAATGACGATAACCAATTCGGAAGGAGAAATTGTGCCTAACACAGACTACACAAAGTTTCAAAAACAAGACAGCCTCCTCTCCTCATGGCTCCTATCGTCAGTAAGTTCGAATTAATTATCACAAATAGTTGGATGTAGCACGTCTTATGAAATATGGAAAACAGTTGAACAAATTTTCAGTTCACAATCAGCTGCTAGAATCATGCAATATAGAAGGGAATTACAAAATTCTAGAAAAAAAGTGGCAAGCATGAAAGAATACTTAGGAAAAATTAAAAATCTGTGTGACAAACTAAATGTTGTTGGCCATAAGATCAGCGACAATGAGAAAATCCTATTTATTATTGGTGGATTAGATGAAGAATACGAATCTCTAGTAACTGTGCTAGCCACACAACAAACCTTACCTGATTTACAGTTCGTTCGATCAGCACTCCTTCCTCATGAAGGCATAATCGACCAAAGAAAAACAATACAAAATAAGTTCTCTGCCAATTATACCACAGTCAGAAATAAGCAGATACAAGGAGATAACAACTATCGTGTGAAATGTCAAATATGCCAAAAGTTTGGTCACATGGCGAACAAATATTACTTCAGGTATAATTCAGACACAAATAGACAACAGGCAAGCCAAAATTACTCTTCACAAAGAAGAGCGCAAGCAAATATGGAAACAACAGGGAATTCAACTCAAAATAATAATAACGCAAACCGAAGACATAATGTTGCAGATGATGATGAAGTAAAAAATGAAGACAATGGCTTCGAAGAATGGTACCCTGACTCAGGAGCGACTCCCCACATAACTAGCAATCTTCAAAATTTAAACATTGGGAGAATAAATTACTCAGGTATGAGAAATTTGCATATAGGTAATGGTAGTACTGCTAGTATCACACACATAGGCAAATGGACTATCTTTGGGAAAAGGCAACTCAAATTAAACAATCTTCTTAGGGTACCTATGATTAATAAAAATTTGTTAAGTGTATCAAAATTTTCCAACGACAATAATGTTTACTTTGAATTTCATCCTAAGTTTTGTTTAGTTAAAGATTCCCTAAATCATGAAATATTACTTCGAGGTAACCTATACGATGGTTTATACAAACTCAAGACTGCAAACTCAAGTGGAGAATTCTGGTACAATAATGTAGTTGCTAGTAGTGACAATGACTATATTAGGAATAGTTGCAATAACGTTGGTTATGACAATAATAGCAGTGAATGTAACGTGATTAATTCTTGGCATGTAAAATTAGGACATCATAATCTGGAAACTGTTAAGACTTTTCTGCGTAATAATAACATTCATTATAAAAATGTACCTATCAAACACACATGCACGCACTGCCAACTCGGCAAGAGCCACAAGCTCCCTTTTAGTGATTCTGAAACCAGCTCTAATGAGCCACTGGAACTTATAGTCGCTGACTTGTGGGGACCCGCGCCTCTAAATTCATATCAGGGACACAAGTATTATCTTTCTTTTGTGGATGCTTATTCTAGATATACTTGGATATGCATGCTGAAAACTAAATCAGAAGCTTGCAATACAGTTATGCAATTTATAACTCATGTCGAAAAACAAATGAACAGTACTGTTAAGGTTGTTCAGACAGATGGGGGAGCTGAGTTTAAACCTCTAACTAATTACTTTCTCAAAAGAGGGATCAAACATAGATTAACTTGCCTGCATACGTCCGAACAAAACAGTTTATTCGAAAGAAAACATCGACACATAGTAGAGACTGGTCTAACTTTGTTATCACAAAGCTCATTACCCATGAAATATTGGAATGAAGCTTTCTACACATCTGTATTTCTCATTAACAAGTTTCCAACCAAAGTCTTAAACAATAAAAACCCTCATGAAATGATATACAGTGTTAGACCAGAATATGGTTTTCTGAAAGCCTATGGGTGTCTATGTTTTCCATGTTTGAGAGACTATAACAATCATAAACTAAGTATGAGATCAAGCCCATGCACATTCATCGGGTATGCACAAAACCAAAAAGGTTATAAGTGCATGGACAAAAATGGGAAAACATATGTTTCTAGACATGTGATATTTGATGAAAACAAGTTTCCTTATGCAGAAAAGAAAATCGGCAAAAAGGATGGGGAACAAAGCATAAACAATAACATACTGTTCGAGCCATTCATTACTGAACCACCTTCAATTGATAGAAATGAAGAGCAACAACGCACAAGCAATTTAAACACCCAGGAAGAAACTGTGGATCGAACAAATGAGCAAACCAATGAGACACACAATGACTCAGAAGATACAAACATACATCAAAACATGCAGTATAGTGAAGATACAGAAAACAACAACCATGTTGACACTACCAGCAACAATGATACACAGCAGCAAACACCACCACAATCAACTGGACATCACATGATCACCAGGTCAAAGAGAGGCATCTTCAAACCCAAAGTATATAATATTTCTGCCAGTGAGATCGAACCATTGAATTTCACTCAGGCTATAAGATCAAACAAATGGAAGGAGGCAATGGACACTGAATATAAAGCTCTCATAAAATACAACACTTGGAGCTTAGTGACTCAACCAAAACACTAAAATGTGATTGGTTGTAGGTGGACATACAAAATAAAAAGAAAAGAAGATGGATCTATTGACAAATACAAGGCCAGACTGGTTGCAAAAGGTTACGCGCAACAATTTGGTTTTGATTTCAATGAAACTTTTTCCCCAGTCATAAAACCCATAACCAACAGAATTATACTGACCATTGCTCTAAACAAAGGATGGAATGTGAGGTAACTAGACGTCAACAATGCTTTTTTGAATGGGGAATTGACTGAAGAGGTATACATGCAACGGCCCGAAGGATATGGTACTGGTGATAAACTATGCAAACTACACAAAGCAATATATGGCTTAAAACAAGCTTCGAGAGATTGGTATGAAAAGCTAAAGTCAACTTTGTCTAACATGGGTTTCTCACAAGTTAAATCGGACAATTCTCTATATATGAAGAAGGGCATACATGGAACTGTGTTCATTCCAGTATACGTTGACGACATGCTAATAACATGAGACAACAGCGAAGAAATAAACAGAATCGTACACAAGCTCGATCAAAAATTTGCCATTAAAGACTTGGGGGAACTAAACAATTTTCTTGGAATACAAGTGATTAGGAAAAACAATGGTGAATTAATATTATCCCAACAAAATTATATCACTGAAATAATGCAAAAGGAAAATATGCACAAGGCAAACCCATTACCTACGCCTATGATTAGTAACCTAAGACTATCTAAGCATAAAGGAGAAGCTATCGAACAATGCCAAACAATATAGAAGCATAATAGGAGCGTTACAATACGCAACTATTACTCAACCAGAAATATGCTACAGCGTCAATAAACTCAGTCAATACATACAGAACCCTTTATCAGAACATTGGATGGCATTAAAGAGAGTGTTACGATACGTACAAGGCACAAAACATTACGGCATTCGCCTAAATTCAAAAAAGGAACTTTACTTAAGTGCTTTAGCGATGCCGATTGGCCAACGATATTGACGATCGAAAGTCTGTCTCAGGATACTGCATTTACCTCGGTTCCAATATCATTTCCTGGTGTACAAAGAAACAACAGACCACATGAGGACCTAGCACAGAGGCTGAGTACCGTGCACTGGCAAGCACTACAGCCGAAATCATGTGGATAGAATCACTGATGGAGAAGCTTGGTTTCACTCCAAGACGAAAGCCGGTCATTTGGTGCGATAATAAGAGCACAGTATCTTTATCTCTAAACCGTATTCAACATTCAAGGACGAAACATCTTGAAATTGACCTCCACTTTGTGAGAGAAAGAACGCAATCAGGAAGACTTGCAATATGTCATGTGTCCGCATACTATCAGAGAGCAGATGCTCTCACAAAGGCCCTTTCGATCAAAATTTTTATCAGAATGAGAGAGGAACTTCCCGTTATCAGTGCAGGCGGAAGCCAGAATGAGCAAGGAAACCCTAGTTCGAACTGAGGGGGCATAACGAAGACAATAGAGCCGTTACAATAGAGGCGTTAGAGTGTGAACACGTTTTTATCATATTTAGCATGCATTGTCATTATCTACTAGCCGTTAGGCTCATGCATACTTGGTATATTCAATACTAGCCGTTAGGCTCATACATATTTGGTATATTTTGTACTACCGTTGGGCTCACAGCACTATATATATGTGCTCTTTGTATCATGTTTTGCATCAATAAAAATTTCAATTGTTCCTCTCTAATAACTCTCCTCCTCATCCCTTAATACGGATTGCACACCAATTTAGCTAAGCCAGGCTAGGAAGTATAAATATGAACATGCAATAAATTAAAGGTGCAAGTACCCATTATTAACTAACATGTAAAGCTGTGCATAAAGGAAGCATGCTATTTATGTGTATACTAGCAAAAATATATGAGATTACTACGACAAATGACATCAGTAAGTTAAAAAACCTTAACAATTTTACTCTTAGGGATTAAAAAAATGAAACACTACATGGTATGTCTAGCTTCTAGACTACATGGTGTGTATAAATGACAAATAAGAAAATGCACACATTCACTATAAGACATCAGGCAGAAATGAAAACCACCTAAGTAAACAAGGACATGCCAAAGAAAGGCACAAGGAATGAATGTGTTTCACTTCAATGGTTTGGACCAATACAAAATTAAATTAAAAACAGGAAAAATCAATGTGTACAAACGCTTGCCGAATTATCAAAGTACAAGACTTGGGAAACTAGTACAACCACAAGCATCACAAAGAGAAAGAAAGTTTCACAGTTTGTAGCAATCCAAAATAAAGCACAAATTCAATTCACAAGAGAACGTAACATCAAATTATGGCGGGTACAACTCAATATCCAGGCTATGAATTTTAGATGCATGGTTGATGACATGAAATATTGGTAAATTCATAGCAATGTAAGATAACTATATATGGTGGGTGCAGCCCAAACAAGTAAGTACATCAAATTATGTGGGTGTAAATGGTCATGCACAAATCCAAGTAGTCAAAGAAAAAAGACAAAATGACAGGGTGCCAATAGTTGCCAGTCAAGCCCAAAACTTGATGGCAATAAAAAGTTTGACATCAAAAGTGTTTTTTTTTTCTATCATATTTCGGTTTATATTGATATCAATAAACTTGGATTAAAGTAAACCGTGAGCGAAAATCTCACCTTAAATAAGCCAAGAATTTAGAAGCAGGTGACGGAGTTGTGGTGCTTCAATGGTGTTGGTTGCTAACGAGGTCGGAGGCACGGAGTTGAGTGCAAAGAAAAACTGTAGGCTTCAATTTTTTTTTATATAGAAAGAGAAGATTCGGGTTGTTAACAAAAGGAGGAAGAGATGGCAAGAGGGAAGGTGAGGCGACATAATAGGCCAAATGAATGTGAGGAGGGCTAACGTAAAGAAAAATAGAAAGAATTAGGGAAGCTATATAAATACGAAACGCATGCTTCTATCTTGGAAATAAAGGCCAGGGGAAAACTGAAACGTATGAGGTTGAATAAATGAGGTAGACGGTTTTGGAAATTAATGGGCAGTTACCAAATTCTAGATTATAAAGTGTGACATATAGAAAGAACACGCTTCCAAGAAATCAAGGTAATGTACACTGATTCAAACATTTTGATATAATCAAATCTTTTGATACATAAATCTATGTAACACCCCGTATTTTCTGTGAACTTAAGAATTACAAATCGGAGTATAATTAAAATATAAAATCAAAATCAAGGGAAACAGGCTGTGCCATTGCGTTCGTCTCGGAAAAAATACGCGAAATAGAGTCCGAAATTTCGTAAATCGGAGTCCATATGACCAAGTTATGGCCTTCCAAAGTTCAAAAAAAAATTAAACAGCACAGACCAGGTCGACTGGGGAGTCGACCCTAGAGTCGACCTGCCCCCAGGGGGTCGACCCTAGAGTCGACCCTAGTGTCGACCTGGGGGTCGACCTGCCTCCCGAATCTGCTTTTTTGCCTGGGTGTGTTCTGATGTATCTGGTCTCGTTTTCTGTCTAGATTCGTCTGCCTAAACCTATTTAAACAGTCCCAAACCCAGCCTTCTCTGCACACAATTCTATTCTGCTTCTACTCCGCCTCTGTTCTAAATTAAAAATAAAAATGGCATTGCTACTCTGCTGAAATCAAAACTAGAAGACCATCAACATCAACCTAAATTCAATTAGAGATTAGAGCTTCTGCAACGGTTCTACAACAACCAGAGTTCTTTCTTTAATCCAATTAAGGCAAGTACAGTTATTTTCCGCTATAAACGTTAATTCTGATTTTGACATGAATTGTGAATCTGAATCAGAGATTATATCTGTTCTGTTCTGATTTGATTTATCTTATTCTGTACCTCTTTCCTCTTTCTGTTCTATAGCCAGGCTACCACGAGCTTGAGCCAATCTCATAAGAGATTAACATGCGCTAAAATGTTTGGGACAGTAAAATGAATGATGCATAAATTGGGCATGACCAATAGGTGACTAATTTGAGGAAAGAACATGGACTGTAGCTAGAGCATGAATCTGAGACATAAGATTGGACATGTTATATTTATAACATAAAAAGGTATTGAACATATGATTTGTGGACATGACGTAAAAAGGTATATAATTGAACATAAATATAGATTGTATTGAACACATGATTTAGGATAAAGAGAATATGGCCTAGGTATAAAGATTTCATGAAAATAGGATATCTATTACTGTAAATAAACACCTAAGTAAGGGACCTTTGGGATATTTGACATGCATAGTAATCTATGGCTATATTTGGTATAAATTATATGGATCTTCTGTACTATGCAAGTTTAATAAAAATTTGGAACATATGATATATGGTAAAGTTATGACCATAATTTGTGCTATGTAAATTTAATACAAACATAGGGTATATGATAATATTGTGAATCAAGACTATTATTTATGCACGTGAACTTAGGCAAGATTTATAATTAGGCAAGGTATGAAACTTTAAGAAATGAGTAAATTTGTTATATTTGCCTAATTTGCTAGTTGTGTTACATTGCCTAATCTACTACTTCTGTTATATTGCTAAATCTGCTAGTTCTGCTCTACTGCCTAGTCTGCTAGATTTGTTCATCTGCCAAATCTGTCATCTGCTAAGTCTGCTGAAAATACTAAATCTACTAGTTTGCTTAATCTGCTAAGTCGCCTAATCTGAGAAATCTGTTATCTGCTATATCTGTTGAGTTGGTATAATTAGTCCGCTATTGACATAATCTGAATTGGCTATAGTTATGAATAATTGACATGTATATTAGGCGTGGGTATAAATGGTAAATCATTAATTAATTGGCCGCAAAGATAAACATGGCTAACTCGAGGTTAGAATGAGTTTGCGGCGTAATTCTGCCCGGAACCGCCCGGCATATTCCAGTGGTCGCAAACAATAGGTTCTAATGTGAGAAGTTAGTCATAACATGCTTGAAACCCGAGGTTAGACTCAGTTTGCGACAGAAACCTGCCCGGAACCAACCGGCCTAACCAGTAGCCGCAAACTGTCAGTCTAATGTGAGAGGTTTGGGCATTAACATTTAATTAATGAAAATCTGAGATAATTATGATGTCTAAAACGTGTTGGGTAAGGTTAAACCAATTGGACCAATGAATCTGATAAACCCGTTTCGTGAATCCGTAGGCCCAATACAAAGTTAGATAATCTGTAACCAGTTAATCTGTAAGTCTGTTAATCTATAACCAGTTAATCTGTAAGCCTGTTAATCCGAACATCTGATCCGTTAGTCTGAAAAACTTGTTAACTTGATTGTCTGATCTGTAAACTAGTTAATCTAAACTTTGTATGTCTGAAACTTGTAGACAAGTTAAGCTGAAATCTGTTAGTCTGGGGACACAAGGTTAGGAGGGAATTTACTTGTGTCATATGTTGTTTGGGACCCATATTAGTCAGTAACCCTTTCTGGTATCAAAACTTTGACCCAACAGTAGGTAGGGTCCGGGCACGCTTACTGAACTAGTTATAAGCGGTTCATTCTGATAATGGCGAAGGGTGTTGATGGTGCATTCCAACCGGGTCATGTGCGTGCATGGATCCCGGTCTGCCTTTGAGGATGTAAGACGCCGTGGCATCTGTAAATAGGTCTGTGCCAATTGGTTGTCACTTTAGGGAGTGATACACCCTACTGTGGGGCCGACACAGGATATTTATGTATTAGGGAGCCGATCGCTTGGGGTAGGGTTTTAGGGTACACTTAGTTCTGCCTGTTTTTATTGGTACCGTCTGTCTCTGTTGGGTGGTAACACCTGTCTGTTTCTGCGTGGTACCGTCTGTTCGGATGGGAAAGGCCCATTTACTAGTGTACACCTAATTCTACATTCTGTTTCCGTAGGGATTAATCTGACTGTTTCTGTTCGGGTGGTAAAGGCCCATTATCAGCATTCTGCTTCTGTCTATTTCTGTTGGGGTGGTAAAGGCCCATTACTAGCATTCTCTTCTGTGGAAATTATTCTGTACCCGTTCCTGTTTCAGTTTAGACATTAGGGTGACACCTAATTCTGTTATACTAGTATTAGTGCAGAGAAGTGTAAAGCAATAGTTTATGTCATTCTGTTCTTCTGTTATATCTGCTACACCTGTTACAGTTATCTCTCATCCAGTTTTATGTTCATGTCATATTATTATTATCTGTTCATATGCTGAAAGTCACTGGACTTGCCAGACTTTTTGTCTGACCCTTGTTGTTTCGCCTCCTTTCTTCCGTTCCCCCCCTAGGTTATCCAAGGAGGGAATACTTTAGCTTGATCTGGATTTCTCTTTGCTTGAAGTGCTTAAAGTATGGCTTGGCTTTGTATAGCTTCCATTCTATGGGGATTATGATTTTAAACAATGCATTTTGAAGGCTTTTGTACAAGACTGATATTTTGTACTTGAATTCTGAGATTTGAAAGGATGTAACCATATTGATTTCTGTTTCCGCTGTAATAAAGTTAAAAAATTTCAAGTACTGTTTTATATGTCTTGTAAGTTTCTTTTCTGTTTACTAAAATGCTCCACCAAAGTTAAGGCATTCCCTTTGTGAGTGACCTTAACGGAGGTGGGGTGTTACAATCTGTATCTTAAAAAAAAAAACACATACCTGCACGCATGTGCAAAATGACATGCCACTGACACTGCCCTTTCTGCGCTTCGTGCACAAAATCATTTATTCGAGATAATAAACATTAATGTTTTTCAAAACAAAAAATAACGTTATTCTTAGAATTCATTCTAGTGTTTTTGTTTATAATTCACTCCAATTCCGACAATGTTTTATTCGTAGCGATTTATTAACTATTTAATTAAATTAACACAAACGGAACAAACTTGCGTATTTTTCCACAAAATTCATTTCTACGCTAAGTCTCATTAGACACAACTCAAATGATTAATTTTAGATTTTTATTTTTATTTTACGTTTTTATTATTGTTTGAGATACATTGGTTGCCGCTACCGCAAATAATCATCAAAATTCGGTTCAAATGGAGCGAAAAAACTTTAAAGTTTTCAATATAAAATTGTTTACATCACTTTTATATGAAAGTAGTAAATCTTAAAAATAAACGTTTCATTATAAATCAATTTTATATTTTAATTTTCAAATAAATACATTTTAAATTAAATTTGTCATTTAATTCTTTTTATAAACCATTTTAAATTTAATAATTTAATTCAATTCAATAACTCAAATGATCGAAATATACGGGATGTTACAATCTCCCCCACTCATAACTTTTCGTCCTTAAAAGTAACAAAATAAGGAATTAGTAATTAAACAATATACCATTCAAACGCATATCAACTTCGATTGTTTGTTCAAACATAAAATTTTGCTCCTAATTAGTATTGTTAACCTGAACACCCTAGCACGAGCTTTTGAATCAACTTCTTGATTAGAAACTTCTATCCTCCTTACATAGCAAAAAATTATGATAGAAAATTTTAGATTCACATCAAAAAATCTTGTTAGTGTCCATCATCGAGAATCGAGCAAACAATTCTATTTAGAATCAATATTGTATATCAAAACTAAATCAAAATGGTTATGTGAATAGAATGATTTATGTTCATATACGTATTCATTCCATTTTCTGAGATGAAAATTTGTATTTTGATTTATTCTAAAGCTATGAACTTGTAAAATATTTAAATTATCTTTTTTAGTTCATAATGTAAAAGTGATGCAATGTTAAATTTTCATGTTATTGATTTGTTATTTAATGTCAAAATACTTTTATAACTCGTAGGCTTAACAAGTTTATTTTCGTTCTTACAAAATTTAGACATACGTTGATCAGACGTACGACTAAAAATCTCCAAGTACTCAATATACTTGTTTCAATTTCCAGTGAAAATACTTAAAACTTTTAATAATAGATACGGAAAGCACATTCCCTCATGGATCGCTGTTATGCACTGGTTACGCCACAATTCTAGTGGAATCACATGTAATCGTAGGCATCGCGTCCCTCGAATTTTGTCATGGTTGTTGCATAGATCGCAGTTACTTAGCGGTTACGCCACTATCCTAGTAGAATCGGTTGTAACTGCAAGCATCTCGCCCCTCGAATTAAGCTATTGTTATAAATAAGTGGTAATAATCAAATAACCCGACCTAGTGTGATTCCAATATCGATGGATACTCCAATCAGCGTTGCACCGACGTAGCTACGGTTTCCAAATTTCAACTGACACTCTCGACGAGTTACAATGCAGCCTCTTTCATTAGGAATTGCGATTTTCAATCGAAGGCACTTCCCATATCTTCATTTCAAAAACATACATATTATATATAGTACTTCATTTCATGTTTCACATATCTATCACTTACATAAATATTAATTTTCATAAGATTTTCTTTCAAATCACATTTTTCAAACATATCATTCTCATATAAATTTTATTATATAAGACTATTATTTTAATCAATTATCTTCCAAATTAGTGATTTAGAATTAATCTCATACTTATATAAGTCATATAAGTTTCAAACATTTCATAGCACAATATTCATATGCCAATTATCTTCCAAATTTTCATTTCAATATCAAATTAAATAGATTTCAAATTGATTCAAGTACTCAATGTCATTTCAAAATTTTTAATCCATATTTACATATCGGTTCATTATTAAATATTCACATTCAAATTGGGTTTCACATTTCTATTATTGATTTTCAATCGAATCTTTATATTCAATCATTTTGGATCTTAAATTATTCGAATTGGATAAATATACTTCTATCAAAATAATTAAGTTACTTACAAAATAGTTTTGAAAAAATAACAGCTTGATATAAAATAGGTTAGAATAAATAGATAGATGTTCGAATAATTAGGTACGCTTGAAAATGGGTTTGAAATAAGTAGATAGCTTTTGTAAAATATCTAGCTTGATAAAAAGAATTTGAATAAAATAAATAGGAATGGTAAATAAACAAGATAGAATCAAAAAACTAAATTTAAATAAAATAAATAGATTTAAAAAAGGGGCATTTTACAGTAAGGGCTTACTGCCCTCAACTAATTAATTTTAAGGACACGGGTTTACAATAATTATTTTTAAGGAAAAAATTTTATCGCCTCATTTCCTATGCATTCTCGACGCTAAAAAAATGCCAAATTGATTTCAAATCCGCTTTCTTCTTTATCTTTATACTTTCGAAATCAAATATGCTGCTAATCTACTTTCGAAACAAAATCGCCTCAGCTGATTTGTCGATTGGCTGAAGAAATCCAACCGCATAACTTTTCTTAGCTGAACAAGTAAGTAATTGTTTATTTCTGCTTTTTGTTATATATCGATTGCTGATGTTAATCGCCTCACCTTTATTCAAGTGACGAAACTAAGACGCAATTTCTGTTCACTATTTGCAAGACGCGATTTGTGTTCATTGTTGAACAAGTAAGTACTTGTTTATCTTTGTTGTTTGTTGTTCCTCGATTTTTTTGTTTGCAATATATCGATTATTTTTGTTAGCTGAAGTAAGTATGATTGATTTTATTTGCTATATAAAATAGTTTATACGTATATGTTCAGTGGTAAATTTTATTTTGTTTCACAACTTAAAAAGATAAAGGTGTTTATCTTTTGATTTGAATTGTTTAATTACTTATTAAAATTATTAATATTTGAAAATTACAGATACATGTAAAACATATTTTTTGTTTTGTTAATCATAATCATGTACTCGGTGGTTAAATAATGCGTAATATGAATCAATTTATAGTTATGATGAAATTGTTCATACATATATATTCAGTGGTAGATGTTAATTTATTTGACAGCTTAAAAAGATAAAGGTTTTTTTATCTTTTGATTTGAATGATTTAATTACATATTAAACCTTAGTAATATTTGATAATTATTGATACGTTTTAAATATATTTGTTGTTTTTCTTATGAGTTGTATTTATTATGATTAAAGCATTAAAAGATAAGTTATATAGAATATCTTATTTTAACTTTTACTAAATGATAAATATTAACATGTTTATTATTTACATAGGATATCATATTTTATTTCATATTTTAGAAAAGATAATTGCATCTATCTTTTATTACTAAAAGATAAAAGATAAGTTACATAGAATATCTTTTTTTATTTCATATTTAGTAGAATACGAAATAAGTTACATAGAATATCTTATTTTGTATCTTACTAAATGATAAATATTAGCATGTTTATTCTTTACATCGAATACCTGTTTTATTTCAGATTTAAAATAGATAATTGCATCTATCTTTTACTGAAAGATAAAAGATAAGTTACACAGAATATCTTATTTTATCTTTAACAAAATGATAAATATTAACGTGTTTATTTTTTACATAGAATAATTTATTTTATTTTAGATTTAAAAAAGTTAATTGCATCTATCTTTTACTAAAAGGTAAAAGATAAGTTACATAGAATATCTTTTTTTATTTCATATTTAGTATAATACAAGATAAGTTACATAGAATATCTTATTTTGTCTTTTTACTAAATGATAAATATTAATATGTTTATTTTTTACATAGAATATTTTATTTAATTTTAGATTTAAAATTGATAATTGCATTTATCTTTTACTAAAAGATAAGTTACATAGACTATCTTATTTTATCTTTAACTAAATTATAAATAATAACATGTTTATTTTTTACATAGAATAAATTATTTTATTTCAGATTTAAAAAAGATAATTGCATTTATCTTTTACTCAAAGATAAAAGATAAGTTACATAGAATATATCATTTTATTTTAGGTTTAGTAGATTAAAAGATAAGTTACATATAATTTCTTATTTTATCTTTTACTAAATGATAAATATTAACGTGTTTATTTTTTACATAGAATAAAAAGATAGATGCATCTATCTTTTCAAAACTGAACTTCAGATTTAAAAAATATAAATGAATATATATATGTCATACCTTAATTGTTAGTTGCAAATATGCAATGTTAATGATAAAACCGACCTTTTGATTACAAAATTGCATTTTTGTAATTAACAATTTTTAGATGTAGTAGAATATCTTAATTTATTTCTGATTTGAAAAAGATAGTTTCATTTATCTTTTCAAAACTAAACTTTAGATTTAAAAAAGATAAATGAATATATATGTCGTGTGTTAATTGTTAGTTGCAAATATGGAATGTTAATGCTAAAATTGAACTTTTGATTACAAAATTGCTTTTTTGTAATTGAAATGTTTAGTAGAATATCTTATTTTATTCCAGATTTAAAAAAGATAGATGCATCTATCTTTTCAAAATTGAACTTCAGATTTAAAAAAAAAAAATGAATATATATGTCATGTGTTAATTGTTAGTTGCAAATATGCAATGTTAATGATAAAACTGAACTTTTGATTACAAA
Organism: Allium sativum; assembly: GCA_030737875.1. Taxonomy (NCBI): domain Eukaryota; kingdom Viridiplantae; phylum Streptophyta; class Magnoliopsida; order Asparagales; family Amaryllidaceae; genus Allium; species Allium sativum. Next base: position 532,133,340 of record CM060923.1, on the reverse strand, counting down.
ATTGCATTTTTGTAGTTAACAATTTTTAAATGTTTAGTAGAATATCTTAATTTATTTCAGACTTAAAAAAGATAGTTACATCTATCTTTTCAAAACTGAACTTCAAATTTAAAAAAGATAATTACATGTTTAACTCTACTTATGTTTGAAAAAAAGGACGCATGTTAAACAAGTTTGATGTTTTACTCATTATTTACAACTATTACATACCATATGAATTTGATTTAAAGCCTGCATAAAAAAGATAAAAGCATTTATGTTTTTGTATAAAACAACTTAGTTACATAATAAATTATAACACAATGCTTTTAGTTGTTTATGAATATCAAAAGATATGCCAAAATTTAGTTACATAATAAATTACAACACTAGAGCATATAACTCCAAATTCATGGTAGGCTGACTAAGTTAAAAATATGTTATCATTTTATCAATTATTTTTCTTTCTTTCTAATTTCATCCTTGCTGATACATATTCAAATTTCCTTTGTAGGAATTCGAGGATCAACAATGGGTGTAGCGATATGGAGACTGATCTATCATGATAGTCGTATTGTTTATTGTTGTGCTTGTAAATAGAATGACTATGAACTTGCAGAGTCATGTTTGTTTGTTTTTTTTGTTCTGGTGACTTTAAATTTTTTTTTGTTGTTAATTGTTCTTTGTTGTGGAGTTAAAACCATTAATGAATTGTGCAAATATGTGTATAAAGGAGCTTGAAAGAATAGTGGGAAGTTACGCAGTTGGGTGTTCTTCCTTTTTAATTATCTTTTTGTGTTAAAAACAATAGCTACTACTTCTGCATTGTTTGCAATTTTAATTGTACTGTAGTACACAATATACAAAAAAAGTTCAAGTATGCCAGTATGATTTAGATCATTATTGCAAGTTGTTCTTCCTTTACTACAAAAGATAAAATATTTATCTTTAGCTGAAAAATAAAAAAATATATACATGACAGACGCTTAAAGCTAGTATTCCATTATGTCAAAAAAATATACATGAGCAGACGGTTTCACAGTTAAATCACGTAAACCAACCGGTATTCTGTTGTATCATTACTGCATCTTGTTCTTTGTTCTTTGAAAAAGATAAAAGTGTTTATCTTTATCTGAAAATATAAAAGGTAAGCACATGAAACCAACTACGTGAACATTATAACTATTAGTTACAAAATCGGAAATGCACTTGCATTCAATCCACGCAAAATTATATTTTACATTACACTTACAGTATTGTTAACTATTGTTTTAAATTTGTTTTCCATTTGCTTCCCATTTTCTCTCTGTTTTGCATTTCTATGCACTCTGAAACTAACCATTCATCATCAAAACACAACAGTCCTTCTTCACTTCATCAACCCATGACATAAAATGAGAAGCTTTTGAAAATCAAATCGTTCAATCGAATTGTTTAATCGATTCGTTCAATCGATTGTGGTTGTAGAAGTAAAATCGAATCGTTCAATCGATTTGTTTGAAACATGAAAAGCTTTTGAAAATCGCCATTTAATGAAGATCGACAAGGGTTTCAGATTTGCAAAATAACAGCCGCGACATTTTTTTGTCCTTGAAAGTTATTCTTTAAAAGTCGTGTCCTTTAAACTATTTGGACCTGACTAGTAAGCCCTTCACGCAAATTTCCACTTTTAAAAAAAAATGTTTGCAATCAAAGATAAATATAAGAAAATTGTTTAAATAAGACAGTTAAAGATAATTCTAATTTGAATAAAATAATTGTACAATAAATAGTACTAATTTCCAAAAATAACCCAATCCTAATTAATTATCCAAAATTCAAAATTTAGTTAATGTCGGTTAAGTCAAACTCAATTTTACTTTAGACCCAATCCGGTTACACTTCAAATTGAAGCGAAGGTCCAAATTAGATAACCTCTCGAGTTTTCCATTTAAATCTTCAATTTAAATCTCAATTTTGATTACATCCCAAGTTGAACTAATTGTTCAAAATATCTATTCACATTTAATTTCATTTGAGCTTATAAGGATATAACTCAAAATTTTAAATTCTGTTTGAAATGATCAAATTTTTTCAACTTGTCGAAAAATCGAATTTTTAATCAATCGTTGGGAGTTGAAACTCAGTTGTTTATTTGAGATGACTTTTATTCGAGATATACATATTAGACTGTCCTAACATATAGGATTATATCGTTCAACCCAAACTCGTGATTCAATTTTGGATTTTATTTCAATCATTCAAAATATATTCATATTTGTATATTTAAAAATATTTTAGAAATTAAATTCGCTTTATCAAACAAATAAGTAGCAAAGCTACATATACTGGTCTCCCCCACTTTGAAACTCGATAAAGAATCCTAACGACGAAAAATTTGTCATCAAAGTTATATTTTTAACCACAAAGTGGGTTCTTCATTCAGATATTTCCTTTCAAAAACATTTTTGATAATCAATTGAAAACACAATTTTTTTCCAAAAATACTTACATAAATTACTAGTATATTTAAATACCTTAATGCATTTCCATTTCAAACATTTATCAAAATAACTTAAGTATTTCACGGCGTTTCAATCGGAATCATATGATTATCCCACTTTCGAAACTCGAAAATAAATAATGGTGATGTTGCAACAATGTCCATAATCATCATCAAGCAACAAGAGTGTGATTTCATTTCCATCTAGTATGTATAAGACTTTGTATATACACTGATCGGGCATATATTTGAAATCTTACATACTCAATAGTCCAACCTTGACGTCAAGGAAAATACTCAAAGATCTTTTATATAAGATACACCATCTCCAAATATACAAGAGAAAATGATATATTTCTAAATGTTTTTTTATCAATTTCAAAATAATTTTATCAATTTCAAAATAATTTTGTTTCAAAATCTATTAATTTCAAAACGCTTCCGCTGTGCTACTCTTTCAAATATTAGTTTCAAGACAATTTATATTTCAAATTATGATCTCTCCCTAGTGTAATTTCTAGTGACTGATTCTAATTAAACTCCATAAGCTAAGCTTCGCGTAAATTCACACTCTGATACCAATAGTAACAACCTGCCCTTTTTGACCATTTTAAGTCGGTAATTAAACCAACTCAAACTGTTTGAAATGAAAATTTGTTATTTGGCTTACGGGTTAAACAAAATCAAACACAAGGATCATAAAATAAAGTAAACAACAATATCTCATAGCAGAATAATTTTATACAAAATGTCACAGTTATACAAATTCTATATAGCATAATTTAATAAATAGATTTTACATAAAATAAATTTTGCAGAAACTATCGAACCAGAGCGCGCGTGTCTTTACGAGCCTCTAACTTTGTTGGTTGAAATCTTTAAGCTGTAACACTCGGTCTGACCCAAGCTTTTATGCAAGGCACAAAACCACTCGCGTCAGGATTAACTTCATTCAAGTAAACAAATTTTAATAAAATATTCAAATTATAATAGTTAATCCTAACTAATATGTAGTTTCCAAATTATTGGGTATATGTTCAGATTCCAAGTAGTCATGGATAGCTTAAATTTTGTGCATAATCAAAACAACATGCGTTTAGAGACATAAAGCATGGCCTGGGTATATGATATGTTGTTTACGTTTGTCAACATAATATGTGGTTTCAGGCTTACAAACAAGGTAAATTGGATAAACAAAATTTTCAACTACAGGCCATTTAAATAACTATGTATATATGTGTAATAATATAGGTATATATACACATATAAATCATATATATACATACACGTGTTGGTATCCACATATATATACACGATAATGAATTATGAATTGTGATAGCATGGTAAAAGGCTTACCCATTAGTTAAATATTAAAGCCTGAAATGTACACACTAAAAAAATCAAGTGCGCAATGCGTGTGGTAACAGAATACCAATTTTTTTTGAATATGCATAAAACAACAGAGTAATCATGGTCAATACTAAAGTCATATCTGTTCCATGTTTAAACAAGGCATGGTATACATATGTATGAAAATATATGTAAATTTTAACTGGTGCAATGCTAGGCTTGAAACCTATCATAAAAAGTGAGCAAACTAAAGTCTTCCTGAAAAAAGTAACATATATCATGCATATAAGACGGGCTTGCACACTATTTTAGCTTAGTCAGGCTACTAATTATAAATATGAACATGCACTAAAGTAAAGGAGCAAGTACCCATTATTAACTAACATGTAAGGCTATGCATAAAGGAAGCATGTTATTTATGTGTATACTAGCGAACATGTATGAGATCACTAGGACAAATGACATCAGTAAGTTAAATAGCATTAACAATTTTACACTCAGGGATTGACAAAATGAAATGCTACATGGTATGTCTAGCTTCTAGGCTACAGGGGGTGTATAAATGACAAATAAAAAATGCACGCATTCATCATAAGGCATCAGGCAAAAATGAAAAACACCAAAGGAAACAAGGACAGACCAAAGAAAAGCATAAGGAATGGACATGTTTCACTTCAATGGCTTGGACCAATAAAAAATTAATTCAAAAATAGGAAAAATCAATGTATACAAGCACTTGTTGAATTATCAAAGTATAGGACTTTAGAAACTATTGCAACCATAAAGCATCACAAAGACAAAGAAAGTATAATAGTTTGTAGCAACCTAAAATAAAGCACAAACTCAATTCACAAGGTAACAGAATAGCAAATTATGCACTACTACAAAATAGGTCATTTGCATCGATTGTTAAGCCCCTGTTGCATCAGTTGTTCAACTGATGCAAATGAAGATGGTGCAACAGAACAATTTCTGTTGCATCATTTAAACAACCGATGCAAATGGTCTTAAGTTGCATCGGTTATTCGATACAACCGATGTTATAGAGCAGATGCAAATGGTGCTAGGTGCTTTTCAAAGTTGTGTGTATTGCATCGGATTTTGTTAACAACCGATGTTGCTGAACAGATGCAAAAAAACAACATTTGTAACAATCATAGTGTATTTCATTAGTTGGTTCCCCTATTACAACCAATGCAAGAATAAAATATTTATTTTTACTATATTTTTAAACCTGAAACAATATCAAACAGGTTTTAAAATTATGTAAATGCGTTATTGCCATGTACCTGATCAAACAAACAATATAATTGCATTATCAATCAACATAGTTCATGTGCACAAACAAAAAAACACAAATACACACTCCATCATAAAAAAATTCAACATACATAATGAAAGACTAACATATACATAACAAAAGATCAGCTACATCCAATTATACGTGATATAACTGGCTAAGTTATCTCGAACCTCCTCTATCTCTTGTTGGTTATAATAACCATGTTGTGCAAAGTCATGTAATTTATAAGAGAACAATGTTTCAAAACGCATGTAATTAACATATAATAGCTAGGAATGAAACAAATTAAAGTATTACCTTCAGTAAATCGATGATTTAGCTACTTAGAACAAATGAATTAACTGAATTTTCAACACTACCACACTATCGTCCTCCCAAGCTGCTCTGCATCTACCAACTACTCACCACCGCATCAAACCCAAACTTGAAATATTATAACTAACTAGAACACACCTAAATAGTCAGGCATGTATAAACACAAGCATTAAAACAAGTATGAATATTGTTGCATGACTTGGTAAAGGTGCCAAATCATCTGCCTCCTACAAGCACAAAGTAATGTTATTTTACACCAAGAAGATGACTAAATTATCATAAGACAAGTTAGCTGGATTATGCAAAGATTATAAAGAACTTGGATGCAGGGACAAGCTATTAAATTGATAACAAATCATAATTTTACACTTACAACACTTTGTGAGATGCTCCTATGAAAGTCTATCCAAACCATAATTTTACACTTAGGGCTACTCCTATGAAAGGCTATCCAGACTTTGCTTAAGAGCCTTGTTCTCCAAGCTTAAAATAAGACTTTGCTGACTCAAAAATTCAATTTCTCCTCCAACTTCCATTCCATCAGCCTTTATGCAGAAAAATAAAATGCCTTGACACATTTGTTTTCTCCAGAACTGCATCTACTTCAAATCACTTAATAGTTTTGCATCAACCTTCACTTTTTCACATCATTTGTGCACCTCTTTGCTTTTTTTTCATTGGGACCTACTATTTGGAATGCTCTTAGTTACTCTGATATTGCATCATTTTCTTTACACCAAATTCAAATTTACATTGATCTTTTAGGTGCTTCAAGGCTTCATATGCAAAGACTGAGCAACCTAAATTCCAAAAAAGCTCTTATCCAAAAACAACTGGACAGCCGATTTATCATCAGCAGATCCACTTTTCCACACGGATTAAAAACACAGTGCGAAGCCGAAATACGAGGCACTACAACTCTAAAAACTGAGAAACGACTATGTATAGCATCCACCAAACTAAAAGCTAGTAAGATAAGTTGTCATGTTGTGCATGCTGAAGGAGAAAACATACATGGTTTTAGCATTTCAGTCCAAACCCAGATTGCTTAATTCATCATAAAACATACGAAACAAATAATTGCAGTCTGAATTAGGAAGTTTATCAACATAACATTGCAACAATGAGAAACTCCTTCAACTACATTAGTGTAACAAGCCGCATCTCACGCATCGGAGGATCATAAAATATTTTTATTTAATTCCCTGAAGGTTGGATCATTCTCATATTTTGATATGTTGGTTATGCAAATGTGAGACATGTCCATAATTTTTATTAATTTTAATTGCGACCATTTTTCCCCTGTCAGTCTTATACAGGGCATAACTTTTAAGTGGTATTGAATCAGGTACTAAGGTTGGCCTCATTGGAAAGGAAATAGTGTTGCCAATTCCGTAGAGTGGTTATGTTAAAGATTTGATTCATCGGTTTGGGAGGAATCGCTATTTTAGTGTATCACAGTTTGTTGTTCAGGTTTTGAGCCACCTAGTGGGCTGATTTGGAGAGGCCCATTAGTGAGATGGTGGAAGGCTATAAATAGGGGGTTAGAGATGTGGAGAGAGGGTTACTTTTCTACATTCTCTCATTTGGTTGAGCTCGTGATCCTCCTTGCTTAATCTAATACGCATTTCCACCATTATAAACTAGATCTAAGAGAGAGAATCAAATATCTACATCATTTGACACTAGATTTACATCAATCGAAGAGAGATTTTATCAAATTAAAGAGTTTGAAGAGTGTTTTACGCTGTTCAAGATATAGTAATCGGTGATTTTATGTTGTTTTGAAGAATTGGTGAGTGATATTGTAACACACCACATCCATTAATGTCACTCACAAAGGGAATGCATTAACTTCCATAGACCGTATTTAGTGTATAAAACAAATATAAATAATGGTACTTGAAAATTTTAAAACAACTTTTATTGCAGCAGAAAAATAGTTTGATTCCAACAACTTCATAAACCAAGTACACTTAATATTCATCTTGATAAATTGTTTCAGAGTACATAAAATAAAAAGCATAAACCCCAACACAAGTAGCCATAAAAGAGATGAGCTGAAACTTTCAGCAATCCAAGCAATTCCAAAAGAGATACAAAGAGATCCGAGATTAAGCTCCACTAGTACTAGTCCCACCCTGAGAGCTAGTGGGGAAGGAAGAAAAGAGGCGAAAACAAGGGGCTCAGACATAAAGTCTGGCGAGTATAATAACTTTAACAATATAATTATTAAAGTAACTAGGAGAAGGCATAAACTGGTAAGATAAGATATGACCATGAAACAAGTGGGCATGACAAAGCAAATAAGAGGATTATTCTGGCGTTAATCTCGTTCCTAATCACTATAGGATAATTACTATACTACACCACCACTAGTCACTATAAAAGTTGATCCGGTCTACAGAACTTAATAATGATAATAGCAGTTTCGTGTACCCCTAGCTGCCTTCATAGGTGTCGTCTGCCACTATCTCCACTAGTTTACCCACTACCCCCATTCTATCGGCTCCCTAACTCGTAGATACCCGTGCTGGTCCCATAGTGGGGTGTATCACTCCCCAAAGTGGCAACCCGATACCACCAAAGATGCACGGCTTATATCTACACGATGCAACAACGTCTTACTTATCAGCCCGGGCCCACGCACGCACATGACCCCGTTGGACTTGCGTTGCCACCGCTAACCCGTTTTGACCTCTTACAATCAAATCCAGTAAGCGTGTCCCGTCCTCGACCTGGGTCGAGCTCACAAAGATACTTAATGGGTTACTGGTTTGAAAAGGGCCCCATGCTTGACACAAGCCTTCCACCTATGCTTGGTCCCCACTAAGGTTTCCCCACTTAACCCCAATCTTATTGATGTCTTCTTACATGTTTCAATCTTGGTTAAGTGCATCTAATCGTATTTCACATGCTACCCAAGGCACCCACCTAATTTCACATGCCACCCAAGGCATCCATTTAACCCTCCAAGTCCCACCACATGCTTATCTGGTTAAGTGTTACTTAATTCATTAGAACCATAACCTTGTAAAGACCTCCCACATTAGGCTGACATTTGCGGTTGCTGGATTTGCTGGGCGAGTCCGAGCAGTCTTATACCGCAAACGAGCCTAACCTCGTGTCTTTACAATTGTTACGAATTTAATTCGTGCCTTTGACCTCTCACATTAAACTGGCATTGTGGCTGCTGGATTTGTCGGGCGGGTCCGGGCAGTCTTACACCACAAAAGAGTCTAACCTCGTGTCTTAGGCGGTTAATTATTACACATCTTTATTTAACCCCAAATTGGATTAATATCCCTATTCAAACTTGTCAATAAATTCCAAATTTATTTATGTCCGTAATTGTCTCTTAAAATTATGTCCATAAATACTAATTATGCCAATTAATGTCTCAAATTAATTATATGCCTTTTTAAGGCCGTTTTATGCCAATTCACCATTTATGTATATTCAATATTATCCCATCATCCCCACAATATTCGTACGTTTTCATATGACATATGTTAGACTCGCAAATAGTCTAACTTATAAAAAGAAAAACAACATCACATAACACATAAAATAGATCTAAGGATCATGACATAAGATTACATAGCCAATAACTTCAATATGATTTTCATTCAAACTAGCATATGATACAAAACTAGCATAGGTAATGGGCATAAACTTGTATAACTTATGTATTACTATAGATCCAAACATAAAGGTGTGAACTTATATATGGATCTGAACATAAAGATGTAAACATGCCTATAGATCTAAACATAAAGATGTAAACCTGCATATAGATCCAAACATAAAGATGTAAACTTGCATATGGGTCTAAACATAAAGATGTAAACTTGCATATGGATCTAGACATAATGGTTAATGTCACATAAACTAGCACACGCATATACATGTGTTACATATATTTTAACAACCCAAACTTGCATAAGATTCATACATGAATATATGATCCAATCATCACAAACTTGCATAAGATATATGATTCAACTTGCATAAGATTCACATAAGAACTAATGTATGATCCAACTTGCATAAGACTAACATATGATTCAACACCACAAACATACATATAATTTATATCACATGATTCAAAATCATATTCTCATAATCCCAATTATATCTTATCATAATTAAATTAATTAATTATTTTGTGAAAGCTATCATACTCACAATTAAAAGGAACAGTCTTGTCTTTCTGGGATCTGTATTTTGAAACTGAATTGATCACCTTTGATGTAGACTAATCGTTATTTAGATTTGATTTGATTTTGATTCAAGCTTCTATCTTGCTTTAGGGTTGAAAGTGTATGGCGACTACTCTGGGTTCTCCATTGATGGCATGGCGGCTCTTGTTATGAATTAATGTGATAAGGTTTAGGGGTTTAGGAGTGTTTTTATAGAATTTAATTTAATAAGAGCAGTCGGATTAACCTAGGGATAAGCAGAACCATCAGGACCACTCAGATGCCACATCAGCCCTTAAGGCGAATCAGGCCACGGGTTGACAGCCAAACACCCTGAATCGACCCTTAGTCGACCCAGCAGAGCTCGGGTCGACTCCAAAAATGGTGCGGTTCAGCTATTTCCCGTCCCGATTCGCTGTTTTGAACTCTTTTTGAATTTTTTTATATATATATCTATATATATATTTCTCTCATATGTCTGCAAACTTCAAGGCTTTATAACTTCTTCATAAGTTATCCGTTTTATGCAAACCAAATGTCTATCGTGACCCAAAATTTTGAGACGAACATAATAGCGCTACCCATTTCACTTAATTCGTCTTCTAAAAATTAAGTATACTTTAATTTATGAATTTTAAAGTTATAAACTTATTGGGTGTTACATTCTCCCCTCCTTAAAGGATTTCGTCCCCGAAATCTCTAAGTTAAGAAGAATGTATCCTACCAACCAATCATCCATCTACTCAACGATCATCCACAAGCATCCATTGTCCTTAAAGAAATTTCTAATGTTATATGAACTTATGCAAAAATGTGTGTATATGTTCCTAATCTAATGCAAGGATCAGGCGGTCCACTGATTCAGTTGACCTCCTTAATGCAAATCATGATAGTGCCATGCGTCCATTATGTATGCCAAAGAATCCTATCGATACATATTATTTCTACATGTGTGCACAACCATTCATCAAAATGCAGCATCCATAAGATAAAACAACCATTAATTTAGATATGCACACACATTTATATGCAATATGAAGGTGATTGAGCCGATCTAGTACCTAATGTGTGTGTACATGCATCCACGAGCAACCACTTGCATCCATTTGCATCCACCAAACATAACATGCCTCAAACACATGTTTGTAACCATAGGGTTCTTCCTAACTAAAGATCGAAGATGTCATCGCAAAGATAATACTAAAAGATAGGACAAGTGTCAACAAAGCGGTAGAAAAAGGAGAAATTAAAACATACCCTCAAAAAGGAAAGGGTACAGCGTACGCATTTTGTCTTCCGTCTCCCAAATCTCGTCTCTTTGATCATCTCCCATCGTACTTTGACCAACTTGACCTCTTTGTTGCGAAGCTTTTTGACCTTCGATCCAAGAATGCGTGTAGGAACTCGTCTGATAGTGGCATTGAGCTCTACTTCAACTTCTTCGAGCATGCTCGGCTCTACCACTTCCGCCGTATCATGTAAACGCTTACACAAATGCGAAACGTGAAATACGTCATGAACACCGCTGAGCTTCTGTGGTAACTTTACTCTATACGCCATCTATCCAATCCTCTCCGCAATTGGAAAGGGTCCTAGAACCTCGGTGCTAACTTCCCTACTGATCCAAAACGGACTACGTTTCTTAACGGTGACACCTTAACAAAAAGCATGTCCCCAATATTGAATTCAAGATCGGTTCATCTCCTATCAGCATATGACTTCTATCGGTCCTGCGCCATCTTCATTCGCCGTCGAATCAGGTTTATCTTCTCCGAAGTCTCCCTAATCATGTCGGGTCCAAGCAAAACCTTATCAGTGGATTCCTACCAACATGTAGGTGATCGACACGGTCGTCCATAAAGAGCCTCAAAAGGTACCATGCCAATGCTAGCCTGAAAACTATTATTATAGGCGAACCCCCACTAATGGAAGGTGTTCTTCCCATGTTCCTCCAAAGTCTAGGATGCATAGTCTCAGAAGGTCTTTTAGAACCCGATTTACTCTCTCGGTCTGGTCGTCCGTCTGAGGGTGATAAGCGGTACTTAAGCATAATTGCTTTCTAACCACCTCTTGTAAGCTTTTCCAAAATTCGCTTCTGAAAATGGGATCTCTATCGCTCACAATGCTAGAGGGTATGCCATGCAAATGAACTATCTCTCGAAGCTAAACAGATGCTAACCACGCGGTGGTCCTTCTACTTTTGACGGGAATAAAATGGGCACTTTTGGTAAGTCTGTCTACAATTACCCAAATCCCCGTATTACCCTTCCTTGATCTTGGAAACCCATTTATAAAATCCATGCAAACGCTTTCCCATTTCCAAAGTGGAATCTCTAAGGGATGGAGCAAACCTCCAGGCTTCTTTTTCTCCGCCTTGACTTGTTGGCACACTAAGCATCTAGAAACGAACTCGGCCACGTCCTTCTTCATTCCAGCCCAAAAGAAAACTCGCTTCATATCCTTATACATCTTATCACCATCGGGATGTATGGTCATCTTAGAGCGATGTGAGTCTTCGAGAATTGCCTTCTTAAAACTCTCGTCTTGTGGTACGCAAATTCTTCCATCTCTACGTAGCCAACCTCTCTTATCTATAGCATATCTATCAAGATGACTCGAGGACTCCCTTCCTATAAGATTGCCTACTATCTCAACCAACTATGGGTCATTTCGCTGTGCCTCTCCAACTCGACCCAAAAGTATAGGTTGCACCTCTAACGATGCCAATAATCCGGGTACATAATCGATAGAGGGTCTGAAGTCATAGGAAGATATATACTCCAAATTCTACCGCTACACGAACAAAGGAATTAAAGTTAACTTCTTTCTACTTAAGGCGTCGGCTACACCGTTACCCTTGCCAGGGGTATATGCGATCTCAAAATCGTAGGATGTCGAAAACTCCATCCACCTCTGTTGCCTCAAGTTTAGGTCCTTATGAGAGAATAAGTACTTTAGCGACTTCTGGTCTGTATATAACTCAAACCTCTCGCCAAGCAAATAAGGACACCATGAATTAAGCGCAAAAACTATGGCCTCCAACTCTAAGTCGTGGGTAGGGTAATTTTTCTCGTGGGCTTTCAACTGCCTTCCACCATAGCATATCACCCTTCCCTCTTGCATTAAAACTGCACCAAGCCCTGCCCCGCAAGCATCGGTATATACAGTGAATGTCTTACTCCCGTCTGGCAAAACTAAAACTAGAGCTGTCGTCAAAGCCCTCTTCATATGTTGGAAAGCATCGTCACAGTCAACGTCCCAAGTAAAAGTCAAATTCTTCTTCGTTAATCGAGTGAGAGGGGCTGATATCTTCGCGAAGTCCTTAATGAACTTCCTATAATAGCCAGCCAGCCCTAAAAAGCTTCTTACTTCTGTTGCGTTCTTAGGAGTTTTCCAATCTTGGATTACCACCACGTTGGCGGGATCCACAGCTATCCCTTCCTTAGAGACCACGTGTCCTAAGAACCTCACTTCTTTTCTCCAAAAATGGTACTTGGAGAATTTAGCTTTTAGTTGAAGCGCTCGTAGGGTCTCTAAGACTCCCTAAGATGTAGGGCATGCTCTTCTTCATTTTTAGAGAAAACCAGAATATCATCGACAAAGACTACCACAAATTTGTTTAGAAACTCCCTAAACACCCTACTCATTAAGTCAACAAAGTATGCGGGTGCATTCATCGAACCAAAAGGCATGACAAGCCACTCAAAGAAACCGTCAGGAGTTCTAAAGGCAGTTTTATCGATGTTATCTTCAGCCACCCTTAGCAGACGAAACCCTGTAGCTAAATCCAATTGCGAGAAAACTGAAGCACCCACCAACTGTTCGAATAAATCGTCTATCCTTGGCAATGGGTGCCTGTTCTTCTTTGTTAGCTTATTCAGCTCTCTATAGTCCACACACAATCTAAGTAAACCATCATCTTTCGTAGCAAAAACAACTGGAGCAGCCCACTCTGAAATACTTCTTCTTATGAACCCCTTCTCAAGCAATTCTTTCACTTGCTTACTGAGTTCTCTTCTCTCTCGGAGCCATGTGGCGCACTGGTAATGCAACTGGCTTTGCATTATCTACTAGATATATTCAAAAGCCTATCTCGCGCCTCGGGGGTAAACCTCGAACTTCATCGAAGATGTCACTATATTCACGGACCACACGAATAGATTTCAAATCATCAATGAATGCGTCTAGGGATTCTAGGTAGCTAAGCATTACCGGACCTCTAGGGTCACAAGAAATATCAAGGGTCTTTCCACAACGAGTCAACAATCTAACTACCATTCTTTCACAATCTAGGATGGCACCGTATCTAGTTAGCCAATCCATACCTAGAATCAAGCTGTAGCCCATGAAGCCAAGAACAAAGGCATTGCATTCAAACCCAATGCCTAGGATAGACACTCTCAAATTTCGAAAAATCATAGAAAGATGAGCCGAACCACCAATAGGATTTGAGATTACTATGGGATCCGTAACTAGATTAGTATTTAGGTGCAGTGTTTCAACTAACAAAGAAAATACAAACGAGTGTGAAGCGCCATATTCAAACAAAGTACGAACAGGATGATCAAACAGAAAAACTAAACTTTCAACGGAAATATTTCTACCTCTCTCCTGTCCTGGTGCCATGAGAGCCTAAATCTGCCCTCTCGCCTGCCCTTGTGCCATGAGAGCCTGAAGCTGCCCTCCAGAAATACTTTGCCCTTGCCCCTGTTTCCTTGGGCGGTCCTTAACTAGATGACCTGCCTCTCTACAGTGGAAACAACCAGTCTTCTTCTTTTCCCTGCAGTCTTTTCTCAGATGGCCTGGTGTCCCACAATTATAGCACTTCTTCTTTCCTTTTCCATTATTGTTCTTCCAGCCTTTCTTGTTTTGCTGTTGTGGCTTCTTCTGGTCTCCTTTCTTCTCTGGTGCCTTATTAGCATTCACACCTTTCTCTTCCTTATGCATAAGCACCATGTCAACCAGTTTCTCAAAGGTAGCCCCCATCGGAATGTGGGTCATCGCCAACCCATGTAGAGGCTCATTCAAACCTTTAACGAACCTCAGGGCCTTCTTCTCAGGTGTGTTTATCAATTCCAAGCCAAATCTCACCAACTGATTGAACTTGTTGATGTACTCCTAAATTGATAAATCCCCTTGCTTCAACACCAAGAATATTTCCATATATAAATTCTCTTCTGCTCGTGAGAGAAACTTCATTTCGAACCTATGCTTGAAATCCATCCAAGTCTCCACCGGACGCTCTCCGTTCGTGACCTCCCACCAAAACGAGGCTTCGTCTTTCATTAACCAAGCAGCTAATTGGACCTTCCTTCCATCTTCTACTTCGAAAATACCAAATAGATCTTTTATGTCCTTAAGCCAATTTCGAGCTTCAACAAACGTCTCTGATCTGTAAAAAGGTTTCCCGCCCATTGCCCTAAAATCTTTGCATATCTTTGCAAAAGTATCAACACGGGAAGGAGGAGGAGGAGGAGCATTTGCTGCGCCTGCGACATTGGCCCTAGCATCCAGATACCTTCTAAACCATCCTGGTATCGGTATCCCCTTGGGTATCTCGGGAATTCCAGACATGCTGAAAAGAAAATGAAGAGATTCAAAACGGAGAATTCAAAAGAAAGATATATGGCTCTTGGGGGTTATGTTTTTAAAACAATCTTTTCTCTTGAAAATACTTTCCTCAAAACATAATTTTGAAAGTATTTCTTTATAAAATGCTTTTTTAAAAATAGTTTTTCAAAATTCATATTTGGTCTGGAAACCTTCAGCCCTGATACCACATGTAACACCCCACGTCCATTAATGTCACTCACAAAGGGAATGCATTAACTTCCATGGAGCGTATTTAGTGTATAGAACAGAATATAACAAGACAGATATAAATAATGGTACTTGAAAATTTTAAAACAACTTTTATTTCAGCGGAGAAATAGTTCGATAACAACAACTTCATAAACCAAGTACATTTAATATCCATCTTGATAAACTATTTCAGAGTACACAAAATAAAAAGCATAAACCCCAACATAAGTAGCCATAAAAGAGATGAGCTGAACTTTACTTTCAGTAATCCAAGCACTTCCAAAAGAGACAAAAAGAGATCCGAGATCAAGCTCCACTACACCCTGACAACCTGGGGGGGGGGAGGAAGAAAAGAGGTGAAAACATGGGGGTCAGACATAAAGTCTGGCGAGTATAATAACTTTAACAATATAATTGTTAAAGTAACTAGGATAAGGCATAAACTGGTAAGATAAGATATAACCATGAAACAAGTGGGCATGACAAAGCAAATAAGAGGAATATTCTGGCGTTAATCTCGTTCTTAATCACTATAGGATAATTACTATACTGCACCACCACAAGTCACCCTACAAGTTGATCCCGTCTAAAGAACTTAATAATGATAATGGTAGTTTTGTGTCCCCCTAGCTGCCTTCATAGGTGTCGTCTGCCCCTATCTCCACTAGTTGTACCCACTACCCCCATTCGATCGACTCTCAAACTCGTATATACCCGTGCTGGTCCCACAGTGGGGTGTATCACTCCCCAAAGTGGCAACCCGATACCACCAAAGATGCATGGCTTATATCTACACGATGCAACAACGTCTTACCTACCAGCCCAGGCACATGCACGCACATGACCCCGTTGGACTTGCGTTGCCACCGCTAACCCGTTTTGACCTCTTACAATCAAACCCAGTAATCGTGTACCGTCCTCGGCGTGGGTCGATCTCACAAAGATACTTAATGGGTTACTGGTTTGAAATGAGCCCCCACGCTTGACACAAGCCTTCCACCTATGCTTGGTCCCCACTAAGGTTTCCCCACTTAACCTCATTCTTATTCATGTCTTCTTACATGTTTCAATCTTGGTTAAGTGCATCTAATCGTATTTCACATGCCACCCAAGGCACCCACTTAATTTCAGATGCCACATAAGGCACCCACTTAACCCCCCATGTCCCACCACATGTTTATCTCGTTAAGTGTTACTTAATTCATTAGAACCGTAACCTTGTAAAGACCTCCCACATTAGGCTGACATTTGCGGTTGCTGGATTTGCCGGGCGGGTCCAGCCAGTCTTATACTGCAAACGAGCTTAACCTCGTGTCTTTACAATTGTTACGCATTTAATTCATGCCTTTGATCTCTCACATTCGACAGGCATTTATCGCTGCTGGATTTGCCCGGCGGGTCTGGGCAGTCTTACACCACAAAAAAGTCTAACCTCGTGTCTTAGGTGGTTAATTATTTTACATCTTTATTTAACCCCAAATTGGATTAATATCCCTATTCAAATTTGTCAATAAATTCCAAATTTATTTATGTCCATAATTGTCTCTTAAAATTATGTCCATAAATAACAATTATGCCAATTAATGTCTCAAATTAATTATATGCCTTTTAAGGCCATTTTATGCCAATTCCCAATTTATGTATATTCAGTATTATCCCATCATCCCCACGCTATTTGTACGTTTTCATATGACATATGTTAGACTTGCAAATAGTCTAACTTATAAAAAGAAAAACAACATCACATAACACATAAGATAGATCTAAGGATCATGACATAAGATTACATAGCCAATGACTTGCATATGAATTTCATTCAAACTAGCATATGATACAAAACTAGCATAGGTAATGGGCATAAACTTGCATAACTTATGTACTGCTATAGATCCAAAAATAAAGGTGTGATCTTGCATATGGATCTAAACATATAGATGTAAACTTGCATATATATCTAAACATAAAGATGTAAACTTGTATATAGATCTAAACATAAATATGTAAACTTGCATATGAGTCTAAACATAAAGATGTAAACTTGCATATGGGTCTAAACATAAAGATGTAAACTTGCATATGGATCTAGACATAAAGGTTTATTGTCACATAAACTAGCATATGCATATACATGTCTCACATATATTTTAACAACACAAACTTGCATAAGATTCATACATGAATATATGATCCAATCATCACAAACTTGTATAAGATATATGATTCAACTTGCATAAGATTCACATAAGAACTAACATATGATCCAACTTGCATAAGACTAACATATGATTCAACACCACAAACATACATATAATTTACATCACATGATTCAAAATCATATTCTCATAATCCCAATTATATCTTATCATAATTAAATTAATTAATTAATTTGTGAAAGCTATCATACTCACAATTAAAAAGAATAGTCTTGTCTTTCTGGTATCTGTATTATGAAACTGAATTGCTCGCCTTTGATGTAGACTAATCGTTATTTAGATTTGATTTTATTTTTATTCAAACTTCTATCTTGCTTTAGGGTTGAAAGTGTATGGCGGCTACTCTAGGTTCTCCATTAATGGCATGGCGGCTCTTGTTTTGAATTAATGTGATTGAGGTTAGGGGTTTAGGTGTGTTTTTATAGAAGTTTAATTTAATAAGAGCCGTCGGATTAACCTAGGGATAACCAAAACCATCAGGAACACTCAGATGCCACATCATCCCTTAAGGCAAATCGGGCCATGGGTTGACAGCCAAACACCCTGGATCGACCCCTAGTCGACCCAGTGGGGCTTGGGTCGACTCCAAAAATGGTGCGGTTCGGCTATTCCCCCTCCCGATTCGCTGTTTTGAACTTTTTTGAATATTTATTTATATATATATATATATATATATTTCTTTCATATGCATACAAACTTCAAGGCTTAATAACTTCTTCATAAGTTATCCGTTTTAAGCAAACCAAATGTCTATCTTGACCCAAAATTTTGAGACCAACATAATAGCGCAACCCATTTCACTTAATTCTTCTTCTAAAAATTAAGTATACTTTAATTTGTGAATTATAATATTATAAAATTATGGGGTGTTATAGATATGCATCTCTCACATGGGTTCAATCAAGTATATGGGTTGTTTGATCATAAATTCACCATTTTCAAGTTGTTTTACCTAGATCTACGTCATGGTAAGTATATTTGAATTGCCATAGGGTCTAATCTTGCAACTTAAAATCGGTAATTCTTATGTTAATTCATATGTTTATGTAAGTAAGATCCATTATTATAGTTTAGCATTAATTATCATGATTTTTGGTAAATTATATATGAGTATTGATGATAATTGTCATTTTGTTGTCGTTGGTGATTTCATAACATGTTTATGGTTGAATTGATGAGTGTATTTCGTCGACATTGTCATTTGGCGAACATTTGGTCAAGATTGGAGCTGTTTTGGTTAGATATGGGAGTAAGATCATTTTCTCTTAGATCGGGTCGTTTTTGAAGTTAGGCTGTGTATCTTGTTCTCCAAGAAATGGAGTTGGTTCTTGAGCTGGAGGTCATGGAAGGCTTTCAGGTCGTTAGGGAAAGTCACAGAGCTGGGTCGTGGCAAGCTTAGGTCAGGTCTTCATCCATAGTTCGGGTCGTTGGGGGTGACGTGGCAAGAAGGTAATGGTTGGCTTCATATCGTGATGGAGCTTCAGAAGAAAGCAGGCCATTCTACGTAATGAAGGTCAGATCATGTGACGTCTAATGGAGTTAGGTTGTGGTAATGACCTAAGGTCGTGGAAATCAGGATAAGTCAGATCGTGGATTCGACCTAAGTAGTTAGGTCGTTGGCTTTGTGTCTCAAACCACAAGAAGTTAGGTTGGCTGAAGCTGATGGAGTCAGGTCGTCGGGTTTAGGTGAGGGACGACCTAAAGGGGAAGAATGACCTCATGCTGTGTTGGACCTTATATTAATGTTGTTTGGTTGAGACAACCCACGTCTGTGGATGTCACTCACTAGGGGAATGCATTAAGTTTCATGATGCGCTATAGGTAAACAGACACAGTATAATTATAAAACAGATATAAATAAGGAAGCAGCGAAAAATTTAAACTTTTATTTCAAACATAAGCCATAATACCATGGTCCACAATTTCATAAGTTACAAAAACTATTACAATAAAATAACTTCTATCTTGCACCATCATAGTACATAAGTAAATAAAAAGCATCATTCTCCCTATAAAAAGAGTTAAGCCATAGTAGAGACAAGAACTTGAGCCATACTTCAGAAGTAGCTCCTAGTAAGATGATATCTGATTCTTGATTAAGTCTGAGTGTTTCCTCCCTGGAAACTCGGAGGGGGGGGGGGAGCTGAAGAAAGAAGGAGAAACAACAGGGTTAGAAATAAAGTCTGGCGAGTATAGTTGCTTTTAGCCAATAGATAAATAAAAGCAACATGATTGGCATATAAAGTGGATAAGTGAGATCATTACATAAATGGCAGGTGTGACAAGGTAAGCAAGTTAAGGTGTATGTGCCTCACTAATGACTACTCTGCATTATTACTAGTATAACTGAAATGAGATGATCCTTTCCACTACAAGTTGGTAGGCTTAGGTCATACGTCCAAGTATACCCTAACCACTACCCTAATCGATTGACTCCCTACCCTGTAGATATCCTGTGTTGGCCTCACAGTAGGAGGTATCACTTCCTAAAGTGGCAACCCATGGTGTGAAAAATTGTATCTACTTGTGTCAAGGTCGTCTTAGCCCCCTCTGTCCCGCCCATGCACGCACATTTCCCCGGTCGGTTTGCGCCGCCCACACCATCCGCCTTGTTTGGATCTCTTGCAATCAATCAGTAAGCTTGCCCCCTTCTCCACCTAGTACGGAGGTATTTACTTGATGGGTTACTGACGGAAATGGGTCCCACACAATATGATACAAGCTCTCCCCCTTGTCTTGTATCCCCCACTAGGTTTTTCATTGACTATGTATACCCTTAGGTGTCTTTAATTACATAGCCCTATACTAGTTATGCTTACCCTAAAGGGTGTCTTTAATTACCCAACTTCATTACATTATCTATCGATTATGTATACCACTAGGTGTCTTTAATTACATAACCCTACTACATTATCAACTACTTATGTATACCACTAGGTGTCTTCAATTACATAACCTTTTTGGGTTAAGTATGTGGGCCTATATATACATGTTACCCATCCCCTCTAATTTACTTGACCCACCACTACCCATCCAATTTTACTTAACCCTAATTTAAGTACATAGTCATATTAAATTAGGTTAAGTAGCCCGTTTCATTACCATGTCCAATTATGGTTATAATGGGCTAGACCTCCCATATTAGGCCAACCACTTATGGATGCTGGATATGTCGGTCGGGTCCAGGCAATTTATTCCACAGTTGGGCCTAACCTCGTGTCTTAGCCCGATTCGTATTTTCGTACTTAGACATCCCACATTAGGTTCAACATTAGTGGCTGCTGGATATGCCGGTCGGGTCTGGGCCGACTTCCACCACTAATGTAACCTAATCTCGTGTCATTGTACAATTTACAATTCCTAATTTTAAATTACTAAACATTCTAAATTAATCCAAATCTACCTATGTGTAGGTAACTATTCCTATGTTTTCCCCATTTGAATTACATGTCCCATTTCACATAAACATTACATAATTCAGGCCAATTATAATCCTTTTTTCTCCATTTCCTATCTAACGTATTCATACGTATTTTGATTGCATCTAGGCTATAAAGTAGCCTAGCTATAATAATAAAAAGGGAGTATGACAAGGGTGATAGTTTCAACATGTCTTGGCATAAACATGAACATAAACTGGCATAATAACAAAGTGAATGGACATGTGATTAACATCATGGTAAAGTGGACATCAAACTGGTAACTTGTGGCAATCACTATGATGTTTAAGCAAGCATAATGAGATCTAGATTAAACATTAGGTGTCCAATTACTTAGATCTAGCATAGTTAGGATGACATAATAATATGTTTAGATCTAAAGGTGGATTCATATGTCAAGTTTACAACATATTTCAATGTATCACAATATGACAGGTGAAAGATGATTAACATAAAGATCTAGATCCAAGTAATGTCTCAATTATCCAAATTAATAGATGTACATCCACCATGACATGGTTACAAATCAAGATCCACATAAGCATCATAATAGAATCACCGCAATTTTATTAGATATAGGAAAATAGATCTATCATGACATAGTATAGAATTTCACATTAACACAGAATCATACTTTACAACATATCCAATTCATAGACTTTCAAAGTATACTTTTATTTATCTAAACCAAAAAACAACTAGAACTCACTGCGTTACATTTAGAGAATTTAGCAAGAACGGATTTAGAATTTCTGAATTGGATTTGTAGAATATGTTGTTGTAGAAGCGGTTCAGTTCGAACTCTAGCAGCATATGACCTCCATGACTCTCATTGAAGAGAATATGAGAAATATGACACGTATATATAGCTGCCAGACCCCCTGAAACCGAGTGCCACCTCAGCCCTAGGGGTTCGACACCCCTGTGGGTGGGTCGACCCCTGGGTCGACACCCCTTCAGGGGGGTCGATCCCTAAGTCGACACCCCTCTAGGGAGGTCGACCCCCTAGAGCGGGAATTTTGTCGCTCAGAGGAAATTTTCGAATTTGAATCCTATGGATAGGATTTTGACTCATCTCTTACTCACCTCTGACTCATGCGTATATATAAAATATTTCTGTGCGTATACAAACTTAAAACTCTCATAACTTCTTTATACTGTGCCCGTTTTACGCAAACCAAATGTCTATCTTGACCAGAATTTCGAGACGAACGCAATGGTGCAGTCTGTTTCCTCTAATTATGAATATTAAATTAATTATTATTTAATTTATTCTCTTTAATGTCATTAAAAATTCTGGGTGTTACATTCTCCCCTACTCAAAGGATTTCGTCGCCGAAATCTCTAAGTGGAGAAGAGTGCATATCCTACCATCCATCATCCATCTACTAATCCACTTATCACTGGCATCCATTGTACTTAAAGATTTCCAATGCTTATATGAATATATGCAAAGGTATGTGTATATGTCCCAACATTAATGCGAAGATCAGGCAGTCTACTGATTCAGTTGACCTCCTTAATGCAATGTATGTTAGCGCCATGAATCCAATATGTATGCAAATAAACCTATTGTATCATGTAATTTCTATATGTGTGCACACCCGTTCGTCCAAATGTGACATCCATATACCAATTCATCCATTTTCATCCCTAAAAGAAAAGAAAATGAACATACATCTGTATGCAATATGAAAGTGATTGAGCCGATCTTAGTGCCTAATGTGTATGTATATGCGTCCATAGGCAACCACTACCAAATACTTGCATCCACTTGCATCCATCAAACATAACATGTTTCAAACACATGTTTACATCCATAAGATTCCTATCTAAAGGTCAAAAATATGATGGATAAGATATATTCTATTGACAGAAACAAATACTGATAAAACTTAGGAAAGGAGTTAAGAACATACCCTCGAAAAGAAAAGGGTACGAAGCACGAATCTTGTCTTTGGTCTCCCAAATCGCATCTTCTGGGTTATACACCCATTGAACCTTTAGCAACTTAATTTCCTTATTGCGCAGCTTCTTAACCTCCGACCCAAGAATACGGGTGGGGACTCGTCTGATTGTCGCCTCCTATTCCACTTTGATTTCTTCTAACATGCTTGGCTCAACAACTTCCGCTGTGTCATGCAGGCACTTCAATAGATGAGAGACATGGAAAACATCATGAACACTAGATAAATTTTCTGGGAGCTTTACTCTGTAGGCCCTTTGGCCAATCCTCTTGTTATGGGAAATGGTCCCACAAACCTAGGTGCTAACTTCCCTACTGATCCGAAGCGAACCACATTCCTCAGAGGTGGTACTTTGATAAAAACTAAGTCTCCCACTTCGAATTCGATGTCAGTTCTTCTCTTGTTTGCATAGGCCTTATGCTTATCTTGAGCTGTCTTCATCCGCCATCGAATAAGGTCAATCTTTTCAGATATCCCCTAACCATATCTGGTCCAAGTAATAATCTTTTTGTAGATTCCCACCAATAAGTTGGCAATCTACAGGGTCGTCCATACAATGCTTCAGAGGGTGCCATACCGATGCTAGCCTGATAGTTGTTATTATAGGCAAACTCTACTAAAGGAAGATGCTCTTCCCAAGTCCCTCCGAACTCAAGGATACAGAGCCTTAAAAGATCTTCTAGAATTCTGTTCACCCTCTCCGTCTGCCCATCAGTCTGAGGATGATAAGCGGTGCTCAAACACAATTGTGCACCTAATGCTTCTTGCAAGCTCCTCCAAAATTCACTGGTAAAGATGAGTTCATGATCGCTCATGATGTTGGAAGGTACACCGTGAGGACGAAGTATCTCTCGGACATAAATTGCTGCCAACCATGATGTCGTCCTTTTACTTTTAACTGGAATAAAGTGAGCGCTCTTAGTGAGTCTGTCCACTATTACCCAAATACTGGTACTACCTTTCTTCGATCTAGGCAAACCATATATGAAATACATAGAGACACTCTCCCTTTTCCACTATGAAACCTCTAATGGATGAAGCAATCAACCAGGCTTCTTTTGCTCAACTTTTACTTACTGGCAAACCAAACATTGAGAAACAAATTCGGCCACGTCCTTCTTCATCCCAGCCCAAAAGAAAACCATCTTCATGTCTCTGTACATCTTATCACTGCCCGAATGAATGGTCATCTTAGAATGGTGGGCTTCTACTAGGACTGTCTTTAACAAGCATCCAGTTTAAGGAACACAAAGCCTTCCATCTCGTCGAAACCACCTTTTTTCATCTATGGCATACCTACTGAGGTGACTAGAAGTCTCCCCTCTTCAGAGCTTATCCATGATGTCTAGAATCTATGGGTCACCTTGTTGCGAAGCTCCTATCTGATCCACAAGAGTCGGTCGTATCTCTAAGGATGCAAACAAATCAGGCAAAACTTCGATGGAGGGTCTAAAATCAAATGCTGATATGAACCCCAAGTTCTTTCTTTCCACAAACAGAGGAGCCAGGGCCACCCTCTGCCTACTTAGTGCATCTTCCACCACATTACCCTTGCCGGGGTTATAAGCAATCTCAAAATCATATGAAGCTAAGAACTCCATCCATCGTTGTTGCCTTAAGCTTAGATCCTTTTTCAAGTAGCTCCCCTACTTGCTTACTCAACTCCCTCCTTTCCCCTAGAGCCATGTTGCGTACTGGTAATTCAACTGGCTTTGCATTGTCCAACAGATATATTCAGAAGTCAATTTCGCACCTTGGAGGTAAACTTCGTACCTCATAAAAAACATCTGAATAATCTCGAACCACTGGAACAGATTGTAAATCATCTATGGATGCATCTAGAGACTCTAGGAAGCTACGCATAATAGTCCCTTGAGGGGCACAAGAAACTTCGAGGGTCTTCCCATGACAAGTCGGGAGTCTACAACCCTCCTCTCACAATCCAGAATGGCCCCATACGTGGTAAGCCAATCCATTCCTAGAATCAACCCATAGCCCATAAACCCGAGCACATACGCGTCGCATTCAAATTCGACGTCTAACACAGATATTTTCAAACCCCGACAAATCATCGATAAATGAGCCGAACCACTAATAGGATTCTAAACAACTATGGGATCTACTACCGTACTAGTAATTAAGTGCAGAGATTCAACCACAGAACTAGATATAAACGAGTGTGAAGCACCAGAATCAAAAAGTTTTCTAACTACATGGTTTGAAAGGGAAACTAAACTTTCTACGGAAATTTTTCTACCTCTTTAAGGATGACTGATCGCGAAAGCATGCACCTGCCCTCCAGAAGTCCCTGCTCTTTGGCCTTGTCCCTGCGATCCCTGTTTCTTTGGGAACTCTTTAGAGAAGTGTCCGACCTCTCCGCAATTAAAGCAATTGGCCTTCCTTCTCTTACAATCTTTGATTAGGTGACCCTCCTTTCCACAATTGTGACATTTTCTCTTATTCTTTCCTTTATCATCTTCCCCCTTTTCTTCTGCTATTGATGCCCTTTCTTGGGCAATACCTTCTTATTCTGCGATATCCCCACAGCTTTTGTTTCCTTCTTTTCTCCCTTGTCCTCCTCATGCATTAGGACCATATCAACAAGATTTTCAAAGGTGGTTGTTGATCCCTTAAAAATCCACATGCACATTGAGCTATCAAATCTGAGCAAAAGCCTACAAACCGAACGTCATCGAGGTCGGTTGTGCATAGTCCTTTCCGAGGCACTCAAAATGACTCATAAAAGGTAGCAAGCAACTGCATTGAACAAGGTTCAAATATCAAATCCAAAGCACGACTTTTGCCTAGCACGGTCGGTGATGATGATTCAATGCATTATGGACAATATAAATAATGCGACCTAATGAAGAAAAAGGTCGTATATCCTGCAAAAGTCGCTCATAATAATAGAAGACACTTGACCTAATATCAAAATTCAGTCATATGTGTCAGAACAAAAGACCAAAGGTCGCACATATATTCGATGACCACTAATGGATTCAACTCCGATCGCTCATATGTTTTATTGATCGAACACCAATACTTCGATCAGACATCATCTATTAGTCGGTTGGATGCCCGCTCTTACGATAAGCACTTACATCTCAAATCGCAAATATTGATCAGTCGCCGCATGACTATAGAGAAAATCGCCCGCTCACTCATATTCATAAATAGTCGCATCAGAGAATCAAAATCATCTGACCGTTTATTCAAATCGCTCGCTCTTTTGCTCGCGTATGACAACAGGATACAACTGTCAACAACTGGCTACAGTCGAGCGATGGCATATTTGTAATTAATGGGATGAGCGACCCACAGCCTGCATATACGAACTTCACCTCACTTCTTCGAGAAGGCTCACCTATAAAAAGGCCATGACTGCCAACACAAAGGGGATCCAATCTTGGAACCACAAAGTGCTACTAAATTCTATCTTCAATCATTCCTTAAAGATTTGGACCATCTTCTTCATTCAAAGGTTCATCACCAGTTTGGCCACGGCACCTAGTACAACCTTGTAATCGGAAAATCAAAGGCATCTTCCTTCTCAATCATTCATCCGTCTTTCTCCTCCTCAAACTCTACCATTTTCTCATAAAATCCCAGGATTGATATGTATAAATGAGAGCAAGTTGAGTGGATATAGAGATGTATTAAAAAAAGAGTTGGTGTATTTTGTAATCTCCATTTTAAGAATGCAAGTAATCTTCACAATGGATATAGGCCTGGCACAAGGCTGAACCACTGTAAATCTCATCTCTATTTTTGCTTATTTGCAATTTTACTTGTAATTGTTATTAATTACGGCTCCATTTATTTTCTTACCGTATAAGTGAAGTAAAATTCTAGTAACTTTGGTGTTTAAGCCTTTTTTTGGTGAAAACATGTGGCGCCCACCGTGGGCCCGTGTTCGTAATTCCTTGCCTCGTACTTCCTTTCTGTCTCAGCATTCTAAAAAAAAACAAAATCGTTTTCTCCCTTGAAGCCATGGCTGGATCTAAGAAGAGAGGAAAATCTACTAAAGCTATCACGACCAGTGAGGCTAATAATGTTAATGAAACTACATCGCAAACTTTGAACTAAGGGGTTGGGCCTAGGTTATCTGTAACACAAGATGAGTTGAATGTGGCTGTAACCGATCTAAATGAAAAAATGGATGCCTCGACGAATATGATCATGGAAAGATTTGATGTCCTGATTAATGCTCAAGCCAATCTTCTGCCACCAAATGCTCTAAATAATGTTGATGAAGAAGAGGAATCATCAGCCTCAGACCTTAGTTGATCCCACTTCTTAGTGGAAGACAAGGAAGAGGCCGGCATTGAGGACACTAATGCCAGATCCCCACAGCGTAAAGAAAAACGTGTGACTCAGGGTTTTGCAAGTCCCACCAAAAGGACACCTCCCAAAAGTGGTGTAAGGCGTCAAAGCTCAAATCGTGATCGCACTGATAAAAACATCGATGCCGATCCTGTGGAACAAGCAACTGATGAGAGATGCATCATAGACATGATCCAGCGAATAATGAAGGAGAAAGCGACCCGAGAGGATGAAGAGAGAGAATGGAAATTTTCATCTAGCAAGAATCCGTTTACAGAAAAGATCCGTCAAGTAAAGTTCCCCAAGAAATTCATGCCATCAAAAATAGCACCTTATGGCGGAGTTGGAGATCCGAACATCTTTCTGTTCAAATACGACCAACACATGAATGGAGCTAGGGATACCGACGAAGTAAAGTGCTTATACTTTCTTGTGTGCTTAGAAGGCGTGGCCTCACTATGGTTCACCAGACTTCCACCTAAGTGCATTGATCAGTTCACCGATTTGGCAAAGAGATTTCAAGATCAATTCCGACTACAAACCACCAAAGCAAGGGATGTGATGTCACTCAGTGAAATGGAACAAGTGCCTAGGGAAACCATAAAAGCTTTCCTTACACGCTTCGACGCTGCAGCAGAAGTCATAGTACCAGAGCCCTGGTACTTGTTGGCATCCTTGAAAGGAGCCATCGATAAGAAGTCATAATTTGGGAAGTAGCTCAAAATGAAGAAACCAAAAACATTAAAGAAGTTCTATAAGAAATCCGAAGAATATATGAGTGCAGAAGACGAAGCCCCAAACGTTCAGAAGGTTATAGAGAATAACATTGCCAGAGAAGGAAAAAGTAATGAGTTCCGAGCTGAGCAGAAGAACGACGAGGGGCTTGCAAAACCCTCCTAAACGAAACTCCAGAAATAATTTACTCCGCCGCAAAGGATTCAGGTATCTTTCCCCAGCTGAAGCCGCAGAAGATAGCCGAGAAACAAGCAAATTCCAGCAAAATTTTCCGGTTTCACAACCAACCAGGACACTGCACCAACGAATGTCGGCACCAGAAGAGCTTAATCGAAGAACTCATCAGGAAGAATCAACTTCAACGGTATGTGAAAAATCCTCAAAACACTCCGGTTGCGCAAGGGCATAATAATACAGTCAGCCAACTGGACTCACGTGAGGAAGCTCAAATATCAGTTGATTCAAGACCATTAATCAACATGACATTTGGGGGGCCTTACCCGACTGGAAACAATTGGGAAGGTATGGAAAAGTATGCTAACGATTTGAAGGACGCCTCAAAAGAAGAAAGATGTGTGATCTTGAGCAA
This sequence comes from Allium sativum, assembly GCA_030737875.1. Taxonomy (NCBI): domain Eukaryota; kingdom Viridiplantae; phylum Streptophyta; class Magnoliopsida; order Asparagales; family Amaryllidaceae; genus Allium; species Allium sativum. The sequence goes on along the minus strand of CM060923.1, from coordinate 532,104,640 downwards.
CGAGCTTCCAATGGAAATATCCAAAACTTCAACCGATTACGTGATATTCAAAGAAAAAGATGCAGATGGGTTAGTTACACCAACTAATGATGCCATGGTGATCACAATTGGTCTTGGCCCTGCAGTTGTAAAAACGGTCCTGGTTGACACAGGGGCATCTGTTAATGTTATTTTCATGAGCACATTCCAAAAAATGAATCTCCCTATGGTCGAAGTACGCGCATACCCAAATAAGATCCACGATTTCACGGGTCAGCCTACACAACCCATTGGTACAATAAACTTACTCGTGGAATTGGCAAATGGAGAGCGCAAGGTCTCTATGGTGCAAACCTTTGTCCTGATAGATGAGTTCTCATCTTATAATGCTTTCCTTAGGAGGCCAACTCTTTAAAGCTTTAAGGTTGCACTGGCTCCATGGTGTATGATCATGAAATTTCCAATTGAAAAGGGGATTGGTGTAATTAAAGGAGACCAGATCGCTGCAAGGGACTGCTACGTGACAGAGTTAAGGTAGGCTAAGAAAAAAAGGCTCAGGAAAGGATGCAGGGGCTCTCTCCCGCATTCACAAACTCCCTTTATAGTAATTGAAGAAGGGTCCATGCACCTGCGAACACAATGGAGCACGAAAAGAAATCGACCCTAGGAATGCCAGTGCAGAGGACGAAAGAGCAACATCGGCCGAAATCACAGTTCCTATAGCTGTAATTACGAAGGACACAAACCATGTGTTGAATATAGGATCTCGGTTAAGCCCCGAACTAAAGAGTCGATTGGTTGTCTTTTTAAGAGCTAATTTGGATGTGTTCGCGTGGAACTATTCCGACATGTGTGGCATATCTCCAGATATCGCAATCTATAAGCTAAACATTGACCCGCGTGTTCCATTTGTTAAGCAAAAAAGGAGAACCCAGGGGCCAGAGAGGTCGTGCGCCTTAAAGGAAGAAGTCGATAGGTTAGTGTAAAATGGTTTTATCAGAGAATTCACCTATTCGAAATTGGTTTCCATCCCTGTGCTCGTAAAGAAAGCAAACGACAAATGGCGAGTCTGTGTAGATTACTCAACCTCAATAAAACTTGTCCGAAAGACAGTTTTCCTCTCCCCATAATCGACCAGCTAGTGGATTCTACGGCCTGTCATGAGTTATTGTCTTTCATGGATGCATATTCCGGCTACAATCAAATCATGATGTACGGGCCGAACCAGGAAGACACAAGTTTCATTACTGATCTTGGATTATATTGCTACAAGGTGATGCCATTTGGCCTAAAAATGTGGGGGCAACTTACCAACGATTGATAAATGCTGTATTCAAAAAGAAAATTAGTTGGACATTGGAAGTCTATGTCGATGATAAGTTGGTAAAGTCTAAAAGAGCAGAAGACCATTTAGAAGATCTAGCCCAGATGTTCGATATCCTATGACAATATGGCATTAAGCTGAATCCCTTGAAATGTTGTTTCGTGGTCGGTTCGAGCAAGTTCCTAGGATTTATGGTCAACGCTAGGGGCATAGAAGCTAATTCAGCCAAAATATCAGCTTTGGGAGAAATGTGCCCCCAGGAACCAAGAAAGAACTTCAACGCTTGAATGGGAAGATTGCGGCCTTAAATCGCTTCATATCCAAGGAACGAACAGATGTCTTCCATTTTTCCATGCCCTAAGGAAGGGAAAGAAAGAGATACAGCGGACCTCTGAGTGTCAGAAAGCCTTCGAAAACTGATCCAACTCATGGAAACACCTCCCATGTTATCAAAACCTAGTGATGGAGAAGATCTGTTTCTATACCTGGCGGTATCCGCCCATGCTCTGAGTGCAGCATTGATTAGGGAAGATTTGAAGGTACAAAGACCAGTCTATTACATCAATAAGAGATTATCTGGAGCAAAATTGAATTATCCAAAGCTTGAAAAACTCGCTTATTTTTTGCTTATTGCATCAAAGAAACTTTGGCCCTACTTTCAGGCCCATCCTATTAAAGTTCTCATGGATCAGCCTCTGAGGCAAGTTTTGTTCCGGCCAGAGACCTCCGAAAGGTTACTAAATGGAATATCGAGTTTAGTCAATACGTTGTTACATATCATCCTAAAAAAGAGATCAACGGCCAAGCGCTCGCTGATTTTATCATAGAATTTACCAACCGAGGGGAGATAAAAGAGGAAGATGATATTGAAACTAATGTCCAGTGGAAATTATTTGTTTACGGAGCCTCGAACGATTACTGTTCTGGGGCAGGGGTAGTCTTGGAAACCCCCGAAGGAAGATCTCTATGCTATGCGCTAAGGCTAGCATTTCAATTGACAAATAACGAAGCTAAGTATGAAGCTCTCATCGCCGGAATAAAGCTAGCAAAAGAATTACTAATAAAAACTATACAAATCTTCAGCAATTCCCAGCTGGTGGCATGCCAAGTTCTCGGAGATTTCCAAGCCAAAATGAGTAACTTGCCGGATTATCTTTCAAAAGCATTGGAACTATTGGAAGCGTTCGAGCACTACACCATATCTCACATTTCCAAAGGGGAAAACACCAAAGCTGATTCATTGGAAAAATATGCAAGCACGGGAGATGCACAACTTATGGGCTTAGTTCCGGTAGAAGTCCTTTCCAGCCCAAGCACGGAGCAGACCGAGATGGATTGGGTCATGGACATAACCGATGAACCAAACTCATGGATGTCACCAATCAAAGAATACTTCATAACTGGGGCACTCCCCGCGGAAGCCAAGCAGCGAAGGAAGATTTTACGAATAGCCTCTTTTTATCTCGTTCAGGACGGTCGGCTATACAGACGTGGAGTTTATACACCCTTACTTCGTTGTGTTACAGGAAAAGAATCAAAGGCAATCATGGCGGAATTACACGAAGGGGGATGTGGAGGCCATACCGGTGGACAAACTTTGGCTAAGAAAATCTTGCGATAAGGTTACTTCTGGCTAGATATCAATAAAGACCCTATGGCCTACACTAAAATGTGTGACAAATGCCAAAGATTTTCCAAGATTCCAAGGATGCCATCCACAGCTATAGCCCATATGGTCAACCCATGGCCATTTGGTACCTGGGACATCGATCTTATAAGAGCCCTTCCCACTGCAAAATCCGGTTTTAAATATACAATTGTCGTCGTTGATTACTTCACAAAATGGGCCAAAGCAGAACCACTAGCCACCATAACTTCAAAGAAAGTTATTAATTTTGTCTTGAAAAATGTCATATGCAGGTTCGGGGTACCACAAAAAATAATCATAGACAACGGGACCCAATTTGAAAGCGAAGAATTCCAAAATTTCTGTGCTAAGTATAAGATACAGAAAAGGTTTTCAGCAGTCGCCCATCCACAAGTGAACGGGCAAGTGGAAGCAGTAAACAAAATCATCAAAACGACCATTAAGGAGTGGTTAGAGAAGTCCAAAGATGGTTGGGTAGACGAATTCCCACTAGCATTATGGGCATATCGCACCATGCATAAAACTACGACTGGGCATACTCCCTTTTCTTTATCTCACGGCTCTGAAGCCATGATACCAATGGAACTGGAAGTCCCCACCCATAAAAGGATATACTTTGATCACAAAGAGAATGAGGGATTGCAACTCGAAGCCCTCGACCAACTCGAGGAAAGAAGAAAGGAAGCAGAACTCAAAGTAGCTGCACATTAGAGAAGGGTAGCATGGTATTTTAATTCAAAAGTTAGACACAGGACTTTTGAAATTGGAGACCTTGTGCTGAAGAAAATCATGATCGATACTGGAGTGTTTGGACCCAATTGGGAAGGGCCCTATGTTATAAACCAAAAACTCCAAGATGATACTTTCGAATTGGTCACCACAGATGGAATCCAGATTCCACGAGCATGGAATAGCGAGCACATTCGTCGTTATTTTTTGTAATACAGTATTCGAATACATGGAAAGGGCTATAAATACTTGCAAAAATTTCGCATTCGAATTATGTACATAAAATGAATGAATATGGAATTCCGTTTGCAAATATGAATCACACATTTACAAAATTCCTACTAAAAATTGACTTCTTTATGTAGGCAAAAAAGTGACCAGTGGGCGCCAAGCTAAGGAGTTCTGTTTTCCATCAAGAAACACCAAACCTTTTGGCACGCGTCCAGCAAAAGGATTGGCTCCAAACTATGGAATCGTTACAGAGGTGAAAGCAACTCAAAATGTCCCATGGTTAAAATTTGCTAAACTCCATAAAAGGGGCACCTTCTTAGGTGTAGGACATGAGTTCTTAGACTCGAGAAACAACTCGATAAGATAAATTGATGTCTGCCTCCCCGGGTAAAGCATAAAGTCGGAAAAACTGACATTATTGAAAAATAAAAAGGGGAGCATCTTGTTAGGTGAAGGACACGAATTCTTTGAATCGAGTCAAAAATCGATAAAATGAATTAGTGCCCGCTCTCCGGGATCAAACATGTTGGAAGGGCCAGCACAAAGTAGAAATCCTATCTGAAAGGGGGTAACAGAAATCCTAGCCGAAAGGGGGTATCCAACTTTGCTCTTTGTTGTTAACCGAGTCAAAAAAATCCAAGATTAGATTACAACATTGAAACCCAAGTCCTCCCATGGGGCACGCATTCAAAACCCATCTCCGAAGGACCAGGGTCACCGAGTTAGTGAGACAAGGGGTGCATCCTAAATCTACAATATCATATATACAAACATATATCTAAGTTAAAATACCCAAATAACTTAACTGCTAAAGTTAAAGAGCAACATGAAGCTTACCAATTAAGACAAATATGAAAAGCTGATCGCTTTCAGCTCAATAAACCTATAATAAACCAATTGTGATGACATATTAGTAACGCTAAACGTAACGCGCCGTAATTACGATACTAACGCACGATCGTCAGGGAAATTATAATATAAAATACAGGAAAAAAAATGTTGCTAAGCAGGGTAAAAGGACATGGTGTGGCAGACAAAGCACGAGAGCATCATAAAGCCAGCAAATTAACCATTCGTTAAGCCCACAAAGTGTCAAAGATCAACACGAGTCACAAACCAGCATAATGTCATGAGAAAGGGCCGACACCTGCTTATACAACCGGTCTAAAAGTTCAAAAAGGAGACAACCAAAGACGGAACAAGAAGGCAACATATCCTTGACCTTCCTGGGCCTACCTACCTTCCTCTTAACATGAGCATAACAAGATAGAAGTTCATCAGTACGTTTAGAAACCACTGACTCGACATCTCCTGGAGCAAAAGAAGCAACCGTGCTATCTTTGGATCTAAGGGCACGAATCAAGTTTGCTTTATCATCCACTCAAGATTGTATTTTTGAAGCTTTTGGAGATCGCAAGCCGATGTATGCGAACCGTTCATCTGTTTTGCATAGTGGTTTTTGAACAGATCCATTTACTTTCCAAATTGATTCGATACGGGCTAACATCTGATCTTTTGTGACAATCATATCACAAGAAAAGGTCTGGGAATCAGACGGGGATATATTCACATTAAAAGGTACTCCTTGTAAGCTCCACCCCCGGAACCGCTTAGCAAGCCTAGGATTGCATAGCCCAGGAACATGACGCGACCTACTAATGATAGTCTGAAGCTCTGTATAAGATGGATGGAAGGGGGAACTCATAGACGGTTGACCAATTTATTGAATATCGTCTATCGGAACATCCAAATCAGAGTATTTCCAGTCGACGTCATTCTGGTGATGAAACCATCCTTCAGATGGACCAGTGAAAAGTCACGCAAACAAAGGGTTTAAAGGGATAACCAAACAAGTTTTTATCTAAAAAAGGAGAGGAAAGAAAGAAGCCAGGAACAACCCTTCAGCAAAAACATAGATGAAGCAATATGGATTTACTCTGAAATTTCAACAAATCAGAAGTTCCAAAAGAAGAACAAGCATAAGTAAGAATCGAAAAACCTGTGCTATGCAAAGTGGCGATTGAAAGAAACACGGAGTTTTTTAGTTGAGAAACCTTGTTGAAGGAAAATAAAAGTGAAATAGAATGAGACATAAGTAAGTAATAGGGAATATTAAAGGACATACATCAAGAGCATTCTCACCATGTCAACTCGACACTCGATTGCAAAAATAAGTGTCCCATCAAAATCCTGCTGGAATGATCATTTCCCTGTGATTCGACCGTTGGTAATGATGAAAAGATAATTGAAATGTATCATCCTCAAAAGGAACAACGTAAATCTACTGCACTGAAGCGATCCTGAGTTTTGCACGAATGACCCTTCGGAAAATCAGATTAAATCTACCAAACAATGTTGCGACCAGTCATATCGAAGCCAGTAATTCTTTATTTAAAAAAATCATTATGGTCTTCGAGGGGTAAATGTTGATCCCTTAAAAATCCACACTCATATTGAGCTATCAAATCTGAGCAGAAGCCTATGGAACGAACGTCATTAGGGTCGGTCGTGCATAGTCCTGTCCGAGGCACTCAAAACGACTCATAAAAGTTTGGAAGCAACTGCACAGAACAAGGTTCAAATATCAAATACAAAGCAAGACATTTGCCCAACACGGTCGGGGATGATGACGCAATGCATTATGGACAATATAAATAATGTGACCTAATGAAGATAAATGTCGTATATCCTGCAAAAGTCGATAATAATAATAGAAGACACTTGACCTAATATCAAAATTCAGTCATACTTGTCAGAACAAGAGGCCAAGGGTCACGCAAATATTCGATGACTGCTCATGGATTGCAACTCTGATCGCTCATTTGTTTTATTGATCGAGCACCAATACTTCGATTAGACATCATCTATCAGTCGATTGGATGCCCACTCTTCGGATAAGAACACTTACATCTCAAATCACAAACCTTAATCGGTTGCCTTTTGATTATAGAGAAAATCGCCCGCTCACTCATATTCAGACATAGCCGCATCATAGAATCAAGATCGTCCGATCACTTATTCAAATCACTCACTCTTTTGCTCGTGTATGACAACTGGATACAGTTGTCTACAGCCGAGCGATGGCATATTTGTAATTAATGGGATGAGCGACCCACAGCCTGCATATACGAACTTCACCTCACTTCTCTGAGAAGGCTCACCTATAAAATGGCCGTGGTTTCCAACATAAAGGGGATCCAATCTTTGGAACCACAAAGTGCTGCTAAATTCTATCTTCAATCATTCCTTAAAGATTTGGACCATCTTCTCCATTCGAAGGTTCATTACGAGTTTGGCCATGACACCTAGTACAATCTTGTAATCAGAAAATCAAAGTCATCCTCCTTCTCAATCATTCATCCGTCTTTCTCCTCCTCAAATTCTACTATTTTCTCATAAAATCCTAGGATTGATATATAAAAATGAGAATATGTTGAGCGAATATACAGATGTATGAAAAAAAAGAGTTGGTGCATTTTGTAATCTCCATTTTAAGAATGCAAGTAATCTTCATAGTGGATGTAGGCCTGGCACAATGCTGAACCACTCTAAATCTCATCTCTATTTTTCCTTATTCGCATTTTTACTTTTAATTATTATTAAGTACGACTCTTTTTATTTTCTTATCGTATCGGTGAAGTACAATTCTAGTACCTTTGGTGTTTAAGCCATTTATTGGTGAAAACAGTGGCCCCCATTGGAAGATGGGACATAGCTAAACCATGCAGAGGCTCATTCAGCCCCTTAGCAAACCGCAAAGCCCTTTTATGCGGTGTGTCTACCAACTCTAGCCCGAACCTTGCCAGCTGGTTGAACTTGTTCACATACTTCTTCACCGTCAAATTTCCTTGTTTGAGTATTAAGATCCACTCCATCTGCATTCTTCTCTCCGCTTGGGAAACAGATTTCATTTCGAACCTCTATCTAAAGTCTTCCCAAGTTTCTACCGGACGTCCAGCTTGGGTGACTTCCCACCAAAATGAGGCTCCGTCCTTTAACATCCAAGCAGTTAATTAAATTTTTCTTCGGTCCTCCACATCAAAGATTGCGAATAAGTCCTAGGTCTCCTTAAGCCAAGTCTAGGCTTTTATGAATGTCTCGTTCCATGGAATGGCCTTCCTCTCATAGCCCAGAAGTCTTTGTAGATCTTGGCAAAGTTTTCAGCCTTTGGAGGAGGAGAAGGAATGACTGGTGCAACTGGGGGAGGAACGTCTCTTTGGCCTTCGGCAGGCGCCGTGGCCTCCAAATGCCTACAGAACCATCCGGGTATTGTGACGCCCTCCGGGATATTAGGGATGTTTGGTTCCCCAGACATGCTGAAAAAGGGAAAAGGAAGAAATTTAGACAAAGGACCGAAGGATGCTACATATGGCTTTTTGATGAATGTTTTTCAAAATAGACCTTTCTTTTTGAAAATGCTTTCCTTTTAAAACCTTTTTGAAAATAATTTTCAAAAACTTTTATCTAATCTGGTAATCTTCAGCTCTGATACTAAGTGAGACACCCCACGTCTGTTAATTTCACTCACTAAGGGAATTCATTAAGTTTCGTGAAGCGCTATAGGTAAACAGACACAGAATAATTACAAGAAAGATATAAATAAGGAAGCAGCGAAAAAATTAAAATTTTATTTCAAACATAAGTCATAATACAGTGGTCCACAATTTCATAATTTACAAAAACTATTACAATAAAATAACTTCTGTCTTGCACCATCAGAGTACATAAGTAAATAAAAAGCATCATTCACCCAATAAAAAGAGTTAAGCCATAGTAGAGACAAGAACTTGAGCCATACTTCAGAAGTAGCTCCTAGGAAGATGATATCTGATTCCTGATTAAGTCTGAGTGTTTCCTCCCCGGGAACCTGGGGGATGGGGGGACGAAAGAAAGAAGGAGAAACAAAAGGGTCTGACATAAAGTCTGGCGAGTCCAGTTACTTTTAGCCAGTAGATAAATAAAAGCAACATGATAGGCATATAAAGTGGATAAGGGATATCATTACATAAATGGCAGGTGTGACAAGGTAAGAAAGTTAAGGTGTATGTGCCTCACTAATGACTATTCTACATTATTACTAGTATAACTAAAATGAGACGATCCCTTCCACTACAAGTTGGTAGGCTTAGGTCGTACGTCCAAGTATACCCTAACCACTACCCTAATCGATCGGCTCTCTACCCTGTAGATATCTTGTGTGGCCCCACAGTAGGAGGTATCACTTCCTAAAGTGGCAACCCATGGTGCGCACAGCCATATCTACTGGTGTCATGGTCATCTTAGCCCCCTCTGCCCAGCCATGCACGCATGTCCCCGGTCGGTTTGCGTCGCCCACACCATCCGCCTTGTTTGGATCTCTTGCAATCAATCAGTAAGCGTGCCCCCTTCTCCGCCTAGTACGGAGGTCTTTACTTGATACCAACTCCGAGTTACTGACGGAAATGGGTCCCACACAATATGATACAAGCTCTCCCCCTTGTATTGTATCCCCCTTTAGGTTTTTCACTGACTATGTATACCTTTAGGTGTCTTTAGTTACATAGCCCTGTACTAGTTATGCTTACCCTAAAGGGTGTCTTTAATTACACAACTTCTTTACATTATCTATCGGTTATGTATACCACTAGGTGTCTTTAATTACATAACCCTATTACGTTATCTACTAATTATGTATACCACTAGGTGTCTTCAATTATATAACCTTATTGGGTTAAGTACGTGGGCCTATATATACATGTTACCCATCCCCCTCTTATTTACTTAACCCACCACTACCCATCCAATTTTACTTAACCCTAATTTAAGTACATAGTCATATTAAATTAGGTTAAGTAGTCCGTTTCATTACCATGTCCAATTATGGTTATAATGGGCTAGACTTCCCACATTAGGCCAACCACGTATGGATGCTGGATATGTCGGTCGGGTCCAGGCAGTCTTATTCCACAGTTGGGCCTAACCTCGTGTCTTAGCCCGATTCATATTTGCGTACATAGACATCCCAAATTAGGTTCAACATTAGTGGCTACTGGATATGCCGGTCGGGTCCGAGCCGACTTCCATCACTAATGTAACCTAACCTCGTGTCCCAAGTACAATTTACAATTTTAAATTCCTAATTGTAAATCACTAAACATTCCAAATTAATCCAAATCTACCTATGTTATTATAAGTAATTATTCCTATGTTTTCCCCATTTGAATTACATGTCCCATTTTACATAAACATTACATAATTCTTGCCAATTATAAACCATTTTTCCCTGTTTTCTCTCTCTAACGTATTCATATGTATTTTGATGGCATCTAGGCTATAAAGTAGCCTAGCTATAACAATAAAAAAGGAGTATGACAAGGGTGATAGTTTCAACATGTATTGGCATAAACATGAACATAAACTGGCATAATAACAAAGTGAATGGACATGTGAGTGGACATCAAACTGGTAACTTATGGCAATCGCTATAATGTTCAAGCAAGGATAATGAGATCTAGATTAAACATTAGGTGTCCAATTACTTAGATCTAGCATAGTTAGGATACATAATAATATATTTAGATCTAAAGATGGATTCATATGTCAAGTTTACAACATATCTCAATGTATCACAATATGACAGGTGAAAGATGATTAACATAAAGATCTAGATCCAAGTAATGTCTCAATTATCCAAATTAATAGATGTACATCCACCATGACATGGTTACAAATCAAGATCCACATAAGCATTATAATCGAATCACCGCAATTTTATTAGATCTGGGAAAATAGATCTATCATGACATAGTATAGAATTTCACATTAACACAGAATGATACTTTACAACATATCCAATACATAGTCTTTCAAAGTATACTCTTATTTATCTAAACCTAAAAACAACTAGAATTCACAGAGTTAGGTTTATAGAATTTAGGAAGAATGGATCTAGAATTTCTGAATTGGATTTATAGAAAATGTTGTTGTAGAAACGGTTCAGTTCACACTCCAGCAGCACATAGCCTCCATGACTCCCAATGAAGAGAATATGAGAAATATGACACGTATATATAGCTGCCAAACCCCTAAAACCGAATGCCACCTTAGCCCTAGGGGTGTCGACACCCCTGTGGGTGGGTCAACCCCTAGGTCCACACCCCTTCAAGGGGGTCGACCCCGTATAGCGGGAAATTTGCCGCTCAGGGGAATTTTTCGAATTTGAATCCTCTGGATAGGATTCTGACTCATCTCTGACTCACCTCTGACTCATGCATATATATAAAATATTTCTATGCGTATACAAACTTAAAACTCTCATAACTTCTTCATACGGTGTCTGTTTTTACACAAACCAAATGTCTATCTTGACCAGAATTTCGAGACGGATGCAATAGTGCAGTCTATTTCCCATAATTCTAAATAGTGAATTAATTATTATTTAATTTATTCTCTTTAATGTCGTAAAAAATTCAGGGTATTACATTGGTTCAGTGATGTTATGACTTCAATGTATATCTAAGTGGGAATGTCCGAAGTGATGTGATATATTCCTTGATCGTCGTAATTTAACGAATGTGAAGACGACTCAAAGGTGTTGAATTGTGAATAATGGTTGCTCAAGAGGGACTCGAGTTTGTGAATGTCATCGGGGTTAATGGTTATAGATGCGAAGGCTGAGAGATTATCATTGTCGTAAGTTCTAGCAGACTCAAAGCAGTGGTACTTTGGGCAGTCGTGAAGGGCCTCATACCTTGGGCAGTTGTGAAGAGCCTAGTTGTCGAGATTGGAAAGACAAACATAGGAGTCGTGAATGCTTACGGAGTTTTTGCTAGAACTGGGGTTTACTATCAGCCCTAGACATATGGCAGGTGGTCGTCATACGATTAACGATGGTTTCGAAGCAGGAAAGGCACTGATAGCCAGGTCTAGAATGTTTGGTTGTTTTGCTTGTACCATCTCATGTAGATTGTCTGAAGTCCAAGGAGATGTTTCTTGGGTGCTTGTCTGATATTGGTTTGGGCCTCTAGGGTTTGTGCTTGAGGGATGCTCATCTCGATTTGGATGGTTTACGTGAGATATAACTAGTTGCTATGACTGGTATTGAATGATAGTTGCTTTGCTATTGATTGGTTGCTCTTGGTTGCAATGGTTGAACTGTTTGTTGTAAAGGTTATCACTGTCAGATATGGGGGAAGATAGGTTTGGCTTCTTCTTTGGTGTTTGGTAGATTGGTGGGTTAATCTACCTATTCTCATATAGTTTGTTGATAATGTTAGATAGTCGTATTATCGCTCACTAAGACTGTTGTCTGACTCAAGGTTTTATGTTTCTCTCTTATTACATTGGGCTGTTCATCAGGTTTGGATGGGCAGACTAGGTGATAGGGATTAGTGAGGATGATGCTGCTGTGCGATGGCTAGGAGGAGGCTGGTGTATTACTTTGCTATTACCTAGTATCTTTGTTTCCGTTGTTTGATGAGTGTTGTAGTTACGCTTCATGTATGGACTTTGATGTTGTATCCAGTGATGTATAGATAATTTTTCAGAATGTTATGAAAGTTTTTAAAAGTTTGTTATATGATGCTCCACTATTTCTGCATGTTGTCTTTGTTCTATTATATTTTATCCTTGCACTGTGAGTTATACGACAGGTTCCGTGTTGTGTTTACCTACTCCGATGATCGTCCAAAGTTGTCTGGCACCTCATTCAGTGCATTATTCATCTTGTTAAATACATGAGTTATGGGCAGTCGTCACAACTAGATACTGAGCCAAGCTAACTTCTGTCAATATAGCTTCCACAGTTGCTGCATCGGGACATGGTAATACTGAAATGAGACTGTTATTGCTTGGATTAACATTGAACTCTTTTATTACAGAACATGTATATCCATGTAACAACAAAATGGCTATATGATTTATAATTATCCTATGCTAGTGTATCTATATAATATGCAATTATTTTTTGAACGTATACACGTTGGCCAATATCTGAAATGTTCGATGATTTGTTGGAAACATAATTTGAAATTTATTAGTTCATTAATTCTAAGTGTCGGTTTGTAAGTGATGTGTCTTTTATGTTTTAAGAGTCATATGAAAGTTTGTGTTTATTTAATATATGGTGTCTATTAGCATGTGAAGTGTCATGTAAACCACTATATATATAGGTGGTCATTTTGTATGAATGCAAAAGAAAAAAAATTAAAAGAAACGTAAAAAGTAAGAATAATATAGTCATTAAATTATTCTGCGTTTTATCACTCTCTCCTTCTCTCTATATCAAATTCAAACATGATTACATGTGAAGGGAAAAATGGAATTCCATGAGCAGCCAGCATACAATAGTTAAAATCCAGCAAACCTAAGTTACTCTGTAAAGTTATTGTAATTTCATGAGTATTCTATATTTTTTTTGTAATTTCATGAGTATTCTAAAAATTTGACTATAAACGCATTGTTGATTTTTACAGGATGACTAACATAGACAGTCCATGGTGCCTGCGAAGCAACAATACAACTCTGCACCGAAGAAATTCTATTAATATTTGTATATATAGTTATATACACATATATAGCAGCTACGAATGACTGGAATAACTGCAGCTACGGTGACCATTGCAAGGCAAAGAGACACAGTTCCTATTGTTTGACGTAATATCTAGTATAAATTATGAATAAATAATTATTGCAAATTAGAAGAATTTAAGCAAATGAACAAAAACAGGAATAAAGAATTAATAAATATGTACATGAGTTGAAGTGCAGCATCGAACAAGCGAGCGGCGGTGTGCATGAAACCTCGTATGTCCATCAATTTCATTTTAAGATTCATTCCTGATAAGCTTACACGTTCACAAATGGATCTATGCATGGGCACAAAACTTGATGCATCTCACCCATTACATCTATAACTCTTCGAATTGCATGAAAAGTTGCTCTACCAGCACTAAGCAATGTTTTGATCAGCTTATTTGCTCGGTATCGAAACATATGGCTTGAAACAAGAGTGAAACCTGAAGAAAATCATCAATACTTTCCATAATTAATATCGGTTGCATTAATGACTAAATATAAGATCACTATGTTAGGTTTAAACATTTAACCATGTAGTTGTTTTACTTTTTTAATTACATTGGAGATAATCAGTTGGGTAAATAATCCATTACTATAATAGTAAATATCAAAATCTACAAACATGAGCCTAAGCCGGAAACTTAGAAACTAACTTGAAACAAAAAGAGACTGACGGCTGCGTATTACATTGAGCCATATATTAGATTATAACGGGCTGTTAGTTGGGCTGGGCTCATTTTGTTTTCTTTTTATTTTTTACCCTTTATTTCTTTTTCAGCCCAATATTCAGCTATATATTAAATAGCTCTGTGTACATTCATTTAACAATCTGAAATTATAATCAAAGTTCATTTTATTCTCAGTCTCAAGCATCTTTATATTTCAGTCGAAAACTTTCTTGGTATCGGAGCATAAAAATTGCCTAACGGCACAACAAGATCCTGAAACTGAGATCATTATTCTACATATCCATCAGATTATATCATCATCATATGGATACGGCTCATCAGAGGAGATTCCTCATCATTTGAGAGGAGATACATCATAGTTGATTCAGTACCTCGCCTGAAACAAGAAGCTACAGGCTGCATCTGAACAAATACAATTAATCTCCTATTTTCAGTAACAAAGATTACCAGGAAATCAATCAAGAATCAAGAAAATCATCAAAACAAGTAAGAAGCCGTGCCGAGAGAAATCTTCAGGATAAGGTATTCTCTAATATACTTAATTCATCATCAGACATCTCTGGCTGCTACTTACCTGTTCAAGAATTCCTCAAGTTCTTGATCAATAGCGGCATTCATTTGTTCTGAGTTCTTGATAACACTGTCATCATTTGTCTTCTATCATGGTAAATCCAACATCCTCTTCGACATCAGACAATAGCCAAAACGTTTCAACTGATGTTGATCCTGCAAATCCAACAACAAAGACAGTCATTAGTCTAAAGAGTCAATTAATCACAATACATCTTGAAGAAGACAATTATCTTCTCTGGAAATTACAAGTCGAGACAGCCATTCAAGGATACGGCCTTGAAGGATATATACTTGGCACTGTTGATATCCCGGCCAAGTACATTACAGATGCAAGCAACAGGACAATTGCTAATGAAAAATATGTTCAGTAACACAGACAAGACAGACTTATCAGTTCTTGGTTGTTGTCATCAATAAGTGCAAGTTTGTTACCACAAGTCATAGGATGTACCTCTGCATATGATATTTGGACTACAGTAGAAAAAAAATTCAATAATCAATGCTCTGCAAAAGTCCTTCACTACAAGAATCAATTGCAAAGTGTTAAAATGGAAAATTTGTCCATGAGAGAGTATATTGCCAAAGTTAAAAGACTATGTGATTTACTGAATGCTACTAGAAACAGGGTATCCAATAGTGATCAAGTTTTATACTTAGTTAATGGCCTTAATAACGATTATGAAGCAGTTGTTGCTGTCATAACCTCTCAAAAGGTGGTTCCTGCTATTGATGAAGTACATTCTATCTTACTCTCTCATGAGGCATGAATAAATGCAAAGAAACCTCAGGAATTAGACTATGCTGTGAATTTAACTACTGGATTCAAAGGTAAAAATCAAAACAGCTATAACAACAGGAATGATCAGCCTTACCCTAGAGGTGGTAGTGCAAGGGGAGGACGTGGCAGAGGTAGATGGACTAACACAAATAGGCCAAAGTGTCAGATTTGCGAAAAATTGGGTCACACAGCCTTGAACTGTTACTTCAGATTTAACACTAATTACACTTCTAACCAGAATCAGAGAAATAATGGAAACCCAAGTGTGAACAAGACTCTATCTCAATCTGAAACCAGCAGTCAAGATAATTCCAGCAAAAATGGAAATCATAATGACACAGCAAAACTTGAAACTATTCAGGATGATAGCTGGTACCCAGATTCTGGAGCTACCCACCATATTACAAACAATCTTGACAGTTTAAATCTGGGATATAGAGACTACAAAGGTAATCACTCTATTTTATTAGGCAATTGTAAAAGTATTAATATTACTCACATTGGCAATGCTAGTTTAAGTGGCAAAAGACAGTTATATCTTCACAATCTCTTAAGAGTCCTAAAGATCAAGAAAAATCTAATAAGTGTTTCTCGGTTTGCTTTTGACAATAATGTCTTTTTTGAATTCTACCCTAAATATTGCCTAGTTAGGGACATTCTAACTAGAGAACCCATTTTACAGGGTAACATGGCAGGAGGACTTTACAAGTTCAACACTGTTAAAAATAACAGTGTCATAAAAAGAGAAAAATGTTGTAACCTGAATTTTCTTGACAAGGCTGAGAGCAGCAAAAAAGTTTTTGATCTTTGGCACTATAAACTTGGACACCCAAGTGCTAAGATTGCTATGAAAGTATTAAATGAAAACAATATTCAGTATGATAATATCTCTTTACCATATATCTGTGAGTATTGCCAAGTAGGTAAAAGTCATAGATTACCATTTGTGGACTCTGAAACTGTGTATACTGAACCAATGCAATTAATTGCAACTGACTTATTGGGTCCTGCTCCTATAAATTCAGATTTTGGATTTAAGTACTATATTGCTTTTGTGGATGCTTTTTCTAGACACACTTGGATTTATTTTCTGAAAGCTAAATCTGAAACTATTAATGTTGTCACTAATTTCATCTCTATGGCTGAGAGACAATTCAATACTCTAGTTAAAATAATTCAGTCGGATGGTGGCAGTGAATTCAAGAGTTTAAATCAATATTTTACTAAGAAAGGTATTGTTCATAGAATAACTTGTCCATACACTTCTCAACAAAATGGACTAGTTGAACGTAAACACGGACATATTGTTGAGTCTGGTCTAACTCTATTGGCACAAGCTAAATTACCCCTAAAGTTTTGGCCAGAGGCCTTCAGTACAGCTGTCTACTTAATTAATAGGCAACCTACAAAAGTACTGAAGAACATAACACCAATAGAAAAACTATATGGTATAAAACCAGATTATAACAACTTAAAACCTTTTGGATGTTTGTGTTTTCCTTTCTTAAGGCCTTACAATTCTAATAAGTTAGATTTCAGATCAAAACCATGTACCTTCTTGGGATATACCACTAGACAAAAGGGATACAAGTGTCTGGATGAAACTGGTAAATTATACATAAGCAGACATGTTGTATTTGATGAAACAGTGTTTCCTTTTAGTAGTAAAGCTGTGCCAACTACAAGCAAGGTAAGAAATCCAGGTGATTCAATACCTGAGATCCCAATTTATTCTGAAAATTGGGACAATAATGATGAAAGTGAGGCTGCTGAGTCCAGTAAAACATCACAAACTCATTCTGAAGAAGGTGGTGAATCACTACAACCCAGCCTTGCCATGCACAATCCTGAAAATTCAGAAAATCAAGAGTTAGAAGAAAACACAGGCTCACAAAGCACAAGATCAGAATACTCATCAGATTCAGACAATGACAACAACTCACCATCACCTGAACAGCAAATTCAGACTGGTCACCATATGACTACAAGGGCAAAAAGTGGTATTTTCAAACCAAAGGCATATATAGCTTCATCCAGTAATTGTGAACCTGATTCTTTTGAACAGGCTATTAAAAACAAAAACTGGAAGAAAGCCATGGATGAGGAATATGATGCACTCATCAGAAATAAAACCTGGGAGCTTGTGTGTCCACCTGCCAATAAAAATATTGTTGGGTGCAGGTGGACATACAAACTAAAAAGAAACCCAGATGGGTTAATAAATAAGTACAAGGCCAGGTTAGTTGCAAAAGGTTTTACTCAGGAATATGGGTTTGATTTTAATCAAACTTTCTCACCTGTAGTAAAACCCACCACCATTAGACTCATACTTACTATTGCTTTATGTAAAAAGTGGCATGTTAAACATTTAGATGTTAACAATGCCTTCTTAAATGGTGTTCTTGAAGAAGAGATATATATGAGGCAACCACAAGGTTACAATGTCAATCAAAATCTAGTATGTAAATTGAATAAAGCTATTTATGGCCTTAAACAGGCTCCTCGAGTCTGGTTTGATAGACTAAAAAACACTCTAGCTAAACTAGGGTATCAGTCTACCAAATCAGACAGCTCATTATTCATCAAAATAAATAGCTCCACAACTATTTACATACTAATATACGTGGATGACCTTATTATAACTGGAAATAATTCAGATGATATTGACAAGCTAACTCAGTACCTAGATCAACAATTCTCAATTAAAAATTTAGGAAAATTAAATTATTTTCTAGGAATTGAAGTATCTAGGACTGAATCAGAAATAATTTTATGTCAAAGAAAATACATAACTGAGTTGCTTGTCAAAACAAAAATGATAGATGCCAAACCCCAACCTACTCCTATGGTAAGTAGTCAGAATTATTCTAAGTATGGGGGAGAGGCCATTTCAAATGTGACTGAATACAGGAGTATTATTGGTGCACTTCAATATGCAACAATAACACGTCCTGACATATCATACAGTGTGAATAAACTATCTCAATTTATGCAGAAGCCAACAGACATACACTGGAAGGCAATCAAAAGAGTTCTACGCTACTTAAAGGGAACTATTAACTATGGACTAAGACTAAAAAGCAGTCAACATTTACACATAACTGGATATGCAGATGCTGACTGGGCTTCAGATCCTGATGATCGCAGATCAACCAGTGGTTACTGCATATATTTTGGTCAAAGCCTAATATCCTGGTGTTCAAAGAAACAGCCTACAATTTCAAGATCTAGCACAGAGGCGGAATACAGGAGTATAGCCAATGCTACAGCTGAAATTAAGTGGCTACTATCACTAATGTCAGAACTCAAATTAAAACCTACAGTGAAACCAGTTCTATGGTGTGATAATAGAAGTGCTGTGTATATGACAGAAAATCCTATTCAACATGCTAGAACAAAACATATCGAGATAGATATTCATTTTGTCAGAGAAGCTGTTCAAAAAGGAGATTTACAAGTTAATCATACACCTGGATTTTATCAGCGAGCCGATATGTTAACTAAAGCTATATCAGTGAAGAATTATACCAGATTCAGAGAGGAGTTCAACGTCACTAATCAAGCAAGCTCACCAAAAGACAGGACTGGAGACGAAATCAACCCAAGCATCACCACTGCCAAGAGAAATTCACACAGATCTCAGAATCCAAAACCCAAAGACAACAATACATCGAATCTGCAATTAAAATCAAGCAAGTCATCAGATAGCTTCAATAAGAACAGATCTAAACTAGAAAAGTATGATAAAGGAAGAAAAAGATGAAGCGCCGCTCCCGCTCGTTGATTTTCATCGCTCGACATAGCAAAATTAGAGGTTCAGGAACCCGAAATTTTGTGGGGGAGAAAAAGACACTGACGACTGCGTATTACATTGAGCCATATATTAGATTATAACGGGCTATTAGTTGGGCTGGGCTCATTTTGTTTTCTTTTTATTTTTTACCCTTTATTTCTTTTTCAGCCCAATATTCAGCTATATATTAAATAGCTCTGTGTACATTCATTTAACAATCTGAAATTATAATCAAAGTTCATTTTATTCTCAATCTCAAGCATCTTTATATTTCAGTCGAAAACTTTCTGAAACAAACCCATAGAATAATTATCTTATGGCAAAAACATGTGATATGTAGAAGTGGATAAAGTTAAAAGTTGATCAGCTGCTTCATTGAGTAACACGTAGGAAAATAGCAAATTTAATCAGATTACCTCAGTTTAATTTAATGGAAGGATGGTTGATTGTGTTTCACGGCGAATCAGATGATATCGCAGTCAACTTGCCGCCTGATCATCGCCTTCCTCGCGAGGCAGCGCTTCGGCGAGATGCCTTGACCTCGGCGTTGATGGCCTCACGTCTGATGGCAATTCAGCACTCGATATCGTCAAGCTTGTGGTGACAGAGTTGGAAAACAGCCCACATTTTAATGCCAGGAAAGGTTCTGTTTTGACAAGTGCTGGCACTGTAGAAATGGAAGCATGTATAATGAAATGGAAGCAAAGTTTTGGTTAAAGTTAGGCTGTAATTTCATAACGTTACACAATTTGATATAAAAATAAAGAATGTTAAAAATTAATGGCACAATTTGATTTGCCTTTTAAGATTTGGATTTCCGAGCAAATAAAAATGCGCACTGTGCATGTATTTGTGGAAGACAATCAGTTTGAAAAATGAATTTAACATAATAAATAGAAAACAAATTTGTTATTTTTCTACGTACTGGGAAGTATACTGAAAGCTCAGAAAATAATCCATACTCTCCAAGCCCATCCATTTGTCGCATTGACTTAGATTTTTTTTAATTATTCTCCTTTGCTCTTCTCATATTTTGTAATACATACTGAAAACGCAATACCCAAAATGCAACCAAACATTTTATAAATTTTTAACTCAAAATAAAGTCACTTACATATACTAGTTATAAATTTTTTACCATATTTTACTTTAAAATCATGGTTGTCGCAATTTTATAGGAGGATTACCATTCTTTACCCTGTATTTTACTTCCGATTAAGCAGGGTTTTGGGTAGGCAGGCTGTAGCCGAAATTTTCCTCACTTTCAAATAGGCTGTTTCCAAAATTAGTTCAGTAACCCAAGCGCTCACAATATCCCGATCATATATGTTTGAAATAAAGATCACATCAACACCCCTGAATTCTCCCGATCTCCACCGGTCTCATTTCTTTGTCTTCACTCAAACTTTTTTCCTTCCACTCACTCATTATTTTAAATGAGCAGCCCTGGTGTGAGTGCAAGTGAGGTTCCATGAAACACGAGTGTGATAGAGTGTTTATGTATGTGTATATATGGAAACTCTATTTGGACCTAAAATTGCACACAATAAATCTTAACCACTATATCCTTCCATGCATTCCACTCTCCACATAAAGACAAACAAATCCAGAGGTTCACGATTCCAATAGATGCTCATATATATATATATATATATATATATATATATATATATATATATATATATATATATATATATATATATATATATATATATATACACACACACACACACACAAACGTTCGGTTGCACTCCATAAATGAACCACCATAATTGTCCCTTAATTTTCACCAAGTATTTAAAGTAAAATAATTGAGTGGGAGATGAGAGAATGAATAGTAGGAGAGAGAGAAGAAATGTGTGTTGAAAAATAGGAAGACCAAAGGGTGCTCCACTATTTCGGGTGCTATTGAACGAACCCGTGTGTGTATATATATATATATATATATATATATATATATATATATATATATATATATATATATATATATATATATATATATATATATATTATAAGCAACTCGTGTTGTCTATAACATGGCTTAGATAAGATCAGGAATTATGTTTATATCATCCGTATGTCATCATTCTGAATGCTCTTCAAATTTACATCTCTGGCTTTGACGAAGTGAAATAAGCACAATGTTAGCAAGCAAATGGCTTATATGCACATAAATGAAAAGATCATTCCTTTACAAGTTAATATTTATTTACTGCCATGTTTGCACAAATATTATTCTAACGTTGTATCTAACAAACGCTGCTTGTTTGTAACATCAAACTAATATATAGAGAGAGTGTTAAAATTTGACTGAACTTATGTGAGTCACGCACTCATGCTATTGTCACAAATTACCTTGTTGTTATACTATTTTTAATTATTATAGTAAGATATGATTGTTGAAGCAAATTATCTTCAATGACATAGCACATTTACAAAATCTCTCATGTGAAATATACTAACAGACTTTTATTTGTAAGAAACCATTTATGAAAGTAACAAAACCAGGAGACTCCCTTTATTAATAGTTCAAGGGGACCAAAGTAAAGATTCGTTGATAATATTTTAAAAACTGACGCTATACTGTTTTGATGTTTTCTGTTGATGTATTCAATCACAGAACTTATATTAACATGTAAAGATTACTTATATCCAGGGATGATCAATATACGAGCTTTATAGATAACACTCAAACAAGACTTAAATGATTCAGAAAACTCACATCATAAGCAAAGAAAATCCAACAATCACTACGATCATCGCAATGCCGCAATATTTCGATTTTAAGCATGTGAAACTCCTGATTCTTTACGTGAAAACCAAACAAAAAATCAGGACAACAAACACTCCAACCATCCATAGTCCTGCCAAAGCGAACAAATAAAATCATTTAAATGCTGCAGACTAAGTGAACTTCAGAAAATCATTTCATTCACAAAGAAAACATGTCAAAGAATTAGTTATAATAAGTTATAAATCATACCGTGTAACAATGCTTGTTTGTAATAACAGAACCATCAACCACCAGCACATGAATGCCCTGACCTCGCAACAACCCCAAATCACCACTCAAAATGAATTCAGTAGCATCTCCTATAAATCAATTCGCGTAACACGGATTCACAACTGCTCTCCTCAATTCAAAATCCAAACAAACCAAATCGACAACCGCTTAGATTAACAACCCGAACTCGTTATCCAACCCAATGCGTTCGACCAATTCTTCAACCAACCCAATCACTTGAAACCCAAACTGCAAATTTTCAAGCTATTGTTGGAATACTAAACCAACTTTGCATGCATACTGTGAAGAGTTATGTTCTTTGAACAGTGAAAAACCATATGTGGAAAGGTGGCTGTCCTTTTGTTTTCATTAATTTCTATGTGACGATTGAGAATGACTGTAGTAATGCATGAAAGCTATATAAATAATACTAGCTGCTGTTTGTACTATCAAGATGGCATGAACTAAATAAAAAGAAAGTTAGCAATTATATTATTTCCCCTTCACTTCTGTTTTACAGAGAAACAAACTCTGTTTTTCTCAAACTGGTATCAGAGCATATTGTCATGTTCCAATGGCAACTTCTACTACCAATCCTATTCCTCTTGTACCCAAATTCAATGGTGAAAACTATGATTACTGGAGCTGCTTAATGAAGCTATGTCTTGAGTCTCAAGATCTATGGGATGCTGTCGAAAATGGTGTAGAACAACAAGCACCTGGAGCTCAGTTATCAAAAGCTCAGAGAAACACTTTAAAAAAGGAAAAGCAAAAAGATAAGAAGGCTCTCTTCCAAATTTTTCAAGCCATAGAAATTCAAGTTTATGAAAGGATAAGCAAAGCAAAAAATTCCAAGGAAGCATGGGAAATACTTGAAACTACATACTCAGGCCAAGATCAAGTGAAGAAGGTTCGTTTGCAAGCTTTAAGGGCAGAATTTGAGAAAGTAGAGATGAAAGATGATGAAAAGATTTCAGAGTATTTCACAAGAGTAAATTCTCTTACAAATAAGATGGCTTCTAATGGTGAAGTAGTACCAACTCAAAAAATTATAGAGAAGATCCTTCGAAGCTTATCAAGCAAATTCGACCATATTGTTGTTGCGATCGAAGAATCAAAAGACATGTCATCCTTGTCGGTAGAAAGTCTACAAGGGAGCTTGGAGGCTCATGAATTTCGAATTAATCAAAGAAGCCCACAAGTCACTTCTTCTACTAATGATCAAGCACTAAAATCTCATGTTACAAATGCTGGAGGCAATAGTTACAACTCACAATATGGAAGAGGCCGTGGACGAGGAAGAGGAGTAGGATGGAGAGGTGGTTCTCATGGACGAGGAAAAGATGCAGTAGCGCCGAAGAAAGAAGAAAGGAAGGGAAATTTCTATGGATCTCAACATGGAAGAGGTCATGATTTCAATTCACAAGAAGGTAAAAGAGGCTATGTTAAATGTTTTCACTGTCATAAACCAGGACATTAAATCAATGAATGTTGGATTAAAAATCCAGAACTTAAGAAAAACAAAGAAGTTGGTCATGTGCATAAGCAAAACTTTGAAGACTCACAAGAGACTTTATTAATTGCTACTGATGGAGATGTTGATAACATTTGGTATTTAGACAGCGGAGCAAGCAGACACATGACTGGAAACAAACAATTATTTTCAAAACTAGTTGAAGCTAATCATGGACAGGTGACAATTGGTGATGCTAAATCTTATAAAATTCATGGCATGGGAGAAATCAGTTTCAAGACAAAAAGAGGACAAGTTGAGAGGATGTCTGATGTTTACTATGTGCCTGGGCTGAAACGTAATTTGCTCAGCGTTGGACATTTAATGAAGAAGGGCTTTAGCATTCATTTCAGCAACAAATTATGCATTATGAAGAAAAATAGTCAGCTGATTGCAAAGATTACCATGACCTCAAGCAACCTTTACCCTCTTAAACTTGATGTTTCAGATGGTTCTTGTTTCCTTACATATAATGAGGAAACCTGCAAACTATGGCATGACAGATTTGGCCATCTCAACTTTACAAGTTTGAAGATGATGTCAAAAAATAAAATTGTTGAAGGCCTGCCCAACATTCAGATGTCAAGCGAAGTTTGTGATGAATGTCAATTCGGAAAGCAGCAAAGAAACTCTTTTCCGACAAAATCAAAATGGATGTCTCACTCTCCTTTGGAACTTGTCCATACAGACTTATGCGGGCCTATTCAAGTTTCATCTCTTGGAGGTAATCGATATTTTCTTCTCTTTATTGATGATTATACAAAGAAAACATGGGTTTATTTTGTTAAAGAAAAATCAGAGACTCTTCAATGTTTTAAAGATTTCAAGTCAAGTGTTGAAAACTTTTCAAATTATAAAATCAAAAATTTGAGAAGTGATCGAGGAGGAGAGTATTTATCAAATTTGTTTGAAGAATATTGTCGTGATCATGGAATCAGGCATGAGTTGACAGCGCGCTATTCTCCGCAACAAAATGGCGTAGCCGAAAGAAAAAATAGGACTGTTATGGAAATGGCGAGATGCTTAATGAAGAAGAAGAATATGCCAGCCGAGTTTTGGGCGGAAGCTGTCTCATGTGCCATCTACCTAATCAACAGGTCTCCTACAAAAAGCTTAAACAACTCTACACCACATGAAGCTTGGTACGGAAGAAAACCAAGTGTTCGTCATCTTAGGACCTTTGGTTGCATTGCTTTTTCATACATTCCATGAGCTTTGAGGAACAAGCTTGACGACAAATCTGAAAAATGCATCTTTGTTGGATATAGCGAAAGAAGTAAGGCATATAAATTATACAATCCAAAGACAAATAAGATTGTAATCAGCAGGGATGTAAACTTTGATGAAAAGGCTGCTTATAATTTCTCAGAAGTTGCAAGTTCATTAAAATGGCAGGTTCTAAAAATACCAGAAGGTGATAACATTGTAGATGATGATGTAGTAGATGGAGAGAATGCTGATGATGCTTTCCAGCAAAATGAAGACATTGAACAAACTGAAGTGTCAACTCATGACTCACCATCTCCACGAAGGAAAAAGACAAAAAGCCTACAAGAACTTTATGAGACAACAAAAGAAATTACAGAAGAAAATCAAGTGTTTTTTTGCTTTCTTTGCAGGTGAAAGCCCTATAGCATTTGAAGAAGCAATAAAGGAGGACAAATGGATCCATGCTATGAAGGAAGAAATCAATGCAATCGAGAAAAATGACACATGGGAACTTATTGACCTACCACCACACAAGACTTCAATTGGTGTAAAATAGGTATTCAAAACCAAAACAAATCCCGATGGCTCCATCAACAAACACAAAGCAAGATTGGTGGCAAAAGGATACAAGCAAAAAGAAAATGAAGACTATAGCGAGGTATTTGCTCCTGTCTCTAGACTTGATACAATCCGCCTCATTATTTCTCTTGCAGCACAAAACGGTTGGAAGCTATTTCAAATGGACGTCAAATCTGCCTTTTTGAATGGTTCTCTCCAAGAAGAAGTTTATGTCGATCAACCACCCGGATTTGTTAAGAAAAATGAAGAAAGCAAAGTTTACAAGCTCAAGAAAGCTTTGTATGGGTTAAAGCAATCTCCACGGGCTTGGTATGGAAGGATTAATGATTATTTTGTGAAACATGGCTTTATAAGGTGTCCGTATGAACACACTTTATACATAAATTCAAGTTCTAATGGATGTTTTATTATAGTGAGTCTTTATGTTGATGATCTTGTCTTTACTGGAAATAATTTGGAGATGCTGCAAGAATTTAAGCTTTCAATGATGAAAGTATTTGAAATGACTGATCTAGGAGAGTTGCATCATTTCTTGGGAATAGAAGTGAATCAAGGGTTATATGGAAATTTTATATCCCAAGAGAGCTATGCAAGGGAGATCCTCAAAAGATACAAAATGGACCAAACTAATCCTGTGCATACTCCTTGCATTACAGGGCAAAAACTGAGCAAAGAAAAGGGAGGAAAAGTTATCAATCCAACCATGTTTCGAAGCTTGGTTGGAGCCTTGATGTATTTAACAGCAACCAGGCATGATATTATGTTTGCTGTGAGTCAAATAAGTAGATTCATGGAGAAGCCATGCTCGGAACATTGGGTGGCAGCAAAAAGAATTTTAAGATATATTAAAGGAACAATTGATTATGGAATTTTTTATCCGGCAAATGTTCCTGTCAAACTGATCGGGTATACGGATAGTGATTTGGGTGGATGTATTGATGATTCTCGAAGCACTTCAGGGTATGTTTTTAATATTGGCGGTGGAGCAGTCTCATGGAGTTCGAAGAAGCAACAAGTCGTGGCACTTTCAACCACCGAAGCGGAGTACATTGCTGCCTCTTCAGCTGCATGTCAGCTCATATGGTTGAAGAATGTTTTAGAAAGCATCATGTTCAAGCAAGAAAACCCAACAACACTCTTCTGCGATAATACTTCAACCATTTCTGTTTCAAAAAAATCCAGTTTTACATGGGAGGACAAAGCATATTCGTATTAGATTTCATTTCCTGAGGGAGCTGGTTAACAGTGGAGAAGTTAACCTCGAATATTGCAGAAGTAGTGAACAACTTGCCAATATATTCACAAAGCCTGTTGGAGGATATGAGTTCACAAGCAATGCTGCTGCACTGGGAATTAAGAGCAAATTTGGTTTACGGGAGGCATTGTTGGAATACTAAACCAACTTTGCATGCATACTGTGAAGAGTTATGTTCTTTGAACAGTGAAAAGCTATATGTGGAAAGGTGGCTGTCCTTTTGTTTTCATTAATTTCTATGTGACGATTGAGAATGACTGTAGTAATGCATGAAAGCTATATAAATAATACTAGCTGCTGTTTGTACTATCAAGATGGCATGAACTAAATAAAAAGAAAGTTAGCAATTATATTATTTCCCTTCACTTCTGTTTTACAGAGAAACAAACTCTGTTTTTCTCAGCTATGACCGGTCTTCCATGTTATGAACCGCAACTGAATCCCCAAACCCTAACCCAAATTCACCACTGCATCAATCTTCGATAGCTCCTCCACCTAAGTGAAAATCACACAATTATTGTCTTGTTGTATATAGCAATTCTATGATTTTTGTTTGATAATAACACACACACACACACACACAGATATATATATATATATATATATATATATATATATATATATATAGAGAGAGAGAGAGAGAGAGAGAGGAAGGTTCCACTACACCTCTTATTTTGCACGTGAACTTTCCCCCTTAATCTCCATCACCCATTTCCCCACTCATTCTCTCTCTTTTCCCACTAAGAAATAATATTAAAATGGAAAGAAAGAGAATGAGTGGGAAAATGGGTGGTGGAGATTAAGGGGGAGAGTTCACGTGCAAAATAAGAGGTGTAGCAGAACGCTCCCCATATATATATATATATATATATATTAAATGTGTTTATAATTATATTATTCCACTACATCATAGACATAATTAAATATTTATATTTAAATAGAATACAATTGCATAAGAATTTAAATATTCAAATCAGTATTTTATTTAAATATAATATTTTATTTCACCATTTGAATAGTACATATTTTTTCTAACTCCACTATATGTACATTATATTGATATATTACAATTCAATTTTACATTCAGATTCATTTGTTACATCAGTTCCTCACTACAACACTCAGTTGTACAAATACATTCATATACAATCACTCACTCATATATTGTTACACAGTCTTGTCTTTTGTCTTATGCTAACTTCACCGTCGGTCCGGTCTTCTACTTGCATGTCACAGAAACACACAAAGTAAACTGAAACATTTTTTCAATTCTAGCAACTATAATTTTATTTTCAAAATTTATTTGCCTCAGGGTTTTGGCGTGTTTCTCATCATTTTTCATGACTTGATCTAATTTGAGTGTATGTATATATATGTTTATACATACATGTACATACATACATACATATATATATATATATATGTGTGTGTGTGTGTGTGTGTGTGTGTGTGTGTGTGTGTCTAGACAGCTTGTAATATTCACAGTGATTCATTGTAAATACCACAAGGTAGACATTGCCTCTAGTGCTCACACACACACACACACACACATATATTATGCACATATATGTATATACATACATGTGTATGTATATACACATATATTTTCATGCCGGGACAATACGATCAAATGTCAGTAAGTGGGCATGAACCAAGAAACCAGTACAAGTGCAGACACACACACACACACACACACACACAGATATATATATATATATATATATATTCATACACATCTATGCCTATGTATGTATGTGTGCATGTATGTGTATACACAGAAGAAACAATGGTCGCAACGTGGTCAAGGCAACTTAGTAACAAGCCATTGAAGCATGGCAAGGGAGTGTGTACATAAAGCAATGCATGGGAGTGAAGCAATACATAAAGATGGCCAAGCAAGGTTCAAGCCATACTAGTATGCAGTGGATAACAAAGTTAAATTGGATGGTACAATTTAAAAATGACAACATGCCAACATAAATCAGCTTAGGTGCAACAAGCATTGTCCAAGTGGCACAAGAAGTCAGCCATGATCACCACAATAGATACAACAATGGGGGAAGTTCAGAATGTCCCATCAGGCTCAAGCCAAAGTTTACATGAACAAAGAAGTAGTAAGCAACGGTATGCAAATATGTTTCATGCAACATGCACACAAGGCCAGGTTCACAAAGAAGATGGACAAGAACACATACAGATGTAAATGGAACAATGCAAATGAGCTAAGTCGATCTAGTTTAAATTTCAAGTGTATCTCAGCATGGTTCAAGACACAGTGAAATTTCATACAGGCATGCAAAGCATGGACTACAAGCCAGACATGATCAAAGACAGAAGTGATATATATACATATATGATTTAATTCATATATACGGTTATAAACTGGTCTGGATATTCAAAGGGCGACAAATCAATGGTGGTAACAGGTGCAAATATTTCTGATGCAACTCAGTCATACACATCAGGGCAAATTAAACAATGGACAGTGCAACAACTTCATGTGCAGTATACCCAAATTCAAAGTGCCAAATAAATGCTCGAACTACTCCAAAATCCACGGTGAGATACAAAAATGGATTCAATTCAGCAAGCACAAAGTTTGGTAAGGAAAAAAATCATTTTTTCTCAGGAATATACAAGCAAGCTATTCAAGACTTTTTTTGGACATGTGATTATTGGCATCATAAATCACGCAAGAGTCATGAATCACACATGGCAAGAAATCGTCCGTCGATCTTCTAGAAATATGCAACTAACTATAGCGAGAAAATAATCGAATTGTTTTTAAATTTTCCAGAAATCAATTTTGGGAAAACAATCAATTCGCAAGACTCAAAGCTTTCCTAAAATGCATAGAGAAGCAAATTTGTTTCCAAAAATTCATTTACGCACAACAACAAATCAAGTATGTTAATCACGCATGAGTTAATCCCGATTCAATCCAAATCAAGGCAACAAAATCACGCAAATCAATCAAGGCATATTCATGAAATCAGAGAAGCATACAACATTTTATAATCTTATAAATTAGCATTCATCATTGGCAAGCAAAATTATCGAAAACAACAAGCTTCATTTCGAGAACAAGAATCAGAGTATAAAAACTCATAGTTGTTTTACGATGGCCGGGAAGTCCAGATCAACCGATAAGCAAACCAACAAGGGTTCGAGCTTCAAAAAATTTCCAAAGCACCCATTTTCGTAGTTGCTATTCTATTTGGAGCAAGGCGATAAACCCTAACTTTTAGGGGTCAGCCGACCTTGCTTTCAAAAGAAAGAATAAAAGAAACTAAGGGGTCGGTCTTGTTTTAATTATATTTTGTATTGTACTTTTTATTTCTTTTGTAACCATCTCATAGGTTTTCTAGTTTTTCTTAAAAATCAGGGTTTACTAGCTATGGATTTGAAGCTAGAGGAAAATCTGGTTTTAGGGACAAAAATTAGTGCAGGGTTTTGAGTGTAGGATTAGTGCAACTAGAGCGAGATTGAGAGACCTTTCTGTGTAGCTCCTAGTAGAAACTTGGGGATTAGTTTTGAGCGTAGGGTTAGGACATTAAGGCTAGGGATTGTCTTGAGTTTACAGATGTTTTAAGCGTTGTAATAGTTGACTAATACCTAGCAAAAACCTTGGGTAATGTAGTAGTAGGCAGGGTTTGCCGAAGCTGGGTCAAACCTGTGTTATTTATTTTCTACGTTTATTTTCTCTGCTTTAATCTATACTGTGATATTTTTAATATCTCGAATTAATTTAATAAACCCTATTCATCCCCTATAGGTTTAATCTAGATGCAACAAGTGGTATTAGAGCAGGTATTTCATTTGCTCTAGAGTCATAGTATTCCCCAGATGTCAATCCAATGGGGGTCAGTCCAGTCGCATTCCAATTATTTTTAATGGTACAGATTTTTTAAATTGGAAATTAGAAATGGAATCCTTTTTAAAGTCTATTAATATAAAGTGTAGGGATATTGTTATTAATGGGTATGATATAGTCGATAGGAATGGCATTGGATTTAATTCTCATGCTACTCATATTTTATATTATTATATTGATGATGACCAATATAACCATATCTCCCTTTGTTTGACTACATAGGAAATCAGGAAAATTCTCGATGCTTTGTATGAAAGAGACGACAACTGCTTGAAATCCCAAAATATCAACTCAGATTTAGTTTTATGCTTAACAGGTTATATAAATAAAATTTCAGACGATTTAGATGATCGAGACTCAATAGATGATGAAACAGAAGATTTCTCAAATGAAGATTTAGTTTATATGTGTGCTGACTTAACTAAATCTGTTGATAAACTCCAATGGATAAACAAACTTATGATATCTTAAAATCATGAATTGATTCAAAAAATAATACATTGGAATTAAAACATGAAAACTCTAATTGCAAGAATTGTTTCAATTTGAAAAATGATACAGCACATCTCAAAAAAATTCAATCCTGACTAAACTTGAAAAGGAAATTGAAAAATTCAAGATATTTGAAAAACTTCAGTTTGAAAAACAAATTCAATTTGAATCTGAAATTTTTGAGTCCAAGACCAAAATTAAACTACTTGTAAACTAAAATTTGATTTTGGAACAAAATGATGTCGAAAGGAGAAAGATCAACATTAATCATTGCTCAAATCTGATGAAAGAAAATGGTGATCTAAAATCCAAAATCAACGATCTTGAATTGAGTTTAAAACGATTTTCAACTGGAGAATTTTTTTTGTATATACTGTTGAAAAATCAATTTTCTTCTGGTAATAGGAATGGTCTCGGTTTGGAAAAGTTAATGAGTTTGAAAAACTGAATCCAAATGATTTTACAAATCCTTCAAATTTCTTTGAAAAGAATCGACTTGATAATTTGAACTCTAATAATTTCAAAGGCTTTTAAAGTCATAAACAAAATGAGAATTTGTTTAGTAGCAAACCATTTAAACAATTTTGGACACCAAAAAGAAATGAAATGAATTCTCCTAAATTCAAACAGAATTGGGATCCTAAAGGTACAATGGCAAATTTTGATCGGTTGTTATACAAACAAGTATGGGTTCCAAATATGTGAATAAAACTGTGAGTGGTTTTACAAATTTTGTTAGACCGCTCGATCCTCTAAAATCTTAGGTACCAGTGGAGGCTGAGGAACTGCTTTGCAAAGAGAACTAAATTCGAACTGCTTCACATCAATGAATTATTTAGAATTCCTTAGCCAAAATTACTGAGTTGGAGATCTACAACGTTTACTGTAAATGTAGTATGATCTTTAAACTCATCTTTGTTTATATTCTCTATTATTATTTTTCCTTCTTCTACACTTCTATTTATTTTCTTTTAATTATTCTTATTTGATTTGACACTGCCATATATATTTATGTTCCTTCTTGAGCTTTCTTAACTTCAAATTGCATAATTCATGATTTTCTGGAAATTTGCTTCATTTGTATATAAATATGATGTTTTAATGGTTTCCAGATCTTGAATTTAAAATTGTAAATTTCTGCAATTTTTTTGAAGTTTATTTTTATTTACTGATTTCTGAATTCCTAACAGTGCTGAAGCATTCTTAAGATATCTTTAACAATGTTAATTTGAATTCTAAATTTTGGAAGATGTAAAAAACTATTAAATTTTACACACTTTTGTTGTTTTGAATTTCTTCTAATTCATTTTGGAAAGGCTTGAAAAATAACACTCATTACAGCACATCATTATCGTTCAGTTGTGATAATTTCATTAGTTTTTGGATCGTCTTGGATATTTCTGAATTAAAAAACATTTTGGCTTGAATCAGTGTGCTGCATCATGAAATTCATTGTTATTCATAATCATCTGACTTAGATATTAGATTGTTTGAAATCTTTTGAAAATTTTGATATTTTGAATCTCACACACATCATGAACTTGAAGTTAATAATCTTATGTGATCTATTCATTGTATCTAGAAATTAACACATCTTTTCGAGTGATTTCAAATAAACTGCTTGAATTTTGGATCATGAATTATCACTCATGATTGATGTAAATATTCTGAAAAAATCTTGTAACACCCCATAATTTTAAAACATGACATAAGAGATAATTAAAGAATACTTAATTTTTATAAGAAGAATTAAGGGAAACGGGCTGCGTCATTTCGTCCTTCTCGGAATTCTGCTTGGAATAGAGTCCGAGTTTGCATAAATTGGATATCGCATGAAGAAGTTATGAAGCTTAGAAGATTTCACTTTAAAGTAGAATTTATTTAAATAATAATTAAATAACAAAAACTGTTCAAAAATCAAAATTTAGACAAAGCGGTCTAAGCGGGAAATTTCCTGCGCATGGGTGTCGACCCCCTCCCCCATGGGGTGTCGACAGGGGTGTCGAATGGCCTGACGTGTTTTGTAGTGGATCTGATGACGTGTTCTTCTGGGATTGGCGGAATGACGTGTTTTTCTGGTCTGGATGGTTCAGATGGATCCTAATCTAATCGAAGGTTCCTAATTCACCTAGAGCATCTATAAAATGCCGTAAACCTAACCCTAATCTAATTGTTTTCACCCATGGCGCCTCCATGCTGCTCTAATCTAAATCAAATCCAGCCTCTCTTCTCGACCAAAGCTAATCAGAATAGGGTATTCAAATTAGAAGATCAGATCGACAAACAATCAAAGTAGAAATTATTCAAGATCAGATTTGCTACAACAACGCCTAATTCTCTTTTCAAAGAATCCTATCGCTGTGAGTCTATGTTACTTTCACATTTAATTAAATTAAAAGTGATTGTGGTAGGATTGTAAATTGGATCTAATGTATATGCCTGTGACTAAAATGAATATTATCAAGCTGTAAATTAATATCTTCCAAATTCGTACCTATAAATCTGTCATATTCCTTTCTGATCCATTTTATCGTTATATGCCTGTTCTTATGTTTATGTCAGTTTTGATGTTTTGATTCTCTTCTCTTCTTCCTTTCCTTTTTCTTTATGAGATTAGGCTAACTTCGAGCCTAACATATTGCATTGAGATTTACGTACGAATAACGTTGGAACGATTGTGAAAAGTTTGGGAAATATGCAATAAAATGAGATTTGACATAAATTGTTAATAACTATGAAAATGGGTTTGGGCATAATTTGGCACATGAGATTATAAACATAATTTAGATTGGAAATTATGGGTAATTGGAATATATTATAATCCAAAGATTTGAAATTGGGACTTGAATCAAGAAAGTGATAACGAATGCCTAAGACACGAGGTTTGATTCAGATTGCGGTATAAACCTGCCTGGAACTGGCCGACATATCCAGCAACCGCAATTTGATAATCTAATGCGAGAGGTCAAAGGGAAAAACTAGATGTGTAATAATGCAAAGACACGAGGTTAGATTCAGACTGCGGTATAAGCCGGCCCAGAACCGCCCGACGAATCCAGCAACCGCAAAACGGTAATCTAATGTGGGAGGTCTTGCAAGACTTCGATTATAATGAATTAATGAACACTTAACCAAGATAAGGTATGTGATTAGACATGGGGATAATAAAGGTTTAAGTGGGTAACATGGGTAGCATGTGAAACATAAAAATAGCACTTAACCAAAATGAGACATGGGGATAAATAGGGGTTAAGTAGGAATTCCTAGTGGGGACCAAGCTTACGAGGGAAGCTTGTGTTAAGTGGGTGGATCCTTTTCAACTAGTAACCCATTTTAGTATCTATATGAGGTCGAACTAGGTCGAGGACAGGGACACACTTACTAGGGTTGATTGTAAGAGGTCAATAAAGAGTTAGCGTTGGCAGTGCAAGTCCAACGGAGTCATGTGTGTGCGTGGGTCCGGGCTGGTAGGTAAGACGTTATTGCATCATGTAGGTATAATCTGTGCATATCAGTAGTATCGGGGTTGCCACCTTAGGGAGTGATACACCCTATTGTGGGACCAACACAGGTATCTACGAGGTTAGGGAGTCGATCGAATGGGGAGGGTAGTGGGTACATCTAGTGGGATAGAAGCAAGTGGGCACTTACTAGAGTAGCTAGGAGTACACAAAGCTACCATTATTATGATTAGTAGAAGGGATCATCTTTTATTATGTAACTAGTATGAGGTACAGTGCAGAGCATACCTTATAGTGGCTAGGAGCGCAGTCGATGTTCTATCTTACTTACCTTGTTTACCTTATCATATCTGCTTATGTTATAGTCATCTCTTATATCCAGTTTATGTTCTTATACTGTTACTTTACTGATTATATTGTTAAAGTCACTAGACTCACCAGACTTATGTCTAACCCTTCTGTTTCGCCTCTTTTCTTTCTCCCCCCCCCCCCCCCCCAACATAGGTCCTCAGGGTGGGATTAGTAAAGCTTGACTCAGATCTCTTTCTTCTTGAAGTGCTTGGAAGTGTTGAAAGTAATGCTCAACTTTACCTCTTTTACATTATGGCTATTTGGAGTGGGATTATGATTTTGCTTTTATGTACTCTGATAATAATTTTTTTCAAGATGGATATTTGTGTACTTGGCTTTAGTATGTGGTTTTGATATTACAACAAAACATGTTTTGCTTTCCGCTGCAATGAATAAATTTTGAATTTTTAAGTACCATTTTATATATCTGTCTTGTGATGTTCTGCTCTATACTCTTATAACGCTCCATGAAAGTTAATGCATTCCCATGGTGAGTGACATTAATGGACGTCGGGTGTTATACGTGGTATCAGAGCTGAAGGTTACCAGAACAGATAAAAGATTTTGAAAACCGTTTTCAAAAGCATTTTTAGAAAGAAGTATTTCCAAAAACATGTATTAAAAGGGTATTTTCAAGAGAAAAGGTTATTATGAAAAACATAATCCCCAAAGCCATATATCTATCTTTTGATTCTCTATTTTGAATCTCTTCCTTTTTCCTTTCAGCATGTCTGGGGAACCCGTTATACCAGAGGGCGTACAGATACTAGGCTGGTTTAGAAGGTATCTGGAGGCTAGGGCAATTGCCGCAGGCCCAGTAGACGTTCCTCCTCCTCCAGCTGTAGCCGCTCCTCCTCCTCCTCCCTATGTAAACGCTTTTTCTAAGATATGAAAAGACTTCCGTGTGATGGGCGGAAAACCATTTTATGGAACTGAGACGTTTGTTGAGGCTCAGAATTGGCTCAAGGAAGTGGAGGATTTGTTTGGTATCTTTGAGACAGACGAGGGAAGGAAGGTTCAGCTAGCTACTTGGTTCATGAAGGATGAAGCTTCCTTTTGGTGGGAAGTAACTAATGGAGGACGCGCAGTGGAGACGTGGAAGGATTTTAGGCAAAGGTTTGAGTTTAAATTTCTTTCACAAGCAGAGGAGAGTTTATACATGGAGAGGTTCTTGGCTTTGAAACAAGGGAGTTTGTCTGTGATGGAGTACGTTAACAAGTTTAACCAGTTAGCAAGATTTGGTATGGAATTAGTTAATACACCACACAAGAAGGACTTGAGATTTTCCAAGGGTCTGAATGAACCTTTACACGGGTTAGATTTGTCCCACATTCCTATAGGGACTACTTTCGAGAATCTTGTTGATATGGCATTGATACATGAAGAGGAGAAAGGTGCTAATGTAGATAAGCCACAGGACAAGAAAGGGGATCCAAAGAAGGCACAACAACAACAAAAGAAGGGCGGCAAGGATAACAAGGGTTCGGAGAAAAGGAAGTGTCACAATTGTGGAATACCTGGCCATTTGAAGAAGGAATGTTGGAAGAAGAAGAAGAAGACAGGTTGCTTCCAACGTGGTGAGGTAGGACATATGATTAAAGACTGCCCAAGGAGGCAAGGACAAGGGCAAGGACAGAAGACATGATCTACTTCTGGAGGGAAAGTTCATGCTCTCATGGCACCTAGGCAAGAGGGAGGTAGAAACATTTCTGTTGAAAGTTTGATTTTCCTTTTCGACCATCCTATACGTACATTGTTCGATTCTGACTCTTCACATTCGTTTATATCTGCTTCTGTTATTGAGTCTCTACACCTAGATACTAGTATAGTAGTGGATACCGTTGTTGTCTCTGATTCAATTAGGGGTACGGCTCATCTTTCTATGTTATGTTGGGATTTGAGAATATATGTGTATGGCGTTGAGGTCGAATGCAACGCTTATGTGCTTGGCTTCATGGGCTATGGGTTGATTCTAGGAATGGATTGGCTAGCCAGGTATGGTGCCATTATCGACTGTTAAAAGGGATAGTTAGAGTGTTGACTAGTTTGGGTAATACCCTCGATATCTCATGTGATTCTAAGGGTTTCGTTATGCTTAGCTACCTAGAATCTCTTGACACATCTACCAATGATTTGCAATCTATTCGAGTAGTCCGTGAGTATGTAGATGTCTTTGAGGAGGTTAGGGGCTTACATCCAAAACGCGAGATAGATTTCCGTATATATTTGGTGGACAATGCAAAGCCAGTTGCATTGCCTCTGTGCCACATGGCTCCAAGAGAAAGGAGGGAGCTTAGTAAACAAGTGAAAGCGTTGCTTGAGAAAGGGTTCATAAGAAGAAGTATCTCGGAGAGGGGTGCTCCTATTGTTTTTGCTACAAAGGTTGATGGTTCACTTAGATTATGCGTGGACTATAGGGAGCTGAATAAGCTTACGAAGAAGAATTAACACCCATTGCCAAGGATATATGATTTGTTCGATCAGTTGGTCGATGCTTCGGTTTTCTCGTAGTTGGACTTGGCTACAGGATTTCATCAACTGAGGGTAGCTGAGGATAGTATAGATAAGACTACTTTTTGGACTCCCGACGGTTTCTTTGAATGGCTCATCATGCCTTTTGGTTTGACGAATGCACCCGTATATTTCGTAGACTCGATGAGTGGGGTGTTTAGGGAGTTTCTAAACAAGTTCGTGGTGGTCTTTTTGGATGATATCTTTGTATCCTCTAGAAGCGAGGAAGAATACGCCCTACATCTTAGGGAAGTCTTGGAGACCCTTCGAGCAAATCAACTCAAAGATAAGTTCTCCACATGTCATGTTTGGATAAATTAAGTGAGGTTCTTAGGGCATGCGATCTCCAAGGAATGGATAACAGTGGATCTCACGAAGGTGGTAGCAATCCAAGATTGGAAGATTCCTAGGAACCCAACGAAAGTAAGATGTTTTCTTGGTTTTGCGGGCTATTACAGAAAGTTCATCAAGGACTTTGCAAAGATATCAGCCTCACTTACACGGTTGACGAAAAAGAATTTGACCTTGTCATGGGATGTTGACTGTGATGATGCTTTCCAACGTTTGAAGAGGGCATTGGCTATAGCTCCAGTTTTAGTTTTGTCGGATGTAAGCAAACCTTTCACAATGTATATCTATGCTTACGGGAAAGGGGTTGGCATAGTTTTGATGCAAGAGGGAAGGGTGATATGATGTGGTGGAAGGCAATTAAAGGTCCGTGAGAAGAATTACCCTACCTAGGACTTAGAGTTAGCTGCCATAGTTTTTTCTCTTAAGTTTTGGCGTCACTACTTGCTTGGAGAGAGGTTTGAGTTGTATATAGACCATAAGTCACTAAAATACTTGTTCTCTCAAAAAGATCTAAACTTAAGGCAACAGAGGTGGATGGAGTACTTAGCATTCTACGATTTTGAGATTGCATATACCCCTGGCAAGGGTAACGTTGTAGCTGACGCCTTGAATAGAAAGAGGTTGACTTTGAGTCCTTTGTTTGTTGAGCGGCAGAGTTTAGAGTATATCTCTACCTTTGACTTTTGTCCCTCTATCGATTATGTACTCGGTTTGTTGGCATCATTAGAGGTATGACCTATGCTTTTGGGACAGATAGGTGCGGCATAGCGAGATGACCTACAGTTGGTAGAGATAGTAGACAAGCTTATAAGAGGGGAATCTTTGAGCCATCTTAGTAGGTATACTATAGATGACAAAGGTTGGTTGCATAGAGATGGGAGACTTTGCGTATCATGAGACGAGGGTTTGAGGAGGACAATCCTTGAAGAAGCACTTCGTTCTAAGATGACCATACATCCCGGTAGTGACTAGATGTATAAGAACATGAAATGAGTTTTCTTTTGGACCGGAATAAAGAAGGATGTGGCTAAGTTCGTTTCTAGATGCTTAGTGTGCCAGCTAGTCAAGGCTGAGCAAAAGAAGCTTGGTGGTTTGCTTCACCCTTTAGAGGTTCCACAGTGGAATTGGGAAAGTGTTTCCATGGATTTTGTCGACGGGTTTCCGAGGTCAAGGAAGGATAATACAGGGATTTGGGTAGAAGTATATAGACTTACCAAGAGCGCCCATTTCATTCCTGTTAAGAGTAAAAGAACAGCGGCATGGTTAGCATCTGTTTATCTCCGAGAGATAGTTCGTCTATACGACATACCTTTTAGTATCGTAAGCGATCGAGATCCCATTTTCACTAGTGAATTTTGGAAGAGCTTGCAAGAGGCGGTAGGAACGCAGTTGTGTTTGAGCACCGCTTATCACCCTCAGACGGACGGCCAAACAGAAAGAGTGAATCGGATTCTAGAAGATCCTTTGAGATTATGCATCTTGGACTTTGGAGGAACATGGGAGGAACACCTTCCATTAGTAGAGTTCGCCTACAACAACAGCTATCAGACTAGTATTGGCATGGCACCTTTTGAAGCTCTATATGGACGACCTTGTCGATCACCGACTTTTTGGTGGGAGTCTACGGATAAGATTTTTCTTGGGCCCGAAATGGTTAGGGAAACTTCAGAGAAGATAGGCTTGATTCGAAGACGCATGAAGACGACACAAGACCGGCAAAAGTAATATGTTGATAAGAGACGAACCGATCTTGAGTTCGAT
The DNA here is from genome assembly GCA_030737875.1 of Allium sativum. Classification (NCBI taxonomy): domain Eukaryota; kingdom Viridiplantae; phylum Streptophyta; class Magnoliopsida; order Asparagales; family Amaryllidaceae; genus Allium; species Allium sativum. The sequence goes on along the minus strand of CM060923.1, from coordinate 532,064,980 downwards.
GTTGCAGACATGGTTTTTATTAAAGTGTCACTGTTGAGGAATGTAGTTCATTTTTGATCTGTAGGAAAAATGGCACCAAGGTTCGTAGGGCTATTCCTCATTATAGAAAGAATTGGACAGATGGCCTACAGAGTGAAGTTGCCTGAGAAGCTTACTGGTGTTCATGACGTATTTCACGTGTCGCATTTGAGGAAGTATTTACACGATACCGCGGAAGTAGTAGAGCAGAGCATGCTTAGAGAAGCGGAAGTAGAGGGAGATGCCACTGTTAGACGAGTTCCTACATGCATCCTTGGATCAGAGGTCAAGAAATTACGCAACCGAGAGGTCAAATTGGTTAAAGTCTAGTGGGGAGATGATCAAGGAGATGCGATTTGGGAGATTGAAGACAAGATACGTGCGTCGTACCCTTTCCTTTTTGAGGGTATGTTCTTAACTTCTTCTTTTTCTACCACTTCATTTGTACTTGTTCTATCATTTAGTATATCCTCTCGATTATATCTTCTACCTTTAGGTAGAAAATCCTATGGTTGTAAACATGTGTTTGAGGCATGTTATGTTTGGTGGATGTAAGTGGATGTAAGTGTTTGCTAGTGGTTGCTCGTGGATGCATTTGCACACACATTAGGAACTAGATCGGCTCAATCACTTTCATATTGCATATAAATGAGTGTGCGTATTTAAGTTAATGGATGTATATGGAATGTGTTATCATATGGATGTTGCATTTGAATGAATGGTTGTGCACTCATATAGAAATGATATGTATCGTTAGGATTCTTTTGCATACATGATGGACGCATGGCACTATCATGTTTTGCGTTAAGGAGGACAACTAAATCAGTAGACCGCCTGATCTTTGTATTAGATAAGAGACATATACACACACTTTTGCATATGTTCATATAACATTAGAAATCTTTTAAGGACAATGGATGCTGGTGGATGATGGATGAGTAGATGGATGATGCATGGTAGGATACATTCTTCTTAACTTGAAGATTTCGGGGACGAAATCCTTTAAGGAAGGGAGAATGTAACACCCCGTAAATTTAAAACATGACATAAGAAACAACTAAAGAATACTTAATTTTTATAAGAAGAATTAAAGGAAACGGGCTGCGCCATTTCGTTCGTCTCGGAATTCTTCTTGGAATAGAGTCCAACTTTACGTAAATCGGATATCGTATGAAGAAGTTATGAAGCTTAAAAGATTTCAGTTTAAAGCAGAATTTATTTAAATAATAATTAAATAACAAAAACTGGTCAAAAATCAAAATTTAGACAAAGCGGGCTGAGCGGAAATTTCCCATGCATGGATGTCGACCCCTTCCCCCCTCCCCCGCCCCGGGGGTGACGACATGGGTGTCGACCCCCCGGGGTGTCGACAGGGGTGTCGGCCCCATCGGCCCAGATCTGGCCTGACGTGTTTTGTGGTGGATCTAATGACGTGTTCTTCTGGGATTGGCGGAAAGACTTGTTTTTTTGGTCTGGATAGTTCAGATGGATCCTAATCTAATCTAAGGGTCCTAATTCACCTAGAGCATCCATAAAATACCCATAAACCTAACCCTAATCTCATTGTTTTCATCCATGGCGCCTCCATGTTGCTCTAATCTAAATCAAATCTAGCCTCTCTTCTCCACCAAAGCAAATCAGAATACGGTATTCAAATTAGAAGATCAGATCTGTAAACAATCAAAGTAGAGATTATTCAAGATCAGATTTACTACAACAACGCCTAGTTCTCTTTTCTAAGAATCATATCGCTGTGAGTCTATGTTACTTTCACATTTAATTAAATTAAAAATTAATTTTGATAGGATTGTAAACTGGATCTAATGTATAGCCTGTGAATGAAATGAATCTTATCAAGATGTAAATCATTATTTTTCAGATTCATACCTATAAATCTGTCATATGCCTTTCTGATCCATTTTATCGTTATATGCCTATTTATATTTCATATGCCTATTCTTATGTTTACGCCAGTTTTGATGTTTTGATTCCCTTCCCTTCTCCTTTTCCTTTTTCTTTATGAGATTAGGCTAACTTCTAGCCTAACATATTGCGTTGAGATTTACATAAGAATAACTTTGGAACGATTGGGAAAAGTTTAGGAAATATGCAATAAAATGAGATTTGGCATAAATTATTAATAACTATGAAAATGGGTTTGGGCATAATTTGGCACGTGAGATTATAAACATAATTTAAATTGTAAATTATGGGTAATTGGAATATATTGTAATCCAAAGATTTGAAATTGGTACTTGAATCAAGAAAGTAATAATGAACGCCAAAGACACGAAGTTAGATTTGGATTGCGGTATAAGCCTACCCGGAACCACCCGACATATCCAGCAACTGCAATTTGGTAACCTAATGTGAGAGATCAAAGATAGAAACTAGATGCATAATAATGCAAAGACACAAGATTAGATTCGGATTGCAGTATAAGCTTGCCCGAAAAACCTAGCAACCACAAAACAGTAATCTAATGTGGGAGGTCTTGGAAGATTACGGTTATAATGAATTAATGAACAATTAACCAAGATAAGACATGTGATTAGACATGGGGATAATAAAGGGTTAAGTGGGTAATATGGGTAGTATGTGAAACATAATAAAAGCTCTTAACCAAGATGAGACATGTGATTAGACATGGGGATAAAGAGGGGTTAAGTGGGAATTCCTAGTGGGGACCAAGCTTAGGAGGGAAGCTTGTGTCAAGTGGGTGGACCCTTTTCAACCAGTAACCCATTTTAGTATCTATATGAGCTCGAACTAGGTCGAGGACAGGGTCACGCTTACTGGGGTTGATTGTAAGAGGTCAATAAAGAGTTATTGATGGCAGTGCAAGTCGAATAGAGTCATGTGCGTGCGTGGGTCCGGGCTGGTAGGTTAGACGTTGTTGCATCATGTAGGTATAAGCTGTGCATTTCAGTAGTATCGGGGTTGCCACCTTAGGGAGTGACACACCCTATTGTGGGACCAGCACAGGTATCTATGAGGTTAGGGAGCCGATCGAATGGGGAGGGTAGTGGGTACAACTAGTGGTGGTAGGAGCAAGTGGGCACATACTAGAGTAGCTAGGAGTACACGAAGCTACCATTATTATGATTAGTAGGGAGGGATCATCTTTTAGTATGTAACTAGTATGTGGTACAGTGTAGAGCATACCTTATAGTGGCAAGGAGAGCAGTCGATGTTCTATCTTGCTTACCTTGTTTACCTTATCATATCTGCTTATGTTACAATCATCTCTTATATCCAGTTTATGTTCTTATACTGCTACTTTACTGATTATATTGTTAAAGTCACTAGACTCGCCAGACTTATATCTAACCCTTCTGTTTCGCCTCTTTTCTTTCTCTCCCCCCAAACACAGGTCCTCAGGGTGGGATTAGTGAAGCTTGACTTGGATCTCTTTCTTCTTGAAGTGCTTGGAAGTGTTGAAAGTAATGCTCAACTTTACCTCTTTTACATTATGGCTATTTGGAGTGGGATTATGGTTTTGCTTTTATGTACTTTGATAATAATTTTGCTCAAGATGGATATTTGTGTACTTGGCTTTTGTATGTGGTTTTGATATTATAACAAAACATGTTTTGCTTTCCGCTGCAATGAATAAATTTTAAATTTTTAAGTACCATTTTATATATCTGTCTAGTGATGTTTTGTTCTATACTCTTATAACGCTCCATGAAAGTTATTGCATTCCCATAGTGAGTGACATTAACGGATGTGGGGTGTTACAAATGTCTTATGCATCTCTGATCTGAAATTGTTTCTGCTGCTCTGATAAAATGGTCTGAATTGGATCATAAGTCGTCTTCTAGGACTTGTTGTAAATTTTTATTTGAAAACCTTGTTTTGAAACTCATTGTCTTGCTGCTCTGATAAAAGTAACTGGATTATTAAATTGTCTTCTTGGGCTTTGTGATTGGATATTGTTGTATGAGATAACTTTGTTAGCCATAAGGGTGGTATTTAAAATCCTCGATAATGGTGATAACAAGTGGTATCAGTACTAGAAGTGTTTAATTTGATTTTTTTTTCAATTGATCCAATTAACTAATTTTCAACCTATATAGATCTTTCAAATCCCTCTTGTAATTAATTTTCAATTTTAAAATCATTTATTTATTGTTTATTCATAAATTGAAATCAATAACCAAATTGGATTATATTTAGAACTCAACAAAATTATTATCAAGTTTTGAAATTGTGATAGCAATATACTTCACAACAAGAGGAAATTTTATTTAATTTTTCATGATGTTTTGAAAAGTTTTTATAATATCTTTAAATTGACATTTATTTCACAAACATCTTCTCGGTCTATCATCATTCTGCCATCCGTCATGATTTTATATTAATGTGGAGAGTTTAATATTTTTTTAAAATCATCTTAAACTTACAACTTCAAATTTGTGATGGAAATGTGACTATATTATTTTCTAGAAATAGAGATAATTGAAAATTTTCAAAAATCATAATACAGTTGATCATATTTCACAACCATTTCTGTACCTACCATATTTCTATCATCCATGATGGTTTTATATGCTGAAGATCCTTTTTTGAAAAAAAAATGATAAAAATATAATATACGTAAGTGTTTCTCTAGCCTCATTTAAAAATCCAAGCTCTGGTCATGCATGGTTAAGAGATTACTTATAATTTAAGTTCCAACCGACCTCATTTAAAAATCCAAGATCTGGTTATGCGTGATCAGTGTTCTCTTAAATAAAAAGAAAAAGAAAATAAAACAATTTGGTACAAATAAAAATTTATATGAAATCCTCCTTTGTGTGTAAAAACCATCATATTAATCCATTTTCTAACTCAAGAAATGTGTTAATATTTTACGATTTTTTGATTGATAGCTATTGGGATTTAAGATTATTCGAGTGTGTCAGTTATTTTGAATATATAATCGTAGTGCAAATCCATCACCGTATTTGTGCTCATTTTTTAATTTTTATTCGAAAATAATTGGAAATCGTATATTTTAAAACTCTCTCCATTTTTATAAGTTTCATTGTAAATCCATCATTCTAGAATATGAAATTTGCTTCTAGTTCTTAGAATACTATGATTTTTGTTTGACTGGTTGAGATTTATGATGAGCAATCTCTCTCTTATGCTGATTTTATATTTCTAGTCAATTTTTCATCACGATTTTAATTTCTGTATCCTTTTGATGATAACAAAAGAGGGAGATTGTTTAAGATTTTGATTGATGAGTGAATATGTTATGAATTATTTTATATTGAAATTTCATTCGATTTATTCTTTTCACTCATGCACATATTTAGGGAGAGTTTTGTTGTAGAAGAAGCATACATATAGGGGCCGTTCAACAATTCAATGTCAAACACAATTATTATATTCAAAATCTTATTATATGTTTGTCATTATCGAAAGGGGGAGATTGTTGCATATAACAATTCTATTATTTTTGTTTGATGATAACAAACATATATATATATATATATATATATATCATAAATGTGTTTGTAATTGTACTATTCCACTACATCATAGACAAAATTTAATATTTATATTTAAATAGAATACTATTGCACAATAATCTAAATATTCAAATTAGTATTTTATTTAAATATAATATTTTATTTCAACATCTGAATAGCACATATTTTTTCTAACTCCACTATTTGTACATTCCACTAATATATTACAATTCAATTTTACAGTCAGTTTCATTTGTTACATCAGTTCCTCACTACAACCCTCTTTCATTCATTTACATCACTCTGTTGTGTTAGGGAACTGGGTGTCTATAACCCAATATTAATGGATCTTAAGGCTATTCAGACACTAGAGGAGAGAAGCGTATTAACTATATCTATGAAATATTCAAATAGAAATAAATAGGTCATAAAATAAAATGCAGTAAAGTAAATAACACCAGGATTTTTGTACTGGTTCGGATCAACCAATCCTTCATCCAGTCCTGCACTACACCATGCAGAATTTCACTATAGTCTCTTGCTTTCCACGGGTGGCAAGAATAACTTTACAATCTTGATTTCATGGGCTACAAGACACACCTCCTTGTCAACAGCAACAAACAATGGCAAGTATTTGTATCTTCAATACATATTCTTGCAGATTTAGTACAATGATTCTATAGAGCTCCAATGGCAATATATATTTGAATTCTTTGAGGAAAATAGAATTAAATTAGAGAGAAAATGATATGAATTCATGTACGACTCTCTGGTATTGTGTGGCTTGCAAATCAATGAAGAATAGGAGTGAAAGAGAGTGAATTTGCAAGAGTAATAGGATAGTTTTCAATGGAATTTTGTATAGAATAAATGGAGAAGAAGGAGTAGAAGAAATGTGAAATTATTGTGTAAAAATTCGTTACTAGAGGCCTTTAAATAGTATATGAAAGGATATGTCTTTAGGTGAAAGGGTGGATGGAAATAACTTCCCAATTTGAATTCAAAAATTTGGAAAACCGTTATATGTTGACATATATAAATGTGTATGTCAACATATATGTGTTGCATATACGCACAACAACACTTACAAGTGTTTCAAATTTTCTACACTTCAAATTTCCTTATATTTGTGGTTTTTGGTGATTCGGTTGAGGTCAATGGTTGATTATCTTCAAGTACAATTGCCATGGGATCTTTAACAAGATATTCTATGTTTCAACCAACTTCTCATTACTTCAAACACCTCTATTCTTCAGTATTCTTCTCTAATACACTTTGGTCTTCAATTGTTCTATTTTCTTTCCATTGTTGTGATTAAACTACTTATATAATTCCTCTTTTGTACTCTTGTATATTTCTAAAAATATCTCCAGAATATACCTAATGTGATTGCACAACTCAAAGATATGTTAGTAGTAATGCTTATATGGTTGTTGTCATCAAAATCAATACCAAAGGTACCTAGGGTATTAACAATTTCCCCCTTTTGATGATGACAACCATACAAATATTTGAGAGATAAAATATAATACTTTTTAAATTTGGCTCCCCCTAACACTTTGCACTCCCCCTATCATTTTGTCTAGCATATTATATCATTTCTCCCCTATTTTCATCAACAAAAAGGTTAAAAAGAATAATATAGTTTACTGCTAGACAATATGTATAGTTCGTATATGCATGCAAATTGAACACAAGTGGGGAAATCAAAACATGAAATAAGTTAAATAATCAGATGAGTTTTAGAGTTACCGACTTTGTTGATGCCAATAATAAATCCTTTACATATTTATCCAATGTTAAATAAATTTCTCCTCATATTCTTTGAGCATCGACTATTCAGTACCCAAAAATTTATAAAATATGCACACTAGTATCCTTTTTATTTCGGGATCCATGGGGTTAAGTCTTGGGATGCCAAACCCATGAAGAGTTTTAATGCCCTTTAAAAATATAATCATTAGATAAATGAACCTTGTTAATAAAATTATCAATATATTTTTCTTATTATCCAACCATTTTGGAACCCATGAATTAATGAACCTATTTGGAGGATTTAACTTTAATTTCCTTGGTTTTGGTTTGAACTCGGTGGCTTTAACAAACTTAGTATATTGAGTACTATTTTTCTTAGCGTTAGGGGTATATTCAAGTCCATCCTTATCACTAGTGTTTTTTGATGTAGATAACAATTTCTCTAGATTATCCTTTCCTTTAGTAAATTTATCAATATCAGTTTTCACTTTATCAAAATCCTTACTATGATTAAGAATAACATTGTCTAGAGATGTTATTTTCTTATTCAAATCAATGATCTATAACACCCCACGTTTTTAATTAAAAATATGTGTATATGCATAGATAGGTAAGTAATGGTGATGTATAATGAAAAAATTATTAATATATGGAAGAGAAGGAAAAATTAGTTCGATAACAGTATACGTAACAAAGAAGACAATAAAATAAGGATACTTAATTTAAATATCAGGAATTAAGTAAAACATACATCACCATTGCGTTCGTCTCGAAATTCTGCTTGGAATAGAGTCCAACTTTTCGAAAATCGGACTCCGTATGAAAGAATTAAGGCCTTCGGAAGATTCAACAAAAAATCAGAATTTACCTAGGAAAATATGCAGGTAGGTCGACCTGGGGGTCGATCTACCCAGGGAGGTCGACCTGGGGGTCGACCTACCCAGGGAGGTCGACTTGGGGGTCGAGCTTAGTGTCGACCTCCCCCCTGATTTTTCCAGATCTAGGCAGTGACGATTTTTGGTGTGCTTGACAGACCAGATGGCTTCTAGGGCGATCTAATGGCTCTAAAACACTCTCTACGCTTATAAAATAGTGCTTAGACCTAACCTAATTCATAAACAATTCCTTCTACACCTCCAAGACGCCAAACTTCAACCAAACATGGCCGCCGCCCCAAAACCCTAAATTAAATTACAAGTTCTTCACAAACTTTGGAGCTTAATCAAATCAAGAAGCAAAGTTCTTCATCAACAATTCATGTTCTTCACCAATAATCAAATAAGAAGATTAAATCAGCATTCTACATCAATGACAAATCACTTATTTCTCCAATCCAGTAAAAGTAAGTGGATTTAAACTATATTTGTTGTATAATGTTGCTTCTATCGTTTACCATTCCCCATAATGAATATGATGTTAATTTAATAAGATCCTTTATTTTATTTATGCCTACGTTTGAGTTCTCTCCTTTTTATCCTTTCCCCTTTTTATTTTGGATCTAGGTTATCTCGAACCTAGACGAAATCTTATTATACAATATGCACAATTGGAATATGGGGATATTGGAATATAATCTGTAATTTTGGGGTTTGCAGCATAACAATTGTTATTGCATATATTGGGCATAATCTATTTTATGCAGTCGAGGAATATAATCTATAATGTTGAATTTATGTAAGTTTGGCATAATTGTCATTGGATATGGAATTGGTATAATTCAATATTAACAACATGTAATTGGGTAATATGGATTGGTGAAATTTATTCGTGATTTGAAAAGTAAGCCTAGAGGGTGAATTAGATTATATGTATGAACGTGGGAATGTTGGGGTATATATACATTGGGAAAATGTTGATTATATGAAAATGGGTATAATTGGATATTGGAAATTGGCATGTTTGGTATGAATAACATGGAATTACTGAATTTGGCTATAATTGGATAATTTGGGTAATATGAAAATTGGCTAACTAGTTGGTGTAGTGAATGGCAAATTGAAAATAGGCATAAAAATGAAATGTAATTAAGTTGAATTTGGAACTTATGACATGAATTTGGGTTTTGGGTGAATGACGATTGTTAATGAACGCCTATGACACGAGGTTAGACGTGTTTGTAGTGTAAGACTTCCCGGAACCGCCCGACAAATCCAGCAACCACAAGCGGACATCTAATGTGAGAGGTCAACGGCAAGAACTAGAGGCGTAATGGTTTATGACACGAGGTTAGGCGCGTTTGTGGTGTAAGACTGGTCAGAACCGCCCAGCAAATCCAGCAGCCACGAGCGGAAGTCTAATGTAAGAGGTCATACATCGTTATGACATTATAAATAAATTAAGAAAGAGTAACCATAATAAGACATGTGGGTGACATGGGTATGGTTAGAGGGTTAAGTAGGTGATATAAATGACATGTAAAGCATAATAAATGTGGACTTAACCGTTGTGAGACATGTGATGTAAGACATAAACAAGGTAGACTTAACCATAGTAAAACATGTGCAAGACGTGGAAACTGTAATAAAAATGGGGTTAAGTGGGACACGTGTAACATGTGAAGTAGAATTTAGATATGCTTAACGAAATGGGACCCATAACGGTATCATAAATTAATTGAATTGGGAAAAGTTTAAGTAACGGGTTAATTAAAAGGAAGGGTTAAGTCTAGTCTAAAATTAATGACACAGTAATGGGGGAATGATAATTACCTATTATAAACTTGAGTTGTGGTGATGTAAAATTAAATAATAGGCAAACTTGTCATAGGGACAAGGGAAGGTTATGACTTAAGATGTAATACAAGGCTTGAAGGGTGGGACGACTTATACTATGAAATAAGTCAAATCTAAAATTAATGACAAGAAATAGGGAATGATAAATAACCTATTATGAATAAACTTGAATAAGGCAAGAAAGGATAATAAGTGGAAATTATAACTTATGGGACAAGATAAGTTATGGGAAACGATAAGGAAGACGAGATAAGTTATATGTAAAGATATACTTAAATTAAGTGGTTTGGAAAGGAGAAATGTGAAATTAAAAATGCTATAAGTTATATGAGTGGAAAAGAAGTAAATTTGAATCATATATGTTGGTTGGGTTGAGTAATTCTCTAGGTGCCAGTCTGATGTTGATTTCGGTCTTCAGGGCTAGTGTTTAGAGGGTTATTCTCCTAATCAGTATGTATGTGGGATAAGGCATACTTAACTATGAATTAAGTATAACATGTTGTTGTAACCCAAAAAGGGAATAATTTATGAGATTGGAAAATAACATGTTGTGGGGTTATTAATAGACTTAAGTGGGTTAAGTATAAATTGAATTAATAAGCAAGGGTAACTTGGTGAATATGGGAAAAAAAGGGAAGCTAGTGTGAATAACCGAGTTAAATGAGAAAGTTGACGAGGTGACACAAGCGTGAAATAAATGGTTAGACTTAGGGTCTAAAAACATATAAAACTAAGGCGGTTGAAGCAGTCCGTACGTTATAGGATGAATAACCAAACGAGGTAGATCATGATGGTGTCATAAGGCACGAGGAGAGCGCACGTTCGCTATTTTTGTGGCTCCAACGGACTGGAAGGGGAAGCACGCGGCTTCCTGAGACGCTAAAGGTGCTTCTGGTAGTCCTCTGTAATGGTTTAGCTTCGGGCTAGGATTACAGAGGTTGGGTCTGCGCAGAACTACCAGGTGGGTGGGCCTTGACTGCACAAGTAGGGGCAGTCAGAATGCTATATGCGGTGGCATTACGGGTGGTTCGGCGAAAAGACAAGAGCTAACCCCTAGAGATCGTTAACCTTTGCTATCAAGGGACAAGTGCGGGGAGACCCCACATGGATGTTAAGATTGTTTGCTTGTTAGGGGTGGTCGCTTAGCTCGTGTGGTCTTTACTAGTTGAGGGAGGGGCTGAGGTGGGGCTATAACCACCATAGAAAAACCAGACCCGAGGGATATTTGTACATTGGACACTCTTAGAGGCAGGCCCGTACAGATATAGAAAATCTCCCGACCGATTTCTGTGTTTTCTGGTGTAGCCCTACCACGGAACATGGGTGCACAAGTAGAGGTTATGTGCAGTAGAAACTTCGAGTACGATTGATGACACGTACGTGGGAAAGTCTAGGTACAACCATGTCCGCTCTAGGTGGTGTATCGTGGGCTAGAGGGCATTATTCGGTGATGGAATCAAACTCGATTGAATAGTTCGAGGATAGCAGTCAGTACGCTTACATAGCATTGCGATAGTGGTTCCATGCGGATGTAGCGTTGTACGTTACTATGGCATAGGATGAGGGACTGCGCATATTACTGTGGCGATACGGAGGAGACCGCGCGAGTGGGGTATCACGGGGTGTACCTCAGTTTGGGGGTTGCTGCATATACACTATATTAGGTTAATCTACTAGGGCGTAGATGGGTGTGACATGTGTGTAGGCTTTGAGTGCTAATAACATGTATAACCTAATAAATAAGAAAGTGTAATTGAATGGTATATGTAGGATTATTCAAGAAGTGTAGTTTAAATTCATTCACACAGAACTTATGCTCTGACCCCCTGCTCATAACATTCGCAGGTTAGACAGAGACTTATAGCTTTGGGAATACTGATTTAGAAGTATTGTGATTAAGGTAAAGCTATGTTTTAAATATATTATATTTTATTCCTTTCTGCTATGAGGTGTTTTTCCGTACTTTGACATATCTCTTTTCTCTGTCTTTTTCTGCAGGATACTAGAGCAACCAACTCGGGTTTCGGTGGATTGGATTTTAAAAAAAACGGTCTGTCGGAATCCGGGTTGTTACATCTGGTATCAGAGCCAGGTTTAGTGGTCTTAGAGAGATATTGAGTGAACATATTTGTATTTTCTAAAATATAAATATATTATATATATATAAACCTAAATCCATATAGTAGCCCACTAGACATGAAAAGAGTTGGGATATCTAATTTGTACACTCTAGGAATTTGGAAACCATTAGGCGGTTGGGAAAGTGTACAATATGACTTGAAGCTAGAGAAAGAAAAGTATCCCATAGGATGGAAATTGAAATATTAGTATTTCAGATTAGTGGGTTTAGGAATGAAACCTTAGAAACTAGAAAAGGTTGAAATATGAAAAATGGATTAGGAATATATGTAGTTAAGAGAACTGAATTTGTGAAAGTGCCTAGGGAAGTCTAGTTGAGTTGAAGACCTTCCTTGAGTCTAACTCAATAATAAACTTTTAAGAACTTGAATTTGTAAAAGGATTTGTGGTGTTTTCCAAGATTTAATCTTAAAAGTATTTTGATAAATGCATGTTGGGTTTTAAAGTAAAGTGGGGTATATTGTGTAAAATAATGATTTCTTATTTTAAAAGAATTCTCTCATAAAAAGGTGTATATTATAGAGCATAAATAGCTCGCTAGTGTTCATATATGAAAATAAGTTTTGAAATCTCTATTATGTTAACAATAAATTTTGATTATTGTTTTAAAAAGAAATTTCGTTGGGTGAACAAAATAAGCGGTAGAGTGTAAGAATAGATATTTGCACCTTAGCAGCCAAAAGTTAACATTGTAAATAGGAACAGTGTAATCCATTAGTTGTCCTTGTCTACTCCAGATTTTGTGATTTGAAAAAAAAAAATTTTGCAATTTTACTTTGTAACATGTTTTTATGGTTTGGCAAAAGCAAGTTTTTGTGAAAAGAATAAAAGTTTTACCACTTTTTTTTTTTTGAGAGAAGAATGTAATAAAAAGAAAGAAGGACAAACCATGTTTTAAAAATGGAGTAGTTAAGGATTAAGGCCCAAAAAGAACAAGATAAAGTTAAAGCTGTTAGAACCAACTGGGAATTGGTTGAGATGAGAAATTCTCTGAGCATCAATCTAATGTTGATTTTGGTCTTCAGGGTTGATACTTAGTGAGTTATTTTCTTGCCAATCTAAAATCAGGGATTAGATAATACTAAACTAATGGAAATTTTCCCGTAGAATGCATAAGCATTGAGAAACCTAGGTTTGTTGCTTGAGAAAAAGAAAAAGGATTGTTGCTTGAAAGAGAAGTATAGGCTAGTAATACGCAGCATGGACTAATGGTGACTACTAGGTAGTAAAGGGCAAGCAAATGTATAGATCCTGTTAAGTGGACTCGTGACAAAGTCCTAAGATTCTTGGCCCATAGTTGTAGCTGTGTAGGATACTGTTTGAGTTGAAAACGGAAGAGATTGTTTGGAATAATAAAGCTAAGAAAGAAAATTGCTTAACTAAAAAGAAAACAACAGAATCAATCAAGCAGCAAAAGGAGACAGGAAAAGAAAATGGAAATCTTAAGAAAAAGATGAATAAATATTAAAATTTTCTAAGATAAGTGGAAAAAGAGAAGAAATTTTCTTATGTGATTGCACTTGGATAGGAAAATAGGAAATCTTCAAAGAATAGTCCTATAAAAATCCAACTACGATTACAAAAAACTATACAACACCATAATATCACAAAACTATATAGCAATGAAAAAAAAAAACAATTACAGATATACAAATGGATCCAGAAAAAACTCTTTACTGCAAGGCATATGACCTCATCAAAAAAAAACCCAGCAAAAGATAGGAAGCTCCAAACAAAATTAATTCTTCAGACAATCATTAGCTGCTAGCTTCAACATGTATTTAACTTTCTCAATATCCTTCTATGTATAACTGGAAACAATTGATTTGCATTCAAATTTGACCCATCAAAAATCTCTTATTCCTTTTTGCCCACACTTCATATATAAAAGTTTTCAGTATCTTCAAGAGAAGCACTAGAAGGTCTGTAATAATTCCCTATTGCCAGAATTCTACACCAAATCTGAAATACAAAAGTGCACTAAAAAAATAAATGTGTATTACCTTCCGCCTCAGCCCTGCAAATTACACATTTATCTTCTGAAATAACACCTATTTTGACAATTTATCCTTAATATTGAGAGCATTTAACATGATTTACCATAATAAGAAATTGGCTTTAGCCGAGCTCATCGAATTCCAATTTCTTTTATGCCAAGGAAACAAAGGCTTATCAACAAATCATAGACATGTCTAATTGAATGTCCTTTACCCATCTATGTGATGAAAACATTATTATTATAATTGAAATTATTAATGATTTCACTCCATAACCTTCTTATAATAGCAGAAACACAATGCGGCAAAATTAATATCCCATCTTGTATAAAATCCTCAGCAACATCGGCTTCTGTTATACCACTATTTCTTCTTAGATTACAATCAATAATATCACTTAAAACTAAACCTCTACCTGCCCAAGTAGAGTGCCAGAAGGATAAACCCTTGATCTTTCAGTATTACACTGCATATAAGGTAAAAAGGTTCTTCTAAGATTCAAGATATGCCTCCAACTCCAGCAACAACTCTGAGGCACAGCCATGTTCCAAAATTTTCATTACCAATAGGATTGTTCTTCACAAATTTAGTCCATAGACAATCTTCATCAGATAAAAGCTTGTTGATGTAAACACAAGTTGTAACTTTATTCCACTGAATTAGATTAATAATTCCAAGTCCACCACTCCTCTTATCATCACATTGCTTACTGAATGAAATAGGAATCATCTTTTTCACGAATGGATCTTCATGCCATAAGAATTTATTCAAGGCATGGATCACCATATTAATCAGATTCAGAGTCAAAATATAATGTCTTGTGTAGTAATTCATCATAGAGGTTACCATAGATTGCAAAATGGTTAACCTCCCCGCTTGAGAAAGTTTACATAAAGGTCGTTGCTACATTCTGTCAATTGTTTTTTCAAACAACGACAAGCATTTTTCTTTTGTTACTCTAGCAATGAAAAGAGGTAGGCCTAAATATGTAGAGTTCCCAGGCAATTCCTTTAAACCAGATCGTATAATAATCTCATTCCTCATTTACGAAGGCAATCCTGTAATTTTAATATGAGATTTGATTACATTGATTTGTAGACCAGTGATTTCATAGAAGGTTTGCAAAGTGGATAAGATGCATTGAATATTGTTTATTGTGGGCTTTGTAAAGATTATCAAATCATCCGCAAACAAAAGATGTGTGTTAATCCCTAAAAAACTATACACACATTGGGCAGAGGGGTATAAGGTGGGTCTTATCTGCGTTAGTCATGCATAACACAACCGCACTAAGCAGGATCCAAATATCAAGCCTCAATGCAAGTCAAGTCTATCAGTGCGACCGGGCTATGAGAAGTGTGACTCGACAAAAATGAAGGATGCACATCAAGAGAACCGCTCAGGCGCTAAAATAAGACAGGTCACCTGCTTTGCATGAGCTAGAGAAACCTCGTAGTATAACCATAAAGCCAAGCGGCACAATGCAAAGACAACAAGAGGACGAGCGTCCTTGGTTCAAGAAGGACGATCGCGCGAGGACCAAAGGAGGATCGATCTCAGCACCACATTCTGCTATTACGAAATCTCCCAAAGCATCCGCGCTTGCACTTAAGGACCCACTCAGCTATTCAAGACACTCGGCAAGTCGTCCGCACATAACACCAAATGCAACCACAGACAACTAGCTATAGCTGTCCGGTGGCATAGGCATAATTAGCAGAATGAACGACCCACAGTCTGGATAAACAGATTCCAGTTCATTCACCAAGGGGAGTTCACCTATAAATACACCATGACTATCCACATTTAGGGGGAGCCTTTTGGAAAAACCACGAAGTTCTGCTAAACTTCAAACTCAACCACAGATCTGGCCATGGCGTAAAGTACCATTTTAGAGTGAAGGCATCTGCTCTCTCAATCATTCATCCATCCTTCTTCTCCTCAAACTCTATTATTCTCCTATATAATTCTTCAGATCAAAACATATAAACAAGGGGATATTGAGCAGATATAGAGATGTATGAGGTCAGAGAATTGATGTACGTCGTAATTCTTATTATAAGATAGGAAATCGCCCTCATAGTGGACGTAGGCCTCGTTAACGGTTGAACCACTCTAAATCTCATCTCTACTTTACTTTTTCTCGCTTTTTTTTACTGTTTATTGCTAACTGGACAAGGTTCCATTTATTTCTTACCGAATCGGTGAAGTACAGTTTAGTACCTTGGGTGTTTAGACCATTTTGGTATAAACATTTTGGCGCCCACCGTGGGGTCGTGTTCATAATTTCCTTTTGTAATTCAGCAATCAAAACATCCCAAAGTTGTTTTCTCCTTTGAAATCATGGTTAGATCAAAGAAAAGCGGTAAATCCGCTAAAGTCGCTGTGATCATCGACGATGATAATGCTAACAAAGCTACACCTCCAACCTTGAACCAAGGGGCTGGGAAAACTCCCGGGCCATCTGTTACACAAGATGATTTGGACGTGGTCTGGCTTGAATGAGAAAATGGATAATACAGCGAAAATGATAATGGAAAGGTTTGATGTCCTGACCAATAGTCAAGCCAATATGTTACCATCAAATGCTGCGGGTAATGATGACGAAAAAGAGGACTCATCAGCCTCAGACCCTGGACGAACTCATAGCTCAGTGAGAGACAGGGAAGAGGCCGGCGTTGGGGATCCTAAGGTCAGATCCCCACAGCGCAAATAAGAATGTGCAACGAATCACTCCGACATAGCCTCCTTCAAGAAGGATGCGAGGTGCTGAAGCTTAAACCGTGGCCACGCTAATGTCAGCATCGATCCTGATGGACAAGTGAGCGATGAAAGGCGCATCACAAACTTAATCCAGCGAGTAATGAAGGAGAAGGCGGCTCAAAAGGATGAGGACAAAGAATGGGAGTTTTTCCCCAGCTAAAATCCATTCACGGAGGAGATCTGTCAAGAAAAATTCCTGAAGAAATTTGTATCACCAACAATAGAACCTTACAGCGGAGCCGGAGATCTGACTATTTTCCTGTTCAAATACGACCAGCACATGAATGGAGCTAGAGCCACTGACGAAATCAAGTGCTTATACTTTCCCGTTTTCCTGGAAGGTGTAGCTTTATTATGGTTCACCAGACTCCTGCCTAGGTGTATCGACCAGTTTGCAGATCTGGTGAGGAGATTTCAAGATCAATTCCGGCTACAAGCAACCAAAGCAAGGTATGTGATGTCACTCAGCAAGATGAGACAGCGGCCTGAAGAAACCATCAGAGCTTTCCTTATGCTCTTTCGCGCTGCAACAGCGGAGGTCATTGAACCAGAACCTTGGTATTTGCTTGCAGCCCTGAGAGGGGCCATCGATAAGAAATCGGAGTTTGGAAAGTGGCTTAAAATGAAGAAACCATAGACCTTAAAGAAGTTTTACAAGAAATCTGAAGAGTATATGAGTGTGGAAGATGAATCTCTGGCTGCCCAAACGACTATGGAAAATAACGCGACCAGAGAGGGGAGGAGCAATGGGCCCAGGGCTGAGCAGAGGAGCGACCTAGGACAAAAGAGGGGAAACAATGATGGGGATAGCAAAGTTTATTAGAAGATATAGATCTATAAACCCTCTGAGCTAACTCTCTTAAACGAAACCCCAGAGAGGATTTACCAAGCTGCGAAGGACTCAGGCCTTTTCACTCAGATGAAGCCGCATAAGGTAACTGAACAGCAGGCGAATTCCGGGAAATTTTGCCGTTTCCATAGCCAACCAGAGCACAACACTAACGAATGCTCCCATCTGAAGAGTTTGATTGAAGATCTAATCAGGAAGAACCGATTCCAGCAGTATGTGAAAAATCCCTAAAACTCTCCGGCCGTGTAGGGGCATAACAATATGGCTATCCAGCCCAACTCAAACAAAGAGTGCCAAGTGCCAGACGACTCGAGACCAGTAATCAATATAATACTTGGAGGTCCTCACCCAGCCGGGAACAGTTGGGCAGAGATGGAAAGATATGCTAATGAATTGAAGGATGTCACGAAAAAGGAAGGGTGCATGATCTTGAACAACGAGCTTCCGATGAAGATGCAGAAAACCTCAGCCAAGGACGTGATATTCAGAGATAAGGATGCAGAAGGCTTAATTACGCCAACTATTGATGTCATGGTTATAACAATCGGCCTTGGACCTGCAGTGGTAAAAAGGGTTCTAGTTGACACCGAGGCATCAGTTAATGTGATGTTTATAAACACTTTCCAAAAGATGAATCTCTCCATGACAAAAGTGCATGCGTATCCGCATAAGATCCACGGCTTTACAGGTCAACCTATGCAACCCATCGGAATGATCGATTTGCCTGTCGAATTAGCTGATAGGGAGCGTCAAGTTTCCATGATACAGACCTTTGTCATAATAGACGAGTTTTCATCTTATAATGCATTCCTCGGGAGGCCAACTCTTTCAGATTTCAAGATTTCTTTAGCACCCAGGTGTTTGATCATGAAGTTTCCAACCGAAAGGGGAATCAGTGTAATCAAGGGCGATCAAATGACCGCAAGAGACTGCTACATGGCAGAACTGAAGGAGGCCAAGAAAAAAGAATCAGGAAAGGATGCGGGGTTCTCCCTCGCATTCAAAATTCCCCCTTATAGTAACTAAAGAGAGGTCCGTGCATTGGGGAGCATAGCGGAACGCAGAAGGAAATTTATCCTAGAGAAGTTAGTGCACAGGATCAAAGGGTGACCTCAGCCAAAAACACGATTCCTATAGCTGTAGATCCAAAAAAAACCAAACCGTGTGTTGAACATAGGGTCTCGGTTGACCCCCGAATTGAAAAACCAATTGATTATCTTTTTAAGAGCCAACTTAGATGTGTTCGCATGGAACCATTCCGACATGTGCGGAATATCTCCGGATGTTGCAGTCCACAAGCTAAACATTGACCCGCGCTTTCCGGCTATCAAACAAAAAAGGAGAACCCAGGGGCCGGAGAGGCCGCGCGCCTTAAAAGTAGAAGTCGACAGGTTAATGGAAAATGGTTTCATCAGAGAGTCTACCTACCGGGAATGGGTGTCCAACTCGGTGCTCGTAAAGAAATCGAACGGCATATGGCGAGTCTGTGTAGATTATTCAGACCTGAATAAAGCTTGTCCAAAAGATAGTTTCCCTCTCCCCAGAATCGACCAACTGGTGGATTCCACGACCGATCGTGAATTGCTATCTTTCATGGATGCATACTCCGGCTACAATCAAGTCATGATGTATGGTCCAGACCATAAAAACACTAGTTTTATTACCGATCTCGGCCTATACTGTTATAAGGTACTGCCATTTGGTCTAAAAAATGCAGGAGCGACTTACCAACGACTAGTAAACGCTATGTTCAAGAAACAAATTGGTAGGATGATGGAAGTCTATGTCGATGACATGTTGGTTAAGTCAAAGAAAGCAATCGACCATTTAGAGGACGTGGCCCGAGTGTTTGACATCCTGCGACAATATGGCATGAAGTTGAACCCTTTGAAATGTAGTTTTGTTGTTGGCTCAGGCAAGTTCCTTGGGTATATGGTCAACACTAGAGGCATAGAAGCTAAGCCAGCCAAAATATCAGCATTAAGAGAAATGCACGCCCCAGGGACCAAGAAGGAGCTTCAGTGTCTAAACGGGAAGATCGCGGCTTTGAATCGTTTCATATCCAGGGCAACGGACATATGTCTCCCATTCTTCGATGCCCTCAGAAAAGGGAAAAAAGAGATACAGTGGACCCCTGAGTGCCAGAAAGCCTTTGAAGAACTGATCCAACATATGGCAACGCCACCTATGCTGTCGAAGCCTAGTGATGGGGAAGACTTGTTTTTATACTTGGCGGTTTCTGCTCATGCTCTAAGCATGTAACAACCCGAATTTTAATAACATGTTATAACAAGAAATCAAGGTATAATTTATTTTAAAAATGAGAATCATGGGAAACTTTTTGCGCCATTGCGTTCATCACGGAATTCTGCATAGAATCGAGTCCGAGTTTTCGAAAATCGAAGTCCTATGACCAGGTTATGACCTCTAGAAGTTTCAAGAATTTTCAGAATAAAAAACAACTCAGAAATTCGAATTCAAATTCGAATTCAAGACCCAAAAGCGGGCTGGGCAGGAAAATTCCCGCCTAGAGCCCAGTTCGACCAGGGGGTCGACATGGGGGCCGACAAGGTGGTCGACCTCCCTGGTCGACCTGGGTGCGACTGGTTGGCAAGGTGGGCCTGTTTGCGGGCATGAGATATTTTTGATGGTTCATATCAGTTCTAGAGTCATAACAAATCATTCTTACACCAAAATGCTATTGAAATCCCTCTTGATCATGGCCGCCGCCTCTAATCGATTTCCTAAGATTTCATACACAATCCAATTCGAAGATTAAGGCTTCTACAATGATTCAGGACAATAAATCAACAACGCTGCAGCATTTCTACAACAAATTCAGTTCTTAATTCATTAGCCGTGCTCGGTAAGTTCTAGTTACTTTTAGATTTAAATATTTAATTATAATATAGACATGAAATAAAGTGGAATTGGATTTAAGTATGTTTATCGATTCAGATCTATTTCTGTTGCTTCTTGAATCTTGTGTTTTAAGACTTGTCTATCTTTATTCTCAAGTCAATTTCATGATCTATTTAGCCCGTCGTAAATCAGTTTTCTTGATTCATGTTGATATTATTATCAGGTTGCAATCCTCATGTCGGTGATGATGTTTTTCTCTCTGATCTTATTTTTATGCTTTTTTGTTTTTGAGCAAGACATATATTTCAGCTATGTAATTGGTTATTGGAAGTTGATGGGGTTTTATCGTAAACAATTATATTTAATAAATGATTTGAAGTGCTCCTGCTTTACTTTCCGCTGTTTTACATATGTCTTCCTTGTAATATTTCTGTTCCAGTACCCATAATGCTCCATTGAAGTTAAGGCATTCCCTTTGTGAGTGACCTTAATGGATGTGGGGTGTTAAGGTTACCAGACTAGGCAAAAGCTTTTATAAACGTTCTGAAATTATTTTCAAAATGTTTACAATGAAGCATTTTTCTAAAGAAAAGTTTTGTTTTACGAAAGGCATATTCCCCAAAGCCATACGCACTATCTTTTGATTCCCTCTTTGAATCTCTTCTTTCTCTCTTTTCACCATAGTTTTGTAGGCGTACGACACATGTCGGAGGGCAAAGGAGTGCCCAACCTCCATCTGTAGCCACAATAGTTTTACTTGCGACTAATCTTATTTCAAGCTTTGTATGGTTGTCGTGCGATGGAGGTAGCTTTCGAGAAACTTGTCAACAAGCTATACGAGGATAGTAAGAACAAGGATAAAGAACACAAGCCTAAGGATGAGAAAACTTGTTGATATGGCTTAATCCACGAAGGAGGAAAAGGTGAAAGGGAAGAGGCCAAAGTGAAGGAATAATAAAACCCATGACAAGAGAGAGTATCTTTAGTATGGTAAAAAGGGACATGTAGTTAAGTATTATAGGAAAAGGGCAAATAACAAGATCGTCGAGAGGGAAATTGTATGTTCTCACTACTAGCGCACCTAAGAGAGGTGGTAACGTTTCTGTTAAAGGTTTAGCCTTTCTTTTCTATCATCTCGTTAGAACTTTGACATCGCATCCTTTTAATTCTGCTTCGATAATTGAGTCTCTGCACCTTAGTACTATCATAGTAGAGGATCACATTTTTGTCTCAAATCCTATTAGGGAATCAGCTCATTTATTCATGAATTGTTTGGATTTGAGAATGTTTATGCTAAGTGCTGAGTTTAGAAGTAATGCTTATGTTTTTTTGGGCTATGGGTTGATCCTAGGGATGGAGTGGTTATCCAGTGATGGTGCCATTCTTGAGTATGAAAAGAGGGTAGTTAGACTCTTGACTTGCCTCGGTAATACCCTCGAAGTCTAGTGTAACCCTTAGATTTCTTCCATGCTTAGTCACCTAGAATCTCTTGATGCATTTATTGATCTGCTCGAATAGCGTTAGCCACTAAGGCGGATGGTTCATTTCGCTTATGCATGAGTTATAGAAAATCACCTTAGTAAGTACATTTGGCAACATGGTTGACATCTGTTTATTTTCAAGAGATAGTTCTTCTGTATGGAAATACCTTATAGTGAGTAAATGAGATCCAGGATTCACTAGTGAATTTTGGAGAGCCTGCACGAAACCATGAGTACACAGTTATGTTTAAGCCGAGTATACTAGAGAAAGAATAAGTGAAAGTAGAACGAGAGGCGACGGTGAAATGAGTTCCAACTCATATTTTGGAAACAATAATTAAGAAGCTATGAAATTGTGAAGTTAAAGACGGTCAAAGCACAATGGATTTAAGCTCAAGGAAATGCGGCTTAGAAGATTGAAGACTAGATACGCACACCATATCTCTTTTTAAGAGTATATCCTTGATCCCTCTTTTCCTGTAGAGCTTACTTGCATGCTATCTTTTAAGTATATCCTCTCGGTCCTATTCTCAATCCTATTTCTGTTGCAAACCCCATAGGGAGTATGACTCATCTGTTAGTAATACATGTTGGGGCTTGAGCGTGTCCGTTGGGTTGACTAAACTTTTTGGGTTTTATAGGATACCGGTTGGTTTTAGGAAGGGAATTCCTTGTGACCAAAAAGGAGTCCATCATGCTTAGTTTCCTAGAATCATATATATTGGTTGGGTTGAGTAATTCTTTGAGTGTCAGCCTGATGTTGATTTCGGTCTTCGGGGCTGCTGCTTAGGGGGTTCTTCTCCTAATCAGTATATATGTGATGTAGATTCCAGTTTTGACATTGCCTTAATGGGCACAAAGTTTTTACTTGCTTCTATCATTCGACTATATCTTTAGGTAGGAACAATTGGGTGTAAACATGTATTTGAGACATGTTATGATTGATGGTTGCAAGTGGTTGCAAGCGGTTGCTCGTGGATGCATATACACGCACATTAGACACTAGACCGGCTTAGTCACCTTTCATATTGCATATGCATGTGTGTTTATACTTGTTTATGGATGAATTTGAATGTGATATCATGTGGATGTTACATGTGGATGGATGTTTGTGCACACATATAGTGTTTATGTGACTAGGACTATTTGCATACATGTTGGACTCATGACACTAAACATATTTTGCATAAAGAAGATCAATCAGGCCTGATCATTTGCCTTAGATAAGGAACAAATACACACACCTTCTGCATATGTTCATATAGCATTAGAAATCTTTTAAGGACAATGATTGCTTGTGGATGATGTTTTGAGTAGATTGATGATTTGATGGTAGGACACATTTTTCTTAACCTGAAGATTTTGGGGACGAAATCCTTTAAGGAGGGGAGAATGTAACAACCCGAATTTTAATAACATGTTATATCAAGATATCAAGGTATAATTAATTTTTAAAATGAGAATCATGGGAAACGGGTTATGCCATTGCGTTCGTCTTAGAAGTCTGCATAAAATCAAGCCCGAGTTTTCAAAAATCGGAGTCCGTATGACCGAGTTATGACCTCTAGAAGTTTCACGAAATTTCAAAATAAAAACAGCTCTGAAATTCGAATTCAAGACCCAGAAGCGAGGTGGGCGAAAATTCCCGCCCAGAGCCCAGGTCGACCAGGGGGTCGACTTGGGGGTCGACCTGGCCTGACCAGGTCGACCATAGGGTCGACCTGGGGGTCAACCTCCCTGGTCGGCTTGGGTGTGACTGGTTGGCTGGGTGGGTCTGTTTGCGGGCCTGAGACATTTTTGATGGTTCAGATCAGTTCTAGGGTTAATCTAAAGGCCCTAAATAGTTCCTACACCTATAAATACACCCTAAGACATAACCTAATTTATAACAAATCATTCTTACACCAAAATGCTGCTGAAATCCCTCTTGATCATGGTCGCCGCCTCTAATCGATTTCTTAAGCTTTCATACACAATCCAATTCGAAGATTAAGGCTTCTACAATGATTCAGGACAAAAAATCAACAACGCCGCAGCATTTCTACAACAAATTAAGTTCTTAATTCATTAGCCGTGCTCGGTAAGTTCTAGTTACTTTTAGATTTAAATATTTAATTATAATATAGACATGAAATAAAGTGGAATTGGATTTAAGTATGTTTATCGATTCAGATCTATTTCTGTTGCTTTTTGAATCTTGAGTTTTGAGACTTGTCTATCTTTATTCTCATGTCAATTTCATGATCTATTCAGCCCGTCGTAAATCAGTTTTCTTGATTCATGTTGATATTATTATCAAGTTGTAATCCTCATGCCTGTGATGATGTTTTTCTCACTGATCTTATTTTTACGCAAAATTCTACCTTCCCCTATTTATTTTCTTTTGATGAACCTTGGTTAATTTCGGACCTAGGCCTAAACTACGATACACGTGCGATTTGTATATGGGGAAATATTAGGATATTGCCTATTCGGATATATGCGTTTGGTGGAATTAATGGCATAACATAAAAATTGGATATTTGGGTATTACTACCATTAACATGAAATTGGATATTTGGGTATTGTCATTATAATGGTAATTGCAAGAATGGGGATTGGCATAAGTAATTTGACATGGATCTTGATATATGCAATTTGGCTAGAACTTGATATGTGTAAATTGGCATAAAATTGGCATACATGTAAAACGACAGGAATTGAACATATGTAAATTTGGTATGAATTGGGCATATGTAAAACTGACATGTAATCTAGAACTTGGGCATATGTTAATTATGTAAAATTTGGAGTTGGAACGTATATGATAATTTATGACTTGGTAGAGGTTTAATATGAACGCACCTAAGTTGGGTTTTGGTTAGTTGGCATGTATAGTAAATAAAAGGCTATAACTTGGCATAACTTTATAGTGAATTATGACGATACTCTGGGAATACGTTTTGGGGGCAAAAAACGTGAATTATGAACTTGGTAATTGGCATATAACTGGAAATATGAACGTGGTTGAAACATGAACATGAATATGAACACGAACGTGAACATGTCTAACTCGAGGTTGGGTTGAGTTTGCAGGGTAATTCTTCCCGGAACCGCCCGGCATATCCAGTGACTGCAAATAATAAGATCCAATGTGAGAAGTTAGTCATATCATGCTTAAACCCGAGGTTAGACTGAGTTGTGGTGTAATTCTACCCGGAACCGCATGGCATATCCACTGACCGCAACAACAGGTCTAATGTGAGTGGTTGATGCATTAATAATTAATTAATGCCAATAAACAGACATGCTAAGAATGGAAAGGTTAAGTAATATGACTAGACTAATGACACTTAACCGATATGACATGAATGGATGGATTAAGTAAATCTGAACTTGATTGCTTGAGGACACTTAACCAATATAACATGTTAATTAGACAAGTGGGTAGGATTGAGTTAAGAACACTTAACCGTTATAACATGACTAGTGGATTGGTTGAGTCAACTTGAATGGATTGATAACACTCAACCAATATAACATGACGCGTGGCAGGATTAAGTCAGCTTGAACATATAGATAACACTTAACCAACTTGACATGATACGTGGGCGGGTTAATTCACGAATTGCTTGAAAACACTTAACCAATTTGATATGCTAGAATAGCGGGGTTAAGTTATGAATCGCTAGACAACAGTTAACCAACTTGACACGATACGTGGGCGGGTTAAGTCACGAATTACTTGAAAATACTTAACCAATGCAATCTGACGAATGGGTAGGTTAAGTTAACTTGGATGGGTTGGCGATGCCTAACCAATATGACATGGTGTGTGGTAGGGTTAAGTAAATACGCGAAGGCAACACTTAACCGATATAACAAGACATGCAGTAAGGTTAAGTAAAAAAAGAGAAAACACTTAGCCAACTTAACGTGATGGACGGAGACGGTTAAGTACATATCAGGTTAGTAGGTAATATTAATATATATAGGCCCACAAACTTAACCGTTAAATAAACATAATTGAATCAGTGAGAGGGTTAAGTACATATGGGGTTGGTGGGTAATATTAGTAAATATAGGCCCACAAACTTAACCATTAATAAACATGCTTGAATCAGTGGGTTAATTATATCACGGGTAGGTGGGTAATATTTGTATATATAGGCCCACAAACTTAACCAGTAGGAAACCCTAGTAACGGGGACCCATTTCAGTAGTAACCCACATAGGTGTATCATGGTACCCTAAAAATAGCCAGGGTGGGGCACGATTACTGGGCTGATTGTAAGCGGTCAAAGAGACGACGAGTGGTGCAGCAGTGTAGGTTCTAATGGAGTGCGAGCGTGCACGCACTTCGAAGCAGAAAAAGCAGGCATTGGGCACCAGTAGTATACACTATGCATTCTAGAATTGTGTCGGGCCATCACCATGGGACTTGATACACCCCATGGTGGGACCAGCACACGTATTTACAATCATTGGGGGCCGTATGACACACGCAGGTAGCATAATCCCTAGTTGGACCTAGGTCGCGTAAACTCTGTTTGAATCTAGGAAGCGCCCGATAGAAAACCCTAGATTAGATCTAGGTGATAAATAATAGATGTACACCTGAAAGCAACCTCAATCTCGGGGATTGGGATCACGTTATCATATGATCATTTTATATAGATCACTAGTTGGGACACTAGTCAGGTGGTGTAGAGCAAATAGATATCACTAAAATATTTTTATGATTAAGCTTAGAAATCTTGCGATGTTATACTTGATAGAAACCATGCGATGTGATACTTGGTAGGAACCTTGTGATGCTACTCTTGATAGGAATTATGGGATGTTATACTTGATTCATCGTGCCTGTAGCTTATCTTGTCATCATGCTTATGTTTATTTTCAGTTTATTCATGCCATGTTATCTTTACCTGTTTTTATGCTGAAAGTCATTAGGACTTACTCAGTCTTTATGACTGACCCATTTTGTTTCGCCTCTTTTTCTTCCATCCCTCCCCCCCAAGGTTCGCAGGGTGGGAATACAGCTTAGTTCGGATCTTACCAAGCTCCAAGGGTCTTTCATGTATGGCTTGGATTTCTCTTGGCTATGGGTTGCCTTTCTTTATTTGGGAATATCAGAATTTATTTTTATGCTTCTTTGTTTTTGAGCAAGACAGATATTTTAGCTATGTAATTGGGTATTGGAAGTTGATGGGCTTTTATTGTAAACAATTATATTTAATAAATGATTTGAAGTACTCCTACTTTACTTTCCGTTGTTTTATATATGTCTGTCTTGTAATATTTCTGTTCCAGTACCCATAATGCTCCATTGAAGTTAAGGCATTCCCTTTGTGAGTGACCAAACGGATGTGGGGTGTTACAAAGCACCGCACTAATCAGAGAGGACTTGAAGATACATAGAATGGTCTATTACATCAGCAAGAGGTTATCCGAAGCAGAGCTTAATTATCCAAGACTTGAGAAACTTGCTTATTGTTTGCTCATTGCATCAAAGAAGCTTCGCCCGACTTCCAAGCTCGTCCCATCAAGGTGCTCAAGGACCTACCTTTGAGGCAAGTCCTGTCCCGACCTGAAACCTCTGGAAGATTGCTGAAATGGAATATAGAGCTCAGTCAGTACGACATCACGTATCATCCCCGAAAAGCGATCAACGGACAAGCACTGGCTGATTTCATTGCGGAATTTACCGACCGAGGGGAAGTAAAGGAACAAGATGATATCGAAACTAATGTCTAGTGGAAACTATTTGTAGATGGAGCATCGAACGACCGCTGTTCTGGGGCAGGGGTAGTCATTCAAACCCCTAAAGGAAGATCCCTATGCTATGTGTTAAGGTTGGAATTTGCGACAACCAACAACGAGGTCGAGTACGAGGCCCTTATTACAGGAATAAATCTTGCGAAAGAATTACAAATAAGAACTATGCAGATCTTCAGCGACTCCCAGCTCGTGGTAAGAAAGATTATAGGAGAATTCCAGGCAAAAACGGGTAATTTGCCAGATTATCTTACAAGGGCCTTGGAATTGTTGGAAGCTTTCGAGCATTACACCTTATCCCGTATTCCCAGAGAAGAAAATAAGGCTAATTTATTGGCCAAATATGCGAGCACAGGGGATGCGCAGCTAACGGGGTTAGTTCCAGTAGAAGTCCTTTCCAATCCAAGCACAAAGCGGACCGAAGTGGGTTGGATCATGGAAATAACCGATGAGTCAAGCTCATGGATGTCGCCAATTAAAGAATACCTCACAAGTGGAGCACTCTCAGTCAAAACCAAACTCCGAAGAAAGATCTTGTGAAAGGCTCCTTTATACCTTATCCAAGATAGGCAACTGTATAGACGGGATTCTCTACACCTCTGCTTCGCTGCATCACAGAGAAGGAATCTAAGGCAATTATAGCGGAGTTGCATGAGGGAGAATGCGGAGGTCATACCGGAGGACAAATTTTAGCCAAAAAGATCCTACGATATGGCTATTTTTGGCCAGACATCAACAAAGATTCCACGACTTACACCAAAAAATGTGATATGTGTCAAAGATTTGCCAAAATCCCAAGGCTTCCATCCACAACCATAACCCACATGGTCAGCCCATGGCCGTTTGCGATCTGGGGCATTGACCTCATAGGAGCCCTGCCCACAGCAAAATCCGGTTTCAAATATGCGATTATTGTTGTTGACTATTTTACAAAATGGGCTGAAGCAGAACCGTTAGCCTCTATAACTTCAAAGAAGATTATTAACTTTGTCTTGAAAAACATCAAATGCAGGTTCGGGGTACCATAAAAGATAATCACGGACAGCGGGACCCAGGTTGAAAGTGAAGAATTCCAAAGCTTTTGTGCCAAGTATAAAATCCAAAAAATCTTTTCAGCGGTCGCTCATCCACAAGCAAACGGGCAGGTGGAGGAAGTAAATAAAATCATTAAGACTACCATCAAGAAGCGACTAGAAAAGGCTAAAGGTGAATGGGTAGACGAACTCCCGCTGGCATTGTAGGCGTATCGCACTACGCACAAAACTGCAATAGGGCGTACTCTGTTTTCTTTATCCTATGGCTCTAAGGCTATGATACCAGTGGAGTTGGAAGTCCCTACCCACCGAAGGCTACATTTTGACTCCAAAGAAATAGAGAAGCTACAGCTCGAAGCCCTCGACCAACTCAAGGAAAGAAGAAAAGAAGCGGAACTCAGAGTAGCTGCACACCAAAGAAGGGTGGCCAGGCACTTCAATTCGAAAGTCAAGCATATAACTTTTGAAGTTGGAGACCTAGTTCTAAAAAAGATAATGACTGGCATTGGAGTCTTCGTTCCTAATTGGGAAGAACCTTATCTTATAAACCAGAAACTCCAGGACGGAACTTTCAAATTAGCCACCACAGACGGAAACTAGATTCCACGAGCATGTAACAACGATCATATCCATCATTATTTCTTATAGCGTGTTATTCAAATATACATAGAAAATGCTATAAAGATTCATCAAATCTTCGCATTTTAGTGATGTACATGAAGTGACTGAATATGAAATCTTAATTACATGCACAGGTCACTCATTCATCATCCTTCACTAAAAGTTGATTTCCCTGTGTAGGCAAACGAGCGATCGGAGAGCAACAACTTGAGGAGATTCCAACATCCATCAAGGAGCGCAGGACCTCTCAGTACAGAACCAACAAAAGCTTGGTTCCAGATTAAAAGTCGATGCTGGAGTGAAAAGCATATCAAAAGACCCACGGATTAAATTTCTAAAATCCACCGAAGAAGCACCTTCTTAGGTGACCTTCCTAGGTGCTGGACACGGGTTTTCCAACTTGAGAAAAAAGAAACTCAATGACGTAAACCAACGTCTGTGTCCTCGGTCAAAGCATAAAGTCGGAAGAACTAACATGTCCCGTAATGGAAATTTGTTTGCCGATTTCAGAGGGGGCCTACCTGGGTATGTAAAAACACGAATTCTTCCTTCTGAGTTGAAAGCTCATTGAGATGAATTAGTGTTCGCTCCTCGAATGAAGCATAAAATAGGGAAGGATTAAACATGCTGGAAGGACCAGCGCAAAACAGAAACCCGGACCAAAAGGAGGTGGCCATCCTTGTCTTACAAGTCAAACAGAGCCAAGGATGGATTATAAGAACAAAAATCCTAGCCGTATTGGGGTACCCACTCTTGTTCTTTATTGCTGACCAAGTCAAACAAAGCCAAGAGTACAAAATCAGAAATCCTAGCCATATGGGGGTGTCTGTTCTTGTTCTTTGTTGTTAACCAAGTCAAATGAAGCCAAGTTAGGATTCTACATTGGGGCCCAAGTCCTCCCATAGGGGCACGCATAAAAATGCATCACGAAAATACCAAGCAAATAAAACATGATATTTAATAAAAAATCTAAATGGTTGACTTGCCAAAGTTAAAACAACTAAAAACTAACCAACCA
This sequence comes from Allium sativum, assembly GCA_030737875.1. Lineage (NCBI taxonomy): Eukaryota > Viridiplantae > Streptophyta > Magnoliopsida > Asparagales > Amaryllidaceae > Allium > Allium sativum. Next base: position 532,034,491 of record CM060923.1, on the reverse strand, counting down.
AATCAAATACTGAAAACTGGGTAATCCCAGCCTAACAAAAACGATACAAGGCTAACTGTGATACGATATTAAAGAACGAATATTCCGCGAGACGATATTAACGTACGAACGAACAGCTTGTGATACGACGCTAACGCACGATCGCCATAAAAAAAACCTTTAATAGAAAATGCAGGTGTATTGTCATAGCAGGGCAGAGAGGCATGGCACAGCACAAACATGGAAAGCATCGCAAAACCAGCTAGGTAACCGTTCATCGGAAACACAAAAGAGTCACAAGTCAAACACAAAGTCACCAAACGACAAGCAGCATAATGTCAAGGGCGAGGGCCGGCACCGGCTTACACAACCGGTCTTGAAAACTCAAAATAAAAAACGACCAAGAGAGAAGATTACAGATCTCTGACCTTCCTTGGCCTACCTTACTCTTCACTGGAGCAGGACAAGATGAAGACCCTTCAGCACGTACAAGAGCTGCCGACTCAACCCTCCCAGGGGCAAAGGAAGCAACTATGCTATCTTTTGACCTAAGGGCCTGGATTAACTTTGCCTTATCATATTCCAAAGCAGAAATACGCTCGAGGTTGTCCTTTTGAAGTTTTTGGAGGTTAGAGGCCAACTTGTGCCAGTCAACCATCCGCTTAGTAGAATGATCCTTCAACAAGTACATCTGTTCTCCAAATTGATGCACAGCAGTCTCAAGGCGAGCCAGCATCTGGTATTTCACTGCAGTCATATCATAAGCAAAATTCAGAGAATTAGCCGGGGATACATTCGCGTTCGAAGGAACCCCCTGTAGGTTCCATCCCTGAAATCACTTAGCAAACCTGGGATTGCAAGGCCCCGGAGCATAATGAGGCCTATTGATAATAGCTTGGAGTTCTGTATAAGAATGGCAGGAAGAAGAATTTATGGACGGTTGACCAGCCGACTGAGTCCCGTCCCTCAAAATGCTCAAATCAACAAAGGTTCCTTTTTGGTGTTGCTCTGAAGATGAAACCATCCTGCAAATGGACCAGGGAATAACCATGAGGCTCAAAGGAAGAATGAGAAAGGGAAAAAGTCATCAACAAACCTGAGTAGTAGTAGAAAAAGATGTGAAGGTCTTTCTTTCAGATTTAAGAATCCTTCTTGGAGGATAAATAAAAGCAAAATAGAATGACAAATGAGAGGATGAAGGGGAGATTAAAAGGCACAAAGGTATTCTCCGCTACGTCATCATAACACTTGAGTATTGAGACAGCTGTCTCATCAAAAGACTAGCCTGCGTATTCATTCCCCATAAATTGGTCATATAAAACAAAACAAAACAAACCAAACGTCTCGCCCAAAGATAAAGATGCTAGCCAGCTCCAACAAAGTGATCATGTCCTCAACACGATCGACCTCTCATAAGTTAGGATAAAATCGCCGCCCAATGTACGATCAAATATATCGAAGCCCATAATTCCTTACCAAAAAGAAATCATGGACTTCGAGGGGCAAGTGTTAATCCCTAAAAAAATTATACACACATTGGGCAGAGGGGTACAAGGTGGGTCTTATCAACATCGGTCATACATAATACAACCGCACTAAGCAGGATCCAAATATCAAGCCCCAATGCAGGTCTAGTCTATCAGTGCGACCGGGCCATGAGAAGCGCGACTTGACAAAAACGAAGGCTGCATATCAAGAGGACCGCTCAGGTGCTAAAATGAGACAGGTCACCCACTTTGCACGAGCTAGAGCAACCTCGTAGTATAACCATAAAGTCAAGCGGCACCATGCAGAGGCATCAAGAGGACGAGCGTCCTTGGTTCAAGAAGGGCGATCGCGCGAGGAACAAAGGAGGATCGATCTCAGCTCCACATTCCGTTCTTACGAAATCTCCCAAAGCATCTGCACCCGCACTTAAGGACCCACTCAGCTATTCAAGACACTCAGCAAGTCATCCGCACATAACACCGAATGCGACCATAGACAACTGGCTATAGCTGTCCGGTGGCATGGTTGTAATTAACAGAATGAACGAACCACAGCCTGGATAAACAGATTCCAGATCATTCACCAAGAGGAGTTCACCTATAAATACACCATGAATACCTACATTTAGGGGGGCTTTTTGGAAAAACCATGAAGTGTTGCTAAACTTCAAACTCAACCACAGATCTGGCCATTAGGTTAAGTACCATTTTAGAGTGAGGCATCTGCTCTCTCAATCATTCATCCACCCTTCTTCTCCTCAAGCTCTATTATTCTCCTGTACAATTCTTTATATCAAAACATATAAACGAGGGGATATTGAGTAGATATAGAGATGTATGAGGTCAGAGAATTGATGTACTTCGTAATTCTTATTATAAGACAGGAAATCGCCTTCATAGTGGACGTAGGCCTCGTTAACGGCTGAACCACTCTAAATCTCGTCTCTACTTTACTTTTTCTGGCTTTTTTTTATTGTTTATTGCTAACTGGACACGGTTTCATTTATTTCTTACCGAATCGGTGAAGTACAGTTTAGTACCTTGGGTGTTTAGACCATTTTTGGTATAAACAGTGTGTAATCTGTGGATTCTTACAATGGGGATGCAACTCAAATTTCCTTTCCTTCACTTGTTTAACGATTAATGAATTAGAAGTTCCATACAATAATTAAAAGATAGGAAGTAATGGGATCATCTTGTCTTACTCCATGTTTCCCTTTAAAGTAGCCATGTAATCTACCATGTCTGGAAATAGAAAACATAGGAGAGGAAATACACTTGCATATCCACACAAGAAACAGCTTAGGGAAATTCATTCTAGAAATAATGTCTTGAATAGAAGACCATGGCATAGTGTTAAAAGCCTTCTTAATGTCAATCTTTAACATGCATCGACGTGAGATGTTCTTCCTGTCGTAACCTTGAAGCAAGTCCTGAGTGATTATAATATTATCACTTATAGATCTTCCATTAATGAAAGCAGACCGATTACTTGAGATCACTGAGGGGAGTACCAACTAACGCCTATTTGCAATAACTTTTGAAATGATTATATTGATGTGCACGTAAAAATTCACATTTATATTCACATATTTATTCTTATTTAGTTGAATAAATGAACTTTTTTGGGTATTTTGCATGATCAAACCATGTTTTAAATATTTTCAAAATCATCACTTATTTTGGGAAAAAGTGGTCACTTGTGCATGTTTTAATTTGTGAAATCTTTTACTTATTCCTTGTGATTATCTCTTGTAGGAATATTGGAGCTAAAAAGATATACACACATGAAGAGATGAGGGAAAGCATGCATTTACACAAAAGGAGGCAAAGAATTAATTCATTTTACAAATAGCGGAGGCCCACACCTTTCAATTAGCGCACTTACTCTTAGGCTTCACTTTAAAGACTAATGGACTGAGACAAAAGGCCTCATGGATTCTACATGACTTATTAGTGGTTAATGGCAATTTGAAGCTTCATGAATGGGCATTTTGGGGATTTCCCAAGGAAAGTGATTACAGTTTTTAATCACATATATATACCCCTTTTTTCATGTATTTGGGATCTTCTTTTCTGCATATGAAAGTGAAAGAAATCAAATAAATAAAAATGGCTTCCAAGCCTATTTCTTTTATGTCTCACTTATGTCTCTTTTAATTTCTGTGCTCTACTTTATGTTAGTAGTTTAGATTTTCTTTTCTGCAAGTAGTGTAATTTTATTTTATGCAATTAATTAGTAGTTAATATCTTGTCTTCATTATTTACTCTCTGTTTTTGTTGTTATTCAATGTTGAAATCAATTTATGTTGAAATAATCACACAAATAAGGAGCTAAACCCCCACAATTTAGGGGTGATGAAGCTCTCTAATCACATAGATTCAACATAGTTTATTTTTCATGATCTCTATTTGTGCTTATTAAAGAATGGATGTTTAGTTTATTTTGTTAATCATGCTTGGTTTTGATGATCTATACCTCTAATTAATCGAGGATAGATCATGCTTGATCAAATGACACAACAAAATTTGCCTCTTCATATGTATATGATTTTGGCAAAAAGTGGAAGTGTTGATCAGCATTTGATATTCTATATTACTAATTAATAGTAAATATAGCATTCTTAAACTTGATATTGCTTTCAACTTACTGTCTTTTTCATGAGAATTGAATAGTGAATTAGTTTGTGCTATAGTTCGATGACTTATATTATGCTAATTAATAGCATAAATATGTCATACTTATGATAAATACAATAACTAATCTCACTTATGACCAAACAAAAACAGATCATAACTTCATCATGTAGATTTGTGTGATTTAGAGAGTGAAAACTCCTCTAAATTTCTCTTAATCAATAGTTTCATTCTCAACTTAGTCATTAGTTTTGTTAAATTTTAGTTAACACTTTTTAAAGTTTGGTTTAATTTGATTGAATTTAATTAAAATTATTTCTTTCCCTGTGGATCGACTCATACTCACTAACATACTACAAGTGTACGCCGTGCGCATGCGGTTCATTACACTTCACGATGATTTTCTAATTCATTGAATATTCGTCGTCGAACAAGTTTTTAGCGCCATCGCCGGGGAAAGTAATTAATTTTGATTTTATTCTTCGGATTAATTTTGTTCTTCATAAAAAAAAAGTTTTTGTTTTATTTATCTTTCCTTCTATTTTCTTGTATATATAGAAAGAAAATTCTTGTTTAGGTGATTTGGTATTATTTATTGGTACTACAATCTCAAAACAAAAGAAAAAAAATATAATTATTCTTGCCGTTTTTTCCCATCAATTTCTTGCCATTTATTTTCTCAAATTTCTTTCCCTTTTCCAATTTTTTCTCCAATTTATTTCTACAATCTCTCTCTCCCCCCTTTTTATACAAATTTATTTCCAAAAAAAAATCCTTTGCATTTTTGTCATTTTTTGTGTCTTTCCTTCTTTTGTGTTTTACTACCATCTTCTCTACTTACCATAATACCCTCCTATTATCTCTAAGACAAAAGAAAAAAATTTGTCATCTTTTCTCTTATTTTTTTCCATCTTCAATATCCTTGCTATTTTTTGTTACTTTCCTTTTTCTTTTTGCAAATTTCAAAAAAAATGGCCAAAGTTTCCTTTCTTTTACAATTTGTTTGCCACTTTTCTTTCAATCTCTTTCCCATTTACATTCTCTATTTATTTCTATATTTCTTTCCATAATTCTACAAATTCTTCCTTCTTTTACAGATCTTAAAAAAATAAAATAAAATAATTGCCATATTTCCTTTGATTTCTTTCCTATTTTTTTCCTCATTATTTTCAGTACATAGCTATCCCTTCTCCTTTTACAATTCTTACTAATAATATAAAAAAAACTTGCTTTTTTTAACGATTCCTTTCCTTTCTTTTCTTTATTTTCTTTCCAATCTATTCTACATTTTTTTCCAATTTTTTCTCTCTGCCTACCAAACCCTCTCCATCTTCTCTAGCAACTTCAGCCTACTTCCCGATCAAGTCGCGCATCTCCATATCAACATCTTCACCTCTTATTTTCTGTTCAAACCCCCTCCATCTTCTACATACCACCAATTCATCCACTAACACAAAACAAATGTGAGCATCCACTGTAGTAACTTCCTACACCCTTTCAATCTCCACATCCAAGACACGCCAACCCAAAATTCAAAAGACCTCACCACCATTCACAAAATCCATCCTCCATCCTCTAACTAGCCAAATTCCTCTTAAACCTCATCCCTACCCTCATTCAGATATCTACCTGCCACTAAATACAATCCACCTTCAACCGTACTGTCATCAACATTCACCGCTTCTCATCTCGAACAAAACTCCAGCAGTCCCCATCATTTATGCCTTACATTATCACTGTGAAATCAGACCTAATTCCCATCTCGTAGCAAGAAATTCGGCATCACCTTAAATCGAAACTGGACACACAAATTCCCTCTGAAGTAGCACCTAACCTGATTCAATCATCAGAACCTCCAATTGATTTTGGAATTCACAATTTTGGATTTCTAATTTTTTTTTCTTTCTTCCCTTTTTTCTTCAAGATTTCGTTTGTGAGGAAGTTAGTTGACTTGTTGAGGAGTCGAACAGATAATGACAACGTGTTTAGGGTAAGGATTTTTAACTTGGCTTGGTGGGCCGATTTGGTTGGGCCGGTATTTGAACTTGGGCTTCTTTATTTGCTTTTATTTCGTTCTTTTTAATTTTTTGCTGCTCTTTCTTTTCTTTTTTTGAGTACACTTTAATTTCAAGTTTTAGGTTGTAAATAAAAAAAGTAGTGCTTCGTTTTGGTTTTGGAATTCTGTTGTTGGAATTGTGTAAATAATTCTCTTATTTTTCTTTTGGTTTTCCAAATTTCCTTGTGTGAATTTAGTTTTTCGAAAAAAAAAACAAGATAATCATTTGCCTTTGGATAACAATAGGAATGTTTGCATCTATTTTGGTTGTCCATCGTTTTCAGGTTGCAGGAAGAAGAGTATTGGAATAACTTGCTTGAAACTGCTTGAAGGCTGCTTTGCTTTGCTTGCTTTAAAAAAAGTTGCCGTATAAAAAATTAATTGCTAACAATTTCTGCATGCTCAGGTATTGTGTTCTGAATTTGTTTTTAATTCCCTGCTTTGTTATATGCTTGCACTTGCATTTAAAAGAACAAAGTTCATTTGTAGCTGCATTATTAATTCAAGTTTAATTTCTGTTTTGCATTCCTCTTATTTTGTTTTTTGTTTTTCCAAGGACACTGTTATATTTTGATAACTTGATTTCTTTTTAATGATTTATTTCGGTGTCTAGACTACGACAGAGTAATAACTATTTATAAATATTATGGTGATTTGTAAATATTATATCTGTTGTTCCTCTGAAGTTACTTAGACCTTCAGTTGCATTGCTAGGGTGATTCTTAGTGCACCAATAACTCCTGTCGGTTAACTGACTGAGAAATGTTTTGTTGAAATTAATCTAACCGTCATTATATAACTTTGGTAGCTTGTAAATAAGTAATTTGCATTCATGTAGTTGCATTAGGTTCATGCAAATATAAAAAAATACCAAAAAAAAACTAAAAAAACAATTTTCTTTTTTTAATATTTCTTTTTTTCATACCAAAAAAAGGCTTTCTTGAAAATGTCCCAATTTCCCTACTCCTACGGATTTTATGATAGTTGTGAAAATCAATATAATCCATATAATTTTACACCAAATTCATATGGATATTTTGATAACAACTATTGTACAAACAATTTAGATTTTACACCAGTCGAATCTTTACTTGAAATGTGCACAAGACAAAATCAAAGAATAAGTGAATGGTGTAATTCATACTTGGGCAACAATTCAAGTCAAAATAATCAAAATTTGAGTTCACTTCCAAATTTAAATGGTTTCAATTATAACTCTCGTCAATTTGATTTCGAACTCCAAAATGAATTTCAAATTCAAAATGGAAATGTGAACCACTTTACAAATGATTTTGGCAATGAGAATAATTTCAATTGTGGTGCAACTAATTTTTTTTTGTTTTGAGCAATTTCAAATTGAAAATTCTCATGTTAGTAATTATAAATTTGATTTTGTTAAGCAAATGAATGAAATTCATGATAATCACACGAGTTTGTTGTTTCAAGACCACTTGAATTTTCGTGAAAAACAAAATAATGAAATCCAAACTGTGATGATTCAAATAAAATCCACCTTTGCCCACAATTGACGATCTTCAACTAACAACTTTTGAAACTGATGAAAATATTGATGGAGTTGTTGAAAGCTCTGTGGTTGTTTTGAATATAAATTCTCTTGAAAACGAAAATGTCCATCTTCAATTTGATCTTCTTCTCTCAGATTTTGAAATTTTTGAAAATTTAGCTACTTTAGATTGTCAACTTGGCAAAAATGATGAAGTTGTTAACAATTGTTTAAGTGAGGATGACTTTGATGAGCGAAAACTTCTTGAACTGATTGAAAATAATGTTGTTGTTCTGAAACTGAAAATGAAACATTTGAAAACTTTGAAATTCTTGAGGTTGAAAACAACGAAACTGCTGAATGTGATCTTAAGCACAATAATGATTTTTCTAAAACTGTTAAACTCCTTGCGACTTGATCGATTCAACTGAACCTCACTGCGATAACTTGTTTTTCAATGATAAATTTCTACAGCATATGAACTCTTTTTGGAACAACACTTTTATTAAGAAAACATGATTTCGAAATTTACTGAAAATTCGTTTGTTTGGTTTTAACTTTAGGTTTACGAATGAACCTTTAGTCAGCAAAATTTCCAATATCAAAGCAAAACTGAACAATATTTCTCTAACAAGTGTGGGGGTAAGCATGATGCACACGTCTCTCAATTTATACATCATCTGAACAAACCAAACTTTGTTTTTGAAACTTTTACTAAACCCCGGTTCAGTGACCTCTCTATAGTTGCTACAAAAATTCAATTCGATTTTAGGATCAATTGTAAGCTCAACATTTTAAAATTAGCAACTCAAAATTTTGAAAAAAAACAAATTTTGTTTTTCCAAATCTGAAACATAATATAAAATACCTTATGATTTGGTTTTCTGTGCTTAAGTAGTTTTCATAGTCTTAATGATACTGATACATTGGTCCATTGAGAACTGGTTCATCTATTCAATGATAGCGTATTTTCTGCACTGTATTCGGTAAGACACACTAACCCCTTTTTGTACATAAGTAAATATTCTCTTGTTAAATAATTTCCTTTCACTAAGATATGTCTGATTAACGACTTCGGGGACACAGTCGAAATCAAGTTTGGGGGAAGTCTCATTTTCATTCTTTTTTGCATAGTTTAAGTTTGCATTTTTTTCCTTTCTTCTTTTGCATTTTTTTTGCATTTTTTTCCTTTCACTTTTTGTATTTTTTTCCTTTTCTTAAAACAAAGATTTTCGCACTTCTATTTACTTTTAAATAAGACAAGATGGAGTTATTAGCATATAATTTGGTCGTTCAATTAAAATGTTTGGAAATTTACTTCTCTTAGTGGATAACGAAAGGAAAGTTTGAATTATGAGCAAATTTGGTGTAACTGGTATATTGGGAGATTCGTGGGTGATGAGTATGAAATGTTTTCCAAATTGTAATCCGATTAAATGAATTTTTGATTTAGATTACTTGCGATAACATTTTAGATTGTTTAAGTGAAGTTGTGCTAAGATATTCTCACTTAACTCTCTCTCTTATGTTAAAATAAAAATAAGAAAGAAGTATATATATAATAATCCAAGGGTATCCAACATTGCTAGTACATCTGGCATTGGTGTGCAAACCCGCCAAGCTCTTTCCGACATGTTTTTGACAAAGTCAGCGTCGGTATACCTTGGTCTCATATTATGAGTTGGACACCGTAGGATTATCGACCCTCACGTAAGTCGTAATGCAGTGTAGGGGTAGTATACCTAGGTATTTGTAAATAATAATAATGTGAATATTTTGTAATAAAGAGAGAGTTAGCACTTAAAATCCAAGCACACTCTTCACTTATTTAACCTAACTTGTTAACAAAAAGGAAGTTGGGATGCCGTTTTACGACTGTTGATATCGATTATAGAATTCATTTCATATTTGCACTATGTTTCTCCAAAACAGCTGGCCAAGCTGGAGGAGTTTGTGATGATAACATGACTTTTGTTTGAAGTTCTGATTAGTAACGGACTCAAATTTCATAATGATGACCCAAATTTGTGTTAACTCATTCATGTAATATTTAAAAGTAAATTATCCATTTGTAAATATTTCTTTAAAAGCTTGCATTCATCATGTAATTATTTTTTAATCTTGCATTTTGTATATATTTTTTGCGTTCAACTTATGGATTTTGTGGGTAGTATCCGTTGAAAACCCTCACAAGACAGCACTCATCTTACTGGGGACACCTAGGGGTTTAACGGCTTGTTGCATATGCTCAATGCAAGCGTGCTCCCTACGAAAACGGATTTAGCTTAGTTTTTACTTTATTTGAGCATGAATAAAAAGATAAGTGTGGGAGTATTTGATGTGCACGTAAAAATGAATATGCTCAAAAATGTGTTCGACAACGAATATTCTATGAATTAGAAAATCATCACAAAGTGTAATAAACCGCAAGCGCACGGCATACACTTGTAGTACGTTAGCGAGTATGAGTCGATCCACCGGGAAAAAAATGATTTTAATTAAATTCAATCAAATTACACCAAAATTTAAAATGTGTTAATAAAAATTTAACAAAACTAATGACTAAGTTGAGAATGAAACTATTGGTTAAGAGCAATTTAGAGGTGTTTTCACTCTCTAGATCACACAAATCAACATGATGAAGTTATGATCTCTTTTTGTTTGGTCATAAGTGAGATAAGTTATTGTGTTTATCATAACTATGACATATTTATGCTATTAATTAGCATAACATAAGTCATCAAACTATAGCACAAACTAATTCACTATTCAATTCTCATGAAAAGACAACAAGTTGAAAGCAACATCAATTTTAAGAATACACTATTTACTATTAGTTAGTAATATAGAATATCAAATGTTGATTAACACTACCACTTTTTGCCAAAATCATATATAGATGAAGAGGCAAATTTTGCTGTGTCATTTGATCAAGCATGATCTATCCTCTATTAATTAGAGGCATAGATCATCAAAACCAAGCATGATTAACAAAATACACTAAACATCCATTCTTTAATAAGCAAAATTTGAGATCATAAAAAATAAACTATGTTGAATCTACGTGATTAGAGAGCTTCATCACCCCTAAATTGTAGGGGTTAGCTCCTCATTTGTGTGATTATTTCAACACAAATAGATTTCAGCATTGAAGAACAACAAAAACAGAGAGTAAATAATGAAGACAAGAAATTAACTACTAATTAATTGCATAAAATAAAATTACACTACTTGCAGAAAAGAAATTCTAAACTACTAACATAAAGTAGAGCATGGAAATTAAAAGAGACATAAGAGAGACATAAAATAAATAGGCTTGGAAGCCATTTTTATTTATTTGATCACTTTCACTTTCATATGCAAACAAGGAGATCCCAAATACATGAAATAAAAGGGTATATATACATGATCAAAAACCCTAAAAATCTAATCACTTTTCTCTGGAAATCCCCAAGCCCATTCATGAAGCTTTAAATTTCCATTAGCCACTAATAAGTCATGTAGAATGCATGAGGCCTTTTATCTTAGTCCATTAGTCTTTAATGTGAAGTTAAGAGCAAGTGGGCTAGTTGAAAGGTGTGGGCCGCCATTATCCATAAAATGAATTAATTCTTTGCCTTCTTTTGTGTAAATGCATGCTTTCCCTCATCTCTTCATGTGTATATATCCTTTTAGCTCCAATATTCCTACAAGAGATACTCACAAGGAACCAGTAAAAGATTTCGCAAATTAAAACATGCACAGGAGACCACTTTTTCCCAAAATAAGTGATGATTTTGAAAATATTTAAAACATGGTTTGATCATATAAAATACCCAAAAATGTTCCTATATTTAACTAAATAAGAATAAATATGTGAATATAAATGTGCATTTTTACGTGCACATCATATATAGATGACGCTACAGCAGGTTATAGTTCTGAAATTTGATATAAGGGATGGACTATCAATTTTAGGGACTAATTCTATAGCAGTAACCGATAGGATGGAAGGCAAATAGTTCTCCATGAAGAAAAACTGAACTGCTTCTATGACATCCATCCTAATGGTTGAAAGACATTTTTGCAAGAAAGGTGCATTATATCCATCTGGTCCACCACAACTAGATGAATCTAAGAAAAACACAGCAGATTTGATCTCCTCTTCTCGAATGAAAGTAATCAGTTCCTCTGACTAATGTTTAGTGATGGTGGGAAGAACAATATGATAAAGGCATTAAACATCTGATTAGGGCAAAGATGCTGGAGCTAAAATTGAATTGAAATACCTAACAAAAGCCTCATTTATATATGCTTCAGTTGAATGAGTGTTGCCATCAATATCATTGAACATGTAATAAGCGTCTCATACCTTATTAATTCTAAAAGAATTATGAAAATACTTGGTGTTTCTGTCTGCCTGCATTTCCCTCTTTAAACTTGAACTCTGCTTTGCTGCTTGCAATTCCATTTCTCACATACATTTTAATTTATTTTGCAACTTTGTTTCAAATAGTTGAAGCTACAAATCATTAGGATACCCAACCTTAAACAGTGCCATCCTAACAAGATAAGATTGTTTCGATCCTTTGCCAAAATGACAGTCAGACCATGCTTCTAAATAAATTTTCAGCAACCTCAATTTATACAATAATTTTTCCATAGGATTAGTACCATAGCTGTTGATCCAAACCTACAACAAAATGTTAGAAAAATCTTTATGTGATAAACAAAAGTTAAAAAATTAAAAAGAGGACTTCCCTTTAATAATGACATCATTTGTTCCCCAATTTAAAAGAAGAGGACAATGATCTGAGATAGAAGAGTGTAGGGTATGATAACAGAATTTAGGCCATTTATTGAGGAAAGAAGAATTGACAAAAATATGGTCAAGTTTACAAAAATTAGGCACACCAGAATGACTTTTGTTTGACAAAGTGTAAAAAAACTGTAGATGTTTAGAGGAATGAGATATGATTTAATAATGGCATGATTGAGAGTAGCTGTCATTAAGAGATAGAGGACAACCTCCAAACTTCTGAAGAGAAGAAAACATGCAGTTAAAATCCTCTCCAATTAACTAGGGATCAGAATGAGAATGAATATGGCATAGATTATTAAGAAATACCTGTCTCAAAGAAAGTGCATTCTGGTCTTAAATAGAAGTAAAAATGAAAGTGGAATTCGAAGGGTGGTAAATGCATTTGTACTGTGTATATGGATAACGGGATGATAATTTGGTTAATCTGAAAATTTGAGGATTCCAAATAGTTACCAATCTACCAAAACTTGCATCAGCAAGATTATGGTTAGACTGCCAACATGGTGATATATAAAAAGTTTCTTTAGAGGTAGATAAAGTGTCAAGCTTAGTCTCTAAAAGACATAGTAAATGAATATTTCAATCTCTGATTAAATACTTGATTTCACATTGCTTTGAGGGTAGACTCATCCCTCTAACATTCCAAAATGATATGTTGTGCATCATATTTTAAGCTGGAGAGGGTCTGTTAATGGAGCTGATGTTTCCTTGTATGTCTTTTTGATGGAAATTTCTGACTTCCTGATGGTAAAACTTTATCTGGCTTATATTCAACTCCTTCATCTATATCATCTACATCAGTTGAACTCAACTTTGATTTCTTTTTCTTGCTATTTTCTTTTTAGCTATAGACTTTGAAGAGGTAGTAGGCAAATTACTATCACAAGATCTAGAGGATTTTGATGGAGAGGATGTCTCTTCAGAATCTACATTAGATAATGAAGCTTCAGTAGTGGTTGGATCATTGGAAATATTAGGTGGTGGTGGAAGGATGATTTTGGATGGTGGGGCTAAATGAGAATAAGGAGAATTAGATGGACCAACTAGGTTATTTAATTTGCAGCTGAATGAGGAGTCTCATGTTGAAAAATGGACGGTTGAGCAGGATGAAGAGGTAGTTGAGAAAGGCATGGATTTAATTGAGGAGGTAAAATTATCAAGATGAGAAGAAGATCCAAAAGAGGATGATGGCATAGTTGAATGCTCATTAAGCATGGAGAACAGATTGTACACATGAAACTCATTTTGCACTGCTTCATTATGTAGAGCATCGAATACTTGTTTGCCTTTTTGTTTAACATCAACGTTTGAAGTACCTTTACTCTCTAATTCCTTTTTACTATGCATAACACAGTTTCCTTATTCATCCACTATCATGATATTCTGACTCCCCCGCCTAATGCAATATCGTTAATGTCCATTGGCTCTTCATTGTTTACTTGTTCTTGTAATCAAATTTTCCATTACTCGTAATCTCCACAACCTCTTCCATTGCATTATTAACTTCCTTTTCCACATCTGTTCCAAAATTAATTTTTTTTCTTCCAAATCTTCTTTTTCTTATCAACTACCTTTGTCCAACCATGTTGATTTCCTTGTAGGAGCTTTAACCCTAACTTTTTCCTCAACATGTTAATCCGAACGTTGCCTATCCTCTATTATTTGAATATTTTGTTTACCTGCATATTAGCTTCCTTGTTATAAAATTCACACTAGACAGGTTCATGCCCATAAACCTTACGATGGGTGCAAATGCTTGGTCTCCAATCATATGAGAAAAAAACAAAAGGGAATTTTCACCAAGGCCTCCCAATTCAATACATTGAGGTAATTCAGATTCTACATCAATTCCAACAAGCACCTAAGCATACTTGAACCTTTGCATTCTTTTGGTACTTGAGTCAAAACAAATAAGCTTCCCCATGTGGCAAGCAAACCAGTTAATGCCCATCAAAGTCCAAAGCAACAAAGGTATACGATGTAGGTTGATCAAAATAGGGACTTTCCTAATTTGTGATTGTGCACTTCCAATAGATGGATCCTATTGGTTATAATGAACATGCGACCTCTAATAAAAATAGGGTCATCTTTCAAAAGTTTCCCTCTATTAAATTCATACGAAAATTTAAAATAGAAGTTGACTCCGTCTGATTTAATATCCACTGCACCATGCAATTTCCAAAAGTTAATAAAAAATTAACCATAGACAGGTATGATAGTGTGCCATCAAGGTAAAAAACCACTAGATGATTTTGCTAATATTTCATACCTTCTGCTTTCACCAATTCAAAGGAAATTTCTTCCTTCCATCTTTCACTATCTCAAACTCCATAGGTTTGTAAGATCCAACATTCCTAGGTAATAAGTTAAAAATAGAGAGATAATCAGATTTGATAAAAGGGGTAGAGAGCTTCAAGTTGTTCGTAGGAATGGAAACATTAGGAATGGGAGGATTTGAAAGAAAATTAGCTGTGGGAAGTGTAGATTTATTGGATCGATCAAGAAATACAGATCTAGCACAATTGATTTATTACTATCAATAGGAAGAGGATCTTCCAATGTGTTTGACAAAATGCCAGACTTAGAATTACCAGGATTAGAAGAGATATCGAATTGCTTGTTTTACAAAGGAGAATCATGTGAGGTAGATATTGAATTGAAAGATTTAAAAGTCACATCATCATTACGATCTAATGAGAAGATACACCTCCTTATCAACAGCAACAAACAATCGCAAGTAGTCATATCTTCAATACATATTCTTGCAGATTTGGTACAATGATCCTATAGACCTCCAATGGCAATATATATTTGAATTCTTTGAGGAAATAGAATTAAATTAGAGAGAGAATGATATGAATTCAAGTACAACTTTATGGTAATGTATGTCTTGCAAATCAATGAAGAAAAAGAGTGAAAGAGGGTGGATTTGCAAGAGTAATAGGATAGTTTTCAATGGAATTTTGTAGATAATAAATGGAGAAGAAGGAGCAGAAGAAAATGTGAAATTACTGTGTAAAAATTCGTTACCAGAGGCCTTTAAATAGTGCATGAAAGGAGGTGTCTTTTGGTGAAAGGGTGGAGGGAAATAACTTCCTAATTTGGATTCAAAAATTTGGGAAACCGTTATATGTCGACATACATTGTCAACATATATGTGTTGCTAATATGCAAAGCAACACTTATAAGTGTTTCAAATTTTCTACACTTCAAATTTTCTTATATTTGTGGATTTTGGGGATTCGGTTGAGGTCAATGGTTGATTATATTCAAGTACAATTGCCATGGGATCTTTAACAAGGTATTGTAAGGTTCAACCAACTCCTTATCACTTCAAACACCTATGTTCTTCAGTATTCTTCTCTAATACACTTTGGCCTTCAATTGTTCTGTTTTTCTTTCCATTGCACTGATTAAACTTCTTATATAATTCCACATTTGGACTCTTATATATTTCTAAAAATATCTCCATAATATATCTAATGTAACTGCACAATTCAAAGGTATGTTAGTAGTAATGTTTATATGATTTTTGTCATCAAAATCTGTACCTAGGGTATTAACAAGTTGTACAAATACATTCATATACAGTTACTCACTCATATACTGTTACATAGTCATGTCTTCTGTCTTCTGCCAGCTTCAAAGTCAGTCCAGTCTTCTGCTTGCCTGTCACAGAAACACACACAACAAACTGGAACAAAATAATTTTAAATTTTAGCAGATATAATTATATATTTAAAATTTATTTGCCTCAGAATTTTAGTGTGTTTCTCATCATTTTTTATTACTTGATCTGATTTATATATATAACCATCTGTGTCTAGATGCCTTGTGATATTCACAGTGATTCATTGTAAATACCACAAGGTAGGCATCATCTCTTGTGCTCACACACGCATATATATATATATATATATATATATATTCTGCACATACATCTATACACAAACATGTGTATGTATATACACATATTTTTATGCATGGACAATACAATCAAATATTAGTAAGTGGGCATGAACCAAGAAACTAGTACAAGTGCATACACAAACACACATACCTAGACATACACACACACATCTGTGCATATATATATATATATATGTGTGTGTGTGTGTGTGTGTGTGTGTGTGTATGTATATACACAAAAGGAACAATGGTCACAACATGGTCGAAGAAACTTAGCAACAAGCCACTGAAGCATGGCAAGGGAGTGTGTACATACAACAATGCATGGGAGTGAAGCAATACACAAAGATGGCCGAGCAAGGTTCAAGCCATCGCAGTGCATATTGGATAACAAAATTAAATTGGATGGTATAATTTTAAAATGACCAACATGTCAGCATGAACCAACTCTGGTGGAACAAGCATCTACCCAGTGGCACAAGAAGTGAATCCATGATAACAGCAATAGATACAATAATGGTGTAAGTTCAGAGTGTCCTACCAGGTTCAAGCCAAAGTTTACATGAACAAAGAAGTTGCAAGCAGCAGTATGCAAATATGCTTCGTGCAACATGCATACAAGGCCATGTTCACAAAGAAGATGTACAAGAACACCTACAGATGTAAATGGAACAATGTAAATGAACTAAGTCGAGCTAGTTAAAATTTCAAGTGCATCTCAGCATGGTTCAAGACACAATGAAATTTCATACATGCATGCAAAGCTTGGACTACAAGCCAGATAAGACCAAAGCCAAAGGTTATATATATACATATATGATTTGATTCATATATACAGTTGTAAACTGGTCAAGATATTCAAAGAGGGATAGGTCAATGGTCGTCACAAGTGCAAATATTTCTGGTGCAACACAATAATACACAACAGGGCAAATTAAACAATGGACAGTGCAACAACTTCATGTGTAGTATACACAAATTCAAAGTGCCAAATAAATGCTCGAACAACTTCAGGAAATTCATAGTGAGATACAAAAATGGATTCATTTCAGCATGCACAAAGTTTGGCAAGAAACAAACAATTTTATCTAGGAATATACAAACAAGTTATTCAAGATTATTTGTTTAGGACCAGTGATTATTGGCATCAAAAATCACGCAAGAATCACCAATTAAGCATGGAAAGAAATCATCAATCATTTTTCCATAAATACGCAATAAACTATGGGGAGAAAAATAATCGAATTGTTTCCAAATTTTCCAGAAATCAATTTTGGGAAAACAATCAATCCGCAAGATTCAAAGCTTTCCTAAAATTACATAGCATCAAATTTATTTCCAAAAATTCATTTTTCTCATGGCAACAAATCAAGTCTGTTAATCACACATGAGTCAATGCTGATTCAATCCAAATCAAGGCAACAAAATCACGAAAATCAGTCAAGGCAAGTTCGTGACATCAGAGAGACAAATAGGGTTTTATAATCCTATAAATTACCATTCATCATTAGCAAGCAAAATTATAGAAAACAACTAGCATGATTACGAGAACAAGAATCATAACAGAAAAATCATAGTTGTTTTTCGATCGCTAGGAAGTCCAAATCAATCGACAAGCAAAGCAACAAGGATTCGAGCTTCAGAGAATTTCCAAAGCACCCTTTTTCTTAATAATCGCAATTCGATTTGGAGCAAGGAGATAAACCCTAACTTTTAAGGGTTGGCCGACATTTCTTTCAAAAGCAAGAATAAAAGAAATAAAGGGGTCGGCATTGTTTTAATTAGAAAGGGGGTTATTCGTTTTATTTTATATTGTACTTTTTATTTGTTTTGTAATCATCTCATAGGTTTTATAGTTTTCCTTAAAAATTAGGGTTTATTAGCTATGTATTTGTAGCTATGGAAAATCTGGTTTCAGTGACAGAAATCTGTACTGGGGTTTGAGCGTAGGATTAGTGTAACTAGAGAGAGATTGTGAGGCCTTTTTATGTAGCTCCTAGTAGAAACTTGGGGATAAGTTTTGAGCGGAGGGTTAGGACATTTAGGATCGGAATTGTCGCCAGTTTACAGGTGTTGCAAGCATTGTAATAGTTGACTAATACCTAGTAGAAACCTTGGGGAATGCAGTAGTAGACATGGTTTGTTGAAGCTTGTTAAAAATCAGTGTTATTTATTTTCTGCATTTATTCTCTCTGCTACAATCTATACTTTGATATTTTTAATATCTCAAAGTAATCCGATAAACCTATTCACCCCCTTCTAGGGTTAATCTAGATCCAACATGTCTTTCTCATGGTTTCTTCCCTGATTAATGGCAAGAAAGGGTAGGAAGAAATTATAAAAATGAAATTCTAGTAGTCATACAATGATGCGATTTCAAATTGGAGAGTACAAGAGGAAACAGTGAATCAGTAGAAAGAAATTAGAGAATGAAATGGAGATGTGAAAGGATTGAAAATTTAGAGGGAAATGACAAGCACCAACGGAAAGCTGAAAGGAGGGAAATGAAATAGCGAAGCGGGAAGCAAAAAGTTGGGGGAAAATGAAAAAGGATTCTAGAGAAAAAAGCATAGAGAAATTATTAATTATCCATGTTATGACCGCTTTAATTGTTTGCACATTTGACTGGAGTGTTAATTTTCGATGGGGCAGCACAAGAATAGTAAAATAGTTAATTATCCATTAACAATTCATTATGTTTACCAGTTATTACTTATATCTTATTAAATATATAGGAGGGGATGTCTAGGCATAAAACTAGACACAAATTAAGAGACATAGAATCTTAACCATTTGATCATTTTTCCATTATATAAAGGAGTGGAATTCACAGGGTGATCCAATGGTGTAAATTCATTGTGTCACCAATTCTGTTCAAACCTTGTGTCCAAATAGACTTTCCCTAATTATATTTATCACCTATTATTTATTAACAATAACCGACCATCACAAGCATAAAAGAATAATTCGTAAGCAAAGAACAGGAACAAAGCAAACCCGGGAGCATAAGGTAAGTATCCAGAATAGCAAGCAACCGACACCATCATCAAAGAAGGTAACTCAGATCCGACATAAAGGAAGAATACCGGTATGGTAGTTCCGGCATAAATAGTAACAGACAAAAAGTCATCCAAAACCAGAAGCCGATGAAGAAAATGACCAAGAATGCTACAACCCGAGACCTAGATTGACGAAAGGGATATCATCATTAACTTGCTAAATGTAGATGCAAAAAGAGACAAAAGAATCAAAAGCACAAAGCTTGAAAAACAAATTAAGCACCGAAAGCAGCCCTCTGGAAAGCCTAAGCACACTTCAGGGATCTATTGAAAGGCAAGTCAGAGCCTTTAAGAGAGACGAGCTATCCACACTAATCTACTTAGTGTTGATACCGACAAGGGTGGCGGATCCCATAACCATATAGTTGAAGCATGAAGGCAAGTTTCACAAAGAATTAATGAAAACACAAAAAGCTCATAACCGGAAACCAAAGCTATGCATATCAACAGGCTTGGTACTGATACAAGGAAGGGAGAGACAACGTTAACGAGAAATTCCAAAGACCGAGACCATCTTTCTGAGAGCCGAAGACCATCCTTTCGTGAGCAAAAACTGGCACCCTAAAAGCAATAAGCAAAGCCAAAAGAGCGGCCGAGAGCCAAAGCAACAGGAACCAAAGGGAAAACGGCCGACAAAGGATTCTACTGGTCCAATGACAAAAGGGGCCAGATTTGTCTATAAATAAGACTCCAGGGGTCTCATTTTTGGGAGCAAATTTTCATTTCTCATTCTTGTACTCTTTTCTCCTAGAGTAAACCCTAATTTCTAAATCGATTTAGAGATTTCTACTATAATCACTTATGTACTCTGAATTAAAGATCATTAAAGAGCGGATCAACACTTAGCATATTTCTTATGTGCTTCTTATGAGTTTTCTTAGTTATTTCCTACACAACATACCATATGCTTTCTACATGGTCATGGTTTCATATCCAAGTCTAAACCCTTCCGCAAAGTTATAGCCAAACCCCTTCCTATAAGCCATTTAGCCTTCTACCGAGGGTTGTGCTTAGGGAACCCTTGTCCCATGATAACTATTGGTTTTAAATCGCTTAAGCATGATGCTCACCACTTATCACTTAAGCATGATGCTCACCACTTTGGGGGAAAAGTAACTAATCTTTTGGGCTTTAGATCTTGATATCTAGGAAACGATGAACTAACTCAATCTCATGGAAACTATATAACCCCGTTATTTCCTTAGGTCCATTTCCGTAGACCTATCTCCGGTGTTTATGAAAAATATCATTAACATTTTGGAATTTGAAGGAGGGATTGAACCTCCGCCCTTGTGGTTAACAGCCACATATCTAACTGTGTTGTTTCCTCCAGGATTGGACTAAGCTTTGGAGAAGCAAGATTATGGGCAAAAGGTCCCAGCGAGAGTCTTCTGGATCTCAAATGGTTATGTTCGGTACTACTGACCCGAGAGTGATGGAAGAACAAAGGTCAAGAATAGAAGCCTTACAAATAATCAGCTGGAAAAAGGAAGTTGAGAAATATGATCCTGACTCTTAGAACGACAACCCTTCCTACATAGGACGTACCCAAGCCTTTACTCTAAGTGGTTTTACATCAAAGGAGTACAACCATTTCTCTCATATAAGGAAACCAATCCATGACCAAACCAAAGGAATGGATTTCAAACAAGAAAGAACGAAGGATTTTAACCACTTTGCTTTCAAATGGAGTAAAAGGATAGTGCTTTAGTCTCAAAACATTTTGAAAAGAAGAGGCAAGGATATGGATGAAGCAACATGGTTTAATAACAAAAGGGCTGGGTTACAACGACAAGAAAAGGGTTTTATACCTAGATCACCCGAAGGATTCCACCTTACCTCTTCGATGGAAAACATTTACTTCTTAAGTAAACAAGAATTCAATTATTGTTCGTCCACAAAGAAGAAGCCCAAGTACGAAAGGAAATTGGGAGGGCCTTAATGTCACTATTATATGATGAACATACATGAAGCTAACCATTGAAAACCCCTCGAGGGAACGATCATCAAGTTCCTCCATCAAGGACAATTGCAAGACTTTGTAAAAGGATCGAAATAAGTTCAATAAAATCGTTAGGAAAAGGATTATCTACGTAACAAAGGGTATAGGCACCCTCTTAAGAATTCAGAGTAGCCCAAGGTGGGTCAAATCACAAATGGATAAAAACCCTTGTCATCGCTGAGTTGGCCAGGGCAAGGCACTCCCTGGAGGGGTGTGATGTGTAAGCCTTTCTCTGTGCCCAAGTTAGAATGGACCAGGTTAAAGCATTGAAAGCATAAGCCTCCGATCCAAGCTAGAAATGGTCTAGACGGAGCATCTAATTAGCACGCCCTGCCTCTGCTGGTAGAAGAGTACGCCCTTCCTCTGCTATGAACTAAGCATGTCATACCTCTGCTCATAGAAGAGCATGCCCTACCTCTTATGATGGTCCGAGTTACCCGCAGAAGGGAACACAAACCCTTATCATTGCATACGATGGCCATGATAAGGCACCCCTTGGAGAGGGTGGAGTGTAAGCCTCTATCACCGCCTACGATGGACAATCGAAAGAGTAAGCCTTAAGTTTGCATCTACGATGGCCCAGTTTAAGCATCGAAGACGTTATTATCGCCTACAATGGTCAAGATAAAGCGCCTCCTGAAGGGAGGTTAGGTAAGTCCTTGGGCCCTGCTTGTGGATAAGCTAGCCAAGCATACCAGACACACAGGCCTAGAGAGTGGCCAACAAAGCATGTACATCCTCTGCTTTGACAATAAATTCCCATAGAGTGGCTCAAGAAGCATGTACATCCTCTGCTTCAAAAATCACACCCAAAAAGGGGTAACAAAACTAACGTTAGAAGTAGTCTCTGGTTCTCTATTTTAAATACCTGAGTTTGGGTTGGTTTAGATCTTAATTATTGCCAGAAGTGAATTTCCGGTCCTAATTTAATACCCGAATCTGGGTTGTTTCGGATCTTAATTCTTGTTGGATTCGAATTTTCGGTCCTATCTTAATACTGATTCTGGGATTAGTTTGGATCTCAATTATTGACGGAAGTGGATTTCTGGTGTGATCCTAAATACCCAAATCTGGGAAGGTTCGAAATTTCAGTTACTACCAAAAAAGAGATATCTAGACTTCTAAATAACCTGAATCTATGTTTGTTCAAGACTTCTATTATCGCTAGAAAGGGATATCTAACCTTATACTCCCAATACCTGAAGCAGAGTTAGTTTAGGGTTTCCGATCTATATTTAATACCCTGATCGGAGTGGCAAGATTCAAGTTCTTAATCTCGAAGGAGGGGATTAACTACCGATACCCGAGATGATGGCATGGTTCTACTACTTAAAAGCCTTCAAGCGAAGGTTGCAATCTTCCATCTTGCTCAGGGGGATCTCCTCGGCTCATATATACATCAGGTTATTCATTATGTCAAATGCATACACAACATAAATAACTATGCTACACTATAACATAAGCTCAAGGGAGAGCGCAAGTGAATACCATAGGTTTTCCCAATAAAACCTTGTGATGAAGGTTACACTTTTCTTGAATATCCCATGCAGGCGGATCTTTTGAAAACACCCACTACACTTGTAAACTTGTAGAAATGCAAAAAATATATAATTAGGCTTTTTATCCTATCATCCATCTGTCATCATAATGCTAACAATTTCGACGAAGAACAAGCAGTGTATCATATACATCTTACAAGCTAACATCCAACAGGAGTGTTAAAGTTTAGGCAAAATGGAGCAATAAGACTCTGAAAAGAGAGAATTCCTAGCCAAGGAAAAAAATATCACATATCGGGTGATATGCACGCAATCTACAGGCTTGTTTATAAAACTATTTTACAAGTTACAGCATCCACATTACTACCAAGATAAATGTTTTGCACTTAAGGCACTCAAACGTCACATCACATTTGACACACACAATAAGCTTCCTAATAGCTAAGCCTTTTAATCCGAATCATGGTGCTTTAGGGCATATTCCAAGGATGCATAGCCTGATTTTGTCTTCGTCGGTTTTGTTTCTAATTCCGATTCAGCGAAGTAATTTGCCTTTTTATCCATCTGAACTGGTAGAAGGGTCAGCTTTTAGTTGCCTCCGCAACTCGAGAATGATTTTATCCTTCTCTTCAAGTTGACCTGTTAAAGATGATATCTGTTCGTCCTAATTTACAATCGTCACCTTCTAAAGATAGTATAACTTTTCCCACTTCTAGATTGGGGTATCTTTAAAAAAGAATTTTTGGTCTTGCAAGTGCCAATTGGATCCCTCCAGGCATACAAGGTAAAGCTTTAGTTTGGCTTCCCTATTCATACAAAGGACAAAACATGGTCATTTATAAATCCTACCTTAGACAAATAATACCAGTTCGTGGCTCACATTAAAAGGTCTACCACGAATATATATGTGTATCGAAGGTAACCACAACAAGGACGCAGATTATCGAACACCACGCATATACTAGGATCAATAAGAAACAATTTTAAATCTCTCTTTAATTAACTTCCTATTCACTGCTTGGACAACCTAAGGGAAACATGCAACTCGCATAGATAATATGAGGGTCATATATAGAAAGATCTCCTTTAAACATGGGTGTAGCTTGTAAAATAGTATATGATATACACTAATTCATCAGGATAGAATAAAAATCCATAGCACCTTTCAAAATTACGTACTCAAACAAGACTGACTTTTGTCAAAGCACAAAAACAAGATTGGGAAGTTTAGACACAAGAAATGGTTTTATGCATCATATTAAGCTAAATATTGTTTTCCGCTATCTGTGATTTGTTGCAGGAAGCTCAAAATCCAAGACAATAGCACACGAAAAGTATGTAAGAAAATAAAACCATAGCTGAAATGACAAAACGTTAGGAAGTACATTGTAACTCCCCACCTCTATACCCACGTAAGCCGGGATCATTGCAAATAATGGTGCCAACTAACCCCAAGAATAAAGTTGTTGAGGAGTGACCATCTGTATGTTAGCTTTGATCGAATGTTAAATATGTCGGATAATGTGGTCTATCTTTTTAAATCTCATGAGGAATTCCGACACATCTAGTTCAAGTTCCAAATCTACTACACAGTGGCTATATATAATTCAGAAAGCAATATAAAATACATAACAATAAAGTCAGAGTCAGGCACAGATATTCATATTAGTGAAGGGGTAATGGACCATCAAAAGCATAGAAGAATAATCTGTAAGAAAAGATCAGGAACAAAGTAAAACCGAGAGCACAAGGGAAGTATCTGAAATGGCAAGCAACTGATACCATCATCAAAGAAGGTACCTCAGATCCGAAATGAGGAAAGAATACCGGTAGGGTAGTTCCGGCATGAAGGGTAACCAACAAGAAGTCATCCAAAAGCGGAAGCTGGCGAAGAAAATGTGACACCCCATGTCCGTTAATATAACTTATTAAGAGAATGAATTAAGTTTCGTGAAGCATTATTGGTAAACAGAAACAGAAACATCACAAGACATATTAAAATAGCAGCGGGATTAAAAACTTTTATTAATCATAAATTAAAACCTGGTTACACCATACGTCTTAAAACATAAAACCCAGTAGATCAAAAAAATTCTATTGTGCACTTAAAACATCAGAGTACAATAAAAGAAGAATATCCCCAAAATATAGTCATAATGGAAGAGATAAGAACTCGAGCAATACATTATGCAGCTCCAAACAAGAGGAAAGCAGAATCCTGATCAAGCTTGAGTATTTCCACCCGGAGAACCTAGGGGTTAGGGAGGGAGGTGGAACGGAAGAGAAAGAAGAGGAAACAAAATGGGTCAGACATAAAGTCTGGCGAGTTCAGTTACTTTTAGCATATAAATAAGTAAAAGTATCATGATAGGCATATAAAGTGGATAAGAGAAACAACAACATAAAAGGCAGGTACGACAAGGTAAACAGGACAAACATGATAGAGTATACTACGCTTCTCTAATGGTTTCTCTGCTCTCTGCACTAATACTAGTATAACAGATATGTAACCGGATTACATACTCCCTAATTGCTTTAACAGAAATAGGATGATCCCAACAGAAATATAAGGGTAATTTTAGGTGTACTCTAGTAATGGGTTTTAACCCAAATAGAATTAATCGGAACCTAAATAGAAATAACGGGTGTTAATCCAAACAGAAATACAGATACCCCACAGAAACAAACAGGACTAGATGTACCCGAATTACTACCCTTCCTCAATCGATTGACTCCCTATCCCATAAATACCCTATGTCGATCCCACAGTAGGGTGTATTACTTCCTAAAGTGGAAACCTACAGAAAGACACAGACCTTTTTACTAGAGCTACAGCGGCTTATTTTCCCAGATGCAGGTCGTACTCATGCACCCGCATGAGTCCGTTGGAATGCGCCAGTACACACCTCCTCCCAGATGAACCTCTTACAATCAGTTCAGCTAGCGTGCCCTGACCCCTACCTAGTGCAGGGTTCCCCTTTAATACCAGAATGGGTTACTGACTAATATGCGTCCCACACAACAGATGACACAAGCCAACCCTTACAGATTTTTTGTCCCCAACTAACTAGGATTTTGACAGGTTATGCCGAACATATTTAATAGATTCACATAACCGCTTACATATTTACGGGTTAAACTTTACAAGTTAACTGGTCCATATAACCCCAATAGATTTAACAGGTTAAGTTTTCAAAATTAACAGGTTCGTATAACCCCTACAGATTTAACAGGTTTACTAAACCCTACAGATTTAAAAGGTTTACTTAACCCCACTGAATTAACAGGTCTACTTAATCCCATAGATGTAACAGGCTTATTTAACCCCACTGATTTAACAGGCTTACTTAACCCCACCGATTTAACAGGCTTACTTAACCCCACATACCTAATAGGTTTACTTAACCCCACAAATTTAACAGGCTTATACAATCCTTATGGATTTAAATAGGTTAATTATTAGAAGTTCATTACCATACATTAATTTATGGTTATAATGCGCTAGACCTCCAACATTAAGTCTAACACTTGTGAATGCTGGATATGCCAGTCGGGTCCGGGCAGACTTCTTCCACAAGTCGGACTTAATCTCGTATCTTAGCACCGTCACATGTTTATGCACTTAGAGCCCTCACATTAGTTTGAAACTTATGGTTGTTGGATATGCCGACTGGGTCCGGGCAGACTTCCACCATAAGTGTAATCTAACCTCGTGTCTAAGCGCTGTTACAGTTTTCTAATTACAGTAATTCTAGGCATCTTCATTCATTAACAAGTATTCCTATTTCATTATAGGTTTTCATGCCCCTTTCCCAAGTCATATTCATCATGTGTTATATGCCCAAATTAAGATCTTTAATCACAGTTTGGCTTATGCCCCAAATCCATATTCATGCTTGCGATTCAAGTTCTGCCCCAAATTTTCCAATACAGGTTATGCCTCAATTTTAACGGATTAAACAAGCATCACAAATTCTTTACAGTTCCAATAACATGTTTCACTTAATCTTAAATTAAGCCTACAGACTATATCCTAAACCACAAGTCATAATTTACCATATAAATCATGCCCCAATTTTTAGTCCAACTTCATAATATAGTTTATGCCCCTATATCCCAATCGTGATTCAAAGTATAGGTTATGCCCCTAACTTACCATTTCCAATCATTCCTAATTTAACCCATTTTTGTTCGTACGCATATTTCAGCGATATCGGCCTAGGATCGAAAGTAGCCTAGCTATAAAAATAAAAAGGGAATGAGAGAGAGAAGGACAAAATAGGTATAAAACCAACAGTAACAGAAATGAGCATATGATAGCAGAAATAGGCATTTAAGAATAGATCTGATTAACAAATATAGGAATATAAGAATAGATCTGATGAACAAGTAATAACAGGACTGATTATGTATAGTGTCATGATCATAAACAGGCATGATGAGATCTAATCAGTGAATTGGTATACAAATATAACATATCTGATATGATTCCAATAGTCATAGGCTTAGATCTAGTTCGTAGGCATTTCAAGATTGCATTCTAATTATTTTTATCTAAAAAGAACATAGACTCATAGTGAATAGATCTAAGAGATAGAAGAATAGTTGCAGATGTTGAATCACATATCTCCAAACTTGAATAACTCGATTGCAGAGGAAGAAAAAGGTTTGATTCAATCTAGGCAGCGACAACATTTAGTTCTCCATTATTTTCATTGTGCAAAACATGAGAAATGAGGCAATATATAAAGCTGCCAGCCCCAAACCCTAATCTGCTACGTCTGCCCCGAGGGGGTCGACCCATGGGTTGACACCCCCTTGAGGGGTCGACCCATGGGCAGGACATTTCCGGCTCACCTCATTTCTGCGTGATTGAACTGGGACTAATGTTTGAATTTCTGTACTATGTATATATATACAAACTCTTTTTACGTGTATATAAACTTCAAACCTTAATAACTTCTTCATACGATGTCCGTTTTACGCAAACCAGATGTCTATTTTTACCAGAACTCTGAGATGAACACAATGGCTTAGTCCGTTTCCCTCAATTCTATATATTAAATTAATTATTCTTTAATTTATCATCTTTAGTGTTGTTAAAATTACGGGGTGTTACATTCTCCCTTACTCAAAGGATTTCGTCCCCGAAATCTCCAAGTTAAGAAGAATGTATGTCCTAACATCCTCATCCATCTATTCATCCACCAATCACAGGCATCCATTGTCCTTAAAGACTTCTAATGCTTATACGAACATATGCAAAGGTATGTGTATATGTCCCAATTCTAATGTGAAGATCAAGCAGCTTACTGATTCAATCGACCTCCTTAATGCAATGTATGTTAGTGTCATGAATCCAACATGTATGCAAATAATCCTATTATAACATGAAAGTTCTATATGTGTGCACAATCATCCATCCAATGCAGAATACATATGATGATACACTCATTTTCATCCATTAAAATAATAGAAATGCACACACATCTATATGCAGTATGAGAGTGATTGAGTCAATCTAATGCCTAATGTGTGTGTATATGCATCCACGAGCAACCACCAACACACACTTGCATCCACTTGCATCCATCACACATAACATGTCTCAAACACATGTTTGCAACCATGGTATTTCTATCTAAAGGTCGAAGATTCGATCGATAGGATACACACGAATGACAGAAGTAAGTACGAATAAAAGCTTGGAAAAAGAAGTTAAGAACACAGTCCAAAAAGGAAAGGGTATGAAGCACGATCCTTGTCTTCAGTCTCCCAAGTCGCATCCTCGTTGTCTTCTCCCCATTGCGCTTTTATTAACCTAACCTCTCTGTTACGTAGTTTCTTAACCTCTGATCCAAGTATACAGGTAGGAACTCGTCTAATTGTCGTCTCCCATTCTACCTCTACATCCGCAAGCATGTTCGGCTCAACTACCTCTGTTGTATCCACAACAAGAAAATGTTTAATTAATAGCAACCAGTATAGCACGAAAACATGACTTGCTATAATTAAGAGAGGCTAGTGTTTGTTCACATGAAACATAGCTTGATTAACCGCTCTCTTTATTGCCTAATACAAAATGTAGCGGGATAAAAATTTCATTTCCCTCCTTCGAACGTCACTTTTTCGTACTTTCCAAATTCCAGAAAGTTTTCCTGAATCTCATTTCTGTCTTCCTTTCCAAATTCCAAAAAAGTCTCCTTTATCCTCTCCTCTCCAATATACGCAAAGTCTCCAATCCACTCTGTGCTTGACTGAAATCAATGTCATGATTCATCCACAAGCTGGTACGCTCGAAGCTGTGAAACGCAAGATGCCGTGAATTTGGTATATTTTCCTTTTTTTATTTTAATTCCGAGTTTAATACGTGAATTAAAGTTTTCAATGCTAACTGTTTTATTCTGGGTTTAATTCTGAAACACAATACCGTTCCCTGTGTAATTCGTGTAATTTTAAAACCTAAATTTGCTGCTAGGTATACTTGTGTTGTTGCAATCAAGTGTAGGTTGCAATGAGTTGGTCTGATACTGTTTGGATATAATATTTCCTTTATTATTTTGCAGCTGTTAGGTTAAACTCCTATTATTGAAGCACAGATGCTTTTCTAGCCGCTGGTGTCAGTTTAAAACCTAAATTTATTGGCTTCTTCTGTTTACTTGTATTTTTTTCTTTTTGTTTCATGGCTTTTTGGTTAAACTCTTGTCATTTAAGCACAGAGGTTTTTGTCCAGCCGATGATACCCGAATATCACGGATTAAAAATGATATCATCGAAACCATAAAACTTAATTGTGTATAATGCATCATAGTGTGAAAACAATAAGCACATATGCATTATAGTCTGAAAACAATAAGCACGTAATGACAGTATTCCATATGTATTTACAAAAATAACAGTTAATTGGTTGAAATTGCTTTGATACTTCATGTGCTCCATTGTTATATTTATCCATTGAATCTAGTGACATGCCATTTTAAGAAGTTAAACCCATCTTTCCAATAGGAAAATCCTACATATCTTGTCATCTCTTTCGATAATCTCTTTCATTTATTTTTATTCAAGAGAGAAGTTAGCCAAAATGTATTTGGTTACAGAGATATGTTTGTGGTTTGAGTTCTTTTTCCAAGAAAAGCATTTGGGAGACATGTATCTTAGTTGAGCAGTTATGTTCTTCAATCGGTATATCCTTTTATTAATTTTTCATTCTTTTCCCAGGATTGTTTCCTCATTTTTAAGCGTTTACTTTTGTTGTTAATTTGTGAAGGAAGGAGGATTGAAGTTGAAGTGAGGGTGTGATTACTAGACTTGCATGAGAGTTGCGAGTTTAGATTGTTGTATGTTGGTATGCTATTTTGATTGAAGGTTGCAGAGGCACGTTTTGATATCTTAAAATGCCTTATTTTATTGCACAACTGTAAAATGCCTTATTTTCATGTTTATGCACACATTCATTGAATTCAATTATGGATTATAGTAAGTTAAGAATGTAGTTCTAGTTTGGCAAGAGTAAACCTGAATTATTTTCCTTTTGTTTGGGTTTGGGCGATGTATGTCACACTATAGTTTATATTGTCTTAACAATAAGATTGTGCTTTAGAGGCTTCCATGGTATGTGTAATGGTTTTTCACGTAATTGTATTTCAAATTGGCTGGCTAGTTCGTAACCAAGAAAAATGCATGCATATTTTTAAGAAAGAATATTTCTATATAGACATGTTCTTTTGTATGATTACTGCTGGTATTTTTTGTGCAAACTAACTTCTGGATTATACAATTAAAGAAAACTATACTTAGTGGCAGTCGTCGGTTTAACATGATTTTTTTACCCAACATGGAATATCTAGAAATTCATTTCAAATGTGTGTAAAATATGCTAAAAGTAAAACTGGCAACCATAATAGATAATACTGGTTATGTCATCCAAACCAAAGTATGAATGAACTGAATGGAACTGCTAAATCTGGATCCATGTATGAATAATACCACTTGAGAGCTTTTTGTATATAAGTATTTGTATATTGTTTTGATATCCTTTTCAGGGATCCTTATTTATTAGGTTGCAATCAGTGGGAGTAAAGTTTAGCTTCCTTACTGCTGAAAGAAAACTGATACAAATGATCACCAATTTTATTTACAAGATAGTAAGCTATTAAAATAGGTAAGGTACCTACATTAGTTAATACATGCACATGTTGTTTGTATACTTTGCTTCCTAAGTTCCATGTTACTTGCTACATGTTTACAGTGTCTCTTTCAGTAAGGTACCATGCAAAAGTTTTACTTAATTGCATTAATGACAGGGAATTAGTCATCGAACATGAGAAATTCAAGCGATTGAAAAATATTACCACTTGGTTATGTCTGGTTTTCAATGTGCTTTGTTTTATTTGGTTTTCATATTTTTTATTAGCTGATTGAATAATACAAGCGTGCTTCTCTTGTATTTAAGAATATGAAGTTATCAATAACCACTTTTTGCTACAGTAATGAATCTATTATTTTACTTAAGTATTTGCCTACAAATTGCAAATGCAGTTTCATCCATTTATGCATGTAAATCGTATGTTTAAAAGAATTTTGTCTCAGTCTTTGTGCCATATGGTAACAATTTTTCTTAAATACAATGTTAGCATTCGGTTTTGTCATACACTTGTAGTTTCATCCACTTTATCATACTTGCCTAGTTGCTAAATTTATTGCTTTCAAATGCTGCATATGACAGTGTTATTTCCTGGTAGTTTAACTTTTAGGTAATAGTACTTTCTCTACCAGTTTTTATTATATAAGTGCAGAATAATATAGTTTTACTTGCTAACAGGGGTATTGTACATAACTAATTTAAGAAATACCTAAAAGTAATTGTGCATCTGACTGTAAATGTGAATTAAAGCATAAGTTCCTCTGACTGTAAATATGAATCAGAGCATAGCTAAAAGTAAATGTGCTATAGGTTAGTTGAAATTCACCAAATATTAATAATTGTCACATCTCATACAAAAAATTACCTAACACCAAAATTTCTTATTATTCTACATGATAGAGGATCATGAACTACAGAATAATCAAGGATTGACAGTGCTCCCAGTTGACGATAATTTAACCTACTTATGGATTTTGAAGTAAAGCCGATTTTGTGCAGATACAGTGGTTTGTGTTCTATGATTTTTGTTTTATGTTTAACTTTTTGATGTTAAAAGATTGATTTCTCATTGTGTTATAGGTCTGGGTTTCTTATATTTTCCTAGTTAAACTGATCTTTATCCATGATCAAAATTATGGTTTTGAGATAGTTTAGTTTTCTCCAGGAATTTGTGTTGAATGTTTTTTTTCCTCTCTCTTGGCATATGAGTGGAATTAAATATGGAATGTTTTTGTAATTTTTTACAGCGACTTCAACAAATTTAGCAATTGAAGCCTTGAATATATCGAGACAGCACAAAAACAATTTTGATGTTATTGTTACTAATGTTGATATGCTTAGTTCAACATGGATGGATTTCGTAATTTTGCATATCGCACTTGTTCACCTAATTGAACAAAGCATGATACACCCAACTTTTTCCCTTTTATTATTTCCATTTATTATTTTCACAATTTACAGCTTTAATTATAATTTTGGATATTTCTTCAAATCTTTCATTATTCGCTACATATTTAATTTTGGAAACTATTCACATCATTTTTTTTTTATGGCACATCCATTAACTCCTTCCTAATGGACCATTTTCAGTTTTTGATGATAAAAGAAAGTTAAATTCCTTCACTTTATTCCATTAAAAACAGAGTAAGGGGATTGAAAAGGGATGAGAAGAATTGATGATGCTCCGATAATGGAAGATGAAAGTTCTATTTTTTTAATCAAAGTCGTAGTTGTGGTTGAAAAATGTCTTGCCGCTAGCGAGACAACAGAGTCGAACTGGATTGCATCATATTTGAATGCTGCACTTCTTAGTGCTATGCAGCAGGTATTATTTATTTTGTTTATTTGCCGTTGGTTTCTAATTTTTTCTATTAATAGTTCAATTAGATATTTCAAACAAATAAGTTTAAGGTTCTTATCATTCATTTATTGATCATTTCTTTGACTGGTCACCTAAAACTTTATAAGCAAAGTTTAGGCAAAAGATTGCTAAGTTTTGTGGACTAAGTTGAGTTTATTTCATTGATCGAATATGACGGCACTTACATGTACCTGAGTTTGTAAACAAAAATCTAGCATTAGAGGTATAGCTAACAATATAAATTATAATATATATACATAATATCAATTCAGAATATGTATTGTATTGCCAAATGTATATGCATTGATCCTAAAGCTCCATGTTTTAATTTGCAGGCTTGAAAAAATTGATGGCTTTAATATTTTTGGCAGATAGGTGTATATGTAAATTAAAACTTGGAATGCATTATATCATAAAATTAAAATTTGAAACAGAAAGTGTAGGAAAAAAATTGGCAAATGGCAAAAGATCAGGAAGTGTGAAAGAAAAGTGAAGAAAACCATATTTTCAGACTTTATAGCAGGAAGGGAGTGACATTACATATCCTATTCTGTTTTGAGTTGCTTTATAAGCGAACAGTACAAAGTAATTTTCGAAGATAAAATGGATGCTGACTTCATTCAGGTACAAATATGTTAAACTTTTGCTCCTCATTCATCTTTCAATATTATTTTCCCCTTTCTTGGGCCTTAAGCCTGTGCATGAGGATTCGATTCATTCATAATATGCTCAACCAAGTTTTGTCACACACGGTCCTAAGACTCTTAACTGGTTTTGGAAAATGCAAACGATGATATACTTCGTTATACGCACGCGCACACACACATACATACACACATATACACACATTTTCTTATTCAAGAAGTGAAATCAAGTTGGATTAGCTAGTTTTTTAAGTCACACATTTTCTTATGAGTTCTCGAAATATATTTTGTTTCTTAATTTCACTCAGAGTGCTTTCCTAGCTTTTTTACATGTATAAATTCAGAAGGCTATGCTTAAAAACATGTGTGCTTTCTCACATTTTCCATCTTTAAAATCAGCACGGACAGATCATCTAAACTAAATGAAAACTGAAAAAGCATTTTAGTAAAGCCGATCACATAGAGTGCCACTTTGGTTTATCAGTTGTGGCTGATTTAGCGTTTTTCTTCTTTCGATGTAAATTTCATAAAAATATTTGTATCTAAAACCGTACTTGTATACAGGCAACCTCTGGTGCAAATAGCGTATCCTAAAAAGCTGGAGTTGCATCATTAGGATTAGGTTGTGCTAGTGGTAAAGTTGTTGCAAACATGGTCAAAGCATTCCGAGAGTGCCGGGACTTCCTTGTCAAAAGCTTCAAGGAAGTTGAAGATGTAAAAAATATCAAAACCCCTGGTAAATTTCTCGTTTATATTATTTTCTTACATATAAAAACTTATAAACTGCTAATAAATTATGTTTATGCTTCTGCAGGATGTATTCTACTTTTTCATGGACTTCAGTTCCCACTATGAATCAGAAGCAGCAGGATTTGGGGCTATAGATGGTTTAGAGTCTCTTTGTTAATCCCTCTTAGATAAAGGACAGGTAAACATAATGATTTTATCTTCATGTTATGGATTTTTTTGAATTTTTATATATTTTTCGAAACTTATTACACAGTTAAGACCATATTGAAAGCACGGTTTAATTATAGGAAGCTGTAATGTCTATGGAAATCAGAACTAGGTATAATGTTTCATAGTTGAGAAATCGTGTTCTTTTTCCTCCCTGGTTGCCCTTGTTCTTGGAGCTGCATTTGGAAATGACACATGCACCAAGATTTCTTCCGCAACATCATTATCAAAGTTAGAAGACGCGGTCACAAAGATAAAAGAAACCATGTTGCTTATCAAACCTCTGATCCCCGTCTAATAATCCTATCAACAAAATTATAAAAACAAATATAGTGGGTAATCACAGGTTTGTTACTTACCATCTTTTCTTTTCCAAAACCACAAGTAGAGAAGTTCAATTGGCGATTCAGAGACTCCAACAGACCCTAGCAGTGCCGCCAACTTTAATAATGGACGCAGCAGTGAACAACCAATAGCAGCCGATAGGTGCTTTAATTTGAATTCGATTTCGACATGTGATGGAGGGCGTTGGGTATGGACCAGGTGGGGATAAAGGCAGCAGACAACAGTGCAACAGAGCAGTTGTCGGTAAATCGATCATCTCCGTTTTTGGACAGTGGGAAATGTGTGCTGTCATTTTTTAGTAATTAGCCTCTGTAAATTCTAAGTTTTAAATTTATAATTAACATTTAACATCTTATCAATAGTAGAAAAAAAATATCTGAGGATACTGATATAACTAGCACTATAATAAGCCCTTTCATATATGCTCC
The DNA here is from genome assembly GCA_030737875.1 of Allium sativum. Taxonomy (NCBI): domain Eukaryota; kingdom Viridiplantae; phylum Streptophyta; class Magnoliopsida; order Asparagales; family Amaryllidaceae; genus Allium; species Allium sativum. The sequence goes on along the minus strand of CM060923.1, from coordinate 531,999,180 downwards.
TTGTATATATTATCTTTGCGGTGAACCTAAGTACTGCAAGCTATTCTTTGCCGCAGTCACTTAGCATTTATTATATGCTACATGGTAATAATAATATCATATGAACACGAAATATGAGATTAGAACACAGATAATTTTGTTTAGATATATTTTCTAATTCCGTTTTTACAAATGTGAAAAAAAGATTCTTTTCTTCATCTTCTTTTGAGTTTGGTTGGTTCGCATCTACAATACTCTATCTCTATCCTTGGTGAAGTATTTACATGTGATTAGGTGGTTATTCGTCCATAAGATAGATATCATAATTATGTATCCATGCATGTTTTGTTCCTCTGTTTTGTGTTTTTTGAAGTTTAATATGTTTAGGTATTATTTCTAAAAATATTTCACTATTGTACAACCAACTATAAGAGAACATTTCACTAGCAGTAGACGCTTTTATTTTGTTAATTCTACTTACAGGATATTATATTTATGTAACTTTTTAATAAAACAAGTGCTGGTATATATTCTTATTTTAGTTATCCTTCATAATGCATGAATCACACAGTTTTAGTATATATCCACTTTATCCTCAATTTTTGGCACTAACCAATACATGTCAACTCTTTTATGTCTTGCCATTCAGTTTATTTTCTGGAAACTTTTAAATACTTGATTTTGATGTATTAACTGCATCGAATTTGGGCTTATTATGATGTCCAGATATGAACTATGATTGTAATGCAAACTAGATGCCACATTCTTCGTCAGCTCCTAATCTTAAAGCAAAATAAGCTGAGAATGGAACCGATAAAGTGCTGGTCAAAAAAATTCCATCTGCATTGGAGAACGATGAGGGGAAGTATGCAACTTTTATGTCTGTGTCTAGTGAGTACAGCTTAGGTAAAATAAATGCATGGGAATTTTTGTCATACATAGAGCAGTTTGGACTTTTGAACTTAGTGTTCTTCCTTGGGGGTTGTATACTGAAAAGGAGAAGAAATTTGATCTTCTCTTCGATGCATATGATGCAAAAATATTCATAACTTATTCTTAGTAATATAAGCAGTAAATTGTCTGCTAACTTATATATATATTCAGGGCTGGATAATTTTCCATTTTACCGGTTTTCCAGCATTTTCCTTCCATCTATTTCCAAAAAATCTACTTCCGTGTTTTTCCATTCAAATCTGCTAGGAGGGAATTCTTTTCGGATTTTTGTGGAAAGAAGTGTCCGAGGCAGTTTGTTCCTAAAAGGATTGGTTGCGTTGACAGTGGGGATGGGATCTTACATGTTTGGGTAGGATTTGATAAAGATGTGGATGACTTGACATTCAACCAAGTTCTGGGTTTGGAAGGTATTTATTTATTTATTAGTATAACTACTATTATTTTGGGCTGCATTAGTTACCCATCATGTTTAATTATGTTTGGAATGTTCTCTAAATTTACTGTTGGGTCGTGGCATTCATGATCCACATATTATGTTTTCACGACATATTTTTACCTACATATTGTGATTACCATCAATAATTCAATAAGATTGAAGACTACGTGCAGGTGTAGGGCTTAAACATAATGGTAAAAAGTCCTTTTTTAACCTAGGTAAACCTAGGAATAAAACATAAAATTGTTAGAAATGTAAAGTGAGTGTGATACAAAAATTAATCCATTTGAATTTTATTGCCTAGTTTAAATCCTAGTTATGTATTAAATGTCAGGAATCCTTACCTTTAGGTAAACGAGCAATGAGACATTGATTCCTTGCCTTTTTTCATAAATGTGCCATGAAATGACAGGAGTCATTGATTCCTTACTCCATTAAATATGTACACAAATATGAAAATGTGTTTTTGCATCATGGCACATGAAATAGTTACATATATGAATATTTTTTCCCTTACATGCTCTTGCTTTATTTACTTGCATGAAGAATTGATTTCCTGCTTTATTTACTTTTGCAGCACTTACATAAGAATCCTCTGTCCTTCTAGCTTGTTTTTATAAGATTATACCTGTTATTTAATGAAGAAGAACGTTACTTTTTATATAACATGTAATGAGTCATATCTTTTTATATGTGCAGTAAGTCATTAGTGCCTTGCCTTTTTTGCATAAACTGCCATGGCTCATTCATTCCTTAATGTGTATGTAAACGTTGGGAATCATTGATTCCTTACTCCACAAAATATGCATAAAAATATGAAAATGGCCTGAAAATATGTTTCTTGCATCATGCCACATCAAACAGTTACATGTAGGAATATTGTAAATTAACAAACAAACAAAAAAGTTTTATATTACTATTTGTATACCAGAAAAAGGTTGTACTATCATGTGTGTTGCAGGGTATCACATAAACGGGGACCGATGATGGAGCAGCAATGCAATGTTAACATGAGAGTATGGTGGTGGGAAAAGATTAAGGAGACGTGAAATGTAACGTGAAAACCAGAAAATGAGATGTCAAAAACCATAAAATGTGAATTTTTCTTCTATAAGCTTTTGTAATATGGATCACTTGTCTTAATTTTCTACAGCAGCTGTTTTACTGTCTCTTATACTGACTGACGTTGCACTATTCCCTAGGTAATGGTACTAAAGACATTTTGGTGTACCTGGGAATGGTTCTTTGATGGTAAGGGTCTTTAGGTTTTACTATGTACTTAATTTGCTCTAAGCCTCCATTATCATTACACTTTGTTCCATGCATTAATATCCATTTGATGACGCAGGTTACCAGTATAAAAGCAATTGGAATTGCGGTCAAGTTAACTACAGTATTCATAATTTTGAAACAGACCACTTAACATATGGGTAGCTGAAGAGAAATACTAACAAAGGGGGTATCATAAAGTGAGGACGAATCTGAAAAATTGGTTAAAGCTTCACTGAATAGTTGTAATTTTTGGGTAAACTTCAGGCCTTTTCTGGAAAAGTTGGTGGCAGACTATGGGAGGTACTAAATATATAGATTTTTTCCCCTCTTTTGGTTAATTAATGTTTTCAGGTTACTTATATAATAAGTAAGCACTCATTAATGTTTTGAGTAATTTTTATAAAATTAACTAAGTTAATTTAATTAGTTTATGTAAATGAACTAAGTTTATGTATATTGAAAACCCATTTATGTATGCACATCTGGCAGAACGTCAAATTAGGGGTGAGCATTCGGTTGGTTTTAAGGTAAAGGGGCTCAAATCGAATTGAAACCGAAATTTTTTCAAACCGATCCGAACCAAACTAAATTAATTTCGATTAATTTGGCCGGTAACCAATTTAACCAAACTGAAAGGATATGCTATTATTTAAATTATGATTTCACTGAAAATAAACATAAATTCATGTTTGGGGAAATTTTATATAGTAAATATTATGTCTATAATGAAATTTGACAAATTTGCAACACAAGCCTTTGTATGTTATCACTAAACTAATTATTTAAAATGCTACAACACTGTTAAATTAGATAATAAGTTAAAAGTTTGGTTAATTTGGTTAAACCAATAACCAAAAATATATATTTTACAAACCGATTTAGTTTTAAAACCAAACCGAACGAAATAAACCGGTTGGGTCGATTATTTCGGTTTGAACCGAATATTGCTCACCCCTACATCAAATTGCCTCTACAATATGCATATATTAGCTGTCACTTTTGAGTATTTTTTTTGTTTGCTACAATTACTTTCCTTCATAATTTTCTATTCATAATGGTTTATGTTTACATTTTGACTAAGATGTATGTTTTTTTGACAGGTGTTGTATGATGCTCTAGGTTTGCGCTATGATGAAAGGCATGAAAAAATATGTTACACTCATTCTTCTTCAAATGTATTTTGCTTCGATGTTCATGCATCTTTACTTTTACTATGTATCATTCTGGTTAGCTACGATTGTATAGATTGTTCTATTTAGCATGTATTGTTTTGGTAAGTAACGATTGTATGACATACTTTTGATCATAAATATTTATTAGTTTAATATTGTGTATGAAATACTTTTAATAATGGCTATAACATTATACTAGTGCACCAAAAATATTCTATAATGATTAAAAAACTTCCATGGCAAGTAAATAATGCTATAAAATACTAAATTAAACTTTCTATAGCATTTTTATAGCGTTTAGAGTTGCTTTAATAATTAGGATATGAAATTTTTATAGCATCTCTAGTTGTTATAATAATCAGGTAATATTTATCTATAGCGTTTATAGTTGCTATAAATACCAATTTACTGATGTCATAAATATTAGTAGCCTAAACCATAACTCAGTGTAAAAGTAGCAATAAATGCTATAGATAGGAATTTTTATGTTATAGGTCGTCCATTTAATAGCATTTCTGAAATGCTATAAGTAACACCATTTATAGCATGTTTTTTATAGCGATTATTACTTTGCTATTACAAATCCCTTACATATTACAACATGTTGATATACGATGTTTATAAAAACGGCATCGTATCCTTTCATAGCGTTTTTTAAACACTATAAAAAGGCCTTTTTCTTGTAGCGATCGTGCAAACACTTCCATAAATAAGAAATGAGGAAAGACATCATGAATATCCACACATATGCAAAGTGAAATGTACGCCTTAGTTATGAATACCACTGGAGCACCCCATTCAGATATGCTTCGCCTAATAAACCCTTTCTCAAGCAGCTCCCCTACTTGCTTGCTAAGCTCCCTCCTTTCTCTTGGAGTTATATGGCGCACAGGTAATGCAACTGGCTTTGCATTATCCACCCAGCATATATGGAAATCAATCTCGTGCCTCGGGGGTAAGCCCCGAACCTCATCAAAAGCATCAGGATAACCATAGACTACTAGTACCAATAGCAGATCATCAATAGATGCATCAAGTGACTCTAGGAAACTAAGCATGATAGACCCCTTAGGGTCATAAGAAATCTTGAGGGTCCTCCCATGGCAAGCCAAAAATTCTAATGACCCTCCTCTCACAATCCAAAATGGCACCATACATGGCTAGCCAATCCATCCTTAGAGTCAGACAGTATCCCATAAAACCAAGCACATATGCGTCGCATTCAAACTCGATGCCTAACACAAATATTCTCAAACTCCGACAAATCATAGACAGACACTACGACAAAAATACTCTATTACAACGTCCATTTTACAACGGGCATTTTCTGTCTGTTGTAATAAAATGCTATTACAACGGTTATTTCTTGACCATTGTAATAGATGTCATGTACAATGCCCTTTTTACAACAGGCAAAGATTGCACGTTGTAATAGATTGCTATTACAACGGTCAATAAAAGCCCGTTGTAATAGATATCAATTTTACAACCTTCACAGAATGCCCGTTGTAATAGATATCTAATTTACAACGGTCACATAATGCCCATTGTAAGTGGTGTCAACTTTACAACCGGAAATGCCCGTTGTAATATGTGCTAATTTTACAATGATCATAAAATGTGTCTGTTTTAACTGGTACCAATTTTACAATAATCATAAAATATCTGTTACAAATTTTGGACAATCAATAATTAATAATTACAATACTTTCCTAAAATTAATATTGATTATTTTTATTATTATTTATTAATTAATCATTAATAATATTATATTAATCTTATGTTACTAATTACTAACTATTATATTATTTATTAATATTTAATAATTAATCATTTATAACTTATAATCATTAATGATTATGAATAAATAGTCATTAATTACCAATTATTGTATATAATTAGTATTCTAATAGGCTTAATTTTACTTTCGAGTTATCAATAAGTAATGTCAAGTAATTAGTATCAAATATATAATAATTTATAATTAAAAATAAATATTAATAATTTATAACTAACAATAATATTAATAATATTACTATTAAAAATTAAAAATTAATAGACTTAGTTTTACTTTCAGAAGTAATAATTGTATAATACTGATATTGGATGGTAGATTTCGATTTTTTATTTTTGAAATTTGGACGCAAATCAAATATTTGTCAATTATAATCGAAATGCTACAACATTTTTTTGCCTGTTATAATACAAATGTAATTTTAACAATTCTTCTTTTTAATTAGTTGTGATAGATTCTTATTATAACCTATACAGATGTTAATATTTAAAAACTATTTTTTTTTGTTAGTTGTAACACCTTTACAACCTTTTATTATGGCTGTAAACCAAATTTCTTTGGCTCCAAAATGAAATTTCCTGTTGGCTCCAAAACCAATTTTTTGGCTCTAGATTTGTTTATTGGCGTAAAATCACCGCTCACTTTCCACTCCTCCTTGGTAACTCCAATCCACTGTCTATCTCCAAAACATTTTTACACCAAACCCAAACCTGATAAGAACCCCAACATCGAACGCAGCTCCATCCCTTCGTGAGCACCACAACGAAATTAGTAACATTTTTACAATGGACTAAAAATGCTCGTTGTAATAGGTGACAAACAATAATTGATAGCTACGGTTAATAATTAACATTAAATTATAATTAATAATATGAAGTAACATTTAATAATTATTTTTTACTAATTAATAATAAAGATTAATTAATTAAGGAAAACAAATAAATAATAATATATACTTAATATTAAATAATTTATAATTAGTAATTTATTATAAGTGAAAATTTATAAATAATAATATTTCATTTCAGCGTTTTTTAGAAAAGGATAAAAATACAATTTTGTTCTCTGATTTGAGAGTTCTAACTCCGAGCATACTTGGACACATGTATGGAATCATAATTTGCAAGCAAGAACAATTTAGCAAGCCAACTAATCGTATTAGATTTTATATATTTTATTCGTCCTAATCTCATCGAAATATATCCATATTATAAAAATAATTGTAACGAACTAGTTTTTCGACTCTTTAATATATGAATTTATTTTAAAATTGGTAATTTAGAAAATTTATATTTGGTTTTATTTGAAATCTAATCTGGTATATTTCGGGAGAAATATATTTTGTAAGTGAAATTTAAATTTTATTTGAATTAAATGTTTCGTTAATTTAATGTTAGTAATATTTTAAAATTTAAGTTGTTTGATATATTTTGTTGAGAAATTTTATTTTGAAATTGTTATTTAACTTGAAAACTTATGATATAATCTATTTAATTTGAATTTGATTTTTTTTTTCATTTTGGAATTTCTTTAGGAATTATATATAAATAATTTTATACAGTTGAATTTTGGTCTTTGCAAATATATTGGAGTGTATTTGAAATAAATAAATACCACTTTGTATTTGTATACATAGTATTATAAATATTATTTATGCTTGAAAAATAATTGTTTTATTTAATTTTTGACACTTGTTCTTATTTCTGAGATTTTTGACACTTGGTCGTATTGTGCTGAGTTTCTAATGTGTGTCCTGGCTTCCTTTATCACCATGTCCGTGTACTCTCCGCTTTCTTTTATATTCCCATCCCTCTTCATTTTAGTTAGCAGCCGAATCCCCTTTCCAAAAAAAAATCAGAAAACCAATATCTTTCCCCAAATCAAAGAACAATGTAAATCGAAAATCATGGCCGATTAACTTTTCTGTCCTTCAGCTCGTCGGCGTAGCGATGCCGCTCCCTCCTCCTCAGATCGTACCCGCGCCGGCCATTCTCTGTTCCACCACCGGCACCCAATCGACCTTCTCGAAATCGAAATTGCAACACCTCCAAACCCTACATCGATCCATGGCTATCGCACCCTTTCAAACCCCTAGCCACCGTATGCGAGCCTCGCCCTTAGCCCCTTCATCTGCATCTCCACCGTCGACTCAGGCTGTAGCCATCCGCTGAGCCACCGTGAAGCACCGTGTCGCCACCTTTTCTTCCACCCGCGCTTCTGTCCTTCGCTGTAAGTGAGCTTCAGCTCATGATTCGCTTTTGGTTTCAAGTGTTTACAACCTCAATATCATGCTGAAATAAAATTTATGTTTGATTGTTGATTTTCTTGCGTGGTTTGGTTTTGCACTGTGCTTTGGGCTATACCTTACTGTCATCTTCCCTCGTACTGCAGTGGCCATAACATGTAGTCGTTCAAATACTTGGTTGTCTTGTGACCTTAGTTGTGTGTCGATTCGAAGTTGATGTTTTACCCTTTCTCATGTTGTTATTTTAATAACCTGAGATTATTATTTAGCAAATTCATGGACTTATTTAATTGATGCATGTTCACCTTACATGCCTGGTTCTCCCATTTCCTGTAAATCCAACCCCATCATGAAAACCAAACCAAGTTACTGGCCATGTTTATGCTTGGACCTGAGACCATTCCATTTTATATTTGTCTGATTATATGCTGTTTGGTCTGGAGCGTTGCTGGCCTTGGCCTTTTGTTGTTTCTGTTGTCAACTAAGAACCTGTCATCGCATAGACGATTCAGTTTGAAGTTGTATTTTATTCTGCATGCCTCAACATGTGAACTATTTGGTTGTGTTCCACTTTGGAAATTGTTGTTTACCACTAGTCTGTGCATGCCATGAATTAAAATAGAGTCGTAAAAGGGTCTTAACATTTTAGCATACAATTTGAGGTGAGATTTCATTTGTAGGCAAGTCGGTATCATCGAAATCTAAATGTCTATTTGGTTTATCTAACCGTTAGCTTCCCAGTAACTTAACAATCAGTTCACTATATTTTCAGTAACAAGCTTGAAATGTGAGAACAGAACAATTGTGTATGATAAAATAACTTCATCTAGTTGCTGTTGCCAGCAAAATTTTATACCAATAATAATTTGTTGAACATGGAGCATAAAACAGTCAATGGACAATTTATATTTGATCTTTAACCTGGCTCCATTGATATGCACTGGAGTATGTATTTGAAATTTTTTTTTTACAAGTGTTTACCATGACCATTTAATGTATTGCGTTGCTGATCAACATGCACAAGCATTTTGACATACATTTTGTTACTATTATCCTTGTTAAGACAATTTGTTTTATTTTAGTATCCGCACTAAATGCCTAATATGTTTCCTGTATGTGCGTGACATTTATTCATGTATGATATCAGTATAAAAGTGACATGTGAAATTAGACCCGGTCATGTTGCTTACGTTGTGGCTGCTACTTTGCCATCCTATTTGGTAAACTTTCACCTATAGATGTAAGGGAATATATGTTCATTTCTTGGCCATGTGATAATACATGGGTTGAAAAGAAAAATCTTTCTTTAGCCTACTGCTAGTTCTTGTAGTTGCTGCTATTAGCCTACATGTTGTATGAACCAATTTGTTGTTTATTTATATAAGGCCTTGAAAATGTTATATTTGGATTTCCGAAGTAACTATATATATACATTATTAGCACATGCAGTACCTTTTGACTTAAAATATATGTGGCATTTTGTCATGAACCAAATAATTAAAAAAAAATTATGTTAGGATTAAAATATATATGGCATTTTAACGCTTGGGGTGTTACTTTACAACTTAGTGCAGTGGCTTTTGAGGCGACCGGGTTGGTTTTAACTCAGATCTTGCTCACTAGCAAGGGAATAAGTTTGAATCCCATAACTAGTTTGAACTATGTTTCACCATGCTGCTTTGCCTTCTTATTTGTGCCTTGGATGGTTGTGCAGATGCCTATTTTGAAGAGTGCGAGTTTGTTCCATTTTGATTTCTTGATATTTAGGACGAATCCATTGTATTCTTATGCATTGAACTTGGCTGTGTTTTTGCTTGTTGGGAAGACGTCTACATTGACCATGAATGTGGATGGGGTTGTCAACAATTGGTTGGTGATTGCATTTTCGTGGTATGTGATTAGGGATGCTGTTACAATTAAGGTTGATGAGGTGTCCGACACGCTTTTGGAGGAGTGGGAAAGGGAGATGCATCCTAGGAAGAATGATTCTCAAGCGTACATTTTTTCCAAATGCTGGTATGCGTTGATTCATCATATAGTAAGTTATGAGTTGTTTTGTTTCCGAAGATTTACTCTTTTATGAAATAATCATACGTAGAATACTTGAGTTTTTATGTTAGCTGAGTGCACCTTCTAGACTAGAAACCTGATTATGTTCTTGTTCATGGATTAAAAAAAACCATTCTGTATTGATCAAAACAAAGTATGTTCGTTAATTACTTGGATCTAAATTAACTATCTTAGCGGTTTCCTATAGGAGAGTATGTGTTTATAATAAAGCTATCTTAGCAGTTCACATGGGTTTCCAAGAAACTGAAATTTGTTTGGAGAACCGTGAAATAGAAATAAAGGATATAGTAATATGTACGGTTACTATATATGGTGCGTTTAGGCTAAAGTGATTCCTTTGGTCATTTTATTTGCACTGTGTGTTTGAAAGAATGGAAATGATGTCTTAGTATTGCTACCGTACTTAAGTTTATGGTCCTTAATTAAATTATGCTTATCTGTTACATCTATTTGCATTACATCAGTCTATACAGCATTAGAATTTGAGGCTGTATTATTTTGAGGAATGAACCATCACCTTTTGAAGAATGAACCGTGTAGTAGGCCAATATGAGTATTGAATAAATATTTATTAGTGTTTGCCTTATTTCTGAAACAATCAGGTGTATTATAACCTCTTATTTTGTTATATTTTTAACACATCAATTATAACTTTTTATTTTGTATTGAATTCTTTGGTCCGAAATGGCTTTTCTTTAAACTGCTGTGATGTCAAAACTTGTGTTTGCATTTTCTTTAATTTTACTTATTAGCCAACCTGCAGGTTTGTCAATCAAAGTTAATTAATTTCTTTAAACGTGAAACGTATAGTCTACAGTTTATTATCTTGAGAATGATTAAGAATCCTCCTTGCAAATAGAGTTACTGGTAGGCATAACATGCACTAGGATTTGATTTAGTCAGATTTTTACTTAAAGCATGATCTTCTCTTTTATTTGATTCTTAGATATAAAATACAACAAATGAATATTGAGTTCTATGTTACTTGTTACATTATTGTTACTATAAAAAAAGCCTCTACTTGATATGATATGTGTTTTATATACAGTATCGTACTTTAATATATTTTAATTAGTTTGTATATTCAATCTTATATTGACATTTCTACCAACTAGATTAGAGATGGGGATCAAATACTAAAAAGGCTCAAATTTGGGTCTGTTGTCAGAACTGAGCACCCATTAAGATGCCATTTTAATACTAACGTGTACATACTCCAGGAAGGTTTTTTATTTGCTCATTGTACAACATGCAAGGCTCCTTACTACTTGAGAGTTCATGGCCATGCAGATAGAAAATGGAGAACATTGAAGTTCAGATTTTTTGTGACCCGTGATATATTAGTATCTTTGGTGCTGTTCAACTTGTAAGTCTGTTGTAGCTTATTTTGTTCTTCAGTTTTATTTCAACTATGTATCATTTTCTGTACTGTGTATTTTAATACCCATGTATTTTCTCCATAGGTTGTTATTTCTTTCCTGTCCTATCTGGTTTATGTGCTTGATCGTCATCGACAATATGGTTTGAGATATGCTTGGGTATTCGATAGTGGCATAAGCTTTTACTACATATGCGGTAAACCTTTAACTATCATCACATTCACATGCACATGGTTTATATGAACGTATTTATTATCAAGTTAAATGCAGTACCGTTTCTACTATTAATGTTTAGATTAAGTTTGTTTCGGAAACTTGAATAGGCTTATGTGTCATCCTTTTTTCTGCACAAGGACATTAATATGAGAATCCTAAAAGTAATTTTGGAATTTCTGGAACTGTGCATGAATTTCCTATCACTTCACTGAAGTAAATTTGTTTGGTGTAGGTTACAAAGGTTTTTTCCTTTATTTATTTTTCCTTCTCATGTTTTATATTTTTGTGTGTATAGAGCATGTAGATTTTAGTTATATTCTAATTCCTTTGTAGGGAGCTTGCAATTTCTTTAAAATCTTAGAGAATTAAGGTCACGCTTGTATGCTGTTAAGAAGCACGCGCTGAATTCCTAATATATACTCTGGGTAAATCATGGTTTAATATTGACAACTATCTATTGTGAAGTTCTAGCATGTTAAGTTTGATCAAGTGAGCTACGTAACGATTGGGTAACTCGTCGGGTTATAAGCTAGAGTAGTTATAATTGTTGGACTTACTTCTTGAAGTTGTCTTTTAACATGCATACTATACGGCATATAAATTGGAGGACAACTTCATTGTGTTTTTGTTGACAGTGGCTCACTAAGGTAACCCACCTGACTGAATTTTTGCTCACTCATGAGGAAAATAAAATATATAGCCTTAGAACTGTGTTTCTTTTATAAACCGCCAACTCGGCATGCATCAAAATGTTTATATTGATTATGCTTACATTAACTATGCAGTACATTCATTTCTAGGTACTTGTTTTTTGGTTTGAGTACAAATTTGAAGAGCTTCATAGGCTTAGCAATTGGTTTTGGGTCAATCACTGAAGATGAAGACATTGAGAGTGAGAGTGAGTGTAACAGAGTGTATGTAGTGTGGCAATACTTGTACAAATGAACATTTTGTATAGTTATTGTGTAACAAAGATAAACAGAACTTTGTACTATTCAGAAGTGTAATAAAATATTTATTTGATTTGAATAGTTATTGTGTAAGGTCGTTGGCCTGTTGTAAAACAGATTTACCAAGTAGTATAGTAGTATATTACAAGCATCTTTTTCCCATCGTAATACCTAATAAATTACAAGTGGCTTTTGCCCGTTGTAATACAGTATATTACAACGGTCAAGGACCGTTGTAATATACTATATTACAACGGGCAAAAGCTGCTTGTAATTTATTAGGTATTACGACGGGTTTATAACCATTGTCATAGAGTCATTGCATGTGACAGAGCAAGTTATTACAACGGTCCTTTACAATAGTCATTGCCCGTTGTCAAATAGTTAGGAGTTATTACGACGACGCATATTAAGACGGGCATACGCCCGTTGTGAAATACATATTACAATGGTTTCTGCCCGTTGTAAAAGGACTATTTTGTTGTAGTGAGATGAGTTGTGCCCCTAATGGGGCTTGAGACAACAACGGGATCCAAAACCATACTAGTACTAAGGTGCAGAGACTCAACTACAGATCAGATATAAAAGAGGAAGCGCTAGAATCAAAAATAGTTCTAACGGGATGTTCGGAAAGAGAAATCAAACCTTCAACATAAATTTTTCTACCTCTATCCGGTACATCAGCCATGTAATTGCCCTCTAGAAGATCCTGCCCTTTGGCCCTACCCTTGCTTCTTCGGGCAATCCATAATATAGTGCTTGACTTCACCACAGTTGAAGCAAGCATTCTTCCTTTTTCTGCAGTCTTTGACCAAATGACCCATGTTCCCGCAACCATGACATTTCTTTTTGCCTTGGGCTTTGTCGTGCTTTCTGCCCTCTTGTTCTTGTTCTTTCTTGGGCCATAATTTCTTTTTTTGTGTTTCCTCAACCTTAACTTCCTTCTTTTCAGCTTTATCTTCCTCATGCATTAAGGCCATGTCAAAAAGCCTTTCAAAAGTTGTTCCCATTGGAATATGGGACATAGCTAACCCATGAAGGGGTTCACTCGGTCCTTTAACAAACCGCAAAGTTTCTTATGCGGAGTATCTAGAAACTCTAATCCAAACCTCGCCAGTTGGTTGAATTTGTTAACATACTCTTTAACAGTCATGCCTCCTTGCTTGAGCGCCAAGAACTTTTCCATCTGCATGCTTTTCTCTACTTGAGAATGCCACTTCATTTCAAACCTTTGCTAAAAATCATCCTAAGTCTCCACTGGATGCCCTGCTTGCGTCACTTCCTACAAGAATGAAGCTTTATCTTTCAGTAGCCAAGCGGCTAACTGAATCTTCATACGATCGTCCACTTCGAAGATTCCAAACAGATCCTCCGTTTTCTTTGAGACAATTCCTTGCCTCTACGAACATCTCGGTTCCACATAATGGCTTTCCTCCCATTGCAAAGAAATCTTTGCAGATATTAGAGAAATTATCTACATAGGAGGAGGAGGAGAAATGACGGGTGCAGATGGGGGAGGAACGTCACCTTGACCACCGACGGTCCCCATGGCCTGAAGATACCTACGGAACCAGCCTGGTATTGTAACGCCCTCAGGAATATTAGGTTCCCCAGACATGCTGAAAAGAAAAGAAATTTGATTCAGACAAAAGATCGAAAGATATTTCATATGGCTTTGGGGAATATGTTTTTCAAAACAGACTTTTCTTTTGAAAATGCTTCCTTTTTAAAACCTTTTTGAAAATAATTATCAAAACTTTATCCAATCTGGTAACCTTTAGCTCTGATACCTAGTGTGACACCCCATTTCCGTTAATGTCACTCATTAAGAGAATGCATTAAGTTTTGTGAAGCGTTAAAGGTAAACAGAAACATTAAAAGATAGATTAAAATAGCAGCGGAATTAAAAAACTTTTATTAATTAATCATAAAACATCATAGTTTAAAACGTGGTTACATCATATGTCTTAAAATGTAAAACCCAGTACATCACAAAAATTCTATGTTGCACTTAAAACAACATGGTACAATAAAAGAAGCATATCCCGAAACATAGCCATAGTGGAAGATATAAGAACTCGAGCAATACATTTATGTAGCTCCAAGCAAGATCAAAGCATAATCCTAATCAAGCTTGAGTATTCCTGTCCTGAGAACCAGGGGGAAGGGGGAATGGAAGAGAAAGAAGAGGAAACAAAATGGGTCAGACATAAAGTCTGGTGAGTCCAGTTACTTTTAGCATATAAATAAGTAAATGTATCATGACAGGCATGTAAAGTGGATAAGAGAGACAACAACAAAAAGGCAGGAATGAGCAGGTAAACTGGACAAACTTGTTAGAGTATACTACGCTTCTCTAATGGTTTATCTGCTCTCTACACCAATACTAGTTTAACAGATATGTAATAGGATTACATACTCCTTAATTGCTTAATAGGGAACAGAGTGATCCCAACAGAAATATAATGGTAGTTTTAGGTGTACTATAGCAACGGGTTTTAACCCAAACAGAATTAATCGGCACCTAAACAAAAATGACGAGTGTTAATCCAAACAGAAATACAGGTACCCCACAGAAACAGACAGGACTAGATGTACCCTAATTACTACCCTTCCCAATCGATCGACTCCCTATACCGTAAATACCCTATGTCGGCCCCACAGTCGGGTGCACTACTTCCTAAAGTGGCAATCTACAAAAAGACATAGACCTATTTACTAGTGCTATAGCGGCTTATTTTCCCAGATGTAGGCCATACTCATGCACGCACATGAGTCCGTTAGAACGCGCCAGTACACACCTCCTCTCAGATGAACATCTTACAATCAGTTCAGTAAGCGTGCCCTGACCCCTACCTAGTGCATGGTCCCCCTTTAATACCAGAATGGGTTACTGACTAATATGGGTACCACAAAACAGATGACACAAGCCAACCCTTACAAATATTTTGTCCCCAACTAACTAGGATTTTGACATGTTGCCTAACAAATTTAACAGATTCACATAACCCCCTACCAATTTACGGGTTAAACTTTACAAGTTAACGGGTCCATATAACCCCAACAGATTAACAGGTTAAGTTTTCTAAATTAACAGGCTTGTATTATCCCTACAGATTTGATAGGTTTACTTAACCCCATAGATTTAACAAGTTTACTTAACCCCACCGATTTAACATGTTTACTTAACCCTACAGATTTAACAGGCTTACTTAACCCCACCGGTTTAACAGGCTTACTTAACCCCACATACTTAATAGGTTTACTTAACCCCACAGATTTAACAGGCTCACACAATCCATATGGATTTAAATAGGTTAAGTATTACAAGTTCGTTACCATACATTCATTTATTGTTATAATGCGCTAGACCTCCCACATTCTTGTGGATGCCTGATATGCCGGTCGGGGCCGGGAAGACTTCTTCCATAAGTCGGACTTGACCTCGTATCTTAGCACCGTCACGTGATTATGCACTTAGACCCCTCACATTAGATTCAAAACATGTGGTCACTGGATATGTCGGTCGGGTCCGGGCAGACTTCCACCACAAGTGTAACCTAATCTCATGTCTAAGCGCGGTTACAGTTTTCTAATTACTGTAAGTCTAGGCATCTTCATTCATTAACAAGTATTCTTATTTCATTATAGGTTTTCAAGCCCCTTTCCCAAGTCATATTCATCATGTGTTATATGCCCAAATTAAGATCTTTAATCACAGTTTGGCTTATTCCCCAAATCCATATTCATGCTTTCAATTCAAGTTCTAACCCAAATTTCCCAATACAAGTTATGGCCCAATTTTAGCGGATTAAACAAGCTTCACAGATTCTTTACAATTCCAATAACACGCTTTGCTTAATCTTAAATTAGTCCTACATATTTTTATCTCCCCAACCACAAGTCATAATTTACCATATAAACCATGCCCCAATTTTTAGTCCAATTTCACAATATAGTTTATGCCCCCATATCCCAATCGTGATTCAAGGTACAAGTTATGCCCCCAAATTACCATTTCCAATCATTCCCAATTTAACCCAATTTCGTTCGTACGCATATTTCAGCGATATCGACCTAGGCTCGAAAGTAGCTTGGCTATAAAAACAAAAATGGAATGAGAGAGAGAAGGACCAGAATAGGCATAAAACCAACTATAATAGAAATGGGCACATGATAGTAGAAATAGGCATATAAGAACATATCTAATGAACAGATATAGGCATATAAGAACAGATCTGATGAACATTTAATAACAGGACAGATTATGCATAATGCCACGATCATAAACAGGCATTATGAGATCTAAACAATGAATTAGATATACAAATATAACAGATTTTGTATGATTCCTATAGTCACAGGCTTAGATATAATTCATAGGCGTGTCAATATTGCATTTTAATTATTTTTATCTAACAAAAACGTAGACTCATAGAGAATAGATCTAAGAGACAAGAGAATAGTTGCACATGTTGAATCACAGATCTCTAAACTTGAATAACTCGATTGTAGAAGAAGAAAAAAGTTTGATTCAATCTGGGCAGTGACAGCATCTATCCTCCATTATTTTTATGGTGCAAAACATAAGAAATGAGGCCATATATATAGCTGCCAGCCCCAAACCCCAAACTACCACGTCTGCCCTAGGGGGGTCGACCCATGGGTCGACACCCCCCTTGAAGGGTCAACCCATGGGCGGGATATTTCCCGCTCACCTCATTTCTGCGCTATTTGAACTGTTTTGAATAAATTTTGAATTTCTGGGCTATGTATATATGCATATACTCTTCTTGTGCGTAGACAAACTTCAAACCTTAATAACTTCTTCATACGATGTCCGTTTTACACAAACCAGATGTCTATTTTGACCTTAATTATGAGACGAACACAATGGCGCGGCCCGTTTCCCTTAATTTTGAATGTTAAATTAACTATTCTTTAATTTATCCTCTTTTGTGTTGTTAAAATTATGGAGTGTTACATTCTCCCTTAATCAAAGGATTTCGTCCTCGAAATCTCCAAGTTAAGAAGAATGTATGTCATAATATCCACATCCATCTATTCATCCACCAACCACACGAATCCATTGTCCTTAAAGACTTCTAATACTTATACGAACATATGCAAAGGTGTGTGTATATGTCTCGATTCTAATGCGAAGATCAGGTGGCCTACTGATTCGTTCGACCTCCTTAATGCAATATATGTTAGTGTCATGAATCCAACATGTATGCAAATAATCCTATTATAACATGTAAGTTGTATATATGTACACAATCATCCGTCCAAATGCAGCATCCATATGATGATACACCCATTTTCATCCATTAAAATAAGAAAAATGCACACACATCCATATGCAGTATGAGAGTGATTGAGTCGATCTAGTGCCTAATGTGTGCATATGCATCCACGAGCAACCACCAACAAACACTTGCATCCACTTACATCCATCAAACATAACATGTCTCAAACACATGGTCTGCCATAGGGGGGTCGACACTCCTGGGCGGGATATTTCCCGCTCACCTCATTTCTGCGCGATTTGAACTGTTTTGACTAAATTTTGAATTTCCGGACTGTATATATGTATACATACTCTTCTTGCGCATATACAAACTTCAAAATTTTATAACTTCTTCGTACGGTGTCCGTTTTATGTAAACCAGATGTCTACTTTGACCAGAATTCCGAGATGAACGCAATGGTGTTGTCTGTTTCCCTTAATTCTTGATATTAAATTAATTATTCTTTATTTTTTCATCTTTAGTGTTGTTGAAATTATGGGATGTTACAGAAAAAGGCCAAGAATGCAACAACCCGAGACCTAGAGGGACGAAAGGGCTATTGGCATTTACTTGCTTAATGTCGATACAAAAAGAGATGAAAGAATCAAAAGCACAGAGCTCGAAACAGCCAGTAAAGCACCGAAAGCACCTCTCTGGAAAGCCAAAGCACACTTCAGGGATCTACTAGAAGGCAAGTCAGAGCCTCTAAGAGAGACGAGCTATCCACGCTAATATACTTAGTGTTGATACCGACAGGGGTGGCGGGTCCCGTAACCATACACCTGAAGCATAAAGGCAATTTTAATGAAGAATTAATGACAAGACCGAAAGCTCATAACTGGAAGCTCATAACCGGAAATCAAAGCCATCCATACCAACAGGCTTGGTACCTATACAAGGAAGGTAGAGACAACGTTAGAGAGTAGTTCTAAAGACCAAAACTATCCTTCCGAGAGCCGAAGTTCATCATTCCGAGAGTCGAAACCGAAATCCTAAAAGCAATAAGCAAAGCCAAAAGAACGACCGAGAGCCAAAGCAACCGGCACCAAAGGGAAAAGCGGCCGGTAGGGGCTTCTGCTGGCCCAATGACAAAAAGGGCCCCGATTTCTCTATAAATAAGACCTCAGGGGTTTCATTTTCAGGACCAATGCTTCATTTCGCATTCTTGTACTCTTTTCTCCTAGAGTAAACCCTAAATTCTAAATCATTTTAGGGATTTCTACTGTAATCACTTATGTACTTCGAATAATATATCAATATAGAGCGGATCAACACCTAGCATATTTCTTATGTGCTTCTTATGAGTTTTCTTAGTTATTTCCTACAAAACATACCATATGCTTTCTACATGGTAATGGTTTCGTATCCAAGTCCAAATCCTTCCGCAATGTTATGTCAAAACCCCTCTCTACAAGCCATTTAGCCTTCTACCGAGGGTTGTGCTTAGGGAACCCTTGTCCCAAGATAATTGTTGGTTCTTAAGTCGCTTAAGCGTGATGCTCACCCCTTTGAGGGAAGAAATATTTTGGGCTTTAGACCTTGGTATTTAAGAAACAGTAAACTAACTCAAGCTCGTGGAAAATAAATAACCTCGTTTCCCCTTAGGTCCACTTCTGTAGACCTATCTCCGGTACTGACAAAAAATATCGTTAACAAATATGAAATTGAAATTCGTATCCCAAGGTACATAAACCTTTCAAGCTTTCGAGGTTGAAATTTTTTAGGTGCTAGGGGGATACAGAATTTAGGTTCGTATCCCGGAACAATTAGAAAATTTTGGATTCAAAACTTGGGTTGGCGAATTCGAGTCGTTTCACCACGTCGTGTGGTGAGGTTGAGATTCGGAGCTAATGTTTTATCATTTAATGCCTCACTGCTTGAGGAACGAAATGCTTAGATCGATAATTTGAATATGTACATAGGTTGAGGATATATGGTTGAATCGTTAACTTTAATATCCGATTCTCAACCAAGTCACAACATAATTGTGAGTCAATTGGAGTATCATGTCGGTGGCCGGTGATGATGAATTGTTTTAGCTAAGAAACTAAAGATTGTCACCATGTTCCAAAGTGTTTGTTTATAGGGAGTCTCGGCCTTGAGGGACGTTAGAAGTAACTTCCATGTTGCCGACACTTTGATTTTGGATCATCTTCTTTGTATGTTGGGTTTGCTCCCCGAAGCTAGCTTCGCAGGTCATGGAGAAGATGATGATAATGAGGATGTGAGAGGTGGTGGAGGTATGTGCCCTCTGGCCTTCTTTCGAATGTTCCTTAGGTTATTCTTCCCGATATGCTCCTAGATAACTCGAAAGTGGATGGAGCTTAGACGGAGGTGGAAGGCCACGACTATTGTGATTAGGAGGTATCCATTGGATAATAGGGTTTGCTTTCAACTCTCGTTCCACGTCTGATAAGGGAGACGTGTTTGGGAGTGGTTTTCAAACTGGATTATCCAGGTATGATCTCGGAGGACACTGCATTATGGAGGAGAAGACGACAAGGATGAGGAAGCATGTGGAGGAGAAGAGGGTTTGCTTTTTACTCCCATTCCATGTTTGATGAGGGAGGCGCAGGTGGGAGAGGAAAGAAAACTGGCTTCTCTGGCGACAATCTCGGAGACCACCGCGTTAACGGAAGTTATGGAAGACCATAAGGACAACAATGAGGAGGTGTCTATTGAAAGGGAGGGTTTGTTTTCCACTCCTATTTCATCTTCGAAGAGGGGGACAAGGTTGGGAGAGGTTGAGAAACCGGTTTCTCCAACGATAGCCATGGAGACCACTAAATCAATGATGAAGTGGAAGTCCATGACAACAAGCGTTGAGTAGGTGTTCTTTAGAGAAGAGGGTATATTTTTTTACTCCCGTTTCGTCCAAAATTAGAAAGACAAGGTTGGTAGAGGTTGACAAATCAATTTCTCCGATGACGACCTCGGAGACCACTACATCAATGGTGGTGGTTTCTCTTAGTTCTCAAGCTTCTTTACACTTTTCGATTGTTGTGCTCATGTAATGTAACTCGTTGTTACACTTAGACGTGAGTTGTTAGAGACTTCACTCTTGAGATTCATGCAAAGTTCAAGTAGACAGACTTCACTCTCAAGACTTCCTTTTAGTTGGTATACTCAAGTCATTTGAAATCAAGATCTGGTAGCTCTACTCTCAGGATCTTCTATTAGTCGCTGATCCCAAGTTGTGAGGAACTAAGAGTTAGCTAAGCAAGCGGTCAGTATCACACTTACTCAACCAGTGGGTTTCCCCTAAGTCTAGAGACTAAGGGACATGAATGGACATTTAAGTTAATAAGCATCGTGAGTTATTTATACTTGGCCACATCATTGGTTCTACACTCGAGTTGGTGTGCTCATGCATGAAGGTCGGTCGTCCTCACGACTTGTCATACTATGCATAGTTCGACCAAGGCTTGCACTTCAGTCAGTCATTCCTGCAACTTCAAATAACATGTTGAAGTACAAGGCTATGATCGAACATATATATGAAAATAAAAATCAAGTTTTACATGTGGTGCAACTCAAATAAGATGAGACATTGTGGCATCATTGATTCAAGCCATTTATTTCTACTGCAATCTTGTTGAGTCGAAAAGGTGATCCTTGAGGATGTGGTTGATGATCAGGTTCCTCGCCGGTTGTAGCTCTTGATGAGCTTGGGATGGCTAAGGAACTTTAGTTGGAGGGACCCATTTGTATTGCTCAGGATCTCTATGGCAGAGAGGATTTTCAATAGCATCCCTCGAACATCGATAGTTGATTGTGTCATGGTCATACGCTTTATAGTAAACATGATCGAAGAGGTCATTGAGCGGAGTGTAATCATCGAGTGAACATGACTGTCTTCATTATTTCCGCTTTGACCAGGTTTGTTAGGAGAACTAGGATTAACTTTGTCAGAGCTTTCACTACTTTGCTCAATAGTGACACTATCTGGCTCAGTTTCGTGCTATAGACTGTCAAGATGACCAGGTTGAAAACCAACGTGCTTCTTCTTGGCATACGAATTGGTCGTCTTTCTAGTAGAAAGCTTCCAAAATCTTTGGTTATTGTCGGTCAATCCATGCTCTGAACTCCAAGTCGGGAAGTACACTTTTAGCAAGCTGAACGAGGATGGCTTGGGGTTAAGGATCTTCAGTTTCCACCTAGGCGTTGTTGTATCTTTCAAAGTAGCTCTTGAGAGACTCTGTAGTGCCCTAGTAGATATTGGATACGGTTAGGATGTTTTTGGGTCTTGCAACGTACATACTGAATTGTCTGACCAATCCCCTTGCAAGTTGGTCAAAAGTCGAGATGGTTCTCAGTGGAAGCCGAGAGGACCATAATAAAGTCATGCCTTCAAAAAAGACGAGGAAGCACCTGCACTCCATGGTGTTAGTAGTGCCGGAAGAATCCATGTGCTACTCATATCGGTTTATAAATTTTTAAGGATTGGAGATTCCTGAGTAAACGTAAGTTGCGGCATGTTGAAGCGTCTAGGCTATTTGACGTTGAGCACGTTTTCAGTGAAGGGGTTATGTCTCATACTGATTTCCTAAATGTCAGTGACGTGCCCCCTTGATTCTCTCATGATCCTACGGACCATATGAATGAGAAACGGAATTTGGATCTCCACTGGATTCCAGTGGTTATGATCCAATTCAGGAGTTCTGTAACACCCCACACCCGCTACGGTCACTCACTAAGGGAATGCCATAACATCGGTGGAGTATTTTAAGTGAATATAGAACAGAAAAATTACAACAAGACAGATATAAGTAATACTTGAGAATTTAAAACATCATTTCATTTCAGCGGAAAGTAAAACATGTTTGGTTACACCAAAACCATAAATAAGGGTCAAGTACATAATATCCATCCTGATAAAAACGAAAGTACATAATCCCACTACATAACCTAATAGCCATAATAGAAAAGATAAACTGAACTTTACATCCACGGTCCAAGCTCCAAAAGATAGATAAAGCAGTCTGATCAAAGCCCACTAGTGCTAGGCCCACTCTGAAAACCTGAGGGTTGGGAAAAAGATAAAGAAACAACGGGGTCAGACATAAGTCTGAGTGAGTCCTATAACCCTAACAATACAATCATTAAAGTAATTGGGGTATGATATAAACAAGGTACGGTACCTCTGGGGATAATGACTACACTAAGTAGCCAACTAAACACAGGATGTACTAAGATAACCGAAAAGACGCATTTATCCACCCAAGGATAATTACTAGATTACACCACCCCAGATCTACCCACCCAAGGGTAATTCCTACACTGCACCACACCAGTTCTACCCACCCAAGGGTAATTCCTACTTAAAGGTTGATCCCACTAAGTGTACTTAGTAATTTTACCCAGTAGTTTCTTGTACCCCTAGCTGACTACATAGGTGTCGTCTGCCCCTATCTCCACTAGGTGTACCCACTACCCCCAAGCGATCGGCTCCCTACCGTAGATACCCGTGCTGGCCCCACAGTGGGGTGTATCACTCCCCAAAGTGGCAACCTGATAATCAATGGTGCACGGCTTATACCTACACGATGCAACAACGTCTTACCTACCAGCCCGGGTCCACACACGCATATGAAACCCGTTGGACTCGCGTTGCCACCGCTACCCCGTTTTGGCCTCTTATAGTCAAGCCCAATATGCGTGTCCCGTCCTCAACTTGGGTCGAGCCCACAAAGACACGTTTGGGATATTGGTTGAAATGGGCCCCCACAAGCTGCTACTTAAGCTTGCCATTTTATCTAGTGCGTCCCACTTAACCCCTTTTATAATCATGCCCACTTACATGTTAAGGTTTGGTTAAGACATCTAATCATATTTCAATTGCCACTTAAGGCCCCCACAAGCTACTACTTAAGCTTGTCATTTAATTATATTTCCATTGCCACTTAAGGCCCCCACAAGCTACTACTTAAGCTTGTCATTTAATTATATTTCAATTGCCACTTAAGGCCCCCACAAGCTACTACTTAAGCTTGTCATTTAATTATATTTCAATTGCCACTTGAGGCACCCACTAGATTTCCGCATGCCACCCAAGGCACTTACTTGATTTCCACATGCCACCCAAGGCACTTACTTAATTCCCACATGGCACCCAAGGCACTTACTTAACCCTTTTATCATGTTTAATTACATGTTCCACTTTGGTTAAGTATTCTAATCGTATTTTCTATTGCCACCCAAGGCAACCCACTAGTTTCCTCATGCCACCCAAGGCACCCCCACTAGTTACTACATGCCACCCAAGGCACCCACTTAACCCCTCATGCCCCTCTACATGCTAATTTGGTTAAGTGTTTCTTAATTAATTAAGATCGTAACCTTTGTAAAGACCTCTCACATTAGACTGTCTTTTATGGCAGCTGGATATGCCGGTTGGTTCCGGGCAGCCTTACACCATAACAGAGTCTAACCTCGTGTCTTTACACTTGTCACGTATTTAGTTTATGACTAAGACCTCTCACATTGGGCCAATCATTTGTAGCCGCTGGATTTGCCGGTCGGTTACGGGCAGTCTTATGCTACAAAAGGGTCCAACCTCGTGTCTTAGTAGATTAATTACACCTAATTAATCACCCCCATAATTTGTATTAATTATCCCTAATTAATTACAAATATTTAAGAATATGGGTAGACCTAACTCAATAGGTAAATTCCCAATTCCATAATATGGGTAGACCTAACTTAATAGGTAAATTCCCAATTCCGTAATATAGGTAGACCTAACTTAATAGGTAAATTCCCAATTATGTCCATCCACTTTACGGTATGTTTAATCATACCCACTTCACACAATTTTATGTGTTCATTAATTTTTTACCCCATCGTCCCCACGTAAATACGTTAACATGACATACTTCAAAAGAGAAGATTCATCATACACCCAATGGGTTCAACTTAGCATATTGTTAGCATTATCATGGGTTTAAAAAGGTGTCAACTTGTATATATGACCATAAACCCAACTTGCATAAATAACCAACCCAAACTTGCATGAATCACATATGTCATAAAGATGGTAACTTGCTTAAATGTTCATGTCATAGACCTATCATAAAGGTGTCAACTTGCATACATGTCATAGGTCTAAAAAGGATGAACTTGCACATGCACTTATGTCATACATAGAGGCAAACTTGCATATAAACTTGCATCATAACTTGCATATGAACTTGCATCATAACTTGCATATGAACTTGCATCATAACTTGCATAAAACCAAACACTTAGCATGCATAAAACCAAATACTTAGCATGCACAAAACCAAATACTTAGCATGCATAAAACCAAATACATAACTTGCATGACATGTTACATATAAACTTGCATATAATCTCATATATAGCTTGCATAACATGTTACATATGTATCCATGTTCAACATAGTGTTTTGCATAGTGAGCATCATAAAACATAGTATTAAACTTGCATATAGCATAAAACTTGCAAAACACAACATACACTATACTAAACTTGCATAAGCACATTTATCCACAAACATAGCCATATCTTATCATATCCTATCATAATCAATTTAACAATTGATTATTAAGGCTATAGAAACTCACCACTAAACTCCAATAAGCAAACCCTTGCCACAAATCACCCAAAAACTCTAGCCTTGAACATAAAGCTTGCAACTTGATGATGAATGCAAGCTAATGATCACTCATACAACTCAAAGATGCTTGTATGAACGTGAAAGCCTTCATAGAAATAGTTTTATAAGAGGATGGAGGCTAGGGCTTTGAGTGGAGGCCATGATCATAGAAAATTTTGGCATAGTTTAGTTAGAGTATAGGATTATGATCATTTAGGGCTAGCTTAGGGTCTTATTTATAGGATTAGGCAAGTGTTTTAGGCCATTAGATTAACCCTAAATTAGATTAGGACCATCAGATCTCGGAAGCTTCCAGAAACCAGCCCCAAAACACAGCCTAAACCCTAAAATGGTGCACCAGGCCAGCCAGGGTCAAACCAGAAAGCTGTGCAGGTTTCTGGCTCGACACGGGCGTACTTCCCAAGTGCGCCAGTGTAACAATGTGTTGGCGCACTTCACAAGTGCGCCAGTGCATTCTGGCTTGTTTTCGGTTTTTCTGCCTAACTTCGTTCGTCCATATCTTCTTCATACGGACTCCGATTTTCGAAAACTCAGACTCTATTTCGCGTATTTTTCCGAGACGAACGCAATGTTGAAACCCGTTTCCCCTAATTCCCACATCTGGGATTAGTTATTCTTTAATTTGTGAATTTTAGCATTAACTGAAATTCGGGGTGTTACATTCTCCCCTCCTTAAAGGATTTCGTCCCCGAAATCTCTAAGCTAAGGAGAATGCATATCCTACCATCCAAACAACCATCTACTCAATCCATCAAACACGGGCATCCATTGTCCTTAAAACAATTTCTAATGATGTATGAGCATATGCAAAAAGTGTGTGTATATGTTCCCTATCTAATGTATGAACCTATGCAAACCATGATAGTGCCATGCATCCATTATGTATGCGAGAGAACCCTATCGACACACATAATATCTACATGAGTGCACAATCATTCACCAAAATGCATCATCCATATGATAACACAATCATTATACATCCATAAATATAGTTACCTACACACAATTACATGCAATATGCAATATGAAGTGATTGAGCCGATCTAGTGTCTAGAGTGTGTGTATATGCATCCACGAGCAACCACTGGCAACCACTTGCATCCACATGCATCCATCAAACATAACATGTCTCAATCACATGTTTCAACCATAGGTTTACCCTATCTAAAGGTCAAAGGTACTAATGAGAGGACATACTAAAGATAAGATAAGCACTAGACAAAGGACATACCCTCAAAAAGGAATGGGTATAGCGAACGCATCTTCGCTTCTGTCTCCCAAGTAGCATTGCTCTCACCTTTTCCCCTTTTCACTTTGACTAGTCGAACCTCTCTGTTTCTCAACTTCCTAATCTCTGACCCAAGGATGCGGGTAGGAGCTCGTCGAATAATCACATCACGCTCTACCTTTACTTCTTTAAGCAAGCTCGGCTCTACCGCCTCTGCGGTCTCATGTAGGCACTTCCTCAAATGTGACACATGGGATATGTCATGTTCCCTATGCAACCGAACTATCACTCGAATATAAACTGAAGCTAAACATGGAACAGTCCTCTTACGGGTATGAAATGGGCACTCTTGGTAAGTCTATCTACCACAACCCAAATTCCCGTATTACCTTTCCTCGATCTCGGTAACCCATCAATAAAATCCATCGCGACGCTATCCCACTTTCATTGCGGAACTCCCAATGGGTGAAGCAACCCACCTGGTTTCTTTTGCTTCGCTTTCTCCTGTTGGCACACCAAGCATCGGGCGACATACTTGGCCACATCTTTCTTCATACCGGCCCAAAAGAAAACTCGCTTCATGTCTTGGTACATCTTGTCCCTATCGGGATGAATGGTCATCTTCGATCGATGTGCATCATCAAGTATAGCCTTCCTCAAACCCTTGTCTTGCGGTACACGAAGTCTACCGTCTCTATGCAACCACCCTTTACCTTCTAGGGTGTACCTACTCAAATGGCTGGACGACTCCCCCTCCTCATGAGCTTCTCTACTAACTCAACCTACTGTGGGTCGTCCCGCTGTGCTCCGCCAATACACCCCAAAAGAGTAGGCCTAACCTCCAAGGAGGCTAGCAAACCGGGTACAAAGTCAACGGAAGGTCTAAAGTCAAACATAGAAATAAACTCTAAGCTCCGTCGTTCAACGAACAATGAACTCAAGGACAACCTTCTTCTACTTAAGGCGTCCGCTACCATGTTACCCTTGCCAGGGGTATACGCTATCTCAGACTCATAGGATGCTAAGAATCCCATCCACTTTTGCTGTCCTAAGACTATGCACTCGAAGAGTCTCCAACACTTTCCTAAGATGTAGGGCATGCTCTTCTCCACTTTTTAGAGAAAACCAGGATATTACCCCATCCAAAATCATCACAACTGTCCATCTCTCACGCAGACCACCCTAGTCGAACTCGACATCCCCCAAATGCAAGCCCCAAAGGCCTAAACCAATATCAGACAAACACCCAAGGGATACCTCCTTCGAATTTAGACGACCTACGTGAGATGATACTAGTAAAAACGGCTAAATAATTAAGCCCTTGTCCAACTCTGGATGTCCTCGCCAGTCTCGCTCTAAAACCACCGTTTATCCCATAACTGGCTTTGCTCAACCTATTAAGCACATACGAAAACTTATTTCGCTCCTAGAAAAGACCAAGATGTCAATTACAAAGACCATCACGAACTTATTTAGGTACTCCTTGAACACCCTTCTCATCAAATCAACAAAGTATGCGGGGGCGTTCGTCTAACCAAATGGCATCACCAGCCACTCATAAAACCATCCGGAGTCCTAAAGGCAGTCTTCTCTATACTATCCTCAGCCACTCTCAACTGACGAAACCCCGTGGCTGAGTCCAACTGCGAAAATACTGAGGCACCAACTAACTGATCAAAGAGATCATCAATCCTCGGCAATGGGTGTCTATTCTTCTTTGTGAGTTTATTTAGTTTTCTTTAGCCTACACAAAGTCTGAGGGACCCACCTGCCTTCGTAGCAAAAACTACTGGAGCACCCCACTCCGATATACTTCGTCTTATGGACCCCTTCTCAAGCAACTCCCCTACTTGCCTATGGAGTTCCCTCCTCTCACAAGGAGCCATGTGGCGTACTGGTAAAGATACAGGTTTAGCATTGTCTACCAGATATATTCAGAAGTCAATCTCCCACTCCGGAGGTAAGCCCTTCACCTCCTCAAAGATATCCGAGTATTCCCGGACCACTCTAACAGATCGCAAACTCTCAACCGACGTGTCAAGCGATTCTAGATAACTTAGCATAACAGATTCCATGGGATTACAAGAGATCTCGAGAGTGTTACCCAAGCGGGTCATAAGCCTAACAACTCTCCCTTCAAAATCAAGAACGGCACCCCTACTGGATAACCAGTCCATGCCCAAAACTAACCCATAGCCCGTGAAGCCCAAAAAGCATCACATCTAAACTCAACGCTAAGTATAGAAACTTTCAAACCCAAACACATCATGGAGCCCCAATTGGGTTTGAAACAACTAAGGGATCATCTACTAAACTGGTGTCTAAGTGCAGTGACTCAACTAACAATGATGAGATAAATGAACTCAATGCGTCAGAATCAAATAAAGTTCGAACTGGATAAAAAAAAATCCAAATTCCAACCTAGACGGTCTTATCCCCATCTGGTACACTAGCAATGAGGGAATACAACTACCCTCCAGGAGATTCCATACCTTGCCCATGCCCCTTTGGACAATCCTAATAAGGTGTCCTATTCCTCCAAAAGGATAACTACTAGCCCTCTTCTTCCCATTCTCCACTCGTAACCTCCCATCAAAATGAGGTTTCGTCCTTCATTAAACAACAGCTATTTGAGCCTTCCTCCCATCGTCTATCCAATAGGTACCTACAAGTCCTCCTCCTTCTTGAACCAACTTCTAATCCGACTAACGTCTAAGTCCCTTGAAGTGGTTTTTCATTCTTATCTATCTTAGAAAGATCATCTATACACGGAGGGGAAACTCAAAACGAGAGAGGAAGAGATTCAAAACGGAGAATTTGAAAGATATAGATATGGCTATTGGGGATTATGCTTTTTTTTCAAAAACTTTTCTCTTAAAAGACATGTTTTTGAAAATACTCCTTTCAAAAATATTCTTAGAAAATAGTTTTTCTAAAAAATTTATCTATTCTGGTAACCTCGCTCTGATACCACGTGTAACACCCCACACCCGCTATGGTCACTCACTAAGGGAATGCCATAACATCGGTGGAGTATTTTAAGTGAATATAGAACAGAAAAATTACAACAAGACAGATATAAGTAATACTTGAGAATTTAAAACATCATTTCATTTCAGCGGAAAGTAAAACATGTTTGGTTACACCAAAACCATAAATAAGAGTCAAGTACATAATATCCATCCTGATAAAAACGAAAGTACATAATCCCACTACATAACCTAATAGCCATAATAGAAAAGATAAACTGATCTTTACATCCACGGTCCAAGCTCCAAAAGATAGATAAAGCAGTCTGATCAAAGCCCACTAGTGCTAGGCCCACTCTGAAAACCTAAGGGTTAGGAAAAAGATAAAGAAACAACGGGGTCAGACATAAGTCTGAGTGAGTCCTATAACCCTAACAATACAATCATTAAAGTAATTGGGGTTTGATATAAACAAGGTACGGTACTTCTGGGGATAATGACTACACTAAGTAGCCAACTAAACACAGGATGTACTAAGATAACCGAAAAGACGCATTTATCCACCCAAGGATAATTACTAGATTACACCACCCCAGATCTACCCATCCAAGGGTAATTCCTACACTGCACCACACCAGTTCTACCCACCCAAGGGTAATTCCTACTTAAAGGTTGATCCCACTAAGTGTACTTAGTAATTTTACCCAGTAGTTTCTTGTACCCCTAGCTGACTACATAGGTGCCGTCTGCCCCTATCTCCACTAGGTGTACCCACTACCCCCAAGCGATCGGCTCCCTACCGTAGATACCCGTGCTGGCCCCACAGTGGGGTGTATCACTCCCCAAAGTGGCAACCCGATAATCAATGGTGCACGGCTTATACCTACACGATGCAACAACGTCTTACCTACCATCCCGGGTCCACACACGCATATGAAACCCGTTGGACTCGCGTTGCCACCGCTACCCCGTTTTGGCCTCTTATAGTCAAGCCCAATATGCGTGTCCCATCCTCGACTTGGGTCGAGCCCACAAAGATACGTTTGGGATATTGGTTGAAATGGGCCCCCACAAGCTACTACTTAAGCTTGCCATTTTATCTAGTGCGTCCCACTTAACCCCTTTTATAATCATGCCCACTTACATGTTAAGGTTTGGTTAAGACATCTAATCATATTTCAATTGCCACTTAAGGCCCCCACAAGCTACTACTTAAGCTTGTCATTTAATTATATTTCCATTGCCACTTAAGGCCCCCACAAGCTACTACTTAAGCTTGTCATTTAATTATATTTCAATTGCCACTTAAGGCCCCCACAAGCTACTACTTAAGCTTGTCATTTAATTATATTTCAATTGCCACTTGAGGTACCCACTAGATTTCCGCATGCCACCCAAGGCACTTACTTGATTTCCACATGCCACCCAAGGCACTTACTTAATTCCCACATGCCACCCAAGGCACTTACTTAACCCTTTTATCATGTTTAATTACATGTTCCACTTTGGTTAAGTATTCTAATCGTATTTTCTATTGCCACCCAAGGCAACCCACTAGTTTCCTCATGCCACCCAAGGCACCCCCACTAGTTACTACATGCCACCCAAGGCACCCACTTAACCCCTCATGCCCCTCTACATGCTAATTTGGTTAAGTGTTTCTTAATTAATTAAGATCGTAACCTTTGTAAAGACCTCTCACATTAGACTGTCTTTTATGGCAGCTGGATATGCCGGTTGGTTCCGGGCAGCCTTACACCATAACAGAGTCTAACCTCGTGTCTTTACACTTGTCACGTATTTAGTTTATGACTAAGACCTCTCACATTGGGCCAATCATTTGTAGCCGCTGGATTTGCCGGTCGGTTCCGGGCAGTCTTATACTACAAAAGGGTCCAACCTCGTGTCTTAGTAGATTAATTACACCTAATTAATCACCCCCATAATTTGTATTAATTATCCCTAATTAATTACAAATATTTAAGAATATGGGTAGACCTAACTCAATAGGTAAATTCCCAATTCCATAATATGGGTAGACCTAACTTAATAGGTAAATTCCCAATTCCATAATATGGGTAGACCTAACTTAATAGGTAAATTCCCAATTATGTCCATCCACTTTACGGTATGTTTAATCATACCCACTTCACACAATTTTATGTGTTCATTAATTTTTTACCCCATCGTCCCCATGTAAATACGTTAACATGACATACTTCAAAAGAGAAGATTCATCATACACCCAATGGGTTCAACTTAGCATATCGTTAGCATTATCATGGGTTTAAAAAGGTGTCAACTTGTATATATGACCATAAACCCAACTTGCATAAATAACCAACCCAAACTTGCATTAATCACATATGTCATAAAGATGGTAACTTGCTTAAATGTTCATGTCATAGACCTATCATAAAGGTGTCAACTTGCATACATGTCATAGGTCTAAAAAGGATGAACTTGCACATGCACTTATGTCATACATAGAGGCAAACTTGCATATGAACTTGCATCATAACTTGCATATGAACTTGCATCATAACTTGCATATGAACTTGCATCATAACTTGCATATGAACTTGCATAAAACCAAACACTTAGCATGCATAAAACCAAATACTTAGCATGCACAAAACCAAATACTTAGCATGCATAAAACCAAATACATAACTTGCATGACATGTTACATATAAACTTGCATATAATCTCATATATAGCTTGCATAACATGTTACATATGCATCCATGTTCAACATAGTGTTTTGCATAATGAGCATCATAAAACATAGTATTAAACTTGCATATAGCATAAAACTTGCAAAACACACAACATACACTATACTAAACTTGCATAAGCACATTTATCCACAAACATAGCCATATCTTATCATATCCTATCATAATCAATTTAACAATTGATTATTAAGGCTATAGAAACTCACCACTAAACTCCAATAAGCAAACCCTTGCCACAAATCACCCAAAAACTCTAGCCGTGAACATAAAGCTTGCAACTTGATGATGAATGCAAGCTAATGATCACTCATACAACTCAAAGATGCTTGTATGAACATGAAAGCCTTCATAGAAATAGTTTTATAAGAGGATGGAGGCTAGGGCTTTGAGTGGAGGCCATGATCATAGAAAATTTTGGCATAGTTTAGTTAGAGTATAGGATTATGATCATTTAGGGCTAGCTTAGGGTCTTATTTATAGGATTAGGCAAGTGTTTTAGGCCATTAGATTAACCCTAAATTAGATTAGGACCATCAGATCTCGGAAGCTTCCAGAAACCAGCCCCAAAACACAGCCTAAACCCTAAAATGGTGCACCAGGCCAGCCAGGGTCAAACCAGAAAGCCGTGCAGGTTTCTGGCTCGACACGGGCGCACTTCCCAAGTGCGCCAGTGTAAAAATGTGTTGGCGCACTTCACAAGTGCGCCAGTGCATTTTTGTGTTGGCGCACTTCACAAGTGCGCCAGTGCATTTTTGTGTTGGCGCACTTCACAAGTGCGCCAGTGCATTCGGGCTTGTTTTCGGTTTTTCTGCCTAACTTCGTTCGTCCATATCTTCTTCACACGGACTCCGATTTTCGAAAACACAGACTCTATTTCGCGTATTTTTCCGAGATGAACGCAATGGTGCAACCCGTTTCCCCTAATTCCCACATCTGGGATTAGTTATTCTTTAATTTGTGAATTTTAGCATTAACCGAAATTCGGGGTGTTACAAGTTCGGGGACTAGGGATCCTTTTTGGATGAATGTATTCATTGTTGTGTGTCTTCAACTTTTATTTTATGATACCATCTAGGTTGGTTAGGAGGAACTTGGGTCTGATTTGTTGCTAGAAGTGTATGCACCAAGTTCTGGATTATGACAGATGAAACATGCCCAGCGATGGTTTAGCACTAGTCCCTCAGTCGAGATTAGTCCCAAGACAGTAACGGTCAGGCTGACATGTTCCCTCTCTAATGGTGATTCTGGTACCATTATGATTGATCCCCCTTCAGCGGCTTCGGTTATTGTGAAGAGAATTGGAAGTTGGGCTCGGGGAGATGTAACTTAGAGGAGGTCGAGTGCTACTATTTTCTTAATAGTGAGTGACGTCTCATTGAGCATTCTGTTAGAGCCATTGCATTAACTCCAGATTTTGCTTAATTTGGTCATTATGCAATCTTTGAGTTTCTTCCAATTTTCTCCAGATCCTGCTTAATTTGGTCGTTATGCAATCTTTGAGTTTCTTCCAATTTCCTTGTAACTTCGAGAAGTTAAGCCGGTGTAACCGAAGCCTCAGAGCAGGAGTAGTAGCAACATCCATAACGATCGGAGTTTCAAAAAGCGATTTTTATTGGGATTTGGCCAGCATCGGAAGGTCCAACAATGGTGGATTTTCACTTCTTCACCATTGTTGTCAAGCCAGCTAGATTGAACTAAACGAATCCAAGTAGCACACCAAACTTGTGGTATAAGAACGGTGGGAAACAGAGGGAGATTTCTTAAGTTCGAATGAAAATGTTGACCATAGGTGCATCTCCAACACTTGGCACATCAAAATGTTAATGTCCAAAAGTTGGCACAACACCTTAAGATTTCCACGATATTGAAAATAAGCGAATATGTAGAAAGAATGCAGGGAGAACACAAGAAAACAGTCATATGGAGTTTGTATTAGTTCGGCATGTCAAATCCTATGTCCACTCCAGCAATTTAGCATTTTATTAGTCAACTTTCACAAGTTACAACATGGAATCAGTATTTCTACTTAAAAGTACAAGAGCCGTGAGCATTCCAAGTGCCAAATAGTTGGTAGGAGGAAGATGAAGTCTTCCAATGGTGGTTCAAAGCTTGGAGGAAGGGAGGAGGAGCTTCGAAGTGTTCAAGAAGTCATTTAAGGCAAATGAGAGGGCTGAACTTCTTCTTCCCGAAGTATCCAAGGGTGGCCAAGAGTGCATAATTCCTTCCAAGTGCGAAATCTCCAAGTATAAGCCAAGTACCAAGGAGCCAATGCCATTTTTTTCTGAAGAGAGTATTTATATGAAGGTGCGCAGGAAGGTGCCTAAAGAGGCCTAGGGCCCAAATCCCTATGTTCGGGAATACCTACAATCTCGGGATCTATACAAATCCCAAAACACTTGGTGTTTGGGGATTTGGGTATGGCAATTTGGTCTTCTTCTTTTGCACTCTCTTCTAGCAAGGTTTGGTTGGAAGTGGCTTTGTGGATCGGGAAATACGATGACTTGAAGTTGCAAGTTAAACTGCTGGAATTATGGGTTCTGGGATACATACATTTCCCTAAAGAGTTCGAATATGTTCTAAGTTCTGGATTTTGGGATATGTAATGATCCCCAAAGAGTTAGAATATATTATGAGTTCTGGATTTCAGGATATGTAACGATCCCTAAAGAGTTTGAATAAAATTTGAGTTGTTGGTTCTGAGATACGTACCGATCCCCAAAAGAGTTAGAATACAGATTCACACTGATCCCTTGAAAGCGTGGGAATTCCTACCGATCATGTGCTGCTCAGGGGATACGTACTGATTCTGAAAGGTTCAGGGAAATGTATTAATCTTTAAAGTATTGATGGAATTCTGAGAAGTGGGGGGTTATATCGATCCTAGATGGTTGCTATGTTATACCGATCTCGGATGGGTGGCGGTGATTGATACTGATCCCGGAAGTGTCGGAGGAAGTTTGAAGATTTTTACGAGTTTGGGGATACGTACCAAGGATGCATACTAATCCCTATTGCCTTAGGAATATTTGCTGAGTTGTTTGGAACATGGGGATACTTACCGATCCCGAGGTATGACTTATACCGATCCCCAAATACTTGTGCTTATATAATCCGTTTCAATGAGCAAAGATGACTGTAGTGGCATACTCCATCTGGACTTGTTCTCTAGGTGTCCGAGTGGCACTTCTGAGTCGTTTAGCGGTGCAATGGTTGAGTCGTGTCGGCCTGAATTTTCTTCTGGTAGGCAGGCCAAAAGGCCAGGTAATAAGTATGTATACTATTAAGTGGCAAAATTTCATGGAAATACAATCATTCTATAACTTTTGAATATTTGTAGAAAGTTACTATGTTTAATATGATTGTTTGATAGTAAAAAAATAGTAGTTGATCTTATATGAAAATCTAAAAAAGGTTAGATTATTCAAAGTGCTTTGAATTATTTTATATAGTCTTATATATCAATTATATTTTGTAATAAATTTTATTTATTGAAAATATAATTGATTTTAAGACCACTAAAATTCAAATTATGGCTCAAAAATGTGATATATAGCTGTTGTAACTATTTAGTTGTTTATTCATCCAATAATAAAATAGTTACAATTCGAGTTTTGACTTTAATTTTTTTTTATAGAAATAATTTTATCTATCCTTTATATACCTAAAAATTTTCAATAATAATTTACTCATAAGTTTTGAATTTTAAACATGTTACAACATTTTATATTTTCCTTAATGTTTCCAAAGTGTAGTCAACTTTGTAAAACTTCTAAAAATTAATATTTTTCTTTGAAATTTTTTTATAATTTTTTTGTAATTATTTATTATATAACCAATTTTGAATAATATATAGATATAACCATAAGACATTTAAAAAAAAGTTCCTTTTCATTTTGAGAAACTAGCCTATATATTTTGAGGGAAATTTTTTTACTTTACTTATTTTATTCATTTTAGTTATTTGTGAAATACATGAAGAAATAAAATTTATTTATTCTTAAGTAAATAATTGAATACTGTTAACGATATTTTCGTCAACACCGGCGATAAGTCTACGGAAGTGGACCTAAGGGGAAATAGGAGTATTTAGTTTCTACGAGCTTGAGTTAGTTCACCATTTCCTAGATATCAAAGTTAAAAGCCCAAAAATTAGTTACTCTTTCCTCAAAGGATGAGCATCACGCTTAAGCGACTTAAGAACCAATAGTTGTCTTGGGATAAGGATTCCCAAAGCACAACCCTCAGTATTAGGCTAAATGGCTTATAGAAAGGGGTTTTTCTATGACTTTGTGGAAGGGTTTAGACTTGAGTACGTAACTGTGACCATGTAGAAGGTATATGGTAGGTTGTGTAGGAAATAACTAAGAAAACTCATAAGAAGCTCATGAGAAATATGCTAAGTGTTGATCCTTTCTTTATTGACCTTTGATTCTGAATACATAAGCGATTACAATAGAAATCCCAAAACCGATTTAGAAATTAGGGTTCACTCTTAGAGAATAGAGTACAAGAATGAGAAATGAGAAATTGGCCCCGAAAATGAGACCCCTGGGTCTTATTTAATGATAAATCGGGGCCTTTTTTGTCACTGGGCCAACAAAAGTCCCTGTCGGCCGCTTTTCCTTTTAGTTCTGGTTGCTTTGGCTTTCGGTCGCTCTTTTGGCTTTGCTTATTGCTTTTATGGTGCCGGTTTAGACTCTTGGGAGGACGGCCTTCGGTTCCCGGAAGGATGATTTCGGTCTTTAGAGATTTTCTTTAATGTTATATATGTCTTCTTTGTATCGATACCAAGCCCATCGATATGTGCAGTAGTTTATGTTCCTTTTGTTGTTACGTCGATTTGTCCACACAGAAATAATATGGGAAAGAAAATATTACTTATATATGTTAAGATGTCATTGTAAAATCATATACAAATAATTGGTATATATTTTAGTCAAATGAGTAAAGGTATTAATGTTATATCACTGTGGTACATAATATAAAAAGAAATAAAGCAACGAAACTTATGAGAATATATATGGAAAAAGTATATATAAATAACAACTGAAATTAATTGCAAGTGTATAAGTGCTATAGAATTATCAAGCTTTGAAGAAGCTAATATACATATGAACATGTGGGTCAGAAATGCAAGCGATAAAAAGTTAACTTTTACATTCGACAGTTATTATTCCATTTGTAGGTTGGTCTATAACCTGAAATAACAACATATATAGCAGGAATATTGGATAGATATAAAAAAGGCACCAAGCTATTTAAACAAAACATATACGAAAAAAATTAACCAAAGAATACAGAGAAAAATTCATGATCATTTTTGGTAAAAGAAAATAATCAAACAATTCCATTTGTATGAATTAGTTCCAATGTCATCTGCAATCTACACAATTTCTGCAAATGGCAAAGCATAATGTAAAGGTAGAAAAAAAAATTTCGACAGCACACATGTAAGCCAGAAGCAATTGAAAGCGTATGTACTTGTATATAATTTCAGCTACCTGAAAATGTTGGGAAGGAAACAACGATGGTGAAAGATTTAAATGCAGTACTGCGGGAGAGCAGTGGAAAAGAAACTGTATGGAAGATACATGAATAGTAAGTGGATATAACAAACATTATTTATAGGCTAGTGGTGTGGCTTCTAGAAAATGTGTCATTTCAAACACACATAAAGGTAACCTGAAGTAGATGCGAGGAAGTAGTAGTGGCAATGAGTAAAGTAATAGAAGATGTTCGGATGAAAGAGTGATGAATGTTATTGAACAAACTCTGCGGTATTTATAGGACCAGTCGATTTTTCTAGAATGCGTTTATCTAGTATAAGATCTCGGAATATTTATTTCTTGAAAATGTGGAATAGTTGAGGAAGTCTAGTGAGTATTAGGCGATATTTAAAAAATGAGGAACAATTTCGATATTTCAAGGTTGGACCAAAGATAAGATTAGTGGAAATTATTATATAGAAAATAGAAGATAGATAGATAGATACATGCCGCTTACATCAAACTTTGATTGAAGAATCTACGCCTAATTTCCACAAAAATAAATTAAGAGTCATTTTATTTTTTTTTTAAAAAAGGGGTTGTGTGTGTGTGTGTGTGTGTGTGTGTGTGTGTGTGTGTGTGTGTGTGTGTGGGGGGGGGGGGGGGGGGGGTTGGTTTGGTTTGGTTGGGGGGTGTTTGTAAAATCTACAATAGTTAGACCAGCTTTCATTCGTCCGCTTCATTCGTCCGCTTCCCCAAGTTTCTTCATTAAAACTATGGCCCTGAGGAAACCCTTAGGTTTTTCAGACGGAGAATTGATGAGATCAGATTGCAAACCCTGCACAAGACTCATGCGTCACACCGCTGGAATCTTCACTGTCGGCGGAGGTCTTGCCTTTTGGATTCTCTGCCGTCTCAATTACGGTTACTCTCCTTTTCTCATATTCTTTGTTTTCTCTATCTTCATTTCATATCGTTTTAATTTCGAAGTGGTAACCATTGATCACTTTGTGAACTACAACCGTTCGAAGAAATGCGCGAATGAAGTGAATTTGTTTTTTGTTTGTTGTGTATTCACTTTAATACGTTGTTAAACAAACTTTACCTATATCTGTTTTTGTGTCCTTCGTTTAAGTCATGTTCGCTCCATCCGTATGTAATAATTTCTATCAATATCATCAAAGGGTTCCATTCCAGGCGGCTGACATATCTTGTCTTCTTACTTTCTTTATCCGATTCAAAAAATTTGTCTTTGCCCAGTTTTTCATCTTTCGTTGTTATTTTTTATAGCTATATTGCTGAAATGATGGGACTATTAAGTTTAAATGCTGAAATTCTTTGATGGATGGAATGATTACAACCAAAATTACCGGTTAGCCCAGCCAAGGTTGTTTTTGTTTATAATTTTACTACCGGAATGATTATGATGATTTTTTTAGTATATTTGATGGATCTGTTCAATTCTGTTTTCCATTTTGCTGTGGGTATCATGGTCGGCGCTTAATCAATTAATGCTTCATGCTAATATCGAACTTTTCTTTCCATATATTCTAGTAAATATAGTGGATTTTGGTATTTTTTTCCCCAATTTTTTATTAATAAATTTAGATATGTTATGCTGTAATTAGTTGCTTCAACCTATTTTCCAATGTTTTAGATTTTTCAGATGTCTTGTTGAATGTTTATTCTTTTGTTTTAATGTTCGCAATATCTTGCGTTTGAAACTACTGTAGTATGGTCATTTCTATTGTGTTTCAACTTTAATGTGCCCAACTGGGAAATCGGTATCGTTTCTGTTCCTTTTTCCTTGTCAACTGTCGCTGTGGTTTGATAT
Source organism: Allium sativum (assembly GCA_030737875.1). Taxonomy (NCBI): domain Eukaryota; kingdom Viridiplantae; phylum Streptophyta; class Magnoliopsida; order Asparagales; family Amaryllidaceae; genus Allium; species Allium sativum. The sequence goes on along the minus strand of CM060923.1, from coordinate 531,959,527 downwards.
TTTATCACATTTCAAAAATTTTAAGTTTGTTCTTTCATTGTAGTTCTGACTTTACCTATTTCTCTGAATCCTTTTCATTGTTGGATTTTGCGTATGATGTATGAAGATACATTGGATTAGGGAAAGAAAATAGTGTTCTGGAATTTTTTCCGACAATTTGTTCTAGTTTACTGTACAGTGGGTTCGTTTAATTATAGATGATGTATGCTTTAATTAAAACTGTACATGTATTTAGTAATGGGCAATGTACAATTTCGTTGACTATTTTATTGAAAAAACTAAAAAAAGAGACAAACTCAAATGTTAAATTGAGAGTGTTCTGAGTTTGAAGATAATCAGTTTGCAGAGTTTTCTGAAACATATGAGTAGCCATATTGTTTAACTGCATTCATTGTAACACCCCCGTAACGGTGCGACACCCCAATAGCCCCCCGATTTAAATAACCTCCCCATACCAATTAGAGCGCTCAAGATAATAAGCACATAGTTGAATCCAACTAGAAAGAAGAAAGATCACAACTTGAACAAGATCTATCCTCTAATTAAACTAGAAATTATATTTGGATTTTGATGGTTTATACTAAAAGAGCCCATATATCCTGTATAATTAATCTATATATACTGTGTCAACTTGTTTAATTATTGTTTTAACTCCAATGAAAATATGACATTTATCCAAGTGGTGAACTTTTTTTTTAGCTTTGACTAAATATGATCCATGTTCACATATATATATATATATATATATATATATATATATATATATATATATATATATATATATATATTTGCTGCATATCAATCAAAACATAAAAATCTTAAAAGAGTAGATCTGTGGCTTAGTGTAAGATTCAGTGGGTTCATGCTTGTGCTTATACTTTGAGAAGTTGGTCTTTGGTGTGTGAATGTATCTTCTTTTGTATGTGAAGGACATGTAGGCCAACTTTCAGGAAATAAATAGATCCGCCATTTGTGCATTAGGAGGAAAAAAGAAGTATTGAAACTAAATGAAGGAAGCATGTTTATACATCCATGTTTTGGCATATTGCACTTAATTTTAGGGGTGAACGCGGTTCGGTTCGGTACAGTTTGGAGCCCAAACCGCTTCCGCACCGCATCAAACGATTAATCAAAAATACAAATCATTATACTAACCGTTCAAACTGATCGGTTTCGGTTCGATTTCGATTTAATACGGTCCGGTTTGAACCGGTATTAAATATAAAACAAGAAAATTACTTTCCTCTACAATCAATTTACAATTGTATGACGTTGTGTCACCCGAAGGGTAAAACACATGGTGTCATTTTGTATTGATATAACTACAACATAGGCTGAAAATAGGATATATATCGTTAAAATAAGAAGTTAGATAGGAATTTGTTATTTTTTTAATCATAACAATACTGGTGTAATTATGTGGTTCGGTTCGGTTTAATATGGTTTGATAATAGTTCAAACCGCAATCGAACCGTATCGTTGCGAGGGTTGTTTGCTTTAAAGAGAGAATCTGGTGCGGTTTTCCGCACCGTTTTTACGGTGTGGTCTGGGCGGTTTCTGCATTGCGGTGCGGTTTATGCCCACCCCTACTTAATTTACATGATAATTGAACTGGTCCTATGAAGTTCTATTCTACCAAGGAGATTGCAGAGAATGGCGTGGATCACATCTTTTGGCCCATGAACCATTGGTCAATTTTAACCAAGTACAATGATTTTTTGAAGAGACATAGTTGAATGTTGGGGGTGATTGAGTCAAAACTTGTCCATTATGCTTGTCTTTGTATTATTACGGTTGAGGTGCACTGTAATGAAGGTAGTATGATATCAAGTTTAGTTAATTAGTTTGCAAGTGAATATTGTAGGAATAATTTATTGGTTACTTGGGTGTTAGTTAAATTTGTTTTTATTTCCTTAATATGTCTTTTAAGTTGAAATATTTTTGATTTAGGTCCAAGGGTGACGGCTCCAAGAATTCTGAGATGGGCTGCTATTGGTGCAATTTCAACAAGTTCTACAACTGCCTTATTGGTTCGACTCTTGAGCCCGGAATGCGAGCCTCAAAATATTGCTGCCTACGACATACGAAAGTAATATTTATCCCGACATATGTATTAAGTAGCATTTCACTTTTATTGCTTTAAATTTGGTTTCAAGCAGACCTTAGGATCAGCAGTACAAGATTATGAGTGTTTTGTATGTAGAACTATGCAGATTATAGTCGCATGAGATTGTTAATTTGACCAATATTTGCATGTCACTTTTAGTTTTATTACTTGTGCGTGCGCTTGTGCACGTTATAGTATTATCGATGAAAAAAAAATTTACTTTCCCATTTAAAAGGAGAGAAGTGATCAATTATTTTACGAGTGGGCATAAACCGTACAGCAATACAGAAACCGCCCAGACCGGACCGCATCCGCACCATATTCTCTCTCAAAAGCTAACAACCCAAACCGAACCGACCCGCAACGATACGGTTCGGTTGTGGTTTGAACTGTTACCAAACCATATTAAATCAAACCGAACCGCATAGCTACATCGGTAATGTTACGATAAAAAATTAATTTTTTTTATTTAACTTTTTATTTTAACTATATGTATTCTATTTTCAGCGTATATTGTAGTTATATCAAATCAAGATAACACTATGTGTTTTAACGTGACACAACGTCATACAATCATAAATTGATTGCTGATGGAAGTAATTCTCTTGTTACATATTTAATACGGATTCAAACCGAACCGAACCAAAACTGGATCGTATTACATCAAAACCGAACTGAAATCGAACCGTTTGAACGGTTGGTGTAATGGTTTGTATTTTTGATTAACCGTTTGATGCGGTGCAGAAGCGATTTGAGCTTCAAACCGAACCGAACCGTGCCCACCCTTAGGTTATTGGCTGCAACAGCATTCATATCGGTTGTCCAATTATTGATGTGACTGATAATTGTAGTCGTTGCATTTGTATGTAGCAGCTAAATATTTAAGGGTTTAATGATTAGATGTAGTTAGTCATTTTAGTTGAATTGAACGGCTAAGGCGAGTTAATGAATTATAAGAACGTTTAAAGGTGAATGCACGGATATTCAAGAACTATTCCAATGGCTTCTTACTGTCGTTTACATGTGAAAAATAGATAAGATTTGTTACAGAGCGGGTAATGTATCACTCCACCTCTATATATCCACACTACCAAATGGTATTACAAAGTAATAACACTGATAGTACAGAGGTGATATTGGGCTCACATTTGAATATTCATTTCCATGGGCTAACGGTGATTCGTATCTCAAATTTCATACAGGTTTTTTTTTTGAAGGGAACACACTCACACACACACACACACACACACACACACACACACACACACACACACACACACATACATATATATATATAAGGAGAATCTAGCCATTCCGCAAAGGTTCACAAAAACAGAAAAAGCGAAAGCAACAAGTATCACATGAGCAACATTAACTCGAAAACAGGCGAGGTTTTCGCTGACAGTCGTCAACGATGAATAAGACGCCACAACCATCAGGAGGTCGGCGAAACCAATCAGTGAACCAAAAGCTCCATCCCGGCAAGCAAAGAACGAAAACTTCCGAGCTAAGATCACCACACTGCGGAAACATCAGGCCTAAGAGACTATGCTGAAGAACCCCGAACAACCCCGAACAGGCGATCCAAACGCTGAACAGATGAAGCTAGCGATCCAGTTTGAAGACAAGCTCCCAAAACCAGCGCGTGGACCAAACGCGGAGCTCCACAAACCAACGAATCAACAACATGTAAATCCAGGTCCTGTAGTACTAGCAAGCGATATAAGCGATTAAAAAAAGGGGGGGGGGGTCGGGGGAAAGGTGTGAAAAGGGTAGCGGGACGGATCCTGATAACCTAGGTTTAAAGGTTCAATCGATTCCCGCTCTGGAGGTTGCTGGAACCGATGAAACATCAAAGGTTATAGCAAGTCGCTGCGAACGGGAGTCAAAGGGACCTTTAAACGGTCTGCCACGAAAAGCAAGGAGCACATCATTTCTTACCTTTCGGATGATAGAAGAGGTGTCCATACGCACCTCGTCAAAAGTCGCTCTATTCCGCGAGCACCAAGTATGCCAGCAGATCAGACAAGGGATAAACCGAAAAAGGATATAACGCAATGATTTACCTTAGATTTCGGTCCACCAGATTCTCAGTCTATCAGCGGGAGAAGACGCATTACCTCGAAGACCAGCCAAGTTCCCGAAGTAATTCCAAACAGAATTGGCAGAAAAGCCGAAGAAGAACAAGTGAGCTATGGATTCCGTGTCCCCGGATCCACATCACGTACAACGGGACGCTAAAGGAATGCCAATCATCTGGAGGTTGTCGTCTATCGATAACCCCTCTTGGAGGGTCCGCCACATAAATAGAGAAACCTTCGGTGGAATACAGACATCCCAGATGAAAGAGAAGATATGGAGACGTGGAGGTGACGTCCTCGCCGAGCTCCAAGCCGCATGAATCGAGAAGGGACTACCGTCCCATCTCGATCCGCCACCATGCAAATTCGAGAATACCTTCGCGGATTGCATCCATTTCCACATCTCACTAGCGTAAGACGGGACCCCGGAGTAGTTCGTGGTCTGAAGCCTGCGGTACTTAGCGTGCAGGAACGTTGCCCATAAGGAATCGTTCGCTTCAAACCTAGCACGCAGCTTATAAGCAAAAGCAGTACAGGTATCCTTTGGAATTCTGAGATCTAATCCCCCTTTGCTTCTGGGACGTTAGATAATGTCCCAAAAAACCCAATGGTGACGATTAGGGTTGTCCTTTTTCCCTTAGAAAAAAGACGAAGCCAAAAAGCGGTAAGATCTGAAAAAAGAAGATGTAGGAGTCATAGTAACAAAGACGTGCGATCCTATAGAGTCAAGCACAGACTTTATGAGAACCAGACTTCCTGCTTGAGAGAGAAGCGCCGAATTCCACCTTATGATCTTCCCTTGGCTTATCGGCGAGGGGTCGAAATTGGCGTTGAGCTTACGACCTATGTAAAGAACAATACCTAGGTAAGGTAAGGGAAGAGAAGTCGCCTTGAAACCTGTGAAGGTTTCGATCCAAGAAGATCTTATATCAGAAAAATCTCTTGCCGGGACGAAGTAGCTTTTAGCAGTATTAACGAGCTGGCCTGAACCCCTCTTGTACTGCTGTATGAGGCCGACAAGACGATGGATTGAATGACGATTGCCATTCGTGAAAATGATAATGTCGTCAACAAAGGACAGAGAAGAAATGATAGGGAAACCCGAGGGAATGCCAAATCGATGGATCTGATTAGCTATCGTTAGTGAATGCAATCCACGTACGAAAACCTCAGTAGCGATAACAAAAGGAGTAGGTGAAAGAGGATCTCCCTGACAGTTCCCTTCCGTCTTTGAAATACACATCGGTCAATCCGTTGATGAGAACAGAGAACCAACAATTGGAAATGAGCCTCCAGATAATATCAATAAGGGCATCGAGAAACCCAAAGGCTCGAAGGACCTCAATGATGAAAAATCAGGACATACGGTCGTAAGCTTTCTCCATGTCCAGCTTAATGAACACATTAGAGCCCCAGACTTTCCTATCAATCTGAGAAACTAGCTCTTGAGCTAAAAGAACGTTAACCATAATCAATCGTCCTTTTACGAACCCCGCTTGAGACGCGAAAATAAGGCGTTGGAGAAACGGAGCCATCCTAGTGGCTAGGTTCTTGTATATAACCTTGTTAGAGAAGTTACATAAGCTGATAGGGAAAAAGTCCGCAGACGCAAGGGAATTTTCGCACTTTTGAATAAAGACCAAGTTAGTGGAGGTCCAGCCCTGAGGCAGGTCTCCACCGGAGAAGAAGAATCGAATTGCCTGGCAGAAGTCCGATTGAATAATTGGCTAGACACTATGGTAGAAAACCCACTGTAGCCATCTGGCCCACTAGCACTATCCTTACTTAGAGCGAAGACACGGTCGCGTATCTCTTTCGTAGAAGGAAGGACAACAAGGTCAACACTCTCCAACAGAAGAACCAGCCTGGGAATGAAGGCAAGAAGAGACGGATCAGATTCCGAGACCGAGGGAGAGCCAAGGAAGGATTGACAGTGAGAGAGTTTGGTTTCCTTAACTTCCTCCGGAGTGGAAGTCACAGAGAGATCAGATCGTTGGATATGGAGAATTGTAAGAAGCCTGTTCTTCTTATGAATGGAAGAGTGGAAGAACTTAGAGTTCAAATCTCCATCGACAACCCATTTGATCCCCGCCTTCTGGCGAAGATAGTCATTCTCGATATGAAGCCCCGTTGAAAAGGCTAGCTGGGCAAGGGCCCACGCCTCCTTGTTAGCTATAGAGGGATCCTCAACGAAAGAAGCCTCTGCAAGAACTAGAATATCTCCGGCCGCTCAGACACGGTCGAAAATATTCTTGAAAGCTTGAATGTTCCAAGACTTGAGGCAAGTAAGCCTTCAACCGGCGAGTTCCAAGAGTCTTCCACGACCCGATGGAACGAGTGATGAAATCCCCACATACTCTGAAACCTAAAGGATGTAGGATTAAAAAAAATACGGGGAGAGCAACAGAGAAGCATAGGAGCATGGTCCGAAAATGTCCGATGCAGATGAGAAACATAATACAAGAATGGAAGGCTGAACCAACTTTCCGATCCGAAAATTCTATCAAGCCTAGACAGAATCCGAACTGGCCCTTCTTGGTTGTTACACCAAGTGAAAGCCGAGCCAGCAGAAGAGACCTCTGTCAGCCCTGAATCGACGATGAAGGCGTTGAAATCCGCCACCTCCGCCGGAATAACAGCATTGCCTCCCTGTTTTTCCGCTTGGCAGGCGGCCACATTAAAGTCGCCTCTCAAAACTGAGACTGAAAAACCAAAGACATAAAGGCCAAGGACATTGGACCAAAGAGTTGATCGTTCAATCCTATCGCACTTAGTGTAGACAGCACAAAAACAGGAAAGACGAGGAAAAGGAAGGAAACGAGCAGACTACCGACAGTAGCAGGTCAGAGTTGAAGATAGGATGTGCGACAATGTCTTTGGACCACAGGATCCAAATCTTGCCCGTTACATTGGCTAAGGCACCACCAAAGCCAAGAGAAAGAACGGACTTGGTGATCCCTTTCGGTCATAACATTAGGCTCCAGAAGCGCCACTAAGAGGTTAGAATGCTTCCAAACAATGCGCCTGAGTCTAGCCACATACGCATCGTTGCCAACATCATAGATGTTCCAAAAGAGGAAGTTCGCCATCAAGAAGATAAGAGAAAACCCCAAAAAAACAGGCCAAGAAAACAAGAAGAACCGGGCCAGAAAACAACGCCAACCCCTATCTGGTCAAATAAGATACAATGTGTGTTAAGTAGATCGAACGATCTACTCGGACGCCGATATAGAGCGTGTGTGAATGGTGCGAGGTGTGTGAGGACTAGCTCTAGGTCTACGACACGATGAGCGAAAAGGGACAACGAAAGGACAAAGAGGCACCCCACTAGTCTCGGGGGATCCGAAAGATACCCTGAATCCAAATCGTGAGCGGACGAAATATGCCTGCAACTACCAGATCTCAAAGGACAAAAATTCTTATTAAGTCGAGATAGACGATCGTTAATGATCACTATCTCGTCCTTACTAAGCAAGGAGGAAGACACAAAAGTGGGAATCACATCAGTATCCTGCGATGTACACGAAGGGAAAACCGAAAACGAAAAAGTTGGCATAACTGTAGGATACGTCAAAAGTCGCACCACAAGTTCTTGTGTGAACTTCACCAGAGCCAAGTTGTCATTAGATTGACAGCCCCGCGATGATGGTAAAGTTCCTACTCTCAAACATGATATAGCGAAATATTGTGAAGGTTTAAACGGTCGGCAATCTACCTGGCAACTCATACAGTGGCCCAATACTGGAACCAATATACGGCTACAACAGGAGACCTCCTAAAACGATAAACCAACACCGTATGAAGCCTCCGACAAAAGCACCAATAGCCCGCAAACCTCAACCAACAAAATAGAGTCTCCAACGACACGAATTAGGCCTCATGAAGACATACATACCCAGGTAACCCAACGTGTACAAGCACCAACATTGATAAACCCACAACAAAGCAAGCAACGAGCGCCACCGACGAACAACGGAAACAAGAAAAGGCAAGGGAAAAAAAACCAGTAAGATCCATGAATGCCCAGAGTGAAATCCCCGAACAAGACTAGCCGCGAGTAGGCATCCACAAAAACAATGTCCCAAACTGACTCAACAAAGTCAGTCACAACATTTGGGACCCAAACTGACACACAAGAAAAGGAGCCATCACTATAACTAGTGACTTAACGGTCACCATGCTAGAGACAAAAGGTATAGAACTAACAGGGACCTCACGACACACCACAGGTAACATGACAGTAGTAAATGAAAAAGGCCCAGCATAGGCATGCACATAACCGCAGGCAAAACGAAAAGAAAAACCAAAATTTACATATCTGTAGAAGTACATATCGACGCAATCGAAACGAAAGCCCACCTTACCAACTAATTGAGCAACCTCTACCCCATTGTCATCAACACCAGCATACAACGAGATGCCTGGTGCCAGCCATGAGCAGTCATAACATGTAGGGAGAACAAACATTTTGCTAACGGGACAACCCTTGGCGTAAAAGTATGCAGTTTAATGTACTTCGGTGCCTCACCAAAGATAGAAGGTACTGACTGCACACGTAGTACAGAAGACTCGCATTTGCGCCACTGGCGATAACTGACACCACTAAGCCAAGACTTCGAAGCACCATTAACCTATGAAGGAACATAAACATCCATCTCCGAGACAACAGCACTAAAAACACTTTCCTTGCAACCAAAACAGACAGATCTTTCCATAACATCCTCAACAACCAACTCCGATTAAAATCCAAAGCCGTTAGCAAGTACAAGAGGAGCCACAGGCACAACAAAGACCGCAGGATCATCAGTGAACTCTGGTGACAAATTTGTTGCTGACAACTTCACATGCTTCAAACGCCTTCGGCGTCGAGGCCATGATGGTGTTCTTCCAAACTTGTCACGCAAGTTCTCTGAAGCATCACTGCTTCTAACTGGCCTAGACGTTACTCCATCGTACTCTAACGTCTCAATAAGAACTTTTTCCATCGATCTGCCAATCCTTGCAACTTTGGAAGAAAAGAAAGATACATCAACAACCAACAAAGATCTGGTTCCTTCATTGGCTGCTGATAAAGCAGAGCGTCCATCTCCATTGCTGGTTGGGGTGGTCAGATCCCCACTACCAGCAAGCTCCGGAGAAAGAAGCATACAACCGTCATGACTGAAAAAACCGCCACAAATGATGGAACCAACCGAGAACCCAGAAACATCACGGTAACAAGCAGCTATCAAACCCCTGAAGCTCAAACGAGGGACAAAAGAGGTGGTGAAATCCTCCTGTAACTGTTTATTTCAGAGGCATGTCTCAACCCATAGCCGCCTCAAAAATTATCAAAGAACTCATCTTCGCAGAAGGAGCAAATTTCAAAGCAAAGTTACCAGAGTAAAAAGGCAACATCTCCACGAACTTACCAGCAACGATGATATGCTTGAAGTTCACAAGAAGCTCGAAAGAAGCCGAAGATCGAAGCTTAACAATAGACGACGTTGTACCCGATATTTCGACTGTAAACAGTTCAGAAACAATCTCCTGAATATTTGTATAGATAGCATCGATCAGAGGAAAATTAAAGGTATAGGAACCGTGTACCTCAAAGAAACCTTCAAAAAACAGCCATGCCGAGACAAGTCCCCAAATCGCAAACCCTAGAAATGGGTCAGAGAGACAGAGCGAAGCTCGACCAGAACAACAACATAGTACGCAGCAAGAGCGAGGAAACACAAGAAAGAGCGGAGATCTAAGCAGAAGAGAAAAGCGAAATTAGTGAGAATAATATTCCGCCATTGCAGAGAAAAGATCCGTTGGAATGTCAGAAAATAGGATAAATTTCATACAGTTTAGTTGTACGTACTTGGTATAATACAAAGCAATAAACACGTGTGTTGCATGTGTTTTCATGATGGAACAATGTACAATACATAACAGATAAGAGAGATCACGAATTTATAATGCAGTGATAAACTATCATTCATCGATGATTTGTAGGTCTACATAATATAAGTCCCAAGCCAATTTTCTACAAAATACACATGGCATAATCCAATACATCTCATTATACATCAAAATATATAAATGAGATGACAAAAATACATAAAGGGATTGTAGTCCTACTATGTAGACTAGCCTCTAAAAGTTGCCCCAATAAGTTTAATTGGATGCTTCGTCCCTAATAAGTTTAGTTGGATACCTCGTCCTTATTCATGAAATGTATTGATCATATCCTAGTATTTCTTAATATACGTCAGCACCAAAAATCTCTTTGTTCTTCATAGGCTTCTTCAACTGAAGTACATGAAATACATCATTGATACCAGAGAAACCGTTAGGAGGAGAAACTCGATATGTAACTCTACTAATGCGCTCAATAATGGGGAACGAACCAACAAAGCGAGGTGCAAGCTTCTTCGAAATACTGAACCTCATCACACCCTTTAAAGGGGTTGCCTTCACAAAGATTGAATCTCCACCCTTGAACTAGATAACACTCTTCCTTTGGTCCGCATAAGATTTCGAACGGTCCTCAGCTTTCTTTATTCTTAATGTAATCAACTCCAATTTCTCAGTAGACTGTCTAACATAGTATGAATCCAGATTTGACTTGTACCTAGTCTCCAGCCACCAAAAAGTTGATCTACATGAACTAATATATGTAACCTAAAATGTAGTCATGTAGCTATTATTACAAGTTGTGACAACCGCCCCGTACCTCCCGCACTAAACTATAATAAAGGTGTGTTGCATGACGTGCCATGTCGATATGGGATGATCGTCAACGAAGGTAAATCAAAAATTATTCCCATCGTATAACTAACAACACTTAGATAATATATAATAGCAAAGCATAAAACATGATATAGTATTGAAGCATAACACATCAGGAAATTCCATCTTCATATAGTCTTAGAATATCAAGTGCAAAACATCTCAGTAACTAAATATCTTAATACATCATGCCTCATTACATCCATTATCAGAGTATAACAAGAAAAAACAACAGCAATCACCTAGATAACTATATAGTAAGGATTGTAATACATCAGATTCGTCATCGCACAACATCATCGTCGCCAACCTGTCATCTGTACTTAGTCTACTCATCAGCATCGTCGACGAGCATCTCTAGGTAATAAGAGGAGACATAAAACCTTGAGTTAGACAACAGTTTGGTGTGAGTGATAAAACTATCAATAACCACACAAGATAATATGACAATAGACAGTTCAAAAATAACCTGACCTGTCCCTGCAACCAAAGAGTTAGCCCATAACAATCTCATTAAATATGCTATTAAAACACACAGAATTAGACACCGGTCGGAATAGATTCTCAATCCCCACTTCTCTTCAACATCCTATGGTAATAACTGCCAAAAAGAATAGAAAAGAACACCCAAGCAACCATAACAAACAATGATCTAGCTGTCACCTACTAAAGCCTTGAATACGTTGATATCGAATGATTGGTCGTTGCCATCCGTCAACGGATGATGGAAAACCCCAGTTATAGTCGGGGTACCACACATCCCACATGTGTTTTCGTTCTCAAGACAACTAGATCACTTTCCAATTGATCCAGGGTACTCAATCTCTCAGATCTTAACAAGTGTCCCCACGATAACCCTTGCTTCGAGTCTGGTTGAATCTTCAACTTATCAACGATTTCTTGGCATTTCAAATCATAGTGCCATCCATGACTCAATCTTTTAGCTCGAGTCCCACTCGGGTCTTTCCATTATCCCACAACTTCATCCCATATTAAGTTGTCTATCTTTTTTGCCTTCGACCACTCTCGCTTGAGTTCACAATCGAAGACTCAACATCACTTTGACGATAACTTCTACCAGGTAGATGCTATCGACTAACGGAGACAACCAACATGCTCTTGAATAAAACGACTTCTCACCCAGGACCCCCGACCTCCGTCCATCAATCGTGATAGATCGGTACTGGTCTATCCTATATGGATCGGTATTAGTTCATCCCCTACAGATCGATATCGGTCCATACAATTAGCCAATTTTGGCTAAGTTCTGGACCACTTAATTCAATGCCTCGAATAAATCCCTCCGGTCCATCCACATCTTGACTCGCCTTTCTAAAGCTACACGTGCTAGTCCATCGACGAGTATTCGAGCGTTTGCACTTCGACCCATCCAATAATCACCCAACTTTGCGCATGGCCTACTATTTCCCCCAGTAACCCACGAACAAAGTTTCGTGGCCCGCTACCATCTGTGGTTTATCGGTACTGGTCCATAGGCTATGGACTGATATCGGTCCAAGTATTTAGAATATTTTCGACTGAAAATTTCTGAGTACGATCCCAATACCTTTCAGTGCCCCCCTCCATGTTTTGTCGAATTCGACCATTTGAACCTTCGATTTGCTCTGTTCTTCGATTTTAATCCCTACGACACATAATTCTAAACAAAAAAAACACGCATAACATAAAACTGAACTAATCAAATAACAGTTCATCCAATTTCGAATGTGAACAATTATATGAAGACATGAAAACTTACATAGCATGAAAATCACAAATCTGGCATAATTCGACATTAAACACATATAAAACATGATGGATCTAGCGAATTACATAATATATGATCAAATTAAGTTATCTTAGGGTGTCTTAATCTAAATTAAACATGTATGATCTAGTTTTAGGTAAAATTAGCATACGAGGTTTTAACTAACCTAGTTAACACATATAATACGTAGTAAGCACGTGGGAGATCTTTATCACTCACCAAAAACCTAGATCCGATGCAATATTGATGAGATCAAATCTGGGCAGCGAAGAGACAGTGAAGAAAACACTTGAATTCAATGCAAAACAGCGAGATCCGATCTTCCTTGATGTTGATCTTGCCTCTATATGCGATATTGAATGATTTGAGAGAAAATTTAGGATTAGGAAATTAAGTTGAACCGTAGATTCACAAACGCTTAATCTAATGTGCAGAATGAGGAGAAGAACTCTAATTCTCTTCTCAAATACCCAATTTATAATCTTAGGTCATTAGACTAATAGGCTCACTAATCGACTCATTAGCTGCTAATTTACTTGGCCAAGAGAAACAAAAACTTAAAACAATGATTTCTCCTAAATTGCTGTGCCAAATCATTAATGTGATCAGTTTATGGAATGACTAACCACCATCCTGATCTGAAGAGACCTATTTCAACACTTAATTCGATCTCAAACAAATGTTATTGATAAAATAGTAAGTCATTGGTGTAAAATGGTCACGAAACGATTCAGTAAAAATCACGGATCTGTCTTACACCCCATGAATGACATATTAAAATATGAGAATAATTCGACCACTAGGGAATTAAATAGAATTATTTTACAATCCTCCGATATGCAAAATAATGGTTGTTACATTCTCCTCCCTTTAGGAATTTCGGCCTCGAAATTCCAACCAAGCGCGAGTAAACAAAATGTCCTATATGCGTACCATCCACGAGTAGCCAACCTAACAACCAATATACATCCAACAATCCATGCAACCAAAATCTTACCCTAGCACGCAGAGTTGTAATAGTGCATGAGACAATGGTACAAGTAAGATACGATATATGCGACATACCACTCAAAGAGTTCTGGATGGATCGTTCTCATTCTTTCTTCCATTTCCCATGTGCAATTGCCGTCGTCCTCATTTCATTGTACCTTGACTAGCTTAACAGCCATCCTCCTAAGTTGTTTCATGTCATTTCCAATGACGCGAAGTGGCTTACGAGGTCTAGAAAATTTCGGCTCTACCTTTAAGTCTTCCATCTGATTTGGAGATACTATTAAACTCGGTTCATGCACGAATTTTCGTAGACACGTCACATGTAAAACATTGTGCACGCCTGCCATCCTCTAAGGTAAATCCAATCTATAAACAAACTTCCCAACACGCTCAATAATTGGAGATGGCCCAACAAATCTTGGAGCTAACCTTCTTTTCCTTCTAAGTTGGACGACATTCCTCAGAGGTGAAATCTTAACGAGTACCAAGTCTCCTATCGAAAATTGCAAATTCTTTCTCCTTTTATCGACATAAATCCTCTAGCGATCTTGGGGTGCCTCATTTATTGTCGAACAATCTCAATCTTATCCATCATTTCTCTTACCATTTCTGTCCTAAGTACCAAATTTTCTCCAGTCTTTAACCAACAAGAACATGAACTGCAAGGTCTACCATACGACGCCTCATATGGTGTCATACTAATACTCTACTGGTAGCTATTATTATAGGTAAACTCAACCAAGTGAAGGTCTTCCCATGATCTTCCCAAATCTAATACATAAGCTCTCAAAAGATCTTCCAATACTCGATTGGCCCTCTCAGTCTGACCATCAGTTAGGGGATGATATGTCGTACTCGTATGTAGGTTGGTTCCCAATGCCTCTTGCAAACTCTTCCAGAATCCATCGGTAAATAAAGGATCTCGATCGCTTACTATACCCTTAGGTATTCTATGGAATCACACTATTCATTTAATATACAGCCCAAACAACTTAGATGTCATCCTAGTGGATTTGAATGGAATAAACCTTGTATTTTTGGTCAAGAGGTCCACAATAACCCATATACTACCATATCCTTCCCTAGTCCTCGGTAGTAAGTCGATATGGATTGATCTAAAAGTCCTTGATGTAGCCAAGGCGCTTCATGTAAGGGAGGAGGGGTAAGCCTGGGGACATGCGTCTGACACCTATATAAATCTTTAGTATACCAAAGTTCTTCCCCAAAGAGGGAGGTGGGTAAGCCCAGGGAAATGCACCTGGCTCCAAGCCGTAGGTATATACTACAACAACCCGTCTGGAATGAGCCTAATTCCCAATTCAGAAGTGTTTCCATCGGGACTTAGAGCCATTCTAAACGAGCCATTGGTTCCTATAAGGAATAAATAAATAAAGCCAACAAAAAACGAAATTAGAATCTCACAGCAGATGGAATAAAATATAATAACTAAAAATAAATATACCATTAAATTAAACCACAGTAACATTGATTACACCAAGTTTCAAATGCCATATCAAGGTACATCAATAACAATAATATCCCACGAGTTCAATAACTGTCAAACATGATAATATCAATAATAAACTATAGAATCTTCTTCGCCCATCTCCCGTCTTCATGATGCCATCAACTGAGCATCCCTATCTACTAACCTATTTTTGTTAAAAGGAGGGAGGTTAGAACAAGTTCTGGTGAATGAAAATCACATAAGTTTAAGGGATGTTTATTTGTTATTCCTAGCAGTATAAAAATGACAGATCATGTCTAGGCGAACACACAATTATACACATTTATAAGGGAGGACTTCTATGATCACTTAATATCCTTCGGGGGCGAACTACAATTCGGTCACTTAAGGCCATTTATATTTAATTTATGGGCAAACTCCTTCCATGACCACTTAATACCCTATGGCAGACACCAGTCACTTAAGACCTCTATTGTTGATCGCCAATGTCATTAAATATGCTCTCAATGTAAATTGAGAGATAGTAAGCAGTCACTTATTACCCCAGGATGGTAGATGACTTCTTATCATTGATGACCCTCCCCTTCCGGGTCCCTTTGTTACTACCTAGCTATCATTATAGATGAAATCATAGCCACTTAATACTTCCGTTAGACAGGCACTTCCTTTTTAAGTAGACCATTCATGTGAGTGTCGGAACTCTTAGTAGCTGTAATGACCCGCATTTTCAGCGATATAATAATTAATTTATTTAATTATTTAAAATAGTGATTTAGAGAATTTAATGGTCGTTGAATTAAATAATAAGAAATATTTAATTAATATAATAATTAAATAATATATTTAATTCAGAAATAATCAAAAATGATAGAATTCACAATATCGTGTGAATTGGATTATTTATAGTATATAATTCAGTTTAGATTTGAATTATACTAACGAATATATTTATAAATGCCATTTGAACGTATAATTATATTATAGTTAAAATCGAGCTCGAAATGGCGTGGTAGTTCGCTATTTGGTGATTTGAACTTCAATTGAATGTACAGGGTTCGTTTTATATCGGATTTCTATGAAACAAGAAACATACGGAGCTGGTGAAGTATATTTTCCTAATGAAAGAGAAAATTCGATATTTCATCGTGTAGATTATGATTTATGTCCAAATCAAATTTTAGAAAAGTCGCTGTGGAATTTCTTTATAATTCATAACGATTTATTTATATTTTTGAAAGGAATTTCATTATAAATCGAATATCGATTTATATCGGTATTTGAAATATCGAGTTAGAAATTCATATAGGAATATTGTGGAGCTGTATGATATCGTATGTGAATATATATGATAATATTTATTTATAAATATTTAATTTAATTGTTTTTAAATATATTTATATATTTAAAAGGGTTATTTAGAGCTTTAAAAATAGCCAGTTTTTCAAACGACCTCAGAATTCAACGAAACTAATTTTGTTGGATCCACAATATTAAATTATTGTTAGATTTCAATTTTCATGATTTTTAGAGTCCTTACGTGGCCGTACGGGATTTTAATGTGAAAAACAGTCGATATTTTGAAAGTTAAAAATACGTTGTGTGAGCAAACGGAGTCGTAATTCGACGAAACCAGTTTCGTTGGGACCGTAATGTCAAAATCTAGTTGTATTTCCATTTCCATGATTTTTGGATATTTTATATGATCGTAGGGATTTTTAGAAGACCGTAATAATATAAATTGAATAAAAAATCTAACTCCCCTGTAAATAGCACCCCAAACCCCTATCCTTTCTCCAAAAACCTAATCTTCTTTTGCCAAAGTCAAACGAGAATTCCACCGTCACTCCTTTTCTTTCTCCCTTCAGCAAATCGCCACTTCAATAATTCCTCTAAAATCCTAGAAATTTCTATAAATCCTAAAGCATACATATTTGTGATCGTGGAAGGGTACTCTCCCTTTTCAGATGGGTCTCGGTTGGATTGACGTTTGTTTCGTTTGTTGGGATTGTAGCCGTGACTTTAGGGTTCAGCGAATCAGCAAAGGGGAAGCATCGTTCAGCGAGGTGAGTGTTGAAATTAGCTTGAGGGAGGAGTTTAACACGTCGTTGCAGAAGTTGTGTGGATTTCCGTGAGAACAATGGTCAATATCTGTTGCTCGGATTGTACATGATACTTTTCAAATTCGAACAGAGGGTGGAGCTCGAGTTGTGGAGAAGCGATGGTGGTTATTTTGTGATTAGCAATGAAGAAAAGAAATGAAGAATCGATGGGTGAAAATCTCAGCGAAAGGTGAAGTGTTTGTGTCGACGGTTGTTGTTGTGCTGAGCGTGAGGCAAGGTGGAGTCAGCGAGTAGATGAGGAAGAAGACTTGCTGATGGTGTTTGTTCTGAACAGGGCGTTGGCAGTTCTTTGAGAATGAAATGGTGCAGTGCGTATTAAAGACAGGTTGGAGAAAGGGTGCCGAGTAATGGAGAGGAGTGCGAATTCTTTTGGGAAAATGTTACTTAAGTTTCGAACGGGAAAATGTTACCTACCATGTATTGGAGTTTAATTGAACAAGAAGGAAGACAACTGAAAACATGGTGGGCTTGGGAAGATGGATCGACAGAAATAAAATGGGTTCTTTGAGATCATACGATTTAAGCTTTGCAATGGAATCGATTTGAAGCCATTGGGTGATTGTCTGGATTTATGACAGAATAAAACGACTGAACTGAATCAGCGACCGTGATCGTTATTTAACGATTGACGGACAAGGTGAGTAAAAATCACCAACTCTGAATAGTTATATTTTTATAACGTATTCTTGGAACTGATAATTTCTGTTGATTGTTGTATGTTAACTGTTTGTTGAATTGCATACGTATTGGTTGAAATTATAGATAACGATATTTATATACATCGTTAATCAGATATCGATTCTGTTTATCAGAATATTTCATATCGAAGTGAAATCGATGTTATTATATTGTTTAACATCTGTGGATGCAGGGAAATAGGTTAGAGGAATCCAACTGGGTTCCTCAACATTTATTTTACTGTCTTCATATATTGTAATATATGATGTAGTATAAAATCTGTTGATGATGATGTGTGTTTAAATGATATCGATCATTGTGATTTGGTTTTTAAATACCGTAAGAAATACTGGCATGTAGAAAGGGGATTTTCAAAGTATATTTTGAAACTAAATTAGTTATATAAAATCAATGGACTATATAGGAAAGGAAAAAGGGATTTTATAAATGGAAACAATTATAAAATCAAAAGGGTTTTGAAAAGAAAATATTTATTGGAAATAAATATGATAAGGACAAAAAGGGAATTATTTATAAAAACAAAGGATTTTATAAAGAGGAATATTTATTGGGATGATAAATAGAAATATAAAGGGATTATTTACTTAGGAAATAAATAAGAGTTATGAAGGAAAAATATTTGTGGAACAGAATAGAAAAGGAAAATATTTATTTGTCAAATAAGTAGAAAGATAAAAAGGAATATTTATTTGTTAAATAAATAGGATTAAATAAAAGGAATATTTATTTGTTAAATAAATAGGATTAAATCAAAGTAAATAGGATTATAAAAGGAATATTTATTTAGAAAATAAATAGAATAATTATAAAAGGAAATTTTCAATGTTATATTGAAAAGGAAATATTTATAAAATCAAAGGATTTAAAAAATAAAGAAATATTTATTTGTTAAATAAATAGAATTGAAAAGGGAATAGTTATTTGTTAAGTAAACAAATAGAAAAGGAGTTAATTCAAAGGGATTAATCAAAGGAGTTAATTCAAAGGAAGAAATCAAAGGAGTTATTTTAAAGGAATAAATCAGAGGAGTTAATCGAATACAGTTTATTCGAAAGGAGTTAGTCGAATATAGTTTATTCGAATAGAATTAAAGGAGTTAATCGAATATCAGTTATTCAAATAGAGTTAATCAAAATGTGTTAATCAAAATGAGTTAGAGGAGTAGATTGGTTAGAATTAATCGATTAGAGTTAGAATAAATCGATTAGAATTAGAATTACTCGTTTAGATTTAAAGTTAATCAGTAGAGTTAACTAGTCAGAGTTAATCAGTTAGAGTTAACCAGTTAGAATTAATCAGTTAGAGTTAATCAGTTAGAGTTAACCAGTTAGAGTTAAACCGATAGAGTTAATTAAACAGAGTTAATAAAAAAGGAGTTATCGAATATTAGTTATTCGAATAAAGTTAACAGAAGTTACCGAATATTAGTTATTCAAATAGAGTTAAATAGAGTTATTGAATATTAGTTATTCGAATAGAGTTAAGAAGAGTAATCGAATATAGTTTATTCGAGAAGAGTAATCGAATATTGTTCATTCAAGAAGAGTAATCGAATATAGTCTATTCGAGAAGAGTAATCGAATATTGGTTATTCGAAAGGAGTTAATCGAATATTGGTTATTTGAAAGGAGTTATCGAATCTAGTCATTCGAAAGGAGTTATCGAATCTAGTTATTCGAAAGGAGTAATTGAATATTGGTTATTCGAAAGGAGATATCGAATCTAGTTATTCGAAAGGAGTTATCGAATCTAGTTTTTCGAAAGAAGTTAATCTAATATAGTTTATTCGAATAGAATAAAAGGAGTTATCGAATATAGTTTATTCGAAAGGAGTTAAGTAAAAAGAGTTAATCCAATAGAGTTAATCAAATAGAGTTAATCGATTAGAGTTAAATCAAAAGAGTTAATCCAATAAGAGTTAATTGAATAGGCTTTATCGAATATAATTTATTCGAAGAAAGGTTTTAGAATCTAGTTATTTGTAAGAGAGATTATCGCATATAGTTATTCGAAGGGATGAGTTATCGAATAGAGATTTATTTGAAAGAGAGTTACGCGAGGAGGTTTGTTAAAGATTTAAAAGATAAACTTTGACTATTTCAATGTTAAAACGTTGTTCAGTTAAGGTCTGAGAGGTAATTATACCCCAACTTGATTGACTTCCTTCTTAACTAAGGAATGGTAAGGTTTGATAGTGAATGATGATTAAGTGAATTTAGTAAAAGGTTGGAGTTGGCATGGCGATGTTTTATTTAAACATCTGTTTAAATCCAATGAAGGAGCTTTGGAAATGTTTTCCAAATAAGAATCAGAAATGTTTTCTAATATAGAAAAAAATAAATGGAAATGTTTTCCAGTGTTAATAACATATATTTTCTAAATTTAGAAAATAAGAAATGTTGAATATATGGAAACAGGAAATTACAAATGAAATAAATTAATGATAAATTAATTTAAAGGATGAAAGTTGATTGGTGATTGATCGATGTAATTTCCATCTGGAAATAAGATCGTTGTTTGCACACGTGTTTTTCTTTGATAGTTAACTCACCGACTATCGAAGTTTTCAACCATTTTAACGTTGTTAATATGGAGAGACCAGTTGGATTATTATCCGAAGAACCACTCCGTATTGGCATAAGTGTTGCGAATCATATATGCCAAAGATAATTGAAGACGGAGTAAAGTGCAAGGGCGGTTGTATAAATCTTAGGTAAAGATTGCCTAAGATGGTTGTACTGAATAGTGCCTTCGGTTTGTCCAGTCCCAGGACGACCTGTATGGAAGAATGTCTGATAGAGTATATTTAATAGATCGCGTAAGTTGATCTCTTCAAACGCACGTAAGTTTGGTGGCGGAGGAATTCGTTTCTCTTAGCTGTATACCCGTTGTATTTTTTGGTAAATAAATTTGTGATTTGGCGGGTATGACGATACGACATTCAAAGTGAATCATTGTGTGATCTGTCAGAGATAAGCGTGCCCTCTAGCCTCACAACCGGGAAATGACAAAAATCGGGAAGGTAGCATGGCTATGTAGGTCGCATCTATTAGGGTGTATAATCGCCTGATCTAGAGTTTCAATTACGTCTAAAAATCTATTGTCGATGCTGTCCCATTCGGGAAACGGTTGCTGATCCCAACCGTTGGTGATATACATTCGATACACTCAAGCGAAATGAGTGGTCGGTCATGTGTGGCTGGGTTTCAAGATGTTCTTGTTGAACCCAGTGAGGTACACTAGCGAAAGGTGGTTCCATACCTTGTCATAGTTGGAAATCCATTACCTAATACGTGCTTCCGGTTTTGATTGTATACTATATATGTAGAACGTGAGATGAAAGCTTTTCTGCTAGATGATTATTATATTGTGGTTGATAGACATTATCATAATATCAAAAGATTTTTGATATAAAGATGTTTTGGAATCTCATAAGGGAAAAACCCGTTCTGTTATACGGCGTGGTCTTATGAGATATCGTTTACTTGTTGAAACTATTTTTAACTGTTTTACTCATACCAGTCCCATGACTGACCCGGAGTTTATTTTGTTTTGTTTCCCTAAACTCTTGGGTGCTCAATTTTATACGGGCAGTCAAGTAGTCAGGATTTTACAGATATACTTGGAGAGCTTGGAGCAGGAGGCTTCGGGATTATATCGCTATAGTTATTTCCGCTGTGTTGTAAGTGTCGTACTCTGATAATGTTACTGTATACATATATTGATTTATTTCAAGGATATATTATCTATTATATGTTATTCTTTCCGCTGTGAGATTCGTGTTACTATGACGTTGTATCTTCTTCTTCTTCTTCTATTCTAAGTTTCTATCTTATCTATTCTCACCCTCTAATTTCTTTCATTAACTACTGGTATTTTTCGATGTTTGGTTAGTCATCATTGAGTTTATGTCGATAACCAAAGTCGCCAAAAACCGGGTCATTACAGTTGGTATCAGAGCTTAAGGTTAAGTGAATTACCTTGGCTCTGTGACATGACTCAGTAGAGATAGGGTTAGCAATACCCTAGATTGAGTTGAGTGTATATATACGAGTGAACATATTTGTTATTTGATATAAAATTGTTTTATATTATGGAGATTTATTGGTTGAGTTGTTTATAAGTTCTGGTCGATCAGTTTGATCCACTGTATCGGTAGGAGTTTCTAAACACTCGAATACGATGAACCGGCATGGTGTGTTTTGAAAAGAGGGTAAATGAAATAATTTTTCCCAAAGTATATTTTGATATAAAAGTTTGATATTGGAATGATTATAATCGAGTATGATTATAAAAAGTGAAACGGTTATGTAAATAACCAATCAAAATTCATATTAGTGAAATACGTGAAATAAGATGAAGTAAATCTAAATTTAGAATCAGAATTGAAATGAAAACTTGGGAAATTTGTATAAGTGTTTGTAATTGGATTTGGATTAAATATATGAGAATTTTAAAATCCTGGGCGATTTTAAATTGTTTTACAGCATTGTGAATGATATTTTGAACTAATTTTAAAATAAAAGTGTTTAAAGAATGGTTTTGATAAGTGATATAGTATTGAACTCACTTCGATAACTGGGAAATAACTCTGATGATGCTGGCCACATCATCAGTGTTCATTTTCGAGTTTGTAAATGACGAATTACTACCAGTGATACTGTTTCGAATTTGTTTTGGGAAAAACAAGTTATGTTGAATTTCAAAAAAGAAAATTTGATTTCTGAAAGAGGTAAACTGTTTAAAAAACTCCCAGCAAGAAAATTGTTTGAATTAAAAACAAATTAAATAGAAATTTGTGGAAATAAATTGGAATTAAAGTGAAAAATGAATTGAATTAGAATGATAACCTAACTTCGTTAAGTATATTGAATTGGTAAGTTAAGAGTTGAAATCAAGAATGGATCTTGAGTTTCAAATGAATTTGGTTTGGGGTATAAACAGATGATTTGGGTTGAGAATGAATTGATTTGAGATCAACTTGGAAATGTATTAGTATATGCTGAGTTGGTAGCAAGTGAAAGTGATATAATGATATGCCCGACAAAAAGGTACAAGTTTATATTTCATATGAGTTTGGTGATTTATGAGCTTGATTGGCAAGCTGCTTGGCTGTTTGATTTTCTTTTGGATTGGAGAAGGCCTGAAGAGGCGAGTTGGAGTTTGACCTATTGACCAGTACAAAGGAGGTGCTGGCGAAATTTTTCGAAGAGTTAAGGCATTAGAAAATTTTCAGGATTTTTGAAATTTTTTGTTGATAAGAATAAATTAATATTTAATTGAAATTAAATTGGGTTAGTTAAAACTGAAATTAAAGAAATAAACAAATATTTTTAACCATTCGATAGGATTTGTTTTCTACCTTAGCAATTTCGAGGACGAAATTATTTTTTGTGAGGAAGAATGTAATGACCCGCATTTTCAACGATATAATAATTAATTTATTTAAATATTTAAAATAGTGATTTAGAGAATTTAATGGTCGTTGAATTAAATAATAAGGAATATTTAATTAATATAATAATTAAATAATATATTTCATTCAGAAATAATCAAAAATGATGGAATTCACAATATCGTGTGAGTTGGATTATTTATAATATATAATTTAGTTTAGATTTGAATTATATTAATGAATAGATTTATAAACGCCATTTGAACGTATAATTATATTATAATTAAAATCGAGTTCGAAATGGGGCGGTAGTTCGCTATTTGGCGATTTGAACTTCAACTGAATGTACAAGGTTTGTTTTAAATCGGATTTCTGTGAAACAAGAAACGTACGGAGTTGGTGAAGTATATTTTTCTAATGAAAGAGAAAAATCAAGATTTCATCATGTAGATTTTGATTTATGTCCAAATCAAATTTTAGAAAAGTCGCTGTGGAATTCCTTTATAATTTGTAACGATTTATTTATATTTTAAAAGGGAATTTCATTATAAATCCAATATCAATTTATATCGGGATTTGAAATATCAAGTTAGAAATTCATATAGGAATACTGTGGTGCTGTATAATATCGTATGTGAATATATATGATAATATTTATTTATAAATATTTAATTTAGTTGTTTTTAAATATATTTATATATTTAAAAGGGATATTTAGAGCTTTAAAAATAGCCAGTTTTTCAAACGACCTCAGAATTCGACGAAACTAATTTTGTTGGATCTACAATATTAAATTATTGTTAGATTTCAATTTCCGTGATTTTTATAGTCCTTATGTGGCCGTATGGGATTTTAATGTGAAAAACAGTTGATATATTGACAGTTAAAAATACGCTGTCTGAGCAAACGGAGTCGGAATTCGACGAAACCAGTTTCGTTGGGACCGTAATACCAAACTCTAGTTGTTTATCCATTTCCATGGTTTTTGGATATTTTATATGATCGTACGGATTTTTAGATGACCGTAATCATATAAGTTGAATAAAAAAAATCTAACTCCCCTATAAATACCACCCCAAACCCCTATCCTTTCTCTAAAAACCTAATCTTCTTTTGCCAAAGTCAAACGAGAATTCCGCCGTCACTCCTTTTCTTTCTCCCTTCAGCAAATCGACACTTCAATAATTCCTCTAAAATCCTAGAAATTTCTATAAATCTTAAAGCATACGTATTTGTGATCGTGGAAAGGTACTCGTCCTTTTTAGATGGGTCTCGGTTGGATCGACATTTGTTTCGTTCGCTGGGATTTTAGCCGTGACTTTAGGGTACAGCGAATCAACAAAGGGGAAGCATCAATCAGCGAGGTGAGTGTTGAAATTAGCTTGAGGGAGGAGTTTAGCACGTCGTAGCAGAAGTTGTGTGGATTTCCGTGAGAACAATGGTCGATAACTGTTGCTCGGGTTGTACATGATACTGTTCGAATTCGAATAAAGGGTGGAGCTCGAGTTGTGGAGAAGCAATGGTGGTTATTTTGTGATTAACAGTGAAGAAAAGAAATGTAGAATCGATGGGTGAAAATCTCAGCGAATGGTGAAGTGTTTGTGTCGATGGTTGTTGTTGTGCTGAGCGTGAGGCAAGGTGGAGTCAGCGAGCATATGAGGAAGAAGACTTGCTGATGGTGTTTGTTGTGAACAGGGGCGTTGGCAGTTCTTTGAAAATGAAATGGTGCAGTGCGTATTAAAGATAGGTTGGAGAGAGGGTGCCGAGTAATGGAGAGGAGTGCGAATTCTTTTGGGAAAATGTTACTTAAGTTTCGAACAGGAAAATGTTACCTACCGTGTATTGGAGTTTAATTGAACAAGAAGGAAGACAACTGAAAATGTAGTGGGCTTGGGAAGATGGATCGATAGAAATAAAATGGGTTCTTTAGGATCATACGATTTTAAGCTTTGCAATGGAATCAATTTGAAGCCATTGGGTAATTGTCTGGATTTATGACAGAATAAAACGACTGAACTAAATCAGCGATCGTAATCGTTATTTAACGATTGACGGATAAGGTGAGTAATGCTCACCAGCTCTGAATAATTATATTTTCATAACGTATTCTTAGAACTGGTAATTTTCTGTTGATTGTTGTGTGTTAACTGTTTGGTTGAATTGTGTATGTATTGGTTGAAATTATAGATAATGATATTTATATATATCGTTAATCAGATATCAATTCTGTTTATCAGAATATTTCATATCGAAGTGAAATTGACGTTATTATATTGTTTAACATATGTGGATGCAAGGAAACAGGTTGGAGGAATCCAACTGGATTCCTCAACATTTATTTTACTGTTTTCATATATTGTAGTATATGATGTGATATAAAATCTATTGATGATGATGTGTGTTTAAATGATATCGATCATTTTGATTTGGTATTTAAAATATCGTAAGAAATACTGGCATGTAGAAAGGGGATTTTCAAAGAATATTTTGAAAATAAATTAGTTATATAAAATCAATGGATTTTATATAGAAAAGGAAAAAGGGATTTTATAAAAGGAAACAATTATAAAATCAAAAGGGTTTTGAAAAGAAAATATTTATTGGAAATAAATATGATAAGGAAAAAGGGAATTATTTATAAAATCAAAGGATTTTATAAAGCGGAATATTTATTGGGATAATAAATAGAAGTATAAAGGGATTATTTATTTGGGAAATAAATAAGAGTTATAATGGAAAAATATTTGTGGAACAGAATAGAAAAGGAAAATACTTATTTGTTAAATAAATAGAAAGATAAAAAGGAATATTTATTTTTTAAATAAATAGGATTAAATCAAAGGAATATTTACTTGTTAAATAAATAGGATTAAATCAAAGTAAATAGAATTATAAAAAGAATATCTATTTAGAAAATAAATAGAATAATTATAAAAGGAAATTTTCAATGTTATATTGAAAAGGAAATATTTATAAAATAAAAGGATTTAAAAAAAAATTTATTTGTTAAATAAATATAATTGAAAAGGGAATAGTTATTTGTTAAGTAAACAAATAGAAAAGGAGTAAATTCAAAGGGATTAATCAAAGGAGTTAATTCAAAGGACTAAATCCAAGGAGTTGATTCAAAGGAATAAATCAGAGGAGTTAATCGAATACAGTATATTCGAAAGGAGTTAATTGAATATAGTATATTCGAATAGAATTAAAGGAGTTAATCGAATATCAGTTATTCGAATAGAGTTAATCAAAATGTGTTAATCAAAATGAGTTAGAGGAGTAAATCAGTTAGGATTAATCGATTAGAGTTAGAATAAATCGATTAGAGCTAGAATTACTCATTTAGAGTTAAAGTTAATCAGTAGAGTTAACCAGTCAGAGTTAATCAGTTAGAGTTAACCAGTTAGAGTTAATCAGTTAGAGTTAATATGTTAGTGTTAACCAGTTAGAGTTAAATCGATAGAGTTAATTAAATAGAGTTAATCAAAAAAGGAGTTATGGAATATTAGTTATTCGATTAAAGTTAAAAGGAGTTATCGAATATTAGTTATTCGAATAGAGTTAAATAGAGTTATCGAATATTAGTTATTCGAATAGAGTTAATAAGAGTAATCAAATATAGTTTATTCGAGAAGAGTAATCGAATATAGTTCATTCAAGAAGAGCAATCGAATATAGTTAATTCGAGAAGAGTAATCGAATATTGGTTATTCGAAAGGAGTTAATCGAATATTGGTTAATCGAAAGGAGTTATCGAATCTAGTCATTCAAAAGGAGTTATCGAATCTAGTTATTCGAAAGGAGTAATCGAATATTAGTTATTCGAAAGGAGTTATCGAATCTAGTTACTCGAAAGGAGTTATCGAATCTAGTTATTCAAAAGGAGTTAATCGAATATAGTTTATTCGAATAGAATTAAAGGAGTTATCGAATATAGTTTATTCGAAAGGAGTTAAGTAAAAAGAGTTAATCCAATAGAGTTAATCAAATAGAGTTAATCATTAGAGTTAAATCAAAAGAGTTAATCCAATAATAGTTAATTGAATAGAGTTAATCGAATATAGTTTATTCGAAGAAATGTTTTCGAATCTAGTTATTCGTAAGAGAGATTATCGAATATAGTTATTCGAAGGGAGGAGTTATCGAATAGAGATTTAATCGAAAGAGAGTTACGCAAGGAAGTTTGTTAAAGATTTAAAAGATAAACTTTGACTATTTCGAAGTTAAAACGTTGTTCAGTTAAGGTCGGAGAGGTAATTATACCCCAACTTGATTGACTTCCTTCTTAACTAAGGAATGGTAAGGTTTGATAGTGAATGATGATTAAGTGAATTTAGTAAAAGGTTGGAGTTGGCATAGCGATGTTTTATTTAAACATCTGTTTAAATCCAATGAAGGAGCTTTGGAAATGTTCTCCAAATAAGAATCAAAAATGTTTTCTAATATAGAAAAAAAGAAATGGAAATGTTTTCCAGTGTTAATAGCATATATTTTCTAAATTTAGAAAATAAGAAATGTTGAATATATGGAAACAGGAAATGACAAATGAAATAATTTAGTGATAAATTAATTTAAAGGATGCAAGTTGATTGGTGATTGATCGATGTAATTTCCATATGGAAATAAGATCGTTGTTTGTACACGTATTTTTCTTTGATAGTTAAGTCACCGACTATCGAAGTTTTCAACCATTTTAACATTGTTAATATGGAGAGACCGGTTGGATTATTATCCGAAGAACCACTCCGTATTGGCATAAGCGTTGCGAATCATCTATGCCAAAGATAATTGAAGATGGAGTAAAGTGCGAGGGCTGTTGTATAAATCTTAGGTAAAGATTGCCTAAGATGGTTGTACTGAATAGTGCCTTCGGTTTGTCCAGTCCCAGGACGACCTGTATGGAAGAGTGTCTGACAGACTATATTTAATAGACCGCGTAAGTTGATCTCTTCAAACGTACGTACGTTTTATGGCGGAGGAATTCGTTTCTCTTAGCTGTATACCCGTTGTATTTTTGGGGAAATCAATTTGTGATTTGGCGGGTATGACGATGCGACATTCAAAGTGAATCATTGTGTGATCTGTCAGAGATAAGTGTGGCCTCTAGCCTCACAACCGGGAAATGACAAAATTCGGGCAGGCAGCTTGGCTATGTAGGTCGCACCTATTAGGGTGTATAATCACCTGATCTAGAGTTTCATTTACTTCTAAAAATCTATTTTCGATGATGTCCCATTCGGGAAACGGTTGCTGATCCCAACCGTTGGTGTTATACATTCGATACACTCAAGCGAAATGAGTGGTCGGTCATGTGTGGCCGGGTTGCAAGATGTTCTTGTTGAACCCAGTGAGGTAC
Organism: Allium sativum; assembly: GCA_030737875.1. Classification (NCBI taxonomy): domain Eukaryota; kingdom Viridiplantae; phylum Streptophyta; class Magnoliopsida; order Asparagales; family Amaryllidaceae; genus Allium; species Allium sativum. Next base: position 531,930,778 of record CM060923.1, on the reverse strand, counting down.
ACTAGCGAAAGGTGGTTCCATACCTTGTCATAGTTGGAAATCCGTTACCCAATACGTGCTTCCGGTTTTGATTGTATACTATATATATGTAGAACGTGAGATAAAAGCTTTTCTGCTAGATGATTATTATATTGTGGTTGATAGACATTATTATAATATCAAAAGATTTTTGATATAAAGATATTTTGGATTCTCATAAGGTAAAAACTCGTTCCGATTTATTGCGTGGTCTTATGAGATATCGTTTACTTGTTCAAACTTCTTTTAACTGTTTTACTCATACCAGTCCCATGACTGACCCAGAGTTTATTTTGTTTTGTTTCCCTAAACTATTGGGTGCCCAATTTTATACGGGCAGTCAAGTAGTCAGGATTTTACAGATATACTTGGAGAGCTTGGAGCAGGAGGCTTCAGGAATATATCGCTATAGTTATTTCCGCTGTGTTGTAAGTGTTGTACTCTGATAATGTTACTGTATACATATATTGATTTATTTCAAGGATATATTGTCTATTATATGTTGTTCGTTCCGCTGTGAGATTCGTGTTACTCTGACGTTGTACCTTCTTCTTCTTCTTCTATTCTAAGTTTCTATCTTATTTATTCTCACCCTCTAATTTCTTTCATTAACTACCGGTATTTTTCGATGTTTGGTTAGTCGTCATTGAGTTTATGTCGATAACCAAAGTCGCCAAAAACCAGGTCGTTACAGTAACCCATCCCTAGGTCGACTCTCATATACCCTAGATAAAAAGCGGACAACTTGCGGAGAACAATCGCACTCATTCGTAATCGTCTAAGATCATTTAATACCTCATAATTGTTGGAGAAATGCAAATCCAATTTCCACAAAAACCTAATAAAGGAGACTCCTATGACTTAGGTTCAGAACCAAGGAGCGAAACTTTGGAATGGACCAAGTCCTAACCATTTGATACCCAAACAAGTTAGGTCAACCACTTAATACCTTCTCGAGGCAGGTCTCCTACGCATAAATAGATATATATATATGTATATATATATACATACATACACACACACTAGACGTCCCACATCAAACCGACTACTTTTAAATGCTGGATTTGCCAGGCTTTTGGGAAGGCTTCTACTACACATTGGGCTTAACCTTGCTTCTTCGTGTAGTTATTATAATGGCCAATAGAACTTAGCCATTTCATATTAACCCGATTTCTTGTAGTTGCTTGATATGCTAGTCGATTCTAGGTGGTCATTTACTACAAGTAAAGGTTAACCTCATGTCCATATGTCATTAATACTAATAAATACCCTCAGTACTCACATGCTTACAAAATTCCTATTGGGGATATTTAAATTCGAATTCCTAACTAAACGCATTTAGTACGTGATTAATATGCATTTATAATACGTTAATTACGCTATAAATAGAACGTGATTAAAGCATGCATAAAGAAATGTCATAAATGTAGAAATGTTAATCCTCATATAAACTGAGGTTTGCAAGTTTATTTCCCTAACTTCATTAACACAGCATATAGTAAATTCACAGTCATATCAATAATAAGGAAATATCAACTAAACAATATAACTTGTAACGTAGGTTTTGAAATGTTACTTCAACAATAAAAGAAAGGAAAAGGCGTAATATGCACAATATATAGTCTCTTTTTAGTGTTAATTTATATTTCATATGATTTTATACAAAACTTAAGACTTTGGTAACATTTGTTTTATATATTCAAACTAAGGCTATCAATTTCCTACACGACCCGAAACCTGACCCGAAACCCGTGGAAATTAGTAGGTTAACCTGACCCATTTAGTTGGTGGTTCATTTCTGGATCAACCCAATTTTGATTCATTTATAAACAGGTGGATTTATGGTTGACCAGCTAACCCAATTTTGACTTACCAAGCCTGATTATATGTTTTATCTCTTTCATACTATTAGTCTTTTTTGTATGTTGTTAGTGTTAGTCTTTTATGTATGCAGTAATTAGTATGCTAATATATTCTTGTGTAAGCTGTTATATTTTACTAATTTATTCTTGTATGTTTTTAGTTATATTTCAGTTATAACAACTGTATCTCTTCCATACTGTTAATCTTTTATCTGTGCAGTATGCTCGTATATTCTTATGTATGGAAAATGATTTTTGGGTATGGTAATTTCATGCTTTATATATGTGTTGTCTGGTGGCGATTTTATAACTTGTTACCTGGTGGTGATTTTGTAACTTGTTGCATGTTGGTGTTTTTGTAGCTTGCTGCCTATTGGTGATTATATAATAGTGGTTCCTTTTGGTGATTTAGTTCTTTTGTTGTTTATTTTATTGGGCAACATTTGCCAATGGGTCAAATGGGTAAACCTGACACAACCCATTTAGTTAAGTGGGTTACATGGGTCGAGTTGGGTCAACAAGTTTATAAACAGGTTGGGTACGGGTTAGGAAAAAAAATGATCCGTTTAATAAACAGGTTGACTCAACTCATTTATAAATCAACCCGATTCTGACTTGACTCAACCCAATACGACCAGTTGACAACCCTAGTTAAAACTATCTATTTTAGATAAATAGATGTTTAAACCTATTTAAGCTACAATGCCCAAATCTTATGTTTTTGCACACATATGATTTATAATTAAACAAAAAGAAAATCAGGCCAATTTGAATACCATACAACTCTCAAAAATACCAACTTTTATTACATTCATAATCAAAATCAAATACGTTCATAAGATTGACCATTTCCACAATTTATAAGGGATTTGGGGAATTTATATGTATTTTATTTTCGTGCAAATCCAAATCACTTTAGGCATAACAATCCAAATCTACACTATCATAATACAGAAAATGGTAAACCTATAAACTTTCCACTCACATAATTACTAGGAGAAGGATGAGGAGGTTGTGTAGATTTTTTTTGGATTGTATCCTTGCAAATATCGTATTCCAAACTTTCTGCTAAACACACACACACACACACACACACACATATATATATATATATATTGAAAATTGGTATACTTTCATTAATTACTAAAAACGTACATAACAAGGTTATCATACTAACCCAAGTACAGCTAAATCAAGCATGATAGAACATAAAAACTTATAACTAGATACAACATAAAAGAGACTATAAAGAAAAAAAAGTTGGACCGATGATGAGGCCGCTTATTCTAACAAGCATTAGGACAAACCAACCCTGCATCACTGTTCATAAGTCACGCTGCTCCATACGGTCTCCATTACACAATGTTTTCCGCTCATTTCTAACTAGAGTCTTATATACATACAATTTCCCATTCTATATTTTAACAATATAAATAGATTAGAGAAGATAAAGAAATAGGTTTGGGAAGAAGATCAAATCTAACCTGTCTATTTTCTGGAATTTAGAATAATGGTAGAGAAGCACAATGGAGATATAGAAGAGAACAAATTGTAGGTCTGGATGAGATGCTAAGGCTTTATTTATACATGCTAGAGTATGTATGGACCGTCAGAAAAGTTTTATAAAATCTAGTCAGTTCGTTCCAGCAAAAAAATATAAACCACCTTAATAAAACAGCTTTCCTCCCACCCCTTGAGCAGAAGAGCTATGGACTTCCTCCCCAGAAGGGACGTCGACGGTCAGTCAACCCCCCTCAAGCGGAGCAGTCGACCCCCTTTGTGGATCGAGTGCAAGGAGATTAATGCTCTACGTTGGTTTCCTTTTGATTAATACATTTATTAGTTTCATTAATTTTTTTTCATTTCTATTTATTCTTGTCCCTTTCTTGCATACATACACACAAAAAAAGTTGCATTCTCAAGTAATGTTCGATTATGCCATCATTATATATTTTTATTTCCAGATTTATATTCTTTCGGTTTGAATTTCAAATGTTGCGTGTATACAATTTTCGTACAACTTGTTTTATTCATAACTTCTTCATACGGAGTCCATTTTCAATAAATAAAATATGAAAACGGACTAAATTTCACCATGAATAAAATGGTAATTTTTTAGCGTCAAATTCTTAATTATCCGAAATTTGTATTCTTTGCCCATTAATATTTTATTAATTTATTATTGTTTATTCTTAATTTAATTTTCTACGTCTATTTGGGGTATATTTTACATTCTTCCCCCTTAAAAAAGATTTCATTCTAAAACCTTTCTAAGTGGGCGAAAAACACAACTCGTTTTAACAAACATGCTATGCACCTAGGCTATTTGTTAAACATCCATAAACAACCATTACTCGATTATGTGGTGCAGAGTTACTAAAATGAGCTCAGTCCTAGCGTGAAAGTGTAATAGTTGTTGTATGCATGCATGACACCCTAATATGCATATAATCTTAACATGAGTGCTCGGAGCATTTGTGTTGCAACCAGTTCCTACACTCCAATCTAGCAACCACAATGCACCATAAAGGAAATTTAAAGGAATTAATTACCCACGAAAAGCTTTAGATGAGTTTGTCTCATCTTTTCTTCCATTTCCCATGTATTTTTCTCAGGGTTATCTCCCTATTGTACTTGGATGAGGTTGATGGGTCTATTGCGAAACCTTTTGATTTCGTGCTCCACTATCCTTGCAGCGGCACGTGGCACCTAAGCTCCAATTTAAAGCTTTCTAAGTCCCCAGTTTGACCTAGCTCAAGTCTAATGACAGAGTCGTGAAAGCACTTCCTAAGATGAGGAACGTGGAAAATGTTCTGGACTCCCGATAATTGCTTGGGAAGATCCACATGTTAAGCCAGTTTCCTGATTCTTTTAACAATCTTAAATGACCCAATGAATTTAGGAGCCAACTTCCCAATCTTCCCAAATAGGATGTTTATTCTAAGAGGAGAAACATTTAAGAAAACAAAATCACCAATACTAAACTCAAGTTCCTTCCTCCTCTTATCAGCCTAATGTTTTTGCCAATCATGGGCCACCTTCATCCTTTGCCATATCAAAAGAATTATCTCCATGGAATCACAGATAAGATCGGGTCCGAACAGAACCTTGTCGACAGTTTCCCACTAACAAGTTGACGATTTGTTGACTTCCCCTATAATGCCTCGTAAGGGGCCATACCAATCTTCACTTGAAAACTATTGTTGTACGAGAACTCCACTAGTGACGTTTGCTGCTCCTATGCTCCTCCAAACTTGATGATGCAGGATCTAAGCAGCTCTTCTAAAATTCGGTTGCCTCTTTATGTTCGTCCGTCAATCTCTGGGTGATAAGCAGTGCTAAGGTTAAGCATCGTTCCCAAGCTGACTGTGGGCTCCTTCAAAACTCATTCTTGGGTGGAGGGTCTCTATCGCTTAATATACTAGTCGAAATCTCATGCAGCCGAACTATCTTCTTGATAGACAATTGGGCAAACGAAGTTGCATTCCTACTCTTCTTCGCTGGGATGAAATAGGCAATCTTTGCCAATTTATCCCCTATAACCCAAATAGATTTATTCCCGTTCTAACTTCTCGGTAGCCTATCCACAGAATCCATCGAGATATGTTCCCATTTCCAAGTGGGAACCTTTAAAGGAAATAAAAACTCTCCAAGCCTACGTTGCTTTGCTTTGACTTTCTAACAAGACAAACACCTCGCAGTGAACTCCGTAATATCTCTCTTTATTCCTTCTCAATAGAAAGTCCTCCTCATATCCTTAAAAAATTATCCCCTCTGGGATGTACGGTCATCCTCGAACAATGGCATTCTATAAGGACTTCCTCTCTTAAGTTACCACTCCTACAGACAAAAAATTGGTCATCCCTTCTCAAACACCCATAACCATCAACTGAATGTCTATCAGAATAAGGAAAGTGCTCTCCTCTAGCAATACTTTCCCTCAACTCCTTATTTAGGCCTTGCTATGCCTAATCCTATCTATCAAGCTGGCCTTACTTCCAATGCCGCGAGAAATCCTTGAGATGAATCAAACAAAGGCGGAAGGTTATAATTGGAAAGAAACTCTACCTGCTTCCATTTGGCAATAATACTAAGGGTACGTGCTTCCTACTCAAAGTGTCAGTGACAACATTACCCTTTTTGGGGGTATACTAAATAGAAAAATCAAATGTGGCTATATACTCCATCCTCCTCTGCTTCCTAAGGTTTAAGTCTCGCTGAGAAAAAAAATAATTAAGCGATTTATGATCTGTAAGAAACTGAAACTTTCCCTTGAGAGATAATGGCTCCACATCTTCAGTGCAAACACCGTGGCTTCTAACTCAAGATCGTGCACAGGGTATCTCTTCTCATGGTCCTTAAGTTGTCTACTAGCATAGGAAACTATCTTACCATCCTGCATAAGTACTGATCGTAATCATGTCCTACAAGCATCTGTGAAAACCGTAAACTTCTTAGTACCATCAGGGATAATAACGACAGGTGCACTCGTAAGAGATTCCTTCAATTCCTCGAATGTGTTACTACACTTGTCGCTCTAAATGAACTCAAGATTCTTCTTAGTCAATTGGGTCAGATGGGATGCTATCCTTGCAAAGTATTTGATGGGTCACACGGCTTTTGGGTTGGGTATTTATTAATGCCCATGGTGCGAGTGGGGGTGTTCTCATCGCATGGAACGAGACTTTTTGGGCCTTTTTAAATGTCACCAACACCTTTTTGTCCTCCACTTGCACCTAAAATTCAAACCCACGGGAGTCGTTCACCTTTTCTCTAACATCTATGGGTTGTTCACTCACCCTGAAAGATGTGCTCTTTGACGATCTTATAGCGAACTTGGTGGCCATCATGGTGTCTCCTTGGTGTTGGGTGGAGACTTCAACGTCACGTGTGACATTTATGAAAGGAATTCAGGCGTCCTTAACCCTTTTATGACCACTTTTAATGAATTTGTCTACTCTTATTTTCTTCTTGACCCACCCATTTCCAATTGTTGTTTCACCTAGTCTAACCATGGATCCACGCTATCGTTGGATAAACTTGATTGTTTTCTCTTCAATTACTTTTGGAAAGACTCATACCCTCTCTCTCATTCATCCATGGACTCACTACAATCCACTCTGATCACTGTCCCTTAGTACTCAACTCTAGACCTCTACACCATCTCAAATCCGCCTTTCGTTTTGAATTTCTCTTGCTCCTTGAACCGGGTTTTCAGGACTTCGTGCTGTCCATATGGTCCCTCCTAGCTCCCACCTCCTCTGCATAGATCTCGTTCTTGCTCAAACTTCACTCACACCATAAGTTGCTTTGTCCTTGTGCCAAATCCATTTGAGGTTCTCTCAAAAATCGCATTTCCTCTCTCCATGTTGACATCGTTAACCTTATCATTAGAGAGGAATCTTATCCACTTGATGTGGAAGACTCCACTAGGCTTCGCCGGCTGGAACGTTACCTATCACGTTTTCTTCGTCAAGAAGAAATTGGGTGGTGCCAGCGCACCAACATTAAGTGGCTTTATGATGGGGTTAGGAATGCGCCCGTTTTCACCGTTTTGCCAATGGCAGAAGACATGCAAACATTATTTTTGAAATCAATCACAATAATATCACCCTTTCAGGTCCCCTTGGCGTTTCCCACCTCTTCACCGCCTATTTCAGACATCTCCTTGTTCAGCCTTCTCCGCAACTTCCACTTACTGAATAGAACCTACTTTGCCCTGACCACTCACTTATTTCGATCAACTCACTTTCACCGAATGCGAGATTTTTGCAGCCTTGAAAGTCATGTATGAAAATTAATCCCCTAAACCGGATGGGCTCGGTTTTGGGATCTTCAAACATTACAGGAACCTGGTAAAGACTGACTTACTAGGTTTGTTTGAGGAATTTCACTCTAATCCCACCTTCATATCCTGACTAAATTAAGCTAAAATCATCCTAATCCCAAAATTCGAAAGGGCCACTAATACTAACGGCTTTAGACCCGTTAGCTTACTCAGCTGCACCTTTATGTTCTCATAAATGTTTGTCCAACCTACTCCAGAACCATGTTGCCAACTTTTGTCAACCCAGCTCAGTCATCTTTTATTATGGATTGTAACATTTTAGACTGCATCGCAGCTACCAATGAAACTATTTCTCATTGCCATTGCTCTGGCACTCTTGATCTTCTCTTTAAAATTGACTTCTCCAAAGCCTTTGACATAGTGAATTAGAACTTCATACTTGCCATTCTTGCCCATAGAGGCTTTTCAGCTTGTTGGTGCAACTGGATCTCCTCCATATTACACTCCATCCTCTTGTTCGTCTTCACAATAGTGCCGACGGTGGTCTTATTAAGTCCAAATGTGGACTTTGACAAAGTGACACCCTGTCGCCCCTTCGTTTTGTACTGGTTAATGATGTACTCAGCCGTATGATTAACCTCACCACTACCCATAGTCTCATCAATGGTATCCGCCCTAATATGAACTCTCTTGAAACTGTTAACACTCAATTTGATGATGACACAATCCTTTTTACCTCTCCCTTACCCAGCAATGTCCAGTTCCTTAAGGTGCTTACCTACACTTCCGAATTCATCTCTGGTCCATCAATCAACTTCTCTAAAAGCTCTATCTTCGGGATTAGTGGCGCCGAATTCCTAAGCCTAGCCATTGCCAGCACTCTCAACCGTCGTATTGGGACCATTACCTTACTTGGGTATCCCCATGCACCCTACTAAGTTACTTCGTTCTGACTGGAAACCACTCATTTCCCGAATAGAAACCCGTCCCGTCTCATGGAAAGCCTCCGCCCTCTCCAATAATAGTCATATCACCTTACTCAACGCTATTCTTTCCGCCATGTCATTTATTGGCTCTCTTTCCACCTAGCACCTTCTTAGGTCATCAATAGAATTGATTATCTGAGGAGATCCTTTCTTTGGTATGGTGCTCCGACCAAATCACTGGTGAACTCGAACATTTTCTGCAAATCGAAGTCCTAGGGCGGCCTGGGTGTCATTAACCTATGCAACTTTAACCTTGCTCTTCTCACTAAATGGCTTTGGCGTTCCTATTCTACTAGTGAATACCCTTGGAAAACCTGGATCCTTGCAGCCTACTATGACAACCAGCCCTACCCGTTTTTCCATGCGCAGCCCATGTGCACCCCTTCTCCCTTGTGGAAATAGGCTTTTATGGTTATCCCTAGAATACATTGACTATTCGAATTATCAATTGGTAATGGTCTCTCCTTCTCCTTCTAGAATAACTCATGGTTCTTTTGCTACCCGCTCCATCATCTATTCCCAGAATTGTACTCTATATACTCGACCGCATGCCTTACCATCCACGATATTGTCGCTGGTAGAGTCAATGTCCTAACCCCCACTTACTTCAATGACTCGATCTTTACTCAGATGTATGAGGTCCTTCATATCCTCCCTTCCATTTCCCTTTCCATACAGCCTGACAAGGATTTTGGTTGTGCCACCCTAATGCTGGCTTTAAGGTCACCTCCTGCTATCACCAACTCAACTTCTCTTATCGAGAATTCTCTTTTCCAAGACTTTGGAAGATTTCCACCCTGTCGAGAGTTCGTTTCCTTCTCTAATGCATCTTTTTTAAGCGTATAGATACCAAAGGTAGACTGATCCTCAAGAATGTCAATGTTGACCCGAGATGCACTCTTTGTCACGATTGTCCTGCGTCAATCGCCTACCTTTTCCATGATTGTGACTTCTTCTACTTTATGTGGGTTTCTGCTACAACCAACGTGCTTAGTTACATTCCCTCACTTTTACCCCTATTAAGTTCTAGTAGTTTTTCAAGTCCGACCCAGATCTTGATTGCTTCACTACCGCATTTTTATGGACTAGTTGGATCGAGACGAATGGTAGACGCTTCAACAACTAGTCCCGTAGTCAAATCTCTTTATGTCGCAAATTAACCCACCCCTTCTCTTTCTGGGTAGGTACCTATCTTTCGCCTCTGTTCCAATTCCGCTTGAGGGAGGGTCCAAATAAATCCATTAAATCTGCGGAAGACCCCACCATCAATGTCAGCACCATACGCTTATTACTGCATCCATGGTAAAGATTTTCTCATTAGTCTGTAGTGTATTTTTTTCTTTCTTATATGGGTTTGGCTGTGTTTATGCTGGTGACTGTTCTGCCCAAGATGTTTTGTGGGCTTGTACTCTTGCTGCATTGTACAATAATTATCTAACTTAAATTAATGTTTTTGGTCATTAGTTGGGAATGTTGACTGTATTTACTAATATTAGTGTCTAATCGATTGTGTGCTGTCGCATTACACAAGCGTCTTCCAAAAAACCTAGGAAGCTCTTAACCTAAGAAGCATTTAGGCGAACATTCCATCCTTGAACAAGTTCCACTTTTGTGGGGTCCACGGTCGACCCATTCCCCGAAACTATGTTGTTAACACCAAAATTTGCACTGGCTAAATAGAAAGAAGCAGAAGATCCGAAGCAATAAAAAAGGGCTTTCGGACAATAAAACCTGAAGCATAGAGAAAAGGACCTTGAAGGAGGCTAAAAGTACTAAGAAGGAGGGCAAGATTCGAAAGTCAAAACTAGCAACAAGGAGGGTCAAGTTGTGGTCAAGCATCAACAATAAAGTATTGCTAGAAAAGAGAAGACATGCTCGCATCCACAATGAAAAGGAAGGTCTAAGAGTCATAAGTCTGAAACCCAGGCACAACGGTCCCGATTCGACACAGACTCCAGAAAAATAGAGGAAGAAACAACGAAATTCAAAATGAAGGTTTGGTGTCGGTACGGAAGGTAAACACCGGCAAAGTAATGCCGACACCAAGGGGAACACAGAGAAGCAACTCCGAGAGCATATTCGTGATACCAAAAGCTGGTAATAAGGAGTCACTAGAGGCATATGATCCAGAAGCTTAGAGCCACTGAAGTGAAGCGCTGCACCAAGCAAGAGAGGGCAGAGGGCTGTTGGCATTACTTAGTTCAGTAGACACCAACTTTAGAGGTGAGTTCATAAATCATTCAAAAGGGGTATCAGATGAGGTTATTGGGAGATCAAGACCGGAACCATGGGTTGTTAAAAGGAAAAAGGAGGTGGCCACTCTAACATGCTTAGTTCTGACACCTATACCGACAAGAGAAGGTTGTAGAGCCGAAAGCTAAGCCTATTATTGGAAGGCCTACCGGACGCATATACGCAATACACTGAGGATTTGCAACCATCACCATGAAACAACTTTAAAGCACCGAGAGGCATGTCAGCAAAACTATTCCTGGAAGCCCGAGATTGACATTCAGAAGGCAAGAAGACATCGGTGCAGGCATTCGGTAAGAGGAAAGGTGGCCGAGACCTTTCTGCCGGAACCAAAAGTCACGAGGGCGGCTGAAACCTTGATGAAAGCATCTGAAAGAATCTTCTGCTGGGCTCATAACAGGAGGGAGTACAATTTGTCTATAAATAAGACCCTAGGGGTGTCATTTTGGGGGACTTTTCCTCATTCCACAATCTTCCTTTCATTTGCAAGAGAGCTAACCCTAATTTGTAAATCAATATGGGGATTTCTTATGTAACCTCCTCCATGAATAAAATCGTCAAAGCCCTTAAAGTGGACGTAGGTTCAATCTGAACCGAACTACTATAAACTGTTGTGTTCTTTACTATTTTACATATTCTATAGTATATTATCATGCGATGTTAGTTAACGCTTCACAACTTAACCCTTTCAATGGGTGTTAAGCTACCTTATGGTTTCCCCTCAATAAGAGCTTGACACATAAGCCTTATCCTTGAACATAGGTCCCCTGAGCACCTTATGCTTTCTTCTCAACGAAAGCCTTCCCGCACAAACCTTATCTACAACCGTAGATCACTAAGTAACCCTTCCACAAGATGTTTGCTTCCTAACTTGTGTTGTGCTTAGGAAACCCATATCCCAAGGTAACTACCGGTCCTTGAGTTGCGGAAGCATGATACTCACCCCTTGAGGGAAGACTGACTAATCTTCGGGCTTTTTAACCTTGATATCTAGGAAACGGTGAACTAACTCAAGCTTGTGGGAACTGAATAATCCCATTTCTACCTTAGGCCTGTTTCCTTAGACCTACTCTGGTGTTGATGAAAAATATCATTAATATTTGGTGCTAGAAAAAGGCCTTGAACTTTTGTCCCCGTTCCTAACTTTAACCTTTCGGATAATTTACCACATTTCTATAACAACCCGGAAAATCCGAACCAATTAATATTTTTTTGCTATTTCAGTATATTTTGAATAGTTAAAATAATTTATTTTAAATAATAGCGATCAAAAATTTACTTTAATCGAAGTTAGAGCGGATATATTCATTTTGATTTCTAAAGAAATTAGAAATAGTACGATAGTTTGAAAAGTCAAACCTGTACTTTCACCAAATAGCTCGGATTCAAAATTTAACGGATTTTAGTGAAACCAAAATATCTAAATCTGTTTGGAAATATCTTTCAATGAATTCGAAAAATCAAAATTTCATAGCGGGAATCAAAAGTTATGGTCAGTTGAATATTCGGAATGGTCGCTATAGTATAATTCATAACCCGTATAAAAAGCCATTTTTCAAATGACCTCCGTTTTTTACGAAGCCACTTTTGTTGGATTCAGAATGTCAAATTATTGCTAGGTTTCAATTTTCATAATTTTTCGAATTAATATGTGAGCGTGACAAACGAAAATGTGTTTTGTCAATTTCAGTCAAATATGATCGACTTGAAAATAGCCATTTTTTGAACAATCTCAGAATTCGATGAAATTAATTTTGTTAGAACCGTATCATCAAAACAAAGCCAGAAATAAGTTTTTTGGATTTTTCTGAGTTCGTATGTGGCCCTGGTGGATTTAAATATACGATCAAATTAATTTGTTAAATGATTTAAATAATAAATTAAAGATTTCAGGCCAAAGACAGTCGTTTGGGCTGATGAGACCTAGCTCATTGGATCCGGAATAGAGGCTATTGGGTGTGGTCAACTCTGGTTGGACTAAAAAGGGATAGGTTTAAAACCTTTGGATTTAATTGCAAAAAATTACGTTAAAATAATGTAAAAATAGATCATCTTCTCAAAACCCTAACACTGCTCACTCCTATAGCCGCCGCCCTCAGTATCCCATGGCTGAAACTACTCCCATCTTCTTCCTCTAATTTCTCTTCATCCATGCACTAAAACCCACTCCTCCTTTGAACTTTATTGAAGAGATTTTCACTCTCTTTCCATCCATACGGATAACAGTACCCAAAAGTGAACAACCGCCGAGTATTTCCGCTCCAAACCCGACGTCTTGAAGCCGCCGCCTCCTCCTCCAAGCTCGATCGAGCTGCATCTTGGTGAGCCCCTCCTGTGCGCCTACCCTAGCACTCCGACGTCCCACCGTCTGATCGGCAAACCGCTTCACGTATTGATCGAATTTTGGATCCAAAGTTTTGAATCAAAGGGGAAGCTCACAGCCTTAGATTGAATAGAGAGGGAAGAAGGGTAAAAACCCCTTTTAATTATTTTAGTAATTTAATTTAAAACTTTATAAATCTTAATCAGGTCATAACTAATCCATAAGATATCGAAACTGAACGATTTAAGATTCCATATGATCGTACGACAAAGATCTACATTCCTAGACTGAAAAGGGATAATTCCGAGCTGTTGGAATTTTGGACCAATTTGTGTCACGATTATGAGATCTCTTCTTTTTATATCATTAATTAATTTATTTATTTATTTTCTATATGACGATTGTATGTGTATGACTGAGATCTGCTATGTGATGATATTGTGGATGATTTATCTGTTTGTTGGTAATGTATAGACACAGATTTATGTGTTGGAAAAATAAAAATAAATCATTTTGTTATATTACTGATTTGGATTAGAATTTCCATTTCAATAAAAATAAATCATTTTGTTATATTATTGATTTGGATTAGAATTTCCATTTCAATAAAAATAAATCATTTTTTTATATTATTGATTTGGATTAGAATTTCCATTTCAATAAAAATAAATCATTTTGTTATATTGTTGAATTGCATTAGATTGGCAATTCAACCTAAAAACATTACTTGATCATTTTTGTTGAATTTCATTAGATTGGCAATTCAAAATAAAAACATTAATTTGATCATTTTTGACGAATTGCGTTAGATTGGCAATTCAACATAAGAACATTACTTTGATCATTTTTGATGAATTACGTTAGATTGGCAATTCAACATAAAAATATTACTTTGATCATTTTTGATGAATTGCATTAGATTGGCAATTCAACATAAAAACATTATTTTGATCATTTTCGTTGAATTGAATTAGATTGTCAATTCAATGTAAAAACATTATTTTGATTATTTTTGTTGAACTGAAATAGAATCGTCAATCCAATATGAAACATTATTTTATCATTTTTATTAAATTGAAATAGAATTGTAAATTCAATATAAAATATTATTTTGTCATTTTACTGGATCTAATAGAATTGTTAATAGATCATTTTTGTCTATATTATTGTATTGAAATAGAATTGTCAATACAATTGAAAATATATCATTTTTGAAATATATAGTTGTGTTGAAATAGAGTTATTCTTTTATTTGCATTCCTTGATGCAAATATACATTGAATTAAAAAGTTGTTCTTTATTTGTAGTCTTTGATGCAAATAAACATTGAATTAAAAAGTTATTCTTTTATTTGCATTCCTTGATGCAAATATACGTTGAATTAAAAAGTCGTTCTTTATTTGCAGTCTTTGATGCAAATAAACATTGAAATAAAAGTTATTCTTTTATTATCATTCTTTGATGCAAATAAACATTAAATTAAAAGTTACATTTTTGTTTGCAATTTTAGAAGCAAAAAAAAACATGATTTAAAGAGTTGCATTTTGTTGCATTTTAGATGCAAACAAGACATTAAAACAAAAGTCACATTTTTGTTTGCAAATTTAGTTTCAAACAAAACATTTTATTAAAATCTACATTTTTTTAACATATTTAGATGCAAAAACACATCGTAGTTAAAATTACAATTTTATTTGCAAATTTAGATGCAAATAAACATCATAGTTAAAAATTACATTTTTATTTGCATATTTAGATGCAAATAAACGTCATAGTTAAAACTTACATTTTTATTTGCATATTTAGATGCAAATAAACATCGTAGAAAAAGATTACATTTTTATTTGCATATTTAGATGCGAATAAACAGCGTAGGAAGAAGTTTCATTTTTGTTTGCAAATTTTGTTGCAAGTAAACCATTTAATAAAGATTGCATTTTTGTTTGCAGTTTTAGATGCAAATAAAAACATTATAGTAAAAGTTACATTTTGTTTACATTTTAGATGTAAATAAGGACATGAATTAAAAAGTTACATTTTTATTTGCAATTTTGATACAAATGAAAACATAGAATAAAAAGTCATATTTTTATTTACATTTTAGATGTAAATAAAAAGAATAGATTTCAAAAGTCACATTTTTATTGAAATTTCATATGAAATAAAAGAATAGATTTAAATGTTAAGTTGTTTATTGTTACTGTAGATACAATAAAAACAGTAGAATTAAAATCATGACTTGTTTGTCATTTGGTTTCAACAAAGGGTGTAAACATTAAGAAAATATATTTTCTATATAATTTGTTTACCATTGGAAATAATTAGTTATTAAAAATATGATTTATTTCAAATCATCATTTTTATCATGTTAGAAGAATTAGGAAAATCATATGTATGAAATCTCTAACATGAATATGAATTGTACTTGGTTTGTTTGGGATTGTTGAAATAGTTGAAATCGCCAAATGATTTATATTTATACTTACATATAAATATAAATTAAAATTTAAACGAATCGCGCGCGATAGTTCGCGTTTCGGCAATCGTAACTTTAAACGATTATACCATAAAATCCAACTGTCGGATTTTCCAAAAACTAGAACCATTAGGACGGCTTTGGGAAGATCTTTCCGATGATGTAAACTTTATCAAAATCCAACGGTTAGATTTCAAGATAAGTGTAAATCAAATTTTGGAAAAAACACCGCCAGGGCCGCCCATTGAACCGAAGCGTCGTTTAATTATATTGAGTTATTTTTAAATAAATAAAATAGCGATAAATCGTTATAAATTAATATTAACGATATTAATGGTTTAAATGATAATAATTCGAAAAATTATTTGAAAAGACCGAGTTCAACTCATTTCAAATAATTTTACGGCGATTTAAAATCAAAGATATCGAAGACGGCGATTGAAGACAAGCGATCTTCACGTCGAAAGGATAACTACTGATGCCTGGCATTGGCTAGCTACCAATAAAGGGTAAAAGTGGTAGTTGTCCGGACGCACTTGTTGATCGTCCGGATACGTGAGCACCTAGTTTATTCCTGTTTCGTTCAGACCTAGAACGGACTTGTAAATGGATGCGTATCCGACATTGAATTAGAGCTCGAGGGGGCGTCTAACATACAGGCCAAGAGACGGTGATAGAGTCACAAGCATGGCTTAAGACGATGGAAAAGATTTTGGGAGGATTAGAGCTCGAGGACCACAGAAACCGATTTATGGCAACTTGGTTTCTGAAGGACCAGGCCCAAATTTGGTAGGAAACAGCTATGGTTGGGGGTAATGAGGCTAATGTGACTTGGGTGAAATTCAAGGAGCTATTCAATGAGAAGTTCATTCCACCCCACGAAGTTGAGCGTCTTCACGATGAGTTCGCCCACCTCCAACAAGGGAGCATGACTATTTCGGAGTATGTTAAGAAATTTGATGAGCTTTCCAGATATGCTCCGGACTTAGTCCAAGACCCGCTACAGAAAAATAAGAGGTTTATCAATGGCATGGCGAGGAGGTGCCATAACAGGGTGACTACACACATCGAGTGCCCATTTGCTAAATTAATCGAGATGGCCTGTAGATTTGAAGAGATTGATCAGAAGGGTTCCCAACAAGAGAGAGAAAAGAATCAAGCCAACAACACGAAGAAGGAGTCAGACAAGAAAACTGAGGCGGGCAACTCTTCCACCTCCAAGCCCCAACAGAAGAAGAAGAGGGACAAATCTAAAGTCAAGTGCTTTAATTGCCTGAAGATAGGGCATTTTGACTATGAGTGCCGAGCTCAGAAGAGGCCAAAAAGGAATGAGTCTGGACTGAGTCAAAGCAATGGACAGAATACCCATGGCCCAAGGGAATGTTTTAACTGCCACAAGCCTGGACACCTCATCAAGGATTTCCCTTTGCTCAAGAAATCTCAGGTGGCACATGTCTATGACGGAGCGGCTGCACCGGCTTCTTCCGAAGCAGATACACCTGATGTTTTAGGAGGTACTCTTAACATTAAAAACATTCCTATTATCGTTTTGTTTGACACAAGTGCATCTAGAAGTTTCATATCTGTTGACACGATTAAAAGCTTAAATTGAAAACAAGAAAACTCAAAGAACTTGTAACGACCCACATTTTTGACCGTTTAAAATCGACAATAAGCCACACGTGTCGACCCTAACGGATCACAAATACTGGTAGTTATTGGGAAAAGAAGAAAAAGGAAGAAAGAAGAGAAAAACAATCACGGAATCTCACAGCGGAAGGACAACATATAATCAATAACTAACAATTTAAAAGCAATTGAAATATATACATCTGGCTATAACATACAATGGTTATCAGAGTTACACACATACAGATTTACATAACATGGCAGCGGAACAAAGTGCAGCGGAATGATACATATGTATATATAAGTAATAGATGTATACCAAATCTTCGTCTTCGATCTTCAAGGCAAAGGAACTTCGCTAACTGCAAACTTCTGCTGACCCGAGCGTATTGCATAAAAAAAAACACAACAAACACTCGGATCAGCACTAAATCATTCTCATATTAGTTAAATCAAAATACGAAATAACATCAGTGTCATGGGTGCAGTAACTCAAGAGATGTTACTGGATTTTTCCATCTCTCAAGGATCCGTTAAACTAATACATAGATAATATAATACACTATTACGATAGTGTCTACTCAATAAAGTATAAATACTGAAAATAACGTAAGCAGTTTTACCCTTACACCGTTTATAATACCGTAGTCTATACAGTACCGTAAACCCACCATAAACGATGGCATCAGAGGGCACTCCATAGGTACGATACAAATCAAAATCGTATGGGGCTCGATAAGGATAATATGACAAGGCACTCGAGGCAATGCCCAGGGTAAGATTCTACCAATTGCAGTCCCGGACCGGTGGTAACGCATAGCAGCCACTACCGCCCACCTCGGAACACACTCCCAAAAATCATAAATGGGCCCAAATCATCATTACCATCATCATAGTCATAGAAAATAGTATCGAAGAAGTGTGTCCGATCAAAGGTGCTACCTGAATTAGTCACGGTATAGCTCCTATTTTAGTCATTTCAATTCTGAACCAAAGGTCAGGGATATTTCGTCATCGTTCATCCTCTTCGATTCAATAATCGCCTCCAAGTCATCATACTCATTCTGGATACGTCATAACGTTCACAGTTATCAAAGTGGTATCGACACTGATAGAGAGTATGCCTTATGTTGACTCCAGTCTCTTTAACAATCAACGCTTACATCTTTCACAATGGTTGGTTTTTTAATATTTCACAAAGGTTCGCTTCATATCAAAATATCATATTCTGTTTCGAACCAAATTAATATTCAAATAGAATACAATTTCATATCAAAATGTCATGTCATACCAAACCGATTATATTCTAAATTAGAATAAATTTCTATATCCTTATATTATAATCATATAATATTTCAAAATCGACTTATATTCAAATAGAATATATTTTATCTCAAAAATTTCAAATTATTCCAAGTTGATTTATGTTCGAAATCCATTCATATTCAAATTTAATATATATCTTCATAGCACTCATTTTAAATCTCTTAGGAGATCCATTTATATTCGAGAAGAATATAACTCATATATCCATATAAAATCGATTTAAATCGTTTCATATTCAAATAAAAGGAATTCTTATCTCAACTCCATTTGAACCAACGATTCAGATTCAAACACTTGCCATTCGGAAGAAATGTAAAATTTAAAGGATATAACTATGAAAATTTGATGTTTATAAAGAAAACCTTTATATAAAATAATATATATAATATAATAGTTAGAATAGGATAAAATAAATTTAAAGCACTATGGATATACATAAATTAAAATTTACCAAAATAGTTTATGAAATAGAATATAAGGAAATTCAGTTATGACAAAATAGTTTGTATGTAAAAGTCTTAAAAAAATAAATTTTAAGGAAAGGAAAATTTTGTTTGAAATCAAACAATATATGTATGTAATAAAAATTCTTAATAACGAATTTGTTGCTTTTTCCGAATCTCAAATACCCGAACCTATACCCCAGTCCACATGTAGTTGCATAATTCAAAATCTTGTTTCAAACCCATTCAAACCCATTTTCAATTCGAGGATTCATAACCATACTCATGTTGAATTTAAGATACTCCAAGTATCCTTGATTATCATCATTCCAATTTTAAATTCAATAAGAATTTATTAAATTCAAGTCCACCCTATCCTTGAAAATCCCAAATCATATTAATTTAGAATCTTTACAACTACAAATTCACTTTTGAAAAAAAATTCCTTGATCACTTCAAATACATTCAAGATTCAGATCTTTAAAGGAAGAATAAAATTTATCGAAATCGACAAATTTCCTTTAAATGAATTTCCTTCAAATAGAATTTCAAATATTTAAATCATTTAACCAACTAATGTCCATATATTATTTGCTACCCTATGGCCAAGTGATTTAAATTTAATTTCTCAATATTCAGGGATGGATCTATCATTTCAATCCAAATAGGGTCATAGATATTTATCATTTCAATCTGTGTTCTTAATTGATTATAAATCGATAAATCCTGGGTTGATTCGATGCCCGTAACATCAAGGGTAAATTTTGGTATTCGTTGTCAGTAATGAACACACGACAACCATATATTGAAACAAATAACATTTAAATCAATATTCATTCTAAAATCACCCAAAACATCCATCACAACCATTCAGCCAATAATCAGTATTAATCTGTTCTACGGGTTTGCAAGCATTAGAATCCCAACTAGTTATTTAATTAAATTAAATAATTTATTATTTGCCAACTTTGCATATTAGCATACGTGCATGTCAATTTCTAAGCAAAAATCCTCAATCACACACAACCATCCAACCAAACTTATTTCACAATTTAATTCAATAAATATGGGGAAAAAATTTAGTATTTCGTAAGTGAGAAAATCACTCACCTTTGGGTCCTTAGTGAATTGAATGTCCAACCAAAGCCCAAAATTTCAGTCTCGAAATGTAGTGAAACCAGTGCCAAACGTCTGTAATCTCGCCACGATCCCAACGCAACAAACCGCGCTCAAATCTGAGTTAAAACGAGAAAGTTATCAGTGTTTTTATATTTAAATTTTAAATATATAAATAATTAAAAATAGATTCCTCACCCTCTAACTTTTTGACATGTCAGCACCCCTTTATATCTTTCCCGCTCCTCCCTCCTTTCAGCTACAGGAAACCCATTCAAATTAAACCCATTTACACCTGACCTTTGACCGCCAAAATCTCATCACTCCTACCACGATATGTCTCGAGGCCATTAGCATCAAGACCTGCATTGGAATCCGCATCCACCTGGACCGGTCTGGTCATCTCTGGCGCCCTCAATCGGCCGCACCAACAAGCCCTACAACCGCTAGTTTTCACCTTTAACCCTCGAATTCCGGCGATCCCCTCAACCATGCAACCTCCGACCCCCACCACAACGCTCGTAAGAGCCTCCTCTACAAAACCCATAAGCCCCTTCCTTCAATTGGATCCAAAAGAAGAAACGCCCAAATTGCATCCTAGGGTTCCGCGGTTTTAAGCCTTTGACCGTGAATTCCGACCACATGAAGCGTTGCATGTTGAAACAGATCATACCAGCAGCTTCGTATCGTCGAGAGCTTTGAATCGATGTATAATAAGCTAGGGTTTGGAGAAAAATTATTTTCAAACTTGGTATTTTTATTTCTAGGGTTCTTGAAGGAATTGTTTGAGCCATTAGAGATAAAATTTGACGAAGTGAATTGTACGTGTAGTGAGAACGACTGATGTGGTGTTAAATGGGTTTTATTTATTTAATTATAGAAGGCCCAAATGTTAAAACACCCAATTATCTATTTACATTGATCTCTTTCACATTTTCTCTCGTACGATCAAACGGCAAGTCGGATTGTTACGCAAATTGAAATCCTACCATAATTCACCGTTCCGGTTCCGATGAGACAGGTTTCTTCGGATTCTGGGATAGTTGCCAACACAGTTAATTTTCACAGTTTATAAATAAATAAAACATCCAATAATTCATTTAACTATTTTAATTCAATTTAAATATTTATTAAATTTCATTTAATCTAATTGTAACTTAAATAAATTTTATAAATTAATTTACGTATTTTAAGTTCCCAAATTAAATTATTTATACATTTGAATTCATATTTCAATCATTCCTTAAACAACTCAGCATTTAATTAAATTTATTATTGTTATATCCCAAAATTCCAATTCTTTATCATAATAACAAAATAAAATTTCCTTTAGGTTAATACAATTTACATCTTTACTATATTTATTAAAAGTCAACTTAAAACCCACTTTATACATAGATTTCAATATTTTAATTTCCAAATTTTATTGCTAACAAATGTGATGCCCAAAACTCAATAAATCACATCTCATTTGGTTATCTTACAAATAAAATTCGAAATCCAACATTTCTCAATATAAGCTACATATAAAAAAAGTCTTATATTTATGCTCAATCCATATTATTATTCTCATATAAATGATCAAACTTTACTTTTTAACCATTATTATCCCATTTCTTTATATCTGGAAAATTTTGGGTTGTTACAGAACTAATTAGAGCCCATAGTCCGACAGAAAGTTCGCTTATTCTCGATCAATATTGTAGAGTGCCTATTTATTACTCTCACTTCCAATTTCCTTTTGACTTGATCATTATAAGTTTTTCTGGATACGATATCATACTTGGGCTAGACTGGCTAACAAGATATGAGGCTCAGTTACTTTGTGCTGAAAGAATAGTCAGAATTAAAACCAAATTCGGAAATGCGATGACTATACCGTGCCACGGCTCAGCCACAGATAGAAAAGAATTCTGGTCTTCTCTAGAAGTCACTCAAGCTTCTATTGAGGATATTCCTATTGTCAAAGACTATGCGGATGTGTTCGACGAAGTGGACAGCTTACCTCCGCGTAGAGAAATCGGTTTCAGAATTGACTTAGTTTCTAATGCAAGGCCAGTTGTACACCCTATCCGAAGGATGTCATTGAAAGAAAAAGAGGAGTTGAGCAATCAAACCAAGCAGATTTTGTGGAAGGGTCTGATCAGGCCTAGTTTCTCCAGTTGGGGTGCAGCAGTGGTTTTTGTCCCAAAGTCAGATCGTACCCTCAGGCTATGTGTGGACTACCATGATCTGAAAAAGAAGACTCTGAAAAATAAATACCCACTGCCCCGCATTGATGATCTGCTAGACCGCTTGAACGGAGCACGAGTATTCTCTAGGATGGATCTAGCTACAGGTTTCCACCAACTACGCATTGCCGAAGAATGTGTGCCTTTGACTCGCCTTCAGAGGACCCGATTTATTTTATGAATGGCTAGTAATGCCCTTCGGCCTATGCAATGCTCCAGCATACTTCGTAGATCTGATGAATAGAGTTTTCCGTGATGCTCTAAATAAATTTGTGCTGGTGCTTGTTGACGATATTCATATCTTCTCTAAGTCCACTGCTGAACACGAAAAACATTTGAAAGAAGTCTTGGAGATTTTGCATAGAAATGTGCTGAAAGCCAAATTCTCCAAGTGCATATTATGGTAAGAAGAGGTGAAATTCCTCGGCCATGTTGTATCTAAGGAAGGCCTCCCAGTAGATCCAGGAAAGATCTAGGCCATCAAAGATTGGAAGCAGCCTACCACGCCCACTGAAGTCAGAAGTTTCTTAGGTTTGATTGGCTATTATCAGAAATTCGTTAAGGATTTCTCGAAATTATCTTGTCCATTGACGAAGCTGACTAAGAAACATACTAAGTTTATTTGGACACCCGAATGTGAGGCAACTTTCCAAGAGCTAAAACAGAAATTGATCACTACTCCTGTGTTGATCATTATTGATGGCAATTTGGATCTGAAAGTTTGGACAGACGCCTCTAGAGAAGGTTATCCTTTTCATCTAAATAAATATGTCAAAAATAACATTTTTCTAATGTCAAATCTTACTTTGACATGTTATTCTTTTTTCTATTTAAGGTATTGGTGCAGTGCTAATGCAAAGAGACAAGGTTGTCGCATATGCTAGCCGCCAATTAAAACCGCATGAGAAGAATTATGCCACTCATGCTCTTGAGCTAATGGCTATGGTATTTGCTTTAAAGATATGGAGGCACTATCTCTTGGGCGAGAAATTTGAGCTGTATACTGACCACAAATCCTTAAAGTATCTATTCATCCAAAGAGAGTTGAATTTGAGGCAACAACGTTGGATTGAATTTCTTGCACCCTATGATCTGGACATCTTATATACTCCAGGGAAAGCCAATGTAGTGGCAGATGCTCTTAGCAGAAAGAATACGGCCAGCACCAACCTTATCCTTGCATATCTCATTATTACCCCCCACCTTGATCGATAAGATCTCTTCTCTCTAGAAAGGTGATAAATTTATCCAGATAATCAGTGAGCAAGTTCGAAAGGGCAAAGCGCCAAGATTCCAAATAGACAACAAGGGAACCCTCAAGCTGAAAGGGCGAATATGTATGTCAGATATTCCCGAGCTAAAAAGAGAAGTCATGGACGAATGCCACAAGTCTAAGTTCCGCATCCATCCCGGAGTAAGCAAGATGTACCTTCATTTCTTCTTCCCCGATCCTCCGATTCGCTCCTGTACAAATCATCTCTTTGTCGATTCTTGCCTCCCCTATCGCACCTTCATTTCACAACTCAGAATCAAACGAAATATACCACCAATCTTCTCTCAAACCCCTCCACAACTTCATACCATTTCGACTCAACTCGAGCTCCTCCTTCAAAAACCGACGGTCTCCACTTCCTGTTGCCCTGAAGGAACACAGCGACAAGATATATGTCGATCTCCACAAAAAAAATGCTATCCGACTCCAAACCCAACACTGAAACCAAATCCAAACTTTGTTTCCCATCGTATGACCTTAATCGATCACGAACTTGAACCCTAGGTTCACTATAAAACGTGAACCCAACAAATTCAGATCACACACAACCAAATGGGTACTAGATCGAAGAGCTTCGCGTACTGATTTCAAATATATCTCTTCCGTGATTTATAGGAATTTTTTCGATTTTATTTTGAATTTGAAAGGAGGATTTTTTACGGTAAAAATAAAAACAACGGCAAAAAAAAATCTCGTTGACCTCAGAAGTGAATAATTTAGGTTTAGAGATTGTTAAGGTTTATTTATAGGATTTTTATAATATTTTTATATTCGAATTTAATATTCAATTTTAATGAACCGCTGATTCTATTTATCCTTTAAAATCCCTATGATCATATACCATCTCCAAAAATCGTGAAAATGGACATACACCTTCAATTCGACATTTCAGACCCAAGGAAATTGGTTTCGTCAAATTCCTACTCCGTTTGCTCACACAGCGTATTTTTAACCGTCGAAATATTGACTGTTTTTCACATTAAAAGTCCGTACGACACACGCTGACTCTAAAAATCACGGAAATTGAAATCTAGCAAAAAATTAACATTACGAATCCAAAAAATTTGTTTTCGTCAAATTTGGAGGTCGTTTGTAAAAACGGCTATTTTTAAAGCTATAAATAACCCATTTAAATATATAAATATATTTAAAAATTATTAAATTAAATACTTAAAAATAAATATTACCGTATATATCCACACTAGAATATCATACAACTCCAATTGGATTTATAACTCGGTATTTCAGAATTCCCAGTTATATCGATATTCGATTTATATATAAAATCCTTTTATAATATAAATATATATTTATAAATTTCAAAGGAATTCCATAGCGACTTTTCTAAAGTTTGAATTGGACATAACTCAAAATCTACACGATGAAATTTCGATTTTTCTCTTTCATTGGAAAAATATCGTTCACCAGCTCCGAACGTTTCTTGTTTCACGGAAATCCGATTTCAAACGAACCCTGTATATTCAGTTGAAGTTCAAATCGCCAAATAGCGAACTGCCGCGCCATTTCGAGCTCGATTATAATTATAATATAATTATATGTTATATTCGTTGATCTAATTCAAATTCTAAACTGAATTATATATTTTGAATTGCCCAATTCACATCATGCTGCCATTTCAGCTAATTCTGATTATTTCAGAATTAAATATATTATTTAATTAATATATTAATTAAAATATTAATTAAAATTTCAATATAGTTTAATTAAACGACCATTTAATTCACTAATTACTATACAAATAATTAAATAAATTAATTATTATATCGTCGAAAATACGGGTCGTTACAACGCCACTAACTTGGAACAGGTTTACTCCATTGGATTGCCAATGCATGAAATAAAGTAAATCGCTAAACAACACAATGCTTTTTAGAAAAATGAAACCATTATAAGACTCAAGTCCTATCACACAATGCAACGCAAACCGAAGGATAGAGTTTTACCCTATAATGGTCAAAAATGTTTGATACGATAAAACGGATTTGATAATATTATTTGTGTGTATATATATATATATATATATATATGTGTGTGTGTTTCAAAGACATTTCAATCATAATGTGTCACTCATAGACGACATAGCTACCATATACTATGTTGTCATACTAGTTCTACAATCAAAACCGTATGGTGTCGTATTGGAAGTTGAATTTCCATTATGAACCAAGGCAAGGGATCGTCCTTACCGAATTCGAGACAATCTAGCCCATGTCTCAGGATCAATCACAACTGCACCTCGGAGCCACAGGGCCGGTCCACAAATATGTTAGTGGAATATAACTCCTGAACAATACATCTCCCCGTCCTATGGGGCGTAAATAAAGAGTCACTAGGGAATCTAATCTGAGGTACCTCGCTTTCCATCATCCACATAAGTAAAAAATGTCTAGGCTCCATACCATGACACCACTTCTAGCTAGAAAGAAACGCATGTTCTCCCTGGATCCTTCTCCCGTTTCTGGTTCATACCGAGGTGTGAGGCTCGCGAAGTAACACTACACAAAGCTATGCTAAATAAAGCCGTGCTTTGATCATTAACTACAAGACTCTGCTTTTCAACAATAAGACTTGATCTTTTGCATCTTGGCATGCCACACTGACAATTCACGCCATGCGACTGATGTCTACCAATATATAATCTTTGAGCTCGTACATCTCAGAGAAGGGTGTTAAGCAAGAGAATAAATTCTCCACCACCAAACAGATATATATTAAATAGAAATCAATCAACATAGGATAAAATCCAATGTCAGACATACATCCATTTATAATTCTGTTTTGGGTCTTAACGAAACCGGAGACACCTTATTCCTCGTCCGATATGTCCAATATGAGAGAGAGGTTATCGCATATCCATCGATCTCCATGTACGTCTGGACGATCACCACTTATTACCTTGTCTTGGGATGCCTCCCAAACAAGATATCAGTAATCATACAAACGTTGTAAAGATCTCCGGTCTTCAACCACCATCTTCATCTTCGACTTTTAATCGTCATAGTAATTATTCAGAATGGGTTAAATCTGATCTTTCCGAATAACTCGCGTATTTTATAATCAATAAATAAATGCTATAGAAACACATCATACGCCTCATTCCAATTCACAATATTCTTTTAAATAAAATATTCACATTATTAGGGAAAGGTTCCTATTAATTTTATCAAAGATAAATTCTTTTAAATTTATTCTTTGATCTTCTTTTTTTAAGATTCATTAAAACTCCAATTTGGTTTTAATATATAAAAATATTACTTTATGATTATTCAACTTTAAAAAATTAATCTCGTCTTTAACTGGGTTAAAGAACCAATATCGTTTAAAATACAGTTCACGATAAACCCAAAGTCATCTTCCATTAAATACGGAATTTTCACAAAAATCAAATCAATATACAACCGATATAAATTTCCATATCAGACTAGTAATATAAATGGAATAACAGCAAAGCCTTTTAAATTCCATATATAATAACAGTCTTCTTTTACAGAAGCTCATCTCGATTATTATTAAATCGAATTTCATTCAATTCCAAATTCTTCTATTAAATTGGAAAACTTTACTTTGGAAATTTTCCATTTAATCTTAATAAAAATATTTATAAATTTCAAATCATATCTTCACTGTTAATTGGGTTAAAGAACGAATGTCATTAAAAACACAGTTCACAATAAACCCAATTCACAATATTTCATTTTATTCCAATTACTAAATATAATTGGAAAGTCTAATAATCTTAACTAAAATTTTTATTCTTTTCATACGGGGTTTAAGAGCAGTGTTATTTAAGACACCATTTACAACAAACCTAAAAATCCAACTTATTTTATTTAATTCTAAGTAAATATTAATTAATTGGAAAACTTCATTAAATCTTAATTTTAAAGATTTATTCTAGTTAATAACTAGTTTATTTTGATAAAAATATGTTTTTATCTTTACAAAATTGGAAATTTTCATCCAAATTCTTTTCAATCGTTTATTATAATTTTACATAATTTTTCCATATTTTTAATAATTTTATTGAGGCCTGTACAGCCAGTTTCCAATAATGGCCATCGAATTGCATCTATAGCGACCATTTCCAAATTTGATTTGGACATAATTACAAGTCCAACCATTAGATTTCAAAACTCTTATATTCATCAGAAAGCTCTTTTCAATACGAACCCAAGGCTAATGTTTTAGGAGAATCCGACGGTCGGATCTCCCGTTACATCAATATGAAGTTAATGATCGAAATTCGCGAATGGTCGTTGCGCGGCGCGTTCTATTCAGGCCATTATATATATATATATATATATATATATATATATATATATATATAATACGTAATATATATATATCATCGATTTCCAATTCAAACGTATTTTATAAATCATTTACAAATTTATTTTAAAACGATTCTAACTTCATTTTCAATTTTAAATCAAAATTGAATATTCTATATCTGAATCATATTAAAATATTAATATTTTCAAAATATTAAATTTTGAATTCACTTTTTTTTCAATATTCATTATAAAGTGAATAAAATTGATCTATAAACCCGTTCAGGTTAAAAATGGCATTTCTAATTAATTCGACTTCATATTTTTATATTTTTGTGCCCATCAAAAAATGGACATAAAAATCATAATCTTATTCTTCATTGAATATTATTTTAAAATATTCATTATTTTAAAATATTCTTTATTTTAAAAGTTTCTTTATTTTTGAATATTCTTTATTTTAAAATATTCTAAATCGGAATGCGACTCAATCCATTACCATATAATTTCAGTTATATAGGTTTCATACATTGCATGTATATAACAATAATGATAAATAATAATTAAACAATCCATTCACATCCAGAGTGAAATTTATAATCGTGTGAGCATTAAAAAAAAATGCTCATCACAGACTGTCAATTATCGATTGACATACAACTAAATATTGGGACTAGTGTATGTCAAATTTCATCCCAATACCCGTGTGGGGTTTTCAAACAACAACAGTTTATTCAAATAAATCATTGGTTAATAAATTAAACCAATTATAATTCGGTTTGAATTATTTCTAATATCGCTAACATAATAATGTTAATGTTTTAATCTAGCAAATTTTCTAATATCGCTAACATAATAATGTTAATATTGAACAAATAATTCTCTAACACATAAGTTTTTAATGAACCCTCCATGTAATAAAAATGTAATTTTTTTATTGTTGAAAATATTTTGTTTCAACAAAACATAACCCTTAACAAATAATTATTCTAATTCTTATCTAACATGATGAAGGTGATAATTTCTAACAAGATGACATTTTTATTTTAACATAACATTTTCTAACAACATGGCATTTTTATTCTAACATAACATTTTTTTAACAAAATGATATTTTTATCCTAACATAACATTCTCTAACAATAACATTTTCTAACAACATGATATTTTATTTCTAACATAACATTTCTATATTAACAATATATTCCTAAATAAATGACATTTTTATAATAACATGACATTTCTAAATAAATGACATTTTCTATGTTGCTAATGACAAATAAAAATGAATATTTTATATGCATAGCATGTTCAATATTTCTTAATGACAAATAAAAGAGAATTTTGCTTACATGACATGTTCTATGTTTCTAATGATAAATAAAAGAAAGTTTTACTTGCATAACACGTCCAATGTTTTCTAGTGACAAATAAAAGGAAAACTTTTATTTGACAAAAATTCTATTTTTAACATGATAAATAAAAAGGATATTTTTATTTGTATATAATTTCAATATTCAATGTGACAAATAAAAATGAATATTTTTATTTGTGTACAAACCTATTTATAATATATATAACAAATAAAAATGAATATTTTAATGCGTATACAATTCCTACATTAACAAACAAAAATGATATTTTTGTTTGTTAACAATTTTAATTTCAACATCACAATTAAAAATGGTATTTTTATTTTATTGACAAATCTTACATTAACATGACAAATAAAAAATGATATTTTTATCTGTCCACAAATTTCAATAGTACAATTACATCAAATAGATCACACCAAACTGCCTCAATCCAAATCAAATCGCGTATTTGTAAAGAATTCTAAACATGATAATAATTAATTAATTTTAATTATTTAAAAAGAAATCTCACCTTGATAGGTTGATTTTAATAAAATTTAACAGCGTTTAATTTTACTAGAAATTCCAACTACTTCTGTTCTTGTTCCAGTCTGCTCCATCACGTAGATCTCAATTTTACCGTTCCAACGCTTTTTGTTTTATCTGATTCCGTGTCTGTTTAAATAAGATACAAACATTTGAACCTTAATTACATTATTTAAATAATTACCTATTAATTAATTTTCTAATTACTCCCTAAACCTTTCTTCCCGTTCGTTTCTTTAGGCGATAACAAAACCCATCGTTACCATGAATCCATCCCTGTGCGCACCAAACGGAACTGTCGTCCGTCGATCTAGTCGCACCACCTCAGAGCCGCTAACACCTCTTCCAGGTTGTTACACCAAACTCCGCATATTTAGACCATTAGTTGCTTATAGCCCATTTTTTTATTAGTCCCACGACTAATTCATCATCGAGATAAGTAAAAGACAAGTAAGAAAGATGAAGAAAAACAGAAAAGAAAATCGAATTACGTTCTCTCACAATTCTTAATTTAGCTAATTCCTCTGATGATTTTGACGAAGACTGATCGAAACAGCCGAATCAGCCTACGATACATGTCACATTGTGTTCAGAATGGGGGTAATTAGCTAGGGATGACAGGCGGAGGGTCTCATTTGGAGATCGAAATTTAAAGTTACTTTATTGAATTTAAAGGAATAAAATATATATATTTAAATAAACACCCCCTTTTTTCTCTTCGTTGAAGTCAAACCCCCCTTCAAAAGTCAGATCCGCGAAAAAAAAGGGGGGAACGACAGGGGAGGGGGGCACCGCTGCCCGTCAGCCCGCCACGGCCGTGCCCCCGGCGCCGCACCCTCCCTCTTCTCCTCCACCCTCCTCCATCTCCATCGTGCTCGAGACACCTCGAACGAACCCAGACCTCGCGCGAGCTCCAACCCGCGAGCCCACTAAACCCTAGCTGCCACCAACTGACCCGCCACCGCCTCCAGCACCTGTCGCACCTCCCTCCGCCAAATCCGCCGCCTAGGAACCGCCTGCGACACCGCGATGACCCCCCTTCAGTCCAACGTAGAAAACTGTGAGTTTTTAATTTATTATTTAATATTCTTTTCATTTTTTATATATAATTATAGAAGAAAAAGAATGGGTTTTTTTAACTAGAAAAAGAAATGATTTTCATAGTGAAAAGAATATATTTTTAGAATATATTTTTTTATATATGAAAAGAATATATGTTTATAAGTAGAAAGAATATATTTTTATAAGCCAAAAGATTATATTTTTATAAGTAGAAAGGTTAGATTTTTATATATTAAAAGACTAGATTTTTAGAGAACGAAAATATAATTTTTATGTATGAAGAGAAGTAAAAATATAATTTTTATTATACTACTAGCAAGATAAAAGTTTAACTTTTATCATGTAAGTAGCGGTGTAATGGAGTGATTTTTACATATGTTATAGAGATATAAAAATATGATTTTTATATTATAGAAATAATAAAAATGTGATCTGTATATGATAGTGAATATAAAGATGTGATTTTTACATATGTAGTAGAAATATAAAAGTACGATTGAAATAATAAAAATGTGATTTTTATGTAAAGAATGGCGAGAAAAAAATATATAACTTTTATATAGAAAGAAGCGTTGTAAAATATATGAAGTAGAAATAAAAATACGATTTTTATTTATTGGGATAAAGCGATAAAAATATGATTTTAACTGTGAACAGCGGGAAAAGATGGCGATGGTATCGACTAAAACCAAAACGAAACCCAAACAGTTCAAAAGGAAAGCACAGAGGAGTGGAACCCTACGTGAGAAATCCTCATTTTTATTTTATTTTCTAGTTAAAATATATATACTAGGATGCAGACGGTGCTTAGCAGCACCCGACACCCGTCGTCTACAGACCATGGATGACTTGTTTGTTTGATGGATGTGTTTGGTTGAATATTGGTTTGTTGTGTGAATGTGAAATTGATTAGAATTTGGTTTGTGTATGGCACAGGCCATTATTAGACTGGGGATAAGGCTGGGCCTTATCCCATTTCTAGTATCGTGTCGTTATGCCGCCGAAATTTTCTAAAATATATTCGAAAAATAAAAATATCATTTTTATTGTGTAAATGAACCGAATAAATATTTTATCATTAAAAATATAATTTTTAACATGTATGTGAATAAAATAAATATTCGTTTACAAATCAGACGATTTGTCTATGTACACACATTTGACTGATATTGATTGGGATGATAAATTTTACACATCGCCCAACTGCACAAATAAATCTGTGTTTGTTGTTTGAAAACCCCACACGGGTGCTGGGATGAAATTAGAGATACACTAATCCCAATAATTAGCTGTATGTCAATCGATCGATTGACATGATATTGTAAGCGTTAAATATTAATATTCGATGCTTATGCAGTGTAGAATGCACTTTGGAGGATGGTTGACTGTGTTTGATTGTAGTTGTATACATGAATGATATGAAATCCATATAATCAAATTATATGGTAATTGACTATGTCTGATTCCAGTTCAGAATTATCGAATATTTTAAAATAATATTCAG
This sequence comes from Allium sativum, assembly GCA_030737875.1. Lineage (NCBI taxonomy): Eukaryota > Viridiplantae > Streptophyta > Magnoliopsida > Asparagales > Amaryllidaceae > Allium > Allium sativum. Next base: position 531,898,295 of record CM060923.1, on the reverse strand, counting down.
TGAATATTGAAATGTAAAGTCGTGTTAAGTAGTTAAATGCCATTTTAACACGAACGGGAATTTTGTCGATTTTATTCATTTTACAATGAATATTGAAAAGTGATTTCAAAATCTGATAAATTGAAATAACTTGAAATTCGAATTAAATTGGAATGATTTGATATTCGAACTAAATTGAAATGATTTGAAATTCGAATTAAATTGAAATGATTTGAAATTCGAATTAAATTGAAATATAATTGAAATTCGAATTAAATTCAAATTGAATTGAAATGGATTTGAAATTCGAATTGAATTGAAATGAATTTGAATTTTTGATTTGAATTTGAAATGGAAGTTGAAACTGTTTTTGAAATGAATTTAAAACGATTTATAAAATTCGTTTTAAATGGAAATCGACAAAATATATATTATATTATATATATAAAAAATATAATGACCTTAAGAGAACGCGCCGCACTGCGGCAGTTCGCGAATTTCGACCATTGACTTCGAACGGACATTACGGGAGATCCGACCATCGGATTCTCCTAAAACCGGAACTGTTGGGTTCGTATCGAAAAGAGCTTTCGAACAAATATTAGGGATTTGAAATCTAATGGTTGGATTTGGAATTTTGTCCAAATAAAATTTGGAAAAGGTCATTGTAAGTGCAGTTCGATGGTCGTTTATGGAAATCGACTATAGGGCCTTGATAAAATTATTAAATATATCAATAATCAGTGTAAAATCATAAGAAATGATTTGGAAAGAGTTGCGATGAAAAATCCCATATTTAAAAAGATAAAAATAGATTTTTATCGAAATGAACTTGTTTTGAACTAGAATTATAATCCATTTATTTTTAAAATAAATAAATTGGATTTGAAATGGTTTGATAATAAGAAAAATTTCCAATATAAAAAGCGGAAATGGATTTGAATCGAAATTGTCTTCAGAATATTTCGATGTTGGATTTTTTTGATTATTCAGGTATTGTTATGGAAATTTGAAAGATATATTTATATCATTATTTCCAACACGATATTTGTTGGTCGTAAAATTTGATATTGAATATAAGCCAATATATTTGCTATTCAGAGCCTTGTATTTAATATCAAATGGGATTTGGGTTTGTCGTGAATGGTATCTTCATTAACACTGTTCTTAAACACAATTGAGAAAAAGATTAAATCTTTTTATTTGGATTTAATGAAGTATACCTGTTAAATAATATTTAATTTGAATCGAACTGGAATTGATTTGTGGGTCTATCGTGAACGGAACCTGATAATTTATGGAATGTGAATTGGGTTTGTTGTGAACTGTGTTTTAATGACATTCGTTCTTTAACCCGATTCATGGTGAAATGTTATTTGGAATTTATAAATCTTTTGTTAAGATTTAAAGGAGATTTTCCAAAGTAAAGTTTTCCAATTTAAATAAAATAAATTGGAATGGAATTCAATTTGGTAATAATCCAAGTGAATTTCTGTGGATGAGGACTTCTAATATATATGGAATTTAAAAGGCTATGCCGTTATTCCATTTATATTGTCAGTCGTATATGGAAGTTTATATTGGTTATATATATATCGATTTGTTTTCCATGAAGATTCCATGGTTAATGGAATGTGATTTTGGGTTGTCGTGAATGGTATCTTTAATGATACTGTTCTTAGACCTGACGGAGTTAAGAAAATCAGAAACTAACTGGAGATTAGTTAATTTAGATAGTTTCTTGGGAATTGATCTGATGTTGGTTTCGGCCTTCGGGGTTAACACTTAGCGAATTAATCACTTGCTAATTTACGGTTAAAGGCTAATGGAATAGAATGTGATTTTGGGTTTATCGTGAACCGTGTTTTAAATGACATTGGTTCTTTAACCCAGTTAAAGACAGGATATGATTTCCCAAGTTAAACAATCATTAATATTGATTTTTGGGAAGATTAAAACCAAGTGGAGTTTTAATGAATCTTTAATTAGATTGTAGTGATCGAGAATGGAGTATCACCAGTTTTGCTCCAGGCGATAGTTAAATCTTTAATTAGATTTGAACGTGAAATGGTAATTGAATTTACCGAGAACACCGTGATGTTAGATATGAAGTATTGCCAGTTTTACTTCATAGGATGAATAGGTTGGGATTGGGAAAATAAAACAAATGATTACTTCGGTAAGGTTCGTTAATCCCGACTAGTTTGGATAAACCGTAATATGGTTTGAATTGATATTCAAAGGAAGAATTAAGGAATAAATTTAAAGAATTTATCTTTGATAAAATTAATGGGAACCTTTCCCAAAGTAAAAGAATATTTGAATAAAGGAATATTATGGATTGGAATAAGGCATATGTTATGTTTTTATAACACTTGTTTATTATATACGCGAGCTATTCGGAAAACCGAGTTTATACCATTCTGAATAACTGAATCGACGAGAAGTTGATGATGAAGACAATGGTTGAAGACTAGAGGTGTTCACATCGTTTGGATAATTACTGATGATCTTGATTGGGCTGTACACCCAAGAGGAGGGAATCAGATGGTGATCGTCCAGACGTACATGGAAATTGATGGATATGCGAGGAATAAGGTTCCTCTGGTTTCGTTCAGACCCAGAATGGACTTGTAAATGGATGTGTGTCTGACATTGAAATTTATTCTGTGTTGATTGATATCTAATAAATATATATCAGTTTGGCGGCGAAGAATTTATTCTCTTGCTTAACGCCCTTCTCTGAGACGTACGAACTCAGATGTTATATATCGATAGATCTCAGTCGCATGGCATGAATTACCTGTGTGGCATGCTGAGATGCAAATGATCAAGGCTTCTGTTGAAAAGCAGAGTCTTATGTTTGATGATCAAAGCACGGCTTTAATACAGCATAGCTTTGTGTAGCGTTAATTCGCGAGCCTCACACCCCTGTGTGAACCAGAAACGGGAGAAGGATCCAGGGAGGGCATGCATTTCCTTCTAGCTAGGAGTGGTGTTTTGGGTTTTACACGCCCAGACATTTTACTTATGTGGATGATGGATTGTGAGGCGCCTCGGTTATATCGGTCGATCCGGGATGATGGAGTCATTTGGCCCATTTACGCCCCATAGGGCGGGGAAACGTGTTGTTCAGGGTTTAAGTTAATCCACATCGAGTGGACCGGCCCTGTAGCTCCTAAGGGACGATGCGTTCTGTTCTTGATATATGGGCTAGATTGTCTCGAAGCAGTAAGGACGATCCCTTGCCTGAGTTCACAGATGGAAATCCAACTTCCAATACGTGACAATTGCGGTTTTGATTGTAGAGCCTAGTATTGGCGACATGATATATGGTACCCATGCCGTCTAGGATTGATACATTTATATTTGAAGTTGTTTTATACACTATGCACTTATAATAGTATCAAATGATTTGTTTTAACGTACCAAGCATGTTTGACTATTATAAGGGAAAACCCTATCCCCCGGCTTGCGTTGGATTGTGTGATAGGACCTGGGTCTTATAATAGCTTCATTTTTCCAAAAAGCATTGCGCTGTTTTGTTATATGCACTGGTATTCTTGGGAGGAAACCCGTTCCGTGTTATACGGCGTGGTCCCTTGATATATCTAATTTAAAGTAAAGTTTTAAATAACTGTTTTAGTTCTCACACCAGTCACCTGACTGACCTGGAGTTTATTATTTTAACCTAAATTCTGGGTGCCCCTATTTTCCGCACGGGCAGCTAGTAGTTTTGGTTTTGCAGATTCATATTCACAGGATCCTGGTTTACAGCTCGAATGATATCCGGAAAGCTCTGTATCCGTATATCTCTTTCAGTGGTGTATTGTATTTTTTTTCCACTGCAGTAATGTAATTTAAATTCTCTGATATTTTTCTGATGTATAATATTCATTTATACTCTGTGTTTTCTTGTATTCTAATGATATTGTTGTAATAAGCAATGAAATGTTTTTCTGTTTGTGTTCTGATTCGTCTTGTCCTCAGTACGATCTGTGATTTACCATAAGGGAGATTTCTGTCGTAACAGTTTGGTATTAGAGCTTTGGTTTACAAAGCTCGAGAACAAGACATATTAGAACCAAACGAAAGAATTCATCAGAAATTGGATTAGTAATATCCAATGAGAATGTCTCGTTAGAGATGGGATCAGTAATATCCTAGAATGATTGTGAAGAGTATATTTTTAAAAATGAAAACAAATTTTTTTTTGGAAATAAAATTCAATAATACGTATTTGATTATTTATTTTATATTGAGTTTGGATAATCCAGTATATAAAGATTTTGCATACACATCTGATCCACGTGTATTCGAAGTTTTAATATACTGGATAGATATAGAATCACACTCTAGTCGCTCGGAGATGACTCTGATGATACTGGTGATTGATATGTCAGCATCAGTAGTTTATGTTCGAGTTCCGAAAGTGAGATATCTATATATTTCCAATTGACTGGTGTGAGAACCAAAATATAGTTAGAATACATTGTTGTGACTTGGCATCAAAAACATGATTTTTTGTATATATATCAAAATACAAATTTGAAACGTTAATCAACTAATTGATTGTTGATTGTGTTGTTTGATTATTGTTGTGATTAATTAGAATTTGAACTATTTAGCCAAATTATATCAAATGTTGGACTGAATTGAAAATTGTTTGAATTGGCATACATGTACATGTATATACATTGAACAGGTCATTGCAAAGAGGCTAGAGAAGAGGAATAAAATTGTTTGCCCGACAAATAGGTACATGTTTATTGTATTTCTTGGGGTTTTTGATGATTTTATGAGCCGCTTGGCTGTTTCTTTTTCTTTTTGGATTAGAGAGGCCTTTATGGAAATTTCGGGATTTTCCCGATGCTCCCGTGCAGGGGAGGTTATGGTGAAATTTTTCGAAAATTAAGGGTGCTAGCCAAATTTATGAAAATTTGAAAAGTTCTTAGAAACTGAAATGTTGAAGAACTTAAGCCATAATGAAAATAATGGAAGTTGAGTTTATCTGTAAAACAACTTTCAGCTTTGTTCCTTTTCGGCGACGAAAGGTTTTAAGTGGGGAGATTGTAACAACCCAGAAAATCTGAACCAATTTAATTTTTTTTTGGAAATTTTAATGAATTTTTAATATTTAAAATGAATTATTTTAAATAATAACGACAAGAAGTTTATTCTGAATAGAATTAGAACGTATATATTTATTTGAATCGTCGTTAGAATATAAGTATTTATTTTTAATTATAAAAGGAATTGAAAATGGCGCGGTAGTTTGAAAATTCGATTTTAGAGTTCAAATGAATATATAGGATTCAAAATAAACCGTACTTTGGTGAAACAAAAAATATTTGAATCTAGTTGGAAATATCTTTCCAATGAATCCGAAAAATTGAAACTACACAGCGGGAATAAAAAGTTATGTCCAATTGAAAATTCAAAATAGTCGCTATGGAAGTTTAGCCCTTGAAAATGGAAATTTTGCAAACGACCTCCGTTTTCGATGAAACCACTTTTGTTGGATCTGGGATGTCAAGTTATTGCTTGATTCCAAAATTCATAATTTTTCGAATCAATATGTAAGTGTGGCGAAGTAAAACGTGTTTTGATAGTTTCAGTCAATTTCGATCGACTAGAAAATGGCAATTTTTCAAACAGTCTCGGAATTTGACGAAATTAGTTTTGTTTGAACCGTATCGTCAATACGAAGCTAGAAAACATTTTTTGAGAATTTTTAGAGTCCATATTTGCCCCCGGTAAATTGAAATGTGCGTTCAAATTCAATATATAGATTTATATTTTGATTTTGACGAAAACTGATCGAAGCAGCCGAATCAGCCTATGATACATGTCCCATTGAGTTCGGAATGGGGGTAATTAGCTACGGACGACAGGCGGATGGTCTCGTTTGGAGATCGAAATTTAAAGTTACTTTATTGAATTTAAAGGAATATATATATATATATATATATATATATATATTTAAATAAACACGCCCCCACCCCTTTTCTCTTCGTTGAAGTCAAACCCCCCTTTCTAAAGTCAGAATTGCGAAAAAAAGAAGAAAAAGAAAAGAAAAAGGGGGATCGACCGGGGGGGACCGCCGCCCGTCAGCCCACCACCGTCGTGCCCCCGGCGTCGCACCCTCACTCTTCTCCTCCACTCTCCACCAACTCCATCATGCTCGAGACACCTCTAACGAACCCAGAACACGCGCGAGCTCCAACCCACGAGCCCACTAAACCCTAGCCGCCACCAACTGACCCACCACCGCCACCAGCACCTGTCGCGCCTCCCTCCGCCAAATCCGCCGCCTAGGAACCGCCTGCGACACCGCGAAGACCCCCCTTCAGTCCAACGTAGAAAACTGTGAGTTTTTAATTTAGTATTTAATATTCTTTTCAGTTTTTATATATAATTATAAAAGAAAAGAATGGGTTTTTTTAACTAGAAAAAGAAATGATTTTCATAGTAAAAAGTATATTTTTAGAATATATTTTTTTATATATGAAAAGAATATATGTTTATAACTAGAAAGAATATATTCTTATAAGTAGAAAGAATATATTTTTATAAGCCGAAAGATTATATTTTTATAATTAGAAAGGTTAGATTTTTATATATTAAAAGACTAGATTTTTAGAGAATAAAAATAAAAATTTTATGTATGAAGAGAAGTAAAAATATAATTTTTATTATACTACTAGCAAGATAAAAGTATAATTTTTATCATGTAAGTAGCGGTGTAAAGGAGAGATTTTTACGTATGTTATAGAGATATAAAAATATGATTTTTATATTATAGAAATAATAAAAATGTGATTTGTATATGATAGAGAATATAAAGATGCGATTTTTACATATGTAGTAGAAATATAAAAGTACGATCGAAATAATGAAAATGTGATTTTTATGTACAGAATGGCGAGAAAAAATATATAATTTTTATATAGAAAGAAGCGTTGTAAAATATATGAAGTAGAAATAAAAAAATGATTTTTATTTATTGGGATAAAGCGATAAAAATATGATTTTTACTGTGAACAGCGGGAAAAGATGGCGATGGTATCGACTGAAATCAAAATGAAACCCGAATAGTTTAGAAGGAAAGCACGGAGGAGTGGAACCCTAGGTGAGAACTCCTCACTTTTATTTTATTTTCTAGTTAAAATATATATACTAGGATGCAGATGGTGCTTAGCAGCACCCGACACCCGTCGTCCATAGACCATGGATGACTTGTTTGTTTGATGGATGTGTATGGTTGAATATTGGTTTGTGGTGTGAATGTGAAATTGATTAGAATTTGGTTTGTGTATGGCACAGGCCATTATTAGACTGGGGATAAGGCTGGGCCTTATCCCGTTTCTAGTATCGTGCCGTTATACCGCCGAAATTTTATAAAATATATTCAAAAAATAAAAATATCATTTTTATTGTGTAAATGAACCGAATAAATATTTTATCGTTAAAAATATAATTTTTAACATGTATGTGAATAAAATAAATATTCATTTACAAATCAGACGATTTATTTATGTACACACATTTGACTGATATTGATTGGGATGATAAATTTTACACATCGCCCAACTGCACAAATAAATCTGTGTTTGTTGTTCGAAAACCCCACACGAGTGTTAGGATGAAATTGGACATACACTAATCCCAATAATTAGCTGTATGTCAATCGATCGATTGACAGGCTATTGTAAGAGTTAAATATTAATATGTGATGCTTATGCAGTGTAGAATGCGCTTTGGAGGATGGTTGACCGTGTTTGATTGTTGTTGTGTACATGTATTGTATGAAATCCATATAACCAAATTATATGGTAATTGACTTTGTTTGATTTCAGTTTCGAATTATCGAATATTTTAAAATAATATTCAGTGAATATTGAAATGTAAAGCCGTGTTAAGTAGTTAAACGCCATTTTAACACGAACGGGAATTTTGTCGATTTTATTCATTTTACAATGAATATTGAAAAGTGATTTCAAAATCTGATAAATTGAATGATTTGAAATTCAAATTAAATTGAAATGATTTGAAATTCGAATTAATTTGAAATAGAATTGAAATTCGAATTAAATTCAGATTAAATTGAAATGGATTTGAAATTCGAATTGAATTGAAATGAATTTGGAATTTCGATTTGAATTTGAAATGGAAGTTGAAATTGTTTTCAAAATGAATTTAAAACGATTTATAAAATTCACTTTAAATGGAAATCGATGAAATATATATTATATATATAATATAATGGTCTGAATAGAACGCGTCGCGCTGCGGTAGTTCGCGAATTTCGACCATTGACTTCAAACGGACATTACGGGAGATCCGACCATCGAATTCTCCTAAAACTGGAACCGTTGGGTTCGTATCGAAAAGAGCTTTCCAACGAATATTTGGGATTTGAAATCTAACGGTTGGATTTGAACTTATGTCCAAATAAGATTTGGAAAAGGTTGCTGTAAGTGCAGTTCGATGGCCGTTTATGGAAATCGACTGTACGGGCCTTGATAAAATTATAAAAAATATCAATAATTAGTGTATAATCATAAGAAATGATTTGTAAAGAGTTAGGATGAAAAATCTCATATTTGAAAAGATAAAAATATATTTTTATCGAAATGAACTTGTTTTGAACTAGAATTATAATCCATTTATTTTTAAAATAAATAAATTGGATTCGAAATGGTTTTGAAAATAACCAGAATTTCCAATATATAAAGTGGAAATGGATTTGAATCGAAGTTGTCTTCGGAATATTTCGATGTTGGATTTCGTGATTATACAGATATTGTTACGGAAATTTGAAAGATATATTTATATCGTTATTTCCAACACGATGTTTGTTGGTCGTAGAATTTGATATTGAATATAAGCCGATATATTTGCTATTCAGAGCCTTGTATTTAATATCAAATGGGATTTTGATTTGTCGTGAATGGTGTCTTCATTAACACTGTTCTTAAACCCAATTGAGAAAAAGAATAAATCTTTTTATTTGGTTTTAATAAAGTATACCAATTAAATAATATTAAATTGGAATCGAATTGGAATTGATTTGTGGGTTTATCACGAACGGTGTTTTAAATAACATTTGTTCTTTAACCCGATAATTTATGGAATGTGAATTGTGTTTGTTGTGAACTGTGTTTCAATGACATTCGTTCTTTAACCCGATTCACAGTGAAATGCGATTTGGAATTTATAAATCTTTTGTTAAGATTTAAAGGAGATTTTCCAAAGTAATGTTTTCCAATTTAAATAAAATAAATTGGAATGGAATTCAATTTGGTAATAATCGAAGTGAATTTTTGTGGATGAGGACTGCTAATATATATGGAATTTAAAATGCTTTGCCGTTATTCCATTTATATTGTTAGTCAGATATGGAAGCTTATATCAATTTTATATATCGATTTGTTTTCCATGAAGATTCCACGGTTAATGGAATGTGATTTTGGGTTGTCGTGAATGGTGTCTTCAATGATACTGTTCTTAGACCCAACGGAGTTAAGAAAATTAGAAACTAACTGGAGATTAGTTAAGTTGGATAGTTTCTTGGGTATTGATCTGATGTTGGTTTCGGCCTTCGGGGTTAACACTTAGTGAATTATTCACTTGCTAATTTACAGTTAAAGGCTGATGGAATAGAATGTGATTTTGGGTTTATCGTGAGCCGTGTTTTAAATGACATTGGTTCTTTAACCCAGTTAAAGACAGGATATAATTTCCCAAGTTAAACAATCATTAACATTGATTTTTGGGAAGATTAAAACCAAGTGGAGTTTTAATGAATCATTAATTAGATTGAAGTGATTGAGAATGGAGTATCACCAGTTTTGCTCCAGGCGATAGTTAAATTTTTAATTAGATTTGAACGTGAAATGGTAATTGAATTTACCGATAACACCGTGGTGTTAGATATGAAGTATTACCAGTTTTACTTCATGGGATGAATAGGTTGGGATTATGAAAATAAAACAAATGATTACTTCGGTAAGGTTCGTTAATCCCGACTAGTTTGGATAAACCATAATATGGTTTGAATTGATATTCAAAGGAAGATTAAGGAATAAATTTAAAGAAATTATCTTTGATAAAATTAATGGGAACCATTCCCAAAGTAAAAGAATATTTGAATAAAGGAATAGTCTGGATTGGAATAAGGCGTATGTTGTGCTTTATAACACTTGTTTATTATATACACGAGCTATTCGGAAAGACCGGGTTTATACCATTCTGAATAACTGAATCGACGAGAAGTCGACGATGAAGACGGTGGTTGAAGACCGGAGGTCTTCACATCATTTGGATAATTACTGATGATCTTGATTGGGATGTACACTCAAGAGGAGGGAATCAGTTGGTGATTGTCCAGATGTACTTGGAGATCGATGGATATGCGAGGAATAAGGTTCCTCTGGTTTTTTCAGACCCAGAACGGACTTGTAAATAGATGTGTGTCTGACATTGGATTTTATTCTATGTTGATTGATTTCTATTAAATATATATTTGTTTGGCAGCAGAGAATTTATTCTCTTGCTTAACGCCCTTCTCTGAGACGTAAGAGCTCAGAGGTTATATATCGATAGATATCAGTTGCATGGCATGAATAGCCTGTATGGCATGCTGAGATGCAAATGATCAAGGCTTTTGTTGAAAAGCAGAGTCTTGTGGTTGATGATCAAATCACAGCTTTAATACAACATAGCTTTATGTAGCGTTAATTCCGAGCCTCACACCCCGGTGTGAACCAGAAACGGGAGAAGGATCCAGGGAGGGCATGCATTTCCTTCTAGCTAGGAGTGGTGTTTTGGGTTTTACACGCCCATACATTTTACTTATGTGGATGATGGATTGCGAGGCGCCTCGGTTATATCGGTCGATTCGGGACCGATGGAGTCATTTGGCTCATTTACGCCCCCATAGGGTGGGGAAACGTATTGTTTCGTGTTTGAGTTTAATCCACATCGAGTGGACCGACCCTGTGGCTCCTAAGGGACGATGCGTTCTGTTCCTGAGACATGGGCTAGATTGTCTTGAAGCGGTAAGGACGATCCCTTGCCTTGGTTCACAGATGGAAATCCAACTTCCAATACGTGACAATTGCGGGTTTGATTGTAGAGCTTACTATTGGCGACATGATATATGGTACCCATGCCATCTAGGATTGATACATTTATATTTGAAGTTGTTTTATACACTATGCACTTATAATAGTATTAAATGATTTTTTTAACGTACCAAGCATGTTTGGCTATTATAAGGGAAAACCCTATCCCCTGGCTTGCGTTGCATTATGTGATAGGATCTGGGTCTTATAATAGCTTCATTTTTCCGAAAAGCATTGCGCTGTTTTGTTATATGCACTGGTATTCTTAGGAGGAAACTCATTCCGTGTTATACGGCGTAGTCCCTTGATATATCTGATTTAAAGTAAAGTTTTAAATAACCATTTTAGTTCTCACACCAGTCACATGACTGACCTGGAGTTTATTATTTTAACCTAAACTCTGGGTGCCCCTATTTTCCGCACGGCCAACTAATAGTTTTGGTTTTTCAGATTTATATTCACAGGATCCTGGTTTACAGCTGGAATGATATCCGAAAAGCTCTGTATCCGTATATCTCTTTCAGTGGTGTATTGTATTATTTTTCCGCTGCAGTAATGTATTTTAAATTCTCTGATATTTTTCTGATGTATAATATTCATTTATACTCTGTGTATTCTTGTATTCTGATGAAATTGTTGTAATAAGCAATGAAATGTTTTTCTGTTTGTGTGCTAATTCGTCTTGTCCTCAGTACGATCCGTGATTTCCCGTAAGGGGGATTTCTGGTCGTAACAGTATTTAAACAACAATCAATATCCATTTATCCCTTTATGACACCCATTTACTTCTCATTTCTTTGTTTATTGCCCTTTATGACCATAATAGTCATATTTCCCTAAAGCAACCATTTATCTTTAATTATCATTGATTTTAATTAATTTCATTTATGAGCCTAACGACCATAATTTTCCTAAGGCATTAATTACAATGGAATATCCTTATTTTATTAGTCCCAAATATATTTAATTGTTGTACCCCAATAGTCAATTACTATTCTTATTCATTTATTTATTAGTTTATTTCTTTATTTGTTGTTATATATATATATGCACCAGGCCTCATACATTATGCTGACTACTTGTGAATACTGGATTTGTCGGTCGGTTCCGGGCAGACTTCTACTACAAGTGGACTTAACCTCGTGCCTTAGTACATTTATTTTTATGCATTAGACCCCTCACATTAAGATGGCTACCTGTGGTTGCTGGATTTGCCGATCGGTTCCGGGCAGGCTTATACCTCAAGTGAGCTTAATCTCTTGTCTAAATGCGATTATAATTCAAATTTCGCAATTGGGGTACACAACATTTATCCTAAATAAATTTTAGGAATTGTAACCATTGTGCAATCATATTCTCTTCCCCCATTTAACATTTGGTAACAATTGTTATTTATTGATTTACGGCGCTATTTACAGCACTTAATTATATTAATTGCTACAAATGGTTACCACAAATATATTCATTAAATATGGAATATAATTTACATTTTATGATTCCATAAATGAATACAATACAAACATTCAAACCTTTAAACATTTAATATAATGTATATTTTTACCGTTTTACGCTGATTTGGACAAATAATATGTATATATTTTTATTTTATGTTTTAGTACGATCAACGTAGTTATCTTTTTTATTATTATTATTATTACTAACAATTTTTGTTTACATGATTTGGTTTAATAAATAACCAAACATTCCTTTTTTACATTCAATATTGTCAAAAGACTCCAAATCTTACAAAAAAATCTTTAGCCATAATCATTGTAGAGTATGCTTAATTTGTGGAATTGTCACATTTCAAATTCACAAGATATATATATATATATATATATATATATATATATATACACACACATACATATTTATAATAGTCGATGCAAACTACGTACAAATATTTAGTTTTATATTTATACGTGCGTTTGCACCACTTTTCCTTTTTAATCTTTTTGTCATACCTCTTGTGAATTCAAAGTGACATCCTTTTGTTCAAAAATAAGAAAATAGCATATTTACAATAATTAAGGCAAAACCCAACAATATTGAGTACCAATATCATAATTTGACAATCATATATATCCAAATTCACATAATTGGTCAATTTCATCATTTTACCCAAATTCACATATTTTATATTTTCAACACTGAACTAAAGATCTGGAATGTAACTATATCTAATTTGTGTTTAATGAGACTGATTTCCAAACCTACAGTTTTATGCAATGTCCACAATACATTTTATAACATAGTTGCAATATATTTCATGATATAACTGTAGGAATTGGTGTAAACAAGTTTAGGAAATTCTACAATTTATTTTATGCACAACCATAGTGTACAATTCACAAGTTTTACAATTTTCATAACTAGATCTGATGGGTGTCAACCTAATTACAACAATTTATTTACCAGATCTGATAGGCAAAAAAAAATAGATCTAATTCAAACGAAGTAGATAACTTATTATAATTGTAAATTGTAAAATTCCCATCACCTTATAGCCTCCAAATTCTATTGTTTTGAACCCTTTTGGCTTACAATCTCCAAATTCTTGTAAACTCACAATTTATCTAAAAAGGGAAATTCTAGATATGTAGCAATGTAAGAAAAAGGGAAGAGATCGAAGAATATGATTTGGAGCATCACTTTGCATTTCTTTCCTTTAGATTTGCTTTCCCTCTCAATTTCATATGAATTTGACTTGATATGATATGTATGAATATATTTTATTTTAGAATTTAGGTTTGGAAAATAGAGAAAAATGACAGAGCTCCGCTTCCTCTGCAGATTTAAGTGGAAAAAGAATGAGGCTCTGCTCCTTTATTTATTGGGGTGGAAATGGCCTTGCACCGTTGGATTCAATTTAAATAACATATATCCATTCGTTTTATAAAATAACTAGAATACCCCTCAAAACCTTGCCGTCACTGAGCTATGCAGGCGTAAAGCGGACGACACCCTCCCTTCGAGCAGTCGACTGCCCTCTGGAAAATCGACCCAGTGAAGGCCAGTTATATAAGGTATTTCATATATTATTTATACTATTTATTTATTTCCGTCTGTTTTTTGTATTCTGACCGTAACTTTTTCATACGGACTCCGTTCGTGAAACTTCAAACATGAAAGTTGACCAGAATTCCTAGACGAATGCACCGATTAAAATTTCATGGCCAAATTTTATTGTTTGCAGAAATTCTTATTTTTGAGCTTCTAATTAAATAACTATTATTGTCAAAATTCCGGGTTGTTACAATATTACCCCCATTTAATTTAACCAATTAACTTCATGAATAATGTTATACAATTTTAAGGTTTCACACACCTCATCAATCAGTATTTGACAACCATTTTTCCATATATGGTCCAACCAATGTGCAACCTTTTTTCGACCAACTTACATCTCCTTTCGAGTTAAACATCTACTTCATAATTTAGCTTTATGCTTGATTTGCATCCCGGCAACAAGCAGCAACTCCTAAAACATTTTCAAATCCATCATGTTTGGTCGTAATCTCAAATTCCTACCCTTCTCTTTAACCCTCTTTTGAATAAATGATGCACAACATAACATATTGGAATGTAGAGGCATGCATTTGGCCTCAAAGCAAGGTGATATTCAAGCTTTGATTAGAGAAAGGAATTTCAGTTTATTTTTTTAGCTGAAACTAAGTTAGACCTGAACTCAACATTAAAGGTTATTTCCTTTATTTCTTCAAATTATTATTTTGATCATAATTTTGCTGATGCAAGTTATGGTGGACTATTAACATTCTGGAATCCATATTTCAAGCTATCCAAAATATCTTCATTAGATCAATACATCCATTTCAAATGTCGACACTTGCCTTCAAATTCTTGTTTCTTTTTATCCTCAGTTTATGCTCATAATGCTATATCATCGAGATAAGTTTTTGTGGACAACTTGCATAATATTCAGACTTCATCCGAGCCTTGGATAATTGGTGGAGACTTCAATTATATGTACTCCTCTCATCATAAATCTGGTGAATGTTATTTATCTGTTAAAGAAAGTAACCCTTTGAATCAAGCCTTAATCATGTCTAGTCTTATTCCTGTTATTAGTTATGGTCTAGATTACATATGGACTAACTAGAGTAGAACTAGCAGTCCAACTCTTTGTAAATGGGATCACATCTTTGCCAATATTCAGTTCTTTAACCTTTGCCCAAGGTCTTTCTATCAAATCCTTCCCTCTTCTTTATTTGATCATTGTCCTTTACTATTTCATTGGGGATGACACAATTAGCAGGGGTAAGTCCACTTTTAAATTTTTGGTTTAATCATCAAGATTTTTCTAACATTTTATTGCAGGTGTGGTTTCAAATGATTGGTTATAACCCTTTGCAGAAGCTCGTATACAAACTGAAATAGTTAAAGATGCATCTTAAGGCTTGGTCTGCACATAATTTTGGATCTGGTTCTAAACAATCTTCTCTAGTTAGAAGAGATTTAGTCAGGGTTCAAGGGGAAATTCATAGGCATCCATTTGATGTTAATCTACTAAATGCAAAATTTGAGTTAAAATCTAAACTAAGAAGTGTTTTTGATATGGATATTCAAGCTTTAAGGCAAAACTCCTACTTCAGAAGGGAGATTGAGGTTGACAGAAATTCCAAATATTTCCATAATTATCTCAGAATTAAAAAGGAAAGAGATACTATTTTTATGGTTATTGATATGAAGGGAGTTAACTATACTAGTAATGAGGGTATTAATCAAGCATTTGTGGAGTATTTCTCTTCCATTCCAACTTTAACAAATTCAAGCAAAGTTGATGTGCAACATCTTTTTCATGTTATCCTTCCATCTCTTACTGATGATCGATCCATGAATATGATTTTTGTTATTTCAGGTGATGAGATCAAGGCAACAGTGTTTAGTACGGATGCAAATAGTTGTGGTGGACCCGATAGTTATAATGCATTCTTTATTCTAAAGTGTTGGCCTATCATAGGTAATGAAGTTATCGACATTATCCAGTTTTTCTTTAAGCATAATTATCTGCCTTCTAGTTTGTAAACGACAACAATTACTTTGATTCCTTAGGTATATAATCCTGTAACAGTTTTAGAGTTTAGGCCAATATCATGCTATAACATTTTGTATAAGTTGATTTCTAAAATCATGGCAAATAGGTTACAATTAATTTTTCCTTTTATACTTTCTGCTAATTAATCAGCATACATAAAAGGGAGATCTATCAGTGACAATATATTGCTTACTCAAGAGTTGTTACATGGATATAATAGAGGTAATATATCACCAAGATGCATGCTTTAAATTGGACATAAGAAGGCCTTTGATTCAAAATTTTCCTAAACCCTATCTTGCTTGGATATACACACGCATCTCTTCTTTTAGTTATTCTATATCAAGAAATGGTTGCCTAGATAAATTTTTTAAGGGTACACAAGGGGTAAGGCATAGGGAACCAATTTCAACATATATGTTCATTATGGTAATAGAATGCTAAACTCCTTATTATTGGAACAAGTGCAAAAAGGTAATCTTGATTTGCATCCAAAATGGAAGGTCCCTTTGATCATTCATTTCCTTTTTGCTAATGATTTAATTATTTTTATGAAGCCTACACTTAAGAACATTCAATGTATATTCTCTACCCCTAATCTCTTTTATAGTATCACCAGCCTTCAAATTAATGTGGGTAAATCTCATATACTGATTGCTGATTTTCCTTTGGAAAAGAAAAGGGAGATTATAGATTATTATGGACTAGTTGTACTTCCAGAGATTTCTTACTATCTAGGTATGCTATTAATTAGTTCAAGGATGACTAAAGGAAAAGTGCTTGCTATGTTTGAGAAGATTATTAACAAACTACAGCAGTGGCCTAGTTGCAAACTTTCTCAGGCTGGTAGATTAACTATAGTTCAATCTATTGCAATTGATATGGCCACTTACTGGACTAGGTATTATATTTTACCCATCAAACTTATCAACATGGTCACAAGTGCACTTAACAAGTTTCTTTGGCATGGTGATCATATTCGATGAAGATGATTCCTTTTGTGTTTCATAAGCATATGATGAAAAAATGTTTGGTGGGCTTGGTATCACCAATATTTGTGTGTGGAATAAAGCTACAATTTCTGAATATTATGAGAAGTTCTTTGTTGTTGATAGAGGGTTATGGTCTGCATGGGTTCATCACAATTTGATAGGCAAAAAGAATTTCTGGACTATGCCAATATCTCAAAATTCTAGCTGGAATTGGAGATGTATATTGAAGTTAAGACATACTTTTATTCCATTTATTCAGTGCAACTACAAAAGCTTTTTAGATCTGTCATTTTGGCATAGTCCTTAGGCAAAGCCTGGTTAAAATTTGAGTGAAGTGGTTGATTACAATTTGATGTTAAATTCTGGAATCCCTCGATTTTCTTTAGTTAGCGATTATTTTCACGATGGAAAGCTCTTGTTGCCTTATATAATAACCACTGTTTTGCGTGAACTTTGGAAAAATATTTCTAAACATTATATTTATAGTGGTGATAGTTCAATTCTTTGGAGGGGAAGGAATCACTCTATTAAGTATGTGTATAATCTATATTATTAATATAAATGAACTGGCTGTTGGGCATGTCAACTGGGTATTATCAATATTATTAATCTAAATGAACTGGCTATGTAGCACCATGCTACACATCTGTTTGCTAAAAAAAAAGTATGTGTATAATCTTCTCCATTCTTAGAGGCATATGTTTCCCTAGTATGCTAGAATTTGGAGTTTTGGTAGTTCAGCAAAAGAAAATTTACTACTTTGGAAGATTATAGAAAATGTTGTTAACACAAAAGATAAGCTGCTGTCAAGGGGCATTATTCAAGATGGCCTTTGTGTCTTATATAGATAAAAATCTGAAACAAATATACATCTTTTTTTTAGTGAGCTTATGTACGTTCTATTTTGGTCAAGGATGCTAGCAATTGGAGGATTTTATAGGCCATCAGTGTCAAGTTTTATTGAGTGGTATAATATTTTTAAAGGCACGAAATGGAAGAATAACTGAACTTGCTTATTATTGAAGATTTTAATGAAGTTTGTTTATGCTGTGGGATGGAAAGAAATGATCGGATTTTTGGTTTAGGCGTGTTGAATGATGATTAGTTGTTTTCTCACATACACAGGAAGATCATTAATGTAGTTTGTATGTCTTTTGGGCAGTTTTGAAGCAATTCTTGTACTTGGTATTTGGTGGTGACATTACTTCTTGTTGTGTCAATATATGTACTGTAACAGTAGATGAGTTGTATAGTTGCTGATTTTTTTTCTTTTTATAGGACATTGTATATAAATATTGTAATTGCTGAGTGTGAATAATATAATTTTCTTGTGTTTCAAAAAAAAAGTTATATGCATTGAGGTTTGAATACAATAATCCATTTGTTAATCGAAATAACGTACATCTAATGTTACATACTATTCATGTTCGACTAAATCATATAACATCTCGTCAAACTAATTTTAGACCTTAAGAAACACTACAATGTAATTATATTTTGCATTCCTTTTTATTAATGTGGTAATTTTATGGTTAGTTCTTTGTTTTTAACATAATAATTATATATATATATACATATATATATATATACCTCTCTTCAAAGTCTGTTTTATTACTTTTGAAGTAATTTATTAACTTACGATGGCTATGTCATACAAATTAACAAACAATCTAGTTATTTTTCATGTAACTTTTTTCGTTTCAGTTTATTAATCTGATAGTTTGATCTTCAAACCTTATTCATAGATTACGTGTAATATTACTTAGATGTATCCATATGTGTGAATTCAATGGATGCTCATTTTCAAACAAACTGATGTTTACACATACAAGACTAACCACATACACCTAGTTTGAATTTGTTTAGACATGCATACAATGAAAGGAAAATCACATGGGTTTTCGTAAAATCCTTTCCAAATATTAAACTATCAACTTTTGGTCCAGAATAAAACTTCAGCCATACCTAAAGTAAAAAAGATAAAGACCTAGCTAGGCTACTTGTTCATTAAACTAACAGAATTTTGTATGACATATATAAAACAAATATAATATGTAATATATTAATCACCAAAATATTATGAAAGGATTACTTTTAATACGAAAGTTGAGTATGGTGTTGAGACGCAAATTCGAACCAACAAACTGTTTTATGGTTTCAATTTTCCCACCAAGGTTACAAAAAAGTAAGAATACCTTATATGTTAGGTAGCTATGCAGTTTAAGCCCCGCAATATCTCCGTCATAGCTCATAGCACTCTCCAACCGCTACGCTATTTCAATTCAGCGCCGATGAACAGTAGATCCGATTTTAGCCCCGCAACATCCGCTAAATCAAGGCTTTTTAGCATCCGCTTTAGCAATATTAATATATAGAGCTTGATTTGACAACTTCACTTTAAAAAATTTTAGTAAATTTAGCGTAACTGGTTAAATTTAAGGCGGTTAAATTTAAGGCACTAGTGCCAAATATATGGGAATAATCAATTACACTAATCCAATTTAGCATGGATTCCTATGATATTCCTTGATTTTGTTATATAAGATTAATTATTATTTTTTTTTTGCATACATATAATATGAGAAAGATGATTAATTAATTTTCAAATATTTGATTTTCTATCTTATATACCTTTTTGCGTCTCCACTATACCCCGCTATACCTTTTTGTACGTCCGCCGCTATAGAACCGCTAAGCACTTTAACTACACAGTTAGGTAGTGTTTGTTTTGGACAATAAGTGCTGAATCAAAGTCTGAATTGATTTATAATCAGCGTTGAGAAGAGGTTTGGCTGTTTTCTTTGAAAATTTATTCAGAAGTAGCAAGTTAATTCAGCATTTTTTAGTAAGCGATAAAATACCGCTTGTTTTAGGTCTGATTTCTCAATGATTGTTACTTACAGTGGTACCCTTTTATTTTGCCTACTCCTTCGGTTTTATTTGTGCGTGATCATCTCTTATCAATAAATTCAGAAATTAGCTTGTAGTTTCAACCCATTGACATATTAAAGTAAATCAGCTTGTCAATTATTTCTTTGTCTATGTTGATAGTGGTGGACGCCGTTTATTTCATGCATGAGTAGTACCAACTGTTTGATCTGGTTTCATTCTTTGAATTGATATTTTACATGTCAATCTATTCATAGTCTGGACACAATTGTGAAAATATAGAAACAAAATCAAATAGTATATAAAATTATGAAAAAAGATCTCCATGGTGGTAAATTTCTTAAATCGTTTCTGGAAATTAGATGGGGAAGTTAGTATTAGATCGGATGTTATGCACTATTTTATCAAATTCACCAATGATTCAAATAGGGAAAAAAATTTGAAATCTGATCCTATTTTCATTAAAGGACGTATGTTCATCATAACTAAATGGGATCCAACAATTGGAAATTCACTGGCTCAGATAAAAAAAAAGATCTAAAACTAAACATTTCTGAATTATGTAATTTTGATAATAGCTTTTAAATATATATTTTTAATTGGAGTTTTGGAAACTTAATTCATGGTTTTCGAATAATTATCCAATATTAGAGTTTCCATAAAACTCAAGTATTTTCAAGATTGAAAATTACGAATTTCAAACTATTAAAAAACAAATTCACGATTCAAAATTTTCAATAATTATACATGAATAACCAAATAATGCAAAGGACAATATTGTCAAAATATACATGTCGTTAGTTCTAATCAGAAGCTTAAAAGACACAAGTAGACAACATTTTGCAATTCAGCATTCAACATTCAGCTCCAACATTCAGTATCCAGCTTCAGCATTTTAAACAAATAAAGCCGTGTTAATATCTTGTAGAACGATTCGTGATTCAAATAATAAGAAGACAACATCACAGTAGATTTTTTGTTATTTTGGCTCAATCACTCAAAAAGTCTTCCTAGGTGTGAGACTTAAAACGTGTTTTTAATTGATACAATACGATGAGCCGAAGAGTCCGAAAATAAAGGAACAATTCAATCAAATTATGATATGTTTAGCAAAGAAAATAATCTTTTTTATCCGGATGTTACAGAGGAAAATGAGGGAAGGATTATGACATACTTTATCCAAAACATATGACTGAGCCATTTAAGAAAACATGAAATGTGCATAGATATAAATATAACTAATCTACTATGTCTACTAATCAAAAAGATATTTTTAGTGTAGTTTACACTTTCACTATGATACCATACCTCTAGCTAAAGAAAATACTTGGAGATAAATTTAGATGTTACTATAACAGCACAATAATATGTAAAATACTGTTGTTTTAAAATCAAAACCATTAATGTATATGACGTTTGAGTTAATTGAATAAAACAATTAACAAAATTAAACTCTAATTCATGAAAGTACGAAGATCGAATTAATTTTTAACTGAAATTCTAGTCTTGTATAACACAATTTTTGCAACAGAATTACAAGAAAGAGTTCTGAAAACCAGACCTTTTCCTTCTTCACATCACTAGAAATTGCACGTCGCAATTAGGCACTTCGATTTTCCATTTATTTAATGAAAACACATGTATTTGCAGAAGAAACCAAAACCTAGGTTAGTATGGAGCAATAGGGTTCTAGGGTGTCATCTCATAGTTAAGATAATCAACGGATGTGATCAAACTTGTTTATATATATTGTTAGCAGTTGTAGTAGTGGAAAATAGTTGAATAGTTGAAATAGTTGAAATAGTAAAGTAAAGTTTTAATAATACAACAATTTTATTGCTTGTAGTTGTAGTACAAGTTGTAGTACTTGTTGAAATACAATCTAATTATAGGCACAACAAACTAATTATTTATTATTAGAATATTCTAGATACAACACTCTAGATAAAACAATAAATACTTATTTAATGATACATAAAGAAATTTTTTAATCTCTTGAGAATTCTAGAAATTTGTATCATCTTCAATACTTTAGAATTCTCTAGAATTTTCAGCACTTTCAACATTCCTCTTTGATGCAAATTTTGGAAACTCCAAGCATAGTTCGAAGTTGCTCAAATCTTGCTCTTGGCAATGCTTTGTGAAGATGTCTGCAACTTGAACTTTTGTCACACAATACTTGTGCTCTCATGTTGCTATCCAATCTTTATATTTTGCATGTTTCAGTAAAAATAGAGATATTATCTGGATTTTCATTTTTGTCTTTTTCTTTTGTGGGGACATCAACTTACTATGCAGCGCACACCTATGCTTTGTACATTGTCTAGTTATACCCGGTGCATACGAGAACCGGGTAGAGCTACGCATCAGAGATCGTACTATGTCTTCCCAATTTATTTTTTCTTTTTTCCAAGTATCCATTGTTTTCCATGACGTTGCATTGTGTTTTGCACCAATTGAGAGACTTATTTCCTCCGTTACAGTTTTAGGACTGTCCTGTCCAGTTTTGAAATCAATTTCTTCTTTGATCTCTACTGTTGTCTCATGAACATAACCTGTAATATTCTTCATTGCAGTCACTTGCATTTCTTTAACAGTTACTTTTCCTTTAGCGGGTGCTTCTTCTTTGTTGTTTTGCACTGCTCTTTTTTCAACAGGATCCGTAGCTTTTGCAAGTATAGTTTCTTCTTCTCTTCTACTCCCAACTTTTCATCTTCAATATCAGTCTTCAGTTCACTATTCTTTTTGTTTTCTTCTATTATATTTGTGTCATTCTTTCCATATATTTCTTTCAATAAATTTCATGAATCTTTTGCAGTATATTCTCCAATAATATGATTCCATGCTACTTCATCGACGTTCTCACTCATCACAACATGAGCTTGAAGATCTTTCCATCTCAAACTTGTAAATGATTTTTTTCCTCCTCCGCCATATTTTTAATATCTTTTGGCATTCGTAACCACTTTCAACGATCTCCCATAATCCTTTAGAGATCAATTCTTCTTTCGTTTTGTTACTCCATTCTTCAATTTTTTTTTGTTAGAACAAATGACGAAAGAAATAGAAATGTCATAATTGAAAGATATTTGTTTACGCCCGCTATGTGAACGAACGAAGCTCCGATATCATTGTTAGTAGTTGTAGTAGTGGAAAATAGTTGATTAGTTGAAATAGTAAAGCAAAGTTTTAATAATGCAACAATTTTATTGCTTATAGTTGTAGTACAATTTGTAGTATGTTGTAGTACTTGTTGTAATACATGGATATAATGTGCCTATTCTCATATTTATAGGCACAACAAACTAATTATTTATTATTAGAATATTCTAGATACAACACTCTAGATAAAGCAAGAAATACTATTTAATGATACATAAAGCAATTTGTTAGTCTCTTGAGAATTCTCGGAATTTGTATCATCTTTAATACAATTCTCTAGAAATTTGCAACACTTTCAACATATATATATGTATATATATATATATATGTATATATATATATATATGTATATATATATATATATGTATATATATGTATGTGTGTATATATATATATATAGGACAAATTACAAATCCATATGTTGGGCATTCTTTAATAACCAAAAAAATATGAGATCATTAAAATATGTTTTAAAACTATTTTTTATTATAGTGATATCCACTATTTAAATTTACAATATACACGTACACAAACAAAACTATTAGCCAAGTTACTAAACCAGATAACAAAATAGTAATTGCTACTCACAACATAGATTCCATCGAGCTTAGTTCTAAATTTACTTTCAATTTGAGAAGCATGAATTTCATTTTAACAGAATATAAATCTACATTATATCTTTGAAAAGGAAGGAGGAGTGAAAATAACTGCCAATAAGCATGAACTTATATAGGGGTGTAAATCGGTCGGACCGGACCGGACGAAGATGAGTTTAGTTTCTATCTCAAAAAAATCGGACCGAACACGGACCGGAGCAAATTCTTTTCTCGGACAAATTTCGTTGTCCTAAATAAAATCGATCGGACGCGGACATATGTTTTTCGGACACGGACAAGATCGGACTCGGTCGGACATGGTTATTTATATCACATTTTGTACATTTTACTGGATTTTCTTTCAACCAAACACACCGACAAGTAATACGGACGAGCTCGGACCAGTCATGATTTTTTTTCGTACTAACTCGTGTTCTAAATGAAAATCGAACGGATGTATTTCGGTCACGGACACGTCGAACATTTGAACAAAATTTACAACCCTAAACTTATACATGGTATTCAAACCTAAGGCCATGAAATGGTAACTGCAGCACATATAAATTTTATATTGGATGATCCAAAAATAGTTAATAAAAGTGGCAAGTGGATAAATAATTAAATAAAGAAACAATGAATCAGGTAATCGAAAAGAGTGTCCAACCACTCTTTAACATTTCCCAAATCAGAAGTTTGGTGCTTGGGCACGGACTGTTCAGTTTTGATGAATGCCTGCGATGAAGATGTTACAGCATCAGTCAAAGAAGTTGTTGTAGGAGGAATAATGCATGGGTTGCAGCGATGATGAAGCCAATGGAGCCACTCGATCGGTCATTGCCTCATTTTGAGCCTTAGAGCTTCTTCTATCAGCTCTAGTATCATCGTCTTCTCCCTCTTACCTACTTGCTGAAATGATGAAGCCAATGGAGCCACTCGATGTACTCATTGAGCGTCAGGCCAATTTGACAGTCATGGATCTTTTGCTTACACTTGTTGAAATGGTCATTCACATCCTCTTGGCTCGTTCATCCAAAAATCTTTCTTGACTGATCATCTTCCTACTCTTCTCTATTTCTGACAGTGGTATAGAAGGACTCAACCATCCTTTGGGCTTCGGGCACAAAAGGCCAGACTTTTAGACCCGCTGCATCAGGCCTGTAAACCACTTCACAGACTTTGACATTGCAAAGTTATATGATTTCTCCTACCTTCTAGATTAAGAAACTACACCATTTTCTGAATGTGATGCGTCTGAGCGGAGCATTGTAAATGTATGTGTTGAGAAACAATGGCTGAGTCGCGGACTAGGTCGCTCTCTTGAAGACGATTCAGCGATCTGGTCGGTGGTGCAAAACCAGTTCGTACTTCCGCCACCGCCTCTAGGATAAAACAACCTCTCTAAATGAATAACTGATTTGCTTTGCACAACAAATCAGTGCAGATTTGCACTTTCGAATTTAACTGCTCGAAAATTTCCGGAAGAATACATATATATATATATATATATATATATATATATATATATATTAATGGCGGAGGAAGAGAAAAAACAGTTTTTTTTTTCTGTTGTAATCTCGTCTACAACTGAAGATAATATATAGACGGAGATTATGGTTAATAAAAAATACTGGGCGGAGGAAGAAAAATAGGATCTGCTGAAAAATACTAGGTCAAGTGTTTACCGCTTCATAAATAAAAGTCGGCTCAGAAATATTTTCTGTATTTAAAAAATAGTTCAAAAAACGCAGTGTTCTCTGGACCAAAAATATAAGTATCTACACCACATAGCCAAGGCCCAAGCCCAATCCTGAATCGAACCGAGCCAAGTAGGGCCGGGTCGGGTCACGCGCGCAATCCCGAACCGAGCCGGGCCGGGTCGGGCTGGGTCGGGTTGGGTCGGGTCGGTTGCGCGCGTGTGTGGTGGTCATGATGCATGGTCTCCCTCCTCACAACAAAGCATGCATTGGAAGCCCAAGGCCCCAACATGACTTCTTAGAAACAAGTATAAATACTTGCATCTTTCTTATAATCCCATGATGTGGGACTATTCACAAATAGGAGCCATCATAAACTTATTTCATATTTTAAATAATTCATAAAATTTCCAACAATCCCCCACTTGAATTTTTTAAAATATTATCGAGCAGTTTCTAAAAACATAAGACTGTGCATAAACAAAGCTGTCATCCGACTTGAACCTTTGCGTAGTGAATAAGATTCAGTTTTTACTAGAGTGACACGTAGTCTTGAACTCTATTCCTGACATCAAACCACACACAATCTTTTCTATAGTGCAATCAAATAAGCCCGTGCGTTTATGGCCATGCACGTCTATCCCAGTTTAGTGAACGCTCTAGAAGTTTTGCCCAAAACTTCATAGGAAACGACCACATTTCCACATTCACAAAGGGGGGTCTATCAAGAGCACTCCTGAAGGTAGGTACTCCACTCCAAATAGAGTATAGATCTCATTAAGAGTTTTTATTAACTCATCCTATAATCGCTTCAGGAATACATGCTTCTTAATCTAAAATTTAGCATGTTCATCTACTATCACTACACAACTTGTTTTTACCCATTGAACCTAGTTCTTGGGATCTCCAGTCATTTAGGTCGGGTTACCATTGTGCGTGATTCCACAATCACAGGGCAATAGTCCTATTCTTTTAGAATTATTAAGGACTTTCTTTCTGGATAGTCCTTTCGTCAAATGTTCTGCTAAATTATCATCACCTTATATGTGATGCTCTTTAACAATACTGTGCATACGACTGTCATTTCTTATCATTGTAATATCGGTTCTGTTTTTCTTTCAATAGTCGTCAAATTTTTCATCATTATATATGTGATGTTCTTTTACAGTATTGTGCTTACGACGTCGTCTTTTACCGTTGTAATAACGGTTCTATACTTTTTGCAATAGCCGCGGTACTATCGCAATCCATTACACTACTAGTGTCGGTTTTTCCCTTATGGGGATCTCAACTAGCAGATTTCTTTAGTTCTCTGCTTCTTCACTAGCTGTGGCTAGTGCTATTATCTCAGTCACTATAGTATACTAAGTCAAGATATTCTGTTTCTTAGATTTCCCAAAAAAACAGTTCTTTCAGCAATGCTAAATATATAGCCACTGTTCGCAATAGAATCATCAGATAAAATATTCCAGTCTGTATGAGAATTTCCTTCAATGATAACTGAAAACTTTTCATAATGTAATCCAAGATTTATAGTTTATTTTAGGTATCTTATGACCCTCTCAATAGCATGTTAATGCTCTATACTAGATCTACTGGTAAAAGTCAATATAATTGTATTTCTTTAGAGTCTTCTCAGTTTAGTGGGATTGATCCAAAGAAAATCCCCTTTTTGACCTAGTAATCTTAATATCAGGGATTACACTTGCTTCACCTAGATCTTTCATATTAAAATTGGCACTTAATAAGGATTTGACTGAATTTATGGCATGAATGTTTGACCCAAAGATGAGTAGGTCATCTACATAAAGGCATATAATAGTGCAAATGTCATTCTCAGATTTGTAATAAATGCATTTGTCACTTTCATTAACTTCAAAACCATGTGAAGTGATTAAGTTATCAGATTTTTCATGCCATTGTTTAGATACTTGTTTTAAACCATATAATGATTTATCTAATTTGCATACTTTATGTTCTTGACCATGTACTACAAATCCTTCAGGCTGGTCCACATAAATTTCTTCTTCTAATTCATCGTTCAAAAATGTGGTTTTTACATTCATTTGGTTTATTCGTAAATTATGAATAGAAGCAAGTGAGATTAATACCCAAATGAATGTAATTCTAGTTACTGGTGAAAAAGTGTCAAAGAAACCTATATTTTTCTTTTTGCTTAAAGCCTTTAGCTACTAGTCGTGTTTTATATTTATCAATAGTGCCATCAGGTTTTAATTTTTAAGGACCCATTTACAGCCTATAGATTTACAACTGGGATAAATCTACCGAATGCCAAGTCTTATTGGATTCCAGAGAATCCATCTCATCATTTATAGCCTCTTGCCAAAAAATTGGCATCTAAAGAAGGTAAGGCCTCTTGGAGGTTTAAGGGATCCTTCTCTATAGTAAAAACACAAAAATCCGGACCAAACTCTTTTACGATTCTCGTTTTTTTACTTCTTCTAGGTTCAACTTCAGAATTTTCATTAAATTCTGTTCTAATAGGCATACTAGAAGTGCCCCCACTAATCCTTAATTTAAAAAAATTTGTTTCATAACAATCGGTATCATTTGTTTCAATTATATTATGTGTATTTAGGTCATAAAAAAACTGTATGCTTTGCTATTAATAGCATAGCCTATAAATACACATTCATATGCTCTACTAGCCAATTTTATTATCTTAGGGTTTGGAGCGCAAACATATGTTAAACAAACCCAAGTTCTAAAATATGACATATTGGATTTATAATTCTTTTTAAAATTTCATAAGATGAAATTTTATTCTTAGATTAAGGGATTCTAAACATAACATAACATGCAGTCAATAAAATACCCCCCTCTAATGTTTTGATGCACCGAAATTTAATAAAATGACAATTATTAATTGGGTGAAGGTCCTATTTTTTCAACTTTACCGTTCATTTCAGGTGAATTAGGGTGTAGTTCTATTATGTACAATATATCACATAAAAAATCCATAATAGATTTTGATTTGTATTCTGTTCCTCTATCACTATGTAGTCTCTTAATTTTCCTATTTGCTTGATTTCAATTTTGAATGTTTCAAACATATCGGATGCATCACATCTTTAAGAATCAATGTCTTTCCAATCATATGCTTTATTTTCATTATTACCAGTCTCCATAGCTTAAGTGGTGTAATGATCTCACAACACACTTTCTGATCGTCAACAACCGTGTATATTGTGAATATATCACGATCATAGCAAACATGGCGAGAAACACCAATGTCTACCCACCAACCCTCTGATTCACCAACAAGGTGAATCTTAGTAATCATAGCCGTTAGAGGCTCCTTAGTCAGGTTTGCCTGCGGTGCAGGGTCTGGCCTGTTCTGACACTTTTGTGCCATATGACCTGGTTTTCTAAATTTGTATTATAGAATAACTGTCCAGAATCATTCATTTGGGTTGGTTATTGCTGTCATTTATGGTTTCCTTGCGGATTTTATTATGTTATTTACTGGCCGTTTGTGGATGCTTATTATTTTAAATGTTCATATGTTTGAGAATTTATATTTTCTCATAGGAAAATATTCATAAACTCAGAGACTAACATAATTGAATCACAGAAAAAATTAATTTCTACATTTTTACTTATCAGTCTTAATAGATACTTAGAACTCAATCTCGATCTAAGTCAGAAAATCAAAATCTGCATAAGCATTCTTTATGCTATGTATCTCATAGAGGAAATCTCACAAAAGACAGTGATATCTAGCATTAGTTGCATATTGGTAATGAAAACTTTGATTTTAATTCAGTATGGAACCATGTTCGGTCAAATTCTCTGATTTAGGATTGTACATGAGCTCCCAGAATGTCCTTAAACGCATTGCTGGTTTCAAATAATAAGTTAACTACAAAAGATAAAATTATCACTTTGAATGTATCTACCGATCCTAAGTGTAATTTGTGCTCAATACCTTCATGAAGACATAAAACTTATTTATCTTAACTGCTCATATTCGAAGCAAATTTGGAACTATCTTAGGTGTAACTTGAAAATTCCTAGATCTAACAATTATGAGCAACATCCTATTTAAAAATTATCTACCATTCATAGTTCCATATTTGTTTTATTGCACATAATCAGCATAGAGGATAAATCCCGTTAATAGAATGTACCTTCATGAAGTCTGATTCTCCAAGTGATTACTCCTTTTTATTATCCAACTTCTTCTACCACTTGCGGCAGAACTTTGTTGAAAATAATGCAACTGTCCGGTTGCAATTTGATGAGCAGTCTCTCTAGCAGGTCCAATTTGTTCTGCTCGCCAATTCCAGCTCTTCACTATCCAATCATTTGTCGCAATGAATCATCGTCAACAACTACCATGGGGTCCAGATCTCCGACCCGTACCGCTGGCTCGAGGATCCAGATGCTGATCAAGTTAACTGAATTTGTTCTTAAGCAGTGCGATTTGAGATTAGATCGCCGAGACTGAATGGGGCAGCAGACAAAGCCATTGTTTCATTAATCGTCTTCAAATTGTTGGGAAATAATGGTTGAGTCGCGGACTAGGTCGCTCTCTTGAAGACGATTCGGCGATCTGGTCGGTGGTGCAAAATCAGTTCGTACTTCCGCAACCGTCTCTAGGATAAAACAGCCTCTCTGAATGAATAACTGATTTGTTTTGCACAACAAATCAGTGCAGATTTGCACTTTCGAATTTAACAGCTCGAATATTTCCGGAAGAATATATATATATATATATATATATATATATATATATATATTTAATGGCAGAGGAAGAGAAAAAACAGTTTTTTTTCTGTTGTAATCTCGTCTACAACTGAAGATAATATATAGACGGAGATTAGGGTTAATCAAAAATACTGGGCGGAGGAAGAAAAATAGGTTCTGCTGAAAAATACTGGGTCAAGTGTTTGTCGCTTCATAAATAAAAGTCCGCTCAGAAATATTTTCTGTATTTAAAAAATAGTTCGAAAAACGCAGTGTTTTCTGGACAAAAAATATAAGTGTCTACACCACATAGTCAAGGCTCAAGGCCCAAGCCCAATCCCAAACCGAACCGAGTCGAGCCAAGCCGAGCCGGATCCGTCAGGCGCACGTATGTGGTGGTCATGATGAATGTCTCCCTCCTCACAACAAAGCATGCATTGGGAGCCCAAGACCCCTACATGACTTCTTAGAAACAAGTATAAATACTTGCATTTTTCTTATAATCCCATGATGTGGGACTATTCACAAATAGGAGCCATCATAAACTTATTTTATATTTTAAATAATTCATAAAATTTCCAACAGTATGAAATTTCTATTTTCTTTCTCGCCATTGATTTCTTCTTTATTGTGAATGAGATTGTTGGTACCATATATATAGAGCAAGGAGGTACTTAGAATTAAGTTAGTGTTAATTTGTTGTAATGAATTTGTGATGTATAGTTCTGTATCTCTATGGATGATGTACACGAATTCATGAACCAAATATTACTTATGTTTATCCTGTAACATTGCTTCTGGATTTCTTAAAACTGTTTATCTGTTGGTTGATCACCTCCTGTTATAACATGCACAAGTTTAACATTGTAGGCCTCTGGCCATTTTCATACAAAATGTTTCTTGACTCATGATCATCTTCCTGCTTTTCTCTATTTCTGACAGTTTGTATGAAGAACTCAACCATCCTTTGGGCTTCAGGCTCAAAAGGCCGGGAAATGCTACACGGACCGACTGCCAATCGGTCTAAAAATACGGCATAGTGTATTTCATTTAATTCACGAGGGTAAACACGTAATTTCAATAAGCTTGCTGTGAGGATCTCCGAAAAAATAGTTTCTGGTGCACGTTTTGACTTACTGTATATTTGGTCCAAGAAGCATTAGACTTTTGGAACTGCTACAATAAAGGCCTGTAAACCACTGCAGAGGCTTTGACGTCGCAAAGTTTTGTGATTTCTTCTACCTTCTAGATTAAGAAAGTACGTCATTTTATGAATGTGATGCATCTGAGTGGACCATTGTAAATGTATTAAACTTATTTTCTTTCTCTCTATCGATTTCTTCCATATTATGACTGAGATTATTGGTACTATATACATAGAGCAAGGAGGTACTTAGAATTAAATTATTGTTAGTTTATTGTAATGAATTTGTGATGTATATTTCTGTATCTCTATGGATGATGTTTGAATTCATGAACCAAATATTACTTCTGTTTATCCTGTAACATTGCTTCTGGATTTGCTTAAAACTGTTTATCTGTTGGCTGATCACCTCCTGTTATAACATGCACAAGTTTAACTTTGTAGGACTATGGCCATTTTCATATAAAAAAATGTAGAAGGCCCAAAAATTTAAGCACACGTTTTAAGCAAACTGTTTATATAGATCCATATTTTGATATTAAAGACCAATTACAAATCTATATGTTGGTCTTTATGTTATTTATTAAAAGCACATTATTTAGTGTCTAATTAGGCGTTCTTTAATAACCAAAAAATCGATCTTTAAAATATGTCTTAAAACTACTTTTTATTGTAGTGACATCCACTACTTAAATTTACAATGTACACATACACAAACGAAACTATTAACCAAGTAATTAAACATGTTATTCAGCCAGATAACAAAACAGTAATTGCTATTCACAGCATAGATTCCATCGAGCACACTTATAAACTTACTTCTAATTTAAGTAGCATGAAATTCATTTTAAAAGAATATAAATCGACATTATATATTAGGAAAGGAAGAAGGAGAGAAAATAAATGCCAATAAAATGAACTTACTCATACATGGTATTAAAACCTAAGGCCATGAAATGGTAACTACAGTACATATAAATTTTATATTGGATGATCCAAACACAGTAATTAATAAAAGTGACAAATTGATAAATAAATAAATAAATGAACAATAAATCAGTTAACTGAAAAGAGAGTCCAGCCACTCTTTGACATTTCCCAGATCAGAAGTTTGGTGATTGGACATGGCTTGTTCATTATTGATGAACGCCTGTGATGAAGATGCTGCAGCATCAGTTAAAGCAGTTTTTGCAGTAGGAATAATTGGTTGTAGAGATAATGAAGCCACTTGATCGATTGTTGTCTCATTTTGAGCCTTTGCTTCTTCTATCAGCTCCAGTATCATCTTCTCCCTCTTATCAGCAAAATAATACATACTTGTTGCATCCTGTGCATAAGATTCATAAGCACAATTAAGTCTTTAAAATTATTCTAATCTGGATCTAAACATAGACATAAAAGGTTTTTGGTTCAAACTTCAAACAAAAGAAACGGAACAAGCTTGACGACAGGAATTCAGATCAGGGGAGGAGTACAGAGTTACAGACGCAACTGACATCCCCGCAGGGTCCCTTGTCCGATAAGACCCTAGATGATATGTCTTCCTTGGCTACTGAAGAAGGGATGGATGCTGAGGAGGCAATGGAGATTCATAATGACGCTACCTTCGACAACTCTACTCCAAGCCAGCGCTCATCCAGACGTAAGGTGGTAAGGAAAGTCAGCTCTGACAATGTGCCTTTTGAATTTCAGGCGAGTTCAAAAGCTGGGGTCATAAACAATCCGAAATGGACGACATTGACTGTTAAACTAAAGGAGGAGGAGAAGAAGAAAGTGAATAAGTCCAGGAAGTTGGAGATGTTGTCTTGTTCTGGGCAGGGTGCGTCTTCCGGATAGTAGTGAGCATAGCGCAGTCAGGATAAAGTCTTATTTTCATTATGGTCTTGTTGTAGTCTTTTAGTTTGGTCATATATTAGATATATATGTTGTCTGTCAATTTTATATCTTTAGTTGGTACAGAGTCTCCGTAGGAGTGAGTTTTACGTAGTGAGTCGTCTGTCACTTGTTGTGAGTTGTACCACTAAAGATGTAAAATCATATATATATATATATATATATATATATATATATATATATATATATATATATATATATATATATATATATATATATATATATGATAAAGTACCAATTTTCTAAAACAAAAATAAAAAGGAAGAAGCTTACAGCATGGTTAAGTTGATCGACATCACGGCCACACATCATGTACTCATGGAGCATTAGGCCAATCTGACGGTCGTGGATCTTCTGCTTCGACTTATTGAAATGGTCATTCATTCTCTTGGCTCGTTCTTCCAGAAAGCTTTCTTGACTGATCATCTTCCTGCTTTTCTCTATTTCCGGCAGCTGTATGAAGGACTCAACCATCCTTTGGGCTTCGGGCACAGAAGGCCACACTTCTGGACCCGTGGCATCAGGCCCGTAAACAACTGCACAGGCTTTCACATCACAAAGTTTCGTGATTTCTCCTACCTTCTTGATTAAACAACTGCGTCGTTTTCTGAATGTAATGCGTCTGAGCGGACCGTTGTAAATGTACGCAACTTTTATTTTCTTTCTCGCCATTGATTTCTTCTATATTGTGAATGTGATTGTTGGTAGTACATATATAGAGCAAGGAGGTACTTAGAATTAAATTAGTGCTAATTTATTATAATTGATCTGTGCTGTATATTTCTGTATCTTTCTGGATGATGTACATGCATTCATGAACTATACATTACTTGTGTTTATCCTGTTACATTGCTTCTGGGTTGCTTAAAACTGTTTTTCTGTTGGCTGATCACCTCCTGTTATAACATGCACAAGTTTAACTTTGTAGGCCTCTAGCCATTTTCATACAAAAATGAAAGAAGGACCAAAAATTAAAGCACACGTTTTGTGAGAGCTGTCACACTCTCCCCCCCCCCCCCACCCCCCCACCCCCACCGAAATCAGGGAAACAAAATCCAATTGTGCTACTCGTTACCGCAATCCATTCCTTCGGACCTTCTAACAAAGTCCATTTTCATATTTTTGAAATAATAATAGCAACATGCATAATTAAGAGATGAGATAAACAAACGCTTTAATCACACTCAATTGTCCTAAAAAAAAAAGAGACTGAAAATAACAATGAATTATAAATAATAAGTTTCCAAATACGAAATAAAACACAAATAGGAAGTTGAAGACATTTTAAGTGTTTGTAGTAATATGTTTTCTATTCAAGTCCCCTCCCTCTTTCTATATACACACATGCATATACATACACTCACGTCTTGTACGCGCACACGCACACACAAAATTAAACGAATTTCTTTTGTACCTTGCATTTGTATCTTACACTGTCTACCATTTATTTATTTTCCGCTACACTACATTGCAAACATTTCAAGCGAAATACACTCTCTTTTCACGTCATGTATACTTACATTGATTCATAATACAATCAATTAGTTCATATCATTCATTCATTTCTTACACAGCCTACCATTTATCCTTTTTTTCATCACACTATGTTTTAAGCATTCTCGCCATAATATACTTTCCATTCACGCCGCGAACGACAATTCAAAATAAGATCAAGTACTTCATATGATGCGTTCATATCTTACACAATCTACCATTTTTTATTTTTTCACCTTACATATAACATTTAGTGCAGTAGTTAATGACCACTACTGTATTAGGGTATGAAGATAATAATTCTATGTTTTAGTGGAGCTAGAACATTTAAGGCAATGGCTTAGGATATCGTGGACATTTAAATCTGCCTTTCTTTAAGCAAACCTTTTGTTTACTTAAACTATAAATCATAGAACTCAGAATAAACCCAATGGACCTTAATATTCTGTTAACTCAAATTAAGCACACATTTTGTGCGAGCTGACTTGCACCCCCTCCCAACCAAGGAAACAAAATCCGATGGTACTACTCATTACCGCACTCCATTCCTTCGGGTCTTCTAGCAAAATCCATTTTCAAATTTTCAAAATAATTAGTACGAACATGTGTTATGCACACAGGGTTCACCATGTATTTTCTTAGCAGCGTATTTTTTTTAATTTTTTATTTATATGAAGGTAATATAATATGTTTATGGAATGTAATGTTTTGGTTCAATTTTCATAAAATATTAATAACTTTCGTTATTTATTAAATTTAATTGTAATCGTGAACCATATAAAGTATAATTGATACTTATACAACTGATGGTTTTTGTAACGGTCCAAGATTTTCGAGGTTTTAAAAATGTAGAAATCTAGATTCTTGTAATGAATACTACTTTACCCAAAGGATTTTACGTTAAAATACCCAAATGTGAGATAAAAATGCAGGGTCATCCATGAATTTCTTGAATTCCGCCTAAAAATTAGGATGTAGGGTCCCATATTTTTATCTCTTATTCAGCTAAACTACCCGAAACTACTTCAGGTATTGTAGCAAAGTTCTAATGTTTATATTAAGAAATTTGTTTAAAATTTTAAATCTAGTCTATTTTATCTTGCTTTTGAATTAGTTTTGTAAATATAAATTTGATTTCAATTTATGGATCTAAAAGGTTTATTTAAAATTTAACGTCATTAATATTTTAAAACTAATTGATAAATATGTTGTTGAATATTTGTAAATAAAAGATTTGGGGATTTAACTTGAGAATTTATAATTTATTTAGATTTGAATTTGGTTTAAATTAATTGTAGACCTGTATTTGGAAGTACATAAAACACACTTATATGTTTATATATATTTGAAAAATAATTATTTAATAAGCTTGGACACTTGTTTATATTATGCTGAAAGAAATTTAACACTTCTTCTCCTTCTTCTGCCTTTGTCGCGGTGTGTTATGGATCCGTTTTCTTTTGCAAACTTGTCTACGTTATTTTGTTTCACCGTTCTCTCTTCCCCCTTTCATTTCCTCCTCAAATCCAAAATAATATGTTCCTCCTGCAACCCTAAATCCATGGCCTTCACCCTAAATCACTCCTACACCGAAATTTGCCTCGTGCCTCCATTCGCTGTCGCACTCTCTGACCAACCTCCTATCCTCGTTGGCCCTCTTCGCTCCCCTCTTCTATTTTCTCTTTCGAGTTTTAACCATCAACCGAAAACCCCAGAGTTCAAATCAAAGTCGTAGCCTCCATCACTGGTTCATGCGCAACCTTCAGCAGCGGTGACCGCCCCCCTCATCATCGCGAAGCAGAGTCACCACGAGCCAACTGATATGCCCCTGCACCCCACGTGAGCCACCAGCACCCGTGTCCACTTGTAAACCGCTGAGAAAGGTGAGTTTCCTCTCACAATTACTTTACTTCAAGTATTTCAACATCGTTTAACCTAGCGTATAATATAAATTTGGTGTTGGCCTTCTTACTTCGACATTCCTATCCTATTCTTGACTGCCCTTATTTTCTGTATGTCATTAATGGTTTGTTGGGAATTTAGAAGTCTGATTTTGGTATATATGTGGTGGCCGCTTAAATACGCGCGCGCGCGCGTGTATATATATATATATATATATATATATATATATATATATATATATATATATATATATATAGTGTATGGTGCTAAAGGCATCCCAAATTTTCCTATTACCGCAACGGAAAAGTTAAAATACATTAAATTTTCTACGTTTCCTAATACTGTATTGATCTCTTTCTATTCTCTCATTGAACCACTCATTTCCAAAATAATCACGTATTCAACCGTAATCTAAAACCCTAATTCGTACATTCCTTTACCGTTGCTGTTTTTCACGGCTTCAAAATTCATCTTCACTTCTTCTTCTATTTTGATAAATTCGATCTTTATTCACAACTTTTTTATTTGCATCCAATAATTTTTGTAGCGTCGTAGAATTCGGTGAAGAAAAAGATAGATGAATACGCTGAAAACAAAAATCATGGCAGTCGAGGGTTTTCGAAAGAGAAAGAATGTACGAATTGAAGATAAGAGAGAGAAATTGGTATAAATGTTGTAGCCCCTATTTTTTAGTGTGAGGTAGTAGAAAGAGTGGAAGGATAATTTTTGTGATATTTTTTAGTTGTGGTAATAGGAAGAGTAAATTGGGGTGCCCTTAGCAGCACAATATATACATATGTTATGATTTGTGACATGAAATCACATATGTTAATGAAGATTGATTTGATTAATTAATTTACTAACTAATTGATTTGATTGATTGGTTGATTGGTTAATTGATTGATCGATTATATCATAAAAGGAAAGAAATGAATAATTTTATTCTGGATATATTTCTGAGGGGCAAAATTGAGTATTTTCCTAGGTCTTCTATTCTCCTATATTAGCAGCATCTAGAATTGGATTAAGAATATGAGATTGAGACCGAAATAGTTAATCCAAAGGTTGTCGCTATTCTTCATCGTTTTCTTTCTCCAACAAAAGTTATAGTCATCTAGAATTCTTTCCCTATCTCAATAAGATTATTGATTCTTGTAATTTTGTTTATTTTTTGTTGCAGATCCATTATATGTAAACAAAATTTTTATTGTTGAATCAATAAAGATGATGGTTGGGTGGAATATCTTGTTTGCGAGTGTGATTTCATATCTGTATTGTTTTTCATAGAAATAATCTTTAAGTATTTGGGTGAATAAGATCCTGAACGCTTCCGCAAAGGCGCAGTTTCCCTAACAATTGGTATCGGGGCGAGACCATCGCAAAGCTTAGTGTGATTTTGGATTGAAAGAAAAATCATTTTTTAACGCCGGATATGATGTCGTTTCCGAAGATGACTGTTTTTTACGGAAGAAATTGGGGGATCTGGAAGCCTAAGATAGAGGATGTGCTTTACCTCATTGATCTTCATGATCCGATTGAAGGAGATAGGATGAAGCCCTTGAGTGTGGATGAGGGAACATGGAAGAAGATGGATAAGAAGGCGATTGTCTTGATTCGACAATATCTTGGTGATTCGGTATTCCATCATGTAGCTAGTTGTGAATCTGTGAAGAATTTGTGGGACAAGTTGGTATCTTTGTATGAGTCGAGGAGTTCTACAAGTAAGGCTTTTATGGTTCGAAAGCTTGTTTAACTGAGATTGGATGAGGAGAAGTCTGTTGTAGGGCACCTGAATGAGTTTCAAGATGTGATCACTCAATTGGCAAATCTGAAGGTCAATTTTGATGATGAGTTGCAGGGTTTGCTGGTGAGTTCACTATCAGAAAGTTGGGAAACTTTGGTTATTTCATTGAGTAACTCCAATACTAGTGGAGCTATCTCTTTGGAAATGGTACGAAGCATTTTTTTGAATGAAGAACTAAGGAGAAAAGGGTCGGGTTTGAAATCAGTTCGAGTTGAGGCTATGGTAGCAAAGGACTCGGGGAAAGATACAAGGAGGAAGAAGAAAGGGACTAATAGTAAAGGTGCCATCACTTGTTACTATTGTAATAAGTAAGGTCACATACGCAAAGATAGTCATGCTTATCAGAATGATAAGAAGAAGGTTGTGGATGGTGATAGTAGCAATAATGAGGCACGGGCAGGTCTTGCTGTAGGTTCCTTTAGTGATGTCCTGTTTAGCGAAGTTAATCCTTGGAAGATTGATTTAGGAGTCAGTTTTCACATTGTAAGGATATGAAGTATTTTTCTTCTTATCAAAAGAAAGTTGATGTGATCAGAACAACCAATAGAGTAAACCTACTCATTTGTGCTTTTGGTTATATCCGGTTTCGTATGCATGATGATGTGGTGAGAGAAGTCTCTGGAGTTAGACATGTACCCGCGAGTTCACATAACCTCATTTCTCTTGGTCAGTTGGATCGCCGTGGTTGCACTTATGATACTCAAGGTGGAGTTTTGAGAGTAAAGAAGGGTGGTCATGTTGTTATGAGCGGTGACTTGGAGGAGGGAAACCTGTATAGATTGGTTGGTTTTGTGGTCAACTGTGGAAGGCGAGTGAAGGTTGAAGAACCTAGTCCACAGCAAGGTGGAGAGGTTAATTTGGTCACTGCTGATGGTATAGACATGGGTCTTCATTTTGATGATGCTCGAAGGATCCGGAGTGATCAAGGAAGGGGCTCAGATCAAGTGGTAGACGTGTGTCGATGTAGAAAATCCGCAAGGTGGAGATCCTTGTGGTATTACACACATTTTTAGACTGTTAGTATTGCATAGTGCATCTCGGGGGGAAGATGCATATATTTTTTTTGGCAGGCAGTGGTTTGTGTTTGTAATGGTTTAATTGAGAGTAGCAGTCATTGAAAGAGCTAGATGACTTGTGTGTTGAAAGTTCGTTTGATGTGATGTGATTTCATATCAAGGTGGAGTGTTGTGATTTGTGAATGAAATCACATATGTTAATGAAGATTGATTTAATTAATTAATTCACGGACTAATTGATTTGACTGATTGATTAATTGATTGATTGGTTAATTGATTGATTGATTGTATCATAGAAGGAAAGAAATGAATAATTTTATTCTAGACATATTTCTGAGGGCAAAATTGTATATTTTCCTAGGCCTTCTATTCTCCTATATTAGCAACATATAGGATTGGATTAAGAATATGGGATTGAGATCGAAATAGTTAATCCAAAGGTTGCCGCTGTTCTTCATTGTTCTTCTTCTCTAACAAAAATTATAGTCATCTAGAATTTTTTTCCTATCTCAATAAGGTTATTGATTCTTGTAATTTTGTTTATTTTTGGTTGTAGATCCATTGTATGTAAACATAATTTGTATTGTTGAATCAATAAAGAGGGTGGTTGGGTGGAATATCTTGTTTTTGCATGTAACTTTATATTTGTGTTGTTTTTCATAGAAATAATCTTTAAGTATTTGGGTGAATAGTATCCCGATCGCTTCTGCAAAGGTGTAGTTTACCCTAACAATATATATGTATATATATACGTATGTATGTGTATGTGTGTGTATATGGGAAAGTTTATTTAGACACAAATGGTGACACAATTGATTTGCACCATTGGATTACCCATGAATTACACCTCTCTATATAATAACAAAAAGATCCAACGATTGAGGCTTTGTGTCTCTCTGTTTGTGTCTAATTTTATGTCCCTATCCTGGTTTGGTTGATTTGTTGTCCATTCCCTTGGTTTCTTTGTGTACTGAGTTTTTATGCATTTCTTTGGTTTGTTGTGAGCCATGTCCTATAATACTTGGATTCCATCGTCATTCCAATGCCATGCCATGGGTTTTGCACTATGTCATGTTCATTGGCATACTAATTGTAGCGCTTTGGTGTTATAGTTGTGCACATGCCATTGCCGCCGTTTTACTTGTCAGATTATTGCAGTTAGTTTTTCATCTGTTTGATTCCCTGTCGTTGTGCACTATGCATTGCCTTGGTCCTTATTGTCTTCGTGCCAAATCTGACATGAGTGTTTATTTGTGTCATTTGCCTCTGCTACCCTTGTTGTCCTTTTGTTTTTCTGTGGTCATGTATACCCGTTTCATTTTGCTTCCATATCCAATTGATGAGTTATACTGTCCAGATTGCTTTTGGGCATGCCATGACTTGGCTAACTTGTGGTTTGACGCTGACTGATCTATGTACAGGCAACCTACACCCTACACTAATTTACTACCCGACATGTTCTGATTTGTTTCACGCACCTGCATATTTTAATTATATATGTTGATACATATACATATATGTGTATACATGTATAGTGCTTGTGCATTTCGATTTTTGATATTGAGCTATTTATGCGAGGCTCATACCATGTTGAAAAATCTTTTATATTATGACTGTGTGTGTGTGTGTGTGTGTGTATATATATATATATATATATATATATATATATATATATATATGGTAAGCTAGTCGGTGCGCAGCCGCATGGTGAGCACAGAGCAAACTATTCTTTCGCCTTTTACTAAAGAATACCGTGTGCTCTCTACATCAAGCAGCATATGCCATTTTTTGGAGGGTGTTCTTTTTACAAAAAAGGACCCCAATTTACAAAAGGCACTCGGTGCATGTATATGTACATATATCAATATGTATGTATATATATATATATATGTATGTATATGTATATACATACATACTTGTAACTTGTACACATATATATAGTTATATACAGGAATTAAATTTATCACTATTTGCTTCTAATTTCTCTAAAATGACTAAGAGTTTGTAAATACTTCGCTTGCATACGTGAATTCGTTGCACATATTAGTTCATATGCCTTTGCCTTGTTTGTAAACCAGAAATATTACCTGGCTATACCCTGCTAATTGTGATATATATTTATATATAATGTTGCTTGGAAATTTTGACACCTGTTGTCTTGAGAAATATATACATTAGTAAATTGCATGTTGACATCTTGAATATTGCTAGAAGCCAAGTGTTATTTGGGTACCCTGAAATTGCCACTCTACCTTGATTTAATCTAGAACATATGTAGTCATGTAATTTCCAACTGGAAGGTTGTGCGCTACTTTGATTGTAATCTGCCTCATTTTCGTTAGTTAACCAATTTGGTTGAACTACCCGTTAAGACTGAGAATATACACACATATATGGGTTGGCTTTTTTTTTGTTCTTGGATGCTTTGATTTCGTCAAAATATATTGTGGGCAGTATTTTCATGGGTTCGACATATATACTCGAATTTAATAAATTGTTGGATTAATTATTATATTTTAGTATTATTTGAAGTTTAATTTACTTGAAATAAGTTAATCTTAACTCGAGTGATTTATGTTTTGCATGGAACGCTTGGGTCAGACCCGAGTGTTGCAGAATTAAGGATTCCAACTATCGAAGCTAGAGTTTTGAAGACGCTCACTTTGGTTCATCCTTTTGTATATTTTATTCTTCATTTATACTGTATGCATTAAATCTTCCGTTGTACAATAAATATTGTAAACTCTAATAATTTGAAATAAAATGATTCTGTTGTGAGATATTATTGTTTAGGTAATTTTTATTCTAATCCAAAATATTAGTAAGTTAATCCACCCTAATTTATAGATCTTTGACTTTTACTAAAATTTTAATTTTAATCAGTATATCCACCCAAAAAAATAACCGTACATATTCTCTTCTTCCCAATCTTCTTTCGTGTGTTTTCTTCTTATCTGTGTTTTCTTCTTCCGTGCATTTTCTTCTTCCGTGCGTTTTCCATCGTCTTCTCGGTTCTGGAATCCTAGCATTTATATCCAAGATTAAGCGTTAAGCGGAGTAATTCAACATAACGGTAAGCAGTTTGTTTAATTTCTTTTTGAAGTCGATTAATTGTATACAAAATGGTTTTTTTTAATATCACCATTATCACATATAATTGTAGTTAGCTATTTTCTGAAATCTTGAAAAATTGATAGAAATATGTCTGAGAAGAGAAGCCGTTTACATCTTGATGAAGGAGATGGTTGTTACAGTACTAAGGAAATTGTAGGAAATCAAGTGTTTTATTCACAACTAGCATGTATGAATGTCCAGTATGAGTGGCTGCACAAGTTGACATATACAGCAAGAGAAGTTGATTACCAAATGAAATTTTTATAAATTGACATGTCGCTATAATTTATATAAGAAACATATTGCATATAGTAGATTTATATGTTATCTATGTCACATTATGATATAATGTGTATTTTTTTCGTATAATTATTCTGATATGAGATCTTGATTTTAGGCTAGTTGGATTATTATTATTAATCTAATATGGGAATTGTGAAATAACGCAGAATTGTGAAACAAGAAGAACAAAATCGATTGTTAGATATATAATAGGGTGAAATTTTTAAGTTAGTCCACTCGTGGATTAACTTACAAAATAGTTGTGAATTAACTTATTAAAGTTAAATGGGGGATTAACTTATGAAAATCGTGGATTAGAATAAAAATTACCTATTGTTTATTCTGTTCTGTGATTCTACGTGATTTATTTCGTTTAAACCTGATTTGCAATAACAATCTATCTTTGTGAACATTTCGAGTTGGTTTAATTACCGACCTGAAACGGTCAAAATGGCAGGTCTTTACAGTTTTATACAATAAATAACATCAATTATAAGTTATTCATAACTTGTAAATCATTAACAACTAAACATGTATATTTATTAATTTTCTAATATAATTCTTAAAGTACTATGTACATCAATCCAATATTTGACATATAAATTTAGATATGTATATGATTTAGTTTGATGATGACCTTGTTCCAAAGCAGGAAAAAGAAAGATTGGTTCCTATGCAAAATTAGTTTCAAGTTCAATTCAATTTAAACAATACAACATTTGTGCTACCACTTGACATTGTACGCTTGTGGTTACATTTGGAAAATATTATATGGCATCGAGACATCATATTTTCTAATACACGTAGCATAATATGTTATGAGAATTATTAAATATAGATGCATTATGTAATTATTTTTTGGAATAACTTACGCATTTGGCTCTTTAATTCAAATATTCATGCAAATAT
The DNA here is from genome assembly GCA_030737875.1 of Allium sativum. NCBI lineage: Eukaryota > Viridiplantae > Streptophyta > Magnoliopsida > Asparagales > Amaryllidaceae > Allium > Allium sativum. The sequence goes on along the minus strand of CM060923.1, from coordinate 531,854,530 downwards.
AATATATAAGAAATATAACGTAAGACAAGTTAGAAGATAACTAATATCATTGTTAAATATTTTTTTTTGGAGAAACATGAAAATGGACTAAAAATAATTTTAGAACAAATAAGTAAAGAATCATAATAAAAAATATGGGTTTTTAGGCATAAGGACAAAATTTTAGAAAAATTTGGACACAAGAACAAGTGGCCAAAAATTTGGGCACAACGACACTTTTTAGTGTAAATCAAAGAATTCAGGGGTCCATCATCAATTCCTATTTTACACTAAAAAAATTCTTCAGCCTAAATTTTTTTCCTCTTGTCCTTGTGCCTAAATTTTTCTTTAATTTTGTCCTTAACACTATTTTCCTATAAAAAACAACTTATAAAAATTGCATACTATTTTTAGAGTAAACAAACCATAGATCGCTACACTATAGAAAAATATGTTCTACAACAGACACGTCTGCGAATGCATTACGAACAATAAAATGGATGTATTGGTTATATGCATGCATGGAAATAATGATTTGGCAAATTTAAGAAATAGCCAAAGTTACTCTGCTTGATTATTTATTCAAAATATATGAAAATTTGACTTACCATTGTTAGAGATAATAATAAAATATGTTTCCTTTTATTTGGATTGCATTAATTATGAGTTATATTCGGATTGTATTAATTTGGTCTATATTTTGTATAGACCCAAATATGCTCTAGAATATTCTACTCTAGATTATTCCTTTCTTATCTATAAGTAGAGCCAATGTTTAGCATTGTAATTAAGCAAGAATCTTTTGTAAGATTAATTAGTAAAGCAATGAAGATGTAGTCTTCTAATTGTTTATTGCTGTATCTCTCTTCTCTCTGGATCTAAATTCTAACATGGTATCAGAGCTTGGTTATATAGAGAGATAGAGAGAGGGTTATTGTTCCGCGTTTGTTTTCTTCTTCTGCTCTTTATTTTCGTTCCTTGTGCAATTGGCGAGTTCCTCGGCCTAAAGCAGTGAAGCCTCAAAACAAAGCCACCCAGATCTGGTTTGTTTAACTCTGAAATTCATGAATTTCCATCGCAAAAATATTTATCTCCTCCACCAGCATGCTTTTAATTCACGATTTTCTTCTTCAAATCAATTCGCGATCTGGGGTTTTCTGAGGTTCGAATTGGGTTCCTATGGTTTTTGAATTGGTCTGAGATGGTATTGGGTTTGTGAAGGGGAGCACGGTTTCAGAGGAGTTTGGAAGTTGGTTCTCGGCGAGGCGTTGGACTTGGGTTTTCTCGAGGAGGTAGTGGCGATCTGAAGGCTGGAGAGGCGAGTGGTGGTATGACTTTGGTTACTATCCGTTGATGATGGATGGGGTCAGTGTTCGGATCTGGCGTTGTTATTGCGAGGCTTGTTTTTTGTGGTGATTGTGGCGACTGAAAGATGGTGATGGGAGTTGGAGCGAGTTGTGTTATGAGGTTTAGGATGGGATGAGTTGCTGTTTTGCTGAGGTGATGAGGCAGTTTTGTGAAGGAGGAGAGAGATTTCTTGACTGTTTATGGAGTTGGAGCTGACAGTGGGTGGAAGAGAGAGTTAGTTTCTTGGGAGAAGGTGTATGTAGTTGGGTTTTGAAGTGAAAGGATCAGAGCTTCTTCAATATGTAATTTCTTCGGCGCTTCTTCATTTTCTAAAAATTGCATCATCTTCATGCAATTCCTTTTTATTGATTTCTTCTATTTCAAAAATTTTCTGTGTCTCCTCTTCTTGTAAGTTAATCTGCGACATGCCTATAAGTTCTTCGTGGTATCGCTTTCGTAAATCTTCTTCTTGTAATTCCTTCAATGCCTCTTCTTCTTCTTCTCCCTCTTGTAATTTCTTTAACGATTTTTCCTCTTGTATTGTCTGCTGAGTACAAACTTCACGTAAATTCTTCAATGTTTCTTCTTGTTGTAATTTTCCCTTCCGTTGGTAATTTCTTGATTGCTTCGTCTTGATGTAATATCTTCTTGCTGCTTTTGCCTTCTAGTGAATTCTTATGGATTAAGTTATTCTGCGATATATCCATAATCTCTAGTTGGAATATACCCCGTGATTCTCTTTCTTTCTTGAATAAATCTTCTTCTTCTTCGTCTATGGAATCCTTCTTGTTAAATTCTTTGAGCAAACCTCTTTGTCGATGCATTTCTTCAGGCATTAGATCTACCTCATCAAACATTATCTGTCTATAACTTTCTTCTCTTTTGGATTCCCTAGGACGATATTGTTGTTGATTACTTTGTCTTGTTTTGCCTTCATCTTCTTCAAATTTTATGTGTCCACGTTTGGTTGAATCCCGATTTCTATGTTTTCTGTCTTCTTCGCTATCACTGGGATATCTTGAATCATGAAGATTGCTTCTCTGGGTTCTTTCTTTAGTTCTTCCATGATCTCTTTGTCGATGTTTGACTGAATCGTGATTGCTTTCTTTTCTGTCTTCATCACTTTAATTATTTGAATAATGACGACTTCTTCTGCGACTTCTTTCTTCCTCGTCTTTTTCGTAATCCCTATGTCTCTTCTTATTGCTCCCATCTTTCTCACTAGTGGTCTGTTTGAAGTAACTAAATGTTTGGTTTGAGATGATGTATCGTATGGTAGTATAGTTTAGCAGTGAAGATGCTTGTTTGTGTAAGGTTGTGGTATGTAAGGTGTTGACGGTTGAAAGTGCAGTAAGTGTGGTAGTATTTGAAGTTTTGGTGATTGTTATGGTAGTTTTGTGGTGACGCTGAGGAAGTTAACAGTTGCAGAAGTTGGTGGTTGGATGCCGATGTTTGCAGTTTGGTTTGTATAGCAGTGATTATGGGGATGTAGCTTCTATTTGGCAAACTTCTATTTGGCAGTTTCTTCGCAGCTTCTATTTGGCAAACTCACGATTTTCTGCATCGTGAGTTTGAGGGGGGATGTTAGAGAATATGTTTCTTTGCAGCTTCAATTTGGCAAACTTCTATTTAGTAGTTTCTTCGCAGCTTCTATTTGGTTTTGGTTTGCTCTTTGCAGCTTCTGTTTGGCAGTTTTTCTTTGGCAAACTTCTATTTAGTGAACTTCTATTTGGAAGTTTCTTCACAGCTTCTATTTGGTAAACTTCTATTTAGCAGTTTCTTCGCACTTTCATCTTTAACTCTTTGGCGCTCTCTTTCTTCACTTCATTGGTTTTGGTTTGCTCTTCACAGCTTCTATTTGGCAAACTTCTATTCGGCAAACTTCTATTTGGCAGTTTCTTCGCAGCTTCTATTTGGCAAACTTCTATTTGGTAGTTTCTTCGCAGCTTCTATTTGGAAAACTCACGATTCTCTGCATCGTGAGTTGAGTTTGAGGGGGGATGTTAGAGATAATAATAAAATATGTTTCCTTTTATTTGGATTGCATTAATTATGAGTTATATTAGGATTGTATTAATTTGGTCTATATTTGGTATAGACCCAAATACGCTCTAGAATATTCTATTCTAGATTATTCCTTTCTTATCCATAAATAGAGCCAATGTTTAGCATTGTAATTAAGCAAGAGTCTTTTGTAATATCAATCAATAAAGCAATAAAGATGTAGTCTTCTAATTGTTTATTGTTGTATCTCTCTTCTCTCTGGATCTAAATTCTAACAACCATGTTTTTTTTCTAAAATGAAAAGTTGAAACTTAGACTCTAATTATAACAATTAAAAATAATAATTAGTTTCATAGATATATTTTCCAAAGATTTTCCCTTAACGAACTGACATTACATCACACTTGACTCTACATTCAAAGGTGCTGTATATTAATTTAAATTTAACTCTTATTTATTCGTTCATCATAACTTAAATTAAAATTTTCATCTAATTACTCCCCTAATAAAATTTAAACTTCACGAAAAATCATGATTCCTAATATTAGTGATGAATTTTCCTTGGAGATCCATTTGGACAATAAACATGAATTTCGTTTGGAGAATCATCTTAACATTAGTACGTTAGATTAAAATATTTTGCATTTCTACATCTAAACGTTCGCATATTTTATTTCACATAAAATAAAAACAAATGTCATAATAGTGTTTATCATTTATATAAGATATATAATATTTCATTTCAAGCATAAAAATTCCATAAATTATAGTGTTACCTTTAAAAGCACAAGAAATACTACTTTTACAATATTTTGTTCGGTTATTAAGGAAACTCATGTATACATTCTTTTTTAAGCTAAAGGCACAAATGTGAATAAAAGTTGTTAAGAACAGATACAAAGTTTCAACTATAATTTTTCTTTAGATAAGAAGAATTCGGTAAATTATCAATAATGCATATAAAAATTTTGTATTGTAAAATTTGAAGCACGCCGCAATGTTACTTACCATAATAAAAAGAATAAGATGAAATAAAAGCTAAATTTATCGAGTTCTTCATATTCTTTAACAAATTTATAACTTTTTGTGCACCTAATCATGCTTTCGAATATTTTAAATATCATTTGACATTGTTGCAGTTTAAAGCAATTTAAGAATGAATGATCCTTAGCACAAATTCCTTTTAAGGTCACAAACAATCATTGAAAAATGTGATGATCAAGTGGTCGAAAATAATTTTGGAACCTGCATAACTTAGTACATAAAGACAACCTAAACCACTATGATAGTTTAATTTATGTTTAATATTAAAAGCTGAAAACATAAAATAAATTAAAATAGAGATATTTACTAATTTGAGATTATATTCAAACTAATTAAGAAATTATTAATAATGTGAATTTAATTTTATATTCTACAAAATATATTTAGATTAATTGATGACGTGATGTACTAAATATTTTATTTGGTCATAGCTAAAATAATTAATTGGCATCGGTTTGAGAAATCAATTATAGTTAACACTATTAAAGACATAATAATCAGAGAATATTCATTTCACTCTGAAGAAAAGCTAAAGATAAATTATCAAACTAATATTCAACTAAAAAACAAAATTTTAAAGTCTCAAACTAACGTCAGTAGCTTCGGGCTTATAAGTATAACTGTAATGGTTAATTTTTTTAGATATATGGAATCTGATACCGGCAAGTCAACTTTGTTCACTTTAGTAGAAGAAAATTTAAATTAACTAAATTACCCATACTCTCTAATAAAAATATAATTTGTTTACAAAAATTTAGCATTTTTTAATAGCTTTAAAATTGGATAAAGTGAGAAGTAAGAATTTAGAAAACATAATACATTTAAAAAATAATTCATTAAGATACTTTAGAACTGGGACACTACATAATTTATACTTCCAGTAATTTGTCAACCTTGTTTGTGAAGAAAATGTTCACAATTTATGTTTATCATTATCCTACTCAAATATTTATGTATCAAGATATTTGAACAAAATAATAAATGAAATAAATTTTAATTCAATTTATAGACTGTTAATGATATTAAAATTTGGATATAAATAAATGTAAACATGTGGTAACTATGAGAATGAACATGATTCTTTAGACTACATAGCTATTAGTGAAAGTGAATTACGATATCTATTATTTTAAACTTGAATTAAAATTAATAAATTTACTATAACTAAAGGAAAACATAATTACCATTAATATGATAATTAAGGGAAAATATAATAATCATTACTTACCATTAATATGTTAACTGAAAGGAAACGTATGTCTGTATATATAAATATTCCTAAAATTATATTTTGATTCAATCCACAAATTTGAAATTATGGAATAACTTAACTCAAATTTATGTTAAACGGCTCATTATTATTCTTTGTTATTATACTCAGAAGAAATATATGACCACTCTTGTAATTTCATGTTGAAACAGATGAAATTATGATTCACAAAATCACTCACTTTCATTAGAAACAAATTTTGTTATTTGTTTTCAATATATAAATATTAGTAAACCAATTTTCATAATGGTAAATATATAATGTATTAGTTTATACCGATATTGATTATGATTAAAAGAAATAAATAAAATAAAGAAATAAAAACAAATTACTAACACCTAATTGAATAAGAAAAATTCTCCCATACTATAATTTAAGAAACCTTGCATATCATTTTGATATAGAACTTTGCTAGGAAACACAAACAAGAAAATTGTTTACATATACTAAAAAATGAAAATTAAGTAAGGTGTTAATTGAAATATTCACATCATAATATTATAAAACTCTGCATACTAAAAAATTGAAAATCAAAACCTAATGTTGAAAGCAAATTAAATTTTGATGAAGAAAATATTAAGCTTAATATTTAAGGGAAAATTTACCTTTACTAGTGTCAGTTGGAACATAGTGCACAAATTCTACTGGAGAAAAGTCGAGACTTCAATGCTTAGAATAATGAGTTATTCATATTAGACTCTTGAGAATAGTTTTCCTTTCGATTTTGTACACTCTAGAAGCAAAGAATAAAAATGGTCTCATATTCTTTATATATATATATATATATATATATATGTATGTATGTATGTATGTATGTAATACAATAGGTACACATGTGATTGACAACAGTTTAAATTTGTAGATGATAAAAATATAGAAATGAAAACATTTGAATATTAATCGTTGAATGTATATCTGAATGGATAATATTAACATTAACTGGGGAATTTTTAAATTATGACTGTCTAAAAGTGGATGGAAGGCACGTTATTGTAGGAAACTAAGAGATGCACATGTTTGAATGCACTTTTCCATCATTGATTTTTTTTCTCTAGACACATGTCAACATACTGTATATTTTGGTAGAATCGGAAACCAAAGATTCCGAAGAAACAGTAGGCTTTTATATACTTTGAAACCGGATTAGTTTGTCAATCTTATGAAGCAAATGTATACAATTTTGTTTTACAATTATTATAGAAAAATCACTATGCATTAAATATAACTACCTTACATTAAATACTTTATTTTTGCAAGTTCATTAGTTTGTCAATCTTACTTATGAAGCAAATGCATACAATTTTGTTTTACAATTATTATAGAAAAATCACTATGCATTAAATATAACTACCTTACATTAAATACTTTATTTTTGCAAGTTCATTAGTTTGTCAATCTTACTTATGAAGCAAATGCATATAATTTTGTTTTACAATTATTATAGAAAATCACTGTGCATTAAATATAAATACCTTACATTAAATAAGGTATTAATTAGAAAGGATATACTACCTTACTATGTATTAAATATCACTATGCATACAACTTTGTTCTCAGTTGGACATGGACAAACATCCTCAAAATTAGAAATGATATACTACCTTACATTAAATATAACCCCTCTGCATATTATACTATTAAGTTATGGGATGGCCCATGGCTTGACTTTGGGATCATCCTTGGTAACTTAATAACACACCAAGAGAAGCTCATTTTTGGTGTGCATTGCAATGCTAGTGTAGGCAGTTTAATTACTAACCACAGAATGGAGCTACTAAGTACATCCAATAGTAGCTGTCTTGAACTCTGGAATAAAATTGAAGTTGAGCATAAAATGATTCCTAGCGAAGATAGGATTGCTTGGAATTGGACAGGTGAGAGCTTCATTATTAAGGTAATGTACTTTAAGATGATCGGAGTTGAAGCTATGTCATGTTGCAGGTGGAGGATTATCATTTGGAAAGGTGCGAATGAAGCCAAAGAAAACTTGTTTCTTTGGAAAGTGACACATAATGCAATTTTCACCAAACGTGGACAGCTAATGCCTCTCTACTGCAAATTCCGTAACAATGAACCAAAGACAACTGATCATCTTTATTTTGAATGCTATATCTTCTTCGAAGTTTGGAAAGAAATTGTAACGACCTGTCTTTTCAACCGTTTCAAGTTGGTAATTAAACCAACTCAAACCGTTCGAAATGACAGATTGCCATTGCTTGTAGGGCTTAAACAGAATCAGATATAGAAATCAAAAAATAAATAAACTACAATATCTCATAGTGGAAGCATTTTATACAAAATATCAGAGTTGCACAAACTTTTATTTTTTTAGCAGAAGCTTAACATGAAAAAAAGCATTATAAATTTTTTCAAAATAAACGGACGAGAAGCGGTCTTCACGAATCTTCAACTTCATCACCTGCAAATCTTAAGATGAAATACTTGGTCTGACCCTATCATTTCAATTAAAAACCAAAACACTCGAGATAGGATTAATTTTATTCATGTAAAACAACTATAATTAAATACTTACATATAATCATTTACAATTAAACACTCATGTAAATTCAAACCTTTCAATGTATGTCATATACAAAATATACAACATTTCAGAGATGTATAACATCTATTTTATACTAATCATGTTACTCAGTCCTAGACTGTATTGCTATAAGTCTCCAAACTATAATTTAAACCGAAAGCATTACTATATGTCTTAAACATTTAGCAGCTTTGATGGTATGAATGTGGTATGTATATTTGTGACCCGTATATGGTTAATCAAATAAAGTCATATAAGCTATTAAATCCTAAAACATTATGTTCAATTCTTATAACAACATGCAAAACGGTTTCCAAGTCTATGGTAGGTTATGGGTACGTTTATATAAAATACAAAGCTTGACATACCTTTTGTGTATATACACAGATAATTATATCGTTATCAATATTTATAACATGCATGTATAAACAAGTAGCAATGTTATTTTCCAAAAATATGAAAATAATATACTTACACTTATGTTTACATACATAAATGTAGGCATGTTTCTTTATCCACACATTTGTTATTTGAAATAAGGTTATTGCTATGAATCCTAATAGCTTGTTTTACGACTAGAAATGCACAAAGATATTTTTTTCTGGTCTAACCTAATTTGAACCTGTAAATGTACATGCCATTATTGGGGTTCCTAAAAAAAAGCCTTGGGAATAAAACCTAACCTTGCAGAAAAAAGAAGAAGGATCAAGTAATAAAGAAAGAACACAAAAGATTTATAATGGTTCCACTAACATCTTATTAGTGTACTTCCACTTCAGAAGAGGATATTTTATTCCTTTTCTAAATAAGAAAATATTGCAAGACTGATAATAGGGAGGTAGAAGAAGAAATACAACTTTTAGAGATGATTCATACATTTACCTAATCTCTACCCTTATATAAGGATTAATACTTGGGGCAGAAGTAATTGATTCATAGTTATAAATCAATGCCTAATTAATTCTCCAATTTATTTTCTCTTGATAAGATTCCTTGTTTAATAAACCACTCGGAGAATTAATTCCTTACTTCAATATCCAAAAAAAACTTCTTTATATTCTTCCATTTATGTAGGTAATTTATTGCCCTGTCTAATTTCACAAAAGAGGCAATAAATTTTCCGATACCTTCCAAATCTTCTGCAATTGGAAATATTCTATATATTACTCAAATTAACAATATTTCCCAAATCTTCTCTAAAAGGAAATATTGTGTCACCAGAATCAATAATATCTTCCAAATCTTCTGCAAATGGAAATATTGTATCACGAAATCTAACAGTCTCCACCTTGATACTGTATTTCCTTGAAAGCATACCAAGTACTCCACCTACATCCTCTTATTCTAAGCAACTTCTTAGACAAGACACCATGGTACTTCTCCCTATGAGCTTCGGCATGGCCATCACCCATTGCACTTTATCAACAAACTCCGACAACGCCCCCGCCTGCCAACAAAGTGTTCAAAGTACCCCCTTCATGTAAGACCTATCAATCTTCACCACGAAAACAAAAGTCTCTATGAGCCATCTCAACTCTCTTCCCACACCGTGCCACGCGTGGCACCTAGTATTTCAATAAGCGATTCCAGTTCGAGCAACGCCTGAACTTAGTAGTCTGCAAAGACTTCATATCCTCTGCTTTCTCCTTTGATCTCTGACTAACTTCAGACATCCCTTCTTCCGCTTATCAAGCACATATTTTTGGCAAAATCCCACCTTGTTGAAGCTTTCCCCTTTGATCATATTCTGCCTATGAAGAAACTCAAAGTCCCTTCTTGTATGCCTAGGTTTAACATCTTTTCCACAAGAACTGAGACTACAACCCTTGACTCTCCAAGTACAGTGCTTCCCCTCAGGGGATACAAATTATGAAACATATCTCCCTTCATCACTACAAATGCACCCTTTGAAATCCATAGACTATCCTTATCAACAGTCACCTCGCATCCTTTAGATGCCAATTGCCCAAGAGATATTATTGACTTCCGAAGATCTGGAACATAAAAGACACCTTTCAAGGTGCATATTACCCCATCATATATGTGAATCTGCACAGTACCTTTGTCCATGACTCTACAACTAGCATCATTTACCATAAGAACCAGTTTTCCTCATTTTCTTTTAAAAAAACTAAAATAATTCTTGTCAGGTGTCATATGAAAAGATTCCCCCGTATCTAGCACCCAACGGTCTGATGCATCTTACAATATTGTTGTCAACAAGTCATCGGACAAAAATACCTGCACCGCAACCAATGAATTTCCAGCTTTAATTTTTTTCTTCAAGTCCAGACAACTCTCTTCCAATGGCCAGATTTCTTGCAAATGTAGCACTTCCTATCTCTTGACTTTATTTTCTTTTTCTTCTCCCCTTTCTCCATACCAGCTAATAAGGCTTCCATACTGCTTCCTCCTCTACATTCACTCAACCCCTTCATCTGGCCCCTCAAGTCCTCAGATAAAAGATTTGCCTTCACATCATCTACTATTAGTGTATCTCTGGCATAAATAAGACTGTTAGCGAAACCTGTGTATCGCTCCGAAAGAGAAAACAAAAGAACCATTGCTATTTGCTCCTCATCCAATTTCAAGCCAATAGTCCTCATCTTCATCAGGAGATCATTGAAGAAGCTTAGATGTGCCTTCACTAAAGTACCCTCTCACATCTGCATGGTGAAAAATGTATTTAGCAAAATCAGACGGTTGGTTAGGACTTCTTTAAATAGAGTTTTTCCAGCTTGGTCCAAATATCCTTAGCTGTGGTCTCACCGCTAATCTCTGAAATGATATTTTCTCCCATTGCTAATTGTTAAGTAGTAAATGCCCGTTTTTCCATCTCCTTCCTTTCCACGACTGAAATATCATTTGTCTACTCCTCAGGAGTAAACACCACAAGATGAACATGGTTCCTCATCAGAACAGCTTTCATCCTTCATTTCCACTTCTCGTAATCTTTATCTCCATTTCATCTTTCTATTGCTAACTGAGATCCTGATGCCATACATGTCCCTTTGACATATGGCCTTGATACAATTGTTGAATTCTCCTCATCTTCTTGCATAATGCCTAACACCCTTTCTCAATCAACATCGCAGCTCTGATACCAATTGTTGGGGTTTTAACATTCCATGCGTACCGTACGCGCTTCACCGTGTATATCAGAGTCAATGGTCGAAGTCCCCTATGCCGGCGTCCCGATTGAACGTCCCCTATCGCCTCCCATTGAGCATATAATTTGGTATTGGCAAGCACTTGTTGTAACAAAAGGAATCCCCAATGTTACACGCCAGTAACACCATATATATACTGCGATCTTTCTTATTTTCTTGCAATGTAGGACTATTCGTCCGTTCAATCCATGCACCCACTCCATTCCAATGCGAGCCACACCTAACAGCTATGTCCTCACTATCCATTGTTTTAAAAAAAATGTTATTTGAAATAAGGTTATTGCTATGAATCCTAATCCCCTGTTTTACGACTAGTAACACACAAAGATATTTGTTTTCGTGTCTAACCTAATTTGAACATGTTCAATGTAAATGCCATGTCCTCACTGTCCATTGTTTAAAAAAAAATCAGTTGATTTTCATATAAAAATGTGAAATATATATGCTTTTGCTATTTGAGCACATATGTGGGTAAAGTGACATGCCCACTTATATGTACATATACATAAGTGTAAATATACTATTTTCATATTTTTGGAAAACAACATTACTACTTGTTTATGCATGCATGTTATAAATATCGATAATGATATAATTATCTGTGCATATACACAAAAGGTATGTCAAACTTTATATTTTATATAAATGTACCCATAACCTGCTATAGACATAGAAACCGTTTTGCATGTTGTTTTAATAAGAATTGAACATAATGTTCTAGGATTGAACAACTTATATGACTTTATTTGATTAACCATATACGGATCACAAAAATACATACCATGTTCACACTATCAAAGCTATTAAATGTTTAAGACATATAGTATTCTTTCAGTTTAGATTATAGTTTGGAGACTAATAGTAATAATACAGTCTAGGACTGAGTAACATGGCTAGTATATAATAGACACTATACATCTCTGAAACGCTGTATATTTTGTATATGGAAAATATTGAAAGGTTTGAATTCACATGATTGTTTAATTGTAAACAATTATATGTAAGTGTTTAATTGTAGTTGTTTTACTTAAGTAAAATTGATCTTGACTCGAGTGTTTTGGTTTATAATTGAAATGCTCGGGTCAGACCGAGTATTTCAGCTTAAGATTTGTAGCTGACGAAGTTGAAGATTCGTGAAGACCACTTCTCGTCCGTTTATTTCGAAAAAAATTATAATGCATTTTTTTCGTGTATAAGCTTCCGCGAAAAAATAAAATTTGTGCAAATCTTATATTTTGTATAAAATGCTTCTGCTGTGAGATATTGTAGTCTATTTATTTTGTGATTTATGTGTCTAATTTTGTTTAAACCCTATAAGCAATAACTTTCTATCATTTCGAAAGTTTGAGTTGTTTTAATTACTAACTTGAAGCGGTTGAAAAGGAAGGTTGTTACAGAAATCATGGCCAGACTTAGAAGAAGAGATGTTACTCAAGGCAACATTATGGAATGGAGCACTCTTTATAGCATATGCATGAAAGGAGATAAAAAGGCAAGACTCTGCAACTTCGTATTAAAGAAATTCACCTGCATGTATGGAAATTCAGAAATGAATGAATATTTAACCCTGATCATGCAATCACTAATGCACAACTGACGCAACAAGTGCAAATGAAAATAAGAGATGGAATCCCCATGATGCACTTCACTTTAGATCCAGGCATTTTGAATTGATTCCTAAACTTCGCTGGATTTGTATCTTTTGCTTATTTTGTGTTTTGTTAGTCTTCGTGTGATTAAAAGCCTATGTTATCTCTGTTTTCATTTTATTTTGTTAATCTCCCTTGTTTCTATGTAATTATCTTTTGGTTATAAATAAAGTTGTAGGGGACCACTTAACCCCGTCAGCTTTGCCAGAAAAAAGGCTAATTCTATTCAAACACCTATTCCTATAATTCCTTAACATACACCATAAAATGAAATAAAATACCATACACCAAAATTTCTTTTCATGCATCATGTTTTTACAAAATTACCCTTTTATATTTTCATCGTCTTCCCTCTTTAAACTTATAACTAAATTACTTAAAACTAGGAACTCATTGAAATAAATTTACCTAAAACTCAAAAAGGAAAAAAAACTTTAATCTTTGACACTAATATTGTAAATTATTTGATTTTTTCCTTCTGAAAACCAGTTTTGATTTTAGACGATTGAACACATTTGCATTAGAGTATTTAGTTGAAAAAGTTGTCTTACTTGGTATTTTAGATTTTATTAACTTCATAAATTTATATAGATTTAAACAAATGTCTTTGATTTTTAATTTTTAATTTAATGCATTATGAGTAAAGGGTTGAAAATGTAATTAAGTACATGGGAACATAGTTATAGTTTTTCTTATTAAAACATTGGTGTATGTTAAGAAATTATGGGCGTATGAATATAATTAAAAAAATCACTATGCAACAAATAATTAATGAACATAAATAAATGATGCAAACTTTAGATCAGTTTATAGATTGGTATTGATACTAAGATTTTGCATGCAAATAAATGTAAAGTAGGGTCACATTTAGAGTGAATAGTTTTTTTACGCACATAGCTATTAACAAAAATGAGTTAAAGATACTTATAACTTTGAATTTTGAATTCAAAATTAATTAGTCTATGAAAATAGTTTAGTAAAATAGTTAACATTAATATGATCATTTAATGCAAACATAACTACCATTACAATTAATAAGATAATTATAGGTAAACATAATTTTCATTAATTACCATTAATATAGTATTTAAAAGGAAACATATCTGTCTGTATATATATAAATATTTTGGAATATTATATTTGGCTCGGTTATCAAATTTGAAAGCATTGCTTAGTTCAAATTTATGTTGAGCATCTCATTATCTTTATTGTTATAACAAGAAAAATACATGTATATTACCTCTTGTAATTTCGTATTTGGAGCATATAATATTGTGATTCGTTAAATCACTTTCCTTCATTAAAATTGTATTTTTTATTTATTGTCAATATTTAATTATCAGCATAACATTTCTCCTAATGGTAAATTTATAATAAATTAATTATTACATGATCGATTTATGTTTAAAATAATAGAGGAAAACAAATTCATCACGTCTAACTGAATAAGAAAAATTCTCTCGTATGATAATCTATTTAACCATATATACCACTTCAATATAAAATCTCATTAAGAAATGCAATTAATTTTTTTTACATATACTCAAAAACAAAAATCAAGTAAGGCAGTAGTTAAGATATTTACAGTAATATTACAAAACTAATCATACTAAAAAGCTGAAAATAAAACTTAATATTGAAAAAAAAACAATTTTTATGAAGATGTTATTTAGCTTATAACTTAAGGTATTTTTTTTACCTTAATCGATGTAAGATGAAATAGAATGCACATAGATTTTGCATGAGAAAAGTTGAGATTTCAATGCATAGAACAAAGAGTTGGTCATAACAAATTCATTTGAAATTATTTTATTTATTTGATTTTTTTATTTCTTAGACATATTTAGAGAGTTTAAGCATAAAATATTGTTAGTGTATAGAGAAGATGTAATTAAAGCCATATAAATAAGGATAAGAGAAAATGAAACATTTGATCAAAGTAGTAAATTTGAGAAACTTCTAGTAATAGAATAATCCATATAACTAAAAGGAAAGTGCAAAATTTTGATCATCCAAAAAAAAAAAAAAAAAGTGTTAATGTTCATTTTAGAAGTAATGGAGATAATGATTTTTCTAGAACTAATAAGAGGTGAGCATATAATCTAAGATTAACTGAGAGAATACTAATTGCATAATACACACACATATGTGCCTTAATATCGAAATGAAAACGTTTGAATATTAATTTTTGAATTTATATTTGAATGGAGTAGTGTTAAGAAGGGAAAAATGAGGAGTCAAACTGTGAAGAGGAAGCGCTTAAGTATAAAAAAATGAAAATTAATTCTATTTAATTATATGTATAAAATAAAATCGGGCATTGTTATTGACACTCCAAATATTGTTAAGGGGGTCAAATTTTAAAAACACTCCAATCATAAAAAAATGTTGGGGGGTCACATACTTAATTTTTTACGTTCTCTTTTTACCCTGGTAATAATATCAATACCATCTCAAATCCCAATCAATTACAACCGCAGAAAACCAAGTCCCTAAAGTATTTGCAAGGAAAAAAAAAATTGATTGTTTAGGGAAAAATAATGGTGCGAACGAAGAATGTGAAACACTCCTTCTAAGATCCTAAGATAGTGGAGAAACTATTGACAAGGTATGTGAAATCGATTGTATAATGCCTTGGAAACCATGTAGGTTAGGGTTTCTTTTCTGTTACTCTTGAAAGCCAAACGCCATAGTGTCAAATTTTGTGGATGGAAGACGGTCATTTTTTTTATTTATCATCGCTGAAAAAGGTGAATTATTGCATAACAGCATGAATGATGTAGATCTGCCGTATTACATATATATATATATATATATATATATATATATATATATATAATAGGACTGCAGTATTTCATATTTTGGTTTGACATTGTTTATCTTTTTGAATTTTGTATTCGCTGCCGGATTGCTGAAGTGGGGGAAATGGGATGTATAGACAAATTCAGCGGTCGGATACCATATAAAAAAAATTTGTTCGATATATGTATGTCGATTCCCTATGAATGATATAACTTTATCTAATCTGATTCATATCGACAAATGAGATTATTGATAATTTGGTGTATAAATCTGATGCAGTTCGACTAATATAAAATATAATTTTTTTGGTTAATAACTAAAAAAGAGAATATTGTAAAGAAGGCCAGTTTGGTAAAATAAACATTGTTTGTTAAGGGGGTGCTCTCTGCATTGGTACTGTTGAAACCATTGTGATTAATCTGATTCAAGACCACTCGTATCCGATATCTAAACCACAATGCGCTAGCGGAATACTAGACCATTGTCAGACTTGCAAAAACAACCAAAGCAATAAATCTAGCCATAAACAAACATCAACCAATCACGAACAATCCAAATCTCAATATCAAGCAAGAAACTAATGACAAATTAGCAAAAATAAATCACACAACGGTTTATAGTGGTCCACTAACATCTTGTTAGTGTACATCCACTTTGGAGAGAGTATTTTATTACCACGATGAAAAGAAATACAAGAGATTGATCCAATGATCACTATATTTCAATATAGAAAAGATCTTGAGGAGAATAGAATTGAATAATTGGAATTAGGTTATTAAACCTTATTCACCCTTGAGAATAAACCCTTTATCTCAAATCAAGTATCCAAGCTCTCTTTTCAATTCACATCAGAAAATAGCTTATATAGAGGTTTGGCCAATTACCCAAATTGCCTCCGAATTAGTCACAAATATGCTTGCTTATTTCCAGCCCGAAATAGCCCAAAGACACGATCAGACGTTTGTCGCATCGCCTGACAGACGTCTGTAATATTCCAGAGATTAATTGGGCATATGCACTCAGCACAGACGTCTGTCCTCATGTGTTAGACCTTTGTCTTAACTCTTGGGAAACCAATTCCCTGCAGTGAGACATCTGTCACTCCCAATGACAGACGTCTGTCCCTGTTCCCAGCTCGCAGCTCATAACTCCTACATACTAGCTCCGATTTGCGAACGGTCACCTCCGACTCGAAGCTATCTTCGACCTCTTCAATCCAACATATAGTATCTTGTACTTCAACACTCTACCTTGATACTATAACCATCTCAACTCCAAACTCTAATGCCCCAAGCATTTCCTTCTACCTTCGACCAAGCAAACTTGA
Source organism: Allium sativum (assembly GCA_030737875.1). Taxonomy (NCBI): domain Eukaryota; kingdom Viridiplantae; phylum Streptophyta; class Magnoliopsida; order Asparagales; family Amaryllidaceae; genus Allium; species Allium sativum. The sequence goes on along the minus strand of CM060923.1, from coordinate 531,837,396 downwards.
ATGTTTTCCCAATGAGCTCCGGCTAGCCACCACCCATTGCACTACACCAACGAGTTCAGGCAATGCCCCACCCACCAATGTAGTGTTGAAAACATTCAAACCAAAGCCGTCTCACCAAAAGACAATGTACTCGTGAGTGTAACGAATACTTACCATGAAGATAGATTTCCAATCTCTCACCGCTATTCCTTTCCATCAAACACAAAATCACTCTCTCCACCTTATGCCAACCTGTGACACCTAGCAACTCAATAAGCGAATTAAGTTCAAGCAATGCTCGAACTTCCCATTCGGCAATGCCTTCGTATACATATCCACTACATTATCATTTGTGTGCACTTTCCGTAGGTATACTAGCTTACCCTCATCCATGGCTACAAGAAATGATTTCCTCACCTTAATATGTTTGGTCCGTGAGCTAAACACCAAATTCTACGCCAAATGGATAGCACTTTGGCTATTACATCGAACATCAACACTTTCATGTTCAAAACCCAAGTCACACAACAATCGCTTCAAGTAGAGTGCCTCCTTGGCCGCTTCCACATCGGCAATCAACTCTGCCTCCGTAGTGGATAAAGCAACTACGGTTTGCAATCGCGATCTCCAACTAGTGGTTGTCCTGCCAAGTGTGAAGACATACCTGGAAGTTGATTTCCTCCGATCCCTATCACCGTTGTAGTCCGAGTCACAATAACCAACCAACTTGCAACTCCTATCATCACTACCGCCAAAGACAAGTCCATGAGATATTGTGCCTTTCAAGTATCTCATAATAGCCTTCACGGCTTCCCAATGCGATTTCCCCGGATTAGCCATATACCGACTAACCATCCCGACGGCATTTGCAATATCGGGCCTTGTACACACCATTGCATACATCAAACTACCAACCGCACATACATATGACATCTTTGCCATATAAGCCTTGTCTTTATCCCCGATAGGTGATCCTTTCTCCGATAGCTTCATATGCAAAGGTAAAGGTGTATTTAACGCCTTTGCATCCTCGATGCTAAACCGGCAAAGCACTTTCTTAATGTATTCCTTTTGAGTCAATCTTAACTCAAAACGCTTTCGGTCCCTTTCAATTTCCATGCCTAATATTTTTCTTGCTTCTCCAAGACCTTTGATTTCGAATTTCGAATTCCAATTTCAAAAGCATCTTCAACTTGTTGATTTCATTTTGATCCTTGGAAGCAATGAGCATATCATCCATATACAAGAGTAAATACACCCAACAATCATTTCCCAACCTCTTGAAATATACGCAAGCATCCTTGATGCTTTGATGAAAGCCACTTTCAAGCATGAAATGATCGAATCTCTTGTACCATTATCTAGGTGATTGCTCCAACCCATATAGTGATTTCTTCAATTTGCAAACCATTTTAGGTTTACCATCTAAAACAAACCCTTCCGGTTGCTCCATATAGATGTCTTCATCCAAGTCTCCATGCAAGAAGGCGGTTTTCACATCAAGTTGCTCAAACTCCAAGTCCTGGATAGCAACTATGGCTAGTAAAACCCGGATAGAAGTGTGGCGAACCACCGATGCAAAAATTTCATCATACTGCTTTCCTTTCCTTTGTGAGAACCCCATTGCCACTAACCTTGCTTTGTACCTTCCATCATCCTTCACCTTGTAAATCCATTTGCACCCTATATGTGACGGCCCGCCCCGCACCAGCCGACATTTCCTCCGAAAGTGCGCTGTACACATGCCCGACTAGCACGGAATGGTCGCCAAAGAAAAGAAAGAAGAGAATGAAATAATAAAGAATGTGTAGAATGTCTCAAAGCGCATGGAACAAAATATAATAATAATATACTTAACATAAAACAGGTGAGACAGTGCATAAGCTGATAAGTAAAACCAACATCAACGTCAAAGCAGCGGAAATCCAAATACAGCTTATTACAACTTTCCAAATTACTGTCTCTATACAAAAGAAATAAAGGAAGGGTACACTACTAATGCCCAAAGTAGTGACCAGCAGCGACACATGGAGAATATCTATATGTATCATACGTGGAAGCCTCCTGCTCGTCTCCGGATCAGCTACTCGTGCACAGCCAGCTAACCTGTCTCTAGTCTGCTCGTGAGAGCACCCAGAGTAATAAGAAGAGACATAAAACTCTGGATCAGACAAAAAGTCTGGTATGATCGATAAGCAGCTAAACAAAACAATAACAGTTATACTAAACCATACCTGAACCTGAACCTGCAACCAAAGAGTTAGCACTACATACCGTACAATACTCTAAGGTGCCACTGAACAGATGGTGTAAAGATAACGGGGTTGGGGGTGTGCATGTCATAATGATGAAAAACAAATCAAGCATAACAACCATCCTCACATCTCTCACTCAATGCGTAAAGTATACGATGTCTTCCACTGTCAATCACTAGACCCATCGAAGTAGTGACGGAGTTCGACTTGTACAACTACTGCTACTACCAAGCTTACCACATGGAGTCATGACCAAAACTTTACAAATGACCCCACTTCATTGGTCTATAGCTCTTTAGTCGTACATAGGCCACTATGGCCCTGAATCCGTTCACATACTCCCTACACAAAGTGATTCAAAGTTACAGACATCGACAACCCCTTAGCACACGTCCCGCAGCAAAGCCCAACTCATGAGGTCAACTCGTTTGTTCCCAACTGGATCCTGAGTACAAACTTCCCATCGGACTACCTTTGCATCTCAGGTTCGGGTCGTCACCTTCTTCTCCGGATCGGTCTCCATTTCATTGCTTCACTTTGCTTCAAGTCGTGGTCATCAGCTCCGCGGTTCGGATCGCGAGTCAGCCCCCATCGGTTCTGTTCGGTGCCCAAGTTCCACCAGGTCGTGCTCCCTCACCTGGGTCGATTCATAACAATGCTCCTGGCTCATGCTCGTCATGTCAGGTGGAAGGGTCCTTGGTCGGATCGGGTCGGGCCTTCATTACCAATTCGGATCGGGGGATCCTCAGATGCGAGCGGATCGGCCTTGGTCACCCCTAGCGGATCGGGTCGGGCTCCTCAAGCTTCTCCATGGTGCATCGGTTCGAGTCAGAGTGGCACACGAGAGGCGGTTCGGGTCGGAAGCTCCTAGTGTGGGCGGTTCGGTTCGTGCTTCTATCCGATTCGATCGGTTCGGGTACTTTCCTGCACTTTGTCCAGCAAGCTGTTTACGCCATTCGACGGCGTTTTCGACCAATCTAACACTTCTAGACAATCAGAAATCATACCATACAGTCATAGCAACATGTATAATCATCCACAAACAGCAAAACAACAATCATAGCATGTAAAATGGATCAAACATACCCAAAACCCCATATTTTCCCTCAAACATGTTTAGGCAAAACTAATGATATGATTAGTAAAACTTAGCCAAATCAAACCAAATTTCTAACAAAGATCTAAAACATTATTTTCGAATTTATAAATATTTTCCCATAATATATTAGTGTATTAATTCGCTAATCAACACTAATTACCCTTAATTAACAATAATTAGTGAGGAACAATGCAAATCACTCACCTTGGCCACAAATGAACTTTAGATCTGAAATAATCTACTGTTATGGCGCTGTTTCCAATGCAACTCAGCAGCTCTAACCTTGCTTTGGCGCTATTCCTCTATAATTTGATGTAGTTTAAGCCAAAACTTGATTAAGAAGTGATTAGAGGTGTTTTTAGACGATGGAGGTTGTTGTTAGGTTGAAGAGAAGGTTTGTGGCGGCTGGAAAATGGGTGAAAAACCGAAACCCTAGCAGCCCTTAAATACCTCTAATCCTGAAATACCCCATTGGGCCTAGCTGTTAATCACCCGGTTAAGCCCAATTAAGATGTTTTCACCATCTGAAACTTGTTTCGGTCATATCTCCCAAATGGTGAGTCCGTTTGGCTAATGTGACCACTCTACGGAGTAAACCATCATCTGGAGCCAATGGAGGTGGTTTCAGGTCAAAACTCCTTTCCAATCAAAAGTTATGGCCAAAACAAGATTAGTTAGCAGCAAAACGGTCATTTAAAAATCGGAAAAAATCATGAACATGGGAAATGGCCTCAATAGTCGTCTCCCAAAGTTACATGACCATACGATTTCGTATGTGAAAGAAATAAATATTCTACGATCCTGTGATGCATAGATTGCGGGTCGTTACACTCTCCCCCCTTAAGAAATTTCATCCCCGAAATTCCTTAACCCACAACATACAAAGGATCCCGCATGCCTACCAGCCATATACAAAACAAGTAAAACAAACCTATCCTAGCATGCGGAATGTAGCGACCCGAACTTCACCGGTCTCCGAAGAGATGAGAAAGAACGAATTACTGTGAGGACAAGACAAATCAGAACGCAGACAGAAGAACATTTCATTGCTTAATACAACAATTTCATTAGAATACAAGAATATACAGAGTATAAATGAATAAGTTACATTTGATAAATATCAGAGATTAAAATTAATTACATAGCAGCGGAAAATAATACTAAACACAACTGAAGGTGATATACGGATATAGAGCTTTCCGGATATCATTCCAGCTGTAAACCAGGATCCTGTGAATATAAATCTGCAAAAGTAAAACTACTAGCTGCCCGTGTCGAAAATAGGGGCACCCAGAGTTTAGGTTAAAACAATAAACTCCAGGTCAGTCATGTGACTGGTGTGAGAACTAAAACAGTTATTAAAACTTTATTTTAAAAGAGAGCAATTCAAGGGACCACGCCGCATAACACGGAACGGGTTTCCTCCCAAGAATACCAGTGCATAGAAAAGACAACGCAATGCTTTTTCGAAAAATGAAGCTATTATAAGACCCAGGTCCCATCACACAATGCAACGCAAGCCGGAGGATAGGGTTTTCCCTTATAATAGCCAAACATGCTTGGTACGATTAAAACAAATCATTTGATACTATAATAAGTGTATAGTGTCAAATCATTTTCAATCATAAATATCAATCCTAGGCGGCATGGGTACCATCTATCATGTCGCCATACTAGGCTCTACAAATAAAACCGAAATACACGTATTGGAAATTGGATTTCCGTCATGAGTCGAGGCAAGGGGCAAGCTCCTCTCCGCTTCGAGACTCTCTAGCAAATGTCTCAGGACTACACACTCTGGGTAACCCTGGATTGGCTGGGCCGGTCCTCTCTTACGTTTGAGGATTGGCAATTCCTGAACACACGTTTCCCGGTCCTTACAGACCTATAATCGAGGCGCCTCATTCCAACAACCACAAAGGTGAAAAGTATATAAATGTCAGGGTTGGTAAGTCACTGACACCACCAAAGCTAGAAAGAAACGTCGTGTTCTCCCAGCGGTCCATATCCCATTTTTAACTCATACCGAGGTGTGAGGCTCGCGAATCCACGCTATACACAAAGCTATGCCACGTAGGCCGTGCTTTGATCATCAACCACAAGACTTTGCTTTTCAACAGAAGCCTTGATCTATGCAACTCAGCGTGCCACACAAGCAATTCATGCCATGCGATTGATATCTATCGATATATAACCTCTAAGCTCGTACGTCTCAGAGAAGGGCATTAAGCAAGAGAATAAATTCTCCGCCGCCAAACAGATATATATTTAACAGAAATCAATCAACACAGAATAAAATCCAATGTCAGACACACAATCCATTTACAAGTTCGTTCTGGGTCTGAACGAAACCGGAGGCACTTTCCTCGCATATCCATCGATCTCCAAGTACGTCTGGACGACAACCAACTGATTCCCTCATGTTGGGCGTACAGCCCAATCAAGATCATCAGTAATCACCCAAACGATGTGAAGACTTCCAGTCTTCAACCACCGTCTTCATCTTCGACATATCGTCGAATCGGTTATTCAGAATGGGTATAAACCCGGTCTTTTCGAACAACCCACGTATATTAAAAACAAATGTTACACAAACACAACATACGCCTCATTCCAATTCAGAATATTCTTTTATTCACAAAATTACATTTTTAGGGAAAGGTTGCCATTAATTTTATCCAAGATAAATTCTTTAAAATTTATCCTTTAATCTTCCTTTGGATGACATTTCAAACCAAATTATGGTTTTTTTTCAAACTAGTCGAGATTAGCGAACCACATCGAAGTAATTATTTATTTTATTTCCCAATCCCAGCCTATTCATCCCATGAAGCAAAACTGGTAATACTCCATATCTAACACCATGGTGTTATCGGTAAAATTAATTACCATTTCACGTTCAAATCTAATTAAAGATTTAACAATCGCTTTGGAGCAAAACTGGTGATACTCCATTCTCACTCACTTTCTAAATTTGATAATTTAGATTACAAATTCACATTTCAATCTAATTGCAGATTCATTAAAACTCCTTTTATTGGGTTAAAGAACTAATGTCTTTTAAAAACACAGTTCACGACAAACCCAAATCACATTCTATTTATTGTCGGGTTAAAGAACTGGTGTTATTTAAAACACTGTTCACGATAAACCCACATCAATTCTATTTAAAACCCATTTCAAATCCAATTTATTTATTTAAAAATAAATGGGTTTTAATATTAGTTCAAATCTAGTTCATTTCGATAAAAATCTATTTTTATCTTTCCAAATATGGAGTTTTTCATCCCAATTTTTCCCAAATCATTCCTTATGATTTTACACAAATTATTACTATTTTTAATAATTTTATCAAGGCCCGTACAGTCGATTTCCAACAACGGCCATCGAACTGCACTTTCAACGACCTTTTCCAAATTTGATTTGGACATATCTCCAAATCCAACAGTTAGATTTCAAATTTCTAATATTCGTTAGAAAGCTCTTTTCGATACGAACCCAACGGTTCCGGTTTTAGGAGAATCCGACGGTTGGATCTCCCGTAATGTCCGATTGAAATAAATGGTCGAAATTCACGAACTGCCGCGGCGCGGCGCGTTCTATTCAGGCCATTATATTATATATATAATATATATAATAAATATTTCGTCGATTTCTATTTAAAACGAATTTTATAATAGTTTTGAATTTGTTTCAAAAACAACTTCAACCTTTATTCCAAATTCAAATCAAAATTGAATTTTCTATTATAAACCCTTTTTACTTTCATTTCTATTTGATTTCAATTCAAATCGGTTTTAATTCGATTCGAATTCATTTCGTTTTCTATTCAATTCAAATCAAATTGGTTTTCTATTCAATTCAAATCAAATTCGTTATATATTCAATTGAAATCAAATTCGTTATATATTCAATTGAAATCAAATTCGTTATATATTCAATTTAAATTCAATTCGTTATATATTCAATTGAAATCAAATTCGTTATATATTCAATTTAAATTCAATTCGATTTCTATTCAATTGAATTCAAATTATAAAAACGAATATAATCGATATAAATATCGTTCGCGTCAAAATAGCGCATCTCTAATCAACACGGCTTTATATATTTCAATACTTCCATTATTCTATTCAACAAATGAATCTATATTTTCGTCAACACATGACTAATCTCAACGAATGAGTACTGTCCACGTGTGACTATTTTGTTATTTAATATATTTTTATATGATAAAGATGTAAATTTTATCGTTAAAATATTTCGTTCAACACATGACTAATCTCAACGGATGAGTACAGTCAACACATGAACCTCTATTTTATAGTGATAAAGATATAAATTTTATTGTTAAAATCTTTCGTTCAACACATGACTAATCTCAACGGATGAGTACAGTCAACACATGAACCTCTATTTTATAATATTCTTTATTTTCTAAATTGGAATGAGGCCCAATCAATTACCATATAAAGTTAATTACATGGATTCCATACAACACAGGTATATAATAGCAACGATAAATAATCAACCATCATCCAAAGTGCACTACACTGTATAAGCATCAAATATAGATATCTAACGCTTATAACAGCCTGTCGATCTATCCATCGACATATAATTAGATAATTGGGATTAGTGTACCCAAATATCCTCCCAACACCCGTGTGGGGTTTCAAATCAACAAACACATATTTTTATTTGTGCAGTTGGGCGATGTGTAAAATTTATCGACCCAATCAATGTCCTTCAAAGAGGTGTACATAAACAAACCGTCTGGTTTGTAAATGAATATTTATTTATTCACATTCACGTTAAAAATTATATTTTTAACGATAAAACATTTTATTTCAACACATGAATTTTTATTCAGTTCATTTATCAAATAAAATGATATCTTCTAACTTGTTTTAGAAAATTTCGGCGGCATAACGGCACGATACTAGAAACGGGACAAGGCCTAGCCTTATCCCTGGTCTAGTGAAGGCCCACGCCATTCACACATCAATCAAATCCATTCCATTTCACCAAACAATTCAATTCAAACCAAATAATCTAACCAACTACACAACCAAACAAACAAGTCCATGGTCTATGGACGATTGTGTCGGGTGCTACTAAACACCGTCTGCATCCTAGTATATATATATATACATATATATATATATACATATATATATATATATATATATATATAACTAGAAAAAGAAATTAAAGAGTGAGAAATTCTCACAGATAGCTATCCCAACTCCACGACTCTTCTTTAATAGAAATCTTCATCGTCCTCGCCTTTTGTCACCTTCGTTGCCCGTATCCTCTACATATGTAAAATTCGAATTTTTACTTCGCTATTCAATATATAAAAATCGAATTTTTACTTTGCTATTCAATATATAAAAATCGAATTTTTACTTCGCTATTCAATATATAAAAATCGAATTTTTACTTCTGCTATTCAATATATAAAAATCGAATTTTACAACGCTATTTTCTATATAAAGATTTCGCCCTTTTCAATTTCAAAAATCCAATCTTTTCCATTTAAAAAATCTAATCTTTTCTATTTTAAAAATCTAATCTTTTCTATTTTAAAAATCTAATCTGTTCTATTTTAAAAATCTAATCTTTTCTATTTTAAAAATCTAATCTTTTCTATTTTAAAGTTATCGCCCTTTTCACTTTAAAGATTATATTTAAAAATCTCGTATTTCACATATAAAAATATCGCTTTTCATATATTAAAAATCAAATCTTTTCCTTTCCTACATATACAAGATCATGTTTTTAATCCTCTACATATGTAAAAATCAGATTTTTACAATGCTAATTACATATATAAACTAAAAACTGAATTTAAAAATAAATAAATAAAATCACCTTTTCCTTATAGTTTTTAAAGATCATATTTTTCCTAATACATTAAATCAGAAAAAGAAAGTAAAAAAAAAAAACAAATTAAACACTTACAGCGAATGGGGGAAAATGGCGTTGGTGGAGCTCGACTGGAGAAAGGGAGGGGGGGTGCTGCGCGTCGATCGAAGAGGGGGGGGGGGTAGCTTGCGTCGGTCGAGGCAGGGGGGTAGCTTGCGTCGATCGAGGCAGAGGCGGGGGGGGGGGGGGGTGCGAACAGGGGGAGGGGGTCGCGATGGGAGGCGCCGCCACCTAGGGCACGACGGTGGGCGGCGCTGCCCTAGGGGGGGGGCGAGATGGCGGTTCTTCCGCCTCCTTCCTCCCTCCATTTTTTTTTCTGTTGAAAACAATTAGAAGAAAACGGGGGGGGGGAGGCTGAGTGATGTAAGGGGAGGTTTATTTTTTTTATTTAATTATTTTATTTTCCACCAAAAGAAACTTTTATTTTCAATCTCAAAACGAGGCCCACCGCCTGTCGTCCATAGCTAATAACGCCCATTCCGAACACAATGGGATATGTATCGTAAGTTGATTCGATCGTTTGGATCAGTTTCCGTCAAAATCAACATATACTTCTATATATTGAATTTGAACGCGCATTTCAATTTACCGGGGTCGCATACGAACACTATAAATCCCAGAAAAATATTTTCTAGCTTCGTATTGACGATACGGTCCTAACAAAACTAATTTCGTCGAATTCTGAGGCCGTTGGAAAAATGGCCATTTTCCATAGATTAAAATCAACTTAAACAAGTCAAACGCGTTTTCCTTTGCCACGCTCACATATTAATTCGGAAAATTATGAAATTTGAAACCTAGCAATAATTTGACACTGCGGATCCAACAAAAGTGGTTTCGTCAAAATCCGAGGTCGTTTGTAAAATTCCCATTTTTAAGGGCCTGAATTCCATAGCGACTATTCAGAATTTTCAACTGGACATATCTTTTGATTCCCGCTATGAAATTTTGATTTTTCGGATTCGTTGGAAAGATAACATCCATTAGATCCTATTGTTTTTGGTTTCGCCAAAATCTGGTTTGTTTTGCACCCGGTACATTCAATTGAAGTTTGAAATCGAATTATCGAACTACCGCGCCATTTTCAATTCTATCTATAATTATATATAATTATTATATTCTAACGACGACGTATATAATATATACGTTATATTCTATTCAAAATAAATTTCTCGTTGATATTATTTAAAATAATTCATTTTAAATATTCAAAAATCAATAAAATTGCCAAAATAAAAATTTTAAACTGGTTCAGAATTTCGGGTTGTTACAATCTCCCCCACTTAAAACTTTTCATCCCCGAAAAGGAACAAAGTCTAAAGTGGTTTGATTAATCAGCTCTACGTTCGATCTGGCTTCCATTCTCCAACTTTTCAGTTTCTGAGAATTTTCAAATTCTTCAAAAATTTGGCTAACACCCTAAATTTTCGAAAAATTTCCCCATAACCTCCCCTGCACCGGGAGCCACGGGAAAATCCCGAAATTGCCATATAGGCCTTCTGATCTCAAAAAGAAAAAGAAAAAGCCAAGCGGCACGCCAATAGGCTCATAAAATCATCATCACCCAAACAAAACAGTAAATTATAGTTAACATGTACCTATTTGTCAGGCTAACAAATTTTATTCTCTGCTCTAGCCTCCTTGCTATGACCTGTTCAATGTAAGTACATGTATATGCAAGCAAATGCGACCAATTTTCAATACAGTTCAATATTTGATTCAATTAGGCATACTGGTTCAAAATTATCAAACAAATAAACAAACCACACAAACATCAATCAATTAGTGATTTAGCATTTCAAATTCATAATTTTTGATATATATATACAAAAAATCATGTTTTTGATACCAATTCGCAACAATGTATTAAAGCTATATTGGTTTTGGTTCTCACATCAGTCTGATGGAAATATATAGATATCACACCTTCGAAACACGAACATAAGTATTGATGATGCCATGGTCATTATCAACATCATCCCCGGATATCTAGAATGTGATTCTATATCTATCCAGTATATTAAAACTTCGAATATACGTTCATGACGCGTATATACAAAACCTTTATATACACGATTGTCCAAATTCAATATAAATAAATATTCAAATACGTGTAAAACGATTTAAATTTCAAAACAAAATTGTTTTCATTTGAAAAATATACTCTTCACACTCGTTCTAGGATACTACTGATCCTATCTCTAACGAGTCATTCTAATTGGATATTACTAATCCAATATCTAATGAATTCTTTCATATGGTTCTAATGTGTCTTGTTCTCAAGCTCTGTAAACAAAAGCTCTGATACCAAATGAAGCGACCCGAACTTCCCCGGTCTCCGAAGAGATGAGAAAGAACGAATTACTGTGAGGACAAGACAAATCAGAACGCAGACAGAAGAACATTTCATTGCTTATTACAACAATTTCATCAGAATACAAGAATATACAGAGTATAAATGAATAAATTACATTTGATAAATATCAGAGATTACAATAAATTACATAGCAGCGGAAAATAATACAAAACACAACTGAAGGTGATATACGGATACAGAGCTTTTCAGATATCATTCCAGCTGTAAACCAGGATCCTGTGAATATAAATCTGCAAAACCAAAACTACTAGCTTCCCGTGTCGAAAATAGGGGCACCCAGAGTTTAGGTTAAAACAATAAACTCCAGGTCAGTTATGTGACTGGTGTGAGAACTAAAACAGTTATTAAAACTTTATTTTAAAAGAGAGTAATTCAAGGGACCACGCCGTATAACACGGAACGGGTTTCCTCCCAAGAATACCAGTGCATAGAAAAGACAACGCAATGCTATTTCGAAAAATGAAGCTATTATAAGACCCAGGTCCCATCACGCAATGCAACGCAAGCCGGAGGATAGGATTTTCCCTTATAATAGCCAAACATGCTTGGTACGATTAAAACAAATCATTTGATACTATAATAAGTGTATAGTGTCAAAACATTTTCAATCATATATATCAATCCTAGGCGGCATGGGTACCATCTATCATGTCGCTATACTAGGCTCTATAAATAAAACCGAAATACACGTATTGGAAATTGGATTTCCGTCATGAGTCGAGGCATGGGGCAAGCTCCTCTCCGCTTCGAGACACTCTAGCAAATGTCTCAAGACTACACACTCTGGGTAACCCTGGATCGGCTGGGCCGGTCCTCTCTTATGTTTGAGGATTGGCAATTCCTGAACACACGTTTCCCTGTCCTTACAGACCTATAATCGAGGCGCCTCATTCCAACAACCACAAAGGAGAAAAGTATATAAATGTCAGGGCTGGTAAGTCACTGACACCACCAAAGCTAGAAAGAAACGTCGTGTTCTCCCAGCGGTCCGTATCCCGTTTTTAACTCATACCGAGGTGTGAGGCTCGCGAATCCACGCTATACACAAAGCTATGCCACGTAGGCCATGCTTTAATCATCAACCACAAGACTTTGCTTTTCAACAGAAGCCTTGATCTATGCAACTCAGCGTGCCACATAGGCAATTCATGCCATGCGATTGATATCTATCGATATATAACCTCTAAGCTCGTACGTCTCAGAGAAGAGCGTTAAGCAAGAGAATAAATTCTCCGCCGCCAAACAGATATATATTTAACAGAAATCAATCAACACAGAATAAAATCCGATGTCAGACACACAATCCATTTACAAGTTCGTTCTGGGTTTGAACGAAACCGGAGGCACTTTCGTCGCATATCCATCGATCTCCAAGTACGTCTGGACGACAACCAACTGATTCCCTCATCTTGGGTGTACAGCCCAATCAAGATCATCAGTAATCACCCAAACGATGTGAAGACTTCCGGTCTTCAACCACCGTCTTCATCTTCGACATATCGTCGAATCGGTTATTCAGAATGGGTATAAACCCGGTCTTTCCGAACAACCCGCGTATATTAAAAACAAATGTTACACAAACACAACATACGCCTCATTCCAATTCAGAATATTCTTTTATTCACAAAATCACATTTTTAGGGAAAGGTTCCCATTAATTTTATCCAAGATAAATTCTTTAAAATTATCCTTTAACCTTCCTTTGGATGACATTTCAAACCAAATTATGGTTTTTTTTCAAACTAGTCGAGATTAGCGAACCACATCGAAGTAATTATTTATTTTATTTCCCAATCCCAACCTATTCATCCCATGAAGCAAAACTGGTAATACTCCATATCTAACACCATGGTGTTATCGGTAAAATTAATTACCATTTCACATTCAAATCTAATTAAAGATTTAACTATCGCTTTGGAGCAAAACTGATGATACTCCATTCTCGCTCACTTTCTCAATTTGATAATTTAGATTACAAATTCACATTTCAATCTAACTGCAGATTCATTAAAACTCCTTTTATTGGGTTAAAGAACTAATGTATTTTAAAAACACAGTTCACGACAAACCCAAATCACATTCTATTTATTGTCGGGTTAAAGAACAGGTGTTATTTAAAACACTGTTCACGATAAACCTACATCAATTCTATTTAAAACCCATTTCAAATCCAATTTATTTATTTAAAAATAAATGGGTTTTAATATTAGTTCAAAACTAGTTCATTTCGACAAAAATCTATTTTTATCTTTTCAAATATGAAGTTTTTCATCCCAATTTTTCCCAAATCATTCCTTATGATTTTACACAAATTATTACTATTTTTAATAATTTTATCAAGGCCCGTACAGTCGATTTCCAACAACGGCCATCGAACTGCACTTACAGCGACCTTTTCCAAATTTGATTTGGACATATCTCCAAATCCAACCGTTATATTTCAAATTTCTAATATTCGTTAGAAAGCTCTTTTCAATACGAACCCAACAGTTCCGGTTTTAGGAGAATCCGACGGTCAGATCTCCTGTAATGTCCGTTTGAAATAAATGGTCGAAATTCGCGAACTGCCACGGCACGGCGCGTTCTATTCAGGCCATTATATAATATATATAATATATATAATAAATATTTCATCAATTTCTATTTAAAACGAATTTTATAAATAGTTTTGAATTCGTTTCAAAAACAACTTCAACCTTTATTTCAAATTCAAATCAAAATTGAATTTTCTATTATAAATCCTTTTTACTTTCATTTCTATTTGATTTCAATTCAAATCGATTTTAATTCGATTCGAATTCATTTCGTTTTCTATTCAATTCAAATCAAATTGGTTTTCTATTCAATTCAAATCAAATTCGTTATATATTCAATTGAAATCAAATTCGTTATATATTCAATTGAAATCAAATTCGTTATATATTCAATTGAAATCAAATTCGTTATATATTCAATTGAAATCAAATTCGTTATATATTCAATTGAAATCAAATTCGTTATATATTCAATTGAAATCAAATTTGTTATATATTCAATTTAAATTCAATTCGTTATATATTCAATTGAAATCAAATTCGTTATATATTCAATTTAAATTCAATTCGTTTTCTATTCAATTGAATTCAATTCGAATTCAAATTATAAAAACGAATATAATCGATATAAATATCGTTCGCGTCAAAATAGCGCATCTCTAATCAACACGGCTTTATATATTTCAGTACTTCCATTATTCTATTCAACAAATGAATCTATATTTTCGTCAACACATGACTAATCTCAACGAATGAGTACTGTCCACGTGTGGCTATTTTGTTATTTAATATATTTTTATATGATAAAGATGTAAATTTTATTGTTAAAATATTTCGTTCAACACATGACTAATCTCAACGGATGAGTACAGTCAACACATGAACCTCTATTTTATAGTGATAAAGATATAAATTTTATTGTTAAAATCTTTCGTTCAACACATGACTAATCTCAACGGATGAGTACAATCAACACATGAACTCTTTTTTATAATATTCTTTATTTTCTAAATTGGAATGAGGCCCAATCAATTACCATATAAAGTTAATTACATGGATTCCATACAACACAGGTATATAATAGCAACGATAAATAATCAACCATCATCCAAAGTGCACTACACTGTATAAGCATCAAATATAGATATCTAACGCTTATAACAGCCTGTTGATCCATCGATCGACATATAATTAGATAATTGGGATTAGTATACCCAAATATCCTCCCAACACCCGTGTGGGGTTTCAAATCATCAAACACATATTTTTATTTGTGCAGTTGGGCGATGTGTAAAATTTATCGACCCAATCAATGTCCTTCAAAGAGGTGTACATAAACAAACCGTCTGGTTTGTAAATGAATATTTATTTATTCATATTCACGTTAAAAATAATATTTTTAACGATAAAACATTTTATTTCAACACATGAATTTTTATTCAGTTCATTTATCAAATAAAATGATATCTTTATTTTTTTTTCTAACTTGTTTTAGAAAATTTCGGCGGCATAACGGCACGATACTAGAAACGGGACAAGGCCTAGCCTTATCCCCGGTCTAGTGAAGGCCCACGCCATTCACACATCAATCAAATCCATTCCATTTCACCAAACAATTCAATTCAAACCAAATAATCTAACCAACTACACAACCAAACAAACAAGTCCATGGTCTGTGGACGATTGTATCGGGTGCTACTAAACACCGTCTGCATCCTAGTATATATATGTATAACTAGAAAAAGATATTAAAGAGTGAGAAATTCTCACAGATAGCTATCCCAACTTCACGACTCTTCTTTAATAGAAATCTTCATCGTCCTCGCCTTTTGTCACCTTCGTTGCCCGTATCCTCTACATATGTAAAATTCGAATTTTTACTTCGCTATTCAATATATAAAAATCGAATTTTTACTTTGCTATTCAATATATAAAAATCAAATTTTTACTTCGCTATTCAATATATAAAAATCGAATTTTTTACTTCTGCTATTCAATATATAAAAATCGAATTTTACAACGCTATTTTCTATATAAAGATTTCGCCCTTCTCCATTTCAAAAATCCAATCTTTTCCATTTAAAAAATCTAATCTTTTCTATTTTAAAAATCTAATCTTTTCTATTTTAAAATCTAATCTTTTCTATTTTAAAAATCTAATCTTTTCTATTTTAAAAATCTAATCTTTTCTATTTTAAAAATTTAATCTTTTCTATTTTAAAAATCTAATCTTTTCTATTTTAAAGTTATCGCCCTTTTCACTTTAAAGATTATATTTAAAAATCTCGTATTTCACATATAAAAATATCGCTTTTCATATATTAAAAATCAAATCTTTTCCTTTCCTACATATACAAGATCATGTTTTTAATCCTCTACATATGTAAAAATCAGATTTTTACAATGCTAATTACATATATAAACTAAAAACTGAATTTAAAAATAAATAAATAAAATCACCTTTTCCTTATAGTTTTTAAAGATCATATTTTTCCTAATACATTAAATCAGAAAAAGAAAGTAAAAAAAAAAACAAATTAAACACTTACAACGAATGGGGGAAAATGGCGTTGGTGGAGCTCGACTGGATGAAGGGGGGGTGCTGCGCGTCGATCGAAGAGGGAGGGTAGCTTGCGTCGGTCGAGGCAGGGGGGTAGCTTGCGTCGGTCGAGGCAGAGGGGGGGGGGGGGTGCGAACAGGGGGAGGGGGTCACGATGGGAGTGCGCCGCCACCTGGGGCACGACGGTGGGCGGCGCTGCCCTGGGGGGGGGGGGGGGGGCGCGATGGCGGTTCTTCCGCCTCCTTCCTCCCTCCATTTTTTTTTCTGTTGAAAACAATTAGAAGAAAACAGGGGGGGGGGGCTGAGTGATGTAAGGGGAGGGTTTTTATTTTTTTATTTTTTTTATTTAATTATTTTATTTTCCACCAAAAAGCAACTTTTGTTTTTGACCTCAAAACGAGACCAACCGCCTGTCGTCCATAGCTAAATTACCCCCATTCCGAACACAATGAGATATGTATCGTAAGCTGATTCGATCGTTTCGATCAGTTTCCGTCAAAATCAACATATACTTCTATATATTGAATTTGAACGCGCATTTCAATTTACCGGGGTCGCATACGAACACTATAAATCCCAGAAAAATATTTTCTAGCTTCGTATTGATGATACGGTCCTAATAAAACTAATTTCGTCGAATTCTGAGGCCGTTGGAAAAATGGTCATTTTCCAGTCGATTAAAATCAACTGAAACTGGTCAAACACGTTTTCCTTTGCCACGCTCACATATTGATTCGGAAAATTATGAAATTTGAAACCTAGCAATAATTTGACACTGCGGATCCAACAAAAGTGGTTTCGTCGAAATCCGGGGTCGTTTGCAAAATTCCCATTTTTAAGGGCCTGAATTCCATAGCGACTATTCAGAATTTTCAACTAGACATATCTTTTGATTCCCGCTATGAAATTTTGATTTTTCGTATTCGTTGGAAAGATATCATCCATTAGATCCTATTGTTTTTGGTTTCGGCAAAATCCGGTTTGTTTTGCACCCGGTACATTCAATTGAAGTTTGAAATCGAATTATCGAACTACCGCGCCATTTTCAATTCTATCTATAATTATATATAATTATTATATTCTAACGACGACGTATATAATATATACGTTATATTCTATTCAAAATAATTTCTCGTCGATATTATTTAAAATAATTCATTTTAAATATTCAAAATTCATTAAAATTGCCAAAATAAAAATTTTAAACTGGTTCAGAATTTCGGGTTGTTACATGGAAAGACTAAATCGAAACTGAAATCTTACCAAGCGAAGATTTCTTGATACGTCTTCCTAATGCTCTCCTCTGTCTCCAAGTACAGTCATTCTCATTCTCGCCCCACTGTACTTTGACTAATTTCTCCGCTTTCCTTCGAAGTTTCTTCGTATCGTTCCCAACAATATGCATAGGCTTTCGGTTCCCAACCGCCTCAGGTTCAACTTCAATATCATCCAGTTGATCAGGTGAAATAGTCACATCTGGGTTATGCACGAACTTCCTTAACTGGGAAACATGAAATACGTTGTGAACTCCTGCCATCTTCTCTGGTAATTCAACTTTGTATGCCAAATTCCCATTTTGCTCAAGAACTGGGAATGGACCAACAAATCTTGGTGCTAACTTGCCTCTCCTGCCAAATCGTATCATGCTCTTCAATGGAGAAATCTTGATAAACACCAAGTCGCCAATTGAGAATTTTAATTCCTTTCTCCTCTTATCAGCTTAACTCTTCTGCCTATCTTGGGCAGCCTTCATTCGCTGTTGGATAACCTTAATCTTATCCGAAGTTTCTCTTATCACATCGGGTCCAAGTACAAACTTCTCACCAGTTTCTACCCAACATGACGGTGAGTTGCACGGTCTTCCGTACAAAGCTTCAAATGGAGCCATACCGATACTGGATTGATAGCTATTATTACATGCAAACTCTACTAGATGCAAATGGTCATCCCATCATCCACCAAAATCCAGTACACAAGCTCACAAGAGGTCTTCTAACACTCGATTCACCCTCTCTGTCTGTCCGTCAGTTTGAGGATGATACGCGGTACTGAGATGTAATTCTGATCCTAACGCCTCTTGTAAGCTCTTCCAAAATCCACTAGTGAACAACGGATCTCGGTCACTCACAATGCCTTTAGGTATTCCATGAAATATCACTACCCACTTTATATACAGTTCAACTAACTTAGCTGTTGTCCTGTTCGATTTGACGGGTATAAATCTTGCACTCTTAGTCATTCGGTCCACAATCACCCAAATGCTATCATGGCCCAATCTAGTCCTTGGTAACCCATCAATGAAATCCATCGAGATTTGTTCTCATTTTCATTCTGGAACTTCTAATGGTTGTAACAAACTACTAGGCTTCATTTTCTTAGCTTTAACTAGCTGGCAATTCATGCATTTGGATATAAAATTTCCAACGTCTCTTTTCATTCCTTTCCAGTAGTAGGTCTACTTCATGTCTCGATACATCTTGTTGCCACCGGGGTGTATAGTCAGTTTTGAGTGATGACATTCTCTAAGCACTTCATCTCTCAATCCATTGAAATTGGGCATAACCAGTCTTCCATTCTTCCTAAGCCATCCATCTCGATCAAGCCCATACTTGTTCATCTCCTCGTCGATACCCATCTCTAACTTGGAGATGGTTTCCAATAGGTTAGGATTGTTCCTCTGACTGGAACCAATCCGCTCAATCAAAGTGGGTCTGATCGTCAAACTTGCTAACATTTCTGGATCCAATTCGCACTTTGGTCTGAAATCATACCCAGCGATGTACTCTAGTTGCTTCCATTCTAGAAACATAGCCCCTAAACCGGCATGTCTTCTACTCAATGCATCAGCTACCGCGTTGCTCTTTCCTGACGTATATGCGATGTCGAAATCATAGGAAGCTAAGAATTCTAACCATCTTTGCTGTCGGAAATTTAGATCATTCTGAGCGAAAAGATACTTTAACGATTTATGATCGGTAAACAACTCGAATCTTTGTCCCAAGAGATAATGTCTCCACATCTTCAACGCAATATGATCGCAGCTAATTCCAAGTCATGGGTAGGGTATCTTTTCTCATGCGGTTTCAGTTGCCGACTTGCACGACCCTACCTCCTTGCATCAATACAACACCTAGACCTGTGCCACATGCATCCGTATATACTGTCATCTCTTCATTCCCCTTAGGAATGACTAACACTGGTGCACATGTCAACTTGTCCTTTAGATTCTTGAATGCATTCTCGCACTTTTCGTCCCAGACAAAAGCTTGATTCTTCTGGGTCAACTGAGTCAACGGTGCTGCTATATTGGAGAAGTTTTGGATAAACTTACGATAATATCCAGTTAATCCCAAGAAACTTCTTATGTCTGTTGCATTCTTGGGCGTAGACCAATCTTGTACCGTAGCTACCTTCGCAGGATCCACGACAATACCATTCTCTGAAACAACATGGCCGAAGAATCTCATTTCTCTCCTCCAGAAGTGACACTTAGAAAACTTTTCTTTCAATTGGTGTTTTCTTAACACCTCCATCACTATTCTTAAATGTTCCTTATGTTCTTCCTCTGTCCTCGAATAGACCAAAATATCATCCACGAACACAAGGACAAACTTATTCAACTGATCTCTGAATACCCTATTCATAAGATCCACAAAGTATGCTAGGGCATTGGTCAGCCCGAATGGCATGACCAACCACTCATAAAATCCAGACGGCGTCTGAAATGCCGCTTTAGCTATACTCTCAGATATCCACTCTAAGCTGATGAAAACCTGTCGCGAGATCCAACTGAGAGAATACTCTCGCGCCACTCAACTGATCAAACAAATCATTTATCCGTTGTAGAAGATACTTATTCTTCCTCGTCACTTTATTCAACTCGCGGTAGTCTACACACAAATGAAGGGAACCATCCGCCTTGGTAGCAAACACAACTGGTGCTCCCCATTCAGAAACACTCCTTCTGATAAATCCCTTCTTCAAAAGATTGCTGACTTGCACCCCGAGCTCTCGCTGCTTCCCTGGTGGCATACGATGAAGTGGCATCACTATAGGTCTGGCATCTTTCACTAAATCACTATGGAACTGAATCTCTCGGTGTGGTGGAAGTCCGCTCACTTCCTCGAAAACGTCCGGATACTGGCCAACCACGGGCAAACCTGACAACTCACTATGCATAATGTCGAGGGAATTCATAAAACTAGCCATTACCCCATCACCGGGTAGACCACCAAACACTACCCTCTGCCCATCATCCGCTCTAGCTGTCACCAAAAAGCCCTCACAGTCTACCACCACCCTGTATCTTTGGAGCCAATCGACTCCCAAAATAATGCCAAACCCAGAAAAGCCCAAAACAAAGCAATCACAAACAAACATGCATTCATGACTCGATGGGACCACACTACGACAGATCATGCTAAGGTTAGTTGAACCACCAATCGGGTTCGTCACTACTAAAGGCCTATCGACAATCTCGGGCTCCAATCCCAACCTTCTACCAGGTCACTAGATATGAAAGAAATGGAAGCCCCGGTATCAAAAAAACTCTAAAAGGAACATCATAAACAGAAAGCATACCTTGAATAACGACATTCTTTCCCTTCCCCGCCGCAGTTGGGGCATTCGACGAAGAAGGAATAGCATTAAGGGCATATGCTTTCACCATCTGCTTTTATTTAGGGGGTTGCGGACACTTGTCCTTGTGATGTCCCACTTGGCCATAGTTGAAGCACTTCCTATCTGTTGGCTTGGCCCGACACTCTTTGGCATAGTGGCCCTTCTTACCACAGCTGAAGCACTCAACTTCTTGCTTATTCTTTTTCTTCTGTTCATCCTTAGTCTGATTCTGCTTTCTCTTATTCTGAGAACCATTCTTGCCTCCACCGCTTGCTTGCGGCTTTGGCTCCTCTGCAGACGTGGCCTCAGTCTTCAACTTAGGGTAAAGACTCTCTGACCTCAATGCTTTCCCCACAATCGATTCAAACGTATTATCGATGTGGTTAATAAGTCTTTCCCCCAAGTACCGATCCAAGCTAGTTATGAACTTCTCGTTCTTCTTCTCGGCAGTATCAATAAGAGATAACCCATACTTCGACAAAGTGTCGAATTCGGCAATATACTCCGAGACAGCTCTGCCATTCTGCTTGAGTTCCAAGAATTTCTTAAACAGCACTGACTTCTGAGCAGCTGGAATGAACTTATCACTAAAGCGAACCTTAAACTGCTCCCAAGTAATCTGATCCTCGGGAGTAGCTGCCTTTATAGCATTCCACCAATTCATTGCCCGTCCTTACAGTTGACGGGATGCTAACCTTCTCTTCATCACATCCTCGATACCCAAATCTTCGAAAATACACTCGCAGCTATCCAACCAATCGTGAACATCCGTAGCCGACTCCGTTCCGTGGAACGGCTTCCCACCAAGATTAGTATAATCCTTGTTCAGCTTGGCGAAATCGGCCCTAGGCGCCTGCACTATTGGACTACCACCAATACCAGCATTGGGAGCTGCCCTCTGAACATCTCTAAGCATCTCTCTCATGAGGTCAATAAACATCGTCCTCATGTCAGCAGCATTCCTATTATTGGCTCCTCTACTGGCACCTCTTGCGTATCAACTCATCGTTCAATCTGTAAAGAGAAAACGATTAACCATCTCCATAGTGGTTCTAGTGCAGTGCGACTTCATCCTTAACTATACTAATAGTATATATATAGCTTTCAAAAACCAAAATAATCACAAATACGCACTCTCATATACGTATATCTCTTCCTGGTGTCTTTCCCTAGGTTAACTACGCAACCTAGAGCTCTGATACCAAGTGTGACGGCCCGCCCTGCACCAGCCGGCATTTCCTCCGAAAGTGCGTTGTACACATGCCCGACTGGCACGGAACGGTCGCCAAAGAAAGGAAAGAAGAGAATGAACTAATAAAGAACCTGTAGAGTGTCTCACAACTCATGGAGGAAAATATAATAATAATAATATACTAAACATAAAACAGGTGAGATAGTGCATAAGCCGATAAGTAAAACCAACATCAACGTCAGAGCAGCGAAAATACAAATACAGCTTATTACAACTTTACAAATTACTGTCTCTAAACAAAAGAAATAAAGGAAGCGTACACTACTAATGCCCAAAGTAGTGACCAGCAGCGACACAGGGAGAATATCTATATGTATCATACGTGAAAGCATCCTGCTCGTCTCCGGATCAGCTACTCGTGCACACCCAGCTAACCTGTCTCTAGTCTGCTCGTGAGAGCACCCAGAGTAATAAGAAGAGACATAAAACTCTGGGTCATACAAAAAGTATGGTATGAGCGATAAGCAGCTAAACAAAACAATAACAGGTATACTAAAACATACCTGAACCTGCAACCAAAGAGTTAGCACTACATACCGTACAATACTCTAAGGTGCCACTGAACAAATGGTGTAAAGATAACGGGGGTGGGGGCGTGCATGTCATAATGATGGTAAACAAATGAAGCATAGCAACCATCCTCACATCTCTCACTCAGTGCGTAAAGTATACGATGTCTGCCACTGTCAATCACTAGACCCATCGAAGTAGTGACGTGTTCAACTTGTACAACTACTGCTACTACCAAGTTTACCACATGGAGTCATGACCAAACCTTTACAAATGACCCCACTTCATTGGTCTATAGCTCTTTAGTCGTACCTAGGCCACTGTGGCCCTGAATCCGTTCACATACTCCATACACATAGTGATTAAAAGTTACAGACATCGACAACCCCTTAGCACACATCCCGCAGCAAAGACCAACTCATGAGGTCGACTCATTGGTTCCAAACTGGATCCTGAGTACAAACTTCCCATTGGACTACCTTTGCATCTTGGGTTCTGGTCGTCACCTTCTTCTCCGGATCAGTCTCTATTTCATTACTTCACTTTGCTTCAAGTCGTGGTCATCAGCTCCTCGGTTCTGATCGTGAATCAGCCCCTATCGGTTCGGTTCGGTGCCCAAGTTCCACCGAGTTGTGCTCCCTCACCTGGGTCGGTTCGTAACAATGCTCCAGGCTCGTGCTCGTCACGTCAGGTGGAAGGCCCCCTGGTCGGATCGGGTCGGGCCTTCATTACCAATTCGGATCGGGGATTCTCAAATGCGAGCGGATCGGTCTTGGTCACCCCTAGCGGATCGGGTCGGGTCCCTCAAGCTTGTCCATGGTGCACCGATTCGAGTCGGAGTGGCACACGAGAGGCGAATCGGATCGGAAGCTCTTAGTGTGGGCAGTTCGGTTTGTGCTTCTGTCCGATCCCATCGGTTCGGGTACTTTCCTGCACTTTGTCCAGCAAGCTTTTTACGCCATTCGACGGCGTTTCCGACCAATCTAACACTTCTAGACAATCATAAATCATACCATACCTGTAATGACCCGGGATTTTGGCGATCTTGGTTATCCGATATACAACACATATTGAACATCCAAGGGTCGAAAATACTGGTCATAAATGAAAGAAATTAGAGGGTGAGGAAAGATAAGATAGAAACTTTTAAAAAAGAAGAAGAAGAAGAAGAAGAACACAATATCAGAGTAACACAAATCTCACAGCGGAACGAATAAATATATTTCATAACATGACTTTGAAATACAAATCTGTACTTGAATATACATATCATTATCAAAGTACAGCACTTACAACACAACAGAAATAAACTATAGCTATATGATCCTGAAGACTCCTGCTCCAAGCTCTTCCAGTATATTTGTAAATCCCGACTACTTGATTGCCCGTACAAATTTAGGCACCCAAGAGTTTAGGGAAACAAACAAATAAACTCCGGGTCAGTCATGTGACTGGTGTGAGTGAAACAGTTTAAAACAGTTCAAGCAGGTAATCGATATCTCATAAGACCACGCCGTATAACAGAACGGGTTTTTCCCTTATGAGAATCCAAATATCTTTATATCAAAAACCTTTTGATATTATAATAATGTCTATCAACACAATATAATAATCATCTAGTAGAAACACTTTCATCTCACGTTCTTCATATATAGTATACAATCAAAACCGCAAGCACGTATTGGGTAATGGATTTCCAACTATGACAAGGTATGGAACCACTTTCGCTAGTGTACCTCTAGAAAGGAATACACTGGGTTCAACAAGAACATCTTGCAACCCGGCCATACATGACCGACCACTCATTTCAGTTGAGTGTATCGAATGTATATCACCAACGGTTGGGATCAGCAATCGTTTCCCGAATGGGACAGCATCAACAATATATTTGTAGAAGTAAATGAAACTCTAGATCAGGTGATTATACACCCTACTTCGGTGCGACCGACTTAGCCATGCTGCCTGCCCGATTTCTGTCATTTTCCGGTTGATGAGGCTTGAGGTTACGCTTCATCATCACATCAGATTCACTTTGAATGCCACATCATCAAATCCATCCAATCATCGATTGACGTCCTCAACCATACATTATGTGTTAGCTAAAAGAAGTTTCCTTCTACGCTTCCACTCTTGGTACGGTTGGAGAAATCAATATACGTGATCGTCTGGAAATACTCTGTCAGACATCCGTCCATACAAGTCATCCAGGAATAGGATGAACCGAAGATACTATTCAGTACATCCATCTTAGGCACTATTATCTAAGACTTATACAATAGCCCTTGCACATTACTCCGTCTTCAATTATCTTTGGCATATATGATTCGCAATGCTTATGCCAATACAAAGTGTTTCTTTGGATAATAATCCAACCGGTCTCTCCATATTAACAACATTAAAGTGGTCAAAACTTCGATAGTCTGTGATTTAATCATTAAAGAAAAACAGGTGTGCAAACAACGATATTATTTCCAGGTGGAAATTCTATCGAATCAGCCATCATTTAACATTCATCTCCTTAATTCATTTTTCATCTCCTGATTCCCTATATTCAACATTTCTTATTTTCTAAATTTAGAAAATATATGTTATTACCATTGGAAAACATTTCTATTTCTTGTTTTCTATATCATAAAACATTTCTGGTTCTTATTTGGAAAACATTTCCAAAACTCCCACGTTTGGATTGAACAGATGTTTAGATAAACATCGCTATGCCAAATCAAACCATTTCCTTTAATTACTAAATTCACTTAACCATCCTTTACTGCCAAACCTTAACTATTCCTTAGTTAAAAACGAAGCCAATCAAGTTGGGGTAGAACTACCTCTCAGACCTTAACTAAACAACATTTCTAACTTTGAAATAGACAAAGTTCACTTTATATTTCTTTAACTAACTTTCTTACTTAACTCTCGTTCGAATAAATCTCTATTCGATAACTCCTCCCTTCGAATAACTATATTTGATAATCTCTCTTACAATTAACAAGATTCGAAAACCTTTCTTCGAATTAACTAAATTCGATTAACTCTATTTATTTAACCCTAATCGATTAACTCTTTTTATTTAACCTAATCGATTAACTCTTTTTACTTAACTCCTTTCGAATAACTAATTCGATAACTCCTTTCGATTAAACTATAATCGATAACTCCTTTCGAATAACTAATTCAATAACTCTTATGTGTTTAACTCTATTCGAATAACTAATTCGAATAACTCTTATTTATTTAACTGTATTCGAATAACTAATTCGATTTGCTTACTTTCGAATACTATATTCGATTAACTCCCTTCGAATAAACTATTCATTTATAAAGATTTACTTTTAGTAACGGTTCTTCACTTTACAAATGATTTCCTTTTTAGTAACGTTTTTCTTTTTATAACGGTTTCCTTTTTATAACATCCTATTCAGTTATAAACAAATTTCTTTTTAATAACATCCTATTCAGTTATAAACAAATTTCCTTTTTATAACTCTATTTATTTTCTAAATATTTCCAATCAATTCTATTTGTTAATGATTTACAAATATTTCCTTTTCTATTATTCTATTTGCAAACGGTTTGCAAATATTTCCTTTTCAAATCTATTCTCTGATTTTATAATTTCCCTTTTCTAAATATCTCCTATTTATAAATATTACAATTTATAAATATTTCTTATTTATAAATATTCCATTTATAAATATTTTATTTTCAAATATCACTTTGAAAATATTCCCTTATCAACATTTCGGTATGTTATGATATTCAACATATCAAATCACGATGACCAGTATCGTTCAAAACACATATAATCGACAACAGATTATATATCACATCATATATCACAATATATGAAAAACAGTAAAATATATGTTGAGGAATCCAGTTGGATTCCTCCAACCAGTTTCCCTACATCACAGATGTTAAACAATATAGATAACATCACTTTCAGTTCCATATGATATATTCTGTTAAACAGAATCAATATAGAAATTCAACTAACTGACTAGTAGTTCAATCAAACAATCAACACACAGTCAATCAACCAACATTTAACAGTTCTAAAAATACAACATGAAATTATAAACTGTTCAGAGTTAGTGAGATTTACTCACTTTGGCAGTTCATCGTTAAAGAACGATAAACTGTTTTTTGATTTGAATCAAACAATTTATTTCTCCATACATTCAAACAAGCTCGAATCCATTCCCAGTCAGTTCCACGATGTAGCCACCATCCATACGATCCCAACGGATCTTGTTTCGCTCAATTCTGATAACGTACGGTCAAGTTATGATTTAAACAAGTTAATACAATTTTATTTAAATAAAACATGGGTATTTACTTTCAACGGGCCTTATCCTTTCTTTTACCTTCTGGCCCACTACCATATAATACCAACCCGTATTGATCCTCCTTTCTCCCCTAATCCACAAATCTTGATTCCAGAAATGCTTCCCCTTTTGACCCCGTTTGACCGACTATCGCCACCACCACCTCGGCCATCAAACCACGCCACCGTCTTCACCCAATCACTCAGCGTTCCACCCTCGATCCGACCCTTACAGTCACATCCAACTCGAATCACCTCAGCTCCTAGCAACCTGAAACCGTCGGCCTCACAACCTGATGTCGGATTTTCAAAACAAAACCGAAGGCCCTCCAAATCCCTTCATCTGATACGTCTCCTCCCCCGAAGTGCTGCGCCCTTGCTGTAGGACTGCCTTGCTGTACAAGACGTTGGTGAACCCCAACCCAAGGTCCACTGTTATAACGTCGAATGCCAGAAAATGCCACCGAACTTGATGGAAATTGTATGGGTTTGAAGCCCGTGTCTTCAGGGTTTTAAGGATATATGTTTTGGGATTTTTAACTTTTTGTTTGAATTCAAATTTTTTTTGAAAGGTGAGGATATTAGATTTCCTGAAGAAGATAGGCGGAAATGGTTTTGAGCTGAGAATGAAGGAAATATGTTTAGGAGTTTGTTAAGGATTATTTATAGGATATTAATTTGGTTTGTATAGGTTTGCTTCTTCCACATCTATCGGTTTGAAACCACACAGAACTGGTGGTTGAAACAAATCAAGTTGTGGACTTTTTATGTTCACATATTTTCATTTTATATTTATTTTATAGTCGATCGTTGCTTGTACTTGTCTTCTAAAAATTCGTATGATCACACACGACACCCAAAAATCATGAAAATTGACATACAACTAGAGTTCGACATTTCAGTCCCAAGGAAACTGGTTTCGTCGAATTCCGACCTCGTATGCTCACATAGTGTATTTTTAACTTTTAGAATATCACTATTTTTCACCTTAAAAATCGGTACGGCCACGTAGTGACTCTAAAAATCACGAAACTGGGAATCTAACAATAATTTGACATTGCGGATCCAACAAAATTAGTTTTGTCGAATTTTGAGGTCGTTTGCAAAACTGGTTATTTTTAAATCCATAAATAACCTTTTTAAGTATATAAATATATGTAAAAAAAATTAAATTAAATATTTATAAATAAATATTATCGTATATATTCACAGTGGGATACCATACAGCTCTAGAATATTTCTATATGGATTTCTAGCTTGATAATTCAAATCCCGATTAAATCGATATGCGATTTATAATGAAATTCCTTTTTAAAATATAAATAATTCCTTTATAAATTATAAAGGAATTCCATAGCGACTTTTCTAAAATTTGATTTGGACATAAATCAAAATCTACACGATGAAATCTCGATTTTTCTCTTCTACTAGAAAAATATACTCCACCAGCTCCACACGTTTCTTGTTTCACAGAAATCCGGCTTAAAACGAATCCTTACATTCAGTTGAAGTTCGAATCGCCAATTTACGAACTGCAGCGCCATTTCGAACTCGATTTTAATTGTATTATAACTCTATGTTCAAACTGTCGTTTATATAATATATTCGTTATTCAAATTCAATTCCAAGCTGAATTAAATATCACAGATGATCCAGTTCACACCATATCGTAATTTCAGCCAATTCTGATTATTTCAGAATTAAATATATTATTTAATTATTATTTTAATTAAATATTCACCATTATTTAATTCCACGACCATTTAATTCACTATATCACTATTTATATAATTAAATAAATTAATTATAATACCTCTGCCAATGCGGGTCATTACATTCTTCCCCACTTAAAATAATTTCGTCCTCGAAATTGCTAAGGTAGAGAACGACCCTATCGACTGGTTAGAACATATTTGTTCACTTTTTATATTCAGTTTCAACTGAACCAATTTAATTTCAATTAAATATTAATTAATTCTTGTCAACGAAAATTTTCAAAAAATCCTGTAAATTTTCTAACGCCTTAACTCTTCGAAAAATTTCGCCCGCACCTCCTTTGTACTGGTCAATACGTCAAACTCCAACTCGCCTCTCTGGTCCATCTCCATCCCAAAAGAAAATCAAACGGCCAAGCGGCTTGCCAATTCGGCTCATGAATCTTATATCCAATAGAAATATAAACTTGTACCTTTTGTCGGCATATCAACTCTATCACTTCCATATGCTATCAACTCAGCATATACCAATCAATTACCAATCTGCTTTTATCCACAACACCACCATTCGCTTATATCCGAGCCAAATATCATTTTAACTCGAGTTTCTTCTCGATTCCCAACTCTTAACATGATTATCCCATTACACTTCAAATTTTAATCTCACAATCCAATTTGTCTTGATCTTATTCTAATTCAACCTCAATTACCACTTTACTGGCTTTACTTTAATTCAAATTTGCTTTCACAAATTTCTGTTAAATTTGTTTTTAATTCAAACAGTCTTCCCCTGGGAGTTTTTAAACAGTTTACTCTTTTCAAAAATCAAATTTTCCTTTTGAACTTGTCACTGAGCCCTTAATTAACATTCCGTTAGTTAATTCACTTCTTTATTTCTTTGTCAATATTTGTTAACCAGATATTTTCAATAACCATATTGGCCTTTTATGTTATTTGGAAAGCATTTCCGAGTATCGCCTTCCTTTATTTTCTAAACTTTAGAAAATATATGATATTTATAATTGGAAAATATTTCAATTACTTATCTCTTTTTCCGATCTCGTTTATTTCTATACTTAGGAAATATTCTTTATTATATTTCCAAGCTTACACTTATTTGGGTTAAAACGGATGTTGTGTAAAACATCGTTACGACAACCCAAATACTATATTTAACTGACTCTTATTCAACATTGATCTTCGAGCCTGAAATCTTACTATTTATTTGTTAATAATAAAATCAATCAAGTTGGGGTACAACTACCTCTCAAACCTTGATTGAATAACATTACAACGTCAAAACAGATAAGACTACTTACTCGAATAATCAATACCGTACAACTACTTATTCACTTTTAGACACGTATACACTTCCTCGTTCTATTCTTACTAGATTTTATTCTTAGTCTTCCTTTTTGATTTTACTATTCTATTTCTCTGTTCGTTTCCTTATTGACTTCTATATATATATATATATCGATACGTTGATGTCTAACTATAAATTATCTTAGAAATAATCTAACCCCTTAAATTCCCAGAAAAATTCGCCATAACCTCCTTTGTACTAGGAGCATCGCGATATTTCAAATAGCCTCCCATGGCCCTCACCAATCCAAAAGAAAAAAAAAAACAAAGCGGCTAGCCGATTCGGCGCATAAAATCTCATATATGAATTAAATACAGACCTTTTCGTCGAGCATTCTATTTATATATCTTCATACCTTATTCATACCTATCTCATGTATATTTATACCTGCCCAATCTATTTTAACTATACCTGATCGTTTTAACTCAATTCGTTAATTAATTTGTCAATTAACTCTTTAGTCTATTTCACTTTTATATTTGAACATGACATGTTAAAATATATTTTAACTTGCTTATTAACTAATTTGAATCCAAATTTCAAATTTAAGTTCTATATTTGATTTGGAATATCCATTTACAAATCCAATTCACCTTTCAAAGTTCAACTTCAAATTCAAAACTCGATTAACTAATTCCTCTTCGACTTAGCTAATTCTATTCAATTTCTATTCAAATTTTATTCAAATTCTATATATTCAAATTCTATATATCAAATTCTATTCAAATTCTATTCAAATTCTATAGTTTAAATTCCATTTGAATTCTATATTCAAATTCCATTTGAATTTCTATATTCAAATTCCATTTCACTTTCGATATTCAAATCCTATATTTGAATTCCTTTATATTTTCTATATTCAAATTCTATATTTGAATTCCATTTGAATTCTATATTCAAATTCCATTTGAATTTCTATATCCAAATTCAATATATTCAAACTTTCTTTATTCATTCTTTATTATAGATCCCATTTTGAAATTCAACACAAGTTGTCTTTCCCAAAACAAATTCAAAATAGTATCTCTGGTAGTCATTCGTCACTTACAACTCGAAAATGAATACTGATGATGTAGCTGTCATCATCAGAATCTATTTTCCAGCGATCGAAGTGAGTTCAATACTATAAAACCATTTCTAGACATTTCCACTTTGAAATTCATTTCAATATATAATTCACACGGCTTGTAAAACAATTTAAAATCTCCTAGGATCTTAAATTTTCCTTATTTTTAATCCAAATCCATTTACAAACACTTATCCAATTCTCTAGAGTTTTAATTCAAAATCTGGTTTAAATTCAGATTTAACTCATCTGATTCCATGTATTTCACTTATATGAATTCTAATTGGTTATTCACATAACCATTTTACTTATAATCTTACTCGATTATAATAACAATTAATATATCCAATATATATCAAAATATACGTTGGGTAAACTATTTTCATTTACCCTCTTTTCAAAACATACCATGACGGTTCATCGTGTTCAAGTGTTTATCAACTCCTACCGATACAGTGGATCAAACTGATCGACCAGAACCCATAAACAACTCAACCAATAAATCTCCACAATATAAAACAATTTTTATATCAATAACAAATACTTTCACTCATGTATATACACTCAACTCAACCTAGGGTATTACTAACCCTATCTCTACCAAGTCACGCCACAAAGCCAAGGTAATTCACTTAACTTAAGCTCTGATACCAACTGTAATGACCCGGTATTTTGGCAATCTTAGTTATCCGATATACAACACATATCGAACATCCAAGGGTCGAAAATACCGGTTATAAATGAAAGAAATTAGAGGGTGGGGAAAGATAAGATATAAACTAATAGAAAAGAAGAAGAAAAAGAAGAAGAAGAACACAATATCAGAGTAACACGAATCTCACAGCGGAACGAATAAATATATTTCATAACATAACTTTGAAATACAAATTTGTACTTGAATATGCATATCATTATCAAAGTACGACATTTACAACACAACGGAAATAAACTATAGCTATATGATCCTGAAGCCTCCTGCTCCAAGCTCTTCCAGTATATTTGTAAATCCTGACTACTTGACTGCCCGTACAAATTTAGGCACCCAAGAGTTTAGGGAAACAAAAAAATAAACTCCAGTCAGTCATGGGACTGGTGTGAGTAAAACAGTTTAAAACAGTTCAAGCAGATAATCG
Organism: Allium sativum; assembly: GCA_030737875.1. NCBI lineage: Eukaryota > Viridiplantae > Streptophyta > Magnoliopsida > Asparagales > Amaryllidaceae > Allium > Allium sativum. Next base: position 531,804,672 of record CM060923.1, on the reverse strand, counting down.
ATATCTCATAAGACCATGTCGTATAACGGAACGGGTTTTTCCCTTATGATAATCCAAATATCTTTATATCAAAAACCTTTTGATATTATAATAATGTCTATCAACACAATATAATAATCATCTAGCAGAAACGCTTTCATCTCACGTTCTACATATATAGTATACAATCAAAACCGCAAGCACGTATTGGGTAATGGATTTCCAACTATGACAAGGTATGGAACCACCTTTCGCTAGTGTACCTCTAGAAAGGAATACACTGGGTTCAACAAGAACATCTTGCAAACCGGCCACACTTGACCGACCACTCATTTCGCTTGAGTGTATCGAATGTATATCACCAATGGCTGGGATCAGCAACCGCTTCCAGAATGGGACAGCATCAACAATAGATTTTTGGAAGTAAATGAAACTCTAGATCAGGTGATTATACACCCAACTTCGGTGCGACCGACTTAGCCATGCTGCCTGCCCGATTTCTGTCATTTACCGGTGGATGAGGCTTGAGGTTACGCTTCATCATCACATCAGATTCACTTTGAATGCCACATCATCAAATCCATCCAATCACTGATTGACGTCCTCAACAATACATTATGTGTTAGCTAAAAGAAGTTTCCTTCTCCGCTTCCACTCTTGGTACGGTTGGAGAAATCAATATACGTGATCGTCTGGAAATACTCTGTCATACATCCGTCCATATAAGTCATCCAGGAACAGGATGGACCGAAGGTACTATTCAGTACATCCATCCTAGGCACTATTATCTAAGACTTATACAATAGCCCTTGCACTTTACTCCGTCTTCAATTATCTTTGGCATATATGATTCGCAACGCTTATGCCAATACAGAGTGGTTCTTTAGATAATAATCCAACCGGTCTCTCCATATTAACAACGTTAAAATGGTCAAAACTTCGATAGTCTGTGATTTAACCATCAAAGAAAAATAGGTGTGCAAACAACGATATTATTTCCAGGTGAAAATTCTATCGAATCAACCATCATTTAACATTCATCTCCTTAGTTCATTTTTCATCTCTTGTTTCCCTATATTCAACATTTCTTATTTTCTAAATTTAGAAAATATATGTTATTACCATTGGAAAACATTTCCATTTCTTGTTTTCTATATCAGAAAACATTTTTGGTTCTTAGTTGGAAAACATTTCCAAAACTCCTACGTTTGGATTAAACAGATGTTTAGATAAACATCGCTATGCCAACTCAAACCATTTCCTTTAATTACTAAATTCACTTAACCATCCTTTACTGCCGAACCGTAACTATTCCTTAGTCAAAAACGAAGCCAATCAAGTTGGGGTAGAACTACCTCTCAGACCTTAACTGAACAACATTTCTAACTTTGAAATAGGCAAAGTTCACTTTATATTTCTTTAACTTTCTTACTTAAATCTCGTTCGAATAAATCTCTATTCGATAACTCCTCCCTTCAAATAACTATATTTGATAATCTCTCTTACAATTAACTAGATTCGAAAACCTTTCTTCGAATTGATTAAATTCGATTAACTCTATTTATTTAACCCTAATCGATTAACTCTTTTTATTTAACCCTAATCGATTAACTCTTTTTTACTTAACTCCTTACTTAACTCCTTTCGAATAACTAATTCGATAACTCCTTTCGAATAACTAATTCAATAACTCTTATGTGTTTAACTCTATTCGAATAACTAATTCGAATAACTCTTATTTATTTAACTCTATTCGAATAACTAATTCTATTTTCTTACTTTCGAATACTATATTCGATTAACTCCCTTCGAATAAACTATTCATTTATAAAGATTTACTTTTAGTAACGGTTCTTCACTTTACAAATGATTTCCTTTTTAGTAACGTTTTTCTTTTTATAACGGTTTCCTTTTTATAACATCCTATTCAGTTATAAATAAATTTCCTTTGAATAACATCCTATTCAGTTATAAACAAATTTCCTTTTTATAACTCTATTTATTTTCTAAATATTTCCTATCAATTCTATTTTTAAATGATTTACAAATATTTCCTTTTCTATTATTCTATTTGCAAATAGTTTGCAAATGTTTCCTTTTCAAATCAATTCTTTGATTTTATAATTTCCCTTTTCTAAATATCTCCTATTTGTAAATATTCCAATTTATAAATATTTCTTATTTATAAATATTCCATTTATAAATATTTTATTTTCAAATGTCACTTTGAAAATATTCCCTTATCAACATTTCGGTATGTTATGGTATTCAACATATCAAATCACGATGACCAATATCGTTCAAAACACATATAATCGACAACAAATTATATATCACAATATATGAAAAACAGTAAAATAAATGTTGAGGAATCCTCCAACCTGTTTCCCTGCATCACAGATGTTAAACAATATAGATAACATCACTTTCAGTTCCATATGATATATTCTGTTAAACAGAATCAATATAGAAATTCAACTAACTGACTAGCAGTTCAATCAAACAGTCAACACACAGTCAATCAACCAACATTTAACAGTTCTAAAAATACAACATGAAATTATAAACTGTTCAGAGTTAGTGAGATTGAGTCATTTTGGCAGTTCTTCGTTAAAGAACGATAAACTGTTGTTTGATTTGAATCAAACAGTTTATTTCGCCATACATTCAAACGAGCTCGAATCAATTCCCCAACAGTTCCACTGTGTAGACATCATCCATACGATCCCAACGGATCTTGTTTCGCCCAATTCTGATAAAGTACGGTCAAGTTATGATTTAAACAAGTTAATACAATTTTATTTAAATAAAACATGGGTATTTACTTTCAATGGGCCTTATCGTTTCTTTTACCTTCCGGCCCACTACCATATAATACCAACCCGTATTGATCCTCCTTTCTCCCCCAATCCACAAATCTCGATTCTAGACATGCTTCCCCTTTTGACCCCGTTTGACCGACTATCGCCACCACCACCTCGGCCATCAAACCACGCCACCGTCTTCACCCAATCACTCAGTGTTCCACCCTCGATCCGACCCTTACAGTCACATCCAACTCGAATCCCCTCAACTCCTAGCAACCTGAAACCGTCGGCCTTTCAACCTGATGTACGATTTTCAAAACAAAACCGAAGGCCCTCCAAATCCCCTCATATGATGCGTCTCCTCCCCCGAAGTGTTGCGCCGTTGCTGTCGGACTGCCTTGCTGTACACGACATTGGTGAACCCCAACCCTAGGTCCACTGTTATAACGTCGAATGCCAGAAAATGCCACCGAACTTGATGGAAATTGTATGGGTTTGAAGCCCGTGTCTTCAGGGTTTTAAGGATATATGTTTTGGGATTTTTAACTTTTTGTTTGAATTCTAAAGATTTTTGAAAGTTGACGATATTAGTTTTCCTGAAGAAGATAGGCGGAAATGGTTTTGAGCTGAGAATGAAGGAAATAGGATTAGGAGTTAGTTAAGGATTATTTATAGGATATTAATTTGGTTTGTATGGGTTTGCTTCTTCCACATCTATCGGTTTTAAACCACATAGAACTGGTGGTTGAAACAAATCAAGGTGTGGCCTTTTTATGTTCACACATTTTGATTTTATATTTATTTTATAGTCGATCGTTGCTTGTACTTTTCTTCTAAAAATTCGTATGATCACACACTACACCCAAAAATCATGAAAATTGACATACAACTAGAGCTCGAAATTTCGGTCCCAACGAAACTGGGAATCTAACAATAATTTGACATTGCGGATCCAACAAAATTAGTTTCGTCGAATTTTGAGGTCGTTTGCAAAACTGGTTATTTTTAAAGCCCTAAATAACCTTTTTAAATATATAAATATATTTAAAAACAATTAAATTAAACATTTATAAATAAATATTATCGTATATATTCACAGTGGGATACCATACACCTCTAGAATATTTCTATATGGATTTCTAGCTTGATATTTCAAATCCCGATTAAATCGATACGCGATTTATAATGAAATTCCTTTTTAAAACATAAATAATTACTTTATAAATTATAAAGGAATTCCATAGCGACTTTTCTAAAATTTGATTTGGACATAAATCAAAATCTACACGACGAAATCTCGATTTTTCTCTTCCACTAGAAAAATATACTCCACCAGCTCCACACATTTCTTGTTTCACAGAAATCCGGCTTAAAACGAATCATGCACATTCAGTTGAAGTTCGAATAGCCAATTTACGAATTGCAGCGTCATTTCGAACTCGATTTTAATTATATTATAACTCTACATTCAAACTGTCGTTTATATAATATATTCTTTATTCAAATTCAATTCCAAGCTGAATTAAATATCACAGATGATCCCGTTCACATCATATCGTCATTTCAGGCAATTCTGATTATTTCAGAATTAAATATATTATTTAATTATTATTTTAATTAAATATTCACCATTATTTAATTCCACGACCATTTAATTCACTATATCACTATTTATATAATTAAATAATTTAATTATAATATCTTTGCCAATGCGGGTCATTACAATACCATCATAGAAACATGTATGATCATCCATAAACAACAATCATAGCATGTAAAATGGATCAAACATACCCAAAACCCCATATTTTCCCTTAAACATGTTTAGGCAAAACTAATGATATGATTAGTAAAACCTAGCCAAATCAAACCAAATTTCTAACAGAGGTCTAAAACATTATTTTCAAATTTATAAATATTTTCCCAGAATTTATTAGTGTATAAATTCGCTAATCAACACTAATTACCCTTAATCATAATTAGTGAGGAACTATGCAAATCACTCACCTTGGCCACAAATGAACTTTAGATATGAAATAATCTACTGTTATGGCGCTGTTCCCAATGCAACACAGCAGCTCTAACCTTGCTTTGGCGCTATTCCTCCTTAATTTGATGTAGTTTAAGCCAAAACTTGATTAAGAAGTGATTAGAGGTGTTTTTAGATGTTGGAGGCCATTGTTAGGTTGAAGAGAGGGTTTGTGGAGGCTGGAAAATGGGTGAAAAACTGAAATCCTATCCCTAGCAACCCTTAAATACCTCTAATCCCGAAATCCCCCATTGGGCCTAGCTGTTAATCACCCGGTAAAGTCCAATTAAGCTATTTTTCACCATCTAAAACTTGTTTCATCCATATCTCCCAAACGGTGAGTTCGTTTGGCTAATATGAACACTCTACGGAATTATAAACCATCATCCGGAGCCAATGGAAGTGGTTTCAGGTCAAAATTCTTTTCCAATCAAAAGTTATGGCCAAAACAAGATTAGCTAGGGGCAAAACGGTCATTTAAAAATCGGGAAAAATCATGAACATGGGAAATGGCCTCAATAGTCGTCTCCCAAAGTTACATGACCATACGACTTCTTATGTGAAAGAAATAAATATTCTACGATCCTACGATGCGTAGAATGCGGGTCGTTACACTATAGCACAGTTTCCTTGAGGAAGTGGAACCAACTCCCAAGTTCGGTTCTTCATAAGTGATTGCATCTCTTCCTCCATGGCGCAAATCCACTTCGAGCTCTCTCTCGACTCTATGACGTCATCAAGGTCCATCGGCTCATCTTGGACAACATTGAGAGCATAGTCCAAATGATCACAAAAGCTAAGGTAGTTCCAATCACCGTATCTTTCGGGAGGCCTTATTGCACGTCGACCAACCCGAGTAGCAATACTATCACCCAAACCCCTTTCGGCTCCACCTTGAGTCGAAACTTCTCTAGTATCATGTACATCACCAACATCACTAGAGGAACCATGTGGACTATGTGATGTTTCATCAACCGCTTCAACCCCACGGCTTCTTCAACTCTACTGCCACTTGGACGGAATGTGGGAATGACTTCCTTCTCCTTTGACTCACCATGAAACAAATCCGGAACATCCGATGAGCTCTCATTCACCTTAAATAAAGCCGACTAATCAAAAGTGACATGACGAGAATTAACAATCTTCTTCGTTTCCGGATTCCAAATCCGATAGACTTTCACGCCATCCGTGAAACCAAGCAAGACCCCTTTGAATGATCTAGCTCCAAGCTTATCATTCCCCGAATCATGCACATAAACCGAGATACCAAACACATGAAGATATCTCAAGTCGACACTCTTCTCTTTCCACACTTCCTCCGGAATTTTGTTGCCAACGGCCGAGCACAGAATTCGATTCACAATATGCATCGCGGTTGACAAAGCTTCGACCCAAAATCCCATAGACAAACTCAATGTCAATCTCAAGCATCGAGCTTTATCAAGTAGTGTTCGATTCATTCTCTCCGCTACTCCATTAGATTGCGGATATCCCGGTGTAGTAAAATGTCTACGGATTCCGTGATGCTTACAATACTCCAAGAATTCCCGGGAAACATATTCGCCGCCATTGTCGGTCCTTAACACCTTCGAAGTCTTACCACTCTCATTCTCAACAAGAGCCTTCCAAAGTTTGAACTTAGCAAATGCCTTCGACTTGGCCTTCATTACATACACCCATACCTTTCGAGACAAATCATCAATGAAAGAAATATAATACCTTGCTCCTCCCAAAAAAGCAACCAGTGTCGGTCCCCAAACATCCGAATGAACATCCTCAAGAACCTCCTTTGAGTCATGCTTGCCTTCATTGAATGATACCCTTGTTTGCTTCCCCATGACACATTCCTCACAAAACTCAAGTTTGTTGAAACTCTCACCCTCGATCATCTCCCGCTTCCGAAGAATATCTAAACTCCTCTCCGAAACATGACCCAATCTAAATTCCACAAACATGTCGCATCCAAGCCGCGAGAACTATCAACACCCACACAAGTCTCACCTCCTATGGTCACACCTTGAAGCAAATATATAACATTAGTCCTAGCACCCTTCATAACCACAAGTTCTCCCTTCGAAACCCTTAAGCAATCCTTCTCGATCATGATCTTGCTTCATAGAGAATCCAATTGCCCCAAAAATATAAGCGACTTTCTAAGTCCCGGAACATAGCTAACATTGGTGAGCGTGTGAACAACTCCATCAAACATCCTTATTTGCACGGAGCCACTAACCATCGACTTGCAAATAGCACCATTTCCTATAGCAATTGCATTTCCCTCTTTGACCTCAAAGGATGAAAAGCAATTTCTATTTGGCGTCATATGATATGATGCACCCGAATCAAGTACCCATTCGTTACCCGAAACACCCGTTGCTACCGCCGTCAACGCATTCTCATCTATCTCACAATCCCCACTCTCCACCGCCACGGATGAAGACGCTACTTCCTTCTTATTTTGTCCGGACATTCATTCTTCCAATGTCCCGGTTTCTTACAAATAAAGCAATTGCCAATTCTCACTTTCGATTTACCTCTTCCACCGGGTTTTCTTGATTTAGAACGCCCTCGGTTTCCTTTCTTCGCATTCATTTGTTTCTCCACAAACAACCCGTGACTACTACTAGCTCCACTACTACCCTCACTCATCTCCTTCATTTGATCTCTCAACTTCTCACTAAGACCCGTCTTGACATCATCTAGTGAAACACCAGACCTTCGTTAAGGTCACTCACAGAGGGAATGCCTTAACTTTGGTGGAGCATTTTAGGTAAAAGATGCAGATAAATTACAAGACAGACAAATAAAGCAGCGGAAAATAAAGTTATTTTATAAACAATATGGTTCAGTCAAGCTTTTACAACAATTGTCTCAATCATACTTAAAAGTAATACACAGAACTTTTGTCATGATCTAAAAATTTCCAAATATAAAAGAAGCATAAAAACAACAATGATATTCCCCAATAAAGCATGAACCAGCCACCGCAGCGGAAGAGAGAGTCCAAAGCAATACATCAACCATCTTCGAGCTTGGATAGAAAACTGAGCTAAGCGGTAACATTTCCTCCCAGTGAACCTGGCCCGGGGGGAGGGGGGAGGGGAAAGGGAAGAAAAGAGGCGAAACAAAACTAGGTCAGACATAAGTCTGGTAAGTCCAGTGACTTTCAGCATATAAACAGGCAAAAGCATCATGGCATGAATAAAATGAATATAAGACAATACCGTGATAACAGGGATAACAAGATAACATAGGATGGGCATAAGGTATGATAAGGCAAGATAAACTGAATGCGCTTCTACTCTTTCTCTGTTTCACTACTACTTTGTTATTCTGATTTCTATATCTACCTCTGCACCACCTAACCAGTGTTTCAACTAGTAATCTGTATAAAATGATAACGTTATTCCAATTCCTGTAACTGTGGTAGCCTTCAGGTGTACATCTATCATGAGGATTCCATCTCAATCTGCCTAATTGCCATGAACATGTTAGATCTACCCTTACTACCCTATCGATTGACTCCTTACTTGCATTAATGTTCCATGTGTCTGTATCAATCGGCCCTCTCTTGCGTGTAGATACCGTGTGCTGGTCCCACCATAAGGTGTATCAATCCTTATGATAGCGACCCGACCCAATTCAAGATGCACAGTGTATAACTACTGGTACTCAGTGCCTGCTTTTTCCCACTCCGGAGTACGTGCACGCCCGTAAACCGTCGGAACCTACACTGATGTACCCCCGGCCGTTGTTTTGACTACTTTTAATCAGCCCAGTAATCATGCCCCACCCTGCCTAGTTTCAGGGCACCATGATACATTTATGTGGGTTACTGCTGAAATGGGTCCCCGTTACCATGGTTTCCTGCCGGTTAAGTTTGTGGGCCTATATATACAAATATTACCCACCTACATGAGATGTACGTAATCCTCCCACCGATTCTAGCATGTTTTCTTAACGGCTAAGTTTGTGGGCCTATATGTATTTATATTACCCACCTACACGAGATGTACTTAACCCTCCCATCGATTCTGGCATGTTTTAATGGTTAAGTTTGTGGGCCTATATGTACTAATATTACCCACCAACCCGATATGTACTTAACCCTCCCACATATTATGTCATATTGGTTAAGTGTTGTCCATTCATGTTAACTTAACCCACCCATTCATCATGACATGTTGGTTAAGTGTTTCTTATTAACTTAACCCCATTCGTTCATCAAGTTATGTTGGTCAAGTGTTTCTTGTTAACTTAACCCCACGTGTTCATCATGTTGTATTGGTTAAGTATTTTCAATTAACTCAAGTTAACTTAACCTACTTACTTGTCATATTACTTTGGTTAAGTGTTGCCTTCTTATGTCAACTTCACCCTACCACAAATCAAGTTATATTGGTTATGTGTTTCCCTCTTGTTTAACTTAACCTTACCACAAAACAAGTTATATTGGTTGAGTGTTTCTTATTACTTAACCCTACCCATTCATCATGCTATACTGGTTAGGTGTTTCCTATTAACTTAACCCTAGTCATTCGTGTTATATTTGTTAAGTGTTCCTGTGAACTTAACCCTAGCCATTCATGTTGTTCATTAGCATTAATTGATTTATTAATGCACCAAACCCTCACATTAGATATGTATTGTTGTGGTTACTGGATGTGTTAGCCGATTCCGACCGGTTCCGGGTGGTTCCGGGCAGTTTTACACCACAACTCAATCTAACCTTGGGTTTTTCTTGGGCATGATGTGCTAAACTCTCACATTAGATAGGTGTGTTGTGGTTACTAGATGTGCCGGGCGGTTCCGGGTAGTTTTACACCACAACTTAAATCTAACCTCGGGTTAGGCACATTCATCTTTTCATTAATTTACATATTTATAGTATATATGTAAATTATTCACAATTGTTGTCAATTTCAGATTATGCCACATTTTCCATAAATATCCAAGTCTAGATTTATATGCTAATTATCCTAACCAATCATATTCCAATTCTCAAGTTATGCCCAACAAAAATAATTGCAAGTTATGGCCCCCAAGTTCAATTTCGAGTTATCACTCAAAATAGACTACACTTAATCTTCCCAAGTTTGCAATAATAGTCATGTCCCAATATTACAATATACATTATGCTTGGCATCTTAACCAATGGTTATGCCCAATCCGGATTAATATTCCAATTTACAGTTTGCGCCAAATCTAGATTTAATATTTCCATTCACCCCAAGTTCGCTACAAAGACAATTATGCCCTAAATCGTAAGTTACAAAATTGTGTTCCACCATTACCAAATATACTATCCCCCAATACCCCCGCGCACGTATAATAAATTTCAGTCTACATTCGAGGTTAATTTAGATTCATAAAATAAAAGGTGAAGAAAGAGGAACATAAACAAGAGTGGGCATAAAACCGGTGTTAAAATGGTAGATCTGTCAAATATAATATTGTGGACCTAAGAGGATTACAGATCTGTTAGAGTTGAGGTATGACAAAGATAGATCTGAAACAAACTGACAGAAGTAACCTCATAGACATATAGCTCTGATTTAAATAATATCATGAACCTAAAAAGGATTATATATCAGTTGTCCAACAAAGCTAGGTATGATTAAATAATAACTTCCTAGGCATGTAAATCATTGATTCAATAGAAATATAGGAACTAGTCTGAAAGATTTGTATTATGGACTTGGAACCATTTCAGTACATGCCAAAATCACTATTAGGTGTTTAAATCTGAAATTAACTTGGACTTACATGTTTACAGTTCGATTTACGCCCCAAATCCCAAGTTATATGTCCAATATACTTTATGCCTCAAATCTCAAGTCATATGTCCAATACTTTATGCCTCAAATCTCAAGTCGTATGTCTAATACTTTATGTTTTGAATACAACATGTGTTATTTCCTCAAATCAGTTACAACTCAATTATGCCCAATTATAAACAATTTAATACTTTTCCCAAATTTTAGCGTTGGTCAAGTCCAAATCTTATTTTATGCCCAATTTTATTTCCAACGTACGTTCATCTCTTATGAGATCTGGCTCAGGCTCGCAGTAGCTTTGCTATAAAACAGAAAGGAAGGAGGAAAGTAGAGACAAAAAAAAATGGACATAATATTATCATGGACATGATATTATCAAATGAGATAGATCCAAAGGATATAGAAAGACAGATAGAAATAGGCATAATCTCATATCCAAATTTATTACAATGTTAGAATAACAATTAACGTTTATTTCTGAAAGTAACAAGAACTTACTAATTACAGAATATTCTAGAATTCTAGGATCTGTATTCTGAAACTGAATAGCACTCCCTTGAAGTAGACTATTTGTTCTTCTAATTTAGATTTGATTTGATTCTTAGAAAATAGTTGTTGAAGTCGTTGAATTAGCCTTTGAATCTCTACTTGAATTTTAACTTGATTCTACTTGAGCACCATAACCCCGTCTTTGCTTTATTTTGATATGAATTAGGGTAGAGTATAGGCAAAATGAAGCTGTGTAGAGAAAACTGTAGCTTTAGGGGTGTTTATATAGCATAGGGATCAACGAATCTGGTCAGAATGGGCGTCCAGATGCAGAAAAATGGATCTGTCCTCGGATCTGGAAATGGGGTGGGGGGAGGGGAGGGGAGGTCGACCCCAAGCCGACCTGTCTGACCCAGGTTGACCCCCTGGTCGACTTGGGTCCTGGACGGGAAATTTCCCGCCCAGCCCAGGTATGTGATTTGAATTTCGAATTTCAAACGTGAGCTATTTTATTTAAACCCCTGAAACTTCTGAAGGTCATAACTTCTTCATACAGAGTCCGATTTACGCAAACTCGGACTCTATCTCAAGCAGAATTATGAGACGAACGCAATGGCATTACCCATTTCCCTTAGTTCTTCCCTTAAAAATTAAGTATACTTTAATTTGTTACTTTGACGTTCATCGAAAATATGGGGTGTTACATTCTCCCCTCCTTTAATTGATTTCGTCCCCGAAATCTTCAAGTTAAGAATAATGCATATCCTAACATCCAACGTCCATCTACTCAACCATTCAATCACAGACATCCATTGTCCTTAAAAGGTTTTCTAATGCCGTATGAACATATGAAGAGTGTGTGTATATATCTCTTATCTAATGCAAAATCAGGCGGTCTACTGATCCAGTTGACCTCCTTAATGCGATTCATGAGAGTGTCATGCATCCAATATGTATGCAAATATCCCTAATCATGTAAATACTATATGTGTGCATATCGACTCATTCATATGCAGCATCCATATGATAACACATCAAGTTTCAATCCATATACAAATACATTCATATGCATATGCAATATGAAAGTGACAAAGTCGATCTAGTGCCTAATGTGTGTGTATATGCATCCACGAGCAACCACTAGCAAACACTTGCAACCACTTGCTCCACCAAACATAACATGTCTCAAACACATGTTTACATCCATTGGCTTCTACCTAAGGATCAATGATAGGACCGAGAGGATATACTTAAAAGATGGAGACTAGCATGCAAATAAACTTTACAGAAAAAAAGGAATCAAGAATATATCCTAAAAAAAAGGTATGATGCGCGTATCTAGTCTTTTGTCTTCTAGGTCGCCTCTTCTTGAGCTTCACTTCCACTATACCTTAACTAATTTAACTTCACAATTGCAAAGCTTCTTGACCTCCATTTCCAAAACCATCTAGTAAAGATAGGACCTCACTCACTCACTTACTATGCTAGAGGGTATCCAATGTAGTCGAATTATCTTTCCAAGATAAACAGATGTTAACCATGATACCACATGTATATACTTAGATGATTAGAGGTCTCTCCCCTACTTAGCTTATCCATCATGTCACAAATCCGAGGGTCGATATCTCTCACGCAAACCATCCTAGTCGAACATGACATCCCTCAAATACAAGCCCCAAAGGCCTAAACCAATATCAGACAAGCACCTAAGGAATACCTCCTCCGAATTTGGTCGATTTATGTTAGATGATACTAGCAAAACAACCAAACAATTGAGCACTTAACCGACTCTGGCTATCCTCGCCAATCTTGTTCCAAAACTATCATTGATCACATAACTGGCTTTGCATTGTCAACTAGATATATGCAGAAGTCTATCTCGAGCTTCAGGGGGAAAACCCCTAACCTAATCAAAACATTCGTCGTATTCATGGACTATTCTAATGGATTGCAAATCGCTGATAGATGCATCAAGTGATTCTAGGTGGGTAAGACAAACTGATCCCTTAGGATCGCACGAAATCCCAAGGGTATTCCCGAGGCAAGTCGAAAGTCTAACTACCCTCCGTTCACAATTACTAGCTAATCAATCCATGCCTAGAATCAACCCATAGCCCATGAAACCAAAAACATAAGTATCTCAAATCCTTACAAACCAAATATAAATGAGCCGAACCACCAATTGGATTTGAGGTAATAATGGGATCTTCTACTATACAAGTACTAAGGTGCAGAAACTCAACTATTAAAGCAGATATAGACGAATGTGAAGCGCTAAAATAAAAAAGAGCACTAACAGGATGATCAAAAAGAAAAAACTAAACTCTTTCAATAGAAACCTTACTACCTCTCTCTCAGGTACGCTGGCGGTGAGAGCAGGCATTTGACCTCCTGAAAATCCTATCATTTGTTCTTACCCTTGCCCTTAATTACACGACCCGTTATACCATGATAAAGATAGTTTCTCTTTTTTTAGGTTTTACTATTTTTTCCTCCCCTCCTTTGTGAACCAAGTTTATATCCATGAGTTCTTCATCCTTGGGTTGTGCTACTTAGCCAAACTCCCTCATTCTCATCTTTACCATCCTTGTCTAACTTGTTGACAGGTCTCTTGAAAGCTGCCTCCATCGCACGGAAAATCCTAAAAGATCAAAAGAAAATTAGCCATAGGTGAAACTACAACGGCTATAGATGGAAGTTGGGCACTTCTCCGCCCTTTGACAGGTGTCGTAGTCTCATCAAGCCTACGGAACCATGCCGCGATGAGGTTACCTCCTAGAAAGCCAAGAGCCCCGGAGATTTAGGAAAGAAGGAAACAAGGATTCAAATAGAGGATCACAAAGATAGTGCATATGGCTTTGGGGAATATGCCTTTAAAACAAAACTTTTCTTTTGAAAATGCTTCTTTTAAAACCGTTTTGAAAATAATTTTTCAAATCTTTTTATCTGATCCGGTAACCTTCAGCTCTGATACCAAGTGAAACACCCTACCTCCATTAAGGTCACTCACAAAGGGAATGCCTTAACTTTGGTGGAGCATTTTAGGTAAAAGATGCAGATAAATTACAAGACAAACAAATAAAGCAGCGGAAAATAAAGTCATTTTATAAACAATATGGTTCAGTCAAGCTTTTACAACAGTTGTCTCAATCATACTTAAAAGTAATATATAGAACTTCTGTCTTGATCTAAAAATTTCCAAATATAAAAGAATCATAAAAACAACAATGATATTCCCCAATAAAGCATGAACCAGCCACAGAAGCGGAAGAGCGAGAGTCCAAAGCAATACATTGACTATCTTCGAGCTTGGAAAGAAAATTGAGCTACGTGGTAACATTTCCTCCCTGTGAACCGGGGGGGCGGAACGGAAGAAAAGAGGCGAAACAAAACTAGGTCAGACATAAGTCTGGTAAGTCTAGTGATTTTCAGCATATAAACTGGCAAAATCATCATGACATGAATAAACTGAATATAAGACAGTACCGTGATAACAGGGATAACAAGATAACGTCGGATAAGCATAAGGTATGATAAGACAAGATAAACTGAATGCGCTTCTACTCTTTCTCTGCTTCACTACTACTTTGTTATTATGATTTCTATATCTATCTCTGCACCGCATAACTAGTGTCCCAACTAGTAATATGTATAAAATGATAACGTGATCCCAATCCCCGTAACTGTGGTATCCTTCAGTTGTACATCTATCGTGAGGATTCCACCTCAATCTACCTAATTTACATGAACATGTTTGATGTACACTTACTACCCTATCGATCGGCTCCTTACTTGCATTAATGTTCCATGTGTCTGTGTCAATTGGCCCTCTCTTGCGTGTAGATACCCTGTGCTGGTCCCACCATAAGGTGTATCAATCCTTATGATAGCAACCAGACACAATTCAAGATGCACAGTGTATAACTACTGGTACTCAGTGCCTGCTTTTTCCCACTCCGGATTACGTGCACGCTCGTAAACCGTTGGAACCAACACTAACGCACCCCCAGCCACTGTTTTGACTGCTTATAATCAGCCCAGTAATCGTGCCCCACCCTGCCTAGTTTCAGGGTACCATGATACATCTATGTGGGTTACTACTGAAATGGGTCCCCGTTACTAGTGTTTCCTGCTAGTTAAGTTTGTGGGCTTATATACACAAATATTTCCCACCTACACGAGATTACTTAACCCTCCCATCGAATCTAGCATGTTTTCTTAACGGTTAAGTTTGTGGGCCTATATGTACTAATATTACCCACCTACACGAGATGTACTTAACCCTCCCATCGATTCTAGCAAGTTTTAACGGTTAAGTTTGTGGGCCTATATGTAATAATATTACCCACCAACCTGATATGTACTTAACCCTCCCGCACATTATGTCATATTGGTTAAGTGTTATCCATTCATGTTAACTTAACCCACCCATTCATCATGACATGTTGGTTAAGTGTTTCTTATTAACTTAACCTCGTTCGTTCATCAAGTTATATTGGTCAAGTGTTTCTTGTTAACTTAACCCTACGTGTTCATCATGTTGTATTGGTTAAGTATCTTCAATCAACTCAAGTTAACTTAACCCACCTACTTGTCATATTACTTTGGTTAAGTGTTGCCTTCTTGTGTCAACTTAACCCTACCACAAATCAAGTTATATTTGTTAAGTGTTGCCCTCTTATTTAACTTAACCTTACCACAAATCAAGTTATATTGGTTAAGTGTTTCTTATTACTTAACCCTACCCATTCATCATGCTATACTGGTTAAGTGTTTCCTATTAACTTAACCCTAGTCATTCGTGTTATATTGGTTAAGTGTTTCTATGAACTTAACCCTAGTCATTCATCTTATTCATTAGCATTAATTGATTTATTAATGCACCAATCTCTAACATTAGATATGTGTTATTGCGGTTACTGGATGTGCCGGGCGTTCTAGGCAGTTTTACACCAGAACTCAATCTAACCTCGGGTTTTTCTTGGGCATGATGCACTAATTTCTCATAGTAGATATGTGTTGTTGTGGCTACTGGATGTGGCGGACGGTTCCGGGTAGTTTTACACCACAACTCTATCTAAACTCGGGTTAGGCACATTCATCTTTTCATTAATTACATATTTGCAGTTTATATGTAAATTATTCACAATTATTGTCAATTTCAGATTATGCCACATTTTCCATAAATGTCCAAGTCTAGATTTATTTGCTAATTATCCCAGCCAGTCATATTCCAATTCTCAAATTATGCCTAACAAAACTAATTGCAAGTTATGGCCCCAAGTTCAATTTCGAGTTGTCACTCAAAATAGACTGCACCTAATCTTCCCAAGTTTGCAATAATAGTCATGCCCCAATATCCCAATATACATTATGCTTGGCATCTTAACCAATGGTTATGCCCAATCCAGATTAATATTCCAATTTACAGTTTGCGCCAAATCTAGATTTAATATTTCCATTTACCCCAAGTTCGCAACAAAGACAATTATGCCCTAAATCATAAGTTTCAAAATTATGTTCCACCATTACCAAATAGACTATCCCCCAATACCCCCGCACACGTACAATGAATTTCAGTCTATATTCAAGGTTAAACTAGATTCATAAAATAAAAGGGGAAGAAAGAGGAACATAAACGAGAGTAGGCATAAAGCAGGTGTTAAAGTGGTAGATCTGTCAAATATAATATTGTGGACCAAAGAGGATTACAGATCTGTTAGAGTTGAGGTATAACAAAGATAGATCTGAAATAAACTGACAGAAATAACCTCATAGACATATAGATCTGATATAAATAATATCATGAACCTAAAAAGGATTATATATCAGATGTCCAACAAAGCTAGGCATGATTGAATAATAACTTCCTAGGCATGTAAATCATTGATTCAATAGAAAGATAGGAACTAATCTGAAAGATTTGTATTATGGACTTTTATCCATTTCAGTACATGCCAAAATCACTATTAGGTGTTTAAATCTAAAAATAACTTGGACTTACATGTTTACAGTTCGATTTACGCCCCAAATCCCAAGTTATTTGTCCAATACACTTTATGCCTCAAATATCATGTTATATGTCCAATACTTTATGCCTCAAATCTCAAGTCATATGTCAAATACTTTATGTTTTGAATACAACATGTGTTATGTCCTCAAATCAGTTACAATTCAATTATGCCCAATTATACACAATTTAATAATTTTCCCAAGTTTTAGCGCTAGTCATGTCCAAATCATATTTTGTGCCCAATTTTCTTTCCAGCGTACGTTCATCTCTTATGAGATATGGCTCAGGCTCACAGTAGCCTGGCTATAAAGCAAAAAGGGAAGAACAAAAGAAGAAATAAAAAATGAACATAATATTATCATAGACATAATATTATCAAATGAGATAGATCCAAAGGATATAGAAAGACAAATAGAAATAGTCATAATCTCAGAACCAGATTTATTACAATGTTAGAATCACAGTTAACTTTTATTTCTGAAAGTAACATGAACTTACAGATTACAGAACGGTCCTGAATTCTGGGATTTGTATTCTGAAACTGAATATCTCTCCCTTGAAGTAGACTATTTGTTCTTCTAATTTAGATTTGATTTGATTCTTAGAAAATAGTTGTTGAAGTCATTGAATTAGCCTTTGAATCTCTACTTGAATTTTAACTTGATTCTAGGCAAAATGAAGTTATGTAGAGAAAACTGAGCCTTACGGGTGTTTATATAGCATAGGGATCAACGAATCTGGTCAGAACGGGCGTCCAGATGCAAAAAAATGGATCTGTCCTCGGATGTGGAAACAGGGGGGAGGTCGAACCCCTGGTCGACCTGGGTCCTGGGCAGGAAATTTCCCGCCCAGCCCGGGTGTGTGATTTGAATTTCGAATTTCAAACCTGAGCTGTTTTATTTAAACCCCTGAAAATTCTGAAGGTCATAACTTCTTCATATAGAGTCCGATTTACGCAAACTCGGACTCTATCTCAAGCAGAATTCCGAGACGAACGCAATAGTGTATCCCGTTTCCCTTAATTCTTGTCTTAAAAATTAAGTATACTTTAATTTGTTACTTTTACGTTCACCGAAAATACGGGGTGTTACATCTAGAGTCAAGGTATCCCGGCCATAGATCAAACTATTTGAGAAATCCGTATAAAGGTCCGGCAACGAACACAATAATATCATCGCCTTTTGCTCTTCCTCAATCTTCAAATCAACGACCTTCATCTTCACGAGTAAGTCATCAAAGGAATTCAAATGTGCCTTAAGCGAATTACCCTCCTTCATCTTGAAGGTGAAAAACGTTCGCAACAATATCAAACGGTTAGTGAGCGACTTCTTCATATAAAGTTCTTCCTACTTGTCCCAAATACCTTTAGCGGTAGTCTTACCACTAATTTCAGAAATCACATTCTCCCCCATAGCAAGTTAAAGAGTAGTGTAAGAACATTCCTCCATCACCCCTCTCTCAACATCGGAGATATCACTTGGCAATAAGTGAGTATCAAATACTACTCAGTGCACCCGATTCTGCCTAAGAACTGCTTTCATTTTCCATTGCCACTTCTCAAAGTCATTATCACCGTTCCACTTGTCAAAAACCAAGTGAGAACCCGATGCTGCATAAGAACCCCTTACATAAGGCACCACACTATTCAGACTTCTGGTTAAAGGACTTACCAAGCAACTATCTATCTCCGACATTTTCAAAAACACCTAACAAGTACCAAACAGCTCCGATACCAACTGTTGTAACAGTTGTGATTAATCCAATTCAATACCACTCAAATTCGATATCTAAACCACAATGAGCTAGTGGAAGACTATACCGTTGTTAGACTTGCAAAAACTACCAAAGCAATAACTCTAGCCACATACAAAGATCAACCAATCACGAGCAATCCAAATCTCAATCTCAAGCAAGAAACTAATGACAAAGTAGAAAAAATAAATCACACAAGGATTCATAGTGGTTCCACTAACATCTTGTTAGTGTACATCCACTTTGGAGAGAGTATTTTATTACCACGATGAAAAGAAATACAAGAGATTAATCTAATGATCACTATATTTCAATATAGAAAAGAGTTTGAGGAGAATAGAATTGAAGAATTGGACTTAGGTTATAAACCCTAATTCCCCCTTGAGAATAAACCCTTTCTCCCAAATCAAGCATCCAAGCTCTCTTTTCAATTCACATTAGAAAATAGCTTAAATAAAGGTTTGTCCAATTACCCAAATTGTACTCGAATTAATCACAAATCTTCTTGCTTATTTCCCAGCCCGAAATAGCCCAAAGACACGATCAGACGTCTGTCGCATCGCCTAACGGATGTCTGTAATCATCCAGAGATTAATTGGGCATATGCACTCAGCACAGACGTCTGTCCCTCATGTGTTAGACGTCTGTATGAACTCTCGGGAAACCAATTCCCTGCAGTCAGACGTCTGTCACTCCCAATGACAGATGTCAGTCCCTGTTCCCAGCTGACAGCAAACACCTTCCAGCTCATAACTCCTACATACGAGCTCCGATTTGCGAACGGTCACCTCTGACTCGAAGTTATCTTCGACCTCTTCAATCCAACATATAGTATCTCATATTTCAACAGGTACTTCCCTAAACAAATTCTTTTTTTGAAAAAAAAATTGACCCCTTAACAATACTTGGAGTGTCAATAACAATCCCCGTAAAATCAATAATAAGAATGATAAAGAAGCATTAAAATAATAATAATTATAGAAAGTACATGAAAAGGATTTTGAATATATTAATGTTAATCGTGGATTCTTCAAATCATGAATGTCTATAAGTGTGTGGAATGCACGTTACTATAGAAAACCAAAAGACTACATGTTTAAACTCTTTTTTCCATTGTTGATTTGTTTTTCCATACACATGTCAATGTATTGGTTTTTTGGAAGAAATAGAATTGAAATGTCTTCGAAGGAACATTGAGCGTAGTGCTTAGAAGGAAAAAAATGAAGAGTCAAACTATGAAGAGAAAGTGCCAAAGTATAAAAACGTTAAAGTTAATTATGTTTAACTTTATGTATATAATAAAATAATAGTAAGAATGATAAAAAAGAATTCCATTGACAATAATTATAGCAATTATGTGAAAATAATTGGGGGATGTAAAATATTAACATTATTTGTGGATTCTACAAATTGAGAATGCCTAAAAATGGGTGGAATGCATGTTACCGTAGAGAACCAAGAGGCATACATGTTTAAACTCTTCTTTCTGCCATTGATTTGTTTTTCTTTACACATGTCGACGTGCTAATCATTTGGTAGGAAAGGAACTGAAAGATATTTAGGGGAACATTGAGCTTTCATACAGGTTTCAGGATACATATTTGATAGTATATTTTTTTATTTTTAAATCATATGAAATTGGAAATATATGTTTACAGATTCTAATTATTTTTATTAGTTTTTTCTTGAACACAACCAACCAAGGTTTACTAGTGAATTTTTTTTGAATAATCTAAAATCGTATATGTAGAAAATTTAATATGCGGTATACATATGTTTATAAAATCAGATAATCTAATACAAAAGTATTCAACTTTATTTATAATTGATTTTAACAATTAATAGAAAATTTTGTGGCATATACATATTTATAATACCTTTTAGTTGCGGCAAAAAGAATAAAGAGAACCATGTCCACAATCCTAAAACATTAAATTAAACTTTAAAATTCAAAATTCAAAATCGTGAAAGAAGACACAAATTAAGCATCAAACTAACTGAGAAAACAAATAATAAAATAGTCTAACCTTTACATTGAGCCTGATTGAATAAGTAGTACAAATTTTTTGAAGGTCTTCGGATTCCTTAAATATTTTAATAGTGAAAGAATGAGGTTGGAAAATAGTCAATGCATAATATTAATAAAAATTTTGAAAAATTATTCATGATTTCACTCATGAAAATTTTGAAGTGTTAACACAGAATTGTTTGGAAAGAATTTCTGATTTCATTGAGGTTGAGGATTCCGGATCATGTCGTATATTAAAACTGAAAAAAAAGGAAGAGGTGATATTGCGAGGGAATGTGATGTAGTGAAAGAATTAGTAGATGATGAATGTCTTCGTAAATATAAATAATGAATGCATGATTGTTGCATATGAGATAAGAATACAAAAGATCTAAAATTTATAGTTATATAACATAAAAACTTATATAGGACATTCA
Organism: Allium sativum; assembly: GCA_030737875.1. Classification (NCBI taxonomy): domain Eukaryota; kingdom Viridiplantae; phylum Streptophyta; class Magnoliopsida; order Asparagales; family Amaryllidaceae; genus Allium; species Allium sativum. Next base: position 531,783,381 of record CM060923.1, on the reverse strand, counting down.
TATATTTATAATATCATTGCATATTCTAGGCATTAATGGTATCTTGATATTTAGTAAATAAGTTTATATGGTATAACAGAGTACAAAACATTTACGTTAAACGTTGTTTAAAAAATGCATATTTCGAATCTAAATTATAGCCAACTTTCAATGTTTTCTACTTCGTTTTATATAAAAGATTATTATTTCAATATTCTTTTACTTCATATATAGTGTGCTTACTAAGTTTATCTTCTTACGTAATTTTATAGGTTAAAATAAGGAAGGATGAACATTATAAAATTGGAGTTGACATCTATGTAACAATGAACCAGTTATTCCGTATAGAATGAATTAATTAATGATATAGGAAAAATGCAAATCAGTGACGAAAAAAAGAATATACTATAATGTTACAAATAGGAAATCGAACACTAGATTATAATAAGAACACTACTACAAATATGCGTTTTTCTAGTAGGCATTTGGCAACTTTAGGGCATTGTTGAAGGTTTTAGCCACGCCATAATAACGCCAAATGCGGGTCAGAAAAACGGGCATCACTAAATTGTATGGTGTAACGACCCGCAAATTTGTACCCTTTGAGTTGACTAAATACCCCACACATCTAACCCAAATTGCACAGATATATGAATCATTATAGATAAAGAATAAAAGTTAGAAGAAGAACAGAAAAAACAATATAGAATCTCACATCGCAGTGGAATAAATTATATATAACAGCTTTTAAATACAAAATTCTGTACCATTATACGTACTACTAGAGTACAACACAATACATTATAGCGGAAATAAACAGTAGATATCTAACAATGAAGCTCCTGCTCTAAGCTCCTCCAAGTACATCTGTAAACACTTGAACAACTTAACTACCCATATAAATTTGGGCACCCAAGAGTTTAGGGTACAATAGAACAAAATAAACTTTTGTAACAACCCGTAAAATGCGAGCCAGTTTGAAAATTTTATTTTGGAAATTTTAGCGAGTTTTGATTATTTAAAATGAATTATTTTAAATAATATCGACGAGAAATTTATTTTGAATATAATTCGAACGTATATATTATACGCGTCATCGTTAGAATATAAATAATTATATATAATTATAAATAGAATTGAAAATGGCGCGGTAGTTCGATAATTCGATTTCAAACTTCAATTGAATATACCGGGTGCAAAACAATCCGGATTTTAGTGAAACCAAAAATCATAGGATCTAATTGATGATATCTTCCCAACGAATCCGACGAATCGAAATTTCGTATCGGGAATCAAAAGATATGTCCAGTTGAAAATTCTGAATAGTCGCTATGGAATTCAGGCCTTAAAAATGGACATTTTGCAAACGACCTCGGATTTCGACGAAACCAGTTTTGTTGGGTCCGTGATGTCAAGTTATTGCTAGATTCCAAATTTCATAATTTTTCGAATCAATATGTGAGCGTGGCAAAGGAAAACGCGTTTGACCAGTTTTAGTTGATTTTAATCGACTGGAAAAGGAGCCATTTTTCCAACGGTCTCAGAATTTGACGAAACTAGTTTTGATAGGACCGTATCGTCAATACGAAGCTAGAAAATATTTTTCTGGAATTTTTCGTGTTCGTATGTGACCCCGGTAATTGGAAATGTACGTTTAAAATTCAATATAGTGATTTAAATGTAAATTTAACGGAAACTGATTCAAACAGTCGAACCAGCTTGCGATACATATCCCATTGTGTTCGGAATGGGGGTGAAACGCTATGGGCGACAGGCGGTGGGCCTCGTTTCGAGGTCATATGTAAAAGTCAAACCTTTTTGCAAAATATAATAATTAAAGAATAATTAAATAAAAAAAAAAAAAAAGGGAGCTCTTCCCCTTATCTCCCGCTTGGCCCCCCCCGGTTCATTACCGATTTCATTAAAACAGAAAAAAAAAAAAGCCCTAAGCGAAACGAAGCCGCCTCCTCCTCCCTCGAAGCCGCCCTCCTCCGTCCGCCTCCACCTCCTTCCCAGATCGCGACGCCAGACCGTAGCCGCCCCTCCCCCTCGAGACGTAGTCGCTTCCCCCATTCGATCGAACACCCTGACATCGAGTAGCCCCCGAAGCAGCGACGCCACCGCCCGCCTTCAGCCGCCTCCTGTTCGAAACCCTAGCCACCGTGCCAATCCCCCCCTTTCTTCGATATACTGTAAGCATTTTATTTATTTTATTCATTTTATTTATTTTAATTCTGTAATGCTGCGAATTTTCTTTTTTAGGTTAATGCTGTTTGTTTTTTTTCATTTATTTTATTTTTACAGTTTATTTTATTTTTATTTTACATTAACAGAAAATAAACTTTTTTTTTAGGATTAATAAACTGATTTCGATTTTTAAAATAAAAACTGATTTCGTTTTTAAGGTATAAAACTGAACTGATTTTTTTTTTTTATAGTGTTTAAAAACTGACTTTTTAGTAGGTTTAAAACTGTTTTTATAAGGTTTAAAACTGTTTTTATAAGTGTTCAAAAACTGAATTTTAAAAATGTTAAAACTGATTTAAAATGATTTTAAAAACTGATTTAAAATGATTTTAAAAACTGATTTAATATGAATATAACACTGTTTAAAAAGGTGGCTTATATAAACATATAACATGAATAAAAATGTGTTTTCGAAATGAAAATGTACCTTGTTTTTGAAAGGTACAAACCGATAAAAATCATATTTTTATGTATTGAAAGTCGGGATAAAAATCATATTTTTTATATGTTGAAAGTCGAAATAAAAATAGGATTTTTAAATATTGAACTTCGATAGAAAAATAGAATTTTTGTATATTGAACTTTGAAATAAAAATTCGATTTTTATATATTGAACTTTGAAATAAAAAATTCGATTTTTATATATTGAACATCGAACTAAAAATTCGATTTTTATATATTGAATAGCGAAATAAAAATTCGATTTTTATATATTGAATAGCGAAATAAAAATTCGATTTTTATATATTGAACTTGGAAATAAAAATTCGATTTTTATATATTGAACTTTGAAAGAAAAATTCGATTTTTATATATTGAACTTTGAAAGAAAAATTCGATTTTTATATATTGAACATCGGAATAAAAATGTGATTTTTACGTATGTAGTGAAAGCAGCAACGAAGGTGACAAAAAGGCGAAACGACGAAGACTTCTGCAAATGAAGAGCCGTGGAGCTAGGATAGCTATATGTGAGAACTTCTCACTCAAATTTACTTTTCTAGTTATATATATACTAGGATGCAGACGGTGCTTATTAGAAGCACCCGACACCCGTCCACATACCATGGACTTGTTTGTTTGGATATTTGGTGATTGATTGAGATATTGGTTTGAATGTGATTTGTGGTGTGAAAAATCGAATCGATAAATTGGTTAGGATTAGACGTGCGCCGTTATAAGGCGAAGGAGTAAGACTAGGTTAGACTCTTACTCCAAATTTTGTGGTTTGCAAAATGAAATTGATTTGATTGATGAGTGAATGGCGTGGGCCTTCACTAGACCGGGGACAAGGCTAGGCCTTATCCCGTTTTTAGTATCGTGCCGTTATGCCGCCGAAATTTTCTAAAATATGTTAGAAAAATAAAAATATCATTTTATTGAATAAATGAATTGAATAGAAATTCATAGGTTGAAATAAAATGTTTTTATCGTTAAAAATATAATTTTTAACGTGAAGTGAATAAAATAGAATATTCATTTGCAAACCAGACGGTTTGTTTATGTACACCTATTTGAATGACGTTGATTGGGTCGATAAATTTTACACATCGCCTAACTGCACAAATAAAATATGTGTTCGATTGTTTGAAACCCCACACGGGTGTTGGGATGAAATTTGAAGTTCACTCATCCTGATTGATTGAATATGTCGATCGATTGATTGACAGGCTGTTATAAGCGTTGAATATCTATATTTGATGCTTTTACAGTGTAGTGCACTTTGGTTGATGGTTGATTATTTTCAATGTTATTATATACATGTGTTGTATGAAAATCCATATAATTAATTTTATATGGTAATTGATTGGGCCTCATTCCAATTTGAAAAATAAAGAATATTATAAAATAAAAGTTCATGTGTTGACAGTACTCATTCATTGAGATTGGTCATGTGTTGAACAAAATATTTTTATAATAACAACTATTTTGAAAAAGAAATATTTGAAATAGAATATTTGAAAATAGAAATTTATGAAGCCGTGTTGATTAGATTGACGCCATTTTGACGAGAACGATATTTATATCGATTTTATTCATCTTAAAAATGAATATTGAAAAGTGATTTCGAAATCGAATATTTCGAAATGAATTGAATTGAAAACGATTTCGAAATGAATTGAATTGAAAACGATTTCGAAATGAATTGAATTGAAAACGATTTCGAAATGAATTGAATTGAAAACGATTTCGAATTGAATTGAATTGAAAACGATTTCGAAATTGAATTGAATTGAAAACGATTTCGAAATGAATTGAATTGAAAACGATTTCGAAATTGAATTGAATTGAAAACGATTTCGAAATGAATTGAATTGAAAACGATTTCGAATTGAATTGAATTGAAAACGATTTCGAAATGAATTGAATTGAAAACGATTTCGAATTGAATTGAATTGAAAACGATTTCGAAATGAATTGAATTGAAAACGATTTCGAAATGAATTGAATTGAAAACGATTTCGAATTGAATTGAATTGAAAACGATTTCGAAATGAATTGAATTGAAAACGATTTCGAATTGAATTGAATTGAAAAACGATTTCGAAATGAATTGAATTGAAAACGATTTCGAAATGAATTGAATTGAAAACGATTTCGAAATGAATTGAATTGAAAACGAATTGAAATGAATTCAAATTGAATTGAAATTTGAATTGAATAGAAATGAATTTTGAAACGAATTTATAAAGAAGAATTCAATTTTGATTTGAATTGAAAAGGAGGTTGAAATTGCTTTTGAAACGATTTTAAAACTATTTATATAATTCGTTTTGAATAGGAATCGACGAAGTATATATTATATATATTTTATATATAATATAATGGCCTGAATAGAACGCGCCGCGCCGCGGCAGTTCGTGAATTTCGACCATTTATTTCAAACGGACATTACGGGAGATCCGACCGTCGGATTCTCCTAAAACCGGAACCGTTGGGTTCGTATCGAAAAGAGCTTTCTAATGAATGTTAGAAATTTGAAATCTAACGGTTGGATTTGGAGATACGTCCAAATCAAATTGGAAAAAGGTCGCTGTAAGTGCAGTTCGATGGCCGTTGATGGAAATCGACTGTACGTGCCTTGATAAAATTATTAAAAATAGTAATAATTTGTGTAAAATCATAAGAAATGATTTGTGAAAGTTTGGGATGAAAAACTCCATATTTGAAAAGATAAAAATAGATTTTTATCGAAATGAACTAGTTTTGAACTAGAATTATAATTCTATTTATTTTTAAATAAATAAATTGAATTCGAAAAGGGTTTTAAAAGTAACCAAAATTCCAATGATTGCATTGGAGTGGATTTGAATCGAAATTGTCTTCGGAATATTTCGATGTTGGAATTCGTGATATTACAGGTGTTGTTATGGAAATTTGAAAGATATATATTTGTATCGTTATTTCCAATACGACATTTGTTAGTCGTAGAATTCGATATTGAATATAAGCCGATATATTTTCTATTCAGAGCCTTGTATTGAATATCGAATGTGATTTGGGTTTGTCGCGAATGGTGTCTTCACTAACACTGTTCTTGAACCCAGTTGAGAAAAGATTAAATCTTTTTATTTAGATTTAATGAAGTGTACCAATTAAATGATATTTAATTGGAATTGAATTGATATTGATTTTTGGGTTTATCGTGAACAGTGTTTTAAATAACACTTGTTCTTTAACCCGATAATTAATGAATGTGATTTGGGTTTGTCGTGAATGGTGTCTTCACTAACACTGCTCTTGAACCCAGTTGAGAAAAGATTAAATCTTTTGATTTAGATTTAATGAAGTGCACCAATTAAATAATATTTAATTGGAATTGAATGGATATTGATTTTTGGGTTTATCGTGAACAGTGTTTTAAATAACACTTGTTCTTTAACCCGATAATTAATGGGATGTGACTTTGGGTTTATCGTGAACCGTGTTTTAAATGACACTGATTCTTTAACCCAGTCACAGATTAAAACTAAGTGGAGTTTTAATGAATCTTTAATTAGATTGAAAAGATCGAGAATGGAGTATCACCAGTTTTGCTCCAGGCGATAGTTAAATCTTTAATTAGATTTGAACGTGAAATTTAGAAACTAACTGTCGGTTAGCCAAGCAGAAGGGTTTTCTGGATATTGATCTGATGTTGGTTTCGGCCTTCGGGGTTAATATTTGGGGAATTATTCTCTTGATTAATTTACGGTTAGTGACTAATGAATTGGAATGAGGCGTATGTTGTGTTTGTGTAACACTTTTATAAAATATACGCGAGTTATTCGGGAAGTCCGGGTTTATCCCATTCTGAATAATCGATACGACGATAAGTCGAAGATGAAGACGATGGTCGAAGACCGGAGGTCTTCACGTCGTTTGGGTGATAACTGATGATCTTGATTGGGCTGTACACCCAAGAAGATGGAAACAGTTGGTGATCGTCCAGACGTACTTGGAGATCGATGGATATGCGAGGTACTAGGTGCCTCCGGTTTCGTTCAGACCCAGAACGGACTTGTAAATGGACTGTGTGTCTGACATCGGATTTCATTCTGTGTGACTGATATCGGTTGCATAGAATGGTTTGCCTGTGTGGCATGCTAAGATGCAAATGATCAAGGCTTCTGTTGAAAAGCAAAGTCTTGTGGTTGATGATCAAAGCACGGCCTTCGTGGCGTAGCTTTGTGTAACGTTTACCTCGCGTGTTTCACACCAGGTATGAACCAAAAACGGGAGACGGACCTCAGGGAGGGCCTACGTTTCCTCCTAGCTAGAAGTGGCGTCAGTGGTTTTACACGCCCTGACGAGTTTGACTTATGTGGTTGTTGCTGTTGCGAGGCGCCTCGGATTGATCGGTCGTTCTCGAACCGATGGAGTCATTTAGTTGGCTCGCTTACGCCCCAAAGGGCGGCGAAACGTAGTGCTCAGGTATAATAATCCACATCGGTGGACCGGCCCTGTCGCTCCAAGGCTTGCCTGCGCGCTTGCCTGAGACTCGGGCTAGGCAGTCTCGAATCGGTTGAGGACTATCTTTTGCCTCGGTTCATAGACGGAAATCCAATTCCCAAATACGTGACTTTGCAGTTTTATTTGTAAACCTATATATGGCGACATGATATATGGTACCCATGCCGCCTATGATTGATACTTATGATTTGAAGTTGTTTTATGCACTATGCACTTATTATAGTATCAAATGATTTGTTTTTAAACGTATCAAGCATTCTTTGGCTGTTATAAGGGAAAACCCTATCCCCCGGCTTGCGTTGCATTGTGTGATAGGACCTGGGTCTTATAACAGCTTCATCTTTCTTTATTTAGCATTGCGCTGTTTGTTTTATGCACTGGTATTCTTGGGAGGAAACCCGTTCCGTGTTATACGGCGTGGTCCCTTGATTTACCTAACTTTGAAAATAAAGATTAATAACTGTTCTAGTTCTCACACCAGTCCCATGACTGACCTGGAGTTTATTGTTTTAACCTAAACTCTGGGTGCCCTTATTTTGACACGGGCAGCTAGTAGTTTTGGTTTTGCAGATTTATATTCACAGGATCCTGGTTTACAGCTGGAACGATATCCGGAAAGCTTTGTATCCGTATATCTCTTCTAGTTGTGTATTGTATTATTTTCCGCTGCTATGTATTTAAATGTAATTTAAATCTCTGATATTTCTGTGTAATATTCATTTATACTCTGTATATTCTTGTAATCTGATGCATAGTTGTTATATACAATGAAATGTTCTTTTATATGCGTTCTGTTGTGGCTTGTTCTCGAACTATCCGACGCTTTCCTTTACGGGGAAGTTGCGGGTCTTCACATTTGGTATCAGAGCTTTGGTTTACAAAGCAGAGAACAAGACACATTAGAACCTTACGAAAGAATTCATCAGATATTGGATTAGTAATATCCAATGAGAATGACTCGTTAGAGATGGGATCAGTAGTATCCTAGAACGAGTGTGAAGGGTATATTTTTCAAATGAAAACAATTTTGGTTTTGAAAATTTAAATCAATTATTCGTATTTGATTATCTATTTATATTGAGATGGACAGTCCAGTATATAAAGATTTTGCGTATACGTCTGATCCACGTGTATTTGAAATTTTAATATACTGGATAGATATAGAGTCACACTCTAGTCGCCCGGAGACGATTCTGATGATAGTCTAGACATCATCAGAATTGGTATTCGAGTTTCAAAGGTGTGATTTTCTATATATTTCCATTAGACTGGTGTGAGAACCAAAATTAGATAGGGCTTATTGTTGTGATTTGGCACCAAGAATCTGATTTTTGTATATGTATCAAATTATGAATTTGAAACTCTAATTCACTAATTGATTGATGTTTGTGTTGTTTGCCTATTTGTTTGCTAATTTTGAATCATTATGCCTAATTGAATCAAATACTGAACTATATTGAAATTTGGTCGCATTTGCTTGCATATACATATACTTATATTGAACAGGTCATAGCAAGGAGGCTAGAGCCGAAGAATAAAATTTGTTTGCCCGACAAATAGGTACATGTTTACTACATAATTTCCTGTTTTGTTTGGGTGATGATGATTTTGTGAGCCTATTGGCTAGCCGCTTGGCTTTTTCTTTTTCTTTTTGAGATCTGAAGGACCGGGGAAGCTATTTGAAATTCCCCGATGCTCCCGGTGCAGGGGAGGTTATGGCGAAATTTTTCAAAAATTTACGGTGTTAGCCAAATTTTTGATGTTTTGAAAATTCTCAGAAACCAAAGGGTTGGAGAATAGAAGCCAGATCGAGCGTAGAGCTGAATGATCAAACCACTTTCGACTTTGTTCCTTTTCGGGGACGAAAAGTTTTAAGTGGGGGAGATTGTAACAACCCGTAAAATGCGAGCCAGTTTGAAAATTTTATTTTGGAAATTTTAGCGAGTTTTGATTATTTAAAATGAATTATTTTAAATAATATCGACGAGAAATTTATTTTGAATATAATTCGAACGTATATATTATACGCGTCATCGTTAGAATATAAATAATTATATATAATTATAAATAGAATTGAAAATGGCGCGGTAGTTCGATAATTCGATTTCAAACTTCAATTGAATATACCGGGTGCAAAACAATCCGGATTTTAGTGAAACCAAAAATCATAGGATCTAATTGATGATATCTTCCCAACGAATCCGACGAATCGAAATTTCGTATCGGGAATCAAAAGATATGTCCAGTTGAAAATTCTGAATAGTCGCTATGGAATTCAGGCCTTAAAAATGGACATTTTGCAAACGACCTCGGATTTCGACGAAACCAGTTTTGTTGGGTCCGTGATGTCAAGTTATTGCTAGATTCCAAATTTCATAATTTTTCGAATCAATATGTGAGCGTGGCAAAGGAAAACGCGTTTGACCAGTTTCAGTTGATTTTAATCGACTGGAAAAGGAGCCATTTTTCCAACGGTCTCAGAATTTGACGAAACTAGTTTTGATAGGACCGTATCGTCAATACGAAGCTAGAAAATATTTTTCTGGAATTTTTCGTGTTCGTATGTGACCCCGGTAATTGGAAATGTACGTTTAAAATTCAATATAGTGATTTAAATGTAAATTTAACGGAAACTGATTCAAACAGTCGAACCAGCTTGCGATACATATCCCATTGTGTTCGGAATGGGGGTGAAACGCTATGGGCGACAGGCGGTGGGCCTCGTTTCGAGGTCATATGTAAAAGTCAAACCTTTTTGCAAAATATAATAATTAAAGAATAATTAAATAAAAAAAAAAAAAAGGGAGCTCTTCCCCTTATCTCCCGCTTGGCCCCCCCCGGTTCATTACCGATTTCATTAAAACAGAAAAAAAAAAAAGCCCTAAGCGAAACGAAGCCGCCTCCTCCTCCCTCGAAGCCGCCCTCCTCCGTCCGCCTCCACCTCCTTCCCAGATCGCGACGCCAGACCGTAGCCGCCCCTCCCCCTCGAGACGTAGTCGCTTCCCCCATTCGATCGAACACCCTGACATCGAGTAGCCCCCGAAGCAGCGACGCCACCGCCCGCCTTCAGCCGCCTCCTGTTCGAAACCCTAGCCACCGTGCCAATCCCCCCCTTTCTTCGATATACTGTAAGCATTTTATTTATTTTATTCATTTTATTTATTTTAATTCTGTAATGCTGCGAATTTTCTTTTTTAGGTTAATGCTGTTTGTTTTTTTTCATTTATTTTATTTTTACAGTTTATTTTATTTTTATTTTACATTAACAGAAAATAAACTTTTTTTTTAGGATTAATAAACTGATTTCGATTTTTAAAATAAAAACTGATTTCGTTTTTAAGGTATAAAACTGAACTGATTTTTTTTTTTTATAGTGTTTAAAAACTGACTTTTTAGTAGGTTTAAAACTGTTTTTATAAGGTTTAAAACTGTTTTTATAAGTGTTCAAAAACTGAATTTTAAAAATGTTAAAACTGATTTAAAATGATTTTAAAAACTGATTTAAAATGATTTTAAAAACTGATTTAATATGAATATAACACTGTTTAAAAAGGTGGCTTATATAAACATATAACATGAATAAAAATGTGTTTTCGAAATGAAAATGTACCTTGTTTTTGAAAGGTACAAACCGATAAAAATCATATTTTTATGTATTGAAAGTCGGGATAAAAATCATATTTTTTATATGTTGAAAGTCGAAATAAAAATAGGATTTTTAAATATTGAACTTCGATAGAAAAATAGAATTTTTGTATATTGAACTTTGAAATAAAAATTCGATTTTTATATATTGAACTTTGAAATAAAAAATTCGATTTTTATATATTGAACATCGAACTAAAAATTCGATTTTTATATATTGAATAGCGAAATAAAAATTCGATTTTTATATATTGAATAGCGAAATAAAAATTCGATTTTTATATATTGAACTTGGAAATAAAAATTCGATTTTTATATATTGAACTTTGAAAGAAAAATTCGATTTTTATATATTGAACTTTGAAAGAAAAATTCGATTTTTATATATTGAACATCGGAATAAAAATGTGATTTTTACGTATGTAGTGAAAGCAGCAACGAAGGTGACAAAAAGGCGAAACGACGAAGACTTCTGCAAATGAAGAGCCGTGGAGCTAGGATAGCTATATGTGAGAACTTCTCACTCAAATTTACTTTTCTAGTTATATATATACTAGGATGCAGACGGTGCTTATTAGAAGCACCCGACACCCGTCCACATACCATGGACTTGTTTGTTTGGATATTTGGTGATTGATTGAGATATTGGTTTGAATGTGATTTGTGGTGTGAAAAATCGAATCGATAAATTGGTTAGGATTAGACGTGCGCCGTTATAAGGCGAAGGAGTAAGACTAGGTTAGACTCTTACTCCAAATTTTGTGGTTTGCAAAATGAAATTGATTTGATTGATGAGTGAATGGCGTGGGCCTTCACTAGACCGGGGACAAGGCTAGGCCTTATCCCGTTTTTAGTATCGTGCCGTTATGCCGCCGAAATTTTCTAAAATATGTTAGAAAAATAAAAATATCATTTTATTGAATAAATGAATTGAATAGAAATTCATAGGTTGAAATAAAATGTTTTTATCGTTAAAAATATAATTTTTAACGTGAAGTGAATAAAATAGAATATTCATTTGCAAACCAGACGGTTTGTTTATGTACACCTATTTGAATGACGTTGATTGGGTCGATAAATTTTACACATCGCCTAACTGCACAAATAAAATATGTGTTCGATTGTTTGAAACCCCACACGGGTGTTGGGATGAAATTTGAAGTTCACTCATCCTGATTGATTGAATATGTCGATCGATTGATTGACAGGCTGTTATAAGCGTTGAATATCTATATTTGATGCTTTTACAGTGTAGTGCACTTTGGTTGATGGTTGATTATTTTCAATGTTATTATATACATGTGTTGTATGAAAATCCATATAATTAATTTTATATGGTAATTGATTGGGCCTCATTCCAATTTGAAAAATAAAGAATATTATAAAATAAAAGTTCATGTGTTGACAGTACTCATTCATTGAGATTGGTCATGTGTTGAACAAAATATTTTTATAATAACAACTATTTTGAAAAAGAAATATTTGAAATAGAATATTTGAAAATAGAAATTTATGAAGCCGTGTTGATTAGATTGACGCCATTTTGACGAGAACGATATTTATATCGATTTTATTCATCTTAAAAATGAATATTGAAAAGTGATTTCGAAATCGAATATTTCGAAATGAATTGAATTGAAAACGATTTCGAAATGAATTGAATTGAAAACGATTTCGAAATGAATTGAATTGAAAACGATTTCGAAATGAATTGAATTGAAAACGATTTCGAATTGAATTGAATTGAAAACGATTTCGAAATTGAATTGAATTGAAAACGATTTCGAAATGAATTGAATTGAAAACGATTTCGAAATTGAATTGAATTGAAAACGATTTCGAAATGAATTGAATTGAAAACGATTTCGAATTGAATTGAATTGAAAACGATTTCGAAATGAATTGAATTGAAAACGATTTCGAATTGAATTGAATTGAAAACGATTTCGAAATGAATTGAATTGAAAACGATTTCGAAATGAATTGAATTGAAAACGATTTCGAATTGAATTGAATTGAAAACGATTTCGAAATGAATTGAATTGAAAACGATTTCGAATTGAATTGAATTGAAAAACGATTTCGAAATGAATTGAATTGAAAACGATTTCGAAATGAATTGAATTGAAAACGATTTCGAAATGAATTGAATTGAAAACGAATTGAAATGAATTCAAATTGAATTGAAATTTGAATTGAATAGAAATGAATTTTGAAACGAATTTATAAAGAAGAATTCAATTTTGATTTGAATTGAAAAGGAGGTTGAAATTGCTTTTGAAACGATTTTAAAACTATTTATATAATTCGTTTTGAATAGGAATCGACGAAGTATATATTATATATATTTTATATATAATATAATGGCCTGAATAGAACGCGCCGCGCCGCGGCAGTTCGTGAATTTCGACCATTTATTTCAAACGGACATTACGGGAGATCCGACCGTCGGATTCTCCTAAAACCGGAACCGTTGGGTTCGTATCGAAAAGAGCTTTCTAATGAATGTTAGAAATTTGAAATCTAACGGTTGGATTTGGAGATACGTCCAAATCAAATTGGAAAAAGGTCGCTGTAAGTGCAGTTCGATGGCCGTTGATGGAAATCGACTGTACGTGCCTTGATAAAATTATTAAAAATAGTAATAATTTGTGTAAAATCATAAGAAATGATTTGTGAAAGTTTGGGATGAAAAACTCCATATTTGAAAAGATAAAAATAGATTTTTATCGAAATGAACTAGTTTTGAACTAGAATTATAATTCTATTTATTTTTAAATAAATAAATTGAATTCGAAAAGGGTTTTAAAAGTAACCAAAATTCCAATGATTGCATTGGAGTGGATTTGAATCGAAATTGTCTTCGGAATATTTCGATGTTGGAATTCGTGATATTACAGGTGTTGTTATGGAAATTTGAAAGATATATATTTGTATCGTTATTTCCAATACGACATTTGTTAGTCGTAGAATTCGATATTGAATATAAGCCGATATATTTTCTATTCAGAGCCTTGTATTGAATATCGAATGTGATTTGGGTTTGTCGCGAATGGTGTCTTCACTAACACTGTTCTTGAACCCAGTTGAGAAAAGATTAAATCTTTTTATTTAGATTTAATGAAGTGTACCAATTAAATGATATTTAATTGGAATTGAATTGATATTGATTTTTGGGTTTATCGTGAACAGTGTTTTAAATAACACTTGTTCTTTAACCCGATAATTAATGAATGTGATTTGGGTTTGTCGTGAATGGTGTCTTCACTAACACTGCTCTTGAACCCAGTTGAGAAAAGATTAAATCTTTTGATTTAGATTTAATGAAGTGCACCAATTAAATAATATTTAATTGGAATTGAATGGATATTGATTTTTGGGTTTATCGTGAACAGTGTTTTAAATAACACTTGTTCTTTAACCCGATAATTAATGGGATGTGACTTTGGGTTTATCGTGAACCGTGTTTTAAATGACACTGATTCTTTAACCCAGTCACAGATTAAAACTAAGTGGAGTTTTAATGAATCTTTAATTAGATTGAAAAGATCGAGAATGGAGTATCACCAGTTTTGCTCCAGGCGATAGTTAAATCTTTAATTAGATTTGAACGTGAAATTTAGAAACTAACTGTCGGTTAGCCAAGCAGAAGGGTTTTCTGGATATTGATCTGATGTTGGTTTCGGCCTTCGGGGTTAATATTTGGGGAATTATTCTCTTGATTAATTTACGGTTAGTGACTAATGAATTGGAATGAGGCGTATGTTGTGTTTGTGTAACACTTTTATAAAATATACGCGAGTTATTCGGGAAGTCCGGGTTTATCCCATTCTGAATAATCGATACGACGATAAGTCGAAGATGAAGACGATGGTCGAAGACCGGAGGTCTTCACGTCGTTTGGGTGATAACTGATGATCTTGATTGGGCTGTACACCCAAGAAGATGGAAACAGTTGGTGATCGTCCAGACGTACTTGGAGATCGATGGATATGCGAGGTACTAGGTGCCTCCGGTTTCGTTCAGACCCAGAACGGACTTGTAAATGGACTGTGTGTCTGACATCGGATTTCATTCTGTGTGACTGATATCGGTTGCATAGAATGGTTTGCCTGTGTAGCATGCTAAGATGCAAATGATCAAGGCTTCTGTTGAAAAGCAAAGTCTTGTGGTTGATGATCAAAGCACGGCCTTCGTGGCGTAGCTTTGTGTAACGTTTACCTCGCGTGTTTCACACCAGGTATGAACCAAAAACGGGAGACGGACCTCAGGGAGGGCCTACGTTTCCTCCTAGCTAGAAGTGGCGTCAGTGGTTTTACACGCCCTGACGAGTTTGACTTATGTGGTTGTTGCTGTTGCGAGGCGCCTCGGATTGATCGGTCGTTCTCGAACCGATGGAGTCATTTAGTTGGCTCGCTTACGCCCCAAAGGGCGGCGAAACGTAGTGCTCAGGTATAATAATCCACATCGGTGGACCGGCCCTGTCGCTCCAAGGCTTGCCTGCGCGCTTGCCTGAGACTCGGGCTAGGCAGTCTCGAATCGGTTGAGGACTATCTTTTGCCTCGGTTCATAGACGGAAATCCAATTCCCAAATACGTGACTTTGCGGTTTTATTTGTAAACCTATATATGGCGACATGATATATGGTACCCATGCCGCCTATGATTGATACTTATGATTTGAAGTTGTTTTATGCACTATGCACTTATTATAGTATCAAATGATTTGTTTTTAAACGTATCAAGCATTCTTTGGCTGTTATAAGGGAAAACCCTATCCCCCGGCTTGCGTTGCATTGTGTGATAGGACCTGGGTCTTATAACAGCTTTATCTTTCTTTATTTAGCATTGCGCTGTTTGTTTTATGCACTGGTATTCTTGGGAGGAAACCCGTTCCGTGTTATACGGCGTGGTCCCTTGATTTACCTAACTTTGAAAATAAAGATTAATAACTGTTCTAGTTCTCACACCAGTCCCATGACTGACCTGGAGTTTATTGTTTTAACCTAAACTCTGGGTGCCCTTATTTTGACACGGGCAGCTAGTAGTTTTGGTTTTGCAGATTTATATTCACAGGATCCTGGTTTACAGCTGGAACGATATCCGGAAAGCTTTATATCCGTATATCTCTTCTAGTTGTGTATTGTATTATTTTCCGCTGCTATGTATTTAAATGTAATTTAAATCTCTGATATTTCTGTGTAATATTCATTTATACTCTGTATATTCTTGTAATCTGATGCATAGTTGTTATATACAATGAAATGTTCTTTTATATGCGTTCTGTTGTGGCTTGTTCTCGAACTATCCGACGCTTTCCTTTACGGGGAAGTTGCGGGTCTTCACACTTTAGGTCAGTCATACGACTAGCGTGAATAAACTCTAATCACTTGATTTACTTTGAAAATCCTTTCAAAAGAAAAGTTAATCATAAGACCAATCCATACATAAACATGGATGGTTTTTACCTTACGATAACCCAAAATATTCTTTGTATCAACGCTATTCTAATATTATAATAGTGTATAATCAAAGCAATAGCAATCTAGCGGAATGCTTGCATCCCACGCTCCATATACATTATTCAATCAAAACGCAAACATTATTGGAGCATGGATCTCCAACTATGACAAGGTATGGAACCACTTTCCAATAGTGTATCTCTAGAGAGGAATACGCTGGGTCCAACAAGAACATCTTGCAACCCGACCACACTTGACCGACCAATTATTTCTCTTGAGTGTACCGAGTATATTATCACCAATGGTTGTGATCTGCAACCGTTACCGAAAGCATTCTGCAATGATAAGACAAGAAACAATTGAATTTTCCTTTAGATCGGTTGATAATACACACTAATGGGTGCGATCCACATAGCCATGCTACCTGCCTGATTTTTATCATCTTTCTGGCTGATGAGGCCTAAGCTATAATTACCTTTTTTGGCTATCACAATAAAACTTTGAATGCCACATCGTCAGATCCGTCAATTACTAATTGATTTGCACAAATATACTACGGGTGTTAAGCTAAAAGAAGTTATCTTCTTCTCCACCATACTCGGTATATTTGTAAATACCAATGTACGTAATCATTGGAAATACACCATCAGACATTTGTCCATACAAGTTCGTTTTGATACTGAACGAAACGGAAGGTACTATCTCCATTAATCCAACTTAGGAAATTTCTACCTAGAATTAACAGAAAACTCCCTTGCACTTCACTCCATCTTTACTATAATCTAATTCACAACGCTTATGCCAACACGGAGTCGTTTCTGGTAATAAATCCAAACGGTCGCTCCATATTGACAACGATAACATTTAATTGGCCAACACTTCGATAGTCAGTTATTTAACTTTCGAAAAAACAAACATTCATCCAAATACCTATTTCCAAAAAGAAATACTATTGGTTTGCATCAAACAGTCACTAAGCCCTTTTTAATTAATATTTCATTAATTAATTTCTTCTTAATATTCATTATCAAATATCCTTACCAAGGTATTTTTCATAGCTGCTTGGATTCTCACCATACTTGGAAAATATTTCCATATTTCACACGATACGTTATTTTCTATACTTAGAGAATATCTTTTATTAATAATTGGAAAACATTTCCACTTACTTATCCCTTCCATGTAACCATTCATTTCTATACTTAGGAAATATTCATTATTGTATTTCCAAAATCACACTTACTTGGGTTAAAACGAATATTTTGTAAAACATCATTATAACAACCCGAAATACAGCCAATTATCCACCTTTAAACGTGTATACGTTTCTCCTTCCAACCTCCCAAGATTTAATTTTATAAACTTCCTTTATACTTATAAAATTCCATCATAAATTTATTCTCTTATCAAATTCTGTATTTAATCGATAAATAAGTTTATGATTATCAAATTTTCTTAAACTTTTTAATCTCCCTAAATTTTTAGAAAATTTCGCCAGTATCTTCTTTGTACGACTGAATCGGTACAACTAAGTCGCCTCTCTAGGCTTTTTTCATTGAAAAAGAAAATCGAAAAGCCAAGCAGATTACCTTATAGGCTCATAACAATCTCATATTGAATTAAATATGTACCTTTCCGATGAGCATTCAATTTATTTATTTCATCCACTTCATTCCATACCCGTTTAACATATATTCAACCATTCTCGATTTATTTCTAATCAACCTAATCGGTTTTAAATCAATTCACTAATTCTTTCTCTAATCATCCCTTTGCCTATTCCCCCTTTTATTTGGTCATATCTTGTGATATATTTTTATTTTGCTTATACACAAGTCAAATTCCATTTGTCACTTGAGATTCATATTCAACTTCAAATTTTAATTTACAAATCTAATTCACTTAACCAAAGTTAAGTTCGATCGAAAAAATCCTTTAACTAATTAATTTCTTGTTAGTTAACTCATTCAATAATTAAAAATGATTTTTTTTTTCAAAAGTCAACTCATTTACTCCACTTGAGTTCATATTTATTTTATATCTCAAGTATGAATTTTGTTAATGGAAATTCAAGTTCTATTAACCTAAAACCTTTTATTTTATTAAATAAATCTTTATAGTTTATAAACGATTATACCGTTGTTTTTTTGGAAAATTGATTTTAACATAACTCGATATCTATAAGACGAAATGAAGATTTTTTTCTCTTCTATTAGAAAATTATTATTTAATACATTCAGATTTTTCTTGTTTCAAAGAATTCCAATTTATATTGAGTTCTATATACTCGATTAAAGTTCGAAACATAAAACTACGAACTACCATGCCGCGAAGAGCTTATTTTAATTTAATTTAAATATAAATGTTTAAACCTCATTTATTATATAAATTTCAACTCCATTTTTCAATAATTTAATATAAATTAATTCAGTTTTCCAAATCTAACTTAACGACTCTGATTATCCAAAATCATCGATTAATTCATTCAAAATTCATAAATTGGATATAGTTTCATTTACAGCTCAACTTATATATTAAATTCTAATCCTTGGAAATAAATTATTTTATAAAATTGAATCTAGTTGAATTCCAATTATAAATCCTTTAGATTTATCTCAATTCAATTTATATTCCGAATTCTAGAATAAAACTATCGTTCCCTTTTCGAAACGTTTTCCTATTCCCTTTTAAATTCATACTTGAATATAAACTTCCAAATAATCCTATGATAATTACTTCACTACATTTATAGACATTGTTTATAAATTACTTTCCTTGTTTTATATATTAAAAGAAATTTCCATTTCAAAATCCATTTGAAACCTAGTTTCTATTTTGGAACATTTTATTATTGTAACTTATATGTATAAACATAGATTCTATTTTCATATTTTATTTTAAATTTGTTTCAATTTAATAAAATTCCAATATCCTTTTGGAACTAATTTATTTTTATAAATTCAACATAGTCGAATTCCAATCATAAATCCATATGGATTTATTCCAATTCAATTTATATTTCAAACATCGGAATAAATTTCCTTGTTCCCTTTTTTTGGAACGATTCCCCTTTCCCTTACATTCACCCTTGAATTTACATTCCCAAATTATCCAATGATAATTCGTTTCACTTCATTTATAAACATCATTTATAAATTCAAATAATTGTTTTTATTATAAAACAAGTATATATATTTTAGCCTATTCAAAATTCAAATTCTATTTTTGGAAAAAATAAAATTTCGTTTAAAATCTCAAAATTCCTTTTCATGATATGTTTAGATATCGATATGTAGGGCTAGTGATATTCAAACATCCAAAACACCCGATAATCAATCATAAATTATTAATCACATCATATAACATTATATTTGAAAACAACAACTAAATTGTTGAGAAATCCAGTTGTATTCCTGCAACCTATTTTTCTGCATCCACAGTTATTAGATAACATAAATAAAATACCAATTCCACTTCGATGCAGGATATCGGGGTATAGAAAGTCATCCTCTATTATATGGGCGCATAGGTTCTTATCCGCTAAAATGTTGTGGGAATATCTGATTACCAAGTCTAAATATAACTAATATATATATAATAACCATAGTTGATAATAATTCATCAATGCATCCAAATAGCCAACAAACATCATACACAAATTAAATACTAATAAAAGTTCATTTATAATAAATTAGAAATGAACCAGAGAGTGAGTTTACTCATCTTAATTTTTTTGATCCATTACGATTCCAAATTTAATTCGAGCTTATGTAATTAACAGCTATGAATTACTCGACTGACTCCATTCGATTAGATCTTAATTCATGTAAAATGACATTCATTATTTTACTACCATATTTCGACACCGAAACTGAATTATGGTGAAGTGGTATCGGAGCACAACCGACTCAAAGTGGGTAATTCGGAAGCACATAACTGACACCAAACTATTGAAGCAACCAAAACGGGAAGCAGTAAAGGAGATAACTCAAGACATGTGCTATTGGTACCAACATAAGAAGGAAAGCTTGATACCGATACCCAAAGATGGAGGCAAAGCGGATTCAACACCGAAATTGATCAGATGGGAAGTTGGCTCCGAGAGCATACAATGCGATGCTGAAAGCAGCATAGAAGCAATGGGTAATCTGGAGTGATAGTAGTACCGTTGTTAAAGGCATTCAATATTGTTTCGGTTCCGAAGGCACACCTTATGATATCAAGATGCAATGTAACACCCCACACCCGCTAAGGTCACTCACTAAGGGAATGCCTTAACTTCGGTGGAGTATTTTAAGTGAATATAGAACTGAAAAATTACAACAAGACAGATATAAATAATACTTGTTAACTAAAACATCATTTCATTGCAGCAGAAGGTAAACATGTTTGGTTACAATAACAAAACCATAAAACAAGAGTCAAGTACTAAATATCCATCCTGATAAAAACATAAGTACATAATCCCACTACATAACTAATAGCCATCATAGGAAAGATAAGCTGAGCTTTACATCAACGGTCCAAGCTCCAAAAGATAGATATAGCAATCTGATCAAAGCCCACTAGTGCTAGGCCCACTCTGAGAACCTGAGGGTTGGGAAAAAGATAAAAACAACGGGGTCAGACATAAGTCTGAGCGAGTCCTATAACTTTAACAATACAATCATTAAAGTAATTAGGGTATGATATAAACTTGGTACGGTAACAACTGGGGATAAATGACAACACTAAGTAGCCAACTAGAAATAGGAAGAACCAAGATAACGGTAAAGACGCATCTACCCACCCAAGGATAATTACTACACTACACCACACCAGTCATTCCAAACTTAAAGGTTGATCCCACCCATGGACTTAGAAAATTTAACTAGTAGTTTCGTGTACCCCTAGCTGACCACATCGGTGCCGTCTGCCCCTATCTCCACTAGGTGTACCCACTACTCCCCAAACGATCGGCTCCCTAACGTAGATATCCGTGCTGGTCCTACAGTGGGGTGTATCATTCCCCAAAGTGGAAACCCGATAACAACACTGATGCACGGCTTATACCTACACGATGCAACAACGTCTTACCTACCAGCCCGGGTCCACACACGCATATGAAACCTGTTGGACTTGCATTGCCACCGCTACCCCGTTTTGGCCTCTTATAGTCAAGCCTAGTACGCGTGTCCCGTCCTCGACATGGGTCGAGCCCAAAAAGATACATATGGGTTACTGGTTGAAATGGGCCCCCACAAGCTACCCACCTAAGCTTGCTCCCTCTAGTGTATCCCACTTAACCCTTTAATCATGTTTAATTACATGTTTCCACTTTGGTTAAGTATTCTAGTCGTATTTTCTATTGCCACCCAAGGCAACCACTAGATTTCCACATGCCACCCAAGACACCCATTTAACCCCTCATGCCCCACTACATGCTTATCTGGTTAAGAGTTTCTTAATTGATTAAGACCGTAATCTTTGTAAAGACCTCTCACATTAGACTGTCTTTTATGGCAGCTGGATTTGCCGGTTGGGTCCGGGCAGCCTTACGCCATAACAGAGTCTAACCTCGTGTCTTTACACTTGTCACGTATTTAGTTTATGCCTAAGACCTCTCACATTGGGCCAATCATTTGTAGCCGCTGGATTTGTCGGTCGGGTCCGGGCAGTCTTATGCTACAAAAGGGTCCAACCTCGTGTCTTAGTCGATTAATTACACCTAATTAATCACCCCCATATTTTGAATTAATTTTCCCTAATTAATTCCAATTTAATGATGTACATAATTGACTCAATTATGTCCATCCACTTATGGTATGCAACATCATACCAATTTCACCACAATTTTGTTAACATGAATATTAACCCCATCGTTCCCCACGTAATACGCTAACATGACATACTAAAAAGGGAAGATTCATCACAAATACAATGGGTTCAACTTAGCATAACATTAGCATCAACATGGGTTTTAAAGGTGTCAACTTGCATATATGACCATAGCATCAAACCCAACTAGCATAAATAATCAACCCAAACTTGCATGAATCACATATGTCATAAACAGGGTAACTTGCATAGATGTTCATGTCATAGACCTATCATAAAGGGATAAACTTGCATACATGTCATAGGTCTAAAAAGGGATGAACTTGCATATGTTACTCATATCATAAAAAAGGGTAAACATGCATATATATATATATATATATATATATATATATATATATATATATATATATATGCATAACATACAAAGGGGTAAACTTGCATATGTATGCATATCATATAAAGGTTTAAACTTGCACATGTTACTTGCATATAATCAAACACCAAACTTGCATAACATGTCATATATGAACTTGCCTATATTCAAACACCAAACTTGCATAACATGTCATATATGAACTTGCATATAATCAAACACCAAACTTGCATAACATGTCATATATGAACTTGCATATAATCAAACACCAAACTTGCATAACATGGTGTCATAATGGATCAATGTTTATCATAGTGATTTGCATAACTAGCATCATGAACATATAGCATAAAACTTGCATAACTAGCATCATGGACATATAGCATAAAACTTGCATAACTAACATCATGAGCACATAGCATATGATAACATAACTTGCACTGATCCACATTCATAACCATAACCTCATTACATCCTATCATAATTAGTTTAGCAATTGCTTGCTAAAGGCACAGAAACTCACAACTTGTTGATTAGCACTCCTATGAAGAAGATAAAGTTGCTAGAGTTGATTAGAAGTTGATTTGAGAAGCTATCTTCCTCTCTAATTTGTGGAGGCTCCTTCTAAGTTGCATTTTGACGGCATGATGACGTTGTATCAATTTTTAGTATAGATTAGGGTAGTCTTAGGGTGTATTTATAGATTTAGGATGTAGTTTAGGCCCTTTGATTAACCCTAATTTAGGTTAGAGCCGTCAGATTTCGTCACAAGCCCCAAAACACAGCCCAACAGCCAAAACAGTGCACCCAGACCAAACTGGCTCGGCCACCTGTGTCGACTCCTAAGTCGACTGGGCAGTCGACTTGGGTCTTGTGGTGTCGACTCCCAAGTCGACTCCCCAGTCGACTTGGGGTGTGGCGGGAATTTTTCCTGCCTAGCTCCATTTCTGCATTTGAAATCTGTTTTCGAAATTTGAATTTTCTGAAAACTTCTTCGGGCCTTAACTGGGTCATACGGACTCCGATTTTCGAAAACTCGGACTCTATTTCGTGTATTTTTCCGAGATGAACACAATGGCATAGCCCGTTTCCCCTGATTCAGATCTTAAAATTTAATTCTTCCCTGATTTATATTATAACAAGTTATTCAACATACGGGGTGTTACATTCTGCTCTACTTAAAGGATTTCATCCCCGAAATCTCTAAGTCAAGAAGAACGTATCCTACCAACCAAACAACCATCTACTAAACCATCAAACACTGGCATCCATTGTCCTTAAAATTTCTAATGACGTATGAACATATGCAAAAAGTGTGTGTATATATTCCCTGCCTAATGCAAAATCAGGCGGTCTACTGATTCAGTTGACCTCCTTAATGTAAACCATGATAGTGCCATGCATCCAATATGTATGCGAAAGAACCCTATCGACACATACTATCTCTACATGTGTGCACAACCATACACCAAAAATGCATCATCCATATGATAACACAACCATTATATATCCATTAATATAACTACCTACACACAGTTATATGCAATATGCAACATGAAGTGACTGAGCCGATCTAGTGTCTAAAGTGTGTGTATATGCATCCACGAGCAACCACTAGCAAACACTTGCATCCACATGCATCCATCAATCATAACATGTCTCAAACACATGTTTCAACCATAGGTTTACCCTATCTAAAGGTCAAAAGTACTAATGAGAGGACATACTAAAGATAAGATAAGCACAAGATAAGCGATAAAGGAGAAGTTAAAAGACATACCCTCAAAAAGGAATGGGTACAAAGAACGCATCTTCACTTCTGTCTCCCAAGTAGCGTTGCTCTCATCATCTCCCCATTGCACTTTGACTAGTTGAACCTCTCTATTTCTCAACTTCCTAATCTCTGACCCAAGGATGCGAGTAGGAGCTCGACGAATCGTCGCATCACACTCTACCTCCACTTCTCTAAGCAAGCTCGGCTCTACCACCTCCGCGGTCTCATGTAGGCACTTCCTCAGATGTGACACATAGAATACATCATGTACACCACTAAGTCTTTCGGGCAAATCCACTCTATATGCCATCTGTCCAATCCTTTCCTTAATTGGAAACGGTCCTACAAACCTTGGTGCTAACTTCCCAACGGACCCAAAGCGAACAACATTTCGTAATGGAGATACTTTGACAAAGACCATGTCCCCAACATCAAACTCAAGATCTGTTCTCCTCTTATCCGCATAAGATTTCTGTCTGTCTTGCGCCGCTTTCATCCTTCTTCGAATCAAATCAATCTTTTCCGAAGTCTCTCTAACCATATCAGGCCCAAGCAAGATCTTATCCGTAGATTCCCCCCAACATGTAGGTGACCGACAAGGCCTTCCATAAAGAGCTTCGAATGGAGCCATACCAATACTAGACTGAAAGCTGTTATTATACGCGAACTCCACCAATGGAAGATGCTCTTCCCATGTACCTCCAAAATCTAAGGTACATAGCCTCAAAAGGTCTTCTAGAATACGGTTCACCCTCTCGGTCTGGCCGTCCGTCTGAGGATAATATGCGGTGCTCAAACACAACTGAGTCCCTACCACCTCTTGCAAACTCTTCCAAAACTCGCTAGTGAAGAAAGGATCTCGATCGCTCACTATGCTAGAAGGTACACCATGCAACCGAACTATCTCTCGAAGGTAAACTGAAGCTAGCCATGGAGTAGTCCTCTTACTCTTCACGGGTATGAAATGGGCGCTCTTAGTAAGTGTGTTTACCACAACCCAAATTCCCGTATTACCCTTCCTCGATCTCGGTAACCCATCAATAAAATACATCGAGACGCTATCCCACTTCCATTGCGGAACCTCCAATGGGTGAAGCAACTCACCGGGTTTCTTTTGCTCCGCTTTCACTTGTTGGCACACCAAGCATCTAGCGACATACTCGACCACATCTTTCTTCATACCGGCCCAAAAGAAAACTCGCTTCATGTCTTGGTACATCTTGTCCCCACCGGGATGAATGGTCATTTCGAACGATGTGCATCATCAAGTACAACCTTCTTCAAACCTTCGTCTCGCGGTACACAAAGTCTACCGTCTCTATGCAACCACCCCTTATCATTTAGGGTGTACCTACTCAAATGGCTGGACGACTCCCCCCTTATGAGCTTCTCTACTAACTCAACCAACTGTGGGTCGTCCCGCTGTGCCTCACCAATCCGTCCCAAAAGAGTAGGTCTGACCTCTAAGGATGCTAGCAAACCGGGTATAAAGTCAATGGAAGGTCTGAAGTCAAACATCGAGATAAATTCCAAGCTTCGTCGTTCCACGAACAATGGACTCAAGGACAACCTTTTTCTGCTTAAGGCGTCCGCCACCACGTTACCCTTGCCAGGGGTATACGCTATCTCGAAATCATAGGATGCTAAGAACTCCATCCACCTTTGCTGTCTTAAGTTCAAATCCTTCTGAGAAAACAAGTACTTCAAAGATTTATGGTCGGTGAACAATTTGAACCTTTCGCCAAGAAGATAATGGCGCCAAGTCTTAAGCGCAAAAACAATAGCGGCCAACTCTAGACATGTGTAGGGTAATTTTTCTCATGCGCTCTCAACTTCCTTCCCCCATAGGCTATTACCCTTCCCTCTTGCATTAAGACTGCGCCTAGTCCTGTCCCACAAGCATCGGTATAAACAACAAATGGCTTACTCCCATCCGGTAACACTAAGACTGGAGCTATGGTTAAAGCTCTCTTTAACCGTTGGAACGCATCATCACAATCTACGTCCCATGTGAGGACTAGATTCTTCTTCGTCAAGCGAGTTAATGGGGATGATATCTTCGCGAAGTCCTTGATAAACTTCCTATAGTAGCCAGCCAACCCTAAGAAACTCCTCACCTCGGTAGCATTCTTAGGAACCTTCCAATCTTGGATGGATACTACCTTCGCGGGATCCGCAGCTATCCCTTCCTTAGAAACCACGTGCCCTAAGAACCGCACCTCCTTCCTCCAAAAGTAACATTTAGAGAATTTAGCCTTAAGGCTATGCGCTCAAAGAGTCTCCAACACTTCCCTAAGATGTAGGGCATGCTCTTCTTCACTCTTAGAAAAGACCAAGATGTCATCCACAAAGACCACCACGAACTTATTAAGGTACTCCCTGAACACCCTACTCATCAAATCAACAAAGTATGCAGGGGCGTTCTTCAAACCAAAGGGCATCACCAGCCACTCACAGAAACCATCTGGAGTCCTAAAGGCAGTCTTCTCTATACCATCCTCAGCCACTCTCAACTGATGAAACCCCGTGGCTAAGTCCAACTGCGAAAACACTGAGGCGCCAACCAACTGATCAAAGAGATCATCAATCCTCGGCAATGGGTGTCTATTCTTCTTTGTAAGCTTGTTGAGTTCTCTATAGTCTACACAAAGTCTGAGGGACCCATCAGCCTTCATGGCAAAAACTGCTGGAGCACCCCACTCCGATATACTTCGTCTTATGAACCCCTTCTCAAGCAACTCCCCTACTTGCTTATTGAGTTCCCTCCTCTCACGAGGAGCCATGTGGCGCACTGGCAAAGATACTGGCTTAGCATTGTCCACCAGATATATTCGGAAGTCTATCTCCCGCTTCGGAGGTAAGCCCTTCACCTCCTCAAACACATCCGAGTATTCCCGGACCACTCTAACAGATCGCAAACTCTTGACCGAAGCGTCAAGCGATTCAAGATAACTTAGCATAACAGAGTTCACGGGATTACAAGAGATCTCGAGAGTGTTACCCAAGCGGAACATGAGCCTAACAACTCTCCTTTCACAATCAAGAACGACACCATTACTGGATAACCAGTCCATGCCCAAAATTAACCCATAGCCCGTGAAGCCCAAAACAAAAGCATCACATCTAAACTCAACGCTAAGTATGGAAATCTTCAAACCCAAACATATCATGGACAAATAAGTGGAGCCCCCAATTGGGTTTGAAACAACCAAGGGATCATCTATTAGACTGGTGTCTAAGTGCAGTGACTCAACTAATGATGATGAGATAAACGAATGCGATGCGCCAGAGTCGAATAAAGTACGGACATGATGATCAAACAGAAAAACCAGACTTTCAACAGAAATTATTCTACCTCTTTCCTGAATCGGTGGAACCGCGAGAGCCTGAACTTGCCCCGTTGCCTGACCTGGTGCCATAAGAGCTTGCACCTGTCCTCCTGAGGTAGATCCCGTCCTCTACCCCTTCTTAGGGCATTCCTTCACTAGATGCCCTGCTTCGCCACAGTGGAAGCAGCCAGTCTTCTTCTTCTTCCGACAATCTTTGCTTAGGTGGCCTGGTGTCCCGCAATTGAAGCACTTCTTCTTTCCCTTGCCACCGTTGCCTTTCCCACCCTTGTTTTGCTGTTGAGGTCTCTTCTGATCTCCTTTCTTCTCGGGTGCTTTATTAGCATTGGGACCCTTCTCTTCCTCATGCATGAGTGCTATGTCTACTAGCTTCTCAAAGGTGGCCCCCATAGGGATGTGAGTCATAGCCAATCATCGGTTCATTCAAGCCTTTAACGAACCTCAGAGTCTTCTTCTCCGGTGTATTCACCATGTCTATGCCAAACCTTGCCAACTGATTAAACTTGTTGACATATTCCTTCACTGATAGGTTTCCTTGCTTTAGTGTCAAGAACCTTTCCATATACAGATTTTCTTCCGCCCTTGAGAGAAACTTTGCCATAAACCTTTGTCTGAAATCCGCCCAAGAGTCAACAAGGCGTTCTCCATTAGTGACCTCCCACCAGAACGAGGCCTCTCCCTTCATTAACCAAGCAGCTAACTTGACTTTCTTTCCTTCTTCCATCTCAAAGATGTCTATCAACTCTTCCGTCTCCTTAAGCCAATCCCTAGCTTCCACAAAAGTTTCTGATCCTTGAAAAGGTTTCCCTCCCATAGCCTTAAATTCCTTGCAAGTCTTAGCAAAAGTATCCGCGCGAGGAGGAGGAGGGGGAGGAAGATCGGGTGCAACCGGTGGTGGAGGATCATTTGCTGGACCCGCAGCGGCGGCCCTAGCCTCCATCAATCTCCTATACCATACTGGTATCGCTACACCCTCCGGAAAGTTAAGATCTTCAGCCATGCTGAAACGAAAAAGGAAAGATTCAAAACGGAGAATTCGAAAGATAAAGATATGGCTATTAGGATTATGCTTTTCTTTCAAAAACTTTTATCTTAAAAGACATGTTTTTGAAAATACTTCTTCCAAAAATGTTTTTAGAAAAATAGTTTTTCTAAAAAATTTATCTATTCTGTTAACCTTCAGCTCTGATACCACGTGTAACACCCCACACCCGCTAAGGTCACTCACTAAGGGAATGCCTTAACTTCGGTGGAGTATTTAAAGTGAATATAGAACAGAAAAATTACAACAAGACAGATATAAATAATACTTGTTAACTAAAATATCATTTCATTGCAGCAGAAGGTAAACATGTTTGGTTACAATAACAAAACCATAAAACAAGAGTCAAGTACTAAATATCCATCCTGATAAAAACATAAGTACATAATCCCACTACATAACTAATTGCCATCATAGGAAAGATAAGCTGAGCTTTATATCAACGGTCCAAGCTCCAAAAGATAGATATAGCAATCTGATCAAAGCCCACTAGTGCTAGGCCCACTCTGAGAACCCGAGGGTTGGGAAAAAGATAAAAACAACGGGGTCAGACATAAGTCTGAGCGAGTCCTATAACTTTAACAATACAATCATTAAAGTAATTAGGGTATGATATAAACTTGGTACGGTAACGACTGGGGATAAATGACTACACTAAGCAGCCAACTAGACATAGGAAGAACCAAGATAACGGTAAA
Source organism: Allium sativum (assembly GCA_030737875.1). Classification (NCBI taxonomy): domain Eukaryota; kingdom Viridiplantae; phylum Streptophyta; class Magnoliopsida; order Asparagales; family Amaryllidaceae; genus Allium; species Allium sativum. The sequence goes on along the minus strand of CM060923.1, from coordinate 531,754,042 downwards.
GACGCATCTACCCACCCAAGGATAATTACTACACTGCACCACACCAGTCATTCCTAACTTAAAGGTTGATCCCACCCATGGACATAGAAAATTTAACTAGTAGTTTCGTGTACCCCTAGCTGACCACATAGGTGCTGTCTGCCCCTATCTCCACTAGGTGTACCCACTACTCCCCAAGCGATCGGCTCCCTAACGTTGATATCCGTGTTGGTCCCACAGAGGGATGTATCATTCCCCAAAGTGGCAACCCGATACCAACACTGATGCACGGCTTATACCTACACGATGCAACAACGTCTTACCTACCAGCCCGGGTCCACACACGCATATGAAACCCATTGGACTTGCGTTACCACCGGTAACCCATTTTGGCCTCTTATAGTCAAGCCCAGTACGCGTGTCCCGTCCTCAACATGGGTCAAGCCCACAAAGACACATATGGGTTACTGGTTGAAATGGGCCCCCACAAGCTACCCACCTAAGCTTGCTCCCTCTAGTGTATCCCACTTAACCCTTTTATCATGTTTAATTACATGTTTCCACTTTGGTTAAGTATTCTAATCGTATTTTCTATTGCCACCCAAGGCAACCACTAGATTTCCACATGCCACCCAAGGCACCCACTTAACCCCTCATGCCCCACTACATGCTTGTCTGGTTAAGTGTTTCTTAATTGATTAAGACCGTAACCTTTGTAAAGACCTCTCACATTATACTGTCTTTTATGGCAGCTGGATTTGTCGGTTGGGTCCGGGCAGCCTTACGCCATAACAGAGTCTAACCTCGTGTCTTTACACTTGTCACGTATTTAGTTTATGCCTAAGACCTCTCACATTGGGCCAATCATTTGTAGCCGCTGGATTTGCCGGTCGGGTCCGGGCAGTCTTATGCTACAAAAGGGTCCAACCTCGTGTCTTAGTCGATTACTTACACCTAATTAATCACCCCCATATTTTGAATTAATTTTCCCTAATTAATTCCAATTTAATGATGCACATAATTGACTCAATTATGTCCATCCACTTATGGTATGCAACATCATACCAATTTCACCACAATTTTTTTAACATGAATATTAACCCCATCGTTCCCCACGTAATACGCTAACATGACATACTAAAAAGGGAAGATTCATCACAAATACCATGGGTTCAACATAGCATAACATTAGCATCAACATGGGTTTTAAAGGTGTCAACTTGCAAATATGACCATAGCATCAAACCCAACTAGCATAAATAATCAACCCAAACTTGCATGAATCACATATGTCATAAAGAGGGTAACTTGCATAGATGTTCATGTCATAGACCTATCATAAAGGGATAAACTTGCATACATGTCATAGGTCTAAAAAGGGATGAACTTGCATATGTTACTCATATCATAAAAAGGGGTAAACATGCATATATATGCATAACATACAAAGGGGTAAACTTGCATATGTATGCATATCATACAAAGTTGTAAACTTGCACATGTTACTTGCATATAATCAAACACCAAACTTGCATAACATGTCATATATGAACTTGCATATAATCAAACACCAAACTTGCATAACATGTCATATATGAACTTGCATATAATCAAACACCAAACTTGCATAACATGGTGTCATAATGGATCAATGTTTATCATAGTGATTTGCATAACTAGCATCATGAACATATAGCATAAAACTTGCATAACTAGCATCATGGACATATAGCATAAAAGTTGCATAACTAACATCATGAGCACATAGCATATGATAACATAACTTGCATTGATCCACATTCATAACCATAACCTCATTACATCCTATCATAATTAGTTTAGCAATTGCTTGCTAAAGGCATAGAAACTCACAACTTGTTGATTAGCACTGCTATGAAGAAGATTAAGTTGCTAGAGTTGATTAGAAGTTGATTTGAGAAGCTATCTTCCTCTCTAATTTGTGGAGGCTCCTTCTAAGTTGCATTTTGACGGCATGATGACGTTGTATCAATTTTTAGTATAGATTAGGGTAGTATTAGGGTGTATTTATAGATTTAGGATGTAGTTTAGGCCCTTAGATTAACCCTAATTTAGGTTAGAGCCGTCAGATTTCGTCATAAGCCCCAAAACACAGCCCAACAGCCAAAACAGTGCACCCAGGCCAAACTGGCTCGGCCACCTGTGTCGACTCCCAAGTCGACTGGGCAGTCGACTTGGGTCTTGTGGTGTCGACTCCCAAGTCGAATCCCCAGTCGACTTGGGGTGTGGCGGGAATTTTTCCCGTCTAGCTCCATTTCTGCATTTGAAATCTGTTTTCGAAATTTGAATTTTCTGAAAACTTCTTCGGGCCTTAACTGGGTCATACGGACTCCGATTTTCGAAAACTCGGAATCTATTTCGCGTATTTTTCCGAGACGAACGCAATGACATAGCCTGTTTCCCCTGATTCAGATCTTAAAATTTAATTCTGCCCTGATGTATATTATAACAAGTTATTCAACATACAGGGTGTTACATGCAAGGCCAAGTTAGGATGGAGAAAAGAGAGCTATCGGTACTATCATGCTTAGTATCAATACCAGGAAGTAGTTTAGGAATCATCAGAAAGAATTGCAAAACCATGTTGCCATAGAGCCGCCACTAGATCCAAAGAAGTTATAGTGGACAAAGGTTCATGTGAAGAAAGGCAGTCCACACTAACATGCTCAGTGTCAGTACCGAAACTAAGATGGATGATAAAGAAAAGTTGATACTCAAGTGTCATTAGAGCAAGGCAAAGCTCAAGATTTTCTATTAAAGTTATGAGATGATACCGAAACTGAGAACAGATAGGAAGGCTATCCATACCAAACTGCTTGGTATTGATGCAAAATCAAAAGCAGTACCCTGAATCACGAGTCATTAAGGAATGAAACCCGTGTTTCTAAAGCAAACAAATCTGACCACAACACTCGATGAAGAAAGGAAGGTCAAACCTCCGAAACTGGCACCAAAAGGCACTAATGCGATCGACATCAACTTCAAAAGGGCTTACCGAAGCCGAAAGCACCCAAAGCGGGCTTCTGTTGACTGACACTGAAAGGAGGCCCAATTTTTCTATGAATACGACCCTATAGGTCTCATTTTGGGGAACTTTTCTCATTCTCCCATCTTGTAATCTTTTCTTAGACAGTAAACCCTAATTTCTAAATCGATTTGGGGATCTTACTTAGAAACTTCTATGTACTCAACAAAATGATCAATAAAGAGAGAATCAATACTTGAGATTAATGTCAAGTATTTCTTCATCACTTATCCCGCTAGTTTTCTTAATGCTTCCCCACGACAAGGCTACATACATAAACCAAATTACCCAAAATACTCTTCTATGATCCGTTTAACTTTCTAACTTGCATTGTGCATAGGGAACCCTTATCCCAAGGTAACTGTTGGTCCTTGAGTCTCGCAAGCATGATACTCACCTCTTGAAGGAAGAGTAACTAATCTTTAGGCTTAAGACCTTGATATCTAGGAAATGGTGAGCTAACTTAAGCTTGTAGAAACTAAATAACCCCTTTTGTTCCCCTAGGTTTACATTCTTAGAACTAATCCTGGTGTTGACGAAAAATATAGTTATCACATTATATAAACCATCGAACAATTTAAATATAATAAAATATTTAATTACTAAATTAAAAATAGTTACCTTATTAACATAGCTAATCACGTGATTACCCTCATAATATTCCTTCCCTTCCGTGTTAAAAAAATCACCAGTTGTAGTGAACGATGCACCAAAACCTTGCAGCACCCTAACCGAACTACCCTGTTATCCTCGCCGTCCTTTCCCTCTTCCCCTCCTTTATTCAATATGTCGTGACCTGCTTCCCATTCTCTAGAAAACGAATCTCGACCCCTAAAAATAATCACGACCTCCTTGCTCAAGTAATGTGAAAGGGCGAACGATTTTGGTTCGATTTTCCTCCAAAACCCCACTATAGGTCCGCCTTGATGCCATTAGTAAAACTCTGGGCTTCCCAATTCTCGAATGGGACGAACAGTAGCTCGCGATTTATAATGTTGAACCCTATAGACCCTCATCGCACCACCAACAGGCCATACCAGAATGAAATACATTCTCTACGAGTTTGAAGCAATTAATTCCATGATTTAGAATTTTATTTGCATTTGATTTTGAACTTTTGAGAGGGGGAGTTGTAGTTTTCAAAAGGAATGGCATATTACTTTAAAGCTTTCGATTAGGATAAATGGGAAAAAGGAGAACACATGGTCATTTATATGGAAGGAAAAGGGGAACACACGTACAAGCCATTAAATTCACAATGTTGCTTTGGAGGGAAGGAAGGGAACAATAGTACGTTAGTTAAAAGTTTGAGGTTGGTTGTACAATAGGTTTTAGGCGGCTGATGTGATTTTCAAAGATTTTGAATATACATATACCTGCGAGATTTACATTACACGTTTTTATTTTGTACGATTACATACGAACTCCTAATGTGATGAAACTTGTAGTCTTACAATAACTTAATATTTTGCACACGATGGAACTGGTTTTGTCGAATTCCGAGATCATTTTTAAAACTTCCTTTTAGTTCTCAACATGAGTCGATACGCGTTTAAATTGCGCATAACCACAAAATAACTCAAATTGACTTGAAATTGGAAATCCTACTATAATTAGCCATTACATATTTTATAAAATTAGTTTCATTAAAATCAAAGGTCGTCTGAAAATCGGTTCTTTTTACATATTAAATTAAATCAAGAAAATGTAATTTAAATTCAAAACAATCAACTCCTCAATAATAATTTATTATTATTATCGTTTATATTCAAATAGAATTTATATTGATCGTCTGAATCATTTCGATCCAGTTGTAACTTCAAATTTAATCATTTGTCGTTTTTCTATTACGATAATTTGATATACTCGAAATTAAAGCATATTCGATTAAAAATCAATTAAAATCTATTTATATTATCAACTCAACATTTAAAACATTATTAAATGTCAAAAATTAATCAACTGAAAATCCAGATCGTTACATATGGCCTTGCTAAAGTATCAAAGAACTATCGTTGCTATGGCGTCACTCAACAACAAAGACGGCATAGAGATGGTAGTCTTATGATGCCTTAGCAGAGCTAAACAATTTAATGATTCCCATTTCCTAATCACATTTGGTATCATTATGATGTTGTTAAAGACGTTTGTGATGCCTTCTTGATGCATGTTTATATCAAAAAAAAATTGTAGCAATGACATCACTAAATTTTGGTGACATCATTTCAATGCTAGTGTTCTAAAGTAAAAATTTGTCAGTCACCTATGTAAAGATGAGTAGGATCGACTTATACGGAATTGAGTGTAGTGTACTGAATGCAGAAGTTGATGTACTTACTTTGATGTATGCAAGTAAATATGTAATGTGATAAATGTCTAGAGATGATATCACAGATAAGCAGTACAAAAGACGTAAATAAAGGTAAAAAACACAAGGTGTTTTTATACTGGTTCAGTGCACCGTCCTTCGTCCATAGGCCTTTCACTATAAAACCTTCTCTTCACTTGGAGGAACAAGTCTCGACCGCCGTTACAACACTTCTTTCCACCTAAACTGTACCAGCTAGGATTTTTCCTCCTGGACTTGCTTATAGGACTCACCACCTGGATTACCTTAAGGATTTTCTACCGCCTTTGTAGGACTTTTTTACAAGAGAAAAAATGACCTGTTTGTATTCTAGTACAACCCTGATTTGAATTGGATTTTTAAATATATAATTTAATTTTTTTGGAGATAAGATGGGTTTAATAAGGTTCAAATATGAGTAAAAAAATTATTAATATGAATATGTTTAAATGATAATACAGATGTTTAATTTTGTAAAGATATAAGTAAATAAATTTTTATAAGAAATAATTGAGTATTTAAGACAAATTTTTTAGGCTAGATTTTATTAAATAAATATATATTGAAAATCGATAATATCAATTGAAATAAATATTTTTATATTAATGATTTATATATTTTATTTAATTTTGATAAAATAAATTGTTGATGTTTTATAAACCCTAACCTAGAAGTAAATAAATACCTACCTAAACAAGTATCACTAATTAGTAACATTCATAAGTTTCTCAATAAATGTTCCTAAGCTAAATAAATTTTTTAGATCCTTAGGATAAGGACGAAGGGAGTATGTGGCTTCGTGCATGTTAGAGAAGCCTTATGGTAGCCATGTGTCCATTGTTGAGAAGACAATATTGCCCTTGAAGCTTCCTGTATAAAGAGAGCTAAAGACCTTATTTTCTTACACAACTCATTTCTTTATGTAATGACCCACATTGGCAGAGGTATTATAATTAATTTATTTAATTATTGAAATGGTGGTTTAGAGAATTTAATGGTCATGGAATTAAATAATGATGAATATTTAATTAAATTAATAAATTAAATAATATATTTAATTCTGAAATAATCAGAATTGGCTGAAATGGCGATATGGTGTGAACTGGATCATCTGTGGTATTTAATTCAGTTTAGAATTGAATTTGAATAACGAATATATTATATAAACGACAGTTTGAACGTAGAATTATAATATAATTAAAATCGAGCTCGAAATGGCGCTGCAGTTCGTAAATTGGCGATTCGAACTTCAACTGAGTGTACAGAGTTCGTTTTAAACCGGATTTCTGTGAAACAAGAAACGTACGGAGCTGGTGGAGTATATCTTTCTAGTGGAAGAGAAAAATCAGGATTTCATCTGTAAGTTTTGATTTGTGTCCAAATCAAATTTTAAAATAGTCGTTATAGAATCGTTTATCGACCGTAACGGTTTATTCGATATAACTAGAGATCAGGTTTGAATTTAGACAAGGTTCTTTTGGGAAATAGTGATAATTTAATTTTTAGAATTTTATTGAAATTTTTTATTAATTAAATAAGCAACTTTTTATTTGGAGCATTTTGCACCCTCTACCAATATTTTTGGGGCCTCACAATATGAGTTAACCTACCGGTATTATTATATTTTTGAGATCATGGTGCGACACGGGACATGACTGTAGTTTTATTTCTGTCCATAGTGATGGGTAATTTAATGAAATTCTTGGTAACCGGCACCGCTAACCGTTAACAAACAAATTTCATTCAGCACCGATAACCGTTAACAGTTGCGCCATTATCAACAATTTAGACCCATATTCATGGATGGTTTTGCCTGGATAAATGAATGGTACCTTCATTAGCAAATACTTGAATTATTGTGCGGGGTGAAATATTCAATTCTAAAGAAAAACAAACCTTAAGGAAGAATGAAACATTCAGGAACACAAGAGTAGCAGGTAATAATATGTAAAGGAATGTTGTATGAGAATCCTAATGGTTGATAACTATACCATTTTAAGGTGCATACATCCACTGTTGGGGTTCATTGATACATGGTAGTGACCTAATATGCAGCATAAGAGACGTTATTCTCAGGTATCTAGTTCAACATCAAACAATATTTATATATACGTACTGAGAATATATATATTATATAATAGAAACAACAAAATAAAATGTATCAAAATAAAATGTGTTGTGGTGATAAAAGAAACAACAAAATAAAATGTATCAAAAAAATATGTGTGCGGTGATAAAGGGAACAACAAATATCCTACACAAATATAAAACCCTAAACTCTCAATCCATTTTGCTGTGAGGTCAACAACATTCTTGAGCCGTCAGTATTCATCCTCCAAAAACAAAGGTGAGATTTGGAAACCAAAACAAAATCAAAGAAAATTCTATAAATTTTCAAACATATATATTTGCGATCCTCATCATCTCCTCTCCACTGACATACGAATTTTGGGCCATTCGATCATACTATTTTTCGCCAGAAAATCACCAGACCGGCCTAGGGTTCGAGAATGCCAAGATTTGAAATACCAATCCTGGAATTTGGGAGTTGCGTTGCAGTCAGGGTATCAAAGGGGTTCGAGTGTGATAAATTCGGGATCTTTGGTGATAATCGAGTTTGGCGTTCTGTTCTGAGGGGTGCGAAACAGTAGCAGTCGCGATGCTTTGAAATGATGCTAGTTGCAGGATTTTGGGTGGAGAAGGAGGAGTTGAAAAGGAGGATGAGAATGGTGATTTGATTTTTGGGGTTCATTAAGAAATGTTTGCGATAGAAGCTTCTAAAGTTTTGGTAAATGGTGATTTTGCTGGTATCGTGAAAATCAATTTGAGGAGGACGGTAGTAAAAGGGGTGCGAGTATGATGGATATTGGGATGATGTAAAAGGTGAAGGCCCAAATTTAAAATCTAATACATGTTTTAAATTCATTTAAAATGTATGAACTTGTATAAGCCATAACTTGCTCATACTTTATCGGAATCGGACGAAACAAGATCCGATGGGAACATATGGACGGTGGCTACACGATGGGATTGACTGGAAGTCCATTGGAGCTCGTTACAATATATGGAAAAATAAATTGTCCGTCTGAATCAAATCGAGCGATTGTTATCGTTATCAACAATGATCGTCCAATGTGAGTAAATCTCACTAATTCTGAACAGTTTATAATTTCATGTTGTATTTTTAGAACTGTTAGATATTGGCTGATTAACTGTGTGTTGATTGTTTGATTGAACTGCTAGTCAGTTAGTTAAATTTCTATATTGATTCTGTTTAACAGAATATATCATATGGAACTGAAAGTGATGTTATCTATATTGTTTAACATTTGTGATGCAGTCCTCAGCATTTATTTTACTGTGATTCATATATTGTGATATATGATGTGTTATATAATCTGTTATGGATTATATATGTTGGAATGATGTTGATCATTGTTATTCGATATTTTAAATATCATAAAAGACCCTGGGATGTAAAAAGAATTATTTCAATGTATATTGAAATAAAAGGGAGTTTATAAAATCAACAGATTTTATAAAAGGAAATATTTCAAAAGTAAATAAAAAGGGAAAAATGTTTTTAAAACGAATAGAGTTTTATAAAAGGGAAATCAATTGTAAAGTGAAGAACTGTTACTAAAAGTAAATCTTTATAAATGAATAGTTTATTCGAATAGAATAAAGGAGCTAATCGATGTTAGTTTAATCGATTAGAGTTAAGGCAAAGGAGCTAATCGATGTTAGTTTAATCGATTAGAGTTAAAGTAAAAGGAGCTAACCGATGTTAGTTTAATCGATTAGAATTAAAGTAAAATGAGTTAATCGAATATAGTTATTCGAATAGAAAGTAAAATGAGTTAATCGAATATAGTTATTCGAATAGAAAGTAAAAGGAGTTAATCGAATATAGTTTATTCTAAGAAAGTAAAAGGAGTTATCGAATATAGTTTATTCGAAAGGTGTTAAGTGAAATGAGTAAATCAATAGCGTTAGTCCAATAGAGTTAATTGATAAGGGTTAATCGAATAGAGTTAAGTGAAAAGAGTCAATCGAATATAACTATTTGAAGGAGGGTTAAGTAAGGAAGTTAGTAAAAGGAATATAAAGTGAACTTTGCCTATTTCAAAGTTAGAAATGTTGTTCAGTTAAGGTTTGAGAGGTAGTTCTACCCCAACTTGATTGGCTTCGTTTTTAACTAAGGGATAGTTAAGGTTCAGCAGTAAAGGAAATGGTTTGAGTTGGCATAGCGATGTTTGTTTAAACATCTGTCTAAGTCCAATGAAGAAGCTTTGAAAATGTTTTCCAAATAAGAAACCAGAAATGTTTTCTAATAAAGAAAACAAGAAATGGAAATGTTTTCCAATATTAATAACGTATATTTTCCAAATTTAGAAAATAAGAAATATTGAATTTAGGGAAACAGGAGATAAGTAAATTAATGAAATAAAGAGATAAAAGTTGAATGATGTTTGATCGATATAAATTTCCATTTGGAAATAATATCGTTGTTTGCACATCTGTTTTTCTTCGATAGTTAAATCACAGACTATCGAAGTTTTGGCCATTTTAACGTTGTTAATATGGACAGACCGGTTGGATTATTATACAAAGAACCACTCTGTATTGGCATAAGCGTTGAGAATCATATATGCCAATGGAAATTGAAGACGGAGTTATGCAAGGGCTATCCTGTTTACAGAATAGTGCCTTCGGTTCATCCTGTTCCTGGATGACTTGTATGGATGGATGTCTGACAGAACAATTCCAGACGATCACATATATTAATTTCTCCAACCGTACCAAGAGTGGAAGCGGAGAAGGAAACTTCTTTAGCTAACACATAATGTATTGTTAAGGACGTCAATCGGTGATTGGATGGATTTGATGATGTGGCATTCAAAGTGAATCCGGTGTGATGATAAAGCGTAGCTTCTAGCCTCATCAACCGGTAAATGACAGAAATCGGGCAGGCAGCATGGCTAAGTCGGTCGCACCGAAGTAGGGTGTATAATCACCTGATCTAGAGTTTCATTTACTTCTAAAAATCTATTGTTGATGCTGTCCCATTTGGGAAACGGTTGCTGATCCCAACCGTTGGTGATATACATTCGGTACACTCAAGCGAAATGAGTGGTCGGTCATGTGTGGTCGGGTTGCAAGATGCTCTAGATTGAACTCAGTATATTCCTCTCTAGAGGTACACGAGCGAAAGGTGGTTCCATACCTTGTCATAGTTGGAAATCCATTACCCAATACGTGCTTGCGGTTTTGATTGTATACTATATATGTAGAACGTGAGATGAAAGCATTTCTGCTAGATGATTATTATAGTTGTGGTTGATAGACATTATTATAATATCAAAAGGTTTTTGATATAAAGATATTTTAGATTCTCATAAGGAAAAAAACCCGTTCCGTTATACGGCGTGGTCTTATGAGATATCGTTTATTTGTTGTAATTGTTTTAAACTGTTTTACTCATACCAGTCCATGTTGCGTGCTTGGGGCATGTGTCGCATGATAGGGGGTTCTCGCTTTTCGTTAAGTGGCGAACGAGAGACTCTTACCACTACATGTCCCAAAAATGAGGGTTGGTTGTGAAGTCGAAAGGCTGGCCGTAAAATGTGGTGCTGGGTTACCAATGTAAGTCACGGTGGGGTATTACCCTGCTACTTTGTAAGGATGGGAGAGGATGGTTGCAAAGCCTACTTGAACTTCTTTGCGGGTCATTACAGTTGGTATCAGAGCCAGGTTAAGAATTACCTTGGCTCTGTGGCGTGACTCGGTATATATAGGGTTAGTAATACCCTAGATTGAGTTTGAGTGTATATATACGAGTGAACGTACTTGCTATTAATATAAAATTGTTTTATATTGTGGGCATTCATTGGTTGAGTTGTTTATGAGTTCTGGTCGATCAGTTTGATCCACTGTGTCGGTAGGAGTAAATAAACACTCGAATACGATGGGTCGACACGATATGTTTTGAAAAGAGGGTAAATGAAAATAAGTTTACCCAAAGTATACTTTGATATATATTGGATATATTGGTTGTTATTATAATCGAGTAAGATTATAGATTAAATGGTTATGTAAATAACCAATCATAATTCATATAAGTGAAATATATGAAATTGAAATGAATTAAATCTGAAATTTAAACCAGAAATTAAATTAGAATTCTGGAAAATTGGATAAGTGTTTGTAAATGGATTTGGATTAAAAATAAGGAAAATTTAAGATCCTGGGAGATTTTAAATTGTTTTACAAGCAGTGTGAATTATATTTTGAAATGAATTTCAAGGTGGAAATGTTTAGAAATGGTTTTATAGTATTGAACTCACTTCGGTCGCTGGGAAATAGATTCTGATGATGACAGCTGCATCATCAGTATTCATTTTCGAGTTGTAAGTGACAAATTACTACCAGAGATACTGTTTTGAATTTGTTTTGGGAAAGACAAGTTGTGTTGAATTTCAAATGGGATTTATAATAAAGAATGAATAAAGAAAGTTTGAAAAGGAATTTGAATAAAGGAAGTTCAAACATAGAATGTAAATAAGAAAATTCAAAACGGGATTTGGATATAGAAAATTCAAAGGAGTTTGAATATATGAAATTCAATGGAATTAAAATAGAGTTTGAATATAGAAATTCAAATAGAGTTTGAATATAGAAATTCAAATGGAATTCAAATATAGAATTTGAATATAGAAAATATAAAGGAATTCAAATATAGGATTTGAATATCGAAGGTGAAATGGAATTTGAATATAGAATTCAAATGGAATTCAAACTATAGAATTTGATATATAGAGTTTGAATGAAATTTGAATGTAGAGGATTCAAATAGAATTGAAAATGAAATCTGAATAAAGAAGATTCAAATATAATTGAATTTGAAATTTGAATACAGGAAATTCAAATAAAATTGAAATGAAATTCAAATATAAAATTTGAATAGAAATTGAATAGAATTTACTAAGTCAAAGAGGAATTAGTTAATCGAGTTTTGAATTTGAAGTTGGACTTTGAAAGGTGAATTGGATTTGTAAATGGATATTCGAAATCGAATATAGAACTAAAATTTGAAATTCGGATTCAAATTAGTTAATAAGCAAGTTAAAATATATTTGAACATGTCATGTTCAAATATAAAAGTGAAATAGACTAAAGAGTTAATTAACAAATTAATTAACGAATTGAGTTAAACGATCAGGTATAGTTAAAATAGATTGGGCATGTATAAATATACATGAGATAGGTATGGATAAGGTATAAAGGTATATAAATAGAATGCTCGATGAAAAGGTATGTATTTAATTCATATACGAGATTTTATGTGCCGTATCGGCTAGCTGCTTGGCTTTTTATTTTTCTTTTGGATTGGTGAGGGCCATGGGAGGCAATTGAAATATCCCGATGCTCCCGGTACAAAGGAGGTTATGGCGAATTTTTCCGGGAATTTTAGGAGTTAGAATATTTTTAAGATAATTTGATAATTAGAAATCATCGTATCGATGTATATATATAGAAGTCGATAAGGAAACGAACTTGGAAATAAAATAGTATAATCAAAAAGGAAGTATAAGAATAAAATCTAGTAAGAATAGAAAGAGGAAGCGTATACGTGTTTGAAAGTGAAGAAGTAGTTGTATGATATTGATTATTCGAGTAAGTAGTCATATCTGTTTTGATGTTATAAATGTTATTCAGTCAAGGTCTAAGAGGTAGCTATACCCCAACTTGATTGATTTCATTATTAATAAATAAATAGTAAGATTTCAGGCTCGAAGATCAGTGCTGAATAAGAGTTAGTTGAATATAGTATTTGGGTTGTCGTAACGATGTTTTACATAACATCCGTTTTAACCCAAATAAGTGTAAGCTTGGAAATATAATAAAGAATATTTCCTAAGTATAGAAATAAACGAGATCGGAAAAGAGATAAGTAATTGGAATATTTTCCAATTATAAATAGCATATATTTTTCTAAAGTTTAGAAAATAAAGGATGGCGATATTCGGAAATGTTTTCCAAATAACATAAAAGGCCAATATGGTTATTGAAAATATTTGGTTAACAAATATTGATAAAGAAATAGAGAATTAATTTAACTAGTGGAATATTAATTAAGGGCTCAGTGACAAGTTCAAAAGGAAATTTTGATTTTTGAAAAGAGTAAACTGTTTAAAAACTCCCAGGGAAAGACTGTTTGAATTAAAAACAAATTTAACAGAAATTTGTGAAAGCAAAATTGAATTAAAGTAAAGCCAGTAAATTGGTAACTGAGATTGAATTAGAATGATATCAAGACAAATTGGGTCGTGAGATTCAAATTTGAAGTGTAATGTGATAATCTAGTTAAGAGTTGGGAATCGAGAAGAAACTCGAGTTGAAATGATATTTGGCTCGGATATAAGCGAATGGTTGTATTGTGGATAAAAGCAGATTGGAATTTGATGGGATGACCCTTGTATCCGCTGAATTGATAACAGGTGGAAAGGATATAATGATATGCCGACAAAAGGTACAAGTTTATATTTCTATTGGATATAAGATTTATGAGCCGAATTGGCAAGCCGCTTGGTTGTTTTTTTTTTGGGATGGAAATGGCCCAGAGAGGCGAGCGGTGATTTGACGTATTGACAAGTACAAAGGAGGTGCTGGCGAAATTTTTCGGAAAGTTAAGGCGTTAGAAAATTTTCAGGAATTTTGGAGATTTTCGTTGATAAGAATTAATTAATAATTAAATTGAAATTAAATTGGTTCAGTTGAAACTGAAGTTAAGAAGTGAACAAATATGTTCTAACCAGTCGATAGGGCCGTTCTCTACCTTAGCAATTTCGAGGACGAAATTATTTTAAGTGGGGAAGATTGTAATGACCCGCATTGGCAAAGGTATTATAATTAATTTATTTAATTATTGAAATGATGGTTTAGAGAATTTAATGGTCGTGGAATTAAATAATGATGAATATTTAATTAAATTAATAAATTAAATAATATATTTAATTCTGAAATAATCAGAATTGGCTGAAATGGCGATATGGTGTGAACTGGATCATCTATGATATTTAATTCAGTTTAGAGTTGAATTTGAATATTGAATATATTATATAAACGACAGTTTGAACGTAGAATTATAATATAATTAAAATCGAGCTCGAAATGGCGCTGCAGTTCGTAAATTGGTGATTCGAACTTCAACTGAATGTACAGAGTTCGTTTTAAACCAGATTTCTGTGAAACAAGAAATGTACGGAGCTGGTGGAGTATATCTTTCTAGTGGAAGAGAAAAATCAGGATTTTGTCGTGTAAGTTTTGATTTGTGTCCAAATCAAATTTTAAAATAGTCGCTATAGAATCGTTTATCGACCGTAACGGTTTATTCGATATATCTATAGATCGGGTTTGAATTTAGACAAGGTTCTTTTGGGAAATAGTGATAATTTAATTTTTAGAATTTTATTGAAATTTTTAATTAATTAAATAAGCAACTTTTTATTTGGAGCATTATGCACCCTCTACCAATATTTTTGGGGCCTCACAATACGAGTTAACCTACCGGTATTATTATATTTTTGAGATCATGGTGCGACACTGGACACGACTGTAGTTTTATTTCTGTCCATAGTGATGGGTAATTTAATGAAATTCTTGGTAACCGGCACCGCTAATCGTTAACAAATAAATTTCATTCAGCACCGATAACCGTTAACAGTTGCGCCATTATCAACAAGTTAGATCCATATTCATGGATGGTTTTGCCTGGATAAATGAATGGTACCTTCATTAGCAAATACTTGAATTATTGTGCGGGGTGAAATATTTAATTCTAAAGAAAAACAAACCTTAAGGAAGAATGAAACATTCAGGAACACGAGAGTAGCAGGTAATAATATGTAAAGGAATGTTGTATGAGAATCCTAATGGTTGATAACTATACCATTTTAAGGTGCATACATCCACTGTTGGGGTTCATTGATACATGGTAGTGACCTAATATGCAGCATAAGAGACGTTATTCTCAGGTATATAGTTCAACATCAAACGATATTTATATATACGTACTGAGAATATATATATTATATAAAAGAAACAACAAAATAAAATGTATCAAAATAAAATGTGTTGTGGTGATAAAAGAAACAACAAAATAAAATGTATCAAAAAAATATGTGTGCGGTGATAAAGGGAACAACAAATATCCTACACAAATATAAAACCCTAAACTCTCAATTCATTTTGCTGTGAGGTCAACAACATTCTTGAGCCATCAGTATTCATCCTCCAAAAACAAACGTGAGGTTTGAAAATCAAAACAAAATCAAAGAAAACTCTATAAATTTTCAAACATATATATTTGCGATCCTCATCACCTCCTCTCCACTGACGTACGAATTTTGGGCCATTCGATTATACTATTTTTCGCCAGAAAATTACCAGACCGGCCTAGGGTTCGAGAATGCCAAGATTTGAAGTACCAATCCTGGAATTTGAGAGTTGCGTTGCAGTCAGGGTATCAAAGGGGTTCGAGTGTGATAAATTCGGGGTCTTTGGTGATAATCGAGTTTGGTGTTCTGTTCTGAGGGGTGCGAAACAGTAGCAGTCGCGATGCTTTGAAATGATGCTAGTTGCAGGATTTTGGGTGGAGAAGGAGGAGTTGAAAAGGAGGATGAGAATGGTGATTTGATTTTTGGGGTTCAGTAAGAAATGTTTGCGATAGAAGCTTCTGAAGTTTTGGGAAATGGTGATTTTGCTGGTATCGTGAAAATCAATTTGAGGAGGACGGTAGTAAAAGGGGTGCGGGTATGATGGATATTGGGCTGATGTAAAAGGTAAAGGCCCAAATTTAAAATCTAATACATGTTTTAAATTCATTTAAAATGTATGAACTTGTATAAGCCATAACTTGCTCATACTTTATCGGAATCGGACGAAACAAGATCCGATGGGAACATATGGATGGTGGCTACACGATGGGATTGACTGGAAGTCCATCGGAGCTTGTTACAATTTATGGAAAAGTAAATTGTCCGTCTGAATCAAATTGAGCGATGGTTATCGTTATCAACAATGATCGTCCAATGTGAGTAAATCTCACTAACTCTGAAAAGTTTATAATTTCATGTTGTATTTTTAGAACTGTTAGATATTGGCTGATTAACTGTGTGTTGATTGTTTGATTGAACTGCTAGTCAGTTTGTTGAATTTCTATATTGATTCTATTTAACAGAGTATATCATATGGAACTGAAAGTTGTGTTATCTATATTGTTTAACATTTGTGATGCAGGGAGACAGGTTGGAGGAATCCAACTGGATTCCTCAACATTTATTTTACTGTGATTCATATATTGTGATATATGATGTGTTATATAATCTGTTATGGATTATGTATGTTGGAATGATGTTGATCATTGTTATTCGATATTTTAAATATCATAAAAGACCCTAGGATGTAAAAAGAATTATTTCAATGTATATTGAAATAAAAGGGAGTTTATAAAATCAACAGATTTTATAAAAGGAAATATTTCGAAAGTAAATAAAAAGGGAAAAATGTTTTTAAAACGAATAGAGTTTTATAAAAGGGAAATCAATTGTAAAGTGAAGAACTATTACTAAAAGTAAATCTTTATAAATGAATAGTTTATTCGAATAGAATAAAGGAGCTAATCGATGTTAGTTTAATCGATTAGTGTTAAAGCAAAGGAGCTAATCGATGTTAGTTTAATCGATTAGAGTTAAAGTAAAAGGAGCTAATCGATGTTAGTTTAATCGATTAGAGTTAAAGTAAAATGAGTTAATCGATGTTAGTTTAATCGATTAGAGTTAAAGTAAAATGAGTTAATCGAATATAGTTATTCGAATAAAAAGTAAAATGAGTTAATCGAATATAGTTATTCGAATAGAAAGTAAAAGGAGTTAATCGAATATAGTTTATTCGAAGAAAGTAAAATGAGTTATCGAATATAGTTTATTCGAAAGGTGTTAAGTGAAATGAGTAAATCAATAGCGTTAGTCCAATAGAGTTAATTGATAAGGGTTAATCGAATAGAGTTAAGTGAAAAGAGTCAATCGAACATAACTATTCGAAGGAGGGTTAAGTAAGGAAGTTAGTAAAAGGAATATAAAGTGAACTTTGCCTATTTCAAAGTTAGAAATGTTGTTCAGTTAAGGTTTGAGAGGTAGTTCTACCCCAACTTGATTGGCTTCGTTTTTAACTAAGGGATAGTTAAGGTTCGGCAGTAAAGGAAATGGTTTGAGTTGGCATAGCGATGTTTGTTTAAACATCTGTCTAAGTCCAATGAAGAAGCTTTGAAAATGTTTTCCAAATAAGAAACCAGAAATGTTTTCTAATAAAAAAAACAAGGAATGGAAATGTTTTCCATTGCTAATAACGTATATTTTCCAAATTTAGAAAATAAGAAATATTGAATATAGGGAAACATGAGATAAGTAAATTAATGAAATAAAGTGATAAAAGTTGAATGATGTTTGATCGATGTAAATTTCCATTTGGAAATAATATCGTTGTTTGCACATCTGTTTTCTTCGATAGTTAAATCACAAACTATCAAAGTTTTGACCATTTTAACGTTGTTAATATGGAGATACTGGTTGGATTATTATCCAAAGAACCACTCTGTATTGGCATAAGCGTTGCGAATCATATATGCCAATGGAAATTGAAGACGGGGTTATGCAAGGGCTATCCTGTTTACAGAATAGTGCCTTCGGTTCATCCTGTTCCTGGATGACTTGTATGGATGGATGTCTGACAGAACATTTCCAGACGATCACGTATATTGATTTCTCCAACCGTACCAAGAGTGGAAGCGGAGAAGGAAACTTCTTTAGCTAACACATAATGTATTGTTAAGGACGTCAATCGGTGATTGGATGGATTTGATGATGTGGCATTCAAAGTGAATCTGGTGTGATGATAAAGCGTAGCTTCTAGCCTCATCAACCGGTAAATGACAGAAATCGGGCAGGCAGCATGGCTAAGTCGGTCGCACCGAAGTAGGGTGTATAATCACCTGATCTAGAGTTTCATTTACTTCTAAAAATCTGTTGTTGATGCTGTCCCATTTGGGAAACGGTGGCTGATCCCAACCGTTGGTGATATACATTCGATACACTCAAGCGAAATGATTGGTCGGTCATGTGTGGCCAGGTTGCAAGATGTTCTTGATTGAACCCAGTGTATTCCTCTCTAGAGGTACACGAGCGAAAGGTGGTTCTGTACCTTGTCATAGTTGGAAATCCGTTACCCAATACGTGCTTGCGGTTTTGATTGTATACTATATATGTAGAACGTGAGATGAAAGCGTTTCTGCTAGATGATTATTATAGTTGTGGTTGATAGACATTATTATAATATCAAAAGGTTTTTGATATAAAGATATTTTAGATTCTCATAAGTAAAAAAACCAGTTCCGTTATGCGGCGTGGTCTTATGAGATGTCGTTTACTTGTTGGAATTGTTTTAAACTGTTTTACTCATACCAGTCCCATAACTGACCCGGAGTTTATTTTGTTTTGTTTTCCCTAAACTCTTGGGTGCCTAAATTTGTACGGGCAGTCAAGTAGTCGGGACTTACAGATATACTGGAAGAGCTTGGAGCAGGAGGCTTCAGGATCATTATAGCTATAGTTATTTCTGTTGTGTTGTAAGTACTGTACTTTGATAATGATATGTATATTCAAGTACGGATTTGTATTTCAAAGTTATGTTATGAAATATATTTATTCGTTCCACTGTGAGATTCATGTTACTCTGATGTTGTATTCTTCTTCTTCTTCTATTCTAAGTTTCTATCTTATCTTTCCTCACCCTCTAATTTCTTTCACTAATTACCAGGATTTTTCGATGGTTTGGTTATCGACATCGAGCTTATGTCGATAACCAAAGTCGCTCAAAATCCGGGTCATTACACTTTCCCTTACACCATTCTCTCCCTCACTCCTTCCCCTCCATTCATCAGTCATCACTCATCACCCACCAGCACCTCACCGCCGGCAACCAGCAGCAGCACACAAGTCCCCATCCTCCACCATGAATTCCACCGCCCAAAAAAACCCCTCCCTTCCCTAAAACCCCGACCTCCACTCTTTTACCCACTTTCCTTCTACCTCCATCCCAAGCCGCACCTCCAACACACCATCACCGCCAACCCCAACGCCAACCTGTCCGCCTACCTATCTCTGCTCGTGGAACCTACCTCACAAAACACCCACAACTCTACCTAAATCCCACATTCCCATCCCCTCCGCCCTCCACGCCATGTTAGCACCACCAGGCCCCCAGTTCCGACCACCCAGCTCCACCTCAGTACCACCCCTGCCTCATCCAAAGGACACAACCTTGCTCGGCTCTCTCCTCTCTCCATTTAAATAAAAAAATTGAGATATATATATATATACTTGGTTGCAAAGGAGAAAAGGATACACAAAGCTGTAGCATTGTTCGTTGATCCATTAGCAATGATTAAGGAATTTCGACTTTGAAGATATTGGAGCTATGGTGGTGAGAATATCTAATTTAAAGATTTTAAATTGGTAGGAAATGATTAAATTATAATTTGTTGAAGTTAATTATAATTGGTTAAGTACTGATGATAATTGTGGTATGCGAAGTTGAATGGACGTTTGTGTAGTTACAGACACAATAAACACTTAAGTGTCAGAAGTTGTAACACTTACACATAGATGAAATGGTTGTTTAATTGCTGTGACTGCTAAGGATGAATTCATGCTTCTTAATGTTGTAATAATATGGTTGATTACGAATGGATAAAATCACACACCATAGTTATAGTAAAATATGGGTAATTGGTTTGAATCTCCCTTCCATACAAATAGCATTTATATTATTTTAATATTAAAATAATGATAGAAAATCTAGTTTTGAATTTGGGTTCAGAAACTATTTGGAAATTTAAGTTAAGTATGTACGAATAATATTCGTAAAAGACAAAAATGGGTTTGGTAACGATTTCAACTATATATGGCCTGCTAAAGTTTTAAAATCATTTTTGATTTCAAATGGAAAGGTGAATTTGAGTTGAGTATATAAATGTTGGTTTAAACTCAACCATTTGATCCCTTAGTCATATTTATTTTTATAATAAATGGCTACAAGTTTTGATGTCAGTCAGACGTGTTTTGAAAAAAAGATTATTATTTTATTGATATAATAAAATTATAATATTTTATTTTCAAACTAAATTGAATTTAAAGTTGGAAATATGGTTTTCAAAAGGAGTTTGTATATGTTTATGAAAATTTATAATCGTATTGGAATATATTTGGACGATTATCTATTATAAGTTGCAACATGCTCTGAATTGGACGTGTCGCGCGGCGACAGTTCACGAATTTCGACCATAAAATTTAAACGACTATAACTAGTGCATTTTAAATCGGATTGACATAAAGTGAAAAAGATTTGATTTCTAATAACTATAGTTTTCAAACATAAAAGGAATTTTCAAATTCTAACATATAGATTTTAAGTTATGTTTAAATTAAATCTAGAAAAGGTCGTGTAATTCGATGACCGTAATTTAAAATTTTAATAAATGATTTTATAAAAAAATAATGAAATATGGAAAAAAATATGATAAATCATAATTTATTAATTGAAAGTTTTTTGAGTTGGAAATATGGAGTTTTAGTTCTAAATATATTTTGATTTAACTAGTTATTTCACAACAATTTTGTAATGCTATCGTAACGTCTCTCTGAAAATTATATAACTTGAGGTTTTTAACCTACTAGGCTATTATTATGAACTTAAATAATCGTTTTAAGTTGATAAACCAAATATTTGATATTTCCAGTTATAGTTTAATTAGACATGGATTTGAAATGATTGGTGAATATGTGATATTGATATTATAGATGAAGACTTATACTATTTGAGGAATTTAAAAGTTAGTTTTACTGTTCTTCCAATTATAATGTAGGTTGGATAAGATATTCATATGAGATATGTGTTGATATAATTGTTGTCCAGATTTAATGTTTTGATGTCAAATGGTTTTGATAAATTTTTGAGTTAAGTATGGAATTTTGAGTTTAAATGAAATGGGTTTGGATAGAGATAATCTTCAGATATTCGATATGAAATTCGATTGTTGGACGTATACTATCTGAGGAATTAGAAAGATATTTATAATGGGATTCTACTTATAGTACTTGTCAATTTTGTGAATTGGTACCAGATATAAGTCGATTAAGTAAACTTATGTTTGAATACCAATTGATTTTGGTTGTCGTGAATGGTATCTTCAATAATATCATTCTTTAATCCAAGTAAAGGTGAAGTTAAGATGTGGTAATTTGAAGTTTAAGATAAGATTAATGGAAGACGAAGGATGATGTTTTGGCAATTAAGGGTTGATAAAGTAAATAATCTTTGATTCAAAGATTCAATTGGAATTTCAAAGAAAGGGTTCAAAATGTATTTAAAATTAAGAAACTTGGAATAAATCAAACTTCGATTTATGACTCATGAAGTTATAATTCGATAACAAATTGGTTAACTATTTGGAAATAGATTTGAATTAAAATCCTAGGTAGTCCATAACTGTTTTTTTTAAGTGTGGTTATTATTTGGAAAGACCGGGATCAGATTTATGTCCGAAAACTGTTCCAAGTAATAATACCACGTTATGGTGAAATTGAAGACTTAGAGGACGACGAGTGAAGACCGAGGATTTTCAGATCATTCGGATTGATTGCTGATGACTCGATTGGGTTGCACCCCAATATGAGGTTATAAGAAGCAAGAGGTCTGGATGTATTTGGAGATTTTCCGGGTTTTGGTTTCGTTCAGACCCTGAACGAACTTGTATGAATTGTGTGTCTGACATTGTAATTGGCTACATAGCACTGATATTTATTAATATATATATATATATCTGTTTGGTGAGGGATAATTTATTCTCTTAGCTTAACACACTTCCCTGAGACGTATGAGCTTAGAGGTTACATACTAATAGATACCAGTTATGCGTGATAAATGGAAAATGTGGCATACTTAAGTTATGTGATGTGCTATTGATTATAAAAGCATGGCTTATTTTAAAGCGTAGCTTTGTGTAACGAGACTTTGTCAAGCCTCACACCCTGATAATAGCCTCAAACATGAATAATGAAGCAAGGCTATATGGGTTGCACCCATTAGGGTGCGGTCATTTCCTTCTAGATAAAAAGTGTACCATTGTATGGAGCCTAGCTATTACTTATGTGGAAAATCTACCTATGTGGATTTTAGTTTGCGAGCGCATGGTTAAAGGTTGGTTACATTCGGGGAATGTCATATTCGTGATGCATCTACCCAATCAGCAAATAGAGGTGGTCCGGCCTTGTGTAGCGGAGATCATTAGTTGTTTCTTTGGGAACGACCCTTTGCTGGCATACCCACGCCTCGGTAAGGAAGATCCGTTTCCTTGGTCATTGTTGGCAACCAATCCTCCACTATAATCCGGTACGGTTTTGATTGTATACCTATATGTCAACATAATGGGATGGGGAATTATGTTGGCTAAGATTGTTATATTCACTTGCAAAATGGTTTTTCACATTATGCACTTATAATAATATGAAAAAGGATTTTCACGTAACAAAGCATCGTTGGTTATCATAAGGACAAAACTCGCCTATTGGGTGTCCGCTTGCATTGTGTGATGTGAGACGAGCCTTATTATAGCTTCATTTTTTTAAAGTCATTGCAAACTTATGTGCATGGGTATTCACACGGAGTAAACCGGTTTCGTGTTTAGCGGCGTGGTCCGGTGAATTACCTAACTTTAAAATAAACCTTAAAAAAAACAGTTTTTGAGTTCTCACACCAGTCCCACGACTGACTTGGATTTATTTTTCCTTCCACCTAAACTCTAGGTGCCCATTATTTTTCACATAGGCAACTAGTAGTTTGGTTTGCAGCCTTACCTTTAGAGCTGGTTAGAGAAGGATTCTAAATCTTGACAAGAGCTATGTTTTGGATCATTCTTCTTCCACTGAAGGCTTATTTATATTTATTTCGCTGAGTTTCTGTTGTATTTGATGATCATTTGTAACTCTGATATTATAACGATAATGGAAGTTATGTTATTTTGTTTCAAATGTGTAAGTACCCATAACTATCTGTCTTTATGAACGGTTTAAGTAGGTTTAATTACCAGTTAAAACCGGGCAAAGGGCGGGTCGTTACAATAATCTCCTCCTTATGTTAATATATTATTAAATGTGATTAAGTGGAGAGTAGGAATTTATTCTCTATTGAATTCGAATGAAGTTTGAAATATAACAACGGAATTCAAAGAGATCTAGAATGCAAGAATTGAGCAATTAGAATGAGTATGAACTTGAATTCAATAGAATAAATAAGAATGATATCGAGTTGTTGTTTGAGATGTTATTCTTGCATTTATTTATAGTGAATGAAGAGTTACAACTACTGATGAAGTTTCATGATCAAAATAAGAGAGTTGCAACCATTAAAGATCAAAGAATCTCTTCAAAAAAAGTCATATCTCTTTAGAATATTATAGTTGTAACTCTATTCAGTTGACTGAATATTCTTAGTCAGTCGACTGAACTGGAAGTCAAATTAAAGTTTGTATTCGGCCAGATTTAGTCAACTAAATAGGAATATTTAGTCGACTCGATCTGCAATATGCATACAGATTCAGTCAACTAAACTAATTTACCCAATCAACCAAATTTTGCATTTTCTTAATTCACTTAAATAGTTGTATTAAGGAATTTTTAAAATAAAACCTAGAGACATCATATTCTAAGACTTGACACTACTAATAAAAAATAACTAGCGTTGTTCTTGAATCTTTAATATGTTTGCGAGACATCTTGTTTGTGATATGTTGACATGATCTTTCATCTTGTCATTGATCAAAATCTCATGATTTAACATTTGGTACAAGAATAACATCTCAAACAACTTACTCGATGTCATTCTTATCTATTCTATTGAATTCAAGTTCGTACTCATTCTAATTGCTCAATTCTTGCATTTTAGATCTCTTTGAATTCTATTGTTATATTTCAAACTTCATTTGAATTCAAAAGAGATCGAAATCCTATTCTGTCTACATTTACTCACATTTCTTATCTAGTAACTTGAGGAAAAGATTATAAGATATTGTACTTCATTCGAGACAAATCAGTGTTGTACTAGAATGCAAACAAGTACTTTATTCACTTGCAACAAACGCCCGACAAGGCGGTACAAAATCCTCAAGGTATTTTAGGTAATGAAGTCCTATAAGCAAGTTCAGGCGGAAAAATCCAAGCTGGTATAGTCTAGGTGCAAAGAAGTCCTGTAACGGTGGTAGAGACCTGTTCCTCTGGGTGAAGAAAAGGTTTTATAGTTAAAGGCCTAAGGGTATCTTAGGGATTATACGTTGGGGGGTGATCAAAAGTAGTATAAAAACTCATAGCATTCTTTACCTTTATTTACATCTTTTATACTTCTTATTTATGATATCATCTCTAGATATTTATCTCGTTAAATATTTACTTGCACACATCATAGTAAGTATATCAACTTCCGCATTCGGTATACTAAACTCACTTCCATATAAGTATATCCTATTCGTCTTTTCATTTGGTATCAGAGCATGTTATCTTATAACCATAAACAGTTACCTGATATCTCGATAATATGGAAAACAACACAAACACTAGCTTCATAGAAGGTCAATCCACTGCATGACCTCCACTTTTTAATGGTTCAGACTATAGTTATTGGGCTACACGAATGAGAATCTTAATGCAAGCAAATGATTTGATTCGTGGATTATATCTCAGAAAGAATATAGACCCCCATCACAAACTATTCTGAATGGTCAAATAGAGAAAAGCTAGATGTTAATGCAAATGTTAAAGCTATGAATATGTTGCATTGTGCCTTGGATAAAGATGAGTTTAACTGCATTTGTATGTGTAATACAACATACGAAATATGGAAACACTCAAAATAACTCATAAAGGAAATAACAAGGTTAAACAAAGCAAGATATCCATGCTTAAAAGTCAGTTTCGGAATTCTAGAATGACAGAAAATGAATCTATTAGTGATATGTATTCTAGATTTTAGGATATTTATCATTCGTTACTAGACTTAGGAGAAAAATATTTTGATTTTGATATATAGTATCAAAAATCATAAACTCGTTAACGGAAGATCAGGAAAGGAAGGTCTTGGACATCCAAGAAGCTAATGATCTCTAGACCACGTAACCAGAAGAGTTAATAGGAAATCTAAAGTCATTTGAAGTGAATTTACAGGCAAAAAGAGTTCATGCGCAGGACAAAAAGAATCTTGCATTTCATGTTGAAAAAGAAGAAGATTCGGATTTTGATAATGAAGAATATCTATCTTTCATTGCTAAAAAATTTAAGAAATTCTTGAAATATCAAAAAGGAAATTAGAATATCTTCAAAAAGAAAATCCAGCAATAATAACTCATCAAAACCATTGGCCGAGGTATTAGAATGCTACAAATGTTGAAAGAAAGGCCATATGAAGAAGTATTGTCCAGAGAAAAAGAAAGAATATCAAAATATGAAAGATAAATCCAAGAAGAAAGCTTTCTCTATAACATGGGATGATTCTGACTCATCATCATCATCAGATAGTGACAGTGATAGTGACAAATGAACAAGCTAACATATGTTTCATGGCTAAAGATAATGAGATAAGTAATTTTTCTTATGAAGATATGGTATAAATATATTCAGAATTACTAGAATCAAGGAATAATTTTAAAAGAAAATATAAGTAAGCTAGTGAGGATCAGAAAAAGGCAGAATTAGAAAGAGATATGCTGAAAGATTGGAAAGAGATATTAGAATAAGAAATTAGAAAATTTCAAGAATCTTTTTCTGATGCAAAGTCTCAACTTTCTTTACTAAGTCAAGAAATTGAAACTCAAAAAGAAAAGAATAACGCACTTATTTCTAAAAATCATGAGTTGAAAACTAGTATTAAAATAGTAGAATTAGATAAACTTATTCTTAAAATAAAATTGGATGATATTATTAAAAATATCTCTAATTTTAACAAAGGAAAAGAAAATTTATCTAAAATTATAGAAAATTCTCAACCTACATCTAGTAAAAAAGGATTAGTTATAAAAAAAAGGCTAAAATTCAACCTAGGATGAAATTGAATAAAAAGTTGAAAACTAGCAACTCAGAAAAACCTGTTACAAAAAAAGTTTCTAAAACTATTAATATATAGGTTCCTAAAACAAACAATCTTTTGATTAGGAATAAATATATAAAATCATTCTTAGAAACCATTCATAAAAATAAGAACTATGTTTATAAAAGGGACACTGAACCCTCTTAGGTTTGGTTTCTTAAGACCTAACTCTTAAGACCCTAACGGAGGAAGTGGGTACAAAAGTCATTACATATTTTTTGCAGGTCCATCTCAAGAAAAGAGGAAAACGGATAATTAATGATGGTTGCTCAAATCATATGACAAGAGACAAACATATGTTGATAAATGTAACACCCCACCTCCGCTCGGGTCACTCACAAAGGGAATGCACTAGTTTTGGAGGGGTATTATCGAGATAACATCACAGAATTATCACAAGACAGAACATTAATAAAAAAAATTAAGTAAACAGCGGAAGAATTTATGAGCAAAACAGAACTTCATTTTATTCCAAAATAAACCATGTCTCTTACAAACATTTCAAATAACTTCATTACAACTGTCTTGTAATAATAGCCAAAGAAGCAATAACTTAAAAACCGAAAAACAACTTATTCCCCAAGTGCAGTAAGAAGAAGTGAAACACCCCACCTCCGTTAGGGTCACTCTCAAAGGAAATGCCCTAATATTGGTGGAGGTTTTTAAGTATAAGTCACAGATATACAAGACAGATATAAGAACACATATTTTTGAACAGTGGAAAACAACAACTTTTGTTTCATTAAAATACGTGTTACACCAACCATACCATAATTGTCTTACAATACTTCCAAAAACATAACATCTTCATAAACTGTCTTGATTACATTATTTAAAGAAGCATAAAGAAAACATAAATAAACTGCAAAAGTCCCATAGTTGCTGTCCAAAGCCATAGTCCAAAACGAAAAGATCCAAGCAATACATTCTTTCTCTTCGAGCTGGATATGAAGGCTGGACAAGCTGCGGTATTCCCTCCCTGTGGACCTGGGGGGGGGGGGGGGGGGGGGAACGGAAGAAAAGAAGACAAAAGAAAAGTAGAGTCAGACATAAAGCCTGAGTAAGTCTAGGACTATTCAGTCTATGAATAAAGAACTGGGTATGATAAGTATAAACCAGAAATGGGAAAGCACCATAAACTTAGTTAAGTTGTCTAGGGTCGAATGTACTATCGTACCCCATATTAATCTCTGTACCCATATAAACTAGTTCCCAACGGGCACCCCATAATCAGGGTGAAGTGATCCATTTTATGATGATCGGCTCCTACTCGCATAGTTACATGTGTCTTACGGCCCCCGATGTTGTAGTTACCTATGCTGGTCCCACCATAGGGTGTATCAAGTCCCATGGTGGCGGCCCGACACAATCCTAGAATGCACAGGTATGCTACTGGTGCCCAGTGCCTTATTTTTCTGCGCCGGAGTGTGTGCACGCCCGCACCCCGTTAGAACCTACACTGCTGCACCATCGCCGTCGATTTGACCGCTTACAATCAGCCCAGTAATCGTGCCCCACCCTGCCTAGTTTCAGGGTATCATGATACCTTATAGGGTTACTGCTGAAAAGGGTCCCCCTCTACTAGGTTTTCTATTTCTAGCCAACATACTAAGTTGGTTAAGTGTTTTATAAACCTAACCCCCAATCAGTCTGTTTAGTTTAGCATGTTCCATTTTGATTAAGTATTAATATAATTTACTTAATCCTATCATTCCCGACTCAGCCTTAATTGTCTTATTAAAGCCTCGACCTCTCACATTAGACAGGTATTGTTGTGGCTGCCTGTTGTCGGTTGGGTCCGGGCAGTCTTACGCCACAACTCAGTCTAACCTCGGGTCCTTATTGGGCTCCGTGTTTAACCACCCACATTGGATAGATATTTTTGTGACTACTGGACAGCCGGGCGGTTCCGGGCAGGTTTACATCACAACTCGATCCAACCTCGGGTTAAACACATCGTGTTTTCTACATTTACATATTTTGTCTCTTTTCTTTTTATATGTAAATATTTGCGGCCCATTATTCAAATTCATCTTTATTGATTAAAATTTATTTATGCCACTTAATTGCTTTTCAAGGTTGTTGGCATGCGTCAAACATGCCAACACATATGTTCTATATTTTAGCCCAAACGTCGTTGCCCCCGTTTTACACGTTCGCTCCAATGTAAGGTGTGTTGGGTTTAATACTTAAACCCAACTTAGCCAAATGAAAAGGGGAGGCTTATAACATGGTGTTTATAAGATAACATGAAAAAGGGGAGTGTGAACGCATGAACTTGCAACGAACGATTCAATTAACATAAAATAGGCACATGTGAACTTGCAATTGTAACATCATATAATCATGGCATAACATGAATCATTTTATCCATATAATCATAGCATAAACAATACTTAAACATAAATCATTCTATTCATATGGTTAATGCATAGACAATACTTAAACATGAATCATAGGTTCAACTAACCATGTAAACTTGAAATTAAGAATCTAACTAAATTAGATATCATTATTATCGGCACATGGTCTTGACTAGAAATATAAGTCTATATTTTTATTTAGGCATAATATAAACTAATCATGTTCATAAAACCACTACATGTTAACAAAAAGGTACTTACTTTTGTCACTAATACAAAAGTATGGTTCAACTAGAATTATCCCAACCTAATTCTTATATGACTCATGGTTTTTAATCCATTTATAGCATAAACATACCTAAACTTAAATCATGGTTTTTAATTCTATTCATAGAATTATAGCATAAACATACCTAGACTTAAATCATGGTTTTTATTCTATCTATGTAAACTTGCAAGTGGAATGTAATTCTAGTGTAATTCTAATATAACTTATGTGTCACATATATTATCACATGATTATGATAACAACATAAACCTAAAAACATGTTTTCAACTAGACATAATAACAAACATAGTTTAGTCATGTTCATAAAATTAAATACAAGTTCTCAAAGATGCTTGCTTTTGTCACTATCATAAAAACATGATTTTTATACTTGAACTGTGATGCCAATTCCAACATAACTTCATATGAATCATAATACTCAAATGGATCAAATTACACTAAAGATGACTATAGAATTATACCTCATTTTGGCATAACAGTAAATCATATACTTGCATAAATCTCAAATAAACTATTACACATATAGTTGTTACTTTCAACATGAATCATATACTTGCAATTATCAAATGGGTGTTGTAAATAACTATCACAAACATGTAGTTTTCAATATGAATCATATGCTTGCATGAATCCCAATTAAAATTCCACAACATGTGGTTGTCAACATAAATCATATACTTGTATGAATCAAACCATAGCATTGCCAAATCGTTTAGAATCAAAATAACATACGAATATAAGTCATTATCGCCACAATTCCATTTCGTTTCCAACGCAAATCGCGTACTTGCAAATATCCAATCGTATACCATAATATTCCCAAATTGTTTTGCATCAAAGCAACATACAAATATAGATTATTATCGCCACAATTCCATTTCTTACCTTACACAAATCAACACAATTATTTAATTCACATCGGAATAGCACTCTACTTACAACGTATGATGAATCTTCAATTCAGGAATCTGAGTTCTGAATTTGGAGATGCTATCCTTTGTTGTAGGCGTTGCTTTGATTTGATTAACGTTGCTTTAAGCTTTTGATTTATATCCTAATTGTCTCTCTATTTCTGACGGCTATCTTTAGTCTCTCCTCAGCAACATGACGGTCTCATCTCCATTTTAGTTTGTGTGAATTAGGGTTAGACTTAGGTCCTTTTTATAGAGTTTGTGAGTTGATTTAGACCGTCGATGAAGCTTGGTTCAATGATATCCGTTCGTTTGTAGGAGAGACCAACCAGGAGCTGACACCTGGCCCTAGTGACAAGGCAAGGCTCAGAAAATCGACCAAACACAGACTAGGCCAGCCAGGACCTGACCAGACCTGACCAGCAGGTCATTTTTGACCTGGGCGCACTTGGCAGGTGCGCCAGGTCAAAAATGTACTGGCGCACTTCACAAGTGTGCCAGTTCATTTTTGTTCTAGCGCACTTCCCAAGTGCGCCAGTGCATTCTGACCCGTTTTCTGGTTTTTCGCCCAACTTCGTTCGTCCATATCTTCTTCATACGATATCCGTTTTACGCAAACTCAGACTCTATCTCAAGAAGAATTCCAAGACGAACGCAATGGCGTATCCCGTTCCCCTTAATTCTTTGATTTGAAATTAGTTATACTTTAATTTATGAATTTCACAGCTATAGAATACACGGGGTGTTACATTCTCCCCCACTTAAAAGGATTTCGTCCTCGAAATCTTCAAGTTAGGAAGAATGTACATCCTAACATCCAAACATCCATCTACTCATCCATAAAACATGAGCATCCATTGTCCTTAAAAGACTTCTAATGCTTCATGATCATATGTGAAGTGTGTGTGTGTACATGTACTTATCTAATGCAAAATCAGGCGGTCTACTGATTCAGTTGACCTCCTTAATGCAAATTATGTAAGTGCCATGAATCCATTATGTATGCAAATTTTCCTATTCATGATTCTATATGAGTGCGCAATCATTCATACAAATGCAACATCCATATGACAACACATTAAACTTCAACCATATACGAATATAAATATATATGCATATGCAATATGAAGTGGCTGAGCCGATCTAAAACCTAGATTGTGTGTATATGCAACCACTTGCAACCACTAGCAATCACTTGCAACCACTTGCAACCATCAATCATAACATGTATCAAACACATGTTTACACCCAATTGTTCCTATCTAAAGGTATAGTCGAATGATAGAAGCAAGTAAAAACTTTGTGCCCATTAGGCAATGTCAAAACTGGAAATCTATGCCACATATATATTGATTAGGAGAAGAACTCTCTAAGCATCAGCCCCGAAGACCGAAATCAACATCAGACTAACACCCAAAGAATTACTCAACCCAACCACTATATATGATTCTAGGAAACTAAGCATGATGGACTCCTTTTTGGCCACAAGGGAGTCCCTTCCTAAGACCAACCCGTATCCTATAAAACCCAAAAACTTTAGTCAAACCAACGAACATCCTCAAGCCCCAACATGTGTTACTAACAGATGAGTCATACTCCCTATGGGGTTTGCAACAGAAATTGGATTGAGAATGGGACCGAGAGGATATACACAAAAGATAGCATGCAAGCAAGCTCTACAGGGAGAGAGGGATCAAGGATATACTCTTAAGAAGAGATATGATGCATGAATCTAGTCTTCAATCTTCTAAGTCGCATTTCCTTGAGCTTAACTCCATTATGCTTTGTCCGTCTTTAACTTCACAATTTCGTAGCTTCTTAATTCTTGTTTCCAAAATATGAGTTGGAACCTATTTCACTGTTGCCTATCGTTCCTTTTTCACTTACTCTACTTCTAGTATACTTGGCCCAAACATAACGGCGTACTCATGGTTTCATGCAAGCTCTCCAAAATTCACTAGTGAATCTTGGATCTCATCCACTTACTATCGGGTATTCTACATAGAAGAACTATCTCTTGGAAATAAATTCCAACCATGCTGCCAAATGTACTTACTTAGGTGATTCTCCACAACTCATGCATAAGCGAAATGAACCTTCTGCCTTAGTGGCGAACACTACCCGATCGGATTACAAATTACCAATAAATGTGTCAAGAGATTCTAGGAAACAAATCATGATAGAACCCTAAAGGTTACCTGCGACTTCGAGGGTATTACCGAGGCAAGTCAAGAGTCTAACTACCCTTTTTTCGAAACCGAGATGGTCACCCTTACTGGATAACCACTCCATCCCTAGAATCAACCAATGGCCCAAAACAAAGGCACTACATTTAAAATCTATGCTTAGAATAGAAATTTTCAATTCCACACAGATCATAGACAAATGAGCTGGGCCCCCAATTGGGTTTGAAACAATTAAGGGGTCCTCTACCATACTAGTTTTCAGGTGTAGAGATTCTACTAAAGCAGACGAGATAAAGGAGTGTGATGCGCCGGAATCAAATAAAGTGTGAACGGGGTGATCATAAAGATAAACTACACTTTCTACAGAAGTATTTATACCTCGCTGTTGCAGAGGTGACGCCTCTAGCACATGAACCTGTGCCCCTGTGGTGGATCCAGCCCTCTGCCCTTGTCCCCGTTTCTTTGGCAGTCCTTAGCCATGTGGCCTGTCTCACCGCAAGAAAAACACCCGCCATTCATCTTGGCCTTCTTTTTCCGGCAATCTTTCACTAAGTGCCCCCACTTTGTCACAGAATTTACACTTCCTCTCCTCTTGGGACTTGTCGTCTTTCCCGCCCTTCTTAAAGTCTGTCTTCTCAGGGCAGTCTGTGCTGATGTGTCCAGTCTCCCCACAATGAAAACATTCTCCTTGCTTTCTTTTCCTTTTTCTACAATCCTTAGCTATGTGCCCTTCCGTACCACAAAAATTGCATTTCCTTTTTTTTCTCGTTTCTTATTATTACTGTTACGATCCTTTCTTGTTTGACTATTATTCGTCTTCCTACTCTGGGACTTTTCCACTTGCTGGTTCATGTGGAGGAGGAGGAGTGAAAGCATCAGCAGCTGGGGAGTAAGGTCTCCAGACTTGCTAAAACAGAAAGGATAGATTCAAAATGAAGGATAAGAGATAGTACCTATGGCTTTGGGGGGACTTTGCCTTTTAAAATAAAATAATATTTTATCTTTTAAAAATGCTTCTTTAAATTTCCTTTTTGAAAATAAATTTTCTATCTTATCTGGTAAACCTATGCTCTGATACCAAGTGAAACACCCCACCTCCGTTAGGGTCACTCTCAAAGGGAATGCCCTAATTTTGGTGGAGGTTTTTAAGTATAAGTCACAGATATACAAGACAGATATAAGAACACATATTTTTGAACAGCGGAAAACAACAACTTTTGTTTCATTAAAATACGTGTTACACCAACCATACCATAATTTTCTTACAATACTTCCAAAAACATAACATCTTCATAAACTGTCTTGATTACATTATTTAAAGAAGCATAAAGAAAACATAAATAAACTGCAAAAGTCCCATAATTGCTGTCCAAAGCCATAGTCCAAAACGAAAAGATCCAAGCAATACATTCTTTCTCTTCGAGCTGGATATGAAGGCTGGTCAAGCTGCGGTATTCCCTCCCTGGGGGGGGGGGGGGAACGGAAGAAAAGAAGACGAAAGAAAAGTAGAGTCAGACATAAAGCCTGAGTAAGTCTAGGACTATTCAGTCTATGAATAAAGAACTGGGTATGATAAGTATAAACTAGAAATGGGAAAGCACCATAAACTTAGTTAAGTTGTCTAGGGTCGAATATACTATCGTACCCCATATTAATCTCTGTACCCATAAAACTAGTTCCCAACGGGCACCCCATTATCAGGGTGAAGTGATCCATTTTATGATGATCGGCTCCTACTCGCATAGTTACATGTGTCTTACGGCCTCCGATGTTGTAGTTACCTATGCTGGTCCCACCATGGGGTGTATCAAGTCCCATGGTGGCGGCCCGACACAATCCTAGAATGCACAGGTATGCTACTGGTGCCCAGTGCCTTATTTTTCTGCGCCGGAGTGTGTGCACGCCCGCACCCCGTTAGAACCTACACTTCTGCACCACCGCCATCGATTTGACCGCTTACAATCAGCCCAGTAATCGTGCCCCACCCTGCCTAGTTTCAGGGTATCATGATACCTTATAGGGTTACTGCTGAAAAGGGTCCCCCGCTACTAGGTTTTCTATTTCTAGCCAACATGCTAAGTTGGTTAAGTGTTTTATAAACCTAACCCCCAATCAGTCTGTTTAGTTTAGCATGTTCCATTTTGATTAAGTATTAATATAATTTACTTAATCCTATCATTCCCGACTCAGCCTTAATTGTCTTATTAAAGCCTCGACCTCTCACATTAGACAGGTATTGTTGTGGCTGCTTATTGCCGGTTGGGTCCGGGAAGTCTTACGCCACAACTCAGTCTAACCTCGGGTCCTTATTGGGCTTCGTGTTTAACCACCCACATTGGATAGGTATTGTTGTGACTACTGGACAGCCGGGCGGTTCCGGGCAGGTTTACATCACAACTCAATCCAACCTCGGGTTAAACACATCGTGTTTTCTACATTTACATATTTTGTCTCTTTTCTTTTTATATGTAAATATTTGCGGCCCATTATTCAAATTCATCTTTATTGATTAAAATTTATTTATGCTACTTAATTGCTTTTCAAGGTTGTTGGCATGCGTCAAACATGCCAACACATATGTTCTATATTTTAGCCCAAACGTCGTTGCCCCCGTTTTACACGTTCGCTCCAATGTAAGGTGTGTTGGGTTTAATACTTAAACCCAACTTAGCCAAATGAAAAGGGGAGGCTTATAACATGGTGTTTATAAGATAACATGAAAAAGGGGAGTGTGAACGCATGAACTTGCAACGAACGATTCAATTAACATAAAATAGGCACATGTGAACTTGCAATTGTAACATCATATAATCATGCCATAACATGAATCATTTTATCCATATAATCATAGCATAAACAATACTTAAACATAAATCATTCTATTCATATGGTTAATGCATAGACAATACTTAAACATGAATCATAGGTTCAACTAACCACGTAAACTTGAAATTAAGAATCTAACTAAATTAGATATCATTATTATTGGCACATGGTTTTGACTAGAAATATAAGTCTATATTTTTATTTAGGCATAATATGAACTAATCATGTTCATAAAACCACTACATGTTAACAAAAAGGTACTTACTTTTGTCACTAATACAAAAGTATGGTTCAACTAGAATTATCCCAACCTAATTCTTATATGAATCATGGTTTTTAATCCATTTATAGCATAAACATACCTAAACTTAAATCATGGTTTTTAATTCTATTCATAGAATTATAGCATAAACATACCTAGACTTAAATCATGGTTTTTATTCTATCTATGTAAACTTGCAAGTGGAATGTAATTCTAGTGTAATTCTAATATAACTTATGTGTCACATATATTATCACATGATTATGATAACAACATAAACCTAAAAACATGTTTTCAAATAGACATAATAACAAACATAGTTTAGTCATGTTCATAAAATTAAATACAAGTTCTCAAAGATGCTTGCTTTTGTCACTATCATAAAAACATGATTTTTATACTTGAACTATGATGCCAATTCCAACATAACTTCATATGAATCATAATACTCAAATGGATCAAATTACACTAAAGATGACCATAGAATTATACCTCATTTTGGCATAACAGTAAATCATATACTTGCATAAATCTCAAATAAACTATTACACATATAGTTGTTACTTTCAACATGAATCATATACTTGCAATTATCAAATGGGTGTTGTAAATAACTATCACAAACATGTAGTTTTCAATATGAATCATATGCTTGCATGAATCCCAATTAAAATTCCACAACATGTGGTTGTCAACATAAATCATATACTTGTATGAATCAAACCATAGCATTGCCAAATCGTTTAGAATCAAAATAACATACGAATATAAGTCATTATCGCCACAATTCCATTTTGTTTCCAACGCAAATCGCGTACTTGCAAATATCCAATCGTATACCATAATATTCCCAAATCGTTTTGCATCAAAGCAACAGACAAATATAGATTATTATCGCCACAATTCCATTTCTTACCTTACACAAATCAACACAATTGTTTAATTCACATCGGAATAGCACTCTACTTACAACGTATGATGAATCTTCAATTCAGGAATCTGAGTTCTGAATTTGGAGATGCTATCCTTTGTTGTAGGCGTTGCTTTGATTTGATTAACGTTGCTTTAAGCTTTTGATTTATCTCCTAATTGTCTCTCTATTTCTGACGGCTATCTTTAGTCTCTCCTCAGTAACATGACGGTCTCATCTCCATTTTAGTTTGTGTGAATTAGGGTTAGACTTAGGTCATTTTATAGAGTTTGTGAGTTGATTTAGACCGTCGATGGAGCTTGGTTCAATGATAGCCGTTCGTTTGAAGGAGAGACCAACCAGGAGCTGACACCTAGCCCTAGTGATAAGGCAAGGCTTAGAAAATCGACCAAACACAGACTAGGCCAGCCAGGACCTGACCAGACCTGACCAGCAGGTCATTTTTGACCTGGGAGCACTTGGCAGGTGCGCCAGGTCAAAAATGTACTGGCGCACTTCACAAGTGCGCCAGTTCATTTTTGTTCTGGCGCACTTCCCAAGTGCGCCAATGCATTCTGACCCGTTTTCTGGTTTTTCGTCCAACTTCGTTCGTCCATATCTTCTTCATACGTTATCCGTTTTACGCAAACTCAGACTCTATCTCAAGCAGAATTCCGAGACGAACGCAATGGCGTATCCCGTTCCCCTTAATTCTTTGATTTGAAATTAGTTATACTTTAATTTATGAATTTCACAGTTATAGAATACACGGGGTGTTACAAGAAGCAGCCATAGCAAACCGTACATGCTGAGCCAAAGCAAGTGATATCCAAGCTAAGAGCTAGTGTTTCCTCCTTGAGAACCTGGAGGGGGGGGAACGAAAGAAAAAGAGGCGAAAGGAAAAGGGTCAGTCATAAAGACTGAGTAAGTCCTAGTGACTTTCAGTGTAAAAACGGTTAAAACAACCTGTCATGTATGAACTGGAACTAAACTTAATAATGGTGTCAAGGTGAACAAGATAGACTAAGGTGATCAGGATAAGTCAAGACAAGTCAAGTAAAGCATCACATGTTCGAGATTCGTTGCATCGACTGTACTAGTATACTAAGCCCATGTCACAAGTTAATCACGAAATAAATCCCACGGCCTAATATCATGAAATGACCCTGAAACGGGGTCTGACCCAAGTACGGGGTCCTACGGAGCGATTATCTAGTCGATCGGCTCCCTACAAGTTCTAGCTCGTCAAGTGTCCATGTCATACGGCTAATCACGAATGTAGTCACCTGTGCTGGGTCCACCTTCGGGTGTATCAGCCCTAGGTTGTCAATCCCTGACACGATTCAAGATGCACAGATAAATCTACGGATACCCAGTGTCTGCCCCGGAATACGTGCACGACCGTAGTCCACCGAACCCACACTGGCGTACCCCACTGCCGTCGTTCACCTCTTACAATCATCCCAGTAATCGTGCCCCACCCGGCCTAGCCCCAGGGTACCTTGATACATCTAGAGGGTTACTGCTGAAAAGGGTCGTGTCTAGGGTTTCGCCTAACAAATTAGGTCATGTAATTCGTGACCTAACCAGCCTAACTGATTAAGTCATGTAATTCGTGACTTAATCCTTTTCCAGTCTAGTCGTGTCAAGATGGTTAAGTATGTCATTTAAATTCGTGACTTAACCCGCCTACGTGTCATGTCAAGTTGGCTAAGTGTTGTCGTTTCAAGTTCATGACTTAGCCCTACAAATCGTGTTCAAGTTGGTTAAGTTGTCTTTTCATGTTCATGACTTAACCTTAATTGGCATTAATTGATTCGTTAATGCACCGAACCACTCACATTGGATCCTATTGTTCGTAGCCACTAGATTTGTCGGGCGGTTCCGGGCAGGTTTACGCTACGAACTCAACCCAACCTCGGGTTTCAAGCGCGATGTGACCAACTAACCACATTGGATCCTATTGTTTGTAGCAACTGGATTTGCCGGGCGGTTCCGGGCAGGTTTACACTACAAACTCAACCCAACCTCGAGTTGGCCACTTTCTTGTTTTCTAAAGTCATGCCCATGTTCTTATCAGATTCGTGCTATTTTCATAGCATGTTCATATGTCAATTTCGTGCCCAACTAAGGCATGTTTCAAGTCAAGTTATGGCATGTTCAAGTCGAGTTTTCGTGCCATATTTCATGTTCTACTTATGCCAAATTTCACGGTTTATGATTATAACCAATTCAAGTTTTGCCAATTCTACCCAATTGTATCCCCAACGCATATAAACGTACTTCGTTCACAAGCATAAACAATTCAAGAGATAAAGGGGAATAACACCAAACATGTGATAGGCATATGTGACAATTCCACCATCACGTGCATAATAAACAGGCTATAACATATCACATGGTTTCGATACTAGCATGATGATAACTTGGCATAGTAATGGTTCCAACTTAGTTCAAAATGATGAATTCAACTTTACATCATAGGCATAATAATCATTGCGGGCATAATAATAATTTTATTACAAACATGAAACATTAAAGGCATGGTAATTCTAATAGGCATAGTGGATTCCAATTTAGTATTTTTAACATAATGATTCTCATCTAGCATTATAAACATAATGATTCCAACTTTTCATCATAACCTAGCGATTCCCAATTTAACATGATAGGCATATTAACATCACAGGCATAGTTTCATTAATATCATGGACATGGTTTAATTAGCATCATAGGCATGGTTTAATCAACATGAGGATTTCAATGAACATAATGATTCCATGGACATGTATTTGTTCAACTTGCAATAAAATTAAGCCCAAGTGATTCATAACAACATCAACATCATGATAAGTTTAACTTGCAACATTAACAAAGCAATATTCCCAAATTTTGATTCAAAGTTAAACAATATAAACATGGATTAATAATACTTCTTAAATCCGGTTTCAATTCATAGCATGTCCATGTTATTTTAGCGTTTTTGCCTACAAAGTGACATAGAACTTACAATATGAAGCAAGCAATCCAAATCAAAACTTTAAATCAAATAGCCCCAAATCCGTTGTCTAAAGCGTCGTAGTTGTTGTAGCTTCTAGTTGTAGCCTTCAAGAATCATCCTTCGTCTTCTTTAATTTTTGTTCTTTGTATTTTTAATTTAGAGTTCTAGGTTTAATGGCGGCTGCATGAGTGCTAAAATGAAATAGTATGATTTAGGCTTGGTCTTAGGGTCTTTAAATAGTTGTAGGCAACTCATTTAGGCTATTAGATCAACCCCAGAGTCAATCCGGACCATCAAAACACATACCGGGCTTCAAAAATGGGTTCTGGGCCAAACCAGGCCGACTAGGTCGACCTGTAGGGGAGGGGGTCGACTCTAGGGTCGACCTGGCCTGGGGAGGTCGACTCTAGGGTCGACTCTAGGGTCGACTCGGTTCTGTCTGCCAGAAAGTCTGCTGAAACTTGTTTTGGCCATATCTTGGTCATACGGACTCCGATTTTCGAAAACTCGGACTCTATATCGTGTATTTTTTCGAGAGAAACGCAATGGTGAAGTCCATTTTACCTAATTCATTATTCTTAAATTAATTATCCTTATTTTACTATCTTCTCCGTTACACACACCGTTACCGAACTAATTTTTCTTCTCTTCCAAATATTAATTAATTCTTCTTATGCATCACCATTATTTACCTATCTAAACATATTTTTATATATTTTATTTCATTTTTAATTATACCTTGATTTCTTCTTTTCACATGTTGTTAAAATTCGGGTTGTTACATTCTCCCCTCCTTAAAGGATTTGTCCCCGAAATCTTCAAGTTAAGAAGAATGTGTCCTACCATCCATCATCCATCTACTCAAAAAATCATCCACAAGCAACCATGGTCCTTAAAAGACTTCTAATGTTTTATGAACACATGCAAAGAGTGTGTGTGTATGTTCCTTATCTAATGCTAATGATCAGGCCTGATTAATTTTCTAAATGCAAAATATGTTTAGTGAAATGAATCCAATATGTATGCAAAATTTTCCTATTATAATTCATGATTTCTACATGAGTGCACAAACATTCAATCATATGCAACAAACAAATGATAGCACAACCAAGTTTCCAAAATAATCACTCGTGCATATGCAAGTATGAAACTGTGACTGAGCCGATCTAGTGCCTAATGTGTATTCATGCATCCACGAGCAACCACTTGCGACCACTTGCAACCATTTTGCAATCATAACATGTTTCAATTACATGTTTACATCCAAAAGGATTCTACCTATGGTTCTCAAGATAGGATCGAGGAGATAACAAGATAAAACAAAGCATCTAGAAAAAGAAGTTAAAGATGTACCCCCGGAAGGTCCGGTCTGCTTCTTAGGGCAGTCCTTGCTGATGTGTCCAGTCTCCCCACAATGAAAACATTCACCTTGCTTTCTCTTCCTCTTTCTACAATCCTTGGCTATGTGCCCTTCCGTACCACAGAAATTGCATTTCCTTTTATCACGTGAGTTGTCGTTCTTGCCTCCTTTCTCGGAGTCTACCTTCTTATTCTGAGAATCGTTGGGCTTGACCTCTTTCTTGCCCTTCTTATCTTCCTCATACAGTAGGGCCATATCCACCAAGCTTTCAAAGGTCGCCCCCATGGGCACATGAGTCATGGCCAAACCATGTTGTGGCTCGTTCAAGCCTCGTGCAAAACGTAGCGCCTTTTACTGAGGAGTGTTGACTAACTCCAATCCGAAGCGAGCAAGCTGATTGAAACGGTTCACGTATTCTTTAACTATCATATTTCCTTGTTTAAGGGCCAGAAACCGTTCCATTTGGAGACTCTCCTCTGCCGATGACAAGAACTTAAGCCCAAATCTCCCTCTAAAGTCCGCCCAAGTCTCAATGGGCCTAGTAGCGTTGGTGACTTTCCACAAATAAGAAGCTTCCTCTTTCATGAGCCACGCCGCCAACTGTACTTTCCTATTGTCCTCTACCTCAAAGATAACAAACAAGTCTTCGGTTTCCTTCAACCAATTCCGTGCCTCAACAAAAGTCTCAGTTCCTAGGAAATCCTTTCCGCCCATGGCCTTAAAG
The DNA here is from genome assembly GCA_030737875.1 of Allium sativum. Lineage (NCBI taxonomy): Eukaryota > Viridiplantae > Streptophyta > Magnoliopsida > Asparagales > Amaryllidaceae > Allium > Allium sativum. The sequence goes on along the minus strand of CM060923.1, from coordinate 531,712,571 downwards.
TCCTTGCATATCTTTGAAAAAGCGGTTTCTCGCGGAGGTTGAGGAGGATGACGAGGAGGATTGGCTGGGCCTGCCACATTAGCCCGAGCCTCGAGGAAACGACGGAACCAAGTGGGTATATTGACCCCCTCGGGATGATTAAGGTCGTCGGCCATGATAAGATGAAAACGAAAAAGGAAAAGATTCAAACGAGGAAACAAAGATAGTGCAAATGGCTTTGGGGAATATGCCTTTTAATCAAAACAAAATTTTTCTTGAAAAATGCTTCTTTGTAAACGGTTTTTCAAATAGTTTTCAGAAGGTTTTAAAAACTTTTGCCCGGTCTGGTAACCTTCTGCTCTGATACCAAATGTTACACCCCACCTCTGCTAGGGTCACTCACAAAGGGAATGCACTAGTTTTGGAGGGGTATTATTGAGATAACATTACAGAATTATCACAAGACAGAACATTAAAAAAAAAAAAGTAAACAGCGGAAGAATTTATGAGCAAAAGAGAACTTCATTTTATTCCAAAATAAACCATGTCTCTTATAAACATTTCAAATAACTTCATTACAACTGTCTTGTAATAATAGCCAAAGAAGCAATAACTTAAAAACCGAAAAACAGCTTATTCCCCAAGTGCAGTAAGAAGAAGCAGCCATAGCAAACCGTACATGCTGAGCCAAAGCAAGTGATATCCAAGCTAAGAGCTAGTGTTTCCTCCCTGAGAACCGGGGGGGACGAAAGAAAAAGAGGCGAAAGGAAAAGGGTCAGTCATAAAGACTGAGTAAGTCCTAGTGACTTTCAGTGTAAAAACGGTTAAAACAACATGTCATGTATGAACTGGAACTAAACTTAATAATGGTGTCAAGGTGAACAAGATAGACTAAGGTGATCAGGATAAGTCAAGACAAGTCTAGTAAAGCATCACATGTTCGAGATTCGTTGCATCGACTATACTAGTATACTAAGCCCATGTCACAAGTTAATCACGAAATAAATCCCACGGCCTAATATCATGAAATGACCCTGAAACGGGGTCTGACCCAAGTACGGGGTCCTACGGAGCGATTATCTAGTCGATCGGCTCCCTACAAGTTCTAGCTCGTCAAGTGTCCGTGTCATACGGCTAATCATGAATGTAGTCATCTGTGCTGGGTCCACCTTCGGGTGTATCAGCCCTAGGGTGTCAACCCCTGACACGATTCAAGACGCACAGATGAATCTACGGATACCCAGTGTCTTCCCCGGAATACGTGCACGACCGTAGTCCACCGAACCCACACTGGCGTACCCCACTGCCGTCGTTCACCTCTTACAATCAGCCCAGTAATCGTGCCCCACCCGGCCTAGCCCCAGGGTACCTTGATACATCTAGAGGGTTACTGCTGAAAAGGGTCGTGTCTAGGGTTTCGCCTAACAGATTAGGTCATGTAATTCGTGACCTAACCCGCCTAACTGATTAAGTCATGTAATTCGTGACTTAATCCTTTTCCAGTCTAGTCGTGTCAAGATGGTTAAGTATGTCATTTAAATTCGTGACTTAACCCGCCTACGTGTCATGTCAAGTTGGCTAAGTGTTGTCGTTTCAAGTTCATGACTTAGCCCTACAAATCGTGTTCAAGTTGGTTAAGTTGTCTTTTCATGTTCATGACTTAACCCTAATTGGCATTAATTGATTCGTTAATGCACCAAACCACTCACATTGGATCCTATTGTTCGTGGCCACTGGATTTGCCGGGCGGTTCCGGGCAGGTTTACGCTTCGAACTCAACCCAACCTCGGGTTTCAAGCGCGATGTGACCAACTACCCACATTGGATCCTATTGTTTGTAGCAACTGGATTTGCCGGGCGGTTCCGGGAAGGTTTACACTACAAACTCAACCCAACCTCGAGTTGGCCACTTTCTTGTTTTCTAAAGTCATGCCCATGTTCTTATCAGATTCGTGCTATTTTCATAGCATGTTCATATGTCAATTTCGTGCCCAACTAAGGCATGTTTCAAGTCAAGTTATGGCATGTTCAAGTCGAGTTTTCGTGCCATATTTCATGTTCTACTTATGCCAAATTTCACGGTTTATGATTATAACCAATTCAAGTTTTGCCAATTCTACCCAATCGTATCCCCAACGCATATAAACGTACTTCGTTCACAAGCATAAACAATTCAAGAGATAAAGGGGAATAACACCAAACATGTGATAGGCATATGTGACAATTCCACCATCACTTGCATAATAAACAGGCTATAACATATCACATGGTTTCGATACTAGCATGATGATAACTTGGCATAGTAATGGTTCCAACTTAGTTCAACATGATGAATTCAACTTTACATCATAGGAATAATAATCATTGCGGGCATAATAATAATTTTATTACAAACATGAAACATTAAAGGCATGGTAATTCTAATAGGCATAGTGGATTCCAATTTAGTATTTTTAACATAATGATTCTCATCTAGCATTATAAACATAACGATTCCAACTTTTCATCATAACTTAGCGATTTCCAATTTAACATGATAGGCATATTAACATCACAGGCATAGTTTCATTAATATCATGGACATGGTTTAATTAGCATCATAGGCATGGTTTAATCAACATGAGGATTTCAATGAACATAATGATTCCATGGACATGTATTTGTTCAACTTGCAATAAAATTAAGCCCAAGTGATTCATAACAACATCAACATCATGATAAGTTTAACTTGCAACATTAACATAGCAATATTCCCAAATTTTGATTCAAAGTTAAACAATATAAACATGGATTAATAATACTTCTTAAATCCGGTTTCAATTCATAGCATGTCCATGTTATTTTAGCGTTTTTGCCTAAAAAGTGACATAGAACTTACAATATGAAGCAAGCAATCCAAATCAAAACTTTAAATCAAATAGCCCCAAATCCGTTGTCTAAAGCGTCGTAGTTGTTGTAGCTTCTAGTTGTAGCCTTCAAGAATCATCCTTCATCTTCTTTAATTTTTGTTCTTTGTATTTTTAATTTAGAGTTCTAGGTTTAATGGCGGCTGCATGAGTGCTAAAATGAAATAGTATGATTTAGGCTAGGTCTTAGGGTCTTTAAATAGTTGTAGGCAACTCATTTAGGCCATTAGATCAACCCCAGAGTCAATCCGGACCATCAAAACACATACCGGGCTTCAAACATGGGTTCTGGGCCAAACCAGGCCGACCAGGTCAACCTGTAGGGGGGGTGTCGACTCTAGGGTCGACCTGGCCTGGGGAGGTCGACTCTAGGGTCGACTCGGTTTTGTCTGCCAGAAAGTCTGCTGAAACTTGTTTTGGCCATATCTTGGTCATACGGACTCCGATTTTCGAAAACTCGGACTCTATTTCACGTATTTTTTTGAGAGGAACGCAATGGTGAAGTCCATTTTATCTAATTCCTGATTCTTAAATTAATTATCCTTATTTTACTATCTTTTCCGTTACACACACCGTTACCGAACTATTTTTTCTTCTCTTCCAAATATTAATTAATTCTTCTTATGCATCACCATTATTTACCTATCTAAACATATTTTTATATATTTTATTTCATTTTTAATTATACCTTGATTTCTTGTTTTCACATGTTGTTAAAATTCGGGTTGTTACAATAAACATTACCTACTCGAAAGGAATTATCACTTTTGAAGATAATTCCAAGGGATATGTCATCGGTAAAGACGATGTAAGCAATTACGATACATATAATTTACCTCTTATTATTGATGTTTTGTTAGTTAAAAATTTAAACATAATTATCTTAGCTTAGTCAATTATGTGATAAGGGTTTTAAAGTATTTTTTTTAGAAACTAAATGTAGTATTTTTGAAAAAAAATCAAAATTGATTTTTGAGGGAAATAGATATAAAATTATTTAAATTCTGAATATCAAGATTAATAATAATCCAAATTTGCATTTACTAGCCAAAGAAAATGGTCCTGGGCTATGGCACAAAAGATTTTTTCATATAAAGTTTGAAATAATAAATAAATTTCGAGGAATGAATTGGTAAAGGGGTTACCAAAAATGAAATTTAAAGTCGATAGCCTTTGTAACACTTGCCAACTAGGTAAATTAACAAAATCTTAATTTAAATCTAAAAAGGTCATTTCAACATTACAACCATTGGAATTACCTCACATGGATTTATTTGGGCCAACCTAATTTCAATTTGTATATCATAATAGATATGTTTTTGTAGTTGTTGATGATTTTTTTAGATAAACTTGGACAATATTTATGAAAAATCAAAGTGATACTTTTGAACAATTTTAAATTTTTTTAAACAAATTTAAATTTTGAAAGGATTTAAAATAAAAAATATAAGAAGTGATCAAGGAGCAAAATTCAAAAACGAAATATTTGTTTAATATTGTAAGAAGAAAGGTATATTTCATAATTTTTCATTTCCAAGAACTCCACAACAAAATGGATTTGTAGAACGGGAAAACAGAACATTACAAGAATGTGTCAGAACATTACTAAATGGAGGCACATTACCTAAATATTTATGGAAAGAAGCAGCTACAACAACCTGTTATGTTTTAAATCGTGTTTCTATTTGGTCGCTTACGAAATTCACCATGCGAACAATTTAATGATAGAAAACCAAATATTTCATATTTTAAAGTTTTTAGTTCAAAATGTTTTGTGCTAAACAACAAAGACAAGCTGGGAAAATGTAATAGTCCAGAATTTTAACTGTTTTACTTAATATTGAAATATGGTTTTAAATATTGTTTTGGAATTTAAATAGTTAAATTTAAAGATCTTGAATAGTTTATTAATAAATAACAACATGGTAATGATATAATTTCGGAATAATCAAAATTGGTTGAATTTGAATATTATATGAATTGGCCAATATGAAGATATTTAATTGAGTTAGAATTGAATTATAATAACATATTCATTTATTAAACGACATTAGAACGTATAATTTATAATTTAATTATAAAACGAATTGCAGCGGCGTGGTAGTTCATAATATAACGTTTTGAACTTCATTTGACTGTATAAGATCCAAAATAAGTCGGATTTCTTTGAAGCAAGAAACGTCTGAATCTATTTGATAATAATTTTCTAATGAAGCAGAAAAATCGAGTTTTCGTATTGTAGATTTTGTTTTATGCCCAAATCTAATTTTCAAATAGTCGCTATGGAATCGTTTATAGGCTATAACGGTTTATTAAATATAATAAATCATTGGTTTCGAATTTGGACAAGATTTTCAAGACATAGTTAGAATTTTGATTTTTAGAATTTTAATGCAATTTTTAATTTAGAAAAATAACAACTTTTTATTTGTTGTATTTTACGCCCTATATCATCATTTTTGGAATTTTACAGAATTAATTAACTAGTCTATTTTATTAAATGTTTGTGATCATGGCACACTGCTGGATGCGACAGTATTTTTAATTTTGTCGATAGTGAATCGTATGCCGATGGAGTTTTATATAGCAAGGTTTGTTTAACTTTATAATTAAATATCGTTAGTCATCTTTAATAAAATATTGTTCGCCGTATCCAAGTGGAAAAATCAGTCTCTTCCAACTCTGCAACGCGTAAAGGTTTATTAATTAGTGAAAGTAGAATTTTTTTTTCAAATCCTACAAAACTTTCAGCCAAGCTTTTCAACCGCTATTCCGGATCCAACTTGAGCCTAGAAGAAAAAAATATCTGTCGTTTCTTTTCACTTTTCGTAGCAACACATATGCACACATGTCCACTTCCCTTTTTGAAACAGTGATCCCACGTGCATTCTTTTCTATATAAGCACCATGTCTTCACCATCTCAAACACAAGCCTCATATAAAAACCAAAGCTTCTCTTGTAAATCCGCCTGTCCTCATTACTCTCTTGAAACTGCAACATCTTCTTATCTCTTGAAATCTTGTACATCTATCGAGGCTTGTGAAGCTTCAGGAAATAAAAGAAAACGTGGAGTGTAGAGGGGTCATTGGTCAACGGTTAGAACATGAGGGGAAAGGAGAAGACAACAGCGGTGTCTCCATTAATTATTTTTGTTGTGAGTGTTGGTGGGCGAATGGTATTGAGGTGGTTCTTCCTGTATATTCGAAGTCATGGGTCTTGATTGTCAGGGTAAGGAGAGGAGTACGCCGAAGTTGAGGTGGTCTCAGCGATAAAGTTTTGTCAACGTAATGGTTCATGGTCGAGGAAAGGATGGTCAGGTCTCACGGTTTGCAAGAGCTTGGAAGCGCTATTAGGATGGGGGTTCGCGTTCTATACGAAACACAAAAGGTGGTAGAACTGGATGTTGTGAGATGGAAATCGTGGCCGGTTGTCTTCGCAATCTGAACATGGCAGCATGGAGGGGAAAGTTTTTGTGAGGCGTGTATGTAAGGAGTCGGTGAGGGTAGGTCGGAGGAGAAGCGTTGTAGCCAAATTTTGATGCGTGTTGCTGGAAAGAGGGTGGCAATGGCTTTATTGCCAAGGTGGTGAAGGACCCTTGCGAGAGCAGTAGGTATCTTTGGTGGAGTTGGTTTCATTGTGTACGGAGAAAGGCCAGTGGGCGTAAATTTACGGTAGGATGGGTGAAGTGATGTTGCATGGCGTGGGTCAGGTTCACGTGGCATAGGAAGGGTGCTTGTGAGGAGAGCATTCACGGTTTCTTCGATTTTTTTTGAAGATACAGAGGTGCAGGAAACGTTTTAAAGATTCAGAAATGGGAGAGTTACTGCAGGTGTGAAAAAATGGAAAGGAGGCAACATGTAGGAGAAGAATAGAAAGGGTCCAGATTTCGAAGTAGGCTATGGATGTGATATCGGGCTTTGGGCCTTAATAAAAAAAGGGGGGAAATAGAAGGGCTGTAAATGGATTTGCAGAAAGGAACGGGAAAGAAGAGTTAGCACAGTTCGCTAATCCTCATTTAATAGTTAATGACGGGCTAGATAAGAAAGATATTTAGTTAATTTAATTTAATTAATTAAATTTATTAATAATAATTTGTTTAGTTTAATAACCGATGAATTTGTAATAGCAATAGCTGTTCCACATGATCACAGAATTCAACAATAATGGAGGCGCTCAAATGGTGACAATGAAGGAAACGTTGCAGAGAAGGATCCGAGAGGAATGGACAAAATTGGGTTTTCCTTTAATTTTAAATGCCTATTTAAAATTAAACAAAGCGACAATCGTCGACCGAAATATAGGTGAGTTAACTCTCACACCTTTCTGGAATCCTATGATGTGATTAAGTTCATATAATTAGATTTAATAGTTGATAATATATATTGGTTGATTGTAACAACCCGGATTTTCATAACCAATTTAAATTTTTTATTTTAGCTATTTAAATGGATTTTGAATACTTAAAATGATTTATTTTAAATAATAACGAGTAAAAATTTATTTAAATCTGTTAGACCAAAAAATGGTCCTAACACCAAATTGAATATGATTTGCGAAGAATAATAATCTAAAACATAGAAAGTCAGGCAAAGTCACGAGATTTATAGTGGTTCGGCATTAAGTAGCCTACGTCTACTTCATAGTTTCTCATTTCATTCCAGAATTACAATTACAATGTATACATTCACATAATCACTCGAATACAATGAATTGTTCTCTCCAATTCATTGATTTTTATTGGAGAAGAAGGTGGTTGTTGATTGAGAAATTCGGCCATGGCTGCCATTCATGAATTAAGTGTCAGAACCCCCTCAAATGATGCACTGTATGTTTATTTATAGGTGTAAAATCGGTTGAGATATGTGGCCACGTGGCAACATCATGGAGGACTTCGAAAATGATGGAGAAAGTGGGGAGCGTGGCTTCATTCGTGGGCTTACAAATGTCAATTGGTCCGGGAAAATAGGCACAAGAATATATCTCCAATGAAGGGAAGTTGCGTGTTTCAGGCAGTTCAGTTAAGAAGCTTAGATCCAATCCGAACAAATGTTGTTGCACCCATCCGATCCGACTCTAGCTATTCCATCCAAACCGATCCGAGCTACCCCAATCCGATCTGATCCAAGCTACCCCAATCCGATCAGATCCAAGCTATCCCATCCGAACCGATCCGAGCTATCCCAATCCGATCCGATCCAAGCTCTGGTTTCAGGACATATGAGATCATTATCCTCTAATACATGTAACCCTGATCATCTGAGTTTTGGGTGGCCTGGTCACAAAACAGGCTAACGTTTTGCTCCCCAAAATACGTCTTATCGAAGATGAGGCGTGCTTTGAATATGCCAAGCTGAATATTTTTGGAAAGTCATCCGTCCTTGGGAAGGCTTTAACAAATTATTGCACTGCTTCCATGGGTGCTAGTGAGTACAAATTCTGTAGGAGGAGTAGTCGAAATGATCTGGTAACTATTTAAACCTCGTCGAATCAAGAGGTCTAATTCCTTCATCATAACTCATATAGGATCGTTGGCTCCTGTGTGAGGTCGTACACGCACAAGTTAATGTCAAACAACGCTTCTTCTTATGAAAGTCAAGTGTATTGCAGAGTGAGACTTTCTTTTATGTATAAGTCAATGTAGTGAGACTTTCTTTTATGTATAAGTCAATGTATGAAACAACCATCCAAGTCATAGGGTAGTATTAGAATCTTCGGGCTTTGAGCTAGCATCTGGATTATTGGGACAAAATGCATCAGAATTGGCATATGAATCTGTCGCTTGTGCTTGGATCTGGACTATCTCGATATTAGGATATTAATCTACGGCTCCATAGTCGCATCGAATCATAACAATAAGGTATCCGAAAGCCATTATCACTCTGGATCATCTTATAATCCCGTGATTACATACGAATCAGCACAAGATGTTGTTGAGAATGTGTAAGCCAATGGTAGGTATGATCATCACAATCCTAAGGCAGTAGAGGAGTTTATAATACTCTCTATTTGATGCAATTGTGGGTCGAGTCTATGGATTCATGTTTGATCCGTTAGTTGGCTCACTTGGATGGACGAGATGAATCATGTCATATTCCAGAGATATAGTGTGTATGTTCTGAATTATGCACAAAATCAGGATCATGTTCAAAGCTAGTCTGTCAGTTAAAGCTCATGCTCCCAATCTCAATGTAAGATGAAGTGAAGTCAATTCTTTTGCCCCCAGCATTGTTGGGGATTGGACTAGGTCAATCGGATATCCAGTCTTCTAGCCTTTAAACTTTCTTTCTTTACATCGGGTTAGAGCTGTAGGTTTAACAATCTTGGTTGACCCATGTCGTTCCGTACTTTGTTCTTATGTCGTCAAGCATTAGAGTTGTATACGTGAATGGTCGAATAACATTCACGCCGGTTTCATTCCATCTCTTTATTCAGAAAGTGAGAATTACCTCATCAAGCGACAATGAATTTAGATATTTTATTTGCATCAGCCACGGAGTTGAGTAATCTCGTCAACCATGAAAGCGAGGGAACGTTGCTAGGGAGTCGTTCGGGCTCCTTCGTTCATGCTTTGGAATTATCTGAAATAGCCGTCATACTATTGTCGAGTCTATCTCTCCTGCTTGGTTCCATTGAGCTCGTCAATCAGGATTGCTGGATTGATTAATGAAATTGTTTCTTTCTGGAATTATGCATTCCTGTCAGTATTTTCTGGGGATTTTCGTTTGTCTTGCTCGTTTCAGGAGTCAGATGATGTTCCATTCTTTATCATGAGAACATTGAGAACATCCATTTCAATATGGATGTCCTCTTGTTGCAGGAATTTGTCTGTCTCAACATATAATTCAACAACTTTTCTGGGAAAATCTCATGGCATAAAGGTATTGATGTGTACTCCAGAGGTGAATCCACCAAGGCAACTTGGTGGGCCTCATTGCAGAGAGACTTTGAAGTCTGAGTTACCCAGAATATCGGATACTGCTACCATCAACACCATAGATGGTCTAGGTTGATCTACCGATGCCACCGCGACATTGAATTTTTTGAGGAATGAATGCAAAGTCTCGCCAATCCTTTGTTTGATTGAAGTGAGTAACATGACACTCCTGGGTCGATAGGCGTGGATCTTTGAGCTGCATTTGAGTGTGCTGCCTCTGATGAAGCATTAAATAACATTGGCAATCTGGCCTTTGTTTTTGCGGAGTCGCCGCCAATTGCCCAATTTAGCGCAGGTGCCCCCAGCATGAACTCTTGAAGTGGATGGAAGCTGGTCTCTCGTTTCTTGATTCCGCATATGTAATAGTCGTCAATTAGGCTTCTGTCTTTTAATTCTGAATATGGACATCGGGTAGTAAAACTATGCTACATAAGGCTCATATTTCATGCCCCCATCCATAGGGGTTTTGTTCTGAGTAGTAGACTTCGAATCCTTGTATTTCATACTCCCTCTTCGCATCATGAGTCAGAGTTGGGTGAAAATCGATATATTGGTAGTCGGTCCATGTTAATGTGTTGTCTCCTATCCATGCCCTAATTGCTGCATAGGATATACCCAGCCTTATCTGAACTTTCCAATTTGGAAGTAAGTTTGGACTAGAAAATGGACATTCTCTCTGCATCCGTTTCGTGGACATCAAGGGGCATGTAAAGATCACAACATAAGTTAAATACAAGCATGTAAGCTATGCCGTTTGTGGATATTTTCAATGGTTATGCCCCCAGTTCAGAGGTAATGGCATAAGACAGAGAGTCAGATCAATTCCCTTTCAAATTTAGACGAAGGATGGCGTATTCTGGATAGTTGGGGAAATCCTTAATCCTAAATGCCACGATCGTGGCAGATCATATTATGACCGGAAAACCAACAACCGCTCAGGATCGTATTAAGGCCGGATAGAAATCCAAAAATCCTAGGGCTTCACCGGGTCCTTCGCAATCGCGAATATTAAGTCACATGACATGTCATTGAATAATTCATTCTTAAGGCTTCCTTTCGGTCGCCGTCTAGAATTGCGTAGGAAGTTTAGCATTGGGCATTGGTGTCAGCCTCCTGCACATCCCCCTTTAGTTGCTTCCTACTGGTCTGTTGTTATTGTTTTGAGTGCGACCCTCGCGTTTTGTTTAGCTTTGTTCTGCGAACCTGCACTTGGTAAATGAAATTTTGTTTCTTTCGCATTATCCTGCACTGCGAGCATTCCATAAGCAAATAAGCAAATAATTCATGAAACATTATAGGTTATCAATGCAATTAAAAATGAAAATGCACTAAAGTAGTATGTATGTATGTATGGGTATGCCCCCAATCAATCATTAACTTAGTGCCTGGCAAGGGCTTGTTGAGGATTGATTAGGACCATAACTGTGTTGCCCCCATGTCCGGACATAGAGGATTCAGGCTCCGCTTTCATTCTTTTTCCTAGTCGTGTAACAGGATAGGAGCCCTTGAGTGGCATGTGTCATCATGCCTTTATACTCTTCCGATCCTTCAGCGGGGTAAGAGTTCTTGTGGCGCTAAGTGTCTAACACCTTTATACTCTCCCGATCCTTCAGTGAGTTAGAGTTCGAGCTCGGTTCTTGGTCTGCTCACCGATCCTTCAGCGGGCCAGAAGTTTTGGGGGTGCTAAGTCTCTAGCGCCGTTATACTCTCCCGATCCTTCAGCGGGGTAGAGTGTATTTCGAGGCGGTTTTAGTCATGGTGCACCTTTATGCCTCATGGACATTCTCTCTAGTCCTTTATACTCTCTCTCGAATCATGAGAGTAAGAGTGGTTCAGGCGAACGGTCATATCATTCGGCTTGGCGTTCCTTCTACACTCTAGTTCAAAGAGTGGGACTCTACCGTTTCGGATGTCGTTCTCGACTTCGGTTCTGGTCCATGCTCCACGCTTTACTCTTGCGAATGGAGCTTTTCGAACAAGGGGTCGGGTCACACTCATCCTAGGTTTATATTTCTATCCAAGCTCTGTGGATAGCATCAGTCAGTCAAACAGTTGAGAAACGTTTGCCAAGGCTTTGTGTTCCTCCAATCAATCTATGGGAAGAGTAGTTGGCACCAAACTTCGGGTACCTGCATCATTTATATCATATGAGTTAGTCATGTCAATAACTCAAGAGGCATGTAAAAGCAAATTTCATGATTTGAAAATAAGAATATCAATGGGCACTGCTGCCCCCCTATCGGGGTTCATGTAATCTGGTGGCATTGAGGATAGGATCAAGCCATATAGATGGTCACACCACGTCCATCTGGAGTCGGACTCCGACTTTGCAATTCAATGATTTATGTACAATTGTCTTGTGGTTTGCCACGTGTGAGCCAGGGATCAGATGGTCATTTCAGATCCACTTTGTGTTATACAACTTTCGTTAGACGCGGGGGCGCGACTTTGAAATCGAGCAGTCCAGTCGGGCCCGTTACAACAGTGCTCCATAACTCTACATGTGGGTGTTAAAAGTCTGATCGGTACCAGATCTGAGGTACCTACACAATCCATATATAAATTTTTCTAAGTTAATTACATCGGCAACTCATAAAGAACATAAATATAAGATTTATGGTTAAAAAGTAGTCCTGTTAGAGGAATGAATATCATTCTGAGAGGGAATTGGAATTGCATGCTCTTTGCTAGTTAACTCTTCCTTATCTTGTCTCTGCCATGGGATGATTGCTAGAATGTTAAGCTGACGACGAATCTCTTTTCAAATTATTGCGGGGTGGTAGTCCCAAGAATGAATAGATCTTGATCGGGGTCTTGGGATGGCAAAGGCGGTTAGGTAAATATCATAAGCGAGTGATGAGGTCGCATCTCCTTTGAATCGCCTTTTTGCCACCATGCTGAGGGTAAGGATAGAGTGTCAGGAAGTCGTGACTGCACCACTAATGGAAGCACACCATCACATTGGTGTTAGGATGGCAATTGGCATCAGAACAATGGATTTACGCTTATAGAAACTTTTGCACTTTCTATGCTAGAAAATAGGATATTGCGGCTGGTGGGATAGTCATATCTCATTGATTTGCTGATAGGCCTTCGATTCCATATCGGGACAAGGGTTGGTGCGCAAACAATCAATCAGCTTTCGGGCGTGAGCATTCTAAACTTTCAACTTGCTAACTTGCCATGCAAATTCCTGATGTATCAGCTTTGAATTTAGATGATGTAGTCTTGAGCGATTCATGCTCAAATTTCTAATTGCCCCCAACATCTGGGGAACGAGTTACTTGGCAACCAATTGATGAAAGGATTGGAAGTGTGAATCTTCACTTTCTAATTCCAAATCTTCGCTCGTTAGATGTTTCATTCATGTACATTTCCCATCTAGCGGGAAGTTGACTAGTGATTCTGTCAAACCATTCAGGGTGGTAAATTCAGCAGTGAGAATCGTCGATTTCTATCTTGGAACAACCTTCCAAGGAAAATAAGCCATGTCGCCTTGCACTTCATATCTTGAGGCATAACAAATAATGGTACACCATTCATTCTCGTTGCCGAAAGCATTCCGTGCTGCAGGAAGTTTCTTACGGAGGTTGTCGATGATTCTCACTCGGGTGTAGCATCCAACACTGGATCAACTTCTATATAATCAACGGTCGGAGTTCGTAGTGTCTTAAATGGGATCATCTCTATCTTTTCTGGATTGTCGGAACCTTTTAACTTGGTCAGATTATATGCCTTCTGACCTTCTATGTGCGGAATATGAGGCATGTTGTAACATTTCAATCCACCCAACAGCTCTTCTGCTAGTTCTAGGTAAGCTGCGAGTTGTAGTTCCTTCGATTGGAACACCTTTCGATCCGCCCTTCGGGGGTTATCTGCAAAACTCCGGCGTTGGATCGTCGATCATTTCTTGCACCATCTGTATACCGTTTCTAGATGCTTGATTTCATCTTTCATTCCGAGGGGCCATTTTCTTCATCTAACATATCCTCTTCGGGAACGGTACATTCAGCGATGAAGTTAGCTAATGCTTGCCCCCGTACAAACCTCTTTAGGAGGGAATTGAGATCAAACTGGTTTAGCTCTATGTTCCGTTCGAGCAACTTTCCGGATGCCTCAGGTCGCTGCGGGCCCTGTCGTAGCGACTAATGAGTGTGTATCACAATAGGATGAACTAGGAAATAGCGGGGGTGCTTTCTCAGAACAACCAACAACCTGTAGATAAGCTTTTCAATCTTTGGGTAGTTGCGTTCTACCACGGCTACCTTCTTGCTCACATTATAGGCTAGTTTCTGGACCCTATCCTCCTTACCTGCAAGTGCTACCAACTTTCCTACCAAGCATCAGACAACTTTAATTCTTTGTTGTTCAGGGATGTTTAGGATCATCGCAATTTGATCAGGGTTAATTTCGATCCTGTGTATGCTAACTATGAGGCCAAGAAGCTTTCTTGATGCAATCGGCAAACAAACATTTCAAAGGGTTTAGCTTTATTCCAAATATTAAACATTTCTATTAGATCTGAAACGAAATAGGTGGATCGCTCAGACTCCACAAGAGTATCATCTACATGGACTTCCACGGGCTTCCAAGGCAGATGCTTTCCCTGGACCGAGCATATGCCTTATTTGCTGTAGAAAGCAAGTAAGTTCCCTTGTTTGGATGAGGTCTACATGAGATCCGATTTCAAGACCTTAATCAGACCGGCGTCGATGATCGGAACATATGTAGTTGCGTTATTAGATGTTACCCTTCTGCATCCCGAATCACCATCTTCTATGGGATCTATGTCTTCGAGAAGATCATTTGGTAATTCCTTTTTTTGATGCTCCCTTTATTCGCAATTTTGATGCCTCCTTCACACTCCTTTTCATCTGGAGGGGAAGCGTCTTTGAGTTTCACGCCATCTGTGTTGCGTATCATATTCTATCTAGCCAAATAATCGGCTTCTCCTATAACTTGGTCACCATAGACCATTCCTGTTCTATCTTCGGTTAGGATATTTAGTAGTAGACACTAGGGTGCAATGCAGGCTCTAAATTCTGTAGGAGCGGGTCTATTTGGACCTTGATCAGATAAGCTTGAATACGATAACATAGTTTGTGAGGTACTTTGATCTCAAAATCTTATCTCTTGACCAAGGTCATATGGTGGCTGGTGAGCAGTCAAGTTGCTATCATCCGGACAAGGATCCATATGTCCAATCATGGCCTGCGGTGGTTCAATTGGTATCTGACTCTGGGAACCAAAGCGTGTTGATCTAACCCTTAGTCGATGGAAACCAATCTCCCTTGATGTTGTTGACGGAAAATAAGCATGTCAAAGGTTAGCCAAGCTATACAGGGAGCAAACCAGAGAACATTTGTCTTTCATTACATCATTCAAGTGGAGGGTAACTTTGTAGTGCCAGGATCCTTATTTGCTATCGGACATCACATCATTGAGAATCATGGTCATTAGGATCTTCTGAGTCATCTTCAGAGTAGTGTCTAGATTGTTTTATGTTAATGTCATCTGGGACTTCATCAGTTGGACAAGTTTAAGTCATGTAAACTAGGTGATCATTACTCATTCAGGAATATCATCAGTTGCATTGGTGAAATCTATACACCATCGGTGCTCTGGGGGAGGAGGCTGTTGTGATACAATCACTATCTCGTATACCGTCATAGCCGACATGCCGAGTCTTTTCAATAGCTCCTCACATTGAATAACATCAATAAATAGGTGTGATGGCTCTAGGAAGAATTCCCGCCGTTGCCAATTTGCTGTCGATTTCCTCTGACTATCTACTGAATCTCGGTTGATAAGCCTTAATGATTATTGTAGGACAAAAACGTACTCCGAGCCGAAGGCGAGCCGTGCTCCGAGCCAAAAGCGAGGCCATCAGCGGGTTCGGGCGCAGCGCCGGTGGGGGTCTGGGGCCCCACAGTCCCGGCGGCGATCGATTTTTTCGATTTTGGAAGGTGGAGCCTTTTATGAAACGATCAGAAAAATGCATTTTTTTCCCAAAAACAACTGTTTCGGATCGGATCATGCCTTCAAGTGGCAGTTCGGAGATGTCTTCATGTTGGGTCGGATCGGACCAGTTCCTCCGATCCGGATCAGAGCATCGTCAGCTGATCGGTTCAGGTGCCCCTCCTATGGTTCGGTTCGGGTTCACTCTTCCAGGTTGGACCGTGGTGTCACCCTCGGGTTGGTGGTACTCATCTGCCTTATCCGAACCGGTTACTTTGATCCCAGTTACTTTGATCCGAGCCTGTTACATCGATCTGAGTCGGTGGTCTGTTTATCTACTGTGTCCACACCAATTTCCATCCGATCAAAACGCTGTTGGTTCATCACATCTCTAACTCCTTCAACCCATCTAAGCAGCAAGCAACTCTTTCAGAATTGAATACGGATCTCCCCTCAACGAACTATGAAATCCATTAGTGGATGAGGAGATCTATGGTTGAGAATCAGTCCATTCTCAGTGAAAGCACCAAAATGTTAGACCAAAAAATGTTCCTAACACCCAATTGAATACGATTTGCGAAGAATAATAATCTAAAAGATAGAAAGTCAGGCAAAGACACGAGATTTATAGTGGTTCGGCATTAACTAGCCTACGTCCACTTCATAGTTTCTCATTTCATTCCAGAATTAAAATTACAATGAATACATTCACACAATCACTCAAATACAATGAATTATTCTCTCCAAATTCATTGATTTTTATTGGAGAAGAAGGTGGTTGTTGATTGAGAAATTCGGCCATGGCTGCCATTCATGAATTAAGTGTCAGAACTCCCCTCAAATGATGCACTGTATGTTTATTTATAAGTGTAAAATCGGTTGGGATATGTGGCCACATGGCAACATCATGGAGGACTTCGAAAATGATGGAGAAAGTGGGGAGCGTGGCTTCATTCGTGGGCTTACAAGTGTCAATCAGTCCGGGTAAATAGGCACAAGAATAGATCTCCAATGAAGGGAAGTTGCGTGTTTCAGGAAGTTCGGTTAGGAGGCTTAGATCCAGTCCGAACTGATGTTATTACACCCATCCGATCCGACTCTAGCTATTCCATCCAAACTGATCCGAGCTACCCCAATCTGATCTGATCCAAGCTATCCCAATCCGGTCCGATCCAAGCTAACCCAATCCGATCCGATCCAAGCTATCCCATCCGAACCGATCCGAGCTATCCCAATCCGATCTGATCCAAGCTCTGGTTTTAGGACATATGATATCTTTATCCTCTAACATATGTAACCCTGATCATCTGAGTTTTGGGTAGCCTGGTCACAAAACAGGCTAACAAAGTCGAAGTTAGAATGAATAAATTTATTTTAATTATAAAACAAGCCTGAAATGGCGCGATAGTTTGAAAATTCAATTTCAAACGAATGTACAAAATTCAAAATAAACCGGATTTCAGTTAAACTAGAAATATTTGAATTTGTTTAATTATATCTTTCTTATGAATGTGAAAAATCAAGATTTCATAATGGGAATTGAAAGTTATGTCCACTTTAAAATTTAAAATAGTCGCTATGGAATTTAATATAGTATATAGCCCTTAAAAATAGCCATTTTGCAAACGACCTCCCTTTTCAACGAAGCCACTTTGGTTGGATCCAAAATGTCGAATAATTACTGGATTCCAATTTTCATAATTTTTGGAATTGATATGTGAGCTGGTGAATTTAAACGTGCTTGGTCAATTTAGTTTGAATTTAATCGACTTGAAATGAACGTTTTTCAAATGGTCTCTAAGTTCGATGAAATTAGTTTTGTTAGGAATGTGTCATCAAAACGCAGCTAGATTTATTTATTTTTGAAATTTTTGCAGTCAGTATTTGGCCCCGACAAATTAAAATGTACATTGAAATCAATTTTGAGCGTTATATTAATTTATATTTTAAATTTGAGAAAAACTGTCGAAACAGTCAAATTGGCTTATCGGACATATCCCATTGTGTTCGGAATGGGGGTAATTATCTAAGGGCGACAGTCGTTGGGTTCGATTCGGAGTTGAAATGAAAAAGTAACTTTTTGGGAGAATAATAATAATAATATAAAATATATAAACACCCCCCTTTTTCTCCTTCTTTCCCCGTCAGTTTTTAGAAAAAAAAAGCGATAGAAACTCGTCGCCCCCTCCCCACCATTTACTCCACCGCTCCCCTGCCACTGCCCACGCCAGCGCCGCCGCACCCCCTCCGACCACGCTGCCCCTCCTCCCCTCTCTCTCCAACCCCAACTCAAAACCCTAGCGTCCCAAATCCTCCAATCAGCTGCCGCCGGCCAATGTGGGCCCCCATAGCCGCCTGCGTCACCTCCTTCCACCACTACCAAGCCCCGCCACCCCCTCTAGCTAACCTCCTCAGACCGTGGACCCCCTTTAACCAAAAAAAAAACTAAAAATTTGTAAATTCTCCAATTTTAATTCCTTGATAAAATATGATTTTTAGTTATATAAAGATGCAATTTTTAGTTACGTAAAGATATAATATTTAGTTGGTAAAAATGTGATTTTTATCGTAGTTATGATATAATTTTTAGGAAGTTAAAAATATGTTTTTTAGCAATGTAAAAATATGACTTTTAACTATGTAAGAATATAATTTTTAGCTATGTAAAAATATGATTTGTAGCTATGGAAAAATATGATTTTTAGTTGTATAAAAATCATATTTTTTTATTAGATAAATATATGATTTTTTATATATATAATAGTGATATAAAAATATGATTTATATATATATATATAACAGCGATATAAAAATATGATTTTATATGTGTAGTAGCGTTATAAAAATGTGATTTTAAAAAATAAATAGTGTTGTTAAAAATATGATTTTTAATATATATACAGCGTAAAGCAGATTGCGATGAAACTGACTGGAAGCTGAACAGAATCCAAATCATCCATTAAAGACTGAGGGAGTGAAAACCAAAGGTGAGAACTCCTTCTCACTAAAATTTGGTACAGTTAGTTAATGTATTTGATAATTGTAAATAAATAAAAATTTCCATTATAGATTTTTATTTGAATTATATGGAGTTCAACACTCGAATTCACATAATCACATAAATTTTACACGATATATGAATATTACCGACACACAGACTTCGTACTCCGTGAATAGCCACTTATGGCGCCGTAAATTGCATTGGGTAGTTGAGTATTTATTTATTTGGGTGTTTTGTGTGATTTGATTGTGGTTGTGAAATTGAATGTACTGTGATATGATTGATTGGACTAATTGTTTGTGTATGGCGTGAGCCAGTATTAGGCGAGGGATAAGGCTACACCTTATTCCGGTTTTAATATCACGCCGTTATGCTGCCGAAATTTTCTAAAAAGAGAAAAATTTAGTTAGTTGAAAATATTTTTTTAGATTATAACTGCGATAAATAAAATAATAATTGGATAGTTAAAAATAAGTTCACCCATCCATTTACAAGTCGGACGACTTGTTTATGGTCGCCTATTTTTGTGATATCGATTGGGTCGATAATTTTACACATCGCTCAACTGCACAAATAATATTCAGTACTTGTTGGTTGAAACCCCACACTAGTATTGGGATGATATTTGGCATACACTAATACCAATTGTTTAGTTGTGTGTCAATCGATTGGTTGACGGACTGTTGTAAGCGTTAATTATTTATATTTGATTCTTATGTAGTTGAGTAGTGCACTCTGGATGATGGTTGATAGTGTATAATTATTGTTGTGTACATGTGTGTGTGAAATCCATATAAATAACATTATATGGTAATTGGCTGTGTCTGATTCCAATTCTTCTCAACTAATTCCCAGTAAGTTTCTAATCCCATTAACTTATTTCTAATTTTCTAACGAATAGAATTTCCAATATCAACTACCTTTTTAAATGAATTGTTTATCCCAAATTCTAACTATTTAAATATTTTACTTATAAATAACATTTACAAAACTTTGTTCCACCCTTTATAAAATATTCCATTAAGGTTTGATTTGCTAAACATTTACTAAATATTTATTCCAAGATTTCCTTATAACAATATATTTCCATTATCCAACTCAATCTCATTTTAACATTCGTAAACCAAGTTCCATATAACATCTTGATTCCATAATTAATCT
Source organism: Allium sativum (assembly GCA_030737875.1). NCBI lineage: Eukaryota > Viridiplantae > Streptophyta > Magnoliopsida > Asparagales > Amaryllidaceae > Allium > Allium sativum. Next base: position 531,692,631 of record CM060923.1, on the reverse strand, counting down.
TTATAACCATTTGTATATGTTCACCCCAACTCATCTCGGTTTACTCCCATAACTTCATCCTTTCTATTAATAACCTCTGTTTTAAATATTCGTATAAAACTATCATTTGTAATATTTGTTATTTAAAAACCATATGTAAAATTCTTTAATATAATCTATATTATATTAGTCAAACTATTTCTACTTAAATCCAATTAGGATTTAAAATTTCAAAACCCATTTCCAACTCACTTCCATAAGTTCCTATTTTTCACATCACTTACTTTATTTACATTAATCGTGAATAATGATTTCAATACAAATCCATTTTTGACTCAATTTGTTAATTTGATTTCAAACTTGCAAATTCAAGCTCCAATTCTACCATCTTCATTATTATTAGAGTTATTGCATATATCTTACCTAAAATTTCCATCTGCAATTGAAAAATTCAAATCAATTTCAAACATTGATTTAAATTCCAATTCCCATCTACCTTCCACATACTCCCTTATATCTTATGATTCCTCTAATAAATTTCACTTCTTTATAATTGTCGCCTATAACATCAACTTCCCGTATTATTTGTTAGAATAAAACTCTACTGTCCAATTCTATTTAATATTTCGATTTCTAAATAAATATTTCATTATTGGATCTATTTCTAATTTATAATTTACATTGGACTTGGAAATGATCAAATTAATTAACAATATCGATTTTAAACCCAATTACCATTTGTCTTCATATTCATATTATATTTTCTGAATTCTCCAATAATAATAATAATAATTAATATAATAACATAATTCTTTATACATAATATTTATAAAATCAACTTGTCGTCTTATTTGTTAAAAACAATCTTTACTGTTCCATTTCATTTATAATTCGATTACTATTTCTTTTTGAAAATAAAATTCCCTTTTAATACTTATATATATAAATTCTGTTTTTTTTTAAAACCATATATTATTTTGACATGCAAAAATATCAAAAATCAAGGACCAAGGTAAATACACACCCAAACAGGTCATATACTATCATAGGTCATCATATAGCAACATATATGCGAAAACAAATAAATAAATGTTGAGGGATCCAGTTGGATCCCTCCAACCTGTTTTTCTTGCATCCACAGATGTTAGTCAACAATAATAATACCCATCCTGCTTCGAGGCAGGATATCGCGGTATAAAAGGTCATCGACTATATATATTGTGGGGAGCCTAGGGAAATTATCCGCTAATGGTACTGCGGGCATCCGCTAATGGTACTGCAGGAATTATCCAATCATCAATCACCAATATTATTTTTATATATTATTATTATATATTATCACTTTATATCAATCAAGTTATCATCCAACAGGCAGTAAATAAAATTTGAAATATTAAAAATAGTTCCCAATAATTTAACTGAGTGAGATCAACTCACCTCGGATTTCCTTTTGCTAAATATTCCATTTCATTTCCATATCGTCGTGTCTACGCATCGTCCCAAACGAATTTATCAACCTATAATGGTTCATTTTTTTTAATTTAACGATTAACAATTATTTGATTAAATTAAAATGAGCGTGTTAATTATTCTACATAATTTAAATTTCGTGAAAATATATATACCTTAAGGCCTTGCAAATCCCGACAAATCGATGAATATATCTTCACACCTCACCGAACAACTACACAATCCACCTTGGCATTTCATCGAACATCATTACTGTTATAATTCATTACTGCAAACTGAGCATACTTGCAAGCTATTGTCATGCCTCAAACCATCCCAGTCCAAACTCTCCCTCCAAACACAACGCACCATCCTCCAGTAGATCACACAGTAAAAATTACGGTTTGAAACTCCCAAAAATTATACTACAACACTTCATCTTCCATCATCACTTTACTATCAGACCTCCTCATTTACGCAGATCAGCACTCCTCCAACTCACCACAATGCCACACATCAATTCCTCTGGTCATTCCAAAGAAAATGAAGATCAAAGATCAAACTCACTCTATAGTACCTTAGCGACGCAAGTGCCAGTCCAAACTTCCAGCTCGTACTTCCCCAATACTCATGCAAGCCCAACTTCAGATCGATCTCCAGTCTTCTCCATCATCAAAAATACAGCGTCGAACCCTTAAAATACCACTATCGCACCATTATAGTATTCACACTTCTTCATATCACACTCCAGACTCACAGAGCTGCACCCTTTCTCCTTTGTTCGCACTATCCAGTTTCACCAAAAACAAACAGTACTAACTCCAACTTTCCCTAAAAATCGCACCTCCAGTTCGTCCCATCAGTACACTCAAAATACTCTCAGGTATGCTTCAGCACCCTGTTGACCTCCGCGCATCAGTAACAACGCATACATGCCCCACTTCCACCTTGGCATAATCCCTTGACAATCGCTCCATATCAGATCCTAAGCACCTCAGCATTAATATTGTGCTCCAGAATTTGCGAGCATGCCTTCCACTTTAGGAGATTTAGTGGATTTAATTGCTTTGTTTGATTTCCCCTTTCTATTTGATTTGGTGGGTGCAATTCCTATTCGTGACTGGGGAATAAAATGAACGAATGAAAGAAAATGAAATGATGCAGAAACTTAAATTTGTTTGCGATGAAAACAGTGAGATTTGTCTTGAGTTGCTTCATGGATTTCGAATGGGGGAATAAATTGCGAGATCCCAATTTATAGTTGAACAATTTGACGATAAGAACACTATCGATTTCAATAGGCATTGACATTAGGAATTTAGGCTTGCAGATTTCTTGATGTATGATGGAAGAGAACGGTGATTTGAACGAACGAAGCAGCTACCATAGAATAGGTTTGCAGAGTTTTCTTTGGTATGAAGGAATAGATTTCTAGCTGAAAATTAGCCTGCGATGGGAGGGAGATAGGTTTGCTAAAATATCTTTTTTTATTTTATTTGTTGATGTGAACCGATGTAAATCTATTTCATAAAAATATCGTGTTGTTCTCTGTAACACCCCACGTCCATTAATGTCAGTCTCAAAGGGAATGCATTAACTTTTATGGAGTATTATTGGTGAATAGAACAGAATATAACAAGACATATACATATATTGGTACTTGAAAATTTTCAAAACAACATTTATTGCAGCGGAGAAATAGTTTGATTACAACAACATCATAAACAACCAGAAAAACCAAGTACACTCAGTAACCATCTTGACAAATTGTTTTCTGAGTACATAAAATAAAAAGTATATCCCCAACATAAGTAGCCATAAAGAGATGAGCTGAACTTTACTTTCAGCAATCCAAGCACTTCCAAAAGAGAGAGAAAGAGATCCAAGATCAAGCTCCACTAGTACTAGTCCCACCCTGAGAACCTGGGAGGGGGGGGGGGGGAGGAAGAAAAGAGGCGAAAACAAAGGGGGTCAGACATAAAATCTGGCGAGTACAATAACTTTAACAATATAATTATTAATGTAATTAGGATCAGGCATAAACTGGTAAAACAAGGTATGACCATGAAACAAGTGGGCATGACAAAGCAACAAGAGGAATATGCTAGCGTTATTCTCGTTCCTAATCACTATTGGATGATTACTATACTGCACCACTACCAGCCACCCTAAAAGTTGATCCCGCCTACAGAACTAAATAATGATAATGGTAGTTTCATGTACCTATAGTTACCTTCATAGGTGCCGCCTGCCCCTATCTCCACTAGTTGTACACACTACCCCCATGTGATCGGCTCCCTAACTTGTAGATACCCGTGCTGGTCCCACAGTGGGGTGTATCACTTCCTAAAGTGGCAACCAGATACCACTAAAGATGCACGACTTATATCTACACGATGCAACAACGTCGTACCTACCAGCCCGAGCCCACGCACGCACATGACCCCTTTGGACTTGCCTTGCCACCGTTAACCCATTTTTGACCTATTACAATCAAACCCAGTAAGCGTGTCCCATCCTCGATCTAACTTGAGCTCACAAAGATACTTCATGGGTTACTGGTTTGAAAAGGGTCCCCATGTTTGACACAAGCTTTCCACCTATGCTTGGTCCCCATTAGAACTTCCTACTTAACCCCTTCTTATTCATGTCTTCTTACATTTTTTTCAACTTGGTTAAGTATTTCTAATCGTATTTCACATGCTACCCAGGATACCAACTTAACCCCTATGTCCCACTACATGTTTATCTGGTTAAGTGTTACTTAATTCATTAGAACCGTAACCTTGTAAAGACCTCCCACATTAGGCTACCATTTGCGGTTGCTGGATTTTCTGGGCGGGTCCGGGCAGTCTTATACTGCAAACGAGCCTAACCTCGTGTCCTTACAATTGTTACGCATTTAATTTGTGCCTTTGACCTCTCACATTAGACTACAGTTTGTGGTTGCTGGATTTGTCGGGCGGGTCCGGACAGTCTTATACTATAAACAAGTCTAACCTCGTGTCTTAGGCGGTTAATTATTACACATAATTCTTTAACCCCAAATTGGATTAATATCCCTATTCAAATTTTGTCAATAAATTCCAAATTAATTTATGTCTATAATTGTCACCTAAATTATGTCCATAATTTCAGGTATATAAATTTATACCAATTAATGTCTCAAATTAATTATATGCCTTTAGGGCCATTTTATGCCAATTCACAGTTATGTATATTTAATATTTTCCCATTGTCCCCACGCTATTCGTACGTTTTAATATGACATATGTTAGACTCGCAAATAGTCTAACTTATAAAAAGAAAAGCAACATCATAACTTGCATAGCAAATAAAATAGATCTAAGAATCATGACATATGTTTGCATAGCCAACAATTTGAATAGGCAATGGGTGTACATAAATTTGCATAAACCATCATGGATCTAAATATAGATCTAAACATGTAATCAAGAACTTGCATACATGGATATGGTTTTCCTACAACTTGCATATGAATTTCATTCAAACTAGCGTATGATTCATATACAAAACAAGCATAGGTAATGGGCATATAAAACATAAATTTTCATAACTATGTACTGCCATGGATCTAAATATAGATCTAAACACAAAGATGTGAACTTGCATATGGAACTAAACATGTAAATTAATGTAACATGTCTGCATATAAACTAGCACATGTATCTACATGATTCACATATGAACTTGTGTATAATCCACCGACAGACTTGCATAAGATTCATAAACTAGCAAATGATTTAACATCCCAAACTTGCATAAGATTCATGTACATATGATTTAACATCCCAAACTTGCATAAGATTTATGTACATATGATTTAACTTCCCAAACTTGCACAAGATGAATCAAGTTAAACATGTACAATTCAACATATGAAATAGATCCACAAAACTATCAACAATAACATCACATGATTCAAAGTCATATTCTCATAATCCCAATTATGACTTATCACAATTAAATTAATTAATTAATTGGTGAAAGAATTATACTCACAATAAAAGAACGGTCTTGTTTTTCTGGGATCTGTATTCTGTAATTGAATTGCTCGCCTTTGATGTAGACTATTTGTTATTCTAATTTAGATTAGATTTGATTTTGATTCTTTCTTCTATCTTGCTTTTGGGTTGAAAGAGAACGGCGGCTACTCTAGGTTCTTCATTGACAACATGGCAGCTCTTGGTATGAATTAGTGTGATTTTAGGTTGAGAGTTAGGTTGCTTATGTAGAATTATAATTAATTTACAGCCGTCAGATTAACCCTAGAAGCAATCAAGACCATCCAGTCAAGATAGATAACACCTCAGCCCTAATGACTCAGCAATGAGTCGAAACAGCGCCGTCTTTCAGATCTGCCTGCGGATGGGGGTAGGTCGACCCCCTGGTCGACCTGTATGGGTAGGTCGACCCCCTGGTCGACCTGGCCCTTGGGCGGGAGAATTCCCACCCCAGCCTTCTCCCCTGTTTGAATTTTGAATTTCAAAATTTCTGAACCAGAATTGTTTTAAATTCTGAAACTACGGAAGGCCATATCTTCCTCATACGAAGTCTAATTCATGCAAAATCAGACTCTATCTCAAGTAGAATTCCGAGACGAACGCAATGGCGTAACCCGTTTCCCTTAATTCACACATTTGGAATTAAATATTCTTAAATTTGTTAATTTAATATTCATAGAAAATTCAGGGTGTTACATTCTCCCCTCCTTAAAGGATTTCGCCCCCGAAATCTCCAAGTTAAGGAGAATGTATATCCTAACATCCAATCAACCATCTACTCAACCATCAAACACAGGCATCCGTTTTCCTTACAAGATTTCTAATGCCATATGAACATATGCAAAAAGTGTTTGTATATGTTCCTTATCTAATGCAAAATCAGGTGGTCTACTGATTCAGTTGTCCTCCGTAATGCAAATCATGATAGTGTCATGCGTCCATTATGCATGCAAAAGAATCCTAATGATACATATTACTTCTACATGTGTGCACAACCATTCATCAAAATGCAGCATCCATATGATAACACAACCATTATACATCCATTAATTTAAATATGCACACACATTTATATGCAATATGAAGGTGATTGAGCCGATCTAGTGCCTAATGTGTGTGTACATGCATCCATGTGCAACCACTAGCAACCACTTGCAACCACTCGCAACCATTAATCATAACATGTTTCAAACACATGTTTACATCCATCGGTTTCTACCTAAGGATAAGGAATGGGACTGAGGGGATATACTTGAAAGATAGATATAAGCAGAATAAACTTATGGAAAAAGAGATTAAGGAGGCACCCTCAAAGGGAAAAGGGTAGGCTGTGCGTATTTTCCTCTCAGTTTCCCGAGTCGCGTCTTCCTCAACATCACTCCATTGAACTTTAACAAGCTTGACTTCATGGTTGCGTAGCTTTTTGACTCCTGTACCCAAGATACGAGTTGGAACTCTTCTCACAGTCGCTTCTCGTTCCACTTCGACTTCCTTAAGTATATTCGGCTCCACCACTTCCGCAGATTCATGTAAGCACTTTCGTAGTTGAGAAACATAAAAAACATTATGGACTCTAGCCAGTCTCTCGGGTAGCTCTACTCTGTAAGCCATCGTCCCAATCCTTTCAATGATAGGAAATGGACCCACAAATCTTGGTGCTAGCTTTCCTACAGACCCAAAGCGAATGACATTCCTCAAAGGAGATACTTTAAGGAACACCCTATCTCCAACATTAAACTCAAGGTCGGTCCTTCTTTTGTCTGCGTAGGACTTCTGTCTATCTTGTGTAGCCTTCATCCGTCTTCTTATCAAGTCCACCTTTTATGAGGTTTCTCTAATCATGTCCGACCCAAGTACGAGCTTGTCTGTAGACTCCCACCAACAAGTTGGTGATCGGCACGGTCTTCCATATAAATCTTCGAAGGGCGCCATTCCTATGGTGGCTTGGTAGCTATTGTTGTAGGAGAATTCCACCAAAGGAAGATGATCCTCCCATGTCCCTCTAAAGTCAAGTATGCACAATCTCAAGAGATCTTCCAATACACTATTCTCCCTTTCCGTTTGACTAACGGTTTGGGGGTGGTAAGTCGTGCTTAGGCATAATTGTGTGCCTACTGCCTCTTGCAAACTCTTCCTAAACTCGCTCGTAAAGATAGGATCTCGATCGTTCACTATGGTGGAGGGTATCCCTTGGGGTCGAACTATTTCTTTAAGATAAATGGATGCTAGGGACGAGGCAGTCCTTCTAATTTTAACAGGTATAAAGTGAGCGCTTTTAGTGAGCCTGTCCACTATTACCCAAATACAGGTATTTCCCCTTCTTTACCTAGGCAACCCATCAACAAAGTCCATCGAAATGTTATCCCACTTCCACTGTGGGACCTCGAGAGGATGAAGTAGACCACCGGGCTTCTTCTGCTGCGCTTTGACTTGCTGGCATATCAAGCACTTAGAGATGAACTCAGCTACATCACTCTTCATGCCATTCCAAAAGTAAACCCTTTTTATATCTTTATACATCTTGTCTCCACCTAGGTGTTTGGTCAGTTTGGAATGGTGCGCCTCTTCGAGGACCGTCTTCACTAAATCGCTTACTTGTGGGACGCATAACCTTCCATCCCATCTCAGCCAAACCCTATCATCGATGGAGTATCTATTGAGGTGACTTGAAGTCTCACCCCTAACTAGCTTTTCCATCACATCAACAAGATGAGGGTCTTCTCGTTGCATGGTTCCTATTGAGTCCAAAAGAGTAGGCCGCACCTCTAGTGATGCTAACAGACCAGGCACAATTTCAGAGGAGGGTCTAAAATTAAAGTTTGCTATATATTCCAAGCTTTGCCTTTCTATAAAGAGAGGACTCAAGGTCAGCTTCATCCTACTTAAGGCATTTGCTACGACATTGCACTTGCCTGGAGTATAGGAAATCTCAAAATCATAAGAGGCCAGAAATTCCATCCACCTTTTATGTCTTAAGTTAAGATCTTTCTGCGAGAAAAGGTACTTCAACGTTTTATGGTCAGTATACAATTCAAACTTCTCACCTAGGAGGTAATGGCGCCAAGACTTAAGCGCAAAGACGATGGAAGCTAACTCTAGATTATGGGTTGGGTAGTTTTTCTCATGTACTTTCAACTGTCTGCCTCCATAAGCTACTACCTTCCCTTCTTGCATCAAGACAGCACCTAGTGCCATACCACATGCATCCGTGTATACGGTAAATATATTGTTCCCTCCGGCAATGTCAGAACTAGGGCTATTGTTAGAGCCCTTTTCAAACGTTGGAAAGCAATATCGCAATCCAAATCCCAAGCGAAAGTTAGGTTCTTCTTCGTTAATCTTGTGAGTAGGGCTGAGATTTTAGCAAAGTCTTTAATGAATTTTCGGTAAAAGCCCGCTAGCCCGAGAAATCTTCGAACTTTGGTTGCATTCCGTGGAACCTTCCAATCTTACACCACAACTACTTTTGCGGGGTCCACGGCTAACCCCTCTTTGGACACCACATGTCCAAGAAACCTCACCTCTTCTCTCCAAAAATGGAATTCGAGGAATTTGGCCTTCAGTTGATGTGTACGAAGAGTATCCATGACTTCTGTTAAATGCAAAGCATGCTCTTCTTCATTCTTCGAGAAGATCAAAATGTCATGTACGAAGACCACCACAAACTTATTAAGGAATTCTGTAAACACCCTACTCAACAAGTCAACGAAGTAAGCAGGTGCGTTTGTCAAGCCAAAAGGCATGACAAGCCATTCGAAGAAGCCATCCGGGTTTCTTAACGCGGTCTTATCAATGCTGTCTTCCGCCACTCTTAGCTGATGGAACCCGGTAGCCAAATCTAGTTGGGAGAAAACAGACGCACCTACAAGCTGATCAAACAAGTCATCTATTATAGGAAGTGGGTGCCTATTCTTCTTGGTCTGCTTGTTTAGCTCCCTATAATCAACGCGTAGGCGAAGTGAACCATCTGCTTTGGTTGTGAATACTACTGGAGCACCCCATTCAAAAATACTCTGCCTTATTAACCCCTTTTTGAGCAGCTCTTTGACTTGCTTACTGAGCTCTTCTCTCTCCCTAGGAGCCTTGTGTCTAACGGGTAGAGCTACGGTTTTTGCATTATCAACAAGATATATGAGGAAGTCTATCTCTCTCTTTGGAGGTAAGCCCTTCACCTCTTCAAATACATCTGAGTATTCACAGACTACTCTAACAGACTGCAAGTTTTCAACAGACGCATCAAGAGATTCTAGGTAACTAAGAATAACAGAATGTATGGGGTTACAAGAGATTTCGAGAGTGTTGCCAAGGCGAGTCATAAGTCTAACCACTCTCCTTTCATAATCGAGGACGACACCATTACTGGATAACCAATCCATGCCTAGAATCGATCCATAGCATGTGAAGCCAAGAACGAAGGCATTGCATTCAAACTCAACGCCCAAAATAGACACTTCAAATCCCGACAAATCATTGAAAGATGAGCCGAACCACTAATATGATTTGAGAATACTATGGGATCTGTAACTAGACTAGTATTTAGGTGCAGTGTTTCAACTAACGAAGCAGACACAAATGAGTGTGATGCGCCAGAATCAAATAAAGTATGAATAGGATGATCAAACAGAAAAACTAAACTTTCAACAGAAATGTTTCTACCTCTCTCCTGTCCTGGTGCCATGAGAGCCTGAATCTGCCCTCTTTCCTTCCCTGGTGCCATGAGAGCCTGAATATGCCCTCCAGAAGTGGACTCTGTTCTTTTCCCTTGCCCCTGTTTCCTCGGGAAGTCTTTAATTAAATGTCTTGCCTCTCCACAGTGGAAACAACCAGTCTTCTTCTTTTTCCTACAGTCCTTGCTCAGATGGCCTGGTGTTCCACAATTAAAGCACCTTTTCTTTCCTTTGCTATTGTTGTCCTTACCACCTTTCTTAGGTTGCTGCTGTTGTGTTTTCTTTTGATCCCCTTTCTTTTCTGGTGCCTTATTAGCGTTAACGCCTTTCTCCTCTTCATGCATAAGCGCCATGTCAACTAGTTTCTCAAAGGTAGCCCCCATCAGATTGTGGGTCATAGCCAACCCGTGTAACGGCTCATTCAAGCCTTTAACGAACCTCAGAGCCTTCTTCTCGGGTGTGTTCACCAAGTCTAAGCCAAATCGCGCCAACTGATTGAACTTTTTGGCGTACTCCTTTACTGACAAATTTCCTTACTTCAATGCTAAGAAACTCTACATGTATAAATTCTCCTCTGCTCGTGAGAGAAATTTCATCTCGAATCTATGTCTGCAATCCATCCACGTCTTTACTGGACGCTCTCCATTCGTGACCTCCCACCAAAACGAGGCTTCATCCTTCATTAACCAAGCGGCCAATTGGATCTTCCTTCCATCTTCTACCTCGAAGATACCAAACAAAACTTCCACCCCCTTAAGCCAATTTCGAGCTTCAACAAATGTCTTCGATTCGTGAAAAGGTTTTCCGCCCATTGCTCGAAAGTCTTTGAAAAAGTATCAACATGGGGAGGGGAGGAGGAGGAGCAACTGCAACTGGGGGAGGAGGGATGTCTGCTGGGTCTGCGGCGGTGGCCCTAGCCTCCAGATACCTTCTGAACCAGGTTGGTATCAGTATTCCCTCGGGTATCTCAGGTAACCCAGACATGCTGAAAAGAAAATGAAGAGATTCAAAACGGAGAATTCGAAAGAAAGATATATAGCTCTTGGCGGTTATGTTTTTAAAACAAACTTTTCTCTTGAAAATACTCTCCTTGAAACATACTTTTGAAAGTATTTCTTTATAAAATGCTTTTGAAAAACAGTTTTTTCAAATTCTCTTATCTGTTCCGTTAACCTTCAGCTATGATACCACGTGTAACACCCCGCGTCCATTAATGTCACTCTCAAAGGGAATGCATTAACTTTCATGGAGTATATTAGTGAGTAGAACAGAATACACCAAGATAGATACATATATTGGTACTTGAAAATTATCAAAACAACACTTATTGCAGCGGAGAAATAGTTTGATTACAACAACATCATTAAGCAACAGAAAACCCAAGTACACTTAGTAATCATCTTGACAAATTGTTTTCTGAGTACATAAAATAAAAAGCATAACCCCAACATAAGTAGCCATAAAGAGATGAGCTGAACTTTACTTTCAGAAATCCAAGCACTTCCAAAAGAGAGAGAAAGAGATCCAAGATCAAGCTCCACTAGTACTAGTCCCACCCGGAGAACCGGGGGGGGGGGGAGGGGAGGAAGAAAAGAGGCGAATACGAAGGGGGTCAGACATAAACTCCGGCGAGTACAATAACTTTAACAATATAGTTATTAAAGTAATTAGGATAAGGCATAAACTGGTAAAACAAGGTATGACCGTGAAACAAGTGGGCATGACAAAGCAACTAGAGGAATATTCTGGCGTTAATCTTGTTCCTAATCACTATAGGATGATTACTATACTGCACCACTACTAGCCACCCTAAAAGTTGATCCCGCCTATAGAACTAAATAATGATAATGGTTGTTCCATGTACCCCTAGTTGCCTTCATAGGTGCCGCCTGCCCCTATCACCACTAGTTGTACCCACTACCCCCATGCGATCGGCTCCATAACTCGTAGATACCCATGCTGGTCCCACAGTGGGGTGTATCACTCCCTAAAGTGGCAACCCGATACCACTAAAGATGCACGGCTTATATCTACACGATGCAACAACGTCTTACCTACCATCCCGGGCCCACGCACGCACATGACCTTGCTGGACTTGTGTTGCCACTGCTAACCCGTTTTTGACCTCTTACAATCAAACCCAGTAAGCGTGTTGCATCCTCGATCTAACTCGAGCTCAAAAGATACTTAATGGGTTACTGGTTTGAAAAGGGTCCCCATGATTGACACAAGATTTCCACCTATGCTTGGTCCCCACTAGAACTTCCCACTTAACCCCTTCTTATTCATGTCTTTTACATGTTTTCAACTTGGTTAAGTGTTTCTAATCGTATTTCACATGTCACCCAGGCCACCCACTTAACCTCCATGTCCCACCACATGTTTATCTGGTTAAGTGTTACTTAATTCATTAGAACCGTAACCTTGTAAAGACCTCCTAAATTAGTCTACCGTTTGCGGTTGCTGGATTTGCCGGGCGGGTCTGGGCAATCTTATACCGCAAACGAGCCTAACCTCGTGTCTTTACAATTGTTACGCATTTAATTTGTTCCTTTGACCTCTCACATTAGACTACCGTTTGTGGTTGCTGGATTTGTCGGGAAGGTCCGGGCAGTCTTATACCACAAACGAGTCTAACCTCGTGTCTTAGGCAGTTAATTATTACACATAATTATTTAACCCCAATTTGGATTAATATCCTTATTCAAATTTTGTCAATAAATTCCAAATTAATTTATGTCCATAATTGTCACCTAAATTATGTCCATAGTTTCTGGTATATAAATTTATACCAATTAATGTCTCAAATTAATTTTATGCCTTTAAGGCCATTTTATGCCAATTCACAATTATGTATATTTAACATTTTCCCATTGTCCCCACGCTATTCATACGTTTTAATATGATATATGTTAGACTCGCAAATAGTCTAACTTATATAAAGAAAAGCAACATCACAACTTGCATAACACATAAAATAGATATAAGAATCATGAAATAAGTTTGTATAGCCAACAACTTGCATTGGCAGTGGATATACGTAAATTTGCATCAACTATCATGGATCTAACTATAGATCTAAACATGTAATCATGAACTTGCATACATGGATATGGTTTTCCTACAACTTGCATATGAATTTCATTCAAACTAGCGTATGATTCATATACAAAACAAGCATAGGTAATGGGCATATAAAACATAAATTTTCATAACTATGTACTTCCATGTATCTAAATATAGATCTAAACACAAAGATGTGAACTTGCATATGGATCTGAACATGTTAATTAATGTCAATTGTTTGCATATAAACTAGCACATGTATCTACATTACTCACATATGAACTTGTGTATAATCCACCTACAGACTTGCATAAGATTCATAAACTAGCATATGATTTAACATCCCAAACTTGCATAAGGTTCATGTACATATGATTTAACATCCCAAACTTCCATAAGATTCATATACATATCATTTAACATCCCAAACTTTCATAAGATGAATCAAGTTAAACATGTACAATTCAACATATGAAATAGATCCACAAAACTGTCAACAATAACATCAAATGATTCAAAGTCATATTCTCATAATCCCAATTATAACTTATCACAATTAAATTAATTAATTATTTTGTGAAAGAAATTATACTCACAGCAAAAGAACAGTCTTGTTTTTCTGGGATCTGTATTCTGTAATTGATTGCTCACCTTTGATGTAGACTAATTGTTATTCTAATTTAGATTAGATTTGATTTTGGTTCTTGCTTCTATCTTGCTTTTGGGTTGAAAGAGAACGGCGGCTACTTTAGGTTCTCCATTGACGGCATTGCGGCTCTTGGTATGAATTAGTGTGATTTTAGGTTGAGAGTTAGGTTGCTTATATAGAATTTTAATTAATTAAGAGCTATCAGATTAACCCTAGAAGCAATCAAGACCATCCAGTCAAGATAGATAACACCTCAGCCCTAATGACTCAACAATGAGTCGAAACAGCGTCATCTTTCAGATCTTCCTGGGGGCTGGGGGGGTAAGTCGACCCCTAGATCGACCCTCAGGTCGACCTATATGGGTAGGTCGACCCCCAGGTCGACCCCCTGGTCGAACTAGCCCTTGGGCGGGAGAATTCCCGCCCCAGCCTGCTCCCCTGTTTGAATTTTGAATTTCAAATTTTCTGAACCTGAACTGTTTCAAATTCTGAAACTTCGGAAGGCCATATCTTCTTCATACAAGTCCAATTCACGCAAACTCAGAATTTATCTCAAGCAGAATTCCGAGACGAACGCAATGGCATAACCCGTTTCCCTTAATTCTCACATTTGAAATTAAGTATTCTTAAATTTTGTTAATTTAATATTCACAGAAAATTCAGGGTGTTACATACTCTAACTTCAATTTAAACACAACAAATGGGATTTCTAGGGTTATACCGCCATTCTGAACTCACTGGAACAGTCTTCACGGTCTAGTTTAACCATATACCAAAGATATTAAATTAAATTGATAATCTAACATTAATTTGATTTAATATAAACTGATTTTGAAATAAACAAATCTAATGATTTACTATTTAATTACACACAACTGAATTCATATAAATTCCAGAATATACTAACTTAAATTTTAAACACGATATAAATTAAACCAATATTAAATACATTTAAAATTGATTTATTTTATCAAATAAAATCGTTACGATTTATAATTAATTCTATAGCGATTATTTCAAAATTTGATTTGGCCAAAACTCTCAATATAAAATACGAAATTTTGATTTTTCTCTTTCATTACAAAATTGTAGTTCAACAAATCCGAATATTTCTTGTTTCGGTGAATTCCGATTTATAATTAACTCTGTACACTCAGTTGAAGTTCAAATCGTAAATTATGAACTACTGCGCCATTTTGAGCTCGTTTTAATTAATATATATATATATATATACGTTTTAAATTTCATTTTTAGTTAATATACAATTTTATTTATAATATGACTTCGATATTTATACTAAATTAAATATCAAAACACAAGTAGAAAAATATGGGTCGTTACATTCCTTCCGCCTTAAAAGAATTAAATTACTATGTAGAAAATGTGTCACATCTTATTCAGTACCCACAATCCACTCACGCAACTCGACACTTGCCTCCATATCCTTCCTACTCAACCCAATTACTACTTCCAATTTCACTCATCAATCCTTAACTTCAATTCCCAATTGAACGTTAACTTTTTGTTACCAAAATTTTTCACAACCATTGAAATTTTTTCTAACTCCCTAAATTTTCGAAAAATTTCGCCAACACCTCCTTTGTACGGGATGATCGGTAAAACTACAAAATGCCTCTCTGGGCCTTCCCCAATCAAAAAGAAAATTGAAAAGCCAAACAGGCTTAGAAAATCCCATATTGAATTAAACATGTACCTTTTTGTTGGGCAACTCATAATGTTCTCACATATATGCTTCCATCTCATAACCTGCTCAATCATATACACCTACATTTCTGACTGATAATAAACAATTTAATTTCTCACTTCCAATTCGCCAATTCGTCCATCAATTTGCTCTGCTGCTTAACTAATAATATTTTAAACATCCCTATTTAAATTCCTACCCTTTTTCTTATGAACAAATCAAGATTTATTTATAATTCAAGTTCCAGGTTTGATTTTTTTCAATATACGAGTCCATTTACATTTGAGTCCAAATTTCAGTATCAATCAAACTTAATTTGATTTATATTTCCTATTTAACTCAAGTTTACATAATCCAAGCTTATATTCACTATTCAATATTCACATTCACTTGTATTTCAAAACTCGGTTTCATAGCCCAACTTGATTGAATAACAATTTAAGTCATATTCAATTATTTCTACTCAAATTGGATTTATTTAAATTCACTTCTTACTCGATACATTCAAACTATATGCATCGAGTTATATTTAGATTTTAATATTCAATTTATTGATGTATCAACTTGAATCCAAGAATTTTTCACTTCATATAAATTTCCAAAAATTTATTTCATCGATCCCATTTTAGCCAAGTTATAATTTATCATAAATAATTGATTTCTCACATTAGTTATCTTCATTCCATAATTTGATTCTCCGAAATTCATGTTTATTCAATTCCAAATTTAAATGTAAATCTAGTTCATATCGTTTTAAATTTATAAATAATTCGTAGCGACTTCCTTAAAAATTGATTTTGACACAAATCGAAAGCTACAATATGAAATCTCAATTTTTTTTTCTTTCATTAGAGAATTATAACCCCATAGATCAAGACGATTCTTATTTACAAGAATTCCGACTCGTATTGAATCCTATATATCCAATCGAATTTCAAAACGTCAATTTACGAATTACCGCGACGAGGTGAGTTCGTTTTAACATAATTTCAATTCCAATCCAAATCCTTTTCAACTTGTCTTAGACAAGTTCTGATTCATCCAACTCATTTTATTGGAATTTTCTCCATTAGCTTCCAATTTATTCATCTAACTTCATTAATTTTTGTGGGTTCCTATCCAACCAATCTAACAATCAATCAACAAACAATGCACAATCGATTTAACCAAACCAGTTGAATTCATACCCAATTTCAATATTTCCTTGTTTGTGTTTATTTTGGTTCAACATAATACCCTATCATTCAGTTAATATCAGATTCATTTCCAATCCAACATTAATTCTTATTACCATTAGCTTTCAATTATATTTTCATTGATTCTCATTTCCAAAAATCATTTATTATATCCTGTTATGATTCTATTAAACCAAGCCAATTCCATAATCCTATTTGAATTTCATTCAAATCAATCAACAACCAAATACCAATATAAAATAGAAAAACTATTTCTTTTCTATACAAAATATATTTTGGGCAAAATTATTTCATTTAACCGTCTTTACAAAATAATACTGCATCAATTGTCAGTTCAAAGTTGAACTAATCAAATAACACAATATAAAACATTTTTATAAAATCTACAAATAAGCTCTCATATATACGTATATACATTCAAACTCAATCTAGGGTGTTACTTACCCCATTTCTATCGAGTCATACCACAGAGCCAAGGTTATTCCTAAACTTTTGCTCTGACACCAACTGTAGTGACCCGGAAATTTCGACACTTGAATCCAAACATTTATACACTCCATGTCCAAATTCAAGTATCGAAGTCCTAGAATGCTAATAGAAAGAAATAAGAGGATGAGAAATAGAAAGAAAGAAAATTAAGAATAGAAGAAAGAAGAAGAATAAAACACAATAACAGAGTCTCACATCGCAGCGGAATACAATAATAAATCTTTATTGAAAAATTTGAAATGATACTTACAATTTACAGAGTACAATGGACATTCAACTCATCTGGACAGTTATAACAGTCTGTCCCATTGACAACACACAACGGAATAATATATGAATCATACAGTTGAGCTCCTCCAGCTTATCTCCTAAAGTATGTATCTTATCCTGAACCTGTACAACTTGGTTGGACCCAACTAGGTCTGACCCGAGCATTACAGATGCACAGGTCAGTCTGGTGAATCAGCGTAAGAAATACCCACTAAATTATTGGTAGCATCCAACTTGATTTTAAAGTTAAAAGTCCGTTTGAAAGAAAAGGATAATCATCATACCGATCCACACATAAAAACAGATGGTTTTTACCTTATGATAACCCAAACCATTTTGAAATCAGTATTTTGTTGTGACATTATATTAGTGTCGAAATACAAATAATTAAAATCTAGCAGAACGCTTGCATCTCACGCTCTACATATACAGTACACAATCAAAACTGCAAGCGCTTATTAGAGATTGGATTTCCAACTATGACAAGGTATGGAACCACCTTCTGATAGTGTATCCCTAGAGGGGAATACACTGGGTTTAACAAGAATGTCTTGCGACCGGCCCACACATGACCGACCACTCATTTCTCTTGAGTGTATCGAATATATTGCCACCAACGGTTGCTAGCAACATAACCATTCCCGGGAGATACAGAAGCCAAAAGAAGTAACAAATATGAATATTCTCTAGATGGTGACAATACACCCTAATGGGTGCGACCTACATAGCCATGCTGCCTGCCCGATTTTTGTCCTCGGTTGCAAGGATTGAGGTTATAATCATATTTCTAGATCATTTGGCCACCATTCACTTTGAATGCCACATCATCAGATCCGTCAGATACCAATAATTGACGTTCACAAAAATATTCCAGTTTTCAAGCTAAGAGAATGGCCATTCTCCGCCATCGACAGGAATACATTTGTAAAAATCAACGTACGTGATTCTTTTGGAAGTACTTTGTCAGACATTTGTCCGTACAAGTTGTCCTAGGTCTGGACAAACCGAAGGCACCCTCCTACCACATCCTAGGAATCATCCTATAGATTAGTAGCGAGAAGTTCTTGCAATCCATAAATTCCAACCTCGACAAAACCACAGTATATCTCTGGCCGCTAAACCAGAGATTTTAAGCAGTTCTTTCGCTTTATGAAGCTTTACGGTCTTCAATACTCCATCTCGATCAGCGTCGGGTACATATTCAACGTTTTCGTATTTGCTGGTCGGAATGGTTTTCGAATATAAATTCAATCCCGGTCTTTCCGTACCAACAATCGCTTTAGGCTAGATTTGATAGTCTGCTATTTAACTATCAACTAAAAACAACCATTCATCCATAAAAGAAAACTGAATTTATTGATTCAATACTTAGCCTCCTTAATTAATCATTCGTTATTTAAGCTTCTTAATTTTTCCAACACTTTGAAATACTCCATTCATTTCTTATTTTAATATAAAAATATTCAAAACTAGTTCATTTCAAAATACTTTAAGAACGTACTTCTCCTTTTGGTTATTAATCCCTAGCTGTAAACTAGTCACAAAATAATTTCCTAAGTATAAACCCCGAAGGGTGAAACCAATAATAGATCGATACTCAGAAGATCATTCTTCTCAACTAATTCTCAGTCAGTTTCTAATCCTATTAACTTCATTTCTAAATTTCTAACGAATAGAATTTCCCATATCAACTTCCATTTTAAATGAATTGTTTATCCAAAATTCTAACTATTTAAATATTTTACTTATAAAAAACATTTACAAAACTTTGTTCCTCCCTTTATAAAATATTCCATTAAGGTTTGATTTGCCAAACATTTACCAAATATTTATTCCAAATTTCCTTATAATGATATATTTCCATTATCCAACTCAATCTCATTTTAACATTCGTAAACCAAGTTCCATATAACATCTTGATTCCATAACTAATCTTTATAACCATTTGTATATGTTCATCCCAACTCATCTCGGTTTACTCCCATAACTTCATCCATTCTATTAATAACCTCTATTTTAAAATATTCGTATATAACTATCATTTGTAATATTTGTTATTTAAAAACCATATGTAAAATTCTTTAACATAATCTATATTATATTAGTCAAACTAGTTCTACTTAAATCCAATTAGGATTTAAAATTTCAAAACCCTTTTCCAACTCACTTCCATAAGTTCCTATTTTTCACATCACTTACTGTAACGATCCGTACTTTTGGAAGTCAAATATTTAATTTAATTTATTTAATTTAAATATTTTATTTGGAATATCGATGGAATTTAATATTGAATTCGTTATTTAAACGAAGTTCGAACTTATATATTTATATAATTATAAATCGAGCTTGAAATAGCGCTGCAGTTCGTAAATTGAAGTTTTGAACTTCAACTAAGAATACAGGATCCGATATAAGTCGGATTTCTGTGAAACAAGAAACGTTGGAACCGTATTGACGATAATTTTCATATGAAATAAAAAAATTCATATTTTCGTGTCATAGTTTGTTATTCATGGCTAAATCAAATTTTGAAAAAAACGCTATGGAAATCGTTATCGGCCTTTAAAATGGCCATTTTGCAAAGAACTCTGTTTTCAATGAAATTAGTTTCATTGGAACCGTATCATCAAATTATTGTCAGAAAATCAAATTGCGTGGCAAACCGATGTCGTATGTGACCACGGTAGCCGTAAACGCCCAATCAAATTCTATAGCGCGTAATTAAAATTAATGAAGGGATAATTGGGCACAACTTGAACAGACGATCGAATTAAGACATGAAACCAGTCCCGTTGAGTTCGTCTCATCGAATAGAGTCAGGAAAGGTATATAGTTTGTTATTTTTAGAGACCGACAAATTTGGTGTTCAGAATGGCATTGCGATGTGCGTTAAAAATGGCCTACCAGGGAAGCAGTCTCAGAATGCGACGAAATTGGTGCCATTGGGTTCGTATCAACAAATTATTATAAGATTTGTAGATTTCAAGTTGATTTGTGGTAGTATTTATCAATTACTTCACGGTGAAGTTTTGTTTAATAATATAATATTTAAATCTAACCCTATAAATATCACAACTAAAGTAAATACCCCAATTTACATCTATGCATGGTCAATTTTTCACTGCGCCGCCACCATAGAAATAGACGATCAGAATTTCTCAAAATTGCTTCCACCAAATCTTCGAATCCTCCCATCAAAATTATATCTTCCTAACAACAACTTTGTTCTCCTTGCCAAGATCAATGAATCCAACGGCTATGATGCGTTGCCCCGTCTCAAGGTGGTCAGAATCCTTCTATGAAGGACGACCGGTTCGAGCTTCATTAGGGATGATTGAGGGCGCCTGACTTGGAGATATTGGTGGCATAGGAGGGAGAGACCAAGGCGCACCTACAGGTGGCGTCAGATCGGATACCGATGATCCATGGTTGCTGCGGTGATAAAAAAAATTGAGACGATTGTGGGTTCTGAAACAAACAGAAATGAACTGAAATATCTGCAACAAAGGAGCTAGAATGGACGGCGCTCGGGTCAAAGGGGGAGGCCAGTGAGGTGTTCAAGGTAGGGGTTCTGATCGGACGTTGGTGGGAGGAGTTGGGCGTGGTGGAGGCTTCTTTCAGGCGGATGTTGAAGGAGTGAAAGATGTACGAGGTGAGATAGTGGATGTTGGACAAAAGTATGTTACGGGATCATCAAAAGGATTTGGTTCGGCTGAATAAATTTAAACATAATTAATTTAGACAATATTTAATTAAAATGTTAACTTAACTTACTCATATTTTGTGATTATGCAGGGTATAGGTGAGGATCCGAGAAATAGCGAACTGCTGAAACTTGGTAAGAATGGGCTGTTATGCTTAGTTAATGTAATTAATTTAAAAACCTGTAACGACCCAGGTTCTCGGCTTCGAATATCGACATAAATACCTTTACTGTATCTCACGCCGACCTTTCAAACATCGAGAACACCGGATTGTTAATGAAAGAAATTAGAGGGTGAGATAAGAGAGAAAGAAATATAAGAATAGAAGTAGAAGGACACAACACAGAGTCTCACATCGCAGCGGAACAAAATATAATATAGAAGTAAATCTTTATTGAGAGCTTTAAACAAAACTTACAATCATCAGAGTACGTCAACACACCTGGACAGTTATAATAATCTGCCCTTATATATATAACATAGCGGAATAACGTCTTATGTCTGAACTCTTCCAGCCCGTCTCTTCACAGCATTCGATAACCTGAACCTGAACAACTCCGGGCTAACCCGAGCATTTACAAAACATCGGGTCAGTCTGGTGAACCAGAGTGAGATAAACTTGCACAGTATTGAAGGTGAATCATCCAATCATGATTTTATAGTTCAAAAATCTTTTCAAAAGAAAAGGATAATCGTAAGACCGAATCCACACATAAACACGGACGGTTTTTACCTTATGATAACCCAAAACAGTTTTTGAAACCAATATCTTTTCTGATATTATAATAATGTCCAGATACGAATAATTAACACATCTAAAGGAACGCTTGCATCTCACGCTCCCCGTATATAGTATACAATCGAAAACCGTGTGCGCTTATTGGTTATTGGATTTCCAACTTGACAAGGTATGGGACCACCTTCCGCACGTGTATCCCTAGAGGCGAATACACATGGTTCAACAAGAACGTCTTGCAACCCGACCCTCACATGACCGACCACTCATTTCGCTTGAGTGTATCGAATGTATATCACCAACGGTTTGACTCAAACCACCGTTCCCGAATGGGCAGAATCGATAAAGTAAGAAACAAAAAGAATTTCTCTAGATAGGTGATTATACACCCTAATGGGAGCGACCCACATAGCCATGCCGCCTGTACGATTTTTGTCATCTCCCGGTTGATGAAGCTTGAGGTCAGAACACATCCGGTTATCATACACTTTGAATGCCACATCGTCAGATCCGCCAAATCACTAATTGACGTCCACAATAATATTCTGGTCGTTAAGCTAGAGAGGTGCCCCTCTCCGCCACTAACAGAGATACGTTTGTAAAAATCAACGTACATGATTCTTAAGAACTACTCTGTCAGACATCCGTCCATACAAGTCATCCAGGGACAGGATGAACCGAAGGTACTCTCCTACTGCATCCCATATAGGAATCACCCCATGGATCAGTAGCGATAGTCCTTGCAATCCGTAGATTCCAATCACGACAGAATCACTATTGAAATATCCCCGGCCGCTAAACCAGAGAAATTCAATCAGTGGTTCTTCCGCTCAGGAAGATCAACGGTCTTCCATTGCTCCATCTTCGATAATCTTCTTTCACGTATTCGCTGGTCGGAATGGTTTTCGAATATATATTCGATCCCGGTCTTTCCGTACCAACGATCGTGTGGGTCATGTTTGATAGTCGGTGTTTTAACTATCAAATAAATAATTGTGTGAATGACATGAGTTTACCAGTTCAGTACCAACACCACATGGCCTCTTTAATTAAAAACGATTAGCGATGGTTAATATCAAATCCTTAAATATTTTACCATTTAAATATAACTTATTTGACGTAAGGTCATCACTTTCATATTTAAGGAAATATTCAACAAACATATTCAATTCAAACCTATTTTTCTATTTTATTTCTAATTAACCATATTAGAACATGACTCATATTATTTCAAGTGAAGCAACATTTTGAAATCTCCTTTATTTTATCACTTGAATATAATAACCTGTAGGATCAAGATTAACCCTAGAGGGGGGGGTGAATAGGGTTTATCCAATATTTAGAACAGTCACAGAATAATAAGGAATGCAATAAAAGAAACACACAGAAATTACCCAGCTTCGGCAAACTGTGCCTACTGCTGCATTACTAAGATATCTACTAGGATTTAAAACAGTCTCCCACTTACAAACACTCAATAAACTTGCAAACCCTGCTACCACCTAAAGAGTTTTGCAAACTTGCAACACCTGCTACTGATTTAAACCTACGCTCGAAGTCTTAGACTGATCTAAAATCCCTAGACCAGATTTTCCCAGACCACAAAACCGTAATCTGTACACCCTAGTTTTACGGACGTAACTAGTAAACCACAGATTGTTTTTCAAATCGAACTAAACAAAGTACATTAAAAATTAAAACAAAAAGCCCTTAAATGAAAACACCCCCTTTGTAGCTTCAATTAGAAATCCGTCGTCCCTTTTTCTTTATTTCTTCAAGCAAATAAACAAGGCGGCTGGGGTTTCTTTAGTTTGAGGTTCTGATGGTTTTGATTTTGTTCCAGATGATTTGCGATGCTTTCTAGCTTGACTCCGAATGTCTTTCTGCTCCAATCCAACACTGTAAGCTCTTTGATTTGACTGTAAGGTTTTAGTTGATTTCGAATGAGTTGGATGATTTTGCCTATGAGGAAACATGTGAATTTATAGGGGAAATTCGAACCCTTATTCTCTGATTTCGCTTATGACTTGCTTGATTTGGTTTGATGAATATTTGGAAGGATTTTTCATGAATTTCCTCTTTTAATTATTCTGAATTTTCCATGATTTCCCTTTCTGATTGAATTGATGACTATAGACATGAATTTGTCCATCGATGAATTTGGAAAAATGAATTGCCACCTAGAAACAAATATTGACATGCACGAATTGATCTTTCCATATATGAATGAACTAATTTATTCACTGCTTTTGTTTGTTGCCTGCGTGTATTGCTTGATTGAATCCTAAAAAATATATTAATTTATCCCCTTGAATAAACTGAATCATTTCTGGAAGATTTTGATTTCTTGCTTGCCCATTTTACTGTGTGTATTGATTTCCAGAGAAAAATTTCCTTGTCAAAAATGAGCTTGGGATTGATTGATTAGCATAAAAAAACAATTACCCAAGAATGTATTAAACACTTCCCTAAAATTGTATTGCCCATAAAGTCGTGTTAAAACATTTACAATTTTAACAATTCAAACCAGGAAACAAGATAAGTGGAAACTGATTATCTTGTCAACCATTATTCACAAAAAATCTTCAGAAAACAAACTGCATGATTTTAGGCCCTCATTTTATTCTTTGATGTCGAATTTTTCCACTGTATTAAATGTCATCACCACTTAATTATGTCCAGATAATTCTTGCATGTTAATTGTGTTCATTTCCAATCTAGTAAATCAAATCTGCTTCATTTGCACATGCTTTAGTTTCATGTAAATAGAAAACAGGATTTTTTTTTTAATGCTGAACAACTTGCCATATATTTCCATCCTGCAATGCCATGTTGCAGGTTTGCTGCCTTGTGTATGTCTGAATTTCCTGTATTGCATATGAAATCCATGCAGTTTGAATGCTTTCCATATGTAGCTCTGAAACCTTGTGCAATCTTGTGCACACTGCTTTGACCATTTCTCTTTGAATGCTGCTTGAACCTGAACTGATTTGTTATTGTTGCCATATATGCTTCTGTGACCCTGTAACACAAAAATGAAAAAAACAGATACCATTCTTGATCCAACTTGAATGTGTTGGTTTTGGTATACACAAGTATTTGGCTTTCTTGCTATACTTGATCGTTTTTGATCTTGTATAGTATTGTGCCATACTTGTAAAATATGTGTCAGGCAAGTCAGAAAAAATGATGAGAAAAACACACAGAAAATCTGAGGCACATAAAAAATTATAAAATAAAATTTTAGTTCCAGTCTACTGTGTGCATTTCCTTTTTTTTTGTGACAGGTTTCAGGATGATGCAACAGGAGAAAAACAGGATAAAGAGACAGTAAGAATGTATTGAGGAGTGAGAGTGAAACATGTAGTGAGATTCATTTGTACTGAAATAATGAGTGAAAATTTGTATAGCTGAGAGTTCAGAAAGTATTGTACTGTTTTGATTATGAAATAAAAATATGATTTTTGATTAATAAATGCTTATGTAAATTTTCAATTTCTGTGTAGGAGCATTATTAGACAAAAATATTTTTATTCCAATATGATGTGAAGAGCAGTAAACAATACAGTTTCAAACACATTAAAAAATGTTTGTTATCATCAAACAAAAAATCACGGGTTCAACAATCTCCCCCTTTTGATGATGACAAACATACTTAAGATTTTGAATACAGCAAAATGTGTTTGGTATGGAAAAAAAATGAGAACTCCCCCTATATATGTGCTCCCCCTATAACAGTAAACTGACATAGCAAAAAATTTAAAAAGAATAGAAAATAACTAAACTTTTTGCATTAATGGCAAAATAAAATCTATAGATGTCTGTATATGTATCAAAATCTTAGCTCTTTCTCCCCCTTTGTAATCATCAAAAGATGAACAGGGCTGGACATTTACAAATGATATGGACCATAGTAAGAGATCAAGTCATTTGACAGAATCAGAAACCGCAAACCCCAATCAATCAAACAAAAAAATCATAATAATCTGTAAGACATGAATACATTTCACAATTTAGAAGATGGAATGGAAAGCTAGTTAACATATACCAGGGAGGATTCTATATACATTTTCCTTTTTTTTTTTTTTAATCTCAAGAGCACACTAACCACGCATAACCAGAGCTTGGATTTTTAAATGGGATTAGTTGCAGCATGAAATTAAATAAGTAAACTCATGACCATGCATGACCAGAGCTTGGATTTTTAAATGAGATCAGAGAAATACTTATTATTATTATTATATACAAAATCCCCTTAATATATGAGAACAATAATGGATGATAGAAGGGTGATATAGATAGAGATGGATGTGAAAAATAATTCCTAAATTACTCATATTATAAAATACATTCAATCAAATTAGGGTTATAGGGAAGCTTTCATCCATCTCATATTCTGAGATCTAACACAGTCACAATTTTATTATAAATGTCCAAAATAAACTGTTCTTTTCTTGATGATTTGAAGATTGGATTAATTTGCCAGAAAATGAAATTAATAACAGAACATCTTAAGAAAAAATTTACCCAAAAATGCAAAGAGATTAATTAATTTCTATAATTCCCAAATCCAATCGTAATCTGCAAAATCTATCTTCAGAAAGGGGTTTAGTAAAAATATCCGCAAGTTGGGATTCAGTTGGAATAAATTCAATACAAATGTCCTCACTAGCAATATGATCTCTAATGAAATGGTGCCTCACATCAATGTGTTTTGTGCGTGAATGATGTACAGGATTATTTGATAGATCTATTGCACTCTTACTGCCACATTTCAAAGGAAATTGTTTATAGAATAGGCCAAAATCTGAAAGAGTTTGCATCATCCATAAAATCTGTGCACAACAACTTCCTAATGCAATATACTCAGCTTCAGTGGTGGATAATGCAACACAATTTTGTTTACGACTTGACCAAGAAACAAGAGAATGTCCTAGCATGAAACAAGTTCCACTAGTGCTCTTCCTATCAGTGAGTGAGCCAGCATAATCAGCATCAGTAAAACCAACTAAATCAAAATTGTCACTAGATGGATACCACAAGCCAAGTTTTGGTGTGTGCAACAAATACCTCAGAATTCGTTTTGTGGCTTTTAAATGAGATTCTTTTGGATTAGATTGAAAACGAGCACAAAAGCAGACAGAAAACATAATATCGGGTCTAGAAGCAGAGAGATAGAGAAGTGAACCGATTATACCGCGATATTTTTCTTGATCAATAGCAACACCTTTTTCATCTTTGTCAAGCTTAGTTGTTGGGCTCATTGGTGTTCTCATTGGTTTTGCATCTTCAACTCCAAATTTCTTCAACAGCTCCATTACATACTTGGTCTGAGAAATAAAGATTCCTTTGTTGCTCTGTTTGATTTGAAATCCAAGAAAGTATTTTAGCTCTCCAACCAAGCTCATCTCAAATTTGTCCTGCATGACTTTTTCAAATTTCTCACACAAAATATCATTAGTAGCACCATAAATGATATCATCAACATAAATCTGAACAATCAAGAAATCATTACCATCATGTAATAGAAACAGAGTAGTGTCAGCACATCCCTTTTTAAAACCATTTTCCAAAAGATATGAACAAAGACAGTCATACCAAGCTCGAGGAGCCTGCTTAAGACCATATAATGCTTTTTCTAGTTTGTACATATGATTTGGAAATTCATGACTCTCAAAACCAGGGGGTTGTTCAACAAAAACTTCTTCTTTCAGCTCACCATTCAAAAAGGCACTCTTAACATCCATTTGCTTAAGTTTAAAACCTTTAAAACATGCAAAACTTAGCAAAATTCTAATTGCTTCTAACCTAGCAACTGGAGCAAATGTTTCATCAAAATCAATGCCTTCAATTTGATTGTATCCCTGAGCAACCAACCTAGCTTTGTTTCTAATTACATTACCAGATTCGTCAAGTTTATTTTTAAACACCCATTTTGTTCCAACAACTGGATAGTCTTTTGGCCTAGGCACCAACTTCCAGACTTTATTCCTCTCAAACTGGTTAAGTTCCTCTTGCATAGCAAAAATCCAAGATTCATCATTAAGAGCAATATCATATGAACTTGGTTCTATTTCAGAAATAAAAGCATTGTGAATACAGAAAGCACAAACATTCTTATTGAGAGAGGAACGGGTGCGAACGCCAGCCGTTGGGCTTCCAATTATCAAATCTGGAGGATGATTGGGTTTGAATTTCAGCCTTTCAGCTTCAGCTATTGCTTCTGTGACTTCTTCGTTGTTTGCCTCAACTTCATTGCTATCTTTCTCGCCTTCTTGCACACCACCTTCATCTTTATTATTTTCAGAAGCCATCTCTATGTCTGATTCATTGAACTTCACATTAATGGTCTCCACAATTGTTCTTGATTGTTTATTGAAGATTCTGTAAGCTTTGCTCCTTGAAGAATAACCCATGAAGATTCCATCAACTGTTTTTGCTTCAAACTTTCCAAGTTGATCTCCTGTGTTCAGAATATAACAAGGACATCCAAAAACTCGAAAATATGAGATGTTAGGCTTTTTGTCAAACCACAGTTCATATGGCGTTTTATTAAGTATTGGTCTAATCATGACTCTATTCATTACATAGCATGAAGTATTAACTGCCACAGCCCAGAAGGTTTGAGGTAATTTATATTCACATAACATTGATCTAGCCATCTCTTGCAATGTACGATTTTTTCTTTCGACCACGCCATTTTGTTGAGGTGTTCAAGTAGCGGAAAATTCATGTTTAAAGCCATTTTCTTCACAGAATTTTTCAAAAACAAAGTTTTCAAATTCACCTCCATGATCACTTCTCAAAGTTTTAATTGAAACACCTTTTTCATTTTGAACAAGTTTTGAAAACTTTGAAAAATAATCAAAAGTTTCAGACTTTTTGGCTAGAAAATAAACCCATGTAAATCTAGAGTAATCATCAACCAGTACATAACAATAACGTTTACCATTTAAACTAGCAGTATCAGTAGGTCCAAACAAATCCATATGAATCAATTCAAGAACACGTGAAGTGCTAACAACATTTTTTGGATGGAATGACGAGCGACTAAGTTTAGCCATGGAGCAAGCCTTACACACTTTGTTATTTTTAAATTTCTGATGAGGTAAACCTCTGACAAGCTCATTTGTTTCTAGTTTTTCAAGGAGATGCATACTAGCATGTGCTAGCCTTCTATGCCATAAAACTGCCTCTTCTTCAGTGCCAACCAAACATCTAGAAACAGTAACATCATCAAAAGAGAGTGTGTAGATATTTCCTTTTCTTTTGCCAGTAAAAACAACTTTTCCAGTGGATGTATCAATGATCTTGCAAATCTCACTGTCAAAAACTACATTCATTCCTTTGTCACACAGTTGGCTTATGGAAATAAGATTGTGATACAAATTATCAACATATAAGACATCAGCTAAGGCAAAAATGTTGTTACCTGCTTTTCCCTTACCAATAATCTTACATTTGCTGTTGTCACCCAATGTCACACTCCCACCTTTATATCTTTCTAGGCTAAGGAACAATTTCTTGTCTCCTGTCATATGTCTGGAGCAACCTGAATCCAAATACCATTTTTGTTGCTCCTTAGCCCGCCAACATACCTACACAAGAAGAGAGAAAGATGACCTAGAGACGTTCCTAGGTCCAAAAATATCAGTGACTGAAGTTTGCCGAAGCTGGGTAATTTCTGTGTGTTTCTTTTATTGCATTCCTTATTATTCTGTGACTGTTCTAAATATTGGATAAACCCTATTCACCCCCCCCTCTAGGGTTAATCTTGATCCTACAATTGGTATCAGAGCCTGTGTTTATTTAACTCTAGAGTCATGACATCAATGAATAATGCTTTTTCTGAGGGACAGTCTATTGCTAGACCACCCATGTTTAATGGTAGTGATTACGCGTATTGGAAAGCTAGAATGAAAATCTATCTTGTGTCTGTTGACTATGATGTCTGGGATATCATTGAAACTGGTTATAAACCACCCACTATAATTGTTAACGAAATTGAAATGCTTAAACCAAAAGATAAGTGGGATGCGAATGATAAGAAACTTTACTCTATTGATTCTAAAGCTATGAATGCTTTGATCTGTTCCTTAGATAAAACTGAATATAACAGAATTTCTCATTGTAAAACAGCTAAGGAAATCTGGCATACACTGGAGGTCACTCACGAAGGAACATCGCAAGTGAAAGAATCTCGTCTTGCTCTATTCAGCAATGAGTATGAAATTTTCACTATGCAGAAGGATGAGAGTATCAAGGACATGTATGGACGTTTTTCTATGCTAGTGTACAATGCTAGAGCCCTTGAAAAAGTTTTTACTGAAGTTGAACTTGTGAGGAAGATTCTGCGTGTTTTGCCAATGAATTTCGAGGCAAAAGTCACAGCTATTCAAGAATCAAAGGATCTAAGTAAGCTGAGCATGGAGGAGCTTGTTGGAAATCTAATGACGTATGAAATGGAGCTAAAATCACGAGAAGATTGCAACAACTCTGATCTAAAGAAAAAAACAATTGCTTTGTCCAATACTGTCAACAGTGATGGCGAAGACCCCATCGAACAGCTTGCAATGGCCGTTAGACAAATTGCAAAGTGGAGCAAATTCAAACCTCGAAGAAACAAACCAAAATCCAACAAGCTGAAGAACTCTGACAATTCAGATGAGGAACCACTTTGCTACAACTGCCAGAAACCTGGACATCTGAAACCAAACTGTCCCCTTCTTCAGCACAAAAGGAACAAGAAGAAAAAGAAAGCCTTTTCTATAACTTGGGATGACGAGGAAGGAGAAGAAGACTCAGATAGCAGCGAGGAAGAAAGTAACCTATGCTTCATGGCAAAATCAGATTCAGAAGATGGTAGAGAGGAATCGACTGAGGTATACAGTTATGATGATTTGTTTTTAATGTGTAAACATCTTTCTGAAATCATTGATACACTAGAAGCAAAAGTAGAAAAACTTAAAGCAAAAAATTTAGAACTACCGACTCTCAAGTCCACCATTGAGAATCTTGAAAAAGAAAATTTGACTTTGAAAGAAACTGATGAGATTAAGAGAGAGAATTTTATTAAAAGATGCACTTCACTTGTGGACGAAAATACAGCACTAAGAACCAAAGTTCAGAATCTTGAAGTCACCTTAAATAATTTTTCAATTGGACAAACATCTTTCAAAACGTTGCTAGGAAACCAATTGTTTGCTAACAATGGAAAAGGACTAGGTTTTGGTAAAGTTCAAAATGATGTGACTGTGATTGACAATGCAAAAGGTAGAAGCATCTTTCCTAAGTGTGTAAAGTGTGGGGAAATTGGCCATAAATTTGAAAATTGCAAGACTATGAATAAAATCAGAAAATCCACTAGAGTTTGGGTTCCTAAACACTTGGCACACAATTACCATAAATTTTGGAACACAACTAAGATTTTTTGCTTTAAGTTTTTCTAAATTTTTGCTTCTAGTGTATCAATGATTTCAGAAAGATGTTTACACATTAAAAACAAATCATCATAACTGTATACCTCAGTCGATTCCTCTCTACCATCTTCTGAATCTGATTTTGCCATGAAGCATAGGTTACTTTCTTCCTCGCTGCTATCTAAGTCTTCTTCTCCTTCCTCGTCATCCCAAGTTATAGAAAAGGATTTCTTTTTCTTCTTGTTCCTTTTGTGCTGAAGAAGGGGACAGTTTGGTTTCAGATGTCCAGGTTTCTGGCAGTTGTAGCAAAGTGGTTCCTCATCTGAATTGTCAGAGTTCTTCAGCTTGTTGGATTTTGGTTTGTTTCTTCGAGGTTTGAATTTGCTCCACTTTGCAATTTGTCTAACGGCCATTGCAAGCTGTTCGATGGGGTCTTCGCCATCGCTGTTGACAGTATTGGACAAAGCAATTGATTTTTTCTTTAGATCAGAGTTGTTGCGATCTTCTCGTGATTTTAGCTCCATTTCATACGTCATTAGATTTCCAACAAGCTCCTCTATGCTCAACTTACTTAGATCCTTTGATTCTTGAATAGCTGTGACTTTTGCCTCGAAATTCATTGGCAAAACACGCAGAATCTTCCTCACAAGTTCAACTTCAGTAAAAACTTTTCCAAGGGCTCTAGCATTGTACACTAGCACAGAAAAACGTCCATACATGTCCTTGATACTCTCATCCTTCTGCATAGTGAAATTTTCATACTCATTGCTGAATTGAGCAAGACGAGATTCTTTCACTTGCGATGTTCCTTCGTGAGTGACCTCCAGTGTATGCCAGATTTCCTTAGCTGTTTTACAATGAGAAATTCTGTTATATTCAGTTTTATCTAAGGCACAGATCAAAGCATTCATAGCTTTAGAATCAATAGAGTAAAGTTTCTTATCATTCGCATCCCACTTATCTTTTGGTTTAAGCATTTCAATTTCGTTAACAATTATAGTGGGTGGTTTATAACCAGTTTCAATGATATCCCAGACATCATAGTCAACAAACACAAGATAGATTTTCATTCTAGCTTTCCAATACGCGTAATCACTACCATTAAACATGGGTGGTCTAGCAATAGACTGTCCCTCAGAAAAAGCATTATTCATTGATGTCATGACTCTAGAGTTAAATAAACACAATCTCTGATACCATAACCAACTATTCTTCCTTTGGTATAAAAACTTAACTTTTCAATTGCCTTTTTATCTTGAAAATACCATTTCAATTTCACATGCTCTCATTTTATTTCCTTGACTTCGGAAATCCAATTATATACATGTATGTATATAATAAGTCTCGAATCTTTTCCTTCTTCATTACTTTGGACGTCTAATTTTAAATTCTCGACCCTTTTAATTACATTGCGATTTCATTTCTCAAATGGAAACAGATTATTTTCACCTTATCATTACAACCAATATTACCCTCGGGTAATCTCGAAGTCGTTCAAGTTGAGGTATTTAATTACCTCTCAGACCTTGACCAACAACGGTCTTACCTTTAGATGAACATCAGTTGTAACACAAAACCAATATTTAATATAAAATACACCTCGTTTCCTTTTTATAAACTTCGTCATAAACTGTGACGGCCCGCCCCGCACCAGCCTGCATTTCCTCCGAAAGTGCGCTGTACACATGCCCGACTAGCACGGGACTGTTGTCAGGAGAAAGGAAAGAAGGGAATGAACTAATCAAGGAACCTGTAGAATATCTCACAGCGCATGGGATAAAATATAATAATAATAACATATTTGACATAAAACAGGTGAGACAGTGCATAAGCTGATAACTAAAATTAACATCAACATCAGAGCAGCGGAAATCCAAATACAGCTTATTACAACTTTCCAAATCTACTGTCTCTAAACAAAAGAAAGCTAAAGTAGAAGATGCACCACCAATGCCCAAGCAGTGATCTTCAACAACACAGGGAGAATACTATATATATATTACGTGGAAGCCTCCTTCCCGTCTCCGGATCATCTACTGTGCCTCTCCAGCTAACCTGTCTCTAGTCTGCTCGTGTGAGCACCCAGAGTAATAAGAGGAGACATAAAACTCTGGGTCAGACATAAAGCCTGGTATGAGCGATAAGCATCTAAACAGAATAATAACAGGTATACTAAACCATACCTGAACCTGGACCTGCAACCAAAGAGTTAGTACCACATACCGTACGGTACTCTAAGGTGCCATAAATAGTGTAAAGAATATGGGGTTGGGGTGTGCATGTCATAATGATAGCAAACAAATCATCCATAGCAATCATCCTCACATCTCTCACTCAGTGCGTAAAGCATACGATATCTACCACTTTGGAACACTAGACAAATTGAGGTAACGACGAATCCCGACTTGTAGAAACCCTGCTGTGACCAAGCTAAACACATGGAGTCATGACCAAACATTTCAATGACCCACCACATTGATCGTAGCCCTTGGTCCTACCAATACCATAATGGCCCTGAATTCGCCTTCGTACCTCCTACCATAGTGGTCCAAAGCTATAGACATCGATAACCCCTTAACACGCGTCCCGCAGCAAAGCCCAATCATGAAGCGAACTCGTTGATTCCCATCTGGATCTTGAGCTCGAGCTTCTCATTTGGACTTCCTTTGCATCTCGGGTTTGGTCAAATTGGAGTGGGTCTTCAGAAGAGTTGTCGTGCAGTAGCAGCCCTAGAATTCGGTTTGGTTCGGTAGTCATTACCCTCGTTGGTTCGGTTCGGTAGTCATCACCCTCGTCGGTTCGGGTCGGGTACTCCACTTCGGGTCGGGTCGGTGTCCTCCTCCGGGTTGGGTCGGGTTGCTGTCTTCCTTCCTCTCCGATCAGCTCCCTCGTTTTCCATCTACTCCGATCCGATCCGATCCGATCTCTTCACCTTCTCCCGCTGTAGCCTTCCACTCTTAAGTCGATCCGATCTGGTCTCCACTATTCTTCCGATCCGATCCCCTTGTCCACTCCAACTCTAAACAAATGGCCTTCCTTTTTGCCAAGTCTCTTATGTGCCAAACTCCAGTTCGGGTCGGGTTTTCTTGCCCAGTTCACATATCCGATCCGAGCCCTCATCCGATCCGATCCGAAGCCCTGCACAACTTTCTGCAACTTTTTCCAGCAACTTGTTTACGCCATTCGACGACGTTTTCGACAAATCTAACACTTCTAATCAATCATAAAACACACCATAGAGTCATAACAACACGTAATAGCAACCACAAACAGCAAACAACAATTCAAATGAATCGAAATGGATCAAAAGTGACTAAAACTTCATATTTTTCCATAATCCCTCTTAATCATGTTTAAGTGCATACTTAGTAAAACTTAATCAAATCGTCCAAATTTTCTAACAGAGGCATAAAATGTTATTTTCAAATTTCTAAACATTTTTCCAGAATTTATTAGTGTATAAATTCGCTAATCTTCACTAATTACCCTTAATTACCGTAATTAGTGCAAAAACTATGCAAATCACTCACCTTTGCCACAAAATAAAACACCAAATCTGAAATACTCTCTGTTTGGGTCGAATTCCTATGTATAGCAGCAGCTCTAACCTTGCTTTGTTGCTATTTGGCCTTGCTTTGATGTAGTTTAGGCTTAATCTTCACAAAAAATGTGTTTTGGAATGGTTTTAGAGGATGGAAGCAATTACTAAGGTCTCAAGAAGGTTTGTGGCGGCTCAAAACTGAAATGAAAGTGATTTTCTAACCCTAATCAGTCCTCCTATACCTCTAAACCCGAAATTCTCCTCTGGGCCTAGCTGCTAATCACCCGGTTAAGCCCAATTAAGCTGTTTTTCACCATCTGAAACTTGTTTCAGTCATATCTCTCAAACGGTGAGTCCGTTTTGCTAATGTTACCACTCTACGGAATTGTAAACCATCATCCGGAGCCGATGGAAGTGGTTTTAGGTCAAAATTCCATTCCAGTCAAAAGTTATGGCCAAAACAGTGCCAACTAGGGGTAAAATGGTCATTTAAAAATCGGGAAAAATCATGAACATGGGAAATGACCCCAATAGTCGTCTCCCAAAGTTACACGACCATACAACTTCATATGTGAAAGAAATAAATATTCTACGGTCCTATGATGCGTGGAATACGAGTCGTTACACTCTCCCCCCCTTAAGAAATTTCGTCCCCGAAATTCCTTAACCCAAAACATACAAAAGATCCCGCATGCCTAACAGCCATGTACAACAATCAAACATGCAAAACAAACAAACAAACAAGCCTACCCTAGCATGCGGAAAACTAAATCGAAGTCAAAATCTTACCAAGCAAAGAGTTCTGGATAAGTCCTCCTAATGTTCTCCTCTGTCTCCCAAGTACAATCATTCTCGTCCTCGCCCCACTGAACCTTGACTATCTTCACCGCCTTCCTTCGAAGTTGTTTCATGTCGTGCTCGACAATACGGGCCGGCTTGTAGTTCCTAACCACCTCGGGTTCTACTTCGAAGTCCTCTAACTGATCAGGTGAAATAGTTATATCTGGGTCGTGAACGAACTTCCTTAGTTGGGAAACATGAAATACATTGTGAACTCCCGCCATTTTCTCTGGTAAGTCAATCCTATATGCCAAATTCCCGACTGGTTCGAGAATAGGGAATGGGCCAACGAATCATGGTGCCAACTTGCATCTCCTGCCAAATCGTATTATGCTCTTCAACGGAGAAATTTTGACAAACACCAAGTCGCCAACAGAGAATTTTAAGTCTCTTCTCCTCTTATCAGCATAACTCTTCTGCCTATCTTGGGCAGCCTTCATTCGTTGTTGAATGGTCTTGATTTTATCTGAAGTTTCCCTCACCACATCTGGTCCAAGCATAAACTTCTCGCCAGTCTCTATCAAACATGATGGTGAGTTGCACGGTCTTCCGTACAAAGCTTCAAATGGAGCCATACCGATACTGGATTGGTAGCTATTATTATATGCAAACTCTACTAGATGCAAATGGTCATCCCATGATCCACCAAAATCCAATATACATACTCTCAAGAGATCTTCCAAAATACGATTCACCCTCTCCGTCTGACCGTCGGTCTGAGGATGATATGCGGTACTGAGATGTAACTCTGACCCTAGAGCCTCTTGTAAGCTCTTCCAAAACCCACTAGTAAACAACGGGTCTTGGTCCCTCACAATGCTTTTAGGTACTCCATGGAATCTCACTACCCACTTCATATACAATTCTGCTAACTTAGTTGCCGTTCTGGTCGATTTAACTGGTATAAATCTTGCACTTTTAGTCAATCGGTCCACAATCACCCAAATGCTATCATGTCCCGATCTAGTCCTTGGTAAACCATCGATGAAGTCCATCGAGACTTGCTCCCATTTCCATTCGGGAATTTCTAATGGCTGTAACAACCCACTAGGCTTCTTTTGCTCAGCTTTAACTAGCTGACAATTCATGCATTTGGATATAAACCTCCCAATGTCTCTTTTCATCCCTTCCCAGTAGTAGGTCTGCTTCATGTCTCGATACATCTTGTTACCACCAGGGTGTATAGTCAGCTTTGAGTGATGACATTCTCTAAGCACTTCATCTCTCAATCCATTGACATTGGGTACAACAAGCTTTCCATTCTTTCTAAGCCATCCATCTCGATCAAGCCCATACTTGTTCATCCCCTCATCGATATCCATCTTTAACTTGGAGATGACTTCCAATAGGTTAGGATCGTCCCTCTGACTAGAGACGATCCGCTCAATTAAAGTGGGTCTGATCGTCAAACTTGCTAACATTTCTGGATCCAATTCGCACTTTGGTCTGAAATCAAACCCAGCGATGTACTCCAGTTGCTTCCATTCTAGAAACATAGCCCCTAAACTGGCATGTCTCCTACTCAATGCATCAGCCACCGCATTGCCCTTTCCCGGTGTATATGCGATGTCAAAATCACAGGAAGCCAAGAATTCTTACCCTCTTTGTTGCCGGAGATTTAGATCCTTCTGGGAGAAGAGATACTTCAACGATTTATGATCTGTAAACAGCTAAAATCTTTCTCCCAAGAGATAGTGTCTCCAAATCTTTAACGCGAACACGATCGCTGCCAATTCCAAGTCATGGGTAGGGTATCTTTTCTCGTGTGGTTTCAATTGCCGACTTACATAAGCTACAACCTTACCGCCTTGCATCAATACAGCACCCAGTCCGGTACCACAGGCATCCGTGTATACCGTCATCTCTTCATTCCCCTTAGGAATGACTAACACTGGTGCGCTTGTCAACTTGTCTTTTAGACTCTTGAATGCATTCTCGCACCTTTCATCCCAGACAAAAGCTTGATTCTTCTTGGTCAACTGGGTCAACGGTGCTGCTATCTTGGAGAAATCTTGGATAAACTTACGATAATATCCAGCTAATCCCAAGAAACTTCTTACGTCTGTTGCATTCTTGGGCGTAGGCCAATCCTGTACCGTAGCCACCTTTGCCGGGTCCACGGCAATCCCATTCTCTGATACAACATGGCCCATGAACCTCACTTCCCTCTTCCAGAAGTCAAACTTAGAAAACTTTGCTTTCAATTGGTGTTTTCTCAACACCTCCATCACTACTCTTAAATGTTTCTTGTGTTCTTCCTCTGTCCTCGAATAGACCAAAATATCATCAACGAACACAAGGACAAACTTATTCAACTGATCTCTGAATACCCTATTCATAAGATCCACAAAATATGCTGGGGCATTGGTCAGCCCGAATGGCATGACCAACCACTCATAAAACCTAGACGGCATCCGAAATGTCGTTTTAGCTATACTCTCAGCTTCCACTCTAAGCTGATGAAAACCTGTCGCGAGATCTAACTGAGAAAATACTCTCGCGCCACTCAACTGATCGAACAAATCATCTATCCGCGGTAGAGGATACTTGTTCTTCCTCGTTACTTTATTCAACTCGCGGTAGTCTACACACAAAAGAAGGGAACCATCCGCCTTGGTAGCAAACACAACTGGTGCTCCCCATTCAGAAACACTCCTTCTAATAAATCCCTTCTTCAAAAGATCGCTGACTTGCACCTCGAGCTCTCGCTGCTCTCTCGGTGCCATACGACGAAGTGGCATCACTATAGGTCTGGCATCTTTTACCAAATCAATACGGAACTCAATCTCTCGGTGTGGTGGAAGTCCGGTCACTTCTTCGAAAACATCCGGATACTGGCCAACCACGGGCAAACCTGACAACTCACTATGCGGAATATCGAGGGAGTTTAGAAAACTAGCCAATACCCCCTCACTGGGTAGACCACCAAACACTTTCCTCCGCCCATCATCCGCTCTAGCTGTCACCAACAAGCCCTCACAGTCTACCACCACCCCGTACCTTCGGAGCCAATCTACTCCCAAAATAATGCCAAACCCAGTAAAGCCCAAAACAAAGCAATCACAAACAAACATGCATCCATGACTCGATAAGACCACATTACGACAAATCATGCTAAGGCTAGTCGAACCACCAATCCGGTTCGTCACTACTAAAGGTCTATCGACAATCTCGGGCTCCAATCCCAACCTATCTACCAGGTCACTAGATATGAAAGAACTGGAAGCTCCGGTATCAAACAAAAATCAAACAGGAACATCGTAAACAGAAAGCATACCTTGAATGACGACATTCTTTCCTTTCTCCGCTGCAGTTGGGGCATTCGACGAAGAAGGAATAGCATTAAGAGCATATGCTTTCACCATTTGCTTTTCTTTAGGGGGCTGTGGACACTTGTCCTTGTGATGTCCCATTTGGCCACAGTTGAAGCACTTCCTATCCGCTGGCTTGGCCCGACAATTACTAGCATAATGGCCCTTCTTACCGCAGCTGAAGCACTCAACATCTTGTTTATTCTTTTTCTTCTGGCCATCCTTAGCCTGATTCTGCTTTGTCTTATTCTGGGAACCACCCTTACCTCCACCACTTGCTTGTGGCTTTGGCTCATCTGCGGATGCAACCTCAGTCTTCGGCTTAGGGTAGAGACTTTCTGATCTTAATGCTTTCCCCACAATCGATTCAAACGTCTCATCGATGTGGTTAATAAGTCTTTCTCCCAAGTACTGGTCCAAACCCGTTATGAATTTCTCATTCTTCTTCTCGGCAGTATCAATAAGAGATAACCCGTACTTCGGCAAAGTGTCGAATTCAGCAATGTACTCCAAGACAGCTCTACCATTCTGCCTGAGCTCCAAGAATTTCTTAAACAGCACTGATTTCTGAGCAGTTGGAATGAACTTCTCGCTAATGCGAGCTTTAAACTGCTCCCAAGTAATCTGATCTTCGGGAGTAGCTGCCTTTATAGCATTCCACCAATTCATTGCCCGCCCTTGCAGTTGATGGGACGCTAGCTTTCTCTTCATCGCATCCTCGATACCCAAATCCTCGAAGATATGTTCGCAACTATCCAACCAATCCTGAACATCCGTAGCCGAATCCGTTCCGTGAAACGACTTCCCACCAAGGCTAGTATAATCCTTATTCAGCTTGGCGAAGTCGACTCTTGGCGCCTGCACTATTGGACCACCACCATATCCACCATTGGGAGATGCCCTCTGTACATCCCTAAGCATTTCTCTCATGAGGTCAGTAAACATCGTCCTCATGTCAGCAGCATTCCCATTATTGGCTCCCCTACCAGCACCTCCAGTATATCGGCTCATCGTCAATCTAAAAAAGGAAATGATTAACGACTCCATAGTGGTGCTAGTGCAGTACGACTTCATCCTTATACTAGTAATAGTATATATATATATATATAGCTTTTAAAAACCAAAGTAATCACAAATACGCTCTCTCGTATACGTATATTATCTCTCCCTAATAACTTCCCTAGGTTAACTACGCAACCTAGAGCTCTGATACCAAGTGTGACGGCCCGCCCCGCACCAGCCTGCATTTCCTCTGAAAGTGCGCTGTACACATGCCCGACTAGCTCGGGACGGTCGTCAGGAGAAAGGAAAGAAGGGAATGAACTAATCAAGGAACCTGTAGAATATCTCACAGCGCATGGGATAAACTATAATAATAATAACATACTTGACATAAAATAGGTGAGACAGTGCATAAGCTGATAACTAAAATTAACATCAACATCAGAGCAGCGGAAATCCAAATACAGCTTATTACAACTTTCCAAATCTACTGTCTCTAAACAAAAGAAAGCTAATGTAGAAGATGCACCACCAATGCCCAAGCAGTGATCTTCAACAACGCAGGGAGAATACTATATATATATATATATTACGTGGAAGCCTCCTGCCCATCTCCGGATCATCTACCGTGCCTCCCCAGCTAACCTGTCTCTAGTCTGCTCGTGTGAGCACCCAGAGTAATAAGAGGAGACATAAAACTCTGGGTCAGACATAAAGCCTGGTATGAGCGATAAGCATCTAAACATAATAATAACAGGTATACTAAACCATACCTGAACCTGGACCTGCAACCAAAGAGTTAGTACCACATACCGTACGGTACTCTAAGTGCCATAAATAGTGTAAAGAATATGGGGTGGGGTGTGCATGTCATAATGATAGCAAACAAATCATGCATAGCAATCATCCTCACATCTCTCACTCAGTGCGTAAAGCATACGATATCTACCACTTTGGAACACTAGACAAATTGAGGTAACGACGAATCCCGACTTGTAGAAACCCTGCTGTGACCAAGCTAAACACATGGAGTCATGACCAAACATTTCAATGACCCACC
This sequence comes from Allium sativum, assembly GCA_030737875.1. Taxonomy (NCBI): domain Eukaryota; kingdom Viridiplantae; phylum Streptophyta; class Magnoliopsida; order Asparagales; family Amaryllidaceae; genus Allium; species Allium sativum. The sequence goes on along the minus strand of CM060923.1, from coordinate 531,651,523 downwards.
ACATTGGTCGTAGCCCTTGGTCCTACCAATACCATAATGGCCCTGATTCCGCCTTCGTACCTCCTACCATAGTGGTCCAAAGCTATAGACATCGATAACCCCTTAACAAGCGTCCCGCAGCAAAGCCCAATCATGAATCGAACTCGTTGATTCCCATCTAGATCTTGAGCTCTAGCTTCTCATTTGGACTTCCTTTGCATCTCGGGTTTGGTCGAATTGGAGTGGGTCTTCAGAAGAGTTGTCGTGCAGTAGCAGCCCTAGAATTCGGTTCGGTTGGTAGTCATTACCCTCGTTGGTTCGGTTCGGTAGTCATCACCCTCGTCGGTTCGGGTCGGGTACTCCACTTCGGGTCGGGTCGGTGTCCTCCTCCGGGTCGGGTCGGGTTGCTGTCTTCCTTCCTCTCCGATCGGCTCCCTCATTTTCCATCTACTCCGATCCGATCCGATCCGATCTCTTCACCTTCTCCCGCCGTAGCCTTCCACTCTTAAGTCGATCCGATCTAGTCTCCGCTATTCTCCCAATCCGATCCCCTTGTCCACTCCAACTCTAAACAAACGGCCTTCCTTTTTGCCAAGTCTCTTATGTGCCAAACTCCAGTTCGGGTCGGGGTTTCTTGCCCAGTTCACATATCCGATCCGAGCCCTCATCCGATCAGATCTGAAACCCTACACAACTTTCTGCAACTTTTTCCAGCAACTTGTTTACGCCATTCGACGACATTTTCGATAGATCTAACACTTCTAATCAATCATAAAACACACCATAGAGTCATAACAACATGTAATAGCAACCACAAACAGCAAACAACAATTCAAATGAATCGAAATGGATCAAAAGTGACTAAAACTTCATATTTTCCCATAATCCCTCTTAATCATGTTTAAGTGCATACTTGGTAAAACTTAATCAAATCGTCCAAATTTTCTAACAGAGGCATAAAATGTTATTTTCAAATTTCTAAACATTTTTCCAGAATTTATTAGTGTATAAATTCGCTAATCTTCACTAATTACCTTTAGTTACCGTAATTAGTGCAAAAACTATGCAAATCACTCACCTTTGCCACAAAATAAAACACCAAATCTGAAATACTCTCTGTTTGGGTCGAATTCCTATGTATAGCAGCAGCTCTAACCTTGCTTTGTTGCTATTTGGCCTTGCTTTGATGTAGTTTAGGCTTAATCTTCACTAAAAATGTGTTTTGGAATGGTTTTAGAGGATGGAAGCCATTACTAAGGTCTCAAGATGGTTTGTGGCGGCTCAAAACTGAAATGAAAGTGATTTCCTAACCCTAATCAGTCCTCCTATACCTCTAAACCCGAAATTCCCCTCTGGGCTTAGCTGCTAATCACCCGGTTAAGCCCAATTAAGCTGTTTTTCACCATCTGAAACTTGTTTCAGTCATATCTCCCAAACGGTGAGTCCGTTTGGCTAATGTGACCACTCTACGGAATTGTAAACCATCATCCGGAGCCGATGGAAGTGGTTTCAGGTCAAAATTCCTTTCTAGCCAAAAGTTATGGCCAAAACAGTGCCAACTAGGGGTAAAATGGTCATATAAAAATCGGGAAAAATCATGAACATGGGAAATGACCCCAATAGTCGTCTCCCAAAGTTACACGACCATACAACTTCATATGTGAAAGAAATAAATATTCTACGGTCCTATGATGCGTGGAATACGGGTCGTTACACAAACCATGGTTTAATATAACTCTTTATTTATCACTTCCCTTTTTACTTGATTTAAACATAAATTTAAATCGTCGCATTTTCTTAAAATTTCCTTCTTCCATTTTGTTAACTTAATCTAAACAGCTGATCTTATCATCAATCCAGTTAAAAGAGCTGACTTTGTCAATCCAAATCATGATTACCTCATTAACCAATTCTAAATAGTTCTTTATTAAATTAATTTATAATATAATTAACTTAATTAATTCCTTTCAATTATCTCCCAAAACGATTATCCAAAACTTAAACATTTATTTAAGTTCTATTCACCAACCTGATAAATATTAGCAATTTTCTTTATAAAATCAATTATAAGCTTGATTCATAAATAATAAATATTTTCCCTCTTTACAAACCTTAATTCAAAAATAATAGATTTAAAAATATATTCTCAGTTATAAATAAATTTTATAACTTTACTTATCGATTTACCTGACGGTAGATCGATATTTATAAAATGGTAAATTCCTAGGCCATGTACTGCCAATCACTCAACCAATAACACCCATTGGTTTAAACCAAACAAATATTGGATTTCAGCTCAATATTCAACCATCCAATCAAAATAATTCCATAATGGTCTCATATAGTCTATAACGACCATTCAATATCAACCACAACAATCAATCAAAACAATTCATTTATTAAAACACGTTTATTTTATAAACGTGACTAATGAGGTAACTTACCTCAATTGGAACCAATCGTTAAAAATAACGGTTTGGGTTTCACTGAAATTAAACGATGTTTAATTTCATCAGTTCAAACAATATATGAATATCTATCAGCAATCAGTCAATCACTAGCAATCATAGCACACAAGCATAAAAACCCAACTTATAAAATATAAGCGGGAAATAACTGAGTGAGTTTAACTCACCTTTGAATTTGATTTTATCGATAAATCAGCTTGTTTTCAGTTGAATTAAACGAAATTTCATTTTTCTGAAAAATCCATCTGCTGCCTGCCTTGCTCAGTCCCTATTCATCGCGTAGTGGTCGTTTTCAAGGTTCCGGTGTTTTTCTTTTCGTCGAAATCTGATTTCGTTTGTACTTGATATCAATATTTGAAATTTATAAATTTTAAACTAAGCAAACTTTAAAAAAAAAGAATTTGGGCCTTACTTAATTATCTTGTTCAGCCCAATAGATAGGCCCGCACCCCTCACCTACTTTAAAACCCTCAAAACCATCGGTTCCCACTTATCCTCCAAACCCTCAACCCATTCTTCCGCCGCCACACAAAAATGGAGAAAACCGAACCCTCTGTGACCGCAATCCTAGTCCATCGCCTTCTCCGCTGACCACCTCGATGCCCCGCCGTTACCACCTCGCCTCGGCCTAGTCGCTCCGATACCCACAAACGAGACCGAAGCTGCTGTTGAGCTGACCGAACCCTATCATCAAAAGCTAAGTATTTCCCCAAATTAAATTTCTGTTTTTTTTTCTTTCCTATGTGGTTCGAATTGTGTTACTTCACCGAGTTGATCTCGTTCGCTCTTAGATGACACTGCGTGTGTATTTATAGTTGTAGAATCGATGTCAAAATCGGTTGTAATTTCATAGGGTTTTAGACTTAGTTATGCCTATATTCTTAGGCGTTTACTTTTCGTTTTTCAGCTTATGCTAATTGTGGTATGGCCGATGGATGTATGATGTTACAGAACAATGTTGCAAATCTGTGTTACATTTTCCCCTTATGCAATCCTGCTTAAATATACAAACCGAACTGCCCCTATGCATTGTCTGTTCAGACCTGAAATTGTAACATGGAAATCCTGTATCTATGTTGTATGGCAGACAGTTCTCGTATGGATTTGTATATAAGATTTCAACTATATAAAATCTTTAGCTGTTTAGTTGATCTATGCAAAGATTTGATTTTCTGTCTCTTCTTATTTTATATTGCATTGGAAAATTCAGCTATATATATATATATATATATATATATATATATATATATATCCTTAGTTGTTCATAGATGTGTACTGAGTTGTTGCATCACTGTTATGTATATTCGATTTCAGATCTCTAGCTATAGTTACCGTTTCAATGGAGACATCATGTATTGTCATCCTACTTAGCTTTTAGCTTCTATAGCTGTTATCTTATTGTATCATGTGGTGTTTTCTGATTTGAAATCTTCAGCTCTATCTACATTTATTATTAGCTATTAATAGATGTATTTTTTTTCTCTCCTTTCAGGTTAAATCAACTGGTGATGAAGACATGATGTAGTAAAGAGATCTTGCCTTCGATTTTCTTTATTTTATGTATGAAACAGTGAATGAATATTGAGATTTTTCTTTTCATTTTCATGTATTTATGTGTATTGATTCACTATATGGATTTTCTAAATCAAATGTACATTTTCTTCTTTCTTTTTAGATGTGAACAATGATATGTTTTCTTGAATTCAAACTGGACTGTATTGGCCAAAGGAAATATGTAAATTAACTGTTCAAATTCTTATTTTCTTCCTTGTTTCATAACTGTACATTAACTGTTGTACGTATGTATCTTTTATATATTTTCTTTTCTCTATTCTACTGTTGCTTTACTTTTTTTTCTTTCATTGCTATTTTTTTCTTGTTTTGGTCCATTTGATTTACTATTTCCATGGAGAGAATTGATATTTATGTTTGTCATCCCTTGTTGGACCGTAATCTTTGCACATTACTTGTTTGTTCCTTCGGATCGACCGCTTTCAACTTTCCACTTAGATAAACACAAATTAAAAGTGGTATTTATAACATTAAAAGAAAAGAGAAATGAATATATGTTTTACTTGTTGAAACCGGCCATACTTGTAATGTTATATATTGGGTCTAAACCTGATTAATGTCGTTCTCCTTTGAATAAATTAAGTATGCTTATACTTGTATAACATTTACTGTTTTCTTTTAAATCGTTCATACAATACAAAATAAATTTCAAAAATTTTAATTGAATAAAAATAACTGATATTATCGAATATATTCAAATCAAAAACCATATAACTTCAAATAAAGCTAAGTTGATTTTCAAACCCTATATTCAAAAATTTGGTTAAACGATATTAAAAATATGTAAAAATCCTTATTTAATTAAATAAACGTTATCGTTTATAAACGATTTTCATAGCGACTATTTTAAAATTTCAACTGGACATAACTAACAAATTATGACACAAAATTTCTATTTTTCTCTTTCATATGAAAAATATAATCTAATCGATTCCAGCGTTTCTCGTTTCACAGAATTTCGACTTAAAACGAATTCTGTATAATCAGTTAAAGTTCAGAACGAAATTTACGAACTACCACGCCATTTCTAGTTCGTTTATAATATAATTATAAATTAAACGTTCTGACGTTGTTTTTAATAACGAATATATTTATAACATTCAATATAAACCATATTTAAACCCCATTAAAACGCTCGTTCACGTTATATCGCAAATTCAATATTTTCCAATATTCCCAAAATGAAATATTATTATATTTAATATAATTCAAATATTCAATTTAAAATGGTCAAATCCCATTATTTAAATTCAAATCAATTATTTTATATAAATAAAATATTCAAAATAAATGGTCAGAAAATACGGGACATTACAAAACCTTCAACAGTTTGAACCGAAATATGGTTGGTCTGCAACAACGGAATCAGATAACAAAATTAATTAAGATCTAAAATTGACTAATTAGTTTAACAAACATAACTAATTAATGAATTGTTATAATTAAAACGTTTATTCAATTTTAATAAAATAGTTTAGACCAGATAGTGATAACTTCTTCTTCCATGACCAGAATGGAATCAAACAAGTTATGCTGTAATCGGGGCGACGAGCTCAACACCATGGAATGGTCCTGGACAAGATTGGAATCAACATGATTTTTCTGTTAAATTAAACCCCTGTTTAATTTAACCGGAAACTGAATCAAATCGAGGTTAGTTAAACTCACTTAGTTTTTCCATTTATATTTTATACAAATTGGGTTCTTTATTTTGTGTGTTTTGCTTGCTGATGGTTGCTTATTTGCTAGTTATACAATTGTTTGTTGATTTAACTGATGAAATTAAACTGTGTTTAATTTTTGTGAAATACCAAATCGTTATTTTTAAAGATTGGTTCCAATAAAGGTAACTTACCTTATTGGTCACGTTTATTTATAAACGTGTTTAAATTGTTGAATTGTTTGCATTTCTTATGGTTGATGTTAAATGGCCGTTATTTATTGTTATTAGTTAAGTAAAACTGAATGATCTGGTTTGTGATAACCGTTTTGAATACCGGGAAGAACAGTTTGGAGGGATCCAATCGGATTCCTCAAATACATTATTTATTTTCATATTATCATATATGAACTTTCATGATTGGTGATTGATTTGGTTTGTGATCATTTACTGAAAATTCAATCTGTGTTGTGTTTAAACCAATGAGCGGTATTGGTTGAGTATTTGGTAGCATATGGCCGATAAAATCAATCGTTTTATAAATATTGATTCACCATCAGGTGAATCAATATAAATGAAGTTATAAAATTTATTTTATATCTGGAGTTAGATTTTGGAATATATTATTTTAAATAAAAGTTATTAAAGAGAAATAAATACTTTATTTATTTAAGACCTTGATTTATTATTAATTGATTTTATAAAGCTAATTTTGATATTAATCTGATTTATAAGTACGAGGATAAGAATAAATCGAATGGCTAAACTTTGATAATTGTTTTGTAAAGAAAACAATTAATGGGGTTATTTAAATTAATTATATTTTTAATTAATTTAAAGTGAGAATTAATTGGGATCGAGTTTTAAGTTAATTAAATCGACCGTTTTGAATTGGAATTTATTATCAAATTAATGTGTTTTGATTAAAATAGTCAAATGAATATTGTTTAGTTTTAATGAGTTTTAAAAAGGGGATTTACTCTTTATTTTAGAAATAAAGAAACTAACTACTGAAGTAGTTAATGATTAAAGTAAATTATTATTTTAATAATTTAGGAAAATACCTTTTTAAATGGAAATTTATTTAAAGGGTAATCAAAGTTGAAGCGAAATAGAGTGGAATGGTGATAGGAATTTATGAACGGGTTTTGTATTCAAAACTCGAATTTACGAAGTCATAAAGGAATTTCAAGCGAATGTAATAGCTTGAAATAAACGTTAATTAATTATTTGAATTAAGAGAAAGGAGTTTACGAAAAGGGTTTAAGATAAACCAAAGTATATAAATGAGTTTCAAAGTGTAAAGTGTTAATGTTGAATTAACGTTATTTGAAAATGAGATCAAGTAACAAGGGGAGATTTGAAATAAGATTTCAAAAATGGGAAATGGTTAAATAAATTTGAAAGGATATTGGTAAAAGTGAAATTGGGTTAAAGAACTAGGTCATGGGTGGTATAACCAAACCCGAGTAAAAATAGTAATTTTTTTTGAGAATAGAATGGAATATTGGTCTTTGATTACACCTTATATTTATCTAAGGATATGAACGTTGTTGATCAAGGTCTGAGAGGTAAATAAAATACCCCAACTTGAACGACATCCGAATTATCTGAAGATGATATTAGTTGGTAATCGTGAAAGAGGTTAGTGATAGTTCATTATTTCAATTAGAGAAATAGTGTAACGTTTGGTAGAAATTTGGAGAATATATATATATATATAACGAGAGATCCAAAGTAAAGAAAATGTGAAGTTAATTTTATTTTATACTAATAAATATTAGTTATAGTTCAAGAATAGAATGAACGATATTACGTAACGCTGTTTATGAAAAATAAGTCAAATAGATTTCCCAAGTTAAATAATAAAGAAGGATGTAAAACTGTTTTGAAAGGGAAAATTAAGTGGAAATTTATTATGGTCATTTTGCTAAGTATTATATAGAACTATTTTTGAGAACACTAGTATACTAAACAAGGATTCAATTATCATATTTTTATATTTAAAAGAGTTAAAAGTTGAATTAAAAGGAAAAGGGATGCTGAACACTGAACCAGTGAACTCCTTGGAGTGTCATGATTGAAACACTGTTTATTTTGATAGTTAAATCACCGAATATCAAATCTGTTTAATACGATTGTTGGTATGGAAATACCGGGATCGAATTTATATTCGAAAACCATTCCGACCAACAAATACGTGAAGATATCAAAAGATGATCAAGATGGAGCATTGAAGACCGTGGATTATCATAAAGGGAAGAACCACTAATATTCTCTGCTTGGCAAGCAGAGATAAGCTGTGATTCTATCGTGATCGGAATCCACGGGTTGCAAGGACTTCTGGCGACTGATCCATGGGGCGATTCCTATATGGATGCAGTAGGAGAGTGCCTTCGGTTCATCCTGTTCCTGGATGACTTGAATGGACGGATGTCTGACAGAGTATTACCTAAGGGCCACGTACGTTGGTTTCTTCAAACGTGCTATAGTTGTTGGCGGAGAATTTCCGTTCTCTTAGCTTCTAACTAGAGTATTTTTGTGGACGTCAATTAGTGATGTCCGACGGATCTGACGATGTGACATCCAAAGTGAATGGTGACCAGATGTTCAAAGATAAATTCTGGCCTCAAGCCTCATCAACCGGGAAATGATAAAAAATCGGGCAGGCAACATGGCTATGTGGGTCGCTCCCATTAGGGTGTATAATCACATATCTAGAGAAAATCCTATTTGTTCTTAAATCTATGTTTCGATGTTGTCCCTTTTTCACGAGACGTTTGTTGATCCCAACCGTCGGTGATATACATTCGATACACTCAAGCAAAATGAGTGGTCGGTCATGTGTGGGCCGGGTTGCAAGACGTTCTTGTTGAACCTAGTGTATTTGCCTCTAGAGATACACTATCGGCAGGTGGTCCCATACCTTGTCATAGTCGGAAATCCAATCTCCAATAAGCGCCCGCGGTTTTTGTTTGTATACTATATACGTGGAGCATAAGATGCATGCATTCCACTAGATTGTTATTTACTTGTATTTAGACATTATTATAATTTCAGAAAAGATATTGGTTTCAAAACTGATTTGGGTTATCGTAAGGTTAAAAAACCGTCCGTGTTTATGTGTGGATTGGGTCTTAGGATTATCCTCTTCTTTCGAAAGGATTTTTAACTTTAAAATCATGTTGGATGATTCATCCTAAATACTGTGCGAGTTTATCTCACTCTGGTTCACCAGACTGACCCGGTGTTTTGTAAATTCTCGGGTTAGCCCGGGGTGTACAGGCTCAGGTTATCGAATGCTGTGAAGTCTAGAGATGAGCTGGAGATGTTCAGACGTATGATATTATATAGCTATGATTCCGCTGTGTGTGTTGTATATGGGAACAGGTTATTATAATTGTCCCATTGTGCGATGTACTCTGATATTGTAAATGTTTTTAAAGCTCTCAATAAAGATTTATTTCTATATTATATTTTGTTCCGTTGCGATGTGAGACTCTGTGCTGTGTTGTTCCTTCTTCTTCTTCTATTCTAAAATTTCTTTCTTTCTTATCTCACCCTATAATTTCTTTCTAATAACTATCCAGTGCTTTCGGTGCTAGGAGGGTCGGCATGAGTTACGGTAAAGGTATTTATGTCGATTTTCGGGGCCGGAAATCCCTAGGTCGTTACAGTGGTATCAGAGCTGAAGGTTAAGTGATTACCTTTGCTCTGTGGCGTAAATCAGTAGAGATGGGGTTAGTAATACCCTAGATTGAGTTTGAATGTATATATACGAGTGACGTATTTGTAGATTTTATTAAAATTTGTTTTATATTGTGGAGATTTATTTGTTTGAGTTGTTTATGAGTTCTGGTCGATCAGTTTGATCCACTGTATCGATAGGGGTTTCTAAACTCTCAAGTACGATAAACCGACGTAGTATGTTTTGAAAGAGGGTAAATGAAATAATTTACCCAAATTATATTTTTATATAAAGAAAGTATATATATATATATTGGAATATTATAATATATGGGATGTGTTGTTTGTTATAAGCGAATGAAATTATAAGAAAAGTGAAATGGTTATGAAAATAACCAATCAGAATTCAGATGGATATAATATATGGAATCAGATGAATTAAATCTCAAATCTAAGTCAGAATTGGAATTAAAGTTCCTAAAAGTGAGAAAGGAATTTGCAAATGAACTTGGATTGAATATTTGAGAATTTTAAGATCCTGAGAGATTTTAAATTTTTACAAGCATCATTAATTCTATTTTGAAATAGATTTCAAAATGAAAGCGTTTAAAATTGCATTTTTGAAAAGTTATATAGTATTAAACTCACTTCGATAGCTGGGGAATAACTCTGAGGGTGCTGGCCACATCATCAGTGTTCATTTCCAAGTTCTATGTGACGGATTACAACCAAAAATCTTGTCTTGAATTGCTTTGAAAAAAACAAGTTGTTTCAAATCCTAAAAAGAAATATTTGATTTTAAAAAGAGCTAAACTATTTAAAAACTCCTAGGAAATTGTTTGAACAAAGGAAAAATTTAATAGAAGATTTTGAAAGCAAATATGAATTTAATTGAAACCAATTAACTGGAAATTGAATCGGGATTTAATATATCAAATAGAATCAGATTTTGAATTGAGAGACAGGAATCTGAAATGGTGTTGGACTGGTAAGTTAAGAGTCGAAATGAATAATGGATGGACGTTGAGTTAAGAATGGGATTTGGCTTGGACGCGTGGAAGATATGGTTGTGAGGTTAAAATTGAATTTTGTTTTGAAATGCATTTGTATACGCAGACAGGGTAGCAGATGGAAGGGATATAATGATATACCCGACAAAAAGGTACACGTTTATTTTATATGGGTTTGGTGATTTATGAGCCTATTTGGCAAGCCGCTTGGCTGTTTTATTTTCTTTTGGATTGGATAAGGCCTAGAAAGGCGAGTTGTTGTTGTACCGATTGACCCGTACAGAGGAGGTGCTGGCGAAATTTTTCGGAAATTTGAAGTGTTAGAAAATTTTCGATATTTTTGAAAATATTTATTTACGATAACGAATTGGATTTTAATTAAAAATAAATTGGATTTGAAAATTAGTGGGTTTATAACGTTCTTTCTTACCTTAGGAATTTCGAGAACGAAATTATTTTAAGGGGGGAAGAATGTAACGATCCGTACTTTTGGCAATCAAATATTTAATTTAATTTATTTAATTTAAATATTTTATTCGGAATATCGATGGAATTTAATATTGAATTCATTATTTAAATGAAGTTCGAACTTATATATTTATATAATTATAAATCGAGCTCGAAATAGCACTGTAGTTCGTAAATTGAAGTTTTGAACTTCAACTGAGAATACAGGATCCGATATAAGTCGGATTTCTATGAAACAAGAAACGTTGGAACCATATTGACGATAATTTTCATATGAAAGAGAAAAATTCAGATTTTCATGTTATAGTTTGTTATTCATGGTTAAATCAAATTTTGAAAAAAAAACGCTATGGAAATCGTTATCGGCCTTTAAAATGGCCATTTTGCAAACGAACTCTGTTTTAAAAGAAATCAATTTCATTGGAACTGTATCGTCAAATTATTGTTAGAAAATCAAATTGCACGGCAAACCGATGTCGTATGTGACCACGGTAGCCGTTAACACCTAATCAAATTCTATTGCGCGTAATTAAAATTAATGAACGGATAATTGGGCATAACTTGAACAGACGATCGAATTAAGCACGAAACTAGTCCCGTTGAGTTCGTATCGTCGATTAGAGTAAGGAAAGGTATATAGTTTTTTATTTTTAAAGACCGGCAAATTTGGTGTTCAGAATGGCATTGCGGTGTGCGTTAAAAATGGCCTACCGGGGAAACAGTCTCAAAATGCGACGAAACTAGTGCTGTTGGGTTCGTATCAACAAATTATTGTAAGATTTGTAGATTTGAAGTTGATTTGACTTACCTGGTGATTGTGAAAAAGTTAAATGCGTGTTTATTTCTGGTTCTATAAAGGAAATTTTTTCATAGGATCTCGGATTTCGACGAAACTTGTCCCATTGATCCAGAATATCTTTTTACACTAAGAATAGCTTTTTTATCAGTAAACAGAAATCGTTTGTGGTGGTTTTTATCAATTACTTCATGGTGAAGTTTCGTTTAATAATATAATATTTAAATCTAATCCTATAAATATCACAACTAAAGTAAATACCCTAATTTACATCTACGCATGGTCAAATTTTCACAGCGCCGCCACCATAGAAATAGACGTTCAGAATTTCTCAAAATTGCTTCCATCAAATCTTCGAATCCTCCCATCAAAATTATATCTTCCTAACCACAACTTTGTTCGCCTTGCCGAGATCAATGAATCCAACGGCTGTGATGCGTTGCCCCATCTCGAGGTGGTCGGAATCCTTCTATGAAGGACTGGCGGTTCGGGCTTTATTGGGGATGATTGAGGGAGCCTGACTTGGAGATATTGGTGGCGTAGGACCATGGCGCAACTACAGGTGGCGTCAGATCAGATCCCAATGATCCATGGTTGGTGCAGTGATAAAAAAATTGAGACGATCGTGGGTTCTGAAACGAACTGAAATATCTGCAACAAAGGAGCTAGAATGGACGACGCTTGGGTCAAAGGGTGAGGCCAGTGAGGTGTTCAAGGTAGGGGGTTCTGATCGGACGCTGGTGGGAGGAGTTGGGCACGGTGGAGGCTTCTTTCAGGCGGATGTTGAAGGAGTGAAAGATGTACGAGGTGAGAGAGTGGATGTTGGACAAAAGCAGGTTACGGGATGATCAAAAGGATTTGGTTCGGCTGAATAAATTTAAACATAATTAATTTAGACAATATTTAATTAAAATGTTAACTTAACTTACTCATATTTTGTAATTATGCAGGGTATGGGTGTGGATCTGGGAAATAGCGAACTGCTGAAACTTGGAAAGAATGGGTTGTTATCCTTAGTTAATGTAACTAGTTTAAAAACTTCATCAGTTTGAACCGAAATATTGTTGGTCTGCAACAACGGAATCAGATAACCAAATTAATTAGGATATATAATTGACAAATTAGTTTAACAAATGTAATTAGTTAATGAATTGTTATAATTAAAACTTTTATTCAATTTTAATTAAACAGTTTAGACCAGATAGTGATAACTTCTTATTCCATGACCAGAATGGAATCAAACAAGTTATGCTGTAATCGAAGTGACGAGCTCAACACCTTGGAATGGTCCTGGACAAGATTGGAATCAACATGATTTTTCTGTTAAGTTAAACCCCTGTTTAATTTAACCGGAAACTGAATCAAATCGAGGTGAGTTAAACTCACTCAGTTTTCCCATTTATATTTTATATAAATTGGGTTCTTTATTTTGTGTGTTTTGCTTGCTGATGGTTGCTTATTTGCTAGTTATACAATTGTTTGGTGATTTAACTAATGAAATTAAACTGTGTTTAATTTTAGTGAAATACCAAGTTGTTAATTTTAACTATTGGTTCCAATAAAGGTAACTTACCTTATTGGTCACGTTTATTTATAAACATGTTTAAATTGTTGAATTGTTTGCATTTCTTATGGTTGATGTTAAATGGCCGTTATTTATTGTTATCAGTTAAATAAAACTGAATGATCTGGTTTGTGATAACCATTTTGAATACAGGGAAGAACAGGTTGGAGGGATCCAATCAGGTTCCTCAATTGCATTATTTATTTTCATATTATCATATATGAACTATCATGATTGGTGATTGATTTGGTTTGTGATCATTTACAGAAAATTCAACCTGTGTTGTGTTTAAACCAATGAGTGGGATTGGTTGAGTATTTGGCAGCGTATGGCCTATAAAATCAATCGTTTTATAAATATTGATTGACCATCAGGTGAATCGATATAGATGAAGTTATAAAATTTAGTTTATAACTGGAGTTAGATTTTGGAATATATTATTTTAAATAAAAGTTATTAAAGAGAAATAAATATTTTATTTATTTAAGACCCTGATTTATTATTAATTGATTTTATAAAGCTAATTCTGATATTAATCAGATTTATAAGTACGAGGATAAGAATAAATCGAATGGCTGAACTTTGATAATTGTGCTGTAAAGAAAACAATTAATGGGTTTATTTAAATTAATTATATTTTTAATTAATTTAAAGTGAGAATTAATTGGGATTGAGTTTTGAGTTAATTAAATCGACCGTTTTGAATTGTAATTTATTATCAAATTAATGTGTTTTAATTAAAATAGTCAAATGAATATTGTTTAGTTTTAATGAGTTTCAAAAAGGGGATTTACTATTTCTTTTAGAAATAAAGAAACTAACAACTAAAGTAGTTAATTATTAAAGTAAATTATTATTTTAAATAATTTAGGAAAGTACCTTTTTAAATGGAAATTTATTTAAAGGGTAATCAAAGTTGAAGCGAAATAGAGTGGAATGGTGATAGGAATTTATGAACGGGTTTTGTATTCAAAACCCGAATTTTTATAACGAAGTCATAAAGGAATTTCAAGCGAATGTAATAGCTTGAAATAAATGTTAATTAATTATTTGAATTAAGAGAAAGGAGTTTACGAAAAGGGTTTAAGATAAACCAAAGTGTATAAATGAGTTTCAAAGTGTAAAGCGTTAATGTTGAATTAATGTTATTTGAAAATGAGATCAAGTAACAAGGGGAGATTTGAAATAAGATTTCAAAAATGGGAAATGGTTAAATAGATTTGAAAGGAGATTGGTAAAAGTGAAATTGGGTTAAAGAACTAGGTCATGGTTGGTATAACCAAACCCGAGTAAAAATGGGAATTTGTTTTGAGAATAGAATGGAATATTGGTCTTTGATTACACCTTATATTTATCTGAGGATATGAACGTTGTTGATCAAGGTCTGAGAGGTAAATAAAATACCTCAACTTGAACGACATCCGAATTATCTGGAGATGATATTAGTTGGTAATCGTGAAAGAGGTTAGTGATAGTTCATTATTTCCATTAGATAAATAGTGTAACGTTTGGTGGAAATTTGGAGAATATATATATATATATATATATATAACGAGAGATCCAAAGTAAAGAAAATGTAAAGTTAATTTTATTTTATACTAATAAATATTAGTTATAGTTCAAGAATAGAATGAACGATATTACGTAACGCTGTTTACGAAAAATAAGTCGAATAGATTTCCCAAGTTAAATAATAAAGAAGGATGTAAAAATGTTTTGAAAGGGGAAATTAAGTGGAAATTTATTATTGTCATTTTGCTAAGTATTATATAGAACTGGTTTTGAGAACACTTGTATACTAAACAAGGATTCAATTATCGTATTTTTATATTTAAATGAGTTAAAAGTTGAATTAAAATGCCAAGGGATGCTGAACACTGAACCAGTGAACTCCTTGGAGTGTCATGATTGAAACACGGTTTATTTTGATAGTTAAATCACCGAATATCAAATCTGTTTAATACGATTGTTGGTATGGAAATACCGGGATCGAATTTATATTCGAAAACCATTCCGACCAACAAATACGTGAAGATATCAGAAGATGATCGAGATGGAGCATTGAAGACCGTGGATTATCATAAATGGAAGAACCACTAATATTCTCTGCATGGAAAGCAGAGATAAGCTGTAATTCTGTCGTGATTGGAATCTACGGGTTGCAAGGACTTCTGGCTACTAATCCATGGGGTGATTCCTATATGGATGCAGTAGGAGATTGCCTTCGGTTCATCCTGTTCCTGGATGACTTGTATGTACGGATGTCTGACAGAGTATTTCCTAAAGGTCACGTACGTTGATTTCTTCAAGCGTGCTATAGTTGTTGGTGGAGAATTGTCGTTCTCTTAGCTTCTCACTAGAGTATTTTTGTGGACGTCAATTATTGATGTCCGACGGATCTGACGATGTGGCATCCAAAGTGAATGGTAACCAGATGTTCAAAGATAAATTCTGGCCTCAAGCCTCATCAACCGGGAAATGAAAAAAAATCGGGCAGGTAGCATGGCTATGTGGGTCGCTCCCATTAGGGTGTATAATCACCTATCTAGGGAAAATCCTATTTGTTCTTAAATCTATGTTTCGATGCTGCCCCTTTTTCGCGAGACGGTTGCTGATCCCAACCGTCAGTGATATACATTCGATACACTCAAGCGAAATGAGTGGTCGGTCATGTGTGGGCCGGGTTGCAAGACGTTCTTGTTGAACCTAGTGTATTTGCCTCTAGAGATACACTATCGGTAAGTGGTCCCATACCTTGTCATAGTCGGAAATCCAATCTCCAATAAGCGCCCGCGGTTTTTGTTTGTATACTATATACGTGGAGCGTGAGATGCAAGCGTTCCACTAGATTGTTATTTACTTGTATTTAGACATTATTATAATTTCAGAAAAGATATTGGTTTTAAAACTGATTTGGATTATCATAAGGTTAAAAAACCATCTGTGTTTATGTGTGGATTGGGTCTTACGATTATCCTCTTCTTTCGAAAGGATTTTTAACTTTAAAATCATGTTGGATGATTCATCCTAAATACTGTGCGAGTTTATCCCACTCTGGTTCAGCAGACTGACCCGGTGTTTTGTAAGTGCTCGGGTTAGCCCGGGGTGTACAGGTTCATGTTATCGAATGCTGTGAAGTCCAGAGACGAGTTGGATATGTTAAGACGTATGATATTATATAGGTATGATTTCGCTATGTGTGTTGTATATGGGAACAGGTTATTATAATTGTCCCATTGTGTGATGTACTCTGATATTGTAAGTATTTTTAAATCTCTCAATAAAAATTTATTTCTGTATTATATTTTGTTCCGCTACGATGTGAGACTCTGTGTTGTGTTGTTCCTTCTTCTTCTTCTATTCTAATATTTATTTCTTATCTCACCCTCTAATTTCTTTCTAATAGCTATCCAGTGTTTTCGGTGCTTGGAGGGTCGGCGTGAGTTACAGTAAAGGTATTTATGTCGATTTTCGAGGTCGGAAATCCCTGGGTCGTTACACTTACTTTATTTACCTTAATCATGAAAATGATTTCAATACAAATCCATTTTTGACTCAATTTATTAATTTGATTTCAAACTTGCAGACTCAAGCTCCAATTCTACCATCATTATTATTATTAGAGTTATTGCATATATCTTACCTAAAATTTCCATCTACAATTGAAAAATTCAATTCTACTTCAAATATTGATTTAAATTCCAATTCCCATCTACCTACCAAATTCCTACTCCACTTATATCTTCTGATTCCTCTAATAAATTTCACTTCTTTATAATTGTCGCCTATAACATCAACTTCCCGTTTTATTTATTAGAATAAAATTCTACTGTCCAATTCTATTTAATATTTTGATTTCTAAACAAATATTCCATTATTGGATCTATTTCTAATTTATAATTTTCATTTGACTTGGAAATGATCAAATTAATTAACAATATCGATTTTAAACCCAATTCCCATCTATCTTCATATTCATATTATATTTTTTGAATTCTCCAATAATAATAATTAATATAATAACGTACTTCTTTATACATATTGTTTATAAAATCAACTTGTCGTCTTATTTGTTAAAAACAATCTTTAGTGTTCCATTTCATTTACAATTCGATTACTATTTCTTTTTGAAAATAAAATTCCCTTTTAATACTTTTATATATATATATTATGGTTTTTAAAAACCATGTATTATTTTGACATCCAAAAATATCAAAAATCAAGGTCCAAGGTAAATACACACCCAAGTAGGTCATATACTATCATAGGTCATCATATAGCAACATATATGCGAAAACAAATAAATAAATGTTGAGGGATCTAGTCCTCCATCCTGTTTTTCCTGCATCCACAGATGTCAGTCAACAACAATAATACCCATTCTGCTTCAAGGCAGGATATCGCGGTATAAAGGGTCATCTACTATATATATTGTGGGGCTCCTAGGGAAATCATCCGCTAATGGTACTGCGGGAATTATCCAGTCACCAGTCACCAATATTATTTTTATATATTATTATTATATGTTATCACTTTATATCAAGCAAGTTATCATCCAACAGGCAGTAACTAAATTTTGAACTATTAGAAATAGTTACCAATAATTTAACCGAGTGAGATCAACTCATCTCGGATTTCCTTTTGCGGAATATTCCATTTCATTTCCATATCGTCATATCTACGTATCGTCCCAAACGAATTTATCAACCTATAATGGTTCATTTTTTTATTTAACGATTAACAATTATTTAATTAAATTAAAATGAGCATGTTAATTATTCTACATAATTTAAATTTCATGAAAACATGTATACCTTAAGGCCTTGCAAATCCCGACTAATCGATGAATATATCTTCACACCTCACTGAACAACTACACAATCCACCTTGGCATTTCATCGAACATCATTATTGTTATAATTCATCACTGCAAACTGAACATACTTGCAAGCTATTGTCATGCCTCAAACCATCCCAGTCCAAGCTCTCCCTCCAAACACAACGCACCATCCTCCAGTAGATCACGCAGTAAAAAAATACGGTTTGAAACTACCAAAAATTGTACTACAACACCTCATTCTCCATCATCACTTTACTACCACACCTCCTCTTTTACGCAGATCAGCACTCCTCCAACTCACCACAATGCCACGCATCAATTCCTCTAGTCATTCCAAAGAAAATAAAGAACAAAGATCGAACTCACTGTATAGTACCTTAGCGACGCAAGTGCCAGTCCAAACTTCCAGTTCATACTTCCCCAATACCCATGCAAGCCCAACTTCAAATCGATCTCTTGTCTTCCCCCATCACCAAAAATACAGCGTCGAACCATTAAAATACTACTATCGCACCATTATAATATTCGCACTTCTTCATATCACACTCCAGACTCACAGAGCTGCATCCCTTTCTCCTTTGTTCTCACTATCCAATTTCACCAAAAACAAATAGTACTAACTCCAACTTTCCCCAAAAATCGCACCTCCAGTTCGTCCCATCAGTACACTCAAAATACTCTCCCGTATGCTTCAGCACCCGGCTGACCTCCGCGCATCAGTAACAACGCATACATGCCGCACTTCCATCTTGGCATAATCCCTCGACAATCGCTCCATACCAGATCCCGAGCGCCTCATTATTAATATCGAGCTCCAGAATCCATGAGTATGCCTTCCATTTTAGGAGATTTAGTGGATTTAATTGCTTTGTTTGATTTCCCCTTTCTATTTGATTTGGTGGGTACAATTCTTGTTCCTGACTGGGGAATAAAATGAACGAATGAAAGAAAATGAAATGAGGCAAAAACTTAAATTTGTTTGCGATGAAAACGAAGAGATTTGCCTTGAGTTGCTTCGTGGATTTGGAATGGGGAAATGAATTACGAGAGTCCAATTTATAGTTGAACAATTTGACGATAAGAACACTGTCGATTTCAGTAGGCATTGAGATTAGGAATTTAGGCTTGGAAGAGAACGGTGATTTGAACGAACGAAGCAGCTACCATACAATAGGTTTGCAGAGTTTTCTTTGGTATGAAGGAATAGATTTCTAGCTGAAAATTAGCCTACGATGGAAGGGAGATAGGTCTGCTAAAATATATATTTTTATTTCATTTGTTGTTGTGAACCGATGTAAATCAATTTAATAAAAATATCATGTTGTTCGCTAACTTCTATTTAAATGCAACAAATGGCATTTCTATGGTTATACCGCCATTCTGAACTCATTGGAACAGACATCACAGTTTAATTTGACCATATACCGAAGATATTAGATTAAATTGATAGTCTAACATTAATTTGATTTAATATAAACTGATTTAGAAATAAAAAAAATCTACTGATTTATTATTTAACTATGCACAACTGAATTCATATAAATTCCAGAATATACTAACTTAAATTTAAACACGATATAAATTAAACCAATATTAAATTGACTTAAAATCGATTTATTTTATCAAATAAAATCATTATGATTTATAATTAATTCCATATCGACTATTTCAAAATTTGATTTGGCCATAGCTCTCAATATAAAATACGAAATTTTGATTTTTCTCTTCACTACAAAATTATAGTTCAACAGATCCGAATATTTCTTGTTTCGGTGAATTCCGATTTATAATGAACTCTGTACACTCAGTTGAAGTTCAAATCGTAAATTACGAACTACCGCGCCATTCTGAGCTCGTTTTAATTAATATATATATATATATATATACATTTTAAACTTCATTTTTAGTTAATATACAATTTCATTTATATTACGACTTCGATATTTAAACTAAATTAAATATCAAAACTCAAGTAACAAAATACGGGTCGTTACATTCCTTCCCCTTAAAAGAATTTCACCCCCAAAATTACTAAGTAGAAAGTGTGTCACATCATATTCAGTACCACAATCCACTCATGCAACTCGACAATTGCCTCCATATCCTTCCTACTTAACCCAATTACTACTTCCAATTTCACTCATCAATCCTTAACTTCAATTCCCAATTGAACAATAACTTTTTGTTACCAAAAAATTTCACAACCGTTGAAATTTTTTCTAACTCCCTAAATTTTTAAAAAAATTCGCCAGCACCTCCATTGTACGGGATGATCGGTACAACTAAAAAATACCTCTTTGGGCCTTCCCCAATCGAAAAGAACATTGAAAAGCCAAGCGGCTAGCCAAATAGGCATAGAAAATCCCATACTGAATTAAACATGTACCTTTTTGTTGGGCAACTCATAATGTTCTCACATATATGCTTCCATCTCATAACCTGCTCAATCATATACGCCTACATTTCTGACCGATAATAAACAATTTAATTTCTTACTTCCAATTCACCAATCCGTCCATCAATTTGCTCTCCCGCTTAACTAATGATAGTTTAAACATCCCTATTTAAATTCCTAACCTTTTTCTTATGAACAAATCAAAATTTATTTATAATTCAAGTTCCAGGTTTGATTTTTCAATATACGAGTCCATTTACATTTCAGTCCAAATTTCAATATCAATCAAACTTAATTTGATTTATATTTCCTATTTAACTCAAGTTTACACAATCCAAGCTTATATTCACTATTCAATATTCACGTTCACTTCTATTTCAAAACTCGGTTTCATAGCCCAACTCGATTGAATAACAATTTAAGTCATATTCAATTATTTCTACTCAAATTGGATTTATTTAAATTCACTTCTTACTCGATACATTCAAACTATATGCATCAAGTCATATTTAGATTTTAACATTCAATTTATTGATGTATCAACTTGAATCCAAATTTTTTTCACTTCATATAAATTTCCAAAAATTTAATTCATCGATCCTATTTTTTCCAAGTTATAATTTATCATATCTAATTGATTTCTCACATTAGTTATTTTCATTCCATAATCTGATTCTAATTGCAAAAAACTTTTTTTTTTCAATTTCTCCGAAATTTGTGTTTATTCAATTCCAAATTTTAATGTAAATCTAATTCATATCGTTTTAAATTTATAAATAATTCATAGCGACTTCCTAAAAATTTGATTTTGACACAAATCAAAATCTACAATATGAAATCTCAATTTTTTTCTTTCATTCGAGAATTATAACCCCATAGATCAAGACAGTTCTTATTTCCAAGAATTCCGACTCGTATTGAATCCTATATATCCAATCGAAGTTCAAAACGTCAATTTATGAACTACCGTGAAGAGGTGAGTTCGTTTTAACATAATTTCAATTCCAGTCCAAATCCTTTTCAACTTGTCTTAGACAAGTTCTGGTTCATCCAACTCATTTTATTGAAATTTTCTTCCTTATCTTCCAATTTATTCATCTAACTTCATTAATTTTTGGTGGGTCCCTATCCAACCAATCTAACAATCAATTAACAAACAACTCACAATCGACTTAAACAAACCAATTGAATTCATACTCAATTTTAATATTTCCTTGTTTGTGTTTATTTTGGTTCAGCATAATACCTTATCATTCAGTTAATATCAGATTTGTTTCCAATCGAATATTAATTCTTATTACCATTAGCTTTCAATTATATTTTCATTGATTTTCATTTCCAAAAATCATTTATTATATCCTGTTATGATTTTATTAAACCAAGCCAATTCCATAATCCTATTTGAATTTCATTCAAATCAATCAACAACCAAATACCAATATAATATAGAAAAACTATTTCTTTTATATACAAAATATATTTTGGGCAAAATTAATTTATTTACCCGTCTTTACAAAATAATATTGCATCAATTATCAGTTCAAAATTGAACTAATCAAATAACACAATATAAAACATTTTTATAAAATCTACCAATACGCTCTCATTTACACGTATATACATTCAAACTCAATCTAGTGTATTACTAACCCCATTTCTATCGAGTCATACCACAGAGCCAAGGTTGTTCCTAAACTTTTGCTCTGATAGCAATTGTAGTGACCTGGAAATTTCGACTCTTGAATCCAGACATTTATACATTCCATGTCCAAATTCAAGTATTGAAATCCCAGAAAGTTAATAGAAAGAAATAAGAAGATGAGAAATAGAAAGAAAGAAAGTTAAGAATAGAAGAAAGAAGAAGAATAAAACACAATATCAGAGTCTCACATCGCAGCGGAATACAATATAATACAAAAATAAATCTTTATTGAAAAACTTGAAATGATACTTGCAATTTACAGAGTACAGCGGACATTCAATTCATCTAGACAGTTACAACAGTCTGTCCCCGTTGACAGCACACAGCGGAATAATATATGAATCATATGGTTGAACTCCTCCAGCTTATCTCTGAAGTCTGTATCTTATCCTGAACCTGTGCAACTCTGTTGGACCCAACTGGGTCTGACCCGAGCATTACAAACGCACAGGTCAGTCTGGTGAACCAACGTGAGAAAAACCCAATAAATTATTGGTAGCATCCAACTTGATTTTAAAGTTAAAAATCCATTGGAAAGAAAAGGATAATCATAAGACCAATCCACACATAAACACGGACGGTTTTTACCTTATGATAACCCAAACCATTTTGAAATCAATATCTTGTTGTGACATTATATTAGTGTCTAAATACAAATTATTAGAATCTAGCATAACGCTTGCATCTCACGCTCTACATATATAGTACACAATCAAAACCGCGGGCGCTTATTGGATATTGGATTTCCAATTATGACAAGGTATGGAACCACCTTCTCAGAGTGTAACCCCAACGGGGAATACACTGGGTTTAACAAGAACGTCTTGCAACTCGGCCCATACATGACCGACCACTCATTTCTCTTGAGTGAATCGAATATATTGCCACCTACGGTTGCTAGCAACATAATTGTTCCAGGAAGATACCAAAGAGAAATGAAGTAAAAAATATGAATATTCTCTAGATGGTGATAGTACATGAAACGACCTGAAATCCCCCTTACGGAAAATCACGGATTGAGTTGAGGACAGGCCACATCAGAACGCAGACAGAAGAACATTTCATTGCTTATTACAACTATTCCATCAGATTAAAAGAATAGTTAGAGTATACATCAATATTACACATTATAAAATATCAGAGATTACAATACATTACTTAGCAGCGGAAAATAATACAATACACAACTAGAAGTAATACACGGATACAAAACTTTCCGAGTATCGTTCCAGCTGTAAATCAGGATCCTGTGAATATAAATCTGCAAAACCAAAACTACTAGCTGCCCGTGTCGAAATAACAGCACCCAGAGTTTAGGTTGAAACAATAAACTCCAGGTTAG
Organism: Allium sativum; assembly: GCA_030737875.1. Lineage (NCBI taxonomy): Eukaryota > Viridiplantae > Streptophyta > Magnoliopsida > Asparagales > Amaryllidaceae > Allium > Allium sativum. The sequence continues at coordinate 531,628,040 of CM060923.1, read as the reverse complement.
TCATGTGACTGGTGTGAGAACTAAAATAGTTATTAATCTTTATGTTAAAGTTAGGTAAATCAAGGGTCCACGCCGTAAAACACGGAACGAGTTTCCTTCCAAGAACACTAGTGCATAAAACAATAGCGCAATGCTAAATAAAGAACAATGAAGCTATTATAAGACCCAGGCCCCATCACACAATGCAACACAAACCGGAGGATAGGGTTTTACCTTATAATAGCCAAAGAATGCTTGATACGCTAAATTTCATGTTTTAATTCTTAATCAGACTCCAACCGTAAATTAGTAAAAGAACAATTCCGTAAGTATTAACCCCGAAGGCCAAAACCAACATCAGACTAATACCCAGGAAACCACCCATCTTAGCTTGTTTCCAGTTAGTTTCTGATTTTATATACAATCATAAATATCAATCATAGACGACATGAGTGCCCCATCCCACTATGTCGCCATACTAGGCTCTACAATCAAAACTGAATTATCACGTATTGGAAATTGGATTTCCGTATGTGAACCGAGGCCAGGGATCGTCCTCTACCGATTTGAGACAATCTAGCCTACCATGTCTCAGGAACAGCCACAACTGCACCTTGGATCGTCAGGGTCGGTCCACCGATGTGGATTAAAATGCCTGAAGACTGTGTTTCCCCACCCTATGGGGCGTAAATGAGCCAACGAATGACTCCATCGGCTTCACATAGTCACCGATAAATATGAGGCACCTCGCAACAGCAACTACCACATAAGTAAAACTCGTCAGGGCGTGTAAAACCACTGACGCCACTTCTAGCTAGAAAGAAACGCATGTCCTCCTTGAAGTCCTCTCCCGTTTCTGGTTCACAACCGGGATGTGAGGCTCGCGAATTCATGTTACACAAAGCTATGCCACACAGGCGGTGCTTTGATCATCAACCACAAGACTTTGCTTTTCAACAAAAGCCTTGATCATTTGCATCTTAGCATGCCACACAGGCAAACCACTCCATGCAACTGATATCCATCAATCACACAGAATGATATGCAATGTCAGACACATAGTCCATTTACAGGTCCGTTCTGGGTCTGAACGAAACCGGAGGCACCTTGTACCTCGCATATCCATCAATCTCCAAGTACGTCTGGACGATCACCAACTGATTCCCTCCTCTTGGGTGTACGGCCCAATCAAGATCATCAGTAATTATCCAAACGACATGAAGACCTTCGGTCTTCAACCACCGTCTTCATCTTCGACTAATCCTCGAATCAGTTATTCCGAATAGGATAAACCCGGTCTTTCTGAATAACTCACGTATATAATAAACAAGTGTTACACAAACACAACGTACGCCTCATTCCAATTCATTAGTCACTAACCATAAATTAGTAAGAGAAAAATTCCCCAAATATTAACGCCGAAGGCCGAAACCAGCATCAGATCAATACCCAGGAAACCATTCATCTTAGCCAACCTACAGTTAGTTTCCAAATTTCACATTCTTAGGGAAAGGTTACCATTAATTTTATCAAAGATAAATTCTTTTAAATTTATTCTTTAACCTTCCTTTGAATATCACTTCAAACTAGTCGGGATTAGCGAACCACACCGAAGTAATTATTTATTTTATTTCCCAATCCCAACCTATTTATTCCATGAACTAAAACTGGTCATACTTCATATCTAACACAACGGTGTTATCGGTAAATTCAACTACCATTTCACGTTCAAATCTAATTATAGATTTAACTACCGCCTAGAGTAAAACTGGTGATACTCCATTCTCGATCTTTTCAATCTAATTAAAGATTCATTAAAACTCCACTTAGTTTTAATCTTTAACCGGGTTAAAGAATCAGTATCATTTAAAACAAGGTTCACGATAAACCCCAAAATCACATCACATTTCAATCAGTCCCTAACCGTAAATTAGCAAGTGAGCAATTCCCTAAGTATTAACCCCAAAGGCCGAAACCAACATCAGATCAATATCCAAGAAACCATTCAACTTAACTGTTAGACCAAAAAGAGGTTCTAACACCCAAAATGACTAAAAGCAGAATGAAATAAGATCAAAAGTAAAATGAACACACATGATTTATAGTGGTTCGGTGAAGAAATGCCTACGTCCACTTGTCTTTCACTATTTTCAATTATGTAGTTGCAATTACAATGAAATATTCACTCAATTTCTCTCACAACTCACTTACATTCACTAAATTGTCTAAAAGCAAATAATGAAAGAAGATTTGGATTTTCCGGGAGTGCTGGAATTCGGGTTATGAAGGTGGTTGAACTCTAGAAGTGCCATAAAAAGGAGATCCCTTTTATTGTCTCCAAACAGGGTATTTATAAGTGAAAATTTGCTCAGAACCCGATCCGGATCGGAGCCACGTGTCATCCATCCCATCAGCCTCGGGTTCAGATGGATTTCTATGTTGACAACACATCAGAGCAGTGGACGTTGTGGGTAGGAACTGGTCATAGCCGCTCCGAATAACCAGGCGTTCATGCAGGGGAGTGACGTGGAAGATGGGTTCGGATCGGAAGAGTGTGCACAAGGGGTTCGGATCGGAGTACCCGATCCGACCCGGATTAACTTAGGGCTAATTCTTTTTTTTTTACTCTGCTCCGCTCCATTCCGATCAATCTTTGTAGCAATTGGGTGGCCCTCCGCTCTGATTAACTGTAAGCAACGTTCTGATCCGGATAGCAGTGTCTCCTTGAACCAAATAGCAGTACTCCGATCCGATCAGCAACGTATCTCGTATCCGAACCGCTACATTCCTCCGATCCGACCCGCTATAATGCTCTCTAAGTTCTTCAATGTTTCACATCTCGACTTTGTGTTGCCCAGTTCACAAAGTGGGCTAACATTTTGCCCCCTCAAAGGATGCTTCTGTTGTAGACGGAGCATGCTTTGACTATCATTGCACAGCGTTCTTCGAGGTAATTTTTCTTTTGATTTTCCTTGTGTTTTCATCTTCTTTTTCAAACTTTAATTTAATTCGTTGCTGAGCTAAAGAATTCGGTTCGGTTCGGATTCCGATCCGAACAAACCTATTCTTCTTTCTATTTTTCACTGGAGTATTTGGGCCAAGCTTTGCTTCTGGGCTGTCGATCCGACCCGAACGGGGAGACGAATAGTCACTCTACTTCTCTATATAAACTAGGTCTTCTTCCTTCTCTCATTTCCTTTTATTGTTTACCGCTTTTTCTTCGGAACTCCAGGAAAAAGAAATAAGAACTTTTTACTTTTTTCGTGCAAATTTTCAAGCTACATATTCTGGTAGGTTTGAATCCGTCGATTAATTCTGTAACAATAGGCTTCAATGGAAATTTGCGGTTAATTTTTAAGGATTTGAACATGACTCCTCTCTCGCTTCGACATCGTGTCTCCCTTCTCCCATGCCGTCGTCATGGGTGGTTCTACAACCGTCTCGAGGCGCTGAGAGGTTAAATGAAGCGTGCGCTCGTCGTTAACTGGAGCTTTGGAGAGGGATGTGGATTTGACTGTGGTTGAGGAAGGGGAAGAAGAAGAAGAGGATTGAGGGGATCGGTTCAGGTTGGAGTATAGAAGATGGATGAGAGGGAAAAGCAAAGAGGTTCAGGAAGTCGGATCGGGTCGGGGCAAGTAGAGAAAGGGAAAAAGAAAAGAAATCTAGGAGATTGGATCGGGTCGGAGCAAGCAGTTAAAGAAGGGGGAAAGGGAGCTTACCTAACCGGATTGGATTGGATCGGACCGTAAAATGAAGGAGGAGAAGTATAACTACGTGATCCGATCCGAACCGTTAGGGAACTCTACCTCCGAGCCGATCCGATTTTGATTTCTGAGTTTCAAGGTTTATCCGAGCCCAAGTCAAGGCCGCATCCCCGATCCGATCCCAATGAACGCGCCCGAACCGACCCGAAGAGCAGTCCATCTTAATACATAAAAACTTGTTTAACTGGCCCAATCAACTTTTGGCATAATCTTCAACCCAATGGACAGTTAGGATAGTGCCCTGCGAACGTAACTGGACATCAGGATCTACTTCAATCCTTCATACTTTGCCAAAATATTGCGTCGCACTTTTAGACATTTACTTTACACTTTCCACATACACTGTTTACACTTTAGTTGCACACATGCACGGGGGGATACGGGCTAATTTACTCTAATTTGTGCTATTGCTTCTTCAATAGTTTTATGACCATGAGACCCAGACGCTCTTCTAGACTAACTGAGAAAAAAGAGGCCCCGAAGACATCCAACAAAGTCACTCTCAAGGACATATCTTCCCCTTCGGATCCAGAATGGAATGATGAGGGTTCATATTACGAGGTTGGAAATCGCGAAAGTGATAATGTGTTTTCGGAGGATGAAGCTTCTCTAGGCTTTGAAGAGGAAGGAGGGATTGGTGACGACCGGGCTCCTGATGAATTTGAATCGGCTGTCATATTGGAATCACCCCCAGATTCTGTTGAATCAACAATCGAAAACGACCGACTTATCCGAATTTGTTTAAAGTACGGGATAATGAAAAAGGACACTCTAGTGCCTTCGAGATCTGACCATCCCCACAACCCTCTAGAAGGATATATGGCAATCACCCGGTTGATGTGCATGGTCGGTGCTATCCCTCCATTTTCTCCCTTCATCGTAGATTTTCTAAGACAAATGCGGATTGCCCCCATGCAGCTGCATCCCAATTCTTATGCCTACTTACACAATTTATATATAGCATACCGTGAGATCTTAGGCATAGAGCTCACTTTCAATGATGTTCATTTCTTCTATAACTTCAAGCATCGTACTCGAGAGACTCCTTCTTTCTGCTATTTTGAGTCTGTTCCCAAGAGGAAGATAATTTCAGCACCATTCAGTAGTAAAGCTGGAGATTCTAGACTGGAATGGTTTTATGTGAAGCGACAGCCTGGGTGTGCCAGGAGGTGGACGAAATCAAGTAAAGCACTGATTTTCTAAATCTGGGCTCTATACACTCGAGTCATCGCCTTAACTTGTTTTTCTTTTTGCTTGCAGTCGACAACCCAAAACAAATATCAGATCAGGTGTTCTTTGACCGGATGCACCAGCTTCTTAATGGCGACCAGAAATTCCTGACTATTGATGAAGTCCTTAAGGACGAATATCTTCATTTTCATGGGCTGTTATCCGTTTTTCGTAGTATCGGTCATGGGACGGCTCCATACGTATATATTCCTCCAGTGGATGTAGTCCCAGAGACAGGAGAAGGTTCGGGAGCTCCTGCAGTGCCTCTTCAAACTTCACCTTCTCCATCTTCTACTCAAGATGACGAATTGGCTAACTTGGCCGAAAAGCATCGTGAAGGGTATACTGCTCCTGAGGATGCTACTTCTCCGGAAAAGTCAACGTCCTCCAAAGAGTCGCCACTTGATGCTTCCGAGGGAGATGTCCCTAGTACTGATGACCCATTATTTCAGGGTTTGGGGGATCTCCCCTTACCTGAAACTATATACACTTCAGAGGATTTTAGGAAGGATCCTTTAGTCTTCACCTCTTCTGAAGAGACCACTCCTGCTAAGGCCAAAGAGTCTGTCCGTACTAGTCTAGCTTCGGACTCGGGTTGGTTGGGGGGAAACACACCACTTAGGACACACTTTACACAATAGCATTAGCATTCATTGTACCATTCTCTCTGTGAAACTATTGATTCTGAATTTCATTTGTCTTATTGTGCAGGCACGATGTCTCGATCTTACTATGATATCAGGAAGCTCCGCCGCAGCATGTCTAATCCACCTCAGGATATCGAGTATGATCGCCGCGATGATCGCGGTAGGGAGGAGAGAAGGCCTTATGAACCCTATCACTCTCGAACCTCACGTTCTCGCTTTCCCGTTCGGTCGGACCAAGAGAAATATAAAGGTTATCAAAGTCGTAGGGATGAGGACAGGCCACAATCGAAAGACTCCACCTCTTCCCACGAAAAGCGCAGCAGAGAGAGAAGTCCTCCAAAAGATACTGAGTCGCGAAGTAAACGCAAGGCCCCTGCTACTAAACGGCCTAGGACAGATAAAGAAACTATTGAATCCTCCACACACAGGGACACTGAATTGACGATCCCCGCTCCTCCACCACTAGATGCGGAAACTGCAATCAAGCGGGCATATTTGGAGGAGCAATTTCCCGAATATTACTTCGAGACTTTGACTTTTTTACCTGCCCTCGAACCTATTTCTTCCAGGTGGGCAGACGAGGCCAAAGCAAAAATAGACGCGGTTGAAAAACAGTATTCTGAAATGTTCAAATATTCACGCAACCTTTACAGAATTATTCGTACTCTAATCATGAATGCTGATTCAATGCAAAAAACCGCGGAAGAAGTTGCAAAGGCCTTAAAGAATCTAGGAAAAGATTTAGAGGACACACAGGCCCAGCTCGCTGTTGCTCAAAGGGACGCTTCTAATTTCAAACAACAATTTGAAGACATGCAAAAATGTTATCATGATTTGCTTGAATCTCACACTCAAGAGCGTTCTGAGTTAAAAAAGCAAGCTGAAGATGCTAAGTCAGATGCCGCTAAGACGCGCCTTGCTTACACTGACCTCGAACGAAAAAATGCCGAGTTAGCAAAGAGGAATGCTGAGCTAGAAAAGAAAAATGCTGACTTGGCTTCAAAGCTACTGGAGGCAGAGAACAGAGCTGCCCTGGCGGAGGGCAACGTTGAGTGTGCTATCAAATCTGCGGAAGAGGCCCGCAAACAATTGTCAGAGGCGGAAGCAGAGATTCAGGGTTTCGGCGAATTAATGATTGAATTCTTCGCACATATCATCCGTCGCCGGAACATTTCTTGGATTGAGGATTATCCATCTACTCTAGTCCAAGTATGGAGTCAAATCGTTGAGTGGGAAAAAGAGGAGCTCAAGGTTGATTCCATCGATGAGGACAAGCTGATGGAGAAATACTTAAGGGACGATGAGCCAGGACGCCTGGCTGAAGGGCGCCGCCTCATTGCTGATGCTATGGAAGAAGAGAAGCGGAAGGCTAAACAGAAGAACGTTCCCGAGGCTGGTTCCTCTTCTACTGCCCCCGCAACTTCTGAAGTGGAGGGGTATGATCCTGAAAACCCGGGAATCCCTCGAACAACTCTGCTATCCCCTATTCCCGAAACGGCATCAGAGACAGCAGTTACTCCTGCCGAGAAGTCTTTGGAAGGTATCGCTACCTTTTCTCCTCAATTCGTCAAGGCTATTTCTACCTTTCGCCACGTGATTGAGCAATCGATGGAAAACCCATTATTTTCTCCTGAGTTGATAACTGTTGCTTCCCACTCTGTAGGTATTGAGCCATCCAGAAAGACAGATGTGACTCAGGGAGCCGCCTCTGGGGCAGAGCCTACGGAAAAGGCAAAAGGAGGGAAGGACAAGGCTGCTCCTATAGACTTGGGAGAAGGAAGTGAGCCGATTAAGGCTGACACTCCCCATGATGAAGAAATGATAGCAGCCTTAAAGGATGATGGCAGTGACGGAGGACATGAGGAAGATCCAGAGGTGGCAATAGTCGGGGAGTCGAAAAGTGCAGATGATGTTACTTTGGCTGCAATGAAAGCTGATCAAGATAAACGCTTGCAGTTAAAAGCCGAAGACTTAGACCCTGAAGCCCTCAAGCCTCTCGCAGTTGTGGATGCGAGATCAAGGTTAGTTGTTAAGCTCTCAACTAGATCTATTACAGAGGAACTCGCTAAAAAATCTTCTCTTGATTCCAGCGCTCCGCCCTCCGGGAAGAAGTCAACCGGTTCTAGCACCGCATCTTTAGGAAAGAAAAAATCAAAGCACATCTTGACTGAAGCCGAGAAAGAGGCGAAGGATGCGGAGAAAGCCGCCAAAAAGTCCAAGCCTCACTCGAAGTCTAAATAGTGGGTTGTCTTGTGTCGTTTTAGCTTTTAGTGAACCAACGATTGCTGCTACAAGAGTGGCTCTTGCACCTTCTTTTTTAGCTATTTTCCTGTACAAATTCATTCATTCGTAAATAAAAAATAATTCATTTTATGCAATGTATGTTTGTCAGTAGTTCTGCACTTATGTAAAATGCATGTCTTACTATAGTTATGAAATGAAGTTACGAAGGAAGGAGATATGTGTATACATATATGCCCCCAGTCAATCTCAAAAAATAATTTAAGGCTTAATCAAGTAATCTGAATGCTCCCAATTTTCTGACGGGATTGCATTTTCTGCGTCGTCAATGCCTGTCGTTTTTTCTGGCATTTCTTTTATACTCTCCTGTCTTATACTCAGGTTAGAGTTCTTACTGAGGCGGTCTCTTGTCTGGGTGCACTTTCACGCCTCAGAGGACGTCGTCTTCCCATCCTTTTATACTCTCTCTCTCTCTCTCTCTCTCTCTGGAGAGTTAGAGTTCGAGCTCAGCAATCTATTCACTCCCCAATCCTTCAGCGGGGAAGGATCTCTTTCTCAGCGCTCAGTCAGAGACGCTTTTATACTCTCTTTCTCTCTCTCTCTGGAGAGTTAGAGTTAAGAATGTCGTTTTCTCATTCTTTTATGTCTTGTCGCACAAATTGTCGTTGTACTTTTTCTTACGTTTAAACTGTCTTCAACCTTTCAGGTTTTGAATCATCTTATATTCCATAATCACATCAGAATAGTCGATGAATGTATATATATAATGCATGAAAGTAAATAACACACGATATTTTTATAGTGGTTCGGCTAAGTCGTAGCCTACATCCACTTTATAGTCCTTTATTCATATCATCAGATTTTCCTAAGGCAAGTCGTGCCTTATTACAGAGTTCATAAGAAAAATAACAAAGAGTACAACATTTCTAATCCAAATATTGCATCAAGTGTTGGGCATTCCATGCCCTAGGGACTTCTTCGCCATCTACGGTCGTTAACTTGAAGGTTCCTTTTTCAAGTTTTCGTTGGATGACAAAGGGTCCTTCCCACTTTGGACTGAGGTGAGGAAGGGATGGAAAGACTCTCTTAAGCACCAAATCTCCTGGTTCAAAAGTCCTAAGGCGAACTTTTTTGTCGTAATAGCGTGCCATCTGACGTCGATGTCTTGCCGCACGCAAATCTGCTTCGTCCCTTTTTTCTTCGATTTCATCAAGAGACTCCAGTAAGAGTGCCCGATTCGTCATCGGGTCATAATATGTCACCCGGTGGGATGGGACTTCAAGCTCTACTGGAATTACTGCTTCTGAGCCAAAAGAGAGAGAGAAAGGGGTATGACCAGTAGCCGTCTTAAATGTTGTCCGATATGCCCACAAAGCTAGGGGCAATTCGTCAACCCATTTTTCCTTTGCGCGCTCTAACCATTTCTTGAGGATGGATTTTATTACTTTGTTTATTGCCTCAGCTTGCCCGTTCGACTGCGGATAAGCAACCGCAGTGTATCGCCTGTCGAACTTATACTTCTGGCAGAAATTTCTGAATTCAGTACCATCAAACTGGGTTCCGTTGTCAGTTATAATGGTCCTTGGGATCCCGAATCGGCATATAATATTTCTAACCACGAAACTTATCACCTTTCTCGCCGTGATTTTGGTCAAGGGCTCAGCTTCCACCCACTTCGTAAAATAGTCCATAGCGACAATTGCATATTTCGCTCCTCCTTTAGCAATCGGTAGAACTCCAATGATATCAATTCCCCACGTGGCAAATGGCCAAGGAATCACCATTGATTTGAGTTGGGTCGACGGTGCTCTGGGGATTTTGGCGAATCTCTGGCACTTATCGCAGCGTCGTGAATAATCAGCTGCATCTTTATTAATTGTGGGCCAGAAGTATCCATATCGCAATATCTTTTTTGCTAAAGTCTGACCTCCTGTATGATCCCCACACTCACCTTCGTGCACTTCTCTCAGTACACGTTTGATGTCGTCGTGTGCTACACATTGTAACAGGGGCATAGAAAATCCTTGCCTATAAAGAATATCATCTTGTATGACATATCTGGTAGCCTTGCGAACTATAGCCCTTTTCTCACTCTTCTTTGATTGGAGTGTCCCATTCTTAAGGAAGTTCTTAATTGGGGTCATCCACGACTCCTTCTCCGGTTCCGCTTCGAAAGCGAACTCAATTTCCATCGACTCAAAGCTTGGCGATTCCAACGTTTCAATTGGAATTATTTCAATCTCTTCTGGATTTTCGGAACTAGCTAGCTTTGCCAGCCTGTCCGCCTTCTGGTTTTCGGCTCTTGGGATATGTGTTATATTGTACCGCTCCAAGTTGCTCAATAGCTCTCTCACTTTCCCGAGGTAGGCGATAAGTCAAGGTCCCCGAGCCACAAATTCCTCTCGCACTTGGCAAACAACGATTTTAGAGTCACAGAATATGTCCAACATTTTTATTCCGAGGTCTTTAGCAAGCTTCAGCCCGGCAATCAGGGCTTCGTATTCAGAGTCATTGTTAGTCGCCGAAAATTCTAATCGTAGAGCGTAATATAACGACCGTCCTTCAGGAGTGACTAAGACGATTCTAGCTCCGGACCTTCGGTCGTTCTTGGCTCCATCTGTGTATAGCTTCCATGGGTCTATCTTTAACTCATCTTCGGACTTGACCACTTTGTCGTTGATCACTTCCTCCTCTGGGATAGTGAACTCTGCTATAAAGTCTGCCAGAGCTTGCCGCCTGATCGACCTTCGTGGTTGAAAATTTAAATCAAACTGACTCAATTCTATATTCCATTTGATCATCCTTCCCGATGCTTCGGGTCTCTGCAACACCTGCCTCAGCGGCTGGTCAGTGTATATGGTTATTGGATGAGCTTGGAAATAGTGACGAAGTTTTCGGGATGCGATTAGGAGGCTGTAAGCGAGCTTCTCAATCTTTGGGTAGTTGCATTCTGCCGCTGCCAATTTCTTGCTTACATAATAAACCGGCCTTTGCACTTTGTCTTCTTCTCGAACCAAGGTTGTGCTAACAGCGTGAGCCGAAACTGCCAAGTAAACAAACAATTCTTCGTGATCCACTGGCTTTGATAAAATCGGCGGTTTTTCTAGTAGTTCCAATAAATTTCGAAAGGCCTCAACACAGTCCGGAGTCCACTCGAAGTTCTTCTTTCCCCTTTTAATCAAATCAAAAAATGGGACACATTTGTCCGTGGCTTTGGAGATAAATCTACTCAACGCGGCTACTTTCCCTGCAAGACATTGGACGTCTTTAATTCTCCTTGGCTCTTCAATGTTTCTAATCGCTGCTATTTGGCTAGGATTGATTTCAATTCCTCGGGAACTCACAATGAAGCCTAGAAATTTTCCCGATGCCACTCCAAATGAACATTTCAAAGGATTCAACTTCATCCGATACTTTCGCAGGATACCAAACATTTCCGCCAAGTCTTGCGTATGGCTGGAGGACTGTTTCGATTTGACAAGCATATCATCCACGTAAACTTCCATAGTCTTCCCTATTTGATTATAAAACATTCTGTTCACCAAGCGCTGATAAGAGGCTCCGGCGTTTTTCAATCCGAATGGCATTACAACATAACAATATAACCCCAAATTTGTAATGAAGCTCGTATGTTCTTGATCTGGCACGTGCATAGGAATTTGGTTGTACCCAGAATATGCATCCATGAAAGAGAGAAGTTCATGACCCGCTGTCGAATCTACAAGCTGGTCAATCCTGGGAAGTGGGAAACTGTCTTTTGGGCAAGCTTTGTTCAAATCTGAAAAATCAATGCAAGTCCGCCACTTTCCATTCGGCTTCTTTACTAAGATGGGATTCAATATCCCGTCGGGATATGTCGAATCTCGAATAAATCTGTTCTGTTTTAGCTTCACCAATTCTTCTTTGAGAGCAGCCGACCTCTCTGGGCCCATCATACGTCTCTTTTGCTTCACAGGCGGATGCTTCGGGTTTACATTTAGTGTGTGACTTATGATGGATGGCGATATCCCACACATGTCAGCGTCGGTCCAGGCAAACACGTCCAAGTTCGCCTTCAAGAAGTCCGTTAGTTCTTTGGCCCGACGTTGATCCAATTGAGAGCCAATCTTCAAAACTCTTGTTGGATCGGCTTCATCAATGGGAATTTCCACTGTCGCTTCATTAGGAGTTGCATTTCTAATCTCTAGTTCCTCGTCTTTTCTGGGGTCCAGGTCTTCAGGTGTTCCTTTGGGAAACTCCTTCGGGGTCGATCTCTCTAATTGCTACGCCGAGCCCCCCTTTAGGGGAGGCGAGGCATCTTTACTCTTGATGTTAAGTCCTTTCATCAACATCTTTAATTCGGCAACATAGCAGGCCCGTCCGGAAACTTGATCCCCTCTCATTACTCCAGTTCCGGCTTCTGTTGGGAAATTAAGCAATAAACACCAAGGGGCGATACAAGCTCTGAACTCAGCAAGGGCAGGCCTCCCCAAAAATGCATTATAAGGCGAATCTATGTCCAACACTACGAACTGAAGCATCCGCACTCTTCGGCGTTCTCCTTGCCCCAAGGTCATGGGCAATTCTATGTACCCCATGGGAGCTGTTGACGCCCCGTTGAAGCCTCTGATCCATCCTTCACATGGCTTCAAATCTTCAGATTCAAGCTTCATTTGATCGAATGACTTTTTTAATAAAATATTGACAGAACTTCCATTGTCTACTAACACCTTATGAACCAAGGCCGGCCTAATGGTGGTAGTAATGACCAACGGATCATCAGTGGGTGATTGGATCCCAGTATTATCTCTGCTGCAGAATACCACGTCGTCAAACATTGTCTTCTGTTGTTTTATGGGGGCGATATCTTCCAAATCATCACCTTCATTCACATCTACGTGCTTGGCAGCATTTACATATTGACCCATTGCTTTAAAGCTACGGATTGTTGGGTAAGGTCCACCCACTATGGAGTTGATAACAATTCCCTTGCCTTTCTGCTGCGCTGTAGGCTTGGGAGCAGATTGAATCTGTTTTGGAGCCTGCTCTCCTTGCCCCCTGTCCCTCGGGGCAACCTTAAATTCATCCAGTTTCCCTTCGCGCAGCAGCTTCTCAATCACATCTCTCAAATGCCGACATTCATTGGTTGAATGCCCATGAGTTCCATGAAACAAACAAAACTTCCCAGTTGCCATTTCTTTCTCTGTCGAGTCACGAGGTGGCGGTCTTTTATATTGCAAAACATTGTATGCATCCAGGTAAATGTTCTCCAGAGTGTCGTTCAACGGTGTATAATTCTCATAAGTCTGGAATCGGGGCCTTTTGCTAGGATCACTTCCCCTATTTCTATTTCTTCTGTTACCGTTCGCATTACAGTTATTGTTGTTGCCCCCGTTTCCAGAATTGTCGTTTCCACTCTTGTTTCCCACATTCACTTCAACTTTTCCGGAACTTTCCCCAGACTGCTTCACGGCGACGTTACTCTGAACATTTTCTTTTGAAGCCGCTTCAGACTTTCTCTTTCGGTTTGTCCTGGCCTCCTCTCGTCTTAAATAAATATCGGCCTTTTCATAGAATATCTCTCTCGTGGAAGGTGTCTTCCCAGAAAGGTAATCTCCAAACTCGGATTCAGGATCGACTCCTTCCTTTAATGCCATCAAGATGGTGGGCTCATGCGGGTCACTAACTTCAGTCACAGCTAAGTTAAAACGGTCAAGATATGACCTCAAAGACTCTCCTGGCGCCTGCTTAATTCTTGATAATTCAATAACACTTTTAGACTTTCGGGTATGGAGTTGGAACTGATTCATAAAACGTTCGCTCAATTCCCTATAATTCGATACCGAACGAGGGGGAAGTCGGGTAAACCATAACAGCGCCACATCTTCTAAATAGATCGGGAATGCCTTACATTTCACTGCATCAGGAGCAGCAACAGCATTCATGAGCCACGAGTATCGCATCAAATGCTGTCCTGGATCAGTCCTCCCATTGTACTTGTCCATCTGTGGCAGGTTAAAACGTCGGGGAAACTGAAAATCGAGGATGTCGTCAGTGAAAGGAGTATGGCTTCGCACAATGCCATAATCTTCATTGGCATAGTTCCGGCTCTCGGACATAATCTGGCGTACCATTGCCTGTACATCAGCATTAGTTAGGGGCCATTCAGGTTCCCTGGCCCTGGTATCCGGGTTCCTTCTGGGCTCTTGTTCACGAGATGCCCTTCTTGTTTGAGCAGCTTCTGCTCTATTCCGTTCCCTATGCTCCCGGTCGATCTCGGGAGGAGGGGACTGGAGCCTTTGCTCCGGAGTGGGATCATTGTTTCCTAGTGCACTTGCAATATCCTCGCGAGACCCCAAAGATCCGAGTGTCAGCTGCTCCAAATTCTGAGGTCGTTCGAGCGGCCTTCGTTCACGGGGCCGCTCTTCCTCGGAAGAAGAAGACTGATTCACTGGTGTGTGACGAACCGGGGATGGGGTTCTCTGTCTACGGAGTTCGCTAATTTCCCTGCTCATGAGTCTCATATTTTCTTGCATCATGAGATTGGTGCGCTCGTGGATTTTCATAGCCTCCCTAGTACTCTCAAGCATGTCAAGTAGGCGCGAGAAATCTCCTTGAGTAATGGGCGCGGATGGATTGACCTGGTCATTGACCCTGGTAGCTGGAATCGAAGCATTTGTAGGGGCTCGAGTAGAGGTTCCAACATCACCAAGTGTCGGATCGGTTCGGAGATGGGAAATCGGGTCGGGTCGGAGCTGGAAAGCAGGTCGGGTCGGTGTAGGGCAAGTTGCTCGGGTCGGTTCAGGTTGGGGGAATGCACTGCTTCAGATTCTCCTACCCGGATCGGATCGGAGCTCTCCCCCAGGAGGCGGTTCGGGTTTCTTGTATCGGTTCGTCCTGTTGCTGAGCTCTGCCCACGAGACCTTGTCACGACCACATTTTGCTGATCTTCGCCAACTCCATTTCCTCGACTAGATTGAACTTCTTTGCCTTTTCCTTTGGCCATGGTTCTTCAACAATCAATTCAACAAATATCCAAGAGCGTCGAAACTTGAGGATTAACTTCTTTGAACTCAACGGTCCAAAAAGTAGAACGATAATCCCGAAAAACGTTGAATTCAGATGTTTCTCAGTGAAAGCACCAAAATGTTAGACCAAAAAGTGGTTCTAACACCCAAATTGACTAAAAGTAGAATGAAATAAGATCAAAAGTAAAATGAACACACAGGATTTATAATGGTTCGGCGAAGAAATACCTACGTTCACTTGTCTTTCACTATTTTCAATTATGTAGTTGCAATTACAATGAAATATTCACTCAATTTCACTCACAACTCACTTACATTCACTAAATTGTCTAAAAGCAAATAATGAAAGAAGATTTGGATTCTCCGGGAGTGCTGGAATTCGGGTTATGAAGGTGGTTGAACTCTCCAAGTGCCAGAAAAAGGAGATCCCTTTTATTGTCTCCAAACAGGGCATTTATAGGTGAAAATTTGCTCAGAACCCGATCCGGATCGGAGCCACGTGTCATCCATCCCATCAGCCTCGGGTTCGGATGGATTTCTATGTTGAAAACGCATCAGAGCAGTGGACGTTGTGGGTAGGAACTGGTCATAGTCGCTCCAAATAACCAGGCGCTCATGCAGGGGAGTGACGTGGAAGATGGGTTCGGATCGGAAGAGTGTGCACAAGGGGTTCGGATCGGAGTACCCGATCCGACCCGGATTAACTTAGGACTAATTCTTTTTCTTTTTTTCTTTTTTTTTTTACTCTGCTCCGCTCCGTTCCTATCTATCTCTGTAGCAATTGGGTGGCCTCCGCTCCGATTAACTGTAAGCAACGTTCTGATCCGGATAGCAGTGTCTCCTTGAAACAAATAGTAGCAGTACTCCGATCCGATCAGCAGCGTATCTCCTATCCGAACCGCTACATTCCTCCGATCCGACCCGCTATAATGCTCTCTAAGTTCTTCAATGTTTCACATCTCGACTTTGTGTTGCCCAGTTCACAAAGTGGGCTAACATTAACTAATTTCCAGTTAGTTTCTAATTTTCTTAACTCGGTTGGGTCTAAGAATAGTATTATTGAAGATACCATTCACGACAACCCAAAATCAAATTTCATTAATTATCAGGTTAAAGAACAAGTGTTATTTAAAACACCGTTCATGATAAACCCATTAATTATCGGGTTAAAGAACAAGTGTTATTTAAAACACAGTTCATGATAAACCCAAAAATCAATTCAATTCTATTCCAATTAAATATTTTTTAATTGGTACACTTCATTAAATCTAAAAAAAAGATTTAATCTTTTTCTCGACTGGTCTTAAGAAAAGTGTTAATGAAGACACCATTCACAACAAACCCAAATAACAATAGATATTAAATACAAGGCTCTGAATAGAAAATATATCGACTTATATTCAATATCAAATTCTGCGACCAACAAATATCGTATTGGAAATAAGGATATAAATAAATCTTTCAAATTTCCAGAACAATATCTGTATAATCACGAAACCCAACATCGAAACATTCCAAAGACAATTTCGATTCAAATCCATTCCAATTCAATTATTGGAAATTCTGGTTACTTTTAAAACCATTTCAAATTCAATTTATTTATTTAAAAATAAATAGAATGATAATTCCAGTTCAAAACTAGTTCATTTCTATAAAAATCTATTTTTATCTTTTCAAATATGTAGTTTTTTCATCCCAATTCTTCCAAAATCATTTCTTATGATTTTACACAAATTATTACTATTTTTAATAATTTTGTCAAGGCCCGTACAGTCGATTTCCATCAACGGCCATCGAACTGCACTTACAGCGACCTTTTCCAAACTTGATTTGGAATTAATTCCAAATCCAGTCGTTATATTTCAAATTTCGAATATTCGTTAGAAAGCTCTTTTCGATACGAACCCAACGGTTCCGGTTTTAGGAGAATCCGACGGTCGGATCTCCAGTAATATCCATTCGAAGTCAATGGTCGAAATTCGCGAACTGCCGCGGCGCGGCGCGTTCTATTCAGGCCATTATATATATAATTTATATATTATATAGATTTCATCGATTTCCTTTTAAAACGTATTTTATAAATCGTTTTAAATTTGTTTTCAAAATGATTTCAACTTCATATTCAATTTCAAATCAAAATTGAATATTCCACACCATCGATATAAAAATGATAATATTTTCAAAACGTTGTATTTTGATATCAATTCCTTTTCTATATTCATTATAAAAATGAATAAAATCGATATAAATATCGTTCACGTCAAAATGGCGTCAATCTAATCAACACAACTTTTATTCAACACATGAATATTTATTCTCTATTGAACACATGAATTTATTTTCTATTCAACACATGAGTATATATTTTCAATTCAACAAATGAATTTTCTTTACCATTCAACAAATGAATTTCCTTTACAATTCAACAAATGAATTTCCTTTACAATTCAACAAATGAATTTCCTTTGCAATTCAACAAATGAATTTTCTTTATTTTTTCCAAATTGGAATGAGGACCAGTCAATTACCATATAACGTTAATTATATGGATTTCCTACAATGCATGTATATAATAGCAACGATAAATCATCAACCATCATCCAGAGTGCATTCTACACTGTATAAGCATCAAATATAAATATTCAACGCTTATAACAGCCTGTCAATCAATCGATCGACATATAGCTAATTATTGGGATTAGGGTATATCCAATTTCATTCCAACACCCACGTGGGGTTTCAAACAATCAAACACAGATTTTATTTGTGCAGTCGCGCGATGTGTAAAATTTATCGTCCCAATCTATATCAGTCAAATCAGTGTATATAAACAAATCGTCCGATTTTCTTATAAATATTTATTTCATATACACGTTAAAAATCGTATTTTTGACTATAAAATATTTTCCATTATAAAATATTTTATTTCATTTCACATCACACAATCAAATTTCACAACACAGCAACCAAACAAACAAGTCATCCATGGTCTGTGGACGATGGGTGTCGGGTGCTACTAAACACCCTCTGCATCCTAATATATATTTCAAACTACAAATAAAATAAATAAAAGTGAGGAGTTCTCACCGACTAGCTAAACCAAACGCCATGACTCTTCTTATGTTGAAATCTTCACCGTGTTTGCCTTTTGCCAATTTCACTGTCCGTAGCCACTACATATACAAAAATCACATTTTTATATTGTTGCTATGTATATAAAATCACATTTCTACACCGCTACTATATAGATAAAAATTCTATTTTCATATAGCTACTATATTGATAAAAAATTCTATTTTTACATAGCTACTATATCGATAAAAATTCTATTTTTATATAGCTACTATATCGATAAAAATTCCATTTTTATACTTCTCACTATATAAAAATTATATAATTATTCTCTATGTCTTCATATATAAAAATCTCATTTTTATTTCACCATTTCAACTATATAAAGATTCAGACTTTTCTAATATAAAAATCCGACCTTTTCTATTTGATTAACTATATAAAAATCCGACTTTTTCTATTCGATTAACTATATAAAAATCCGACCTTTTCTATTAGATTAACAAATTAAAAATCCGACCTTTTCTATTTGATTAACTATATAAAAATCTGACCTTTTCTATTATATAACTATATAAAAATCTGACCTTTTGTATTCGATTAACTATATAAAAATCGGACCTTTTCTATTATATAACTATATAAAAATCTTATCTTGTCGCTTCTAAAAATATAATCTTTCTATTTTATTCAAATGAATAAAAATCAGATTTCTATTTTTATATGATTCATGTTCTTCATATTTTTAAATCGGATATAAATAAATAAAACAATGCCATTTTCAATTTAAAACTAAATTAAATAACTAACTAATTTAATTAAGTTTAAAGTTTACATGAATTAAGCTTGCTGGTTTTTTTTTTCTTTTCATCCTTTACTATTCCTCTTCCATTCGTACGCTCTGACCATTGATCAGGAGCGCCACCAACCACCATGACCGGACTCCGATCTACCATCAGCCTCTACCGCACCACGACGGCGACTGCCCAGGAGCAGAGGCGCTCGACTGGGTGGTGGGGCATCGGTTCCTACTTCCGAGCTTAACTCCGATGGCTTCAAATGGGAAGTGGAGGCATGCGACGCTGGTTTGGAGGGGGGTGCAAGAGGTGGTGGTCGGGTGTGGATCTCATTTCTCTCGATGGGGGCTATGGTTAATTCAGAAGAAGAGAGAGTGGCGAGGAGAGAGAATCGAAGAGGAGGATCGGTGGAAGAGGGGGGAGACGCAGTGGCTCCGGCGGCGGCCACCCTAGGCGGCGCGGCGATGAACATCGACGGGGGGGAGGGGGGCTCCGTTTTTTTCTTTCACTCTTTTTATTTATTTATTTTGAAAAATGAGTGAATGGGGGGCCTGAATGAGAAAATATAGAGAGAGGAATATATTTTTTTATTTAATTCAAAAAGGTACCTTATTATTTTGAACTCGTAACTGAACCCAACGACTGTCGTCCATAGCTAATTACCCCCATTCCGAACACAATGAGATATGTATCGCAGACTGATTCGACTGTTTCGATCAGTTTTCGTCAAAATCAAAATATAACTCTATATATTGAATTTGAACGCACATTTCAATTTACCGGGGCCACATACAGACTTTAAAAATTCTCGAAAAATATTTTCTAGCTTCGTATTGACGATACGGTCCTAACAAAACTAATTTCGTCAAATTCCGAGACCGTTCGAAAAATAGCCATTTTCCAGTCGATTAAAATCAACTGAAACTGTCAAAACACGTTTTCCTTTGTCACGCTCGCATATTGATTCGAAAAATTACGAATTTTGAAACCTAGCTATAACTTGACATCACGGATCCAACAAAAGTGGTTTCGTCGAAAACCGAGGTCGTTTGCAAAATTTCCATTTTTAAGGGCCTGAAATCCATAGCGACTTTTCTGAATTGTAAACTGGGCATATCACTTACTTCCCGCTATGAAATTTTGATTTTTCGGATTTGATGGAAAGATATTCTCAATTAGATTCAAATATTTTTGGTTTCACTAAAATCCAGTTTATTTGCACCCGGTACATTCATTTGAACTTTGAAATCGAATTATCGAACTACTGCGCCATTTTCAATTCCTTTTATATATATAAATAAATATTTATATTCTAACGACGACTTATATAAATATATACGTTCTAATTCTATTCAAAATAAATTTCTCGTCGATATTATTTAAAATATTTCATTTTAAATATTCAAAATTCAATAAAATTGCCAAAATAAAATTTTAAATTGGCTCGGATTTCCGGGTTATTACAATCTCCCCCACTTAAAACTTTTCATCCCCGGAAAGGAACAAAGTCGAAAGTTATTTAATAAATCAACTCAACTTTCATTATTTTCACTACGGCTTAAGTTCTTCAACTTTTCTGTTTCTAAGAACTTTTCAAATTTTTCAAAAATTTGGCTAACACCCTAAATTTTCGATTTTTTTTGCCATAACCTCCCCTGCACCGGGAACTTGGGGATATTTCATATAGCCTCCCATGGCCTTCTTCAATCTAAAAGAAAAAGAAAAAGCCAAGCGGCTAGCCAATCGGCTCATAAAATCACCATCACCCAAAACAAAACAATAAATTATGGTAAACATGTAACTATTTGTCAGGAAAACAATTTTGTTCTTCTTCTCTAGCCTCTTTGCTATGACCTGTTCAATGTAAGTACATGTACATGCATGCAATTGCGACAAATTTTTAATATAGTTCACTATTTGGTCAATTTGGTTAAAGGTTCAACATTTAATTAATCAAACAATAATCAAACAACACAATCAGCAATCAATTTGTTGACTAGCTTTTTAATCACATAACTTTGATACATATCTAAAAAATCAGTTTTTTGATGCCAAATCACAACAATAAGCCCTATCTAATTTTTGTTCTCACACCAGTCTAATGGAAATATTTAGACATCACACTTTCGAAACCCGAATATAAATGCTGATGATGCTCGAGAGATCATCAGAATCATCTCCAAGCGACTAGAGCGTGATTCTATATCTATCCGGTATATTTGGGACTTCGTATACACGCTAGCTAGGCATATATGCAAAATCTTCATATACTAGATTGTCCAAATTAATTTAATATAAATATTCAAATACGTATAAAACGATTTAAATTTCAAAACAAAACTTGTTTTCATTTTAAAAATATACTCTTCACACTCGTTCTAGGATACTACTGATCCCATCTCTAACGAATCATTCTCATCGGATATTACTAATCCAATTTCTGATGAATTCTTTCGTTTGGTTCTAACGTGTCTTGTTCTCTGAGCTTTGTAAACCAAAGCTCTAATACCAAAATGAAACAACCTGAAATCCCCCTTACGGGAAATCATGGATTGAGTTAAGGACAAGCCACATCAGAACGCAGACAGAAGAACATTTCATTGCTTATTACAACTATTCCATCAGATTACAAGAATATACAAAGTATAAATCAATATTACACATTATAAAATATCAGAGATTACAATATGAGCTTAACACCCTTCTCTGAGACATACGAGCTTAGAAGTTATATATCGATAGATATTAGTCGCATTGCATGAATTGTCAGTGTGGCATGTTGAGATGCAAATGATCAAGGCTTTTGTTGAAAAGCAGAGTCTTGTGGTTGATGATCAAAGCACGACTTTAAATAGCATAGCTTGTGTATAGCGTTAATTCGCGAGCCTCACACCTCGGTATGAGTCAAAAACGGGATAAGGGATGCGGGGAGGACATGACGTTTCCTTCTAACTGTGGGTGGTATTATGGTATGGCGCCTAGACAGTTATATTTTTTTACCTATATGGATGATGGATAGCGAGGCACCTCGGATATATCGATCATTACAGGGCAGATGGATAGGTCCGATAGGACCGAGAAACGTGTGTTCAGGAATAATTAATCCACTAAAGTATGTTTGGACCGGTCCTGCAGGAACCAAGGGTTGCTCCGCGGTGTGTAATCCTGAGGCACTTTCTAGAGTGTCTCGAATTGGTGAGGAGCCATCCCTGGCTTCGACTCATGACGGGAATCCAATTTCTAATATGACCTTTCGTTTTTAGTTGTAGAACTAGTATGGCGACATGGCATATGGTACCCATGCTATCTATAATTGATGCATTTATATTTGAAGTTGTTTTATACACTTTACACTTATAATAGTATCAAAATGATTTGTTTTAAACATACTAAGCGTGTTTGGCTATTATAAGGGAAAAGTCTATCCTTCGGCTTGTGTTGCATTGTGTGATGGGACCTGAGTCTTATAATAGCTTCATTTTTCCAAAAAGCATTACGCTGTTTGTTTTATGCACTAGTGTTCTTGGGAAAAAAAACCGTTTCGTGTTACATGGCATGGTCCCTTGATTTACTCTATTTTTTAAGTAAATATTTAATAACTGTTTTAGTTCTTGCACCAGTCCCATGACTGACCTGGAGTTTATTGTTTTAATCTAAACTCTTGGTGCCTATATTTTCCACACGGGTAGCTAATAGTTTTATTTTTGCAGATTATTTCTTTTCCCAGGATCCTGGATTTACAGCAGGAGCTATATTCAGAAAGCTTTGTATCTGTGTATCACTTCCAGTTGTGTTATGTATTATTTTTCCGCTGCTTTGTAATTTAAATCTTTGATATTTTTCTGATGAATATTATTTTTTCATACTTTGGAATATTCTTGTACTCTGATGTATATTGTTGTAATAGCAATGAAATGTTTTATCGTTTGTATTGTGATTTGTTGTGTTTTGTCGTGTTTTCAACTCAATCCGGGCTTTCCCGAAAGGGGAGTTTGGGTGGTTTCATCGATGGATGCCTATGGTTGATTTAATGGTTGACGTGAATTATATTATCGTTGTTTTAATATATTCAACTAAAATTATAGACTGTTATGAAATATGATAATGATTTATGATGCAGGGAAAAACATATTGGAGTGATCCAACCGGATTCCTCAATATATTTTGTGTATTGTTTGTTTTCATGTTAATATATATGGACTGATTGAACACCCATGATATGAAAAACCTGTTTGGATGTTGATGTTGAATTCAAATTCAACATCAACATTTGTGATTTAAATCAATATATGGTATTGATTGAGGGATTGGCAACAAATGACTTGAAATCCACTTTTTTGTTAAAATGTTAATTTGTCGTTAGGTGAATTGACGAAGTTATTTGTAATTTTTTTTAACTGAAGCGAGTTTTTTAATTTATATTTCATATGTTATAATGAAGTTATAAAAATAAATCAATATTATTAGATTAATTATAGGAAGGAGTGTTAAATGGATTTTATTATTGTAAAATCCAAATCCTAGTTTTTATAATATAGTGTAAATCGATTTGGTAGGGTATTAATAAAGGGATTTTCATAATCCAAGTTATAAATGGAATGGTATGACGAGATTTGAAGAAATGTATTCAACCAACGAGATAGCTAAAATGATTATATTTAATCGAGACTTTCAAATAAAGGTATGGTCTATAAAAACTGTATTGTTATAATAAATAAGATAGAGTTGATATGGTTTGGTTTTTAAGTTACGAACTATTATCTATTCTAAGATAAGAACATTGTTGATCATGGTCTGAGAGGTAAATAAATGCCCCGACATGAACGACTTCACTATTATCGAGGAATGATATTAGCTTGTAATAAGTAAAGGATGTTAAGATTAGTTTATTATTCCGTATGAATAGTAATGTAACATTTGCTGCGAGAATTTGAAATAGAAATAATCTTGTTTATTTTTAAGGTAAGTCATTTTAAGACGACCCCAAACCCCGTACTGACGGTGGCAAGGGTAATCTTTGGAATATAACACATAAACAGATAATAGCAGAACAGAATTAAATAAATACACAAGATAAAGAACAAATAACACACTGGATAAATGTAATCATCAGAGTTACACAGTATACAGGATCATACTTAGTACAAATATAGTTAAGCTATACATAAATGTCTACAGCGGAAAATAAACAAAATATGTACAAAAGGAGCTGAACAACATAAAAAAAGATAAATGACAGAATCCATCTTCAGCTCCAGCTAACTAGAAAAGCCAGCTAAAAACCTGAACGCAAGGCTGCCCGTGTAGAAAAAGGGGCACCCGAGTTTGCAAGTGAAACAAACTACGAGTTAGTCATGGGACTGGTATGAGAAATCTACTTATCACATTATACAATTGGCTGATTACAGGACCATGCCACTTTCGTGGAACGGGTTTACTCCATTGGATTGCCAGTGCTTTAAAATAAATCATTCTTTTAAACATCATAATGCTTTTTATAAAAATGAAGCCATTATAAGACTCAGTTCCCATCACATAATGCAATGCAAACCGAAGGAT
The DNA here is from genome assembly GCA_030737875.1 of Allium sativum. Lineage (NCBI taxonomy): Eukaryota > Viridiplantae > Streptophyta > Magnoliopsida > Asparagales > Amaryllidaceae > Allium > Allium sativum. The sequence goes on along the minus strand of CM060923.1, from coordinate 531,603,744 downwards.
AGAGTTTTACCTTATAATGGCCAAAATATGCTTGATACAAATAAAACAAAAGCGTTTGATATTATTACTAGTGTTTATAGGTTTCGAAAACAATTTCAATCATAAGTATCAATCATAGACGTCATGGGTACCATATATCATGTCGCCATATATATATATATATATATATATATATATATATATATATACACACAATCAAAACCGCACGGTGTCGTATTTGGAAATTGGATTTCCGTCATGAACCAAGGCAAAAGATAGTCCTTACCGACTTCGAGACAATCAAGCCCATGTCTCAGGAACAACCACAACTGCCCCTTGGATCGTCTAGGTCGGTCCACCAGTGTGGATTATTATGCTTGAATACTACGTTTCCCCGCCCATTGGGGCGTAAATGAGCCAACGAATGACTCCATCGGTCCCGGATCGACCGATATAACCGAGGCGCCTCGCAATAGCAACAACCACATAGGCGAAAATAATATAAATGTCAGCCAGTTTAAGCACCGACACCACCTCTAACTAAAAAGAAACGCATGTCCTCCCTGAGGTCCTCTCCAGTTTCTGGTTCATACCGGGGTGTGAGGTTCGCAAATTCACGTTATACACAAAGCTATGCCACACAGGCGGTGCTTTGATCATCACCACAAGACTTTGCTTTTCAACAGAAGCCTTGATCATTTGCCACTTAGTCATGCCACAATAGCAATTCATGCCATGCGACTGATGTCCATCGATATACAACCTCTGAGCTTGTGCGTCTCAGAGAAGGGCGTTAAGCAAAAGAATAAATTCTCCGCCGCCAAACAGATGTATATTTAATAGAGATCAATCAACACAGAATAAAATCCAATGTCAGACACATAGTCCATTTACAAGTTCGTTCCGGGTGTGAACGAAACCGGAGGCACTATATACCTCACATACCCATCGATCTCCACGTACGTCTGGACGATCACCACTCATTATCCATATTTCGGGATGCCTCCTAATTAGGACATCAGTTACCATCCAAGCGAGGTGAAGATTTCCGGTCTTCAACCACCGTCTTCAACTTCGATTTCTTATCGTCGATTTAGTTATTCAGAATGGGATAAACCCGGTCTTTCTGAGCAACTCGCGTATATAATAAACAAGTGCTATACAAACACAACATACACAACATTTCAATTCATTAGTCACTAACCATAAATCAGTAAGAAAACGATTTCCCAAATATTAACCCCGAAGGCCGAAACCAACATCAGATCAAAACCCAGGAAACCATTCGACTTAGCCAACCTTCAGTTAGTTTCCAAATTTCACATCCATATCGTTTATAATATTTTATAACGATTTATCGCTATTTTTATTTATTTTAAAATAGCCAATTTATTCAAACGACGCTTCGGGCCATAACGCGGCCGTGGCGCTATTTTTCTTCAGATTTGATTTACACATATCTGAAAATCTAACCGTTGGATCTCCACTAAATTTATATCATTAGAATGATCTTTTCAAAACAAATCCAACGGTTTCAGTTTTGTGAAAATCTGACGGTCGGATCTCCCGGTATAATCGTTTGAAGTTTCGATTTCAAAATACGAACTGCAGCGTCGTTATTCGATTTAATTTAATTATATATATATATAATCGATTCTGGCGCTATTCCTCTTCAGATTTGAATTAAACATTCCAGACATTCCAACCGTTGGATCTTTACAAAGTTGGTGTCGTTGGAAAGATATTTCCAAAGCGAACCCAACGATTTTGGTTTCGGGAAAATCCGATGGTCGGATCTCCTGCACTAATTGTTTGAAATCACCTTTTCAAAACACGAACTGCAGCTTCGTTATTCGATATATTTCAATTCTATATATATATATATATATATATTATATATATATATATATATATATATATCAATTCTTCGATTTCAAAACTATATTCTTTTCATACATTTGATAAAAGTGATATTTTTATCCAACCGACAATTATTTCAACACTTCGCTATTTTTAACTATTCATGTATATAGAAAAAATGTGATTTTTATTGTACAACAATTTATTTCAAAACATGATTATTTTATATAGTTCATATAGATGATAAAAATATGATTTTTATTATAAAACATTTTATTTCTAAACACGACTATTTTATATAGTCTATATAGATGATAAAAATATGATTTTTATTATAAAACAATTTACTTTAAAACACGAATACCATTTAAAACATGAATTTCTATTCAACGATTGAATTTCTACTCAACACATGAATATAGTTTCAACACATGAAAATAATTCTAACACATGAATATTATTCAAAATTTCGGCAACATAACGGCAGGGTAGTTAAAACCGGGGTCGTCCCTAGTACGGCTCCTCGCTCTACCTTAAAGCCTCGCAGCTTTTGACAATGGGGATTCGTGCATCTAGTTAACACGCAGGCGGCATGTATATTTTTTTCATTTCCACAAACTAATCCTACGTGGTTTCAACCAAATATTTCTCAACCACAATCAATCAATTTCAACCACAAACAATTCTAATCAACCATCCGTAATCAACCAATTTTCACACCAATCACAATCAATAAATATCGTCCATGGTTTGTGGACGAGGGGCATATATTTGTGTGTATATATATATATATATACATAAGCATTTCACTTCCATTTCAACACATATATAATTTTTACAACGCATATATAACTTATATATCGAACGTACAACTTATACAATGCTTATACTAGAGGTGTACAACGCTTATATAACCCATACATCGACTATATAATTTATACATCGTTGTTTTCCATATCGTTTATAATTTAGAAATCTCACATTGGGTTCCACTCCACCAAACATAACAGAAGGCTCAGAAAAATATGCGGTCTCTTCTAAAATGTAGATGACGTCCTCACAGTCACGATGTTTCCTGTTTCATCGAATTTCGTCAATACACGATAAAGATATGATTTTTCAAAGTTTTGTCACACTTAAAAGTGTTAACTTCAGTTTAAATATAATAAAGGTCGCACCTTTCACTGTGGTTCGAACTAGGGCTCGGATTTTTCAGAAAATCCGTGAAGTGTTGCTTTGATTAGGAGGTGCGATGTAAAAGAGGGGAGAGAGGCGCCTCCGCGCATGGGTGAGGCGTCAGATCCGATCGCCTGTCGGAGGAGAACGACGGTGGCGAAGTCGTCGACTTCGTGGGCTCGATTCAGGCGATACGATGGACTAGGGGGTGCGAGGGTTGGTCGGATTTGAAGAGGGAGGAGAGGGCTTTCGAATGTGGCTGGTGGCAGGCGGTGGTTCGACATGGCGCTGCCGGAAAAGAGGAAAGAAGGGGGGCGTCGTTCGCTTTATCGGGGGGAGAGAATATCGGGGGGGGGGGGGGGGGGGGGTTTCTAATGTGGACCAATCCCTTTTTTTTATAAAGTTTTAAAAATCAGAAAATACCCGTTGCCTCCTACGAACTCCAATCCAAACCCAACGACTATCGTCCCCAGCGTTTTACCCCCATTCCGAACACAATGGGATATGTTTCGTAGGCCCATTCGACGGTTTCAGTCAGTTTTCCTTCAAATTAAAATATAAAACATCCAATATTTAATTTTAACGTACATTTCAGTTTGCTAGGACCACAAACTGATTTTAAAAATTCCTGAAAAATAAATCTAGCTATGTTTTGACGATACGGTCCCAACAAAACTAGTTTCATCTAATTCTGAGATCGTTTGAAAAATGGCCCATTTCTGGTCGATCCAATTTAATAGAAATCGACCAAACACATTTTCCTTTGCCATGCTCACATACTAACTTCAAAAATTATGAAATTTGAAACTTAGCAATAGTTTAACATCCCAGATCCAAAAAAAGTGGTTTCGTCGAATTTCGTGGTCGTTTGCAAAATGGCCATTTTCCACGGGCTATATAAATTCCATAGCGACCTTTCTGAAAATTCATTTAGCCATAACTTTTGCTTCCCGCTATGAAACTTCGATTTTTCAGATTCGTTAGAAAGATATTCACTAACAGATTTAAATATTTTTGGTTTCACTCAAATCCGTTTTGTTTTGCACCCGGTACAGTCAGTCAAAGTTTGAATTCAAATTTTGAAACCGCCGCGCCATTTCAGGCCTTGTTTATAATTAGAATTAGTTATATTCGTTTTCAAATGTCGATTCAAACTTACTTTTCATCGTTATTATTCAAAATATTTATTTTAAATATTTAAAATCCACTATTTTAGCCAATTTAAAAATTTTAAATTGGTTCAGATTTTCCGGGTCGTTACACATTTGACACTATTAGCCTATATAAGAATCGGTAATTGATTTTATACCATTAAATTAGAATGTATATCGAGATCACCAAATTTAATGAATATTAAGGCATTATTAAGAATGTAAGGCAATATGTCTAAATAAAGGAAATGGAAGAGTTACGGAAATGTGATAATACTTCCAAGTGAAGAAAAATGTAGAAAAGATAAGAATATAGTTTATCGAGTTAAGTAAATGAAGTCGATTTGAAATCGATGAAATGGTTTTAGGGGTTCGATAAAAATGGTTTTAATGAATGATTATTAATACAAAAGACATGAGCTGCCAATACGCTTGATCGCATTGTTTTGATATTGATAGTTAAAACACCGACTGTCAATGACATATATTATTGGACCTTTTTGACGTGTTGTTTCGAAGAGACCACGATGGGAAATAGATCCAAAACCACTTCGAATCAACATAGCGCTTGAAACTAATCTGCAAGGATAAAGATGGAGCATTGAAGACCATAGATCTTCAAAAAACGGAAGAATTACTTAAAATCTCTAGCTAATCCCTAGAGATATACTATGGATCTTTCGTGGTTGAAATCTACGGATTGCAAGGACTACTCGCTACTAATCTGTAGGGTGATTCCTATGATGCGATAGGAGGGTGGCTGTAACAACCCGAAAATTCTAACCAATTTAATTTTTTATTATTTTTACAATTTTAATGGATTTTACGAATTTAAAATGATTTATTTTAAATAATAACGACTAAAAATTTATTTTAATCGAAGTTAAAATGTATAAATTTATTTTAATTATAAATAAAGTTTGAAATGGTGCGGTAGTTTGAAAATTCGATTTTAAATTTCAATTGAATGTACAAAATTCAAAATAAATCGGATTTTAGTAAAACCAGAAATATTTGAATCTGTTTATTTATATCTTTCTAACGAATGTGAAAATTGCAGATTCCAAAATATAAATTGAAGTTATGTCCAGTTTAAAATTCAAAATAGTCGTTATGGAATTTATATATTTTTTATATAATATATAGCCCTTAAAAATAGCCATTTTGCAAACAACCTCCGTTTTCGACGAAACCACTTTTGTTGGATCCGTAATATCAAATTATTGCTAGATTCCAATTTTCATAATTTTTGGAGTCAATATGTGAGCGCAGTGAATTAAAACGTGTTTGGTAATTTCAGTTTGAATTTAATCGATGGGAAAATGACCATTTTTCAAACGGTCTCCAAATTCAACGAAATTAATTTTATTAGGATCGTATCATCAAAACATAGCTAGATTAATTTTTCTATAATTTTTGGAGTTATTATGTGGCCCTGGTAAATTAAAATGTACATTTAAATTCAATATATTGATTTATATTTTAATTTAAATAAAAACTGATCGAAATAGTCGAATTTGCTTATAATTTGTTTGGCATTCGTGGCATTAAACAAGTAATTTATGAATTTAATATTAATATAAATATTATATAAGGCCTCAGAACAAGCAAACCCTAGTCTTCATCTTCAACACCCGACGACCTTCATTTTAATGGTGTGGAAGCTCCGAAATTTAATTATTAATACAAAATTGAAGAGATTTTCAAGTTCTTTACTATCATATGGTGATGATGGGTTGTAGTGGACTGAGGTGTTCAATGTTTGCCCCTGAAATGCTGCCATTCGCACTTGGTTTGGGGTCAACAGGGGAGGTCAAGTTCCCTGGCATCGCAGGAGCCGGTGGAGGAGCTGAAGCCGGTCGTCATTAGCACCATCGATCATGGTCCGGCTTGTTCAGGCGGCGTGCGCAAGGGAGGATCGGCAATGAGGAAAAGGGTTCGATTTTGGACCTTGAGCTTATCAACGATCGATGGAAGAGGGTTAGTCCCTTTATTTATTTAGTTAATTATTATTTAATTATCGAATTTTGTAATCAATGTTTAAAAATATATATCTTTTCCATACGAGGTCCAAATCGCGCGAACCGGATCCGTTGCAATCATGGGGACGAGAGCTTTACAATAAGAATGATTGTGCCCAATTTGGAGCTAGTTAGAAATTTAGGCAAATTCACCTAAACTGTACTGAAACTGTCAGTTAAAGAATGACGGAGTCGAAACCAATGGTGAGAACACCTTCTCACTCAAATTATTCTACAGTTATTATATCCTAGGTTGTAGACGGGGCTCAATAGCTCCTAACACTATTTTTTTGTACAAACCATAGTTGATTGTTCATTTGGATTGTGATTAGGATTGTCCTTGATTGAATTGTTGTATATAAAATTATTTATATAAATTATTTATATAAAATTATCACGAAACAAAATTAGAATAATTACTTATTTACAAATCAAGACGGATTGTTTATGTACACCTATTTATCTGATATAGATTGGGACGATAATTTTTACACGTCGCTCAACTGCACAAATAATAATCAGTATTTTTTGTTTGAAAACCCCACACGGGTATTGGGATGATATTTGCCATACACTCATTCCAATAATTAGTGGTATGTCAGTCGATGGGTTGACAGGCTATGATGAGCGTTATTTATTTATTTTAATGCTTAGACAGTTGTAAATTGCACTTTGGATGATGTTTAAATGTAGAATGATTATTTATCATTATTGTTGTTTACCTACAATGTATGAAATCCATATAACTGAGATTATAAGGTAATTGATTGAGTCGCATTCCTATTCAAAAAATAAAGAATATTTTAAAGAAAGGAATATTTTAAAATAATGAATATTTTAAATAATATTCAGTGAATAATCAAAATACGATTTTGATGTCCGATTTTGGATGAACACGAAAATATTGAAATATATGAAGCCGATTTAAGTACTAAATGCTATTTTTAACCCGAACGGGTTATCGATCTAATTTATTTATTTTATAATGAATATCAAAAAGTGAATTCAAAATATGATATTTTGAAAATATTATCATTTTAATATTATAATGATATGGAATATTAAATTTTGATTTCAAAATTGAAATGAAATTGAAATCATTTTAAAATGAATATAAAACGAATATATGATGGAATATTCAATTTTTATTTGAAAATTGAAATGGAATTGATATCATTTTAAAATTAATTATAACGAATATATTAAGGAATATTCGATTTTGATCTGAAAACTAAAATGGAATTGAAATCGTTTTAAAATGAATTTAAAACAAATATATTAAGGAATATTCAATTTTGAATTGAAAATTGAATATTCCCTTAAATTGAAATTGTTTTAAAATGAATTTAAAACGAATATATTATGGAAATTCAATTTTGATTTGAAAATTGAATTGGAATTGAAATCGTTTTAAAATGAATTTAAAATGAATATATTATGGAATATTCAATTTTGATTTAAAAATTGAAATGGAATTTAAATCATTTTAAATTGAATTTAAAACAAATATATTATGGAATATTCAAATTTGATTTGAAAATTGAAATGGAATTGAAATTGTTTTAAAATGTATATATTAAGGAATATTCAATTTTGACTTGAAAACTGAAATGGAACTGAAATCGTTTTAAAATGAATTTATAAAGGAATGTTTAGTTTTGATTTAAAATCGAAATGAAAGTGGAAATCGTTTTTAAAACAAATTTATAAAAGAATTCATAAATTATGTTTTGAATGGAAATCGATGAATATATATATATATATATATATATATATATATATTGGCCTGAATACAATGTGCGTCACAGGGATCGTTTGCGAATTTCGAAAATTGACTTCAACTTAATGTAATTGGTAATCTCTAAAATTGATTCAATTCGTAGCTGTTTTTTATGGAATGGTGGTAAAGCCAAATGTTTAGTTAATTGGCATACGGTATGCTTGCATTTTAATCAAGGAGGTTTGGGATTAATTGATCTTTCTAATTTCAATATGGCTCTTCTTTCTAAATGGTTATGGCGTATAGTTTCTCCGGGCTCATTCATATGGAAAGAGTGGATCCTTTCACTTTATTATTCTGGTAATTTTCATTGGGTTTTACACTATCTTCCTTCCCTCAAAACATCCCCATTCTGGTCTGGAGTAATTTCGGTTATACCTTGTATTAAAAGTTTATTTCATGTTAAGTTGGGTAATGGTGAAGCTTGTTTATTCTGGTATGATAGTTGGCATGGTCAGATCCCTCTTTCTCATGTTTTTCTTTCTCTCTTTTCCTTGATCGCTGATGATTCCTCTTCAGTTGCTAATGTGGTTCATAGTGATCCCTCTCATCTTTGTCCTCCTTGTTTATTTGATGGCCATATCCTTACTAATCTCCTTGATGTCTCCAATATAATTCTTCACTCCGATCTTTATCAATCCCCTGATACGTTTGTTTGGGCTTTATCACCAGAGAAGGGTTTCACTATTGCCTCTATGTATCATTATCTTAATTTTTCTAGTAGATCATTCTCATTTTCGAGAATTTGGAAGATTCATTTCCAACCTAAAGTAGTATTTTTCACTTAGTGCTTGATTCACGGAAAAATTAACTACAAAGAAAGGTTGTTTATATTAAATCTTCTCTTTGATTCAACTTGTTCTTTTTTCTCGTCTCATGAGGAATCTATTAAGCATTTTGTTATTTGAGTGTGACTTCTTATACCCAATTTTAGCTGCAACCATTTCATTTTTGCTTAGTTTCATCTCTAATGCTTCATCTATGTTTGATTACTGGCAGAACAGTCAGTTTAATTCTGCAATTGATTCGTTCATACCAATATATTCCTGGTTTATATGGAATAAGAGGAACGCAGTTGTTTTTAGCAGACCATTGAAGCCTTTTCATGGAATATGCAGATTGATAATTTACTACTTTCAATTGTGGACAGGTCAATCAACCTCTTCTCGTTTCAGGCTTGCTCTACAGTCAACACCAGTCCCGCTGAATTTGTTGGCTCTAACCATGGTGATTCCAGTCCTGATCTTCATTAAGATGGTTCTTAAATTTGTCTGCTTATTTTAGTTGTGTATTCCATGGGTATTTCTTTCAGCTTATTTATGTATATATATGATACAATGTCGCTATGTTTTTGTTTTGCTGTACTGATGCCTACCTTCGGGTATTTATGCAGATGATGAACCACTATTTTTCAGACTTTGGGCCACCATTTAGGCTTGTCAATTGGATTATATTATATAATTAATATATATATGCTTAATCGGCTATGTAGTCTCGCGCTACACATATGTCCTACTAAAAAAAATTGATGTAACGGGAGATTCGACTGACAGATTCTCCTAAAACTGGAACTGTTAGGTTTGTATCGAAAAGAGCTTTCAAATAAACATAATAGATTTGAAATCTAACAGTTAGATTTTGAGATATGTCCAAATCAATTTTAGAAAAGGTTGCCATGAATGCAGTTCGGTCGTTATTGGAAACTGACAATAACAGCCTTATTGAAAATTTGGAAAAATTATGTAAAATAATAATAAATGATTTGGAAAGATTTTGGATGAAAAATTTCAGTTTTGAAAAGATAAAAATATATTTTTATCGAAATGAAATAGTTAATAACTAGAATAATAATCCAATTATGTTTAGAAATAAATAAATTAGATTTGAAAATGGTTTTAAAATAACTAGAATTTTCCTACTTTTAAATTGGAATGGATTTTGAAACACCCCACCTCCGTTAAGGTCACTCACAAAGGGAGTGCCTTAACTTTGGTGGAGTTTTATAAGTAAAAGCCACAGATAAACTCAAGACAGATATAAATACACATATTTTAAATAGCGGAAACCAAACAGACTTTTATTTCATCAATACGTGTTCAAACAAAACATTTCCATAATTGTCTCAAAATACTTCCATCATTACAACCTCATTGCTGTCTTGATTACTAAAGAAGCATAAAACATAAGTAAAAGTAACAAAAGTCCCCATAGTGATATCCAAAGCCATAATCCGAGCAAAAGAGATCCAAATCATACATCTACAGTCTTGGAGCTTGTAAAGAGTCTGACTGAGCTGAGTTGTTTCCTCTATGTGGACCTGGGGGGGTGGGGGTGGGAACAAAGAAAAGAAGATGAAAAGAAAATAGAGTCAGACATAAAGCTTAAGTAAATCTAGTAACTCTTCAGTATGTGAATAAGAAAAGGGCATGATAGATATAAACTGAAAACAGGAAAGTGTCACAAGCTAACGAAGTGTCGTTTAGAATCGAATGTGCTATCGCACCCACACTATATTTCTGTACCTACTTGAGCTTATTCTAACTGGCACCCCATGCTGAGGGTGAAGTGATCCCAATTTTTATTTAAAGATCGGCTCCTACTCGCTTAAACACGTGTCATACGGCCCCCAAGAATTGTAGATACCTATGCTGGTCCCACCATGGGGTGTATCAAGACCCATGGTGGCGGCCCCGACACAACTCCAGAAGGCATAGGTTATACTACTGGTGCCCCCAGTGCCCTGTTTGTCTGCTCCGGAGTGTGTGCACGTCTGCACCCCGTTAGAACCTACACTGTTGCACCCACCGCCGTCGCTTTGATCGCTTACAATCAGCCCAGTAATCATGCCCCACCCTGCCTAGTTTCAGGGTACCATGTTACTTGACTTGGGTTACTACTGAAACGGGCCCTCGTTACCAGGGTTTTCTAGTCAAACATGTTAAGTGGTTAAGTGTCTGTATTTACCTAACCACCATCCATCAATTCTTGTTAACATGTTGAATTTGGTTAAGTGCTTATAGTTGACTTAACCCTACCATCTGTCCTTAGCCTCTTAGAGCACCTGACCACTCACATTAGACAGGTATTGCTACGGTTACTGGATGTGTCGGTCGGTTCCGGGCAGGTTTACACCATAGCTCAGTCTAACCTCGTGTCCTTATTGGGCTCAATGCTTAACCACCCACATTAGATAGGTATTGTTGTGACTACTGGACAGCCAGGCGGCTCTGGGCAGGTTTACATCACAACTCAATCCAACCTCGGGTTAAGCATATCGTGTTTTCTAAATTTACATATTTTATTACTTCTCAATTATATATGTAAATTTCATGTTCTTTATTCTTGGGTATAACAATTCATACCGCTAGAATGTCATTGCCGTAGGCATGTGCTAACCATGCCAACTTATATTTTTAATGTTTTACACCCAATGTTATTACCCCCGTTTGTACGTTCGCAACATTATAACAAGTGTTGGGCTTGACACAATTCAGCCCAACATGAGAAAAAGGGGAAACCAAGAACATGTAATATTTCACATAAAGGTGTGTGGCGCATGAACTTGCAATTTAGCGATTCAACATAAATTATGGGTCATGTGAACTTGCATTCTAATAAAAGTATAACTAAGTAGGTGACATATGAAATGGCATAGTTTAGGCTTATACAAACTTGTGTTTAAACATGTTTAACTTAGCATAATGTCAACCACAAAACTAGCATGTTGTATATTCACCAAAGAGTACAATTTTAACATCTAATCATATAGCCTATTTCAACATGAACTTGCATAGTTTATGAAACCCAAACGATACTTAACATAGATCCAATTATACTTGCAAATAAACATAAGAATGTGTTTATAGATTTTGGATCATGTAGGCATAAAAGGTCTCAAATCTAGAACATGTTTACATAAACTCTAACTTAGACTAAGGGGATGTATATAGTCCATGCCATAGACATAAACATAAAGGGATCAAATTTTAGTTTTTTCAACAAACTTGCAAGTGCCATTGTTATCATATACAATTGTTCAATAGACTTGCATCAATCAATTTAGGCCACAAATATCAATACACAAGACAGAATCATTACAATACACAGAATTTATATCATAATCATATAATAACACAATTCTATTTTCATTTACATCGAATCACATCATAGTTTTTATTCATATTCTGAAAGGCCGCTATACTTACAACGAATGCAGAATCTTGAATTCTGGATTCTGAATTCTGAAATTGAGATGCGCTCCTTTGGGTAGATTAACGTTGCGTTGATTAATTTTTATCTTCTTCTTAATTTGATTCGTCTTTAAGCTTTTCTCTCTTGATGGCTATGCTCAATTCCTTCCTGGCAGCATGACGATTCCCATCTTATTTTTTTGTGTGAATTTTTAGTTGAGACTTAGGGTGTATTTATAGATTTTTAAATTGTTTTGAGCCGTCAGATGAAGACAGGAGAATCTAGACCATACAAAGTTCAAAGAGCCAATCAAGAGGTGACATGTCAGCCTTAGTGACACACCGAGCCACGGAAATTCGAGCCAGAGCCAGACCTAGCCGGCCAGGTCGACTAGGTAGGTCGACTGGAAGGTCAACACTATGGTCGACCTGGGGTGGCCAAGTCGACACCATGGTCGACCCTATGGTCGACCTGGTCTCTAGGCGGGAATTTTACCGCCCAGCCCAGTTTGAACCGGTTTTTTCGAATTTCGAATTTTAAACTGAGCTATTTGAATTTTAAATTTTATTCTGAAACTTCTGAAGGTCATAACTCCTTCATACAGAGTCCGATTCGCGCAAACTCGGACTCTATCTCAAGCAGAATTCCTAGACAACCGCAATGGCGTAACCCATTTCCCTTAATTCTTTCATTTAGAATTAATTACACTTTAATTTGTGAAGCTTAATGTTATAGAACTCATGGGGTGTTACATTCTCCCCCCTCCCCCCCCCCCCCCTTAAAAGGATTTCATCCCCGAAATCTTCAAGTTAGGAAGAATGTATATCCTACCATCCAACAATCCATCTACTCAACCAACAAACATAGGCATCCACTTTCCTTAAGAATTCTAATGCTTCGTGATCATATGCATAGTGTGTGTACATGTCCTTATCTAATGCAGAAATCAGGCAGTCTACTGATTCAGTTGACCTCCTTAATGCGAATCATGTAAGTGTCATGAATCCATGATGTATGCAAATTTTTCCTACTCATAATTCTATATGAGTGCACAACTATTCATACAAATGCGACGACCATATGACAGCATATCAAGTTTCAACCATATACAAATGAGAATACATGTATGCATATGCAATATGAAGTGACTGAGCCGATCTATAACCTAGGGTGTGTGTGTATATGCATCCATGAGCAACCACTAGCAATCACTAGCAACCATTTGCAACCATCATCCATAACATGTTTTCAAATAAATGTTTGTATCCATTTGTTTTCTACCTAAGGATTTAAGAAAAGGACCGAGGAGATATACCTAAAAAGATAGATAAAGCATAACTTAAGGAAAAAGGGAGAGATCAAAGATGTACCCTCAAAAAGGAGAGGGTAGGCAGCGCGTATTCTGTCCTCAGTTTCCCAAGTCATGTCTTCCTCGGCGTCGCCCCACTGAACTTTAACGAGTTTGACTTCGCGGTCGCGTAGCTTTTTCACTTCAGTTCCTAAGATGCGGGTTGGAACCCTCCTCGCAGTCGCCTCACGTACCACTTCGGCTTCTTCTAGAATGCTAGGTTCCACCACTTCCACAGACTCATGCAAACACTTCCGGAGGTGAGAAACATGAAAGACGTTGTGAACTCCGGCCAGTCTCTCGGGTAGCTCTAATCTATAGGCCATCTTCCCAACCTTCTCGATGATAGGAAACGGTCCTACAAATCTTGGTGCTAGCTTTCCTGTGGACCCAAAGCGAACGACGTTCCTTAAAGGGGATACCCTAAGGAAAACCCTATCCCCAACCTCAAACTCAAGGTCGGTCCTTCTTTTGTCGGCGTAGGATTTTTGTCTGTCTTGGGCTGTCTTCATACTTTTCTGTATCAAGTTCACTTTCTCTGAAGTCTCTCGAATCATGTCTGGCCCAAGTATAAGCTTATCTGTAGACTCCCACCAACAAGTTGGTGATTTGCATGGTCTTCCATAAAAGGCTTCGAAGGGTTCCATGCCTATGGTAGCTTGGTAGCTGTTGTTGTAGGCAAATTCCACTAAAGGAAGGTGATCCTCCTAAGTCCCTCCAAAGTCAAGAACGCAAAGTCTCAAAAGATCCTCTAATAAGCTTTCGGTAAAAACCGGCTTTCCCAAGAAAGCTTTGAACTTCGGTTGCATTTCTTGGTGTCTTCCAATCTTGCACTGGCACCACTTTTGTGGGCTCCACTGCTAACCCCTCTTTGGACACTATATGCCCCAGAAATCTTACCTCCTTTCTCCAAAAGTGGCACTTGGAGAATTTGGCTTTTAGCTGATGTGTACGGAGAGTTTCCATGATTTCTTTCAAATGCTGAGCATGCTCTTCCTCATTCTTTGAAAATATTAAGATATCATCCACGAAGACAACCACAAATTTGTTGAGGAATTCTCTGAACACCCTGCTCATTAGGTCTACGAAATAAGCGGGTGCGTTTGTCAAGCCAAAAGGCATGACAAGCCACTCGAAGAAACTGTCTGGGGTTCTGAACACCGTTTTATCAATGCTATCTTCAGCTACTCTTAGCTGATGGAACCCAGTTGCAAGATCAAGATGGGAGAAGACCGTCGTACCTACAAGCTGATCAAACAAATCGTTGATTCGGGGAAGAGGGTGCCTATTTTTCTTGGTCAATTTGTTTAACTCCCTATAGTCAACGCAAAGGCGAAGCGAACCGTCCGCTTTGGTTGCGAACACCACTGGAGCACCCCATTCCGAAATGCTCCATCTAATGAATCCCTTTTCGAGAAGTTCTTTAACCTGCTTACTGAGCTCCTTTCTCTCCTTTGGAGCCATGTGTCTGACAGGTAAAGCTACAGGCTTTGCATTATCCACAAGATATATGCGGAAGTCTATTTCCCGCCTCGGAGGTAAGCCTTTCACCACCTCAAAGACATCTGGATATTCCCGGACTACTCTAAATGATTGCAAATTCTCATCAGAAGCATCAAGCGACTCTAGATAACTAAGCATAACATCATTCAAGGGATTACAAGAAATTTCTAGAGTGTTACCAAGCCGAGTCAAGAGTCTAACTACTCTTTTCTCACAATCAAGGATGGCACCATTACTGGATAACCAGTCCATGCCTAAGATCAAACCATATCCTGAGAAGCCCAAAACAAAGGCACTACAACTAAACTTAACGCTGAGAATAGAGATTTTCAAACCCAAACAAACCATTGACAAGTAAGCGGAGCCCCCAATTGGATTTGAAACTACTAAGGGATCTTCTACCATACTAGTGTCTAGATGCAGAGATTCTACTAAGGAAGATGAAATAAAAGAGTGTGATGCGCCAGAGTCAAAAAGTGTGCGAACTGGGTGATCATAAAGATAGACTACACTTTCTACAGAATTATTACTACCTTGTTCCTGCTGAGGTGCCACTAGCGCATGAACCTGACCCCCTGAAGTAGATACAGCTTTCTGTCCCTGCCCATTCTTCTTTGGGCAGTCCTTAGCTTAGTGCCCAGTCTCTCCACAATGGAAGCAACCACCCATCTTCGCCTTCCTTTTTCGGCAGTCTTTTGATATATGTCCCACAATGCCACAAAAATTGCACCTTCTCCTCTCACGGGGCTTATTGTTCTTCCCTCCTTTCTTGAATTCTATTTTATTTGCTTGTAGACCCTCTTTCTTCTCTTCCACCTTAGTTTCTTTTTTGCCGTGGTCTTCCCCGTGTAGCAACGCCATGTCCCCCAAGCTTTCATAAGTCGCTCCCATGGATACATGGGTCATAGCAAGGCTATGTAGAGGCTCATTCAAACCTTTGACGAAGCGAAGCGCCTTCTTGTGTTGGGTGTTTACTAAGTCCAGCCCAAATCTGGCCAGCTGATTAAACTGATTAACATACTCCCTGATTTTCATACTTCCCTGTTTCAGAGTTAGAAACTTCTCCATTTGCAGGCTTCTTTCAGCTTGGGAGAGGAATATCATCTCAAACCTTGTCCTAAAGTCTTCTCATGTTTCCACCACCCTCTGAGCATTGGTAATTTCCCACTAATAGGAAGCTTCAGCTTTAAGCAACCATACTGCTAGCTATATCTTTTGCCTGTCATCAACTCCGAAGATGACAAACAGATCCTCAGTCTCCTTTACCCAGTTTCTTGCTCCTACAAAGGATTTTGTCTCATAAATGTCTTTTCCACCCATAGCCTTGATGTCTCTACATCTTTTTGCGAAGGCATTTCCACAAGGAGGTGGAGGAGGAGAAGGAACCGCGACCACTGGAGGAGGGATGTCTGCTGGGCCTGCGCCATTGGCCCTTGCTTCTAAGTACCTCCTAAGCCAACCGGGTATCGGCACTCCTTCCGGGAGGTTAAAGTCTCCAGACATGCTGAAACAGAAAGGAAAAATTCATAACGAAGGATAGAGAGAGAGATTGGGCACATGGCTTTGGGGGATTTTCTCTTTTTTTAAATATAACACTTTTTCTTGAAATATCCTTCTTTAAACTTTCTTTTTGAAAACAATTTCAAAAACTTTTATCTTATCTGGTAAACCTATGCTCTGATACCAAGTGAAACACCGCACCTCCGTTAAGGTCACTCACAAAGGGAGTGCCTTAACTTTGGTGGAGGTTTATAAGTAAAAGCCACAGATAAACTCAAGAAAAATATAAATACACATATTTTAAACAGCGGAAACCAAACAGACTTTTATTTCATCAATACGTGTTCAAACAGAACATTTCCATAATTGTCTCAAAATACTTCCATCATTACAACCTCATTACTGTCTTAATTATTAAAGAAGCATAAAACATAAATAAAAGTAACAAAAGTCCCCATAGTGATATCCAAAGCCATAATCCGAGCAAAAGAGATCCAAATCATACATCTATGGTCTTGGAGCTTATAAAGAGTCTGACTGAGCTGAGTTGTTTCCTCCCTGTGGACCTGGGGAGAGGGAAACGAAAGAAAAGAAGACGAAAAGAAAATAGAGTTAGACATAAAGCCTGAGTAAATCTAGTAACTCTTCAGTATGTGAATAAGAAAAGGGCATGATAGATATAAACTGAAAACAGGAAAGTGTTACAAGCTAAGGAAGTATCGTTTAGAATCGAATGTGCTATCGCACCCACACTATATCTCTGCACCTACTTGAGCTTATGCTAACTGGCACCCCATGCTGAGGGTGAAGGGATCCCCATTTTTATTTAAAGATCGGCTCCTACTCGCGTAAACATGTGTCATACGGTCCCCAAGAATTGTAGATACCTATGCTGGTCCCACCATGGGGTGTATCAAGAACCAAGGTGGCAGCCCCGACACAACTCTAGAAGGCATAGGTTATACTACTGGTGCCCCCAGTGCCCTGTTTGTCTGCTCCGGAGTGTGTGCACGCCCGTTCCCGTTAGAACCTACACTGTTGCACCCACCGCCATCGCTTTGACCGCTTACAATCAGCCCAGCAATCGTACCCCACCCTGCCTAGTTTCAAGGTACCATGATACCTAACTTGGGTTACTGCTGAAACGGGTCCCTCGTTACCAGGGTTTTCTAGTCAAACATGTTAAGTGGTTAAGTGTCTGTATTTACCTAACCCCCACCCATCAATTCTTGTTAACATGTTGAATTTGGTTAAGTGCTAATAGTTGATTTAACCCTACCATCTGTCCTTAGCCTCTTAGAGCACCTGACCACTCACATTAGATAGGTATTGCTATGGTTACTGGATGTGCCGGTCGGTTCCGGGCAGGTTTACCACATAGCTCAGTCTAACCTCGGGTCCTTATTGGGCTCAATGCTTAACAACCCACATTGGATAGGTATTGTTGTGACTACTGGACAGCCAGGAGGGTCCGGGCAAGTTTACATCACAACTCAATCCAACCTCGGGTTAAGCATATCGTGTTTTCTAAATTTACATATTTTATTACTTCTCAATTATATATGTAAATTTCATGTTCTTTATTCTTGGTTATAACAATTAATACCACTAGAATGTCATTGCCGTTGGCATGTGCCAACCATGCCAACTTATATTTTTAATGTTTTACACCCAACGTTATTACCCCTGTTTGTATGTTCGCAACATTATAACAAGTGTTGGGCTTGACACAATTCAGCCCAACGTGAGAAAAAGGGGAAACCAAGAACATGTAATATTTCACATAAAGGTGTATGGCGCAAGAACTTGCAATTTCGCGATTCAACATAAATTATGGGTCATGTGAACTTGCATTCAAATCAAAGTATAACTAAGTAGGTGACATATGAAATGGCATAGTTTAGGCTTATACAAACTTGTGTTTAAACATGTTTAACTTGGCATAATGTCAACCACAAAACTAGTTGTTTTATATTCACCAAAATGTCCAATTTTAACATCTTATCATATAGCCTATTTCAACATGAACTTGCATAGTTTATGAAACCCAAACGATACTTAACATAGATCCAATTATACTTGCAAATAAACATAAGAATGTGTTTATAGGTTTTGGATCATGTAGGCACAAAAGGTCTCAAATCTAGAACATTTTTACATAATCTCTAACTTAAACTAAAGGAATGTATATAGTCTTTGCCATAGGCATAAACATAAGGGATCAAGTTCTAGTTTTTTCCACAAACTTGCAAGTGCCATTGTTATCATAACAATTGTTCAATAGGCTTGCATCAATCAATTTGGGCCACAAATATCAATACACAAGACATAATCATTACAATACATAGAATTTATATCATAATCATACAATAACTCAATTCTATTTTCATTTACATCGAATCACATCACAGTTTTTATTCATATTCTGAAAGGCCACTATACTTACAACGAATGCAGAATCTTGAATTCTGGATTCTGAATTCTGAAATTGAGATGCGCTCCTTTGGGTAGATTAACGTTGCGTTGATTAATTTTTATCTTCTTCTTAATTTGATTCGTCTTTAAGCTTTTCTCTCTTTACGGCTATGCTCAATTCCTTCCTGGCAGCATGACGATTCCCATCTTATTTTTTTGTGTGAATTTTTAGTTGAGACTTAGGGTGTATTTATAGATTTTTAAATTGTTTTGAGCCGTCAGATGAAGATAGGAGAATCTAGACCATACAAAGTTCAAAGAGCCAATCAAGAGGTGACATGTCAGCCCTAGTGACACACCAAGCCATGGAAATTCGAGCCAGAGCCAGACCTAGCCAGCCAGGTCGACCAGGTAAGTCGACTGGCAGGTCGACACTATGGTCGACCTAGGGTGGCCCGGTCGACACCATAGTCGACCCTATGGTCGACCTGGTCTCTGGGCGGCAATTTTCCTACCCAGCCCAGTTGGAACCTGTTTTTTTCGAATTTTAAACTGAATAGTTTGAATTTTAAATTTTATTCTGAAAATTCTGAAGGTCATAACTCCTTCATACGGAGTCCGATTCGCACAAACTCGGACTCTATCTCAAGCAGAATTCCAAGACGAACGCAATGGCGTAACCCATTTCCCTTGATTCTTTCATTTAGAATTAATTACACTTTAATTTTTGAAGCTTAATGTTATAGAATTCACGGGGTGTTAAAGATTTGGAATGGAAATTATCTTCGGATACTTCGATATTCGATTCCGTGAATATATGGATATTGTTGAGGAATTTGGAAGATACAGATATCGTTATTCCCAATACGATATCCGTTGGTTTTAGAATTTGATATTGAATATAAGCCAATATTATTTTCTATTCAAATCCTTGTATTTAATATCAAACTTGGATTTTGGATTTTGGGTTTTTCGTGAATGGTGTCTTTATTAACACTGTTCTTAAACCCAGTTGAGACAAGAATAATTCTACAAATTTAGATTTAGTGAAGTTTTCCAATTAATTAATATTTAATTGGAATTGAATGAAGAATAAGATTTTTTTGGTTTTATCATGAACAGTGTTTTAAATAGCATTCGTTCTTTAACCCAATAAACAATGAAGTTACAGTTTACAAGTTATAATCCTTTAATTAAGATTAATGGAATTTTCCAAAATAAAGATTTCCAATTTAATATATTAAACTGGAATTGAATGGAATTCGATTGGGTAATAATGTAGATGAGCCTCGGTAAAGGAAGACCGTTACTATATGAAATTTAAAAGGCTTCGCCGTTATTCCATTTATATTATTAGTCTGATAGGGGAATTTATATCAATTATATACCGTTATGATTTCCGTGTAGATTCCATTTTAATGGAAGATGATTTGGGTTTATCGTGAACTATCTTTAAAGGACATTCGTTCTTTATCCTAGTTAAGGATTTATTTCCAGAAAGTTGAATAATCATTAAGTAAAGATTTTTAGGAAGACTAAAACTCAGTTTTAATGAATCTTTAATTAGATTGAAATGTTAATGTGGTAATTAAATTTGCCAAATTTGAGAAGTGATCGAGAATGGAGTACCACCAGTTTTACTCCAGGCGATAGTTAAATCTTTAATTAGATTTGAATGTGAAATGGTAATTAAATTTACCAATAACACCATGGGTGTTAGATATGGAGTATTACCAGTGTTTCTCCATGGAATGAATAGGTGGGTATTGGGATTAATAAATAAATGAATACCTCAGTAAAGTTCATTAATCCTGAATAGTTGATAAACCTTGATTAGGTTTAAAATTGTGAAAGCATAAAATCAAATATTTTGAATTGATATCAAAAAGGAAGATTAATGAATAAATTTAAAAGAATTTATCTTTGATAAAATTAATGGGAACCTTTCCCTAAAGATGTGAATATTTGAATAAAAGAGTATTTTGGATTGGAACGAGGCGTATGATATGTTTTTATAGCACTAGATTATGGATTAAAAAATACACGAGCTATTTGGAAAGACCGGACTTAACTCATTCTGAATAATTAATACGACGACTAAAAGTCGACGATGAAGACGGTTGTTGAAGACTAGAGATCTTCACATCGTTTGGATGATTACTGATGTCTAGATTGGGCTGTACACCCCAGACAAGGTAATAAGTGGCGATCGTCCAGACGTACTTGGAGATCGACTAGATATGCGAGGACCTCTCTCCCGTATTGGACATATGAGATGAGGAATAAGGTGCCTCCGGTTTTGTTCAGACCCAGAACGGACTTGTAAATGGATTTGTGTCTGACATTGTATTTCATTTTATATTGATTGATTTCTATTAAATAAATATATATATATATATATATATATTTGTTTGGTGGAGGAGAATTTATTCTCTTGCTTAACACCCTTCTTTGAGACGTACGAGCTTAGAGGTTATATATCGATAGACATTAGTTGTATGGCGTGAATTGTTAGTGTGGCATGCTAAGATGCAGATGATCAAGTCTTTTGCTGAAAAGCAGAGTCTTGTGGTTGATGACCAAAGCATGGCTTTAAGTAGCATAGCTTTGTGTATAGCGTTAATTCGCGAGCTTCACACCCCGGTATGAACCAGAAACGGGATGAACGATGGTAGGGAGGACATGCGTTTCTTTCTACTTAGGAGTGGTGTCATGGTATGCAGCCCAAACATTTTTTTTACTTATGTGGATGTTGTAAAGAGAGGTACCTCGGATTTGAGTCCCTAATGGCTCTTGATTTACGCCGCATAGGACGAGGAAACGTATTGTTTAGGAATTGTCAATCCTCAAAAGTAAGAGAGGACCGACCCTGCATTTTCCTAGGTGTGGTTGCAGCTGTATCCTGAGGCTCGTGCTAGAGAGTCTCGAATTTGGTAAGGATGATCCCTTGCCTTAGTTCATGACGGAAATCCAATTTCCAATATGACATAATGTGGTTTTAATTGCAGAACTAGTATGGTGGCATAGCGGCATGGGACACTCATGTCGTCTGTGATTGATACATTTATATTTGAAGTTGATTTTGACAATATACACTTATAGTAATATCAAAATGATTTGTTTTAAACATACCAAGCATGTTTGGCTATTATAAGGGAAAACTCTATCCTTCGGCTTGCATTGCATTTTGTGATGGGACCTGGGTCTTATAATAGCTTCATTTATCAAAAAGCATTGCACTATTCATAAACTGTTTATGCACTGGTATTCTTTGGAGAAAACTCATTCTGTGTTATACAGCATGGTCCATTGATTTGCTTTATTTCTAAAGTAAAGTTTTAAGTAACTATTTTAGTTCTTACACCAGTCCCATGACTGACCTAGAGTTTATTGTTTTAACCTAACTCTGGGTGCCCATGTTTTCCACACGGGCAGCCAGTAGTTTTGGTTTTGCATATATTATTTTCACAGGATCCTGGATCTACACTTGGAGCTATTATGAGAACCCAGAAAATCATAACCAATTTGAAAATTTTAATTTGGCTATTTTAGTGAACTTGGAATATTTAAAATGATTTATTTTAGATAATAACTACTAAAAATTTATTTAAATTGAAGTTAGAATGAATAGATGTATTTTAATTATATAACGAGCCTGAAATGGCATGGCAGTTTGAAAATTAATTTTGAACTTTGACTGAATGTACAGGATTCAAAATAAACCGGATTTTAGTAAAACCAAAAATATCTAAATCTGTTTGAAAATACCTTTCTAACAAATCCAAAAAAAATTGAAGTTTCATAGCGGGAATAAAAAGTTATGGCCAGTTGAATATTCAGAATAGTCGCTATGAAATTTAGTATAAATATATCCCTTGAAAATAGACATTTTGCAAATGACCTCCATTTTCGACGAAACCACTTTGGTTGGACCCAGAATGTCAAATTATTGCTAGGTTTCAAATTCCATAATTTTTGGAATTAATATGTGAGCGTGGCAAAGGAAAACGCGTTTGGTTATTTCAGTTTGAATTGGATCGACCAAAAAAAGTCCATTTTTTAAACGATCTCCAAATTCAACGAAATTAATTTTGTTGGGACCGTATTTTCCCAACATAGCAAGATTCATTTTTCGGGAATTTTTGGAATCAGCATGCGGCCCCGACAAATTAAAATGTACGTTCAAATCTAAAATTGAATGTTTTATATTTTAATTTGATAAAAAACTGACTGTAACAATCGAATGGGCTTACCAAACATATTCCACTATATCCGGATGGGGGTACTTAGCTAGGGGCGACAGTCATTGGGTTTAATTTGGAGTTCATATGGACAAGGGGTAATTTTGGAAATAAAAGAATTAAAAATAATTATATAATTTCTTGGCCAATCAAAATCCTCTTTCATTATCTCGCTCCTGAAGTCAAACCAGATAATCCTCATCGAATAGCGGTTTACTGCTCCCCCTTCTCTCCTAATTTCCGACTGATCCCTTCAATAATATCCTTCGCCACAGTTGAAGCTTTTGTAGATCTCACCCCCCTTTTCGAACCCATATAAGTAACACCCCTTATCGCTCAACCATCATCGAGTTTCGCGCCCCTGAATCATCGACTTCGAGTAGCCGCCACACCCTCCACGCTGCATCGATCCGAGCGCCACCCCCAAACGCAGGTGCGCAATTCCAATGTAATGGCACGAATTTCCATACCCTTTGGGTTGACTAATAACACCACATGTCCAACCCAAATTGTATAGAAATACGAATCATTAGTCGAAAGAAGTTAGAGGATGAGAAATAGAAAGAAAGAAAAATTAAAATAGAAGAAAACGAAGAACATAAGTCACACAGCGGAATGAATAAAATATATTATATAACATAACGTTTGAAATACAAATCAGTAACTGTATATACCAACCATCATTAGAGAACGACAGGTATTCCTGGAACAGTTATAAACACTATTTCTAGACACAATATAGTACACATCGGAAAATATGATGGTCTATAGCTAACAGGTGAAGCCTCTTGCCTCAAGCTCCTCCAAAATGAATCTGTAAAATCTCGACTACTTGACTGCCCATACAAATATGGGCGCCAAAGAGTTTAGGGAAAGCAAAACAAAATAAACTCCGGGTCAGTCATGGGACTGATGTGAGTAAACTCCAACCATTTGTTTAACTTTCAAAATCTTTTCGAAATAAATGATAATCGTAAGACCGATCCACACAAAAACACGGATTGTTTTTACCATACGATAACCAAAAATATATTTTTTCGATATCAAATCCAGTGATATTATAATAATGTCTACATTATATAAATAGAATCTAGTGGAATAATTGCATCTCACACTCCATATATAATATAAAATCGAAAACCGAAGTGCGCTTATTGGAGATTGGATTTCCAACATGACAAAGTATGGAACCACCTTCCAATAATGTATCTCTAGAGGGGAATACACTGGGTTCAACAAGAACGTCTTACAACCCCGCCCACACATGGCAGACCACTCGTTTAACTTGAGTGTATCGAGCATACTATCACCAACGGTTGTGATTATCAACCGTTACCGAAAGCATACAGTAGCGAATAGAATAAGAAGCAAATGAAATTTCTTTAGATCAGGTAATAATACCCCCAATGGGAATGACCCACATAGCCATGCTGCCTACCTGATTTCTTTCATTTCCCAGGTAATGAGGCTTGAGGTCACGATTATCTTTTAGCACATCTTACCATCATTTACTTTGAATTCCACATTGTCAGATCCATCCATATACGTGGTCCTGGGACTGGAAAAACCAAAAGCACCATTCTATTATTCTATCTTGGGTAATTTTTACTTAGGATTAACAAAACAGCCCTTGCACTTTACTCCGTCTTCAGTTATCTTCAGCATAAGTTGATTCGTAACGCTTATGCCAATACGGAGTGGTTTTCAGATATTAAATATGATCTCGGTCTCTCCATATTGACAACGGAGGTATAAAATAAACTAAAACATTGATAGTCTGCAATTTAACTATCAAAGGAACATCCATACTACCAATGATCCTATTTTCAAATGGAAATTCTATTGATCAAGCATCAAACAACACTGGGTCCTTTTAAATTAATTTCTTATTATATTATTATTTCCAATTCCTATTTCCCTATCTTTCGTGTTCTTTCAAAGTTCTATTTTCTCTCTCAATGCTTGAAAAAAAACATTTCCAATATCCTAGTTTCTTTACTCGAGAAAATATTTCTTATTCCAGTTAGAAAACATTTCTAAATATTCACAAATCCTTATTTTCTATATTTAGGAAATATACCTTTTTAATATCTGAAAATATTTCCATATTTCATTTATTAATTCCTCGTTAACCAATTTATTTCATTTTCTATGCATAGAAAATATCTCTCATTTTATTTGAGGGAAACATTTCAAAATCCTTTAAATCAATGGGATGTTCTAAAACATCGTTATTATAACTCAAACCATAAATCATTCGTTAACTAACGATATCACTAACCAATCCTTGCTACCGAACCTTAACCATTTCTCCATCAATCATGTAGTCAGTCAAGTTGGGGTATAACTACCTCTCAGACCTTAACTGAACGACATTTTTAACCTTGAAATAGTCAAAACTCACAACTTCTAACAAAACATCGCTTACGCAACTCTCAGATTCGATCTAAGAATCCACTTCTTTTATGGAAAAACATTGATTATAACGGTAGCGTCATAATCGCTGTATTTGATTTATAAAACATAATTATAATGGTAGCATTAAAATAAATTAATTATTCATAATGGTAGTGTCATAGCATTATAATCGTTGTTCCCAAATATTTGGTTTATAAAAATATTACTTGCACTTACTAATTTCAATAAATAAATTAATAAATAAATAAATAAATACTTTTGATTCAAACAGAAAGTAAAAATAACTACTTCCCTAAATTCGATATAATCGAATACTAATAAATAACTCTCCTTCGAATACTCTATACTCAATTAATATTCCGAACTTCGGAATAAACCTTATCATTTCAGGTTAGGCCAATCTCCCTTATGATTATATCCATTTGCAAAACATTTGCTTTTAATCGTTTTTTTTCATTTTCAATTATCAGTATCTTTCCTTAATAGGAATCTAGACTTGTTTAATAATTCTAATTTAAACTAAATCTTAAATTTATCAAAACATGGGATTGTATTCCCATAGCTATAAATATTGAAATATTCACTTCTTAATGTATATCATTTAAATTATAGTTTCATGCTAAATAGAATTCAAGTATCCTTCCTGAACTAAACCATTATAATAAAATTCGACCTAATCAAAGCATAATTATAAATCCCCTGGATTTTATTCCAATTGATTTTATATTCCGAACTTTGGAATAAAATCCAATGTTTCCTTTCGAAAACGATTTCCATTTCCCTTATCATTTAAATTTCTATTTGAATTCACATTTCCGAACCAGATTTCTTTTGTAGATGCTTTCATTTGCAACATATCTCTCTAAACGATTATTCACGAATAATATTTCTTTTTACATAGTCAAATCCATTTGATTTTACTATATCAAATCCAAATTCCATTTATAGCTTCTTTACATTTGTTTATAGAAAATATCATTATAAATTTCAAACATTTATAATCTCATTCATTTATAATTTGCTAAGTTCAAATTTCATTTCAAATATTGGTTTCAAAACCGATTTCCACTTTTCATACAAATTCAATTTTGAATTTATATTTCAGTTTATCCAATGATAAATAATTCACTTAATTTATATTCTCATTTATAAAACAACTTCTATGTTTCTCCATTAACTTGTTTTTTATTTCAACTTTATTTGAAATTACATTTCTATTTCTAGAAATAAATTCCTTTTTAAAACTCAAATTTCATTTTCTATGTTCGGAAATATTTACAGTATTTAAATACCAAAAATCTAGGGCCAGGGTAATTCAACACAGCATAGTTAATCATAGTATATATCACAGTAAATAACAAACAATAATATAAATGTTGAGGGATCTAATTGGATCCCTTCAACCTATTTCCCTGCATCCACAAATGTTAATAAACATTAATTTCACATAGATATGAAATATCATAGTAAACAGAACTAATTATCGATCAACGATATAACTATATTAACCATTTCAACAAAGTTTATCAACCATTTCAACCAATCAACCATCACACTATATAAAATTGCTATAAGTAAATTTAAAACTCGTTTGTATAAAAATATAAATGAGTCAGAGTTATTGAGTTTACTCACCTTATTTGCAGTTGATAATTCTGCTTTTATTTCATTTACAATCAAACAAGCGTCTGATTTTGTCACCATATTCCAGTAGCTTGGTTCTCCTCCATAATAATTCCACAACGAAGACATCATCGATATGATTGTCTCGTCCAATTCTAATCACAAATGAATTAGTTGTGGTTATTATAACATTTACTTTGAATTAAATTAGCTTATTGTTAACTAACACATCATTATTTCTTAATTACGATTATTCCTCCAATAATACCACCACCTAATTCATTCATCTTCCTAGGATTATTCGAATATAATGCCTTAGTAAAGAAGACACCCATTTGCAGAAAATGCACATTGCTCGAATTCCACCCACGTTCTCCACTTTGATCCCCCTTCTCAGACAACAACCCTTAAGCGTTTTAATCATGACATGCCTTAATCCACGTTTTAATGCCATAATCTCTCTTCTTTTACCGAACTGAAATAAATAAATGCACATGGTTCCATTTCCCATGCAACTCTCTTAGGCTAAGGGAAGCCTGCACAACCACCCCTGTAATGTCCCGTAATTTAACTGGATAATAATTAATTTATTTAATTATTTAATATCGATTTGACGATATTGATAACCTGAATTAAATAATATTTATATTTAATTAATATAAATAATGTAATAATATATTTTCAAAATAATCGAAAATAACAAAATTCACAATATCGTGTGAAGGGGACAAATTTAAAATATATATAACTCAGTTTGGAATTGAATTCAAATAACGAATATATTATATAAATGATAGTTGAACGTATAATTATATATAATTAAAATTGAGCTCGAAATGGCGTGGTAGTTCGCTATTTGGCGATTTGAACTTCAACTGGCTATACAGAATTCGTTTTAAAACGGATTTTTGTGAAACAAGAAACGTTCGGAGCTGGTGAAGTATATTTTTCTAATGGAAGAGAAAAATCGGGATTTCATTGTGTAGATTTTGATTTATGTCCAAATCAAATTTTAGAAAAGTCGCTATGGAATTCCTTTGAAATTTATAAATATATATTTATATTATAAAAGGATTTTATATATAAATCGAATATCGATATAACTGGGAATTTTGAAATATCGAGTTATAAATCCAATATAAGTTGTATGATATTCTAGTGTGGATATATACGATAATATTAAATTATTTTTATTAAATTTAATTGGTTTTAAATATATTTATATATTTAAAAGGGTTATTTAGAGCTTTAAAAATAGCCAGTTTTGCAAACGACCTCCGTTTTCGACGAAACTAATTTTGTTGGATCCGTAATATTAAATTATTGTTAGATTCCAAGTTTCGTGATTTTTGGGGTCAATGTGTGGCTGTATGGATTTTTAATGTGAAAAACAATCAGTATTTCGACGGTTAAAAATACGTTGTATGAGCAAACGGAGTCGAAATTCGACGAAAACAGTTTCGTTGGGTCCGTAATGTCAAACTGTAGCTGCATGTCCAGTTTCGTGATTTTTGGATATCGTGTATGCTAACACAAATTTTTATAAGGCAAAATGAATATAAAAAAATTAAAATATCTTAAAAAAATATCTAGATATTTTTTTCGTCATCCTATAAATAGCCTAACTTACCTCTAAACCTAATTTCTTCATTCCATAGTCAGCAAACTTTTCGCCGCTCTCTATTCTTTATTTTACAATAAAACAAAGAGTTTAAAAATCATTAGAAAACCCAATATGATTCTATAAATCAAATTAGAAATATATTCAGATTCGTTATGGGGTACTCTTCGATTTGGGGTAGGTTGTTTGTGGTGCGTCGTTACTTTCCTGGAGCTCCAGACTTCTAGCAGCAATCTAGGGTTAATGATATTAAAAAGTACAAGCTTCGATTCATGAAATGGAGTACGAATTCGGGTTTATCATTGAAAACAGCACTTGCAATTGAATTTTCATGGAATTCGACATTTAAAACTCTCGCTCGAACAATGTGGTGCATGGAAGAAAGGCATGCGACGGAAATTGCATGGGTAATGCGAGTTCGAATCTTTTGGTATGGGTTGGTGGAGAGTATGGAGAGAAAAACAATAGTGGAATTTGTTTGTTGATTCATGGGAGGTCGGTGGGTCGATGGGGGTTTGAAGAATCGACTATGGCTTTTGGTGGAGCAGGCTACAGAGACGGGGAAGAAGAAGGGAGAGTGGGCTAGAGGATTTAGTAAGTGGGCCAACTTCAATAAAAAGGGGCAAGGCCCATTTGAAAATTTAATCCATGTTTTTATTATTTAAAGGTGTACATTAACTTTTATAATACATAACTTCGTCATTCGAAAACAGAATTTCGTGAAACAAGATCCGTTGTGATCATATGGACAGTGGCTACGCAATGGAACTGACTGGGGCTAAATTGGAGTTCGTTACAATTTATAGCAAAATAAATTGTTCATCTGAATCAAGCGATGGTTATTGTTATTAACGATGATCCTCCAATGTGAGTAAAACTCACCAACTCTAAATAGTTATATTTCTATAATGTGTTCTTAGAACTGATAATTATCTGTTGATTGATGTGTGTTAACTGTTTGGTTGAATTGCTTATGTATTGGTTGAAATTATAGATAACGATATATATATAAATCGTTAATCAAATATTGATTCTATTTAGCTGAATATTTCATAGTGAAATGAAATCGATGTTAAATATATTGTTTAAAATTTGTGATGCAGGGACCCAGCTGGGTTCCTCAACATATAAAATATTGTTTTGTTTCATATATTATGATATATGATGTGAATCTTTTGTTGATTATGTGTGTTTGAATGATATCGATCACTGTTGTTTGGTATTTTAAATTCCATAAGAAATACTGGGATGTAAAAACGGGATTTTCAAAGTATATTTTGAAAATAAATTATTTATATAAAATCAATGGATTTTATATACAAAAGGAAAAAGATTTTATAAAAGGAAATAATTATAAAATCAAAGATTTCAAAAGGGAAAATATTTGTAAAACAAATATAAAGGAAAATATTTGTAAAAAAATATAAAGGAAAATACTTGTAAAAGAAATGTAAAAGGATTATTTATTTAGAAAATAAATAGATGTGTAAAAGGAATATTTATTTGGAACGTAAATAGAATAATTTTTAAAAGGAAATATTTATTTAGAAAATAAATAAAGTTTTAAAAAGAAATATTTATTTAGGAAATAAATAGAATTATCAAAAGGGGATTATTTGATAAATAAATAGAATTGTATAAAAAGAGAATTTTACACTAGGAAAGTTTAGACCCGTGCTTCGCACACGGGTATAACAGAATATAAATTTAAAGTAGATTTTAAATAAAAATCTATTTTAACAGATAAGTGGAGAAGATAAATTTATAAATAATATTTTATAAATTAAATAAATATTTATCATTGGATAAATAGAATATATAAGTCATGGCTTATATAGAGAAGTAAGAATCGATTTCAACATCGATATTTGAAACTGAACATTGACGAAGAGTAAATTGGATAGAGTTAACCAGTTAAAATTAATTAGTTAGAGTTAACCAGTTAGAGTTAACCAATTAGAGTCAATCAGTAGAGTTAATTGAATATTAGTTATTCAGTTAGAGTTAATCGAATATTAGTTATTCGAATAAAGAGTTATCCAGATAGAGTTAATTGAACATAGTTAATCGAATTAGGATTTAATTGAATATTAGTTATTCAATTAGAGTTGATCAAATATAGTTATTTGAGATAGAGTTAGTCATATTTATTCAGGATGAGTTGCCATTTCGTACGACTGCTAGCGTAATTCGCAGGGCTGCAGATAGCCAACGGCGGTCGGATGTTTCCTAAGGGAATCAGGCGTAACCATTGTGATCGCCGCGATCTAGGGTCAAGCGAATGGAGTTAAATCGAATATTAGTTACTAGAAATAAAATTAAAACATACAGAGTTTATTCGACCAGAATGAAAAAGTTAATCGAATATAGTTTATTCGAATAGAATGAAGGAGTTAATCAAAAGAAGTTAATCGAAATGAGTTAATCGAATTAGAGTTAATCGAGTTAGAGTTAGTCGAGTGTTAGTTAATGGAGTTAGAGTTCGTCGTGTATTGATTAATCGAAGATAAGAATTTATCAAATAGAATTATTCTAAATGAGTTAATCGAATATTAGTTATTCGAAAGGGGTTATCGAATATTAGTCATTCGAAGAGAGTAATCGAATATAAGCTATTCGAAGTGAGTTAATCAAATATTAGTTATTCGAAGTGAGTTAATCGAATATTAGTTATTCGAAGAGAGTTAATCGTCGAATTCGAAAAAGTACTTATACTTTCTAGTGTTTAAATCAAGATTTATTTATTTATAAATTATGTGTTTATTTATTTATTCAAGTTAAAGAATAAAAGTTATATCGGAAGTTAGATGTTTCGAAAGTAGGGATTATAACGTTATCTTTATAACCGATGTTTTTATAAAAGAAGTGGATTCGTAAATAGAATCCATGAGGTTCACAAGGAAGTTGTTAAAGGTTTAAAAAGATAACTTTGTCTATTCTGAAGTTAAAACGTTGTTCAGTTACGGTCTGAGAGGTAATTATTCCTTCATTTGATTGACTTCCTTCTTAACTAAGGAATGGTTAAAGTTTGATAGTAAAGGTAGGTTAAGTGAATTTAGTTAATGAGCGTAGTGGTTTGTGTTGGCATAGCGATATTTATTTAAACATCAGTTTAAATCAAATGAATGAGTTTTGGAAATGTTTTCCAAATAAGCATCAGAAAAGTTTTCTGATAATAGAAAATAAGAAATTGGAATAAATATGGAATTGTTTTCCAGTGATTAATAACGTATATTTTCTAAGTTTAGAAAATAAGTATTTACGAATATATGAAAACGGGAAATAAGGAAATGAATAAATTAATGATAAACTAATTTAAAGGGAATGTTGAACGTTGATTAATCGATAAAATTTCCACTTGGAAATAATATTGTTGTTTGCACATGAGTTTTCTTTCGATAGTTAAATCACAGACTATCAAAGTTTTGACCATTTTTCCGTTGTCAATACAGAGAGACCCGTTGGGTTATTATCCGAGAACCACTCCGTATAGGCGTTAGCGTTTCGAATCAAATAGATCGAAGACAAATTGAAGAAAGAGTTATGCAAGGGCTACCCTGTTTACAGAATAGTGCCTTCGGTTTGTCCAGTCCCAGGACAACCTGTATGGAAGAATGTTTGACAGAGTATATTTGGTGGATCACGTGAGTTGATTGTTTTAAATGTATTTACGTTGGTAGCGGAGGAATTCATTTCTCTTAGCTTATACCCATGGTATTTTTGTGGAAATAAATTTGTGGTTTGACGGGTATGACGATGTGGCATTCAAATTAAATGAATGAGTAATCTGTTGAAAGATACGTTATGACCTCCAGCCTCATCAACTAGGAAATAACAGAAATCAGCCAGGCAGCATGGCTAAGTGAGCCGCACCCAAGTAGGGTATATTGTCACCATCTAGAGAATATTCATATTTCTTACTTCTTTCAATTCTGTATCTCCCGGGAATGGTTATGTTGGTTTACCAACTGTAAGGTGACAATATATTCGATACTCTCAAGTGAAATGAGTGGTCGGTCATGTGTGGCCGAGTTGCAAGATGTTCTTGTTGAACTCCAGTGTATCGCTTCTAGAGTACACTGAGCGTAAGGTGGATCCATACCTTGTCATAGTTGGAATCCATTCCCCAAATAAGAGACCGCGGTTTTGATTGTATATTATATATGTAGAACGTTAGATGCATGCGTTTCTGCTAGATTTCTATTTACTTGATCTAGACATTATTATAATATCAAACAAGTATCGTTTTAGAAATATTTTTGGGTTATCATAAGGTAAAAGCCATCCATGTTTATGTGTGGATCGGTCTAATGTTTATCCTTTGTTTCAAAAGGATTTTGAAGTTAAATCAAATGATTTGAGTTTACTCACAGCAGTCACATGACTGACCCGAAGTTTATTTTGTTTTTTTTCCCTAAACTCTTGGGTGCGCAATTTTGTATGGTCAGTCAAGTAGTCGGGATTTTACAGATACTGGAAGAGCTGGAGCAAGAGGCTTCAGGATTATATAGATTGTTATTTCCGCTGTGTTGTAAGTGTTATACTCTAATAATGGTATTGTATACAGATACTATTTTATTTCAGAGTTATGTTATGAAATATATTATTCGTTCCGTAGTGAGATTCGTGTTTACTCTGATGTTCTATATTCTTCTTCTTCTTCTTCTATTCTAAGTTTCTATCTTATCTATTCTCACCCTCAAATTTCTTTCATGGACTATTTGGTATTTCCGATGCTTGAATAGTCGACATATTGTTGTATGCCGATATCCAGGATCGCAAAATCCCTGGGTCATTACAGTGGTATCAGAGCTAAAGGTTAAGTTATTACCTTGGCTCTTTGGCATAACTCGGTAGAGATGGGGTTAGCAATACCCTAGATTGAGTTGAGTGTATATATACGAGTGAAAGTATTTGTTATTTGATATAAAAATGGTTTTATATTCAGTAGATTTATTGGTTGAGTTGTTTATGGGTTCTGGTCGATCAGTTTGATCCATTGTATCGGTAGGAGTTTCTAAACACTCGAATATGATGAACCGACACTGTATGTTTTGAAAAGAGGGTAAATGAAATAATTTTACACAAAATATACTTTGATATAGAGAAAATATATATATTGGAATTATAGTATATTGGATATATTGGTTGTTATTATAATCGAGTAAGATTATAAATTAAACGGTTATGTAAATAACCAATCAGAATTCATATAAGTGTAGTATATGGAATTAGATGGATTAAATCTGAATTTAAATCTGAATTGGAATTAAAACCGTGGAAGGTTATAAAAGTGTTGTAAATGAATCTAGGTTAAATATATGTGAATTTTAAAGTCCTAGGAGATTTTAATTTTGTTGCAGACATTGAAAATGGTATTTTGAAATGAATTTCAAAATGGAAGTGTTTAGATATGGTTTTGAAAGTGATATAGTATTGAACTCACTTCGATAACTGGAAATAGATTCTGATGATTATCAAGACATCATCGATATTCATTTTCGAGTTGTAAGTGATGGATTACTACCAAAGATTTTGTTTTAAATTAATTTGAGCAAAGCAAGTTGTTTGAACCCTTAAAGGGAATGTTTGATTTTTGATATGGTAAACTGTTTAAAATTCTCAGAAACATATTATTTGAATTAAACCCAAATTGAATTGAAATTTGGGAAAGCAAATTTGAAATTGAAGTAAAGGCAGTTCAGTGGTAATTGAATTGAATTGGATTAGAAGGATAATCGAGTTAAGATTTTGTAATCTAAATGAAACTCGAGTTCGAAATGAAATTCGACTTAAGTATAAGCGAGTGGTTGGATTCGTGGACTAAAACAGATTGGAATTTGATTAGATGACAATGGTATATGTTGAATTGGTAACAAATGGAAAAGATATAAGGACATGCCCAACAAAAAGGTACTAGTTTATATTTCTATTGGATATGAGATTTATAAGCCGAATTGGCAAGCCGCTTGGCTGTTTGATTTTCTTTTGGGATGGAGAAGGCCTAGAGAGGCAAGTTGTAGTTGTATCGACGACCAGTACAAAGGAGGTGCTGGCGAATTTTTTTGAAAAGTTAAGGTGTTAGAAATTTTTCGGAATATTAGAAAATTTTTGTTTGATAAGAATGTATTAGTATTTCAATTGAAATTAAATTGGTTCAGTTTAAACTGAAGTTAAGAGGTGAACAAATAAGTTCTAACCAGTCAATAGGGTTTGTTTTCTAACTTAGCAATTTCGAGGATGAAATTATTTTAAGGGGGGAAGAATGTAATGTCCCGTAATTTAACAGGATAATAATTAATTTGTTTAATTATTAAATATCGATTTGACGATATTGATAACCTGAATTAAATAATATTTATATTTAATTAATATAAATAATAGAATAATATATTTTTGAAATAATCGGAAATAACAGAATTCACAATATCGTGTGAAGGGGACAAATTTAAAATATATATAATTCAGTTTCGAATTGAATTCGAATAACGAATATATTATATAAATGATAGTTGAACGTATAATCATAATATAATTAAAATCAAACTCGAAATGGCGCGACAGTTCGTTGTTTGGCGATTTTAACTTCAACTGGATAGACATAATCCATTTTAAATCGGATTTCTGTGAAATAAGAAACGTTCGGAGCTGGTGAAATATATTTTTCTAATGGAAGAGAAAAATCGGGATTTCATTGTGTAGATTTTGATTTATGTCCAAATCAAATTTTAGAAAAGTCGCTATGGAATTCCTTTGAAATTTATAAATATATATTTATATTATAAAAGGATTTTATATATAAATCGAATATCGATATAACTAGGAATTTTGAAATATCGAGTTATAAATCAAATTGAAGTTGTACGATATTCTAGTGTGGATATATACAATAATATTAAATTATTTTTATTTAATTTAATTGCTTTTAAATATATTTATATATTTAAAAGGGTTATTTAGAGCTTTAAAAATAGCTAGTTTTGCAGACGACCTCCGTTTTCGATGAAACTAGTTTTGTCGGATCCGCAATATTAAATTATTGTTAGATTCCAAGTTTTGTGATATTTGGGGTCACTGTGTGGCCGTACGGATTTTTAATGTGAAAAACAGTCAGTATTTCGACGGTTAAAAATACGCTGTGTGAGCAAACGGATCCGGAATTCGACAAAAACAGTTTCGTTGGGTCCGTAATGTCGAACTATTGCTGCATGTCCAGTTTTGTGATTTTTGGATATAGTGTATGATCACACAAATTTTTAGAAGGCAAAACGATTATAAAAAAAATGAAAATATCTTAACAAAAATATCTAGATATTTTTTTTTGTCATCCTATAAATCGTCTAACTTACCTCTAAACCTAATTTCTTCATTCCACAGTCAACAAACTTTCCGCCGCTCTCTGTTCTTCATTTTATAATAAAACGAAGAGTTTAAAAATCATTAGAAAACCCAATATAATTATATAAATCAAAATAGAAATATATTCGGATTCGTTATGGGTTATTCTTCGATTTGGGGTAGGTTGTTTGTGGTGCGTCGCTGCTTTCCTGGAGCTCCATACTTCCAGTGGCAACCTAGGGTTAATGATATTGAAAAGTACATGCTTCGTTTCATGAAATGGAGTACGAATTCGGGTTTATCATTGAAAACCGCACTTGTAGTTGAATTTTGGTGGAATTCGACATTTCAAACTGTCGCTCGAACACTGTGGTGCATGGAAGAAGGGAAGGCAACGGAAATTTCCTGGGTAATGCGAGTTCGAATCTTTTGGTATGGATTGGTGGAGAATATGGAGAGAAAAATAGTGGTGGAATTTGTTTGTTGACTCATGGGAGGTCGGTGGGTCGATGTGGGTTTGAAGAATCGGCTATGGCTTTTGGTGGAGCAGGCTACAGAGACGGGGAAGAAGAAGGGAGAGCGGGCCGGAGGATTTAGTAAGTGGGCCGACTTCAATAAAAAGGGGCAAGGCCCATTCGATAATTTAATCCATGTTTTTATTATTTAAAGGTGCACATTAACTTGTATAATACATAACTTCATCATTTAAAATCAGAATTTCATGAAACAAGATCCGTTGGGATCGTATGGATGGTGGCTACGCAATAGAACTGACTGGGGCTGAATTGGAGTCCGTTATAATTTATAGCAAATTAAATTGTTCGTCTGAATCAAGCAATGGTTATTGTTATTAACGATGATCGTCCATGTGAGTAAAACTCACCAACTCTAAACAGTTATACTTCTATAACGTATTCTTAGAACTAATAAATATCTATTGATTGTTGTGTGTTAACTGTTTGGTTGTATTGCTTATGTATTGGTTGAAATTGTAGATAACGATATATATATAAATCGTTAATCAAATATTGATTCAGTTTAGCAGAATGTTTCATAGTTTAATGAAATCGATGTTAATTATATTTTTTAACATCTGTGATGCAGGGAAACAGGTTGGAGGGACCTAACTGTGTTCCTCAATATATAAAATACTGTTTTGTTTCATATATTGTGATATATGATGTGATATATAATCTGTTGTTGATTATGTCTGTTTGAATGATATCGATCATTGTTGTTTGGTATTTTAAATACGGTAAGAAATATTGGGATGTAAAAAGGGGATATTCAAAGTATATTTTGAAAATAAATTATTTATATAAAATCAATGGATTTTATATATAAAAGGAAAATAATTTTATAAAAAGAAATAATTATAAAATCAAAGATTTCAAAAGGGAAAATATTTATAAAACAAATAAAAAGGAAAATAATTGTAAAACAAATATAAAGGAAAATACTTGTAAAAGAAATTTAAAAGGATTATTTATTTAGAAAGTAAATAGAAGTGTAAAAGGAATATTTATTTAGAATGTAAATAGAATAATTTTTAAAAGGAAATATTTATTTAGAAAATAAATAAAGTTATAAAAAGAAATATTTATTTAGGTAATAAATAGAATTATCAAAAGGGGATTGTTTGACAAATAAATTGAATTGTATAAAAAGAGAATTTTACATTAGGAAAGTTTAGACCCGTGCTTCGCACATGGGTATAACAGAATATGAATTTAAAGTAGATTTTAAATAGAAATCTATTTTGACAGATAAGTGGAGAAGATAAATTTATAAATAATATTTTATAAATAAAATAAAATATTTATCATTGGATAAATAGAATATATAAGTTAGGACTTATATAGAGAAGTAAGAATCGATTTCAACATCGATATTTGAAACTGAATATTGACGAAGAGTAAATTGGATTGAATTAACCAGTTAGAGTTAATCAGTTAGAGTTAACCAGTTTGAGTTAAATAGTTAGAGTTAATCAGTAGAGTTAATTGAATATTAGTTATTCAATTATAGTTAATCGAATATTAGTTATTCATATAAAGAGTTAACCAGATAGAGTTAATTGAACATAGTTAATCGAATTAGAATTTAATTGAATATTAGTTATTCAATTAGAGTTGATTGGACATAGTTATTTGAGATAGAGTTAGTCAAACATGGTTATTCAGGATGAGTTGCCATTTCGTACGACTGCTACCTTAATTCGCAGGGCTGCAGATAGCCTACGGCGGTCGGATATTTCCTGAGGGAATCAGGCGTAACCATTGTGATCATTGCAATCTAGAGTCAAGCGAATGGAGTTAAATCGAATATTAGCAATTCGAAATAAAGTTAAAACAGACATAGTTTATTCGAATAGAATTAAAAGTGTTAATCGAATATAGTTTATTCAAATAGAATGAAGGAGTTAATCAAAAGAAGTTAATCGAAATGAGTTAGTCCAATTAGAGTTAATCGAGTTAGAGTTAGTCGAGTGTTAGTTAATCGAGTTAGAGATCATCGATTATTGATTAATCGAAGATAAGAATTTATCTAATAGAATTACTCGAAATGAGTTAATCGAAAATTAGTTATTCGAAAGGGGTTATCGAATATTAGTCATTCGAAGAGAGTAATCGAATATAAGCTATTCGAAGTGAGTTAATCAAATATTAGTTATTCGAAGTGAGTTAATCGAATATTAGTTATTCGAAGAGAGTTAATCGTTGAATTCGAAAAAGTACTTATACTTTCTAGTGTTTAAATCAAGATTTATTTATTTATAAATTATGTGTTTATTTATTTATTCAAATTAAAGAATAAAAGTTATATTGGAAGTTAGATATTTCGAAAGTAGGGATTATAACGTTATCATTATAACCAATGTTTTTATAAAAGAAGTGGATTCATAAATAGAATCCGTAAGGTTCGAAAGGAAGTTGTTAAAGGTTTAAAAAGATAACATTGTCTATTCCGAAGTTAAAACGTTGTTCAGTTAAGGTCTGAGAGGTAATTATAGCCCAACTTGATTGACTTCCTTCTTAACTAAGGAATGGTTAAAGTTTGATAGTAAAGGTAGGTTAAGTGAATTTAGTTAATGATCGTAATGGTCTGTGTTGGCATAGCGATGTTTATTTAAACATCAGTTTAAATCAAATGATGGAGTTTTGGAAATGTTTCCCAAATAAGAATCAGAAATGATTTCTGATAATAGAAAATAATAAATTGGAACAAATATGGAAACGTTTTCCGGTGATTAATAACGTATATTTTATAAGTTTAGAAAATAAGGATTTACGAATATATGAAAACGGGAAATAAGGAAATGAATAAATTAATGATAAATTAATTTAAAGGGATAAATGTTGAATGTTGAATGTTGATTGATCGATAAAATTTTTGTTAGGAAATAATATCGTTGTTTGCACACGAGTTTTCTTTTGATAGTTAAATCACAGACTATCAAAGTTTTGAACATTTTTTCATCGTCAATACGGAGAGACCCGTTGGGTTATTATCCGAGAACCACTCTGTATGGGCGTTAGCATTTCGAATTAAATAGATCAAAGACAAATTGAAGACGGAGTTATGGAAGGGCTATCCTGTTTACAGAATAGTGCCTTCGGTTTGTCCAGTCCCAGGACAACCTGTATGGAAGAATGTTTGACAGAGTATATCTGGTGGATCACGTGAGTTGATCGTTTCAAACATATTTACGTTGGCGGTGGAGGAATTCGTTTCTCTTAGCTTATACCCATGGTATTTTTGGGGAAATCAATTTGTGGTTTGACGGGTATGACGATGTGGCATTCGAAGTAAATGAATGAGTAATCTGTTGAAAGATACGTTATGACCTCCAGCCTCATCAACTGGGAAATGACAGAAATCAGGCAGGCAGCATGGCTAAGTGGGCCGCACCCAAGTAGGATATATTGTCACCATCTAGAGAATAATCATATTTGTTACTTCTTTCAATTATGTATCTCGCGGGAATGGTTATGTTGGTTTACCAACTGTAAGGTGACAATATATTCGATACAGCCAAGCGAAATGAGTGGTCGGTCATGTGTGGCTGAGTTGCAAGATATTCTTGTTGAACTCCAGTGTATCGCTTCTAGAGTACACTGAGCGAAAGGTGGATCCATACCTTGTCATAGTTGGAATCAATTCCCCAAATAAGAGCCCGCGGTTTTGAATGTATATTATATATATAGAACGTTAGATGCAAGCGTTTCTGCTAGATTTCTATTTACTTGATCTAGACATTATTATAACAACAAACAAGTATCGTTTTAGAAATATTTTTGGGTTATCATAAGGTAAAATCCATCCATGTTTATGTGTGGATCGGTCTTATGATTATCCTTTGTTTCAAAAGGATTTTGAAATTCACACCAGTCACATGACTGACCCGGAGTTTATTTTGTTTTGTTTTCCCTAAACTCTTGGGTGCCCAAATTTGTACGGGCAGTCAAGTAGTCGTGATTTTACAGGTATTGGAAGAGCTGGAGCAGGAGTCTTCAGGATTATATAGATTGTTATTTCCGCAGTGTTGTAAGTGTTATACTCTAATACTGGTATTGTATACAGATACTGTTTTATTTCAAAGTTATGTCATGAAATATATTTATTCGTTCCGCTGTGAGATTCGTGTTTACTCTGATGTTGTATGTTCTTCTTCTTTTATTCTAAGGTTCTATCTTATCTATTCTCACCCTCTAATTTCTTTCATGGACTATCCGGTATTTCCGATGCTTTTATAGTCGACATAGTGTTGTATGCCGATATCCAGGCTCGCAAAATCCCTGGGTCGTTACAACTCCAACACCATCCCTTCTTCTCCCATCGTTTCCCTTTTCTTTTATTTTTCTTCTGAAATTTTTTTCTTTTCATGAGAACTTCACTGTCGAACTCAACACCTTTGAATACAAATGCTCATCGTGACCACGAAATAAGCTAGGACCTCTGATGTTTACATCTCTTCACTAATCACTGCAACGTGAAAAGGTGCAAAATAAACATCGCTGAACCCCACCCCAAAAGTCCACGCAAGAAGCTGTTATTCACTACAAACATCACTCACCTTTGTTTCCCGTTACAGATTAATGGCCTTGACCGCATTTATTCCTCCATCCAACTCCCTCATCACTTCCCTATTTTCCAAATCGAAACCACTCTCTCAATCCTCATCATCACCTCCATTCCCTAATATCACGCCGACAAGCTCGCACATTCATCCAAGATTTGACACCAGTTACGTTTGTGTTGGCTATACAGAGATTTATGCCACACAAAAAATCATGGAAACACACCAACTCCACGCCAGAGATCCCCGGCAAACTGCTCTTCCCTCCCATCGCCGACGACGATCATCAACGCTTCCTTTTCTGCAAGACCGCGTCTCCTTCTCCTGTATAGTGTTTGCACGGTAAAAGGTGTGAATATTCTTAGCAACGATCACCACAAATCCTTGCAGCAGGATGAAAAATACATCCTTAAACCTGAATCCAATATCGAATTCAAGATTTCCCTTATGTATTCGCAATTATCGCAAGCTCTATCGACGCTGTAGAAACTAAGGATCGAACTCAATATAAAGGAGACATGCGTGAAGCTCTAGATCCATGGAGTTAAACGAATGAGTCAGTATTTGATTTAAATTTTTGAATTTATTTAGAGTTGCTATTAAACGAGAAAGGTGGAAGATGATTTGGGCATATGGATTTGGGAGAACATTGATTCACAGGTAAAAGCAATAAGTTTTGATTTTCCCCTCGCCAATTTGATTTTGGATTTAATTTTTGCAGTGGTGATTTTCTTTGTTTACTAAAGAATCAGGAAAAGAAACGAGGTTGGATTTACTCTTATTTAAAGAAGAAGTAGTTTGGGTGGCACGGCATGTAATAGCTTGGAGAGCATGGGTTATAATAGCTTGAGGCGCACGGAATTGGAAAGGTGGAGC
This sequence comes from Allium sativum, assembly GCA_030737875.1. Lineage (NCBI taxonomy): Eukaryota > Viridiplantae > Streptophyta > Magnoliopsida > Asparagales > Amaryllidaceae > Allium > Allium sativum. The sequence goes on along the minus strand of CM060923.1, from coordinate 531,561,623 downwards.
GTACAATATTCTGAACCTTACGGAGAAAGATGGTTATTGTTATTATGATAACACGTTAAGAATGTCCATTTAAACATTTCAGTATTTGGAATATACATATATATATAAGGGAATATAACTTATAAATGTTTGTACTTGTCCATCTACTTGAAAACCATTTGAGAGTCAGTTTGAAACAAGAATTACAGTGTAATATTTGTTTTGAAAAGTTAAAGTTCATGCGGTACCAGTTACATGGAATTCCATATATTTCCTGACCGCTAAGGACAAATATAAAAATATCGTTATACTGAGCAATGTGCTAGGATTATAGAAATATAATAAAATAGACTAGTTAACATATTTTATGTTATCCCAAAACACTAATATAGGGTGTAAAATACTTCAAGTAAAAAGTTGCTTATTTTCCAACATAAAAATTGCAGAAAGATTCTATAGATTAAATTGTAACTACGTGTCAAAAATATTGCAATAATAATCTATTTTGGATTTTTATAAAATTAATCTCGTTAGTCATATATCGTTTGGAAATTAAATCGAATCAATTTCAAATAAATAAATAAAATACATATCTAATTTATATATATACATATAGCTTCAAAGAAATCTAATTTGAATTTTAAACTCGATATTTCTATTTTTAAGTTAAAATGATATTCAATATATTTTAAAATCCATTTATTTTATTAAATAAATCGTTATAGTTTATAAACGATTCCATAGCGACTTTCTGAAAATTTGATTTGGACATAACTTACAATCTATAAAATAAAACCTCAATTTTTTGCTTTCATTAAAAAGATATAATTCAATAGATTTGAATGTTTCTTGTTTCAAAGAAATCTGATTTATAACGAATATGTGTATTCAGTTGAAGTTGAAAACGTAATATTACGAACTACCGCGACGTTACGAACCCGATTATAATTTTATCATAAATTATACGTTAAAACATTGTTTATAATAAATAAATTACTTATAAAAATCCATTTTATAATTCAAATAAAAAATTTAAAACCAATTTAAATATTCAGAATTAAATGACTAAAAATCCGGGTCGTTACATTCCTTCTCCCTTAAAATAATTTCGTCCTCGAAATTGCTAAGCAGTAAAAATGTTATAGCTCTAACTCCTCATAACCTACTTAGTTGAAATCTTATGTTCCATATCTTAATAACCCAGTTCTTACCTGACCTTCGAAATCTCATAGCAATACTCGACCATTCATAATTCTTTCCAAATAGTCTATCCAACATCTTTTGGATAATCCATCATCACTTTCTTGTCTTCAATCCATATGCTCTTCTGCATATCCACATCCATTAAAATTTATTCTAAATCCATTCATCAATTTCATTATTCCATCTGAAATTTTGTTAACCAAATCTGGCTTTCTTATTTCAATTACAATTAACAACTCGATTTTAAATTATCAAAATTATCTTAAAATTTTCTAACTCTTTAAATTTCCGAAAATTTTCGCTAGCATCTCCTTTGCACGACTCAATCGGTACAATCACAACTCGTCTTTCGAGGCCTTTTCCAATCCAAAAGAAAATCAAAAAGCCAAGCGGCTTGCCCCATAGGCTCATAAAATCATCAAACCCAAGTAATATTGTAAACATGTAACTTTTTGTCGAGCATAATTATATCTTTTGCATTTGCTTCCATTCAATATCTGCTCAGCATCCATATATCCATTTCCGGTTGGTTTCAAATCAATCCAACTTCCATTTTTTAACTCTCTAGTCAACTTCTGATTCGTTCACTTTCATTCTATCAATTCCAGTCTAATTTCTATTTAAGTCAATCCACTTATTACACTTGAATCCAAATTTATCACAATTCAATTCCAATTAACAACCTCCAATATATATTTAACTTTCTTGTTCATAAGTCGAATTCATATTAATGATTCGAATCTTAGCATTTCTCTTTATTTAATTTCATTCGGAATAATTTTTAATCCAATCCCATTTTATTTAACTTAAGTTAAATTTCAATTCATTTGAAATATTTTTACCATTTCAATCTATTTAACTTATACAAGTTAAATTTTAACTTCAGAATTCAAATTTCTGAGTTTTATTTAAAATTAGTTTGAAATCAAATACATATATATATATATATATACATATATTTATAATCAACTCAATTCAAAACATTTGAATTCCTAAAACAACTTTATTTTTCTAACCAATCTCTATTAATAAATCTATTATGGTAGCAATCTGTAACAACCCGGAAAATATGAGCCAATTTAAAATTTTTAATTTGGTTATTTGAATGAATTTGGAGTAATTGAAATAAAATATTTCAATAAAGTAACGAGTTAGAAATAGTGCGGCAGTTTAAAATTTTGAATTCGAACTTTGACTGAACGTACAAGATGTAAAATAAAATGGATTTTAGCAAAACCAAAAATATTTAAATCTGTTTAAGAATATCTTTCTAATGATTCTGAAAAATCGAAATTTCATTACGGGAATCAAAAGTTATGGCCAGTTGGATATTCAGAATGGTCGCTATAGAATAAATATATCCCTTGAAAATAGACATTTCGCAAACGACCTCCGTTTTCGACGAAACCACTTTTGATGGATCCGGGATCTCAATTTATTGCAAGGTTTCAAATTCCATAATTTTTGGAATTAATATGTGAGCGTGGCAAAGGAAAATGTGGTTGGTTGATTTTAGTCAAATTGGATTGACCAGAAAATGACCATTTTTCAAACGGTCTCAGAATTCGACGAAATCAATTTTGTTGGGGCTGTATCGTCCTAACGTAGCTAGACTAATTTTTCGGGAATTTTTAGAGTTAGTATGTAGCCCCGGCAAGTTAAAATATACGTACAAAACAAAATTTGAATGTTTTATATATTAATCTGAAGGATAACTGACTGTAACAGTCGAATGGGCATATGAAACATATTCCATTGTGTCCGGAATGAGGGTTTTTAGCTAGGGGCGACAGTCGTTGGGTTTAAATTGGCGCTCGTCTAAGAAAACTCTAATTTTTGAAATAATATATATATCGACCAATGATAAATTTCCATTCATGCGCTCCTCCATTCCCGATCATTTTCCGGCCAAACCCTTCACAATTAGCCCCTGCTCCTTTGCAACTTCTTGAAGCTCCCCTCCTCCTCTTCAAATAAATACCGGGTACACCCCTTCTCGTCTCGTATTTCATGAGAATCACCTCCCCAAAGTCAAGGACTTCGTCGCGCCGCCGAGCTCACCAGAGGTCGTCGATCTAACGGTGACCAGTGGCGCCAGAAACCTCTTTCCACCCTCTTTGTCGTCATATAACTCGATCGTGCCACCGAGCTATAGATTCAAAGTTATTTCAAAACCTAGTTTTGAAAATTCAAAGTAGGTATACGACCTTTGTTTTTTGAAATAGAAAATAACACTTCTAAGTGTTGCAAATCGTGATTTGCAAATAAAATTCATATCATTTTGCTATGTTGACGAAATTCGATGAAACAGGAAACATCGGACTCATAGCGATATCATCAACATTTTAGAAGAAGCTAGAACGTGTTCCGTGCTCGCTACAAATTTCAGAAGGATTAAAATCAATGTGAGACATCTAAATTCAATATGGAATGGAAATGCATTGTATAAATTATATAAGTGAAATATAAATTATATATGCGTAGTACACCACATGTATGAGAATAGTATAAGTTATACGAGCAATGTATAAATTATACATGCATTGTAAAAATCATATATGTGTTGAAATGGAAATGAAATATATTTATATATGTATATATATATACTCCCCTCGTCCACAGACCATGGACGATATGAATTGATTGTGATTAATGTGAAATTGATTGATAATGCGAATGTTTGAAAATTAGTTGAAATGCAAATGGTTGGAAAGATTTGTTTGTGGTTGAAAGAAATTGTTTATGGTTGAAACAATTTGAATTATTGTGGAAAATTCATATGATATGAAATTGATCTTAGATCATTTAGATAAGCCCATTATGGAACGCCGCGAGGCCTAAGGTAGTGCGAGGAGCCGTACTCGGGACGGTGCCGGTTTTTAACCCTCTAACGTTATGCTGCCGAAATTTTCAGTAATATCTATGTGTTTGAATTATTTTCATGTATTGAATTATATTCATGTGTTGAATAATTTGTTTAGATAATAAAAATCACATTTTTATTATGCGTGTGAAGTATATGAAGTGTGCATGTATGAGATATTCATATGTTGAGATATTCATGCGTTGAATGACATTCATGTGTTAAATAAATTGTTTGAAAAGTAAAAAATCACATTTTTATTTAATGTATGGACTATATAAAAATAAGTGTTCTAAATAAATTATTTTAACTTGAAAAATATCATTTTTTATCTTATTAACGAAGTATATAAAATATTAGTGTTTTAAATAAATTATTTTAACTTTAAAAATATCATTTTTATCTTATTTACAAAGTATATAAAATATTCGTGTTTCATATAAGTTGTTTTAATGATAAAAATATAATTTTTATAATATGTATGAACCAATTAAAATATTCATATGTTGAAAAGGGTTCATGGGTTGAATAAAAGGATTGAACAATAAAATTAACATTTTATTGTGAATATGAAGTGCTAAAACATTCATGTGTGGAATAAATATTTTGAACGATAAAAATATCATTTTTATCATGTATACGACTTGCTAAAAATGCACATGTGTTGAAACATATTTTTGTTCGCCAAAAATAACATTTTTATTCTATGTATGAGGTGTTAAAAATAACCATGTGTTGATATAAATATTTTTTCGCTAAAAATATTATTTTAGTTTAGTTCTGCAGATATATATATATGTATGTATGTGTGTATATATATATATATATATATATATATATATATATATATATATATATGTTGAACAGGAATATAGATTAGATGTTGAGTAAAGAATATATTTGCATGTCCGAGAAATAGGTAAGCCTTAATGAGTTGGCTACGCAATTTTATTATTATATAAACTCCTGTGAATGTCATTGGATGTAGAGTGCTTGTTGTTCTGTATGAAATAATAAACGTCGCCATAGGATAGTAACAATTAATTTTGAACTACACTACATGGCATACTTCTTGATGATAGCATACCCTATCATATACCATATAAGCATTTGGAGCTTATGTGACAAGGTGGAAGATTTACCATACAAGTGAGAGGCTTGTACGGCGATGACTATATTTAAGGTTGAACTGAAGACTGATATGGACTATATAAAATATAACGATAAATTGCCAGATTATAAAAATCCCACACAGGTCTGGAGATGACAATAAACATGTCTCTCTAGTCATGAAGGCACAAAAACCATTTATAGGGTAACGAGAATTTATTCTCTGGAGTTATGATCTATACACACTCCCTTGTGGACACCAGAATATATCACTATAAATATGTGCATGCTTTTTAGGATTTATTGGGTGCCTAATATGGCCTAATAAATTTCCAAACCCCTCCCCATACAAAGGAGGTTATGGAGAAATTTTCTAAAATTTAAAGGTGTTAGTGAAATATTTGAAGTGAAAAACGATATGGAAATCGTCGAATGAATTATATTTTTATACATATAAATATAAATTAAATAAAACGAATAACGGCACTGTAGTTCGTATTTTGGAATCGTAATTTTAAAAGATTATATAGGGAAATCCGACCACCAGATATCATAGAAACCGGAACCATTAGGTTTGCTTTGGAAAAATCTTTCCAACGATATAGAGTTTGTTAAAATCCAACGGTTGGATTGTGCTGAATGTTAAATTCAAATCTGAATAAAAACAGCGCCAGAATGAATTATATTTATATATATAAATATAAATTAAATAAAACAAATAATGATGCTACAGTTCGTATTTTGAAATCGTAACTTTAAACGATTATCGAGAGATCCAACCATCGGATTTTCCTGAAACCGGAACCGTTGGGTTCGTTTTGGAGAGATCTCTCCAATGGAATCAACTTCGTTAAGATCTGATGGTAATATTTTGAGAAATGTGTAAATCAAATTTAGAGAAAAACAGCATCAGGGCCACGTTATGGCCTGAAACGTCGTTTAATTAAATGGCGCTATTTTTAAATAAATAAAATTAGCGATATATCGTTATAAAATATTATAGGCGATATGGAATGGAAATAAACCGATTCTACTTGGTTTGCTTGATATTTGATGGATGAATGTGTTTGACATTTGAAATTATATAAAGAACTGAAATGTGGATGTCGAATAATTTAACCATGGACAAAATTGATTTGAATTCTAATATATGTGAATTATTTGAAAAGGCCGAGTTAATACTCATTTCAAGTAATTGATCGACAAATAAATGTCGAAGATATAAAGACGGTGCAAGACCAGTGATCTTCGCATCGTGTAGATTACTACTGATGCCTTTGAGATGGGTAGCTCCCTTGACGAGGTTACAGTGGTAGTGGTCTAGATGTACTTGTTGATCGTCCAGATGTACGAGGGCCTCTCTCATGTATTGGACATACGTGAGAGAAATAAGGTGCCTACGGTTTCGTTCAGACCTAGGACGGACTTGTAAATGGAGGTGTCTCGGACGTGTATTCTGTGTTGTATTCGTTGATCTCCACTAAATATACATTTGTTTGGCGGAGGAGAATTTATTCTCTTGCTTAACGCCCTTCTCCGAGATGTACGAGCTTAGAGATTATATATTGATAGACATTAGTGGTATGGTGTGGATTGACAACGTGGCATACAAAGATACAAATGATCAAGGCTTTTGTTAAAAAGCAAAGTCTTGTGGTTGATGATCAAAGCACAGCTTTACAGCGTAGCTTTGTGTATGGTGTTAATTCGCGAGCCTCACACCCCGGTATGAGTTAAAAATGGGATAAGGACCGCTGGGAGAATACGACGTTTCTTTCTAGCTATGGCTGGTGTCAGCTTTTTACTAGCCCTGACATTGTTGATTATTATACCTTTGTGGATGTTGGAATGTGAGGCTCCTCGATTATATCGGCCTCTACAGAGCCGATAGATAGGTCTGATAGGACCGGGAAATGTGTGTTCAGGAATTGCCAATCCACTAACGTAAGTGTGGACAGGCCCAGCCGATTCCAAGGGCAACCCAGAGTGTGTAGTCCTGGGGCATTTGCTAGAGTGTCTCGAAGCCGGTGAGGAGCTTGCCCCTTGTCTCGACTCATGATGGAATCCAAATTTCCAATACGAAATCACGGATTTGATTGTAACATATATATGGCGACATAGTGGTATGGGGCACTTATGCCGTCTAGGATTGATATTTATGATTGAATTTGCTTTTAAAACATATATGCACTAGTAGTAATATCAAATGATTTTGCTTTACACGTATTAAGCATATTTTGGCCATTATAAGGTAAAACCTTATCCTCCGGTTTGCGTTGCATTGTATGATGGGACTTGGGTCTTATAACGGCTGTATTTTTATAAAATCCATTGTGTTGTTTAAATAATTTACCTTGTTTAATGCACTGGCAATCACTGGAGTAAACCCGTTCCGCGAAAGTGGCGTGGTCCTATGATTTTCCTTGCTATTGTTGTTTATCCAGTTAAGTACATTTCTCATACCAGTTCCATGACTAACTCATTGTTTGTTTCACTTTGCAAACTCGGGTGCCCTTATTTTCATACGGGCATCCTAATGACAGGTGATAGGGTACATTTTGGCTTTTGCACTACGACATGGAGTGCTTCTTTTGGCTTGTATGGCGAGGACTTGACTTCTCAGTATTTTGGCTATGTGATATTCCGCCATTAGTACCTTATGTATATGATTCCGCTTATCGCGATGTAGACAGATTTACTTCTATTATGTATCTATGATGTACATGTACCAGTGATCTTGATGTAGACTGGTCAATTCCTTTCTTGCACTAAGTTGTATATATCATACACTGTGCTATTCTGATGTTGTTACATATTATGATTCCGCTATCATATTTATGTAACTTATTCTATTTTTTGTTTATGTTGTTATTTGTTTTCTTCTAATAATGATTAATGTGTTATATTCCAATGATTATCCTTAATTCCGTCGTACGAAGTTTTGAGAACGTCACAGGTGGTATTAGAGCCTTGGTTAATCTTAGTTCTGGAATTTAACACATTAAACACCTCGTTAAGATAGAATCAGTAGTGTTCTAGGATGAGTAGCTCATTAGAGATAGGATTAGTAATGTCCTAGAATGAGCTAAGAAGATTAGCAAAATAACTTGATTAGTACATCGTTATCTTTTCATATATTCTTCTGCTTTTACCATATCTTAACATTATCATTTCTGTGGGCTTGACTCTTTTCTTGCATGTACAGAACTAACTTAGATGGCTACCCGAGAAGCTGTAGCTAGAGGTAGAGCAAGCCGAGGAGGACGGGGGAATATCCCTGTTGTCCCAGAGCCTTTGGTTCAGCCACCACAACCCCCTCGACGTTTGAGTTAGACCAAGTGGGAAAGACATATAGGAATCTGGGAGGCAAGCCATTTTTGGGAAATGGTACTGCAATTGAAGCCTTGGGCTAGTTGAACACTTGTGAGAAGATTTTCAGGGGCATGGGTCTTGAGGATCAGAGGAAAAGCTTTATAGGCACTTGGCTATTGCAGGACGAGGCCCATCTCTTGTGGGACGCCATCAACTTAAATGAGGAAAAGGTAGAGATGACATAGAATGAATTAAAAACACTGTTCAAAGAGAAATTCGTTCCAGAGCAAGAGATGGGGCGCTTGCATGATGAGTTTTCCAATCTCCAGTAAGGAGATCGCACTGTCTAGGAGTACATCAATAGGTTCACTCAGCTATCCTGCTACACTATAGAGCTTGTTCAGACTGTGAGGGCAAAGAATAAGAGGTTTATTCATGGACTTCAATGCAAGTATCAAGATAGGGCAGTGAGACATGTTAACCTTACATTCGCCAAGATGGTGGATATGGTTTGCAATTATGAGAGCCTGGATATGAGGAACATGCAAATAGACCGCGCAAAGAACCAGGCGGGAAACAAGCGCAAGACTTCAGAAAGTCAGCCGGAATCCAGCAATATAGCAGCTAATGCCAAGCCACAAACGAATAGGCTGCCCAAAGGAAGCTGCTATAACTGCGGTCGAGCTGGCCATTACTCCAATGTATGCACTGCTCCAAAGCGGCAGAAGACCAACCAACCCACTCGAGCCAGAACCCCTGCAAACCTGTTGAGTGTTTCAACTGCCACTATATGGGGCACATCAGAAGGAACTGTCCTTTGCTGAATAATTCATAGGTTGCTCATGAATATGAACGGAGAATCCGCCAGCTATTACAGATGGGACAGGTATACCCGATGTTTTGGGAGGTACCCTTACTATTAAAAATAATCCTGTTTCCGTACTATTTGACACTAGTGCATCACAAAGATTTATTGCAAGTAACATTATTAAAAAGTTAAAGTTAAATCTAAGAAACCTTAAAGAATCGGTTAGAGTTCATAATCTGATAGGAAGGTCTATTGTCCTTGGTTCATATAGTAAAGTACCTATTTCTTTTTCTCGATATCAGTTTCCTTTTGATTTGGTCATTATGGATTTTTCCGAGTTCGATATTATACTTGGACTGGACTGGTTAACCAAATACGAGGCCGAAGTGAAATGAGCCAAAGGATAATTACAATTAAAACAAAGCTTGGGTGCATTACTATACCATGCCAAGGCTCAGATTCAGATCCTGATAGAAAAGAATTTGGGTCTGCGCTAGAACTTATTCCTACTTTGTTAGAGAATATTCCTATTGTTAAACACTATGCGGATGTGTTTGAAGAAGTTAAAAGCTTACCTCCGCAAAGAGAAATTGAATTCTGAATCAATCTAATTCCGAATTCCAAGACAGTAATGCATTCAATTCGAAGAATGACTCCAAAAGAAAAAGAAGAATTAGCCGATCATACTCATCAACTTTTATGGAAGGGTCTGATCAGACCTAGTTTTTCTAATTGGGGTGCTGCTGTAGTGTTTGGTCCTAAGTCAGACGGTACTCTCCGATTGTGTGTTATTATTGAGACCTCAACAAGCAGACGCTCAAGAACAAATATCCATTACCCTGTATCGATGATTTATTGGATCAATTGAATGGAGCACGAGTATTTTCCAAAATGGTCCTAGCTACAGGTTTCCATCAACTGAGAATTGCCATTCCTTTGACAGCTTTCAGGGGTCTAGACATAATTTATGAGTGGTTAGTAATGTCGTTCGACTTATGCTATGCTCCAGCATACTTTGTCGATCTAATGAAAATAGTGTTCAGAGAAGTCTTAAATAAATTTTTTCTGGTATTCATCGATGATATTTTAATCTATTCCAAGTCAGAAAGCGAGCATGAAAAGCATTTAGAACAAGTATTGGGAATTCCGCGAAAGAATGTCTTCAAAGCTAAATTCTCTAAATGTATCTTCTGGTAGGAAGAAGTGAAGTTCCTTGGCCACGTCGTGTAAAAGAAAGGAATTTCTGTAGATCCAAGCAAAATTACAACAATTCAAGAATGGAAGCAGCCTACTACGCCCACAGAAGTCCATAGTTTTCTAGGATTGGCTAGTTATTATCGGAAATTCGTTAAGGATTTTTCGAAGATATCCGGCTCGTTAACAAAGCTTACAAAGAAGCACGAATTTTTTTAAGTGGACTCCAGAATGTGAGGAAGCTTTCCTGGAGTTAAAATTAAAATTGACAACTGCTCTAGTATTAACCATTATAGATGGCAATCAGGATTTGATGGTTTGGACAGATGCTTCTATCAGAGGTCTTGGTGCAATATTAATGCAAAGAGGGCAAGTAGTCGCTTATGCTAGCCGTTAGTTGAAGCTACAAGAGAAGAATTATGCAACTCATGATCTGGAATTATTAGCCCTCGTGTTCTCCATGAAAATATGGAGGCACTATCTATTGTGTGAGAAATTTGAATTATACACTGATCATCAATCATTGAACTATTTGTTCACCCAGAAAAACTTGAATATGAGACAATAGCGGTAGCTAGAATTTCTTGCAGCGTATGATCTACATATTCTGTATACGCCGGGAAAAGCCAATGTGGTAGCGGATGCGCTTAGCAGAAAAACCGCAATCATTTGCAAATCTTATTATTAATCCTTCATTAATTGACAAGATCGTCGTTCTTTAGAAAGACGTTAATTTTGTTAAGGAGATGATCAAAAGAATTCAAAGAGGCGAAGTCTCCAGTTTCCAAGTGGATAGTGAGGGAGTTCTGAGATTAAAAGGAAGAATCTGTGTCCCCAACATCTATGAGCTCAAAAGAGAAGTGCTTGATGAAAGTCATAAGTCCAAACTTTGCATTCATCCGAGAGTAAATAAAATGTATAATGATCTCAAGCGCACATTCTGGTGGAAGGCGATGAAGAGAGACATTTCTTTACATGTTAGCAGGTGCTCTACTTGCCAACTAGTCAAAAGCGACTAACAGAAACTTGTCGGATTATTGCAATTGTTGGAAATTCCAAATTGGAAGTGGAAGCAAATTTCCATTGATTTCATAGATGGTTTGTCCCGAACGAGGAAAGGAAATGACAGTATTTGGGTGATCGTAGATCGTTTCATGAAGACCGCCCATTTCATACCTGTCAGATCCAATAGAACTGCTCAAAGTCTAGCACAGATTTATTTCAAAGAAATTGTCAAGCTACATGGAGTGTCGATCAACATAGTCAGTGATAGAGATCCATTATTTACTAGCAAATTCTGGAAGGTATTTCAAGTAGAACTGGGGACAAAGCTGAACCTGAGCACCGCATATCACCCTCAGACAGATGGCCAAACTGAGAGGGTGAACCATATTCTAGAAGATTTACTTCGAGCTTGCATTATTGACTTCGGCGGATCATGGGAAGACCACCTGCATTTGGCAGAGTTCTCATACAACAACAGCTATCTGGCAAGCTTTAAAATGTCTCCATTTGAAGCAATATATGGTAGACCGTGCAGATCTCCCGCATGTTGGGTAGAACTTGGCAATAGACTTGTATTGGGGCCCAATATGATTCGCGAAGCTTTAGACAAAGTCGATTTCATCAAGAAACGATTGCAATGGCTCAAAGCCGATAGAAAAGTTATGTGGATTCTAGAAGAAAAGATTTAGCATTTGTTGTTGGTGATAATGTTTATTTGAGAGTTTCTCCAATGAGAGGAGAAATCCGATTCGGTAAAACTGGGAAGTTGGCACCCGGATTTATTGGTCCCTTTCCTATACTTGAACGAACTGGAACTCTCGCTTATTGGGTTCAATTACCTGATTGGTTGCCTGTAGTACATAATGTGTTTCACATGTCTCAACTTCGAAAACATGTACATGATCCAGATCTTATTGTAGAAGAAGCAGCGCAACAGGACTTGGAAATTACTCTAGAATTAGCAATTAGAAGAGAGTCGATAAAGATTATTAGCAAAGAAACTAAAGAGCTAAGAAACAAGAAGGTTCATTTTGTTAAAGTGCAGTGGAGTAGAGATCCTAGAGACTGTACTTGGGATACAAAAGAAAGCATTAAGCAAGCTTATCCCAATTGCAGAGTGGACATCTCTGACTAACTCCGGTGCAAGGTACATTTACAATACTTTGCATTTCCGTTTTGTTTCCTACTTTACCGTTGTTTCCTTTTCGGGGACAAAATAATTTTATGCGGGGGAGATTGTAACAACCCAGAAAATACGAGCCAATTAAAAAATTTTAATTTGGTTATTTGAATGAATTTGGAGTAATTGAAATTAAACATTTCAATAAAATAATGAGTTAGAAATAGTGCGGCAGTCTAAAAATTCGAATTCGAACTTTGACTGAACGTACAAGATGCAAAATAAAACGGATTTTAGCAAAACCAAAAATATTTAAATCTATTTAAGAATATCTTTCTAATGAATCTGAAAAATCGAAATTTCATAGCGGGAATCAAAAGTTATGGCTGGTTGGATATTCAGAATGGTCGCTATAGAATAAATATAGCCCTTGAAAATAGACATTTTGCAAACGACCTCCGTTATCGAAGAAACCACTTTTGTTGGATCCGGGATGTCAATTTATTACTAGGCTTCAAATTCCATAATTTTTGGAATTAATAAGTGAGCGTGGCAAAGGAAAATGTGGTTGGTTAATTTTAGTCAAGTTGGATCGACCAGAAAATGACTATTTTTCAAATGGTCTCAGAACACGACGAAATCAGTATTGTTGGGACCATTTCGTCCCAACATAGCTAGATTAATTTTTTAAAATTAGTATGTGGCCCCGGCAAGTAAAAATGTAAGTTCAAAACAGAATTTAAATGTTTTATATATTAATCTGAAGAATAACTGACTGTAACAGTCGAATGGGCCTACGAAACATATTCCATTGTGTCCGGGATGGGGATATTTATCCAGGGGCGACAGTCGTTGGGTTTGAATTGGTGCTCGTCCAAGAAAATTATAATTTTTGAAATAATATATATATCGGCCAAGGATAAATTTCCATTCATTATTTTAATTTATAAAAAAATCAGAAAAACCCTCGCCTCCCGCAGCATCGACGACGGAAACATGCTCCTCCGTCCCCGATCATTTTCCGGCCAAACCCTTCACAATTAGCCCCTGCTCCTTTGCAACTTTTTGAAGCTCTCCTCCCCCTCTTCAAATTAATACCTAGTACACACGTTCTCGTCTCGTATTTTGTGAGAATCACTTCCTCAAATTCAAGGACTTCATCGCGCCGCAGAGCTCGCCAGAGGCCGTTGATTTGACGGTGACCACCAGCGCCGGAAACCTCTTTCCACCCTCTTCATCGTCATATAACTCGATCATGCCACCGAGCTACGGATTCAAAGTTATTTCAAAACCTAGTTTTGAACATTTAAAGAAGGTATACGGCCTTTGTTTTTGAAATAGAAAATAATACTTCTAAGTGTTTCAAATCATGATTTGCAAATAAAAACCATATCTTTTTGCTATGTTGACGAAATTCGATGAAACAGGAAATATCGGACTCGTAGCGACATCATCTACATTCTAGAAGAAGCTAGAACATGTTCTGAGCTCGCTACAAATTTCAGAAGGATTAAAATCAATGTGAGACATCTAAATTCAATATGGAATGGAAATGTGTTGTATAAATTATATGAGCGAAATATAAATTATACATACATTGTACACCACATGTATGAGCGTAGTATAAGTTATATGAGCGATGTATAAATTATGCATGCATTGTAAAAATCATATATGTGTTGAAATGGAAATGAAATATATTTATGTACGTATATATATATATATATACACACACACTACCCACCTCCATAGACCATGGACGATATGAATTGATTGTGATTGACGTGAAATTTATTGATAATGCGGATGGTTGAAAATTAGTTGAAATGCGAATGGTTGGAAATAATTGTTTGTGGTTGAAACTATGGGAATTATTGTGGAAAATTCATATGATATGAAATTGATCTTAGATCGTTTAGATAATCCCCTTATGGAACGCCGTGAGGCCTAAGGTAGTGCGAAGAGCCGTACTCGGGACGGTGCCAGTTTTTAACCCCCTACCTTTTTGCTACCGAAATTTTCAGTAATATCTATGTGTTTGAATTATTTTTCTATATAGAATTATATTCATGAGTTGAATAAATTGTTTAGATAATAAAAGTCACATTTTTATTATGCGTGTGAAGTATATAAAGTGTGCATGTATGAGATATTCATGCGTTGAATGACATTCATGTGTTGAATAAATTTTTTGAAAAGTAAAAATTACATTTTTATCTAATGTATGGACTATATAAAATATTGGTGATATCATTTTTATCTTATTTACGAAGTATATAAAATATTAGTGTTTTAAATAAATTATTTTAACTTTAAAAATATCATTTTTATCTTATTTACAAAGTATATAAAATATTCGTGTCTCAAATAAATTGTTTTAACGATAAAAATATAATTTTTATTATATGTTTGAACTAATTAAAATATTCATATGTTGAAAAGGATTCATGGGTTGAATAAAAGGATTGAACAATAAAATTAACATTTTATTGTGAATATGAAGTGCTAAAAACATTCATATGTACTAAATATTTTGAATGATAAAAATATCATTTTTATCATGTATACGACTCACTAAAAATACACATGTGTTGAAACATATTTTTGTTCACCAAAAATAACATTTTTATCCTATGTATGGAGTGTTAGAAATAACAGCGTGTTCAAATAAACATTTGTTCGCTAAAAATATTATTTTAGTTTAATTCTGCATATATATATATATATATGTGTGTGTGTGTGTGTGTGTGTGTGTGTTTGTGTGTGTGTGTGTGTTGAACAGGAATATGGATTAGCTATTGAGAAAAGAATATATTTGCGTGTTCGACAAATAGGTAAGACTTAATGCGTTGGCTAAGCAATTTTATTATTATATAAACTCCTGTGAATGCCATTGGATGTGGAGTGCTTGTTGTTCTGTGTGAAATAATAAACGTCGCCATAGGATAGTAACAGTTAATTTTGAACTACACTATATGGCATACTTCTTGAAGATAGCATACCCTATCATATACCACATAAGCATTTGGCACTTATGTGACGAGGTGGAAGATTTACCATACATCCAAGAGGCTTGTTGTAACACCCCGTGTATTCTATAACTGTGGAATTAACAAAGTAAAGTATAATTAATTTGAAATCAAAGAACTAAGGGAAACGGGATACGCCATTGCGTTCGTCTCGGAAAAATACGCGAAATAGAGTCCGAGTTTTCGAAAAACGGAGTCCGTATGAAGAAGATATGGCCTTCGGAAGTTTCTGAATTAAGTTTAAAATTCAAACAGAATAAAATAGCTCAGAAAATCAAGTTTAAATTCCAAAATGGGGCCCAATGGGCCAGGGCGGAAAAACACCCGCCTGATGCACCCAGGTCGACTGGGCTGTCGACCTGGTCTAACCAGGTCGACAGGGCTGTCGACAGGGCTGTCGACAGGGCTGTCGACCTGGTCCAGAGCCTGGTCGAACCCAGCCCAACCTGGCTGGCCTATTCTCTGTTAGTCGATTTTTTGTAGTCTGCTTTGTCATTAGGGCTAGGTGGCAGGCTCTAATTGGTCTCTCTTTCGAATGAATGGCTACGATCAATCCAAGCAACATCGATGGTCCTAATCAGTTCATAAACTCTATAAAATGACCCTAGACTCTACCTAGGTTTCTTACACAATTCTCTAGCCTCCATTGCTCTCTTCTTCTAATAAAAAAATAAAAATGGCGTCGCTGCTCTGCTGGAATTAAAACTAGAAGATAATCAACATCAGCCAAAGCAACTCAATTCAAACTAGCGATTAGAGTTTCTGCAAAGATTCTACAACAAGTTAAAGTTCTTTCTTTAATCCAATCAAGGCAAGTACAGTTATTTTCCGCTATAAACGTTAATTATAATTTTGATATGTTTTTAATTCTGAATCTGAGATGGTATATATATTCTCTTCTGTCAGATCTGTTTTTCTGTGACTGTTCTGTATCCCTTTTCTTCTTTTCTTTTTTTATAGCCAGGCTACCACGAGCCTGTGTCTAATCTCATAAGAGATGAACGTATGAACGCAAATTTTGGGATAAATAATGAATAATGCGAAATTTGACAAGACTAAATTGAATGTATGACTTTAGGTCTGAGGCATAAAATATATTGGACATATGCATAAATTTGACTATGAACATATAATTTATGCATGTTGTATGCATAGTTATGTTGTAATTTTAGAACTGTAATTAATGAGCATATGTTGTAAACTAGATTTGGGTCTATGCATATTCTATGATAGAAGAAAAGAGGAACCATTGTAAGATTACATATGATTTGAGATTTTGGACAAAATGCACATAAAAGTCAAGATATGATTTTTAGAAGATATGATTTAAAGATTTATATTGTTGGGTATAGTTTGCATAAGGATTCATGACTCAAAAAGAAGAAGATATGGAAACTTAGGTGTAAAGATTTACATTAATTAGGATATCTATTATTGTGATTACACCTAAATAGGGATTTTTGGATATATGGCATGCATTGAAATTAATGGTTATATTTGGTATAATTTATATGTGAATCTGCTGTAAAATGCTAGTTCAACAAAAATTGGAACATAGGTTATATGGAAAATTATGTCCATATTCTGCGCTTATGCAAACATGGAATATATGTTGTGAATCATGACAATTATGTAGGCATATGAATTTATGCCAATTTATGATTGGGCAAGGCATGTAAATAGAACCTTTAGAAATATTAAATTTGCTAAATCTGCTAATTTGCCAAGTTGCCTAAACTGCTAGTTTTGTTATATTGCCTAGACTGCTAATTAGATTGAAATGCCTAACCTGTTATATGCTAAAATCTGCTAAGTTGCTAAATCTGTTAAATCCGTTAAGTCATATAAAATCTGTTATCTGCTATGTTGATATAATCCTCCTATTATTGATATAATCTGAATTGGCATATATATTGGGCGTGCGCATAAACGGTAAATTATTAATTAATTGGCCGCAAAGATAAACATGGCTAACTCGAGGTTAGAATGAGTTTGCGGCGTAAATCTGCCCGGAACCGCCCGGCACATCCAGTGGCCGCAAACAATAGGTTCTAATGTGAGAAGTTAGTCATAACATGCGTAAGACACGAGGTTAGGTCTGGCTTGTGGCAGAAGTCTGCCCGGAACCGCCCGGCATATCCAGCGGCCACAAGCTACCGACCTAATGTGAGAGGTCTGTGCATTAATAATTAATTAATGCAAATCTAAGATAAGAATGACGTCTAAAACGTATTGGGGAAAATAGGGTTAAACCAACGGGATTAATAGATGTAGTAAAACCCGTCCATGAATCTGTAGGCCCAATACAAAGTTAGACAAATCTGAAAAATCTGTACATCTGACCCGTTAGTCTGAAAACTTGTTAACTTAATCTATGAATTAGTAAATCTGAATTCTGCATGTCTGAACTTGTAAACAAGTTAATCTGAAATCTGTTAGTCTGGGGACACAAGGTTAGGAGGGGAATTACTTGTGTCATCTGTTGTATGGGACCCATATTAGTCAGTAACCCTTTCTGGTATCAAAACTTTGACCCAACAGTAAGTAGGGTCCGGGCACGCTTACTGAACTAATTATAAGAGGTTCATTCTGATAATGGCGAGGGGTGTTGATGGTGCGTTCCAACTGGGTCATGTGCGTGCATGGATCCCGGTCTGCCTCTGAGGATGTAAGACGCCGTGACATCTGTAAATAGGTCTGTGCCAATTGGTTGTCACTTTAGGGAGTGATACACCCTACTGTGGGGCCGACACAGGATATTTATGTATTAGGGAGCCGATCGCTTGGGGTAGGGTTTTTAGGGTACGCTTAGTTCTGTCTGTTTCTGTTGGTACCGTCTGTTTCTGTTGGGTGGTAACACCTGTCTGTTTCTGTGTGGTACCATCTGTTCGGGTGGTAAAGGCCCATTACTAGTGTACACCTAATTCTACATTCTGTTTCCGTAGAGATAAATCTGTTCCTGCTTCTGTCTGTTTCTGTTCGGGTAGTAAAGGCCCATTATTAGCATTCTGTTTCTGTTAAAGTATTCTGTACCCATTCCTGCTTCAATTTAGACATTAGGGAGACACCTAATTCTGCTATACTAGTATTAGTGCAGAGAAGTGTAAAATAATAGTTTATATCATTCTGTTTTTCTGTTATATCTGCTACACCTGTTATAGTTATCTCACATCCAGTTTTATGTTCATATCATATTATTATTATCTGTTCATATGCTGAAAGTCACTGGACTTGCCAGACTTTTTGTCTGACCCTTGTTGTTTCGCCTCCTTTCTTCCGTTCCCCCCCCCCCCAGGTTATCCAAGGAGGGAAATACTTTAGCTTGATCCGGATTTCTCTTTGCTTGAAGTGCTTAAAGTATGGCTTGGCTCTGTATAGCTTCCGTTCCATGGGGATTATGATTTTAAACTATGCATTTTGAAGGCTTTTGTACAAGACTGATATTTTGTACTTGAATTCTGAAATTGAAAGGATGTAACCATATTAATTTCTGTTTCCGCTGTAATAAAGTTAAAATTTTTCAAGTACTGTTTTATCTGTCTTGTAAGTTTCTGTTCTGTTTACTAAAATGCTCCACCAAAGTTAAGGCATTCCCTTTGTGAGTGACCTTAACGGAGGTGGGGTGTTACACTTGGTATCAGAGCTGAAGGTTACCAGATTGGGTAAAGTTTTTGAAAACTGTTTTCAAAAAGGTTTTGGAAGGAAGTATTTTCAAAAAAATAAAGCTTATTTTGGAAAACATGATCCCCAAGAGCCATATATCTTTCTTTCAGTCCTTTTTGTATTGAACCTTTCCTTTTTCGTTCCAGCATGTCTAAAGCATCTGAGATACCAGAGGGTGTTCATGTACCCGGTTGGTTTCGTCAATATCTTGAGGCTAGGACCGCCGCTGCAGGTCCAGCAAATGATCCCCCTCCTCCACCCCCTCCTCGTGCAATTGCTTTCTCAAAGATCTGTAGAGATTTTAGGGCCATGGGTGGGAAGGATTTCAAAGGAACTGAATCATTCGTAGAAGCAAGGAATTGGCTCAAAGAAACTGAGGATCTATTCATTATCTTCGAGGTGGACGATAGGCAGAAGGTACAGTTGGCAGTATGGCTGCTCAAAGACGAAGCTTCCTACTGGTGGGAAGTCACTAACGCCGAGAGGCCGGTTGAGACATGGATGGATTTCAGAACAAGGTTTGAGACAAAATTCCTCTCGCAAGCTGAACGAAGTTTACAATTGGAAAAGTTCTTGTCTCTTAAGCAAGGAAGTATGACGGTCAAGGAATACGTCAACCAGTTCAACCAACTAGCAAGATTCAGATTGGATTTAGTCAACACTCAGCATAAAAAGGCTCTCCGCTTTGTTAAAGGATTGAATGAGCCACTGCACAGCCTAGCCATGACCCATGTACCCATGGGAGCAACTTACGAGAAATTGGTGGATATGGCACTACTGCACGAGGAAGACAAGGGCCCGAAAGAGACAAAGAAGGAAGAACCACAGAATAAGAAAGCGGGGCCCAAAAAGGAAACACAAAAGAAGGATGAGAAGTCTGAAGATAAGAAGGGGAAAAAGTGCTTTACTTGTGGGAGCTCAACTCAACTGAACAAGGATTGCAAAAAAAGGAAGGGCGCTTGCTTCAACTGTGGGGAGATGGGACACTTCACTAGGGACTGCCCGAAGAGACGAGGACAAGGAGGGCAGGCGAACACTCTTGAGGCTAGTGGCTAGGATAGAAATAGGAAAATTTCTATAGTAGGTTTAATTTCTTTATCTGATTGTGACTTTTTCTGATTTTGGTATTTTGATTTTGTAATCGATACTCTGCACTTTAATGCTAGTATTATTTCTGAATTCCGCTATAGACTCAGACCCATAAGGGTTATGGATCATCTGTTTGAGACTGGGGTTTGAGGGATATCTGTGTTAGGCGTCAAGTATGACGCATACATTCTGAGTTTTCGTGGGGTATCAATTTAATGTTGGTTTCGGTCTTTGGGGCCGATACTTAGGACCCATGTCTAATGGGAACCAAATTTTCGTTCTATCTGTACTCGCTTCCATCATTCGACTGTATCCTATCGATCGAATATTTGAACTTTAGGTAGAAACTAATGGGTGTAAACATGTGTTTGAGACATGTTATGCTTGATGGTTGCAAGTGGATGCAAGTGGTTGCTAGTGGTTGCTCGTGGATGCATATACACACACTAGGCACTAGATCGGCTCGAAAACACTCTCATACTACATATGGATGGGTGAGCATTTTTCAATTCTTGTGGATGCAAAATGACTGATTCAGCACATGGATGTTGCATTTGAGTGAATGGTTGTGCACTCATATAGAAATAATATATATCATCAGAATTCTATTGCATACATGTTGGACTCATGGCACTGACATAATTCGCATTAAGGAGGTCAACTGAATCAGTAGACCGCCTGATCTTTGCATTAGATAAGGAACATATACACACACTTTTGCATATGTTCATACAACATTAGAAGTTTTCTAAGGACAATGGATGCTTGTGGATGATGGTTGAGTAGATGGGTGATTGGATGGTAGGACACATTCTTCTTAACTTGAAGATTTCGGGGACGAAATCCTTTTAAGTGGGGGAGAATGTAACACCCCGTGTATTCTATAACTGTGGAGTTAACAAATTAAAGTATAATTAATTTGAAATCAAAGAACTAAGGGAAACGGGATACGCCATTGCATTCGTCTCGGAAAAATACACGAAATAGAGTCCGAGTTTTCGAAAAACGGAGTCCGTATGAAGAAGATATGGCCTTCGGAAGTTTCTGAATTAAGTTTAAAATTCAAACAGAATAAAATAGCTCAGAAAATCAAGTTTAAATTCCAAAATGGGGCCCAATGGGCCAGGGCGGAAAAACACCCGCCTGATGCACCCAGGTCGACTGGGCTGTCGACCTGGTCTAACCAGGTTGACAGGGCTGTCGACAGGGCTGTCGACCTGGTCCAGAGCCAGGTCGAACCCAGCCCAACCTGGCTGGCCTATTCTCTGTTAGTCGATTTTCTGTAGTCTGCTTTGTCATTAGGGCTAGGTGGCAGGCTCTAATTGGTCTCTCTTTCGAATGAATGGCTACGATCAATCCAAGCAACATCGATGGTCCTAATCAGTTCATAAACTCTATAAAATGACCCTAGACTCTACCTAGGTTTCTTACACAATTCTCTAGCCTCCATTGCTCTCTTCTTCTAATAAAAAAATAAAAATGGCGTCGCTGCTCTGCTGGAATTAAAACTAGAAGATAATCAACATCAGCCTAAGCAACTCAATTCAAACTAGAGATTAGAGTTTCTGCAAAGATTCTACAACAAGTTAAAGTTCTTTCTTTAATCCAATCAAGGCAAGTACAGTTATTTTCCGCTATAAACGTTAATTATAATTTTGATATGTTTTTAATTCTGAATCTGAGATGGTATATATATTCTCTTCTGTCAGATCTGTTTTTCTGTGACTGTTCTGTATCCCTTTTCTTCTTTTCTGTTTTTATAGTCAGGCTACCACGAGCCTGTGCCTAATCTCATAAGAGATGAACATATGAACGCAAATTTTGGGATAAATAATGAATAATGCGAAATTTGACAAGACTAAATTGAATGTATGACTTTAGGTCCGAGGCATAAAATATATTGGACATATGCATAAATTTGACTATGAACATATAATTTATGCATGTTGTATGCGTAGTTATGTTGTAATTTTAGAACTGTAATTAATGAGCATATGTTGTAAACTAGATTTGGGTCTATGCATATTCTATGATAGAAGAAAAGAGGAACCATTGTAAGATTACATATGATTTGAGATTTTGGACAAAATGCACATAAAAGTCAAGATATGATTTTTAGAAGATATGATTTAAAGATTTATATTGTTGGGTATAGTTTGCATAAGGATTCATGACTCAAAAAGAAGAAGATATGGAAACTTAGGTGTAAAGATTTACATTAATTAGGATATCTATTATTGTGATTACACCTAAATAGGGATTTTTGGATATATGGCATGCATTGAAATTAATGGTTATATTTGGTATAATTTATATGTGAATCTGCTGTAAAATGCTAGTTCAACAAAAATTGGAACATAGGTTATATGGAAAATTATGTCCATATTCTGCGCTTATGCAAACATGGAATATATGTTGTGAATCATGACAATTATGTAGGCATATGAATTTAGGCCAATTTATGATTGGGCAAGGCATGTAAATAGAACCTTTAGAAATATTAAATTTGCTAAATCTGCTAATTTGCCAAGTTGCCTAAACTGCTAGTTTTGTTATATTGCCTAGACTGCTAATTAGATTGAAATGCCTAACCTGTTATATGCCAAAATCTGCTAAGTTGCTAAATCTGTTAAATCCGTTAAGTCATATAAAATCTGTTATCTGCTATGTTGATATAATCCTCCTATTATTGATATAATCTGAATTGGCATATATATTGGGCGTGTGCATAAACGGTAAATTATTAATTAATTGGCCGCAAAGATAAACATGGCTAACTCGAGGTTAGAATGAGTTTGAGGCGTAAATCTGCCCGGAACCGCCCGGCACATCCAGTGGCCGCAAACAATAGGTTCTAATGTGAGAAGTTAGTCATAACATGCGTAAGACATGAGGTTAGGTCTGGCTTGTGGCAGAAGTCTGCCCGGAACCGCCCGGCATATCCAGCGGCCACAAGCTACCGACCTAATGTGAGAGGTCTGTGCATTAATAATTAATTAATGCAAATCTAAGATAAGAATGACGTCTAAAACGTATTGGGGAAAATAGGGTTAAACCAACGGGATTAATAGATGTAGTAAAACCCGTCCATGAATCTGTAGGCCCAATACAAAGTTAGACAAATCTGAAAAATCTGTACATCTGACCCGTTAGTCTGAAAACTTGTTAACTTAATCTATGAATTAGTAAATCTGAATTCTGCATGTCTGAACTTGTAAACAAGTTAATCTGAAATCTGTTAGTCTGGGGACACAAGGTTAGGAGCGGAATTACTTGTGTCATCTGTTGTATGGGACCCATATTAGTCAGTAACCCTTTCTGGTATCAAAACTTTGACCCAACAGTAAGTAGGGTCCGGGCACGCTTACTGAACTAATTATAAGAGGTTCATTCTGATAATGGCGAGGGGTGTTGATGGTGCGTTCCAACCGGGTCATGTGCGTGCATGGATCCCGGTCTGCCTCTGAGGATGTAAGACGCCGTGACATCTGTAAATAGGTCTGTGCCAATTGGTTGTCACTTTAGGGAGTGATACACCCTACTGTGGGGCCGACACAGGATATTTATGTATTAGGGAGCCGATCGCTTGGGATAGGGTTTTTAGGGTACGCTTAGTTCTGTCTGTTTCTGTTGGTACCGTCTGTTTCTGTTGGGTGGTAACACCTGTCTGTTTCTGTGTGGTACCATCTGTTCGGGTGGTAAAGGCCCATTACTAGTGTACACCTAATTCTACATTCTGTTTCCGTAGAGATAAATCTGTTCCTGCTTCTGTCTGTTTCTGATCGGGTAGTAAAGGCCCATTATTAGCATTCTGTTTCTGTTAAAGTATTCTTTACCCATTCCTGCTTCAATTTAGACATTAGGGAGACACCTAATTCTGCTATACTAGTATTAGTGCAGAGAAGTGTAAAACAATAGTTTATATCATTCTGTTTTTCTGTTAAATCTGCTACACCTGTTATAGTTATCTCACATCCAGTTTTATGTTCATATCATATTATTATTATCTGTTCATATGCTGAAAGTCACTGGACTTGCCAGACTTTTTGTCTGACCCTTGTTGTTTTGCCTCCTTTCTTCCGTTCCCCCCCCCCCCAGGTTATCCAAGGAGGGAAATACTTTAGCTTGATCCGGATTTCTCTTTGCTTGAAGTGCTTAAAGTATGGCTTGGCTCTGTATAGCTTCCGTTCCATGGGGATTATGATTTTAAACTATGCATTTTGAAGGCTTTTGTACAAGACTGATATTTTGTACTTGAATTCTGAAATTGAAAGGATGTAACCATATTAATTTCTGTTTCCGCTGTAATAAAGTTAAAAATTTTCAAGTACTGTTTTATCTGTCTTGTAAGTTTCTGTTCTGTTTACTAAAATGCTCCACCAAAGTTAAGGCATTCCCTTTGTGAGTGACCTTAACGGAGGTGGGGTGTTACACTTGTATGGCGATGACTATATTTCAGGTTGAACTGGAGACTGATATGGACTATATAAAATATAACGATAAATTTCCAGATAATAAAAACCCCACATGGGTCTGGATATGACAATAAACAAGTCTCTCTAGTCATTAAGGCATAAAAACCATTTATAGGGTGATGATAATTTATTCTCTGGACTTATAATCTATACACTCCACTATGGACACCGGGATATATCACTATAAATATATGCATGCTTTTGAGGATTTATTGGGTGCCTAATACGGCCCAATAAATTTCCAAACCCCTCCCCGTACAAAGGAGGTTATGGCGAAATTTTCCGAAATTTAAAGGCATTAGTGAAATATTTGAAGTGAAAAACAATATGGAAATCATCGAATGAATTATATATATATATATATATAAATTAAATAAAACGAATAACGACGCTGCAGTTCGTATTTTGGAATTGTAATTTTAAACGATTATATAGGGAAATCCGCCACGAAATTGAAGAGATTTTCAAGTTTCGTACTATCATACGGTGATGATGGGTTGTAGTGGACTGAGGTGTTTGATTTTTGCCGCTGAAGTGCTGTCGTTCGCACTTGATTTGGGGTCAACAGGGGAGGTCGAGTTTCCTAGCATCGCAGGAGCCAGTGGAGGAGCTGAAGCCGGTCGTCAAGAGCACCATCGATCATGGTAAGGCGTGTTCAAGCAGCGTGCGCAAGGAAGGATCTGCAACGAGGAAAAGGGTTCGATTTTGGACCTGGAGCTTATCAACCAACGATGGAAGAGGGTTAATCCCTTTATTTATTTAGTTAATTTTTATTTAATTATCAATTTTTGTAATTAGTGTTTAGAAATACATATCTTTTCTATATGAGGTCCAAATCGCGTGAAACTAGATTCGCTGCGATCATAGGGACGAGAGCTTCACAACAAGATTGTTTAGGCCCAATTTGGAGCTAATTAGAAATTTAGGAAAATTCAAACCCAAACTGTACTGAAACCGTCAGTCAAAGAATGACGCAGTGGAAACTAAATGTGAGAACACCTCTCACTCAAATTATTTTACACTTATTATATCCTAGGTTGCAGACGGGACTTAGTAGCTCCTGACACTATTTGTAATGACCCAAAAATCCGGCCCAATTTGAGCTGACTAAATAACACAAGTCCAACCCCAAATTGCACTGAAAATTCAAGAAATTAATAGAAAGAAGATAGAGGGTGAGGATAGATAAGATAAAAACTTATAGAATAGAAGAAGAAGAAGAACATCATCATCAGAGTAACACGAATCTCACAGTGGAACGAATAAAATATAACATAACCTTTGAAATACAAACAATATATGTATACAATAGCACTTATCATAGTACAACACTTACAACAACAGCAGAAATAATACTAGCTATAGAATCTTGAAGCCTCCTGCTCCAAGCTCTCCTAATGTATCTGCAAAATCCTGAACTACTTGACTGCCCATACAAATTTAGGCACCCAAGAGTTTAGGTAGAACAAAACAAAGTAAACTCCGGGTCAGTCATGGGACTGGTATGAGTAAAACAGTTTTAAAACAGGTTGAACAAGTAAACGATATCTCATAAGACCACGCCGTATAACGGAACGGGTTTTTCCCTTATGAGAATCCAAAATATCTTTATATCAAAAACCTTTTGATATTATAATAATGTCTTATCAACCACAATATAATGATCATCTAGCAGAAACGCTTTCATCTCACGTTCTACATATAGTATACAATCAAAACCGCAAGCACGTATTGGGTAATGGATTTCCAACCATGACAAGGTATGGAACCACCTTCCGATCAGTGTACTCTAGGAACGATACACTGGAGTTCAACAAGAACATCTTGCAACTCAGCCACACATGGCGGACCACTCATTTCGCTTGAGTGTATCGAATGTACATCACCAACGGTTGGGATCAACAACCGTTTCCCGTATATATATGGGACAGCATTGATAGATTAAAGAAGCAAATGAATATTCTCTAGATAGGTGATTATACACCCTACTTCGGTGCGACCGACTTAGCCATGCTGCCTGCCCGATTTCTATCATTTACCGGATGTGAGGCTAGAAGCTACGCTTACTTTCCATTCATTGATAACACGATCACTTTGAATGCCACATTATCAGATCCGTTAATCATTAGTTGGATCTGCACAAATAGATTATGGATATTATGCGAAGGGAATAAATCCGTTGGCCACCATATATATTTATACAGTCCAACTCTTTCGATCATTGGAACTATTCTGTCAGACATTCGTCCATATACGTTCGTTCTGGGACTGAACGAAACCGAAGGCACTATTCTGTAAACAGGACAGCCCTTGCACTTTACTCCATCTTCAATTTCTTCATCGTATTTGATCACAACGCTTATGTCGATACGAAGTGGTTCTTCGGATAATAATCCAACCGGTCTCTCCATATTAACAACGTAAAATGGTCAAAACTTCGATAGTCTGTGATTTAACTATCAAATGAAAATATGTCGGTGTACAAACAACGATCTTAATTCCAAATGGAATTATCGATCCAATCATTAATCATATATATATATATATATATATATATATTCATATTTCCTTATTTTCCATATTTAGAAAATATATGTTACTAACACTGGAAAACAATTCCATAGCTCATTCACGTCCCACTAACTTCCATAACTATCAGTCCCTAACTATAAACTAGTAAGAGAACAGTTCTCTAAGTATAAACCCCGAAGGCCGAAACCAACATCAGATCGATACTCAGAAAAACTATCCAACTTACTAATCTCTAGTCAGTTTCTAATTTTGCTTAACTCTATATCTTTAACTCTATTCGATTAACTCTTTCTGGTTAACTTTAACTGATTAACTCACTGGTTAACTCTAACTGATTAACTCTAACTGGTTAACTCAAATTCGAATAACTTTTATTCGATTAACTCCTTTTAATAACGTTTATCCATTTATAAAGATTTACTTTAGTAACGGTTCTTCACTTTAAAAATGTCCTTTTTAACAGCGTTTAATCACTTGTAATGATTTCCTTTTAACAGCTTTAATCACTTGTAATGATTTCCTCTTTGATCCTATTTATTTACCAAATAAATATTCCTTTATCACTTCACTTATATTCATTAGATTCTCATTATAAATTGATAAGTGAATAAACTTCTCAATGTTAAATCCCGAAGGCCGAAACCAACATCAGATCAACACTTTGAAATTTACTCAACTCAATCAACGTATAACTAGTTCCAATTTCTCAAAAACCATATCCTATTTTCTTCAACATTTTTAAATCGATTCTATTTATTTTCAAATAAAAATTCCTTTTATAAAATCCTTTGATTTTATAAATATTTCATTTTCAATATACGTTTTTGAAAATTCCCTCTTTACTTTCCAGTATTCATTTTGGTATTCAAAATACCGTCTAACCATGATTACTATCACCCAAGCACACATAATCATCACAGATTATGTAACACATCACATATCATAATATATGAACAAAACAGTATTTATATATTGAGGAACCCAGTTGGGTCCCTCCAACATGTTCTCCTGCATCATAGATGTTAGACCATATAATTAACATCAACTTCATTTCAGTATGAAATGTTCAGGTAAACCACATCAATATATATATTTAACGGTTTATATATATATATATATATATATATATATATATATATATGATTTCAACTAACTGACTAGCAGTTCAATCAACCCAATCAACACACAACAGTCAATCAATATCTAACAGTTCTAAAAGTACGTTATAAAAATATAACTGTTCAGAGTTGGTGAGTTTTACTCACATTGGCAGTTCATCGTTAAAGAACGATAAACTGTTTGTTTGATTTGAATCAAACAATTTATTTCGCCATAAATTCAAACGAGCTCCACTCCACTCCCAGTCAGTTCCATTGGGTAGTGCTCGTCCATACGATCCTGTCGGATCTTGTTCCGTCTAATTCTGATGATGTACAGAAAATTTATACACTTTAAAATATCGTATACACTTCAAAAATAAAATAAATTTCTTTTTTTATAAATGGCTTAACTTTTCCCGGCCCACTGCCGTTCTTCTTCATCAACAATTAGACACAGCAGCTCTTTTGTTGATTACAAAAGCTCCACGCACCACACCCACAAAATGCCAAATCAAACATCCTGGTTCACAATATAAAATCTTGCCCCACTTATTACTTTCCTTTGTTTACAAATGGTACTCACGATCCTTCATTCACATAGAATTTATCCCAAAAACTAACTGCCCAATTCCGTTTTGACATACAATAGCATGTTCTCATTCCAGAAATTGGTACCCCGTTTCAACTTTGTTTGTTCACGGAGACTTCACCACTTGGCCGGACTTCCTTTGAGTGCTCACGTACAAGCATGATCTCATCTTACTAATAAAATTCATGTTTAAACGTTCTGCCAACTTAAATGCCTCCCCACCATCCTTCAGAGCTTCCTCACGCTCGTCTCACCATGCTGCCTAGCGGTTTTTAGTCTGACCCCTTCTTTTGCTTTTCTTTGTAAAACAGTACCCATTTTGCTTTCAACGTTTCACTCTTTCTCTCATCAGTTCTGTCTGTCTGCTTCCATGCTAATACATGCACACAAGAGGCCGACATTTGTGACTCCCATGTATCATTCGTGACACAGGACCACGCTCGAACCCATTCCATCACTGTCGCTCATCCATCCCGCTGTCGGAATTCATCTCCTCCTCACCTTAATAGCAGCGCCGCCCCTCTCCTGTGTGATCGACAGTTCATGGCACTTCAAGCTTCTCTTTGCAGACCACGCTGAACCCTCTCAACCAAGTCGCATGAAATCCGCAATCACCTGCTTGCCATCAGCGACCACACCAGAAGACCCATGCTCCACCATTACCTCTAAGCATCATCGGTGAGCCCACTTCACGTTAAAACGCTACCACCCTTTTCTTATTTCCACACATGGCTTCAACGCAGAGGCTCCATCGAGATCTATATAATTGCAGTAGGACGTTCTGGAATTTTAGAGTTTGGTTCTCCTTTGAGAAGTGGCGGCGCATTTAATTTTGCTGAGGAGAAAATGAAATTAGGTCTTAACGAATGGGAGGAGGTGTACTTATATACATTTAAAATATCTAGATTTTTATTGAGGGTGCAACGTGGACAGGTTAAGCATTGATGGAGAGGGGACGTCCCTGTTTCATGGGGTACCGAGTGGTTTTGTATAGTGTAGTGGTTTTGTTTAAATTAAAGGCCATGGATCCATACTACGCATAATTTCGTTCGCTCACATAGGAAGAGTCATGGACAGAAATAAAATTACCGTTGTGACGAGTGAGGTGCCACGGTCCCAAAACTATAATAATATCGGTAGTTCAACTCATATTTTGAAACCCCAAAAATCGCTGATTAAGGGTGCACAATACTCCAAATAAAAAGTTGCATATTTAATTAATTAAAAATTACAGTAAAATTCTAACAATTAAATTATCGTTATGTCCCAAAAGAACCTTGTTTATATTCACACCCGATATTCAAATATTTTCAAATAACCGTTATGGTCACGAACGAATATAGCGCTGTTTTTCTGAATATTTAATTTGGACATAACTTACAATGCATATGACGAATTCTTCATTTTTCTTTTCCATTAGAAAAATATAGCTTAACAGATTCCAACGTTTCTTGTTTCACAGAAATTCGACTTATATCGAATTCTGTATATTCAGTTAAAGTTCAAATCGCCAAATAGCGAACTGCAGCGCCATTTCGAGCTCGATTATAATTATAATTATAAATTATACGTTCTGACGCCGCATATTAAATATATTCGTTATTTAAATAGTTAAATAACTTCATTATTACGTTGCTAAAATTCTGGGTCATTACATTCTTTCCCCCTTAAAATAATTTCGTCCTCGAAATTGCTAAGGTAGTGGACGACCCTATCTACTGGGTAAAAGTATATCAGTTTACCTCTTATCTCTGTTTTCAACTGAACCAATTAATATCGACTAAAATATTAATTCATTCCGACTAGCTAAATTTTCAAAAATTCTGAAAATTTTCTAACATCTTAACTTTTCGGAAAATTTCGCCATAACCTCCTTTGTACATCCCTATCGGTAAAACTCCAACTCGCCTCTCTAGGCCTTCTCCAACCCAAAAGAAAATCAAACAGCCAAGCGGCTTGCCAATTCGGCTCATCAAAATCTCAAACTCATATGAAATATAAACTTGTACCTTTTTGTCGGGCTACCATTATATCATTTCCATCGATTAGCACCCTGCATATACCAATGTCATACTAATCTAACTTCGATTAGTTTATATCCTCAACTCAAACCATTCGCTTATACTTAAGTCGGATTTCATTTAAACTCCAATATCCAATTTCAACTCTTGGTTTATCAACTTAATTTCATTCAGATTAGTTCAATCCAGTTTTAATTTCTATAATCCAATCCAGTTTTAATTTAACTTAATTCAAGTTAAATTCAAATTTATTATTCACTTTCACTATTTTAACCCATTTAACTTCATAAGTTAAATTTAGATTTCAAATTTCAAATCCCTGTGTTTATTCAAATCACTTGAAATCATAATAACAATTCAAAATCCTTCGAATTCCTGAATAACTTGTTTTTGCAAAACAATTTCAAAACAAAATCTTTGGTTGTAATCCGTCACTTTAGAAACTCGAAAATGACACTGATGATGCGGCCGCACTCATCAGAATTATCTTCCAGCGATCGAAGTGAGTTCAATACTATATCACTTTCGAAAATCATTTCTAAACACTTTCATTTTGAAAACATTTCAAAATCTCCGAGGAACTTAAAATTTCCTTATTTTAATTCCAATTCTGATTTAACTTCAGATTTAATTCAACTTATTTCATATACTTTACTTATATGAATTCTGATTGGTTATTTATAACTATTTCACTTTTATAAAACCTCATTCGATTATAATAATAACCAACACAACCAATTATACTATGTTAATTTCAAAACATACCATGTCGGTTCATCGTGTTCAAGTGTTTATAGAACTCCTACCGATACAGTGGATCAAACTGATCGACCAGAATTCACAAACAACTCAACCAATGAATCCACACAATATAAAACAAATTTTTATATCAAATAACAATTACGTTCACTCGTATATATACTCAAATTCAGTCTAGGGTATTACAAATCCCATCTCTACTGAATCACGCCACAAAGCCAAGGTATTAACTAAACCAATGCTCTGATACCAACTGTAATGACCAAAAAATCCGGTCCAATTTGAGCTGACTAAATAACACAAGTCCAACCCCAAATTGCACTGAAAATTCAAGAAATTAATATAAAGAAGATAGAGGGTGAGGATAGATAAGATAGAAACTTATAGAATAGAAGAAGAAGAAGAACATCATGATCAGAGTAACACGAATCTCACAGCGGAACGAATAAAATATAACATAACCTTTGAAATACAAACAGTATATGTATACAATAGCACTTATCATAGTACAACACTTACAACAACAGCGGAAATAATACTAGCTATAGAATCTTGAAGCCTCCTGCTCCAAGCTCTCCAAATGTATCTGCAAAATCCTGAACTACTTGACTGCCCATACAAATTTAGGCACCCAAGAGTTTAGGTAGAACAAAACAAAGTAAACTCCGGGTCAGTCATGGGACTGGTATGAGTAAAACAGTTTTAAAACAGGTTGAACAAGTAAACGATATCTCATAAGACCACGCCGTATAACGGAACGGGTTTTTCCCTTATGAGAATCCAAAATATCTTTATATCAAAAACCTTTTGATATTATAATAATGTCTTATCAACCACAATATAATGATCATCTAGCAGAAACGCTTTTATCTCACGTTCTACATATAGTATACAATCAAAACCGCAAGCACGTATTGGGTAATGGATTTCCAACTATGACAAGGTATGGAACCACCTTCCGATCAGTGTACTCTAGGAACGATACACTGGAGTTCAAAAAGAACATCTTGCAACTCAGCCACACATGGCCGACCACTCATTTCGCTTGAGTGTATCGAATGTACATCACCAACGGTTGGGATCAACAACTGTTTCCCATATATATATGGGACAGCATTGATAGATTAAAGAAGCAAATGAATATTCTCTAGATAGGTGATTATACACCCTACTTCGGTGCGACCGACTTAGCCATGCTGCCTGCCCGATTTCTGTCATTTACCGGATGTGAGGCTAGAAGCTACGCTTACTTTCCATTCATTGATAACACGATCACTTTGAATGCCACATTATCAGATCCGTTAATCATTAGTTGGATCTGCACAAATAGATTCTGGATATTATGCGAAGGGAATAAATCCGTTGGCCACCATATATATTTGTACAGTCCAACTCTTTCGATCATTGGAACTATTCTGTCAGACATTCGTCCATATACGTTCGTTCTGGGACTGAACGAAACCGAACACACTATTCTGTAAACAAGACAGCCCTTGCACTTTACTCCGTCTTCAATTTCTTCATCGTATTTGATCACAACGCTTATGTCGATACGGAGTGGTTCTTCGGATAATAATCCAACCGGTCTCTCCATATTAACAACGTAAAATGGTCAAAACTTCGATAGTCTGTGATTTAACTATCAAATGAAAATATGTCGGTGTACAAACAACGATCTTAATTCCAAATGGAATTATCGATCCAATCATCAATCATATATATATATATATATATATATATTCATATTTCCTTATTTTCCATATTTAGAAAATATATGTTACTAACACTGGAAAACATTTCCATAGCTCATTCACGTCCCACTAACTTCCATAACTATCAGTCCCTAACTATAAACTAGTAAGAGAACAGTTCTCTAAGTATAAACCCCGAAGGCCGAAACCAACATCAGATCGATACTCAGAAAAACTATCCAACTTACTAATCTCTAGTCAGTTTTTAATTTTGCTTAACTCTATATCTTTAACTCTATTCGATTAACTCTATCTAGTTAACTTTAACTGATTAACTCACTGGTTAACTCTAACTGATTAACTCTAACTGGTTAACTCAAATTCGAATAACTTTTATTCGATTAACTCCTTTTAATAACGTTTATCCATTTATAAATATTTACTTTAGTAACGGTTCTTCACTTTAAAAATGTCCTTTTTAACAGCGTTTAATCACTTGTAATGATTTCCTTTTAACAGCTTTAATCACTTGTAATGATTTCCTTTTTGATCCTATTTATTTACCAAATAAATATTCCTTTATCACTTCACTTCTATTCATTAGATTCTCATTATAAATTGATAAGTGAATAAACTTCTCAATGTTAAATCCCGAAGGCCGAAACCAACATCAGATCAACACTTTGAAATTTACTCAACTCAATCAACGTATAACTAGTTCCAATTTCTCAAAAACCATATCCTATTCTCTTCAACATTTTTAAATCGATTCTATTTATTTTCAAATAAATATTCCTTTTATAAAATCCTTTGATTTTATAAATATTTCATTTTCAATATACGTTTTTGAAAATTCCCTCTTTACTTTCCAGTATTCATTTTGGTATTCAAAATACCGTCTAACCATGATTACTATCACCCAAGCACACATAATCATCACAGATTATGTAACACATCACATATCATAATATATGAACAAAACAATATTTATATATTGAGGAACCCAGTTGGGTCCCTCCAACATGTTCTCCTGCATCATAGATGTTAGACCATATAATTAACATCAACTTCGTTTCAGTATGAAATGTTCTGGTAAACCACATCAATATATATGTTTAACGGTTTATATATATATATATATAATTTCAACTAACTGACTAGCAGTTCAATCAACCCAATCAACACACAACAGTCAATCAATATCTAACAGTTCTAAAAGTACATTATAAAAATATAACTGTTCAGAGTTGTTGAGTTTTACTCACACTGGCAGTTCATCGTTAAAGAACGATAAACTGTTTGTTTGATTTGAATCAAACAATTTATTTCGCCATAAATTCAAACGAGCTCCACTCCACTCCCAGTCAGTTCCATTGGGTAGTGCTTGTCCATACGATCCTGTCGGATCTTGTTCCGTCTAATTCTGATGATGTACAGAAAATTTATACACTTTAAAAGATCGTATACGCTTTAAAAATAAATTAAATTTCTTTTTTTTAAATGGCTTAACTTTTCCCGGCCCACTGCCGTTCTTCTTCATCAACAACTAGACACAGCAGCTCTTTTGTTGATTACAAAAGCTCCACGCACCACACCCACAAAATGCCAAATCAAACTTCCTGGTTCACAATATAAAAACTTGCCCCACTTATTACTTTCCTTTGTTTACAAATGGTACTCACGATCCTTCATTCACATAGAATTTATCCCAAAAACTAACTGCCCAATTCCGTTTTGACATATAATAGCATGTTCTCATTCCAGAAATTGGTACCCCGTTTCAACTTTGTTTGTTCACGGAGACTTCACCACTTGGCCGAACTTCCTTTGAGTGCTCACGTACAAGCATGATCTCATCTTACTAATAAAATTCATGTTTAAACGTTCTGCCAACTTAAATGCCTCCCCACCATCCTTCAGAGCTTCCTCACGCTCGTCTCACCATGCTGCCTAGCGGTTTTTAGTCTGACCCCTTCTTTTGCTTTTCTTTGTAAAACAGTACCCATTTTGCTTTCAATGTTTCACTCTTTCTCTCATCAGTTCTGTCTGTCTGCTTCCATGCTAATACATGCACACAAGAGGCCGACATTTGTGACTCCCATGTATCATTCGTGACACAGGACCATGCTCGAACCCATTCCATCACTGTCGCTCTTCCATCCCGCTATCGGAGTTCATCTCCTCCTCACCTTAATAGCAGCGCCGCCCCTCTCCTGTGTGATCGACAGTTCATGGCACTTCAAGCTTCTCTTTGCAGACCACGCTGAACCCTCTCAACCAAGTCGCATGAAATCCGCAATCACCTGTTTGCCATCAGCGACCACACCAGAAGACCCACGCTCCACCATTGCCTCTAAGCATCATCGGTGAGCCCACTTCACGTTAAAACGCTACCACCCTTTTCTTATTTCCATACATGGCTTCAATGCAGAGGCTCCATCGAGATCTATATAATTGCAGTAGGACGTTCTGGAATTTTAGAGTTTGGTTCTCCTTTGAGAAGTGGCGGCGCATTTAATTTTGCTGAGGAGAAAATGAAATTAGGTCTTAACGAATGGGAGGAGGTGTACTTATATACATTTAAAATATCTAGATTTTTATTGAGGGTGCAACGTGGACAGGTTAAGCATTGATGGAGAGGGGACGTCCCTGTTTCATGGGGTACCGAGTGGTTTTGTATAGTGTAGTGGTTTTGTTTAAATTAAAGGCCATGGATCCATACTACGCATAATTTCATTCGCTCACATAGGAAGAGTCATGGACAAAAATAAAATTACCATTGTGACGAGTGAGGTGCCACGGTCCCAAAACTATAATAATATCGGTAGTTCAACTCATATTTTGAAACCCCAAAAATCGCTGATTAAGGGTGCACAATACTCCAAATAAAAAGTTGCATATTTAATTAATTAAAAATTACAGTAAAATTCTAACAATTAAATTATCGTTATGTCCCAAAAGAACCTTGTTTATATTCACACCCGATATTCAAATATTTTCAAATAACCGTTATGGTCACGAACGAATATAGCGCTGTTTTTCTGAATATTTAATTTGGACATAACTTACAATGCATATGACGAATTCTTCATTTTTCTTTTCCATTAGAAAAATATAGCTTAACAGATTCCAACGTTTCTTGTTTCACAGAAATCCGACTTATAACGAATTATGTATATTCAGTTAAAGTTCAAATCGCCAAATAGCGAACTGCAGCGCCATTTCGAGCTCGATTATAATTATAATTATAAATTATACGTTCTGACGCCGCATATTAAATATATTAGTTATTTAAAAAGTTAAATAACTTCATTATTACGTTGCTAAAATTCCGGGTCATTACACTATTTTTTTGTACAAACCATGGTTGATTGTTTGTTTGGATTGTGATTGGGATTGTCCTTGATTGAATTGTTGCATATAAATTATTTATATAAAATTATCATGAAATGAAATTAGAATAAACATTCATTTACAAATAAAGATGGTTTTTTATCTAAGCCTATTTATCTGAAATGGATTTGGACGATGATTTTTACATATCGCCCAACTGCATAAATAATAATCAGTATTTTTTGTTTGAAAAACCCACAATGGTATTGGGACGATATTTGCCATACACTGATCCCAATAATTAGTGGTATGTCAATCGTTGGGTTGACAGGTTGTGATGATCGTTATTTATTTATTTAAATGCCTAGATAGTTGTAAAATGCACTCTGGATGATGTTTGAATGTTGAATGATTATTTATCGTTATTGTTGTATACATGCGATGTATGAAACCCATATAAATGAGATTATATGGTAATTGGTTGAGTCGCATTCCATTCCGAAAATAAAGAATATTTTAAAGTACGGAATATTTTAAAATAATAAATATTTTAAAATAATATTCAGTGAATAATCAAAATATGATTTTGATGTCCGATTTTGGATGGACACGAAAATATTGAAATATATGAAGCCGATTTAAGTAGTAAACGCTATTTTTAACCCGAACGGGTTATCGATCAAACTTATTTATTTTATAATGAATATCAAAAAGTGAATTCAAAATCTAATATTTTGAAAATATTACCATTTTAATATTATAATTATATGGAATATTCAATTTTAATTTGAAAATTGAAATGAAATTGAAATCGTTTTAAAATGAATTTAAAACGAATATATTATGGAATATTCAATTTTGATTTGAAAATTGAAGTGGAATTGAAATCGTTTTAAAATGAATTTAAAACGAATATATTAAGGAATATTCAATTTTGATTTGAAAATTGAAATGAAATTGAAATCGTTTTAAAATGAATTTAAAACAAATATATTAAGGAGTATTCAATTTTGACTTGAAAATTGAATATTCCTTTAAATTAAAATTGAAATCGTTTTAAAATGAATATATTATGGAATATTCAATTTTGATTTAAAAAGTGAAATGGAATTGAAATCGTTTTAAAATGAATTTAAAACGAATATATTATGGAATATTCAATTTTGATTTGAAAATTGAAATGGAATTGAAATCATTTTAAAATGAATTTCAAACGAATATATTATGAAATATTCAATTTTGATTTGAAAATTGAAATGGAATTGAAATCGTTTTAAAATGAATATTTTAAGGAATATTCAATTTTTACTTGAAAATTGAAAAGGAATTGAAAACTTTTTAAAATGAATTTAAAACGAATTTGTAAAGGAATGTTCAGTTTTGATTTAAATCAAAATGCAAGTGGAAATCATTTTTAAAACGAATTTATAAACGAATTCATAAAATATGTTTTGAACGGAAATCAACATTATATATATATTATATATATTAAAAGTCCTGAATAGAACGCGCCATGCAACGACCGTTCGCGAATTTTGACCATTGACTTCAAACTGATGTAACGGGAGATCAGACCGTCGGATTCTCCTAAAACCATAACAATTGGGTTCGTATCAAAAAGAGGTTTCCAATGAATATAAGAGATTTGAGATCTAACAGTTAGATTTTGAGATATGTCCAAATCAATTTCAGAAAAGGTCGCTATGAATGTAGGTCGGTGGCCGTTATTGGAAACCGACTGTAAAGGCCTTATTAAAATTATTAAAAATATGGTAAAATTATGTAAAATCATAATAAATGATTTGAAAAGATTTTGGATGAGAAATTCTAGTTTTTAAAAGATAAAAATATATTTTTATCGAAATGAACTAGTAAATAACTAGAATAATAATCCAATTATTTTTAGAAATAAATAAATTGGATTTGAAAATGGTTTTAAAATAACTAGAATTTTCCAACTAATAAATTGGAACGGATTTGGAATGGAAATTATCTTCGGATACTTCGATATTGGATTCTGTGATTATACGGATATTGTTGAGGAATTTGGAAGATACAAATATCGTTATTCCCAATACGATATCTGTTGGTTTCAGAATTTGAAATTGAATATAGGACCATATTATTTCTATTCAAAGTCGTGTATTTAATATCAAATTGGATTTTGGGTTTGTCGTGAATGGTGCCTTTATCAACACTGTTCTTAAAACCAGTTGAGAAAAGAATAAATCTTTAAATTAAGATTTAGTGACGTTTTCCAGTTAATTAATATTTAATTGGAATTGAATTAAGAATTGGATTTTTTAGGTTTATCGTGAACGGTGTTTTAAATAACATTCGTTCTTTAACCCAATTAATGGTGAAGTTACGGTTTGGAAGTTACAATCCTTTAACTAAGATTAATGGAATTTTCCAAAGTAAAGATTTCCAATCTAATATATTAAATCGGAATTGAACGAAATTTGATTGGGGAATAATCGAGATAAGCTTCGGTAAAGGAAGACTGTTACTATATATGGAATTTAAAAGGCTTTGATGTTATTCCATTTATATTATTAGTCTAATACGGGAATTTATATCGATTATATACTATTATGATTTCCGTGTAGATTCCATTTTAATGGAAGATGATTTTTGGTTTATCATGAATGGTGTTTAAAAGGACATTCGTTCTTTAACCCAGTTAAAGATAGGATTTATTTCCAGAAAGTTTAATAATCATTAAGTAATGATTTTTAGGAAGATTAAAACTCAGTTTTAATGAATCTTTAATTAGATTGAAATGTTAACGTGGTAATTAAATTTGCCAAATTTGAGAAGTGATCGAGAATGGAGTACCCCCAGTTTTACTGCAAACGATAGTCAAATCTTTAATTAGATTTGAACGTGAAATGGTAATTAAATTTTTCGATAACTCTATGGGTGTTAGATATGGAGTATTACCAATTTTTCTCCATGTGATGAATAGGTTAGGACTGGGATTAATAAATAAATAAACGATTACCTCGGTAAAGTTCGCTAGTCCTGACTAGTTGATAAACCTTAATTAGGTTTAGAATTGTAAAAGGATAAAATCAAATCTTTTGAATTAATATCAAAAAGGAAGATTAAATAATAAATTTGAAAGAATTTATCTTTGATAAAATTAACAGGAATCTTTCAATAAAGGTATGAATATTTGAATAAAAGAATATTATGGATTGGAATGAGGCGTATGATGTGTTTTTATAGCACTTGATTACTGATTATAAAATACGTGAGTTATTCAAAAAGACGGGGTTCAACCCATTTTGAATAATTAATACGAGGATCAAAAGTCGACGATGAAGACAGTAGTTGAAGACTGGAGATCTTCACATCATTTTGATGATTACTGATGTCCTGATTAGGCTGTACACCCAAGACAAGGTAATAAGTGGTGATCATCCAGACATACTTGGAGATAGACTGGATATGCGATGACCTCTCTCCTGTGTTAGACATATGGGATAAGGAATAAGGTGCCTCCGGTTTCGTTTAGACCCAGAATGGACTCTTAAATGGATGTGTGTCTGACATTGGATTTCATTCTGTATTAATTGATTTCTATTAAATACATATCTGTTTGGTGGCAGAAAATTTATTCTCTTTCTTAACACCCTTCTCTGAGACATACGAGCTTAGAGGTTATGTATCGATAGACATCAGTTGCATGGCGTGAATTGTCAGTGTGGCATGCTATGATGCAAATGATCAAAGCTTTTATTGAAAAACAGAGTCTATTGGTTGATGATCAAAGCACGGCTTTAAATAGCATAGCTTTGTGTATAGCATAAATTCGCAAGCTTCACACCCCGGTATGAACCAGAAACGGGATGAAGGGCGGCAGGGAGGACATGATTTTCTTTCTAGCTGGTAGCGGTGTCATGGTATGGAGCCCAGACATTTTTTACTTACGTGGATGTTGGAAATTGAGGTACCTTGGATTTGAGTCCCTAATGGCTCTTGATTTACGCCCCATAGGGCGGGAAAACGTATTGTTCAGGAATTTCCATTCCTCAAAAGTAATAGAAGACCGGCCCTGCAATTTCTGAGGTGTTGTTGCGGCTGTATCCTGAGGCTCGGGCTAGAAAGTCTCGACTTCGGTAAGGACGATCCCTTGCCTTGGTTCATGGTGGGAATCCAATTTCCAATACGACGTAGTGCTGTTTTAATTGCAGAACTAGTATGGCGGCATAGTGGCCTTGGACGCTCATGTCGTCTATGATTGATACATTTATATTTGAAGTTGATTTTGACACTATACACTTATAGTAATATCAAAATGATTTGTTTTAAACGTACCAAGCATGTTTGGCTATTATAAGGGAAAACTCTATCCTTCGGCTTGCGTTGCATTGTGTGATGAGTCATGATTCTTATAATAACTTCATTTTTCGAAAAGCATTGTAATATTCATAAACTGTTTATGCACTGGCATTCCAATTCCGTGTTATATGGTGTATCCCTTGATTTACTTTGTTTTTAAAGTAAAGTTTTAAATAACT
Organism: Allium sativum; assembly: GCA_030737875.1. Taxonomy (NCBI): domain Eukaryota; kingdom Viridiplantae; phylum Streptophyta; class Magnoliopsida; order Asparagales; family Amaryllidaceae; genus Allium; species Allium sativum. The sequence goes on along the minus strand of CM060923.1, from coordinate 531,520,222 downwards.
GTTTTAGTTCTCACACCAGTCCCATGACTGACCTAGATTTTATTGTTTTAACCTAAACTCTGGGTGCTCATATTTTCCATACGTATAGCTAGTAGTTTTGATTTTGCATATATTATTTTCACAAATCCTGAATTTATAGTTGGAGCTATATTCAGAAAGCTTTGTATCCGTGTATCTCTTTCAGTTCCTGGATTTACAACTGGAACTATATTCGGTTTAGGCCAGATGGGAAATTCGGGTCGCTACAGTGCCTTCGTTTTATCCTGTTCCTAGATGACTTTTAAGGACGAATGTCTGATAGAGTATTTCCCAAAAACTCATGTACGTTGATTTTTACAAATATACCAAGTTTGGTGGCAGAGAAATTCTCTTGCTTAACACCTAGAGTATGTTTGCGGATGTCAATTAGTGATTTTACGTATCTGACAATGTGGCATTCAAAGTGAATGATGGCCAGATGTATTATAAGAAGGATAAACGTAGCCTCACAACCAGGAAATGACAAAAATCGGGCAGGTAGCATGGCTAGGTGGGTCATACCCAAGCAGGTGTATTGTCACAATCTAGAGAAAATTCAAATTTGTTCTTCTTTCGTATTCTGTATCTCCCGGGAAGTACGGTAGGCCTATAAACCCATACGGTGACAATATATTCGATACACTCAGGTTAAATGAGTGGTCGGTCATGTGTGGCCGGGTTGCAAGATGTTCTTGTTGAACCCCAGTGTATACCCTCTAGAGTACATTGATCGTAAGTTAGTCTCATACCTTGTCAAAGTTTGAATCCAATCTCCAATAAGCGCCCCGCAGTTTTTTATTTTATAATAAATATGTATAGCGTGAGAACCAAGCATTCTACTAGAGGGTTATTTATTTGAGGTTTGATAGATACTATTATAATATCACTGGATTTTGATATATCAAAATGTTTTGGATTATAGTAAGGTAAAAACAGTCTGTGTTTATGTGTGGGTTGGTCTTACTATTATCCTTTTCTTTCAAAAGGACCTTCAAAGTCAACCAAGTTGTTGTGTTATGAATTATCACTGAAAGTATTCCTAACTGATTCAGGTGAATTTTGCTTTGCTTTAAATTTGCTCGAGCCAGACCAAGTATATTTCCAGGTTAGAATTTGCTTGGAGTTCCAGAGAGGGAGTTGAAGTCGAGACATATTCCATATATGTATTGGTACTAGTTATTTCCGCTGTGTTGATCTGAATGTATGCTCTGATGTTGTGATCACATATATACAGTTCTTTTTGTATAAAGTATTATTGATTATTATATTTTGTTCGTTCCATTGTGAGACTCTGATCTTCTTATTCTTCTATTATAATATTTCTTTCTTTTTTATCTCACACTCTTATTTCTTTCTATTAGATTTCTAGGTTTTCGATACATAAATTTGGACACGGGATGCATTAGTGTCGAGATTCGAGTGTTGAATTTTCCGGGACGCTACAGGTGGTATCAGAGCAATGGTTTAGTGATAACCTTGGCATTGTCGCGTAACTCAATAGAGATGAATTAGTAATACCTTAGATTGAGTATATATTTATGAGAGTGTGTATTTGTAATTTGAATATAAAATTATTTTTATATTGTTTTGACCCAAAATATTTTGTATAAAGGTAAAATTTATTATTTTATCAAATTATTGTTTGATTTGAATAAAATTCAAAATTTGGATGAAGTGAACCATTTCAACTATGAAATTAGAATTAAGTTTCACTTGTATGAGTTCAAATGAATCTTATGAATTAAAATTGAAATAAGTCAACTGAAATCTGGCTGGTGATGGGTAAAATAAAAAGTGAATGAACCCGAACAGAATAATTGGAAATTAGTTAGATTGTATGTTTGGAATAAATTTCATGAGCATAAATCTGAATTGAATTAAGAACCAATAGATGAATGAATTCGAGTATAATGGAACCAGAATGATATTGATACAAATTATATATCATATATTGGATAACTCGAATGTTTGAATCATTCTGCATGGTTATAAAATTAATGAAGTTCATTTTATATAAAAATAAGTGCAAGACAAATTTTATCCTATATTGATTGAATCCTGGAGCAGATTGAATCCAGTTTGAGTAAAGCTGCATGATAATTAAGCCAGCTCGAGTACAATTTATTGCTTATCAAATAATAACGCTCGCAAAAAGGTATGTCTATGCAAAATATAAAATCTTGGGTTTTGATTTGTATTTTCCGACCGTGTTGGTTGATGAATTTATTTTTGTTCCTACAATATTGCAGAAGCCCCTCCGTATAAGGAAGACTCTGCCAAAAAAATTTTAAAATTTGAAGTGTTAGAATATTTCAGTATTTTTGAAAAAAAATTAAATTGGTTTTTCAATTGAAACTAATTGAATTGGAAATTAAAAAGAGCAACGGGAGATTTAAACTAATTTAATTTTTGGAAAAAATTATTCGGTTTGTAGTATTTCCCTACCTTAGTGGGACAAAATTCTTTTAAGGAGGAAGGAATGTAATATCCCAGAATTTTAACTTTTTTAGTTAATATTAAAATATGGTTTTAAATATTGTTTTGGAATTTAAATAGTTAAATTTAAAGATCTGGAATAATTTATTAATAAATAATAGCATTGTAACGAAATAATTCCGAAATAATCAAAATTGGTTGAATTTGTAATGTTGTATGAATTGGCTAATATGAAGATATTTAAATAAGTTAGATTTGAATTATAATAACGTATTCGTTTATTAAACGATATTAGAATGTACAATTTATAATTTCAATATAAAACGAACTACAGCAGCGCGATAGTTCATAATATAACGTTTTGAACTTCATTTGACTGTACGAGATCCAAAATAAGTCGGATTTCTTCGAAATAAGAAATGTCCAAATCTATTTGATAATAATTTTCTAATGAAGCAGAAAAATCGAGTTTTTGTATTGTAGATTTTGCTTTACGTCCAAATCAAATTTTCAAATAGTCGCTATGGAATCGTTTATAAGCCTTAACGATTTATTAAATATAATAAGGATTAATTGTCAAGAATAATCCGAAGTTTAATGTGTCTTCCCATAATAATCCCAAGTTTGGATTATTTCTGAATAATCCGAAGTTTGGGGGGTGTATTCCCATATTGATCCCGATTACCCCCTGACGTGTTATTTTGCGATCAGTATGGGCTAAACTTCGGATTAATATGGGAAGAACAAAGTAAATGGGATTAATATGGGAAGACACCCCCCAAATTTCGGATTATTCAGAAATAATCCAAACTTCAGATTATTATGAGAAGACACGTTAAACTTCGGATTATTCTTGACAATTAATTCTATAATAAATCATTGGTTTCAAATTTGGACAAGATTTTCAAGAAGTAGTTATAATTTTCATTTTTAGAATTTTACTGTAATTTTTAATTTGGAAAAATAGAAACTTTTTATTTGTTGTATTTTACACCCTATATCTTCACTTTTGCAATTTCACAGAATTGATTAACTAGTCTATTTTATTACATGTTTGTGATCATGGCACACTGTTGTGCACTACGGTATTTTTTATTTTGTCGATAGAGAATCGTATGCCGATGGAGTTTTATATAGCAAGTTACATTTTAACTTTATAACTAAATATCGTTAGTCATCTTTAATAAAATATTATTTCGTGGTATTCAAGTGGAAAAATCAGTCCCTTCCAACTCTGCAACGTAGAATGGTTTATTAATTTGTGAAATGTAGATTTTTTATTTCAAATAATACGAAGCTTTCAGCCAACATTTTCAACCCCTATTCTGGAGCCAACCTGGGCCTAGAAGAGAATAAATCTCTGTCATTTCTTTTCACTTTTCACGGCAAGACATGTGCATACATGTCCACTACCCTTTTTGAAACAGTGATCCCCTGTGCATTCTTTTCTATATAAGCACCCTGTCTTCACCATCTCAAACACAAGCCAAATATAAAAACCATAGCTTCTCTTGTAAATCCGCCTATTCTCGTTACTCTATCGAAACTGCAGCATCTTCTTATCTCTTGAAATCTTGTACATCTACCGAGGCTTGTGAAGCTTCAGGAAATAAAAGAAAACGTGGAGTGTAGAGGGGTCATTAGTGAACAGTTAAAACATGAGGGGAAAGGAGAAGACAACAATGGTGTCTCCATTAATTATTTTCGTTGTGAGTGTTGGTGGGCGAATGCTATTGAGGTGGTTCTCTCTGTATATTCGAAGTCATGGGGTCTTGACTGTCTGGTTAAGAAGAGGAGTACGCCGAATTTGAGGATGTCTCAGCGATAAAGTTTTGTCAGCGCAATGGTTCGTGTTCGAGGAAAGCAGGGTCAGGTCTGTGGGGTTTATAAGAGCTCGGAAGTGCTGTCAGGATGGGGGTTCGCGTTCTACAGGAAACACAAAAGGAGGTAGAATGTGGTTGGTGTGAGCTGGAAATCGGGGCCGGTTGTCGTTGCTATCTGAACATGGCAGCATGGAGGGGAAAGTTTTTGTGAGGTTTGTATGTAAGGGGTCGGTGAGGGTAGGGCGGAGGAGAAGCGCTGTTGCCAAATTTCAATGCGTGCTGCTGGAAGGAGGATGGCAATGGAGTTACTGCCAAGGTGGTGACGGACCCTTGCGAAGCAGCATGTATCTTTGATGGAGTTGGTTTCATTGCATAGGGAGAAAGGCCAGTGGGCGGAAGGTCACGGTGGGATGGGTGAAGTACTGTTGCATGGCATGGGTCAGGTTCACGTGGCATGGGATGGGTGGTTGTGAGGAGAGCATTCATTGTTTCTTCGATTTTTGTGAAGATATGGAGGTGCGGGAAACATATTAAAGATTCAAAAATGGGAGAGTAACTATAGGCGTGAAAAACTGGAAAGGAGGCAACATGTAGGAGAAGAGTAGAAAGGTTCTAGATCGAAGTAGGCTATGGACGTGATATCAGAATTTAGGCCTTAATAAAAAGGAAAAAAAGGGAAAAAAGATAGAAGGGTTGTGAATGGATATGCAGAAAGGAACGAGAAAGAAGAGTTGGCACAGTTCGCTAATCCTCATTTAATAGTTAATGACCGGGTTAGAACTAAGGTAGGTATTTAGCTAATTTAATTAAATAAATTGAATTTATTAATAATAGTTTGTTTAGTTTAACAACCGATGAACTTGTAATAGCAATAACTGTTCCATACGATCACAGAATTCAACAATACTGGAGGCATTCGAATCGTGACAACGAAGGCTACGTTGCTAGGCAAGATCAGAGATGAACAGACACAGTTGGTTTTTCATTTAATTCTAAATGCCTGTTTAAAATTAAACAAAGCGACAATCGTCGACTGAAATAAAGGTGAGTTAACTCTCACACTTTTCTGGAATCCTATGATGTGATTAAATTCATATAATTAGATTTAATCTTTGATAATATATATTGGTTGATTGGATGCCTATGGTTGATTTAATGGTTAACGTGAATTATATTATCGTTGTTTTAATATATTCAAATTAAAATTATATACTGTTATGAAATATTATAATGATCTGTGATGCAGGGAAGACTAGATTGGAGTGATCCAATTGGATTCCTCAATATATTGTGTGTATTATTTGTTTTCATATTAATATATATATACTAATTATACAAATACCTTACCATAGTGAAGCTTTTTTGGATTGTTAATAAACTCCTTTGCTCTCAGACCAACTAAACATACTAACAACATATAACACAAAGGCAAAACAGTACTTCACATATCCTGAACCCACTACTTTGTCGGTTGGTCAAAAGCAGGTCCGCATTTTTTTTTTTCCTCCACTTTTCCACTCCGTACTTTCCATTTTCTTTCCTCTTCATTTTTTATCGTGAAAACAGAAAGCTCGAAAATTTGGTCATGGCGACAACACATAATTCATACTCCACTAACCTATTTTTGCTTCCGCCTCTTTACATCTGCTTCTATCCACCAGCTCACTTTCGTTTTCACCGACAACACCGCCATTTATTTCTGATTTCCTCTTCAATCCACCGCTTCCGGATTACTTTTTCCCTTCCTAATCCTTCCATAGTCGAGTACTTTCCAGATCTATGTCTTCACTCCCTACAGGACCTATTTTCCCATCGTTATGTCGGCAGACATGGTAAAAACCTATTTTGCTTGATTTCCACCGCATTAATGATAGTACCTAATGTTATTTTCTGTAAATCTGTAGCTGACCATGTTTGTTCTTCAGATCTACAGCTTAACCTCTTTATTCGTGAGTTTCACACCTTAACCGTTATATTTGTTCTTCATTCTTCCGGCTGAATTTTTTTTATGATAACCGTTTGTGCTTTCATTCACACATACCTATGCGTCTGTACTCAATTTAACTAATTTAGGTTCTAATTTACATGCAATTACTAATGTTGTATATCATGTTGTCGAATTCATCCCACTATGATTTTGTTCCATCCATGTTTGTATTCAGACATTGTTAATTACCTCACATGTTTACATGTTATATTAACTAATATTGTGACTACGACAACCATTTGTTCATATTTTTTACAACTCGACACGGTCGGACTGAACTAATCACCTGTAATGTTCAATTGTACAAAATATTCATTGATATTCGTCTTCTTATGTTACCAAAAATTTGATAACCTTACCTGATAAATCTGACCAAAGATATAGGTGCAGTTACAATCATTTGTTCATATGTTTTACAACTCGATATGGTTGGACTGAACTAATAACTTCTAATGTTTAATTGTATGAAATATTCATGGATATTCGTCTTCTTATTTTACCAAGAATTTGATAACTTTACCTGATAAATTTGACTAAAGATATAGGTGTAGTTTACTATAAATTACGTGATGAATTTTTCATACGGTGTTTATCAGCTATCTTCGGCCTTCATATGCTTTTGAGTATTTCTATTGCTTTTAATATGACAAGTCGTTGCTATGATATAGAAACACTGTATTAAATCATTTATCCAAAATTCTGTTAAAACATCTGTGTGATTTTCGTCCCACGGGCTGTATCATTAATACGGCATGGAGAAGCTACCCAGTTTGAAAGATACCTTTGATAATGCAGGATTTGTTATACCATGCATTCTATAAATTGATGAAAGAATGGATCAAAGAACAAAAGGAAAGAACAGTTTTTTTTACTCATTTTCTGCTACATTATATGTATGTTTGTTTATCTTTCATTCTGATGTTCTTTTTTCTGGCAGTTGGTACTATACATATACCTTATTTTATTTTTGTATTCAATTATTACTTATTTCCTTAATCACTCTTATCCCATCATCCATCTTCTCAACATATAATACTATTTTAATTAAAACTTTAAGAAAAAAATTCTTAAAATAGAATAAAAACTTTCGAATTCCTTCTTCGCAAAATATGAGTGGCTAGGCGTTATGTGTTGACATGATATTACTTTCCGACAAAATTTTTATATTAAATTTGTATTATTTCCATGTATGCTAAGATAATTATAATATGGCAACGACTTTCGAACTGCTTCGTTTCAAAAGTACATATAACTGGCAAGGTGTTATGTGTTGACATGCTGTTGTTTTCCGACAAAAAATATAATTTAACTTTGTCTTATTTCCATGTATCCTAAGATTATTATGCTACATAAATACGTCAGCTTATTAATTAAATAATAGTGCACGAATAATAATTGTTTGTATATCTTGTTGTCGAATTCAACCCACTATGATTTTGTTCCATCCATGTTTATATTCAGACATTGTTAATTACCTCACATGTTTACATGTTATATTAAATAATATTGTGACTACGACAATCATTTGTTCATATGTTTTACAACTCGATACGGTCGGACTGAACTAATCACCTGTAATGTTCAACTGTACAAAATATTCATGGATATTCGTTTTCTTATTTTACCAAGAATTTGATAGCTTTACCTGATAAATCTGACCAAAGATATAGGTGCAGTTACAATCATTTGTTCATATGTTTTACAACTCGATACGGTCGGACTGAGCTAATCACCTGTAATGTTCAATTGTACAAAATATTCATGGATATTCGTCTTCTTATTTTACCAAGAATTTGATAACCTTACCTGATAAATCTGACCAAAGATATAGGTGTAGTTTACTATAAATTACATGACGAATTTTTCATATAGTGTTTATCAGCTATCTTTAGCCTTCATATGCTTTTGGGTATTTCTAATGCTTTTAATACGACATGTCGTTGCTACGAACTATATTGAAACACTATATTAAATCATTTATCCAAAAATCTGTTAATACATCTGTGTGATTTTCGTCCCACGGGCTGTATCATTAATATGGCATGGAGGAGCTAGCTAGTTTGAAAGATATCAATGATATTGCAGGATTTATTATACCATGCGTTCTATAAATTGACGAAAGAATGGATCGAAGAACAAAAGGCAAGACCTATTTTTTCACTCATTTTCTGCTACATTATATGTATGTCTGTTTATCTTTCATTCTGATGTTCTTTTTTCCGGCAATTGGTACTATAGATTTACCTTATTTTATTTTTGTATTCAATTATTACTTATTTCCTTAATCATTCTTATCCCATCATCCATCTGCTTAACATATAATTCTATTAGAATTAAAACTGTAAGAAAAAAATACTTAAAATAGAATTAGAACTTTCGAATTCCTTCTTTGCAAAATATAAGTGGCTAGGTGTTATGTGTTGACATGATAATACTTTCCGACAAAAATTTTATTTTAAATTCGTATTATTTCCATGTATGCTAAGATTATTATAATATGGCAACGAATTTCCTACTGCTTCGTTTCAAAAGTACATATAACTGGCAAGGTGTTATGCGTTGACATGCTATTGTTTTCCGACAAAAATTATAATTTCATTTTGTCTTATTTCCATGCATCCTAAGATTATTATACTACATAAAAACTTCAGCTTATTAATTAAATAATAGTGCACGAATAATAATTATTTGTTTGTAAAATGTCATTTATACAATTCATGAGATTTCATTATTTAAACGGACAGCGTTGTCCGTTTAAATTGTGAAATCTTTTGGGTTGTGTAGAGTCGTTTGCAAACACAATTATTTTTGTTACACCTGCACTATTATTTACTTTGTTTCCTGCTGTTTTTATTTCCTACATTTTAGTACTTCATAGTCAAGTACATTGTATATAAATGTAGTTCCACATTTGTATATATGACTTCTTTTACTAATCACATATGTATCTGTGTGTCTATATATATATATATATATATATATATATATATATATATATATATATATATATATATATGCATTATGTTGTATGTACATGTACGAAACTTTTATGTTTTCCTGACCTTTTTTAACATGTACATTGTGAGAACTATCGAGAAGTCTTCACATGCAGCAGTATTTGCAAATTCTACATTTCAAGCAGTTGGAGATTCTACATTCTTCCGTGTTTCGAAGTTTTTGCATTTTCCACCTCACCCATACAAGCAGCAAAAGGTATGCATCAACTGCATGCATTAAGTTCCACGTTAATATAATGGATACATCAGCCATTATGCACCCATATTGGGGTAATATATTGTATTTTTGGTCTGATTTCGACTTTTTAACCTGCTTACTATAGTGTACTAATCAGTTGAATCCAATTCAAATTTTTTACACCGTAAAACCTTATGCCATATACAAACAGTTTTAACACTGCCATTTGCAACTTAAAACAACAGTACTCGGATTCGTTGCTCCTCCGCATATACTTTTGCACACCCGCCGTTGCTGTGTACATATATATTCATTTATTTGATCGTTGAAATTTGTCGCATATTCAAATATTTGTTTCTGCTCTTGACGCAACAACTTCTTATTATTTTCAATTTTTTTATTATTACCACTGCTCTGATAAACTCTAAAATGTTTCGCTTATGTTGATCGGTTTTACAGTACTAGTGATATTCTGCTAGAACTCAGATGCCACAGTTTCAGAACTATGATGACAACTCTCACATGAATAGATTACGACTGTTTTTCTACTGCCTGCCAGATGTTGAACAAACTATTGCAGCCATTGATTATGGTGAGGCACGGTTTGTCAACTATGAATACAACTCTAATATCAAAAGATTACCGGTTATTTTCTTCTGGCTGTCAGATGTTGAAGAAACTGTTGCAGCCATTGTACATGGTGAGGCACAGTTTCTCAACTATGACCACAACTCTCACATGAACAGATTACCAGTGATTTTTTCTGCCTGTCAGTTGTTCAACAAACCGTTGCATTCTTTTTGATATATCGATGGTGCAAGTAAATGCGGACCACAATGGATATGCACTTACCTTTGCACACTATGATGATTCAATCACCTCAATTCCTGAACTTTATTTCTTCAGTCTTCCGAATTTTGTGCATTTGCCGCACCACCCATACAACCAGCAAAAGGTATGCATTAAATGACTGCATTTACTTTCATCGTACTATAATCGACACTTATCGCATTCCATTTGTAAAGTAGTAATGTCTTCACGTTTCATTGACATTGACCATATGTTCTATGCTTATGTACAAAGTTCACGTTTCACAAAACATTGCATCCATATCTATTTGCTGAATGTGCAATCCACCTTTACATGTTTGTTATACGATTCGTATTGTGACCTTCGTACAACCCAGCGTATGAACTCTTATCTCTTTTCTGTTTGCTTAAATGAACCATATTTTTGTTCTTTTCGATTGACCAAACTGAATTCAGCGGAATGTAAACACATATTTCCGCTAAATGATATTATGTTTCAGTTATTTCAAAAAACATAAGTAGACAATGCTTTGAAATTCAACTAATTATATATTATACTTATTCACATATTACGTTTAAGTTATTTTAAAAATTACGAGTACAGAATGCTTCGGATTTCAACTAATAATATATTATAGTTAATCACATTCGTACCCATTGTCCTGCTGCATTATTGTTGTAAACTGACTACTAAACTATAAAAAAAACCAACGATTTCTATTATTTTACTCGGTCCTCCTTCAATTAATCCATTCTTTATAAAACTTCCATATTTTTCTCCTTTTTTTAGGCCTTTTTTACAGCTAGAAAAAAATTCAATACGATTACATCAACTGTTGTTTCCCTGCTCATATCTTTAACTTCTTTCGTTCAAACACCTTCTACAATATCTGCTGCCATTTTTTCACCCGTATTCTTCTGCTCATACACCTATACTCTTTCAACATTGTTCATTACCCCTATGGATGCTGAACAGCGAGAACATAGACGCTTTGCTCAGCGAGCTAGACGTGCTAGAATGTCTGGTGATGAACATGAACAACATCTCGCAAATCGTAGAAAACGATGCTGTTCACAATGACTTCCATCTACAGGACAACAGCCTGAACCTATCAATGGTACTATTTGATATGATATTAAAAATTTATTATACATTCATCCCCTAGCTTGCTTTTAAATGTCATTTTAACTTCTTTTTTTCCTTCTTTTTCACACACTATAAAATAATGTTTTTCCCCTTGAAACATTGAGAACATTACATAACTGTGCACAAAACTTTGTAGCAAACAATGCCTTTCGTAAAAATGTCCTCCCAGAACCAACTGTTTGTACCTTCTGCACAACAAAATAATTTGCTTTTGAATCTTCATCGTCCTGTTGTTCAGATGGTACGATTCGTATGCTTCCACCTTTTGCACCTCCGCAGTTGATTGCCCTCTCTACTGATCAAACTGAAGTTGGCACGCACTTCCAAACTAATATTCGATCTTACAATAATGCGTTTGCTTCACATCTATGGGTGCAGAAATTGACCAAAATTTGGCTAATGGAATGGATGGAGTTTACTCATATCGTGCTCATGGTTCCATCTACCATCGTATTGGCAGTGTGCTACCTACTGATGGAATCATACCACGATATTTACAGCTATACACTTACGACACAGAACATGAAACTGAAAATCGACAACTGGATAATGTAGTATTACGACCTGAGCTACTCCAAATTATAATAGATGTTTTGAATTCAGTTAATCCATTTGTTTCCGTTCTACGTCAGTTGGGACAATGTCCTGATATGCACCTTTGCAGAATTAAAATTAAAGAGATCACAATTGATCGACATGTTCATGAGATGCCGACTACATCACAAGTTGTCGCCATAATTGTAGGCGATGAATCCGATGATTTACAAGGTAGGGACATAATTGTTAGAACGCGGTCTGGAAATCTACAACCGCTTCCAGATACAGCAGGATATTATGATCCACTTCAAGTTCCGCTATTACTACCTTATGGTCACCATGGTTGGGATTTGAGCTTACATGATAGTGGAAACAATGAAATTAGTTGTGCATCTTATTACTCGCATCTAATATAGGTACATTTTTGGTAATACAATATCACATGTCAATACATGTTCAACTCAAGTCCATTTGTACATCCGTCAATCTAATTGATTATATTCCAACATTGCAAACTTTTTTTAACTTATGTTGACAATATGTTGTGGCCCAGTTATATCATGTTAGGTTTCTACATAATTATTTCACACTACATAGTTATGTTTTCATATGCATATTATTATTACTACTCATTGTCTTTAATCTTCTGCATCCATATTACTTTCCATGTCATACCTTCATTTACATACAACTTTAATTCTATTTGAGTATATCGCTGTCCAAATCCCAGTTATTTTTTTGCCCTTTAAATTTGCTAATACATTCATTTTCTCCCCAATACGACCGGGAGACACGTTACTGCTCCTGCTTGCCGACCGGATTTTTCAACAATATATGGTTGATATGCATGTTAAAATTGAAATGATGAGGTTGCTATATGTTTGTACTCATCAAGATAAAATTAGGACTGATTTGAATCAAGGCTTGTAGGATGCATTGATCGTAGGCGAAATGTCGACCGGTATGTTACGTATTCTACCATTTTCCTATTTACTTGATAACCTCTTGCTTCATACATCATTATCGTATATGTACTTGTACATTGTCAATGTCAGCTAATGTAGGTGTAAAAAAATTCTTCCATCATCTCATATTGGTAGCCCACGAGACATGCATCAACGCTATCAAGATGCAATGGTCGTAGTGCAAAGGTATGGAAAACCTGATTTTTTTTGTTACGATCACATGTAATGCTAAATGGTCTGAAATACTTAATGAACTGCTTCCCGGACAGCTACCACAAGATAGACCCGACTTAACAACTAGAATTTTCCGTGCGAAACTAGAACAATTAAAACACGATTTATTTGACATAGATGTTTTAGGCAACGTTATTGCATATGTACACATTGTTGAATTTCAAAAAAGGGGATTGCCCCATGCACATATTTTAATAATTATAGCTGACAACAATAAGATTACTAACTCCGATGAGTATGTGAAACACCCTACCTCCGTTAAGATCACTCACAAAAGGAATGCCTTAAGTTCGATGGAGCATTATAGGTAAAAGACACAGAAAGTTACAAGACAAAAATATAAGCAGCGGAAAACAAACATTTATTTCATACGTGGTTCAATGCAAAAACCACTACAGTAAATTGGCTCAACATAACCTCCAAAACATTTCATCATAATCTCTGTCTTGCTTAAAACATAAAGAAGCATATAACATAAATAAAACTGCATAAATCCCCAAGTCCAGTGTGTCCAAAGCCATAGCCTAAGGTAAGAGATTCCAAGCCGTACATCACAGAGTCTTCAAGCTTGGAAAGATGGACGGTCCAAATTAAGCTGAGCTATTCCCTCCCTACTACCTAAGGGGGGGGGGGGGGAACGGAGGAAAAAGAAGACGAAAGAAAAATGGGTCCGACATCAGTCTGAGTAAGACTAGTGAATTTTCAGTTTGTGAATAAAGCAAAGGGTCATGATAGGAATAAACTGAAAATAGGACAGTACCAGAACAACAACTAACATAAAACTATATTGGGCAGGATAAACCGAATATACATCGCACCCATGTTTAATTCTCTACACCTACTTATACTTGTCCAACTAGCACCACGTGTTCATGGTGAAATGATTCCCTTATATCGATCAGCTCCTACTAGCATGCATTCATCATGTGTGTCCTTCGGCCCCCGCTTGACTGTAGATACCTGTGCTGGTCCCACCACGGGGTGTATCAAATCCTATGGTGGCAACCTGACACAATTCAAGATGCACAGTGTATGACTACAGATGCACAGTGCCTGCTTTTTCCACTCCGGAGTACGTGCACGCCCGATACTCCGCCGGAACCTACACTGGTCCACCACCGCCGATGTTTATGACCGCTTATAATCAGCCTAGTAATCGTGCCCCACCCTGCCTAGTTCAGGGTTCCATGATACATCTACGTGGGTTATTGCTGAAATGGGTCCCCATTACTAGGGTTTTTCAGTCAACATGTTAAATTGGTTAAGTGTCCAAATTTACCTAGCCCCACCCATTAGTTTAGCTAACATGTTAGATTGGTTAAGTGTTTCCTAAATTGAATTAACCCTACCCCTCTTGACTTAGCTTTATTAGAGCACCAACCACTCACATTAGACATGTATTATTGTGGTCACTGGATGTGCCGGTCGGCTCCGGGCAGTTTTACACCACAATTCAGTCTAACCTCGGGTCCTTTTTGGGCTCAATGCACTAACCACCCACATTAGACAGGTATTGTTGTGGTCACTAGATGTGTCGGTCGATTCCGGGCAGTTTTACACCACAACTTAGTCTAACCTCGGGTTAGACATATTTGTCTTTTCTAAATTTATATTTTTATCCTTTTATGCTTATATGTAAATTCGTCAACAATTTATTGTTACGGATCACTTTCCTTTTAAATCAAATTCATAATTTTTGGTAAGTAAATTATACCTTTCAATGCCATCCCGTTTACATGGTTATGAGCCAAATATGTTAATTATGTATAATTTCAAGTTTTCGCCAACGTTACCCCCATTATACGTTCGCAAAATTTCATAAGATGTTAGGCTCGGCATTTTAGCCTAACTAATAAACTAAAATGGGAAAAAGAGGAACTTGCAACATTCCAGCATCATACAAAAATATGGATCTAACTACAGATGTGTCACATGAACTTGGCATAATATACTTTTAATTATGAACTTGCAAACTAGATCTATGCGTTACGACACGAAATCCCCCTTACGGGAAATCATGGATTGAGTTGAGAACAAGCCACATAAGAACGCAAACAGAAGAACATTTCATTGTTTATTACAAAAATTCCATCAAATTACAAGAATATACAGAGTATGAATAAATATTACATAAAAATCATCAGAGATTTAAATTACATTTAAATACATCGCAGCGGAAAAATAATACAATACACAACTGAAAGAGATATACGGATACATAGCTTTCCGGATATCGTTCAAGCTGTAAACCAGGATCCTGTGAATATAAATCTGCAAAACCAAAACTACTAGCTGCCCGTGCAAAAAATAGGGGCACCCATAGTTTAGGTTAAAACAATAAACTCCAGGTCAGTCATGGGACTGGTGTGAGAATTAAAACAGTTATTAATCTTTATTTTAAAGTTAAGTAAATCAAGGGACAATGCCGTATAACACGGAACGAGTTTCCTCCCAAGAATACCAGTGCATAAAACAACAGCGCAATGCTAAGTAAAGAAAAATGAAGCTGTTATAAGACCTAGGTCCCATCACACAATGCAACGCAAGTCGGAGGATAGGGATTTACCTTATAACAGCCAAAGAATGCTTGATATGCAAAATTTTATCTTTTGATTCTTAATCAGACTCCAACCGTAAATTAGTAAGAGAACGATTCCCTAAGTATTAACCCCGAAGGCCGAAACCTACATCAGACCAATACCCAGGAAACCACCAATCTTAGCTCGTTTCCAGTTAGTTTTTGATTTTATATACAATCATAAATATCAATCATAGGCGACATGAGCGTCCCATGCCACTATGTCGCCATATATAAGTTACAAATCAAATCCGTAGTTTCGTATTGGAAATTGGATTTCCATCTATGAACCGAGGCAAGGGATCGTCCTCTACCGAATTCGAGACTCTCTAGCCCGAGCCTCAGGCAAGCGCGCAGAAAATCCTTGGATCGTCAGGGCCGGTCCACCGATGTGGATTATTATGCCTGAACACTGCGTTTCCCCGCCCTTTGGGGTGCAAATGAGCCAACGAATGACTCTATCGGCTTCATATAGTCACCGATATATCCGAGGCGCCTCGCAACAGCAACAAGAACATAAGTCAAACTCGTCAGGGCGTGTAAAACCACTGATGCCACTTCTAACTAGAAAGAAATGCATGTCCTCCCTGATGTCCTCTCCTGTTTCTGGTTCACAATCGGGGTGTGAGGCTCGCGGATCAATGCTACACAAAGGTATGCCACACAGGCTGTGCTTTGATCATCAATCACAAGACTTTGCTTTTCAACAGAAGCCCCGATCATTTGCATCTTAGCATGCCACACAGGCAAACCACTCCATGCAACCGATATCCATCAATCACACAGAGTGATATCCAATGTCAGACACACAGTCCATTTACAAGTTTGTTCTGGGTCTGAACGAAACTGGAGGCACCTAGTACCCCGCATATCCATCGATCTCCAAGTACGTTTGGACGACCACTAACTGATTCCCTCCTCTTGGGTGTACGACCCAATCAAGATCATCAGTAACCATCCAAACAACGTGAAGACCTCCGGTCTTCAACCACCGTCTCCACCTTCAACTTATCGTCGTATCAGTTATTCAGAATGGGATAAACCCGGTCTTTCCGAATAACTCGCGTATATAATAAACAAGTGTTACACAAGCACAACATACGCCTCATTCCAATTCATCAGTCACTAATTGTAAATTAGTAAGGGAACAATTCCCCAAATATTAACCCCGAAGGCTGAAACCGACATCAGATCAATACCCAGGAAACAATTCATCTTAACTAATCTTTAGTTAGTTGCTAAATTTCACATTCTTAGGGATAGGTTCCCATTAATTTTATCAAAGATAAATTCCTCAAATTTATTCTTTAATCTTCTTTTGAATATCAATTCAACTAGTCGGGATTAGCGAACCACACCAAAGTAATCATTTATTTTATTTCCCAATCCCAACCTATTCATCCCACGAAGTAAAACTGGCCATACTTCATACCTAACACCACCGTGTTATCGGTAAATTCAATTACCATTTCACGTTCAAATCTAATTAAAGATTTAACTATCGCCTAGAACAAAACTGGTGATACTCCATTCTCGATCTTTTCAATCTAATTAAAGATTCATTAAAACTCCACTTAGTTTTAATCTTTAACTGGGTTAAAGAACTGATGTCATTAAAAACACGGTTCATGATAAACCCCAAAATCACATGACATTTCAATCAGTCCCTAACCGTAAGTTAGCAAGTGAGCATTTCCCAAAATATTAACCCCGAAGGCCGAAACCAACATCAGATCAATACCCAAGAAACCATTCAACTTAACTAATCTCCAGTTAGTTTCTGATTTTCTTAACTCCGTTGGGTCTAAGAACAGTATTATTGAAGATACCGTTCACGACAACCCAAAATCACATTCCATTAATTATCGGGTTAAAGAACAAGTGTTATTTAAAACACGATTCATGATAAACCCAAAAATCAATTCAAATTCAATTCCAATTAAATACCATTTAATTGGTACACTTCATTAAATCTAAATAAAAGATTTAATATTTTTCTCAACTGGGTTTAAGGACGGCGTTAATGAAGGTACCATTCACGACAAACCCAAATCACATTTGATATTAAATAAAAGGCTCTGAATAGAATATATATCGGTTTATATTCAATATCAAATTCTACGACCAACAAATATCGTATTGGAAATAACGATATAAATATATCTTTCAAATTCCCATAACAATGTCTGTTTCATCACGAAATCCAATATCGAAATATTCCAACGACAATTTCGATTCAAATCCATTCCAATTCAATTATTGGAAATTCTGGTTATTTTTAAAACCATTTCAAATCCAATTTATTTATTTTAAAAATAAATAAACTATTATTCTAGTTCAAAACTAGATCATTTCGATAAAAATCTACTTTTATCTTTTCAAATATGGAGTTTTTCATTCCAATTCGTCCCAAAGCATTTCTTATGATTTTACACAAATTATTACTATTTTTAGTAATTTTATCAAGGCCCGTACAGTCAATTTCCATCAACGGCCATCGAACTGCACTTACAACGGCCTTTTGCAAATTTGATTTGGACATAATTCCAAATCCAACCGTTAGATTTCAAATCTCTAATATTCATTAGAAAGCCCTTTTCGATACGAACCCAACAGTCCCGGTTTTTGGAGAATTCGACGGTCGGATCTCCCGTAATATCCGTTCGAAGTCAATGGTCGAAATTCGCGAACTGCCATGGCGCGGCGCGTTCTATTCAGGTCATTATATTATATATATAATATATATAATATATACTTCGTCGATTTCCTTTTAAAATGTATTTTATAAATCGTTTTAAATTCGTTTTCGAAACGATTTCAACTTCATATTCAATTTTTAATTAAAATTGAATATTCCACGTCATCGATATGCAAATGATAATATTTTCAAAACGTTAAATTTTGAAATCACTTTCTTTTCTATATTCATTATAAAAATGAATAAAATCGATATAAATATCGTTTACGTCAAAATGACGTCAATCTAATCAACACGGCTTTATATATTTCAATAACTTCGTTATTCTGTTCAACAAATGAATATTTTCTTCAATACATTAATATAAAAATTTTATTCAACACATGAATATTTATTTTATTCAACACATGAATATTTATTCAATTCGACACATGAATATATAATTTTATTATATTCTTTATTTGCCAAATTAGAATGAGGCCCAACCAATTACCATATAATGTTAATTATATGGTTTTCATACAACACATGTATATAATAGCAACGATAAATAATCAACCATCATCCAGAGTGCACCACACAACTGCATAAGCATTAAATATAAATAATTAACGCTTACACAGTCTGTCGACCATTCGATCGATATACAGCTAAATGATTGGTATTAGTGTATGCCAAATATCATCCCAATAGCCGTGTGGGGTTTCAAATCAACAAACACATATTTTTATTTGTGCAGTTGGGCGATGTGTAAAATTTATCGTCCCAATCAATATCAATCAAATCAGTGTATATAAACAAATCTCCGATTTGTTTATAAATATTTATTTTATATACACATTAAAAATTATATTTTTAACTATAAAATATTTTCCACTATAAAATATTTTATTTCTTTCCGCATCACACAATCAAATTACACAACACAACAATCAAACAAACAAGCTGTCCATGGTCTGTGGACGACGGGTGTCGGGAGCTACTAAACACCATCTGCATCCTCGTATATATTTCAACTAGAAAATAAATCAAAAGTGAGGAGTTCTCACCGACTAGCTAAACCAGACGCCACGACTTTTCATATGTAGAAGTCTTCGCCGTTCTCGCCTTTTGTCACTTTCGTTTTCCGTAGCCACTACATATATAAAAACCACTGTAACAACCCGTATTTCGATAACATGTTAAAACGAGAATCAAGGCAGAATTTAATTTTAAATTCTGAATCAAGTTAAACGGGCTATGCCATTGCGTTCGACTCGAAAAAATACGCGAAATAGAGTCCGAAATTTTGTAAATCGGAGCCCGTATGACCCGGTTAAGGCCCAAAGAAGTTTTCGGGAAATTTGAGTTTCGAAACATGCAGAGATGGGTCCAGGCGGGAAAATTCCCGCCCAGACAAGTCGACTTGGCTGTCGACAGGGCTGTCGACTTGCAAGTCGACAGGCATGTCGACAGGCAAGTCGACAGGGCTGTCGACTTGCCCTGTCGGCTGATTCTGGCCTGGTGCACCTATTTTCTATCTTGGCTAGGTTTTTGGGCCTGGTTTGAAATCTGACGGTTCAGGTTGGTCCTAGGGTTAATCTAAGGGTCCTAACTAGCCTAATCTTCTAAAAATAAGCCCCTAACCCCCCCTAAACCCTCATTATTCACTCATGTAACTAAACTATGGCCAAATTTCTACTCTCATGGCCTCCACTCAACTATCCTAGCCTCCACTTCATTTCTATGAGAGGTTTCATGATCATGAGAGTATTAGAGAGTCCCTATGTTAGTATGAGAGCTCCTCAAGTTGATTTCAAGGCAAAAGTTTTGGTCTTTGTTCATAAAGATGGTGTATTTGTTGATTTGGAGCATCCATCTTTGGGTTTTTGGGTGATGGCATGCATAGGCTTCATTACAAGCTTTAGTTTAATCGATTTAGGCCTTCATAGCAATGTAAGCCTTTCCCTACTCTTAGATATTAACTATGAAGTTAAGTGTTCATGTTGCAAATTTGGGTTTGGTCATTGAGTATGATTTATGCTATCATGTCATGCAAGTCTATGAAGTCATTAGCTTGATCTTATGAGCAAAAAGCCACAACCTTTATGTTGAAATGTTGCATTATGCAACATGAGAACCTTCATAATCATTATGTCAACTTGCATATGAACTCATAATCCTTATATGATGATATATGCGAGTTTCTAGCCATCATTCCATGTCTTTTGTCACCATGATTCGCTTATGTACCAAGTTTGGGTTGATGCATGTTTTTGAGGCTTAAGAATGTAACATGCAAGCTAATGAACACATTTGTTCCTCATTTGCCACCATGATTAACTTGTGGCTTAATACCCATTTTTGTCATTCCTTTGCCAAGTCTCTTCTTTTAATCCATCACGTTGTTTCGAACGTATATGCTAGTTTAAAAAGCGTTGGGGCCACATTATGGGGAAACATAATGACATGAATATGACTTGGGTAAATGGGTATAAACATGACAACATGTAACGTTAAATATGACATGTGTTTATACTTGAAAACATGACTTGAAATATAACATGGAAGTTGACATGTAAGTATGCATAAAAACATAAGCTTGGGAATTTACCTATTAAGTTAGGTCTACCCATTGGGAATTTACCTATTAAGTTAGGTCTACCCAATTGCTTGAAAACTTGACTATGAACATGACACTAGACTAAACATGAAAGTGGCCGACTCGAGGTTGGGTTGAGTTTGCAACGTAAAACTACCCGGAACCGACCGGCCTAACTAGTAGTTGCAAACAATAGGACCCAATGTGAGAAGTTGGTCATGTTGTGCTTGGACCCGAGGTTAGACCAAGTTGTGGTGTAAAGCTACCCGGAACCGACCGGCTTAACTAGTAACCACAACAAAGTCTAATGTGAGAGGTTGGGGTGCATTAAGTAATTAATGCCACATGATAGGGTTAAGTTAATTTGATTAATGACTCTTAACCAAATATGACATGGGTAAATGGGTTAAGTAAATTGGTTAGGCTAATGATACTTAACAAAACATGACAAGGTTGGGTAGGTTAAGTGATTTGATTTGCCTAATGACGCTTAACCATTTTTATACGACTAGTGGACGGGGATTAAGTTAACCAACACTTAATCAATCCAACATGATAATTTGACAAGGTTAAGTAAGTTTTCTTAATGACACTTAACCATACAAGATGATTAGGGGATGGGGTTAAGTAATTTACGCTTAACTAATCCGACACGGTAATTAGATGGGGTTAAGTAATCCACACTTAACTAATCTAAACACGGTAATTCGATGGGGTTAAGTTAAACACTTAACCAATTTAAACTCGGTAATTCAATGAGGTTAAGTAACCAATACTTAACCAACTTAACGTGATAATTTAATGGGGTTAAGCAACTTATACTTAACCAATTATACATGATGATTTGATGGGGTTAAGTAACTTACACTTAACCAATCTAATACGCGGACCTGATAAGGTTAAGTCACAAGACCTTTTTAGAATATACTTAACCATTGTAGTACGATTAGAGGATGGGGTTAAGCCAACCTATACTTAACCAATCCGACTCGATAATTTGATGGGATTAAGATAATCTATGCTTAATCGATCTAGCAAGATAATCCGATAGGATTAAGGTAAGCTAGTACTTGACCAATTTGACTTGATAGGGTTAAGTCATGAGCCTCTGGGTACACTTAACCAACTTGTGGGACTAAGTCTTGAACTTAAATACTTAGCCAATCTTTGACGTGATTCGTAGGCGGGTTAAGTCATGGACTTGAATGATAACACTTAACCCAATAGACAAAGCCTAGCTAGATGAACTAGGTAGAAAACCGTGGTTAATCAAGGATAACGGGAAAGGAAGCTAAGTGATAAACCTTAGTTAAGGGTAACTAAGTAATAATTCTTAGCTAAGGACATAGGACTAATTCTCAAAACGATGAGTAACCTGATACGGTAGGTCATCGCTTAGTATACGAGGGGGAGCAAGTTATCTGACTTGGATAAAAGCTCCAGCGCACTGGGTGCCGAAGTGGAAGCTTCGGGGGACGTGAGGATATTCTTGGGATCCCTCTGTGGGCTGCCAGGTAATTATACTAGGCCCATGAGAGGTTAAGGTCTGCGTTAGAAGGACCAAGATTATGCCTTGGTTGCTATGCGAGCAACCTAAAGACTGGGATGGATTAGCGTGGAGTCGACGATTCTTGTTTTTACCCTGGATAGCGCATCGCCGACTACCTACCATCTTTAGTCAATCGTGTACGTGAGGAAAGGCAGGGAACCCCCAACAGACCATGTGCTTGCTATCGAGTCATGGGTGAGGTTGGCCTGTAGGAAAGTGGGCTATAGTGGGGCCGTGGAGTGGTTCTTATACATGATTTTTCTTGGATTGCCTTTCAGTAGTTGAGGGAGGGGTCACGTGGGACCATAGCCACGGGTACAAAAACAGACCTTGATATCTGCATCGGCAGACGATTTAAAGCTCCCGACCGAGTTCCGTATTTCTTGATTTGCCCTAGCACGGAACTCGGATGGCACATTGGGGAACAATCACATCTAGACATGGAAAACGATTCACGATACATACGTGGGATCAAGGGCGCGGTTGACGGGTGGCGTAATCCCTAGTGATCCTAGATGGCCAAAACCCAAAACCGAGACACAGAAACGTTCATTAGGTAGCATAATCCCTAGCGGCCCTAGGTGGCATAAATCCTAAGTGGACGCGCGATAGTTCATGGTAAGGAAACACAACTAGATCAAGGGTTGCAGTCCAAAACAACTTCAAGGATAAACCGTTTACATGGGAAAGCCCGTACAGCCTACGGCAAAGAACTGAACTTATACGTGGAAAGAAACATATGTGTTGAGTAACCTATATATGCGGCATATTAGGTTGACAGGGACCATTACACGACTTTTGAGTAAGGGTCATTCACGGATAACACGTAATACAGTTGGGATACTAGTACGGTAGGTGCAGAGCAGATATACAGGATAGATACCATGGGACGTTATACGTGATAGATATCTTGGGATATTATACTTGATAGGAACCTGACGATGTGATACCTTGTTTTGTCTTGACATCGTAATTTATCATGACATCTTAGTTTATCTGAGTTCAGTAGTTCATCCTGTTATTTTGATTTAGCTTATCTATCTTGTTATCATGCTTATGTTCATCTCAGTTTCTCATGCCAGTTAACTTTACTAGTTTTTATACTAATAGTAGATAGGGCTTACTCAGTCTTTTTGACTGACCCGTTTTGTTTCGCCTCTTTTCTTCCGTTTCCCCCCCCCCCCAGGTTACAGGGAGGAAACACTGCTGTTTAGTTCGGACTTCTTCTGCTTGAAGGTCATCATGGATGGCTTGGACTTTTCCTGGCTATGGCTACTTTACTGTTTTTATTTGGGGAATAATTTATGAAAAAGTCTTTATGCTTCTTTACTACTGCAAGACAGGTTTTGATGTACTCTGATGTAAAAGGCTTCAGACCTTATGTATTCATGTTTATGAAAGTTCGATTTTACTTCCGCTATTTTATATGTTCTGTCTTGTGATATTTCTGTGCATGTTTACCAATAATGCCCCTCTAAAGCTAGTGCATTCCTTTGCGAGTGACCCTAGCGGAGGCGGGGTGTTACATTTGGTATCAGAGCAGAAGGTTACCAGACTGGGCAAAAGCTTTTAAAACCTTCTGAAAACTATTTGGAAAACCGTTTATAAAGAAGCATTTTTCAAGAAAAGTTTGTTTTAAAAAGGCTATTCCCCAAAAGCCATTAGCACCATTCTTTGATTCCTTGATTGAATCTCATTTCCTTTCTTTCCTCCATCCGTGGTCACAGTAGTTCTCACTGTGACTAATCTTTGTCTAGCCACGTAGGTGTTTCCTGTACGATGGAGGTGGTTCTCGAGAGACCCATTGCCGTGTTACAAGAAAGGATAATAAAGAGCAAGGGTAAAGGATACGAGTTTAAGGATGAGCAACTTGTTGGTATGGCTCAACCCAGAATGAGAGGGAAAGATGAACAATGAAACCCATGACGAGGGAGTACCTTTGGCATGGTGAAACGGGGCGGATAGTTAAGTATCATGGGACAAGGACAAGATCATCGGGAGGGCAGTAGTATGCTCCCATTTCTAGGGTACCTCGGAAGGAGGGTAACGATCTTGTTAAGGGTTTAGCTTTTCTTCTCTATCATCCCGTTAGGACTTTGGTTTGATCATCGTATCATTTAAGTCTGCTTCGATAGTTGAGTCTCTGCACCTTAAGTACTAGCGTAATAGAGAATCCCATTTTTTGTCTCAAGTCCTGTGGAGAATCGGTCCATTTATTCATGACTTGTTTTGGATTTGAGAATGACATGCCTCGGTTATGGATGGATTCTAGGGATGAAGTGGTTATCCAGTAAGGGGTGCCACTCTCGGTTTTGATAGGAGGATAGTTAGACTCTTGACTAGCCTTGGTAATACCCTCGAAGTCTCGTGGAACCTTTTGGGTTCGGTCATGATTAGTTACCTAGAATCCCTTGATACCTTTATTGGAAATTTGAAGCCCGATCGAGTGGTGTTCGCCAATAAGACGGATGGTTTATTTCACTTATGCATGGGTTATGGAAATCACCCTAGTAAGTGCACTTGATAACCCGGTTGGCATCTGTTTACTTTCAAGAGAAAGTTCTACTACGTGGAATACCTTATGGTACGAGGTACGAGATTCACTAGTGAATTTTGGAAAGCTTGCATGAGATCATGAGTACGCAGTCATGTTTGCGCTAAGTGTGCGAGTGGAACGAGAGGCGACGAAGAAATGAGTTCCAGCTCATGTTATGGAAACAGGAAATAAGAAGCTACGAAATCGCGAAGTTAAAGGACTGTCAAGGCACAATGGAATTGAGCTCAAGGAAATACGACTTTGATGGTCAAAGACTAGATACGCGCATGATATCTCTTTTTGGGAGTATATCCTTGATCCCTGTTTTCTGTAGAGCTTACTTGTAGGCTATCTTTTGTGGACGTCCTCTTGGTCCTATTTTCTGTTACAAACCCCATAAGGAGTTTGTCTCGTTTATCTTCTCGACCCTATTTCAGGGAATCCTAGGTAGAACCCTATGGATGTAAACATGTATTTGAAACATGTTATGACTGATATGGTTGCAAGTGGTTGCAAGTGGTTGCTCATGGATGCGCGAATACACATTAGATACTAGCTCGACTCGGTCACATTTCATATTGCATATGCACAAGTATTTATACTTGTTTATGGATGAAATCGAATGTGTTATCATGCGGTTGTTGCATATGAATGAATGATTGTGCACGCATATAGTATCTATATGACTAAGACTATTTGCATACATGTTGGATTCATAGCACTATACATATTTTTGCA
Source organism: Allium sativum (assembly GCA_030737875.1). Taxonomy (NCBI): domain Eukaryota; kingdom Viridiplantae; phylum Streptophyta; class Magnoliopsida; order Asparagales; family Amaryllidaceae; genus Allium; species Allium sativum. Next base: position 531,494,391 of record CM060923.1, on the reverse strand, counting down.
TTAGAAAGGTTATTCAGGCCTGATCATTAGCATTAGCTAAGGAACATGTACACACACGTTTTGCATATATTCATACAGCATTAGAAATCATCTAAGGACAATGGTTGCTTGTGGATGATGTTTTGAGTAGATGGATGATGGATGGTAGGATATGTTCTTCCTAACTTGGAGATTTCGGGGACGAAATCCTAAAAGGTAGGGAGAATGTAACAACCCGTATTTCGATAACATGTTAAAATGAGAATCAAGGCAGAATTTAATTTTAAATTCTGAATCAAGTTAAACGGGCTATGCCATTGCGTTCGTCTCGGAAAAATACGCGAAATAGAGTCTGAAATTTTGTAAATCGGAGTCTGTATGACCCGGTTAAGGCCCAAAGAAGTTTTCGGGAAATTTGAGTTTCGAAACATGCAGAGATGGGTCCAGGCGGGAAAATTCCCGCCCAGACAAGTCGACTTGGCTGTCGACAGGGCTGTCGACTTGCAAGTCGACAGGCATGTCGACAGGCAAGTCGACAGGGCTGTCGACTTGCCCTGTCGGCTGATTCTGGCCTGGTGCACCTATTTTCTATCTTGGCTAGGTTTTTGGGCCTGGTTTGAAATCTGACGGTTCAGGTTGGTCCTAGGGTTAATCTAAGGGTCCTAACTAGCCTAATCTTCTATAAATAAGCCCCTAACCCCCCCCTAAACCCTCATTATTCACTCATGTAACTAAACTATGGCCAAATTTCTACTCTCATGGCCTCCACTCAACTATCCTAGCCTCCACTTCATTTCTATGAGAGGTTTCATGATCATGAGAGTATTAGAGAGTCTCTATGTTAGTATGAGAGCTCCTCAAGTTTATTTCAAGGCAAAAGTTTTGTTCTTTGTTCATGAAGATGGTGTATTTGTTGATTTGGAGCATCCATCTTTGGGTTTTTGGGTGATGGCATGCATAGGCTTCATTACAAGCTTTAGTTTAATCGATTTAGGCCTTCATAGCAATGTAAGCCTTTCCCTACTCTTAGATATTAACTATGAAGTTAAGTGTTCATGTTGCAAATTTGGGTTTGGTCATTGAGTATGATTTATGCTATCATGTCATGCAAGTCTATGAAGTCATTAGCTTGATCTTATGAGCAAAAAGCCACAACCTTTATGTTGAAATGTTGCATTATGCAACATGAGAACCTTCATAATCATTATGTCAACTTTCATATGAAGTCATAATCCTTATATGATGATATATGCGAGTTTCTAGCCATCATTCCATGTCTTTTGTCACCATGATTCGCTTATGTACCAAGTTTGGGTTGATGCATGTTTTTGAGGCTTAAGAATGTAACATGCAAGCTAATGAACACATTTGTGCCTCATTTGCCACCATGATTAACTTGTGGCTTAATACCCGTTTTTGTCATTCCTTTGCCAAATCTCTTCTTTTACTCCATCACGTTGTTGTGAACGTATATGCTAGTTTAAAAAGCGTTGGGGTCACATTATGGGGAAACATAATGACATGAATATGACTTGGGTAAATGGGTATAAACATGACAACATGTAACGTTAAATATGACATGTGTTTATACTTGAAAACATGACTTGAAATATAACATGGAAGTTGACATGTAAGTATGCATAAAAACATAAGCTTGGGAATTTACCTATTAAGTTAGGTCTACCCATTGGGAATTTACCTATTAAGTTAGGTCTACCCAATTGCTTGAAAACTTGACTATGAACATGACACTAGACTAAACATGAAAGTGGCCGACTCGAGGTTGGGTTGAGTTTGCAACGTAAAACTACCCGGAACCGACCGGCCTAACTAGTAGTTGCAAACAATAGGACCCAATGTGAGAAGTTGGTCATGTTGTGCTTGAACCCGAGGTTAGACCAAGTTGTGGTGTAAAGCTACCCGGAACTGACCGGCTTAACTAGTAACCACAACAAAGTCTAATGTGAGAGGTTGGGGTGCATTAAGTAATTAATGCCACATGATAGGGTTAAGTTAATTTGATTAATGACTCTTAACCAAATATGACATGGGTAAATGGGTTAAGTAAATTGGTTAGGCTAATGATACTTAACAAAACATGACAAGGTTGGGTAGGTTAAGTGATTTGATTTGCCTAATGACGCTTAACCATTTTTATACGACTAGTGGACGGGGATTAAGTTAACCAACACTTAATCAATCCAACATGATAATTTGGCAAGGTTAAGTAAGTTTTCTTAATGACACTTAACCATACAAGATGATTAGGGGATGGGGTTAAGTAATTTACGCTTAACTAATCCGACACGGTAATTAGATGGGGTTAAGTAATCCACACTTAACTAATCTAAACACGGCAATTCGATGGGGTTAAGTTAAACACTTAACCAATTTAAACTCGGTAATTCAATGAGGTTAAGTAACCAATACTTAACCAACTTAACGTGATAATTTAATGGGGTTAAGCAACTTATACTTAACCAATTATACATGATGATTTGATGGGGTTAAGTAACTTACACTTAACCAGTCTAATACGCGGACCTGATAAGGTTAAGTCACAAGACCTTTTTAGAATATACTTAACCATTGTAGTACGATTAGAGGATGGGGTTAAGCCAACCTATACTTAACCAATCCGACTCGATAATTTGATGGGATTAAGATAATCTATGCTTAATCGATCTAGCAAGATAATCCGATAGGATTAAGGTAAGCTAGTACTTGACCAATTTGACTTGATAGGGTTAAGTCATGAGCCTCTGGGTACACTTAACCAACTTGTGGGACTAAGTCTTGAACTTAAATACTTAGCCAATCTTTGACGTGATTCGTGGGCGGGTTAAGTCATGGACTTGAATGATAACACTTAACCCAATAGACAAACCCTAGCTAGAAGAACTAGGTAGAAAACCGTGGTTAATCAAGGATAACGGGAAAGGAAGCTAAGTGGTAAACCTTAGTTAAGGGTAACTAAGTAATAATTCTTAGCTAAGGACATAGGACTAATTCTCAAAACGATGAGTAACCTGATACGGTAGGTTATCGCTTAGTATACGAGGGGGAGCAAGTTATCTGACTTGGATAAAAGCTCCAGCGCACTGGGTGCCGAAGTGGAAGCTTCGGGGGACGTGAGGATATTCTTGGGATCCCTCTGTGGGCTGCCAGGTAATTATACTAGGCCCATGAGAGGTTAAGGTCTGCGTTAGAAGGACCAAGAGTATGCCTTGGTTGCTATGCGAGCAACCTAAAGACTGGGATGGATTAGCGTGGAGTCGACGATTCTTGTTTTTGCCCTGGATAGCGCATCGCCGACTACCTACCATCTTTAGTCAATCGTGTACGTGTGGAAAGGCAGGGAACCCCCAACAGACCATGTGCTTGCTATCGAGTCATGGGTGAGGTTGGCCCGTAGGAAAGTGGGCTATAGTGGGGCCGTGGAGTGGTTCTTATACATGATTTTTCTTGGATTGCCTTTCAGTAGTTGAGGGAGGGGTCACGTGGGACCATAGCCACGGGTACAAAAACAGACCTTGATATCTGCATCGGCAGACGATTTAAAGCTCCCGACCTAGTTCCGTATTTCTTGATTCGCCCTGGCACGGAACTCGGATGGCACATTGGGGAACATGTGCATCTAGACATGGAAAACGATTCACGATAAATACGTGGGATCAAGGGCGCGGTTGACGGGTGGCGTAATCCCTAGTGATCCTAGGTGGCCAAAACCCAAAACCGAGACACGGAAACGTTCATTAGGTAGCATAATCCCTAGCCGCTCTAGGTGGCATAAATCCTAAGTGGACGCGCGATAGTTCATGGTAAGGAAACACAACTAGATCAAGGGTTGAAGTCCAAAACAACTTCAAGGATAAACCGTTTACATGGGAAAGCCCGTACAGCCTACGACAAAGAACTGAACTTATACATGGAAAGAAACATATGAGTTGAGTAACCTATATATGCGGCATATTAGGTTGACAGGGACCATTACACGACTTTTGAGTAAGGGTCATTCACGGATAACACGTAATACAGTTGGGATACTAGTATGGTAGGTGCAGAGCAGATATACAGGATAGATACCATGGGACGTTATACGTGATAGATATCTTGGGATATTATACTTGATAGGAACCTGACGATGTGATACCTTGTTTTGTCTTGACATCGTAATTTATCATGACATCTTAGTTTATCTGAGTTCAGTAGTTCATCCTGTTATTTTGATTTAGCTTATCTATCTTGTTATCATGCTTATGTTCATCTCAGTTTCTCATGCCAGTTAACTTTACTAGTTTTTATACTAATAGTAGATAGGGCTTACTCAGTCTTTTTGACTGACCCGTTTTGTTTCGCCTCTTTTCTTCCGTTCCCCCCCCCCAGGTTACAGGGAGGAAACACTGCTGTTTAGTTCGGACTTCTTCTGCTTGAAGGTCATCATGGATGGCTTGGACTTTTCCTGGCTATGGCTACTTTACTGTTTTTATTTGGGGAATAATTTATGAAAAAGTCTTTATGCTTCTTTACTACTACAAGACAGGTTTTGATGTACTCTGATGTAAAAGGCTTCAGACCTTATGTATTCATGTTTATGAAAGTTCGATTTTACTTCCGCTATTTTATATGTTCTGTCTTGTGATATTTCTGTGCATGTTTACCAATAATGCCCCTCTAAAGCTAGTGCATTCCTTTGCGAGTGACCCTAGCGGAGGCGGGGTGTTACAACCACATTTTTATATTGTTGCTATTTATATAAAAATCTCATTTTTAATTCTCTCTATATGGATAAAAATCACATTTTTATACTGCTACTATATAGATAAAAATTCTATTTTTACATCGCTACTATATAGATAAAAATTCTATTTTTACATCTCTACTAATATAATAAAAATTATATTTTTATTACTCTACATGAATAAAAATCATATTTTTATTCTTCCTATGATATAAAGATCGAATTTTTATTATCTATATAATATAAAAATCGTATTTTTATTCTTTCTAAAAATATAAAAAATCATATTTTTATTATCTCTATAATATAAAAATCATATTTTTATTAGTATACAATTAAAATCAAACCCTTTGTGATGCAAAACGATGTGTATATATTTTTCTTCTAATAAAAATTGCAATTTTAACTATATAAATTAATTTAAATAATCAGAAAACTTACAGGAGGAGGGGGGTCATCTGTTCCGTCGGAGGTGGCTGCTGGTGCGGGTGTCGGATGGCCTGTGGGAGGCGCAGGTGGCCGGGGTGCCGAGCTAGGGCGCCGTGGGTTGGGTAGAAGGGGTTAGGGTATTTGGGTCTCGCGGATTTCATAGGGTAGGAAGGAGAGAGTGGATCGGCGGGGAGAGAGGGGGGGTTGCGACGTGGAGGCGGCCGGTGGTGGCTCTTCCTGACGCGGCGGCGCCACGAGAGGGGGGCATCCCGATTTCTGTTATTGAGGGGGGGTTTCAATCTGAAGGATATATAAGGTGAGGGGGTTTTGTAAAAGTTTTATATTATTTTTATTTTATTTATTTATTCCTTAAAGCAGTTTTTTATTTCGAACTCAAAATCGAACCTACCGCCTGTCGTCCATAGCTAATTACCCCCATTCCGAACACAATGGGATATGTGTCATACGCTGATTCGACTGTTTCGATCAGTTTTAATATTAATCTAACATAAAGGCATGTGGTTCTAACATTTAAAGTTGTAGATCTAAACATATAGGTTTACATAGTCATGTTTTTTTAACCTATAAACTTGCATTTATTCATAACATGATAGCATCACTTTAACTTGCATAAACATGGCATAATTTCTAAATTGACATACAATGTATAGATGTCATCACAAGGTCATAGATCTAAACATGTATGCATAATGGATCTAAACAGTTAGGCATAAACTACATGACTTAGCCTAAAACTTGTATAATATCACCAAACTTACATATGATACTTTCATAACATCATAGGTTTATTCACCAATTTCCACATAACATGATAGACCACAATAATTCATAGGCATATACGATAGAATGGACATGAATAAACATAAATTAGCATCACATACAACTAGAAACAATTCTATTTTTCAATCCATTACAAACCATGTCTTTAATTCATTCACATCTGAAAAATAACTACACTTACAAACTAAAAGGAGTTCTTGAGTTCTGGGATCTGTATTCTGAAATTGAATTGCTCGCCTTTGATTTAGATCGTTGAATTTTCTTAGTTGAATTAGATTAGATTTAATTTTGACGTAGCTTCAATCTTGCCTTTGAGTTGAAAGAGATGACGGCTATTCTAGGTTCACCATTGACGGCATGGCGACTCTTAGTATGAATATTTGTGATTTAGGATAACACCTCAGCCGTAATGACTCTGAAGGGAGTCAGAAATCGTCCTCTTTTCAGATCTGCCCTGGGGGCTAGGTCGACCCCCAGGTTGACCTATAGGGTAGGTCGACACTAGGGTCGACCTCCTGGTCGACCTGGCCAGAGCGTGAATTTTCCTGCCTTGCCCTCTTCTGTGTTTGAAGTTGAATTTTAAATTTTTGAAACTTCTGAAGGCCATAACTTCATATGAAGTCCAATTCACGCAAACTCGGACTCTATCTCAACCAGAATTCTGAGATAAACGCAATGGCGTAACCCCTTTCCCTTAATTCTCACATTTAGAATTAATTATTCTTTAATTCGTTACTTTAAGGTTTATCGAAAACACGGGGTGTTACATTCTCCCCTCCTTAAAGGATTTCGTCCCTGAAATCTTCAAGTCAAGAAGAACGTATATCCTACCATCCAATCGTCCGTCTACTCAACCATCAAACACAGACGTCCATTGTCCTTAAAATACTTCTAATGCTTTATGATTATATGCATAATGTGTGTATATGTCCTTATCTAATGCAAAATCAGGCGGTCTACTGATTCAGTTAACCTCCTTAATGCAAGTCATGTCGGTGTCATGCGTCCATAATGTATGCAATCTTCCCTAATCATACTTTCTACATGAGTGCACAATCATTCATACAAATACAACATCCACATGATAACACACCAGGCTTCAATCATATATAAGTACATATATGCATATGCAATATGAAAGTGACTGAGCCGGTCTAATTCTTAAAGTGTGTGTATATGCATCCACGAGCAACCACTAGCAATCACTTGCAACCACTTGCAACCATCAACCATAACATGTTTCAAATACATGTTTACATCCATTGGTTTCTACCTAAGAATCGAGAACGACACTGAGGAAAATACTAAAAAGATAGATACGAGTATGAACAAACTTAAGGAAAAAGAGATCAAAGATGTACCCTAAAAAAGAAAAGGGTAGGCTGCACATATTTTGGCCTCAGTCTCCTAAGTCGCGTCTTCCTCAGCGTCACTCCATTGAACTTTTACAAGTTTGACATCGCGGTTGTGTAACTTCTTGACTTCTGTACCCAAGATACGCGTTGGAACTCTTCTCACGGTCACCTATCGTTCTACTTCTACGTCCTCTAATATGCTTGGTTCCACCACTTCCGCAGACTCATGTAAGCACTTTCGTAAGTGAGAAACGTGAAAGACATTATGAACTCCATCCAATCTTCTAGGCAACTCTACTCTGTAAGCCATCTTCCCAATCCTTTCAATGATAGGAAACGACCCTACAAATCTTGGTGCCAAATTTCCTACGGATCCGAAGCGAACGACATTCCTCAAAGGAGATACTTTAAGGAAAACACTGTCCCCAACCTCAAACTCAAGGTCGGTCCTTCTCTTATTTGCGTAGGAGTTTTGTCTATCTTAGGCAGTCTTCATTCTTTTTCGTATCAAGTCCACCTTCTCTGAAGTTTCTCTAATCATATCTAGTCCAAGTATGAGCTTATCTGTAGATTACCACCAACAAGTTGGTGATTGACACGGTCTTCCATATAAAGCTTCGAAGGGTGCCATACCTATGGTGGCTTGGTAATTGTTGTTGTAGGCAAACACCACTAAATGAAGATGATCCTCCCATGTTCCTCCGAAGTCAAGAATGCATAATCTCAAGAGGTCTTCTAATACTCTATTCACTCTCTCTGTCTGACCATCGGTTTGGGGGTGATAGATTGTGCTTAAGCATAACTGTGTGCCTACAGCCGCTTGCAAGCTCTTCCAAAACTCGCTCGTAAAGATAGGGTCTCGGTCGCTAACAATGCTGGAGGTTATCCCATGGAGTCGGACTATCTCTTTAAGATATATGGATGCTAAAGATGAGGCAGTCCTTCTACTCTTAACGGGTATGAAGTGAGCGCTTTTTGTGAGCATGTCCACTATTACCCAAATACTGGTATTGCCTCTTCTTGACCTAGGCAGCCCATCAGTAAATTCCATCGAGTTGTTATCCCATTTCCACTGTAGGACCTCTAGAGGATGAAGCAAACCACCAGGCTTCTTATGTTCCGCCTTGACTTGCTGGCATACTAAGCACTTTGAGACGAATTCAGCTACATCCCTCTTCATGCCATCCCAAAAGAAAATCCTTTTGATGTCTTTGTACATTTTGTCCCCACCGGGGTGTATGGACAACTTGGAATGGTGTGCTTCTTCAAGAACTTTCTTCACCAAATCCCTTGCTTGTGGGACGCATAGCCTTCCATCCCGCCTCAACCAACCCTTATCATCGATGGAGTATCTATTGAGGTGACTAGAAGTCTCACCCCTACTCAGCTTATCTATCACATCAACTAGCTGAGGGTCTTCACGTTGGGTGGTCCCTATTGGGTCCAAAAGAGTAGGCCGCACCTCTAGCGATGCTAATAAACTAGTCACATGATCGACAGAGGGTCTAAAATCGAAGTTGGCTATGGACTCCAAGCTCTTCCTTTCAACAAAGAGAGGGCTTAAGGTCAGCTTCTTTCTACTCAATGCGTCTGCTACTACATTGCCCTTGCCAGGGGTATAGGAAATCTCGAAATCGTAGGATGCCAAGAATTTCATCCTCCTATGTTGCCTTAAGTTAAGATCTTTCTACGAGAAAAGGTACTTCAATGATTTATGGTCAGTATATAATTCAAACTTCTCACCTAGGAGATAATGGCGCCAAGACTTAAGCGCAAAGACGATGGCAGCCAACTCTAGGTCGTGGGTTGGGTAGTTTTTCTCATGTAATTTCAGTTGTCGGCCTCCATAAGCTACTACCTTCCCTTCTTGCATCAAGACAGCTCCAAATCCCATACCACAAGCATTTGTGTATACAGTAAACATCTTGCTTCCATCCGGCAATGTCAGAACTGGGGCTGTTGTTAGAGCTCTTTTTAAGCGTTGGAAAGCAATATCGCAATCCAAGTCCCAAGTGAAAGTTAAGTTCTTCTTTGTCAACTTTGTAAGTAGAGCTGAGATTTTCGCAAAATATTTAATGAAATTTCGATAAAAGCCCACTAGCCCGAGGAAACTTTGGACTTCGGTTGCATTCCGTGGGACCTTCCAATCTTGTACCGCAACTACCTTTGCGGGGTCCACAACTAATCCTTCTTTGGACACCACATGTCCAAGAAACCTTACTTCTTCCCTCCAGAAGTTGCATTTGGAGAATTTGGCTTTTAACCGGTGTGTACGAAGAGTGTCCATGACTTCTTTTAGATGCTGAGCCTGCTCTTCCTCACTCTTCGAGAAAACCAAAATGTCGTCTACGAAGACCACCACAAACTTATAGAAGAACTCCCTAAACACCCTGCTCATCAAATCGACAAAGTAAGCGGGTGTGTTTGTCAGGCTAAAAGGCATGACAAGCCACTCGAAGAAACCATCTAGAGTTCTGAACGTAGTCTTATCGATGCTGTCTTCAGCCACTCTCAGCTGATGAAATCCGGTAGCTAAATCTAGCTAGGAGAAAACCGATGCACCTACAAGCTGATCGAACAAGTCGTCTATTCTTGGGAGTGGGTGCCTATTCTTCTTGGTCAACTTGTTTAGCTCCCTATAACCAACGCATAGGCGAAGCGAACCGTCTGCTTTAGTTGCGAACACTACTGGAGCACCCCATTCAGAAATAGTCCGCCTTATAAACCCCTTCTCAAGCAGCTCTTTAATTTGCTCGCTAAGTTCTTTCCTCTTCCTTGGAGCCATGTGTCTAACGGATAGAGCGACGGGTTTTGCATTATCAACAAGGTATATGCGGAAGTCTATCTCCCACTTCGGATGTAACCCTTTAACCTCTTCAATGACATCCGGGTATTCACAAACTACCCTAATAGATTGCAAATTCTCAATAGACACATCCAGAGATTCTAGATAACTAGGCATAACAGAGTTCATGGGATTACAAGAAATTTCGAGAGTGTTACCAAGGCGAGTCATGAGTCTAACCACTCTCTTTTCACAGTCGAGGATGACACCATTACTGGATAGCCAGTCCATGCCTAGAATTAACCCATAGCCCGTGAAACCCAAAACATAGGCAATGCATCTAAACCCCACACTTAATATAGAAATTTACAAATCCAAACAAATCATTGACAAATAAGCTGAGCCCCCAATTGGATTTGAAACAACCAAGGGATCCTCTATTAAACTGGTGTTTAGGTGCAGAGATTCAACTAAAGCAGTAGATATAAAAGAGTGCGATGCACCAGAATCAAAGAATGTACGAACAAGATGATCAAAAAGATAAACTAAACTCTCAACAGAAATATTTCTACCTTGTTCTTGCGGAGATGCCATGAGAGCGTGGACCTGTCCTCCAGAAGTAGATCCAACTCTCTGCCCTTTCCCTTGCCTTGCTTTCTTGTGTAGTCTCTAGCCATGTGTCATGCCTCGCCGCAATGGAAACAACCACCCATCTTTCTTTTCTTCTTCCTGCAATCCTTAACTAGATGTCCAGGAATGCCACAAAAATTACACGTCCTCTTGTCATGGGTTCTGTTGTTTTCCCGCCTTTCTTGGAATCCGTCTTCTTACTCTATGATCCTTCCCCTTTCTTATCATGAGATGCTTCCACTTTTTTATCCTTCTTGCCTACCTTATCTTCTTCATGTAACAGTGCCATGTCCACCAGTCTTTCATTGGTTGCAACCATAGGTATACGGGACATAGCTACGCTGTGCAGTGGCTCATTCAATCATTTAACGAAGCAGAGAGCCTTCTTATGTGGAGAGTTTACTAACTCCAGTCCGAACCTAACCAGCTGATTAAATTGGTTAACGTATTCCTTGACCGACATACTTCCCTGTCTGAGAGTTAAGAACATCTCCATCTGTAGGCTTCGTTCAGCTTGTGAGAGGAATTTCATTTCAAACCTCATCCTAAAATCCATCCAAGTTTCAATTAGTCTTTCAGCGTTAGTGACTTCCCACCAATACGAAGCTTCATCTTTGAGCAACCATATCGTCAACTGTATCTTTTTCCTATCATCCGCTTCGAAGATCTCGAACAAATCCTCAGTTTCTTTGAGCCAGTTTCTTGCTTCCACGAAGGATTCGTTTCCATTGAAGTTATTTCCACCCATGGCTCGAAAGATCCTACGTATTTTTGAGAAAGAATTCGCTCGAGGAGGAGGAGGAACCGCTGCAGCTGGGGGAGGAGGAATGTCTGCTGGGCCTGCGTCGTTAGCCCTAGCCTCTAGGTACCTCCTGAACAAGCTGGGTATCGGTACACCCTCTAGATGGTTAAGATTCCCAGATATGCTGAAACGAAAAAGGATAGATTCAAGACAAAGGATAGAAAGATAATGCATATGGCTTTGGGGGATTATGCCTTTTAAAGTAAAATAACACTTTTTCTTGAAAAATGCATTTTTTGAAAATAGTTTTCAAAAACTTTTATCCGATCTAGTAAAACTCTGCTCTAATACCAAGTGAAACACCCCACCTCTGTTAAGATCACTCACAAAGGGAATGCATTAACTTCTATGGAGCATTATAGGTAAAAGACATTTCATCATAATCTTTGTCTTGCTTAAAACATAAAGAAGCATATAACATAAATAAAACTGCGTAAATCCCCAAGTCTAGTGTGTCCAAATCCATAGCCAAAGGTAAGAGATTCCAAGTCGTACATCACAGAGCCTTCAAGCTTGGAAAGGTGGATGGTCCAAATTAAGCTGAGCTATTCCCTTCCTGGCTACCTGGGGGGGGGGGGACGGAAGAAAAAGAAACGAAAGAAAATTGGGTCAGACATAAGTCTGAGTAAGTCTAGTGACTTTTCAGTGTGTGAATAAAGCAAACGGTCATGATAGGAATAAACTAAAAATAGGACAGTACTAGAACAACAACTAACATAAAGCTATATAGGGCAGGATAAATCGAATATACATCGCACCCATGTTTAATTCTCTGCACCTACTTATACTTATCCAACTAGCACCACGTGTTCTTGGTGAAATGATTCCCTTATATCGATCAGCTCCTACTAGCAAGCATTTATTACGTGTGTCCTTAGGCCCTCGCTTAACTATAGATACATGTGCTGGTCTCACCACGGGGTGTATCAAATCCTATGGTGGCAACCCAACACGATTTATGATGCACGATGTATGACTACTGATGCTCAGTGCCTTCTTTTTCCACTCCGGAGTACGTCCACGTACAATACTTCGTCGGAACCTACACTGATCCACCACCGCCAATGTTTATTACCGCTTATAATCAGCCCAGTAATCGTGCCCCACCCTGCATAGTTCAGGGTCCCATGATACATCTACGTTGGTTACGGCTGAAATGGGTCCCCGTTACTCGGGTTTTCCAGTCATCATGTTAAATTGGTTAACTGTCCAAATTTACCTTACCCCACCCATCAGTTTAGCTAACATGTTGAATTGGTTAAGTGTTTCCTAAATTGTCTTAACCCTACCTCTCTTGACTTAGCTTTATTAGAGCACCAACCACTCACATTAGACAGGTATTGTTGTGGTCACTAGATGTGCCGGTCGGTTCCGGGCAGTTTTACACTACAACTCAGTCTAATCTCGGGTCCTTTTTGGGCTCAACGCACTAACAACCCACATTAGACAGGTATTGTTGTGGTCACTAGATGTGCTAGTCGGTTCCGGGCAGTTTTACGCCACAACTCAATCTAATCTCGGGTTAGGCATATTCGTCTTTTCTAAATTTATATTTTTATCCTTTTATGCTTATACGTAAATTTGTCAACAATTTATTGTTATGGATCACTTTCCTTCTAAATCAAATTCATAATTTTTGGTAAGTAAATTATACCATTTCAATGCCATACCATTTACATGGTAATGAGCCAAATATGTTAATTATGTATAATTTCAAGTTTTCCCCAACGTTACCCCCGTTGTACATTCACAAAATTTCATAAGATGTTAGGCTCGACATTTTAGCCTAACTAATAAACTAAAAGGGGAAAAAATAGGAACTTGCAACATTCCAACATCATACAAAAATATGGATCTAACTACAGATCTGTTACATGAACTTGGCATAATATACTTTTAATTATGAACTTGCAAACTAGATCTAAGCAACATGAATCATAAAATAATAGTATTACATAGAACTACCAAAATCTAATTAGACATGTAGTTGTGAACTTGCATAGGTTCAATCATGCTAATATTAATCTAACATAAAGGCACGTGGTTCTAACATGTAAAGTTGTAGATCTAAACATATAGGTTTACATAATTGTAACACCCCGTGATTCTGTAATGCTAAGATTCACAAATCAAGGCAGAATTAAAAGCTAAAATCAAAAACAAGGGAAACGGGCTGCTCCATTGCGTTCGTCTCAGAATTCTGCATGAAAACGAGTCCGAGTTTGTGTAAATCGGAGTCCGTATGAGGGAGATCTGGCCTCCGGAAGTTTCAGAATTCAGTTTTAAATTCGAACAGACAAATTCAAATTTCAAAATCGGGCCGGATTGGCCAGGGCGGGAATTTTCCCGCCCAAGACACCCAGGTCGACTAGGTAGTCGACCTGGGCTACCCAGGTCGACTACATAGTCGACCTGGGGGTCGACCCCCCCTGTGTTTCCAGCTTTCTGCTCTGGTTCGTTCTGATGTATTTGGTCACGTTTTCTGACCAGGTTCGTCCGCCTAACACTATATAAACAGCCCTAGTCTTCTTCTCTATTCACAATTCTTTGCTACCCTTATGCTGCAAAGATTATTGGCGAACATGGCTTCTTCTCCTCCTCTTAATTAAATAATAAATAGAATAAGTAATACATAAAATAAATCAAGACGAGGAGGTGCTGCTCAAAGACTTTCAAAGAGGAGATTCAAGCTAGAATTCAAGTGAAGATTCAAACGACTTCAACGACTGTTTTTCTACGAATCTTTGCAACACCATCTTTCTGTTCTGATCTAATCTCAGTAAGTCAGTTATTTCTAGATTTGAACATTTCTCTTTTCGTGACATGAAATTAAAGGAATAAAAGAGTATGCCAATTCTTTCTATTGAATCAGTGCCTATTTCTTTGGACCAAATTAAGAACTGTTATGATTTCGAGGACAAATAAGACTGTAACTATGAAACTATGGACCTTAGAACCATATGCCTCTTTGACTATGAACATTGCCTAAGACTACGAACATTGCCTAAGACTATGAACATTGCCTATGACTATGGATATTGCCTATGACCGTGATGTGACCATGAGAATTATTTCCATGACTATAGCCTATACCTTTGATTAGGAAGCAAAACTATTGTCTATGACATAAATGGGACAACTGTGATTAAGCACCTATGGTTCATGACTAGGAAAGTGTTTAAATTTTGTGACTGTGAACCCGATTATCTATCCTGTCTGTTCTTTGGTTTTAGACCTTGGGAATTTACCTATTAAGTTAGGTCTACCTATGTTCTTGAACCTACGCCTTTATTCTGTCTATTCTTGGTTTTAGACCTTGGGAATTTACCTACTAAGTTAGGTCTACCCATGTTCTTGAACCGACATCGTTATTCAACCCTCTTTATGCCAGTTAGTATGTCTATCTTTTGCATAGCATCTTTGGTTCATTCTCTGTTTTTTACGAATCTAGATTTATCTATAATCTAGATTGAATCACGATTATACGAACGGTGGGAATACGATTTGGGCAAAATATGAAATTTACTAGAAACATAGTTATAAACTAGGAAATTGGCATAAATTGGGAACATGTATTATGGCATGTTCATAGGAATGCAAATTGGATAAATATGACATGAACTATAGATTGTGTAACCTGAATCTAGTATCGACATGTAAATCTAGCGTTTACATGAATAGTGAACTAGAGTAATAAGTCCAGAATTAGAATGTTGAATCGGAATTGGATTAGCTAATTTGGCACAGTAAGTATATGGGTATAAACATGAAATTGGACATAATTGGGAGTAATTGGCAGGTTTAGCAAAATCATGGTTAGTGACACTTAAGTTGGTATAGTCCACATACCAAAAAGCATAAATATGATTTAGAAGGGGAAATGGGCCATAAGAATGAATGTAGACAATTTACATTAAAAGAGTAATTGGGAAATAAGTAAATTAGGATTAATTTACTTATAGAATTTGTCCTCAATGAGGAAAGGCAAATTTAGACAAATTAAAGGTTTATTAACGACATCTCTTTTAATAGTACACCAGAAAGTTCTAGGGTGACAGAGAGAATAGTGTCTAGGCTTGGGTTTGGAAAATACAAGTTTCCTGCTCTCCCTAGCTATCCCTAACTGATCCGACGGACGGGATGGTTACTTTCAAAACCTGTTTTGAAAACTAATCAAAACCCTTTGAACTTAGAAAACACGAATATGCCTAACCCGAGGTTAGACTGAGTTGCGATGTAAACCTGCCCGGAACCAACCGGCACATCCAGTATTCGCAACAATATCTGTCTAATGTGAGTGGTCACGGCTTTAATTTATTTAGTTAAAGCTAGAACAAGAAAGGTAGGGTTAAGTTAACCAAGATACTTAACCAGTTCAACGTGATAACCAAACTGATGGGTGGGGTTAGGTTCAGACTGACACTTAACACAGTTAAGCTAGAATGGGAGTGTTAAGTCCATAGGAACACTTAACCAACTTAACACAGTTAAGATAGAATGGGAGGGCAAAGTCCATAGAGACACTTAACCAAATTCAAGGTAGCAAGATAAGATTTGTAGGGGTTAAGTAAAGTTTAATACACTTAGCCAAATTAACATGTTAACTAGACTAGAAGGTGGGGTTAAGTAAAGTTGATACACTTAGCCAAATTAACATGTTAACTAGACTAGAGGTTGGGGTTAAGTAAATACACTTAGCCAATTTGATATGTTATCTGGGCTAGACCGTAGGGTTAATGTAACACCCCGTAATTCTGTAACACTAAGATTTACAAATCAAGGCAGAATTAAAAATTAAAATCAAAATCAAGGGAAACGTGCTACGCCGTTGCGTTCGTCTCGGAAAAATACGCGAAATAGAGTCCGAGTTTTCGAAAATCGGAGTCCGTATGACCAAGATATGGACGAACGAAGTTAGGCAGAAAAACCGGAAACAGACCAGAATGCACTGGCGCACTTGTGAAGTGCGCCAGTACAAAAATACACTGGCGCACCTGCCAAGTGCGCCCATACTAATCCAGTACCGAATTCTGGATTGTTCTGTGCTGACGTGTCTCCTTTTGAGTGGTTGGATGATGTGTATTCGACCTGTGCGATTCTGATGGCTTCTATGATGATCTAAGGGCCCTAAAACACTCTCTACACCTATAAAAGAATGCCTAGACCTAAGGGTTCCCCCACACAAATTCTCTAAGGCATCTACATACTGCTTCTCTCTACTCTAGCCTCCACTATTAAAATAAATCTAATTCTTCACTAAAACAAGTTATAGTTCTTCTTCTAATTGGAGATTCAAATCAAGATTAAAGCTTCAAGAAGGGAATCAAAAGTTGATTCAACGATTTCAAGCAACGTCGCACGAATCTTAGCATCGCTGTTCTTCTATTCTAGATCTAATTTCTGTAAGTTGGTTATTTCTAGACTTGAACGTTTTATTTTTATTTGTGACATGAAATTAAAAGGATATAAGAAAAATGCCTAATCTCTTCACTTGGATCTGTGTTTATTTAAGTTTTTGGATCTAATTCTTGACTATGGCCCAGAACATACTATGACTTTGATTGACGGCCTATGACTATTGAACAAAGAGGATATGCCTATGCCTATGATCATGATTATGAGAACTATGACCATGAACCTATTGCCTTTGAATTACGGGCATGAACCTTGATTTGGGACATACAACATATGACTATGACATTGCCTATGACAATGACTTATGACTATGGGAATTATTTTCCCTTTTGGACTATGAACATTGCCTATAACTATGAACTTTGCCTATGATTCATAATTAGGAAAATTGTTTCTTAAGTTTTGTGGCTATGAAATTGGGTCTAAACCCGATTATCTATTTTATCTGTTCCTTGTTTTTCTTTGGTTTTAGACTGTGGGAATTTACCTATTCAGTTAGGTCTACCCATGTTCTTGAACCTATTCTATCTATTGGTTTTAGACCGTGGGAATTTACCTATTAAGTTAGGTCTACCCATATTCTTGAACCTACGTCGTTATCCAAACCTTTTATGCCAGTTATTATCCCTTTTCATAGCATCTTTGGTTCATTCCCTATTTTCTACGAATCTATATTTATTTACAATTTAGGTTAAATCACGATTATATGGTGGGAATGCAATTTGGGGAAAATATGAAAATGAACATAAATGTAGTTATAAGCTTGGAAATTGGCATAAATTGGGAATATGTATTATGGCATGTTCATAGGAATGCAAATTGGATAAGTTTGACATATTAAATTTAGTATTAGCAAGTAAGCTAAATTTTAGGCATGAAATGTAAACTAGAATAATAATTCTAGTCTTACCATAAACTGTGAATTAGGAATGTTAAATCAAAATTGTGTTAATTAAAGATTTGGAATAAGTATATTAGCACAATTTTGAATTTAGCCATAATTGTGAGAAATTGTCATGTTTAGAATAAATTATGGTTAGTGACACTTAATTTGGTATAATTTACATACCAAAAAGTATAAATATGATAAATAAGAGGGAACGGGCCATAATAATAAATGTGACAATGTACATTAAAAGTGTAATAATGAAATAAGTAAATTAGGAGTAAATTTACTTATAGAATTTGTCATAAATGATAAATTGTTCATTTACCACAAAATATGTAACTTGCATGTAGGCAAAGTTTTGGCCATAAATTATAAACTAGGATATTTAATCTAGTTTTGGCAATGAAATAGGAAATGGCCTGAACTGCAAGTTGGGTTAGGACTTGGGCCTAGAATATAAGTATACTAGTGGGCAGGACAAAATGAAAATGGTATAGGCCAAGTTTATTTAAAAAAGGGAAAATGGACTTTGAAGATAAATTGTTGACAATTTATATATGGACAAAAGAAAGGTTTTCTCTTTGAATAACACATACACCTGAAAGTTCTAGGGTGACAGAGAGGATAGTGTCTAGGCTTGGGTTTGGAAAATACAAGTTTCCTGCCCTCCCTGGCTATCCCTAACTGATCCGAAGGACGGGATGGTTGTTTTCAAAACCAGATTTGGAAATTAATCAAAAACCCTTTGAACTTAGAAAACATGAATATGCCTAACCCGAGGTTAGACTGAGTTGCGGTGTAAACCTGCCCGGAACCGACCGGCACATCCAGTAACCGCAGCAATATCTGTCTAATGCGAGAGGTTGCGGCTTTAATTTATTAATTAAAGCTAGAACAAGAATGGGAGAGTTAAGTCCATAGAAACACTTGACCAATTTTACACAGTTAAGCAAGAATGGGTGGGTTAAGTCCATAGAAACACTTAACCAACTTAACACAGTTAAGCTAGAATGGGAAGGTTAAGTCCATAGGAACACTTAACCAACTTAACACAGTTAAGCTAGAATGGGAAGGTTAAGGAACCCTTAACCAACTTAGCACAGTTAAAGCTAGAATGGGAGGGTTAAGTCCATGGGAATACTTAGCCAAATTAACATGTTGACTAGACTAGAAGGTGGGGTTAAGTAAAGTTAATACACTTAGCCAATTTAACATGTTAATTAGACTAGAGGTAGGGGTTAAGTAATACACTTAGCCAATTTATTATGTTAGCCGGACTAGACCATAGGGTTAAGTAAACTTGAACGCTTAACCATCAGAATATGATAAATGAATAGGGATAACACTTAACCAGTTTAACAGGATAAGGGAAGAGGGTTAAGATAGCTTGAATCGACTAAAGACACTTAACCAATCCAACCTGGCGAGAAAGAAAACTATGTAGTAAACCTCAGTTGAAAATGGGACTAAGTAGTAAAATTTAGTTAAGAAAACAAGGAATTTGGAAACTTAGTGGTAAACCTTAGTTAGTAGAACTAAGTAGTAATTCTTAGTATAACACGAAGGAGCGGACATCCATTTGGTTTTAAGAAGGCTCCAACGAATTGGGGTACGAAGCCCGAGGCTTCGAGGGGACGTGAGGGTACTCTTGGTATCCCTCTATGAGGCTGCAGATGATCCGCCTGGGCGAACAGAGGTTAAGGTCTGCGATAGAAGAGCCAAGGGTATGCCTTGGTTGCAATATATATATATGGCAACCTAAAGACTCGGATGGACCAGCGTGATTCGGCGAGAAATCGGAAGCCCTGTGATAGCAACTCGTTGTTTACCATCCATCTTCAGTCAAGCGAGACACGTGAAGCGGGAAGGCTGGAGGACTCATACGGACCACATACTTGCTATCTAGTTGTGGTTGCGGGGTGTTGTTGGCCATAGAATTAGTGGGGCAGATAGGAGCCTTCGTACAGTTCTCATTTTACAAGGGTGGCCTTCCATTAGTTGAGGGAGGGGTCGAGTGGGACCATAGCCACTGGAAAAACAGACCTTAGCATCTGCATCGGCATATATTGAAAGCTCCCGACTGAGTTCCGTATTTCTAGAGTAGCCCTGACTGCGGAACTCGGACCGCACATTACCGGACATGTGCATCTAGACAAGCGATAACGATTCGCGATACATGCGTGGGAAAAAGTCTAGGAACATGTACCACCCTAGGTGGTGTGTCCTAGACTAAAGGGCATCGTTCGACAGGTAGCATAATCCCTAGTTTGGAACTATGTGGCATAAACCCTGAATCCAAGAAGCATTCAGAAAAATAGCGTAAGTTCTAGTTGAATCTAGAAGGCACTTGATAGAAAACCCTAGATTAGATCTAGGTAATTAAATAATAAATGGATGCCTGAAGGCGACGGAAACTACAAGGATTGGGATCACGTTATCGTTACTAGTAGGGACACTAGTTAGGCGGTGCAGAGATATAGAAACCAGAATAATAAGGTAATAGCGAAGCAGAGAAAGTATTAAAGTATATCCTGTTTATCTTGCCTTAGTATATCTTGTGGTAATCTTATCTTATCCTATTGACCCTATCATCATGGTATTGTCTTGTATTCAGTTAATTCATGTCATTTCATTTTTCCCTGTTCACATGCTAGAAGTTACTGACTTACTCAGGCTTTATGTCTGACTCAGTTTTTCTTTCGCTTCTTTTCTTCCGTTCCCCCCCAGGTAGTTGAGGAGGGAATAGTATAACTTAGGATTAGATTGGACCGTTGCTCTTTCCCCAGCTTGAAGATTTGACGAAGTCGTCCTTGGATTCTCTTTCAGATGCTATGGCTGGCTCTTGCTACTTTGGGGAATATAAAATGTTGTTTTATGCTTCTTTATTTTGTAAAGACAGATGATACTCTGATATTGTAAAAGAATCTTGTACAGAATATTTTATCAATAAAGAAAAGTTCTATTTTCCGTTGTTTAATATTTGCCTGTCTTGTAATTTATCTGCATCTTTTACCCAAAATGCTCCACAGAACTTAGTGCATTCCCTTTGTGAGTGACACTAACGGACGTGGGGTATTACACGTGGTATCAGAGCTGAAGGTTACCAGATCAGATAAAGGATTTCAAAAATTATTTTCAAAACGGTCTTTAAAGAAGCATTTTCAAGAGAAAAGATTTGTTTTAAAGACATATTCCCTAAAGCCATACGCACTATCTTCTCTTCCTCTGTTTAAATTCTTGTCTCCTTCTTTCTTGAGTCTCTAGGGCTCCTGGCTTTCTGGGAGGTAACCTCATCGAAGGGCAAAGTAATGCCCGGCTTCCATCCATAGCCGTAGTTGTTTCATCTACGAGCAGTTTTCTTTCGAAGTTTATAGGGTTTTCCGGACAATGGAGGCAATTTTCGAGAGATTTGTCAACATTACTACACACGGAAGGGGATGAGGAGTTTGGCTAGGGAGCACAACCCTAGGATGAGGAATTCATGGATGCAGATTTAGCTCATAAAGGAGGAAGGAATTATAAAACCTAAGACAAGAGGAAGTATCTTTATTAGGGTATGATAGGGCATATACTTAAGGACAAGGGCAAGAACGAGAACAAGATTTTCAGAAGGACAAGTACATGCTTTCGCCGCCAAGCGTACCTAGGAGAAAGGTAGTCCGGTTGGAAGAGTCTAGTTTTCTGTTTGTACTATTTCCTTAGGTTCTAGCGCTTCTCATTTGTTCGTATCCACTTCCATAGTTGGGTCGCTGCACCATAGTACCTGTATAGTAGAAAGATCCCACTAGAGTCTCAGATCCAATTGGTGGTCCGACCAGTTTATTTTTGGTTAGTAGGGATTTGAGAATAGCTATCAAGTTTGTTTATATCATCTCACGTAGATCGTCTAAATTCGGAGGAGATATTCCTTGGGTGCTTGTCTGATATTGGTTTAGACCTTTGGGGCTTGTACTTGAGGAATGTCGAGTTCGGTTTGGATGGTTTGCGTGAGAGATGAATAGTTGTGGCTGGCACTTCAAAGAGCACGTAGTGACCTTTCGACTCTTATAGTTATGGCATGGCGGATAAGAGGGAAACCTCTAATCATCTTAGTACGTATACCTGGTACCGTGATTGAAATCTGTTTATTCTGGAAATGGAGATCCGGAACTTCACAATTGTGAAGTTAAATTAGTTAAGATATAGTGGAATAAAGCTCAAGAAGGCTAGATACTAGCAACATGCCCTTTTTCGTTAAGGGTGCATCCTTGATTTCTCTGTTTAGGAGCTTTACGCGTAGTTGTTTCTCTCTTTCCAAAGTATATCCTCTAGGTCGTATCTGCGATCCTTAGGTAGAAGCCAATGGATGTAAACATGTATTTGAAACATGTTATGGTTGAATGGTTGCAAGTGGTTGCAAATGGTTGCTCGTGGATGCATATGCATACGTATTAGGCACTAGATCAAGTTCGGACGCTCTCATATTGCATTTACATATATGCATTTGTTTATAAGTTGAACTTGATATGATATCATATGGACGTTGCATATGGATGAATGGCTGTGCAAGCATGTAGTATTTACATGACTAGGGATGTTTGCATGCATGATTGGACGCATGGCACTAACATGATTTGCATTAAGGAGGTCAACTGAATCAGTAGACCGCCTGATTTTGCATTAGATAGAGACATATACACACACACTATGCATATGAACATGAAAGCATTAGAAATCTTTTAAGGACAATGAATGCCTGTGATTGAATGGTTGATTAGATGAGTGATTGGATGGTAGGACACATTCTTCCTAACTTGAAGATTTCGGGGACGATATCCTTTTTAGTGGGGGAGAATGTAACACCCCGTAATTCTGTAACACTAAGATTTACAAATCAAGGAAGAATTAAAAATTAAAATCAAAATCAAGGGAAACAGGCTGCGCCGTTGCGTTCATCTCGGAAAAATACGCGAAATAGAGTCCGAGTTTTCGAAAATCAGAGTCCGTATGACCAAGATATGGATGAACGAAGTTAGGCAGAAAAACCGGAAACAGACCAGAATGCACTGGCGCACTTGTGAAGTGCGCCAGTACAAAAATACACTGGCGCACCTACCAAGTGCGTCCATACTAATCCAGCACCGAATTCTGGAGTGTTCTGTGCTGACGTGTCTCCTTTTGAGTGGTTGGATGATGTGTATTCGACCTGTGCGATTCTGATGGCTTCTATGATGATCTAAGGGCCCTAAAACACTCTCTACACCTATAAAAGAATGCCTAGACCTAAGGGTTCCCCCACACAAATTCTCTAAGGCATCTACATACTGCTTCTCTCTACTCTAGCCTCCACCATTAAAATAAATCTAATTCTCCACTAAAACAAGTTATAGTTCTTCTTCTAATTGGAGATTCAAATCAAGATTAAAGCTTCAAGAAGGGAATCAAAAGTTGATTCAACGATTTCAAGCAACGTCGCACGAATCTTAGCATCGCCGTTCTTCTATTCTAGATCTAATTTCTGTAAGTTGGTTATTTCTAGACTTGAACGTTTTATTTTTATTTGTGACATGAAATTAAAAGGATATAAGAAAAATGCCTAATCTCTTCACTTGGATCTGTGTTTATTTAAGTTTTTGGATCTAATTCTTGACTATGGCCCAGAACATACTATGACTTTGATTGACGGCCTATGACTATTGAACAAAGAGGATATGCCTATGCCTATGATCATGATTATGAGAACTATGACCATGAACCTATTGCCTTTGAATTACGGACATGAACCTTGATTTGGGACATACAACATATGACTATGACATTGCCTATGACAATGACTTATGACTATGGGAATTATTTTCCCTTTTGGACTATGAACATTGCCTATAACTATGAACTTTGCCTATGATTCATAATTAGGAAAATTGTTGCTTAAGTTTTGTGGCTATGAAATTGGGTCTAAACCCGATTATCTATTTTATCTGTTCCTTGTTTTTCTTTGGTTTTAGACTGTGGGAATTTACCTATTCAGTTAGGTCTACCCATGTTCTTGAACCTATTCTATCTATTGGTTTTAAACCGTGGGAATTTACCTATTAAGTTAGGTCTACCCATATTCTTGAACCTACGTCGTTATCCAAACCTGTTATGCCAGTTATTATCCCTTTTCATAGCATCTTTGGTTCATTCCCTATTTTCTACGAATCTAGATTTATTTACAATCTAGGTTAAATCACGATTATACGGTGGGAATGCAATTTGGGGAAAATATGAAAATGAACATAAATGTAGTTATAAGCTTGGAAATTGGCATAAATTGGGAATATGTATTATGGCATGTTCATAGGAATGCAAATTGGATAAGTTTGGCATATTAAATTTAGTATTAGCAAGTAAGCTAAATTTTAGGCATGAAATGTAAACTAGAATAATAATTCTAGTCTTACCATAAACTGTGAATTAGGAATGTTAAATCAAAATTGTGTTAATTAAAGATTTGGAATAAGTATATTAGCACAATTTTGAATTTAGCCATAATTGTGAGAAATTGTCATGTTTAGAATAAATTATGGTTAGTGACACTTAATTTGGTATAATTTACATACCAAAAAGTATAAATATGATAAATAAGAGGGAACGGGCCATAATAATAAATGTGACAATGTACATTAAAAGTGTAATAATGAAATAAGTAAATTAGGAGTAAATTTACTTATAGAATTTGTCATAAATGATAAATTGTTCATTTACCACAAAATATGTAACTTGCATGTAGGTAAAGTTTTGGCCATAAATTATTAACTAGGATATTTAATCTAGTTTTGGCAATGAAATAAGAAATGGCCTGAACTGCAAGTTGGGTTAGGACTTGGGCCTAGAATATAAGTATACTAGTGGGCAGGACAAAATGAAAATGGTATAGGCCAAGTTTATTTAAAAAAGGGAAAATGGACTTTGAAGATAAATTGTTGACAATTTATATATGGACAAAAGAAAGGTTTTCTCTTTGAATAACACATACACCTGAAAGTTCTAGGGTGACAGAGAGGATAGTGTCTAGGCTTGGGTTTGGAAAATACAAGTTTCCTGCCCTCCCTGGCTATCCCTAACTGATCCGAAGGACGGGATGGTTGTTTTCAAAACCAGATTTGGAAATTAATCAAAAACCCTTTGAACTTAGAAAACATGAATATGCCTAACCCGAGGTTAGACTGAGTTGCGGTGTAAACCTGCCCGGAACCGACCGGCACATCCAGTAACCGCAGCAATATCTGTCTAATGTGAGAGGTTGCGGCTTTAATTTATTAATTAAAGCTAGAACAAGAATGGGAGAGTTAAGTCCATAGAAACACTTAACCAATTTAACACAGTTAAGCAAGAATGGGTGGGTTAAGTCCATAGAAACACTTAACCAACTTAACACAGTTAAGCTAGAATGGGAAGGTTAAGTCCATAGGAACACTTAACCAACTTAACACAGTTAAGCTAGAATGGGAAGGTTAAGGAACACTTAACCAACTTAGCACAGTTAAAACTAGAATGGGAGGGTTAAGTCCATGGGAATACATAGCCAAATTAACATGTTGACTAGACTAGAAGGTGGGGTTAAGTAAAGTTAATACACTTAGCCAATTTAACATGTTAATTAGACTAGAGGTTGGGGTTAAGTAATACACTTAGCCAATTTAATATGTTAGCTGGACTAGACCATAGGGTTAAGTAAACTTGAACGCTTAACCATCAGAATATGATAAATGAATAGGGATAACACTTAACCAGTTTAACAGGATAAGGGAAGAGGGTTAAGATAGCTTGAATCGACTAAAGACACTTAACCAATCCAACCTGGCGAGAAAGAAAACTATGTAGTAAACCTCAGTTGAAAAGGGGACTAAGTAGTAAAACTTAGTTAGGAAAACAAGGAATTTGGAAACTAAGTGGTAAACCTTAGTTAGTAGAACTAAGTAGTAATTCTTAGTATAACACGAAGGAGAGGACATCCATCTGGTTTTAAGAAGGCTCCAACGAATTGGGTTACGAAGCCCGAGGCTTCGAGCGGACGTGAGGGTACTCTTGGTATCCCTCTGTGAGGCTGTAGATGATCCACCTGGGCGCACAGAGGTTAAGGTCTGCGATAGAAGAGCCAAGGGTATGCCTTGGTTGCAATATATATATATATGGCAACCTAAAGACTCAGATGGACCAGCGTGATTCGGCGAGAAATCGGAAGCCCTGTGATAGCAACTCGTCGTTTACCATCCATCTTCAGTCAAGCGAGACACGTGAAGCGGGATGGCTGGAGGACTCATACGGACCACATACTTGCTATCTAGTTGTGGTTGCGGGGTGTTGTTGGCCATAGAATTAGTGGGGCAGATAGGGGCCTTCGTACAGTTCTCATTTTACAAGGGTGGCCTTCCATTAGTTGAGGGAGGGGTCGAGTGGGACCATAGCCACTGGAAAAACAGACCTCAGCATCTGCATCGGCAGATATTGAAAGCTCCCAACCGAGTTCCGTATTTCTAGAGTAGCCCTGACAGCGGAACTCGGACCGCACATTACTGGACATGTGCATCTAGACAAGCGATAACGATTCGCGATACATGCGTGGGAAAAAGTCTAGGAACATGTACCACCCTAGGTGGTGTGTCCTGGACTAAAGGGCATCGTTCGACAGGTAGCATAATCCCTAGTTTGGAACTAGGTGGCATAAACCCTGAATCCAAGAAGCATTCAGAAAAATAGCGTAAGTTCTAGTTGAATCTAGAAGGCACTTGATAGAAAACCCTAGATTAGATCTAGGTAATTATATAATAAATGGATGCCTGAAGGCGACGAAAACTGCAGGGATTGGGATCACGTTATCGTTACTAGTAGGGACACTAGTTAGGCGGTGCAGAGATATAGAAACCAGAATAATAAGGTAATAGCGAAGCAGAGAAAGTATTAAAGTATATCCTGTTTATCTTGCCTTAGTATATCTTGTGGTAATCTTATCTTATCATGTTGACCCTATCATCATGGTATTGTCTTGTATTCAGTTAATTCATGTCGTTTCATTTTTCCCTGTTCACATGCTAGAAGTTACTGACTTACTCAGGCTTTATGTCTGATTCTGTTTTTCTTTCGCTTCTTTTCTTCCGTTTCCCCCCCCCCTCTCCCCCCCAGGTAGTTGAGGAGGGAATAGTATAACTCAGGATTAGATTGGACCGTTGCTCTTTCCCCAGCTTGAAGATTTGACGAAGTCGTCCTTGGATTCTCTTTCAGATGCTATGGCTGGCTCTTGCTACTTTGGGGAATATAAAATTTTGTTTTATGCTTCTTTATTTTGTAAAGACAGATGATACTCTGATATTGTAAAAGAATCTTGTACAGACTATTTTATCAATAAAGAAAAGTTCTATTTTCCGCTGTTTAATATTTGTCTGTCTTGTAATTTATCTGCATCTTTTACCCAAAATGCTCCACAGAACTTAGTGCATTCCCTTTGTGAGAGACACTAACGGACATGGGGTGTTACACGTGGTATCAGAGCTGAAGGTTACCAGATCAGATAAAGGATTTGAAAAATTATTTTCAAAACAGTTTTTTAAAGAAGCATTTTCAAGAGAAAAGATTTGTTTTAAAGACATATTCCCCAAAGCCATACGCACTATCTTCTCTTCCTCTGTTTAAATTCTTGTCTCCTTCATTCTTGAGTCTCTGGGGCTCCTGGCTTTCTGGGAGGTAACCTCATCGAAGGGCAAAGTAGTGCCCGGCTTCCATCTATAGCCGTAGTTGTTTCATCTACGGGTAGTTTTCTTTCAAAGCTTATAGGGTTTTCCGGACGATGGAGGCAGTTTTCGAGAGATTTGTCAACATGATTACACACAGAAGGGGATGAGGAGTTTGGCTAAGGAGCATAACCCTAGGATGAGGAATTCATGGATGTATACTTAGCACACGAAGGAGGAAGAAATTATAAAACCTAAGACAAGAGGAAGTATCTTTACTAGGGCATGATAGGGCATATACTTAAGGATAAGGGCAAGGATGAGGACGAGATTTTCAGAAGGACAAGTACATGCTTTCGCCACCAAGCGTACCTAGGAGAATGGTAGTCCGGTTGGAAGAGTCTAGTTTTCTGTTCGTACTATTTCCTTAGGTTCTAGCGCTTCGCATTTGTTCATATCCACTTCCATAGTTGAGTCTCTGCACCATAGTACTTGTATAGTAGAAAGATCCCGCTAGAGTCTCAAATCCAATTGGTGGTCCGACCAATTTATTTTTGGTTAGTAGGGATTTGAGGATAGCTATCGAGTTTGCTTATATCATCTCACATAGATCGTCTAAATTCGGAGGAGATATTCCTTGGGTGCTTGTCTGATATTGGTTTAGGCCTTTGGGGCTTGTACTTGAGGAATGTCGAGTTCGACTAGGATGGTTTGCATGAGAGGTGAATAGTTGTGACAGGCACGCTAAAAAGCACGTAGTAACCTTTCGACCCTTATAGCCATGACATGGTGGATAAGAGAGAAAACCTCTAAACATCTTAGTACATACACTTGGTACTGTAATTGACATCTGTTTATTTTGGAAATGAGGATCGGAAACTTCACAATCGTGAAGTAAAATTAGTTAAGATACAAAGGAGTAAAGCTCAAGAAGGATAGATACTAGCAACATACCCTTTTCCTTAAGGGTGCATCCTTGATTTTCTTTTTGTAGGAGCTTAACGCATAATTGTTTCTCTCTTTCCAAAGTATATCACCTAGGTCGTATCTATGATCCTTAGGTAGAAGCCAATGGATGTAAATATGTATTTGAAACATGTTATGGTTGATGGTTGCAAGTGGTTGCTAATAGTTACTTGTGAATGCATATGCATACGTGTTAGGCACTAGATCAGTTCAGACTCTTTCATATTGCATTTACAGATATGTATTTGTTTGTAAATTGAAATTGATGTGATATCATATGGACGTTGCATATGGATGAATGGCTATGCACACATGTAGTATTTACATAACTAGGGATGCTTGCATACATGAATGGACGCATGGCACTTACATGATTTGCATTAAGGAGGTCAAATGAATCAGTAGACCGCCTGATTTTGCATTAGATAAAGACATATACACACACTATGCATATGAACATGAAAGCATTAGAAATCTTTTAAGGACAATGAATGCCTGTGATTGAATGGTTGAGTAGATGGGTGATTGGATGGAAGGACACATTCTTCCTAACTTGAAGATTTCGGGGACGAAATCCTTTTAAGTGGGGGAGAATGTAACACCCCGTGATTCTGTAATGCTAAGATTCACAAATCAAGGCAAAATTAAAAGTTAAATTCAAAATCAAGGGAAACGGGCTGCGCCATTGCGTTCGTCTCGGAATTCTGCATGAAAACGAGTCCGATATTGCGTAAATCGGAGTCCGTATGAGGGAGATATGGCCTCCGGAAGTTTCAGAATTCAGTTTAAAATTCGAACAGACAAATTCAAATTTCAAAATCGGGCCGGATTGGCCAGGGCGGGAATTTTCCCACCCAAGACTCCCAGGTCGACTGGGTAGTCGACCTGGGCTACCCAGGTCGACTGGGTAGTCGACCTGGGGCACCCAGGTCGACTACATAGTCGACCTAGGGGTCGACCCCCCTGTTTTTCCAGCTTTCTGCTCTGGTTCGTTCTGATGTATTTGGTCACGTTTTCTGACCAGGTTCGTCCGCCTAACACTATATAAACAGCCCTAGTCTTCTTCTCTATTCACAATTCTTTTCTACCCTTATGCTGCAAAGATTATTGGCGAACATGGCTTCTTCTCCTCTTCTTAATTAAATAATAAATAGAATAAGTAATACATAAAATAAATCAAGACGAGGAGGTTCTGCTCAAAGACTTTCAAAGAGGAGATTCAAGATAGAATTCAAGTGAAGATTCAAACGACTTCAACGACTGTTTTTCTATGAATCTTTGCAACGCCATCTTTCTGTTCTGATCTAATCTCAGTAAGTCGGTTATTTCTAGATTTGAACGTTTCTCTTTTCATGACATGAAATTAAAGGAATAAAAGAGTATGCCAATTCTTTCTATTGAATAAGTGCCTATTTATTTGGACCAAATTAAGAACTGTTATGATTTCGAGGACAAATAAAACTGTAACTATGAAACTATGGACCTTAGAACCATATGCCTCTTTGACTATGAACATTGCCTAAGACTATGAACATTGCCTAAGACTATGAACATTGCCTATGACTATGGACATTCCCTATGACTGTGACTGTGACCATGAGAACGATTTCCATGACTATAGCCTATACCTTTGATTAGGAAGCAAAACTATTGTCTATGACATAAATGGGACAACTGTGATTAAGCACCTATGGTTCATGACTAGGAAAGTGTTTAAATTTTGTGTCTGTGAACACGATTATCTATCCTGTCTGTTCTTTGGTTTTAGACATTGGGAATTTACCTATTAAGTTTGGTCTACCCATGTTCTTGAACCTATGCCTTTATTCTTTCTATTCTTGGTTTTAGACCTTGGGAATTTACCTATTAAGTTAGGTCTACCCATGTTCTTGAACCGACATCGTTATTCAACCCTCTTTATGCCAGTTAGTATGTCTATATTTTGCATAGCATCTTTGGTTCATTCTTTGTTTTCTACGAATATAGATTTATCTATAATCTAGATTGAAACACGATTATACGAACGGTGGGAATACAATTTGGGCAAAATATGAAATTTACTAGAAACATAGTTATAAACTAGGAAATTGGCATAAATTGGGAACATGTATTATGGCGTGTTCATAGGAATGCAAATTGGATAAATATGACATGAACTATAGATTGTGTAACCTGAATCTAGTATCGACATGTAAATCTAGCGTTTACATGAATAGAGAACTAGAGTAATAAGTCCAGAATTAGAATGTTGAATCCGAATTGGATTAGCTAATTTGGCATAGTAAGTATATGGGTATAAATATGAAATTGGACATAATTGGGAGTAATTGGCTGGTTTAGCAAAATCATGGTTAGTGACACTTAAGTTGGTATAGTCCACATACCAAAAAGCATAAATATGATTTAGAAGGGGAAATGGGCCATAAGAATGAATGTAGACAATTTACATTAAAAGAGTAATTGGGAAATAAGTAAATTAGTATTAATTTACTTATAGAATTTGTCCTAAATGAGGAAAGGCAAATTTAGACAAATTAAAGGTTTATTAACGACATCTCTTTTAATAGTACACCAGAAAGTTCTAGGGTGACAGAGAGGATAGTGTCTAGGCTTGGGTTTGGAAAATACAAGTTTCCTGCTCTCCCTGGCTATCCCTAACTGATCCGACGGACGGGATGGTTACTTTCAAAACCTGATTTGAAAACTAATCAAAACCCTTTGAACTTAGAAAACACGAATATGCCTAACCCGAGGTTAGACTGAGTTGCGATGTAAACCTGCCCGGAACCAACCGGCACATCCAGTATTCGCAACAATATCTGTCTAATGTGAGTGGTCGCTGATTTAATTTATTTAGTTAAAGCTAGAACAAGAAAGGTAGGGTTAAGTTAACCAAGACACTTAACCAGTTCAACGTGATAACTAAACTGATGGGTGGGGTTTGGTTCAGACTGACACTTAACACAGTTAAGCTAGAATGGGAGGGTTAAGTCCATAGGAACACTTAACCAACTTAACACAGTAAAGATAGAATGGGAGGGCTAAGTCCATAGAGACACTTAACCAAATTCAAGGTAGCAAGATAAGATTTGTAGGGGTTAAGTAAAGTTTAATACACTTAGCCAAATTAACATGTTAACTAGACTAGAAGGTGGGGTTAAGTAAAGTTGATACACTTAGCCAAATTAACATGTTAACTAGACTAGAGGTTGGGGTTAAGTAAATACACTTAGCCAATTTGATATGTTATCTGGGCTAGACCGTAGGGTTAAGTAAACTTGAACACTTAACCATCGGATTGAGATAAAGGAATAGGGTTAAGTCTAAAACATGAAGGGATAATACTTAACCATTAATAACATGTTAATTAAAACAGACGGGCAAGGTTAAGTTAAAAAGGAACACTTAACCAATATGGGATGAACGGGTAGGGTTAAGTAATAAGAAATACTTAACCACTGCAACTTGGTTTGTGGTAGGGTTAAGTCAACGTGAATTACTGATAACACTTAACCAGTTTGACAAGATAAATGAAGAGGGTTAAGTTAGCTTGAATTGACTAATGACACTTAACCAATCCGAGTTGACGGGAAAGAGAACTAAGTAAACCTTAGTTAAGAAAACAACGATTCTGGAAACTAAGTGGTAAATCTTAGTAAAACTAAGTAGTAATTCTTAGTATAACACGGGAAGGAGCGAATGTCCGTCTGAGTAAAAAGGAGGCTCCAACGAATTGGGTTACGAAGCCCGAGGCTTCGAGGGGACGTGAGGGTACTCTTGGTATCCCTCTGTGAGGCTGCAGATGATCCATCTAGGCCTACAGTGGTTAAGGTCTGCGTAGAAGAACCAGGGGTATGCCTTGGTTGCAATACATGGCAACCTAATGACTAGGATGGACCGACGTGATTCGGCGAGCAAACGGTAGCCCTGTGATAGCGACTCGTCGTCTACCATCCATCTTGAGTCAATCGAGATACGTGAAGCGGAAAGGCGGAGAACTCCAAAAGACCATATACTTGCTATCTAGTTATGGGTGAGGATGGCCATAGGATGGTGGGGGCACCGGGGGCCGGCGTATAGTTCTCATTTTACAAGGTGTGCCTTTCATTAGTTGAGGGAGGGGTCAAGTGGGACCATAGCCACTGGAACAAAAACAGACCTTAGCATCTGCATCGGCAAATATCTGAAAGCTCCCGACCGAGTTCTGTATTCCTTGATTTGCCCTATCACAGGACTCAGACCGCACATTACGGGACATGTGCATCTAGACAAGCGATAACGATTCGCGATACATGCGTGGGGAAGTATAGGAACACATAT
Organism: Allium sativum; assembly: GCA_030737875.1. NCBI lineage: Eukaryota > Viridiplantae > Streptophyta > Magnoliopsida > Asparagales > Amaryllidaceae > Allium > Allium sativum. Next base: position 531,461,590 of record CM060923.1, on the reverse strand, counting down.
ACCACTCTAGGTAGTGTGTCCTAGACTTGGGGGCATCGTTCGACAGATAGCATAATTCCTAGTTGGACTAGGTGGCATAAATCCTGAATCCGAGAAGCATTCAGCAGATAGCGTAAACTCTAGTTGAATCTAGAAAGCACTGGATAGAAAACCCTAGATTAGATCTAGGTAATAAATAATAAATGGATGCTCGAAGGCAAGGGAAAATACAGGGATTGGGATCACGTTATCGTTACTAGTTGGGACACTAGTTAGGTGGTGCAGAGATATAGGAACCAGTATAACAAGGAAATAGCGAAGCGGCGAAAGCATTAGAGCATATCCAGTTTATCTTATCTTAGCATACCTTGTGATTATCTTGTCTAATCTTGCTGACCCTATCATCTTGGCGTTATCTTGTATTCAGTTAATTCATGTCGTTTTGTTTTTCCATGTTCACATGCTAGAAGTTACTGAACTTACTCAGGCTTTGTGTCTGACTCTGTTTTTCTTTCATCTTCTTTTCTTCCGTTCCCCCCCCCCCCCAGGTAGTAAAGGAGGGAAATAGTATAGCTCAGGTTAAGTTGGACTGCCACTCTTTCCCAACTTGAAGATTTGTCGAAGTTTGCTTGGATTCTCTTTTCAGATGCTATGGCTGGCTCTTGCTTAAATTGGGGAATATAAATGTATTTTTATGCTTCTTTATTTTGAAAGACATATGATACTCTGATATTGTAAAGAAACCGTTGTACAAACTATTTTATCAATAAAGCAAAGTTTTATTTTCCGCTGTTTAATTTCTGTCTGTCTTGTAATTTATCTGCATCTTTTACCCTAAATGCTCCACAGAACTTAGTGCATTCCCTTTGTGAGTGACACTAACGGATTCCCCAAACCTTTTGCTCCCACTACCGTACATGGAAACGACTCTTACCCAATATATAGGAGACGTGATAACATGCCAGAAACTCATTCAACGAATAACACAATTGACAATCGTTGGGTAGTGCCGTATAACCCGTATTTACAACTAAAATAAGATTGTCATTCAAAATGTTGAAATATGCTCAAGTATTAAATTCATTAAGTATCTTTACAAGTATGTGTACAAAGGGTCTAACCGCGTTTCGGGAGGTGTTTCTACCGCTATAACCGACAACAATGATGAAATATCTAAATTTGCTAATGCTCGATTGGTTTGTCCACCTGAGTCTTTATGAAGAATCTTTAAATCCAGCTTAATAGCATTATACCCTCTGTTATTGATCTACAAATCCATCTCCCAAATAGACAGTAACTGCATTTTTCTTTATCCGAACAATTGAAAGATATACTAAATGACGAAAGTAGAACTAAAACTATGCTTATTGAATATTTTACTACAAATGTTAGTGGTAAAGAGGCAAGATAGTACTTTTACCATGAGTTCCGACAAAAATATTGGTGGAAAAATAAACATAAGTTGAGGATTCGTAGACAAAACAATCGTAGGGTTATAGGTAGAATTTATACCGTGTCACCCACTTAAGGTGATCGTTATTTCCTGAGATTACTCCTAACATACGTTAGAGGCGCCTTATCTTTTACTGATTTACTTACCATGCAAGGAACAGAATACCACACATTTAAAGAAGCTGTTGAACAAAGAGGCTTATTGGAAAATGATAATGATATTTATGACTGCTTACGGGATGTGTCTAACACACATATGCCAACTGCGCTACGAAGATTATTTGTTACTATTTTAGTTTACTGCAAACCAAATCATGTGCATAAAATGTGGGATTTTTTGCTTGAATACATGATTGAAGATTACCAACATACATCTTCAATTACCGACAAAACATATTTCACTCATGTTTGCCTAACAGACGTTAACAAGTTGCTACAGTAGTACAACAAATCAGTTTTTGAGTATGATTTTCCAATTTCTTCTCTTAATTTCGAGTCTGCGCATAAAATTTGTACTGCTATATTGAATGAAAAATATGTCCATGTACCACAAGAAGACATCGAGTCTATTAATTGCTTTAATTCAGAACAACAAAATGCATTTGATGTTATCCTGCACTCTATTTTCCATAACATAAATTCTGATTTTTTTCATAGATGGGCCGGGGGGTATAGGGAAAACATTTTTGTATAAGTCTATTTTAGCTCACTCACGAAGTAGAGGTTTAATTGCAGTTGCCACATCGGGAATTGCTATTTTAACATTGCATGGTGATCGAACTGCCCATTCAAGATTTAAAATACCATTAAATCTTGATTCTTCTTCCACCTGTTACATTCCAAAACAATCTGATATTGCAAAACTAATTCGTGAAACAACGATCATTCTATGGGATGAAGCTATAATGGCTCATCGTCATGCTATTGAGGCCGTAGATTAAACAATTAGAGATATATGTAATACAAACAAACCATTTGGCAGCAAAATAGTAATTTTAGGTGGTGACTTTCGACAAGTTTTACCCATTGTCCAAAATGGTACTAGAGCTCAAACTGTTGACGCGTGCATTACACAGTCATACATATGGTCAGAAATAACGATTTTTCACTTGACACAAAATATGCGTGCTTTACATGATCCTTCATATGCTAGCTTTGTTTTACATGTTGGAAACGAAGATGAACCATATGTGCATGATGACATGATCAGACTCCCTGATGATATTATTATATTGTCGAACAATACAAACCCTATTTATTTGCTAATTGACCATGTTTTCCCAGCAATTATCGAAACTGTATATGATGCTACTTCTGTTTTGAATAGAGCCATTTTGGCCCTATAAATGAAACTGTTGATGCTATCAATAATACTGTTGTTAACATTTTTCCCGGTCCGAAATATACATACTACTCATTTGACTCCGTTGAAGAAGACACACATAATTTGTATCAACATGAATTCTTAAATTCTCTTGCCCAAGTGGACTACCACCACATAAACTTTCTCTTAAAGTTGGATGTCCAATAATGCTTCTTCGCAGTATTGACCCTATGATAGGATTATGTATTGGAACAAGGTTAATATGTCGTGTTTTCCACCGAAATCTTATTGATGTAGAAATTGCAGTTGGTCATTTTCATGGTACAAGAGTTTTTATTCCCCGAAACCATTAAAGCCTTTGGAAAATGTTAGCATGCCTTTCACGCTAATTAGAAAACAATTTCCTATTAAACTGGCTTTTGCTCTTACGATCAACAAATCTCAAGGACAAACCATTCCGATTGTTGGTATCTACCTACACCAACATGTGTTCACCCACGGTCAGTTATATGTAGCTTTATCTAAAGGTGTTGCACGACGCACAACAAAAAAATTAGTCCAAAATGGAAGCATTCCCCGAAAAGATGGTATGCATACTAGAAATGTAGTTTACTAGGATGTTTTAATAACATGTACTTTACACATGACTTAGGAAACTGGTTATTGTACCATCTATAATTTGCGCAAACTACTAATTATTGTTACCAACATCTATCTATTTCCACTTCTATAGTTACGTCACTTCTACCTCCCATGTTCAACATTTTTCTCCCCACTTAAATACACTAATATCTTTTCAGCCGTCTTCCTCTCTTTTCTATGCATTCTACTTTATTATCATGTTACATAAAAACACATACACACACATTTTTAACTCCGCCATCAAGTACTCATTTGTTTGATGTCGGTCTCAAGCCAGGAAACGGAGTAGAGGAAATGTTTATTTACTGATCACCTGGCTCGAACCGAGGTAAAATCAATTCTTACTCCAATTATTTTTCAATATTTCTCTACGCTAACGATTTGTCCTCCATATCTGCAGGTTACCAACAACTAGATTACATATGACTCCGCTTGAGGTTTCTTTTCCACATCTACAGGTTACCCTTTTTCTGTCAATGATGATTACATTTGTCAGCTTTAGGTTTGCATTTTTTATTTCACATCTTACAATAACTAAAATGTTACTATTTCGTCATTTTGTTATTTCCTTCCGTCAATGTATACGTTCACACATTATAATATAATAACTACAGTTTCGCACCACCAAAGTTTAGCATGCTAATTTTTTTCTTACTGCAATGCTGATTAACTGCTATTTTAATCTGTGTTTTTTGATCGGTAGCATATATACATATATATATATATATATATGTAGATATATATATAGTATATATATCCAAAATAATGACTATTATAACACGCATATTATTTATTTCAAATACTTCAGTTCAAAAAATAGATGAAGTAGAGGCACAATGTCAGAAACCACAGTCTAAAAATATCTGTCATATTACACTCTTCCTGTGTTACCTAGCTAACATACACTACGGAACAATGTCTGAAATTCAAGCCAAAATTAAACGATCAATTTTAAACTTACTCATCCAGTTTTCTAAGCATGGAATTTATTTTCTATTTTTTGGGGTTTACAAATTATACAATGAATTGTTCTTTTTGGATAGGGACAAGCTGGGCGTTCAACAATATTTGGTGTATGACAGAGTTCAAGGCGTATCATTGGGGTTAAATTCGACTTGAAGCATGTTACGAAGAGGTAACTTTTGATGAATTACGTAACTTTTTATCTAAATCTTTAGCTCATCATAGCATGCATTGAGTTCATATGAGCCTAGAAGGTACTACAATTTATTGTTTCATAATTAGTTAATGTTTGTCATATCGCAAGCTAATGTTGGTGGCAGTACGTCAACAAACTAATGTGATTTCATTTTCTTTTGTTAATGGTTTAACCATTTTCTTTTTCAATAACAATATAGATAGAAACAAGGAAAAAAAGTAATAAATGAACTGTTTAGGTCGAAACATGCATCTCCTTACAAAAAACAGTGATGCAATTTAATAGCAATTTAATGAGCCTGTTTTTATGTTTTTCTGCAGCTAGGTTGAAGAATAGGGGCAAGTGGTTTGCATAAGGTATGTTTCTCTTCTTCCCATTTAATATGACATTTCTTATATTTAACTAGCGCATGAAATATATGAAATATGATAGCGTAGTTTGTATGTACAGCAAAATTATAGTAATATATGCAACATAAATAATTATTACTTAAGATGATGAGCAAAATTTACAATATCATGCTGTCATGCACTAAATTCTCTAGAAGCTGCACCTCAACATGTATGTGATAATGTTTCTTATACGTAATACCAATCATAGATCATATATGCAATATTGTTTTCCATTCGTGAATACCCTTCATCATGTTATTATTACACCTACAGCTCAATATTAGTTTAGCTAAAAGTATAACTAGTTTTGAACAAAGCCATTATTCTTTGCATTGAATTGTCTAACTACATGAGATGACAAAACTTGCATAAACCATTATCCAAATTTAAGTATCATATCAAATAAGTTTAAGTATGAAATCAATTAAAGTAAGCTTTTATTCTCCTGGGATGCTTGACTAATTTTTACTTTGCATCGAATTCTTTCAACTACTGACTATTTTTTACATTGATTACACTAGAATTTTTTGTATGCCTTTAAGCGTGATATGAGGTCGGATATTTTTTATACTTCAACTTGAGTATGCTCAACCTTTATTTATATCTCGATATAACTTTCTATAGGTTTGTAGGTTATGCCATGTCACAAACGAACTTCTTGACGTTTCAGAATGGGTCATCTCAACCACAACACTTGGTCTATTACTTCTCAACAATTATTTACCCAGTTCGAACAATTTTTTTTATTGTCTCAATGTTGACACCTTAGGTTTGATCTACACAAATAAGCTTTGGGTACATCCACTTTCTATCCTTTGCCAGGCTTTTATCACAAAATTACTATCTAAGATTTCGTACATGCTTTCATATTACTCTCGGTATCATCAAAGAATTTGGAAATTGGAGAGGATAATGCTGGAATTGGGGAAGCATTTCGGACCAGACCTGCTGAACATCTTGACGAAATAGCATTCGTCAATCCACTGGCACATGAGCAACTAAGAAAACTAGCTACATTTCAGATCAGGTACTATTACATATTTAGATTGGCAGACAGAAATACCATACATGTTTTTCAGAACATGTCTCCGCCGTTATTACGGTTCATGTCTTTTCCATCTATTTCTTTTTCTCAGTTTTTTTAAACATCATTACTTATCGACGCAGGAAGTGGTTATTCTCTGTGACTGACCATTCAAACTTTTTACCTCTTCCTTTAACATCTAAATTTATGTCTACTTTTTTATTTATTATGACATGTATTTTACCCTTTTTTCAGGCTGGATGTTTTACACTTTTCATACAAACTGAAGGTGGACAACCTAGACTATCCTTTTAATCTCATCAATTACACATTCAGTAAGAAGGTTACGAATTATTAAACTGAGCTTACTCAAATTTGGCTTCTCAGGAATGCATAACACATGGTAATTTTATGTAACATCTACTGTTTATTTTGTTATGAACTATGACTGTATACAACAATTTTTAAATGTATACCTCAAATGCTTCCTTTCCTATCTTCTGCTTTGCATGACGTTACTATCTATGTTTACAACTGACAAGTCCACAATTTACGACTTTTAACTCCTGCAATATTTATTTTATAACACATTTCTTCGGTATACTCAACACGTATTACAAACACACAAATAACTCTCATTTTTTCACTCACTCCTGCTTACCACGTTTTCTTGCTAGCTTCTCTCCGCAAATTACCAATTCATAACCTCTTCCCATATAGATCTCCTGTTTTTTCTCCTTTCTACTGCCCATTGCTTCCTACACGTGTTAACCAGCATTCCCACTGCACTGTTTTAGTTCTATATATACCTCCCCACTACACTGCTTTATTCTCATCTTCCCTACTCATCTTGATTTTAACTCCAAACTGCTCTACTTTCATAAGCAAGAAATGACAAAGGTACTACACCCCTACCAGTTCCATTACTATATTTACGATTAACTTTTTTTCTCTTTTTTTCGCACTTCAACAACTGCCGACTAATACTGTTATACACAGGCCAAAAATTCTGCCAAAGGTAAGGATGTGTCAATGCCTCATGATGAAAAGCTGACACGTAGGTGCTCCCGTAATACAAAACATCGTACGTCTACAAGCTATGACACTCCTGTTGAAATCCCGGATGACTTGAACCGCAACAGCGCTCAGTCTCGCGCATGTACCCAAGACCAAGTTACACACGATCATGCCACTTCACACAACTTGTTTCACACAGTCCAAGCTGACTTTGATGATGATGCATACTGGAACGACCCGACAATGGTCATTTTTTCTTTTAACTTCATTAATTTTTGTCATTCCTATCGAACTGACAGTTTGTAAACCCAACTTTTAACTCTTTTCTTTTATTCATTCCAGCTTGCAGAAATTGATAGGGTTTTTGCTGAGCTTGAAAGCCGTTCACGTTCCCATTCACATTACATTAATGCTTCTGCTCCTCCTGCTTTTGCTTCACATTTTTTTTGTCATCCCTTTTTTTTTTTTGAACTGTTGTCCTTTTTAAGGTTTCTTCTACCCAATAAGTTGTAACTGCTGATGCTAACTATGTTATAAATAGTTATTGCATTTGTTTTCCTTCATTGTTACTTCCTTCCCACTTATTTAATGTTTAGGCTTTTGGTTTATTGCACAGCGCTCATGTTTTGTCCTTTTTTGCTCAATATTTGTGTCGTCACAGTCAGCTGCTCCTGAAATATTTACTGACGGTGCAAGCAGTTTTTTCCTGCACATACTGTGTGGTGTTGTGTTTATTTAATTTTTGATAATTTCTGCATACACATATATGTATTTACTGCTCATTCTATACTTCATTTCCATCTTCGGTCAAATACATCTATGCATACGCCCATCGGGTGTGCATATGTACTGGTGTGTGTATATATATATATGTATGTATGTATGGACCGGTTGAACCCCCGTGATATTAAAAACCTATTTTGATGTTGATGTTGAATTTGAATTCAACATTGTTGTGACTTAAATCAGTATACAGTTTGATTAAGGGACTGGCAGCAAATGACCTAAAATCTACCTTTTTGTTAAAACGTTAATTTGTCTTTAGGAGAATTGACGAAGTAAGTTATAAATATATTTTTTAACTGAAGAGAGATTTTTAATTTATATTTTATACATTATAATGAAGTTCTAAAAATAAATCAATATTATTAGATTAATAATAGGAAGGAGTGCTAAATGGATATTATTATTATTAAATCCAAAATCCTAGTTTTTATAATATAATGTAAATCGATTTGGTATGGTATTAATAAAGGGATTTTCATAATCCAAGTTATAAATGGAATATTATGACGAGATCTGAAGCAATATATTCAACCAACAAGATAGCTAAAATGGTTATATTTAACGGAGACTTTTCAAAGTAAAGATATGGTTTATAAAAACCAAATTGTTATAATAAATAAGATAGAGTTGATATGGTTTGGTTTTTAAGTTATGAATTATTATCTATTCCAAGATAAGAACGTTGTTGATCATGGTCTGAGAGGTAAATAAATACTCCAACATGAATGACTTCACTATTATCAAGGAATGATATTAGTTTGTAGTAAGTAAAGGATGTTAAGATTAGTTTATTATTCCATAAGAATAGTAATTAAACATTTGCTGGGAGATTTTGAAATAGAAATAATCTTGTTTGGTTTTAAGGTAAGTCATTTGACACAATTAGGCTGTATAAGAGTCAGTAATTGATTTTATACCATTAAATTAGAATGCATATCAAGATAACCAAATTTAACGAATATTAAGGCATTATTAAGAATGTAAGGCAATACCTCTAAATAAAGGAAATGGAAGAGTTACGGAAATGTGATAATATTTTCTAGTGAAGAAAAATGAAGAGGAGTTAAGAATATAGTTTATCGAGTTAAGTAAATGATGTCGATTTGAAACCGATGAAATGGTTTTAAGGGTTCGATAAAGATGGTTTTAACGAAAGATTATTAATAATAAAGACGTGAACTGCCGATACACTTGATCGTACTGTTTTGATATTGATAGCTAAAACATCGACTATCAATGACATATATTATTGGACCTTTTTGACGTGTTGTTTCGAAGAGACCGGGATGGCAACTAAACCCAAAACCACTTCGAATCAATATAGCGCTTGAAACTAATCTGTAAGGATAAAGACGAAGCATTGAAGACCATAAATCTTCATGAAACGAAAGAATTACTTAAAATCTCTAGCTGATCCATAGAGATATACTACGGCTCTGTCGTGATTGAAATCTATCGATTGCAAGGACTACTCGCTACCGATCCGTAGGGTGATTCCTTGGATGCAGTAGGAGGGTGCCTTCGGTTCATCCAGTTCCTGGATGACTTGTATGGATGAATGTCTGACAGAGTACTTCCCGAAAACTCACATACGTTGATTTTTACAAATATACCAAGTTTGGTGGCGGAGAAATTCTCTTGCTTAAAACCCAGAATATGTTTATGGACATCAATTATACGGATCTGGCGATGTGGCATTTAAAGTGAATGATGGCCAGGTGTTTTCTAAAAAGGATAAACGTATCCTCAAGCCTCACAATTGGGAAATGACAAAAATCGAGCGGGCAGCATGGCTAGGTGGGTCATACCCTGCAGGGCATTTTGTCACAATCTATAGAAAATTCATATTTGTTCTTTCGTATTCTGTACCTCACGGGAATTATGGTGGGCCTATAAACCCATACGGTGATAATATATTCGACACACTCAAGTTATATGAGCGGTCGGTCATGTGTGGTTGGATTGCAAGACGTTCTTGTTGAACCCACAATGTATACCCTCTAGAGTACACTAATCGGAAGGTGGTCTTATACCTTGTCAAAGTTGGAATCTAATCTCCAATAAGTGGCCGGCGGTTTTTGATTTTATAATAAATATGTAGATCTTAAGATGCAAGCATTGTACTAGATGGTTATTTATTTGTGGTTTGATAGACACTATTATAATATCATTGGATTTTGATATATCAAACTGTTTTGGATTATAATAAGATAAAAACTGTTCATGTTTATGTGTGGGCTAGTCTTACTATTATCCTTTTCTTTCAAAAGGATTTTCAAAGTTAACCAAGTTGTTGTGTTATGAATTTATCACTGAAAGTATTTTAGACTGATCTGGGTGAATTTTGCTTTGCTTCAAATGTGCTCGGGTTAGACCGAGTATATTTCCAGGTTAGAATTCGCTTGGAGTTCCAGAGCAGGAGTTGAAGTCGAGATGTATTCCATATATGAATTGGTACTACTATTTCTGTTGTAATGATCTGAAAGTATACTCTGATGTTGTGATCATATATATATGGTTCTTTTTGTATATAAAGTATTATTGATTATTATATTTTGCTTGTTCCGCTGTGAGACTCTGATCTTCGTATTATTCTATTCTAATATATTTTTCCTTCTTATCTCACCCTCTTATTTCTTTCTATTAGCTTTCTGGGTTTTCGATACTTAAATTTGGACACGGGATGTATTAGTGTCGAGATTCAAGTGTTGAATTTTCCGGGACGCTACAGAAAATTTGATTCAAAATCAAATGAAGGAATATTTTTAAGGTATTCTTATCAAAGTAAAACTTATTGTATTTATAATAAAAAACAAACAAAATTGAGGAAACACTTAATTTATCTTTTGCCAAAAATATTAATCAAAATCTATATAATAATGAAATTTTGAAAAGTAAAAAACCTTAAAGAAAATGAAATTTTTATTTATAATTTTAGAGAAGATGAAAATGTTATTCACAATAATAATAATAGCATTTCTACTAACATAGAAAATAAAAATACTAGTCAAAATATGAATGAAAATAATACTCAAGATGCAAATAGAAATCAAAATACCATAGAAGATGAAAACATTATTCTCAATATAGAAGATGAGAACATTGTTCAACATAATAATCAATAAGATCTCCACCAAAAATATTACGAGATCGCCCAGTTCAAAATATTATTGGGGATATAACTTATAATGCAAGAACTAGAAATCAGTTAAATCTAGTAAGTCACATAACATTTCTTTCTAATATAGAACCCAATAATGCAAAAATAGCCTCTACTGATGACATTTGGATCATAGCCGTGCAAGAAGATCTTAACCAATTTGAACGCAATGAAGTTCGGGAATTAGTTCTTAGACCAAGTGATCAATCCGTCATTGGTATGTTATGAGTTCATAAAAATAAAACTGACAAATTAGGAAATATAACTAGAAATAAAGCAAGACTAGCAGCTTAAGGATATAACCAAGAAGAAGGAATAGACTATGAAGAAAATTTTGCTCCGGTTGCCAGATTAGAAGAAATTTGTATCTTACTAGCATATTCCTATTTTCATAATTTTGAATTATATCAAATGGACGTAAAAATTGCTTGCTAAAACGGATATATAAAAGAAAATGTTTATGTTGAACAACCTTCTTTATTTACACATGAAAAAAATATCCTTATTACGTATATAAGTTAAAAAAGGTTTTATATGGTGTAATGACCCGCATTTTTCAACGATATAATAATTACTTTATTTAATTATTTAAAAGGTGATCAGAAGGATTTCATGGTCACTGAATTAAATAAGAGTGAATATTTAATTTATATAATAATTAAATAATTTATAGAATTATGAAATAATCAGAATTAGTGGAATTCACAATATTGTGTAATTTGGATTATCTAAAATATATAGTTTAGTTTAGAGTTGAATTATATGAACAAATATATTCAATCGACGACAGTTGAACGTATAGTTTATAATATAATTATAAACTAGTGTGTAACGGCGCGGTAGTTCGCTATTTGGTGATTTAAACTTCAACTGAATGTACCGGGTCCGTTTTAAATCGGATTTCTGTAAAACAAGAAACGTTAGGAGCTGGTGGAGTATATCTTTCTAGTGGAAGAGAAAAGTCAGGATTTCATTGTGTAGATTTTGATTTACGGCTAAATCAAATTTTGAAATAGTCATTATAGAATCGTTTATCGACCATAACGGTATATTCTATATAACTAGATATCGGATTAGAATTTAGATAAGGTTCTTTTGAGACGTAGTGATAATTTAATTTTTAGAATTTTACTGAAATTTTTAATTAATTAAATAAGCAACTTTTTATTTGGAGAATTTTGCACCCTTAATCAGCGATTTTGGGGTTTCACGATATAAGTTAATCCACCGGTATTTTTATATTTTTGAAATCGTGGTACCTTATTGGTCACAACGGTATTTTTATTTCTGTCTGTACGTAAGTAGAATTTTATGTAATGGGGTACAAGAAAACCTTCAAAACTTAAACAAACAAACAATCCGTAAAAATTATGTAATTCTTTACCTTGGCCACTAAGAAATTGTACAAACCTATACCATGTATAACGCAGGCTAGCTAGTTGTGTATAGCAGAAAACGTGGTAGCAGGAAGTACCTCAAACAAAATAAGAAATACATGGACATAATACATTCTTCCCTGCTGTTGCCTACGTGCGAAACCTTTGAGTATTCACCACCGCACATGCTACCTACCCCATGACGTTGCCTGTTATACATAAGAGATTTCTCATGTTTTGAGTAACTGGTTGCTCATTCGAATTCGCCTCGCCTCCACCCTCTTCAATACCAACGCAAGCAACAGCTTCTCAAGCCCTCACTCACATTAAAATGAAATGCAAATGTAAACAAACAAACGCATGGCATTTTGCGGATTTGTGTTTGGTGAACTTAGAAGAAAAGAGTGGTAGTTGGTACGTTGCTCAAGCATGGGGAGTTGGCAGTATTTTGGTTTAAGGAAGGAACAACGTTGTGAGTACGGGTACACAGGCAGGAAGCATGCGAGCCGATGTATATTGATGGAGGAAAGTGTGGGAGGAGTTTCAACGTGAGGAGGGTATGTTGAAAAGCACGGTTATAGCCATATGAGGTCCGACAGTTTTAAGGAAAACGGAGAAGAAGGAGAACGGAGCAGATCTGTTTCTTTTTGTTTTATCAGGGAAGATGAATGTTATATGCGGGTGCGGGCTTGTTGGGCATGGGATCGTACTGGTGTTAACGTAAGAAATGGGTGTGAATGTAAATAGGGCCGTGTTGTTCCAAACTGCATACCTAAAGAACTAGAGGAGATCAAGGATTTCTTTTTGGAAAAATGGGGTAAGTACTGCATGGTTCAAATATTAAGTGGAAGGCGACATTTGGAGTGGGTCTGAAGTTTATGTGGCGGACCGACGGATTATACGGATCATGGGCTATACACGAGAACCAGTATGGAGTGATTTAACTGATCGACTTCTGAGTGAACAAGAAGCACTACAGAAAGGATGCGGTGCAGGTTAAATTGTTGGTTGCGCCGATATTTTAAATGAATTGTGAACGGACTGATCCGTTAGGATCGTATGAACGAGCGCAAAACAATGGAACTGACTGGGAGTGGATCGAAGCTCGTTACAATTTATAGCAAAATAAATTGTCCGTTTGAATCAAGCGATGGTTATCGTTATTAACGATGATCGTCCAATGTAAGTAAAACTCACCAACTCTGAACAGTTCTATTTTTATAACGTATATTTAGAACAAATAATTATCTGTTGATTGTTGTGTGTTAACTGTTTGGTTGAATTGCTTGTGTATTGGTTGAAATTATAGATAACAATATATATATATAAATCATTAATCGAATATTGATTCTGTTTATCAGAATATTTTATACTCGTGTTGTTTAACATCTGTGATGCAGTAAAACAGGTTGGAGGGACCCAACTGGGTTCCTCAATATTTAATTTACTATTTGTTTCATATATCGAAATATATGATGTGATATATAATCTATTGTCGATTACGTGTGTTTAGATGATATTGGCCATCGTGATTTGATATGGTAAATACCGGAATGTTAAAAAGGGAATTTTCAAAAATGAATATAGAAATTAAATTATTTATAAAATCAAAGGATTTTATAAAAGAGAAAATATTTATAAAATCAAAGAAGACTTTATAAAAAGGGATTTATTATAAGTGGAATATTTATAAATAGAAAATATTTTTAAGTGGAATTATAAATAAGGGAAAATCTTTATAAACGGAATATTTAAATAGGAGACAATTAGAAAAGCAAATATTTGCAAACCTTTTGCAAATAGAATATAAGGGGAAATATTTGTAAAACATTTACAAATAGGATTGAAAAGAATTTAATTATTTGGTAAATAAATAAAGATAAAATGGAAATATTTATTTGTTAAATAAATAGGAAGATAAAGGAAATATTTATTTAGAAAATAAATAGAATAAGATATCATAAAAAGGAATTATTTATAAAATCAAAGGATTTGATAAAGAGGAATATTTATCGGGATAATATATAGAATTATAAAGGAATATTTATTAAGAAAATAAATAGAATTAGAAAAGGTGTAAATATTTGTAAAACAAATAAGGTATTATAGAAAGACATATTTGGGGTAATAAATAGGATTTTATAAAAAGGATATTTGAAGGATAAATATCAAAAGGAGTTAAATCGAATATCAGCTATTCGAAATAAAAGTTAAAACAGACATAGTTATTTAGAATGAAGTTAAATCGAATATAGTTATTCAAACTCGAGTTAAACAAGTAAAGTTAGTTGAATATTAGTTATTCAATTAAAGTTAATCGAATATTAGTTATTCGAATAAGAGTTAATCAAATAGAGTTAAGCAAAATTAGAAACTGACTAGAGATTAGTAAATTGAATGGTTTTCTAAGTGTCTATCTGATGTTGGTTTCGGCCTTCGGGATTTATACTTAGGGAATTGTTCTCATACTAGTTTACAATCAGGGACTGATAGTTGGGGAAGAATAGTGATTTGTAAATAAGCAGATGGAAACATTTCCCAGTGTTAATAACATATATTTTCTAAACATAGAAAATAAGGCAATGTGAATATATTTATATATATATGTTAAATGATGATTGATCGATATAATTTCCGTCTGGAAATAATATTGTTGTTTGCACACGTATTTTCCTTCGGTAGTTATATCATAGACTATCGAAGTTTTGACCATTTTACGTTGTTATATGGAGAGACCGGTTGGATTATTATCCGAAGAGCCACTCTGTATTGATAGTAGCGTTATGAATCATCATGTACTGAAGATAATTGAAGACGAATTTTATGCAAGGGCTGTTGTATAAATCTTAGATAACTGTGCCTAAGATGGATATACTAAATAGTGCCTTCAGTTTGTCCAGTCCCAGGACAACTTGTATGGACGAAGGTCTGACAGAGTATATCTAATAGATCGCGTAAGTTGATCTCTTCAAACGTATTCACGTTTGGTGGCGGAGGAATTCGTTTGTCTTAGCTGTATACCCGTGCTATTTTTGGATAAATCAATTTGTGATTTGGCGGATATGACGATGTGACATTCTAAGTGAATGAAGATGTGACATGTAAAAGATAAGCATAGCTTCTAGCCTTACATTCGGTAAATTACAGAAATCGGGCAGGCAGCATGGCTATATAGGTTGCACCTATTAGGGTGTGTAATCACCTGATATAGAGTTTCATTTACTTCTAAAAATCTACTGCTGATGTTGTCCCATTCGGGAAACGATTGCTGATCCCAACCGTTGGTGATATACATTCGATACACTCAAGCGAAATGTGTGGTCGGTCATATGTGGCGGGGTTGCAAGATGTTCTTATTGAACCCAGTGTATTCGTCTCTAGAGGTACACTAGCGAAAGGTGGTTCCATACCTTGTCATAGTTGGAAACCCATTACCCAATAAGTGCTTGCGGTTATTATTATATACTAAATATGTAGAGCGTGAGATGAAATCGTTTCTGTTAGATGATTATTATATTGTGATTGATAGACATTATAATAATATCATGAGAGTTTTGATATAAAGATAATTTGGATTCTAATAAGGGAAAAACCCGTTCCGTTATACGGCGTGGTCTTATGAGATATCAATTACTTGCTTGAACTGTTTTAAACTATTTCTCACACCAGTCCCATGACTGACCCGGAGTTTATTTTGTTTTGTTTTCCCTAAACTCTTGGGTGACCAATTTTGTACGGGCAGTCAAGTAGTCAGGAATTTACAGATATACTTGAAGAGCTGGAGCAGGAGGCTTCAAGATTATATAACTATAGTTATTTCCGCTGTGTTGTAAGTGTTATACTCTGATAATGTTATTGTATACATATACTGATTTTATTTCAAGGATATGTTATCTGTTATATGTTGTTCGTTCCGTTGTGAGATTCACGTTACTCTGATGTTGTATCTTCTTCTTCTATTCTAAGTTTCTATCTTATCTATCCTCACCCTCTAATTTCTTTTCATTAACTTTCTGGTTGTTTTCGATCCTTGGATGTTCAATATTTGTTATATATCGGATAACCAAGATCGCAAATTTCTGGGTCGTTACTGTTGGTACCAGTGCTTAAGGTTAAGTGAATTACCTTGGCTCTGTGGCGTGACTCAGTAGAGATGGGGTTAGCAATACCCTAGATTGAGGTTGAGTGTGTGTGTGTATATATATATATATATATATATATATATATATATATGAGCGCTGTAGTGACCCGAAAATCCGGTCCAATTTGAGCTGACTAAATAACACAAGTCCAACCCCAAATTGCACTTGAAATTCAAGAAACTAATAGAAAGAAGATAGAGGGTGAGGATAGATAAGGTAGAACTTATAGAATAGAAGAAGAATAAGAACATCATCATCAGAGTAAACACGAATCTCACAGCGGAACGAATAAAATATAGCATAACTTTGAAATACAAACAGTTATATATACAATAGCACTTATCAGAGTACAACACTTACAACAACAGCGGAATAAATATAGCTATAGAATCCTGAAGCCTCCTGCTCCAAGCTCTCCAAGTGTATCTGTAAAATCCCGACTACTTGACTGCCCGTACAAATTTAGGCACCCAAGAGTTTAGGGAAAACAACAAAGTAAACTCCGGGTCAGTCATGGGACTGGTATGAGTAAAACAATTTAAAACAGTTTGAACAAGTAAACGATATCTCATAAGACCACGCTGCATAACGGAACGGGTTTTTCCCTTATGAGAATCCAACAACTTTGTAAACAATATCATTCTGATATTATAATAATGTCTAACTACAATTAGATAACAATCTAGCAGAAACGCTTTCATCTCACGTTCTACAAATATAGTATACAATCAAAACCGCAAGCACGTATTGGGTAAAGGATTTCCAACTATGACAAGGTATGGAACCACCTTCCGATCAGTGTACTCTAGGAACGATACACTGGAGTTCAACAAGAACATCTTGCAACTCAGCCACACATGACCGACCACTCATTTCGCTTGAGTGTATCGAATGTACATCACCAACGGTTGGGATCAGCAACCGTTCCCGTATATATATATGGGACAGCATTGATAGATTAAAGAAGCAAATGAATATTCTCTAGATAGGTGATTATACACCCTACTTCGGTGCGACCGACTTAGCCATGCTGCCTGCCCGATTTCTGTCATTTACCGGATGTGAGGCTAGAAGCTACGCTTACTTTCCATTCATTTATAACACGATCACTTTGAATGCCACATTATCAGATCCGTAAATCATTAGTTGGTTTATACAAATATCATGGATGTTATGCTAAGGGATAAATCCGTTGCAACCATATATATTTATACAGACTAACCCATTCGATCATTGGAAATACTTTGTCAGACATTCGTCCATTTACGTTCGTTCTGGGACTGAACGAAACCGAAGGCACTATTCAGTACATCCATCTTAGTCCATTGTTATCTAAGATTTATACAACAGCCCTTGCACTTTACTCCGTCTTCAATATATTCAGCATATATGATTCGCAACGCTTATGACAATACAGAGTGGTTCTTTGGATAATAATCCAACCGGTCTCTCCATATTAACAACGTTAAAATGGTCAAAACATTGATAGACTGTGATTTAACTATCAAAGAAAAACTCGTGTGGAAACAACGATATTATTTCCAGACGGAAATTATATCAACCAATCATCATTTAACATTTATCTCTTTAGTTCATTAATTTACTTATCTCCTGTTTCCCTATATTCTAAATTTCTTATTTTCTAATTTTAGAAAATATACTTTATTAACAATGGAAAACATTTCCATTTCCTTGTTTTCTATATTAGAAAACTTTTCTGATTTCTTATTTGGAAAACATTTCCAAAGTTCCTTCATTGGATTTAAACAGATGTTTAAATAAAACATCGCTATGCCAACTCAAACCATTTACTGAATTCACTTAACCATCAAACCTTACCATTCCTTAGTTAAGAAGGAAGTCAATCAAGTTGGGGTATAATTACCTCTCAGACCTTAACTGAACAACGTTATAACTTCGAAACAGTAACATTTTATCTTTTAAACCTTTAACAACTTCTTTACGTAACTCTTGGATTCAATTTACAAATCCACTTCTTTATTGAAAACATTGATTATAACGATAACGTTATAATCCTTGCTTTTGCAATATCTAACTTCAATTATAACCTTTATTCTTTAATTCGAATAATTAAACCTATCCCTAATTTATTTGTGTATACTCTTGATTTAAAAACCGGAAAGTAAATATTACTTTCCCGAATTCGATATAATTGAATTCGACGTAAAATTCTCTTTCGAGTAATCTCTATTTGATTAACTCTTCTTCGAATAACCTATATTCGATTATCTCTCTTCGAATAACTTATATTCGAAATCTCTCTCTTTCGAATAAACTATATTCGATCTCTTTCTTTCGAATACGCTATATTCGAAAATCTCCTTTCGATTAAACTAATCGATAACTCCTTTCGATTAAACTATAATTGATAACTCCTTTCGATTAAAACTATAATCGATAATTCCTTTCTTTTAGCTCTATTCGAATAAACTAATATTCGACTAACTCCTTTGGATTAACTCATCTTGACTAACTTAACTTAATTAACTCAACTCGATAACTTAACTCGATTATCTTAACTCCATTATCTTAACTCGATTACTTAACTCGATTATCTTAACTCCATTATCTTAACTCGATTATCTTAACTCCTATCGAATAACTAATATTCGATTAACTCTTTCGAATACCATATTTGATAAACTAACTTCGAATATCATATTCGATTAACTAACTTCGAATACCATATTCGATAAACTTACTTCGAATACCAAATTCGATTAACTAACTTCGAATACCATATTTGATAAACTAACTTCGAATATCATATTCAATTAACTAACTTCGAATACCATATTCGATAAACTAACTTCGAATACCAAATTCGATTAACTAACTTCGAATACCATATTCGATTAACTCCTTCGAATACCATATTCGATAAACTAACTTCGAATACCATATTCGATTAACTCCTTCGAATACCATATTCGATAAACTAACTTCGAATACCATATTCGATTAACTAATCTTCGACTAACTAATAGTCGATTAACTTACTTCGACTAATTCGATTAACTTTTATTTGATTATCTCTAATCGATTAACTTTATTTGATTATCTCTAATTGAATAACTAATATTCAATAAACTCTTTCAAATAACTAATTCGATTACCTCCTTCGAATACTAAATTCGATTTAACTCCATTCGCTTATCTCTTTTATATCTCGTCAATTTCCTTTTTATAACGTTTTTTTCCGTTACAACTATTCCCTTTTTTTTATAACTTCTAATTGCCGTTACAAATATTTCCTATTTATAACTTCTAATTACCGTTACAAATATTTCCTATTTATAACTTCTAATTACCGTTACAAATATTTCCTATTTATAACGTTTTATTTATCTTCTAAATAAATATTCCTTTATTCTATTTATTTTCTAAATAAATATTCTCCTTTTCAATTCTATTTATTTTCTAAATAAATATCCCTTTTATAAAACTCTATTTGTTCAATAAATACTTCCTTTTATAAAACCGTGTTCGTTTTATAAATAATTTCCTTTTATAAAATCCTGTGATTTTATAAAATTCCTTTATTTCAATATATATTGAAATATTCCTTTTTACAACTCAGGGTTTCTTATGATATACAAAATATCAAACAACGATGATCAATATCGTTCTAACATCCATAATCAATAACAGATTATAAATCACAATATATGAAAACAGTAAAATAATTGTTGAGGAACCCAGTCGGATTCCTCCAACCTGTTTCCCTGCATCCACAGATGTTACACAGTATAATATACATCAATTTCATTTCAATATGAAATATTCTACTGGACAGAATCAATATTTGATTAACGATATAATATATGACTATATCTACGTTTTCAATCAAATCTATTTAACAGTCCAGTTTAACAATCAATACACAACAGTCAATAAATAAAGTACAATTTATATTAAAATATAAATTGAGGAGAGTTAGTGAGTTTTACTCACTTTGGCGTGTTAACCGTTAAATACGATTTACGACTGTCGATTCTGATCACACAATTTATTTTGCAAATAAATTCCAACTCAGTTCCAGTGTAGTGTCCGTTCATTCAATCCCGTCGGATCCCATTTTCTCGACCCATGATATAACAAACTTGCGCCCACCATGCTCTTTCTGTAATTCATGACATCTCAGCATGCTCCAATGAAGAACACCCTCCATTTGCCTCCACGTTCTCAACTTGTTTTTCTTTTCTTTTCTTTTCTTTTCATAGGCCTTGACTTCTGTTGACCGGCCCACTTCCCACTCTTGAATTCTTCTTCTTTTAATTTATTTTATATATGGGCCTAATATATAACCTATCAGCCCATCATAAAACTCACGAACCCCAAAGCCCGATACGTGCTGCCTTGTTAAAACCACACTTCATTGAAATGCTCTCTTCGTTTTCAACGTTTCACACTTGCACAGTAATGAACACCGAGCCAAACTCTTCACTGCTACACATTTCTTCACATCCCCTCCTACCTGTTAAAGCCACACAGTACACCCTTTTCACACTTCCCACTCCCCAGTATTTACACCATACCGATAGCCTCCTTCACTGACTTCAACAAGACCACCGCCCTTTGCCGTGCTTCAAATATGAACGCTCCTCCCGTTTCTCGTTCTCAGACCCTCCCTCACGCTCTTCCTGTGTTCATTCCAAAACCTCGTCATCAACCGGCCACACAGCAGCACAACCCACAGTGCTCTCCCTCCTTCAATCGCCTACACAGTGGAACCCTACGAGAGCACCAGAACGAGCTTCAAATCTCGTCATTTCTAGTGCTGCTTCATCGTTCCAACTATACGCTGCCTTCATGCCTCGACCCCTACATCCAACCGCAGCGCCTCACCTTCGGTTCATCACTGCCGAAACTACCAGGAAAGGCCAGAGCATCCCCGAAATCATCAGAACTCGCGCCGACCCCTTGACGACCTACGCTCCAGACGCCCTCAGTCCAGCTACTGTCGCTCATCTACAAATGGCTCTTGACCACCGCGTGTTCTAGCTCCAGATTCGGCCACCAGAACGAGCGAGAGTCGATCACCACCGCACCATTCTGTCGCCCTTATCTAGATCTAGGTTTTTTTTACTGTTATAGAGCTTTGATTTTTATTGAGTGGGGATGGAGATTAAGAGGGAAGAAGTTGAAGAAGTCGGGGCCACTGATTGGTATTAGCGGCGGCTACAAAGAAGCTTCAGCCGATGGAAAAATAATGACCAAGGTTTAGAAAACGTTTAAGGGGTTTTTATAGAAGAAATAAATATCTAGATTTTTATTGAGGGTGCAACGTGGACAGGTTAAGCATTGATGGAGAGGGGACGTCCCTGTTTCATGGGGTACCGAGTGGTTTTGTATAGTGTAGTGGTTTTGTTTAAATTAAAGGCCATGGGTCCATACTACGCATAATTTCGTTTGCTCACATAGGAAGAGTCATGGACAGAAATAAAATTACCGTTGTGACGAGTGAGGTGCCACGGTCCCAAAACTATAATAATATCGGTAGTTCAACTCATGTTTTGAAACCCCAAAAACGCTGATTAAGGGTGCACAATACTCCAAATAAAAAGTTGCATATTTAATTAATTAAAAATTACAGTAAAATTCTAACAATTAAATTATCATTATGTCCCAAAAGAACCTTGTTTATATTCACACCCGATATTCAAATATTTTCAAATAACCGTTATGGTCACGAACGAATATAGCGCTGTTTTTCTGAATATTTAATTTGGACATAACTTACAATGCATATGACGAATTCTTCAATTTTCTTTTCCATTAGAAAAATATAGCTTAACAGATTCCAACGTTTCTTGTTTCACAGAAATCCGACTTATAACGAATTCTGTATATTCAGTTGAAGTTCAAATCGCCAATTAACGAACTGCCGCGACGTTACAGGCTCGATTATAATTATTATTATAATTTATACATTCAACTGTTGTTTATTTAATATTTTCGTTATTTAAATAATTAAATAACTTCATTATTCGACCGTTCAAAATACGGGTCATTACAAGCGCGTATTTGTTATTTAATATTAAAATGATTTTATATTGTGAAGATTTATTGGTTGAGTTATTTGTGAATTCTGGTCGATCGGTTTGATCCACTGTATCAGTAGGAGTTTATAAACACTCGAATACGATGAACCGTCATCGTATGTTTTGAAAAGTTGGTAAATGAAATAATTTTACCCAAATTAGATTTTGATATAAAGGATTATTATTGAAATGATTATAATATATTGGACGTGTTGGTCACTATTATAATCGAGTAAGATTATAAAAGTAAAATGGGTATATATAACCAAGTAGAATTCATACAAGTGTTACGAGATGAATTAAATCTGAATTTAAACCAGAAATTGAATTAAAATTCTGGAAAATTGTATAAGTGTTTGTAAATGGATTTGGATTAAAAATAAGAAAAATTTAAGATCCTGGGAAATTTTAAATTGTTTTACAAGCAGTGTGAATTATATTTTGAAATGAATTTCAAAGTGGAAATGTTTGGAAATGGTTTTGAAAAGTGATATAGTATTGAACTCACTTCGACAACTGGGAAATAACCCTGATGATGAATCGCGACATCATTAGAGTTCATTTTCGAGTGTATAAGTGACAGATTACTACCAAGGAGATAATTTTTGAATTTGTTTTGGGAAAAACAAGTTGTGTTGAATTTCAAAAAGGAAAATTTGATTTTTTTTTTCACTAGTACATAATACACCTGTTGCGTCGACTTATTTGCGTCAATTGAGCTAATATCTGTCGCAAATAATATATTTGCGACTGTTTTTTAACCCAATGGTCGCCAATAGTCCATGATAATGAATTTCCAGTACCATCTCAAATAATTTGCGACAGTTTTGTTTTAAAACCGTAGCATAAGTTTAAGCAAAAAGTTATGTGTGAATTTATTTGCGACTGTTCTTTATCTACACAGTCGCAAATACTCCTTGGGCTAAAATTTAAGGAATTTATATGCGACAGGCTTTAATGGGCCGTCGCTTTATTTGGTTAACGGGCTCCCTTTGCGCATCCTCCCTCAATTTTGCCCGCCTCTATTTCGTTGACTATTCTCCTACCGATAATTGTTTCTTTTAACAGCTATAGGGAAATAAAACAAGAGAAAACAAAAAAAATCTGCCGATTTGTTGATTTCTACCAATCTCGCCCGATCTCGCTCAGAAAAATTTCGAGGAAAAGGCCATCGATCTCGCTCACTGGTTGTACCGCGAGTGCAGGTGGAGGTTATTGTCATCTAGATCCGGGTGTCGGCTGTGGAGCGAGGTAATTTTGTTTGCAAAATTTCAGATTAAAATCATATACATCTCGCTCGCATCGGTTATCATCAAGATCCGGTTGTCATCTAGATCCGGTTATTGTCATCTAGATCTCGCTCACTAGTTGTCATCTAGATCCATTAAAATCATTAGATATTCTGTATAAAATCTCCCAGTTATTAGCGTTTGGCTTATTTGATATAAATCATTGCAGATGACTACCCAAAAATCTATTTGTTTATAAGAGATTTGTATGGTTTGTAGCAGATTTTTAAATCAAAGTCAGCCTGACGATGATTACGATTTTTGAATGCAATGAATCAAAGATGAAATGAGTAAAATCAATGAAAACCATTTAAGGAAATTGTTCGTGGTTACATTGCATTTTTATTGAGCACTTGAATCTAATTTTCTAGTTCAAGTTTGGCTTGCTTATTGATGAATGCATGACTACAAGAGATGTGACCTTATATCTGATTCAACACAAGTTGATTTAACACCACTGTCCATCGACAGGCAGCCTCATTTGATGTTGTTGTTAGCAATTAGTGCATTTCTAGTACAATATTGTTTATTAGGAAAGGAATTAAATTTTATTTCCTTGATTTACTACCTAATGTTAGTAACTAACCTATTTAGAACTAGCAAACTATGGTCCTCAAATTCTTACATTACCATGGTAGAAATATGAATTAGGTATGTCTGTTGTCTATTTTAGCTGCAAGTTTAGATTGTGGAAAGCCAGAGAAACTGAACGAAAATGAGCGGTAGGTAGTATTAACTATAATTGAACATGCATAATTCAGGTGTGGCTGACTCTACTGGCTATCTGATTCAACTTTTGATTATTATTATCTGTTTAAGAAAATTCAAATGGAAACTGAGCTGATTAAGCATCACCAAACTTGAATTAAACATGAATTAGCGCACTATCATTTACTGGATGGTGTATATTTGAAAACTCTACTGAGACACAGGTTGATGACACAGTTTGCCACATAGCAAGTCCAAATCATAAGATCTCCCTCTGAATTTAATTTCTAGCATTAACACAATTAGATCCAATGGTTAAAACATGGTGCATCAGATTTTGTGTCTCAATAGTCGTTCCTTGTTTTAAATAAATAATTGTGTGCGTGCGTATAGATACATCTTACATACATAGGAAGTGGAAGTTGGATCCAATAAATTATAGTGTTTGATTTGATCATGGTGTAACAAGGAGTAGCAGATGACTACCCAAAAATCTGTTTGTTTATAAGAGATTTGTTTGATATAAATCATTGCAGATGACTACCCAATATGGATCTATACTGATTATTAGTTAGTAGCAGATTTCATAACACTGATTGAATAGATTAATATCTAGGTTTTATAAGTCACTCTAAATCTGGTTTTACTGTACACATGCTTGGATTTTATGTATTCAGTTTCAGTTCAGATGAATATTCGAGCAGAGTATATGATATATTTATATATATGGTGTCAAACTTATCAATATATGTATATATGCTTTATCATATTTCAAAATGTACATACTCTGATATGTATTATGTTATGGAAATATGTAGTGCTGTGATATGATAATATATAATGTTATTGAGATGGAAGCAGTTTTGGTATCACATGAATTTGACATAGACATGGTGTATTTTGAAATACCTACTAACTGCTTGATCAAATGCCCGTGTTGATTAATTTTGGATTTTATCTGTTAAAAAAAAAAAGATAAACTTGAAATGCCTGAACGTATCATGTTTCTTGTATTTGGTTCCCTTTTGAATACAGGTTTTGTGCGTGGGTATAAAAAATTGTGTGATGTAAGCTTTTGGGTCTATTTTAATCTTGAATATATATAATGATTTTCCACAAGATTCCTAAGGATGTATACGGCTTTAAAGTTTAAACACAATATTATCTAGGCAAATGAGATTTTGAAAATGTTGTTTCAGACACATATATAATATCAAAACATATAGAGCTCCACATATATGTGATTTTTTTTTATTTTTTTTAAAAATGCAGCTCCACTAAAGCTATAATATCAAAACAAATGCAGATTTTTTTTTAAAAAAAAATGCAGCTTTTTTTTAAGTTTTGAACAAATGCAGTTTTTTTTTGGGAACAAATGTAGATTTTTGTTTTGAACAAATGTTCTTTTTTTTTAAGTTTTAACAAATGCAGTTTTTTTTTTTAAAATCAGAGCAGTTTTTTTTTAAAACAAGTGCAGTGCAGTTTTTTATAAAACATAAGATGTTTTTTTTAAACAAATGCAGAATTTCTTTTGGAACAAATGCTTTTTTTTTGTGGAAGTTTTGGACAAATGCAGTTTGTTTAATTTCAATATTGCATTTATATACACTTTTTGAAAGCCAAAAATGGAGTTTTATGCCATTTTTTAAGTGCTGTTTTTTTTTTTTTTTTTTTTTGGTGTAAAACGGCAAAAGTCATTGCAAACAACTTTTTAAGCGGATTAAATATATGCATTGGACGAAGATGGATATATTAGATACAATGCAATACATGTGTTTTTTTGCAAATGTGAGTAATTATGCCATCAAACATAGGTAAATTTGCATTTTCTATGTATTATTATTATTATTATTATTTATGATTATTTTTTGTAGTGTGGCTGGTATTTGCACATGGATCGCAGTTGGATGTACAACGTGAAACGTAACGATGCTGAATTTTTTTAGTTCTTGAATTAAATGTTCAGTTTGAATAAAGCACCATGTACGTCACCTGAAATTAATTCAAAAATTGTGTGTACATGTTCTCCAATTTTTCTGATATTTATCCTCATGTAATAATATGTGTACATGGTTTGTTTTTGTTTTCCTTGCAATGGGAAAAATAATAATAACATAATATATTAATATTACGCTTTAAGTTAAATCGCATATGAATTTGGTTCGATTATGCGAATTAGAATTAGTTAAGATTATATGAGCGAAGTACCAAATCGTACAGCAGCTATGCTAATTGCTTTACTCATTTAGAGTTGCTGCATGGTTCATGAATTTACAGCAGGACTATAAAAGCCGCTCGTCTTCAATTGAAGCACAGAATGTTATTGGACTAATTGTAGCTAAAACAAAAACTGAAACAAATCTTGGTAAGATGTCATAAAGTTCAAATCCTAAGATATTAAAATAAGCGTTGTAGATTTTCAGTTTTTGTTTCAATCCTAACTATATTATACTATGCCATGAAACGTGACGTCTGCTGTAGATTTTTAGTGCATTACAGTCAATAACTTCTTTTGTCAATATCTGCAATAAGCCAACATATCATTTATTTTGCAAAAGATCCTTTTTTTGTTACCATTTTTAGATTACAGCTTTAGTGGTAAGTTTCTAACTGCGAGAACTTTACCCAAATGTGAGAACTTTCAAACCTATAACTTAATGAAATATGTCGATAAAAGTGTACACAGGTGATGCTCTACATATTGGTCCCTAATGCTTTCTAGTTAAAGTACCTATAATCAAAATAAAGTACATGAATTGATTTGGTTTTGTTTTTGTCATTCTAGAAACCAGCTAAATGCCGTTTAGCGGTGAATTTGAAATCCAAGATTGTTGTAGTGGCTCATGGTATAGTACATCCCGCTTCAAAGGCTGGAGATCATTGCCATAATCAACAGATTTTGCCCGATCATGTGAAGGTCGGAATCGATGCAGTTGAGTCAATTCATGCAGGAATCTCACTTCCGGTCCCAAACAAACATCATTCCATGATAGTAGAAGCACTTGGTAGTTTTGTTCAGTGGCCTAAAAATCTTGTTCTTTTAGGAGATGATAATACAGTAAAGAAGTAGTTTCGGTTTTTTGTTTGTTGAGCACATTAATTTCTAGTTTGTTGTGTATAACGACTGTCATAAGATAATTCATTAATTTTCAAGTTTGTTGTGTGCAGGTTGCACCTATTATGAGCAAAGACAAAGTGGAAGAGTGTGTTGTTAAGACCATGAATAAAAGTGAAAAGGTCATGGATAAGATAAGAAATGAGTCTTCAAAGCACAAAACAATCGTGGATGAAGAGATCTTAAAAAATTTAACGGGCAAGTGCAAATATTTCCACGACTTGATAATCCAAGCGCCATCCGAAGTTAATGTCGTCAATGCAATTCAAGTGAAAAAGGTTCTATTTACATACAATGAGGACTTTGAAATCCATATCATGATGACTGACATTATCCAATTCCTTAGCATGACATGGTTGAATGAATCGTGGTTGCAAATTTACATCATGTGAGTATTTTTTTTTTCATACATATTTTTAGTTTTATACCATGTTCTTTGAAAATTTAGGTGTTTTTATACATATTTTTAGTTTTATACTGCTCGCTAAACCAAACTTGAATTAAACATGAATTATGTATCATGTGAGTATTTTTTTTTTCATACATATTTTTAGTTTTATACTGCTCGCTAGTTGATAGCTACCCAAATTTCTTTAACCTATAAAGTATAGCGTGCTTTACCATACCAAAAATAAACAAATATATGGCGTAACAAAAACATTTATGAATATAGTATTTATAACTTATAAAAATAATGAGGAGGAATACACGAAATTTTTACAGATAACAAAAGATTTTGTTAGGAATTGAATTTTCTACAAAGAGATAACTATGAGTTACAGATAATGGGGAATTCTACACTATTTTATGTAAATCTGTAGTGTAGAATTCCCTATTATTTTGTTCGAAAAAAGTTTGTTCTTTCTTTCATGCACGCAGTTTCCCATGTGATTCAGTCTCCTTTAAGCTTGGAGGTTTGTAATTGAATTCTTCCTGCTACCCCACTCACAATGAATGGAGACTTTGCATATGACCAACTGTGTACTATTTATATAACACAACCATATTTCTTACTCAATAAATATTGCCCAGCTTTAAGTAGTGTTGCTTGTATGGCTCAGCTTTCTTTATTCGATCGCATATATCATAAAAAACCAACTATGGTACACATTTATTCTGTAAGCCGATCATCTTTATGATTGTGTATAAAGCAAAAGGCAACAAAAGCTCAAGAAAAGTTGCATTCACATGCACCCGTGTTCATGTTTACGTGATATAAATATGAAAGGGAACCATTTGAAGAAAAATCAACATCTTTCTATAGTCGTGTTATTTCCATCTTGATAAAACCCCAGCTAATAAGTCTGTTTATCCTGCTATTTTGGTAGATTTTAGTATGAGGATCCTATATTCCTATTGAAGCGTTAAAGTGGTATATTTTAGTATGAGGATCTTGAAAGAAAAACTCCTCCCACTATTTCAGCAGTGAGTGGAAGGGATAGAGCTCTTTTATAATAGTAATAAAAAGTTTTATAACCGGCTTCGTCCAAGTTCCTTATACAACATAACCATATCAAAAAAAAAAAAAAATCAATATATAAAGACAAACCTTCAGCCTTCGTCCAAGTTCCTTATACAACAGAAGCCCAGAAAATTCAGCAGTGCAAGACCTCTCCAAGAACTCCACAAAAATCTGCCTCAAAGGCCCCTGCATTTTATCAGTCGCCTCCTTAAACTCCGCATTCCTAACAAAATGGGTCTGGTTGTAATCGGTCTTGAACTCATTCAGCAGCGCATCAAACTCAGCCTGATTCAAGTTCTTGTTGATCTCTTTGTAGAAAATTACACTACAGATTTACATAAAATAGTGTAGAATTCCCCATTATCTGTAGTGTAGAATTCCCCATTATCTGTAGTGTGGATTTACATAAAAGGTCTTGAACTCATTCAGCAGCGCATCATATGATTTTGTTAGGAATCGAAATTTGTAGTGTAGAATTCCCCATTATTTTGTTAGAAATTTTTTTACAGAAAATTACAGATAACTATGAGATAACAAAAGATTTTGTTAGG
The DNA here is from genome assembly GCA_030737875.1 of Allium sativum. Classification (NCBI taxonomy): domain Eukaryota; kingdom Viridiplantae; phylum Streptophyta; class Magnoliopsida; order Asparagales; family Amaryllidaceae; genus Allium; species Allium sativum. The sequence goes on along the minus strand of CM060923.1, from coordinate 531,431,947 downwards.
AATTGAGATAACTATGAGTTAACAGATAGCTAGGGACACACATGCTATTTTTTTATTAATAACAAACTTCTTGACATGCTCATTAATGTTGTTTATATGTTAAATAATGTGTAGGTGGTTAGATCATATGTGCAACGATCTCGAAGTGGAGACCATTGGGTTTATGTGTCCTCATAAGCTTTCTCAAGTGCAGAAACGCCCTGATGCGACAAATATATATATCACGGAGACATGGCGTGCGTTGCAATCTAAAAACCTAATTTTAGCCCCGTACTACGAAGGGTATGAACGTTAAACTTTTAGTAACCAGTATGCAAATTTGTTGCTGATTTTAACATCATATGTATTTTGTAAATGTAGGAAACATTGTCTTCTGCTTGTTTTCCATATAGAAAACAATATGGTTTATGTTCTTGATCCTCAGACCGATCACAAGCGTAGACTGGAAATTAAGCCTCAAGTGAGCCTGTAAGTCGTATTTGTTTTCCTTTGATTATGTTATACACTGGCTCACGGGATATGACAACATACGAGGGGTGAAAAATTATCTCTTATAGCTAAATTTGTTCTTTTTATCGCTTTCATTTTTAAACTAGTTACAACTATTATTTAACATTTTATTGCATATGCGCAGGCCTTCAAAGCTTATAAGGTAGTCGGTGGTAAGACTCGGGGAACTTTCTTGAAGTGGATGAATGTTACGGTAATTTGTTTTCAAAAAAAGTGCTTGTATTTCTTTTGGGATATAAATACATTTTAAACTGACTATTAAATTATCATATAATATTGTAACAGTGTCCACAACAATCCGGATCAACGGATTGTGTATATTATGTGATGAGGTATATGCATGAAATAGTAAATAACCACCGTAAAAACATCGATCTAACCAAGGTATCACTTTAAATTTTTTTCCCATCATATTTCATGTGAAGCAAATATATGATTAATGTTTCGAAAAAAATTTTAATTGCAGTACTTTGAACAAGTCGGCTCCTATAACCGAAAAGAAATAAATGAGATTCGGGATAATTTAGCTGATTATATCATGCAAAACTGGATGTAGTCTTCCTGTATGCTACAGTGTGATGAGTTTATTTCTTTTCCTGTACTGTTGTTCTTTGCTTTGAATCTCTTACTCTCTTACTTCGAGATTAGATCTAGATAGTGCAATACCGGATAGTTCGCCTATGTATACTTGTCAAACAGAACTCAAATTCAAAATAAGTAACATGGTTACTATTTTAGGTCACAAATAATATAACCCAAACGATAGATTAGAAGCAGCCCAAAATGGAACTGGGGCGCAAAAGATACATGGGATGATACTATACATGGTTTAATAGGATAATAATTTGTTTGCGCAGTAAGAAAAAAGAAAAATAGTTGAAATTTTCAAGTTAATCTGTAAATTAATGGGATGATAATACTGTACAGTTTGGCGAGGCAGTGAACGGATGGTTGATGTGTAGATGCAGGCGAAGCAGGTGTAGCAGTTTTGATGTGGTACGGTTAAATAGTTTAAAACTGTTAATTAAGTTTTATAAAAAGTAAACTAAGTTGACCAAGTTATACAAATCAACTACTAATTTATTATGTTTTATGAAAAATAGCTAAGTTAGCCAAGTTTTATGAAAATTAAACAAGCTTTTAAAAATAAACCAGTATTTTCAAAAATTAACCATGATAGCTGAGTTTTATAAGAGCTAAATAAATTGTACAAATTAAACAAATTTTACAAAAAATTAACTAACTGAAAAAAAAAATTAACTAAATTTACAAAAATTAACCAATTTATAGATTTTATTTTATGAATTCTAACCAAGTTTTATCAACATTTAACTAAGTTTGTTAAATTAACTAAAGTTTATCCTGTTGGAAGGAGAGATCCCCTGCCAATCAAAGAAAGAGCGTCGTGATTTGTTCAATGTTGAGTTATAGACCCGGTTAAATTTTTAAGCCAACTCGATTTTCTTTTGAAATGCGATTAAGACCTATATAACTATAAAATGCATGTTACCACAATAGTTTAAACCTAAACAAAATAGTACGAAAGCATGATTCGGTTACCACACCAATTCCTACAAATTCAAATCAAAGAATGAACTTCTATTTGCACACTTCCTTTGTTTGCCAACATGTGACTATAAATATTACAAGAACCTTCAAGTTTGATACGCTGCCAAACAAAACACACTCTAGTTAAATAGGTTTATATGTTAATACTACAAAACTGATGAAGAAAACCAATTACTCAGAAACTGCGCAGTAGAAGTTTACATGTCACACTCGATGCAAACAAAATTAAAAAATATTTTATACTATGCCCTTTAAAATCGGTTTCAATGAAATATTTTATTACGTAACTATTAGAAGTTCATGGAAAATGAAAATAACAGAAAATACAACGGTTATTTGATATTTCTATGAAACCTGCATATAAAATGAGAAGATCCTGCTTAAATAAAGGCGAAGTCAATTCATTTTGCATTTACCAAGTGATGTGGGATATGTATTCCGATTTTTTGATATAGTTATTTTTCTCATTTTACCTACCATTGAAGTTTAGAGCTAATTCAATTTTTTTTATTGTTTTGATATGACCAAGAGCATTAGCTATGATTAAAGTATACACAAGCGACAACATAAGTTAAAACCTGAACAAAATACTGCCATAGAAAAAAGAGATGTGCGTTTTTAGTGTACCCTGTTTGTTTTGTATATTTGACAATTATTTTTTACTAGTGCCACAGAGAAAAGTAACAGGGTTGTCCTGAAAACCTCAAAAATCAACCCAATGTTTGATTAAACAATATCACATGATGCATTTGTTTATTGGATATGTACTCTCAACATTGGTCTATTTGCATGCATTTGCTTATTGACTTTACTGTCAGTTTTAGTGCAAAACCGCGCTGTCTTGTTCTGTGACATTATTCTTTGCAACCAAAAAACTGGAAACTTCCGCTGTGCAAAATCGCAAAAGAATAGTGCACAGAAGTGATTTTCCGCTGTCAGTTCTGTGCATTATTTTTTGGATGCAAAGAATAATGCACAGAAGTCAACTGTCAGTTTTTCGCTGTATTTTTTTTTTGGATGCAAAGAATAATGCACAGAAGTGACAGTCCTGTTTTCACTTCCGACAATTGACGGAAAAAACTGGAAACTTCCATTTTTTGTGAATGGTATTTTTTTCCAGTTTTTTGTGAATAACAGCGGAAGTTTCCAGTTTTTTGTGAATAGTGCAAAATTTGACTTTTCTGTCCAGTTTTTGTGAATGGTTTTTTTTTTTGGATGCAAAGAAAAATTTCACTTCTGTGCATTATTCTTTGCATCCAAAAAAATAAAAAAAATGGAATTGCGTTGCTGTTTTTCGAGTTTGTTTGTGCAGTCCAAAAAATAATAATATACTTTTTTCATTTCAAGTCTTTGTTCAAGACACTTACATTGCAGTTTTACAATTACCATTCACAATTTTTACACATTTCTGTGTAAACTTCAGTGTACATTCAAGTTTTGTGCAAATATTTTAATAAAACATCTTTTTAAACGTTCAATTATTAATATCTGGTTATGTGTCTACATTCAGACTTATTATAGGCTTGACTGACTTCGACTTCAGTTTGATTTTTGAGCTTTTCAGGATAGGTATGCAGCGGACTTGCATCTGGTTTCAACATTGGTATGTCACTAGGTCAACAATCACAAAGACGGATTGTGCTATTTTAAGTTTTAAGCTGATGAACCACTTTGTTCTTTTTTAGTCATGTGAAGAATGTTAATTTCTGATGAAATAAGTATTATGTAAGTATTTACTATTTAGACGTATTGTTGGAGCTTAGCATATGACTGGTTATGACATGCAAACTATTTTTGTTATATGATTATCAATGTTGGTGTTTTCTTGTCAAATAATATAACATTTTTTTGAGTTGCGTGTAGATTTCTTGTATTCATATATTTTGTGAATTGCTCATAAGCTAGGAAATGTTGGACTGTATTGAGAGCTGAAAATCATAATGGCTGAAACGGAATGCAGTTTGAATTCAGAATTTATTTGCTACTGTTGTAAATAAAACACAGTCGCAAATGCTAAACTTATCGCGTAATCTGTCGCACAAGGTTAAAGTTTTGAAAGTAAATATCGGTTTATTGCTACACGTGTTAAACAAACCGTCGCTAATGAGTTAGTCTACAGCGACTAGTATTATTTAATACCCTTCGCAATAACCATATATTGCGACAGTTTTCAAACCGTCGCAATAAATTTATACTTCTTGCGACGGTCGCATATGCGACGGGTGCTAAACAGTCGCAAATTAGGTTAAACAACAGTCGCAAATGACCTGTTTTGTAGTAGTGTTTTTTAAAGAGTAAACTGTTTAAAAACTCCCCGGAAAGACTGTTTGAATTAAAAACAAATTAAAAAAATGTTTGTGAAAGCAAATATGAATTGAATTGAAACCAATTAACTCGAAATTGAATTGGATATAATATAACAAATAGAATCAGATTTTGGGTTGTGAAATAGGAATCTGAAATGGTATTGGGTTGATGAGTTAGAGTTGGAAATCGAGACTAAAACTCAAATTTGAAATAATATTTGGTTTTGGTATAAAACCAATAACTGTGGTAAGGATAAATTGATAAGAATTTGATTGGGATAACATTGGTATATGCTAAGTTGATAGCATATGGAAGTGATAGAGTTGATATGCCCGACAAAAAGGTACAAGTTTATATTTCATATGGTATGAGTTTGGTGATTTATGAGCCGAATTGGCAAGCCGCTTGGCTGTTTGATTTTCTTTTGGGTTGGAGATGGCCCAAAGATGCGAGTTGGAGTTTGACTTATTGACCAGTACAAAGGAGGTGCTGGCGAAATTTTTCGAAAAGTTAAGGCGTTAGAAAATTTACAGGATTTTAAAAAAATTCGTTGATAAGAATTAATTAATAATTTAATTGAAATTAAATTGGTTCCGTTGCAATTGAAGATTTAGAAGTGAACAAATAAGTTCTAACCGGTCGATAGGGTTTGGTTTCTACCTTAGCAATTTCGAGGACGAAATTATTTTTAAGTAGGGAAGATTGTAATGACCTGCATTTTTCAGCGATATAATAATTAATTAATCTAATTATTTAAAAGGTGATTAAGAGGATTTAATGGTAATTAAATAATTTATAAAATTATGAAATAATCAGAATTAGTGGAATTCACAATATTGTGTTATTTGGATTATCTAAAATATATAGTTCAGTTTAGAGTTGAATTATATGAACAAATATATTCAATCGACGACAGTTGAACGTATAGTTTATAATATAATTATAAACTAGTGCATAACAGCGTGGCAGTTCGCTATTTGGCGATTTGAACTTCAACTGAATGTACCGGGTCCGTTTTAAATCGGATTTCTATGAAACAAGAAACGTTAGGAGCTGGTGGAGTATATCTTTCTAGTGGAAGAGGAAAATTAGGATTTCATTGTGTAGATTTTGATTTACGGCTAAATCAAATTTCCAAATAGTTGTTATAGAATCGTTTATCGACCATAACGGTTTATTTGATATAACTAGATATCGGATTAGAATTTAGACAAGGTTCTTTTGAGATGTAGTGATAATTTAATTTTTAGAATTTTACTGAAATTTTTAATTAATTAAATAAGAAACTCTTTATTTGGAGTATTTTGCACCCTTAATCAGCGATTTTGGGGTTTCACGATATAAGTTAATCCACCAGTATTTTTGTATTTTTGAAATCGTGGTACCTTACTGGTCACAACGGTATTTTTATTTTTGTCTGCACGTAAGTAGAATTTTATGTAATGGGGTACAAGAAAACCTTCTAAACTTAAACAAATAAACAATCCGTAAAAATTATGTAATTCTTTACCTTGGCCACTAAAAAATTGTACAAACCTATACCATGTATAACGCAGGCTAGCTAGTTGGGTACAGCAGGAAGTACCTCAAACAAAATAAGAAATACATGGACATAATACATTCTTCCCTGTTGTTGCCTACGTGCGAAACCTTTGAGTATTCACCACCACACATGCTACCCACCCTATGACGTTGCCTGCTATACTTAAGAGATTTCTCATGTTTTAAATACTCGGCTGCTCATTCGAATTCGCCTCGCCTCCACCCTCTTCAATATCAACTGAAACACCCCACCTCCGTTATGGTCACTCACAAAGGGAATGCCTTAACTTTGGTGGAGGTTTATAAGTAAAGGCCACAGATAAACACAAGACAGATATAAATACACATATTTTAAACAGCGGAAACCAAACAGACTTTTATTTCATCAATACGTGTTCAAACAAAACATTTCCATATTTGTATCAAAATACTTCCATCATTACAACCTCATTACTGTCTTGATTATTAAAGAAGCATAAAACATAAATAAAAGTAACAAAAATCCCCATAGTGATATCCAAAGCTATGATCCGAGCAAAAGAGATCCAAACCATACGTCTACGATCTTGGAGCTTGCAAAGGGTCCGACTGAGCTGAGTTGTTTCCTCCCTATGGACCTGGGGGGGGGGGGGAACGAAAGAAAAGAAGACGAAAATAAAATAGAGTCAGACATAAAGCCTGAGTAAATCTAGTAACTCTTCAGTATGTGAACAAGAAAAAGGGCATGGTAGATATAAACTGAAAACAGGAAAGTGTCACAAGCTAAGGAAGTGTCGTTTAGAATCGAATGTGCTATCGCACCCACACTATATCTCTGCACCTACTTGAGCTTATTTTAACTGGCATCCCATGCTGAGGGTGAAGTGATCCCCATTTTCTAAAGATCGGCTCCTACTCGCGTAAACATGTGTCATACGGCCCCCAAGAATTGTAGATACCTATGCTGGTCCTACCATGAGGTGTATCAAGACCCATGGTGGCGGCCCCGACACAATTCTAGAAGGCATAGGTTATACTACTGGTGCCCCCAGTGCCCTGTTTGTCTGCTCTGGAGTGTGTGCACACCCGCACCCCGTTAGAACCTACACTATTACACCCACCGTCGTTGCATTGACCACTTACAATCAGCCCAGTAATCGTGCCCCACCCTGCTTAGTTTCAGGGTACCATGATACCTAACTTGGGTTACTACTGAAACGGGTCCCTCGTTACTAGGTTTTTTCTAGTCAAATATGTTAAGTAGTTAAGTATCTGTATTTACCTAACCCCACCCATCAATTCTTGTTAACATGTTGAATTTGGTTAAGTGTTTATAGTTGACTTAACCCAACCATCTGTCCTTAGCCTCTTAGAGCACCTGACCACTCACATCAGACAGGTATTGCTATGGTTACTGGATGTGCCGGTCGGTTCCGGGCAGGTTTACACCGTAGCTCAGTCTAACCTTGGGTCCTTATTGGGCTCAATGCTTAACCACCCACATTGGATAGGTACTGTTGTGACTACTGGACAGCCGGGCAGGTCCGGGTAGGTTTACATCACAACTCAATCCAACCTCGGGTTAAGAATATCGTGTTTTCTAAATTTACATATTTTATTACTTCTCAATTATATATGTAAATTTCATGTTCTTTATTCTTGGGTATAATAATTCATACCGCTAGAATGTCATTGCCGTTGGCATGTGCCAACCATGCCAACTTATATTTTTAATTTTTTACACCCAACGTTATTACCCCCGTTTGTACGTTCGCAACATTATAACATGTGTTGGGCTTGACACAATTCAGCCCAACTTTATAAACGTGAGAAAAAGGGGAAACCAAGAACATGTAATATTTCACATAAAGGTGTGTGCCGCATGAACTTGCAATTTAGCGATTCAACATAAATTATGGGTCATGTGAACTTGCATTCAAATCAAAGTATAACGAAGTAAGTGACATATGAAATGGCATAGTTTAGGCTTATACAAACTTGTGTTTAAACATGTTTAACTTGGCATAACATCAACCACAAAACTAGCATGTTGTATATTCACCAAAATGTCCAATTTTAACATCTAATCATATAGCCTACTTCAACATGAACTTGCATAGTTTATGAAACCCAAATGATACTTAACATAGATCCCATTATACTTGCAAATAAACATAAGAATGTGTTCATAGGTTTTGGGTCATGTAGGCATAAAAGGTCTCAAATCTATAACATGTTTACATAAATTCTAACTTAGACTAAGGGAATGTATATAGTCCATGCAATCGACATAAACATAAAGGGATCAATTTCTAGTTTTTGCCACAACTTGCTATTGCTATTACTTTCGTATACAAACGTCCAATAGGCTTGCATCAATCAATTTATGCCATAAATATCAATACACAAGTCATGATAGAGTTATTACAATACACAGAGTTCATACAATAACACAATTCTATTTTCATTTACATCGAATCACGTCACGGTTTTTATTCATATTCTGAAAGGTCACTATACTTACAACGAATGCAGAATCTTGAATTCTGGATTCTGAATTCTGAAATTGAGATGCGCTCCTTTGAGTAGATTAACGTTGCGTTGATTAATTTGATTAAGCTTTAGTTTTCTTCTTCTTAATTTGATTCTTCTCTAAGCTTCTCTATCTTGACGGCTATGCTCAATTCCTTCCTGGCAGCATGACGACTCCCATCTTATTTTTTTGTGTGAATTTTTTTAGTTGAGACTTAGGGTGTATTTATAGATTTTTAAATTGTTTTGAGCCGTAAGATGAAGACAGGAGGAATCTAGACCATACAAAATTCAAAGAGCCAATCAAGAGGTGACATGTCGGCCCTGGTGACACACCGAGCCACAGAAATTTGAGCCAGAGTCAGACCCAGCCAGCCAGGTCGACCAGGTAGGTCGACTGGCAGGTCGACACCCAGGTCGACACTATGGTCGACCTGGGGTGGCCAGGTTGACAAAATGGTCGACCCTATGGTCGACCGGGTCTCTGGGCGGGAATTTTCCCGCCCAGCCCAGTTTAAACTTGTTTTTCGAATATCGAATTTGAAACTGAGCTGTTTGAATTTTAAATTTTATTCTGAAACTTCCGAAGGTCATAACTCCTTCATACGGAGTCTGATTCGTGCAAACTCGGACTCTATCTCAAGAAGAATTCTGAGACGAACGCAATGGCGTAACCCATTTCCCTTTATTCTTTCGTTTAGAATTAATTACACTTTATTTTGCAAAGCTTAATGTTATAGAATTCACGGGGTGTTACATCAACTCAAGCAATAGCTTCTCAGGCCCTCACTCACATTAAAATGAAATGCAAACGTAAATAAACAAATGCATGGAATTTTGCGGATTTGTGTTTGCTGAACTTAGAAGAAAAGAGTGGTAGTTGGTACGTTGCTCAAGCATGAGGAGTTGGTAGTATTTTGGTTCAAGGAAGGAACAGCGTTGTGAGTACGGGTACGCAGTCAGGAAGCATGCGAGATGATGTATATTGATGGAGGAAAGTATGGGAGGAGTTTCAACGTGAGGTGGGTATGTTGAAAAGCACGGTTATGGCCATATGAGGTCCGACGGTTTTAAGGAAAACGGAGAAGAAGAAGAACGGAGCAGATATGTTTCTTTTTGTTTTATCAGGGAAGATGAATGTTATATGCGGGTGCGGGCTTGTTGGGCATGGGCTCATACCGGTGTTAACATAAGAAATGGGTGTGAATGTAAATAGGGTCGTGTTGTTCCAAACTGCATACCTAAAGCACTAGAGGAGATCAAGGAATTCTTTTTGGAAAAATGGGGAAGTACTGCATGGTTCAAATGTTAAGTTGAAGGCAACATTTGGAGTGGGTCTGACGTTTATGTGGCGGACCGATGGATTATACGGATCATGGGTTGTACACGAGAACCAGTATGGAGTGATTTAACTGATCGCCTTCCGAGTGGACAAGAAGCACTATAGAAAGGATGCGGTGCAGGTTAAATTGTTGGTTGGGCCGACATTTTAAATGAATTGTGAACGGACTGATCCGTTAGGATTGTATGAACGAGCGCAAAACAATGGAACTGACTGGGAGTGGATCGAAGCTCGTTACAATTTATAGCAAAATAAATTGTCCGTCTGAATCAAGCGATGGTTATCGTTATTAACGATGATCGTCCAATGTGAGTAGAACTCACCAACTCTGAACAGTTCTATTTTTATAATGTATATTTAGAACTGATAATTATCTGTTGATTGCTGTGTGTTAACTGTTTGGTTGAATTGCTTGTGTATTGGTTGAAATTATAGATAACGATATATATATATATATATATATATATATATATATATATATAAATCGTTAATCGAATATTGATTCTGTTTATCAGAATATTTTATACTCGTGTTGTTTAACATCTGTGATGCAGGAAAACAGTTTAGAGGGACCCAACTGGGTTCCTCAATATTTAATTTACTATTCGTTTCATATATCGAAATATATGATGTGATATATAATCTGTTGTCGATTACGTGTGTTTAGACGATATTGGCCATCGTGATTTGATATGGTAAATATCGGAATTTTAAAAAGGGAATTTTCAAAAATGAATTTTGAAATTAAATTATTTATAGAATCAAAGGATTTTATAAAAGATAAAATATTTATAAAATCAAAGAAGACTTTATAAAAAGGAATTTATTCATAAATGGAATATTTATAAATAGGAAATAATTTTTAAGTGGAATTATAAATAAGGGAAAATCTTTATAAATGGAATATTTAAATAGGAGACAATTAGAAAAGGAAATATTTGCAAACCGTTTGCAAATAGAATATAAAGGTTAAAACATTTACAAACAGGATTGAAAAGAATTTAATTATTTGGTAAATTAATAAAGATAAAAAGGAAATATTTATTTGTTAAATAAATAGGAAGATAATGGAAATATTTATTTATAAAATAAATAGAATAAGATATCATAAAAAGGAATTATTTATAAAATCAAAGGATTTTATAAAGAGGAATATTTTTCGGGATAATAAATAGAATTATAAAGGAATATTTATTTAGAAAATAAATAGAATTAGAACTAGTACAAAATATGTTTGTTGCTTCGCCTCATTTGCTTCGGTTGTGCTTACAACTGATGCAAACAGTATCATTTGCTCCGATTGTATTAACAACCAAAGCAAATGCACCGAAGCAGATAGTGTTGTTTGCTTTTATTGCTTCGGTTGTTCTCACAACCGAAGCAAATAATATCATTTGCTTCGGTTGAGTTAACAACTGAATCAAATGCACAGAAGCAAATTGTGTTTTTTGCTTCGGTTGTCCTTACAATAGAAGCAAATTGTTTTATTTGCATCAGTTACCTAAGAACAGAAGCAACTACACCGAGGCAACTGCAAAATTTAATCAGAGCAAGTGCATATGCAAAACAATAACAAAAAATAGCTTACATACGTCATTATTTGAAATTTATTATGATTAATGATTATAAATATATAATCATTAATTATTAGCTATTCTAAATAATCAATGACTATTTTTATTTTTTATAATTTATTATAATTAATGATTATAAATTAATTGTATGTGACTACTAATTATTCTAAATAATCATTAACTGTTTTTATATGTTATCATTTATTATAGTTAATTATTAATAATTAGTAAAATATAATTAATATTTATTAATAACATTTATTGATTAATATATAAATTAATAATTATTATTTAATAATCAATATTTAATAGTTAATGTTTAACATAATATTGTTTAATTATTAAGAAGTTATATTTAATTATTAATTTTTTATAATTATAAATTAATAATTGCTATTAAATACTTAATTATTAAAAGAATATTATAATTAAAAATTATGTTTAATAATTTATATTTTTTAATATAACATATACTTACGAAGTGATTTACTATTTAATAATTAACTTTAAATAAATATTATTTAGTAATGGCCACTAATTGATAATTAATAAATAATCGATATTTAAGAAAAATAATTAACAGTTACTGATAGATAATTAATGAATAATTGATTTTTAATAAAAAATATTAAACAATTAATAATTAATAAGAAATACTAATAAATGAGAAGTAACATTTAGCTTTTAATATTTTTACGATTATAATTAATAATTAAATTTACTATTTAATACTTAAAATTATAAAAATAATAAATAATAATTTCTATTTAATTAATATTTAATGAATACTATTGATTATTTAATAATTAATTTTGGCATTAAGTAGTTAATAATTATTTCCAATAATTGATTTAAAAAAATATATTTTAATATTTAATATTTTTTATCTAATAACTATTAAATAACTAGTTTTAAATAATTATACTTTAGTGATTATTATTTAATAATTAGTTATTATACATAATATTTACTATGTAAAAATGATGATTAATTAAACAACTACTATTAAATGGTTAATAATTAGTTTTGATTAACAATTTATAACTAATACTGTTAAATAATAAATTAGTAAGTCTAATAATAAAACCTCCAATGAAAACACTAATAATTAATTATACATAAGTGCCAGTAGTGTTTTCATTGGAGGTTTTAACTTTCAACCTCCTATTACATCGAGATATAAATGTGACAATGTTGTGTAAATGGTTAACGTTATGTTCTAAGTCCAGCCATATATGAATTAGTTAGAAACTTAGAATATTTCGATTTGATATTGAGAGATGAAATGCAAAAAATAAGACTTGTGTTATTTGATGTAAATGAATTGTACATGCTTTGTTCATGGCAGCAGCCTTATTTATACTAATAATAACACATGGGCCAAGCCCACTTAACACAACCAATAGGTTAATTTTCGTTTAAAAGTAATATTCAGACCCAACCATACTCACGCGTGAACCCAGTTCGCCAGCTCTCCAAACCCTAATTCTCCATCATCTGTAAAATCCCAGAACTTAATCAATTTCCGCCGCCTCCATCAATTCGTCTTTTCCGTGTTCTTATCGCCATTTTTAGCTTCGTTGTTCGACAGTTTTGAGAGGATAGGCATATAACTAGGGTTCGATCTTTAATTGTTTTAAGCGATGATTCATGTTGTCGTTGGTTTCTAGGGGACTGTCGAGGGGAGGTGCTTCAATAGGCAAAGACTGGTGATTTGCGGTGTGCATAGGAAGAGTGCGACTGTGTAGCTATTGTTGCATATGTCGGGTTTTGTCTATTTGATCGACTGATAATATTTGTATGGTTGCGGAGAGGATGAATGGTGGAGCATGTACGAATGGACGGATGTTCATTATGTTGAGGTAGGAATGAGTTATGGTGGAGGAATGATTTTGTCGCGTTTCCTCTGTTTGATTTTGTTTTATATTTATCTTAATTTACATGGATAAAAATTTGATCTCTACTTCTACTTCTTTGGATTTTTACCTACTTCAAAATTTGGTTAAGTCTAGGAATTGTGAAAGTTCAAGATCCTAAATCCTACTATTAATGAGTTTCATGATCATCGATTTTGTTTAAGTAGTTTAAGTTTATCTTTTTAACCAAGTAATGTTTGCTGCTGATTGGTTTTGTTCATTGTAGAATTCTCATGTTCTTACATTATTTCTCTTCTTATCGATGTTGTAAAACTGCATATATATTTATGACTTAACAGTAAATTGTATTCTTTGGTTTAAACAATTGTTAATGTTGTCTATGTTATCATTAATCCAGATCAGCATATTAGATTCAGTGTGTGAAAAGGAGTCTGAGAAGATGACAGGGGAGGCCCAGATCTAATTTTCTTTTCAGAGACGATAGGCACAGTTCCAGTCTTCAAGTTCTCGTGAAACAAATAGGTGACCTTAAAATGTAAAGTTATCCATTTTTATGTAGTTTCTTGTAAGTTCAGATTTTGGTATATGAATGTTCACATGAATTTAAAATTTATTATTATTGCTAGCTAATCTAGGCATGCCCAGATTAACTTTGCTGAAATTGAGATTCATATTAATCCCTCATAGGCATGTCCAGATTAATTTATTATTAAGGCTCCATGTTTGCAGTTGTGTTGAATTCCTAATTTTTTTTCCTGGCTTCTTATTTTTTGCTTACCCTTTGCTTGGAATCTGATCTGTCTTTTTCATCTTCATTTGATTGCCTAAAATGAGCTCAATCTCCTCTATCTACTAAATTGAATTAGGATTGCTTCTTTTTTTTTTTTTTTTTTGCTACACAGTTGCTACTTGTGGTTACTCTTAACAGTACAAGTAGTAAATTGGGTTATTCATTTACTGTGAGCTGAAAGAAGAGAGGTTATGGATTTAAGAATAACTAGACCAGAAATTACTGCTTGAAGCAGTAATTTCAGCAACATTTTCAGCTATTGCTATACAAGTCTTCCATTTGAATATGCAGGAAAAGATGATCAAAATTTGATATGCTTTCTGTTCCTGTAATAAAAAGTTGTATTCCATTTGAATTTACCTTTTCTATTGTTGCTGTACAAGTCTTAGAATACTTGGTTTTCCATGCAGACACTACATTGTTTGGAGACACACTGAGGCCACATTAGCTTCTTGAGAAAATGGTTGTCACTTCTTTCAAAGCTTCAGGTGACACTTTAAATCAGGCAACATTTGGTGATTTCAGACTTATGAGGACGAAAATTGACCAACTGTATCCAACTCTAGCTTCTATATTGAGGTGGTTACATGGTATGTTTAACGAATATATTTATGCTTTTTATGCGATACACTTTGTATAAACTGTATTACTTATTAACTGGTTTTTGTTGCTAACAAGAAAGGGTGTAAGCAAGTATTACTTATTAACTGGTTTTTGTTAAAGAGAGCATGACACTTTTGGTTTCTCTGTATCACTAATGTATGTTTTGGGTTAGCTACGTGGAAGCTGTAGATTATAGCCCTCATTTGTTGATTTATAAATATCATTTGCCATATACAACTTTTCATTTAATTTTTTATTTGATGATGACTTCAACCAACGTATCCATCTTTTTTCTGCCAATAGGAAAGAGTATGTACAAATATTGCTAAAATGTGCAGACAACCTGGTTCATACATCGCACAATATTTTTCATGTGTGGTTAATTCTATTCTTGTGGGCTTTGGATTGAGCAAAGAAATGCATCACTCTGTAAGTCATTTTATATTATATCAATGACCTTAACTTCATGGTTGCTATTGCAAAAAAGCATTGTTATGATTACTCAAATATCTTGTTGCATTGTGAATTAGTGCCCCTAAATATCTTGTTGCATATTTACAAAAGTAAATATGTGATAAAATAATAATTTGTTCTTTTTTATTTTTTTATGCTGCAGGCGCATTTGGTTTTGGAGCACGCACCAAGCTTGAGTAAGCGAGTTGTCGATGCATTTGGTTTTATACCCTAAATTTATTTTTCTATTTTCAGCAAATAACAATGTTGTATGTTGTGTATTGGCTGAATTTGATACTACAGTTAGTTTATTTCGCTTTGTTATACTATTTGGTTGTATTTCGTTGTGTAACATTGACATTTAGTTAGAATTCAATATTATATGTAGATATAGTATTGATATTTAGTTTTATTTCAATGTTTTATACTGATATTGCAGTCAGGTTTTGTGTTATTGTTGTGTGTTCTATTCTGACTTTAAGTGCAATTTGATGTTGTTTCAGGTTTTAATTAAAACCTGAAACAGTATTATTTTTTTCTTGCTTCAGCCACTTTTTGCTTCGGTTGTTTGGAGCAACCGAAGCAAAATATTGGTCATTTGCTTCCCTCTAGAACGGAAGCAACATATGTATACCTGTTGCGTCTTCTGCATTTTCTTCCGTTATTGAACTGAAGCAAAAAGGGTAAACAACCGAAGCAAAAAAATATTATTTGCTTCGGTTGTTTGTCCGAAGCAACAAATTTTGGTTTGTTGCGTCTTCTGCAGTTGCTTCGGTTCTAGAACAGAAGCAACAGGGGGTAAATAACCGAAGCAACTGACCTGTTTTGTAGTAGTGAGGAGTAAATATTTGTAAAACAAATAAGGTATTATAGAAAGACATATTTGGGGTAATAAATAGGATTTTATAAAAAGGATATTTGGAAGATAAATATCAAAAGGAGTTAAATTGAATATCAACTATCCGAAATAAAAGTTAAAACAGACATAGTTATTTAGAATGAAGTTAAATCGAATATAATTACTCGAACTCGAATTAAACAAGTAAAGTTAATTGAATATTAGTTATTTGAATAAGAGTTAATCAAATAGAGTTAAGCAAAATTAGAAACTGACTAGAGATTAGTAAATTGAATGGTTTTCTAAGTGTCTATCTGATGTTGGTTTCGGCCTTCGGGATTTATACTTGGGGAATTGTTCTCATACTAGTTTACAGTCAGGGACTGATAGTTAGGGAAGAATAGGGATTTGTAAATAAGCAGATGGAAACGTTTCCCAGTGTTAATAACATATATTTTCTAAACATAGAAAATAAGGAAAAATGAATATATTTATATATATATATATATGTTAAATGATGATTGATCGATATAATTTCCATCTGGAAATAATATTGTTGTTTGCACACGTATTTTCCTTAGATAGTTATATATATCGAAGTTTTGACCAATTTACGTTGTTATATGGAGAGACCGGTTGGATTATTATCCGAAGAACCACTCCGTATTGACTGTAGTGTTGTGAATCATCACGTACTGAAGATAATTGAAGACGAAGTTTATGCAAGGGCGGTTGTATAAATCTTAGATAACAGTGCCTGAGATGGATATACTGAATAGTGCCTTCAGTTTGTCCAGTCCCAGGACAACTTATATGGACGAAGGTCTGACAAAGTATATCTAATAGATCACGTAAGTTGATTTCTTCAAACATATTCACGTTGGTGGCGGAGGAATTCGTTTCTCTTAGCTGTATACCCGTGTTATTTTTGGATAAATCAATTTGTGCTTTGGTGGATATGACGATGTGACATTCTAAGTGAATGAAGATGTGACATGTAAAAGATAAGCGTAGCTTCTAGCCTCACATTCGGTAAATGACAGAAATCGGACAGGAAGCTTGGCTATGTAGGTCGCACCTATTAGGGCGTATAATCACCTGATCTAGAGTTTCATTTACTTCTAAAAATCTATTGTTGATGCTGTCCCATTCAGGAAACGGTTGCCGATCCCAACCGTTGGTGATATACATTCGATACACTCAAGCGAAATGAGTGATCGGTCTTGTGTGGCCGGGTTGCAAGATGTTCTTGTTGAACCTAGTGTATTCGTCTCTAGAGGTACACTAGCGAAAGGTGGTTCCATACCTTGTCATAGTTGGAAACCCATTACCCAATACGTGCTTACGGTTTTGATTATATACTATATATGTAGAACGTGAGATGAAAGCGTATCTGCTAGATGATTATTATATTGTGATTGATAGACATTATAATAATATCATGAGAGTTTTGATATAAAGATAATTTGGATTCTCATAAGGGAAAAACCCGTTCCGTTATACGGCGTGGTCTTATGAGATATCAATTACTTGCTTGAACTGTTTTAAACTGTTTTACTCACACCAGTCCAATGACTGACCCGGAGTTTATTTTGTTTTGTTTTCCCTAAACTCTTGGGTGCCCAATTTTGTACGGGTAGTCAGGAATTTACAGATATACTTGAAGAGCTAGAGAAGGAGGCTTCAAGATTATATAGCTATAGTTATTTCCGCTGTGTTGTAAGTGTTATACTCTGATAATGTTAATGTATGCATATACTGATTTTATTTCAGGGATATGTTATCTATTATATGTTGTTCGTTCCGTTGTGAGATTCGTGTTACTCTGATGTCGTTTCTTCTTCTTCTATTCTAAGTTTCTATCTTATCTATCCTCACCCTCTAATTTCTTTTCATTTACTTTCCGGTTATTTTCGATCCTAAGATGTTCAATATGTGTTTTATATCGGATAACCAAGATCGCAAATTTCTGGGTCGTTACGTATGGTCTAAAATAAGCACCCCGTCATTGGTATGAACGTCTTAAGAATTATCTGATAAGTTTAGTATTTAAAATTGGAAAGGTTGATGAAACATTATTTATAAAACGAACTAAAAAGGATATATTAGTAATTCAGATATATGCAAACGATATTATTTTCGTTCTACCAATGAAAAACTACATCAAGAATTTTTAGAAATTATGACTAAGGAATTTGAAATGTCCTATATGGGAGAATTATCTTATTTTCTTAGTCTGCAAATAAAAAAAAATCTAATGGTATCTTTATAAATCAAGAAAAATATTGTAATAATTTAGTTAAATTTTTCGCAGTGGAAAACACTTCTGCAAAACCAAATCCTATGAGTACAATAACTCCTCATCTCAAAAGAGATGAAAATGGAAAAAGTGTTGACCAAAAATTATATCATTGCATGATAGGATCGTTACTATATTTAACCGCTAGTTGAGTAGACATAATGATGAGTATTTGTTTATGTTCAGGATTTCAAGCTAATCCAAAAGAATCACATTTACGAGCAATAAAACGTATATTGCGTTCTCTATGCAATACTAAGGATTTTGGACTTTTTTATCAGAAAGATTTTTCTCTCGAATTAGTATCCTGTAGTGATACTGATTTTGGAGGTGCACAAACGGATTGAAAAAGTACAAGTAGTACTTGTCATTTTATTGGCAAATCACTAGTCTTTTGATTTAGCAAGAAACGTATTTGTGTTTCACTATCTATGTGTGAAGCTCAATATATATCAGCAGCTTTGGCTTGGGCTTAGGTTGCAAACAAGCAACAAACACTTAAAGATTTTAATGTAAATTTATCAAAATCAATTATCTATTATGATAATACTAGTGTGTTAACCCTGTTGTGAAAACGCGGTTCAATAATAATAACACATAGCGCTCAGCAGCTACACACAGTTGCATAAGAACAGACACATAGCGAGCGACCTAAGTAAGATCGTTAGCACGACCTAATTTTGGGTCGTCAATACGGTCATCAGTACGAAGCTCAACAAATGTATAGCAGGCCGTGTAGACCACCTTTAGCTCGTTCTAGCATCAAGCTTTTAGCTCGTTCATGCATCTTCAACCAAGGCCGCAAAACATGACATGTCAGCAGCGACTTCAAATCATGCTTAGGTCATTATTCATGTTTCAGACCGTATAAACAAACCAAGCTGTCTACACCGTCTTAGTCGTTGCACGTCTAACCCGCAGATCGTCCACAACATTCTTGGCTCGTTCACGTATATGCTGATGAAAGTGTATATCCAATACGCATGATCAACAAAGTTAAAGCAGTTGCCCACTGCATGATCACATGAAAGTTTATCTACTTATATATGTCTGGGTCATTAGCATTTGATTAATGGGTTGCCCGAGTTAACATGAAATGGATTCTATAAGTTAGTTTCACGTGAGGCAAAGCATTGTCAGACCATTGTCGTTTTTAGATCGTTCACCTGACGTTGGTTCGACACCCTACGATTGTGTTGTTTTGACCAATGTATTCAAGTCAGTCACTGTATTTGGGTCATGTGTATCAAAGAAACAAACCACGACATTTATTTAAGGGTCGAGCATATGTAAACGGTTCAAGCTACATTTGCTTACGTGGTTCCAGGTGGCAAGAAAATGGACCTCCCATATGATATAAACGAGATATAATACAAAACAGGATATTACTGGATCTTGCAAGTGCCATGTAGGATGTTGAATATAAGCTGTATAGACCATTTAGGTTGTCATCATCATTTTGGTCGTGCACAGTATAAACTGTGTTTGGGTCATTCTCCATGGTTAAACTCGTGCACCACACATTTAGCTCGTGGGTTTCAAGACCACAACTGTTAGGTCGTTAACATTATATGGTGCAGCTCAACATTGCACAGATGATATGGTTGTTCCCATGCGGAAGCATATTGCATAAACAACTTTGAATATATGAAAAGCAAAGCTGACTTTGGTAGTGTATGGTTTAATGTATGAAGCTTTGACAATTGTAAAGGGGCATTTGCTTGCTGTCGTCACGTGAATAAATCAAGGCAAGGTATAATCAGTTCATTACTTTATGATGGGAAGAGCATGTGGTTTAAATGCATGGCATTTAGGTCATTTCAGGGAAAGGAGCCATCAGGTCATTGTATATATTTAGACTATGTAATATGTATACCAGTTCGTGAAGCATTCTTAGGTCGTTCCAAGCATGTCCAGCGACCTAAGATCCGCTACACCATATTTACGACTATGCCACTCCACACTAACTCCACCTCTGACCACGAAGTGCCGTCAAATTTGAAACTCTCCTCTAACTTCATTAATGGCTACCGATTATCAAACAACTTCTCTCCAACATCAAATGCATCAAATCTATTCCAATCAACATTAGAGTTCTTTCAAATTCAATCAAAGCTTCTCTAATCTCCATTATATGCCATGGAAAAATGCTCTCACTTAGTTCGAGTGATCTCTACTCTCCGCTAATCCTCTCCAAACCCTAGATCTAACGCTAAACCGCTATGGAATCCATGAAGATCATCCAACTGCTAAAGTGATTGAAAATTCATACATCCACCATCACAAAGCAAGAAGACTCTCCAATTCCTTTGCCGATTCAAGCGTAATTTAGATCCTAAAAAGAGAGAAAAACAAGAAACGAATGATTTGGGAGTATTCATGTATGTTGTAAAACAAAATATCATAATGAGAAATGATTCAAAAGTGGATGTAGATCTATTTTAAATCGAACCACTATAAAAATCTTTGTTCTTTATTTTACGCTCTTTATTTTGTGATTACGTGGCTCTATTTTCTATTCTAACCATTCGGTGAAGCGCTTATAAAGAACCTTTGGTGTTGAAAACAAATTTTGGTTTTAACATAGTGCAATAAATTTATCTAAAAATCTTTTTAATCATTCTTGAACTAAACATACTAATATACATCATCACTTTTTATGTGACAACATTGAAAAAGAAATAATAAACCTAGAATTTGTTTCTTTAGAAAATTAAATAGCAGATATATTTACTAAACGTTACTCGAGAATATATTTATAAAACAAAGATGAGAACTAGGAGCAGTATCTTTTAATGATTTATAATTTTTTCACTTAAAAACAAATAATTTAACTTTTTGCATCAATTGGCACTTGAACCCTGGTAGCTTGATTACTAGACATATATCTTTACCAATTGACTATTTGAAGCTTCTTGATTACTTAGAAAGCTTTAATATACTTATATACCATATTTTTGAGACAATTAATTTAAGTCGCTAATTCTTAAAAATATATTTATGTATTTAATTACAGGTTCACATTCTAAGTTATCTCTAAATCACAAAATAAATTCTTGAAATTAAGAAATAAGCTATTATAAATAAATGCTGTATACTTACTTTTTATAAAACAAAGATAAACATCTATTATCAAAAAGAAAATGTTTTCGACCAATCATCTATCCTCAATAGATTTTACTCCACCACCTAAATTTTCACAATCATCACCTTCATCACCAACGTCGCAGAAGATTCAAACTCCAACCACATGACATGGTTCGGTCGATAAATGGTCAAATTATCAGACCGATTATACACCGCATAATAAATAGTTAAAAAACCTATGATTGTTTCTCCATCAATTAAAGAAAAGGTAGACGATATTCATTATTACCAATGTCAACAATTGGAGCTTCAAACAAAATCTATTTTGAGCAAAAATTCATAGCATGTCGTTTAGGCTTTCTCGAACAAACCGCTATAAAGGTTTGTGGATCCACCAAACCAGATGTGCACGAACCTTCTTCTCATCCTTCTTCATCACAGACTCCTTGTAATCAGAGTCCAAAATGACCTTCCTATTCACCAAATTCTTTGGATAAATACTATGATGATAATGTGGGAGCTAACAAGGGGAAAGGTAAAACTCCAAAAAAGTCTAATTGTAATGACCCAAAAATTTCGGCAATTTGAAAAAGAAATTAATTAAGGATTTCACGATAGACAATTAATTTTATATTTGGGTTTGAGATTAAAAATCAAATTTTTATTGGTTTGAATAAGAATTGAATTCGATATTAAATTTCAGAATGGCTAATCGAAAATCAAATATTTGTTTTATAAATTCGATTGACATTTGAATTAGATTTGAGACTCGAATGTAGAATTTAAATGGTTGAATTAAAAATACTAATAAACATTATTAACCTCAAATAAATAGGAGAATTTTATTTGTTGAAATATATGGAAAATCGGCTTGGATATGCATGTATTTGTGTGTATAAAAAAATTTGAAATTTACGTTTAAACATTTGAAATGAACGGAGTAGTTGGTGGGCAATTGGAATAAAATCGGTGAATTGATAACTAATTTAAAAATAAATTAATGTCACATACAAATGAAGTCGAATTGCAACCAGACAAATTTTATCGAATTCAACATTAAAACGAAGGGGTACATATAATTTTTGTGGTATTTGGAGACCGTGGTTACGGTACGGGTATTGAGCATTCAACGTCAGTTACAGTGTAGTTAAATATTTAATTAAACCGTATATAGCCTCCCTTAGTAAAACTCGAGCCGACCTACTTCTGACGCACTATAACCCTATTGAGTTTACGTTATTCTTATCCCCGCTCATCTGCTTCTTTGGTAAGCTTCTCTACACTTTAAAATCACGTCATTCTTTCCATTTTCCTTCAAGCAAAATCAATTCGTTCTCTTCGGTTTTATGGCCTCTTACTAAATCATTTTCTTCTTCTAACAACTATTAGTTTCACCCTTCTCCAAAATCATTTTTTTCACCCAAAATCGAAGATAATCCGCCCTCCTCTCCAAACCTGTAACGACCTACCATTTTGACCGCCTCCAATCGGTATTTAAACCAACTAAATACGTTCAAAACGACAGGTAGTTATTTTCGCTTATCAAGTTTAAACAGAGTAAACACAGATTCACAGACACACTATTTGCAGTAGAAGAAATTTTTATATAAATAATATCAGAGTTGTACAAAATATTTATACAGTGGAAGATTTATATGTACAGTACACGAATTTTTAAATAAAAGCATCACGGTTTTTGTCGAGGGCGCGCCATATGCGTCTTTATGTGCCACTCCACTTCGTTGCGAGCTGAAATTCTCTAAGCTGGGAATACTTAGGACCTGACCCGTGTGTTTCCATGCAAAATACACAAAACACCCGAGTCTGTATTAAACTTATTTCAATTCAGCACACTTCGATATACAAATAAATATAATTAGTTTAATCCCTATAATTATTAAATGGTTCGAGTATACCAATCCACGAAACTACCGAACTATATACTAAAGTGGTTAAACACTGATATGCGGCAAAATAAAGTGAGTGGCAGCGAAGGGTAACACAAGGCATAGCAATGATGTGTCCAAAATGCAACAAATATAATATACTAAAAATGCTAAGGATAGCTCACGCATGTATATGCGTGACTCAAAATCCATCTTGGAACATGAAGCAAAGCAGCAGGTTTTTTTACATATTAAAGTAACTATAAAAGTTTAGAAAGAATCATGATGAACGTAACAAGGCCAAAACAAAATAGAATGGAAGGGACTACATTCGAAAGCATGGGTCTTAGCAGCTTAATATAAGAATAGAAATAGATAACAAAATGCAGTAGACAATAGTGGCTGAAATGAACACCTACTGGAGATGCGCACAGAATAGATGCCTGTGTACCCATAAGTATATGTGTGGGAATAATAACCAGTCATACTTAAACATTAATATGCACCTATAATTTGGAGTCCACTTGAAATATCCTTGCTTTGGGTAGTAGAAACATCATGCAACAGTTAGTCTTACAAACCATCAACCCGCAAAAAATGGCTAAAATGCACAGTAAACAGGTTGTTCCATTATACCTTATTTCCATAAAATATGTATGTACTTATGTTTATGAATACATGCAGACTTCCACGTTTGTATGCAAGTAATCCATTCATAAGCATGAAAACAAAAAGGGGATTTGCAGGACTTCTCGATTTGTAACCTCTAAAAATATACACGGCTTCTTAGACACACAGCAAATGTAAACACAAACACTTGAACCTTTGCCTTAGGATCATACTCGACTAGGCTGTCTTTAAATCGGTGTGTGTGAGACTCCAAAACGAACGCATGTGAAAGAGGAATGCAGACCAAACCCAATGTAATTCGCTTCCTTGAAACTCGGTATTGCCTTAAACAATACATACCCAACCCTCAACAAACCCCAGAATTTACTAATCAATAAACAGTGGGTTCCTTCATGAAAAGGGCACACAAACAGCAAGGCAACGCAACAATTACAAGTGTATCGCGAAGTAGCCACTTAAAATAGGCTTAATCGTAAGAGAAACTTATGATTAGTTAGCGAAACGAGAACAGGAGCTGCTATTTTTTGGCAGCAACAAACGGATTCGGCTTCAAGGCAGCGGCTTCGGCGAATTGCGGTGGAGACGAATACCAACTGTAACGACCGACCTTTTTGACCGTCTTGAATCCGTAATTAAACTGACTCAAGACGCTCAAAATGGCGAATTTTTATTCTAGTTTACGGGTATAAACAGAATAATAACACAAAATCACATACACAGAAAAAACAATATCTAACAATAGGAATTTTATATACAAAAATTATCAGTGTTTTACAAATTATTTATACAGCTGAAGAACAAGTATAAGTTATGTACATGAATCTATAAAATAAAAGAATTAATTTTGCACTATAGGCAGGCTTGCACGCTGTAAATCTCAAGGGAAAAGGCACGCGGCGTCCATACAGAAGGAGATGGACAGATGGTTAATTTCACACCAAAAGAGAACACGTTGTCTAATTTCAGCATTCATCGTACGCATGGAAAAAAATTTGGTTTCATCTTCACCAACATTTAATTGAACGTTTTTCGGAGGTTAAGTTCAAATTTAATAATGCACACTTAACATTATATCGATACGTGCGTAGACCGTGCCTTGTGGTCCTGTCATTTGAAGAAACCTCTCGACTTGAGACTGAAATATTTTATGTCGTTTATCGTCAAATATTTGAAATTTCAAAATGATTTTCGGTTTAAAAAAAATTCCCATAGAAAGTATGATTCGATATAAAAATGTAGAATTTCGAATGGTTTGAAAATAAAAATCGGGATCTTAATTCGAAGAAACATATTCACTATCGATAAGAACGGTGTTGCAGATTTTAGAAGCTCCCGTTCGCAAATTGAAGACAACACACAAAGACGCATGCTCGCGCGCGCAAGCTTGACTAAAGTGTAAACTTTAATTCTTTTATTCTATAGATTCATGCATATAACTTATATTTGTTCTTCCGCTGTATAAATAATTTGTAAAACACTGATAATTTTTGTATATAAAGTTTCTTTTGTAAGATATTGTTTTTTCTGTGTGTGTGATTCTGTGTTATTATTCTGTTTAGACCTGTAAGCTAAAATAACGATTCGCCATTTTGAGCATCTTGAGTTGGTTTAATTGCGGATTCAAGATTGGTTGTTTTAATTGTGTGTGTACGATGGATGGTTATGTTCATTTATTTGTTTATGTCTGCATCGCACACGCTGTAGTTGTGTGATTGTATGGATAATCGAATTGAATCTCCTTGCTATGCAAATAATGATTTTCCGTTAAAATTAATAATTTGAATTCAAAAAATTTTGAAATTTATTTAAATTTGTTTGGAATTTTAAAATAATATTAATAAGATAATGTCAGTAAAGACAACAAATTGAGAGAAACAGGGTTTTAAATTTATAAGGAAATGGGATTTTTAATTTCGTACACCTATAATGGATTTTATGGAAGTAGTTGATTTCATAACAATTTTCGAACAAGTTAAGGAATTATTATTCAATTCAATTTAAAGTTAATATTCAGAAATTAAAGTGTTCTAAGTTAAGGAAAAATAATAATTTTCGTAAAGAACGAAGCAATTTCGAAGTATTTTGATAATTTATTTTAAAAGGAGTTTACTATGCAAGAAATTTAAATTTTAATTTAATTTCAAATTATTTGAAACAAAAAAAAAAACTCAACTTCTCTTCACCATTAAAAAGCAGCTCGCGTCCACCCCTTTTGTCTTCAGCCATTCGTCTGCTTCCCATTTCAAATGCGTGCTAGTACCCCGTTCTACCCTTCCTCCTTCTTAGACTTAGCCTTTGGTTTCCAGTCTAGAGTCCACTTCCGCGAACAACAATCTAAAATAAATTATTTCAAATGTAATTTAGTTTTGAATTAGAAATGTTTTGAGGCCTCCACTCTTCGAATCTGCGATCCACATACCGTAATTCATAAAGCAGAGATTGCTCAAAGGTACAAATGTTTCCTGGGAGATCCAGGCGTAACCATTGTGTATCTGCGGTCCAACTTGAGATAAAAGAGCTTAAGGTGGCAGTGATTACTGAACCTGGCTACGCTCTGTGAGTATCTCAGGTTTTCTGATTTCTTTTAGATGCCTTCTGTTGATTTGCTCATGACGAAATTTGCAGGGAAGCGACTTCCTATGGGTATGGATGCTACCCGGGGATCCAGGCATAACCATTGTGCATCTGCGATTCATGAGTAGTTTTAACAATTGACATCGGTTGGAACTTCCAATATCTATTTTAAGGAATTTAAGTATTTTCACTAGAAGTTGAAATAAGTATATATTTAGTACTTGGGAATTTTTACACATGCGTTGGTACCATGTATTGCTAAATTTCTTTAAGAACAGAGGTAGACTTGTTAGACTTCGAGTTATCAAGTATTTTCGAACTTTAAATAATAATCAATAATCAAAAATTTAATCACATATATAACTTCAATAAATAAATTAAAGTAGTAGGAAATCTGAAAGAAATATTTATTTGAGGATGTAGTTTCCAAAATTTTGAAATCGATTCCTAATATCTTAGAATTGATATTTCGGAAAATTTGTTTGAAATACGTTTATATAGATCAGAGTAGCGCAGCAAAGGATGAAGATATTTTCGAAATAAATTGTTTCAAGAGATTTCGACTATTCGATTTATGTAGCCTTTACAAATGAGATTTAATATTTAAACTAAATGGATAAAATTGTATATTTTGTAAATAATTCTGGAAATGAAATTTGAAAAGAGAAATTATATGACTATATGAATCTCTTGAAATATTATTTTTTGTGTAATTGTTGATATTTCGAAATGATTTGAAATTCATTTTCATAAAAAAAAAAAAAATCGATATGACTTAAAGATTGAAAGGGTTATTAAATGGAAAAATTCAACGACTTGAATCTTGAGATTTTGAATAAATTTGAAAAAAAAACAATAATACTATTTGAAAGTATTTGAAATTATGATTGCGAAATGTTTTAACTTCGGGATATGAAAATGAAATGATCCGTACTAAGATTCGAGTAACCCGTGACTAAAGAAAGGTATGACGTGGTTGGCAAACCCTTAATGATGGTCTGCTCTGGGGTCCGGAGAGACATCTTTATTCGAAATCGATACTTGCGTAGGCCGTGCTTAGTGGCCTTGTCATTAGGAGAAACCTCTTGACTTGAGACATAAATGTTTATGTCTCCTATCGTAAAATATTTGAAATTTTGAAATGATTTTGGTTTTGAAATCCCAAAGAAGAAAGTATGATTCGACATGAAAAAGAAATATAGGATTTCAAATGGTTTGGAAATAAACTGGGATGATAAGTCGATGAAATTATACCATGTTTTGATTTCGAAATTTTAAAATTCTGTTGTTATTTGGTTTTAACAACTTCTCCTTTTCGAGGACGAAAAGCCTTGGGGGGGAGGGGGTGGGGAGATTGTAACGGACCAAGATTTTCAACGTTTTAAAATCAAGAAATTTATTTGAATTTGGTATTTAAGAAATTTATACTGATTTATAATTTTGAAATTCTATTCTAATATTTTTAACTTGGTTTTGAATGAATTTTTATTTGAGTAAATTTAAAATTTTAATCCAAATGGTTTTAGTTAAAATTAAGCATTATTAGTATTTTATCTAGTTGTTTAATGTTTGTAAACTTTTATTTTATTTGATATATTATAAACTAATTCTTTTTATTTATTTTGAATTTTATTTATGTTGAAAATATAATAAGAATGGATCGACATGTAAATGATTTGCATGATAGTATATATTGATTGTAAGCGAATTTAATATGATGACAAGTATATGGAATAATGGTTTATAGAAATAGTAAAATGTGTGAAATTGGAACAAATGACAGTAATGAAGATGTTTAAAACAAAGTGAAATGGGTTTGTATTCAAGTGGAAACATTTGCTTTTGCATATAAATCTTGTTGCGTGTATGCCGAAGTTTACATATCATGCTTGCTTATGCTTCATAAGTTTTGTTATATATGTACATGATTCTCAATATTTGTTAAGTGTTTTAGTAGGAATCCATGGCGTGCGCTTCGTGTGAGAGCTCGCTTTCGCGCTACATGTTAAAAATTAGGCAAACATGCTTATAAACGCTAATATAAGGTATGTATCTCGGATTAAATAACGTATTTGGGTTTTTGTTTATTGTTTGCCCTGGTTCACGGATGCCTCATCGAATAGATGAGATGTATATTTTGTATTTTTGTTGTTTTTGCGTACGGGAATTTTTTTTCGATCGAACCGTGCAGGGAAGGTGCTGCTGGAATTTTCCGTAATATCCGAGTGAGAATTTTTTAGTTTTAAATTTCTATAACTTATTATTTATTTATTTTTCTACCAAGTTTTAATACTGAGTAAAAGTATTTTTAAAGTTATATATGTAGACATAAATTTATATGACATTTGAGGACGAAAAGCGCTGAGTGGGGGAGAATGTAACGAATCGGAAATTTCAACGTTTTAGAATAAGAAGTTAATTTCACATGTAATGTTTAAACGAATATTTATAATCTTTACTTAGAGCGTGAACATGAAATATTATTTTCATTGTAAGCATGTATAAGAATTCTAATGAATACTTGAGTTTGAATGTTGTTTGAAATATATAGCGTAAAACGATAAGTTACAATTACTATTTATTCTTTGGAATAAACGCGAAATATAGAAACTAAGCTAATTTAGAATTTGTTTAAAATAAACTAAAAATCGAATTATATATGTATTGTTTGAATAAGAGTAAATTTCGAAATACAAATTCACATTGGAACAAATTTGAATTTGGTTTAATATAAGCCTTGTATTGAATTTGTATAAAATACACTTATACGAGTTTATATACTAAGTATAATACAATAATATGCACATTAGAAAATTTATTAATAAAAAAAATATAAAATATACACTTGGAACAAATTAGGCTGAACTATATGCCACTTGTTCTTATTACCCTAAATGTTTACCACGTGAAAGCTTGTTTCAGAAAGAAAACTCCGCGTGTCCCCTTTTGACCGTTCCCTGTTAATTTTTCTTTCCACCGTTCTCCTTTATTTTCTTACCCATTTCATTCCTTGTTCATTTTTATTTTTATTTCTCAGCCGATAGTTTTCAAAATCCCTAGCTCCTAAAATCAAAGAAAAAAAAATATCCACCGTCTTCTCCAAATCATTGCTCCGCCTGCCCCTTTCTATCATTCGCGCCGACGCCAGCGGCAGCTGCCACTGAGACCTCCACCTTCTCCGCTGGTCGCCCTTCTCCTCACTTTTCATTTTCTTCTAGCCGAGTTTTCCCAATTCGAAAAAAACCCGCTTTTGATCACCGGAGGCAACAGTGCCACAACTTGAAGTCCGTCAGCCTCTGACCACCCTTCTTCCTTCACCGGTCGCTCCTCCATCGTACGAAGCCTGCAACCAGACCTCCACTTCCAGTGCTGGCACCAAGTCTGTTACCCAAGCCCTTTAGTCCATGCGCCAATTTAAGGTGAGTTATTTGCTCACGATTTACGTAGTTCAAGAATTTTAACTTCAATATAAAACTGAAGTGTTTACTGGTTGCATTTGTGGTCTATTGCCGGGATTATATGGGTTGGTTATGTAAATTGTGCCCTTGTTTGATAGCCATTGTCTCTAGTTTTGCATTCATATATTGCAGACCGACTTGATCTGGTTTAAAACATTTCAGATTTATTATTTTAGTTGTACTTAGTTCGGACACTACACTCTTTGGCACTTAGAGCATATCCAACAAAAGCATGGATATCAGAAAATTGGATATTGTGACGGCAAGGAATTTCGCTCGGTCCGAACCAGTCGCTAAACCGATCCAGACCGTTCGAAACGCCCTATCGTTGAGAACAAGACAAAACAGAACGCATACAGAAGAACATTTCATTGTATATTACAACAATGCATCAGATTACAAGAATATACAGAGTATAAATGAATATTACACAGAAATATCAGAGATTTAAATTACATTTAAATACATCGCAGCGGAAAATAATACAATACACAACTAGAAAGAGATATACGGATACAAAGCTCCCCCAGATATGCGGAAAATAATATAATCCATTTTAAATAATCAAAATTCGCTAAAATTGCCAAAATAAAAATTTTAAACTGGCCCAGATTTTACGGGTTGTTACAATCTCCCCCACTTAAAACTTTTCGTCCCCGAAAAGGAACAAAGTCGAAAGTGGTTTGATTAATAAGTTCTACGATCGATCAGGCTTCCATTCTCCAACTCTTTAGTTTCTGAGAATTTTCAAAATTTCAAAAATTTGGCTAACACCCTAAATTTTTGAAAAATTTCGCCATAACCTCCCCTGCACCGGGAGCATCGGGGAATTTCAAATAGCTTCCCCGGTCCTTCAGATCTCAAAAAGAAAAAGAAAAAGCCAAGCGGCTAGCCAATAGGCTCACAAAATCATCATCACCCAAACAAAACAGGAAATTATGTAGTAAACATGTACCTATTTGTCGGGCAAACAAATTTTATTCTCTGGCTCTAGCCTCCTTGCTATGACCTGTTCAATGATATATATGTATATGCTAGCAAATGCGACCAATTTCAATAAAATTCAATATTTGACTCAAATGAACCAAATGGTTCAAATTTTAATTATTCAAACAATAGCCAAACAATACAACCATCAATCTATTAGTTGATTAGTTTTTCAAATGCATAACTTTGATATATATACAGAAAATCATGTTTTTGATGCCAATTCACAACAATGTGTTCTAGCTATATATATAAGATTTGGTTCTCACACCAGTCTAATGGAAATATATAGATATCACACCTTCGAAACACGAATATAAATACTGATAATGCGGCCGCATTACCAAAATTATCTCCGGGCGACTAGAGTGTGATTCCATATCTATCCAATATATTAAAATTTCAAATACACGCGGATCAGACGTATACGCAAAATCTATATATACTGGATTGTCCACATCAATATAATTAAATAATCAAATACGAATAAGTGATTTAAATTTTCAAAACAAAAATTTGTTTTCATTTTAAAAATATACTCTTCACACTCGTTCTAGGATACTACTGATCCTATCTCTAACGAGTCATTCTAATTGGATATTACTAATCCAATATCTGATGAATTCTTTCGTAGGGTTCTAATGTGTCTTGTTCTCTGAGCTTTGTAAACCAAAGCTCTGATACCAACTGTGACGGCAAGGAATTTCGCTCGGTCTGAACCAGTCGCTAAACCGATCCAGACCGTTCGAAACGCCCTATCGTTGAGAACAAGACAAAACAGAACGCATACAGAAGAACATTTCATTGTATATTACAACAATGCATCAGATTACAAGAATATACAGAGTATAAATGAATATTACACAGAAATATCAGAGATTTAAATTACATTTAAATACATCGCAGCGGAAAATAATACAATACACAACTAGAAAGAGATATACGGATACAAAGCTTTCCGGATATCGTTCCAGCTGTAAACCAGGATCCTGTGAATATAAATCTGCAAAACCAAAACTACTAGCTGCCCGTGTCAAAATAGGGGCACCCAGAGTTTAGGTTAAAACAATAAACTCCAGGTCAGTCATGTGACTGGTGTGAGAACTAAAACAGTTAATCTTTATTTTTAAAGCTAGGTAAATCAAGGGACCACGCCGTATAACACGGAACGGGTTTCCTCCCAAGAATACCAGTGCATAAAACAAACAGCGCAATGCTAAATAAAGAAAAATGAAGCTGTTATAAGACCCAGGTCCTATCACACAATGCAACGCAAGCCGAGGGATAGGGTTTTCCCTTATAACAGCCAAAGAATGCTTGATACGTTTAAAACAGATCATTTGATACTATTATAAGTGCATAGTGCATAAAGCAACTTCAAATCATAAGTATCAATCATAGGCGACATGAGCGTCCCATGCCACTATGTCGCCATATATAGGTTTACAAATAAAACCGCAAAGTCACGTATTTGGAAATTGGATTTCCGTCTATGAACCGAGGCAAAAGATAGTCCTCAACCGATTCGAGACGCTCTAGTCCGTGTCTCAGGACCCAGACACAGGTGGGCCCTTGGATCGTCAGGGCCGGTCCACCGATGTGGATTAAAATGCCTGAACACTACGTTTCCCCACCCTATGGGGTGTAAGTCTGGTCCGTCAGCCGACCAGAATGCATCGGCCGAAACCGATATAACCGAGGCGCCTCGCAACAGCAACAACCACATAAGTCAAACTCGTCAGGGCGTGTAAAACCACTGACGCCACTTCTAACTAGAAAGAAACGCAAGTCCTCCCTGATGTCCTCTCCCGTTTTTGGTTCATACCGGGTGTGAAACTCGCGAAGTAAACGCTACACAAAGCTACGCCACAAAGGCCGTGCTTTGATCACCAACCACAAGACTTTGCTTTTCAACAGAAGCCTTGATCATTTGCATCTTAGCATGCCACACAGGCAAACCATCCTATGCAACCGATATCAGTCACACAGAATGAAATCCGATGTCAGACACACAGTCCATTTACAAGTCCGTTCTGGGTCTGAACGAAACCGGGAGCACCTAGTACCCCGCATATCCATCGATCTCCAAGTACGTCTGGACGATCACTAACTGTTTCCATCTTCTTGGGTGTACAGCCCAATCAAGATCATCAGTTATCACCCAAACGACGTGAAGACTTCCGGTCTTCGACCATCGTCTTCATCTTCGACTTATCGTCGTATCAGTTATTCAGAATGGGATAAACCCGGTCTTTCCGAATAACTCGCGTATATTTTAAATAAGTGTTACACAAACACAACATACGCCTCATTCCAATTCATTAGTCACTAATCGTAAATTAATCAAGAGAATAATTCCCCAAATATTAACCCCGAAGGCCGAAACCAACATCAGATCAATATCCAGAAAACCATTCTGCTTGGCTAACCGCCAGTTAGTTTCTAAATTTCACATTCAAATCTAATTAAAGATTTAACTATCGCCTGGAGCAAAACTGGTGATACTCCATTCTCGATCTTTTCAATCTAATTAAAGATTCATTAAAACTCCACTTAGTTTTAATCTGTGACTGGGTTAAAGAATCAGTGTCATTTAAAACACGGTTCACGATAAACCCAAAGTCACATCCCATTAATTATCGGGTTAAAGAACAAGTGTTATTTAAAACACTGTTCACGATAAACCCAAAAAAATCAATATCAATTCAATTCCAATTAAATATCATTTAATTGGTACACTTCATTAAATCTAAATAAAAAGATTTAATCTTTTCTCAACTGGGTTCAAGAACAGTGTTAGTGAAGACACCATTCACGACAAACCCAAATCACATTCATTAATTATCGGGTTAAAGAACAAGTGTTATTTAAAACACGGTTCACGATAAACCCAAAAATCAATATCAATTCAATTCCAATTAAATATCATTTAATTGGTACACTTCATTAAATCTAAATAAAAAGATTTAATCTTTTCTCAACTGGGTTCAAGAACAGTGTTAGTGAAGACACCATTCACGACAAACCCAAATCACATTCATTAATTATCGGGTTAAAGAACAAGTGTTATTTAAAACACTGTTCACGATAAACCAAAAAATCAATATCAATTCAATTCCAATTAAATATCATTTAATTGGTACACTTCATTAAATCTAAATAAAAAGATTTAATCTTTTCTCAACTGGGTTCAAGAACAGTGTTAGTGAAGACACCATTCACGACAAACCCAAATCACATTCATTAATTATCGGGTTAAAGAACAAGTGTTATTTAAAACACTGTTCACGATAAACCAAAAAATCAATATCAATTCAATTCCAATTAAATATCATTTAATTGGTACACTTCATTAAATCTAAATAAAAAGATTTAATCTTTTCTCAACTGGGTTCAAGAACAGTGTTAGTGAAGACACCATTCACGACAAACCCAAATCACATTCGATATTCAATACAAGGCTCTGAATAGAAAATATATCGGCTTATATTCAATATCGAATTCTACGACTAACAAATATCGTATTGGAAATAACGATACAAATATATATCTTTCAAATTTCCATAACAACACCTGTAATATCACGAATTCCAACATCGAAATATTCCGAAGACAATTTCGATTCAAATCCACTCCAATGCCATCATTGGAAATTTTGGTTATTTTCAAAACCATTTCAAATTCAATTTATTTATTTAAAAATAAATAGAATTATAATTCTAGTTCAAACTAGTTCATTTCGATAAAAATCTATTTTTATCTTTTCAAATATGGAGTTTTTCATCCCAAATCTTCACAAATCATTTCTTATGATTTTACACAAATTATTACTATTTTTAATAATTTTATCAAGGCCCGTACAGCCGATTTCCAACAATGGCCCTCGAACTGCACTTACAGCGACCTTTTTCAAATTTGATTTGGACATAATTCCAAATCCAACCGTTAGATTTCAAATTTCTAACATTCATTAGAAAGCTCTTTTCGATACGAACCCAACGGTTCCGGTTTTAGGAGAATCCGACGGTCGGATCTCCCGTAATGTCCGTTTGAAATAAATGGTCGAAATTCGCGAACTGCCGCGGCGCGGCGCGTTCTATTCAGGCCATTATATTATATATATATATATATATATAATATATATTTCGTCGATTTCTATTTAAAACGAATTTTATAAATCGTTTTAATTTCATTTCAAAAGCAATTTCAACTTTCTTTTCAATTCAAATCAAAATTGAATTCTTCTTTATAAATTCGTTTTAAAATTCATTTCTATTCAATTCAAATTTCAATTCAATTTGAATTCATTTCAATTCACTTTCGATTCAATTTGAATTCGTTTTCAATTCAATTCATTTCGAAATCGTTTTCAATTCATTTCATTTCGAAATCGTTTTCAATTCAATTTATTTCGAAATCACTTCAATTCAATTTATTTCGAAATCACTTTTAAAATCGATATAAATATCGTTCACGTCAAAATGGCGTCAATCTAATCAACACGGCTTCATATATTCCTTTATTTTCAAATATTCTATTTCAAATATTTCTTTTTCAAATATTTCTTTTTCAAAACTGGAATGAGGCCCAATCAATTACCATATAAAATTAATTATATGGATTTTCATACAACACATGTATATAATAGCATTGAAAATAATCAACCATCAACCAAAGTGCACTACACTGTATAAGCATCAAATATAGATATTCAACGCTCATAACAGCCTGTCAATCAATCGATCGACATATTTAATCAATCGGGATGAGTGAAATTCATATTTCATCCCAACACCCGTGTGGGGTTTCAAACAATCAAACACAGATTTTAGTTGTGCAGTTGGGCGATGTGTAAAATTTATCGTCCCAATCAATGTCCTTCAAATAAGTGTACATAAACAAACCATCTGGTTTGTAAATGAATATTTATTTATTCACTCCACTATTTTCATATTCACGTTAAAAATTATATTTTTAACGATAAAACATTTTATTTCAACCTATGAATTTCTATTCAATTCATTTATTCAATAAAATGATATTTTTATTTTTCTAACATATTTTAGAAAATTTCGGCGGCATAACGGCACGATACTAGAAACGGGACGAGGCCTAGCCTTATCCCCGGACTAGTGAAGGCCCACGCCATTCACATATCAATTTTAATCAATTTCCAATTCAACCAATCAATCAAATCCAAATCAAATAATCTAACCAACTACACAACCAAACAAACGAGTCCATGGTATGTGGACGGGTGTCGGGTGCTTCTAATAAGCACCGTCTGCATCCTAGTATATATATATAACTAGAAAAATAGAATTTGAGTGAGAAGTTCTCACCTATAGCTATCCTAGCTCCACGGCACTTCATTGATAGAAATCTTCATTGCTATCGCATCTTCGTCACCTTCGTTGCCCGTATCCTCTACATATGTAAAAATCGAATTTTGACTTCGCTATTCAATATATAAAAATCGAATTTTTATTTCAAAGTTCAATATATAAAAATCGAATTTTTATTTCAAAGTTCAATATATAAAAATCGAATTTTTATTTCAAAGTTCAATATATAAAAATCGAATTTTTATTTCAAAGTTCAATATATAAAAATCGAATTTTTATTTCAAAGTTCAATATATAAAAATCGAATTTTTATTTCAAAGTTCAATATATAAAAATCGAATTTTTATTTCAACTTCATATATAAAAAAAATCCGACCTTTTATATAGATAAAAATCCTTATCTTCCATCTTAATAAAAATTCGTCTTTTCCATTTCAAAGAGCCAATCTTTTCTTTTACTTTTTAAAGTTTAAATCTTTTACTTTTCAAAATTCAAATCTTTTAAAACCTTTCTTAAAATCAGTTTTTTTTTCTTCTTTCCAAAATTCAGTTTTTGAAATTATGAAAAATCAGTTTTTAACATTATAAAAAAAAATCAGTTTTTCTACATATAAAAAATCAGTTTTTCTACATATAAAAAATCAGTTTTTGAACATATAAAAAATCAGTTTTTCTACATATAAAAAATCAGTTTTTGAACATATAAAAAATCAGTTTTTTTTTTTTTTATTTACCTTAAACCCTAATTAAAATATAAAACAAAAATAAAATATTAATAATAAAACTTACAGCGACCTAGGTTGGAGGAGGGGGGGTTACGGCGGCTTCCTCAAGCCAGGGGGGGTCGGAATCGAAGCCGCGGAGGTGGGTGGAGGGTCTGGCGGTGGGCGTCGTTCAAATAGAAGAGAAGGGGGGGATTCGCGAGCAGGGGGTGCGTGGGAGGAGCAGCTCGAGGTGGGGAAGAAGGAGGAGAGGGGCGGAGAGGCTCTGGCGGCGGTCGGAGCTCAGGCGATGGGGGGGGGGGGGGTCGGCGTTCGATTCGAACGATTCTTTTTTTTTTTTTTTCTGTATCAATGAATTCGGGGGGGGGGGGGCAAAGGTTATAGGAAAGAGAATTTTTTTTTTTATTTTTATTTACTTATTTATTTATTCAAAAAGGTTGACTTTTACATATGATCCCAAAACGAGGCCCACCGCCTGTCGTCCATAACGTTCTACCCCCATTCCGAACACAATGGGACATGTATCGTCAGCTGATTCGACTGTTACAATCAGTTTCCTTTTGAATTTACATTTAAATCACTATATTGAATTTTAAACGCACATTTCAAATTACCGGGGTCACATACTAACTAGAAAAATTCTAGAAAAATATTTTCTAGCTTCGTATCAACGATACGGTCCTAACAAAACTAGTTTCGTCGAATTCTGAGACCGTTGGAAAAATGGCCAATTTCCAGTCGATTAAAATCAACTGAAACTGGTTAAACGCGTTTTCTTTCGCCACGCTCACATATTGATTCGAAAAATTATGAAATTTGGAATCTAGCAATAACTTAACATCACGGACCCAACAAAACTGGTTTCGTCGAAATCCGAGGTCGTTTGCAAAATGTCCATTTTTAAGGGCCTGAATTCTATAGCGACTATTCAGAATTTTCAACTGGACATATCTTTTGATTCCCGCTATGAAATCTTGATTTTTCGGATTCGATAGAAAGATATTATCAATTAGATCCTATCATTTTTGGTTTCACTAAAATCCGGATTGTTTTGCACCCGGTACGTTCAATTGAAGTTTAAAATCAAATTATCGAACTACCGCGCCATTTTCAATTCTATTTATAATTATATATAAATATTTATATTCTAACGACGACGCGTATAAATATATACGTTCGAATTATATTCAAAATAAATTTCTCGTTGATATTATTTAAAATAATCCATTTTAAATAATCAAAATTCGCTAAAATTGCCAAAATAAAAATTTTAAACTGGCCCAGATTTTACGGGTTGTTACAATCTCCCCCACTTAAAACTTTTCGTCCCCGAAAAGGAACAAAGTCGAAAGTGGTTTGATTAATAAGTTCTACGATCGATCAGGCTTCCATTCTCCAACTCTTTAGTTTCTGAGAATTTTCAAAATTTCAAAAATTTGGCTAACACCCTAAATTTTTGAAAAATTTCGCCATAACCTCCCCTGCACCGGGAGCATCGGGGAATTTCAAATAGCTTCCCCGGTCCTTCAGATCTCAAAAAGAAAAAGAAAAAGCCAAGCGGCTAGCCAATAGGCTCACAAAATCATCATCACCCAAACAAAACAGGAAATTATGTAGTAAACATGTACCTATTTGTCGGGCAAACAAATTTTATTCTCTGGCTCTAGCCTCCTTGCTATGACCTGTTCAATGATATATATGTATATGCTAGCAAATGCGACCAATTTCAATAAAATTCAATATTTGACTCAAATGAACCAAATGGTTCAAATTTTAATTATTCAAACAATAGCCAAACAATACAACCATCAATCTATTAGTTGATTAGTTTTTCAAATGCATAACTTTGATATATATACAGAAAATCATGTTTTTGATGCCAATTCACAACAATGTGTTCTAGCTATATATATAAGATTTGGTTCTCACACCAGTCTAATGGAAATATATAGATATCACACCTTCGAAACACGAATATAAATACTGATAATGCGGCCGCATTACCAAAATTATCTCCGGGCGACTAGAGTGTGATTCCATATCTATCCAATATATTAAAATTTCAAATACACGCGGATCAGACGTATACGCAAAATCTATATATACTGGATTGTCCACATCAATATAATTAAATAATCAAATACGAATAAGTGATTTAAATTTTCAAAACAAAAATTTGTTTTCATTTTAAAAATATACTCTTCACACTCGTTCTAGGATACTACTGATCCTATCTCTAACGAGTCATTCTAATTGGATATTACTAATCCAATATCTGATGAATTCTTTCGTAGGGTTCTAATGTGTCTTGTTCTCTGAGCTTTGTAAACCAAAGCTCTGATACCAACTGTGACGGCAAGGAATTTCGCTCGGTCTGAACCAGTCGCTAAACCGATCCAGACCGTTCGAAACGCCCTATCGTTGAGAACAAGACAAAACAGAACGCATACAGAAGAACATTTCATTGTATATTACAACAATGCATCAGATTACAAGAATATACAGAGTATAAATGAATATTACACAGAAATATCAGAGATTTAAATTACATTTAAATACATCGCAGCGGAAAATAATACAATACACAACTAGAAAGAGATATACGGATACAAAGCTTTCCGGATATCGTTCCAGCTGTAAACCAGGATCCTGTGAATATAAATCTGCAAAACCAAAACTACTAGCTGCCCGTGTCAAAATAGGGGCACCCAGAGTTTAGGTTAAAACAATAAACTCCAGGTCAGTCATGTGACTGGTGTGAGAACTAAAACAGTTAATCTTTATTTTTAAAGCTAGGTAAATCAAGGGACCACGCCGTATAACACGGAACGGGTTTCCTCCCAAGAATACCAGTGCATAAAACAAACAGCGCAATGCTAAATAAAGAAAAATGAAGCTGTTATAAGACCCAGGTCCTATCACACAATGCAACGCAAGCCGAGGGATAGGGTTTTCCCTTATAACAGCCAAAGAATGCTTGATACGTTTAAAACAGATCATTTGATACTATTATAAGTGCATAGTGCATAAAGCAACTTCAAATCATAAGTATCAATCATAGGCGACATGAGCGTCCCATGCCACTATGTCGCCATATATAGGTTTACAAATAAAACCGCAAAGTCACGTATTTGGAAATTGGATTTCCGTCTATGAACCGAGGCAAAAGATAGTCCTCAACCGATTCGAGACGCTCTAGTCCGTGTCTCAGGACCCAGACACAGGTGGGCCCTTGGATCGTCAGGGCCGGTCCACCGATGTGGATTAAAATGCCTGAACACTACGTTTCCCCACCCTATGGGGTGTAAGTCTGGTCCGTCAGCCGACCAGAATGCATCGGCCGAAACCGATATAACCGAGGCGCCTCGCAACAGCAACAACCACATAAGTCAAACTCGTCAGGGCGTGTAAAACCACTGACGCCACTTCTAACTAGAAAGAAACGCAAGTCCTCCCTGATGTCCTCTCCCGTTTTTGGTTCATACCGGGTGTGAAACTCGCGAAGTAAACGTTACACAAAGCTACGCCACAAAGGCCGTGCTTTGATCACCAACCACAAGACTTTGCTTTTCAACAGAAGCCTTGATCATTTGCATCTTAGC
Organism: Allium sativum; assembly: GCA_030737875.1. Classification (NCBI taxonomy): domain Eukaryota; kingdom Viridiplantae; phylum Streptophyta; class Magnoliopsida; order Asparagales; family Amaryllidaceae; genus Allium; species Allium sativum. Next base: position 531,391,441 of record CM060923.1, on the reverse strand, counting down.
ATGCCACACAGGCAAACCATCCTATGCAACCGATATCAGTCACACAGAATGAAATCCGATGTCAGACACACAGTCCATTTACAAGTCCGTTCTGGGTCTGAACGAAACCGGGAGCACCTAGTACCCCGCATATCCATCGATCTCCAAGTACGTCTGGACGATCACTAACTGTTTCCATCTTCTTGGGTGTACAGCCCAATCAAGATCATCAGTTATCACCCAAACGACGTGAAGACTTCCGGTCTTCGACCATCGTCTTCATCTTCGACTTATCGTCGTATCAGTTATTCAGAATGGGATAAACCCGGTCTTTCCGAATAACTCGCGTATATTTTAAATAAGTGTTACACAAACACAACATACGCCTCATTCCAATTCATTAGTCACTAATCGTAAATTAATCAAGAGAATAATTCCCCAAATATTAACCCCGAAGGCCGAAACCAACATCAGATCAATATCCAGAAAACCATTCTGCTTGGCTAACCGCCAGTTAGTTTCTAAATTTCACATTCAAATCTAATTAAAGATTTAACTATCGCCTGGAGCAAAACTGGTGATACTCCATTCTCGATCTTTTCAATCTAATTAAAGATTCATTAAAACTCCACTTAGTTTTAATCTGTGACTGGGTTAAAGAATCAGTGTCATTTAAAACACGGTTCACGATAAACCCAAAGTCACATCCCATTAATTATCGGGTTAAAGAACAAGTGTTATTTAAAACACTGTTCACGATAAACCCAAAAAAATCAATATCAATTCAATTCCAATTAAATATCATTTAATTGGTACACTTCATTAAATCTAAATAAAAAGATTTAATCTTTTCTCAACTGGGTTCAAGAACAGTGTTAGTGAAGACACCATTCACGACAAACCCAAATCACATTCATTAATTATCGGGTTAAAGAACAAGTGTTATTTAAAACACGGTTCACGATAAACCCAAAAATCAATATCAATTCAATTCCAATTAAATATCATTTAATTGGTACACTTCATTAAATCTAAATAAAAAGATTTAATCTTTTCTCAACTGGGTTCAAGAACAGTGTTAGTGAAGACACCATTCACGACAAACCCAAATCACATTCATTAATTATCGGGTTAAAGAACAAGTGTTATTTAAAACACTGTTCACGATAAACCAAAAAATCAATATCAATTCAATTCCAATTAAATATCATTTAATTGGTACACTTCATTAAATCTAAATAAAAAGATTTAATCTTTTCTCAACTGGGTTCAAGAACAGTGTTAGTGAAGACACCATTCACGACAAACCCAAATCACATTCATTAATTATCGGGTTAAAGAACAAGTGTTATTTAAAACACTGTTCACGATAAACCAAAAAATCAATATCAATTCAATTCCAATTAAATATCATTTAATTGGTACACTTCATTAAATCTAAATAAAAAGATTTAATCTTTTCTCAACTGGGTTCAAGAACAGTGTTAGTGAAGACACCATTCACGACAAACCCAAATCACATTCGATATTCAATACAAGGCTCTGAATAGAAAATATATCGGCTTATATTCAATATCGAATTCTACGACTAACAAATATCGTATTGGAAATAACGATACAAATATATATCTTTCAAATTTCCATAACAACACCTGTAATATCACGAATTCCAACATCGAAATATTCCGAAGACAATTTCGATTCAAATCCACTCCAATGCCATCATTGGAAATTTTGGTTATTTTCAAAACCATTTCAAATTCAATTTATTTATTTAAAAATAAATAGAATTATAATTCTAGTTCAAACTAGTTCATTTCGATAAAAATCTATTTTTATCTTTTCAAATATGGAGTTTTTCATCCCAAATCTTCACAAATCATTTCTTATGATTTTACACAAATTATTACTATTTTTAATAATTTTATCAAGGCCCGTACAGCCGATTTCCAACAATGGCCCTCGAACTGCACTTACAGCGACCTTTTTCAAATTTGATTTGGACATAATTCCAAATCCAACCGTTAGATTTCAAATTTCTAACATTCATTAGAAAGCTCTTTTCGATACGAACCCAACGGTTCCGGTTTTAGGAGAATCCGACGGTCGGATCTCCCGTAATGTCCGTTTGAAATAAATGGTCGAAATTCGCGAACTGCCGCGGCGCGGCGCGTTCTATTCAGGCCATTATATTATATATATATATATATATATAATATATATTTCGTCGATTTCTATTTAAAACGAATTTTATAAATCGTTTTAATTTCATTTCAAAAGCAATTTCAACTTTCTTTTCAATTCAAATCAAAATTGAATTCTTCTTTATAAATTCGTTTTAAAATTCATTTCTATTCAATTCAAATTTCAATTCAATTTGAATTCATTTCAATTCACTTTCGATTCAATTTGAATTCGTTTTCAATTCAATTCATTTCGAAATCGTTTTCAATTCATTTCATTTCGAAATCGTTTTCAATTCAATTTATTTCGAAATCACTTCAATTCAATTTATTTCGAAATCACTTTTAAAATCGATATAAATATCGTTCACGTCAAAATGGCGTCAATCTAATCAACACGCCTTCATATATTCCTTTATTTTCAAATATTCTATTTCAAATATTTCTTTTTCAAATATTTCTTTTTCAAAACTGGAATGAGGCCCAATCAATTACCATATAAAATTAATTATATGGATTTTCATACAACACATGTATATAATAGCATTGAAAATAATCAACCATCAACCAAAGTGCACTACACTGTATAAGCATCAAATATAGATATTCAACGCTCATAACAGCCTGTCAATCAATCGATCGACATATTTAATCAATCGGGATGAGTGAAATTCATATTTCATCCCAACACCCGTGTGGGGTTTCAAACAATCAAACACAGATTTTAGTTGTGCAGTTGGGCGATGTGTAAAATTTATCGTCCCAATCAATGTCCTTCAAATAAGTGTACATAAACAAACCATCTGGTTTGTAAATGAATATTTATTTATTCACTCCACTATTTTCATATTCACGTTAAAAATTATATTTTTAACGATAAAACATTTTATTTCAACCTATGAATTTCTATTCAATTCATTTATTCAATAAAATGATATTTTTATTTTTCTAACATATTTTAGAAAATTTCGGCGGCATAACGGCACGATACTAGAAACGGGACGAGGCCTAGCCTTATCCCCGGACTAGTGAAGGCCCACGCCATTCACATATCAATTTTAATCAATTTCCAATTCAACCAATCAATCAAATCCAAATCAAATAATCTAACCAACTACACAACCAAACAAACGAGTCCATGGTATGTGGACGGGTGTCGGGTGCTTCTAATAAGCACCGTCTGCATCCTAGTATATATATATAACTAGAAAAATAGAATTTGAGTGAGAAGTTCTCACCTATAGCTATCCTAGCTCCACGGCACTTCATTGATAGAAATCTTCATTGCTATCGCATCTTCGTCACCTTCGTTGCCCGTATCCTCTACATATGTAAAAATCGAATTTTGACTTCGCTATTCAATATATAAAAATCGAATTTTTATTTCAAAGTTCAATATATAAAAATCGAATTTTTATTTCAAAGTTCAATATATAAAAATCGAATTTTTATTTCAAAGTTCAATATATAAAAATCGAATTTTTATTTCAAAGTTCAATATATAAAAATCGAATTTTTATTTCAAAGTTCAATATATAAAAATCGAATTTTTATTTCAAAGTTCAATATATAAAAATCGAATTTTTATTTCAAAGTTCAATATATAAAAATCGAATTTTTATTTCAACTTCATATATAAAAAAAATCCGACCTTTTATATAGATAAAAATCCTTATCTTCCATCTTAATAAAAATTCGTCTTTTCCATTTCAAAGAGCCAATCTTTTCTTTTACTTTTTAAAGTTTAAATCTTTTACTTTTCAAAATTCAAATCTTTTAAAACCTTTCTTAAAATCAGTTTTTTTTTTCTTCTTTCCAAAATTCAGTTTTTGAAATTATGAAAAATCAGTTTTTAACATTATAAAAAAAAAATCAGTTTTTCTACATATAAAAAATCAGTTTTTCTACATATAAAAAATCAGTTTTTGAACATATAAAAAATCAGTTTTTCTACATATAAAAAATCAGTTTTTGAACATATAAAAAATCAGTTTTTTTTTTTATTTACCTTAAACCCTAATTAAAATATAAAACAAAAATAAAATATTAATAATAAAACTTACAGCGACCTAGGTTGGAGGAGGGGGGGTTACGGCGGCTTCCTCAAGCCAGGGGGGGTCGGAATCGAAGCCGCGGAGGTGGGTGGAGGGTCTGGCGGTGGGCGTCGTTCAAATAGAAGAGAAGGGGGGGGGGGATTCGCGAGCAGGGGGTGCGTGGGAGGAGCAGCTCGAGGTGGGGAAGAAGGAGGAGAGGGGCGGAGAGGCTCTGGCGGCGGTCGGAGCTCAGGCGATGGGGGGGGGGGGGGGGTCGGCGTTCGATTCGAACGATTCTTTTTTTTTTTTTTTTCTGTATCAATGAATTCGGGGGGGGGGGCCAAAGGTTATAGGAAAGAGAATTTTTTTTTTTATTTTTATTTACTTATTTATTTATTCAAAAAGGTTGACTTTTACATATGATCCCAAAACGAGGCCCACCGCCTGTCGTCCATAACGTTCTACCCCCATTCCGAACACAATGGGACATGTATCGTCAGCTGATTCGACTGTTACAATCAGTTTCCTTTTGAATTTACATTTAAATCACTATATTGAATTTTAAACGCACATTTCAAATTACCGGGGTCACATACTAACTAGAAAAATTCTAGAAAAATATTTTCTAGCTTCGTATCAACGATACGGTCCTAACAAAACTAGTTTCGTCGAATTCTGAGACCGTTGGAAAAATGGCCAATTTCCAGTCGATTAAAATCAACTGAAACTGGTTAAACGCGTTTTCTTTCGCCACGCTCACATATTGATTCGAAAAATTATGAAATTTGGAATCTAGCAATAACTTAACATCACGGACCCAACAAAACTGGTTTCGTCGAAATCCGAGGTCGTTTGCAAAATGTCCATTTTTAAGGGCCTGAATTCTATAGCGACTATTCAGAATTTTCAACTGGACATATCTTTTGATTCCCGCTATGAAATCTTGATTTTTCGGATTCGATAGAAAGATATTATCAATTAGATCCTATCATTTTTGGTTTCACTAAAATCCGGATTGTTTTGCACCCGGTACGTTCAATTGAAGTTTAAAATCAAATTATCGAACTACCGCGCCATTTTCAATTCTATTTATAATTATATATAAATATTTATATTCTAACGACGACGCGTATAAATATATACGTTCGAATTATATTCAAAATAAATTTCTCGTTGATATTATTTAAAATAATCCATTTTAAATAATCAAAATTCGCTAAAATTGCCAAAATAAAAATTTTAAACTGGCCCAGATTTTACGGGTTGTTACAGATATGTACACCCAAAATGGCCTCCAACAGGGTACGGATTCTTCCCATCATTTGGATTTCGGGCGGAATAGTTCCGGAATGTGTAAACCAGTGACGCGGTTGTTGAACACGCGCCTGGAAATGCGCGTTTGTTTAACAAGCGCGTGGATTTACACGCTTGTTAAACAAACGCCTATTTCCAGGCGCATGTTCAACAGACGCATGGATTTAAAGATTAAATTTTGTGCTAATTATGTTACTTCCGCCGAAATTGAGACACATGATTAAACAAAAACGTTCAACAATTATACAAAAGCTTAAGACACATGATTTCACTAAACATTTAGCGGATACATAGTTTCAGATATTGATTAAAGGATACAAAGTACAGTAATAGAACTACAAAAGCAACGAAAACACAACAACTAAGGGTAAACATTTTTACTGACTTCCAACAAAGTTCCATAAATGATCTGTTAAATCTTTCTAGAGTCTTCGATGAATGTGAGCGTTACAGTATGCCATTTGGCTTTCGACGTGAAACTCAAGCTCTAGTTCGCTTTCAATCATATTTTCACGTCAAATCTCAGGTGGTGGAGCAGTGCAGTCATAATTGAAATCATCCTCCATGTCTCTTTCATCCTCTATAATCATGTTATGCAATATAACACAAGTATACATTATCCTAGTCATTTTAATTGGAGACCAAAGTCTGCATGGGTTACTAACTATGGAAAATCTGGATTGTAAAACGCCAAATGCTCTTTCTACATCCTTTCTTTGTCCTTCTTCCATTGCTGCAAACCTTGCTTATTTATTGTTTTGTGGGTTCGGTATTGTCTTGACAATAGTACTCCATTGCGGGTATATACCATCGCCTAGATAATATCCATGGTCATACTCGTGACCCTCTAAAGTAAAATTATGTGAAGCTGATTTACCGTTCGCCAAATTTTTAAACAACGTTGAGCGTTCAACTATGTTCAAATCATTGTTCAAACCTGGCATTCTGAAAAAAGCATGACATATCCACAAGTCGTACGACGCTACAGCTTCAAGTATAATAGTTGACGCATGAGACTTACCCTGATAAGCTCCAGCATATGATTTCAGACAATTCTTCCACTCCCAATGCATGCAGTCCAAAGATCCTAACATCCCTGGCTATCCTTTGCTACTGTGCATATCCATTAACATTGCAATGTCAGCTTCGTTTGGTCTATGCAAGTATTAATTACCGTAAACGTCTACTATTGCTTGGCAGAAATGGTCTAAGCATACTAGTACTGTGATTTCTGCCATTTTCAAATATTTGTCTTGAGCGTCAGCATGACCTCCATATGCTATCATATGCAGTGCAACTGTCATCTTTTGAATTCCGGTGAGCCCCATTGTCATAGACGCATTGCGTTTGCAGATAAAGTAGGAATCGTGTTGTTTAATGCATTCTAGGATTCGAAGAAACAAAGGACGCCTCATTCAGAATCTCCTTCTAAACTCCGTATCTATATACCTCGGATTTGAAACAAAATAATCTTCCATTAGTCTCTCGTTGTGCAATATATGATGTCGATTTTTATATCGACGGCCTATAACAGAACCTCCATGTTTTTTGCTAGATTCACCATCTCCTAATGCAGCTATAAGCTGTCTTTGTCAATGAAAATGATCATTCACCATAACATCAAAGTCTTCATCACTATCATCGAATAACAAACACTCTTCGGTGGACATTGTGGTCTTTTTGAGTTTTTGAGTGTATGTACTAAAAATAGTGGACTGTGTCTGAGTAGTGAATGCTACAAATTTTCCTCCTTATATAACATAGTTTTTCTACATTTAGGTCTTCATTGGATACCAAAATTTGATATGCATTGGTTACCGCAGTATGCTTGTCATAAAGTAAGTCATGCATTGGTTACCGCAGTATGCTTGTCATAAAGAAAGTCATGCATTGGTTACCGGAGTATGCTTGTCATAAAGCAAGTCATGCATTGGTTACCGGAGTATGCTTGTCATAAAGCAAGTCGTTCATCTTTAAGGTGATATGACAAGTCTATCGAGGACGACCCAAACAGGACAAAGGACTATAACGTATATCGAGGACGACCCAAACAGGACAAAGGACTAAGGACTATAACGCATATCGAGGACGACCCAAATAGGACAAAGGACTATAACGTATATCGAGGACGACCCAAACAGGACTAAGGACTATAACGTATATCGAGGACGACCCAAATAGGACAAAGTACTAAGTAAAGGACTAAGGACAATAATGTATATCGAGGACGACTCAAACAGGACAAAGGACTATGAACTGCACTATAATTTGAAAACTCTCGAAAAAGAGTGACATGACTCCACTCTGCCATAAACATAAATGCATTATGGGAAATATGCAAAACTTGACCAGTCTATAATAACACCAATATATAATTGAGTTCGAAGATGTATTTATATGGCACAGTTTTATGCTCTGTAAACTCATAATTAAATTACCACGCATTCACAATTTGAGCTATGAACAACTGGGAAAACGACGATGAGGCTTACATTAATCAACGACCTAGAAAACAAATTGTACTTGAAGGGAAGGTTTCCGAGCCGCTATGTACGATTGGATCCAACCCTCTCTGCCGTTGTGGACAAGAATCGGTCATGGTTGTTGCCAATACTGAGAAAAATGTCGGTCGTCGATTTTTCGCTTGTGAAGCCTACAAGGACCACAAGGTTTTTCCTACTGAAATTGATTGTTGTAACTTTAAGCAGTGGATTGACCCTCCCATGTGCGAACGTGGCCGTCAGTATGCACTGGAAGTGCAAGCCAAAATAAGATGCTTGAACAAGATTGTTGCTGATAAACCTAGAGCTGGACCTTTCCCAAGGCCGTGGTAGATGTATTTGGTTAGTAGATGTTTAATTGTTATTGTAGTTTATATGATTGTGGTTTGGTCATAAGCTTTTAAATTGTTGTTGTTGTTCGTATGGTTGTTGTTGTAGTTTGTATTATTGTTGTTGTTGTAAGCTTCTAAGCTTCATTGTTGTTGTTCAATCTGGTCTTTATTGGTACCGCATTTTGTCATTCATATCCATTCAAATGTTTGAAATAAAGCTGCAGTGGCTGTAAAACTAACATAAAGCAACATTTATTTTAAGATACAAAAGCTTGCGATACAACAATAAACTTAAGGATACAACTATAACACCAATAGATCCAACAATAAGCATAAAGATACAAAAGCTTGTAAAGATACAACAGCTTACGATAGTAGATTCATTACGCAAACACATTAATTGTTACACTCATTCTAAAGGGATTCTAAAGAGCATCGAAGTCGCCTATTCTCTTTTTCTAACTCGTTGGCGTAAGAAATAGCCCTTGGACAAAAACAATTGTCTATCCACTCAAAATAATTGCATCCGTTAGGCCATAGCGAGCATAACTGGATCATACGACCAATATTCTCTCCGTCAGCCCGGACTACCACCTCTACCGCTTAACCACAGTAGCAACAAATGGGATAGGAGTCAACTTCCTGCCCGTTAGTAGGCTGGTTAACTGATGCTCGTCGTACCTCTCGATGAACTACAGCTGGAACATTTGGTGGACGAGGCACTGTAGCCGCTCGAAAGTGTTCTTCATTTATAGTTTGGTCTACTTGATGACCTACATTTGGAACATGAGCAATTGGCGGACGAATCGTCAAGCGGGCCAGCTCTTGATGATCGATGCAGTCACGACGCAGGTCGTCGTAGTGCCACTCTTGGTATTTGGTATTCCAATCAATATCTGTTCTTGGACTTAAAGGCGGACGCTCAGGAAAGTTTTGATCATAGTTTGAATCCATTGACGAAGGCCATGACTATGAAGACATTTTATAATTTTATTGAAAATTTTGGTTCCAGCTAAGTTAAAAGTAGTAACCGTGTATATTTATACGTTCAATTTGTGGAGTAAACATACATATGATGCAACAAGATAGGACACTGATACCACTGTATGGAATACTGTATCTAAGTCCCCTTGTTTCTGGCTTTGCATTATTAAAGCAGTGGTCAAGTCATCTTTAATCAATAAGAGTTGTCAAGTCATGTAGTAACATCAACTGCCAAGGACAGAGAGTTGTCTTGTCATATGTTTGTATCCTACTGCTCAATTAATGATGACAGAGCTTTACCAAAAAGCAACCCCCCCCTGTTTAAATAGTTTACACTTCGTCACCCCAACCATACCCACAAAATTGTGTGTTCTACATAAACCAAAACGATAAGGTGAGAAACTAGTAATCTTTTTCCTTCTACGTGTTTACGTATTTCTTTGTGTACATAATATGTTTCTTGTTTGTGTGTAGCTTAAATGGATGATTGGATAATAAGTGATGAACTCGTAGATAAAATGTTTGATGAGTATGAACGGAACAAGGAGGAGTAAAAAGATGGTGGTTTCGTTCCAGATACACAAGTAGAAGAGGCGGAAGTTATAGTTCAAAATGAAATTGTTCATGGTACTCAACAAATTGTTGAAGTTCAAAAACCAAAAGGACATCCATGCAAAAACATAAGAAGGCAAGTGGTTAACTGTAATCGCCCCAACCAAAGTGATGCTAGCTCCAGTGGTTCTACAACAGAATTCTCTCTTCAGGACTTACTTATACTCGTGAAATCCTATATCGAAGCTTACGATAGAAGAGATTTGGTGCTGATGCAAAATGGAGGAGGGCTTACCCACGAAGAATTTTGGTCCATGATAATAAGATTACATAACAATCATCGTAAATGCACTACTACACGAACTTCTGCTGAAATTCAAATGGCTCATCGGCTTTTCGTTAATACTTGTGAACGATATCAGAAGATTATAGAGACAGTTGAAGACAAAAACATATTTAAAAAGAATCGGGCAAATTTTGATTCTCGTTACCTTGTAGAGTATGGGACTGATTTTTTTGGGTATGAAGCCTAAAAACTCTGTTATAGTTGGATAACGCGATATGGTACTGAATAGGAAAATGATTTTTCTTATTGCTTGTAGGTGCATCATAAATTTTAGTACTTATTTCATTGTTATCTCTTGTAAGCAACTTTGTAGTCAAAATTTCGGTACCAATTATGCTCTTCCAATATGAATATAAATTCAAATCAAATATGAAGCAGTATATAAACATATTTTTAAATAAATAGGAATGGTTAAAATGAGTACAAACAATATATTAAAATAGTAGTAGAAAATAGAATTGGAAAGAAAATTTGAAATTCTAAACCAAAGAACCACGCGTTTGTTTAACGAACGTGGAATCTACACGGTTGTTAAACAAAAGCGTGGCATATGCGCTCATTCAACAAGCGCGTAGATCCATGTGTTTGTTTTAACCGCTTAGTCTCAAAACTATTGGGATATTTGCCTGATCCGATTATTCGGAGTGTAGAAATTTGGATTTCTACACCCGAATTGTTTGAGATGCCCTTATATATACATATGGATTTTTGTGTGCCCAAACCACACAGTTGTATTTTGACTGTTTACTCAATAAGTGTTAAGTGCCAACTCTCCCCATAGATTAATATGAGTATTGTATTTTAAGAATTATCAGTACCTTGTCTAAAGAAGACACATGGTGGGTTGTATAGACTTGCTTATGATTTTGTTTGATTTTATTATTCTTGTTTAACACCTTGGGGTCTGTTGTAGTCTTTTGGTGTCTTAAAAATGTGCCTTAAAAATGGATTCACCTTTGACTATTAAAAAAAAAAGGGGGTTTGTAATGGAAAGTACATCTTTTAGTTAAAATAGGCACTAAGGAAATGATAATAAACCTGAGAGAAAAGTGATAATGGAAGCATGCCTTGTCAACAAGGTATTTTGGAAGGCAAATCGTGCACAGACCATATGCATTACAATGCTTCATGCTTGCTGCATATATCTTACCTTTTGTACATGTCACACATTATCATGTGTCTGCTTGGGTTGATACTACCATAAGAAAGTGATGATTTTAAATTGAAATGAGTAGGTACAATGTTGCTTCCATTTTAAAATGAAATGATAGGACAAACTACAACAAGTAAGCCTCCCATTTATTACTTTGGTAAATTTGATGCCTGACAGCATGTATATTTACATATATTTACCTTGTAGTGGTTTTGTAAGTACGTGGGAATCATGCATGTGACAATTGACTCCACTTATACTTGGCTGCCGAAGTAAATACATATACATTACCATGACTTAAACGCACACATTCCGTTAGTATTGGCCGTAAATTTGCGGTATAAATTATATAGCTGGGCCATTGAAATACACGCATGTAGCACCATCTGTTTGAATGAAATGTATGTGGCTTGAAACTCCTATATTGACAACTTTAAAACTGATATTAGGATTAACTGTTATTTTCAGTTCTTACTGAAATTATTTTACTTGAGCTATGATTAATCATGACTGGGGTGTTTAATGTTTTGCATGGAACGCCCAGGTCAGATACAAGTGTTGCAGATTTTAGAACATATTCTGCTCGTAAAACTGGAGAGGAACGTGAAGTCGCAAGACAATCATGTGCGCGCAAAGCCCGACAAACCGTAATTTTATTTTAAAATTTATGCATACATTTTATATTCTTCTGTTGCACAAATGATTTGTAAAACTTTGATAATATTTTTGTACAAAATTTTATCCTGCTGCAAGTGTTATTGTATTGTGATTCTGTATTTGTTCTGTTAAACCCGCTAAGCTAAATAATTAGCTATCATTTTGAACATTCTGAGTTGGTTTAAATACCGACTTGCAGCAGTCAAAAAGGCAGGTCTTTACAAAACCGATGTCGCCTTTTCCCCAAATCAAGAACCCTCTTCTGCTATCTACAACATTGAGCATTGCCTCGCCTCCGTCTAAAATCTGACATCTTGCAACTCGAAATTCGCTCCTATGTTCGCCTTTCACTAGAAAGTCGCCTCGTCGATGATTTCCGATGAAATGAAGTCTCCAGGCTGTCGCCTACGTCGCACGTTAAGGTGAGCATATTAGTCACGATTTACTGTGTTCAAGTTTTAACTTCATTTAAACAGAAATATCATAGTTACTGTTTTGGTTGATTTGTTTGGGTTTTTGTTGGCTAAGTTGTTACTACTTGTGTTGTTATTGCACTTATGTGTTTGTTGCACCCTGTTATTTTTAGCAAAATTGAAACCCCATGCACTGTTCGTAAATGGACTGTGTTATTGTGTTTATAAGCCGAATGTATAGATCGCCATAAGTTTATGGGTTTCGATTGGAATTTAGATAAAGAACTTTGATCTAGAAAGTTGTATTTCCTATTTGATAAATTAAAAACAAAAAACATTTGTTTAAAAACTGAAAATAAAAGCATCGCATTTTTGTGTGTGTAAACTGAAATTTACTTAGACAATATAGCAGCTTTGCCACCCTAAGTTAGCCTTGGACCTGTGATAATTGAATATTGTAAGTGCTTGATTATGCAGTAGCTTTGTCAAAGACTCAAAACCATTTTTTGCATTCATTTGTAGCTTCTGATTATTTGGATTGATGCAACCGTGTTATAAATAAGCTGTAATGCAAGTATCAAGCTCTGATATTTGTAGATGGATTAATTAATCTCACGCTTTACACATAAATAAGAATTTATTAACACTGATTAAAAAAAATTTATGAGATTTTATCATAACCTGTTATAGCCTGTTATGAGAATTTAACATTGGATTTTGATTAATTAACATATTTTTTTTGTTTTAGTTTTCCAAAGCAGATAAATAATATCGAATTATATGTTTGTTTTCTTCAAATAACTTGTCACATAACTAAGGAATATACTGATGATTTTCTACCTTCGTTTCATTATGGTAGCTCCTTCTTTTAGTAAAACTTGATGTATGTTCTTATAAAAAGGCATAATGAAACATACACTACACTAGTTGACATGTTTCGAGCTATTTGTACCATGTTAGATGTCTTGGCAAATATTTAACTCACATTTATTTATACCACTTTTGGATTAAATGGTTGTAACTGAACTTACAAAATTCAAATGATATTGGGATGTCTTGAAAAATGGCACGTAAACTTAGAAATGGTTTGAAGGACTTGGCCAACTATGGTGTAGTCACTGTATTCCTGTAATACCATTTAATGACCATTGAGTGAACTCTGTTTATGGACTACTGTTGTTTTTGGTAGCTGTTCAATGTGTACATGACGGAAAAAGGGGTTCCTAAATTACAAACTGTTAGTTTGACTACCTTGACATTTTATCATTGCCGTTACTTTAATGTATGGATATCTTCAAAAGGATGAATAGTCAGTAGATATGTCTTGCATTTTATAATATTTAATCATATTTACACCATCACCATAACTTTTAAAGAATGAACACAAAATAACTACTGTTAGACACCGAGAATGCACATTTGCATTATAGAAGAAAACAAACCTGTTTTGTATATTATCTCATACAAGCCTTTACATGTTTCCTACAAGAAGATTTTTTTTATATGTTCAACTAATTATCCTATAGATATACAATTCATACTCTTGGTTAACCTTCTCAAGTTTACTCTTCCTTGTTCTGTTTATCTTTGCTTTGGTATATAAATAATTGTATCCTTCAATATCATATATTGTTGTGGCCATTTATTAAAATGGATGGTCATTAAAGGAGAGTCCATTAAAGTGGACATTCTTAGTATCTTGTCGTTGCCATTTGTTAAACATGTCATTACACTTCCACTTTAATGTGAACAGTAAAATGAAATTTTATACAGACATGTAGCAGATATGTATAGATAGTCCGGAAATGAACCTACGGTTGGATGTTTAAATCAGTATATAAATCTTTGATATGACCATTCTTATTTTAGTTGTCACTGCTATTCTTATTTATAGATCCACAAGTTAGATAGCAATATTTATATTACTCTTCTTAGCCATTTCAAAAAAAAAAAAAATGATAATAAATTTCGTTTTTAATTGTACGTCATAGCTATTTCCTAATTGATCATCTTTGAAATTTTGAAGTAGAGCACCTTAAATGTATCCTTGCAGTAATCAGTGCTTTATACTGTATATGAAAATCTTGAATGGTTAAATTCTATGTCTTTAATTGCAATTGCTAATATTCGAAACGCCGTGCAAACCTGGCCCAGGCGAGATGTCAGAAAATTGCGTTGAACCAATGTTTGATAGATATGTCTTCAAACTGTAGATAATTTATCCTACCCTAATAGTTTATTTGATATCAAATCATCGCTTTGTCGTTTGATTATAGTGTACACTTGATTGATTAATTTACAATAAAATCGATATATGGTTGTCAGCGCGCGCGCACGCACACACACACAGATATATCATGTATGTACACATGTAGTAACCTGCACACATGGATTATTTACAATTGAACCTTTTTTTTGAATCACTAATTTATTTTCAAGTGGTAAGTGCATGCTTTAACTTGTGCTCGAACCATAGCAAGCTGTCATCATTTTTTGCATGTGCTATTTTCCGATTTCGAAATGTTGAGGCCGTGCACACATGTACCTGTACATGTGTGTATATGCAAGCTTCCAGAATCATCTATGTTATTGTGTATATTTCGGTTCGAGACATTGAGGCGGGGCACATGTGTATATTATATACACATGTAGACTCGCAAGCGCCCAATACTGCTCGTCCCTGGAAATAGGTATAATTGATATGAATAGATATCACAACCATTTTGTATATATGACATCGATGATAGGATTGACTGTCATATTTCAGTTCCTATTAAAATTAATTTACTTGAACTATGATTTAATCCTGACTCAAGTGTTTCATGTTTTTGCATGGAACGCTCGGGTGAGACCCGAGCAGTACAGATTTAAAGATTACAGCTTAGGATTCGAAGATGGGGATTCCAAAGACGGCGCATTCCAAAGATTTAAAAAAAGTAATATTTTCTTGTATTCAAATTTTGATTAAAACTCCGCTATATAGAAAAATATTGTATCAAAATTCTGATTAATATATAAAATATTATTTTGCTATTTAATTCTGGGTTATTTATCTATTCTGTGTTTTCTGTGTTGATTTTATTTTTAACTCTTTAAGCTAATAACGATCCGTCGATTTGAACACTTCAAGTTTGGTTAATTACCAATTTGAAGTGGCCAAAAAGGCGGGACGTTACAAGTGGTATCAGATCTTTTGTTTATTCAAAGCGTAGCTTATTGAGTTTAAACGAATATGATCGACATAAGAATAAAAAATGGATTTTGAAAATAAAAAAAGTTTTGAAAATTTGGATTTTGAAAAGGAAATTATTTTGGAAATTTTTTATATTTTGAAATTTAGTATTTGAAATTAATACGGGGGACACAAAGGAATTATTTTGAGATTTAAAATTGTTCAGAATCCCTAGTCTTCGAATTCAGATTCCCCGGAGCTGTTCTTCGATTGGTTCTCTTAATATTAAATCTCAAATTCGTTATCGAATAATATCTAAGGTAGGTAAGTATAAGGAAATCGTTGACTAAATATCTGTAATTGTGTATTTTAGAAATCAAGGTAACTGAAACTGATTGGGAATAAAAATTCTGATGGAAATTTAAATAAAAAAGGGAAATTTGGAATCGTTTCAAAATAACGAAACAACGGATTTTATTTTGATGTTCAAGATAGAAATAAATGAAAATAAAATCAGAAAAGATGCAGTTGGAATATGACTGTGTTAAATTTGATCAATTTATTTGAGTTATTTAGAATTTGGTAAGCTGATTTATTATTGGGTTCAAACTAATAAAGTATAATCAAATACAAGAATTCGAATGTAAGTTATAATGATTAATTAGCAAAAAGTGAATTGTGAACAAGAACTATAAATGAAAGCGATATATGAATGAATATTTTAAAAAGATTTGAACCTGTATGAAATCAAATCTAGTTTTATGTGACGAGTTCAGAGAAAAGGAATAATATTTACTTTTTAGAAGTAAACAATATTTGAAAGCAAATGTGTTGCAAATGAAGGATAAGGGGGATGGAGTGACTAGGATGGTGAGATCATTCTGAAGTTCAGAAAATAAATCAATGATATTTTTCCGAAGTTCGGAATGAATTATCGAATATAAGATTGTTCGAAAAAGGTTATGTGCGGTCAATTACGTTGAATATCAAGGAAATACTGTCTACTTTCTGTTTGAATTAAAAATTTAGTATATTATTAATAAGTTGTTTATTTAGATTAAAGAAAAAGTATAATTTTAAAGTTAAAGGCGTGAATTATGGTTAAAATTAACGATTATTTTAAAAGAAGAAAATTCTTAGCTTGAAATTAGAAGTTACGAGAATGAATATTTTGTTGGTATTCTAAGTGTGAATTTTATCTGTTTCAAAGTTAATAGTGTTATTCAGTTAAGGTCTGAGAAGTAATTATACCTCAACTTGATTGACTTCATTATTGACTAAGAAATGGATAAGGTTCAATAGCAATAGCGGTTATGTGAAGTAAGTAAACGAGTGGCAACAGTTAAGTAGGAATAACGTATATTTGTAGAGAATAAAGATTTATGAATACATGAAAATATTTTCCAATGATAATAAATTATTTTCTAGAAATAGAAAAATAAAATAAAATAGAATAATTGGAAATGTTTTAAAAGGATAGTGAGAAGTTAACATAAATCAGATTGGCAAGAGCTGAAGAACAAAGAGCCGTACATCAGAAACGAAGGATGACCGAACGTAAAGAAAAGTGGAATTGTAAATTGAATTCGAGGGTTGTGTTAGAATTGATAAGGAATTAAAAATGGAGTTAGAATTTAGAAACTGACTGGATATTAGTTAAGTTGAATAATTTCCTGAGTGTTGATCTGATGTTGGTTTTGGCCTTCAGGGTTAATACTTCCTAAGTTGTTCGCTTGCTAATTTACGGTCGAAGGATGTATGGAAGAATAATGATGCGTGAATGAAAAATGTGTTATAAGAATGAAATTTCTAAAATTTTGAGAGCATAAAAATGTTTTGAATTAACTAATGAACTTAATATTGAGAGATTTGGAAGAAAACTTAGTTTGTATAGATTCATAAATTTGAGTTTGAAAGGATACCAAATATCTAAATTGGTTAAGAGATCAAATTTGAAATTTGAAATTGAATGTAATGTGAGGATATTTGATTTTAGGTATTGGATATAGAAATCTCCAAAACTTATACGGAATATGTATAAGAATATAGTGAAGTCGAGAACTACTGGATGAGAAGATAACCGATTTGAACTGAAATCTTATATAACGAAATTATATAAGAATGAAGTATTGAAAAATATGATTCGGAAATTGTATTAAGGAAATTTTATAAGTACGAAATATGCGGAAGGTAGCAGAAGTAATATATGTACATAATACTATATGTTTTCAAAAGCAAAATAACGAAAGTACCTTTCTTCTCCTTTGAATTTAAAGCTTAGTGAGATATGCTGCTGGTGGTAGTAGGTTGTCCGCCATAAAACTCGAGTTGTCATTGTTCCTTGAAGGTCACAATCGTGTAGCGTAATTCGCAGGGCTGTAGATGGCCTACGGTGGACAGATGTTTCTTGGGGGAACCAAGCGCAACCATTGTGTCTGCTGCAATCTACAGTCATCATAATGGCGTAATCCGTAGAGCTACGAAAGCTTACGGGTATGGATGTTTCCTGAGAGAATCAGGCGTAACCATTGTGTACCTGCGATCCACATGACATATCTACAAGTGAAAGAGATGTAACCACTAGAGTAACTAAAGGTAGAATGGAGCCATGTAATGTGAGATATCTTAATGATGGTGAGCCACCTGGTTGATGCAGCAATGTGACTAGATTGTCTTCGTGACTCGATTCGTCTTCGTGACGTGAATTGATTGATCCTTATGTCTTGAATTATTTCATAATTTTTTTGTAACCTCGAGATAGAGCAGCCAATGCTCAATGATCTCAGATTTTTTTTTTTGATTCTTAAATATCTTCATTGATCTGTCTATGACGAAATTCGCAGGGAAGTGATTTCCTACGGATACGGATGTTTTCTGGTGGATTCAGACAAAATCATTGTGTATCTTCGATTCGTGAACTATCAACATATCATTATCACATTGGTACTTCCTGTATCTGTTTTTAAAGAATTTTGAAGATATTTTCTCTCCTAGTTGAAGCATAGTGCTTGAAGATTTTAGTCATGCGCCTGGCCAGTTTATGCCTAACATCTGTAAGGACGACAATAGACTTGTCAAACTTCGAGTTAACAAATATTTTCAAACTACTTAAAATATATCTAAGAAAAATAATTTGGAATATTTTCAAGTCTATAGTTTTAGAGTAATAATATAAATATTTTCTGTATAAAAATTATAAAAATAAAAATTCGAATTTGGAAATTTTCAAGTCGATAATTTGTGACTTGAAAAGAAGAATGTATTTACACTCTACAATGAGTGTTGAGAAGGATTAAATGGATTAAAAGTAAAAAGACTGAGTTGATGGTTGCAAATGCCAGACCTATTACAATGCAACGATGGATAACTAAATGATTGACAGATGAGATTTATAAAGAAATTTGGAATAAGTTGAGACACATATATCCAACTTATGCAAAAATTGAATTTTTAAAAGAGATTGATTTGGAAAAGAAATTATGTGATTTTGAATATCTTAAATAATTAAACAGAATGAGAAATGAAAAATATCCCAACAAATCATGAGATAAAAAATGGTTCTAAGAAAATTAATTGGAATTTAAAAAATTAATTGGAATTTAAAGAGCATGGAAATAAATGAAACCCTGTGATAAAAATTGATCCCAACTATAAGAAAGGAAATTGGATTTTCCGAATAAATTAATATGATGGATAAACAAAGAGGATCGATGACTTAAGAATCGATATTTAAATTAGCTGTGAAAGAATTTCACATAAATATTAAAATTTGATGTATACATTGATATAACTCTAACCATCTCTCCTTTTCGAGGACGAAAAGTTTTAAAGGAGAGGAGATTGTAACGACCCAAAATTTTTGGCAATTTGAAAAAGAAATTAATTAAGGATTTCCCGATAGACAATTAATTGTTTATTTGGATTCAAGATTAAAAAACAAAGTTTTATTGGTTTGAGTAAGAATTGAATTCGATATTAAATTTTAGAACGGCTAATCGAAAATCAAATATTTATTTTATAAATTCGATTGATATTTGAATTTGATTTGAGATTCGATTGAAGAATTTAAATGGTCGAATTAAAAATACTAATAAATATTATTAACCTCAAATAAATAGGAGAATTTTATTTGTCAAAATATATGGAAATCGGCTTGGATATGTATGTATTTGTGTGTATAAAGAAAATTGAAATTTACATTTCAAAAATTTGAAATGAATGGAGCAGTTGGTGGGTAATTGGAAGAAAATCGGTGAATTCATAACTAATTTAAAAATAAAATAACATCATATACAAATGAAGTTGAATTGCAACCAGACAAATTTTATCGAATTCAACATTAAAAGAAGGGGTACATATAATTTTTGTGGTATTTGGAGACTGTGGTTATGGTATGGGTATAGAGCATTCAACGTCAGTTATAGTGTAGTTAAATGTTTAGTTAAGCCACATATAGCCTCCCTTAGTAAAACTCGAGCCGACTTACTTCTGATGCACTATAACCGTATTGAGTTTACTTATTCTTATCCCTACTCATCTGCTTCTTTGGTAAGCTTCTCTACCCTTTAAAATCACGCCATTCTTTCCATTTTCCTTCAAGCAAAATCAAATCATTCTTTTCATTTTGTGTGCTGCTATTCACACCCCAATTTCCTCTTATGGCCACCAAAACTAAAGGCCACCATAAAAAATATCATTTTCTTCTTTCAGCTATCGTACCTTAAAAATATTAATATGAACAGGCACCCCACTACGGAACGAAAACTTTGGTTTCTTCCTGCCGAATTTACATTCATATTTCGGTTGGTAGTAGCCGTACGGTTGCTTCCTACCGAATTCATATTGTTAATTCGGTTGATTATGGCCGAATGAAGAAAAATGATGTGGTGGCCAGAAGTGTAAAAAATATAATCAAATTTATTAAATTTTGTGTGGTGGTCAGAAGAGTAAACTGAGATGTGAATAGCAGCACACTTCATTTTTATAGCCTCATACTAAATTATTTTCTTCTTCTAACAACCTTAAGTTTCACCCTTCTCCAAAATCATTTTATTTGCCCAAAATCGAAGACAATCCGCCCTCCTCTCCAAACTACGGTCGCCTTTTCCTCAAATCAAGACCCCTCTTCTGCTAACTCCAACATTAAGCACTGCCTCACCTCCGCCTAAAAGCTGACATCTTGCAACTCGAAATTCGCTCCTCCATTTGACTTTCACTAGATAGTCGCCTCGTCGATGTTTTCCAATGAATTGAATTGTCCAAACCATCGTCTACGTTGTGCGTTATGGTAAGCATATTGCTCGTGATTTACTGTGCTTAAGTTTTAACTTCATTTAAATAGAAATATCATAGTTGCTGGTTTTGGTTGATTGTTTAGGTTTTTGCTGGCAAAGTTGTTATTACTTGTGATGTTATTGCACTTATGTGTTTGTTGCAGCCTATTATTTTTAGCAATATTGAAACCCCATGCTTCGTCGAAACCTTAAATGAATGTGCACTGTTCTTAAATGGACTGTGTTACTATGTTTTTAAGCCGAATGTACAGATTTCCATAAGTTTATAGGTTTTGATTGGAATTTAGATAAAGAACTTTGATCTGGAAAGTTGTATTTCCTGTTTTGATAAATTAAAAACAAAACATTTGCTTAAAAACTGAAAATAAAAGCATCGCATTTCTGTGTGTGTAAACTGAAATTTACTTGGACAATATAGCAGCTTTGCTACCCTGAATTAGCCTTGGACCTGTGATAATTGAATATTGCAAGTGCTTGATTATGCAGTAGCTTTGTCAAAGACTCTAAACCATTTTTGCATTCATTTGTAGCTTCTGATTATTTGGATTGATGCAGCCGTGTTATAAATAAGCGATACTGCAAGTATCAAGCTCTGATATTGGTAGAAGGATTAATTAATCTCACGCTGTACACATAAACAAGAATTTAATAACACTGATTAATAAATTTGTATGAGATTTTATCATAATCTGTTATAGCCTATTATGAGAATTTAACATTGGATTTTGATTAATTAACATATATTTTTGTTTTAGTTTTACAAAGCAGATAAATAATATTGAATTATATTTTTTGTTTCCTTCAAATAACCTGTCACATAACTAAGGAATATACTGATGATTTTCTACCTTTGTTTCACTATGGGAGCTCATTCTTTCAGTAAATCTTGATGTATGTTCTTATAAAATGGCATAACGAAACATACACTACACTAGTTGACATGTTTCGAGCTATCTGTACCATGCTAGATGTCTTGGCAAATACTTAACGCACATGTATTTATACCACTTTTGGATCAAATGGTTGTAATTGAACTTACAGAATTCAAATGATATTGGGACGTCTTGAAAATTGGCATGTAAACTTGGAAATGGTTTAAAGGACTTGGGCAACTATGGTGTAGTCACTGTACTCCTGTGATACCATTTAATGACCATTGAGTGAACTTTGTTAATCGACTATCGTTGTTTTAAGTAGCTGTTTCATGTATACATGACGAGAAAAAGGGGTTCCTAAATTACAGACCATCAGTTTGAACACCTTGACATTTTATCATTGTCGTTACTTCAATGTATGGACATCTTCTAAAGGATGAATAGTCAGTAGATATGTCTTGCATGTTATATTATTTAATCATATGTACACCGTCACTATAACTTTAAAGAATGAGTAGAAAATAACTACTGTTAGACACTGAGAATGCACATTTGCATTATAGAAGAAAACAAACCTATTTTGTCTACTATCTTATACATGCCTTTACATGTTTCCTACAAGAAGATTTTTGTTTTTAATATGTTCAACTAATTATCCTATAGGTATACAATTCGTATTCTTGGTTAACCTTCTCAAGTTTACTCTTCCTTGTTTTGTTTATCTTTGCCTTGGTATATAAATAATTGTATCCTTTAATATCATATATTGCTTTGGCCATTTGTTAAAGTGGATGCTCATTAAAGGGGGGACCATTACAGTGGACATTCTTAGTACTTGCTATTGCCATTTGCTAAACATGTCATTACACTACCACTTTAATGTGAACAGTAAAATGAAATTTTGTGCGGGCATGTAGCAGATACGTATAGATAGTCTGGAAATGAACCTATGGTTGGATGTTTAAATCAGTATATAAATCTTTGATATGATCATTCTTATTTTAGTTGTCACTGCTATTTTTATTTATAGATCCATAAGTTAGATAGCAATATTTATATTACTCTTCTCAGCCATTTCAAAAAAAAAAAAAAGATAACAATAAATTACGTTTTTAATTTTATGTCATAGCTATTTCCTAATTGATCATCTTTGAAAGTTTGAAGTAGAGCATTACTTCGAACCTTGAATGTACCCTTGCAGTAATCAATGCTTTATATTGTATATGCAAATCTTGAATGGTTAAATTATGTGTCTTTAATTGCAACTGCTAATATTCTGAACGCCGTGCAAACCAGGCCCAGGCGAGATGTCATAAAATTGCGTTGAACCAATGTCTGGTAGTTATGTCTTCAAACTATGGATAATTTATCCTACCCTAATACTTTATTTGATATCAAATCACGCTTTGTCATTTGATTATAGCGTACACTTGATTAATTGATTTACACTAAAATCAATATATGGTTGTCAGCATAGGTGTATATATATCATGTATATACACATGTAGTGACCTACATATATGGATTATTTACAACTGAACGTTATCACTAATTTATTTTTAAGTGGTAAATGCATGCTTTAACAGGTGATCGAACTATGGCAGGCTGTCATCATTATTTGCATGTGCTATTATTCGATTTCGAAATGCTGAGGCGGTGCACACATGTACCTGTACATGTGTGTATATGCAAGCTTCCAGAATCAGCTAAGTTATTGTCTATATTTCGGTTCGGGACGTTGAGGCAGTGCACATGTGTATATTATATACACGTGTGCACTCGCAAACGCCCAATACTGCTCGTCCCTGGAAATAGATAGAATTGATATGAATAGATATCACAACTATTTTGTATATATGACATCGATGATCGGATTGACTGTCATATTTCAATAGCTATTGAAATTAATTTACTTGAACTATGATTGAATTCTGACTCGAGTGTTTTATGTTATTGCATGGAACGCTCGGGTCAGATCTGAGCAGTGCAAATTTAAAGATTACAGCTTAGGATTCGAAGATTGGCGAAACTGGGGATTCCAAAGACGGCGCACTTCAAAGATTTAAAAACATTAACATTTTCTTGTATACAAATTTTGATTAAAACTCCGTTGTATAGAAAAATATTGTATCAAAATTCTGATTAATATATAATATATATTTTTTGCTATTCAATTCTGGGTTATTTATTTATTTTGTGTTTTCTGTGTTGATTTTATTTTGAACTCTTTAAGCTAATAACAATCCATCGATTTGAACATTTTAGGTTGGGTTAATTACCAATTTGAAGTGGTCAAAAAGGCGGGACGTTACACTAATTCAGTATCATCTAAATAAATTTTAACACATTATTGTATTATAGAATTCATTTTTATATTTATATATGTATGGTCTTTTATGAATAAATTGTTTTTTTCTATTGCATACAATGAATGATAAACTTTAAGATAAACATAACATTCAAATGTAAGAAAGTTTGAATTACTTCTAGTTAAGAAAAACAAACTTTCAGGTAATCGGTCGACTAAATTTCCTTCATCAGTCGACCAAATCACACCATGTATACAATCATTAAAAAATTTCTGTTGTTTCCAAAGTAGCAGCATATAACCAAACTTTTTGTTCCTTGCATAGAGTATCAATCATCTTACAATGAGAACCACCTAATCTCATAATCTGCAAACCCATTCTTTTCCTTGCCATAATACAATGAGAGTGTAGCTTAAAATGATAAGGAGAACAAAAAACCTGGTATTACCAATCATCTTAATAAATTTCAATGGCTAAGCATCCAATATAAGACTAAGTATAGTCTCGAGAACCACATAATCGACAATAGGAAGCATAACTGTGACACCCTACGTCCGTTAATGTAACTTTTTAAGAGAATGCATTAAGTTTTGTGAAGTATCATACGTTAATAGAAGCAGAAACATTACAAGACAGATATAAAATAATAGCGGAATTTAAAACTTTATTGATCAGAAAACGTCGTGGTTCAAAACATAGTTACATCAGGAGTCTGAAATACATAAAACCCAGTACATCAACTTAAAACTTCTATCTTGTACTAAAATCATCAAAGTACAATAAATAAAGAAGCATAATCCCCAAAATATAGCCATAGTAGAGAAGATATGAAATCAAAAAGTACATCTAAGCAACTCTAAGCAGAAGGAAAGAAGAATCCCGATCAAGGTTGAGTATTCCCACCCTAAGAACCACGGAGGGGGGAGGGTGGAAGAGAAAGAAGAGGAAACAAAATGGGTCAGACATAAAGTCTGGCTAGTCCATTTACTTTTAGAATATAAATAAATAAAAGCATCATGATAGGCATATAAGTTGGAGAGAGATAATAGTATATACGATAGGTATGACAAGGTAAACATGATAAACTGAACAGAACAGACAAAACGTATCTCTAATACTTTTCTCTGCACCAATTCTAGTATCATATGAATAAGATGATCCCCGACAAGTACAAGATGGTAGACTTAGGCGTACTCCTAGTGATAGGTTTTACCCCCACATAATAACAGTTAGCCAAGTGAACTTACCGATGTTACCCCTAAGGATAATAACGAGGTCCTAACCAAGAGGGACTAGATGTACCCTAATTACTACCCCAATCAGTCGGCTCCCTAACTTCGTAGATACCATGTGCTGGCCCCATAGTAGGATGTATCACTTCCTAAAGTGTGACAACACTTCATTTCCAGGATGTGCACAACCATATCTACTAATTTAAGCAAGTTTACTTAACCCCGTCTTAAGTTAAAATGTTCATGTAATCCATATGGGTTCAAATAGGTTAAGTATTACAAGTTCATTACTATACATTCGTTCATGGTTATAATGCGCTAGACCTCCCACATTAAGCCTACCACTTGTGGATGTTCGATATGTCGGTCGGGTCCGGGCAGACTTTTGCCAAAGTCGGACTTAACCTCGTGTCTTAGCATTGTTATGTGTTTATGCACTTAGACCCCTCACATTAGATGTACCATTTGTGGACGTTGGATATGCCGGGTGGTTTCGGGCAGGCTTCTACCAAGTGTAATCTAACCTCGTGTCTAAGCGCCGTTACAGTTTCTAATTACTATAAATCTAGGCATTTTCATTATTAACCAATTATAATGTTCATTATGCCCCAATTCGTCGTTCGTTCTACAATACAAATTATACCCCAAATTTAGATCAAAATCTAGATTATGCCCCCAAATTCTAAGTTTTGGCTCAAGGTACAAATTATGCCCCAAATTCCCAATCATGTTTTACAATAAAAATTATGCCCCAAATTATTCATTCAAAATTTCGCGCATTCGTGTATTTCAGCGATAGGCCTAGGCTTGAAGGTAGCCTGGCTATAAAAAAAAAGGGCAAAAGGAGAAGAAGAGAACAAGAATAGGCATAGCAAATAAAACTGGCATATGATGATAAAATTGGTCATACTAACAGAATAGTCATAGTGACATGATTAGACAAACAAACATAATAGGCATAAGGTGACAAGGTGAACAGAATAGGGATATCATAAACATGCATGATGGGATCTAAAAAGTGAATTAGACATACAAATAATGATAGATCTAATATGATTCAAATAGTCACAAGCTTAGATTCAATTCATAGACATGTCAAGATAAATTTTAAGTGTTTACATCTAAAAATAACATAAACTCACAGAGAATGGATTTAAGAAAACCGAGAAAAGCGTGTTGATGTTGAATCATCAATCTTTAAATACGTATGAATCGTCGTTGCTGAAGAAAAGACCAATTTAATCTGAGTTGGAGAAGCATCTTGTTATCGCCACTGAATTAGACGAATAAAACAATGGATATAGGGTCCTATTTATAGCCTAGGTTCAACGAATCTGGTCAAAAAACAAGTCCACATACGTAGAACTGAATCTGCCTTGGATCTGGGGGGTCGTCGACCTGGGTGTCGACATGGGTGATGGTGTCGACCAATGGGTCGACACCCCTATGGTGGGTCAACCCCCAATAGGTCTGATTCCCGAATTTGTTCTCGCTTTCGAATTTTGATTTATTTTGATTGGTTTTGACTTAGTTATGTATATATATAATTCTCTTGTGCATATATAAAATTCTAAGCATAATAACTTCTTCATACGATGTCCGTTTTACGCGAACTCGGAGTCTATCTCAAACAAAATTCCAAGACGAACGCAATGACGCAACTCGTTTTACTTAATTCCCAATATATAATTAAGCATTCCTTAAATTATTGTTAATAGTGTGTTTTAAGTTAGGGGTGTTATAATAACCATCATCAAGCATAACCAGGGAAATTGAACCATAAGCAAGCATTAACCATCACCATAACATCTTGAGTAAAGTAAAAATCTGCAACATGATGAAAAGTCAAAACTAACATTGTATTAACATCTTATTGCCTAACACCAAACATAACCATCAGCAGTTTATAGCACATTATAAGGCAAAATAACCACAAATCTAATCAGCATTAAAGCGAGCAAAACCTTCACCAAGTATACATTCAACACCCAACAAACAACACACCACAAGCAGTTATAACAGGATGACTATTAGCATCTACACCATCCAGCAGTCAAAATAACAAGCCCAACAAAACTCTTACCATCCAAAGTGCCAATTCCACTATTAGCTCACCAAGTTAGAGTAGATGCTCATTGTGTACTTGGTATTAAAGGACATAAGCAACCCAGATAAAGCAAGAGAAGTCGTGAAACAAACCAATAGTGTTTGCCAGACAGCGGCGCTACATACTCCATGTTAGAATTGAACAACCACCCCTAATCAAGTTGAACTCCACCTAGGAACTATTGAATTCCGTCTGCTACGTCTACTCATGATCCTTAGAAATAACACCCCGATCCTTAACACCTGACAAAATCCATACCTCACATGGCATATTCACTAAGAAATGAATAGAGCGCACTCGCTTAGGAGCTTCATAAGGAACATTACTGTTAAGGATTAATTTGAAACCCGATACAAGAACTGAAATGTGTTGCTATCAGATCTGCTAGCTTCGGGAAAAGTCATTATGCTAAGGAAGAGGCGTGTGGACTATAGCGTGTTAGGTGTTGAATGTTTAAAAAATCATGAATATCACATAGAAACCCAAAGCAAACGGGATGGAGTTGATTAGCAAGCAAGACCAAAGAAAGAAAGCTTGATGGCAGAGGCTAATCAACTCCATAGATTCCACTCCAACCAGAAAAGTCCAGATCACACAAACAACTTTCTGAGCATGACAAGTCGCAAACCAAAGACAAAAAACTCATAGTTAACACGGAGAATCAACCAGAAGATCAACACCCGAATTTACAACCCAGATCAGCTATTTGTATTCTCATCGTAGGGAAAGTAGATCCAAGACATTGATCGAGGCAATCCATGCCACTGCTCACGAATTTCATCTAATGAATCAGAAAAATCAAGAGAAAGATGAAGGCAGATATGGGGATATAAAAAAGGGATCGTGGAATAAGTAATTATGTTATCTAAAGGATAGCTACTGCCAATCACAGTCGTGACGAAAGCAAGTCCCAATAGTGGAGGTGAAGGAGATTTAAAGAGATTAGGAATCAAAAAGAAAACATGAACAAGAAAAGAAAGAGGTGAAAGGGGAGGGGCTTGTCTCCACTTCCAGGATTATCAGTGCTCTATTGACGAGATTTCTATTGACCTTCTTAATTATTGATCGCACTAATAGACTTTGATCCCTCCTATGTTATTTATTGGGGATTCTACGAATCAGACAAAGATGAGGATGCTGGCAATAAAGAAGGAGATGGAGTTTCTAAGGAAGGGGATGAATTATATAAGGATGGTGGCGATGATCCAAAGGAACAATTTTATCAATCTTTGCTACATATTGAGTTTAAAAACTTAAAACTCCTTAATTAATATTTTGGCTTAAAACAATGCGTATGTAGATATTATTTCATAACTGTTATGATGGGTTTGTAATTAATCTATATGAACATCATGCCATTCTATGTCTTTTTAAATGTTTATGCTCACTACTATATAGTTACCCCATTAAACATATGCTCACATATACACAGTTCGATAAACATTTTGAATTTATGGTCTGTACATGTTATCTAAACATATATGTTAAGCTTATATCATAAGTATCTCCTTTTTTCGATGATAAAGGGGGAAAATCATACGAGTAATAATAAATAAATGCATAATGAAAACAAGGTTCAAGGGGAGAAAATCTTAAACTCATGGGGAGATTATTAGCATTTGTGTAACGACCCTCCCTCTCGATCGACCCAAATCGATCGTTCAACCGACTTAAATCGAACCAAAAAGGCGGATACGCTAACTTCAGGCGCACAACATGTCAGAACAAACAACAAAAGACTTTTATAAACATCATAATAATGTTGCATCAGAGTACAGAATATCAGAGTATCGAAAATAACATACAATGGAAAATAGATTTACAATAAATGTAATGCAATGCAGCATAAACAAATAAACTAACACAGCGTAAGACTATCAATGCTCTGGACACAGCTTTAAGCTTCGATCCAAAATCCTGCTAAATGAAATAGTCTACAAAACCAAAACTACATGTTGCCCGTTGTAGAAAATATGGACACCCGGAGTTTAGGTAGAAACAATAAACTCTGAGTCAGTCATGGGATTAGTGTGAGAACTTAAAAAAGTTATTAAAACTTTACTTTAAAATAGGGTAGACAAGGGAGAAAAATAGGGTAGACAAGGGACCACGCCGTATAACACGGAATGGGTTTACCTCTATGAATACTTTTGCATAAACAACAACTAATAATAGTCATATGGATCTACAATGCATCACACAACATGCAATTTTCCAATCTTCCCGTTTAGGGTTAAACCCCAAATTTAGATTTTTCGAAATCCAATTTACTTTACAGAAATTATTCCTTTGGACTTTATTCCCGAAATCTTATTTCAAATCATTTGAAATACATATCTAACTTTTATATCAAAGCATATTTCACTTTGAGATCTCAAACCAAAATCTTTGAAAATATGAATTGCAAAATATCACAATGCATATAAACAAGTATGCAACTAAATATCAGGCTCTACTTAGACAAGGAAAAGGGTACTCACTTAAGCAACTCGATATATATATATATGTATATATATATATA
Organism: Allium sativum; assembly: GCA_030737875.1. NCBI lineage: Eukaryota > Viridiplantae > Streptophyta > Magnoliopsida > Asparagales > Amaryllidaceae > Allium > Allium sativum. The sequence continues at coordinate 531,361,484 of CM060923.1, read as the reverse complement.
TGTGTGTGTGTGTGTGTGTGTGTGTGTGTGTGTGTGCCTCCCACTACGGAGCATGCTACACTGACCACTCACTAATTAAGGCCCTAGGTCTCTCTCACCCATACTTTTGGTCGTCTGGGTTACTCGAATCATTATCCACATACCAAATTATTTCATATCCCAAAGTAGGGAAAATCATTTCACGACATAATAATCACAAGTACTTTCCATAATATAGTACTTTACATTAGTAATTCACACAAATGATCAGTCACTATTAATCACATAACCCATAAGCTCGTACGTCTCAAAGAAGGGTGTTAAGCAAGAGAATAAATTCTCTACCACCAAACAGATATATCATCAATAGCAACTAATCGGTTATGTGATGAACTACAATGCCAAACACATAATACATTTCAAAATCATTTCTCAACATCGAGTTAGCCCTCGAAATCCTTTCTGTTATATAAAACATTTTTATAGAATATTCCCTATCCAAAATCGAGAATACATTTCTTTTCACTTAAGAAATTATCATTTAAAAATCATTCATTAAATTTGAAATGAACTTAACTACATTGCTAAACATCTCATAGTCAAATCGTGAAGTGTTTCATAAGATATTAGCATACCAATATTTCTACCTAACCTGATGCTAAATGTAAAAGCATATTTTGCTCATAAACTGGTCGAGCACAATCCAAACAATCAACCAATCAAAATCAATATCAACAACCAAGTATATTTGGTTTATACCACATCTCATGTTTTGGTAAATTTAATCACCATTCATTCATTCCAATCTAATAAAGATTTATTAAAACTCTTCTTCGTTTTAACCTCTAAAATCATTACTTAATGATTATTCAACTTTTTGGAAATTAATCCTGGCTTTAACTAGGTTAAAAATCAATGTCTTTAAAACAAAGTTCACGATATACCCAAAATCATCTTCCATCAAAACGGAATCTTCACGGAAATCATAACAGTATATAATCGATATAAATTTCCATATCAAACTAATACTATAAGTGGAATAGCGGCAAGTCCTTTTAAATTACATAAATAGTAACGGTTTTCATTCACAGAAGCTCACCTTGATTATTACCAAATCGAATTCCATTCAATTCCAATTTAATATATTAAATTGGAATAATTTACTTTTGAAAATTTCCATTAAATCTTAGTAAAAATATTTATAAATTCCAAATCATATCTTCACTGTTAATTAGGTTAAAGAACTAATGTTATTTAAAACATCGTTCATGATAAACCCAAAAATCCAATTTCAATTTAATTCGAATTAATTATGAATTAATTGGCAAACTTCTCTAAATCATAATTAAAAGATTTATTTTTTTCTCAATTAGGTTTAAGAACAGTGTTATTAAAGACACCATTCACGACAAACCCAAATTCCAATTTGATATTAAATACAAGGCTCTAAATAGAAATTATATCGATTTATATTCAATATCAAATTATGAAACCAACAGATATCGGATTGGGAATAACGATATCCGTATCTTCCAAATTCATTAACAATATCCATACAATCACGGAATCCAATTTTGAAATATTCCGAAGATAATTTCCATTTAAATCCTTTTCAATTCATACGTTGGAAAATTCTGGTTATACTAAAACCATTTTCAATCCAATTTATTTATTCTAGTTATTAACTAGTCCATTTCGATAAAAATATATTTTATCTTTTCAAACATGGAATTTTTCATCCAAAATCTTTGCAAATCATTTATTATGATTTTACATAATTTTTCCAAATTTTTATTAATTTTATTAAGGCCCTTACAGTCAGTTTTCAATATCTACCACCGAACTGCATCCATAGCGACCTTTTCGGAAATTTATTTGGACATAATTTGAAATTCAACAGTTTAAATTTAAATCTCTTATATTCATTGGAAAGATCTTATGGATACGAACCCAACGATTCCGGTTTTAGGAGAATCCGACGGTCGGATCTCTCGTTACGTCAATTTGAAGTTAATGGTTGAAATTCGCGAAGGGCCGTTGCGCGGCGCGTTCTATTCAAGCCATTATATATGTAATGTATATATCATCGATTTCCATTTAAAACGTATTTTATAAATCGTTTATAAATTCATTTTAACATGATTTCAACTTTATTTCAGTTTTAAATCAAAATTAAATATTCCATTACATGACAATTTTGTACACTACATATATATGTTAAAAATTACATTTTTAACAATCCAATAATTATTCCTTTTCATGACCATTTTATATGTCTCATATATTATTTATACAATGCATATATATGATTTATACAACACATATATATTTTATACAACGCATATATATTTTATTCACATCTCATATATATATATATATTATTCTCATCGCATATATATTTTATTCACATCTCATATATTTTTTTTATTCACATCTCATATATATATTTTATTCACATCGCATATATACATTTTATTCACATTGCATATATATATTTTATTCACATCGCATATATATATATATATATATATATTATTCACATTGCATATATATATATATATATATATATATATATTATTCACATCGCATATATATATATATATATTATTTTCACTGTTTAAATTATAAATGGTTATTTATAATTTAATTTTAACCACCACAATAACATTAACATTATTTTTAATATGTTAAGCATTCCAACATCACAAACAAAACACAATACAGTCAATTAAATCGTCTATGGTTTGTGAATGAGGGAGGTGAGCTAACAGGCACCGCACAACATTTGTGATAATTAAAAACTGATAAAAACCAATACTGATAGTTCATATATGCAGTTATAAAATAAATAACTATACAAAAATTATAGCAGGAAGTTCTTATATTGGGTTCCACTACACCATTCTTTATTTGATGATTTATGTTCTGTTTATATTTGAATTTGCTTGAAATTCTAACGTGCTCCGTTTCTGTTCTGGTCAGCTCCATGTTGTAGTTCTTGCGAAGATGATTCCAACGCATGTCAGTTGTAATTTTCTGAGCTCGTATGACAAAGTTATGGGATTATATACATTTCATTACATAAATTAAAATAACTAATAAATTAGTTAATTAATTTATGTTGCTCTAATCTCCTTTCTCTCTCCCCGTATGTTTCTTCCTGCTGAAACAAACTGTCAAACTTCAATATCAAACTTCAATCGTGCGCCACCATTTAGAAGATCGGGCCTTGATCTAAGGCGACCCCGTCGAGCGCCTTGCCAACCACAACCACCGCCAGCGACGCCTCAAAGTCCGATGTCCCCCTTCATCCAAAAATCGTGTGCGACTGAACCGACTTCGACCCCAAAATTCTCTTCGTACAGAACATGAAAATTGATCATATTTGTATAAATTTAAAGAGGGAAGAACGTGCTATGATTTATGTTTTATAAGTTTTGTTTATTGCTTGGTGGATTGGATGAAATCGCAGTGTGAAATCTCGAGCGATTTCATCCCTCGATTGGACTGACGACGACTGCTCCAATAATGGGTAGGGTTTGGAGAAATAAAGCCCATTTATACCTATTTTTAATAATATTTAATTCACTAACTGATCGTTTATTATTACGAACTCCATTCAAACCCTACGACTATCGCACCTAGCTAAATATCCCCATTCCTGACACAATGAGATGTTTCATAAGTCAATTCTACTGTTTCGATCAGTTTTTTTTAACTAAAATATAAATCAATATATTGAATTTTAAATGTACATTTTAATTTATCGGGGACACATACTGACTCCAAAAATTACAGAAAAACAAATCTAGCTATAATTTGACGATACTGTCCTAACAAAACTAATTTCATCGAATTTGGAGGCTGTATGAAAAATGGCCATTTTTCAGTTGATTAAATTCAAACTGAAATTACCAACACATTTAAATTCACCGCGCTCACATATTAATTCAAAAAATTATAAAATTTGAAACATAACAATAATTTGACATTCCAGATCCAACAAAAGTGATTTCTTAGAAAATAGAGGTCGTTTGCAAAATGGCTATTTTTTAGGGCTTTATACTATATTAAAATATTTATAAATTCCATAACGACTATTCTAAATTTTAAATTGGACATAACTTTCAATTTAAATTATGAAATCTCAGTTTTTTACATTCGTTAGAAAGATATAGTTAAACAGATTCCAACTTGTTTTACTGAAATCCGATTTATTTTGAATCCTGTACATTCATTTGAAATTTAAAATCGAATTTTCAAACTACCGCGCCATTTCAGACTCGTTTTATAATTAAAATATGTTCATACATTCTAATTTCGATTTGAATAAATTTTTAGTCGTTACTATTTAAAGTAAATCATTTTAAATATTCAAAATCGATTAAAACAGCTAAAATAAAATTTTTAAATTGGTTCAGAAATTCCGGGTTGTTACAATCTGCCCCGCTTAAAATCTTTTCGTCCTCGAAAAGGAATGGAGCTGAATGTTGTTTAACTAACCAACTCAACTTTCGTTCTTCAACTTTTCAGTTTCTAAGAACTTTCTAACTTCTCAAAATTTTGGCTAACGCCCCAAATTTTCGAAAAATTTCTGCATAACCTCCTTTATACTGACCTATCAGTAAAACCACAACTTGCCTCACAGGGCCCTCATCAATCAAAAAAGAAAAAGCCAAGCGGCTTGCCAATCGGCTCATAAAATCAACAAAACCCAGTAAATATAGTAAATATATACCTATTTGTCGGGCATACAATTTTATTCCTCTTCTTAGCTTCCTTGCTATGACCTATTCATATATATATATACAAGTATATGTATGCAATTCCAACCAATTTTCAATTCAATACAACATTTAATTCGATTTGGCTAAATTTACCTTTCATTTTCATATTGGTTTCAATTAATTATCATTCTAATATTTTTATTAATTATACTAAAAATCACACACACAACCAATAATCAATTAGTTGATTAGCTTTTCAATCATATAACTTTTTATATACTAAAAAATCATATTTTCTAAGTTCGGATTATATATATAATCTCAGATACGTTAATTATAAATTTGTCAGTCTCAACTCATTCTAGGGCATTTCTAACCCCTTCTCTAATGAGTTTCTCATTCTACGATACTACTTATCCTATCTCTAATGATTTTTCTTTCATCGGATATTACTAATCCAATCTCTGATGAGTCTTTTATTCTATTCTAACGAGTTGCACCCCAAAGATTTGAGTTAACCAAAGATCTGATACCATATGTAACGACCCTCCCTCTCGCTCGACCCAAATTGATCGTTAAACCGATTTAAATCGAACCAAAAAGGCGGATATGCTAACTTTGGGCGCACGACACATCAGAACAAATAACAGAAGACTTTTATAAACATCATAATAATGTTACATCATAGTATTGAAAATAATATACAGCAAAAAATGGATTTACAATAAATGTAATACAATGTAGCGGAAACAAATAAACTAACAAGCGGAAGACTATCAATGCTCTGGACACAGCTTTAAGCTTCGATCTAGAATCCTTCTAAATGAAATATTATGAAAAACTAAAACTACAAGCTGCCCGTGTGGAAAATATGGGCACCCAGAGTTTAGGTAGAAACAATAAACCCCGAGTCAGTGATGGGACTGGTGTGAGAACTCAAAACAATTATTAAAACTTTAAAATAGGGTAAACCAAGGGACCATGCCGTATAACACGGAACGGGATTACCCCCATGAATATCGGTGCATAAACAACAACTAATAATAGTCATATGGATCTATAGTGCATCACACAACATGCAATTTTCCAATCTACCCATTTAGGCTTAAACCCCAAATTTAGATTTTTCAAAATCCAATTCACTTTACAGAAATTATTCCTTTGGACTTTATTTCCGAGTTCTTATTTCAAATCATTTGAAATACATATCTAACTTTTATATCAAAGTAGATTTCAGTTCAGGATCTCGAACCAAAATCTTTTGAAATATGAATTCCAAAATATCACAATGCATACAAACAAGTATGCAACCAAATATCGGGCTCCCCTCAGACAAGGCGAAGGGTACTGACCTAAGCAACTCGACATATATATATATGTATATATATATATGTATATATATATATATATATATGTGTGTGTGTGTGTGTGTGTGTGTATGTGTGTGCAACTCCCGCTATGGAGCAGGCTACATAGACCACTCACCAATTAAGGCCCTGGGTCTCTCTCACCCATACTTTTAGTCGCCTAGGTTACAAGAATTTTTTATCCACATACCAAATCTTTTCATATCCTAAAGTGGGGAAAATCATTTCACAACATAATAATCATAAGTACTTTCCAAAATATAGTACTTTACATTAGCAATTCATACATATCATTAGTCACTATTAATCACATAACCTTTGAGCTCGTACGTCTCAAAGAAGGGTGTTAAGCAAGAGAATAAATTCTCCGCCACCAAACAGATATATCATCAATAGAAACTAATTGGTTATGTGATGAACTACAATACAAACACATAATACATTTCAAAATAATTTCTCAACATCGGGTTAGCCCTCGAAATCCTTTCTGTTTTATATAACATTTTTATAAAACATTCCCTGCCCAACATCGGGAATACATTTTTTTCACTTAAGAAAATATCATTTCAAAATCATTCATTAAATTTGAAATGAACTTAACAACATCGCTAAACATCTCATAGTCAAATCGTGAAGTGTTGCACAAGATGTTAGCATACCAATATTTCTAACCAACCCAATGCGAAATTTAAAAAGCATATTTTGCTTGTAAACTAGTCGAGCACAATCCAAAAAATCAATCAATTACAATCAATATCAACAACCAAGTATATTTGGTTTATACCACATCTCATGTTTTGGTAAATTTAATCACCATTCATTCATTTATATCTGATTAAAGATTTATTAAAATTCTTCTTCGTTTTAATCTGTAAAATCATTACTTAATGATTACTCAACTTTCTGGAAATTAATCCTGCCTTTAATTGGGTAAAAAATCGATGTCGTTTAAAACAAAGCTCGCGATAAACCCAAAATCATCTTCCGTCAAAACGAAATCTTCACGGAAATCATAACAATATATAATCAATACAAATTTCTGTATCAAACTAATACTATAAATGGAATAGCGACAATACCATTTAAATTCCATAAATAGTAACGGTCTTCATTCGTAGAAGCTCATCTCAATTATTACCAAATCGAATTCCATTCAATTCCAGTTTAATATATTAAATTGGAAAATTTACTTTGGAAAATTTCCATTAGATCTTAGTAAAAAGATTTACAAATTCCAAATCAGATCTTCACTGTTAATTGGATTAAAGAACTAATGTTATTTAAAACATCGCATATGATAAACCCAAAAATCCAATTTCAATTTAATTCCAATTAAATATTAATTAATTGGTAAACTTCTGTAAATCTTAATTAAAAGATTTATTCTTTTCTCAACTGGGTTTAAGAACAGTGTTACTAAAGACACCATTCACGACAAACCCGAAATCCAATTTGATATTAAATACAAGGCTCTAAATAGAAATTATATCGGCTTATATTCAACATCAAATTCTGAGACCAGTGGATATCATATTGGGAATAACAATATCTGTATCTTCCAAATTCCTCAACAATATCCGTATAATCACAGAATTCAATTTCGAAATATTCCGAAGATAATTTCCATTTAAATCCTTTCCAATTCATACATTGGAAAATTCTGGTTATATTAAAACCATTTTCAATCCGATTTATTTATTCTAATTATTAACTAGTCCGTTTCGATAAAAATATATTTTATCTTTTCAAATGTAGAATTTTTCATTCAAAATCTTTCCAAATCATTTATTATGATATTACATAATTTTTCCATATTTTTAGTAACTTTATTAAGGCACTTACAGTCGGTTTTCAATATCGGCCACCGAACTGCATCCATAGCTACCTTTTTTGAAATTGATTTGGACATAATTTGAAATCCAGCAGTTCAAATTTAAATCTCTTATATTCATTGGAAAGCTCTTTTCGATACAAACCCAACGGTTCTGGTTTAAGGAGAATGTGATAGTCGGGTCTCCCAGTAAGTCAATTTTAAGTTAATGGTTGAAATTCGCGAATGGTCGCTGCGCGGCGCGTTCTATTCAAGCCATTATATATAATATATATCACCGATTTCCATTTAAAACATATTTTATAAATCATTTATAAATTTGTTTTAACACGATTTCAACCTCATTTCAATTTTAAATCAAAATTGAATATTCCACTGCATGACAATTTTATACAGTGCATATATATGTTAAAAATTATATTTTTAACAATCCAATAATTGTTCCATTTCATGACCATTTTATATATCTCATATATAATTTATACAACGCATATATATAATTTATACAATGCATATATATGATTTATACAACACATATATATTTTATACAATGCATATATATTTTATTCACATCTCATATATATATATATATATATATATATATATATATATATATATTATTCTCGTCGCATATATGTATTTTATTCACATCTTATATATATATTATTCACATATATACATTTTATTCACATCGCACATATATATATATATATATATATGTATATATATATATTATTCACATCACACATATATTTTATTCACATCACACGTATATATATATTCACATCGCATATATATATATATATATATATATATATATATATATATATATATATATATATATATATTTCACTGCTTAAATTATAAATGATTATTTATAATTTAATTCTAACCACCACAATAATATTAACATTATTTTTAATATGTTAAGATTTCCAACATCACAAACAAAACACAATACAGTCAATTAAATCGTCCGTGGTCTGTGGACGAGGGAGGTGAGCTAACAGGCACCGTACAACAATTGTGATAATTAAAAACTGATAAAAATCAATACTAGAAGTTCATATATGCGGTTATAAAATAAATAACTGTACAAAAACTATAGTGAGAAGTTCTCACATTGGGTTCCACTCCGCCATTCTTTATTTGATGATTTCTGTTCTGTTTAGACTTGAATTTGCCTGAAATTCTAACATGCTCTGTTTCCGTTCTGGTCAATTCCATGTTGTAGTTCTTGCGAAGACGATTCCTGCGCACGTTTGTAATTTTCTGAGCTCGTAAAACAAAGTTATGGGATTATATACAATTCATTACATAAATTAAAATAATTAACAAATTAATTAATTAATTTTTATTGCTGTAATCTCGTTTCTCTCTCCTCGTATGTTTCTTCCTGCTAAAACAAACCGTCGAACCCACTTCAATATCAAACTTCGATCGTGTGCCACCATTCAGAAGACCGGGCCTCGATCCAAGGCGACCCCGTCGAGCGCCTTGCCACCCATAACCACCGCCAGCGACGGCTCAAACCGATGTCCCGCTTCGTCCGGAAATCACGTGGAATTGAGCCGAGTTTGAGCCCAAAATTCTTCGTAAAGAACATGAAAATCGATCATATTTGTATAGATTTAAAGTGGGAAGAACGCACTATGATTTTTATTTTTTAAGTTTTGTTTATTGCTTGGTGGATTGGATGAAATCTCAGCTTGAAATGTCGAGCGATTTCAGCCCTCGATTGGACTGACGGCGGCTGCTCCAATTGTAATAACCCGGAAATCCGAGCCAATTTAAAATTTTTATTTTGGCAATTTTAGCGAATTTCGATTATTTGAAATGAGTTATTTGAAATAATCACGATGAGAATTTTTTTTGAATAGAATTCGAACGTATATATTTATATAGATCGTCGTTAGAATATAAATATTTTATTTTAATTATAAAAGGAATTGAAAATTGCGCGGTAGTTCGATAATTCGATTTCAAAGTTCAAATGAAAGTACCGGTTGCAAAATAAACCGGAGTTTGGCAAAACCAAAAATATTAGAATCTATTTGAGAATATCTTTCCAATAAATCCGGGAAATCGAAATTTCATAGCGGGGATAAAAAGTTATGCCCTTTTGAAATTTCAGAATAGTCGATATGGAATTCGGGCCCTTAAAAAAATGGAAATTTTGCAAACAACCTCGGTTTTCGACGAAACCACTTTTGTTTGGTCCGTGATGTCAATTTATTGCTAGATTCCAAAATTCATAATTTTTCGAATCAATATTTGAGTGTGGCAAAGGAAAACGCGTTTGACCAGTTTTAGTTGATTTTAATCGACTGGAAAAGGGCCATTTTTTAAACGGTCTCAGAATTCGATGAAATTAGTTTTGTTAGGACCGTATCGTCAATACGAAGTTAGAAATAATTTTTCAGTAATTTTTAGAGTTAGTATGTGGCCCTGGTAAATTGAAATGTGCATTCAAATTCAATATATAGAGTTATATTTTGATGTTGACGAAAACTGGTTGAAATGATCGAATCAGCTTACGATACATATCCCATTGTGTTCGGAGTGGGGGTAATTAGCTACGGATGACAGGCGCTGGGTCTCTTTTCGAGTTCAAAATAAAAAGCAACTTTTGGTGAATAAATTAATTAAATTAAATACATTATAAAACCATTCTTTCCCCCTTTTACTCTTTCCCTAGTCAATCCTCCCTTTATATCGTTCAACTCACGATGGAAATAAGAAAAGAGAAAAAAGAAAAAGAAAATCGATCGTTCAACCGCCGCTAGGGCACCGGCCTCGCCACACCGCCATGTCCCTCTCTGCCCCACCTCGTCTTGCTGACGCCGCCCCCTTCCCCTCCGCTTCCCTCTCTTCCAATTGAAGCTCGCGAGTTCTTCCCCATCGCGAGTATCGGAACATCCCACCCCCAGAACCGCGTTGCGCCACCAGTCTTCCCTCCACCCCTTCCGATCGACGGCGGACCAGACACCGCCCCCCCTTCATTTCAGACTGACGCAGCTCCCCCTTCTTGTGAGTTTTTAATTATTTTAATTTTCTCCTTTTTATGAATTTATTTAAATAAGAAAAGCATTAACTTTTAAAATCAGTTTTCATAGGAAAAGCATCGTGTTTAAATTTGAGTTTTTTTATAAATAAGTAGGGCATCATTTTAACAAAATAAAAAAACGTGATTTATATTTTTGTTAGGAAGAGAAGATTATATTTTTGTTAAGAAGAAAAAGATAATATTTTTAGATACGAAAAGGTTGGGTTTTAATATAGAAAAAAATAGAATTTTTATCTATATAGTAGCGGTGTAAAAATAGAATTTTTATCTATATAGTAGCGGTATAAAAATAGAATTTTTATCTATATAGTAGTGGAATAAAAATGTGATTTTTATCCATATAGAGCGAATTAAAAATGTGATTTTTATATACATAGCTACAATATAAAAATGTGATTTTTATATATGTAGTGGCTACGGACAATGAAATTGACAAAAAGCGAGCACGACGAAGATTCCTACATATGAAGAGTCGTGGAGTTTGGTTTAGCTAGAAATCGGTGAGAACTCCTCACTTTTAAATTTTATTTCTAGTTGAAATATATACTAGGATGCAGAAGGTGTTTAATAGCACCTGACACCCATCGTCCACAGACCATGGATGACTTGTTTATTTTTTTGTTGTGTAGTGAAAATTATTTTGTGATGTGGAATGGAATAAAATATTTATATAGTTAAAAATATTTTATAGTTAAAAATATAATTTTTAACATGTATATAAAATAAATATTTATAAACAAATCGGATGATTTGTTTATATACACTGATTTGACTGATATTGATTGGGACGATAAATTTTACACATCGCCCAACTGCACAAATAAAATCTGTGTTTGATTGTTTGAAACCCCACACGGGTTTTGGTATGAAATATGACATACACTAATCCCAATAATTAGATGTATGTCGATCGATTGATTGACAGGCTGTTATAAGCGTTGAATATTTATATTTGATGCTTATACAGTGTAGAATGCACTCTGGATGATGGTTGATGATTTGTCGTTGTTATTATGTACATGAGTTGTAGAAAAATCCATATAATTAACATTATATGTTAATTGATTGGGCCTCATTCCAGTTTTGAAAAAGAAATATTTGAATAGAGATATTTGGAAAAGAAATATTTGAATAGAAATATTTGAAAAAGAAATATTTAAAATAGAATATTTGAAAATAGAAATATATGAAGTCGTGTTGATTAGATTGACGCCATTTTGATGTGAACGATATTTATATCGATTTTATTCATTTTATGATGAACATCGAAATTGATTTGAAAATCTGATATTTTGAAAAGAATTGAAATTCGAATTAAACTGAATAGAAATGAATTCGAATTGAAATTGAATAGAAACGAATTCGAATAGAAATTGAATAGAAATGAATTCGAATTGAAATTGAATAGAAATGAATTCGAATTGAAATTCAAATAGAAATGAATTTGAATTGAAATTGAATTGAAAACGATCTAAAATTGAATTAAAAATCGATTTGAAGTGAAATCAATTTGAAATGAATTTAAAACTAATTTATAAGGAAAAATTCAATTTTTATTTGAATTTGAAATGAAGTTGAAATCGTTTCGAAAACGAATTTAAAACGATTTATAAAATACGTTTTAAATAGAAATCGACGAAATATGTATAATATATTTATATTATATATATAATGGCCTGAATAGAATGCGCCGCGCTGCGGCAGTTCGCGAATTTCGACCATTGACTTCGAATGGATTTTGCGGGAGATCCGACTGTCGGATTCTCTAAAACCGGAACCGTTGGGTTCATATCGAAAAGTGCTTTCTAACGAATATTAGAAATTAGAAATCTAATGGTTGGATTTGGAATTATGTCCAAATCAAATTTGGAAAAGGTCGCTGTAAGTGCAGTTCGATAGCCGTTGATGGAAATCAACTGTACTGGCCTTGATAAAATTATTAAAAATAGTAATAATTTGTATAAAATCATAAGAAATGATCTGTGAAGAATTGGGATGAAAAACTCCATATTTGAAAAGATAAAAATAGATTTTTGTCGAAATGAACTAGTTTTGAACTAGAATGATGATTTAGATATTGTAGTGGGAATTTGAAAGATATATTAATATCGTTATTTCCAATACGATATTTGTTGGTCGTAGAATTTGATATTGAATATAAGCTGATATATTTTCAATTCAAAGCCTTGTATTTAATATCAAATATGATTTGGGTTTGTCGTGAATGGTGTCTTCATTAACACTGTTCTTAAACCCAGTTGAGAAAAAGATTAAACCTTTTTGTTTAGATTTAATGATGTGTACCAATTAAATGATATTTAATTGGAATTGAATTTGAATTTATTTTTGGGTTTATCATGAACAGTGATTTAAATAACACTTGTTCTTTAACCCGATAATTAATGGAATATGATTTTGGGTTGTCGTGAACTGTGTCTTCAATAATACTGTTCTAAGACCCAAAGGAGTTTAGAAAATCAGAAAATAACAGGAGATTAGTTAACTTGAATGGTTTCTTGGGTATTGATCTGATGTTGGTTTCGGCCTTCTGGGTTAATACTTAGGGAATTGCTCACTTGCTATTTTACGGTTAAAGGCTGATAGAATGGAATGTGATTTTGGGTTTATCGTGAACCGTGTTTTAAATGACATTGATTCTTTAACCCAGTTAAAGATTAAAACTAAGTGAAGTTTTAATGGATCTTTAATTAGATTGAAAAGATCGAGAATGGAGTATCACCAGTTTTGCTCCAGGCGATAGTTAAATCTTTAATTAGATTTGAATGTGAAATGGTAATTGAATTTACCGATAACACCGTGGTGTTAGATATGAAGTATGACCAGTTTTACTTCATGGGATGAATAGGTTGGGATTGGGAAATTAAAACCAATGATTACTTCTGTAAGGTTCGTTAATCCCGGCTAGTTTGGATAAACCATAATTTGGTTTGAATTGATATTCAAAGGAAGATTAAAGAATAAAATTAAAGAATTTATCTTTGATAAAATTAATGGGAAACTTTTACCTAAGAATGTGAAATTTAGAAACTAACTGTAGGTTAGCTAAGTTGAATGTTTTCTTGGATATTGGTTTGATGCTGGTTTCGGCCTTCGGGTTTAATATTTGGGGAATTATTCTCTTGCTAATTTACGGTTAGTGACTGATGAATTGGAATGAGGCATATGTTGCGTTTGTGTAACACTTGTTTATTATATACGCGAGTTATTGTAACAACCCGTAAAATGCGAGCCAGTTTGAAATTTTTATTTTGGCAATTTTAGCGAATTTTGATTATTTAAAATGAATTATTTTAAATAATATCGACGAGAAATTTATTTTGAATATAATTCGAACGTATATAATTATATACGTCGTCGTTAGAATATAAATATTTATATATAATTATAAATAGAATTGAAAATGGCGCGGTAGTTCGATAATTCGATTTCAAACTTCAATTGAATGTACCGGGTGCAAAACAATCCAGATTTTAGTGAAACCAAAAACATTAGGATCTAATTGATAATATCTTTCCAACGGATGTAAGAAACTGAGATTTCGTTTTAAAAGTTGAGAGTTACGTCCAGTTTAAAATTTAGAAAAGTCGCGGTGGAATTTATACAATTTTTAATATATATATAAAGGCCTTGAAAATAGCAGTTTTGCAAATGACCTCTGTTTTCGACGAAACCACTTTTGTTGGGTCCGTGATGTCAAGTTATTGCTAGGTTTCAAATTTCATAATTTTCTGAATCAATATGTGAGCGTGGCAAAGGAAAACGCGTTTGACCAGTTTCAGTTGATTTTAATCGACTGGAAAATGACCATTTTTCCAGCGGTCTCAGAATTTGACGAAACTAGTTTTGTTAGGACCGTATCGTCAATACGAAGCTAGAAAGTATTTTTCGAGAATTTTTAGAGTTAGTATGTGACCCCGGTAATTTGAAATGTACGTTTAAAATTCAAAATAGTGATTTAAAGGTAAAATTAAAGGAAACTGACTGTAACAGCCGAATCAACCTACGATACATATCCCATTGAGTTCGGAATGGGGGTAAAACGCTAGGGACGATAGTCGGTGGGCTCAATTTCGAGTTCGAATTTTAAAGTTGCTTTTTCGAAATTAAAATAAATAAAAAAAAATAAAAAACCCTCCTCTCTCCTCCTTAACTATTCAGCCCCCCCCGTTGACCGATTCAAAACCAAAAAAGAAAAAAAAAAAGAAAAGAAAGAGGGGGCCGATCCCCAAACCGATCCTCCTACCTCGCCGCCGCCTAGGGCAGGCGCACCCCCCTCCGACCATCTCCTGACCTCGCGCCTTCCTCTCCCCTCTCGCTCACCTCCTTCTCCTTCCCTTTGGAACCGACGCCATCGCAGGACCCACACCCCGTCGCTGCGCCACCCTCTTCAGATACCCCGCCGCCATCACCGATCTCGACCACCGCCCCATGTCCGTCGATCAGCCTCTTCTCTCGCTCCACTTCTCCCTCCCTTTCAGACCTCGCGCAGATCGAAACCCCACTGGTCGGACCCGCATTGACCCAGACACCACCGTGCCGCCTCACCGGAGGACCACCAGCCGTCGTCGGTCTCTCCCCCATATCCGCCAGAAGCCGCTGCAAAACCCCCCTCCTCCAAATAACTGTAAGTTTTATTCGGTTATTTATTTTAATTTATTCAGTGTAATTAACTTAAATTTAAAAATGGTACTGATAAAAATAAAATTACCATGGTTTTAAAATGAGATTAGAATTGTTTTCAAATAAAATTAGCATTGCTTTATTTTCAGTTTTAAAAATATGATTTTGGCTAATAGGAAAGGTCGAATTTGTGCTGTAGAAAAGATCGAATTTTCGATGTAGGAAAGATTATATTTTTGAAGTAAAATATTAGATTTTTCTAATCAAAAAGATTTGGGTTTTGAAAACAAAAAGATATGATTTTTATATATTGAACTTCGAATTAAAAATTTGATTTTTATATATTGAACTTCGAATTAAAAATTTGATTTTTATATATTGAACATCGAAATAAAAATGTGATTTTTATATATTGAAAAGCGAAGTAAAAATTCGATTCTTACATATGTAGTGAAAGCGGATAACGAAGGTAACAAAAAGGCGAGAACGAAGAAGCTTTATATCAAAGAAGAGTCAAGATGATTGGATAGCTATCGGTGAGAATTTCTCACCTTTCAATTTATTTTTCTAGTTATATATATATATATATATACTAGGATGCAGACGGTGCTTAGTAGCACCCGACACAATCGTCCACAGACCATGGACTTGTTTGTTTGGCTGTGTTGTTAGTTAGATTGTTTGAGTTGATTTGAATTGTTTGGTGAAATGAAATTGATATGATTGATGTGTGAATGGCGTGGGCCTTCACTAGACCGGGGATAAGGCTAGGCCTCGTCCCGTTTCTAGTATCGTGCCGTTATGCCGCCGAAATTTTCTAAAATGTGTTAGAAAAGTAAAAATATCATTTTATTTAAAGAATGAACTTAATAGAAATTCATATGTTGGAATAAAATGTTTTATCGTTAAAAATATAATTTTTTAACGTGAATGTGAATAAATAAATATTCATTTACAAACCAGACGGTTTGTTTATGTACACCTATTTGAAGGACATTGATTGGGACGATAAATTTTACACATCGCCCAACTGCACGAATAAAATATTTGTTTGATTGTTTGAAACCCCACACGGGTGTTGGGATGAAACTTGAAGTTCACTCATCTTGATTGATTAAATATGTCGATCGATTGATTGACAAGCTGCTATAAGCGTTAAATGACTATATTTGATGCTTATACAGTATAGTGCACTTTGGTTGATGGTTGATTATTTTTCAATGCCATTATATACATGTGTTGTATGAAAATCCATATAATTAACATTATATGGTGATTGATTGGGCCTCATTCCAATTTAGAAAATAAAGAATATTATAAAATAACAGTTCATGTGTTGACAGTACTCATCCTTTGAGATTGGTCATGTGTTGAACGAAATATTTTGATAATAAAATTTACATCTTTATCAATATAAAATAACAGTTCATGTGTTGACAGTACTCATCCTTTGAGATTGGTCATGTGTTGAACGAAATATTTTGATAATAAAATTTACATCTTTATCAATATAAAATAACAGTTCATGTGTTGACAGTACTCATCCTTTGAGATTGGTCATGTGTTGAACGAAATATTTTGATAATAAAATTTACATCTTTATCAATATAAAATAACAGTTCATGTGTTGACAGTACTCATCCTTTGAGATTGGTCATGTGTTGAACGAAATATTTTGAAAATAACAACTATTTTGAAAAAGAAATATTTGAAATAAAATATTTGAAATAGAAATTTATGAAGCCGTGTTGATTAGATTGACGCCATTTTGACGTGAACGATATTTATATCGAAATGAATTGAATTGAAAACGATTTCGAAATGAATTGAATTGAAAACGATTTCGAAATGAATTGAATTGAAAACGATTTCGAAATGAATTGAATTGAAAACGAAATCGAATTTAATTGAAAACGAATTCAAATTGAAATGAATTCAAATTGAATTGAAATTTGAATTGAATAGAAATGAATTTTAAAATGAATTTATAAAGAAGAATTCAATTTTGATTTGAATTGAAATGGAAGTTGAATTTGCTTTTGAAACGAATTTTAAAACTATTTATATAATTCGTTTTAAATAGAAATCGACGAAATATATATTATATATATTATATATATAATATAATGGCCTGAATAGAACGCGCCGCGCCGCGGCAGTTCGCGAATTTCGACCATTTATTTCAAACGGACATTACGGGAGATCAGACCGTCGGATTCTCCTAAAACCGGAACCGTTGGGTTCGTATCGAAAAGGGCTTTCTAACGAATGTTAGAAATTTGAAATCTAACGGTTGGATTTGGAGATACGTCCAAATCAAATTCGAAAAAGGTCGCTGTAAGTGCAGTTCGATGGCCGTTGATGGAAATCGACTGTACGGGCCTTGATAAAATTATTAAAAATAGTAATAATTTGTGTAAAATCATAAGAAATGATTTGTGAAGAATTGGGATGAAAAACTCCATATTTGAAAAGATAAAAATAGATTTTTATCGAAATGAACTAGTTTTGAACTAGAATTATAATTCTATTTATTTTTAAATAAATAAATTGAATTCGAAAAGGGTTTTAAAAATAACCAAAATTTCCAATGATTGCATTGGAATGGATTTGAATCGAAATTGTCTTCGGAATATTTCGATGTTGGATTTCGTGACTATACAGATGTTGTTATGGAAATTTGAAAGATAGATATATATATATCGTTATTTCCAATACGATATTTGCTGGTCGTAGAATTTGATATTGAATATAAGCCGGGATATTTTCTATTCAGGGCCTTGTATTGAATATCAAATATGATTTGGGTTTGTCGTGAATAGTGTCTTCACTAACACTGTTCTTGAACCCAGTTGAGAAAAGATTAAATCTTTTTATTTAGATTTAATGAAGTGTACCAATTAAATAATATTTAATTGGAATTGAATTGATATTGATTTTTGGGTTTATCGTGAACAGTGTTTTAAACAACACTTGTTCTTTAACCCGATAATTAATGAATGTGACTTAGGGTTTATCGTGAACCGTGTTTTAAATGACACGGATTCTTTAACCCAGTTAACGATTAAAACTAAGTGGAGTTTTAATGAATCTTTAATTAGATTGAAATAATCGAAATGGAGTATCACCAGTTTTGCTCCAGGCGATAGTTAAATCTTTAATTAGATTTGAACGTGAAATGGTAATTGAATTTACCGATAACACCGTGGTGTTAGATATGAAGTACTACCCGTTTTACTTCAGGGGATGAATAGGTTGGGATTGGGAAATTAAAACAAATGATTACTTCGGTAAAGTTCGTTAATCCCGACTAGTTTGAATTGATATTCAAAAGTTGATTGAAGAATAAATTAAAGAATTTATCTTTGATAAAATTAATGGGAACCTTTCCCTATGAATGTGAAATTTAGGAATTAACTGTCGGTTAGCCAAGCAAAATGGTTTTCTGGATATTGATCTGATGTTGGTTTCGGCCTTCGGGGTTAATATTTGGGGAATTATTCTCTTGATTAATTTACGGTTAATGACTGATGAATTGGAATGAGGCGTATGTTGTGTTTGTGTTTATTTAAAATATACGCGAGTTATTCGGAAAGACCGGGTTTATCCCATTCTGGATAACTGATACGACGATAAGTCGAAGATGAAGACGATGGTCGAAGACCGGAGGTCTTCACGTCGTTTGGGTGATTACTGATGATCTTGATTGGGCTGTACACCCAAGAAGATGGAAACAGTTGGTGATCGTCCAGACGTACTTGGAGATCGATGGATATGCGGGGTACTAGGTGCCTCCGGTTTCGTTCAGACCCAGAACGGACTTGTAAATGGACTGTGTGTCTGACATTGGATTTTAGTCCGTGTGATTGATCTCTATTAAATATATATCTGTTTGGCGGCGGAGAATTTATTCTCTTGCTTAACGCCCTTCTCTGAGACGTACGAGCTCAGGGGTTATATATCGATGGATATCAAACGCATGGAGTGAATTGCCTGTGTGGCATGCCTAAGTGGCAATTGATCGAGGCTTCTGTTGAAAAACAAAGTCTTGTGGTGATGATCAAAGCACGGCCTTTGTGGCGTAGCTTTGTGTAACGTCTACTTCGCGAGTTTCACACCCGGTATGAACCAAAAACGGGAGAAAGGACCTCAGGGAGGGCCTGCGTTTCTTCCTAGTTAGAAGTGGCGTCAGTCGTTTTACACGCCCTGACGAGTTTGACTTATGTGGTTGTTGCTGTTGCGAGGCGCCTCGGATTGATCGGTCGTTCTCGAACCGATGGAGTCATTTAGTTGGCTCATTTACGCCCCAAAGGGCGGGGAAACGTAGTGTTCAGGCATTTTAATCCACATCGGTGGACCGGCCCTGTCGCTCCTAGGGTCACTCGAGCTCTGATCCTGAGACTCGGGCTAGGCAGTCTCGAATCGGTGGAGGACTATCTTTTGCCTCGGTTCATAGACGGAAATCCAATTTCCAAATACGTGACATTTGCGGTTTTATTTGTAAACCTATATATGGCGACATGATATATGGTACCCATGCCGCCTATGATTGATACTTATGATTTGAAGTTGTTTTATACACTATGCACTTATAATAGTATCAAATGATTTGTTTTAAACGTATCAAGCATTCTTTGGCTGTTATAAGGGAAAACCCTATCCCTCGGCTTGCGTTGCATTGTGTGATAGGACCTGGGTCTTATAACAGCTTCATTTTTCTTTATTTAGCATTGCTCTGTTGTTTTATGCACTGGTATTCTTGGGAGGAAACCCGTTCCGTGTTATACGGCGTGGTCCCTTGATTTACCTAATGATTTAACATAAAGAATAATAACTGTTTTAGTTCTCACACCAGTCCCATGACTGACCTGGAGTTTATTGTTCTAACCTAAACTCTGGGTGCCCTTATTTTGACACGGGCAGCTAGTAGTTTTGGTTTTGCAGATTTATATTCACAGGATCCTGGTTTACTGCTGGAACGATATCCGGAAAGCTTTGTATCCGTATATCTCATTCTAGTTGTGTATTGTATTATTTTCCGCTGCTATGTATTTAAATGTAATTTAAATCTCTGATATTTCTGTGTAATATTCATTTATACTCTGTATATTCTTGTAATCTGATGCATTGTTGTAATATACAATGAAATGTTCTTCTGTATGCGTTCTATTTTGTCGTGTTCTCAAACGATAGGGCGTTTCGAACGGCCTGGATCGGTTTAGCGGCTGGTTCGGCCCAAGCGAAATTCCTTCTCGTCACATTTGGTATCGGAGCTTTGGTTTACAAAGCTAGAGAACAAGGCACATTAGAACTATACGAAAGAATTCATTAGATATTGGGTTAGTAATATCCAATGAGAATGACTCGTTAGAGATGGGATCAGTAGTATCCTAGAACGAGTGTGAAGAGTATATTTTTAACGTGAGAGAAAATTTTGTTTTGAAAATCTAAATCAATTATTCGTATTTGATTATATATTTATATTGATGTGGACAATCCAGTATTTATAGATTTTGCGTATACGTCTGATCCGCGTGTATTCGAAATTTTAATATACTGGATAGATATAGAATCACACTCTAGTCGCCCGGGGATGATGCTGATAATTGTGATCACATTATCAGTATTTATATTCGAGTGACGAAAGTGAGGTTTCTATATATTTCCTATTGACTGGTGTGAGAACCAAAATTAGATAGGGCCTATTGTTGTGATTTGGCATCAAAAATCTGATTTTTGACTATATATCAAAGTTATCAATTTGAAACTCTAATTCACTAATTGATTGATGTTTGTGTTGTTTGTTTATTTGGTTGATAATTTTGAACCATTATGCCTAATTTGATTGGATAATGAATTGTATTGAAATTGGTTGCATTTGCTTGCATATACATATATATCATTGAACAGGTCATAGCAAGGAGGCTAGAGCAGAGAATAAAATTTGTTTGCCCGACAAATAGGTACATGTTTACTACATAAGTTCCTGTTTTGTTTGGGTGATGATGATTTTATGAGCCTATTGGCTAGCCGCTTGGCTTTTTCTTTTTCTTTTTGAGATCTGAAGGACCGGGGAAGCTATTTGAAATTCCCCGATGCTCCCGGTGCAGGGGAGGTTATGGCGAAATTTTTCAAAAATTTAGGGTGTTAGCCAAATTTTTGAGATTTTAGAAAATTCTCATAAACTGAAAAGTTGGAGAATGGAAGCCAAATTGAACGTAGAATTAAATAATCAAACTACTTTCGACTTTGTTCCTTTTCGGGGACGAAAAGTTTTAAGTGGGGGAGATTGTAACAACCCGTAAAATGCGAGCCAGTTTGAAATTTTTATTTTGGCAATTTTAGCGAATTTTGATTATTTAAAATGAATTATTTTAAATAATATCGACGAGAAATTTATTTTGAATATAATTCGAACGTATATAATTATATACGTCGTCGTTAGAATATAAATATTTATATATAATTATAAATAGAATTGAAAATGGTGCGGTAGTTCGATAATTCGATTTCAAACTTCAATTGAAGGTACCGGGTGCAAAACAATCCGGATTTTAGTGAAACCAAAAACATTAGGATCTAATTGATAATATCTTTCCAACGGATGTAAGAAACTGAGATTTCGTTTTAAAAGTTGAGAGTTACGTCCAGTTTAAAATTTAGAAAAGTCGCGATGGAATTTATATAATTTTTAATATATATAAAGGCTTTGAAAATAGCAGTTTTGCAAATGACCTCTGTTTTCGACGAAACCACTTTTGTTGGGTCCGTAATGTCAAGTTATTGCTAGGTTTCAAATTTCATAATTTTCTGAATCAATATGTGAGCGTGGCAAAGGAAAACGCGTTTGACCTGTTTTAGTTGATTTTAATTGACTGGAAAATGGCCATTTTTCCAGCAGTCTCAGAATTTGACGAAACTAGTTTTGTTAGGACCGTATCGTCAATACGAAGCTAGAAAGTATTTTTCGAGAATTTTTAGAGTTAGTATGTGACCCCGGTAATTTGAAATGTACGTTTAAAATTCAAAATAGTGATTTAAAGGTAAAATTAACGGAAACCGACTGTAACAGCCGAATCAACGTACGATACATATCCCATTGAGTTCGGAATGGGGGTAAAACGCTAGGGACGATAGTCGGTGGGCTCAATTTCGAGTTCGAATTTTAAAGTTGCTTTTTCGAAATTAAAATAAATAATAATAAAAAAAAACCCTCCTCTCTCCTCCTTAACTATTCAGCCCCCCCCCCCCCCCCGTTGACCGATTCAAAACCAAAAAAGAAAAAAAAGAAATAGGGGGCCGATCCCCAAACCGATCCTCCTACCTCGCCGCCGCCTAGGGCAGGCGCACCCCCCTCCGACCATCTCCTGACCTCGCGCCTTCCTCTCCCCTCTCGCTCACCTCCTTCTCCTTCCCTCTGGAACCGACGCCATCGCAGGACCCACACCCCGTCGCTGCGCCACCCTCTTCAGATACCCCGCCGCCATCACCGATCTCGACCACCGCCCCACGTCCGTCGATCAGCCTCTTCTCTCGCTCCACTTCTCCCTCCCTTTCAGACCTCGCGCAGATCGAAACCCCACTGGTCGGACCCGCATTGACCCAGACACCACCGTGCCGCCTCACCGGAGGACCACCAGCCGTCGTCGGTCTCTCCCCCATCTCCGCCAGAAGCCGCTGCAAAACCCCCCTCCTCCAAACAACTGTAAGTTTTAATTATATTTTATTCGGTTATTTATTTTAATTTATTCAGTGTAATTAACTTAAATTTAAAAATGGTAGTGATAAAAATAAAATTACCATGGTTTTAAAATGAGATTAGAATTGTTTTCAAATAAAATTAGCATTGCTTTATTTTCAGTTTTAAAAATATGATTTTGGCTAATAGGAAAGGTCGAATTTGTGCTGTAGAAAAGATCGAATTTTCGATGTAGGAAAGATTATATTTTTGAAGTAAAAGATTAGATTTTTCTAATCAAAAAGATTTGGGTTTTGAAAACAAAAAGATATGATTTTTATATATTGAACTTCGAATTAAAAATTTGATTTTTATATATTGAACTTCGAATTAAAAATTTGATTTTTATATATTGAACATCGAAATAAAAATGTGATTTTTATATATTGAAAAGCGAAGTAAAAATTCGATTCTTACATATGTAGTGAAAGCGGATAACGAAGGTAACAAAAAGGCGAGAACGAAGAAGCTTTATATCAAAGAAGAGTCAAGATGATTGGATAGCTATCGGTGAGAATTTCTCACCTTTCAATTTATTTTTCTAGTTATATATATATACTAGGATGCAGACGGTGCTTAGTAGCACCCGACACAATCGTCCACAGACCATGGACTTGTTTGTTTGGCTGTGTTGTTAGTTAGATTGTTTGAGTTGATTTGAATTGTTTGGTGAAATGAAATTGATATGATTGATGTGTGAATGGCGTGGGCCTTCACTAGACCGGGGATAAGGCTAGGCCTCGTCCCGTTTCTAGTATCGTGTCGTTATGCCGCCGAAATTTTCTAAAATGTGTTAGAAAAATAAAAATATCATTTTATTTAAAGAATGAACTTAATAGAAATTCATATGTTGGAATAAAATGTTTTATCGTTAAAAATATAATTTTTTAACGTGAATGTGAATAAATAAATATTCATTTACAAACCAGACGGCTTGTTTATGTACACCTATTTGAAGGACATTGATTGGGACGATAAATTTTACACATCGCCCAACTGCACGAATAAAATATTTGTTTGATTGTTTGAAACCCCACACGGGTGTTGGGATGAAACTTGAAGTTCACTCATCCTGATTGATTAAATATGTCGATCGATTGATTGACAAGCTGCTATAAGCGTTAAATGACTATATTTGATGCTTATACAGTATAGTGCACTTTGGTTGATGGTTGATTATTTTTCAATGCCATTATATACATGTGTTGTATGAAAATCCATATAATTAACATTATATGGTGATTGATTGGGCCTCATTCCAATTTAGAAAATAAAGAATATTATAAAATAACAGTTCATGTGTTGACAGTACTCATCCTTTGAGATTGGTCATGTGTTGAACGAAATATTTTGATAATAAAATTTACATCTTTATCAATATAAAATAACAGTTCATGTGTTGACAGTACTCGTCCTTTGAGAT
Organism: Allium sativum; assembly: GCA_030737875.1. NCBI lineage: Eukaryota > Viridiplantae > Streptophyta > Magnoliopsida > Asparagales > Amaryllidaceae > Allium > Allium sativum. Next base: position 531,336,711 of record CM060923.1, on the reverse strand, counting down.
TGGTCATGTGTTGAACGAAATATTTTGATAATAAAATTTACATCTTTATCAATATAAAATAACAGTTCATGTGTTGACAGTACTCATCCTTTGAGATTGGTCATGTGTTGAACGAAATATTTTGATAATAAAATTTACATCTTTATCAATATAAAATAACAGTTCATGTGTTGACAGTACTCATCCTTTGAGATTGGTCATGTGTTGAACGAAATATTTTGAAAATAACAACTATTTTGAAAAAGAAATATTTGAAATAAAATATTTGAAATAGAAATTTATGAAGCCGTGTTGATTAGATTGACGCCATTTTTACGTGAACGATATTTATATCGAAATGAATTGAATTGAAAACGATTTCGAAATGAATTGAATTGAAAACGATTTCGAAATGAATTGAATTGAAAACGATTTCGAAATGAATTGAATTGAAAACGAAATCGAATTTAATTGAAAACGAATTCAAATTGAATTGAAAGCGAATTGAAATGAATTCAAATTGAATTGAAATTTGAATTGAATAGAAATGAATTTTAAAATGAATTTATAAAGAAGAATTCAATTTTGATTTGAATTGAAATGGAAGTTGAATTTGCTTTTGAAACGAATTTTAAAACTATTTATATAATTCGTTTTAAATAGAAATCGACGAAATATATATTATATATATTATATATATATTATAATGGCCTGAATAGAACGCGCCGCGCCGCGGCAGTTCGCGAATTTCGACCATTTATTTCAAACGGACATTACGGGAGATCAGACCGTCGGATTCTCCTAAAACCGGAACCGTTGGGTTCGTATCGAAAAGGGCTTTCTAACGAATGTTAGAAATTTGAAATCTAACGGTTGGATTTGGAGATACGTCCAAATCAAATTCGAAAAAGGTCGCTGTAAGTGCAGTTCGATGGCCGTTGATGGAAATCGACTGTACGGGCCTTGATAAAATTATTAAAAATAGTAATAATTTGTGTAAAATCATAAGAAATGATTTGTGAAGAATTGGGATGAAAAACTCCATATTTGAAAAGATAAAAATAGATTTTTATCGAAATGAACTAGTTTTGAACTAGAATTATAATTCTATTTATTTTTAAATAAATAAATTGAATTCGAAAAGGGTTTTAAAAATAACCAAAATTTCCAATGATTGCATTGGAATGGATTTGAATCGAAATTGTCTTCGGAATATTTCGATGTTGGATTTCGTGACTATACAGATGTTGTTATGGAAATTTGAAAGATAGATATATATATATCGTTATTTCCAATACGATATTTGCTGGTCGTAGAATTTGATATTGAATATAAGCCGGGATATTTTCTATTCAGGGCCTTGTATTGAATATCAAATATGATTTGGGTTTGTCGTGAATAGTGTCTTCACTAACACTGTTCTTGAACCCAGTTGAGAAAAGATTAAATCTTTTTATTTAGATTTAATGAAGTGTACCAATTAAATAATATTTAATTGGAATTGAATTGATATTGATTTTTGGGTTTATCGTGAACAGTGTTTTAAACAACACTTGTTCTTTAACCCGATAATTAATGAATGTGACTTAGGGTTTATCGTGAACATTGTTGTAATATTTAAATCTCTGATATTTCTGTGTAATATTCATTTATACTCTGTATATTCTTGTAATCTGATGCATTGTTGTAATATACAATGAAATGTTCTTCTGTATGCGTTCTATTTTGTCGTGTTCTCAAACGATAGGGCGTTTCGAACGGCCTGGATCGGTTTAGCGACTGGTTCGGACCGAGCGAAATTCCTTCTCGTCACAGTTATTCAGAAAGACCGGGTTTGTAGTGACCCGAAATTCTTGTCCAATTTGAGCTTACTAAATAACGCTAGTCCAACCCAATTTGCACTGAAATCCAGAAAACTATTAGAAATAATATAGAGGGTGAGGAAAGATAAGGTAGAAACTTATAGAAAAGAAGAAGAAGAAGAACATCATCATCAGAGTAAACACGAATCTCACAGCGGAACGAATAAAATATTACATAACTTTTGAAAATACAAACAATATAGGTATACAATAACATTTCAGAGTACAACACTTACAACAACAGTGGAAATAAACAATAGCTATATAATCCCGAAGCATCCTCCTCCAAGCTCTCCAAGTGCATCTGTAAAATCCCGATTACTTGACTGCCCGTACAAATTTAGGCACCCAAGAGTTTAGGGAAAACAAAAAAAATAAACTTTGGATCAGTCATGAGACTGGTGTGAGTAAAACAGTTTTAAACAGTTTGAACAAGTAAACGATATCTCATAAGACAACGCCGTATAACAGAACGTGTTTTCCCCTTATGAGAATCCAAAATATCGTTATATCAAAAACCTTTTGATATTATAATAATGTCTATCAACCATAATATTATAATCATCTAGCAGAAACGCTTTCATCTCACGTTCTACATATATAGTATACAATCAAAAACCGCAAGCACGTATTGGGTAATGGGTTTACAACTATGACAAGGTATGGAATCACCTTCCGATCAGTGTACTCTTGGAATGATACACTGGAGTTCAAAAAGAACATATTGCAACTCAGCCACACATGACCGACCACTCATTTCGCTTGAGTGTATCGAATGTATATTACCAAAGGTTGGGATCAGCAACCGTTTCCCGTATATATATGGGACAACATTGATAGATTAATGAAGTACATGAATATTCTCTAGATAGGTGATTATACAGCCTACTTCGAAGCGACTGACTTAGCCATGCTGCCTGCCCTATTTCTGTCATTTACTGGATGTTGAGGCCAGAGGTTACGACTACTTTTCATTCATTGATAACACGATCACTTTGAATGCCACATTGTCAGATCCGTTAATCACTAATTGATTTGCACAAATATTCTAGATATTATGCTAAGGGAATAAATCCGTTGCAACCATATATATTTATACAGACCAACCCATTCTATCAATGGAAATACTTTGTTAGACATTCGTCCATTTACGTTCGTCCTGGGATTGAACGAAACCAAAGGCACTATTCAGCACATCCATCCTAGGCATTCTCTACCTAGGACTTATACAACACCCCTTTCACTTTACTCCGTCTTCAATTTTCTTTGGCATATTTGCAATGCTTATGCCAATACAGAGTGGTTCTTTGGATAATAATCTAACCGGTCTATCCATATTAACAACGTTGAAATGGTCAAAACATTAATGTTCTGTGATTTAACTATCAAAGAAAAACACGTGTGCAAACAATGATGTTACTTCCAGATGGAAATTATATCGATCAATCATCATTTAACACACATATATATATTGACATTCCCTTATTTTCTATGTTTAGAAAATAAATGTTATTAACACTGGAAAACATTTCCATAGCTTAATTTCGTTTCACTATCCTTTTTCAACTATTAGTCCCTAACCGTAAACTAGTAGGGGAACAATTCTCTAAGTATAAATCCCGAAGGCCGAAACCAACATCAGATCGATACTCAGAAAACTATTCAGCTTAACTAATCTCTAGTCAGTTTCTAATTTTGCTTAACTCTATTCGATTTACTCTAACTCGAATTAACTCCATTCGATTAATTCCTATTCGAATAAATTCCTTTTTGATGAACTCCTTTCGAATAACTAATATTCGATTACTTTATTGATTTATAAAGATTTCCCTTTTTATAACGTTTATCCATTTGAAAAGATTTCCTTTTAACAACGTTTATTCATTTATAAAGATTTCCTTTTAGTAACGGTTCTTCACTTTACAAATGTTCTTTTAATAACGTTTCCCCACTTATAAGGATTTCCTTTTTATAACGTTCCTTTACTTTATAGCTTTCCTTTTTATAACGTTTCTTTTTCATAACGTTTTCCTTTTTGAAATGGTTTCCTTTTAATAACATCCTACTGCTTTATAAATGATTTCCATTTAACAACATCCTATTCATTTTCCAAATAAACGTTCCTTTTATAAAATCCTTCAATTTTATAAATAAATTCAATTTCAATATAATTTTGAAAATTCCCTTTTTACTTCCCAGTATTTCGTATGGTATTTAAAATACTGTATAACCATGATTACTATCAACTAAGCACATATAATCAGTACATATTATATAACACATCACATATCACAATATATGAACAAAACGGTATTATATATATTGAGGAACCCAGTTGGGTCCCTCCAATCTGTTCCCCTGCATCACAGATGTTAAACCATATAATCACATCAACTTCATTTCTGTACAAAATGTTCTGATAAGCAACAACAATATATATATTTAATGGTTTATATATATATATACATACATACATATATATATATATATATATATATATATAATTTCAACTAACTGACTAGCAGTTCAATCAACCAAATCAACACACAGAAATCAACAGATATTTATCAGTTCTAAGAATACGTTATAAAATATAATTGTTCAGAGTTGGTGAGTTTAACTCACTTTGGCAGTTCATCGTTAAAGAACGATAAACTGTTATTTGATTTGAATCAAACAATTTATTTCTCCATAAATTCAAACAAGCTCCAATCCACTCCCAGTCAGTTCCATTGGGTAGTGTCCGTCCATACAATCCTTTCGGATCTTGTTTCGTTGAATTTCGATATCGTATGATAATGATATGATATAAACAAGTTAATACAATTTAAAATAAATAAAAACTTGAATTTCTATTTCTAACAGGCCTCACCCCTTTAAAATTCTCTGGCCCATCATCCCTTATAACCAACACCCGAACCGCACCTGAGCATCTTCCCCAAACCGTAAATCACGAACTCCAGTAATTTGCTTCACCATTAACACTACTAACTCCACCTCGTTCTTCCTTTTTGAACCACCAATTCAAAAACCAAAATCACCGTTACCCCTCTCATCACATCCTCTCCCTGATCATACCACTCAACCTCAATTCGAACTCAACACCAGAATTCCGTCGTTCACGGTCCCTCGAGAAATCACCAAACAAAAATTGAACTGAACTTTACCAAAAATTCAAAACCGAAAGTAAACTCCATCCTGAGTTCAACGACCTCATTCATTTCCTCCAATAACCACCACCAATGAATTGAAGTCGAACCTAGGTTCGACCGTGCTAAACACAGCAAACGGAACTACCACCGAGCAACTCAAAATGGGTAGAAAAATGAAGAGGACCACTTAGTGAATCTAAATAAATATGGATTAGGATTTTTTGGAATTTTCTTCTTTTGATTTTGAATTTACAAATAGGATGGTTTTTACTGTAAATGAAAAATGGTGGCGCGGAAAACTCTCGTTGACTTCAAAAGTGAGTAATTTAGGTTTAGGAAGGTTAAAGGAGGTATTTATAGGGTATTTCCTTTGAATGAAAGACCTCCACGTTATTTTGAAGAAGAGGAGATATGGTTGAGGGGAAAGGGGCCGTGGAGTTCGGTTGATCACTCAAACGAAGGGATTAGGTTTCATTGAGAGGATAAATTAAGTTATAACATTTGGTCATCCCATTTTATAAAACTTCGTTAATTACGAATGGCTATCGACAGGATCAAATACACCATCGTGACGATCAATATGCCACGCTCCCAGAAATATAATAATATAGGTCCGTTAACTTATCCTGTGAAACCCCGAAATACTAATATAGGGTGCAAAACTCTTCAAAATAAAAAGTGCTTATTTAATTAATTAAAAATTACAATAAAATTCTAAAAATTAAATTATCACTACGCCCCAAAAGAACCTTGTCTAAATTCGAAACCAGTATCTAGTTGTATCAAATAAACCGTTACGGTCGATAAACGATTCTATAGCGACTATTTTAAAATTTGATTTGGACATAACTCAAAATCTACACGATGAAATCCTGATTTTTTCATCCATCAGAAAAATATACTTCACCAGCTCCTAACGTTTCTTGTTTCACAGAAATCCGATTTAAAACACCTTCTGTACATTCGTTTAAAGTTCGAATCGCCAAATTACGAACTGCAGCGCCATTTCGAGCACGATTATAAATATAATATAATTTATACGTTCAACCATCGTTAATTAAATTTATCCATTATCGTAATTCAAATTCTAAACTGAATTACATCTTTTGAATACCCCAATTCACACCATATCGTCATTTCGGCCAATTCTGATTATTTCAGAATTAAACAAATTATTTAATTATTATATTAATTAAATATTCGCTATTATTTAATTAAATGACCATTTGATTATGTAAATCACTATTTATATAATTAAATTAATGAATTATAATATCTCTAAAATATGGGTCATTACATTCTTTCCCACTTAAAATAATTTCTTCCTCGAAATTGCTAAGGTAGAAAGCAAACCCTATCGACCGGTTAGAACTTATTTGTTCACTTCTTATTTTCAGTTTTAACTGAACCAATTTAATTTCAATTAAATTATTAATTAATTCTTATCAACGAAAATTTTCAAAAATCCTAAAAATTTTCTAACGCCTTAACTTTTTGAAAAATTTCACCAACACCTCCTTTTTGCTGGTCAATAGGTCAAACTCCAACTCGCCTCTCTGGGCCATCTCCAACCCAAAAGAAAATTAAACAACCAAGTGGCTTGCCAATTCGGCTCATCAAAATCACCAAACTTGTATATAATATAAACTGGTACCTTTTTGACGGGCATACCATTATATCATTCCCATCGGTTACCAATTCTTCATATATCAATGCCATACTAATCCAACTCCCATCAGTTGTTATCCTTAAACTCAATTCTTCGCTCATATCCAAAATGAATTCCATTCAAACCCTTAATTCATCAACTCAATCCATTTTAACTTCATAAGTTAAATTTTAAATTTCAGAGTTTAAATTCCTGGGTTTATTTCAAATTAATTTGAAACCATAATACCAATTCAAAACCTTTGAATTCCTAAACCACTTGTTTTCTCAAAACAATTCAAAAACAAAATCCTTGGTATCAATCCGTCACTTAGAACTTGGAAATGAACACTTATGATGTGGCCACACTCATCAGGGTTATTTCCCAGTTATCAAAGTGAGTTCAGTACTATATAACCTTTCAAAACCATTTCTAACCATTTTCACTTTGAAATACATTTCAAATACCATTCCCAATGCTTATAAAACAATTTAAAATCTTCCAGGGTTTTAAAATTCCCATATACTTAATCCAGATCCATTTACAAACACTTTTCTAAATTCCAGGGTTTTAATTCAAATCCTGATTTAATTTCATATTTAATTCATTTCGATTTCGTATATTTCACGTATATGAATTCTGATGGATTATTTACATAATCATTTCACTTTATAATCTTACTCGATTATAATAACAACCAATATATCCAATATATATATATATACTTCTTTATATCAAAATATACTTTGGGTAAACTTATTTTACATATCGTGTCGACCCATCGTATTCGAGTGTTTAGTAGCTCCTACCGATACACGGATCAAACTGATCGACCAGAACCCATAAACAACTCAACCAATACATCTCCACAATATAAAACAATTTTTATATCAAATAACAAATACGTTCACTCATATATATACACTCAAACTCAATCTAGGGCATTACTAACCCTATCTCTACTAAGTCACGCAACAGAGCCAAGGTAATTACTTAACCTTAAGCTCTGATACCAATTGTAGTGACCCGAAATTCCGATCCAATTTGAGCTGACCAAATATCGCAAGTCCAACCCAATTTGCACTAAAATCCAGAAAACTATTATAAAGAATATAGAGGGTGAGGAATGATAAGGTAGAAACTTATAGAAAAGAAGAGGAAGAAGAACATTATCATCAGAGTAAACACGAATCTCACAGTGGAACGAATAAAATATAACATAATTTTTGTAAATACAAACAGTATATGTATACAATAACATTTCAGAGTACAACACTTACAACAACAGTGGAAATAAACAATAGCTACATAATCCTGAAGCCTCCTGCTCCAAGCTCTCCAAGTGCATCTGTAAAATAAACTCCGAGTCAGTCATGGGACTGGTGTGAGTAAAACAGTTTTAAACAGTTTGAACAAGTAAACGATATCTCTTAAGACCACGGCGTATAAGGGAACGGGTTTTTCCCTTATGAGAATCCAAAATATCTTTATATCAAAAACCTTTTGATATTATAATAATGTCTATCAACCACAATATAATAATCATCTAGCAGAAACACTTTCACCTCACGTTCTACATATATAGTATACAATCAAAAACCGCAAGCACGTATTGGGTAATGGGTTTCCAACTATGACAAGGTATGGAACCACCTTCTGATCAGTGTACTCTAGGAACGATACACTGGAGTTCAACAAGAACATCTTGCAACTCAATCACAAATGACCGACCACTCCTTTCACTTGAGTGTATCGAATGTATATTACCAACGGTTGGGATCAGCAACCGTTTCCTGTATATATATGGGACATCATTGATAGATTAATGAAGCAAATGAATATTCTCTAGATAGGTGATTATACACCCTACTTCGGAGCGACAGACTAAGCCATGCTGCCTTCCCGATTTCTGTCATTTACCGGATGTTGAGGCCAGAGGTTAAGACTACTTTTCATTCATTGATGACACGATCACTTTGAATGCCACATTGTCAGATCCGTTAATCACTAATTGGTTTGCACAAATATTCTGGATATTATGCTAAGCGAATAAATCCGTTGCAACCATATATATTTATACGGACCAACCCATTCGATCATTGGAAATACTTTGTCGGACATTCGTCCATTTACGTTCATCCTGGGATTGAACGAAACCGAAGGCACTATTCAGTACATCCATCCTAGGAAATCTCTACCTAGGACTTATACAAAAGCCCTTGCACTTTACTCCGTCTTCAATTTTCTTTGGCATATTTGCAACGCTTATGCCAATACACAGTGGTTCTTTGGATAATAATCCAACCGGTCTATCCATATTAACAACGTTAAAAAGGTCAAAACATTGATAGTCTGTAATTTAACTATCAAAGAAAAACACGTATGCAAACAACAATATTATTTCCATATGGAAATTATGTCGATCAATCATCATTTAACATATGTATATTTATATATCTATAAATTCACATTCCCTTATTTTCTATGTTTAGAAAATATATGTTATTAACACCGGAAAACATTTCCATAGCTTAATTTCTTTTCATCATCCTTTTACAACTATTAGTCCCTAACCGTAAACTAGTAGGAGAATAATTCACTAAGTATAAACCCCGAAGACCGAAACCAACATCAGATCAATATTCAGAAAACTATTCAGCTTAACTAATCTCTAGTCAGTTTCTAATTTTGCTTAACTCTATATCTTTAACTCTATTCGATTTACTCTAACTCAAATTAACTCCATTCGATTAATTCCTATTCGAATAAATTCCTTTTTGATGAACTACTTTCGAATAACTAATATTCGATTACTTTATTGATTTATAAAGATTTCCCTTTTTATAACGTTTATCCATTTAAAAAGATTTCCTTTTAACAGCGTTTATTCATTTACAAAGATTTCCTTTTAGTAACGGTTCTTCACTTTACAAATGTTCTTTTAATAACGTTTCCCCACTTATAAGGATTTCCTTTTTATAACGTTCCTTTACATTATAGCTTTCCTTTTTATAACGTTTCTTTTTCATAACGTTTTCCTTTTTAAAATGGTTTCCTTTTTATAACATCCTACTACTTTATAAATGATTTCCATTTAACAACATCCTATTCATTTTCTAAATAAATGTTCCTTTTATAAAATCCTTCGATTTTATAAATAAAATCATTTTCAATATAACTTTGAAAATTCCCTTTTTACTTCCCAGTATTTCGTACGGTATTTAAAATACCGTATGACCGTGATTACTATCAACTAAGCACACATAATCAGTACAGATTATATAACACAACACATATCACAATATATGAAACAAAACAGTATTTTATATATTGAGGAACCCAGTTGGGTCCCTCCAACCTGTTCCCCTGCATCACAGATGTAAAACCATATAATTACATCAACTTCATTTCAGTACGAAATGTTCTGATAAGCAACAACAATATATATATTTAATGGTTTATATACATACATACATACATACATACATATATATATAATTTCAACTAACTGACTAGCAGTTCAATCAACCAAATCAACATATATAAATCAACAGATATTTATCAGTTCTAAGAATATGTTATAAAATATAACTGTTCGGAGTTAGTGAGTTTTACTCACTTTGGCAGTTCATCGTTAAAGAACAATAAACTGTTATTTGATTTGAATCAAACAATTTATTTCGCCATAAATTCAAACGAGCTTCAATCCACTCCCAGTCAGTTCCATTGGGTAGTATCCGTCCATACAATCCTGTCAGATCTTGTTTCGCTGAATTTCGATATCGTATGATAAAGATATGATATAAAAAAGTTAATACAATTTAAATTAAATAAAAACTTGTATTTCTATTTCGAACGGGCCTCACCGCTTTAAAATTCCCTGGCCCATCATCCCTTATAACCAAAACCCGAACTGCACTTAAGCATCTTCCCCAAACCGTAAATCACGAACTCTAGTAATTTGCTCCACCATTAACGCTAATGACTCCACCTCGTTCTTCCTCTTTGAACCAACAATTCAAAAACCAAAATCACCATTACTCCTCTTATCACATCCTCTCCCTGATCATACCACTCAACATCAATTCGAACTCAACACCAGAATTCCGTCGTTCACGGTCCCTCGAGAAATCACCGAACAAAAATTGAACTGAACTTTAAAAAAAATTCAAAACCGAAAGTAAACACCAACATGAGTTCAACGACCTCGTCCATTTCCTCCAATAACCACCACCAACGAATTGAACTCGAACCCTAGGTTCGACCGTGCTAAACACAGCAAACGGAACGACCACTGAGCAACTCAAAATGGGTAGAAAAGTGAAGAGGACCACTTAGTGAATCTAAATAAATATGGATTAGGATTTTTAGGAATTATCTTCATTTGATCTTGAATTTACAAAGAGGATGGTTTTTACTGTAAATGAAAAATGGTGGCGTGAAAAACTCTCGTTGACTTCAGAAGTGAGTAATTTAGGTTTAGGAAGGTTAAAGGGGGTATTTATAGGGTATTTCCTTTGAATGAAAGATCTCCACGTTATTTTGAAGAAGAGGAGATATGGTTAAGGAGAAAGGGGCCGTGGAGTTCGGTTGATCACTCAAACGAAGGGATTAGATTTTAGGGAGAGGATAAATTAAGTTATAACATTTGGTCATCCCATTTTATAAAACTTCGTTAATTACGAACGTCTATCGACAGGATCAAATACACCATCATGACGATCAATGTGCCACGATCCAGAAATATAATAATATAGGTCCGTTAACTTATTCTGTCAAACCCCGAAATACTGATATAGGGTGCAAAATTCTTCAAAATAAAAAGTGCTTATTTAATTAATTAAAAATTACAAGAAAATTCTAAAAATTAAATTATCACTACACCCCAAAAGAACCTTGTCTAAATTCGAAACCGGTATCTAGTTATATCGAATAAACCATTACGGTCGATAAATGATTCAATAGGGACTATTTTAAAATTTGATTTGGACATAACTCAAAATCTACACGATGAAATCCTAATTTTTCTCTTCCATCCGAAAAATATACTTCACCAGCTCCTAACGTTTCTTGTTTCACAGAAATCTGATTTAAAACAGCTTCTGTACATTCGTTTAAAGTTCGATTCGCCAAATTACGAACTACATCGCCATTTCGAGCTCGATTATCAATATAATATAATTTATATGTTCAACCATCGTTAATTAAATTTATTCGTTATCGTAATTCAATTTCTAAACTGAATTACATCTTTTGAATTCCCCAATTCACACCATGTCATCATTTCGGTCAATTCTGATTATTTCAAAATTAAATAAATTATTTAATTATTATATTAATTAAATATTCCCTATTATTTAATTCAACGACTATTTGATTATGTAAATCACTATTTATATAATTAAATTAATGAATTATAATATCTCTAAAATACGGGTCATTACAGGGTTTACCCCATTTTGAATAACTGATTCGACGATTAGTCGAAGATGAAGACGGTGGTTGAAGACCGGAGGTCTTCAATTCGTTTGGATAACTACTAATGATCTTGATTGGGATGTACACCCAAGAGGAGGGAATCAGTTGGTGATCATTCAGACGTACTTGGAGATCGATGGATATGCGAGGAATAAGGTTCCTCCGGTTTCGTTCAGACCCATAATGGAATTGTAAATGGATGTGTGTCTGACATCGGATTTCATTCTCTGTGATTGATATCGGTTACATAGCGTGAATTGCCTGTGTGGCATGCTAAGATGCAAATGATCAAGGCTTCTGTTGAAAAGAAGAGTCTTGTGGTTGATGATCAAAGCACGGCCTGTTTGGCGTAGCTTTGTGTAGCGTTGATTCGCGAGCCTCACACCTCGGTTGTGAACTAGAAACGGGAGATGACATCAGGGAGGGCAGGAGTTTCCTTCTAGTTAGAAGTGGCGTCAGTGTTTTTACATGCCATTATGAGTTTGACTTATATGGTTGTTGCTGTTGCGAGGCGCATCGGATATATCAGTGACTATATGAAGCCGATGGAGTCATTCGTTGGCTCATTGACATCCCAAAGGGTGGGGAAGTGCAGTGTTCAGGCATTTTAATCCACATCGGTGGACTGGCCCTGACGATCCAAGGCTTTTCTACACGCTCGCCTGAGGGGCAGACTAAAGCGTCTCGAATTCGGTGAGGACTATCTTTTGCCCCGGTTCACAGATGGAAATCCAATTTCCAAATACGTGACTTTGCGGTTTTGATTGTAGAGCCTAGTATGGCGACATGGTATATGGTACCCATGCCGTATATGATTGATATTTATGATTGTATATAAAATCAGAAACTAACTGGAAACGAGCTAAGATGGGTGGTTTCCTGGGTATTGATCTAATGTTGGTTTCGGCCTTAGGGGTTGATACTTAGGGAATCGTTCTCTTACTACTTTACGGTTGGAGTCTAATTAAGAATTAAAACATGAAATTTAGCGTATCAAGCATTCTTTGGCTATTATAAGGTAAAACCCTATCCTTCGGTTTGTGTTGCATTGTGTGATGGGACCTGGGTCTTACAATAGCTTCGTTGTTCTTTATTTAGCATTGTGCTGTTGTTTTATGCATTGGTATTCTTGGGAGGGAACCCATTCCGTGTTATACGGCGTGGTCCCTTGATTTACCGAACTTTAAAAAAAATAAAGATTAATAACTGTTTTAGTTCTCACACCAGTCCCTTGACTGACCTGGAGTTTATTGTTTTAACCTAAACTCTGGGTGCCCTTATTTTGAAGGGCAGCTAGTAGTTTTGGTTTTGCAGATTTATATTCACAGGATTCTGGTTTACAGCTGGAATGATATCGGTAAAGCTTTGTATCCGTATATCTCTTTCAGTTGTGTTTTGCATTATTTTCCGCTGCTATGTAATGTATTGTAATCTCTGATATTTTACAGTGTACATTATTTATTCTTACTCTATATATTCTTTTATTCTGATGGAATTGTTCTAATATACAATGAAATGTTCTTCTGTCTGCGTTCTTTTGTGGCCTGTTCTCGACTCAATCCATGATTTCCTGTATGGGGGATTTCGGGTCGTTTCATCGTGGTGTCAGAGCTTTGGTTTACAGAGCTCGGAGAACAAGGCACATTAGAACCATACGAAAGAATTCATCAGAAATTGGATTAGCAATATCCAATGGGAATGACTCGTTAGAGATAGTATCAGTAGTGTCCTAGAACGAGTGCGAAGAGTATATTTTGAAAATGAAAACAATTTTTGTTTTGAAAATTTAAATCACTTATTCGTATTTGATTATTTATTTTATATTGAATTCGGACAATCCAATATATAAAGATTTTGCCTATACGCCTTGCAAACGTGTATTCGAAGTTTTAATGTACTGGATAGTTATAGAATCACACTCTAGTTGCCCGGCGATAATTCTGGTGATGGGGCACCATCGCCAGTATTTATTTTCGAGTTTCGAAAATGAGATTTCTTTATATTTCCAGTTGACTGGTGTGAGAACCGAAAATAGATAGGGCTTATTGTTGTGATTTGGCATCAAAAATCTGATTTTTTGACTATGTATCAAAGTTATGAATTTGAAAAGCTAATCAACTAATTGATTGATGGTTGTGTTGTTGATTATTGGTTGATTAATGCAAATTGAACCAATTAGCTAACTGTATTGAAAAATGATTACAATTGCATGCATATACATGTACTTACATTGAACAGGTCATAGCAAGGAGGCTAGAGCAGAAGAATAAAATTGTTTGCCCGACAAATAGGTACATGTTTACTATAATTTACTGTTTTGTTTGGGTGATGATGATTTTATGAGCCGATTTGCTAGCCGCTTGGCTTTTTATTTTTCTTCTGGATTGAAGAAGGCCATGGGAGGCTAAATGAAATATCCCGAAGTCCCCGGTGTAGGGGAGGTTATGGCGAAAGTTTTGGAAAATTTAGGGTGTTAGCCAAATTTTTGAAAAATTTGAAAAGTCCTTAGAAACTGAAAAGTTGAAGGACTTAAGCCATAATGAAAATAATGGAAGTTGAGTTGATTTGTAAAACAACTTTCGGCTTCGTTCCTTTTCCGGGACGAAAAGTTTTAAGTGGGAGAGATAGTAATAACCCGGAAATCCGAGCCAATTTAAAATTTTTATTTTGGCAATTTTAGCGAATTTCGATTATTTAAAATGATTTATTTGAAATACTCACGATGAGAAATTTATTTTGAATATAATTTGAATGTATATATTTATATAGATCGTTGTTAGAATATAGATATTTTATTTTAATTATAAAAGGAATTGAAAATGGCACGGTAGTTTGATAATTCGATTTCAAAGTTCAAATGAATGTACCGGGTGCAAAATAAACTTGAGTTTGGCAGAACCAAAAATATTAGAATCTATTTGATAATATCTTTCGAACGAATCCGGGAAATCAAAATTTCATAGCGGGAATAAAAAGTTATGCCCAGTTGAAATTTCAGAATAGTCGCTATGGAATTCGGGCCCTTAAAAAAATGAAAATTTTGCAAACGACCTCGCTTTTCGACGAAACCACTTTTGTTCGGTCCGTGATGTCAAGTTATTGCTAGATTCCAAAATTCATAATTTTTCGAAACAATATGTGAGTGTGTCAAAGGAAAACGCGTTTGACCAGTTTTAGTTGATTTTAATCGACTGGAAAAGGGCCATTTTTCAAATGGTCTCAAAATTCGATGAAATTTGTTTTGTTAGGACCGTATCGTCAATACGAAGTTAGAATTAATTTTTCTGTAATTTTTAGAGTTAGTATGTGGTTCTGGTAAATTGAAATGTGCGTTCAAATTCAATACGTAGTGTTATATTTTGATGTTGATGAAAACTGGTCGAAACGATCGAATCAGCTTATGATACATATCCCATTGTGTTCGGAGTGGGGGTAATTAGCTATGGACGACAGGCGGTGGGTCTCGTTTCGAGTTCAAAATAAAAAGCAACTTTTGGTGAATAAATTAATTGAATTAAATATATTATAAAACCATTCTTTCCCCCTTTTACTCTTTCCCTAGTCTACCCTCCCTTTATATCATTCAACTCACGATGGAAATAAGAAAAGAAAAAAAAAGAAAAAGAAAATCGATCGTTCAACCGCTGCCAGGGCCCTGGCCTCGCCGCGCCGACATGTCCCTCTCCGCCTCACCTCGTCCTGCTGACGCCGCCCCTTCACCTCCACTTCCCTCTCTTCCAATTGAAGCCCACGAGTTCTTCCCCATCGCGAGGATCGGAACATCCCACCCCAGAACCGTGTCGCGCCACCAGTCTTCCCTCCCCCTTCCAATCGACGGCGGACAAGACACCGCCCCCCTTCATTTCAGGCTGACGCAGCTCCCCCCTTCTTGTGAGTTTTTATTTATTTTAATTTTCTCCTTTTTATGAATTTATTTAAATAAGAAAAGCATTAACTTTTAAAATCAGTTTTCATAGGAAAAGCATCACGTTTGAATTTGAGTTTTTTTATAAATAAGTAGGGCATCATTTTAACAAAATAAAAAAACGTGATTTATATTTTTGTTAGGAAGAAAAAGATTATATTTTTTTAGGAAGAAAAAGATAATATTTTAAGATATGAAAAGTGTTAAACCAAAATTTTGGCAAAACAACCGAAATATTGCTTGACACGTCACCTAATCGGAGGCGAGATGCTTAGAAAGCACGTCACCTTTTCAGAGGCAAGGTGCAAGAATACCTTTACAATTGTGTGAAGCCATATCTATGATCTGAAAACATCAAAATATAAAAAAGAAGACGAGAATTTATAGTGGTTCGACCGTTATTGGAGTCTACATCCACTCTGAAGAAAGAATCTTATTATTCACCAAGAGTTTTACAATATTTGTTCACTCATACATTCGTAGAAGCTCTTTCGATATACATTCATCTTAACACTCATTGAGAATGATAGAAAACTTGAAAGGACAGCGAAGAACTCTTCGATGACGGAGCTTTTGCCATTAATCCTTTCTCTCATGAAGCGCTTATGCCTCTTCTTCTATGGAAGCCATGACCACAAGCTTAATAAGTCTTCGGTGAATTATGAAGAATGGATGTTGGAATGCTTGAAAAAGAGTCCAAGGACAATTTGGCAGCACCTCCTCCTCCTTCCAGAAAAGTCCCCTCAAAATGATGGAAGTCATGCCTTATTTATAGGTGACGAAATGGCTGAAATATGACTTTCAAGTTATGGGTCGGTATTTTGAGTATTTACGGAAATGCCACTGCTTTCTGTCACCAGCTGGCATGCTTTTGTACCAACCAGATCAGCTTTGATCGACCCAAAACCTATTTTGACAACCTGGAATCTTTGGTGCAGAGCAGTCCGACCAAGGGTCTTTGACGTAGGGCAGACCGACCCTGAGGCTTCGAAGCAGGTCAGAGCGACCAGGCTAGCATGGAGAAGAGATCGAACAGCTATGATAGGTTGGAGCGACCCAAAGTCTTAGATTCAAAGCAGAACGACTAGGACTCCATAAATGGTGGAACCAACGAGGACGATAGCAAGAAAGGAACCGATCAGTTTACTTGGAAGAAAATGTGACCAGGAGCCCTGTGAGGAAAAGACGACCAGAGATATTGTCCATTACGACCGACCCTTCTTGAAAAATGGTCTGAAGGATTCTGGCCGACTAGGAGCTCTTATGAGACCGACCCCTCCTTAAATGTCACAGAACCGACCACTTCTTAAGTGTTACAGAACCGACCCGTATAAACTTGTCAATAACCCATCAATTATACATATCGATTTTAGTGGATAACATTTTGCCCCTCGGAGTTTCATAATATTTTGTATGAAAAATTATGGACTTCGAAATACTATACGATACGCTGATGGATTTTATTGATCAAATTCAACTAGGGGTCGGTTTTAAACTTAATTTGCATGGATCGATTTTTTCTCTTCAGGTTAATTCGGTCCAGTCAATAACGGGATGGGATGGTCGGCCTGGCTATATAACTTCACCTTAACCCTTTGATATTCCTCATTTCTCTCAATTCTGACTAATTCATTTTAATGGCGGCGTCCTCTTGAAGAAAATTCTCCAACCTCATTTCACTCCACCGATTTAACCCAGGAATCCGATCCATCCACAGTTGCTTACCTCGAATCTTTTGACAAAGATTTGAATCCCAGTCCTTGAGTTCACATATCGTTGAAGCCTGGAAGTCCGATCCAAACTCCTCCAACTAGTTGATCTAATTGTAGGTACATGTCTCTGTTTTGATGTTAATTTGGGAATGATTGATGCTGACTTTTGAATTTGACCGGATTCTTTGGGTTAAAATGCAATCGGATCGGGATTGTTAGGAAATTGCGGTTTGTGATGTTGTTTGGGGTTGAACTGAATGGAGATTGGATTGATGTAACCCTTTTCATGTACTTAAATTCTTGGATTGGATATTTTTTGATATAAAAATTGTTTGAAGTAATTATAAGGGTCGGTCTGATTTGTTTCATGGTTATGTGTGATGAAACCGACGTAGAACACTCCATAACACCTTGGTTTTGTAATAATGCCAGCGATATGTTTATCTAAATTCATGATTTGATGAGGCTATGTTAATGTCTTGTGATAGATGTCTGATTTCCCTTCCAAAATCATCCCTTTATACCGTCTGTATCACATATTTGTAGCAGCTACCATGTTTGCTTTTAAAGTACGATCGACTCAGGTCGATTTTTATGTGTATTGCCTCGAAAACCGACCAGCTTAAAACCGACTAGGGCTTTGGTTGATTTTCGACCGATCTGTGGTGAAGTCTGAAGCAAACCGACCCAGGAAAGTGTTGAGTGACCAGAGCTCCAGTTTTTGCTTTAAACCGACCAATCTTAGATAAGTTCTGGGGCGACCGACCAGTCCGGTGGTCATACAGGACCGGCCAATCCTTGGATTGTGGTTGACTGACCCTGTTCAAACTTGATTCTTACCATGTCCTGCATAGATTTAAGCGACTATTTCGAGCCAATATACTCTGCTGCTGACCGCTCGTATCGGCGACAAGTTAGATTAATAATTTCTAAACATACTTGAAATTTCACATGATTCATTGTAACTTATGCTTAGACAGATTTGTTATAGAAATAATTCATTTTGGCATAAATTTGAAATAGCCAACTTTCCCTACACATATATGATGCATACATAATTTTCTGCTTAAACCATCATTTCATGACGTTTTCATTATGCATTCGCAACAAATAATTCCTGTTTTCTTTCTAATGCACGACCAGCCTGGTCAATCTTACCATAATTGAGTTGTGTCGGTCTTATACTGTTTGCATACGTTTGCTTTCCTTATTCCTAGTCGAACAGACTTGAACTGCGATCCGTACCAACCAACTTTATCATCAGTTCAGTTTGCAGAACCGAAGCCGCTTGAAATTGATTGTTGACCAAAAGTTTGTGAAATCCTTGTGCAGGATGGACATATCTCGAGAGGAGTTTGTAAAGAAATACTTCGATAGGGATGCCGAAAAGACTGTCCAGCCTTCCGTGAACGCCCCTCCACTCATTCGGCCATCTTATCCTGAACTCCAGGCTGTTATAAACAGGCCCCGTTATTCCCCAGGAGTATGTAATGCTAGACTTGCTCGACGCCTTCCCAATTGGAATTTACAAGGAGTTACTTCCAATGTGGGTGTCTCTTCTTCTGATCATCAGACTATGTCTAGTGATATGATCGTCGTTAAATCTAGATTACTAAGCCGAATGGAGGATGCTTTGGAGCAATTTAATAGACAAATGGTTATGCTGAAGGATCAGACTGCTCAGAAACTTCAAGATTGGTACATACTGGCCGGAGATTTGGATAGACTTCACAGGGAAAATCTTGAGCGAATTGCCGTCTTGGAAGAGGACAAAATGAAACTGATTCAAGCTTTACGAGCTTGGGATACCATTGTTGCTGCTTTCCCGAAAGGCGATATTGAACTAGTGGGTCCCTCTGACAAGTGGCCTGCCTCTGGTGCTTCCTCTTCAGGTTCTGTCCCAGCGAAGAGGAAGGTCAGGAGCCCAAGGAAGTACCCGATTGTGTAGCACTCTTTGTTTGATGATCCCTATTTTCTGAACTTTTAATCTAGACTGGTTTGTAGTAAGCGAGTACCAGTCCTCGCCTTTAACTTCTAGACTTTTTTTAGTACTCCATGGATGTACTTACGATGCTGGTGGTTTCGTTTTAGTATGTGTATGTGATGTGACAATGTTCTGTGTCTTTGTACTTCTGACCTTGTTATTATGTTTTTTTCGCATATTCTGGTTTGTACACCACACTTGCACATCTCACTTTACATGTTTTGCTTGTTTATTGATTTTTCAACTATATATGGTTGTAATGATCCTTTGGTACACGAAGAATCAAACATTCACTTTCGGCTTTGTGATATGATATGCCCCCGTACCAATGGATTGTTTCAACCCTGATATATTGAAAATGGACCTGAGGATTGGATGTTCTAGGTTGTAATCAGAATTTAAAAAGTGTTTGTCATTGCACTGTGACATTCAGAGCTTTTTATTCTTCATGCGAACTTTACATGCATTATCTGGAATTCTCCATCCTTTGCATCTGGATGTACTAGATATTTGAGAAATGAGTGGATGCCTCTTGAAGAAGTCTTTTACCCAATTTGTGACATTACTTGGTCAGATATTTACTATCTTTTGCAGTCGATTGGGTGCCCCTGGAGAGGTCTTGGGTTAAAAACTCAGTTTGGTAATAACGTGGTCAGATTTTTCTGACTTAAAGTTATTTGACTGAGCACTCCCGGAGAGGTTTTGGGTTAAAAACTCAGTTTGCTAATAACGTGGTCAGATTTTTCTGACTTTAAGTTATTTGACTGAGCATCCCCGGAGAGGTTTTGGGTTAAAAACTCAATTTGGTAATAACGTGGTCAGATTTTTCCGACTTTAAGTTATTTGACTGAGCACCCCCGGAGAGGTTTTGGGTTAAAAACTCAGTTTGGTAATAACGTGGTCAGATTTTTCTGACTTTAAGTTATTTGACTGAGCACCCCCGGAGAGGTTTTGGGTTAAAAACTCAGTTTGGTAATAACGTGGTCAGATTTTTCTGACTTTAAGTTATTTGACTGAGCACCCCCGGAGAGGTTTTGGGTTAAAAACTCAGTTTGGTAATAACGTGGTCAGATTTTTCTGACTTTAAGTTATTTGACTGAGCACCCCCCTAGAGGTTTTGGGTTAAAAACTCAGTTTGGTAATAACGTGGTCAGATTTTTCTGGCTTTAAGTTATTTGACTGAGCACCCCCAAAGAGGTTTTGGGTTAAATTTGTGTCTGCCTAGTTCCACGTAGTAGGTATTGATTTTATTGGACATTCGAATTGATCAAGATGTCTTAGTAGTAAAATCATAACCCTAAATCGATCCTTTCGGATGATGCTACTTTGGTGAAATTTTAGCGAGTTTTCTTGATTTTATTCCTCTGGTTTTTCCCGCTGGTTGGCCTTGGTGTTTTGTTCTTTTTTTTTTTTTCTTATGGAGACATTTCATACTCCCGTATTTTGACGGGCGGTGCTTTATGAATCCATGTACGCAATTTTGTCCTTTTAGAATATGCTATGAACTAACACCGGTCTTTCATCGGACAATGAGCCAGCGGATTTATTATGTCCAACAATCAGAAATCATAACTTTGCATCCTTGAATATATAATCAAAGGTATGCAAATGTACAATTTAGACAGGAATCAAAAGAACTGTTTTATTCGTATTCGTGTAATCTCATACAAGGTATCTACTATATTCATAGAAGAATACAAAGGAATATGAGTTAAAATGTCATTTGAAATAGCGACGGAGGTGATCACTGTTCCAGGCCCTTGGGAGTTCCACTCCGTCTGTAGTTTTGAGTTTAAAGGTACCATCGAGGAGCTTTTGGTTGATGACAAATGGTCTTTCCCAATTGGGGCCAAAGACTCCTGTTGCGGTCATGATCTTTTTTAACACTAAGTCTCCCTCTTCGAATGTTCTATGCCTGACCTTTTGATTGAAGTGTCGGGCAATTCTTCTTTGGTGGGCGACTATTCTAAGCTCCGTCTCAGCCCTGTTTCCTTTGAGTAAATCAAGGGCTTCAAGTTGTAGCTTTTCATTCTCTTTCTGGTCAAAGTGGATTCTGCGGTGAGTAGGGACCTCTAACTCCACAGGTATCATCGCTTCCGAACCAAATGCCAAAGAGAATGGAGTGTGCCCTATTGAAGTTTTATGAGTCGTACGGTAAGCCCATAGCGCAAGTGGTAGTTCTTCAATCTAGTTTCCTTTAGCTTTCTCGAGACGCTTCTTAATAGTAGACTTCAGGATTTTGTTGACTGCCTCGACTTGCCCGTTGGCCTGCGGATGGGCAACTGCTGCAAAACTTTTCTGAATATGATATTTGTCGCAAAAGTCCCTGAACTCATCACTTTCAAATTGCATGCCATTGTCGGTGATAATCTTCTACGGAATTCTAAATCTGCATATGATATTTTTCAAAACAAAATTGATCACCTTTTTTGATGTGATGGTTGCCAGTGGTTCAGCTTCAGCCCATTTAGTAAAGTAATCCACAACAACTATGGCATACTTGAAGCTGGATTTTGCAGTAGGTAATACTCCAATCAAGTCTATGCCACAGACAGCAAATGGCTAAGGGCTCAACATTTGTGTCAACTCAGTTGATGGAGCTCTCGGAATTTTCGCGAATTTCTGGCATCGGTCACATTTTTTAGTGAAGATCATAGAGTCGAGATTTACTTCAGGCCAAAGTAGCCATATCGGAGAACTTTTTTGGCAAGAGTTTGTCCTCCTACATGCCCTCCACAATCTCCTTCATGTAATTCTACCAGGATTTCTTTGGATTCTTCCTTTGTTACACATCATAGCAAAGGTGTTGAATATCCTCTCCTATATAAGCGACCATCTTGGACGAGATACAAGCGAGACTTCCGGAGCAACTTCTTGCGACTCTTCGGGTTTTCAAGAAGTATTCCATGGAGTATATAGTTCTTGATGGGGGTCATCCACGAGTCTGGCTCGTTGGTTGTCTCCATAACCCAATCTACATCGAATTCTTCAATGCTAGAACTAGATAAAACTTCAACAGGAACTAGATCGAAGATTTGAGGATCTCCGGTACTAGCCAATTTTGATAAAGAATCGGCTTTCCAATTTTCTCCTCTAGGGATATGGGAAATAGAATAATACTCTAGATTGTCAAGAAACTCTTTGGCTTTGCGTAGATACGTCGGGAGCTTTCCCATCTTGGTCTTAAATTCACCTTTGATCTGGGAAACCATCAACTGTGAATCGCTGAAGATTAATAAACTTTTCAGGCTTAATTCTTTCGCAAGTCTCAATTCTCCAAGCAAAGCTTCATACTCGGCCTCTTTGTTGGTAACGGGGAATTCGAACTGCAGAGCACAACATATTTGCCGTTTTTATGGAGTTTCGAACACTATCCCTGCCCCAGCACAGTATTCATTCTTAGCACCATCAACAAAAAGCTTCCACCTGGCAACCAACTCATTGGTTTCTTCCATTTCCTCTCCTCTATTAGTGAATTCGGCAATAAAGTCAGCCAGAGCTTGCCCATTTATCGCTTTACTGGGGTGATAAGTGATATCATATTGGCTGAGCTCAATATTCCACTTTAGTAGTCTCCCCGAGGTTTCTGGACGGAACAACACTTGTTTTAAAGGTTGATCTGTAAGGACTTTAATAGAATGAGATTGGAAATAAGGACTGAGCTTTTGTGATGCGACAAGCAAGCCGTATGCAAGCTTTTGTATCTTCGGATAATTCCTTTCAGCCCCGGTAAACCTTTTACTGATGTAGTATACCGGCCACTGAACTTTATCTTCTTCCCTGATGAGGGCTGCGCTTAGAGCATGGGATGATACTGCAAGATATAGGAACAGGCTTTCTCCATCCTTTGGTTTTGACAGCATCGGAGGTGATTCCATGTGCTTGATGTGATCCTCAAATGCTTGCTGGCACTCAGAAGTCCACCGGAAACTCTTCCTTTCTTTTTTCAATGCATCAAAGAGGGGAATACACCTGTATATCGCCTTTGAAATGAAACGGCTTAAAGCTGCTACCTTGCCATTCAAGCTTTGGAGTTCCTTTTTAGTCCTCGAAGCTTGCATTTCCCGCAAGGCAACCACCTGTGCTGGGTTTGCTTCAATGCCCCGAGCATTTACCATGAACCCAAGAAATTTCCCTGAAGCTACACCAAATGAACATTTGAGTGGATTCGGCTTCATGCCGTATTTCCTTAGGATCTGAAACATCTCGTCAAGGTCTTCCATATGACTTTTTTCCTCTTTGGATTTTACCAACATATCATCAACGTAGACTTCCATGGTCTTTCCAATTTGCCCTTTGAACATTGAATTTACTAGGCGTTGATATGTGGCACCTGCATTTTTCAAACCAAACGGCATTACCTTATAACAATACAACCCACGATCAGTTATGAAACTAGTACTATCCTGGTCTGGCTCGTGCATCATGATCTGATTATAGCCTGAGTACGCATCCATGAAAGACAATAGTTCATGCCCCGCTGTTGCATCAACAAGCTGATCAATTCGTGGTAGGGGGAAACTGTCTTTCGGGCATGTTTTGTTTACGTCAGAATAATCAACACACCCGCCATTTACCGTTTGACCTTTTCACAAGAACTGGATTAGACAGCCAGTTAGGATAGGTGGATTCGCGAACGAAATTGTTCTTCAATAGCCTATACACCTCATCTTTCAAAGCCTCAGATCTTTCAGGGCCTTGCATCCGTCTTTTCTGTTTCACAGGATGTACGCCAGGATCAATATTCAGCTTATGCACCATCACCTCCGGAGATATTCCGCACATATCTGAGTGGTTCCAAGCAAAGACATCCAAATTTGACTTTAGAAAAACAATCAATTCCTTTTGCAGCAAAGGATCCAACTGAGAGCCTATCTTCACCACCTTATCTAGATCATTATCATGAACCTGTATGGAAATGGTAGCTTCAGCTGGCGCTACCCTTTCATCCCCTGCACTGATTTTTCGCGGATCCATATCTTCTTGCATGTCGTTGTATTTTCCAGCACAGGGGGAGGTCATTAATTGCTATAAGGGGGCTTCATGGATGCAGAGAGGAGACTCTACATCCTTCTTGATTTCATACTTCCGAGCTTCAATCAATTCTGCCATATAGCAATCTCTTGACTCTTGAGGATCTCCTTTGATTACTCCTACTCCGTTTGCAGTTGGTAACTTCATCATCAGGCACCATGGAGCAAGAGCTATTCTGAAAGCAGCTAGTGCTGGCCTTCCCAAAAATGCATTATACCCTGAAAGCGAGTCTATTATAACAAAAGGCTGCATCATGGAAACTTGCTTCTTCCCCTCACCAAGCTCTACGAGGAGATCGACCACACCAATAGGCTGAGTTGGTACACCAGTGAAACCGTGTATTTTATTTTTACTTGCTCGCACATTATCCATAGACAACCCCATCTTAGAGAAAGTATTGTAAAACATGACATTTACAGATGCCCCATTGTCAATCAGTACCTTTTTTACTATTGCTGGACCCAAGCCAATAGTGATCACCATTGGGTCAATAATTGGAGTCAGCATTCCGTTAGAATCCCGATCTCGGAAAACCACATCTTCCCAGGATGTTTTTGGAATTTTCCAACGAAGAGAGTTACTGCAAACTTCGAATCCATCTTCTTTTGAAGCACTACTTAGTTCATTTGTATATCTGACAATGTCCTCCTAGGTATCTCCTGCAGGATGAGGTCCACCACTAATCGTATTGATAATAGGTCGAGAACCGTTTGCAGATGTTCTTCCGTCTTGACTTGGCTGAGCTTACTGCCCCTGAGTAGGCTCATTATCTGATGAACGCTTCACATACTCCTGAAGACGGTTTTTTCTTATCAACTGTTCAATCAGATTCCTCAAGTGCCGACACTCGTTCATGTCATGACTCGGTCGATTATGAAATCGACAGAACCTTCCTGAATTTGCAACTTCTTCGGACACCTTTATCGGCTTCGGGCTCGGATAATCCTCCGTTTCCTTAGTTGCCATGTATATGTGCTCAATTGTATCATTCAACGGAGTAAGTTCTGTTGGCTTGAAGAAGCGTCACTTTTTGGAATCCTTATCGTTCCTAGCATCATTTCTGTTTCCTCTTTTTTGCCCCCTCCTAAATTTCCTTGATTGGTTTTTGTAGAAACTTCCTTCCTTTCCAGAACTACATTAGTTTTGACATTGCCAACAGAATAAATGGGATCATCTTCAAGACACATGTATTCCTCAGCTTTGTCATAGAATTTCTCTAATGTATTGGGTTTCTTTCTATTTAACCATCTTCCATATTCAAATTGTTTATCTATGTCCCCTTTAAAGCCATTGGAATTAGCCTTGGCTCATGGGTCCCCACTTCAGCGACGGTAGCATTAAAACGATTCAGAAAAGATCTAATCGTTTCACCCGGGGCTTGTGCCAACTCGTTGAGGGACATAATATCTCTAACTTTCATTGTCTGGAGACGGAACTGGTCTTGGAAGCGTCTTGCTAGTGTGAATAAATTATCAATAGACCTGGGAGGCAATTTAGTGAACCATAATGATGCTACCCCTTCCAAGTACACTAGGAAGTACAAACACTTAATCTTGTCAGTTGCTTGGGCCCCATCGATGTGTTGGTCGTATCGAAACAAAAACACATTTGGGTCGCTTGTCCCATTGTAAGCTTGGATTGTAGATGGCTTGAATTTCCATAGGAAAGGTGCTTGTTTGATTCTTTCAGTGAGAGGGTTCTTGATGGCGCGAACTCCCAATCAGCCTCATCATCGTTTTGACGTTTGCTTTCTTTCATAATCTGTCGGACCATTTTCCAGAGACGATCCTTCTCATGGAGGCTATCTGCGGGGCGGACGCTTTTGTCTCGACAGGAAGCTTGCTTAAGCAAACCATCACGATTGCGACTCCAGGGTCCTGACCTTTCTTCATTGGAAAGAGCCCCTATGGCAGAATTAGCAACTTGATGAGAAGTAATCCTCGCATTACGGTTCCAGTCAGCTAGCTTTGAATTCTGAAGTTTTCCTTTATCAGGATTAGAGATCTCTTAAAAAGATTTTTCTCGATCCAGACTAAAAGAGGAGGAACCGTCATCTTCTGCATGAACAGGCTTTGATGCTACCTTTGCCGTTGCGGCTTGAAGAGCAAAGAGTGAATCTAGCCTTGCCAAGATGGCTTTGTTAGCTATCTCCTGCTGTTGTGTCTGTCCAGCGACGGCTTGATCAAGCTCACCTCTTATGACATTCACGCCTCCATTCAATGTTTCACCTACTTCAAACCGGTTAACCCAGGGGTTTCCTCTCTATTTCCCTCATTAGATGCTCTAGCCCTTACTTCCTTATTTGCTTTTGGCGGCATTATTTCAGAAAGTAGCTTGAACTTTGAGGAGTGTTCGTCAGAAAGTCCAAGTCGTAGACTCGAATGATCTATTTTGAGGCCCGGCCTAAAGATTTCAAGATCTTCGCAATATATTTGACGTCAGAAAGTATATCTGGCCCCACGGTGGTCGCCTAATTGTTAAACCAAAATTTTGGAAAAACAACCGAAATATTGCTTGATACGTCACCTAATCGGAGGCGAGATGCTTAGAAAGCACGTCACCTTTTCAGAGGCAAGGTGCAAGAATACCTTTACAATTGTGTGTAGCCATATCTAAGATCTGAAAATATCAAAATATAAAAAAAAGACGAGAATTTATAGTGGTTCGACCCTCATTGGAATCTACGTCCACTCTGAAGAAAGAATCTTATTATTCACCAAGAGTTTTACAATATTTGTTCACTCATACATTCGTAGAAGCTCTTTCGATATACATTCATCTTAACACTCATTGAGAATGATAGAAAACTTGAAAGGACAGCGAAGAACTCTTCGATGACGGAGCTTTTGCCATTAATCCTTTATCTCATGAAGCGCTTATGCCTCTTCTTCTATGGAAGCCATGACCACAAGCTTAATAAGTCTTCGGTGAATCATGAAGAATGGATGTTGGAATGCTTGAAAAAGAGTCCAAGGATAATTTGGCAGCACCTCCTCCTCCTTCCAGAAAAGTCCCCTCAAAATGATGGAAGTAATGCCTTATTTATAGGTGACGAAATGGCTGAAATATGACTTTCAGGTTATGGGTTGGTATTTTGAGTATTTACGGAAATGCCACTGCTTTCTATCACTAGTTGGCATGCTTTTGTACTAACCAGATCAGCTTTGATTGACCCAAAACCTATTTTGACGACCTGGAAGCTTTGGTGCAGAGCAGACCGACCAAGGGTCTTTGACGTAGGGCGGACCGACCCTGAGGCTTCGAAGCAGGTTGGAGCAACCAGGCTAGCATGGAGATGAGATCGAACATCTATGATAGGTTGGAGCGAACCAAAGGCTTAGATTCAAAGCAGAAAGACCAGGACTTCGTGAATGGTGGACCCAACGAGGACGATAGCAAGAAAGGAACCGATCACTTTACTTGGAAGCAAATGCGACCAGGAGCCTTGTGAGGAAAAGGACGACCAGAGATATTGTCCATTACGACCGACCCTTCTTGAAAAATGGTATGAAGGATTCCGACCGACTAGGAGCTCGTATGAGACCGACCCCTCCTTAAATGTCACAGAACCGACCACTTCTTAAGTGTTATAGAATCGACCCGTATAAACTTGTCTAACCCATCAAGTATACATATCTATTTTAGTGGATAACAAAAAGGTTGGGTTTTTAATATAGAAAAAAATTAAAATTTTTATCTATATAGTAGCGGTGTAAAAATAGAATTTTTATTTATATAGTAGCGGTATAAAAATAGAATTTTTATCTATATAGTGGCGCCATAAAAATTTGATTTTTATCCATATAGAGCGAATTAAAAATGTGATTTTTATATACATAGCTACAATATAAAAATGTGATTTTTATATATGTAGTGGCTACGGACAATGAAATTGACAAAAGGCGAGCATGACGAAGATTGCTACATATGAAGAGTCGTGGAGTTTCGTTTAGCTAGAAATCGGTGAGAACTCGTCACTTTTAAATTTTATTTCTAGTTGAAATATGTACTAGGATGCAGACGGTGTTTAGTAGCACCTGACACCCATCGTCCACAGACCATGGATGGCTTGTCTGTTTGATTGCTATGTAGTGAAATTGATTTTGTGATGTGGAATGGAATAAAATATTTATATAGTTAAAAATATTTTATAGTTAAAAATATAATTTTTAACGTGTATATAAAATAAATATTTATAAACAAATAAGACGATTTGTTTATATACACTGATTTGACTGATATTGATTGGGACGATAAATTTTACACATCACCCAACTGCACAAATAAAATCTGTGTCTGATTCTTTGAAACCCCACACGGGTGTTGGGATGAAATAGGACATACACTAATCCCAATAATTAGCTGTATGTCGATCGATTGATTGACATGCTGTTATAAGCGTTGAATATTTATATTTGATGCTTATACAGTGTAGAATGCACTCTGGATGATGGTTGATGATTTGTCGTTGTTATTATATACATGTGTTGTAGAAAAATCCATATAATTAACATTATATGGTAATTGATTGGGCCTCATTCCAGTTTTGAAAAAGAAATATTTGAATAGAGATATTTGGAAAAGAAATATTGAATAGAAATATTTGAAAAAGAAATATTTGAAATAGAATATTTGAAAATAGAAATATATGAAGCCTTGTTGATTAGATTGATGCCATTTTGACGTGAATGATATTTATATCGATTTTATTCATTTTATAATGAATATCGAAAGTGATTTCAAAATCTGATATTTTGAAAAGAATTGAAATTCGAATTAAACTGAATAGAAATGAATTCGAATTGAAATTGAATAGAAATAAACTTGAATTGAAATTGAATAGAAATGAATTCGAATTGAAATTGAATAGAAATGAATTCGAATTGAAAGAAATGAATTCGAATTGAAAGAAATGAATTCAAATTGAAATTCACATAGAAATGAATTCGAATTGAAATTGAATTGAAAATGAACTGAAATTGAATTAAAAATCGATTTGAATTGAAATCAATTTGAAATGAATTTAAAACGATTTTATAAGGAAAAATTCAATTTTGATTTGAATTTGAAATGAAGTTGAAATCGTTTCGAAAACGAATTTAAAACGATTTATAAAATACGTTTTAAAAGGAAATCAATGAAATATATATAATATATTTATATTATATATATATAATGGCCTGAATAGAACGCGCCGCTCTGCGGCAGTTCGAGAATTTCGACCATTGACTTCGAATGGATATTACGGGAGATCCGACTGTCGGATTCTCCTAAAACCAAAACCGTTGGGTTCGTATCGAAAAGAGCTTTATAACGAATATTAGAAATTAGAAATCTAATGGCTGGATTTTGAATTATGTCCAAATCAAATTTGGAAAAGGTCGTTGTAAGTGCGTTTCGATAGCCGTTGATGGGAATCGACTGTACGGGCCTTGTTAAAATTATTAAAAATAGTAATAATTTGTGTAAAATCATAAGAAATGATTTGTGAAGAATTGGGATGAAAAACTCCATATTTGAAAAGATAAAAATAGATTTTTATCGAAATGAACTAGTTTTGAACTAGAATTATAGTCCTATTTATTTTTAAAATACATAAATTGAATTTGAAATGGTTTTAAAAGAAACCTGAATTTCCAATAATTGAATTGAAATGGATTTGAATCGAAATTGTCTTTGGAATATTTAGATGTTGGATTTCATAATGATACAGATATTGTTGTGGGAATTTGAAAGATATATTAATATCGTTATTTCCAATATGATATTTGTTGGTCATAGAATTTGATATCGAATATAAGCCAATATATTTTCTATTCAGAGCCTTGTATTTAATATCAAATGTGATTTGGGTTTGTCGTGAATGGTGTCTTCACTAGCACTGTTCTTAAACCCAGTTGAGAAAAAGATTAAATCTTTTTGTTTGGATTTAATGAAGTGTACCAATTAAATGATATTTAATTGTAATTGAATTTGAATTGATTTTTGGGTTTATCGTGAACAGTGTTTTAAATAACACTTGTTCTTTAACTCTATAATTAATGGAATATGATTTTGGGTTGTCGTGAATGGTATCTTCAATAATACTGTTCTTAGACCCAAAGGAGTTAAGAAAATCAGAAACTAACTGGAGATTATTTAAGTTGAATGGTTTCTTGGGTATTGATCTGATGTTGGTTTCGGCCTTTGGGGTTAATACTTAGGGAATTGCTCATTTGCTATTTTACGGTTAAAGGCTGATAGAATGGAATGCGATTTTTTTTATCATGAACCGTGTTTTAAATGACATTGATTCTTTAACCCAGTTAAAGATTAAAACTAAGTGGAGTTTTAATGAACCTTTAATTAGTTTGAAAAGATCGAGAATGGAGTATCACCAGTTTTGCTCTAGGCGATAGTTAAATCTTTAATTAGATTTGAACATGAAAGGGTAATTGAATTTACCGATAAGACCATGGTGTTAGATATGAAGTATGACCAATTTTACATCATGGGATGAATAGGTTGGGATTGGGAAATTAAAACCAATGATTACTTCGATAAGTTTCGTTAATCCCAGCTAGCTTGGATAAACCATAATTTGGTTTGAATTGATATTCAAAGGGAGATTAAAGAATAAATTTAAAGAATTTATCTTTGATAAAATTAATGGGAACCTTTCCCTAAGAATGTGAAATTTAGAAAATAACTTTAGGTTAGCTAAGTTGAATGGTTTTTTGGATATTAATCTGATGTTGGTTTCGGCCTTCGGGTTGATATTAGGGGAATTATTCTCTTTCTAATTTACGGTTAGTGACTGATGAATTGGAATGAGGCGTATGTTGTGTTTGTGTAACATTTGTTTATTATATACGCGAGTTATTCAGAAAGACCGGGTTTACCCCATTCTGAATAACTGGTTCGACGATTAGTCGAAGATGAAGACGGTGGTTGAAGACCGGAGGTCTTCACGTCGTTTGGATAATTACTGATGATCTTGATTGGGATATACACCCAAGAGGAGGGAATCAGTTGATGATCGTCCAGACGTACTTGGAGATCGATGGATATGCGAGGAATAAGGTTCCTCCGGTTTCGTTCAGACCCAGAACGGACTTGTAAATGGATGTGTGTCTGACATCGGATTTCATTCTGTGTGATTGATATCGGTTGCATAGCGAGAATTGCCTGTGTGGCATGCTAAGATGGAAATGATCAAGGCTTCTATTGAAAAGCAGATTCTTGTGGTTGATGATCAAAGCACGGCCTGTGTGGCATAGCATTGTGTAGCGTTGATTTGCGAGCCTCACACCCCGTTTGTGAACCAGAACGGGAGAGGACATCAGGGAGGGCATGCGTTTCCTTCTAGTTAGAAGTGGCGTCAGTGGTATTACACGCCCCGATGAGTTTAACTTATGTGGTTGTTGATGTTGCGAGGCACCTCGGATATATCGGTGACTATGTGAAGCCGATGGAGTCATTCGTTGGCTCATTGACACCCCAAAGGGTGGGGAAACACAGTGTTCAGGTATTTTAATCCACATCGATGGACCGGACCTGACGATCCAAGACTTGTCTGTGCACTTGCCTGAGGGGCGGTTTTGATTGTAGAGCCTAGTATGGCGACATGATATATGGTACCCATGCCGTCTATGATTGATATTTATGATTGTATATAAAATCAGAAGCTAACTGGAAACGAGCTAAGATGGGTGGTTTCCTGGGTATTGATCTGATGTTGGTTTCGGCCTTCGGGGTTGATACTTAGGGAATCGTTCTCTTACTAATTTACGGTTAGAGTCTGATTAAGAATTAAAACATGAAATTTAGCGTATCAAGCATTCTTTGGCTATTATAAGGTAAAACCCTATCCTACGGTTTGTGTTGCATTGTGTGATGGGACCTGGGTCTTATAATAGCTTCATTGTTCTTTATTTAGCATTGCGCAGTTGTTTTATGCACTGGTATTCTTGGGAGGAAACCCGTTCCGTGTTATATAACGTGGTCCCTTGATTTACCGAACTTTTAAAAAAATAAAGATTAATAACTATTTTAGTTCTCACACCAGTCCCATGACTGACCTGGAGTTTATTTTTTTAACCTAATGTAATGACCCGCATTGGCAGAGGTGTTATGATTAATTTATTTAATTATTTA
Source organism: Allium sativum (assembly GCA_030737875.1). Lineage (NCBI taxonomy): Eukaryota > Viridiplantae > Streptophyta > Magnoliopsida > Asparagales > Amaryllidaceae > Allium > Allium sativum. The sequence continues at coordinate 531,303,801 of CM060923.1, read as the reverse complement.
AATTGTAGTTTAGTGAATTAAATGGTCGTGGAATTAAATAATGGTGAATATTTAATATAAATAATAAATTAAATAATATATTTAATTCTGAAATAATCAGAATTGGCTGAAATGATAATATGGTGTGAACCGGATCATCTGTGATATATAATTCAGTTTAGAATTGAATTTGAATAAAGAATATATTCAATCGACGTCAGTTTGAACATATAATTATAATATAATTAAAATAGAGCTCGAAATGGCGCGGCAGTTCGCTATTTGGCGATCTGAATTTCAACTGAATATACAGGGTTCATTTTAAATCGGATTTCTATGAAACAAGAAACGTGTGGAGCTGGTGGAGTATATCTTTCTAGTGGAAGAGAAAAATCGGGATTTCGTCGTGTAGATTTTGATTTATGTCCAAATCAAATTTTAGAATAGTCGATATAGAACCGTTTATCGACCGTAATGATTTAGTCGATATAACTAGTTATCGGATTCGAATTTGAACAAGGTTCTTTTGAAGAGTAGTGATAATTTAAGTTTTAGAATTTTACTGCAATTTTTAATTAATTAAATATGCGACTTTTGATTTGAAGTATTTCGCACCCTGAAATCAACATTTTTGAAGTTTCACAATATGAGTTAGTCTACCGATATTATTATATTTTTGGGATCAGGGCACATTGCGGATCACAATGGTATTTTTATTTCTGTCTACAGTTGTTTGTGAAATGGAATGAATGCATATTACCAAAACTAAAAGTACAGCGACTAGTTCACAGGAATTTCTACATGTAATTTGAACGGTTCAACATTTTAATATTGCGGACATAAGCATCATCAAAGAACCATGATGAAAAAGTAAGATTTCTCATGAAATGTGTATAAAAATGGAAACAAAAATGTTGGAGTACAATATAAACCACAAATTCAAGTGGTGATTAACAAATCCACGGCATCAAAACTACCAAACCATAATTTCAGGTGGTGTTAACCAACCCACGCCATCAAGAATATCAACCACAAATTTCATGTGATGTAAACTAATCCACGCTGAAAACTAAAGAGGAATAAATACACAGTGTTTTTCGTTCATTCCTGGGTTTTCAGAAAAGCTTCGGTGAGAATAGTGGCTTCACAATACAAAATGCAATCAGTGAAAAATCCATAAATCCTGTGTTTTATCTCGTTAGACTCAGTAACGAGAGAGCTTCATCATGATAACCCTTTTTAGCAGTTCGACCATCTTTCAGCATGCTCAGTTTTTCTGAGCAGCGAAGCTAGGGTTTAGCTTGGATGCGATTGGGGGCGGAGTTAAGCCGAAGTAGTGACGCTGGAGGGTTTGTGAGGTCGAAGCGCATCCGTTGGATGGAGGTTGGAGTCACTCGATGATCAGTTGATGGGTGCGACACCCTGGCAGCGGAGCAAGGTCAGATCGAGATTTTTGGGACGACATCGGACTAGCTATGAAGGGTATGGTCGGATAGAGGAGGAGGCGAGGAGCCCTCTAGTGATGATGGCGGCGCCGATGGGTGGCCGACGAGGGAGTGCTTGATGGTCAAAGGAGGCGGTCAACCGTGGGTTTTGGGTTTTATCGATGTCCAGAAAATTGTGTGGAGTGGAAGAAGGTGGGTCGGTCCGTTTATTTGAGAAATAAGGTCATGGGCCTTATGTTAAAGGTGAGCCCAAAAGAAAAATTAGAAATTTAGTTTTAAATTCAAGTTAAAAAAAGTTGTATAACTTCGAAAATTGATAACTTTACCATACGACATCGAAATTCAGCAAAACAAGATCCGTCAGGATCGTATGGACGGACACTACACCATGGAGCTGACTGGGAGTGAATCCGAGCTCATTACAATTTATGGCGAAATAAATTGTCCGTCGCAATCAAATAACGCAAACCGTTATTTGACGGTTAACGCGCAAATGTGAGTAAACCTCACTAACTTTGAACAGTTTATAATTTCATGTTGTATTTTTAGAACTGTTAAATATTGGCTGATTGACTGTGAGTTGACTGTTTGATTGAACTGCTAGTCAGTTAGTTGAATTTCTATATTGATTCTGTTTAACAGAATATATCATATGGAACTGAAAGTGATGTTATCTATATTGTTTAACATCTGTGATGCAGGGAAATAGGTTGGAGGAATCCAACTGGATTCCTCAACATTTATTTTACTGTTTTCATATACTGTGATATATGATGTGTTATATAATCTGTTATGGATTATGGGTGTTGGAATGATGTTGATCATTTTTATTCGATATTTAAATATCATAAAAGACCCTGGGATGTAAAAGGAATTATTTCAATGTATATTGAAATAAAGGGAGTTTATAAAATCAACAGATTTTGAAAAAGGAAATATTTCGAAAGTAAATAAAAGGGAAAAATGTTTTTAAAACGAATAGAGTTTTATAAAAGGAGTTAATCGAATATAGTTATTCGAATAGAAAGTAAAAGGAGTTAATCGAATATAGTTATTCGAATAGAAAGTTAAAAGGAGTTAATCGATGTTAGTTAATCGATTAGAGAATAAAGTAAAAAGGAGTTAATCGATGTTAGTTAATCGATTAGTGATAAAGTAAAAGGAGTTAATCGATGTTAGTTAATCGATTAGTGATAAAGTAAAAAAGAGCTAATCGATGTTAGTTTAATCGATTTGAGTTAAAGCAAAAGAGCTAATCGATGTTAGTTTAATCGATTAGTGTAAAAGCAAAAGAGCTAATCGATGTTAGTTTAATCGATTAGAGTTAAAGGAAAAGAGCTAATCGATGTTAGTTTAATCAATTAGAGTTAAAGTAAAAAGAGCTAATCGATGTTAGTTTAATCGATTAGAGTTAAAGTAAAAAGAGCTAATCGATGTTAGTTTAATCGATTAGAGTTAAAGCAAAGGAGCTAATCGATGTTAGTTAATCGATTAGAGAATAAAGTAAAAAGGAGTTAATCGATGTTAGTTAATCGATTAGAGTTAAAGCAAAGGAGCTAATCGATGTTAGTTAATCGATTAGAGAATAAAGTAAAAAGGAGTTAATCGATGTTACTTAATCGATTAGAGTTAAAGTAAAAGGAGTTATCGAATATAGTTTATTCGAAAGAAGTTAAGTGAAATGAGTAAATCAATAGCGTTAGTCAAATAGAGTTAATCCAATAGTGTTAGTCCAATAGAGTTAATTGATAAGGGTTAATCGAATAGAGTTAAGTGAAAAGAGTCAATCGAATATAGCTATTCGAAGGAGGGTTAAATAAGGAAGTTAGTAAAGGGATATAAAGTGAACTTTGTCTATTTCAAAGTTAGAAATATTGTTCAGTTAAGGTCTGAGATGTAGTTCTACCCCAACTTGATTGGCTTCGTTTTAACAAAGGGAATAGTTAAGGTTCGGCAGTAAAGGAAATGGTTTGGGTTGGCATCGCGATGGTTTGTTTAAACATTTGTCTAAGTCCAATGAAGAAGCTTTGGAAATGTTTTCCAAATAAGAAACCAGAAATGTTTTTCTAATAAAGAAAACAAGAAATGGAAATGTTTTCCATTGTTAATAACGTATATTTTCCAAATTTAGAAAATAAGAAATATTGAATATAGGGAAACAGGAGATAAGTAAATTAATGAACTAAGGAGATGAATGTTAAATGATGTTTGATCGATATAATTTCCATTATGAAATAATATCGTTGTTTGCGCACCTGTTTTTATTCGATAGTTAAATCACAGACTATCGAAGTTTTGACCATTTTAACGTTGTTAATATGGAGAGACCGGTTGGATTACTATCCAAAGAACCACTCTGTATTGGCATAAGCGTTGCGAGTCATATATGCCAAAGGAAATTGAAGACGGAGTTATGCAAGGGCTATCCTGTTTACAGAATAGTGCCTTCGGTTCATCCTGTTCCTGGATGACTTGTATGGACGAATGTCTGACAGAGTATTTCCAGACGATCACGTATATTGATTTCTCCAACCGTACCAAGAGTGCAAGCGGAGAAGGAAACTTATTTAGCTAACACATAATGTATGGTTGAGGACATCAATCGGTGATTTGATGGATTTGATGATGTGGCATTCAAAGTGAATCTGGTATGATGATAAAGCGTAGCTTCTAGCCTTATCAACCGGTAAATGACAGAAATCGGGCAGGCAGCATGGCTAAGTCGGTCGCACCGAAGTAGGGTGTATAATCACCTGATCTAGAGTTTCATTTACTTCTAAAAATCTGTTGTTGATGATGTCCCATTCGGGAAACGGTTGCTGATCCCAACCGTTGGTGATATACATTCGATACGCTCAAGCGAAATGAGTGGTCGGTCATGTGTGGCCGGGTTGCAAGATGTTCTTGTTGAACCCAGTGTATTCCTCTCTAGAGGTACACGAGCGATAGGTGGTTCCATACCTTGTCATAGTTGGAAATCCATTACCCAATACGTGCTTGCGGTTTTGATTGTATACTATATATGTAGAACATGAGATGAAAGCGTTTCTGCTAGGTGATTATTATATTGTGTTGATAGACATTATTATAATATCAAAAGGTTTTTGATATAAAGATAATTTGGATTCTCATAAGGGAAAAACCCCTTCCGTTATGCGGCGTGGTCTTATGAGATATCATTTACTTGCTTGAACTGTTTTAAACTGTTTTACTCACACCAGTCCCATGACTGACCCGGAGTTTATTTTGTGTTGTTTTCCCTAAACTCTTGGGTGCCTAAATTTGTATGGGCAGTCAAGTAGTCGGGATTTTACAGATATAGTTGAAGAGCTGGAGCAGGAGGCTTCAGGATCATATAGCTATAGTTATTTCCTCTGTGTTGTAAGTGCTGTACTTTGATGATGATATGTATATTCAAGTACAGATTTGTATTTCAAAGTTATGTTATGAAATATATTTATTCGTTCCGCTGAGAGGTTCGTGTTACTCTGATATTGTGTTCTTCTTTTTCTTCTATTCTAAGTTTCTATCTTATCTTTCCTCACCCTCTAATTTCTTTCACTAATTACCAGGATTTTTCAGTGTTTTGGTTTTCGACATCGTGTTTATGTCGATAACCAAAGTCGCTAAAAATCCGGGTCATTACAGTTGGTATCAGAGCTTAAGTTAAGAATTACTTGGCTCTGTGGCGTGACTCGGTAGAGATAGGGTTAGCAATACCCTAGATTGAGTTTGAGTGTATATATACGAGTGAACGTATTTGTAGATGATATAAAAATAATTTTATATATTGGAGATTTATTGGTTGAGTCGTTTATGAGTTCTGGTCGATCAGTTTGACCCACTGTATCGGTAGGAGTTACTAAACACTTGAATACGATGGGTCGACACGATATGTTTTGACAAGAGGGTAAATTAAAATAAGTTTACCTAAGGTATATCTTGATATAGAGAAGATATATATATCAAAATTATAACATATTAGATATATTGGTTGTGATTATAATCGAGTAAGATTATAAATTTAATGGTTATGTAAATAACCAATCAGAATTCATACAAGTGAAATATATGAAATCGAGATGAGTTAATTCTGAAATTTAAACCAGAAATTGAAATAAAATTCTAGAAAATTGGATAAGTGTTTGTAAATGGATTGGGATTAAAAATAAGGAAAATTTAAGATCCTGGGAGATTTTAAATTTGTTTTACAAGCAGTGTGAATTATATTTTGAAATGAATTTCAAAGTGGAAATGTTTAGAAATGGTTTTATAGTATTGAACTCACTTCGATCGCTGGAAAATAGATTCTGATGATGACAGCTGCATCATCAGTATTCATTTTCGAGTTGTAAGTGACAAATTACTACCAGAGATACTGTTTTGAATTTGTTATGGGAAAGACAAGTGTGTTGAATTTCAAAATAGAATTTAAAATATAGAATTTGAATTTTGAAATAGATTTGAAATATTAACTTGTTTTAAAAGAAATAAAACGAGAAGTTCCTTTATAAACGAAGTTTATAAATAGTTCTTTTATAAACGAAGTTTATAAAATGAAGTGAAAAGAATTATCATTGGATAAATTCAGAAATAAAAAAATACAAGTATGAAATTGAAAGGGAAATCTATTTTCCAAAGGTAGAAATATCGATTTCAAAAGGAATTGAAACCGAGACTTATTTAAAGGAATTTGAATAAAGGAAGTTCAAACATAGGATTTGAATATAGAAAATTCAAAGGGGATTTGAATAAAGAGAAATCAAATAGAAATTGAATATAGAAATTCAAAGGGAGTTTGAATATATGAAATTCAATGGAAGTGATATAGAATTTGAATATAGAAATTCAAATGGCGTTTGGATATAGAAAATATAAGAGATTTCAAATATAGGATTTGAATATCGAAAGTGAAATGAAATTTGAATGTAGAGGATTCAAATAGAATTGAAAATGAAATTTTAATGTAGAGGATTCAAATGGAAGTGAAATGAAATTTGAATGTAGAGGATTCAAATAGAATTGAAAAGGAAATTTGAATAAAGAAGATTCAAATAGAATTGAATTTGAAATTTGAATATAGAAGATTCAAAGGGAATTGAAATGAAATAAAGAGAATTCAAATAGATCTGAATATAGAAATTCAAATGGAGTTTGAAAATAGATTTAAATAATGAAATTCATATATGGAATTTGAATAAGTGAATTGAAATGAAATTCAAATATAGCATTTGAATAAGAGAATCGAAATGGAATTTGAATATAGGAAATTCAAATAAAATTGAAATGGAATTCAATTAGTTGATAAACAAGTTAAACCTATATTTGAACATGTATATTCAAATAAAAAGGTGAAATGGGCAAGCCAGCAATTTGAAAATCACTTAACGAACTAAGTTAAATGATTGGATTAAGTTGAAATGAATTAGAAATGTATAAATATACATAAGATATGTATGGATAAGGTATGAAGGTATATAAATATAATGCTCGACGAAAAGGTATGTATTTAATTCATATGATTTTATGCACCGTATTGGCTAGCCACTTGGCTTTTCTTTTTCTTTTTGATTGGAGAAGGCCTGTGTGGCAGTTTGGGGATTTTCCCGATGCTCCCAGTACAAAGGAGGTTATGGCGAATTTTTCCGGGAATGTAAGGAGTTAGAATATTTTTAAGATAATTTGATAGTTAGAAATCAACGTATCGATATATATATATAAGTCGATAAGGAAACAAACTTAGAAATAGAATAGTAAAATCAAAAAGGAAGACTAAGAATAAAATCTAGTAAGAATAGAAAGAGAAAGCGTATACGTGTTTAAAAGTGAATCAGTAGTTGTATGGTATTGATTATTCGAGTAAGTAGTCATATCTGTTTTGACGTTATAAATGTTATTCATTCAAGGTCTGAGAGGTAGTTATACCCCAACTTGATTGATTTCATTATTAACAAATAAATAGTAAGATTTCAGGCTCGAAGATCAATGTTGAATAAGAGTTAGTTGAATATAGTATTTGGGTTGTCGTAACGATGTTTTACACAACATCCGTTTTAACCCAAATAAGTGTAAGCTTGGAAATATAATAAAGGATATTTCCTAAGTATAGAAATAAACGAGATCGGAAAAGAGATAAGTAATTGGAATATTTCCAAATCATAAATAACATATATTTTCTAAAGTTTAGAAAATAAAGGAAGGCGATATTCGGAAATGTTTTCCAAATAACATAAAAGGCCAATATGGTTATTGAAAATATTTGGTTAACAAATATTCATAAAGAAATAGAGAAGTGATTTAACTAATGGAATATTGATTATGGGCTCAGTTGAATTTCAAAAAGGAAAATTTTATTTTTGAAAAAGTAAACTGTTTAAAATTCCCAGGAAGAGACTGTTTGAATTAAGAACAAATTTAAATAGAAGTTTGCGAAGTAAGCTGAAATTAAATTGAAACAGTTAAGTGAAAACTACAAGGAAATAGAACGATATCAGGAAAAAAAATTCTTGAATAAAATTGGATTGTCGAGATAAGAATTTGAAATGAAAATTAGATTGGGAAGTTAAGAGTTTGAAATCGAGAATGGAACTCGAAATTGAAATAAAATTTGACTTAGGATATAAGCGAATGGTTGTGTCATGGATAAAAGAAGATGGGGATTTGATTGGGATAACCCTTGTATCCGCTGAATTTAATAACAGGTGGAAAGGATATAATGATATGCCGACAAAAAGGTACAAGTTTATATTTCTATTGGATATAAGATTGATGAGCCGAATTGGCAAGCCGCTTGGCTGTTTGATTTTCTTTTGGGTTGGAGATGACCCAGAGATGCGAGTTGGAGTTTGAGATATTGACCAGTACAAAGGAGGTGCTGGCGTAATTTTTTGAAAAGTTAAGGAGTTAGAAAATTTTCAGGATTTATGAAAATTTTCGTTGATAGGAATTAATTAATAATTTAATTGAAATTAAATTGGTACAGTTGAAATTGAAGTTAAGAAGTGAACAAATATGTTCTAACCAGTCGATAGGGTCGGTCTCTACCTTTTAGCAATTTCGAGGACGAAATTTTTTTAAGTGGGGAAGATTGTAATGACCCGCATTGGTAGAGGTATTATGATTAATTTATTTAATTATTTAAATGGTGGTTTAGTGAAATAAATGGTCATGGAATTAAATAATGGTGAATATTTAATTTAAAATAATAAATTAAATAATATATTTAATTCTGAAATAATCAGAATTGGCTGAAATGATAATATGGTGTGAACCAGATCATCTGTGATATATAATTCAGTTTAGAATTGAATTTGAATAACGAATATATTCAGTCGACGTCAGTTTGAACGTATAATTATAATATAATTAAAATAGAGCTCGAAATGGCGCGGTAGTTCGCTATTTGGCGATCTGAACTTCAACTGAATATACAGGGTTCGTTTTAAATCGGATTTCTATGAAACAAGAAACGTGTGGAGATGGTGGAGTATATCTTTCTAGTGGAAGAGAAAAATCGGGATTTCGTCGTGTAGATTTTGATTTATGTCCAAATCAAATTTTAGAATAGTCGCTATAGAATCGTTTATCGACCGTAATGGTTTAGTCGATATAACTAGTTATCAGATTCGAATTTGAACAAGGTTCTTTTGAAGAGTAGTGATAATTTAATTTTTAGAATTTTACTGTAATTTTTAATTAATTAAATATGCGACTTTTGATTTGAAGTATTTCGCACCCTGAAATCAACATTTTTGAAGTTTCACAATATGACTTAGTCTACCGATATTATTATATTTTTGGGATCGGGGCACATTGCTGATCACAATGGTATTTTTATTTCTGTCTATAGTTGTTTGTGAAACGGAATGAATGCATATTACCGAAACTAAAAGTACATCGACTAATTCATAGGAATTTCTACATGTAATTTGAACGGTTCAATATTTTAATTTTGTGGACATAAGCATCATCAAAGAACCATGATGAAAAAGTAAGATTTCTCATGGAATGTGTATAAAAATGGAAACAAAAACGTTGGAGTATAATATAAACCACAATTTCAAGTGGTGATTAACAAATCCACGGCATCAAAACTACCAAACCACAATTTCAGGTGGTGTTAACCAACCCACGCCATCAAGAATATCAACCACAAATTTCATGTGATGTAAACTAATCTACGCTGAAAACTAAAGAGGAATAAATACACAGTGTTTTTCGTTCATTCCTGGGTTTTCAGAAAAGCTTCGGTGTGAATAGTGGCTTCACAATACAAAACGCAATCAGTGAAAGATCCATAAATCCTGTGTTTTATCTCGTTAGACTCAGTAACGAGAGAGCTTCATCATGATACTCCTTTTTAGCACTTCGACCATCTTTCAGCATGCTCAGTTTTTCCAAGCAGCGAAGCTAGGGTTTAGCTTGGATGCGATTGGGGGCGGAGTTAAGCCGAAGTAATGATGCTGGAGGGTTTGTGAGGTCGAAGCGCATCCGTTGGATGGAGGTTGGAGTCACTCGATGAACGGTTGATGGGTGCGACACCCTGGCAGCGGAGCAAGGTCAGATCGAGATTTTTGGGACGACATCGGACTAGCTATGAAGGGTATGGTCGGATAGAGGAGGAGGCGAGGATCCCTCTAGTGATGATGGCGGCGCCGATGGGTGGCCGACGAGGGAGTGCTTGATGGTCAAAGGAGGCGGTCAACCGTGGGTTTTGGGTTTTATCGATGTCCAGAAAATTGTGTGGAGTGGAAGAAGGTGGGTCGGTCCCTTTATTTGAGAAATAAGGTCATGGGCCTTATATTAAAGGTGAACCCAAAAGAAAAATTGGAAATTTAGTTTTAAATTCAAGTTAAAAAAAGTTGTATAACTTCGAAAATTGATAACTTTACCATACGACATCGAAATTTAGCTAAACAAGATCCGTCAGGATCGTATGGACGGACACTACACCATGGAGCTGACTGGGAGTGAATCCGAGCTCGTTACAATTTATGGCGAAATAAATTGTCCGTCGCAATCAAATAACGCAAACCGTTATTTGACGGTTAACGCGCAAATGTGAGTAAACCTCACTAACTTTGAACAGTTTATAATTTCATGTTGTATTTTTAGAACTGTTAAATATTGGCTGATTGACTATGTGTTGACTGTTTGATTGAACTGCTAGTCAGTTAGTTGAATTTCTATATTGATTCTGTTTAACAGAATATATCATATGGAACTGAAAGTGATGTTATCTATATTGTTTAACATCTGTGATGCAGGGAAACAGGTTGGAGGAATCCAACTGGATTCCTCAACATTTATTTTACTGTTTTCATATACTGTGATATATGATGTGTTATATAATCTGTTATGGATTATGGGTGTTGGAATGATGTTGATCATTTTTATTCGATATTTAAATATCATAAAAGACCCTGGGATGTAAAAGGAATTATTTCAATGTATATTGAAATAAAGGGAGTTTATAAAATCAACAGATTTTGAAAAAGGAAATATTTCGAAAGTAAATAAAAGGGAAAAATGTTTTTAACACGAATAGAGTTTTATAAAAGGAGTTAATCGAATATAGTTATTCGAATAGAAAGTAAAAGGAGTTAATCGAATATAGTTATTCGAATAGAAAGTTAAAAGGAGTTGATCGATGTTAGTTAATCTATGTTAGTTAATCGATTAGAGAATAAAGTAAAAAGGAGTTAATCGATGTTAGTTAATCGATTAGTGATAAAGTAAAAGGAGTTAATCGATGTTAGTTAATCGATTAGTGATAAAGTAAAAAGAGCTAATCGATGTTAGTTTAATAGATTTGAGTTAAAGCAAAAGAGCTAATCGATGTTAGTTTAATCGATTAGAGTTAAAGCAAAAGAGCTAATCGATGTTAGTTTAATCGATTAGAGTTAAAGCAAAAGAGCTAATCGATGTTAGTTTAATCGATTAGAGTTAAAGTAAAAAGAGCTAATCGATGTTAGTTTAATCGATTAGAGTTAAAGTAAAAAGAGCTAATCGATGTTAGTTTAATCGATTAGAGTTAAAGCAAAGGAGCTAATCGATGTTAGTTAATCGATTAGAGAATAAAGTAAAAAGGAGTTAATCAATGTTAGTTAATCGATTAGAGTTAAAGCAAAGGAGCTAATCGATGTTAGTTAATCGATTAGAGAATAAAGTAAAAAGGAGTTAATCGATGTTAGTTAATCGATTAGAGTTAAAGTAAAAGGAGTTATCGAATATAGTTTATTCGAAAGGAGATAAGTGAAATGAGTAAATCAATAGCGTTAGTCAAATAGAGTTAATCCAATAGTGTTAGTCCAATAGAGTTAATTGATAAGGGTTAATCGAATAGAGTTAAGTGAAAAGAGTCAATCGAATATAGCTATTCGAAGGAGGGTTACGTAAGGAAGTTAGTAAAGGGATATAAAGTGAACTTTGTCTATTTCAAAGTTAGAAATGTTGTTCAGTTAAGGTCTGAGAGGTAGTTCTACCCTAACTTGATTGGCTTTGTTTTAACAAAGGGAATAGTTAAGGTTCGACAGTAAAGGAAATTGTTTGGGTTGGCATCGCGATGGTTTGTTTAAACATCTGTCTAAGTCCAATGAAGAAGCTTTGGAAATGTTTTCCAAATAAGAAACCAGAAATGTTTTTCTAATAAAGAAAACAAGAAATGGAAATGTTTTCCATTGTTAATAACGTATATTTTCCAAATTTAGAAAATAAGAAATATTGAATATAGGGAAACAGGAGAAAAGTAAATTAATGAACTAAGGAGATGAATGTTAAATGATGTTTGATCGATGTAATTTCCATTTTGAAATAATATCGTTGTTTGCACACCTGTTTTTATTCGATAGTTAAATCACAAACTATCGAAGTTTTGACCATTTTAACGTTGTTAATATGGAGAGACCGGTTGGATTACTATCCAAAGAACCACTCTATATTGGCATAAGCGTTGCGAATCATATATGCCAAAGGAAATTGAAGACGGAGTTATGCAAGGGCTATCCTGTTTACAGAATAGTGCCTTCGGTTCATCCTGTTCCTGGATGACTTGTATGGACGAATGTCTGACAGAGTATTTCCAGACGATCACGTATATCGATTTCTCTAACCGTACCAAGAGTGGAAGCGGAGAAGGAAACTTCTTTAGCTAACACATAATGTATGGTTGAGGACATCAATCGGTGATTTGATGGATTTGATGATGTGGCATTCAAAGTGAATCTAGTATGATGATAAAGCGTAGCTTCTAGCCTCATCAACCGGTAAATGACAGAAATCGGGCAGGCAACATGGCTAAGTCGGTCGCACCTAAGTAGGGTGTATAATCACCTGATCTAGAGTTTCATTTACTTCTAAAAATCTATTGTTGATGCTGTCCCATTCGGGAAATGGTTGTTGATCCCAACCGTTGGTGATATACATTCGATACGCTCAAGCGAAATGAGTGGTCGGTCATGTGTGGTCGGGTTGCAAGATGTTCTTGTTGAACCCAGTGTATTCCTCTCTAGAGGTACACGAGCGATAGGTGGTTCCATACCTTGTCATAGTTGGAAATCCATTACCCAATACGTGCTTGAGGTTTTGATTGTATACTATATATGTTGAACGTGAGATGAAAGCGTTTCTGCTAGGTGATTATTATATTGTGTTGATAGACATTATTATAATATCGAAAGGTTTTTGATATAAAGATAATTTGGATTCTCATGTAACGACCCAGAAAATCTGACCCAATTTAATCTACAAGTCAGTCATGGGACTGGTATGAGAAATCTACTCAACACATATATAATTTGGCTATCACAGGACCACGCCACTTTCGTGGAACGGGTTTACTCGATTGGATTGCCTGTTCTTTAAAACAAATCTTTCTTTTAAACATCGCAAAGCTTTTTATAAAAATGAAGCCAATATAAGACTCAGTTCCCATTACACAATGCAACGCAAACCGGAGAATAGAGTTTTTACCTTATAACGGCCAAAATATGCTTGATACGAATAAAACAAAGGCATTTGGTATTATTGCTAGTGTTTATATGTTTTGAAAACAATTTCAAATCATAACTATCAATCATAGACGGCATTAATGCCCCATTCCACTATGTCGCCATATATAGGTATACAATCAAAACCGCTGGTATCGTATTTGGAAATTGGATTTCCATCCTGAACCAAGGAAAAAGATAGTCCTTACCGAATTCGTGACTCTCTAGCCCGAGCCACAGGATCAGAACGCATCAACCCTTTAGATCGTCAGGGCCGGTCCACCGATGTGGATTATTATGCCTGAACAATACGTTTCCCCGCCCTTTGGGGCGTAAACGAGCCAACGAATGACTCCATCGGACCCGGATCGTCCGATCAAACCGAGGCGCCTCGCAACAGCAACAACCACATAGGTGAAAAGTATATAAATGTCAGGGCTGGTAGATCACTGACACCACCCTAGCTAGAAAGAAACGCATGCCCTCCCTGAGGTCCTTCTTCCGTTTCTGGTTCATACCGGGGTGTGAGGCTCGCGATTCCACGTTATACACAAAGCTGCGCCACACAAGCGGTGCTTTGATCATCACCACAAGACTTTGCTTTTCAACAGAAGCCCTGATCATTTGCCACTTAGGTATGTCACACTAGCAATTCATGCCATGCGACTGATGTCCATCGATATACAACCTCTGAGCTCGTGCGTCATAGAGAAGGGCGTTAAGCAAAAGAATAAATTCTCCGCCGCCAAACAGATGTATATTTAATAGAGATCAATAAATCATAGAATAAAATCCAATGTCAGACACACAGTCCATTTACAAGTCCGTTCTGGGTCTGAACGAAACCGGAGGCACTAAATACCTTGCAAACCCATCAATCACCACTCATTATCCATATTTCGGGATGCCTCCCAATCAGGACCTCGGTTACCATCCAAACGAGGTGAAGATCTCCGGTCTTCTACCACCGTCTTCATCTTTGACTTTCAATCGCCGGTCAATTATTTGAAATGAGAATAAACTCGGCCTTTTCAAATAATTCACGTTTATTTAGAATTTCAAATCAATTTATTTCAATGGTTAAATCATTCTACAACACCAATTTTGTTCTTTAATGTAATTTTCACACCAAACACATTCAACCATCAAATACCACATAAATCGAGCAAATTCAGTTTATTTCCATTCCATATCGTTTATGATATTTTATAATGATTTATCGCTATTTTTATTTATTTTAAAATAGCCAATTTATTCAAAACGACGCTTCGGGCCATAACGCGGCCGCGGCGCTGTTTTTCTTCAGATTTGATTTACACATATCTGAAAATCTAACCGTTGGATCTTCCCAAAATTTACATCATTAGAAAGGTCTTTTCAAAATGAATCCAACGGTTCCAGTTTCGGGAAAATCCGACGGCCGGATCTCCCGGTACAATCGTTTGAAGTTTCGATTTCAAAATACGAACTGCAGCGTCGTTATTCGATTAAATATAATTATATATATATATAATTGTTTCTGGCGCTGTTTTTCTTCAGATTTGAATTAAACATTCCAGACAATCCAATCGTTGGATTTTCAAAATGTTGGTGCCGTTGGAAAGATTTTTCCAAGGCGAACCCGATGGTTGCGGTTTCGGGAAAATCCAATGGTCGGATTTCCCGCACTAGTTGTTTGAAATCACGGTTTCAAAACACGAACTGAACGACCACATTTCGTTTTAATTTTATTTATATTTATACATTTATATAAATATAGTTGATTCAAAAATTCCTATATCGTTTTCACTTCAAATATTTCACTAACGCCTTTAAATTTCGGAAAAATTCGCCATAACCTCCTTTGTACGGGAGGGGCTGGGAAAATTCCCAAATAGCCACACGGGCGTCTCATGTCGAAAAGAAAAAGAAAAAGCCAAGCGGCTAGCCAACAGGCTCATAAAATCATCACCCAAACAAAACAGTAAATGTGTACCTATTTGTCGGGCACAAAATTTTATTCATCTTCTCTAGCCCCTTTGTTATAACCTGTTCAATAAATATGCATGTACATATATACAGTTCTTATCACTTATCATTTTCTATTCAACTTCATATTTGATTCCATTTGGTTTAAAAACACCATTCATTCTAATGTTGCATGTATGGGCAAAAAGGCATATCATTAGCTAATTAATGAATATTTCAACTCATATATATTTATTTGAACGAGTTGCTATTTTTAACACTTCGCATTTCAACGATTCATGTATATAATAAAAATGTGATTTTTTTATTGTAAAACAATTCATTTCAAAAGACTATTATTTTATATAGTTCATATAGGTGATAAAAAGGTGATTTTAATTATAAAACAATTTCTTTTAAAACGAGATTATTTTACATAGTCCATATAGTAGATAAAAGGTGATTTTTATTATCAAACAATTTATTTCAAAATATGAATACCATTCAACACATGAATTTCTAATCAACGAATGAATATCGATTCAACACATGAAGGTTTTCTATAGTTTCTATATATAAATAAAAATGTGATTTTTATATTTGAAACGCGAATACCATTCAACACATGAATTTCTAATCAACAAATGAATATCGATTCAACACATGAAGGTTTTCTATTCAATGAATAAATATCGTTTCGGCAAATGAAAATAATTCAAACACATGAATATCATTCAAAATTTCGGCAGCATAACGGCAGCGTAGTTAAAACCGGGACCGTCCCTAGTACGGCTCCTCGCTCTACCTTAAAACCTCGCGGTTTTTGACAATGGGGATCATGCATCTAGTTCGCACGCAGGCGGCATGTATATATTTATTTCATTTCCACAAACTAATCCTATGTGGTTTCAATCAAATATTTCTCAACCACAAATGGGTATTTTTCAACCACAATCAATCAATATCAACCACAAACAATCCCAAACAACCATTCGCTATCAATCAATTTTCACACCAATCACAATCAATAAATATCGTCCATGGTTTGTGGACGAGGGGCGTATATATATATATATATATACATATATATATATATATATATATATATAGCAATTCACTTCTATTTCAACACATATATAATTTTTTTTACAACGCATATATAACTTATACATTGAACGTACAACTTATACAACGCTTATACATGAGGTGTACAACGCTTATATAACTCATACATCGACCATATAATTTATACATCGTCGTTTTCCATATTGTTTTTAAATCAGAAATCTCACATTGGGTTCCACTCCACCAAAAATAGCAGAAGGCTCAGAAAAATATGCGGTCTCTTCTAAAATGTAGAAGACGTCCACACGAGTCCACTGTCTCTTGTTTTACTGAATTTCGTTAACACAGCAAAAAGATATGATTTTTCAAAGTTTGCAACGGTTTAAAGGTGTTAAAATCAGATTAAATAAACAAAGCCGATTACCTCAGCAAATCGTTCGAAACTAGGGTTGAAATTTTCTCGCAATCCGTGAAGCTAGAGGACGATCGGCCTTCGCAGCGTCGAAGGGCTAGGAAAGAGCTTCGCGCGCGTGGGGGAGTGGGCCAGCTCGGTGGCGAATCCTGGTCGTGGCGGCGGCGTGAACTCCCGGACTTTGAGGGGCTGGATCTCCTCGTACGAGCGACGATAGGGGGCGTACCAGCTATGGATGGGAAGAGGGTGGCGAGGGCTTCGGAAAACTCCAAAGGGCGGTGGTGTAATTCGCCGTGGTTTCGCCGGAATCGGCCTGGGAAGGAATGAATGCGGTTTCTCCATCGATCGCGATGGGGAGAGAGAGAAAGACGGGTTTTCCTTTTTTTATTTTTATTTTTATAAATTTTCTGATTGGCCGGTGGAGTTTTAAAGGGTTTTCTGACCCGACCACCAATTTAAACCCAACGACTGCCGTCCCTAGCGTTTTACCCCCATTCCGAACTCAATGGGATATGTTTCGTAGGCCCATTCGACTGTTTCAGTCAGTTTCCGTTCAAATCAAAATATAAAACATTCAATATTTAATTTGAACGTACATTTAAATTTGCCAGGGCCACAAACTGATTCGAAAAATTCCAGAAAAATAAATCTAGCTATGTTTTGACGATATGGTCCCAACAAAACTAGTTTCGTCGAATTCTGAGACCGTTTGCAAAAAGGCCCATTTTTGGTTGATCCAATTTAACTATAATTGACCAAAACATATTTTCCTTTGCCACGCTCACATACTAGCTTCAAAAATTATGAAATTTGAAACCTAGCAATAACTTCACATCCCGGATCCAACAAAAGTGGTTTCGTCGAATTCCGAGGTCATATGCAAAATGGCCATTTTCACGGGCTATATAAATTCCATATCGACCCTTCTGAAAATTCATTTGGCCATAACTTTTGCTTTCCGCTATGAAAATTCGATTTTTTAGATTCATTAGAAAGGTATTCACTAAAAGATTTAAATATTTTTGGTTTCACTAAAATCCGTTTTGTTTTGCACCCGGTATAGTCAGACAAAGTTTGAATCCAATTTTTGAAACTGCAGCGCCTTTTCAAGCCTTGTTTATAATTATAATTAATTATATTCGTTTTCAATTGTCGATTCAAACTCACTTTCCATTGCTATTATTTAAAATATTTATTTTAAATATTTAAAATCCATTATTTTAGCCAATTTAAAATTTTTAAATTGGGTCATATTTTCTGGGTCGTTACATCTCATAAGGGAAAAACCCATTCCGTTATGCGGCGTGGTCTTATGAGATATCATTTACTTGCTTGAACTGTTTTAAACTGTTTTACTCACACCAGTCCCATGACTGACCCGGAGATTATTTTGTGTTGTTTTCCCTAAACTCTTGTGTGCCTAAATTTGTATGGGCAGTCAAGTAGTCGGGATTTTACAGATATAGTTGAAGAGCTGGAGCAGGAGGCTTCAGGATCATATAGCTATAGTTATTTCCGTTGTGTTGTAAGTGCTGTACTTTGATGATGATATGTATATTCAAGTACAGATTTGTATTTCAAAGTTATGTTATGAAATATATTTATTCGTTCCGCTGTGAGGTTCGTGTTACTCTGATATTGTGTTCTTCTTTTTCTTCTATTCTAAGTTTCTATCTTATCTTTCCTCACCCTCTAATTTCTTTCACTAATTACCAGGATTTTTCGGTGTTTTGGTTATCGACGTCGTGTTTATGTCGATAACCAAAGTCGCTAAAAATCCGGGTCATTACACCTAAACTCTGGGTGCCCTTATTTTGACGGGCAGCTAGTAGTTTTGGTTTTGCAGATTTATATTCACAGGATCCTGGTTTATAGCTGGAATGATATCCGGAAAGCTCTGTATCCGTATATCTCTTTCAGTTGTGTTTTGTATCATTTTCCGCTGCTATGTAATGCATTGTAATCTCTTATATTTTATAATGTACATTATTTATTCTTACTCTGTATATTCTTGTATTCTGATGGAATTGTTGTAATATACAATGAAATGTTCTATTGTCTGCGTTCTTTTGTGGCTTGTTCTCAACTCAATCCGTGATTTCGCGTAAGTGGGATTTCGGGTCGTTTCACCAATAATAGGTAGGGTTTGGAGAAATAAAGCCCATTTATACCTATTTTTAATAATATTTGATTCACTTGCTAATTGTTTATCGTTTTGAGCTCCAAATCAAACCCAACGACCATTCCCCCTAGCTAAATACCACCATTCCAGACACAATGGGATATGTTTTGTAAGCCAATTCTGCTATTTCAACCCATTTTTCTTTAAATTAAAATATAAGTCAATATATTGAATTTTATACGTACATTTTAATTTACCAGGGCCACATACTGACTCCAAAAATTACAGAAAAATAAATCTAGATATAATTTGATGATACGATTCTAAAAAACTAATTTCGTCGAATTTGGAGGCCGTTTGAAAAATGGACATTTTCTAGTCGATTAAATTCAAACTGAAATTACCAAACACATTTAAATTCACCACGCTCACATGTTAATTCCAAAAATTATGAAATTTGAAACATAACAATAATTTGACATTCCGGATCCAATAAAAATGGTTTTGTTGAAAACGGAGGTCGTTTGCAAAATGGCTATTTTTAAGGGCTTTATATTATATTAAAAAATATATAAATTCCATAGCGACTATTCTAAATTTTAAACTGGACATAACTTTTAATTTATATTATGAAATCTTAGTTTCTTACATTCTTTAAAAAGATATAGTTAACAGATTCCAACGTTTCTTGTTTTACTGAAATTCGATTTATTTTGAATCTTGTACATTCATTTGAAATTTAAAATCGAATTTTCAAACTACCGCGCCATTTTAGGCTCATTGTACAATTAAAATATATTTATACATTCTAACTTCGATTCAAATAAACTTTTAGTTATTATTATTTAAAATAAACCATTTTAAATATTCAAAACCCATTAAAATAACTAAAATAAAAAATTTAAATTGGTTCAGAAATTCCAGGTTGTTACAATTTGCTCATATCCTGTTCAAGTTAGTCTTCAATCAAAAAAGGGAAGAATCTTCAATCATGAGAATTTGATCAATGAGAAGATGATACATCAAGTCAACATATCGTAAATAAGATGTCTCACAAACACATTAAAGGCTCTAGAAGTACGCTAGTTATTTTATGTTAGTAGGGTCAAGTCTTAGATTATGATGATAAAATATATCCTTTAGGTTTTATTTTGAATTTTTCTTGATATAACTTCATGTATTTAAGTGATTCTGGAAAATGCAAAATTTAGTCCACTAGATAAATTAGTTTAGTCGACTGAATCTGTGTGCATACAAAAGTTGCGTGCATATTCCAGATTCAGTCGACTAAATATTTCTATCCAGTCGACTGAATCTAGACAAATATAAAAAAATTATTTGACTTCAAGTTCAATCGATTGACTAGAAATATTCGGTCGACTGAACAAAGTTCCAATTGTCATATTCTGAGGAGACATGACCTTTTCTAAAGAGTTTCTTTGATCTTTAACGGTTGCAACTCTCCGATTTCAATCATGAAACTTCACCAATAATTGTAACACCTCATTTACTATGAATACATGCATGAATAACATCTCAAACAACTTACTCGATCTTATTCTTATCTACTCTATTGAATTAAAGTTCATACTCATTTTAATTGTTAATTCTTGCATTCTAGATCTCTTTGGATTCTGTTATTATATTTAAAACTTCGTTTGAATTCAAAAGAGATCAAAATACTATTTATCTCCCCCTACTCATATTTCTTAAGCTATTAACTTGAGGAGAAAATTATAGAATATTTTACTTCATTCGTGACAAATCGGTGTTGTACCGGAACACAAACAAGTAATTTATTTTCTAGTAACAAAGTTCTGCAAAGGCGGTAGAAAATCCCAAAGGTAATTCAGGTAGTGAATTCCTTTAAGTAAGTCCACGCGGAAAAATTCGAGCTGATATAGTCTAGGTGCAAAGAAGTCCTATAATGGTGATAGAGGTCTTTTCCTTCGGGTGAAGAGAGGGTTTTATAGTGAAAGGCCTAAGGGTATCTTAGGGACTAGTCGAAGGACGGTGCTACGAATGAGTATAAAAACTCCTGGTGTTTTTTTACATTTATTTACATCTTTTGTACTGCTTATCTGTGATATCATCTCAAGATATTTATCAAATTACATATTTAATTGCATACACAAAGTAAGCGTGTTAACTTTTGCACTCAGTATACTACACTCGGTTCCATATAAGTAGATCCTACTCGTCTTTTCAAACTAATTAACTAAAACAGAAAACAAATATAATTATCTTGTAAAATCAAACTGTCTATGCCAAACATGCCAGAAAATCTATATATATATATATATATATTCACAAACAATCACATATATGCAAAGCTTATATATTTAACCAATAAAGTATGATAAACAAATATAATTTATGTCATGAAAGAGCTACAAGTACACCCTAATATGTCTAAATAAAACTTAATAATATAAATACATTTATTATCACAAATGAATTTACTGCTATCATGTTGAAATTTGAATGTGGTATCTCTCCATTATCAACTTCGTATCTTTGACCAAATAAGCTACCACTTGATTTTAGTTGTTTTTTTTTTCATTTGACTTGGTACTTCTTTCATTTGCCGCTAATCTCATACGTGAAAGGTACAGTAATCGCAGTCCTCAAACCTAAAAGCCTTCATGAATACCTTGATAAGTACCTGATTATCAAATTATTAAATACTACCCTCTTCTACCTACCAAAAAACAAATAGAGAACGAAATCACAGATCATACCTCAGAAGACATAGGAATAGAAGAATAAATTTTGCACCTGAGTTCATCTCAACTAAACATACCAAGGATACTACAAAAGCACCAACATAACTGTAAACTATAACAAATTGACAAATTATAACCATTTTTTTGTTAAGCTTGTACATAGTGCAAAAAATTTTTTGATGCATTATCCAAGTAAATAAGAAGTTAAAAAAAATTATAAATAAATAAAATAATTTGTAAAAGAAACAAAATAAAGAAACGAAAGGACAACGCATTTACTAAAGCACTGCAATTTAATTTGCGCCGGTTCCATAAGCATGAATGGTCATTCAAAAAAGATATGATCAATTTGTTTCTAGCCATGTAAAAGAAGACAAATGGTCAGAAACTTCTTTCAAGAACTTGCAAAAAGTAGCTTAATTAAACTTACATAAGTTAGTATATATAGAAAACTTATGTAAGCTACTAAATTCTATCGGATTAGTACTTTCCAATGAGGAAATTTGTGAGAGAGAAAAAGGGAAGAAGTATCAGTGTCAAATGAAATTAAAAAATATATAATTATTATTCCAGCAAAAACAAAAACATTTTTGGAAGAGGACAAGAGAACATAAGAAAACACAGAGCTTTGTTTTGAATTCGACAAAGTTCTTTTCTACAATATTGTAGCACAAAAAACCTCCCAACGGTTAATTTGATTATATCAACACATGCATTACTTAAGCATAAAAAACTAGTAATGCATAAATAGAGAAATAACAGTAAAAATACTATAATGATAGTAGAATAACCTGTAGTGAATTACCAAAGTTCTATCATGTCCTAGTCTGAAAATTCAAGAGAAAAGGAACTATGTTAAATACGAAAACGTACATATTGAAAAACTACAAAGTTGAAATTTCCAGACAACTGTATCCAGTAATGAAACAAATAATCAATCCATTAAACTATTCAAAGTCATGCAAAGTAATTATGTTGAATAACATTCATCCAGAATGTACCCTTACTTTTAGTGGCATTACTTTTAGGGGATGTAGTTGTGGTTCCCTGGTAGCATATGATACTCCCAACTCATTACAGTGGAAGGGCAGATTGAAATAATATGTTTGGTAGCACTTGTATCTCTTTGCTAGCAACATTCTCATATTTGTTATCCCAGTTTTGTCAACTAGCCAGATTGGGTAAATGTTTGAGAGTAGGTTTCGGAAACCGTTGGCTATGTATTTGTAGGTTCAAGAAGTATGATGGTAAGTACAGATAAATGAACCTCCGAAAACTGCTAAGTTTGAAATATTTTTTGTTTCTTTCAGTTTGGAAGTTTTTCAACATTTTGTTTCTGGTCCAGAATCTACAACAATTAGTCTTTGTTAATTATTATCATTATTATTTTGCTATGTTTACTTTTTACCTTATTTTACCAATACATTTATGTCTTTCTACGTTTTCATCACTGAACTTGTCTATGAAAGATGTGCATGTCATGCATATTATAGGTCTTACTAGTAAGGGATGCAAGCAAAGTTACAACTTGATTTACTCTATCATAAAGCTACATCACAAAATTATGAAAGCTTAACTCATAAATTTGTACATCTAGACGTAGATAAAATAACAAGAAAAATGATTCATTATTTAAACTATTAAGTATAACTTTTTCATTACTTATAGGTCATAGTTCATATTCAAAACAACTTAGAAGTTACCACTCATACCTGTTTTTCATGAGATTCGGAATAAGTTGCTGACAAAAGCACATTTAAAACATAAGAAACTGAAAATCAAACCTTGCAAATGGGCATGAAATCATAATCAATTTCCCTATCACCAATTCCTACATGAGCTATTCCTTCCCGAATTCGACCTCAAGTGCATTCCTCATGCTTTCCCTAAAAAAGACTGCAGGTTTCATTACAAGCCCAATAGCTCTTCTAGTTTTAGAAACTTCAAGCTCAGTCCCCAACACTTTATCAGCTCTATGAAAATTCTTCACAAATGGCTTAACCATAATTCTAGGATTAGCTGTCACAATATACCTCTTCCCAAAAGCGTTGAACATGCGCTAATCTTTTGGACGCACGTCTTATGCATAGAATTAGGAAAAACCAAAACATGTGACCATTTCTATATCCCAGACTTTGAGCCCAACCAAGGATATGTATATTAGCATCTGTATAGCAATTGTCTCTGAAAAGAATAGGTGTGTAGTGTAAACAACCGACACAGATAGATGAAGCATGCTTCTTGCTTCTTGTGCTATCAACATGAAATATGGAAAGGCACTTCTTGACTTAGAAGTACGAAAAAGTGGTCTAGTGGGATCGACTAATATGAAAATCAGAGTAATACTAAATGCGTAAGTTCCAATAGATGATTTACTAACTTATTATATGCAAGTAAATATTTAATGAGATGAATATCTAAAAATGATATCACAGATAAGCAGCATAAAAGTTCTTAGTAAAAGTAAAGACACCAGGAATTTTTATATTGGTTCGTAGCATCGTCCTACATCCAGTCCCTAAGATAGCGTTAGGCCTTTGACTATAAAACCCTCATTTCACCTATAGGAACACATATCTAGTGCAGTTAATGGACTTCTTTCAACCTAGAATCTACTAGCTAGGATTTTTCTGCTAGTACTCGCATACAGGACTCCACTACCTGAATTGCATTTAGAATTTTTCTATGGCCTTTATAGGACTTTATTACAAGAGTATAGTTGAATTATTTGTGTTTTAGTGCAACATCAATTTGTCACAAATGAAGTACAATATCCTATAATTTTTTCCTCAAGTTTATGGACTGAGAAAATGTTAGTGAGTAGAGATAGAATAGGATTTTGGTCTATTTTGAATTCGAATGAAGCTTGAATTATAACCACAGATGTAACGAACCTCCTTTTTGGCCGAATTTCGCCGGTAATTAAACCAACTTAAACCGTTCATAAAGACAAATTGTTATTGGAACATACATATACTGAACAAAATAACAGAACTTTTCACTGCTCAAAAAAATATTACATCAGAATTACATGAATATCAGAGTTACAACATATATACAACAGAAGAAAAGATATAAATATACTCTCAACGGAAGAACAAAGTGATACAGCGGAAGCTTCAAACTTTAGCGTGGACTCCAACTTAGAAAGAGCTTTGACCACGCTCCAACGAATCATAACTGTAAAACTAAACTACTAGCTGCTCGTGTGAAAAATTAATGGGCACCCAGAGTTTAGGAAGGAACAATAAACTCCAGGTCAGTCATGGGACTGGTGTGAGAACATAAAACAGTTGCTTTAGGATTTATTTTAAAGTTAGGAAATTTACCGAACCACGCCGCTAATGCGGAGCGGGTTTTATCCATGTGAATGTCCGTGCATATAAATATACAATGACTTTTGGAAAAATGAAGCTATCATAAGCTCGTCCCACATCACGCAATGCAAGCGCACACCAAATGGGCGAGTTTATCTTATGATAACCAAAAATGCCTTCATACGTAAAAATCCTCTTCTATTATTATTACATAGTGTGGAAAACCATTTCGCAAATAAATGTATTAATCCTAGATGACATAATACACATAATATTATGTCGCCATATATATATATATATATATATATATACAAACCAAAACCGCGTGGCACATATTGGATATTTGGGTTTCCAACTTGATGATTCCTAGCACGAAAGATCAATCAGGGATACGAAGCGAAGTGCCTCACAGCTTATTCGTCCATCACAGACACAAGCTACAGATCACAGGGCAGATCAACGGTTTTTGACCAGACACAGCCCTTGAACATACACAATTTCCCCAAGTTCATAAGTGGTTTCCCGCTGCTGTAGCTTCATTATCAATTCATGTATAAGTATACAACCTAACCGCCAGTTTCTCATTAAGCCGGGGTGTGATGTTTGTCAATGTCACATCATACGCAAAGCATGCCTAGATAGGCAATGCATGATCATTCAAGCTCATTTCATATCTTAAGTATGTTACATTGTCCACTCACAACATGACCACTGATTTCCATCCATACATAACCACTTCGAGCTCGTACGTCACAAACCAGATACATATCAAATGGGAATTAGTGTTATGCTGTCAATTACAATGTCAGACACACAATCAATACAAGTCCATTCTAGGTCTAAACGGAACAAAATCCGAAAATCTCCAAATATACTCAGACCTCATGCCACTTATAACCTCGCATCAGGTGCATATCCCGACTTGAGACATCGACAATCAATCCGAATAAATCTAGGGATTCCCGGTCTTCAATCATCGATTCCAAGTCTTGAATATGATTCATGCATCGTATTATTACTTGGAATGGTTTTCAGACTTAAATTCGATCCCGGTCATTTCAAGAAATAAGCATATTCATAAACAATGATTATGGATCATATGGCTTTTCAATTCAATTTCCTTCCAATCATTTCAATTCATTACAAATATCAAGGTTGGAATTTGTCATAAATTCGGTTATCATATTAACTCTTTATTTGAAATCAAAGATTTGATTTATCAACCTTATATTTCAAAACATACTTTTCAATTCTCAAAATTCTTTATTATTCCTCAAGTCATTCCATGTACCAAATCTCCTTTTAGATTACAATTTCATATACGATAATCCAAGCAATTTATGTTCAGACATAAGTTTTATAGAGTAAATTGACTTATGCCCGTTATAAATTAACAACTCAATCAAACACTATCAGAATCCCGAGGTAAATATTTTTAATGCTTCTGAGAGTATTTGTCCAACCTTGGAATTACATATCGAATATCCAACACAACTCTATCCAACTCATTTCCCTTTTAAATTCTAACTTTTTAGAATTAATAAATCATTCCATATTAAATCACATAAAAATATTTCTAAACCATTTACATTCCCTTTTTAACCATTTAATATAATGGTTTATGATTATAAATTTCAAAACCCATTTATCTTCGAAAATGAGATAATAACGTTTGAATGTTACTAAAAGTGCTACAATAGCCATTTAAATTCAAATAGATTCCAAATCACTTCAAAAATTCAAATAATTCCATTCTAATCACTTTAAATTAATAAAGTAAGAGTTATTATGAATTTTCTCAGATCTTTAAAACTTGTTTTAGTTGAATTTTCGTGGTGATCGCCGAACTGCACGTACAACGACCTTTTCCAAATTTGTTTTGGACATAACTTGAATATCGTACATTGAAATTTGGAAATTCTCTTTCTATTCAAAAATTGTTGATATTTGAAAATCACATTTCTTATTTCAAGTCGAGCCGATTTCAAATCTTCAAGTTATAATCATTTGAAATTTGAAGTCGATATTTACGAACTGTCGTGCCGTAGCGCATTATAAATCGATTTAAATATAATTCCTTTAAATCCTTTCGAATTGAATTTAAAATTTCATTATAACTTAATTTCAAATCGATTATTAAGTATAAATCCAAAATCATTTCATAATTCCAAATCTTAAGTTAAATAAGTTGTAAACAATAGGAATTCAAAATTCCTTTTAAATTTAAATTCAAATATTAACTTCATAAATGGTCCTTCGCGACATTTATTATTTTAAATTTCAATTGGTTTTCTAATTTTTAAAACAACTTCAAATTAAAATTTCAAATTATATTTGAACTAACCATCTCGCCCGTCGGACCAGTTAGGGATAGCCAGGAAGAGCAGGAAACTGGATTTCCAAACCCAAGCCTAGACACCATCCTCTCTGTCATCCTAGAACGGTCTGGTATATAATATTATAAAATATTGTATTTAAATTTACAAATATCTTTTCAAATAAAATTAGACTTTAAAAATAATATTTTAATATTTGAATAATCAGATTTTCATTCATATGGAAGGAACATTGAATCGATCATCTGTCTAATTCCACAACAATGGTATTGTGTGTGCGTCATACAAACATAATAAATCAACCATATAAGTTGGATGATCATGGGTTATAATCATCGTCAATAAACAAACAATTCAGCTGTGCACAAGCGTTACAGTCAATAACGCTTATCAGTGTTCAGCGTTTTGCCAAATACATGCACAACCATTCACACAACAACATACATATCCAAACAATTCATTCATCCATCACAATTAAATTTCTAATCACTACTAATTAAAATAAATGATCAAATTTAGTGTTCTCATCGAATAGCTCCATAAAGCTTCACTACCCGGACGAATAAGCCGACGAACACCGACACCACTACTTGCATCGCTATCAATCTCATTCCTATTAGCAGCCGGTGATTGTTCTGCTAATTATATATTTGGAGTTGAATTAATACGTTGTTGTTGTTGTATATATTGTAACACACACACACACACACACACACACACACATATATATATATAAGGATACTTCATTTTCTAATTTCCGTAAATTTATACTTAAATAAAATTACCAAAATTATATATGGGTTCTATTCGCTAATACAATTCTAACGGTCTCAACGTTACGTAAATCCGGTATAAAATGAATGAGATATTAACTTCTAAAGTTTTAAATTTAAACTTAAAAGAAAATAAAAGAATTATACCCAAAATTAAGCCCAAGCCCAACAACACCCGGTCTAACCCACAAGCATCAGCTAACCGCACCGCTCCCTTCTTCTTCTCCTCTTGTTTTTCTTGCTGGAACCCATTAAAACGTGCACCCGTGTGCACATGCGCACACCCCCAACACCACTAGGCAAGGATCCGAGACCGCCAATCATCCTCCCCTCTCTCGTCTGCACCTACTCACCTCGGCTCCGGAGCTCCCTCATGAAATCCTTCCTCTCGCCGGTTACAGGAAACTACACGCTTCCTTAAAAGCATCGACATTTTTTGCACTGAAAACCACAAAAAAACACAAATCGAAGCTCTCTCCATCCTCAACACAACTCCATCATCCATTCCTTCTATCATCGCTCAAATCACCAACAACCTCTAAACCTAGTTTTCAACATCCAAAATCATCATCACAAAATCGCCTCAAACTTACATAAAAAATACTACACCTCCTGCCGAGCGCAACGGCGCCGACGGAGCGATCTAATTCGAAGCGGATAAGGAGGATATATTTTTAGAAGTTTCTTTTGCAAAATTTCACTTTACTGTAAATCGGGAAATTCTCCTTTGATAATTGATGAAATCAAGATCCGTTAAGTTTTAAAAATCTAAAATGATGATACGAACAACTTCCATGTTGATCATTTTGGCTAGATTGAATGGATTGGAAGATTTGGATTTTTTTACTGAAGTGGAATATGGTTTTGCCTTTACTATAAATGAACTTGACCGAACAAGAAGAAGAAATATTTTGTACGTGAAGTTTCAAATGGCTGAAGTGAGCTGCAAAGTGGAATTAGGCAGTCTTATATCTTTTTATTGAATTTCACTTGTCACCTTATACTAAGCCACTTGGCATCCAAATGCTCATGCAAGGAACACCTCATTTAAATTAAAAATCCAACCAATGCATGCCTCACAAAATGAACCTATTTATTTATTTGTTTAAATATATTTTTAGCTACAACTAAGTAACACTTATAGGTGTAGCACGTTTCCAATACATATATGTGTAACCAATATTCTACTTAAGATTTTATAAAATACATAACATTCCAATACTTATTCATTATTATTTTATTAAATATATAATTTGGTTTAGATACACAACAAATCTTTATGGAAATATATCATTTTATAAAACTACATAATATTATCACTTATTAATATTAAAAATATTTATCTAAATAAGATTCTTAAATAAAATCTTAAAATAGATTATTCAGATTCAAATAAATCAAAACAAAATATTGATTCAAACTCATATATAATATTTTTATAATAATGTTTGTATTTTAATCTTATTAAATTTACTTGATATTCAGAAAAATTGAAATATTATTATACATTTAATCATTGAAATTCTGGTTCGTTACAACCGAGTCCAAAGTGATCTTGAATGCAAGATTGGAGTGATTAGAAATGAGTATGAACTTGAATTCAATAGAATAGATAAGAATGAAATTGGTTCGGTTGTTTGACATGTTGTTATTGCATGTATATATAGTGAATGAAGAGTTACAACTACTGATGAAACACCTCACCTCCGTTAAGGTCACTCACAAGGGAATGCCTTAACTTCGGTGGAGCATTTTTAGTACAAGATGTAGAAAAATTACAAGACAGACAAATAAAGCAGCGGCAAATAAATAAAAGTTTATTTCATTGATAAACAGCTTATACAAAGATTGTTTTACAATACCAAAGTATCATGTCTTGTTTAACAAAAATAAAGAAGCATAAAATGATTTCCCCAAATAAAGCATGAGCCAGCAATAGCAGTAGAAGAGAGAGTCCAAGGCAACACGTCAAAGAGTCTTCAAGCTTGGAAAGAGTAACGGTCCAAACAAACCTGAGCTGTTCCCTCCTTGACTACCTGGGGGGGGACAGAAGAAAAGAAGACGAGAGAAAACGGGGTCAGACAATAAGTCTGGTAAGTTCAGTGACTACTAGCATTTAAGCAAGGAAAAGGGATCATGATAGGAGTAAAAGAACATAGGACAATACCCTAGTATAAGAAAAGATAGGTTGAACATGTGATCACACCCATTACTATAATATATGCACCACCTAACTAGTGTCTCAACTAGTAATCTGTATAATACGATCCCAATCCCCGCAGTGGTGGTAGCCTTCAGGTGTACATCTATATTTGAGGATTCCACCTCAATCAGCCCAATTGCCATGAATATGTTAGATGTATCCTTACTACCCTATCGATCGGGTCCCTACCTATGTTAACTTGCCATGTGTCTATGTCAATCGGCCCTCTCTTGCGTGCAGCTACCCTATGCTGGTCACAGCATAAGGTGTATCAATCCTTATGATAGCGACCCCGACACGATTCAAGAATGCACAATGTAAAACTACTAGTACCCAACGCCTGCTTTTTCCACTCCGGAGTACGTGCACGCCCGTAATCCGCCGGAACCTACACTGACGTACCCCCATCTACTATATTGACCGCTTATAATCAGCCAATAATCGTGCCCCACCCTGCCTAGCTCAGGGTACCGTGATACATCTATGTGGGTTACTGCTGAAATGGGTCCTCGTTGCTCGGGTTTCCTAATAGTTAAGTTTATGGGCCTATATTTACTAATATTACCCACAAACCCGACATGTATTTAACCTTCCCACTGATTCAAGCACGTCTATATAATGGCTAAGTTTTGTGGCCCTATATTTACTAATATTACCCACCAAACCGACATGTACTTAACCTTCCCACAGATTCAAGCATGTTTATATAATGGTTAAGTTTATGGGCCTATATTTACTAATATTACCCACCAACCCGATATGTACTTAATCCTCCTACTCGTCGTGTCATGTTGGTTAAGTGGTTCTGTTAACTTAACTTTTCTCACTTATCATGTTGGATTGGTTAAGTGTGACTTATTAACTTAACCCTGCTCATTCATCAGGTTATATTGGTTAAGTATTTCCTATTTAACTTAACCCCGTTCGCTCATCAAGTTATATTGGTCAAGTGTCATTAATCAATTCAAGTTAACTTAACCCGTCCACCCGTCACATCAAGTTGGTTATGTGTTTCCTTCTGGTGTTGACTTGACCCTACCTCAAATCATGTTATTTTGGTTAAGTGTTGCCCTCTTGTGTTAAATTAACCCTTCCCATACATAATGTTATATAATTGGTTAAGTGTTTTGCTCTTGTATTACTTAACCCCACCACATGTCATTATATATTTTGGTTAAGTGTTACCTTAGTTAACTTAACCCTATCATCTGCTTAATTAACATGTTACAGCGATTAAGTATTCTAAATTTACTTAACCTCAGCCACTTGTCCAATTAACATTTTGTAATAGTTAAGTGTTCTAATTTTACTTAACCTCACCCACTTGCCTAGTTAACATGTTGTTACGGTTAAGTGTTCTAAATTTACTTAACCTCACCCACTTGCCTAGTTAACATGTTATTATGGTTAAGTGTTCTAAATTTACTTAACCTCACCCACTTGCCTAGTTAACATGTTATTAGGGCTAAGCATTCTAAATTTACTTAACCTCACACACTTGCCTAGTTAACATGTTATTACGGTTAAGTGTTCTAAATTTACTTAATCCTACCATTCAATTCTTGTCTTAGCATTAATATATTCATTAAAGCACCAACCACTCACATTAGACAGGTATTGTTGCGGTCACTGGATGTGCTGGGCAGTTTTACACCGCAACTTAGTCTAACCTCGGGTTTTTATTGGGCTCAATGCCCTAACCTCTCACATTAGATAGGTACTGTTGTGGTCACTGGACAACCAGGCGGTTCCGGGCATTTTTACACCACAACTCAATCTTACCTCGGGTTAGGCATAATCAACTTTTCTATAATTTACATATTTCTTATTTATAACAAATTCCATATGTAAATTATTCCCAATTTAATTATGCCATAATTATCCTTTTAATTATGCTCACAATTAATGGTATACTAAATATACATTTCATGAACCAATCTATACCATGTAATTTTCATGTTTATCCTTCATGTTTATATGTGAATTATAAATCAATTATTGTCACGGCCCACTTTCCCCCAATATCTTGTTCATAATCATTGGTATATAAAAATTATGCCATTTAAATGCCACTAGTCATTGGCATGTGCCGAACCTTCCAATTTCATATAATTTCATGTTTACCCCAACTATGTCCCCCGTTTGTGTGTTCGCAAAATTACAAGGAATGTTAGGCTCGATATTTTAGCCTAACTTATAACCACAAAAGGGAAAAGCGAAGAACATAAAATATTCTAATAGCATAAAAATATGTGACGTATAGATTTGGCATAGGATAATGGACTTGCAAAATTTATATCCGATTAACATGAATCATAGCATATGAATTTACATAGAACTTACAAAAATTAAACTTATCATGTAAAGGGGAACTTGTGACTAAGTTGGATCTAATTATCATGTAAACTTGTTATAGGTCTAGCATGGAGGTTTAACATATAAAAACAATTTTAAACCACAACTTAGCATATTAACTTATGTATGTCAAAACATAAGAAAGCTACTATAACCATATTTAAATCATAACTTATCATGACAACTTTTGTGTGTTAAACATAAGGGAGCTACTATAAACATATTTAAATCACAACTTAGCATGATAACTTATGTGTTAAAACATAAGAGAGCTACAAATCCAATCTTGCAACATAAATAGATTCAACTTAACATGGATCTAAATATACATGAATGTTGATCTAACATGTAAGCATGTGCTTTAGATCATAAACTTGCAAGTAACCACCAAATTATAACATGACATGTTTCGCCTTTCAGTTTGCATAATACGTTCATTTCCCAATCGTAATAGATCCCAATATATAAAATATGGTATGTTCATCATCACAAACATATAGGCAAGATCAATCGCATTGGTAGTTTAAGATAAATGAGAATCAAACTTTATTTATCTTATGCATAAGCATCATTCTATATTCGAATTACAACATGTAATGATTCATTTGAAAGAATGTTTAAATCTACGTAATAACCAACTTACAAACTAAAAAGGAACTCTTGATTTCTGAAATCTGAATTCTGAAGTTGGTAAGCTCGCCTTTGATGTAAATCGTTGAATTTGATTACTTTAATTTGATTTTGATTCAGGTTTTTATCTTGTCTTTGAATTTGAAAGCGGTGACGGCTACTCCAAGTTCTCTATTGATGGCATGATAGTTCCAGGATTATTTTGTGTGATTTTTAGGTTTGAGCATTGGGTTGTTTATATAGAATTTCAATTTAATTAGAGCCGTCGGATGATCCTAAAGTTAACCACAACCATTCAGTTTGGATAGGGTGACACCTCAGCCCTGATGACTCAGCAAGGAGTCAGAAAGGACTCAGCAATGACTCACAATATGGATCAGATCACACCAGAAAGCTGTGCAGGCTCTCAACTCGTCCTGTACGCACTTGGCAGGTGCGCCAGTGCAACTTTTGTACTGGCGCACTTCCCAAGTGCGCTAGTGTATTTTTTTTCTTCTTTCTTCTGGTTTTCTTCTTAACTACGTTCGTCCATATCTCCTTCATACGGTGTCCGTTTTACGCAAACTCGGACTCTATCTCAAGCAGAATTCCGAGACGAACGCAATGGCGTAACCCATTTCCCTTAACTCTCGCATTTGAAATTAATTATTCTTTGATTCGTTACTATAACGTTAATAGAAAATACGGGGTGTTACAACTGATGAAGTTTCTTGACCGAAATCAGAGAGTTGCAACCATTAAGGATCAAAGAAACTTTTTAGAAAAGGTCATGTATTTTTAAAATATGACAGTTGAACTCAGTTCAGTCGACCAAATATCCATAGTCAATCGAGCAAAACTGAGTGCGTACATAAGTTTTGCACTTTTATCAGTTCAGTCAACTGAATGAAAATATTTAGTCAATTGAATGGGGTTAAGTCGACCGAATGAAAGTATTTCGTCGACTGAACTTGATTTAGTCGATTGAATGAAAATATTTAGTTGACTGAACAGGGACATGTTCAAAAATTGTGTGTGCACATAGTTTTTCACTATATATATATATATATATATGTGTGTGTGTGTGTGTGTGTGTGTGTGTGTGTGAAATTTAAAATAATATGCAGGAATTTGATAATTGGAGGAGGGATTTTAACAATTTAATCTAAGTCTTAGACTCTAAAAATAACTAAAATGGAGACCTTACACATGAGTTCTAGGATCCAATGTCATAGTTCTTCTATGTCGATTGTATTTGCGAGACATCTTGATCGTAATATGTTGACTTGTACTTTCATCTTACCATCGATCAAAATCTCGTGATCCAACGTTCTCCCCTATTTTGATTGCCTTGAATAGGGTGTGAGCAAACACTTATAAATCTCCCTCTGAGTTTATGATTTCTCCCCTTTAATCTTTGCTATATTCCGCATTAGAATATTAGTTTATATGATTTCTCCCCCTTTGTCATCGACAAAAAGGATATACTTAACATAGAATAAAACATAGTATTGGTCATGAAATATTGATGAGTATATAAACATATTTTTATATGATTCATGACAAGTGATAATAAGTATATAGCTCAAGGACTATATGTCATAATTGTTTAAATAGTTATAATAAAACATGATGTTTATGTAAGAAACCTGTCATGATAAACTATGTGTATAGACAAGTAAACGAACTTATTACAAAGGCTAAGTTAACCTTGTCATGAAAAGTGCATATACACACAATATAAACAAATACATATATGAACCTATATAACATAGGAATTTAGAGTTAAAGTGTTGCTTAATTATATGGTTCATGAACATAATAATGAGAATGATATCATAGTGATACTTATAACATAAAAATACAAGTTCAGTAGTTATTCTTTATTTTTAGATATGTTTCCAAAGATATCAGAGATACTGAAATAACATATTCTTTATTTGTAGTGTACCTGCAAAAAAAAGAGATCTATATACTTTGATACCCACTTCCTACATTAGGATCTAGAGGTTGGATGGAAGGTAACCATACCCAAGAAGGTTTATTAGAACTTTTAAAAATAAAAAAATTCGTTATTAACTATTGAATCAAAATAATTATTAATGTATTTTTCTCTATATTTACAATTTATAAGTGCCCAAATATTTAGATAATTTCTATTAGTACTTCCTTTCATACCCTAGTTTTATTATAAATATCAAAAGTATTCGAATTTCTATAAAAAGTAGATCTTGGATTGACTAGTGCTTTAGTACTTTTTTGAGCTAATGGTTGTGTAGAGCGATTCTACACACCCTACTAGATAATATTACAAATAACATAATCGGCCAACATGCCTGACCGATTGCTAACAGTATGATAATGCATGCATACTACATGCAGGGAGTTTGTAACGCGCAACGTGATTAATTACATGCTAAACTAATGAACAAACTAAACAAGCTTACATCAAAACACCACAAAATAAAAACATTAACACTACTCCCTGCGTTGACGTGAAAACCAGCAGCGTTAGCGAAACATAAAACACAAAAAAGTTAGCCTGTAGCGAGGTAGTGTGCAGCGCAAGATGAACTTACCATGGTCGGGGGAAGAGGCGGCATTGCTGAGTGCCTCCAGTGTTGGTGCTACCTTTGGATTCCTCCCAGTCAATGGTGGTATCCAGTACGATTGGGATGAAAAGTGTCGGTTGTGTACCTAAGGTGGTTGCTTGAATGTGTGCGCTACGGTGAATGGAAGAGCTAGACATAGCAGGTGCAATTATAGGGGAGAGACCATCGAGGGGTGGAGGAGGAGGTGGCGGTAGGGTGTAATCCTAGGGGGGATGCTGGTCAATGAGAAATAAAGGCTAGTTGGGGCTGGGGAGGTCCACATCAAAGTTAAATTCAGGGAGAGGGTCCCAAATGCCCTCCGCGAAGGCCAAGGCTTCCAGCCAAGGGGACTGATGACTTCTAACGAGTTGTAGGACTGTGGGAGGGTGGTCCTAGCTAGGTCCGAAGGTTGGGTGGGTGTTGGTAACGTTGATTCGATCTGCATGA
This sequence comes from Allium sativum, assembly GCA_030737875.1. Classification (NCBI taxonomy): domain Eukaryota; kingdom Viridiplantae; phylum Streptophyta; class Magnoliopsida; order Asparagales; family Amaryllidaceae; genus Allium; species Allium sativum. The sequence continues at coordinate 531,267,487 of CM060923.1, read as the reverse complement.
CATCAAAGCGAAGTTCAGGTTCTGGCGTGGGGAAGCTGAAAGGCTCCATTAAGAATTCGTGGTTGTTCTTCCATTGATTGCCCAAAAGAAGGTCCTCAAGGTTCAGAGATGGGTGAAAATGGTCCCAATCTTCAACCTTGATAACATAGTGGCTATTACCGAGGTGTACGGAGTAGGTGGTGGGTAAAGACACCTCCTTTAACACCCTAGCCTTCGCAAAAACATGCCGCAAGTCTTTTTGTGCCCAACTACAATCGTCCATCCTGGGAAAGAGACCCACAATGTAAAGTGCAGCTGTGAGATGATCGAGAATATTGCAGAGATGAACTGGAAATCCTTTGATCTGCACCCATGAATTAGGCAAGAATTCGCGATCCACCACATCGCTGGCTAGAGAACAAGCTTGCAGCGCCAAAGAGCCACCATGATGGAAAATAAACTAGCGGTTTAGAGTAGTGTTGTATATATCAACATTCGATAACTGGAACAGGTAAGAATGATCAGAAAGAATGAAAATTTCCCAGTCCCGGTGTCAGAAGAAGTAGGTGAGGGTGGTTCTCATGGAGTGGAAATTCCAGTAGCCAGTGAGGATCGCAACTTTGACGAGATTTGGAGAATTTGGAATAAACGCCATTTCGAGTGAATTGAGAGAGGATAATGATGAAGAATTATGGTTTAGAAAAGAATTGGGTGCGGACGAATGGGATTTAAGCTGAGTGGATGATTCGACGGGGAGAGAAGGTTTGTTGCTGATTGTTGGCACGTGTGAGGAAAGAGGGCGGGATGTGATGTTTGCAGAAGAATTCGCAGAGGCAAGGCTGCTTTCGAAGTGATTAGCACATTCTTCTTAGAGGATCCATGGGAGCAGCTATTTTGTGTGTGCCCAAAAAATCCACATCGAAAGAAAATCTTCGCATTCCTGCATTTTTAGCCACGTGGCATAGCGAAGCACAGTGAAAACACAAATGTTTTGATTTCAAATTTTCAACTGTGCACACCAAAGAAACAAATGGTGGCAAAGCACCCACTTTGACCGCCAGCGCGGATGACTGCTTGGACGGGGGTCGAGGACGGTGCTTGGGCCTGCTATTTAGAGCTTGGAGATAGGAGAGGCGTTGACTCGACGAACGGTGCAGGTAGTAGCGGAGGTAGCAAGGCTAGTCTGGAGGCAGCGGTTGAGATGGCCTCTGGGGAATTGGAGGAGGATCGGGCGTGACTTATGAAAGTGGAGGTTTCGCCGAGGGTTGGGTGGAGGTGGAGGAGATGATCGCTTCGGCAATCATGGGGTCGGCTGTGGTGGATGAGTTGATGGAGGGGGGAGGTGGTTGGGTGTTAAGTGTTGGTAGCCATTGTTGGTAGCCATTAGTATTCCTTCTCAGATTTATTTTTTGACTAGTGCTTTAGTACTAGCAGTGATATTTTTATTATACATAAAAGCATATGATCTGGTACCATTTCTATTATTAGTTTAATTGAACCAATATTATCGTATAAAGGTCTAAAACTAGATAAAATCATATTTAAATCATTTTGACCTTTATTAAACTTCGTGAACTTATTTTACATTTTTTTAATTTGATTCCAAAGTAGGGATTAACATTTTCAAAAGAAATTTTGTTATTTTTTAAATCATCAATTTTTTTATTTAATTCAAAAATCTTCTTTCTTAAAGTACTTTTCTCAATTTTGAGACAACAAATTTATTCTGAATTATCTAAAGACGATTGTAATTATTCAAAATTTTCTTTTGAGTCAAAAATTTCTTTTTGCAAAATATTATTATTAACTTTTAAAATCTCATATTCTTTAGATAATTCCAAATTCTTTCCAATTATTGCTTCATTCTGTTTTTCAAGAGACAAAATTAAAGAACTAGAATTATTTAAGAATTTTCTAAACATGTATTCTTATTTTGTAACATGTTGAGATGTTTTTATCTTCTAGACATTCATTTTCTTTTTGAAGGAAATCCTATTGTAAAACTAGCACTTATAAGGAATTTTCAAAACTTTTAGTTTGTTTTACTAAAATTTATTTTCCTTCTTTAATTTGGAATTTTCTTGCACAAAATCTTCTAACTTAGCTAAACCAACTGTATTAAGTTTATTCAAAGTTTCAAAATTGTCTAACAAAAATCTTTATATAGTAAATCTACACATACAGAATGGCATGCTAAGAGCTTACATGTGCATATGCTAAGATCAACCACTTATGTGGCGCTCGCGGACTAGGCTAGGTACACGAAGGAGGGTTTTACGACCTGTACGGAAGAACGTCTAACAGAGTATATTTAATAGATCGCGTAAGTTGATCTCTTCAAACGTATTTACGTTTGGTGGTGGAGGAATTCGTTTCTCTTAGTTGTATACCCGTGGTATTTTTGGGGAAATCAATTTGTAATTTGGTGGGTATGATGATGTGACATTCAGAGTAAATTAAAGGTGTGATATATACATTATGACCTCTAGCTTCACAACGAGGAAATGGTATAAAATCGGGTAGGTTGCATGGCTAAGTGGTTAGCTGCCAATTAGGGTATATTGTCACCTGATCTAGAGAAATTCCATTTTTATTTCTATAATCTATTTCAATGTTGTTCCTTTTGGGAAACGGTTGCTGATCCGAACCGTTGGTGATAATACATTCGGTACACTCAAGCGAAATGAGTGACCGGTCATGTTTAGCCTGGGTTACAAGATGTTCCTGTTGAACCTGGTGTATTCCTCTCTAGAGATACACAGTCGGAAGGTGGTCCCATACCTTGCCAGTTGGAATTCATTTACCAATAAGCGCCCATGGTTATTTATTTTACATTTTGTATGTGGAACGTGAGATGAAAGCATTCTGCTAATGATTATTTAGTTGTGGTTGATAGTCACTATTTTAATATCAAATTATGTTTTGATATAAGAATTATCGTTTCTTTCAAAAGGACTTTGAAAGTTAAATCGAGTGTTTTGGATTCTCATAAGGGAAAAACCCATTCCATATTATACGGCGTGGTCTTATGAGATATCGTTATTTTCTCGAACTGTTTTAAATTATTTACTCATACCAGTCCCATGACTGACCCAGAGTTTGTTTTGTTTTTGTTTTCCCTAAACTCTTGGGTGCTCAAATTTGTACGAGCAGTCAAGTAGTCAGGATTTACAGATGCAATAGAAGGATCTAAAACAGGAGGCTTCAACAGCGTTTTTATAGCTGTGATGTAAGTGTTATACTCTAATAATGGTATTGTATACATTTAATGTTTTATTTCAAAGTTATGTTATGAAATATATTTATTCGTTCCGCTGTGAGATTCGTGTTTACTCTGATGTTGTGATCTTTTTCTCCTTCTTCTATTCTAATTTTCTATCTTATCTATTCTCACCCTCTAACTTCTTTTATTAACTATCCGGTATTTCTAATGCTTGGATAGTCGACATCGTGTTTATTTAGATAACCAAGGTCGCAAATTCCCCGGGTTGTTACAGTGGTACCAGAGCTAAAGGTTAAGTAATTACCTTGGCTCTATAGCATTATCAGTAGAGATGGGGTTAGTAATACCCTAAATTGAGTTGAGTGTATATATACGAGAGAATGTATTTGTAGATTTTATAAAAATTGTTTTATATTGTGGAGATTTATTGGTTGAGTTGTTTATAAGTTTTGGTCAATCGGTTTGATCCACTGTATCGGTAGGAGTTTTTGAACACTCAAGTACGACGAACAGACATGATATTTTTTGAAAGGAGTGTAAATGATATAATTTTACCCAAATATATTTTGTTATGAAAGAACTGGAGTTTTTATAATATACTAGATGTGTTCATTGTTATTATAATCGAATGAGATTATAATTGGAATGGTTATACATATAGCCAATAAAAATTCATATAAGTGTAATATATGAAATCAGATGAATTAAATATGGATTAAAATCAGAATTTGGAATTAAAATTCCGAAAAATGAAAAGTGTTTGTAAATGGAATTCAATTAAGTATAAGAGAATTTATAATCCTGGGAGATTTTAGAAATGTTTTCCAAGCATTTGAATAGTATTTTGAAATAGATTTCAAAATGGAAGTATTTAGAAATGGTTTTAAAAGTGATATAGTATTGAACTCACTTCGATAGCTGGGAAATAGCCCTGGTGACGAATCGCGACATCATTAGTGTTCATTTTTGAGTTGCTAAGTGACAGATTACTACCAAAGATTTTGTTTTTGAATTGTTTTGTGAAAAGCAAGTTTTTTGAATCTTGAAAGGGCACATCTGGTTTTCGAAAAGCTAAACTGCTTGAAAATCCCTAGGGAAGATTGTTTAAATTAAAACAAATTAAATTAGAATTTGTAAAAGCAAATAGAAATAGAAATTGAATTGAAACCAGTTAAGTGGAAAATGAATTGAGACAGAAAAATATAGAATTAGATTGGATTAGAGACAATCCGAAATGGAATTGGACTGGTAAGTTAAGAGTTAAAATTAAGAATGGAATCTGAGTTAAGAACAGAATTCGGCTTGGGATAATCGAATAATTGGGATGACATTGGTATATACAGAATTGGTAACATATGGAAAGGATATATTGATATGCCCAACAAAAAGGTACCAGTTTATATTATATATGGGTTTGAGATTTTGATGAGACGAATTGGCAAGCCGCTTGGCTGTTTGATTTTCTTTTGGGCTGAAGAAGGCCTAGAGAGGCAAGTTGGAGTTTGAGCTATTGATTAGAACAAAGGAGGTGCTGGCGAATTTTTTTGAAAAGTTAAGGTGTTAGAAAATTTCCAGGATTTTTGAAAATTTCCGTTAGTAGGAATGAATAAATATTTAATTGAAATTAAATTGGTTCAGTTGATACTAAAGTTAAGAAGTGAGAAAATAAGTTCTAAGCAGTCAATAGGGTTTGTTTTCTACATTAGCAATTTCGAGGACGAAATTATTTTAAGGGGGAAAGAATGTAATGTCTCGTATTTTTACGATATAATAATTAATTTATATAATTATATAAATAGTGATTTAGATATTTTAAATGGTTATTTAATTAAATAATATGGAATATTTAATTAATATTTATAGTATAAAAATATATTATAATTCCAAAATAATCAAAAATAGTTGAATTCGCAATGCAGTGTGAATTGGATCATATATAAGGTAGAATACAGTTTAGAATTGAATTTGAATAAGAATATATTATATAAACGACGTTAGAACGTATAAATTATAAATTAATTATAATCGAGCCCATAATGGCGGAATAGTTCGTGATTTGACGATTTGAAATTTAAACGAATATACATAATCCATTTTAAGTCGGATTTCTGTGAAACAAGAAACGTTCGGAGCCGGTGAAGTATATTTTTCTAATGGAAGAGAAAAATCAAGATTTCATCGTGTAGATTTTGAGTTATGTCCAAATCAAATTTTCGAAGAGTCGCTATGGAATTCCTTTATAGTTTACAACGATTTATTAATATTATAAATGGATTTTCAATATAAATTGAATACGGATTTAATCTGGATTTGAAATGTCGAGTCAGAAATTCAGGTAGGAATATTTTGGAGTTATATGATATATATTGTGAATATATATGTGTATGATAATATTAATTTATTAATATTTAATTTAATTATTTTTAAATATATTAATATTTAAATGGGTTTATTTTGATCTTTAAAATTAGCCATTTTTGCAACTGACCCCTGTTTTCGACGAAACTAATTTTGTTGGATCCGGAATATTAAATTATTGTTAGATTTCAAATTTTGTGATTTTTGAAATTAGTATGTGGCTGTATGGGATTTTAATGTGAAAACCAGTCAATAATTTAACTTTAAAAATATGTTGTGTGAGCAAACGGACTCGGAATTCGATGAAACCAGTTTCGCTGGGTACTAACATCAAACCATAGCTGCATATCCATTTTCACCAAAAACAGGATTCATGTGCGACCATACAGATTTTTAAACAACGAACATGTATAACGATTGATTATAATTGAATAAAATATTCAACTAAAAATAAAATAAAAATATTTTCTCATGCCTATAAATATACCGTAACATCCCTCTAAAACCTAATTTCATTCATTCTCTGGTCAACACCCTAAAACACCCGCCATTACTTTCTCTTCCCATCTCTTCCAAACAAAAGTTTTAAAAACACTTGAAAAATCAAATAAAATTCCTAAATTTATGAAAACATATATATGAATTCCCTGGAAGATTCTCTATGATCCTATATCTATGTTATGAAGTGCGGTTTCGATTAACTAGGTCACGATATCAGGGTAGCGACGGAAAACTGCTTTTAGGGTTGTATAATGCTTGAATCTGAAGCATTGTTTGATGATATGGAGTTTGGATTTGGGTTTATGGAGGGATGATACACTAGTACGCAAAGTTTGCGAAGGTTCTGGGATATTTTTGTTTGGTACTTTTCCCCTGGCTCACGATGAAGGCTGTACGACGGATTTTGAAGGGTAGTTTGAGTTTGATTTGGTGGTGGGGAATGTATGGAGATTGGAACGAGAAGTTTATTAGTGGAGTTGGTTTTGGTTTTTGTCAAAGAATGGAGGATCAGTTGAAGGAGGAGTATGGTAGAAAGCTACAGGCGGTTTCCATCGTGAGGAAGAGGAAGAAATACCTGTGGGCAGGTCTGGGTCTTTAGAGTTGTAGTTGGGCCGGTTTATATAGTTGAGGCCCAATAGTTATATTTAAATTTAGTTTAGTTTAATTAAATAACACGTATAACTGGAAATTGTAATAACTTGTACATACGATAATAGAATTTCGAACGGTTAGATCTGTTGGGATCATATGGACGGACACTACAAAATGGAACTGACAGAGCCTGAATTGGATACCGTTACAATTTCAGGCGAAATAAATTGTTCAATCTGAATCGACGATTGATTATCGTTATTTAACGATTACCGTCCAATGTGAGTAAGTCTCACTAACTCCGTATAGTTTATATTTTTACAAATATAATCTAGTATTGATAAATGATGATTGATTGCTTTGTGTTGATTGTTTAGTTGAATTGCTAATGTATTGTTTCAAATTATAATAATGATATATATATATATATATCATTAATCAAATATTGATTCTTTTTATCAGAATATTTCATATAGAAATGAAATTGATGTTAATTATATTGTTTAAAATTTGTGAATGCAGGGAGACAAGTTGGAGCGATCCAATTGGATTCCTCAATATTATAATACTATTGTTTTCATATTTTGAGATATATGATATGATAAATAATCTGTGATTGATTATGATGATACTAGTCATGTTATTTAGTATTTTAAATACCATACGAAACACTGGAATGTATAAAGGAAATATTCAGAGTGAATATTGAAATGACATATTTATATATATAAAATGAATAGAATTATATAAAAGGAATTATATAAATGAATAGAATTATATAAAAGGATTTATATAAAATAAATAGAAGTATAAAAGGATTATTTATATAGAAAATAAATAGAAGTATAAAAGGATTATTTATTTGGAAAGTAAATAAAATTATAAAAGGAATATTTGACGAGATATAAAAGAATTATGAGAAGATTGTTTAAAGTGGATATTAAATAGAAATATGTTTTAACAAATAGATTGAGAAGATTAATTTATAAATAATGTTTTATAAATTAAATAAAATATTTATCAGTGGATAAACCAAATATATAAGACTCAATTTATATAGAGAAGTAGGAATCATTTTAACACCGATATTTTAAATTGAATTTGAAGAACATTTATAAAGGTGATTATAAATGGGATTACAAGTGTTAGAAGAATAAAATGAGATTTTGTATGAAAAATTCTATAATTAGAAGTATAAATAGAAATTGGATTTGGGATATTGTTTTTAAATACGAAATCAAACTGTTTTGATTGCAAAGGAGAAATATTATTCACATTTAATGTGAATAATGGATTTAAGTAAATATTTTGTAAATAAAATATTATAAAGGAATTTGGGGTTTGAATTAGGAATTTAAATTGAACTACTGGAATTAGAAACTGATTGAAAATTAGTTGAGCTGAATGGCTTTCTGGGTAACAATCTGATGTTGGTTTCGACCTTCGGGGTTTATGCTTAGGAAGCTGTTCTCTTACTAGTTTACAATTATAGTCTGATAGAATTGGGACGATATTAATGCGTTAATCAGAAATGGAAACGTTTTCCAAAGTTAATAACTTATATTTTCTAATTTTATAAAACAAGGAATTTATGAATATATGGAAACGATAAATGGGAATTGGGAAATGAAATGATGATAAGATTTCCATTTGGGAATACGACCGTTGTTTGTACACATGTTTTCCTTTGATAGTTAAATCACCGACTATCAAAGATTTTGACCATTTCCGTTGTCAATACGGAGAGACCGGGATCAGATATATTATCTAAAAACCACTCCGTATGGCATTATCGTTGCGAATCAAATATGATGAAGATAATTTAAGACGGAGTTATGCAAGGGCTGTTCAGTAAATCATCGGTGGAAATTGCCTAAGATGGATTTACAGAATAGTGCCTTCGGTTTGTCCAGTCCCAGGACAACCAGTATAGAAGAATGTGTAACAGAGTATATTTAATAGATTGCGTAAGTTGATCTCTTCAAACGTATTTACATTTGGTGGCGGAGGAATTCGTTTCTCATAGCTGTATACCCGTGGTATTTTTGGCGAAATCGATTTGTGGTTTGGCGGGCATGACAATGTGACATTCAAAGTAAATTAAAGGTGTGATATATACGTTATGACCTCTAGCCTTACAACCAGGAAATGTTATAAAATTGGGTAGGTCACATGGCTAAGTGGTTAGCTGCCAACTAGGGTGTATTGTCACCTGATCTAGAGAAATTCCATTTTTACTTCTACAATCTATTGCAATGTTATTCCGTTCAGGAAACGGTTGCTGATCCGAACCATTGGTGATAATACATTCGGTACACTCAAGCGAAATAAGTGACCGGTCATGTTTAGCCTGGGTTACAAGATGTTCCTATTGAACCCGGTGTATTCCTCTCTAGAGATACACAGCCGGAAGGTGGTCCCATACCTTGCCAGATGGAATTCATTTACAAATAAGCGCCCATGGTTTTTTATTTTATATTTTGTATGTGGAACGTGAGATGAAAGAATTCTGCTAATGATTATTTAGTTGTGGTTGATAGACGCTATTTGAATATCAAATTATGTTTTGATATAAGAATTATCGTTTCTTTCAAAAGGACTTTGAAAGTTAAATCAAGTGTTTTGGATTCTCATAAGGGAAAAACCCGTTCCGTGTTATACGGCGTGGTCTTATGAGATATCGTTATTTTCTCGAACTTTTTTAAATTGTTACTCACACCAGTCCCATGACGACCCAGAGTTTGTTTTGTTTTTGTTTTCCCTAAACTATTGGGTTCTTAAATTTGTACGAGCAGTCAAGTAGTCAGGATTTACAGATGCACTAGAAGGAGATGAAGTAGGAGGCTTCAGCAGCGCTTTAATAGCTGTTGTTTATTTCCGCTATGATGTAAGTGTTATACTCTAATAATGGTATTGTATACAGATACTGTTTTATTTCAAAGTTATGTTATGAAATATGTTTATTCGTTCCGCTGTGAGATTCATGTTTACTCTGATGTTGTGATCTTTTCTCCTTCTTCTATTCTAATTTTCTATCTTATCTATTCTCACCCTCTAACTTTTTTCATTAACTATCCGGTATTTCCGATGCTTGGATAGTCGACATTGTGTTTTTTGTGTCGATAACCAAGGTCGCAAATTCCCCGGGTCGTTAAATTATTAAACCATCTAGAGGTGTTGACTTCATTGCTTCACTCTTTAATGTGAAGAATGTATAATTTTTCTTACGTTTCCCAGCATGCATCACAACTCTAGTCTGCTACACATGCACACCCAACTTCACATATGCACACTAATGCATGATAACCCAAACCAAGCTACATACAAAATGCAAAAGCCACTCAAGTCGTGCATAGATGTAAGCATGAATTTCCAAGTGTAAAACACTATATGTAAACAACGGTGAACAAAGGTGGACACACTATTTGCAACAAAATTTCTCATAAGTTTGGTATGAAGACATGCAGTGGAGGTGCTTTGGTAGGTTCGTCCATGGTAGGCCGACGTTCACAGCGGACGGCGAGTTACAACATTATTTCGATTTAGAGGAGAGGTCGATTTGAGATGAAACGGTAGTGCGGGTTTCTAGTGGTGTTGGAAGCATTGCTGCATGGGTTTAGGTGGTCGCTAGGGGAGGCTCGGGCTTGTAGAGGATCATTATAGGAGGGGTTGGCGGGCAAAGGGCTAGAGATTGATGACTGTTGGTAATGGAAATGGACGGAGATGGCGTTCGAGTGAGTGGACGTGGAAAATGTAGCAGGCAGGCGGTGGAGTGACGAGGCCAGAGGATTTCAATTTAGGGGAAAACATTTTTTGATTGGGGGATGGAAATTTTTTGGCTAGTAAAAGAAAAGAAAAAGGGAAATATAAAAGAATGGGAAGGGGCTTGCAGAGAAAAAAATGTAAGGGGTACAGAGAAATCGAGGACACGGAGAAAAGTTAGAACAGGGACACATGATGTAGTATTTTAAGAACTGAAACACATGTAGAAAATCATGCAAGATAGAAGCCAAGTGTTTTAATCTATCCAAAATAAGTACAAGTGGCAAACCAACAAATAAATATTTTCCTTAATATACACAAACCATATTATACTATATTTATATATAAACACACAAATATCATACTAGTATATTTTATATTTTCAAATACATATCAATAATAAGTTTTCAAAATCCAAATTCAAATATAAAATATAAATAAATCTCAAATATATTTTTAAAGCCAATACAATTAAATATCCTATTTAAATTGAAAATATAATTTATAATTTCTCAAACTATTTAGTTTTTAAAATATTAATACAGTTAAAATTTAACAAAACAAATCTAAATTCAAACATTAAAATTTTAAATTCTAAATATTTTAAAACGTTAAAGATCTTGGATCGTTCCAGTCTCCCCCCTTAAAACTTTTTGTCCTTGAAAAGGAGAGGTTGTTAAAATTATAAATATAGATATACATGTAAACAAGATAAATAATAAGATTTTAAAACTTAACTACAAGTAAGAAATTTGATATCAAAGCATGAAGTAGTTCCTTCGACCTAAATTCTCGGTTTTATTTTTGTAACCACCCGAATTTTAATAACATGTTAAAACAATAAATCAAGGCAGAATTAATTTTTAAAACAAGAATCAATGGAAACGGGTTGCGCCATTGCGTTCTTCTCGAAATTCCGCTTAGAAACGATCCGAGTTTTCGAGAAACGAAGTCCGTATTAGGGAGATATGACCCTCCAAAGTTTCAAGGATTTTCAGAACAGAAAAACAGCTCGAATTTGAATTCAAAATTCAAATTCAAACCCCAGTGCAGACTGGGCGGGAATTTCCCGCCCAGGACCAGGTCGACCTGGGGTTCGACACTATGGTCGACCGCCCAGGGACCAGGTCGACCCTGTGGTCGACTTGGTGCTGAAACCCTGTTTTGAGCCTGGGTTCATTCTAATGTATCTGGTCTCGTTTTCTGTTTAGATTTGTCCGCCTAATCCTATATAAACAGCCCCCTAGCCCCATTCTCTTTGCGCCATCCTTCTCTAACTTTATGCTGCACAAATTCTTGATGGACATGACTTCTTCTTAATTAAATTAAAATAAAACACGAAGACTATTTCTTGATGATTATTTCTTGAAGACTATGGCTAGGAAGTGCATACTGGGGTGGTTCGACTAGAGCTTCGATTCTGCTTTCTAAATTCTTAGTCCACGATCTGTAAGTTCTAGTTACTTAGAGATTTAAACTTGTTAATTGTAATTTGAACATGAGATGAAGTGAAATTGGACTTAAGTATGATAATCGATTCACATCAATTCTAGTTTCCATCTTGGATCTTGACATTTGGGAATATTGCTATGAAATCAGTTTGGATCTATTCACGTTGTAAATCAAAACTTTCTCATGTCCATAACATTGTCATGCCTGTGATGTTGAATCAGTCTATCATTTACAAGTTTGGGACTATCACCTTATTATGCTAGATTTGAGATCCTATTATTCTCTATATGCCAGTGATGTTGTAATCAATTATCTCAAGTTATATCACGCTAGTATTGTAATACCTTTTATCACTTTATGCTCGTCCTTTTTGCCTATCTTAGTTTAGATGTTATTCCCCTTATTTCTGGATTTGGATTTACTTGTAATCTAGATCGATTCACGTTTACATGCGATGGGAATACGATTTGGGTAGATTAGGCAAAACATGAATTGGTTATGAACATGAATCATGAACTTGATAATAGGCATAAGTTGAAACTTGACATGAAAATTGCCATGAAAGTTGAACACGAATTGACATGAAAATTGAACATGGACATGACACTAGAATGAACTTGAAAATGGCCAACTCGAGGTTGGGTTCAATTTGCAATGTAATTCTGCCCGGAACCGCCCGACAAATCCAGTGACTGAAAACAATAGGACCCAATGTGGGTAGTTGGTCATATCGCGCTTAAAACCCGAGGTCAGACCGAGTTGTGGTGAATTCTGCCCAGAACCGCCCGGCATATCCAGTGACCACAGCAACAGGTCTGATATGAGAGGTTGGGGTGCATTAATGAATTAATGCCACATGATAGGGTTAAGTCATGAACACGAAAGACAACACTTAACCAACTTGACACATGATTAGTGGGGTTAAGTCATGAAATTGAAAGACAACACTTAACCAACTTGACATGCTAGACTGATAAGGGTTAAGTCACGAATTTAACCGACAACACTTAACCTGCTGGACGGAAACCCTAGTTACACAGTCCATTTCAGCAGTAACCGACTTAGATGTATCATGGTACCCTGGAACTAGGCAGGGTGGGGCATGATTACTGGGCCGATTGTAGGTGACCAGAACAACGGATGAGTTGGTGCGCTAGTGTAGGTTCAGGCGGACTATGGTCGTGCACGTTGTCCGGAGCTGAAAAAGCAGGCATTGGGCTTCAGTAGGTTTATACTATGAATGCTTGATTTTTTTCGGCGGTTGGCACCCTAGGTCTTGATACACCCTTGGGTGGACCTAGCACAGGTAACTACATTTGTGATAGGGTCGTATGACACAGACACATAATGAGCTAGAACTTGTAGGGAGTCGATCGATTATTGGATCGTTCCATTGGACCTAGTAATGGGTCATTCATGATATTGGGCCAAGGTATCATTTCATGGTTAATATATGACATGGGGTTGGGATACTAGTACAGTTTGGTGCAGCAAGTCTTGAACATGCGACGCTATAATTAAATTATCATGCTATCTTAGTCTATCTTGCCCATCTTGTCATCATCCTTATGTTTACTTTCAGTTTATACATGTCATGTTACCTTTACCTGTTTTTATGCTGAAAGTCACTAGGACTTACTAGTCTTTATGACTGACCCATTTTCTTTTGCCTCTTTGTCTTTTGTTCCCCCCTCCCCGCAGGTTCTCAGGGAGGAAACTCTAGCACTTAGCTTGGATTTCGCTTGCTTTCGGTTCAGCTCATGTACGGTTTGATCTTGAGCTATGCTATGGCTACATTTCTTCTACCTTTGGGGAATTAAGCTATTTTGTTGTTTTAAGTTTTATGCTTCTTTATTTATTCAAGGCAGAACTTGTTGTAATGAAAAATGATAGTTGGTACTTTGGATGTAAAATGTTTTGACTCTTTTTAAAAGTAATGGAATTTAGCTTTTGATTCTTCCGCTGTTTTATTTATGTTCCATCTTCAAATATTTCTGTGTTTGTTTACCTCGATAACGCTCTTCCAAAACTAGTGCATTCCCTTTGTGAGTGACCCTAGCAGAGGTGGAGTGTAACACTTGGTATCAGAGAAAAAGGTTACCAGACTGGGCAAAAGTTTTTAAAACCTTCTAAAACTATTTTCTAAACTGTTTACAAAGAAGAATTTTTTAGGAAAAGTTTTGTTATATTTAAAGGCTATTCGCCCAAAACCCATTTGCACTATCCTTTGTTTCCTCATTTTGAATCTCTTTTTTTTTCATTTTCAGCATGTCTGGGAGTCTTAACCTTCCAGAGGGCATGTCAATACCTGGCTGGTTCAGGAGGTACTTAAAGGCTAGGGCCAACGATTCAAGCCCATCAGATATTCCTCCTCCAGCTGCAGAGGTTCCTCCTCCCCCTCATGCAAATGCTTTCTCAAAGATTTGTAGACATTTTAGGGCCATGGGTGGAAAGGACTTCAAGGGAAATGAATCATTCGTAGAAGCAAGGAACTGGCTCAAAGAAATTGAGGATATGTTCGTTATCTTCGAGGTGGACGATATGCAGAAGGTACAGTTGCAGTATGGTTGCTCAAAGACGAAGCTTCCTATTGGTGGGAAGTCACTAATACTGAAAGACCTGTTGACACATGGATGTATTTCAAGATAAGGTTTGAGAGGAAATTCCTCTCACAAGCTGAATGAAGTCTACAGTTGGAAATGTTCTTATCTCTTAAGCAAGGAAGTATGACGGTCAAGGAGTATGTCAATCAATTCAATCAGCTGGCTCGGTTTGGACTGGACTTAGTGAATACTCCTCATAAGAAGGCCCTCCGTTTTGTCAAGGGATTGAATGAGCCACTTCACAGCTTAGCTATGACCCACATACCTATGGGGGCTACTTACGAAAGGTTATTAGACATGACACTCTTAAGTGAGTAAGACAAGGGAAAGATTGAGGCAAAAGCAGAAGTGCCTCAAGATAAGAAGGGGGAAGGGTCACAGAACAAGAAGGCCGATCCAAAGAAAGGCGGGAAAAACAACAAACCCCGTGAAAAGAGAAAGTGTAATTTATGTGGCACTCCTGGACATCTGGTCAAAGACTGCAGGAAGAAGAATAGGAAGATGGGTGGTTGTTTCCACTGTGGTGAGACAGGACACATGGCTAAGGTCTGCCCAAGGAAGCAAGGGCAGGGAGCTGGACCTTCTTCTGGAGGACAAGTCCACGCTCTTACGGTACCTCCGCAAGAACGAGGTAGAAATATTTTTGTCGAAAGTTTAGTCTATCTTTTTTGATCATCCAGTTCAAACCTTGTTTGTTTCTGGCGCATCACATACTTTTATTTCTTCTGATATTGTTGAAACTCTGCACCTAAGTACTAGTCTAGTTGAGGATCCCGTTATTGTTTCAAATCCAATTGGTGGCTCCGCTCATTTATCTATGATTTGTGTGGATTTGAGGATTTCTATCTTAAGCGTAGAATTCACATGTAATGCTTATGTTCTCGGATTTATGGGATACGGTTTGATTCTAGACATGGATTGGCTGTCCAATAATGGAGCCATTCTCGATTGTGAACGAAGGGTAGTTAAACTCATGACTCGCCTTGGTAATACCCTTGAAATTTCTTGTAACCCTATGGGTCCTGTCATGTTATGTTATCTAGAATCTCTTGACTCATCTATCGATGATTTGCAATCAGTAAGGGTAGTCCGAGAATATCCTGATGTCTTTAATGAGGTTAAGGGGTTACCCCCTAAACACGAGAAAGATTTTCGTATATATCTTGTTGATAATGCTAAGCCGGTTGCATTGCCTATTAGACACATGTCCCCGCGAGAGAGAAAAGAGCTTAGTAAGCAAGTTAAGGAGTTTCTTAGGAAAAATTTCATTAGGCGAAGCATTTCTGAATGGGGAGCTCCAGTGGTATTCGCTACTAAAGCGGATGGTTTGCTTCGTCTATGCGTAAATTATCATGAGTTAAACAAGCTGACTAAGAAGAATAGGCACCCACTACCGAGAATCGATGACTTGTTCGACCAGCTTGTAGGAGCGTCTGTTTTCTCTCAATTCGATCTAGCTATTGGATTCCATCATCTTAGAGTGGCTGAGGATAGCATTGACAAGACTGCGTTTAGGACTCCGGATGGTTTCTTCGAATGGCTCGTCATGCCATTTGGTTTAACGAATGCACCCGCGTACTTCGTAGACTTGATGAGTAGGGTGTTTAGGGAGTTCCTTAACAAGTTTGTGGTAGTCTTCGTGGACGATACTTTGATATTCTCAAAGGATGAGGAAGAACATGATAGACATCTCAGGGAAGTCATGGATACGCTTAGAGCACATGAGTTAAAGGCTAAGTTCTCCAAGTGTCATTTTTGGAGAAAAGAAGTTCGGTTTCTTGGACATGTAGTTTCTAAGAAAGGTATAACTATGGACCCCGCAAAGGTAGCTGCGGTGCAAGACTGGAAAGTTCCTAAGAACGCAACGGAAGTGAGAAGCTTTCCCGGTTTGGCGGGCTACTATAGGAAGTTCATTAAGGACTTCGCTAAGATTTCAGCCCCTCTTACTAGTTTAACGTAGAAGAACCTAGCCTTTGCATGGGACATAGAGTGTGATGTTGCTTTTCAAAGGCTTAAGAGAGCCCTTACCACAGCTCAAGTTTTTGCATTGCCCGACGGAGGTAAGATGTTTACGGTGTACACAGATGCGTGCAGCACGGGATTAGGCGTTGTCCTAATGCAAGGAGGGGAAGTGATATGCTATGGGTGTAGACAACTTAAAGTTCATGAGAAAAACTATCCCACACATGACTTGGAATTGGTCGTGATTGTTTTTGTGATTAAGCCCTGGCGCCACTATATTCTAGGTGAGAAGTTCGAGTTGTATACCGATCACAAATCGCTTAAGTACCTCTTTTCGCAAAAAGATTTGAATCTAAGGCAACAGAGGTGGATGGAATTCTTGGCATCGTATGACTTCGATATACCTTATACCCCAGGCAAGGGTAACGTGGTGGCGGATGCGCTAAGTAGGAAAAGGTTGACTTTGAGTCCTTTGTTTATTGAAAGGAAAAGTCTAGAGTTTATAGAAACCTTTGATTTCGCACCTGTTGTTGAGTCATTGGCTAGCACGTTAGCATCTCTTGAGTTAAGGCCTACGCTTCAAGACCAAGTAGGAACTTCACAAAAGGAAGACCCACAGATAGTCAAGATCATAGACAAGTTAGCTAGAGGCGAGATGTCAAGTCACCTCAGCAGGTATGCCTTAGATGACAAAGGATGGCTAAGGCATGATGGTAGACTATGTGTCCCACAAGTGGGAGACTTAGTAAATAGAGTTCTCGAAGAGGCGCATCACTCGAAGCTGACTATACATCCCAGAGGGGATAAAATGTACAAGGATATGAAGCACATTTATTTTGGAATGGGATGAAAAAGGACGTGATGGAATTCGTTTCTAAGTGCATGGTGTGCCAACAAGTAAATGCTGAGTCGAAAAAGCCCGGTAGGCTATTGCATCCTCTGTGGAAATGGTAGAGTGTCTCGATGGATTTCGTGGATGGATTGCTCAGGTCAAGGAAGGGCAATACTAGCATATGGGTTATAGTAGACAGACTCACGAAGAGCGCTCACTTCATTCCTGTAAAGAGCAAGAGGACCGCATCATGGCTGGCGTCTATATACCTTCGATAAATAGTACAGTTGCTTGGAGTTCCTTCTAGTATAGTTAGCGATCGTGACCCGATTTTCACTAGCAAATTTTGGAATAGTTTACAAGAAGCAATGGGTACACGACTAAGTTTAAACATGACCAATCACCCATAGACGGATGGAAAAACCGAAAGGATAAATAGGGTACTAGAGGACTTTTTGAGACTATGCATTCTTGACTTTGGTGGTACTTGGGAAGATCACCTACCTCTCGTTGAGTTCGCGTATAATAATAGTTACCAAGCTAGCATAAGAATGGCACCATTCGAAGCTTTATACGGAAGACCGTGCAAGTCACCAACTTATTGGTGGGAGTCGACAGACAAGCTCATAATTGGACCCGACATGATAAGGGACACTTCCAAGAAGGTTGAGTTGATACGAAGACGGATGAAAATGGCCCATGATAGACAGAAATCCTACGCGGACAAGAGAAGGACAGACCTAAAGTTCGAAGTCGGAGATATGGTCTTTATAAAAGTTTCTCCTTTACGCAATGTGGTTCTCTTTGGAGCGGTTGCAAAGTTAGCACCGAGGTTCGTAGGACCATTCCCTATCATCGAGAGGATTGGGAAGATGGCCTATAAGGTAGAGTTACCTGAGAGGTTGGCCGGAGTACACAATGTCTTTCACGTTTCGCATCTCCGAAAGTGCTTACATGAGTCTGCCGAAGTGGTTGAGCCAAGCATCCTTAAAGGCATAGAAGTAGAAAAGGAAGCAACATTGAGGCGAGTTCCGATTCGTATCTTAGGAACGGAGATCAAGAAGCTAAGGAATCGAGAAGTCAAGCTAGTTAAAGTACAGTGGAGTGAAGCCCAAGAAGAAGCAACTTGGGAAACCGAAGAGAAGATATGCTCGCTATACCCATTTCTTTTTTAGGGCACTTTCTCGATCTCTTTTTCCTATAAGTTTACATACCTTCGTATCATGTACATGCTTTTGCTATCCATGTTCATCTTGTTATCTTCTTGATCCTATCTTGAGAACCTTAGGTAGAACCCTTTTGGATGTAAACATGTAATTGAAACATGTTATGGTTGATGATTGCAAGTGGTTGCAAGTGGTTGCTCGTGGTTGCATAACACACATTAGGCACTAAATTGGCTCAGACACATATTTCATATTGTATATGCATGGGTGCTTATACTTGTATATGGATGGAAATTTGATATGTTGTTATATGGATGATGCATATGAATGAATGTTTGTGTACTCATGTAGAGATTACAAAATATGTTAGGAATTTGCATACAAGTTGGAATCATTACACTAACATATTTTGCATTAAGGAGGTTTACTGAATTAGTAACCGCTTGATCTTTTGCATTAGATAAGTACATATACACACACTCTTGCATAAATTCATACAGCATTGGAAATCTTTTAAGGACAATGGTTTCTTGTGGATGATGGTTGAGTAGATGGTTGATTGGATGATAGGATGCATTCTTCTTAACTTGAAGATTTCGGGGACGAAATCCTTTAAGGAGGGGAGAATGTAACAACCTGAATTTTAATAACATGTTAAAGCCATAAATTAAGGCAGAATTAATTTATAAAACAAGAATCAAGGGAAACGGGTTGCGCCATTGCGTTCTTCTCAAAATTCTACTTGGAAACGAGTCCGAGTTTTCGAGAAACGGAGTCTGTATGAGGGAGATATGACCCTCCGAAGTTTCAAGGATTTTCAGAACAGAAAAACAGCTCGAATTTGAATTCGAAATTCAAATTCAAACCCCAGTGCAGACTGGGCGGGAATTTTCCCGCCCAGGTCCAGGTTGACCTGGGGGTCGACACTATGGTTGACCTCCCAGGGACCAGATCGACCTGAGGATCGACCTGGTGCTGAAACCCTGTTTTGAGCCTGGGTTCATTCTGATGTATCTAGTCTCGTTTTCAGTCTAGATTCGTCTGCCTAATCCTATATAAACAGCCCCTAGCCCCATTCTCTTTACACCACCCTTCTCTAACCTTATGCTGCACAAATTCTTGATGGACATGGCTTCTTCTTCTTAATTAAATTAAAATAAAACACGAAGACTATTTCTTGAAGATTATTTCTTGAACACGACGGCTAAGAATTGCATATTGGGGTTATTCGACTAGAGCTTTGATTCTGCTTTCTAAATTCTTAGTCCACGATCTGTAAGTTCTAGTTACTTTGAGATTTAAACTTGTTAATTGTAATTTGGACATGAGATAAAGTGAAATTGGACTTAACTATGATAATCGATTCACATCTATTCTAGTTTCCATCTTGGATCTTGACATTTGGGAATATTGCTATGAAATCAGTTTGGACCTATTCATGTTATAAATCAGAACTCTTTCATGTCCATAACATTATCATGCATGTGTTGTTGAATCAGTCTATTATTTACAATTTTGGGACTATCACCTTATGCAATGACTATCACCTTATTATGCTAGATTTGAGATCCTATTATTCTCTATATGCCAGTGATGTTGTAACCAATTATCTCAAGTTATATCATGCTAGTCTTGTAATCCCTTTTATCACTTTATGCTTGACCTTTTTGTCTATTATAGTTTTGATGTTATTCCCCTTATTTCTGGATTTGGATTTACTTCTAATCTAGATCGACTCACGTTTACATGCGATGGGAATACGATTTGGGTAGATTAGGCAAAACATGAATTGGTTATGAACATGAATCATGAACTTGATAATAGGCATAAGTTGAAACTTGACATGAAACTTGCCATGAAACTTGAACATGAACTTGACATGAAAATTGAACATGGACATGACACTAGAATGAACTTGAAAATGGACAACTCGAGGTTGGGTTGAGTTTGCAGTGTAATTCTGCCTGGAACCGCCCGACAAATCCAGTGACTGCAAACAACAGTACCCAATGTGGGTAGTTGGTCATATCGCGCTTGAAACCCGAAGTCAAACTGAGTTGTGGTGTAATTCTGCCTGGAACCGCCCGGCATATCCAGTAACCACAACAATAGGTCTGATGTGAGAGGTTGGGATGCATGAATGAATTAATTTCACATGATAGAGTTAAGTCATGAACGTGAAAGACAACACTTAACCAACTTGACACAGGATTAGTGGGGTTAAGTCATGAAATTGAAAGACAACACTTAACCAACTTGACATGCTAGACCGATAAGAGTTAAGTCACGAATTTAAATGACAACACTTAACCTGCTGGACGGAAACCCTAGTTACGCGGTCCATTTCAGCAGTAACCCACTTAGATGTATCATGGTACCCTGGAACTAGGCAGGGTGGGGCACGATTACTGGGCTGATTGTAAGCGACCAGAAGGATGGCTGAGTTGGTGCGCCAGTGTAGGTTCAGGCGGACTATGGTCGTGCATGTAGCCCAGAGTTGAAAAAGTAGGCATTGGGCATCAGTAGGTTTATACTGTGAATGCTTTATTCGTGTCGGTGGTTGGCATCCTAGGGCTTGATACACCCTAGGGTGGACCTAACACAGGTAACAACATTCGTGATAGGGCCGTATGACACGGACACATGACGAGCTAGAACTTGTAAGGAGCCGAACGATTAGTGGATTGTTCCGTTGGACCTAGTAATGGGTCATTCATGATATTGGGCCAAGGGATCATTTCATGGTTAATATATGACATGGGGTTGGGATACTAGTACAGTTGGTGCAACAAGTCTTGAACATGCGATGCTATACTTGAATTATCATGCTATCTTAGTCTATCTTGCCCATCTTGTCATCATCTTTATGTTTACTTTCAGTTTATACATGTCATGTTACCTTTACCTGTTTTTATGCGGAAAGTCACTTGGACTTACCAGTCTTTATGACTGACCCATTTTCTTTAGCCTCTTTCTCTTACATTCCCCTCCTCCCCAGGATCTCAGGGAGGAAACTCTAGCACTTAGCTTGGATTTCGCTTGCTTTCGGTTCAACTCATGTACGGTTTGATTTTGAGCTATGCTGTGGTTGCATTTCTGCTACCTTTGAGGTATTAAGCTACTTTTGTTGTTTTAAGTTTTATGCTTCTTTATTTATTTAAGGCAGAACTTGTTGTAATGAAAAATGATAGTTGGTACTTTGGACGTAAAAGGTTTTGACTCTTTTTGAAAGTAATGAAATTTAGCTTTTGATTCTTCCGCTGTTTTATTTATGTTCTGTCTTGTAATATTTCTGTGTTTGTTTACCTCGATAACGCTCCTCCAAAACTAGTGCATTCCCTTTGTGAGTGACCCTAGTGGAGGTGGGGTGTTACAATTTTCAAATCATTAGAATACTACATTTTCTTTTCATATCGAGTTATACTCGCTTCGGGATTTAAAACCAAAATTATTTCGAAAAATTTAAATATTTTATGATAAATGACATAAAAAATTTGTGTCCCAAGTCGAGAGGTTTCTCCCAATGACAAGGTCACTAGGCACGGCCAACGCACGTATTTATATAATAAACGATGTCACTCCGGACCCTAGAGCAGACCATCAATCAAGGGCTTACACCCACGCCATACCTTTCTTTAGTCACTGTTCACTCGAATCTTAGTTACAAATCATTTCATTTCATATCCCAAAGTTATAAATCATTTCACAACAATAATTTACAAATACCTTCAAATCATATTATTGTGGTTTTCTAAACATTTCAAAATATTGGGATTTTCAAGTTGTCGAACGTTCTACGTTTATAAACCACCTTATAAATCATTTCAATTTATAAGTCATATCAAGTCTTCAAATTATTTTGAAACATTATTGAAATGATATTTCTCACAATTACATATAAAATAATATTTCCAAGAGATATATACATATATAGTCATATATGTTTCCTTTTCAAATTTCATGCCCAAAAATCATTTACAAAGTCATATAGGATTATATTCATTCAAGTTTTAAGCTTTGTCAAACCAAAGCTTTGATACCAATTAAAACGATCTTCCTTTTTGACCGCTTCAAGTCTGTAATTAAACCAACTCATAACGTTCAAAACAACAAATTGTTAATTAGCTTACAAGGCTTAAACAGAAAATGCACACAAAATATCAACACAGATGATAACATTTTATCTCACAAACGAAAAGATTTATATATATATATATATATATATATAGAAAAAAGTCAGAGTACAATATTTATGTATACAGCAGAAGCTTCATTCCAATACTTTTAACTATACAAAATTTAAAATCTTACAGCAGAACAAGCAACGAGTAGCGGCGCATCTTCATGAATCTTCATCATCGTTAACTTCTGAATCTAAGCTGTAATTACTTTTGTCTGACCCCGACCCAAGAAGAACCAAAACTCGGGTCAGGTTATACTTAAGAAAACCAACAATAATTAAATTGCAATAATTTAATTTAAACATGCATGAAGATCCTGACTACTATATGTAAATTTTCTGTTTTGTAGCATCTTTTTCTCAGTGTTAGATCTAGTGCGGTATCAGTTCAGTCAGTTTATTTCCAAAAATCCAAGGTATATATCATTCAATACATAGTGTTTTCCTAAATCTACGGGCACTTACACTAAGAACAATTGCATACAATATCATCAGACACAAAATCAGCACGTTCAAACAGTCAATAAAACAGTTTCATGACATATATCGAGAGGGTGCATGTCACATGTGCACAAGTCATATAACTAACAATTCCCAAATTTGTTAACGAAATTTTACACTATGTATGACATTCAACTAGTGTTATTTTACTTAATCAAAGTAATAATCATGAGCGAGTAAACTCACCTTTCGAGGTACGGAATGATAAGGAACTGATACAAACATGCGAACATGCAAACGGACTTGAAACCACTATGGTTATTCAAGCCATAAATCTTGGACATGCACACGCCAAACAGGATGATCTGAACACGAATATTTGCACTAGAAAACTTCAATGCGATTAAAAAACCCAAAGATACAGGAACAATTTCTTCTCTCCACTCTAGATTTTATATATATAAGGAATGACTTAATACTATTTCAGTAAAACAACCAACAAGTCATAACTGGGAAACACAGGACACGGCTAGGCAAGTGGCTAGGCCAGTCAAAAAGTTGTGATGTGGGAAAGAAATTGGAACGACGACACCTCATTCTGTACTGGGTTGGAGTTACATGCAGTACAAAGTGCAAATGAGTTAAATAAATATTACTTGACAAGGAATATAACAGCTACACTAGGAGCGAACATGACATCAACTGAAACTTTGCTCATGGGAGACATTATTAAACCATCTTGAGGGGTTGACTTCAGTGCTTCACTTTCTAACATGAAGAATCTATATTTTCCTTATGTCTCCCAGCATGCATCACAACTCTAGTCTGCTACGCATGCACTCCCAACTTCACATATGCACAATAACGCATGACAACCAAAACTAAGCTACATACAAAATGCACAAGCCACTCAAGTCGTGCATAGGTGTAAGCATGAATTTCCTAGTGCAAAACACTATATGTAAACAACGGTGCACAGAGGTGGCCACACTATTTACAACAAAATTTCTCATAAGTTTGGTGTGAAGACATGCAGTGGAGGCGCTTTGGTAAGTTCGTCCATGGTAGGCTGACGTTCACAGCGGATACGGAGTTACAACATGATTTCGGTTTAGAGGAGGGGTCGATCTGAGGTGAAACGATAGTGTTGTTTTCTAGTAGGGCTGGCAGCGTTGCTGCATGGGTTTAGGTGGTCGCGAGGGAAGGCTTGGGCTTGCAGAGGATTATTATAGGAGGGGTTCCTACCATTGGTAATCCTCAAAGGCTAATCAAGAGGGTTCCTGGTTGGATTAAATTTTCTAACATTCCATTAATTCTGTGGATATTGGTGGGTTTTAACTGGTTAGAGTGCCATGCAGGAAGACTGATATGTTTTGATTACAGTACCGTGAAGTTGCAGCGCTTTAGTTATGCGAAAGCGCTTGTTGAAATCAATCCTGAGGTAGAATTACCTGATTATATAGGGTTAACATGCTTTAGTGATCGGGCCACAGTGAATCTGTCATATACATGGAAGCCAAGCATATGTGTAATTTGTAATTGTTTTGGTCATAGAACATTAGATTGCGCTTTAGAGGATAAATATGATGAGTCAAATGAAGTGCAAAACGAAGATATTGGTGAGAAGAATCACGGTTATAGATTTAGTAAACGGTGTAAAGGCGAGAATAAGGCTAAATATAAAGATAAGGGTTGGACGAAAGTATTATCAAAACGGAAGATGGTCTAGCAAAGAAAGAATGTAGCAAATTCTAATATGGAGGATGATAATTTGAATAAAGATGTGGTAGATGAGAATTTGAATAGGATTGATGTTGCTATTAAGGATAACGGTGGTAAGACAGATGGTAAAGTTAGTAATGCATGTGATGGTTATGAAGTTAGTAATGCAAATGATGGTAATAAAGTTTGTAATGCCAAGGATGGTAATGAAGTTAGTAATCTAAATATGGGTAACATAGTTAGTAATGCAAATGAAGGTAAATTCAGTAATGCTAATGATGGTAATAAAGAAAAGGATATTAGTGCACTTTTGAATGAAGTCAGTAACATTGAGTTAACGGGGGATTTTGGATTGAATTCATTGTTTAATGATGAGGATATTGTAGGATCTAAATTAACCCTAGAGGGGGGGTGAATAGGGTTTATCGCAGATTTTCATAGAGTAATTAAATAATCACAGCACAGATAATAATCAGAATAAATGCGGAAAATAAATAACACACAGATATACCCAGCTTCGGCAAAACCCTGCCTACTGCTGCATTCCCCAAGGTTTCTACTAGGAGTTAAAACAATCTCTACGCTTACAATCCCCTGTAAACTCGCGACACTCGCTCCCAACTGTTCTTAACCCTACGCTCAAAACCCTGCACTGGTTTTTATCCCTAAAACCAGATTTTCCCCGAATTACAATCCCTGTAATTCGTCCACCTAGTTTTAGAGACAAACTAGAAAACTCTGATTACAAATTGAAATAAAAACTAAAACAATAAAAACCCTTCAAAAACAATTTAAAAATAAGAGTTAGATATAGAGGGTTATCCCCTTTATCTTTTAAGGATGGCCGACCCCTTTCTTTTGTGTTGCACCCATTCTTTTTTGTTCCAATCTCTTTTCTCTGGAAAGAAAAATGGCGGCTTCAAATCTAGGGTTTCCTTTTAAGTGGCGATTGACTTTAGAGTTTCAATTCTTCTTTCAATCTGAAAGCCACCGTTTTGTCGTGTGAAGATCTCGAAATCTCAGTAACAATCTCTTCTCCAATTGAACGTAGAATTGGATCCAAGCTTGCCCTTTTTCTGGTATGAATTTCCTATTCGATTTTATGCTTTGATTTGTTTGAGCTTGGATGATTTTTGGCCGATGATGATGTTGGTGTATTTATAGGATTAAAACTCCTAAATATTTGCTCTGATTTCTACGTTGAGACTTGGACATCGTATATACAAGAATTTTGGGGCTTTTTGAATTGGCTTTCTTGCGAATAATTTGGTGATTTTTGACTGAGTCTTCCTTCTAGAATTTCTCGATATAACAGATTTGTAAATCCAATTTTCTGGAAACTTTTTGAGTGATGAATCTTTCAATTTTGAATACGAGAATTTTGTAGTTTTAAAATCCTCAATTTGTTCTGAATTTTTTTAACTTGGCCCCGTATGCTCTGGAAAAAATCTTGGTAGCTTCTTGAACTTTGAATTGGTCTTGAAAAAATTCTTTGAATCATTCTAAAACAAAACCATTTTTTTCTGTCTTTAAATCCAATATGAACAGTTGCTTCTTTTGAAAAAATACTGGACAGATGCTTCGCTTGACTTCCTTGACTTTGAATTTGTGTTTTTCTTTGATAAGAGCCTTGATCTTGTTAAGAACTGATATTATGCTTGATCACTATGGTAACTCTTTATTGATCAGAAATAGGTACTGCTTTTGATCTTCCTTTGAACAGAATCAACACTTGAACTTGCCAAATTAATTGATGTCGCACTTGATATTTGCTTTAAAACTTGATTACTGAATTTGATTTAATACTTGACTGTTTTTGCCTTAAACTTGAACAGTTTTAGTATTCTGATTTTTGAATTGGAACTTCATTTATTCTTTGACTTCCTTCTTGAGTACACTCCACTTAGAACTAATGCTAAGTTCTGATTTGAACTGATAAGAACAGATCCTATGTTTTGCTATATTCTGGTTGTTTCCATGTAGTCTTGTTGATCATCTTCTTTAATGTTCTGAAAGTTAACCCATAGAAATCTGATACTTGAACTGATAAGAACTGTTGCATTTAACACTGTTTTACTGTGTGGACTTGTATCACTTGATTTTGAACTGATGCCATATATTTGAACAGATATTACTCTTGATACTTTTGTCATTCTTGCACCATCCAAGTGATTTCACTCTTGTATGAATGTTGTCATGATACTGATTTGTATAAGGTTGTAGCATTCTTTGCTCTGCATCATTTTGATGTTCTGGCTCTACTCATGTTTCAAGACCTTGTCTGTTTCATATGCTTTCACCATGCTTATCTCAATTTTGACATTCTCTTCACATTACTATGTACACCTCTGTGTATATCCTCCTCATGTTGTTGTGTTGAACATATTGTCTACCTGAACCATCATGTTGACTGTTGTGATCTCTTTTGTTTGCATGTATTGTTGTAAAGCTGGTTTCAGAAATGTTTGCATGTTACTTGAACATTTGGTAGGCTTGTTTTGATCACTTTGCTCATAATTACTGGTACTTTGAGTTGTACACTTGCATATGCACCATATACCACTCATGCTTGCTAACCGATCATTGAACTGTTGCTGTATAGCCCTGCACCTCAGTTTTGCTCCACCATGTTGCTGCTTTGATCATGTATCTTGAGTACATCATGTACACTTGACCATGCTCTGTTCATATATGCATTTGTGCACTGTTGTACCATGCCTCTTGATCCTGTTGTCATCCATGCCATGTCTTCATCGTCTTTGTTACTTCCTGTGGTTTTGTTAACACTGCCGCACTATGCTGCTTGTACTTCTGCATGCTTTGTGTCATGCATATTCAAATTTGCATCTTTGTATTTTTTTAACTATTTTTTTTGCTGCTGTAGCCTTGACCTTGCTTGCATCTGAGATTTTGTATTGCCACTTTTGCTTGATCATGCTCCATTTGGCTTGTGCTATGATTCATCTCATTGCTGCCTTTTCATTTGCACTATGTTTTATTCATGTTTTGACTTGCTTATGACTTTCTTGTGTGTTGACTTGTCGACCATTTTACTTTTGCTTTTGACTTTGTTCATGTTCATGAGTATATTGCGCTGAGTCGAGATGGTCCAAGTGGCTACTCCTCAGTCGCGACACTGGATTGGCGTGGTAGTGCACACGTGTGTACACGTGTGTATATGCAGCCATCCAGACGAGTTATTCTGTCCCTGCATATTAGACAAAGTCTAGAAAAATGATGAGAAACACATCGTAATTCTGAGGCAAATAAAATTTAAAAAAATAAATTTTTATTTGATTTTATTATATTTTATTTTTGTTGCAGTCTACTGTGAGTTCTTCTTATGACAGGTATAAAGACAGGATTTGACTGAAGGATGTGAAGACAGAAAATGGATGATAGAAGACAGTAAAAAAGTGTCAATGTATGAAAGTGTTTGTATATGTGAGTGTAAGTGTTGTAAAGAGAAGCTAAGTACGAAATTGAATATAATGAAATGTATATCAGTGATGTATGTACAAATAGTGGAGTTGTAAATCTGTACTGTTTAAATATCGAAATAAAATATTCTTACTCAAATAAAATACTGTGTGAATATTTAAATTTCTGTATAGTTGTATTTTATTTAAATAGAAATATTTTATTCCTGTCTGATGTGTAGTATACCAGTACAGTTACAAACACATTCAATAATAAAATATATCATTCAATAATAGAATATATTTGGTTGTTATCATCAAACAAAAATCATATAATTGTGTATAGAACACTGTTATATACAACAGATATTACTGTTATGAGAGCAACTTTGAAAGCTTCTAAAACTAAATTTGCTAAATTGTCCGGCACATCTGCTGTCAACAGCAAATCAGTGGGTGATGCTTCTTCTTCTTAGGCTAATTTCTCTCCTTATACCCATTTGAAGCCTCCGCCCAATATCCAATTACCTCCTCCTATAGTGTCTGGTAGTGTCTTAACTTTTCCTAAAATTGATCCAGTCTTACTATCCACTGCTGTTCCTAAGAGCTCAATGCCCTCTTCCAAATCCAATAATATCAAACCGACTGGTAATATTTGGGACGATTTAGACGAGGGTGTTGACTATTCTCCAGGGGACATCTATCCTTTAAGTATGAATCTAAAAACTTCTAGAAGGCATACTAGAAGCAACCCTATGTATGACCCTTCTTTAACTTGACGCAGTTTTAGTTGATTCTGGGTTTGCATGGAATTTTTATAGGTCTTTGGTATTAGTTAGCCCAGTAGTGAATGGTAATGCATGCTTGATTCATATTGGAGTTTCATACTGAAATTTATATAGTTCGCTGGATTTGTGGATATTTTCAACATCCACGGATATTTTCTCTATTGTGTACAATGATGAATTCAGTTAGTAGTCGAAAGTCAACAGTTCTTGTGGATCCATGCTATTGGGTTTTATACTGCTGAATCCTTTTTGGAGCTTTATATTGCTTGTGCACTGATCATTAGAGTTATTAGGATTTTTAGACTTGCTATTTTGTGGTAGAGTTTACGTGATTTTCTTATGGTTGTTTTTTTGTATTTTTGTTTATAGAGAAGTTCACATTATATTCATTTTATATAGTGAATTAAAATTTTCCGCTTAACTTTCAAAAAAAAAACATCTTAGATCATTACAGCTTATCTCACGGAATGTGGAATTGAGTTACCAAATCTAAGACTAGATGATCGTTGTTGACGTCAGGGCGAATTATCTTGGCGATGGAGTGCAACTTGTTTTGACGACTAAGATTTAAATTCTTGCATCATGCTTCCACTACTGGAACTGCTTGCTATAAGATTTAGAAGTGAGATCTGAATTGATTTGTGGAAATTCACATCATATACAATGATATTTCAATTTGCGAATAAATATAAGGAGGATTTTATTCCCAAATAGATTGGATTCCAAATAGATTAGGTTTTTTTTTGTAAAGTCAGAGAGGAGAAAGTCACGAAGAGGGGTGTACTATGTACAAAAAATATAAAGTAGAGAAACTAAACTAGGTCAGGATTGCTAATTCTAGGCTTCAGATTTTTTTATATTGAATGGTTCATATGAAAAGTAAACCAGATGTGTGGATCGCTAAAGTTCAATTAAATACGGATGTCTTTATGATAAAAAATTTTCTATGAAACAAAATGTATTCTCCATCACTATGACATCACTAAATTTCTTTGGTATCACAACTGCATAGTTAATTTCTAATGTAATTGAGATGCCAAATTTAAAATGTTGTCGTATTCATAGCATCACTGAAGCATAGCTAATTAAAGATTCTCATGACGTGATTCATCTCAGTGATGATTTATTGACAAAATTTAATTTAGCGACGCCAAATCGACGTTAAGCGAAAAGTCAACACTCACACCAAATTCAGGAACGAACCAAAATTTTCAACTTTATCTTTAATATATTTTACTAATCAATGAGAGATTTTATGCTATCAACATATTTACAAAATCAGTGAAAAACGTAGAGAATATATCCATAATCTTACAATCTAAAATACTAACCTCCAAGTATGTATGTATAAGAAATTAGATTAAAAACATTGAAATAAACATCAATAAAACTCAAAAAACTAAGAATATAATTGCCACAAAGTATAAATAAAATCATAAATAATTGAAGTTGAATATGAAGTAAAATATTATTAACTAATTCAATAAAATTCTTATTTGAATTATTTTTTAAAGAAATTAACTAAAAATTGTTTGGAAAGAATTTTCAATTTGGTTTAGGTAAAGATTATAATTTATTATTTCCGTAACATGCATGGAGAACTAGAAAAGAAAAAAGGATAATATTGTACGGAAACAAAAGTGAAAGAATTAGAAAATGAAAAATGCACATAGTAGTTCTTTCTTTTGAACTGTCTTATTAGTCTTTTTCTCATAAAAACAATAAAACTAAAGATAATTAAGAATGAAATCGCTATAAAGTACAAATTAAATAGTAAATAATTCAACTTGAATATAAAGGCATAAATGATTAACTAATTTAATCAAATTCTTGTTAGAATAAAAAAAATTTAAAGAAATTAACTTAAAATTGATTGGAAAGAATATGTAATTTGATTTAGATTGTGATTAGAATTTCTTTTATCCGTAACATGCATAGTGATCCGGAAAAGAGAAGAGGACAATATTGTGTAAAAATGAATGCGAAAGAATTAGATAATGAAAAACGCACGCTTTAGTTATTCTTTTGAACTATGTAATGGGAAGATAATCTACCAAACATTAGTGAGTCCATTATAACTCTTTTAAGAAACAACTATAGTGAGCAAAATGTAATGACAAATTTGTGACAATTAAAGTGCCACTTGACATGGCAACACATGAAATTTTTGAGAAAATTAGAACCAAAAAGTCTCCAGAGGAACATTATGCTTTTATATAATACTAGTGCGAACCCGTGCTACGCACACGGGGTGTCGCTGTAAGGTTGTATTGGAAATATCGTATAATATTTGGTTACTTAACCTTGCAATGGTTTGTTTTAAATTTAGTATATAATATTGAAAATAAGCCACAGTATAAAAACTAAGAATATTCAAGCTAAATACAAAATGCAATTTCATTGATGTTTGCTGCAACTCTATAGTAGTGCGTTAGATGTTCAAAATGGCATGCATTGATGAATGTTTCTAAAGAGTTTGGACTAAGCACAAATGAAAATAATATTAACAAAGCAAAGTCAAGTAATTATACCAACGAATAAAGATTAAGACATTACTCTATAAACTGTGTTACTGTGTAAACTTGTATAGTTGTAGAATACAATAAGCATATGTTTGAAACAATATAAAGTGTTGGAAGGCAAACATAGGCGTTGATTTGAAAACCATGCAAGTGGAAGCTAAATTTTTACATAAGTAAGATGATATCATTTTTCAATTTAATTTACAGACCAAGCTTGTACAAACATTTATATTGTATATGATATCAAATAGGATTGGACAATTATTCAGTTACAAACATTCCCGATGCAATGAAATATAAAATTGCTAATACAATATTGTATGACTGATATATCATGCACTATTCAAAATAAATAAGTGAACACTTTCTCTCTTACTTTACAATATATATATATATATATATGTATGTATGTATGTATGTATGTATATATGTATGTATGGGAGCGGCTATTGGGACACAAAAAATTTTATGTGTGAGGTGGAATTCAGGGGGAAATCTTGTGGTTGAGATTGCATGTGTCTAAATTTGTGTCAATGTTTTGTGTCTAAATAGATTTTCCCTATATATCTATTTAGACAGAAAACATTGACACAAATTTAGACACATGCAATCTCAACCACAAGATTTCCCCCTGAATTCCACCTCACACATAAAATTTTTTGTGTCCCAATAGCCGCTCCCATACATACATACATACATACATATATATATATATATATATTGTAAAGTAAGAGAGAAAGTGTTCACTTATTTATTTTGAATAGTGCATGATATATCAGTCATACAATATTGTATTAGCAATTTTATATTTCATTGCATCGGGAAAGTTTGTAACTGAATAATTGTCCAATCTTATTTGATATCATATACAATATAAATGTTTGTACAAGCTTGGTCTGTAAATTAAATTGAAAAATGATATCATCTTACTTATGTAAAAATTTAGCTTCCACTTGCATGGTTTGCAGATCAACGCCTATGTTTGCCTTCCAACACTTTATATTCTTTCAAACATATGCTTATTGTATTCTACAACTATTCAAGTTTACACAGTAACACAGTTTATAGAGTAATGTCTTAATCTTTATTCGTAGGTATAATTACTTGACTTTGCTTTGTTAATATTATTTTCATTTGTTCTTAGTCCAAACTCTTTAGAAACCTTCATCAATGCATGCCATTTTGAACATCTAACGCACTACTATAGAGTTGCAGCAAACATCAATGAAATTGCATTTTGTATTTAGCTTGAATATTATTAGTTTTTATACTGTGGCTTATTTTCAATGTTATATACTAAATTTACATTAAAACAAACCATTGCAAGGTTAAGTAACCAAATATTATACGATATTTCCAATACAACCTTACAGCGACACCCCGTGTGCGTAGCACGGGTTCGCACTAGTATTATATAAAAGCATAATGTTCCTCTGGAGACTTTTTGGTTCTAATTTTCTCAAAAATTTCATGTGTTGCCATGTCTCGTGGCACTTTAATTGTCACAAATTTGTCATTACATTTTGCTCACTATAGTTGTTTCTTAAAAGAATTATAATGGACTCACTAATGTTTGGTAGATTATCTTCCCATTACACAGTTCAAAAGAAATAACTAAAGCGTGCGTTTTTCATTATTTAATTCTTTCGCATTCATTTTTACACAATATTGTCCTCTTCTCTTTTCCGGATCACTATGCAGGCATACATGTAATCTTTTTTAAAAACTGGTGATGCATTCACATTACCTGCATGAACATTATATTTCCAACACAGCTGTTGCCTATCATTGCACCAGCTTGTTGCTTCATTGTTGACATGTCCCTCATTTATTGGTGACATCAGACCCAACTGCACTTAGAGCTACATACATCATGCAGTGTGCAATGGTTAGTGATAATATATTGCAAGCTATGACACACTGGCTTATGGACTTGGTTCAAGGACAAAGTTAGGGAATTTTTGTTGGATGTATATTTCAGAAAACAATTACAGCTAATAAAGTATGAATGTAACTAAAAAGATAAGTTGTATCCAATATGCCAAAAATATATACGCCTAAAAAGGAAAGCTTTCCAAAAGTTGTACATTGGTAGAATATACAAAGCTGTGGAATTTTTGTTGGATGTACACTTCAGAAAACAATTACAGCTTATTAAGCATTAAAGTAACTAAAAAGATAAGCTGTATGCCTGTAGCTAATATGCCAAAAATAAATACGCCTAAAAAGGTATACCAATAGAAAAAGGTAACAATGAGTCCTTACTTGATTAGAATGGTCAAAATTAGTTTGAACTTATAACCAAGCTACTATTCAGAGAGAGTCTGTGTAAATATTTTAAAAATGAAATCATTACACTATTTCTTTTTTGCAGTTTTAGTCTTGATCACAAAAGTAACATTTTTTGGCCCCAAAATGTCCTAAATTATAAATCAGAAAAACCAAACACAAACATGCAAAATCAGGTATATTTTCATTGACAACTAAGGATATACATTTAGCTTCTCTTTACACTATGTCCCTTTGGGGAAGGTAAAACTTTTTACCAACTGTCGTTTACTGGTTGCACGAAAATCCAGTGGCACATTCTCACCATTGAAACCATTAATTCCTGACACAAAAAATGGAAGTAATCCTTGGTATTCACGCGATGTAAAAGAATTTGTTAAGATTTTATGGTAGTAGATAAATATATAGATATATGTACAAATTTTAGCCTATGATTAAAGTTCTACATCAAGCATTGTAAAACAACAATGAAATTTAATATGTAATGTTTTAAATGGTTAACATTTTAAGATGATTGCATATCAATAGGAAAAAAGCATGATAAACTACTACATTTAGAAATAGTATGGTAACGTCTGCTTTATATTAACGTATTGCTTCATAGAAATATATATTACCATTTAACTAAAAATTATGCAACGCATAACACAACACGTCACATGAAGTAATTTAAACCTCACTAAGAATATTTAGTTTTCCATTTTGAATTATATTTTATGTTGAAATTACAAAGATAACATGACATATATTGAAAATAGTGATCAAGACACTATAACATGATTTAATTAATTCTTATTATAAAGAAATGATCGTAAGGAAACCCACTGAAGGCTAAATGATCATTTGGTTCGATTTATATATAAGTAAAATTGTGAAAAAGAATTATCAGTAAGAGTGTACTAGTGAACTTTTGAACATTGGTCAAAAAGTAAAATCATAACAACGTAGGCAATTTATTAAGTTGGTAGTGCCGAAAGAATAATGAAGTTATAATAGCCTTAAAAAGGTCAGCATATTGAAAATAGTCGACATATATATTGCTTTTCGTCTGCAGGAAGGAACAATATATTATAATTTGTATACAAAAAATTATAGTCAAGTGAACTGAGCTATCCTACGACACGATGATAGATTCACGTGGTGGATAGGTGCGATGAAACTTCAGGTTATGGTTCTCAGTAAGCATTATATCAAAGTATATAGGCATTTACTACCCACCCAACACATAATTTCTCATTGTTTAAATGATCATCAAGTTTGATATTGTGCTTGTTGAGATTATTCAATGCAATTCTAGCAGTTAATATTTTGTCTACATTTCAATTATCATGAAAATGCATAGACAGAGTATGCTGCCTATGTTATTTTATCTTAGCAAGTTTTCAATTAATGTAAAATAGTTCTGAGAAGCAAGGTTTCAAAAAAAGATAAGATAAGTTCTAAACATAAATTACATTTTCTTCAAATCCCTAGCCATGGATAAGACAGAAATAAAATTAAAACATCCTTTTTGAAATTTATAATAAGTTTTCAATGACTTTCTATCACAAAACTAATGTATTGTTCACAGCCATACTACTAAGCTCATGTTTTTTAACATGAAAATAACGACTAAAATAGTTTTAAGGAAAATATGAGCAATGGTAATAACATAAATTTATTAATTTTTATCAACACAGTGCAACAAATTATCAGAAATTTTATTTTTAGAAATATTGCCTTCTAGATAGGCGTTGGAAAAACGATTTGATGATTACTCATTTAAGAAGAAGGTTAAATTAAATTAAACCAAGTTGAGATAAACCGATGTCATAACTTTACGGGTGCGGGCGGTAAAAATGGCATCAAAGAAATTCTACTCTTGGTTGATATTTACCTCAAAACAAAGATTTCCAAGTTGAGATACCGCGAACTAAGCTCGGAACTAATGTAAGATAGTTTTATAAAGCAAGGTTTTAAAAAAAGTTAAGATTATTTGAAACCATTTATTAAAAAAATATCTTTTACGGATGAAGCGTTCACCGCCTACTAAGCTATTTTTTTTGAAGTGATAATATAGACTCGAGTAGTTTCAAAGAAAATATGAGCAATTGTAATAACAAAAACAAATTTACTGTTAATCAGCCTACTGCAATAAATTACGAAAACGCCTCTAGTTATCGTATTTTTATTTATTTATCAAATTTTGTATTATTGCTTTCTTGATAGGTTAGGAACTGCAGGTATGATGGTAGTAATTCATTTAAGACGGATGAAATAAATTAAATCAAGTTGAGGCAAATCGCATGTCATAATTTTATGGGGCTTGAGGCAAAATGCAAAGAAAACTGGAAACCCAACAACTGCCTATAAAAGCTATTCAAATTAAATTGAAGGCAAGGTTAAGTATAATAACATACCATTTAAGCTATATTTGTAGAAAAAGTGGCGTGTTGGATCTAGATTAACCCTAGAGGGGGGGGGGTGAATAGGATTTATCACAGTTTTTAAACCAAATTGAAAAACTGACAGAATATTAAAATAATGAACAGATCACCGAATACAGCAGAAATAAAAGTGCAGAAAATAAATCACACACAGATATACCCAGCTTCGGCAAAAACCTGCCTACTGCTGCATTCCTAAGGTTTCTACTAGGTGTTATAAACAGATCAAGCATACAAGACCATGTACACTCGCAGCGCCTGCTCCTGTTCTGACCCTACGCTCAAAACCCTAGACTGACCGATATCCCCTCAATCAGATTTCCCCGAATTACAACCCCGTAATCCGTAACCCAGATTTTACAGACTCTGTGAACTGTCAGTCAACACCCTGACTGATTCCCCTAGTATTTTACAGACACTAGAACTGT
Source organism: Allium sativum (assembly GCA_030737875.1). NCBI lineage: Eukaryota > Viridiplantae > Streptophyta > Magnoliopsida > Asparagales > Amaryllidaceae > Allium > Allium sativum. The sequence goes on along the minus strand of CM060923.1, from coordinate 531,230,843 downwards.
TTCGAAAAGTCGGTTTTACAAAAAAAAAACAAATTAAAATAGAAAAGAAATTAATCTAAACCCTAGCTTAACAAATGAATTAAAAGTCCCCCTTTTAGCTTGGCTTAGCCAAGTGGAAAGTGGCCGGTCCCTTTTGTTTTAGTTGCACCCGTTCCTTTTCTTGCTTAGATAATGGCGGCAGGCGATTTAGGAAAAAAAACTAGGGTTTCTTTAAATCCTTCAAAACTCTAATCTATTGCTGAAAGAAATTTGAGATCTCTGATGCTCCTTGATTCTTCGATGACTTCTGATGTTTCTCAATCAATTTGGGGAACTCCTATGATGACCGAAACCCTGGAAAAAATTGTGAGTAATTTATTTTTTAAATTCTCTGCTCTGTGAATTTCGTTGTTTTTATTCTTGGATTTTGATAATGTCAATGATGATATGGTGTAGCATATATAGGGATAACAAACCCTAGAGCAACTCTGATTTCATAATTGATGGCTCAATTTGGTTTGGCAAATTTTCCTCGATTTCCTCTTTTGAATATCTCGACTTTAATTTGAATAAAAAAAATTTATCGCCTTCAAACCCTTGCGTGGATTTGCTCTGCCTTACACCATCATGATTGGAATCCGATTTGAATGATTTCCTCTTTTTGATTGCTGCGTGATTTTGGCTTTCCTTGAATTTCTTGACATTGAGTAATTGTTGCATGATTAGATAGGATTTAGCATCCTTGAATTGTGATTCTTCTTGCCAAAAGTTACATCATTGATTGAATAAAAACTGGAAAGATTTATTCATTGTCCCTTATGAAATCAACTTCAATTTTTCTGGAAACAATTAAAGATTCTGTCCAAAAACTTAACTCGTGTATTTCTGGAAATAAACAGTATGGTTTTTAGAAATCTTAGCCATATGTAAATTTATGCTTTTGCCCCAAAATTTGTTTTTGCCATAAACCATGTGTCAAATATAAAATAGCTGATTTTTTGAGTGTTTCCACTTTTGCATTCTCGGCTGAAATTGACTCGTGAATTTGAAATCTTGGCATTAAAAAAAACTTACATGATTTATTGATGAAATGTCCCTTGTGAATTTCGGTTACTTGCCTTGTTTGATTTTGTGAGATTGAAACGAGCCATGATTAATTCCCTTGCGCGAATAACAGTTTGAATAACTTTATAAACCTGCCCAAAACAAGAATGCTCGCATGTATGAATTCATCACTTGCCAAAAACTGTTTTCAGTCTTCATATATGTATGAACTGATTTGTTCACATATGCATTTCTGGGAATAAATTTTCTGATTACTTTTGGCATGTTGCCAAACATTGATTCATTTCTAATTGCATTGAAATATTTCCATAATATTTGAAACTGCACTTTAACACTTGAGAAACGCTGAACAGATTTTGTCCATCCATGAACATGAATGTATTTGCTTGTTGTTTTGGCATTTGTACCATGCACCATGCTTTAATGTTTGTAGCACCACCATTGAACAGTGCTCTGTCCAGTTGTACCTTGTTTCAACACTGTGTAGTTTCACCCACTATGAACTTGCATTGCCCCTCTTGCTTGCCATGCTTACCATGCTAAAACCATGCTTTCCATGCTGAATTGAACTATTCCATCTGTGTTGAACAGCCTTGTTATTTGTTTGAAGTTGCACCACATTTTCATGCTGCTATGTTGACTGTATACAATTTTGCATCCTTGACCTTGCTGTGTTGCCTTTGTATGTTTATATTCATTTGGACATGAAATCTGGAGCACATGCATAAGTGCTCGGCCATTTTTGCTTTCCAATACTTGACATTGTCCATGTACTTTTAATGTATTGACCTCGACCACTTGTTACACTGTCTTGTACATTTCGAAATTCTGAACTGGATCATGTTTAACCATTTATAAAAGAAAGTTGAAACATCTTTGGATGTGCTAGGCCATGTTTTTGTTGTGAGCATTTTACTTGAGACTTGCTGTTTGACTTGAACCATTTGCACTTGTCTTGAACTACGTTGGTCCATACTTGCTGTGTACACCAAATTCCATTTTGAACTTGTGCTCGACTGCATTTGTTTTGTCTTTGAACTTTTTGTTGACTTTTCATTTAGTTATTTAAATGCGTGCACTGAGTCGAGACGGTTCATGTGGCTACTCCTCAGTTGCACACTGGACTGGCGAGGCAGTGCACACGTATGTTTATATATACACGTGGTATATGCAGCCATCCAGAATATTTTTCTGTCTCTGCATCATATGTACATATTGTCTACCTTGTGGTATTTACAGTGTATCACTGTGAATATCACAAGCTGTCTAGACACAAATTGATGGTTTTATAAATCAGATCAAGTCATGAAAAATGATGAGAAACACCAGAAATCTGAGGCAAATAAAATTTTAAAATAAAATTTATATTTGCATGTATTCAGTTTTATTTCTATTGCAGTGTATTGTGTGTGTGTTTCATGTGACAGGTAAACAAGTGATGACTGGACTGACTGAGAAGATGCTGTGAAGACATAAGATAGAAAATTGACAGAGACAAGTATACAAGAGAATATATGTATATGAGAGAGAGTGAATGTTTATACAAATGAATCTGTAACCGAGTCCAAGAATGTACTGTAATGAATTATATATCAGTGATGTGTTCAAATAGTGGAGTTGTAAATTTGTACTGTTTAAATGTTGAAATAAAATATTATATTCAAATAAAATACTGTGTGAATAATTGAATTTCTGTACAGTCGTATTTTATTTAAATATAAATATTATATTCCTGTCTTTGTTGTAGAATAACAGTACAGTAACAAACACATTTATAGTAATATTTATTTGGTTGTTATCATCAAACAAAAAACATATAATTGTGTATACAACTACGTTATATGAAACAATCTCCCCCTTTTGATGATGACAAACAAATAAAAGATTTTGAGCATAATAAATGTGTTTGACAGTGAATATTGAACTCCCCCTATTTATTAGCTCCCCCTACAACTAAACTCCCCCTATAACTGTGCATGAGTGAAATGAATGAATTTAATAGATTTTCGAAATTAAGAATATTTATAAAATATTCACTCATAAATCAAAATCTCAATCCATTCTCCCCCTTTTATTATCATCAAAAGGGTACAGAGTTTAAAATACAAATGAAAAATGACAAAAGATATAATTTCAGCTTAAAAGGAAGAATAGTCATCATAAATCTCAATCAGTCAAACAAAAATTATAATAAACTAAAAACTGGTGGCATATCTCACATTGTAGAGAATGACGGATTTACGATGAATTTTATATAAAATGGGGAGAGTAAAAAAAATGTATTCCAATTATTTCCCAAAAAAAATGAGGTTCAAAAACAGAGATGGAATTTGGACTATAATTAATAATTCAATTTAAGTGACAAGATCGAATAACCTCAAATCCCAATACCTATCAATCAACAAATCATAATACGTCATAAAATTTCAACATATTTCACAGAATAGAAGATGGATTGATAGGCTGGCTTTTATACTCAGAGAAGAATTTCAAAATTTATTTCTAATTTTAGCACTTTATTTCCTTTTTATTTAAGAGCACACTGACCACACATAACCGGAGCTTGGATTTTTAAATCGGATCAGTCGCAGCTTAAATTATAAGACGTCTCATAACCATGCATAACCAGAGCTTGGATTTTTAAATGAGGTTAGAGACACTCTTATATATTAATTATATTTTTATCATTTTCAGCTTTATAAAAGAAAAAAAACTCCTCGGTATATGAAACCAATATGGATGATAGAAATGTGGTAGGCACTGAAATGGACTGTGAAATAAATTTCTAAATTGATTATATTATGAAATAAGCTCGACTGTACAGGGATTATTGAAAATTGTCAATTCTCACTAATTCTGAATAATAATATAGTACCATTTCTATCACATATAATTTTCACTGTTTTAAAACAAGATGATTTTTCTTAAAAAAAATAAAATAAACTCTCCATATTAATATAAAATCATGATGGATGGCAGACGGGTGACAGAAAAAGGAGATGGTCGTGAATATTTGCCAGTTCAAAGATATTATAATTAATATTCAATCCTCATGAAAATCCAAATAAAATCTCCTCTTGTTGTGAAATACACTGCAGTCACAATTCATCACAATTTCAAAAACTTATAATAATTTTGATGAATTATAAACACAACACAAATTGGATATTGATTTCAATTTCTGAATGAATAAAAAATAAATAATTTTAAAATTGAAAAACAATTACAAGAAGAAATTAAACAGATTTATAAAAAAAAAATTGAATCTATACAGGTTGATAATTCAAAAAACAGATGAGTGATAAAGGCTGATACCAAATGTTCTCGCTTATCGAGGAATTTAATTACACCCTGATGGACTATCATGGACATCTCAGGCTAAAGAAATTTAAACACAAACCCAGCCAGACAAATTTAGCACATTTATTTGTATAAGGCAAAAAAAATGTGTGGATCTGTACAAGGTGAAAATTTGAATCTCAGTACAGATGGGTGAAACAAATATAAGCACTTCTGATACCACTTGGTGTCTTTATTCACAAAGCCCAAACAGACAGACTTAACAAATTTGCACATTTTTCAAAACTGCAGACAAGAACAAGCAATTATTTGAAGAAAAAAAATAGTATCAGAGCAGCAAACAATTCTTCTCAATACAAGCAGTCATTTAGAGCATTTTCACACCAGTATTAGAGCGGCACAAAAATCATTTCAAAGCACACTTGTTAAGACATTTCTGATGGTCACAGAATATGACTCATGATCCAAGATTAAAAGTACTGTTTATTTGAAATCATTTGATGGAAGATGAAGATATCAGTAAATCAATAAATTCAAATGATTTTAAACAAACAGATATTCAAACCAAATAATCATGGAATAACAGAGAATTTTAAGACCAGTTTTACAAACGAATTTTTCACAAGTATCTCTGACGAGTGTGGGATTAAATTCAGATCATTTACATCAAATTTGAGAGGTATTCATGAACTAGAAAATTAAAGTAATTTATTTGAAATAACTTGAATCAATGTCAAGTTCTGGGATATAATGAATCAGTCACACAAGGTTGATAATTTCAAAATTAGGAGGTGTGTGAGATTCAAAACATCAGGAATTTCAGATGATTTCAAACAAACTAATTTCAACTGTACTAATCATGAATAAAAATGAATTTTAAGATGTATCACTGAGACAAGGTATTTAAAAAAAAAAGGTATTCAAGCCAATCTGAAAATTACTGGAATTGTCACAACTGATAAATAACAGTGTGCTGTAATGAGTATAATATCTTGAGCTTTTCTAAAATGAATTAGAATAAACTTAGAACAGCAAAGGTGTGTGAATTTCCATATAATTTTCAGATCTTCAAAACAATTTAGAATTCAGATTAACAGTGTTCAAGACATAACAAGAATACGTCAACACCGTTAGGAATTCAGAAAACAGAAAAAGAACTTCAAAATAATCAGAGTTCTATACACACAAAACAAATTTCCAGAATATCATGAATACTGCAATTCAAATACTGCAATTCAAGAAGCACAAAAAAATGACAGTGATAAATCAAATCAGAAAAGACAGAAGAAAGAGATAGAAGTGAGAAGAAGAAGAAATAAGAAAAAGAGAAAAAATCAAAACAGAAAATATTTACAGAGGTGAGTTTAGAGATCATACCAGAATCCAGCGTAAATCAGAATCTCTAACTCAACAGTCTTGGCTAAGGAACTGTGAATAACCTAATGATATGACGCAGTTTGAATTCAGTTTCTCTTTAACAAAGCAGTTCCTCAGCCTCCTCCGGTACCTAACAGTTTAGAGCGTTAAGTGGTTTAACAAAATTTGTAAAACCACTCTAAAATGTGTTTACTACTTTTGGTACCCAAACCTGTCTGTATAACAAACCATTTGAATTTACCTTTGTACCCTTAGGAACCCAACTCTGTTTGAGTTTAACAAAGCCCGTCTTATTTCCTTTTGGGATCGAAGAATGTATAAATGGTTTATTATAAAACAAGTTCTCATATCTGTTGTGACTTAAAAATCTTTTCGAATTTTCAAAATTCAAATTTTCAGAACGATCCTTCTTGAAGCAATTCGAAGGATTTTTAGAAACAAAAGAATTTAAATTTTCAAAAATACTTGTCTTTCCAAAACCAAGACCTTTTTTATGACTAACCGAAAATTGGTTTTGTAACAGCATATTCAACGATTTTTCCCCATTAGAAAATTTATCCAAAGTTGATTCTAATCGTTGAATTTTGGATTTAAGATCAGAATTTTCTTTTATCAGATTTGAACAACGATTAATGCTGATCTTCCTCCTTTTAGTATCATTTTGTTTCAGAAACAAATTTTCGTTCTCAAGAAGTTTGACTTTGGTCTTGGATTCAAGAATCTCATATTCAAAATTAATTTGTTTTTCAAGTTCAACTTTCTTGAAATTTTCAATCTCTTTTTCAAGCTCATTTAAAATCAAATCACTTTTCAACAAGCTTTCTTTTTCAGCAATTTCATGTTTGGAATTTTTGATGGCCTTAAAATTATTAAATTCTTTTTGCAAAGAATTGTTTGAATCTTTTAACTCAACCTCGTTATCTTTTAAAATCAAAATTTCCTCTTTAAGCCTTTGAATATTTTTATTGAGATGAACGATGTCAGTTTTCAACTTCAAACAACTTTCACAGTTAGAACTTTCTAATTTCACGACATTTGTAGCTTCTGATTCCAAACAGTTAATTTTGCTATATAATTCGTGATTTTTTTATTTTAAAGATTTATTTTTACAATGGAGTTTATCAATGATTTTTGTCAAATCAGTACACATATAAACCAAATCTTCATATGAGAAGCTTTCAGTTTCATTGTCTGTTGAGTCTCTATCGTCTGATCTACTTGAATTTTCATCTGTTTCTTCTTCCGAGCATAGATCCGAATCTGAGTTGATCTTTTTGGATTTTGAGTTGTTTTTGTCAATTTTTCCATACCTCGTATTGAGAGTATTCCATATTTCCTATGCAGTTAAACAATGGGAGATAAGGCCATACTGAACATCATCAATATGGGAATATAAGATATGTGTAGCATGATTATCAAAACATTTATCTTCCTTATCATAACCATTAATAACAACATCCCAACATTTAAAATTAATAGATTTTAAAAAGGATTCCATTTTTGACTTCCAATTTGAAAAATCTGAACCATTAAAAATAGATGGAATGCGACTGGACTGACTCCCTAAGGACTGACAACTAGAATGACCCATGACTCTAGAGTTAAAGAAATAACCTGCTCTGATACCACTTGTTGGATCTAGATTAACCCTAGAGGGGGGGTGAATAGGGTTTATCACAGTTTTTAAACCAAATTGAAAAACTGACAAAATATTAAAATAATGAACAGATCACCGAATACAACATAAATAAAAGTGCAGAAAATAAATCACACACAGATATACCCAGCTTCGGCAAAAACTTGCCTACTGCTGCATTCCTAAGGTTTCTACTAGGTGTTATAAACAGATCCCGCATACAAGACCATGTACACTCGCAGCGCCTGCTCCTGTTCTGACCCTACGCTCAAAACCCTAGACTGACCGATATCCCCTCAATCAGATTTCCCGAATAACAACCCCGTAATCCGTAACCCAGATTTTACAGACTCTGTGAATTGTCAGTCAACACCCTGACTGATTCGCCTAGTATTTTACAGACACTAGAACTGTTTCGAAAAGTCGGTTTTACAAAAAAAACAAATTAAAATACAAAAGAAATTAATCTAAACCCTAGCTTAACAAATGAATTAAAAGTCCCCCCTTTTAGCTTGGCTTAGCCAAGTGGAAAGTGGTCGGTCCCTTTTGTTTTAGTTGCACCCGTTCCTTTTCTTGCTTAGATAATGGCGGCAGGCGATTTGGGAAAAAGAACTAGGGTTTCTTTAAATCCTTCAAAACTCTAATCGATTGCTGAAAGAAATTTGAGATCTCTAATGCTCCTTGACTCTTCGATGACTTCTGATGTTTCTCAATCAATTTGGGGAATTCCTATGATGACCGAAACCCTGGAAAAAATTGTGAGTAATTTATTTTTTAAATTCTCTGCTCTGTGAATTTCGTTGTTTTTATTCTTGGATTTTGATAATGTCGATGATGATATGGTGTAGCATATATAGGGATAACAAACCCTAGAGCAACTCTGATTTCGTAATTGATGGCTCGATTTGGTTTGGCAAATTTTCCTCGATTTCCTCTTTTGAATATCTCGACTTTAATTTGAATAAAAAAAATTTATCGCCTTCAAACCCTTGCGTGGATTTGCTCTGCCTTACACCATCATTATTGGAATCCGATTTGAATGATTTCCTCTTTTTGATTGCTGCGTGAGTTTGGCTTTCCTTGAATTTCTTGACATTGAGTAATTGTTGCATGATTAGATAGGATTTAGCATCCTTGAATTGTGATTCTTCTTGCCAAAAGTTACATCATTGATTGAATAAAAACTGGAAAGATTTATTCATTGTCCCTTATGAAATCAACTTCAATTTTTCTGGAAACAATTAAAGATTCTGTCCAAAAACTTAACTCGTGTGTTTCTGGAAATAAACAGTATGGTTTTTAGAAATCTTAGCCATATGTAAATTTATGCTTTTGCCCCAAAATTTGTTTTTTCCATAAACCATGTGTCAAATATAAAATGGCTGATTTTTTGAGTGTTTCCACTTTTGCATTCTCGGCTGAAATTGACTCTTGAATTTGAAATCTTGGCATTAAAAAAAAAACTTACATGATTTATTGATGAACTGTCCCTTGTGAATTTCGGTTACTTGCCTTGTTTGATTTTGTGAGATTGAAACGAGCCATGATTAATTCCCTTGCGTGAATAACAGTTTGAATAACTTTATAAACCTGCCCAAAACAAGAATGCTCCTATGTATGAATTCATCACTTGCCAAAAACTGTTTTCAGTCTTCATATATGTATGAACTGATTTGTTCACATATGCATTTCTGGGAATAAATTTTCTGATTACTTTTGGCATGTTGCCAAACATTGATTCATTTCTAATTGCATTGAAATATTTTCATAATATTTGAAACTGCACTTTAACACTTGAGAAATGCTGAACAGATTTTTTCCATCCATGAACATGAATGTATTTGCTTGTTGTTTTGGCATTTGTACCATGCACCATGCTTTAATGTTTGTAGCACCACCATTGAACAGTGCTCTGTCCAGTTGTACCTTGTTTCAACACTGTGTAGTTTCACCCACTATGAACTTGCATTGCCCCTCTTGCTTGCCATGCTTACCATGCTAAAACCATGCTTTCCATGCTGAATTGAACTATTCCATCTGTGTTGAACTGCCTTGTTATTTGTTTGAAGTTGCACCACATTTTCATGCTTCTATGTTGACTGTATACAATTTTGCACCCTTGACCTTGCTGTGTTGCCTTTGTACATTTATATTCATTTGGACATGAAATCTGGAGCACATGCATAAGTGCTCGGCCATTTTTGCTTTCCAATACTTGACATTGTCCATGTACTTTTAATGTATTGACCTCGACCACTTGTTACACTGTCTTGTACATTTCGAAATTCTGAACTGAATCATATTTAACCATTTATAAAAGAAAGCTGAAACATGTTTGGATGTGCTAGGCCATGTTTTTGTTGTGAGCATTTTACTTGAGACTTGCTGTTTGACTTGAACCATTTTCACTTGTCTTGAACTACGTTGGTCCATACTTGCTGTGTACACCAACTTCCATTTTGAACTTGTGCTCGACTGCATTTGTTTTGCCTTTGAAATTTTGTTGACTTTTCATTGAGTTATTTAAATGCGTGCACTGAGTCGAGACGGTTCATGTGGCTACTCCTCAGTTGCACACTGGACTGGCGAGGCAGTGCACACGTATGTATATATATACACGTGGTATATGCAGCCATCCAGAATATTTTTCTGTCTCTGCATCATATGTACATATTGTCTACCTTGTGGTATTTACAGTGTATCACTGTGAATATCACAAGCTGTCTAGACACAAATTGATGGTTTTATAAATCAGATCAAGTCATGAAAAATGATGAGAAACACCAGAAATCTGAGGCAAATAAAATTTTAAAATAAAATTTATATTTGCATGTATTCAGTTTTATTTCTATTGCAGTGTATTGTGTGTGTGTTTCATGTGACAGGTAAACAAGTGATGACTGGACTGACTGAGAAGATGCTGTGAAGACATAAGATAGAAAATTGACAGAGACAAGTATACAAGAGAATATATGTATATGAGAGAGAGTGAATGTTTATACAAATGAATCTGTAACCGAGTCCAAGAATGTACTATAATGAATTATATATCAGTGATGTGTTCAAATAGTGGAGTCGTAAATTTGTACTGTTTAAATGTTGAAATAAAATATTATATTCAAATAAAATACTGTGTGAATAATTGAATTTCTGTACAGTCGTATTTTATTTAAATATAAATATTATATTCCTGTCTTTGTTGTAGAATAACAGTACAGTAACAAACACATTTATAGTAATATTTATTTGATTGTTATCATCAAACAAAAAACATATAATTGTGTATACAACTACGTTATATACAACATGGCGAACATGTTCAATTTTTTTTTTCACTAATATGTTGGACAACTGATTATATATTATATAAAGTTATTCAAATTTGTACACAGTAGTACTGATTTACAGTCATTTAAGAATTTTTTATCTTATTCCTTGCATTATCGGTATATAGCTTTTAGTAACTACTGTTATACCATAATATAGGTTGATCAATTTGTTTACCCTCAACACAGTAGATTGCAAGAACTATAAATTTCATAATTGTGATCAGTTTTCCAAGCACAAGTGCCACTCACAAGATACTGCTAATATTGTTTGAATATGTGGTATCATGCTAGTGGTACTTCATCAATTTAGTTACTAATATATGTTTATTAAAATAAAGAATGAACCAAGAAATTCCAAAAATATAAAAAAGCTGATGCTAAGGTACTGCATCCCATGGACCTAAAAAGAGTGTACAATCCGATGATTTTATAGGAAATGAATATTGGACAGTATGATGGTGTAAATGAAAACCAATGAAAAAAGATTGGTTTTATTAAAATCATATTAAAAAAAATTGGTACACTTCCATATAATGTCATATGTGGCTGTGTAGATTTATTACGATACACTACTAACAAATCACAAAATGTTTTATTTCAACATCGAAATATGTAGCTTTGCGATAATGAAGTATGATAATTCTTAATCTTTGATGACGTCCTCAATAAAATACACAGATTGGAGTAGGAATCATTAATTCCCAAACTATCACCATAATCGTGGTTGACACTTTAAATGGTATTTGATTGTATGAACTTTCATGAATCAACTGTAATTGAGTGAGTGGCTACATTAAATTGCTTGGAAATTTTAATTTACGGACTAAAAAACTTATGAACTCAAGTTTGATCACTTGGCATTGCAGTAAAAATATAACAACGACTAGAAAGCATACCTGAAATTCTCTTGAAGCCAACGAAAAAATCAATAGTGCGAGATTTAAATTGTAGGTAGTTGCAGTAAATGATAAAAACGGATAAAAAGAAGTTAGTTAGAGAAAGAAGATTTATCCAAAAAAAAAAAAAAAAAAGAAATAATCTCAGTGATTGAAAGAAATGGATTAAACTCAAAGATTCAAAACCTCTTAAAGAGTTCATTTATATTTTGTGACTTCATTACCGATTTTTATAAACTTATAATGTTCATATACGTTTTGTTATTTTGGATGTTTTTATGTCAAAGTTTCAAATTTTGAATACTCGTATATTTGAAATTTAATTTTTTTATCGAGTTTCTTATGTTACATTTAAGTTCAATAATTTTTTACTAAGTGACAGGCTTAGTTTCTTTTCGGGATATACTAAAATCAAAATCATAATCTCAATTATTAACCAAAACCTCAAAACTTGGTTTGAACTGCAAAATGTTCAAAAATGTACCCCCGAACCTAACAAAAGAAAGAGACAATACATGGAAAAAGTAAAGATTTTTTCAATAGATGGATCTGAAAATCAATTGGTGAAGAAACTAATTTTATGCGAAACCTATATAGCAAATAAATGAATAGTACACTAAAACTGAAAGTACTACATCTTGAAAATCAGTTTAGTAAAGGTAAACATAAAATAACTAAAGTAACCAAGAAGGCAATAATAATTGGAAAATAGCTTTCAAAAATTGGATACTAAAACACTTTACTGATTATGCAACAGTTTATGAATCGAAGTAATACACTTTAAAAACTGAGCTATAGTTTGAACCAAGTTCGAGATCTTGACTTATGTCCTGATTTCGACCTTTTATAATTTTAGGAATTTTGATCTATTCATATAATTTTGAGAATTTTGCCGTTTGGGTCCATTTTTAGAATATTACATGTAATTGTTTAAGCTAACAAAATAAAGTGTATAAATTATTTTTTAATTGAAAAATAATATTCAAACAAACATAATTGATTAATTTATATATATCAATAGCGCTTAAAGTTGTATATTCATTACTTCATTTTCAACTTTTTTTAACTTATAATGTTCATGTTTATTTTTTGATTTTAAATATTTCAAGTTCAAAGTCTCAAAATTTGAATATTCATAAACTTAAAACCCAAATTAATTTTATTTTTGAGTTTCTTATGTTACATTAAAGTTCAATAATTTTCATTTCAGAATTATTTTAACATGCTCTCAAACCCCAATTATTATTTCAATAATATTTCAGTTTTATTTTAAATTATTATTATAATAATGTATTCATGAAAAATACCTATAAAAACACAATTATGATGGAATGGAAGATGATGAAGATATATTAAGAAGACAACAGACATATTTCTCTTCATTCAGCCTAACATGAATGAAATCTGAAAGGTGAGGTAGTAGGAAGCCCTAACATTAAAAGAAAATTTATTACTAAAGATGGACAAATGCAAAAATCTTTCAAGTTAGTTAGCCATTGAATCAAGCACAGACTGTATATAGATTTCGAGGAATCCAAATAAAAAGAAGCCTCAAAATAGCATTTTTTACTTCAAAAGTAAAAAAACCAAAATAGGGAAATCATAGAATGGAAGTTTTGACTTTGTAGAGGCCTTATACCTAAACAACAACCGAGGAGGACAGAATCGAGAAGGAACCTGCAAAATGAAACTTCCAAACAGAACTCCTGCATCACCCAAAAAAAGGAAAAGAAATTATGTTCTGAAAAATAAGAAATTGGTGATTCACGTCAATAAATACCACTAGAAAATAGACGTAGGAGGGATGCTGCATTGAATCTTAAAGAAGTACTTGATGATATACAAATCAGCTATGTTCATTACTCTTGTTGTAAGCAAAAAATTGAATTGTAAATTTACCTATTCCCCAAGATCTAATCATTATTGTTGTTTGATTTCCAGACGCTGTTTTTCTTATGCACTGGTGATTGGTGCGACTAAAGGGGACATCGATTTCACCTTTCCCCTTAAATTCAAATCATGCTTTAAATTTTATTGGGAAAAAAATGAAGATTTCCAACAAAATCAGAGTGAGGCCAAGGGTTTAATTTTGTTTAGTGACCTCCATTTGGTATCACTATCAATATTTTGAATTAGGCGAGAGAATACATCCTAAAGGAAAGTGAAACGGAGGGAAGAAGAGAGACCGAGAAAGGAAGAAATGGAAAGAGGACACAAATCGAAACAAAAATAAACATGACTTTTTGTTTCATGATATTTTTGGAGAGCTTTTCAGCTTTTAAGACTCAATTAATACTTTGGTGTAAACGGAAGGACAAAATAGGTGAAATTCTGCAGAACACCGTACGATTGTTTATGTGGACAAATGGCGGAATCGTGTATTTTAGACTGAAAGTGGAACTGAAAGGACTTTGAGAAAAGATTGTGCTTTCATATAGTGTAATAGATGATATATAACAAAAACAACATGCACAATTAATAGGTGATAATGTGACATAAACATACGTTTTAATCAATCTCAATTTTCCTTTAAAAAAGAGACAAAAATACCAACTAATTATGAATAATAAGTTTCCAGATATGAAATAAAACACAAATTAGAAGTAGAAGAACTTTTAAGTGTTTATAATAATATTTTCTCTATATTAAAAGAAAGGAAGCAGCTTCCTCTCTTATGGAAACTGGTTAAATCATCTGTTTTTTCTCTCTTCCTTTTCCTTCCTCTTCGCTCCTTCTTATCGACCTCCATCTCTTCTTCTAACCTTCTGCGAACATCACTCCTCTCCTTTCTTGATTCCCTTAACTAGCTTTCTCTATAGTGGACTTTTCCTCCCCTAAACATAACCCTAGCCTAAGTTATTTTTTTCTCTTTCCTTATGACGCTTCATTCCAGCTTCCTTTTGCCTGATCGGCCACTTTTTCTCTCCTTCTCTATTTTTAAGGCTCCATCTTTAAAGGCCATGATGTGTAGAGAACGGGTGAAAGAATAGTGACGGATGTGGTGAATAGGGGGTGAGTTCAGAAAGGTAAGAAAGGACAGAGAAAGGATACTAGTATTTGCCCGTGATTGGGAAGAAAAATAAGCAGTTATAGAGGAGGGAAAGAGGGTCAGAATGGTGACAAGAAGTTAATCAGAATAAGTGGGTCAAGACGAGGAAGAATTAGGTAGAATTTATGTAGAAGACGAATTAGAAAGATTTAATGCAGGAGATTGAATATTGAAGTTACATTATCTCTGATCCTTTTCCAAGTAACAGATTCATGCTAGATTTATACTTGCAATAGTTAATGTAACATCCCGTAAAATTTATAAGTATTAATAATAAATAAATAATTAAAAATAAGTAATTAAATATATGGTTGGAAAATGAGATTTTGCAGCTTAAGGAATTTAGCTATGAAATTCTTTTATTTCGATTCCTGGCAAAATTCCGAATTGTTTCCATATATAATAGGTTAAAAGGGTCAATGTATGAAGAAGTTATGAATGAATGAATTTAGACAGTAAACACAATATATATATATATATATAACTAATGGATAATATATATATGTGCGTGTGTGTATGTGTGTGTCCAAGATAAATTCAAAATAAAGATCAATTGAAAGCCTCATTTCTATTGACAAACTAAAAAAAAACTGTATTTATTCCTCAATCACAACTTATTACAGACTATAGTGCAATTGGACGAAAACAATTACTTACTTTGGAAACTTCACATCGAGACTGCAATCCAAGGTTATGTCCTTGAAGGTTCATCATGAGGACTTTATCAGTTCAACCAAAATTCATTATTGATTAAGAGAATAAAATAGTCAGTAACGAAGAATACATGAAATACCAGAGGCAAGATTGTTTAATTAGTTCATGGCTACTATCCTGTATCAATCAAATCTTATTATCACAAGTGATTGGCTGCAAAAGTGCTAACGAGATATGGACAACAATGGAAAAATCCTTCAACAACCAGTTAGCTACTAAAGTCATGTTTTATAAAAGACAACTGTAAAAAAAATAAAGAAGGACAACATTACCATGAGAGAGTACTTGAGCAAAATTAAATTAGTTTGTGACATGTTAGAAGCTATTGTCCATATAGTGCAAGATTTTGAGCAAATCTTGACTATTCTCAATGGTATAAGTAAAGAACATGAGGTTGTAGAAGCCATAATTTCCTCACAAAAGGAATTCTCATCTCTTGATGATGTTCACTATATTTTATTAGCACATGAAGCTAGGATTGAAGGCAAGAAACTGACATCTCTATTAACTATGCTATTAATAAAAGTAATGACAATAACAGAAATCAGATAAGTAATAATCATAGAAATGAGCAAACCTTTCAGAGAGGCAACCCCGCCACTAGAGGCAGAGGTGGTAGAGGAAGAGGACGTTGGAGTGACAACAACAATTGACCGAAGTGTCAAATATGTGAGAAGATTTCTCATACTGCTATTAAGTGCTATTTTAGATACAATTCAAACTACTCAGCAGGCCAAGCCCGCAACAACAGTAAAAAAACACTAATTTCACTACCTATTTAGCACAAGGACAGGGAAATGCAACTAATCATACTGACAACACAAGGAATCACAATGAACAAGCCAGAGCTGATCATATTCAAGATGAATCATGGTACCCAGACTTAGGGGCTAGCCATCATATCTATAACAATCTGAACAACCTGAATCTTGGGAACAAAGAATACAAAGTTAATCAAACTATAAGAATGGGCTTTGGTAATTGTGTTAAATTCTCTCATACTGGCACTGGTAGTATCATTGGTAATAGGCAGTTGTTTTTTTGCATAATTTTCTAGGAGTAACCACTATTAAGAAAAAACTAAGTAGTGTGCCTCAATTTGCTAAAAATAATAATGTATACTTTGAATTTTTCCCTAAATACTTAGTAGCTAGAGACTAGGAAAATTCTTCTACAGGGTAATGCTATGAAGGGAATCCATGAATTCAATCTCAGTAACCACAATACTACTATCAATGATCCCCCACATTGTAATCTGACTGATATAACTGATGAAGTTCAAACTTGAAGTACTTTTGACTTATGGCATAATAAGTTAGGACATCCTAATTCTAGCATTGTAAAAATAATTCTTAATGACAAGAAAATAAAATTTACTCCTGCAAAATTACCTTATGTATGTACTTATTGCGAAATGGGAAAAAGTCACAAATTACCATGCTCTGATTCATTGACCGTGTATTGCAAACCTTGTCAATTAATTACCACTGATATTTGGGGTCCTCCTCCTATATTTTCTGATTATGGATATAAATACTACATATCATTTGTTGATGCTTATACTATATATACTTCGATATACTTTTTAAAGGTTAATCTGATACTAAAAGTGCTGTCATCAGTTTTATCAATATGCTTGAAAATCAAATAAACTGTCAAATTAAAGTCATGCAATCTGATGGAGGATTAGAATATAATCCCCTAACAAATTATTTTAAAAGTAAAGTATTATACATAGAATAACACATCCCTATACTTTTGAACATAATGGTATAGTTGAGAGGAACATAGGCACATAGTTGAATTAGGTTTAACTTTGTTAGCTCAAGCATCTTTGGCACCTAAATTTTGGCTTGATGCTTTCAATACTACTGTGCATCTAATAAATAGAATGCCCACTTAAGTACTGAAAGACATAACACCTCTAGAAAAGCTATTTAATGTCAAATATGATTACAACAGTCTAAAAACATTTGGTTGCCTATGTTTCCCTTACTTAAGACCTTATAATAATCATAAATTTGATTATAGATCTAAACCCTTCACTTTCATAGGTTATTGCAATAATCAAAAAGGGTTTAGATGTATAGACAAGTCTGGTAGAATATTTACAAGCCGATATGTTATTTTTGAAGAAAATATTTTCCCTTATAGCAAATCAGATATACAAACCACAACCAAAATTTACAATTCAAAGGTTAGTACACCTGATCTGCACAACATTACGAACACATGACATCAAGAGCATGGTGACAATGCAGCTAATAATTCTAAAGGCCATCACAATGATAAGGAAAGTAAGGATGATATATCAGAGCAAACTAGCCATGCCATTTAGTCACCTACATAACCAAGTTGCAGACAATCAGAAGAAGTAGGAGAAGAAATCAGCAATTGTAGCAATCAAAACTCTAGCAGCAGATAAAATGACTCACCAACTTGAACATCATAGCGTCAAATTGGACATCCAATGAGGTCAAGTTGATAAAATAAATACTTTAGGGATTTATGGTCAGCATTCAAATTTCTCCCTTAAAAGATAAAGCCTCTACATCCTAAAGGGGAATACTACTGTGACTAACTCAAGGTCATGAAAATGCTATCTCTTCTCTGGATTCATGAGTTGTCTACTAGCATAGGCAACTTCTCTTCCTTCTTGCATAAGGACTGCTCCTAAACCAATCTCACATGCGTCGGTGTAAATGGTGAACAATTTTGAACCATCGGGTATAATAAGGACTCGTGTGCTAGTTAATACTTCCTTTAATTTCTTAAAAGCTATATCACATTTATTACTCCAAGCGAACACCATATTAATTTTTATTAATTGGGTTAATGGAGTAGAAATCTTGGCAAAGTCTTTAATGAATTTCCTATAATATCAAGCCAACCCAAGGAAGCTTCTTACTTCTGCAGCATTCTAAGGTATCCTCTATTCCTTGATTGCCTCGATCTTTGCAAGGTCTATGGCCTAGCCTTCGCTGATACAATTTGTCCTAAAATTCTTGTTCTTCCCTCTAGAAATGGCACTTCGAGAATTTTTCTTTTAATTGGTTCTTTCTTAATATCCCTAACACTTGTCTTAAGCGATTTTCATGCTCTTTACTGTCTTTTGAGAATATAATGATATAATATACGAAGACTACCACAATTTTATTTAGAATTCTCCTAAACACTCTACTCATGAGGTCGACAAAGAAGGCGGGTGCATTCAGGGCATAGCTTCACATTAGAATAATCTGCCTGGCGTCCTAAACGCAGTTTTGTCCTTGCTATCCTCCACAATTCTTAATTGGTGAAATCCAGTAGCAAGGTCTAGTTGGGAAAATACTCGGGATCCTCCCAAATGGTCAAAAAGTTTACAGATTCCAGGTAAAGGGTACCTATTCTTCTTGGTCATTTTATTGAGTTCCCTATAATATACACAAAGTCTCAAAGATCTGTCTGCTTGGGTGACAAATATAATAGGTGCACCCCATTCTGAGGTACTTCATCGAATGAAACCTTTTTGCAACAATTCTAAAATCTGCTTATCTATCTCCCTTCTTTACTTAGGAGCCATATGCCTCAAGGGTACTGCTATAGGTCTACCGTCTTTCTCTAGGTCAATATTAAAAGAGATTTCTCTATGGGAGCAGATGTCCCGTAAGTTCCTCAAAAACATCCAAGAACTCACAAACTATAAGGATCGAAGACGGTCCTTCAGAACTAGGAGATAAGGAGTACAACAAGGCTTTTTCCTTTTTTCTAACATTACAAGGAATACTTAGGTTATGTCCTTCTCAGTACCTAAGATGAACGATTCTCTTATCGCAATCTAGGACAGCCGCATAAAACGACTAGCCAGTCCTTACCTAGGATAAGGTCATACCCCATAAAATCCAATGCATACGATTTGCAATGGAGCTCGACATTTTCGACTTCCAATACTGGGTCTTTGCCTAATAACTCTAGATACTTAGATCCTCCGATAGGGTTAGCCACCTGTATCGGACTATCCGAGATAGATATGGAAAGATTCAACTGATTTACTAATCGATTGGAGATAAAAGAATGGGTCTCTCTGGAATTGAACAAGTTGCATATAGTATTTCCTAAAACAGAGGTTATGCCTTAAAGTGCGGGCTGCCCTTGGTCTCTTCGGGGTCAGCTTTGAATTGATGTTGCCTCTATTGCATAGTTCTGGCCACACTTGACAACACTTTGGGATTTGGGAAGTCCTTGGACATATGTCCTTCTTTATGGATGTTGTAACATTTTCCCTTGAACTTCTTTTTCACCAACGAGGTCATACAATCCTTGGCCTCACGGCCCTTGCGGTTGCACCTCGTACAAGTCTTTGCGTCCTTTTTGAATTTTATCTTATTCTAGTTTTTCCACCATTCCTTCTTCTTATTTTTGTTGGAGCTTCCTTCTACTTTCTCTCCTTCTTTACCCTCCTTAGAGCCTTCTACCGTGCATAAAATAGCTGTCTCAACTAGAGTCTTAAAAGTTTCCCCAAACGTTACTTGGGCTAATAAGGTATCTTTCAAACGATAGTTCAGTCCTTTAACAAATCTCAGGGCTTTGTTCATGGGGGTGTCTACCAATCCACTTTAAAACTTACATAATTCGGTAAATTTGGATACATACACTTGCAGGCTCAAACTTCCTTGCTTGAGGTGGATGAATTTCTCTAGTTGGATAGTCATTTCTTCCCTTTGAAAAAACTTAGCTTCAAAACGGGTTTTGAATTTGGTCCACGTAAATATTTTGCCCTCGTTTTCCACCGATATTAAGTTCCATCATTCAAGGGCCTCATCCTTCAAATTCCAGGCCGCAATTCTCCTCTTCACCCAATCGGGCCAAGCAGTAGCTTCGAAAATCCTTTCACTGTCCACTAGCCAAGACTGGGCACTAGTAAAGCTTTATTTTCCAGAAAATGATTTCCCTCCAAGATGTGTGAAAGTCTTACAAAGTCAAAGTCTACCTCAGCCGCAAGAGGTGCAGGTACCGCCGGTGCACGATTAGTAATAAGGACCTATTCAATAGTACAGAGATACTGTTGAAACCATTCTAGCTAGTATCTGGGCCATGCCTAGTTACCCTACCCAGATAGGTTTTCAGCCATTCTACCATCTGAAAAGAAAAGGAAGAATCCTTTAGTGGATACTCCTAAGATAGTATTTAAGCCGAAAAGGGAAGAAAACAATAAACATGCCTAGTATTAATGCTTATGCTTATTGGGGTAAATATATATATATATATATATATATATATATATATATATATATTGCATATATAGTTTGAAAAATCGTTTTCAAATTACAAATATGCCTCTCATACATATAATTCCCTTATAATTGGGTAACCTAGACTTTGATACCAAATGTAACAACCCGTCGGGAATGGACCAAAATTTCGACTCAGAAAAGGCCCATTGAAACTTAAAGCCATTCTAAACAGGGTTCCTGTAAGGATTACATTTGCATAGAATAAATATACACAGATACTTCAAATGGAAATCTCACATGGAGGAAAGAGAAAATATAATACAAAGATAAGATGTACCATTTATTTAGATACCACAAAAATACAACAGTCACAATTATATCTGTTCAATGGGTACATTAAATAGTTCATTCTCACAAGTTTCCAAAAGAAGTAAAGCAATAACTACTAATAATAGCATAATAACTTCGTCTTCACCATCAGCTTCAATCATCACATCGTTCATGGCTTTTACCCTATCTATTGTATGTTGAGGAAAGCGGTCAGAACATAAAGTTCTGTGTGACTGAAATATAGTGCTACTTAATGTCCATACCCTATATATTTAGCAGGTTGCATATGTCAAGGTATGTCTACGCTACACACAACAAACACCAAGTTTCTAACCAATAAGGTAGATATCAAAGTCAAACGCTTATTAGTGTTTTTAGGGTAAAGACCCAACGAGGTGGCATTCTCGATCACTCATGGCCTTATTAAAGGTGGATTCTTATGATCTCTTATAACCTTGAGGCGGACCCCTAGCCCTTTAAGACAGCATCCTAATACGTTAACGTTCTTAAGTCTATACTCTCATTTATAATATGAAAAGTAGTATTGAGGACGTTACTACTTAACTGATATTACCCGGTACGATATCTATGTCGCTTAAGACTTCCCTTAGACAGTTGGTGAGCATGCAATGACCACATATCTTTCAATTACCAATATGTCCCTAGTTGAGTCCTTACAAGCTTCTAAAGGAAGTGGACATCCCCGTGAACTACCATACTCCATTACCGTTATGCCTAACCACTTTTAGAGAAGGAGGACCCAAAGACTTACTTCAAATCTAATAATGGTGGGTCCCATGACTTTGGTTCCTCTCCAAGGAATAAACTTTTGGAGGGATTTTAGTTCTAACCTCTTAAGATCCAAAATAGATAAAAAGTGTAACACCCCACCTCCGCTAGGGTCACTCTTTTGGGGGCACTAGCTTCTGGGGGGCGTTAGAACTGGGTAAGCATGCATAATGATATATCAAGGCAGAACAAGAACATAAATGTACATATGTAAAACAGAGTAAGTGAGAATAAAACAGCGGAATATCTCAAACCATCTCAAAACAAGTCTAGTACATCATAAAGTCAACTGCCAAAATAAACATGTCTAGTACATCATAAACAGAAATACTGAAATACATAGTGCTATCCCCAAAATAAAGATGATAAACCATAGCGAGCTCAATGTCCAGACATACATGAGCTATCCAGCGAACAAGCAAGCGATCCAAGCTAAGCACCACTGTTCCCTCCCTGAGAACCTGGGGGGGGAACGGAAGAAAAGAAGCAAAAGAAAACAGGTCAGTCAAAAAGACTGGTAAGCCCTACTACGATCAGTCTATAAACTAATAAAGTTAACACCATGATGGAAACTGAGATGAACATACTGGCAATAAATAAAGGTGTCATCACATAGAGAAGATTAAGCTTTGCACCACAGTGTACTAGCAAACTAACATAACAGGTATTGATCCCTCAGCCCAAACTTTGGCCCAATAGCATGAGGTGACCATAATACAAGGTCCAGCCCAACGGTCTAGTCGATCGGCTCCCTATAAACCTAACACGTCAAGTGTTGGTGTCCATACGGCCCACATATGGTTGTAGTCAGACTGTGCTGGGTCCACCTTCGGGTGTATCAAGCCCTCGGGTGTCAACCCCAGACACTTAAGCAATAATGCACAGTCTAAACCTACTGGTACCCGTGCCTCGAGTTTGTCCAACACCGGACTACGTGCACGTCCGTAGCCCACCTGGACCCGCACCGCTGTACCACTCAGCCGTCGCTTTGGTCGCTTATATCAGTCCAGTAATCGTGCCCCGCCCTAGCCTAGCCTCTAGGGTTGTGAATGATACCAAACTGGGATTACTGCTGGAACAGACCACGTTGCTAGGGTTTTCTAAGAGGGTTAAGTGTGGTTTAACCCCTCACTAATCATGGATTAAATTAGTTAAGTGTAACCAACAGTTCACCACTTAACCCCATTTAATCCCTCGTATCCCCAAAATTGGTTAAGTATTAGTGGGCCATGACTTAACCCTAATTATGAGGCATTAATTTAATTGTACCTTAACCTCTCACATTAGACTTTGTTGCGGTTACTAGTTAAGCCGGGCGTGTCCGGGTAGCTTTACACCACAACTTGGTCTAACCTCGGGTCCCAGGTACACATGACCAACTTCTCACATTGGGTCCTATTGTTTGTAGCAACTAGTTAAGCCGGTCGGTTCCGGGTAGGTTTACGCTACAAACTCAACCCAACCTCGAGTTGGCCACACTTATGTTTTCTAAGTGTCATGTCCACTTTATTTTCAAAACATAATCACAAGTTTAACAAATACTTGGGTAGACCTAACTTAATAGGTAAATTCCCAAGGGGTAGACCTAACTTAATAGGTAAATTCCCAATCTTATATTTTCATGTATTTTAAGTTTTACCCAAAAAAAACCCCCCAACGTCATTCTATCGCTTACATATTCGTCATAACGCATAAAGGATAGAAAGAGGGAACTTGGCACAACATACATGATAAATCTTACATATTATAATAAACATGCATAACATGTTGGACTTGCATAACTTAGCATAGTGAACTTGCATAAACATGCATAACTTGTTAAACTTGCAAATCATGGCATAGTGAACTTGCATAAACATGCATAACTTGTTAAACTTGCAAATCATGGCATAGTGAACTTGCATAACTTATCAAACATGTGTAACATGGCATAGTGAACTCGCATAAGCATGCATAACTTATTAATCATGCACAACATAGCATAGTGAACTCGCATAAGCATGCATAACTTATTAAACATGCACAACATAGCATAGTGAACTCGCATAAGCATGCATAACTTATTAAACATGTACAACATAGCATAGTGAACTCGCATAAGCATGCATAACTTATTAAACATGCATAAATCCCAACTTTCATCACATATTAACTTTAGAGTTTCTAAAATGAAGGTAAGAGGGCTTACAAATATTATGAAGACACAAATCTACTAATAAAGATTGAGAAGCCCTTTTATGCAAGCATATAAAAACCCAAAACAAAGCTCCAATTAACAAAAATCCCAAAAACTCTAGCTTAGCAAATAAAGCTTGCAACTTGATGATGTATGCAAGCTAATGATCATTCATACAACTTAGAAATGCTTGTATGAACATCAAAATCTTCATAGAAATGATTTTTGAAGAGGGTGGAGGCTAGGGTTTTTAGGTGGAGGCCATTTGAGAATTCAATTTGACATAGTTTGGTTGCTAGAATGAATAATGAGGTTTTAGGGTAGGATTAGGGGCTTATTTATAGAAGATTAGAGTGTTTTTAGCCCTAGGATTAACCCTAGGTTAGTTTAGGTCCGTCAGATTTAGGAATTCTCTAGAACCAAGCCACACAACCAAGCCCAAATCAAAATGGTGCGCCAGGCAAAACTGCCCGGCCACCCCGTGTCGACAGGGCTGTCGACAGGGCAGTCGACACCCTAAGACCCCTGTCGACATGCCTGTCGACATGGAGGTCTTGGCGGAAGTTTTCCCGCCTGACGCCAGTTAGCCCTAATCCTTGTTTTTGAACTTAAAATTTAAATCTGTTTTTACTATGGAAATTTCTGAAAACTTCAATGGGCCTTAACTGGATCATACGGACTCCGATTTTCGAAAACTCGGACTCTATTTCGCGTATTTTTCCGAGACGAACGCAATGGCATAGCCCGTTTCCCTTGATTCAGATTTTTGAATTAAATTCTGCCTCGATTTATGTTATAACAGGTTATTGAAAATACGGGTTGTTACATTCTCCCCTCCTTAAAGGATTTCGTCCCCGAAATCTTCAAGTTAGGAAGAACATATCCTACCATACAATCATCCATCTACTCAAAGCATCATCCATGAGCAATCATTGTCCTTAAAAGATTCTAAATGTTGTATGAACATATGCAAAAGTGTGTGTATATGTACTTATCTAATGCAAAGATCAATGCAAAATATGTTAGTGAAATGTATCCATATGTATGCAAATCCCTAACATAATGTATAATATCTACATGCGTGCTCAATCATACATCCATATGCAACATCCATGTGATTGCATACAAATTTCATCCAAGAATAAGCATAAACACTCATGCACATGCAATATGAGGAGTGTGTGAGCCGATCTAGTGCCTAATGTGTAACATGCATCCACGAGTAACCACTTGCAAACACTTGCAACCACTTGCAACCATCAAACATAACATGTCCCAAACACATGTTTCATCCAAAGGGTTTCTACCTAAGGTTCTCATGACAAGATTAGCATGATAACTAGATAAACATGGATAGCAAAGAGAAAGATATGCTAATAAAGAAAAGAGATTGAGAGTGTACCCTCAAAAAGGAATGGATAAAGCCCACGCATCTTCTCCTCGGTTTCCCAAGTTGCGTCTTCTTCGGCTTCACCCCATTAAACCTTCACCAACCTGACCTCTCGATTCCTTAGCTTCTTGGTCTCCGTCCCCAAGATACGAATCAGAGCTCTCCTCAAAGTAGCTTCTTTCTCTACTTCCACAACTTCAAGAATGCTAGGTTCAACCACCTCAGCGGACTCATGTAGGCACTTTCGGAGATGCGAGACATGAAAGACATTATGCACTCCGGACAGCTTCTCGGGCAATTGCACTTTATAAGCCATCTTCCCAATTCTTTCTATGATAGGGAAGGGTCCAACAAATCTAGGTGCTAACTTACCGACAGCTCCAAATCGGACCACATTCCGCAAAGGAGAAACCTTTACGAAAACCATATCCCCAACATCAAACTCCAAATCGGATCTTTGCTTATCAGCATAGGATTTCTGTCGGTCCTGGGCCGCTTTCATCCGTCTTCTAATCAACTCGACCTTCTCGGATGTATCTCTAATCATGTCTGGTCCAAGTATAAGCTTATCTGTAGTCTCCCACCAACATGTAGGTGACTTGCACGGCCTCCCATATAAAGCTTCAAATGGTGCCATCCCTATGCTTGCCTGATAACTGTTATTATATGCAAACTCAACAAGAGGAAGGTGGTCTTCCCAAGTACCACCAAAGTCCAGAATACAAAGCCTCAATAGATCCTCGAGTACTCTATTCACCCTTTCTGTCTGACCGTCCGTTTGTGGGTGATAGGCCGTACTCAGGTTCAACCTCGTGCCCATAGCTTCCTGCAAACTGTTCCAGAACTGACTAGTAAAGATGGGGTCTCGGTCACTGACTATGCTGGAAGGGACTCCATGTAGTCGTACTATCTCACGAAGATATACTGATGCTAGTCCAGATGCGGTCCTTTTGCTCTTCGCCGGAATGAAATGAGCACTCTTCGTAAGCCTATCTACAATGACCCATATGCTCGTATTCCCTTTCCTTGACCTCGGAAGCCCATCAATAAAGTCCATAGAAATACTCTCCCACTTCCATAGCGGGACCTCTAGAGGATGCAATAGCCCACCGGGCTTCTTCGACTCGGCTTTTACTCTCTGACAAACAACACATCTAGAGACAAACTCCGCCACATCCTTCTTCATTCCCGGCCAGAAGAAAATACGCTTCATATCTTTATACATCTTATCACCGCCTGGATGTATAGTCAACTTGGAGCGATGTGCTTCCTCAAGAACTTTCCTCACCAAGTCTCCCACCATCGGAACACAAAGCCTTCCGTCTCTCCTCAGCCAACCCTTATCATCTATAGAATATCGAGCAAGGTGACTAGATGTCTCCCCTCGAATCAGCTTATCCATAATCTCAATTATCTGAGGGTCTTCCTTCTGCGAAGCCCCAACTTGATCTAGAAGGGTAGGCCTGAGCTCAAGAGATGCTAAAGAACCGGTCATCGACTCCATCGCCAAAGAGAAATCAAAGGTTGCCAAGAACTCTAAATTCTTCATCTCAACAAATAGAGGACTTAGTGTCAACCTTTTTCTACTTAACGCATCCGGTACAACATTCCCCTTGCCAGGGGTATAGGCTATATCAAAATCATAGGACGCCAAGAATTCCATCCACCTTTGCTGCCTCAAGTTCAGATCCTTCTGCGAAAAGAGATACTTCAAAGACTTATGATCAGTATACAGCTCAAACCTCTCTCCCAGAAGATAATGACGCCAAGCCTTGAGTGCATATACTATCGCTGCCAGCTCTAGATCATGAGTGGGATATTTCTTCTCATGCACCTTAAGTTGCCTACCACCAAAAAATATAACTCTGCCTTCTTGCATCAGAACGACGCCCAATCCCGTGCCACAAGCATCAGTGTACACGGTAAACATCTTACCACCATCGGGTAAAGCTAGAACTGGTGCTGAGGTAAGGGCTCTCTTGAGTCTCTGAAAAGCAAGCTCACAGTCCATATCCCAAGCAAAAACTAAGTTCTTCTTCGTCAACTTAGTAAGAGGAGCGGATATCTTCGCGAAGTCCTTGATGAACTTCCGGTAAAAACCCGCAAGACCTAGAAAACTTCTCACCTTGGTTGCATTCCTTGGAGTCTTCCAATCCTGAACTGCAACCACCTTAGCGGGATCCACCGCTAAGCCTTGCTTGGATACGATATGCCCAAGGAATCTAACTTCTCTTCTCCAAAAGTGACACTTGGAGAACTTGGCCTTTAACTGATGCGCTCTAAGCATATCCATCACCTCTACAAGATGCCTCGCGTGCTCTTCTTCATCCTTGGAGAAGATCAGAATATCATCCACAAAGACCACGACAAACTTGTTCAAGAACTCCCGAAACACCCTACTCATCAAGTCCACGAAATACGCGGGTGCATTCGTCAAACCGAACGGCATAACAAGCCATTCAAAGAATCCATCTGGAGTTCTGAATGCAGTCTTGTCTATACTATCTTCAGCCACTCTGAGTTGATGAAATCCAGGAGCAAGATCAAGCTGAGAGAAAACAGAAGCACCAACAAGCTGGTCAAAGAGATCGTCGATCCTCGGTAACGGGTGTCTGTTCTTCTTAGTCAGC
Organism: Allium sativum; assembly: GCA_030737875.1. NCBI lineage: Eukaryota > Viridiplantae > Streptophyta > Magnoliopsida > Asparagales > Amaryllidaceae > Allium > Allium sativum. The sequence continues at coordinate 531,202,970 of CM060923.1, read as the reverse complement.
TTATTCAATTCTCTATAGTCCACACAGAGTCGAAGAGAACCATCTGCCTTAGTAGCAAACACCACAGGCGCTCCCCATTCGGATATACTTCGTCTGGTGAAGTTCTTCTCAAGTAACTCCTTTACTTGCTTGCTGAGCTCCCGTCTCTCACGCGGAGCCATGTGCCGAACGGGCAAAAAAACAGGCTTAGCATTATCCACCAGATAAATGCGAAAATCAATCTCTCGTTTAGGGGGTAACCCCTTAACTTCTTCAAAAACATCTGGATAATCTCGGACCACCCTTACAGACTGAAGGGCTTCCTCTGACGAGTCGAGAGATTCAAGATAGCACAACATGACGGGATCCTTCGGATTGCATGAAATCTCTAAGGTGTTGCCAAGGCGAGTCACAAGCCTCACAACCCTATGCTCACAATCAAGAATGGCTCCATATCTGGACAGCCAATCCATGCCCAATATCAATCCGTATCCCCTGAAACCAAGAACATATGCACTACACAAAAACTCTACACTGAGTATAGAGATCCTCAGATCCTCACATATCATAGATAGATGAGCAGAACCCCCAATGGGATTCGAAACACAAACGGGATCATCCACTAAGCTAGTACTAAGGTGCAAGCTATCGACAAGATCAGATGAAATAAAGCAATGTGATGCACCAGAATCAAACAAGGTACGAACTGGAAGATCAGAAACATAAACAAGGTTCTCAACAGAAACACTACCTCGATCGGGAACTGAAGCGGTATTGAGAGCATGAACTTGCCCTCCTGAAGGTCCAGCCTGTCCTTTCTTCTTCGGGCACTCCTTGCTGAAGTGTCCAGCCTCACCACAGGAAAAACATCCACCACTAAGCTTCCTTTTCTTCTTCCTACAATCCTTAGCAAAGTGTCCAGGCACGCCACAGTAATTGCACTTTCCCTTGCCTTTGTTGTTGTTCCCCTTCTTGTTCTTGCCCTGATTCCCCTGACTGCTTTGACCACCTTGATTGCCTTTACCTTGAGAATCAGTCTTCTTTGCTTGAGTATCACTCGACTTGACCTCTTTCTTTCCATCTCCCTGAAGTAGAGCCATATTGACCAAATTCTCAAAAGTAGCTCCATGCGGAATATGTGACATTGCCAAGCCCTGCAGCGGCTCATTCAATCCTCTAGCAAATCGAAGAGCCTTCTTCTCAGGAGTGTTTACCATATCCAAACCAAAACGGGCCAGCTGATTAAACTTGTTCACATACTCCTTGACAGACATATCACCTTGCTTTAATGCAATGAACTTCTCCATCTGTAAATTCGCCTCAGCAGAAGATAGAAACTTGGCCACAAATCTAGCCCTCAAATCGGCCCAAGTCTCAGCGGGCTTCGTCCCATTGGTGACCTCCCACCAATAGGCCGCTTCATCCTTCAAAAGCCACACTGTCAATAAGATCTTCCTCTCGTCATCAATCCCAAAGATAGCAAACAGGTCCTCAGTGTCTTTCAGCCAATTCCTAGCTTCAACAAAAGATTCCGTGCCTAGGAAATTCTTGCCTCCCATCGCCTTGAAGTCTTTGCAAACCTTCGTGAACTCAACCTGAGGATGCTGAGGGGGAGGAGGAGGAAGAGGAGCCTCAGCAACGGGAGGGGGAGGAACATTAGCAACGGGAGGAGGAATATTAACCACTGGAGGAGGAGGAGCAGGGACCACCGGAGGAGGGACATTAGGGGGAGGATTCTCAACTACAGGAGGAGGAGTGGGAGTAGGGTTTGCGGGGCCGGCTGCCGCCCTAGCTTCTAGAAGTCTCCTATACCAGAGTGGTACATTTACTCCATCCGGGATGGCAAGATCCTCAGCCATACTGAAACGAAGGATAAGATAAGATTAGGTCAAGGGAACGAAGGATAACGCTAATGGCTTTTTGGGGAATAGCCTTTTTAAAATACTAGACTTTTCTTTGGAAAATACTTTATACTTGTTTTGAAAATAGTTTTTCAAAAGCCTTTTTAAAAACTTTTTGTTCTTTCTCGTAAACCATATGCTCTGATACCAAATTTGTAACACCCCACCTCCGCTAGGGTCACTCTTTTGGGGGCACTAGCTTCTGGGGGGCGTTAGAACTGGGTAAGCATGCATAATGATATATCAAGGCAGAACAAGAACATAAATGTACATATGTAAAACAGAGTAAGTGAGAATAAAACAGCGGAATATCTCAAACCATCTCAAAACAAGTCTAGTACATCATAAAGTCAACTGCCAAAATAAACATGTCTAGTACATCATAAACAGAAATACTAAAATACACAGTGCTATCCCCAAAATAAAGATGATAAACCATAGCGAGCTCAATGTCCAGACATACATGAGCTATCCAGCGAACAAGCAAGCGATCCAAGCTAAGCACCACTGTTCCCTCCCTGAGAACCTGGGGGGGGGGGGGGAACGGAAGAAAAGAAGCGAAAGAAAACAGGTCAGTCAAAAAGACTGGTAAGCCCTACTACGATCAGTCTATAAACTAATAAAGTTAACACCATGATGGAAACTGAGATGAACATACTGGCAATAGATAAAGGTGTCATCACATAGAGAAGATTAAGCTTTGCACCACAGTGTACTAGCAAACTAACATAACATGTATTGATCCCTCAGCCCAAACTTTGGCCCAATAGCATGAGGTGACCTTAATACAAGGTCCAGCCCAACGGTCTAGTCGATCGGCTCCCTATAAACCTAACACGTCAAGTGTTGGTGTCCATACGGCCCACATATGGTTGTAGTCAGACTGTGCTGGGTCCACCTTCGGGTGTATCGAGCCCTCGGGTGTCAACCCCAGACACTTAAGCAATAATGCACAGTCTAAACCTACTGGTACCCGTGCCTCGAGTTTGTCCAACACCGGACTATGTGCACGTCCGTAGCCCGCCTGGACCCGCACCGCTGTACCACTCAGCCGTCGCTTTGGTCGCTTATATCAGTCCAGTAATCGTGCCCCGCCCTAGCCTAGCCTCTAGGGTTGTGAATGATACCAAACTGGGATTACTGCTGGAACAGACCACGTTGCTAGGGTTTTCTAAGAGGGTTAAGTGTGGTTTAACCCCTCACTAATCATGGATTAAATTAGTTAAGTGTAACCAACAGTTCACCACTTAACCCCATTTAATCCCTCGTATCCAAAAAATTGGTAAAGTATTAGTGGGCCATGACTTAACCCTAATTATGAGGCATTAATTTAATTGTACCTTAACCTCTCACATTAGACTTTGTTGCGGTTACTAGTTAAGCCGGGCGGGTCCGGGTAGCTTTACACCACAACTTGGTCTAACCTCGGGTCCCAGGTACACATGACCAACTTCTCACATTGGGTCCTATTGTTTGTAGCAACTAGTTAAGCCGGTCGGTTCCGGGTAGGTTTACGCTACAAACTCAACCCAACCTCGAGTTGGCCACACTTATGTTTTCTAAGTGTCATGTCCACTTTATTTTCAAAACATAATCACAAGTTTAACAAATACTTGGGTAGACCTAACTTAATAGGTAAATTCCCAAGGGGTAGACCTAACTTAATAGGTAAATTCCCAATCTTATATTTTCATGTATTTTAAGTTTTACCCAAAAAAAACCCCCAACGTCATTCTATCGCTTACATATTCGTCATAACGCATAAAGGATAGAAAGAGGGAACTTGGCACAACATACATGATAAATCTTACATATTATAATAAACATTCATAACATGTTGGACTTGCATAACTTAGCATAGTGAACTTGCATAAACATGCATAACTTGTTAAACTTGCAAATCATGGCATAGTGAACTTGCATAAACATGCATAACTTGTTAAACTTGCAAATCATGGCATAGTGAACTTGCATAACTTATCAAACATGTGTAACATGGCATAGTGAACTCGCATAAGCATGCATAACTTATTAATCATGCACAACATAGCATAGTGAACTCGCATAAGCATGCATAACTTATTAAACATGCACAACATAGCATAGTGAACTCGCATAAGCATGCATAACTTATTAAACATGTACAACATAGCATAGTGAACTCGCATAAGCATGCATAACTCATTAAACATGCATAAATCCCAACTTTCATCACATATTAACTTTAGAGTTTCTAAAATGAAGGTAAGAGGGCTTACAAATATTATGAAGACACAAATCTACTAATAAAGATTGAGAAGCCCTTTTATGCAAGCATATAAAAACCCAAAACAAAGCTCCAATTAACAAAAATCCCAAAAACTCTAGCTTAGCAAATAAAGCTTGCAACTTGATGATGTATGCAAGCTAATGATCATTCATACAACTTAGAAATGCTTGTATGAACATCAAAATCTTCATAGAAATGATTTTTGAAGAGGGTGGAGGCTAGGGTTTTTAGGTGGAGGCCATTTGAGAATTCAATTTGACATAGTTTGGTTGCTAGAATGAATAATGAGGTTTTAGGGTAGGATTAGGGGCTTATTTATAGAAGATTAGAGTGTTTTTAGCCCTAGGATTAACCCTAGGTTAGTTTAGGTCCGTCAGATTTAGGAATTCTCTAGAACCAAGCCACACAACCAAGCCCAAATCAAAATGGTGCGCCAGGCAAAACTGCCCGGCCACCCCGTGTCGACAGGGCTGTCGACAGGGCAGTCGACACCCTAAGACCCCTGTCGACATGCCTGTCGACATGGAGGTCTTGGCGGGAGTTTTCCCGCCTGACGCCAGTTAGCCCTAATCCTTGTTTTTGAACTTAAAATTTAAATCTGTTTTTACTATGGAAATTTCTGAAAACTTCAATGGGCCTTAACTGGGTCATACGGACTCCGATTTTCGAAAACTCGGACTCTATTTCGCGTATTTTTCCGAGACGAACGCAATGGCATAGCCCGTTTCCCTTGATTCAGATTTTTGAATTAAATTCTGCCTTGATTTATGTTATAACAGGTTATTGAAAATACGGGTTGTTACAAAAAGAGAGTCAGCAACTTAAGACCTTCTCAAGGCGTAGTAAATCCGCCTATTTTCACACAATAGACTTATATATATAGTTATATATATACACACACATTAGACCTCTCACATTAAATCGTACAATTGTAGATGCTGGATATGGCAGTCGGTTCCGGGCAGACTTCTACTACAAGTTGGTTTAACCTTGTGTCTAGTGTATTAAGTTTTTTAATGGCCTATAGCACCTAGACATCTCACATTAGTTGGAGCCATTTGTTGTTGCTGGATTTGCCGGTCGGTTCCGGGAAGACTTCTACCACAAATGGCAACTAAGCTTGTGTTTATGTGTCACTATATATATATATATAATTATAATATGCCATTCTATATACGCACACACAAGAAATCAGTTATATATTTATTTTGGAGACAATTCAAATTCGAATCTAATCTAGTTGCGTTTATTATGCTAATACAGCGTTAACTACATTGATTGCGTTTATATAAGTACAATAATAATGTAACACCCCACGTCCATTAATGTCACTCACAAAGGGAATGCATTAACTTCCATGGAGGTTATAAGTGAATATAGAACAGAAAAATTACAATAAGACAGATAATAAGTAGTACTTGAAAACTAAAACTTCATTTTATTTCAGCGGAAACATGTTTATTACATCACAAAACCATTAGTCAGAGTCAAGTATATTATCCATCTTCATAAAACAAAATACATAATCCCATTACACAAATAGCCATTAAAGAAGATAACAAGCTGGATTTTACTTCAAGGGTCCAAGCTTTCCAAAGAGATGAAGCAATCCAATCAAGCTCCACTAGAGCTGGGCCTAACGTGAGGACCTGGAGGGGGAAAAGGATAGAAATGGAGGGGGTCAGACATAAAGTCTGGTGAGTATGATAATTCTAACAATACTATTATCAAAATAACTAGACTAAGGCATAAGCTGGAGGACAAATACATGTCTATGAACTATTAAGAAGATAAAGATAGCGTTTAAGATAACGTTAAAGATAACGGTAAAGGCACACCTAATTACTAACGAATGATCACTACACTACACCGCACCAGTCACCCTATTGTTTGATCCCACTTGCTTCACACATAAACTTTATAAATAGCCTTACGTACCCCTAGCTGACTACATAGCTGCTGTCTGCCCCTATCTCCACTAGGTGTACCCCACTACCCACTTTCGATCGGCTCCCTACTCGTAGATACCCGTGCTGGCCCCACAGTGGGGTGTATCACTCCCCTAAAGTGGCAACCCGATACAACTTGAGAATGCACGGCTTTTACCTACACAATGCAACAACGTCTTATCTACCAGTCCGGGTCCACACACGCATATGAAACCTGTTGGACTTGTGTTGCCACCGCTCCCCGTTTTGGCCTCTTACAGTCAAACCCAACATGCGTGTCCCGTCCTCGACTTGGGTCGAGCCCACAAAGACACGTTTGGGATACTGGTCGAAATGGGCCCCCACAAGCTACCCACCTAAGCTTGTCACTAGTATATCCCACTTAACTCTTTTAGTCATGTTCATTTACATGTGTGTTTGGTTAAGTCTTACTAATCGTATTTCACATGCCACTAAAGGCACCCCCTAGATTCCTCATGCCACCCAAGGCACCTACTTAACCCCCAAGTCCCACCTTACATGTTTATCTGGTTAAGTATTTCTTAATTCATTCAGGCCATAACCTCATAAAGACCTCTCACATTAGACCGGCATTTATGGCAGCTGGATTTGCCGGGCGGGTCCGGGCAGTCTTACACCATAAAAGAGTCTAACCTCGTGTCTTTACAACTGTTATGCTTTAGTTTAGGCCTAGGACCTCTCACATTGGGCTGACATTTGTGACCACTGAATTTGCCGGGCAGGTTCGGGCAGGTTTACGTCACAAACGAGTCCAACCTCGTGTCCTAAGCATTGATTAACACTTAAAATCTTTTACCCCAGTTTTAATAATTCCCTATTCAAATTATTAATTAAGTCAACTTTTAATGATGTCCATAATTGACTCAATTATGGCCATCCACTTATGGCATGCAAAATCATATCAATTGCACCCCAATTTTTAATATTAAATCCTTAATATTACCCCTACCCCACGTTTATACGTTCGCTTATTCAACGCATAATATAGGCTAGACTTGTATAGTCTAACACCTAGCACAAAGATAAATTATCACAACATATAGACAATTAAAATAAATCTAATCATAATAGGGGTTGAACTTGCATAAACTACACATGTTAAGGATCAAAGGGTGTCAACTTGTTAAATGTCTCAATTTACATGATATGATCATAGCCCAAATCTATACATAAACTTGCATATGGGATTTTTAGGCAACATAATGATGGTGTGAACTAGCATAGGATATCACATATGTCATAGCATAATTCTAGATGTCATAATAGATGTCTTGGCATATGTTCATAACTTTTCTAATCAATCTAACTTGCATATGTGACTTGTCATATAGATCAACATAACCCAAACATGATGATTTAATTAATATGAACTGACTAGCATAGATGGTAACATCATGGCCTTTTTAACATGTATGATTCATCACAACTTAGCATAGAAAATTTCAACATACATAACATCATCATAGCATGATTTACAACATATAAGATATCATCATCACATAACATTGGATTTACAATATACATGATAGCAAAAAGGGGTTTACAACAACATATATGATAATTCAGATCATCTACTCATAATCCATTCATAACTCAACCTAATTAAAATGATAATAATCTTGTTAAGATCATCATACTCACAATTTAGAGAAGAAAAGAGAGAGTTTTGCTTTGCTTTAGGGTTGAGAGAATTAGAGTTGAATTTGCTTTTCTTCTTTCTTAGTTGGCGGCGGCTCCATTGATTTCCTTGGCGACGGTAGCCATTCTATTTTAATTAGGTTTAGGGTTAGCATTAGGATGTATTTATAGGTGTAGGAAGTTATTTAGGACCATTAGATTAACCCTGAACCATGAGAACCAATCAAATGCATAATCTGCATTTGAGCGAATCGGCCCACGGTTGACAGCCAAACACCCTGGATTAACCTCTAGTCGACCCAGCAGGGCTCGGGTCGACCTCAAAAATGGGCCGGTTCGGTAATTCCCCCTCCCAATTCGCTGTTTTGAACTTTTTTGCATATATTTTTTTTTTAATTTATATATATATATATCAATATATATATTTCTCTGCGCAACCCATTTCACTTAATTCTTTTCTAAAAATTAAGTATACTTTAATTTGTGAATTTTAATGTTATAAAATTACGGGGGTTACATTCTCCCCTTCTTAAAGGATTTCGTCCCCGAAATCTCCAAGTCAAGAAGAATGTATATCCTACCATCTAATCATCCATCTACTCAACCATCAAACACCAGCATCCATTGTCCTTAAAAGACTTCTAATGCTTTAATGTTTATATGCACAGTGTGTGTATATGTCCATATCTAATGCAAAATTAGGCGGTCTACTAATTCAGTCGACCTCCTTAGTGCAATTCATGATAGTGTCATGCGTCCAATATGTATGCAAAAGATTCCTAATGATATATATTAATTCTATATGCGTGCACAACCATCCACCCGAATGCATCAACTATATGATAATACAACCATTATACATCCATTTTACTAAATACATCCATATATATGCAATATGCAATATGAACTGACTGAGCCGATCTGGTGCCTAATAGTGTGTGTATATGCATCCACGAGCAACCACTAGCTAACATTTGCATCCACTTTGCATCCACCATACATAACATGTCTCAAACACATGTTTCAACCATAGGATTATCCTAACTAAAGGTCAAAGATACTAGCGAGAGGATATACTAAAGATAAGATAAGTACAAGCGAAGCGATAAAGGAGAAATTTAAAAGACATACCCTCAAAAAGAAAAGGGTATCGTGAACGCATCTTCTCTTCTGTCTCCCAAGTAGCGTTGCTCTCATCATCTCCCCATTGCACTTTGACTAGTCTGACCTCTCGATTGCTCAACCTCTTGATCTCCGACCCAAGAATGCGCATAGGAGCTTGTCGAATTGTGGCATCACGCTCTATCTCCACCTCTCTAAGAAAGCTCGGCTCTACCACTTCCGCGGTCTCGTGCAAGCACTTCCTCAAATGTGACACATGGAATACATCATGTACACCACTAAGTCTCTCGGGCAACTCCACTCTATACGCCATCCGTCCAATCCTCTCCATAATAGGAAACGACCCTACAAACCTTGGTGCTAATTTCCCAACGGACCCAAAGCGAACAACGTTTCATAATGGAGACACTTTGACAAAGACCATGTCCCCAACTTCAAACTCGAGATCTGTCCTCCTCTTATCCGCATAAGATTTCTGCCTATCCTGTGCTGCTTTCATCCTCCTTCGAATCAAGTCGATCTTCTCCGAAGTCTCCCTAATCATATCGGGCCCAAGTAAGATCTTATCCGTAGATTCCCACCAACATGTAGGTGAACGACAAGGTCGTCCATAAAGAACTTCGAATGGTGCCATACCAATGCTGGACTGAAAGCTGTTATTATATGCGAACTCCACCAATGGAAGATGCTCTTCCCACGTACCCCCAAAGTCTAGGATACATAGCCTCAACAGATCCTCTAGAATGCGATTCACCCTCTCGGTCTGGTCGTCCTTCTGAGGATGATATGCGGTGCCCAAACATAACTGAGTCCCTACCGCCTCTTGTAAGCTTCTCCAAAATTCGCTAGTGAAAATAGGATCGCGGTCGCTCACTATGCTAGAAGGAACACCGTGCAAACGAACTATCTCTCGAACGTATACAGAAGCTAACCATGGAGCAGTCCTCTTACTCTTCACGGGAATAAAATGGGCGCTCTTAGTAAGTCTATCTACTATAACCCAAATTCCCGTATTACCCTTCCTCGATCGCGGTAATCCATCCACAAAATCCATCGAGACACTCTCCCACTTCCATAGTGGAACCTCTAATGGGTGAAGCAACCCACCGGGTTTCTTTTGCTATGCTTTTACTTGTTGGCACACCAAGCATCTAGCGACATACTCGGCCACGTCTTTCTTCATGCCGGCCCAAAAGTAAACTCTCTTCATGTCTTTGTACATCTTGTCCCCGCCGGGATGAATGGTCATCTTCGAATGATGTGTTTCGTCAAGAATAGTTTTCCTTAGGTCATCGTCTTTTGGTACACAAAGTCTACCGTCCCTACGTAACCAACCCTTATCATCTAGGGTATACCTACGGAGATAGCTTGATGACTCCCCTCCTTTGAACTTTTCTACTAACTCAACTAACTGTGGGTCGTCTCGCTGTGCCTCGCCAATTCGTCCCAAAAGCGTAGGTCTGAATTCCAAGGATGCTAGCAAACAGGGTACGAAGTCAACGGAAGGTCTAAAATCAAACATAGTGATGAACTCTAAACTTCGCCGCTCAACAAACAAAGGACTTAAGGATAATCTTTTTCTACTTAAGGCTTCGGCCACCACGTTACCCTTGCCAGGGGTATATGCTATCTCAAAGTCATAGGACGTTAAGAACTCCATCCACCTTTGCTGCCTTAAGTTCAAGTCCTTTTGAGAGAATAGGTATTTTAAAGATTTGTGGTCAGTGAATAGTTCGAATTTCTCGCCAAGAAGATAATGACGCCAGGACTTAAGCGCGAAAACAATAGCGGCCATCTCTAGGTCATGCGTGGGGGTAATTCTTCTCATGCGCTCTCAACTGCCTTCCACCATAGGCTATTACCCTGCCCTCTTGCATTAAGATTGCGCCTAGTCCTGTCTCACAAGCGTCAGTATAAACGATAAATAGCTTACCCCCGTCTGGCAATACTAAGACTGGGGCTGAAGTCAAAGCTCTCTTCAAACGTTGGAATGCATCATCACAATCTACGTCCCATGTGAAAACTAGGTTCTTCTTCGTCAAGCGTGTCAATGGAGCTGATATCTTTGCGAAGTCTTTGATAAACTTCCTATAGTAGCCAGCCAACCCTAAGAAACTTCTCACTTCGGTAGCATTTTTAGGAACCTTGCAATCTTGGATGGCCACCACCTTCGCGGGATCTACAGCTATCCCTTCTTTGGAAACCACGTGCCCCAAGAACCGTACTTCCTTCCTCCAGAAGTGACACTTAGAAAATTTAGCCTTAAGGCTATGCGCTCGTAGGGTCTCCAACACTTCCCTAAGATGTAGGGCATGCTCTTCTTCATCCTTAGAAAAGATCAAGATGTCATCTACAAAGACTACCACGAATTTGTTAAGGTACTCCCTAAACACCCTACTCATCAAATCAACAAAATATGCCGGGGCGTTTGTCAAACCGAAGGGCATCACTAGCCATTCATAGAAACCGTCCGGAGTCCTAAAGGCAGTCTTGTCTATGCTATCCTCAGCCACTCTCAACTGATGGAAACCAGTAGCTAAGTCCAACTGCGAAAACACTGAGGCGCCAACTAACTAATCGAAGAGATCGTCAATCCTCGGCAGTGGGTGTCTGCTCTTTTTAGTAAGCTTATTAAGTTCTCTATAGTTTACACAAAGTCTAAGGGACCCATCCGCCTTCGTGGAAAATACTACTGGAGCACCCCACTCTGATATACTTCGTCTTATGAACCCCTTCTCAAGCAACTCCTTCACTTGCTTATCGAGTTCCCTCCTTTCACGTGGAGCCATGTGGCGTACTGGCAAAGATACTGGTTTCGCATTATCCACAAGATATATTTGAAAATCTATCCCCCGCTTCGGAGGCAAGCCCTTCACCTCCTCAAACACATCCGAATACTCTCGAACCACTCTAACAGATCGTAGATTTTCCTCAGACGCGTCAAGCGATTCTAGATAACTTAGCATAACCGAATTTATGGGATTACAAAAGATTTCGAGAGTGTTGCCAAGGCGAGTCACGAGCCTAACTACTCTCCTTTCACAATCAAGAACGGCCCCATTTCTGGATAGCCAATCCATTCCTAAAATTAGCCCATAGCCCATGAAGCCCAACACATAAGCATCACATCTAAATTCAACGCTAAGTATGGAAATTTTCAAATCCAAACACATCATAGAAAAATAAGCTGAGCCCCCAATTGGATTCGAAACAACTAAGGGATCCTCTACTAAACTGGTGTTTAGGTGCAGTGATTCAACTAATGATGTAGAGATAAACGAATGTGATGCGCCCGAATCGAATAAGGTACGGACAGGATGATCAAACAGAAAAACTAAGCTTTCAACAGAAATGGTTCTACCTCGTTCTTGCAGCGGTGGGGCCGCGAGAGCCTGAACTTGTCCCCTAGCCTGCCCTGGTGCCATAAGAGCCTGCACCTGTCCTCCCAAGGTAGCTCCTACCCTCTGCCCCTTCTTTGGGAAGTCCTTCACTAAATGTCCCGCATCGCCACAATGAAAACAACCTGTCTTCTTTTTCTTTCGGCAATCCTTGCTGAGATGGCCTGTTGTCCCACAGTTAAAACACTTCTTATTTCCCTTGCCATTATTGTCTTTTCCACCCTTCTTGTTTTGTTGTTGTGGTTTCTTCTGATCCCCCTTCTTCTAGGGTGCCTTATCAGCTTTAGCGCTTTTCTCCTCATGCATGAGTGCCATTTCTACTAGCTTCTCAAAGGTGGCCCCCATAGGGATGTGGGTCATGGCCAACCCTTGCAACAGTTCATTCAAGCCATTCTCGAACCTTAGAGCCTTCTTCTCCGGTGTGTTTACTAAGTCCAAACCAAACCTTGCTAGCTGATTAAATTTGTTGACATATTCTTTCACTGACGAGCTTCCTTGCTTCAATGTCAAGAACCTTTCCATATATAGATTTTCTTCCGCCCTAGAGAGAAACTTCGCCTCGTACCTACGTCTGAAATCCGCCCAAGAGTCAACAGGACGCTCCCCATTAGTGACCTCCCACCAAAACGAGGTCTCTCCCTTCATCAACCAAGCTGCTAAACGAACTCTCTTTCCTTCTTCTACTCCAAAGATTTCTAGCAATTCTTCCACCTCCTTAAGCCAATCTCTAGCTTCCACAAACGTTTCTGACCCTTGAAATGGTTTTCCACCCATAGCCTTGAATTCCTTGCACGTCTTTGCAAAAGTATCTACGCGAGGAGGAGGAGGAGGAACGGGTGCAACTGGTGGTGGAGGAACATTGGCTGGACCTGCAGCGGCCCTAGCCTCTAATAACCTCCTATACCATCCTGGTATCGTTACACCGTCGGGTAGATTAAGATATTCAGCCATGCTGAAACGAAAAAGGAAAGATTCAAAATGGAGAATTCGAAAGATAAAGATATATGGCTATTTGGGGATTATGTTTTTTTTCTTAAAAACTTTTCCCTTTAAATTTCTCAATAAAACATGTTTTTGAAAGCACTTCTTCCAAAAATAACTATTTTTCTAAAGTATTTTTATCCATTCTGGTAACCTTAAGCTCTGATACCACGTGTAACACCCCACGTCCATTAATGTCACTCACAAAGGGAATGCATTAACTTCCATGGAGGTTATAAGTGAATATAGAACAGAAAAATTACAACAAGACAGATAATAAGTAGTACTTGAAAACTAAAACTTCATTTATTTCAGCGGAAACATGTTTATTACATCACAAAACCATTAATCAGAGTCAAGTATATTATCCATCTTCATAAAACAAAATACATAATCCCATTACACAAATAACCATTAAAGAAGATAACAAGCTGGACTTTACTTCAAGGGTCCAAGCTTTCCAAAGAGATGAAGCAATCCAATCAAGCTCCACTAGAGCTGGGCCTAACGTGAGGACCTGGAGGGGGAAAAGGATAGAAATGGAGGGGGTCAGACATAAAGTCTGGTGAGTATGATAATTCTAACAATACTATTATAAAAATAAATAGACTAAGGCATAAGCTGGAGGACAAATACATGTCTATGAACTATTAAGAAGATAAAGATAGCGTTTAAGATAACGTTAAAGATAACGGTAAAGGCACACCTAATTACTAACGAATGATTACTACACTGCACCGCACATTACTACACTGCACCGCACCAGTCACCCTATTGTTTGATCCCACTTGCTTCACACAGAAACTTTATAAATAGCCTTACGTACCCCTAGCTGACTACATAGCTGCCGTCTGCCCCTATCTCCACTAGGTGTACCCCACTACCCACTTTCGATCGGCTCCCTACTCGTAGATACCCGTGCTGGCCCCACAGTGGGGTGTATCACTCCACTAAAGTGGCAACCGGATACAACTTGAGAATGCACGACTTATACCTACACGATGCAACAACGTCTTATCTACCAGCCCGGGTCCACACAAGCATATGAAACCCGTTGGACTTGCGTTTCCACCGCTCCTTGTTTTGGCCTCTTACAGTCAAACCCAACATGCGTGTCCCGTCCTCGACTTGGGTCGAGCCCACAAAGATACGTTTGGGATACTGGTCGAAATGGGACCCCACAAGCTACCCACCTAAGCTTGTCACTAGTATATCCCACTTAACCCTCTTAGTCTTGTTCATTTACATGTGTGTTTGGTTAAGTCTTACTAATCGTATTTCACATGCCACTAAGGGCACCCCCTAGATTCCTCATGCCACCCAAGGCACCTACTTAACCCTTATGTCCCACCTTACATGTTTATCTGGTTAAGTATTTCTTAATTCATTCAGGCCATAACCTCAAAAAGACCTCTCACATTAGACTGGCATTTATGGAAGCTGGATTTGCCGGGCAGGTCCGGGCAGTCTTACACCATAAAAGAGTCTAACCTCGTGTCTTTACAACCGTTATGCTTTAGTTTAGGCCTAGGACCTCTCACATTGGGCTGACATTTGTGACCACTGGATTTGTCGGGCGGGTCCGGGCAGGTTTACGTCACAAACGAGTCCAACCTCGTGTTCTAAGCATTGATTAACACTTAAAATCTTTTACCCCAGTTTTAATAATTCCCTATTCAAATTATTAATTATGTCAACTTTTAATGATGTCCATAATTGACTCAATTAGGGCCATCCACTTATGGCATGCAAAATCATATCAATTGCACACCAACTTTTTAATATTAAATCCTTAATATTACCCCTACCCCACGTTTATACGTTCGCTTATTCAACGCATAATATAGGCTAGACTTGTATAGTTTAACACCTAGCAAAAAGATAAATTATCACAACATATAGACAAATAAAATAAATCTAATCATAATAGGGGTGAAACTTGCATAAACTACACATGTTAAGGATCAAAGGGTGTCAACTTGTTAAATGTCTCGATTTACATGATATGATCATAGCCCAAATCTATACATAAACTTGCATATGGGGTTTTTAGGCAACATAATGATGGTGTGAACTAGCATAGGATATCACATATGTCACAGCATAATTCTAGATGTCATAATAGATGTCTTGGCATATGTTCATAACTTTTCTAATCAATCTAACTTGCATATGTGACTTATCATATAGATCAACATAACCCAAACATGATGATTTAATTAATATGAAATAACTAGCATAGATGGTAACATCATGGCCTTTTTAACATGTATGATTCATCACAACTTAGCATAGAAACTTTCAACATACATAACCTATCTCTAGTCTGCTCGTTTAGGAGCACCCAGAATAATAAGAAGAGACATAAAACTCTGGGTCAGACAAAAGTCTAGTATGAGCGATAGTAGTAAAATAAAACAATAACAGGTATAACTAATCATAGATGAACCTGAACCTGCAACCAATGAGTTAACACAATAAGATGGACAGTACTCTAAGGTAACACTAACTTAAAGTGTAAAATGGAAGTGTGCGTTTCATGGTGAAAGAAAACATCAAACATAACAATCATCCTCACGTCTCTCACTCAGTGTGTAAAGCATACGATATCCACCGCTTTGATCACCAAATCTATTGGGGCCATGACGACAACTCCGTACAACTATTGCTATGACTTGTTTTCCCTTTGGTGTCATGACGGCAACTCCATACAACTATTACTATGAACCCACTGCATTGGTCCATAGTCAATGTTAGCCTACTTTGTGAACTAGGCAACACAAAGCCAAGAAACCAACCATTGAAGAGTATTTTAAGTTATAAGGCTTCGGTTCGGATTGAAGGAAAACACTACAGTTCAAATTGAGAGCTGCAGCTGCTCGGATCGGATTGAATCCCGTTCGGATCGGATAGAATTCCCTGATCGGATCGGTGATCTCTTACTGGATAAATTGATGAGGCATATCCAATCGGATCGGAAGGCGACTAAATCTCGAACGGATCGGAAGGCCATCTGCTTGCCACAACACTGGAGCGGAGTGGAATAGGTTAGAGAAGGAGAGGCGCCCAAACCAATCCGGGTCGGATCGGGTATCCCGATCCGAACCCCTTACCTGCATGTCTCCGACCCGCACCCATGATCTGTGTTAATCTCCTATAAAATAGCCTGGAGAACCGGACCGGTTATGACTGATTCCTATCCCTAACGTCCTCCCTTTTGATGTGTTGTCAACCTGATAGTTCATCCGAACCCGAAGAGAATGCGATGGATGACACGTGGCCCGACCCGGATCAAGTCTCAAGCAAATTAACACCTATAAATACCCCATCTGGAGACAAAGAGAAGGATCTTTTTTCAGCACTTAAAGAATTCAATCACCTCCAACATCCGAACTCCATTACTCCCGGAAAATCCAAATCATCTTTTATTTCTTGTTTTAGTCAATTGTGTGAACAAAAGTGAGTTGTGAGTGAATCTATCATTGTATTTGCAACTGAATTATTGAATATAGTAGAGAATAAGTGGACGTAGGCATTAGTTCGCCGAACCACTATAAATCTTGTGTGTTCATTTTTATTTCTGTTTCATTTTATCTTGTTTCAAATCAATTTGGGTGTTGGAACCACTTTTGGGTCTAACATTTTGGTGCTTTCACTGAGAAACCTCATCTAAATTCTTTATTTTTCGGGATCTCTTTCTACTTTTTGGACCGTTGAGTTCAAAGAAGTGAATCCTTAAGTTTCTCCGCTTTCTTACATTCGTTGAAGTAATTGTCAAAGACTCATGGCCAAAGGAAAAGGCAAGGAAGTTCAGTCTGTTCAAGGAAATGGAGCTGGCGAAGATCAGCAACATGCTGTTGTAACAAGGTCTCGGGGGCAGAGTTCAGCAGCAGGAAGAATCAATGCAGGAAATCTGAACCGACAGCAAGGGGAGAGCTCCGATCCGATCCGGGTAGGAGACTCTGAAGCAGTGCACTCCCCCAATCTGAACCGACCCGAGTTGCTCGCTGCACACCGATCCGACCAGGCACCCCAGCTCCGATCCGACCCGGCTTCCTACCTCCGATCCGACCCGATGCTTGGTGAAGCTGGAACATCTACTCGAGTCCCCACGAATGCTCCAATTCCAGCTGCCAGGGTTGGTGATCAGGTCAACCCATCTGCGCCCATCACTCAAGGAGATTTTTCGCGCTTGCTTGATATGCTTGAGAGCACGAGGGAAGCTATGAGAGTTCATGAGCGCACTAATCTCATGATGCAGGAAAATATGAGGCTCATGAGTCGGGAGATCAATGAGCTCCGTCGGCAGAGAACTCCATCACCGGTACGTCACACACCCGTAGATCAATCTTCATCTTCCGAGGAAGAGAGGCCCCGTGAACGAAGGCCACTCGAACGACCTCAGAACGTGGAGCAGCTAACGTTTGGATCTTTGGGATCTCGCGAGGATATCGCACGAGCGTTAGGAAACGATGACCCCACTCGGGGGCAAAGACTCCAGTCCCCTCTTCCCGAGATCGACCGGGAACACAGGGAACGGAATCGAGCAGAGGCAGCTCGAAGAAGAAGGGCATCTCCTGAGCATGAGCCCAGAAGGAACTCGGACACTAGGGCCAGGGAACCTGAGCAGCCCCTAACTAGTGCCGATGTACAGGCAATGGTTCACCGAATTATGTCCGAGAGCCGGAATTATACAAATGAAGACTATGGCATTGAGCGAAGCCATACTCCGTTCACTGACGATATCCTAGACTTCCAGTTTCCCCGATGCTTTAACTTGCCACAGATGGACAAATATAACGGAAGGACTGATCCGGGACAGCATTTGATGCGGTATTCGTGGCTCATGAACGCCGCTGCTGCCCCTGACGAAGTGAAGTGCAAAGCATTCCCAATCTTTCTAGAAGATGTGGCATTATTCTGGTTTACCCGACTTCCTCCTCGTTCAATTTCTAATTACAAAGAACTAAGCGAGCGTTTCATGAACCAGTTCCGACTACATGCCCGAAAGTCCAAGAGTGTTATTGAATTGTCGAGGATCAAACAGGCACCAGGAGAGTCTTTAAGGGCATATTTAGATCGTTTTAACCAAGCTGTAACTGAGGTCAGTGACCCGCATGAGCCCACTATTCTGATGGCATTGAAGGAAGGAGTCGATCCTGAATCTGAGTTTGGAGACTACCTTTCTGGGAAGACACCCCCCACAAGGGCGATATTCTACGAAAAAGCCGATATTTATTTAAGACGAGAGGAGGCCAGGGCAAACCGGAAGAGAAAGTCTGAGACAGCTTCAAAGGAGAATGTGCAGAGTAATATTGCCGTGAAGCAGTCTGGGGAAAGTTCTGGCAAGGTTGAAGTAAATGTAGGAAACAAGGGTGGAAACAGCAATACTGGAAACGGGGGAAACAACAACAACCGTAATTCGAACGGTAATAGGAGAAACAGAAATAGGGGAAGCGACCCTAACAAAAGGCCCCGATTCCAGAACTACGAGAACTATACGCCATTGAATGACACCCTGGAAAATATTTACCTGGATACGTACAATGTGTTGCAGTACAAAAGACCGCCACCTCGTGATTCGACCGAGAAAGAAATGGCGACAGGGAAATTTTGCTTGTTTCACGGAACACATGGACATTCGACCAATGAGTGTCGGCATTTGAGGGATGTAATTGAAAAGCTGCTGCGTGAAGGAAAGTTGGATGAGTACAAGGTTGCCCCGAGGGACAGGGGGCAAGGAGAGCAGGCTCCAAAACAGATCCTACCTGCTCCTAAGCCTACCGCGCAGCAGAAAGGTAAAGGGATCGTCATCAACTCCATAGTAGGCGGACCTCACCCGGCAATCCGAAGTTTTAGGTCAATGGACCAATATGTGAATGCTGCCAAGCATCTAGATGTGAATGAAGGTGACGATTTGGAAGATGTCACCCCTATAAAACAACAAAAAACCATGTTCGATGACGTGGTATTTCGCAGCCGAGACAACACGGGGATACAATCTCCCACCAATGATCCGTTGGGTATTACTACCACTATTGGGCCGGCCTTGGTCCATAAGGTATTAGTAGACAACGGAAGTTCCGTTAATATTTTGTTCAAGAAGTCATTTGATCAGATGAAGCTTGAGCCCGAAGATCTGAAACCTTGTGAAGGATGGATTAGAGGCTTCAACGGAGCGACGACAGCTCCCATGGGATATATAGAGTTGCCCGTGACCCTAGGGCAAGGAGAACGTAGAAGAGTGCGAATGCTTCAGTTCGTAGTATTGGACGTAGATTCGCCATATAACGCATTTTTAGGGAGACCTGCCCTCGCTGAATTTAGAGTTTGTATCGCCCCTTGGTGCTTGTTACTAAAGTTCCCAACCGAAGCCGGGACTGGAGTAATAAGAGGGGATCAGGTTTCTGGACGGGCCTGCTATGTGGCCGAACTGAAGATGTTGATGAAAGGAGTTAATGCTGAGAGTAAGGATGCCTCATCTCCCTCAAAGGGGGACTCGGCATAGCAATTAGAGAGATTGAACCCAAGGGAGTTGCCCAAAGGAACGCCTGAAGACCTGGATCCTAGAAAAGACGAGGAACCAGAGGCTAGGAATGCAACTCCTAATGAAGCGACAGTGGAAATTTCTGTTGATAAAGCTGATCCGACGAAAGTTTTGAAGATTGGTTCCCAATTGGATCCACGTCGTGCTGAAGAGCTGACGGACTTCTTGAAGGCAAACCTAGATGTGTTCGCCTGGACCCATGCTGACATGTGTGGGATATCGCCTTCCATTATCAGTCACAAATTGAATGTAAATCCGAAGCATCCGCCTGTGAAGCAAAAGAGACGCATGCTGGGCCCAGAGAGGTCGGCTGCTCTCAAAGAGGAAGTAAAGAAATTGAAGCAAAATGGATTTATTCGAGATTCGACTTATCCCGACTGGATATCGAATCCTGTCTTGGTAAAAAAGCCAAACGGAAAGTGGCGAACTTGTATTGACTTTTCAGATTTAAATAAGGCTTGCCCAAAAGATAGTTTCCCACTTCCCAGGATTGACCAGCTTGTAGACTCGACAGCAGGTCATGAACTTCTCTCTTTCATGGATGCATACTCTGGATATAATCAAATTCCTATGCATGTACCAGACCAAGAGCATACAAGTTTCATTACGAATTTGGGGTTATATTGTTATGTTGTAATGCCGTTCGGATTAAAAAACGCTGGAGCTACTTATCAGCGGTTGGTAAATAGAATGTTTTATGATCAAATAGGAAAAACTATGGAAGTTTATGTGGATGATATGCTTGTTAAATCAAAGCAGTCTTCCAGTCATACGCAAGACTTAGCGGAAATGTTTGGTATCTTGCGAAAATACCGTATGAAATTGAATCCTTTAAAATGTTCATTTGGAGTGGCGTCGGGAAAGTTCCTTGGCTTCATTGTGAGTTCCCGAGGAATTGAGATCAACCCTAGCCAGATAGCGGCGATTAGAAATATCGAAGAACCAAGGAGAATTAAAGACGTCCAAAGTCTGGCAGGGAAGGTAGCGGCGCTGAGTAGATTCATCTCCAAAGCCACCGATAAATGTGTTCCATTTTTTGATTTGATAAAAAGGGGAAAGAAGAACTTCCAGTGGACTCCCGATTGTGTCGAGGCCTTTCGAAATCTGTTAGAGCTGTTAGAGAAACCGCCAATCTTATCAAAGCCCGTAGATCACGAAGAACTATTTGTTTATCTAGCAGTCTCGGCCCACGCTGTCAGCACAGCCCTGGTTCGAGAAGAAGACAAAGTACAAAGGCCAGTATACTATGTGAGTAAGAAATTAGCAGCGGCAGAGCGCAACTACCCAAAGATCGAGAAGCTTGCTTACAGCCTCCTGATTGCATCCCGAAAACTTCGTCACTACTTCCAAGCCCATCCAATAACCATATACACCGATCAGCCGTTAAGACAGGTGTTGCAGAGACTCGAAGCGTCGGGAAGGTTGATTAAATGGAACATAGAACTAAGCCAGTTTGATTTGAATTTTCAACCACGAAAGTCAATCAGGGGGCAAGCTCTAGCAGACTTTATTGCGGAGTTCACCATTCCAGAGGAAGAAATAATCAATGACCGAGTGGTCAAATCCGAGGATAAGCTAGAGATGAATCCGTGGAAATTATATACAGATGGAGCTAAAAATGACCGAAGATCCGGAGCTGGAATTGTCTTAGTCACTCCGGAGGGACGGTCGTTATATTACGCCCTGCGATTAGAATTTTCGGCAACAAACAATGACTCTGAGTATGAGGCCCTGATTGCCGGGCTGAAACTCGCTAAAGACCTCGGAGTAAAAATGATGGACATATTTTGTGACTCTAAGATTGTTGTTTGTCAAGTGCGAGAGGAATTCGCGGCTCGAGGACCTCGACTTGTCGCTTACCTCAAGAAAGTGAAAGAGCTATTAAATAGCTTAGAGCGGTACAACATAACACATATTCCCAGAGTAGAAAACCAGAAAGCGGATAGACTAGCAAAATTGGCTAGTTCCGACAATCCAGAAGAGACTGAGGTAATTCCAATTGAAACGTTGGAATCGCCAAGCTTTGAGTCAATGGAAATTGAATTCGTTCTTGAAGCGGAACCAGAGAAGGAGTCATGGATGACTCCAATCAAGAGTTTTCTTAAGAATGGGACACTCCCATCGAAGAAAAGTGAGAAAAGAGCTGTAGTTCGCAAAGCTGCCAGATATGTTATGCAAGATGATACTCTCTATAGACAAGGATTTTCTATGCCCCTGTTACGATGTATCGCACACGACGACATCAAGCGTGTACTGAGAGAAGTGCACGAAGGTGAGTGTGGAGATCATACAGGAGGTCAGACTTTAGCAAAGAAAATATTGCGGTACGGATACTTCTGGCCTACGATCAACAAGGATGCAGCTGATTATTCACGACGCTGCGATAAGTGCCAGAGATTCGCCAAAATCCCCAGGGCACCGTCAACCCAGCTTAAATCGATGTTGAGTCCTTGGCCATTTGCCACATGGGGAATCGATATCATTGGAGTTTTACTGATTGCTAAAGGGGGAGCTAAGTATGCCATAGTAGCCGTGGATTATTTCACAAAGTGGGTGGAAGCTGAGCCCTTGACTAAAATCACCACAAGAAAGGTGATAAGTTTTGTGGTCAGAAATATTATATGCCGATTCGGGATCCCAAGGACGATTATTACTGACAACGGGACCCAATTTGATAGCACTGAATTCAGAAACTTTTGCCAGAAATATAAGATAGACAAACGATATACTGCAGTTGCCTATCCACAATCGAATGGGCAAGTAGAGGCAATAAACAAGGTAATAAAATCCATCCTCAAGAAGCGATTAGAGCGTGCAAAGGCAAAATGGGTTGATGAATTGCCCCTAGCTTTGTGGGCATATCGAACAACGTTTAAAACGGCTACCGGTCATACCCCTTTCTCTCTCTCCTTTGGCTCAGAAGCAGTAATTCCAGTTGAACTGGAAGTTCCTTCCCGCAGGGTTACGTATTATGACCCGATGACGAATCGGGCACTTTTACTTGAGTCTCTTGATGAAATCGAAGAGAAAAGGGACGAAGCAGACTTGCGTGCAGCAAGACATCGGCGTCAGATGGCACGCTATTATGACAAAAAAGTTCGTCTCAGAACTTTTGAACCAGGAGATTTGGTGTTAAAGAGAGTTTTTCCATCCCTTCCTCACTTCGGCTCAAAATGGGAAGGAACCTTTTTCATCCAATGGAAACTTGAAAAAGGAACCTTCAAGTTAACGACCGTAGATGGCGAAGAAGTTCCTCGAGCATGGAATGCCCAACACTTAATGCGATATTTGGATTAGAAATGCTATATTTTTTATTTTTACTGTGGATTCTGTAACAAGACATGCTTTGCCCTGGGAAAATCTGATGATATGAATAAAGGACTATAAAGTGGACGTAGGCTACGACTTAGCTGAACCACTATAAAAATATTGTGTGTTATTTACTTTTATGCATTTACATTCATTAGTTGTTCTGTTGTGATTATAAAATACAGGATAACTAAGAGCCTAAAAAAGGGTCAAAAACAGTCTGGACATAAAAAGAAGCACAATGATTATTTGTGCAATAAGACGTAAAAGAATGAGAAAACGACATTCTAACTCTAACTCTCCAGAGAAAGAGAGAGAGTATAAAAGCGTCTCAGACTGAGCGCTGAAAAAGAAATTCTATTCTTAACTCTAACTCTCCAGAGAAAGAGAGAGAGTATAAAAGCGTCTCCGACTGAGCGCTGAGAAAGAGATTCAACTTCGAGCTCTAACTTTCCAGAGAGAAAGAGAGTATAAAGGCGCCTCCAACTGAGCGCCGAGAAAGAAATCTTTTCCCGTTGAACGACCGGGGAATAAACAAATAACTGAACTCGAACTCTAACTCTCAAGAGAATGAGAGAGAGTATAAAAGAAATGCTAGAAAAAACAACAGGTATTGATGACACAGGAAATGCCATCCCGTTAGAGAATCGGGAGCATTCAGATTGCATAGCTGAGCATTGAATAACTTATGGAAATTGACTGGGGACACATATACATACACATATCTCCCCTCTCCCCAATTTTGTTTCATAACTATAGACATGCATTTTTACATAAGTGCAGAACTGCTAACAGATAAACATTGCAAAAAGTGAATTATTTTTATTTACAAATGAATGAATTTGTACAGAGAAATAAAAAAAAAAAAAGTTCGGAAGCTGCTGTTGTAGCAGCACTTATTGGTTTACAAAGAGGCTAAAAGGACACAGGGGAACCCACTATTTGGGTTTGGGATGAGCCTTCGATTTTTTGGCAGCTTTTTCCGCATCCTTTGCTTCCTTCTCGGCTTCAGTCAAGATGCGCTTTGATTTCTTTTTCCCTGAAGATGTAGTACTGGAGCCAGCAGACTTCTTCCCGGAGGGCGGGGCACTGGAATCAAGAGAAGATTTTTTAGCAAGTTCTTCGGTAATAGATCTAGTGGAGAGCTTAACAACTAACCTTGAGCCAGCATCCACAACTGCGAGGGGCTTGAGGACCTCAGGATCTAATTCTTCAGCTTTTAATTGCAAGCGCTTGTCTTGATCGGCCTTCATGGCCGCTAAGGTAACGTCATCGGCGCTTTCTGACTCCCCGGTTATTGTGACCTCCGGTTCCTCATCATGCCCCTCGTCTCCTCCGTCGTCTTTTAAAGCTGCAATCATTTCTTCATCATGGGGAGTAGTGACCTTAGTTGGCTCACTTCTTTCCCCCAGGTCTGTGGAAGCAGCCTTATCTTCCCCTTCTTTGACCCTATCAGTGGGCTTTGTCCCAGCGGTAGTTACTTGAGCTACATCTGTCTTCGCGGAGGATTCAACGCCTACAAAATGAGAAACATCGGTTATCAACTCAGGCGAAAGCAAAGGATTTCTCATCGAACGTTCCATCATGTAGCCAAAGGTAGTAGTAGCCTTGGCAAATTGAGGAGAAAAGATAGGGATACCTTCTGAAGACTTTTCAGCGGGGGTGACTACTACCTCTGGAGTTATTTCAGGAATGGGAGATAGCAGAGTTGTTCGGGGAATTCCCGGGTTTTCGGGATCGTACCCTTCTACTTCGGGAGCTACAGGAGCAGAAGAGGAGGAACCAGCTTCAGGAATGGTTTTCTGTTTAGACTTCCGCCTCTCTTCTTCCATGGCCTCAGCAATTAGACGGCGCCCTTCAGCTAGGCGCTCCGGTTCGTCGTCTCTTAGGTATTTCTCCATCAGCTTGTCTTCATCGAGGGAATCGACCTTAAGTTCTTCTTTTTCCCACTCGATGATTTGATTCCACACATGAACCAGAGTGGATGGATAGTCCTCGATCCAAGAAATGTTTCGACGACGAATAATATGCGCGAAGAATTCGATCATTAGCTCGCCGAAGCCCTGAATATCAGCCTCCGCCTCTGATAGTTGTTTGTGGGTTTCCTCCGCAGATTTAATAGCGCATTCCACACTGCCCTCAGCCAGAGCAGCCCTGTTTTCCGCCTCTAACAATTTTGAAGCCAAGTCGGCGTTCTTCTTTTCTAACTCAGCACTCCTTTTCGCTAACTCGGCGTTTTTTTGCTCAAGCTCAGCATAAGCAAGACGTGTCTTAGCAGCCTCTGATTTGGCCTCGTCAGCTTGCTTCTTCAACTCAGAACGCTCCTGAGTGTGGGATTCAAGCAGGTCATGATAGCGCTTTTGCATGTCCTCAAATTGTTGTTTGAAGTTAGAAGCGTTCTTTTGAGCGACAGCTAGTTGAGCTTGAGTGTCTTCTAAGTTTTTTCCTAAGGTTTTTAAAGCCTTAGCATCCTCCTCTGCGGTCTTTTGCATTGAGTTAGCATTTGTCATTAGAGTGCGGATGATTCTAGAAAGAGTGCGGGAATACTTGAACATCTCGGTATATTGTTTTTCCACCAAATCGATCTTTGCCTTGGCCTCTTCTGCCCAATTAGAAGAAATAGGTTCAAGGGTAGGTAGAAATGTCAGAGTCTCGAAGTAGTGCTCGGGAAATTGCTCCTTTAAATATGCCAGCCTTACTGCGGTTCCCGCATCTGGTGGAGGAGGAGCAAGGATTGTTAGTTCGGTATCCCTTCCTGAAGAAGATTCTGTAGAACCCTTGTCTGTCCTAGGTCGTTTAGTAGCAGGGACTTTTTGCTTACTTCGAGACCCAGTTTCCTTTGGAGGAGTTTTCTCTCTACTCCGCTTTTCATGGGAGGAAGTGGAATCCCTAGATTGTGGTCTATCCTCCTCCCTACGACCTTGATAGCTTTTGTATTTCTCTTGTTCCGGTCGAACTGGTGAGCGGGAGCGTGAGGGTCGAGATCGATAGGGATCATAGGGTCTTCTTTCCTCCCTACCACGGTCATCCCGGCGATTATACTCGGCATCCTGAGGAGGATTGGACATGCTGCGGCGAAGCTTTCTTATATCATAAGAGGATCGAGACATTGTACCTGCACGATAAAATAAGCGAAGTTTAGAATCAATGGATTCATGGAGAAAGAGGTGCAATGAATGCTAATGCTGTGGTGTAAAGTGCATCCTAAGTGGTGTGTGTGTCCCCCCAACCAACCCGAGTCTGAAGCTAGACTGGTGCGGGCAGGCTCTTTTGCCTTAGCAGGAGTAGTTTCTTCAGAAGAAGTGAAGACTAAAGGTCCTTCCTGAAATCTTCTGAAGTATATATAGTTTCAGGTAAGGGGAGATCCCCCAAACCCTGAAATATGTGCTCGTCGGTGCTAGGAACATCCCCTTCGGAAACGCGAAGTGGCGACTCTTGAAAAGACTTTGACTTGTCTGGAGAAGTA
The DNA here is from genome assembly GCA_030737875.1 of Allium sativum. Lineage (NCBI taxonomy): Eukaryota > Viridiplantae > Streptophyta > Magnoliopsida > Asparagales > Amaryllidaceae > Allium > Allium sativum. The sequence goes on along the minus strand of CM060923.1, from coordinate 531,176,390 downwards.
GTTCCCTCGGGGGCAATATACCCTTCACGATGTTTTTCAGCCAGATTAGCCAGTTCATCATCTTGAGTGGAAGAGGGAGAAGGTGAAGTTTGAAGAGGAGCTGCAGGAATTCCCGAGCCTTCTCCTATCTCTGGAACTGTTTCCAATGGAGGAATGTATGCATAAGGGACCGTCCCATGACCGATGCTACGGAAAACGGATAGCAGCCCGTGAAAATGAAGGTATTCATCTTTAAGGACCTCGTCAATAGTCAGGAATTTTTGGTCGCCATTAAGAAGACGGTGCATCCGATCAAAGAACGCTTGGTCTGATACCTGTTTGGGATTGTCGACTGCAAACAAAAAGGAAAACAGGTCAGGGTGATGATTCAAGTGTATAGAGTCCAGGATCAGAAAATCAGTGCTTTACTTGACTTTGTCCATCTCCTGGCGCATCCAGACTGTTGCTTTATATAGAACCACTCTAGTCTGGAATCTCCAGCTTTACTGCTAAACGGCGTAGAGATTATCTTCCTTTTGGGGACTGATTCAAAGTAACAGAAACATGGAGTTTCTCTAGTCCGATGTTTGAAATTATAGAAGAAATGAACATCATCGAACGTGAGCTCTACGCCAAGAATTTCACGATATGCTATGAATAAGGTATGCAGATAGGCATACGAATTGGGATGCAACTGCATGGGGGCAATCCACATTTGTCTTAAGAAGTCAACGATGAAAGGCGAGAATGGAGGAATGGCGCCGACCATGCACATCAGTCGAGTGACCGTCATATATCCTTCCGGAGGGTTGTGGGGACGGTCAGAGCGTGAGGGCACTAGAGTGTCCCTTTTCATTATTCCATACTTCAAGCAAATTCTAACAAGTCGGTCGTTGTCAATTGTCGATTCAACGGAATCTGGAGGTGACTCCAATATAATGGCTGAGTCAAATTCATCGGGTGCTCGATTGTCACCAATCCCTCCTTCCTCCTCAAAGCCTAGGGAAACCTCATTTTCTGAAGACATTTCGTCGCTTTCCCGATGACCAACTCCGTAATCCGGACCCTCGCTGTCCCATTCTGGGTCAGATGAAGAAGATATATCCTCGAGAGTGGTTTTGTTGGAAGTTTCCGGAGCTTCTTTCCTCTCAGCTAGACGAGAAGAGCGTCTGGGCCTCATTGTCATGGAACTATTGAAGAAGCAATAGCACGAATTAGAGTAAATTATCCCGTGTCCCCCTTCTTTGTGTATGTGTGTGAACTAAAGTGTGTGCAGCAAATGTGGGAAATACAAAATAAAAGTACAGCAATGTAAGACGAAGCTTTAAAGAGAAGGTGATAGTCAGAGTTGTTCTTAATTCTCGTTTATGTTCACAAGGCACTATCCTAACTGTCCGCGAAGCATATTCGTCTAGAGTAAGTGTTAGTTGAATTAGTTGGGTAGTCTTTATGTGCCAAATTTGATACGTTCGGTTCGGTTCGGATATGCATATGATGACTGGCTCAATACAAATATAGATAGCAGTCGGTTCGGATGCTTCATTAACGCAAGGTCAGTTCAAGACAAGGGAAGCAATGGGTTCGGAAGCAGGACTGATCTGATCGGATCGGGTGACCTGATCCGAACCGAACCAGCACCACTTAACCGGTCCACTTATTTCAACCCCTTATCCTATTCACTTCTCCGACCCGAACCGACATTTTCTTTCCTTCCTGTTTTTCTGAAGTCTGAAACCCGAACCGATCCCCTTTCCTTCTCCTTCCTTTTTGCTCCTTCGTCTTCTACCCGAACCGGACTCCGATTTGTCATCACGCTCCTCATCTTCTTCCTCTTTCCCCCCTACTCGCAAACAAATCTGTTCTATCGTCAAAGCTATCGTTAAGGACAAATGTTTGCCCTCTCCAGCCTCGCAACGCCTCGAAGTGACGGCGGATCCACCAGTAACGACGTGGAGTTCAAGTAGAGCCTCGTGGCTAAGCCATCCCAGTCAACCGCGAATTGAAATCAAGTACAGATGCAACGAAGTTATTCGAGATTAAAAAGCTACCTATATGTTCGATTTGAGAAGTCTACAACGAATGATTTCAAGTTATTGGAGTTTCTGACGTTTTCAAGGCTAGGTTTGGAAGCGGCGGTGGAAAGGAAGAAGAAAAGAATGAAGACGGTGGTGAGTTTATATAAGGGGTAATGTTGACTCCTCGTATTCCTATTCTTTCTCACCCGCTCGGACCGGAGTGAAGGCCCAGAAACACAACTCTCTCTGAAGGCCCAATGTCTAAGAACTAAATCCACGAAAACGCTTCGGATCGGAATCCGAACCGAGTGGAAATTTCACACGTTAATTTAGCATCCGACTCGAATTGAAGAGAAGGAGAGTAAAGGAAGAGCATACCTGCAAGAAGCATTACATGGCGAGAAGAGTTCCCAAATTTGCTCAGAAATGAAGAAAATGTGCTCGGGTCGGACGCCGAACCGAATGGAAATCTGTGCATTACTCCTGACTGTTCTGATTCAAGAACTAGCATTTAAACAACGTCAAAGCACGCTTTGTACAACAGAAGCATCCTTTGAGGGGGCAAAATGTTAGCCTACTTTGTGAACTAGGCAACACAAAGCCAAGAAACCAACCATTGAAGAGTATTTTAAGTTATAAGGCTTCGGTTCGGATTGAAGGAAAACACTACAGTTCAAATTGAGAGCTGCAGCTGCTCGGATCGGATTGAATCCCGTTCGGATCGGATAGAATTCCCTGATCGGATCGGTGATCTCTTACTGGATAAATTGATGAGGCATATCCAATCGGATCGGAAGGCGACTAAATCTCGAACGGATCGGAAGGCCATCTGCTTGCCACAACACTGGAGCGGAGCGGAATAGGTTAGAGAAGGAGATGCGCCCAAACCAATCCGGGTCGGATCGGGTATCCCGATCCGAACCCCTTACCTGCATGTCTCCGACCCGCACCCATGATCTGTGTTAATCTCCTATAAAATAGCCTGGAGAACCGGACCGGCTATGACTGATTCCTATCCCTAACGTCCTCCCTTTTGATGTGTTGTCAACCTGATAGTTCATCCGAACCCGAAGAGAATGCGATGGATGACACGTGGCCCGACCCGGATCAAGTCTCAAGCAAATTCACACCTATAAATACCCCATCTGGAGACAAAGAGAAGGATCTTTTTTCAGCACTTAAAGAATTCAATCACCTCCAACATCCGAACTCCATTACTCCCGGAAAATCCAAATCATCTTTTATTTCTTGTTTTAGTCAATTGTGTGAACAAAAGTGAGTTGTGAGTGAATCTATCATTGTATTTGCAACTGAATTATTGAATATAGTAGAGAATAAGTGGACGTAGGCATTAGTTCGCCGAACCACTATAAATCTTGTGTGTTCATTTTTATTTCTGTTTCATTTTATCTTGTTTCAAATCAATTTGGGTGTTGGAACCACTTTTGGGTCTAACAGTCAATAACCCTAACGGGCCAACCAGTCCACACTTCCCTGGCTCTAGTTCGTCTAAATGGCCCCTCTCTCAATGGTGAACCAAAGTTATAGATATCGATAACCCCTTTGCACACGTCCCGTGGCAAAGCCGACCTCTAGAAGTTAACTCATTGGTTTCCATCTAGATCATGGTTAATAACTTCCCATTTGGACTTCCTTTGCATCTTGAGTTTTGGTCGAGTTGGAATTGATCTTCAGAAGAGTTCACAGTCGTCATCGGTTCGTTCTCTATCCAAGCCCGATGGCCGGCTTGGGGCTCCTTCTTGGCAACGGTTCTTGGCTCACCCCTGGCATCGGCTCGTGGCACCTCCCTGGCATCGGCTCATGGCTCGTCCCCTGGCATCAGATCGTAGTTCATGGAGGCAAGTGGTTCAGCCATCCTTCCTCGGTTCGTGCATGACTCCGGTCCGGGTTCGTAGATCTAGGATCGTAGTGACCTCCCCTTGGCGGCTCGTGGTGATGCTCCTTAGCGGCTCGTGGTGACCTCCCCTGCACGACCTGATTCGTGGTCCTCCCCTCACGACCCGGTTCATGCACCAGGGTCACGAACCGCACCTCACAGCAGTTTCAATCAAGCTAATTTTCGACCTACGATGGCATTTTCAATTATTCTAACTTTTTTATGCAATCACAAAACATGCCAAACAGCAATGACAACATATGGGTTCAATCAAGAAGAACAAAAAACCAAGCATATTTGTCATTTTAGATCAAACATACCCAAAAAGCATGATTTTCCCCTTAAACCCCTTAACCATGTTTAACTACAGGATTAGCAAACATAATCCAAATTAACCCAATTTATATTAGAGTTATAAATTAATATTCAAGAATTTCTACATATTTTTCCATATTTTCATGATGCATAATTTCGCTAATTATCAGTAATCACCCCGATTTAGCAGTAATTAATGAACAAAAGTGCAAATCACTCACTTAGCCACAAATAAATTTCAGATCTGAATCTCTAACTGATTTGGGTCGAATTCCTATGTGTTCCAGCAGCTATATCTCGATTTTGTGGCTAGTCCGCCTTGATTTGATGTAGTTTTGCTTAATTTGTGATTTGGAAGTGATTAGGGGTGAATTTAGAAGGTGGAGGTCGTTGCTAGGGTTAGAGGAAGGTAAGTGGTGGCTGGAAAAATGAAAATGAATCATCCTCTAACTCTTTTCAGCCCTCCATAACCCTATTCCCGAAATGGGTTTTGGGCCTAACCACTAGTCACCTAATTAAGCTCAATTAAGTTGTTTTTCCATCTTTAAACCTTATTTCAACAATATCTCCCAAATGGTAAGTCCATTTGATCAATGTGACCACTGTACGTAAAGGTAAATCATCATCTGAATCCAATGGAAGTGGTTTTTGGTCAAAACTCCTTACAATCAAAAGTTATAGGTGAAACAAGATTTGCTAGGGGAAAAACGGTTATTAAAAATTCGGCAAAAATCGTGAACATGGGAAATGAACCAATAGTTGTTTCCCAAAGTAATACGACCATATGACTTCGTATGTGAATGAAATAAATATTATACGATCCTCCGATGCTTAGAATGCGGGTCATTACACTCTCCCCCACTTAAGAAATTTTCCCCCAGAAATTCCTTATCCAAAACATACAATGGTGGCCCGCATGCCTATCAACCATTTAGAAACAATCAGACATACATAATAACATCAGAAGCCTATCCTAGAATTCGGTTTACTAACAAGGAAATAACTGTATCGCGATTAAAACCTTACCAGGCAAAGAGTTATGGATATGCCTTCCTTATGCTCTACTCGGTTTCCCAAGTATAGTCATTCTCGTTATCACCCCATTGGACCTTAACCAGTTTCACAGTCTTCCTTCGAAGTTGCTTCGTATCATGTCCGACAACATGAATCGTTCTGTGGCTGCCAACTGCCTCGGATTCCACTTCGATATCATCCAAATGATCTGGTGAAATAGTCATATCAGAATCATGCACGAACTTCCTTAACTGGGAAACATGAAATACATTGTGCACTCCTTCCATCTTGTGTGGTGATCCAACTTTATACGCTAAATTCCCCACTTGCTCTAGAATTGGAAATGGACCAACAAACCTTGGTGCAAATTTACCTCTCCTACCAAATCAAATCACACTCTTTAACGGAGAAATTTTAACGAATACCAAGTCGCCAATGGAGAATTTCAATTCTCTTCGTCTTTTACCAGCATAACTCTTCTGCCTATCTTGGGCAGCCTTCATTCGCTGTTGGTTAACCTTGATCTTATCTGAAGTTTCTCTTATTACATCTGGCCCAAGCACAAAGTTCTCACCAGTTTCCAACCAACATGATAGTGAGTTGCACGACCTTCCATACAAAGCTTCAAATGGAGCCATACCAATACTGCATTGATAACAATTATTATATGCGAACTAAACTAAGTGTAAATGGTTATCCCATGATCCTCCAAAGTCCAATATACAAGCCCTTAAGAGATCCTCTAATACACGATTCACCCTTTGTGTTTGACCGTCGGTTTGGGGATGGTATGCAGTATTGAGATGTAATTCTAACCCTAATGCCTCTTGTAAGCTCTTCCAAAACCCACTAGTAAATAATAGATCTCGGTCACTTACAATACCTTTGGGTACTCCATGTAAACTCACTACCCACTTCATATACAGTTCTGCTAACTTAGTTGTCATTCTATTCAACTTGATGGGTATAAACCTTGCACTTCTGGTCAATCGATCCACAATCACCCAAGTACTATCATGACCCGATCTAGTCCTTGGTAAACCATCAATGAAATCCATTGGGACTTGTTCCTATTTCCATTCAGGAATTTCCAGCGGTAGTAACAAACCACTTGGCCTCTTTTGCTTGGCATTAATTAGCTGGTAATTCATGCACTTGGATATAAACTTCCCAACGTCCCTCTTCATCCCTTCCCAGTAGTATATTTGCTTCATGTCTCGATACATCTCGTTATCACCGGGATGTATAGTAAGTTTCGAGTGATGACACTCTCTATGCACTTCATCTCTCAATCCCTTAACATTGGGTACAACTAGTCTCCCATTCTTTCGAAGCCATCCTTTTCAATCAAAAACATACTTGTTCAATCTCTCGCCATCGATGCCCATCTCCACCTTGGAGATGATTTCCAATAGATTAGGAACGTCCCTTTGACTAGAACCAGTCTGCTTGATCAAAGTCGGTATGATCGTCAAACTTGCTAACATCTCTGGATCTAGTTCACAATTAAGGCTGAAATCATATCCCGCGATATATTCTAGTTGCTTCCATTACAGAAACATAGCTCCTAAACTGGAATGTATCCTACTCAATGCATCAGCTACCGCATTTCCCTTCCCCGGTGTGTATTCGATATTGAAATCATATGAAGCCAAGAACTCTAACCATCTCGGCGGATGAAGATTTAAATCCTTTTGAGAGAAAAGGTACTTCAATGACTTATGATCGGTAAACAACTCGAATCTTCCTCCCAAGAGATAGTGTCTCTGCATTTTCAACGCGAACATGATCGCTACCAATTCCAAATCATGGGTAGGATACCTTTTCTCATGCGATTTCAGTGGCCGTCTAGCATAAGCTACAACCCTACCTCCTTGCATCAGCACAACACCTAGTCTGGTACCACATGCATCTGTGTACACCATCATCTCTTCATTCCCATTAGGAATAACTAACACCGGTGCGCACGTTAACTTTTCCTTTAGGCTCTTAAATGCGTTCTCACACCATTCGTCCCAAACGAAAGCTTGATCCTTCTTAGTCAACTGAGTTAACAGTGCTGCTATCTTGGAGAAGTCTTGGATAAACTTACAATAATATCCAGCTAACCACAAGAAACTTATCATGTCCGTTGCGATCTTGGGCGTAGACCAATCTTGCACCGTAGACACCTTCGCAGGGTCCAAGGCAATAACATTCTCTGACACAACATGGACCAAGAACCTCAATTCCCTCCACCAGAAGAGACAATTAGAAATTTTTGCTTTCAATTGGTCTTTCCTCAACACGTCCATCGTTGTCCTCAAATGTTCCTTGTAATCCTCCTCTTTCCTCGAGTAAACCAAGGTAACGTCCATGAACACAAGGACAAACTTATTCAACTGATCTCTGAAAACCCTATTCATAAGATCCACAAAATATGTTGGTGCATTGGTCAATCCGAATGGCATGACCAATGATGAACATCAAATTATGTAAATTTTAAATTGCTTAATTATGCATTTTATTATTCTAAGACAATATTACTTGGTCTTTTTAACGGTGTTTATTGTAGGTGTTTTATTTTCAAAAGAAGAAGAAATTCCTTCTAAAAAGGTTCTAACTTGAGAAGATTCTAGAATATACTAAAGAAAGAAGATTCTAGAAGAATATGGAACAAGATAGATAAAGAAGCATCTGCAAAAAGATCAAGTCAAAAGTTCTAAAATGTGCTAAATCAAGAAGCCCATTTGAAATAAAAGAAAGATATTTCTAGAATAATGAAGAAGATGAAAAAAAGGAAGACCAAGTAAAAGCTCCTAGAAAAATCTTCTTTTTAGATCTAGATCCAAGGAGCACTATAAATACCGCTATCTAGCCTTAGTTTAGACATCTTGGCATTGATGCCATTAGGGCATCAAAATTAGGTTTTTCTTCTCTTCTCTTTTTTTGTTCTCTTGTAATCAAACCTCTATTTCAGCAATAAAAATTTGGCTTTCTTTTTATTCTGATCTCTGTAATATTATTTTTATTAAATTCTTATTTACTCTTTTCTCTTTGTGTTCTCTTTTACTTTATTTCAATTTATGTTCTTGCTTGCATTGGGTTTTCTATTTTTCTGATTTTATTTTCTTGAGATATATTGATTCGCCAAGAGGTTAATAGATCTCATCTCTAATTCTCAAAGATCTTAAATATTCTCTGCAAGTCTGTCTCTCTTCTATTCTAGCAATTTCTTATTTTAAACTAATTAAATCAATTACTCAATTTCGTCTAACTCGCCTAGAATTTAAATAAACATTAGTTTATTATACAGCTCCCTGTGGATTTAACCCGTACTCGCACAAATACTACAACAGACGCCGTGCGCTTGTGGTAAAATAAAATCACGGTTTGTGTTAACAACAAAAACCGTCGATCAAGTTTTTGGCGCCATTGCCAGGGAGTTTTTATAATTCCTAGTGTTTATTTAATATTCAATTCATGTTAGTTTCTTTTTAATTTGCATTTTGTTTTCTATTTTCTATTAAGTTGTAGTTCTTTGTTTTTTTCTTCTTCTTCATATTTGAAAAGTAAAAAAATCATTTTTTTCTTAGTTTAGTCACTTATTTTTCTTATTAGAAGTCTTAGATTTTTGTTTTCCATTTTTCTTTGCTTCCTTTTATTTAATTAAAAAGAAAAAAAACAATTTTTTTTGGTTTTGTAGTTTTCCAATTATTTTAGTCCTTTCCAATCTTTTGCAATTTTCGTAAAGTTAAAAAAAAACATTTTTTTCCTTTAATTTAGTCGCTTAGTTTCGTTATTAGTAGTTTTTGTTTCCTTTTATCAACCTTTGAAAAAAAATCAAATTGTTTGTTAATTGCTTATTTTCCTTTGTTTTCTTGTTAGTAGCCTTTTGTTTCTATTTACTTTACTCAGAAAAAAAGAAAAAAAAACAAATTCTTTTCATTTCCTAGTTTACTTCTTGTTTTCATTAAAAAAATTCATTTTTTTATTATTTTGCTATTTTTTCTCACATAAAACTTAAAAAAAACAACAATTTTCCTTGTTTCGCAGTACCTCGCTTTACCACAAATCACTACACAAGGAAAGTCACACCAGACCTGAACTGTGCCAAGCCTTCAACAGCAACCTCCCTGAAAGTCCAAAACAGAAAGCCGATCAATTTGATACAAGAGAGGGCAATTCAAGAGAAACGACGTCGGCATTATAACCACTGTGAGTATTTTAACTTTCAATTCTTATTTATTTTGGTGGTTGTCAGTAATTTTAACTTGATAACAAATTAAAAAATAAAATTGTTGTTTACGCAAACGTGGTTTCGAAACGATCATAAACGGTTAGAAAGACGTAACACTACTTCTCTTGAACAACTGACATCAATGAGTAATCACGGTTCTGCACCACAATCACCTAGGCATAACGAAATGGATTTTAATAATCAAAATCAAAATAATCAAAATCTATTTTTTCCTTTCCAACAAAATTTTCAACAACCACGACAACGTCGAGGTTTATCGTTAAGAGAACAATGCTACCCAGTTAGAATTGCACAACCTCCAGTTATAGTTTTTCCACCGAATGAAGGAAATAATTTTGAATTAAAAAATTCTTTCATTCAAGGCGTTCCAAAGTTTACTGGTTCTAAAAATGCATATGAATTTCTTGATGATCTTGAATTATATACATCCATAATAAAAATGCAACAACTTTCACATGAATCCACTAAACTTAGATTGATTCCATTTGCTCTAGTAGGTAGCGCTTGAAGGTGGTTTAAGTCTCTTCCACAACCTATTATTTATAGTTGAAATGATTTCGAAACAATTCCTTTTTATAAATCTCAAAAAATTAGAATTGAAATTCATCAATTCACGCAAAATGAAAGGGAAACCTTTTTCCAATATTTTGAACGGTTCAACCAACTATTATAAAGTTGTCCTCATCATGGAATTCCAAAACACATATTATGCCAAATATTATATGAAGGACTTAATTATCCAACTCGAACTTAACTTAAAACTATGTATTATGGAGAATTTTTGGATAAATTAAGCGTGGAAGCTTGGGTTTTTTTCGAAGAATATGCCGATAAAGATCAACAATGGAAATCAATTCATACAAATCCTAGAGGAGTACATGCAGTAGACACCTCCCATTTCTTTACCAATGACTACCTAGTCAAAGAAGAGCTACTTCTGTATTCTCAAGAACAAGTGAATGCCTTCCCTCCAAACAATCCGTCATATATTTCTAACTGGAGGAAGCAACCAAATTTGTCATGGTCAAATCAAAATAATTTTGCAAGATCTTCACATTTTTGTTCAACGAGCCAAAATACTCAACCTCCTCAAATACCCAATCAAACATTCGTTCCTCAAAGTAAGAGTTCTGCTAGTCAAACTTATATACCTCCACATCGTAGAAACACATCAATACCATATCAACAGCCACAGTGCTATGTTCTTCCTGAAAGACCAATTTAGGAAATTCAAAGAGAAACTAATTATAAATGCAACCTACTCATGAAAATGGTAAAGAACTTGTCCATAGATAACAAGAATGAGAAATTATCAAGTCAAGTGGAAGTAAAACCTAAATATAATAATTCTTGGGGAGTGAATTCTAGTGAGGATGAAAAATTAAGCTCGATAAATTCAATTTTTACCCTAAGATCGAGTAAGAAAATTGATAATATCAGAGATTTCTGTGCTTTCAATAATATGATGTCTTCAATTGTTTACTTACCACACTTCCAACCGTTATCGAAAGGTGGCACTCGTAACACTCTTCCCTCCTCTGTGAGCAAGCCAAACGATCATAAAAGTCTTATTCGCAATGATAATTTTGAAACAACCGCTTATGTAATTGCAAATGAAAATCCTGATGAAGTTGTTAAAGATTCACAGATAGATTCGGATTTTGATTCTTTTAAAGAACAAGATTTAGTTTTGAATTTCGATCTCCCTTTACCTAGCACTAACGAGATGGAAACCAAAAATTTTGAGGTTGGAAATTTTAAAAATAGTAAGGCTATTGCTGGTGTGGAATTTGGTGAACTCAAATTTATTGGATTGTCTGAAAATGAATTCTCAAACGATGGTGAGTCAAATTTAATTTTTTAAGAAATTGCAAAAGAGGAAAAATGTGAGAGCTTAGTATGTGAAGTAGAAAATTACACTAATGAGGTAATGGTGAAGGTGAACCCAAAATTAATTTTGAACTTGTTGAGTATATCAAAATGTCAACTAATAAGGCGCTTGATATTGAACATGATCATGGATCACCTCTTGATTTTACTAATTTATCTATGATTGTGCACAATCACTTATTTATAAAGTATTACACCGATAAATTTGTCCGGTATGTGAATCACATCATGCACAAAGCTTGGTTGGAGAAATCTACATTTACAAGATACCTAGATATCAATCTAATTAACTATAAATCTAGGTATAAAAATGAGATGCTAGTGAAAAGAATTTTTTTATTAAGCAATGTACCTAAGCATAGTGTAGGGGGGACAAATAATACAAAAAACAAGTGCGGAAGAAAAAGGTGGTGGAAATATATGCATCGCATTCATCGTAAACATATATATTATTATATACACAATCCATTTATGCATATCAGTACATTGCATTTTATATTACAAATCATTTTGCATTGCATCCATTTATGGGTATTGTCCTTCAAGTTTAGAAAATGTTATGAGCAGTGAGGACACTGTTGAATTTAAGTGTGGGGGGAGACTCATATTGCATTCATTCATTTTTTTTCAATTTTACATGTTTTTCCTAGTTGCACTCATTTTTTTCTTTTCTGCATGTAAAATCACATTTATTTTAAGCATGCGCATTTAAGACATAGCATTTACTTGGAAAAAAATCGGTTTATTATAAATAGATACAGTAGGGTAGATATATTGCAATAGCCATTTGATGGAAATTTTTGTGAATCGTTAGCTTCAGATGGAAAATAAGATGAAAAGTGCAAATCACAAAACATAATAGTAAGCTAATATGCAGGTTGATTCATAGGAGGAAATTACGAAGCTCGTTATTTATTGTCATTGGTTAAAAAGTGTTATCTCTAGAATACACAAGTTAATAGTTTTCACATCTATATAATGAAGAGGTGCTAAGATGATTTTGCATTATTCTCTCTTGGCTAATAATTATAGTGATAATAATAATTAATAAACCAAAGGTATCCAACATTGCTAGTACATCTAGCGTTGGTGTGCACACCCGCCAAGCTCTGTCCCACTCTCACGTAAGCCCGAAAGGCAGTGCATGAGAGGTATACCTTGGTCTCATTTTATGAGTTGGGCACCTAAGGATCACCGACCTATACTGACAATGTCGGAGTCGGCTTGCACAATCCGCTAAGCTCTATTCCATTCTCACGTAAGCCCGAAAGGCAGTGCATGGATGGTATACCTTGGTCCATGGGTTAGGTGTTTGAGTAAAATAAAATAAAATATGTGGTATCATTAAGTAAAAATATAAATAAAAAGAGTAGATAAGTGAATGAAATCAAAGCATACTCTTAGTTTTATTGATTTGAAATTGTTATACAAGTGAAAATAGAAATATCACTTTGCAGACTTTGACAATCACGAAAAAACGAACTTCATAATTTCACCATGTTTTAACCTAAATATTAGCAAGCTAGAGTCTGATGTGATGAAAACTTGATTTTTGTTTGAAGTTTATTGTCAGGTGATGAACTTAAATTTCTTGATTTTGACTAGTGTATTTATATGCTACAATATTGTAACTATTTGTAACAAACCGATTCATCATGTTTTACATATATTCTTTTCATTCATATAGTTGCATTAATAGCATATCATGTTGCATTGGATTTTGTGGGTAGTATCCGCTTAAAATCCTCACGAGACACAACTCGTCCTACTAGGGACATCTAGGGGTTTAAAGGCTTGTTGCATACGCTAAATGCAATCGTGATTCCCTACGAAAGTGTGGCTAATAAATTTAGTTAGGTTTTTATTCGAGGACGAATAAAAGTTCTAGTGTGGGGGTATTTGATGAACATCAAAATGTGTAAATTTTAAATTGCTTAATTATGCATTTTATTATTCTAAGACAATATTACTTGGTCTTTTTAGTTGTGTTTATTGCAGGTGTTTTATTTTCAAAAGAAGAAGAAATTCCTCTAAAAAGGTGCTAACTTAAGAAGATTCTAGAATATACTAAAGAAAGTAGATTCTAGAAGAATATGGAACAAGATAGATAAAGAAGCATCCGCAAAAAGATCAAGTCAAAAGTTCTAAAATGTGCTAAATCAAGAAGTCCATTTGAAATAAAAGAAAGATATTTCCAGAATAATGAAGATGGAAAAAAAAAAGGAAGGCCAAGTAAAAGCTCCTAGAAAAATCTTCTTTTTAGATCTAGATCCAAGGAGCACTATAAATACACCTATCTAGCCTTAGTTTAGACATCTTGGCATTAATGCCATTAGGGCATCAAAATTAGGTTTTCTTCTCTTCTCTTATTTTGTTCTCTTGTAATCAAACCTCTATTTCAGTAATAAAAATTTGGTTTTGTTTTTATTCTGCTCTCTATAATATTTCTTCTTATTAAATTCTTATTTACTCTTTTCTCTCTGTGTTCTCTTTTACTTTATTTCAATTTTTGTTCTTGCTTGCATTGGGTTTCTATTTTTCTGATTTTATTTTCTTGAGATCTATTGATTTGCCAAGAGGTTAACAGATCTCATCTCTAATTCTCAAAGATCTTAAATATTCTCTACAAGTCAGTCTCTCTTCTATTCTAGCAATTTCTTATTCTAAATTAATCAAATCAATTACTTAATTTCGTCTAAGTTGCCAAGAATTTAAATAAACATTAGTAAATTATATAGCTCCTTGTGGATTCAACCCGTACCCGCACAAATACTACAACAGACGCCGTGCGCTTGTGGTAAAATATAATCGTGGTTTGTGTTAACAGCAAAAACCGTCGATCAACCAACCACTCATAGAATCCCGACGACATCCAAAATGCCGTTTTAGTTACACTCTCAGCTGCTACTCGGAGCTGATGAAAACCTATCGCAAGATCCAACTAGAGAACACTTTTGCTTCATTTAATTGATCAAACAAATCATCTATCCGTGGAAGATGATATTTATTCTTCCTAGTTACCATATTCAGCTCACAGTAGTCTACACATAAGCGAAGGGAACCATCGGCCTTGGTATTAAATACAGCTGGTGCTCCCCACTCGGGAACACTCCTACGGATAAATCCCTTCTTCAAAAGATTGCTTACTTGCACCTCGAGCTCTCGCTGTTCCTTTCACGCCATACAACTATGAGGCATCACTATTGGTCTGGCATCTTTAACTAAATCAATCTGAATCTCGATCTCTTGATGTGGTGGAAGCCCGGTCACTTCCTCGAAGATGTCCGGATACTCGCCAGCAATAGGCACATCTGATAACTCATCTTACGGGTTGTCGACGGAATGTTGAAAACTATCCATCACCTCATCACTAGGTAGGTAACCCAATACCACCCTCCGCCCATCATCCGCTCTAATGGTCAACGGAGACCTCTCACAGTCTACCACCACCCTATATCCTTGGAGCAAATCGACTCCCAAAATAATGCTGAACCCAGTAAAGCCAAAAACGAAGCAATCACAAGCAAACAAGCATCCACTACTCGATAAGACCAAATTACGACAATCTTGCAAAGGCCAGTCGAACCACCGATTGGGTTCATCACAACTAAAGGTCTATCGACAATCTCGGGTTCCAATTCCAACCTATCTACCAGGTCACTAAATACGAAGGAATGGGAAGCCCCGGTATCAAACAATACTCGAATAGGGACATCATAAATAGAAAGCATATCTTGAATAACGATACCTTTTCCTTTATGTGCCACATTTAGGGCATTCGACGAAGAAGGAACAACGTTGATAACATATGCTTTCATCATTTGCTTCTCCTTAGGGGGTTGCGGACATTCATTCTTAAAATCTCCCACTTGGCCACAGTTGAAGCACTTCTTTTCCCCGGTTTTGCTCGACAATTGCTGGCGTAGTGGCCCTTCTTGCCATAGCTAAAGCACTCGATATCTTTCTTATTCTTCTTTTTCTAACCATCCTTGGTCTGATTCTGCTTCCTCTTATTCTAGGAATTATTCTTGACTTCACCGCTTGCCTGTGGTTTTGACTCTCCTGCAGATGTAATAGCAACCTCGGTCTTTGACTTAGGTAAAGACTCTCTGATCTCAAGGCCTTTCCCACAATAGATTCAAAAGTCTCATCGATATGATTTATGTGTCTTTCCCCCAAGTACCCATCTAGGCCAGTTATGAACTTCTCATTCTTCTTCTCGACAGTATCGATAAGAGATAATCCATATTTTGATAAAGTATCGAACTCAGCAATATATTTCGAGATTGCCCTACCATTCTGCTTAAGTTCCAAAAACTTCCAGAACAATTCTGATTTCTGACCAGTTGGAATAAACTTGTCACTGAAACGGGTCTTAAACTAATTCCAAGTAACTTGGTCCTCGAGAGTAGCCGCTTTAATAGCATTCCACCAATTCATTGCTTTTCCTTGAAGCTGGCGTGATGCTAACTTTCTCTTGATTGCATCCTCGTTCCCTAAATCCTCAAAGATGCGCTCACAATGTCAAGCCAATCTTGAACCTTCGTATCTGATTCCGTTCCATGGAACGGCTTTCCACCAAGACTAGTGTAATCCTTGCAGAGCTTGGCAAAATCGGCTCTACGGGCCTGCGCCACCACACCACAACCGTTAGCAGCATTAGGAACTGCTCCCTGAACATCCCTAAGCATCTCTCGCATGATGGTAGTAAACATCGTCCTCATATCAGGGACATTCCTATCATTGGCCCCTGAACCCGTACTCCTCGTATATCGGCTCATTGTTCAGCCTGTAAAGAGAAAACGATTAACCATCTTCTTAGTGGTGCTAGTGCAATGTGACTTCATCCTTAGACATACTAATGGTATATATATAGCTTTTGAAAACCAAAATATCACAAACATGCGCTCTCATATATGTATACTATCTCTCCATAATGTCTTCCCCTAGATTAATTACGCAACCTAGGCTCTGATACCGAGTGTGACGGCCCGCCCCGAACCAGCCGACATTTCCCCGAAATGCGCTTTGCCAATGCCAAACTAGCACGAGACGGTCTTCAAGAAATAGGGTTTGGAAACTATGAATCACCAAAGAACCTATAGTATTTCTCACGGCACATGGAATAAAATAAATTTTTAACATAACTTCACATTAAACAGGCGAGACAGTGCATAAGCTGAAAACTAAAACATATCCATCAAAGTAGAAGAATCCAAAATATAGCTTATGATCCAAGCCATTATTACAACTTCAAAATATTGTCTCTAAAGTAATATAGAAAAGGTACACTACTAATGCCCAAAGTAGTGACCAACACAACATAGGGAGAATGTATGTAAATAATACGTGGAAACCTCCTGCTCGTCTCCGGACAGCTACTCCTGCATAACCACCCAACCTGTCTCTACTCTGCTCGTTTAGGAGCACCCAGAGTAATAAGAAGAGACATAAAACTCCAGGTCAGACAAAAGTCTGGTTTGAGCAATAGCAGCAAAATAAAACAATAATAGGTATAACTAATCATACATGAACCTGGACCTGCAACCAAAGAGTTAGCACAACAAGATGTACAGTACTCTAAAGTAACACTAACATAAGTGTAAAATGGGAGTGTGCATGTCATGGTGATAGCAAACATCAAATATAACAATCATCCTCACGTCTCACACGCAGTGTGTAAAGCATAAGATATCCACCGCTTTGATCACCAAATCTATTGGGGCCATGAAGACAACTCTGTACAACTATTGCTATGACCAATTTCCCCTTTCGGGTCATGACGGCAACTCCGTACAACTGTTACTATGACTTCACTGCACTGGTCCATAGTCAGTAACCCTAACGGGCCAACGAGTCCATACTTCCCTGGCTCTAGTTCATCTAAATGGCCCCTCTCTCAATGGTAAACCAAAGTTATAGATATCGGCAACCACTTTGCACACGTCCCGGAGCATAGCGCAACTCTAGAAGTTAACTCATTGGTTCCCGTCTGGACCCTAGGTAATAACTTCCCATTTGGACTGCCTTTTCATCTCGAGTTTCGGTTGAGTTGGAATTGATCTCTAGAAGAATTCATGGTCGTCATTGGTTCATTCTCTATCCAAGCACGAAGGTCAGCTCGTGGCCCCTCCCTTGGCATCAGATCGTGGTTCATGGAAGCAAGCAGTTCATTCATCCTTCCTCGATTCGTGCGTGAGTCTGATTCGGGTTCGAAGATTTTGATTCGTAGTGACCTTCCCTTGGCGGCTCGTGGTGATGCTCCTTAGTGGCTCTGGTGACCTCCCCCTCATGACCTGGTTCGTGGTCCTCCCCTCACGACCCGGTTCATGCACTAAGGTCACGAACCGCACCACACAATAGTTTCCAGCAAGCTAATTTTCACCTCACGATGGCGTTTTCAATTATTCTAACTTTTCTATGCAATCACAAAACACTCCAAATAGCAATAACAACATATGGATTCAATCAATAAAATCAAAACATCAAGCATATAGGTCATTTTAGATCAAACGTACCTAAAAAGCATGATTTTCCCCTTAATCCCCTTAGCTATGTTTAGATATAGGATTAGCAAACTTAATCCAAATTAACCCAAATTTATACCAGAGGCATAAATTAATATTTAAGAATTTCTACATATATTTCCAGATTTTCATGATAATATATTCGCTAATTATCGCTAATCACCCCTAATTAGCCGTAATTAGTAAATAAAAGTGCGAATCACTCACCTTAGCCACAAATAAATTTCAGATCTGAAACTCTAGCCAATTTAGGTCAAATTCATATGTGTTCCAATAGCTCTATCTCGATTTTGATGCTAGTCCGCCTTGATTTGATGTATTTTTGCTTAATTTGTGAATAGGAAGTGTTTAGGGATGAATTTAGAAGGTGGAGGCCATTACTAGGGTTATAGGAAGGTGAGTGGCGGCTGGAAAAATGAAAATGAATCATCATCGAACTCTTTTCAGCCCTTCCATAACCCTAATCCCGAAATGGGTTATGTGCCTAACCACTAATCACCTAATTAAGCCTGGTTAAGCTATTTTTCCATCTTCAAACCTTATTTCATGCATATCTCCCAAATAGTAGTCCATTTGATCAGTATGACCACTCTACATAAAGGCAAATCATCATCCAAATCCAATGGAAGTGGTTTTAGGTCAAAAATCCTTACCAATCAAAAGTTATAGGCGTAACAAGATTCTTCAGGGGCAAAACAGTCATTAAAAATTCGGCAAAAATCGTGAACATTGTAAATGACCCTAATAGTCGTTTCCCAAAGTTACACGACCACATGACTTCGTATGTGAATGGAATAAATATCCTATAATCCTTCGATGCGTAGAATGCAGGTCGTTACACGTTCTCCCTTCATGAAGCCTCCTCCTAGTATTTGGGTGCAAAAGAAAAGAATAAAAGACAAACTAGTTGATGAAAAACCATGTACTAGTAAAGAATTAAAGGGTAAGGATATTGTCTGTGACGTTGAATTAAAGAAAAATGAATTGGTAACATCAAATGGGGAAACTGAAGTTGTTTATGTTGGATGTCAGATGATCGTGCTTGGATTCATGAAGCTTCTGGTGTGGGATATGATCCATATGAAAATGAATACTACAAATATGTATCAGACATAATGGAGGATGCTAGAGGACTGGAATATCAGGTAGCTGGAGATAGCTTTGTGCTCATTCAGGATGGAGTTCTTGGAGAGAAGAACCAGACACTTTTCCGTGATTCTTCTTAGGATTACGAATGTGAGTTTCGCAGTCCTAATCCGTTCTTTGTACCTAACCTTGCTGAACTTTTTTCTGAGTATGTCAATGTTATAAGTAGTTATAGTGACTCCTCTAGTTATTCCACCCTTGTGGGGAATTAATTAGTAGGTCCTTGTTAGTAGTTGAAATCTGCGCTTCTCTTCTGTACTTTATAGATATAGTGTTATGGCACTTCAAACCAGATGGAGTTCCTGTGCCTGCGCAGAGCTTCACTTCCTTCTTTGCATTTCTAATAAACAGTGGTATGACTACTGTAAAACCAACTTACCATCCTTTTGTTTTTGATATAACACTATGTATATATATAAATAATAATGACCAAACTTCTGCAAATCTATAAAATCACATTTTCTTTTAGAACCTGCAAAACGTTTCTGCACCAAAATTGTACATCAACATGCACACAGTAGCTCAGAATTATTGTATTGTGATGTCCCATTTTACTTAAACAATTTCAATACCTGTTAAAACAATTTTAACTCATGAGGTTAGTCAGACTGAAATACATCAAATGTATATTACAGTACGCAAGCAATGATAAACAAAGATCCATGTACATGCAGTAAATTATATATTGGTCCCAATTTCAATTTAGTATCAAAATACTATCAGAGTGGAATTATACATTAAGTTATGCTCATTATTGATGATAAATCATATTTCTAATGCATGTGTGTGTGTATAGTTGAAGTATCTTAGAATATGCTTAAAAAAAAGCATTTAATGCTGAAAGAATATTAGAATATGTTAGTTAGGGAATATGTTGAATAATAAGGAATACGCTAGTCTTTTGTATCTTTTTACAACATATTAATTCAAATTCAATAAAGATGTAGCCCCTTAATTTATATTCATCTTCTCTTCTTCTCATCTCTTTCTGATTTTTTTTAATTCTTCATCAATTTCAATACCTGTTAAAACAATTT
This sequence comes from Allium sativum, assembly GCA_030737875.1. Lineage (NCBI taxonomy): Eukaryota > Viridiplantae > Streptophyta > Magnoliopsida > Asparagales > Amaryllidaceae > Allium > Allium sativum. The sequence continues at coordinate 531,156,330 of CM060923.1, read as the reverse complement.
TAACTTATGAGGTTAAGCAGACTGAAATAATTCAAATGTATATTATAGTGTGCAAGCAATGATCAACAAAGATTCAAGTAATGCAGTAACTTATATTGTAACACCCCGTATTTTCGGTGGACATGAAAGTAACAAATCAAAGTATAATTGATTTGTAAAAGAATAACTAAGGGAAACGGGTTGCGCCATAGTATTCGTCTCGGAATTCTGCTTGAGATAGAGTCCGAGTTTGCGTAAATCAGACTCTGTATGAAGAAGTTATGGCCTTCAGAAGTTTCAGAATATATAAAATAGCTCGAAACTGAATTCAAAAATTCAAAACAGAACCCAGAAGCGGGCTGGGAGGGAAATTTCCCGCACAAGACCCAGGTTGACCTTAGTGTCGACCTCCCCCCTATAGGTCGACCTGGGGGTCGACCTGGGCCTGTTTTGCCAGATCTGGACTGCAGCGGTTTTAACCTATTCTGGACGGACCGGTTGGCTTCTAGGGCGATCTAATGACTCTAAAACACTCTCTACACCTATAAAAGAGTGCCTAGACCTGAGGTTTCTCCACACAAATTCTTTGAGGCATCTGCATGTTGTTTCTCTCTATTCTGGCCTCCACTATTAAAATAAATCTTATTCTCTACTAAAAAAAGTTATAGTTCTTCAAATATGAGATTCAAATCAAGTTAAAGCTTCAAGAATGGAATCAAAGGCTAATTCAACGGCTTCAAGCAACGTCAAGCGAATCATAGCTAATTGCCGCAACGCTACCTTATTATCCTTTTCTAAGCCGATCACTGTAAGTTCAGTTATTCTTTGGATTTGAACGTATAATTGGAATCTTGAATGTAATAAATCAAAATATATAACTGTACCTATTTGCAAGTTAATTATCTTTGATTCATGCTTATGTCAAATCTAAAGTTATCTATGCCTTTGGATCTGATTCACGACTATGACTATGAGACTTTTGCCTAAGACTATGACTATGAAACTATTGCCTATGACTATGTCTATGACTATGAGACTTTTGCCTAAGACTATGACCATGAAACTGTTGCCTATGAAATTATTGGCTATGACTATGATTCCTGACTATGAGACTATTGCCCACGGCTATGATTCATAACTTTGAGACTATTGCCTATGACATTGATTAAGAAATTATTGTGATTAGTCGCCCATGACTATTGTGGTTAATTGCCTATAACTATTGTAGTTAGGTGCTTATGCCTATTTCCATTGTTACAATTAAACAATCATGTTGTATCTTGAACTGGCATTATGTTGGACCAAATCACCTATGCCTATTCCCTTAATTATGTTGAATCTCATATTTAGTGTGTAACTTGGCTAGTTTATTCCTATTAACTATTATGTACGTCGAACCTGTCAGAGCCGTTATTTTTGCATGCCTATTCTTTTATATCAATTCTTATACTTATCCCCTATTCCTTTTGTTAGTGCCATTTCATGAGTACTTAGAAAACTTGTGAAATCATGTTATACGTACGATTATGATGCGGGGATTGGGCGTAGCTTGATTAAGTTAATTTGGCATAATAAATATGTTGGCATAACCTAAATTGGCTATAATAGTGAATAATTTACATGCATATTAGACTTGGGCGTAAATTGATAAATTTTAATTGGCCGCAAAGTATGTAATTGGCATATAAACCAGGTTTTGGACATAAACGGTAAACTAGAATATTAAATCTAGTTTTGACATGAACTATAAATTGGAATATTAATCTAGATTGGGCATGAACTGTAAAAGAGGAATATTAAATCTAAATTGATATAAAATGCAAGTTGGGATAATTGATAGATAAATCAAGTTTTAGGAATAGAATATAAGTATGTTAATTGGCATGACAAACGAATCTGATCTAGGCTAAATTGATTTATGGAAAATTTACATAAATAGTAAATGTAAATTGGAGAAGAGGAAAATGCCTAACCCGAGGTTAGATTGAGTTGTGGTGTAAAAATACCCGGAACCGCCCGACACATCCGGTAACCACAACAATACCTGTCTAATGTGAGAGGTTAGTGCATCAAGCCCAGAAAAACCCGAGGTTAGACTGAGTTGTGGTGTAAAACTGGACGGAACCGACCGGCATATCCAGTAACCACAACAATACCTGTCTAATGTGAGTGGTTGGTGCTTTAATTAATTAATTAAAGCTCATGAACAATCAAGCTAGAAATGGTGAGGTTAAGTAATTAGAAAACACTTATCCAATTCAACAAGTTAACTAGACAAGATTGATAGGGGTTAAGTTAATTTGGACACCTAACCAACTTAACATGTTAACAAGGCAAGATTTGTGGGGTTTAAGTAACTAAGGAAACACTTAACCATTATAACATGTTAACTAGACAAGTGGGTAAGGTTAAGTAAATGTTTATATGCTAACTAGACTAGATGGTCGGGTTAAGTAAACTTAGAACACTTAGCCATTATAGCAGGATGAATAAACATGGTTAAGTTAATGAGAGACACTTAACCAGTATAACCTGATAAACGAGTAAGGTTAAGGAACACTTAACCAATTTGACATGATATATGGGTAGGTTAAGTCAATGTGAACTACTGGATAAAACTTAACCAATTTAACATGACAAGTGAATGGGTTAAGTTAACTTGAATTGACTGATGACACTTAACCAATCCAACATGATGAGAAAGAGAACTAAGTAGCGAACCTTAGTTAAGAGAATTAAGTAGTAAACCTTAGTCAAGAAAGCCACGTAGAACATGAGAAGAAGCGAAGTCCGTCTGATCATGAAGAAGGCTCCAACGAACAGGGGTATGAAGCACGCGGCTTCAAGGGGACGTGTGGGTACTCTTGGCATCCCTCTATGAGGCTGCAGATAATCCTCCTTGGCTCACAGAGGTTAAGGTCTGCGTTAGAAGAGCCAAGGGTATGCCATGGTTGCAATAATAAGACAACCTAAAGACAAGGATGGACAAGCGTGATTCGGGGAGACCATTTTTTTTCCTTGTGATAGCAACTCGTCGTCTACCTACCATCTTGAGTCAGTCGAGATACTTGAAGCGGAAAGGCGGAGAACTCCAATAGACCTTATACTTGCTACCTAGTTATGGGTGAGGTTGGCCCATAGGTTTGTGGGGGCATAGAGGGGCCTGCGTACAGTTCTCATTCTTGATTTTCTTGGGTTCCTTTCATTTGTTAGTTGAGGGAGGGGTCTAGTGGGACCATAGCCACTGTAAAAGCAGACCTCAGCATCTGCAATCGACAGATATTTGAAAGCTCCTGATCGAGTTCTGTGTTTCTTGACTAGCCCTGCCACGGGACTCGGGTCGCACATATAGAGGACATGTGCATCTAGACATCGATTAAGATTCACGACACATACGTGGGGAAAGTCTAGGAACATAGACCGCTCTGGGTAGTGTGTCCTAGCCTAGGGGGCATCGTTCGATAGGTAGCATAATCCCTAGTTGGACCTAGGTCGCATAAACCCTGAATCCGAGAAGCGTTCAATAGGTATCATAAACCCCAGTGGCCCTGGGTAGCGTAAACCCTGGTTGGATCTTGGAAGCACTCGATAGTAAACCCTAGATTAGATCTAGGTAATAAATGGAATCCCCATAATAGATGTACACCTGAAGGCTACCACAATTACGGGGATTGAGATCACATTATCATATGAACATTTTATGTAAATTACTAGTTTGGACGCTAGTTAGGTAGTGCATAGATATAGAAATCAGTATAACAAGGTAGTCGTGAAGCAGAGAAGGAGTAAAAGCGCATTCTGTTTATCAGTATATTCAGTTTATCAGTATATTCAGTTTATCAGTATGTCCAGTTTATCAGTACATTCGGTTTATTCATGCCATATCATATCTCATGCTTATCCCATGTTATCTTGTTACTATGGTTTAGTCTTATATTTAGTTTTTTCATGTCATGACCCTTTTCCTCGTTTAAATGCTAAGAATCACTGAGCTTACCAGGCTTTATGTCTGACCTAGTTTGCTTTCACCTCTTTTCTTCCGTTTCCTCCCCAGGTAGCCAGGGGGGAATAGCTCAGATCATTTTGGACCGTTACTCTTTCTGAGCATGAAGATTCTTTGACGCATTGCTTTGATCTCCATTTTCTACTACTATGGTTGGCTGTTGCTTTATTGGGAAATATTATTGTCAGTTTATGCTTCTTTATTTTAAACAAGACAAATGCTTTGTTGTAATAAGTATTGGTGTTGTAAAACAATCTTTGTACAAGATGTTTTTAATCAATAAATGTTATTTATTTTTCGCTGCTTTATTTTTCTTTCTTGTAATTTTTCTGCATCTTGTACCAAAAATGTTCCACCGAAGTTAGGGCATTCCCTTTATGAGTGACCTTAACGGAGGCGGAAGTTACACTTGGTATCAGAGCTGAAGGTTACCTGATCAGATAAAAAGATTTGAAAAATTATTTTCAAACGGTTTTAAAAGAAGCATTTTCAAAAGAAAAGTTTTGTTTTAAAGGCATATTCCCTAAAGCCATATGCACTATCTTTTGATCCTCTGTTTGAATCCTTGTTTCCTTCTTTCCTGTGTCTTTGGGGCTATTGGCTTTCTAGGAGGTAACCTCATCGCAAAATGGTTCCGTAGGCTTGATGAGACTACGACACTTGTCAAAGGGCAAATAAGGGCCTAACTTCCACCTATAGACGCAATTTTCTTTCGAGCTTTGTAGGATTCTCCATGCGATGGAGGCAGCTTTCGAGAGACATGTCAACAAGTTACACAAGGATGGAAAAGTTGAGAATGAGGGAGTTTGGCTGAGCAGCACAACACAAGGATGAAGAACCCATGAATATGGACTTGGTTCATAAAGGAGGGGAGGAAAGAATAGTAAAACCAAAAACAAGAGGAAGTATCTTTATTTTGGTATAATGGGTCGTATAGTTAAGGGCAAGGGCAAGAACAAAGTACAGGATTTTCCGAAAGGCAAGTGCATGCTCCTACCGCCAGCATACCTGAGAGAGAGGCAGTAAGATTTCTGTTGATAGAGTTTTTCCCCTTTGATCATCTTGTTAGTACTCCTTCTGATTTTAGCGCTTCACATTCGTATATATCTGCTTCCATAGTTGAGTCTCTGCACCCTAGATATTGTATAGTAGTGGATCCCAATATATTCACAAATCCAATTGTTGGTTTGGCTCATTTATCGTTGGCTTATGAGGATTTGAGAATAGCTATATTAATGCTTATGTTTTTGGTTTCATGGGCTATGGGTTGATTCTAGGCATGGATTGGTTAGCTAGAAATTGTGAAACGAGGGTAGTTAGACTTTAGACTTGCCTCGGGAATACCCTCGAGATTTCGTGCAATCCTAAGGGATCAGTTTGTCTTAGCTACCTAGAATCACTTTATCTATCTATTGACAATTTTTGATCCGCTGGAGTAGTCCATGAGTATGCCAGATGTTTGGATTAGGGTAGGGGTTTCCGCCTAAAACTCGAGACAGACTTCCGCATATATCTAGATGACACTGCAAAGTGTAACAACCCGTATTTTAAATAACATGTTATAACATAAACCAAGACAGAATTAAAAGATAAATTCTGATTCAAGGGAAACGAGCTTTTCCATTGCGTTCGTCTCGGAAAAATACGCGAAATAGAGTTCGAGTTTTCGAAAATCGGAGTCCGTATGACCCAGTTATGGCCCATAGAAGTTTTCAGAAAATTAAAATTTAAAAACAGATTTCAAATTCAGCTGGGCAGGCGGGAAAATTTCCCGCCACCCCAAGTCGACTGGGGAGTCGACTGGGGAGTCGACTTGGGAGTCGACACACCCCAGGCCGTGTCGACTGCCCAGTCGACCCCCCTGTCGACTTGGGTGGTCGGCCAGTCTGGCCTGGGTGCTCCGGACTTGTTTCTCAAGACATGTTTGGAGGCTAGTGACGTGAATTGATGGCCCAGATCTGAATTAGGGTTAATCCTATGGCCTAAACTAACCTAATCTTCTATAAAAGGACCCTAATACCTAGCCTAAGTCATCATAAATCAATCCTATAGCTAAACTATGCCAAAATGTTTAATCATGGCCTCCACCCTCTTGTCATAGCCTCAATCTTCATTCATATGAGAGTTCCTAAGCTTGTTTGAGAGTTTCTAAGGCCAAAGTTCAATCTTTCTTCATCAAAGCAAGGATCTTCTTCTAATTTCTCAAGGGTTTTCATTGAAGCTTGCTATTTGGGGATCTTTAGAGTTGCTAGTGGCTTCGTCTCAATCTTATTTATATTTTATAAGTCTTCATAGCGTTGTAAGCCCTATACTACTCTTAGATTCTAACTATGAAGTTAAATATGACATGTTGCAAATTTGAGTTTGGGCCTAAGTATGATATGTGCTTTGATCCTATCATGTTATGCATAAATTTATTCTATGCATGTTTGTAAAGCTATCACCTTTACCTTAGGCATAAAAAGCTATGAGCTTTGATTGGAAATGTTGCATAAAGCAACATAGAAACTCTCATAAACCTTGTGTTATCTTGCATATGATGTTATATGCGAATCACTAGCCACCATCCTATGTCATTTATGATCATGTTTCACCTATTTGCTTAAGTTTGATATCATGCATATTTTGAGGCTTATGATGTAATATGCAAGTTGCTATCTTGCATATGGTGTTATATGCGAATCACTTGCTATCATCCTATGTCATTTATGACCATGTTTTACCTATTTTGCTAAAGTTGATATTATGCATGTTTTGAGGCCTATGATGTAATATGCAAGTTTATGAACGCCTTTGCCTCATATGCCACCATGTCCAACTTGTGGCCCAAAACCTTATTAATTATGTCATGCTTCTAAGTTTTCCCTTTTAGATCTATTTGTGTTTATGCGAACTTACATGCGATGGGGTTACGTTATGGGTAAACTAAAATGGCATAAAAACATGACTTGAAGAGATGACATGAAATATGACATGTGATTATGCTTGAAACATAAACTTGGACATGACTTCTAGAAAACATGAGAGTGGCCAACTCGAGGTTGGGTTGAGTTTGTAGCATAAATCTACCCGGAACCGACCGGCTTAACTAGTGGCTACAAGTAATAGGACCCAATGTGAGTAGTTGGTCATGTCGCACTTGAAACCCGAGGTTAGACCAAGTTGTGGTGTAAAGCTACCCGGACTCGCCCGGCTTAACTAGTAACCACAACAAGGTCTAATATGAGAGGTTGGGTGCATTAAATTAATTAATGCCACATGATAGGGTTAAGTCATGGACCACTTGAATACTTAACCAATTAAACACGATGGGTTGATAGGGTTAAGTCATGAACCTTGGGTACACTTAACCAACTTGATTGGGTAGGGTTAACCACATTTAACCCGTTAAGAAACCCTAGTTACGCGGTCCTTTTCACTAGTAACCCTCTTGATTGTATCATGATACCCTAGGGACAAGGCTAGGTTGGGGCACGATTACTGGGCTGACATGTAAGCGACCAAAACGACGGCTGAGTAGGTGCGTCGGTGTAGGTTCAGGCGGACTATGGTCGTGCACATAGTCCGGAGTTGAAAAAGCAGACACGGGTACCCGTAGGTTTAGACTGTGCGTGCTTGATTTGTGTCCGTGGTTGACACCCTAGGGCTTGATACACCCTAGGGTGGACCTAGCACAGTTTGACTACACTTCGTGATTGGGCCGTATGACACCGACACTTGACGAGTTAGGCTTTTAGGGAGCCGATCGACTAGACCGTGTTGTTGGACCTTGATCTAGGTCATCTCGGGATGTTGGGCCAAGATTGGTCCAAGGGATCTTTTCTTGTTTATACTTGACATGGATTACTAGTACACACTTGGTGCAACTTAACCTTGTATATGCGATGCCACACTTGATCTACCTTTTCACCATGCCAGTTACCACCCTATGTTTCATCTCTGCTTTACATGTCCAGTTAACTTTATTAGTTTTTATACTAATAGTAGATAGGACTTACCAGTCTTTTTGACTGACCCGTTTTCTTTCGCTTCTTTTCTTCCGTCCCCCCCACCCCCCAAGGTTTACAGGGTGGGAACACTGGTACCTAGCTGGATCTTTAGCTGCTTTTCTGGATAGCTCATGTACGGTTTGGACTTGAGCATGCTATGGCTTTATTCTGCTTTGGGGATAGTTACTTTATTTTTTTCAGTTTTCAGTTTATGTTCTAGACTTTGTTTTGTGGGAAAATAATGACCAAGCACTTTGATGTAACTTGACTATGGTTTTGAAATGTTGGTTTTATCCGCTGCTTTACTACTCTGTTTTACTTATATGTTCTGTCTTGTGATATTTGCATGCATGATTACCTTGTTTAATGCCCCTCCAAAGCCAGTGTGCTTGTAAGAGTGGAATTGGCGGAGGTGGGGTGTTACATTTGGTATCATAGCATAACGTTTACAAGATTTGAGCAAAAGTGTTTTTAAAAATTACCTTTTTGGAAAACTATTTTCAAAACCAATTAAGTATTTTCCAAGAAAAGTCTAGTTATTTTAAAAGGCTATTCCCCAAAAGCCATTAGCACTATCCTTCGTTTCCTCGTTCTAAATTTATCTTTTCCTTTTTTTGCATGGCCGATCTTAACCTTCCTGAGGGAGTGACCATTCCCGGATGGTTCCGGAGGTACTTGGAAGCTAGGGCCAACGATGCGGGCCCAGAAAATACCCCCACTGTAACTGAGGTTCCTCCTCCTCCTCCTCCTCAGCATCCACAAGCGGATTTCGCAAAGGTTTGCAAGGACTTTAAGGCAATGGGTGGCAAGAATTTTATTGGGACGGAGACCTTTGTGGAGGCACGAAATTGGTTGAAAGAAACTGAGGATCTCTTCTCTATCTTTGATGTGGAAGACCATAGAAAGGTTTTATTGGCAGCATGGCTATTAAAAGAAGAAGCTGCTTATTGGTGGGAGGTCACCAATGCTACTTGACTTATAGAGACTTGGGCCGACTTTAGGACGAGGTTTGGGCTTAAGTTTCTATCATCAGCTGAGGCGAATCTGCAATTGGAGAAGTTTATATCTTTGAAGCAAGGGGACATGACAGTGAGGGAGTATGTGAATAAGTTTAATCAGCTCGCTCGATTCGGTTTGGACATGGTTAATACTCCCCAGAAGAAGGCTTTACGCTTTGCACGAGGGTTGAATGAGCCATCACAAGGTTTAGCCCTATCTCATATACCCATGGGGGCCACTTTTGAAGGCCTAGTAGACATGGCATTGCTTCAAGGAGACGATAAGAATGGCAAGAAGGAGGTCAAGACTAATGAGACTCAAACCAAGAAGACGGACTCCAAGTGGGGAGGAAATCAGAACAACAAGAACAACAAGGTCAATAAGGCCAACAACAACAAGGCAAAGGACCCAAGAAAATGCAACTTCTGTGGGATTGTTGGGCACATAGCCAAAGATTGCAGGAAGAAGAAGAGGAAGTTGGGCGAATGCTTTCACTGTGGAGAGCCTGGACACCTTAGCAAGGATTGTCCCAAGAAGCAAGGACAAGGGCAAGGGCAGACTCAGCGTGCAGGACCTTCTGGAGGGCAAGTGCATGCTCTCAACACTGCTCCAGTTCAGGACCGAGGTAGTATTTCTGTAGAAAGTCTTGTTTATATTTCTAACTTTCCTGTTCGCACTTTATTTGATTCTGGCGTATCACATACATTTATTTCTTCTGACATTTTTGAAAATTTGCACCTAAGTACTAGTCTAGTTGAGGATCCCGTCAGTGTTTCAAATCCAATTGGGGGTTCCGCCCATTTATCTATGATTTGTGTGGATTTGAAGGTTTCTATCTTGACCGTAGAATTCATGTGTAATGCTTATGTTCTCGGGTTCACGGGATACGGGTTGATTTTGGGCATGGATTGGTTGTCCAGTTATGGAGCCATTCTCGATTGTGAGCATAGGGTGGTGAGGCTCATGACTCGCCTCGGTAATACCCTAGAGATTTCTTGCAACCCGCTGGATCCCGTCATGTTATGTTATCTTGAATCTCTTGACTCGTCCATCAATGATCTGCAATCTGTAAGGGTGGTTTGAGAATATCCTGATGTCTTTGAAGAGGTTAAGGGGTTACCCCCTAAACGAGAGATATATTTTCGCATTTATCTTGTTGATAATGCCAAGCCAGTATCATTGCCTGTTAGGCACATGGCCCCACGAGAAAGAAGAGAGCTCAGTAAGCAAATCAAGGAGTTGCTTGAGAAGAATTTTATTAGGCGAAGCATTTCTGAATGGGGTGCTCCGGTGGTATTCGCTACTAAGGCGGATGGTTCGCTTCGTCTATGTGTTGATTATCGAGAGTTGAACAAGCTGACAAAGAAGAATAGGCACCGGTTACCGAGGATTGATGACCTCTTTGACCAGCTTGTTGGTGCTTCTTTTTTCTCTCAGCTCGATCTAGCCACCGGATTCCATCAGCTTAGAGTGGATGAGGATAGTATTGATAAGACTGCGTTTAGGACTCCAGATGGATTCTTTGAATGGCTTGTCATGCCATTCGGTTTGACTAATGCACCCGCCTACTTTGTAGATTTGATGAGTAGGGTGTTCAGGGAGTTCCTTAACAAGTTCGTGGTCGTCTTCGTGGATGATATTCTGATCTTCTCAAAGGATGAGGAAGAACATGCCAGACACCTCAAGGAAGTGATGGATACGCTTAGAGCTCATCAGTTGAGAGCCAAGTTCTCCAAATGCCATTTCTGGAGAAGGGAAGTTCGGTTTCTTGGACATATAGTTTCTAAGCAAGGCATAGCAGTGGATCCCGCGAAAGTGGTTGCAGTTCAAGACTGGAAGACTCCTAGGAATGCAACCGAAGTAAGCAGCTTTCTCGGTCTGGCAGGCTACTATAGGAAGTTCATCAGGGACTTCGCTAAGATTTCAGCCCCTCTTACTAAGTTGACAAAGAAGAACTTAATCTTTGCATGGGACTTAGAGTGTGGGCTTGCTTTTCAAAGGCACCAGAGGGCCCTTACTACAACTCCAGTTTTGGCATTACCCGATGGTGGTAAGATGTTTACCGTGTACACCGATGCATGTGGCACGGGGTTAGGTGCTGTTCTGATGCAAGAGGGAAGAGTGATATGTTGTGGGGGTAGACAACTTAAAGTTCATGAGAAGAACTATCCCACTCATGATTTGGAGTTGACGGCGATTGTCTTTGCACTCAAATCCTGGCGCCACTATCTTCTAGGCGAAAGGTTTGAGTTGTATACCGATCACAAGTCACTCAAGTACTTCTTCTCGCAGAAAGATCTGAATCTAAGGCAGCAAAGGTGGATGGAATTCTTGGCATCATATGACTTCGAGATAGCTTATACCCCTGGCAAGGGTAATGTAGTGGCAGATGCATTAAGCAGAAGTAGATTGACTTTGAGTCCCTTGTTTATTGAGATGAAGAACTTAGAGTTCTTGGCAACCTTTGATTTCACGACGGCTGTTGAGTCGATGACGGGTTCATTAGCATCCCTTGAGCTTAGACCCACACTTCTTGATCAAGTTGGGGCTTCCCAGAAGGAAGACCCACGGATAGTGGAGATCATGTGCAAGTTGATTCATGGTGAGACGTCTAGTCACCTTGCTAGATATACTATTGATGACAAGGGTTGGCTAAGGCTTGATGGAAGGATATGTGTTCCACAAGTAGGAGACTTGGTGCATAAAGTTCTCGAAGAAGTGCATCACTCGAAGAGGACTATACATCTTGAATGGGATAAGATGTATAGAGATATGAAGCGCAATTTCTTTTGGGCTGGAATGAAGAAAGATGTGGCAGAGTATGTTTCAAAGTGCATGGTGTGCCAATAAGTGAAAGCCGAGTCGAAGAAACCCGGTGGGCTGTTACATCCATTGGAGGTCCCGCAATGGAAGTGGGAAAGTATTTCTATGGATTTTGTGGATGGATTGCCTAGGTCAAGGAAAGGGAACACGAGCATATGGGTCATAGTTGACAGACTTACGAAGAGTGCTCTTTTCATCCCAGTAAAGTGCAAGAGGACCGCATCATGGCTAGCATCTTTTATCTTTGAGAGATAGTGCGGTTGCATGGAGTTCCTTCTAGCCTAGTTAGCGATCGTGACCCAATTTTCACTAGCCAGTTATGGAATAGTTTGCAAGAAGCGATGGGTACGCGATTGAATCTAAGTACAGCCTATCACCCCTAGGCGGATGGCCAAACCGAAAGGGTGAATAGAGTGCTAGAAGATCTTTTGAGGCTTTGTGTTCTTGACTTTGGTGGTACTTGGGAAGACCACCTTCCTCTTGTAGAGTTTGCTTATAATAATAACTACCAAGCCAGCATAGGGATGGCACCATTTGAAGTTTTGTATGGGAGGCTGTGTAGGTTACCATCTTGTTGGTGGGAGACAACGGATAGGCTTATACTTGGGCCCGATATGATACGGGACACATCCGAGAAAGTTGAATTGGTGAGAAGACGGATGAAAGCGGCCCAAGACAGACAGAAATCCTATGCTGACAAGCGAATGACGGATTTGGAATTCGAAGTGGGAGACATGGTTTTCGTGAAGGTTTCTCCTTTGCGTAATGTAGTTTGTTTTGGAGCAATTGGGAAGCTGGCACCAAGGTTCGTAGGACCCTTCACTATCATAGAGAGAATTGAAAAGATGGCCTATAAGGTGGAACTGCCCGAGAAGCTAGCCGGAGTGCATAATGTCTTTCATGTCTCGCATCTCCGAAAGTGCCTACATGAGTCCGCTGAGGTGGTTGAACCAAGCATTCTTCAAGAAGTAGAGGTAGAGAAAGAGGCAACCTTGAGGAGAGCTCCGATTCATATCTTGGGAACAGAGATCAAGAAGCTAAGAAATCGAGAAGTCAAATTGGTGAAAGTTCAGTGGAGTGAAGCCGAAGAGGATGCAACTTGGGAAACCGAGGAGAAGATGCGTGGGCTTTATCCATTTCTTTTTTAGGGTACATTCTCAACCTCTTTTCCTTTTTAACGTATCTTCCTTTTTGCTATCCATGTTTATCCTGTTTATCTTGTTATCTCGTTAACCTTGTCATGAGAACCTTAGGTAGAAACCATTTGGATGAAACATGTGTTTGAAACATGTTATGCTTGATGTTTGCAAGTGGTTGCAAGTGTTTGCAAGTGTATACTCGTGGATGCATGATACACATTAGGCACTAAGATCGGCTCACACACTTTCGTATTGCATATGCATGAGTGCTGATACTTATTCATGGATGAAACTTGTTATGCTATCACGTTGATGTTGCATATGGATGAATGTTATGTGCACTCATGTAGAGATTATAAATTATGTTAGGATTTTGCATACATATGGACTCATTTCACTAACATACTTTGCATTAAGGGGGTTTACTGGATCAGTAACCGCCTGATTTTCGCATTAGACAAGTACATATACACACACCTTTGCATATAATCATACAACATTTAGAAGTTGTTAAGGACGTTGACTGCACGTGGATGAAGTTTTGAGTAGATGGATGATGGATGGTAGGATACGTTCTTCCTAAATTAGAGATTTCGGGGACGAAATCCTTTAAGGTGGGGAGGATGTAACAACACGTATTTTAAAAAAATGTTATAACATAAACCAAGGTAGAATTAAATGATAAATTCTGAATCAAGGGAAACGGGCTGTGCCATTTCGTTCGTCTCGGAAAAATACGCGAAAAAGAGTCCGAGTTTTCGAAAATCGGAGTCCGTATGACCCAGTTATGGCCCATAGAAGTTTTCAGAAAATTCAAATTAAAAAACAGATTTCAAATTCAGCTAGGCAGGGCAGGCGGGAAAAATTCCCGCCACCCCAAGTCGACTGGGGAGTCGACTTGGGAGTCGACACACCCCAGGCCGTGTCGACTGCCCAGTCGACACCCCTATCGACTTTGGTGGTCGGCCAGTCTGGCCTGGGTGCACCTGACTTGTTTCTCAAGACATGTTTGGAGGCTAGTGACATGAATTGATGGCCCAGATCTGAATTAGGGTTAATCCTATGGCCTAAACTAACCTAATCTTCTATAAAAGGACCCTAATACCTAGCCTAAGTCATCATAAATCAATCCTACAACTAAACTATGCCAAAATGTTTAACCATGGCCTCCACCCTCTTGTCATAGCCTCAATCTTCATTCATATGAGAGTTCCTAAGCTTGTTTGAGAGTTTCTAAGGCCAAAGTTCAATCTTTCTTCATCAAAGCAAGGATCTTCTTCTAATTTCTCAAGGGTTTTCATTGAAGCTTGCTATTTGGGGATCTTTAGAGTTGCTAGTGGCTTCGTCTCAATCTTATTTATATTTTATAAGTCTTCATAGCGTTGTAAGCCCTATACTACTCTTAGATTCTAAATATGAAGTTAAATATGACATGTTGCAAGTTTGAGTTTGGACCTAAGTATGATATGTGCTTTGATCCTATAATGTTATGCATAAATTTATTCTATGCATGTTTGTAAAGCTATCACCTTTACCTTATGCATAGAAAGCTATGAGCTTTGATTGGAAATGTTGCATAAAGCAACATAGAAACTCTCATAAACCTTGTGTTGTCTTGCATATGATGTTATATGCGAATCACTAGCCACCATCCTATGTCATTTATGATCATGTTTCACCTATTTGCTTAAGTTTGATATCATGCATATTTTGAGGCTTAAAATGTAATATGCAAGTTGCTATCTTGCATATGGTGTTATATGCGAATCACTTGCTATCATCCTATGTCATTTATGACCATGTTTCACCTATTTTGCTAAAGTTGATATTATGCATGTTTTGAGGCCTATGATGTAATATGCAAGTTTATGAACGCCTTTGCCTCATATGCCACCATGTCCAACTTGTGGCCTAAAACCTTATTAATTATGTCATGCTTCTAAGTTTTCCCTTTTAGATCTATTTGCGTTTATGCGAACTTACATGCGATGGGGTTACGTTATGGGTAAACTAAAATGACGTAAAAACATGACTTGAAGAGATGACATGAAATATGACATGTGATTATGCTTGAAACATAAACTTGGACATGACTTCTAGAAAACATGAGAGTGGTCAACTCGAGGTTGGGTTGAGTTTGTAGCATAAATCTACCCGGAACCGACCGGCTTAACTAGTGGCTACAAGCAATAGGACCCAATGTGAGTAGTTGGTCATGTCGCACTTGAAACCCGAGGTTAGACCAAGTTGTGGTGTAAAGCTACCCGGACCCGCCCGGCTTAACTAGTAGCCACAACAAGGTCTAATGTGTGAGGTTGGGTGCATTAAATTAATTAATGCCACATGATAGGGTTAAGTCATGGACCACTTGAATACTTAATCAATTAAACACGATGGGTTGATAGGGTTAAGTCATGAACCTTGGGTACACTTAACCAACTTGATTGAGTAGGGTTAACAACATTTAACCCGTTAAGAAACCCTAGTTACGCGGTCCTTTTCACCAGTAACCCTCTTGATTGTATCATGATACCCTAGGGACTAGGCTAGGGTGGGGCACGATTACTGGGCTGACATGTAAGCGACCAAAACGACGGCTGAGTAGGTGCGCCGGTGTAGGTTCAGGCGGACTATGGTCGTGCACATAGTCCGGAGTTGAAAAAGCAGGCACGTGCACCCGTAGGTTTAAACTGTGTGTGCTTGATTTGTGTCTGTGGTTGACACCCTAGGGCTTGATACACCCTAGGGTGGACCTAGCACGGTTTGGCTACACTTCGTGATTGGGTCGTATGACACCGACACTTGACGAGTTAGGCTTTTAGGGAGCCGATCGACTAGACCGTGTTATTGGACCTTGATCTAGGTCATCTCGGGATGTTGGGCCAAGATTGGGCCAAGGGATCTTTTCTTGTTTATATTTGACATGGATTACTAGTACACACTTGGTGCAACTTAACCTTGTATATGCGATGCCACACTTGATCTACCTTTTCACCATGCCAGTTACCACCCTATGTTTCATCTCTGCTTTACATGTCCAGTTAACTTTATTAGTTTTTATACTAATAGTAGATAGGACTTACCAGTCTTTTTGACTGACCCGTTTTCTTTCGCCTCTTTTCTTCCGTTCCCCCCCCCCCCCAGGTTTACAGGGTGGGAACACTGGTACCTAGCTGGATCTTTAGCTGCTTTTCTGAATAGCTCATGTACGGTTTGGACTTGAGCATGCTATGGCTTTATTCTGCTTTGGGGATAGTTACTTTGTATTTTTTTCAGTTTTCAGTTTATGTTCTAGACTATGTTTTGTGGGAAAATAATGACCAAGTACTTTGAGGTAACTTGACTATGGTTTTGAAATGTTGGTTTTATCCGCTGCTTTACTACTCTGTTTTACTTATATGTTCTGTCTTGTGATATTTGCATGCATGATTACCTTGTTTAACGCCCCTCCAAAGCCAGTGTGCTTGCAAGAGTGGCATTGGCGGAGGTGGGGTGTTACACAAAGCCAGTTATGCGGTCAACGATAATTTTGGAGCAAGATTGGCGAGGATAGCTAGAGTCGGTAAAGTGCTCAATTGTTTGGTTGTTTTGTTAGTACCATCTCACATAGATCGTCCAAATTCGGAGGAGGTAGCCCTTGGATTCTTGTTTGATATTGGTTTAGGACTTTAGGGCTTGTACTTGAGGAATGTCGAGTTCGACTAGGATGGTTTGCATGAGAAATAAATGGTTAGGGCTGGCACCCTAAGTTAGACTGACCTTAAGAGAGGTAAAAAGTACAAAGTAACCATCAGCTTTAGACCCTCATATTTGCAACATGATGGATAAGCTAAGTAGAGGAGAGACCTCTAATCATATTGGGATATACACTTGGGATCATGGTTAACATCTGTTTATCTTGGAAAGGTAGTTCGACTATATTGGATACCCTCTAGCACAGTAAGTGACCAAGGTCCTATCTTTACTAGTGAGTTGTGGAAATAAAGGTCAAGAAGTTTCGCAATTGAGATGTTAAATTAGATAAGGTATAGTATCGTGAAACTGGAGAAGATGCGACTTCAAAGACTGAAGACTAAATACGCGCATCATACCCTTTTGAGGGTATATCATTGATCTCTTTTTCTAGGAATGTTATGCATCTTTCTAGGCATATTCTCTAGATCATATCTTCGATCCTTAGGTAGAAGCCGATGTAAGTAAACATGTGTTTGATACATGTTATGATTAGTGGTTGCAAGTGGTTGCTCGTGGATGCATTTACACACACTACGCACTAGATTGGCTCAGTCACCTTTTCATATTGCATATGTATCCAAGTGCGCAAGTTTGTATATGGATTGAAATTTGATGTGTTATCAACTGGATATTGCATATGGATGAATGAATATGCACACATATAGTATTTACTTGACTAGGGATGCTTGAATACATATTGGATGCATGGCACTCTCATGATTCGCATTTAGGAGGTCAACTGAATCAGTGGACCGTCTGATCTTTTGCATTAGTATTGGACATACACACACACTTTTGCATATGTTCATTTTGCATTAGAAACCTTTTTAGGACAGTGAATGTTGGTGGATGATGGTTGAGTAGATGGGTGATCGGATGTTAGGATACATTCTTCTTGACTTAAAGATTTCGGGGACGAAATCCTATAAGGAGGGGAGAACGTAACACCCTGTATTTTCGGTAGACATGAAAGTAACAAATTAAAGTATAATTAATTTGTAAAAGAAGAACTAAGGGAAACGGGTTGCGCCATTGCGTTCATATCGGAATTATGCTTGAGATAGAGTCCGAGTTTGCGTAAATCGGACTCTGTATGAAGAAGTTATGGCCTTCAGAAGTTTCAGAATATATAAAACAGCTCAAAACTGAATTCAAAAATTCAAAACAGAACCTAGAAGCGGGCTGGGCGGGAAATTTCCCGCCCCGGACCCAGCTCGACCTGGGGGTCGAACCCCTCCCCCTCATAGGCCGACCTAGGGGTCGACCGGGGCCTGTTTTGCCAGATCTAGACTGCAGCGATTTTAGCCTATTCTGGACGGGCCAGATGTCTTCTAGGGCGATCTAATGGCCCTAAAAACACTCTCTACACCTATAAAAGAGTTCCTAGACCTAAGGTTTCTCCACACAAATTCTTTGAGGCTTCTGTATGTTGTTTCTCTCTATTCTGGCCTCCACTATTAAAATAAATCTTATTCTCTACTAAAATAAGTTATAGGTATTCAAATTGGAGATTCAAATCAAGTTAAAGCTTCAAGAAGGGAATCAAAGGCTAATTCAATGGCTTCAAGCAACGTCACGTGAACCATAGCAAATCGCCACAACGCTATCTTATTATCCTTTTCTAAACCGATCACTGTGTTCGGTTATTCTTTGGATTTGAATGTGTAATTGGAATCGTGAATGTAATAAATCAAAATACATAACTGTACCTATTTGCAAGTTAATTATCTTTGAATCATGCTTATGTCAAATCTAAAGTTATATATGCCTTTGGATCTGATTCACGACTATGAGACTTTTGCGTAAGACTATGACTATGAAACTATTGCCTATGACTATGAGACTTTTGCCTAAGACTATGACCATGAAACTGTTGCCTATGAAATTATTGCCTATGACTATGATTCGTAACTATGAGGCTGTTGCCCACGATTATGATTCATAACTATGAGACTATTGCCTATGACATTGATTAAGAAATTATTGTGATTAGTCGCCCATGACTATTGTGTTTAATTTCCTATAACAATTGTAGTTATGAGACGACCCCAAACCCCATACTGACGGCGGCAAGGGTAATCCTTGGAATATAACCCAGAAACAGATAACAGTAGAACAGAAATAAATAAATACACCAGATAATGCACACTAGAATATACTGGATAAACGTAATCATCAGAGTTACACAGTATACAGGATCATACTTAGTACAAATACAGTTCAGCTATACATAAATGTCTACAGCGGAAAACAAACATAATGTACAATAGAAGCTGAACAACATAAAAAGAGATAAATAATAGAATCCGTCTTCAGCTCCAGCTATCCAGAGAAAGCCATCCCAAAACCTGAATACAAGGCTGCCCGTGTAGAAAAAGGGGCACCCAAGTTTGAAAGTGAAACAAACTAAGAGTCAGTCATGGGACTGGTATGAGAAATCTACTCAACACATTTAAAATATGGCCAATCACAGGACCACGCCACTTTCGTGGAACGGGTTTACTCCATCGGATTGCTAGTTCTTTAAAAACAAACAATTCTTTTAAACATCGCAATGCTTTATATCAAAATGAAGCCATTATACGACTCAGTTCCCATCACACAATGCAACGCAAACCGGAGGATAGAGTTTTACCTTATAATGGCCAAAATATGCTTGATACGAATAAAACAAAAGCATTTGATATTATTACTAGTGTTTATATGTTTCAAAAACAATTTCAATCATAACTATCAATCATAGACGGCATGGGTACCATATATCATGTCGCCATATATATATATATATATATATATATATATACAATCAAAACCGCATAGTCACGTATTTGGAAATTGGATTTCCGTCATGAACCAAGGCAAAAGATATTCCTTACCGACTTCGAGACTGTCTAGCTCGAGCCTCTGGACCCAGACTCAGGTGGGCCCTTGGATCGTCAGGGCAGGTCCACCGATGTGGATTAAAATTCCTGAACAATGCGTTTCCCCACCCTTTGGGGTGTAAATGAGCCAACAAATGACTCCATCGGACCCGGATCGTCCGATATAACCGAGGTGCCTCGCAACAGTAGCAACCACATAAGTCAAACTCGTCAGGGCGTGTAAAACCACTGACGCCACTTCTAGCTAGAAAGAAACGCATGTCCTCCCTGAGGTCCTTTCTCCCGTTTCTGGTTCATACCGGGTGTGAGGTTCGCGAATTCACGTTGTACACAAAGCTACACCACACAGGCGGGGCTTTGATCATCACCACAAGACTTTGCTTTTCAACAGAAGCCCTGATCACTGCATCTTAGCATGCCACACAGGCAATTCACACCACGCAACTGATGGTTATCAATCGCACAGAATGAATTCCAATGTCAGACACACTGTCCATTTGCAAGTCCGTTCCGGGTCAGAACGAAACCGAAGGCACTATATACCTCACAAACCCATCGATCACCACGTACGTTTGGACGATCACCACTCATTATCCATATTTCGGGATGCCTCCCAATCAGTACCTCGGTTACCATCCAAACGAGGTGAAGATCTCCGGTCTTCGACCACCGTCTTCATCTTCGATTTCTTATCGTCGATTCAGTTATTCAGAATGGGATAAACCCGGTCTTTCTGGGCAACTCACGTATGTAATAAACAAGTGTTACACAAACACTACTATGCATCATTTCAATTCATTAGTCACTAACCGTCAATCAGTAAGAGAACGATTTCCCAAATATTAACCCCGAAGGCCGAAACCAACATCATATCAATACCCAAGAAACCATTCGACTTAGCCAACCTTCAGTTAGTTTCTAAATTTCACATCCATATCGTTTATAATATTTTATAACGATTTATCGCTATTTTTATTTATTTTAACATAACCAATTTATTCAAAACGACGCTTCGGGCCATAAAGCGGCCGTGGCGCTGTTTTTCTTCGGATTCAATCTACACATATCTGAAAATCTAACCGTTGGATCTTCACCAAATTTACATCATTAGAAAGATCTTTTCAATACGAATCCAACAGTTCCAGTTTCGGGAAAATCCGACGGTCGGATCTCCCGGTATAATCTTTTGAAGTTTCGATTTCAAAATACGAACTGCAGCGTCGTTATTCGATTTAATATAAGTATATTTATATATATATATATACAAATATAATCGATTCTGGCGCTGTTTTTATTCAGATTTGAATTAAACATTCCAGAAAATCCAACCGTTGGATTTTTACAAAGTTGGTGCCATTGGAAAGATATTTCCAAAGCGAACCCAACGGTTGCGATTTCAGGAAAATCTGATGGTCGGATCTCCCGCACTGATCATTTGAAATCACGGTTTCGAAATACGAACTGCAGCTTCGTTATTCGATATATTTCAATTCTATATATATATATATATATATATATATATATATATCGATTCTTCGTTTTCAAAACTACATGATTTCCATGCATTTGATAAAAATGATATTTTTATCTAACTGTCTTCTATTTCAACACTTCACTATTTTTAACAAATTATGTATAGAATAAAAATGTGATTTTTTAATGTAACACAATTTATTTCAAAACTCGACTATTTTATATAGTTAATATAGGTGATAAAAATAGGATTTTTATTATAAAACAATTTATTTCAAAATAAGATTATTTTATATTGTTCATATCGATGATAAAAATTGGATTTTTATTATAAAACAATTTCTTTCAAAATATGAATACCATTCAACACATGAATTTCAATTCAACGAATGAGTTTCAATTCAACACATGAAGGTTTTCTATTCAACGAATAAATATAGTTTCAACAAATGAAAATAATTCTAACACATGAATATTATTCAAAATTTCGGCAGCATAGAGGCAGGGTAGTTAAAACCGGGACCGTCCCTAGTAAGGCTCCTCGCTCTACCTTAAAGCCTCGCAGCTTTTGACAATGGGGAATCATGCATCTAGTTTGCACGCAGGCGACATTTATATTTTTTTCATTTCCACAAACTAATCCTATGTGGTTTCAACCAAATATTTCTCAACCACAAACGGGTATTTTTCAACCACAATCAATCAATTTCAACCAAAAACAATTTCAACCAACCATTCGCTATCAATCAATTTTCACACCAATCACAACCAATAAATATCGTCCATGGTTTGTGGACGAGGGGCGTATATATATAACATTTCACTTCCATTTCAACACATATATAATTTTTACAACGCATATACAACTTATACATCGAACGTACAACTTATACAACGCTTATACAAGAGGTGTACAACGCTTATATAACTCATACATCGACTATATAATTTATACATCGTCGTTTTCCATATCGTTTATAATTTAGAAATCTCACATTGGGTTCCACTCCACCAAAAATAGCAGAAGGCTCAAAAAAATATGCGGTCTTTTCTACAATGTAGAAGACGTCCACACGGTCACGATGTTTCCTGTTTCATCGAATTTCGTCAATACACGAAAAAGATATGATTTTTCAAAGTTTGCAATAGTTTAAAGGTGTTAAAACTGTTGAAAATAAACATAGCCGATACCTCAGCAGTTTGTTTCGAAATTAGGTCGGAGTTTTTCTTGCAATCCGTGAGGTTTGGTGACGATCGGAAGATGCCACATGGAAGAGGACGGAGAGGCGCCTGTTCGCCTGGAGGTAGGGCCAGTTCGACGGCCTCAGGCGTGCATGGCGGCGGTTCAAAGTGCTGAACTTCGGGGCGTCGATTTGAACAATGCACTCAATGAAAAATTCAGCAACTGGTATGGATTTGGAGATCTCGGAGAGTGCTACAAAATCCTCAACAGGAGGAAGGTGTAATTTTGCTTGCAGGAGGAGGAATCGAGGGAGGAAGGATTGAATGCAATCCGCCGTGCGTCGAGATGATATCGGGGAGAGAGAATAAAGTGTGGGCAATCATATTTTTTCATTTTATTTATATTTTTTTCCAAAAATACCCTCTTTCACACACGAACCCTAATTCAAACCCAACGACTGTCGTCCCTAGCATTTTACCCCCATTCCAAACACAATGGGATATGTTTCGAAGGCCCATTCGACTGTTTCAGTCGGTTTTCCTTCAATTTAAAATATATAACATTCAATATTCGATCGAACGTACATTTCAATTTTCCAGGGCCACAAGCTAATTCGAAAAATTCCAGAAAAATAAATCTAGCTATGTTTTGACGATACGGTCCCAATAAAACTAGTTTCGTCGAATTCTGAGACCGTTTGCAAAAAGGCCCATTTCTGGTCGATCCAATTTAATTATAATTGACCAAATCACATTTTCCTTTGCCACGCTCACATACTAGCTTCAAAAATTATGAAATTTGAAACCTAGCAATAACTTCTCATCCCGGATCCAACAAAAGTGGTTTCGTCGAATTCCGAGGTCGTTTGCAAAATGGCCAATTTCACGGGCTATATAAATTCCATTGCGGCATTTCTGAAAATTCATTTGGCCATAACTTTTGCTTTCCGCTACGAAACTTCGATTTTTCAGATTCGTTAGAAAGGTATTCACTAACAGATTCAAATATTTTTGGTTTCACTCAAATCCGTTTTTTTTTGCACCGGTACAGTCAATCGAAGTTTGAATTCAAATTTTGAAACTACCGCGCCATTTCAGGCCTTGTTTATAATTCAAAGTAATTATATTTATTTTCAACTTCGATTCAAACTTACTTTTCATCATTATTATTTAAAATATTTATTTTAAATATTTAAAATCCACTATTTTAGCCAATTTAAAAAATTTAAATTGGTTCAGATTTTCTGGGTCGTTACAATCTCCCCCACTTAAAACTTTTCATCCCCGAAAAGGAACAAAGTCAAAAGTGGTTTGATTAATCAACTCTACGTTCAATCTGGCTTCTATTCTCCAACTTTTCAGTTTCTGAGAATTTTCGAATTCTTCAAAAATTTGGCTAACACCCGGAATTTTCGAAAAAATTCGCCATAACCTCCTTTATACGGGGAGAGGTTTGGAAATTTATTAGGCCGTATTAGGTACCCAATAAATCCTATAAAGCATACACATATTTATAGTGACATATTCTGGTGTTTACAGGGGAGCGTGTATAGATAATAACTCCAGAGAATAAATTCTCGTCACCCTGTCAAAGCCTGAAGGAGTGTGTATTTTAATTGCTCCAGAGGATAAATCCTCGTCACCTCGTCCCGTGTGGGAAATAAATAGTCCATGTGCCGTATCTAATAACTAGATAGACGTGATTATTGTCAACTCCAGACCCGTGTGGGGTTTTCATTAATCTGGCAATTTATTGTTACAATTTTATATGGTCATATCAGTCATCAGTTCAACCTGTATAATATAGTCATCGCCATACAAGCCTCTCGCTCTTATGGTAAATCTTCCACCTTGTCACACAAGCTCCAAATGCTTATGTGGTATATGATGAAGTATGCCTATCTTCAGAAGTATGCCATGCAGTGTAGTTCAAAATTAATTGTTACTATCCTATGGCGATGTTTATTATTTCACACAGAACAACCAGCACTCCGTATCCAATGGCATTCACAGGAGTTGATATAATAATATTTCGCATCCAACTCATTAAGGTTTACCTATTTGTCGGGCACGCAAATAAAATCTTTACTCAACAGCTATCCATTTACCTGTTCAAACATATATAATGCACAAGTATATATTTCCATCTATTTTCTAATCAGTTCATTGTGTGATTTAAATGAATAAATCCTACCATTATTCTATTATTGATTAAATTAACTATCATTTCAATAATTTAATTAATCCAATTTACTATCACACAATGCAAACAACAAGCAATTTGTTTTTAACTTTTCAAAATATACTAATCAATTTCTATACTCTTTTAAAATCATTCAGACTATAGAATTAAAAATGCACATCCATGGAAAGAAAATAACAACAGAGTAGAGAACTAATTGGTAATGCAAAGTATGGTAAATGTACCTTGCACCGGAGTCAATCAGAGATATCTACTTGACACTTAGGATAGGCTTTCTGAATGCTCTCCTCAGTTTCCCAAGTAGAATCTCGCGGATCTCCACTCCATTGCACTTTGACTAAGTGAACCTTCTTGTTCCTCAGCTCTTTGGTTTCTTTGCCGATGATCTTTAGCGGCTCTCTTCTCACAGCCAATTCTGGAGTAATTTCAATATCCTGTTGGGCTGCTTCTTCCACGATCAAGTCTGGATCATGATCGTACTTTCAAAGTTGATATATGTGAAATACATCATGAACTCCAGGAAACCAATCTGGCAATTTAACCCTATAAGCGAGAGTTCCGATTCGCTCGAGATTAGGAAACGGATCAATGGATTTGGGCGCCAACTTCCCAGTTTTACCGAACCGGATAACTCCTCTCATCGGCGTTACTTTAAAATATACATAGTCGCCAACAGCAAATGATAAATCTCTTCTTCTCCTATCGGCATAGCTCTTTTGTCGACTTTGAGCGGAAAGTAATCGTTTCTTAACGAAATCGACTTTGTCGGCAGCTTCTCGGATCATATCAGGCCCTAACACAAGTCTATTACCGGGTTCGACCCAACAAGCAGGGGATCGGCACGGTCTACCATACAATGCTTCGAATGGCGACATTGTCAGGCTCGCCTGGAAGCTGTTGTTATATGAGAATTCAGCCAAATGCAGATGGTCTTCCCATGATCCACCGAAATCTAGAGCACAAGCCCGCAATAGATCTTCTAAAATACGATTCACCCTCTCAGTCTGACCATTTGTCTAAGGATGATAGGCGGTGCTCAAGTTCAGCTTTGTTCCCAGTTCTACTTGAAATGCCTCCTAGAATTTGGTAGTAAATATTGGATCTCTATCACTCACTATACTAGTCGGCACTCCGTGTAGTCTAACAATTTCCTTGAAGTATATCTACGCCAAACTCTGAGTAGTTCTGTTTGATCTGACAGGTATGAAATGGGTGGTCTTCGTGAAGCGATCTACGATCACCCAAATACTGTCATTTCCTTTTCTGGTTCTGGGAAAACCATCAATGAAGTCCATGGAAATATGTTCCCACTTCCAGCCTGGAATGTCCAGCGGTTGCAACAGTCCAGCAAGTTTCTGCTAGTCGCTTTTGACTAGCTGGAAAGTAGGGCATCGGGTAACATATATTGAAACGTCTCTTTTCATAGCCTTCCACCAAAATGTTCGCTTGAGGTCGTTATACATTTTGGCCACACCAGGATGGATACTCAGCTTCGACTTGTGACACTCGTCTAACACTTCCCTTTTGAGCTCGGGGATGCCAGGAACACAAATCCTTCCTTTCAATCTCAGGATTCCATCGTTATCTATTTGAAAACACGAGGGTTCTCCTTTCTAAATCCTTTTGATCATATCCTTAATAAAGTTATCATCCTTCTGAAGAATAGATATTTTGTCAATCAGGGAAGTCGTAATAACAAAGCTGGCGATCATTACATTCTTCCGACTCAACGCATCGGCCACGACATTGGCTTTCCCTGGAGTGTATAGAATCTCAAAATCATATGCTGCAAGGAACTCTAGCCAACGTTGCTGCCTCAAATTCAGGTCTTTCTGGGTGAACAGATACTTTAACGACTGATGGTCTGTATACAGTTCGAATTTCTCACCCAGAAGATAGTGTCTCCAGATTTTCAAAGAGAATACGATAGCCAATAACTCAAGATCATGAGTTACATAGTTTTTCTCGTGTGGCTTTAGTTGACGGCTAGCATAAGCAATCACTTGACCCTTTTGCATTAACACTTCGCCAAGGCCTTCTCTAGAAGCATCAGTCCATACTTTTAAATCCTGATTGCCGTCTATTATGGTTAACACTGGAGCAGTCGTTAATCTTAACTTTAGCTCTTCAAAAGCCTCCTCACTTTCGGGAGTCCATTTGAATATTCAGTGCTTCTTTGTAAGCTTCGTTAAGTGACCAAATATCTTCGAATTTTTTTTAACGAACTTCCGGTAATAACTAGCCAATCCGAGAAAACTGCGGACTTCTGTAGGGGTACTGGGCTGTTTCCAGTTTTGAATAGCTATGATTTTACTTGGATCCACAGCAATTCCTTCTTTCGATACGACGTGGCCTAGAAATTTTACTTCATCTTGCCAGAATATGCATTTGGATAGTTTGGCTTTTAGAACGTTCCTTCTCAGAATTTCTAGAACCTGTTCCAGATGCTTTTCATGTTCGGCCTTTGATTTAGAGAAGATTAGAATATCGTCAATAAAAACCAGAACAAATTTATTCAAAACCCCTCTGAACAATCTATTCATCAGATCGATGAAGTAAGCTGGAGCGCTACATAAGCCGAACGACATTACTAACCACTCGTAGAATAAGTCTAGACCTCTGAATGTTGTCATTGGAACACACTCTTCGGCAATTCGAAGCTGATGGAAGCCTGTAGCTAGGTCCATCCTTGAAAATACTTGTGCTCCATTCAGACGATCCAATAAATCATCAATTCGCAGCAATGGATATTTGTTCTTTATTGTCTGCTTGTTCAAATCACGATAATCCACACATAGCCGTAGAGTACCGTCAGATTTTGGGACAAACACCACTGCTGGACCCCAATCAGAGAAACTAGGCCTGATCAGACCCTTTCATACGAGCTGTTGTGTTTGATTGTCTAATTCCACTTTCTCCTTCAAGGACATTCTTCGAATAGCGTGAACTACCAGCCTTGCATTCGGAATTAAAGCAATTTTGAAATCAATTTCTCTTTGCGGAGGTAAGCGAACAACTTCTTCAAACACATCCGCATAATTCTTGACGACAGGAATATCTTTCACCATGTCGGGAATATTCTCTGTGACTTTAGGGATATTTTCTATTTGAGCAGGAGAAACATCGAGAGCTGCCCAGAAGTCTTTTCTATTAGCATTTTGACCATCATAGGGAATGGTTATATAATTCCCTGATTTAATCTTAGCCCTAACAACTCTCTCGGCGCATCTAACCTCTGCCTCATATTTGGTTAGCCAATCCAATCCAATCCCAGAATAAGATCGAATTCAGCAAAATTCATGACGATAGAGATAGTAGGGAATTTATAGCAGGAAAAAGAGACAGGTACTGCACAAACCCAACTGAGATCGATGGAACCCCCAACCGGATTCTGGACAGTCATTGGTTCTTTGAGCTTCTTCAAATTCAAATCCAGTTTCTTAACTGCATTCTTGGCAATGAAGCTTCGCGACGCGCCTGTATCAAACAACACTTTAACTGGAATGTTTTTGACATTAAGCGTGCCTTCTAAAACATCAGCCCATTCCTGAGCAGATGAAGATGCGGGCACTTCTGCCATTTCATTTACATGTACTTCTTCAGGTTTCCTGAATAGCGGGCAGGCCTTTGAAAGATGTCCAGTCTGATGGCATTGACTGCACTTTCTATTCTCTTGAAACTTCTTATCGGATTTAGTTTCATCTTTCTTTAGCTTCTTTGAGAGATTAAAATTCCTGGTCAAATGCCCCTGTTTATGGCAGTTACTGCATATAGCCGTCGTTGCTAGTTCTTTATCAGATCTAACCCTTTTTCGGTTTACTTTAGGCTTCTTACTGACCTCAGACATTGTATTGGCTTCAGGACGATCAGTTTCAGACTCAATTTTATTACTAGAGCTGACTTCCTCTTCGTACTGTAACATACCTTTCTTGTCGAGATCCTCGTACTAGTAAGCCATGTATATCATTTCAGAAAAGAGGAGCTTCACATTCCTCATTACACTGTTCTGATATTTTCTTTGAAGCCCGTTGATAAATCTCAAATTCTTCCTCTTCGGATTTTCAATTAGATGAGGGGCAAAGTGAGAAAGTTAATTGAATTTCTTATGATATTCGGGAATGGTTATATCTCTTTGTATCAAATAAGAAAATTCATTACATAGCCGTTCAATTGCTTCTGGAGGAGTAAATCTTTCCAGGAAAATCACTTTGAATCTATCCCAGGTGATATCACCTTCTGGATTATCCTTGATAACCGAATCCCACCAGAACAAAGCTTCGTCTTTGAGTGCCCAGGAGGCCAGTAATCTTTTCTGGTCATCCCTCAGCTTTAATCCTTCAAAGATTTTCTCAGCCGAACAAATCCAAGCTTGTGTTCTCATAATAGATTCTTTGCCCGAGAACGGTTTTCCTCCCAGATTTCTATATTTCATAAATAGAGCTTCTATATCCGGGTCAGTATCCCTTCTTCTGTTTCTGGCACTCATTTTCTAGTA
This sequence comes from Allium sativum, assembly GCA_030737875.1. NCBI lineage: Eukaryota > Viridiplantae > Streptophyta > Magnoliopsida > Asparagales > Amaryllidaceae > Allium > Allium sativum. Next base: position 531,127,428 of record CM060923.1, on the reverse strand, counting down.
CTTCTGCAAATAGCAGATCAAGTGTCAGGTCACAGAAAAGATATTTTAAAGCATAGAAACATATACTTGAATGTAAATGTATCAACCGAGGTGTTATTTCATTCTGCAACTCATACTAGGATATTTCTGATCCTATCTGTAATGAGTTACTCGTCTTAGAACACTACTGGTTCTATTTCTGACGAGTTCGTTAATATGTTATATTCCAGAACTAAGCTTAAACAAAGCTCTGATACTAAATGAGACGACCCCAAACCCCGTACTGACGGCGGCAAGGGTAATCCTTGGAATATAACACAGAAACAGATAACAGCAGAACAGAAATAAATAAATACACCAGATAATGCACACTAGAATATACTGGATAAACGTAATCATAAGAGTTACACAGTATACAGGATCATACTTAGTACAAATACAGTTCAACTATACATAAACGTCCACAGCGGAAAACAAACATAATGTACAATAGGAGCTGAACAGCATAAAAAAGATAAATAATAGAATCCATCTTCAGCTCCAGCTATCCAGAGAAAGCCAGCCCAAAACCTGAATACAAGGCTGCCCGTGTAGAAAAAGGGGTACCCGAGTTTGAAAGTGAAACAAACTACGATTCAGTCATGGGACTGGTATGAGAAATCTACTCAACACATTTAAAATATGGCCAATCACAGGACCACGCCACTTTCGTGTAACGGGTTTACTCCATCGGATTGCCAGTTCTTTAAAAACAAACAATTCTTTTAAACATCGCAATGCTTTATATCAAAATGAAGCCATTATAAGACTCAGTTCCCATCACACAATGCAACGCAAACCGGAGGATAGAGTTTTACCTTATAATGGCCAAAATATGCTTGATACGAGTAAAACAAAAGCATTTGATATTATTACTAGTGTTTATATGTTTCAAAAACAATTTCAATCATAACTATCAATCATAGACGGCATGGGTACCATATATCATGTCGCCATATATATATATATATATATATATACAATCAAAACCGCATAGTCACGTATTTGGAAATTGAATTTCCGTCATGAACCAAGGCAAAAGATAGTCCTTACCGACTTCGAGACTGTCTAGCCCGAGACTCAGGACCCAGACTCAGGTGGGCCCATGGATCTTCAGGGTCGGTCCACCGATGTGGATTAAAATTCCTGAACAATGCGTTTCCCCACCCTTTGGGGTGTAAATGAGCCAACAAATGACTCCATCGGACCCGGATCGTTCGATATAGCCGAGGCGCCTCGCAACAGTGACAACCACATAAGTCAAACTCGTCAGGGCGTGTAAAACCACTGACGCCACTTCTAGCTAGAAAGAAACGCATGTCCACCCTGAGGTCCTTTCTCCCGTTTTTAGTTCATACCGGATGTGTGGTTCGCGAATTCACGTTGTACACAAAGCTACGCCACACAGGCGGGGCTTTAATCATCACCACAAGACTTTGCTTTTCAACAGAAGCCCTGATCACTGCACTTAGCATGCCACACAGGCAATTCACACCACGCAACTGATGGTTATCAATCGCACAGAATGAATTCCAATGTCAGACACACTGTCCATTTGCAAGTCCGTTCTGGGTCTGAACAAAACCAGAGGCACTATATACCTCGCAAACCCATCGATCACCATGTACGTCTGGACAATCGCCACTCATTATCCGTATTTCGGGATGCCTCCCAAAAAGGACCTCGGTTACCATCCAAACGAGGTGAAGATCTCCGGTCTTCGACCACCGTCTTCATCTTCGATTTCTTATCGTCGATTCAGTTATTCAGAATGGGATAAACCCAGTCTTTCTGAGCAACTCAAGTATATAATAAACAAGTGCTACACAAAAACTACTACGCATCATTTCAATTCATTAGTCAATAACCGTCAATCAGTAAGAGAACGATTTCCCAAATATTAACCCCGAAGGCCGAAACCAACATCAGATCAATACCCAAGAAACCATTCGACATAGCCAACCTTTAGTTAGTTTCTAAATTTTACATCCATATCGTTTATAATATTTTATAATGATTTATCGCTATTTTTATTTATTTTAACATAGCCAATTTATTCAAAACGACGCTTCGGGCCATAACGCGGCCGTGGCGCTGTTTTTCTTCAGATTTGATTTACACATATCTGAAAATCTAACCGTTGGATCTTCACAAAATTTACATCATTAGAAAGATCTTTTCAAAACGAATCCAACGGTTCCAGTTTCGGGAAAATTCGACGGTCGGATCTCCTGGTATAATCGTTTGAAGTTTCGATTTCAAAATACGAACTGCAACGTCGTTATTCGATTTAATATTATTATATTTATATATATATATGTATATATATATAAATATAATCGATTCTGGTGCTGTTTTTCTTCAGATTTGAATTAAACATTCCAGACAATCCAACCGTTGGATTTTTACAAAGTTGGTGCCGTTGGAAAGATATTTCCAAAGCGAACCCAACGGTTGCGATTTCGGGAAAATCCGATGGTCGGATCTCCCGCACTGATCGTTTGAAATCACGGTTTCAAAATACGAACTGCAGCTTCGTTATTCGATATATTTCAATTCTATTTATATATATATATATCGATTCTTCGTTTTCAAAACTACATGATTTCCATACATTTGATAAAAAAGATATTTTTATCTAACTGTCTTCTATTTCAACACTTCACTATTTTTAACAATTCATGTATATAATAAAAATGTGATTTTTTAATGTAAAACAATTTATTTCAAAACTCGACTATTTTATATTGTTAATATAGGTGATAAAAATAGGATTTTTATTATAAAACAATTTATTTCAAAACAAGATTATTTTATATAGTTCATATCAATGATAAAAATTGGATTTTTATTATAAAACAATTTCTTTCAAAATATGAATACCATTCAACACATGAATTTCAATTCAACGAATGAGTTTCAATTCAACACATGAAGGTTTTCTATTCAACGAATAAATATAGTTTCAACAAATGAAAATAATTCTAACACATGAATATTATTCAAAATTTCGGCAGCATAACGGCAGGGTAGTTAAAACCGGGACCGTCCCTAGTACGGCTCCTCGCTCTACATTAAAGCCTCGCAGCTTTTGACAATGGGGAATCATGCATCTAGTTCGCACGCAGGCGGCATGTATATTTTTTTCATTTCCATAAACTAATCCTATGTGGTTTCAACCAAATATTTCTCAACCACAAACGGGTATTTTTCAACACTACAAGAAAAATACCCTATTGCAACTAGCTATTTGCAACAGGCGACACATGACAGTTGCAGTAAATGATATTTAGCAACAAACCAACTGTTGCAGTTGCAATAGATGAGATTTAGCAACATGCCTTTTCTTTCAGTTGCAAAAAACATATTTTTAGCAACTATGTTTTCAGAACAGTTGCAAAGAACGTATTATTTGCAACTGCGCTTCCTAGTCAGTTGCGAATAAATATCTTTAGCAACTGTTTTCACCACTTGCAATAACTATGTATTTTTATAACTGGAAAAGCCAGTTGCGAAAATATAATTTTAAAAATAAGTATAAGTTTTTAATGATTAACTTTTAATAATTAATTTTAAATAGTTACTATTAAATAATTAACTACTAGTAATTATATAATAATTAAGATTATTATTTAATAATAAAATTTGAATATTATAAAGTGATATTTATAATTGGTAATTAAATAACAGTAATTAATAATTAACATTTAAAAAATAATAAAATAAATAAATAATTATCAAATAGTAATAAATTAATTATAAAAACTAATGGATAATAATTAATTTGAAATATGAACTTGTTTAAATATTTAATAATTAAAAAATTAATAAATTCACAATAAATAAATAAACGATAATTAATTAACATTACTATTAAAGAGTAATTAATAATTAATAATAATTTCTTGTATGGATTAATTTATAATCTGTGTTTGAATGAGGTATTTTTATGAATTAATTAATAGTTTCTAGTTATCATTAATAATTAATTTTTATATTTATAATACTATATTTAATTCTTAGTGATCAATAAATTCAAGTCACGTTTTTTCCTCTTTGAAAGTTCAAAAGTATACAAATTTAAACTATTATTTATGATAGCTTAACTAAATTCCGTTCGGGTAAATAATGTAGGGCGGGCTCCAAAATTAGAAAGGCGGGATCTGGAAAATTTTACGACCACTTCGCACCTAATATTTCACTCCCGTTTCACTCTGCCTTTTCCCATTTACCTGCTCTTTCCATCTCCTCATTCTAAATCTTGTTCAAAACCCTCGATTCTCTTGCTCAAATAAAATAATCTATAATAAAATTAGAAAAACATTCGAAGCTCGGCAGGAGCAGGAGGAAAAGCGAAGAAGGGGAGAGGCGCAAGAAGTGGTTGCGGGTTAGGATCTGAAGTAGGGTTTGCGACAAGCGAAGGACGAGGTTTGGGATCGGGTAGGGGAACATGAGGCGATGGACGAGGAACAGAATCAGGAAGAGGGTGCGGAGGAGGAATAGGACGATGGTGAGAGAAAGGGGAACAACTGGATGGTTTGACTGGAACAAAGATGGAGGGGATATTAGCTGGTTTGTGTTTTATGCTTTGAAAATCAAAGCTTGTGACACGTCGCTATACGGACAAGGCTGAAGAGTGGTGATGACTTCTTTCAGGTTTATTCAAACTACATGCGTTATTAATAGATTTCCCAGATAAAGTAGACACTCCATTAGACTTTACTGCTAGAAAACCTTTTGCCAAGTATAAAGGACTGAAATCTTTCAAGACTTCATCAAGGGATAAGATAGATGTACTATTCTTACCTACAAGTGTATATTATCATAGTTGGTTAATTGACAGTTCAATACCTACATTTTCATAATTACCTGCCTTGATATGTCTTGCAATCAACATGGATTTAAAGTGTGTATTCTTTATTATGCAGCTTAAGGTGTTGGCTCAAGCTTATGATGTTTTGAGTGACCCTGAAAAGCTTGAGATATATGACTAGTATGGCGAGGATTCTCTCAAAGAAGGAATGGGTGGAGGCGGTGGAGGTTATGATCCTTTCGGCATCTTTCAGTCGTTATCTGGTGGTGGAGGATTTGGAGGTAACTATATTAGTTACCATGTATTTTTCTACATTTGATGGGGTATTTTCAACTTATACTTTATCATTATCCATGTTATAAAATCAGAAGTGATTTTTTTTATCCTTATCAATTAAAAAAAATTCATTTGATACATATTATGTCTAGACAATGACTAAGCTTTTCCAACTTCATGGTATTTTCAATTCTGGTCTAATTTCGAAGATGATGCTTATGCTATTTATAAACCATTGTTAATTCTTGGACATTACAACTACGTTTGATTAACAACTTCGGTTCCTTTCAGTAAACTGCATCTGTAGGATACTTGGATGTTAAGTTTAGGTGTAACAGAAATGCAAATTCAGGGATTTAACTTTTTTGGTTGGTTGGGTCAAGAAAATATCATTCTTACCAAAATTAATAGAGTTTTTATGGTTGTTCATTGAATGCAAACTGTCATTAATTGCATAGCAAAATACTTACTGTCTGCATTGAGTGACTATAATCCTGTTATTGTTTTGTTGATTCAGAGAGTATTAAAGTGAGAAAACCATTTGAATAATTAAACCAGTGGCTTACTTATGATGACTACTCAGACTTTGTAATTCTAGGATGAAACGTGAATGTAGGAGGAAAAAAAATCCAATATTTGTTTTTAATTACATTGAAAGCTATTTAATGCAGTTCTAGGATGAAACGTGAATGTATGAGGAAAAAATCCAATATTGGTTTTTAATTAAATTGAAAGCTATTTAATGCAGACTAAATATTGATCAATGAATAAAAATGATCCCTGCAAGTCTGTTTAATCCAATATTGTTTCTTAAATAAATTGAAGGCTAACATTAACTTCAATTTGAATGATTATGCATATGATGATTTGCAGCAAGCGATTTTATACTTTTCATATTTGTTCATGTTTTTTCTTTGTAATTCTAGGATGAAACGTGAATGTAGGAGGGGAAAAAAATCCAGTATTGATTTTTAATTAAATTGAAAGCTATTTAATGCAGACTAAATATTTGCAGCAAGAGATTTTATACTTTTCATATTTGTTCATGTTTTTTCTTTGTAATTCTAGGATGAAACGTGAATGTAGGAGGATTTTTTTTTCCAATATTGGTTTTTAATTAAATTGAAAGCTATTTAATGCAGACTAAATATTGATCAATGAATAAAAATGATCCCTGCAAGTCTGTTTAATCCAATATAGTTTCTTAAATAAATTGAAGGCTGACATTAACTTCAATTTGAATGATTATGCAGATGATGATTTGCAGCAAGCGATTTTATACTTTTCATATTTGTTCATGTTTTTTTCTTTGTAATCAAACTAATTTTGTAATATTTCCTCATGTATAATAGTAAGGTCGGGCTAGAAAAAAAGGTTGAACGTGATGAGTTTCGTTGTCTTGTCACAAGAATTATGAACTATGATGTATAAACTCAACTTTGTATAGATTAGATCTTGTGTTTCTGTAGGGCTGTGTATGAATATATTTTTCACTTCACTTGACCAATACATTTGATCTGATAACATATATATAACTGCTGATTGCATGTTATAATATTAATTGTTTTCTACCTAGGGAGAGAATCTTGACTACCTCATCATTTTAGGACTTCACATTTCTGGCAGTCAAGGAGTGGAGAAAATGGCAAATGGAACTGTTGATGTTTCTTTACTAGATGATAAAGATTTAGAAAGTTTGCATGATGCTATTGTTAAAGCTATTAAAATAGTTGAATTAAAAAATGTAGGTGACATTGGTTGTGTATATAAAAAGAGGTCATCATGCTTTTTGTATCCTCGGGAAAGCAAAGCAAATCAAAGCGTAATGTGGAAGAAGTATCTGCAGCTAATGGTGCTGAGGCTACAGTTCCAGGTGATGGTATTGATAATCAGACCAAAGTAGACTAACATTGTTCAATACGGATATCGTCGTCCAAGAAAAAAAAGAGGCTTCCGTAGTTCCACTTAGTAATGCCATGTTTTACAGTCTTGAGCATGTTTTATAGACTAACCTTGACTCATCTATTCAGAGGTACACCTACTGAGTTTTACAGTCTTGAGCATGTTTTACTTTATACAGCCCCGTGTTCAATAAAGTAATGCCATGTTATACACCATTGTCAGTTGTCTGTTCTGGTTAATTTATTGATATTGTATATAATAATTGCATGTTTTTGTAGCACTACAATTCTAGAAATTCCAATGGAGATCACAAAAGGATGGACTAGAAAAAGCTTTTAAATGTGCATGTTCATCGACAACAAACTTGGAGCATGAATTGCAGATTTGTTCTAGTGAGCATATGATATTTATTCTCTTGTTGTAGTATATGTATGATAGAGTAGAAATATGATTAGAAAATACTCTATTCGAAAAAAAATTGTTGTGTGAGAGAAGTAATTGTTGTACATGAATGATGTATGAAAAATTATAGAAATTTTTGTTGTAATTGTTTGTACTATTAAAACTTTGTTAAAAAAATTAACTTTTTTTATTTCATTTTGTGATATACATTATTATTAAAACAAATACATTTAATATGTAATATCTATAAGCTGTAATATATTTCTTTTAACCGATTTATGAATTTATTGCAACGGGCATATATTGTTGCAAAAGTATCTGTTGCAACAACAAAAGCCCCTTGCAAAAAAGTATACTACAACATCTTATTGCAACGGGCAAAAACTGTTGCGAAAAGGGACTGATCTTTTGCAACTTCGGCTATATAGACGGGCGCTGGCCTGTTGCAATAGGTCTACTGCAACAGATATGGCCTGTTGCGAATAGTGTTTTTTGTTGTAGTGCAACCACAATCAATCAATTTCAACCACAAACAATTTCAACCAACCATTCACTATCAATCAATTTTCACACCAATCACAACCAATAAATATCGTCCATGGTTTGTGGACGAGGGGCGTATATATATATATATATATATATATATATATATATATATATATATATATATATAGCATTTCACTTCCATTTCAACACATATATAATTTTTACAACGCATATACAACTTATACATCGAACGTACAACTTATACAACGTTTATACAAGAGGTGTACAATGCTTATATAACTCATACATTGACTGTATAATTTATACGTCGTCGTCTTCCATATCGTTTATAATTTAGAAATCTCACATTGGGTTCCACTCCACCAAAAATAGCAGAAGGCTCAGAAAAATATGCGGTGTCTTCTAGAATGTAGAAGACGTCCACACGTTCACGATGTTTCCTATTTCATCGAATTTCATCAATACACGAAAAAGATATGATTTTTCAAAGTTTGCAACGGTTTAAAGGTGTTAAAACTGTTGAAAATAAACATAGCCGATACCTCAGCAATTTGGTTCGAAACTAGGTCGGAGTTTTTCTTGCAATCCGTAAGGTTTGGTGACAATCGGAAGATGCCACGTGGAAGAGGACAGAGAGGCACCTGTTCGCCTGGAGGTGTGGCCAGTTCGACGGCCTCAGGCGTGCGTGGCGGCGGTTCGAAGTGCTGAACTTCGGGGCGTCGATTTGAACAATCCACTCAACGAAAAATTCAGCAACTGGTATGGATTTGGACATCTCGGAGAGTGCTACAAAATCCTCAACAAGAGGAAGGTGTAATTTTGCTTGTAGGTGGAGGAATCGAGGGAGGAAGGATTGAATGCAATCCGCCATGCGTCGAGATGATATCGGGGAGGGAGAATAAAGTGTGGGCAATCAGATTTTTTCATTTTATTTATATTTTTTTTCAAAAAATACCCTCTTTCACACATGAACCACAATTCAAACCCAATGACTGTCGTCCCTGGCGTTTTACCCCCATTCCGAACACAATGGGATATGTTTCGAAGGCCCATTCGACTGTAAAGTCAGTTTTCCTTCAATTTAAAATATATAACATTCAATATTCGATTTGAACGTACATTTCAACTTGCCAGGGCCACAAACTGATTCGAAAAATTCCAGAAAAATAAATCTAGCTTGTTTTGACGATACGGTCCCAACAAAACTAGTTTCGTCGAATTCTGAGACCGTTTGCAAAAAGGCCCATTTCTGGTCGATCCAATTTAACTGTAATTGACCAAAACACATTTTCCTTTGCCACGCTCACATACTAGCTTCAAAAATTATGAAATTTGAAACCTAGCAATAACTTCTCATCCCGGATCCAACAAAAGTGGTTTCGTCGAATTCCGAGGTCGTTTTCAAAATGGCTAATTTCAGGGCTATTTTAATTCCATAGCGACCTTTCTGAAAATTCATTTGGCCATAACTTTTTCTTTCCGCTATGAAACTTCGATTTTTCAGATTTGTTAGAAAGGTACTCACTGAAAAATTTAAATATTTTTGGTTTCACTCAAATCCGTTTTGTTTTGCACCCGGTACAGTCAGTCGAAGTTTGAATTCAAATTTTGAAACTACCGCGCCATTTCAGGCCTTGTTTATAACACAAAGTAATTATATTTATTTTCAACTTCGATTCAAACTTACTTTTCATCATTATTATTTAAAATATTTATTTTAAATATTTAAAATCCACTATTTTAGCTAATTTAAAAATTTTAAATTGGTTCAGATTTTCTGGGTCGTTACAAGTTAGTTGCTTATGCCTATTCCCATTGTTACAATTAACCAATCATGTTGCACCTTGAACTAGCATTATGTTGGACCAAATCACCTATGCCTATTTTCTTAATTATGTTGGATCTCATATTTAGTGTGTAACTTGGCTAGTTTATTCCTATTCACAATTATGTACATCGAATCTGTTGGAGCCTTTATTTTTTCATGCCTATTCTTTTATATCAGTTCTTGTGCTTATCCCCTATTCCTTTTGTTATTGCCATTTCATGAGTACTTAGAAAACTTGTGAAATCATGTTATACGTACAATTATGATGCGGGGATTAGGCGTAGCTTAGTTAAGTTAATTTGGCATAATAAATATGTTAGCATAATCTAAATTGGCTATAATAGTGAATAATTTACATGCATATTGGACTTGGGCATAAATTGATAAATTTTAATTGGCCGCAAAGTATGTAATTGGAATGTAAACCAAGTTTTGGACATAAGCGGTAAACTAGAATATTAAATCAAGTTTTGACATGAACTATAAATTAGAATATTAATCTAGATTGGGCATGAACTATAAAAGGGGAATATTAAATCTAAATTGGAAAAAACTGCAAGTTGGGCTAATTGATAGGTAAATCAAGTTTTGGGCATAGAATATAAGTATGTTAATTGGCATGACAAATGAATATGATCTAGGCTAAATTGATTTATGGAAAATTTACATAAATAGTAAATATGTAAATTAGAGAAGAGGAAAATGCCTAACCCGAGGTTAGATTGAGTTGTGGTGTAAAACTGCCCGGAACCACCCGACACATCCTGTAACCACAACAATACCTGTCTAATGTGAGAGGTTAGTGCATCAAGCCCAGAAAGACCCGAGGTTAGACTGAGTAGTGGTGTAAAACTGGCCGGAACCGACCGGCATATCTAGTAACCACAACATTACCTATCGAATGTGAGTGGTTGGTGCTTTAATTAATTAATTATAGCTCATGAACAATCAAGCTAGAAATGGTGAGTTTAAGTAATTGAGAAAACACTTAGCCAATTCAACATGTTAACTAGACAAGATTGATGGGGGTTAAGTTAATTTGGACACTTAACCAACTTAACATGTTAACAAGGCAAGATTTGTGGGGGTTAAGTAACTAAGGAAACACTTAACCATTATAACATGTTAACTAGACAAGTGGGTAAGGTTAAGTAAATGTCTATATGCTAACTAGACTAGATGGTGGGGTTAAGTAAACTTAGAACATGTAACAACCCGTATTTTCAATAACCTGTAATAACATAAATCGAGGCAGAATTTAATTCTAAAATGGGAATCAAGGGAAACGGGCTATGCCATTGCGTTCGTCTCGGAAAAATACGCGAAATAGAGTCCGAGTTTTCGAAAATCGGAGTCCGTATGACCAAGATATGGCCTCGCGAAGTTTCACGAAAATTCCCAAATTAAACTATACTTAATTAAGTGAAATGGGTTGTGTAGATATATATATATATATATATATATTGATATATATATATATAATTGAAAATTTAATAAATAAATATGCAAAAATGCTCAAAACAGCGAATTGGGAGAGGGGAATAACCGAACCGGCCGATTTTTGAAGTCGACCCGAGCCCGCTGGGTCGACTAGGGGTTAATCCAGGGTGTTTGGCTGTCAACCCGTGGGCCGATTCGCTCAAGTGCAGATTTTGCATTTGAATGGTTCTCATGGTCCATCTTTAATCTAAAGGCCCTAGATGGTTCCTACACTTGACTTCTTCCCCAAGACATGCTTTGATGGCTTGGATTGAATCTAGGGTTAATCCTATGGCCTAAAACACTTGCCTAATCTATAAATAAGACCCTAACCTACCCTAATTCATTCATAATTAAACCTAGTGACTAAACTATGGCAAAATGCTAGCTCTCATGGCCTCCACTAATTTTATGAAGAGGGTTGCATACTAATCACTCTCTAATCAACTTCTAATCCCTTCTTAGCATCTTAATCTTCTTCATTTGGTGTTCAAAGTTGCTAGTTGTGAGTTTCTATCACTTTGATGATCTTTTGGTAAACTAATTAGATGAGATGTGATGAGATTTATGGTTTTGTATGTGGGTTAATGAGCTTTGAATCATATGATATGATGTTAGCATTAATCTTATGTTTATGCATGTTGAGTATGTAAGCTTATGCAAGTTTAATATGATGTATGTTATGTTTGCATGATGCTAAATATGCAAGTTGTGGGCTATGTAATCATATGCATGTTATGCAAGTTCATGGTAATATGCTATGCAAGTTACATGTATGTAAATATGCAAGTTACATGTTTGTTAATATGCAAGTTACATGTATGTAAATATGCAAGTTACATGTTTGTTAATATGCAAGTTACATGTATGTAAATATGCAAGTTACATGTTTCTTTATATGCAAGTTACATGTTTGTTAATATGCGAGTTACATGTATGTAAATATGCAAGTTACATGTTTATTAATATGCAAGTTCATGATGACACATTATGCAAGTCTATAAGCTAATATGCAAGTTTGTTATGCAAAATGAATATGTAAGTTATGTGACATATTATATGCAAGTTATGTGACATGTTATGCAAGTTCATATGCAAGTTATGTGTTTGTTAATATGCAAGATGGCACCTTTGAAACATGTTCATTCATATGCAAGTTGACACCTTTTATATGTGTTATATCATGAACGAAATTACGTGGGAACGATGGGGTAATTAAATGCATAAGTTAATAAGATTGTGTGAAATTAATATAATTATGCATAACACAAAATAAATAAACAAAGTATGGGAATTTGCCTATTTGGTTAGGTGTACCCATACTATGTGTTGGGAATTTACCTATTGAGTTAGGTCTACCCCATGGGAATTTACCTATTAAGTTAGGTCTACCCATGTTAAGAAAACTTGATTAATTAGGGATAATTAATATAAAATTATGAGGGTGATTAATTAGGTGTAATTAATTGACTAAGACACGAGGTTGGACTCAGTTGTAGCGTAAAACTGCCCGGACCCAACCGGCTTAACCAGTTGCTACAAATGTTAGCCCAATGTGAGAGGTCTTAGGCACAAACTAAATACGTAATTAATGTAAAGACACGAGGTTAGACTCTGTTATGACATAAGGCTGCCCGGACCCAACCGGCTTAACCAGCGGTCATAAAAGACAGTCTAATGTGAGAGGTCTTTACAAAGGTTACGTTCTTAATTAATTAATTAAGAAACACTTAACCACATTAGCATGTAGAGGGACATGAGGGGTTAAGTGGGTGCCTCGGGTGGCATGAGAAAATCTAGTGGTTGCCTTGGGTGGCAATAGAAAATACGATTAGAATACTTAACCAAAATGGAACATGTAATTAAAACATGATTAAAGGGTTAAGTGGGATATACTAGAAAAAGGGACAAGCTTAGGTGGGTAGCTTGTGGAGGCCCATTTCAACCAGTAACCCATACGTATCTTTGTGGGCTCGACCCATGTCGAGGACGGGACACGCATACTGGGCTTGACTGTAAGAGGCAAACGGGTTAGCGGTGGCAACGCAAGTCCAACGGGCTTCATATGCGTGAGTGGGCCCGGGCTGGTAGGTAAGCCGTTGTTGCATCGAGTAGATATAAGCCGTGCACCTTTAGTTCCATCAGGTTGCCACATTGGGGAATGATACATCCCACGGTGGGGCCAGCACGGGTATCTACGTTAGGGAGCCGATCGAATGGGAAGTAGTGTGTACACCTAGTGGATTGTAGGGCCCCGTGGCGCCTACTTGGTCACCTAGGGGTACGCAGGTACTAATTAGTAAATTTTATAAGTCCTTGGGTGGGATCAACCTTTAAGTTAGGAACGACTGGTGTGGTGCAGTTTAGTAATTTACCTTAGGGAGGGTAGATGCGTCTTTATCCTTTATCTTCGTTTAGTTGACTGCTTAGGGTAGCCATTCATCCCTATATGTTACCGTATATCAGTTTATGTCTTCTCTGGTTACTTTAACGATTGTATTGTTAAAGTTATAGGACTCGCTCAGACTTATGTCTGACCCTGTTGTTTTTATCTTTTTCCCAACCCTCAGGTCCTACGGTGGATCCTAGCAGTAGTAGAGCTTGATCGGATTGCTGTTCCAGTCTTTAGGAGCTTGGATAGATGTAAAGCTCCAGTTATCCAGTTATCTTTTCTTTTGTTTGGCTATTGTATGAGAGTGGGATTATGTACTTCTTTATTTTGATGGATATTGTACTTGACCTTTATTGTGGTTTTATGATGTAACCAGACATGTTTTACTTCCGCTGTTATGAGATGATGTTTTAAAATTTCAAGTACTATTTATATCTGTCTTGTTGTAATTTTTCTGTTCTATATTCACTAAAATACTCCACCGATGCTATGGCATTCCCTTAGTGAGTGATCATAGCGGGAGTGGGGTGTTACACGTGGTATCAGAGCTTAAGGTTACCAGAACAGATAAATTTTTTGAGAAAAACTACTTTCTAAGAGTATTTTCGAAGAAAGTATTTTTAAAAGCATGTCTTCTAAGAGAAAAAGTTTTTGAAAAAGAAAAGCATAATCCCCAATAGCCATATCTTTATCTTTTGGAATCTCCTTTTTGAATCTTTCCTCTTTCGTTTCAGCATGGCTGAAGATCTTAACATCCCGGAGGGTTTAGTTATACCACTATGGTATAGGAGGTTGCAAGAGGCTAGGGCCGCGGCTGCGGGTCCGGCCAATGCTACTACACCAGAGACAACCGCTCCTCCTCCTCAGCCTAGAGTGGATAATTTTGCTAAGGTTTGCAAGGAGTTCAAGGCTATAGGAGGAAAACCTTTTCTTGGTTCAGAGACTTTCGTAGAGGCTAGAGATTGGCTTAAGGAAGTGGAAGAGTTGCTAGATATCTTTGAAGTGGAAGAGGGAAAGAAAGTCAAGTTGGCGGCTTGGTTAATGAAGGGAGAGGCCTCATTCTGGTGGGAGGTCACTAATGGAGAACGCCCTGTTGACTCTTGGGCAGATTTTAAGCAAAGGTTTGGGGCTAAGTTTCTCTCAAGGGCGGAAGAGAATCTGTTTATGGAGAAGTTCTTGAATTTGAAGCAAGGGAATCTCACGGTGAAAGAATATGTCAACAAATTCAATCAATTAGCAAGGTTTGGCATAGAGTTGGTGAATACACCGGAGAAGAAGGCTTTGAGGTTCGTTAGAGGCTTGAACGAACCATTGCAAGGAATAGCTATGACTCACATTCCTATGGGGGCCACTTTTGAGAAGCTTGTCTACATGGCACTTATGCATGAGGATGATAAGAATTCTAAGGCACCAGAGAAAAAGGGGGATCAGAAGAAACCGCAACAGCAACAACAAGGCAAGGGCGGAAAAGGCAATGGTGACAAAAAGAAGACGAAGAAGAAGTGCTTCAATTGTGGAACACCAGGACACCTTAGTAAGGATTGTCGCAAAAAGAAGAAGACCGGTTGCTTTCATTGTGGTGAAGCAGGGCATCTTGTGAAAAACTGCCCAAAGAAGGGGCAGAAGACGGGGTCTACCTCAGGAGGCCAGGTGCAAGCTCTTATAGCACCACCTCAGTCAGGGGGGCAAGTTCAGGTTCTCTCAGTTCCACCGATTCAGCAGAGAGGTAGAACTATTTCCGTTGAAAGTCTGGTTTTTCTGTTTGATCATCCAGTTCGTACTTTGTTTGACTCTGGCGCATCGCATTCTTTTATCTCATCATCGTTAGTTGAGTCACTGCATTTAGACACCAGTCTAGTTGATGATCCCTTGGTTGTCTCAAACCCAATTGGGGGCTCCATATATCTGTCTATGATATGTTTGGGTTTGAAGATTTCTATACTTAGCGTTGAGTTTAGATGTGATGCTTTTGTATTGGGCTTCACGGGCTATGGGTTGATCTTGGGCATGGACTGGTTATCCAGTAATGGTGCCGTTCTTGATTGCGAAAGGAGAGTTGTCAGGCTCATGACCCGCTTGGGTAACACTCTCGAGATCTCTTGCAATCCCATGGAATCTGTTTTGCTAAGTTATCTTGAATCGCTCGATGCTTCGGTCGAGAGTTTGTGTTCTGTCAGAGTAGTTCGGGAATATCCGGATGTGTTTGAAGAAGTAAAGGGTTTGCCTCCGAAGCGGGAGATAGATTTCCGAATTTATTTGGTGGATAATGCCAAACCAGTGTCTTTGCCAGTACGCCACATGGCTCCTCGTGAGAGAAGAGAACTTCATAAGCAAGTAGGGGAGTTGCTTGAGAAGGGGTTCATAAGGCGAAGTATATCGGAGTGGGGAGCTCCAGTAGTGTTTGCCACGAAGGCGGATGGGTCCCTCAGACTTTGTGTGGATTATAGAGAACTTAATAAGCTCACGAAGAAGAATAGACACCCATTGCCGAGGATAGATGATCTCTTTGATCAGTTGGTTGGCGCGTCAGTATTTTCGCAGATGGACTTAGCTACAGGGTTTCATCAGTTAAGAGTGGCGGAGGACAGTATAGAGAAGACTGCTTTCCGGACTCCGGATGGTTTTTATGAGTGGCTAGTGATGCCATTTGGGTTGACAAACGCCCCCGCATACTTTGTTGATCTCATGAGTAGAGTGTTCAGAGAGTATCTGAATAAGTTTGTAGTAGTTTTTGTGGATGACATCTTGGTCTTTTCCAAGAATGAAGAAGAGCATGCCTTACATCTCAAGGAAGTGTTGGAGACTCTTCGAGCGCATAGTCTTAAAGCTAAATTCTCTAAATGCCATTTTTGGAGAAGAGAAGTGCGATTCTTAGGGCATGTGGTCTCTAAGGAAGGGATAGCTGTGGATCCCGCAAAGATAGTATCTATCCAAGATTGGAAAGTTCCTAGAAATGCTACCGAGGTAAGAAGTTTCTTGGGGTTGGCAGGATATTATAGGAAGTTCATCAAAGACTTCGCGAAGATATCAGCCCCATTAACCCGCTTGACGAAAAAGAATCTGGTTTTCTCGTGGGATGTAGATTGTGATGATGCTTTCCGACGGTTAAAGAGAGCTTTGACCACCGCTCCAGTTTTAGTGCTCCCGGATGGGAGTAAGCCGTTTGTTGTTTATACCGATGCTTGTGGAACAGGATTAGGCGCAGTCTTGATGCAGGAGGGAAGGGTAATAGCCTATGGAGGGAGACAATTGAGAGTGCATGAGAAGAATTACCCTACCCATGATCTAGAGTTGGCCGCGATTGTTTTCGCACTTAAGTCTTGGCGCCATTATCTTCTTGGTGAGAGATTCGAGTTGTTCACCGACCATAAATCATTGAAGTACTTATTCTCTCAGAAGGATTTAAACTTAAGACAGCAAAGGTGGATGGAGTTCTTAGCATCCTATGATTTCGAGATAGCGTATACCCCTGGTAAGGGTAACGTGGTGGCAGACGCCTTAAGTAGAAAAAGGCTATCTTTGAGTCCATTGTTCGTGGAACGACGAAGCTTGGAGTTTCTTTCTTTGTTTGACTTCAGACCTTCTGTTGATTTTGTACCTGGTTTGTTGGCATCCTTGGAGGTTAGACCTACTCTTTTGAGACGGATTGGCGAGGCTCAGCGAGACGACCCACAGTTGGTTGTGTTGGTAGAGAAGCTTATAAGAGGGGAGTCGTCCAGCCATTTGGGTAGATACACCATAGATGATAAGGGATGGTTGCATAGAGACGGTAGACTTTGTGTACCGCAAGATGAGGGTTTGAAGAAGGCTATTTTGGATGATGCACATCGTTCAAGAATGACTATTCATCCCGGTGGAGACAAAATGTACCAAGACATGAAGAGAGTTTTCTTCTGGGCCGGTATGAAGAAAGATGTGGCCGAGTATGTGGCTAGATGCTTAGTGTGCCAACAAGTTAAAGTGGAGCAAAGGAAACCCGGTGGGTTGCTACACCCATTGGAAGTTCCACAGTGGAAGTGGGATAGTGTCTCGATGGATTTCATCGACGGGTTACCGAGATCGAGGAAGGGCAATACGGGAATTTGGGTTGTGGTAGACAGACTTACCAAGAGTGCCCATTTTATACCCGTAAAGAGTAAGAGGACCGCTCCATGGCTTGCTTCAGTCTATGTTAGAGAGATTGTTAGATTGCATGGCGTACCATCCAGCATTGTGAGTGATCGAGATCCTATTTTCACTAGTGAGTTTTGGAGAAGTTTGCAAGAGGCGGTAGGGACTCAGTTGTGTTTGAGCACCGCATATCATCCTCAGACGGACGGTCAGACTGAGAGGGTGAACCGTATCTTAGAAGATCTTTTGAGGCTTTGTATCTTGGATTTTGGAGGTACATGGGAAGAACATCTTCCTTTGGTGGAGTTCGCATATAATAACAGCTTTCAGTCCAGTATTGGTATGGCTCCTTTCGAAGCTCTTTATGGAAGACCTTGTCGATCTCCTACATGTTGGTGGGAATCTACGGATAAGATCTTGCTTGGGCCGGATATGGTTAGAGAGACTTCAGAGAAGATTGATTTAATTCGAAAAAGGATGAAAGCAGCGCAAGATAGACAGAAATCTTATGCGGATCGGAGAAGGACGGATCTTGAGTTTGAGGTTGGGGACATGGTTTTTGTCAAAGTATCTCCATTGAGAAATGTTGTTCGCTTTGGGTCCGTAGGGAAGTTAGCACCGAGATTTGTTGGGCCGTTTCCTATTAAGGAAAGGATTGGACGGATGGCATATAGGGTGGAGTTGCCCGACAGACTTAGTGGTGTTCATGATGTATTCCATGTATCACATTTGAGGAAGTGCTTACATGAGACCGCGGAGGTGGTAGAGCCGAGCTTGCTTAGAGATGTAGAGGTAGAGCGTGATGCGACGATTCGACGAGCTCCTACTCGCATCCTTGGGTCAGAAACTAGGAAGTTGAGGAACAGAGAAGTTCAGCTAGTTAAAGTGCAATGGGGAGATGACGAAAGCAATGCTACTTGGGAGACGGAAGCAAAGATGCGTTCTTTGTATCCATTTCTTTTTGAGAGTATGTCTTTTAACTTCTCCTTTATTGCTTGTCTAGTACTTATCTTATCTTTAGTATATCCTCTCGCTAATACCTATGACCTTTAGATAGGGTAAAACCTATGGTTGAAACATGTGTTTGAAACATGTTATGGTTGATGGATGCATATGGATGCAATTGTTTGCTAGTGGTTGCTCGTGGATGCATATACACACACATTAGGCACTAGATCGGCTCAGTCACTTCATGTTGCATATTGCATAAATGGATGTGGTAGTTAGATTGATGGATGTATCATGGCTGTGTTATCATATGGATGATGCATTTTTGTGTATGGTTGTGCACGCATGTAGAAATTTGTATGTGTCAATAGGGTTTCGCATACATATTGGATGCATGGCACTATCATGGTTTGCATTAAGGAGGTTTACTGTATCAGTAACCGCCTGATTTTCGCATTAGGTAAGTACATATACACACACTTTTGCATATATCCATCCAGCATTTAGAATCTTGTAAGGACAATGATTGCTCGTGGATGATGCTTTGAGTAGATGGATGATTGGATGGTAGGATACGTTCTTCCTAACTTGAAGATTTCGGGGACGAAATCCTTTAAGGAGGGGAGAATGTAACAACCCGTATTTTCAATAACCTGTAATAACATAAATCGAGGCAGAATTTAATTCTAAAATGGGAATCAAGGGAAACGGGCTATGCCATTGCGTTCGTCTCGGAAAAATACGCGAAATAGAGTCCGAGTTTTCGAAAATCGGAGTCCGTATGACCAAGATATGGCCTCGCGAAGTTTCACGAAAATTCCCAAATTAAAGTATACTTAATTAAGTGAAATGGGTTGTGTAGATATATATATATATATATATTGATATATATATATATATATAATTGAAAATTTAATAAATAAATATGCAAAAATGCTCAAAACAGCGAATTGGGAGAGGGGAATAACCGAACCGGCCGATTTTTGAAGTCGACCCGAGCCCGCTGGGTCGACTAGGGGTTAATCCAGGGTGTTTGGCTGTCAACCCGTGGGCCGATTCGCTCAAGTGCAGATTTTGCATTTGAATGGTTCTCATGGTCCATCTTTAATCTAAAGGCCCTAGATGGTTCCTACACTTGACTTCTTCCCCAAGACATGCTTTGATGGCTTGGATTGAATCTAGGGTTAATCCTATGGCCTAAAACACTTGCCTAATCTATAAATAAGACCCTAACCTACCCTAATTCATTCATAATTAAACCTAGTGACTAAACTATGGCAAAATGCTAGCTCTCATGGCCTCCACTAATTTTATGAAGAGGGTTGCATACTAATCACTCTCTAATCAACTTCTAATCCCTTCTTAGCATCTTAATCTTCTTCATTTGGTGTTCAAAGTTGCTAGTTGTGAGTTTCTATCACTTTGATGATCTTTTGGTAAACTAATTAGATGAGATGTGATGAGATTTATGGTTTTGTATGTGGGTTAATGAGCTTTGAATCATATGATATGATGTTAGCATTAATCTTATGTTTATGCATGTTGAGTATGTAAGCTTATGCAAGTTTAATATGATGTATGTTATGTTTGCATGATGCTAAATATGCAAGTTGTGGGCTATGTAATCATATGCATGTTATGCAAGTTCATGGTAATATGCTATGCAAGTTACATGTATGTAAATATGCAAGTTACATGTTTGTTAATATGCAAGTTACATGTATGTAAATATGCAAGTTACATGTTTGTTAATATGCAAGTTACATGTTTGTTAATATGCAAGTTACATGTTTGTTAATATGCAAGTTACATGTATGTAAATATGCAAGTTACATGTTTCTTTATATGCAAGTTACATGTTTGTTAATATGCGAGTTACATGTATGTAAATATGCAAGTTACATGTTTATTAATATGCAAGTTCATGATGACACATTATGCAAGTCTATAAGCTAATATGCAAGTTTGTTATGCAAAATGAATATGTAAGTTATGTGACATATTATATGCAAGTTATGTGACATGTTATGCAAGTTCATATGCAAGTTATGTGTTTGTTAATATGCAAGATGGCACCTTTGAAACATGTTCATTCATATGCAAGTTGACACCTTTTATATGTGTTATATCATGAACGAAATTACGTGGGAACGATGGGGTAATTAAATGCATAAGTTAATAAGATTGTGTGAAATTAATATAATTATGCATAACACAAAATAAATAAACATAGTATGGGAATTTGCCTATTTGGTTAGGTGTACCCATACTATGTGTTGGGAATTTACCTATTGAGTTAGGTCTACCCCATGGGAATTTACCTATTAAGTTAGGTCTACCCATGTTAAGAAAACTTGATTAATTAGGGATAATTAATATAAAATTATGAGGGTGATTAATTAGGTGTAATTAATTGACTAAGACACGAGGTTGGACTCAGTTGTAGCGTAAAACTGCCCGGACCCAACCGGCTTAACCAGTTGCTACAAATGTTAGCCCAATGTGAGAGGTCTTAGGCACAAACTAAATACGTAATTAATGTAAAGACACGAGGTTAGACTCTGTTATGACATAAGGCTGCCCGGACCCAACCGGCTTAACCAGCGGTCATAAAAGACAGTCTAATGTGAGAGGTCTTTACAAAGGTTACGTTCTTAATTAATTAATTAAGAAACACTTAACCACATTAGCATGTAGAGGGACATGAGGGGTTAAGTGGGTGCCTCGGGTGGCATGAGAAAATCTAGTGGTTGCCTTGGGTGGCAATAGAAAATACGATTAGAATACTTAACCAAAATGGAACATGTAATTAAAACATGATTAAAGGGTTAAGTGGGATATACTAGAAAAAGGGACAAGCTTAGGTGGGTAGCTTGTGGAGGCCCATTTCAACCAGTAACCCATACGTATCTTTGTGGGCTCGACCCATGTCGAGGACGGGACACGCATACTGGGCTTGACTGTAAGAGGCAAACGGGTTAGCGGTGGCAACGCAAGTCCAACGGGCTTCATATGCGTGAGTGGGCCCGGGCTGGTAGGTAAGCCGTTGTTGCATCGAGTAGATATAAGCCGTGCACCTTTAGTTCCATCAGGTTGCCACATTGGGGAATGATACATCCCACGGTGGGGCCAGCACGGGTATCTACGTTAGGGAGCCGATCGAATGGGAAGTAGTGTGTACACCTAGTGGATTGTAGGGCCCCGTGGCGCCTACTTGGTCACCTAGGGGTACGCAGGTACTAATTAGTAAATTTTATAAGTCCTTGGGTGGGATCAACCTTTAAGTTAGGAACGACTGGTGTGGTGCAGTTTAGTAATTTACCTTAGGGAGGGTAGATGCGTCTTTATCCTTTATCTTCGTTTAGTTGACTGCTTAGGGTAGCCATTCATCCCTATATGTTACCGTATATCAGTTTATGTCTTCTCTGGTTACTTTAACGATTGTATTGTTAAAGTTATAGGACTCGCTCAGACTTATGTCTGACCCTGTTGTTTTTATCTTTTTCCCAACCCTCAGGTCCTACGGTGGATCCTAGCAGTAGTAGAGCTTGATCGGATTGCTGTTCCAGTCTTTAGGAGCTTGGATAGATGTAAAGCTCCAGTTATCCAGTTATCTTTTCTTTTGTTTGGCTATTGTATGAGAGTGGGATTATGTACTTCTTTATTTTGATGGATATTGTACTTGACCTTTATTGTGGTTTTATGATGTAACCAGACATGTTTTACTTCCGCTGTTATGAGATGATGTTTTAAAATTTCAAGTACTATTTATATCTGTCTTGTTGTAATTTTTCTGTTCTATATTCACTAAAATACTCCACCGATGCTATGGCATTCCCTTAGTGAGTGATCATAGCGGGAGTGGGGTGTTACAGAACACTTAGTCGTTATAGCATGATGAATAAACAGGGTTAAGTTAATGAGAGACACTTAACCAGTATAACCTGATAAACGAGTAAGGTTAAGGAACACTTAACCAATTTGACATGATATATGGGTAGGTTAAGTCAATGTGAACTACTGGATAACACTTAACCAATTTAACATGACAAGTGAATGGGTTAAGTTAACTAGAATTAACTGATGACACTTAACCAATCCAACATGATGAGAAAGAGAACTAAGTAGTAAACCTTAGTTAAGAGAACTTAGTAGTAAACCTTAGTCAAGAAAGCCACGTAGAACACGAGAAGGAGCGAACATCCGTCTGAACATGAAGAAGGCTCTAACGAACTGGGTTACGATAGCATGCGGCTTCGAGGGGACGTGAGGGTACTCTTGGTATCCCTTTGTGAGGCTGCAGATGATCCTCCTGGGCTCGTAGAGGTTAAGGTTTGCGTTAGAAGAGCCAAGGGTATGCCCTGGTTGCAATAATAAGGCAACCTAAAGACTGGGATAGACCAATGTGACTCGGCGAGACCAGTTTTTACCCTGTGATAGTAACTCGTCGTCTACCTACCATCTTTAGTCAGTCGAGATATGTGAAGCGGAAAGGCAGAGAACTCCAATAGACCACATAATTGCTATCTAGTTATGGGTAAGGTTGGCCCATAGGTTTATGGGGGCAAAGAGGGGCCTGCGTACAGTTCTCATTCTGGATTTTCTTAGGTGCCTTTCATTTGTTAGTTGAGGGAGGGGTCTAATGGGACCATAGCTACTGTAAAAGCAGACCTTAGAATTTGCAATCGGCAGATATTTGAAAGCTCCCGACCGAGTTCCCTGTTTCTTGACTAGCCTTGCCACGGGACTCGGGTTGCGCATATAGAGGACATGTGCATCGAGACATCGATAACGATTCACGACACATAATTGGGGAAAGTCTAGGAACATATACTGCTCTGGGTTGTGTGTCCTAGCCTAAGGGTCATCGTTCGATAGGTAGCATAATCCCTAGTTGGACCTAGGTCGCATAAACCCTGAATCCGAGAATCATTCAATAGGTAGCATAAACCCCAGTGGCCCTGGGTAGCGTAAACCCTGGTTGAATCTAGGAAGCGCTCGATAGTAAACCCTAGATTAGATCTAGGTAATAAATGGAATCCCCATAATAGAGGCACACCTGAAGGCAACCACAATTACGGGGATTGGGATCATGTTATCATATGATCATTTTATATAGATTACTAGTTTGGAAACTAGTTAGGTAGTGCAGAGATATAGAAATCAGTATAACAGGGTAGTCGCGAAGCAGAGAAGGAGTAGAAGCGCATTCAGTTTATCAGTATATTCAGTTTATCATTATATCCAGTTTATCAGTACATTCAGTTTATTCTTTCCATATCATATCCCATGCTTATCCCATGTTATCTTGTTACTATGGTTTAGTCTTATATTTAGTTTATTCATGTCATGACCCTTTTCCTCGTTTAAATGCTAAGAATCATTGAGCTTACTAGGCTTTGTGTCTGACCTAGTTTGCTTTCGCCTGTTTTCTTCCGTCCCCCCCCCCCCCCCCCCAAGGTAGCCAGGGAGGGAATAGCTTAGCTCATTTTGGACCGTTACTCTTTCCAAGCATGATGATTCTTTGACGCATTGCTTTGAACTCCATTTTCTACTGCTATGGTTGGCTCATGCTTTATTGGGGAATATCATTGTCAATTTATGCTTCTTTATTTTAAACAAGACAGATGATTTGTTGTAATAAGTATTGGTGTTGTAAAACAATCTTTGTATTAGCTATTTTTAATCAATAAAGGTTATTTATTTTCCGCTGCTTTATTTGTCTATCTTGTAATTTTTTTGCATCTTGTACCAAAAATGCTCCACCGAAGTTAAGGCATTCCCTTTGTGAGTGACCTTAACGGAGGCGGGGTGTTACATATATGTTGATCTAAATGTCAATTTAGCATCAAAAATACTATCAGAGTAGAATCATACATTAAGTTATGTTCACTGTTGATGATAAATCATATTTCTAATGTGTGTGTGTGTATGTATGTATATATATATATATATAAGGGATTTGTATTGACAATCCAATTATTGTTAAGTGGAGGTCACTTTTTAAAAAAGTTATTAATTGTTAAGGGTAGTACCAATGAAGAGAGCAACCCCTTAACAAATAAAATTAATTTTACCGTAATACCCTTTTAAGCTTAATTTCTTTGTTCTATTCATCTCTAATTGTTAATCGAAACCATTAGTCATCAAAAAAGAAAACTCTAACGAAACTTCTTATTTTTGTTACTGAAACCGAACGAAAATTTATAGTATGACAATACTTTGCTGAACAAAAACAAAGACTACCGCCACCGATTACCTTGAAAATGTGTTTATTTTATGCTCTTATATCTTATCTTTTGTATATAAATAAATATTACTTGGGTATTGTTTTGTCACTTTTACAGATATGTCGACTTAGCCACATGCAATCAGAAAATATAAAAATAGAGATCAAATTGCTGCATATTTACATTTGAAGACTTGCTGACGAAGATCTCACATCTAGTTGCTTTTTGGATAAGAAAATAATTGGTAGAAAGGCTATGCATATCACAAATCAATGAAGAATTACCAAGGAAGCAAGAATAAAAGAAGAATGGCCCAACTTCAATAGAATTAACTAAGGACCATTTGTGATTGTATTAGGGTTTAGGTTGACTATCTATCCTATAAATATCCTTGTAATCTCATTGTAAAGATAATCTGGGAATTAATAAAGTTTCCTTCTTTTTCTCTTTTCTGCATTTTTTTGTTTTCTTAGCAATTAGTGTTGTCCACACAATTAGATTTGGTACAGCATTATTTGTATTTTGCATTATTTTCATTAGTGATTGACCGTCTGATTAGATTCAGCGGTAATCCTAATTATATTTCCTGTTTGTTATTTTAATTTCTGCAATTTTAATTTCTGTTCTTTTTATTGCTTTCCTAGTCATATTGGATTGAATATAGATTTGATTAGATTCAGATCTGATTCAATTCAATAATAGTTTTATTTGCAGTTTCAATTTTTATTGCTTTTCAACCCATCCTCCAATTTCATCTAACTAGCCCAAAAAATTACATAAGTAATTTGATTTAATTTTTCCTCCCTGAGTTCGACCTGCATATTACACGATCTGTGCGCTTGTAGTTACTATTTTAAAATTCACGCTATTCTAGTTATTAGAAAGCGTCGATCAAGTTTTTGGCGCCATTGCCAGTGAGCTAACAACTAAATTTTATTATTTATTTAATTTCTTATTCATGTTAGTTTTTATTTTATTTTGTTTCCTCTTGTTTTCTTGTATATATAGAAAAAAAATCTTGACTAGTTTAGTTGGTATTAATGATTGTTTCCTCTTTTTCTTTATTTCTTTCTTTTTTCTGTCAATTTCTTTCCAATTTCTACATTTTCTCTTTCCTTTTTGTTTACAATTTATTTTCAATAAAAAAATTATAAATTTCCTTTTTGGGTTCTTCTCCTCTCTTATGTATTCTTCCTGAAGTCTCTCCAATGACCATCATCTTCTTCTTCGCTACATCACCATACCCTCTGACAAACCCTTCCCCATAACAATCCTTTCGCCTAGTCAGTCCATTCTCCCTGACTTCACCAAGTCAACTTGCCAACACCAAAACATCGTCGTCTAGCGTCATCTTTTCATAAACCACACAAAAAACCACCGTTCCTCCTAGTCAAAACCATAGCATCAATCACGCAACTTCTACAAACCCACCTCTCGCATAGTACACAAAACTGCACAGCAACCTCCTGCTAAACCCTTACTGAACATCAACACAACAATCATTCTCTAACAACCTGCTTCGAGCCAAAATCATCATTTTCACTAAACAACGATATCATGTCATCATCTTCACAAAAACATCCACATTCTTCCCTATCCAACAACATCTCAAAAACCACAAACCCCTGTCGCCAAACAACATCATGCAACCATCAACCACTTTCTCCACTGCCAATCACCAAAACCACTCCTCTTCTCAATCATCACACAAAACTCCCTGAATATTCGACAAGCATACATCACCGAAACCCACCAGTCAACTACTTTTTGCTATGGCTCATACCCCAAACACCACTCTCTCCCTTACACCAAACATCATCTGATTCACAGCAACAGAAAACCACAATCCCCTAGGTTATCCCCAACCATAGTCCACCCCTCAACATACCAAATTCTATTTGAATTCCATTACCACATCCATCACAATCAGATTCGAACCCAAGTCTGTTTCAACAATCGCACCATATGGAAACTTCAAACGCTGATGTTGATTACCAAAGTCACAATTCAACAAAACCCTTCTGCTACCCACAGTCACGAACTCCGAATAGCCTCAACACCTCCGCAATACCCAAATCATACCACAAATCAAGATCCCAATCAACAAAGATCCAAGCCTATTTGGATCCGAGAGGAAGAAGAAAATTGTGAATTTTGTTTTCTTTTCCTGAAAGAAAAGAGGCATGATTTTTTTTTCTAAAAGGGGCGAGATTGACTATGGTTTAGAACGCAAGTTTGATTCTGTGTTACTCAATTAGTTGGGTTTTGGAAAGTTTAATTTGGGGGTGTGATTTTGAATATATTTTTTTTTTTTGGGTTGAGTAAAGCCATCGTGTGGCTTATTTACATGATTGCTTGACCTTCGCATTTGCTTTGCCCTTGTATTTTGTCTTCCTTGCAATTTCTTTTTCTCTTCAACTAGTACATATTTTTTTAGAAATAAAAAATAAAAAAAATTCGAGTCTAGTTCAAGGTTTGTTGAGTCCACTTTTGTCGGATAGCTCTTTTGAATTTATTATTTTTCTAGCTGAATTAGTTTAGTTTAGTTTTTTTTTCATTCCTAGTCTAATTTTTGTTTTTGTTCCATTTTCTTTTGTTGTTCATTTCTTTATCATAAAAAAAGGGGAACTGCCACTCAAAAATCAAAGACCAAGCATGAAACAAACAAGTGAAAAGGATACGGCCAAGCAATCAAACAAGGATTTGGAGGTGAATCAAATTGCAAATAGTGGGATTTCAATCATTGATACTACTTAATTTTTCTGGACAGACTGGCATACCCCACTCTGTAAAATTTTCTAAACTCTATAGGTTCTGCAGCTTCTTGAAAAATATAGAAACTGCTTGCAAAAATCTTCTGTAGGGGCAGTGAAGAGTGCATACGTACTAATACAGTACACACGAATTGTGTAATATGGTGTATAACACACAAATATAAAATAACTATGAAGGAAAATATAAAATGATATGAATATCATCTAATCACAGATATGCAACAGTAAAAGCAGTGAAAAGGAAAAATCACACCAGAGATTTTTATACTGGTTCGGAGCACTATCCTACGTCCAGTCCCAGACTTCTATCTGGATTTTCACTAACAACCACCTCGCTTCACCCCGAGGAACAAGTTTACAACACCCGAGCAGATGAACGGGATTTCACACCTCTAACAACACGGAGGACTTCAACACGTGCCTCTTACAACACGAGGACTTTAACTAAGACGAATACAATTGTTGTTGACAATATGTGTTCATGATAACTCAACTTTGTCACTTGTAATACAACCTACCTATCATCTTATCCTCAAATAGAATATTTGTGTATGTGAAGATTTGGAAGTGTATATCGTATTGAGTCAAAAGAATATTAGATAGATTCTAGGATTCAATTGATATATTATTGAGTATGAGCAATTGAGTGCTTTGAGAGTATAGAAATGAGATCAAGAAATAAGAGATAGTAAATCAAGTTAAACTAGTTAATATGAATGATGATCTCATGGTGTTTATATAGAGAGTAAATAGTTGTGACACTTTGTGAAGAGTAACAAACAATAGCCATGATTATTGGTGAAGAGAAAGAGATGCAACCCTTGATTGAAAGGAGTGTCTGTTCAAAAGGTTTCTTTCTGAACGAAAACGATTGACCGGTCAAAAAGAACCGGTGGGCAGTGTTACATCTCGCTACATAGCGTTTTGACTATGACAACTATACATAAACGTACGTATTAGTATCTAACCTTGTTTTGCAGGAAGCTATTTGACAAATAGATTCAAGAACACAAGAATGAAGATTAAATATGTTATAAAGGTCTGTTAGTCCTAGATATCTATGTTAAAGTCTTCCTTGATGATTACACACACACACATGTTTTATATATATAGTTTTTTAAAAAAAAATAGGCAAGGAATAGTTTGATAACAAAAAACAGACGTCTGGTTTGAAAATTTCAGACGTCTGTTTGCTGAAACAAATTGTTTTCAAACAACAATATTCAGACGTCTGTTTCATATTTTTCAGACATCTGAATTTATTCAGAAACGTATTGTTCCCTTTCAATTTTAAATTTAAACTATAAACAGACATATGAAATTTATTTTCAGACATCTGATTCAGAAAGGTTGCAACTTTTGTGAAGAGTTACAACCATTTAAATCATAACTCTTCATTAAAACCTTTCGTGATCAATTCTATCTTTTTATATGTTATAAATAGAGGGTTGATTAATTTTTCCAATCACCTATTTTCTTATTCTAATTCTCTCTTGTATTCTCTAAGCTCTCTAAGTTCTAAAAGCTATCTATTTTCATACTTAAGAATTTTTAACTTCCATATTCCTTCATGTACTTCACAATTATTATCAAGGAAAGGCTATAGGAAGGGTGTACTTAATATTAGACAATCCGTGTTATCAAGAACACAAAAGAGTCAATAATAATTCTGTATTAGCAAAGACCTCTTCAGTGGTTGAGGCAAGAAATCCCGTTCAGCTGTTCGGGTAATTGTGAACCTATTCCTCCGGGTAAAGTGAGGATTTTAGTGTTAGTGAAATACCAGAAGTGGGTCTAGGACTGGACGTAGGACAGTGGTCCGAACTAGTATAAATCAACTGTGTGATTTACTGCTTACTACTCTACCATATACATTATATCCTATACTCCATTCTATACGATCCTACCGCTGTATAGCCTCTTTCAACTGGTATCAGAGCTTGGTATTCTAGAGATCGTAACAACATCCTAGAATAAATGGCAATAAAGAAATCTAATAAAGGCATTAGAAAGTGGGAGAACAACAAAGCAGAAGCGACAGAGCAAGAGAGCAAATGTTTAATGGCTAAAGTGAGATCACAATCGGTATGTGAGGACTCATTATATAAAGA
Source organism: Allium sativum (assembly GCA_030737875.1). Classification (NCBI taxonomy): domain Eukaryota; kingdom Viridiplantae; phylum Streptophyta; class Magnoliopsida; order Asparagales; family Amaryllidaceae; genus Allium; species Allium sativum. The sequence goes on along the minus strand of CM060923.1, from coordinate 531,097,638 downwards.
TCTTTTATTAGACCACGAAAAATTATTAAAAGATTTTAAAAGTTTGGGTAAACATTATGCAATTATTTTAGCCAAGTCTAAAGATTGTGAGCAAGAAAATTCCAAATTAAAAGAAGAAAACAATTTTTTAGTCAAAAAAGCCAAATGTTTTGAAAATACCTTAGGAGAGCTTGTTTTTCAAAAAGATTTCCTTCAAAAAGGAAATGAGCGACTAGAAGATAAAAACAATGCTCTTATAAAGGAAATCGATCTCTTGAAAAAGATAAATGAATCATTAGAAGATTCTTTAAATAATTCTAATTCTTTAGTTTCGTCAATTGAAAAAGAGAATGGAGCTTTAACTGAAAAGAATTTAGAATTATCTAAAGAATATGAGTTTTTAAAGGTTAATAATGATACTTTGCAAAATGAAATGTCTGATTCGAAAGAAAATTTTGAAAAAGTACACTCTTCTTTAGTTAATTCAGGATCTCAAATTTGTCGTCTCGAAAATGAGAATGGTACTTTAAAAAGGGAGAATTCTGAATTAAATAAGAAAATTGGTTTAAAAGATTGCAAGACTTCTTTTCAAAATTTCAATCGCGACTTTTGAATCAAATTTGAAAAATGTACAAATAAGTTCGCAAAAATTAATAAAGGTCAAAATGATTTAAATGATATTTTATCTTGCTCTAGACCTTTACCCGATAAAAGTGGCTTAGGGTATAATAAAACTAATCATAGAACTAGCACTAGATATGCTTTTATGTATTACAAAAATTTAACTGCTAGTACTAAAGCACGTGTAACTTGAAGATCAAATTTCTATAGAAATTCAAATGCTTTTATGACTAGAAACGTTTATAATAGAAGTACAAAAGGAAATATTAATAGAAATTATTTAAGTATTTGGGTTCCGGTGAATTGGAAAAACAGAAGAAAAAAATATTGATGATTATTTTGATCCAGTAGTTAAAAAATAAAATCTTTATTTTCAAAGGTACCATTAAACCCTTGTGTGTATGGTTACCTTCTCTCTAACCCCTGGACCCTAATAGAGAAAGTGGGTACCAAAGTATATACATAATATTTGTTGTAGGTACACCACAACAAAAAGGAGGGTATTTCAATATCTCTAAAATCTTTGAAAACTGAGCTCAAAGCTAAATCAGGGAATTTGGGAAAATAATAGTCACATACTTAAGGGAAGAAATATTCATATATCACACATTCAGGGGAAGAAAATAAAGAGAAGACGACGATATTTATTACATTCCCCCATTCTTTTTTATAATGACAAAGGGGGAGAAATTCATGTGTATATTGATAGAGGAAGATGTTATAGAAAGAACATATTTTTAAATTGTATAGTTGTCATCATCAAAAAGGCGGAGAATGTTAGAAACTTTATTGTTGGATTGTAACAACCCGAAAATCTGGGCCAGTTTAAAATTTTTATTTTGGCAATTTTAGCGAATTTTGATTATTTAAAATGAATTATTTTAAATAATATCGACGAGAAATTTATTTTGAATAGAATTAGAACGTATATATTATATACGTCGTCGTTAGAATATAAATAATTAATTATAATTATAAAAGGAATTGAAAATGGCGCGGTAGTTCGATAATTTGATTTCAAACTTCAAATGAATGTACCAGGTGCAAAACAATCCGGATTTTAGTGAAACCAAAAACATTAGGATATAATTGATGATATCTTTCCAACGAATCCGAAAAATCGAGATTTCATAGCGGGAATCAAAAGATATGTCCAGTTGAAAATTCTGAATAGTCGCTATGAAATTCTGGCCCTTAAAAATGGAAATTTTGCAAGCAACCTCGGATTTCGACGAAACCACTTTTGTTGAATCCGTGATGTAAAATTATTGCTAGGTTTCAAATTTCATAATTTTTCGAATCAATATGTGAGTGTGGCAAAGGAAAACGCGTTTGACCAGTTTAAGTTGATTTTAATCGACTGGAAATTGGCCATTTTTCAAACGGTCTCAGAATTCAATGAAATTAGTTTTGTTAGGACCGTTTCGTCTATACGAAGCTAGAAAATATTTTTCTGGAATTTTTAGAGTTCATATGTGACCCCGGTAAAACGAAATGCGCGTTCAAATTCAATATATAAAGTTATATGTTGATTTTAATGGAAACTGATCGAAACGGTCGAATTGGCCTGTGATACATATCCCATTGTGTTCGGAATGGGGGTAAAACGCTAGGGACGATAGTCGGTGGGTTTCGTTTCGAGTTCGGATTTGAAAGTTACTTTTGGGGATTAAAAATTAAATTAAAAATATATATTATTATAATATAAGTCAACGGCCTTTATCTCCCCCCCCCCCCCCCACTTTTATTTTCCAGATCGAGAATTTTAAAAGAAATAAAAAAACGAGCTGGGGCTCGAGGCGCCACTGCTTAGTCGGCCACCGCGGCCTGCCTCCGCGCCCCCTCCGACGATGGCGCTCGCCCCTCAACCCCCTTCCCTCCTCCTCATCTTCGCCTGCTAGCCGACGCGCAACCCTTCCCCCTTCGATTCAAACACCCGTCGCCCCCAAAACCCGAGATCCACGAACGCAGCACCCCCGAAACCCTAGCGTCGCCTGAAACCCCTGCCTCCGATCGCTGCGCTGCCTTCCCCGACGCCTCTTGCCGCTGTGAGCCCCCCTCCTCGTTCGATCAAACCTGTGAGTTTTCCTTTTAGTATTTTACTTTAAAATTTTTACTTTTCATTATCAGATTTAGTTTAAAAACCAGTTTTGAAAATATATATACATAGTTTAAAAATCAGTTTTGAAAATATATATACATAGTTTAAAAATCAGTTTTGAAAATATATATACATAGTTTAAAAATCAGTTCAGAAAAATATACATATACTTTGTCTAGCAAAATATAATATGCTATGTTTGAAAATATAAAAGATCAAAATTTTGAAAACATAAAGATACGATTTTTGAAAACATAAAAATGAGATTTTTATGTAGATAGTATAGAAGTAAAAATTCGATTTTTATATATTGAATAGCGAAGTAAAAATTTGATTTTTATATATTGAATAGCAAAGTAAAAATTCGATTTTTATATATTGAATAGCAAAGTAAAAATTCGATTTTTATATATTGAATAGCAAAGTAAAAAATTCGATTTTTATATATGTAGTGAATACGGACAGTGAAGATGACAAAATGGCGAGGACGATGAAGATTTCTATCAATGAAGAGTCGTGGTATTGGATAGCTATCGGTGAGAACTTCTCACTCTTCAATCTCTTTTTCTAGTTATAAATATATACTAGGATGCAGACGGTGTTTAGTAGCACCCGACACCCGTCATCCACAGACCATGGATGGCTTGTTTGTTTAATTGTTTGGTTGTGTAGTTGGTTAGATTATTTGGTTTGAATTGAATTGTTTGGTGAAATGAAATTGATTTGATTGATGTGTGAATGGCGTGGGCCTTCACTAGACCGGGGATAAGGCTAGGCCTTGTCCCGTTTGTAGTATCATGCCGTTATGCCGCCGAAATTTTTCTAAAAATAAGTTAGAAAAATAAAGATAACATTTTATTTAATAAATGAACCAAATAGAAAATTCATAGGTTGTAAAATAGTTTGATCGTTAAAATATAATTTTTAACGTGAATGTGAATAAATAAATATTCATTTACAAACCGGACGGTTTGTTTATGTACACCTATTTGAAGGACATTGATTGGGACGATAAATTTTACACATCGCCCAACTGCACAAATAAAAATCTGTGTTTGATTGCTTGAAACCCCACACGGGTATTGGGATGATATTTGACGTACACTAATCCCGATTATTTAGTTGTATGTCGATCGATTGATTGACAGGCTGTTATAAGCGTTGAATATTTATATTTGATGCTTATACATTGTAGAATGCACTTTGGATGATGGTTGATTATTCCTCGTTGTTGATATATACATGTGTTGCAGAAAATCCATATAATTAACATTATATGGTAATTGATTGGGCCTCATTCTAGTTTTAAAATAGAAATATTTGAAATAAAAATATTTGAAATAGAATATTTGATAATAGGAATATATGAAGCCGTATTGATTAGATTGACGCCATTTTGACGTGAACGATATTTATATCGATTTTATTCATTTTATAATGAATATCGAAAGTGATTTCAAAATCTGATATTTTGAAAAGAATTGAATACAAATAAATTCGAATTGAAATTGAATATAAACGATTTTGATTTGAAATTGAATAGAAATGAATTAGAATTTAAATTGAATATGGAAACGAATTTGAATTGAAATGAATTTATATTGGAATATTCAATTTTGATTCGAAATTGAATATGAAGTTGAAACCATTTTGAAAATGAATTTAAAACGAATTTATATTGGAATATTCAATTTTGATTTGAAATTGAATATGAAGTTGAAACCGTTTTGAAAATGAATTTAAAATGATTTATAAAGCACGTTTTGAATCAAAATCGACGAAGTATATATTATATATATTATATATATAATATAATGGCCTGAATAGAACGCGCCGTGCCGCGGCAGTTCGCGAATTTCGACCATTGACTTCGAACGGACATTACGGGAGATCCGACCGTCGGATTCTCCTGGAACCAGAACCGTTGGGTTCGTATCGAAAAGAGCTTGCTAACGATTTTTAGAAATTAGAAATCTAACGGTTGGATTTGGAATTATGTCCAAATCAAATTTGAAAAAGGTCGTTGTAAGTGCAGTTCGATGGCCATTGATGGAAATCGACTGTACGGGCCTTGATAAAATTATTAAAAATAGTAATAATTTGTGTAGAATCATAAGAAATGATTTGGGAAGAATTGGGATGAAAAACTCCATATTTGAAAAGATAAAAATAGATTTTTATCGAAATGAACTAGTTTAGAACTAGAATTATAATTCTATTTATTTTTAAATAAATAAATTGAATTTGAAAAGGGTTTTAAAAATAACCAGAATTTCCAATGATTGCATTGGAGTGGATTTGAATCGAAATTGTCTTCGGAATATTTCGATGTTGGAATTCGGGATTATACAGATGTTGTTATGGAAATTTGAAAGATATATACGTTTATATCGTTATTTCCAATACGACATTTGTTAATCATAGAATTCGATATTGAATATAAGCCGATATATTTTCTATTCAGAGCCTTGTATTGAATATCAAATGTGATTTGGGTTTGTCGTGAATGGTGTCTTCACTAACACTGTTCTTGAACCCAGCTGAGAAAAGATTAAATCTTTTTATTTAGATTTAATGAAGTATGCCAATTAAATAATATTTAATTGGAATTGAATTGATATTGATTTTTGGGTTTATCGTTGACAGTGTTTTAAATAACACTCGTTCTTTAACCCGATAATTAATGGAATGTGATTTTGGGTTTATCGTGAACTGTGTTTTAAATGACACTGATTCTTTAACCCAGTTAGCGATTAAAACTAAGTGAAGTTTTAATGAATCTTTAATTAGATTGAAATGATCGAGAATGGAGTATCACCAGTTTTGCTCCAGGCGGTAGTTAAATCTTTAATTAGATTTGAACGTGAAATGGTAATTGAATTTACCGATAACATCGTGGTGTTAGATATGAAGTATTACCGGTTTTACTTCATGGGATGAATAGGTTGGGATTGGGAAATTAAAACAAATGATTACTTCGGTAAGGCTCGTTAATCCCGACTAGTTGAATCGAAATTCAAAAGAAGATTAAAGAATAAATTCAAGGAATTTATCTTGGAAAAAATTAATGGGAACCTTTCCCTATGAATGTGAAATTTAGAAACTAACTGTCGGTTAGCCAAGAAGAATGGTTTTCTGGATATTGATCTGATGTTGGTTTCGGCCTTCGGGGTTAATATTTGGGGAATTATTCTCTTGATTAATTTACGGTTAGTGACTGATAAATTGGAATGAGGCGTATGTTGTATTTGTGTAACACTTATTTAAAATATACGCGAGTTATTCGGAAAGACCGGGTTTATCCCATTCTGAATAACTGATACGACGATAAGTCGAAGATGAAGACGATGGTCGAAGACCGGAAGTCTTCACGTCGTTTGGGTGATTACTGATGATCTTGATTGGGCTGTACACCCAAGAAGATGGAAACAGTTGGTGATCGTCCAGACGTACTTGGAGATCGATGGATATGCGGGGTACTAGGTGCCTTCGGCTTCGTTCAGACCCAGAACGAACTTGTAAATGGACTGTGTGTCTGACATTGGATTTTAGTCCGTGTGATTGATCTCTGTTAAATATATATCTGTTTGGCGGCGGAGAATTTATTCTCTTGCTTAACGCCCTTCTCTGAGACGTACGAGCTCAGGGGTTATATATTGATGGATATCAAACGCATGGAGTGAATTGCCTGTGTGGCATGCCTAAGTGGCAATTGATCGAGGCTTCTGTTGAAAAGCAAAGTCTTATGGTGATGATCAAAGAACAGCCTGTGTGGCATAGTTTTGTGTAACGTGAATTCACGAGCCTCGCACCCCAGTTGTGAACCAAAAACGGGAGAGGACCTCACGGAGGACATGCGTCTCTTTCAAGCTAGGGTGGTGTCAGTGACCTACCAGCCCTGACATTTATATACTTTTCACCTGTGTGGTTGTTGCTGTTGCGAGGCGCCTCGGTTAGATCGGACGATCCGGGTCCGATGGAGCCATTCGTTGGCTCATTTACGCCCCAAAGGGCGGAGAGACGTATTGTTCAGGCATAATAATCCACATCGGTGGACCGGCCCTGACGATCCAAGGCCCACCTGAGTATGGGTCCTGAAACATGGGCTAGATTGTCCCGAATCGGTTGAGGACTATCTTTTGCCTCGGTTCATAGATGGAAACCCAATTTCCAAATACGTGACTTTGCGATTTTGATTGTATAACCTATATATGGCGACATAGTGTTATGGGGCATTCATGCCGCCTATGATTGATACTTATGATTTGAAGTTGTTTTATACACTATACACTTATAATAGTATCAAATGAGTTGTTTTAAACGTATCAAGCATTCTTTGGCTGTTATAAGGAAAAACCCTATCCCCCGGCTTGTGTTGCATTGTGTGATAGGACCTGGGTCTTATAACAGCTTCATTTTTCTTTATTTAGCATTGCGCTGTTTGTTTTATGCACTGGTATTCTTGGGAGGAAACCCGTTCCGTGTTATACGGCGTGGTCCCTTGATTTACCTAACTTTAAAATAAAGAATAATAACTGTTTTAGTTCTCACACCAGTCACATGACTGACCTGGAGTTTATTGTTTTAACCTAAACTCTGGGTGCCCCTATTTTGACACGGGCAACTAGTAGTTTTGGTTTTGCAGATTTATATTCACAGGATCCTGGTTTACAACTGGAACGATATCCGGAAAGCTTTGTATCCGTATATCTCATTCTAGTTGTGTATTGTATTATTTTCCGTTGCTATGTTTTTAAATGTAATTTAAATCTCTGATATTTCTGTGTAATATTCATTTATACTCTGTATATTCTTGTAATCTGATGTATTGTTGTAATATACAATGAAATGTTCTTCCGTGTGCGTTCTGATTTGTCGTGTTCTCAAACGATAGGGCGTTTCGAGCGGTCTGGGTCGGTTTAGCGACTGGTTCGGACCGAGCGAAATTCCTTTTCGTCACATTTGGTATCAGAGCTTTGGTTTACAAAGCTCAGAGAACAAGGCACATTAGAACCATACGAAAGAATTCATCAGATATTGGATTAGTAATATCCAATTAGAATGACTCGTTAGAGATAGTTACAGTAGTATCCTAGAACGAGTGTGAAGAGTATATTTTTCAAATGAAAACAATTTTGTTTTGAAAATTTAAACCATATAATACGAATTTGATTATTTATTTATTTTGAATATGGACAATCGAGTATATAAAGATTTTGCATATACGCGTCATGAACGTATATTCGAGGTTTTAATATACTAGATAGATATGGAATCATACTCTAGTGGCCCAAAGATGATTCTGATGGTTGAGTACTCGTCGTCAGAATTTATATTCGAGTGACGAAGGTGTGATATCTATATATTTCCATTAGACTGGTGTGAGAACCAAAACTAATATAGTTAGAACACATTGTTGTGAATTGGCATCAAAAACATGATTTTTGTATATATATCAAAATTATAAATTTGAAACTCTAATTCACTAATTGATTGATGTTTGTGTTGTTTGTTTATTTGTTTGATAATTTTGAACCATTTAGCCTAATTGAATCAAATATTGAATTGTATTGAAAATTGGTCACATGGATTTTGATGACAACAACTATACAATTATACCAAAGAACCTCTAAGCTAACTTGCAGGTACTAGGGTACCAAAAAGAGAAAAAGAAATAAGTACAATACGAAGATACACAGTACAAAAGAGGATAAAAACATACATATGAAGGATGCTAACCAATTATGTAGTGTTCGAGCATTTAAATATCTATTATGGCACTTGAAAATCTATTTGGACTCTAATGATGGAAGAAGACAAGAAGAAACAGACTCAAGAGCTTCAGAAGAACTTATATCATAAGTTGAGTTTACATAAAAGTCATTATAGTCTAGAAATGGTAAAGCCCCACAAATTAACTTCAAATTTCTACATAACATCTAACATGTCATAAAGCATTTTTCATAATTTTTTTGGAATTTATTATTGCAAGAAAAACGAAAAAAAGGTCAAAAAAATGATGAATATAGAAGGCTGTTTACCAGAATTTTTCACAGCAGAAAACCATAGCGTTGATTCCAAAAACGCTATTAAAGGGTATAACGGCAATATTCTGAACAGACATTTGATAGCGTTTTTGTCCAGAAATGCTATTAAAGAGAATAACGGCTAGATTCTGAATAGACATTTTATAGCGTTTTTGGGCTAAATGCTGCCAAACAGTGCTGTCTTAAGTGCTGTAAATAACGGCTATATTTTACAAAAAGACACTTCGTTTTTCATCGTATCTCTTCATTTTTTAACCTTTCGGAAGAGTTGTGACTATTCTAATGATATCTCTTCATCATTATAAAAGCCCCAAACATCTCCATTGGTAAAACCAGAATTACTTTGATCAAATTTATTGATTTTGCTCTAAAATTGCTCTACAACTATTATTTTCTCAAATTCTATCAAAGAGATCGATATTTTCATTCACATCCTTTATAATCGATCTAGTAGTAATCCTACCCTTTGCACATAGGAGTGTTGTACTATAATGTGACTACTCAGTGTTGTTTGGAACACATTCAAAAGTCAAAAACCTTTGTAATAGTGAAGACCTCTTCAGTGGTTGAGGCAAGAAATCCCGTTCAGCGGTTCGGGTAATTGTGAGCCTATTCCTCCAGGTGAAGTGAGGGTTTTAGTGTTAGTGAAAAACCAAAAGTGAGTCTGGGACTGGATGTAGGACAGTGGTCCGAACCAGTATAAATCGACTGTGTGATTTATTACTTTCTACTCTGGTATATAGATATTATATCCTATTCTCCATACTACATGATCCTATACTGCTACATATACACTTTCAGACCGAAATTTGAAAATATATATACGTTATATATATGTGCACGTTTATTGTGCATTCTGGGTAAAAACGGTCGACAGGTCCAATTATGGGCGGTCGACCGGTTCTGCCTGGTTTGCACAATCAATGTGCACACACACACACACACATATAAATATATATATATGTATATATATATTCGTATACATATCGATTATTTGAGGTATGAGATTATTTGAGGATAGATTTTAACATAAGCAACACTATTAAAACACCAAAAAAATCAACCTCTAATCTAGAATACCGTATGTTGCTCTTTGTATGTCTTCAAACCAATAAATATCTTCTTTTTGTCGATCATGGCTTATTTCTTTGTCAGAATTCAAAACTTTTGTAATCTCTTGACTCAACATTCTCCCCCTTGTTGATTAATGATAACATAGTTCTGAATATCCCCCGCTATAAGATCTCCCTCTGAGTTTATGCCTGTATATGTGCTTGTATATGAACATGAGCTATATACTCCAGCATAAAACTGTTAGTACCAATCTCTTCCCCTTTGTCACCGACAAAAATGAGTAAATAAGTGCAGAATTAACAATGATACTATCAGGATAATAAGCAACATAAACTAGTAACATAGAACATGCCAAGAGTCACAAAATAACGTCATACACAACCAAAAGTCTAGTACTACTTCTAAAAAACACGGCACCATTTAGATACTAGTGCCAAATCAAGTCTTAAAGCATAAGATAGGATAGGTACGTAGCATGACAAGAGTAGGAAGTGAAGTAAGAATATTCGGATTGCGATTCCATCTCATCTTCCTCCTCTTCCTCTTCCTCTTCAATAACCTGTGTTTTTCCGCGATCAAGTCCATGACGAGTTCCTGAGCTCGTAGCCTCCTTCGATGATGTCCAATCAAAATTAGGAGAGTTGTTCGTTTGTCAGGGTCTTGAGCTTGCATGGATGATGATGCACCACACGACATTGCCCCCATAATATTCCGAAGGAAGACTTAATCTTGTTGAAGCGTTTTGTCATTCTTTGTATCCATACGTTTAAGTCTTGCTTCGAGTAGAAATTGGTTGCGAGCAATGGTGTTTAGCGATTCCTTTGTCGAGGAAGATGATCCTAGAAGTTTGACTTCCTCAGGTCGTGGCAGAGATGATTGCTTTGAAGCTCCTTGATGTCCACGTTCTTTCCATTGCTCAAAAGGCATAATATTGAAGTTAGTATCGGGGAGTTTCATCTATTTAATCGTTACTTTGTCAAAGACTTTGGGCTTTGAAACAGGAGATTCGCGGGGATTGATGTTACAATCGAGCAATAGGCGCGATATATTCGTTGTAAAACAAATGAGGCCTAGTGCAATCATTTACTTGCAAAATCTCATCAAAAATCATACAAATCAAATTGATATGAATATCCTCGTATATTTCATATAATGCCTTGAAGTTTTCTTTATAAACGGCATCAAAATTACCTAACCTTGGGAGTAGGGAATGTTTGAGAGTATGATGAATAATCCTTGTAGTGGGTCGTAGACCTTTGGATTTTGTGCTATACATATCATCTTCAATGAACTCATGGCTAATACGATCACGGATATGGATATTAAAAAAGTTGTTTGAGAATTTTTCACCAGTAGAAGGAACTCCAAGGATGCTTGCCATTCTATCACACGAGAAAAACACTTGCTTTCCACAGACTACGGACAAAGAAATTTTGCGGGATTTTCGGGCTTGTACTTCTCCAAATTCAAGTTAGCATGGAATAATTTGATCATAATATGGTTTATTTCAACAATATTTTGATCAAAATCAATTAGGGATTCAATATTCGAACTCCTTGCTAAGTTGAGAATGCGATATTTGGAGAAATCAGAGAACTTATTGAATTAACCCAGATGAATCATGAAGTCTTTCATATCATTCCATCTTTTAATAGCAATTGGATCAACTAGCCACTTCTTGATTGAGACATCAATTAGTTGAGGTTCAGAAGTTGAAGCTTTCCTTGATTTCTTCTTTAGAGGAGCCATTTGTTGAAATTCTTGAAAACTGAAAGGAAAAATTGAATTCTAGGGTTTTCGGAGATTTTGGAATAAGGAACGGTTGAAGAAAAAGTGAAGTAGTGGAGTAGAGAAATGACCGTATATGTGCGTTTTAGAATATAAATAACCGAGATCGGTCGACCACATGGATTTCACTGGTCGTCCGTTTTCAGCCAGAAGCTAAAACAGTCGACCGGTTGAAATCTGGCATGTCGACTGGTTGGGTTCTGAGCTGTTTTTCTTGATTTTAGCTCCATTTCTAACATTTAATGATCCATATTTTATAGAAATTACTCAATATATATTAGTACATGAGTAATACAAGAGAATATAACCATGTTATAAATCTAATGAGAAGTTGATGAATTGTGATCGGTAGATTTTTCTTTGACATCGTTAATACGTAGTTTCCATGATGACCTATTCTCTTTTGCTCCTTCGTTCCTATTATAGTTTCTTTCCCATAAATTCAGGCATCTAGAGGATGAAGGAATAGGCTCGTGTACGTCGTGTTTGTCTGAGCCACAAAAGAACATTGCCATTCTTTCCAGAAGAGATAGTCGATCTGAGGTCATCTTTCGCTCATAATATATCTGCTTTTGAAGATCAATCTGATGTTTCTGGTAATGGTGAATTTCATCGATCTTGTCTTTGGTATAAGGTAAGCAAAACAACACTTTCCTAGAGCATTTTGGAGTTGTCGTAGTGCCGGGGGTACGATTGCATTGTTAATATCCTGATTTGTGTCCAAGAGTGGGTGTTTTTGGAAAGTAATGATTTCAACAGAAAAATGTATAATTCTTTTACTCGTCGTTCCCACTTCGAAATGATTTCAACTTTCTATTTCAAATTCTTTTTGAAATTTCTATTTCCAAATTTTATTTTCAATTCTATTCAAATTCTATTCAAATTTCTGTATATTCAAATTCTATTCAAATTCTGTGTTCAAATTCTATTCAATTTCTATATTCAAATTTTATTCAAATTCTACATTTAAAATTTCTTTGTCCAAATTCCATTTCACTTTCTATATTCAAATTATATATTTGAATTTCCTTTATAATTTCTATATTTAAACACCATTTGAATTTCTATAAACGAATTCCATTTAAATTTCTATATTCAAAATTCTAAATTTGAATTCCCTTTGTTTATATTTCATTTGAATTTAAAATATCCATATTATCAAATTTTTGGTTTTTCACCTTTCTTTGTAAACATCGCCTTATATTACTTGTTTATATATATATTAAAACAAGTATTGGTTTCAACTTCATTTGAAATAAATATTTTACTTTGGAAAAATATATTTTCCTTTATTTAAATTCCGCTTGTATTTATATTTCCTGAATTTATCAAATGATAATTCATTTCACCTCCTTTTAAAACTTTATTTACAAACAAACTACTTGTTTTAAATATTCAAAAACAAGTTAATATTTTTATTCTATTCAAATTTCATATTCTATTTAGAAAAAATACAATTTTCTTTTTAAATCTCAAATATCCTTTTCAGGATATTTTATAAATCAACCCTCAGGCCCAGTGATATTTAAACATCAAACAACCAATTATTTATTTCAGGGTTTATAACACATCATATATGACAGTATATATGCAAACAAATAAACAGATAATATATTTTTGAGGAATCCAGTTGGATCCCTCCAACCTGTTTTTCCTGCATCCACAGACGTTAGTCAACAGAAATAATACCCATCCCGCTTCGAGGTAGGATATCACGGTATAGAAGGTCATCCACTATCATAGCGTGGGGCATATAGGGTAATCGTCCGCTAATGGTATCGCGGGCATCCGTTAATGATACTGCGGGAAATCCAACCACCAGTGTATATATAATAGCAACCACCAAGCCTAAGTAACTAATATATTTAAGATGCACAAAAATATTGAATGCAACCAAACAAGCAACAAACAGTTTATTTTTAACTGATAAAAATAATTTTAGATAAAAGGTAGTGAGATTTACTCACCGTAATTGCAGTTGTCGAATATCCTGTTTATATTACAAATTAGCAGCTACTAATCTTCTCGAATGAATTCGCACCTGCGATAATTTTATTTAAATTTACCGATTAAACGTTTATTTATTTAAATTAACTATTTAAATAAATAAATAACTTTCCTATATTTTCTTTCTTTTATGGTTACTAAATTAAAATTAAAAAATATGAACTATGTATTTTTTTTTAAAATTTTACTAAGATGTATACCTTATCGTCTTATAAACGAGCAGTCCACGAATCACCCTAACATTTGTTGATCGATGTTTACTGAAACAGCCCCAAAATTCACCATTCCACTTTAACATTTTATTGATCACTCCCCTGTCACTTACCAATACTTTGCCATCATCTACACCCAACAACCAGGATGTTGCCACACCACCAAAATATCCCCTTAACCATCAGTGCCACCAAACCAACATCCTACAAACCACTGCTTCCACTTCCAGTCAGCTCCACACCCAACTCCTCATGTCCACGATTGAGCACCACATCACATCGTCCCTAAATTCACACATCGACCTCCTTCATTTCTTAAAGTCTTAGTCCCCCTAACCTCCCCAGTACCACACTGTCGACCCCCAGTTCCCATCAGAAATGTAACAGAAAAACTCAGCTTCGGCCTTCTTCTTCCATCGATTGACAGTGCCACCAAAAGACTTTGCTCGCAAAGATTTATCTCAGTATCTCCGGTTATCCCAACTCGAAACAGAAACTACACATCTTCCTTAGTCACCCAGCACCAACGCAGACTCCACCGTCAAACTCGACACCGACTTCCCTTCCTCCCTTCTAGCCATCATCGCGATAACCCCAATCTCGAGACCAAGCTTCAGAGAACCGCTCGAACCTACATACCAGCGTCGGCCTCCCTTTATGAATCGCAAATGCCTAGGTCGAGCTTTAGGATGTCTCGATTTCGTGATTACTGATTTGGATTTGGTTAAAACCCTTTTTTCTAATCTGTGGGATTTATATGTTAGTGAGAGGAAGAACGTGGTTTTAACTAACTGGGAAAATGAAAACTAATATAAATGGTTGGAGTTTGTTTTGTTGATTGTCAATATGGAGAGAAAAGAACAGATTCGATTTACTTCAGAGGAAAGAAAATGGAAGTGCAAAGGGAGGTTCATTACATTATATAGATGAAGAAGCTTAGCTACTAAGGGAATTAGTCAGTGTAGGGTACAATCAAATTAAATACGATTTGATTTTGATTTAACCGTGATTTGATCTCGATTTGATTAATACGATTTGAAATAAAGAGATTTTTATTTCTTTTTAAACAGATGTCGATTTGATTTTTGATTCGATTTCGATCTTATCCATTATAAATATCTCGAGGTCCATTAATTTAAATCACGAACCGCTATTCTAGCGTACCGACTGACATTCCAAAGTAACAACCCTATTTTGAATTCAACATTAAATATTCTGAATTTTAATTTTGAACGTATATTTAAAATAACCATATTAAATTAATATAATTAAATTTACATTCAAAACAAAAAAATTCTTCAACAATAAATTACTATTATCATCGTTCATATTCACATGGAATATATATTGATCATCTGAACCGTTTTGATTCAGTTTTTTCTTTGAATTAAATTATTTCAAATTACCATATTACAATAATTATATATATATACATCAAAAATTAAATCATATATCGATTATTGATCGATAACTCAATATAAAAATTCTTTTATATTATCAATTCAATATTTAAAACCATATTAAATATTTAAAATAAACTATTCAAAAATTTGGGTTGTTGCATTTTCTTTCTTAACCAAGACTCGGTTTGAGACTCATTCAGGGTTATTGGCTTCTCGGATGAAACCGTTGTTGAGTAGCCTATCAATTTCTTCGTTGAGTGTCGTTGACCTTTCGATCCCCTAGATTCGACGCTTCTGTTTCATCGATGGTTGCAAAGGATCAATGGCTAGTCTGTGACAAGCGACTGCGACTGCAGGGTCGATTCCACACATCTTGGAGTGAGTTCAAGTGAATACGTCAAGGTTGGCCCTGAAGAATTCTTTGAGATCTTCATTTATTACAGGATGGATTTGCGATCCAACTTTCAATACCTTTGTCAGGTCGTCAAGGCAGACCGAAACATCCACCGTAGGTTCTACTGGGGTACCCCTTTTAAAATCGGGCTCTTCGTCCTCCCTTGGATCGAGATCGTCTGAAAGACGACAGTGGCGCCTAAGCCAAGACTCAGACTCCTTTGATTGCTATATAGAGACGGTCTTGGCATAAGAATGTGGAGACACAGTCTTGCAATTGTCCATATTGCGCGCGTTCTTCCATTCTAAGAGGTAACAATCTCTAGCTGTTTCTTGGTCGCCTTTAATGGTGCTGATCCCATTTTCTATTGGGAACTTCATTAAAAGGGACCATGGTGACATGCTGACTCAGAACTCTGCAAGGAAGGGATGTACGAAGAAAACATTGTATGAAGAGTGACGTCGATGACCATGAAGGAGAGGATTCGGACCCGACTCCGATCCCCTTCTCTGAGTTCTACGGGGAGGTCGACCATGCCCACTAGTTGATTGGAAGATAACTTGAAGCCATGAACCGCTGCATGGTAGAACTTCAAGTCTTTTGCCCTAAGTTTTATTTGGTCATAGGTTGCCTTGAAGATGATGTTGACCGAGCTTCCTGAGTCGATAAAGATTCTTCGAATGAAAGTTGATCCTATACGTGCACAGATGATGAAAGCGTCAATGGTTTGGATTTCCATTCTCGTGGACTCTCTTTCGCGGAAGACGATATCGTCTCGTATTATATTTTGGAGCTTGGTGGGGACAGACTCGTCTAGAATAGAGCAAGCTTCGTAGGTGGCATGCTTTATAGAGTTGGCATACTCCTCCATCTTGCGGAAGATGTTGTGTGCGTGGTGAGGTCCACCACAGATACTATTGATCACGATGCCACGTGACCTTTGGTTGGACGACCCTGGGGATGCATTTGTAGGTGTTGGAAATGCAGGCGTTAGAGGGCCCGTAGCTGCTTTGGGAGGGGCGGGTCTTGAACGTGCTATTCCAGTTGTTTCTCACGGATGAAATTTTCAATCGCATCCTTGAGGTGGAGACAGTCATTAGTATTGTGCCCATACAAGTCGTGGAATCTGCATTATTTACTATAGTTTTTCTCGTTGTCAGTGGATTTCCTTGTGTTAGGCTTCTTGTACTCGAGAGTATTAAAAGTTCCTAAGTAGATTGTCTCCATATCTTGATTCAACGTAGTGTAGTTCCTGTAATTTAGATAGCACTCATGTTTCTTAGGATTTGTGGGAGCTTGATTATTGTTACGACCACTGGGTTTTCCATTGTTCGGTTTTGGCTTGTAAAGGGCTTCTCCTTTACCTAGCAATGCCATCGAGAGTGCGAGCGTGCAGCTTGTTGGAGTAGCTTTCCCGAGAAGCTTAATTATGCCTTGCTTCTTCTTGGCACAAGAATTGACCAACCTTTTCGTAGAAAGCCTCTAGGGTCTGGGGCTGTTTTCGGTCGATACAGGCTCCAAATTCGGAAGTGGGAAGGTCACCTTTTGCAAGCTAGAAAGGTACGGTACGAGGTTCAATATCATCGACCTCGGCGAGGGAAGTATTTAATCATTAGAGGTAGCTCTTGAGGGATTCTGCAGGGCCCTGGTAAAGGTTGGAAAGGGTGAGGGCGTTTTTTGGAGTTGGAGCGTGGGTTCTGAACTACATAACCAATTATGTTGCCCACTGGCCAATGGTATTGATAGATTAGAGTGGAAGGAGAGAAAACCAAAGAAGAGTTGTGCCTGGTAAGAAGACTGGGAAGCACTTGCAATTGACCGCATCGATGGCTAGGCTGGAGTCTATCTTCTACTCTTAGCGGTTCAAAATGGTGTAGAGATTAGTCGCGCCATCATAAAATTCAATTTTAAGCATGTTGAAATGTCGGGGCCACTCGTCTTCATGCACGATACTAGTGAAGGGGTTACGCCTCAAGTGGGTTCCCCATGAGTCGTTGGCGTTCCCTCGCATATCTCTAATGATCCTTCGAACCATGTCGGGAGATATGCTGGATGGGCATTTTCCGTTGGAATCCATTGGTTTCAGTCAACCTTGGGAGTCCTGTTTCGTTGATGCCTTCTATGATGCACATCGCGCTGTTCTCTTCCATGTCATCGATATCGATTGTCCGCTTTTGGTATGTATAATTAGGCTGAGTGGATTGGTGTTCATTCAGATTTAGTGGAATCTAGGTTTGTTGGGTTACCAGGAGCATGGGCCTGAAATTCTGAACAGCGACAGTTGGGTTCTATCGAGGAGGGGGTCGGTTACTCGAACCTGGTTCATTGTTGATAACCAAGCAGGAGTGGTCACGGTGATGCGTTCCCCTGTTGTAAGTTACAGTTGTTCTATCATCGTTTCCATTTCTGTTGCCGTTAGTATGGACATTAGAGAGGACGATGCTGTTGTTAAGGCTAAACTTCCTTCTTTAATGCGTGCCCCGAGATTCGAAAGAAGTGGTTTCCAAGACATTGCGCCGCGATCGAGCATTGTTCTGAGCAAGCTGAAGTTGAGAGACGATGCGTTGACTGTCTTGAAGTTGACGCATAAGGTTAATGTTATTTTTCAATGATTGGTTGAGTTCAAGAGTCGTGTTTTCATGCTTCTTATTAAGTGCGTAAATCTGCACTTGAGTTGCGGGGGATTCGGGGTCCGCAGGAGGAAGAACTTCCCTTTCTGTTAGGTCTTCCGCCACTTGGGGGTAGCTGAGAAGTACCAACTTCAGTTGCAGCAGAAGAGCCGAGCGTATGATTCTTTGTTCGCTTAACCATCGTAAGAGGGCTTGGGCGGTAGGTTAGAAAAGGAACCTAAAACATGTCAAATTCAAGATGTGCAATAAAGATTTAAGGCTAAGAGCCTTCTCAATGAAAGCACCAGAATATTGAAGGAAAAAGGTGTCATAATACCCAAAGATTCTTCGTTAATTAAGGAATTATGTTTCACATGAAAATAAGTGCAGAAACCAGAAAATAACACAGTAGATTTACAGTGGTTCGGTCACGTGAGGGTCCTATTTCCAATTTAAAGGAGCTCGCTGATATTTTATGGACAATAATAAGTTACAAGATTAGAACTACGTCATGACATACATTTACAAACATTTCCAAGTATTTTTTAGTCATAATTGCCATATATGAATATTGGGGAAAACGTCACTTTGTGCTTCTTCTTCCTCAAAGCATGGCTACCTTTGATGTTTTCTTGGAGCTAAAAAGAAGTGTCAAATAAGCCAATTTCCAACCCCTTTGAAGTGTTAGCTTGGGGGTATTTATAGTGGAGATGTTATGTGGGAGTAGGGAGGATTTGGGGACCACACTGTAGATTTTCGTATCCTTAGGAAGCAACATGAAGAATTTCAACTCTCCATGTTGCCTTTAGAAGGAAAACTATATCCCTCTTCCGGGATATGAATTTCGTATCCCTTGGGGAACGAATTTCGTATCCCTTATGGTACTATTATTCCGTATCCCAGGGGGATACGAGTTTTTCATACCCCTCAAGGGGTACGAACTCGTACCCCGAGGGATATGTTGTTCATGTTGTATAGAGGGGTTCAAAACTCTCATTGCCTTTGGATCTGAAATGTTGGAGGGACACGAAAGCAATGCTACTTAAGGGACTAGAAATGTTATGGAAGTAAGAGGTACATGGTGAACGGTGCTAAACTCGAGGGATTCGAAGGCATTGGAGAAGAGGGATAAGAACCAAAGGGGTTCGTGAGTATCGAGGGATTCGAACAAAAAGGGTTCAAAACCTTGGTATCTGAGGGATACAAAAAGTTGTTTGAGCATGGCTTTGAGGAGTTATGAGGCTCCCGCTCGCACGACTTCTTCAAAGCTCGCATCCTTGGCTATCTGGCAACACTGCGGACTTTAACGTCGCGCGATATGTTGAGTCGATTGTGTCTAGTATACTTTTGGGAACCGAACCACAAGCAGGTTAGCAATATTATTTGTCGACAACTAAATAATAAAATAGAAGACTAAATTTACTAAGTTATTCCTACTCTTTAGGAGATTTATAATTTTTTAAAAACTAAGCATGTTTTCTAATATTTTAAGGATTACTTGACATTATTTAATTTTAAAGCATTTTATGAAAGAAGAATCTCTAGCATTATTAAAAAAATGTGATATTCTAGTGATTAAAGCCAACATGATTCATTGTACAAAGATAATGTCAGCCACCAACACAATATAGAATACATTTAACATGTAAGATAACAAAGGAAACATAACAAATTAAAATAATAGTATTTCATAATTTAAAGCTAAATTCAAATCAAATAGGTAATTATTTATTAAGAAACTAGATGAAGAACTTGTGTGTAGACTCAATAAAGCCATTTATGGCTTAAAGCAGCCAGCACGTGTGTTGTTCGAAAAATTAAAGTCAATACTTTTCAAACCAAAGTTCAGTTCATCCAAATCAGACGACTCCCTGTTCATAAGATTTCATAATGATAATGTAATGTATGTACTAGTATATGTAGACGATTTCATTATTACTGGAAGTAATAATAATTAATTCAATACATTAGTTGAACAACTAAATAGGGAGTTCTCTATTAAGGATTTAGGGGAACTGCACTACTTTCTTGGTATTGAAGTCAAGAGAATTTCAAAAGTAACCATAATGTTAAGTCAAAAAAAAATCTGAAATTCTCTTGAATACCAAAATGAATGATGCAAACAGTTTACCTGCTCCTATGATATCAAATCCGCACTTATCTAAATACAAGGGGGAGCCAATTCAGAATGCAAAAGAATATAGAAGAACTGTGGGTGCTTTACAGTATGCAATAGACCAGAATATGCCAAGTGTATGGTTGACATAATGCCTTTCCATATCTTGCCAACCGAATTTCCAGTTGAGTTAAAAGATGGTTCTGAGCAACCTGTTTTTGTAACTTACCTGTGGAAACCATATGTTTGCGTATTTTGTATGGTCTTTAGTCACAAGTCACAACACTGACAATTGTGTGATAATGTGTGCGAAGCTAAGTGTGAGTTCAAGTACAATGGGTACTGGTGTTGATCCTATAAATGTTGTCCTAGTCATTGCTAAAACTGTTAAACAGAACACTAATATGGTGGCAAGAGAGGATGGTAATCAGGGGAAAAGTAAATATGCTTGGAGAAAAGTTATGAAAAAGAAAAAAGTAGCAGTGTTCATTCAAGCTAAAACCCAAACTGATAAGCGTAAGAATGTAGAACAAGCGCCTCTGACCAAGTTGCCAGTCCGTTCAATGCTTTACTTGGTTGGAATAGAAAATGAGAATGAGATAGAGGATGAAGAAATCAGCAGGATTGATGACTTGTTAATCAAGGCTTTCGGCGCTCAACTCAAAAGAAAGAATGATGATGAAGCAAGTACCAGTGGTGTCACTGTGCATGAGAGTTGTGTAAGCAAAGTTTTAATTACTTGGAAAGATTCAGGTTGTATAAATGTGAAAGATGTGTCCATGGCTTGTGCAAAAGTTACAAAGGACAGTAAAGATCAAAACAGTAAGGATGCAATCCCGATGGTTGACTCTAAGGCTGTTGATCTCTAAAATGTAAGTATGGACATAGTGAAGGAATCAAATAGTCTTGGTAGTCGCATCGTCTAAGTTGAGGGTAATGTGTCAGTATAAGGCTACCGTGTCAACTAGCAAGGAAAAATTGCTCTTTAAACGTGGCTTTGTTAAATGCACCATACCTCCTTCTGAGCCTACAGATTTAGAGTCTGCTCGTTCTTCTACTGTACACTACAACAAAACAGATCTATTATTACCCGTTATATTAGGTCATGTTGTAATATGTCATCTTTTACAACGAGCAATGAACGCGGTAACAGACAGTTGTAATATACTTTTTACAATGGTCTTATGTTGTTGAATAGAATAGCAGCACATTGTAATATTTTTTGCAATAAGTATTGATCATTGTAATATCTTCTATAACAATAATTAATACCTGTTGTAAAATGCTGAAAGTTGCAATGGATTTAAATATTACACATAATATTAATAATATTTACAATAATTGAATATTTAATTCAAAATTTATTTTTAAACAAATATTTACTCAAATAAATATTTATTACACTTTCAAATAATGCACATAGTGTTTCCCTCTATTTACACAATCACTTGCACATATACTTCCTCACTACATTTCACTTGTATACATTGACTCCGCACTACACACTTATTCACTCATATACACATACACAGTCACTCTCACTATAGTTTTAGTCCTCGGCTTCTTGCTTCAGAGTTTATACAAGATATAAACAGTAGAACATACTCTTTAACTAATAATTAACTTGGCATCTACACGACAAAATAAAAGAACATCCCTAATTACTGAAGATCAGAATATATACTTTCATTCGGTTCTATTTGAACTTACTTGATTCCAACTGGATTCTTGATCTGATTTTAAAACATAAACCTATATATGTACATATATTAAGGCGCAAAAATTGTAAGCTAAAATAAGAACAGAATTAGCCTTCTAGCATCACAAATGTTTACAATAATTTGATACTGAAAACATTAAATCCGCACCTAATAAAATTTCATATTTTCTAATTATTAAGTATCCTAAAGGTTAAGCGCATTCCTTATGGTTTTGCTGAAAATTTGTACCACATATATCTTTCATTAGTGTTTGTTATACTAATAAGATGATGACAATATGAGAATAAATAAAAGGTGTGGAACCTGATTTGCAGCTTAGGAAAAAGCATAAGCACATTCCTTATGGTTTGAGAACACTTTGAGATCATACATTTATGTTGTTATGTTGTCTTGCAATCCTTTTCTGCCTCGTGCTCCAGAAATAGAGAGCAGATAATTGGACCTAGGTCCAAAAGGTTATATACTACATTTTATAATATTCCCTTCTGTTTTTTAAATATATGTTTTGCTCTTACAGAAATATCTGTGCCCCCCCCCCCCCTCTATGGTACTAAGCAAGTATAACAGTATATGGAGTTTTATATAATTCCCTATATTTATAGTTTATGTCCAGAACTGTATACATCTTTAATTTAAATATTATTATATTACCATAATTCATGAGGTTTACTAATTTGCAACGGATCAAAATAACTTAAAATAAATTAAAAAACACCGTTGCGAATTAGTAATCCTCATGAATTATGGTAATATAATAATATTTGAAGATGTATGCAGTTCTGGACATAAACTATAAATATAGGGAATTATATAAAATTCCCTATACTACGTAATATAGAGAATTATATAAAATTCCCTATACTACTATACCTAGTTAGTACCATATAAGGGGGCACAAATATTTCTGTAAGAGCAAAACATATATTTAAAAAACAGAAGGGAATAATACAAAAACGTAGTATATAGACTTTTGGACCTAGGTCCAATTATCTACTCTTCATGCCAGTGTCTGTTCTTCCTGGTAAAAATGTAACAATTCTTGCCCATTCATTTCCAAATTATGCCTGCAAATCTATCACTATTCCCTCCTCCTCATGTGAGAACTTGCATCCACTTTCATCACATGTAAGTTTCGGGCCATTTACAATAATGCAAGCTTAAAAATTGAACACTAGTTGTACATTGGCTTTCAGCAGGAGATTGTGACTAACCTTGGTAGAGCTGTTTTTACTTAAATGAGAAAAACAACCTGCAGCAATGTCAAAATCAGAATCAAGAAACTAGTAAAAAAAAAAAAAAAAAAAAACAGAATTTGAAAGCAAAATCAAAGAACTTTTTAAATCATAAATGCTTAGACATAAGTTTTAGAGATTAAGCTTGTAATATACACTCACACGCTCATTCCTGGCACAAGCACACACCCCAACTGATGAATCGTTGCATATTTACTATTCTTTTCTTAATCTTTGAAGCCTTTTGACAATCTTGTAGTTAGCAGCTCGACTTCGGCACCTCCAACTTGCTCAGGCATACTTTAACACACACCATTTAAGTTTTGCGACAAAACAATATGCAATCTCATCTCTCCACACATGATATATGCAACCAGCACACCTGCACAATTTAACACAATCATTTAAATGTAGATATACATATAGATATGCATATTCAGCAGCATATCAATGATCGACTTTGTCATTTCATTTAATCATTCACTATGCTATATACAAATTCAATCGCTTGTGTTATCACAAAAATTATTTCAAAGTCTAATAATTAATGTATTCTATATGGCACAGTTCATCAATGTGCATAAATAAAAAAATACAAAAACAAAGTGTAAATGTTATAACTATAGTGATATTTTTTTATAAATGATTCATTTGCAGTAGAGATTCTATGACTAATACACGGAAAAAATTAAGGTGATAGTGGCTTAATAATAATTTTATAATAATATTTCTTATATATTCTTAATATAAGCTAAGAATATAAAAACTATCGTGTTATTATTTGTAAGGGTACTTAAGTAAATATTTGTTTTACCACTGAAAAGAAATATGCGCTTACTAAAGTATTACAATGATTCAGTTGGGTACTTCAGTTTGGCACAATAAACAATAGCACTAAGTAGTATTGTATAGAAATTTGGATTGAAAATATATAACTAGTATTGTATAGCATCTAGAGAAGATTCCACTTAAATGATATTCTGTTCTTATAAAACAAAATTCAGTAGTATAACAAGCACCATGTCAAAACAAATATACTAAAATATAATATAATACAACAAAAGAAGGATGTCTCATTTGACAACTCATGCAGCTTTTGAAGTTAGCATTTGCCATTAACCAAACTTTGCAGCTGCTAACTATTCTTAACTCAAATTACCAACTCCTTTAATCAAATAATCACATGTAATCAACCCAATTCTACCTTCACGTCCAGTGTCCATTTCAAATCACCAGCAGAAATAATTACATTATTCCTTTTCTCCAATGCTAAAGACATCGCCTTTCTTCTCAAATCAAAAACTTTTATATCCACATCGATCTTGCTCATCAGCTTCATATGAACATTTG
The DNA here is from genome assembly GCA_030737875.1 of Allium sativum. Taxonomy (NCBI): domain Eukaryota; kingdom Viridiplantae; phylum Streptophyta; class Magnoliopsida; order Asparagales; family Amaryllidaceae; genus Allium; species Allium sativum. The sequence goes on along the minus strand of CM060923.1, from coordinate 531,072,984 downwards.
ACAAATGTAGTCTAACAAAACTAGTTGATTTAAGTTAATTATGAACCTCCCCTTTCTCCAAACTCTTCACAAACTTTGACATCAATCCTTTGAATAATGTAACCAATTCAACTACTAAAACATCATTGTTCGTCCTTCCAAACCTCCTCAACAAAATGCCATAAACCACCTTTAAATTTTCGTTAATAGCAAAATAACCACACGAGTTTTGCTCAGGAGAAGATTTCAGGAAATGGGTGTTGAAAAAAGTAGTGATGGAAATTACGTCTCTATTGGAATCAAAGAAAAAAGAAGAAGCTCATAAAGCACAATCGATGCTTCAAATATACTCACGACTATTACATATGCAATTTAGAGACATAATCCTAATTTCAAACATAATGCCCTAAATATCATTAGAAGAAAAGATTCGATTTCCAAAAAACTATTAATTAAGCTATATTACTGACAACATTACAGGATCATAGTCATCGATTAGATATTCTTAATTGTAAATAGTGTTTAGAAAGCCATAACATTATGTTGAAACAATCGATTGTATCGATACGAGCAAGAAAAGAATGGCTTGTTGCCTACGATACAGAGTTGAAAGTGATTAACTTCACCCATGCTTGAGAAGCAAGTTGCTATTGTTAATCATTTTGTTTTCAAGATCCTTAGATCCATCTTCTCGGTCGATGGCCATGAAATGGCAGCTGATTTGTAGAGGGCAAGCAAAATTGCAAGTTCAAGTGGAGATGGATTGGGACTAAAGAATCAGATGGGAGTTGAAATGGTTTTGGGATTAGGGTTAGGGTAATTGTAAGGTGCGATCGATATTTAGATCTGGAAGCTGTAGTGGGATTTGAAATTTTGGATGTCGCAATCTAATAATAACCTATTAATTATCTTATGTTAATATCAATAAGGTACTTTACGAATTATCCTAAATTATTATTTGATAATTATCGTATGATGGGTCTAAGAAGAGGTACATAACGAATATAGTGACAAATCACCGATTTTTTCAATATTTAATTATAAATTACAAATTATAAAAAAATATTAATTATAAAACTTAAACCTGTGTTATACATTATTATTTATTAACAATCATCAACTATAAATTATACTCTATCAATAATTTTTAATTAAAAAATATAAAATACTAAATATTACTTCTTAGTTTTTAATTTTTTTTTAATTATGAATATTAAATATTCATCTTAATTAAGTTAAAGTTATTTGTCTTAATTATCAATTTATAGTAAAAACAATTAATTTATTCATAAAAATACCTATTTCAAACACAAATAACAAAGTAATCTACACAATAAAATTATTGTTAATTATTATTCATTCTTTGGTAGTAATTATTAATAATTTATCATTTATTTATTAATTATGAATTTATCTATTGATTGTTGCTTACTTATTATATATTATTAATACATATTATTTCTATTTTCCAATACGTTTGCCTATTTCATTTTAGCAATAAAATGCCTTTCATTTTCTACATCACTCATTGTTTCTCTATAAATTGACACCACCTACAATGGCATTTTGTGGTCGTTGAAAAATTATTCACATATATTACAACGGACATTTTTTAAAAGTTGTAAAATTGCATCTACTACAATGGGTATTATTTAAACGTTGTAACATTGACATCTATTACAACGGGCATTTTGTGACCGTTATAAAATTGTCATCTATAACAACGGGCATGATGTGACTATTGTAATAGCATTCTATTACAAGGAGTAGTCATTGCCAGTTGTAAAGGGGGTGTTGTATAGGACATTTATTACAACTGTCAAAAATGGACCATTGTAATAGTCTTTTATTATAATGGGTAGCCAATGCCCCTTGTAAAAATGGCGTTGTAATAGGGTATTTTTGTCTTAGTGTTACAAACTTCTCCACTGGCACAAGTAACCCCAGTACTAGCTCCTTTCAACTCTATAACGAAAGGTAACAAGTCTAAAATAACATATCCCTACGTGCAAATCCTGCGTTCTACTGCCTACAAGGCATCTCCGGAGATTCCATGCAATAACAGTGTCTTGCCTTTGGCTGCTACGGCTTCGGGACATAAGCAAGGTAGTGCTCTTGCCAAAAGAAGTAAGAAAATAGATCTTCTTAAAGGCTCAACTACGAAAACGATTGAGTTCTGGATGAAGTTAGCTGAACTGTTTTATGAGTTCAAGTCAGACTATGATGTTATCTTCCAATGTTATCCTTTTGGGAGTGTGTAGTTCGTTGATGTAGTATGTCTATGGTTGGTCATGCTTCCCTGCGTGGAAGTTTTCTTTCTTTTTTTTTCCGTTCGTTGATATATGTTATGTATGTCACTACTCTCATCTATTATTTTTTCAATATAATAAAAATGTTATAGATCACTTTAAAAACCGGTCAGCATTGGCAAAAAAAAAAAAAAAAATCCATTAGCTTAAAAATTCAATTATAGTTAATGCTTAAATGTTAATACAAAACAATAAGAGAATATTCATTTTTTTAAGCATAACCAAAAGTCATTATCTAACTAATATTCTGTCAAGAAATAATACTATAATGTTTTAAACTAAGGGACAATACCTTGCCTTTTAGCAATAACTATAATGGGTAAATTTATTAAATACATGGAATCTCGCAAATGCAACTCAGCCTCGTTCACTTTCAGAAGAAGGAAAAATCATTTTAAATAAACTACACATATTCTCTTATAAATGTGTAATTGTTAAAATAACTAGCATTTTTTTTGTAGTTCCAAAATTGGATAAAGTGAGAAGTAAGAATTTCAATAAAAATAGATTAAAAAGTCAAACACAAAGGTACTTTTAAATTGAAAGTCTATGTAATTTACTAATGGGGAGATCTAGATGAAGATCGCTACAATTTATGTATATTAGATCAAAATCGTTGTGCAATAAGATAATTAAAGCGAATAAATAAATGATATGAACTTTAGTTCACTTTATAAATTGTTACTGATAATGAGATTTGACATACTAATAAATATAAAATTAGGCACACTTGAGAATAAATATATATTTTCTAATGTATATAGTTGATGACGAAAGAGAATCAAGATATCTATTGCATTAAATTTTAGTTTAGACAAATAGATTATGATATTAATTAAGTAAATTAATTTACATCAATACAATAATTAAAGGCAAACATAATTTCCTTTAATTACCATTAGTATGATAATTAAAGACAAATACAATTATCATTAATATGGTAATTAAAGGAAAAATTATTGCTGTTAATTAGTTTTAACATGACAACTAAGATGAAATTTATATGTTTGCTTATATGAATTTTCATACAAATTATATTTTAATTCAATTATCGAATTTGTAATGGAATAGCTTACTTCAAATTTGTTGTTGTACTCAAAAGATATATATAATCACACTTGTAATTTCATATTTCAAACATAAGGTGTTGTGTTTCACAAATTCACCTATCATCATTAGAATCATATTTTGTTGTATATTATCAATATACCAATGTTAGCATAATTATTTGGGCAAAACCGATGAGATTGAGTGGGCCCCTGCCACTTTTATTAATACCCTGAAGACGAAAACAGAGTAACAAAGGCAACTAAAAAATCAAAAAGAAAGACGAAGAAAACACAGTATATCAACTCGAACAGAAGGCTAAAAAACAAAAAAAATACAAAAACCGCAAGCTGAAGTAACTATGCGCTTCCAAAAATGCTGGGATCATACGAGAATTTTAAAATTTTGAGTCCATCCCTTAGCTCATGCCATATCAAGTGCTTGAATTGAGATGTTGACAATGCTCTGTTTGGATCAAACACCCTCTTGTCACTTTCAGCCCATAAGCAACGTACAAATTTCTTTAAAACATATGTAAAGATTCTTGATTTCCTTCTTCTGCCTCTGACTTTTTGCTTTATCTCTTCCCATTCACGTTGACTGGTGTGCTGCATATTTGTACTCCTTATCTGTTCCAGAGCTTCGTTCCAAAGTGGATGAATAGTGTTGCGCTCAAAAAATAGGTGGCTCTTTGTTTCATTTTGGGAAGTACAAAACGTATAGTGTTCTTCAATTTGCATGCCACGTCGACGTAACTGGTTTTTGGTCGGTATGGCTTCATGAATCACTTTCCATAACGTTAGGTTTTCTTTTGCAATGTTGTCTCCTCTCCAAACTGCCTTGTGCCATCTACAATTAGGAATATTTAAAGCACCTTGTATATGAGAGTATATATGCTTAATATTGAAACTATCACCTTTAAAGTTCCATTGCGTGTAAGCTGCTACATCAGAGCAAGTCCAACTACTTTTTAAGTTGATCCACATGCTACTGACAAGCTGATTCGTTGAAGTAGGTAGGAAAATTTGATTTCGTTGAAAGCAGTTTGTCGTATTGCTGTTAAGACTGGTTCCCACTTGTTGAATGGAAAGATATGAAAGGGATTTGGCAATAATGACATCTAACCCACAGGATCGTTCCAGAAATTGATAGAATCATAACTTCTTCTACCATATTTAAATAAAGGCAAAAACACATTTCTAAGTTTTAGCAAGAGTTTCCAAGCCTAATTCATACTGTTTCACAGTCCAGAATGACATGTCTTTGATGACATGAGTGTAAGACCGGTCCATCCATAAACTGTCTTTTTTTAGCGAGTATTGTTAGATACCGCGGAATGGATCATTCAGGTAAAGCAAACACTAGAAGGGGGTGAATAGTGTTTGTAAGAATTTAAACAAAACTAAAAACTAGAGAGAACTATGGGATGAACCAAACACCACAAACACAATCATAGACACAGATTCAAACACAGATGCAAAATAAACAGAAATAAAAGTGCAAAAAAGGAAAGAACACATCGGATTTTATACTGGTTTGGATCACTCCTACGTCCGTCCCACACAACGCTGGATTGTGCAGAGTTTTATTACTATTTTCAAATAGTCAAATACAACCTCCTTGATTTCACGGCTCAAGAAGGGGACACCGACTCCTATCCCTTGATTCACGGCTCAACAAGGGCATACAGACTTCTATTCCTTGATTTCATGGCTAAAAGGATACACCGATTACTTTTTGACTTACAAACAGGGTTTATTCAACCTAATCAATTACAAAACAGCCCTATAACTCTTCAATAGAACTTGATTCAGAGAGTAGAGAGTGTAGGGAGAAGTTTGATCAAATCAGAAGTGAATTCGGTAAAGTATAAGTGTAAAAACCATAACAATGATTAAGAATAATGGTAGGATAAAAGAGGATGAAGATGGAGAAGAAGAGATATTAAAAAACACAGTTTTAACCTCTTTTTTTAGAGATTGAAGGGTTGCAACGGTTCTGAAGCGTTCAAATTGTGAAAAGATGTTATATGTCGACATACATATTTTGCTATGTCGACATAGTCATGTGTAATTTTCATTTTCAAAGCATTTTTCAAGTATTTTGATATAAAATTAATTTTGAAAATTCTTGAGTAAAATTTTAATGCTGTAAATCAATATTATATGATAGAAAACATATGAAATTAAACTATATAAATATATTTATAAAATTATAAGGTCTTTGTGACGGCCCGCCCTGAACCAGCCGACATTTCCAATGAAAGTGCGTTGTGCCAATGCCCGATTAGTGCGGGACAGTCGCTAAAGAAAGGAAAAGAAAGGAATTTGAACTAACAAGGAACCTGTAGAATGTCTCGTAGCGCATGGGATAAAATATAGTAATACCATAACTTTGACACAAAACAGGCGAGAAAGTGCATAAGTTGAAATCTAAACCATCATAGCAGCGGAAATTCAAAATACAGCTTATCATCCACACCAACATTATTACAACTTTGAAATACTATCTTTAAAGCAAAAGAAAGAGGTACACTACTAATGCCCAAAGTAGTGACCAGCAACAACACAGGGAGATTATATATATATCATACGTGGGAGCCTCCTGCTCGTATCCAGTACAGCTACTCGTGCATAATCACCTGACATGTCTCTAGTTGGCCCGTTTAAGAGCGCCCAGAGTAATAAGAAGCGACATAAAACTCTGGGTCAGACAAAAGTCTGGTATGAGCGATAAGCAGCAAAACAAAATAATAACAGGTATACATAACCATACCAGAGCCTGGACCTGCAACCAAAGAGTAAACACAACAGGATGTACAATACTCTAAGGTGACGCTAGCACATGGTGTGGAAATAAAAGGGAGGGGGTGTGAATGACATGGTGATAGCAAACATCAAATATTGCAATCATCCTCACTTCTCTCACTCAGTGCGTAAAGCATACGATATCTACCACTTTGATCACCTAATTCTTTTTTACGATCACTCTACCCCATGGAATCATGATGGCTCCGCTGCACTAATCTGTAACCACTAATACTTTGCTATGTCCACTCTGCCCCCATGGAGTCATAACAACTCCACTGCACTGGCTCATGGCCCTGCTACGATCACTTTACTCCATGGAGTCATAACATTCCCACTCCATTGATCCATAGCCACTAATCTGCCTCTCAATGGTGAGTCAAAGCTATAGACATCGATAACCCCTTTGCACACATCCCACAGCAAAGTCCAATTCATGAAATTAACTCATAGGTTCCCATCTGGATCCTAAGTTCTATTTCCTATTTGGACTTCCTTTGCATCTCGGGTTTTGGTCGAATTGGAGTTGGTCCTCTGAAGAGTCGTCGCATATAAATAGCTCCAAATTCGGTTCGGTTGTATAGTGTTCAAGTTCCCCCATTCGGTTCGGTTCGGGTGCCATCCTCCAACTCAGTTCGGTTCGGGTGCTTCAGCCTCCAACTCAGTTCGGTTCGGGTGCTCCAGCCTCCAACTCGGTTCGGTTCGGGTGCTCCTGAAGCGGTTCAGCTCGTCCCTCCTGCTCCAGCTCGCTTACTCCGATCCGATCCCACTTCCCAACTCCAACTCTATGCGGGTGGCTGATTGACATAGAAATGTGTTTATCTTATGCTCTTATATCTTGTCTTTTGTATATAAATAAATATTACTTGGGTATGGTTTTGTTACTTTTACAGATATTCCAACCCAGCCCGCATGCAACCAGAAATGTAGAGAAATAGAGTTCAATTTGCAGTGTATTTGCATTTTGAAGAATTGTAGATGAGGATATCACATCTAGTTGTTGTTGGACAAGAAAGGAATTGATAACAAGGCTTTGCACATCACAAATCAATGAAGAAGTGTCAAAGAAACAAGAGGAAAAGAGAAAAGGCCCAAATTTGCTTCATTTATCTAAGGCCCATTTATGTTCTCATTGTAAACTAAGTGGTGATGTAATGACCAGGGCCATTTATCATTAGGGTTAGGGTTAGGGTTTGGTTATCCCCTATATATACCCTTGTAATGGCATTGTAGCCACCATCCTATCTCATATCTTATTCCATTGTTCTAATAAAAGTTCTTCTTTCTCTTTTATTTTCTGCATTTTTTTGTTTTCTTAGCAACTAGTGTTGTCTATACGATTAGATTCGGTAGAACACTATTTGTATTTTGCACTTATTTGCATTAGTGATTTACCGTCTGATTAGATTCAGCGGAAATCCTAATTTTAGTTTGTTATTTTCTGCAATTTCAATTTCTGCTTTTATTATTTTCTTAGGTCAAATTGGATTTGATTAGATTCAAATTTAATTCATAGTTTTATTTCTTTTCCATTGAAATTGTGATCTGATTGTCGGTTCAGTTAGATCTGTTCTGAATCAAATTACAGTTTTAATTTTGTTTTGTTTTGCAAAATCAACCTCCAAAGTTCGTCTAACATGCCCACGAAACATATAAATAATAAAATTTAACTTTCCTCCCTGTGTTCGACCTGTATGCTACACGCCTGTATGCTTGCAGAATTTATTACAAATGTCGCGCTTTTCTAATTCATAGACTAGCGTCGATCAGTGGCCTTCCTTCTTGCCAAGCCCCCTCTAGCGCCTAGTTCCGATCCGAATCGAATCCCCTTACCCAGTTCTCTTATCTGATCCGAGCCCCATATCCGATCCGATCTGAAACCCTGCATATTTCCTGCAACTTTTCCAGCGACTGTTTTATGCCATACGATGGTGTTTTCGACCATTCTAACTTTTCTAATCAATCACAAAGAATATCATACAGTCATAGCAACATACAGAATCAACAATTAACATCAAAATAACAATTTAATATGTCAATTTGGATCAAAAATACCCAAATCTATGGTTTTTCCCCTTAATCCCCTTAAACATGATTTAAGCATACAATTAGCAAAACATATCCAAATTAACCCAAATTTCAGCCCTAAAACAATATTTAAGAATTCTTACATATTTTTCCAGATTTTTCTAAGTCATAATTTCGCTAATTAACACTAATCACCCCTAATTAGCCATAACTAGTGAAAAACAATGCAAATCACTCACCTTAGCCACAAATTAATCTTAGATCTGAAAATATCTCTGATTTGGATCGAATATCTATGCAACACAGCAGCTCCAGCTCTAAATTGATGTTGATTTGCCTTGATTTGATGTAGATCTTCTTAATTAGATTAGAAGGTGATTTGTGATGATTTTAGAAGGTGGAGGCCATGGGTAGAGTTAGGGAAATGTTTTAGGCGGCTTAAAAAATGAAATTGAATCATTTCCTAACTGATTTAAGCCTCCCCATAACCCTAATCCTGAAACGGGTTATGGATCTAGCTGCTAGTCACCCTAGTTAGGCCCGGTTAAGCTATTTTCACCTTCTAAACCTTATTTCAGCCATATCTCCCAAACGGTAAGTCTGTTTGATTAATGTGACCACTCAATGGAATGATAAATCATCATTCAGATCTAATGGAAGTTGTTTGTGAACAAATTTTACAATTGTAAACAACTGTAAAATCCGTTCGGCTTTCCTAAACAACAAGGATTGTTATAGAGGGTGTCGAACTCTGGGACCAAAAATATTTTAATTAATAAATCCAATCAAGTTATTCCAGGATTCTGATTGATTGAAAACACAGAAAATAATAGCAATTAAATAAAAAGAGAGATTTATATAATAAGAGAAAGCAATTAGGGGATAATGACATAGATTGGATTCACACTCATCAATAGCCAACAAATAAATATACATCTAATTCATGTTTCTGTCACACACATGAATCAACGATAATTAGTTTCTTAGAAACAAATAAGTAAATAACGACAAGCATAGCCTATGCAGGAGCTGAGCTCTTAAACAACCGTAGACTATCAGGACAGATTCACTAATTAGTTTCTAAAACCCTAAAATTAGATCTAAATCTGATAATTGTTAGATCGAAAACGAATATACCCTGTGAAGGAGCATAGCTCTTAAACGACACAGAATATGAAGGTTCAGATCTAACCCTTGATTTAGATCCAGATCTACATGTATAAAGTCCTCATCTATTGGATATGTGATTCATGTTGAATCATATCTATTAGCATCATCACCCCCTGATCAAATGGGATTAGCTAGACATAGCTAAAGAAGAAGAGAAAAAGAAAATAACAGACATAAATAAAATACAACTAAAACTAAATAGAACAGGGGAAGAAGAATGATTTTATTCCAAGAAGAGAATTACAGAATAAAACCCAATGTGTTTTTACATGAATAAGGTACAAGGTATTTATAGTTGTATTGGCCAAAGCTAAGAGGCTCATTACACAATGTGGGACAAAATCCCTTTTTCAAAATAACACATAAACCACCTAGCTAAGTGTGAACGCATGTGAATGGAAGGCCTTTCAAATGATCCAATGTGAACGCAGCATGAGGGAGATGCCTTGCAATTGAGCTAATGTGAACGCAATGTGAATGTATTTGCAATTGGCATAGCTTGTGGGCATCAAATTACATCAAATTCAATTGTTTTGAGCATGAATAGGAACTCCATAACATCAGCGACAAGCTATTTTTATGAAAAGGCATTGAATCATTAAAATATGCGGCAGAAGATGGTTGAACAGTAACATTTCTTCAAGCTTTAATCTAGCTCTCAAAATCAACACTCTTCATACACCAATTCTTCACGCTTTTCAATAACTAAGTACATTAATCCATTCATCATAAATAATCTGAAAACACAACTATAAATACACAGTATCAATTATTCTAAATATAAAATAAGATAAATAAGCGGATAAAATATACCCATTTACGTGTATATCATATACTCCCACACTTATCTTTTTATTCGTCCTCGAATAAACTAAACTAAGATATGTCACACTTTCGTTGGAAACACGATTGCATTTAGCGTATGCAACAAGCCTTTAGTCCCCTAGGTGTCCCTAGTAGGACGAGTGTTGTCTCATGAGGATTTTCAGCCAATACTACCCACAAAATCCAAAGCGTCATATGTACGCAGATTAATCAAACAATATATTTAAGGTCTTTCACATTCCAAGGATTTCACTTAACTTCAATAATAACGGTTTAGTCCCAAATTGTCCATCCCATAATTGGTGCAAAAATGAATAAAAAAATTTCAAGCTGAATCGTAATTCCTTGATAACACTGTAATATTGTCTTGAAGGTTAAGAGCGTGGTGTCAACCAAAGTTCTACACATCGACAATGTGCACCCAATCATTTATTCATTCTCTCTCTCTCTCTCTCTTTTGAATAATCTTGCATCAGTGTAACTGTACTATATCGGATATGAGTTATGCATAGATAAAGGAAAAAAATTTGTAAGTTCTAAAAATATTATAAATAAGAGGGCAAGTGTAATAGTTGAACTTCAAGCTACAAAAGATAAAGTAATGCTAAAGCACATATGAACATTTTTGTTTCCTTTCATCTCCTCCACTACAATCCTCACTTCCAAGTACGGTATAATGGATGTGGATGGAATGGAACTGAATGCCCTAAAGTCAAGAATGATGAATGACTATTTTATTCTGAGAGACTCTCACTTTATTTCATTTTTTTTCCTTTTTCTCTTTTTTTTCTTTTTTTTTTTCTTTTTTTTTTCTTTTTTCTTTTTTTTCTTTTTTTCTTTTGCATGATGAATGATGAATGGAGATGGAATGGAATGATACCATACATTATTTCATTTGATTCCTCCTCTACTAAACCAACACTTCATGAAAGGAAAGTTTTGTGCCCTGGTTACTCTACTTCTATAACCCTAATTCAACACACAAGTCTGGATTGATGTTATACAAAAAGCTGAAAGGAATGATAAGCAAAGTTTCGTAAGATAGATAACGCATATAAAATAAGATGTGGTATATGGTTATCCTACCTTAGAACAAGTACGGAGTGGGTGGTGTAATATTGGTATAAAAAGTGACGTTTTCGACCTTTAAACAAAGGTTCTTGAGTACACCAATATGAGATAAACTTGTCGAAACATGGATGTAAATCGACTAAAAACTTGGGTCTGAATAATGTGGGGTATCGAAGAAGAACGCTACAATGAGCCATTTCTCCTTAATTGGGCCAACTGGATTTTAGAACTTATGATTTTGAAAATTTAAGTGGAAAAGAAAATATTATGCATGAAAATGAACTTAGAAAATCCAACAAATGTAGGTGCAAAATCATTTTTTTCCTTTTTTTTTGATTATTTTTACTTGCACATTCTAATATGTGTAACAAAGGTTGACATGCTTACTCCAGAATACGACTAACGTGAGCATAGTCTCAAGTGAGCATCATAAAAAGAAACATTACGACTCAATGAATAAATAATGCTCATTCCCATCATCCAACAATTCAACTTATCAAACAAGAACCAAGGTGTTATTTATAAATTTAAGTTAATCCTTGTTCAATGAATGACTTAGTTCATAAAATCTGATTGCTGATGTAATGTAAATCCCCCCTCCCCCAAACTTGAGTGTGACTATGTCCTCACAGTCGTTAATCAGACATATCTTAGTGAAAGGAAAAAATAAATAAGAGAATATTTACATATGTACAAAAGAGGGTCAGTGCGTCTTACCGAATATAATGTGGCTCATGGAGGACTATGAGCTCTTCCTCTTGGTTGGGTATTGGTTCCAAGTAAGGTTTAAGGCGTTGACCATTGACCTTATAGGATGATCCACCGGTTGGGTTCTCAATTTCTACCTCACCATACGGAAAAACAGTCCATATAGTGTAAGGTCCTGTCCATCTAGACTTTAACTTACCCGGAAATAAATGCAGTTTTGAGTCATATAACAAAACTTTTTGACCTGGCATGAAAGTTTTACGTAAAATTGATTTATCATGAAAAACTTTTGTTCTATCCTTGTAAATTCGTTCATTTTGATAGGCATCATTTCGAATTTCATCAAGTCCATTAAGTTGAAGTTTCCTATGTTCACCTGCTTGCTCTAAATCAAGATTCAAAGTTTTTATTGCCCATAACGCCCTATGTTCTATTTCAACTAGCAAGTGACATGGCTTACCAAAAATCAACCGATAAGGGGACATACCTAAGTTTGTTTTAAAAGAAGTGTGGTAAGCCCAAAGAGCGTCGGTTAACTTTTAGGACCAATCTTTATGATTTCGATTCATAGTTTTCTCAAGGATTTGTTTAATCTGCCTATTCGATACTTTAACTTGCCCACAAGTTTGAGGATGGTAAGGAGTGGATAACTTGTGGGATATCGAATACTTTCTCATGAGAGCTTCAAAAGAACGATTACAGAAGTGTGTTCCATTATCACTGATTATTGTGCGAGGTGTGCCAAACCTAGAGAAGGTATTTTCTTTCAAGTAGCGCACAACAACCTTGTTATTGTTTGTTTTGCATGGAACAGCTTCGACCCATTTGGAAACATAATCAACAGCTAAGAGAATGTAAAGGTTCCTAAAAGAATTAGGGAAGGGTCCCATGAAGTCTATACCCCACACATCAAAAACATCGACTTCTTGAATTGAATTTAGGGGCATTATATTCCATTTAGAAATTTTCCCTAAGAATTGACATCGATCACAAGTTTTGCAGAATTCGTAAGCGTCTTTGAAAAGGTTGGTCCAGTAGAAACCCGATTGGAGAACATTTTCGGCAGTCTTTTTGGGACCGAAGTGACCAGCACAGGCTTGGTCGTGACAGAAAGGGAGGACACTGCGAGTTTCAGTGTCGGGAACACACCTTCGAATGATCTGGTCTGGACAGTATTTGAAAAGATAGGGGTCGTCCCAATAAAAATGTTTCACATGGGAAAAGAATTTGTGCTTATCCTGCTTAGACCAAAAAGAAGGGGTCTGCTTGGTGACTAAGTAGTTGACAATGTCAGCGAACCAAGGATCAGTGGATAGAGAAAATAACTGTTCATCAGGTAAATTCTCGTTGATCGGAAGAGAAGAAGACGGGGCACTTGGAAGACGAGACAAGTGGTCCGCAATAACGTTGTCAGATCCTTTTTTATCCTTAATGGTAAGGTCAGTTCTTAAAGAAGATGGATCCAACAAATAAGACGAGCCTTAGCATTCTTTTTAGAGAAAAGCTACCTAAGTGCAGAATGATCAGTATAAACCGTGATGTGTGAGCCAACTAGATAAAGCCTGAATTTTTCTAGAGCGAAAACAACTGCCAAAAGTTCTTTTCCAGTGGTTGTATAATTGATTTGAGCGTCGTTCAGTGCCTTACTTACATAGTAAATGACATGAAGAATCTTATCGATACGTTGTCCTAAGACAGCGCCAACAGCAAAACTAAAGGCATCACACATGATTTCAAAAGGCAGCTTCCAATTAGGAGAGCAGATGATTGGGGCGGAGACTAGTTCATTTTTAAGATGCTCAAAAGATGAAATGCAATCAGAATTGAAGTCGAAAGGAACATCCTTACCAAGAAGACTGGTCAAAGGTCGAGTGATTTTGCTAAAATCCTTTATAAAGCGACGATAGAAGCCAGCATGACCTAAAAAGGATCGGATGTCCTTAACGGATTTGGGAATGGGAATATTCGAGATAACCTCAATTTTGGCTTTGTCTACTTCAATTCCTTTATTAGAGATGACATGTCCTAAAACAATACCATGTTTGACCATGAAGTGACACTTTTCCCAATTAAGCGTTAAGTGTTTATCTTTGCAACGGTTAAGAACAAGATCCAGGTGATGTAAACACTCAATGTAAGAATCCCCGAAGATGGAAAAATCATCCATGAACACTTCCAAAAATCGCTCGATCATATCATAAAAATGTTAATCATGCACCTCTAAAAGGTTGCTGGTGCATTACAGATACCAAAAGGCATACGACGGTATGCAAATGTACCAAATGGACAAGTGAAAGTGGTTTTCTCTTGGTCCTCAAGGGCGATGGGGATTTGATTATAGCCCGAGTACTCGTCAAGGAAATAGTAGTACTCATGACCGGCTAGTCGTTCTAACATTTGATCAATAAATGGCAGAGGGAAATGATCCTTACGTGTTGCAGCGTTAAGTTTCCTATAGTCAATGCAGACATGCCAACCGGTCTGGGTGCGGGTTGGGATAAGCTCGTTAGCTTCATTTTGGATCATGGTAATCCCCGATTTCTTAGGTACGACATGAATCGGACTAACCTATTGACTATCGGAAATTGGGTAGATGATTCCATTGCCAAGACATCTAAGAATTTCTGCACGAACTGCTTCTTCCATGATAGGGTTTAGTCGACGCTGGGGATCACGAGTAGGTTTGGCATCATCTATAAGGTGGATTCGATGTTGGACTATCGAAGGACTAATCCCCATAATATCAGCCACGGACCAACCAATTGCTTCCTTATTTTTCTTAAGGATGGGAAGGAGCAATTGTTCCTGCTCTAAAGTAAGGTCAGAAGCGATAATGACAGGAAAAGTTTCACTGTCTCCCAAGTAAGCGTACTTAAGATGACTGGGCAGCACCTTGAGTCCATATTTTTGGGACGACTCAATTGAAGAAACTGGTTTAGAGACAGACTCAATTGTGAGTGGCTCGACAGGAATCGAATCAAAGACATTTTCAGGACTATCTTGAAACAAAGTTTCATAATTTGATTCAATTTCATTATTCAGATGGTCGAGCTCAGATTCGTTATCGTGGACAACATGGATTTCAGAAAACTGGTCCACATAAGAGTTAGGAGAGTTTTCGGTTCTAAAGATGTTTAGCTCGACAGTCATGTTACCGAAAGAAAGTTTCATAGACTCATTTCTACAGTTGATAAGCGCATTATAAGTTGCTAAGAAGGGTCGTCCTTAAATCAAGGTGATCTGGTTCGCAGGATTGCTTATCTGTTGAGTTTCTAGGACAATGAAGTCCACTGGAAATATGAATTCGCCTATTTTGATCAATACATCCTTGATTTTGCCCACAGGTTTCTTAATTGAACGGTAAGCAAGCTGAAGGGTAACCTTGGTGGGTTTCAGTTCTCCTAGCCCTAATTGGCGATAGACGGAATATGGAAGCAAGTTAACACTAGCACCTAAGTCTAGCAGGCGTCTATCGATTTTCTTGTCCCCAATAGTACATGATATTGTGGGGCAGCCAGGATCTTTGTATTTCACTGGCATTAATTGGGACAAGACTTCGCTTAGAGTTGTCGCTAGAAACACTTTCTTAGGTACATGTGTATGACGTTTTTGAGTGCACAAATCTTTTAGAAATTTCGCGTACTGTGGTACCTGTTGGATAATATCTAAAAGAGGAATGTTCACTTTAACTTGCTTAAATATTTCTAGGATATTTTCTATTTGGTCCGTCTTTTTCCTAGGTCGGAGTCTATGAGGAAATGGAGCAGACAACTCAGTGGGTTGGGCTACTTGAGTTTGAGTATGGTCCTTGTCAGAAATTGGCTCAATGTTATGATCTGAGTTAGTCGAATTTTCAAGCGGGTTTGGAAGATCGTCCGGTAACGCATTCGGGTTGACCACATGGTTGTCAATCTTTTTGTCGGACCTAAGAGTCGTGACAACATTCAATTGACTAACATTTGAATCCTGAATGATGTGAATTTGGTTGGGGTTTGAATTTTGTCCTCTAGGGTTTTGAATGGGTTGACTTGGAAAAGTACCCTTTTCCCTTTCACTTAATCTAGCATTAAGTTGAGACATTTGTTTTTGAAGTTCACTCATTTGTTAATTCGTGTTTTGCATATATGATTGCAAGGAGTTGTCTAACTTGTTTTGATTTTAAACACTTTGCTTAGTCATTTGCGCTAATAGGTTGCTCACCTCAGATAAATTCGCCTCAATCGTAAAAAGGCGTTTTTCATATTGGGGTGCAACCGTTTGATTGTGGAAAGGCGCCCGGTTCGAAGTGTACTGATTTTTCCTAAGAGGAGGGTTCATAGCAATGTTCAAAGATGCTCGATTCGAAGGTGTAACACCCCGTATTTTCTGTGAACATATAAGTAACAAATCAGAGAATAAATAATTTTTAAAATAAGAATCAAGGGAAACGGGTTGCGCCATTGCGTTCGTCTCAAAATTCTGCTTGGAAACGAGTCCGAGTTTTCGAGAAACGGAGTCCGAATGAAGGAGATATGGCCCTCCGAAGTTTCAGAGAATTTCAGAATCGAAAACAGCTCGAAAATTCGAATTCAAAATCCCAGAACAGGTTAGGCGGGAAAATTCCCGCCTATGGACCAGGTCGACCTGGGGGTCGACCATAGTGTCGACCTCCCAGGGGCCAGGTCGACCATGGTGTCGACCTAGGGGTCGACCTGGCCAGACCAGGTCGACCATAGTGTCGACCTGGGGGTCGACCTGCCTCCCGAACCCACTTTCTGAACCTGATGCATTCTGATGTATTTAGACCCATTTTCTATCTAGATTCGTCCGCCTAATCCTATATAAACAGCCCCGTAGCCTCATTTTCTCTACATAATTTCATTCTGTCTATATTCTGCCTCTGTTCTAATTAAAATTAAAAATGGCGTCGCTACTCTGCTGGAATCAAAACTTGGACTGATGCATCTTCTTCCAACCTGAATAGAATTAAAAGCTAAATCAAATCTCAAATCCAAGTTTAGAGCTACGACAATTAAAGTGGAATAATTCAGCATTTCTGCATTAACAACATTTTATTATCCTTTCTTAAAACCACGAAAGGCAAGTACAGTTATTTTCCGCTATAAACTATTATTATAATTGTGACATGATTATAAATCTGAATCTGAGGTTATTTATATTCTTATCTGTCAGATTTGTTTTTCTGTGACTATTATGTACCTCTTTCTTCTTTCTGTTCTATAGCCAGGCTGCTACGAGCCTGCGCAGAATCTCATAAGAGATTAATGCACGAACGCTAAATTTTGGGGCAAATAATAATGCGTAATTGGACATGAAACTTTGCCTATGAGACTATTGCCCATGACTATGATTCATTGACTATGAGACTATTGCCTATGACTATGATTCAAGACTATGAGACTATTGCCTTTGACTATGATTCATGCCTATGAGACTATTGCCTATGACTATGATTCATGCCTATGAGACTATTGCCTGTGACATTGAATAAGAAACTACTGTAATTAGTCGCCCATGACTATTGTGGTTAGTTGGCTATAACTATTGTAGTTAGTTTCTTATGCCTATTCCCTTAATGATGTTAGATCTCATGTTTAGTATGTAACTTTGCTAGTTTATTCCCATTCACTGTTATGTACATCGAGCCTAGAGGGACCATTATCATGGTATTTGGTTCATTATTGCATGCCTATTCTTTCTTGTGCTTATCCCCTATTCCTTTTGCTAGGGCCATTTCATGAGTATTTAGAGAACATGGGGAAACATGTTATATGGGGATTGGGACTAGCTTAATTAAGTTAATTTGGCATAATAAATATGTTGGCATAATCTGAATTGGCTATAATAGAGAATGATTTACATGGACATAGTGGTAAACTAGAATATTAGATCTAGTTTTGACATGAACTGTAAATGGGAATATTAAGATTCAAATTTGGGGCATATATTACATTGTGAATTATGACCTTGATTTAGGCATGTAAGTTTAGGCTAAATTTATGATTAGGCAAGATATGTAAATAGAGTTTTAGATATATATAATCTGCTAAATCTATTATCTGCTAAATCTGTTAAATTGCCTAATCCGTTATCTGCTAAAACTGTTGAATTGCCTAAACTGCGAAATCTGTTATCTGCTAAATCGGTTGAATCACTTAAACTGCTGGATCTGCTACCTGTTGAATTGTATGATCTGTTGAAACTAGATAATGGTAATCTAAGTATGGAAATTCGTAGGCTTAACCTAAGATTTAGTAGAACATGGAAATTTGATTAATCTGTTATATCCTATGAAGAAGTTTAATCTGTTAAATAAACAGATTTAGCCTGATATCTGAAAAATCTATATTGAAATGAATTGGCTATGACACGAGGTTAGACCCTGTTTGCGGTAGAAGCCTGCCCGGAACCAACCGGCTTAACCAGCGACCGCAAACTGTCAGTCTAATGTGAGAGGTCGTAGGCATAACTAAAATATGCTTAGACACGAGGTTAGGTCTGGCTTGTGGCAGAAGTCTGCCCGGAACCGCCCAGTATATCCAGCGGCCACAAGCTACCGACCTAATGTGAGAGGTCTGTGCATTAATATTTAATTAATGCAAATCTGGGATAAATATGATGTCTAAAACGTGTTGGGTGGATAGGGTTAAACCAATTGGAATAATGAATTTGACAAACCCGTTTCGTGAATCTATAGGCCCAATTACAAAGTTAGACAAATCTATAAAGTTGTTAAATCCGTATATCTGATCCGTTAGTCTGAAATTTGTCTGATCTGTGAACTAGTTGATCTGAACTCTATATGTCTGAACTTGTAAACAAGTTAATCTGAAATCTGTTAGACTGGGGACACAAGGTTAGGAGGGAAATTACTTGTGTCATCTGTTGTTTGGGACCTATATTAGTTAGTTACCCTTTCTGGTATCAAACTTTGACCCAACAGTAGGTAGGGTCCGGGCACGCTTACTGAACTAATTATAAGTGGTTCATTCTGATAATGGCGAGGGGTGTTGATGGTGCGTTCCAACCGGGTCATGTGCGTGCATGGATCCCGGTCTGCCTCTGAGGATGTAAGATGCCGTGACATCTTTAAATAGGCCTGTGCCAATTAGTTGTCACTTTAGAGAGTGATATGCCCTGTTGTGGAGCCGACACAGGGTATTTATGTATTATGGAGCTGATTGCTTGGGGTAGGGTTTTAGGGTACACTTAGTTTTGTCGGTTTCTGTTGGTACCGTCTGTTTCTGTTGGGTGGCAACACCTGTCTGTTTCTGCGTGATACCGTCTGTTCGGGTGGTAAAGGGCCATTTACTAGTGTGCACCTAATTCTACATTCTGTTTCCATAAGGATTAATCTGTTTCTGTTTCTGTTCGGGTGGTAAAGGCCCATTATTAGCATTCTGTTTCTGTCTGTTTCTGTTCGGGTGGTAAAGGCCCATTATTAGCATTCTGTTTTAGTTTGTTTATGTTCGGGTGGTAAAGGCCCATTATTAGCGTTCTGTTTCTGTGGAAATTATTATGTTCCTGTTTCTGCTTCAGTTTAGACATTAGGGTGACACCTAATCCTATTATACTAGTATTAGTGCAGAGAAATGAAAAGTAATATTATTCTGTTTCTTCTTTTTAACCTAAGTACATCTGCTGCTCCTGTTACTGTTATCTCTCATCCAGTTTTATTTGCATACCATGATTACTATTATCTCTTCATATGCTGAAAGTCACTGGACTTGCCAGACTTATGTCTGACCTTGCTTGTTTTCGCCCCTTTTCTTCCGTTTTCCACCCAGGTTTTCCAAGAAGAGAATACTTTAGCTTAATCCGGATTTCTTCTGCTTGAAGTACTTAGAGTGCTTAAAGTATGGCTTGACTCCTTATGGCAGCTTCTGTGGGGATTATGATTTTAAAGTTTTGTAATCTGATGATTTTCTGAACAAGACTGATATTTATGTACTTGAGTTTTTGGTAAAGATGTAACCAAACTGATTTCTATTTTCCGCTATAATAAAGTTATAATTTCTCAAGTATTGTTTATCTGTCTTGTAAATTTCTGTTCTGTCTACTAAAACGCTCCACCAAAGTTAAGGCATTCCCTTTGTGAGTGACTTTAACGAAGGTGGGGTGTTACACTTGGTATTAGAGCAGAAGGTTACCAGATTAGATAAAAGTTTTTGAAAACTATTTTCAAAATGGTTTTAAAAGGAAGTATTTTCAAAAATAAAGTTTATTTTGAAAAACATAATCCCCAAAAAGCCATATAACTATCTTTTCCATTCTCCGTTTTAAATCTTTTTCTTTCATTCCAACATGTCTGGGAATCTTAACTTTCCATAGGGCGTGCCAATACCTGGCTGGTTCAGGAGGTACTTAGAGGCTAGGGCCAACGATGCAGGCCCAGCAGATATTCATCCTCCAGCTGTAGTGATTCCTCCACCTCCGCCCCCTCCTCGTGCAATTGCTTTTTCAAAGATCTGTAAAGATTTTAGGGCCATGGGTGGAAAGGATTTCAAGGGAACTGAATCATTCATAGAAGCGAGGAACTGGCTCAAAGAAACTGAGGATCTGTTCGTTATCTTCGAGGTGGACGATTGGCAGAAGGTACAATTGGCGGTGTGGTTGCTCAAGGACGAAGCTTCCTATTGGTGGGAAGTCACTAACGCCGAGAGACCGGTTGAAACATGGATGGATTTTAGAACAAGGTTTGAGACGAAATTCCTCTCGCAAGCTGAACGAAGTCTACAACTGGAAAAGTTCTTATCTCTTAAGCAAGGAAGTACGACGGTCAAGGAATACGTCAACCAGTTTAACCAACTGGCTAAGTTCGGACTAGATTTAGTCAACACCCAGCATAAAAAGGCTCTCCGCTTTGTTAAAGGATTGAACGAGCCACTGCACAGCCTAGCCATGACCCATGTACCCATGGGAGCGACTTACGAGAGATTGGTGGACATGGCACTACTGCACGAGGAAGACAACGACAAGAAAGAGGCAAAGAAGGAAGAACCACAGAACAAGAAAGCATGGCCCAAAAAGGAAACACAAAAGAAGGGTGAAAAGTCTGAAGATAAGAAGGAGAAAAAGTGCTTTACTTGTGGAAGTTCGACTCATCTGAACAAGGATTGCAGAAAAAGAAACGGCACTTGCTTCAACTCTGGTGAGATGGGACACTTCACTAGGGACTGTCTGAAGAAACGAGGGCAAGGGAAGAGGGCAGGACCAACTTCTGGAAGGCAGGCGAACACTCTCGAGGCTAGTGGATAGGATAGAAATAGGAAAATTTTCAGTAGGAGGTTTAATTTCTTTATCTGATTTCTGAGTTAAAACTCTTTTCTGATTCTGGCATTTCGATTCTGTAATCGATACTCTGCACTTGAATACTAGTATTGTTTCTGATTCCGCTGTAGACTCAAACCCATAAGGGTTATGATTCATCTAAGCATGGTAAGTTGGGTATCTGTGTTGAGCATTAAGTTAACTATGACGCATACATTCTGGGTTTTATCATGCTTAGTTTCCTAAGAATCAGTTAGTAATCTGATCTGTACTGGTAATCTGTAAATAACATTCTGGGTTTTTATCATGATGAGTTGGGTATCTGTTTAGAACTATTATCGAGTCCATCGTATACAGTTTGACATAACGACCATGTTTCATAACCATGCTGGGGACAACTTAACAATAGTTCTTTAAATCTTTCAAAATATTGCCAAAAAGATTCACCCCCTTTTTGGTGGAAATTGGTGATTTCATTTCTGACTCTAGCTGTTTTTTCTGGGGGTAGAACTTTTTTAGGAAAACTGCTGTAAATTCATCCCATTTTTTAATCGAATTTGGGGGCAAGTTGCGAAACCATTTTTCTGCGGAGTCAGTTAGTGTGAATGGAATCAAACGAAGTTTAATACCATCCTCACATAACTGTTGTAATTTAAAGGTTGCACAAGCATAATCAAATTTCGTTAAGAGATTATATGGTTCATCATGAGAAAAATTTCCGAATTTGGGAAGGATGTTTATCTGACTCGATCGGATTTCAAAGTGGTTACCCACAGGATTGGGTAACTGAATGTAAGAAGGGACAAAAACTCTATCGGGAAGAATTCTGTCCATCAGGGTGCGAGGGGCAGGCTCGTTAGCCATTTCTAATGGTTGGTCGAGTGAACTGGGTTTTGAGGAAAGAGAAGGTGGTTCGATTCTAACTAAATGACGAGATTCTTGGTCATGGGTCTAAGTCTCCATGCACTAGAAAGAAGAAGAAAAGAGTTCTCCAACAAGATTTAGACAATGGAGAAGTTCAGAAAGAGGTGAGAGAGAGAGAAGAAAAGTTTTTTGAAAATGGGAGTTTTGGCAAATTCCTACCTACAGAACTAACGAGGGCTAAAGAATAAAAAGAAGTTAATTTATTTTTATTTTTTGGTTTTCAAATTTATATTTGTTTTTGAGGAATTTTGATTTTTTTTTAAAGTACACAAAACAATCAAATACACAGAGATTGGGTACGATGAAATTTTCTGTCCTTAATAGCTCCTTGCACAAAATTATATAGTGACACGTTTGATTACTTAGAACAAAAGATTTCTCAATCAGTTAACGGATAGGAGTTATCGGTGCACCAGGAATCACCCTAGCAATGCAGCCGAAGGTTTAAGTACCTTCAGAGTAACAACCGATATAATATTTATGAATCACCGTAATATTTATAAACGGTTATTTCTCTGCCGTAGTCTAGACACCATGAAATAATTCATTCCAAGTAAATCAACTATCAAAATACAATTAAGCCCTAGATGAGCTCGCGACTCCCTTAGGTCCAACTTCTAGCCGTTATTATTAGTCAGATTCAACGATGAACTGCAATTTGTGGGCCAAGGAAAGGGTGATGAAATCCTTCACCCTATGTGAACTTGGGTATTGCCCTTAACAGAATGAATACAGAGGCAGAAAAAATAATTGCAGAAATTAAAAGATTTTACAAGCAAGCCGCTTGTAGAAGATTTTTACAAGCCATGTCTATATTTTTTTTATTTGCAGCTGAAGTCCCTATAGAGTTAGAAAATACTCACCTAGATCGGCAGTCCATCCAGTGCAATTGAGTCACGCTAGCGTGTTCACACCCCGCTTGGTGTGCAATTGCTCCAAACTGTCTGAATCGTCCGCAGATTTATTGTTGATTCACTTTCTATTAATTGTTTGACTGCGCTGCGGCACGGGTTCGGTCTAGGAGCCCGAAAAAATATTTTAAGACCTTTTTCTAGTTTCCACTGTACCTGTTTTCAAAAAAATTCTTGCAAAAAATATTTATGAATAATAAGAGAATTAAATCACAAAAAATATAAATTCTAAATTCATAGAGAAAATTGAGATTTCACATATTCACTGATCCAACACTTCAATGAACACACAATAAAGCAGTCTTAACTCAAGCTAACAATCTCAGGCTTAAACAAGCTGAAATAAAGCCACCTTAAACAAATTCAAAGTACGGCCCATTACAAACTAAAGCCCAAATCCCTTTATTTTTAATGATATGCTAAAAACAAATGCCGAAGAGAAACTAAACTATAATGAAAGACAATGGAAAATTAAAACAAAAGACAAAGATTTTTATTTATTTATTTAGATGGCAAACAAAGCAAATAAAATACACACAAATGAACCAAAGCAAACAAATAACACACACCAAAAAAAAAGCTAAACCCAAACAAGACCCGACCTAATAAGGATCAAAACGAAAACCGTCAAGTCCAGAAAACTCCCAAGCCAAATTTGCATAAAACAAGTCCACAGCATTTCCTAAATTATAGGCCACTTCCCAAATTCTATTTTCTAGAAATTTCCTAAACTAAGAAATTCAAGCAAATCTCAAAATCGAAAAAAAAGAAAAAAGTCAAAAACGAAAATTCAATTTAGGGAATCCAATTCTTCTTAATTTGCTTTGAATTGAACTGGGGCTTCTGGTCTAGAGCTCAAAGTTGTGCTCGCGTTGAGGATAGAGTTGGATTTTTGGATGATTTTGGGTTTTGGCAGAAAGGGATATTGTTATGGCTGTAGAATTGAAGGAGGATGAGGGAGTTTTGGAATTGGGTGTTTACGGCAGGCAAAATTTTGGGTGTAGCTCGGCTCGCGATTCAATTGGAAGGTCTGATTATGTATTTTCCTTTTCCGATCAGCATTGGGTCTTGCGATTTGGGTTTTTATGGATTTTGTGTATGTTTATGGCTAGGCGGTCGCTGTGATGATGGTAGTTGAAGGAGGTGTGGATGGTTTGAGTCGCAAATGGACTGAAGGAGGCGTTCTACGTGAGTTTATTTTGGAGTTGATGTGAAAAATGAAGGTGATTGGTAGAGAGATCTATGACGAGAGAAACCGTGATTTGAAAGTCACGGCTTTGCTGTGGTTCGCGAAATCCTGGTGAATGAAAGTGGTGAATGATGTGAGGTGTATGTCCGTGAAACAGTGGTCCAGAAGATGATGGATAGTTTGTTTGCAGTGGGGTTGTTTAGTGTCTGTGTGATGGTTGGTTTGGGCGGACTGTGCGAGATTTGGGTTTTGAGGTTATAAATGCTTTGTGACAATGGGAGGAAGTGCGTGGAATATGGGGTTGGTGAATTGGTGTTAATGGGTTGGTGTTGAATGATTAAGGCTAGCAGATGTTGAGGGATTGCTAATAGCTGGTTAGTGGTGGTGCTTACAACGATTGATGCTGTGGGGAGCAGTAGAATTATATAGCAAGGAAAAAAAATTAAAACTGGAATTTTTTTTAATTTTATTTGTAATAATAGTGAAAAGGAAAGAGATTGGTGGAAGATTGGAAAGAAATTAAAAAGACTAAAGATTGCAAATTTTTTTCCTCTTGGTAGGAAGATTAGAGTACTATTCACTAATCACCAAATCAAACCAATCAAGAAAACCTATATATAAAATACAACAAAGGGAATAAAATAAAAATAAAACTAACACAAATTGAAAAATAAAATATTTTTGTGTTTTTTTTATATAAAAAAATAAGAAAATAAAAATATAACCCGAAGGATCTACTAATTAAAACTATTTTGCTCCCCGGCAACGGCGCCAAAATTTGTTTGCGAACAAATTTTACAATTGTAAACAACTGTAAAATCCGTTCGGCTTTCCTAAACAACAAGGATTGTTGTAGAGGATGTCGAACTCTGGAACCAAAAATATTTTAATTACTAAATCCGATCAAGTTATTTCAAGATTTTGATTGATTGAAAACATAGAAAATAGCAGCAATAAAATAAAAAGAGAGATTTATATAATAAGAGAAAGCAATTAGGGGATAATGACATAGATTGGATTCACACTCATCAATAGCAAAAAAATAAATACAGATCTAATTCATGTTTCTGTCACACACATGAATCAATGATAATTAGTTTCTTAGAAACAAATAAGTAAATAACGACAAGCATAGCATATGCAGGAGCTGAGCTCTTAAACAACCATAGACTATCAGGACAAATTCACTAATTAATTTCTAAAACCCTAAAATTAGATCTAAATCTGATAATTGTTAGATCGAACACGAATATACCCTGTGAAGGTGCATAGCTCTTAAACGACACATAATATGAAGGTTCAGATCTAGCCCTTAATTTAGATCCAGATCTACATGTATAAAGTCCTCATCTATTGGCTATGTGATTCATGTTGAATCATATCTATTAGCATCATCACCCCCTAATCAAAGGTGATTAGCTAGACATAGCTAAAGAAGAAGAGAAAAAGAAAATAACAGACATAAATAAAATACAACTAAAACTAAATAGAACAGGGGAAGAAGAATGATTTTATTCCAAGAAGAGAATTACAGAATAAAACACAATGTGTTTTTAAATGAATAAGGTACAAGGTATTTATAGTTGTATTGGCCAAGGCTAAGAGGCTCATTACACAATGTGGGACAAAATCCCTTTTTTAAAATAAGACATAAACCACGTAGCTAAGTGTGAACGCATGTGAATGGAAGGCCTTTCAAATGAGCCAATGTGAACGCAGCATGAGGGAAATGCCTTGCAATTGAGCTAATGTGAACGCAATGTGAATGTATTTGCAATTAGCGTAGCTTGCGGGAATCAAATGACATCAAATTCAATTGTTTTGGGCATGACTAGAAACTCCATAACATCTGCGACAAGCTATCTTTATGAAAAGGCATTGAATCATTAAAATATGCGGCAGAAGGTGGTTGAACATTAACATTTCTTCAAGCTTTAATCTAGCTCTCAAAATCAACACTCTTCATACACCAATTCTTCACGCTTTTCAGTAACTAAGTGCATTAATCCATTCATCATAAATAATCTAAAACACAGCTATAAATACACAGTATCAATTATTTTAAATATAAAATAAGATAAATAAACGGATAAAATAGACACATTTACGTGTATATCAGAAGTGGTTTCAGGTCAAAACTTCTTACCCCTCAAAAGTTATGGACAAAACAAGATTTGCTAGGGGCAAAACGGTCGTCTAAAAATCGTCAAAAATCATGAACATTGGAAATGACCCCAATTGTCGTTCCCCAAGGTTACACGATCATACGACCTCATACGAAAAAGAAATAAATATTCTACGATCCTTCGATACGTAGGATGCGGGTCGTTACACTCTCCCCCCTTAAGAAATTTCGCCCCCGAAATTCCATAGCTAAAAACATACAAAGGTGTTCCGCATGCCTATCAGTCATTCACAAACAATCAAACATACACAACAAGCCTTCCCTAGCATGCGGTTTACTAATAAGGGAAGAAACTACCACTATTAAAATCTTACTAGGCTAACAGTTCTGGATACGACTCCCCTATGCTCTCCTCTGTTTCCCAAGTACAGTCATTTTTGTTCTCGCCCCACTGAACCTTGACCAATTTCACCGCCTTCCTTCGAAGTTGCTCCGTATCGCTCTCGACAATACGGATCGGCTTGCGTTTCCCAACCGCCTCAGGTTTTAATTCGATGTCATCTAACTGATCCGGTGAAATAGTCATATCGGAGTCGTGCACAAACTTTCTTAACTGGGAAACATGAAATACGTTATGAACTCCCGCCATCTTGTCAGGTAATTCAACTTTATATACTAAATTCTCAACTCGTTCGAGAACTGGGAATGGACCAACAAATCTTGGTGTTAACTTGCCTCTCCCACCAAATCGAATCACGCTTTTTAAGGGAGAAATCTTGATAAACACCAAGTCGCCAATGGAGAATTTCAAAACTCTTCTCCTCCTATCAACATAGCTCTTCTGCCTATCTTGAGTAGCCTTTATTCGTTGTTGGATAACCTTGATCTTGTCTGAAGTTTCTCTTACTACATCTGGCCCAAGCACGAATTTCTCACCAGTTTCCAACCAACATGATGGTGAGTTGCACGGTCTTCCGTATAAAGCTTCAAATGGAGCCATACCAATACTGGACTGATAACTATTATTATATGCAAACTCAAACAGATGCAAATGGTCATCCCATGATCCACCAAAATCCAATATACAAGCTCTCAAGAGATCTTCTAATATACGATTCACCCTCTTTGTTCGACCATCGGTTTGAGGATGATACGTGGTACTGAGATGCAATTCTGATCCCAAAGCCTCTTGTAAGCTCTTCCAAAATCCGCTAGTGAACAACGGATCTCGGTCGCTTACAATTCCTCTGGGTACTCCATGAAATCTCACTGCCCACTTCATATACAGTTCTGCTAACTTAGCTGTCGTTCTATTCGACTTGACAGGTATAAACCTTGCACTCTTGGTTAATCGGTACATAATCACCCAAATACTATTATGGCCCGATCTAGTCCTTGGTAAACCATCAACGAAATCCATTGATACTTGTTCACATTTCCATTCGGGCATTTCCGATGGTTGCAACAAACCACTAGGCTTCTTTTGCTCGGCTTCAACTAGCTGGCAGTTCATGCATTTGGATATAAACTTCCCAACGTCACTTTTCATCCCTTCCCAATAGTAGGTCTGCTTCATGTCTCGATACATTTTGTTACCACCGGGATGTATATATAGTTTTGAGTGATGACGTTTTCTAAGCACTTCATCTTTCAATCCATTAACACTGGGTACAACTAGTCTCCTATTCTTTCTAAGCCATCCATCTCGATCAAGCCCATACTTGTTTATCTCCTCGTCAATTTCCATTTCTAATTTGGAGATGACTCCCAATAGGTGAGGATCGTCCCTCTGACTGGAACCAATCCGCTTAATCAAAGTAGATCTGATCGTCAAACTTGCTAGCATTCCTGGATCCAATTCGCACTTTGGTCTACGGTCATACCTAGCGATATACTCCGGTTACATCCATTCTAGAATCATAGCCCCTAAACTGGCATGTCTCCTACTTAATGCATCAGCTATCGCATTGCCCATTCCTGGTGTATACGTGATATCGAAATCATAGGAAGCCAAGAATTCTAACCATCTTTGCTGTCGGAGATTTAGATTCTTCTGAGAGAAGAGATGCTTTAATGATTTATGATCAGTAAACAAGTCGAATCTTTCTCCCAATAGGTAATGACTCCACATCTTCAACGCGAACATGATCGCTGCCAATTCCAAATCGTGGGTAGGGTATCTTTTCTCATGCGATTTCTGTTGTCGACTAGCATAAGCTACAACCCTACCTCTTTGCATCAGTACAACACCTAGTCCGGTACCACATACATCCATGTATACTGTCAACTCTTCATTCCCTTTAGGAACGACTAACACTGGCGCAGGCATCAACTTTTCCTTTAGACTCTTGAATGCATTTTCACACCTTTCGTCCCAAATGAAAGCTTGGTTCTTTGTGGTCAACTAAGTCAACGGTGCTGCTATCTTGGAGAAGTCTAGGATAAACCTAGGATAATATCTAGCTAATCCCAAGAAACTTCTTACGTCTATTGCATTACTGGTCGTAGACCAATCCTGTACCATATCCACTTTCGCAGGGTCCACGACAATACCATTTTCTGAAACAACATGGCCAAAGAATCTCACTTCTCTCCTCTAGATGTGACACTTAGAAAACTTCGCTTTCAATTGATGTTTTCTCAACACCTCCATCACTACTCTCAAATGTTCCTTGTGTTCTTCCTCTATCCTCGAATAAATCTAGATATTGCCTACGAACACAAGAACAAACTTATTCAATTGATCCTTGAATACCATATTTATAAGACCCACAGAATATGTTGGTGCATTGGTCAACCCGAATGGCATGACCAACCACTCATAGAATCTAGACGTTGCACGAAAGGCCGTTTTAGGAATATTATCGGCTGCTACTCGGAGCTGATGAAATCCTATCACGAGGTCTAATTGGGAGAACACTCTTGCTCCCTCCAGTTGATCAAACAAATCATCTATCCTTGGAACAGGGTACTGATTCTTCCTAGTCACTTTATTCAACTCGCGATAGTCTACACACAATCGAAGGGAACCATCTTCCTTGGTAGCAAATATAACTGGTGCTCCCCACTCGGAGACACTTCTTCTGATAAATCCCTTCTTCCAAAGATCGCTCACTTGCACTCCGAGCTCTCGCTGATCCCTTGCCATTTGACGAAGTGGCATCACTGTAGTTCTGGCATCTTTCACTAAATCAATACGGAACTCAATCTCTTGGTGTGGTGGAAGTCTGGTCACTTCCTCGAAGATATCCGGATACTGGCCAGCAACGGGAACCTCTGATACCTCGTCCTGCGGGATGTCGAGGGAATTTAGAAAACTAGTCATAACCTCATCATCAGGTAGGCCACTAAACACTACCCTCCGCCCATCATCCACACTAGTAGTCACCGAAAATCCCTCACAGTCTACCACCGTCGCATATCTTTGGAGCCAATCGACTCCCAAAATAATGCCAAACCCAGTAAAACCCAAAACAAAGCAATCATAAGCAAACATACATCCATGACTCGATAAGACCAAATTTTGACAAATCATACTAAGGCTAGTCAAACCACCAATCGGGTTCGTCACCGCTAAAGGTTTATCGACTATCTCGGGTTCCAATCCCAACCTATCTACCGGGTCACTAGATATGAAGGAACGGGAAGCCCCAGTGTCAAATAATACTCGAACTGGAACATCAAGAATAGAACGCATACCTTGAATGACGACATTCTTTCCATTGTCCGCCGCAGTTGGGGCATTCGACGAAGAAGGAACAACATTAATAGCATATGCTTTCACAATCTGCTTCTCTTTAAGGGGTTGCAGACATTTATCCCTGTGATGTCCCACTTGGCCGTAATTGAAGCACTTCTTGTCCACAGGCTTTGCTCGACATTATTTTGCATAGTGGCCCTTCTTGCCACAGCTAAAGCGCTCAACATCTTTCTTGTCTTTCTTTTTCTGACCATCCTTGGTCTGACTCTGCTTCCTTTTATTCTGAGAATTATTCTTGCCTCCACCACTTGCCTGCGGCTTTGGCCCCTCTGCAGATGCAACAACGACTTCAGTCTTGGGCTTAGGATAAAGGCTCTCTGACCTCAATGTTTTCCCAACAATTGATTCAAACGTCTCATCAATATGGTTTATAAGCCTTTCCCCCAAGTACTAATCTAAGCCTATTATAAACTTCTCATTCTTCTTCTCGGGAGTGTTGATAAGAGATAATACATATTTCGATAAAGTATCGAACTCAGCAATATATTTCAAGATTGCCCTACCATTCTATTTAAGCTCCAAGAACTTCCTGAACAATTCTGATTTCTGATCAGCTAGGATAAACTTATCACTGAATCGGGCCTTGAACTGATCCCAAGTAACTTGATCCTCAGGGGTAGCTGCCTTAATAGCATTCCACCAATTCATAGCCTGTCCTTGCAGCTGACGGGATGCTAGCTTTCTCTTCATTGCATCATCGATTCCTAAGTCCTCGAAGATACGCTCACAACTATCGAGCCAATCCTGAACTTCTGTGGCCGATTCCGTTTCGTGGAAGGCTTCCCACAAAGACTAGTGTAGTCCTTACAGAGCTTGGCGAAATCAGCCCTAGGCGCCTGCACCACTGCACCACCACCATATGCAGCATTAGGAGGCGCCCTCTGAACATCCCTAAGCATATCTCTCATGAAGTCAGTAAACATCATCCTCATACCAGGACCATTCCTATTATTAGCTCCTGAACCAATATTACTCATATATTGGCTCATCGTTCAATCTGTATGGAGAAAATGATTAACCATCTCTTCAGTGGTGTCGGTGCAGTGCAACTTCATCCATATATATATACTAATAGTATGTATATATAACTTTTGAAAACCAAAATATCACAAATACGTGATCTCATATACGTATACTATCTCTTACTGTGCCTTTCCCTAGGTTAACTACGCAACCTAGAGCTCTGATACAAAATGTGAGGGCCAGCCCCGCACCGGACGACATTTCCAATGAAAGTGCGTTGTGCCAATGCCCGATTAGTACGGGATGGTTGCCAAAGAAAGGAATTTGAACTAACAAGGAACCTGTAGAATGTCTCACAACGCATGGGATAAAATATAATAATAACATAACTTTGACATAAAACAGGCGGGAAGTGCATAAGCTGAAAACTAAACCATCATAGCAGCGGAAATTCAAAATACAGCTTATCATCCACACCAACATTATTACAAATTTGAAATACTATCTCTAAAGCAAAAGAAAGAGGTACACCACTAATGCCCAAAATAGTGACCAGCAACAACACAACGAGATTATATATATATATATATACATATATATATATCATACGTGGAAGCCTCCTGCTCGTCTCCGGTACAACTACTCGTGCATAATCACCTGACATGTCTCTAGTCTGCCCATTTAAGAGCACCTAGAGTAATAAGTAAGAGACATAAAACTATGGGTTAGACAAAAGTTTGGTATGAGCGATAAACAGCAAAACAGAACAATAACAGGTATACATAACCGTACCTGAGCCTGGACCTACAACCAAAGAGTTAGCACAACAGGATGTACAATACTTTAAGGTGATACTAACACATGGTGTGGAAATAATTGGGAGGGGTGTGCATGATATGGTGATAGAAAACATCAAACATAGCAATCATCCTCACATCTCTCACTCAGTGTGTAAAGCATACGATATCTACCAGTTTGATCACGCAATTCTTTGTTACGATCACTCTACCGCATGGAGCCATGACGGCTCCACTGCACTGATCTGTAACCACTAATACTTTGCTATGTCCACTCTGCCCCATGGAGTCATAACAACTCCATTGCACTGGCTCATGGCCCTGCTACGATCACTTTGCCCCCATGGAGTCATAACAACCCCACTGCACTCATCCATAAACACTAATCCATCTCTCAGTGGTGAGTCAAAGCCATAGACATCGATAATACCTTTGCACACATTCTGCAACAAAGTCCAATTCATGAAATCAACTCGTTGGTTCCCATCTAGATACTGAGTTCTACTTCCTATTTGGACTTCCTTTGCATCTCGGGTTTTGGTCAAATTGGAGTTGGTCCTCAGAAGAGTCGTCGCTTAGAAGTAGTTCCAAATTCGGTTTGGTTGTATAATGTTCATGTTCCCCCATTCGGTTCGGTTCGGGTGCCATCCTCCAACTCGGTTCGGTTCGGGTGCTCCAGCCTCCAACTCGGTTCGGTTTGGGTGCTCCAAAAGCGGTTTGGTTCGTCTCTCCAGCTCCAGCTCACTTACTCCGATCTAATCCCATGTCCCAACTCCAACTCTATGCGGGTGGCTTCCTTCTTGCCAAGCCCCCTCTAGTGCTAAGTTCCGATCCGAATCGAATCCCCTTGCTCAGTTCTCTTATTTGATCCGAGCTCCATATCCGATCCGATCCGAAACCCTGCACATTTCCTACAACTTTTCCAGTGACTGTTTTACGCCATACGACGGCGTTTTCGATCATTCTAACTTTTCTAATCAATCACAAAGCATACCATACAGTCATAGCAACACAGAGAATCAACAATAAACATCAAAAACCAATTTAATATGTCAATACGGATCAAACATACCCAAATCTATGATTTTTCCCCTTAATCCCCTTAATTATGATTTAAGCATATAATTAGCAAAACATATCCAAATTAACCCAAATTTCTATTAGAGCCCTAAAAAAATATTTAAGAATTTTTACGTATATTTCCAGATTTTTCTGAGTCATAATTTCGCTAATTAACGCCAATCATCCCTAATTAGCCATAATTTGTGAAAATAATGGAAATCACTCACCTTAGCCACAAATTAATCTTAGATCTGAAAATATCTCTGATTTAGATCGAATCTCTATGCAACACGGCAGCTCCAACTCTAATTTGATGCCGATTTGATGTAGATCTTCTTAATTAGTGATTAGAAGGTGATTTGTGATGATTTTAGAAGGTGGAGGCCACGGCTAGGGTTAGGGAAATGTTTTAGGCAGCTGAGAAAATGAAATAGAATCGTTTCCTAATTGATTTCAGCCTCCCCATAACCCTAATCTCGAAATGGGTTATGGGCCTAGATGCTAATCACCCTAATTAGGCCCGGTTAAGCTGTTTTTACCTTCTAAACCTTACTTCAGCCATATCTCCCAAACGGTAAATCCGTTTGATTAATATGACCACTCTACGGAAAGATAAACCATCATTCGGATCTAATGGAAGTGGGTTTAGGACAAAAGCCATTACCAATCAAAAGTTATGGGCAAAACAATATTTGCTAAGGGCAAAATGGTCATTTAAAAATCGGCAAAAATCGTGAACATTGGAAATGAACGTAATAGTTGTTCCCCAAAGCTACATGACCATACGACCTCATATGAAAAAGAAATAAATATTCTACGATCCTTCGATACGTAGGATGCAGGTCATTACAGTTTTAAACTATATAAAATATAAATAAAGTATATATAAAAACTTAAGTTTGAAAAACAAAGAAGAATATAATAGAAACAAATATAAAAACAAAATAAAAAGGATTGAGAATAAAATAGAAAAACAAAATAGAGAGGATTGAGAAAAGAATTGAAAAATCAGAATATGAATTTGGATTTGGATTTGAACCTAGAGTGTTATTTAGAGTCTTACAAAATCTAGACTCTATAAATATATTAATCTTGAACTCTTGAAATCTTGATTACTCATGAGTCTTGAAATTTCTCTAATCTTTGAATCTCTGTCATTTTTGTAACTGTACAGTCTTCAGTAATATTTCCTGTATATAATTCTTGCATATATATATATATATATATATATATATATATATATATATATATATTCTGTACAAAAAGTGTTACGTATATTTTATAATCAATGATAATTGAAATAAGGTTGTTGTCATCAAAACTCCATTCTCCAACAATCTCCCCCTTTTTGATGATGACAACCTTAGTTTATAAAATATCATACTTGTATACCTGTTTGATGATGTTCCTCTTATACTCCCCCTGTCTATAAGTTTCCTATAAACTATTCCTATATTTTATAATTTCTCCCCCTTTGGCATTATCAAATAGAAATTCTAAAAGTACTACCCCTAAATCCTATAACTTTCCAAATAAGTAAAGTACTCCCCCTGAGTCCTAAATCTATAATTATAAAATACTCCCCCTAAATCCTATATCTACCTAGAAATATTCTATTATAATATTCTATATAACTATCCCTGATTCTATGATACCCTTATATCTCCATCTAACTCTATGATTTTAAGCCTAAAATAATTATAAATCCCCCTAAAATTATGACTATACTAGTCTAATAGAAGAATATTAAACAAGGCAATCTAATCAATGTTTATAATCAATTCTAACAATCAATCCAAACAAGCAATTCAAGCAATTAGTTCAAGCAAGCAATTTAAGCATTTAATTCAAGCAATCAATGTAAGCAATCAACCAAATCAATCAAATTAAATAATATGTGTTAATAAACACTTCTTGAACCTTTAATTAAACCTAGAAACTATAAAACTCTACCTTAATCTAATACAAGACTAAACCTCCAATTGTTAGGGGTCATCACCAACCAGTGGCCTAGCCTATGCTCTAGTTCCCTGAAACCTATAATAAGACCTTAATCTAGACTAAGAAATAACTCTAATAAGATATCCTTGAAATTATTGTATAAGTAAAGTAATTCAATCCAATCAATGAATCAATTTAAGTTTTGTTGTCACAAAACATCAACTCAAACATGAAACTAAACATTTCTTATAACTTCTATCTATCCTAAAACCTATAAAGCTTCTATCAATTATAAATTCATAAGTATATTTCTAACAAACCTATCAACCACTAGTGAAATTTAACCATGTCAAGTAAGTAAATCAAGTTATTAAAGTCAAACAAACAAACCAAATAAGTCAAAAATTCAATCAAATTAATCAAGACAAAGTAAATATGTTATGTATTTAATTAATAATTCCATATTTCTAATTAAAACTACTCACACTATATACTTGTTATGTGTGGAGTTAACGTTAACATGTAATGCAGTGTGTGAAGTTTGTTGATTATAATGTAGTTTGAAATGTATGTCATATGCAAAACAATATAAAATGCAACTTATGGTGTGAATAATATTGATTTGAAATGCAATTGTAATTTATAATGATGATATGAAATAAGATGTATAATAATAGTAAGAAGAATGATTTGGTGATAATATCTATTTAGGTTAAGTATATTCAAAGTACTACCTAAATATTATAAATTATTTGAATCAAAAAAAGATAACGTGAATTTCTAGACTTAGGTTAATTATTTTAATGAAATTGATTAAAAGAATAATAAAGATAAGAGTTTAATTAAAAAATATTCATGATAAGTAGTAAAATAGTTAGAAAAATCATGAAGTTAAATAATATTAGTAGGGTAAATATTGTAAAAATTGAAGATCTTTCTTAAGAGAATATAAAATTTGTATAATATAAAGTAAGCTATATAAACAATTATTCATAAGTATATATAAAACTAATTTAAAAAGAACTTAAAGTTTAATTTAT
This sequence comes from Allium sativum, assembly GCA_030737875.1. Taxonomy (NCBI): domain Eukaryota; kingdom Viridiplantae; phylum Streptophyta; class Magnoliopsida; order Asparagales; family Amaryllidaceae; genus Allium; species Allium sativum. The sequence continues at coordinate 531,037,058 of CM060923.1, read as the reverse complement.
GAGATATACATTTAAATCAGTTTTAAATTTAAGCTTTAGAAATCAAAACATATTTATTTGCTAAAAAACAATTTATACTTTAGAAGGAAACATTATAAATAATCTATAAAACTTCTTATATTTAAACTATTTAAAAAAATCATGTATTTATATTTCTTTACATTAAGTAAAATATACAAGTTTTACAAATCTTAATAGGAAGTCAAAATAAGTAATAAGTTACAAATAGTATTTGTGATAATGTAACCCAAAATTGTTATGAAATCAAAAGAATAATATATAAGTTAAACTATGCATGTTTAAACTGTATAAAAGATGAATAAATTTAAATTTTATAACAATATCAAAAAGTTATATTAACCATGTATATCATATTAACATGCTTATATAATTTTATTAAATTATATATTTTAATATATATATTTTGAAACAAGATATATTGTATACAGATAAATTTAATCGCTAGAATTTTAACTGGCATTTTCTAATTGAAAAAGATGGAGGGAAGTTTGAAAGTTTAAATCTTTGAGACAAAAAATTTGAATTTCATTCTATAGGCTGATATGTTAACATATAGATATATGTATGTTGACATATATGTATTATTTCAAAGAGAATATGGTTTTGTGACTTTGGTTTTAAAATATCGATTTATATTTCAGGTTTAACTATTTACTAAAATAATATTAATCCTAACAAACATCCAAAATTTATTTTATTATTATATTAATTTTATTATAATTATTTTTGAATTTCAAATTTCAAATTTGAATTTCAAATTTCAAAATTGAATTTTAAAGTTTAAATTTCAAATTTAAAACAAAGCAAAGCAAGCAAAAATTTAAAAATTAATTAAAGCGTACCCGCTTTTTAGATCCATTTCTTCAATATTCTCTGAATTCTGCACTGATCTTCTGGAATTTGATGATGAGATCTACTTTATTGCGACGGGCTCGTTTTTCTAATCAGGATATTGTGTTCATTTGCTAAATTTGAACAATATATGAGAAAGATATTGAAGATTTAGTAGTTTAACCAACTTGACACCAAAATTTGAATTTGAATTTTGGATTTTGAATGAATGGACACTTCTACCACTATATAAAGGCCCAAAAGTCATGTCTTTTCATAACCACTTCTCTTCTTCTTCTTTTTCTCGTTTTTCATTTTCGATCAAAATTTCAGAAGGCATAACTTCTTCGTTTCTTAATGGAATTGGACGAAATCAGCGGCAAATCGAAGAGGAATTCGAGGACTATGATCTAGTAGCAATTTGGGGATGAATTTGGATGGTATTGGGGTGCAGAAAGTCGAAACAGTAAGAGGTATGCATGAAATCTCGTAATAGTTTTTCAGTTTTGAATCGCAAACTTCAAATTGCCATATCTCACTCAATTTTGATCGGAATTTGATGATCTACCCATCAAATCGACCGCGAGAACGAGAAATACAATTAGGGAAAAGGATTTGAGACAAAATAGTCTAATGTAGATGCAATTTGAAGATAACCATCGACAGTTTTGGTTTCCTTCTCTCTTTATTCACCAAAACTTCATTTGATCATTACTTGATCAATTCTTGATGGATTTACATGAAACCTGCAGCATTGCGAAGCAAATGAAGAGGAGTATAGTATGAAAATAAGTTGTAGATGAAAACCCAAAGTTATAAATTGATCTGGTAACCATTTCTTTGCTGATTTATATAATATTTATCCATTTCTTCTTGATGTCTCTTCACCAACCGTCGTTACTCTTCTCCTCTTTTTATTTTCTTTTCAGAAGTTGAATTTCAATAGCCATCATTTTAGAATTTGAATTTCCAACAGCCACATCAACCATCTTTTCAGAGTTTGATTATCGAATAGCCATGTAACACATCTTTTCCTGTAAAACAACACAATATTTCAAATAATCAAATAATTTTTCAAATAATTCAAATGTCTTTTCAAATATTCAAATGACTTTCCAAATAATCAAAGGACTTCCCAAAATAACTAGCTACAATTCTATCATGATGGTTTTGTAACATATCCAAGATTGCAAAATTTAAAAATTTTCAAAATTCAAAAATAAAATAGTAATTTGATTTTTCAATAAAATTGAATGCATACTTATCTAATATTGATGCAATACATAGATTTAAACTAGTGTTATAAATCAGTACAAAATTTGCCATTTAAAATTTTCAAAAATCAGATTATGAACTTTTGAAAGACCTTGCTCCGATACCAATTGTTAGGGACTACAAAATGGATCGTTCAAGCAAAGCAAATATTAGAGAAGGGTGAATAGTGTTTGTAAGAATTTAAACAAAACTAGAAACTAGAGAGAACTATGCGATGAATCAAACGGCACAAACACAATCACAGACACAGATTCAAACACAGAAGCAAAATAAACAGAAATAAAATTGCAGAAAAGGAAAGAACACACTGTATTTTATACTGGTTCAGATCACTCCTACGTCCCATCCCGCACAACGCTGGATTGTGCAGAGTTTTATTACTATTTTCAGATAGCCAAATACAACCTCCTTGATTTCACGGCTCAACAAGGAGACACCGACTCCTATCCCTTGATTCACGGCTTAATAAGGGCACACCGACTCCTATTCCTTGATTTCACGGCTATAAGGATACATCGATTAGTTTTTGACTTACAAACAGGGTTTATTCAACCCAAGAAATTACAAAACAGCCCTATAACTCTTCAATAGCACTTGATTCAGAGAGCAGAGTGTAAAGAGAAGAAGTTTGATCAAATCAGAAGTGAATTTGGCAGAGTATAAGTGTATAAACCATAAAAATGATTAAGAATAATGGTAGGATGAAAGAGGATGAAGATGGAGAAGAAGAGATATTAAAAAATTCGGTTTTAATCTCTTTTTATAGAGTACGAAGGGTTACAACGGTTCTGAAGCGTTTCAAATAGTGAAAAGACACTTCCCTTCAGAATTAGAAAAATAGCTGTTACATGTCGACAAACATATTTTACTATGTCGACATAGTCATGTGTAATTTTCACTTTCAAAGCATTTTTCAAGTATTTCGATACAAATTTAATTCTGAAAATTCTTGAGTAAAATTCTAATGTTGTAAATCAGTATTATATGATAGAAAAACATATGAAAACATATTTTTAAACTACATAAATATATTTATAAAATTATAAGGTTTTAAACTATATAAAATAAAAATAAAGTATATTTAAAAACTTAAGTTTGAAAAACAAAGAAGAATAATTACAGAAACAAATATAAAAACAAAACAGAGAGGATTGAGAATAAAATAGAAAAACAAAATAGAGAGGATTGAGAAAAGAATTGAATAATCAAATTTGAATTTGAATTTGGAATTGAACCTGGAGTGCTATTTAGAGTCCTACAAAATCTAGACTCTATAGATATATTAATCTTGAACTCTTGAAATCTTGATTACTCATGAATCTTGAAATTTCTCTGGTCTTTGAATCTCTATCATCTTTGTAACTGTACAGTCTTCAGTAATATCTCTTGTATATAATTCCTGCACACACACACACACACACACACACACACACACACATATATATATATTCTATACAAAAAGTGTTAGCATATATTTTATAATCAATGATAATTAAAATAAGGTTGTTGTCATCGAAACTCCATTCTCCAATAGGTATTCCATTCAAATGCCTGCCAAAGGCTACTTTGTTCCAATTACACATATTTTTGATTCCAAGACCACCTTTACTGATAGGAGTTTCGAGCAAAGTAAAAGAAGTTGGTGCAAGATATTTGTTGTGAACATTACCTTTCCACAAGAATCTCATGAATGCAGTTCTCAACATTTTAATAATTTCTATGGAAAAATGAATGCATGTGCCCAGTACACATGCATAGCAATCACCACATATTTAAAAAGAGTCACTCTACCCGCTTGACTAAGCATTTTGGAGGACCAACATTCAATCCTCTGCGTTATCTTAGCATAAAGCGGTAAGCAGTGACTAATAGTTATTCCTGATGTTGCAAGAGGCAACCCAAGGTATGATATGGCAGCCTCATTATGTTTAAGGCCAGTTTGCGAATGAATCAAGTTAATAAGATCATTATTCACGCTAGCAGCAAGAAATTCAGATTTCTCATAGTTAATCTGAAGACCAGCCATGTGATAAAACTTATCAAGGGTTGTCATTATGTTAGCAAGAGTATTGCTGTTAGGATTGCAAAAGATGATTAAGTCATCAGCAAACATGTGAAATGTAATGACTGGATTCTTGCATTTCGGGTGTAATTTATACTTGCCAGTGTCAACCATAGTGTTTAACATTCTCTTGATATCAAATTCGATATCAACATCCCAAAAATGCAATCAACAATGTAAAATATGAACAATTACATGATCAAGAGTGAAAAGACTGGTAAAAGTAAAGTGCACACAACTTTTAAAGTGGTTCACCTCTAAAAGAAGCCTACGTCCACTATGAGGGAAGTTTCCATTATGATCATGGTGATTACAAAGTACATTGATTTCAAATTCATACACATCTTCCCCCTTTACAATAGATTCACTCAAATCGTCTTTAGGAATTACTCGGTCTCACTAAGTTCAAGGACAAAAGATGATTCTTTTCAATGATCGGACATATAAGTGATTCGAACGGATTCCATGGATGATTTAAAGTTAGATCTTCGATTGAATATGACTAGAGGTGTTTGAATTACTTAGAGTGGTCGAGAGAATGTTTGGACAGCCCTCTAGGATCATAAAATTCGATCCCCTTAAAGTGGAGTTCATCCCCTATTTATAGGTGTGAGGAATGACTGAAATATAGCCTTCAGGTTTTGGGTCGGCCTAAAAGGTATTTATGAAAATGCCCAATTGTCGCCAGCTGTTGTGAGCTAATTGCCGGTTTTCAAGATCTTGACCGAATAGATAGACACTGGCCGGCCCATATTAAACCGACCGACCCACTATTCTGAGATGATGCCAACCCGCTGCTCTAAAAACATGACCGACCCATTATTCTAAGGACTACACAGACCGATTATTCCTGAAATAGGACCGACCCGATGTCCTGAGGACTAGACCAGCCCAATGCTTTTAAAATAGGACTGACCCAACCTTAATAAATCTGACCGACCCGTGTCAACATAGTGAAGACCGACCACCTATGTGATGATAATGCCCGACCCATTTACTTATATTAAACTATCGATCAATCATTTAGGCTCTAGCTATACAGTAGATTAATACATTCTAGTGAGTAGTTCCATTACAATTAAAAACTAGTAAGCAGAGATCGGATCCCCTTGCCTAATGCCTTGTCAAAGTAGCCAGCAAACGTACCATTAACATTAACTGAAAAATGAGTAGTACTTATGCATGAGTGAACCGAAACATTTAAGCAGGAAGGAAATTTCATGTAAGTCATGATTCTAATCACATAAGTCCACTGTATAGTATCAAAAGATTTTCTAATGTCTAGTTTAACATAACACGCGGAGAAATGTATTTAGACTTGTAACCTTTAAGCAAATCATGTGCTAAAAGAACATTGTCTAAAATGTTCCTTCCAGGTAGGAAGACAGCTTGATTTTTAGAGATTAAAGTGGGTAACACATATTTTAAACTGGTGGCAATAACCTCAGTGATACACTTGTATATAGCATTACAACAAGATATAGGTCTAAATGCATTAACATTGCAAGCAGTAGGAGTCTTAGGAATTAATGCAATGATGTTATTATTAAAGGAGCAATGCATATTATCTCTCTTAAAGAAATGACTTATGGCTTTACATACCTCTAAATTGACGATTCTCCAGCATTTCTGAAAGAAGAAGGCGCTAAAACCATCCGGTCCTCCACTAGAATTTGAGCTTAGCGAGAACATGGCAGTTTTAATCTCGTCGTCAGTTATAGGTTTCTGAAGATACTCTTGTTGTTCTATCATAAGGTTTGGGAGGATCACAGGATTTATGTCCTCAATATTTGGCATGAAATTGTCAATGTTTCCAAACAAGTCAGCAAAGAATTTAATGAAAGCATTCTGAATGTCGTCTTGTATGTCATGCACACTGCCAGAAGAATCAGTAATTGACAAGATATTCTCTTTATTTTGTTTCTCATTTAGGACTGCATGGAAATAAGAAGTATTCATGTCTCCATCATCAGCCCAACGAATTCTAGCCTTTTGCCTATTCATTAAAGCTTTATTTTGCAGAGCTTCCCTAATCTTAATAGAGTATTGAGTTTCAAACGACGCAAGACTAGGATTATTAGGGCCATGTCCCCTTTGAAGTTGAATGTTCTCAAGCAGTTGTGACCAGTATCTAGATTGATTATTACCATTACCAAACTTATTACCGGCCCAACATTTAAGTTTAGTTTTAGTATTCCTCGGCTCACTAGGCAAAACAACCATTGGATTACCAAAGGTCGGAACTTGCCATGATTTCAAGAGAATGTCATTAAATTGAGGATCATTAACCTAAGAGTTGGAGAATTTAAATCTAGCTTTTCTTTGTATTTGATACTAACCCAAATGCAGTATTTGAGGAGAGTGATCAGATAATTTTGGAAGAGGGATTTCATTAAATAGGGAAGGCCAAATAGCAAGAGCTATCATAGTATAGAATGCATGGTCAATTTTGGTAAAAGTTCTTATACCTTCTCTCTTACTGTTGTTCCATGTATATTGCATACCATAGGAGTTAATCTCAAGTAAAGCAGAGTATGTTAAGGAAACATTTAAGGGGCTAATTTGTACAAGAGACACAGGAGAGTCCCTAATTCTGTCAATGAGCTTGAGGGGAGAGTTAAAATCTCCACACATAAGCCAAGGCTGAGTGTATTGTCTAAATGCAGGCAAAGTGTTGTACAGAGAAGTTCTAGCATTAGCAGAGTTGTTTGCATAAATAAAGGTGATGAAATAAGAGGTGTCAGAAGGTAAATACTGGTTTTGACAGTGCATATGCTGACTAAAAAAGGTTATCATAGATAGCTTATGGATGAAAGGCACAAATAATACGAGAATTCTCCCATAACTGGATTCATTTAAATTATGTAAATAGTTCCAATTCGAATTTATGTACCTTGCCGCTCTCATGGTTAGCTGAACATCCAGTTTGGTTTCAAGAATTGCAAGAATGCTCAAATTGTATTTCCTGATAAGTTGCTTACATTCGTCAAGATTAATGTCTTGATGAGGTCCTCTAACGTTCCATACACAAAGATTTTGTTGCATTGGAAGACTCAGAGAGGAGGTTGTTGACATTTTCCATAGATCAAGCAATGACCTTAGATGCTTCCACAGTAATGAGTTTGCTTCTAGAGCTATTGTGCAGACCTTTCTTTCATTTTTTAGCTTCATGAAAATGAGATTCTGTTGGCTCTTTATGTCCTAGCGGTGGTGTTATATAGCTATATGGTGTTGCTTTAACTTTGTCTGCTAGCTTCTCCATTTGTGAAACTATTGGGTTTGTTGTGCTTTCAGGTATTTTAATGCATTGTTCTTGCACTTCATTGCCTTGTATTATAGCTAGATTTATGTCGTTCGCTTTCTGTTTGTCGGTACTCATACCAGCTACAAGTGGAAGTACATCAAGCATGGTAGGGTGCATTTTGTTATGTTCTGAATCTTCATCTTCAATGTCTTTCCCTTCTACATCAATATTATAATTTTTGCCCTTTTCTGTTGGATGTTCACTTTCTTCATTGCAAACTTCAACTACTTTAGCACCCTCCTGCACTTTCTTGTTTTCTTTCTTTTGTTTAGTTTTCCCTGTTAGTGAGATAACAGTTACCTCCACATAAAGTTGAGCACTGTTTACTTCAGTGTTACTTTTGCCTTTGTCTAACACAACCTGATGGTTCTCCTCCATTTGGTCTAGTAAGCTGCCAAAGCTATTATGTGTTAGCAACGTCTCTCCATTTGTTCCACATATAGTGATGTTACAATTGCCATTTTCATTGTTTTTTCCATTTTGTTGATCCTGCCCTTTATTTTTGCTTGGTCATTTAAAATTTCACCTTCCTCGATTGTAGCATTACTTAAAATAGTTACACCTTCTTTCCTCTTCTGCCATAGAGGTTTCTTTGCTGCTGTCCGAAAATCGCCAAAAGTGGACTTATTTCTGTGGTATTTGAAAGATACAGATTTCTGGTTTCTTTCCACTTTTTGCCATGGTTGCACTTTGGGAGGAATCACCTTTCTCTACCTTTGTGGTTCAACTTTACTGATCCTTGTGAAGTGATTCGACATTGCAACTTGTGGTGATTTTGTTAGCTTGGAGGTGACCTTGCTTGGTACACGATTGCTTATATCCTTCCCTATGTTATCAGTTTTCTTTGTTCGCATCACTTCGCTGTTTTCACAACTTTCACGATAGCGTCCAAACACTTTGCTTTTCGTACAAACCAGCGGCCTCCGTAGATAATTAACGTATATCCTTTGTGTTCCTCCATTCGTTGTTTTGAATAGGGGTGAGCATTATTCGGTTCAACCAAATAAACCAACCAAACCAATTTATTTTGGTCGGTTTGGTTTGGTTCTGAAATTAAATTGGTTTGTAATCGGCCCGAAAAATTATTAAGTTCGGTTATCGGTTTAACCAAATTAACCGAACTTTTACTCTGTTTTCAAAATTATCGATATTATAATAAATATTTTAGGTTAATTCAGTTATTTAAGTAAATTTTAATCATCACTTATGTGTCAGAATTGATATTAGAAAATAAAAAAATCATAAATAATAATACTCTAATCATATATTTATAAATTATTTCAAATTATAGTGAACATTCCAAACATAAAGTGTAAAATATTTTTAGTTCGGTTTAATCGGATAACCAACCGAACCAACCAAACTTAATTTGGTTGGTTTGGTTTGGTTTTCATTTTTATTGGTTCTAGTTTGGTTTGATAAATTTCATCATCGGATAAACCAAACCAACCAAACGCTCACTCCTAGTTTTGAACAAGAAGTGATCTAGCAACTCTTTTTTGTTAGAGTTTTTATTTTATATTTTTTTATTTTATTAATCCCCTTATTATCACAAAACCAATTGGTTATATGATGGTCTTAGTTTATATCCAGAATCTTAGTTCAGTATTTTCCGATGTGGGACAACTTTGAAGCACCATTTTAACACACCCCTTGCTTCAAAGTTGTTGAGATCGAAACACTTTCTCTTCGATTTTGTGATGCACTTTCTCACCACCTTCAATTGTTGAAGCATTTTCTCTTCAACTCTACTGAAATCCTGAGCTCTGATACCATGTTAGAGTTTTTTTTTTTATTATTAATCCCCTTATTATCACAAAACCAATTGGTTATATGATAGGAACATCTTAGTTTATATCCAGGATCTTAGTTCAGTATTTCCCGATGTGGGACAGCTTTGAAGCACCATTTTAACATTTTTATGGTTTTATTTCGATTAAATATTTTGCTTACTCTAGTTGTTCAAGCTTCTCGGTCATTTCATCGAGGCGGATAAGCTTGCCAAATCAACATGCTAGCCAGTTGATACCAGGATGCGGCCAAACGAACAGTGGGATATTTAAGAATTGCACCTAAACTGGCACGACTTTGACTAAACCACAGACGTTACTTACTTGAGAGTCGTAAGGTTTTATGATGAACAATTTGTTTTTCATGATAATTGGGCCACTTATTAAGATGTTTTGTTTGTCTTCATCATTTGTAATTCGGAATAGAAAGAGTGTACCATCTGACTTAAATTCTCATTGGTCCTCTAATTTTGCAGGTGTTATTGAATTTTTGTGTTACCGCAGTGTACGATAATGGCTCATCCAAAAGAAACCAACCAAAGAACGTCCCTAAACTTGAGATCCAGCTTGTTGGGCATATCAATTTTTCACAAGGAGAAATGTATAGTTAATCAGTTTCGATCATTGTCAATTCATCTTTAGCACAATAAAGCAAAACAAATTAATAGTGCCTAACAGAATAAGAAAATTCACATATATTATTATTTAACAAACTTTGTGTACCACCTTAATATTGAACCTTATTTAAAACTGCAAACATAAAAAACAATTACATATACTAAAAACCAAAAACAAATTTAATTTGGATGGAGAAAATATTTTAACGAGAATTTAGTGGGAAAAATCACCTTTAGTAATGTAAGATGTAACATAATGCATATAAAATTTACATAATAAAAATTGAGATTTCAATGCATAGTACAATGGAACAAATTAATAACACCCAAATGAATAACACCTGAATGAATAACAAAATTTAACTTTAACTATAATTCAATGAACCATATATGCCACTTTAATGTTGAATCATACTAAGAAGTGATAATAAAAATTCAATTATATATATAATAAAAATAAATGCAGTTTTGATGTAGAAAGTATTTATTTCAGAATTCAAGAAAATAATTACCTTCTAATGTAAGATGGAATAAAGGCTTATAAATTTTGCATGATAAAAGTAGCAATTTTAGTTCATGGTATAGTTAGTTACTTAGTTAGTTATAATGAATTCCTAAAAAAATTATTTTGTGTTTTGATTCTGTGAATTTTTTTAAGGTAAAAAAATATTCAGGTGGTAGGAATCATAAATATTGTTGGTGTGCAAAGAAAATGTAGTTATATCCATGAAGTTATGGGCAATAGAAAATGAAATTAGTTTAACCAGACCAGTATATAATGAATAAAAGTAAACTAATTCAAATAATTGAAGGTAACGTTCAATCCTTGATTTTTCAAAATTTTGAAAAAGTTTTGCTAATATTTATTTTATGACCAGATGAGCTAATGATTTTTCTAAAACTATTATGGAATGAATATATGAGTTTAGATTAACTTAGAGGCAGAGAATACTAATAGCCTCATAGATATATAATGAATTAGTTTCACTCATGTTCTTAACAGAATTACGAAGAACAAATTGATAACACAACTGAATAAGAAAATTTTACCCATAATATAGTTTAACGGATCATATATACCACTTTAATATTTCACTACACTAAGAAATGAAAAATGAAAATCGATTACGTAAATTGAAAAATGAAAACAAATTCAATTTTGATGGAGAAAGCATTTAGTTGAGGATTTCGAGAAATAATTGTCTTCATTCATGCAAGATAGAACATAATGCATACATATTTTGCATAATAAAAGTTGAAATTTTAGTGCAATTATACAATGGGTTTATCATGATGAATTTAGAAAAGTTTATATTATTTTTTGATTTTGTTAGTGTATGGAGAAATGTAGTTAAAGCCATGGAAGTAAGGACATAAGGAACTGAAATTAGTTTGATTGAGTGGTAGAGAAAGAATATAATTAAATTAAATTAATCCAAATAACTAAAGGGAAATTGTGACTCTTGATTTTCTGAGGTAGAATAATAGTACAACTGCTTATCTTACATCCAAGGGAGCTAATGATTTTCCTAAAGCTAATACGACATGAGTTGAGACTGACTGAGACGCAGATAATACTAATGACCTCATATTCTATTTTATATATATAATATAATATATGTATGATTAGGGGCGGTTTGAATATCTAGATGAAAAAATATAGAAAGAGAAACACTTGAATATTAATATGTAAGATATAAAATAATGCATATAGGTTTTGCATAATAAAAGTCGAAATGTTAGTGCAATTGTATAATGAGTTAGTCACAATGAATTTAGAGAAAATTATATTATTTTATGATTTCGTGAATTTTTAGAAGTAAAATAATTAAGGAGGTAGAAACATAAAATGTTTTTGGTGTACGGAGAAGTGCATTTAAAGTTATGGAACCAAGGACATAAGAAAATGAAGTTATTTTGATCGAGTAGCAAGAAAAGAATAGTAGGGGTGTAAATCGGTCGGATCGGACCGCTGTCCTAAAAAAAATTGGACCAGACGCGGACCGATTGAAATTTTTTCTCGAACAAGTCTTCTTGTCCTAATTCATGTCTTAAATAAAATCGGTCGGATACGGAAATAAGTTTTTCGGACACGGACACGAGCGGACCCAGTCGAACATGTCTATTTATATCATATTTTATACTTTTTATTAGGTATTCTCTCAACTATATATCGAATTACGAGGAAATCAGACAAATTCGAACGAACACAGATTGGACGTGATTCTTTTTTCGTACAAATTTTATTGTCCTAACTCATGTCCTAAATGAGAATCAAACGTACTCGAATAGACTCAAACAGACGTATTTCGGTCACGGACACGAACGGACGTCGGACATTCGTACAAAATTTATAGCCCTAAATAATAGAACTAAATTAATCCAAATAACTAAAAGAAGAGTGCAACCCTTGATTTCCCAAAATAGAATAATAGTGCAAACATTTATTGCATTACTAAAGGAGCCCCTGATTTCCCTAAAACTCACCAAATGTGTAAATGAGTTGAGATTGAGTAAGAAGCGGAAAATAATAATAACTTCATACTCTCTTTTTGACATTTAATAAAATAAAATAAATTTATGGTTGATGATAGTTTGAATGTTTAAATTATAAAAATGTAAAAACCCAATCATTTGAAAATTAATTTTTGAACTTATAATAATTCTACATGCGACTATTCTAAATCTAATGTAGAAAATTGCATAGATTTTAAAGAATTTAATTTAATTCTATTAAGCTGCATAATAAAAGTAATAATAAGAATGATAAAGAACCATTCAGTTAACAAATGAAAATTTAGAAAAAAAATTGAAGTACTGTAAAAATGAAAACAAATTTAATTCTAATGGAAAAAACATTTAGCCAAGAATTTTGGGAAATAATTACGTTCACTGTGGTATGATGGAGCATAACAGATTTAGATTTTGCACGATAAAACTTGAAATTTTAATCCATATTACAATGAGGTAGTGGCGATAAATTCTAAGAAATGTATTTTATCATTTAATTTTCCGTAATTTATCTTAGATGTAAAAGAATTATCTAGGTAGAAAGCATACAATATTGTTGATGTGAGGAGAAGATGTAGTCAAAGCCATGGAAGTAGCGACGTATGAAATGAAATTTGTTTGACCAAGGTGGTAGAGAAAGAATAGAATTAAATTAATCAAGTATCTGAAGGGAAAGTGCAAACCTTGATTCCAAAAATAAAAGATAGTACAATTATTTATTCTATAACCAGAGGAGCTAATGATTTTTCTAAAACAAGTAGGAGGTGTATTTGAGTTGAGATTGACCGAGAAGCAGAGAGATTTAATGGCCTCGAATTCTCTTTCTTACATACATTAGAATAAAATGAATTCATGGAATTTAGGACAAACTAAATATTTAGATGCTAAAAATATAGAACGAAGCATTTAAATATTAGTTTTTGAATATATTTGTTAATTATATAAGTGATTTTTCTAAAACTAATACAGAAAATTTCTTAGAATTTAAAGACATAAAATTAATTCTAATGAATTGTATACAATGATCATGAGGCATTCAGTTGACATTAATTTTAGCAAGCAAGTGAAAATGATTTCAATATATTTATGCTTTTTAATATTAATTCGAGAAATTTAAATCGTAAGTATCTAAAGGTGAGTCAAAGTTACGTTACTATAGGAAACCAAGAATTCAAATGTATGAACCCTCTTATCCACCGTTGGTTTGTTTTTCCAAACACATACCAGTGTATTGTTGAGGTTTTAGTGCGCAGTACATTGAGTTAGTCATCGTGAACCCTCGAGGATTTCGTTTTACATTTTTATTTTTTTCAATATTTTAGAAGTTAAAAAATTAGGAAGATAAGAAGCATAAGACATTATTGTCTTATGAAGAGGATGTAGTCAAAGCCATGGAAGTAAGGACATGAGAAAATGAAATTAGTTTGACAAAGCAGTAGACAAAGGATAAGTAAATTAATACAAATAACCGAAGGGAAAGTGCAATCTTTTTTTTTTTTTGGCAGAGCCGACGGTTTTTAAAGTGACTTTGTTGATATGTTTTTTTTTTTCAAAGCTATCACACATCAAGTTTTCAACTAGCAACGTGTCCAAGCATCAATAACATCGCCAACGAACACAAAGCTATTTGGTTGAAGTCGCATCGCAAACGTAAAAAGGCCAAAAAACCCTATCAAATGACCTCTTTTTGAACCGAAAACATCAATTACGGTGCTGAGCACAGTAAATCTTGTATCCCTCTGAATTAGCTTCAGGTACAACTTTCGTTTGACCCAATCCGATTTACGGTTTGAACGTTATGCCCTTTTCCGTGAACACATGTCAATCAGCTCAAGATTTTTGTACCCCTCAACATTAGAATTTCGTCTCCCCCTCCCTCTTTTTCGTATTCTTTAGAGGGATACAAAATTTTGTATCCCCTAGGGGGATACAAAATTTCATATCCCTTGAAGGGGTACAAAATTAATATCTCTTAGGGGATACGCATTTCCATCCCCTGAGGGGTACGAAAATTACTGTATCCCTCACCCAAGGGATACGAAATTCATGCTTTTGGCACTTGTAGCTGTCCTAATTTCTTGTATATGGTCTCCGCTTCTTACCTACTCCACTACCAACCTTCACCCATAAATAGACCTAGGCTTGGCTTTCATTTGAGGCTCCTTTCGCTTCGAATTTTGGCCTTCTAGAGCTCCATATGCATCATTAATGGGAGCCACATTCTTCTCCATGGCCATTGGACATAGCATGAGACATTAAAATGTTGCACAAACGTTTTTCATCGCTTTTTGGACATATACAAGCATAAAAACAACACTTTTGGGTTGTTTTGGACCTCTTGGACTTTGAAGCTATTTTTGGACATGGTTGACTAAGTCAACTCATCTCAACGAAATTTTAATCAAAGTTTAGAATTACCAATCTTTTTGTTATTCTATTATAATTCTTTGTACTTAAACATTGGCCAAAGTTTTACAACTTTGTAATTGACAAACATATGATGAATGATCACTTTAAAGTCGACGTAGGTGTTGGTGTCGAACCACAATAAAAAGTTGTCTCCTTCAGTGTCACCCGCATTTACTCATTTTACTTTGGATTTCTGTGTTCACAATACACAACACACATAGGCATTTGTGTGCGTTAAGTAAACGACAATTTTCCACATCAACAAACTTCAAACACTTATTATTATAACAAATAATAATTACATAAATACAAGAGATTGATAGGATGTCAACCTACTACGAATTCGGTTTTTAAGGTGGACAGACCACCGTCATCCTATCTTGGTTACAACACATGAGCTAGACACTTCTTCTAAACTACAAATTTCAACTCCATGCAGGGAGGATATTACATACACTGTCAAATATATAAGAAACTGAAAAGAAAACTTAACAACAGACAGTAGGGTCAGCATACCCCAAGGTACTATAACAACAGCATGAGTGTACAAAGCAGCTTCATTTTATAGGACAACATAACAAAAGCCAGCATCCATTACTTAGGAACCACATTAAGGCTGTGACACAGCAAAATTCCATCAAAGCACAACAAGGACAGGACGTCCCTGCCACTTCACATCCGAGAGTATGATAAGAGCATGGAGAAGTAGCTTGGTAAAACCAAGGCTATCGCCAAATTAGGCCAGCAGAGGAGGTAGAGTTGGAAGGTAAAGATACATCCATCATAATAGCAAAATCGAGAGCATTCTCTTCACCATGATTGCCAGAGACGGATAATATTATGACTAGCACACCAATACTCAAAGCCAACCTAAACAGACCCATTGACATTACCCAGAACAAGATCCAAAGTGCTCATACACAGCATATCTCCTTTCACCCAAAATTACAATTCCAAAAGCTTATATGGTAGAAAACCAAACATTAGACACTACACACATCCAAAAAGTTGAAACCGACAAGATGACATCCACTTATACATTGAATATCAAGCACCTCTCACTGGCCGATCGCCACCACACTACAACTAGGGATAGTCAAAGTTTTACAGATGTATTATTGTAAAACTGAAAGTAAGATTTTTATTCAATAGACTTGTTTTTCATATGTTACACATTCGAAGCCCAGAGTATATATACAAAACTAACTGGGCCTTGGGTTAAAAGACTATTGGTTACAATATAATGGTTAAGATAAGTAAAAACGTGTGGCTGATGATGATTGTGATGAGCAGTTGAGAAGCTGCCAGGTAAACAATCCGTGTGAAATAAAACACTTCTTCATAATGCCATCGGTTGTATGTTTTCTCTGATCCATAATACACCCTCTGGAAACTAGGGTTTCCCAAACCCTAGTTTTCATACTAATCATGGCGGCGCTTGCAAGTTGCTTTCGAATTGCCTCACTTTGGCTTTATCGTCTTCTGACTTGAGCATGGGTGAGTGCTTATCGTTGTTATGCTTGCTCAATCTTTTGCTATTGTTGGATCCTGGTTCGGCTTCATCCCTGAGTTCACCAATGTTGAATTTTGAGCAGAGTCTGGTAAACTTCTTCACACTCGTTGCTTTTGTTAGTATGTCAACCTTCTGGTAAGTACCAGGTATGTGATTAACTTCGATTTATCCTCTTTGAACCATTTCTCTGACAAAGTGTAGATCTATCTCGATATATTTTGTCCTAGCATGTTGTACTGGATTCTCAGTCATGTATACAGTACTTTAGTTGTCACACCATAGTACTGGTTCTGCTGTAGTTTCAATTTGAAGTTCTTTTAGCATAGACTGAACCCATTTTATTTTTGTTGCTGTGTTGGCTATGCTTCGGTATTCAGATTCTGTACTCGATCTTGAGATTGTAGTTTGCTTTTTAGAGCTCCATGAGATTAGATTCTGTCCAATATAAACACAGTATCCACTTGTGGATCTCCTATCATCTGGATCTGAGGCCAAGTCAGCATCTGCATACCCCACTATGTTTAAGTGCTGACTATTTCCTAGTATAAGACCATAGTTGATAGTTTCCTTGAGGTATCTTAAGATCCTCTTAACTGCCTTCCAGTGTGTGTCCAATGGATTATGCATAAACTGAGATACTTTATTAACACTGTAGGCAATGTCAGGCCTGGTTATAGTAGCATATTGTAATGCTCCTACAACAATTCTATATTCTGTGATGTTGGAAATAGCTTCTCCTCTGAACTTAGAATACTGTTGACTGCTTATCATAGGAGTTGGTTGAGTATTAGCGTTCAGTATCTTTGTTTTATTGAGTAATTCAGTAATGTATTTTCTTTGGCATAAAAATATCCTATTATTAGATCTGGTTACTTCTATGCCTAAGAAATACTTGAGATTACCCAGATTTTCAATAGAAAAATGCTTATCTAAATATAGTGTTAATTAATCTATGTCTTTACTGTTGTCACCAGTTATTATCAAGTCATCTACATATATTAGTATATATGTTGTAGATGACTGATTAACTTTTGTGAACAAAGAATTGTCTGATTTGGTGGACTGAAATCCTAATTTATTTATGGTGTTTTTCAGTCTATCAAACCGTACACGAGGGGATTGTTTCAGACCATATTTAGCCTTGTTTAGTTTACAGACCTAGTTTGAATTGACACTATATCCTAGTGGCTGACTCATGTAAATCTCTTCCTTGAGTACACCATTTAAAAAGGCATTATTGACATCTAAGTGTCTAATATGTCAGTTCTTACTTATAGCAATAGTCAAAACAAGTCTTATAGTTGTTGGTTTTACTACTGGAGAAAAGGTTTGATTAAAATCAAACCCATACTCTTGTGTAAACCCTTTAGCTACGAGTCTGGCTTTGTACTTGTTTATGGACCCATCTGGGTTCCTTTTTAATTTGTACGTCCACCTGCAACCTACTATGTTCTTATTAGCAGTTGGGCATACAATGTCCCAAGTATTATTTTTAATTAGAGTATTATACTCTTCATCGATTGCTGCTTTCCAGTGCTGACTTTTGATTGCCTGATCAAAATATTTAGGTTCATCAGTACTGGATGTAACAGTAAATACTTTGGGTTTAAAGATACCACTTTTTGATCTGGTAATCATAGGATGGCCTGTAATAGCTGGTTGTCTGGTTGGTGGTGAGTCATCGTTGCTTTCAGATCTTTCTGAAGTTGATTGTTGATTGTTGGGCTCATCATCTTTTTGATTTTGACTTTGTGCAGTTGAATGAGAGGTCACACTGGGTGGTTCAAAGCTTGCATAGTCATCATTGATTGGTGAGCTTTGAGCATCAGATTGTTGATGACTCTCTATTTGTTGCCAGCTTTCATTGACATGGGGCACAACAGGTACATAAATTTTTGGATTTCTAACCTTACCTGTAGTGCTTATATCTTTTGTACTATATGGAAACACTTTTTCATCAAACACAACATGCCTACTTACATATATTTTTCCAGTGTTATCAATGCACTTATACCCCTTTTGGTTAGTGGCATACCCTATAAAAGTGCACTGTTTTGATCTGAAGTTTAATTTATTTGTATTATAGGGCCTTAAATATGGAAAACACAGACATCCAAACATTTTAAGTTGTTTGTAATCAGGTTTGACGTTGTATAATTTCTCATGTGGGGACATGTCCTTTAATACAGAGGTTGGTTGCCTGTTAATTAGATAGACAGCTGTATTAAAGGCTTCTGGCCAAAATTTTAGTGGCATACATGCTTGTGCAAGCAATGTCAACCCTGATTCAACTAAGTGTCTGTGTTTCCTTTCCACCAGTCCATTCTGTTGTGAAATATATGGACAGGTAGTTTTGTGAATAATGCCCTTTTTCTAAAAGAGTTTATGTAAGGTTTTAAACTCACTACCACCATCAGTTTGAATGATTTTAACCTTATGATCATACTGCTTTTCAGCCATGGTGATGTAATTTATAATAGCATTATGAGTTTCTGATTTGGTTTTTAAAAAATATATCCATGTAAATCTAGTATAGGCATCAACAAGTGACACATAATACTTATAACCATAGTAGAACAAACTGGTGATGGACCCCATAAATCTATGACAATTAATTGTAAAGGTTCAGTATGTATGGTGTTAGAATCAGTGAATGGTAATTTATGATTTTCCCCATTTGACAAAACTCACAAATATAGGGTAAGGATACAAGATCAAACTTGATATGATTGTCATTCAGTATTGTCTGAACAATTTTAACACTCGGATGCCCAAGCTTGCAATGCCAAAAGTCAAATACATTCATACTATTATCAGTTTTAACATTCAAATTACATGTGGCATTGCATTTTCCTTGATTAACATCATTCTTGCATTTAACAGAATTAAACTTGTACAGACCATTTGCCAGTTCACTCTGTAAAATGATTGTTTTAGTTAGAATATCCCTGACAAGGCAATACTTAGGGAAAAATTCAAAATAGACGTTTTATCTCTAGCACATTGGGATACACTAATTAAATTCTTAGTGACTCTTGGCACTCTAAGAATGTTGCATAAGCATAATTGTTTACTGCCATTTATGTAAGTGTTTCCAATGTGAGTGATTTGAATGTGTTTACCATTAGCAATAGAAATAGATTTATTACCTCGATATTCCTTGCATCCAACATTTAGATTGTCCAAACTGCTTTTAAGATGATTAGTTGCCCCTGAATCTGGATACCAGCTATCATCTTGCAAGTGCTCTGTTCTGGCTATATCATTCCCTTTGCTTTGGCTGCTTGATTCTTGATCTATTTGTGCAACATTTGCATTAGGATTATTGCTGTTTTTTTGAATCTGATTATTATTGGAATATCTGAAGTAACATTTTAGGGCAGTATGACCAATTTTCTTGCAGATCTGACACTTGGGTCTGTTATTGTTGTTCCATCTGCCTCTGCCTCTGCCTCTATTTACACCACCACCTCTCTGGTAAGATGATTCTGTTCTGTTACTTGTGGTTTGATTTTTGTTCTTACTTCCTGTAGCAAGATTTGCATTAAGATCAATTTCTTGAATCCTTTTACTGCTTATTCTTAATTCATGAGTTAATAAGATGGCATGGACTTCATCGATAGGAGGAACAACTCTTTGTGTGGTAATGACTGCAACAACTGCCTCATATTCCTCATTTAATCCGTTTAGCAAGTAAAGAACATGATCTCCATTAGATACTCTATTTCCTGTGGCACCAAGTAAATCACACAGCTTCTTGACCTTAGCTATGTATTCCCTCAGGCTTAGATTTTCCATTTTTATATTCTGAAGCTGTCTTTTAAAATGTAAAACCTTTGCTGATGACTGGTTATTGAATTCTTTCTCTATAGTAGTCCATATATCATTGGCTGATGAGCATCCAATAATTGTTGGTAACAGATCTTCACTTATTGAAGATAAGAGCCAAGAACTTATTAGTCGATCTTGTCGATGATACTGAACATATGCTTCATTAGCTACAATCCTGTTGTTGTGATCAGTAATGAATTTGGCAGGAATAGGAGTGGTGCCAAGTATAAATCCTTCTAAACCGTAGCCTTGAATGGCAGTCTCGACTTGTAGCTTCCATAGCAAGTAGTTTTCTTCTTGCAATTGAACAATAATTAGCTGACTTTGAGGACTTATACCTGTTTTAACCAATTGATGTACAGGCCCTGATGGCGGATTTGGTGGGTTTGGTGGGTTTTCTGGATTTGATCCAGCATTTATTACTGTACCTGATGTGGAAGAAGTGAGCGTGTCCACCATGATGAAAAGATAACAAGAAATCAAGAAGTTCAAGAAATTCTGAATTGAATATCGCTTCTGATCGAAATTAAGAAATAACTGTAGCTTAGAGAGGAACAGTCGAGGGTTTGATGATGAGAACTCTCTGGCGAGGCTTTAACTGAATTTTGGTGAGTTCTTTTACTTTCTTGAATTGGATTCCTGGTGATCGATGCAGAATTTCAATAGGTATAGTATGTTTTATCGAGATGCATCCAAATTTTTAGTAATTCTGGCATAACACCGATGATCATACTGTAATTTATTCTCTCAAATGATGAAAACTTAACTGATGAGAGAATTTATACCCAAATGATGAAAACTCTCTGATTGGTATCTTTTTACTGAAAAACTTACAAGAATTTGATGCCGTTAGGCTCTGGTTTTTGCTCTGATACTAAGTCAAAGTTTTACAGATGTATTATTGTAAAACTGAAAGTAAGATTTTTATTCAATAGACTTTTTTTCATATGTTACACATTCGAAGCCCAGAGTATATATACACAGCTAAATGGGCCTTGGGTTAAAAGACTATTGGTTACAATATAATGGTTTGGATAAGTAAAAGCGTGTGGCTGATGATGATTGTGGTGAGCGGTTGAGAAGCTGCCAGGTAAATAATCCGTGTGAAATAAAACACTTCTTCATAATGCCATCGGTTGTGTGTTTTCTCTAATTCATAATAGGGATGCCAAGGATTCCACTTTAGCTCAACAAGTAGGGACAATGTACAAAAAACTTGATAAATAAGGAAAGGATGTTAGCTTACTAGACTCGTAGCATGGTGAGATGCGAAACCAAGTCAAAGTGCGAGAAGTTGCTACAACCATGGAAGCTCTGCAAATATTCCAAAATTCCTAGATCCAAGCAAGTCGAAACCACCCTCCAGAGAAATCAAAACCCACTGCCAAAGTCTATACAAAAGAACCACATGAACAAAAGCCATCGCCAAACCGCTTGGATCGACTTAGATAGACACGGGAAATAAATCCACCTGGAAATGTAGACATAACTCGCCAAGAAACCTCATGATGTGCGTTACAGGTTGTTGTAAAACATGGATTCACGAGATCTTCCTACGCAGGCAACGATAGAAGGCCTGATAAATCCAGAAGGGCCACCACGTGTCAGAGCAAAAGGGAAGACAAGAGCGAGAATGGGAATCGTTATCTATCTATGAAAGGGGCCTGATAATAAAGGGGGCGAAAAGGAGAAAAAGGTTTAGATCTAATCGAAGAAAAATAGTGGTTCATTTGAGCTTCCACATAGGCGAAAATAAGTGGAGAAGTAGAGGGGAAGAGATCTAAAAGAAATATGAAGTAGAGAAAGAGAATTAAGAAAAGGAGAAAGAGAAGTAAGAAAAGGAGAAAGTGAAGTAGCAAAGAGAAAATAAGTGGAACACTTGTCTCCATTAACAGAATCTTGACCAAATCGAAACCCTTTTGTTTTTCGAAGTTTACTTTGATTTTGTGCAATCTTTGTTTTCCAAAATATAATAGTGGAAATATTTATTTTAGCTAATGATTTTTTAAAACTAAAAAGAGGTTAGCATATGAGTTGATATTAATCAAGAAGTATAGAGTACTATTAATCTCATGAATGCATAATGAATTAGTTCGATTCAAATTTAAAAAGATTAAGAAAATAAAATTGAAAACACAACCGAATAAGAAAATTTCAATCATATTATAATTTAATTAACCTTATGTATCACTCTAATATTGAACCTCACTAAAAATAATAATAATGGAAATCAATTATATATACCAAAAATTGAAGGAAAAAAATCAATTTTGGTGGAGAAATAATATTTTCGCCAATATAATATACAATAAAATGCATGCATGTTTCACATAATAAAAGTTGAAATCTTCATGCATAGTACAACGAGTTAATCAGGATGAATTCCAAGATTTTTCTCCTTTTGATTTAGAGATTTTTTTTCTTAGTAGTAAAAGAATTAGGATAAAGTGATGGTGAAATGGTATAATTAAATTAGTTTAAATAACTGAAGCGAAAGTGCAACTTTTAACTTTTCAAAATAGAAAATAGTAAAAAAATTATTTTACAACTAGAGGAAGTAATGGTTTTTCCTAAAACTAATAAGAGGTGTATATAAGTTTAGAACGACTGAGAAGAAAAGAATAATGAATTTCCTCATGTTAACTTTTTAACATATAAATATAATATAGTGAAACAGATGCATGTGTTTGGAATGTGTAGATGATAAAAATATAGAAATGAAAACATTTGAACATTAATTGTTGAATTCATATTAATTTTGCACATGTGATTTTTCTAAAACTAAAGATCACTTAGACATAAAGAATTGAAATAAAAAAAATTTGAACTATATAACACATGTAGTAATAATAAGAATGACAATTAAGAGTGTTATTGACAACAATGATGGCAAGTACATTAAAAGGCTTCAGATTGGTTACATTTTAGCATTAATTGAAGAAGTTTTAAATTGTAAATGTCTAAAAATGGATTAAAGTTATGTTATTGCACGAAACCAAGAGAAACACATGTATGAACTCACTTTTATCACTGTTTACATTTTTTTCTTGATATGTGTTAGCGTAATGTGTTTATGATAAGACGGAACTGAAATTTCTTTAGATGAAGACCGAGCTTTCATATAATATAATAGATATTATCTATGCATATTTTTTTCCAAGTTTTATTACTATAGTTTGTTTATTTTATTTATTAGTTTAACATCCACTAAAATAGATACATATAAACAAGTAATCGTCATCATTCCAATTTAGGCTCCTTAATTGTATTTTATACGTGTATATTTATATCGTAGAAAATAGGGTTGTTACAGACTTCCTCCGTTAGAAAAATTACGTCGGCGCAATTCCTTATAGGGAAAAAATAACGCAATTTATACCCTAAATTAAATAAATTCAACATGCTAATATACCCTGCACCACTATGACATTTACGCACTACTCTCATTGTTATCATATGCAAATAATCTAATTTATCGCTTTTAATGTGTATATATTTCTTTTTCCACATACTAAAATTTTGCGGAACTTTTTTTATAACACCCGAAATGTCTCCTTTGTGCGGATGAACTTTTACAATTTGTCGACTATAATATGATTAATATACATAAGCCACACGGTCAGAAACACAATATATACATATTTTATCGTTGTATTAAGTACACCAAAATAGGGGATTCCCAACAAGTATAAGGGTTACAAATAATTTTTGTAACACTTTTAAGTTTTACCAATGGCCTGTGAGGAATTATCCAGCCATATTTGTAACACTTATAAGTGTTACAAACAGAAAAATGCTAACACTTATAAATGTTGGGACCATAAGATATTGTAACACTTATAAGTGTTACAAACATATTCATTGCTAACACTTATAAATGTTTGGACCACAAGATATGGTAACACTTATAAGTGTTACAAACACATTCAGTGCTAACACTTATGAATGTTGGAACCATAAGATATAATAACACTTATAAATGTTACAAACATATTCATTGCTAAAACTTGTGCATGTTAGAACCACAAGATATAGTAACACTTATAAATGTCAGTATCATCATCCTACTAACACCTATAAATGAGTATAACATGTCTTTATGACTTACAATCACATATATAATTCAACATATCAATTCAAAATAAGATTTAGTACACTTCCATATTTCAAATTCAACAATGTCACATTTTCATAATGCTCAAATATTTGTTACATGCTTCCAGTTTCAAATTTTCATAATATAATGTTCAAATTATAAAAAGAAATACAAAGTTTTACTAAAGATATATAGAATTTTAGATACTATGAGAACGTGGACCATATCACAAACCCTCCATCCATTGTCAAGGTCACACATATTTGTTTTCTCGTTGCCATTACATTCCAAATTCTGTTTTTTTTTTCCTCCTCCTCCACAAGTGACTACAAAATATAAATGCACTCATTTTTACAGAAATAACAAATTGCAAAACTAATAAATAACAAGTGCATTTATAAACAACAAAATTGAGTCGTCGATCTAGTTTGCAAAAACAAAACTGACTCGTGAATCTGCAACTTAGATCACAAATCGAGTCGTCGACTCAGTCGCAGCGACTCAGTTCGCAAAAACTGAGTTGGTGCAACTCAGTTTGCAAAAAATTAGTCTTGCGACTCAGTTTGCGAACTGAGTCGCTGCGACTTAGTTTGCGAACTGAGTCGCTGCGACTTAGTTTGCGAACTGAGTCGCTGCGAATTAGTTTGCGAACATGCATCTTGAAGTTTACAAATGTAGAACAGATTATCAATTAAAGACGAATTATATAGGTTAAAAAATATGTTAGTAAATAATGATTAGATATTAGTGCGCAAACTTCACCTCATCAGAATCATTTATGAATATAACCCAGTGCATACGCATGTGCATACACGCAAGTATGTGAATTTTACATGTGTGTGTATGATAATAACATGTGGCACAATAATTCGATATGTGTTCAAGCTTCAATGCTCTATGGTGCAAGTCTGAAGCGACTATCTGCGTGGTTGCTAAATAAAAATTATGCTAAAAAAGTATGACTTCTTTTTGCATTTTTTATTCATGATAAAATGACGATAATAAGGCTCGGATTCATATACTTAAAATTCATACAGTTTAGGTGATGCAAAAGGGTTAGGTGTCAAAACCATGAATTCAATCAAATTGAAATGGCATTACTAACCTAAACATCAAATTCAATATCAAGTGGTAAGGGGCCTTCGCCAGTCATATATCCTTGAAAATATATTAAAAGCTTATCCAGCTTTATTTTAAAAGAACCTCTGTCAAAGTATTGACCACACGTCTGGTTACAATCACCCTGAGTCGAAAACAATCTTCTGATGGATCCAATACATCTTGCTTCAGTTATACGAAATATCATTGAGTTATTACATGGATATATGATTCTTTATCCAAAAAAATGAAATTTTAATAGGAATAATGATTCAGTAGTAAACTTTCTAGACTACAGTACATGCAGAAGAACGAAAACTTACGAAAAGTTCACAGAACCTAAACAAACACAAAGCAAATGTTTCCAATTTTTAAAAACTTGAGTTCGGAATTACCAGGCTATGAAAATATTATGTGAGACTGAAAAGAAGATACATTTTGCAAATTAATAAAGCCAGTGGAGACATGGTTAGAAGCTATTGTTACATAGTGAACGCCCTGAGATGGCTTCTAAAAGAAATCTCCTGCTAAAAATTGCATGCTTCAAAATTGGGCTACCGTATCCAGAATTCGTCCACCATTGACTGAAAAATATAAATTATTATACAATAGTAGCGTGCTAGCTCCTTTTAAATGATATTTGAGAAATAAACTATTCACTATCTTACTCTCTTATATCTTGACAAGTTTAACATAAGAACGAATGGAATATACCGAAAAGAAAATTATGGTCATTTAAGCAGGTACAAAGCAAGGTAGGTGTGTAGGACAACCAAGCAAAATTTAGACAAATGATACAAGCATCAACTAAGAATGTGACAAGATATCATGTATCAACAGCAGATACATATTCCTTTAAGTACACACACACACACACACAACATACACAGGGATAGAGCACTTGAAGCTCTCCATAAACATTTTTATTTTGCAGTGGAATAATGAGTATTCTAAGAACCGAAAGGACTTACTTCTGATGTCCCTTGACCAAAAGCGATAATTAAATATAATGTCTCAAATATCACAGATGAATCAATATGCTTATAGTTATACATTGCACTTGAACCAAGCAACATTTGATCAAACAAATATGTCAAGAATGCGTGTAAAAAAAAGAATAGTACTCTTTTCTAACCTTGTCTCCGGTAGGAAACTCTTCAAAATCAAATATTCTAGTAGTTTCAATACTTCTTATAACACTTCGACAGAGATGAATTATACCAAGCTGCAAGAAAGTATAAACAAATAAAATCATGTTTGGTTTTTCTGTAAGGAAAATGTATTGTTTCAAACACAAAATGCAGGATGAAATCAATTTGACATATACTTTAGATAACTGACAAGTCACATATAAGGCACTTACTCGTTTTAGACCTTTGGCCTACAAATGCACAACAATCAAAGATACACAAATTAACTCTTAAACAAATAAATTTACTCAATCATCAGATTAGATGTATGCATAAAAATAAAATTAGATAAAAAAGAAGACGATGACAAGATGGATCACTTTCAAATAAATTTATAGCATAAATGTAATATTGATTCTACATGAATCAACATGTCAAAGTTATAAAGCAAAACAATCTCTAATAGACAAATCATAGACTGACATGTTGCTACATACATATTTCAGTAGTAGAATATGCACCGAATGAAGTTTGCACTTACATGACAAAACAGTTTTCTTTGCTTCCTATTGCTATAAAACAAACATCATATCATATGTAATCTATTCCCTACTGTTATATATTCACTCATTGTTTGCACCATTCAGGACCACTATCAAAGCTAGTACGTAAAACTTAGAATGTGACAATATAGTTCAACAATGCTGCAAGTCGATAGTAGAAAATAGTAATAAACAACATTGGCATACATAATGATGATAAAACAATCTGTTTATATAACTAACATTTGAATTCATGGAGTTCAACTGAATAAACTTACAACAAGAGTCCCAAACTTTTTCATTCATCTCCTTGCAGTTTCTCTAGAGTTTTCACCAAACTTGCCAACTCTTTGTCTATTAGCTCAGCAAGCACACGTATCTCACACATGGTACAACGTATAGCATCCAATGCCCATGCACTCCCCCAATTTCTAAACTCTTGCAAAAATGCACTGCAAAAAACAAGCATGTTATAGTCCTCGGCGCTAATTTGAACTAGTTATCCAGTTACAGATGGCTCCTAAAATTTCATTACTGACAATCAACGTAAAATTGTATGTTTATGTTCAATGTTTTTTATGCAATTTAGTCTCGAGGGCTCACAATTCAATAATGCATAACTCTTGTGCAACAGTTCATTTTTAATTTTTGTTCAGTAGTTCTTTTTGATAGAAATTGTGTTGCGACCAAGATATTGATTTTATGTAGAACGAGGCTCCATTAAAAAAAATCATGCCAGGTGCCTTGAACAACGAGCTATCATAGTTGACTATCTTTAGGTTGAAATTTTGCAGCGTATACGCGAGAGTGTTGAGTCAGAGATATCAAGACAAGCCAGTGGTGATGTGTATGTAAACTCGAATATGATCAAAGCTGAACTGAAAAACATATTGAAATCTTAGCTTAATACCAAACATAGGACACAATATGGACAACCAAAGTGGTAACATGAGAAATATCTTTAATCATGAACGTATAGGCACAGATTACAAGGATGGTAAACAGAAACACTACTTATGAATTCTAAAAAGTAAATGTAATTTGATGGTGCAACTCTGTTAATAAACTCACTTTTAGCTTCTTTAAAATCCTTTTATTAATAGTTAGTTACATCAGGGTAGCAATTCTTCTTTAACCAATTAAGTTTGGTTAAATCAATTGTAGCACCACTCTATTTTTCATTGTTTTACAGAAATTGTTGATAACCATTCCAATCAATATTTTATAGCATAATTAAAAACCCATATCATATTTGAGGAAACAAAAAAAAAATTATGCACAGAACTGCTGAACTCCAAGATTAACATTCATCGGAAATGGTTTCAAAATAGCGAAAAATACAATTGTTTTTAAAAAGCACATGCTTATCTTGGCTGAAAGTGTATTTGTATAGAAAAGAAAAATCCAACATAACTTTCAAACCTGATTCTATATCTGAAATGAAACGGACCTCATCCACAACTGCAACTGCAAGTTCATCATGATATCGACTAAGACCTGCAGTAAGAACAACAATGAGATGGGTTTGACTGTACTTCCCCTTGTGAATCTTCAAAAAGCACTTCAGTAAGTGTTGTTCACATTCACTCCAAATATGCATCCAAATAAAATTAAAATCAATTATCTTCGTATGCAAACAGGGTATGTTATACTTTTTTAATGACAATCATTAATAGAACTGTTAACAAATATCAATATAGACTCATTTAATAAGATGCCCACAAAATGGGAATTAAGATCCGACCTGTACATATGACGGATACTTAATTGTTACCAAGTCCTACCCAATACGAAATGTTGTGTGAAAAATCTCAAGACACGATCTAAAACCAAAATTTGAAATCTTAACTGTAATTACCCGGGTTTTCAAAACCAATTTTAAATTTTTATTTTAGTTATTTTAATGGATTTCGAATATTTAAAGTGATTTATTTTAAATAATAACGACTATAAATTTATTTTAAATTGAAGTTAGAACGTATAAATTTATTTTAATTATAAAACGAGCCTGAAATGGCGCGGTAGTTTGAGAATTCGATTTCAAATTTCAAATGAATGTACAGGATTCAAAATAAATCGGATTTCAGTAAAACCAGAAATATTTGAATCTATTTAATTATATCTTTCTAGAAAATGTTAAAAGCAGAGATTTCATAATATAAATTAAAAGTTAGGTCCAGTTTAAAATTCAGAATAGTCGATATGGAATATATACATTTTTAATATAATATATAGCCCTTAAAAATAGCCATTTTGCAAATGACCCCTATTTTCGACGAAACCATTTTTATTGGGTCTGGAACGTCAAATTATTGTTAGATTCCAATTTTCATAATATTTTGAATTGATTTGTGATCGTGGTGGATTTAAATGTGTTTAGTAATTTCAGTTTGAATTTAATTGACTAGAAAATGGCCATTTTTCAAACATTCTCCAAATTTGACGAAATTAATTTTGTTAAGACCGTATCGTCAAAACATAGTTAGATTTATTTTTCTGGAATTTTTGGATTCTGTATGTGGCCCTGGAAAATTAAAATGTACGTTGAAATCAATTTTGAACATTATATTAATTTATATTTTAATTTTGATGAAAACTGATCGAAATAGTCGGATCTGTTGGATCTAGATTAACTCTAGAGGGGGTAAATAGGGTTTATCACAGTTTATCGCTGGGTTAAAAACCAGACGGGATATTAAATAATAAACAGATCACGGAATGCAATAGAAATAAAAAGCAGAAAGGAAATAACACACAGAGATACCCAGCTTCGGCAAAACCCTGCCTACTGCGGCATTCCTAACGTTTCTACTAGGTGATAGAACAAATCCCACTTACAAGACCATGTAAACTCGCACTTCCTGCTCCTGTACTAACCCTACGCTCAAAACCCTAGACTGGTCTATATCCCCTAGACCAGATTTCCCCAGATTACAAACCTGTAACCTATATACCCTATATTCTAAAGATTCTAGTAAACTGTCAGTTAACCCCTAACCGAATCCCTAGATTTTTATAAACTCTAGAACTGTTCGACGATTACAAAGGAATTAAAATAGTACAAAAATCTTAAAGACCAACCACACTCTAATTTTAAACCCTAGAATACAAAAGGTCGACTTAAGTAAAAACTAGAGATATATTCCCCTTTTAAAAAAAATAGTTTGTTGGTCCTTTGTTGACTTGGCCACTTCAAAACCCTAGTTTCAACATGCTTTATCTCATTGGCCCCTTTTGATTTGTGTCCACCCTTGGTTAATTTAGCCCGATCACTTTTGATTCTCCAAAAGAAACGGCGGCGGCGACTGGAAAAGGAAAACTAGGGTTTTCTGATCTTCCTCAAATCTCGATCGATGTTGATGAATTGATGTTGTGGATTCTTTGATTGCTCCAGTGCTTTGAGCTGCTTTCTCGATCGATTTGTATTCTGATCGAATCCTTGAAGAAAGTGAGTTTCCTTGATTTTTATTCTATGCTTGAAATTGATTGTGTTGGTTTCAATGATTGTCGATGTTGTAGATGGTGTAATTTATGTGGTAATACAAAGACCTAAAATGAATCTCTGATTTCTCGTAATGGCTTGATCTGATTGCGGTTTCCTCTTTTTGACTTTCTTCGATTTGAAAAGAAGTTGAATGTTCCCTTTTGAAATTCTCGGTTTTGAATTGAATTCCTCGGCAAAAGAAAATTGCATGAAAAATTTAATGCTTCCTGGGCTTTCCCTCTTTGTTTCTCTGAAAAAATTGATTTGTTTTGGCGTGATAAGCTTAATTGGTTTAGATGCAAAATTCTGGAAACAAAATAAATGTTTGCCAACGTCCTTTGCGTGATTATATTGTGTGATTGTTTGTACACATAAGTTCCCTGATATTGATTCCCATGACTGAAAAGCACTGCCATTTCAGAAATGATACTTGCCCCTTAAACTTGACAATTTTCAGGAAATATTGAATTATTTGTTACCAAGTTTACTTTGTCCAGAACTAGAAATAAATTGAAATTGTTTTCTTGCTCCTTGTATTATTTAAAAACTTGCCAATTATTGTGCAAATAATATCTGCCTTGTATCCTTTGCCTTTTTTTTAACAATTGTGCTTGCTGAAATAATTTGTCCAATACTGGAACTAAATTAAGTCTTGATTCTGGAATGACAAAAATTCATATAGAAATATTCTTGTTTCTCCTCAACTGTTGCCACGAACGTACCAGAGAATTTCTGGAAATCATTTAATCATGTGATTGCAAATTTGCCCAATGTTAAACAGTTGCCAAAAAACAACTTGCATTCCCTTGCACCAGTAGTTTACACATGTTATTCTTGTGTCGTTGTTTTGTCTGACACACCATTCACTTTCAGTTGACATCCATTGATATTTGTTGGCATGTGCAATTCAAACTTTGTATGCTCTTCACATTGACTTGTGTTCACTGTCATAACTTCATTACATACTCATGGCACTTTGTAACTATGGATATATATGAACCATGAATACTCTGTTTTCTCTTATTCACCATGCTGATATGTTCCTGAGTTGTGTTGACCATTATTGTTTTGAGTTGCACCACTTTGGCATTGTGTTGAGCTTCTTGTTTTCACAAATACACCTTGATGCACTTGAATATATATGTTGTCTTGAGTTTGAGGACTTTATCACACTTGTTGAGCTGCTTTGTGCATCCTCAAACTGGTTTGACCATGTTGTCTAAACTATTTTGGTAATATAAGCTAGTCTGGTATGAAGTTGCCTATGAATTTTAGCACTCACTTGCATGTATATGCATTGTAGTTGCTTCATTGATCATGCCATCACTTCTTCTTTGTTTATTTCCGGTTTTGACCTGGATGTTGCCATGAATTTTGTGCTTAAAACATTGGCACTGCTTGTCTCGCCCATACAAATGTATAGACCATTTTAATTCATGCAACACTAGTTTGCACATGACTTATGCACACTGCCATGCATCATGTTGACTTCACCTCTTGACCATCTACCATGCTGCCATGTTGTTGTTCACTGTTTGCTAGTTCCATGTACTTGAGTTGACCTGCCTTGTATACTTGCATATGTTTCACTGCTTTGTTGCACCATCTTGTACAAACTGATTTGAACCTGTCCACTTTGCCTACTTGCATTTCCTTTATCCCTGTGTAGCTGCATCATCACCTAGTTATTTGTCCACTGATAGTATTGCTGAGCTGATCATTCACCACTGTGTAGATCACTATGGCTGCCCCACATTCCCTTTTTCCATTGCTGACTTGAAACATGCTCGATCGCCTATGGCTGCACCACTTTGTACTTAAACACTCTTCTGATTTGTTCACATTGATTCAGTGGCCATTTTCAGGAACCGGTCTTGTTCATGGCTCAACCATGCAACTTGGCTTGTTCTCGTATGCATGAATACTTGT
Source organism: Allium sativum (assembly GCA_030737875.1). NCBI lineage: Eukaryota > Viridiplantae > Streptophyta > Magnoliopsida > Asparagales > Amaryllidaceae > Allium > Allium sativum. The sequence goes on along the minus strand of CM060923.1, from coordinate 531,004,615 downwards.
TTACTTTACCATTGCTACTGGCTATGTTGTTGTGTCCACTGCTCCATTTCACTGTCATGTTGCTGAGCTGTATGTATGTATATATATATATATATATATATATATATATATGTATATATACTCGTATGTGTGTATATATATATATATGTATGTGTGTGTGTGTGTGTGTGTATATATGTGTGTGTGTGTGTGTGTGTTTGTGTGTGTCTATTCGAATATGTATCAGCAGACCGCTACATTGTGTTGGGGTTGTTCAGAATCAATTGGTTCTGATCAGGAAACTGGTGTAGTGTCTTGAGGCTGATTAGTGAGCACTAGAAATATATACATATTAGATCAAGTCATGAAAAATGATGAGAAACACATCAAAACTATGAGGCAAATAAATTTTAAAATAAAAATTTTATCCGCTAGAATTTTAAAATATTATTTCTATTCCAGATACCATGTGTGTGTTTCATGTGATAGGTATGAAGACTGGACTGACTGAAAGCTGTGAAGAAAGAAGACTGAAGATGACACAGACATGTATATGAAAATGTTTGTATATGAGTGAGTGTGTATGTACAAATGAAACTGTAAACAGAGTGTATGTAACAATGTTGAGTGAACAGTAGTGAGGAGTATTGTATAAGATTGAATATCAGTGAATAATGTACAAACAGTGGAGTTCATAAATCTGTACTATTTGAATGTTGAAATAAAATATTTTATTAGATACAACATTGTGTGAATATTTGTATTTTTGTACAGTCGTATTTTGTTTAAATATAAATATTATATTCATGTCTGTGATGTAGAATAACAGTACAGTAACAAACATATTTGAAATAACTTTTATTTGGTTGTTATCATCAAACTAAAATCATATAATTGTGTATACAACACCGTTATATACAATAATCTCCCCTTTTTGATGATGACAAACAAATAAAAGATTTTGATCACAATAAATGTGTTTGACAGTGAATATTAAACTCCCCCAATTTGATAGCTCCCCCAACAACAGAAACCCCCCCATAACTGTGCATGAGTGAAATGAATGAATAATAATGAATTTTCAAAATTAAAAATATTTATAAAATATTCACTCATAAATCAAAATCTCAACCCATTCTGCCCTTTTATTATCATAAAAAGGATACAGAATTTAAAATACAGATGAAAAATGATCAAAAATATAATTTCAGCTTAAGAGGAAGAACGGTCATCATAAATTTCAATCAGTTAATAAAAATCATAATAAACTGAGAATAGGTGGCATATTTCACATTATAGAGAATGTCGGATCTACAATGAATTTTATAAAAATGGGGAGAGATTTAAAAATATGGATTTCAATTATTTTCAAAAGAATTTTTATAAAAATGAAATTCGAAAACAGTGATGGATTTGGGCAATAATTATAAATTCAATTTAAGTGACAAAATCGAATAATCTCAAATCCCAATACCCATTAATCAACAAATCATAATACGTCATAAGATTTCAACACATTTCACTAATTAGAAAATGGATTGATAGGCTGGTTTTTATACACAAAGGAGAATTTCAAATTTATTTCAATTTATTCTCTTTTCTTTTTCTTTTATTTCAGAGCACACTGACCATGCATAACCAGATCTTGGATTTTTAAATGAGATCAGTTGCAGCTTAAAAATAAGTAATCTTATAACCATGCATAACAAGAGCTTGGATTTATAAATGAGGTTACAGAAACACTTATGAATATTATATATATATTTATCTTTTTCTGTTTGAAAATGAAAAACTTCTCAGTATATAAAACTAAAAATGGATGATAGAAATGCGGTAGGTAGAGAAATGGTCATTGAAATAAATTTCTAAATTAATTATATTATGAAATATGCTCGACTGTACCAGGATTATGGAAAATTTTCAATTATCACTAATTGTGAATAATAATGTAGTCCAATTTCTATCACAAATATTTCCACTATTTATTCAAGAAGATTTTTGAAAATATTAAACCCTCCACATTAATATAAAAGACGTGATGAGTAACAGAATAATGGTAGATAAAGAAGGTGGTCGTGAAATAATCGCCAATTCAAATATGTTATAATAAATGTTCAACCATCATGAAAATCTAAATAAAATCTCCTCTTGTTATGAAATATACTGCAGTCACAATTCATCACAATTTCAAATTCTAATAATAATTTTGATGAATTATAAATACAGTTCAATTTGGATATTGATTTCAATTTTTGAATGAATAAAAAATAAATAATTTTAAAATTGGAAATCAATTACAAAAGGAATTTAGAGAGATATATGTAAGACAAAAAAAATATACAAAAAATATTTAGCACTTCTAAACTGATACCACTTGATGTCTCTATTCATGAGGATTTTAAATATGATACTAGAGACGAACAAAGATATGTCAGACAACAGAATCTTAATCACAAAGCCTAAGCAAACACGGTTAACAAATCAAGCCAATTAATTTCATTTATCAGAGTATGGTATATATTTGGTACCAAAACAAATAGTCACCAAAAAATATATTTTCAAGAACAATATCTGAGCAGCACAAAAATCAAATTCAAATCAGATTTGTCAAGATGATGGTCACGTAAGACGATTCATGATCTAATGAATAAAAATACCGTTTATTTGAAATCATTTGAGAAATATGAAACTTTCAAGATTCAGGGAATCAGTCACACCAGAGTGTAAATTTCAGATTCAGGATATATGTGTGATTCAATAAATCAATAACTTCAAATAATTTTAAACAAACATATATTCAAATCAAATAATCATGAAAATCAGAGAGATTTAAGATTGGATTTTCAAAGAATTTAAAAAAATTCTGACAAGCACCTGAGTAATTTCAGATCATTTACATCAAACTTGAGAATTATTCACGATCCAGAAAATTAAAATAATTTATTTGAAATCACTTGAATCTATGTCAAGTTTTGAGATATAATGAATCAGTCACACAAGATTGATAATTTTAAATGTAAGAGGTATGTGATATTCAAAATATCAAGAATTTCAGATGGTTTCAAAACAAACAAATTTCAACCATAATGATCATGAATAAAGATGAATTTCCAGATGTATCACTGATTCAAGACATTAAAAATTTCCATGCCAATCTGAAAATTAATTAAATTATATAATGAGTATATTATTTGAAGCTTTTCTAAAAACAACTAGTGAAAACTCAAAACAGCAGTGGCGTGTGAAATTTCATTAAACTTTCAGATCTTCAAAATTTTAGAATTTAAATTAACAGTGTTTAAGATATGACAAGAATACATCAACACTGTTATGAATTCAGAATTCAGAAAATAAATTTCAAAACAATTGCAGAAATTTACAAGTTTAAATTCAAGATCAAGAAATGGTTAAAACATTAGAGTTTTATACCAATGAAGTGAATTTCCAGAAAATATGGATTCTACACTTGGAAGTTTAAGCAAGACCAAGAAGATACAAAGACACGACAGTGACAAATCAAAAAACAAAAAATCGACGAGGTAGAAGAAGGAATAAACAAAGAAAATAAAAACAGAGAGAATATACAAAGATGAATTTAGAGATCAAACCAGATTTGCAGTAGATGATGTGATCTCCAACCCAGCAGACTTGGCTAAGGAACTCTAAATAAATCAAAGATGTGGAATAGCATGAATTCAAAATTTCTTTTCCAAAGCAGTTCCTCCTCCATCACTAGTACCTAGCAGTGAGAGGGTTATGTAGTCTAACAAAATTTGTAAAACCACTCTGAAATGTGTTTACAACTTTTTGTACCCAAACCTGTCTGTATAACAAACCATCTGAATTTACCTTTGCACCCTTCGGGACCCAAATCTGTTTGAATTTAACGAAGTTTGTTTTATTTCTTTTTGGGATCCAAGATTGTTTAGACGGATTATTATAAAACAAATGCTCATCTCGATTACGATTTAAAAATCCTTTGAAAGTATCAAAATTAAAAAATTTAAATCAATTCTTTTCAAAACAATTTGAAGGATTTTTAAAATCATCTGAGTTCCGATTTTCAGAAACATTAATTTTCTAAAAGCTGAGTCCACTTTTATTTCCAACAGAAACTTGGTTTTGTAATAGCATATTCAACGATTTTTCTCCATTAGAAAATTTATCAAAAGTTGATTCTAATCATTGAATTTTGGATTCTAGATCGCTATTTTCTTTTATTAAATTTGACCAATTATTTATAGCGATCTTCTGTCCAGCATTGGACAGTTTCAAAACCAAATTCTCATTTTCAAGTATTTTAATTTTGGCTTGGGATTCAGAAATTTCAAGTTCAAAATGATTTTGCTTTTCAGATTCAAGTTTGTCAAAGGTTTTGAAATTTTCAATCTCAATTTCAAGGCCTTTCAAAATCACATCCATTTTCAATAAATTTTGTTTTTTAGCAAATTCATATTCGGAATTTTTGGTAGTCTTAAAATTTTCAAATTTCTTTTGTAAAAAGTTGTTTGTACTTTCAAGCTCAATCTAGTTCTCTTTTAAAATCATAATTTCATCTTCAAGCTTTTGAATATTTTTATTTTGATGAACAAGATTGTTTTCCAAAACCAAACAACTTTTACAACTAGAGTTTGAAGATTTCTTGACCTTCTCAAGTTTTGATTCCAAAATATTATTTTTGCTGATCAACTCAAGCTTTTCAGATATCAGAATTTTATTTTTAGATTTTAGATTCTTAACAAATTTAGTTAAACTATTTAAACGATGAATTAAATATTTATAAGAAAGATCCCCTGTTGAGTCTTCATCTGAATTTCCATCTGTACAACCTGTTAAGCACAAATCTGAAACTGAGTTGACTTTCAGGGGTTTTGAGCAGTTGTCAGTTTTTCCATACAGTGCGTTGAGAGTCTGCCAGATTTCCTGTGCAATTAAACAATGGGAAATAAGGCTATATTGTACATCATCAATACAAGAATATAAAATATGAGTTGCGCGTAAATTAAATTCAATATCAACCCTATTTACAATATCATACCCATTTATAATACGATTCCAACATTTAATTTCAACAGTTTTTAAATAGGATTTCATTTCTGATTTCCAAATTAAAAAATCTGTACCACTAAAAATAGATGGAATATGACTGGACTGACTCTTTATAGACTGACAGCTAGGGATCACCATTACTCTAGAGCTAAACAAAAATACTTGCTCTGATACCACTTGTTGGATCTAGATTAACCCTAGAGGGGGGTAAACATTGTTTATCACAGTTTATCGTTGAGTTAAAAAATAGATGGTATATTAAATAATAAACAGATCACAAAATGTAGCAGGAATAAAAAGCAGAAAGGAAATAACACAGAGATACCCAGATTCGGCAAAACTCTGCCTACTGCTGCATTCCTAAGGTTTCTACTAGATGATAGAACACATCCCGCTTACAAGACCATGTAAACTCGCACTCCCTGCTCCTGTACTAACCCTACGCTCAAAACCCTAGACTGGTCTATATCCCCTAGATCAGATTTCCCCAGATTACAAACCTGTAACCTGTATACCCTTGATTTTACAAATTCTAGTAAACGTCATTTAACCCCCTAACTGAATCCCTAAATTTTACAGACTCTAGAACTGTTCGGTGTTTACAAAGGAATTAAAACAGTACAAAAATCTTAAAGACCAACCACATATAATTTTAAACACTAGAATACAAAAAGTTAACTTATGTAAAAACTAGAGATATATTCCCCTTTTAAAAAAAATAGTGTGTTGGTCCTTTGTTGACTTGGCTACTTCAAAACCCTAGTTTCAACATGCTTTATCTCGTCATACCCTTTTGATTTGTGTCCACCCTTGGTTAATTTAGCCCGATCACTTTTGATTCTCCAATAAAAATGGCGGCGGCGACTGGAAAAGGAAAACTAGGGTTTTCTGATCTTCCTCAAATCTCGATCGATGCTGATGAATTGATGTTATGGTTCCTATGATTGCTCCAGTGCTTTGAGTTGATTTCTCAATCAATTTTTATTTTGATCGAATCCTTGAAGAAAGTGAGTTACTCTGATTTTTATTCTATGCTTGAAATTGATTGTGTTGAATTCAATGATTGTCGATGATGTAGATGGTGTAATTTATAGGGTAATAAAAAGCCCTAAAATGAATCTCTGATTTCTCGTAATGGTTTGATCTGATTGTGGTTTCCTCCTTTTGACTTTCTTCGATTTGAAAAGAAATTGAATATTCCCTTTTGAAATTCTCAGTTTTGAATTAAATTCCTTGGCAAAAGAAATTTGCAAAAAAATTTAATGCTCCCTCAGCTTTTCCTCTTTGTTTCTCTAAATAAATTGATTTGTTTTGGTATGATAAACTTACCTGATTCAGATGCAAAATTCTGGAAACAAAATAATTGTTTGCCAATGTCCTCTGCATGATTATATTGTGTGATTGTTTGTACGCATAAGTTCCCTGATATTGATTCCCATGATTGAATAGCTTGCCATTTCAGAAATGATACTTGCCCCTTAAACTTGACAATTTTCAGGAAATATTGAATTGTTTGTTACCGAGGTTACTTTGTCTAGAACTGAAAATAAATTGAAATTGTTTTCTTGCTCCTTGTATTATTTAAAAACTTGCCAATTATTGTGGAAATAATATATGCGTTGAATCCTTTGCCTTTTTTAATAATTGTGCTTACTGAAATAATTTGTCCAATACTGGAACTAAATTAAGTCTTGATTCTGGAATGATAAAAATGCACATAGAAATATTCCTGTTTCTCCTTAACTGTTGCCATGAACGTACCAGAGAATTTCTATAAATCATTTAATCATGTGATTGCGAATTTGCCCAATATTGAACAGTTGCCAAAAAAACAACTTGCATTCCCCTGCACTAGTAGTTTACACATGTTATTCTTATGCCATTGTTTTGTCTAACACACCATTCACTTTCAGTTGACATCCACAGATATTTGTTGGCATATGAAAGTCAAACTTTGTATGCTCTTCACATTGAATTGTTTTCGTTGTCATAAACTTGATTATATACACATGGCACTTTGTAACCATGGATACACATGACCATGAATACTCTGTTTTCTCTTATTCACCAAGCTGATATGTCCCTGAGTTGTGTTGACAGCCACCGATTCGAATCCTGCTCCTCTGCAATTTCTGTCATTATTGTTTTGAGTTGCACCACTTTGGCATTGTGTTGAGCTTCTTGTTTTCATAAATACAGCTTGCTGCACTTGAATATATATGTTGTCTAGAGTTTGAGGACGTTATCACCACTTGTTGAACTGCTTTTTGTATCCTTAAACTGGTTTGACCATGTTGTCTGAACTGTCTTGGTATTATATGCTGGTCTGATATGAAGTTGCCTATGAATTTTCGCACTCACTTATATGTATATGCATTGTAGTTGCTTCGTTGATCATGCCATTAGTTCTTCTTTGTTTATTTCCAGTTTTGACCTGTGATGTTACCATGAATTTTGTGCTTAAAACATTGGCACTTCTTGTCTCGCCCATACAAACGTATAGACCATTTGAATTCATGCAACACTTGTTTGCACGTGACTTATGCACACTGCCATGCATCATGTTGATTTCACCACTTGACCATCTACCATGATGCCATGTTCATTGCATTTGTTGTTCACTGTTTGCTAGTTCCCTGTACTTGAGTTGACCTGCCTTGTATACTTGCATATGTTTAACTACTGTGTTGCACCATCTTGTACAAACTGATTTGAACTTGTCCACTTTTCCTACTTGCATTTCCTTTATCCCTATGTAGATGCATCATCACCTAGTTATTTGTCCATTGATAGTATTGCTGAGCTGATCATTCACCACCGTATAGATCACTGTGGTTGCACCACATTCCCTTTTTCCATTGCCGACTTGAAACATGCTCGATCACCTTGCTTTTATAGTTGCACCACTGTGTACTTAAACACTCTACTGATTTGTTCACATTGATTTTGCAGTGGCCATTTTCAGGAACCAGTCTTGTTCGTGGCTCGACCATGCAACTTGGCTTGTTCTCGTACACATAAATACTTGTTTACTTTACCATTGCTACTTGACTATGTTGTTGTGTCCACTGCTCCATTTCACAGCCATGTTGCTGAGCTGTATGTATACGTATATGTATATATACACGTATGTGTGTATATATATATATGTATGTGTATATATATATATGTGTCTATTCGAATATGTATCAGCAGACCGCTACACTGTGTTGGGGCTGTTCAGAATCAACTGGTTCTGATCAGCGAACTGGTGTAATGTGTTGAGGCTGATTAGTGAGCACTAGAAATATATACATATTAGATCAAGTCATGAGAAATGATGAGAAACACACCAAAATTCTAAGGCGAATATATTTTAAAATAAAATTTTTATCTACTATAATATTAAAATATTATTTCTATTCCAGATTCCGTGTGTGTGTTTCATGTGACAGGTATGAAGACTGGACTGACTGAAAGCTGTGAAGATAGAAGACTGAAGATGACAGAGACATGTACATGAGAATATTTATATATAGTGAGTGTATATGTACAAATTAAACTGTAAACAGAGTGTATGTAACAATGTTGAGTGAACTGTAGTGAGGAGTACTGTATAAGATTGAATATCAGTGAACAATGTCCAAATAGTAGAGTTTATAAATCTGTACTCTTTGAATGTTGAAATGAAATATTCTATTCAGATATAATATTGTGTGAATATTTGAATTTTTGTACAGTCGTATTTTATTTAAATATAAATATTATATTCCTGTCTGTGATGTAGAATAACAGTACGGTAACAAACACATTTGAAATAACTTTTATTTGGTTGCTATCATCAAACAAAAATCATATAATTGTGTATACAACACCATTATATACAACAGGATCGGCTTACCAGACATATCCCATTGTGTTGGGAATGAGGGTATTTAGCTAGAGGAAACAGTCGTTGGGTTCGATTTGGGGTTCGAACGAAAAATTAACTTTTTGAAATTAGATTTAATTAAATATATATAGTAATATATAGGGTCAACCCCTTTTGTCTCTTACCCGCTGTTCGTTTTGAAGGAAAGAAAAAAACCCAAACCCGCCCGTCGCCCACGTCGCACCACCCCCGCACCTTGGCCCGCCGCCGATCCGCCTCCCCAGGCTGAGCCGCCACCTCCCTCCTCTCCCTTCCTTCTCTACCTGAGATACCCCTAAAACCCATCGCCAGGCCCCCTTTAGCCCTGCATCCAATCATCAGCACCACCCCCGATCCCGCAGACGTCAATTGCCGCCGACCCCACCACCTTAGTCACCAGTGGTCCCCTCCCTCCACTAAAAATGCAATTTTTATAATTTCCATTGTCGCACTTTACCCCTTAAACTTCCACAGCCAATATCTCCCCAACCGCGCACTTCTGGCCAAAATTCCACAGTGCCAAAATCGAAGAGCACAATTTTCTCTTTTATTTGACTCTATGGAAGCTGTATTTTGGATTGCGGAGTCGCCCGGAAAACGCACCCAAAGTCAGCAGTCCAAATAATGTCTTTTCGCAAATTTTGGCTAATTGGAGCATTTTCGGGGAAAGTCCATCAGGCGAAAGTTGTCTGAAATGGCGCGTTTAAGCTAGAGAAAACGACAGCGTGAAGACTGGATCTCGTTTGCAAAGTCAGGGATCAGAACAACAATTCAGAACGTCAGAGAAGCACGACAGAGTGGATCCCAATGTGAGAACTCCTTCTCACTCTAATTATTTTACAGTTAAATATATATTAGGACACAAATGGGGCTTAGAAGCCCTCGACGCTATTTATTGTACAAACCATGGTTGTTGCTTTGGATTGTATTATTGAAAATTGATTGTATTGTGGTTAATGAATTGTATTGTGGTTTGTGAATTGGATTGATTATTGTGCATGGCGCAAGCCAGTATCAGGAGAGTGATAGTGCTAGACATTACTCCGATTTTAATATTACGCCGTTATAGCCGTAGCTTTCTAAAATAAATATTTATTTATTAAAAATATAATTTTAATGTGTATATGAACTGTATAAAATATTCATGTGTTGAATAAAATGTTTAAACAATAAAATACCATTTTTATTGAATGTACGGAGTATTAAAAATATTCAGTTGTTGAAATAAATATTTTATCGTTAAAAATATAATTTTTAATGTATATATGAGCGACATAAAATTCTCTTGAAATGAAAATAAATATTCATTTACAAATCGGAAGATTTGTTTTTGTACATCCATTTAATTGACATTGATTGGGACGATAAATTTTACACATCGCCCTACTGCACAAATAATATTCAGTGTTTTTTGGTTGAAGCCCCACACGGGTATTGGGATGATATTTGGCGTACACTAATCCCAATTGTTTAGTTGTATGTCAATCGATTGGTTGACAGACTGTTGTAAGCGTTAATTATTTATATTTAATGCTTATGCAGCTGTGTAATGCACTCTGGATGATGGATGATTGTTTATCATTTTTGTTGTATACATATGTTGTATGAAATCCATATAAATAACATTATATGATAATTGATTGTGTCTGATTCCAATTCAGGAAAAATGAATATTTTAAAATAACGAATATTTTAAAATAATATTCAATAAAGGATTAAAATGTGAATTTGAGGTCCGATTTTGGATGGACACAAAAATACTGAAGTATGTGAAGTCGTGTTAATTAGATATGTGCCATTTAGACGCAAATGATGTTTATATCAATTTTATTCATTTTTATAATGAATATCGGAAAGGAAATGATTTCAAAAATCTGATATTTTGAAAATATTATCATTCAAATATTATAATGATAAGAAGTATTCAAATTTGATTTAAAATTGAAGTGAAAGTGGGAATCGTTTTAAAATTAATTTATAAACGATTTCTAAAATACGATTTAAATGGAAATAGACGAAATATATTACATATACATACATACATACATACATATATATATATATATATTAATGGCTTGAATAGAACGCGTCGTGCCGTGACCGTTCGCGTATTTCAACCGTTAATTTCAAATGAACGTAATGGGAGATCCGACCATTAGATTCTCCAAAAACCAAAACTCTTGGGTTTGTATCGAAAAGAGCTTTCCAAAGAATATAAGAGATTTGAAATCTAATGGTTAGATTTGGAATTATGTCCAAATAAAATTTGGAATAGGTCGTTGTAAATGCAGTTCGATGACGTTTATGGAAATGGAATGAAAGGGCCTTAAAAAATTATTAAAATATTAATAATTTGTGTAAAATCATAATAAATGATTTAAAAAGAACTGGGAAGAAAATTTTCATATTTGAAAAGATAAAAATATATTTTTATCGATATGAACTAGTTATTAACTAGAAAAATAATCCAATGGTTTTAAATAAATTGGATAGGGAAATGGTTTTAATTTAACCTGGATTTTCCAACATATGAATTGGAATGGATTTGAATAGAAATCATCTTCGAAATATTTCGATATTGGATTCCGTGACTATACAGATATTGTGGAGGAATTTGGAAGATAGATATGTATCGTTATTCCCCATATGATATGTGTTGGTTTTAGAATTTGATATTGAAAGCGGATATAATTTCTTTTTAGAGCCTTATATTTAATATCAAAGTGGATTTTGGGTTTATCGTGAATGGTGTCTTAAATAACACTGTCTTAAACCCCGTGTGAAAAGAATAAATCTTTTAATCAAGATTATTAGAGTTTCCAGTTATATTTAGTAATTGGAATAAAATGGAATGTGAATTAGGTTTATTGTGAACTATATTTTTAACGACATTCGTTCTTTAACCTGATTAACAGTGAAATATGATTTGGAAATTATAAATCTTTTATTAAGATTTGATGAAAATTTTCCAAAGTAAAGTTTTCCAATTTAATATATTAAATTGGAATTGAATGGAATTCGATTTGGTGATAATCGAAGTGAACTTCTATGGAGGAAGACTATTAATATATATGGAATTTAAAAGGCTTTGTCGTTATTTCATTTATTATTATTCAGATACGGAAATTGATATCGATTATATATTGATCTGTTTCTGTGAAGATTCCATGGTTAATGGAATGTTATTTTGGGTTTATCGTAAACCGTGTTTTAAATGACACTGGTTCTTTAACCCAGTTAAAGACATGTTTACATGTATAACATTGTATTTCGAAACGTGTTGTTGATCTCTACTAAATATATATCTGTTTGGTGATGGAGAATTTATTCTCTTGCTTAACACCCTTCTCTGAGACGTACGAGCTTAGAGGTTATATATCGGCAGAAATCAATGGTACGGTATAGAATGTCGATGCGGCATGTTCGATTTTCCAAAATTAAATAATCATTAATAATGATTTTTGGAAAGATTAAAACTAAATGGAGTTTTAATGAATCTTTTATTAGATTGAAATGTGAACATGATAATTTAAATTATCAAATTTGGGAAATGATCGAGAGTGGAGTACCACCAGTTTTACTCTAGGCGATAGTTAAATCTTTAATTAGATTTGAACGTGAAATGGTAATTAATTTTACCAATAACACTGTGGTGTTAGATATGGAGTATTACCAATTTTGCTCCAAGGAATGAATAGGTTGGGACTGGGAAATAAAACAAATGATTATTTCTGTAAGGTTCGCTAATCCTGACTAGTTTGAAAAACCTTAATTTGGTTTAAATTGTGAAAGGAATATTTGAATAAAAGAATATTCTAGATTGGAATGAGGCCTATATTGTGTTTTTATAGCGGTTGATTATAAGATACGTGAATTATTCGAAAATGCCGGGTTTATACCCATTCTGAATAATTGATTCGACGATAAGTCGACGATAAAGACGGTGGTTGAAGACTGGAGTTCTTTATATCGTTTGGATGATTACTGATGTCTTGATTGGGTCGTACACCCAAGATAAGGTTATAAGTGATGATCGTCCAGACGTACTTGGAAATCGACCAAATATGTGTGGACCTCTCTCCTGTATTGGACATATGGGACGAGGAATAAGGTGCCTCCGGTTTTGCTCAGACCCAGAACGAACTAGTATATGGATGTGTGTCTGACATTGGATTTTATTCTGTGTTGATTTATCTTTATTAAATATATATTTGTTTGGTGGCGGAGAATTTATTCTCTTACTTAACACCCTTCTCTGAGACGTATGAGCTTAGAGGTTATATATTGATAGACATCAGTTGCATGGCATGAATTGTCAGTGTGGCATGCTGAGATGCAAATGATCAAGGCTTTTGTTGAAAAGCAGAGTCTTGTGGTTGATGACCAAATCACGGCTTTAAATAACATAACTTTGTGTATAGCGTTAATTCGCGAGCCTCACACCTCGGTATGAGTCAAAAACGGGATCGTGACTATAGGGAGTGCACGACGTTTCTTTCGAACTATGTGTGGTCTCATGGTATGGAGCCCAGACATTTATATTTTTACCTATGTGGATGATGGATAGCGTGGCGCCTCGGATATATCAGTCACTACTGGGCCGATGGATAGGTCCGATAGGACCGGGAAACGTGTGTTCAGGAATAACCAATCCACTAACGTAAGTGCGGCCCGGCCCTGAAGCATCACGGGGTTCACGAGAGTGTGTTCCCTGAGGCATTTGCTAGAGTGTCTCGAAGCCGGCGAGGAGATGATCCCTTGCCTCGAGTCATGATGGAATCCAATTTCCAATATGACATTTCGGTTTTGATTGTAGAATTAGTATGGCGACATGATACATGGTTCCCATGCTGTCTATGATTGATACATTTATATTTGAAGCAATTTTCGACACTATACACTTATAATAGTATCAAATGATTTGTTTTAAAACACACCAAGCATGTTTGGCTGTTATAAGGGAAAACTCTATCCTCCGGCTTGTGTTGCATTGTGTGATGGGACCTAAGTCTTATAATAGCTTTATTTTTTCAAAAAGCATTGTGATGTTTGTTTTATGCACTAGTATTCTCGGGGGTAAACCCGTTCCGTGTTATACGGCGTGGTCCCTTTATTTACCTAACTTTAAAAATCAAGTTAATAACTGTTTTATTTCTCATACCAATCCCATGACTGACCTGGAGTTTATTGTTTTAACCTAAACTTTGGGTGCCCCTATTTTCTACACGGGCAGCTAATAGTTTTGGGTTTCGCAGATATTTCTTTTCCCTGGATATTGGATTTACAGCTGGAGCTATATTCGAAAAGCTTTGTATTCGTGTATCTCTTTCAGTTGTGTTATGTATTATTTTTTCGTTGCTATGTAATGTATTTAATCTCTGGTATTTTTCTGATGTATATCATTTATTCATACTCTTTTATATTCTTGTACTCTGCTGTAATTGTTGTAATAACAATGAAATGTTCTTCTGTTTGTGTTCTCAACTCAATCCGGGCTTTCCCGTAAGGGAAAGTTTGGGTTGTTATATTAACCAAGAAACAAAGTATTTTTAAGGAACGCTTAAAGAGAACCAAACCTTATTAAAAATTAATATCCTGTCATTCTATCAATTAAGACATTAAAGGGCAAACTGATGTGCTTAAACTTACACGATAAAACTTGAATAAATTATAGGGTCATATAAAGTTTGGACGTATGCAGTCCACGTCTCAAGAGCTACATGCTAGTGTTACATATGCGTAAATAACCGATTCACTAGTATAATCATATACTTCTTTGATGTTCGACTTGGAGCATTGATAAGCCAGTTATTATTGTTTGCTCTGTTGTCAATCTTAGGTGGGGTAATTTGGGTTTTTAAAAAGACAGTGTTTAAGCAATATTATTATTTTGTTCGATTTATTTGGTACTCAGTATGAGAGAATGATTAATAATGACTAATGGTGATACGTGACACTTATACATGGTTATAGCTTGATTCTTAAAGCATCGGGGTTACCCTTCAAAACGTTTTCCCCATAATTTTATTTAATGAATAAAATGTGTTCCAATCACTTTGTTCTCATAACAAAAAAAAAAAATTAGTGTTGGTAGTAAGTTAAATGTGAGACCATATGATCATAAATGGTAAGATTTTATTCTTTTGAGGTACAATTTTTCCAAAAAAATGCTGATACAATGATCACACTTACAACTAATAATAATAGCCGGGCCTAAAGGGAAACGGATCCAGAACCAAAAGCTTTCTAAAAGCAAAAAAAAAAAAAAAAAAAAAAAAAAAAAGAACGAGAGAACAAGAAAGGCTCCCTGAAAACTAAAAAAGCATTCTTTTTGTTCCATATACATACATTTTGTTGGTCTTGTGTCTTCAGATCATTTGACTTGGGTTCTGCTTCTCCCAGTAATACAGTAGGAACAAACGCCTAGGACAGAGTACATAAACATTTTATTAGGAAAACTTGCCATCTAAAATGAAGAAGATAGAATTCAGAGGATAAACATGAGATCAGGTAAGAAGTCATAGATGGTTCTTGTATCTTCATCATCCCATATAGGTTCAGGCACAAAATATTCTTTTCTGCAAGTGTGTGAAACATAAATTCCTGTAGTGACCCAGGTCGCATGACCATCATCAAGCATCACAGGAGGTTGTAGATGAAGGGCATCTGCCAACCCGTCACATGTATATTAGACAACATTGAAATAAATAAAATATGATGCATCCTATTTACCGAATTGAAAGCAACTGCTAGATTCAAGTACTAAACGAAATGGAGGCAATTAAATAACATAACACTATCTGTCTTGGTTAAGAAAAAAGATTTATTTTCCACTATGAGCTGGAAAAATATCATTTGAGTGCAGCTCTAGCAATATAAAATCTACGAAATGTGAACCAAATATAAAATTAGACAAACTCATACAACACTACCAAAATGTTCTAATCCGAATTTTGTGATTGCAACATAACTCGACAAAACAATTCAATTATTCACAGCGTATTACTCAAGCAGTAACGTAAAAGTTTGCTAATTTAAACAACATTTTTTGAATTCGACATGCACCAACACAGTCAAAATCATTCACATGAAGCCAAAATGCAAAAATTTAAAGAAGATGAATAATAACAACCAAAATGAATCAATGAAGCCAAACATAGAAATTAAAGTAGGTTAAACCTTGCAAATTGTTCGCCTGAATCAAAAATCCAAGAGCTGAAATTGTGACTCCTTGAACCCAACATCGAGTAGCCTATTGCCGGTCCACACGAATCTGAAAAAAGTTGGGGAGCCGGTTCTTTAAAGCCATAGTCGATTGCAATTGCCCAGATTCGACGCTAAGGACTCTGAAGCCGAAGTCCCCATATTTGCACAACACAAGTGGTGGAGTCTGAAGCGCGAAGTCGATCAGAAATGGATAAGAGAAGATTGGGAGAGGGATGAAGAAATAGGGTTAGAAATCGATCGTCATCCGCTTTTTTCTTTTCCTAAATAAGCGGCCAAGCAACTAAAAAGCGTTTAGAAAGGAAATGAGAGAGGGATTAGGGTTTGAGGGCTGAAAGCAATAGTTTGTTAACCTTTTTGCACTTAGGCATCATCTTAGTTTCAGTTTGACCAGGCATACCAACACATTTAAGTGTTGGCAATAAAAAAATTATAATATGTATTTTTGGTGACACATATTTAATATAGCAACACATATTAATGCCACTGGTCTACAACATAAATAAGTGTTGGCAATTGAAAAAAATAAATGTTACTAAATGACCATTATGGTGTGGTGATTTAATCTGAAAACTTACGTTTTATTTATATGTATAAGCGATTTAGCCTAATACTGAGCAAGCAATAATAGTTACCCCGGCAAAATTATTCATATAAGCTTCATGATTACCTATACGACTCACATTCAAATATTAGTTACATACGAATAAAAGATAGATTGTATCTATTTATTTCATACATGTATATTTCCAAAATCGATAAGTGCATGTGCAGCAAAAACAATTCAAGTTTGGTAGCAAGACCAGTGGCGGAGCCACGTTGGACCCGAGGAGGGCACGTGCCCCCCTCCCTCCCCAAGGATTTCTTATGCCACAAATATAGAACATTTTGTTTAGAGCAGGATAATATGTTTGCAGAAGAATTAATGTAAAAGCAGGTTTCGAAATAATGTCTTGGTGGATTATCATATTCAATAGAAATGAATGCCCTTTTATGACAGGCTACTACATTTTGAAAATATAAAAAGACCCTAGGCATGTACGACAACTATGACTTATTCAAAAAATAAGATGCACACAAAGTTATCTTTTGAAGCATTTAATTAAAGACATTCTCATACACACACGCAACTAGGTAGAACACATATAGAAGATTCTCATACATACTGAAGTCAGAGAGATGTATATTTGACCAGGGAATACTTGATGTTTTTTAGTTCTACTTAATCTGTCAAGCCACTTTGCATCAGAATCTTCTGAGCAACGTTAGTAATATAAATTTTTGCATGCAATAGAAGAAATTAATATTGCTGCCTTTGAATATATATTTTTTCCAAATTGTGCCCACGCCAGGAAAAATTCCTGGCTCCGGTTCTGAGCAAGACAACACACAAAGTGCCAAAAATTCAAGGTCCAACAAGAAAAGGAAAATGAACAACACTAGATGAACGTAAAATACACAGCTCATCAAATAATTTCAGTTCATGAACAAGGTGAAACAAAATCCAAAGTTTACAACATCTCAAAGAAAAACCTAGCATCTTAGGCGAACAAGGCAATGCACAGGCCCGGTTTTAGGGCTAGGCAAGCTAGGCTTTTGAATGGGGCAACCCTTAGCCAGAGGGGCAACAGCAGGGGAGGAGATAGTGTGGAGGTGGTGGTCAAACTTTTATATGGTTTAAAAGAAACACCGCAGTTTATTCGCCGAAGCATGTTTGGTTCAGTTGGTTGTGAGTGGACAAAGTAGCTGTGCCTGTGAGGTGCTACCAGGTTCGGTACCTTATGTGAAAAATTTTCCCCATTTTTCTTCCCTTTTCGCCTAGGGCAACCCAAAATGTTAAGCCGGCTCTGGCAATGCACAAAGGCATTTCAAGGCAACATACAATACGAAAAACCAAATATTTCAAGCATGCAACAAGAGGAAAGGGTGCAAGCAACAAAGATATCAGTATAAAGAGAAAAACGTGAAAGCAATGACCAAAATATCAAGCAATACCATGTCTAATAGGCAACACATTTATACACAAGCGTGCATCGGTACATAGTCAAAATCCACAAACTCAATAGCCATTATTTTTGGAATATGGATGATAAATCAAAATATCAAATTCATACCAAGACCATGCTACTATTTTGCTGTAATATCTCTCTAAGGAAATGTACGATAAGATGAAACCAATTTTTCATATGCTACTTGATGACTTTTAGACGTAGTTGATAAGTATATGTGAAGAACATATGCAAGTTAAAAATTAAATTTACCATCCCTGCTAACCGTAGGGACCTTTCAGGAAATTGTGCAGAATAAAGCACATTTATTATTTAAAAACACAAATGTAATAGTAATTAAGAACCTTTTTTCATATCCGACAAGAAGACTCAAGCGCCATCTAACAGAATTTGCAAGTTAATCACCCATCTAAAACTGACCTCCACCGTGAGCATGAAAAAAAAAAAAAATAACATAGAACTAACAATTATTGGGCCCCTACACTGCAAAATCAAACCCATCAGCTATGCTTTCTATTTAACACAAATTAGGCTAACCTGGCCAGTTTTCGATCAAAAGTCAGTATGGAACTTTAAAAAATAGAACTATCTTGGAAAAACTCTATAAGAAATGAATATTACTTCAAATACGAGGAAACATTGGGTTACACAGTGCAGCACATTCGCGGATATAGCATCCAGTGTTCGACATAAGCTGGACGCACAAAATTGATGGAATGGAGAAATCTGAACTTTTTTTTTTTTAAATAACAGAATTATGCTACAAATCTAAGCTAAGGGAACGTACCGTGAAGACAACATTAATGAAGGGATGAAATCATCAGTTGTTAATGGCAAGGAGTTCGAAATTGATAATAGTGGGCCTGAGCTAGGTTGGGAAAACTTACAATACTATCAATCAGGAGAAGCTCACTAAATAAACATGCACTTTCATGACCACATTGGTCGTCGCATACCAAGGGCGGACCCAGGAATTAACAAAGAGGTGAGCTGATTTACAATTTGTTAGCAATGCATTTGTAATTTTGACATTGAGTAAATAACATTGCCGGATAATGATGTCTGTTTAAATTCAACATGACAACAATTTACAGTTTATCTAAAAAAATCAAATTGAATTTTTGAATACAGTAAACATCGTCGGAATTTCTGCTTCAAAAAAAAAAATCAAACATCAATTTAATAGTTCGAAAAGCTCACGGGGTGCATATAAATCCGGTCACATCGGTTGTGATGAGTACTGATATCATATAAAATACGTCCATAATCCTCTGTCTGAGGTTGGTCATCCAATTTTTCACACATCAAAAAGTAGCACAGTGAACTCCATTTCCAACAATAAAGTAATAGCTATACAAATTACAGCTCATAATCCTCTAGCTTTTTTTTAGTGGTAGCAAAGATAAAAAAGGAAGATTAAACGAAAGAATTGAACCTAAACATAAAACTGAAACCAGATCAAATTCGACTGGGATCAAAGCTAAAGCATTAACAAGAAAAACGAACCCCTTTTAGCTAACCCAACCATAAAAATGAAAAATCAATTAAATCTCAAACCTGAAGACAAGGATCGAAACAAAGAGCTGCGAAATTAGCAGAGAAGCCCACTGAGCGTCCTTTTTTTTGGCTTAAATGCGTTCTGGAGCTCCAATTTGTTTTCAGAAGAAACTCAGGATATACAGGGTACTTGAGAGAAATGGAGAAGAGGACAAAGAAGGTGCCTTCCTCTAGCATACGAGAAAACAGGGGTATCCATTGTAAAAAAATATCACATGGAATCAGCAGCTCAAATAAGCTTCGCGTTTCTGCCCCTATCCATGTCGCGCCGATGACCTCCCCGCCGCCTTCCAAGCCTATGACGTCGAAGAACGAAGCTCCGTCCCATTTTCCATCCAAACAGACTCTGCCAGAAACGCCCAATCCTCCGGACCCCCCCTCCCCCGATGTAGAAACCGAGAGGCGAGACCCAAGAGCAAAACCCTAATTTCGATGGGTTTTAATTGATAACAACGAAGTGCAATAGGAAAAAAGGATCTTACTCCGGATGGCTGCCTCCCACGATGGAAATTGAAAAAATAATTTTTTTTTTCTGAACCTGGGCTGCAGCCCAGGCCCGCCCCGGGACAAATCCGCCCTTGTCGCTTACACCAGACCAACCTCCAAGGAGTCAATACATTAGGATTCAACGTGCTAAATTCCAATTGAATAGAGAAATATTATATTACATGATTAATATTGCATGCAAAATAACTCAAAAATGGAATATGTTTAGGGCAGTGGAACATAAACACACCCATCCAGTTAAAACCTTCACTAGAAAGTACCACTTATGTCATAAATGCAGATCAAATTAATAAAAGTCTCTATAGCCCTTGAGAAGAACTCTCCCTTACTTCAAAATAAGTATATCTTCGAATTAGTTGTAGCAAAGCATGATAATCTTAAATATTAAGAAGTAAGTAAAACAACAAAATAATACTAGAGATGCATTTGGACCTTTCCCTTACAATAGCTACACAATGTTGGTGCCACAAAATACAGTTCAAAGCTTCCTTATTTGAAATGAAAAGGTATAGTAATAGGCAAATTCTACTTGAACTCACCAAATATCTGAGTTGCCCCCCTTATTTCCAAAAAAGCTGGAATTCCCCCTTTTTTCTGAATTGGCCCCGCTTTTTAAAAAAAAGACAAAATTACCCTACCTCGCACTGCCACTGCGAGGTTCCTTAGCATACCACATGGTGCCTCTGCGTGGTGCGCTATGGAACCTCGTAGTGGCAATGCGAGGTAGGCTGAAGCTTAAAAAAAAGAAGCAAGCAAAGGGTAATTTCGTCATCACTGTCTTGGGTTTTAAAGGTGGACAAATCAGCTATTTGGTGAGTCCAAATAGAATTTTCCTTAACAAAATTCCTGAACTAATCCAAAATATGCACATGATATCAAATAAAGTACAACCCCTACACTACTTTGTAATAATAAAACAAGAGTTATAAGCTGAATAGCGGTCAGAAAATACGTTCTCTTGCAGGTATTGAATAATCGAGCTATGGGGAAATAGGTTAACAATAAATAACTGCTAACATCAGAAAAAAGTAAACCAAACCTGAGACCCAATTGATTTTGTTACTTATTCGACATAACCTTTCCTCTATTAAAATAGACAGTTATCGAAGATTGAGTGATAATTTAGGAATTATACCCAGATTAGGGGTTTGAAAACGAAATTGGAAATTAGGGTTTCGACAGTAGAAGAGTTTGATGCTTCTTCAATAACTCGATTTACTGGGTAATTTAATGCTTGTTGTAGTAGTCGAATCTTCATATACAGGCTTATCGAGCGCTAGCATCGAGCTAGCCAAGATTGACGTAGTATTTGGGGGGAATTGAAATCAGCAGAATGATAATGGGTTGCCGGGTCTGGATTCGATTAACGCGGATTCAGATGACACCGTGGTTGTTGCTTTATGTTGCTGCGTAACCCCAAGTGCATCATAAGGTTTGTGAAGCCATCCATGGTCGACGATCAAGGTTCATTTTTAGATGTGGCAGTAGAAAGGAAATCAGGTTGTTAATTAGGGAAAAGTACAATGTCTAGGATGAGGAGCAAAGGAAAAGCAACAGCAGGTTTTCGTAGATATGAACCATTTTGAAAAACTATGGAGACTTTTGGTTTCAAACTAAGGGGGAGCTCAAGAAATGTAACTCAGCAATAATTGTATAGTATAGATTTGTTGATTACCTAATTTCTTACTAAATATCACTTTTTAACTTTAACTTCTTTAAAACGAGTGGATATTTGTTTCAACAACGCATTATAGAAAAAAAATAGATCTAAGGACAAGTGAATTTTGCTATGTAAATCAAGAGCAACTGTCACATTTTAATTGGAAGGAGTCCAAATATTTTGAATTAAGGACACACGTTGACATTTCACAAATAATAAAAATAAATATAGAATTGCTTTCCTGTGATTATAAGATTAAAAATTAATTATAAAATGTATTTTGTTTCGTCAATATGAAAAAAAGGAATATAAGAAAATTCACAATGGAAAGCTAAATGCATATAGCTTTATTATCTACGGTATAACTTTTTTATGGTTAAATGAGATTAGCTTTAAAATGATTTAATTATGTATTTGGATGATGCAATATAAAACTATATTTTTAAGTTATAAAGCTATATTCACTTAGCTTTCCAAGATGATTATTTTCATATATTCATAATACCATCAATCGACTAAAATAATTTTTAAATCATATTTTTTTTCTTTCAATTTCATGGGCTATTTTTTATTTTATAAATTAACTCAGTAATGATAAAAATTAAAGTGAACTTCATGTTAACAATATAGAATTTGGCCTTTGTCCCTAATCTAATTATTAAACTTAGTTGTCCTTGGTTCTAATTTTTTCTTCAAATGTGTCCTTAAAACTAAATACCCCTAAAACAAATCGTTTTATAACTCGGATTTTTATTACCAAATCCTATTACTAACTCCTTTACTGAATCCAGTTACAAAAATTCTTTTTCCCATTTTCCTTTCTGAAAATCTCATTTCAATTCCATTTGTTTCACTTAATTCCATTTTTAAGTAATGCTAATTTAAACTCAATGTTTTAGCTTCACGCCCCTTTTTATAAACCTTATTACAAAACGCAAGTTTAATATGAAACCCTTTAACTCTATTTTTGATATTAGAATGAATATTGATTTTCGAATTACAACTCGCATCTATCTTAAGATAATAACACTGTTGATTAAGGTCTGAGAGATAAATAAAATACCCCAACTTAAACGACTTCAAGATTATCTAAGGATGATATTAATTGTAATGGTAAAAATGTTAGAAATAATTTGTTATTTCCATAAGAGAAATAATAATATAACGTTAATTGTAAGGGTTTGAGAATATATAATGATATTTTCAAGGTTACGGAAATAAAAAGGATTTGGGAATATAAAATGGTATTTCCAAAGTAATAGAAATAAAAAGGAGATTTTGTGAAAATATAACAATATTTTCGAGGTGTAAGGAAATAATGATATGAGTTTTGAAATGGTTTATTTTAAAAGGAGAAGTGTTGATTTTTGTTTTCAAGAAATGAAACAAAAGAGATTTTTGTAATATTTTTACGAATGATAAGTTAAACTGATTTTCCATTTGTAGTTAATGAATAATGTTTTGCAAATGATAGTTAGATTGAAAATCGGATATGCTTATAACATATTTTCTAAGTATTTTAAAATAATATGCTTTTGAGAATATTAGTATATTAAAATAAGAAGTGACAAGCTATGTTTGAATTATTGAAA
The DNA here is from genome assembly GCA_030737875.1 of Allium sativum. Lineage (NCBI taxonomy): Eukaryota > Viridiplantae > Streptophyta > Magnoliopsida > Asparagales > Amaryllidaceae > Allium > Allium sativum. The sequence continues at coordinate 530,981,149 of CM060923.1, read as the reverse complement.
GATTTTGAAGTTTATTTAACAAATGTTTTTAATCAAAAGGCCAAGTGATGCTGAATACTGAACCAGTGAACTCAATTTTTTTATGGTTGCATGATTGTTTGTTTGATAGTTAAATAACTGACTATCAAATCTGGCATATACGATTGTCGGTACAGAAAGACCGTGATTGAATTTATATTTGAATACCATTCCAACCAACAAAATGTAAATGTGGAAGATATCAGATACTGATCGAGATGAAGCAATAGAAGACCGTGGATCTTTATAAAATGGAAGAACCACTTATAATCTCTGACATGATATCGGAGATAAAATAGGGTTCTGCCGTGATTGAAATCTACGGATTTGCAAGGACTTCTCGCTATTGATTTACATGGTGATTCCTAGGATGTGATAGGAGGGTGCGTTCGGTTCATTATGTTCCTGGATGACTTGTATGGACGAATGTTTGATAGAGTATTTCTTAATAGTCACATACATTGATTTTTATGAACATACTTCTGTGGTGGTGGAGAAGACACATCTTAGCTTAACACCCAGAGTATTTTTATGGACTTAAATTAGTGATTTGGCGGATCTGACGATGTGACATTCAAAGTTAATATGATGTTCTTAAAAAGGTAATACTAAAATCATGCCTGATCAAACAGGAAATGACAGAAATATGGCAGGCAAAATGGCTACATGAGTCGCTCCCATTAGGGTGCATTATCACATAATATAGAGAAAAGTCCATTTTATTTTTTATTCTATCGTTGTTCTATGCTTCAGTGATGGTTGTTAATCCCAACTATCGGTGATGTACATTCAGTACACTCAAAGGAATGAGGGGCCGGTTGGTCGGGTTACAAGACGTTCTTATTGAACCCAGTGTATTCCTCTCTAGAGGTACACTATTGGAAGGTGGTTTCATACCTCGTCATAATGGGGATCCAAGCTCCAATAAGAGCCCCGCGGTTTTTGATTATACACTATGTATGTAAAGCGTGAGATGCAAGCGTTCTGCTAGATGGTTATTTATTTAATTTAGATATTAGTATAATATCAGAATATATATGATTTCAAAATGTTTTCGGTTATTATAAGGTAAATACTGTCCATGTTTATGAGTGGACTAGTCTGACGATTATCCTTTTCTTTCAAAAAAAGATGTTTTTGACTTTAAAATCAGTCATATGATACTTATAAACTTAGTGAATTTTCTCACGCTGGTTCACCAGACGGATCCGTGGCATTTGCAATGCTCGGGTCAGACCGAGTTTTACAAGTTCAGGTTTGGATGCTATGGACTTCAGAAGACATAAGGCGGAGTTCAGACGTATTAGTATTTGTTTTGTTATGTGTTGTATATGAGGACAAGTTGTTATAACTGTCCAGATGTACTGATTTTTTGTTTTACTCTGATGAATGTAAATATTTATTTCAAGCTCTCAGTAAATATTTATTTCTATATTATAATTTATTCCGCTGCGATGTGAGACTCTGATTTTATTGTGTTATTATTCATCTTCTTTTCTTCTACTCTGATATTTCTTCCTTTCCCCACCCTATATTTCCATTAATTAACTATTTGGTGTTTTCGACACTTGGGTTTTAGCAAATAATACAGGATTAGGTATTATTGTCGAAACTCAAGGCGTCGAATTTCCTCGGGTCATTACAATAAACTTTATCTCCAAAACTATCTTTTTCTATTTTAAATATTTCGGTCTTAAATTTAAAACTATTTCTTAAGTTATTTAGCCTTGATTTCAAATCATTTCTCGATTTAAAATATATTAATTTCAATTTCAAAATCTATTTCCAAATCATAATGTTGTTATTTTAATATTTTAGCCTCAATCTCAAAGTTATATTTTAAGATTTCATATAATCTCTTATATTCTAATTTATAGTTCTTTATATATATATATATATATATATATATATATATATATATTCCAAACTTTTAGTTACTAAAAATTTGTTAATAAGTTTTACTATAAAATCTATCCAAAATGATTTACAAATCTAAGAATTATTTTGATAACTTTTGGAATAAAAATCATTTTAAAAAAAAAAAATCAAAATATACATAGGCATGTTGACATACGTTATCCCCCCTTGTCGACATGATGATAGTTAAATTCAAAATCAAATTTCAAAAGAAGTATCTGTTTGTCATGACACTTCATGAATGGTCGTGGATGTTGATTTCCTATAAACACCATATGTTTTAATGGATTTTTTTATTAGTTTTTCATTCTTCACTCATTCTCCACTCTTTTTTTCTAAATCTTCATAACAAAATTTTGCAAAAATCCTAAGTTAATTGAACTTGATTATCTCTAGTTTGATAATCTGTCACTTTCTCTCAAAGATTTCAGTGCTATTTGGAGTTATAAAATCATTTCCAATCAACAAGACCATATCAAATCTCTCTATCAATTAAAGCAACTTAAAACAGTGTGATTATGGTCGATAAATCAGCTGGGTGCGATTGTATCTAGTTGATTGTGATCGTAGCCTAGTAAATCAATTAAGTCTCACTGTAGTCCGGAAATAGGTGGATTGTACTTCGTGGCCTATGAAATCACGGGTTGTAATCTCAATATTGTGTTTTAAAAAAAATATGCACAAGAAATTGCATAGGACTACAGATGGGGTAACTCCGAACTAGTATTAAATTCTGGTGTGTTACTTCCTTCAGTGGTTTTTATTTACTATCGGCATCTATATATGAATCTATGATTGTTTCTGTGTCTTTGAATTTCATATGTTTGTGTTTAATTTCAAAAGATTTCGAATGGACTCATATAATCACTACAAGAAAAATACCCTATTGCAACTAGTTATTTGCAACTAGCGACATAGGACACTTGCAATAAATAATATTTAGCAACAGACCTTTCGTTGCAGTTGCAATAGATGTTATTTAACAACGGGCATTTTCTGTCTATTGCAAAAAAACGTATTTTTAGCAACTGTGCTTCCCTTCCTGTTGCAAAAACATATTTTTAGCAACTGCACTTTCAGAACAGTTGCAATAAACAAGTTATTTACAACTGCACTTACAAAGTTGCTACAAAAAATAACATTAACAACTGTTTTCTCCCCTTGCTATAACTGAATTTTTATACAACCTGTAAAACCAGTTGCGAATAGCAAATGTTTAAAAGTTATTTTTGTTGCTACCTTTGGTAATCATAATTGCTATTAAATACAAAAGTATGAAGTAATAAGTAATATTTAGTTATAATATAATAAGTATTAAGTAATAGTACTTTTAAGAAATAAGTAATATGTAATATTTAGCTAAGTCATTACTTAACAATAATTAATAAATATAATTAATATTTAATATTTTTGACAAACTTTTTTCCTAATTTTCTAATAATTTATATAAATACTGGAATACAAAAGTATACTTTCATACTTATTTAATATTTATTGTTCAATAGTTATAATTGGTAATTATATTTAATATTAACATGTAAAAAATGACAATTAATGATTACTAAATAATAAATAATATTGATTATTTAATAATAATAATTAAGAAAAAATAATTAATAACTATGAATAGTATTCTTTAAAATTGATAAATGATTAATTTTATTAATTAACAATAAGAACTTAGATTTAACATTTAATAATCATAGTTGATATTATATATTTAATATTTAAAAATTAATAAATAATAAATTATATTGGTAATTTTATAATTAGTATCAAATATTTTAAAATTAAAGTTAATAAATTTTTAAATATTTAATATCTAATATTTATTTGAAAATTTTAGAATTTCAAATTTAAAAATTGGATAGTATTAATTATTTAATATTTAATAACTACTAAGTATTAAAATTTATAAATATTAATGTATTTACTTTTATGAAATAATAATGCATAAATAAGAATTTAATACTTTTAGTAAGTATTTTTATTATTTAGTATTTAATATGTAATAATCAGTATTACTAACTAAAAAGTAACATCTTTTTAATAATTCTAAAACAATACTTTTTTTGAAACGGTAAATAGAAACATGGTAATGCAGCTAATTCAGAAGTAAAACTTAATATTTAAAAAATCAAGAAATACATATTATAGTTAATGCAAAACTTTTACTTGTTAATTTTAATATCTAATAGTTGTTGTTGAAAACTTTTGACGATACTTAGCTACAACACATGAAAATTTAGTCTGTACACGGTGAAAACTTGAAATTTAGGCGGAAAACGTTGGTGGTAGAGATATTTTCGAACATAAGTTTCAGAGGCTATAGCCTTAATTTAGACCACAAATCACTTTCGCTCAAAAATTGGTAGCCGGCTCTAAATCGCTTCCTCCAACTCCCCTTCTTCCACCCTTGTCGCTCATCTTCCAAACTCCCTTTTCTACCTCTCATGCCGCTTTGTTTAATCCCTCTGATTCCACCTAATTGTCTCGTCAACGACCCAGTCTGGCTGTTCGTACAGCGAATCTCAATTCGCTAGCAGATGCCCTAGTTGTTTATTGTCGTTGCCCATGTCAAATCGTTCCATGCTATCTGATTTGCATGTCGCTTCTACTGTTTCCTCTATCTCAAGCATGGTTCAGACTCAGGTATTCAATTTATCTTCATTTGTAGCTATTGCGAATGGTTCAATTGCTATGCCTTTTGGGATTTTAGAAATATGGGTCAGTTGCTATGCCTTCTCGATCTGGTTAAGTATAGAAGTTATTGTAAATTGAAATAGACTTTGTGCCTTTGATAACATGTTAGCAGCTTTTTTTAGTCTCTGTATCTTTGCGAGAACTAAGATTAAAATAAATGGCGGAGGAATTAAAGAAAAATACTCCCGTATACGATTTAAGTGCAAAAATAGATGCTTGTATTGATCTATGTCTAGTTTAAAGTGGCCCGTGCTATGCCTTATCATTGTTAATTAATGTAACCTAAAATGCAGTAACATGGATTTGTTTTGGGCTGAATTGCCGTTCTAATATGTATTTTTAATGGAAGGAGCTATAAAAATAAAAAACTATCACATAAAAATACGATATAGGAAACTTAAAACAGAAATAAGCATAGTACATTCTTTAATTATACACATGTGTGAATTCATACTACACACATGGACTCTAGCTACATGATTTCACAACTATTTTTGAATCTTTTATTATTTTCCTTACAACTATTTTCCTTGCAGTTATATTATTTAGCTTAAATCAACGTTCATTTTTCTATGATGTATAGAACCTAATTTCTATAATGAGTCATGTTAACTAATGTATTAGTCTTTGCGATTGTAAAACTAAAAGGTTGGTAGATATATAACAAAACCATATCATGAGGTCAAACTTTATTTGCACACGTAGCCACCAAATGACCCCCAACATAATAAAGTTGCACAAATAAATACTCATGCAACACACATTACAATAGAGGTATTTAAGGTGTAGGCATCATTTTTATTCAAGCACAGTAGTTATTTGTGGTTGGATGTGCGATGGTTAAGATTAAATATAACAACAATTACACCTTTCTCTTTTCCACTTCGCTTGCCCTGCTCATGCTTTGAGTGCCCTTCTCCATCTTCGACTCATTGCTTCCCTCCGCCTGTTTTAACCTGAGCCTCTACTTAGTGAGGTTATTTATTGGTTTTAGATCAAGGAATTGACGTGCCAGGTGTTTCTAATTTTCCTTCTGTAGTGGATGAGTGTGTTCTGGTGTTTTTGTTTTGCAGGGTTTCATCTTGTGATTTAGCGTTGCTTTTTGTAAAGCTTGGTTTCCGTTATGAATATTACATCATTTTTGCTTGGTTTTGCATTTTCAGTCTAAACGAAGGTAATTTGAGCAACTCTTACCTACTGTTTTTTCTGTTAGATTATGTTTCATGTTCATGTTTTGCTCCTGCTATATGCTCTGCAATTTTCCAATCCTCATGATCAGGCTAGGCGCGCCATTCCACCATTCATGCAAAATCCGAAAAGTTTGAATTCATGTGCCTTGCTATGCCTTTGCACTCTGACTTTGTTGTTGGATGATTTTTGTTTAAGTGGCATTCATTGGATTTTCAAAGCTTTGTTTCTTAGGTTCTCTAGATGTTTCTTGTTTCGCAGTCACTGTTCTTGTTTGTAGAGTTTGAAGTTATATGATTATACTTTGTGTTGTACTCAGATAGTCTAGTGTAGCATGTATTAGAAAACACTGTCCATGGTGTTTTTACAGCATGTGCAAAAAGTTTATCGCTTGGACCATAAGCTATTATTGGCTTATTATTTTTAGTTGTTGCGGACTTCGCCTCAAATATTTTTTTTAAGAAATAGTATAACTGCTATAAAGCCCTCTTGTCAATGCAATATAATAGTGCTTTATGTTGTTTGAAAAAAAAAATGTTATATATAATTGTTCATATATGTTGCAGGCGTACAACAAAGAGGATCCATTAATTCAATGTGACCTTCACTAGCATTTATCAAGGTACACTTTCATATGCATGCATTCTTAATTCATGATTTATGGGCATTATTAGCCCATATACTGTCAGTTAGTGTTGGCAACAATCTTTGAATCTTCTGGTCCAATTTACATATTCATGTTGCTTTCTGAATGGACTACACAATTTACTAACGCCGATTATACTAGCTTGAACATTCGATTAGTTTTGCTTCTTCAATTATTTAGCACATTCAATTTCAGTTTGCAATGGTTTGATGTGGCTTTTTTTTTATGCGTCCCGTGTAGTGTGTCCAATGTTAATAAAGTTGATGGTTAGATGTATTTATGTCATATTTTTTTGACATAGATAAAATCCCTTCAGTCCAAGGAAATTACACAGGTTGATACAACGCAAAATTATTTATTTATGGAGAAATCCCTTCAATTTTTTTTTTTTTGACATTCATTAAATAACCATTTTGTAAGCGTCTGTCCCTAGATTGGGGAGCCCAGGTAAGAAAATGAGAAATACGCATAAGCGTCAACGGATGAGCAAATGGATATCACTTTACAAAAGCTTATGCAAATGAATGACGCTACTTATGCTTCACATGTTGCAGGCAATAAATGTCAAGAGATTACTCAAAGAGCATCCTAAACACTAGTATGGACCTAGCCAGTACAGTGAAGCAAGCTGAGAGCCTTTTGCTGATGTTCCAGATATACACTAGATGATAGAGTAGAATTATGATTAGAAAATATTCTATTTGAAAAAAATGTGTTGTGTAAGAGAAGAAATTGTTATACATGAGTGGTGTATGAAAATTGTAGAAATTTTTGTTGTAATTGTTTGTAGTATTAAAACTTTGTTAAAAAAGAATTTTTATTTGTTCTTTTTATTTTGTGATATACGCTATTACTAAAACGAATACATTTAATATGTAATATCTATAAATTATAATTTTTTTTTTTTACAGATTTACGGATCTATTGCAACAGGCATATACTATTGCAAAATGATCTGTTGCAACAGCAAAAGTCTGTTGCAAAAAAGGATACTGCAACATCTTATTGCAACAGGCAGAAAACGTTGCAGACTTTTTGCAACTTCGGTATACCAACAGGCGCAGGCCAGTTGCAATAGGCCTACTGCAACAGATATCGCCTGTTGCAAAAAGTGTTTTTTGTTGTAGTGAATTCATTAAACAATATTCAACCCCTCGCTAATGACAACGTGACAAGATTGGTAAACTAAATAATAATTATTACCAATTACATGAGTAGACATAACTATGTGCATGCTGAACTTTAACCCAAGAATAAAAGTCACTGCTATTAATAATAATGAACTGCTGGTAATTCTTAAATTTCTATATAAATACTTTAATTTTCTTGCAACAACATTCAACTCTTCTTCAAATGATCACTTTCCAATCCAAAAATATTAACTTGAATATATTTAGGAAACGTTACTAGATTTGTTCCAATTTATAGAAGTTTAGAAGAAAAAATTACAGCCAAGCTTGGTGTTGATGTACCTTTCGTATTCGCTGCATTCATCGTGCTTTTTGTCTAGGTCATAGTGTACACAGTCCCCTTTTGATTGACTTGCAAACACAGTAATGGTTACTGGCATGATTACAGGTAACAAATTTTTCACTATAATAACATTTTAGGTTAATTTTTCCACTGTTCTGTCATATTACACTGAGATGATGGCTTATATAAAGCGCATGGTTTGATCAGTTTGGTCATGAAAATGATACATTTGTAATAAAAAACAGAGAAAAAAACTGCTATAGGAAAAAATGAGAGAAGAGAGACAAAAGGTGGTGAAGAAAGAATACTTTCTATTATATTAACTTCTCTGCAGTTCTTCACACCTACTTCCGTACATTTATAGATCCATGCAGGAGTTTGGTTGGTGTGTTGTGTGTGTGTGTGGGGTGGGGGGGGGGTCAATTGCTTAAAGTTTTATTTTTTATTTTTATCCAATTATAATTTGTTATTAGTAGAAAGATTATATTTTGAATATTTTACCCATGAAATTTTTATATAAACTAGTTTGACAACTGGTTATGTTTAAAATGATTCAACTAGTGGGTTTTCGCATAACAATAACCATACAGATACAACACCGAATAATAGTACATGCCTACTACGACATCAAAGCAAACATGAAAACAACACGTTCAATTTCAAGGGAGTCGCATTGCGTTCAGTCGCAACTCTTGAACAAGATTTTCGAGGCGTCTAATCTCTCGTTCAAGTTCGTTTGCATATACTATACCCCTTGGGCACAACGGCTTGCCAATCCATTCCGTATAACTGCATCCATGAGGATAGAATCAACATTGCTGCATGCGCCGGCCAATATTGTCGCCTTCTGCACGAACCACAACTTCGACCACATGACCACAGTAGCACAGTACAGGATAAGATTCACGTTCATCTTCATGTGGTGGTACTCCGTAGAACTCTACTTCTGGTTGTGGTTGAGCGAGAGTCTGTGCGTTCGCTAGTTGAACATGTGGCATTTAAACTTCTTGTGGATGATGTACGTTCCCCTGTTCATGTGATGGTTCATCCCGGGGTGTAATTGGGATTAGAAACTCGAATTCGTCTTCGAGCTCTTAAAGTCTCATCTGTTTGTACGTCTGTTCATCAGAGTCATTATTTGAGGGCCAAGAAGGCATTTTCGAGTGAGTATTTGAGTGAGTAAGTAGTAGAATGAGAACGAAGTTTAGTGAGGTTTTATGTGAGTAAATTGCATTGGGATATATAGCCACGGAGTGTACAAATCAATAAAAAAATCATGATGGGACCGGTCACTGTTTCGCCTGACTTAATACGGTAGGGAATCTCTTTTTCTTACTGTCATGATGTGAATGGACACTGGTTCTACTTTGCTTTACATGATGCGGTTTCCAAAGCAATAAGCAGTACTAATGCACAAGTTTTAGAAACAACCAAAGCAAAGCGCCGACCTGCGTTGCTTTGACTTTTAGAAACAACCACATTACATTCTACTCCGCAGTAGCAGAGAACTCAACGACCCGTCATGCTGGAGCTTGACCTATCTGGGTTCTCCCGAGCAATTACTTCCCTTAACCGAGCATTGTGGGTTTTCTGAAGAGGTCCAATGCGTTAGAAGGCAACGTTCGGTTGCGTGGCACTGAAGAGCTCGATCTCCACTTCTCCAACTTCCACTTGATCATCCAACTGCGTTTCTGGAATAAACTCGACTGGTTCCTTATTTCTTTCGAACTGCTCGTACATTTGGACCATGGTTTCATCATCGTATTCCCAAGCAGACATGTTGAACTACTAGAAAAGTGGTACTGTTGTACGGCCGAGTCAAAGCAACTCAACTATTGAGGTCATGGTGTAGTCATGTCATATGTCTCGATGCTACAGCCCGAGTAATGATGACAGAGCTTTATCAATAATCACCCCCACTTATTTAAATAGTTCATTCTCCATCTCCCAACCATGACCATTATTTGTGCTTTCTACATCAATCAAGACATTAAGGTGAGAAACCACTAATTTTTTCCCTACGTTTTCTAGTACTTATTTGTATCGGAGTACACGTATTTTTGTTTTCGTGTAGCTTTAATGGATGATGGGGAAATTAGTGATGAACTTATGAATAAAATGTTTGATGAGTTCGAACGGAACAACCAGAAGGAGAAAGTGGGTGGATTCGTTCCAAATACACAAGTAGCTGAAGTTAATAAATCCATAACATGTCCATGAAAACACACAGCTAGGCAAAGGGTTAACCGTACTCGTCACAATCCAAGTAATGCTAGCTCCAGTGCTGCTACAACCGAATTTTCTCATACGGACTTACTTATACTCGTGAAATCCTATATCGAAGGTGATAAAAGAGATTTTTCTACTGAAGAAAAGTGGAGGAGGACTTACCCATGAAGAATTTTGGTCCATGATAACAAGATTACATAACAACCACCGTTCATGCACTACTACACGAACGTCTGCTGAAATTCATATAGCTCATCGACAGTTCGTTAAAGCTTGTGAACGATACCAGATGATTATACAGAAAGTTGAAGACGAAAACACATTTAAAACGAATAGGGCAACTTTTGATTCTCGTTACCTTGTAGAGTACGGAACTGATTTTGTTGGCCACGAGGCGTTTGAACTACGTTGTAGTTGGCTAACCCGATGATCTTTCGTTTACTTCTAATACGAGCAACTACTAATATGAGCGTCTACTAATACTAGCGACTACAAGTACGTAACTATATCAACTGCGAGAACCTTGACGTTATAATACGACGTTTCATACCCATCCAAAATTCCTTTTCCAAATCAGACATTCCAGTCAGATCTTTGTCGATGATGATGTTCTCTTCTTGTTCTTTCTTATACGCATCTTGCTCTTTCTTATACGCATCGTGCTCTTTCTTATACGCTAATTCCTCTGAAAGAATTTGAAGTTTCTTCTCTTCCAGATCAGCAATCCTTTTCAAAACTTCTGTTCTTTCTCTAGCTTCTACAAGTCTTTTTTCCGCTCTACGACTGTGTTCTTCGTGTCGTGCGTTCACTTTTGATTCAAGCTCAACCGTTGTTTTGCCCCTTCTTTTCGCCGCTTTGGCTCCCTCAGGTCTAAAATCTTCGTCAATCGTGGCATTGAACTCATCTAGCAGGTTTTCCCCTACACATTGAGAATTATTGGCAGCTGACCCGCTTGGACTAGAAGAATACCCCAATTTTGAAAAAAAAAATCTTGCCTTTGCTAGCACTTTGAACATCGTGGAGGCTCTTGGCAAGTCCTGAGTTCCACTTCGATTGACTAGTAAGCAGATCATAACAATGCATAAAATGGTAATAGTGTGGCCTTTTGTTCCCATTTTCTCTAGGAAAAAACTTCTTGAACTCCTCGTTTGCTAGTCGTTTCTACTTACCAAAAGAAAATGTATCAATTAACATGCTAACAACCACAAATAAAGTACATACAAATACAAACATACCAGATTATCTTCCCCTCCCATGCCGCTTGGATTCGCTATCTTTAGTTTGTACACTTGTGCCTCGTAATATTGGGTTTGATGGCTTATTTTCCCAAAACGGCCTTGGATCGCCGATAACGTCCTTTGGCATTCTGGATGCTTCTGAACGAAGGCTTTTTCCACTTTTTTTTTAAAACATAACGGCTGTTTGGTCGTTCCCCGGTGCAGAATCTTGTGTGAAATGACAATATATGTTGCATAGACAAATGTCTTCTTCCTCAGTCCACGGACTGGTTCCTTGCCTGTTCAATGGAGCTTCAAATATATTGCTCGTGTTGCCTTGAGTACTGGCTTCCATCAATCGTCTGATGTGAAAAATCTCTGAATGGGAAAGTCATTATATAGCAAGAGTTTGTGTGGAGTAAAGAGATGTAGAAAGAAGTTATGAATATGTTGTGATGAAGAAAGAATTCGAATGGAATGCTTTCATAACTGAAAATATAGCCATTAGAAAAGTTTTAACCGTTTTATGGCTGTTGGGAATCAAAATCGAGGCGGATATAACCGTTGGGATGAGTTAGCCGTTGGGGATTGGGGGGAGGGGGGAAATGGCAATCGGCTCGCGACTTGGCGAGCCGATAAAATCGGCTCACCGGACCAATTCAGCATTCTGAATTGGTCTCGTAACATTAGCCTTAATATTCATCCCCGTGACACTTGTTGGTGACCAAATGAAGCGCAATTCAGTATTTGGAAGAGGAATATCTCCTCTGTTGGAGATGCTCTAACCAAAACTATATCTAGCCATAAAATAGTTCTAACTATACTTGTCTAAACAAAAAATCTACTAAACTAATAATGAAAGATTCAAACAAAAACTAATTCAAAACTCATGTGAATACGCATCCACATATTCGGCAAGGTCAAATTAAGTCCAACAGTCTTCCCTCTAATTTGAACTTTCTTACATAAGATTTTTTACTCCTAGCACCTCACACATGTCTTCAAACTTGACTATGGCTAGAGCCTTAGCAAGTATGTCTGCCCGTTTTTCTTCAGCGCATCCATGCTTTACTACGATTTATCATTTTTCACCACATTCCCATATGAAATAAAAACGAATGTTAATATGTTTGCTCCTCCATTGGAAGATTGGATTCTTCATCAGGGCAACTGCGGATTTGTTATCAAAATATATAGTAACTAGATTACCTCTTGACGTGTTAGATCTCTTCCGAAACCTGAGCATGTTGCTATAGTGGCTGCCATAAATTCTACTTCGCACGATGAAAGAGTAACAATTTGTTGTTTTTGAGAAGCTCATGTGATCAAGCTCCCATTGAGGTGGTAGGCCATGTCACTTGTACTTTTTTTGTCTTCAACATATCCAGCCAGATCACTATCCGAGTAGCTATCACTCTTACTTTGTCTTCCGCATTTGCATACAGCAAATCAAAACTAAGTGTACCCTTTATATATACCTTAAAATGTGCTTCACAACTTGTTGGTGTAGAACTAAAGGTTTCTCTATGTATCTGCTACGTCAACAACATATGCAAGATCGGGTCGAGTGTGGACCAACTACCAAGTACCTAAAACCACCCACGATGCTTCTGTAATCAAGTGGGTTCACCAATTTTCCTTCTTGATCTTTTCTGATTTGTAGCTTCGGTTCCATCAGATATTTTGTGGGATTGCAATCAGCCATTCCTGCTTTCCCCAATAATTTATTAGCATATGCAGTTTGCTTCAACATGATAAATCCCATACTTTTATCAATTTAAATTCCAAGATAGTGAGAGGCTAAGGTTACTGATCTTGAACTCCCATCTCATTTGTTTCTTAAACTTGCATTTTCCAGAATTACTTGTGACCAATAAGTAATCAACACAAACACTAACAATCAACATGTCTTCACCCTTTCTTCTTGTATAAACTTGTTGTTCTTGTGGACATTTGTGAAAACTGAGCCCTTTTAAACATTTATCTAACCTAGCATTCGTGCCTCTTCGTGCTTGATGAAGTCTACGCAAGGATTTAGACAGTTTATACACTTTGTTTTCTTGGTTTTTCTTCGCAAAACCTAGTGATTGAGCTACATAAACATCCTCCTGAAGCTCCCCATTGAGGAAAGCTGACTTAACATCAAGGTGATGAATTTCTTATCCTTCTTTTGTTGAAAATGCAAGCAACAGCTGACCGGTTTCAAATCGAGCCACAGGAGCGAAGACTTCTTCATAATCGATCCCTTTTTGTTGCACTTGTTAGGTAAGCATTAATGCTTTAATCTTGGAAAATAAAAAAAAGAGTCAAAAGTGTTGGTTTGTGATTAGTTATGTCTTTTAGTTTCAAGAGCCAAGTGTCTTTTGTATGTGAAGAGTCAAACGGTGCTTGGTTTTCTATGTTTTCTTTGGACTGTAATGCCTATAAATGGGATGCTAGTGACAATGTTTGAAGATCGAACAACGAAATAAAATAAAAAGTCTAATTCTCCTCTTCCACAGTAGAAAGTTTGTCACATTTTCTTCCTTTGAATTGTTTCTGGAAAGTTTGAACAAGTTGGTTTCCTGCTATCTATTATATCAAATTGGTATCAGAGCACAGGTGAAGGAGAAGCATGGCTGGAGGTTCATCACATACACAGAATCCTATACCACAACTCACAAAGCTCAACTATGACACTTGGAGCATAAAAATGAAGACTTGGTTAAAGGTTGAAGAAATTTGGGAGATGGTCAGAGATGGTTTCACAGAACCTGAAAATCTGGGAGCTTTGTCACAAGCTCAACAAAATAAAGTAAAGGATGAAAGAAAGAGAGACAACCAAGCTCTAAGTGATTTGCATAATGCAGTGGAAGACTCAACTTTTGAGAAAATTGCAGCAGTTGAAACATCCAAGGAGGCATGGGACATTTTAGAAAAAGTGTATAAAGGAGCCGACCGAGTCAAGCAAGTGTGTCTCCAAACTCTTCGTGGTGAGTTTGAGAGCATTAGAATGAAGTAGTCTGAAAGCGTATCTGACTACATCACACATGTTCAAGCTGTGGTGAATCAACTAAATCGTAATGGCGAGGCGCTAACCGACGCACGTGTTGTGGAGAAGATCTTGAGATCGTTAACCGATAATTTTGAGAATGTTGTGTGCGCGATAGAAGAATCAAAGGACCTTACGACGCTTACAGTCGACGAACTTGCGGGTTCACTTAAAGCACATGAACAACGGAAAAAGAAAAAGAAAGAAGAGCTACTTGAAGAGGCTTTGCAAGCTAAGGCAAGTCTCAAGGAAGACAAGGTGATGTATGCACAACACAATCGAGGAAGAGGACGTAGTGGTCGTGGAGGTTGAAACAATGGTCGTGGTGGTGTCGGCCGCGGTCAAGGTGAAAATCATGAGAAAAGAGGGCAGTCAAGCCAAGAAAGTAGTCGAGGTAGAGGACGTGATCGTGGGATAGGTGGCCGGTCAAATTATTCAAATGACGGATGCTATAATTGCAGCAAGCATGGACACTACGCAAAAGAGTGCAAATCAAACATCAAGTGCCATAATTGTGGAAAGTATGGACATTATTCAAATGAGTGCTATTCCGAGAAAAAGGTGGAAGAAAACGCGAATCTAGTAACGAAAGAGGAGGCAAGAGAAGATGGTGTTCTCATGATGGCTTACAAAAATACCATCTCTGACAACGACACAAAGTGGTATCTTGACACTGGTTCTAGTAACCATATATGCGGACACAAGCGCCTATTCAGAGGGATGCGAGAGGTTTAAGATGGACATATTTCATTGGGAGATGCGTCAAAGATCCAAGTAAAGGGCCAAGGTACAGTTCATTATTTATAAAAAGATGGTACAGAAGGATCAATTGAGAATGTTTATTATGTACCTGATCTTAAAAGAAATATTTTGAGCATGGGACAACTCATGGAGAAGGGATACTTGGTATTCATGAAAAACCGGGTACTACAGCTGAAGGACAATGAAGAGCATTTAGTTGCTCGAGTTGAGATGGGAAGAAATCGGATGTACAAACTGAAATTGAGAAGCGTGCTGGAAAAATGTTTGCGAGTCAACGTAGAAGACAAGGCGTCGCTGTGGCATCTCCGCTTTGGTCATATATATCACGGTGGTCTAAAGAAGTTAGAAAAGAAGAATATGGTGCAAGGATTGCTAGACATGGATTATGAGGGCAAACTTTGTGAAGATTGTATGCTTGGCAAACAAACAAGAACCTCTTTTCAAAAGAATGCAGAATATCGAGCTAAACATATTCTCGAGATGATTCATACTGACATACGTGGACCAATCACTCCTGAATCTTTCAGCGGCAAAAGGTACTTTATTTCTTTTATCGATGACTTCTCACGAAAAACTTGAGGTTATTTTTTGAAGGAAAAATCCGAGGCATTCGAGGTGTTCAAAAAATTCAAAGTGATGGTGGAGAAGGCAACTGGTAGACACATCAAAGCCGTACGATCCGATAGAGGTGGCGAGTATATTTCAGCGGCTTTCATGGAGTATTGCGAGGAGCAAGGCATAAGGAGATTTTTAACCGCACCATACTCTCCTCAACAAAACGGTGTGGCCGAAAGGAAGAACCGGACTATTCTCGACATGGTTCGATCAATGCTCAAAAGTAGGAAGATGCCATACAAAATCGATGCCCACATGTGAAGTTAAATGATCAAACACCACAAGAGGCCTGGAGCGGACAAAAACCAACAGTTTCTCATTTCAAAGTGTTCGGTAGTGTGGCTTATGCACACGTACCAGATCAACGAAGAACGAAGCTCGAAGACAAAAGCAAAAAGTATGTTTTCATTGGGTATGATGAGAAGACAAAAGGATACAAGCTGCTCGATCCAATTAGCAATAAGGTGATGGTAAGTCGTGATGTGCGAGTAGATGAAGCAAGCGAGTAGGACTAGAATAATTCGAAGGAGGTTGTCGTAGAAGTTGGAGAATCATCAGTCATTGCACCAGCAAGTATACCAACAGAACCTGAAACCACTGACAGTGAAGATGAACCACTACAACCAAAAATGAGAAGTTTGCAAGATTTGTATGATTCGACAAATGAGGTACACCTTGTATGTCTTTTGTCTGATGCCGAAAATATCGGTTTTGAAGAGGCGGTTTGAGACAAGAAGTGGCAAGCTGCCATGAACGAGGAAATTAAAGCAATTAACCGCAACAAAACATGAGAGCTAGCAGAATTGCTGAATGGGAGTCAGCCCATTGGTGTGAAATGGGTGTTCAAGAAAAAGATGAATGCTCAAGGCCAGATAGAACGGTACAAGGCGCGACTTGTTGCGAAGGGATACAAACCCCCTTGGAGGAATAAAAGCATTTAAGTTTATGGGGGAGATTTGTTAGGTAAACATTAAAGCTTTAATCTTGGAAAATAAAAAAAAAGAGTCAAAAGTGTTGGTTTGTGATTAGTTATGTCTTTTAGTTTCAAGAGTCAAATGTCTTTTGTATGTGAAGAGTCAAATGGTGCTTGGTTTTCTATGTTTTCTTTGGACTGTAATGCCTATAAATGGGATGCTAGTGACAATGTTTGAAGATAGAACAATGAAATAAAATAGAAAGTCTAATTCTCCTCTTTCACAGTAGAAAGTTTGTCACATTTTCCTCCTTTGAATTGTTTCTGGAAAGTTTGAACAAGTTGGTATCTTGCTATCTATTATATCAGCACTAACATTTCGCAACGAGCCTGGCTTTATGTTTAACAACCTTTCTTTTTGTGTCTTTCTTCAGTTTATAAACCCATTTATATCCAACGAGTCTAATATCTGGTGGCAAGTCACTTAGTTTCTATGTGTTATTCGTCTCAATAGTCTCCACTTCGTACTTGATGTCTTCCACCAATTGCTTCTTTTTGCAGCTTCAGTGTACGTAACTAATTCATCAACACCATGTAAAAGTAGTTCATATGATAACTCCACTTGTTTGTTATCTGCGTATATATTCTCTAGTGATCTAAATGTCCTTGAAGCATTTTTAGTTGGCGCATTCAATGTTCTGCCTACTTCTTCAAGTGAGATTTGTATGACTATTAGAGTTAGAGCTGGTTGAGAGATTCGTGTAGAGGGCGTTTCCCCCTCCGATGACAAGGTCTTTGACATGTTATGAATATCACTTAAAATATGTTGCAGTACCCCGGTTGGGATCCCTCAACCAAAAAGAAAAAAAAAGAAAAACTGATTTTTCGGCATTAACATATCCTTATGGCCAACAGTTTTATCATTAAACACAACATAACTACTAACATGCAGCTTATTTGTAACAACCCAAAATTTTAAGTGTATTTTTATTTGATTATTCAATTTAAATTTTGATTTTTTTATTATATTTCATTTGTTTAAAGCTCAATTGTTTGTACTTTTATAACTATTTTTGATTTTGAATTAAAATTAAAACATGAAATTGATTTATAATGTAACGTTTACCTTTAATATTTTGTTGTTTACATATAGAAGCGATTTAAATAATTTTATATTAAAAACGTTAAATTTTAGACACTTCGTTTGAATCGGTTTTTGACGATTATTTGCAGTAGCGGCAACTGATATATCTCAAATAAAACTGAAAATATAATATAAAAATAAAAATACGAGAAAATATATTTGAGATGCATCTAATCAGACATAGCATAGAAATTAATTTCATCAGAAAATTTGAATGTTTGTCGATCGCGCAATTTTCTGTGCAAAGCTGCGCATATTAGTTCAAATTTTAACGATTTTGTAATCTCTTCGAATCCAGTTCGGATAAACATGAAAAATATTTTATTTGTTGTCACAAATCCAACGGTAAAATTCATTTTGTGAAAATCGGACGTTTTGACCTTCGTTTTCCGTCCGCATTTTACGTTAAAAGGGGTCTGTAACACATTTTTGAATGGAACATCCTGACACTGCAAACTATATACCATTGCGACCGTCTCATCGAGATGATCACCGATATATATTCGTTTTTCAGTTTCGGTGCACAATTTGCGCTGAAATTACGAAAAGGCTTGTGCAGTTCATTTTTGAAACAAAGTCAATTGAGTTCGAAGTGTTCATATTCGGACCCCTTATAATTTTCTAAACAATTTGGGTCTGCAAAACCCGTTGTTTTATTTTTTTTTCTAAGCCACCTATTTTTATTTTTCTTTACAAAGAGGGCACATTCTCTTATTTTTCAAACCAAATACATGCATGCACGTCTTCTTTCCATGCGCATGTCTTTGCATTTCATGTGTTACGTTTGATGATAGATTTGTTTCAAAATTTTGTTCCAACTTCATGTGTTAGTTTTGTGTTCAATGCACGTTGCCCTCCTGTCCTGTGTCCATTCTTTTTCCAAATCCATGCATGGTTCATTTTCTTTCCATGCGCCGTTACTTCCTATTTCAAACGGAAAGCTACGCATATTTTGTTTCAACTGTATGTTTTCTTTCAAATTTTGGTACTAATGTATCAGTCAAATTATAATTGCATTTGTCCATTTTCCAAAGCAACCGTTGAAACCCATTGTTCATTTCAAACAGGGACGAAGCCAGGAAATCGGGCGGGGGGAGGGGGGGCGGATTGGGGGGGGTGCTAATTTTTTTTTTTTTTTACACTGTTTTACCCTTAATTTCAACTTATAATGTCTTATATTATCAATAAAAATGCCTTAAAAGTGATCATTTTGCTTAAATCGAAAAAAAAATCCTATTTTTTAAAATCTTGGGGGGGCCACCGCCCCCACTTGCCCCCCCTCTAGATTCGTCCCTGATTTCAAATGTCGTTGCCACTCGTAAAGACATATATATATATACATATATATATATATATACATACATACATATATATATATATACATATATATATATATATAAGGGGGAAACAATACCTTCTCTCCCTTGCAGCGTTTCCATCTGTTCTTGCCCAAAAAGCTGCTCCACCCATGTATATTTTTCCCATCGCAAAAAGGCAGCATTCCCCTCTTTTGACTCAAGAAAATACCTTTTGGATGAGGCACTACTTCCACTTCCAAAAAGTAAGATAATTCTCCAAGGTCTTCGAGTGCGAAACATGCTGCCAATTTTTTTATAAAAGCTTCCAAAGCATGAGTTGCATTACTTGTAACAATAATATCATCCACATAAACCAGCAGATAAATGATGTCACCATTTTTGTGCAATGTGAACAAGAATGAATCAGAGACCATATTCTTGAAGCCCAACTCGATTAAATATTCCCGTAATTCTTTATACCAAGCTCTTGGAGCTTGTTTTAACCCATATAGTACCTTGTTTAATTTTCATACATGTGTTGGATGTATAAGATCTGTGTAGCCAGGGGTTGTATGGTATATACATCATCAGTGAGTGTGCTCTGTAGAAAAGCATTGTTTATGTCAATTTGGCGCAATCACCAACCTTGACTAACCGCAAGTGAGAGCACAAGTCGAACCGTGGCGGGTTTAACTACGGGGCTAAAAGTTTCACCGTAGTTGATGCCAGCTTTTTGATTAAAACCTCTTGCCACATAGCGAGCCTTGTACTGAATAATGTTACCATCCTTATTTCTTTTAATTCGGAAAATCCATTTACATCCCACTACATTTTGTGACATGGACGAAGGTACAAGATCCCAAGTTCTGTTTTTCACCAATGCATTGATCTCTTCATCCATAGCTTTACGCCAAACGGGGCTTTTTAATGCTTGGGTGATATTTTTTGGGATCTCTATTTCATGGACCTCCGCATTTAAATTCTGTTTACTGATTGGTTTCCTAATGCCATGTTGTTGTCTTGTGGTCATTTGAGGAGAGTGTACAGGATTGTTGGGTGTTGAATTTGTAGATGTAGATATATCAAGATTTGATTGAGACGGAGTAGAGGAAAGCTCAACAGTGGTATTAGGAGGTTGAGATGAGTTTGTTGTGGATATAGGAGATGAAAGGGGTGAAGTGGGGAATAAGGTAGTAGGTGTGTTGGAAGGTGAGTTAGTTTGCAATGGATGAGAAGAGGAAGATTGAGTATTTGATAATATGGATAATGTGAGAGGTGCCCATTGTTCCACTAGGTCAGACAAGGAGGTTGTTGAATTATTAAGTTCAGAAAAAGGGAAAATGTTTTCTTTGAAATTAACATAACGAGAAACATAAACACAATTAGTGTGTAATTCGAGACAATAATATGCACTTTGAGTTGGTGAATAACCAACAAAAATACATGGTTGAGATTTGAGTTCAAGTTTGTGACAATTGTAGGGTTTAAGCCATGGGTAGCAAAGACACCCAAAACTTCGAAGCTTGGAATAATTAGGATGTTGGCCAAATAATTTAAAGTAGGGTGACACATTGTTTAAAGTTGGCGTGGGAAGTCGATTAATCAAGTAAACTGCTATTGAGCAAGCATTTGTCCAATATTCAAGGGGCATTTTAGAATGAGTTAAGAGTGATAGAAATGTCTCAACACTGTGTCGATGTCGTCGCTCCGAATAGCCATTGTGTTGAGGGGTGTGGGGTGGAGTTGTGAGATGCGAAATTCCACCGATGGACAGGTAGTTACGTAGGCTTTCATATTCACCACCATTGTCCGAGTAGAGAGTTTTGAGAGGCAGTTGAAAGTATTTTCCAGTTACAGCTTTATAGTGAATGAATACATGTTTTGCATCTGATTTTCGTTTTAAATTATACAACCGAATGTATTTAGAAAAATGATCAACGAAAATAAGATAATATTTAAAGCCATCATGAGAGTAAATTGGAAATGTCCAAATATCAGAATAGACATACTCAAGTGGGGCAATAAACACAATAGAGGAAGTAGAAAAAGGAAACTTATGACTTTTATTGCAAGCACATGAATTGCAATCTAAAGTGGAGATACTAGGAACATGAAGTTTATTTTTGGAAACAATTTTCCTAAATACCTTACGGGATGGATTCCCCAAACGACGATGCCAATCAAGTGAGCTAGTTGTGCTTGCATAGACTGTAGGGGTTGTGGATTTGAGCTGACAAATGCCTGCTGTAATCAGCCCTTGGAATAGAGATTCCCCCGTTTTGAGATCCTTCATTTGAAAGGAGGTGGAAGAAAAGACAATTGAGATTTTGTTATCATGACAAAGTTGAGAAACAAAAAATATATTTTTTAACATGGCAGGAATAGCCAAGACATTATTTAGTTTGAGTGATGATAAAGAACTAGAACCGACATGAGTGATTATCAGGTCTTTGCCATCACCGACAATCAATTCTTCGCTTCCATCAAAAGGAGAATGGAGGGATAGATTGTTCAGATCTGTCGTGACGTGGTAGGAAGCACCACTGTCGAAAAGCCATGTTGAAGAGGATGAAGAGGCAGAGGGATTTGCGATGTTTGCTGGAGGTTTTGGTGTGAATTGGTTTGGCTTTGTGAGATCACTGCCATTAGGAATTTGATATGATGAAGTTTGGTTAATGAGAGACATTTTAGAAGAGGAAGTTGAACTAATTTGGATTAGAGCTCTGATACCATGATAAAGAGTTGAAGAGAGGAATGATTCTTTTCCATTCAGCAGTCACAAATTTATAATTATAAAATACATGCATTCATATAATTATGGAATTAATATCATTAATGATATTTATTCCTCATATTATAGCATACCATTTATAGGTATTGCTGCAAGTATGGAATTAATATCATTAATGATATTTATCTTATTCTCTCTTATTATGGCATATCACTAATGATATTTATTCCTCAAATTATGGCGTATCATATGCAGGGATTGACATAAAATAAGTCAATCCGTATCAGTTACTGCCTTAGTTGAGAGTTTCGTTTGGTTTGCTGAGGAGTTTTGTTCCTTCCATCCCATTTGAAATGAAAAAAAAATCTAAACTTTGATGCTGTTCAAATTCGTTTTGGGCGTGCTTACTTTTGACAGCTTGCTGAGTTGTAGTTGATGATATGTGTTGAATCTTCTAAAAAAAAGAAGCTTGGATTTTAACTATCTGATTCGAGTGTTGTCGCTGATTTGAATTTGAGCGTTGCCGCGTTGCTTCAATCTTGGGTTGCGATTGGTTGATGTTATTTTATCTTGTGTCCATTTATTTACCGTCTCCGCTCAAGGTCACGAAAGGTGAGTTTATCTCACACCTGACTTACATTTTTCATGAATGTTAGATCAATAATGAACTGTTATATGAAAAATGTATAGGACTGTTAGTAGGAATTGTTTGATTTGATATGTATGCACATTTCATATGTGACACAATATACTCATATGACATGTAGTTGCACTGATGATGTATATGCTGTGATTGCTGTTATGTGACTGTTGTTTGTGATTGTTGATACCCTAGTTTAGGAAAAATCAGTAAGGGTTGAAATGATACATACCCGAATGAATATTAGATAAGGAAAAATCATTATGGGTTGAAATGATAAACCTGAACGGTTTTTATTGAATTTGGGATTGCGGATTTAAAGTGATAAATATCCGTGTCACATGAATATAGGGTAGGAAAGTATATATGAACGTCGTTGGTCATGTTTCGACGAAAAATGATTTGGAACTTGATTTTTGAATAATAACTTAAGATTTTATATTTTAAAGATTTTAAACTTTTATATAATAAATAATTCTTTAAAACTTATTTCTATATTATTTTAATCTTATATAGGTTTATAATCTATTTTTCTAATTTGTTTAGAATTTTATAAACTTATATATAAAAATATTTCAAAGTTAAATTGTATTATATATATATATATATATATTTCAAACTTTTATTACAGACTAATAGGTGGATAAGTTAAAATTTTAGCAATTTGAACTTGAGATTTAAAGATTTGAATGTATATAATGAAACTTGGTTTAATGAATGAACCAATAGAAGATTTGAATATTGAACTTTTATAAGGAATGAACGTTAGTTGTCTAAATTGACTTTTATTTGAAATTATAATTGATATTGAATTGAGTTCGATTTTTAGTGACCAAAGGTGAATTTGAATATATAGATTTTATATACGGAATTGATTTTATAATCGTGCGGTTTGAATTAGAAATTTTGTTAAATCGATTTTATAAGAATGGTTTAAATTGTATAAACTTTTTGAATTGTTGTATAAGAAGCTGATTCGATTTATGAGTTATGAAATATGATACAATTTATTGAAATTGAAGATAATATTTGATTTGAATTATAAACCGAATTTGAACAGAAGCGAGTGAATTTTTGAATCGACTTAAGAGAACTCTTATAAAGCTTAAACTCGATTTTTATGAATTGATTTGAATTTATAAATAAAGACTTCAAATTATATGCTTAGAATTATAAAACACGATATGATTTTTCGACTTGAAATTTAAATATGATATGATTTGTTGAAATTGAAATATAAATTTTGTTACGGAATATACCAACGGTATAAGTATGGAAATCCCGCCTATGCTATTTTGATAGTTACTTAATTGATTTACACTATTGCATCTAGTATATTAGTTGGACGGATTCTTAAAGAATGGTGATCCCAAACATCCTTTAAGTTATTGAGTGCATTTCATCGAACATTTCATTTGAGTTGATTTACTTCCATGAGAATGTAAGTCCTGATCCGAATTATTTTGTTTTGCATTATGGCTCGGGTCAGATCGATTATTACTGCTTTCGAGATTCACTTTGGAGTTTGAAGTTATATTGGGTTTTGCTCATCCTATATCCACCTGTTAATCAGTTGTTCTAGTCATTTAGCAGTTCTTGTCATTTCTATTTCATACTGATATCATTTATCCATGTATTAGAATTCATTTGTATTAGACTTCAGCTGTATTATTTATGTAAATTCTATTGTAAAATTTTATGTATTTTTCGCTGCGAGATATCATGTAACTCTGTATCTGCGTCTGTGATTCTGTGATTTATTTGTTTACCTCAGAAGCTTATAATAATCTGCCGTTTTTAAGCAATTCGAGTTGGTTTAATTACCTACTTGAAGTGGTCGAAAATGTCGGGTCGTTACATGTGGTAGTAGAGCATTGGTTTATCAAAGCTTTTGCTTATGGGGTAAAAACTCATTAGAGATAGGCTAGTTGTAACAACCCGCATTCTACGCATTGAAGGATCGTAGAATATTTATTTTTTTCCCATATGAAGTCGTATGATCATGTAACTTTGGGAAACAACCATTAGACTCATTTCCCATGTTCATGATTTTTGTCGATTTTGAAATGACCGTTTTGCCCCTAGTTGATCTTGTTTTGGCCATAACTTTTGATTGGAAAGGAATTCTGATCTGAAACCACTTCCATTAGATTCGTTTGATGGTTTACCTTTCCGTAGAGTGGTCACATGTGAAAAACGGACTTACCGTTTGGGAGATATGGCTGAAATAAGGTTGGGAAGGTGAAAACTGCTTAACCGGGCCAAATAGGTGATTAGTGAATGGGCCCATAACCCATTTCAGGATTAGGGTTACGGAATCATTCCATTTTAGTTTTCTAGCCTCCACTTATCTCCAAGAAACCCTAAAAATGGCCTCCAACCTCTAAATCACCTCCAAATCATCTTCAAATCAAGGATTAAGCTTAGCAACATCAAATCAAGGGAGATCTACACCAAATCAATGATAGAGCTGCTGTTTAGCATTGGGATTCGCATCAAATCAGAGATCTTTTTCAGATCTAAAATTTATTTGTGGCTAAGGTGAGTGATTTGCATAGTTCCTCACTAATTATGGCTACTTAAGGGTAATTAGTGTTAATTAGCGAATTCAAACATGATAAAATTCTGGAAAAATATTTTTAACAGTCGAAATGGTGTTTTAGACCTCTGATATGAATTTGGGTTAATTTGGTTGAGTTTTGCTAATCACATCATTAGTTTCACCTAAACATGCTTAAGGGGAAATATGGGGTTTTTGGTAAGTTTGATCCATTTTAACCTATTATATTGTTGTTTCGATGTTTATGGTTGATTATGCATGTTTCTATGACTTTATGGTATGCTTTGTGATTGATTAGAATATGTAGAATGGTCGAAACGCCATCGAGTGGCGTAAAAATGCTTGCTGGAGAAGTGCAGGGAACATACCGATCCGGATCGGAACGGAGGGAGGACCCGATCCGCCCCTATATTTTACTCTTCGATCTATTCGCTCTTCTCGTGGCATGCATCTTCCGATCCGACCCGCCTGATGATCTCCGACCCGATCCACCTTGGTACTCTGACCCGAACCAATGAGCTATGACGAGGCTAGGAGACTACGACCAGACTCGGGGTGATGAGAAGGACCCAATCCGAATCGTGGCACATTGGAGGACTCCGACCCGAACCGATGACGGTGATTGGACATGGAGACCGGACCCGATCAGCTGAGGCGATGATGACCCGACCCAATCCAGCGAAGGAGGAGCACTCCGATCCGAACCGAACTGATGACTAGGGCCAGATTCGAACTGATCCGGTGATGACCCATAACCCGAGACGCAAAGGTAGTCCAAATGGGAAGTTAGAGCTCAGGATCCAGTTGGGAACCACTGAGTTCACTTCATGGTTGGGCTTTGCTGCAGGACGTGTGCTAAGGAGTTGTCGACGTTCATAACTTCGATTCACCACTGAAAATGGATGATGGGCTACTTATCAGTGCAATAGAGTCATTATGACTCGAGGGGCAAGGTGATGGTAGTAAGACTACGTTATCAGTGCAGTAGAGTCATTATGACTTGAGGGACAAAGTGATGTGTAGTAAGACTATGAGCCAGTGCAGTGGGGTCATTATGACTCCATGGGGCAGAATGGACATAGTAAAGAATTAGTAAGGCTATGAGTCAGTGCAGTGGGGTCATTGCGACTCCATGGGGTAAAGTGGACATAGCGAAGGATTTGTGGCTATGTATCAGTGCAGTGAAGCCATTTATGACTTCATGGGGCAAAGTGATCATAGCAAGGTATGTTGGGTGATCAAAGTGGTGAATATCGTATGTTTTATGCACTGAGTGAGAGATGTGAGTATGGTTGCTATGTTTGATTGTTTGCCATCACTATGACATGCACACCCCACCCGCGTTATCTTTACACCATTTGAAATGGCACCTTAGAGTGTTGTACAGTATGTAGTGCTAACTCTTTGGTTGCAGGTCCAGGTTCAGGTATGTTTTAGTCTACCTGTTATTGTTCTGTTTAGATGCTTATCGCTCATACCAGACTTTATGCTCGACCCAGAGCTTTATGTCTCCTCTTATTACTATGGGCGCTCACACGAGCAGACTAGAAACAGGTTAGCAGGTGGTGCGCGAGTAGTTGATTCGGAGGCGAGCAGGAGGCTTCCACGTATGATATATAGATATTCTCCCTGTGTCGTTGGTGGTCGCTACTTGGGCATTAGTAGTGTACCTCCTTTATCTTGCTTTTGTTTTTGAGACAGTTTTAAAAGTTGTAATAATGTTTAACTTTGGATCATAACCTGTACTTGGATTTTCCGCTGCTATGTTAGTTGTTTCAGCTTACGCACTATCTCACATGTTTTATGTCAAGTATGTTATTATTATATTTTGTTCCATGCGCTGTGAGACATTCTACAGGTTCCTTGTTAGTTCATTTCCTTCTTCCCTTTTCTTCTGACGACCGTCCCGTGCTAACTGGACATATGTACAACGCACTTTTGGAGTAAATGTCGGTTGGTGCGGGGCGGGCCGTCACATTTGGTATCAGAGCTCTAGGTTGCGTAGTTAACCTAGGGAAAGACACTAGGGAGAGAAAGTACGTATATGAGAGAGCTTATTTGTGATTACTTTGGTTTTCAAAAGCTATATATATATATACTATTAGTAGTATAAGAATGAAGTCGTACTGCACTAGCACCGCTATGGGGTCGTTAATCGTTTCCCCTTTTACAGATTGACGATGAGCCGATATGCGAGAGGTGCTGGTAGGGGGACCAATAATGGGAGTGCTGCTGACATTAGGGCGATTTTTACTGACCTCATGAGAGACATGCTTAGGGAGGTGCAAGGGGAAGTTCCCAATCCCGGAATTGGTGGTGGTCCAGTAGTGCAGGCGCCTAGGGTCGATTTCGCCAAGTTGTGCAAGGATTATACTAACCTTGGTGGGAAGCCGTTCCACAGGACGGAGTCAGCCACAGATGTTCAAGATTGGATGGATAGCTGTGATCGTATCTTCGACGACTTGGGTCTTGAGGATGCGATGAAGAGAAGGCTAGCGTCTCGTCAACTGCAAGGGCGAGCGATGAATTGGTGGAATGCCATTAGAACAGCTACTGCAGAAGATCAGGTTACTTGGGATCAGTTCAAAGCTCGCTTTAGCGAGAAGTTTATTCCAACTGCCCAGAAGTCAGTGCTGTTTAAGAGATTCTTGGAACTCAAGCAGAATGGTAGGGCGATCTCTGACTATATTGTTGAATTCGACACCTTGACGAAGTATGGACTATCTCTTATCGATACTCCTGAGAAGAAGAATGAGAAGTTCATTACTGGTTTGGATGGATACTTGGGGGAAAGGCTTATCAACCACATCGATGAGACTTTTGAATCGATTGTGGGGAAAGCTTTGAGATCTGAGAGTCTTTACCCTAAGCCAAAGACTGAGGCTGCATTTGCAGAAGGGCTGAAGCCGCAAGTAGGCGGTGGAGGCAAGAATAACTCTCAGAATAAGAGGAAGCAAGACCAATCTAAGGGTGGCTAGAAAAAGAACAAGAAGGATGTTGAGTGCTTCAGCTGTGGTAAGAAGGGCCATTATGCTAAAGAATGTCGGGCCAAGCCAGCGGAAAGGAAGTGCTACAACTGTGGCCAAGTGGGACATCATAAGGATAAGTGTCTGCAACCTCTTAAGGAGAAGCAGATTGTGAAAGCATATGCTATTGATGCTGTTCCTTCCTCGTCGAATGCCCCAACTGCGGTGGAGAAAGGAAAAAATGTTGTTATTCAAGGTATGCTCTTTATTTATGATGTACCAGTTCGAGTTTTGTATAATACAGGGGCTTCCCGTTCCTTCATATCTAGTGACCTGGTAGATAGGTTGGGACTGGAACCCGATATAGTCGATAGACCATTGATTGTGACGAACCCGATTGGTGGTTCGACTAGTCTTAGTATAATTTGCCGAAATGTGGTCTTATCGAGTCATGGATGTATGTTTGTTTGTGATTGCTTTGTTTTGGGCTCTACTGGGTATGGCATTATATTGGGAGTCGATTGGCTCCAAAGATATGGGGTGGTGGTAGACCGTGAGGGCTTTTTGGTGACAGTTAGGGCGGATGATGGGCGGAGGGTAGTGTTTGGTAGTCTACCTAGTGATAGGGTAATGGCTAGTTTTATAAATTCCCTCGACATCCCGTAGGATGAGCTGTCAGATGTGCCCGTGGTTGGCCAGTATCCGGACGTCTTCGAGGAGGTGACCGGGCTTCCACCACACCGAGAGATTGAGTTCCGTATTGATTTAGTGAAAGATGCCAGACCTATAGTGATGCCACTTCGTCGTATGGCACCAAGGGAGCAGCGAGAGCTCGGGGTGCAAGTCAGAAATCTTTTGAAGAGGGGATTTATTAGAAGAAGTGTCTCCGAGTGGGGAGCACCAGTTGTGTTTGCCACTAAGGCAGATGGTTCCCTTCGTTTGTGTGTGGACTATCGCGAGTTGAATAAGGCAACGAGGAAGAATAAGTATCCTCTACCGCGGATAGATGATTTGTTTGATCAACTGGAAGGAGCAAGAGTGTTCTCCCAGTTGGACCTCGCGACAGGATTTCATCAGCTTCGAGTAGCGGATGAGAGTGTTCCGAAAACGGCATTTAGGACGCCGTCTAGATTCTATGAGTGGTTGGTCATGCCATTTGGGTTGACCAATGCACCAGCCTATTTTGTGGATCTTATGAATCGAGTATTCAGAGATCAGTTGAATAAGTTTGTTCTTGTGTTCGTAGACGATATCCTTGTTTACTCGAGGACAGAAGAGGAACACAAGGGACACTTGAGGATAGTGATGGAGGTGTTAAGAATACACCAATTGAAAGCGAAATTCTCTAAGTGTCATTTTTGGAGAAGAGAAGTGAGATTCTTGGGTCATGTTGTTTCAGAGAATGGTATTGCCGTGGACCCTACGAAGGTTGCTACGGTAAAGGATTGACCTACGCCCAAGAAGGCAACAGATGTAAGAAGTTTCTTAGGGTTAGCTGGATATTATTGTAAGTTTATCCAGGACTTCTCCAAGATAGCAGCACCGTTGACTCAGTTGACTAAGAAGAATCAGTCCTTCGTCTGGGACGGATTGTGTGAGAATGCATTCAAGAGTCTAAAAGAAAAGTTGACGCGTGCGCCAGTATTAGTCATTCCTAAAGGGAATGAAGAAATGACGGTATACACGGATTCTTGTGGTACCAGACTAGGTGTTGTATTAATGCAAGGAGGTAGGGTTGTAGCTATGCTAGTCAGCAGCTAAAGCCGCATGAAAAGAAGTATCCTACCCATGATTTGGAATTAGCAACGATCGTGTTTGCGCTGAAGATGTGGAGACATTATCTCTTGGGAGAAAGATTTGAGTTGTTCACCGATCATAAATCGTTAAAGTATCTCTTCTCCCAGAAGGATCTAAATCTCCGTCAGCAGAGATGGTTAGAGTTCTTGGCTTCGTATGATTTTGATATCGCATACACACCTGGGAAAGGTAATGCGGTAGCCGATGCCTTGAGTAGGAGACATGCCAGTTTAGGGGCTATGTTTCTTGAATGGAAGCAACTGGAGTATATCGCGGGGTTTGATTTCAGACCAAAGTGCAAATTGGATCCATAAATGCTAGCTAATTTGGCGATCAGACCCACTTTGATAGAGCGGGTTGGTTCCAGCCAGAGGGACGATCCTAATCTATTGGAAATCATCTACAAGTTAGAGATGGACATCGACGACGAGGAGATGAATTTGTATGGGCTTGATCGAGATGGATGGCTTAGAAAGAATGGAAGACTAGTTGTACCCAACGTGAATGGTTTGAGAGATGAAGTGCTTAGAGAATGTCATCACTCAAAACTGACTATACATCCCGGTAGTAATAAGATGTATCGAGACATGAAGCAGACTTACTACTGGGAATGGATGAAAAGAGACGTTGGGATATTCGTATCCAAATGCATGAATTGCCAGCTAGTTAAAGCCGAGCAAAAGAAGCCTAGTGGTTTGCTGCAACCATTAGAAATTCCCGAATGGAAATGGGAGCAAGTCTCGATGGATTTCAACGATGGTTTACCAAGGACTAGAGCGGGACATGATAGCATTTGGATAATTGTGGATCGATTGACTAAGAGTGCAAGGTTTATACCGGTCAAATCGACCAGAACGGCAGCTAAGTTAGCAGAATTGTATGTGAAGTGGGTAGTGAGATTTCATGGAGTACCTAAAAGCATTGTGAGTGACCGAGACCCGTTGTTCACTAGTGGGTTTTGGAAAAGCTTACAAGAGGCTCTAGGGTCAGAATTACATCTCAGTACCGCATATCATCCTCAGACCGACGGTCAGACGGAGAGGGTGAATCGTATACTGGAAGATCTCTTGAGAGCATGTATATTGGATTTTGGTGGATCATGGGATGACCATTTGCATCTAGTAGAGTTTGCATATAATAATAGCTACCAATCCAGTATCGGTATGGCTCCATATGAGGCTTTGTATGGAAGACCGTGCAACTCACCATCATGTTGGATAGAGACTGGCGAGAAGTTTATGCTTGGACCAGATGTGGTGAGAGAAACTTCAGATAAGATTAAGACCATTCAACAACGAATGAAATCTGCCCAAGATAGGCAGAAGAGTTATGCTGATAAAAGGAGAAAAGACTTAAAATTCTCCGTTGGTGACTTGGTGTTTGTCAAGATTTCTCCGTTGAAGAGCGTGATACGATTTGGTAGGAGAGGCAAGTTGGCACCAAGATTTGTTGGTCCATTCCCTGTTCTTGAACTAGTCGGGAATTTGGCGTATATAGTTGACTTACCAGAGAAGATGGCGGGAGTTCACAATGTATTTCATGTTTCCCAACTAAGGAAGTTCTGTAACGACCCGTGTTTTTGGCACTCGAATAAGTAATTTAATTTATTTAATTTAAATATTATATTTGGAATATCGAAGGAATTAATATCTAATTTCTCTATTTAAACAAAGTTCGAAGTTATATATTTATATAATTATAAATAGAGCTTGAAAATAGCGCTGCAGTTTGAAAATTCGAGTTTGAACTTCAACTGGACATACAGAGTCCGATATAAGTCGGATTTCTGTGAAACAAGACACGTTGGAACCGTATTGACGATAGTTTTCATATGAAAGAGAAAAATCCATATTCCGTGTTATAGAGTGCGAGTTATGGCTAAATCAAAATTTGAAAAAACGCTGTGGAAATCGTTATTTGAAATAGCGACCTTTAAAATGGCCGTTTTGCAAATGGACTCAGATTTCGACGAAATCAGTTTCATTAGAACCGTATCGCTAAATTATTGTACGGTGGTGAATTGTGTGGAAAACCGATATCGTATGTGACCACGGTAGCCGTAAACGCCCGTTCAATTTCTATAGCGCGTATTTAAATAAATAAAGGGGTATTTGAGTGTAACTTGAGAAGACGATCGAATTAGGCCACGAAACCAGTTCCGTTGAGTTCGTATCGTCGATTAGAGTCAGAATAAGTATATAGTTTGTTATTTTTAGAGACTGGAAAATTTGGTGTTAAAAGGGGTATAGCGGTTCGGGGTAAAAATAGCCTATCGGGCAAACAGTCTCAGAATGCGACGAAACTAGTGCCATTGGGTTCGTATCGAAAAGTTATTGTCAGATTTCGCAGTTTCAAGTTGATCGGATTTATCTGGTCATCGTGGAAAATTAAAATGCATGTTTATTTCTGGTTTTATAAAGGAAATTTTTCCAAACGACCTCGGATTGCGACGAAACTTGTCCCATTGGGTCCAGAATATCTTTTTACACTAAGAATAGTTTTTTCATCAGAAAACAGGGATTGTTTATAGGGGCTTTAATCAACTACTTTACGGCGAAGTTTCGTTAAAATTAAATTAATATTAAAGCCAACTCATCCCCATACTATATATATACGTTGTGATCTAATTTTGCGGTCAAGGTTTTTTTTTCACGGTCAACAAAAGCTGTAGCCGCCATCACATATTAACGGTCCCAAATTTCTCGAGCAACCCTTCCACAAATTCCCTAAACCCATTCGTTTTCGTGAAGACCCCAATTACCTGTTTCGAAATCTAGGCAAGAGGGAAGTCCTGAATGGTGATGCTGACGGATTCCGTAACTTGGTGGCCTGATTTTGGGTTAAAACCGTTGACAGATGGTCTCAAATTCCGGAGCAAGGAGGTCGTTGAGTTAAGGGGCCTTTCTGGCGTACGTTGGTGAGGCCAAGGCGCAAGTCTTGGTTGAGATAGATCGACCGCAGGTGGAGTAACGATGGTGCGGTGGTGGCCAATTTAGGGCGTGGTTCTCAGTATCGAACAGAACAAGAAATTGATGCCACTTGTGAACCACGTGAAGAACGAAGTACCAAAAATAGGCCGGCCTTACTGACTAAAGTAATTCATTTCAGTTACAATGCGGGTAACAATACAAGGTATTAATTAAGAGTTGATCTTATATTATTGTTGTCAGATGTTGAACGGGAACACAAAGACGAAGTATGGAAGGGTTATAAGATCGATCTGATTAGTTCTAGTATTAAGAATGGGATGGGGCTGATGGATAAAGTCAGAAGAATCTGTCAATTTGGTTTGTGCGAAATGAAGAGCGAACAGACCTGGAAAGCAAACGTTCAAGTTCAGCATGATCTTATTTTTGACGTAAAGGGTAATTTCGTGTCCTAATTATAATTAAGTATAACCAATCCAAATTAAAACAAATTGTTTAAATACAATGTATAACCGAATGGATTTTGATCTATGCAGAAGGGGACTGGAAAAGAAAACAAGGTCGGACTTGTACGTGGGTTTACTTGATGAAGCTGTAGCATTCAAACGATCTCGCCTTATCATATCCAATGTAATTAACGTACTGACCCGTCTAGTATATATTAAAACGTAATTAAACGTAAAAGTGATTAATTCATATTAATATGTGATTATTATTTAATTAAATAAATGAATTATGATTTCAGATGAGAGCAAGCTGAATGATAAAAGCAGTCGGGCAAAGCAGAGAACGAGAGGAGGAACTGAAAATGTTGGCCTGTTTAACTGTGTAAAAGTAACCAGTTTAATATCTTATTAATAATATAATTAAGGGTTTAGATGATTTATTATAATTGTTAATATTTAAACGTGGATTTTGGTGCAGGCGTGTGTGAACACAGGAAACAAAGGAACGAAGTGGTTTCGGAAAAGGGCTGTTAAATATAAAAGTAATTAGCTTAACCCTGAATGAAAATAAGAATTTATTTATAACCATAATTATAGTTATTTATCTAATTAAATTATATTAACTTAAAATATTTATAATCTGTGGCTACGTTATCAGAATGGAATGGTTCAGGATGCGGTGGACTCGCATCAGTGAAATTTACGTCATGGAACAGAGCTGGACAAGATTTGGAATCAACCAGGATTTTTAATTAAATTAAACACCTGTTTAATTTAATTGAAACCAACCGTTTAAACAACGGTATCAATGCAAGGTGAGTTAAACTCACTCAGTTTCCCATTTATATTTTATATAAATTGGGTATTTTTATTTTGTGTGCTCTGCTTGCCAATGGTTGACTGTTTGTTAGTTATAATTTATTTTTTTGTTTTAAATGAGGAAATTAAACTGTGTTTAATTTCAGTGAAATATCAAATCGTTATTTTTAACGATTGGTTCCAATAAAGGTAACTCACCTTGGTTGGTCACGTTTATTTATAAACGTGTTTTAAATGGTTGAACCGTTTGAATTGCTTGTGGTGGATGTTAAATGGTCGTTATTCGGTTTATCAGTTAAACAAAACTGAATAGCCTGATTTGAGAAAACCATTTGAATACAGGGAAGAACAGGTTGGAGGGATCCAACCGGATTCCTCAAATATATTGTTTGTTTCCATATTATCACATATGAATTGTCCTGTTTGGGGTGATTGATTTGATTGTTGATTTTTGACTGAACATTCAGCCTGTGTTGTGTTTAAACCAATAGGTGATATTGGTTGGGTATTTGGCAGCGTATGGCCTATAAAATCAAACATGTTATAAATATTAATTCACCGTCAGGTGAATCAATAAAGATGAAGTTATAAAATTTACTTTATAACTGGAGTTGGATTTCTAATATATTATTTTGAATAAAGGTTTATAAAAGAAAAATAAATAAATATTTTATTTATTTAAGACTTCGATTTGTTCTGATGATTAATCAGATTTACAGGTATGAGCATAAGAAATGAGATGAATGGTTAAACTTTGATAATTGTTTTGTAAAGAAACAATTAATGGAATTTATATAAATTAATTATATTTTTAATTAATTTAAAGTGAGGATTCATTGGAATTGGTTAATGGGATAGTCGAATATTGAGTTAATTAAATCGACCAGTTTGAATTGAAATTGATGATCAAATTAATGTATTTCGATTAAGATAGTTAAATGAATATTGTTGAAATTTAAATAAGGTTTAAGAGGGATGTACGATTTTATTTAGTTAATAAATAAATTAACTACTAATGTAGTTAACGATTGAAATAAATTATTATTTTAATAATAATAATTTAGCAAATTATCTTTCAAAAGTAGTCGAAGTGAAATGAAATCTAATGGAATAGGGTAAGGAGTCGATGAAGGGGTTTTATATTCAAAACCCGAATTTTTATAATGAAGTCATAAGAAATTTCAAGCGAATATAATAGCTTGAAATAAACGTTACTTATTTATTTGAATTAAGTAAAAAGGAGATTAGAAAAAGGGTTTAAGATAAACCAAAGTATATAAATGAGTTTCAAAATGTAAAACGTTAACATTGAATTAACGTTATTTGAAAATAAGATCAAGTAAAAAGGGGAATTTGAAATAAGATTCCAAAGTGGGAAATGGTTGGATGGGTTGTAAGAAGATTGGTAAAAGTGTATTTGAGGTAAAGAAAATGGGTCGTTGGGTGGTATAACCAAACCCAAGTTATGATGGAAATTGTTTGATACTGAAATGGAATATTGGGTTTCGATTACAACTGATAATTATTTGAAGATATGAACGTTGTTGATCAAGGTCTGAGAGGTAGTTAAAATACCCCAACTTGAACAACATCAGGATTATCTGAAGATGATATTAGTTGGTAATCGTAAAAGGGGTTAGTGATAGTTCATTATTTCCATTAGTGAAATAATGCAACGTTTGGTGAGAATTCGGAAAAGTGTATATCGAGAGATCCGAAGTAAGAGAAATTTAAAGTTGAGTTTTATTTTATACTAATAAATATTAGTTAGTGTTTCAAGAATGGAATACAAGATATTATGTAACTCTGTTTACGAATAAGAAGTTAAATGGATTTTCCAAGTTAAATAATAAGGAATGAGGTAGTAAATGTTTTTGAAAGGAGAAGTAAGTGGAAATTTAGTACGGTTATTTTACTAAGTATTATAATGGAATGGTTTTGAGAACATTAGTATATAAGATTCAAATATCGTATTTTAGATATTAAAGGAGTTACAAGTTATTAAACAAGAAGTGAACTAGTTTATTTTAAATTAAAGGCCAAGTGATGCTGAATACTGAATCAGTGAACTCATTGGAGTGTCATGATTGAAACACTATATATTTTGATAGTCAAAACACCGACTATCAAATCTTTCCAATACGATTGTTGGTACGGAAAGACCGGGATCGAATTTATATTCGAAAACCATTCCAATCAACAGATACGTGAAGAGATCAGAAGATGATCGAGATGGAGCATTGAAGACCGTTGATTTTCATAACCGGAAGAACCACTAATATTCTCTGCCTGGCAAACGGAGATAAACTGTGATTCTGTCGTAGTTGGAATCTACGGGTTGCAAGGACTTCTCGCTACTGATTCATGGGGTGATTCCTATATGGATGCGGTAGGAGAGTGCCTTCGGTTCATCCTGTTCCTGGATGACCTGTATGGACGGATGTCTGACAGAGTATTTCCAAAGGGTCACGTACGTTGATTTCTTCAAACGTACGATAGTTGTTGGCGGGGAGTTGCCGTTCTCTTAGCTTCCAGCTAGAGTATTTTTGTGGACGTCAATTAGTGATATCTGACGGATCTGACGATGTGGCATTCAAAGTGAATGATGACCAGATGTTCAAAAGCTAATCTAAGCCTCAAGCCTCATCAACCGGGAAATGACAAAAATCGGGCAGGCAGCATGGCTATGTGGGTCGCTCCCATTAGGGTGTATAATCACTTATCTAGAGAAATTCCTATTTGTTTCTTAAATCTGTATTCGATGCTGTCCCTTTTCGGGAGACGGTTGCTGATCCCAACCGTCGGTGATATACATTCGATACACTCAAGCGAAATGAGTGGTCGGTCATGTGAGGGCCGGGTTGCAAGACGTTCTTGTTGAACCCAGTGTATTCGTCTCTAGAGATACACTATCGGCAGGTGGTCCCATACCTTGTCAAGGTCGGAATCCAATCTCCAATAAGCGCCTGCGGTTTTGATCGTATACTATATATGTGGAGCGTGAGATGCAAGCGTTCCACTAAATTGATATTTACTTGTATTTAGACATTATTATAATATCAGAACAAGATATTGGTTTCAAAACTGTTTTGGGTTATCGTAAGGTAAAAACCGTCCGTGTTTATGTGTGGATTTGGTCTTACGATTATCCTTTTCTTTTGGAAAGGTTTTGAACTTTAAAATCATGATTGGATGATCACCCTTAATACTGTGCGAGTTTATCTCACTCTGGTTCACCAGACTGACCCGGTGTTTTGTAAATGCTCGGGTTAAACCGGGTTGTACAGGTTCAGGTTATCGTCTGCTGTGAAGAGACGAGCTGGAAGAGTTCAGACGTATTGTATTATATAACTTCCATCCCACTGTGTTGTATATGAGGACAGATCGTTATAACTGTCCAGATGTGTGATGCACTCTGATAATGTAAGTATTTCAAAAGCTCTCTTTAAAGATTTATTTCAGTATTATATTTTGTTCCGCTGCGATGTGAGACTCTGTGTTGTGTTAGTTCTTCTTCTTCTTCTATTCTAATATTTCTTTCTTTCTTATCTCACCCTCCAACTTCTTTCTATTAATGATCTGGAATGTTCGATGTCTGAATGGTCAACACATTAGTTGATGTTGATTTTCGGAGTCGAAAAACCCAGTTTGTTACAGTGGTATCAGAGCGAGGTTAAGTAATTACCTTGGCTCTGTGGCGTGACTCAGTAGAGATGGGGTTAGCAATACCCTAGATTGAGTTGAGTGTATATATATGAGTGGACGTATTTGTAGATTTTATAAAAAAATTGTTTTATATTGTGGAGATTTATTTGTTTGAGTTGTTTATGAGTTCTGGTCGATCAGTTTGATCCACTGAATCGATAGGGGTTTCTAAACACTCAAGTACGATAAACCGACGCATTATGTTTTGAAAAAGGGTAAATGAAATATTTTACCCAAATTATAATTTGATATAAAGAAAATATATATATTGGAAATATTATAATATATTGGATGTGTTGGGTGATTATAATTGAAATGGTTATATAAATAACCAATTGGAATTCGTATAATATGAAATCAGATGAATTAAATCTGAAATTTTAATCAGAATTGGAATTAAAATTCCCAAAAGTGGGAAAGGTGATTGTAAATGAACTTGGGTTAAATATATGAAAATTTTAAGATCCTGGGAGATTTTAAGTTGTTTACAAGCATCGTGAATGATATTTTGAAAAAGATTTCAAAATGGAGGTGTTTACGTATGATATTGAATGGTTATATAGTACTGAACTCACTTCGATAGCTGGGAAGTAACTCTGATGATGCTGGCCACATCATCAATGTATATTTTCGAGTTCTAAGTGACGGATTACTACCAAAAATCTTATTTTGAATTGCTTTGATAAAAACGAGTTGTTTTAAATCCTGAAAAGGGATATTTGATTT
The DNA here is from genome assembly GCA_030737875.1 of Allium sativum. Classification (NCBI taxonomy): domain Eukaryota; kingdom Viridiplantae; phylum Streptophyta; class Magnoliopsida; order Asparagales; family Amaryllidaceae; genus Allium; species Allium sativum. The sequence goes on along the minus strand of CM060923.1, from coordinate 530,942,678 downwards.
TCGAAGGAGCTGAACTGTTTAAAAACTCCCAGGGAAATTGTTTGAACAAGTGCAAAATTAAATAGAGATTGGGAAAGCACATATGAATTGAATTAAAACCAATTGGCTGGAATTTTGAATCGGAATATAATATATCGAGTATGATCAGATTTTGAATTGTGAGACTCTGAAATGGTATTGGACTGATAAGTTAATAGTTGGAATTAATCATGGATGGAAATTGAGTTAAGAATGGGATCTGGCTTGGACGCGTGAAGGATTTGGTTTTGAGGATAAAATTGGAATTTTGTTGGAAATGCAATTGTATATGCTGACAGGGCAGCAGATGGAAAGGATATAATGATATGCCCGACAAAAAGGTACACGTTTATTTTTATATGGGTTTGGTGATTTATGGGCCTATTTGGCAAGCCGCTTGGCTGGTTTATTTCTTTTGGATTGGGGAAGGCCTAGAAAGGCGAGTTGGAGTTGTACCGATTGAGCCATACAAAGGGGGTGCTGGCGAAATTTTTCGGAAATTTAAGGTGTTAGAAAATTTTCAATATTTTTGAAAATATTTATTTACGATATTAAATCGATTTTCGATTTATAATAAAATTAAATTTGGAAATAAATGGGTTTATAACGTTCTTTCTTACCTTACCAATTTCGAGGACGAAATTATTTTAAGGGGGGAAGAATGTAACGACCCGTGTTTTTGGCACTCGAATAAGTAATTTAATTTATTTAATTTAAATATTATATTTGGAATATCGAAGGAATTAATATCTAATTTCTCTATTTAAACAAAGTTCGAAGTTATATATTTATATAATTATAAATAGAGCTTGAAAATAGCGCTGCAGTTTGAAAATTCGAGTTTGAACTTCAACTGGACATACAGAGTCCGATATAAGTCGGATTTCTGTGAAACAAGACACGTTGGAACCGTATTGACGATAGTTTTCATATGAAAGAGAAAAATCCATATTCCGTGTTATAGAGTGCGAGTTATGGCTAAATCAAAATTTGAAAAAACGCTGTGGAAATCGTTATTTGAAATAGCGACCTTTAAAATGGCCGTTTTGCAAATGGACTCAGATTTCGACGAAATCAGTTTCATTAGAACCGTATCGCTAAATTATTGTACGGTGGTGAATTGTGTGGAAAACCGATATCGTATGTGACCACGGTAGCCGTAAACGCCCGTTCAATTTCTATAGCGCGTATTTAAATAAATAAAGGGGTATTTGAGTGTAACTTGAGAAGACGATCGAATTAGGCCACGAAACCAGTTCCGTTGAGTTCGTATCGTCGATTAGAGTCAGAATAAGTATATAGTTTGTTATTTTTAGAGACTGGAAAATTTGGTGTTAAAAGGGGTATAGCGGTTCGGGGTAAAAATAGCCTATCGGGCAAACAGTCTCAGAATGCGACGAAACTAGTGCCATTGGGTTCGTATCGAAAAGTTATTGTCAGATTTCGCAGTTTCAAGTTGATCGGATTTATCTGGTCATCGTGGAAAATTAAAATGCATGTTTATTTCTGGTTTTATAAAGGAAATTTTTCCAAACGACCTCGGATTGCGACGAAACTTGTCCCATTGGGTCCAGAATATCTTTTTACACTAAGAATAGTTTTTTCATCAGAAAACAGGGATTGTTTATAGGGGCTTTAATCAACTACTTTACGGCGAAGTTTCGTTAAAATTAAATTAATATTAAAGCCAACTCATCCCCATACTATATATATACGTTGTGATCTAATTTTGCGGTCAAGGTTTTTTTTTCACGGTCAACAAAAGCTGTAGCCGCCATCACATATTAACGGTCCCAAATTTCTCGAGCAACCCTTCCACAAATTCCCTAAACCCATTCGTTTTCGTGAAGACCCCAATTACCTGTTTCGAAATCTAGGCAAGAGGGAAGTCCTGAATGGTGATGCTGACGGATTCCGTAACTTGGTGGCCTGATTTTTGGTTAAAACCGTTGACAGATGGTCTCAAATTCCGGAGCAAGGAGGTCGTTGAGTTAAGGGGCCTTTCTGGCGTACGTTGGTGAGGCCAAGGCGCAAGTCTTGGTGGAGATAGATCGACCGCAGGTGGAGTAACGATGGTGCGGTGGTGGCCAATTTAGGGCGTGGTTCTCAGTATCGAACAGAACAAGAAATTGATGCCACTTGTGAACCACGTGAAGAACGAAGTACCAAAAATAGGCCGGCCTTACCGACTAAAGTAATTCATTTCAGTTACAATGCGGGTAACAATACAAGGTATTAATTAAGAGTTGATCTTATATTATTGTTGTCAGATGTTGAACGGGAACACAAAGACGAAGTATGGAAGGGTTATAAGATCGATCTGATTAGTTCTAGTATTAAGAATGGGATGGGGCTGATGGATAAAGTCAGAAGAATCTGTCAATTTGGTTTGTGCGAAATGAAGAGCGAACAGACCTGGAAAGCAAACGTTCAAGTTCAGCATGATCTTATTTTTGACGTAAAGGGTAATTTCGTGTCCTAATTATAATTAAGTATAACCAATCCAAATTAAAACAAATTGTTTAAATACAATGTATAACCGAATGGATTTTGATCTATGCAGAAGGGGACTGGAAAAGAAAACAAGGTCGGACTTGTACGTGGGTTTACTTGATGAAGCTGTAGCATTCAAACGATCTCGCCTTATCATATCCAATGTAATTAACGTACTGACCCGTCTAGTATATATTAAAACGTAATTAAACGTAAAAGTGATTAATTCATATTAATATGTGATTATTATTTAATTAAATAAATGAATTATGATTTCAGATGAGAGCAAGCTGAATGATAAAAGCAGTCGGGCAAAGCAGAGAACGAGAGGAGGAACTGAAAATGTTGGCCTGTTTAACTGTGTAAAAGTAACCAGTTTAATATCTTATTAATAATATAATTAAGGGTTTAGATGATTTATTATAATTGTTAATATTTAAACGTGGATTTTGGTGCAGGCGTGTGTGAACACAGGAAACAAAGGAACGAAGTGGTTTCGGAAAAGGGCTGTTAAATATAAAAGTAATTAGCTTAACCCTGAATGAAAATAAGAATTTATTTATAACCATAATTATAGTTATTTATCTAATTAAATTATATTAACTTAAAATATTTATAATCTGTGGCTACGTTATCAGAATGGAATGGTTCAGGATGCGGTGGACTCGCATCAGTGAAATTTACGTCATGGAACAGAGCTGGACAAGATTTGGAATCAACCAGGATTTTTAATTAAATTAAACACCTGTTTAATTTAATTGAAACCAACCGTTTAAACAACGGTATCAATGCAAGGTGAGTTAAACTCACTCAGTTTCCCATTTATATTTTATATAAATTGGGTATTTTTATTTTGTGTGCTCTGCTTGCCAATGGTTGACTGTTTGCTAGTTATAATTTATTTTTTTGTTTTAAATGAGGAAATTAAACTGTGTTTAATTTCAGTGAAATATCAAATCGTTATTTTTAACGATTGGTTCCAATAAAGGTAACTCACCTTGGTTGGTCACGTTTATTTATAAACGTGTTTTAAATGGTTGAACCGTTTGAATTGCTTGTGGTGGATGTTAAATGGTCGTTATTCGGTTTATCAGTTAAACAAAACTGAATAGCCTGATTTGAGAAAACCATTTGAATACAGGGAAGAACAGGTTGGAGGGATCCAACCGGATTCCTCAAATATATTGTTTGTTTCCATATTATCACATATGAATTGTCCTGTTTGGGGTGATTGATTTGATTGTTGATTTTTGACTGAACATTCAGCCTGTGTTGTGTTTAAACCAATAGGTGATATTGGTTGGGTATTTGGCAGCGTATGGCCTATAAAATCAAACATGTTATAAATATTAATTCACCGTCAGGTGAATCAATAAAGATGAAGTTATAAAATTTACTTTATAACTGGAGTTGGATTTCTAATATATTATTTTGAATAAAGGTTTATAAAAGAAAAATAAATAAATATTTTATTTATTTAAGACTTCGATTTGTTCTGATGATTAATCAGATTTACAGGTATGAGCATAAGAAATGAGATGAATGGTTAAACTTTGATAATTGTTTTGTAAAGAAACAATTAATGGAATTTATATAAATTAATTATATTTTTAATTAATTTAAAGTGAGGATTCATTGGAATTGGTTAATGGGATAGTCGAATATTGAGTTAATTAAATCGACCAGTTTGAATTGAAATTGATGATCAAATTAATGTATTTCGATTAAGATAGTTAAATGAATATTGTTGAAATTTAAATAAGGTTTAAGAGGGATGTACGATTTTATTTAGTTAATAAATAAATTAACTACTAATGTAGTTAACGATTGAAATAAATTATTATTTTAATAATAATAATTTAGCAAATTATCTTTCAAAAGTAGTCGAAGTGAAATGAAATCTAATGGAATAGGGTAAGGAGTCGATGAAGGGGTTTTATATTCAAAACCCGAATTTTTATAATGAAGTCATAAGAAATTTCAAGCGAATATAATAGCTTGAAATAAACGTTACTTATTTATTTGAATTAAGTAAAAAGGAGATTAGAAAAAGGGTTTAAGATAAACCAAAGTATATAAATGAGTTTCAAAATGTAAAACGTTAACATTGAATTAACGTTATTTGAAAATAAGATCAAGTAAAAAGGGGAATTTGAAATAAGATTCCAAAGTGGGAAATGGTTGGATGGGTTGTAAGAAGATTGGTAAAAGTGTATTTGAGGTAAAGAAAATGGGTCGTTGGGTGGTATAACCAAACCCAAGTTATGATGGAAATTGTTTGATACTGAAATGGAATATTGGGTTTCGATTACAACTGATAATTATTTGAAGATATGAACGTTGTTGATCAATGTCTGAGAGGTAGTTAAAATACCCCAACTTGAACAACATCAGGATTATCTGAAGATGATATTAGTTGGTAATCGTAAAAGGGGTTAGTGATAGTTCATTATTTCCATTAGTGAAATAATGCAACGTTTGGTGAGAATTCGGAAAAGTGTATATCGAGAGATCCGAAGTAAGAGAAATTTAAAGTTGAGTTTTATTTTATACTAATAAATATTAGTTAGTGTTTCAAGAATGGAATACAAGATATTATGTAACTCTGTTTACGAATAAGAAGTTAAATGGATTTTCCAAGTTAAATAATAAGGAATGAGGTAGTAAATGTTTTTGAAAGGAGAAGTAAGTGGAAATTTAGTACGGTTATTTTACTAAGTATTATAATGGAATGGTTTTGAGAACATTAGTATATAAGATTCAAATATCGTATTTTAGATATTAAAGGAGTTACAAGTTATTAAACAAGAAGTGAACTAGTTTATTTTAAATTAAAGGCCAAGTGATGCTGAATACTGAATCAGTGAACTCATTGGAGTGTCATGATTGAAACACTATATATTTTGATAGTCAAAACACCGACTATCAAATCTTTCCAATACGATTGTTGGTACGGAAAGACCGGGATCGAATTTATATTCGAAAACCATTCCAATCAACAGATACGTGAAGAGATCAGAAGATGATCGAGATGGAGCATTGAAGACCGTTGATTTTCATAACCGGAAGAACCACTAATATTCTCTGCCTGGCAAACGGAGATAAACTGTGATTCTGTCGTAGTTGGAATCTACGGGTTGCAAGGACTTCTCGCTACTGATTCATGGGGTGATTCCTATATGGATGCGGTAGGAGAGTGCCTTCGGTTCATCCTGTTCCTGGATGACCTGTATGGACGGATGTCTGACAGAGTATTTCCAAAGGGTCACGTACGTTGATTTCTTCAAACGTACGATAGTTGTTGGCGGGGAGTTGCCGTTCTCTTAGCTTCCAGCTAGAGTATTTTTGTGGACGTCAATTAGTGATATCTGACGGATCTGACGATGTGGCATTCAAAGTGAATGATGACCAGATGTTCAAAAGCTAATCTAAGCCTCAAGCCTCATCAACCGGGAAATGACAAAAATCGGGCAGGCAGCATGGCTATGTGGGTCGCTCCCATTAGGGTGTATAATCACTTATCTAGAGAAATTCCTATTTGTTTCTTAAATCTGTATTCGATGCTGTCCCTTTTCGGGAGACGGTTGCTGATCCCAACCGTCGGTGATATACATTCGATACACTCAAGCGAAATGAGTGGTCGGTCATGTGAGGGCCGGGTTGCAAGACGTTCTTGTTGAACCCAGTGTATTCGTCTCTAGAGATACACTATCGGCAGGTGGTCCCATACCTTGTCAAGGTCGGAATCCAATCTCCAATAAGCGCCTGCGGTTTTGATCGTATACTATATATGTGGAGCGTGAGATGCAAGCGTTCCACTAAATTGATATTTACTTGTATTTAGACATTATTATAATATCAGAACAAGATATTGGTTTCAAAACTGTTTTGGGTTATCGTAAGGTAAAAACCGTCCGTGTTTATGTGTGGATTTGGTCTTACGATTATCCTTTTCTTTTGGAAAGGTTTTGAACTTTAAAATCATGATTGGATGATCACCCTTAATACTGTGCGAGTTTATCTCACTCTGGTTCACCAGACTGACCCGGTGTTTTGTAAATGCTCGGGTTAAACCGGGTTGTACAGGTTCAGGTTATCGTCTGCTGTGAAGAGACGAGCTGGAAGAGTTCAGACGTATTGTATTATATAACTTCCATCCCACTGTGTTGTATATGAGGACAGATCGTTATAACTGTCCAGATGTGTGATGCACTCTGATAATGTAAGTATTTCAAAAGCTCTCTTTAAAGATTTATTTCAGTATTATATTTTGTTCCGCTGCGATGTGAGACTCTGTGTTGTGTTAGTTCTTCTTCTTCTTCTATTCTAATATTTCTTTCTTTCTTATCTCACCCTCCAACTTCTTTCTATTAATGATCTGGAATGTTCGATGTCTGAATGGTCAACACATTAGTTGATGTTGATTTTCGGAGTCGAAAAACCCAGTTTGTTACAAGTTCGTTCACGACTCATATGACTATTTCACCTGATTAGTTAGAGGACTTCGAAGTAGAACCCGAGGTGGTTGAAAACCGCAAGCCGATCCGTATTGTCGAGCACGATACGAAGCAACTTCGAAGGAATGCGGTGAGGCTAGTCAAGGTTCAGTGGGGCGAGGACGAGAATGATTACACTTGGGAGACAGAGGAGAGCATTAGAAAGACGTATCCAGAACTCTTTGCCTGGTAAGATTTACCTTGTAATTTAGTTATTCCGCATGCTAGGATAGACTTGTTTTTCTTGTTTGATTGTTGTTTTATGGTTGATAGGCATGCAGGACCCTTTTGTGTGTTTTGGTTAGGGAATTTCAGGGGCGAAATTTCTTAAGGGGGCGAGAATATAACAACCCGCATTCTACACATCGAAGGATCGTAGAATATTTATTTCTTTCCCATATGAAGTCGTATGGTCATGTAACTTTGGGAAACAACCATTAGACTCATTTCCCATGTTCATGATTTTTGTCGATTTTGAAATGACCGTTTTGCCCCTAGCTGATCTTGTTTTGGCCATAACTTTTGATTGGAAAGGAATTTTGACCTGAAACCACTTCCATTAGATTCGTTTGATGGTTTACCTTTCCGTAGAGTGGTCACATGTGAAAAACGGACTTGCCATTTGGGAGATATGGCTGAAATAAGGTTTGGAAGGTGAAAACTGCTTAACCGGGCCAAATAGGGTGATTAGTGAATGGGCCCATAATCCATTTCGGGATTAGGGTTATGGGGAGGCTGAAAAGGGTTAGAGAATCATTCCATTTCAGTTTTCTAGCCTCCACTTATCTCCAAGAAACCCTAAAAATGGCCTCCAACCTCTAAATCACCTCCAAATCATCTTCAAATCAGGGATTAAGCTTAGCAACATCAAATCAAGGGAGATCTACACCAAATCAATGTTAGAGCTACTGTTTAGCATTGGGATTTGCATCAAATCAGAGATCTATTTCAGATCTAAAGTTTATTTGTGGCTAAGGTGAGTGATTTGCATAGTTCCTCACTAATTATGGCTACTTAAGGGTAATTAGTGTTAACTAGCGAATTCAAACATCATAAAATTCTGGAAAAATATTTATAAAATTCGAAATGATGTTTTAGACCTCTGATATGAATTTGGGTTAATTTGGTTAAGTTTTGCTAATCAGATCATTAGTTTCACCTAAACATGCTTAAGGGGAAATATGGGGTTTTGGGTAAGTTTGATCCATTTTAACCTATTATATTGTTGTTTCGATGTTTAGGGTTGATTATGCATGTTGCTATGACTATATGGTATGCTTTGTGATTGATTAGAATAGGTAGAATGGTCGAAACGCCGTCGAGTGGCGTAAAACTGCTTGCTGGAGAAGTGCAGGGAACAGACCGATCCGGATCGGAACGGAGGGAGGACTCGATCTGCCCCTATATTTTACTCTTCGATCTATTCGCTCTTCTCATGGCATGCATCTTCCGATCCGACCCGCCTGATGATCTCCGACCCGATCCGCCATGGTACTCCGACCCGAACCAATGAGCTACGACGAGGCTAGGAGACTACGACCAGACTCGGGGTGATGAGAAAGACCCAATCCGAATCGTGGCACATTGGAGGACTCCGACCCGAACCGATGACGGCGATTGGACATGGAGACCCGACCCGATCCGCTGAGGCGATGATGACCCGACCCGATCCAACGAAGGAGGAGCACTCCGATCCGAACCGAACTGATGACTAGGGCCAGATCCGAACCAATCCGGTGATGACCCATAACCCGAGATGCAAAGGTAGTCCAAATGGGAAATTAGAGCTCAGGATCCAGTTGGGAACCAATGAGTTCACTTCATGGTTGGACTTTGCTGCGGGACATGTGCTAAGGAGTTGTCGACGTTCATAACTTCGATTTACCACTGAAAATGGATGATGGGCTACTTATCAGTGCAGTAGAGTCATTATGACTCGAGGGGCAAGGTGATGGTAGCAAGACTACGTTATCATTGCAGTAGAGTCATCATGACTTGAGGGGCAAAGTGATGCGTAGTAAGACTATGAGCCAGTGCAGTGGGGTCATTGTGACTCCATGGGGCAGAATGGACATAGTAAAGGATTAGTAAGGCTATGAGCCAGTGCAGTGGGGTCATTGCGACTCCATGGGGCAAAGTGGACATAGCGAAGGATTTGTGGCTATGTATCAGTGCAGTGAAGCCATTTATGACTTCATGGGGAAAAATGATCATAGCAAGGTATGTTGGGTGATCGAAGTGGTGAATATCATATGCTTTATGCACTGAGTGAGAGATGTGCGGATGGTTGCTATGTTTGATAGTTTGCCATCACTATGACATGCACACCCCACCCCCGTTATCTTTACACCATTTGAAATGGCACCTTAGAGTGTTGTACAGTATGTAGTGCTAACTCTTTGGTTGCAGGTCCAGGTTCGGGTATGTTTTAGTCTACCTGTTATTGTTCTGTTTAGATGCTTATCGCTCATACCAGGCTTTATGTCTGACCCAGAGTTTTATGTCTCCTCTTATTACTCTGGGTGCTCACACGAGCAGACTAGAGACATGTTAGCTGGTGGTGCGCGAGTAGTTGATTTGGAGGCGAGCAGGAGGCTTCCACGTATGATATATAGATATTCTCCCTGTGTTGTTGGTGGTCGTTACTTGGGCATTAGTAGTGTACCTCCTTTATCTTGCTTTTGTTTTTGAGACAGTTTTAAAAGTTGTAATAATGTTTAACTTTGGATGATAAGCTGTACTTGGATTTTCCGCTGCTATGTTAGTTGTTTCAGCTTACGCACTGTCTCACCTGTTTTATGTCAAGTATGTTATTATTATATTTTGTTCCATGCGCTGTGAGACATTCTACAGGTTTCTTGTTAGTTCATTTCTTTCTTCCCTTTTCTTCTGACAACCGTCCCGTGCTAACTGGACATGTGTACAACGCACTTTTGGAGTAAATGTCGGTTGGTGCGGGGCGGGCCGTCACACTAGTGATACCCTAGAATGAGTGGAACCAATCGCAGAATCCTTCTGGTGAGAGAGTGTATTTTGAAAAGATAAATTATTTTGAAACGTAAAGTATTTTGAAATTCAAATCCTTTTAGAATTCCCACTCTTTGAATCTGTTCTCTTCGATAGCCTTCTTTGCTAAGTTCTTCTTCGATTTGAATCTTGATCCCATTTGAAATCCATCTTCGGGTGGTCGTTATTTTCGAGATTGTGAGAGAAAGTAAATACTGAAAATAAATGTATGGAGTTTTCGAACCTTATATAAATATGGATGATGTATAGAAAAGTTATGATTAATTCGAAAGCGACTGATTTGGAAAGGGTAACTGATTTAAAATGAAACCTTATATAATGAATTTATATAAGAACGATATATTTGAAACAAGATGTTGAAAAGGAAATCTTATGTAAATCAATATTTATGTAAGTGTGATATATGCGAAACATGAAATGAAGTACTATATTTATAGTATATATGTTTTCAAAATAAAGATATGGGAAGTACCTTCCATCGAAATCGCAATTCCTGAGAGAGGGACTGCGTTTGCGCTCATCGAGGAGTGTCCATCAAAAATCGAAAATCGTAGCTACGTTGGTACTCCTTCGAGGGAGTATCCACGAATATTGAAGTCTCATTTGGTGAGATCGCAATTATTATTATTACTTATCTGTTCTAGCGTAATTCGAGGGGCGAGATGCCTATAGTTACAAGCGATTCCACTGGGATAGTGGCATAACCGCCACGTAACTGCGATCTAGACGCCATAGCGAAATTCGGGGGGCGAGATGCCCATAGTTACAAGCGATTTCACTAGGATAGTGACGTAACCGCCGCGTAACTACGATCTATGGCAACAACCATGATGGAATTCGAGGGGTGTGATACCTACGGTTACAAGCGATTCTACTGGGATAATAGTGCAACCACCGAGTAACCGTGATCCATGGGGGAAGTATTTTCCATATCTATTTTAAATGTTTTAAATATTTTCTCTGGGAGTTGAAACAAGTATATTTAGTACTTAGAGATTTTGGTCATACGCTAGGCCAGCGTATGCCTAACGTCTGTAAGAACGATAGTAAGCTTGTAAAACTTCGAGTTATCAAGTATTTTCAAACGTTAAATAATAAACCAATAACCTGTAATTAAATTTATATAACGTCGACATAATAAACTAAGAAAGAGATTTTAAATGTTTTTAAAAAACATATTTCTGGATATAAAATTTTGTTTAATATTTAAATCTTTTTCTGAAATTTCCTTTCCATTTGAATCCATCTTCCTTCGTATATCCTCTTTGGTTTGGTTCTTTCATTCGTTCCGCTTTTAACTCGAATTCTGTAACTATTCCTTATCCATAACAAGGCAAGTAGTAGAAGGAGAGTATATGTCTTCTTGCGAGTTCATATTTATTAAAAGTTGACTTGAAATAAGTATTTCGAAAGGTATTATAATATATAATTTTCTTAGTATAATATTGAAATTTTTATATATATTCTGGTTAAATATAGAAAGACGCTTTGAGTATTTATTTGACATTAAAGTTGGCCTATCAAATGCCTAGTGATTTGGGTATACATCTGATCAACGTATATGTTAAATCCTATAAGTATTTGATAGATATAAAGTCACACTCTAGTCACTTGAAAATGATTCTGGTGACGACTGCACAGCATCATCAATATCTATTTTCGGGTTTCGAAAGTGGGATAGATATATATCGCCAATCGAGACATCGAGTGAATACTTATACTGATTTTGAAATGTTAGAAAATATTTAATATTGATTTAGATATATATAATTTTCAAAGTATATATAGATATGAAGATAAATTTGAAATATTATTTTAAATATTAATTATTTATATACTATTCTCCTGCCTTGTTCCTTTTCGGAGACGAAAAGGTTTAAGTTGGGGAGAATGTAACAACCCAAAATTTTAAGTGTATTTTTATTTGATTATTTAATTTAAATTTTGTTTTTTTTTATTCTATTTCATTCGTTTAAAGCTCAGTTGTTTGTACTTTATGACTATTTTTTATTTTGAATTAAAATTAAAACATGAAATTGATTTATAATGAAACGTTTACCTTTAATATTTGTTATTTTCATTTAGAAGCGATTTAAATAATTTTATATTGAAAACGTTAAATTTTATCACTTCGTTTGAATCGGTTTTTGACAATTATATGCGGTAGCGGCAACTGATATATCTCAAATAAAACTGAAAAGGTAATATAAAAATAAAAATCCGAGAAAATATATCTGAGATACGTCTAATCAGACATAGCGTAGAAATTAATTTCGTCGAAAAATTTGAATGTTTGTCGATCGCGCAATTTTCAGTGCAAAGCTGTGCATATCAGTTCAAATTTTAACGATTTTTTATTCTCTCTGAATCCACTTCGAACAAACATGAAAAATATTCTATTTGTTGTCACGAATCCAGGGTAAAATGCATTTCACGAAAATCGAACGTTTTGACCTTCATTTCCCGTCCGCATTTTACATTAAAAGGGGTCCATAACACATTTTTGAATGGAGCATCCTGACACTGCAAACTATATACCGTTGCGACCGTCTCATCGAGCTAATCACCGATATATATTCATTTTTCAGTTTCGGTGCACAGTTTGTGCTGAAATTTCAAAAAGGCTTGTGCAGTTCATTTTTGAAACAAAGTCATTTGAGTTCGAAGTGTCCATATTTGGATCCCTTATATTTTTCTAGACAATTTGGGTCTGCAAAACCCATTCTTTTATTTTTTTTCTAAGCCACCTATTTTTATTTTTCTTTAGAAAGTGGGTACATTCTCTTATTTTTCAAACCAAATACATGCATGCACGTCTTCTTTCCATGCGCATGTCTTTTTATTTCATTTGTTACTTTAGATGATAGATTTGTTTCCAAATTTTGTTCCAGCTTCATGGAGAGATAGTTTGTTCACACTTATTTAATTGATGTTATGTTCACAGCTCTAACGGTGTTAGATTTGTGCGGCTGAGATTAAAAGGTGGAACTCAGGGGTCAATCATAGCCCCACACCACTAACACCGTTAGTGGTGTTATGTTCACATCTGTTAAAAATATGTGAACAAACTCCAACTGCAGCTTCATGTGTTAGTTTTGTGTTCAATGCACGTTACTCTCTTGTCCTGTGTCCATTCTTTTTCCAAATCCATGCATGGTTAATTTTCTTTCCATGCGCCATTACTTCCTATTTCAAATGGAAAGCTATGCATATTTTATTTCAACCGTATGTTTTCTTTCAAATTTTGGTACTAATGTATCAGTCAAATTATAATTGCATTTCTCAGTTCTCCAAAGCAATCGCTGAAATCCATTGTTCATTTCAAACGTTGTTGCCATTCGTAAAAAAAAAAAAAACACACACACACACACACACACACACACACACACACACATATATATATATATATATATATATATATATATAAGGGGGAAACAGTAACTTCTCCCCCTTGTAGCATTTCCATCAGTTCTTGCCCAAAAAGCTGCTCCACCCATGTATATTTTTCCCATCGCAAAAAGGCAGCATTCCCTATTTTGTCTCTTGCTCCTTTCCTTCTCACATCCCATCGCAAGTTCCCTCCCCCCATCGTCTCCGTCTCTCACCAAAACGCCGCTGATGCTCTTCCCCTCCGCGTTCGAATCCTGCTACCATGCCGCAACCGAACCCTACCTGAATTCAACCATCTACAGTTCACATATACACATTATATAAGAAGTAAAATAGCAACAGCCATTTCCTTTGCGCCCATTTTCTCTTCCCCGTCGCGAGTACCATTATAAGCCGCTCCCTCATTTTTGCTCTTCACAAAACAAACTGCTGCTCACTGTCTCCCATTCTCCACCGATCCTTTATCTAGTGGTTACTGCCTTAGTTGAGAGTTTCATTTGGTTTGCTGAGGAGTTTTGTTCCTTCCATCCCATTTGAAAAGAAAAAAAATATAAACTTTGATGCAAAGAAAATTCTAAACTTGTATATTGTTCAAATTTGTTTTGGGGCGTGCTTGCTTTTGACAGCTTGCTGAGTTGTATTTGATGATATGTGTTGAATCTTCTAGAGAAAAAGAAGCTTGGATTTTGGCTATCTGATTCGAGTGATGTCGCTGATTTGAAATTGAGCGTTGCCGCATTGCTTCAATCTTGGGTTGCGCTTGGTTGACGTTATTTTATCTTGTGTCCATTCGTTTATCGTCACCGCTCAAGGCCACAAAAGTGAGTTTATCTCACACCTGACTTACATTTTTCATGCATGTTAGATCAATAATGAACTGTTATATGAAATGTATAAGACTGTTGGTAGGAATTGTTTGATTTGATATGTATGCACATTTCATATGTGACACGATATTCTCATATGACACGTATTTGCAATGATGATGTATATGTTGTGATTGATGCTATGTGACTGTTGTTTGTGATTGTTAATACCCTAGTTTAGGAAAAATCACTAAGGGTTGAAATGATACATACCCGAACGAACATTAGATAGGGAAAAATCGTTATGCGTTGAAATGATAGACCAGAACGGTTTTTATTGAATTTGGGATTGCGGATTTAAAGTGATAAATATTTGTATCACATGAATATAGGGTAGGAAAGTATATACGAACGCCGTTGGTCATGTTTCGACGAAAAATGATTTGGAACTTGATTTTTGAATATAACTTAAGATTTTATATTTTTTTGCATTTTAAAGATTTTAAACTTTTATATAATAAATAATTCTTTAAACCTTATTTCTATATTATTTTAATCTTATATATGTTTATAATCTATTTTTCTAATTTGTTTAGAATTTTATAAACTTATATATATGTATATATTTTTCAAAGTTAAATTTTATTATATATATATTTCAAACTTAAATAACAGACTAATAGGTGGATACGTTAAGATTTTAGCGATTTGAACTTGAGATATAAAGATTTGAATGTATATAATGAAACTTGGTTTAATGAATGAACCGATAGAAGATTTGAATATTGAACTTTTATAAGGAATGAACGTTAGTTGTGTAAATTGATTTTTATTTTAAATTATAATTGATATTGAATTGGGTTCGATTTTTAGTGACCAAAGGTGAATTTGGGTATATAGATTTTACATACGGAATTGATTTTATAATCGTACGGTTTGAATTAATTTTTTTGTTAAATCGATTTTATAAGAATGGTTTAAATTATATGAACTATTTGAATTGTTGTATAAGAAGTTGATTCGATTTATGAGTTATGGAATATGATACAATTTATTGAAATTGAAGACAATATTTGATTTGAATTATAAACCGAATTTGAATAGAAGCGAGTGAATTTTTGAATCGACTTAAGAGAACTCTTATAAAGCTAAAACTCGATTTTTATGAATTGATTTGAATTTATAAATAAAGACTTCAAAATATATGTTTGGAATTATAAAACACGATTTGATTTTTCGACTTGAAATTTAAATATGATATGATTTGTTGAAATTGAAATATAAATTTTGTTATAGAATATACCAACGGTATAAGTATGGAAATCCCGCCTATGCTATTTTGATAGTTACTTAATTGATTTACACTATTGCATCTAGTATATTAGTCGGACGGATTCTTAAAGGATGGTGATCCCAAACATCCTTTAAGTTATTGAGTGCATTTCGTCGAACATTTCATTTGAGTTGATTTACTTCCATGAGAATGTTAGTCCTGATCCGAATTATTTTGTTTTGCATTATGGTTCGGGTCAAATCGATTATTACTGATTTCGAGATTCACTTTGGAGTCTGAAGTTATATTGGGTTTTTCTCATCCTATATCCACCTGTTGATCAGTTGTTCCAATCATTCGGCTGTTCTTGTCATTTCTATTTCAAACTGATATCATTTATCCGTGTATTAGAATTCATTTGTATTAGACTTCCGCTGTATTATTTAAGTAAATTCTATTATAAAATTTTAGGTATTTTCCGCTGCGAGATATCATGTAACTCTGTATCTGTGTCTGTAATTCTTTTATTTATTCTATTTACTTCAGAAACTTATAACAATCTGTCGTTTTCGAGCAGTTCGAGTTGGTTCAATTACCGGCTTGAAGTGGTCGAAATTGTACCGACCCGCATTCTACGTATCGAAGGATCATAGAATATTTATTTCTTTCATATGTGAAGTTATATGGTCATGTAACTTTGGGAGACGACTATTGGGGCCATTTCCCCTATTCATGATTTTTGCCGATTTTTAAATGACCGTTTTCCCCTAGCTGATCTTGTTTCGGTCATAACTTTTGATTGGAAAGGAGTTTTGACCTGAAACCACTTCTATTAGATCCGGATGATGGTTTACCTTTCCGTAGAGTGGTCGCTTTAGCCAAACAGACTCACCGTTTGGGAGATATGGCTGAAACAAGTTTCAGGTGGTGAAAAACAGCTTAACCGGGCCTAATTTGGGTGATTAGTTAGTGGGCCCATAACCCATTTCGGGATTAGGGTTATGGGAAGGCTGATAGGGTTAGGAAATTCAGTTTTTATCATTTTCCAGCTGGCACTTTTTGTTCCTTCAAGTTTAGCCATGGCCTTCACTTTCTAAAACACCCCCAAATCACCTTCTAATCGCTAATTAAGCCAAACCTACATCAAATCAAAGCGGATTAGCATAGGAATCGAGGTAGAACTGTTGTATAGCCTTGGTATTCGCACCCAAACAGAGAATCATTTCAGATTTGATATTCTATAGTGATATGCATAGTTCCTCACTAGTTATGGTTAATTAAGGGTAATTAGAGATAATTAGCGAATTTATACATGTTCAAAATCTGAAAAAATATTGATAAATTTCGAAATATTGTTTTAGGCCTCTGTTAGAAAATTTGGTTAATTTGGTTAAGTTTTACTATTCCTTTCATTAGTTTTGCTTAAACATGCTTAAAGGAAAATATGGGATTTTGGCTATGTTTGATTCGTTTTAACCTATCAAATTATTGTTTTGGTGTTCTTGGTTGATTATACATGTTGCTATGACTATATGGTATGTTTTGTGATTGATTAGAAAAGTTATACTGGTTAAAAACGCCGTCGAATGGCGTAAAACAATCAATGGAAAGAAGTGCAGGAAATTAGCCGAACTGGATAGGATCGGAGGAGGGGAGCACGACCCGACCCGATCGTGGAGCACTACACGATCCGATCTGCCCGTGGATGATGGCACCGAACTGATCCCTTGCATTTGAAGCTTCGATTCTACCCGTTCACCTAGAGAGCCATCCGACCCGAACCGCTTGAGGACCCCGATCCGAGGAGGCTCATGATCCGAACTGAAGGACCTTCCACGAACCTTTCTAACCCGAAGGGGCTTGTCATGAACCGAGATGTTTAGCACGAGATGAAGATGATCTAAATTGAACCGACTTTGATGGGAGAGTCCGACCCGACCCGATGTGGATGATCATAAACAGGACTACTTCGAGGAGCACGATCTGAAGCATAATGAAGAGGAGCATATCCGAACCGATCCGGAGAAGACCAAAACCCAAGATGCAAAGGTAGTCCAAATGGGGAGTTTGTACCCAGGATCCAGTTGTGAACCAACGGGTCAAATTCATGAGTTGGGATTTGCTGCGGGACGTGTGCAAAGGGGTTATCGACGTCCATGGCTTTGATTCACCACCGAGATGGATGTTAGGCTACGTATCAGTGCAGTGGGGTAGTTACTACTCCATGGGGGCAGAGTGATCGTAGCATGGCAATGAGCCAGTGCAGTGGAGTTATTATGACTTTATGGGGCAGAGTGGACAAAGCAAGGACTAGTGGCTATGGATCAGTGCAGTGGTGTCATTATGACTCCATGGGGCAGAGTGATCATAGCAAGGAATGGGTGGTCAGAGTGGTGGATGTCGTATGCTTTACGCACTGAGTGAGAGATGTGAGAATGGTTGCTATGTTTGATTGTTTGCTTTCACGATGCCATGCACACCCCCACCCCCATACTCTTTACACCATGCGTTAGTGGCACCTTAGAGTATTGAGCGGTATGTTGTGCTAACTCTTTGGTTGCAGGTCCAGGTTCAGGTATGGTTTAGTATACCTGTTATTGTTCTGTTTTGATGCTTATCGCTCATACCAGACTTTTGTCTGACCCAGAGTTTTATGTCTCTTCTTATTACTCTGGGTGCTCTTAAACGGGCAGACTAGAGACAGGTTAGGTGGTATGCACGAGTAGCTGTACCGGAGACGAGCATGAGGCTCCCACGTATGATATATATAGATATTCTCCCTGTGTCGCTGCTGGTCACTACTTTGGGCATTAGTAGTGTACCTTTCCTTTCTTTTGCTTTAGAGACAGTTTTAAAGTTGTAATAATGATGATATGGAGCATAAGCTGTAATTGGATTTTCCGCTGCTATGATGTTTAATTTTCAGCTTATGCACTATCTCACCTGTTTTATGTCAAAGTATGTTATTATTATATAATATTTTATTCCATGTGCCGTGAGATATTCTACAGGTTCTTTGTTAGTTCACCAGTAAGTTCAAACTCCCTTTTCTTTCTTTGGCGATCATCCCGTGCTAGTTGGACGTTGGCACAACACACTTTCATGGGAAATGTCGGCTGGTGCGGGGCGGACCATCACATTTGGTATCAGAGCTCTAGGTTGAGTAGTTAACCTAGGGAAAGACACCAGGGAGAGATAATATGTATATGAGAGCGTGTATTTGTGATTATTTTGGTTTTCAAAAGCTATATATATATACTATTAGTACAGTTAAGGATGAAGTCGCATTGCACTGACACCACAAAGAGGATGGTTAATCGTTTTTCTTTACAGATTCAACGATGAGCCGATATACGAGAGGTGCTAGTAGAGGAGCCAACATTGGGAATGCTCCTGACAGGAGGGCTACGTTTACTGACTTCATGAGAGTGATGCTTAGAAACGTGCAAGGAGCAATGCCCAATGCTGAAAATGGTGGCGGTGTAGCGGTGCAGGCGCCTAGGGCCGATTTCGCCAAGCTATGCAAGGATTACACTAGTCTTGGTGGAAAGCCGTTCCACGGAACGGAATCGGCCACGGATGTTCAGGATTGGTTGGATAGCTGTGAGCGTATTTTCGAAGACTTAGGTATCGAGGATGCGATGAAGAGAAAGCTAGCGTCCCGTCAGCTGCAAGGACGGGTGATGAATTGGTGGAATGCCATTAAGGCAGCTACCGCAGAGGACCAAGTTACATGGGATCAGTTTAAGGCCCAATTCGGTGAAAAGTTTATCCCAGCTGCTCAGAAATCAGAGTTGTTTAGAAAATTTCTTAAGCTTACGCAGAATGGTAGGGCAGTCTCGGAGTACATTGCTGAGTTCGACACTTTATCGAAGTATGGATTATCCCTCAATGACACTCCCGAGAAGGAGAATGAGAAGTTCATAACATGATTGGATCAGTACTTGGGGGAAAGGCTTATTAACCACATCGATGAGACATTTGAATCGATTATGGGGAAATCTTCGAGATCGGAGAGTCTATACCCCAAATCAAAGACAGAGGTTGCAACTACGGAAGAGCCAAAGCCGCAAGTAAGCGGTGGAGGCAAGAATGGTTCTCATAATAAGAGAAAGTAGAATCAGACCAAGGATGGCCAGAAGAAAAGAATAAGAAAGATGTTGAGTGCTTGGTAAGAAGGGCCACTATGCCAAAGAATATTGGGCCAAGCCAGCGGATAGGAAGTGCTTCAACTATGGCCAAGTGGGACATCACAAGGATAAGTGTCCGCAACCCCCTAAAGAAAAGCCGATTGTGAAAGCATATGCTATCAATGTTGTTCCTTCTTCGTCGAATGCCCCAACTGCGGCGGAGAAAGGAAAGAATGCCATTATCCAAGGTATGCTTTCCATTTATGATGTTCCAGTTAGAGTATTGTTTGATACCGGAGCTTCCAGTTCCTTCATATCTAGTGACCTGGTAGATAGGTTGGGATAGGAGCCCGAGATTGTCGATAGACCTTTAATAGTGAGGAACCCGATTGGTGGTTCGACTAGCCTTAGTATGATTTGCCGTAATGTGGTCTTATCGAGTCATGGATGCATGTTTGTTTGTGATTACTTTGTTTTGGGCTTTACTGGGTTTGGCATTATTTTGGGAGTCGATTGGCTCCAAAGATACGGGGTGGTGGTAGACTGTGAGGGCTTTTAGGTGATAGTTAGAGCGGATGATGGGCGGAGGGTAGTGTTTGGTGGTCTACCTAATGATGGGGTAATGGCTAGTTATCTAAATTCCCTCGACATCCCGCATGATGAGTTGTCAGATGTGCCCGTGGCTGGCCAGTATCCGGACGTCTTCGAGAAAGTGACCGGACTTCCACCACACCGAGAGATTGAGTTCCGTATTGATTTAGTGAGAGATGCCAGACCTATAGTGATTCCACTTCGTCGTATGGCACCAAGGGAGCAGCGAGAGCTCGGGGTGCAAGTGAGTGATCTTTTAAAGAAGGGATTTATCAAAAGAAGTGTTTCTGAGTGGGGAGCACCAGTTGTGTTTGCTATCAAGGCAGATGGTTCCCTTCGATTGTTTGTGGACCACCGCGAGTTGAATAAGGTGACAAGGAAGAATAAGTATCCTCTACTGCAGATAGATGATTTGTTTGATTAGTTGAGTGGCGCGAGAGTGTTCTCTCAGTTGGATCTCGCGACAGGTTTTCATCAGCTTAGAATGGAAGCTGAGAGTTTAGCTAAAACGGCCTTTCGGATGCCGTCTGGATTTTATAAGTGGTTGGTCATGCCATTCGGGTTGACCAATGCACCAGCATATTTTGTGGATCTTATGAATAGGGTAGTCAGAGATCAGTTGAATAAGTTTGTTCATGCTCGTGGACGATATACTTGTTTATTCAAGGACAGAGGAAGAACACAAGGAACACTTGAGGATAGTGATGGAGGTGTTAAGAATACACCAATTGAAAGCAATGTTGTCTAAGTGCCACTTCTGGAGGAGGGGGGTGAGATTCTTGGGCCATGTTGTTTCAAAGAATGGTGTCACTGTGGACCCTGCGAAGGTGGCTACGGTACAAGATTGGTCTATGCCCAAGAATGCAACGAACATAAGAAGTTTCTTGGGATTAGCTGGATATTATCGTAAGTTTATCCAATACTTCTCCAAGATAGCAGCACCATTGACTTAGTTGACCAAGAAGAATCAAGCTTTCATCTAGGACGAAAAATGCGAGAATGCATTCAAAATCTAAAGGAAAAGCTGACTGTGCACCAGTGTTAGTCATTCCTAAGGGGAATAAAGAGATGATAGTATATACAGATGCATGTGGTACCGGACTAGGTGCTGTGTTGATGCAGGGAGGTAGGGTTGTAGCTTATGCAAGTCATCAATTGAAACCGCACGAGAAAAGATACCCTACCAATGTCTTGGAATTAGCAGCGATCGTATTCGCGTTGAAGATGTGGAGACATTATCTCTTGGGGGAAAGATTCGAGTTGTTTACCGATCATAAATCGTTAAAGTATCTTTTCTCTCAAAAGGATCTAAATCTCCGACAGCAAAGATGGTTAGAATTCTTGGCTTCCCCCGATTTCGATATCGCATACACACCAGGAAAGGGCAATGCAGTAGCTGATGCATTGAGCAGAAGACATGCCAGTTTAGGGGTTATGTTTCTTGAGTGGAAGCAACTGGAGTACATCGCTGGGTATGATTTCAGACCAAAGTGTGAATTGGATCCAGAAATTTTAGCAAGTTTGACGATCAGACCCACTTGGATTGAGCGGATTGGTTCCAGTCGGAGGGACGATCCTAACCTATTGGAAATCATCTCATAGTTAGAGATGGGAATCGACAAAGAGATGAACAAGTATGGGCTTGATCGAGATGGATGGCTTAGAAAGAATGGAAGACTAGTTGTGCCCAATGTCAATGGATTGAGAGATGAAGTGCTTAGAGAATGTCATCACTCAAAACTGACTATACATCCCGGTGGTAATAAAATGTATTGAGACATGAAGCAGACCTACTACTGGGAAGTGATGAAAAGTGACATTGGGAAGTTTATATCCAAATGCATGAATTGCTAGCTAGTTAAAGCTGAGCAAAAGAAGCCTAGTGGTTTGTTGCAACCATTAGAGATTCCAGAATGGAAATGGGAACAAGTCTCAATGGATTTCATTGATGGGTTACCAAGGACTAGATCAGGCCATGATATCATTTGGGTGATTGTGGACCGATTGACCAAAAGTGAAAGATTTATACCCGTCAAGACGAATAGAACGGTAGCTAAGTTAGCTGAACTATATGTGAAGTGGGTAGTGAGATTTCATGGAATACCCAAAGGCATTGTGAGCGACCAAGATCCGTTGTTTACTAGTGGATTTTGGAAAAGCTTACAAGAGGCGTAAGGATCAAAATTACATCTCAGTACCTTGTATCATCCTCAAACCGACGGACAGACAGAGAGGGTGAATCGAATGTTAGAAGATCTTTTGTGAGCTTGTGTATTGGACTTTGCTGGATCATGGGATGACCATTTACATCTAGTGGAGTTCGCATATAATAACAGTTATCAGTCCAGTATCAGTATGGCTCCATTTGAAGCTTTGTACGGAAGATCGTGCAACTCACCGTCATGTTGGTTAGAAACTGGTGAGAAGTTTGTGCTTGGACTAGATGTGATAAGGGAAACTTCAGACAAGATCAAGATTATTCAACAGCGAATGAAGGCTGTCCAAGATAGGCAGAAGAGTTATGCTGATAAGAGGAGGAGAGAATTAAAGTTCTCCGTAGGCGACTTGGTGTTTGTCAAGATTTCTCCGTTGAAGAGCGTGATACGATTTGGAAGGAGAGGCAAGTTGACACCAAGATTTGTTGGTACATTCCCAGTTCTTGAGCAAATTGGGAATTTGGCATATAAAGTGGAATTACCAGAGAAGATGGCAGGAGTTCATAACGTATTTCATGTTTCCCAGTTAAGGAAATTCGTGCACGACCCCGATGTGACTATTTCACCTGATCAGTTGGGTGATATCGAGGTTGAACCCGCGGCGGTTGGGAACCGCAGACCTATGCGTATTGTTAGGAACGATACGAAGCAACTTCGAAGGAAAGCGGTGAATCTAGACAAAGTTCAGTGGGGGCGAGAATGAGAGTGACGGTACTTGGGAGACAGAGGAGAGCATTAGGAAGACGTATCCAGAACTCTTCGCCTGGTAAGATTTCAGTTTCGATTTAGTCTTTCCGCATGCTAAGATAGGCTTGTTTTGTTTGTTTGGTTGTTGTATGTGGCTGGTAGGCATGCGGGATTCGTTGTATGTTTTGGGCTAAGGAATTTCGAGGACAAAATTTCCTAAAGGGGGATAATGTAACGACCCGCATTCTACATATCGAAGAATCGTAGAATATTTATTTCTTTCACATGTGAAGTCGTATGGTCATGTAACTTTGGGAGACGACTATTGGGGCCATTTCCCCTATTCATGATTTTTGCTGATTTTTAAATGACCGTTTTGCCCTTAGCTGATCTTGTTTCGGCCATAACTTTTGATTGGAAAGGAGTTTTGACCTAAACCACTTCCGTTAAATTCGGTTGATGGTTTACCTTTCCGTAGACTGGTCACATTAGCCAAACGGACTCACCGTTTGGGAGATATGGCTGAAACAAGTTCCAGGTGGTGAAAAACAGCTTAACCGGGCCTAATTTGGGTGATTAGTGAGTGGGCCCATAACCCATTTCGGGATTAGGGTTATAGGAAGACTGATAGGGTTAGGAAATTCAGTTTCTATCATTTTCTAGCCGCCACTTTTTGTTCCTTCAAGTTTAGCCATGGCATCCACTTTCTAAAACACCCCAAATCACCTTCTAATCGCTAATTAAGCCAAACCTACATCAAATCAAAGCGGATTAGCACAGGAATCGAAGTAGAACTGCTGTATAGCCTTGGTATTCGCACCCAAACAGAGAATCATTTCAGATTTGATATTCTACTTGTGGCAAAGGTGAGTGATTTGCATAGTTCCTCACTAATTATGGTTAATTAAGGGTAACTAGTGATAATTAGTGAATTTATACATTTTAAAAATCTGGAAAAATATTGATAAATTTCGAAATATTGTTTTAGGCCTCTGTTAGAAAATTTGGTTAACTTGGTTAAGTTTTACTAATCCTATCATTAGTATTGCTTAAACATGCTTAAGGGAAAATATGGGATTTTGGCTATGTTTGATTCGTTTTAACCTATCAAATTATTGTTTTGGTGTTTGTGGTTGATTATATATGTGGCTATGACTGTATGGTAAGTTTTGTGATTGATTAGAAAAGTTAGATTGGATAAAAACGCCGTCGAATGGCGTAAAATAGTCGCTGGAAAGAAGTGCAGGAAATTAGCCGAACAGGATCGGATCGGAGGAGGGGAGCACAACCCGACCCGATCGCGGAGTCCTACCCGATCCGAACTTCCCGTGGATGGTGGCACCGAACTGATCCCTTGCATTTGAAGCTACGATTCTACCCGTTCACTTGGAGAGCCATCCGACCCGAACCGCTTGAGGACCCTGATCCGAGGAGGCTCACGATCTGAACTGAAGGACCTTAATTCCACGATTCGACCCGAAGGGTCTTGTCACAAACCGAGATGTTGAGCACGAGCTGAAGACGATCTGAACCAAACCGACTTTGACGGGAGAATCAGACCCGACCCGATGTGGATGATCACAGACAAGACTACTACGAGGAGCACGATCTGAAGCATAATGAAGAGGAGCATATTCGAACCGATCTGGAGAAGACCAAAACCAGAGATGCAAAGGTACTCTAAATGGGGAGTTTGTACCCAGGATCCAGTTGTGAACCAACGGGTCAAATTCATGAGTTGGGATTCGCTGCGGGACGTGTGCAAAGGGGTTATCGACGTCCATGGCTTTGATTCACCACCGAGACGGATGTTAGGCTACGTATCAGTGCAGTGGGGTAGTTACTACTCCATGGGGGCAGAGTGATCGTAGCATGGCTATGAGCCAGTGCAGTGGAGTTATTATGACTTCATGGGGGCAGAGTGGACAAAGCAAGGACTAGTGGCTATGGATCAGTGCAGTGGTGTCATTATGACTCCATGGGGCAGAGTGATCATAGCAAGGAATGGGTGGTCAGAGTGGTGGATGTCGTATGCTTTACGCACTGAGTGAGAGATGTGAGAATGGTTGCTATGTTTGATTGTTTGCTTTCACGATGCCATGCACACCCCCACCCCCATACTCTTTACACCATACGTTAGTGGCACCTTAGAGTATTGAGCGGTATGTTGTGCTAACTCTTTGGTTACAGGTCCAGGTTCAGGCATGGTTTAGTATACCTGTTATTGTTCTATTTTGATGCTTATCGCTCATACCAGACTTTTGTCTGACCCAGAGTTTTATGTCTCTTCTTATTACTCTGGGTGCTCTTAAATGGGCAGACTAGAGACATGTTAGGTGGTATGCACGAGTAGCTGTACCGGAGACGAGCAGGAGGCTCCCACGTATGATATATATAGATATTCTTCCTGTGTTGCTGCTGGTCACTACTTTGGGCATTAGTAGTGTACCTTTCCTTTCTTTTGCTTTAGAGACAGTTTTAAAGTTGTAATAATGATGATGTGGAACATAAGCTATAATTGGATTTTCTACTGCTATGATGTTTAATTTTCAGCTTATGCACTGTCTCACCTGTTTTATGTCAAAGTATGTTATTATTATATTTTATTCCATGCGCTGGGAGATATTCTATAGGTTCTTTGTTAGTTCACCAGTAAGTTCAAACTCCCTTTTCTTTCTTTGGCGACTGTCCCGTACTAGTTGGACATTGGCACAACATAATTTCATGGGAAATGGTGGCTGGTGCGGGGCGGGCCGTCACAAAAATGGCAGGTCATTACATGTGGTACTAGAGCATTGGTTTATCAAAGCTTTAGCTTATATGGTAAAAACTCATTAGAGATAGGGTAGTGGTACCATAGAATGAGTGGAATCAATTGCAGAATCCTTCTGGTGACAGAGCGTATTTTGAAAAGATAAATTATTTTGAAACGTAAAGTATTTTAAAATTCAAATCCTTTCAGAATTCCCACTCTTTGAATCTGTTCTCTTCGATAGCCTTCTTTGTTAAGTTCTCCTTCGATTTGAATCTTGCTCCCATTTGAAATCCATCTTCGGGTGGTCGTTATTTTCGAGATTATGAGAGAAAGTAAATACTGAAAATAAAGATATGGAGTTTTCGAACCTTATATAAATATGGATGATGTATAGAAAAATTATGATTAATTCAAAAGTGACTTATTCGGAAAGCGTAACTGATTTAAAATGAAACCTTATATAATGAATTTATATATGAACGATATTTGAAACAAGATGTTGAAAAGGAAATCTTATGTAAATTAATATTTATGTAAGTGTGATATATGCGAAACGTGAAATGAAGTACTATATTTATAGTATATTTGTTTTCGAAATAAAGATATGGGAAGTACCTTCCGTCAAAATCGCAATTCCTGAGAGAGGGATTGCATTGGCGCTCGTCGAGGAGTGTCCATCGAAAATAGGAAATAGTAGCTACATTGGTACTCCGTCGAGGGAGTATCCACGAATATTGAAGTCTCATTTGGTGAGATCGCATTTATTATTATTATTACTTATCTGTTCTAGCGTAATTCAAGGGGCGAGATGCCTACAGTTACAAGCGATTCCACTGGGATAGTGGCGTAACAGCCGTGTAACTGCGATCTAGACGCCATAGCGAAATTCGGGGGGGGGGGGGGGGAGATGCCTACAGGTACAAGCGATTTCACTAGGATAGTGATGTAACCACCACGTAACTACGATCTATGGCAACAACCATGGCGAAATTCGAGGGGTGTGATACCTACGATTACAAGCGATTCTACTGGGATAGTAGCGCAACCGCTGAGTAACCGCGATCCATGGGGGAAGTATTTTCCATATCTATTTTAAATGTTTTAAGTATTTTCACTGGGAGTTGAAACAAGTATATTTAGTACTTAGAGATTTTGGTCGTACGCCTGGCCAGCGTATGCCTAACGTCTGTAAGAACGATAGTAAACTTGTAAAACTTCGAGTTAACAAGTATTTTAAAACGTTAAATAATAAACCAATAACCTGTAATTAAATTTATATAACCTCAACATAATAAACTAAGAAAGAGATTTTAAATGTTTTTAAAAAATATATTCAGGATATAAAATTTTGTTTAATATTTAAATCTTTTTCTGAAATTTCCTTTCCATTTGAATCCATCTTCCTTCGTATATCCTCTTTGGTTTGGTTCTTTCATTCGTTCAGCTTTTAACTCGAATTCTGTAACTATTCCTTATCCAAAACAAGGCAAGTAGTAGAAGGAGTGTATAAGTCTTCTAGCGAGTTCATATTTATTAAAAGTTGATTTGAAATATGTATTTTGAAAGGTATTATAATATATAATTTTCTTCGTATAATATTGAAATTTTTATATATATTCTGGTTAAATATAGAAATATGTTTTAAGTATTTGTTTGACGTTAAAGTTGGCCTATCAATTGCCTAGTGAATTGGGTATACGTCTGATCAACGTATATGTTAAATCCTATAAGTATTTGATAGATATAGAGTCACACTCTAGTCGCTTGAAAATGATTCTGTTGATGACAACGCATCATCATCAATATCTATTTTCGGGTTTCGAAAGTGGGATAGATATATATCGCCAATCGAGACATCGAGTGAATACTTATACTTATTTTGAAATGTTAGAAAATATTTAACATTGATTTAGATACATATAATTTTCAAAGTATATATAGATATGAAGATAAATTTGAACTATTGTTTTAAATATTAATTATTTAAAAACTATTTTCCTTCCTTGTTCCTTTTCGGGACGAAAAGGTTTAAGTGGGGGAGAATGTAACAACCCAAAATTTTACGTGTATTTTTATTTGATTATTTAATTTAAATTTTGATTTTTTTTATTCTATTTCATTCGTTTAAAGCTCAGTTGTTTGTACTTTTATGGCTACTTTTTATTCTGAATTAAAATTAAAACATGAAATTGATTTATAATGAAACGTTTACCTTTAATATTTTGTTATTTTCATTTGGAAGTGATTTAAATAATTTTATATTAAAAACGTTAAATTTTAGTCACTTCGTTTGAATCGGTCTTTGACGATTATTTGCGGTAGCGGCAACTGATATATCTCGAATAAAACTGAAAATGTAATATAAAAATAAAAATCCAAGAAAATATATTTGAGATACGTCGCATAGAAATTAATTTCTTCGGAAAATTTGAATGTTTGTCGATCGCGCAATTTTCAGTGCAAAGCTGCGCATATCAGTTCAAATTTTAACGATTTTGTAATCTCTCTGAAGCCAATTCGGACAAACATGAAAAATATTCTATTTGTTGTCACGAATCCAAGGTAAAATTCATTTCGTGAAAATCAGACGTTTTGACCTCCGTTTTCCGTCCGTATTTTACATTAAAAGGGGTCTGTAACACATTTTTGAATGGAGCATCCTGACACTGCAAACTATATACCGTTGCGACCGTCTCATCGAGCTGATCACCGATATATATTTATTTTTCAGTTTCGGTGCAGGGTTTGTGCTGAAATTGCGAAAAAGCTTGTGCTGTTCATTTTTGAAACAAAGTCATTTGACTTCGAAGTGTTCATATTCGGATCTCTTATATTTTTCTAGATAATTTGGGTCTGCAAAACCCGTTCTTTTATTTTTTCTAAGCCACCTATTTTTATTTTTCTTTAGAAAGTGGTCACATTCTCTTATTTTTCAAAACAAATACATGCATGCACGTCTTCTTTCCATGCGCATATGTCTTTGCATTTCATGTGTTACTTTTGATGATAGATTTGTTTCCAAATTTTGTTCCAACTACATCTGTTAGTTTCGTGTTCAATGCACGTTACTCTCTTGTCGACCTGTGTCCATTCTTTTTCCAAATCCATGCATGGTTCATTTTCTTTCCATGCGCCATTACTTCCTATTTCAAATGGAAAGCTACGCATATTTTATTTCAACCGTATGTTTTCTTTCAAATTTTGCTACTAATATATCAGTCAAGTTATAATTGCATTTCTCCATTTTCCAAAGCAATCGTTGAAATCCATTGTTCATTTTCAAACGTTGTTGCCATTCGTAAAACTTACCCATCGCAAAAAGGCAGCATTCCCCATTTTGTCTCCTGCTGCTTTCCTCCTCACATCCCATCGCAAGTTCCCTCCCCCCATTGTCTACGTCCTTCACAGGAACGTCGTTGATGCTCTTCCCCTCCGCGTATAAACCCTGCTACCATGCCGCAACCGAACCCCACCTAAATCCAACCATCTGTAGTTCGCATATACACATTATATAAGAAGTAAAATAACAGCAGCCGTTTCCTTTGCTCCCATTTTCTCTTCCCCATTGCGAACACCATTATAAGCTGCTCCCTCATTTTCTCTCTTCACAAAACAAATTGCTGCACACCGTCTCCCATTCTCCACCGATCCTTTATCTAGTGGTTACTGCCTTAGTTGAGAGTTTCATTTGGTTTGCTGAGGAGTTTTGTTCCTTCCATCCCATTCGAAAAGAAAAAAAAAATCTAAACTTTGATGAAAAGAAAATTCTAAACTTGTATGTTGTTCAAATTCGTTTTGGGGCGGGCTTGCTTTTGACAGCTTGCCGAGTTGTATTTGATGACATGCATTGAATCTTCTAAAAAAAAAGAAGCTTGGATTTTGGCTATCTGATTCGAGTGATGTCGCTGATTTGAATTTGAGCGTTGCCGCATTGCTTCAATCTTGGGTTGCGCTTGGTTGACGTTATTTTATCTTGTGTCCATTCGTTTATCGTCACCGCTCAAGGCCACGAAAGTGAGTTTATCTCACACCTGACTTACATTTTTCATGGATTTTAGATCAATAATGAACTGTTATATGAAATGTATAAGACTGTTGGTAGGAATTGTTTGATTTGATATGTATGCACATTTCATATGTGACACGATATTCTCATATGACACGTATTTGCAATGATGATGTATATGCTGTGATTGATGTTATGTGACTGTTGTTTGTGATTGTTAGTACCCTAGTTTAAGAAAAATCACTAAGGGTTGAAATGATACATACCCGAACGAACATTAGATAGGGAAAAATCGTTATGGGTTGAAATGATAGACCAGAACGGTTTTTATTGAATTTGGGATTACGGATTTAAAGTGATAAATATTTGTATCACATGAATATAGGGTAGGAAAGTATATACGAACGCTGTTGGTCATGTTTCGACGAAAAATGATTTGGAACTTGATTTTTGAATATAACTTAAGATTTTATATTTTTTTGTATTTTAAAGATTTTAAACTTTTATATAATAAATAATTCTTTAAACCTTATTTCTATATTATTTTAATCTTATATATGTTTATAATCTATTTTTCTAATTTGTTTAGAATTTTATAAACTTATATATATATATATTTTTCAAAGTTAAATTTTATTATATATATATATATATATATTTCAAACTCTAATAACAGACTAACAGGTGGATAAGTTAAGATTTTAGCGATTTGAACTTGAGATTTAAAGATTTGAACGTATATTATGAAACTTGGTTTAATGAATGAACCGATAGAAGATTTGAATATTGAACTTTTATAAGGAATGAACGTTAGTTGTGTAAATTGATTTTTATTTGAAATTATAATTGATATTGAATTGAGTTCCATTTTTAGTGACCAAAGGTGAATTTGGGTATATAGATTTTACATACGGAATTGATTTTATAATCGTACGGTTTGAAATAGAAATTTTGTTAAATCGATTTTATAAGAATGGTTTAAATTGTATGAACTATTTGAATTGTTCTATAAGAAGTTGATTCGATTTATGAGTTATGTAATATGATACAATTTATTGAAATTGAAGGCAATATTTGATTTGAATTATAAATCGAATTTGAATAGAAGCGAGTGAATTTCTGAATCGACTTAAGAGAACTCTTATAAAGCTAAAACTCGATTTTTATGAATTGATTTGAATTTATAAATAAAGACTTCAAATTATATGTTTGGAATTATAAAACACGATTTGATTTTTTGACTTGAAATTTAAATATGATATGATTTGTTGAAATTGAAATATAATTTTTGTTACGGAATATACCAACGGTATAAGTATGGAAATCCCGCCTATGCTATTTTGAAAGTTACTTAATTGATTTACACTATTGCATCTAGTATATTAGTCGGACGGATTCTTAAAGGATGGTGATCCCAAACATTCTTTAAGTTATTGAGTGCATTTCGTCAAACATTTCATTTGAGTTGATTTACTTCCATGAGAATGTTAGTCCTGATCCGAATTATTTTGTTTTGCATTATGGTTCGGGTCAAATCGATTATTACTGCTTTCGAGATTCACTTTGGAGTCTGAAGTTATATTGGGTTTTTCTCATCCTATATCCACCTGTTGATCAGTTGTTCCAATCATTCGGCTGTTATTGTCATTTCTATTTCAAACTGATATCATTTATTTATGTATTAGAATTCATTTGTATTAGACTTCCGCTGTATTATTTATGTAAATTCTATTGTAAAATTTTATGTATTTTCCGCTGCGAGATATCATGTTACTCTGTATCTGTGTCTGTAATTCTGTGATTTATTCTATTTACCACAGAAGCTTATAACAATCTGTCGTTTTCGAGCAGTTCGAGTTGGTTCAATTACCGGCTTGAAGTGGTCGAAAATTGTACTGACCCACATTCTACATATCGAAGGATCATAGAATATTTATTTCTTTCACATGTGAAGTTGTATGGTCATGTAACTTTGGGAGACGACTATTGGGGCCATTTCCCGTATTCATGATTTTTGCCGATTTTTAAATGGTTGTAGCTGATCTTGTTTCGGTCATAACTTTTGATTGGAAAGGAGTTTTGACCTGAAATCACTTCTGTTAGATCCGAATGATGGTTTACCTTTCCGTAGATTGGTCGCTTTAGCCAAACAGACTCACCGTTTGGGAGATATGGCTGAAACAAGTTTCAGGTGGTGAAAAACAGCTTAACCGGGCCTAATTTGGGTGATTAGTGAGTGGGCCCATAACCCATTTCCGGATTAGGGTTATGGGAAGGCTGATAGGGTTAGGAAATTCAGTTTTTATCATTTTCTAGCTGGCACTTTTTGTTCCTTCAAGTTTAGCCATGGCCTCCACTTTCTAAACCACCCCAAATCACCTTCTAATCGCTAATTAAGCCAAACCTACATCAAATCAAAGCGGATTAGCATAGGAATCGAGGTAGAACTGCTGTATAGCCTTGGTATTCGCACCCAAATAGAGAATCATTTCAGATTTGATATTCTATTTATGGCAAAGGTGAGTGATTTGCATAGTTCCTCACCAATTATGGTTAATTAAGGGTAATTAGAGATAATTAGCGAATTTATACATGTTCAAAATCTGAAAAAATATTGATAAATTTCAAAATATTGTTTTAGGCCTCTGTTAGAAAATTTGGTTAATTTGGTTAAGTTTTACTATTCCTATCATTAGTTTTGCTTAAACATGCTTAAGGGAAACTATGAGATTTTGGCTATGTTTGATTCGTTTTAACCTATCAAATTATTGTTTTGGTGTTCATGGTTGATTATACATGTTGCTATGACTATATGGTATGTTTTGTGATTGATTAGAAAAGTTATACTAGTTAAAAACGCCGTCGAATGGTGTAAAACAGTCGTTGGAAAGAAGTGCAGGAAATTAGCCGAACCGGATCGGATCTGAGGAGGGGAGGACGACCCGACCCGATCGTGGAGCACTACACGATCCGAACTGCCCGTGGATGATGGCACCGAACTGATCCCTTGCATTTGAAGCTTCGATTCTACCCGTTCACCTGGAGAGCCATCCGACCCGAAACGCTTGAGGACCCCGATCCGAGGAGGCTCATGATCCGAACTGAAGGACCTTCCACGAACCGTTCCAACTCGAAGGGGCTTGTCACGAACCGAGATGTTTAGCACGAGCTGAAGACGATATATATCGAACCGACTTTGATGGGAGAGTCCGATCCGACTCGATGTGGATGATCATAGACAGGACTACTTCGAGGAGCACGATCTGAAGCATAATGAAGAGGAGCATATCCAAACCGATCCGGAGAAGACCAAAACCCGAGATGCAAAGGTAGTCCAAATGGGAAGTTTGTACCCAGGATCCAGTTGTGAACCAACGGGTCAAATTCATGAGTTGGGCTTTGCTGCGGGACGTGTGCAAAGGGGTTATCGACGTCCATGGCTTTGATTCACCACCGAGACGGATGTTAGGCTACGTATCAGTGCAGTGCGGTAGTTACTACTCCATGGGGGCAGAGTGATCGTAGCATGGCTATGAGCCAGTGCAGTGGAGTTATTATGACTTCATGGGGCAGAGTGGACAAAGCAAGGACTAGTGGCTATGGATCAGTGCAGTGGTGTCATTATGACTCCATGGGGCAGAGTGATCATAGCAAGGAATGGGTGCTCAGAGTGGTGGATGCCGTATGCTTTACGCACTGAGTGAGAGATGTGAGAATGGTTGCTATGTTTGATTGTTTGCTTTCACGATGCCATGCACACCCCCACCCCCATACTCTTTACACCATACGTTAGTGGCACCTTAGAGTATTGAGCGGTATGTTATGCTAACTCTTTGGTTGCAGGTCCAGGTTTAGGTATGGTACAGTATACCTGTTATTATTCTGTTTTGATGCTTATCGCTCATACCAGACTTTTGTCTGACCCAGAGTTTTATGTCTCTTCTTATTACTCTAGGTGCTCTTAAACGGGCAGACTAGAGACAGGTTAGGTGGTATGCACGGGTAGCTGTACCGGAGACGAGCAGGAGGCTCCCACGTATGATATAAATAGATATTCTCCCTGTGTCGTTGCTGGTCACTACTTTGGGCATTAGTAGTGTACCTTTCCTTTCTTTTGCTTTAGAGACAGTTTTAAAGTTGTAATAATGATGATATGGAGCATAAGCTGTAATTGGATTTTCCGTTGCTATGATGTTTAATTTTCAGCTTATGCCCTGTCTCACCTGTTTTATGTCAAAGTATGTTATTATTATATTATATTTTATTCCATGCGCTGTGAGATATTCTACAGGTTCTTTGTTAGTTCACCAGTAAGTTCAAACTCCCTTTTCTTTCTTTGGCGACCATCCCGTGCTAGTTGGACATTGGCACAACACACTTTCACGGGAAATGTCGGCTGGTGCGGGGCGGACTGTCACATTTGGTATCAGAGCTCTAGGTTGAGTAGTTAACCTAGGGAAAGACACCAGGGAGAGATAATACGTATATGAGAGCGTGTATTTATGATTATTTTGGTTTTCAAAAGCTATATATATACTATTAGTATAGTTAAGGATGAAGTCGCATTGCACTGACACCATAAAGAGGATGGTTAATCATTTTTCTTTACAGATTCAACGATGAGCCGATATACGAGAGGTGCTGGTAGAGGAGCCAACAATGGGAATGCTCCTGACAGGAGGGCTACGTTTACTGACTTCATGAGAGTGATGCTTAGAAACGTGCAAGGAGCAATGCCCAATGCTGAAAATGGTGGCGGTGTAGCGGTGCAGGCGCATAGGGCCGATTTCGCCAAGCTATGCAAGGATTACACTAGTCGTGGTGGAAAGCTGTTCCATGGAACGGAATCGGCCACGGATGTTCAGGATTGGTTGGATAGCTGTGAGCGTATTTTCGAAGACTTAGGTATCGAGGATGCGATGAAGAGAAAGCTAGCGTCCCGTCAGCTACAAGGACGGGCGATGAATTGGTGGAATGCCATTAAGGCAGCTACCGCAGAGGACAAAGTTACATGGGATCAGTTTAAGGCCCAATTCGGTGAAAAGTTTATCCCAACTACTCAGAAATCAGAGTTGTTTAGAAAATTTCTTGAGCTTAGCAGAATGGTAGGGCAGTCTCGGAGTACATTGCTGAGTTCGACATTTTATCGAAGTATGGATTATCCCTCATTGACACTCCCGAGAAGAAGAATGAGAAGTTCATAACATGAGTGGATCAGTACTTGGGGCAAAGGCTTATTAACCACATCGATGAGACATTTGAATCGATTATGGGGAAAGCTTTGAGATCGGAGAGTCTATACCCCAAATCAAAGACAGAGGTTGCAACTACGGAAGAGCCAAAGCCGCAAGTAAGCAGTGGAGGCAAGAATGGTTCTCATAATAAGAGAAAGAAGAATCAGACCAAGGATGGCCAGAAGAAAAAGAATAAGAAAGATGTTGAGTGCTTGGTAAGAAGGGCCACTATGCCAAAGAATATCGGGCCAAGCCAGCGGATAGGAAGTGCTTCAACTGTGGCCAAGTGGGACATCACAAGGATAAGTGTCCGCAACCCCCTAAAGAAAAGCAGATTATGAAAGCATATGCTATCAATGTTGTTCCTTCTTCGTCGAATGCCCCAACTGCGACGGAGAAAGGAAAGAATGCCGTTATCCAAGGTATGCTTTCCATTTATGATGTTCCAGTTAGTGTATTGTTTGATACCGGAGCTTCCAGTTCCTTTATATCTAGTGACCTGGTAGATAGGTTGGGATAGGAGCCCGAGATTGTCGATAGACCTTTAATAGTGACGAACCCGATTGGTGGTTCGACTAGTCTTAGTATGATTTGCCGTAATGTGGTCTTATCGAGTCATGGATGCATGTTTGTTTGTGATTGCTTTGTTTTGGGCTTTACTGGGTTTGGCATTATTTTGGGAGTCGATTGGCTTCAAAGATACGAGGTGGTGGTAGACTGTGAGGGCTTTTTGGTGATAGTTAGAGCGGATGATGGGAGGAGGGTAGTGTTTGGTGGTCTACCTAATGATGGGGTAATGGCTAGTTTTCTAAATTCCCTCAACATCCCACATGATCAGTTGTCAGATGTGCCCGTGGCTGGCCAGTATCCGGACGTCTTCGAGGAAGTGACCGGACTTCCACCACACCGAGAGATTAAGTTCCGTATTGATTTAGTGAGAGATGCCAGACGTATAGTGATTCCACTTCGTCGTATGGCACCAAGGGAGCAGCGAGAGCTCGAGGTGAAACTGAGTGATCTTTTAAAGAAGGGATTTATCAGAAGAAGTGTTTCTGAGTGGGGAGCACCACTTGTGTTTGCTATCAAGGCAGATGTTTCCCTTCGATTGTTTGTGGACCACCGCGAGTTGAATAAGGTGACGAGGAAGAATAAGTATCCTCTACTGCAGATAGATGATTTGTTTGATTAGTTGAGTGGCGCGAGAGTGTTCTCTCAGTTGGATCTCGCGACAGGTTTTCATCAGCTTAGAATGGAAGTTGAGAGTTTAGCTAAAACGGCCTTTCGGATGCCGTCTGGATTTTATGAGTGGTTGGTCATGTCATTCGGGTTGATTAATGCACCAGCATATTTTGTGGATCTTATGAATAGGGTATTCAGAGATCAGTTGAATAAGTTTGTTCATGCTCGTGGACGATATACTTGTTTATTCAAGGACAGAGGAAGAACACAAGGAACACTTGAGGATAGTGATGGAGGTGTTAAGAATACACCAATTGAAAGCAATATTTTCTAAGTTCCACTTCTGGAGGGAGGGGGGGTGAGATTCTTGGGCCATGTTGTTTCAGAGAATGGTGTCACTGTGGACCCTGCGAAGGTGGCTACGGTACAAGATTGGTCTATGCCGAAGAATGCAACGAACATAAGAAGTTTCTTGGGATTAGCTGGATATTATCGTAAGTTTATCCAAGACTTCTCCAAGATAGCAGCACCGTTGACTTAGTTGACCAAGAAGAATCAAGCTTTCGTCTGGGACGAAAAATGCGAGAATGCATTCAAGAGTCTAAAGGAAAAGCTGACATGTGCACCAGTGTTAGTCATTTCTAAGGGGAATAAAGAGATGATAGTATATAGAGATGCATGTGGTACCAGACTAGGTGCTGTGTTGATGCAGGGAGGTAGGGTTGTAGCTTATGCAAGTCGGCAATTGAAACCGCACGAGAAAAGATACCCTACCCATGTCTTGAAATTAGCAGCGATCTTATTCGCATTGAAGATGTGGAGACATTATCTCTTGGGGGAAAGATTCGAGTTGTTTACCGATCATAAATCGTTAAAGTATCTTTTCTCTCTAAAGGATCTAAATCTCCGACAGCAAAGATGGTTAGAATTCTTGGCTTCCTACGATTTCGATATCGCATACACACCAGGAAAGGGCAATGCAATAGCTGATGCATTGAGCAGAAGACATGCCAGTTTAGGGGTTATGTTTCTTGAGTGGAAGCAACTGGAGTACATCGCTGGGTATTATTTCAGACCAAAGTGCGAATTGGATCCAGAAATTTTAGCAAGTTTGACGATTAGACCCACTTGGATTGAGCGGATTGGTTCCAGTTAGAGGGACGATCCTAACCTATTGGAAATCATCTCATAGTTAGAGATGGGAATCGATCAAAGAGATGAACAAGTATGGGCTTGATCGAGATGGATGGCTTAGAAATAATGGAAGACTAGTTGTGCCCAATATCAATGGATTGAGAGATGAAGTGCTTAGAGAATGTCATCACTCAAAACTGACTATACATCCCGGTGGTAATAAAATGTATTGAGACATGAAGCAGACCTACTACCGGGAAGTGATGAAAAGAGATGTTGGGAAGTTTATATCCAAATGCATGAATTGCCAGCTAGTTAAAGCTGAGCAAAAGAAGCCTAGTGGTTTGTTGCAACCATTAGATATTCCAGAATGGAAATGGGAACAAGTCTCAATGGATTTCATTGATGGGTTACCAAGGACTAGATCAGGCCATGATAGCATTTGGGTGATTGTGGACCGATTGACCAAAAGTGCAAGATTTATACCCGTCAAGACGAATAGAATGGCAGCTAAGTTAGCTGAACTATATGTGAAGTGGGTAGTGAGATTTCATGGAATACCCAAAGGCATTGTGAACGACCAAGATCCATTGTTTACTAGTGGATTTTGGAAAAGCTTACAAGAGGTGTAAGGATCAAAATTACATCTCAGTACCTTGTATCATCCTCAAACCGACGGACAGACAGAGAGGGTGAATCGAGTGTTAGAAGATCTTTTGCGAGCTTGTGTATTGGACTTTGGTGGATCATGGGATGACCATTTACATCTAGTGGAGTTCGCATATAATAACAGTTATCAGTCCAGTATCAGTATGGCTCCATTTGAAGCTTTGTACGGAAGATCGTGCAACTCACCGTCATGTTGGTTAGAAACTGGTGAGAAGTTTGTGCTTGGACCAGATGTGATAAGCGAAACTTCAGACAAGATCAAGATTATTCAACAGCGAATGAAGGCTGTCCAAGATAGGCAGAAGAGTTATGCTGATAAGAGGAGGAGAGAATTAAAGTTCTCCATTGGCGACTTGGTGTTTGTCAAGATTTCTTCGTTGAAGAGCGTGATACGATTTGGCAGGAGAAGCAAGTTGACACCAAGATTTGTTGGTCCATTCCCAGTTCTTGAGCAAATTGGGAATTTGGCATATAAAGTGGAATTACCAGAGAAGATGGCAGGAGTTCATAACGTATTTCATGTTTCCCAGTTAAGGAAATTCGTGCATGACCCCGATGTGACTATTTCACCTGATCAGTTGGGTGATATCGAGGTTGAACCTGCGGCGGTTGGGAACCGCAGACCTATGCGTGTTGTTAGGAACGATACGAAGCAACTTCGAAGGAAAGCGGTGAATCTAGTCAAAGTTCAGTGGGGGCGAGAATGAGAGTGACGGTACTTGGGAGACAGAGGAGAGCATTAGGAAGACGTATCCAGAACTCTTCGCCTGGTAATATTTCAGTTTCGATTTAGTCTTTCCGCATGCTAAGATAGGCTTGTTTTGTTTGTTTGGTTGTTTTATGTGGCTGGTAGGCATGCGGGATTCGTTGTATGTTTTGGGTTAATTAATTTCGAGGACAAAATTTCCTAAGGGGGGGGGGGGGGGGGGGAGAATGTAACGACCCGCATTCTACGTATCGAAGAATCGTAGAATATTTATTTCTTTCACTTGTGAAGTCGTATGGTCATGTAACTTTGGGAGACGACTATTGGGGCCATTTCCCCTATTCACGATTTTTGCTGATTTTTAAATGACCATTTTTCCCCTAGCCGATCTTGTTTCGACCATAACTTTTGATTGGAAAGGAGTTTTGACCTGAAACCACTTCCGTTAAATTCGGTTGATGGTTTTTCTTTCCGTAGACTGGTCACATTAGCCAAACGGACTCACCGTTTGGGAGATATGGCTGAAACAAGTTCCAGGTGGTGAAAAACAGCTTAACCGGGCCTAATTTGGGTGATTAGTGAGTGGGCCCATAACTCATTTCGGGATTAGGGTTATGGGAAGGCTGATAGGGTTAGGAAATTCAGTTTCTATCGTTTTCCAGCCGCCACTTTTTGTTCCTTCGAGTTTAGTCATGGCCTCCACTTTCTAAAACACCCCAAATCACCTTCTAATCGCTAATTAAGCCAAACCTACATCAAATCAAAGCGGATTAGCACAGGAATCGAGGTAGAACTGCTGTATATCCTTGGTATTCGCACCCAAACAGAGAATCATTTCAGATTTGATATTCTATTTGTGGCAAAGGTGAGTGATTTGCATAGTTCCTCACTAATTATGGTTAATTAAGGGTAATTAGTGAATTTATACATTTTAAAAATCTGGAAAAATATTGATAAATTTCGAAATATTGTTTTAGGCCTCTGTTAGAAAATTTGGTTGATTTGGTTAAGTTTTACTAATCCTATCATTAGTTTTGCTTAAACATGCTTAAGGGAAAATATGGGATTTTGGCTATGTTTGATTCGTTTTAACCTATCAAATTATTGTTTTGGTGTTTGTGGTTGATTATACATGTGGCTACGACTGTATGGTAAGTTTTGTGATTGATTAGAAAAGTTAGATTGGTTAAAAACGCCGTCGAATGGCGTAAAACAGTCGCTGTAAAGAAGTGCAGGAAATTAGCCGAACTGGATCGGATCGGAGGAGGGGAGCACAACCCGACCCGATCGTGGAGCCCTACCCGATCCAAACTGCCCGTGGATGGTGGCACCGAACCGATCCCTTGCATTTGAAGCTACGATTCTACCCGTTCACTTGGAGAGCCATCCGACCCGAACCGCTTGAGGACCCTGATCCGAGGAGGCTCATGATCCGAACTGAAGGACCTTAATTCCACGATTCGACCCGAAGGGGCTTGTCACAAACTGAGATGTTGAGCACGAGCTGAAGACGATCTGAACCAAACCGACTTTGATGGGAGAATCAGACCCGACCCGATGTGGACGATCACAGACAGGACTACTACGAGGAGCACGATCTGAAGCATAATGAAGAGGAGCATATCCGAACCGATCCGGAGAAGACCAAAACCAGAGATGCAAAGGTACTCCAAATGGGAAGTTTGTACCCAGGATCCAGTTGGGAACCAATGGGTCAACTTTATGAGTTGGGCTTTGCTGCGGGACGTGTGCAAAGGGTTTATCGATGTCCATGGCTTTGATTCACCACCGAGACGGATGTTTGGCTACGTATCAGTGCAGTGGGGTAGTTATTACTCCATGGGGCAGAGTGATCGTAGCATGACTATGAGCTAGTGTAGTGGAGTTGTTATGACTTCATGGGGTAGAGTGGACATAGCAAGGAATAATGGCAATGGATCAGTGCAGTGGTGTCATTATGACTCCATGGGGCAGAGTGATCATAGCAAGGAATGGGTGGTCAGAGCGGTGGATGTCGTATGCTTTACGCACTGAGTGAGAGATGTGAGAATGGTTGCTATTTTTGATTGTTTTCTTTCACTATGACATGCACACCCCCACCCCCATACTCTTTACACCATACGTTTTTGGCACCTTAGAGTATTGAGCGGTATGTTGTGCTAACTCTTTGGTTGCAGGTCCAGGTTCAGGTATGGTTTAGTATACCTGTTATTGTTCTGTTTTGATGCTTATCGCTCATACCAAACTTTTGTCTGACCCAGAGTTTTATGTCTCTTCTTATTACTCTGGGTGCTCTTAAATGTGCAGACTAGAGACATGTTAGGTGGTATGCACGAGTAGCTGTACCGGAGACGAGCAGGAGGCTCCCACGTATGATATATATAGATATTCTTCCTGTGTTGCTGCTGGTCACTACTTTGGGCATTATTAGTGTACCTTTCCTTTCTTTTGCTTTAGAGACAGTTTTATAGTTGTAATAATGATGATGTGGAACATAAGCTATAAATGGATTTTCTGCTGCTATGATGTTTAATTTTCAGCTTATGTACTGTCTCACCTATTTTATGTCAAAGTATGTTATTATTATATTTTATTCCATGTGATGGGAGATATTCTATAGGTTCTTTGTTAGTTCACCAGTAAGTTCAAACTCCCTTTTCTTTATTTGGCGACTGTCCCGTGCTAGTTGGACATTGGCACAACATACTTTCATGGGAAATAGTGGCTGGTGCGGGGCGGGCCGTCACAAAAATGGCGGGTCATTACATGTGGTACTAGAGCATTGGTTTATCAAAGCTTCAGCTTATATGGTAAAAAATCATTAGAGATAGGGTAGTGGTACCCTAGAATGAGTGGACTCAATTGCAGAATCCTTCTGGTGACAGAGCGTATTTTGAAAAGATAAATTATTTTGAAACGTAAAGTATTTTAAAAT
Organism: Allium sativum; assembly: GCA_030737875.1. Classification (NCBI taxonomy): domain Eukaryota; kingdom Viridiplantae; phylum Streptophyta; class Magnoliopsida; order Asparagales; family Amaryllidaceae; genus Allium; species Allium sativum. The sequence continues at coordinate 530,900,933 of CM060923.1, read as the reverse complement.
TCAAATCCTTTCAGAATTCCCACTCTTTGAATCTGTTCTCTTCGATAGCCTTCTTTGTTAAGTTCTCCTTCGATTTGAATCTTGCTCCCATTTGAAATCCATCTTCGGGTGGTCGTTATTTTCGAGATTATGAGAGAAAGTAGATACTGAAAATAAAGATATGGAGTTTTCGAACCTTATATAAATATGGATGATGTATAGAAAAATTATGATTAATTCAAAAGCGACTTATTCGGAAAGGGTAACTGATTTAAAATGAAACCTTATATAATGAATTTATATATGAACGATATGTTTGAAACAAGATGTTGAAAAGGAAATCTAATGTAAATTAATGTTTATGTAAGTGTGATATATGCGAAACGTGAAATGAAGTACTATATTTATAGTATATTTGTTTTCGAAATAAATATATGGGAAGTACCTTCCATCAAAATCGCAATTCCTGAGAGAGGGATTGCGTTGACGCTCGTCGAGGAGTGTCCATCGAAAATCGGAAATCGTAGCTACGTTGGTACTCCGTCGAGGGAGTATCAACGAATATTGAAGTCTCATTTGGTGAGATCGCATTTCTTATTATTATTACTTATCTATTCTAGCGTAATTCGAGGGGCGAGATGCCTACAGTTACAAGCGATTCCACCGGGAAAGTGTCGTAACCACCGCGTAACTGCGATCTAGACGCCATAGCGAAATTCGGGGGGGGGGGGGGGGGAGATGCCTACAGGTACAAGCGATTTCACTAGGATAGTGACGTAACAACCGCGTAACTAAGATCTATGGCAACAACCATGGCGAAATTCAAGGGGTGTGATACCTACGATTACAAGCGATTCTACTGGGATAGTAGCGCAACCGCCGAGTAACCGCGATCCATGGGGGAAGTATTTTCCATATCTATTTTAAATGTTTTAAGTATTTTCACTGGGAGTTGAAACAAGTATATTTAGTACTTAGAGATTTTGGTCGTACGCATGGCCAGCGTATGCCTAACGTCTGTAAGAACGATAGTAAACTTGTAAAACTTCGAGTTAACAAGTATTTTAAAACGTTAAATAATAAACCAATAACCTATAATTAAATTTATATAACCTCAACGTAATAAACTAAGAAAGAGATTTTAAATGTTTTTAAAAAATATATTTCCGGATATAAAATTTTGTTTAATATTTAAATCTTTTTCTGAAATTTCCTTTCCATTTGAATCCATCTTCCTTCGTATATCCTCTTTGGTTTGGTTCTTTCATTCGTTCAGCTTTTAACTCGAATTCTTTAACTATTCCTTATCCATAACAAGGCAAGTAGTAGAAGGAGAGTATAAGTCTTCTAGCGAGTTCATATTTATTAAAAGTTGATTTGAAATATGTATTTTGAAAGGTATTATTATATATAATTTTCTTCGTATAATATTGAAATTTTTATATATATTCTGGTTAAATATAGAAAGATGTTTTGAGTATTTATTTGACGTTAAATTTGTCCTATCAATTGCCTAGTGAATTGGGTATACGTCTGATCAACGTATATGTTAAATCCTATAAGTATTTGACAGATATAGAGTCACACTCTAGTCGCTTGAAAATGATTCTGTTGATGACAACGCATCATCATCAATATCTATTTTCGGGTTTCGAAAGTGGGATAGATATATATCGCCAGTCGAGACATCGAGTGAATACTTATACTTATTTTGAAATGTTAGAAAATATTTAACATTGATTTAGATATATATAATTTTCAAAGTATATATAGATATGAAGATAAATTTGAACTATTGTTTTAAATATTAATTATTTAAAAACTATTTTCCTTCCTTGTTCCTTTTCAGGACCAAAAGGTTTAAGTGGGGGAGAATGTAACAACCCAAAATTTTAAGTGTATTTTTATTTGATTATTTAATTTAAATTTTGATTTTTTTTATTCTATTTCATTCGTTTAAAGCTCAGCTGTTTGTACTTTTATGGCTACTTTTTATTCTGAATTAAAATTAAAACATGAAATTGATTTATAATGAAACGTTTACCTTTAATATTTTGTTATTTTCATTTAGAAGCGATTTAAATAATTTTATATTAAAAACGTTAAATTTTAGTCACTTCGTTTGAATCGGTCTTTGACGATTATTTGCGGTAGCGGCAACTGATATATCTCGAATAAAACTGGAAATGTAATATAAAAATAAAAATCCAAGAAAATATATTTGAGATACGTCGCGTAGAAATTAATTTCGTCGGAAAATTTGAATGTTTGTCGATCGCGCAATTTTCAGTGCAAAGCTGCGCATATCAGTTCAAATTTTAACGATTTTGCAATCTCTCTGAAGCCAATTCGGACAAACATGAAAAATATTTTATTTGTTGTCATGAATCCAAGGTAAAATTCATTTCGTGAAAATCAGACGTTTTGACCTCCGTTTTCCGTCCGCATTTTACATTAAAAGGGGTCCGTAACACATTTTTGAATGGAGCATCCTGACACTGCAAACTATATACCGTTGCGACCGTCTCATCGAGCTGATCACCGATATATATATTTATTTTCCAGTTTCGGTGCACAGTTTGTTCTGAAATTACGAAAAAGCTTGCGCAGTTCATTTTTGAAACAAAGTCATTTGATTTCGAAGTGTCCATATTCGGATCCCTTATATTTTTCTAGACAATTTGGGTCTGCAAAACCCGTTCTTTTATTTTTTTTCTAAGCCACCTATTTTTATTTTTCTTTAGAAAGTGGGCACATTCTCTTATTTTTCAAACCAAATACATGCATGCACGTCTTCTTTCCATGCATGTCTTTGCATTTCATGTGTTACTTTTGATGATAGATTTGTTTCCAAATTTTGTTCCAACTACATGTGTTAGTTTTGTGTTCAATGCACGTTACTCTCTTGTCCTGTGTCCATTCTTTTTCCAAATCCATGCATGGTTCATTTTCTTTCCATGCGCCATTACTTCCTATTTCAAATGGAAAGCTACGCATATTTTATTTCAACTGTATGTTTTCTTTCAAATTTTGGTACTAATGTATCAGTCAAATTATAATTGCATTTCTCTATTTTCCAAAGCAATCGCTAAAATCCATTGTTCATTTCAAACGTTGTTGATATTCGTAAAAGTATATGTATGTATATATATGTATGTATGTATGTATGTATGTATAAGGGGGAAACAGTACCTTCTCTCCCTTGCAGCGTTTCCATCTGTTCTTTCCCAAAAAGCTGCTCCACCCATGTATATTTTTCCCAACGCAAAAAGGCAGCATTCCCCAATGTGTCTCCTGCTCCTTTCCTTCTCACATCCCATCGCAAGTTCCCTCCCCCCATCGTCTCCGTCCCTCACCAAAACGCCGTCGATGCTCTTCCCCTGCGCATCCGAATCCTTCTACCATGCCGCAACCGGACCCCACCTGAATCCAACCATCTACAGTTCGCATATACACATTATATAGGAAGTAAAATAGCAACAGCCATTTCCTTTGCACCCATTTTCTCTTCCCCATCGCGAGCACCATTATAAGCCGCTCCCTCATTTTCTCTCTTCACAAAACAAACTGCTGCTCACCGTCTCCCATTCTCCACCGATCCTTTATCTAGTGGTTACTGCCTTAGTTGAGAGTTTCATTTGGTTTGTTGAGGAGTTTCGTTCCTTCCATCCCATTTGAATAGAAAAAAAAAATTCTAAACTTTGATGCAAAGAAAATTTTAAACTTTGATGCTGTTCAAATTCGTTTTGGGGCGCGCTTGCTTTTGACAGCTTGCTGAGTTGTATTTGATGATATGTGTTGAATCTTCTAAAAAAAAAGAAGCTTGGATTTTGGCTATCTGATTCGAATGATGTCGCTGATTTGAATTTGAGTGTTGCCGCATTGCATTAATCTTGGGTTGCGCTTGGTTGATGTTATTTTATCTTATGTCCATTCGTTTATCATCTCCACTCAAGGCCACGAGGTGAGTTTATCTCACACCTGACTCGCATTTTTCATGGATGTTAGATCAATAATGAACTGTTATATGAAATTTATAGGACTGTTGGTAGGAATAGTTTGATTTGATATGTATGCACATTTCATATGTGACACGATATACTCATATAACACGTATTTGCACTGATGATGTATATGCTGTGATTGATGCTATGTGACTGTTGTTTGTGATTGCTGATACCCTAGTTTAGGAAAAATCACTAAGGGTTGAAATGATACATACCCGAACGAACCTTAGATACGGAAAAATCGTTATGGGTTGAAATGATAGACCTGAACGGTTTTTATTGAATTTGGGATTGCGGATTTAAAGTGATAAATATCGGTATCACATGAATATAGGGTAGGAAAGTATATACGAACGCCATTGGTCATGTTCGACGAAAAATGATTTGGAACATGATTTTTGAATAATAACTTAAGATTTTATATTTTTTTGTATTTTAAAGATTTTAAACTTTTATATAATAAATAATTCTTTAAAACTTATTTCTATATTATTTTAATCTTATATATGTTTATAATCTATTTTTCTAATTTGTTTAGAATTTTATAAACTTATATATATACATTTCAAAGTTAAATTTTATTTTATATATATATTTCAAACTTTAATAACAGACTAATAGGTGGATAAGTTAAGATTTTAGCGATTTGAACTTGGGATTTAAAGATTTGAATGTATATAACGAAACTTTGTTTAATGAATGAACTGATAGAAGATTTGAATACTGAACTTTTATAAGGAATGAACGTTAGTTGTGTAAGTTGATTTTTATTTGAAATTATAATTGATATTGAACTAAGTTCGATTTTTAGTGACCAAAGGTGAATTTGAGTATATAGATTTTATATACGGAATTGATTTTATAATCGTACGGTTTGAATTAGAAATTTTGTTAAATTGATTTTATAAGAGTGGTTTAAATTGTATGAAATATTTTGAATTGTTGTATAAGAAGTTGATTCGATTTATGAGTTATGGAATATGATACAATTTATTGAAAATGAAGATAATATTTGATTTGAATTATAAACCGAATTTGAACAGAAGCGAGTGAATTTTTGAATCGACTTAAGAGAACTCTTATAAAGCTAAAACTCGATTTTTATGAATTGATTTGAATTTATAAATAAAGACTTCAAATTATATGTTTGAAATTATAAAACACGATATGATTTTTCGACTTGAAATTTAAATGTGATATGATTTGTTGAAATTGAAATATAAATTTTGTTACAGAATATACCAACGGTATAAGTACGGAAATTGCTCCTATGCTATTTTGATAGTTACTTGATTGACTTACACTATTGCATCTAGTATATTAGTTGGATGGATTCTTAAAGGATGGTGATCCCAAACATCCTTTAAATTATTGAATGCATTTCATCGAACATTTCATTTGAGTTGATTTACTTCCATGAGAATGTTAGTCCTAATCCGAATTTTTTTGTTTTGCATTATGGTTCGGGTCAAATCTATTATTACTGATTTCGAGATTCACTTTGGAGTCTGAAGTTATATTGGTTTTTTCTCATCCTATATCCACCTGTTGATCAGTTGTTCCAATCATTCAGCTGTTCTTGTCATTTCTATTTCAAAATGGTATCATTTATCCATGTATTAAAATTCATTTGTATTAGACTTCCGCTGCATTATTTATGTAAATTCTATTGTAAAATTTTATGTATTTTCCGCTGCGAGATATCATGTAACTCTGTATCTGTGTCTGTGATTCTGTGATTTATTCTATTTACCTCAGAAGCTTATAACAATCTGTCATTCTCGAGCAGTTCGAGTTGGTTTAATTACCGGCTTGAAGTGGTCGAAAATGGCGGGTCGTTAATTACTAAGTTGAGGATCATGGAGTCTGTATGCCTTCAAGGTTCTATTCCAAGGTACACCATGGTTTTACTTCGGTCATCGAGCTTTTTTGTATGTGCACTTGGCAACTTCATTGCTCCATGCATCCAAACACCTTAAGATGCTCTAGATACGTGGCTTCTTTCCAGACCATGCTTCGTATCAGTTACACCAGTTAAATTCCTCGTTGATACAAGGTTAAGTATGTATAATGTATGCCCAATAGCCTCCCCCACAAGTATGCTGGCATTTGCATGCTCTTCAATAGGTTTCGTGCGGTCACCACCACCGTTCGATTCCTTCCTCTACAATACCATTCTGCTGTTGAGCGTATGGTGTAGTGTGTTGTCTTAAGATTCCAACATTTTCACATTAACTTATGAACTGTTGTGAACAATATTTACTGCCTTTATCTATTCTAAAAGCCTTCATCTTGCATTTAGTGTACGCTTCAACAAGCACCCAGAATTTCGTGAATGCATCCAATGCTTCATCCTTTGATTTCAACATGTAGACCCATATTATTCTGCAATAATCATCAACTAAAAAGAAATATCTATTTCTAGCAGGTGTAGGTGGTATTATAGGACCACTATAACACCCCGAATTTTTATAAATAATAATAAAAGGTGAAAGATTAATAAACTAAATATTAATCAGAATAACAATTAAAATTGGATAACATGACAATTAGGATCGGGCGGAAAATGATGATGGACCAGTCGTTTTCCTATGGATCGGGCAAAACTTGAGTGGATAAGAATTTTTGGGTTTAAACATCATTTACAAACACAGTAGAAAGTGATGGATCGGGAAAGTAGTGGATGGGGCACGTGAAAATGGTGATCTGCCAAGTGTCCACATGGCGAAAAAGTGGATTTGGCAAGGTTCTGCAGTGGGTCGGGCATAAAATAATAGAGTGGGTCGAGCATGTGATAGTAGTAGATCGGCCAAGGAGGCAATCGATGAAAACATAATCAGGCAAGGTTTTGCTTGGATCGGATTTTCTAGGTACGACAACGTTTTACAAACGTCGTGAAAAAGCATTTATCGGGCAAGTTTATGGCATGGATCGGGTAGAAATCATAATGTTTCCGAGACACTGTGAATGGGAAACATAGCGTTTTTGAAACACTATATAAAGGAACGCAGTATGTTTTTCATAGCAAAAAGGCTAAAATGTTATGAATTGAATATCGACCAAACAATGTATGTTTTTGGTTCGATGATGGTTGTGTCTTCGACGCGAATTCAAGGAGGGATGTTCGAGGTGTCATAAAGAGTTTGTTGATCGATGAAATGCAACGAATGTGGAAATGACTCAAGGATGTTTGAATTTGTAGATGATGGTTACTCAAGGATGTTCGAACTTATGGATAGTCGCCGATGACAACGGATAAAGATATCGAAGGCTGAGGAATTATCATTGTCGTTGGTTCTAGCGGGCTCAAAGCAGAGGTATAATATGGACGCCTAAAAGATTGGTCGAATAGTCGAGTACCCTAGGTAAAAACTTGATGGGGTTAAATGCGTATCGATGAAAAACGTATGAGGTTTTGCTAGAACTGGGGTTACCATTAGCCCTTTACAAATGGCGCGTCGTAGCCAGTCATGCGATTAACGATGGTTTCAAGGCAGGATTGGCGGTGATAGTCATAGTCATAGATGTTTGTTACTTTGCTTGTATCGTCTCATGTTGATTGTTCGACATCGAATGAGACATCTCTTGGGTGCTTGCCTAATGCTGGTTTAGGCCTTCGGTTAGGAGTGATAATTAGCTCCGACCTGATACACCCAGACCCGACCGAACGGGTCTCGGGTCTAGGCGGGTCGGGTTTTATGGGTCTAAACTATACATTTTCAAACTCTATACCCGACCCGAGCTTCGGTTCGGGTCGGGTCGGATTCAGTGGGTAGTAACACTAATATTACATATATTTTAATGATTTTCGATCAGATCTTTCGGGTCGGGTCAGTTTGGGTTGGGTTTTATCGGGTCTTTACTGTATTTTTCATCACCTAAACCCAACCCGAGACCCATCGGGTTTGGTTTGGGTTCGGGTCTTTTAGGATCGGTTCAGGTTTTCGGTTCTAATTGCCAGCCCTACCTTCTAGACTTGTACTTGGAGGATGTTGATCTCAATTAGGATGGTTTACGCTGGATAACCAGTTGCTATGTTTGCTATGTTTTCTCTTTGGTTGTTTGTAAAGGCTATCACTATCAGATGTAGGGGAGATGGGTTTGAGTTCTTCTATGTTGATGTTGGTAGATTTGTTGATTAATCTTCCTATTCCCATGTATTTTATTGATGATGTTAAATAGTTATTTTATCACTCATTAAGACTGTTGTCTGACTCAAGGTTTTATGTTTCCTCTTATTACCTTGGGTTGTTCATCCATTGTGTCGTGGATGGACATGCTAGGTAGCAAGTGACTGGGGATAGATCTTGATGAGACGAGGCTGCAGAGCGATGACGAGCAGGAGGCTTACATATTACTTTCTACTATACATACTAGTTGTTTCCGCTGTTATGCTTGTTTAGTGTTCTCTGAGTGATTGTAGTGAGGCATTTTGTAGAGACTCTTACGATGTACTACAATGATGTATGGATATTTCTATTTGATATGAAAGTTTAAGTTTCTGCGCAAATATGCTTCACTATTATGGGCATGTTGTATATATACTATTATACTTATCTCTGCACTGTGAGTTATACGACATGTTTTGCGTGTGTTATCTTACCATGATGATCATCCATATAGTTGTCTGGCACATCTTTCAGCGTATTATTCCTCTTCTCAAGTGCGTGAGCTATGGGCGGTCAACACACATTTCAAAAGCATTACTAAAATACATATATTAGGGTTAAGTAAACGCAACAAAATAGCAAGGGTAAAGTTGAACACTCTATAAGAGGTGCCAAAAGTTTTTTAGTGGTGTTTTAAAACGTTGTAAAATAATTTATGTTCGTATTAGGAGAGCGCTACAATAAAAGGATTTATAGTGGTGTTGAAATAAATACAACTAAACGTCACTGATTTTTAGTTGTGGGTTTTATCAAGGCTAATGCTGCCATAATTTTTGGCAGCCTTTTTTATATGCCACCAAAAATACTTCTTCCTGTAGCAGTTAGACACTTTACTCTTGTATAATTCATGTTAACGATATTTTTCGTCAGCACCGGGAATGGATCAATGGGGTAAATCTTAAGGGAAAATGGGTTTTTTCTCTTTCCCATTCGATTTTAGTGATGGATTGGGAAGCTAAGGCTATTTGGCGTAGGCTCACTATGATCTACAAGATTGTATCTAAGCTCAGCAAATGGAATTCGGTCGCTATTCAAGGGTATGATGAGTGTAAACCTGAGCTCCTCTGTTGAATGGATAATAGAGTGCGATGGTAACAGTTAAAGAAATAAATGTGCATACTTACAGAGCAGTTTTATCAAGAAGTTCTCCCTTTATTAAGCTTTTAATAAGAATACATAGATGTTGCAGAGAAAGAATTCTCCATTGATGGTTTTCTAAGTTATTTCCGAGGATAGAAAAAGTAAGGAAAAAGTCCCCCCCCCCCTCAATGTGGCATCTGGGGCCCTATTTATAATGATTCAGGACTCCTCCCGCCGATGGGCTGGTGGGCCCGCAGGGTTCCTTGTCGGTCGCTTCCTTCTTGGCTTCGGGTGCAAGATCTTTGGCCACTTTCGGTGCATTGATCACGGTCCCTGAATGATACTTGAATCTCTATAAGTGACTCGTGAATGTAGGCTTGCGGATATGATCTTCCGGATGTAGGCCTTCGGCTTTATCATGAATACGTGGAGGGATTCGGCCTCGTGGTGTATGTTTATACTTGCCGGTTCGAAATCGCAACGGGTTTCGGTACTACGTGAATTAGTACGGGTAACCTGTCTATCCGCTTGGGTCTCGATTGACCTTTCGGTAGGGTTTCCGTGGTATCCTGGATTCTCGAGGGATGGCTTCCGGCGCTACTCCTTTTATTTGTGACTTCACCCTTTCGGTGTCCATGCGGTAGGTACTTCGGGGGTTGGTTCCGGGTAGCCCTCGTGCTCCTTTGGTTTAGTGCTTCTAGTGCTTTCGCCTTTAGATGTATCGGTGTATGGATATGTTGTTATTGAAGATTTTCTCTCGAGCTTTGTCTGTCGGGTTTGTCGCCTCTGATTTCTTCGCTTCTAGGTCAGAGTGGTTCTTTACGCGGAGCCTTTCGTCGGGTCGATACTGTCGAGAGAGTCCTATCGGACTGACTATGGCGGAGGGGTCCTGTCGTTTTGTTCTCTAGTGCTTCTCGACTTTCTCCTTTAAAAGGTTGCGGTTGATACAGTCTTTCAGATTATGTCCTCCCGCTCATTTTGTTCACATTGTTAGGCCCTACTTTCTATTAAGTCTTCTGCGAACTTTCGGTCATCCGATACCCCTTCTCTGTCAGCTTTCTTCAATGTTGATTTTGGTAGTAACATTTGCCCCTCCCTTTAGTGAAGAGGTGTTTTCGACTTTTCAAGTCAAACTATTTTCTTTTCTTCGGAATGTCATGTCAGAGTTTCCTGTTCTTCTCCAATTGGAAGTGTCGATTGGATTTTATTTGTGCGGCCTAGATTGATCTTGGAATTTGAACCTAACTTTTTACTTCTTCATCATTCCCATCTTTCATCCGCAAATCAAACTTTTAAACAAGATCATCGTTCTTACAAAAGAACATACTCGAATTCTCCTCTTTCTTGAAGACTTCAACTTGATTACCAGTGAGTATTTTTACATCTTCTATAAACAGCGATTCTAATTACGCATTAGAATTGACACAATGGTTAGCTAAGGTTATGCTTAGACCTTTAAGACATTTGCGCTAGGAACAATCGTACACTGGTTATGGTATAAAAGAACGTGACTTTCCCCGCGTCCCCTCATCTGGATTTGATTTCAGGTTCTGCCTACTTGACCTCTGTTAATCGAGGTGTAATGACACTTAATAACATTAAGAATGCCCGTGGTACGTGTATTTGTGTAAGGGATACGCGTGCCGATCATATTACTATGAAACGATGTCACATGGCAGAATCATGTTATACAAAAGCTCTGCTATGGGGGGAGGCCATGGGTTCCACGATTTCCTGCCCTAAGGAGGTGTTTGCATCCAAGCCGTTCTTGCTTTTATCCAACAGCCTGCGGATGCCATATCAGATGGTTTTGGCATAGTTTGCGCGGTTGCTGGGATTGCAGCTTCTCCAACTTTCCTTAGGTATTTTCGAGAAGGATTTTCCGCATACTCGGCCATTTGTAGCTGGCGTAGGGATTTTCACCTTTTATTTGCTTGCTCCTCACTTTTAACTCTTTTTTTTGGAGGAAACGTATTAATGGTAGCCGCTTCATTTTCCCTTTTATATTATCAATTTGTGGAACGCGGGTTTGCAAATCCTTGTTTTCCTTTGAGTTGGTAGCACATGCTTTAGTAGGGGTAAGTTCTTCCTTATGCTCCTTTGGACCTTTTTCCTTATGGTTATCGGACGTAGTTTGTGTTGTTGTCGATCCGCCTCTTCTCTTGATCTTGAATTTTGTACATATGGTATCCTACCGGAACACTTTAAATAGCCTTTCAGTTCTTATGACTTCCAATTTTATGATTATGTGCGCACGGTTTGGCCCCAGCCGTTGTATCCGAAGGAGTGCAAACTGTTGAGTCGCGTAGCCCTATTTGGGCTTTACATTGTTGCTATCGTTTACGCTTTTGGTTCAATTCTTATGGTTGCTCAAGCTTATTTGGCATAGGGCTGTTTTTATTCAACCCCGAGTCAGTCCTGAACGGTCCTGCATGAGCGACCGTTTGGCGTCAAGAATGCGAGTACAATATGAGCTTGTCATGCGGAGCCAGAGCTCAAGGGGTCGATCGTTCGCGGTTTTTCCTTCGGTCGCACTGCTTGTATTCATCTTGGCTGACCTTTAAATCCCTGAGTTGCATGATCATTCATTGGTTTATTTGTACAGGATGGACACATCTCAGAAGTGCTGTAAGTGGGAGAAGCTTTTTCATTTATACGCCCAGACAACCGAAGTTCAAACAACCGGCCAACCATCCGTAAATTCCTCCTTCATCAGTCTTACCCCATATGGAACTTAAATCAATCATTGGTAGGCCCCACTATGCCCCAGGGCCATGCAATCCTAAGCTTGCCAAGCGATTCAGGGGTTGGGACCTGCAGGGAATATCTTCTGACATTGATATTTCTCTTTCTGACCAACAAATAATTTCCAGCGAGATGGTTGTTGCGAAGTCCCAGATGCTTGCTAGATTTGAGACCGCTATGCATCAGTTCGTGGAACACATGGACATGCTCAAGGATTATATCGCGAAACAAATGAGCGATTGGCACACACTAGCCTATGATCTCCAAAGGTTACACAGGGATAATCTTGAGCGCATCTCCATCTTAGAAAAAGACAAGGCAAAGTTTCGGTTTTGTTCTCTAGTCCTTCTCGACTTTCTCCTTTAAAAGGTTGCGGTTGATACAGTCTTTCGGATTATGTCCTCCCGCTCTTTTTCTTTACATTGTTAGGCCCCACTTCTATTGAGCCTTCTGCGAACTTTCGTTCATCCGATATCCCTTCACTGTCAGCTATCTTCAATGTTGATTTTGGTAGTAATAATTCACAACAAGTTTTTAATGGTGCTTTTATGAGACACATTTGATGAGTATTTCTGTTTGACATGATTTTGCACTTCATTCTTTTTTTAGTTTGTAATTAGTTTTTGATGGTGCCTTTGAGACACACTTAATGGATACTATTATTTATTATGAGTTTGACCTTTTTTGCTTTTATGCATTCTTAACAAATTTTTGTTGTGCTTTTGAGACACACTTATCAATTCTATTATTTGTTATAAGTTTGGGCTTCTTTGCTTTTATATATTCTAATTCATTTTTTATGCTGTTTTGAGACACACTTGATGGATATACTGATTTTCGAGCTTATTTACTCTTTCAAATTTACAACTACAATTAGTGGTTCTTAGGGATACCCTTGTCGGATTTCTTTGATTTATTTGATCTCGTACCTTGTTACTTATGTATAATTTATAGTCAGTATTAGCAGTGATTTTGAGGCGCATTTGATGAATTATGTTTGTCTGCATAGTTAGTATTAGTAGTGATTTTGAGGCCCACTTGATGAATTATGTTTGTCTGCTTTGTGAGTTGAGCGAAAATTACAACAAAAAGTGACGTTCTTTCATTGCTTGACATTTTACATTCTTTTCTAATGAAACGATTTAACTAAAGTGCTTACTTATGTCGACTGATATCACAATAGAAACAACCTTTCATTTATTTTCTCTCTCTCTCTCTCTCTCATTTCTCGTGTTCCTGAAAAAAGATGCAAATTTATTAGAAAACAAAATTATCCTTTTCATTTTCCTCAACAATTTCAAATTGGATTAAACCTATTATCCAATACACTAATGCTTGTAGGCCCGAAAATGAAGTGTGCGGAAGCTATGTGGCAGTGGATCCATGAATTGCGGTCATCCCCCTGAATTCAGCAAGCCTATCCAACGGTGCGTACTATTCCCGCACAAACCCGCTTCGGGCTCCGTAGCATTTCCCTATCCAATATACCCAAAATCCTACACGGTGACCTCTACAAACTTTTAAATCTTTTGATCTGGCACGTACAAATTTAAAGAACGACTGTGTTAATCTTGACGAATGAATGTCAACTATTGATTGCACCATAATTGAGTCGCATTTCATTTTAAAGACAGTGATCATATCCGCGATATAACTGTCATCGTTTTCTTTCTTTTTTTGTTTCTACCTGTCATTTTCCAACAATATCAATATGAAATACAATCTTGTACTTGCTTAATGTCCTTAACCAATGTATGTTAACATGTTTGGTTGATGTTGGAAACAAATAAAAGATCATACGAAGTAAAATTCACGTCAAAAAATTATGTGAAATAGTGTTACACAAATATATAAGACAGTATTTTGCATTATCAACTGGTTTGGATGATAAGCCGTTTTTACAATTGAAAACAAGTAATTATCAAGTAAATAGGAAAATGTCCATTTTTGGTTATGACCGTATTACTGCATTAAAGAAATTCGTGAAGAAAATAGATCGTTAATCATACCAACCAACTGCTATCCAGAAGAAAGTAATAACTTAGAGCAAAGTGTTAGTTTGGACATCCTACTCTTTTTTTTGAACACAAGTACAAAATAATACGCTATATTTGATAATCTCAAAAACACAACAGTCACCAACCTTCATGCATCCAATAAAGCTAATTAAAATCAGTTTCCATGTTTGCTACAGACGAGTATGAGAAATTCATAATATTAACATGTCCTTATTTGACGTACGTGGGCTTTATGTATACCACATTAGAGTTAAACTGAAATGCAAAATCACTAGAAAAGCATCATTAGTAACAGATAGATGTTTACTTAATATAGAAGATAAATCTGAAATATATTTGTGAGTATGTCTTTGACATCACTCAAAGCTAATTTCAGGCATGAAAGTAACCCTTCTAGTATAAATTTGCATCATGAACAACTCTCCTCAACTCACTTTATCTGGTCTATCCTCCCAATAAACAGTTATCTAATTTGATAGTGTTGGAAAATTTGTGTTGCTCTGATACCACTTTGTTAGAATTTTAGATGAGGAAGATGAATTGTAAAAATAAGAATAATTTCTTTTCTTTGTGAGAAGAAGGAAAAACTTTTTATTGCTTGATATAACTTAATTACAAAATTTGCTTCATACTTGCTTGATTTATACACATGAGTGATTACATCCTAATTTATATAAGAGAGAATATCTAGACTTTTCTTTTTCTAAACTTTTCTTCACTTTACATATTTGTTTAGTCTAGATTCTTCTCTAATCTTATTTTGATAACTCTAATATTTATTATCATTTATTTTGTGCTTCCCTAAATACAAGAATAAAAACCAAGTTTATTTTGTTAGAATTTTGTGTTTCATTAAAAACCAAGTTTATTTTCAACAGATAGTTGTTGTTAATAACTTACATATAAGTTAAATGTATTTTGTTCAAGTTAAACCAATAATGAGAGGATTTTTTTTCTTTTGTTCATCACTGCCATAAGCACTATGATTCTGTTGCCAGAACATGCATTATCTGAAGTTTCAACAAGGCAATACAACTGCGATGTAAGTACATTCTGGTATCGCATGTTGCCGGTTTGTATCGCACGTATACTTGCAGTGCTAGCTCTATCTTCTACTGCTACTAACAAAAAGAAAAACACAGATTCAAACAACCAATGTGACATGGTTGTGCCACACGAGGAGCATTGTGACCGTGAATGGGAAATTTCCAGGAGCTAGAATTGTGGTTAGGGAAGCTGATCATGTTGTAGTGAAAGTAACCAACCATATTCAGCAACATATCACCTTGCATTGGCAAGAGACGATAGTTTTTAGTTTTTACAAGAGCTTATCTCATAATAATGCTAAAAAAAATGGTGTCTAGGCATGGAGTTCGGCAACTGCTAAGTGCATCGGCAGATGGACCAGCATACGTAACTCAGTGCCCTATTCAAACTGGACAAAGCTATGTATACAAATTAACCATTACTGGCCAACGAGGAACTTTATGGTTGCATGCGCATATATCTTGGCTTAATTCGTTCTACTCTTTATGGACCTATTATAGTTCTCCCTAAACGGGCTGTGCCTTATCCTTTCCCTAAGTCCTACAAACAAGTGCCCATCATGTTCCGTATGAGTTTCAACCTTGAATATTAGATTTCTCCTTTTCATGTGTGTGCGCGCACACGCTGATGTTTGAAATCAATGTTAAGTGAATGGTTTAACACGGACACAGAAGCAATTATTCAACAAGCTTTACAAACGAGCGCTGGTCCTAATGTTTCAGATACTTACACAATAAGTGGCTATCAGAGAACCTCATGTTATCAGAAAACCAATTGGCAATGTGAAGAGTAATTCATTATAGTTATACATGATTCATTTTACAAATTACCCAATGTTAAACTTGTCTCAACAGGCCTCCGCATATGTAGCATATAATGAGCTTAACACTTAGAGAACCTCATGTTACCACAAAACCAATTGACAATGTGAAGGGTGAACTTATTATATTTATACAAGATTCATATTACAAATTCCCCAATGTGAGACTTGTCTCAACAATAGCCTTCCTGGTCTACTCTACATTTGTTCTGCCAAAGGTGGTTTCAGCAGATTGTATATGCCCCTAAATACAACTTATATAGTACAGTGAAATTTGCAGATACCTACAAGCTAAAAGTGGAGCCAAGAAAGGCATACCTGCTGCGAATAATCAACTCAGCTCTTAACGACGAGCTTTTCTTCAGCATTGCTAATCATTCACTTACAACAGTTGATGTCGATGCAGTTTATGTAAAACCATTTGCTACGGAGATCCTCGTTATAACTCCAGGTCAAACTACAAATGTTCTTTTGCATACCAAGCCAACATATCCAAATGCAACGTTTCTCATGATGGTTAGACCATAGGTAACCGGACAAGGCACTTTTGATAATTCATCTACTGGAGGAATCCTTGAATATATAAACCCTAAAGTCACCATGTCAGCTTCAATTAACAAAAACCTACCACTTTTCAAGCCATCTCTTCCAGTGTTAAATGACACCAAATTTGTTACACATTTCACTAACAAACTGCACAGTCTAGCCAATACACAGTTTCCAGTGAATGTGCCACAGAATGTGGACAAGAAGATGTATTTCACAGTTGGATTAGGGACACATCCGTGCCCCAAAAATCAGACATGCCAAGGACCAAACAATGCAACCAAATTTGCAGCTAGTATCAACAATATTTCTTTTGTAATGCCTACAACTATTTGCTTCAAGCTCACTTCTCTAGCAAGTCAAAGGCAGTTTATAGTCCGTATTTCCCAATAAGTCCTCTGAACTATTTTAATTACACTGGAACCCCTCCTAACAATACATTTGTAAGCAATGGAACAAAGCTTATGGTTTTACCATTCAATACTACTGTAGAGTTGGTGATGCAAGACACAAGTATTTTAGGCTTTGAAAGTCATCCCTTGCATCTCCATGGATTCAATTTCTTTGTGATAGGACAAGGTTCTGGAATTATGATTCAAAGAAAGATCCAGCCAAGTTTAATTTGGTTGACCCTGTAGAGAGAAACACAGTTAGTGTTCCTCCTGGAGGCTGGGTTGCCATAAGATTTAGAGCTGACAATCCTGGTAGGTTTATTCATTTATATAGACCATACATTATATTCCTACATATATATTTATAAGCATGAGAGAAATTATATTTAATCTTTATTCTACTCATATGAAGTATAAACACTCAATTGAACTAGGCATCACCATATTCTTTGTAGACATGCCTTAGGCATCAACATTCTGCATAGAAAAACTTTTGGAAAAATGATTCATTTTTTATAAAGATGAATTATTTAAAAAATTGGATAAGTGTGAGGTGACTCATATATAAATAGTCCCACATCATGAGACTATATGAAAAGAAAAAGAAAAAACAGTTTTTTTTTATTTTGGCTTGGTAAAAAATTGAGATTCAATTTTTTAGATCTGAACCGACTTTCTCTACATGTATTACCATGTTTATTTATTGCCGAACTATTCAGAAAACAACAATTTTTTTCTTATCTCTCTCTTCTTCTTCCTCCACCATTAAAAGTTCTTCAAAAACAAAATCAGAACAAACAGTTAAATTTAATCGAAAGTGCAAATCTGAATTGGTTTGTTGTGCAAGCAAATCAATTATTTTTCTCAGAAGGCTGTTTTATCCCAAAGGTGGCGACGACCAGTACGAACTGATTTGCACCACCGACCAGATCGCCGAATCGTCTTCAAGAAAGCGACCTACTCCGCGACTCAGCCATTGTTCCCAACAATTTGAAGACGATCTCGAAACAATGGTTGTAACCCTAACTTGCCTGAAGGTGCCGCCGTCTTCCTCTATCTACTCAACGGTCTGAAATACTCAACGCCTTGAAATCTTACTCAATTTGTAACTACGACTCCTCCTACTATCTTCCCTGGCAGCGAGATATCGAAAGAAAAAGTTGAAAATTTTGATGTGAAATCCGGATTTGCCGTCATCTACATGAAATCAGGGTTAAAAGGTAGACAATTTGGTAGGCATGGAAGGTGGCTTCGCGTTGCAGTTACATAGTAGCATCACAAAATCCATGTTTGTGAGAAATGGATCGATGGACTGCAGTATTATTTATTATTATGGCCCCCACCAGGATGAGAGTTAGAGAAAGGTAACATAATTTTTTAAACCCTTTCTAACGCATGCTTAAATTGATAGCTGATTGTGCCTGATATTATGGAAAATTCACTAGAAAGGTATCAGGTATTAGACAAGTAACATATTCAATTTTGGCTTGTTAAGTACCAACATAGAGGTTTCTTGGCTATGCCTTCTTTTTCCAACGAGCTTAAGTCACCTTCTGAGTTGCATTTTAATCAGAATCCTTTAGAAAAAGAAAAATAGAAGCAAAAAAAAGAAGCTTATATGTATGAATTTCATTGAACATAGAATGATACAAACTATAAGTTACCGTTGGTTGTCATTGATCCAATAGCCTTAAAGAACTGTAAGCATGTCATCTTTGTAGTTGTAAAATGGTAGCATGGTGGAAATTAGTTTATAAAATTTCGAAATTTGATAACTAATCATGAACCCTGCTCATTATCTTGTACTGTAGTTTTGGGTCACAATAATCATTTTTCTTGAGTCCTAAGAGTATGCATGATTTGATTGGAACAATGTTAACTGACCGAACCTAAGTATTTTTTGAACCCAAGTGTTTTGATACATTGGTTTATGTAGTCTCTATATGTGATGATTAAATTTACCATGTAAGTTGTTTACCACTAATATAGTCCACAAGTGTGGTGGAATGGTACAAATGCAGAAAATAATATTTTATGTGAATAACTTATGTTAGTCTATGAGTTTACGTATATTTTTCTATAAGAAAAATATAAATTTTCAAACATATTAACATCTCAAGCAATAGTAAGCCTCCACAGCCGGTCAGTTGAGAATAGAATGGGAATCCAAAAGGAAACCATAAAGGACAGCAGCAACCAACCAAAAAGAATGATTCTGGACAGTTACTTCTATATTACAACTATGGAAAACCAGGTCATATTGCATGACAATGTCGGAACAGGCTAAGCCCTGCACCGCAGGCAAACCTGACTGAGAAGCCTTTAATGGTTACGACTACTGAGATTCACTTTGATGGTGGATCAGAGAGTTGGTGGGCAGACACTGGTGTTTCTCGCCATATCTACTATGATCGTGATATATTCACGATATACACGGCTGCTGAAGATCAGAAAGTGGGTGGAAGATCCTCACACAAATAGAACTGTAGAGATTGGTAATGTGAAAATAAAGCTTACAATTAGAAAGACAGTGTTTCTTAAAGTTGTGATGCATTTGACATGTTTGAAACATTAAAAATTGAAATTGAGTAATAAGAAAATTAAGAGAATTCATAGTGATAGAGAAACAGAATATGAATCTAGTTTATTTTGATTTTTTTTTACATGGTATTGTACATGAGAGAACTGCACCCTATTCACCTGATATGAACGGTAAAGATGAGAGAAAAAAGGACTTTTACCAAATTAGTATTTGTCATTTTATAAATTTTGGTGCAGCAAAACATTGGTAGGGGGATTTTTTAATTGACTGCATGCTATGTTCTGAATAAAATTCCCTAATCTAAGAATCAAATTTCACCTTATGAAATTTTAAAGAATTATAAATCTAATGTGTCATACTTTAGGACTTGGGGTTGTTTAGCATATGTACGCATTAAAGACCCTAAGAGAATAAAATCGGCAAGTAGAGCATATGAATGTGTATTTATGGGCTATGCTATTAATATCAAAGCATACCGATTTTATGACCTAAATGCACATAATATAATTGAATCAACTGATGCCGCTTTTTATAAAACAAAATTTTCTTTTAAATTAAGGAATAGTGGGGACACATTAAGTATGCCTATTAGAACAGAACTTAATAAAAGTTCTGAAACTGAACCTAGAAGAAGTAAAAGAGCAAGAACCGTAAAAGATTTTGGTTGGGATTTTTTTGCTTTTACTGTAGAGGAGGATCCCTTAAACCTCCAAGAGGCCTTATCTTCTTTAGATGCCGATTTTTGGCAAGAGGCTATAAATGATGAGATGGATTCTCTGGAGTCCAATAAGACTTGACATTTAGTAGATTTATTCTCTGGTTGTAAATCTATAGGTTGTAAATGGGTGCTTAAAAAGAAATTAAAACCTGATGGAACTATTGATACGTATAAAGCATAATTAGTAGCTAAAGGTTTTAAGCAAAGAGAAAATATAGATTTATTCGACATTTTTTCTACCTATAACTAGAATTACATTCGTTCAGGTATTAATCTCACTTGCTTCTATTTGTTATTTATTAATACACCAAATGGATGTTAAAAGCACAGTCTTTAAACAGTGAATTAGAAGAAGAAATTTATATGGACCAGCCTGAAGGATTTGTAGTACATAGTCAAGAACATAAAATATGCAAATAAGATAAATCATTATATGGTTTAAAACAAACACCTAAACAATGGCATGAAAAATTTGATAACTTAACCATTTTTTATGGTTTTAAAGTTAATGGAAGTGACAAATGCATTTATTACAAATCTAAGAATGACATTTGCACTATTATATGTCTTTTTGTAGATGACTTTCTCATCGTTGGGTCAAATATTCATGCCATAACCTCAGTCAAATCCTTATTAAGTGCCAATTTTGATATGAAAGAACTAGGTAAGGCGAGTGTAATCCCTGATATTAAGATTACTAGGTAAAAAGTTGGATTTTCTTTGGATCAATTTCGTTAAATTGAGAAGACTCTAAAGAAATACGATTACTTTGACTGTAAACTTGCATGTACACCATATGATCCCAGTGTAAAGTAATTTAAGAACACTGGTGAATGTATAAGACAGTCTGTTTAAGCGAGCATCATTAGCAACCGTCGGATGCCATTGATTGTACTAGACCCGACATTGCCTATGTCGTGGGATTATTATGCATGTTTTTTAATAGACCTAGTATATAGCATTAACATGCTAATGAGAGGGTTATGAAATACCTATAATAAACTATGAACCTTGGATTACATTATGAAAAGTTCTAAGTTGTACTTGAAAGATATTCTGATACACGCCGAAATACTTTATCTGATGATTCTAAAAGACCAGTGACAATATATTTAGCATCGCTGAGGAAGTTGTCTCTTGGAAAACCAAGAAACAGACTATTTTGACTCAGTATACTATTGAGACTGAGATAGTAGCACTAGTCACAGCAAGTTAAGAAGCAGAGAACTAAAGAAATCTGCTATTTGAGATCCCCAAAAGGGAAAAACCAACACCAGTGGTATAATTGATTGCGATAGTACCGCGGCTTTTGCAAAATGTATAGAACCGTTATTACAACGGTAAAAGACGACGTCGCAAGTACAATACTGTAAGAGAACATCACATACATAGTGATGAAAATTTGACGACTATTGAAAGAAGGACAGAACCGACATCACAACGGTAAGAAATGATAGTCATATGCACAGTATTGTTAGAGAACATCACATATGAAGTGATGACAATTTGGCAGATCCTTTGACGAAAGGACTGACCAGATAGAAAGTCCTTAATGATTCTAAAAGAATGGGACTGTTTCCCAGAGATTGTGGAATCACGCACGATGGTAACCTGACCTAAATGACTGGAGATCCCAAGAACTAGGTTCAATGGGTAAAAACAAGTTGTGTAGTGATAGTAGATGAACTTGCTAAATTTTTGTATTAAGAAGCATGTATTCCTGAAGTGATTAGAGGATGAGTTGATAGAAACTCTTAATGAGATCTATACTCTAATTGGAGTGGAGTACCTACCTTCAGGAGTACTCTTGATAGACTCACCTATGTGAATGTTGAAATGTGGTCGTTTCCTATGGAGTTTTGGGCAAGATTCCTAGAGTGTTCGCTAAACTGGGATACACGTGCATGGCCATTAATGCACGGCTTATTTGATTGCACTATAGAAAAGGTTGTGTGTGGTCTGATGTCAGGAATAGAGTTCAAGACTACGTGTTACTCTAGTAAAAAATGAATCTTATTCACTATGCAAAGGTTCAAGTCGGATGACACCTTTGTTTATGCACAATCTTATGTTTCTAGAAATTGCTCGAAATATTTTTTAAAAAATTCAATTGGGGGATTGTTGGAAAAATGATTCATTTTTTATAAAGATGAATTATTTAAAAAATTGGATAAGTGTGAGGTGACTCATAATAGTCCCACATCATGAGACTATATGAAAAGAAAAAAAAAACAGTTTTTTTTTATTTTGACTTGGTAAAAAATTGAGATCCAATTTTTTAGATCTGAACCGACTTCCTCTACATGCATTACCATGTTTATTTATTGCCGAACTACTCAAAAAAAAACAATTTTTTTTCTTATCTCTCTCTTCTTCTTCCTCCACCATCAAAAGTTCTTCAAAAACAAAATCAGAACGAGTAGTTAAATTTAAATCGAAAGTGCAAATCTGAATTAGTTTGTTGTGCAAGCAAATCAATTATTTTTCTCAGAAGGCTGTATTATCCCAGAGGCGGCGGCGACAAGTACGAACTGGTTTGCACCACCGACCAGATCGCTGAATCGTCTTCAAGAAAGCGACCTAGTCCATGACTCAGCCATTGTTTCCCGACAAAAACAAACACAATAAATCATCAGGACTGATTTTTTTGTTCCTTGGAATGCTTAAGTGTCTGGTTTGTGCATTGTCACCTTGAAGTGCATAAAAGTTGGGGCTTGAAGATGGCATGGCTGGATTTGAATTGAGACCTACAGAATTAGAAGTTGCCACCACCACCACTTGATCTAACAAAATGCTGATTTTGATGCTTTTGTTCATATCAAACATGGGATGATGGAAATTTTTATTTGATTTTGTTACCATTATGGTCATCCCCACGGGTGGTAAAACGCATCACCCTACAGGGTACTCATGTGCGCATATGCGGAAGGGTGTTTTGAGGCATACTACAGACAGTGTTTCATCTTGGAAAACAATTACTCATTGATCCTTCCATATCATTGAGAGAATAATTATGTTTTAAGGAAATAGTGTTAGTATTTCACTCTGATAAACTGTTTAACTATATGGACTGCCATTATGGTAAGTTCTTATTTATTTGATTAATCTGATATCGAATAATTACCAATAATAATTTTGAAATAGAATTTTGTTTGCAATTTGTTTGTTTGTCACTGATTGGAACCATTGTGTTTCAGACAATGACTCAAGATAATAACATATCGACAATAAAACCAACTATGGCAACCACTGAGAATAGAACAAGATTTTAACAACCGCTATTATTGTCACATGGTGACAGGTCATAAAGATTTACTACAGTAGAGTTCCAACGCTGGCAACAGAAAACGTAGTTCTATTTGACTACATTGAACCTTGCAAAATATAACATTGATGATGCTCCAAGAGTAAACAAACTCGAGTTTATGCAATCAAAGTCGAAGCACTAAATATTTGGAAAATTCCAAACTGTACATGCAAAATTATATATTAAATGAACTGGATAACGAATGTATAATATGTATTGCACAATGAAGACTTCCAAACAACTCTAGCTTCACTGGACAAAAAGTACAAAACGGAGGACGCTGAAATGAAAAAGTTTATTGTCAGAAAATTTCTGGATTTCAAAATGGTAAATGTAAAAATTGTTATCAGTCAAAAATTTAGGAATTGCAAAGCGATAACAGATGGAATCCATGATGAGGGGATGAAACTGAGCGAATTATTACTTAGTGGCGCTACCATCGAAAAGCCACCCCCATCATGGAAAGATTCCAAGAACTATCTGAAGTATAAATGCAAGGAAACAACTATGAAAAATCTTATTATTCGGCTTAGAATTGAAGAGGACAACAAGAAATCAGAAAAGATACTGACTTATGCAATGGAAGAAAAGGAAAATGTAATTGCAATAATTTGCCTTTTCGTATTATTCAAGTCGGTGGTAAAAATAAACTCAAATTGTATGAAACGGTAGATTGTTTTAACTATAGGGTTTAATAAAATGAAATCACAGAGTACAGATAGAACACAGATACAAAATAGCGTAATAACTCACAATGGAATAATAACTTAGTAATTCATAAATCAACTAATACAAAATCTCAAAATCAAAATACACAATATCAGAGTCATAATTTAATACATTAGAAACTATCATGTACATAACTCCCTAGTATATAAGCAAATGGTAGAAAGAGAATAACATAATCACTAAGATAGCAGTAGCAAATAGATAATAGACCGAATCTCCAATATATCTCCAACTCCGAAGAAATGAATCACCAAAGCTGAGCTCTTCAATTTGACTCGAGCGTAAAGTCAAAAACAAAACAGGAGACCCACTACTAGAAAGCATTCAAATTTTCTACGTCCTTCCTATTCCATTGGGTGGGATGTAGGAATGGCGTAAGAAATTGGTAGGCAGAGTTCACGGCGTAGAAAAGGCGTCAATTATCTCTTATGTCTTACCTACGCCTATAGGCGTAGAAATCTCCTATGCCATTTCCACGCCATTGTAGAAAGCGTTCTAATTTCACATGCAAAATTTCCTATGCCTCTCCTACGCCATAAGGCGAGGCGTAGGAATGGCGTAGGAAATTGATAGGCAAGGTTCACGGCGTAGGACTGGCGTCAACCATCTATTATTTCGTACTCACGCCTATAGAAGGCATAGAGGTCTCCTACACCACTACCACGCCATTGTAGAAAACATTCTAATTTCCTAGGAAAAATTCCCAACGTCTTTCCTATGCCATAAGACATGGCATAGGCATGGCGTAGAAAATTGGTAAGGCGGAGTGTAGGAATAGCGTAGGAAATTAGTAGACAGAGTCCACGGTGTAGGAAAGGCGTCAACCATCTCTTATGTCTTACCTACACCTATAGAAGGCGTAGAAATCTCCTACATCATTTCCGCGCCATTATAGAAGACAATATAATTTCATACGCGAAATTTCCTATGTCTTTCCTATGACATAAGGCGGGGCGTAGGAATGGCGTAGGAAATTGGTAGGCAAAGTTCATACAAATCTCCTACACCACTTCCACGCCATTGTAGAAAACATTCTAATTTCCTAGGAAAAGTTTCTTATGCCTTTCCTACGCCATAAGATGGGGCGTAGGAAATTGATAGGCATAGTTCACTATATAGGAAAGGCTCAACCATCTCTTATGTCTTACCACGACTATAGAAGGCATATTTGACCACCGCTTGGATTTCGCCTACTTCTATTTTGGGATTTTCGATCCTCTATGTATTCTTGTTTTTTCTTTTTTCGGTCTTGAATTTTTAATTCGATTATGATTATTTTTTGACACCACCTGGTCGATGCATACTGATTTTTTGACAGCACCATATAAATTTAGAAAGTAAGTGCTTCTGAAGTTTTTTTGTTGTTCTTGACTTTTTAGTTTACTGTTTATTTTGGAAAACTAAACGGGAATCAAGAGAAATTAAGAATGTTTCTCATTAACAGGTAATGAGGATGCAACATGCTTGATTAAGAATTGAGTATCTAAAATTTTATTAACATAATTAATGATTAAGACTTGAGTCAAAGTTTGGTTTTCCAGTTGAGTTTTAGATTTTTGGTCGTGAGGTTAAAATCAACCAGCAATTTGGGCTAAGCTGCAGCATAGAAGGATTCTGATATTTATACCATTGATGATGACTGCTTCGTAAGTTTTTTCTCTGAATTTGGATTTGTTTTTGTTTGAATTTTGAGTTAATGGGATGAGATTTCATGTGAAAAGACTTGAATTATGTCATCTTTTTTTTTGAAATAGTCAAACCAACCATTAGGGAGGCTTCTCTACTGTAAGGGAAGCTAAATCAATTTCTCTAAAGCTAATCTTAAATGGAAAAAAAATATAGGAATTATAATTTTTGTCTTTCATCTTCGAAAAATTCTCTCTGTTAGTATAGGAATTATAAGCTATGATGTGAGTTCGAAAGTTGGATTATGTAATTTGGTTGAACTATTTTCCAGTTTTTTTATTCATTAAAGCTGATTGAAGATAATTTGTGTAGAGATTGTTCGAAAGAAACACAATATTTCTCTTGATACACTTTTTGGTCAAAGCTGTCATACATGGAATTTCTGGTTAGCAATGCTCAAGAATTGAGAACATCGTCGGAAGACACAAGTCGCAACGGCAACATAAAATGGCCTGAAACTCCTATTAGATGACCTCTTTTGGACACAAAAACATCAATTATAGTGCTACGCACCGCTATTCTTGTAGCCTTCTGAATTAGCTTCAAGTAAAACTTTTGTTTAGCCCAATCAACAGGTGGAAGCTCGGAACTCAGGCACTACAATGGGTCCGATCGAACTGGAGGACCCCGACCCGCTTGGAACTCTAGAACATCTTGGCGCGTGGAATCTTGGACAAGCACTGACTCAGGTAGAATAAGGCAAGATCCGACCCGCCTAGAGCGAGTTCTGGATAGTGGAGTCAACCGATTCTCTTGGCTATTTCAGCTCCTACTAACTCGAATCAAGTTACAAATAACATGGCACAATCAGCTAAGGATTTCTCCACATTTTCCACCTCGTTTCGAGATTCTTGGGATGATTGCCATGTGGCATCCGACCTGGAACCCGTAAATGGCTATAAATATTGGATTTGAAGGCATTTTGAAGGGTTTCGTCCTAACTTTTGGACTCCAAACACTATCAGCCTCCATTATAACAACACAAGGACATTGTATCTTACTCAAATCAAACCAAAACGAGCATTTCATGTATAAATCTTTTCTCTCTTCCTATTGTGACACAGGGATGTTGTGTGTAAATGGATCTTATGGATTGTAAGGCGGCATTGTTATTGTAATTTCTTAGGATTCGAGAAACTATAAAGTGGACGTAGGCTTGGTTTGAGCCGGACCACTATAAAAATATTGTGTGTCCCTTGTTATTTCTGTATTTATTATCTGTTATCTGTAGTTGTAAGAACTTCACACTGCATTTGGGTGTTAGTACCAAATTTTGGTCTAATATTTTGGTGCGCCAAGAAGGGGGCGCAAGTTACAGCCTCTTCTTCTAGTTTGAAAGGAAGCAGATTGCTTGTCTATTGGACTAATGGTCAAACAAAAGAAAGATGGAACTTTCTCCCGTTGAGGATGTTAGAACTGAAGGAGCTAGAAACGATAACAACGAGGAGGCTTCCTCTCATGAAAATCCATCAGCATACTTGACCAGAGATGAAATGGATGGAGTTATTGCTGAGTTGAAGAGCTAGATGGCACGACAAGACGATCTCCTCCGGAAACAACAGAAGATGATGAACGAATTCCTAGCTCGGATGCAAGGCCGAGCAGCATTCAATTCATTGGAATCAACACGGTAGCCGCTCGAGTAGCAGACCCCAAACAGGGTCGGATCGAGTCCTACCCGGCCCGCGAGTGATGTAAGACCAGCCGAAGCCGGGGGCAGTCGCCTTCCATCTGGGAATGAACATCATGCAGATCTTAATGTTTTGGATGAAAACATGGGCAATACGGTAAACCTAGGCTGTGGCCGAGCGCGACCTATATCGGCTCCGGTTCGGATAGAGCCTACACACATGCAGTAGTAGCACGAAGCAGCCCGGATCGACACTCAAGCGCCGGATCTAGTCGAGTGATTTGACCCGCGACCCGGGGGCAGTTTCGACTCTAATGTTGAAACTCAGCAGAGAGTCTTACACTCTCTTGAATTCAAAGCTGGGGGCACCAGCTCTGATCTTGGCAATTTGCAGCAGCTTTTTGATAGTAATTGGCTAGCAAGCCTGATTCAACGTCGGCTGGAATGACTACAACATCAACTCCTATTAAGAAATTGGCTACTTTGGAAGGCCTAGTGAAATCAATTTTTGAAGGAGAATTGCAACGGCTGAGGTCAGCTGCCACTCCTTTGACATTTGCGATATCCTATAGGTGTAATGCAGTGACAAGGGGAGACATTTTGATTAGGAAGGCAATGGGCTGACCTATTCCTCCAGTTGCTACTGGTACAATTACCTTGAAAGAAGCTTGAGGACTAAATTGGCTTGAAACAGTTTGATTACTGTAAGCTTTTGTTACATACGATTTTCTAAGAGCTGGTATATTTGATTCAAGGCTTATGGATGATGCACATTTTAGACCACTGAAACTTTTCGATGGTGTCGTAGTGCTAAAGTTCATGACAGAGGGTCTTGGATCTGATCCTATGATGGCCTTAGGGCAGTGACAAGTGAAAGAGCCACTGGAGATGGTTGACATTGCTGAAGATGCCATTTTAGATGAATGATGTTTGAAGGATTCGACGAAATGGCGTTCATTCCTATGTTTTGCTCTAGTTTTTATGTAATTATTGAATATATTTTTCTTATAGGCTAGTTATATGTGTTTAGTCATTTTAATTTTTTTTATTTAGTAGAAAAACTATCACGGTTCTAATGGACATCAAAATGTTTTGTTATAGGATTTAGAATCACTATTGAATATATTTTGCATTATGCAATCAAGAATATAGAGGCCGCCTACTAAATGTTTGTGTGTTCATCTCATTCACTTTGTTTCTTTTAGTATTATATACCACTTTCGATGTATTAATGACAACAAAAAATGAAGCATTTTGCTCAAATTCATCTTTTTCCTTTTGTAGTATAAAGAATAAAACAATATGTATTATCTTGTCTCTTGCTAAGTACCCAAGAAAATAAAATCTTAACAAGTGTAACAGCAAATACATGTGCTAAAGTAAGTAGAATATGTTAAAATTTGGTAATTGTTGTATTTATTCTTTTAACCAAAGAAGTTTTCTTTGTTTATTTTTGAATCCATTGGATGCCAAATACTCATATTCAAACTTTGAATTCCACTGAAAACCCTAACTCAAATGCTTTTTATCTGATGATCAAAAATGACTATTCATCTTATGCTCTTTCACTGATCAAGAATCAATGTTGATATTTCTCTTGTATTTATTTATAAGGTTTGAAGCGTACTGGCAAGAGCAATAGGTTTAGGTTGAAAAATTATCAACGACCGGATATGCACAGAGGAAATATCACACTAGAGAAGTAACGTCTTATTATGGACTTGCATTCTAAACGAATTAATATGTGAGGTATCTTGCATTTTAGTTTGGTTATTTGGACGAATTCACGTAGTCCAATTATATTTCAAATTTATTTCTGAGGTGGTCAAAAATTACACGGCAGCTACTAAGGAGAACTGAAAATGAGTGATTCGTCATGTGCTGAATTCTTTGCGTTCAATCTCTAAATTTCGAATACTTTGGAAAATTGGCACGGTCTAACATAAATATGTTGATATTTTAAGTTAGTTATTAATGTAGTTGATTCATTGTTTGTTTATTTCACTTGGAACAACTAATGCTTTTAAGGTGGTTGAAAATTTTGAAATGGTCATATTTTCTATGGAGACGATATTCTTTGTATTCACTACAATATTATTCAACATAAACCAAGCTATTATCCAAAGGGTATCCATAGAGAGATGGTCGTCTATTCAAGTTAGGCCTTGGCATCATCTAGTATTTGGAAATTATAAATCCTAGATGAGAAGAATATTATTAATGGCGTTTGATGGATTCTGCACCCTATTATTTCACACTCACGAAGAAATGAATTTGTTGACTAGCGTGACACCCTATTTTAGAGAAATCTACTTTCCAGAGTAATTAATATTTTTATCATAAGTAATTAATATGTTGGTGTGCGATAATTTAGTTAAGGGAGCGTCAATACAAGCCCTTCAAAACCTAGATCTAATGCTTGGATACAAGGAGAATTTGTGCTTCGATTTTAGCACTTTTAGTTTTTCAAATGATAATGTTATATTTTTAAGTGATTTATTTAAATATGTTACTTCAATAATTTTTGATTGAGTTATTACATCAAATCTTGCATTTTTATTTTAGTTAAATATTCATTGATATTATAATATATTTTGAACTATATTATTTTTTTCTCCTTTTATTATTTTAATCCATTAATGATTTAGAACTATAAAAAATGTAAACATTAAGAGGGACTAAATAACAATGGTATATATGATAAAAATATATGTACGTGCTTGTAAGTGATTAATATGAATACATCGATAGCATATTTTTAGTCTTAAATTAGCTTACGTGCACAATTCATGGTGTAATTGATTTTTTTTTCCATTAATTCATTTTTTTCCAAAATTATGCTCTTTTTTCACTAAAATCCGATTTAAAATAAATTACAATAAATAAATTTATATTTTATAATATTTTAATGGTTGGTTTTCCCATTGTTGTGCGGTAATACAAGTAAGTTTTTTAAAATCATTTTTAATAATAAGAATAATTTTTTCTTTAAAATCTAACGTGTATTTTAATTAAAAATAATGAAAAATATAATATTTTAATTTAATTATAATGGATAATTGCAGTACATATTTTTTTCCTGAAAATTATAAAACTAAACGGCCGCGTTCATTCAAAACGACCATGTTCAAAACGACCGCGTACAACGATTTTGTATCCCCAATCCATATCACCAATCCTGAAACACCCCACATTCATTAAGGTCACTCACAAAGGGAATGCCTTAACTTCGGTGGAGCATTTTTAGTACAAGATGCAGAAAAATTACAAGGCAGACAAATAAAGCAGCGAAAAATTAATAACCTTTATTGATTAAAACAGCTTGTACAAATATTGTTTTACAACACCAATACTTATTACAAGAAAGCATCTGTCTTGTTTAATATATAAGAAGCACAAACTGACAATGATATTCCCCAGTAAAGCATGAGCCAGCCATAGCAGTAGAAAATGGAGTTCAAGCAATGCGCCAAAGAATCTTCAAGCTCGGAAAGAGTAACGGCCCCAAAATGAGCTGAGTTATTCCCTCCTTGACTACCTAGGAGGGGGGAAACGGAAGAAAAGAGACGGAAACAAACTAGGTCAGACATAAAGTCTGGTAAGTCCAGTGATTCTTAGTATTTAAATGAGGAAAAGGGTCATGACATGAATAAACTAAATATAAGACTAAACCATAGTAACAAGATAACATGGGGGTAAGCATGGGATATGGCAAGATAAACTGAATGTACCGATAAACTGAATGTACTGATAAACTGAATGCGCTTCTACTCCTTCTCTGCTTCGCAACTACCATATTATACTGATTTCTATATCTCTGCACTACCTACTTGTCCAAACTAGTAATCTATGATCATATGATAGCGTGATCCTTATCCCCGTATTTGCAGTTGCCTTCAGGTGTACATCTATTCTGGGGATTCCATTTATTACCTAGATCTAATCAAGGGTTTACTATCGAGCGCTTCCTAGATTCAACCAGGGTTTACGCTACCTAGGACCACTGGGGTTTATGCTATCTATTGAACGCTTCCCGGATTCAGGGTTTACGCGACCTAGGTCCAACTAGGGATTATGCTACCTACTTTGTATTAATTGCCATGTGTCTGTGTCAGTCGGCCCTCTCTTGCGTGTAGATACTCTGTGATGGCCCCACCATAAGGTGTATCAAGCCTTATGATAGCAACCCGACACGATTCAAGATGCACAGTGTATAACTACTGGTACCCAATGCCTACTTTTTCCACTCCGAAATACGTGCACGCCCGTAAACCGTCGGAACCTACACCTACGTACCCCCTGCTGCTATTTTGACCGCTTATAATCAGCCCAGTAATCGTGCCCCACTCCGCCTAGTTTCAAGGTACCATGATACATCTATGTGGGTTACTACTGAAATGGGTCCCCTTTATTAGGGTTTCCTGCTGGTTAAGTTCGTGGGCCTATATATACAAATATTACCCACCTATACCGGATGTACTTAACCCTCCTATTGATGTTAGCATGTTTTCTTAGTGGTTAAGTTTTGTGGGCCTATATTTACTAATATTACCCACCTACCCGACGCGTACTTAACCTCCTACTCGTCAAGTCGTGTTGGTTAAGTGGTTCTTGTTAACTTAACCTATCTTGCTTATCATGTTGGATTGGTTAAGTGTGATTTATTAACTTAACCCTGTTCATTCATCAGGTTATATTGGTTAAGTATCATTCATTCATTCAAGTTAACTTAACCTGCCCACACATCATGTTATATATAACCCCTATCACATATCATGTTATATATATATATATATATATTTTGGTTAATTGTTCCTCTTGTGTTACTTAACCCTATCACACATTATGTTATATATATATATATATATATATATATATATATATATATAGGTTAAGTGTGTCCTATTAACTTAACCTCACCCATTTGTCTAATTAACATGTTATGACAGTTAAGTGTTCTAATTTTTACTTAACCTCACCCACTTGCCTAGTTAACATGTTATGACGGTTAAGTGTTCTAAATTTACTTAACCTCACCATTTCTAGCTTGAATTATTCATGAGCCTTAATTAATTAATTAAAGCACCAACCACTCACATTAGACAGATATTGTTGTGGTTACTGGATGTGCCGGTCGGTTCCGGGCAGGTTTACACCACAACTCAGTCTAACCTAGGGTCTTTCTGGGCTTGATGCACTAACCACCCACATTAGACAGGTATTGTTGTGGTCACTGAATGTGCTGGTCGGTTCCGGGCTGTTTTACACCACAACTCAGTCTAACCTCAGGTTAGGCATATTCGTCTTTTACTAAATTTACATATTTATTATTTATGTAAATTTTCCGTAAATCAATTTAGCCTAGATCATATTCAACTGTCATGCAAATTAGTATACTTATATTTTATGCCAAAACTTGTTTTACCAATCAATTAACCCAAATTGCAATTTATACCAATTTAGATTTAATATTCCCCTTTTTCAATTCATGCCCAATCTAGATTAATATTCCAATTTACGGTTCATGTTAAAACTAGATTTAATATTCTAGTTTATCGTTTACGTCCAAAACTTGGTTTACACGCCAATTACACGCTTTGCGGCCAATTAAATTTATCAATTTATGCCCAAGTCTAATATGAATGTAAATCATTCACTATTATAGCAAATTTAGATTATGCCAACATATTTATTATGCCAAACTAACTTAATTAAGCTACGTCTAAATTCCCGCGCCATAATCGTACGTATAACATGATTTCACATGTTTCTAAGTACTTATGGAATGATACTAATAGTATCAAAGCAAGGAATAGGGGATAAGCACGAGAATTGACATAAAAGAATAGCCATGCAAGAATGAACCAAATACAAAAATGATGGTTCCAATGGGTTTGATGTACATAACAGTGAAAAGGAATAAACTAGACAAGTTACGCCCCAAAAAAATGAGATCTAGCATAATTAAGGGAATAGACATAGGTGATTTGGTCCAACATGATGTCAGTTCGAAGTACAACCTAATAGGTTAATGGGAATAGGCATAAGTCACTGA
Source organism: Allium sativum (assembly GCA_030737875.1). Lineage (NCBI taxonomy): Eukaryota > Viridiplantae > Streptophyta > Magnoliopsida > Asparagales > Amaryllidaceae > Allium > Allium sativum. The sequence goes on along the minus strand of CM060923.1, from coordinate 530,867,463 downwards.
CTACAATAGTTATAGGCAATTAACCACAATAGTCATGGGCGACTAATCACAATAGTTTCTTAATCAATGTCATAGGCAATAGTCTCATAGTCATGAATCTTGGTAATAGTCTCATAGTCATGAATCATATTCAATAGTCTCAAAATTATGAATCATAGTCATAGTCATAGGCAACAGTCTTATAGTCATAGTCATACGTAATAGTCTCTTTGTCATGAATCATAGTCATAGGCGATAGTTTCATAGTCATAGTCGACCCAGGTCAACCTGGGTCCTGGGCGGGAAATTTCCCGCCCAGCCCGGCTTTGTGTTTTGAATTTGAACTGAGTTGTTTTTAAATTTGAGCTGAAACTTCCGAAGGCCATAACTTCTTCATACGAAGTCCGATTCATGAAAACTCGGACTCTATCTCAAGCAGAATTCTGAGATGAACGCAATGGCATAACCCGTTTCCCTTAATTCTTCTTTTAAAATTTATTTATACTTTAATTTGTTACATTAACGTTTATAGAAAATACGGGGTGTTACAAATCCAGACCCCCATTCAACCCTAGTCAAACCGCATTCCCAATCCATAACCTCATTCAACCCTATTCAAACTGCATCCCTTGTTAATACACACAAATTTCAGCACTCACCCTGAATTCAATGATTTTGTATCCACGTTCGGATTTGCATCTGTACATTTTCTTGTTCGCTTTCGCCATCTGTCGAAGAAGCGAAGTCTGTTAACAAGAACATCAATCTCTTCGACCTTTGCCTCTGATTAGAGTCTCGATTCATCGATCTTTCTTCCTGATATTCGTTGCCTATTTATTAAATTTTACGGTAAGGATCTGCATATTTATTAAATTTTACTTCTGGTAAATTTTACTTCCGGTGATAAATTTTACTTCTTGTAAGAATTTTATGGTGATAATTTTTTGTTAAATTCTATTTGTTGATTTAGGTGTCAATTTCTTGATCTGCAGATTTATTTACGTAAGGAACTAAATTAACGCAGTTAGGAATCAAATTCGTGCAGTAAGGAAAAGATTTTTTGATTTGTTTTATGCTCAATTCTTGATTTTTGATTTATTTTTTAATATGTGTGATGTTCATATCATGTTTGATCATTTTCACAAATATTGAAAACTTCTACCTTCTCCTCAGCCAAAACTTTACCAGTCACTGAAATGGCCATTATGACTGCTAATTTAATGTATACTTATGAAAGGAGTACCACTGTTTCACATAAACACACTGCTGATTTAATGGTGCACTTAAGGGTGCTTATATGTGTTCTTTTTTATTTATTATAATTCGGTATACACACTGTCTCCTTCAAAATATTCATGATAACTCTTTGAATTAAAATTCGTAAAATTCTTTTACTTTAGTAATAATGATAAAAATAACATAACTGATAGACAAACGTCCGTCCCCATGATTGGAAAACGTCCATGTGTTTTTATTTGTAACATGAAATATAACAGTAAATTTTATATGACCGTAAATCTCGTTTAGTTCGGTTTAATTTCACGACAACAAAATATGATATTGATAACGCTTTTTGATAACACATTATTCTGAACTGTTATTGATTAACTTAATTATTTCTTTGGTGATTTAATTTGTTTTGGTAATTGAGTGTAACGCTCCTATTCACGGTCACTTCCCAAATTATTCTGTATTCCTCGCAAAACCACTACTCCCCTTCCTCCAAAACGAGGCCTCACGAGAAATCTCCAATCTCCACAAAAACAACGCTTGCTGGAAGCATCTTCCATCTCCAATCTCTTTAATCATTTTTCACGGTCTACCTCCATCTTGGGATAATTTGAAGCTCTATCGAAGCTAGGGCGGTGCGTTTTGGAGATCTATTACTCGATTTGGATTGTGGTAAGCGAACCCGATTCTTTATTTGTGATTTAAAATGTCGTAGTTCTGAATTTATGATCATGGATTCACAATTATAGATTTGTAGATTCGGATTTACGTTTTTAGGGTTGCTATTTTTGGGGATTTATTCGAATAGAATACATATTGATAAGGGAAATAAGCAAATTTCTTCGATTTTAGGGTTGCTCTTATTTTTCGATTTGCAAAAGAGTTAACAAAATGTTATTTTCCGATTTTAGGGTTGCTGTTTTTTGGGATTTATTTGATTATGGATTTGCAAAAGAGTTTAACATGTTGTAATGTTTTGATAACATTTTGATTATTATTATACAATTCATAACTATTTATTTATAGCAATCTTGGTCGGAGTCTTAACTAATTGTAAAACAGCAAAACCACTAAAACATGGTAATGCCTACTTATTGAAGTATCATTGTATTTATTTCATCTCTTCGCAATTTCATATGCAATTCCCCAAGCTGAAACTTCTTTGTGTCTTCATTCCTAGGCACTGTCAGTAAAGCTCTGCTCCTACTTGCACAAACATATCCAGGAGTACGTAGCACCAGGTCTTTTAAACTGAGTTTGATGCACTATTAGTTAGGAAAAATATGTGAGGACTATTAGTTAGGAAAAATATATGTACCCACATTAAAAAGTAAAAATTATAAGAAATCTTAACACGTCAATAAAGACAATATTTTTTGAATAGTTAGGATAATGTTAGATAACCTAAGAGATGTCGTAAGGTCATTCATTCTTGACAGTTTGTGTACTGATCCTCTTTTCTGTACATAGTATTTGCTAAATAATTAATGTAATTGCAGCAGTATTGATTACATCTTTTACAAGTTCATAAATTTACATCTACAATTTGTTAAAATGGACCTGCCTTAAAAATTGGTTAATGAAGCTTAAATCTCTAAAGAAAAGTTAAAAATTAAGCATACTGAAGATTTATTTAATCAGCGAGATAGAACAAAAAAAATGACCACTGTACTTATTTAGAACACGCTTTTATGGGTGCATTTATTAAGAGATGCATCCTAAATGAATACGTAGTGGTTTGCATATAAATGGAAACTTTTTGTGTGTCATATTCCACACAGTTTGTACCATCACGTACAATTTTGGGCTTGCTGCCCGTTTAAAATGTCAGTTTGGTATGTAAAACAAATTTCACTGGTTGGCAATTAAGATCCACAAAGGAAACAAAAGAAAATATGGGAAGTCCGTTAAACTAGACCCATTATGCTAACAGTTCAGGTGATACGATCCTTTTTTTCTTTTGGAAGTACATTGGTATTTGGGAGGAAAATGAGTTGAGAAATTGAAGATATTATTTAGGTAGAACATATCGTACATATATATATATATATATATATATATATATATATATATATATATATATATATATGATAGATCCCAATAATTGTAGAACGCAGGAATTTTGTATGCCTTTTCAGAGTCGGGTTACTACAACAATAGAGAACAGTCAACAAATATAGCTAGTCATATTTGAAATAACACACTTTGACTATAAAAAGGCGATCCATCTCAGCAATAGGAAATCATATTTTGATTTAGCTCTATTTTAATTATTGTAGTGAAGTTATATCTAAAACTAAAAGAGAGAACGTGCATCCCTAGTGCAAGTGTTAAGCTTCAAACGTACATACATATGTTTGTACATACAGTACAATGTATATTTATTTGGTGCATGGGTTAGAGAGAAAAGAGAGGTTTTCTTCGTGACGGTGTCCAGCAACATCATATAATACCGTCTTATCCTAGAGCATCTCCAACAAAGGTTACATATTATATTTTTGTAATATGTATACGCATTTTCATCTCCGACAGAGTGCAGATTATATAATTAATCACATTTTCTCTGTTTTTGATTACAAAAACGTAATCTTCCGGCATAGTTGTTGAACAGAAGCGTCTGCTTAATAGGTGCTTGAAATGTTTTCAGAACAATAGAAAATTTTCATGAGTCTCCTATTCAACAAGAGCATGAGCTCTAAGTGCCTATTGAACACGAGCCTATTTTTCTTCTTCTTTCGAGCGTCTTTTTAATAGGAGGTTGGACCGCTATTCCTTTGGAAGAATACTCGATGTAAAATTTGAAGCGTACAAAATGTAATTTGTACACTCCAAACTGTTGGAGATGCTCATACCTTATAGGCTTATATATGATAATAATGAACGAATTAATCAAGAAATGACTACCATTACCTCATCGCTAACACCTCCCATTTTTACCTGCCTCATCTTATTAGCGTTATAATGACTGATTAAATGAAAAGCCCAAAACGTAGCGGCAAGCAAATGATTATTTAATACATGTCCATAATAAGTAACTAATACATGTCCATAATAAGTAATTAATAGTGCATCATTTATCAAATGGTTTCCCATCAAACACATTATAGAAAAATTGCTTAACACTTCTAAAAATTACTCAAAATAAGATAGCGTAGTGTCTATCAAAAAATTGTTTTCCATTGTAAATAACTAAAAGCAAGAATATCAAAGCATAGTGTCTAACATACAATTTTTCGCAAAGCATGCATTTCAAATAGAAAGTAAATAACAGCTTCATTCATTTCAATTCGGAAAGGAAAACCTATTTTCTTCGATAGAATGCTTGTGCTGGACTGGCTTTCCATTAGTGCTTCTTTCTCTGTGTTTCTGTTGTTCAGTAGGCTTGTGTCGCTTCCAAGAACCACTGGGTCTCCACTAAAAGCAGTTAACATTTAAAATAATTCCACCTCTTCCAGAAGTAGAAAAAAAACATTAATAATGTAAACCTGGTGTATACGTCGCTCGACTGAACCTATAAATAGTCCAATCAATCTAAACGAGTTTAGCACACCTTTAAAAATATAACAGTCTGTACACCAATTTGTGCACAACAAAAAATCGATTATTGAATTAAAATGGATTAGAGTGAAAGTGAAAGAAAAAAATAAAAATAAATTTTACATCGTCTAGGAGAATCTGGAAATCCCTTGTTATAACATCACCTGCACAAAGCTTACATAATTCTGACACATGATGTTGAAATTTGAATGTGTACCACCTTACCTTAAGATTTTCATGATAAATATTTTTTTTCTTCCCATCGACTTTGGAATCCCGAACGTTATGAGGCAGTCTGGGATTTGTTTGGATCAGTTTTATTACGAGTAAATCTGGGATCTATTTGGATTTCTTTTATGTCATTATGAATTGTTGGTCATCTTGAAGCACATAAAAGCAATCCAAATAGATTCCTGATTAGCTCATAATGACCAGGATTCCAAATTTGGATAGAAGACAAAAATTTTGATCATGAACTATGTTTGTTTTCCTAACTTTAAAAACTTTTGGTTTAATTTATTATATTATATGTTAGAAACGTATGTGTCATTTTATAAATATTATTAGTAATCATAAGTAAAAAAACAGGGAAACAAAACTGAACACTCCATTGTATTTTTAACATTCCTCTTCGTATTGCAAATAATCACATAATCTCGAAACGCATATCTCACCATGGTTGTTGCAAATAATCATGTAATCTTAAAGAAGAAAGGAAACAAAGATGATTGCTTCATATTTGAGTAGCTTCACATTATATCATTCAATATGAGTTGGTTGGCATAGTGTGATTTTGGGTGGCTTTGGATCTTGATGCTGGATTATAAATCTAGGAGGATGTTATTTAGGAAGGTAAGAGAGGTTGCAAATAATCACGTAATCTTCAGTATTCTTTAAATTGATCAAAGTGATACTTTTTTATTTATATTGTTGACAAAACAAATTAAAATTAGTTCTGTATTATGCACTATCCTAAACATCAACTTCTTCTATCATCTCCATCAGTTTTTGAGAATAGCTGCCTACACCATAGATCATTGCACATCTTGCATGTTTACAATGCTTTAAAATTTGCATTCAGTCATTTTCATGGATTTTTACGCATCGCTTTCAAGTTTACAGCTTTTTTTCTTTTTAATTTCATCTTTTTTCTTGACATTTAATGGGGTTATTTTTTTCATCTATGGCCATGATTCTTCCAGAATTGTTGTTTTTCTCCTTTCTTAGACATCATTTGCATTACATACTGATATAACATTCATTAGATTAATTGTTGACTTTTTAGGAAACTAAAATTACCTCCTTTAGCTAAAACAGAGACAAAACATTTGGAACAATTTAAATAAACAAACCAAGTTATTATAATTTTAAAGTTACTATTATATGATGGTACCTGAAAGTTATGCCTTATACTAGACACTTGGAAATATTCTATTGGTCATAATAATACATTAACCGTATTTTGATTTTTATGACCAAATGCTGAATAATCTATTCTCTTCAACGATGCAATTACATGCTATTTTTTTCTCTAGGTTCTTTCAATTTCGCACATAGAAGTCATCATATCTAAATATATTTTATTTCGCTATATATATAATATCCCTGACTATATAATCTTTGTTCAACTGTTAAGTGTAATGCTCATTTGCAATTCCTGTCCAACGGTTAGATGGCTTCAGCAATTTTATTTTAATTTTTTTTCTTTCTCTTTTGTTTCTCACAGTACCCACTGTTTCTTGCAGCCATGTCGTGCAGTGGAAAGTTGTCAAGTATGTCTTACAAGCGATTTACTATCTTATTTTCTTGCAAAGTTTGGTATTTTTTATGAAATCCAATACAAAATTACCAAATAATAAGATTATCTTGTGACACATATTAGATTGATAATATAAAACAGTTATGTTCTATCCAGAAATAGGCTTCTATATGTGTAAGATTATGTCATTTCTGATGTGAGCACCCAGTCTTTTTCATAAATTTCGAAAAATCAATTGGATCATTATGTGTTGGCATTTTTTTTAAATAACTTTAGAGAGCTATATAGTTTGTTCACAAAACCAATTGGTTATTGTGAACTATAGCCTCTTAGTATTTATCTAGGATCTTAGTTGATTATTTCCCGATGTGGGACTATTATTTTCATCACTCCCCCTTCACGTGTGGTGTATTTGAGCCATCTACGTGAACATAGTATTTTGGATGGAGTGGGGAACGTATGGCGGTTAAGCACATACGTATTTTTTGCATTGGCTCTAATCCTGAGCTCTGATACCACATCATAAAAATATGCAACTATGATCCTGGATATAAACTAAGATGTTCCTCATCACATTGCCAACTGGTTTTGTGATAATATTGGGGACTCTACCATTAATTAACATTATGTACACATATATATATGTGTAATAATTTAATATTGCCTTAACTGCAAATTTTGTTCAAGTAGTGTATTACCATCATTTGGATGTGTAAGTTTGGTTTGATTGTTTTCAGGCACTTAAAGATATTTTCAGTTATGAACTTTAAATGTTCTTTACATATATTTGTATAGATTTCCAAAATCTGATGATATATTTACAAATACAAATAATGTAGATTTCAAAGTGAACCTATACTCTTATTGATATATTTGGAAATCCAACAACAGATGACTGTTATCCACATAAATAGTTGAATGTGAGAGAATGGATACGTGGTTAAAACAAGGATTGAATCCATAAAATTTATTCCCATGAATACTCACATTTGGATGGGTAAAAAAAAATGCTCAGTTCTCCTTCTTTTAATTTTTTAACGTCTTTTCCATTACTATTTTTGAATGAAACTATTCTGAAAGAGGAGAAACAGATAAATCTTAGTCTCCATATTAGCCATTGTGATAACAAAAATCAGTATGCTTTAAATCCATCAAAGTGATAATTTTTTTTATTAATATTGTTGACATAACAAATTAGTTCTGTATTATGCACTATTCTAAATATCAACTTATTATATCCTCTTCACCAGTTTTTGAGAACAACTGCCTACACCATAGATCAGCGCATATCCTGCATATTTACAATGCTTTAAAATTTGTGTTCAGTCATTCTCATGGATTTTTATGCATCCCTTTCAAGTTTATGGTTTTTTTTTCTTTTTTTCTTTTTAATTTCACCTTTGTTCTTGATATTTAATGTGGTTATTTTTTTCATTTGTGGCCATGATTCTTCCAGAATTGTTGTTTTTCTCCTTTCTTAGACATCGTTTGCATTACATACTGATATAACATTCATTAGATTTATTGTTGACTTCTTAGGAAACTAACATTACCTCCTTTAGCCAAAACAGAGAAAACATTCGAAACAATTTAAATAAACAAAGCATGTCATTATAATTTCAAAGTTACAATTATATGAGGGTATTTGAAAGTTATGCCTTATACCAGACACTTGGGAATATTCTGTTGGTCATAATAATACATTAACCGTATTTTAATTTCTATGACCAAATGCTGAATAATCTATTCTCTTCAACGATGCAATTACATGCTATTTCTTTCTCCAGGTTCTTTCAATTTCGCACATAGAACTCAGCATATCTGAATATATTTTATTTCCCTATATATATAATATCCCTGACTATATAATCTTTGTTCCACCGTTAAGTGTAATGCTCATTTGCAATTCTTGTCCAACGGTTAGATGTATTGCTTAATAAAGGATAAAGGATACGGTAATAGATTTATCACATTGAAGAAAGGACAAAGCCCAAGCCCAACTCACTTCGAAGCCCAAAAGACTAAAGATCCATATATAGCTATATATAATGTTTCCTGTATAGAACGTCTCAATAACATTGTATTCTCAACTCAATTAATAATAACATTCTTTCCACTTCCATGTAATCTTGATCAATATCAGTAAATCAAATCATTTTCTGAAATTATCACAAAATATCATTTACAAATCCTTTTATGGTATTAGAACTAATGACAAATGGGTTAAGGCTATGAATGATGAATATCAAGCTCTCATAAGAAATCAAACATGGCAACTGGTTGAACCACCTAAAGATAAAAATATTATAGGATGTAAATGGACATACAAGATCAAAAGAAAACCAGATGGTTCTATTGACAGACATAAAGCCAGACTCGTAGCAAAAGGATTTACACAACAACAGGATTTTGACTACAAGGAAACATTTTCACCTGTAGTCAAACCAACTACAATCAGAGTAATAATAACTATTGCTATTAGTAGGGGATGGAAGCATAGACAACTAGATGTCAATAATGCATTTCTCAATGGTATACTTGAAGAAGATGTGTATATGGAACATCCTCAAGGATATGTTCAGAACTCTAATCTTGTGTGTAAATTGCACAAGGCAATCTATGGGCTTAAACAAGCTCCCAGAGTATGGTTTGATAGACTAAAACTAACTCTATCAAATATGGGTTTTCAGCCTACCAAATCTGATAACTCCTTATTTATAAAAGCTGATAATGGTTGTATAATGTATATACTTATCTATGTTGATGATCTAATTATTACAGGCAACAATAACACTGAAATCAGCAAACTGGTGCAGTACTTTGTAACGGCTGGAAATTTCCGACTCCTCGAGAGTCGGAAATTCCGAGACGTTAGTGAAAGAATTTAGAAGGTGAGAAAGAAAAGATAGAACTAATAGAATAGAAGAAGAAGAAGAACATCAGAATCATCAGAGTAACACGAATCTCACAGCGGAACGAATAACATATAATATATAACATAACTTTGAAGTAAACAGTTATATATATACAATAGCACTTATCAGAGTACAACACTTACAACACAGCAGAAATAACTATAGCTATAGAATCTTGTAGCCTCCTGCTCCAAGCTCTCCAAGTATATCTGTAAATCCCGACTACTTGACTGCCCGTACAAATTTAGGCACCCAAGAGTTTAGGGAAAACAACAAAGTAAACTCCGGGTCAGTCATGGGACTGGTGTGAGTAAAATAGATTAAAACAGGTATAGGATATCTCATAAGACCACGCCGTGAATACGGAACGGGTTTTTCCCTTATGGGTATCTGAACAACTTTGACAAGCAATATCATTGTGATATTATAATAATGTCTAAGTACAAATAGATATCAATCTAGCAGAAACGCTTGCATCTCACGTTCTACATACATAGTATAAAATCATAAACCGCAGGGCGTTTATCGGAGAATGGATTCCAACAGACAAGGTATGGGAGCACCTTTTGATCAGTGTACTCTAGAGGCGATACACTGCAGGTTCAACAAGAACGTCTTGCAACCCGGCCACACATGACCGCTCACTCATTTAGCTTGAGTGTCGCGAATATATTGCCACCACGGTTATAGGCCATCAAACCGTCATCCGAAGATACAGAATCAAAAAGAAGTATAAATATGAATATTCACTAGATCGGTGACAATACACCCTGCTTGGGGATGACCCAACTAGCCATGCTGCCTAGCCCAACTTTTGTTACTTCCCGGTGTGAGGCTAGAAGCTACGTCTATCTTCAGAACATCTGATCACCATTCACTTTGAATGCCACATCGTCATACCCGCCAAATCACAAATTGACTTATTCAAAAATAACACGGGTATACAGCTAAGAGAAACGAATTCCTCCGCCACCAAACGTGAATACGTTTGAACAGATCAACTTACGCGATCCATTGGATATACTCTGTCAGACCTTCTTCCATATACGTTGTCCTGGGACTGGACAAACCGAAGGCACTATTCAGTATATCCATCTTAGTCACTGTTATCTAAGACTTATACAACAGCCCTTGCACTTTACTCCGTCTTCAATTTATCTTTGGCAGATATTGCTCGCAACACTTATGCCGATACAGAGTGGTTCTTTGGATAATAATCCAACCGGTCTCTCCATATTAACAACGTTAAAATGGTAAAAACTTTGATAGTCTGTGATTCAACTATCAAATGAAAACATGTCGGTGTACAAACAACGATCTTATTTCCAAATGGAAATTCAATCGATCAATCATCATATGTTCATATTTCCCTTTTTTCATATATTTAGAAAATATATATGTTATTAATCATTGGAAAACATTTCCATAGCTTATTTTCACATCACTATTATTTCGCAACTATCAGTCCCTAACTGTAACTAGTATGAGAACAATTCTCTAAGTATCAATACGGAAGGTCGAAACCAACATCAGATCGTCACTTAGAAAACCGTTCAACTTACCCTCTCCAGTCAGTTTTTGAATTTGCTTAACTCTATTTCTTATATTCTTATCATGAAATCATTTCATTTTCTATGTTTAGAAAACATATCTGACTATATTTGGAAAACGTTTCCAAAACTCATTTACGGATTTCCAATGAACGTTGTATAAAACATCGTTATGCTTAATCCATTTATCGCTTATTACTTAACTATATTTCAAATCAACCTTTTCTATCGAACCACAACTATTCCTTTGTCAATTCTGAAGTCAATCAAGTTGGGGTATAATTACCTCTCAGACCTTAATTGAACAACGTCCTTTACTGTGAAATAGATGAAGCTCATCACTCACTTTTTACAATCATCTGTTTACGCAAATTCTCGGATTCAGGTTACGAATCTACTTCTTATATGAAAACGTTTGATTATAACTATAACGTTATAATTCCTACTTCTGCAATATCTAACCTTAATTATAACTTTATCTCCTAACTCGAATAATTTAACAGACACCTAATTTCTAAATCAATAACTAAATCTTGATTTAAACCCTGGAAAGTAAATAGTACTTTCCCGAATTCGCTATAATCGAATTTGACGTATAACTCTCTTTCGAGTAATCTCTATTTGATTAACTCTTCTTCGAATAACCTATATTCGATTATCTCTCTTCGAATAACTCATATTCGAAACCTCTCTCTTTCGAATAAACAATATTCGATCTCTTTCTTTCGAATATGCTATATTCGAAAATCTCCTTTCGATTTACTAATCGATAACTCCTTTCGATCAAACTAAAATCGATAACTCCTTTAACTCTATTCGAATAACTAATATTCGACTAACTCCTTTGGATCAACTCATTTGATTAACTCCTTCGAATAACTAATTCGAATAACTTACCTTCAAATAACCAATATTCGATTTACTCTAACTCGATTAACTTAATTCTAATCGATTTACTCCATTTCGATTCAACTTAATTAAATCGATTAACTTAACTCAAATTGATTAACTCCTTTCGAATAACTAAATTCGATATAACTCTAATTGAATAACTAATATTCAATTAACTCTTACGTGTTTAACTCTATTTGAATAAGTAATTCAAATCACTCTAATGTGTTTCACTCTATTTGAATAAGTAATTCAAATCACTCTAATGTGTTTAACTCTATTCAAATATCTTATTCGAATAACTCATTTCGAATAACTAAATTCGATTAACTCTTTTAACTTTACTCGAATAACTATATTCGATTAACACCTTCTTTCGAATAACTATATTCGATTAACTCTTCGACTAACTCCTTTGGATTAACTAACTTCGAATAACTCCTTTGGATTAACTCTTCGACTAACTCCTTCGGATTAACTAACTTCGAATAACTCCTTTGGATTAACTAACTTCGAATAACTCCTTTGGATTAACTAACTTCGAATAACCAATATTCGATAACTACTCTTCGAATAAATAATATTCGGTAACTCTTCTCAAATGAATAACATTTGATTTCCCCACTCGAATAAACTATATTCGATTAACTCTTTTAACTTTACTCGAATAACTATATTCGATTAACACTTTCTTTCGAATAACTATATTCGATTAACTGAATTAATCCACTTAGTTTAACTTAGTTAATTCACTTTGGTTAACTTAACCAATTACTTTGATTAACTCGACTAACTTGCTTTGGTTAACCTAACAAATTACTTTGTTTAACTCTATTCGAATAACTATATTCGATTTACTCATTTGCTTTCTTATTCGAATAACTATATTCGATTTACTCATTTGCTTTCTATTCGAATAACTATATTCGATTAACTCATTTTACTTTAACACTAATCGATTAACTAACATCGATTAACTTCTTTTGATACACTACGTTTTCCGTTACAACTATTTCCTTTTTATAACGTTTACTTACCGTTACAAATATATCCTATTTATAACTTCTATTTACCGTTACAAATATTTCCTATTTATAACTTCTTATTTATCTTCTGAATCCATATTCCTTTATTCTATTTATTTTCTAAATAAATATCCCTTTTATAAAACTCTATTTGTTTTATAAATACTTCCTTTTATAAAACCGTGTTCGTTTTATAAATAATTTCTTTTTATAAAATCCTGTGATTTTATAAAATTCCTTTATTCTATTTATTCAAATGGTTTACAATATTTCTCTTCTTATATATTTGACAAATATATTTCTTTATATTTGATTTACAAATATATATATATCCTTTATATTTGTCTTCACAAATATATTTATCCTTTATATTTGATTAACACATAATTTCCTTTATACTTGATTAACAAATATTTTTCCTTTATACTTGATTAACCAATATTTTCCTTTATACTCAAAACCCCCTTTTCTTTAAAATATAAAATCCATCGATTTTATATAAATAAATTATTTTCAAATTATAGTTTGAAAATCTCTTTTCTATATCCTGGTATTTCTTATGGTATTTAACACACCATAAATAACGATGAATATCGTCCCACCACACATGATCACATAGATTATATACATCACATTATATATCACAATATAAAAATCACAGTAAAATAACTGTTGAGGAATCCTGTTGGATTCCTCCAACCTGTTTCCTTGCACCACAGATGTTAGACAATACAACAACATCGATTTCACTTCACTGTGAAATATTCTGATAGCAGAATCACATATGACTATTTAACGGTTTATATATATATGTAAATATATATATAAAATCCCTACTAACTGACTAGCAGTTAAATCAAACAGTCAACACACAGTCAAACAGTCAAACAGATAATATTTTAACAGTTCTAAGAATACAACGTGAAAATAAAACTGTTTAGAGTTTGTGAGATTTACTCACATTTGACGCGTTAACTGTTAAATGTCGGTTTGCGTTATCTGATTCAGTCGAACAATTTATTTCTCCATAAATTGTAACGAGCTCGGATTGACTCGCGGTCAGTCTCATTGTGCTGCTCCCGTCCATACGATCCCAACGCAACTTACGGTTCTCGATTCTGACTTCATATGACCGAGATATACTATTTAGAAGTTATTACACTATTTGAATTTAAATTAAAACTTTAAATATATAAATCCATGGGCCTCACCCCTCTTAAAATCATCAGCCCATTTGAGTAAAGCCCAACCCGCTTAATACTTCATCTCCCCAACTTGTTTTCCACGATCAGCTCCTCCACAAACAACACAGTCAAACCCACATTTGACCATCGACTGCTCCTCCTCTGGCCATCAACTTCAAGCGCCGACATCACCGAGCCACTCCTCGTTCAAGCCTCCTCCTTCTCACCCCGTCGATGCTCAGCTCGAGCACCACCTCCCTGTTCCATCCTCAGTCCAGATCCACGCTTCAGGGAATCGCCCCCCTCCAAAAAGCAATCGGACCCTGCCAAACTACCCCGGTACCTGCGCCTTGGCCTCCCGAATCCAATGCCACCATCACCTTCTCCTATCTCCGCCTCAACCGATGCCAAAACCTTGCCCTAGGTCCTACTGCCTAACTCGAGCTCGACGAAATCATGACCGCACCCAACAACTTGGACACCAGAACGAAGAGAAAGTCGAAGAGGTCACCATACATGAGTTTAGGAATTTATGGGGTTTTGATTTTCATTTTCTTTGAATGTTACTCTCTGCGTTTTGTTTTTGAAAGGCAGAATTTGGGGTTCGACTTACCTTATATGCTGATATGGTGGTTGGTAACATTTGTGGAGGAGAAAGGAGTACGTGTGTTTCTCTTTGGTCCACACAATTTAGGATAATATAGTTTATTTTATTCATTTTCTATTCGTCTTTTAGTCCTTAAAAATCCCTGCGACCACATACAATACCCAAAAATCACCAAACTGGACATGCACCTTTAGTTCGACATTACGGTCCCAACGAAACTGGTTTCGTCGAATTCCGACTCTATATGCTTACACAGCGTATTTTTAACCGTCGAAATACTGTCTATTTTCCACTCTAAAAATCCGTACGGTCACATAGTGACTCTAAAAATCACAAAAATTCATATCTAACAATAATTTGACATTGCGGATCCAACAAAACTGGTTTCGTCGAATTCCGACTTCGTTTGCAAAAGTGGCTATTTTTAACGCTTTGAATGACTCATTTAAATATATAAATATATTTAAATAAATTAAATTAAATATAAATAAATTTATATTATCGTATATATTCACAGTGGAATATCATACGGCTCCAGGATAATTATATATTTCATATTCTAAGTCCAGGTTGAATCGATATTCAATTTACATTGAAAATCCCTTTTATAACGTATATAAAGCGTTACGAATTATATACGAATTCCATAGCGACTATTCTGAAATTTGATTTGGACATACATCAAAATCTATACGACGAAATCCCGATTTTTCTCTTCCACTAGAAAGATATACTCCTCCAGCTCCACACGTTTCTTGTTTCACAGAAATCCGGCTTAAAACGAATCCTGTATATTCAGTTGAAGTTCAACTCGCGAAATAACGAACTGCCGCGTCGTTATGGGCTTGATTATAATTATTGTTATAATTTATATGTTCAACTATCGTTTATTTAATATATTCGTTATTTAAATAATTAAATAACTTAATTATTATACCTTACAAAACGCGCCATTACAGACTTCCCCCCTTAAAATAATTTCGTCCTCGAAATTGCTAAGCTAGGAAAATACTACCAACTTTACTAACTAGATTCAAATATCTTTTAGTTTACTTCTCAACTCCAGTTTCAACTGAACCATTAAATTTTCAATTAAATTATTAATTCATTCTGGCTAACTGAATTTCCATAAATCATGGGAATGTTCTAACGCCTGGAATTTTCGAAAAATTTCGCCATAACCTCCTTTGTATTGGTCAATATGACAAACCACCCCTCGCCTCTCTAGGCCTTCTCCAACCCAAAAGAAAATCAAACAGCCAAGCGGCTTGCCAATTCGGCTCATAAAATCCAAACTCATATATAATATAAACTTGTACCTTTTTGTCGGTCGTATCATTATATCCCTACCCTCTGTTATCAACTCGGCATATATCATGGTCATTCCACTCAATTTATATCCTCAAATCCAAATCGAATTTCATTCGAACTCTAATATCAAATTTCAAATTATTGACTTATCAATTTGGTTCCATTCTAGATTATCTCTAATCCCAATTCAATTTTATTTAACTCGGTTCAAGTTAAATTTCAATTTATTTTTACCATCTCATTTTATTTAACTTCATTAGTTAAATTTTAATTCCAGAACTTAAGTTCCTGGGTTTCTTTCAAATTAATTTGAAATCATAATGCCAATTCAAAACCTTTGAATTTCTAAACAACTTGTTTTCTCAAAACAATTCAAAAACAAAACCTTTGGTAGTAATCCGTCACTTAGAACTCGAAAATGAACACTGATGATGTCTAGATTCATCATCAGAATCTATTTTCCAGCTATCGAAGTGAGTTCAATACTATATCATTTTCAATTTGAAAAACATTTTCAAAATCTCCCAGGAACTTAAAATTTCCTTATTTTAATTCCAAATCTAATTTAAATTCATATTTAATTCAAACTATTTCATATATTACATTCATATGAATTCTGATTGGTCATTTATAACCATTTCACCCTTTTATAATCTTATTCGATTATAATAACAACCAACACAATCAATATACTATAATAATTTCAAGATATATATTTATTCTATAAACAAATATATTTTGGGAAAAATTATTTCATTTACCCTCTTTCAAAACATACCATGACGGTTCATCGTATTCGAGTGTTTAGTAACCCTTATCGATACAGTGGATCAACTGATCGATCAGAATTCATAAGCCACTCAACCAATGAGTCTCCACAATATAAAACCATTTTATATTGAATAACAATTACGCGCTCATATATATACACTCAAACTCAATCTAGGATATTACTAATCCCATCTCTATCGAGTTATGCCACAGAGCCAAGGTATTAACTAAACCAATGCTCTGATACCAACTGTAACGGCTGGAAATTTCCGACTCCTCGAGAGTCGGAAATTCCGAGACGTTAGTGAAAGAATTTAGAAGGTGAGAAAGAAAAGATAGAACTAATAGAATAGAAGAAGAAGAAGAACATCAGAATCATCAGAGTAACACGAATCTCACAGCGGAACGAATAACATATAATATATAACATAACTTTGAAGTAAACAGTTATATATATACAATAGCACTTATCAGAGTACAACACTTACAACATAGCGGAAATAACTATAGCTATAGAATCTTGTAGCCTCCTGCTCCAAGCTCTCCAAGTATATCTGTAAATCCCGACTACTTGACTGCCCGTACAAATTTAGGCACCCAAGAGTTTAGGGAAAACAACAAAGTAAACTCCGGGTCAGTCATGGGACTGGTGTGAGTAAAATAGATTAAAACAGGTATAGGATATCTCATAAGACCACGCCGTGAATACGGAACGGGTTTTTCCCTTATGGGTACATTGTGATATTATAATAATGTCTAAGTACAAATAGATATCAATCTAGCAGAAACGCTTGCATCTCACGTTCTACATACATAGTATAAAATCATAAACCGCAGGGCGTTTATCGGAGAATGGATTCCAACAGACAAGGTATGGGAGCACCTTTTGATCAGTGTACTCTAGAGGCGATACACTGCAGGTTCAACAAGAACGTCTTGCAACCCGGCCACACATGACCGCTCACTCATTTAGCTTGAGTGTCGCGAATATATTGCCACCACGGTTATAGGCCATCAAACCGTCATCCGAAGATACAGAATCAAAAAGAAGTATAAATATGAATATTCACTAGATCGGTGACAATACACCCTGCTTGGGGATGACCCAACTAGCCATGCTGCCTAGCCCAACTTTTGTTACTTCCCGGTGTGAGGCTAGAAGCTACGTCTATCTTCAGAACATCTGATCACCATTCACTTTGAATGCCACATCGTCATACCCGCCAAATCACAAATTGACTTATTCAAAAATAACACGGGTATACAGCTAAGAGAAACGAATTCCTCCGCCACCAAACGTGAATACGTTTGAACAGATCAACTTACGCGATCCATTGGATATACTCTGTCAGACCTTCTTCCATATACGTTGTCCTGGGACTGGACAAACCGAAGGCACTATTCAGTATATCCATCTTAGTCACTGTTATCTAAGACTTATACAACAGCCCTTGCACTTTACTCCGTCTTCAATTTATCTTTGGCAGATATTGCTCGCAACACTTATGCCGATACAGAGTGGTTCTTTGGATAATAATCCAACCGGTCTCTCCATATTAACAACGTTAAAATGGTAAAAACTTTGATAGTCTGTGATTCAACTATCAAATGAAAACATGTCGGTGTACAAACAACGATCTTATTTCCAAATGGAAATTCAATCGATCAATCATCATATGTTCATATTTCCCTTTTTTCATATATTTAGAAAATATGTATGTTATTAATCATTGGAAAACATTTCCATAGCTTATTTTCACATCACTATTATTTCGCAACTATCAGTCCCTAACTGTAACTAGTATGAGAACAATTCTCTAAGTATCAATACGGAAGGTCGAAACCAACATCAGATCGTCACTTAGAAAACCGTTCAACTTACCCTCTCCAGTCAGTTTTTGAATTTGCTTAACTCTATTTCTTAAATTCTTATCATGAAAACATTTCATTTTCTATGTTTAGAAAACATATCTGACTATATTTGGAAAACGTTTCCAAAACTCATTTACGGATTTCCAATGAACGTTGTATAAAACATCGTTATGCTTAATCCATTTATCGCTTATTACTTAACTATATTTCAAATCAACCTTTTCTATCGAACCACAACTATTCCTTTGTCAATTCTGAAGTCAATCAAGTTGGGGTATAATTACCTCTCAGACCTTAATTGAACAACGTCCTTTACTGTGAAATAGATGAAGCTCATCACTCACTTTTTACAATCATCTGTTTACGCAAATTCTCGGATTCAGGTTACGAATCTACTTCTTATATGAAAACGTTTGATTATAACTATAACGTTATAATTCCTACTTCTGCAATATCTAACCTTAATTATAACTTTATCTCCTAACTCGAATAATTTAACAGACACCTAATTTCTAAATCAATAACTAAATCTTGATTTAAACCCTGGAAAGTAAATAGTACTTTCCCGAATTCGCTATAATCGAATTTGACGTATAACTCTCTTTCGAGTAATCTCTATTTGATTAACTCTTCTTCGAATAACCTATATTCGATTATCTCTCTTCGAATAACTCATATTCGAAACCTCTCTCTTTCGAATAAACAATATTCGATCTCTTTCTTTCGAATATGCTATATTCGAAAATCTCCTTTCGATTTACTAATCGATAACTCCTTTCGATCAAACTAAAATCGATAACTCCTTTAACTCTATTCGAATAACTAATATTCGAATAACTCCTTTGGATCAACTCATTTGATTAACTCCTTCGAATAACTAATTCGAATAACTTACCTTCAAATAACCAATATTCGATTTACTCTAACTCGATTAACTTAATTCTAATCGATTTACTCCATTTCGATTCAACTTAATTAAATCGATTAACTTAACTCAAATTGATTAACTCCTTTCGAATAACTAAATTCGATATAACTCTAATTGAATAACTAATATTCAATTAACTCTTACGTGTTTAACTCTATTTGAATAAGTAATTCAAATCACTCTAATGTGTTTCACTCTATTTGAATAAGTAATTCAAATCACTCTAATGTGTTTAACTCTATTCAAATATCTTATTCGAATAACTCATTTCGAATAACTAAATTCGATTAACTCTTTTAACTTTACTCGAATAACTATATTCGATTAACACCTTCTTTCGAATAACTATATTCGATTAACTCTTCGACTAACTCCTTTGGATTAACTAACTTCGAATAACTCCTTTGGATTAACTCTTCGACTAACTCCTTCGGATTAACTAACTTCGAATAACTCCTTTGGATTAACTAACTTCGAATAACTCCTTTGGATTAACTAACTTCGAATAACCAATATTCGATAACTACTCTTCGAATAAATAATATTCGGTAACTCTTCTAAAATGAATAACATTTGATTTCCCCACTCGAATAAACTATATTCGATTAACTCTTTTAACTTTACTCGAATAACTATATTCGATTAACACTTTCTTTCGAATAACTATATTCGATTAACTGAATTAATCCACTTAGTTTAACTTAGTTAATTCACTTTGGTTAACTTAACCAATTACTTTCATTAACTCGACTAACTTGCTTTGGTTAACCTAACAAATTACTTTGTTTAACTCTATTCGAATAACTATATTCGATTTACTCATTTGCTTTCTTATTCGAATAACTATATTCGATTTACTCATTTGCTTTCTATTCGAATAACTATATTAGATTAACTCATTTTACTTTAACACTAATCGATTAACTAACATCGATTAACTTCTTTTGATAAACTACGTTTTCCGTTACAACTATTTCCTTTTTATAATGTTTACTTACCGTTACAAATATATCCTATTTATAACTTCTATTTATCGTTACAAATATTTCCTATTTATAACTTCTTATTTATCTTCTGAATCCATATTCCTTTATTCTATTTATTTTCTAAATAAATATCCCTTTTATAAAACTCTATTTGTTTTATAAATACTTCCTTTTATAAAACCGTGTTCGTTTTATAAATAATTTCTTTTTATAAAATCCTGTGATTTTATAAAATTCCTTTATTCTATTTATTCAAATGGTTTACAATATTTCTCTTCTTATATATTTGACAAATATATTTCTTTATATTTGATTTACAAATATATATATATCCTTTAATTTGTCTTCACAAATATATTTATCCTTTATATTTGATTAACACATAATTTCCTTTATACTTGATTAACAAATATTTTTCCTTTATACTTGATTAACCAATATTTTCCTTTATACTCAAAACCCCCTTTTCTTTAAAATATAAAATCCATCGATTTTATATAAATAAATTATTTTCAAATTATAGTTTGAAAATCTCTTTTCTATATCCTGGTATTTCTTATGGTATTTAACACACCATAAATAACGATGAATATCGTCCCACCACACATGATCACATAGATTATATACATCACATTATATATCACAATATAAAAATCACAGTAAAATAACTGTTGAGGAATCCTGTTGGATTCCTCCAACCTGTTTCCCTGCACCACAGATGTTAGACAATACAACAACATCGATTTCACTTCACTGTGAAATATTCTGATAGCAGAATCACATATGACTATTTAACGGTTTATATATATATGTAAATATATATATAAAATCCCTACTAACTGACTAGCAGTTAAATCAAACAGTCAACACACAGTCAAACAGTCAAACAGATAATATTTTAACAGTTCTAAGAATACAACGTGAAAATAAAACTGTTTAGAGTTTGTGAGATTTACTCACATTTGACGCGTTAACCGTTAAATGTCGGTTTGCGTTATCTGATTCAGTCGAACAATTTATTTCTCCATAAATTGTAACGAGCTCGGATTGACTCGCGGTCAGTCTCATTGTGCTGCTCCCGTCCATACGATCCCAACGCAACTTACGGTTCTCGATTCTGACTTCATATGACCAAGATATACTATTTAGAAGTTATTACACTATTTGAATTTAAATTAAAACTTTAAATATATAAATCTATGGGCCTCACCACTCTTAAAATCATCAGCCCATTTGAGTAAAGCCCAACCCGCTTAATACTTCATCTCCCCAACTTGTTTTCCACGATCAGCTCCTCCACAAACAACACAGTCAAACCCACATTTGACCATCGACTGCTCCTCCTCTGGCCATCAACTTCAAGCGCCGACATCACCGAGCCACTCCTCGTTCAAGCCTCCTCCTTCTCACCCCGTCGATGCTCAGCTCGAGCACCACCTCCCTGTTCCATCCTCAGTCTAGATCCACGCTTCAGGGAATCGCCCCCCTCCAAAAAGCAATCGGACCCTGCCAAACTACCCCGGTACCTGCGCCTTGGCCTCCCGAATCCAATGCCACCATCACCTTCTCCTATCTCCGCCTCAACCGATGCCAAAACCTTGCCCTAGGTCCTACTGCCTAACTCGAGCTCGACGAAATCATGACCGCACCCAACAACTTGGACACCAGAACGAAGAGAAAGTCGAAGAGGTCACCATACATGAGTTTAGGAATTTATGGGGTTTTGATTTTCATTTTCTTTGAATGTTACTCTCTGCGTTTTGTTTTTGAAAGGCAGAATTTGGGGTTCGACTTACCTTATATGCTGATATGGTGGTTGGTAACATTTGTGGAGGAGAAAGGAGTACGTGTGTTTCTCTTTGGTCCACACAATTTAGGATAATATAGTTTATTTTATTCATTTTCTATTCGTCTTTTAGTCCTTAAAAATCCCTGCGACCACATACAATACCCAAAAATCACCAAACTGGACATGCACCTTTAGTTCGACATTACGGTCCCAACGAAACTGGTTTCGTCGAATTCCGACTCTATATGCTTACACAGCGTATTTTTAACCGTCGAAATACTGTCTATTTTCCACTCTAAAAATCCGTACGGTCACATAGTGACTCTAAAAATCACGAAAATTCATATCTAACAATAATTTGACATTGCGGATCCAACAAAACTGGTTTCGTCGAATTCCGACTTCGTTTGCAAAAGTGGCTATTTTTAACGCTTTGAATGACTCATTTAAATATATAAATATATTTAAATAAATTAAATTAAATATAAATAAATTTATATTATCGTATATATTCACAGTGGAATATCATACGGCTCCAGGATAATTATATATTTCATATTCTAAGTCCAGGTTGAATCGATATTCAATTTACATTGAAAATCCCTTTTATAACGTATATAAAGCGTTACGAATTATATACGAATTCCATAGCGACTATTCTGAAATTTGATTTGGACATACATCAAAATCTATACGACGAAATCCCGATTTTTCTCTTCCACTAGAAAGATATACTCCTCCAGCTCCACACGTTTCTTGTTTCACAGAAATCCGGCTTAAAACGAATCCTGTATATTCAGTTGAAGTTCAACTCGCCAAATAACGAACTGCCGCGTCGTTACGGGCTTGATTATAATTATTATTATAATTTATATGTTCAGCTATCGTTTATTTAATATATTCGTTATTTAAATAATTAAATAACTTAATTATTATACCTTACAAAACGCACCATTACATACTTAGACAAACAATTCTCTGTCAAGGATCTAGGAGATCTGAATTATTTCCTTGGAATAGAAGTAAACTCAAAATCATCAAATGAAATTATCTTATCCCAAAGGAAATACATTGATGAATTACCGACTAAAGCAAAAATGCATGATGCAGAAGGTCAACCTACACCAATGATTAACAGTCAAACTCTATCTAAATACAGGGGAGAACCTATATATAATACTAAACAATACAGAAGTGTAGTTGGTGCATTACAATATGCAACAATTACTAGACCTGATATATCATATAGTGTTAATAAGGTTTGTCAATTCATGCAGGATCCTGTGGACACACATTGGAAAGCTGTAAAGAGGATACTTAGATATCTAAAAGCTACTGCAGATTATGGTCTCACTTTCAAAGCATGCCAAAATTACAACATTACAAGATATGGAGATGCTGATTGGGCATCAGACCCAGATGATACAAAGTCAACAACAAGATATTGTATTTACATTGGAGACAACATAGTATCATGGTGTTCAAAGAAGCAGTCAACAGTGTCCAGATCCAGCACTGAAGCTGAATACAGAAGCACTGCTAACGCCACAGCAGAAATAATGTGGTTGAGATCATTACTTTCAGAGTTAAACATCAAAAAAGACAAATCACTACTATGGTGTGACAATCAAAGCACTGTATACATGTCAGCAAATCCTATATTACACGCAAGAACTAAACATGTAGAAATAGATCTCTACTTTGTTAGAGAACAAGTGATGAAAGGAAACATAGAGGTGAGGCACATACCTGCTACTTACCAGAGAGCTGACACCCTCACCAAACCACTGTCCTCCAGCAATTTCGTTAAATTCAGATAATCTTTGAGAGTTGAAGACATCAGAAGCAAACTGAAGCAAATCACTAAATCGAAGTCAGATCTGAAGTCAAGCTGGAGACCTAAGGAGAAAAAGGAAGAATCTGAAGACAAAGAGCACAAGGAAGCAGTAAAGGAACTAAAGGCAATATCAACTGAAAAATCTACACATACCAGAGTTACAAGCTTCGCAAAGGCCATCAGGGAAGACAAGAGCTTGAAGACGAAATCAGAGATTAGCTCAGGAGACAAGAAATTAAAGACGATTTCAGAGAATCGCTCAAGAGATCGAAGCAGAAAACCTAACCCTAGTATTGATTTGTGTGTGTGTGGGGGGGGGGGGGTAATAAAGGATAAAGGATATGGTAATAGATTTATCACATTGAATAAAGGCCAAAGCCCAAGCCCAACTCACTTCGAAGCCCAAAAGACTAAAGATCCATATATAGCTATATATAAAGTTTCCTGTATAGAACGTCTCAATAACATTGTATTCTCAACTCAATTAATAATAACATTCTTTCCACTTCCATGTACTCTTGATCAATATCAGTAAATCAAATCATTTTCTGAAATTATCACAAAATATCATTTACAAGCATGGTAAGCCTTTTTAAATATTTATAAACTGTGTGTGGTAAGTACTTTATATGATTATTATTTAACGTGGTCTCAGGTTTTACCTATTACTAAGGTATGGGTTGTAGTTACAAGCAACGACTAAGTATACTTTTTGCTAGAAAGTGTAACAATTGACAGGTTCACTGTTTGGGTTAAGAAATTTCTTTCTTTAGGAATTAGATTTTACGAAACGATGCTAAATTTATTTGACATATATTTTTCAACCTTGCTTTAGAAGAATAAGGATGTTTTTAGTTCTTTTTTTAATTCGTTTTTTCAAGGACGTGATGGTTGCATGTAAATTATAATAAAACGCGTAAGTCAAGAGGTACCAGGAATTGCGCAAGAATCTTTGTATACAGAGCACTGAAAAATTAGATTACTATTATTTAAGTTCAAATATTGTTATTAAAGAATTAATGGTTCCGGAAAATAAGCGTCGTTCAGCTAATGGTAGGATTAGTCGGTAAAATTTGAGATTGATCTGAAGTAATAAATTCTTGGGGGTTACTATGTGGATATGAAAGCTAGGTGGACACATGCAGCAAATCAAATTGACACATTGTGCATCTACAGAACCATGCATAATACCTCACGTTCAAATTAAAATTTTGATGTTACAAAATTGCTCTTAGCCTTCAGCCTTCATTAATTAAATATTTTAGTGGTCAGTCGGTGAATAAAATGGAATCCATTGATTTATTATCTTCCATTATGGATGCACGAAAAGATAGAGTGAAATGAAAAAAATGGTATATTATCTTCCAGTTTTATCATGTCCACTGTTTTGAATTTTGTTCAGTTCTACCAAAAAAACTGTTGGTCATCCTGTTTGGTATTATATGGTTAACGTATTTTGTATTTTGTTTGTAACGGTTTATAAAACAACTAAGGATTTTATTTTTTAATCAACCGAAATTTTTGACTATGCGATGAATTGGAAAATATGATTTTATTGATTCACGTGGATATAACATACATCATGTATGTATTATCCATAATATTGCACAGTGCTTAGTCAGACTATCAAGATTATAACAGACCCAGTTTGTATGCAGTACTTAGTTCTTATATTAATTTGGCAATTTTTTGTTGAAAATGTGAGATTACAATTATGCATTATGAAAGCATTGTAATGTGATTCACATAGTTTTTATATTTACTTCTCATCAATGATTCGTTTTTGTTGTTTACAGGCCGACAAAGGTGATGGGGCAATGAAAGTAAGACGGATGTGCTAAGTTGTTTAAAGTGTTTTGTCTAGTAGGTTTGGGCTGTTTTATCTAGCAGGATTAGGATGTTTTGTCCTGTGTCTTTTGTGTGTTAACTAAACAATTATGAACCATGTTTTGTATTTTCACTACGCTATAGATGACCTATCGTAGCGAAAAACCATTGTGTTGCTAGCTACAGTGTTGCCATTGCTACGCTGTTTTTTGTCTATTGCAACGCACGCTTCAATGTGTTAGCATATATATCAAATTGTGTTGCAATAGCTATAGATATATTCAGATTAAAAAAGTTAAAAAATAATGACACCTCGGCGATCCACACATTTAGTTAAAATGAAATCTCAACCATTCAATCAACACCCTTATCTACACCTCACCCATTTCTAATTCCCGCTGTTATTTTCTTTTACCCGCTTATTTTCATTTTCCCCAAATTTACAAAATCAATCAAAATTTTCATTTGGTTGAAATCTCCAAATATTCAAATTTCGATCCCTAATTTTCGTTCAAATCATCCCTAAATTTTCATTTCATTTTCGATCTCACCCTCCATCATTATCCGCTGTCTTCAAAGGAAGAAAAGAAAAAGCGTTGAGTTAATTTCCAAACAACTGTGGCCTGCATTTCTTTTCCTCCTGCTCGCGAGATTCTCCAATGGCGGACGAAGTCTAACTGGAGTAGGCAGATCCTGCATCAAACTTCCAGCATGCTTCTCACTGACTTACTCCTCGACAAGATCGGGTTTGCAACGGTGCTGCTAACACTTGTCATCGTAGATTTTTGAGTTTGAATCTAGATCTGGAAATCTATCAAGCTTAATCTAACTCAAAATCAGACCGTGGGTGTTCTTCAGATCTGAACTTCATCACGCCAGCTACTGCTTCTATTGGCAGTGATCTTTGTTTCTCGGATCTAATTGTGTATAAGATTGATTCTAGTTTAGACTGTAAGTTTTTTCTTAGATCTGAAGTTAGTCGAACTTCGTTTTTCTTTTTGTTACTTGGTTCCAGTGAATCAGAGTTTATCACGACATGGATTTCAAGGGTTCTTTGAATCGGTTTCATATGTATGATGTGTGAACGAGAAACTTAATTGTTCAAAACTGATGTTTTTTATGTAATTTTAGGGCTCATGTAATCCCCAGATTATTTTGGAATTGTTACAAAGTACACCGTTTTGTCAGCAAATAGAGCTGTTTTCACATGTAATGGAGCTAGGGCATTGACATTGTTGATTAATATTCATTGCAGCGTTTCTTGATGCCTGATGTTTGATGGTTCTCTTATAACACAGGTACTCTGAACCGGACAAATTGATTTAACTCAGTTTGAAATCGATCCAGCAAAATGTAAGTGATTTTCATTTTTCAAGTTATACAAATCAAAAGCTTAACACATACTGTCAGCTTCGACCAAATTAACATTCACACTGCTTACAAAATTCTTTGAACATTAAGCAGTAACATACATTTGGTTAATTTTATCTGGGAGCAGTAACAGATCCCATGACATGCAAAAAAGAAGCTTGTTATGAAAGATGATTGTATTGCCAATGACATTCCCATGAATCATAATATACTGTTGTATTATATAACATTAATATTAAATGTTTGATCAACGAAGTACAAGGTATTTCCATATAAAATTTACAGCCTAGTAATATAACGTCTAGACATGAATTATCTATTTGCAGTTTGTTTGTAAATGACTGTTATATACTTGATTAATTTAAGTATCCTTTTTCTAGTTCAGCATGCATGTTTATCGTATGAAGCATCGTAGGTGTGTTGCATGCTTAAATCATCACAAAATATTTCTCTATAGGATAAGTTTCGTATCGGCAGTTAGGAAGAATAATAAGAGACTCTTTTGGAGGAAAAAAGGGAGTTGTATATCCGGGCAAATCAGGGTGTCACACAATTGAGGTACACCCCTTTACATTTTTTATTACTTGTATTATAATTAATAAATTTCATTACAAAAATTGTCAACTGCACTTGTCTGTCTACCAGTCGCACAAAGAACATAGCGTTTGTTCCTTTTGTCTGTCAACTAGTCGCACAAAGAACACAACATTTGTTACATTTATAATACAATTGCTAGTACCGATGAACAATGGATGATCGGTATTTGTTCGTTACTGTACCGGTGAACGGTTATTGCTTGTGGGCAGTTTGAATTAAGTGGTGGAACTACTGATGCTATGTCTTAGAGCTTTGGCAGTTGGAAAAGCCAAGCAGAAAGAGATTAGAGCTCTCTTTTACAATTGAGATAACTTCTTTTACACTGGGATGCAGGTCATTTTCTGTATTTTTTTCTTGCTTATGGTTGTATGTGTGAGTCTGTATATGAGTGAATTGAGTGACAATGTAGCGAGGAATGTATGTAAATATGAATGATTGTGTAATATACGAGTAAATGTACAGTAGTGGAGTAAAAAAGGTTGACTTTATTACGATTGTCAGCTGTACTAGATATATCACAACAGTTTTTGGTAGTTGTAAAAGGGTATTATTTTTGTTCTAGTGGTACTTGTAGCAACAACTGTACTGATGTTACCATAGGGTGTAGATGTGTTGCCTTTTACTCTAAGGCAACACGACAAAAGGTAACCCCAAAAAAGTGTTGCCACAGACCTATAGCAACACGTTTTGGCACCTACTGCATCATTTCTCTGGGGTTACCGTAGGCCATCTATGGCGTAAGGTTTGTGTACTCAAGTTGACATCAATGATAATTGAAAACATATGTATTGATTTAGGTGTTAACTCATGTATTGAATTTCTTTTGTTAGTTGATACTTTATTTGCTATTAGTATATTTTTGTGTTCATCTTTAACTTGTTATGAAGATTCATTTTGATTATTATTAATAATATGTATGAGATATAGGGAGGTTTTTACTATAACATGTTAATTTAATAGCGTCCTATGGAAGCTATCAAAGATAGATGTTATAGCAGTAAAACTACATTATGAATAATCTGAAATTTATTGAGATTTAGATGTATAATAGCGGTAAAAATGAGTTATTGTATTGATGTAGCATAGCAGCAAAAATGAGCTGTCAAAGGGTTCAGTAAAACTATAACACTTTTGATTAATAGCGTTGGATATCTGCTATTGAATACTTATGTTATAGCGGCAATATTGTATTATAACTATTTTCGCTTCGAATGAGATTCTGATTAATTATAGCGGTCAAATTGAGTTATCGTAATAGATTAACATAACAACATGACATCGCTATTAAATAGGATCTTTAATAACGCTACAAAAAGCATTATAAATATTTAGCAGTTTTTTATAACATGTTCCTATACATCAGTTACGAAACCGCTATAGTTCTTATCCACAGCGGCTATGGGCCGCTATAAAATAGCAGTTCTGTTGTAGTGTTTAGAACGAAAACTGTACACATCTCTCGTTGTTTTGACCAATTTACACCTCTATAATTGAACAATCCAGTGGTTGCAGATTTAACATTAT
Source organism: Allium sativum (assembly GCA_030737875.1). Taxonomy (NCBI): domain Eukaryota; kingdom Viridiplantae; phylum Streptophyta; class Magnoliopsida; order Asparagales; family Amaryllidaceae; genus Allium; species Allium sativum. The sequence goes on along the minus strand of CM060923.1, from coordinate 530,837,973 downwards.
CACTCTACTCAATATGTTGTTCGACATACACGACACTAAACCATAGTGGAACCTTCTTCTTCATTAAACCGTCTACACAAAAATGGTTAAAATAGCGTTAATTGGGCTATGCTCTATATTTTGGGTTATGTTTCTAATATTATTAATTCATTTATCAAAACATGATGTACCAAAAAATAAATAAAAATAAAACAATAAATAAATAAGTTGAATTTACAAAAATTACTTGTTCAAGTTAATATACTAATATATTCATATGTTATGTAAACTAAATAAAATATATTAACAAACATGTTAATATATTATATGATGTCTCATACCTAAAAGAAACAAATTCCTTAGAAATTTTGGCCCCATCTGGCGAGTATTGTATATGATCGTTATATAGATATTCGTTTTTAACACAAAGCGAATATCGATATACATCTGATACAATATTTTTTGGATTTGTCCTAGCATTGGAAAAGTTGCAAACACAATAGTATTTGCATTTCGTTAATCATTTTAACTCAAATGTTTCACAAAATTTCAGTTGTACTTTCTTTCATTTCCCGTGTACGTGCATTTGCATACGGTACGAGAAGTAAAGGGAGGTACTGCCGAAATTTTGTTAAACTTTTGAATTAAAATATTTTGCGAAATGATACTACTTTTGTGATTGCAATGGGAAGTAGGATGACCGACCTTTAAATATTACATCAAGAATATATATTAATGTACCGAAAGCATTAAAGTACGATATAGTAATAGCAATTATAAAGTTTTATTTAATAGATGTCATAATATTATAAATTCTTAATTGTAATAATAATCAGCAGTATATTTATCAAAACATGATTTACCAATAAATAAAAATATTTAAAACAATAAAAAATAAGTTGAATTTACAAAAATTATTTTCTTAGTTAATAAAATATTATATATTCATAGATTGCGTAAAGTGGAAATAATAATAATAATAATAATAATAATAATAATAATAATAATAATAAATTTGTTAGTATATTGCATGATGTCGTAGTTAATCGAAACAAACTACTTAGAAATTTTGGCCCTATCTGGGGAGTATTGTATATGATTGTTATATAGATATTTGTTTTTAACACAAAACGGATATCGATATTCATCAGATACAATATTTGCTGGATTTGTCTTAGTATTGGACAACTTGCAATCACAATAATATTTGCATTTTGTACACCATTTTAACTCAATTGTTACACAAAATTTCAGCTGTATTTTCTTTTTATTTCCCATATACGTGCATTTGTGTACAATACGGGAAATAAAGGGAGACGTTGCCAAAATTTTGTTAAACTTTTGAATTGAAATATTTTACAAAACGAAAATACTTTTGTGATTGCAATGGGAAGTAGGATGACCGACCGTTAAATATTACATCAAGAATATATATTAATATACTGAAAACATTAGAATTGCAATATAGTAATAGAAATTGTAAATAATGGTAAGTTTTATTTTTAATAAATGTCATAATATTATAAATACTTAATAATAATAATAATAATAATTAATAGCACATTATCAAAACATAATGTACCATTAAGTAAACGTATTTTAAACAACCGAAAAAATAAGTTGAATTTACAAAAAATATTTGTTTTGGCTAATAAAATATCAATATATGCATATGTTGTATAAATTGAAACAAAAATAGTAATAACGTGTTAATATATTATATAAGGTGTCATCGCTAAAAGTAACAAATTTCTTAGAAATTTTGGCCCCGTTTGGTGAGTGTTGTATTAGGTCGTTATATAAATATTCGTTTTTAATAAAGACCAGATATCAATATTCATATAATAAAATATTTATTGGATTTGTCCCAAGTATTGGACAAGTTGCAAACACGATAAAACTTGAATTTCATAAATCATTCTTACTCAAATGTTTCATAATATTTCAACTATACTTCCTTTTTATTTCCTATGTCTGTGCATTTGCGTACAGTACGAGAAATAAAAGGAGATGTTGAAATTTTGTGAATATTTGATTTGAAGTATTTCACGAAATGAAAATATTCTCACTTTTGCAATGGGAAGTAGGATGACAGACCTTTAAATATTATGTTATATATATGTATATATATATATTATTGAGACATTAAAATTATCATATATTAAAAGCAATTGTAAATAATGGTAAGTCATTTTTAATAAATATCGCAATATTATAGATTCTTATTAATAACAATGATAATCAGTAGTAAACTTATCAAAACATAATGTGCCAATAAATAAAAATATTTAATACAATAAAAAAAGAGTTGAACTTACATAAATTATTTGCTCAAGTTAATAAAATGAATACATGCACTAACATATTTATTTTACTAACACAGTAAAATATGGATTATTTGAAAGATCGAAGCTGGAGACAAGAATGTAGGAAAAAATGGAGGATCGATACTAGTGCATTTTCGAAATGGGTTGGAAGTATTCACGAAAGCATCTTCCAATATTAAAACAAACATGACAGAAATACGGTGTCCTTGTATGAAATGTTGTTCTTTAAAACTACTCGATTATGACACCGTATTGTTACATTTGCTTCAAAAACGATTTATGGTTGACTATTTAGTGTGGAAATTTCATGGCGAAGAGGTGAATAAGCATAATACAACATTTGTTTGTGAAGTTGAAACTGACAACATTGATATAGATTTTAATAAATCTAGTCTAGAGAATAGAATGACAAAAATGGTCCATGATGTGGCTGGTTCGAGTATGTGGGCTAATTCATCTGAAGTAGATGAAGAACTTAATTCTGAGGCTAAATATTTTTTTGATTTGTTAAATGCATCACAACAACCACTTTATAAAGGATATACAATGACACACTTATTAGTGACATCCAGATTAATTGCTATATAGTTTGAATATATTGCCACAGAAAACTTAATGACTACAATTTTGGGTTTATGTAAAGAAATGCTTCCACCTGACAATGTACTGGTGGAAAATTGGTATACATTAAAAAAAAATGTCCGCATTCGGTTTTCCATATTAAAAGATTGACACATGTTTAAGTGAATGCATGATTTATTGGAAAGAGGATAAAAATCTCAAGAGCTGTAAATTCGGCAATGAGATTGGATATAGGTTGAAAAAAATAGTGGTAAAGGTGCACCTTTCACCCATATGCATGATTTCCCTCTTACACCTAGATAACAAAGATTATATGCATCTCGTGCTACTACAGAACACATGCAGTGGCATCCTGAATGACGTCAAGAGGAAGGAGTTTTATCTCATCCTTCAGATGGCGAAGCGTGGAAGCATTTCAATAGATTATATCCTACTTATGCTCGCAAAGCATGAAATGTTAGACTTGGATTATGTACAAATGGTTTCGCATCATTTAGTTCATTCAGCAAACTATACTCAACTTGACCAATTATTCTAACACCGTACAATTTGCCTCCTTGGATGTGTATGAAAGATCCATATATATTCTTAACTATCATTGTTCCCGGACCAAAAAATCCCAAAAAAAGGATAGATGTATATTTGTAACCTTTGATTGATGAGCTGAATAAACTATGGATTGAAGGAGTTGTTACTTACGATGTGTCAAAGAAATGTTTGTTAGGATGTTCGCTTCCTTGTTGGGGATGATAAGTGATTTTCCAACGTTGGGATGCTTTTTGGATGGAGTACCAGTGGGAAACTTGCTTGTCCTATTTGTATGGACTCGACAGAATCATTTCGACTTCAATGTGGTGGCAGAAAATGTTGGTGGGATCGTCATCGTTGTTTTTTAATCAAAACGGTCGTTTTCGATATGATAAGAAAAACTTCAGGGCAAATACAATTATTACTTTAGGACTACCAGATATTATAGATAGTGAAGATGTGTATGACCCTATGCAAGATTATCCCAAAAATATATGAGATTGGAAAAGAGCCAAAAATTGCTGGTAAAGGGAAACATCACAATTGGTGTAAACAAAGTATATTTTAAGAGTTAGGTTTTTGGAGGAATCTTAAACTTTGACACAACTTGGACATAATGCATAATGTAAAAAATGTGTTTGAGAACTTTTTAACACAATGATGAAAGTGAAAGGAAAACCAAAGATGATTTGAAGTCAAGATGCGATTTTGAGTTCTATTGCAATTGTCCGGAACTTAAACTTGATCATGAACATCCTAACTTCAAACGACTTGCTTGTTATGAGTTGGGAAATAAATGTCATCGAAAACTATTAGAGCGGATCGAAAATTAGAAGTTTCCAGATGGAATTGCTTCTAATATGAAATGATGTGTTGATATGAAGGAACTTCAGTTATCCGGTATGAAGAGTCAGGATTGTCGTGCATTTCTCAAGACTCTTTTCCCAATAGCATTTAAGGAGATATTACCACAGAAGGTCTGGTTGCCTACAACAAAAAAATTTATTCTACAAAGTTTTATGCTTTACCACTCTTAGCAAAAATCATTTGGAAAAGCTAGAGAAAGATATATCGAAAATGTTGTGTAAACTGGAGAAAATATTTCCTTCTGGTGTTTTTAATTGCATGGAACATCTTCATGTACATCTACCGACTGAAGTATTAATGCGAGGTCCAGTTCAATATGGGTGGATGTATTCATTTGAAAGGTACATATAATGAAATGTAATATCATATTCAATTTTCTAGTTAACACAAGTATGATATATTTTGTATTGTACATCATCAAATTCAGGTACTTGGTTCACTTAAAAATAAGTGAAACAAAAAGCGCATGATGAAGGTTCAATTTGTCAAGCAGACATAATCAAAGAAACATTCACATTTTTCAATTACTATTTTGGAAACCATGTTAAACTGCTTTTTAATCGTGATCATCGTAATGATGATAATATTATGGATGATTCACTAGACATTTCCTTAAACGTCTTCCACAAACAAGGACGTCCATGTGGTAAATGGAAAGATTGTGGTTTTCAGACACTTAAGGATTTTTGTTTAGCTAAGTCAACAGTGCTTCTTAATGTTAAGGGTGCAGAATTCTGATTTTAAGGCAAAACAAACACTAGGGGGCTGAATAGTGTTTATAAGGAATTTACGAAAATTTTAAACTTCATTGATCTAGTATATGAACCACACACACCAGAGATGATCACAAACACAGAATCAAACACAGAAACAGATAGATATAAAATGCAGAAAAAGAAAAGAACATATCGGATTATGTACTGGTTCAGATTACTCCTACGTTCAGTCCCACGCAATGCTAGATTGCGCAGATTTTTATTGTTATCAATATCCAAGTACAATCCCCTTGATTTCACGGCTACAAGTTATTACCGCTCTAAACACCCATGATTTCATGGCTACAAGGTTAACATCGCTCCCTTTCCTTGATTTCAGGGTTACAAGTAACACACCCTTTCCCAAACACTTCCCAAGTAATTACAACAGCCCCTATAACTTTTCAATAGCACTTCAATTCAGAGAGTAGTAGATGGAGATTGAGAAAAGATGGAGTTTTATGTAATTCGATTAGAAATCGGCAAAGTATAAGTGTAGAAATCAATAAATTATGAAATATTAACGGTGGTATGAAGAGGGGTGAAGATGGAGAAGAAGAATGATTTAAAAATTCGAAATCTGCCCATATTTATAGCATTTGAATGGTTGCAATGTTTCATAAATGTTACAAATAGTGAAAAGACGCTTCCTTTGAAAATTGAATTTCTGACAACTGTATGTCGACATAGCCAATTATGTATGTCGACATATGTATACTGAATTTTGAACTATTTTTTCAAGTGTTTGAACATATATATTATTTTGGAAATTCTTGAATCAAAACTTAGTGATAAAATGAATATTCTAAAGTGTAAAATCGTATGTAATCATAATAATATAATATATAAACATATTTACAAGGTTATAAGGTTTAAAACTATAAAAGTACAGAATTATAAAACTATATATATAAACTTATATATATTTAAAACTTTAAACTTACTTATTCGAAATTATAAGTAAGATAAAATAATTTGAAATCAGAATTTGATTTTTGAAAACAGAATTTGAATTTTAAAAACCAAATTTTGGAAAAACAGAATTTGAATTTTGAAAACAGAATTTGAAGTTTGAAAATCATAATTTGAAAAACGGAATTCGAACCTGGAGTGCTATTAGAGTCTTACATATAAACTAGACTATATTACTATATTTTTCTTGAGCTCTTGAAATCTTGATATCTTGATAACTTGATTACTCATGAGTTTTGAATCTATTCTGAATCTTGAATCATTTGAAACTCTAAAACCATACAGTCTCCTGTGCTTAAGTCCTATAAAAAAACGCTGCATATATACTTATATATATATATATATTCTAGATTGAAATGTTAGTATATATTTTATAATCAATTAATAATGATAATTGAAATAAGGATGTTGTCATGAAAACTCCATTCTCCAACAATCTCCCCCTTTTTGATGATGACAACCTTGATTTATAAAATATTTATACCTGATATTACCTGTTGATCCGATTCCTTGATTACTCCCTCTTTCACCATGAATTCCTTCTAACCCCACTTAAACTATGCCTATCTTAAATATATCCTATTTTATAATTTCTTCCCCTTTGTCGTTATCAAAAAGTACCATGTACAAGATTACACTATAATATACGTATACTAAACTATATTAGACTTAACTAAGTAATACTCCCCCTAAATCTATGCTATAAATGATCCTAATGAATATATAATACTTCTTGAATTGAATAACTTTATATTTCCCTCTAAATCTATGATTTTAAACTTAAAATATTATAACTACCCCTCAAATTATGACTATACTAGTTTAATAAACTAAATAGAAGGATAATAAACTAAGCAATCCAATCAATATTTATAATCAATTCAAACAAGCAAATCAATCCAAACAAGCAATTCAATCCAAATATGCAATTCAAACAATCAATGTAAACAATCTGAATCAAATCAACCAAAGCAAAAATATATGTCAATTCAAAAACACTTTGAAGCTTCAACTAATCATAGAAACTATAAAGCTCCCCCTTAATTTAATACTAGAAAAATGTGAAAAAGATAAATATATTATTTAATAACTTCATGTGTATAAATATATTTCAAGTCTATCAACACACATACATATCAAATCCAACTAGGTCAAATAAGTCAGACAAATAATTCAAACAAGTTAAAGTAAATATGTTATGTGCTTAATTAATAATCCCATATATTTCTAAGACAATAATTGCCCATATTGTATACTTGTTATGAGGAGTTAAAAGTTAATATGTAATGCGGTGTGTGAAGTATGTTGGTTATAATGTATTATGAAATGTATGTCATATGAAAAACAATATGAAATGATATATTTAAATGAAATGCAACTTATGATGTGAATGATTTTGATTTGAAATGCAATTGTAATTTATAATAATGATGTATGTATGAAATAAGATATGTAATGATAATATGCAGAATGATTTGGTAATGATATCTTTTTCGGTAAAAAATATTCAAAGTACTATCTAACTATTATGCATATACATATATATTATAAGTTATTTCAATCAAACAAAGGTAATATATATTAATATATAGACTTAGGTTAATGATACCAATGAAAGCGATTGAAAGAATAATCAAAGATAAGTGTTTAATTAAAAATATTCATGATAGGTAGTAAAATATTCATAATAATTATGGAGTTAAATAATATTAGTAGGGTAAATATAGTAAAAATTGAAGATCTTTTTAAAGAGAATATATAATTGTATCATACAAAAGTAAGCTATAAACATATACTCATAATAGTACATATAAAAATTGATTTTAAAAAAAACTTAAAATTCAATTTATTATGAGATATAGGGTAATCCTTTTGAAACAAATCAATTTTAAATTTAAACTTTAGAATTCCAAACATATTAATTTGCTAAAGAAAAATTTATATGTTAAAACTTTAACAGAAATCTACAGTTGTAACTAAATTATTTTAATGAAATCTTGTAATATAAAGTAACATATAAAGATATATCTTCTTATATTAAACTACATATTTAAGACATAAAAAATATATATATATATCTTTATACCAGAATATTAAGTTAAATATACAAGTTCTATAAAGTTTAATAAAATAAGAAATTAAAATTAGTATTAATTTGCAAATAGTATTTATGATAATGTAACCCAAAATTGTTATGAAATTATATGTGAAAAAATATATAAGTTGAACAATGTATGTTTAAACTACATATAAAAGATATATAAATTTATATTTTATAACAATATCAAATGTTTGAAAATTTTAACTTATTTTAAGCATATTAACATATCCATGTACTACAGTTTCAATATATATTGTTGAAACATAATATATGAAACATAGGTATATAAACAAAATTGATAATAGAGTTTGAGCTGACATTTTTAAAAAGACATCCTTTCAATTTTTCAAAACCAAATCAATGAGTAATGAAATTTAAATCTAGAATAAGAAAAGATTTAATTAAATTGGTGTATCGACGTATGAACCAAAATGTCTAAAATTATAAAAGAGATAAATTTCCATACCTAACTATATGCGTAGATGTATATTCCTAAATGTAATGATAATTATGAAAATATTGTAAGGCGTACCTCTTTTTGCAATCCTTCATTTTGTCGTCCTTCCATTGTTATGAACCACACGTTCACATTTTTCAGAATTTGACAATGAGATCGGCTCTCTAAGACGGGTGGTATTTCTGATTAATATAGTATATTAATTTTTTGAATTTAAAGACCGTATGAGAAAGATATTGATGATTTAGTTGTCCAACCAACTTGGCGCCAAAGAATTGAATTTTAATTTGAATAAATAGACACTTAAACTACTATATATAAGCCAAAAAGTCAAGTCTCTTCACAATAGTTTCTCTTCTTCTTCTTCTTTTTGTTTTTCCACTTACAATCAATCTTCCGGAGGGCATAACTTCTTCATTTCTTAAAGGAATTGAACAAAACCAACTTTAACAACTCACTATTTTTAATGTCTCGAATCCGTAATTAAACCGACTCAAGACGCTCAAAACAGTGAATTGTTGTTAGCTTATGTTAGCCTGCTTTGTGATCAGGCTACCCAAAGCAAAGATCATGTTGACACACCTCTCGGTAAATACTGTCTGATATGGAATCTCTGGATAGCATCGCTCTCTGGCATTGGAAGCATCGTCAGAAGACACAAGGCAGTTTGGTCAAAATCACAAAATCAGTATAAACTGGCCCGAAACCCCTATCAAATGACCTCATTTGGATCTATTCACCTCATATATTTGTAGCCCTTTGAATTAGCTTCAGTTTGAGCTTTGGTTTGGCTCAATCGGACTTACGATTTGAAAGTTATGCTCGTTTCCGTGAATGGGTGTAATCTAGCATCGAAGACTCAGGCCATCGCATCGGATCGCTCCCATCAGCTCGCCCTCGATCGGATCGCCCCCCTCGGATCGCCCCCCACGCGTCACGATCCGACTCGTCACCACCCTGCTCGCTCCCTCCGACTACGACCCATTCGTGGTGCGTACCGTGACCACGATGCAATCCCATTACCACGATCCGACCACCGAACCTGCAGATAAGCGCACTGTTTTGACCTATTCTTAAGGCTATTCCTGCTCCTACTTTCATGGATCGCCTGCCACGTGTCCTACCACGACCCAGTCCTCCCAGGAGCTTTCCTACAGCTATAAATACACCTTCAGATGGCATTTTCAGGGGACTTTTTTGGCATCTCCTCCTCCATGGCGGCCATAGCCAACACTCCTCCATGAATAACCACCATCTTCCTCAATAAATTCAATGGATTCAGAGAGAATTATTCATTGAATTCAAGTGATTGAAAGACAACATTCATTGTAATTGTAATCTATGAGTGAAATGAGAAAATATGAAGTGGACGTAGGCTCGTTAACGCCGAACCACTATAAAAATCTTGTTGTCTTGCCTTTTTCTCTATTTTTCGATTATTTCTTCATATCTTATGCTCAAAATACGACAATTTGGGTGTTAGAGCCATTTTTTGATCTAACATTTTGGTGCTTCCACTGAGAAATGAATTCTCATTCTATTGGATTGTTGCTCTACTATTTGGATTTGAAAGTCCGAAGAAAGCAGTCCGCCTTCCTACCATTTTTGAAGATTTTGGTGATTTCAGAAAATCAGAAGTTTATGGCTTCGAAGAAAGCAAAGGAATCGCATACTTCGCTACCAAATGAAGAACAAACAGATAACGCACAGGAGCAGGTGGTCGGTTCGCGGTTCGCGGCTCGCAGGGGGCATCACGAACCACCCCCAGGTGACCTCCTCGACCCGAACCAAAGATTCGAAAATGTGGACACCGCGTCTCGTAGGGGTGACCACGATCCGGTCTCAGAATGTACCCACGATCCGACCAGAAGCTAGAAATTTGAAGGCCTCCGCATATCAGTTCCTTCCATGCCCCTGAAGGCAACCACGAACCGAAGAGGTCCAGCGATCCGCGATCCGGAGAGGTCCAGCGATCTGCGACACGAAGAGGCCCAGCGATCCGCGACCCGAAGAGGCCCAGCGACCCGCGACCCGAAGAGGCCCAGCGATCCGCGACACGAAGAGGCCCAGCGATCCGTGACCCAGAGAGGCCCAGCAATCCACGACCCGGAGAGGTCCAGCGATCCACAATTCAGAAAAAAGATGACGAACAAAGGTCACGACCAGACCCGAGAAAGTGACATTTTTTGGAAAAAATGCGTTTTTCTGATCATTTCAGAAAAGGCTCTGTCATCCAAAATCGAAAAAAATCGTGCAGTGCCCACGATCTCGACCCGCCGGGACTGCGGGGCCCCGGACCCCCGCCGGCGCTGCGCCCGGACCCGCTGACGGCCTCGCCTTCGGCTCGGAGCACGGCTCGCCTTCGGCTCGGAGTACATTCTGACCCACAATCATCACAAATGCTTATCGACCAAGATTCGGTAGGTATTCTGAGGATTCTTTCCAGAAGCCATGACCTCTATCTACCGATGTTATTGAATGTGAGGAGTTGTTGAAAAGATTCGACACGCTGGCTATGGCAGTATACAAAATAATGATGGTCTCATAACAACCTCCTCTTCCAGAGCTCCAATGGTGTGCATATTTCCCAAATGCAACTAATGATGCTCCTGAGCGAATAGTGATCACCTAGTTTACGTGACTTAAACCTGTCCTACAGGCGAAATCCCAGATGACATTGACATAGAGCAATCCGGATACTATTCTGAGGATGACTCAAAAGATCCCAATGACCATGATTCTCAATAATGGGATACCCGACGGCAAGTAAGGACCCTAGCACTACAAAGTTACCCTTCGCTTGAATGGCATGGTGAAAAACGTATGTCCTACGGTTCACCTATTTGCCGTCAACCGCATCGAGATAGATAGATTTCCACGTGTCCAAGGGTTAGATCGATGTACTTTGGTCCCCAGAGTTAGGAACCAATTGAACCTCCGTAGGCCATGATTGGATATATGGATCATTGCTGGGATGATAACAACTTGACTGCTCACCAGCCACCTTATGACATTGGTCAAGAAATGAGAACTTGAGATCAACGCAAATATGAATCAACCATTAGCTCTCCACTTCATACAACAGTTGTGATAGGATATACGAACCTTACTTGAAGCCTTGCAAGCCATGCTATTGCATTCAAGCTTATCTGATCGTGGTCTCAACCAACCAGGTCTAGCGGAATTCGGAGCTTACATAGCATATGGGTGTTAACCGTTAAATATCCCTACCAAAGACAGAGTGAGACTGGTCTATGGTGATCAAGTTATTGGAGAAGCTGACTGATTAGGAAGGATGGAATATGCTACGCAACAGAGATTGCGTGAAACCCAAAGACGCTTCCCCTCCAGATGAAATGGAGTGTGAAGGAGGTGTCGATATTGCGAATAATGGGAGCATCGCAAAAGGAATTGCCAAACGACCTGCCCGAAGACATAGATTCCAGAGAGGATGGTGATTCGGGATGAAGAAGGGTGACATCTAATAACGCAACTGCACGTGTTCCGACTGGTGACGCCGACCTGACTAAGGTCTTCACATCGGATCTCCTTTAGTCCTCTTCCGAACGAGAGAACTTATATGCTTTCTGTAGGCGAGCCTGGATGTGTTCGTTTGAACCAGTGCTAATATTTGCGGGATTTTATCCCAAATTATTAGTCATTTCTTGAGTATAAACCTGAAGTGTGCTCCTGTCAAGCAAATAAGACGTATGCAGTAAGTTCACTATCGCGGGATTTTATATTGAGTTGCCATTCGAAATGAAAGATGAAATCAAGCACCTGGAAGTTGTATACAGACGGTGCAAGAAATGATCGGCAATCCAACGCCGAAGTTTTGCAGATAACCCCCGAAGGACGACTCGAAAGGAATTCCAGTCGGAGAAACCACAACTCGCAGCTTACCTAGAATGGGCAGAAGAGTTATTGGATGGATTGGAACGTTACAACATACCTCATATTTCATACACAGAAGATCTAAAAGTCGAATCATCTAGTCGAATAAGAAAGTTCCGATAATCCAGAAAAGATAGAGATGATCCCCATCAAGACACTATGAATTACAACCATTGATAAAATGGAAGTTGATCCAACGTTGGAGACCAAACCCGGAAGAGAGTCATGGTTAACTCCATGATAAACTTCCTACAGCACAAAATGCATCTAACAAGGTGAAGTGAAAGGCGTGCAATCGTTCTTTATGCCTCGAGATATGACATGCAATTCGACATTGCCTGTTTCTCTTAGAAGGTTGTCCCAAAACAAACACCAACGAATGCAATTGCCAAATTCACCGCCCTAAAATGATTCGACTAAATCACCAGTCAGCCACCCATTAGATGGGAGATGTACATGAATGAAACTTCTGGCCAACGGCGTTCTGAAGTTAGAAAGTGAAGACTCATACTTCCACTCTTTTCATCGATTATCTGCCAAGTGACTCACTCCCCTAAGGCTGGGGGCAACTACAGATTTGAGCATAAATTGCTCGAGATTACATCATCTAATTCGGAGCTGATACATCAAGAATTTGCCTGGCCAATTGACTTCGTCTTGCCTGAATGTTAGCGAGTTGAAGATCTAGAATGCTTACGCATGAATGCTGGTTGATTGTCGGCGCACCAACCCTTGTCCCCGATATGGGATCGAGGGTATATCAGCAAATTTATGTGATATGATTATCCCACCAGCAGTAATATCCTATTTCCTAGCATGGAAAGTGCGAAAATTTCTATAAGCCTGAATCCATTGTTCTCATGCTAATTTACAACCTAACACCAATGCAAAGACGTGCTACCATTAGCAATCCAGTCATGACTTCCTGACACTCTATCCTTACCCTCAGCACGGGGACAAAAAGGCGATTTGAAGGAGATGCGACCTCATCACTCGCTTATAGTACCTACCTAGCCGCCTTTGCCATCTCAAGACCCCGATCAAGCCCTTTATTGACAGAGATAGGGCGAAGCAAAATGGACCTGCAATGAATATGCAACGCCATTTTTCACTCAGAATGATACTCATTCCTTTAACAGGATTATTCTATAACCATGACTCTTATATTTGCATGATTTATGAGTTATTGATGTAATTAACTCAGATGAATTAATATGTGGATGGTGTAGGTATCCAGGATTTGCTACCGATCAAACTTGTAACACCCGCATATAGAGCCATAGAGCAATACTATAATGAGCTCGACTGAACTGCTCGTTTACAAAGCCACGCTCTTCGTCTAAAGAATGCTGTATAGCTCAAGGTGGATCCGGGATGACCATCCAATCCTTGGCTCACACGTGGCAGACCACAAGACAATTGAACATAAATCATTGAGTTACAAAGTCATAGTCCGACTCCAGATGGACGCGGTGTGACTACCTACACGGCTCGATCCTATGCTCGACGCCACCAAATTACATGAATTCAAATAAAGGAGGCAACACTGCCTCTTAATTTGCTTACTTTTCAATCATAAAATTTGCTTTCACATGCTTTCCGAGTTACTGACGTGACTAATTCGTGCGGTGTGAATAATGCAGGTATCCGAAGTCTGGTGCCAACCATTCCTCCCGTAGACTGTTCGGAGGAACTCAAAGCCTTAGCAAATGCTCCAACTGCTTGTCCGACTGGTTTTAATCCTCAGAGCTTGGATTAAAATCTAAACCTAGGACGAGTTTGATGAGCGTGCATGATTGCAGACCGCTTGATCCGTGACTCTATCTCTCCAGAGCTGAGAGAAAGTATAAAGGACGCAAAGATGACGTCCACAAGGCATGGCGGTGTACCATGATCGGAGCCGCCTGAGCAAAAGTCTAACCTTGGCGACCGCCAGGAGAATATAAAAGCGTCCATGATTTGGCGCTGAGAAAGGACTCTTACCCCGCTGAAGGATCAGGGAGCGATGGAACAGCTGAGTCCCAACTCTAACTCTCCAGAGTCGAGAGAGAGTATAAAAGTGTCTATGATTTAGCGCTGAGAACTTCTGCTCCGCTGAAGGATCGTTGAGCAGATCATGAACCGAGCTCGAACTCTAACCCGCTGAAGGATCGGGAGAGTATAAAAGCGCTAGAGATTCAGCGCCCCAGCAACTCTAACCCGCTGAAGGATCGGGAGAGTATAAAAGCGCTAGAGACTTAGCGCCTCGGGAAAATTCCTCCCCCGTTAAAGGATCGGGGGGGGGGGGGGGGGCAGGATGGAAGCTGATCCCAAATCCTCCATGTCCCGACATGGGGGCAACACAGTTATGGTCCTAATCAATCCTCAACAAGACCTGGCCAGGCACTAAGTTAATGATTGATTGGGGGCATGCCTATACATACATACTACTTTACTGCACTTTCACTTATAAGTTGCACTGATAACTTATAATGTTTCATGACTTGTTTGCTTATTTGCGCTTCAAATGTTTAAATGCATAACTAATTATGGAATGCTCGCAGGTACAGGATAATGCGAAAGGACTCTCACCCCGCTGAAGGATCGGGGAGCGACTGAACAGCTGAGTCTGAACTCTAACCTTGGTGAACGCCAGGAGAGTATAAAAGCGTCTCCGATTGAGCGCTGAGAAAGAACTCTTACCCCGCTGAAGGACCGGGGAGCGACAGAACAACTGAGTTCGAACTCTAACCTTGGCGACCGCCAGGAGAGTATAAAAGCGTCTATGATTAAGCGCTGAGAAAGGTGCTGGAGACTCAGCATCCCCCATAATTTCTGCTCCGCTGAAGGATCAGGAGAGTATAAATGCATGACGACATATGCCACTCAAGGGATCCTATCCCGTCACACGACTGGGACCAAGAATGAAAATGGAGCTCGAACCACTTGTTTCCGGGAATGGGGGGCAGCACACGAACACAGCAGTACAAAAAGAAATGGAATTTCATTCACTAAGTACAGGCTCACAAAACAAAGCTGGACAAAATGCGAGATCCGAACTCGTACAACAACAGCGGACCAGTAGGGAATAACTAAAGGGCTGCGTCCAGAAGGATGACGTAGGCGTATAATTCTAAGCTGCCTGTGCGACTCACGACGATGACAGAAAAAGAAGCCTGGATAGTGAATTATCCAGCGACATGTTATACAACTTCATACTCGCAACTGGAAGGACCTGGCGAGGCCCTGAGATTTTTTGATGTCTACCCTGCCTTGGTACGAGATCATTGATTCCTTGGCCTTAATACGATTCGACGTAATCGTGGAATTCTAGACATTTATGAATTACAGGCTTCTTTTACCGTCCCAAACACGTCCTACTCCATGCTTGGATAGTATGATCGCTTGAATTCTGAAAGTGATTTCCTCTTCTCATGTATACATGTCTGAATTCGAAAGGGAAGTGATCCGACCGCATGTCTTTCGCACTTACCCTATAACTGGGGCCATGGCTATTGAAAATATTTACAAACGGCATAACTTAAGTGCCTGTGTTTAACTTGTGTTGTGATCCTAACAGGCCCCATTGAGGACCAAGAAACAAATGCAAAGAGAATGTCCATCTGCTGATCCCAACCGACTTCTAGAATGGGAAGCTCATATAAGGCTGGATATATCCCATACAGCAATTGGATAAGATGTAGCTATTTCGCCTCCAACCTCTCCCTTCATGCAGAAAGAAAGTGGGAACACCCGAGATGAACACGAACCAATCAGCAGTCACACAACGTGCAGCTTCGATTCAGAACGTCGTAGATGGAAACATGGGCGATGGAACGGCTACCTGCAACTTCCTTGATGAGTATGCAAGAATCACAATGAACTCAGATCATGCACAACCAGTTTTAACTCCAACTCGAATGAATACTCGAGCGACATTTCATACTCAGCTCCGAGAAAGAACGCAACAATTCGAAAAATAGGAACCCGGTCAGGTCAAATGACTCGAACCATGACCTGGGGACAATATCGACGTGGAAACAAGAAATCAGCAAAGACCCCCTTTGTAATCTCAGATTCGATGCTGGGGGCACCAGCCAGGATCTTAATAATGTGCAACAATTCTTTGACGGTGATCTGCTCGCCAGTTTAATTCGGCACCTCTCGAGGAGCGGTACTCCTCTAGTTGATGTGGATAACGACAATCACAGCCCTCACACGAGGGACGTCAGGATCCCCTGTTATTCCCCCGGACTTTAAATTTTCTCTATAACAAGACTTTCTCAGAGATTTTGATGAATTCAACCCTGAAGTCGATAGACTTTCATGACAAAAAGGTGTTAGCGTCGAGACGAATGACCTAGATGCCTTCCTGACTAAAGAATGGGGTACCTTATAATTCCTGAAACGATAAGGACAAAGGAAAAGCCCTGGAAAACAATGACGAGAATGTGCAATTCCAAAGAGAATCTATACCACTTATCGAGCCCATGATCTTGTTTGTCAAGCACAATTGAACCGAGCATGAGAAAGAGACTCAATAAGACTGTGATAACCATTTCGGACTATGCTGAAGCATAAACGGTGGGGCCCAACTAACTTCATAACGACATTTATTCATTCGCATTCAACAACCTTACTTGACTCCGCAACTGATCTGATGAGAGTAACCGACGTCGCTGATGCCCAATGAGGCAATCCTCACTATCTGACTAAAGAGAAGAGATGATATCAAAGCAAACGTGGTTCAACCATTTGCATATATAATCCCGATTTTTGCCAAATTGAGAAACAGTACAGAATGATCTGGGTCGGCTAAGATTGCTGAACCTGCAACTCTTACCAGATGCAACGACAGGAAGTATAAAATCTTCAAGATTAAATGCCTTATTGACTCAACTCAACCCTCATCGATACTGGGGGCATAAGTACTGACCTCGCTTGTCCTCCGATGGCACTGAGAGCACAAGTGTCGGTTCATAGACTAAATTTGAAGACAATCCTGGCATGAAATGGGATTCAAAACATGTACGTCATGCCTCCGGAGTACATCCTTACTCATCTTTGCCGACCAAGCGAGCTAGCTTGTGGATCGAATGTGAACTTAAAGACTCAAACTACACCAAATGGAAGGTGTGACAAACCTATCTACTACCTTGCGATGGTGACAATCCTATAGGCACTGGTCCACATAATTTTAATAACGTCCCTTACTGACTACTTCATATGTGAATATTGGATTAAGAAATGATCCGTAACAGTTATGGATTCTCTCGACTACGATCCAGAGTGATCATGGCTTTTGAATTCCTTATTGTTACGATTCAATGCGATTTTAAAATCCTGAATCAATATCAAGATATCAGACTAGCCCAATCTTGGGTACAAATGACAAATTCGTATGTTGATTCTGATGAGCTTCATCCCAACAGTCCAGTTGTTAGCTCAGAGCCCAAGGATTCTTACATTGCCCCATGATTTGGGTGGCTACTTCATTTATTGACTCATATGTAAAAGAAAGTCCAACCCTACCACGCGCTTGGCTTGCATAGAATGATGATATTGTTTGGCGACGACCTATGCGTGTAGGATCACGCTCGGGAGCCAACAATTTAGCATGACTTCTGACGGATGAATTAGATCTTTTAATTCGACAAGGTTTAAACAATTTCTTGATCGTCTCGAATACTCCTTCCATAGAGCTTGGCCCACTAGTTCCTGAGGAATCAATGCAACAATTGGATAAAGCCTTTTCAAGGATAAATAACGTTACAGAGAGATTTTGCTCAACACATTCAAAGCACATCTCATCTGCGATAAGACGTACTTTGGGGGGCAAAATGTTAGCCTGCTTTGTGATCAGGCTACCCAAAGCAAAGATCATGTTGACACACCTCTCGGTAAATACTGTCTGATATGGAATCTCTGGATAGCATCGCTCTCTGGCATTGGAAGCATCGTCAGAAGACACAAGGCAGTTTGGTCAAAATCACAACATCAGTATAAACTGGCCCGAAACCCCTATCAAATGACCTCATTTGGATCTATTCACCTCATATATTCGTAGCCCTTTGAATTAGCTTCAGTTTGAGCTTTGGTTTGGCTCAATCGGACTTACGATTTGAAAGTTATGCTCGTTTCCGTGAATGGGTGTAATCTAGCATCGAAGACTCAGGCCATCGCATCGGATCGCTCCCATCAGCTCGCCCTCGATCGGATCGCCCCCCTCGGATCGCCCCTCACGCGTCACGATCCGACTCGTCACCACCCTGCTCGCTCCCTCCGACTACGACCCATTCGTGGTGCGTACCGTGACCACGATGCAATCCCATTACCACGATCCGACCACCGAACCTGTAGATAAGTGCACTGTTTTGACCTATTCTTAAGGCTATTCCTGCTCCTACTTTCATGGATCGCCTGCCACGTGTCCTACCACGACCCAGTCCTCCCAGGAGCTTTCCTACAGCTATAAATACACCTTCAGATGGCATTTTCAGGGGACTTTTTTGGCATCTCCTCCTCCATGGCTGCCATAGCCAACACTCCTCCATGAATAACCACCATCTTCCTCAATAAATTCAATGGATTCAGAGAGAATTATTCATTGAATTCAAGTGATTGAAAGACAACATTCATTGTAATTGTAATATATGAGTGAAATGAGAAAATATGAAGTGGACGTAGGCTCGTTAACGCCGAACCACTATAAAAATCTTGTTGTCTTGCCTTTTTCTCTATTTTTCGATTATTTCTTCATATCTTATGCTCAAAATACGACAATTTGGGTGTTAGAGCCATTTTTTGATCTAACAGCTTACAAGGTTTAAACAGAATTTACACACAGAATCACATAACATAATGACAGCAACATCTCACAAACGAAATTTTGTGTACAAAAATCAGAGTTAAAAAATATAAATTTACAACAGAAGAATTAAATATATATATATATACAAGAATTTTAAAATGTAATGAAATTTTACAGTTTTGGTCGGGCTTGCACGCGTATGCGACTTGTGTCTTCACATTCCTCTCCGGTTTGTGAGCAAAAAATCTAAAATCCACATCACTCGTATCTGACCCGAGCGTTCCATGCAAAATATAAAACACTCGAGTCTGGATTAATGATAGTTTAAGTAAATTAACTTCAATGAAAACTAACATAGATAGTTAATCCTAACATAAATTTTAAATATTGCCCATAGTGCCCATATACCGACATTTATACGAAGCATAATAATTTTGCACATCATCAAAGCAACATGTGTTTCATAAGCAAGAAGAAGCACATGTTTCGGGTTTACAAGCAAAGAGAAATAATATGTTTTAGTTTTTTTTCTTTTTTCTTTTTTTTGCAAGGCGAAATAACATGTTTTGCTTTTCAAAATAAGTCAAAATATACATTTGATATACAGTATATTTTTTTTTCAAACGTATTAAATGACAATTTCTCAAGTACGTAAGTCATGGTAGCAACCAAAGTAACTAGTGAACAAATTCAATGGCCACCATATAACTAACAACAATGATCAACATGATGGTAAGTGCAAGATCAGGGAACAACATTGTCTACATGCAAGGAGAAATAACATGTTTTTCTTTGCGGTCTGCAACAAGGCCATTCCAAATCCAAAATGTATGGACATAAGGAAAATAAACAACAAGTTCAATATTCACAAGCCAGTATGGAACACAAAAATGTTCTATTCAAAATTCATCGTGTACATAGCACAGTTATGAAGTGCCAAGGACCCATGTAAAAGAGGTATTTCAGCATGGTTCGGATGTTCGGATATCAAAACGAGGTGAATTTACGTGAAAAAATATGTGCTTCAGGTTTTTACTAACATGGTAGGTGTAACGACCCAGAAAATCTGAACCAATTTAAATTTTTTAAATTGGCTAAAATAATGGATTTTAAATATTTAAAATAAATATTTTATATAATAGAGATGAAAACTGAGTTTGAATCGACAATTGAAAACGAATATAATTAATTATAATTATAAACAAGTCCTGAAATGGCGCCGTAGTTTCAAAAATTGAATTCAAACTTTGTCAAACTGTACCGGGTGCAAAACAAAACGGATTTTAGTGAAACCAAAAATATTTAAATATGTTAGTGAATACCTTTCTAAAGAATCTAAAAAATCGAATTTTCATAGCGGAAAGCAAAAGTTATGGCCAAAGGAATTTTCAGAAGGGTCGATATGGAATTTATATAGCCCGTGAAAATGGCCATTTTGCATATGACCTCGGAATTCGACGAAACCACTTTTGTTGGATCCGGGATGTGAAGTTATTGCTAGGTTTCAAATTTCATAATTTTTGAAGCTAATATGTGAGCAAGGCAAAGGAAAATGTGTTTTGGTCAATTACAGTTAAATTGGATCGACCAAAAATGGGCTTTTTTGCAAACGGTCTCAGAATTCGATGAAACTAGTTTTGTTGGGACCGTATCGTCAAAACATAGCTAGATTTATTTTTCTGGAATTTTTCGATTCAGTTTGTGGCCCTGGTAAATTGAAATGTATGTTCAAATTAAATATTGAATGTTATATATTTTAATTTGAAGAAAAACAGTCTGAAACAATCGAATAGGCCTATGAAACATATCCCATTGTGTTCGGAATGGGGGTAAAACGCTAGGGATGACAGTCGTTGGGTTTAGATTGGTGGTCGCGTCAGAAAACCCCTTTAAAACCCCCCGACCAATCAAAATTTTTATATATATAAAAAAGAATTTCCTTCTCTCTCTCTCCCCCCGAAGTCGATCAGCGGCGGAAAACCGCTTCCCCCTTCCCTTCCATTTTCTGGCGATTCTGATCATTGAAACACCCCCGCGCTTTGGAGTTTTCCAAAGCCCTCGCCACCCTCTTCCCATCCATAGCTAGTACGCCCCCTATCGTCGCTCGTACGAGGAGATCCAGCCCCTCAAAGTCCGGAAGTTCACGCCGCCGCCACGACCAGGATTCGCCACCGAGCTGGCCCACTCCCCCACGCGCGCGGAGCCCTCTCCTAGCCCTTCGACGCTGCGAAGGCCAATCGTCCTCTAGCTTCACGGATTGGGAGAAAATTACAACCCTAGTTTCGAACGATTTGCTGAGGTAATCGGCTTTGTTTATTTAATCTGATTTTAACACCTTTAAACCGTTGCAAACTTTGAAAAATCATATCTTTTTCGTTTCTTGTCGAAATTCAGTAAAACAAGAGACAGTGGACTCGTGTGGACGTCTTCAACATTTTAGAAGGGACCGCATATTTTTCTGAGCCTTCTGCAATTTTTGGTGGAGTGGAACCCAAGGTGAGATTTCTAATTTATAAACGATATGGAAAACGATGATGTATAAATTATATATTCGATGTATGAGTTATATAAGCGTTGTACACCTCTTGTATAAGCGTTGTATAAGTTGTATGTTCGATGTATAAGTTATATATGCGTTGTAAAAATTATATATATGTTGAAATAGAAGTGAATTGCTATATATATATATATATATATATATATATACACACACATACGCCCCTCGTCCACAAACCATGGACGATATTTATTGGTTGTGATTGGTGTGAAAATTGATTGATAGCGAATGGTTGTTTGGGATTGTTTGTGGTTGATATTGATTGATTGTGGTTGAAAAATACCCGTTTGTGGTTGAGATATATTTGGTTGAAACCACATAGGATTAGTTTGTGGAAATGAAATAAATATATACATGCCGCCTGCGTGCGAACTAGATGCATGATCCCCATTGTCAAAAACCGCGAGGTTTTAAGGTAGAGCGAGGAGCCGTACTAGGGACGGTCCCGGTTTTAACTACCCTGCCGTTATGCTGCCGAAATTTTGAATAATATTCATATGTTTAAAACTATTTTCATTTGTTGAAACTATACTTATCCATTGAATAGAAAACCTTCATGTGTTGAATCGATATTCATTCGTTGATTAGAAATTCATGTGTTGAATGGTATTCGCGTTTTAAATATAAAAATCACACTTTTATCTATATACAGAAACTATAGAAAACCTTTACGTGTTGAATCGATATACATTCGTTGATTGGAAATTCATGTGTTGAATGGTATTCGCGTTTTAAATATAAAAATCACACTTTTATCTATATATAGAAACTATAGAAAACCTTCATTTGTTGAATCGATATTCATTCGTTGATTAGAAATTCATGTGTTGAATGGTATTCATATTTTGAAATAAATTGTTTGATAATAAAAACCACCTTTTATCGACTATATGGACCATGTAAAATAATCTCGTTTTAAAAGAAATTGTTTTATAATAAAAATCCTATTTTTATCACATATATAAACTATATAAAATAATAGTGTTTTGAAATAATTTGTTTTACAATAAAAATCACATTTTTATTATATACATGAATAGTTGAAATGTGAAGTGTTAAAAATAGCAACTCGTTCAAATAAATATGCATGAGTTGAAATATTCATTAATTAGCTAATGACGTGATTTTTACCTATGCATGCAACGTTAGAATGAATGGTGCTTTTGGCCCAAATGGAATCAAATATGAAGTTAAATGGAAAATGATAAGTGATAATAACTGTATATACGTACATGCATATTTATTGAATAGGTTATGGCAAAGGGGCTAGAGAAGAGGAATAAAATTTTGTGCCCGACAAATAGGTACACATTTACTTTTTTGTTTGGGTGATGATTTTATGAGCCTGCTGGCTAGCCGCTTGGCTTTTTCTTTTTCTTTTTGACATGAGACGCCCGTGTGACTATTTGGGAATTTTCCCAGCCGCTCCTGTACAAAGGAGGTTATGGCGAATTTTTCCGAAATTTAAAGGCGTTAGTGAATATTTTAATTGGAAACGACATTGAAATTGTTGAATGAACTATACTTATATAAATATATAAATATAAATAAAATTAAAACGAAACGTGGCCGTGCAGTTCGTATCTTGAAACCGTGATTTCAAACGATTATACTAGGAGATCCGACCATCGGATTTTCCTGAAATCCTAACCGTCGGGTTCGCCTTGGAAATATCTTTCCAACGGCACCAACCTTGTAAAAATCCAACGGTTGGATTGTCTGGAATGTTTAATTCAAATCTGAAGAAAAACAGCGCCAGAGACGATTATATTTATATATATATATATAAATATAATTATATTTAATCGAATAACGACGCTGCAGTTCGTATTTTGAAATCGAAACTTCAAACGATTGTACCGGGAGATCCGACCGTCGGATTTTCCCGAAACTGGAACCGTTGGATTCATTTCGAAAATACCTTTCTAATGATGTAAATTTTGTGAAGATCCAACGGTTAGATTCTCAGATATGTGTAAATCAAATCTGAAGAAAAACAGCGCTACGGTCGCGTTATGGCCCGAAGCGTCGTTTTGAATATATTGGCTATTTTAAAATAAATAAAAATAGCGATAAATTGTTATGAAATATTATAAACAATATGGATGTAAATTTAGAAATTAACTGAAGGTTGGCTAAGTCGAATGGTTTCTTGGGTATTGATCTGATGTTTGTTTCGGCCTTCGGGGTTAATATTTGGGAAATCGTTCTCTTACTAATTGACGGTTAGTGACTAATGAATTGAAATGATGCGTGTGTAGTTTAGTGTTGCACTTGTTTATTATATACGCGAGTTGTTCAGAAAGACCGGGTTTATCCCATTCTGAATAACTGAATCGACGATAAGAGATCGAAGATAAAGATGGTGGTCGAAGACCGGAGATCTTCACCTCGTTTGGATGGTAACCGAGGTCCTGATTGGGAGGCATCCCGAAATATGGATAATGAGTGGTGATCGTCCAGATGTACGTGGTGATCGATGGGTTTGCGAGGTATGTAGTGCCTCCGGTTTCGTTCAGACCCAGAACGGACTTGTTAATGGACTGTGTGTCTGACATTGGATTTTATTCTGTGTTGATTGATCTCTATTAAATATACATCTGTTTGGCGGCGGAGAATTTATTCTTTTGCTTAACGCCCTTCTCTGAAACGCACGAGCTCAGAGGTTGTATATCGATGGACATCAGTCGCATGGCATGAATTGCCTGTGTGGCATGCTAAGATGCAATGATCAGGGCTTCTATTGAAAAGCAAAGTCTTGTGGTGATGATCAAAGCATCGCCTGTGTGGCGTAGCTTTGTGTATAACGTGAAATCGCGAGCCTCACACCCCGGTATGAACCAGAAATGGGAGAAAGGGCCTCAGGGAGGGCCTGCGTTTCCTCCTAGCTAGGGTGGTGTCAGTGACCTACCAGCCCTGACATTTATATACTTTTCACCTATGTGGTTGTTGCTGTTGCGAGGCGCCTCGGTCAGATCGGACGATCCGGGTCCGATGGAGTCACTTGTTGGCTCGCTTACGCCCCAAAGGGCGGCGAAACGTAGTGCTCAGGCATTTTAATCCACTCCGTGTGGACCGGCCCTGACGATCCAAGGGTCAATGCGTTCTAATCCTGAGACTCGGGCTAGGCAGTCTCGAATTCGGTAAGGACTATCTTTTGCCTTGGTTCATGATGGAAATCCAATTCCCAATTACGCGACTGTGTGGTTTTAATTGTATACCTATATATGGCGACATAGTGGTATGGGGCATTAATGATGTTTATGATTGATAGTTATGATTTGAAATTGTTTTCAAAACATATAAACACTAGCAATAATATCAAATGCCTTTGTTTTATTCGTATCAAGCATATCTTGGTCGTTATAAGGTAAAAACTCTATCCTCCTGTTTGCGTTTCATTGTGTGATGGGAACTGAGTCTTATAATGGCTTCATTTTTATAAAATGCATTGCGTTGTTTAAAAGAAAGATTTGTTTTAAAGCACTGGCAATTCAATGGAGTAAACTCGTTCCACGAAAGTGGCGTGGTCCTGTGATTAGCCAAATTATATATGTGTTGAGAAGATTTCTCATACCAGTCCCATGACTGACTCGTAGTTTGTTTCACTTTCAAACTCGGGTGCCCCTTTTTCTACACGGACAGCCTTGTATTCAGGTTTAGCTGGTTCTGTCTAGATAGCTGGAGCTGAAGATGGATTCTATCATTTATCTCTTTTTATGTTGTTCAGCTCCTATTGTACATATTTTTTTTGTTTTCCGCTGTAGACATTTATGTATAGCTGAACTGTATTTTTACTAAGTATGATCCTGTATACTGTGTAACTCTGATGATTACGTTTATCCAGTATATTCTATTGTTCATTATCTGGTGTATTTATTTAATTTTGTTCTGCTATTATCTGTTTCTGTGTTATATTCCACGGATTACCCTTGCCACCGTCAGTACGGGTTTTGGGGTCGTCTCAGTAGGGTATATACAGTTTTTATTAACAAAGGTCACACATAAATGTGCAAAGGCCAAGGCAACTTCCAAGTTATAAGCAGAAAAAAATAAATGCAAGTATGCATTGAAAATTTGCATAAGTCAGGTCAACCTCAACAGGAAAATATGTGTTGTGACACACTCAAGCAAGTGGAACATGGAAAAATTAGTATGGCATAAAAGTTTAAAGACTAACAACATTGACTTAAATAGGTGTTACATGTTCTAAGTATCAATGTTTTTATACAACCGATTAAAACTAGCTAGGATGTTCAACAGAAGGGACTCAGGTATGCACAATACTCCATATGATATGTTCATAAAATAGTTTCATATTATATGGTAAATGGGTAGATGCTCAAAGCTTACAAGACGTGTATGGATCCGTTAGAATTACAAGACAAGTACGAGTGCAAACAGCACACCTAAAGGCACAAAAGCAAGGATAAACATACCCGAATTCAACAACCAGGCAACACAACAATCAAAGAGAAGAACCCGACATGAAGCAAACAATTTGGACACAGTCGTGATTGCCAAGTTAAAGTTAAATTACTTGAAAAGCAGTAAATTGTGTGCGAACTCACCTTGAAACAATGATAGTTTAAGGCGAACAACGGTTTGCGATGGGGTTTGGTTGATGGTCGAGCCTGCTTTCGACTGCGCAATTCTGATCAAAGGCAGACACAAACACTGGTAAGAGAAACTGACGTGATGGAGTTTCGATCGAATGCCGAAGTCGAGGTTGGACTGTCCAGTATGTATGGATTTTGAATATACGCCTAGCTAACGTATATACGAAGTCTAATATATACTAGATAGATATAAAATCACATTCTAGTTGGATAAAATACTCAAAAAAATTCTATAATGAATTATATTTCAAAATAATTTCCCTTTTCAAAATGATTTAATTAATTTCAAAATATTTTTTATTTCCAAAGTACGCTCTCTCTATAGCAATTCTTGTGTCAATTCCACTCATTCTAGGACATCGCTATCCTATCTCTAATGGGCTTTTACACCCAATATGCTAAGCTTTGTCAAACCAAAGCTCTGATACCAACTGTAATGACTCACTATTTTTAACGTCTTGAATCCGTAAGTAAACCAACTCGAGATGCTCAAAACAACGAATCATTATTAGCTTACAAGGTTTAAACAGAATTAACACACAGAATCACATAACATAATGGCAGGAGTATCTCACAAACGAAATTTTATATACAAAAATCAGAGTTGCAAAATACAAATTTACAGCGGAAGAATTAAATATATGTATGCAAGAATTTTAAAATGTAACGATGTTTTACAATTTTGGTCGAAGAAATGATACCATGATCTGATACCACTCTATAACGACTTACCTTTTTGACCACTCTAAGTCAGTATTTAAACCAACTCAGAATGCTCAAAATGACAAGTAGTTATTTTAACTTACCGGGTTTAATAGAAAATAACACAGAATCACATAACACAATACTAGCAGCGGAATAAAATTTTATACATATATCAGAGTTTTACAAATTATTTAACAGCGGAAGAATAATATATGTACATGATTTTAAATAAAATAATACCGTAAACCTTTATTTTATTTTATTTAAAATCATGTACATATATTATTCTTCTGCTGTACAATAATTTTTAAAACTCTAATATATGTATAAAAAAAATATTTCGCTGCTAGTTTCGTGTTATGTGATTCTGTGTTATTTTCTGTTAAACTCGGTAAGCTAAAATAACTACCAGTTGTTTTGAGCATTCTGAGTTGTTTTGAATACCGACTTAGAGCGGTCAAAAAGGCAGGTGCAGCGGCAAATCGAAGATAAAAGCAAGGGATATGATTGATAATAGTTTGGTGAAGAATTTGAATGATATTATGGCGCATCAGGTCGATGTGGTGAGAGAAAAACAGAAAATCCTGTATATAATTTTCTGTTCTGAATAGCCAACTTCAAACTGCCACATCTCACTCAATTTTGATCGTAATCTACCCATCAAAACGACCACAAGAACATGCACTACAATTTAGAAATGGAGTTGGGATGAAATAATACAAATATCTGGGCAAAATATGAGAAATACTAGGGATAGTTTTGGTTTCTTTTTCCCTCTACACATCAAAACTTCATTGGATCATGACTTGGCCATTTCTTGACGGATTCGCATCAAACCAGAGGCATTGTAGAGAGGATGAGGAGGAGATTAGTATCGAATTAAATTGAAGAAGAAAAATAGTTTTGTGGATCAGATACCCATTTTACTGTAGATTTCCAATATTCTTCTTTTTCTTCTTGGCGTCTTCCTTCTTTTTCTTCTTGGTTAGTGAATGAACATCTTTGTGTCTTTTGACCAATAGTCTTCAGACATAACTCTTTCCCTACAAACCAACACAACTTTTAAAAGAATCAAGTGACTTTTCAAAATAACTAATCATGATGATTTTGTGATATATCCTTTCAAAAATAGTGTTTAAAAGATTGCTACGTAAAATTTTTCAAAAAATCAGATTATGATAACATGAATTTTCAAAAGAGTAAAATGCAGACTCATCTAATACTGATGCAATGCATGAATCTAAACTAGTGTTAAAAATCATTTCAAAATTTGTCATTTAATATTTCCAAAATTCATATAATGAACTTTTGAAAACCTAGGCTCTGATACCAATTGTTTAGGATACAGAATGCGGATCTTAAGGTAAAACAAACACTAGGGGGGGTGAATAGTGTTTATAAGGAATTTATGAAAATTTTAAACTTAATCGATCTACTATATGAATAACTCACACCAGAGATGATCACAAATGTGGAATCAAGCACATAAACTACTAAATATAATATGTAGAAAAAGGAAAGAACACACCGAATTTTATACTGGTTCGGATTACTCCTACGTCCAATCCCACACTACGCTGGATTATGTAGAGTTTTATAATTATCAATATCCAAGTATAATCCCCTTGATTTCACGGCTACAAGTTATCACCGCTCCAAACACCCTTGATTTCATGACTACAAGGTTAACACCGCTCCCTTTCCTTGATCAGGACTACAAGGAATACAGCCTTTCCCAAACACTTCCCAAATAATTACAACAGCCCTATAACTCTTCAATAGCACTTCTATTTAGAGAGTAGTAGATAGTGATTGAGAAAAGATGAAGTTCGATATAATTTGATTAGAAATCGGCAAAGTATACGTGTAGAAATCAATAAAATGTGAAATATTAATGGTGGTATGCAGAGGGGTGATGATGGAGAAGAAGAATGATTTAAAAATTTGAAATCTGCCCTTATTTATAGAATTTGAATGGTTGCAACGTTTTAGAAACGTTACAAATAGTGATAAGACACTTCCTTTGAAAATTGAATTTCTGACAGTTCTTTGTCGACATATGTCGACATAGCCAATTATGTATGTCGACATATGTATGTTGAATTTTGAAATTTTGAACTATTTTTTCAAGTGTTTGAACATATATATTATACTGGAAATTCTTGAATCAAAACTTAGAGATATAAATGAATATTCTAAAGTATAAAATCAAATGAAATCATAATTATATAATATATAAACATATTTATAAGGTTATATGGTTTTAAAGTATAAAATTATAAAACTATATATACAAACTTATATATATATTTAAAATTTTAAACTTATTTGTTTGAAATTATAAATAGGATAAAATAATTTGAAATTAGAATTTGAACTTTGAAAACAGAATTCGAATTTTGAAAAACAGAATTTGAATTTTGAAAATCAGAATTTGAACCTGGAGTGCTACTCTGAGTCTTACATACAAACTAGACTCCATTACTATAATTTTCTTGAACCCTTGAAGTCTTGATAACTTGATTACTCATGAATCTTGAATCTCTTCTAAATCCCGAATCTCTTGAAACTCTAAAACTGTACAGTCTTCTGTGTTTAAGTCCTGTAAACAAACCTTGCATATATATGTATATATTTTTAAATAGAAATGTAAGTATATATTTTATAATCAATTAGTAATCATAATTGAAATAAGGTAGTTGTCATCAAAACTCCATTCTCCAATACTTAATTGTGAAAACTTTTGAATCTCATTAGGTAGTTAACACAACTATTGTTTAATTAATGTCAGTTGTGTTCTAGATTGAAATTTTACCTTATTATTATTAATCATTTAACCGTAAATTCGAAGAAGAAAATCCATTTTTTGCACCTAGTAGAGAATTCGAGCATTAGTTCAAGAAATATGTAAGCATATTTTTTTTAATCTTTTTCTTAATGTTTACTCTATGTTAATTTGAATTTTATACATTCAATAGGTTGATGATAATGGAATAACCGATGTTTGTTACCAAAAGCTTGCATTTGGTCTGATGATGAAATATAGAAAATGCCCAGTCAAGTACGTGAATGACTTTAAATTTCATACAACAGATTTTGGAGCACATTAAAAAACCTAGGACAGTTGGGTATGCGTTAAAGGAGGAAACGATGAAGATGATTTACATGATTATTATGGACTATTACTCAAAATAATTGAGATTACTTACTTTTTGGTTCTAGAGCTCAAAACATTTCTATTCAAATGTGAGTGGTTTGCTAGTAGGAAAGACGTGAGAGTGCGACGCATACATAAGGATTATCCGCTTATTAAAATAAACCACAAGAGAAAATATCAAGGTTATGATCCATTTGTGTTATCCACACAAGGAACACAAGTATATTATGTGCCTTATCCCGCTATGATTGTGGGTTGTCGTTAAAACAAAGCTGGGACGGTCATTTGCAACAGCCCACATTTTATGTATCGGAGGATCGTAAAATATTTTTATTTTATTCTCTAAGGGTTGGATCATTCTCATATTTTAATATGTTTCCTATGGTGGTGTGAGACATGTCCATAATTTTTACCAATTTTGTTTGTGATAATTTTGCCTATGTCTGTCTTCTACAAGGCATAATTTTTGACTTGGATCGAGTCAGGTGTTGAGACCTGTGTCATTGGAAAGGAAATAATGTTTCTCTTTCCGTAGAGAGGTCACATTAAAGACTTGGCTAAGCAGTATGGGAGGAGTCGTTGTTTTAAGGTTTTACAGTTGGTTGTTCAGGCTTTTAAGCCACAATGGGCTAATTTGGAGAGGCCCGTTAGTGGGGTGGTGGAAGGCTATAAATAGGGTGTGAGAGGCATGGAGAATAATTTATTTTCTCCATTCCTCCATTTGGAAGAGCTAGAGGTCCTTCATTACTCCATCTTCTGCACCTTTCCACCATTAGAGCTTGGAGAATTGAAGATCTACATCGTTTGAAGCTAGATCTAAGCCACTCCAAGAAAGAGTTCATCGAATCGAAGAGTTTAGAGCAAATTCTTCGCTGTCTGGAATATAATTCATTTCTTTTGACTTATTTTGGGAGTTTGGTGAGTGATATGCATTTCTCATGTGGATTCAATCAAGTATATGGGTTCTATGATCTTAATTTCATCGTTTTCAAGTTGTTTTCCTTAGATCTACATCATGGTAAGTGTATTATGGATGAACCACTATAAGATCTAATCTAGCAACTTTAAACTGGTAATTTCTATGTCATTTCATATGTTTATGCAAGTTAGATCCATCATTTTTAGTTTAATTATTGAATTATCATGATTTAGAACATTTCCTATGATTTAATGATGATAATGTTTATTTCGATGTAACTGGTGATTTGTTGAAGTGTTTATGATTGATTTGGATGCTTGGGATGAGTGGATTTCATCGTTGTAGTCGTTTGTCGAAGATTTGGTCAAATTTGGAGTTATTTTGGTCAGATCGGGTGTCATGTCGTTTTCCATGAGTCAAGTCGTTTCTTCCTTTCCAAGACGCAGAAAGTCAAAGCATAGGGAGTCATGTCGGATCCGACATAGTGAGTCAAGTCGAGTCATAGTGAGTCATGTCGCGAGCGACATGGTGCAAGCAACTGATCCGTTATGGTGAGTATGTCGAGTCCAACATGGTGAGTCATGTCGCGAGCGATATGGTGTAAACCGACATGGTGAGCCATGTCTAGTCTGACATGGTGAGGCATGTTGGATCAGACATGGCATGGTGAGTCATATCGAGTCCGACAAGGTGAGTCATGTCGAGTCCAACCTGGGGAGTCAGGTTGAGTTCGAAATGAGGAGTTGTGGTGTGTTCGGATTGGGAGTTATGTCGTGTATTAGTCTTAGGTCAGTCACGACCTATGGGTGACGGCATGACTTGAATGAACTATTGTTGTGCTGTTATCTTTGGTCAAAGAATGACGATGACTTCGAAGTGAATTCAATGGGGAAATGCCGAAGTGTTGTGATGTATTCGTCGTTTATCATTTCCATGTCGAATCTGACATCGTGAGGCATGTCGCATCCGACAAGGTGAGCCATGTCGAGTCCAACGTGGTGAGACATGTCACGAGCGATATGGTGTAAACCGACATAGTGAGCCATGTCGAGTCTGACATGGTGAGGCATGTCGGATCCGACATGGCATGGTGAGTCATGTCCAGTCCAACATAGTGAGTCATGTCGAGTCCAACATGCAGAGTCGGGTCGAGTTCGGAATGAGGAGTCGTGGTGTGTTCGAATTGGGAGTCAGGTCGTGGATTAGTCTTAGGTCGGTCACGAACTAAGGGAAACGACATGACTTGAGTGGACTATTGTTGGACTGTTATCTTTGGTTCAAGGATGATGATGACTTCGAAGTAAATTCAATGGGGAAATATCGAAGTGTTGTGATGTATTCGTCGTTCGTCGTATGCAACGAATGTGAAGATGACTCAAAGTAATGAGTTCGTGGTGAAGTTGCCCGAGAAGGTTGCTCAGGATACAACTCAAAGGTCATGAGTTGGTGGATAATGGCTACTCGAGAAGGTTGCTTGGGGTATGAAAAGTCATCAGGTTGGATGACTAGAGATGCGAGGGCCGAGAGATTATCGCTGTCGTAGGTTCTAACAGGCTCAAAGCAGGGGTACAATAGAGATATCTAAAAGATTGCAAGGTTGCTGGTCAAGTACCCTGGGTATCGTTGAAAGGCCTAGGTACGTATCGTTGAAAGGCATATGGAGTTTCTGTTAGAACCAGGTTACCATTAGCCCTTGACATATGACAAGGTTGGTCGTCCTACGAATAACGATGGTTTCTAAGTAGGATTGGCTTGATAGCCAGAGTCTGTCATGAATTATTGGTTGCTTCATTTGTACCGTCTCACGCATATTATCCAATGTCAAAGGAGATGTTCCTTGGGTGCTCGTCTGATATTGGTTTAGGCCTCTGGGGCATGTGCTTGAGGGATATTGAATTCGATTAGGATGGTTTCCGTGAGATATATAATCTGGATGTTATGAGTGTTGTGGTTAGATTGTTTTTTATTACCATGAATGAGTTGTTATTCTGGATGCCATGGATGTATGGTTGAAATGTTTGACGTAAAGGTTATCACTGTCCGATGTGGAGAAGATGGGAGTAGAGTTCTTCTTTGGTCTTGTGGGTAGATTACTTTATTTATTTACCCATTCTCATATACTTTATTGATGATGTTAGATAGTTGTTTTATCACTCACTAAGACTGTTGTCTAATTCAAAGTTTTATGTTTCCCTCTTATTACCTTGGGTTGTTCTTCCGGTAGTGGATGGGTAGACTGAGTAGCAGGTGGCAAGTGATACCTTATTTAGGACGATGATGCTGATCGATGGCGAGCTAGATGCTTACGTACCAGTTTTATTACTATTTATTATATGTTTCCTTTATTTGTTGTTTACTTTGAGTGCTATAGTTTGGAAAATTTGTACAGACATATATTGAAATCCTGGTCTTATGGATATACTTTCTAGTTGTTATGAAAGTTTGGTGTTTTCTGCTCAAATGTACTTCCCTAGTATTGCCTGTTGTATATGTTCTGTTATATTTTATCCTTTTGCTGCGAGTTGTACGACCTATTTCGACTGTGGTTACCTACTATGATGATCGTCCATAGCTAACTAGCACACCTTTCAGAGCATCATTCCGCTCGATTAGTGCAGGTGTTATGAGAGGTCGTCACATTTGGTATCAGAGCTCTAGGTATCGATTTTATCCAAAATTCTAAACTGTACCCACGTATGAGAGACGTATTTGTAGATTTCAATTGGTTGTGTACTATATAACACCACATATTATAGTAGTGTTTGTACTTCTTTAGCAACTTTTCTTGAAACTGGCTAATCATTCTTATTTATAGATTTAGAATGAGTTGACGTGCTTCAAGACATACTGCTAGGGAGAGGGCTATGCCTGGAGGGGGTAATGGCGGTGCACCAGACAACCCAGCCATGTTTGAGGCCATGGTGAAGCATTCATGTGAAGGGCACCCGCTCCAATGGCAACCACGGTAGATGTAGGTGTGCAAGTTCCTAGGTTGTGGATTTTGTGAAGCTATGCAAGGACTTTACATCTCTAGGGGGAAAGCCATTCAAATGAATAGAACCGTCTGAAGAGGTTCAGAGGTGGATGGATTCCTGCGTCCGTATCTTTGGAGACTTAGGGTTGGATGATGCAACCAAGAGAAAACTTGCATCAAGGCAACTGTAAGGCAGGGACATGGAATGGTGGAATTTAGTTACATTTGAGACTCCAGAAGAAGAGATTTCATGGGAGCAGTTCCAAGCTAAGTTTGAGGAAAAGTTTATCTCCACGGCTCAGATGTCTGCTCTATTCAAGAAGTTTGTGGAATTGAAGCAGAATGGTTGTCCTGTGCTTGAATATATTTTTGACTTTGAAGCCTTGTCAAGATATGCTCGTTCATACATTGATATACCCTATCAGAAGAATGAGAAGTTTGTTAAAGGTTTGAATATCTATATTGGAAGGTCATTGGTGGATCATCTTGATGATACAATTGAGAGTTTTGTGGAGAAAGTTGTTCGCCATCAGAGCTTGTTTCCTATGGAAGCAAATGTTGTCATTGCAACCAAGGAAGTTCATAAACCATAGCAAGGTGGTAATAATGAGAAGAGGAAGCAGCAACAACAGAAAGGAAAGGATGGTTAGAAGAAGCCAAAGAGTGAGGTAGTCCGCTTTAACTGCAACAAAAGGGGAGTTTTGCTAATGAGTGCAAGGATCCCAAAGCTGAGAAGAAGTGCTTCAAGTGTGGAAAGCCTGGGCATGAGAAGAAAGACTGTCCAGAATCAGCTAAAGGAAAGCAGGTTGTTAAGGTATATGATTTGGAAGCTATACCATCTTCTTCAAGAGTGTCTATTGCAGAGGAGAAGGGAAAGGGTGTCGTTGTTCAAGGTACTCTTTCAGTTAATGGTGTTTTAGTTCGGGTGTTGTTCGATATGGAAGCATCACATTCTTTCATCTATAGTGAGCTTGTGTGCCGCTTGGGTTTGGAACACGAGATTTGTGCTAGACCATTGATCATGACTAATCCAATTGGGGATTCATCTAGTTTGTGCATGTTGTGTCGTTATCTGGTGTTGTCGAGTGATATTTGCTCTTTTGTGTGTAATTGCTTTGTGTTGAACTTCGCTGGGTTTGGTATCATCTTAGGCATGGATTGGCTCAAGAGGTATGCGGCAAGAGTGAATTGCAAGAGGTAAGAGTCGGGGATGTGGAAAGGCGAAAGGGGTTGATTAGATGTAAGCCCAAAGACAGGGTCTTTGTAAGCTATATATTCGCTTGTGATTCCACAGGAAGACTTGTCATAAGTGCCGATTACAAATGAGTTTGAAGATGTCTTTGACAAGGTCAAAGGTTTTCCGCCGCATCGTAAGATCGAGTTTAGGATCAATTTGGTCGAGGGTGTTAGGTCAATCATTATGCCTCTTGGGCGGATGGCGCCTAAGGAACGATAGTTTAAGGTGCAGGTTCGTGACCTTTTGAAAAAGGA
This sequence comes from Allium sativum, assembly GCA_030737875.1. Taxonomy (NCBI): domain Eukaryota; kingdom Viridiplantae; phylum Streptophyta; class Magnoliopsida; order Asparagales; family Amaryllidaceae; genus Allium; species Allium sativum. The sequence goes on along the minus strand of CM060923.1, from coordinate 530,802,299 downwards.
TTAGTTCAGAGGTGTGTATCCGAATGGGTTGAACCACTGGTATTTGCAACCAAGGCAGATGGCTCATTGATATTGTGTGTGGACAATTGTGAGCTGAACAAGGTGACCAAGAAGAAAAAGTATCCGTTGCCAAGGATTGATGACTTATTTGATCAGCTTTACGAGGCCAAAGTGTTTTCTCAGATGGATTTGGAAACGGGATTTCACTAGCCAAAGACTGCTTTAGTACACCATCTGATTTCTTCGAATGGTTGGTGATGACATTCGAGTTGATTAACGCGCCAGCATATTGTGTGGATCTTATGAATATAGTTTTCAGAGACCAATTGAATAAGTTCATACTTGTGTTTGTGGATGATATTCTGGTTTACTCCCAGAACGAGGAAGAACATCTGACGCACTTGAGATTTGTTTTGGAAATCTTGTGAAAACATCAGTTGAGTGCTAAGTTTTTGAAGTGTCACTTCTGGAAGAGTGAAGTGAGGTTTTTAGGCCATTTTGTTTCTGGAAATGGAATAGCGGTTGACCCCGCTAAAGTGGCAGCGATCCAAGACTGGGATAGACCTAAGAATTCGACGGATATGAGAATTTTCGTTGGGTTGGTTGGGTATTACCGGCGGTTTATCCAGGACTTCTCCAAGATAGCTGCACTTTTAACAGGATTGAAGAAAAAGAACCCGGTGTTCACATGGAATGCAAAGTGTGAGCAAGCTTTTAGAATCCTGAAAGAGAGACTGACGAGTGCTCCTATATTGACCATTCGAAGTGGTAATAGAGAGATGGTGGTATACACCGATGCATGTGGTACTAGACTTGGAGCAGTGCTAGTGCAGAAAGATAAGGTTGTGGCCTACGCGAGTTGACAACTGAAGCCGCATGGGAAGAATTATCCAACTCATGATCTAGAATTGGCAGCTATTGTGTTTTCTCAGAGGACGTGGAGACATTACTTGTTGGGAGTTTGATTCGAGCTGTTTACGGATCACAAGTCATTGAAGTATCTTTTCTCCTAAAAGGATTTGAATCTTTGGCATCAACGATGGTTAAAGTTTCTGGCATCATATAATTTTGGTATAGTCTATACTCTTGGCAAGGGTAACGTAGTTGCATATGCGTTGAGTAGAAGACATGCAAGATTGGACGCGATGTTTTCGGAATGGAAGAGCCTTGAGTTTTTGGCAGATTTGATTTCAGGCCAAGATGCGAGTTGGAACCTGAAATATTGGCAAGAATGTCGATAAGACCTACTCTTATCAAAAGTATTAGCGAGAGCCAAAAGCGAGATGAAAAGCTTATCGAGTTTATCCAAAAACTAGAACTAGAAGATAAAGAGTTCGAGGTCGATCGAGAAGGTTGGCTTCAAAAGCAAGGACGACTGGTTGTTCCTGATATCAACGGTTGAGGAATGAGGTTCTGAGGGAATGTCATCGCTCGAAGTTGATGATTCATCCCAGTGGTAATAAGATGTATCAGGATATGAAGTGAGTATACTACTAAGAGGGGATGAAGAGAGATATTGGAAAGTTCATTTCCAAGTGCATGAACTGTCAGTTAGTGAAAGTTGAATAGAAAAAGCCGAGTGGGTTGCTTCAGCCGTTGGAAGTTCCTATGTGGAAGTGGGAGCGAATATCGATAGATTTTATCGATGGACTACCTAGAATCAGAGTAGGAAACGAAGGGATTTTGGTCATCATGGATCGCTTGACAAAAATGCAAGGTTCATTCCTGTCAATTCGACTAGGACGACATCAAAGTTGGCTAAGCTTTATGTAAAATGGATAGTTCGATTCCTTGGTGTCCCAAAGAGCATAGTGAGTGATCAAGATCCATTGTTCACGAGTGGGTTTTGGAAGAGTTTGTAAGAAACTTTGGAAATTGAGTTGTGTTTGAGTACTGCTTACCATCCCCAAACTGATGGTCAAACCGAGAGGGTTAACAAAGTTTTGGAAGATCTCCTGAGGGCTTTTGTGTTGGATTTTAGGGGATCATGGGAAGACCATCTACATCAAGTTGAGTTTGCATATAATAATAGCAACCAGTCCAGCATTCGGATGGCACCATGTGAGGCATTGTATGGTAGACCGTGTAATTCTCCAGCGTATTGATTAGAAACTGGAGATAAGTTGATACATGGGCCAGAGATGATCAAAGAGACATCGGATTGTATCGAGGTTATTGGCAACGAATGGAGGCTGCCCAAGATCGTTAGAAGAGTTACGCCAATAAACGTCGTAAGGATTTGGAATTCAGCGTAGGCGATATGGTTTTCATGAAGATTTATCCTTTAAAGTATATGGTCCGATTTGAAAGTAAATGAAAGTTAGCTCCTAGGTTTGTCGGACCGTTTCCGATAATCGAGCGAATAGGAAAGCTCGCATATAGATTGGAGTTACCCGAGAAATTGTCGAGTGTGTATAATGTTTTCCATGTGTTATTCCAATGAAAATTCGTGCATGATTCGAATGTGGTGGTATCACCATAGCAGTATGAATACCTAGAAGTAAAGACCTTAGTTGCGAGACCTCGTAGGTCGCCTTGTGCTATGGGGAATGACAAGGAACAACTTAGGAGGAAGACATTTAAGCTAGTTAAGGTACAATGGAGTGAGGATAACGACGATTGTACATGGGAGACGGAAGAGTGCATGAAGTAGACCCATCCAGAACACTTCATCAGTATGACCCACTGATATCGCGTCATCATTACATCATTGTGACTTGTACTATTGGTGTTTTCTTAGAATTCCACGTGCTAGGATACGGCTATGGATGCATGGCTTGATGGCTGCTAGTTTGGGTGATAGAATTGGAAGCTCATGAATGACAGGCATGCAAAATTGTTTTAGTTGCTTATGTTTGTTGGGATTTCGGGGGCGAAATTCTTAAAGAGGGGGAGGGGGCTGGGGTGGGGAGAATGTTGCAGCCCGGATTTTACGTATCGGAGGATCGTAAAATATTTTTATTTTATTCTCTGAGGGTTGGATCATTCTCATATTTTAATATGTTGCTTATAGGGGTGTGAGACATGTCCATAATTTTTACCAATTTTTTTGTGACCATTTTTCCCCTGTCAGTCTTGTACAAGGAATAACTTTTTACTCGAATCGAATCAGGTATTGAGACCTATGCCATTGGAACATTGGAAAGAAAATGATGTTTCCCTTTCCGTAAAGTGGTCACATTAAAGATTTGACTTAGCGGTTTGGGAGGAATCGCCGTTTTAAGGTTTTATAGTTGTCTGTTTAGGCTTTTAAGCCACAATGGGCTGATTTGGATAGGCCCATTAGTGAGGTCATGGAAGGCTATAAATAGGGGGTAAGAAGCATGGAGAATAGTTTACTTTCTCCATTCCTTCATTTGGAAGAGCTAGAGGTCCTCCATTACTTCATCTTCTACACCTTTTCCACCATTAGATCTTCAAGAATCGAAGATCTACATCGTTTGAAGCTATATCTGCGCCATTCCAAGAGAGAGTTCATTGGATCAAAGAGTTTAGAGCAAATTCTTCGCTATTCGGAATCGTAATTCATTACTTTTGATTTGTTTTGGGGATTTGAGGAGTGATATGCATCTCTCACGAGGATTCAATCAAGTGTATGGGTTTTATGATCTTAATTTCATCATTTTCAAGTCGTTTTCCTTATATCTACATCATGGTAAGTGTATTTTTAGATGAACCACCATAGGATCTAATCTAGAAACTTTAAATCGGTGATTTCTATGTCATTTCATACGTTTATGCTAGTTAGATCCATCGTTTTTGGTTTAATTATCGAATTATCATAATTTAGAATATTTCCTATGATTTAATGATGATAATGGTTATTTTGATGTTATTGATGATATGTTGAAGTGTTTATGATTGATTTGGATTCTTGGGATGAGTGGGTTTCATCGTTGTAGTCATTTGTCAAAGATTTGGTCAAATTTGGAGCTATTTTGTTCAAATCTAGAGTCATGTCGTTTTCCCTGAGTCAAGTCGTTTCTTCCTTTCCAAGGCATAGGAAATCTAGGCGTAATGAGTCATGTCGGATCCGACATATTGAGTTTCATCGACTCCGAAATAGTGAGTCATGTCGCGAGCGACATGGTGTAAACCGACATGGTGAGTTATGTCAAGTCCGACATGGTGAGGCATGTTGGATCCGATATGGTGAGTCATGTCGTGAGCGACATGGTGTAAACCGACATGGTGAGCCATTTTGAGTGTGATGCGATGAGGCATGTCTTGTCCGACATGGGGAGTTAGGTCGAGTTCGAAATGAGGAGTCATGGTGTGTTCGGATGGGAGCAGGTCGTGGATTAGTCTTAGGTCGGTTATGACCTAAGGGTGACGACATGACTTGAATGGACTATTGTTGTGCTGTCATCTTTGGTTCAAGGATGATGATGATGACTTAAAAGTAAATTCTATGGAGAAATGTTGAAGTGTTTTGATGTATTCATCATTCGTCGTATGCAACGAATGTGAAGACGACTCAAAGTAATAAGTTCGTGGTGAAGTTGTTCGAGAAGGTTGCTTGGGCTACAACTCAAAGGTCGTAAATTGGTGGATAATGGTTACTCGAGAAGGTTGCTTGAGCTAAGAAAAGTCATCAGGTTGAATGACTAGAGATACGATGGCCGAGAGATTATCGCTGTCGTAGGTTCTAACAGGCTCAAAGCAAAGGTATAATAGAGATATCTAAATGACTGTTGTTGGTCGAGTACCCTGCGTATCGTTGAAAGGCCGAGGTACGTATCGTTGAAAGGTGTATGGAATTTCCGTTAGAACCAGGGTTACCATTAGCCCTTGACATATGGAAAGGTTGGTCGTCATACGAATAACGATGGATTCGAAGCAGGATTTGCGGTGATAGCCAGAGTCTGTCTTGAATGATTGGTTGCTTTATGTCTACCGTCTCATGCATATTTCGCAACATCGAAGGAGATGTTCCTTAGCTGCTCGTCTGATATTGGTTTAGGCCTCTGGGACATGTGCTTGAGGGATGTTGAATTCAATTAGGATGGTTTCCATGAGATATATAATCTAGATGTTATGAGTGTTGTGGTTGGATTTTTTCTAATTACCATGAATGATTTGTTATTCTGGATGCCATGGATGTGTGTTGAAATGTTTGATGTAAAGGCTATCACTGTCCGATGTGGGGAAGACGGGAGTTGAGTTCTTCTCTGGTATTGTGGGTAGATTAGTTTGTTTATTTACCTATTCTTATATACATTATTGATGATGTTATATGGTTGTTTTATTTCTCACTAAGACTGTTGTCTGACTAAAGATTTTACGTTTCTCTCTTATTTCCTTGGGCTATTCATTCGGTTGTGGATGGGCAGACTTTGTAGCAGGTGGAAGGTGATAGCTTAGTGAGGATGATGATGCTGATCGATGGCGAGCTAGAGGCTTATGTACCAGTTTTATTACTATCTAGTATTTGTTTCAGCTATTTGTTATTTACTCTGAGTGTTGTAGTGAAGCAAAATTGTACAGACATATATTGAAATCTTGGTGTTTTGGACATACTTTCTAGTTGTTATGAAAGTTTGGTGTTTTCTGGTCAATTATTCTTCACTAGTATTGCATGTTGTATATGTTCTATTATATTTTATCCTTGCACTATGAGTTATGTGTAGATTTCAATTGTGGTTGCCTACTCTGATGATCGTCTATAGTTTCCTGGCACATCTTTCAGCGCATCATTCCTCCTGATTAGTGCAGAGGTTATGGGCGGTCATCTCGTCATTCAACTCAAACATGATCAGAAATGACAATCAACTTTATCAACGTGATTTGGATCTTGATGAATTACCGCAAATCATGAAAGAAAATGAGGATGTAGGATCACTTAAGAATGAAATATTTGATGGAGTTGAGTTAAACGAAGATGATGTCGAATTTGAATATAATGTTGAAGTTGAAGATGATGTGGAAGCTGAAGATGATGTCGAAGTTGAAGAAGATGAAGATAATACTGTAAATAATGAGATTGATGATTGTAATGTAGATTGGTAGCATGTTAAATTGATTTGATTTTTCATGCATAAATCTATATGTGTATGAAAATGAAAATAATGTAAATGATAGGATTGTTGATAATAATATAGATTGATAGCATATCAAATTGATTTTGTTTGTTTTGTTCTTATACAAATTTATGTGAGTATGAACATGAAGATAGTATGATTAATGATAGTAATATGGATTGGAAGCATGTTAAATTGATATGGTTTGTTTTATTCAAGAACTATTGTATGATTTTCAATTATTGTCTTGTGGTTTGTTATACATAAATTGTCCAATTCATGTCATTTTGATGTTGGATTGTTCTTTTCATATACACTTTATAATTGGTTATTAGGTTTTATGTGCTTGCATGTTTTTAGTTGTTCAATTTATGTTTTATTAATGGTATATTTTTTCTTGGTACATGGTAATTTATATAGCTCTACGTATTGAATTCTTGTAATAGATATGCCTACTTGTATGAGTCGTAGTGTGCGTAGTACTAGTAGCACACCATAAGTGTTCCTCTTTTTGACGATCGATCACCATCCTCAGATCAGAGATCACACTCACTAGATCAGGGGGGTTCATGATCGGAGGACTATAGTGGATCTGCACTTTCGGACCAGAGGGTCTTATCTACCTTTGATGATCAAGCTATCCCTCCCTCGACCGGTGGTGCTGCAGGAGCATCGACTCACGTGTCTAGGACAAACTCCAGCAGCTCTGTTCCATTGGTCAATATTTTCAAGACATGGAATGGGTTAGTAAGATTAGTACATTATTATGTGCACACATGTAAATTTTGCAAGTGATATTATTACTTATATTAGACATGCAACTCTTTGAACTGAAAGCAAATTGAATACAAATAGCTCGGTTCATATTTAAATGTTATCTGGATGCTTTAAATAATGTTAACCATATAAAATTATTCTTTTTTTCATGCATGGTATATTTGAAAAAACTTCTTTACTGAGCAAGGTTGATAGTCGGAAGGTTATCGGTTGTGGTAAGGGTAATAAACCAGAGGTACTATTAAACTAGTTATGCAAACTGGTACTACCAAGGCAAATTGTTTGCTGAAGTAGTGCACCATGAATTATAGCTTGGTTGGAACTAGGTAAATGCATATGTGTTGTATTGAGGGTTACTTGAGTATTAACACTAACATTTGATTACATATTTATTGTCTCACTCCCTTCAAACTTTTCAGTGGTAGCAATAATTTCTTGACTATTTTTCCTATTTCTCATTGCTCCTCAATCATTTTAATTAGTTCTTCATTAATTGTCTATTTTAAATCCAAATTGTTAACATTTACATCTCCTTTATCAAATCAAACCACACATTGATAATAAATTACTCCACTAGTTTTTAAGGGTTTTACTTCATGTTTATACTGCATATATCCACCAGTTTTTAAATGCAAATTGTTAACATTTATATCTAGTTCTCAAATTAATTAAGATAAATAGGGAGATGGTGTTGGAAGATATAGATTAAAAAGATAATTCAAGATCTGCAATTAATAACAACCGTTTTTCAAAGACTCTTTCTGAATCTAATCCTAGCACTGTGAGTTCAAGTTCTTTTCAAATCATACATCTAAAAAGTATTATGACAGTAAATAGTTTTGGATCTGGAATAAACCATACCTATAAGTTATTTCTTATATATGTTCTTTTACTATTTTACAGTTATTACGTGTTCTTTTACTATCAATCCAGTTTTACAGTTAACTTATGTTCATGTATAGATCTATCTTCCTTATCATTATTCTGCTATTTAATTTATTTATTTACAGGCTTGCTTACTATTTTATACAGTTTGATTTGATTTTGTTCTTCTCCTTCTTTTTCCCTTTTATTTACGCTAAGCCTAAGCCACTGAGGGCCTAGGTCATTCTCGTTTAAGATTGCATATAATTGAATGTGAATATTAGGCTCACATCCCTATTTTGAAACTTAATTAGGCTCACATCCGGTCATAAACTTATTGTAAATTAGGTCCCTATTTTCTTAAAAGTCATCAAAAAAATATAAAAAAATCACGTAAATTCGTATTTAAATAAAACATGTAAACACTAAAAAATTCAGAACAAAAAACCATCAACGAAGGCGTCAAAAATCAAAAAAACCAAAAAAAAAAAAGAAATTTCCAATTAAATGCATAATAGTATGCACATATATCACTTTCTTGCATACATCCGTGCATATTTTTCACTACATACATCTTCGTTGATTTTTATTCATGCAAATAAATGCATACATGTGCGCAAAAATTTCAAATACTTGCATACATTTGTGCAGGTTTATTTTCAGATTTTAATCTGAAAACAGCTTACAGAAAAGTTGCATACATATATGCAATTATCAGTAATAATTGCATAAATGTATGCAACTATTTTTTTTCGATTTCCGTAGATTCTTGACATTATTTCCATATTTTAGAATTTTTTTTTTTTATGAACGTACGCACATTTTTTTAAAAAAATTACAAAAAGGCGGAAAAAATAAAATAGGGGGCGGGTTTAAAATTTTTCAGAACTTTGTTTTTTTTTATAAATTAGGTCCCTGCTTTTTATCCTATAAAAATGTTGCACACATGTGTGCATTTTTTTGAGAAATTTGCACATTTGGATGCAAATAAAAATAAACTGAAAAATTATGTTAAATCTATCCGCTGGAAGAACTGCAATAATTGCATATATGCATGCAATAAAATCAAAAAGGTGCATAATATTATGCATTTAACTGTAGTTTTTTCTGTTTTTTTGCTGTTTTCTTCTTTCTGACATTATTTTTGTTGTTTTTTGAACTGAATTTTTTTTATAATGCGTAATATATTTTATAACTAATTTACGAATTTTTTTTATTTTTTTTAATTATTATTTTATAAGTTTTGAAAACAGGGACCTAATTTACAATAAGTTTATGACCGGTTTTTTTTTTATATTTTGAAACTTAATAGGAACCTCTAAAAAACGCACCTTAATTGAATTTGGGATAACATGAAATGACAATGATAAGGGAGAATTTGGGGAATGTTATAAATTGAGGACTTTTTATTATAATTTGGAAATATAATCAAAAGGGTAAATACATAAATATGTATACATGATAGATTAGGCTTAATTTAAAGATTTAGTAAAAAACATGTTATGAAAAAATGTAAGTACCAGATGTAAATTAAGTAAAACGAGTTATTGTAATATATATGTACATCAACATAGGTGCTTGTTTGGGGAAAAGGTTGCACACAGAATAACATTTACAGAGAAGTGACATTTACAACCATGCTTATTAATGAACTTAAACCTGCTAAGATAAAACCAGAAAATTGGCTTAGAGAAATGGAAAATGTGTTTGGTCTTTTCGAGCTCGACAATAGAAGAAAGATCAGTTGGTCGCTTGACAACTAAAGAAAGAAGCTTCATACTGGTGGGAGGTGACATAGGCGAGATAGTCAATAGCTACATAGGATGGTTTTATACGTAGATTTGAGATGTTCTTATCTCATGCAGAAGAAGTAATGTAGATGGAGAGATTTTTGAGCTTAAAACACGGAAGTATATTTGTTAAGGAATATGTTAACAAGTTTAATCAATTAGTAAGATTTGGTTCGGATTTGGTGATTACTCCCCATATGAAGGCTCTTAGGTTTGCGAGAGGGTTGAATCAACCTCTCCAAGGACTAGCACTTCACGTATACCGATGGGGAAACTTTCGAGAGGCTTGTTGACATGGATTTGATTCACAAGGAAGGTAAAGAGGAGAAAAAGGAAGTTAAGACTGAGGAGGCACAGCCCAAGGCCGAGAAAAAGAAATGGTGTCCCAAAAGGGGAGAAAAAATGAAAGGAGGAAAGCCTGGTAATGCTCAGATCAAGATAGAGGTCAAGTTCCATGGTTGCGGAGCTTTGGACCATTTTGTGAAAGATTGTAGGAAAACAAAGAAGGCTTGTTTCAATTGTGGTTAACTCGGACATTTCACTAAGTAATTCCTTAGGAAGTTCAAGTGGTAGGATCTTCGGGAGGATAAGTACATGCTCTTGAGGCTAGTGGACCTGATTGAAGTAGCAACATCACTATCAAAGGTTTTTTTCTCTTTTTGACTATCCTATTAGGACTCTCTTTAATTCTTAGGCTTCTCATTCATTTATATCCAATTCCATGGTAGATAATCTGCACCAAGGTACTAGTATTGTTTCTGATCCCGTTGTAGTCTCAAACTCCATAGGAGGTACGACTCGTCTTTCCCTAATATTTCGAGGTTTGAGAATTTCTGTCTTGGGCGTCGAGTTTGAATGCAACGCGTATGTTCTTGGCTTCATGGGTTATGGGTTAATTTTAGGAATGGATTGGCTAGACAGTTATGGTGCCATCCTAGACTGTGAGAGGAGAGTTGTTAGGCTTCTGAAGTGCAAAGGGAGAACTCCCGAGATTTCGTGTGACCCACTAGGGTCGGTTATGCTCAGTTTCCTAGGTTTTCTTGATGCTTCTGTAGATGATTTCGATCAGTACCCATAGTCAGAGATTACCCAGACGTGTTTGATGAGCTTAGGGTATTACCTCCAAGGCGTGAGATAGACTTCCGGGTTTACTTAATAGAGAATGTGAAGCCAGTCACTTTACCAGTGCGCCACATGGCTCCTAGAGAGGAAGGAGCTTAGCAATCAAGTAGGGGAGCTATTCGAAAAGGGATTCATTAGATGGAGCATATCAGAGTGGGGAGCTCCAGTCGCCTTTGCGACCAAAGCGAATGGCTCACTTTGTCTTTGTGTGGACTACAGGGAGTTGAATGAACTCACCAAGAAGAATGAGCACCCACTTCCGAGGATTGACGACTTGTTTGATCAGCTAACAGGCGCATCGGTTTTCTCGCAATTGGATCTAGCCACGGGATTTCATCAGCTGAGGGTAGCGGATGATAGTATCGATAAGACTGCTATCGGAACTCCAAATGGTTTCTTCGAGTGGTTGGTCATGCTTTTTGGGTTAACCAATGCACCCACGTATTTTTCGAACTTGATGAGTGGGGTGTTTAGGGAATTTCTGAACAAGTTTGTGGTTGTTTTCGTGGATGATATTTTGATCTTCTCAAGGAACGAGGAGGAACATGCCATACACTTAGGAGAGGTTCTATGCACTTTCATGTCGTATCAGCTTAAGGAAAAATTTTCTAAGTGTCACTTTTGGAGAAAGGAAGTAAGATTCCTAGGGAATGTAGTCTCCAAGGATGGGATAGCGATGGATGCCGCTAAAGTTGGCTTTGTTCAAGATTGGAAGGCTGGCAAACATGCGACGGAGATGAGGCCTTGGGATGGCGGGTTATTATAGGAAGTTCATTAAGGACTATGCAAGGATATCAGTCTCGCTCACCCGACTGACGAAGAAGAACTTGGCTTTCACTTGGAGCATTGATTGCGAGGAGGCTTTTCAGAGGTTGGAAAGGGCTTTGACATCAGCCCCCGGTATGAATCTCCCTGATGGTAACAAGATGTTTACGGTCTACGTAGATGCTTGTAGCATAGGGCTAGGTGTCGTATTGATGTAAGAAGTATTGCATCTTGAAATTCATTTTTTTCATGATTACTTTTGTTGGACATTTGTTTGTTTGAAATCATTTGAAATTTTTGATATTTTGAATCTTGCACAATTCTTAGATTTGATATTATTAATCTTGTGTGATTAATTCATTGTTTCCCAAAATTTACATCTATTCAAGCGATTTCAATTTTTTATTTATTTTGCATCATGAATTATCTCTCATGATTGATTTAAATATTCTGAAATTATATTTTGTGCTTGTAAAAAATAATTGTGAAAAATTCTTTGAAAATCTGGTGTTGAAACTCACTGTTATTTGTTGATCATTTGGCTTGAATAATTGATTGTTTAAAATCAATTGAAATTATTGATTTCTTGAATCTCACACACATCTTGGATTTGAAGTCTATAATCTGTTGTAATTGATTCACTGAATCTTGAGATTTTCTTAAACGATTTCAAATAAACTATATTTTTAATCTTGGATCATGAATCATCCTTTGTGACTGTCAAAAATATATCTGAAACATTTTCTTGACAAGTCTGCTTGGAATTGATTGTTGTGCTGCTCGGATAAAAGTAATTGATATGTAAAAATTTTAATGACTGCCTAATTTGGTATCAAATGTGTCTTGCTGCTCTAATAAAAGTAACCGGATTGTTATATAGTCCTCTTGAACTTGATGATTGGATATTGTTGTTTGAGATACCTTTATTAGCCACCAGGTCGTATTAAAATCTTTGTTAATGGAGATGACAGGTGGTATCAGTCTTTGGTGTCTTATAATTTTCTCACTCATATGTTTTGATTCTTTATGGTGGTCTTCATCTTGTATAGGTTCTTCATATCCTTTTTTTCTTGTATAGATCTTTCTGAATCCCTCTTATAATTGATTTTTCAATTTTAAAATTATTTATTATTTATTTATTCTGAAATCGAAATCAATAACCAAAATTGAGCCGTATTTAGAATTCATCAAAATTACTATCAGAATGTTTGAAATTGTGATTAATTGTGAATATAATATATTTCATAACAAGAGGAATTTTATTTAAATTTTCATGACGATTGAACAGTTTTAATAATATCTTTGAATTGTTGTTTATTTCATGACCATCTCTTAGTCTATCATCATTCTTCCATCCATGATGATTTTATATTAATGTGGAGACTTATTTTTTTTAAAATCACCTTAATAAATATACAGTGTCAAATATGTGATGGAAATGTGACTGTGTTATTTTTTAGAAATAGAGATAATTGAAAATTTACAAAGATCCCGGTACAATTGAGCATATTTCATAATATTATTAGTTTAGAAATTCATTTCACAATCATTTCTGTACCTACCATATTTCTAACATCTATATTGGTTTTATATACTAATGAGATTTTTTTCTTAAAGTGATAAAAATATAATATACTTAAGTGTTTCTCTAACCTCATTTAAAAATCCAAGCTCTGGTCATGCATGTTTAAGAGATTACTTATATTTTAAGCTGCAACTGATATCATTTGAAATCTAAGATCTGGTTATTCATGGTCAGTGTGCTCTTAAATAAAAAGAGAAGAAAAGAATTGATATAAATAAAAAATTTATTCTCCTTGGTGTGGAAAACCAGCCTATCAGTCCATTTTCTAATTTGTGAAATGTGTTAATATTTTATGATATATTATGATTTATTAATTGATAGCTATTGAGATTGAGATTATTTGATTTTGTCACTTAAATTGAATTTATAATCGTAGTCCAAACCCATCATTGTTTTGTGCTCATTCTATTTTTGGAACAATATATTTTAAATCTCTCTCTATTTTTATGAATTTCATCGTAAGTCCATCATTCTACAATGTGAAATTTGCCACTAGTTTTTAGAATGTTATGATTTTTTTTTTTGATTAATTGAGAATTTTGATGAATATTTTTCCTCTTAAGCTGATATTATATTTTTTTTCAGTGAATTGTTCATCACTATTTTAGTTTTTGTACCCTTTTGATGATAACAGAAAAGGGAGAATGGGTTAAGATTTTGATCGATGAGTGGACATTCTTTGAATATTTTAATATTGAAGTTTCAATTATTGTTTTTCACTCATGCACATATCTAGGGGAGTCTTGTTGCACGGGGAGCATACAAATAGGGGGAGTTTCAATATTCGTTGTCAAACACATCTATTATATTCAAAATATTAATTTATGTTTGTCGTCATCAAAAGGGGGAGACTGTTGTATCTAACAATTCTAAGATTATTGTTTGATGATAACAAATATATGTATATACATATATTATAAATGTTTTTGTAATTATACTATTCCACTACCTCACAGACAGAATATATTATTTATATTTATATAAAATACTATTGCACAAGAATTTAAATATTTAAAAAGTATTTTATTAAAATATAATATTTTATTTCAATATTTGAATAGTACGATTTCATAACTCCACTATTTGTACATCTCAGTAATACATACATTTCAAATTCAATTTCATTCATATACATTGCTCCTCACTATAGTGCACTCAGTCACTTAGTTGTACAAACACGTATACATTCAGTTTCTCTCAGCTCATTCATATAAAAATTCTTTCTCACTAACACATCACAGTTTCTTTTGTTTATCTACACAGTTAGTCCAGTCACCACCTACTTACCTTTCACAGAAACACACACTATAACTAGAACAAAAATATTTTTATATTCTAACAAATATAATTTTTATTTTAAAATTTTATTTGCCTCAGATTTTTGGTGTGTTTCTCATCATATTCCATGACTTGATCTGATTTATATGGACATCCATTTATGTCTAGAAAGGTTGTGATATTCACAGTGATAACTGTGAATACCACAAGATAGACAGTATTTCTGGTGCTCACATTTGTATACATATTTTCAGCACGTACATGTATATTGTTGGACCAAAAAGTGGTTCTAACACCCAATTGAACATCCATTTTGAATAAAATAGAAAGAAAAGAAGCAAGAACAACAAATTTATAGTGGTTCGGCGTTAAAGAACCTACGTCCACTTTATACTTCTTTGATTGAAGATTCAAATACAAATACAGTGATAATTTCCGCTCAATCTAACTTATATAATTGATAATCTCTCTCCAACTAATAGGATTATACTTCAAAAGTTTGAGTACAATCTAAATAAAGCAATAAAATTCGCTGATATGAGAGTTAAAGTGAATTTTTTCCCAAAAGATCCTTCAAGTGAAGTGTTTTGGGGTATTTATAGGCATGTGAACCCATCATGTTCGGGTGCCATGTGGGGCCCATCTCGTGGCTTTTGGATCCGCTTGCTTCAGGATGGTGACAACACATTATAAATGTAGGATAGTGGAGCATAACCGCTTCGAGTCTCCAGGAGAACGTGGAGTGTAATTGCTTTGATGTTGACCCTCAGTTCGAATCGGAGGAATGTTGCGCGGTTCGGATCGGATACTCATAGCACCGATCCGACCCGGATTCTGGCAACTGGAACTTGCTTGAATGCTGAAATGTTAAAGAGACTGGTTTCGGCTAGGGGAGGCCTATCCGAGGCGTAGGCTTGTCCACTACATCTTTTACTCTTGAATACACTTGTCACTTGATTCTATAGCTTTGTGTAGCCTAACCACAAAGTAGGCTAAAAATTTTGCCCCCTCGAAGCACGCATTTATCGAAGATGAAGCGTGCTTCGAAATGGTAAATATATTTGCTCCTGGATGAGTGTTGTTCAATAGCTTCATCCATTCTGTTCATAGAGTTGTGACATTTCATGGGGTCGTATCTTCTGGTATTCGTAGAGCCTATAAATGCACCATAGGGTGGAGGAATTTTCTCTGTTGATCTCAAAAAATTTGGAACTCCATTTGAAACTCAAGTAATAAATGCAGGTAATTTCCTTCCTGTTTATATATGTATATATATAGGTTTGTCTTAACGTTGTCTTTCTAATTTCTCTATTTCTCCTTCACATATCAAGCCATGCTTTTGAACCGAATTCATAACTGGGTTTGGGTCAAGTAAGTCCGATCCGAACTGCATTTGGTCCTTCACTATGCTCTTGGGTCAAAAAGGCTTTGGTTATGCATCTTGGGAGGATCGGTTTAGGTTGTAGGGACCATTGGGATACGAATGGCCTTCCAATTTCCATATAAATTCATTGAACTCCATTTCTTTACTCTTCACCTTCCTTACACACGCTTCCTTAACTTGTTACAAACCCTAATCTTCATAGAACCCAGAAATTTCCTGATCTCTAAAATTGAAGCATAGGTAGTGTTCTAATTCTAGCGTTGTTCAATTTCAACCAATTTAAATCCGAATTTAAAGTCGATTTAAGTGTTTTCCCCATATTCAATGCCTGTTTCGATGCTAGTGCCTTTGATTTCACTACTATTGTTGTCAGCGGTTCTGTAGCCACCTTGAGGCAGCGGAAGGGATGATCTGAGCCGGCGCATAGGTCATCGACTCATAACTTTCTCGTTAAAGGTGAACGCGTGAGGGTAATGGGTTCATTGTTCTTAGGAAAGAAGATGAGGGATACACGCTTGGGAGAGTGGGATCGGCCTAGAGCGGAGTGGATGAGCTCAAAGTGATTGGGATAAAGCATGTTATCCCGGTTCGGATCGGAGAAGCTAGCATCGGATGGATTTCCATAAACACATAAGTGAAGAAAGTTAAGTTTCAATATATTGGTGTGGTTCGGTTTGGTGCTGACCGATTCGAACGAAGTTGCCTCTTTAGAGTTCTACCTGATCTGATCCCATCTGTCCTTGAATTCCGAACCGATACACTCGATACATATATCCCCGAATCAATCTGTTTATAACATAAGCACCCGAATAGATCCATTTGTGGCATAAGCACCCAAATTAATCCGTTAACATTCAATATGAAGCATAAGTATGTCCTAAATGGATTAACCAAAATTAAATATAGCCTATGAATTCAGAAACAATTAGGATAGAGCCTTCTAAATTGAACCTTCAAGACTTAACGAACATATGACTACTTTTCACACTTGTTTACTTCTTGCTAGCTTTGTATTCTCTTATTTCAGCAATGTACACATTTGCACAGTTTAGCACACATACACATGAGGGGGACATGGTCGACTACACTCTAATTTTTGTTATCTTGTGGATAGTACAGCTACCATAGCCCGAAGACACTCAGCTAGGCAAGTGGAAAGGAAAGACACAACATGACCGTCTGAAAATCATATTATTGAAGATATACCTTCTACTTCAGAACCTAATTAGGATAGCGTGGGCTCTGACTATGAAGCAGAAATACATGAAATTGCAGCATCATCCGGAGATGATGTTTCTTTAAATGAAGAAGAGGAAGGAGGAGTGGGAGATACTCGTGCTCCTGATTAATTTGAGAGTGCCTTTGTCTTAGAACCACCTGGCGACTCTATAGAATCAATCATTGATGATGCCAAACTTGTGTGAATATGTTTAAAGCATGGAATTCTTTAAAGAGACACTGAGCTGCCTGTTAAGACAAATCGACTTCATAGTCCACCCGAAGGGTACATGGTGATCAGTAGGTTAATGTATCTTGTAGGGGCGGTACCTCGATTTTCTCCATTCGTCGTCGATTTTCTGGGACGAACACACATCGCTCCGACGCAGCTCCAACCCAACTCCTACGCTTATATGTACACCTTGTATATTGCTTATAGGGAAATTCTAGGTACAGACCTCACCTTCTAAGATGTTCGCTTCTTTTATAATTTCAAACACCGAACCCAAGATACACCATCTTTTGTAAATTTTTAATCGGTGCCAAAGAAAAAAATTATTAGCGTACCGTTCAATAGCAAAGTTGGTGATCCAAGATCTGAATGGTTCTATATCAAGCAACAGCCGGGATGTGCTAGACGATGGCTTAGATCAAGTAAAATTTCAGACTTCAATATCTAACTTTGATCAGTACTATAAATGTATCGACTGGCGTTGTCTTTCACTTGCAGTCCCTAACCCGAAACAGGAAGCGCATCAGGTGTACTTTGATCCTTTGAACCAACTACTCAATAGTGATAAAAAATTCTTGACCATCAGAGACTATCTAGTGGATGAGTATCTTCACCACCACCGCTTACTTGCTATCACTCCTAGCATAGGCCACGGAGAAGGTTCTTATGTATATATACCCCCAGTTGCGGTGACAACTGAAATTTCACATGAGAAGGGAGAGTATTCGAAAGATCAACGATGCCTCAAAAGAGTCCTTCTTCCACCTCGACCCAGGACAATATATTAGCCAACATAGCTGCCAAAGATAGGGAAAGAGATATCACTCCTAAGGACGCGACTACTCCTGAAAGGCCGAATTCCTCGGGAAAGTTACAACCAACCACGTCCTGAGGCGACGATTCTCTTATGGACGATTCTATATACCAGGGTTTGGGGGCACTTCCTCTACCCGACACCATTTATACTTCCGGACATTTTGGAAAATATCCTCTCTCTCTTACTTCTGAGGAAGATGCTACTCCCATGAAAGCCAGGGAAATTATGCATACAGGCCTAACTCCAGGTTGTGGTCTGTTAGGAAGAATCACTTAAGATATATACACTGCACTTGCACCACATGTTTCAACACTAGTGCTTCATATTAATCTCAATTTTTATGTTTACTTGTATTGTTTTGCAGGAAAAATGACATGCCATCGCTACCACATGAGAGATGATCGCTCGAGTATTCCCCCGATCGACTCTGGTGCAGGGCATGATCAGCATGAAAGACAGGGAAGAGACGATAGAAGGAATCGACCTCCTCGGCCTTATCAGTGTTCTCGTTCTCGATCTCCGCATCGCACAGACTCATACAAACATAAGAGCCAACCAACATATCATGAAGGAGATAAACATGTCCCTTAGCCTCCTACTTCGTCTAAAGATAAAAATCATCAAGACATACCTTCAAAGAAAGGGTTTAATCTGAAAGATAAAAAAAGGAGCCAGGGAAAGAAGCAGAGAAGAACTAATCTATCGTGCCATCGAAGCATCACAACATTAACATTACCACTACAAGGCCGGTCATACTTGACGATGAAAACAAGGCTAGGCTGGAGCTTCTCAGGAAACAATTCCCCGAGCACCACTTTGGGAACAAGCACTTTGTTCCTGCTCTTAAACTAGTTGATCCCGGCTGGGCCGCCAAAGTCAACGCTAAAATAGATTTTGTGGATACTCAATATAAAAAGACAAAGAGATATTCGAAGAACCTTTCCAAAATCACCAGCGACTTGATAAACGACGTAAAACCATGAAGGACACTGCTAAATATGATGCAAAGGCCATCAAGAACTCCGAGAAAGACCTTAAGGATGATCAAGCCCAACTTTCTCTTATACAATGTGATGCAGATACTTATAAGAAGCAATTAGGAGAGTTACAAAAGCGTTATCGCACCGAGCTGGATTCTCATAGCCAGGAGCGTGTAGACTTAAAGAAGCAAGTCGAGGATGCTAAAGTCTAAAAGCACCACGGCAAAGTTGGTTTTACTCGTTTCGAGCAGAAGAAAGCGAAGTTGGCAAGGAAGAATGCAGAGCTAGAGGCCAAACTGAAGGAGGCTGAAACAAGGGCAATTCTTGCTGAGGGAAATGCAGATATAGATTTAGTCTATTGAGAGCACTAATGCACCACTTGCGGCAACTCAAAAAAAATTGGACGAGAGCGCAGAGAGCATGATAGGATTCTTTGCTCGGGTGATCCGACACCGACATATTGCATAGATCAAAGATTACTCCACTACTCTGGTATATGTATGGTATCAGGTGGTCGAATGGGAAAAAAAGAGCTCAAGGTGGATTTGATTGATGAGGATATGCTTATGGAGAAGTATTTGAGGGGTGAGGAAACAGTGCATTTGGCGAAGGGTGTAAGCTTATCGCTGCTGCTATGGAGGAGGAGAGGCATCAGGACAAAGGAAAAGGAACCATCGAAGCTGGTTCCTCTTCCGCGGCCCCCATGGCTTCCGAAACGAAAGGGTATGACCTAGAGAATCCAGGAATTCCCAAGACATCTTTCTTGTCTCCTATTGCTGAAATGACTTAAGAGACTCCTACCACTCATATTGAGAAATCATCTAAAGGTATCTCCGCCTTTTCACCTCAGTTTGTTAGGGCTATCTCAACATTCCGTCATATCGTTGGATAAGCAATTGAGGAACATCCTTTATCTCCTAAGCTAATTAATGTTACTTCCCACCCTGTAGGTGCAAAGACAGCTAAGAAGACTGATGAGCAACAAGAAGAAACTACTAAAGCAAAGTCTGCTGAAAAGGTGAAGGAGAAAAAGGATGAAGCTACTGGCTCTGAATCTGCAGAGAAGATCGAGGGCAAAAATGGTGAGGTTACTGACAAAGCTTTCCTGCCATCTAGCACTGAAACTCCCAAAGGCGGGGATATAATAGACGCCTTAAAAGACAATGGCTATAATGATGGAAATGAGGAAGACAATGATGTTGTTATGACTGGAGGCTCGGGGGAATCCGATGACATGACTTTGACTGATATGAAGGAAAGGCAAGATATGCTTTTGAAAGCCAAAGTTGAGATGGAAGACCCCCAAAACCTTAAACACCTTGCGACAATCCCTCCTAGGTCAAAGTTAGTTGTCAAGCTTTCATCCTGGTTGATCACTGAAGAGCTTCCTCAAAAATATTCTACTGATCCCAGCACTCCGATTTCAAGGAAGAAAAAACCGAAACGTGTCTTTTCCGATGCTGAAAAAGAGGAAAGGGATAAGCTCAAGGCTGCCAAGAAAGCTAAGCCTGCTCCAAAACCAAAATGAAAATTGGTTTTACATTTTGTTTTGATTTTCTATTGGTCCTCTGTTGTTGTAGCGAGCGCGGCCCTCACATTTCCTTGTTTAATCTTCTTGTACACACCTCACTCACGTAAATGAAATAGTTTGTTTCCCACTATGTCAAATACTTGCAAGTTTGTCATTTATTTCCGTCGAGTTCAGTAATGTTCAAAGAGTTAAAAACATAAGTAGTAAATAACAATCCCCGTCATGAATAAGCTTCCCTATAAATACATAAACAACAAAATATATTGTGTACAAATCACTGCTTAAATAAACGATCGATAACATGGAATATGGTGTATATGCCCACAATCAATCTTAAGTAAAGTGCCTGGCCAGGGCTTGTTCGAGATTGATTAGGTTTGATATTAGACTGCCCTCAGCTCTTTGGCAAGGCAAAGATTCTATTTCATTGGCACTTCTTCGTAGCACCTTTATACTCTCCTTTCATATGGTCAGATTAGAGTGAACTCAAGGCAGTCTTTTATCGTGATGCACCTTCAAACCTTAGGGACGTCGTCTTCCCATCCTTTATACTCTCTCTCTCGAATCATGAGGATGAGGGTTTGGGACGTCGTCCCCTCGTCCTTTTCATCCTGTTATGCAAACAATCATATCCTTCGCTCCGGTTTCTCCCCACACATGATTTCTTAAGGTAGAGTCTCACCGGTTCGATTCACAACTTCAGGTTTAGTTTATCGTATTCAGATTACAGTAATCACATAATATATAAAGAGATTTATGCAGAAAAAGTAAATCACACACAATATTTTATAGTTGTTTGGCCAAGTCGTGGCCTACGTCCACTTTATAGTCTTTTGTTTATGTCAACCAGACTTTTCTAGGCAAGTCGTGCCTTTTTTACATGGTTCATAAAATAAAAGAAAACAGTACTAATCAAAGTCAAGTACTTCCACAAGTGTTGGGCATTCCAAGCTCTGGGAATTTCTTTGCTATCCACGGTCGTTAACCTGAAAGCTCGTGTATCAAGTTTCCGCTGGATGGTATATGATCCTTCCCACTTCAGACCCAGATGGACAAGGGGTGGAAAGACACGCTTCAGTACTAGGTCTCTAGGTTCAAAGTTCCAAGGATGAACCTTCCTATCATAGTAACGGGCCACTTGGCGCCTTTTTCTCAAGGTGCACAAGTCCGCTTCGTCTTTCTTCACCTCAACCGTATCCAAGGATTCAAGGAGAAGTGCTTTGTTTGTCACCGGATCGTAATACGTCACCCTGTGAGATGGGACTTTCAACTCCACCGGAATGATCGCTTCTGATCCAAAAGAAAGTGAAAAAGGGGTATGACCCATTGTCGTCTTATAAGTCATTCGATAAGCCTATAACGCTAATGGTAATTCGTCGACCGACATGGCCTTTGCATGTTACAATCGTTTTTTAAGGATGGACTTAATAGTTTTGTTTATCGCCTCAACTTGTCCATTTGATTGCGAGTGAGCTACTATAGTATGTCTTTTGTCAATCTTATACTTCTGGCAGAAAATTCTAAATTCTGTGCTATCGAATTGGGTTCTATTTTCAGTTATGATGGGCTTTGGTATTCCAAATCGACAGATGACATTCCTGACCACAAAGTTTATCACCCGCTTTGTCGTGATCGTAGTTAAGGGTTTGGCTTTTGTCCATTTTGTGAAATAATCCATGGCCACGATTGCATATTTGGCTCCTCCTTTGGCGATTGGCAAGGTTCCAATGATGTCTATCCGCTACATAGCGAACGGCCATGGGCTCACCATTGATTTAACTTGACTCGGAGGTTCCCTAGGAACTTTTGCAAATTTTTGGCACTTATTGTAGCGTCGTGAATAATCAGCTGCGTCTTTATTTATGGTAGGTCAGAAATAGCCATAGCGCAATACTTTCTTTGCCAACATTTGGCCCCCGGTGTGGTCTCTACATTTACCTTCATATACTTCTTTTAGTACACGTTTGATGTCGTCATGTGCTATACACCGGAGCAAAGGCATGGAAAATCTCTGCGGTAAAGGATTCCGTCTTATAAGACCTCATGACTTTTCGAATCACAGCTCGTCTTTCACTCTTCTTTGCAGGAACTGTTTCGTTTTGCAGGAAGTTCTTAATTGGTGTCATCCAGGATTTCCTTTCCGATTAAACTTCTAGTACCGAGTCAACTTCCATCTGATCAAAGCTTGGTGACTTCAGTACCTGAATTGGTACCATCTCGGTCTCTTTCGGATTGTCAGAGCTTGCTAATTAAGCTAGCCAGTCCGCTTTCTGATTTTTTATCCTTGGGATATGAGTTATGCTGTAATGCTCCAGGTTGTCTTTACCTTTTCAAGGTAAGTGATGAGTCGCGGTCCCCTAGTCTCGAATTCCTTTCGAACTTCGCAAACAACTATCTTGTAATCATAGAAAATGCCTAGCGTGGTCACTCCTAATTCCTTAGCGAGTTTTAGCCTGACAATCAGGGCCTCGTGTTCAGAATCATTGTTGGTGACAGAGAATTCCAACCGCAAAGCATAGTAGATATATCATCCCTTAGGAGTCATTAATACGACTGCGGTGTCGGATCTTCGATCATTATTAGCCCTATCCGTATATAGTTTCCAAGGGTTAAGTTCTAAACTCTACTCCTAGGGGTTAGCCTTATCATCTAATACATCCTCCTCGAGGATTCTAAATTCAGCAATGAAATCGGCTAAAGCTTTCCCACTTATCGATTTCCTGGGTTGGAAGTTTAAATCGAACTGGCTTAACTCGATGTTCCACTTAAGCAATCGTTCGGATGCTTTAGGTCGTTGTAATACTTGTCGTAGTGGTTGATTAGCATATACTACAATCGGGCGAGCCTGATAATAATGACGGAGTTTTCGGGATGCAATCAGGAGACTATAAATAAGTTTTTCAATCTTGGGGTAATTACGCTCTACTGCCGCTAATTTCTTGCTTATGTGATACACCGGCCTCTGAACTTTGTTTTCCTCGCGTACCAGAGCTGAGCTGAAGGCATGAGATAATACTGCTAAATATATGAATAGGTCCTTATGGTGTACTGGTTTAGAAAAATTAGGGGTTTCTCTGGTAGACTCAACAAGTTCTGAAAAGCCTATACATAGTAAGGGATCCACTCGAAGTTTCGCTTCCCTCATTTAATTAAGTCAAAAAGGGAACACATTTGTCTATGGCTTTGGAAATGAACCTGCTTGATGCCGCAACTTTTCCAGCCAAACTCTGAACATCTCTGATCTTTCGCGGCTCCTCTATGTTTCTGATTATTGCAATCTGGTCAAGATTAATCTCGATCCCTTGAAAGATGACAATGAATCCAAGGAACATTCCTAATGCAACCCCGAATGAACATTTTAAAGGGTTTAACTTCATCCCATACCTTCATGGAATGTCGAACATTTCCGCTAACTCTTTTGTGTGATTGGAGTATTGCCTGGACTTCATAAGCATGTCGTCTACATGAACTTCCATTTTTCCCAGTCTGATTATAAAACATTTGGTTCACCAAACGCTGATATGTGGCTCCAACATTCTTTAGTCCAAGTGGCATCACCACATAACTGTACAACCCTAAGTTTGTAATAAAACTTGTGTGTTCTTGATCTGATACATGCATGGGGATCTGGTTGTACCCTTAATATGCGTCCATGTAGGAGAGAAGTTCATGTCCTGCTGTTGAATCAACTAGTTGGTCAATCCTAGGGAGTGGAAAACTATCCTTTGGCCAAGCTTTGTTGAGATCGGAAAAGTCGATATATGTTCGCCACTTCCCATTTGATTTCTTAACCAGGACGGAATTTGATATCCAGTCGGGATATGTTGAGTCTCTGATGAACCCACTATTCCATAACTTCTCTACTTCTTCGTTCAAGGCTGCTGACCTCTCCGGGTCCAACATGCGTCTTTTTTGTTTTATTGGAGGATGCTATGGGTTCAAGTTTAGCGAATGGCTCATGATTGAGGGAGAAATTCCACACATTTCTGCATGGGTCCAATCAAACAAACCAGGTTTAACTTCAAAAGGTCAGTCAATTCTTTCATCCGAAAAGAATCCAAATGAGATCCAATTTTCAAGACCTTTGTCGGGTCGTCGTTATAGATTGGGATGTAAATAGTTGCCTCGTTGGGAGTCACCTTCCTAGTTCCTGGCTCCTCGTCCTCTCTTGGATCGATATCTTCAGGTATTTCTTCAAGTGAATCCCTAGGCTGTATTATCTTTAGTTGCTATGCTGAGTTCTCCTTAGCAGGAGAGAAGGTGTTCTTATGTTCCGAACTCTTTCCGTTGCGCAACATATTCAATTCCGCCATATAGCAGGCTCTTTCGTTAACTTGATCACCACGGATCGTTACCAGTCATATGTCATTTGGGAATTTCATTAACAAGCACCAAGGAGCGATGCAATCCCTAAATTCAAAAAGAGCGTGCCGTCCCAGGAAAGCATTGTAAGGCGAATCTACGTCCATGATGAAAAATTGGAGAATCCTTAATCTTCTGCGCTCTCCTTCACCTAATTATACGGGTAAATCTATCACTCCAATTGGGGTGGTTGAAGCGCCGTTAAAGCCACAAATCCATCCTTCACGTGGCTTTAAATCCTTCATTTCCAATTTCATTTGATCGAAATCTTTTTAGAACAGGATATTACAGAGCTCCCATTATCAACCATAACTTTCTTGACTAATGCAGGTCCAACAACGGTAGTTATTAACATTGGATCGGTGCTCGGTGCTTCGACTCCAACACTCTCTCTGTCTCGAAAGACAACATCATCAGTCGTGGTCTACTGTTGTTTTACCAGTGCGGTTTCTTCAAGGTTACTATATTCCTCTATTTTGGGATGTTTGGCTACATTAACATACTGTTCCATTGACCTGTTACTGAACCCAGCCGGATATGGTCCCCCAACTATGGTATTGATGAACTTTTTTCCCTTTCTATTGGGTCATGGGCTTAGATGCAGGTTGGTTTTGATTCGGGGCTTGTCCTCCTTGCCTCATATCTCTTGGAGTGACTTTGTACTCATCTAACTTTCCTTCTCGAAGCAGTTTTTCAACAGCATCTCTTAGATGACGACATTCATTAGTAGAGTGACCATGAGTCCTATGAAAAAAACAAAATTTTCAAATTGCGAGCTCCTTCTAAGTGGAGTCCCTGGGCGGGAGTTTCTTATATTGTAAAACATTATCAGTATCTAGACAAATATTTTCCATGGTGTCGTTCAATGGTGTGCAGTTTTCGAAAGTTTGAAATCGAGGTCTTTTCCCGAAATTATTCCCTCGGTTCCTATTTATTTCACCACTGTTTCTGTCCCAACTACAATTTCCTTCATTTTTGTTACTGACACTTACCCTTACTTTTCCTGAACTGTCGCCGGACTATTTCACAGCGACATTACTTTGAATGTCCTCTCTAGAAGCTCCATCAGACTTTCTTTTTCGATTAGCGTATATTTCCTCACGCCACATGCGAATATTTGCCTTTTCGTAGAATGATTCCCTAGTCAATGGTGGTTTTCCAGCCAGATATCCTCTGAACTTCATGTTTGAATTGACCCTATCTATTAACACATTAATTTGTTTAGTTTATGTGGGTTACTTACTTTGGTAACTGCTAGGTTAAAGCGGTCTAAATATGACTTCAAGGATTCACCAGAAGCCTGCTTGATTCTGGACAGTTCAATGACGCTTTTAGATTCCCGGGCATGGAGTCGGAACTGGTTCATAAAACGTTCACTCAGTTCTTTGAAGCTTGATACTGATCGAGGAGGAAGTCGAGTGAACAACATCAATGCAACATCTTCTAGATATATCGGGAAGGTTTGCACTTCACCGCGTCAGGCGCTGCTGCAGCATTCATGTACCATGCATACCTCATCAAATGTTGCCCTGGATCGGTTCTCCCTACGTATTGATCCATCTATTGCAGATTGAATCGTTGGGGGAATTGGAAGTCCAGGATGTCATCAGTGAATGGGGTGTGACTATGCTCAATACCATAGTCCTCATTGGTGTAACGTCGAAATTGTCGGCCATGATCTGGCACACCATCGCATTTAGCTAAGCATTAGTCAAATTTGGTTCAGGATCCACATTTCTATTTCTTCTAACACACTCAGTCCTTACGTCAGGTGAAGTTCTTTGGATTTGAGCTGCAGTCAAATTTCCTTGCCCTCTTCAATCACCGTCATTCATAGGACGAGTGGGCTAGAGAAGCTGCCCTTGAGTAGGATTGGTGATATTAGGATCTCTGGGTAGAACATGTGATCCTCGCATTGATAGTAGCATTGGTTCCTTCAAACTAGGTCGTTAGTTCCGAGGACACGGACCGCGTCTTCATGAGATCCAAATGACCCAAACGTTAACTGATTAAGATTCTCAGGCCTTTCATATAGCCTCCTTCGACAGGACGTTCTTCATTTGAAGATGATGAATGGTCCGCAGCGAGATGATGAGTTGGAGAAGGCGTTCTTTGTCTATGAAGTTCACTTATCTCCCTACTCATAGCCTTCATGTTTTCTCGCATAAGAACACTATCGCGTTTATGGGCCTCTAAAGCATTATTGGTCCTGTCTAACATGTCCAGTAAGCGTGAAAATTCCATGTGCGTGATGAGTGCAAAAGGAGTAGGCTGATCACTAGTCGTTATGGCTGGCATAGGAGCATCTCCAGGCGCTCGAGTAGAAGTTCCAGCCTCAACTGCATTCGGTTCGGATCGGGACACCACTGCCTCTGTATTTCGGATCGGGGGGAGCCACCAGAAGTATTCAAGAATCTGTCTTGATTCAGATTGGTATCTCCGGATCGGTTCGGATCATTAACTTCGGTTTGGGTCGGCGATGCTCTCCCGGTTCGGCTCGGTCCTGAACTCTGCCCTCTTGATCTTGTAACAACTTGGCTTGTTGATCTTCAACCGTCTCGTTTTCCCGAGCAACTTGCGGCTCTTTTCCTTTTCCTTTAGTTGTGAGATCCAATTCTTTTGAGAGCTCACCAAGGAAAGCTTCAAGGATACTAAAAAGATGGACTAGATTCTTCGGACTTGAGAATCCAAATAGTAGAACGATAGTCCAAAATGCGGATAATTCGATAATTCTCAGTGAAAGCACCAAAATGTTAGACTTAAAAGTGGTTCTAACACCCAATTGAACAACAATTTTGAATAAAATAGAAAGAAAAACAGCAAGAACACCAAATTTATAGTGGTTCGGCGTTAATGAGCCTACATCAACTTTATACTTCTTTGATTGATGATTCAAATACAAATACGGAATTTTGAATAAAATAGAAAGAAAAACAGCAAGAACACCAAATTTATAGTGGTTCGGCGTTAATGAGCCTACATCAACTTTATACTTCTTTGATTGATGATTCAAATACAAATACGGTGATGATTTCCTCTCAATATCACTTATATAATTGATAATCTCTCTCCAACTAATAGGATTATACTTCAAAAGTTTGAGTACAGTCTAAATAAAGCAATAAAATTCGCTGGTATGAGAGTTAGAGTGATGTTTTTTTCCAAATGATCCTTCAAATGAAGTGTTTTGGGGCATTTATAGGCTGTGAACCCATCTGCTTGCCACGTGGGGCCCATCTCGTAGCTTTCGGATCCGCTTACTTCAGGATGGTGACAATACATTATAAACATGGGATAGTGTAGCATAACCGCTCCGTGTCACCAGGAGAACGTGGAGTGTAATTCCGGTGACGCTGACCCTCAGTTCGGATCGGAGGAATGTTGCGCGGTTCGGATCGGATACTCATAGCACCGGTCCTACTCGGATTCTGGCATCTGGAACTTGCTTGAATATTAAAATTTTAAGGAGAATGGTTTCGGCTAGGGGAGGCCGATCTAACCCGAAGGCTTGTCTACTGCATCTTTTACTTTTGAATACACTTGTCACTTGATTCTTAGCTTTGTGTAGCCTAATCACAAAGTAGGCTAACACAAACACATACTTGTGTGTGTATATACACATATATTTTGTGTAGGGGCAACATGGTCAAATTAGCGAATTGGCGTGAACCAAGAAATTTAGTTCAAATACAAACACAAATAAACACACACACACACACACACATATATATATATATATATACACACACACATTTGTGCATATATGTGTGTGTGTGTATACACACATTAAAGGAACACTCATTCAGGATGATCAAAATGGAGCAGTTGGCATATGACAAAGCATATCAAAATTTCCAGTGGCAAGTTCAACAATGAAATAACAATGGTCAATGCAATGGACACAGATCGAGATCGGTGCATATACAAATGAAGGCAAACAGGCTGCAAGAACATGGACGGTTTTTCAAACACCAAGATATGAAGCACAAGTGTATAGGGGCAAACACATCAACATGCACATGCATAACCCAGCAAAGTCACAATGATTGCATGGCCATAACTCAAAAGAAGCTTGCAACACAAAACTTGGCAAAAACAAGCAAATAGTGCCAAATTGATATAGGGTTGCAACAAGACTATTTTATATACGGTGAAGAATTTATGACTAGTGTACAGACACAAGTTACTCAAGTTCAATATGATTCATGCAAAACTCTAGAACATGATTTCAACTCAGCAAACCATGCTCAGTACAAGCATGAAACACATAACATGGCAGCTGCATGATTCCACAAAGGTATATATGACAAGCATTGCAAATATGAATGAATTCAAAATGAAGTATGTTTCCAAGAATTCACAAAGTCAAATTCATGTGCATACAAGAGTATTAAAGCAAATGTACATGGTGACAAAAAAATCTAAGTTCAGCACATGTACATAGAATTATGACACAACAAAGCTCAGGCCATATATATATATATATATATATATATATATATATATATATATGAATATAAATGTATACATGGCAGTTTCAAAGGCATATGCAAACTCATGTATACGGCAAGTACCAAATGCTTTTAGGCTATAGTGAAACAAGAAATCATGCACAAGAAGATTGTCTGGTCAATATATATATATATATATATATATATATATGTATATATATATATATATATATGTATATATATATATATATGTATATATATATATATGTATATATATATATATATATGTATATATATATATATATGATTCATCATGGGGTCAGCAGTTCAAAGACGAACAATGGAGAAAACAAGGAATAAATAAAATCTGGCATGCATGATTTAGTCACATGAATTTCTGGAGAGTATTCAAACTTGGCAAGAAAATCTTTTACCAACAAATGTGTTTCTTGTTTTTTGGAATAAAGTTAAATTCTAGCAAACAATTTTTTCAGCAAGAATTTATTTTGCAAAAAGGGGTAACAAATCAATTCGAATTGACAAACTATTTTCCCAAAAATCACGGTAACATTTTGGGCAAGAAATCTCAAATTCATTTCCAAAAAATCAGTTCAGATCTGAATGTATATATGGCAAATTCATTTGTTTTCCAGTGAACAATATCTAGCAGGAAATTTCCAAAAAGCTCAGTGCAAATTTAAGGGGCCACAAGATTAATTTGCAATTTATTTCCTGAAAATCACAGTTCTGTTTTAGAAATTTCAAGAAGAAAGAAAAACAACTTAGTTTTTTTTTTGAAATCAAAACAAACATCTCGGCCTAAATCACTTCCAGAAATCACGCAAGACATTCAATCACACAGTCAAAGTCGTGGATATCATCTCAAAACAAGGCAATCAAAATCACGCAAATCATATCAATCATTTTATGAAATAAGAGGGAAGTTAGGTTTTCTATAACTTATAAATATCACCGTGTTCATCATACACAAGGGATCGAAACCAAAAAAATTCAATCGAGAACAAAGAAATCAAATTTAGTGTCAAACTTACAAAGGCTTCGATCGTAGAGAGCCCAAATCAATCAAGAAGAAAGCCAAGAATTCAAAGTCACAAGAGAATCAAATCCAAGAATAATCGATCGCAACTTAGGAGAACAAGGAAAAACCCTAATACATTTTAGTTCAACCGACATTTTTTGTAGCAAAGATATCAAATGAAATAAAAGGAAAGAGGGCCAGGCTTTATTCTTTAGTTAAAAAGGTTTTTTTTTGTTTCTTATTTTATATTGTATTTCTTTTATTTTTCTTTTGTAAACTATCAATTATTTTTCAAGTTTATCCATAAAACTAGAGTTTTCTGGTTTGTTTATAAAACTTAGAGTTTACTAGTTCCTCTATAAAACTAGGGTTTACTAGCTATAGGTTTTATAGTTAGGGTTTACGGATTACGGGTTTGTAATTCGGGGAAAATTTGATCTTGGTTACAAATATTAGTCTACGGTTTTGAGCATAGGATTAGAACAGGCGCAGGGTTTGCGAGTTTATAGGGTTTTGTAAGTGGGATATGGTTTAATACCTAGTAAAAATCTTGTGAATGCAGCAGTAGGATGGGTTTGCCGAAGCTGGGTAAAAATTGTGTTATTTACATCTGCGTTTATATTCTCTATTATAATCTATGTTGTGATATTTCTTAATATCTCAAATTAATCCAATAAACTCTATTCACCCCCTATAAGGTTAATCTAGATCCAACAAGAAGGCAGGGTAGATGCAGTTGAGAGTTCACAAGCAGAACTACCTTACCCATGACCTAGAGTTGGCTGCTATAGCATTCGTACTTAAGTCTTGGCGATATTACGTACTTAGAGAGAGATTTGAGCTATACACGGATCACAAGTCGCTCAAATATTTGTTCTCGCGGAAAGATCTCAATTTAAGGCAACAATGATGGATGGAGTTCTTAGCATCCTACGATTTTGAGATAGTTTATACCCCAGGAATGGGTAATGTGGTGGCAAACGCGCTGAGTAGGCAGAGGATGACCTCGAGTCCTCTATTCGTAGAGAACTGGAGCTTGGAGCTTATATCGAACTTTAATTTTAGGCTATCTACAGATTTTACACCTAACTTATTGGCATTATTGGAGGTGCAGCCTACTCTTATGGAGCACATTAGATCCACACTGCGAGACGACCCGCAGATAGCATACATCTTGTATAGGCTTAGTAAAGTAGAGAACTTTAGTCACATAAGTAGATACTTTGTGGATGATAAAGGGTGGCTACAGTGAGATGGAAGGATTTGTGTTCCTCGAGATAGGGATTTGTTGAGGACAACTCTTGAGGAGGCTCATCATTCTCGATGACTATACATCTGGGCGGTGACAAGATGTATCGAGATATGATGATACTTTTCTTTTGGACAAGTATGAAGAAGGACATAGCAGAGTTTGTAGACCAATATTTGACTTACCAGCGAGTAAAGGCTGAACAAAGAAAACTTAGCAGATTACTTCATCCCTTGGATGTCCCACAATGGAAGTGGGAGAGCGTCTCTATGGACTTTATTGATGGACTGCCCAAATCGAGGAAGGGAAACACCAGTATTTAGGTGATAGTAGATAAACTTACTAAGTGTGCTCACTTTGTTCCAGTTAAGAGCAAGAGGGCAGCAGATTAGCTAGCATCGGTAAACCTTAGAGAGATTGTCTGACTTCATGGGGTACCTTCTGGCATAGTAAGTGACCGTGACCCTATCTTCACGAGAGAGTTTTGGAAGAGCTTGCAAGTGGCATTAGGTACACATTTATGATTGAGCACAACATACCACCCTCATACCGATGGATAGACTGAGAAGGCAAATAGTGTTCTTGAGGATCTTCTAAGACTGTGTATTCTAGATTTCGGAGGAACTTGGGAGGAGTACCTCATATTGGTTGAGTTTTCCTACAATAACAGTTAACAATCAAGTATAGGTATAGCACCCTTCGAGGAGCATTATTGACGACCTTGTAGATCACCGGCATTTTGGTAGGAGTCTACGGACAGGCTTCTACTTGGACATGAGATGATTTGAGAGACTTTTGAGAAGATCGATCTTATTTGTCAATGAATGAAACTAGCTCAGGACAGGCAGAAGTCATATGGCGATAAGAGAAGGAGCGATTTGGAATTTGAGGTAGGAGATATGGTCTTCGTCAAAGTATCGCCTCTAATGAATGTTGTTCGCTTTGGCTCGGTAGGGAAATTGGGGCCAAGGTTCCTAGGGTCATTCCCATAGTAGAGAGAATAGTTCAGATGGCCTATAGGATTAGACTACTAGGAAGGATGGTGAGAGTTCACGACTATTCCATGTTTCCCATTTGAGGAAATGTCTACATGATATAACAAAAGTAGTGGAGCCAAGCATCCTTGAGGATGTTGAAGTCGAGAAGGAGGCGTCAATTAGGAAAGTTCCTACCTACGTTCTTGGATCAGAGGTTATGAAACTGCGCAACAAGAAGATCAGATTAGTGAAAGTGCCGTTGGGAGAAGACCACGACGATGTGATCTGAGCATCCAAAGAAAAGATTCGGGCTTCTTATCCTTTTCTTTTTGAGGGTATGTTCTTAATTTCTTTTCCAAGCTTTTTTTTTTAATTTTCATTTGCGTCTATCATTCAAGTATGTTTATCCTATCGTTCAAATCTTCGATCCTTAGGTAGAAACCAATGGGTGAAAACATGTGTTTGAGACATGTTATGGTTGATGGTTGCAAGTGGATGCAAGTGTTTAAAAGTGGTTTCCGGTGGAAGCATACACACACATTAGGCACTAGATCGGCTCAAGCACATACATATTGCATACAGATGTGTGTGCAATTTAAATTTTCAATGGATGAAAATGGTTGAACTATCACATGGATGTTGCATTTCAATGAATGGTTGTGCACACATAAAGAACTTATATGTTATAATAGGGTTTTTTGCATACATATTGGATACTTGACATATACATATATTGCATTAAGGAGGTCAACTGAATCAGTAGACTGCCTGATTTTCGCATTAGTGTAGGAACATATACACACAACACCTTTGCATATGTTCATGCAAACATTTAAAATTCTTAAGGACAATGGATGTAAGTGGCTGATGGTTGTAGGTGGTTGTTAAAATAATATCATTCTTCTTAACTTGCCGGTTTCGGGGAAGAAATCCTCTAAGTAGGGGAGAATGTAACACCCCATTATTTAGTACACCATAATTGTATTAGAAAGACAATAAAATGAATATAAACAACACCCCATAATTAAATACACCATAATTGTATAATAAAGAAAATAAAATGAATATTAATTAGTTAAAGATATAAAATCAAGTAAAACCGAATTTACCATTGCGTTCGTCTCGGAATTCTGGTTCAGATAGACCCCGAGTTTGGGTAAATCGGATAATTCATGAAGAAGATATGAGCTTTTAAAGTTTAAAACAACATTTAAAATTCAAATAACAAATAAACGCAGGGGGCAACGGTCATGGGGTAACACGCCCATACCTGGGTTGTCCCATGCCTAAGAGGGGTTGACCCATGGATGGACATGGTAGGTGGGGGTTCGACCCATGGGCATGCAGGTTGAATTCGATGTTCTGTAACCGGACTGTTTTTATATAATAGGTTCGTTCGTTGAGTTGTATGGCTGGATTTAATAACCTAAAATCTAACAGTCTAGAATTGGCTCGGTTAATCTATAAATAGGGTGGCTTTCCCTCATTTTTCTACATACAATTTCTCTTCATTCCTCTCTTTCTCCATGACTATCTTCTAAAATTAATTAAGATAAATAGGGAGACGCTGCTGGAAGATATAGATTAAAAAGATAACTCAAGATCTGCAATCAACAACAACCCCTTTTTCAAAGACTCTTTCTGAATCTAATCCTAGTACTGTGAGTTAAAGTTATTTTCAGATCTGAAATCTAAAAATTATTATGACAGTAAATAGTTTTGGATTTAGAATAAACAGTACCTATAAGTTATTTCTTATATATGTTCTTTTACTGTTTTACAGTTATTACATGTTCTTTTACTGTCAATTCAGTTTTACAGTTAATTTATGTTCATGTATAAATCTATCTTCTTTATCCCTTTTCTGTTATTTAGTTTATTTACAGTCTTGCTTATATGCCTATTTTATACTGTTTGATTTGATTTGTTTTTCTCCTTCTTTTTTCCTTTTTACTTACGCCGAGCCTAGGCCACCAAGAGCCTAGGCCATTCTCATTTAAGATTGCGTATAATTGAATTTGGGATAACATGAAATGACAGTGAAAAAGGAGAATTTCGGGCATATTATAAATTGATCGCTTTTTACTGTAGTTAGGAAATATAATCAAAAGGAAGAATATGCAAATATGTATACATGTTAGATTCGGCTTAATTTAAAGATTCAGTAAAGAACATGTTATGGAAAAATGTAAGTACCTGATGTAAAATAAGTAAAACGAGTTATTGTAATATATATACATATATATATATATATATATATATATATATACACACACACACATACAATTGGTTAGGTGCTTGTTTGGGGAAAGGGTTGCACATAGAATAACATTACTGAGAAATGTCATTTACAACCATGCTTATTAATGAACTAGAACCTGCTAAGTTAAAACCGAATAATTCATAAGCTAGGAGGTTGTTGGCTAGCTTTTAGACCAAGCCACAAAGGACTTAAGCACTCGCGATTAGATGGGCAAAGACTCGTATACATGTAAGCTCAATACGAATATTTAGGCTCATCAATACGGCCCGCCATCCAGGCAGTGGACCGGCTCGTGCCTCCCCTTCCCTCCGACCATCGGCTCGTGTTACTACCACACGACCCAGCTCGTGTGTGAGTCACGAACTGACCCTGCCTCCAGGAAAGAATGAACATAACTTGTTCAAGCTCCGTGTCTCTCACGAACCGGATTTCACGGATCTGGTGACACGTGTTAATAACGACCATGTTGACCACTTCTCCACTCAATCACGAATGACTCCGAGATTTTCGGGATGGATGCCACGTTTCTTCACGAGCCGCCTGCTGGAACTGCCTATAAATTGCCCAACACTTGGCATTTTTAGGATCTTTTTGGCAATTAAGAGTTCTTATTCCTCCATTGTCATACTTCTTCTATTTTTAACTAGAGATATCTCTAAATTGCAAAGTGAATAATCATTGTAAAAGTGAGATTGAGAGGAAATTGTGATTGTACTTGTATTCAATCGTACAATCATAATCATATAAAGTGAACATAGGCTTGTTAACGCCGAACCACTATAAATCTCATGTGTTCGTTGCATTTTATTTCATTTCTAGATATAATTCTCCATGGATTCGAGTAATTTGGGTGTTAGAACCAATTTTTGGTCTAACATTTTGGTTCTTTCACTAAGAATTGATTTCTCGGCATATCGGATAGTTATTCTACTATTCAGATTTCTAAGTCTGAAGAAGATAGTCCGTATTTCTACTATTTTAAAGTTTTCAACAAAATCAGTAAAGTCGAAACTCCATGGATCAAAAGAAATCCAAGGATTCACGAGCCTCTCGAGCGAATGAAGAGAATGTTCAGGAGTAGGCTGATGTGGTCTCCCCGATGCATGGCTCTCAAGGGGCGACCCGACCTCAAGAAGGGGTCACGAACCGACAACAAGAGGGGCCACGAACCAACCTCGGGAAGGGGTCATGAACTGGTCCTTGCAAGAGACCACGACTCGACCCAGAAAGGAGATTGTGACCTGCTCCACCTATGCCGATGCTTCTGCCCGACCTGGCTCAAGTGCTCCAAATCCAACTACTAGTGACTAACCTCATGCCCCTATCCTAGTAACAGAAAGAGATTTTTCTCGCATACTCGAGATGTTGGACAGGATAAACGATGCTTTGGAGGCTCAGAGGTGTGTGAGTACCCTGATGCGGGAGAATATGACCGCAATGAGTAGACAAATTGATGAGCTTAGAAGGCAGAAAACACCTTCCCCGACTTACCCCCTTAATGCAGAATACTCATCCTCTTAAGAAGAACATGTTCCACCTCCACGACGGCCATATGAAAGGTTTGAGAATATCCAACAAGTCCAGTTCAGATCACTTCCATCCCTCGAAACCACATGTCGGTCAGATCCTAATGATCCTAACCTAGCTGATCCCATATTACTTCCAATGGAAGGATCCTGAGCATGACCAAGAGACGGAAAGGTCATTAGCCCTACTCGGGGCCAACCCCTGCCACCTCCATGCCATGTGACTTACCATGGCCATAGGGGGCAGAAAATTTCATCAAGGACTACAAACCAGGCGACACTTCCCGGAATAAGGCCAAGAGGTTCCCGTAGAGCCAAGAGTGCGGACCATGAACCCACTTTGACCAATTCTGACGTTGAGGCGATGATGAGGCAGATTATGGCAGATAGTCGAGGATATAGCAATGAAGATTGGGGTGTAGACCGAAGCCATATGCCATTAACTAATGACATTCTAGACGTTCGATTCCTGAAACGGTTCAATTTACTGACTATGAACCGTTATGGGGGTAGAACAGATCCGGTCCAGCACTTGATGAGATATTCATGGTACATTAATGCTGCCGCCGCACCAAATGTAGTGAGGTGCAAAACATTCCCGATCTTCCTAGAAGATGTGGTACTAATGTGGCTTACTCGCATGCCGCCACGGTCAATCTCCAGCTTTAAAGAGTTGAGTGGAAGGTTTATAAACCAATTCCGACTTCATGCTCAGAGGTCCAAGAACGTTGTTGAACTATCACTCATTAAGCAGCATCCTAATGAAACTTTGAGGTCATACTTGGATCGCTTTAATTTAGTAGTCACGGAAGTGAGAGACCCTCATGAGCAGTCCATTCTGATGGCATTGATTGATGGAGTAGATAAAGATACCGAGTTTAGTAAATACCTAGCTGAAAAGACTCCACCGACCAGGGAGATATTCTATGAGAAAGCCAACATCCGCCTACGTCAGGAATAGATATATGCTAATCGAAATAGAAAAACTACTGATAAGGAAGATATACAGAGTAATGTGGCAATCAAACAGTCGGGCAATATCTTTGGGAAAGTAGAGGTCAATGTTGGAAATAAAAACCAAGGCAATGGCTCCCAAACTGGAAATGGAAACATGAAAAAGAATCAGGGAAACAACTCAAAGAAGAGACCTCATTTCAGAACTTTTGAAAACCTCACACCAATGAACGACACATTAGAGAATATCTACTTGGACACCTACGACGTTCTCAAGTATAAGAAGCCTCCTCTAAGGGATTCAATAGAAAAGGAACGTGAAACAGGAAAATTCTGTTTTTTCCACAAGACCTAAGGGCATTCGACGAATGAGTGTCGTCATCTGAGAGACTTGGTAGAAAACTCCTAAGAGAAGGAAAGTTGAATGAATATAAGGCGACCCTGAGAAACCGGGGGCAAAGTAGTCCATAGCAAAATAAAGGGAAGCAACCTCAAAGAGCTACTGCTTAACAAAAGGGTAAAGGAATCATCATCAATAATATAGTCGGAGGACCCCATCCAGCTGGACATAGCAACTGGGCAATGGATCAATATGTTAACGCAGCTAAGCGCCTTGAAGTGGGAGAGTGTATCAATATTGAAGATACCGCCCTGGTAAAACAGGAGAAAATGATGTCGGATGGTGTCATATTCCGTGACAGAGAAAGTGTCGGAGTTCAAGCCCCTACCAAAGACCCCTTGGTGATCACTACCACCATTGGTCTTGCCCTAGTTCACAAGGTCCTAGTAGATAATGGGAGTTCTGTTAACGTTCTATTTAAGAAATCATTTGACCAGATGAAGCTCGAAGTGAAGGACTTGAAGCCCTGTGAAGGATGGATACGTGACTTTAATGGAGCCCCAACGGCTCCGATGGGATTTGTAGAATTGTTAGTGACTTTGGGATAGTGAGACCGCTGGAGAGTGAGAATTCTCCCATTTGTAATTATGGATATTGATTCACCCTATAATGCCTTTTTAGGCTGACCAACCCTTGTAGAGTTCATCGCTTGTATTGCACCTTAGTGCTTACTGCTGAAATTCCCAACTAAAGAGGGAGTGGGAGTGATTAGGGGTGACAAGTGACCAGACAAGCCTGTTATATAGCAGAGTTAAAAATGATACGCGAAGGAAAGGCTAAGGGTGTTTCCTCCTCTGTAAAGGAGGATTCAGCATAGCAATTAAAGGGGACAATCCAGAAGGAGTCGCCGGGAGACCTACCGAGGACGTAGATCCCAGAGAGGACGATGAGCCTGGGGGAAGAATGGTGACACCTAATGAAATGACTATGGATATTCCGATCGGTGATGATGACCCAGTGAAGGTCTTAAAGATCGGATCTCAATTGCAGCCTCTCCGAGCGATGGAACTAACAAACTTTTTGAAGGCAAACCTAGACGTGTTTGCTTGTACCCACTCCAATATGTGTGGAATATCTACCTTAATCATGAGCTATTCATTGAGTATCGACCCAAAGCATCCACCTGTTAAGCAGAAATGGAGAATGCTTGGCCTAGAGAGGCTGACTGCCTTGAAAGAGGAAGTAGAGAAGTTAAGGAGCAACGGATTCATTAGAGATTCGACTTATCCAGAATGTATTTCCAATCCCATCCTGTTCAAGAAGGCTAACAGAAAATGGCGCACGTGCATTGATTTCTTGGATCTGAATAAAGCTTGCCCACAAAGACAGCTTCCCACTCCCTAGAACTGGTGGACTCAACGGCGGATCACGAACTTCCCTCTTTCATGGATGCATACTCAGGGTACAACCAGATCCCCATGCATATTCTGGATCAGGAGCATACCAGCATCATCACAGATTTAGGACTATATAGCTATGTAGTGATTCCCTTCGGCTTGAAGAATGCCGAAGCAATATACAATGACTAGTGAATTAGACGCTCTACAACCAGATTAGGAAAACGATGGAAGTATATGTCGATGATATGCTTGTGAAATCCGAGCGATCATCTGACCATATGGCTGACTTAGCCGAAATCTTCGATATTCTTTGACTATACAGAATGAAACTCAGTCCCCTGAAGTGTTCATTTGGAGTTGCTTCTGGGAAATTCCTCAGTTTTTTTGTTAGTTCGCATGGAATCGAAATTAATCCAGATCTGATTGCGACAATCAGAAATATCTAGAAACCAAGACAAATCAAAGATGTGCAGAGCCTTGCTAGAAAGGTTGCCGCATTAAGTAAATTCGTTTTTAAAGCTACAGATAAGTGCATCCCTTTCTTCGACCTGATAAAGCGGGGTAAACGCAACTTCCAGTGGACTCCTAACTGTGTTGAGGCTTTTCAGGACCTTCTGACTCAGTTGGAGAAACCTCCTATACTATCCAAGCCGGACGATCACGAAGATTTATTTGCATACTTGGCAGTATCATCTCACGTAATAAGCTCAGCCTTAGTAAGAGAGGAAAATAAAGTTCAAAGGTCGGTGTATTACGTGAGTAAGAAGTTAGCGGTGGCAGAACGAAGTTACCAGAAGATAGAAAAACTTGCATATAGCCAGCTGCTCGCATCTAGAAAACTTCGTCACTATTTTCAAGAACATTCTATCACCATATACACCAATCACCTACTCTGACAGGTCTTGCAAAGTCAGAAGCGTCCGGAAGGCTACTCAAGTGGAATATCGAGTTAAGTCAATTTGAGTTGAACTTTCAACCTCAAAGATTGATAAGCGGGCAAGCATTAGCTGACTTCATAGCCGAGTTCACTATCCTTGAAGAGGGTGTGTCGAATGAAGAAGTTAGCCCCTTAGAACAACAGTTTGAATCCAGCACCTGGAAGCTATACACCGACGGTGCTAAGAATGATAGACAGTCCGGCGTCGGAGTTGTACTGATTACTCCTAAAGGATGGTCAATCTACTACGCTCTAAGAGTAGAATTCCATGCCACTAACAATAACTCCGAGTACGAGGCTCTGATTGTCGGGCTAAAACTCGCAAGGGACTTAGGAATTAAAGGGTTGGACATTTCCTGCAATTCTAAGATAGCAATAAACCAAGTTCGAAAGGAATATCAAGCCAAAGGGCCAAGACTTATATCATATTTAAGAGAGGAGGAAAGCTGCTAGATGATTTTGAAGACTACAGTGTCTCCCATATTCCTCGGTTAGAGAATCAAATGGCAGATAAATTGGCCAAACTTATTAGCTCTGATAACCCTGAGGACACGAAAATGGTCCCAATTGAAACATTAGAGAATCCAAGTATTATCAGATGGAAATTGATAAGATATTGTAGACTGAACCGAAAAAATAGTTGTGGATGACACCCATAAAGAACTTCCTGATGAATGGAACACTTCCAACCAAGAAAAGTGAAATGCACGCCGTTATTCATAAAGATTCTAGATACATTATGCAAGGCGAAGTTCTTTACCGACAAGGATTCTTAATGCCACTCCTCCGGTGTATAGCCCATGATGACATCGAGCGGGTACTAAAGGAAGTACACAAAGGTGAATGTGGCGACCACACCGGAGGCCAAATATTGGCTAAGTAAATATTATCGTACGACTATTTGTGGTCTACTGTGAATAAAGATGCAGCTCGATATGCTCGGTGTTGCGACAGGTGCCAGAAATTCGATAATATTCCCAGAGCACCTCCTAGCCGAATAAAGACAATGGTTAGCCCGTGACCACTTGTCATCTGGGGAATTGACATTATTGGAAGCCTATCAATAGCCAAAGGCAAAGCAAAATTTGCAATCGTGGTCGTGGGTTACTTTACGAAATGGGCCGAAGCAGAACCGTTGACCACGATCACGATAAAGCGAGTGATAAATTTCATCGTCAGAAATATCATGTCGATTTGGGATCATAAAAATCATTATAACTGACAACGGGACCTAAATCGATAGCACAACATTTCGAGACTTCTGTCAAAAGTATCGTATCGAGAAAAGATACACCGCTGTAGCACATCCGCAATCGAATGGACAAGTAGAAGCAATAAACAAAATAATTAAGTCCATTCTGAAGAAGCGATTGAAGCAAGCCAGTGCCATGTGGGTCGATGAGTTACCCTTAGCATTATGGGCCTACAGAACGACCTACAAATCAGTAATGGGTCACACCCCCTTCTCCCTCGCATTCAGATCAGAGGCGGTCATTCTAGTTGAATTGGAAGTACTATCCCATGGAACTGCTTATTACGACCCGATGACTAACAATGAGCTACTCCTCGAGTCCTTGGACATGATTGAGGAAAAGAGGGATGAAGCGGATCTGTGTGCCTTGAGGCACAAACAACAGGTCACCTGATATTACAATAGGAAATTTCGGGGTCGAACTTTTGAACCTGGTGACCTGGTTCTAAAACGTGTCTTCCCATACCCCGTCTTCTTGGACCCAAAGTGGGAACGTACACCATCCGGCGGAAGCTTGATAATGGATCCTTCAAGCTAGAGACTATGGACGGTAGTGAAATCTCCAGAGTGTGGAACGCCCAACATTTGCAGCATTACTTGACTTGAATTGTCATTTTTACTCTTTTGTTTTTAGGACCATGTAAAAAGGCACGACTTGCCTATAACAATCTCGTTGCTTGAGCAAAAGATTATGAAGTGGGCATAGTTCATGATTCGATTGAACCACTAAAAAAACATCGCGTGTCATTTACCTTTACTGCCCTGTTTTATGCTTATTCTTTTGCTTCTATTTGTGCATACCATTATGCTAGTGATTCTCAATGCAGACCCTGCAACCCTTAAAGAACAGAGTGTTTAAAAGGAAACGAAGTAAATGACACGACAACCAACACTCTAAATCTCACGATTCGAGAGGGAGTATAAAGGACGAGAAAGTGAAACGTCCATTAGGCGTGAAGGTGCACCACGATCGAAAGACCGCCTTAACCTCACTATACCCTTAGCATCCGAAGGGAAAGTTTAAAGGCACAAGGGACTCAGCGCCACAAATGAACTCCTACCCCACAAAAGGATTGGAGGGAAGACTGAAAGCTGAGTTCAAACACTATCCTAGGTATACTACAGGAGAGTATAAAGGTGTTCCAATTAAACGCCACGAAAGGGCTCCTGCCCCGCTGCAGACCAGCGACAAGATTGAAAGCTGAGCCTGAACCCTTCGTTTCCAGACAAGAGGGGGAACATGTAAGAAATCCTAATCAATCATAAACAAGCCCTGGCCAGGCATCATGTTAATGATTGATTCGGGGCAAACATATGTGTATCTGTAGAAATTTTAAATTTTCCCGCAGAGACGATTTGTGGTTTTATTTATAACTTAGTTATGACTTGAATGTTTATGTACGTGACTAAGTATGAAAAATTTGCAGGTACACAACAATATAAAAGAAATAGAACTTTTATTTACTAAGTGCAGAACTACAAAACAAAACTGGTCAAAATGCGAGGGCCGCACTCGCAACAACCACAGAGGGCCAATGGAAGTCTAAAAATAAAACATAAGTAAACAAGCTCTACTTGGGTTTTGGAGATGACTTGGAATTTTTCTCTTTCTTCTACTTCTCATTTTCCGCCTTATCAACATCGAAGATACCGCGTTTTGTTCACTTCTTTTTCCCCAAAGGAGGATCCTGCAGGGTGACTAGGGACTGAGATGCAAGCTAAGTGTTTATTGACTTAGACAATTTTATGATCAGTCCAGAGCCGGGGGTAGCCGCAACGAGAGGTGGTATGTCTAAATTCTCTTCCTCAGACTTAGCCTTTAAAATCTCATCATTATTAGCCTTCCTCTCAGCTAAGGTTATGCTATCATCCTTCTCATTACCCCTCGTGATGACAACATCCTCCTCCTCATCTCCGTCGTCACCATTAGTGTCCTTCAGCACATCAACTATCTCAGCATCTTTAGAAATCTCTGTGCTTGACGGTATGATGGCCTTCTCGACCACTTCAACTTCTTCTTATTTCTCTCCAAATCCTTCGTCAGGTCTGGCACCTGAATCACGAGAAGCAACGGTTATTAATTTAGGAGAGAACATGGTTCTCTCAGCTGTTTGCTCCATGATGCGACAAAAAGTTATAATAGCTTTGACAAATTATGGAGAGAATGTAGAGATACCTTCCGTCGATTGCTCGCCAGGAGCGGTAGTGGAAACATCAGCAAGGGGAGTAATGGGAACTTTGGAAATTAATGGGTGATCAGGATTGTACTCCTCGACCCCATCAACCTTGAATTCAACGGCTGAGCTAGAACCTTCCTCAACTAGATTCTTGCCTTTGAGCTTACGTTTTTCCTCCTCCATGGATTCTTTAATTAAATGCTTTCCTTCTGCCAAACGGTCTGATTCCTCGCCTTTGAGATAAGTTTGCATGAGTCGGTCTTCATCAACAGTCTCAACTTGTAATCGCCGCTTCTCACCCTCGATAATTGGATCCCATTCCTCGACCAAAGTGGTGGGAT
This sequence comes from Allium sativum, assembly GCA_030737875.1. Taxonomy (NCBI): domain Eukaryota; kingdom Viridiplantae; phylum Streptophyta; class Magnoliopsida; order Asparagales; family Amaryllidaceae; genus Allium; species Allium sativum. Next base: position 530,758,668 of record CM060923.1, on the reverse strand, counting down.
AATTCTTAATCCATGAGATGTCTCGGGTTCGAATCACCTAAGCAAAGAAGTCCATCGGCAACTCATCGAATTCTCCAATCTCCTGTTCAGCCCCAGTAATTTTAGTGCTAGCATCGGAAGCAGACTTGAGAGCTGTATTGGTGTGTCCTTTAGCAATAACTGCCCTTTCCTCGTCTTGAACCAGCTGGAGGGCCTTCAAATCTGCCATTCCCTTCTCCAAAACAGCTTTCTCCTCGACAAGGTGACCATGTGAATATTTCAGCTCGGTGTTAGCTGATCTAAGATCCTCTATCTCCTTTTACATAGTTGTACGCTCCTTGCTATTTGAATCGAGTTCGGTGTGGAAACGCTTTTCCATTTCCTCGAATTGCTTCTTGTAATTTTCGGCATCCCATCGAGCCAGTGCAAGCTGAGCTTGGGTATCTTCCAGTTCTTTCATGGCCTTGTGCCTGGCCTTGATATCGTATTCCGCCTTTTCTTTAGTGCCATCCACATCCACTTCAAGATGGCATATGATCTGAGAGAGTTTTTTTGGCATACTTCTTCATTTCACGATACTGCTTAGCTATGACACCGACTTTGGCCATGACCTATGTGTCCCGATCTTTGGGAACTGGTTCGAGCTTTGGAACGAAGTGCATGTTCCCAAAAGGAAATTCCAGAAAATTCTCCTTTAAGAGTGCCAACCTTTTCTCGTTTTCAGTAGCAAGAACTATCGACTATGTAGTGGTAATGTCGATGCTACACTGATTGGAAGGGATAAGAGTTTTCTTTCCCTTTTCTAACTCTTTGCTTGGGTCCTCACGCTTGTCTTTTGTCTCAAAATGCTTTTTGGTAGGTTTCTCCTGAGGATGGACATTCTTCGGAGGGAACGGAGCTTTGGGCGGTTGTTTGCCTCCCTCATGCTGAGTTTGATGACTATGATGCTTCTCGACATCATGCCTAGAGGGAGAATGAGAGCGCGAAGAATGTGGTTGGTGAGAATCGGAGTGCTTCCTGCTATCTCTGCCGCAACTATCACCATGGTCGTGCACAGTAACAGGATTTAATCTAGGTGTGTATTCATGAAGATCCCGGTAAGAATAACGATGACGAGCCATTCCTCCTGCAAAAATGGTAGACAAGTATGAGAACCGTGGGTCAATATAGTATATAAGTGTAGTGATGTGCAATGCATGTGATGTGTGTCTCTTGTGTATCCCCACCCCAACGGACCAGAGCCCAGAGCCAGGCTTGTCTGTGCCATGTCTCCATCTTTAACAGGAGTAGGCTCTTCCTTAGAAGTAGGAAAGAACAACCCTGTTCCAATATCCTCAGAAGTGTAAATATCATCTGGCAAAGGAAGCTTGGATAAACCTCCAAATATTTTCCCTTCTGTTTGTAAGTCATGAGTCGGAGTCTTAGTCGGTATAGGCGTTTGTGGAGAGGGATACCTTTCGGGAATGGAAGCACCTTTCGATTCATCGCCTTGAACTTACCTCCAGTATACACATTCAGATCTTCGCCATCTTGGACGTTCATCGGCAAAGGACTTTTTGGAAGCTTAGTTGATGTTTTAATTTCTGCAGTCGTCTGTCCCTTGATCGGGGGCACATACTTGTAGGGCTTGTCTCCTTGACCGAGGCCTCGTCTTATATCCAAATGCCAGTGTTTATGAAGGTTCTCATCAACTACACATTCTCTGATTTTGAGAAATTTGAACTTTCTTTCGGACGTGTTTTCCCTAAGGCGAGTCAAGCGAGCCTCAAATATTTCACCCTCTTGCTTCTTGGGATTGGGGACTATGAAAGGAAAAGAAGCACTAGTACGCTGATTTTTGCTATTGGAGCAGGCACATATAGATCTGAAACTTACTTGACTGCAGCCACCTACTCGTACATCCAGTTTGGTGCTTTATGTAGAAACATTTGGATTTAGCATCACCTAAATTACTGTGTCCATCAGTAAGGATTTTCTTACTGGGGTTGGATTCGAAAAAGACAAAAGACGAGGTTCCTTTAAAGCGACGTTTGAAGTGGAAGTAGAAGTACAGATCTTCATAAAAAAGCTCGATGTCAAAAATCTCTACGTATGCGATGTCCAAGGTATACAGAGCAGCGTAGGCATTGAGGTGAAGCTGCATGGGAGCAATATGCAATCATCTCAGAAGGTGGACGACGATTGGACGAAACGAAGGAATAGTGCCTATTGAGCACATGACCTTGCTAATGGCATATACCCTTCCAGAGCAGAATGGGGCCTATTTGTTTCCTCTGCAGCTTTGACATCATCCCATGGAATCCCGTGCTTTAAACATTTCCTTTGTACATTTGTATCGTCAAGAGTGGAAAGCACGGAGTCACTTGGATTGACCAACTTCACGGCACTCTCGAACTCATCGGGAGCGCGATTATCTCCAATTCCACCTTCTTTTTCTTCCGCCAGGGATGTAATAACTTGAAGATTCTAAAGTTGTACTTTTATATGATAATCTTGCTGAACGTTTGTTAGACATGTCTGCTGTGTTAATTGAAAAACCATAAAAGATTATAGTTTCCCGTGACCCCCGTGTGTGCTAGTGCTAGTGTCTGTGGTACTGAAAAGAAAAGCAAGAAGTAAAGCAAATAAGAATATAATCTGTTGTCATATATCTTTAAGTTATGTTCTTGTCTAGTCCCAATTAATCAACTTAAAGGCTTTAACCTAACTATTCATTGATTTTCTCAAGTTATAGTTGATTATCAGCTGAGAATATATGTTGTGTTCATTTAATTTGTGTTACTAGGACAATGTCGTTATAGGCAAGAATTGGCTTGGGAATAGTTTGACTCATGTAGTTATAAGGCTCGGCCCACGTTGTTAGTCTGACCCATGGTTCAAAAAGGTAGAAAGTGTTAAGTAAGGCTCGTGGTATGAAGGTAATTCGTAAGCATAGGGTAGGATCGTGCCATACACTGGCTCGCCCTTATCCCGCTCACTACTCACAACTTAATCATGCTCTTTTGGTCCACTCGTGGGAATGCTTCACCTTGTGACATAGGGAAGGGTTGTGTGCTCGAATGGGATCGTGCTCTATCTCGGCTCGCGCAACATGACCAAGGAAAATGATTAGGTCTAGCCAATAAACCACGACCCGACCCATATTTCATCCCTTCATCTCCACGATCCGCCAAAGCATGACTTTTTCTAACCATCTCCATGATTGGATCCTAGAGAGTAAAATTACTCTCAGATCGCCCCCTCAACTTGCCACCAGGTGAACTCAACGTCCCTTCCAATTCCTTCCATAACCTCTCGTCCTACAAACCTCCGTACCCTCATGAACTCACACACGCATCAATGAACTCCTCCCATGACAGGGATGCACCTTAGCATGGTCGAAGTCACCCACATTGGTGATACCACCAGAAGCTACAGCGACCAGGGAGAGATGGATAGGAACGAAGCAAATCCAAGGATCGATTTACTTATAATCTGAATCGAGAGCAACTGTTGAAGTGAAGAACGATTATTGCAGTTAATTACGTATTCAATCGAGTACTTGGATTTGGTGAGTTCGAGGAAATCGCGAACTACGGTTTTGGATTTGGGAAATTAGAATAACATCGGTGAAAAGTGAATAAGGAAATAAGTTTAAGGTTCTATCTATGTATTCGATGGAGGAACGGGTCATTCATGTGCCCAAACTTAGCCCATTGCTGTGATGATGGATTGGTGGGCTCGGCCAGACGAACCACCAGGGCTCCGCCCAGTTACGCAAGAGACCGCATAGAGACGAGATCCACTAGTAAGGATCACGAATCAATCCGACTGAATAAAAAGGGGGCACATCAACTACTAATGAATGGCCCTAATTCGATAATTTCTGGCCCAATTCACCTTTGGAATGACAAGTCAAACAACTGGAATTGGGTGACATCTAAGAATTGGGGGATTTACTTGAGAGATTACTCGTTGTTTGCTTTGAGAACTCAAAGTTGGAAAATCGTCGAGCATAAGAAAAGTAGTTGGAAACTTGGATATCTATTAATACCCGTCTCAAAGATCAATAGATGCGACTTCACAAAGCGACGTGACCATGCAGACAAACATGACTATTGTAACTTACTGTTTTGGGAACAGACAGATAGGCGATTTCGAAGCATATTTCATCCTTAATAAAACATACTTCGAAGGGGAAAAATGTTGGTTAGCTTTTTTACCAAGCCACCAAGAACTTAAGCACTTGCGATTAGATGGGCAAAGACTCGTATACATGTAAGCTCAAGAAGAATATTTAGGCTCATCAACACGGATCGCCATGCAGGCTGTGGACCGGCTCGTCGTCCTCCCCCCTCGCTATCGGCTCATGGTGCTACCACACGACCCGGCTCGTGCATGTAGGTCACGAACCGACCCTGCCTCCAAGAAAGAATGGCCATGACTTGGTCAAGCTCTGTGTCTCTCACGAACCAGATTCCACGGATCAGATGACAAATGTTAATAACGGTCATATTGACCACTTCTCCACTCACTCACGAACAACTCCGAGATTTTTGGGATGGATGCCACGTGTCCTCATGAACTGTCTGCTGCAGTTGCCTATAAATAGCTCAACACTTGGTATTTTTGGGATCTTTTGGCAACTAAGAGTTCCTATTCCACATTATCATACTTCTACTATTTCTAACCAGAGATATCTCTAAATTTATAAGTGAATTAACATTGTAAAAGTGAGATTGAGAGGAAATTGTGATTGTGCTTGTATTTAATCGTATAATCATAATCATATAAAGTGGACGTAGGCTTGTTAACGTCGAACCACTATAAATCTCGTCTGTTTGTTGCATTTTATTTCATTTCTAGATATAATTCTCCGTGGATTCGAGTAATTTGGGTGTTAGAAGCACTTTTTGGTCTAAAAGAGGTCCCTTATTTCGCTGTTGTATCGGGTTTTGTGACTCTTAAATCCAAGTTACTTGGGGGCACAAGCTTAGGGTGTTTGGCTTGTGTTGATTTATGTGTGGAACCTATATAAGTCAGTGTCTCTGTTGGTATCTTGTTAGAGGGCCTCGCACTATGTAAGGGCCAAGGCACGCTTTACTGATCTGGATAGTAAGAGGTTCAAAAGTGGAAGGTGGTTATGGGCGTGTTCCGGGTGAGTCATGAGCGTGCACGGGTTCGATTGGCAAAACTAAGACGTAGTAACGCCAGTAAATAAATATGTGTCCTATGAATTGCCGCTTTAGGGACCGATACACCCTGCTGTTAGGGTTGTCACAGGGTATTTACCTATTACGGAGCCGATTGCAAGGGTATTAATTAAGGTAACACCTTATCCTGATATACTAGTACTAGTGTAGAAAACTTGTAATTGGGATATAAATGAGAAACTCACTCGGTATTTACTTTACTTTGTCATATCGTTACTCTGTTCTTGTATATTTTACTATACTTTCTTATCTAGTCTTATTTATCTGTCTTGATACCTCTATTTCATGCTTATACTTGAAATCAATGGAACTCACCAGACTTTATGTCTGACCTATTTTGTTTTCCCCTCTCTCTTCCTTCCCCCCCTCAGGTTCTCTGGGTAGTGATCAGTGGTGACCATGATATCCAGCTTGGATTCTTGTACTTTCTGATTTTTTATGTAATTCTTTGACTTTTTCTTTACTTTGATATGGCTATGGAAAACAAATATGCTTTTGCAGTTTTGTACTTTGATAATTGGTTTCATAAGATAGTTGGTTTTATCTCTTGTTTTTGGTATTTGAGAAATGTGATATTCCATTGTCTATAATACATAAATATATTCCGTTTGGTCAAAACTAAAGCATATGTCTAAAGGGCTAATAATTCTAACCTAACCCATTTCGAATTTATGCATGATGACTAACCACTAAAGCCAAGGCAATATTTCGCACCAAGCAATATCGCAATACTGAGAGAGAAAGTTTATGCATAAGTATGAAGCCTTTGAACCACCATTAACTAATCAAAAGGCGTGCAACTAAATTCTAACTATCACACAAGGAGGGTACTTATATATTTGCTTAAGACCTAGCTACCTATGTAAGGTAAGGGTATAAACTTACGATCAATTAATACCCAAGGCAGACATTTTGGTCACTTATAGTGGAGACGAGCTACTAAGTCCTACTAATTCAAGACTTCCATCATTCATGCATATAACCATGCCCCACATAAGATGAGAGATAGTAAGCAGTCACTTATAACCTACAAGATAGGTAGACGACATCTCACCATTTATAACCTTCCCCCCAGCAGACCCTCTTGTTACTGTCTAGCTGGCCTTAATTGGATAATTCCCTAAATCACTTGATACTTCCCGCACGACAGGCAGACCTTTGGTACGTCCGGAGCTGTCATTTAATACCTATTCCCAAGGCAGACCCATAATCCAATCATTTACTACCTTGAGGAAGCAGACTAATGTGGGAATTACCAAGTTCATACCCAATAGCCATTAAATGGGGAGGTGAGCTATTCGATCACTAAATACCCTTTTAAGGGTGGATCTAACAACTTTAAGATCTTTACCCCTGAAACAGGCTATGCTATGAATTATTTCATTTCCAAGTTTCCTCTTTTAGGACAGGAGGCGGAAACCTCTCTCTTGAGATATACCTTGCTTTGGAAAATAGCCCTCGTTACATAGTCAACAATCGTTACACAATTAACTATCGTCATGAGTTCCTATGGTTAATGATATCTCACATCATTTGAACATATTTCCAAACTACTGGAAAGTGCAGACTCCTGTCAAATAAGGCAACTGACCTTGCATCATTAACCTACCAAGTCCAATTCCTCTTTCAAATTATAATAATTCTAGATTTACTACGAATTTATTACTTTCTATTTGATGATATATATCTATAGGTTTACTTTTTGGACTTAGCATTTACTCCACTAATCAATCCACATTATTTCCCTTTTTCATATTCCATTTATTTTTATTAACTAGTTATCTGCCAGTGATGACCCTAATGGTCATATTTCCTAGGGCATCAATTAACCTATTGAATGCCATTTATGACATTAATGCTCATATTTTCCTAAGGCATTTATTGTCTTATTTACATCGGTCCCATTTTAATTCTACTCTTTACATTGTAACTCCATTTATCATTATATTTCAATTCACCTCATTTACTGTTTATATATTCACATACACACACACACACACACATATATATATATATATGTATATATTAGATTCCCTGATTAGAGTTACAATCCTTATTCCTAACGCAATTCAAATTGTAACCATATGGCAAGTTTATCCTTTTCCAAAAAAATTTCCAATCAAAGATGGTTACAACATTCCTTACTTAATTTATGACCTTATTTATAGCAAATCAAATTCAATTATTGCTACAACAGTCATAATACCTATTTCCATTTATTGTGGGTTGTATTTCTATACACATTCCACAAAACAAAAACTATCCAAACATACAACAATAACAACATTTAATGTAATGACATATTTGCATTATTGACATAGATTCAGATAGATATTTTTTTTTTTTGTTAACATGCCTTTTGGCAAGGGTATCGCAGCTCAGATATCTATTAGGCAAAGTACTAAGAATATGGGTGTCATCTCTTGCCATATTGATTTACTTGATTGAAGAGCTGAGCTTTTCGAAAATATGAAATTGGCATGCTTCAAGTCCCAGTGTGACCGACTGCTCAGATCGATTAGGTCAAATCGGACTAATTCCACTCTACAAGACTTGGGATCCAAGCACCCCAACTTTAGATCGAACTCCCCGGATTGGCACATTCGGACTGGGTCGGCATGACCGTGCAACCTTCTTGCCTCGAATTAAACTTCTGGTTCGGCATGCTCGGGTTGGGTCAACCTGTAAAGACCCGTAACTTCCCCGGTAAGCGCAGATACTTTGAGAACAAACCACATCGGGACACAAACAAAAGAACATTTCATTGTTTATTACAACAATTACATCAGAATACAAGAATATAAAGAGTATGAATAAATATTACACAGAAAATATCAGAGATTTAAATTACATTTAAATACATCACAGCGGAAAAACAATACAAAACACAACTGAAAGAGATATACGGATACAGAGCTTTCCGGATATCATTCCAGCTGTAAACCAAGTTCCTATGAATATAAATCTGCAAAACCAAAACTACTAACTGCCCGTGCGGAAAATAGGGGCACCCAGAGTTTAGATCAAAACAATAAACTCCAGGTCAGTCATGTGCCACTACAACAAAAACACCATATTACAACTTTAATTTTACAACAGTGGTAAAAGCACCGTTGTAATAAATGGTTTTTTACAACGGTGGTAAAAGCACCATTGTAATAAATGGTTTTATACAACAGTGGTAAAAGCACCGTTGTAATAAATGGTTTTTTACAACTGTCAGTTCCCTAAAGTTGTAATAAACGTATTTTTAACAACTTTTTATTTTGTTAGTTGTAATAGATGCCCATTACAAACTTCATGTTTATAATATCTATATTTAATAAATAATTATATTAATATTTAATAATAATTAATAATTAATAATAAACTTAGGAATCAATAATATTTATTTATTATTATTAAATAATTACTATTTAATAACTAGTCATTTATTTTTAATAGTTAATGTTAATTGCTTATTAATTAATAATTAGTAACATATACATTATAAGCTTTTAATAATTACTACTCGATTATAACTAAGTAGAAATAAGTAAAAGTTAAATAATAACTAATTAGTAACTAATAATCAATTGTGAATCAATTAAAATAAATAGTTAGTAATTAATAATCAATTGATTTTTGATAATAAATAAATAAATTTTGAAAACTTAATATTTAATTAGTAATATATAATTTATAAATAATTCACAATTAAACACTAATAATTAACATTGGTTATTTAATAAATAATACTTTATAACTTGTAGTTATAAAATGATAAACTACACCATTAGTCATTTATAATTTACTATAACAAATGATTATTCATAAATTATTCAAAATTTAAGAAATAGGAAATTTTAAAAATATTAAAGGATTCAAAAATTCAAAAACTACAAATATTACCTTAAATGTTTATTTTAGTTAGTTGCAAAATGAGTATTTCGTTATACTGATACTTATACAGGTTATTATATATAATTAATTATAATCAATGATTATTATTAAATAAATTATAATTTTATATTTTATATTTAAATCAATGATTTTATTTTATATTTAATGAATTTTTATATCTACTTATTTATATTTAGTAAATAATAGTTGACAAAGACCTAGTAATTAATATTTATTAATCAATAATTACTATTAAATGATCAATAATTATGAAAACATTGTTAACAAATAAGAGTATGATAATAGTGGTATTCATATTTAAAAAACATCCATTTGAATTTCTGATGCATAAATAATTAATTACAAAGCTTATATTAATAATATGGTATGTGGTTTTCTTAAACACCAAACTTTGGAGTCTTGGACTACCGTACCCGATCAGCCCATTTGGCAGAATCGACAAACCAAGTCCAAAACCCTAGTCTTCTCGTTTTCATTTACAGTTCACCCCTAATTGCTACAGCCGCCTTCATTTCCATAATAATTTATTTCCAAAATCCTAGCTTCTCTTTCTCCATCGCCACGCTCTCTACATCTTCACCACCACGCTCATCTACATTCTCCAACGCGGTGCTCGCCTGTCTCGACATCGCTTGTTTCGATGTCTCCATTACCGCATCGTCCAGTATCGCCGTTACCGCTTCGCCCTGAAATCCAATCGCTACATCGCTACCTAATCCAAGTACCTATCTCCTTCCTCCTGTCAGCTATCGCCTGCAACCTACCACTTACCATCTGCTCACTCGAGAAGGCCGTTTGGTATGTTTTAATCATTTTTTTTGTTACATTTTTCTGCACCTGTTTGAATCTGCGTTTGTTCCAAGATTGATTATCTATTGATAATTCTATGAAAAACGTTACTGGTGGATCGTTACAAAAATTTAGGCTGCACTTTCTATTGCAGAGACCGATTGTTATTTTGAATGCAATTCAACTGTTCGATATTATTTCCCATCGAAATTATCAATTGTCTATAACCCATGAACGTCTGCCAAAATGATTAATGTGGATATGACTATTTTTTCTTCGTGATTTAGGACATTTGTTTGTACTGTCGGGGAGCATCCAATTAGATGCATATAATATATATTATCGATAGATTTGGGAAGTGCTGTTTTAACATAGGCCTGTTAGAAACTTTTTTTGAGTAAACATTCGATGAGTATTTACTTTGTTCCTCAGTAATTTTGGTAAGCAACAAAAACATGTCTCTTTTATTCTTCAATTTTGGTAAGCAACAAATATCAAGAGCAGCAAATATATGTCTCTTTTATTCTTCAATTTTTTTTTCCGATTGTTTGTGACCTTGTTCTTTTAGGTAATAAATAAATGATGCCTTACTTCTCAGTTTGTATACGTTTACTCTGTCATAACATTCTTGTATGCTGTTGCATTCATAATGCACAATAAGCATCTAACCTATGGTTGCATAAATATTTAAGAATTCTTTCTCCCAAACACTGTCCAACTGATGTTTAAATTACATGAAAGTAGGATGGAGTCAAATTATTTCTCTGTTCTCTCATATTACTTAAACTACACGTTGGTAATTTTACTCATCTTTGATGATTTATTTTGAATTTTACTGTCAACTAAATGTACAAACTAATATCTATGTATAGACAAGATACCTGTGCATGTATGCATATTTTTAACAGAGCACGTTTTAAACTAATGATCTGCAATTTAATGGTGATTGGCATGCATAGAATCCCATGTGAGTAGAGTCATGTAAATCCTATATGGATGAAAGTGAAGCTTGAATATAAATTAGCCCACCTCGTTAGTTTTATTGAGTTTATCACCTCTAAACATTGAACCACCAACTATGCAGATCCTTTTCTAATTTTATTGGAGAAACTTCTGTGGCATGATGTTGATTTTTTTTTAACAATGACTTTTTGTTTAGCATTTTTGTTGGATATGTTTTATTTTATTCTTTTTGCTTAGCTTGAAACATCCCATGCTACCATATAGCTTACTCACTCTTGCTGTTTTGTGTGATACTCTCCAAACCTGTTCTTTCAAATTTATGTGTAAATTTTATATTTGTAATGATAGTACTATAGTTGTGGATGCGTTGCTGGAGCGACGGAGAGACGTCGGTGCTATCGACGCGTTGGGGGATCGACATATGGAGCTCAATCGTGGCAATATTCCTCAGAAGCAGTGGCAGGAGGTCTCCTTTTCGGTATAACATTCTATTGGCTATATACCCATTGCATTACTGAAACATACATTTGAATTTCTTATTATACTCTGATTATATTGTTAGGTTATCTCAAATGGATGATTGATTGGGGATGCTGAAGCATAAAGACTCGGTGTGTATGTATATTTGTACGAAAGTGTGTATGTAACTGAGTGTATTAAGTGATCAGTTTGTAGTGAGGAATGTATGTATTGTTATGACTGTATTATGTAAAAGTGAGTTGTACGATAGTGGATCAGAAAGTTGTACTAATTCAAATATTGAAATAAAATATTTAATTGGTTATTTCAGATCAGTGTAGTATCATTTTATTCAATATAAATATTTATTTTTATATGAAATGTAATATATAACGAAACAAAAATCATATTGTTATAATTAATTGTTGCAGGAATTACTACAACGGTGAAAAAAAGTTGTAATATGTACTACTACAACAGTGCAAAAATGTTGTAATATGTATTACTACAATGGTGGAAAAAAGTTGTAAAATATACATATTACAACGGTGTTGCAACAGTGTAAAAACGTTGTAAAAGATATGAGTCTATTACAACTTCTTAATACACGACGGTTTGTCCACCGTTGTAAAATGTATATTACAACGGTGTTCCACCGTTGTAATAGGGTCATTTTGTTGTAGTGTGTGACTGGTGTGAGAACAAAAACAGTTATTAATCTTTATTTTAAAGTTAGGTAAATCAAGGGACCACGCCGTATAACACGGAACGAGTTTCCTCCCAAGAGTACCAGTGCATAAAACAACAGCGCAATGCTAAATAAAGAACAATGAAGCTATTATAAGACCCAGGTCCCATTACACAATGCAACGCAAGCTGGAGGATAGGGTTTTTACCTTATAATAGCCAAAAAATTACTTGATACGTGAAATCTCATCTTTTATTATTACTATAAGTGAAGAATACAATTTCAATCATAAGTATCAATCATAGACGACATAAGTGCCCCATACCACTATGTCGCCATACTAGGCTCTACAAATAAAACCTCAAAGTCACGTATTGGAAGCTGGATTTCCATCTGTGAACCGAGGCAAAAGATAATCCTCACCGATTCAAGACAATCTAGCATATCATGTCTCAGGATCAGAGCTCGAGTGACCCTTGGATCGTCAGATCCGGTCCACCGATGTGGATTAAAATGCCTGAACACTGCGTTCCCCCGCCCTTTGGGGTGAAAATGAGCCAAATGACTCCATCGGCTCCACACAATCACCGATATATCTGAGGCGCCTCGCAACATCAACGACCACACAGGTGAATATAATATAAATGTCAGGGCTAGTAGGTCACTGACACCACCCAAGCTAGAACAAAACGCATGCCATCCCTGAGGTCCTCTCCCGTTTCTGGTTCACAATCGGGGTGTGAGGCTCGCGAATCAATGCTACACAAAGCTATGCCACACAGGCCGTTCTTTGATCATCTACCACAAGACTTTGCTTTTCAACAGAAGCCTTGATCAATTTTCCACTTAGGCATGCCACACAGGCAATTCACTCCATGCGATTGATATCCATCAATATATAACCCCTGAGCTCGTATGTCTCAGAGAAGGGCATTAAGCAAGAGAATAAATTCTCCGCCACCAAACAGATATATATTTAATAGAAATCAATCACACAGAATAAAATCCAATGTCAGACAAACAGTCCATTTACAAGTCCGTTCTAGGTCTGAACGAAATCGGAGGCGCCTTGTACCTCGCATATCCATCGATCTCCAAGTACGTCTGGACGATCACCAACTGATTTCCTCCTCTTGGGTGTACAGCCCAATCAAGATCATCAGTAATCACCCACACGATGTGAAGACTTCTAGTCTTCAACCACCGTCTTCATCCTCGACACCATGTCGAATCAGTTATTCAGAATGGGATAAACTCGGTCTTTCTGAATAACTCGCGTATATAATAAACAAGTGTTACAAAAACTCAACATACGCCTCAATCCAATTCATAATATTCTTTTATTTAAATATTCTTATACTTTGGGAAAGGTTCCCATTAATTTTATCAAAGATAAATTCTTTAAATTTACTCTTTAATCTTCTTTTGAATATCAATTCAAACTAGTTGGGATTAGCGAACCACACCGAAGTAATCATTTGTTTTAATTTCCCAATCCCAACCTATTCATCCCATGAAGTAAAACTGGTAATACTTCATATCTAACACCACGGTGTTATCGGCAAATTCAATCACCATTTCACATTCAAATCTAATTAAATCTAACTATCGCCTGGAGCTAAACTAGTGATACTCCATTCTCGGTTATTTCAATCTAATTAAAGATTCATTAAAACTCCACTTGGTTTTAATCTTCGCAATAATCACTATTGTTAGCCTACTTTGTGAACTAGTCTACACAAAGAGAAAACAGTGAGAAAGCAACAAGTCGGTTCGGATCGGAAGGAAATAGCGCAGGAAAAAAGTAAAGATCAAAGACGCAGAAATCACATCAGTTCGGATCGGTGATATGTTCGCAGCATTAGAGGATAACGAGCGGCCTCATCGGTTCGAATCGGTGATACGTCGCAACATTAGAGTATAGCAAGTGGCATCGTCGGTTCGGACCGGAGAGATATGTCAGCAACATCAAAAAATACCAAGTGGCCTTATCAGATCGGAACAGAGGAGTACGACAGCAACATCATAAGGCAGGATGCTTCATTGGATCGGATCGGAGGCAGCCGATCCGAACCCGTTTCTCTGAACTTGTGACCGTTGCCACACATTTCCTGAAGACTCGGACCAAGCATGACCATTTCTCCCACGATCTCCCACCAAATCGATGCACTGTCACCATCTAAAAGCATCCGAACCCGACTCTTATGGGATGGGTGCCACGCAATTCCGAACCGGAGCCACTTCGAAGAGATTTTTCATCTATAAATATATCATCTGGAGGCTTGGAAGGATCTTTTGGCAAATTCTCAGTTCTAACTTCCTCCATAGCCGAATTTCATAGCTACATTCAGATCAAAATCGTCTCTTAAGGTCTATTTTTGAGAGATTTGGGTGAATTTTTGCACTGTAATTGTGGAGTTGAGTGAGAATCATTGCTGTATTTGTATTCAAATCATCAATTAAAAGAAAACAAAGTGGACGTAGGCTCGTTAACGCCGAATCACTATAAATCGCGTGTTCTTTGTTGGTTGATTCTATTTCATTAAAATCATAATTAATTTGGGTGTTAGAACCAATTTTTGGTCTAACATTTTGGTGTTTTCATTGAGGGCCTTTCGAATTCTCAACCTTTTCGGGATTATCATTCTACTATTTGGACCTTCAAGTTCAAAGAAGTTAATCCCTTCTCTCTGACATCTTTCAGTACTTGTTGACTAACCGTAGAAGAATCAAGTGTTATGGCTAAGACTAAAGGAAAAGAAGTGCCAGGCGCTAGGGGAAATGATTCCAGAGAAGACCAGCAAGTTATCGTGCTAACAAGGTCACGCGCTCAAAGCTCTGGAGCAGATCACTCCAATCAGGAGGATCCGAACCGGATCGGAGGTGCCGATCCGAACAGGGTGCAAGGCATCAATCCTATCCGATCTGATGAAGTCCGGGGCACACATTCTCTCCATCTGAACCGCCCCGACCAGGCTGCTATGAACCGATCCGAACCAGAATGAAGCTGGAACTTCTACTTGAGCTCCCTCCCACGCTACGATTCCAACCACGATGACCAAGGTTCAGCCTGATCCATCTGCACCCATTACTCAGGGATATTTTTCACGTTTTCTTGACATGCTTCAGAGCAGCAAAGAAGCATTGGAAGCCCAAAGACGTGACAACCTTCGCATGTAGGAAAACATGATCACTATGGGTAGAGAACTACAGGAGCAGGCAGAAGTCTCCTTCCCCAATATGCCGTCTTACTACAGATGATTCGTCTTCTTTGGAGAAGGAATGCCCTCGTGAGAGGAGGCCGCTTGAATGTCCTCAGAACCTTGATCAATTGACTTTTGGATCTTTGGGTTCCCGAGAAGACACTGCTCGTGCATTGCACCCTGATGACCCGAGCCTACAACAACCTATGTTGCTACCCATGCATGGATCCCACGTCTTACCCAGAGATCCTAATATTACCAACCCCATGCAGCAACAACTTCTCCAACCTCTACCTCCTGAGATCGACCGGGAGCACAGAGAGCAGCGTAGAGCAGCTGCCGCCAGAAACAGGAGGTTGTCCCCTGACCAAGAACCTAAGGGTAACCCGAACATCAGATCAAGAGAGCCTGTGCAGACATTAACAAATGCCGATGTATGGGTAATGGTGCGTAAGATCATGTCTGAAAGCCGGCACTATACTAATGAAGACTGGGGCATTGAACGAAGTCATACCCGCTTCACAGATGACATAATGAATTTCCAGTTCCCCCGGCGATTCAACTTGCCTCAGATGGATCGATATACGGGAAGAACAGACCCAGGGCAACATCTGATGAGATATGCATGGTTCATGAATGCGGCAGTAGCTCCGGACGCCGTAAAATGCAAAGCTTTTCCAATCTATCTTGAAGATGTAGCGTTGATGTGGTTCACCCGACTCCTTCCTCGGTCGGTATCAAATTTCACAGAATTGAGTGAGCGCTTCATGAATCAGTTTCGAGTCCATGCCCAAAAGTCCAAGACCGTCATAGAATTGTCACGAATTAAACAAGCTCCAGGAGAATCTTTGAAGTCATATCTGGATCGCTTCAACCTGGCCTTCACCGAAGTTAGTGATCCCCATGAGCCTACTATCCTAATAGCCTTGATAGAAGGGGTAGATCTTGACACAGAGTTTGGGGGATTACTTAGCTGGAAAACCACCTCCTACAAGAGAATTGTTCTATGAAAATGCTAACTTTCGCTTAAGGTGAGACGAAGCTAAGGCAAATCGAAAGAGAAAGTCCGAAGGGGCCTCGAAGGAGGGTGTCCAGAGTAACATTACTGTGAAACAATTTGGTGACAGTTCAGGAAAGGTGGAAGTAAATGTTGGCAACCAGAGTGGTGGTAATGGCAACAGAAATGGAAGGCGGAAGTAAATGTTGGCAACCAAAGTGGTGGTAATGGCAACAGAAATGGAAGGTGGAAGTAAATGTTGGCAACCAGAGTGGTGGTAATGGCAACAGAAATGGGAACGACAATAGAAGGAACAAAAAACGAGGGAATAGCTCTAATAAAAGACCCAGATTCCAGACTTTTGAAAATTACATGCCGTTAAATGATACGTTGGAGAACATTTATTTAGATACGTACAACATATTGCAGTACAAAAAACCACTGCCCAGAGATTCTACTGAGAAAGAGATTGAAACAGGAAAGTTTTGCTTGTTTCATGGTACACACGGTCATTCCACCAATGAGTGCCGTCAATTGAGGGATATCATCGAAAAATTGCTGCGAGAAGGGAAGTTGGATGAGTACAAGGCCGCCCCAAGGGACAAGGGACAAGGGACAAGGGGCAAGGGGGACAAGCCCCGAACCAAGACCAGCCTGCTTCGAAACCCATAGCTCAACAAAAAGGTAAGAGGATCGTCATTAATTCTATTATAGGCGGACCTCACCTAGTTGGTCGTAGTTTTAAAGCAATGGACCAGTATGTCAACGTCGCCAAGCATTTTGAAGTAGGAGAATGCAGTAGCCTTGAAGACGTCACTCTAATAAAACAGCAAAAAACGATGTCATATGATGTCATATTCCGCAATAGAGATGATTTTGGAGTTCAATCTCCAACCGACGATCCATTGGTGATTACCACGACAATCGGCCCTGCCTTAGTCCATAAAGTGTTAGTGGACAACGAAAGCTCGGTTAATATCCTCTTCATGAAAGCTTTCGAACAAATTAGGCTCGAAGGAAAAGACTTAAAGCCATGTCAAGGATGGATACGTGGCTTTAACGGAGTATCTACAACTCCGACGGGTTTTGTGGAATTACCAGTCACTCTAGGGCAGGGAGATCGCCAGAGAGTAAGGATCCTGCCGTTTGTAGTTCTGGATTTGGAGTCATCTTACAATGCCTTCCTAGGCCGACCGACCCTTGCCGAATTCAGGGCATGTATTGCGCCTTGGTGCTTGCTGCTTAAATTCCCGACTGACTCAGGAGTTGGGACGATGAGGGGCGACCAAGCTTTGGGACGAGCTTGTTACGTGGCAGAGTTAAAGATGTTAATGAAGGGGTTGAATATAGATGCTAAAGATGATTCCGCCCCTCCAAAGGAGGCCTCAGCATAACAACTAAGGGGTCCTGCCCCAAGAGAGTCGCCATCAGATGTGCTCAAGGATATAGATCCCAGAGAGGATAGAGAACCCGGGGACAAGAAGGCAACTCCCAACGAAATAACAGTTGATATACCTATTGATGAAGCAGATCCAACAAAAGTACCAATGATCGGCTCGCAATTGGATCCAGTTAGAGCGAGGAAATTGGCTGATTTTTTAAGGGCAAATCTGGACGTGTTTGCCTGGACTCGCGCTGACATGTGTGGAATTTCGCCTACCATCATTGGCCACTCTTCGTGCAATAATCCAAAGCACCCACCAGTCAAGCAGAAGAGACAGATGTTGGGTCCAGAGCGGTCAGCAGCTTTGAAAGAAGAAGTAGAGAAGCTAAAAGGTAATGGATTCATTAAGGATTCGAAATATCCCGACTGGATATTGAATCCTGTCCTGGTTAAAAAGTCAAACGGGAAGTAGAGAACGTGCATCGACTTTTCTGATTTAAACAAGGCTTGCCCGAAGGATAAATTTCACATCCCCAGAATTGATCAACTAGTAGATTCAACTGCCGGGTACGAACTTTTATCCTTTATGGACGCTTATTCCAGGTACAATCAAATTCCCATGCACATACCAGATCAAGAGCATACAAGCTTTATCATAGACTTGGGATTGTATTGTTACGTCGTAATGTCGTTTGGATTAAAAAATGCGGGAGCCACGTATCAGCGCCTAGTCAACCGCATGTTTTACAATCAAATCGGGAAAACCATGGAAGTTTACGTGGATGAAATGCTCGTGAAATCCAAGCAATCTCCCGATCATATGAAGGACTTAGCAGAAATGTTCGGCATACTACGAAGTTATGGGATGAAATTGAATCCCTTGAAGTGTTCTTTTGGCGTAGCATCGGGCAAGTTCCTTTGCTTCATCGTGAGCTCCAGAGGAATTGAAATCAATCCAGACCAAATAGCAGCAATCCGGAATATAGTGGAGCCACGAAAGATTTGGGATGTTCAGTGGGAAGGTTGCATCATTGGGCAGGTTCATCTCCAAAGCAACAGACAAGTGTGTACCTTTCTTCGATCTCATAAAGCGTGGAAAGAGAAATTTTGAATGGACACCCGACAGTGCATAGGAGTTCCGGAATCTATTAGATTTCTTAGAAAAGCCTCCAATATTATCAAAGCCTGTTGAACATGAGGATTTGTTCGTCTATTTGGCCGTATCATCTCATGCCGTTAGCGCGGCATTAGTACGTGAAGAGGATAAAATCCAGAAACCTGTGTATTACATAAGCAAAAAACTAGCTGCTGCAGAACGTTACTACCCAAAGATAGAGAAGCTTGCTTATAGCCTCTTAATTGCTTCCCGCAAACTATGCCATTATTTTTAGGCACACCCAATAGTCGTGTATACCGACCAACCTTTGAGACATGTGTTGCAGAAACTCAAAGCATCGGGGCGATTTCTTAAATGGAATATCGAGCTGAGTCAGTTTGATTTGAACTTTTAACCGTGAAGATCAATAAGGGGGCAGGCCTTGGCTGACTTTATAGCAGAATTTACAATTCCTGAAGAGGAAACGGTGGGTGACAAGGTAGTTGCTTTGGATCTATATACAGACGGAGCCAAGAATGATAGAAAGTCCGGCGCCGGAGTTGTTTTGATAACTCTCGAAGGACGATCTATCTACTATGCATTACGGTTAGAGTTTCCTACTACTAACAACGATTCCGAGTATGAAACCCTAATTGCCGGGCTGAAACTCGCCAAAGATTTGGGAGTGAAGACACTAGATATATATTGCGACTCCAAGATAGTTGTATGTCAAGTTCGGGAAGAATTTAACGCTAAAGGACCTCGACTCATCACTTATCTCAAAAATGTAAGGGATTTATTGGAAGGTTTGGATCATTATAGCCTAGCACACATTTTGAGAGCAGAAAGTCAGAAAGCAGACCGACTGGTGAAGCTATCTAGTTCTGATAATCTTAAAAAACCGAAATGGTCCCGATAGAGGTGTTGGATTCACCAAGTTTTGACCTAATGGAGACAGAGCTAGCCTTGGAAGTCGAACCAGAAAGAGAATCCTGGATGACATCAATTAAGAATTTTTCAAAAATGGAACCCTCCCGTTGAAGAAGAGCGAAAGACGAGCTGTAAGACGTAAGGCCTCAAGATATGTTTTACAGGACGACGCCCTTTATCGTCAAGGGTTTTCAATGCCCCTATTATGGCGTGTCGCACACGACGACATCAAACGTGTACTGCAAGAGATGCACGAAGGTGAGTGTGGAGATCATACTGGGGGCCAAACCCTAGCAAAGAAAGTGTTACGGTATGGATATTTTCCTACCGTGAACAAAGACGCGGCTGATTATTCATGACGCTGCGATAGATGTCAAAGATATGCCAAAGTTCCCAGAGCGCCTCCGACTCGGCTCAAGTCAATGGTAAGTCCGTGGTCATTTGCCATGTGGGAATTGACATTATTGGACTGCTACCTATTGTCAGAGGAGGAGCTAAGTATGCGATCGTTGTCGTGGACAACTTTACAAAATGGGTGGAAGTTGAACCTCTAACAACCATCACGACAAGGAAGGTGATCAGTTTTGTGGTCAGAAACATTATTCGTCGATCCGGGATTCCGAAGAACATCATAACCGACAATAGGACTCATTTTGATAGCATCGAGTTCAAAAACTTCTGCCATAAATATAAGATTGATAAACAATAAACTACAGTAGCTCATCCGCAGTCAGATGGACAGGTCGAAGCCATAAATAAAGTCATTAAATCAATTCTAAAGAAGCGGCTGGAGCAGGCCAAAGCCAGATGGGTAGATGAGTTGCCATTAGCTTTATGGCCTATAGGACGACCTTTTAGATGGCTACCGGCCATACTCCCTATTTATTTTCCTTTAGGTCTGAAGCGGTGATCCTAGTAGAATTGGAAGTCCCTTCTCATCGAGTTGCGTACTATGACCCGATGACGAATAAAGCGCTCCTCCTAGAATCTCTTGATATGATTGAAGAAAAAAGAGATGAAGCCGACTCGTGTGCCTCAAGACATCGACATCAAGTAGCATGTTATTATGACCGAAAGGTTCGCTTCAAAACCTTTGAACCAGGAGACCTAGTACTGAAGTGAGTCTTCCCGCCTTCAACCTAGTTGGGTCCAAAATGGGAAGGACCATACACCATCCAACGGAAGCTTGATACAAGAGCGTTCAAGCTAACGACCGTGGACGGTGAGGAGATTCCCAAAGCCTGGAACGCTCAGCACCTACAACGATATCTGAGCTAAATATGAAATGTTATTTCTTTTGTTTTCATAAGATATGTAAAAAGGCACGACTTGCCTTAAAAAGTCTGTTTATGCGAACAAAAGATTATAAAGTGGATGTAGGCTATGACTTAGCCGAACCACTATAAAAATATCGTTTTTCATTTACTTTCCTTTATTATTTATATCTTCAACAATTATTCTATTATGACTGTGAAACATGAAATGTTAAATTAAAATTTGGAAAGTTGGAGATGGCCTATATGCAGGAACAAACAAAACGACTGTTTGTACAATAAGACATAGAAGGATGGGAAGACGACATTCTTAACTCTAACTCTCTAGAATCGAGAGAGAGTATAAAGGACGGGAAGATGACGTCCTCTGAGGCGTGAAGGTGCACCCAGATGAGTGACCGCCTCAACGAAAACTCTAACCTGGATATGAGACAGGAGAGTATAAAGATGCCAGAAAGAACATGCATCAATGACGAAAGGAATATGGCCCCGTCATAGAATCAGGGACATTTGGATTTTTTTTAATTTAATTTAATCTTGAATAGTACTTGTTCAGTTATCCAAGATTGACTGGGGGGCATACATGTGCACACATACCCCCTCCACCATGACTTCATTACATAACTTTAGTATGACATACTTTTGTATTTCCACTTAAGTGCTGAACTAATGACTATCAGACATTGCAGGAAATAAACTATTTTTATTTACAAACGTGCGAGTTTGTACAAGGAAAACAAGCAAAAAAGAAGATGCGAGGGACACACTCGCTGCAACAATTGCAAACCAATTAAATGACAAAATAAAGCAAAGCACTTCATCATTTGGACTTTGGATCGGACTTGGATTTTTTGGCAGCTTTCTGAGCAACCTTAGCTTCTTTTCAGCATCGGACAAAACACGTTTCAACTTTTTCTTTCCTGTAACCGAAGTGCTAGAATCGGTTGATTTTTTCCCAGGAGTCGGAACGCTGGAATCAAGAGATGACTTTTTTAGCAAACTCTTCTGTAATAGATCTAGTTGAAAGCTTAACGACTAACCTTGAACCAGGGTCCATCACTGCAAGAGGCTTAAGGCTTTCGAGGTTCGGGTCTTCAACTTTTAGCTACATACGTTTATATTGTTCTGCTTTCATTTCAGCTAAAGTGATGTCATCAGCGCTTTTTGAATCCCCGACTATAGCCACATCAGGGTCTTCCTCATGTCCCTCGCTACCGCCATCGTCCTTCAAGGCGTCTATCATCTCGTCATCATAAGGAGCATCAGCCTTGGACAGTTCAGCTCCCCCTCCTGACTCTGCTGAGGCAGCCTTATTCTTTTCTCCTTTAGCCTTCTCCGCGGATTTTGCTCCGGTGGTGGTTCCCTGAGGCACGTCTGTCTTCTCGGTCGGTTTAACACCTATAGAATGAGAAGCAACAGTTATCAACTCAGCAGAAAATAAAGGATCCTTCACCGATTGCCCGATTATATGATGAAAAGTGGATACAGCTTTGGAGAATTTGGGTGAAAAGGTAGAAATACCTTCCGATGATTTCTCAGCTGGAGTGACTGTCGTCTCGGGTATGGGGGATAAAAGAGATGCTTGAGGGATTTCCGAGTTTTCGGGGTCATATCCCTCAACTTCAGAAGTTTCGGCGACAGTAGAAGAAGAACCAGCCTTGGAGATATACTTTTGTTTGGCCATCCGCTTCTCCTCCTCCATAGCAGCAGCGATGAGGCAATGCCCCTCTGTCATACGTGCCGTCTCATTATCTCTTAGATATTTTTCCATAAGCTTGTCTTCGTTGACGGAATTTACCTTGAGTTCCTCTTTCTCCCATTCGATAATTTGGCTCCATACGTGAACCAAGGTAGTTGGATAATCTTCAATCCAAGAGATGTTTCGATGACGAATTATATGCGCGAAGAATTCGATCAGTAATTCGTCGAAACCATGCACTTCATCCTGGGCCTCTGACAGCTGCTTGCGGGTCTCTTCGGCGGATTTAATAACACTTTCCACATTACCCTCTGCTAGGGCAGCCCTATTTTCGGTCTCCATCAACTTGGAAGCCAAGTCAGTGTTTCTCTTCTCTAATTCAGTGTTCTTTCTTGCCAACTCGGCTTTTTCTCGCTCAAGATCATTGTAAGCAAGTTGCATTTTGGCGTTATCCGACTTAGCATCTTCTGCTTGCTTTTTCAACTCTAAGCGCTCTTGGCTATGAGATTCTAACAAGTCATGATAACGCTTCTGTAACTCTTCAAATTGTTGTTCATTGAGCGATTACAAGTTGGGCCTGTGTGTCCTCGAGGTCCTTCTCCAAATTTTTCAAGGCCTTTGCGTCGGCACCTACAGTCTTTTTTATTGATTCAATATCCGTAATTAAAGTTCGAATGATTCTGGAGAGGTTACATGAATACTTGAACATCTCCGAATATTGTTTTTCGATTGCGCCAATAATTACTTTGGCCCTGTCTGCCCACCTCGAGGAAATAGGCTCGAGAGCAGGTAAGAAAGTCAGGTTTTCAAAGTAGTGGTCAGGGAACTGCTTCTCCAGATATGCCCGCTTAACTTTAGCTTCAACATCCAATGGTGGAGGTGCGCAGTATTTTAGCTCAATATCCTTATGTTTAGTGGGCACGATGGCCACCTCACCCTTCCTAGGCCGCTTATCAGAAACCTTATGCTTGCCTCGTGAGTCGGTATCTTTCGTTGGGCTCCTTTCCCTACTGCGTTTGTCTTGAGGAGAAGTTTGATCTTTTGGCTGCGATGTATCTTCTCCTCGATGAACCTGGTAGCTCTTGTATCACTCTGGATCCGACCGAACGGGGGAGCGAGAGCGCGAGGTCCGCGATTGATAAGAATCATGAGGCCTTCTATCCTCTCTACCTCGGCTTTCGCGGCGATCATACTCGACATCGGAAGGGGGTCTAGTCATGCTGCGACGTATTTCCTGACGTCATAGTAAGGGCGAGACATTGTACCTGTGCAACAATGTAAGTGGAATTCAGAGTCAGTGTTCTCATGAGAAGTAAGTGCTGTGAAGTGTGGTGCTATTGTGTTAAGTGCATCCTAAGTGGTGTCCCTCCTGACAAACCCGAGTCCGAAGCCAAGCCAGCCCGAGTGGGCTCTTTGGCCTTAACAGGAGTAAAAACTAAAGGATTTGCGCCAAAATCCTCTGAAGTATAGATAGTTTCAGGAAGGGGGAGATCTCCTAAGCCCTGAAATGTAGTGTCATCGATAGTAGGGGCATCTCCTTGGGAAGTGTCTATCGGCAGTTCTTTAGGAGATAGTGATTTCTCAGGAGAAATAGCATCCCCAGGGACAATGTACCCTTCTCGGTGCTATTCGGCTATGTTGGCCAGCTCATCGTCTTGAGTTGAAGAAGGAGAAGGTGAAGTCCGAAGAGGTATTCTTGGACCTTTCATGCCCTCACCCGTTTCAGGATCTATGTCCACTGGGGGGATGTATACATATGGACCCGACCCATGACCTATGCTACGGGTAATGGACAATAGCCCATGATGATGGAGGTATTCATCCTTAAGGACTTCATCGATGGCAAGAAATTTTTGATCACCATTGAGGAGCCGATGCATCCGATCAAAGTACACTTGACCCGATATTTGTTTTGGATTATCAACTGCAAACAAAGAGAAAATGGATTAATGTGTTGGCGTGAACATTCAAAGTTGAGATTTAGAAAACCAATGCTTTACTTGATTTTGTCCATCTCCTGGCACATCCCGGCTGTTGCCTTATATAAAACCATTCTAGCTTGGAATCAACGGCCTTGCTGCTGAATGGTGCTGAAATATTTTTCTTTTTTGGGACTGATTCGAAGTAAGAAAAAGAAGGAGTTTCCCGAGTCCGATGCTTGAAATTACAAAAAAAGTGGACGTCATCGAAAGTGAGCTCTGTACCTAAAATCTCTTGGTATGCTATATATAAGGTATATAAGTAAGCATAGGAGTTGGGATGTAATTGCATAGGGGCAGTCCGCATCTGTCTCAGAAAGTCGACAACAAAAGCGGAAACGGTGGAATAGCCCCAACCATACACATCAATCGGGTAATTGCCATGAATCCTTCTGGGGGGTTGTGAGGACGGTCAGTTTTTGATGGCACCAGGGTGTCCCTTTTTAGTATCTCGTGCTTTAAACATATGCGAACAAGCCTATCGTCGTCAATCGTTGATTCAACAGAGTCTATGGGTGACTACAAGATAATGGCGGACTCAAACTCGTCAGGAGCACGAATATCTCCGATTCCTCCTTCCTCCTCATAGCCCTGAGAAACTTCGCTATCAGAAGGTATTTCATTGTTATGTGTCCCTACCTCATAATCTGGGCATTCATCGTCCCATTCAGGGTCTGAAGAAGAAGATATGTCATCAATAGTAACTTTCTCAGAAGTTCCCGCAATTTCCATCTTCTTTGATAACCTAGACGAACGTCTCTCGGCCATGATCACTAGACTATTGAAGAAACAATAGAAAAGATTAGAGTAAAGTTGCCCGTGTCCCCCGTGTGTGTATGTGAGCTAAAGTGTGCGCTACGTGTAACAAAAATGCAAATCAAACATATGAAAGCGTGATATGAAGATTCAAAGAAATAATAATGTTTCCGAATGGTCCTTGATGTTTGTTATGTTCGAAAGGCGCTATCCTTACTGTTCGTCAAGTTGAAAGTTATGCCAAGCATTGATTAAGATAATTGAAAATTTTCTTGCATATTAAGTTAGGCTGTTTCGGTTCGGTTCGGTTCGGATATTTGTATTGGGATCGGATCGAAGGGCAAAATCATGTTTCGATTGGAAGCGGACGTTCGCATCCAGTGAGTAAAATCGGATCGGCTCGGGTGTAGACATTCGGAGTGGATCGGATCATCTTGAGTAATCCTTCTCCTCCTTGTCCCTTATTCCCATCCGATCCGACCAGGTAGGTTTTGTTTTCCCTTTATTTTTGCCTTTTTTCTACTCCGACCTGATCCGGCCTTGTAAGCACCATCCGGTCCGACCAGGTGAGTTTTGTTTTCTCTCTTTTGCCTTTTTCTGCTCCGACCCAATCCGGTCTTATAGGCACCTTTCCCTTTCCTTCACTCCAACGTTTCTCCACCCGAACCGATCCTAGTTCCTCTCCTCTTCTTCATCCTCCATCTTTCACCTGGCTTAACCGATACTGAACCCAATTCTATTTCACAAATCCCTATCAAGTCCAAGCACTTACGTGCTCAAGTATACGGTAGAACCCAAATTCTTCCTCTAAGTGCCTCGAGGCGATGACAAGAGCCACCAACGACGACGGCGAAGAGAGAGATGGCGACGGCGTTGGAATTATACACGCACCATGATCGAATCGCCCAATATGACCACAAATTTCGATTGAAATCAGTTATTACAAGGATAATCGAAGCTTTTGACCTACCGAGTTTTTGAATTTAAGGAAGAACGAGATAATTTCAGAGTTTTTGAATTTCTAGGGTTTTGATGCTAAGTTTGCTTGGACGAGAGCAATAAAAAAAGAGAGGAGGAAGAAGGTAGGAGGCGGATTTATATAAAACTAAGGTGACCACTCGTATTCCTAGCCTGCTTTACTCCATTCGGACTGGCAGTCGAGCCCACGAAGGAACTCTGGCCTGTTAGTCCATGGTGTAGCAATATTGGAAGGCCCATCCAAGTGTGCTACTGAAGGAAACCCGTTCAGATTGGGATCCGAACCGAAGGGGATCATATACACAGATTTGCCACACAGGGAGAATTTAAAAAAAATCTCACCTGGAAGAATCACTAGACATCAAAAGGAGCTCTCAAAGTCGTTTGAAAATAAAGAAAGTGATTCATATGGATTGTGGATATATATAAGCAGCAAAAGCCACGACTTTATGATGTGACACAACACTACAAGTAAATGGAGGCGATCATTCAATGGTTCTAATCCAAAGGATGTTTTGTAAACTGCTTCGAAGCACACTTTATCTTAAATAAGAGTGTACTTCGAGGGGGCAAAATGTTATCCTACTTTGCGAACTAGGCTACACAAAGAGCAAACAGTGAGAAAGCAACCAATCGGTTCGGATCGTAAGGAAATAGCGTAGGAAAAAAGTAAAGATCGAAGACACAGAAATCACATCGGTTTGGATCGGTGATATGCCAGCAACATTAGAGGATAACGAGCGGCCACATCGGTTCGGATCGGTGATACGTCAGCAACATTAGAGGATACCGAGTGGCCTTGCCGGTTCGGATCAGAGAGATACGTCAGCAACATCAGAAAATAACAAGTGGCCTTATCGGATCGGAACAGAGGAGTACGACAACAACATCATAAGGCAGGAGGCTTCATCGGATCGGATCGGAGGCAGCTGATCCGAACCCCTTTCTCTGAACCTGAGACCGTTGCTACACACATTTCCTGAAGACTCGGACCAAGCATGACCATTTCTCCCACGATCTCCTACCAAATCGATGCGCTGTCACCATCTGAAAGCCTCCAAACCCGACTCTTGTGGGATGGGTGCCACGCAATTCCAAATCGGAGCCACTTCGAAGAGATTTTTCACCTTTAAATACACCATTTGGTGGCATTTGGAATGATCTTTTGGCAAATTCTCAGTTCTAACTTCCGCCATAGCCGAATTTCATAGCTACATTCAGATCAAAATCGTCTCTTAAAGTCTATTTTTTGAGAGATTTGGGTGAATTTATGCGTTGTAATTGTGGAGTTGAGTGAGAATCATTGTTGTATTTGTATTCAAATCATCAAATAAAAGAAAACAAAGTGGACGGTAGGCTCGTTAACGCCGAACCACTATAAATCTCGTACTCTCGGTTGCTTTTTGATTCTATTTCATTGAAATCATGATTAATTTGGGTGTTAGAACCAATTTTTGGTCTAACAACTATCACTGATTATTTAACATGGGAAATCACATC
This sequence comes from Allium sativum, assembly GCA_030737875.1. Taxonomy (NCBI): domain Eukaryota; kingdom Viridiplantae; phylum Streptophyta; class Magnoliopsida; order Asparagales; family Amaryllidaceae; genus Allium; species Allium sativum. The sequence continues at coordinate 530,730,899 of CM060923.1, read as the reverse complement.
CTCTCTTTAACTGGGTTAAAGAACCAATGTCATTTAAAACACGGTTCACTATAAACCCAAAATCACATTCCATTAATTATCGGGTTAAAGAACAAGTGTTATTTAAAACACCGTTCACGATAAACCCAAAAATCAATTCAAATTCAATTCCAATTAAATTACATTTAATTGGTACACTTCAATAAATATAAATAAAAAGATTTAATCTTTTTCTCAACTGGGTTTAAGATAAGCGTTAATGAAGGCACCATTCACGACAAACCCAAATCCCATTTGATATTAATTACAAGGCTCTGAATGGAAAATATATCGGCTTATATTCAATATCAAATTCTACGACCAACAAATATCGTGTTGGAAATAACGATATAAATATATCTTTCAAATTCCCATAACAATATCTATTTCATCATGAAATCCAACTTCGAAATATTCCAAAGACAATTTAGATTCAAATCCATTCCAATTCAATTATTGGAAATTCTGGTTATTTTCCAAACCATTTCAAATCCGCTTTATTTATTTTAAAAATAAATGGGATTATAATTCTAGTTCAAAACTAGTTCATTTCGATAAAAACTATTTTTATCTTTCATACCAATTCTTTCCAAATCATTTCTTATGATTTTACACAAATTATCACTATTTTTAGTAATTTTATCAAGGCCCGTACATTCGATTTCCATCAAAGGCCATCGAACTGCACTTACAACGACCTTTTCCAAATTTGATTTGGACATAATTCCAAATCCAACCATTAGATTTCTAATCGTTAATATTTGTTAGAAAGCTCTTTTCGATACGAACCCAACGGTTCCGGTTTTAGGAGAATCCGACGTTCGGATATCTCGCAATGTCCATTCGAAGTCAATGGTCAAAATTCGCGAACTGCCGCAGCGTGGCACGTTCTATTCAGGCCATTATATATATAATATATATAATATTTATATTTCGTCGATTTCCTTTCAAAACGTATTTTATAATTTGTTTTAAATTCATTTTCGAGACGATTTCAACTTCATATTCAATTTCAAATCAAAATTGAATATTCCACATCATCGATATGCAAATGATAATGTTTTCAAAACGTTATATTTTGAAATCACTTTCTTTTCTATATTCATTATGAAAATGAATAAAATCGACATAAATATCGTTCACGTCAAAATAGCGCATATCTAATCAACACGGATTTATATATTTCAATAACTTCGTTATTCTATTCAACAAATGAATATTTTCTTCAACACATGAATTTTCTTTTATTCAACACATGAATATTTCTTTTATTCAACACATGAATTTTCTTTCTATTCAACACATGAATATAATTTATTTTCTAAATTGGAATGAGACCCACTCAATTACCATATAATATTATTTATATGGATTCCATACAACACATGTATATAATAGCAACGATAAATAATCAACCATCATTCAGAGTGCATTCTACACTGTATAAGCATCAAATATAAATATCTAATGCTCATCACAGCCTGTCTATCAATCGATCGACATACACCTAATTATTGGGATTAGTGTATGTCCAATTTCATCCCAACATCCATGTGGGGTTTCAAACAATCAAACACAGATTTTATTTGTGTAGTTGGGCGATGTGTAAAATTTATCGCCCCAATCAATATCAGTCAAATCGGTGTACATAAACAAATCATTCGATTTGTAAATGAATATTTATTTTATTTCAACACATGAATATATATTTGATTTCAACATAGGAATATATATTTTATTTCAACATATGAATATATATTTGATTTCAATTCCAATCACATAATCAATTTCCATAACACATCAATCAAACAAACAAGTCGTCCATGGTCTGTGGACGACGGGTGTCAGCTGCTACAAAGCACCGTCTGCATCCTAGTATATATTTCAACTAGAAAATAAATTAAAAATGAGGAGTTCTCACCGATTACCTAAACCAATTACCACGACTCTTCATATGTAGAAAATCTTCGTCGTGCTCGCCTTTTGTTACTTTCGTTGACCGTATCCACAACATATATAAAAATCGCATTTTTATATTGTTGTCATGTATAAAAAAAATCACATTTTTATATTTACGCTATATGGATAAAAATTCTATTTTTATACCGCTACTATATAGATAAAAATTCTATTTTTATAACGGTGTTCATATAATAAAGATCATATTTTTGATTCACTACATATATAAAAATCATATTTTTATTATCTCTATAATATAAAAATCATATTTTTACTACTCTACCTTAATAAAAAATTATATTTTTATTACTCTACATTAATAAAAATCAAATCTTTACTTCATTAAAAATCTAACCTTTCTTCACTAATATCATATATAAAAATCCGACCTTTCTTCACTAATATCATACATAAAAATCCGACCTTTCTTTGATTATAAATTTACTCCTTACTTTCTATATTAAACTGATTTTAAATTATACTTTATAACTCAGAAAACTGAATTTAAATAAATAAAAACTCACCGGCTTGGCTTGGATGTCGGACTGCCATAGGGGGGATCGGGTTTTTGGGGGTGTTTCGGGTTCGGGGGGAAAGTGGGGAGGCCGGAGGAGGGGCGCAGGCGTCTGGTGGTTGATATACGGCCCACGAGGGTGCTGTGGGGCTCACGGGAGGCTGATGGTCGTGGTTTCAGACGATCGGGTTCACAGATGGGCCAGGAGGAAGAGGGGAGAGCGTCGTGGGAGGGAAAAGGCGCTGAGAGGGGGGTCACGACGTGGGGGAGGCGGCGTCAATCGCCTGCCGTGGCCGGAGGATCTCCGATGGGCGACTGGAGCATCGCGACGTCCAATTTGGGGGGAGGCAGGTATTTTCTTTTGACCGCGGAATTTTATTTCCAGGGCTTTGACTTAGAGGGGGGAGTATTTATATATTTAATTTATTATTTATTTTAATTTTATATCCCACAAAGTACTCTTTTCATTCGAACTCGAAATCAAACCCATTGACTGTCATCTCTAGCGTAATATCCCCGTTCCAAACACAATGGGATATGTTTCGTAAGCCAATTCGGCCATTACGATCCGTTTCCCTTCAAATTACAATGTAAATCAATATATATTTAATTTTTCCGTGCATTTCAACTTACCGGGGCCATATACGACCTCTAAAAATTCCAGAAAAATTATTTCTAGCTTTGTATTGACGACACGGTCCTAACAAAATTATTTTCGTCGAATTATGAGACCGTTTGAAAAATGGCCAATTTCTGGTCAGTCGAAATTGACCGAAACTGTTAAAACACGTTTAACTTCGCCACGCTCACGTATTGATTCAGAAAATTATGAATTTTGAAACCTAGCAATAATTTGACATCCCGGATCCAACAAAAGAGGGTTCATCGAAAATGAAGGTCGTTTGCAAAGTTTCCATTTTTAAGGGCTTTTATATATATTAAAATATATATAAATTCCAAAGCGATTTTTCTGAATTTTCAACTGGGCATAACTTTTTATCCCCGCTATGAAATTTCAATTTTTCGGATTCGTTGGAAAGATATTTTCAAATAGACCCAATATTTTTGGTTTCGCTAAAATCCGGTTTATTTTGAATCTTGTACAATCATTTGAATTTTGATATCGAATTTTTGAACTACCGCGCCTTTTTCAATTCCTTTTATAATTAAAATAATATATTTATATTCTAACGACGATCTATATAAATAAACATTCTAATTCTATTCAAAATAAATTTTTCGTCATTATTATTTAAAATATTTCATTTTAAATACCCAAAATTCATCAAAATTGCCAAAATAAAAATTTTAAATTAGCTCAGATTTCCGGTTACAATCTCTCCCACTTAAAACTTTTCATTCCCGAGAAGGAACAAAGCTGAAAGTTGTTTAACTAATCAACTCAACTTCCAGTATTTTCATTACGGCTTAAGTTCTTCAACTTTTCAATTTCAAAGAACTTTTCAAATTTTTCAAAAATTTGGCTAATACCCTAAATTTTCGAAAAATTTCGCCATAACCTCCCTTGCACCGAGAGCTTCGGGATATTTCAAATAGCCTCCTATGGCCCTCACTAATCCAAACGAAAAAGAAAAAGCCAAGCGGCTAGCCAATCGGCTCATAAAATCATCCAAAACCCAAGAAATACAATAAACATGTACCTATTTGTCGGGCAAACAATTTTATTCTTCTGCTCTAGGCTCCTTGCTATGACCTGTTCAATGTAAGTACATGTATACACATGCAATTGTGACAAATTTTCAATACAACTCACTATTTGATTCAATTGGGCTAAAGGTTAAACATTTTAATTAATCAAACAACACAACCATCAGTCAATTAGTTGATTAGCTTTTCAAATTCATAACTTTGATACATAGTCCAAAAATTAGATTTTTGGTGCCAAATCACAACAATAAGCCCTATCTAATTTTGGTTCTCACACCAATCAATTGGAATCATATAGAAATCCCACTTGCGTCACTCAAACATAAATACTGATGATGCCATAGTCATTATCAACATCATCTTCGGACGACTAGAGTGTGATTCTATATCTATCTAGTATATTAAAACTCTGAATACCCGTGGATCAAATGTATATGCAAAATCTATATATACTGGATTGTCCAAATTCAATACAAATATATATTCAAATACGTATAAAGCGATTTAAATTTCAAAACAAGATTTGTTTTCATTTTCAAAAATATACTCTTCACATTCGTTCTAGGATACTACTGATCCCATCTCTAATAAGTCATTCTCATTGGATATTACAAATCCAATCTCTAATGAATTCTTTCATTTGGTTCTAACGTGTCTTGTTCTCGAGCTTTGTAAACCAAAGCTCTGATACCAACTGTGAAGACCCGTAACTTCACCGGTAAGGAAAGCGCGGATACTTTGAGAACAAACCACATCAGGACACAAACAGAAGAACATTTCATTGTTTATTACAACAATTACATAAGAATACAAGAATATATAGAGTATGAATAAATATTACACAGAAAATATCAGAGATTTAAATTACATTTAAATACATCGCAGCAGAAAAAACAATAAAAAATACAACTGAAAGAGATATACGGATATAGAGCTTTCCGGATATCATTCCAGCTGTAAACTAGGTTCCTGTGAATATAAATCTGCAAAACCAAAACTACTAGTTGCCCGTGCGGAAAATTGGGGCACGCAGAGTTTAGGTCAAAACAATAAACTCCAGGTCAGTCATGTGACTGGTGTGAGAACTAAAACAGTTATTAATCTTTATTTTAAAGTTAGGTAAATCAAGGGACCACGCCGTATAACACGGAATGGGTTTCCTCCCAAGAGTACCAGTGCATAAAACAATAGCGCAATGCTAAATAAAGAACAATGAAGCTATTATAAGACCCAGGCCCCATCACACAATGCAACACAAGCCGGAGGATAGGGTTTTTACCTTATAATAGCCAAAAAAATGCATGATACGCGAATCTCAACTTTTATTATTACTATAAGTGAAGAAAACAATTTCAGTCATAAGTATCAATCATAGATGACATAAGTGTCCCATACCACTATGTCGCCATACTAGGTTCTACAAATAAAACCGCAAAGTCACGTATTGGAAGCTGGATTTCCATCTATGAACCGAGGCAAAGGATAGTCCTCACCGATTTGAGACAATCTAGTCTACCATGTCTCAGGATCAGAGCTCAAGTGACCCTTGGATCGTCAGGTCAGCTCCACCGATGTGGATTAAAATGCCTGAACACTGCGTTTCCCTGCCCTTCAGGCCAAAAATGATCCAAATGACTCCATCATCTCCACACAGTCACCGATATATCCGAGGCGCCTCGCAACAACAACAACCACACAGATGAAAATAATATAAATGTCAGGGCTGGTAGGTCACTGACACCACCCAAGCTTGAAGGAAATGCATGCCCTCCCTGAGGTCCTCTCCCGTTTCTGGTTCACAACCGGGGTGTTAGGCTCGCGAATCAATGCTACACAAAGCTATGCCACACAGGTCGTGCTTTGATCATCTACCACAAGACTTTGCTTTTCAACAGAAGCCTTGATCAATTTGCCACTTAGGCATGCCACATAGGCAATTCACTCCATGTAATTGATATCCATCAATATATAACCCCTGAGCTCTGTAACACCCCGCCTCCGCCAGGGTGGCTCTTGCAAGCACTCTGACTTTGGAGGGGCGTTTGAATCAGGTAAACATGCATAATGATATATCAAGGCAGAACAAGAACATATGTATATATGTAAACAGAGTAAATAACATAGATAAAACAGCGGAAGATTTTAAAACCATTTCAAAACAAGTCTGGTACAACATAGCTTTCCAAATAAACAAGTCTAGATAAAACAACATCAACTGAAAAACTGAAATAAATAAGTGCTATCCCCAATTAAGTGGTAACCATAGCTAGCTTCATGTCAAACCGTACATGAGCTAAATCCCACAAGCAAGCAGTCAGAAATCCAGCTAAGCTCCAATATTCCCTCCCTGAGAACCTAGGGAGGGGGGGTCGGAACGGAAGAAAAGAGGCGAAAGAAAACAGGTCAGTCAAAAAGACTGAGTAAGCCCTACTACAATCAATGTAAACTGATAAAGTTAACTGGCATGAGAAGTAGGTATGATCATAAGGATAACAACATACTAGCATGATGATTAACTAACAAGGTAGATAAAGGTGACATCGCATAATCAGGATTAAGGTTTTGCACCACAGGTGTACTAGCAAACTAACATGACCTGAATAAACAAGTATTGATCCCTTGGCCCAAGCTTTGGCCCAATAACATGAAGTGACCCTAACCCGCGGTCCAATAACATGAAATGACCCTAATACGAGGTCCAACCAAACGGTCTAGTCGATCGGCTCCCTAAGCCTAACTCGTCACGTGTTGGTGTCAATACGGCCCAATCATAATTGTAGTCGAACTGTGTCGGGTCCACCCTTCGGGTGTATCAAGCCCTAGGGTGTCAACCCCTGGACACCATGAACATGAGTGCACAGTCCCGATCTACTGGTACCCGTGCATGTTTTCTCCGGCTACGGACTATGTGCACGACCAGAGTCCGCCCGGAACTACACCGGCGTACCCTCTACCGTCGCTTTTGGTCACTTACCTCCAGTCCAGTAATCGTGCCCCCTCCCTAGCCTAGTCCCTAGGGTCATGATGATACTAACTTGGGATTACTGCTGGAGTGGGCCCCCATTGCTAGGATTTTTCTAGTGGGTTAAGTACGGTTTAACCCCCTTGCTAATCATGGATTAACTTGGTTAAGTGTAACGATGAGTTCACGACTTAACCCCGATTAATCTACCGAGCCCAAATTGGTTAAGTACTAAGTGGACCATGACTTAACCCTAATCATGAGGCATTAATTAATTTAATGCGCCTTAACCTCTCACATTAGACTTTGTTGGTGTTACTAGTTAAGCCGGGCGGGTCTGGGTAGCTTTACAGCACAACTTGGTCTAACCTCGGGTCCAAGGTACAACATGACCAACTTCTCACATTGGGTCCTATTGTTTGTAGCAACTAGTTAAGCCGGTCGGTTCCGGGTAGGTTTACGCTACAAACTCAACCCAACCTCGAGTTGGCCACACTTATCTTTTCTAAGTGTCATGTCCATCATGTTTCCAAAACATGTTACAAGTTTTCAAGCAATTGGGTAGACCTAACTTAATAGGTAAATTCCCAATGGGTAGACCTAACTTAATAGGTAAATTCCCAAGCTTATGTTTTATGTCTTTTAAGTTTACCCAACCCCAAACGCAATCCCATCGCTTACATATCGCAATAGCGCATAAAGGATAGAAAGAGGGAACTTGGCATAATCATGACATAAAGGTATTGAAGCCACAAGTTCAACATGGTGGCATATGAAATGTTCATGTGTTCATATACTTGCATATTACATTTTTAGGCCTCAAAAGCATGCATAAAACCAAACTTAGCATATTGGTGATACATGGTGCTAAATGACATGTAGAGATGGCCATAAGTTCGCATTTAGCCTCACATGCAAGTTATCATAAGAGATATGATAACTTACATGTTGCTAAAATGCAACCTTTGGCATAAAGCTTAAAGCTTTATGTTCATAAACCCAAAATAAGCTTGCATAACATGATAGCATGAACAAAATGTTCAACCCAAACTTGCATAACATAACTTGGCATACTTGCATATAAACTTGCATATCACAACATGATAAACTTGCATATAAACTTGCATATCACAACATGATAAACTTGCATATCACAACATGATAAACTTGCATATAAACTTGCATATCACAACATGATAAACTTGCATATAAACTTGCATATCATACATTTAACTTTAGAGTTTAAGTATGAAAGTAGAATAGGGCTTACAATGCTTAAGAAGTCCCAAAAATATGACAAAGCCCTTATGAAATCAATTAAACCCAAAATGCAAGCAAAACCCTTGAGCCAAAATGATCAAGACTCTTTCTTTATGATGCAAATATATAAACTTGACTTGAATGCAAGCTAATGATGCTCATACAAGTTTGAAAACACTTGTATGCATGGAAAATCACTTAGAAATTTATTTAGGAATTTTATGAAGAGAGTGGAGGCCATGAGAGGATTGATTTTGCCATAGATTAGTTGTATGAATGAATAATGATGATTTAGGGTAGGTTAGGGTCTTATTTATAGATTAGGCAAGTGTTTTAGGCCATAGGATTAAACCTAGATTCAATCCAAGCCATCAAAGCATGTCTTGGGGAAGAAGTCAAGTGTAGGAACCATCTAGGGCCTTTAGATTAAAGATGAACCATGAGAACCATTCAAATGCAAAATCTGCATTTGAGCGAATCGGCCCACGGGTTGACAGCCAAACACCCTGGATTAACCCTTAGTCGACCCAGCGAGCTCGGGTCGACCTCAAAAATCGGCCGGTTCGGTTATTCCCCTCTCCCAATTCGCTATTTTGAACATTTTTGCATATTTATTTATTTAATTTTCAATTATATATATATATATATATCAGTATATATATATTTCTCTGCGCAACCCATTTCACTTAATTAAGTATACTTTAATTTGGGAATTTTTCGTGAAACTTCGCGAGGCCATATCTTGGTCATACAGACTCCGATTTTCGAAAACTCAGACTCTATTTCGCGTATTTTTCCGAGACGAACGCAATGGAATAGCCTGTTTCCCTTAATTCAGATTTTACAGTTTAATTCTGCCTCCATTTATGTTATAACATGTTATTCAAAAATACGGGTTGTTACATTCTTCCCTCCTTAAAGGATTTCGTCCCCGAAATCTCCAAGTTAGGAAGAACGTATCCTACCATCCATCATCCATCTACTCAAAACATCATCCACGAGCAATCATTGTCCTTAAAAGGTTCTAAATGCTGTATGATCATATGCAAAGGTGTGTGTATATGTACTTATCTAATGCGAAAATCAGGAGGTTACTGATTCAGTAAACCCCCTTAATGCAAAATATGTTAGTGAAATGAGTCCATATGTATGCAAATTCCTAACATAATTTATAATCTCTACATGAGTGCACATAACATTCATCCATATGCAACATCCACGTGATAGCATAACAAGTTTTCATCCATGAATAAGCATAAACACTCATGCATATGCGGTATGAAAGTGTGTGAGCCGATCTTAGTGCCTAACGTGTATTATGCATCCACGAGTATCCACTTGCAAACACTTGCAACCACTTGCAACCATCAAGCATAACATGTTTCAAACACATGTTTCATCCAAAGGGTTTCTACCTAAGGTTCTCATGACAATATTAACACGATAAACTAGATAAACATGGATAGCAAAGAGAAAGATATGCTAACAAAGAAAAGAGATTGAGAGTGTACCCTCAAAAAGGAATGGATAAATCCCACGCATCTTCTCCTCGGTTTCCCAAGTTGCGTCTTCTTCGGCTTCACCCCATTGAACCTTCACCAATTTGACCTCTCAATTCCTTAGCTTCTTGGTCTCCGTCCCCAAGATACGAATCGGAGCTCTCCTCAAGGTAGCCTCTTTCTCCACTTCTACATCTTTTAGAACACTTGGCTCAACAACCTCTGCTGATTCATGTAAACACTTCCGGAAATGCGAGACATGAAAAACATCGTGTACTCCAGCAAGCTTCTCGGGCAACTTCACTCTATAAGCCATCTGCCCGATCCTCTATATAATAGGGAATGGTCCAACAAACCTCGGCGCCAACTTCCCAACAGCTCCAAATCGGACCACATTCCGCAAAGGAGAAACCTTCACGAAAACCATATCCCCAACATCAAACTCCAAATCCGTTCTTCGCTTATCAGCATAGGATTTCTGTCGGTCTTGGGCCGCTTTCATCCGTCTCCGAATCAACTCGATCTTCTCGGATGTATCTCTGATCATATCAGGCCCAAGTATAAGCTCATTTGTAGTCTCCCACCAATATGTAGGCGACTTGCACGGCCTCCCATATAAAGCTTCAAATGGTGCCATCCCTATGCTTGCCTGATAACTGTTATTATATGGAAACTCAACAAGATGAAGATGGTCTTCCCAAGTACAACCAAAATCCAGAATACAAAGCATCAACAGATCATCGAGTACCCTATTCACCCTTTCGGTTTGACCGTCCGTCTGTGGGTGATAAGCCGTACTTAGATTCAACCTTGTGCCCACAGCTTCTTGCAAGCTATTCCAGAATTGACTTGTAAAGATTGGGTCACGGTCACTGACTATACTAGAAGGGACTCCATGTAGTCTCACAATCTCACGAAGATATACAGACGCTAGCCAAGATGCAGTCCTCTTGCTCTTCACCGGAATGAAATGAGCACTCTTCGTAAGTCTATCCACAATAACCCAAATGCTTGTATTCCCTTTCCTTGACCTTGGTAGCCCATCGATAAAATCCATGGAAATACTCTCCCACTTCCATAGTGGAACGTCTAGAAGATGCAATAGCCCACCGGGCTTCTTCGACTCGGCCTTAACTTGCTGGCAAATGATACATCTAGAGACAAATTCTGCCACATCCTTCTTCATCCCAGGCCAAAAGAAAATGCGCTTCATATCTTTATACATCTTATCTCCGCCCGGATGTATAGTCAACTTAGAGCGATGCGCTTCCTCAAGAACTCTTCTTACTAGATCTTCTACCATTGGAACACATAACCTTTCGTCTCTCCTCAGCCAACCCTTGTCATCAATAGAATATCGAGCGAGATGACTAGACGTCTCTCCTCGAATTAGCTTATCCATAATCTCAACTATCTGAGGGTCTTCTCTCTGCGAAGCCCCAACTTGATCAACAAGGGTAGGTTTGAGTTCCAGAGATGCTAAAGAACCGGTCATCAACTCAATCGCCAAAGAGAAATCAAAGGTTGCCACATACTCTAAATTCTTCATCTCAACGAATAGAGGACTTAGGGTCAACCTTCTTCTACTCAATGCATCTGCTACCACATTCCCCTTGCCAGGGGTATAAGCTATCTCAAAATCATAGGATGCCAAGAATTCCATCCATCTTTGTTGCCTCAGATTCAGATCCTTCTGTGAAAAGAGATACTTCAATGACTTGTGATCGGTATAAAGCTCAAATCTTTCTCCCAGAAGATAATGGCGCCAAGCCTTGAGTGCATATACTATTGCTGCCAACTCTAAGTCATGAGTGGGATAATTCTTCTCATGCACTTTGAGTTGTCTACCGCCAAAGCATATCACCCTTCCTTCTTGCATAAGAACAGCTCCTAACCCCGTGCCACATGCATCGGTGTATACGGTAAATAACTTCCCTCCATCGGGCAAAGCTAGAACAGGTGCTGATGTGAGGGCTCTCTTGAGCTTCTGAAAAGCAAGCTCGCATTCTATGCTCCAAGCAAAAACTAAATTCTTCTTCGTCAATTTAGTGAGAGGAGCGGATATCTTTGCGAAGTCCTTGATGAACTTCCGGTAGAAACCCGCAAGACCTAGAAAACTTCTCACTTCGGTTGCATTCCTTGGAGTCTTCCAATCCTGAACTGCCACTACCTTAGCCGGATCCACCGCTAAGCCTTGCTTAGATACTATATGCCCAAGGATTCTAACTTCCCTTCTCCAAAAGTGACACTTGGAGAACTTGGCCTTTAACTGATGCGCTCTAAGCGTACCCATCACCTCTATGAGATGCCTTGCGTGCTCTTCCTCATCCTTAGAGAAGATCAGAATATCATCTACGAAGACCACGACAAACTTGTTCAAGAACTCCCTGAACACCCTACTCATCAAGTCCACGAAATATGCGGGTGCATTAGTCAAGCCGAACGGCATGACAAGCCATTCGAAGAATCCATCTGGAGTTCTGAACGCAGTCTTGTCTATACTATCTTCAGCTACCCTGAGCTGATGGAATCCAGTAGCAAGATCAAGCTGAGAGAAAACAGAAGCACCGACAAGCTGGTCAAAGAGATCATCAATTCTCGGTAACGGGTGTCTGTTCTTCTTAGTCAGCTTATTCAACTCTCGATAGTCAACGCAAAGTCGGAGAGAACCATCCGCCTTGGTAGCAAATACCACAGGCGCTCCCCATTCAGATATACTTCGTCTAATGAAGTTCTTCTCAAGCAACTCTTTCACTTGCTTACTTAGCTCCCGCCTTTCACGCGGAGCCATGTGCCGAACGGGCAAAGAAACAGGCTTTGCATTATCCACCAGATAAATGCGGAATCAATCTCTCGCTTAGGGGGCAACCCCCTAACTTCATCGAAAACATCCGGATACTCTCGAACCACTCTCACAGACTGAAGAGTTTCCATTGACGAGTCGAGTGATTCCAGATAGCACAACATGACGGGACCTCTCGGATCACAAGAAATCTCTAGGGTGTTTCCGAGGCGAGTCACGAGCCTCACAACCCTATGCTCACAATCAAGAATGGCTCCATATCTGGACAGCCAATCCATGCCCAATATCAATCTGTATCCCCTAAAACCAAGAACATAAGCACTGCACAAGAACTCTACACTCATTATAGAGATCCTCAAATCCCCACATATCATAGACAAATGGGCGGAACCCCCAATAGGATTTGAGACACAGATGGGATCATCTACCAAGCTAGTACTAAGGTGCAAACTATCAACAAGATCAGATGAGATAAAGCTATGCGATGCACCAGAATCAAACAAGGTACGAACTGGAAAATCAGAAATATATACAAGGCTCTCAACAGAAATACTACCTCGATCGGGAACTGGAGCGACATTGAGAGCATGAACTTGCCCTCCTGAAGGTCCAACACGCTGAGTCTGACCCTGGCCTTGCCCTTGCTTCCTCGAGCAATCCTTACTGAAATGTCCAGTCTCACCGCATAAAAAGCATTCACCATTCTTCCTTTTCCTCTTCTTACAATCCTTAATAAGATGCCCAACTGAACCGCAATAATGGCACTTCCCCTTGTTGTTCTTGCCCTTGTTGTTGTTCCCCTTGTTGCCTTGACTCCTGTTCTTGTTCTGATTGCCTTGACTGCTCTGACCACTTGGATTTCCCTGATTTCCTTTCCCTTGGGAATCAGTCTTCTTGGCTTGAGTATCATTCACCTTGATCTCCTTCTTGACATCTCCCTGAAGTAATGCCATATCAACCAAACTCTCAAACGTGGCCCCATGGGGAATATGCGACATAGCCAATCCCTGCAACGGCTCATTCAATCCTCTAGCAAAACGAAGAGCCTTCTTCTGAGGAGTATTCACCATATCCAAGCCAAAACGAGCTAACTGATTGAACTTGTTCACATATTCTTTGATAGACATATCTCCTTGTCTCAGATTTATGAACCTCTCCATTTGCAGATTCTCCTCAGCAGAAGATAGAAACTTAAGCATGAACCTTGCCCTAAAATCGGCCCAAGTCTCAACAGGCCTAGTACCATTGGTGACTTCCCACCAATAAGCGGCTTCATCCTTCATAAGCCAAACCGCCAACAAGAGCTTCCTCTGATCGTCTATCCCAAAGATAGCAAATAAATCCTCGGTCTCTTTCAACCAATTTCTGGCCTCTACAAAAGTCTCAGTGCCTTGAAAGTTCTTGCCACCCATTGCTTTGAAATCTTTGCAAGTCTTTGCGAAGTCAGCTTGAGGATGCTGAGGGGGAGGAGGAAGAGGAACCTCAGCGACAGGAGGAGGAGGAACATTAACCACCGGAGGAGGAGGAGGAACATTAACTACCGGAGGAGGAGGAGGAACATCTGCGGGGCCGGCTTCGGTCGCCCTAGCCTCCAAAAGTCTCCTATACCAAACAGGTACGTGTACTCCCTCCGGAATAGCAAAGTTATCGGCCATACTGAAAACGAAGAAAAAGACAGATTCAGAATGGAGAAAAACGAAGGAATTTTGCTAATGGCTTTTTGGGGAATAGCCTTTAAAATAAACTAGACTTTTCTTTGGAAAATACTTTATACTTGGTTTTGAAAATAGTTTTCCAAAAGTTTTAAAAACCTTTTTGTTCCTTCTCGTAAACCATGTGCTCTGATACCAAATTGTAACACCCCGCCTCCGCCAGGGTGGATCTTGCAAGCACTCTGACTTTGGAGGGGCGTTTGAATCAGGTAAACATGCATAATGATATATCAAGGCAGAACAAGAACATATGTATATATGTAAACAGAGTAAATAACATAGATAAAATAGCGGAAGATTTTAAAACCATTTCAAAACAAGTCTGGTACAACATAGCTTTCCAAATAAACAAGTCTAGATAAAACAACATCAACTGAAAAACTGAAATAAATAAGTGCTATCCCCAATTAAGTGGTAACCATAGCTAGCTTCATGTCAAACCGTACATGAGCTAAATCCCACAAGCAAGCAGTCAAAAATCCAGCTAAGCTCCAATATTCCCTCCCTGATAACCTGGGGGGGGGGGGGGGGACGGAAGAAAAGAGGCGAAAGAAAACAGGTCAGTCAAAAAGACTGAGTAAGCCCTACTACAATCAATGTAAACTAATAAAGTTAACTGGCATGAGAAGCAGGTATGATCATAAGGATAACAACATACTAGCATGATGATTAACTAACAAGGTAGATAAAGGTGTCATCGCATAATCAGGATTAAGGTTTTGCACCACAGGTGTACTAGCAAACTAACATGACCTGAATAAACAAGTATTGATCCCTTGGCCCAAGCTTTGGCCCAATAACATGAAGTGACTCTAACCCGCGGTCCAATAACATGAAATGACCCTAATACGAGGTCCAACCAAACGGTCTAGTCGATCGGCTCCCTAAGCCTAACTCGTCACGTGTTGGTGTCAATACGGCCCAATCATAATTGTAGTCGAACTGTACCGGGTCCACCCTTCGGGTGTATCAAGCCCTAGGGTGTCAACCCCTGGACACCATGAACATGAGTGCACAGTCCCGATCTACTGGTACCCGTGCATGTTTTCTCCGGCTACGGACTATGTGCACGACCAGAGTCCGCCCGGAACTACACCGGCGTACCCTATGCCGTCGCTTTTGGTCACTTACCTCCAGTCCAGTAATCGTGCCCCTCCCTAGCCTAGTCCCTAGGGTCATGATGATACTAACTTAGGATTACTGCTGGAGTGGGCCCCCATTGCTAGGATTTTTCTAGTGGGTTAAGTACGGTTTAACCCCCTTGCTAATCATGGATTAACTTGGTTAAGTGTAACAATGAGTTCATGACTTAACCCCGATTAATCTACCGAGCCCAAATTGGTTAAGTACTAAGTGGACCATGACTTAACCTTAATCATGAGGCATTAATTAATTTAATGCGCCTTAACCTCTCACATTAGACTTTGTTGCGGTTACTAGTTAAGCCGGGCGGGTCCGGGTAGCTTTACAGCACAACTTGGTCTAACCTCGGGTCCAAGGTACAACATGACCAACTTCTCACATTGGGTCCTATTGTTTGTAGCAACTAGTTAAGCCGGTCGGTTCCGGGTTGGTTTACGCTACAAACTCAACCCAACCTCGAGTTGGCCACACTTATCTTTTCTAAGTGTCATGTCCATCATGTTTCCAAAACATGTTACAAGTTTTCAAGCAATTGGGTAGACCTAACTTAATAGGTAAATTCCCAATGGGTAGACCTAACTTAATAGGTAAATTCCCAAGCTTATGTTTTATGTCTTTTAAGTTTACCCAACCCCAAACGCAATCCCATCGCTTACATATCGCAATAGCGCATAAAGGATAGAAAGAGGGAACTTGGCATAATCATGACATAAAGGTATTGAAGCCACAAGTTCAACATGGTGGCATATGAAATGTTCATGTGTTCATATACTTGCATATTACATTTTTAGGCCTCAAAAGCATGCATAAAACCAAACTTAGCATATTGGTGATACATGGTGCTAAATGACATGTAGAGATGGCCATAAGTTCGCATTTAGCCTCACATGCAAGTTATCATAAGAGATATGATAACTTACATGTTGCTAAAATGCAACCTTTGGCATAAAGCTTAAAGCTTTATGTTCATAAACCCAAAATAAGCTTGCATAACATGATAGCATGAACAAAATGTTCAACCCAAACTTGCATAACATAACTTGGCATACTTGCATATAAACTTGCATATCACAACATGATAAACTTGCATATAAACTTGCATATCACAACATGATAAACTTGCATATCACAACATGATAAACTTGCATATAAACTTGCATATCACAACATGATAAACTTGCATATAAACTTGCATATCATACATTTAACTTTAGAGTTTAAGTATGAAAGTAGAATAGGGCTTACAATTCTTAAGAAGTCCCAAAAATATGACAAAGCCCTTATGAAATCAATTAAACCCAAAATGCAAGCAAAACCCTTGAGCCAAAATGATCAAGACTCTTTCTTTATGATGCAAATATATAAACTTGACTTGAATGCAAGCTAATGATGCTCATACAAGTTTGAAAACACTTGTATGCATGGAAAATCACTTAGGAATTTATTTAGGAATTTTATGAAGAGAGTGGAGGCCATGAGAGGATTGATTTTGCCATAGTTTAGTTGTATGAATGAATAATGATGATTTAGGGTAGGTTAGGGTCTTATTTATAGATTAGGCAAGTGTTTTAGGCCATAGGATTAAACCTAGATTCAATCCAAGCCATCAAAGCATGTCTTGGGGAAGAAGTCAAGTGTAGGAACCATCTAGGGCCTTTAGATTAAAGATGAACCATGAGAACCATTCAAATGCAAAATCTGCATTTGAGCGAATCGGCCCACGGGTTGACAGCCAAACACCCTGGATTAACCCCTAGTCGACCCAGCGGGCTTGGGTCGACCTCAAAAATCGGCCGGTTCGGTTATTCCCCTCTCCCAATTCGCTGTTTTGAACATTTTTGCATATTTATTTATTTTTCAATTATATATATATATATATGTGTATATATATATATATATATATATCAGTATATATATTTCTCTGCGCAACCCATTTCACTTAATTAAGTATACTTTAATTTGGGAATTTTTCGTGAAACTTCGCGAGGCCATATCTTGGTCATACGGACTCCGATTTTCGAAAACTCGGACTCTATTTGGCGTATTTTTCCGAGACGAACGCAATGGCATAGCCCGTTTCCCTTGATTCAGAATTTACAGTTTAATTCTGCCTCCATTTATGTTATAACATGTTATTCAAAAATACGGGTTGTTACAAGCTCGTACGTCTAAGAGAAGGGCGTTAAGCAAGAGAATAAATTCTCCGCCGCCAAACAGATATATATTTAATATAAATCAATCACACAAACTAAAATCCAATGTCAGACACACAGTCCATTTACAAGTCCGTTCTGGGTCTGAACGAAACCGGAGGCACCTTGTACATCGCATATCCATCGATCTCAAAGTACGTCTGGACGATCATCAACTGATTCCCTCCTCTTGGGTGTACAGCCCAAACAGGATCATCAGTAATCACCCACACTTTGTAAAGGCCTCCGGTCTTCAACCACCGTCTTCATCCTTGACACCACGTCGAATCAGTTATTCAGAATGGGATAAACCCGGTCTTTCCGAATAACTCGCGTATATGATAAACAAGTGTTACACAAACACAACATACACCTCAATCCAATTCAGAATATTCTTTTATTCAAATATTCTTATACTTTGGGAAAGGTTCCCATTAATTTTATCAAAGATAAATTTTTTGAATCTACTCTTTAATCTTCTTTTGAATATCAATTCAGTCTAGTCGGGATTAGCGAACCACACTGAAGTAATCATTTGTTTTAATTTCCCAATCCCAACCTATTCATCCCATGAAGTAAAAATGGCAACACTTCATATCTAACACCACGGTGTTATCGGTAAATTCAATTACCATTTCATGTTCAAATCTAATTAAAGATTTAACTAGCGCCTGGAGAAAAACTGGTGATACTCCATTCTCGATTATTTCAATCTAATTAAAGATTCATTAAAACTCCACTTGGTTTTAATCTTCCCAATAATCACTATCAATGATTATTTAACTCAGGAAATCACATCCTGTCTTTAACTGGGTTAAATAACCAATGTCATTTAAAACACAGTTCACTATAAACCCAAAAGCACATTCCATTAATTATCGGGTTAAAGAACAAGTGTTATTTAAAATACCATTCACGATAAACCCAAAAATCAATTCAAATTCAATTACAATTACATTTCATTTAATTCGTACACTTCATTAAATCTAAATAAAAAGATTTAATCTTTTTCTCAACTGGGTTTAAGAACAGTGTTAATGAAGACACCATTCACGACAAACCCAAATCCCATTTGATATTAATTACAAGGCTCTGAATATAAAATATATCGGCTTATATTCAATATCAAATTCCACGACCAACGAATATCGTATTGAAAATAATGGTATAAATATATCTTTCAAATTCCCATAACAAAATCTATATCATCACGAAATCCAATATCGAAATATTCCAAAGATAATTTCGATTCAAATTCATTCCAATTCAGTTATTGGAAATTTAGGTTATTTTCAAAACCATTTCAAATCTGCTTTATTTATTTTAAAAATAAATGGGATTATAATTCTAGTTTAAAACTAGTTTATTTCGATAAAAAAAAGCTATTTTTATCTTTTCAAATATGGAAATTTTCATCCCAATTCTTTCCAAATCATTTCTTATGATTTTACACAAATTATCACTATTTTTAATAATATTATCAAGGCCCGTACAGTCGATTTCCATCAACGGCCATCGAACTGCACTTACAGTGACCTTTTCCAAATTTTATTTGGACATAATTCCAAATCCAACCATTAGATTTCTAATCTCTAATATTCATTACAAAGCTCTTTTCGATACGAACCCAACGATTCCGGTTTTAGGAGAATCTGGCGGTCGGATCTCTCGCAATGTCCATTCGAAGTCAATGGTCGAAATTCGCGAACTACCGCGGCGCGCCGCGTTCTATTCAGGCCATTATATATATAATATATATATTATATATATTTCGTCGATTTCCTTTCAAAACGTATTTTATAAATCGTTTAAATTCGTTTTCGAAACGATTTCAACTTCATATTCAATTTCGAATAAAAATTGAATATTCCACATCATCGATATGCAAATGATAATGTTTTCAAAACATTATGTTTTGAAATCACTTTCTTTTCTATATTCATTATAAAAATGAATAAAATCGATATAAATATCGTTCAGGTCAAAATGTCGCATATCAAATCAACACGACTTTATATATTTCAATAACTTCGTTATTCTATTTAACAAATGAATTTTTTCTTCAACACATGAATTTTCTTTTATTCAACACATGAATATTTCTTTTATTCAACACATGAATTTTCTTTCTATTCAACACATGAATATAATTTATTTTCTAAATTGGAATGAGACCCACTCAATTACCGTATAATATTATTTATATGGATTTCATACAACACATGTATATAATAGCAACGATAAATAATTAACCATCAACCAGAGTGCATTCTACACTATATAAGCATCAAATATAAATACCTAACACTTGTCACAGCCTGTCAATCAATAAATCGACATACAGCTAGTTATTGGGATTAGTGTATGTCCAATTTCGTCCCAACACCCATGTGGATTTCAAACAATCAAACATAGATTTTATTTGTACACTTGGGCGATGTGTAAAATTTATCGTCCCAATCAATATCAGTCAAATCAGTGCACATAAACAAATCGTTCGATTTGCAAATAAATATTTATTTTATTTCAACACGTGAACATATATTTGATTTCAACATATGAATATATATTTTATTTCAACATATGAATATATATTTGATTTTAATTCCAATCACACAATCAATTTCCACAACACATCAATCAAACAAACAAGTCGTCCATGGTCTGTGGACGACGGGTGTCAGGTGCTGCTAAGCACCATCTGCATCCTAGTATATATTTCAACTAGAAAATAAATTAAAAGTGAGGAGTTCTCCCCGACTAGCTAAACCAATCACCACGACTCTTCATATGTAGAAAATCTTCGCCGTGCTCGCCTTTTGTCACTTTCGTCGACCGTATCCACTACATATATAAAAATCGCATTTTTATATTGTTGTCATGTATATAAAAATCATATTTTTATAATTATGCTATATGGATAAAAATTCGATTTTTATACCGCTACTATATAGATAAAAATTCTATTTTTATAACGGTGTTCATATAATAAAGATCATATTTTTGATTCACTATATATATAAAAATCATATTTTTATTATCTCTATAATATAAAAATCATATTTTTACTACTCTACCTTAATAAAAATTATTTTTTATTACTCTACATGAATAAAAATCAAATCTTTACTTCATTAAAAATCTAACCTTTCTACGCTAGTATCATATATAAAAATCCGACATTTCTTTAATTATAAATTTACTCCTTACTTTCTATATTAAATTGATATTAAATTATACTTTATAAATCAGAAAACTGAATTTAAATAAATAAAAACTCACCGGCTTGGCTTGGATGTCGGACTGCCATGGGGGGGCGCTCACGGTGGTGCTCCATTGGTCGGGGGCGGTCCCGGTTAAGGAGAGGGAGGCATAGTGGCAGTTTTATGAAGGGGGATCGGGTTTTTGGGGGTGTTCCGAGTTCTGGGGGAGAGAGGGGAGGCTGGAGGAGGGGCGCAGGAGTCTGGTGGTTGATATGTGACCCACGGGGGTGCGGTGGGGCTCAGGGGATGCTGACGGTTGTGGTTTCCGACGGGGTCGGGTTTGGGTTCACGGATGGGCCAGGAGGAAGAGGGGAGAGTGTCATGGGAGGGAGGAGGAGCTGAGGGGGGGTCGCGACGTGGGGGAGGCGGCGTCAATCGCCTACCATGGCCGGAGGATCTCTGGTAGGCGACTGGAGCGTCGTGACGTCCAATTTGGGGGAGAGGCGGGTATTTTCTTTTGACCACGGGATTTTATTTCCAGGGCTTTGACTTAGAGGGGGGAGTATTTATATATTTAATTTATTATTTATTTTAATTTTAAATCCCATAAAGTACCCTTTTCATTCGAACTCGAAATCGAACCCACCGACTATCATCCATAGCGTAATACCTCTGTTCCGAACACAATGGGATATGTTTCATAAGCCAATTCGACTGTTACGATCCGTTTCCCTTCAAATTACAATGTAAATCAATATATATTTAATTTATCCATACATTTCAACTTACCGAGGCCACATACGACCTCTAAAAATTCCAGAAAAATTATTTCTAGCTTCGTATTGATGACACGATCCTAACAAAACTAGTTTCGTCGAATTCTGAGACCGTTTGAAAAACGGTCAATTTCTGGTTGGTCGAAATTGACTCAAACTGTTAAAACACAATGTCGTTTGCAAAATTTCCATTTTAAGGGCTTTTATATATATATTAAAATATATATAAATTCCACAACGACTTTTCTGAATTTTCAACTGGGCATAACTTTTTATCCCCGCTATGAAATTTCAATTTTTCAGATTCGTTGGAAAGATATTTTCAAATAGATCCCAATATTTTTGGTTTCGCTAAAATACGGTTTATTTTGAATCCTGTACAGTCATTAGAATTTTGAAATCGAATTTTTGAACTACCGCACCTTTTTCAGTTCCTTTTATAATAAAAATAAAATATTTATATTCTAACGACGATCTATATAAATATACATTCTAATTATATTCAAAATAAATTTCTCGTCATTATTATTTAAAATATTTCATTTAAATACCCAAAATTCATTAAAATTGCCAAAATAAAATTTTTAAATTGGCTCAGATTTCTGGGTTATTACACAACCATACTAATCTGATCCCCATGTCTGTTGTAAGCTCGATTCCCAAGGCTATTCACTCGGTCGATTTTGACCTCCTTTATCTCCTGCAAATACGGATCCAGCGACATGCACATTACACGTCTCAAGGAGAACTATTCATCATGTGAAGAACCAGTTGCATTAGTTGCTGGATGCACGACACTTGGCTTACTCGATCAGGGATGGTAGCCACGTGGTAAGCCGACCCGACTGTAACGACCCGGAAAATCTGAACCAATTTAAAATTTTTAAATTGGCTATTTTGGTGAATTTTAAATATTTAAAATAAATATTTTAAATAATAACGACGAAAAGTAAGTTTGAATTGACGTTTGAAAATAAATATAATTAATTCTAATTATAAACAAGGCCTGAAATGGCGCGGTAGTTTCAAAATTTGAATTCAAACTTTGACTGACTGTATCGGGTGCAAAACAAAATGGATTTTAGTGAAACCAAAAATATTTAAATCTTTAGTGAATATCTTTCTAATGAATCTGAAAAATTGAAGTTTCATAGCGGGAAGCAAAAGTTATGGCTAAATGAATTTTCAGAAAGGTCGCTATAGAGTTTATATAGCCCGTGAAAATGGCCATTTTGCAAACGACCTCGGAATTCGACGAAACCACTTTTGTTGGATCCTAGATGTCAAATTATTGCTAGATTTCAAATTTCATAATTTTTGAAGCTAGTATGTAAGCGTGGCAAAGGAAAACGTGTTTTGGTCTATTAAAGTTAAATTGGATCGACCAAAAATGGCCATTTTTCAAACAGTCTCAGAATTCGACGAAACTATTTTGTTAGGACCGTATCATCAAAACATAGCAAGATTTATTTTTCTGGAATTTTTAGAATCAGCAAGTGGCCCTCGGTAAATTGAAATGTACGTTCAAATCGAATATTGAATGTTTTATATTTTAGTTGAAGATAAACTGACTGAAACAGTCGAATAGGCCTACGAAACATATCCCATTGCGTTCGGAATGGGGGTATTTAGCTAGGGACGATAGTCGTTGGGTTTGGATTGGGGTTCGTGTGTGAAAGAGGGTATTTTAGAAATTTAAAAATATATAGATAAATAAAAAAATCGTATTGGTCCACGCATATTCTCTCTCCCCGAACTGGGGCCCACTTTCGGCGAGCAGGCGCCCCACCTCCCCCTTCGACCTCGCGCAACCGATCCCTGTATCGATCAATGGATTTGTTGAAAATTTGAAACCTAGTTTCGAACCATTCAGCTAGGTGTGACCTATTTTAATTTCAACTATGTTATAGCACTTCAAAGCGCTACGGTTTTTGATTTCACTGTAAAAATCATATCTTTTTCATTTCTTGATGAAATTCAGTGAAACAAGAGACAGTGGACTCGTGTGGACGTCTTCTACGTTCTAGAAGAGAACGCATATTTTTCTGAGCCTTCTGCTATTTTTGGTGGAGTGGAACCTAATGTGAGATTTCTAAACTATAAACGATATGGAAAACGACGATGTATAAATTATATGGTCGATGTATGGGTTATATAAGCATTGTACACCACATGTATAAGCGTTGTATAAGTTGAAAGTCCAATGTATAAGTTATATATGCGTTGTAAAAATTATATATGTGTTGAATGGAAGTGAAATATACTTATATATATATATACGCCCCTCGTCCACAAACCATGGACGATATTTATTGGTTGTGATTGGTGTGAAAATTGGTTGATAGCGAATAGTTGATTAGAATTGTTTGTAGTTGAAATTGGTTGATTGTGGTTGAAAAATACCCATTTGTGGTTGAGAATTATTTGGTTGAAACCACATAGGATTAGTTTGTGGAAATGAAAAAAATATACATGCCGCCTACGTGCGAACAAGATGCATGAAATCCCCATTGTCAAAAGTTGCGAGGCTCTAAGGTAGAGCGAGGAGCCGTACTAGGGACGACCCCGGTTTTAACTACTCTGCCGTTATGCTGCCGAAATTTTGAATAATATTCATGTGTTACAATTATTTTCATGTGTTGAATGGTATTCGTGTTTTAAATAAATTGCTTTAACAATAAAAATCACATTTTTATTATATATATGCGAACTATAGATCACCTTCATGTGTTGAATAGAAATTCAAGTGTTGAATGGTATTCGTGTTTTAAATAAATTGCTTTAACAATAAAAAATCACATTTTTATTATATATATACGAACTATAGAAAAACTTTATGTGTTGAATAGAAATTCATTCGTTGAATAGAAATTCATGTGTTGAATGATATTCATGTTTTAAATAAATTGTTTATAATAAAAAACATATTTTTATCACCTATATGAACTATATAAAATAGTCATGTTTTGAAATAAATTGTTTTGCAATAAAAATCACATTTTTACTATATACATAAATCGTTAAAAATAGTGAAGTATCGAAATAAATGTCTGTTGGATAAAAATACCATTTTTATCAAATGTATAAAAAGTATATGGTTTTGAAATCGAAAAATCGATTATATTTATATATATATATAAATATAATTAAAATATGTCGAATAACGAAGCTGTAGTTTGTCTTTTGAAACTGTGGTTTCAAACGATGAGTGCGGGAGATCCGACCATCGTATTTTCCCGAAACCGAAACCATTGGATTCGCTTTGGAAATATCTTTCCAACGACACCAACTTTGTAAAGATCCAACAGTCGGATTGTCTGAAATGTTTAATTCAAATACAAAGAAAAACAGCGCCAGAATCGATTATATATATATATATATATAATTAAATTAAATCAAATAACGACGCTGCAGTTCGTATTTTGAAATCGAAACTTCAAACGAGTGTATGTTGGATTTTCCCAAAACTGGAACCGTTGGATTCGTTTTGAAAAGATCTTTCTAATGATATAAATTTTGTCAAGATCCAACGGTTAGATTTTCAGACATGTGTAAATCAAATCGGAAGAAAAACAGCGCCACGAATGCGTTATGGCCCGAAGCGTCGTTTGAATGAATTGGCTATAAATAAATAAATAAAAATAGTGATAAATCGTTATAACATATTATAAACGGTATGGAATGTGAAATTTAGAAACTAACTGAAGGTTAGCTAAGTCGAATGGTTTCCTGGGTTTTGATCTAATGTTGGTTTCTACCTTCGGGGTTAATATTTGGGAAATCGTCCTCTTACTAATTTACGGTTAGTGAATAATGAATTGGAATGAAGCGTATGTTGTGTTTGTGTAGCACTTGTTAATTATACACACGAGTTGCTCAGAAAGACCGGGTTTATCCCATTCTGAATAACTGAATCGACGATAAGAAATCGAAGACGAAGACGGTGGTTGAAGACCGGAGATCTTCACCTCGGTTGGAGTGTAACTGATGTCCTGATTGGGAGGCATCTCGAAAAACGGATAATGAGTGGTGATCGTCCAGACGTACGTGGAGATTGACGGGTATGCGAGGTATATAGTGCCTCCGGTTTCGTTCAGACCTAGAACGGACTTGTAAATGGACTGTGCGCCTGGCATTGGAATTCATTCAACGAGATTGATAGCCATCAGTTGCATGGTGTGAATTTCCTGTGTGGCATGCATGATCAAGGCTTCTGTTGAAAAACAAAGTCGTGTGGTTGATGATCAAAGCACGGCCTGTGTGGCGTAGCTTTGTGTATAATGTGAATTCGCGAGCCTCATGCCCCGGTATGAACTAGAAATGTGAGAGGACCTCAGGGAGGGCATGCGTTTTCTTCTAGCTAGAGGTGGTGTCAGTGCTTGAACTGGTTGACATTTATATTACTTTCACCTATGTGGTTGTTGTTGTTGCGAGGTGCGTTGCAAATATCGGTCGATCCGGGACCGATGGAGTCATTCGTTGGCTCATTTACGCCCCAAAGGGCAGGGAAACATAGTGTTCAGGCATTTTAATCCACATCGATGGACCGGCCTTAGCGATCTAAAGGCTTGACTGAGTACTTGCCTGAGACATGGGCTAGATTGTCTCGAATTCGGTAAGGACTATCTTTTGCCTTGGTTCATGACGGAAATCCATTTTCCAAATACGACACCGTGCGGTTTGATTGTATATATATGGCGACATGACATATGGTACCCATGCCGTCTATGATTGATAGTTTTGATTGAAATTGCTTTTGAAACTTATAAACACTAGTAATAATATCAAATTCTTTTGTTTTATTCGTATCAAGCATATTTTGGCCATTATAAGGTAAAACTCTATCCTCCAGTTTGTGTTGCATTGTGTGATGGGAACAGCGTCTTATAATGGCTTCATTTTTATAAAAAGCATTGCGATGTTTAAAAGATTTACTTGTTTTAAAGCACTGGCAATCCAATGGAGTAAGCCCGTTCCGCGAAAGTAGCATGATCCTGTGATTAGTCAAATTATATAATGTGTTAGGTAGATTTCTTATACCAGTCTCATGGCTGACTCGTAGTTTGTTTTCACTTGCAAGCTCGGGTGCCCCTTTTTCTACACGGAAAGCCTTGTATTCAGGTTTTAGCAGGCTCTTTCTAGATAGCTGGAGCTAAAGATGGATTCTATCATTTATCTCTTTTTATGCTGTTTAGCTCCTAATGTACATATTATGTTTGTTTTCCGCTATAGACATTTATGTATAGCTGAACTGTATTTGTACTAAGTATGATCCTGTATATTGAGTAACTCTGATGATTATGTTTATCCAGTATATTATTTGTACATTATCTAGTGTATTTATTTATTTATGTTCTGCTATTATCTGTTTATGGGTTATATTCCAAAGATTACCCTTGCCACCGTCAGTACGGGGTTTGTGGTCGTCACAGCTGGTATCAGAGCTTTGGTTAAGCTTAGTGTTGGAATATAACATATTAACGAACTCGTCAGAAATAGAACCAGTAGTGTTCTAGGACGAATAACTCATTACAGATAGGATCAGTAATATCCTAGTATGAGTATAGCAGAATGAAATACTCCCGATGGACACATTTACATTCAAGTATATGTCTCTACGCTTTGAAATATCTTTTCTGTTAACCTGACACTTGATCTGCTATTTGCAGAAGTACTAGAAAATGAGTGTCAGAAAAAGAAGGAATGTAGAACCAGATATTGAGGTTCTATTAATTAAGTATCAAAATATGGGTGGAATACCGTTCTCTGGTGAGGAATCTATTATGAAAACACAAGCTTGGATTCGTTCTGTTGAGAAAATCTTTGACGGTTTAAAGATGAGAGATGACCAGAAAAGATTACTGGCGTCTTGGGCACTCAAAGAAGAAGCTTTGTTCTGGTGGGATTCGATTATTGAGGATAATCCAGAAGGTGATATCACCTGGGATAGATTTAAAGTGATTTTCCTAGAAAGATTTACTCCTCCTGAAGCAACTGAGCGGTTATGTGATGAATTCTCTTATCTAATACAAGGAGATATGACCATTGCAGAATATCATAAGAGGTTCAATGAACTTTCTCATTTTTCCGCGCATCTAATTAAAGATCCAAAGAGGAAGAATCTAAGGTTTATTCATGGCCTGCAAAGAAAATATCAGAATAGTGTAATGAGGAATGTGAAGCTTCCTTTTTCTGAAATGATATACATGGCTTACCAGTACGACGATCTCGACAGGAAAGGTATGTTACGCTACGAAGAGGAATTCTGTCCTCGTAATAAAGGAGAGTCTGAAACTGATAGCCCTGAGGCCAGTACGATGTCTGAGGTCAGTAGGAAGCCCAAAGTAAATCGGAAAAGGGCCAGATCTGAAAAAGAACCAGTAACGACTGCCATATACAATAACTGCCATAAACAAGGGCATTTGCAGGGGAATTGCAAATCCTCGAAGAAACGAATAAAGAATGGATCCAAACCTACTAAGAAGCAAAAGAACTCTCATGGTGAAAGGAAATGCCATAAGTGTCACCAAGCAGGTCATATTGCATGGGAGTGCCAACTCTCAAAGAAATTTGAAGCATTACATATAAATGAAGTAGCAGAATCTTCTTAGCCCTCAACTAGTCAGGGAAGGCCAGATGTTTTAGAAGGCACGCTTACTATCAAAGATATTCAAATTAAAATACTGTTTTACACCGGCGCATCGCGAAGCTTTGTTGCAAAGAATGTGGTTAAGAAACTTGATTTGAATTTGAAGAGGATCAAAGAACCAATGACTGTCCATAATCCGGTTGGGGGTTCCCTCGATCTCAGTTGGGTTTATGGGGTGCCGGTTTCTTTTTCTCGTTATCGGTTCCCTACCATCGCGGTCGTCATGAATTTTACAGAATTCGATCTTATTTTGGGATTGGATTGGTTAACCAAATATGGAGCTGAGGTTAAATGCGCCGACAGAGTCGTTAAGGCGAAGATTAAATCAGGTGACTATATAACCATTCCCTGTGAAGGTCAGAACTCTAATAGAAAAGACTTCTAGGCAGCTTTGGATGTTTCTCCTGCTCAAATAGAAAATATCCCTGTAGTCACAAAGAATATACCAGACCTCATCAAAGATGTTCCTGTCGTAAAGAATTATGCAGATGTGTTCGAAGAAGTTGTCACCTTACCTCCACAGAGAGCAATTGATTTCAAAATCGCTTTAATTCCGAACGCAAGGCCAGTAGTGCATGCCATTCGGAGAATGACTCTAAAGGAGAAAGAAGAACTAGACAGTCAAACTCAGCAGCTTGTATGGAAGGGTCTGATTAGACCTAGTTTCTCTGATTGGGGAGCAGCAGTGGTGTTTGTCCCAAAGTCTGACGGTACTCTGCGACTATGTGTGGATTATCGTGACTTGAATAAGCAGACAACAAAGAATAAATATCCATTGCCACGAATCGATGATTTATTGGATCGTCTGAATGGAGCACAAGTATTTTCAAGGATGGACCTAGCTACAGGCTTCCATCAGCTTCGTATTGCCGAAGAGTGTGTTCCTATGACAGTACTCAGAGGTCCAAACTTATTCTATGAGTGGTTAGTAATGTCGTTCGGCTTATGTAACGCTCCAAGGTACTTCGTCGATTTGATGAATTGAGTTTTGAGAGGGGTCTTGAATAAGTTTGTTCTGGTCTTTATTGATGATATTGCAATCTTCTCTAAGTCAAAGGACGAGCATGAAAAGCATTTGGAACAAGTTCTAGAAATTCTGAGAAGGGATGTATTGAAAGCCAAACTGTCCAAATGTATATTCTGGCAAGTTGAAGTGAAATTTCTTTGCCACGTCGTATCGAAAGAAGGAATTTCTGTGGATCCAAGTAAAATCACCGCTATTCAAAATTGGAAACAGCCTAATACTCCCACAGAAGTCCGAAGTTTTCTTGGATTGGCTAGTTATTACCGGAAGTTCGTTAAAGATTTTTCGAAGATATCTAGTCACTTAACGAAGCTTACAAAGAAGCAATCAAAATTCAAGTGGACTCCAGAGTGTGAGGAAGGTTTTGAGGAGCTAAAGTTAAGATTAACAACGGCTCCAGTGTTAACGATTATCGACGGCAATCAAGACTTGAAAGTCTGGACATATGCATCTAGAGAAGGCCTCGGTGTAGTATTAATGCAAAGAGGTCAAGTGGTCTCTTATGCTAGCCGTCAGCTGAAGCCGCATGAGAAAAACTACGTTACTCATGATCTTGAGTTGTTGGCTATCGTATTCGCTTTGAAAATCTGGAGATACTATCTTCTGGGTGAGAAATTCGAACTGTTTACAGATCATCAGTCACTAAAGTATCTGTTCACCCAGAAAGACTTGAATCTGAGGCAGCAACGTTGGCTAGAGTTCCTTGCAACATACGATTTTGAAATTCTATACACTCCAGGGAAAGCCAATGTCGTAGCCGATGCGTTAAGCCGAAAGAATGTAATGATCGCCAGTTTTATTATTACGACTTCATTGATTGGTAAAATCTCTGCTCTTCAGAAGGATGATCACTTCATTCAAAGGATCAGGGAAAGAATACAGAAAGGCGAACACTTAAGTTTCCAGATTGATGACTAAGGGAATCTAAGGCTAAAGGGTCGAATTTGTGTTCCTAACATTCTTGAGCTCCGAAAGGAAGTGCTGGATGAATGACACAAGTCAAAACTAAGTATCCATCCAGGAGTAAGCAAAATGTATAATGACATCAAATGCACTTTCTGGTGGAGGTCGATGAAGAGAGACATTTCTTTATATGTCAGTCGATGCTCTACTTGCCAACTAGTCAAAAGCGACCAACAAAAACTGGCTGGATTGTTGCAACCGTTGGACGTTCCAGGTAGGAAGTGGGAACATGTTTCCATGTACTTCATAGATGGTTTGCCCAGAACCAGGAAAGGAAATGACAGTATTTGGGTGATCGTAGATCGCTTCACGAAGACCGCCCATTTTATACCTGTCAGATCGAACCGAACTGCTCAGAGTCTGGTGCAGATATATTTCAAGGAAATTGTTAGGTTACATGGAGTGCCGCTCAGTATAGTTAGTGATAGAGATCCAATATTCACTAGCAAATTCTGGGAGGCATTTCAAATATAACTAGGAACGAAGTCGAACTTGGGCACCGTTTATCATCCTTAGACTGATGGTCAAACAGAGAGGGTGAATCGTATACTAGAAGATTTATTGCGGGCTTGTGTTCTAGATTTTGGTGGATCATGGAAAGACCATTTACATTTAGCTGAGTTCTCATACAACAACAACTACCAAGCAAGCCTGACAATGTCACCATTCACCTCATTTATTGTTTATATATTCACACACACACACACACACATATACATACATACATATATATATATATATATATATATTAGATTCCCTGATTGGAGTTACAATCCTTATTTCTAATGCAATTCAATTTGTAACCATTTGGCAAGTTTATCCTTTTCCAATTTTCTTTCCAATCAAAGATGGTTACAGCATTCCTTATTTTATTTATGACCTTATTTATAGCAAATGAAATTCATTTATTGCTACAGCAGTCATAATACCTATTTCCATTTATTGTGGGTTGTATTTCTATACACATTTCCACAAATCAAAAACTATCCAAACGTACAACAATAACAACATTTAATGTAATGATATATTTGCATTATTGACATAGATTCAGATGGATACAAATATTTTTTTTGTTAACATGCCTTTTGGCAAGGGTATCGCAGCTCAGATATCTATAAGGCAAAGTACTAAGAATATGGGTGTCATCTGTTGCCATATTGATTTACTTGATTGAAGTGTTGAGCTTTTCGAAAATATGAAATTGGCATGCTTCAAGTCCTAGTGTGACCGACTGCTCAGATCGATTAGGTCAAATTGGACTAATTCCACTCTACAAGACTTAGGATCCAAGCACCCCAACTTTAGATCGAACTCCCCGGATTGGCACATTCAGATTGGGTCGATATGACCATGCAACCTTCTTGCCTCGACTTAAACTTCTGGTTCAGCGTGCTCGGGTTGGGTCAACCTGTGAAGACCCGTAACTTCCTCGGTAAGCGCGGATACTTCGTGAACAAACTGCATCGGGACATAAACAAAAGAACATTTCATTGTTTATTACAACAATTACATCAGAATACAAGAATATAAAGAGTATGAATAAATATTACACAGAAAATATCAGAGATTTAAATTACATTTAAATACATCGCAGTGGAAAAACAATACAAAACACAACTAAAAGAGAAATACGGATACAGAGCTTTCCGGATATCATTCCAACTGTAAACCAAGTTCCTATGAATATAAATCTGCAAAACCAAAACTAATAACTGCCCATGCGGAAAATAGGGGCACCCAGAGTTTAGGTCAAAACAATAAACTCCAGGTCAGTCATGTGACTGGTGTGAGAACTAAAACAGTTATTAATCTTTATTTTAAAGTTAGGTAAATCAAGGGACCACGCTGTATAACACGGAACGGGTTTCCCCCCAATAGTACCAGTGCATAAAACAACAGCGCAATGCTAAATAAAGAACAGTGAAGCTATTATAAGACCCGGGTCCCATCACACAATGCAACGCAAGCCGGAGGATAGGGTTTTTACCTTATAATAGCCAAAAAATTGCTTGATACGTGAAATATCATCTTTTATTATTACTATAAGTGAAGAAAACAATTTCAATCATAAGTATCAATCATAGACGGCATAAGTGCCCCGTACCACTATGTCGCCATACTAGGCTCTACAAATAAAACCTCAAAGTCACGTATTGGAAGCTGGATTTCCATCTGTGAACAGAGGCAAACGATAATCCTCACCGATTCGAGACAATCTAGCCAACCATGTCTCAGGATCAGAGCTCGAGTGAACCTTAGATCGTCAGGGCCAGTCCACCGATGTGGATTAAAATGCCTAAACATTGCCTTCCCCCGCCCCTTGGGGTGAAAATGAGCTAAATGACTCCATCGGCTCCACACAGTCATCGATATATCCGAGGCGCCTCGCAACAGCAACGACCACAAAAGTGAATATGATATAAATGTCAGGGCTGGTAGGTCACTGACACCACCCTAGCTAGAAGGAAACGCATGCCCTCCCTGAGGTCCTCTCCCGTTTCTGGTTCACAACCGGGGTGTGAGGCTCGCGAATCAACGCTACACAAAGCTATGCCACACAGGTCGTTCTTTGATCATCTACCACAAGACTTTGCTTTTCAACAGAAGCCTTGATCAATTTTCCACTTAGGCATGCCACACAGGCAATTCACTCCATGCGATTGATATCCATCAATATATAACCCCTGAGCTCGTACGTCTCAGAGAAGGGCGTTAAGCAAGAGAATAAATTCTCTGCCACCAAACAGATATATATTTAATAGAAATCAATCACACATAATAAAATCCAATGTCAGACAAACAGTCCATTTACAAGTCCGTTCTGGGTCTGAACGAAATCGGAGGCGCCTTGTACCTCGCATATCCATCGATCTCCAAGTACGTCTGGACGATCACCAACTGATTCCCTCCTCTTGGGTGTACAGCCCAATCAAGATTATCAGTAATCACCCACACGATGTGAAGATCTCCAGTCTTCAACCACCATCTTCATCCTCGACACCACGTCGAATCAGCTATTCAGAATGAGATAAACTCGGTCTTTCTGAATAACTCGCGTATATAATGAACAAGTGTTACAAAAACACAACATACGCCTCAATCCAATTCAGAATATTCTTTTATTCAAATATTCTTATACTTTGGGAAAGGTTACCATTAATTTTATCAAAGATAAATTCTTCAAATTTACTCTTTAATCTTCTTTTGAATATCAATTCAAACTAGTTGGGATTAGCGAACCACACCGAAGTAATCATTTGTTTTAATTTCCCAATCCCAACCTATTCATCCCATGAAGTAAAACTGGTAATACTTCATATCTAACACCACGGTGTTATCGGCAAATTTAATTACCATTTCACATTCAAATCTAATTAAAGATTTAACTATCGCCTGGAGCAAAACTGGTGATACTCCGTTCTCGATTATTTCAATCTATTTAAAGGTTCATTAAAACTCCACTTGGTTTTAATCTTCCCAATAATCACTATTATTAGCCTACTTTGTGAACTAGGCTACACAAAGAGCAAACAGTGAGAAAGCAACCAGTCGGTTCGGATCAGAAGGAAATAGCGCAGGAAAAAAGTAAAGATCAAAGATGTAGAAATCACATCGGTTCGGATCGGTGATATGTCTGCAACACTAGAGGATAACGAGCGACCTCATCGGTTCGGATCGGTGATACATCGCAACATTAGAGGATAGCAACTGGCATTGTCGGTTCGGATCGAAGAGATACGTCAGCAACATCAGAAAATAACAAGTGGCCTTATTGGATCGGAACAGAGGAGTACGACAGCAACATCATACGGCAGGAGGCTTCATCGGATCAGAGGCAGCCGATCCGAACCCGTTTCTCTGAACCTGTGACCATTGCTACAAATATTTCCTGAAGACTCGGACCAAGCATGGCCATTTCTCCCACGATCTCCCACCAAATCGATGCACTGTCACCATCTGAAAGCATCCGAACCCGACTCTTGTGGGATAGGTGCCACGCAATTCCGAACCGGAGCCACTTCGAAGAGATTTTTCACCTATAAATACATCATCTAGAGGCATTTGAAAGGATCTTTTACATTCAGATCAAAATCGTCTCTTAAAGTCTATTTTTGAGAGATTTGGGTGAATTGATGCATTGTAATTGTGTAGTTGAGTGAGAATCATTATTGTATTTGTATTCAAATCATCAATTAAAAGAAAACAAAGTGGACGTAGGCTCTATAACGCCGAACCACTATAAATCGCGTGTTCTTTGTTGCTTTTTTATTCTATTTCATTGAAATCATAATTAATTTGGGTGTTAAAAACAATTTTGGTCTAACATTTTGGTGCTTTCATTGAGGGCCTTTCGAATTCTCAGCCTTTTCGGGATTATCATTCTACTATTTGGACCTTCAAGTTCAAAGAAGTTAATCCCTTCTCTCTGACATCTTTCAGTATTTGTTGACTAACCACTGAAGAATCATGTGTTATGGATAAGACCAAAGGAAAAGAAGTGCAAGGCGCTAGGGGAAATGATTCCAGAGAAGACCAGCAAGCTATCGTGTTAACAAGGTCACGAGCTCAAAGCTCTGGAGCAAATCACTCTAATCAGGTGGATCCGAACCAGATCAGAGGTGCCGATCCGAACAGGGTGCAAGGCACCGATCCTATCCGATCTGATGAGGACAAGGGCACACATTCTCTCCATCCGAACTGCCCCAACCAGGCTGTTATGAACCGATCCGAACCAGAATGAAGCTGGAACTTCTACTCGAGCTCCCTCCAATGCTCCGATTCCGGCCACGATGACCAACGTTCAGCCTGATCCATCCGCACCCATTACTCAGGGATATTTTTCGTGTTTTCTTGACATGCTTCAGAGCACCAAAGAAGCACTGGAAGCCCAAAGACGTGACAACCTTCGCATGCAGGAAAACATGGTCACTATGGGTAGAGAACTACAGGAGCTCTGGAGGCAGAAGTCTCCTTCCCCGACACGCCGTCTTACTACAGATGATTCGTCTTCATCGGAGGATGAACGCCTCGCGAGAGGTGGACGCTTGAACGACCTCAGAACCTTGATCAATTGACTTTTGGATTTTGGGATCCCGAGAAGACATTGCTCGTGCATTAGGCCCAGATGACCTGATCCTACAACCATCTATGTTGCTACCCATGCGTGGATCCCACGTCTTACCCAGAGATCCTAATATTACCAACCCCACGCAGCAACAGCTTCTCCAAACTCTACCTCCTCTGATCGACCGGGAGCACAGAGGGTAGCATAGAGCAGCTGCCGCGAGAAACAGGAGGTTGTCCCCTGACCAAGAACCCAGGGGTAACTCGAACATCAGATCAAGAGAGCCTGTGCAGATATTAACAAATCCCGATGTATGGGAAATGGTGCGTAAGATCATGTCTGAAAGCCGACACTATACTAATGAAGACTGGGGCATTGAACGAAGTCATACCCCCTTCACAGATGACATACTGAATTTCCAGTTCCCCCGGCGATTCAACTTGCCTCGGATGGATCGATATTCAGCAAGAACAGACCCAATGCAGCATCTGATGAGATATGCATGGTTCATGAATGCGGCAGCATCTCCAGATGCCGTAAAATGCAAAGCTTTTCCAATCTATCTTGAAGATGTAGCGTTGATGTGGTTCCCCCGACTCCCTCCTCGATTGATATTAAATTTCACAGAATTGAGTGAGCGCTTCATGAATCAGTTTCGACTCCATGCCCAAAAGTCCAAGACCGTCATAGAATTGTCACGAATTAAATAAGCTCCAGGAGAATCTTTGAAGTCATATCTGGATCGCTTCAACCTGGCCGTCACCGAAGTTAGTGATCCCCATGAGCCCACTATCCTAATGGCCTTGATAGAAGGGGTAGATCCTGACACAGAGTTTGGGGATTACATAGCTGGAAAACCTCCTCCTACTAGAGAATCGTTCTATGAAAAGGCTAACGTTCGCTTAAGGCGAGAAGAAGCTAAGGCAAATTGAAAGAGAAAGTCCGAAGGGGCCTTGAAGGAGGTGTCCAGAGTAACATTGTTGTGAAACAATCTAGTGACAGTTCAGAGAAGGTGGAAGTAAATGTTGGCAACCAGAGTGGTGGTAATAGCAACATAAATGGGAACGACAATAGAAGGAACAAAAACCGAGGGAATAGCTCTAATAAAAGACCCAGATTCCAGACTTTTGAAAATTACACGCCGTTAAATGATACGTTGGAGAACATTTATTTAGATACGTACAACATATTGCAGTACAAAAAACCACCGCCCAAAGATTCTACTGAGAAAGAGATTGAAACAGGAAAGTTTTGCTTGTTTCATGGTACACACGGTCATTCCACCAATGAGTGCCGTCATTTGAGGGATATGGTCAAAAAATTGCTGCGAGAAGGGAAGTTGGATGAGCTCAAGGCCGCCCCAATGGACAAGGGGCAAGGGGGACAAGCCCCGAACCAAGACCAGACTGCTTCGAAACCCACAGCTCAGCAAAAAGGTAAGAGGATCGTCATTAATTCTATTATAGGCGGACCTCGCCTAGTTGGTCGTAGTTTTAAAGCAATGGCCCAGTATGTCAACGCTGCCAAGCATTTTGAAGTAGGAGAATGCAGTAGCCTTGAAGACGTCACTCCAATAAAATAGCAAAAAACGATGTCAGATGATGTAATATTCCGCAATAGAGATGATTTTGGAGTTCAATCTCCAACCGACGATCCATTGGTGATTACCACGACAATCGGCCCTGCCTTAGTCCATAAAGTGTTAGTGGACAACGAAAGCTTGGTTAATATCCTCTTCAAGAAAGCTTTCGAACAAATGAGGCTTGAAGCAAAAGACTTAAAGCCACGTCAAGGATGGATACATGGCTTTAACGGAGTATCTACAGCTCCGATGGGTTTTGTGGAATTACCAGTCACTCTAGGCAGGGAGATCACCAGGGAGTAAGGAAGTTTTGGATTTGGAGTCACCTTACAATGCCTTCCTAGGCCGACCGGCCCTTGCCGAATTTAGGGCATGTATTGTGCCTTGGTGCTTGCTGCTTAAATTCCCGACTGACTCAGGAGATGGGACGATGAGGGGCGACCAAGCTACGAGACGATCTTGTTATGTGGCAGAGTTAAAAATGTTAATGAAGGGGTTGAATATAGATGCTAAAGATGATTCCGCCCCTCCAAAGGAGGCCTCAGCCTAGCAACTAAAGGGTCCTGCCCCAAGAGAGTCGCCATCAGACGTGCTCGAGGATATAGATCCGAGAGAGGATAGAGAACCCGGGGACAAGAAGGCAACTCCCAACGAAATAACAGTTGATATACCTATTGATGAAGCTGATCCAACAAAAGTACCAAAGATCAGCTCGCAACTGGATCTAGTTAGAGCGAGGGAATTAGCTGATTTTTTAAGGGCAAATCTGGACGTGTTTTCCTGGATTCACGCTGACATGTATGGAATTTCACCTACCATCATGAGCCACTCTTTGCGCATTAATCCAAAGCACCCACCAGTCAAGCAGAAGAGACGGATGTTGGGTCCAGAGCGGTCAATAGCTTTGAAAGAAGAAGTAGAGAAGCTAAAAGGTAATGGATTCATTAAGGATTCGAAATATCCCGACTGGATATTGAATCCTGTCCTGGTTAAAAAGTCAAACGAGAAGTGGAGAACGTGCATCGACTTTTCTGATTTAAACAAGGCTTGCCCGAAGGTTAGCTTTCCTCTCCCCAGAATTGATCAACTAGTAGATTCAACTACCGGGTACAAACTTTTATCCTTTATGGACTCTTATTCCGGGTACAATCAAATTCCCATGCACATACCAGATCAAGAGCATACAAGCTTTATCATAGACTTGGGATTGTATCATTACGTCATAATGTTGTTTGGATTAAAAAAGGCGGGAGCCACGTATCAGCGCCTAGTCAACTGCATGTTTTACAATCAAATTGGGAAAACCATGGAAGTTTACGTGGATGATATGCTCGTGAAATCCAAGCAATCTCCCGATCATACGAAGGACTTAGCAGAAATGTTCGGCATACTACAAAGGTATGAGATGAAGTTGAATCCCTTGAAGTGTTCTTTTGGCGTAGCATCGGGCATGTTCCTTGGCTTCATCATGAGCTCCAGAGGAATTGAAATCAATCCAGACCAAATAGCAGCAATCTGGAATATAGAAGAGCCGCGAAAGATTAGGGATGTTCAGAGCTTAGGTGGGATGGTTGCAGCACTGGGCAGGTTCATCTCCAAAGCAACAGACAAGTGTGTACCTTTCTTCGATCTCATAAAGCGTGGAAAGCG
Source organism: Allium sativum (assembly GCA_030737875.1). Classification (NCBI taxonomy): domain Eukaryota; kingdom Viridiplantae; phylum Streptophyta; class Magnoliopsida; order Asparagales; family Amaryllidaceae; genus Allium; species Allium sativum. Next base: position 530,692,257 of record CM060923.1, on the reverse strand, counting down.
AAATTTTCAATGGACTCCCGAATGTGTGGAGGCATTCCGGAATCTATTAGACTTCGTAGAAAAGCCTCCAATATTATCAAAGCCTGTAGAACATGAGGATTTGTTCGTCTATTTGGCCGTATCATCTCATGCCGTTAGCGCGGCATTAGTACGTGAAGAGGATAAAATCCAGAAACCTGTGTATTACGTAAGCAAAAAACTAGCCGCTGCAGAACGTAACTACCCAAAGATAGAGAAGCTTGCTTATAGCCTCTTGATTGCTTCCCGCAAACTCTGCCATTATTTTCAGGCACACACAATAGTCGTGTATACCGACCATCCTTTGAGACAAGTGCTGCAGAAACCCGAAGCATCGGGGCGATTTCTTAAATGGAATATCGAGCTGAGTCAGTTTGATTTGAACTTTCAGTCGCGAAGATCAATAAGGGGGCAGGCCTTGGCTGAATTTATAGCAGAATTTACAATTCCTGAAGAGGAAACGGTGGGTGACAAGGTAGTTGCTTTGGATCGAGGATTAGAGCTTAGCCCGTGGAAATTATATACAGACGGAGCCAAGAATGATAGAAAGTCCGGCGCCGGAGTTGTTTTGATAACTCCTGAAGGATGATCTATCTACTATGCATTACGGTTAGAGTTTGCTACTACTAACAACGATTCCGAGTATGAAACCCTGATTGCCGGGCTGAAACACGCCAAAGATTTGGGAGTGAGGACACTAGATATATATTGCGATTCCAAGATAGTTGTATGTCAAGTTCGGGAAGAATTTGCTGCTAAAGGACCTCGACTCATCACTTATCTCAAAAAGGTAAGGGATTTATTGGAAGGTTTGGATCATTATAGAATAACACACATTCCAAGGGTGGGAAATCAGAAAGCAGACCGACTGGTGAAGCTATCAAGTTCTGATAATCTTAAAGAAACCGAAATGGTCCCGATAGAGGTGTTGGATTCACCAAATTTCGACCTAATGGAAACAGAGCTAGCCTTGGAAGTCGAACCAAAAAGAGAATCCTGGATGACATCAATTAAGAAATTTCTCAAAAATGGAACCCTCCCGTTGAAGAAGAGCGAAAGACGAGCTGTAAGACGTAAGGCCACAAGATACGTTTTACAGGACGACGCCCTTTATCGTCAAGGGTTTTCAATGCCCCTATTACGGAGTGTCACACACGACGACATCAAACGTGTACTACAAGAGGTGCACGAAGGTGAGTGTGGAGATCATGCTAGGGGCCAAACCCTAGCAAAGAAAGTGTTAAGGTATGGATATTTCTGGCCTACCGTGAACAAAGACGCGGCTGATTATTCACGACGCTGCGATAGATGTCAAAGATATGCCAAAGTTCCAAGAGCGCCTCCGACTCAGCTCAAGTCAATGGTAAGTCCGTGACCGTTTTCCATGTGGGGAATTGACATTATTGGAGTGCTACCTATTGCAAGAGGAGGAGCTAAGTACGCGATCGTTGCCGTGGACTACTTCACAAAATGGGTGGAAGTTGAACTCTAACAACCATCATGGCAAGGAAGGTGATTTGTTTTGTGGTCAGAAACATTATTTGTCGATTCGGGATTCCGAAGACCATCATAACCAACAATGGGACTCAATTTGACAGCATCGAGTTCAGAAACTTCTGCCATAAATATAAGATTGATAAACGATACACTGCAGTAGCTCATCCGCAGTCAAATGGATAGGTCAAAGCCGTAAATAAAGTCATTAAATCAATTCTAAAGAAGCGGCTAGAGCAGGCCAAGGCCAGATGGGTAGATGAGTTTCCATTAGCTTTATGGGCCTATAGGACGACCTTTTAGACGGCTACCGGCCATACTCCCTATTCACTTTCCTTTGGGTCTGAAGCGGTAATCCTGGTAGAATTGGAAGTCCCTTCTCATCGAGTTGCGTACTATGACCCGATTACAAATAAAGCGCTCCTCCTAGAATCTCTTGATATGATTGAAGAAAAAAGAGATGAAGCCGATTTGTGTGCCTCAAGACATCGGCATCAAGTAGCACGTTATTATGACCGGAAGGCTCTCCTCGAAACCTTTGAACTAGGAGACCTAATACTGAAGCGGGTTTTCCCGCCTTCAACCCAGTTGGGTCCAAAATGGGAAAGACCATACACCTACCAACGGAAGCTTGATACAGGAGCGTTCAAGCTAACGACCGTGGACGGTGAGGGGATTCCCAAAGCCTAGAACGCTCGGCACCTACAACGATATCTGAGCTAAATATGAAATGTCATTTTTTTTCATAAGATACGTAAAAAGGCACGACTTGCCTTAAAAAGTCTGTTTTTGTGAACAAAAGATTATAAATTGGATGTAGGCTACGACTTAGCCGAACCACTATAAAAATATCGTGTGTCATTTACTTTCCTTTATTATTTATATCTTCAACAACTATTCTATTATGACTGTGAAACACGAAATGTTAAATTAAAATTTGGAAAGTTGGAGATGACCTATATGCAGGAACAAACAAAACGAATGTTTGTACGATAAGACATAGAAGGATGGGAAGACGACATTCTTAATTCTAACTCTCTAGAATCGAGAGAGAGTATAAAGGACAGGAAGACGACGTCCTCTGAGGCGTGAAGGTGCACCCAGATTAGAGACCGCCTCAACGAAAACTCTAACCTGGATATGAGACAGGAGAGTATAAAGATGCCAGAAAGAACAGGCATCAACGACGAAAGGAATATGGCCCCATCAGAGAATCGGGGACAATTGAATTTTTTTAATTAAATTTAATCTTGAATAGTACTTGTTCAGTTATCCAAGATTGACTGGGGCATACATGTGCACACATACCCCCTCCACCATGACTTCATTACATAACTTTAGTATGACATACTTTTGTATTTTCACTTAAGTGCTGAACTAATGACTATTAGACATTGCAGGAAATAAACTATTTTTATTTACAAACGTGTGAGTTTGTACAAAGAAAAGAAGCAAAAAAAGAAGATGCGAGGGCCACACTCGCTGCAACAATTGCGAATCAATTAATGCCAAAATAAAGCAAAGCACTTCATCATTTGGGCTTTGGATCGGACTTGGATTTTTTGGCAGCTTTCTGAGCAGCCTTAGCTTCTTTTCAGCATCGGTCATAACGCATTTCAACTTTTTCTTCCCTATAACCGAAGTGCTAGAATCGGTTGATTTTTTCCCAGGAGTCAGAACGCTGAATCAATAGAAGACTTTTTAGCAAGCTCTTCTGTAATAGATCTAGTTGAAAGCTTAACGACTAACCTTTATCCAGGGTCCATCACTGCAAGAGGCTTAAGGTTTTCGAGGTTCGGGTCTTCAACTTTTAGCTACATACATTTATATTGTTTGGCTTTCATTTCAGCTAAAGTGATGTCATAAGCGCTTTTTAAATCCCCGACTATAGCCACATCAGGGTCTTCCTCACGTCCCTCTCTACCGCCATCGTCCTTCAAGGCGTCTATCATCTCGTCATCATGAGGAGCATCAGCCTTGGACAATTCAGTACCCCTCTGACTCTGCTAAGGCCGCCTTATCCTTTTCTCCTTGAGCCTTCTCCGCGGATTTTGCTCCGGTGGTGGTTCCCTGAGGCACGTATGTCTTCTCGGTCGGTTCAACACCTACAGAATGAGAAGCAACAGTTATCAACTTAGGAGAAAATAAAGGATCCTCCACTGATTGCTCGATTATGTAATGAAAAGTGGATACAGCTTTGACGAATTGGGGTGAAAAGGTAGAAATACCTTCCGATGATTTCTCAGCTGGAGTGACTGTCGTCTCTGACGCCGTCTCGGGTATGTGGGATAAAAGAGATGCTTGAGGGATTTCCGGGTTTTCGGGGTCATATCCCTCAACTTCAAAAGTTTCAGTGGCAGTAGACGAAGAACCAGCCTCGGAGATATACTTTTGTTTGGCAATCCGCTTCTCCTCCTCCATAGCAGCAGCGATGAGGCGACGCCCCTTGGCCAGACGTGCCAGCTCATTATCTCTTAGATATTTTTCCATAAGCTTGTCTTCGTTGACGGAATCTACCTTGAGTTCCTCTTTCTCCCATTCGATAATTTGGCTCCATACGTGAACCAAGGTAGTCGGATAATCTTCAATCCAAGAGATGTTTCTGCGACGAATTATATGCGCAAAGAATTCGATTAGTAATTCGCCAAAACCATGCACTTCCTCCTGGACCTCTGACAGCTGCTTGCGGGTCTCTTCGGCGGATTTAGTAACACGTTCCACATTACCCTCCGCTAGGCAGCCCTATTTTCGGCCTCCATCAACTTGGAAGCCAAGTCAGCGTTTCTCTTCTCCAATTCAGTGTTCTTTCTTGCTAACTTGGCTTTTTCTCGCTCAAGAGCATTGTAAGCAAGTAGCATTTTGGCATTATCTGACTTAGCATCTTCTGCTTGCTTTTTCAACTCTAAGCGCTCTTGGCTATGAGATTCTAGCAATCATGATAACGCTTCTGTAACTCTTCAAATTGCTGTTCGTTGAGCGATTACAAGTTAGGACTGTGTGTCCTCGAGGTCCTTCTCCAAAATTTTCAAGGCTTTTGCGTCGGCACCTGCGGTCTTTTTCATTAATTCAATATCCGTAGTTAAAGTTCGAATGATTCTAGAGAGGTTATGTGAATACTTGAACATCTCCGAATATTGTTTTTCGACTGCGTTAATCTTTTCTTTGGCCTCGTCTACCCACCTCAAGGAAATAGGCTCGAGAGCAGGTAAGAAAGTCAGGTTTTCAAAGTAGTGGTCAGGGAGCTACTTCTCCAGATATGCCCGCTTAACTTTAGCTTCAGCATCCAATGGTGGAGGTGCGCAGTATGTTAGCTCAGTATCCTTATGTTTAGTGGGCACGATGGCCACCTCACCCTTCCTAGGCCGCTTATCAGAAACCTTATGCTTGCCTCGTGAGTTGGTATCTTTCGGCGGGCTACTTTCCCTACTGCGTTTGTCTTGAGGAGAAGTTTGGTCTTTTGGCTGCGATGTATCTTTTCCTCGACGACCCTGGTAGCTTTTGTATCATTCTGGATCCGACCGAACGGGGGAGCGAGAGCGCGAGGTCCGCGACTGATAAGAATCATGAGGCCTTCTGTCCTCTCTACCCCGGCTTTCGCGGCGATCATTCTCGACATCGGAAGGAGGTCTAGTCATGCTGCGACGTATTTCCTGACGTCATAGTAAGGGCGAGACATTGTACCTGCGCAACAATGTAAGTGGAATTCAGAGTCAGTATTCTCATGAGAAGTAAGTGCTGTGAAGTGTGGTGCTATTGTGTTAAGTGCATCCTAAGTGGTGTTCCCCCCGACAAACCTGAGTTCGAAGCCAAGCCAACACGAGTGGACTCTTTGGCCTTAACAGGAGTAAAAACTAAAGGATTTGTGTCAAAATCCTCTGAAGTATAGATAGTTTCAGGAAGGGGGAAATCTCCTAAGCCCTGAAATGTAGGGTCATCGGTAGTAGGGGCATCTCCTTGGGAAGCGTCTGTCGGCAGTTCTTTAGGAGATAGTGATTTCTCAGGAGAAATAGCATCCCCAGGGACAATGTACCCTTCTCGGTGATTTTCGGCTATGTTGGCCTGCTCATCGTCTTGAGTTGAAGAAGGAGAAGGTGAAGTCCGAAGAGGTATTCTTGGACTTTTCGAGCCCTCACCCGTTTCAGGAACTATGTCCACTGGGGGATGTATACATATGGACCCGACCCGTGACCTTTGCTACGGGTAATGGACAATAGCCCATGATGATGGAGGTATTCATCCTTAAGGACTTCATCGATGGTAAGAAATTTTTGATCACCATTGAGGAGCCGATGCATCCGATCAAAGTACACTTGACACGATATTTGTTTTTGATTATGAACTGCAAACAAAGAGAAAATGGATTAATGTGTTGGTGTGAACATTCAAAGTTGAGATTTAGAAAACCAATGCTTTCTTTGATTTTGTCCATCTCCTGGCACTTCCCGGCTGTTGCCTTATATAAAACCATTCTAGCTTGGAATCGCCTTCCTTGCTGATGAATGGTGTTGAAATAATTTTCTTTTTTGGGACTGATTCGAAGTAAGAGAAAGAAGGAGTTTCCCGAGTCTGATGCTTGAAATTACAAAAAAAGTGGACGTCGTCGAAAGTGAGCTCTGTACCTAAAATCTCTCGGTATGCTATATATAAGGTATATAAGTAAGCATAGGAGTTGGGATGTAATTGCATGGGGGCAGTCTGCATCTGTCTCAGAAAGTCGACAACAAAAGGCGGAAACGGTGGAATAGCCCCAACCATACACATCAATCGGGTAATTATCATGAATCCTTCTGGGGGGTTGTGAGGACGGTCAGTTTTTGATGGCACCAGGGTGTCCCTTTTTAGTATCCTGTTCCTTAAACATATGTGAACAATCCTATCATCGTCAATCGTTGATTCAACAGAGTCTATGGGTGACTACAAGATAATGGTGGACTCAAACTCGTCAGGAGCACGAATATCTTCGATTCCTCCTTCCTCCTCATAGCCCAGAGAAACTTTGCTATCGGAAGGTATTTCATTGTTATGTGTCCCCACCTCATAATCTGGGCCCTCATCATCCCATTCAGGGTCTGAAGAAGAAGATATGTCATCAATAGTAACTTTCTCGAAAGTTCCCGCAATTTCCATCTTCTTTGCTAACGTCTCTCGACCATGATCACTAGACTATTGAAGAATCAATAGCAAAGATTAGAGTAAAGTTGCCCGTGTCCCCGTGTGTGTATGTGAGCTAAAGTGTGCGCTACATGTAACAAAAATGCAGAGCAAACATATGAAAGCATGATATGAAGATTCAAAGAAATAATAATGTTTCAGAATGGTCCTTGATGTTTGTTATGTTCGAAAGGCGCTATCCTAACTGTTCGTCAAGTTAAAAGTTATGCCAAGCATTGATTAAGATAATTGAAAAAATTCTTGCACATTAAGTTAGGCTGTTTCAGTTCGGTTCGGATATCTGTATTGGGATCGAATTGGAGGGCAAAGTCATGTTTCGATTGGAAGCAGACGTTCGCACCCAGTGAGTAAAACCGGATCGGCTCGGGTGTAGACATTCGGAGCGGATCGGATCATCTTGAGTAATCCTTCTCCTCCTTGTCCCTTATTCCCATCCGATCCGACCTGGTAGGTTTTTTCCCTTTATTTTTGCCTTTTTTCTACTCCGACCGGATCCGGCCTTGTAAGCACCATCCGATCCGACCAGGTGAGTTTTGTTTTCTCTCTTTTGCCTTTTTCTGCTCCGACCCGATCTGGTATTATAGGCACATTTCCCTTTCTTTCACTCCAACGTTTCTCCACCCGAACCGATCCCAGTTCCTCTCCTCTTCTTCATCCTCCATCTTTCACCTCGCTTAACCGATACTGAACCCAATTCTATTTCACAAATCCCTATTAAGTCCAAGCACTTACGTGCTCAAGTATACGGTAGAACCCAAATTCTTCCTCTCATAGCCTCGAGGCGGTGATAAGAGACACCAACGACGACGGCGAAGAGAGAGGGCGGCGACTTTGGAATTATACGCGCACCATGATCGAATCGCCCAATATGACCATAAATTTCAATTGAAATCAGTTATTACAAGGATAATCGAAGCTTTTGACCTACCGAATTTTTGAATTTAAGGAAGAACGAGATAATTTCAGAGTTTTTGAAGTTCTAGGGTTTCAACGCTAAGTTTGCTTGGATGAGAGCAATAAAAGAAGAGAGGAGGAAGAAGATGGGAGGCGGATTTATATAAAACTAAGGTGACCACTTGTATTCCTAGCCTACTTTACTCCGTTCGGACCAGGAGTCGAGCCCACGAAGGAACTCTGGCCTGTTAGTCCATGGTGTAGCAATATTGGAAGGCCCATCTGAGTGTGCTACCGAAGGAAACCCATTCGGATCGGGATCCAAACCGAAGGGGATCATATACACAGATTTTCCACACAGGGAGAATTTTAAAAAAAAAATCTCACCTGGAAGAATCACTAGACATCAAAAGGAGCTCTCGAAGTTGTTTGAAAATTAAGAAAGTGATTCATATGGATTGTAGATACATATAAGCAGCAAAAGCCACGACTTTATGATGTGACACAACACTACAAGTAAATGGAGGCGATCATTCAATGGTTCTAATCCAAAGGATGTTTTGTAAACTGCTTCGAAGCACACTTTATCTTAAATAATAGTGTACTTCGAGGGGGCAAAATGTTAGCCTACTTTGTGAACTAGGCTACACAAAGAGCTAACAGTGAGAAAGCAACCAGTCGGTTCGGATCGGAAGGAAATAGAGTAGGAAAAAAGTAAAGATTAAAGACTTAGAAATCACATCGGTTTGGATCGGTGATATGTCAGCAACATTAGAGGATAACGAGCGGCCTCATCGGTTCGGATTGGTGATACGTCAGCAACATTAGAGGATAGCGAGTGGCCTCGACGGTTCGGATCGGAGAGATACGTCAGCAACATCAGAAAATAACAAGTAGCCTTATCGGATCGGAACAGAGGAGTACGACAGCAACATCATAAGGCAGGAGGCTTCATCGGATCGGATCGGAGGCAGCCGATCCGAACCCCTTTCTCTGAACCTATGACCGTTGCTACACACATTTCCTGAAGACTCGGACCAAGCATGACCATTTCTCCCACGATCTCCCACCAAATCGATGCGCTGTCACCATCTGAAAGCCTCCAAACCCGACTCTTGTGGGATAGGTGCCACGCAATTCCGAACAGGAGCCACTTCGAACAGATTTTTCACCTATAAATACACCATCTGGAGGCATTTGGAATGATCTTTTGGCAAATTCTCAGTTCTAACTTCCTCCATAGCCGAATTTCATAGCTACATTCAGATCAAAACGTCTCTTAAAATCTATTTTTGAGAGATTTGGGTGAATTTATGCATTGTAATTGTGGAGTTGAGTGAGAATCATTGCTGTATTTGTATTTAAATCATCAAATAAAAGAAAACAAAGTGGATGTGGGCTCGTTAACGCCGAACCACTATAAATCGCGTGTTCTTTGTTGCTTTTTGATTCTGTTTCATTGAAATCGTAATTAGTTTGGGTGTTAGAACAAATTTTTGGTCTAACAACTATCAATGATTATTTAACTTGGGAAATCACATCCTGTCTTTAACTGGGTTAAAGAACCAATGTCATTTAAAACACGGTTCACTGTAAACCCAAAATCACATTCCATTAATTATCGGGTTAAAGAACAAGTGTTATTTAAAACACCGTTCACGATAAACCCAAAAATCAATTCAAATTCAATTCCAATTAAATTACATTTAATTGGTACACTTCAATAAATATAAATAAAAAGATTTAATCTTTTTCTCAACTGGGTTTAAGAACAGTGTTAATGAAGACACCAGTCACGACAAACCCAAATTCCATTTGATATTAATTACAAGGCTCTGAATGGAAAATATATCGGCTGATATTCAATATCAAATTCTACGACCAACAAATATCGTATTGAAAATAACGGTATAAATATATCTTTCAAATTCCCATAACAATATCTATATCATCATGTAATCCAACTTTGAAATATTCCAAAGACAATTTAGATTCAAATCCATTCCAATTCAATTATTGGAAATTCTGGTTATTTTCAAAACCATTTCAAATCCGCTTTATTTATTTTAAAAATAAATGGGATTATAATTCTAGTTCAAAACAAGTTCATTTCGATAAAAAATTATTTTTATCTTTTCAAATATGGAAATTTTCATCCCAATTATTTCCAAATCATTTCTTATGATTTTACACAAATTATCAACATTTTTAGTAATTTTATCAGGGCCCGTACAGTCGATTTCCATCAAAGGCCATCGAACTGCACTTACAGCGACCTTTTCTAAATTTGGTTTGGACATAATTCCAAATCCAACTGTTAGATTTCTAATCGCTAATATTCGTTAGAAAGCTCTTTTCGATACGAACCCAACAGTTCCGGTTTTAGGAGAATCCGACGGTCGGATCTCCTGCAATTTCCATTCGAAGTCAATGGTCAAAATTCGCGAACTACCGCGGCGCGCTGCGTTATATTCAGGCCATTATATATAATATATATATATATATATATATTTCGTCGACTTCCTTTCAAAACGTATTTTATAAATCGTTTTAAATTCGTTTTCGAAACGATTTCAACTTCATATTCAATTTCGAATAAAAATTGAATATTCCACATCATCGATATGCAAATAATAATGTTTTCAAAACGTTATATTTTGAAATCACTTTCTTTTCTATATTCACTTTAAAAATGAATAAAATCGATATAAATATCGTTCACATCAAAATGGCGCATATCTATTCAACACGGCTTTATATATTTCAGTAACTTCGTTATTCTATTCAAAAAATGAATATTTTCTTCAACACATAAATTTTCTTTTATTCAACACATGAATATTTCTTTTATTCAACACATGAATTTTCTTTCTATTCAACACATGAATATAGTTTATTTTCTAAATTGGAATGAGACCCACTCAATTACCATATAATATTATTTATTTGGATTTCATACAACACATGTATATAATAGCAACGATAAATAATTAACCATCATCCAGAGTGCATTCTACACTATATAAGCATCAAATATAAATATCTAACACTTGTCACAGCCTGTCAATCAATCAATCGACATACATCTAATTATTGGGATTAGTGTATGTCCAATTTCATCCCAACACCCATGTGGGGTTTCAAACAATCAAACACAGATTTTATTTGTGCAGTTTGGTGATGTGTAAAATTTATCGTCCCAATCAATATCAGTCAAATCGGTGTACATAAACAAATCGTTCGATTTGTAAATAAATATTTATTTTATTTCAACACATGACCATATATTTGATTTCAATATATGAATATATATTTTATTTCAACATATGAATATATATTTGATTTCAATTCCAATCATACAATCAATTTCCACAACACATCAATCAAACAAACAAGTCGTCCATGGTCTGTGGACGATGGGTGTCAGGTGCTGCTAAGCACCGTCTGCATCCTAGTATATATATCAATTAGAAAATAAATTAAAAGTGAGGAGTTCTCCTCGACTAGCTAAACCAATCACCACGACTCTTCATATGTAGAAAATCTTCGCCGTGCTCGCCTTTTATCACTTTCGTCGACCGTATCCACTACATATATAAAAATCGCATTTTTATATTGTTGTCATGTATATAAAAATCACATTTTTATAACTACGCTATACGGATAAACAATCTATTTTTATACCGCTACTATATAGATAAAAGTTCTATTTTTATAACGGTGTTCATATAATAAAGATCATATTTTTGATTCACTATATATATTAAATCATATTTTTATTATCTCTATAATATAAAAATCATATTTTTACTACTCTACCTTAATAAAAATTGTATTTTTATTACTCTACATTAATAAAAATCAATTCTTTACTTCATTAAAAATCTAACCTTTCTTCGCTAATATCATATATAAAAATCCGACCTTTCTTTGATTATAAATTTACTCCTTACTTTCTATATTAAACTGATGTTAAATTATACTTTATAAATCAGAAAACTAAATTTAAATAAATAAAAACTCACCGGCTTGGCTTGGATGTCGGGTTGCCATGGGGGGCGCTCACGGTGTTGCTCCATTGGTCGGGGGCGGTCCCAGTTAAGGAGAGGGAGGAATAGCGGCAGTTTTATGAAGGGGGATCAGGTTTTTGGGGGTGTTCCGGGTTCGGGGGGAGAGAGGGGAGGCTGGAGGAGGGGCGCAGGCGTCTGGTGGTTGATATGTGGCCCACAGGGGCGCGGTGGGGCCCAGGGGAGGTTGACGGTCGTGGTTTCCGGCGGGGTCGGGTTTGGGTTCACGGATGGGCCAGGAGGAAGAGGGGAGAGCGTCATGGGAGGGAGGAGGAGCTGAGGGGGGTCGCGACGTGGGGGAGGCGGCGTCAATCGCCTGCCATGGCCGGAGGATCTCCAATGGGAGACTGGAACGCCGCGACGTCCAATTTGGGGGAGAGGCGGGTATTTTCTTTTGACCGCGGGATTTTATTTTTAGGGCTTTGACTTAGAGGGGGGAGTATTTATATATTTAATTTATTATTTATTTTAATTTTAAATCCCATAAAGTACCCTTTTCGTTCGAACTCAAAATCGAACCCACCGACTGTCATCCCTAGTGTAATACCCCTGTTCCGAACACAATGAGATATGTTACGTAAGCCAGTTCGGCCGTTACGATCCGTTTCCCTTCAAATTACAATGTAAATCAATATATATTTAATTTATCCGTACATTTCAACTTACCGGGGCCACATACAACCTCTAAAAATTCCAGAAAAATTATTTCTAGCTTCATATTGACGACACGATCCTAACAAAACTAGTTTCGTCGAATTCTGAGACCATTTGAAAAATGGTCAATTTCTGGTTGGTCGAAATTGACTCAAACTGTTAAAACACGTTTAACTTCGCCACGCTCACATATTGATTCAGAAAATTATGAATTTTGAAACCTAGCAATAATTTGACAACCCGGATCCAACAAATGTGTTTTCGTCGAAAACGAAGGTTGTTTGCAAAATTTTCATTTTTAAGGGCTTTTATATATATTAAAATATATATAAATTCCACAACGACTTTTCTGAATTTTCAACTGGGCATAACTTTTTATCCCCGCTATGAAATTTCAAATTTTCCGATTCGTTGGAAAGATATTTTCAAATAGATCCCAATATTTTTGGTTTCGCTAAAATACGGTTTATTTTGAATCCTGTACAGTCATTAGAATTTTGAAATCGAATTTTCGAACTACTGCGCCTTTTTCAATTCCTTTTATAATTAAAATAAAATATTTATATTCTAACGACGATCTATATAAATATATGTTCTAATTCTATTCAAAATAAATTTCTCATCATTATTATTTAAAATATTTCATTTTAAATACCCAAAATTCATCAAAATTGCCAAAATAAAATTTTTAAATTGGCTCAGATTTCCGGGTTATTACACAACTATACTAATCTGATCCCCATGCCTGTTGTAAGCTCAATTCCCAAGGCTATTCACTCGGTCGATTTTGACCTCCTTTATCTCTTGCAAATACGGATCCAGCGACATGCGCATCACATGTCTTAAGGAGAACTATTCTTCATGTGAAGAACCAGTTTCATTAGCTGCTGGATGCACGACACTTGGCTTACTCGATCAGGGAAGGTAGCCACGTGGTAAGCCGACCCGACTGTAACGACCCGGAAAATTTGAACCATTTAAAAATTTTTAAATTTGCTATTTTGGTGAATTTTATATATTTAAAATAAATAATTTAAATAATAACGACAAAAAGTAAGTTTGAACTGACGTTTGAAAATAAATATAATTAATTCTAATTATAAACAAGGCATGAAATGGCGCAACAGTTTCAAAATTTGAATTCAAATTTTGACTGACTGTACCGGGTGCAAAACAAAATGGATTTTAGTGAAACCAAAAATATTTAAATCTGCTAGTGAATATCTTTCTAACGAATCTGAAAAATCGAAGTTTCATAGCGGGAAGCAAAAGTTATGGCTAAATGAATTTTCAGAATGGTCGTTATAGAGTTTATAAAGCCCATGAAAATGGCCATTTTGCAAACGACCTCGAAATTCGACGAAACCACTTTTGTTGTATCTTGGATGTCAAATTATTGCTAGGTTTCAAATTTCATAATTTTTGAAGCTAGTATGTGAGCGCGGCAAAGAAAAACGTGTTTTGGTCAAATATAGTTAAACTGGATCGACCAGAAATGACCATTTTTCAAACAGTCTCAGAATTCGATGAAACTTGTTTCGTTGGGACCGTATCGTCAAAACATAGTTAGATTTATTTTTCTGGAATTTTTAGAATCAGCATGTGGCCCCCGGCAAATTGAAATGTACGTTCAAATCGAATATTGAATGTTTTATATTTTAATTTGAAGATAAACTGACTGAAACAGTCGAATAGGCCTACGAAACATATCCCATTGTGTTCGGAATGGGGGTGTTTAGCTAGGGACGACAGTCGTTGGGTTTGGATTAGGATTCGTGTGTGAAAGAGGGTATTTTAGAAATTTAAAAATATATAGATTAATAAAAAAATCCTATTGGTCCACGCATATTCTCTCTCCCTGACTTTTGCTCCAGGCGACGGCGGATTGCATTTGATCCCTTCTCTCCTCATTTGCGCCTCCTACAAGCAAAATCAGTCCCTCCTCGAGTTGGAGATTTTGAAGAGCTCGAGACGAGCTTCATCCATACCAACTGAAGATTTTTTCGTTGAGTATCGGGGGAGATCTCAGGCTCGAAAGTCGAGCCCTTTGAACCGCCGCCGCGGCCACGACTGGCCACCGAACTGGGGCCCACTTTCGGCGAGCAGGCGCCCCACCTCCCCCTTCGACTCGCTCAACCCTATCCCCGTATCGATCAATGGATTTGCTGAAAATTTGAAACCTAGTTTCGAACCATTCAGCTGAGGTATGACCTATTTTAATTTCAACTATGTTATAGCACTTCAAGCGCTACAGTTTTTGATCTCACTTTAAAAATCATATCTTTTTCGTTTCTTAACGAAATTCAGTGAAACAAGAGACAGTGGGCTCGTGTGGACGTCTTCTACGTTCTAGAAGAGACCGCATATTTTTCTGAGCCTTCTGCTATTTTTGGTGGAGTGGAACCCAATGTGAGATTTTTAAACTATAAACGATAAGGAAAACGACGATGTCTAAATTATATAGTCGATGTATGGGTTATATAAGCATTGTACACCACATGTATAAGCATTGTATAAGTTGTACATTCGATGTGTAAGTTATATGTGCATTGTAAAAATTATATATGTGTTGAATGGAAGTGAAATATACTTATATATATATATATACGCCCCTCGTCCACAAACCATGGACGATATTTATTGGTTGTGATTGGTGTGAAAATTGGTTGATTAGAATTGTTTGTAGTTGAAATTGATTGATTGTGGTCGAAAAATACCCGTTTGTGGTTGAGAATTATTTGGTTCAAACCACATAGGATTAGTTTGTGGAAATGAAAAAAATATACATGCCGCTTGCGTGCAAACTATATGCATGAAATCCCCATTGTCAAAAGCTGCGAGGCTTTAAGGTAGAGCGAGGAGCCGTACTAGGGACGACCCTGGTTTTAACTACTCTGCCGTTATGCTGCCGTAATTTTGATTAATATTCAGGTGTTACAATTATTTTCATGTGTTGAATGGTATTCGTGTTTTAAATAATTTGCTTTAACAATAAAAATCACATTTTTATTATATATATGCGAACTATAGATCACCTTCATGTGTTGAATAGAAATTCATTCGTTGAATAGAAATTCATGTGTTGAATGGTATTCTTATTTTAAATAAATTGCTTTAACAATAAAAAATCACATTTTTATTATATATATACGAACTACAGAAAACCTTTATGTGTTGAATAGAAATTCATTCGTTGAATAGAAATTCATGTGTTGAATGGTATTCGTGTTTTAAATAAATTGTTTTATAATAAAAATCATATTTTTATCACCTATATGAACTATATAAAATAGTCATGTTTTGAAATAAATTGTTTTGTAATAAAAATCACATATTTACTATATACATGAATCGTTAAAAATAGTGAAGTATCTTAATAAATGTCTGTTGGATAAAAATATCATTTTTATCAAATGTATGAAAAGAATATGGTTTTGAGATTGAAGAATCGATTATATTTATATATATATATATATATATATATATATATATATAAATATATTTAAAATATGTTGAATAACAAAGCTGCAGTTCGTGTTTTGAAACTGTGATTTCAAACGATGAGTGCGGAAGATCCGACCATCGGATTTTCCCTAAACCGAAGCCGTTGGGTTCGCTTTGGAAATATCTTTCCAACGACACCAACTTTGTAAAGATCCAACAGTTGGATTGTCTGGAATGTTTAATTCAAATCTGAAGAAAAACAGCGCCAGAATCGATTATATTTATATATATATATATATATATATATAAATATAATTAAATTAAATCGAATAACGACGCGGTCGTTCGTATTTTGAAATCGAAACTTCAAACGAGTGTACCGGGAGATCCGACCGTCGGATTTTCCCAAAACTGGAACCGTTGGATTCGTTTTGAAAAGATATTTCTAATAATTTAAATCTTGTGAAGATCCAATGGTTAGATTTTCAAATATGTGTAAATCAAATCTGAAGAAAAACAACGCCACAACCGCGTTATGGCCCGAAGCGTCGTTTGAATGAACTGGCTATAAATAAATTAATAAAAATAGCGATAAATCATTATAACATATTATAAATGATATGGAATGTGAAATTTAGAAACTAACTGAAGGTTAGCTAAGTCGAATGGTTTCCTGGGTTTTGATCTGATGTTGGTTTCGGCCTTCGGGGTTAATATTTGGGAAATCGTACTCTTACTAATTTACGGTTAGTGAATAATGAATTGGAATGAAGCGCATGTTGTGTTTGTGTAGCACTTGTTAATTATACACGCGAGTTGCACAGAAAGACCGGGTTTATCCCATTCTGAATAACTGAATAGACGATGAGAAATCGAAGTCGAAGACGGTGGTTGAAGACCGGAGATCTTCACCTCGGTTGGATGGTAACTGATGTCCTGATTGGGAGGCATCCCGAAATACGGATAATGAGTGGTGATCGTCCAGACGTACGTGGAGATCGATGGGTATGCGAGGTATATAGTGCCTCCGGTTTCGTTCAGACCCAGAACGGACTTGTAAGTGGACTGTGTGTCTGGCATTGGAATTCATTCTGCGTGATTGATAGCCATCAGTTGCATGGAGTGAATTGCCTGTATGGCATGCTAAGATGCAGTGATCAAGGCTTCTGTTGAAAAACAAAGTCTTGTGGTTGATGATCAAAGCACGGCCTGTGTGGCGTAGCTTTGTGTATAACGTGAATTCGCGAGCCTCACGCCCCGGTATGAACCAGAAACGGGAGAGGACCACAGGGAGGGCATGCGTTTCCTTCTAGCTAGAGGTGGTGCCAGTGCTTGAACGGGCTGACATTTATATTACTTTCACATATGTGGTTGTTGCTGTTGCGAGGTTCCTCGGATATATCGGTCGATCAGGGACCGATGGAGTCATTCGTTGGCTCATTTACGCCCCAAAGGGTGGGGAAACGTAGTGTTCATGCATTTTAATCCACATCGGTGGACCGGCTCTGACGATCCAAAGGATTGAGTGAGTACTTGCTTGAGACATGGGCTAGATTGTCTCGAATTCGGTAAGGACTATCTTTTGCCTTGGTTCATGACGGAAATCCAATTTCCAAATACGACACCGTGCGGTTTGATTGTATATATATATGGCGACATGACATATGGTACCCATGCCGTCTATGATTGATAGTTATGATTGAAATTGTTTTTAAAACTTATAAACACTAGTAATAATATCAAATTCTTTTGTTTTATTTGTATCAAGCATATTTTGGCCATTATAAAGTAAAACTCTATCCTTCGGTTTGTCTTGCATTGTGTGATATAATGGATTCATTTATATAAAAAGCATTGCGATGTTTAAAAGATTTACTTGTTTTAAAGCACTAGCAATCCAATGGAGTAAACCCGTTCCGCGAAAGTAGCATGGTCCTGTGATTAGTCAAATTATATAATGTGTTAAGTAGATTTCTCATACCAGTCCTATGATTGACTCGTAGTTTGTTTTCACTTGCAAACTCGGGTGCCCCTTTTTCTACACGAGCAGCCTTGTATTCAGGTTTTAGCAGTCTCTTTCTAGATAGTTGGAGCTGAAGATGGATTCTATCATTTATCTCTTTTTATGCTGTTCAGCTCCTATTGTACATATTATGTTTGTTTTCTGCTGTAGACATTTATGTATAGCTGAACTGTATTTGTTCCAAGTATGATCCTGTATATTGAGTAACTCTGATGATTATGTTTATCCAGTATATTATTTGTATATTATCTAGTGTATTTATTTATTTCTGTTCTGTTATTATCTGTTTATGTGTTATATTCCAAAGATTACCCTTGCCACCGTCAGTACGGGGTTTGGGGTCGTCACAGCTGGTATCAGAGCTTTGGTTAAGCTTAGTGCTGGAATATAACATATTAACGAACTCGTCAGAAATAGAACCAGTAGTGTTCTAGGATGAATAACTCATTACAAATAGGATTAGTAATATCCTAGTATGAGTATAGCAGAATGAAATACGCCCGATAGACACTTTTACATTCAAGTATATGTCTCTATACTTTGAAATATCTTTTCTGGTTACCTGACACTTGATCTGCTATTTGCAGAAGTACTAGAAAATGAGTGTCAGAAACAGAAGGAATGCAGAACCAGATATTGAGGCTCTATTAATTAAGTATCAAAATATGGGTGGAATACCATTCTCTGGGAGGAATCTATTATTAAAACACAAGCTTGGATTCGTTCTGCTGAGAAAATCTTTGATGTTTTAAAGCTGAGAGATGACCAGAAAAGATTACTGGCGTCTTGGGCACTCAAAGAAGAAGCTTTGTTCTGGTAGGATTCGATTGTTGAGGATAATCCAGAAGGTGATAAAACCTGGGATAGATTTAAAGTGGTTTTCCTAGAAAGATTTACTCCTCCTGAAGCAACTGAGCGGTTATGTGATGAATTCTCTTATCTGATACAAGGAGATATGAACAATGCAGAATATCATAAGAGGTTCAATGAACTTTCTCATTTTTCCCCACATCTGATTAAAGATCCGAAGAGGAAAAATCTGAGGTTTATTCATGGCCTACAAAGAAAATATCAGAATAGTGTAATGAGGAATGTGAAGCTAAATTTTTCTGAAATGATATACATGGCTTACCAGTATGAGGATCTCGACAGGAAAGGTATGTTACGCTACGAAGAGGAAGTCTGTCCTAGTAATAAAGGAGAGTTTGAAACTGATAGCCCTGAGGCCAGTACGATGTCTGAGGTCAGTGGGAAGCCCAAAGTAAATCGGAAAAGGGCCAGATCTGAAAAAGAACCAATAACCACTGCTATATGCAATAACTGCCATAATCAAGGGCATTTGTAGGGGAATTGCAAATCCTCGAAGAAACGAAAAAAGAATGGATCCTAACCTACTAAGAAGCAAAAGAACTCGCATGGTGAAAGGAAATGCCATAAGTGTCACCAAGCAGGTCATATTGCACGGGAGTGCGAACTCTCAAAGAAATCTGAAGCATTACATTTAAATGAAGTAGCAGAATCTTCTTAGCCCTCAGCGAGTCAGGGAAGGCCAGATGTTTTAGAAGGCACGCTTACTATCAAAGATATTCCAGTTAAAGTACTGTTTGACACCGGCGTGTCACGAAGCTTTGTTGCAAAGAATGTGGTTAAGAAACTGGATTTGAATTTGAAGAGGATCAAAGAACCAATGAGTGTCCATAATCCGGTTGGGGGTTCCCTCGATCTCAGTTGGGTTTGTGGGGTGCCGGTTTCTTTTTCTCGTTATCGGTTCCCTACCATCGCAGTCGCCTTGAATTTTACAGAATTCGATCTTATTTTGGGATTGGATTGGTTAACCAAATATGAAGCTGAGGTTAAATGCGTCGACAAAGTCGTTAAGGCGAAGATTAAATCAGGTGATTATATAACCATTCCCTGTGAAGGTCAGAACTCTAATAGAAAAGACTTCTGGGCGGCTTTGTCACAGAGAATATACCAGACCTCATCAAAGATGTTCCTGTTGTAAAGAATTATGCAGATGTGTTCGAAGAAGTTGTCTGCTTACCTCCACAGAGAGAAATTGATTTCAAAATCGCTTTAATTCCGAATGCAAGGCCAGTAGTGCACGCCATTCGAAGAATGACTCTAAAGGAGAAAGAAGAACTAGACAATCAAACTCGACAGCTTGTATGGAAGGGTCTGATCAGACCTAGTTTCTCTGATTGGGGAGCAGCAGTGGTATTTGTCCCAAAGTCTGACGGTACTCTGAGACTATGTGTGGATTATCGTGACTTGAATAAGTAGACAATAAAGAATAAATATCCATAGCCACGAATCGATGATTTATTGGATCGTCTGAATGGAGCACAAGTATTTTCAAGGATGGACCTAGCTACAAGCTTCCATCAGCTTCGTATTGCCGAAGAGTGTGTTCCTTTGACAGCATTCAGAGGTCCAAACTCATTCTATGAGTGGTTAGTAATGCTGTTCGGCTTATGTAACGCTCCAGCATACTTCATCGATTTGATGAATCGAGTGTTCAGAGGGGTCTTGAATAAGTTTGTTCTGGTCTTTATTGATGATATTCTAATATTCTCTAAGTCAAAGGACGAGCATGAAAAGCATTTGGAACAAGTTCTAGAAATTCTAAGAAGGGATGTATTGAAAGCCAAACTATCCAAATGTATATTCTGGCAAGATGAAGTGAAATTTCTTGGCCACGTAGTATCGAAAGAAGGAATTGTTGTGGTTCCAAGTAAAATCACCGCTATTCAAAATTGGAAACAGCCTAGTACTCACACAGAAGTCCGAAGTTTTCTTTGATTGGCTAGTTATTACCGGAAGTTCGTTAAAGATTTTTCGAAGATATCTAGTCACTTAACGAAGCTTACAAAGAAGCACTCAAAATTCAAGTGGACTCCAGAGTGTGAGGAGGCTTTTAAGGAGCTAAAGTTAAGATTAACAACGGCTCCAGTGTTAACGATTATCGACGGCAATCAAGACTTGAAAATCTAGACATATGCATCTAGAGAAGGCCTGGGTGCAGTATTAATGCAAAGAGGTCAAGTGGTTGCTTATGCTAGCCGTCAGCTGAAGCCGCATGAGAAAAACTACGTTACTCATGATCTTGAGTTGTTGGCTATCGTATTCTCTTTGAAAATCCGGAGACACTATCTTCTGGGTGAGAAAGTCGAACTGTTTACAGATCATCAGTCGCTAAAGTATCTGTTCACCCAGAAAGTCTGAGGCAGCAACGTTGGCTAGAGTTCCTTGCAGCATACAATTTTGAAATGCTATACACTCCAGGGAAAGCCAATGTCGTGGCCGATGCGTTAAGCCGAAAGAATGTAACGATCGCCAGTTTTATTATTATGACTTCATTAAATGATAAAATCTTTGCTCTTCAGAAGGATGATCACTTCATTCAAAGGATCAAGGAAAGAATACAGAAAGGCGAACACTTAAGTTTCCAGATTGACGACCAAGGGATTCTAAGGCTAAGGGGTCGAATTTGTGTTCCTAACATTCCTGAGCTCCAAAAGGAAGTGCTGGATGAATGCCACACGTCAAAACTGGGTATCCATTCAGGAGTGAGCAAAATGTATAATTACATCAAATGCACTTTCTGGTGGAGGTCGATGAAGAGAGACATTTCTTTATATGTCAGTCGATGCTCTACTTGCCAACTAGTCAAAAGCGACCAACAAAAACTGGCTGGATTGTTGCAACCGCCGGACGTTCCAGGTTGGAAGTGGGAACATATTTCCATGCACTTCATAGATGGTATGCCCAGAACCAGGAAAGGAAATGACAGTATTTGGGTGATCGTAGATCGCTTCACGAAGATCGCCCATTTTATACCTGTCTGATCGAACCGAACTGCTCAGAGTCTAGCGCAGATATATTTCAAGGAAATTGTTAGGTTACATGGAGTGCCGCTCAGTATAGTTAGTGATAGAGATCCAATATTCGCTAGCAAATTCTTGGAGGCATTTCAAATAGAACTGGGAACAAAGCCGAACTTGAGCACCGCTTATCATCCTTAGACTGATGGTCAAACAGAGAGGGTGAATCGTATACTAGAAGATTTATTGTGGGCTTGTGTTCTAGATTTTGGTGGATCATGGGAAGACCATTTACGTTTAGCTGAGTTCTCATACAACAACAGCTACCAAGCAAGCCTGACAATGTCACAATGTCACCATTCACCTCATTTATTGTTTATATATTCACACACACACACACAGATATACATATATATATATATATATTAGATTCCCTGATTGGAGTTACAATCCATATTCCTAACGCAATTCAAATTGTAACCATTTGGCAAGTTTATCCTTTTCCAAATTTTTTTTCCAATCAAAGATGGTTACACCATTCCTTATTTTATTTATGACCTTATTTATAGAAAATCAAATTCATTTGTTGCTATAACAGTCATAATACCTATTTCCATTTATTGTGGGTTGTATTTCTATACACATTTCCACAAAACAAAAACTATCCAAATATACAACAATAACAACATTTAATGTAATGATATATTTGCATTATTGACATAAATTCAGATGGATACAACTATATTTTTTGTTAACATGCCTTTTGGCAAGGGTATCGCAGCTCAGATATCTATAAGGCAAAGTACTAAGAATATGGGTGTCATCTCTTGCCATATTGATTTACTTGATTGAAGTGTTGAGCTTTTCGAAAATTTGAAATTGGCATGCTTCAAATCCCAGTGTGACCGACTGCTCAGATCGATTAGGTCAAATCGGACTAATTCCACTCTACAACACTTAGGATCCAAGCACCCCAACTTTAGATCGAACTCCCCGGATTGGCACATTCAGATTGGGTCGGCACGACCATGCAACCTTCTTGCCTCGAATTAAACTTCTGGTTCGGCGTGCTCAGGTTGGGTCAACCGGTGAAGACCCATAACTTCCCCGGTAAGCGCGGATACTTTGAGAACAAACCACATCGGGACGCAAACAAAAGAACATTTCATTGTTTATTACAAATTACATCAGAATACAAGAACATAAAGACTATGTATAAATATTACACAGAAAATATCAGAGATTTAAATTACATTTAAATACATCGCAGCGGAAAAACAATAAAAAACACAAATGAAAGAGATATACGGATACAGAGCTTTCCGGATATCATTCCAGTTGTAAACCAAGTTCCTATGAATATAAATCTGCAAAACCAAAACTACTAACTGCCCGTGTGGAAAATAGGGGCACCCAGAGTTTAGGTCAAAACAATAAACTCCATGTCAGTCATGTGACTGGTTTGAGAACTAAAACAGTTATTAATCTTTATTTTAAAGTTAGGTAAATCATGGGACCACGCCGTATAACACGGAACGGGTTTCCTACCAAGAGTATCAGTGCATAAAACAACAGCGCAATGCTAAATAAAGAACAATGAAGCTACTATAAGACCCAGGTCCCATCACACAATGCAACGCAAGCCGGAGGGTAGGATTTTTACCTTATAATAGCCAAAAAATTGCTTGATACGTGAAACCTCATCTTTTATTATTACTATAACTGAAGAAAACAATTTCAATCATAGACGGCATAAGTGCCCCATACCACTATGTCGCCATATTAGGCTCTACAAATAAAACCTCAAAGTCACGTATTGGAAGCTGGATTTCCATCTGTGAACCAAGGCAAAAGATGATCCTCACCGATTCGAGACAATCTAGCCTACCATGTCTCAGGATCAGAGCTCGAGTGACCCTTGGATCGTCAGGGACGGTCCACCGATGTGGATTAAAATGCCCAAACACTGCGTTCCCCCGCCCTTTGGGGTGAAATGAGCCAAATGACTCCATCAGCTCCACATAGTCACCGATATATCTGTAGCGCCTCACAACAACAACGACCACACAGGTGAATATAATATAAATGTCAGGGCTAGTAGGTCATTGACACCACCCTAGCTAGAAGGAAAAGCATGCCCTCCCTGAGGTCCTCTCCCGTTTCTTGTTCACAATTGGGGTGTGAGACTCGCGAAGTAACGCTACACAGTGCTATGCCACACAGGCCGTTCTTTGATCATCTACCACAAGACTTTGCTTTTCAACAGAAGCCTTGATCAATTTTCCACTTAGGCATGCCACACAGGCAATTCACTCCATGCGATTGATATCCATCAATATATAACCCCTGAGCTCGTACGTCTCAGAGAAGGGCGTTAAGCAAGAGAATAAATTCTCCGCCGCCAAATAAATATATATTTAATAGAAATCAATCACACAGAATAAAATCCAATGTCATACAAACAATCCATTTACAAGTCTGTTCTGGGTCTGAACGAAATCGGAAGCGCCTTGTACCTCGCATATCCATCGATCTCCAAGTATGTCTGGACGATTACCAACTGATTCCCTCCTCTTGGGTGTACAGCCCAATCAAGATCATCAGTAATCGCCCACACGATGTGAAGACCTCCAGTCTTCAACCACCATCTTCATGCTCGACACCACGTTGAATCAGTTATTCAAAATGGGATAAACTCGGTCTTTCTGGATAACTCGCGTATATAATAAACAAGTCTTACAAAAACACAACATACGCCTCAATCCAATTCAGAATATTCTTTTATTCAAATATTCTTATACTTTGTGAAAGGTTCCCATTAATTTTATCAAAGATAAATTCTTTAAAATTACTCTTTAATCTTCTTTTGAATATCAATTCAAACTAGTTGGGATTAGCGAATCACACCAAAGTAATCATTTGTTTTAATTTCCCAATCCCAACCTATTCATCCCATGAAGTAAAACTAGTAATACTTCATATCTAACACCACAGTGTTATCAGCAAATTCAATTACTATTTCACGTTCAAATCTAATTAAAGATTTAACTATCGCCTGGAGCAAAACTGGTGATACTCCATTCTCGATTATTTCAATCTAATTAAAGATTCATTAAAACTCAACTTTGTTTTAATCTTCCCAATAATCACTATTGTTAGCCTACTTTGTGAACTAGGTTACACAAAGAGCAAACAGTGAGAAAGCAACCAGTCGGTTCGAATCGGAAGGAAATAGCGCAGGAAAAAAGTAAAGATCAAAGACGCAGAAATCACATATGTTCGGATAGGTGATATGTCTGCAACATTAGAGGATAACGAGCGGCCTCATCGGTTCGGAACGGTGATACATCGCAACATTAGAGGATTGCAAGTGGCATCGTCGGTTCGGATCGGAGAGATACGTCAGCAACATCAGAAAATAACAAGTTGCCTTATCGGATCGGAACAGAGGAGTACGACAACAACATCATTAAGCAAGAGGCTTCATCGTATCGGATCGGAGGCAGCCGATCCGAACCCATTTCTCTGAACCTGTGACCGTTTCTACACACATTTCCTGAAGACTCGGACCAAGCATGACCATTTCTCCCACGATCTCCCACCAAATCGATGCATTATCACCGTCTGAAAGCCTCCGAACCCAACACTTGTGGGATGGGTGCCGCGCAATTCCGAACCGGAGCCACTTCGAAGAGATTTTTCACCTATAAATACATCATATGGAGGCATTTGAAAGTATCTTTTGGCAAATACTCAGTTCTAACTTCCTCCATAGCCGAATTTCATAGCTACATTCAGATCAAAATCGTCTCTTAAAGTCTATTTTTGAGAGATTTGGGTGAATTTATGCATTGTAATTGTGGAGTTGAGTGAGAATCATTGCTGTATTTGTATTCAAATCATCGATTAAAAAAAAAACAAAGTGGGCGTAGGCTCGTTAACGCCGAACCACTATAAATCGCGTGTTCTTTGTTGCTTTTTGATTCTATTTCATTGAAATCTTAATTAATTTAGGTGTTAGAACCAATTTTTGGTCTAACATTTTGGTGCTTTCATTGAGGGTCTTTCGAATTCTCAGCCTTTTCGGGATTACCATTCTGCTATTTGGACCTTCAAGTTTAAAGAAGTTAATCTCTTCTCTCTGACATCTTTCAGTATTTGTTGACTAACCACTGAAGAATCAAGTGTTATGGCTAAGACTAAAGGAAAAGAAGTGCAAGGCGCTAGGGGAAATGATTCCAGAGAAGACCAGCAAGCTATCGTGTTAACAAGGTCATGCGCTCAAAGCTCTGGAGCATATCACTCCAATCAGGAGGATCCGAACCGGATCGGAGGTGCCGATCCGAATAGGGTGCAAGGCACCGATCCTATCCAATCTGATGAGGTCGGGGGCACACATTCTCTCCATCCGAACCACCCCAACCAGGCTGCTATGAACCAATCCGAACCAGAATGAAGCTGGAACTTCTACTCGAACTCCCTCCAATGCTCTGATTCCAGCTACGATGACCAATGTTCAGCCTGATCCATCTGCACCCATTACTCAGGGATATTTTTCACATTTTCTTGACATGCTTCAGAGCACCAAAGAAGCATTGGAAGCCCAAAGACGTGACAACCTTCGCATGCAATAAAACATGATCACTATGGGTAGAGAACTACAGGAGCTCCGGAGGCAGAAATCTCTTTCCCCGACACGTCGTCTTACTACAGATGATTCGTCTTCTTCGAAGGAGGAACGCCCTCGCGAGAGGAGGCCGCTTGAACGACCTCAGAACCTTGATCAATTGACTTTTGGATCTTTGGGATCTCGAGAAGACACTGCTCGTGCATTGGGCCCTGATGACCCGAGCCTACAACAACCTATGTTGCTACCCATGTGTGGATCCCACGTCTTACCCAGAGTTCCTAATATTACCAACCCCACACAGCAATAGCTTCTCCAACCTCTACCTCCTGAGATCGACCAGGAGCATAGAGAGCAGCGTAGAGCAGCTGCCGCCAGAAATAGTAGGTTGTCTCCTGACCAAGAACCCAGGGGTAACCCAAACATCAGATCAAGAGAGCCTGTGCAGACATTAACAAATGCCGATGTATGGGCAATGGTGCGTAAGATTATGTCCGAAAGCCGGCACTATACTAATGAAGACTAGGGCATTGAACGAAGTCATACCCCCTTCACAGACACAAGGCAGCATGTGATGAGATATGCATGGTTCATGAATGCGGCAGCAGCTCCGGACGCCGTAAAATGCAAAGCTTTTCCAATCTATCTTGAAGATGTAGCGTTGATGTGGTTCACCTGACTCCCTCCTCGGTTGATATTAAATTTCATAGAATTAAGTGAGCGCTTCATGAATCAGTTTCGACTCCATGCCCAAAAGCCCAAGACCGTCATAGAATTGTCACGAATTAAACAAGCCCCAGGAGAATCTTTGAAGTCATATCTGGATCGCTTCAACATGGTCGTCACCGAAGTTAGTGATCCCCATGAGCCCACTATCCTAATGGCCTTGATAGAAGGGGTAGATCCTGACACAGAGTTTGGGGATTACTTAGCTGGAAAACCACCTCTTACTAGAGAATTGTTCTATGGAAAGGCTAACGTTCAGTTAAGGCAAGAAGAAGCTAAGGCAAATCGAAAGAGAAAGTCCGAAGGGGCTTCAAAGGAGGGTGTCCAGAGTAACATTGCTGTAAAACAATCTAGTGACAGTTCAGGGAAGGTGGAAGTAAATGTTGGCAACCAGAGTGGTGGTAATAGCAACAGAAATGAGAACGACAATAGAAGGAACAAAAACCGAGGGAATAGCTCTAATAAAAGACTCAGATTCCAGACTTTTGAAAATTACACGCCGTTAAATGATACGTGGGAGAACATTTATTTAGATACGTACAACATATTGCAGTACAAAAAACCACTGCCTAGAGATTCTACTCAGAAAGAGATTGAAACAGGAAAGTTTTGCTTGTTTCATGGTACACACGGTCATTCCACCAATGAGTGTCATCATTTGAGGGATATCGTCGAAAAATTGCTGCGAGAAGGGAAGTTGGATGAGTACAAGGCCGCCCCAAGGGACAAGGGGCAAGGGGGACAAGCCCCAAACCAAGACCAGCCTGCATCGAAACCCACAGCTCAGCAAAAAAATAAGAGGATCGTCATTAATTCTATTATAGGCGAACCTCACCTAGTTGGTCGTAGTTTTAAAGCAATGGACCGGTATATCAACGCCGCCAAGCATTTTGAAGTAGGAGAATGCAGTAGCCTTGAAGACGTCATTCCAATAAAACAGCAAAAAACAATGTCAGATGATGTCATATTCCGCAATAGAGATGATTTTGGAGTTCAATCTCCAACCGACGATCCATTGGTGATTACCACGACAATCGGCCCTGCCTTAGTCCATAAAGTGTTAGTGGACAACGAAAGCTCGGTTAATATCCTCTTCAAGAAATCTTTCGAACAAATGAGGCTTGAAGCAAAAGACTTAAAGCCATGTCAAGGATGCATACGTGGCTTTAACGGAGTATCTATAGCTCCGATGGGTTTTGTGGAATTACCAGCCACTCTAGGGCAGGGAGATCGCCAGAGAGTAAGGATCCTGTCGTTTGTAGTTTTGGATTTGGAGTCACCTTACAATGCCTTCCTAGGCCGACCGGCCCTTGCCGAATTTAGGGCATGTATTGTGCCTTGGTGCTTGCTGCTTAAATTCCCGACTGACTCTGGAGTTGGGATGATGAGGGGCGACCAAGCTACGGGACGAGCTTGTTATGTGTTAGAGTTAAAGATGTTAATGAAGGGGTTGAATATAGATGCTAAAGATGATTCCACCCCTCCAAAGTAGGCCTCAACATAGCAACTAAGGGGTCAAGCCCCAAGAGAGTCGCCCTCAGACGTGCTCGAGGATATAGATCCCAGAGAGGATAAAGAACTCGGGGACAAGAAGGCAACTCCCAACGAAATAACAGTTGATATACCTATTGATGAAGCAGATCCAACAAAAGTACCAAAGATCGACTCGCAACTGGATCCAGTTAGAGCGGGGGAATTGGCTGATTTTTTAAGGGCAAATCTGGACGTTTTTGCCTGGATTCACGCTGACATGTGTGGAATTTTGCCTACCATCATGAGCCACTCTTTGTGCATTAATCCAAAGCAACCACCAGTCAAGCAGAAGAGACGGATGTTGGGTCCAGAGCGGTCAACAGCCTTGAAAGAAGAAGTAGGGAAGCTAAAAGGTAATGGATTCATTAAGGATTCGAAATATCCCGACTGGATATTGAATCATGTCCTGGTTAAAAAGTCAAACGGGAAGTGGAGAACGTGCATCGACTTTTCTGATTTAAACAAGGCTTGCACGAAGGATAGCTTTCCTCTCCCCAGAATTGATCAACTAGTAGATTCAACTTCCGGGTACAAACCTTTATCCTTTATGGACGCTTATTCCGGGTACAATCAAATTCCCATGCACATACTAGATCAAGAGCATATAAGATTTATCATAGACTAAGGATTGTATTGTTATGTCGTAATGTCGTTTGGATTAAAAAATGCGGGAGCCACGTATCATTGCCTAGTCAACCGCATGTCTTACAATCAAATCGAGAAAACCATGGAAGTTTACGTGGATGATATGCTCGTGAAATCAAAGCAATCTCCCGATCATACGAAGGACTTAGCAGAAACGTTCGGCATACTACAAAGCTATAGGATGAAGTTGAATCCCTTGAAGTGTTCTTTGGGCGCAGCATCGGGCAAGTTCCTTAGCTTCATCATGAGCTCCAGAGGAATTGATATCAATCCAAACCAAATAGCAGCAATCCGGAATATAGAGGAGCCACGAAAGATTAGGGATGTTTAGAGCTTAGGTGGGAAGGTTGCAGCACTGGGCAGGTTCATCTCCAAAGCAACAGACAAGTGTGTACCTTACTTCGATCTCATAAAGCATGGAAAGTGAAATTTTGAATGGACTCCCGACTGTGTGGAGGCGTTCCGGAATCTATTAGACTTCTTAGAAAAGCCTCCAATATTATCAAAGCTTGCGGAACATGAGGATTTGTTCATCTATTTGACCGTATCATCTCATGCCGTTAGCGCAGCATTAGTATGTGAAGAGGATAAAATCCAGAAACCTGTGTATTACGTAAGCAAAAAACTAGCTGCTGTAGAACGTAACTACCCAAAGATAGAGAAGCTTGCTTATAGCCTCTTGATTGCTTCCCGCAAACTCCACCATTATTTTCAGGCACACCCAACAGTCGTGTATACCGACCAACCTTTGAGACAAGTGTTGCAGAAACCCGAAGCATCGGGGCGATTTCTTAAACGGAATATTGAGCTGAGTCAGTTTGATTTGAACTTTCAGCCGCGAAGATCAATAAGGGGGAAGGCCTTGGCTGACTTTATAGTAGAATTTACAATTCCTGAAGAGGAAATGGTGGGTGACAAGGTAGTTGCTTTGGATCGAGGATTAGAGCTGAGTCCGTGGAAATTATATACGGACGGAGCCAAGAACGATAGAAAGTCCGGCGCCAGAGTTGTTTTGGTAACTCCTGAAGGACGATCTATCTACTATGCATTACGATTAGAGTTTGCTACTACTAACAACGATTCCGAGTATGAAACCCTGATTGCCGGGCTGAAACTCGCCAAAAATTTGAGAGTGAAGACACTAGATATATATTGTGATTCCAAGATAGTTGTATGTCAAGTTCGGGAAGAATTTGCTGCTAAAGGACCTCGACTCATCACTTATCAAAAAAAGGTAAGGGATTTATTGGAAGGTTTGGATCATTATAGCATAACACACATTCCGTGAGCGGAAAATTAGAAAGCAGACCGACTGGTGAAGCTATCAAGTTCTGATAATCTTAAAGAAACCGAAATGGTCCCGATAGAGGTGTTGGATTCACCAAGTTTCGACCTAATTGAAACAGAGCTGGCCTTGGAAGTCGAACCTGAAAGAGAATCCTGGATGACATCAATTAAGAATTTTCTCAAAAATGGAACACTCCCATTGAAGAAGAGAGAAAGACGAGCTGTAAGACATAAGGCCACAAGATATGTTTAATAGGACGACGCCCTTTATCGTCAAGGGTTTTCAATGCCCCTATTACGGTGTGTTGCACACGACGACATCAAACGTGTACTGCAAGAGGTGCACGAAGGTGAGTGTGGAGATCATACTGGGGGCCAAACTCTAGCAAAGAAAGTGTTACGATATGGATATTTCTGGCCTACCGTGAACAAAGACGTGGCTGATTATTCACGATGCTGCGATAAATGTCAAAGATATGCCAAAGTTCCCAGAGTGCCTCCGACTCAGCTCAAGTCAATGGTAAGTCCGTGGCCATTTTCCATGTGGGGAATTGACATTATTGGAGTGCTACCTATTGCTAGAGGAGGAGCTAAGTACGCGATCGTTGCTGTGGACTACTTCACAAAATGGGTGGAAGATGAACCTCTAACAACCATCACGACAACGAAGGTGATCAGTTTTGTGGTCAGAAACATTATTTGTCGATTCGGGATTCCGAAGACCATCATAACCGACAATGGGACTCAATTTGACAACATCGAGTTCAAAAACTTCTACCATAAATATAAGATTGATAAACGGTACACTACAGTAGCTCATCCGCAGTCAAATGGACAGGTCGAAGCTGTAAATAAAGTCATTAAATCAGTTCTAAAGAAGCGGCTGGAGCAGGCCAAAGCCAGATGGGTAGATGAGTTGCCATTAGCTTTATGGGCCTACAGGACGACCTTTTAGACGGCTACCAGCCATACTCCCTATTCACTTTCCTTTGGGTCTAAAGCGGTGATCCTGGTAGAATTGGAAGTCCCTTCTCATCGAGTTGCGTACTATGACCCGATGACGAATAAAGTGCTCCTCCTAGAATCTCTTGATATGATAGAAGAAAAAAGAAATGAAGCTGACTTGTGTGCCTCAAGACATCGACATCAAGTAGCACGTTACTATGACCGGAAGGTTCGCCTCAAAACCTTTGAACCAGGAGACCTAGTACTGAAGCGAGTCTTCCCGCCTTCAACCAAGTTGGGTCCAAAATGGGAAGGACCATACACCACCCAACGGAAGCTTTATACAGGAGCGTTCAAGCTAACGACCGTGGACGGTGAGGAGATTCCCAGAGCCTAGAACGCTCAGCACCTACAACGATATCTGAGATAAATATGAAATGTCATTTCTTTTGTTTTCATAAGATACGTAAAAAGGCACGACTTTCCTTAAAAAGTCTGTTTATGTGAACAAATGATTATAAAGTGGATGTAGGCTACGACTTAGCCGAACCACTATAAAAATATCGTGTGTCATTTACTTTCCTTTATATCTTCAACAATTATTCTATTATGACTGTGAAACACGAAATGTTAAATTAAAATTTGGAAAGTTGGAGATGACCTATACGCAGGAACAAACAAAACGACTGTTTGTACGATAAGACATAGAAGGATGGGAAGACGACATTCTTAACTCTAACTCTCTAGAATCGAGAGAGAGTATAAAGGACAGGAAGACGACGTCCTCTGAGGCGTGAAGGTGCACCCAGATGAGAGACCACCTCAACGAAAACTCTAACCTGGATATGATACAGGAGAGTATAAAGATGCCAGAAAGAACAGGCATCAATGACGAAAGGAATATGGCCCCGTCAGAGAATCGGGGGCATTTGGATTTTTTTAATTTAATTTAATCTTGAATAGTACATGTTCAGTTATCCAAGATGACTGGGGGCATACATGTGCACACATACCCCCTCCACCAGGACTTCATTACATAACTTTAGTATGACATACTTTTATATTTTCACTTAAGTGCCGAACTAATGACTATTAGACATTACCGGAAATAAGCTATTTTTATTTACAAACGTGTGAGTTTGTACAAGGAAAACAAGCGAAAAAGAAGATGCGAGAGCCGCACTCGCTGCAACAATTACGAACCAATTAAATGCCAAAATAAAGCAAAGCACTTCATCGTTTGGGCTTTGGATCGGACTTGGATTTTTTGGCAGCTTTCTGAGCAGCCTTAGCTTCTTTTCAGCATCGGTCATAATGCGTTTCAACTTTTTCTTCCCTATAACCAAAGTGCTAGAATCGGTTGATTTTTTTCCCATGAGTCGGAACGTTGGAATCAAGAGAAGACTTTTTAGCAAGGTCTTCTGTAATAGATCTAGTTGAAAGCTTAACGACTAACCTTGATCCAGGGTCCATCACTGCAAGAGGCTTAAGGATTTCGAGGTTCGAGTCTTCAACTTTTAGCTGCATACGTTTATATTATTTGGCTTTCATTTCAGCTAAAGTGATGTCATCAGCGCTTTTTGAATCCCCGACTATAGCCACATCAGGGTCTTCCTCATGTCCCTCGCTACTGCCATCGTCCTTCAAGGCGTCTATCATCTCGTCATCATGAGGAGCACCAACCTTGGACAATTCAGCTCCCCCTCCTGACTCTGCTGAGGTAGCCTTATCCTTTTCTCCTTGAGCCTTCCCCGCGAATTTTGCTCTGGTGGTGGTTCCCTGAGGCACGTCTGTCTTCTCGGTCGGTTCAACACCTACAGAATGAGAAGCAACAGTTATCAACTCAGGAGAAAATAAAGGATCCTTGATCGATTGCTCGATTATGTGATGAAAAGTGGATACAGCTTTGACGAATTGGGGTGAAAAGGTAGAAATACCTTCCGATGATTTCTCAGCTGGAGTGACTGTCGTCTCTGACGCCGTCTCGGGTATGGGGGATAAAAGAGATGCTTGAGGGATCTCCGCGTTTTCGGGGTCATATCCCTCAACTTTAGAAGTTTCAGCGGCAGTAGAAGAAGAACCAGCCTCGGAGATATACTTTTGTTTGGCCATCCGCTTCTCCTCCTCCATAGCAGCAGCGATGAGGCGACGCCCCTCGGCCAGACGTGTCGGCTCATTATCTCTTAGAAATTTTTCCATATGCTTGTCTTCGTTGATGGAATCTACCTTGAGTTCCTCTTTCTCCCATTCGATAATTTGGCTCCATACATGAACCAAGGTAGTCGGATAATCTTTAATCAAAAAGATGTTTCGGCGACAAATTATATGCGCAAAGAATTCGATCAGTAATTCGCCGAAACCATGCACTTCCTCCTTTGCCTCTGACAGCTGCTTGCGGGTCTCTTCGGCGGATTTAATAACACTTTCCACATTACCCTCCGCTAGGGCAGCCCTATTTTTGGGCTCCATCAACTTGGAAGCCAAGTCAGCGTTTCTCTTCTCCAATTCAGTGTTCTTTCTTGCTAACTCGGCTTTTTTTCGCTCACGAGCATTGTAAGCAAGTTGCATTTTGGCGTTATCCGACTTAGCGTCTTCTGCTTGCTTTT
The DNA here is from genome assembly GCA_030737875.1 of Allium sativum. NCBI lineage: Eukaryota > Viridiplantae > Streptophyta > Magnoliopsida > Asparagales > Amaryllidaceae > Allium > Allium sativum. The sequence goes on along the minus strand of CM060923.1, from coordinate 530,658,298 downwards.
TCAACTCTAAGCGCTCTTGGCTATGAGATTCTAGCAAGTCATGATAACACTTCTGTAACTCTTCAAATTGCTATTCGTCAAGCGATTACAAGTTGGGCATGTGTGTCCTCGAGGTCCTTCTCCAAATTTTTCAAGGCCTTTGCATTGGCACTTGCAGTCTTTTTCATTGATTCTATATCCGTAATTAAAGTTCGAATGATTCTGGAGAGGTTACGTGAATACTTGAACATCTCCGAATATTGTTTTTCGACTGCGTCAATCTTTGCTTTGGCCTCGTCTGCCCACCTCGAGGAAATAGGCTCGAGAGCAGGTAAGAGAGTCAGGTTTTCAAAGTAGTGGTTGGGGAACTACTTCTCCAGATATGCATGCTTAACTTTAGCTTCAGCATCCAATGGTGGAGATGCGCAGTATATTAGCTCAGTATCCTTATGTTTAGTGGGCACGATGGCCGCCTCACCCTTCCTAGGCCGCTTATCAGAAACCTTATGCTTGACTCGTGAGTCGGTATCTTTTGGCGGGCTCCTTTCCCTACTGCGGTTGTCTTGAGGAGAAGTTTGGTCTTTTGGCTGCGATGTATCTTCTCCTCGACTACCCTGGTAGCTTTTGTATCGTTCTGGATCCGACCGAATGGTGGAGCGAGAGCGCGAGGTCCGCGACTGATAAGAATCATGAGGCCTTCTGTCCTCTCTACCTCGGCTTTCGCGGCGATCATGCTCGACATCGTAAGGGGGTCTAGTCATGCTGCGACGCATTTCCTGACGTCGTAGTAAGGGCGAGACATTGTACCTGTGCAACAATGTAAGTGTAATTCAGAGTCAGTATTCTCATGAGAAGTAAGTACTATGAAGTGTGGTGCTATTGTGTTAAGTGCATCCTAAGTGGTGTTCCCCCGACAAACCCGAGTCCGAAGCCAAGCCAGGCCAATGCAAGTGGGCTCTTTGGCCTTAACAGGAGTAAAAACTAAAGGATTTGTGCCAAAATCCTCTGAAGTACAGATAGTTTCAGGAAGGGGGAGATCTCCTAAGCCCTGAAATGTAGGGTCATCGGTAGTAGGGGCATCTCCTTGGGAAGCGTCTGTCGGCAGTTCTTTAGGAGATAGTGATTTCTCAGGAGAAATAGCATCCCCAGGGACAATGTACCCTTCTCGGTGCTTTTCGGCTATGTTGGCTAGCTCATCGTCTTGAGTTGAAGATGGAGAAGGTGAAGTCCGAAGAGGTATTCTTGGACTATTCGAGCCCTCACCCGTTTCAGGAACTATGTCCAGTGGGGGGATGTATACATATGGACCCGACCCGTGACATATGCTACGGGTAATGGGCAATATCCCATGATGATGGAGGTATTCATCCTTAAGGACTTCATCGATGGTAAGAAATTTTTTATCACCATTGAGGAGCCGATGCATCCGATCAAAGTACACTTGACCCGATATTTGTTTTGGATTATCAACTACAAACAAAGAGAAAACAGATTAATGTGTTGGCGTGAACATTCAAAGTTGAGATTTAGAAAACCAATGGTTTACTTGATTTTGTCCATCTCCTGGCACATCCCGGCTATTGCCTTATATAAAACCATTCTAGATTGGAATCGCCGGCCTTGCTGCTGAATGGTGCTGAAATACTTTTCTATTTTGGGACTGATTCGAAGTAAGAGAAAGAAGGAGTTTCCCGGGTCCGATGCTTGAAATTATAAAAAAATGGACGTCGTCAAAAGTGAGCTCTGTACCTAAAATCTCTCGGTATGCTATATATAAGGTATATAAGTAAGCATAGGAGTTGGGATGTAATTGCATGGGGGCAATCCGTATCTGTCTTAGAAAGTCGACAACAAAAGGCGGAAACGGTGGAATAGCCCCAACCATACACATCAACCGGGTAATTGCCATGAATCCTTTTGGGGGGTTGTGAGGACAGTCAGTTTTTGATGGCACCAGGGTGTCCCTTTTTAGTATCCCATGCTTTAAACATATGCGAACAAGCCTATCGTCGTCAATCGTTGATTCAACAGAGTCTATGGGTGACTACAAGATAATGGCGGACTCAAACTCGTCAGGAGCACGAATATCTCCGATTTACCACACAGGGAGAATTTGAAAAAAAAAGACAAAGAAAAATCTCACCTGGAAGAATCACTAGACATCAAAAGGAGCTCTCGAAGTCGTTTGAAAATGAAGAAAGTGATTCATATGGATTGTGGATATATATAACCAGCAAAAGCCACGACTTTATGAAGTGACACAACACTACATGTAAATGGAGGCGATCATTCAATGGTTCTAATCCAAAGGATGTTTTGTAAACTGCTTCGAAGCACACTTTATCTTAAATAAGAGTGTACTTCGAGGAGGCAAAATGTTAGCCTACTTTGTGAACTAGGCTACACAAAGAGCAGACAGCGAGAAAGCAACCAGTCGGTTCGGATCGGAAGGAAATAGCGTAGGAAAAAAGTAAAGATCAAAGACACAGAAATCACATCGGTTCGGATTGGTTATATATCAGCAACATTAGAGGATAACGAGCGGCCTCATCGGTTCGGATCGATGATACGTCAGCAACATTAGAGATAGCGAGTGGCCTCGTCGGTTCGGTTCGGAGAGATACGTCAGCAACATCAGAAAATAACAAGTGGCCTTATCGGATTGGAACAGAGGAGTACAACAGCAACATCATAAGGCAGGAGGCTTCATCGGATCGGATCGGAGGCAGCCGATCCGAACCCCTTTCTCTGAACCTATGACCGTTGCTACACACATTTCCTGAAGACTCGGACCAAGCATGACCATTTCTCCCACGATCTCCCACCAAATAGATGCGCTGTCACCATCTGAAAGCCTCCAAACCCAACTCTTGTGGGATGGGTGCCACGCAATTCCGAACCGGAGCAACTTCGAAGAGATTTCTCACCTATAAATACACCATCTGGAGGCATTTGGAATGATCTTTTGGCAAATTCTCAGTTCTAAATTCTTCCATAGCCGAATGTCATAGCTACATTCAGATCAAAATATTCTCTTAGAGTCTATTTTTGAGAGATTTGGGTGAATTTATGCATTGTAATTGTGGAGTTGAGTGAGAATCATTGCTGTATTTGTATTCAAATCATCAAATAAAAGAAAACAAAGTGGACGCAGGCTCGTTAACGCCGAACCATTATAAATCGCGTGTTCTTTGTTGCTTTTTGATTCTATTTCATTGAAATCATAATTAATTTGGGTGTTAGAACCAATTTTTGGTCTAACAACTATCAATGATTATTTAACTTGGGAAATCACATCCTGTCTTTAACTGGGTTAAATAACCAATGTCATTTAAAACACGGTTCACTATAAACCCAAAATCACATTCCACTTATTATCGGGTTAAAGAACAAGTGTTATTTAAAACACCGTTCACGATAAACCCAAAAATCAATTCAAATTGAATTCCAATTAAATTACATTTAATTGGTACACTTCAATAAATATAAATAAAAAGATTTAATCTTTTTCTCAACTGGGTTTAAGAACAGTGTTAATGAAGACACCATTCATGACAAACCCAAATCCCATTTGATATTAATTACAAGGCTCTGAATGGAAAATATATCGGCTTATATTTAATATCAAATTCTACGACCAACAAATATCGTATTGGAAATAACAATATAAATATATCTTCCAACTTCCCACAATAATATCAATATCATCACGAAATCCAACTTCGAAATATTCCAAAGACAATTTAGATTCAAATCCATTCCAATTCAATTATTTGAAATTCTGGTTATTTTCAAAACCATTTCAAATCCGCTTTATTTATTTTAAAAATAAATGGGATAATAATTCTAGTTCAAAACTAGTTCATTTCGATAAAAAACTATTTTTATCTTTTCAAATATGGAAATTTTCATTCCAATTCTTTCCAAATCATTTCTTATGATTTTACACAAATTATCACTATTTTTAGTAATTTTATCAAGGCCCGTACAGTCGATTTCCATCAAAGGCCATCGAACTGCACTTACAGCAACCTTTTCCAAATTTGATTTGGACATAATTCCAAATCCAACCGTTAGATTTCTAATTGCTAATATTCGTTAGAAAGCTCTTTTCGATACGAACCCAACGGTTTCGGTTTTAGGAGAATCTGACGGTCGGATCTGTCGCAATGTCCATTCGAAGTCAATGGTCGAAATTCGTGAACTACTGCAGCGTGGCGCGTTCTATTCAGGCCATTATATATATAATATATATATATTATATATATAATATATATATATTATATATATTTCGTCGATTTCCTTTCAAAACGTATTTTATAAATTGATTTAAATTCGTTTTCGAAACGATTTCGACTTCATATTCAATTTCAAATCAAAATTGAATATTCCACATCATCGATATGCAAATGATAATGTTTTCAAAACGTTATATTTTGAAATCACTTTCTTTTCTATATTCATTGTGAAAATGAATAAAATCGATATAAATATCGTTCATATCAAAATGGCGCATATCTACTCAACATGGCTTTATATATTTCAATAACTTCGTTATTCTATTCAACAAATGAATATTTTCTTCAACACATGAATCTTCTTTTATTCAACACATGAATATTTCTTTTATTCAACACATGAATTTTCTTTCTATTCAATACATGAATATAATTTATTTCCTAAATTGGAATGAGACTCACTCAATTACCATATAATATTATTTATATGGATTCCATACAACACATGTATATAATAGCAACGATAAATAATCAACCATCATCCACAGTGCATTCTACACTGTATAAGCATCAAATATAAATATCTAACGATTATCACAGCCTGTCAATCAATCGATCGACATACACCGAATTATTGGGATTAGTGTATGTCCAATTTCATCCCAACACCCATGTGGGGTTTCAAACAATCAAACACAGATTTTATTTGTGCAGTTGGGCGATGTGTAAAATTTATCGCCCCAATCAATATCAGTCAAATCGGTGTACATAAACTAATCGTTCGATTTGTAAAAGAATATTTATTTTATTTCAACACATGAATATATATTTGATTTCAACATAGGAATATATATTTTATTTCAACATATGAATATATATTTGATTTCAATTCCGATCACACAATCAATTTCCATAACACATCAATCAAACAAACAAGTCGTCCATGGTCTGTGGACGACGGGTGCCAGGTGCTGCAAAGCACCGTCTGCATCCTAGTATATATTTCAACTAGAAAATAAATTAAAAGTGAGGAGTTCTCACCGACTAGCTAAACCAATTACCATGACTCTTCATATGTAAAAAATCTTCGCCGTGCTCGCCTTTTGTCACTTTCGTTGACCGTATCCACAACATATATAAAAATCGCATTTTTATATTGTTGTCATGTATATAAAAATCACATTTTTATAATTACGCTATATGGATAAAAATTCTATTTTTATACCTCTACTATATAGATAAAAATTATATTTTTTATAACGGTGTTCATGTAATAAAGATCATATTTTTGATTCACTACATATATAAAAATCATATTTTTATTATCTCTATAATATAAAAATCATATTTTTACTACTCTACCTTAATAAAAATTATATTTTTATTGCTCTACATTAATAAAAATCGAATCTTTACTTCATTAAAAATCTAACCTTTCTTCACTAATATCATATATATATATAAATCCGACCTTTCTTTGATTATAAATTTACTCCTTACTTTCTATATTAAACTGATTTTAAATTATACTTTATAAATCAGAAAACTGAATTTAAATAAATAAAAACTCACCGGCTTGACTTGGATGTCGGACTGCCATAGGGGGGCACTCACGGTGGTGCTCCATTGGTCGGAGGCGGTCCCGGTTAAGGAAAGGGAGGAATAGCGGCAGTTTTATGAAGGGGGGTCGGGTTTTTGGGGGTGTTTCGGGTTCGGGGGGAAAGAGGGGAGGTTGGAGAAGGGGCGTAGGCGTCTGGTGGTTGATATAGGGCCCACTGGGGTGTTGTGGGGCTCAGGGGAGGCTGATGGTTATGGTTTCAGATGGGGTCGGGTTCACGGATGGGAGAGGAGGAAGAGGGGAGAGAGTCGTGGGAGGGAGGAGGCGCTCAGAGGGGGGGTCGCGACGTGGGGGAGGCGGCGTCAATTGCCTGCCATGGCCGGAGGATCTCCGGTGGGCGACTGGAGCATCACGACGTCCAATTTGGGGGAGAGGCGGGTATTTTCTTTTGACCGCGGGATTTTATTTCCAGGGCTTTGACTTAGAGGGGGGGTATTTATATATTTAATATATTATTTATTTTAATTTTAAATCCCACAAAGTACCCTTTTCATTCGAACTTGAAATCGAACCAACTGACAGTCATCCCCAGCGTAATACCCCCATTCCGAACACAGTGGGATATGTTTCGTAAGCCAGTTCGGCCGTTTCGATCTGTTTCCCTTCAAATTACAATGTAAATCAATGTATATTTAATTTATCCGTACATTTTAACTTACCGGGGCCACATACGACCTCTAAAAATTCCAAAAAAAATTATTTCTAGCTTCGTATTGACGACACGGTCCTAACAAAACTAGTTTCGTCGAATTCTGAGACCATTTGAAAAATGGCCAATTTCTGGTTAGTTGAAATTGACTGAAACTGTTAAAACACGTTTAACTTCGCCATGCTCACATTTTGTAATTAAAATAATATGTTTATATTCTAACGACGATCTATATAAATATACGTTCTAATTCTATTCAAAATAAATTTTTCGTCGTTATTATTTTGAAATATTTCATTTTATATACCCAAAATTCATCAAAATTGCCAAAATAATTTTTTTAAATTGCCTCAGATTTCCGGTTAAAATCTCTCCCACTTAAAACTTTTCATCCCCGAAAAGGAACAAAGCCGAAAGTTGTTTAACTAATCAACTCAACTTCTAGTATTTTCATTACGGCTTAAGTTCTTCATCTTTTCAGTTTCTAAATACTTTTCAAATTTTTCAAAAATTTGGCTAACACCCTAAATTTTCGAAAAATTTCGCCATAACCTCCCTTGCACCGGGAGCTTCAGGATATTTCAAATAGCCTCCTATGGCCCTCACCAATCCAAAAGAAAAAGAAAAAGCCAAGCGGCTAGCCAATCTGCTCATAAAATCATCCAAAACCCAAGAAATACAATAAACATGTACCTATTTGTCGGGAAAACAATTTTATTCTTCTGCTCTAGCCTCCTTGCTATGACCTGTTCAATGTAAGTACATGTATACGCATGCAATAGTGACAAATTTTCAATACAACTCACTATTTGATTCAATTGGGCTAAAGGTTCAACATTTTAATTAATCAAACAATAATCAAACAACACAACCATCAATCAATTAGTTGATTAGCTTTTCAAATTCATAATTTTGATACATAGTCCAAAAATCAGATTTTTGGTGCCAAATCACAACAACAAGCCCTATCTAATATTGGTTCTCACACCAGTCAATTGGAATCATATAGAAATCCCACTTGCGTCACTAGAACATAAATACTGATGATGCCATGGTCATTATCAGCATCATCTTCGGACGACTAGAGTGTGATTCTATATCTATCCAGTATATTAAAACTTTGAATACCCGTGGATCAGACGTATATGCAAAATCTATATATACTGGATTGTCCAAATTCAATACAAATAAATATTCAAATACGTATAAACCGATTTAAATTTCAAAACAAGATTTGTTTTCATTTTCAAAAATATACTCTTCACACTCGTTCTAGGATACTACTGATCCCAACTCTAACAAGTCATTCTCATTGGATATTACTAATCCAATCTCTGATGAATTCTTTCGTTTGGTTCTAACGTGTCTTGTTCTCAAGCTTTGTAAACCAAAGCTCTGATACCAACTGTGAAGACCCGTAACTTCCTCGGTAAGGAAAGTGCGGATACTTTGAGAACAAACCACATCGGGACACAAACAGAAGAACATTTCATTGTTTATTACAACAATTACATCAAAATACAAGAATATATAGAGTATGAATAATTATTACACAGAAAATATCAGAGATTTAAATTACATTTAAATACATCGCAGCGGAAAAAACAATACAAAACACAACTGAAAGAGATATACGGATACAAAGCTTTCCGGATATCATTCCAGCTGTAAACCAGGTTCCTGTGAATATAAATCTGCAAAACCAAAACTACTAGTTGCCCGTGCAGAAAATAGGGGCACACAGAGTTTAGGTCAAAACAATAAACTCCAGGTCAGTCATGTGACTGGTGTGAGAACTAAAACAGTTATTAGTCTTTATTTTAAAGTTAGGTAAATCAAGTGACCACGCCGTATAACACGGAATGGGTTTCCTCCCAAGAGTACCAGTGCATAAAACAACAGCGCAATGCTAAATAAAGAACAATGAAGCTATTATAAGACCCAGGTTCCATCACAAATGAAACACAAGCCGGAGGATAAGGTTTTTACCTTATAATAGCCAAAAAAATGCATGATACGTGAAATCTCATCTTTTATTATTACTATAAGTGAAGAAAACAATTTCAGTCATAAGTATCAATCATAGACGGCATATGTGTCCCATACCACTATGTCGCCATACTAGGTTCTATAAATAAAACCGCAAAGTGACGTATTGGAAGCTGGATTTCCATTTGTGAACCGAGGCAAAAGATAGTCCTCACCGATTAGAGACAATCTAGTCTACCATGTCTCAGGATTAGAGCTCGAGTGACCCTTGGATCGTCAGGGCAGGTCCACCGATGTGGATTAAAATGCCTGAACTCTACGTTCCCCCGCCCTTTGGGGCGAAAATGAGCCAAATGACTCCATCGTCTCCACACAGTCACCGATATATCCAAGGCGCCTCGCAACAGCAACAACCACACAGGTGAAAATAATATAAATGTCAGGGCTTGTAGGTCACTGACACCACCCTAGCTAGAAGGAAATGCATGCCCTCCCTGAGGTCCTCTCCCGTTTCTGGTTCACAACCAGGGTGTGAGGCTCGCGAATCAATGCTACACAAAGCAATGCCACACAGGCCTTGCTTTGATAATCTACCACAAGACTTTGCTTTTCAATAGAAGCTTTGATCAATTTGCCACTTAGGCATGCCACACAGGCAATTCACTCCATGCGATTGATATCCATCAATATATAACCCCTGAGCTCGTACATCTCAGAGAAGGGCGTTAAGCAAGAGAATAAATTCTCCGCCGCCAGACAGATATATATTTAATAGAAATCAATCACACATAATAGAATCCAATGTCAGACACACAGTCCATTTACAAGTCCGTTCTGGGTCTGAACGAAACCGGAGGCACCTTGTACCTCGCATATCCATCGATCTCCAAGTACGTCTGGACGATCACCAACTGATTCCCTCCTCTTAGGTGTACAGCCCAATCAAGATCATCAGTAATCACCCACACGATGTGAAGACCTCCGGTCTTTAACCACCGTCTTCATCCTCGACACCACGTCGAATCAGTAATTCAGAATGGGATAAACCCGGTCTTTCCAAATAACTCGCGTATATAATAAACAAGTGTTACACAAACACAACATACGCCTCAATCCAATTCAGAATATTCTTTTATTCAAATATTCTTATACTTTGGGAAAGGTTCCCATTAATTTTATCAAAGATAAATTCTTTAAATCTGCTCTTTAATCTTTTTTTGAATATCAATTCAAACAAGTCGAGATTAGCGAAACACACTGAAGTAATCATTTGTTTTAATTTCCCAATCCCAACCTATTCATCCCATGAAGTAAAAATGGCAATACTTCATATCTAACACCACGGTGTTATCGGTAAATTCAATTACCATTTCACGTTCAAATCTAATTAAAGATTTAACTATCGCCTGGAGCAAAACTGGTGACACTCCATTATCGATTATTTCAATCTAATTAAAGATTCATTAAAACTCAACTTGGTTTTAATCTTCCCAATAATCACTATTGTTAGCCTACTTTGTGAACTAGGTTACACAAAGAGCAAACAGTGAGAAAGCAACCAATCGGTTCGAATCGGAAGGAAATAGCGCAGGAAAAAAGTATAGTCGATTTCCATCAACGGCCATCGAACTGCACTTACAGCGACCTTTTCTAAATTTGATTTGGACATAATTCCAAATCCAACCATTAGATTTCCAATCTCTAATATTCTTTAGAAAGCTCTTTTCGATACGAACCCAATCGTTCCAGTTTTAGGAGAATCTGACGGTCGGATCTCCCGCAATGTCCATTTGAAATCAATGGTCGAAATTCGCGAACTGCCGCGCCGCACCGCGTTCTATTCAGGCCATTATATATATAATATATATATTTTCAAAACGTATTTTATAAATCATTTTAAATTCGTTTTCGAAACGATTTCAACTTCATATTCAATTTCGAATAAAAATTGAATATTCCACATCGTCGATATGCAAATGATAATGTTTTCAAAACGTTATATTTTGAAATCACTTTCTTTTCTATATTCATTATAAAAATGAATAAAATCGATATAAATATCATTCACCTCAAAATGGCGCATATCTAATCAACACGGCTTTATATATTTCAATAACTTCGTTATTCTATTCAACAAATGAATATTTTCTTCAACACATGAATTTTCTTTTATTCAACACATGAATATTTCTTTTATTCAACACATGAATTTTCTTTCTATTCAACACATGAATATAATTTATTTTCTAAATTGGAATGAGACCCACTCAATTACCATATAATTTTATTTATGTGGATTTCATACAACACATGTATATAATAGCAACGATCAATAATTAACCATCATCCAGAGTGCATTCTACACTACATAAGCATCAAATATAAATATCTAACACTTGTCACAGCCTGTCAATCAATCAATTGACATACAAATAATTATTGGGATTAGTGTATGTCCAGTTTCATCCCAACAATCGTGTAGAGTTTCAAACAATCAAACACAGATTTTATTTGTACAGTTGGGCGATGTGTAAAATTTATCGTCCCAATCAATATCAGTCAAATCGGTGTACATAAACAAATCGTTCGGCTTGTAAATAAATATTTATTTTATTTCAACACATGAACATATATTTGATTTCAACATATGAATATATATTTTATTTCAACATATGAATATATATTTGATTTCAATTCCAATAACACAATCAATTTCCACAACACATCAATCAAACAAACAAGTCGTTCATGGTCTGTGGACGACGGGTGTTAGGTGCTGCTAAGCACCGTCTGCATCCTAGTATATATTTCAACTAAAAAATAAATTAAAAGTGAGGAGTTCTCCCTGACTAGCTAAACCAATCACCACGACTCTTCATATATAGAAAATCTTCGCCGTGCTCGCCTTTTGTCACTTTCGTCGACCATATCCACTACATATATAAAAATCGCATTTTTATATTTTTGTCATGTATATAAAAATCACATTTTTATAATTACGCTATTTGGATAAAAATTCTATTTTTATACCGCTACTATATAGATAAAAATTCTATTTTTATAATGGTGTTCATATAATAAAGATCATATTTTTGATTCACTATATATATAAAAATCATATTTTTATTATCTCTATAATATAGAAGTCATATTTTTACTACTCCACCTTAATAAAAATTATATTTTTATTCCTCTACATTAATAAAAATCAAATCTTTACTTCATTAAAAATCTAACCTTTCTTCGCTAATATCATATATAAAAATCTGACCTTTCTTTGATTATAAATTTACTCCTTACTTTCTATATTAAATTGATGTTAAATTATACTTTATAAATCAGAAAACTGAATTTAAATAAATAAAAACTCATCGGCTTGGCTTGGATGTCGGACTGCCATGGGGGGCGCTCACGGTGGTGCTCCATGGGTCGGGGGCGGTCCCAGTTAAGGAGAGGGAGGAATAGCGGCAGTTCTATGAAGGGGGATCGGGTTTTTGGGGGTGCTCCGGGTTCGGGGGGAGAGAGGGGAGGTTGGAGGAGGGGCGCAGGCGTCTGGTGGTTGATATGTGGCCCACGGGGGTGCGGTAGGGCTCAGGGGAGGCTGACGGTCGTGGTTTCCGACGGGGTCGGGTTTGGGTTCACGGATGGGCCAGGAGGAAGAGGGGAGAGCGTCATGGGAGGGAGGAGGAGCTGAGGGGGGTCGCGACGTGGGGGAGGCGGCGTCAATTGCCTGCCATCGCCGGAGGATCTCCGGTGGGCGACTGGAGCGTCGCGACGTCCAATTCGGGGGAGAGGCGTGTATTTTCTTTTGACCGAGGGATTTTATTTCCAGGGCTTTGACTTAGAGGAGGGAGTATTTATATATTTAATTTATTATTTATTTTAATTTTAAATCCCACAAAGTACCCTTTTCATTCGAACTCGAAATCGAACCCACCAATTATCATCCCTAGCGTAAAACCACTGTTCCGAACACAATGGGATATGATTCGTAAGCCAATTCAGCCATTACGATCTGTTTCCCTTCAAATTACAATGTAAATAAATATATATTTAATTTATCTGTACATTTCAACTTACCGGGGCCACTTACTACCTCTAAAAATTCCAGAAAAATTGATTCTAGCTTCGTATTGACGACACGATCCTAACAAAACTAGTTTCATCGAATTTTGAGACCGTTTGAAAAATGGTCAATTTCTGGCCGGTCGAAATTGACTCAAACTGTTAAAACACGTTTATCTTCGCCACGCTCATATTTGATTCAGAAAATTATGAATTTTGAAACCTAGCAATAATTTGACATCCCGGATCCAACAAAAGTGGTTTCATCGAAAACGAAGGTCGTTTGCAAATTTCCATTTTTAAGGGCTTTTATATATGTTAAAATATATATAAATTCCACAACGACTCTTCTGAATTTTCAACTGGGCATAACTTTTTATCCCCGCTATGAAATTTCAATTTTTCAGATTTGTTGCAATGATATTTTCAAATACATCCCAATATTTTTGGTTTCGCTAAAATACGGTTTATTTTGAATCCTGTACAGTCATTTGAATTTTAAAATCGAATTTTTGAACTACCGCGCCTTTTTCAATTCATTTTATAATTAAAATAAAATATTTATATTCTAACGACGATCTATATAAATATACATTCTAATTCTATTCAAAATAAATTTCTTGTCATTATTATTTAAAATATTTCATTTTAAATACCCAAAATTCATCAAAATTGCCAAAATATAAATTTTAAATTGACTCAGATTTCCGGGTTATTACACAACCATACTAATCTGATCCCCATGCCTGTTGTAAGCTCGATTCCCAAGGCTATTCACTCGGTCGATTTTGACCTCCTTTATCTCCTGCAAATACGGATCCAGCGACATGCGCATTACACATCTCAAGGAGAACTATTCTTCATGTGAAGAACCAATTGCATTAGTTGCTGGATGCACGACACTTGGCTTACTTGATTTGGGATTGTAGCCACGTGGTAAGCCGACCCGACTGCAACGACCTGGAAAATCTGAACCAATTAAAAAAAATTTAATTGGCTATTTTGGTGAATTTTAAATATTTAAAATAAATATTTTAAATAATAACGACGAAAAGTAAGTTTGAATCGACATTTGAAAAGAAATATAATTAATTCTAATTATAAACAAGGCCTGAAATGGCGCGGTTGTTTCAAAATTTGAATTCAAAATTTGACTGACTGTACCGGGTGCTAAACAAAATGGATTTTCGTGAAACCAAAAATATTTAAATCTGTTAGTGAATATCTTTCTAATGAATCTGAAAAATCAAAGTTTCATAGCGGGAAGCAAAAGTTATAGCTAAATGAATTTTCAAAAAGGTCGCTATAGAGTTTATATAGCCTGTGAAAATGGCCATTTTGCAAATGACCTTGGAATTCGATGAAACCACTTTTGTTGGATCCTGGATGTCAAATTACTACTAGGTTTCAAATTTCATAATTTTTGAAGCTAGTATGTGAGCGTGGCAAAGGAAAACGTGTTTTAATCAATTACAGTTAAACTGGATCAACCAGAAATGGCACACTTTCAAACAGTCTCAGAATTCGACGAAACTAGTTTTGTTGGGACCGTATCGTCAAAACATAGCTAGATTTATTTTTCTGGAATTTTTAGAATCAGAATGTGGCCCCCGACAAATTGAAATATACGTTCAAATCGAATATTGAATGTTTTATATTTTAATTTGAAAATAAACTGACTGAAACAGTCAAATAGGACTACGAAACATATCCCATTGTGTTCGAAATGGGGGAATTTAGCTAGGGACGACAGTCGTTGGGTTTGGATTGGGGTACGTGTGTGAAAGAGGGTATTTTAAAAATTTAAAAATATATATATTAATAAAAAAATCCTATTGGTCCATGCATATTCTCTCTCCCCGACTTTTGCTCCAGGCGACGGCGGATTGCATTCGATCCCTTCTCTCCTCATTTGCGCCTCCTACAAGCAAAATCAGCCATTCCTCTAGTTGAAGATTTTGAAGAGCTCGAGACGAGCTTCAAATCCATACCAACTTAAGATTTTTTCATTGAGTATCGGGGGAGATCTCAGGCTCGAAAGTCGACCCCTTTGAACCGCCGCCGCGGCCACGACTGGCTACCGAACTGGGGCCCACTTTCGGCGAGCAGGCGCCCCACCTCCCCCTTCGACCTCGCGCATCCCGATCCCCGTATCGATCAACGGATTTGCTGAAAATTTGAAACCTAGTTTCGAACCATTCAGCTGAGGTACGACCTATTTTAATTTCAACTATGTTATAGCACTTCAAAGTGCTACGGCTTTCGATTTCACTGTAAAAATCATATCTTTTTCGTTTCTTGACGAAATTCAGTGAAACAAGAGACAGTGGACTCGTGTGGACGTCTTCTACATTTAGAAGAGACCGCATATTTTTCTGAGCCTTCTGCTATTTTTAGTGGAGTGGAACCCAATGTGAGATTTCTAAACTATAAACGATATGGAAAACGACGATGTACAAATTATATAGTCGATGTATGGGTTACATAAGCATTGTACACCACATGTATAAGCGTTGTATAAATTGTACGTTCGATGTATAAGTTATATATGAGTTGTAAAAATTATATGTGTGTTGAATGGAAGTGAAATATACTTATATAAGTATATATATATATATATACATATATATACGCCCCTTGTCCACAAACCATGGACGATATTTATTGGTTGTGATTGGTGTGAAAATTGGTTGATAGCGAATGATTGATTAGAATTGTTTGTATTTGAAATTGGTTGATTGTGGTTGAAAAATACCCGTTTGTGGATGAGAATTATTTGGTTGAAACCACATAGGATTAGTTTGTCGAAATGAAAAAAAATATACATGCCGCCTGCGTGCGAACTAGACGCATGAAATCCCCATTGTCAAAAGCTGCGAGGCTTTAAGGTAGAGCGAGGAGCCGTACTAGGGACGACCCCGGTTTTAACTACCCTGCTATTATGCTGCCGAAATTTTGAATAATATTCATGTGTTAGAATTATTTTCATGTGTTGAATGGTATTCGTGTTTTAAATAAATTGCTTTAATAATAAAAATCACATTTTTATTATATATATGCGAACTATAGATCACCTTCATGTGTTGAATAGAAATTCATCCGTTGAATAGAAATTCATGTGTTGAATGGTATTCGTGTTTTAAATAAATTTCTTTAACAATAAAAAATCAAATTTTTATTATATATATACAAACTATAGGAAACCTTTATGTGTTGAATAGAAATTCATTCGTTGAATAGAAATTCATGTGTTGAATGGTATTCGTGTTTTAAATAAATTGTTTTATAATAAAAATCATATTGTTATCACCTATATGAACTATATAAAATAGTCGTGTTTTGAAATAAATTGTTTTGCAATAAAAATCACATTTTTACTATATACATGAATCGTTAAAAATAGTGAAGTATCGGAATAAATGTCTATTGGATAAAAATATCATTTTTATCAAATGTATGAAAAGAATATGGTTTTGAAATCGAAGAATCGATTATATTTATATATATATATATATATATATATATATAATTAAAATATGTCGAATAACGAAGCTGCAGTTCGTGTTTTGAAACCGTGATTTCAAATGATGAGTGCGGGAGATCCAACCATCAGATTTTCCCGAAATCGAAACCGTTGGGGTTCACTTTGGAAATATCTTTCTAACGACACCAACTTTGTAAAGATCCAACGGTTGGATTGTCTGGAATGTTTAATTCAAATGTGAAGAAAAACAGCGCCAGAATCGATTATATTTATATATATAAAGATATAATTAAATTAAATCTAATAACGACGCTGCAGTTCGTATTTTGAAATCGAAACTTCAAACGAGTGAACCGGGAGATCCGACCGTCGAATTTTCCCAAAACTGGAACCGTTGGATTCGTTTTGAAAAGATCTTTCCAATGATATTAATTTTGTGAAGATCCAATGGTTAGATTTTCAGATATGTGTAAATCAAATCTGAAGAAAAACAGCGCCACGGCCGCGTTATGGCCCGAAGCGTCGTTTGAATGAATTGACTATAAATAAATAAATAAAAATAGTGATAAATCGTTATAACATATTATAAACGATATGGAATGTGAAATATAGAAACTAACTAAAGGTTAGCTAAGTAGAATGGTTTCCTGGGTTTTGATCTGATGTTGGTTTCGGCCTTCGGGGTTAATATTTAGGAAATCGTCCTCTTACTAATTTACGGTTAGTGAATAATGAATTGGAATGAAGCGTATATTGTGTTTGTGTAGCACTTGTTAATTATACATGCGAGTTGCTCAGAAAGACCGGGTTTATCCCATTCTGAATAACTGAATCGACAATAAGAAATCGAAGACGAAGACGGTGGTTGAAGACCAGAGATCTTCACCACGATTGGATGGTAACTGATGTCCTGATTAGGAGGCATCCCGAAATACGAATAATGAGTGGTGATCGTCCAGACGTACGTGGAGATCGATGGGTATGCAAGGTATATAGTTCCTCCGGTTTCGTTCAGACCCAGAACGGACTTGCAAAAGGACTGTGTGTCTGGCATTGGAATTCATTCTGCATGATTGATAGCCATCAGTTGCATGGTGTGAATTTCCTATGTGGCATGCTAAGATGCAGTGATCAAGGCTTCTATTGAAAAACAAAGTCTTGTGGTTGATGATCAAAGCACGGCCTGTGTGGCGTAGCTTTGTGTATAACGTGAATTCGTGAGCCTCACGCCCTGGTATGAACCAGAAACGGGAGAGGACCTCATGGAGGGCATGCGTTTCCTTCTAGCTAGAGGTGGTGTTGGTGCTTGAACTAGCTGACATTTATATTACTTTCGACTATGTGGTTGTTGCTGTTGCGAGGCGACTCGGATATATCGGTCGATCCGGGACCGATGGAGTCATTCGTTGGTTCATTTACGCCCCAAAGTGCGGGGAAACATGGTGCTCAGGCATTTTAATCCACATCGGTGGACCGGCCCTGACGATCCAAAGGCTTGGCTGAGTACTTGCCTGAGACTTGGGCTAGATTGTCTCAAATTCGGTAAGGACTATCTTTTGCCTTGGTTCATGACGGAAATCCAATTTCCAAGTACGACACCGTGCAGTTTGATTGTATATATATATGGCGACATGACATATGGTACTCATGCCGTCTATGATTGATAGTTATGATTGAAATTGTTTTTGAAACTTATAAACACTAGTAATAATATCAAATTCTTTTGTTTTATTCGTATCAAGCATATTTTGGCCATTATAAGGTAAAACTCTATCCTTCGGTTTGCGTTGCATTGTGTGATGGGAACTGAGTCTTATAATGGCTTCATTTTTATAAAAAGCACTGCGATGTTTAAAAGATTTTCTTGTTTTAAAGCACTGGCAATCCAATGGAGTAAACCCGTTCCGCGAAAGTGGCATGGTCCTTTGATTAGTCAAATTATATAATGTGTTAGGTAGATTTCTCATACCAGTCCCATGATTGACTCGTAGTTTGTTTTCACTTGCAAACTCGGGTGCCCCATTTTCTACACGGGCAGCCTTGTATTCAGGTTTTAGCAAGCACTTTCTAGATAGCTGGAGCTGAAGATGGATTCTATCATTTATCTCTTTTTATGTTGTTGAGCTCCTATTTTACATATTATGTTTGTTTTTCGCTGTAGTCATTTATGTATTGCTGAACTGTATTTGTACTAAATATGATCCTGTATACTGAGTAACTCCGATGATATGTTTATCCAGTATATTATTTGTACATTATCTAGTGTATTTATTTATTTCTGTTCTGCTATTATCTGTTTATGTGTTATATTCCAAAGATTACCCTTGCCACCGTCAGTACGGGGTTTGGGGTCGTCACAGCTGGCATCAGAGCTTTGGTTAAGCTTAGTGCTGGAATATAACATATTAACGATCTCGTCAGAAATAGAACCATTAGTGTTCTAGGACGAATAACTCATTACAGATAGGATCAGTAATATCCTAGTATGAGTGTAGCAGAATGAAATACGCCCGATAGACACATTTACATTCAATTATATGTCTCTATGCTTTGAAATATCTTTTCTGTTGACCTGACACTTGATCTGCTATTTGCAGAAGTACTAGAAAATGAGTATCAGAAACAGATGGAATGCAGAATCAGATATTGAGGCTCTATTAATTAAGTATCAAAATATGGGTGGAATACCGTTCTTTGGTGAGGAATCTATTATGAAAACACAAGCTTGGATTCGTTCTGCTGAGAAAATCTTTGACGGTTTAAAGCTGAGAGATGACCAGAAAAGATTACTAGTGTCTTGGGCACTCAAAGACGAAGCTTTGTTCTGGTAGGATTCGATTATTGAGGATAATCCAGAAGGTGATATCACCTGGGATAGATTTAAAGTGATTTTCCTAGAAAGATTTACTCCTCCTGAAGCAACTGAGCGGTTATGTGATGAATTCTCTTATCTGATACAAGGAGATATGACCATTGCAGAATATCATAAGAGGTCCAATGAACTTTCTCATTTTTCCCCGCATCTGATTAAAGATCCGAAGAGGAAGAATCTGAGGTTTATTCATGGCCTGCAAAGAAAATATCAGAATAGTGTAATGAGGAATGTGAAGCTTCCTTTTTCTGAAATGATATACATGGCTAACCAGTATGAGGATCTCGACAGCAAAGGTATGTTACGCTACGAAGAGGAAGTCTGTCCTAGTAATAAAGGAGAGTCTGAAACTGATAGTCCTGAGGCCAGTACGATGTCTGAGGTCAGTAGGAAGCCCAAAGTAAATCGGAAAAGGGCCAGATCTGAGAAAGAACCAGTAACGACTGCCATATGCAATAACTGCCATAAGCAAGGGCATTTGCAGGGGAATTGCAAATCCTCGAAGAAACGAATAAAGAATGGATCCAAACCTGCTAAGAAGCAAAAGAACTCGCATGGTGAAAGGAAATGCCATAAGTGTCACCAAGCAGGTCATATTGCACAGGAGTGCCAACTCTCAAAGAAATCTGAAGTAGTACATATAAATGAAGTAGCAGAATCTTCTTAGCCCTCAGCTAGTCAGGGAAGGCCAGATGTTTTAGAAGACATGCTTACTATCAAAGATATTCCAGTTAAAGTGCTGTTTGATACAGGCGCGTCGCGAAGCTTTGCTGCAAAGAATGTGGTTAAGAAACTAGATTTGAATTTGAAGAGGATCAAAGAACCAATGACTGTCCATAATCCGGTTGGGGGTTCCCTCGATCTCAGTTGGGTTTGTGGGGTGCCAGTTTCTTTTTCTCGTTACCAGTTCCCTACAATCGCAGTCGTCATGAATTTTATAGAATTCGATCTTATTTTGGGCTTGGATTGGTTAACCAAATATGAAGCTGAGGTAAAATGCGCTGACAGAGTCGTTAAGGCGAAGATTAAATCAGGTGATTACATAACCATTCCCTGTGAAGGTCAGAACTCTAATAGAAAAGACTTCTGGGCAGCTTTGGATGTTTCTCCTGCTCAAATAGAAAATATCCCTGTAGTCACAGAGAATATACCAGACCTCATCAAAGTTGTTCCTATCGTAAACAATTATGTAGATGTGTTCGAAGAAGTTGTTAGCTTACCTCCACAGAGAGAAATGGATCTCAAAATCGCTTTAATTCCGAACGCAAGGCCAGTAGTGCACGCCATTCGGAGAATGACTCTAAAGGACAAAGAAGAACTAAATAATCAAACTCGACAGCTTGTATGGAAGGGTCTGATCAGACCTAGTTTCTCCAATTGGGGAGCAGCAGTGGTGTTTGTCCCAAAGTCTGACGGTACTCTGCGACAATGTGTGGATTATCATTACTTGAATAAGCAGACAATAAAGAATAAATATTCATTGCCACGAATCGATGATTTATTGGATCGTCTGAATGGAGCACAAGTATTTTCAAGGATTGACCTAGCTACAGGCTTCCATCAGCTTCGTATTGCCGAAGAGTGTGTTCCTATGACAACATTCAGAGGTCCAAACTTATTCTATGAGTGGTTAGTAATGTCGTTCGGCTTATGTAACGCTCCAGCATACTTCGTCGATTTGATGAATCGAGTGTTCAGAGGGGTCTTTAATGAGTTTGTTCCGGTCTTTATTGATGATATTATAATCTTCTCTAAGTCAAAGGACAAGCATGAAAAGCATTTGGAACAAGTTCTAGAAATTCTGAGAAGGGATGTATTAAAAGCCAAACTGTCCAAATGTATATTCTGCCAAGATGAAGTGAAATTTCTTGGCCATGTCGTATCGAAAGAAGGAATTGCTGTGGATCCAAGTAAAATCGCCGCTATTCAAAATTGGAAACATCCTAGTACTCCCACAGAAGTCCGAAGTTTTCTTGGATTGGCTAGTTATTACCGGAAGTTCGTTAAAGATTTTTCAAAGATATCTAGTCACTTAACGAAGCTTACAAAGAAGCACTCAAAATTCAAGCGGACTCCAGAGTGTAAGGAGGCTTTTGAGGAGCTAAAGTTAAGATTAACAATGGCTCCAGTGTTAACGATTATCGACGGCAATCAAGACTTGAAAATCTGGACAGATGCATCTAGAGAAGGCCTGGGTGCAGTATTAATGCAAAGTGGTCATGTGGTTGCTTATGCTAGTCGTCAGCTGAAGCCGCATGAGAAAAACTACGTTACTAATGATCTTGAGTTGTTGGCTATTGTATTCGCTTTGAAAATCTGGAGACACTATCTTCTGGGTGAGAAATTCGAACTGTTTACAGATCATCAGTCGCTAAAGTATCTGTTCACCTAGAAAGACTTGAATCTGAGGCAACAACGTTGGCAAGAGTTCCTTGCAGCATATGATTTTGAAATTCTATACACTCCAGGGAATGCCAATGTCGTAGCCGATGCGTTAAGCCGAAAGAATGTAATGATCGCCAGTTTTATTATTACGACTTCATTGATTGATAAAATCTCTGCTCTTCAGAAGGATGATCACTTCATTCAAAGGATCAGGGAAAGAATACAGAATGGCGAACACTTAAGTTTCCAAATTGATGACCAAGGGATTCTAAGGCTAAAGGGTTGAATTTGTGTTCCTAACATTCCTGAGCTCCGAAAGGAAGTGCTGGATGAATGCCACAAGTCAAAATTGAGTATCCATCCAGGAGTGAGCAAAATGTATAATGACATCAAATGCACTTTCTGGTGGAGGTCGATGAAGAGATACATTTCTTTATATGTCGCCGATGCTCTACTTGCCAACTAGTCAAAAGCGACCAACAAAAACTGGCTGGATGGTTGCAACCTTTGGACGTTCCAGGTTGGAAGTGGGAACATATTTCCATGTACTTCATAGATGGTTTGCCCAGAACCAGGAAAGGAAATGATAGTATTTGGGTGATCGTAGATCGCTTCACGAAGACCACCCATTTTATACTGGTCAGATTGAACCGAACTGCTCAGAGTCTGGCGCAGATATACTTCAAGGAAATTGTTAGGTTACATGGAGTTCTGCACAGTATAGTTAGTGATAGAGATCCAATATTCACTAGCAAATTCTGGGAGGCATTTCAAATAGAACTGGGAACGAAGCCGAACTTGAGCACCGCTTATCATCCTTAGACTGATGTCAAACAGAGAGGGTGAATCGTATACTAGAAGATTTATTGAGGGCTTGTGTTCTAGATTTTGGTGGACATTGGAAGACCATTTACATTTAGCTGAGTTCTCATACAACAACAGCTACCAAGCAAGCCTGACAGTGTCACCATTCGAAGCATTGTATGGTAGACCGTGTCGATCTCCTGCTTGTTGGGTCAAACCTGGTAATAGGCTTGTATTGGGACCTGATATGATTCGCGAAGCTGCCGACAAAGTCGATTTCGTTAAGAAATGATTACTCGCCGCTCAAAGCCGACAGAAGAGTTATGCCGATAAGAGAAGAAGAGATATATGATTTGTTGTTGGCGACTATGTATATTTGAAAGTATCGCCGATGAGAGGAGTTATCCGGTTCGGTAAAACAGGGAAATTGGCGCCCAAATTCATTGGTCGGTTTCCTATTCTTGAACGGATTGGAACCCTCGCTTATAGAGTTCAATTGCCTGATTGGTTGCCTGGAGTGCATAATGTATTTCACATATCTCAACTTTGAAATCACGTTCATGACCCAGACTTGATCGTGGAAGAAGCAACGCAACAGGATATAGAAATTACTCCAGAATTGGCTGTGAGAAGAGAGCCGCTAAAAATAATTGGCAAGGAAACCAAAGAGCTAAGGAACAAGAAGGTTCACTTAGTCAAAGTGCAATAGAGTGGAGATCCGTGAGATTGTACTTAGGTAACTGAGGAGAGTATTTAGAAAGCCCATCCTAAGTGTCGAGTGGATATCTCCGATTGACTCCGGTGCAAGGTACATTTACCATATTTTGAAATTTCCAGTTGTTCTCTACTTTGTATTATTTTCCTTTCATTGATGTGAACTTTTAATTCTATAGTCTGATTAATTTAAAACGAGTGTATGAATTAATTTGTATGATATTGAAAAGTTAAAAACAAATTGCTTGTTGTTTGTGTTGTGTGATAATGGATTTGATCAATTAAATTATTAGAACGATAGTTAATTTAATCAATAAGAGAATGAATGGTAGAATTTATTCGATTAAATCGCACACTGAACTGATTTAAAAATAGATAGAAATATATACATGTGCATTATATATGTTTCAACAGGTAAATGGATTAGCTGTTGAGTAAAGAATTTATTTGCGTGCCCGACAAATAGGTAAACCTTAATGAGTTGGATGCGCAATTTTATTATTATATCAACTCCTGTGAATGCCATTGGATGCGGAGTGCTGGTTGTTCTGTGTGTAATAATAAATGTCGCCATAGGATAATAACAATTAATTTTGAACTACACTACATGTCATACTTCTTGAAGATAGGCATACTTCATCATATACCACATAAGCATTTGGAGTTTGTGTGACGAGGTTGAAGATTTACCATACGAGCGAGAGGCTTTATGGTGATGACTATATATTTCAGGTTGAACTGATGATTGATATGGACCATATAAAACATAACAATAAATTGCCAGGATAATAAAAACCCCACATGTGTCTGGAGTTGACAATAATCATGTCTCTCTGGTTATTAGATACGGCACATGGATTATTTATTTCCCACACGGGACGTGGTGACGAGAATTTATTCTCTCGAGTAATTAAAAATACACACTCCCTCAGGCATAGACAGGGTGACGATAATTTATTCTCTGGAGTTATTATCTATACACGCTCCCCTGAAAACACCAGAATATATCACTATAAATATGTGTATGCTTTATAGGATTTATTGGGTACCTAATACGGCCCAATAAATTTTCAAACCCCTCCCCGTACAAAGGAGGTTATGGCGAAATTTTTCGAAAATTCCGGGTGTTAGCCAAATTTTTGAAGAATTTGAAAATTCTCAGAAACTGAAAAGTTGGAGAATGGAAGCCAGATTGGAAGTAGAGTTGATTAATCATACCACTTTCGACTTTGTTCCTTTTCGGGGACGAAAAGTTTTAAGTGGGGAGATTGTAACGACCCGGAAAATCTGAACCAATTTTAAAATTTTAAATCGGCTATTTTGGTGAATTTTAAATATTTAAAATAAATATTTTAAATAATAACGACAAAAAGTAAGTTTGAATCGACGTTTGAAAAGAAATATAATTAATTCTAAATATAAACAAGGCCTGAAATGGCGCGGTTGTTTCAAAATTTGAATTCAAACTTTGACTGACTATACCGGGTGCAAAACAAAATGGATTTTAGTAAAGTCAAAAATATTTAAATATGTTAGTGAATATCTTTCTAACAAATCTGAAAAATTGAAGTTTCATAGCGGGAAGCAAAAGTTATGGCTAAATGAATTTTCAGAAAGGTCGTTATAGAGTTTATATAGCCCGTGAAAATGGCCATTTTGCAAATGACCTCTGAATTCAGCGAAACCACTTTTGTTTGATCTGGATGTCAAATTATTGCTAGGTTTCAAATTTCATAATTTTTGAAGCTAGTATGTGAGCGTGGCAAACGAAAACGTGTTTTGGTCAATTACAGTTAAATTGGATCAACCAGAAATGGGCCATTTTTCAAACAGTCTCAGAATTTGACGAAACTAGTTCTATTGGGACTGTATCGTCAAAACATAGCTAGATTAATTTTTTTGGAATTTTTAGAATTAGTATGTGGCCCCGACAAATTGAAATGTACGTTCAAATCGAATATTGAATGTTTTATATTTTAATTTGAAGAGAAACTTACTCAAACAGTCGAATGGGCCTACGAAACATATCCCATTGTGTTTGGAATGGGGGAATTTATCTATGGACGACAGTTGTTGGGTTTGGATTGGGGTTCGTGTGTGAAAGAGGGTGTTTTAGAAATTTAAAAACATATAGATTAATAAAAAATCGTATTGGTCCATGCATATTCTCTCTCCCCGACTTTTGCTCCAGGCGACGGCGGATTGCATTCGATCCCTTCTCTCCTCATTTGCGCCTCCTACAAGCAAAATTAGCCCCTCCTCCAGTTGAAGATTTTGAAGAGCTCGAGACGAGCTTCAAATCCATACTAACTGAAGATTTTTTCGTTGAGTATCGGGGGAGATCTCAGGCTCGAAAGTCAAGCCCTTTGAACCGCCGCCGTGGCCACGACTGGCCACCGAACTGGGGCCCACTTCCGGCGAGCAAGCGCCCCAACTACCCCTTCGACCTTGCGCAACCCGATCCCCGTATCGATCAATGGATTTGCTGAAAATTTGAAACCTAGTTTCGAACCATTCAGCTGAGGTACAACCTATTTTAATTTCAACTATATTATAGCACTTCAAAGCGCTACGGTTTTTGATTTCACTGTAAAAATTATATCTTTTTCGTTTCTTGACGAAATTCAGTGAAACAAGAGACAGTGGACTCGTGTGGACGTCTTCTACATTCTAGAAGAGACCCATATTTTTCTGAGCCTTCTGCTATTTTTGGTGGAGTGGAACCCAATGTGAGATTTCTAAACTATAAACGATATGGAAAACGATGATGTGTAAATTATATAGTCGATGTATGGGTTATATAAGCTTTGTACGCCACATGTATAAGCATTGTATAAGTTGTGCGTTCGATGTATAAGTTATATATGCATTGAAAAAATTATATATGTGTTGAATGGAAGTGAAATATACTTATATAAATATAAATATATACGCCCCTCGTCCACAAATCATGGACGATATTTATTGGTTGTGATTGGTGTGAAAATTGGTTGATAGCGAATGGTTGATTAGAATTGTTTGTAGTTGAAATTGATTGATTGTGGTTGAAAAATACCCGTTTGTGGTTGAGAATTATTTGGTTTAAACCACATAGGATTAGTTTGTGGAAATGAAAAAAATATACATGCCGCCTGCGTGCGAACTAGATGCATGAAATCCCCATTGTCAAAAGCTGCGAGGCTTTAAGGTAGAGCGAGGAGCCATATTAGGGACGACCCCGGTTTTAACTACCCTGCCGTTATGCTGCCGAAATTTTGAATAATATTCATGTTTTACAATTATTTTCATGTGTTGAATGGTATTCGTGTTTTAAATAAATTGCTTTAACAATAAAAATCATATTTTTATTATATATATGCGAACTATAGAAAACCTTCATGTGTTGAATAGAAATTCATTCGTTGAATAGAAATTCATGTGTTGAATGGTATTCGTGTTTTAAATAAACTGCTTTAACAATAAAAAATCACATTTTTATAATATATATATATATATATATGAACTATAGAAAGCCTTCATGTGTTGAATAGAAATTCATTCGTTGAATAGAAATTCATGTGTTGAATGGTATTTGTGTTTTAAATAAATTGTTTTATAATAAAAATCATATTTTTATCACTTATATGAACTATATAAAATAGTCGTGTTATGAAATAAATTGTTTTGCAATAAAAATCACATTTTTACTATATACATGAATCGTTAAAAATAGTGAAGTATCGGAATAAATGTCTGTTGGATAAAAATATCATTTTTATCAAATGTATGAAAAGAATATGGTTTTGAAATCGAAGAATCGATTATATTTTTATATATATATATAATTAAAATATGTCGAATAACGAAGCTGCAGTTCGTGTTTTGAAACCGTGATTTCAAACGATGAGTGCGGGAGATCCGACCATCGGATTTTCCCAAAACCGAAACCATTGGGTTCGCTTTGGAAATATCTTTCCAACGACCCCAACTTTGTAAAGATCCCATGGTTGGATTGTCTGGAATGTTTAATTCAAATCTGAAGAAAAATAGCGCCAGAATCGATAATATATATATATATATATATATATATATATATATATATATATATCTATATAATTAAATCGAATAACGACGCTGTAGTTCGTATTTTGAAATCGAAACTTCAAACGAGTGTACCAGGAGATCCGACCGTCGGATTTTCCCAAAACTGGAACCGTTGGGTTCGTTTTGAAAAGATCTTTCTAATGATATAAATTTTATGAAGATCCAATGGTTAGATTTTCAGATATGTGTAAATCAAATCTGAAGAAAAACAGCGCCACGGCCGCGTTATGGCCCGAAGCGTCATTTGAATGAATTGGCTATAAATAAATAAATAAATAAATAAAAATAGCGATAAATCGTTATAACATATTATAAACGATGTGGAATGTGAAATTTAGAAACTAACTGAGGGTTAGCTAAGTCGAATGGTTTCCTGGGTTTTGATTTGATGTTTCGAGGTTAATATTTGGGAAATCGTCCTCTTACTAATTTACGGTTAGTGAATAATGAATTGGAATGAAGTGTATGTTGTGTTTGTATATCACTTGTAACTTGTATATGCGAGTTGCTCAGAAAGACCAGGTTTATCCCATTCTGAATAACTAAATCGACGATAATAAATCGAAGATGAAGACGGTGGTTGAAGACAAGAGATCTTCACCTCGGTTGGATGGTAACTGATGTCCTGATCAGGAGGCATCCCGAAATACGGATAATGAGTGGTGATCGTTTAGACGTACGTGGAGATCGATGGGTATGCGAGGTATATAGTGTCTCCGGTTTCGTTCAGACCCAGAACGGACTTGTAAATGGACTGTGTGTCTAGCATTGTAATTCATTCTGCATGATTGATAGCTATCAGTTGCATGTTGTGAATTGTCTGTGTGGCATGCTAAGATGCAGTGATCAAGGCTTCTGTTGAAAAGCAAAGTCTTGTGGTTGATGATCAAAGCACGGCCTGTGTGGCGTAGCTTTGTGTATATCGTGAATTCGCGGGCCTCACACCCCGTTATGAACCAGAAACGGGAGAGGACCTCAGGGAGGGCATGCATTTCCTTCTAGCTAGAGGTGGTGTCAGTGCTTGAACTGGCTGATATTTATATTACTTTCACCTATGTGGTTGTTGTTGTTGCGAGGCGCCTCGGATATATCGGTCGATCCGGGACCGATGGAGTCATTCGTTGGCTCATTTACGCCCCAAAGGGCGGGGAAACGTACTGTTCAGGCATTTTAATCCACATCGGTGGACCGACCCTGACGATCCAAAGGCTTGACTGAGTACTTGCCTGAGACATGGGCTAGATTGTCTCGAATTCGGTAAGGACTATCTTTTTCCTTGGTTCATGACGGAAATCCAATTTCCAAATACAACACCGTGCGGTTTTGATTGTGTGTGTGTGTGTGTATGTATATATATATAGCGACATGATATATGGTACCCAAGCCGTCTATGATTGATAGTTATGATTGAATTGTTTTTGAAACTTATAAACACTAGTAATAATATCATATTATTTTGTTTTATTCGTATCAAGCATATTTTGGCCATTATAAGGTAAAACTTTATCCTCTGGTTTGCGTTGCATTATGTGATGGGAACCGAGTCTTATAATGGATTCATTTTTATAAAAAGCATTGCGATGTTTAAAAGATTTACTTATTTTAAGGCACTGGCAATCCAATGGAGTAAACCCGTTCCGCGAAAGTGGCGTGGTCCTGTGATTAGCTAAATTATATAATGTGTTAGGTAGATTTCTCATACCAGTCCCATGACTGACTCATAGTTTGTTTTCACTTGCAAACTCGGGTGCCCCTTTTTCTACACGGACAGCCTTGTATTCAGGTTTTAGCAGGATCTTTCTGAATAGCTGGAGCTGAAGATGGATTCTATCATTTATCTCTTTTTATGCTGTTTAGCTCCTATTGTACATATTATGTTTGTTTTCCACTGTAGACATTTATGTATAGCTGAACTGTATTTGTACTAAGTATGATCCTATATATTGAGTAACTCTGATGATTATGTTCATCCAGTATATTATTTGTGCATTATCTGGTGTATTTATTTATTTCTGTTCTGTTATTATCTGTTTATGTGTTATATTCCAAAGATTACCCTTGCCACCGTCAGTACGGGGTTTGGGTTCGTCACACGAGCCGAATGGGCATATATAAATTCTCCATTCTAAGGCTGGAGAGGTGACTTCTTCTTATCTTTCGGGTTCCATACTTCACACAAGGACGTGCCATTACTGGAGCTTGAATTTCCTCATATTAGCACAACGATTTTGTGTATAAACCACTTGTTTCTTTACTTTCTTACAAATCAAACAACCCTATAATCAATAGTATAAATAAAGATTATAAGTGGACGTAGGCTTGGATTAGGCTACATCACTTTAAAATTTATGCATGTTCACTGTGGATTTTTTTTATTTCTTATATTAAGTGATTGTCACTGTAAGAATATTCTCTGATTTGTGTGTAGATTACGCACTTTAGGGGTTGATTGTCAAGAGTCCCGCTTTTTGACGTTAACACTTTGGCATGTTGGGAGGGGGGAACGTGCACCTTCAGCAATTCCTAGCTTGAAAAGCTTCGGATAGCTCTTTTTTTGGATTAAAGATGGTAAAGCGGAAGAAGGATGGAGTGTCTTCCCAAGCCCAAGCTGCAGAAAACAAGGCAAGCTAGGAGGCTTCCTCTTGCGGAGACCCCTCTGTATACTCGATGAGGGAAGAGATGGATAGTGTTCCCAAGGAATTGAAGGAAGGGATGGAGCATCAAGATGAACTTCTTCGCAAGCAACATGAGATAATGGACATGTTCTTTTCTCAGATGGTTGGAAGGCCGACCAACCTCGCATCTCTTCCTAGAAATAGCACGCTGGGGAAATAGTGGCACCATGGCTTGGGTCGACCGTAGCTCCAGCTTTGTAACACCCCACATCCTTTAGTGTCACTCACAAAGGGAGTGCACTAAGTTCTGTGGAGCATTTAGGGTAAAAGATGCAGATAAATTACAAGACAGACAAAATTAAAACATCGGAAAATAAAACTTTACTTTATTGATAAAATAGTTTGTACAACAATTGTTTTCCAATATCAAAGTATCATCTGTCTTACAAAATAAAGAAGCATAAAATAACATTTATATTCCCCAATGTAGCATAAGTCAGCCATAGCAGTAGAAAAAGAGAGTCCAAAGCACTTTGTCAATGAATCTTCGAGCTTGGGAAGAGTGACGGTCCAATCTAACCTGAGCTATACTATTCCCTTCTTAACTACCTTGGGGGGGGGGACGGAAGAAAAGAAGACGAAAGAAAACTGGGTCAGACATAAAGTCTGGTAAGTTCAGTTACTTCTAGCATGTGAACAAGGAAAAACAAAACGACATGAATTAACTGAATAAAAGACAATACCATGATGATAGGGCCAACAAGATAGGATAAGATTAACACAAGATATGCTAAGACAAGATAAACTGGATATGCTTTAATACTTTCTCCACTTTCGCTATTAACCTGTTATTATGGTTTCTATGTCTCTGCACCACCTATCTAGTGTCCCAACTAGTAATCTGTCTAAAATGATAACGCGATCCCAATCCCAGTAATTGTGGTTGCCTTTAGGCGTACATTTATTATTTATTACCTAGATCTAATCTAGGGTTTTATATCAAAGTGCTTCCTAGATTCCACTCGGGTTTATGCGGCTTATCTAATGCTTCATAGATTCAGGGTTTATGCCACCTAGGTCCAACTAGGGATTACACTACCTGTCGAATGATGCCCCTAGTCTAGGACACACAACCTAGAGCGGTATATGTTCTTAGACTTTCCCCACGTATGTGTCGCGAATCGTTTATCGTTGTCAAGATGCACATGTCCTGAAATGTGCGACCCGAGTCCCGTGGTAGGGCTACTCTAGAAACACGGAACTCGGTCGGGAGCTTTAAGTTATCTGCCAATGCAGATGCTAAGGTCTGTTTTTTCCAGTGGCTATGGTCCCAGTCGACCCTCCGTCAACTAATGAAAGGCACACCTTGAAAAATGAGAACTATACGCAGGCCCTCTATGCCCCCACTAACCTATGGCCATCCTCACCCATAACTAGATAGCAAGTATATGGTCTTTTGGAGTTCTCCGCCTTTCCGCTTTACGTATCTCGACTGACTCAAGATGTTAGGTAGTCGACGAGTCGCTATCACAGGGCTACTGGTCTCGCCGAATCACGCTGGTCCATCCTAGTCTTTAGGTTGCCATATATTGCAACCAAGGCATACCCTTGGTTCTTCTCACGCAGACCTTAACCTCTGTGAGCCCAGGCAGATCATCTGCATTCTCGCAGAGGGATACCAAGAGTACCCTTACGTCCCCTCGAAGCCTCGGGCTTCGTAACCCAATTCGTTGGAGCCTTCTTTAAGATCAGATGGATATTCGCTCCTCTACGTGTTATTCTAAGGATTACTACTTAGTTTTTCTAACTAAGGTTTACCACTTAGTTTATTGAATCGTCGTTTTCTTAACTAAGGTTTACTACTTATCCCTTTTTAACTAAGGTTTACTACTTAGTCCTCTTTCTCGTCAAGTTGGATTGGTTAAGTGTCATTAGTCAATTCAAGTTAACTTAACCCATTCCTTTATCATGTTAAACCGGTTAAGTGTTATCAGTAATTCATGTTGACTTAACCCTACCACAAACCAAGTTATATTGGTTAAGTATTTTCTTATTACTTTACCCTACCCATTCATCTTGTATTGGTTAAATGTTCCCTTTAACCTAACCTTGACCGTCTGTTCTGACTGACATGTTATAATGGTTAAGTGTTTCCTTAGCTAACTTAACCCTAACATCTGTTTAGCTAACATGTTCTAATGGTTAAGTATTATCCCTTCATGTTTAACTTAACCCTTATTCATTTACCACACTCTAATGGTTAACTGTTCAAGTTTACTTAACCCTACGTTCTAGTCCCATTAACATACTAAATTGGCTAAGTGTACTTACTTAACCCCACCTTCTAGTCTGGTTAACATGTTAAATTGGCTAAGTGTATTAAACTTAATTAACCCCTCCTTCTAGTCTGGTTAACATGTTAAATTGGCTAAGTGTTTTCCTTAATTACTTAACCCCTACAAATCTTCTCTTACTACCATGTTAAGTTGGTTAAGTATTCCTATGGACTTAACCCTCCCACTCTAGCTTAAGTTGGTTAAGTGTTCCTATGAACTTAAGCCTCCCATTCTAGCTTAACCGTGTTAAGTTGGTTAAGTGTTCTTATGAACTTAACCCTCTCATTCTAGCTTAACTTTAATTGTCTTATTAAAGCACCAGTCACTCACATTAGACATATTGTTGTGGCAGCCGGTATGCCGGTCGGTTCCGGGCAGTCTTACGCCACAACTCTGTCTAACCTCGGGCCTTTATCGGACTCAATGCCTTAACCTCCCACATTGGATAGGTATTGTCGTGATCACTGGACAGCCGGGTGGGTCCGGGCAGGTTTACATCACAACTCAATCCAACCTCGGGTTAAGCATGTTCGTATTGTCTAAATTTACTTTTCTCATTTAGGATAAATTCTAAAAGTAAATTTTCCCTAATTTACTTATTCCATTATTAATCTTTTAATATACATTGTCAACATTTATTATTATGGCCCATTTTCCCTATATATCATATTTATTGTTTTTGGTATGTAAACTATACCAAATTAAGTGTCACTAACCATGATTATTCTAAACATGACAATTACTCACAATTATGACTAAATTCAAAATTTGTGCTAATATACTTATTATGCCAAATTAACTTTAATTGACCCAATTCTGATTTAACATCCTAATTTACAGTTTATGGCAAGACTAGAATTATTATTCTAGTTTACCGTTTACGCCTAAAACTAAGCTTACTTGCCAATACTAAATTTAATATGTCAAATTACATATTCCATAATTCATGTCAAATTTTCAAATTTGCATTCTAATAAACTTGCCATAATACATGTTCTAAATTATGTCAATCATAATTATGTTAATGTTCCACATTATGCCAATTTCCAAGTTTACAACCATGTTTAAGTCAAATTTATGATTTGCCCGAATCGTATTCCCATCGTTCGTGTAATCGTGATTTCATCCTGGATTATAGATAAATCTAGACTCATGGATAAAAAGGGAATGAACCAAAATGCCATGAAAAGATAGACATAATGACTGGCAGAAGATGATAATTCACTAATCACAGATCTAACAAATTACACTGAATAAATTGATCAAAGCATCGAAGGCCTATAGATCTGATAATATTATGACATAAAAAGGGCAGAACAAATAACATAGGTTCAAGTATATGGGTAGATCTAACTTAATAGATAAATTCCCATAATCAAGATCCAAGGATAATTAAGAATAAACTGAATAGATAATCAAGTTTAGATCCAATCTCACAGTCATAATCCTAGGCAATAATATCATGTTCATGAATCATAGGTAATTATCCACTATTGTCCTTGTCATAGTCATAGGCATTGGTTTATGCTCCTAGTCAAAGGCTTATGTTTATAGTCAAAGGCTTATGTTCATAGTCAAAGGCTTATGTTCATAGTCAAAGGCTTATGGTTTCAAAGGCCACAGTTCCATAGTCATAATCGTAAGCATTGGCAATTTAGTCACAATGTATTCTAGGCCATAATCAAGAATTAGATCCAAAGTCATAAACAAGCACAGATTCAATGAAATGATAAGGCATATTTCTTATATTCTTTTAATTTCATGTCACAAATAGAAAAGGCGTTCAAATCTAAAAAGTAACCGACTTACATTGATTGGATCTAGAAAAGAATAGAAAGATGGTGTTGCTTGAAGCCGTTGAATCTTTACTTGAATCCTAACTTGTTTTGAATCTTCTCTTGAAAGACTTGAGCAGCATATCCTCGTCTTGATTTATATTTTATTTTAATCTATTTATTTAGATTTAGAGGAAGAAGAAGAAGCCATGTCCATTAAGAATTTGTGCAGCATAAGGTTAGAGAAGAATGGTTCAAAGAGAAGGAGACTAGGGGCTGTTTATATAGGATTGCAAGTTAATTTGAGCCGTCGATGAAGCCAAGGTTAATCAAAGCCATTCGTTCTAAAGAGAAGCCAATTATGTTCAAAAATACTTTCTTAATGTACATTATTAACATTTTCTATTAAATTTGTATGCACATTGGATACATCCCCCCTTTACGCATTTATTATTAAATTTGTATGCACATTAGATACATCTCCCCTTTACACATTTATTATTAAATTTGTATGCACATTAGATACATCTCCTCTTTACACATTTATTATTAAATTTGTATGCACATTAGATACATCTCCCCTTTACACATTTATTATTAAATTTGTATGCACATTAGATACATCTCCTCTTTACATATTTATTATTAAATTTGTATGCACATTAGATACATCTCCCCTTTACACATTTATTATATTAAGCAATGGTTATTCTTAAATTAGTAACTTTAGTGTTAACAGAAATACGGGGTGTTACATTCTCCCCTCCTTAAAGGATTTCGACCCCGAAATCTTCAAGTAAAGAAGAATGTAAATCCTACCATCCAATCATCCATCTACTCAACCATCAAACACAGGCATCAATTGTCCTTAAAGACTTCTAATGCTTGTATGTTCATATGCATAGTGTGTGTACATGTCTTTATCTAATGCAAAATCAAGCGGTCTACTGATTCAGTTGACCTCCTTAATGCAAATCGTGTCAGTGCCATGCGTCCAATATGTATGCAAATCCTAATGATACATATTATTTTTATATGAGTGCACAGTCATTCACTCAAATGTGACATCCATATGATAACACAGTAAGTTCAATTCATAAACAAATACATGTATGTAAATGAAATATGAAGGCATCTGAGCTGATCTAGTGCCTAATACGTGTGTATATGCATTCATGAGCAACCACTAGCAACCATGAGCAACCATCAACCATAACATGTTTCAAATACATGTTTACATCCTAAAGGGTTTCTACCTAAGGATCGATGATACGTCCTAGAGGATATACCTTAAAAGCTAGAAATTAGTATGCATAGAATTCCTAAAAAAGGAATCAAGGATGTACCCTTAAGAAAAAGGGTATGAGGCGCGTATGCCTTATCTTCAATCTCCCGTATCACGTCTTCTTGAGCTTTACTCAACTGTACCTTAACAGATTCAACTTCACGATTGCGAAGTTTCTTGACCTCCATTTCCAAAATAAACAAATGTCAACCATGATACTGAGTGTATATACTAGGATGATCAGAGGTCTCTCCTCTTAGCTTATCCATCATGCCATAACTATGAGGGTCAAAAGGTCACTACGTACTTTTTACCTCTCTTAAGGTTAGTCCTTCTCTATATAGAGCGCCTGCCACAAATATTCATCTCTCAAGCAAACCATCCTAGTCGAACTCGACATCCCTCAAGTACAAGCCCCAAAGGCCTAAACCAATATTAGAAAAGCCCCCGAGGAATGTCTCCTCCGAATTTGGACGATCTATGTGAGATGATCTAAGCAAAAACAACCAAACACTGGAGCACTAGTTGGGATCTTTTATTATACAAGTACTAAGGTACAGAGACTCAACTATGGAAGCAAATATGAACAAATGCGAAGTGCTAAAACCAAAAGAAAGAGTACAAACAGAAAAGCTAGACTCTTCCAACAGAACTTTACTACCTTTCTCCTAGGTACGCTTAGTGGTGAAAGCATGTACTTGCCCTTCTGAAAATCTTGTCCTTTGTTCTTAATTATATGCCCTATTCTGCCATAGTAAAGATACTTCCTCTTGTCTTAGGTTTTATAATCCCTTCCTCCTTCGTAAGCCAAGTCTACATCCATGAATTCCTCATCCTTGGTTTGTGCTCCTTAGCCAAACTCCTCATCCTCTTTCGTGTGTAATCATATTGACAAATCTCTCGAAAGCTGCCTCCATCGTACAGAAAACCCTACTAAGCTTGAAAGAAAACTAGCCGTAGGTGAAACTACTACGGTTATAGATGGAAGTCGGGCACTACTTCGCCCTTCGATGAGGTTACCTCCGAGAAAGCCAGGAGCCCCAGAGACTCAAGAAAGAAGGGGACAAGAATTCAAACAGAGAATCAGAAGATAGTGCATATGGCTTTTGGGGAATATGCCTTTAAAACAAAACTTTTCTTTTGAAAATGCTTCTTTTAAAACTGTTTGAAAATAATAATTTTTTTTCAAATCTTTTATCTGATCTGGTAACCTTCAGCTCTGATACCACGTGTAACACCCCACATCCTTTAGTGTCACTCACAAAGGGAATGCACTAAGTTCTGTGGAGCATTTAGGGTAAAAGATGCAGATAAATTACAAGACAGACAAAATTAAAACAGCGGAAAATAAAACTTTACTTTATTGATAAAATAGTTTGTACAACAATTGTTTTCCAATATCAGAGTATCATCTGTCTTACAAAATAAAGAAGCATAAAATAACATTTATATTCCCCAATGTAGCATAAGCCAGCCATAGCAGCAGAAAAAGAGAGTCCAAAGCACTTTGTCAAAGAATCTTCGAGCTTGGGAAGAGTGACGGTCCAATCTAACCTGAGCTATACTATTCCCTCTTTAACTACCTGGGGGGGGGGGGGGACGGAAGAAAAGAAGATGAAAGAAAACTAGGTCAGACATAAAGTCTGGTAAGTTCAGTTACTTATAGAATGTGAACAAGGAAAAACAAAACGACATGAATTAACTGAATACAAGACAATACCATGATGATAGGGCCAACAAGATAGGATAAGATTAACACAAGATATGCTAAGACAAGATAAACTGGATATGCTTTAATACTTTCTCCGCTTCGTTATTAACCTGTTATTATGGTTTCTATGTCTCTGCACCACCTATCGAGTGTCCCAACTAGTAATCTGTCTAAAATGATAGCGCGATCCCAATCCCAGTAATTGTGGTTGCCTTTAGTCGTACATTTATTAATTATTACCTAGATCTAATCTAGGGTTTTATATCAAAGTGCTTCCTAGATTCCACTCGGGTTTACGCAGCTTATCTAATGCTTCACAGATTCAGGGTTTATACCACCTAGGTCCAACTAGGGATTACGCTACCTGTCGAACGATGCCCCTAGTCTAGGACACACTACCTAGAGCGGTATATGTTCCTAGACTTTCCCCACGTATGTGTCGCGAATCGTTTATCGCTGTCTAAATGCACATGTCCTCATATGTGCGACCCGAGTCCCGTGGCAGGGCTGCTCTAGAAACACGGAACTCGGTCGGGAGCTTTAAGTTATCTACCGATGCAGATGCTAAGGTCTGTTTTTTCCAGTGGCTATGATCCTGTTCGACCCCTCCCTCAACTAATGAAAGGCACACCTTGAAAAATGAGAACTATACGCAGGCCCTCTATGCCCCACTAACCTATGGCTATCCTCACCCATAACTAGATAGCAAGTATATGGTCTTTTGGAGTTCTCCGCCTTTCCGCTTTACGTATCTCGACTGACTCAAGATGGTAGGTAGTCGATGAGTCGCTATCACAGGGCTACTGGTCTCGCCGAATCACGCTGGTCCATCCTAGTCTTTAGGTTGCCATATATTGCAACCAAGGCATACCCCTGGTTCTTCTCACGCAGACCTTAACCTCTGTGAGCCCAGGCGGATCATTTGCATTCTCACAGAGGGATACCAAGAGTACCCTTACGTCCCCTCGAAGCCTCGGGCTTCGTAACCCAATTCGTTGGAGCCTTCTTTAAGATCAGATGGATATTCGCTCCTCTTTGTGTTATTCTAAGGATTACTACTTAGTTTTTCTAACTAAGGTTTACCACTTAGTTTATTGAATCGTCGTTTTCTTAACTAAGGTTTACTACTTAGCCCTTTTTAACTAAGGTTTACAACTTAGTCCTCTTTCTCGTCATGTTGGATTGGTTAAGTGTCATTAGTCAATTCAAGCTAACTTAACCCATTCCTTTATCATGTTAAACTGGTTAAGTGTTATCAGTAATTCATGTTGACTTAACCCTACCACAAACCAAGTTATATTGGTTAAGTATTTTCTTATTACTTAACCCTACCCATTCATCTTGTATTGGTTAAATGTTCCCTTTAACCTAACCTTGACCATCTGTTCTGACTGACATGTTATAATGGTTAAGTGTTTCCTTAGCTAACTTAACCCTAACATCTGTTTAGCTAACCTGTTATAATGGTTAAGTATTATCCCTTCATGTTTAACTTAACCCTCATTCATTTATCACACTATGATGGTTAAGAGTTCAAGTTTACTTAACCCTACGTTCTAGTCCCAATAACATACTAAATTGGCTAATTGTACTTACTTAACCCCACCATCTAGTCTGGTTAACATGTTAAATTGGCTAAGTGTATTAAACTTACTTAACCCCTCCTTCTAGTCTGGTTAACATGTTAAATTGGCTAAGTGTTTTCCTTAGTTACTTAGCCCCTACAAATCTTGTCTTAATACCATGTTAACTTGGTTAAGTATTCCTATGGACTTAACCCTCCCACTCTAGATTAAGTTGGTTAAGTGTTCCTATGAACTTAAACCTCCCATTCTAGCTTAACCGTGTTAAGTTGGTTAAGTGTTCTTATGAACTTAACCCCCCCCCCCCATTCTAGCTTAACTTTAATTGCCTTATTAAAGCACCAGCCACTCACATTAGACATGTATTGTTGTGGCTGCCGGTATGTTGGTTGGTTCTGGGCAGTCTTACGCCACAACTCAGTCTAACCTCGGGCCTTTATCGGGATCAATGTCTTAACCTCCCATATTGGATAGGTATTGTTGTGATCACTGGACAGCCGGGCGAGTCCGGGCAGGTTTGCATCACAACTCAATCCAACCTCGGGTTAAGCATGTTCATATTGTCTAAATTTACTTTTCTCATTTAGGATAAATTATATAAGTAAATTTTCCCTAATTTACTTATTCCATTATTACTTTTTTAATGTACATTGTCAACATTTATTATTATGGCCCATTTTCCCTATATATCATATTTATAGTTTTTGGTATGTAAATTATACCAAATTAAGTGTCACTAACCATGATTAGTCTAAACAAGACAATTACTCACAATTATGACTAAATTCAAAATTTGTGCTAATATACTTATTATGCCAAATTAACTTTAATTGACCCAATTCTGATATAACATCCTAATTTAAAGTTTATGGCAAGACTAGAATTATTATTCTAATTTACCGTTTATGCCTAAAACTTAGCTTACTTGCCAACACTAAATTTAATATGTCAAATTACATATTCAGTAATTCATGTCAAATTTTCATATTTGCGTTCTAATAAACATGCCATAATACATGTTCTAAATTATGTCAATCATAATTATGTTAATGTTCCACATTATGCCAATTTCCAAGTTTACAACCATGTTTAAGTCAAATTTATGATTTGCCCGAATCGTATTCCCATCGTTCGTGTAATCGTGATTTCATCCTGGATTATAGATAAATCTAGACTCGTGGATAAAAAGGGAATGAACCAAAATGCCATGAAAAGATAGACATAATGACTGGCAGAAGATGATAATTCACTAATCACAGATCTAACAAATTACACTGAATAAATTGATTAAAGCATCGAAGGCCTATAGATCTGATAATATTATGACATAAAAAGGGCTGAACAAATAACATAGGTTCAAGTATATGGGTAGATCTAACTTAATAGATAAATTCCCATAATCAAGATCCAAGGATAATTAAGAATAAACTGAATAGATAATCAAGTTTAGATCCAATCTCACAGTCATAATCCTAGGCAATAATACCATGTTCATGAATCATAGGTAATTATCCACTATTGTCCTTGTCATAGTCATAGGCATTGGTTTATGCTCCGAGTCAAAGGCTTATGTTTATAATCAAAGGCTTATGTTCATAGTCAAAGGCTTATGGTTTCAAAGGCCAGAGTTCCATAGTCATAATCTTAAGCATTGGCAATTTAGTCACAATGTGTTCTAGGCCATAATCAAGAATCAGATCCAAAGTCATAAACAAGCACAGATTCAATGAAATGATAAGGCATATTTCTTATATTCTTTTAATTTCATGTCACAAATAGAAAAGGCGTTCA
The DNA here is from genome assembly GCA_030737875.1 of Allium sativum. Classification (NCBI taxonomy): domain Eukaryota; kingdom Viridiplantae; phylum Streptophyta; class Magnoliopsida; order Asparagales; family Amaryllidaceae; genus Allium; species Allium sativum. Next base: position 530,618,322 of record CM060923.1, on the reverse strand, counting down.
AATCTAAAAAGTAACCGACTTACATTGATTGGATTTAGAAAAGAATAGAAAGATAGTGTTGCTTGAAGCCGTTGAATCTATACTTGAATCCTAACTTGTTTTGAATCTTCTCTTGAAAGACTTGAGCAGCATATCCTCATCTTGATTTATATTTTATTTTAATCTATTTATTTAGATTTAGAGGAAGAAAAAGAAGCCATGTCCATCAAGAATTTGTGCAGCATAAGGTTAGAGAAGAATGGTGCAAAGAGAAGGAGACTAGGGGGCTGTTTATATAGGATTGCAAGTTAATTTGAGTCGTCGATGAAGCCAAGGTTAATCAAAGCCATCCGTTCTAAAGAGAAGCCAATTATGTTCACAATTACTTTCTTAATGTACATTATTAACATTTATTATTAAATTTGTATGCACTTTAGATACATCCCCCCTTTACACATTTATTATTAAATTTGTATGCACATTAGATACATCTTCCCTTTACACATTTATTATTAAATTTGTATGCACATTATATACATCTCCCCTTTACACATTTATTATTAAATTTGTATGCACATTAGATACATCTCCCCTTTACACATTTATTATTAAATTTGTATGCACATTAGATACATCTCCCCTTTACACATTTATTATATTAAGCATTGGTTAATGTTAACAGAAATACGGGGTGTTACAAGCCCGATACCTTACCATAGACCGGATTTATGCAGCATCTGACTCGACCTACGTTCCATACCGATCCATATACAGCTGGGGTAGCCACCCTCAACTCCTCGAGCAATTCAATACCACATCAGCTTGTGATGCTACGGTGGAAAACGCTAATGTCAACCAAGCTAATATAACCCTTAATGGGGGCAACTCGGAGATGGGAACGGGAAATGATATCCTCGATCGGCTTGGCCATGCCAATCGGATCGGCTCGGTCATACCAACCGGAGGATTAAAGGGAGATATGAGGCACACCTGAACATGCAAGATATATTTCCACCATCTTCTGAGCTTTGCGCTGAAGTGTCCATCACTGGATTAGCGCAATTGGCAGTGCTTCTTGGAGATGAGCACCAAATTACCAATTTGATTCGTTGATTCTCTAGAGGAGCTACAACTAAAAGCAACGTGGATAACGTCAACCGCAAACCTTTTACGCGGGATATTAGGAATTCCCGCAACCTGCGTGGCTTCAAAACCCCATCTTTGGAGCCATCCAACGATAGGAGCGACCATGCCGTCTGATGCGCTACATGGGCCACATGGAAGTGCTATCGACATTGGATAATGTCATGGACAAGTACTTCCCCCTGTTCCTAACCGACATCACTGCTATGTGGTTCTAAAAGCTGGAGTCTGAATCAATTAGCAACTAGAATGCATTGTTTGCTCGCTTCATATAGAAATTCAGGGTCCACATATCTCGGCCTAATAATGTCATGACCCGCATACCTCTTAGACAAAGGTCCGAAGAGACCTTGTGCTCATATCTAGAAAGGTTTAATGCGGCGGTGGCATTGGTGCACTGACCAGACCTATCTACAGTACTCGTGGCAGTCGTCTACATCATCCTAGGTAGGACGGATTTCAAATCCCCTTACAAGGAGATCCACTCAAAGATCTTGGTGAATTCTTCTTTGAAGCCAAGAGGTTCTTACGACAAGAGGATGCTAATGTCGAGGTGGACGACCTCAACGTTTTCATGGCAAAGGATGGAGGACCATCTAAATCTGGAAAGAACAAAGGCAAGGGAAAAGCTCCGCAAAAGAATGGGAGAAATGCACATTTCTGAAGAGAACTCAAGCACAAAAAATACACCGAGATAAATTTTTCATTGCTTAATATATACCTCGACGTGCGAGGAGCTATTCCTTCCCTTAATTCTCTAAGTAGGGATCCAACTCAGAAGGAGCGTGAATCTGGAAAGCACTGCATGTTTCATGACATGTCGGGTCACGGCACTAACGACTACAGACACTTATATGATCTCATCGAAGAACGGGTTAGATGTGGCATCCTAGAAATTTCGATGCTCAAATTTCGACATTAATACATCCTGTGTCCAAGTACCTAAAACCTAAAAAGATAGAAGAAAGAAGTAAGAGGGTTATATAAGAAAGAAAGAAAGTTAAGAATAGAAGAATAAGAAGAAGAACCAATACAACACAAAGCCTTGCATCGCAACAGAACAAAATATAATATAGAAACAAACCTTTATTGAGATCTTGTAATAAACCTTGCAATCATCAGAGTACATCAATACATCTGGACAGTTATAATAATCTCTCCTCATATACAACACACAGTAGAATAATAACTATACAATATCATACGTCTGAACTCTTCCAACTTGTCTCTTCACAAAATTCGATAACCTGAACCTGTAAAACTCGGTCTGACCCGAGCGTTGCAAACGCCATGATCGGTCTGGTGAACCAGCGTGAGAAAACTCACTAAGTTTAAAGGGATCATGCAACTTGATTTTAAAGTCAAATCTTTTCAAAAGAAAAGGATAATCGTAAGACCAAATCCATATGTAAATACGGATAGTTTTTTCCTTATACTAACCCAAAACATTTGAAACCATATCTTTTCTGATAGTATAATAATGTCTAACTCAAATAAATAACCATCTAGTAGAACGCTTGCATCTCACGCTCTACATACATAATATATAATCAAAAACCATGGGGTCTTATCGGATACGGGATTCTGACTATGATAAGGTATGGAACCACCTTCCGATAGTGTATCTCTAGAGAGGAATACACTGGGTTCAACAAGAACATCTTGCTACCTAGCCACACATGACCGACCACTCATTTCTCTTGAGTGTATCGAATATATCATCACCTTATGGTCAGTACCGACATAACCATTTCCCGGGAGTACAGAAATAAAAGAAGAACAAATTGAATTTTCTCTAGATGGTGACAATACACCCTAATGGGAGAGACCCGCTTAGCCATGCTGCCTGCCCGATTATTGTCATTTCCCGTTTAATAAGACTTGAGGTTATAATTACCTATTTTAACATCTTGCCACCATTCACTTTGACTGCCACATCGTCGGATCCACTAGAAAAATCACAAACTGATTTCCACAAAAATACTCTAAGTGTTAGGCTAAAGAAGTTTCCTTCTTTGCCACCAAATTCAGTACGTTCTAAGAAATCAATGTACATGATCCTTTTGGAAATACTCTGTCAGACATCCCTCCATACAAGTTGTTTTGGGATTGGACAAACCGAAGGCATTCCCCTACGACATTCTAGGAATCACCCTATAATTAGTAGCGAGTAGCCCTTGCAATCCATAATTTCCAACCACAACAGAACTACTGTCAAAATATCTCTAGGGATTTGCTAGAGAAACTCAATAATAATTCTTCCACTCATGAAGATTTACGGTCTTCAATTGCTCCATATTCATCAGCATCAGATATCTTCTTTGTTTACGTATTCATTGGTTGGAATGGTTTTCGAATACAAATTTGATCTCGGTCTTTCCGTATCAACTACACTTTAGGTATGATTTCGATAGTCGGTTATTTAACTATCAAAATAAAGAATCATAAAAATAAATCAAATTTATTGGTTTATTACACAACGTCACTTAGTCTTTTAAATTAAAAATAATTAATGATGGTCAATTAAACTTCTAAATCTTTCAACATAGTAATCACTTCTTATTTTAATATATTAATATTCTCAAATCATTTCATTTTAATACTTAGAAAAATATCTTAAAATTATATCCAATTTTTCCAACTTTAAAACATTTTCTACAACATTACTTATTAGCTATAATTGGGAAATCGATTCAACTTATCATTTGTAAAATAATCGTTACAAAATCTCCTTTTATTTCATTATTTGAACACAATAATCGTCACTTATCCTCTTAAGATAAACCTATTCTAAATCTTATCTCTTTATCTTGAAAATATCGTTATATTCACACAAATCTCCCTTTATTTCTTTTACTATGGAAAATATCATTTCATATTCTCAAGCCCTTTGTTCCCTTTTATTTTGGAGTCCCATCATATATATTTCCCAAAATTTTCAAATAACATTACATTATTATTTCTCAAAATAAATTACTTCTAACGTTATCACCATTACAACTAATGTCATCCTCCGATAATCATGAAGTCATTCAAGTTGGGGTATTTTAATTACCTCTCAGACCTTGATCAACAACGTTCTTATGATAAATATCAATTATAATACAAAAAACCGATATTCATTCCCAATATCAAAACAAATCCCATTTTAGTTATATACCTTGATGAAATCTCATCTCTTATTAATATAGCTAATCTAAATCGCATAATTCAAATTTGGGTTTCAGTTTTGATTTCCATTTCATACCTTCATCAGTATTTAATTGTAAATCAGCAAGAAAATAATTCCCTAAATATAAACCTCAAAGGATGAAACCAACATCAGATTAATACTCAGAAAATCATTTAACTCAACTAATCTCCAGTTATGTTCCAATTCTTTAATTTTATATTTTGGACTTTTGTCCCATTCACAAACCATTTTTAATAACTAATTCCAATAATATATTCAATAAAATTTGGGTTGTATAACTTCATTAAAACTTGGATTTATAAAATCAGTTAAATATCGTTCCACCAAGAATTTAATTTAAACTTTTAAACTTAACTTATATTATTATAACCATCAAAACGCTAAAAATTCATTAAACTATATACAGTGCTTTAAAAGTTCATACTCTTCCATTAATAAATCTCAAATTCCAAGATTTACCACTATAATTATAAATAAATAAATAATAATCAAGTTTTAACATTTATTTAAAATAAATATGGTTTACTTCACCATTTTCTATTTTCATTAAACTAATAAACCAATTTAATAATCAATTTCATTTAACGCGGCTGACTTGGCCAACTCAAACATGATTAATTAATTAATCAATTCCTACTAGCCTTTTGATTTAAATTAATTAATAATAGAATTAATTTAAATAATCCCATTTACTCTAATTATTATCAAATAAATAATAATCAGTTTCAATATAATCCTATTTTAATTGTTTTCTAAAAACAATTAGTCTCAGTTATTAATCGTTACGTAAGTTCCTGCTCACTTGCTGATCAATCTTATTAATATAAGAATTAGCTTAAAAAAATTATTTAGTAATTACATATAAACTTAAATAATAAATATAAATATTTATTTCATTTTTATAAACTTCCATTTAACATAATATATTTCAAAATTTATTTTCAATTATAAAGTAATTTGATAACTTTGTTTCTATCAATTCATCTAACGGTAAATCAATCTTTTTAAAACAAAGTATATTTAGGCCATTTGCTATCAATTCCTCAACACATTTGTTAATAACAAAAATAACGCTGAATTTAAGTTCAACAGTCAATATCAAATCAATAATCCAATCATATTGGTTAAACAGTTCATATAGTCATCATATGAAAATAAACAATTAAATTAAGGAAACCCGTGGGATCCCTCCAACCTGTTTTTCCCTACATCCATATAGGTTACCTCAAATAAAACAATCCGTTCGATGTGATAATATATTATTGGCCATAATAAACATGAAATCAATTCAACTAAACGATCAACTAATAACAACAATTTAAGCATCCAATTAAATTTAATACGTTTATATTATTATTAACGTAACCAACAAGGTAAGTTATCTCAATTACAAATAATTGTTAAAAATAACGATTGATTTCGATTAAATTTAACGAACGTTTAATTTAATCAGTTATATTGTAACATCCCGCAAATTTTACAGTTCTAAAAACTTAAGTAATAAAGAATTAATTTTTACTAGAAGATAAATCAGATGTCTTATCTGTAACCATTGCGAAAGTCTTTCTGAAACAATCAGTTTGATGTATAATTTTGATATACTTGGAATTATGGTTTATAAGGTATTGATACTTTTTAAGAACGAAAGATACACACGTGAAACCCTTTTTTTCTTCTATGTTCTAATTTTAAGAACAAAAAAAGTGTTTGGTGTAGTGGTTAAGTAAGTAGACTTTGATACATGAAGTCATGAGTTCAATTCCTATTAAATATATATTTTTTTGGAATTTTAAGTAAAACAATCAAATTTATGCATGTTCCAAATAGGAAGTATTTGTGTATGTATGCACATATAAATAGGAGACATATAAGATTAAGAGTTGCATATAAGGAAAGATTTTATGCGGTTGTATGTATATATGTTACATATATGTGGGATGAATATTGTTTCCAAATTATAATACATAGGTTGTAAATTAATTGCATGTTAATTAACATGTTATTTAAATCCTTTATGTGTGTATAAATACATATATGCATGCATATAACTTGATCATGCATAGACTTTCTATGTTATGGGGAAGTAGCAAAGAAAAAAGGGAATTAAAATTATATTTGCTTTCCACTTTTGAAAACAGGTTAGCTATCAATTGTGCATTAATCAATGACATATTTGATTTATGGATGGTTATGGGGTTTATTGCCTATTCTTACAAATGTTAGACAAATCTAAATTTCCCTATATATGTATAAATATGTAAATGCCATAATTTTATATACTAATGTGAAGATTAATTAGGCATTGATTGACATGTATGCCAATTAATTTGTCTTATTAGAAATTTGTTTCCAAAAGAATAGCAATTAATTCTCTTATATAATTAGATAGGTTTCAAAACATATTCATTGATTTCCCTTTTTAAATGGTAAATTCAAATCTCTCTTTTTTTGCCATTGATTGGAAGAAAATAAGAATGGATATATTATATGTATTATAATATCTTACTTTACTACGAAGTAATTAAGACAACGACTGTGATGTAATTTAAAATTTCTAAGGTTGGTCCAATGGACAAAATTAGTCTTTAGCTCCTATATAAACAAGCCAAATCCAACCTAACCTCCATCCTCTTCTTTTGTTTTCTTCTTCCCTCTTGAAAATTCCATAGGCACATCTTATTTTCCTTGATACAAATAGTAAAAAGATTACATGCTAAATCAAAGAATGGAAAGAGGATCAAAATAAAGGAGAAATAGGAAGAAAGCTTAGGCAAGATTCACAACAAATTTCCTACAGTGAAGGAGAACATATGCCAAATAAAATGGGAAGATAACACGTGTATGGATTGTGATTGTATGAGATTGGTATGAGTTATTTGATTTAATAATTTAATTTAAATTATAAATTTATTGTCTTTCGAAGAACATATATGATTACTAATTTATGACATGATATGTTGACAATTGTTTGATATTTGAGATATTTTGGATGCATCGGGTCTAAGTTTACTATTTTTTTTTACTAATCATTGCACTTTTAAATTTTCAATTGAAATAAGTGATGGATTTGAATATATGAGTTATTCATTAAAATAAAATGAATAAAGTTGAGTAATGATATTAAAATATGCTAAATAATGGAAAGTGTGATCACCTATAGTTTTCATGTGTTACTTATAAATAACAGTTTTTGGAAAAGATAAGAAATGATGAAATTAATTTGGGATGTTTTGATATGGTTATTATTATTTTTGAAGATATTCATGAATAGTAACAAAGGATGCTTATTGCTATTCAACAAAATAAGATTTAATAGATAATAAGCTAGCTTTGATGAAAATTGCATTCCTTTGGAATAAATGGGAATAACATGACTTTCTATTATGTTAAAAGTATTTAATGTAAAAAAAATTATTATTTTGTGTCAGACAATAATATAGTTGATTTGTAATGTTATTCAATATGTTATGTTTTGATAAGATATAATGTTTGAAAGAAGGAACAATGAAAATTCTAAAATTGAATAAAGCAACAAAGTTTATTTTTATAATAAACAATAATATGATAATCTTATACTTGTAATAAAAACCATTATGGTAAATGTGATGGAATCATTTTAGTTCCAATCTTCAAGAATAAAGGAGATATTCAAAGGTGCACAAACTATAGAGGAATTAAGCTTATGAGTCATACAATGAAGCTTTAGGAGAGAGTTTGCAAGCAGCGTTTGAGGAAGTTGACAATTGTCCCTAGGAATCAATTTGGTTTTATGTCTGGAAGGTCAAACACTGAGGCGATTTTTGTTTGTTAGGCAACTTATGGAGAGATATAGGGAGCAGAAGAAAGATCTCCACATGGTTTTTATTGACCTGGAGAAAGCTTATGACAGAGTGCCGAGAAGGGTTATGTGGTGGGCGCTAGAAAGGAAGAGAGTGCCATCAAAATATATTACCCTTACTAACGATATGTACGAGGGGGTTGTGACTAGTGTTAGGGCATGCGATGGTGAGACCAGAGACTTTCCAATTAACATAGGGTTACATCAACGTTCGGCTTTGAGACCCTATATTTTTGCATTAGTGATGGATGAAATCACAAAAGATATACAAAGGGAGATTCCCTGCTGTATGCTCTTTGCCGATGATGTTGTGCTGATTGATGAAAGTAGAATAGGGGTTAATCGAAAACTGGAGTTGTGGAGAGAGAGACCTTGGAATCAAAGGGTTTCGGGCTTAGCAGAGCTAAAACAGAGTATATGAAGTGTGAGTTTAGCAGTGTCAGGTCAGATGACGGAGATGTTACCCTGGCTGGTAGAGTAGTACCCAAGAAGGAATCGTTTCGATACTTAGGATCTATGTTGCAGTGTAATGGAGAGATTGATAAGGATGTTAGTTTTAGAATTCAAGCTGGATGGGTGAAATGGCGACTAGCGTTTGGCATTCTCTGTGATCGGAAGATTCCTCAGAAGCTTAAAGGAAAGTTCTATAGGACAGCAATCAGGCCTGCAATGTTATATGGTGCAGAATGTTGGCCTACTAAGAGGCAACACGTCCAGAAGATGAGCGTAGCAGAGATGCGGAAGCTGCGTTAGAGCTGTGGGCATACCAGACGAGATCGGATTAGAAATGAGAATATTCGGGAAAAACTTGGAGTTGCACCTATTGAAGAGAAGTTAGTCCAATACCGCTTGAGATGGTTTGGACATATCCGGCGTAGACCATATGATGCATCAGTATGCGTTGGAATTCTAGGCCACGCCGAAGGCCCAAAGAGAAGTAGAGGTCGACCTAAAATGACATGGGAGGAGATAATAAAGAGAGATTTAAGTAACTAGAATATATCAGAATAGTTGGTAGTTAATAGGAGTGCATGGAAATTGGCAATCCATGTACCAAAACCTTAGGTTTTTTTTTTCTCTTCACGTTTACTGAACCGTTTTACTTTCTATTACTATTTTAGATTTTATTTCACTTTTATTGAACCTTTTACTTATTATTATTATTTTACAAAAACCTTTATCGGACGACTTTTTATTTGTTTGGTTATTTTAAACCCTTTATATATATTATTTTCATCATTATTTATTTTATTTTATTTTAATTTTGGGTTCCATATCTAGCCAACCCCAACTTGTTTGGGATATATGGCTTTGTAACACACCACCTCCGCTAGGGTCACTCACAAAGGGAATGCACTAGGTTTGGTGAAGCATTATCGAGGTAAACATGCACAGAAATATTACAAGACAGAACATATACAAAACAGCGGAAGTAAAACAAATTTCATTACCTTATAAAAATAAGGTCTAAAGCCTTTTACATCAAAATACATCAAACCTGTCTTGCAATAGTAAAGAAGCATAAAACCATTTCATAAATTATTCCCCAAGAAAAACAGTAAAGTAGCCATAGCCAAGAAAAGTCCAAGTCATGCGTGATGACCTTCAATCAGAAGAAGTCCGAACTAGATAACAGTGTTTCCTCCCTGAAAACCTGGGGGGGGGGGGAAACGGAATACAAAGAGGCGAAACAAAACGGAGTCAGTAATAAAGACTGGTAAGTCCTATCTACTTCCAGTATAAAAACAGGTAAAGGTAACATGACATGCATAAACTGAAAGTAAACATAAGGATGACTACAAGATAGATAAACTAAACCAGGATAACAGGCTGAACTACTGTAGCAAGATAAACTAAGATATCATGATAAACTACGGTGTCATGATAAATCAAGGTATCACATCGTCAGGTTTCTATCAAGTATACTATCCCCAGGTATCTATCATGTATATTTGCTCTGCACCCCTCATACTAGTTTCCCAACCCGTGTCATGTGTTAACTATGAATGTCCCTTGCCCAATGTCATGTAATGGTCCCTGCCAACCTAATATATAGCATATGTAGGTTTTCCCAACTCGTATGTTTCTTTCTATGTATAAGTTCAGTCCTTTTCCGTAGGCCGTACGGGCTTTCCCATGTAAATCTATATCACCTCAACGTAGTACCCTTTTATCCTTGAAGTTGTTTTGGACTGCTACCCTTGATCTAGTTATGTTTTTTTACCATGAACTATCGCGTGTTCACTTAGGATTTATGCCACCTAGGACCACTAGGGATTATGCTACCTAATGAACATTTCCGTGTCTCGGTTTGGGTTCAGGCCACCGAGGGCCACAAGGGATTATGCCACCCGTCAACCGCGCCCATTATCCCGCGTATGTATCGTGAATCGTTATCCATGTCCAGACGCACATGTTCCTCAATGTGCCATCCGAGTTCCGTGCTAGGGCAAATCAAGAAATACGGAACTCGGTCGGGAGCTTTAAGTTGTCTGCTGATGCAGATATCAAGGTTTGTTTTTGTACCCGTGGCTATGGTCCCACGTGACCCCTCCCTCAACTACTGAAAGGCAATCCAAGAAAAATCATGTATGAGAACCACATCCCGGCCCCACTATAGCCCCACTTTCCTATGGGCCAACCTCACCCATGACTCGATAGCAAGAACATGGTCTATTGGGGGTTCTCTGCCTTTCCGTTCGTACATGATTGACTAAAGATGGTAGGTAGTCGACGACGTGCTATCCAGGGTAAAAATCAAGTATCGTCGACTCCACGCTAATCCATCCCAGTCTTTAGGTCGCTCGCATTGCAACCAAGGCATACCCTTGGCTCTTCTACCGCAGACCTTAACCCCTGTGAGGCCGGGTTTCATGGACCATCTGCCACCTCACAGAGGGATACCAAGAGTACCCTCACGTCCCCCGAAGCTACCGCTTCGTCACCCAGTTCGTTGGAGCCTTTATCTAAGTCAGATAATTTTCTCCTCCTCGTGTGTTCAAGCGATAACCTACCGTATCGGGTTACCCATCTATCTGTGAACAGGTCCAAATCTCTTGACTAAGAATTGTTACTTAGTTTCCCAAACTAAGGTTTACCACTTAGTCTCCTTTCCCGTTATCCTTGTTAATCCCGGTCTTCCACCTAGTCCCCTGAACTAGGGCTTTGTCTAAAGGGTTAAGTATTGTCATTTAGGTTCATGACTTAACCTGCCTACGAATCATATCAAGATTTGGCTAAGTATTCAAGTTCAAGACCTAGCCCTACAAGTTGGTTAAGTATACCAAGAAGCTCATGACTTAACCCTATTCAATCATCAAGTCAAATAGGTTAAGTATTTGTTTATCTTAACCCTATCAGCTTATCGTGTTAGATTGGTTAAGCATAGATTATCTTAACCTCATCGGATTATCGAGTAGGATTGGTTAAGTATAGGTTAACTTAACCCCATCCGCTAATCGTATTAGAATGGTTAAGTATATTTAAACGGTCTTATGACTTAACCCTGTCAAGTTCTCACGTTAGATTGGTTAAGTATGGTTGCTTAACCTCATCAATCATCATGTAAAATTGATTAAGTATAAGTTACTTAACACCATTAAATTATCGTGTTAAGTTGGTTAAGTATTGGTTACTTAACCACATTGAATTACCAAGTTTAGATTGGTTAAGTGTTTAACTTAACCCCATCGAATTACCGTGTTTAGATTAGTTAACTGTAGGTTACCTAACCTCATCTAATTACCGTGTTTAGATTAGTTAAGTGTAGGTTACTTAACCCCATCTAATTACCGTGTTTAGATTAGTTAAATGCAGGTTACTTAACCCCATCTAATTACCAAGTCGGATTAGTTAAGTGTAAATTACTTAACCCCATCCTCTAATCGTCTTATATGGTTAAGTGTCATTAAGAAATCAAGTCCGGTTCCACTTAACCTACCCATTCGTGTCATATCGGTTAAGTGTCATTAGTCAAAATTACTTAACCTTTTCATGTGGCATTAATTAGATTAATGCACCCCAACCTCTCACATTAGACTTTGTTGTGGTTACTAGTAAACCGGGCGGGTCCGGGTAGATTTACACCACAACCTAGTCTAACCTCGGGTTTTGAGTGCCATATGACCAACTACTCGCATTGGGTCCTATTGTTTGCAGCCATTAGTTAAGCCGGGCGGGTCCGGGTAGATTTATGCTACAACTCAACCCAACCTCGAGTTGGCCACTTTCATGTTTGGTCTAGTGTCATATTACACTTACAACCCATACGTGTCTAGCCCCAAGTTCCATGTTTTCTTACGTGTCATGTTCATGTTTAAGTGTTTCAAGAGTGTCACATTTTCATGCAACCCCATGTCAAGTTTTCGTGCCACATTCAAGTCAAGTTTTCGCGTCACGTTCACGTTTGTCTAACTACCCCAAAATCGTGTTTTCACTTGAGTGAAAGCGCGTCAACATAGTATAAATACTATGGTACACATTGACCCCAAAACATGCACGATGCCACGACGGGGTTGGCTTCAAACATGCATGGTATCATCAATGGATTGGCCTTGTACATGCATACTATCATATAGGGGTTGGCCACAAGCATGCACAATGTCATAAAAAGGGTAACTTGCATAAGTGTTCATGTCATAAACCTATCATGAAGGGATAAACATGCACATGTTACTTATGTCATACAAAGGGGTAAACTTGCATATTATCATAAGGGACTTCGGGTTCATATACTTGCATAGCCTCAAAGTCACATTTATGCACATGTTTCATGAGTCAAAGTGGTTTCAAGTGTGCATGCTAACATACCACAAGTAAAGGTCCAATCTTGCATGGCAATCTAAGTCCAATGCAACATGAATAGCATGGTTTAGTCGCTAAAACACAACCTAAAGTCCTATGTTCATGTTAAAGGAGCAAACTAGGCTCGCATAGGTTATAGCACTCATGTTTAACCACATTTTATTCCATGCCATGATTAAACTACCGTTAACATCTCGAAGTAGCTAGAACTTACGTAGCGAGGCTTAGAGGATGCGCATGAATCGTCTTGACGATGAAAGGTGACTCCTTTGATGAAGAACCATCATGAAATCGCCGTAGCAACATTGATCGAGCCTTGATTTGGTGTAGCAAGCTTGAACCTTTCGATTCGGATCCGATTTGCATGCATAGTCTCTTGGAGTTGGAGATGGAGGCCATGATCACTTGGCATTTGGGCAGCACTTCGTGGCATGAGAGAGTTTGAGTGATTTAGGTTAGGGGGTTAGGGTCTTTTTATAGAGTTTAGGAGCATTTTAGGCCATAGGATTAACCCTAGATCAAATCCAAGCCATCCAAAATCGTCACAAGCCTCCAAAACCGAGCCAACATGACAAGCAGGTGCACCAGGTCGGGGTTCTACAGGGGGGGTCGACCCAGGGGTCGACACCCATGTCGACCCCTTAGGGAGGGGTCGACACCCATGTCGACATGGGTGTCGACCCTGAGTGTCTGGCGGGAATGTTTCCCGCCTCTCGTTTTGGGCTGAATTTCAAATCTGTTTTCGGATTTGAATTTTCGTGAAACTTCGTTGGGCCTTATCTGGGTCATACGGACTCCGATTTACGAAATTTCGGACTCTATTTCGCGTATTTTTCCGATACGAACGCAATGGCGCAACCCGTTTATCCTGATTCAGATTTTATAATTTAATTCTGCCTTAATTCTTGTCTTAACACGTTGTTTAAAATTCGGGTTGTTACATTCTCCCCTCCTTTAAGGATTTCGTCCCCGAAATCTCCAAGTTAGGAAGAATGTATCCTACCATCCATCATCCATCTACTCAAAACATCATCCACAAGCAACCATGGTCCTTAAAAGGCTTCTAATGCTTTATGAACACATGCAAGAAAGTGTGTATATGTTCCTTAGCTAATGCTAATGATCAGGCCTGAATGATCTTCTAATGCAAAATATGTTTAGAGCCATGAACCCAACATGTATGCAAATAGTCCTAGCCATATAAATGCTATATGTGTGCACAACCATTCATTCTTATGCAACATCCGCATGATAACACATTCAATTTGATCCATAAACAGGTATAAATGCTCGTGCATATGCAATATGAAATGTGAGTGCGTCGATCTAGTATCTAATGTGTATTCGCGCATCCACGAGCAACCACTTGCAACCATTTGCAACCATATCAATCATAACATGTTTCAAACACATGTTTACATCCATAGGATTCTACCTAAGGTTCTCACGATAGGATCGAGGAGATAAACAAGTAAACTCCCTACGGGGTTTGCAACAGAAACAGGACCGAGAGGATATTCACCAAAAGATAACATGCAAGCAAGCTCTACAGGAAAAACCAGGGATCAAGGATACACTCTTTAAAAAGAGGTACGATGCGCGTGTCTAGCCTTATGTTTTCTAAGTCGCGTTTCCTTGAGCTTACTTCCTCGGTGCCTTGACCATCTTTTTAACTCCATGATTTCGTAGCTCCTTGATTCCTATTTCCAAGATATGAGTTAGAACTCATTTCATTGTCGCCTCTTATTCCACTTTCACTTATCCTTTCCCTAGTATACTTGGCTCAAACGTATCCACTTACCCATGCAAGTTCTCCAAAATTCACTAGGGAATTCTGGATCTCGTTTGCCGATGCCAATCCATGTTGCCAAAAGTACTTACTAGGGTGATTCCCATAACTCATGCATAAGCGAAACGAACCATCCGCCTTAGCGGCGAATTCTGTTCGAACGGATTACCAACAACTGCATCCCGAGATTCTAGGTAACTAACCATGACAGAACCCAAAAGGTTACACGAGACTTCGAGGGTATCACCAAGGTGAGTCGAGAGTCTAACTACCCTCTTTCCAAAACCGAGAATGGCACTCCTTATTGGGTGACCACTTTATCCCTAGAATCCATCCGTAGCCGAGACATGTCATTCTCAAATCCAAACAAGTCAAATGGACCAACTCTCCAACCAGATTTTTGGGACAAAAACTGGGATCCTCTACCATGCTAGTACTAAGGTGCAGAGACTCAACCATCCAAGCAGAATTAAATGATACGATGATCAAGACAAAGTCTGGACGGGATGATAGAAAAGAACGACTAAACCTTTACCAGAAACGGTACCATCTCTTTTAGGTACCCTAGAAATGGGAGCGTACAATTGCCCTCTCCGATGATCTTGTCCTTGTCCTCCTTGATGTACTAAGCCATACCAACAAGTTCCTTAGCCTTAATCTCGCGTCCTTTATCCTTACTCTTATTATCCTTCCTTGTACCACGGCGACAGGTCTCTCGAGAACCACCTCCATCGTACGGAAAACACCTACGTGGCTAGACAAAGATTAGTCACAGTTAGAACTACTGTGACTACAGATGGAGGAAAGAAAGGAAAGGAGATTCAATCAAGGAATCAAAGGATAGTGCTAATGGCTTTTGGGGAATAGCCTTTAAAAACTTTTCTTGAAAAATGCTTCTTTGTAAACGGTTTTTCAAATAGTTTTCAGAAGGTTTTAAAAACTTTTGCCCAGTCTGGTAACCTCGCTCTGATACCAAATGTAATACCCCACCTTCGCTAGGGTCACTCACAAAGGGAATGCACTAGGTTTGGTGAAGCATTATCGAGGTAAACATGCACAGAAATATTACAAGACAGAACATATACAAAACAGCGGAAGTAAAACAAATTTCATTACCTTATAAAAATAAGGTCTAAAGCCTTTTACATCAAAATACATCAAACCTGTCTAAAGAAGCATAAAACCATTTCATAAATTATTCCCCAAGTAAAACAGTAAAGTAGCCATAGCCAAGAAAAGTCCAAGCCATGCGTGATGACCTTCAAGCAGAAGAAGTCCGAACTAGATAACAGTGTTTCCTCCCTGAAAACCTAGGGGGGGAAACGGAAGACAAAGAGGCGAAACAAAACGGGGTCAGTCAAAAAGACTGGTAAGTCCTATCTACTTCCAGTATAAAAACAGGTAAAGGTAACATGACATGCATAAACTGAAAGTAAACATAAGGATGACTACAAGATAGATAAACTAAACCAGGATAACAGGCTGAACTACTGTAGCAAGATAAACTAAGATATCATGATAAACTACGGTGTCATGATAAATCAAGGTATCACATCGTCAGGTTTCTATCAAGTATATTATCCCCAGGTATCTATCATGTATATTTGCTATGCACCCCTCGTACTAGTATCCCAACCCGTGTCATGTGTTAACTATGAATGTCCCTTGCCCAATGTCATGTAATGGTCCCTGCCAACCTAATATATAGCATATGTAGGTTTTCCCAACTCGTATGTTTCTTTCCATGTACAAGTTCAGTCCTTTGCCGTAGGCCGTATGGGCTTTCCCATGTAAATCTATATCACCTCAACGTAGTACCCTTTTATCCTTGAAGTTGTTTTGGACTGCTACCCTTGATCTAGTTATGTTTTCTTACCATGAACTATCGCGTGTTCACTTAGGATTTGTGCCACCTAGGACTACTAGGGATTATGCTACCTAATGAAAATTTCCGTGTCTCGGTTTGGGTTCAGGCCACCTAGGGCCACTAGGGATTATGCCACCCGTCAACCGTGCCCTTTATCCCGCGTATGTATCGTGAATCGTTTTCCATGTCTAGACGCACATGTTCCTCAATGTGTCATCCGAGTTCCGTGCCAGGGCAAATCAAGAAATACGGAACTCGGTCGGGAGCTTTAAGTTGTCTGCTGATGCAGATATCAAGGTCAATTTTTGTACCCGTGGCTATGGTCCCACGTGACCCCTCCCTCAACTACTGAAAGGCAATCCAAGAAAAATCATGTATGAGAACCACATCCCGGCCCCACTATAGCCCCACTTTCCTATGGGCCAACCTCACCCATGACTCGATAGCAAGAACATGGTCTGTTGGGGGTTCTCTGCCTTTCCGTTCGTACACGATTGACTAAAGATGGTAGGTAGTCGACGACGTGCTATCCAGGGCAAAAATCAAGTATCGTTGACTCCACGCTAATCCATCCCAGTCTTTAGGTCGCTCGCATAGCAACCAAGGCATACCCTTGGCTCTTCTACCGCGGACCTTAACCCCTGTGAGGTCGGGTTTCATGGACCATCTGCCACCTCACAGAGGGATACCAAGAGTACCCTCACGTCCCCCGAAGCTACCGCTTCGTCACCCAGTTCGTTGGAGCCTTTATCTAAGTCAGATAATTTGCTCCTCCTCGTGTGTTTAAGCGTTAACCTACCGTATCGGGTTACCCATTTATCTGTGAACTGGTCCAAATCTCTTGACTAAGAATTGTTACTTAGTTTCCCAAACTAAGGTTTACCACTTAGTCTCCTTTCCCGTTATCCTTGTTAATCCCGGTCTTCCACCTAGTCCCCTGAACTAGGGCTTTGTCTAAAGGGTTAAGTATTGTCATTTAGGTTCATGACTTAACCTGCCTACGAATCATATCAAGATTTGGCTAAGTATTCAAGTTCAAGACCTAGCCCTACAAGTTGGTTAAGTATACCAAGAAGCTCATGACTTAACCCTATTCAATCATCAAGTCAAATTGGTTAAGTATTTGTTTATCTTAACCCTATCAGCTTATCGTGTTAGATTGGTTAAGCATAGATTATCTTAACCTCATCGGATTATCGAGTAGGATTGGTTAAGTATAGGTAAACTTAACCCCATCCGCTAATCGTATTAGAATGGTTAAGTATATTTAAACGGTCTTGTGACTTAACCCTACCAAGTTCTCACATTAGATTGGTTAAGTATGGTTGCTTAACCTCATCAATCATCATGTAAAATTGATTAAGTATAAGTTACTTAACACCATTAAATTATCATGTTAAGTTGGTTAAGTATTGGTTACTTAACCACATTGAATTACCAAGTTTAGATTGGTTATGTGTTTAACTTAACCCCATCGAATTACCGTGTTTAGATTAGTTAAGTGTAGGTTACCTAACCTCATCTAATTACCGTGTTTAGGTTAGTTAAGTGTAGGTTACTTAACCCCATCTAATTATCGTGTTTAGATTAGTTAAGTGTAGGTTACTTAACCCCATCTAATTACCAAGTCGGATTAGTTAAGTGTAAATTACTTAACCCCATCCTCTAATCGTCTTACATGGTTAAGTGTCATTAAGAAATCAAGTCCGGTTCCACTTAACCTACCCATTCGTGTCATATCGGTTAAGTGCCATTATTCAAAATTACTTTACCTTTTCATGTGGTATTAATTAGATTAATGCACCCCAACCTCTCACATTAGACTTTGTTGTGGTTACTAGTTAAGTCGGGCAGGTCCGGATAGATTTACACCACAACCTAGTCTAACCTCGGGTTTTGAGTGCCATATGACCAACTACTCACATTGGGTCCTATTGTTTGCAGCCACTAGTTAAGCCGGGCGGGTCCGGGTAGATTTATGCTACAACTCAACCCAACCTCGAGTTGGCCACTTTCATGTTTGGTCTAGTGTCAAATTACACTTACAACCCATACTTGTCTAGCCCCAAGTTCCAAGTTTTCGTACGTGTCATGTTCATGTTTAAGTGTTTCAAGACTGTCACATTTTCATGCAACCCAATGTCAAGTTTTCGTGCCACATTCAAGTCAAGTTTTCGCGTCACGTTCACGTTTGTCTAACTACCCCAAAATCGTGTTTTCACTTGAGTGAAAGCGCGTCAACATAGTATAAATACTATGGCACACATTGACCCCAAAACATGCACGATGCCACGACGGGGTTGGCTTCAAACATGCATGGTATCATCAAGGGATTGGCCTTGTACATGCATACTATCATATAGGGGTTGGCCACAAGCATGCACAATGTCATAAAGAGGGTAACTTGCATAAGTGTTCATGTCATAAACCTATCATGAAGGGATAAACATGCACATGTTACTTATGTCATACAAAGGGGTAAACTTGCATATTATCATAAGGGACTTCGGGTTCATATACTTGCATAGCCTCAAAGTCACATTTATGCACATGTTTCATGAGTCAAAGTGGTTTCAAGTGTGCATGCTAACATACCACAAGTAAAGGTCCAATCTTGCATGGCAAACTAAGTCCAATGCAACATGAATAGCATGGTTTAGTCGCTAAAACACAACCTAAAGTCCTATGTTCATGTTAAAGGAGCAAACTAGGCTCGCATAGGTTATAGCACTCATGTTTAACCACATTTTATTCCATGCCATGATTAAACTACCGTTAACGTCTCGAAGTTGCTAGAACTTACGTAGCAAGGCTTAGAGGGTGCGCATGAATCGTCTTGACGATGAAAGGTGACTCCTTTGATGAAGAACCGTCATGAAATCGCCGTAGCAACGTTGATCGAGCCTCGATTTGGTGTTGCAAGCTTGCACCTTTCGATTAGGATCCGATTTGCATGCATAGTCTCTTGGAGTTGGAGATGGAGGCCATGATCACTTGGCATTTGGGCAGCACTTCATGGCATGAGAGAGTTTGAGTGATTTAGGTTAGGGGGTTAGGGTCTTTTTATAGAGTTTAGGAGCATTTTAGGCCATAGGATTAACCCTAGATAGAATCCAAGCCATCCAAAATCGTCACAAGCCTCCAAAACCGAGTCAACATGACAAGCAGGTGCACCAGGTCGGAGTTCTACAAGGGGGGTCGACCCAGGGGTCAACACCCATGTCGACCCCCTGGGGAGGGGTCGACACCCATGTCGACATGGGTGTCGACCCTGAGTGTCTGGCGGGAATTTTTCCCGCCTCTCTTTTTGGGCTGAATTTCAAATCTGTTTTCGGATTTGAATTTTCGTGAAACCTCGTTGGGCCTTAACTGGGTCATACGGACTCCGATTTACGAAATTTCGGACTCTATTTCGCGTATTTTTCCGAGACGAACGCAATGGCGCAACCTGTTTATCCTGATTCAGATTTTATAATTTAATTCTGCCTTGATTCTTGTCTTAACACGTTGTTTAAAATTCGGGTTGTTATAGGCTTTGTTGTTGTTGTTGTAAATGTGATGGAATGGTTCCAATATATTATGTTTTAGTTACTACTTGTTTAGTTTCACGTTGATATATCGCATTAAAGAAGTTTATGCGTTGTTTTATCATTGATTACTACAAACTGATGTATAGTTATTCATGGTTATTTAAGGGTGAATGTTGTGTTACCAAATTGATTGGATTACCATGCATTGATCATTATGTGGTTTATATTTACATTGATGGTGTACAATTATTTATTGATAAATAATAATTAAGTATATTAATGTTGTTATCTTTTCATTTTACAAGTTGGCATTACCATTGGAAGTTGTTGGTTTTTGAAGAATGCATGTAAATTTTATTTTGTTTACTTCATATGTTGAGATGTTGTGACAGATGGTTAAGATACTATTTTCTACTCTTATTTGAATGTGTTAATGCATTGATTGTATTAATTATGCCGATTGCATCAATCTCGAAGTTTGCACTGATTGTATTGAATCGTATTGATTGTAATGGATGAATGGAGGCAATTGTTGTAATGTACTAATGAGTATTTGGATGTAGAAGAAGAGCAGGAAATAGAACTACGTGGGCTTGACCCCTCAAAAGGGGTATGTAGGCAGTCTTTTCCTATGTAATAGCCACCAGATCCCTTAGGTTGGACTGGGGTTTATAGGGTTAGGTGTAGTCCAGGTATGGTTGAAACTCTTTTTTTTTCTCTTTGTATAGAATTTGTAAAATTAGAAGATGTGAGATTGCAAAAAGAAGAAGCGGAAGGAAGCTTAGCCTGCATGTTGGACACACATGTTGTTTATTTTAAATTCATTTCTTAGTATTGTTGTTGTTTTGTTCTACGGATGTTTGATGTAATAAAATGCACTATGATGACTTATTTAAGTAGATTATTCTATCATGGGATCTTCCATATTATTTATGGTTTCTAGAATTTTTTAAATCTTATATATTTAAGGTCCACTACAACTAATATCTAAAATTAATTATAAGCGTGTTTGATGACATTTATAATTGATTTTGGACCTTTAAAAATAGTGGGTCTTTACATTTGGTATCAGAGCCTAGGTTTGGCGATTACCTGATCCTTGGATAGGTTTAACCATTATGTTGTAATGATTTGCACCTTAAGGTTGGTTTAAATATGAGAGAAAATGTTTTGATTTATAATTGCATGCTTGAAGTGTGTGTACTGCTTGTTTGGTCATTATTACCTCACTCTACAATGTTGCTTGTTTATGAGAAACCTTTTGTGTAGGATAAAAAAACAAGAGTGAGACAAGATAAACACTTATGGGGTAGGTTATGTGTTTGGTTATAACCTAAATGACATACACACGGTGATTAGATTGCAATTGAAACCCAAGCTTAGTAAAGATAGAATCATTTTAAGAGAACAACAATGGTTTCGAATTATTATTTTTAATATATATCCGTTATCTTAAAGTTATCTCATTAGTTAACAGAAAATGGTTATTTTTGAGTGATTTGCATGTTTAATACATTAATTATGGCTAATTAGAGGTGATTAGTTGTAATTAGCAAAATTAGGACTCATAAAAATATGGAAAAATATGCATAAATTCTAAAATCATATTTTATGTCACATATATGAAATTTGGTTGATTTGGATTTGTTTTGTTAATCCCAGAATATAGGGGATTAAGAGTAATTAGGGTTAATTAGCCCCATTCTATGAACATGAATGTTTTTTAAATCTTTTGATTGGACCTAGATGTTGTTACTGCTGTTTGGTATGTTTTATGATTGCATAGAAAAGTTAGAATGGTTGAAAACGCAGTTGTTCGGTGAAAAATAGCTTGCTGAAAATTCTGCAGGGATCCAGATTGGTTAAGACGAACCGAATGAAACTGGAGCATGGCAAAAATGAGGGCCACTTGCATAGGGTTGGAGTTGGAGTGCAGCACCAAACCGAAATGGAGGAGCCAAACCGGAGCACCGAAGGGAAATGGACGAGCCGAACCAGAATACCAAATCGGATTCGAGCTTTTATCACTACCATGCGATGATAATCGTGAACTCTTCTGAAGACCAACTCCAATTCGACTAAAACCCGAGATGCAAAGGAAGTCCAAGTGGGAAGTTATCTCTTAGGATTCAGCTAGGAACCAAAGAGCTAACTTCAAGAGTTGGGCTTTGCTGTGGGACGTGTGCAAAGGAGTTATAAATTTCTATAACTTTGGTTCACCATTGAGAGATGGGGCATGTAGACGAACCAGAGCCAGGGTGGTGTGGACTGGTTGGCCCATACCCCAAAGCTAGGGAGTTGTGGATTAGGTAGGGTTATTGGCTATAGACCAGGGTGGTGTGGTCATAACAATAGTTGTATGGAGTCCAGGGCGGTGTGGAACTGTCATGACCCCAATGGATTTGGTGATCAAAGTGATGGATATCGTACGCTTTA
Source organism: Allium sativum (assembly GCA_030737875.1). Taxonomy (NCBI): domain Eukaryota; kingdom Viridiplantae; phylum Streptophyta; class Magnoliopsida; order Asparagales; family Amaryllidaceae; genus Allium; species Allium sativum. Next base: position 530,595,744 of record CM060923.1, on the reverse strand, counting down.
CGCACTGAGTGAGAGATGCATGGATGATTGCTATGCTTAATGTTTGCTTATTAGTTCATGTCATGATTGCTTGGATTAATTCTTTTAAGTGAATTAATTATTGTTTTCTTATTTTATATGTTTAGTTTGCTTGTATGTTTTTTATTTGTTTGTTGTTTATGTTAATTGTATGATTAGGTAGTAAGTTAGTGTTGAATATTGGTTGAATTTACACTCGAGAAACAAAAGTAAGTTCTATGAACTTGAGAAATTTGCCAAAGAAATTTTATTTTATTTTAAACATAGATGGAAGTTTTGATTTGAAAGCAAAATCTTAATTTTTTTTAAAGGCATATGAAGCACTCCTATCTAGTGAATCCCTCTTTGGTATTTTGGACTGTTTAACTTTATCACCAAATGAAGGAACTTACTATATATGGATTATCACCACTCCAATGCAACGACGAAGAACTCTTTTGAAGATAAACTCCAATCGATTATAATCTGAGATGCAAAGGTAGCTCAAGAAGGAAGTTGTCTTTAAAGGTCCAAGTGGGTCCAAGGGATTCAAGATGGAATCAAGGGGTTCAAGTGGGAAAAGTAGGAACCAATGTGTCAACTTCCAAATTTGGGCTTTGTTGCAGGACGTTTGCAAAGGGGCAGTTGACGTTCGAGACATCGGTGCATCCTTGAGAGGTTGGTACAGGGAAAGTAGGGGACTCCACCATGTGAGGAGTTCCAGATGTCGGTTCCACTGTATGAGAAATTAGTCTATCTGCCATGTGCTTGGGGACATTCGCAGTACCAGAATTGAATGGATAGCCGAAATAGCGAATTCCATACGCTTTATGTGTTAAGTGAGTAAATGTCATAATGAATGATGGACACAGTAGTAATAGGAGGAGATGTCGTACTAAACATTGTAAAGATTTATGAATATGCACTTATTATTTTGAAGGAATGACCATAAGTGAATGCATAAGATATTCTTAAAAAGGAAAGAAAGAAAGGGAACATCATTACTACAAATGTGAGGCTTTAAGGAATTTCATCGCATTTTTATAGAATACACATATTAAGATGATTATATGGTTAGCACAATAACGAACATACACGTGTTCATTGTTAGTTTGATGATGTGTTAATTGTTCTCTTGGTTTACATATGCTTTATTCTTATGAACAACGTTGATTGTTAATTTATGTGTGTTCTTTTATTTTTATATGGATGTCATAACAAGCTCTATTTCCTACGGACCTCAACTATAGTCAATTACGATTGAAATATTATGGTGCATTATGTTCTTTAATTTGTGACTTTCATTATCTCACCCTCTGTTGATGAATTATTATTTTTACACATCCTCTTGTATAGAGTGGAAAAAAAGAAAAAGAAAAACGCATATTTTATGTGTTTACAGAAAATTTTAATTCATTGTAGCGAATGAATTGTCGCGTATTGTGAATGATGAGAAAATATAGTTATTATTACATACTATTTTATGTAAAGATAACTTATGATTGATGAATATTCATGCATTTTGTAAAACCATAAGAAAGATTTATTATTTTGAGTGGATTTTATATTTAGGGAAATGTGGCGGAGCAATTCTTTTGAGGGAGGAAGAATGTAACATCCCGCAACTTTTAAAGTCCTAAAAACTTAAGTAATGAAGAATTAATTTTTACTAGAAGATAAACTGGATGTATTATCTATAACCATTGCGAAAGTCTTTCCGAAACAATCAGTTTGATATATAATTTTGATATACTTGGAATTATGGTTAATAAGGTATTGATATTTTTTAAGAATGAAAGATACACACATGAAACCTTTTTTTTCTTCTATGTTCTAATTTTAAGAACAAAAATAGTGTTTGATGTAGTGGTTAAGTGAGTAGACTTTGATACATGAAGTAATGATTAAGAAAAAAATGATGTTTGTGTAGTGATTAAATGAGTAGACTTTGATACATGAAGTCATGAGTTCAATTCCCATCAAACCGTGACTTCATGTATAAAAGTCTACTCACTTAACCACTACACCAAACACTATTTTTGTTCTTAAAACTAGAACATAGAAGAAAAAAATGGTTTTATGTGTGTATCTTTCATTCTTAAAAATTATCAATACCTTATAAACTATAATTCCAAGTATATCAAAATTATATATCAAACTGATTATTTCGGAAAGACTTTCGCAATGGTTACAGATAAGACATCCGGTTTATCTTCTAGTAAAAATTAATTCTTCATTACTTAAGTTTTTAGAACCGCAAAGGTTGCGGGATGTTACATATATAAAAACATTCAGCATATATCCAAACAATCAAGAAATCATCCAACAATTTGCAAACATAGCACACAAACATTAAACCCAACTTATATAAATATAAGTGGGAGAACTAAGTGAGTTTTACTCACCTTGGTTTAATTCCGTTGCTAAAATGCTTGTTTTTAACTAAATTAATCAATCGTTTAATTTAAAAAAAAAAAAACTACGTTTGCTTCCAATCTTGACCAGACCAGCTCCATCTCAAAGTCTTCATCCATACGGTTCCAACGAGACCGACCATGCTCGATTCTAAACATATACAGTCGAGATATTGTATTAATACGATTATATAACAATTTAATTTATTTAAACTTTTAATTTTAAATAATTTAGGCCCTTACCCATGCATCACGGCCCAAACCTAGGTCAATACTAAACCGCACCGCTACAGCCCCTTTCTTCCCCATCTATTTAATCTTCCCCATAATACATAATGTTCCACTGCTTTATAACCCACTCCATCTCTCATCACTGTTCACCGCGCCATGCACCAGACTCCGACCACTAACCAACCTGTGCTGACCTTCCTCCCCTTTGGCCTTCACCATCACAGTAGCTACTCCCTCAATCACTAGAATGAGACCAGTTCCCAGTCCCACCTGTTGTTAGTATATGTTGCCTCGTCAGAAAATCACCTCACCACACACCATTCTAGCGCCTCCACCCTTAGATCATCGAAGTTGTATCGTCGTCCATGCTCCACTTCCGACCTCCGACCTTGTCTCACACTACCCGAATACCTTTAGCAACGTTACCCAAAATCCGCATGAATATTCCATCTTTTGGACCAAAAGCACACGCAACATTTCCCAAGGTTAGCACCACCCGTGTGTTATTCCTACCATACAGGATCAACTAATTGAGTTGTTCGAGGAGTTTTATTCTTAGCTGGACGAGTTAGTGTATTTTTTTAAGAGGGAGGAGTTCTGTATTTATTTATTTTTTTGCTGAAGCATGGGTTTACGGTTTTCGCTTCACACCTTAGAAAGAAGAGGAATGGTTCACTATTTATAGAGAGAAGGCATAGGATAGATACAACGTCATTTCATTTAGGTAAGAGGTAGCCATCTGCTGTAGGTTTAGATGTGCATAGGCTAGTTGAAGCAAGTGAAATTTTCTGAACATGGTGTATATTTAAGCTTGTAGAAAAGAAATATAAGTTGGCGTTAAAACTTAAGAAGGAAGGAATAACTTAGTAGGATATGGAGACATGTGGTTTGGGCTTGAATAATATGCGTTAACTGTATGTTTTTATTTGTTTAATTCGATCCATTGTTTTTATATATTAATTATTTAGGGTAGAAGTTTTTAGTCATTTACAGTTAGTTTAATTTATAACTCTATTTAACGCCGTATGTTAAATATACGCACCGTCACACACTTACTCCATATACATCGAAAATAGAGACACTGCAACGTCTTGAAGTTCTGGATCTAATGAAATTAATTTCATTGAATTCCGACTACGTTTGCACAGTGTTATTATTTTATTTCAAATTATTAATCGGTTCATTTTTAAATTTCGTATGCCCACAAAACAATTCAATACGTATTCCAATAAAATCCGTTTTGTTGAAAACGGAGATCGTTCGGAAAACGACTATTTCTAAGGCATATATAATATCGATAAAATATAATTAAATTCCAAAACGACTCTATTTAAATAATAATAAATTATTATCATCATATATGTACATATCCAAATGGACATATACATTTCTCTAATTTAAACCAGATTTAAAACTCAATATTAACGTTTTCAAGTTAAACGATATCCAAATTATATTGAAATCCTTTTATATTATTAAATAAACATTGTAACTAATTAACGATTTTGCAACAACTATTGTAAAATTTGATATGGACATAACTTACAATATATAAGATAAAATCTCTTTTTTTTCTCTTTCATTTGAAAATTATAGTATATAGATTAAAACATTTCTTGTTTCACAGAATTCTGACTTATAACATATTCTGTATATTTAATCGAAGTTCAAAACTCAAAATTACGAACTACTGCGACGTATAGAGTTCATTTTAAATTAAGTATAAATTAAACTTTCAATCGTCGTTTTGTTAGTGAACTCTATATTAATAATCCATTAATATTCAAATATAATATTTAAAATCGATTTAAATGGCCAAACCACCTCGCCATGATCCTCGGAATGGGAACGGTCCAGGACCTAACACTCACAGGATCTTCATCAACTGGTCTGGATTAGATCGTCATAGATTTTCTGCATTTCTTAGGAAATAAGATATGTATTTTTCTATTTTAATATGTCAGGATGGCTACGTCGACTCACATATGCACGGAGATTAAGATTTAATCCTTGGACAAACTTTGTTCTCGATAAAAAAACCATCTAATGAATAAATGGATAAGTTGAAATACACACGTATGAGGCTAGGATTTTGTCCCTGGGTGTGCTCTGGATACAACAATAAACCAATCAGGCTTTGTTTTGGTTATGTAATAATTATCGATTTAATAAAAAGGATTTCCAAGCATATGTTCGAGTATACTTAAGTGTCTTGTCGGTATGTGACAAGATTGCTCAATCAAAAAGCAGAGTATGGGTTATACTCATCTCTAATCTCTAGGTATGGATTATACCTAGAGACAGATTATCTTGTCAGGTTGTGACAAGCGTAAATCTATCAGGGCACGATTATGGTTTATACTCGATTTGGATTCCAGAGTATGGTTTATACTCGATCTAAAACTCCCGGTATGGTTTATACCCGTGAGGATGGATTAACTTGTCAGGATGTGATAAGAAAACTCAATCGTAATGAAAGAATCTATGCGGCAGTAGGATTGTATAGTATGGAGTATAAGCAAGATAATGTGTAGATAGTAAAGTAATAGCAGTAAATAAAATGGCATAGTCGATTTTATACTGGTCCGGACCACTGTTCTACTTCTTGTCCCAAACTCCCTTCCGGTATTTCACTTAACAATAACTACCCCCACCTCACGCGGAGGAATAGGTTTATAATTACCCGAACAGCCGAACGGGATTTCTTGCCTCAACTGGTGAAGAGGACTTCCATAATACAAAGAGATTATTGACTACTTGTGTTCTTAATAAATGGATATGTCGAATTAATGTATACCCTTCCTATAATCTTTCCTTGATGATAATAGGGCAGTTCATGAAAGAATATGGAAGAATGCTTTTGTGAATCTGAGTACTCTATATAAGATAGAAAGAATTAGAGTAAGATTTGGTTAAGAAATCATTTGTTTGAACTCCTATTTAAAATAAAATTAAATAGATACAACTATTCGTTAAGAGATTCAAAGAAGAGATATGCATTAAGGGTTGTGACTCTTCATTGAATTGTTGCATCTATTTGTATTCAAATGTCTGAATTAAAAATAAAGTTGTCTTTTTTTTAAATAAAATTCAAACAACAAGGAAATAGGCTATTTCAAGGGTTATTTGGACGTCTGTTTATTTTGATTTAGAAATTTGAATATTATGCCAGAGATAATATTTGTTTCAGCAATTAGACGTCTGATTTGAAATAAACAGACGTCTGTTTACTGATACGGACCTAAGCTTATGCATGCCATATATAAATCAAATATACTAAAATGTGTATGTGTGTGTATCACCAAGGTAGATTTTTAACAATTAATACTAACACAAATAGACACTAAACACATATAATCTTCAATTTGAGCTCTTGAATCTTTTTTTGAGTTTCTTCCTGCAAAACAGAGTTAGCTGATAATAATATATATGTACATGTATAGTTGTCATAATCAAAACACTATACAGCGAGATCTAATACTCTCCCCTTTTTGATAACAACAACTATATATGTAACTTCCCCTATCAATATGCATATATTATCATATATTTATCCCCTTTTGTCATTGACAAAATGGAGATACTTATGTAAACAATACACATGAATATGCATAAACACACAAATAAATAATACACAAACGACATGCATAGCACAAACAGAAACATTCACTTACAAGCATTAAAACATTCATCTTCAAAGTAGACACATAGTAGAGTTTAGTGCCAAAGTAGATCAAAGTACCAAAATATTACAAACCATTCGAATAAAAAGTTTTTGATGCAAAATATCATAAAACCATACCATGCTTACCAAATTTCTGAAGCCGTCATGCTTGGACCCACACTATTGTCAATGCCTTTTGGATCACCGTGGTCTAATCTTGAATCTGGAACTTCTTCAAGGAGCTAGAAGACCAATGGAATGGAATGGGTTCATGTGCTTGAGAGGATTGATTCCTAATGCATGATATCTTATCCCAAATATTGTTTAAAAAGCTTTTCAAAGAGTTAAATTTCTTGTTTGTTTTACCCTTAAAGCGTTTGAAATCCTTGTGAAGCTTTAATTGATTGTGAGAGAGCATAACCAATACTTGCTTTGATGGAAGACTAGGAGTGACCAGATGAGCATCCACTTCTTCTTCTTGTATAAGCTGGAGATGACGATGAGATAATGACTAGGCTATTACCGTTTCAGGTTGCGATGCAACATGTTCTTGCCAAGCTTGAAAGGACATGTGCTCTAGTATTGGCAGATTGGGATCAACACCCATTAAAGCAAGGGTTTTTGGACCTATTTCTTTAATGCTCAAAGACGAAGTGTCGGGTATTGTCACTTCACTTGCAAGAAGGATTTAAGTTATATAGGCACTGTAATGGAGCGTCTTGTATTTCCATTTTCGTGTTATATCTATCCACTCGTCAATAATTATTTTTGCCAAATTCACTTGCTTATTACAATACAAAGCATATAAAGCTTGAAAGTCATGCTTATACAGATACGGTTAAGTAGACGTGCTTGCGGATGAAGATGAGTGGATGTAAGATCTTACATATTAACCAAATCATCGGATAGAAACTTATGTGACACCTCATCTCTTTCATTCATATTTACTTCAACGTTGTCTATATCAACCCCTTGCCAAGCATAACATAAAATTTACTCCAAATGTTGAATTGGAAGTAGAATACGTTTACCGCAAACAATAGACCACACACAATCCATGGTATTTCTAGGTGCTTGGTGGTCTAAATTCAAATTAGCCAAGAAAAGTTTGACAAGTAATGGACAAATTTTAACATTGTTGCATTATAATCAACTAAGGATTCAAAATTGAAGTGCCTAGCGTATTGAAGCAGACAATATGTGAAAAAGCATTAAATTTAATGAAAGCACTTTCAAAGAACTTCGAATTCTTCATAGCTTTATATCTCTCCTTTGTAGTATCATCCCATAGCCACCTTTGAATTTGATCGTCAGATGGAGTGATTGATTTTTCTACTCTTGTGTGTTTGGGTCTATTTGCCATAATTTTTTGGTAGAGAAAAGTTGAATTTTGGATTTTTATAGAGTGGTGGAGGCAAGGGTTTGTGAAAAGGTAAATGGGGAAAGTAAATAATAAAGGGTTGTGATGAAAAGGTAGGTAAATAAAGGGGTGCGCGCCTTTTAAAAAAACGTGTCAGACAAGAAACAAACATTTGAAAATTTTATTCAGACGTCTGAATTTGTTAAATTTTTGACCCGCACGTATTTAATTCATTTTAGCCCTTATTTAGACGTTTGTTTTATTTAGGCCAGACGTCTGATTCTGCAATGAAAATTATTATGCTTCAGCAATCAGATGTTTGATTATTTTCAGACAAACGTCTGTTTTTTGAGAAAAGTTTCTGCCTTGCCTTTAGTATTTGAAATTGAAAGAGTCTATGCAGCGGTAGGATCGTATAGTACGATGTATAAGAAAGGTAATGTGTATATAGTAAAGTAATTACAGTAAATAAAATGACACAATCGATTTTATACTGGTTCGTACCACTGTCCTTCTTTAAGTCCTAGACTCTCTTCTGGTATTTCACTAAACAGCAACTACCCTCACTTCACCCGAAGGAATAGGTTTACAATTATCCAAACAATCGAACGGGATTTCTTGCCTGAACTGCTAAAGAGGACTTCCACAATATAAAGAGATAGTTGAGTACTTGTGTTCTTACTTCTTAATAACACAGATATGTCAAATTAATGTACACCCTTCCTATAATCTTTCCTTGATTATAATAGTGTAGTTTGTGAAAGAATATGGAAGATTGGAAATGATTTGTAATCTTAGAAAAATGGAAATAGAATGCTTTTGTGAGTATGTGTACTCTAGATAAGATAGAAAGAATTATATTAAGATTCGAATAATAAATCATTTGTTTGAACTCCTATTTATAATAATCAAATAGATAAAATTATTCGTGAAGAGATTCAAAGAAGAGATATGAATTAAAGGTTGTGACTCTTCATTGAATAGTTACATCTATTCACATTCAGATGTCTAAATTGAAAGTTCATATGTCTGTTTTTAAATAAAAATTCAAACAGCAAGGAAATAGGGCATTTCGGGGGTTATTAAGCATTTGTCTATTTTGATTCAGTCGTCTGCTTCTGGAGATAATATTTGTTTCAGCAAATAGACATCAGATTTGAAATAAATGGACGCTTGTTTACTGATACAGACCTATGCCTTGTGCATGTCATATATAAAATAACATATACTAAAACGTGTATGTGTGTGTATCACTAAGGAAGATTTTAACAATTAATACTAATACTAACCGACTCTAAACATATATAATCTTTAATTTGAGCTCTTGAATCTATAATTGAGTTTCTTCCTGCAAAACAAAGTTAGTTGATAATAATATATATATGTACATCTATAGTTGTCATAATCAAAATGCAACACAACAAGATCTAACACGTAACTCGAGTATGGTTTATGTTCAGTTTGGATTTCCATGTATGGTTTATTCTTGAAGGGTTGGGTTTCTTATTAGGTTTAACAAGGCGATTCAGTCATAGATTGAGTATGGATTATATTCAATATGAATTTCAAACATGGTTTATGCTTGGAAAGATGAAGCGGTGTTGTCAGGTTTTGAAATAACTGTTTGTCTGATATCCTTGTAGGTACAGATTGTACTAGTGCTTGGATAGGGTAAGCAAGGCCTGGTCTTCTTGAATTTCTATATAGTGCGACCCAAAGCAGTCGTGGGATTTCTTGATATTCTGGATTTTGTTGTTTTCTTACAATATGGTCTAATGCGACCGTGGATTCACTACACCAGAAATGTCAATTAGGCAGTGCTCATTGTTGTATCTTGTTCGATTTGGCAGTGATATGGGTCGTATCAAATTTTAGTGTCTTTGTCAATTAGATATGGCCAGTATCTAATTGAAAATTCGATATGGCTAATGGCTGTATCTTTTTTAAGTTAGGTAGGACCATTAGCCTTATCTAATTAAAAATTAGATATGGCTATTAGCCGTATCTTTTTTAAAATTATATACGGCCATTAGCCGTATCTAATTTAAAAAAATACAATTAGCTATCGATTCTGAAACCACATCTATTAGGTTAATAACAAACGCATGTTATTCTAATCCCTATTAATTATAGGCACCACTAATTACCATATAAAATTTTGAATCAGTGACAACTATCATGATCACTTAATATTAATCATATAAAGATGAAAAATAATTGGTATTATACACAGATGAACAAAATACTTTAGATAGTCCAATTTGTGCAAAAACATGACAATGGCAAATTTATCATTACAACAATATAACAAAAATGTCAAGCAAGCTATACATGCCCATAGACCTACAGAAAATAGTTGATTTATAAAGGTAGTTACAAGCATAATGTAAAATGCGCAATTCAGCTGTGCAAACTATATGTTGTGTTTCCCATATTCCTCGTTAATACCTTGCACTTTCTATGATTTCCTGCAATATATATCAAATATGATCCTTCTTCAAACCAATTCATTGGATTGAATGAAAATCAACTTCCTCACCACTTTTTCTCCGACCAAGATATGAGCTGAAAGTAGAAGAAAAATGTGAAGATGCAACTAAGATAATGGTAAGTAGATGAAAAATGTGAAGATGCAACTAAGATATGAGTAGAACCTAGAGTAATTCATCCAAGAAAAAAAGAGTATGCAAGTGTTGGGTAAAGCCTACTTGTTGCCTGAAGTTGATCTTTTCATCTGGAAACTTCTTTGCAAAATGTAGTGCGAAGTGTACTGTGACACAACAATCCCACAAAAGAATACTGTAAGAAGGCCAATTAAATCCAACAACTGCAGTTTAAATTAAGTTTGTTGAAATAAACTCAACCGGCAACAATTGAGAATCACTTAACAAAATAAATAATAAAATATGCATGCTTAGGGCATCTTTAACAAATGCTTGGAAATCAAAATTTGTGAAATCTGCACCCGTTTTTTCCTCCAACGGTGGTTGGAAATGTCTCCCCGATCTGAAATCAGGGAGAATAGTTCCAGAATCCCCAAACTTGTTACGTGGTTGTTGAACCTTCGCGCAGAGCTAAGTGGTTATTCAACAAACGCGTAAAGCACAACAGCTTTATTCTCTACGCGCCTATTGAACAGCCACGTAGAGCATTTCGAATGGCTCCATTTAGTAACGGTTATATTTTAACCTTACAAATACACCACCCCTCTATTTTCTTCCACATCAACTCATCTTCTACCCTATCTTCTTCCACATCAAGTCATCTTCAACCACTTCTATTTAAAAAAATGATTACTAATTTTGATGTCGATGCCGCAAGAATGAGATTTGAAACTTTTGATTTACAAGATCTAGGCCAACCATTTGGTGGAATGCTAACAACTTCAAGTTGGAGTGCTAATGAAGACTATGATCTTAACTATATCTACTGTTCACTTTCGCTAGATCCTGTCCGTGGTGCCGATCAAAGTGGTGAAACATTTTGGGGTAGAATCACTAATGCATACAACAGAAAGAACATGGATTGGAATAGAAGTGTAGCTTCCATCAAAAGTCGTTATTGTAAGATTAATTGTCAAACGCAATGCTTTGATTCGCAAATGTTCAAGCTGAAGCAGAGTAACCCAAGCAGATTTGGAAGAGACACTCATATGGTAAAAAATGTGTATTAATTTTTTTTTTGTACTTTACATCTTAGCGTCGTAGTAAAAGCTTCATATTATTGATGTAGAGACTTGTCGCAAACCAGTTATTCAAACAAATATATAAACCAGATAGTAAACAAGGACCTCATTTCTATCAGTTCATGCATGTGTATGACCTACTGGTTAATCATGTGAAATGGAAGTCTTCACTTCTGAAAATAGTCCAAGGCGTCCAATCAAGCGGTAGTCGTGCAAAAGCTACAAGATTTGGAGACAGTTGTAGTCCGAGAGATTCGCAGGACAGTGCAACTAAGGGTTTAGAAGAAGACGATCACCTTACTGCTGACCGATATGATAGGCCCGAAGGATCCAAGGCAGCAAAGAAAAAACAAGTGGAGGAGCGAATGAAGGCGAAATTAGAAAACTATTAAAGGAGTCTAACGATATGTATATGAGTGCAATCCAGAGCTGAAGCATTCACCACCAAGAAAGGCTTGATGCAATTCATCAATTTGTTGAGACAAAACGACGAAAGAAGGAAGATGCAGTCATGTTTACGGATATTTCGCACATGGATGACGTGCAACGCGAGTATACAGAGTATCGGAGATTTAAGATAATGAGGCGAAGAAGAGAAGGAGTGCGAGATTGTAGATAACCTGGATGTAAACTTTAATTGGCTTTGTATGCGTCACTTTGGTGTAAGTTTGCATTTTGTTTATGTAGCGTAGGAATGGAGTTTTAAATGGAGTTTGAAATGGCATTTGAAACGGCGTTTGAAAATGCGTTTGAAAATGGCGTTTGAAAATGGCATTTGAAAATGGCATTTGAAATGGCGTTTGAAATTGAAAATTATATACCATAGCGACTTTTTGATTTTGGCGTTTAATTGAAATGGCATTTGAAAATGGCGTTTGAAAATTAAAACTCCAATTTGAAATGGCGTTTGAATTTTAAAATGGAGTTTGAAATTCCATAGCAGCTTTTTTAAATTTTAAACTGGACATAAATTTCAATTTATATTACGAAATCTGAATTTTTCACATTCGTTGGGAAGATATACTTAACAGATTCAAATTTTTTTGGTTTTACTGAAATCTGAATTATATTGAATCCTACACATTCAATTGAAATTTAAAATCCAATTTTCAAACTGCCACCTCATTTTAAACACCATTTTAAATTAAAATAAATCATACCAAACTCCATTTTTAATTAAAATAAATCATACCAAATTCCTTTCTAAAATTCACACTCCATTTTAATTTTCAAACACCATTTTAAAATTCAAACTCCATTTTAAATTTCAAAATCCATTTTAAATTTCAAACTACATTTCAAACTCCGTTTTAAAATTCAAACTCCATTTTAAATTTCAAAGTCCATTTTAAATTTCAAATGCCATTTCAAACTCCATTTTAAAATTCAAACTCCATTTCAAACTCCTTTTTAAAATTCAAACTCCATTTTAAATTTCAAACACCATTTTAAAATTCATACTCCATTTTAAATTTCAAAATCCATTTTAAATTTCAAAGTCCATCTTAAAATTCAAACTCCTTTTTAAAATTCAAACTCCATTTTAAATTTCAAACACCATCTTAAAATTCAAACTCCCTTTCAAATTCCTTTTCAAACTCCTTTTTAAAATTCAAACTCCATTTTAAATTTCAAACTCCGTCTTAAAATTAAAACTCCATTTCAAACTCCTTTTTAAAATTCAAACTCCATTTTAAATTTCAAACAACATCTTAAAATTCAAACTCCATTTCAAACTCCTTCTTAAAATTCAAACTACATTTTTTATTTCAAACTCCATCTTAAAATTCAAACTCAATTTCAAACTCCTTTGTAGAATTCAAACTCCATTGTAAATTTCAAACACCATTTTAAAATTCAAATTCCATTTTAAATTTCAAAATCCATTTTAAATTTCAAACTACATTTCAAACACCATTTTAAAATTCAAACTCCATATCAAATCACGTGTAATCAAAAACATGGCAGACATAACACCGTACAGTAATACAAACCATGTCACAGGACATATAATACAATAACATACAACAATGTCATCATCAACATACCGTCAATCACAAAAAAAATATGACCATGTCATCATCAACAACACATGTAATATAAAACATGTCAGCCATAACAAAAACATACAATCATGACGCTGCATGAACCATCAATCAATATGCATAGAAGCGCTACCTGCCCCATCGGAACTGTCATTATGAGCATCATTATGAACGTCATTCAAATCATCATCCATATGTGCCCCATCACTAGAACCCTGCTGCTGTAATTGAGTATGTAGAGAAGCAATCTGGACCTCGTACTGAGACTGCTGCTGTGCAAAAGCTCCGTGTAAACTCTGGTACATCAACTGTGTGTACTCCAACGTCATACGCTCAAAAGCAGCCAATAAACGTCTATCATGGTCCATGTATAGCGAGTACTGTTAATGAGACAACTTATGTTACACAAATGCAGTTTTTATAACGAAATCATATACCAGCATTATTGTATTACTCTTACGTACCTGATGTGAATGATACAAACCGGCTGACGGTACTCCAGGAGGGTCAACGGATGGATACTGCAAAGGAATCTCTACAATCTAACCCTGTACGTCATACGCCCTAAAAATGTGTGGCGAAGGGTCCAAAGCACCATCTGCGTGAATTGAGACGATACAGGCGCAAAGGTAGGGGGATGCACCGGGAATCTTCCTGCTACTGAAGATGGCCCGATATGGTCGGAGTTCAAACCCCGAATATAGTCTGGTAAAGCATAAGCGCGTGGCGCAACTCGAGCCCAATAGATATCAAAATCTCCGGGCACTATAAAAGGCTCACCGTCCACCCAGCCTGCAGCCCTCATACCCTCAATATATGCTGATCCTGCCTGTATATCCCCGAACATCTGATCCCATGGGAGTGGATCGGAAGGAATGCGCTCTAACCCGTATAGTTGTAGCCAACAACACTCCCCCAAATACCAAATGAAAGGGCATGTAGGCATCTGGAAGCATACCCTACGCCTCGAAAGACTAGAACTGAAAATGAGCGGGTGCTCATCCTGGGGGGCCATAAAATCTATGTACGTCTGCCATGGACGTCGAATAATGTCATCCCGCTCCCTCATATCAATCTGTGTGCGCGCCTCCATAAGCTCGTTATGCACACCCTTTGCAGAACGAGCGAGATGCATACCACGACCCCATCGTCGTAATCTCGGAAAGTATATGTACGGCGTACTGATGGTCTCATCCATAAGTCGGGGGTGCATGTTCGCCGTGTCCTCTTAATACCAAAATGGGAGAATATACTAGAAACCGTACAGCTGCTTGCAGCGCTGTACGGCGTAGAGATCCAAAGCTACATACAAATAGCCTAATATCGCTGTACCCCAATCAAAAGAATGCAACTGCTCTATGTCTACAAGGCTAGCCAAAAAACTAAGTCTAATAGTCCCCCTGTTGTTGCTAAAAAAAGCGGAACCAAATAGGTATAATAGAAAGGCCCTGATAACGGGGGTGTGCATAGCCACAGTGGCCCGATGTGCAGTGATATAGGCATACATAGTAGGTAGGCTAACGGCTCCTGAAGAAACGGTATGAGGATCTAAACTCGGTAACTGCTCTGAAAATCTATCAAACTCCTCAAATAATACATCAAAGGGAATGGGGTAACGACCTGAACGACCAATCTCAATGCCCGTGAGGACGTAAAAATCCAAAGGAGTAAGCCCTAACTCAAAATCAGCAAAGTGAAATGCGTGTGTAGTAGGCCACCATCGCTCACTAATAGCCTCTACAAGGCATCAGTCAACATGAGCAAACTTAGGTAAATCTAAAAAGTCACCAAATGGTGTATCACGGAGTCTAACTGTTATAGGCTGGGGTAACTGCTCAAAAAGTGCCGTACAACGTGACCAAGTACCTCGCATAGCAATATGTCGAACCTAAACTTATGTAAATTTGTTGTAAACATGTAATGGTGAAACTTTACGAACTGTAGAAATGCCTGGAGCCAGAGGATATGTCAAGATATGTACTTAAATACGATTTCTGTTTGGCTTAGCACTTCAATAGCATACCAAGACCACGACAAAAATTTAGAACTTGTCTTGTTTACTATAAACCATCATAAATTTAATAAAATCACCACTTGATTAATTGGTTCACAGTTTCACCTATATAATTAAAGAATACAAATCAACTGTTTTATTGATTTGACGCAGGGCAAGTTAGACAATGTTAAAATAATTAAACGCTTGTTATTATGTTACTGAAAGAAATTTGAATTTGCTTCTAGTCAATCAAAGGTATGCATGATTATGATATCACATATTGGAATGTTATGCACGATTATGATATCATATTCATATATAGAAGTAAAATTTAAAAATATTTTTCAAAGCAAGGTTTATGACAAGCAAAGGTAATTTAAACTACATTCATGCCAACACCACGTGAATAACTAAATAGCAATTCAATACAGCAAACTCTTATGCAAAAATTATACATAAAAGATTATAGTTCCAATATACCAAAATTATTTAAATCAAGATAATTTCATGCTACCAACAATACAATTTAGTTCGAGTGTACCAAAATTGTTTAATTCAAGATAATCTTAGGCTACCAACAACTAACATATGATGCCCATAATAAAAAAAAAAAAATTACAACATCAATTCCAACAAAAGGAACTTGATTAAATAATAGTGCATAATGCCAGAAAAAAGATGCTTCATCAATTCCAACTACAAAATTCACTGCACTGAAGCGGAACTTATGTGAAAAGAAAAGAAAGAAGCTACTGTGTATTGCCATGCTGAGAAGGAACTTAAAAGTAGTAAATTAGTGATAATCAACATGATATTTTATGTAAAATTCAACAATTTAATCTCAGTTCTGATCAGCATGATGGGTCTAAGTGGATTGCCAACATATTTGGTGTTAGCTCATCATTTCATAAAACTTAATATTATATAGTATCCATTTCATATGCGTTGGTTTGCATTAATATATATTCGTATGAGTCTTTGAGATACTCCCTACATCATCTTCCTAAACTCTAGATTGCAGAAGAAAAGAAACACGATTATTATTGCTAGAATTAATGCTTACACGACTAACTCAACCATTCATAATTGTTATATTTACCAAGCTTCGAAGCAGAATTTTTGCCAGTAAACTGAAAGTGAAAGATCAAAATAAAAATGGTTATGAATCAAGCAGAAAAATCAGCAAGTGCTAAAGGCCCGAAACAGTAGGCCAGGGTTTAGTCGAAAAACATCAACACCTCCCTAGCAGCTTTCTAAAAAAATATACTCGTTTATCATCTTGCTACACACGATCAGAGCCGGCTCCGGCAGTTTGGATGCCTTAGGCGGTTCACAAATTTGTTGCCTATAAACAGAAAAAAAAAAATCAGTGCAAAATGGTAAAAATAAGCTTTATATGCAAACTTCCTTGGCTATAGATAAGAACCGTGAGCCTCTTTCCTTCACACAGCTTTACCAGCTCTTCCTTGGCTTCTTTGTTGAATGGCATTGCATTCTCAGGTGCATCAATTCCCCTAAAATAACATAATTTATAGCAGCACCAGTGAGACTAGGATAAGAGTATACGTGTAGCCTTGTAAGTTGGTAAAGAAGACTATATATCAAGATTCAAGACTCAAGTTCAAGTAAAGATTCATACCTCAGGTCCTCAACCTTATTCTGAATTTTTTTGCAAGGGTTTCATTGCCATTGATACCGCTTATTACCCTGTAAAAAAAAGCAATTAAGTTCAGATGAAATGAGGCAATGACACCAATATATATAGATGCATTTGTTGTGTTACTGACTTGTATCCTGCAGCAACAATGCTCTTACGAAGAGCATCTGCAGTCTTGCAGTCTTTAACCGATATAGCCTTGGCTCTCTTAGTTGCTGCTTCACGGACTTCTGGAGGAACAATCGTCGATTCTCTTGCATCTTCAGTATCTACATACACAGTGATTGTATCTCCATCTGAAATGGATTTGCTGTCCACCTGCACATTGCAAAATCATATTCAAGTCAGACTTAATTCTGAATTATTGAAAGGCACAATCTACTGTTAACTGTTAAATATCTAACCGGAAGCATATTCAATTTGTACTTAACACAGACCTGAATATTTGTAAAACAAAGACATAATAAACAGCATTTATAATAAGAAGCTTACAATTACGAACCTGAATACGATCATTCATTACACCATAGTAAATTAATAGTAGACATGGACATTATCATTCATTACACTATATTTTTACATAACAAAATGCACAAAATATATAATATAAAACCAAAAGTATGACAAAATGCACAAAATATCTTTAACACTAATATTATTCAACGAAAACAACTTCTTCTTGCATTTTTAGAAGCAAACTCTTCAATTATGTCATCATACTTCAACGTGTTCAAATATTCTTTTTCAATGGAAATCATAGCCAACCCACTTAGTCGTTCTTGTGTCATAGTGGTTCGAAGATAATTTTTTATCAACTTCAACTTTGAAAAACTTTTTTCCGCTGAAGCCACCGTAACCGGAACCGTCAATAAAATTCGATATGCAACCCATACATTTAAAAATCCACTCACATCACGATAAGATCGTATGAAATCAAGAATGCAACTTGATTTTGTTACTTCTAATGGCATTATTCTTCTCAATTGTGTAAGTTCAAGAAATAATCCTTTTCCACAAATATCACTTTCTTGATCGTGTTTTAAAAACATTTCTAATGCCATACATTGCTCCTTCAATATATTATCTTCAATGGTTTTAAATTTCGCATTCAAAAAAAATCCCAAAATTCCTTCATAAAATACGAATTGTTCAAAACGATCATTAAGTGAAGCAAGAGCTTGATCAATTATATGAAGAAAGTAAGTAATCCTAAAATTATCTTCTATAGATTGAGTTTCATTAACATCAACATCTACGTCATCATCAAAGTGCCTCTTTCGACGAACAACCCTTTTCTTTGCAAATTTAGGTTCAATGCCAACCTCTTTCGCAAGTTCTTTTGCTTCATCTATCATGCTTTCAAATCCATTTTGTCTAAAATTCTCGAAAAAAGCAATAAGTTCCCTTACTTTTATAATGGCAAACTCAATATCCACATCCTCTTGTTGAAGCATTTTGCTAACTCGGTTAATATTATTCAATATAGTGTACCAAATACATAGGCTAATCAAGAACTCAAAGTCTTCTAAAGCATTTTGACATAAACACTTAGCTTCCACCATCACGGTATCGTCTTTAGAAGAATTATTTCCAATATCAATTAATGCATCTCTTAGATCCGATGGTTGAGTTCTTATTGCCTTTACACTTTCTATACGACTTTCCCAACGTGTAAGGATCCGTAACTTCCCCGTGAAGGAAAGAGCGGATACTTTGAGTACAACACACAAAAGGACGTAGACGGAAGAACATTTCATTGTTATTACAACAATTCCATCAGATACAAGAATATACAGAGTATAAATGAATAAATTACATTCAACAAATATCAGAGATTTAAATTACATTTAAATACATCGCAGCGGAAAATAATACAAAAGCACAACTAGAAGTGATACACGGATACAGAGCTTTCCTAGCATCGTTCCAGCTGTATATCAGGAACCTGTGAATATAAATCTGCAAAACCAAAACTACTAGCTGCCCGTGCGGAAAATAGGGGCACCCAGAGTTTAGGTTAAAACAATAAACTCCAGGTCAGTCATGTGACTGGTGTGAGAACTAAAACAGTTATTAATATTGGTTTTAAAGTTAGGTAAATCAACGGACCACGCCGTATAACACGGAACGGGTTTCCTCCCAAGAATACCAGTGCATAGAACAAACAGCGCAATGCTAAATAAAGAAAAATGAAGCTGTTATAAGACCCAGGTCCCATCACACAATGCAACGCAAGCCGGAGGATAGGGTTTTCCCTTATAATAGCCAAAGCATGCTTGATATGTTTAAAACACATTATTTGATACTATAATAAGTGTATAGTGTCAAAACAATTCAAATCATAAATATCAATCATAGGCGGCATGGGTACCATCTATCATGTCGCCATACTAGTTCTACAATTAAAACCGCAATACACGTATTGGAAATTGGATTCCGTCATGAGCCGAGGCAAGGGGCAAGCTCCTCTCCGCGTTCGAGACACTCTAGCAAATGCCCCAGGACCCCACTATGATCCTTGGAATCGGCTGGGCCGGTCCTCTCTTACTTTTGAGGATTGGCAATTCCTGAACACACGTTTCCCGGTCCTTACAGACCTATATCCGAGGCGCCTCATATCCAACAACCACACAGGTGAAAAGTATATAAATGTCAGGGCTGGTAGGTCACTGACACCACCCTAGCTAGAAAGAAACGTCGTGCTCTCCCAGCGGTCCGTCTCCCGTTTTTGACCCATACCGAGGTGTGAGGCTCGCGAATTCACGTTATACACAAAGCTACGCCACACAGGCCATGCTTTGATCATCAACCACAAGACTTTGCTTTTCAACAGAAGCCTTGATCAATTGCCACTTACGCATGCCACACTGGCAATTCACTCCATGCGACTGATGTCCATCGATATACAACCTCTGAGCTCGTATGTCTCAGAGAAGGGCATTAAGCAAGAGAATAAATTCTCCGCCGCCAAACAGATGTATATTTAATAGAGATCAATCAACACAGAATAAAATCCAATGTCAGACACACAATCCATTTACAAGTTCGTTCTGGGTCTGAACGAAACCGGAGGCACTTTCCTCGCATATCCGTCCATCTCCAAGTACGTCTGGACGATCACCAACTGATTCCCTCATCCTGGGTGTACAGCCCAATCAAGATCATCAGTAATCACCCAAACGATGTGAAGACTTCTGGTCTTCAACCACCGTCTTCATCTTCGACATCTCGTCGAATCGGTTATTCAGAATGGGTATAAACCCGGCCTTTTTGAATAACCCACGTATATGATAAACAAATGTTACACAAACACAACAAACGCCTCATTCCAATTCAGAATATTCTTTTATTCACAAAATCACATTCTTAGGGAAAGGTTCCCATTAATTTTATCAAAGATAAATTCTTCTAAATTTATTCTTTAATCTTCCTTTGGATATCATTTCAAACTAGTCGGGATTAGCAAACCACACCGAAGTAATTATTTGTTTTATTTCCCAATCCCAACCTATATATCCCCTGGAGCAAAACTGGTGATACTCCATATCTAACACCACGGTGTTATCGGTAAAATTAATTACCATTTCACGTTCAAATCTAATTAAAGATTTAACTATCGCTTTGGAGCAAAACTGGTGGTACTCCATTCTCGATCACCTTTCAGATTTGATAATTTAAATTATCAATTCACATTTTAATCTAATTAAAGATTCATTAAAACTCCACTTAGTTTTAATCCCTTCTTAAAAATCAATATCCTGTCTTTAACTGGGTCAAAGAACCAATGTCATCTAAAACACGATTCACGATAAACCCAAACCACATCTGATATTAAATACAAGGCTCTGAATAGAAAATATATCGGCTTATATTCAATATCAAATTCTGAAACCAACAAATATCAAATTGGAAATAACGATATAAAATACATCTTTCAAATTCCCATAACAATATCTGTTTAGTCACGAAATCCAACATCGAAATATTCCGAAGATAATTTCGATTCAGCTCCAGTCCAATCCACGTATTGGGAATATTGATTACCTTTAAAATCACTTTCAAATTCAATTTATTTATTTTAAAAATAAATTGATTTCAATTCTAGTTCAAAACTAGTTCATTTCGATAAAAATTTATTTTTATCTTTTCAAATGTGGAATTTTTCCAGCCCAATTCTTTCCAATTCACATATTATAATTTTACACAAATTATAGATATTTTTAATAATTTTATCAAGGCCCGTACAGTCGATTTCCATCAACGGCTATCGAACTGCACTTACAGCGACCTTTTTCAAATTTGATTTGGACATAATTCCAAATCCAACCGTTAGATTTCAAATTTCTAATATTCATTGGAAAGCTCTTTTCGATACGAACCCAACGGTTCCGGTTTTAGGAGAATCCGACGGTCGGATCTCCCGTAATGTCCGTTTGAAATAAATGGTCGAAATTCACGAACTGTCGCGGCGCGGCGCGTTCTATTCAGGCCATTATATTATATATATAATATATATTTCGTCGATTTCTATTTAAAACGAATTTTATAAATCGTTTTAAATTCGCTTCTAAAACAATTCAACTTCTACATTCAATTTCAAATCGATTGGATTTCAATTCAACTCGAATTCATTTCCATTTTATTTAATTCGAATTCAAATTCGTTTCAATTCAATTCAAATTCAAATTCGTTTCAATTCAAATTGATTTCAATTTAATTTCGATTCGAATTCAATTAAATTTCAGTTCGTTTTCAATTCAACTTGAATTTGTTTTATATTCAATTCCATTCGAAGTCCTTTTATATTCAATTCAAATTCGTTTTCTTTTCAATTCGAATTTGCTATAATATTTATTTCAATTTGAATAAAATCGATATAAATATCGTTCACGTCAAAATGGCGCAAAACTAATCAACACGGCTTTATATTTTTCACAACTTCTTTATTCTATTCACAAATGAATATTTTTCCCATTCAACACATGAATCTATATTTCTTTCAACACACGGCTACTCTCAACACATGAGTGCTGTCAGCACATCACTATTGTTGTTATGTAAAATATTTTATAAAACTATGGTATCTATCGTTTGATTTGAATTAGAATCCACCGTGAAGTAGATTCTAATTGTAAATATGATAAAGATGTAAATTTGATTATTAAAATATTCCACTCAACACATGAATAGATTCAACACATGAATTTTCCTTTATAATATTCATTATTTTCCCGATTGGAATGAGGCCCAATCAATCACCATATAATGTTAATTATATGGATTCCATACAACACATGTATATAATAGCTTTGAAAAATAATCAACCATCAACCAAAGTGCACCACACAACTGCATAAGCATCAAATATAAATAATCGACGCTTACACAGTCTGTCGACCAATCGATCGACAATAATTAAATAATTGGGATTAGTGTACGCCAAATATCATCTCAACACCCGTGTGGGGTTTCAAATCAACAAACACACATTTTTGTTTGTGCGGTTGGGCGATGTGTAAAATTTATCGACCCAATCAATGTCAGTCAAATCAGTGTAAATAAACAAATCGGCCGATTTGTTTATAAATATTTATTTATTCACTTTCACGTTAAAAATTATATTTTTAACGACAAAAATATTTATTTCCACACTTGAATTTCTATTCAGTTCATTTATACAATAAAAATGATATTTTTATTTTTCTAACATATTTTGGGAAATTTCGGCGGCATAACGGCACGATACTAGAAACGGGACGAGGCCTAGCCTTATCCCCGGTCTAGTGAAGGCCCACGCCATTCACACATCAATCAATCCATTCCATTTCACCAAACAATTCAATTGCCAATCAAATCATCTAACTAATCTATGCAACCAAACAAACAAGTCCATGGTCTGTGGACGATTGTGTCGGGTGCTACTAAGCACCGTCTGCATCCTAGTATATATATATATAACTAGAAAAAGAAGTTTAGAGTGAGAAGTTCTCACCGAAAGCTATCCAATACCACGACACTCCTATTGTAGAGATCTTCGTCGTTCTCGCCTTTTCTTCTTCTTTGTTGCCCGTAGCCACTATATATATAAAAATCGAATTTTTACTGTGCTATTCAATATATAAAAATCGAATTTTTACTATGCTATTCAATATATAAAAATCGAATTTTTACTATGCTATTCTTCATATAAAAATCGAATTTTTACTATGCTATTCAATATATAAAAATCGAATTTTTACTATGCTATTCAATATATAAAAATCGAATTTTTACTATGCTATTCAATATATAAAAATCGAATTTTTACTATGCTATTCTTCATAAAAAGATTTCCCCTTTTCAAAAAATAAAGTTTTCGCCTTTATAAAAATAAACACTTTATTTCGACGTATATAAAATAAAAATCAGATTTTTATTTTGCTACATACACAAAGATGATATTTTTAATTCTCTACATAAACAAAAATCATATTTCTACTACTACTTAATAAAGATTATATTTTTAATACTTTAAAAATATAAAAATCATATTTTTATCTTTCTACAATATAAAAGATTGTATTTTTATCCTCCTACAATTAATTAAACAAAACAAAATAAAAATAAAAAGGAGAAAGGGGCTCACAGTGTTCGACTGCAGAGGGGGGGGGGGGGGCGGTTTTCACTGTTGCCGGAGGTTGGAGGGGTCGGCGGGGTCGTGTGGGTGGCGCAGCACTCGAGGGGGCAGCGGCGGTTGCGTTCCAGGCGGAGGAGGGGGCTGGGGGTCCCACGACGGCGTCGGTCTTCGCGTCTGGGGGGAGGGGGGCGATTGGAGATGAAGGTCAGGGGAAGGAGAAGAAGCGGAGGGGGGAGTCAGGGAGGCGTCGCGCCCCCTGGCGGCGGCGGCGAACGATCGAGGAGGGGGGGCGATTCAGATTTAGTTTTTTTTTTCTTTCTTATACTGAATCGGGAAAGAAGAAGAAAAAAGGGGGGCTTTTATAAAATTTATATTATTTAATTTATTTATTTTTAAATTGCAAAAAGTTGACTTTCACAAACGACCTCTAAACGAGGTCCACCGCCTGTCGTCCTTAGCGTATTACCCCCATTCCGAACACAATGGGATATGTATCGCAAGCTGATTCAGCTGTTTCGATTAGTTTTCGTCAAAATCAACATATAACTCTATATATTGAATTTGAACGCGCATTTCAATTTACCGGGGTCACATATTAACTTTAAAAATTCCAAAAAAATATTTTCTAGCTTCGTATTGACGATACGGTCCTAACAAAACTAGTTTCGTCGAATTCTGAGACCGTTAGAAAAATGACCAATTTCCAGTCGATTAAAATCAACTGAAAACGGTCAAACGCGTTTTCCTTTGCCACGCTCACATATTGATTCGAAAAATTATGAAATTTGGAATCTAGCAATAATTTGACACTTCGGACCCAACAAAAGTGGTTTCGTCGAAATCCGAGGTCGTTTGCAAAAAGTCAATTTTTAAGGGCCCGAATTCCATAGCGACTATTCAGAATTTTCAACTGGACATATCTTTTGATTCCCGCTATGAAATCTTGATTTTTCGGATTCGTTGGAAAGATATTATCAAATAGATCCTAATGTTTTTGGTTTCACTAAAATCCGGATTGTTTTGCACCCGGTACATTCAATTGAAGTTTGAAATCGAATTATCGAACTACCGCGCCATTTTCAATTCTATTTATAATTATATATAATTATTTATATTCTAACGACGACGTATATAAATATATACGTCGAATTATATTCAAAATAAATTTCTCGTTGTTATTATTTAAAATAATCTATTTTAAATATTCGAAATTCGCTAAAATTGCCGAAATAAAAATTTTAAACTGGCCCAGATTTTCGGGTTATTACACAACGGGTTGCCGTTAATGGTTTTGGAGACAATCCATTTACGTATTTTCTAAGTGTTTCCCATCGATGCGTCGAACCGGAGAACAAAAAATAAATTTTTTGAACATATGAAAAGAAATTTCTAGCTTTCATGCATGATTTTGCCATATCACACAAAGCAAGATTTAAGCTATGACATCCACATGGAATATACAACGCTCTAGGATTTATATCAAGGAGTTTTTTTTGTACACCTTGGTGTTGACCTACATTAAATTCAAATTATTTGTTACTTGAACGAATAAGATAAAAATAAATTATATACCTTTCATAAAAAATAATATACCTTTCATATTTGATCCATTGTCATAACCTTGACCCCGCACATCATCAATATTAAGCTTAAGATCCTTTAGAGTGGTCTCAAGCGTTTTAAAAAGGCCAAGACCCGATGTGTCATCAACCTCTATAAAGCCTAGAAAAAACTCCTCTACTTTGATAGCATCTTCAACATCTACACATCTAATTATGATTGACATTTGTTCTTTGTGACACGATACAGCTTCCTTTTTTGTCTTTTTTATTATTTTCTTAATCTTTCTTTGTTTTTAGGTATTTTGTTTTTGTCTGTTTCCTAATGATTAGTGTTCACTCATATTAATGTGTTAGTGTTGATGATGATCAGATTTCAAAGAACGAAGGTAAAAGAACAAATTCAGATTACTGTCAGTATATTAAAAGCCCACTAACATCCTGGTAACATAATTTCATGAATAGGTAGAATGACTGAATCTGTGTGATGAAAAATTCTGTTGTATTTGTTTCTTCTTTTTTCAAAAAATTTGGGTGCATTCTACTCATTGTGATCAACAAGTTTCTTATCAAATAAAGTATCAATTTTATGTCTAAGAAAACAATGCAATCCCACATGTCACCTTCCCCTATCAAAAATTGCACACGCATTTCACACATAAATGAAAGCACAGTAAACACATCAAATATAACTTCGAAAAACCAAAGTGATAAAACAAATGACAGTTGATAGACAAGAAAAAAAGGAAAAGAAACACAACTAAGTATCTAATTTAGTTTTTATCATAGTAAAAGGACCAAACAAAAAGAGGTAAATAGACGATAATTAACCAGGTCAGGAGAAGAAAAACAACGCGCCACCTGATTGATCAACAGCCTTAGCAACAGAAATACCCTAATCAAACCCCAAGATTCACCGCAAATCTTCATATAATCCTTGAAAAGAATCCGATCATTATGCTTCATCCTCAGTTTCATCCTAGGAGTCCCAATGTGTGCCACTTTCAACACTTTCCTCGCCTCCTTCATTGAAAAACAAAGCTCTTCTGTTCTAACGTCAGGCGTAGCCAAGCAACCCAGCCGGGCTGGATACCCGTAAAGAAACTGTATATGATCTTGGTCTTTCAAGATGGACCTAGCCAGCTAGGCTTTAGTATATGAAACCTGTTGTGAAGATGAAAACAAAAAAGTAATACACATAAGTTGCATGACATTTTTGCTAATAAAGAGACGTGATTATCAGTAAAAAGCGAAGAGCTGCAGCAATCATTGGAACTGCAAGAGAAAACTCTAATGTGCTTTAGTATAGAACGTAAAATTCACATGGTAAAAATAAGGCGAACAGTAATGAAATTCGTAAGTGAAATGTTGGAAATTTGTTAAAATCCATAGAATGGAGAAAGAAAGAAAAGTTAATCGTGCTGAATAGCTAATTAGAAGTGTGAATGTTGGCCTGCGGGAGTGCAACTTGTTGACATAAACAAACATGTTCTCAGTTCAGCCATCAAATTTTTTCACATATATTGCAAAGTAAACACTTGTAAGGGAAGCAAAATTAGATTATCAAACAAAATAGGAAGATATATGAATTAATGAATAGAATGGTCGGGTTGACAATCTTGAAGGTTATTTCATGTTCATTTGCTCTGCCACTTCTCTTAATTTATTAATTGTATGTACTGATAATAAATTAAAAAAAAAAAAAAAAGAAGAAGAAGAAGAAGATAATTGATGTACATGTAGGGGTGGCAATTAAACCCAACCCGATAGACCCGAACCTGACCCGTGGGGTCTCGGGTCTAGACGGATCGGGTTTTATTGAGTCTAAACCATACATTCCAAAATCTGGACCCGATCCGACTCGAGCTTCGGTTCAGGTCCGGTCGATTCGGGTTTTGTTCGGTAACAACACTAAAAATACATATATTTTAATGTTTTTTTGTCGGATCCTTCGGGTCGGGTCAAGTCAATACGGGTCAGGTTTTATCGGGTCTTTACTGTTTTTTTCATCACATAGACCCGACCCAAGACCCGTCGGATGTGGTTCGGATACAGGTCTTTTCAGGTCGGGTCGGTTCGGCTCTTCAGTTCTCGGTTCTAATTGTCAGCCCTATGTACATGAATATACTTCAACCATCTTCATCCACCCATTAGTGCAAAATTCTTACATGCTACAAAGTGAAATCTAAGACTATGTTCCAAAGCGTGTGACAATGCTTCTATCGTTCGTTATCTATCAATATGTCTGGAGATATAAATCTATGTTGATTCAGCACACCCTTCAAATCTATTAAGCTTTTCAATCACTTACTCACTGACAAAATATCCAATGTCCCTCATTTGCTAAATCAGTCCACCCAAGACCAAATATATAGCAGAGAACATTAAAAAATTTGAACGTGGAATTGAATCTCATCCGTCAACATTTTTTAAATCAAGATACATTAATTAGGGTGGAAACAAATATACATCAAAGTTGAAAATACAGAGAAAATAAAATCCGTTTAAAAAAGTGACAAATTATGTACTAAGCAACATACAGTGGAAAGCAAAAGATTACCTTGGCGACAGTTAGTAGTAAACAGTGGCTGCAGAGGTCTCAGAGGTAAATGTAGCGACATAAAGGAATAACGACCTAACCTCAAATGATGGATGACAGATTGGAATTCCAAATCGTGAAGACAAACATTCATCACTTCGAGGATTGCCAGAGATCAATCGATCAATAGCCGCGATTTGAAGAAGTTGCAAAAAACCTAGTTTCGAAATTTCTGGGTTACCATTGAAAAAGAGAAGCCGATAATTTTTTTGGTTTTGTGAGAAACGAAAATTAGCGGGGAAAAATATGATGTCATTTTGATATGGCTCAAAGCCGTGTCATATGAAATGATTCGAAGCTTCGAAGATCTACGGTTAGATTTATGTGAAAAAAAAAAAAAAAAGAAGCTACTGTGTATTGCCATGCTGAGAAGGAACTTAAAAGTAGTAAATTAGTGATAATCAACATGATATTTTATGTAAAATTCAACAATTTAATCTCAGTTCTGATCAGCATGATGAGTCTAAGTGGATTGCCAACATATTTGGTGTTAGCCCATCATTTCATAAAACTTAATATTATATAATACCCATTTCATATGCGTTGGTTTGCATTAATATCTATTCGTATGAGTCTTTGAGATACTCCCTACATCATCTTCCTAAACTCTAGATTGCAGAAGAAAAGAAACACTTCTTAGATTATTATTGCTAGAATTAATGCTTACACGACTAATCAACCATTCATAATTGTTATATTTACCAAGCTTCGAAGCAGAATTTTTGCCAGTAAACTGAAAGTGAAAGATCAAAATAAAAATGGTTATGAATCAAGCAGAAAAATCAGCAAGTGCTAAAGGCCCGAAACAGTAGGCCAGGGTTTAGTCGAAAAACATCAACACCTCCCTAGCAGCTTTCTAAAAAAATATACTCGTTTATCATCTTGCTACACACGATACAGCTTCCTTTTTTGTCTTTTTTATTATTTTCTTAATCTTTCTTTGTTTTTGGGTATTTTGTTTTTGTTCGTTTCCTAATGATTAGTGTTTACTCATATTAATGTGTTAGTGTTGATGATGATCAGATTTCAAAGAATGAAGGTAAAAGAACAAATTCAGATTACTGTCAGTATATTAAAAGCCCACTAACATCCTGGTAACATAATTTCATGAATAGGTAGAATTACTGAATCTGTGTGATGAAAAATTCTGTTGTATTTGTTTCTTCTTTTTTCAAAAAATTTGGGTGCATTCTACTCATTGTGATCAACATGTTTCTTATCAAATAAAGTATCAATTTTATATCTAAGAAAACAATGTAATCCCACATGTCACCTTCCCCTATCAAAAATTGCACACGCATTTCACACATAAATGAAAGCACAGTAAACACATCAAATATAACTTCGAAAAACCAAAGTGATAAAACAAATGACAGTTGATAGACAAGAAAAAAAAAGGAAAAGAAACACAACTAAGTATCTAATTTGGTTTTTATCATAGTAAAAGGACCAAACAAAAAGAGGTAAATAGACGATAATTAACCAGGTCAGGAGAAGAAAAACAACGCGCCACCTGATTGATCAACAGCCTTAGCAACAGAAATACCCTAATCAAACCCCAAGATTCACCGCAAATCTTCATATAATCCTTGAAAAGAATCCGATCATTATGCTTCATCCTCAGTTTCATCCTAGGAGTCCCAATGTGTGCCACTTTCAACACTTTCCTCGCCTCCTTCATTGAAAAACAAAGCTCTTCTGTTCTAACGTCAGGCGTAGCCAAGCAACCCAGCCGGGCTGGATACCCGTAAAGAAACTGTATATGATCTTGGTCTTTCAAGATGGACCTAGCCAGCTAGGCTTTAGTATATGAAACCTGTTGTGAAGATGAAAACAAAAAAGTAATACACATAAGTTGCATGACATTTTTGCTAATAAAGAGACGTGATTATCAGTAAAAAGCGAAGAGCTGCAGCAATCATTGGAACTGCAAGAGAAAACTCTAATGTGCTTTAGTATAGAACGTAAAATTCACATGGTAAAAATAAGGCGAACAGTAATGAAATTCGTAAGTGAAATGTTGGAAATTTGTTAAAATCCATAGAATGGAGAAAGAAAGAAAAGTTAATCGTGCTGAATAGCTAATTAGAAGTGTGAATGTTGGCCTGCGGGAGTGCAACTTGTTGACATAAACAAACATGTTCTCAGTTCAGCCATCAAATTTTTTCACATATATTGCAAAGTAAACACTTGTAAGGGAAGCAAAATTAGATTATCAAACAAAATAGGAAGATATATGAATTAATGAATAGAATGGTCGGGTTGACAATCTTGAAGGTTATTTCATGTTCATTTGCTCTGCCACTTCTCTTAATTTATTAATTGTATGTACTGATAATAAATTAAAAAAAAAAAAAAAAAAAAAAGGAAGAAGAAGAAGAAGAAGATAATTGATGTACATGTAGGGGTGGCAATTAGACCCAACCCGATAGACCCGAACCCGAGCCGTGGGGTCTCGGGTCTAGACGGATCGGGTTTTATTGAGTCTAAACCATACATTCCAAAATCTGGACCCGATCCGACTCGAGCTTCGGTTCAGGTCCGGTCGATTCGGGTTTTGTTCGGTAACAACACTAAAAATACATATATTTTAATGTTTTTTTGTCGGATCCTTCGGGTCGGGTCAAGTAAATTCGGGTCAGGTTTTATCGGGTCTTTACTGTTTTTTTCATCACATAGACCCGACCCAAGACCCGTCGGATGTGGTTCGGATACAGGTCTTTTCAGGTCGGGTCGGTTCGGCTCTTCAGTTCTCGGTTCTAATTGTCAGCCCTATGTACATGAATATACTTCAACCATCTCCATCCACCCATTAGTGCAAAATTCTTACATGCTACAAAGTGAAATCTAAGACTATGTTCCAAAGCGTGTGACAATGCTTCTATCGTTCGTTATCTATCAATATGTCTGGAGATATAAATCTATGTTGATTCAGCACACCCTTCAAATCTATTAAGCTTTTCGATCACTTACTCACTGACAAAATATCCAATGTCCCTCATTTGCTAAATCAGTCCACCCAAGACCAAATATATAGCAGAGAACATTAAAAAATTTGAACGTGGAATTGAATCTCATCCGTCAACATTTTTTAAATCAAGATACATTAATTAGGGTGGAAACAAATATACATCAAAGTTGAAAATACAGAGAAAATAAAATCCGTTTAAAAAATGACAAATTATGTACTAAGCAACATACAGTGGAAAGCAAAAGATTACCTTGGCGACAGTTAGTAGTAAACAGTGGCTGCAGAGGTCTCAGAGGTAAATGTAGCGACATAAAGGAATAACGACCTAACCTCAAATGATGGATGACAGATTGGAATTCCAAATCGTGAAGACAAACATTCATCACTTTGAGGATTGCCAGAGATCAATCGATCAATAGCCGCGATTTGAAGAAGTTGCAAAAAACCTAGTTTCGAAATTTCTGGGTTACCATTGAAAAAGAGAAGCCGATAATTTTTTTAGTTTTGTGAGAAACGAAAATTAGCGGGGAAAAATATGATGTCATTTTGATATGGCTCAAAGCCGTGTCATATGAAATGATTCGAAGCTTCGAAGATCTACGGTTAGATTTATGAGAAAAGAAAAGAAAGAAGCTACTGTGTATTGCCATGCTGAGAAGGAACTTAAAAGTAGTAAATTAGTGATAATCAACATGATATTTTATGTAAAATTCAACAATTTAATCTCAGTTCTGATCAGCATGATGAGTCTAAGTGGATTGCCAACATATTTGGTGTTAGCCCATCATTTCATAAAACTTAATATTATATAATACCCATTTCATATGCGTTGGTTTGCATTAATATCTATTCGTATGAGTCTTTGAGATACTCCCTACATCATCTTCCTAAACTCTAGATTGCAGAAGAAAAGAAACACTTCTTAGATTATTATTGCTAGAATTAATGCTTACACGACTAATCAACCATTCATAATTGTTATATTTACCAAGCTTCGAAGCAGAATTTTTGCCAGTAAACTGAAAGTGAAAGATCAAAATAAAAATGGTTATGAATCAAGCAGAAAAATCAGCAAGTGCTAAAGGCCCGAAACAGTAGGCCAGGGTTTAGTCGAAAAACATCAACACCTCCCTAGCAGCTTTCTAAAAAAATATACTCGTTTATCATCTTGCTACACACGATACAGCTTCCTTTTTTGTCTTTTTTATTATTTTCTTAATCTTTCTTTGTTTTTGGGTATTTTGTTTTTGTTCGTTTCCTAATGATTAGTGTTTACTCATATTAATGTGTTAGTGTTGATGATGATCAGATTTCAAAGAATGAAGGTAAAAGAACAAATTCATATTACTGTCAGTATATTAAAAGCCCACTAACATCCTGGTAACATAATTTCATGAATAGGTAGAATTACTGAATCTGTGTGATGAAAAATTCTGTTGTATTTGTTTCTTCTTTTTTCAAAAAATTTGGGTGCATTCTACTCATTGTGATCAACATGTTTCTTATCAAATAAAGTATCAATTTTATATCTAAGAAAACAATGTAATCCCACATGTCACCTTCCCCTATCAAAAATTGCACACGCATTTCACACATAAATGAAAGCACAGTAAACACATCAAATATAACTTCGAAAAACCAAAGTGATAAAACAAATGACAGTTGATAGACAAGAAAAAAAAGGAAAAGAAACACAACTAAGTATCTAATTTGGTTTTTATCATAGTAAAAGGACCAAACAAAAAGAGGTAAATAGACGATAATTAACCAGGTCAGGAGAAGAAAAACAACGCGCCACCTGATTGATCAACAGTCTTAGCAACAGAAATACCCTAATCAAACCCCAAGATTCACCGCAAATCATCATATAATCCTTGAAAAGAATCCGATCATTATGCTTCATCCTCAGTTTCATCCTAGGAGTCCCAATGTGTGCCACTTTCAACACTTTCCTCGCCTCCTTCATTGAAAAACAAAGCTCTTCTGTTCTAACGTCAGGCGTAGCCAAGCAACCCAGCCGGGCTGGATACCCGTAAAGAAACTGTATATGATCTTGGTCTTTCAAGATGGACTGGCCAGCTAGGCTTTAGTATATGAAACCTGTTGTGAAGATGAAAACAAAAAAGTAATACACATATAAATTGCATGAAATTTTTGCTAATAAAGAGACGTGGTTATCAGTAAAAAGCGAAGAGCTGCAACAATCATTGGAACTGCAAGAGAAAACTCTAATGTGCTTTAGTATAGAACGTAAAATTCACATGGTAAAAATAAGGCGAACAGTAATGAAATTCGTAAGTGAAATGTTGGAAATTTGTTAAAATCCATAGAACGGAGAAAGAAAGAAAAGTTAATCGTGCTGAATAGCTAATTAGAAGTGTGAATGTTGGCCTGCGGGAGTGCAACTTGTTGACATAAACAAACATGTTCTCAGTTCAACCATCAAATTTTTTCACATAAATTGCAAAGTAAACACTTGTAAGGGAAGCAAAATTAGATTATCAAACAAAATAGGAAGATATATGAATTAATGAATAGAATGGTCGGGTTGACAATCTTGAAGGCTATTTCATGTTCATTTGCTCTGCCACTTCTCTTAATTTATTAATTGTATGTACTGATAATTAAAATAATAATAATAATAATAATAATAATAAAGATAATTGATATACATGTAGGGGTGGCAATTAGACTCAAACCGATAAACCCGGACCCGACCCGTGGGGTCTCGGGTCTAAGCGGATCGGGTTTTGTTGGGTCTAAACCATCACTACAAGAAAACAGGCTATTTCCGACGGCTGAAAACTGTCGGCGGCCGTCGGAAGCCGTCGGAAATAACCGTCGCTTTTAGAGGCGTCGAAAAACAGATTTTGCGGCGGTTATCGACGTAGCCTGTCGTTCGTTTTTACGACGGCTTTCGACGCAGCCGTCGGAAAACCTGCATAATTTTTTTTTTTTGTAATTCAGCTGCTATTGAGCCTTCCAACTACATTTTATACTTTTGAAAATGACCCGATACAATGATAATAGATCATTCTACGGTAAATCCTTGAAAGAGATAACCACTCGCCAACAATAGTTGAAAAAAAAGTGCAAGATGATTGTCTAGAAGTTTATATGACTAGAACATCCAAGGACGAGTCCATCAAAATTCGACAAAAATAATAATTAAACCTTTTAATATATGTTAGCAATATCAAAATATTCAATAGGATAAGGAAAAAGCTGAAGAACAGACATAAAATTACCATATGTTGCTTACGAATGCAAGCTAGCTTATTATGTAGAACAAATTATCCTTCAAGTTAAGACAAAGTACACTATATAAGCTATTGGGGGAATTACAAGGTTAGCACGATAACTGTGTAAGCTAACATCCGTAAAAAATAATTAACAGTAGCAAAAGACCGAATTCATACCGCACTCTCAGGGACTTCAGGCGATGGCAAAGGAAGATTTCGTGGAACCGATTTATTAGTATGCGATCTTTTATCAAACCTCTATTCTCTAATTTTACCGTAAGTCAACTTACCCTGCAAATTGTTCGAAGTACTGTCACAATTTTTCTAAATTAGATTTAATTTATTTCAGTGACTATTGTTTAAGGGAATATCCTACACTCGTATCATAGTCACAGTCATAGGTGTAGTGAATAATGTAACTCTTACCAATTTCCAAGTCTCATGGAGGCTACAATTAAAAATAGGGGAAAATAATAATTAAATAACTATTTAAAATATAATAGTGATATATGCTTAGAAATGACTTGATGTCATACCTGAATCATAAAATCTTTCCGTAATATGTTGCCCACACCATGCAGTGCAAACGGGATAGCATAGGCATACCTACATATCAATATATGTTGAACATACAAAACCGATTAGTGCAAAAAGATCATGTGTATTAATCAAGATTTAGAGAAAAAAGATCATGTGTATTAACATAAGAAACGTAGAAAATAACAAAATATGTAAATTGTATAACAATGTTTTGTAATGCTATAAAATGTACATTTTGTTCAATAAATTAAACAAGTATAACACACACACGGTCTTACCTTACATATCCAATTCGAACGGACTAAGGTATATGTTATGGGTAATATTTCGGGCCATAACACATTGACATTTGACAACATATACTGATCAAGTATAAAACTTACATTTTAAGTACCTAACCAAATGCCTTATCAGCTTCGGGATCTTTCTTCATTGCCAGTGAAACATTCAACCATGTGGGCGCTATCATTTGAAGAGAAGCCTAATGTGGAAACAAAGTTAATGTTAATGAAATACCAAAAAAGCTAATGATACTAAAAAAAAATCATATCTAATACCTTTTCGGTTACAACGGGAGAATTTCCAATAGGATCTATGTCAGTAATTGGCCCCTTTCCAACAGGAAAGAATTTTCGTAGAGTTGTCTCATACTTTTTGGGGTCGATGTAAAAAAAGGGAATGCAAATATACGTTTCCACTAGAACGCTATTGGAACCAATTGGAATCAATAGATAACTCTAAATTTCCAATTTAAGCAAATAAAGATTTAGGTAAAAACTTGATTTTTATGCAAAAAAAGAGATTGTACCTCAAATTATTTGCTCTAGACGTCTGAATTGAAGCCGGGGAGGTTCCTACTCGAAGAAAATGGTGTTTGAAGGTAAAAAAATCGGATTTGGGGGTGATAGGGTTTAAAATCCGTATGCTGTAAGAAAAAAGAGGAAGAAAGAAATGTGGAAGAAAGAGTGCGGCTGGCAGTTTATCACGATAATTTCCAACGGCTTCCGACGGCCGCCGACGGCCCGTCAGAAGCTGTCGCAAATTAGCCGTCGCAAATAGCCTGTTTTCTTGTAGTGCATGTATTTTAATGTTTTTTGGTCGGATCCTTCGGGTCGGGTCAAGTCAATTCGTGTCGGGTTTTATCGGGTCTTTATTGTTTTTTTTATCACCTAGACCCGACCCAAGACCCGTCGGTTTCGGTTCGGATCCGGGTCTTTTCGGGTCGGGTCGGTTCGGCTTTTCGGTTCTCGGTTCTAATTGTCAATCCTATGTACATGAATATACTTCAACCATCTCCATCCACCCAATAATGCAAAATTCTTACATGCTACAAAGTGAAATCTAAGACTATG
This sequence comes from Allium sativum, assembly GCA_030737875.1. Taxonomy (NCBI): domain Eukaryota; kingdom Viridiplantae; phylum Streptophyta; class Magnoliopsida; order Asparagales; family Amaryllidaceae; genus Allium; species Allium sativum. Next base: position 530,559,816 of record CM060923.1, on the reverse strand, counting down.
TTCCAAAGCGTGTGACAATGCTTCTATCGTTCGTTATCTATCAATATGTCTGGAGACATAAATCTATATTGATTCAGCACACCCTTCAAATCTATTAAGCTTTTCAATCACTTACTCACTGACAAAATATCCAATGTCCCTATTTTGCAAAATCAGTCCACCCAAGACCAAATATATAGCAGAGAACATTAAAAAATTTGAACGTGGAATTGAATCTCATCCGTCAACATTTTTTAAATCAAGATACATTAACTAGGGTGGAAACAAATATACATCAAAGTTGAAAATACAAAGAAAATAAAATCAGTTTAAAAAAGTGACAAATTATGTATTAAGCAACATACAGTGGAAAGCAAAAGATTACCTTGGCGACAGTTAGTAGTAAACAGTGGCTGCAGAGGTCTCAGAGGTAAATGTAGCGACATAAAGGAATAACGACCTAACCTCAAATGATGGATGACAGATTGGAATTCCAAATCGTGAAGACAAACATTCATCACTTCAAGGATTGCCAGAGATCAATCGATCAATAGCCGCGATTTGAACAAGTTGCAAAAACCCTAGTTTCGAAATTTTTGGGTTACAATTGAAAAAGAGAAACCAATAATTTTTTTAGTTTTGTGAGAAACGAAAATTAGCGGGGAAAAATATGCTGTCATTTTGATATGGCTTAAAGCCGTGTCATATGAAATGATTCGAAGCTTCGAAGATCTACGGTTAGATTTAGGAGTTGGGGGAGGTGCAGCTGTAGCAAAAGAAATTTGATACGTCTATGAGTTGTATCAAATTGGGTATAGCTGAAAGCCGTATCAATTTTTCTCATCCTGGTGTGTCAAATTTGCTATTTTGATGTAGTAATTTCTGGTTTTCTATTAATATGATCCTCAACGATCGTGGGATTCTTGTTAATACGATCCAGCGCGACCGTGGATTTATTGATTTTAGATGTTCCATTTCTATTCTTATTCTCTTGGATTTATATGGCATTTGGATTATTCAGAACACACCTTTTTCTCAAGAAAGATATGTTCTGTGGGCAAAGTGTTGAGATGCCTTTTGTCAAGGCTGTCACTGCTCGGATATCTATTGGGCGAAGTACTCAGAACATGGGTGTAACCTCCTGCCATATTGAATCACCTTGGTCGAAGTGTTAAGCTTCTCAGAAATATGAAATCGACATGCTTTGAGTCACTATTCGATCAGCTCTACGGATCGGACTGGTGCCATTCTGCAAGACTTCGGATTGAAGAACCCTAACTTTGGATCGAACTCCTGAGATATGCACATTTGGATCGGGTCGTCGTGACGCTGCCAACTTCTTTCCTCAGATCTAACTTTTGGTTCGATGTGCTCGGGTCAGGTCGGCCATAATGATCTGATCCCTATGCCTGCTGTAAGCCCGATTCCCGAGGCCATTCACTCTATCAGCTTTGACCAGCTTTATCACCTAGAAATACAAATCCAGCGACATGCACACCATTACATCTCTAGGAGAAATATTATTCACATGAAAAACCGGTCCCACCAGTTGTTGGACGCACGACATATTGTCAACCAGATCCAAGATGTCTCCACATAGCATGCCGACCCAAGCTGGATGGACTTCTATAAATACTCCATTTCAAGGCTGGAGAGAGGACTTCTTCTGATCTTTCGGTTTCGATACTTCACACAATGACATTGCCAATACTAGAGCTCGAATTTCATTATATTAACACAAGGATTTTGTGTATAAACCACTTCTTTCTCTATTTTCCTACAAATCAATCAACTACAACTTGTAATCGACGGTATAACTATTGACGTCAAAATTGGTCACTAGTGACGATCAACCCTCAATCGTGTGAAGAGCACACGAATACTGATTATAAATTACAGAAAAGTAAAGGAAACGGGGAAACACACAGTCTTTTTATAGTGGTTCGACAAAGACTGTGCCTACGTCCACTTTATATGTTATTTCTGCTTTAGATTACAAGTACAATGCTTTTTCTATTTAAAGAAAAGAAAGAAGCCGGCTATTTTCTCTTCTAGATAATGCTTTTCTGTGAAGAAGAAGTATGAGCCGAAAAAGATCAAGTCCCTCTCCTCTTTAAGCTTTGAGGTATTTATAGGTGGAGATGGAGGCTTGGGCTGTTATAACGTAGCCCGACCTTTCTGGGAAGACTTGGACGCGTGGAGCTCACCCCTTGGATGGAATAGCGACTGGAAGACTGGTTCCACTATTCATAAATAGTATCCTTGGAAGTTGCGGCTTACGTGGCATCCGTAGTAAGGTGTATCAAAAGTAGAGCTTTCTCCGGATGTGGTTGACCGCCTTTTCTTCCTTGAGAGTCGGGCCAAGTATTTGAACAACTCAGCTGGATATTTCATGTAGACCCGAAATACTTGTTCAATACTCCCTGTGCAAGTGCAGTTCTCTCGGTCGATGGGGAGAGCGAGTCTTCCGGAGTGAGATATTGGCTTGATTGACCCAATATTTGGTTACTTCGGGCCGAGCTTCTTCTGGGCTTCCTGGAATGCGATCTGTCTAACTTGATTGGTTGCATGTTTGGGCTTCGATTTGGCCCGTTGCGTCTTTTACCAAAAGGAAGGCTAACATTTTGCCCCTCAGAACGTATCTTCTTCGACAGATGGAGGTGTGTTCTGAAATGTAAATCGAAGCACAATTGTTCGAGCAGCTATGTTCGCGTCGGACCATATTAAGGCCAGAAATCCGACGGCTCCGATGTTGTATTAAGGCCAAAAAACCGACGACCGAACTGGGTCGTATTAAGGCCAGAAAACAGACAACTATCCGGAACCATATTAAAGTTGAGATGTTGATCATCTTTATGAGAGTTAGTTCTTGGAAAGACAAAAATAAATCCTTCTTGTCTTGGAGAAGGCTGATGGGTCGAGCATTTTAGTTCACTTGGCTTTGAGGGGTGGCGAGTATCAACCATACTCGGCTTAGTGGCGAGCCTTAACCATACTCGGCTTGGTGGCGAGCATTAACCATACTCAGCTTGGTGGCGAGTATTAACCATACTCGGCTTAGGGCAAGTGTTTTTCATGCTCGACTCATGTTAGATTAGTGTGTTCAGCGAGCGGTAAAAGCTTGTGGTGTAAAAAATGTAGGGGCGAGTATCACTCGTACTCGGCTTAAAGAAATGTTCCACACTCGAGTAAGGGAGTAGTGGTTAAGATATGGTAGTAGGCCTTCGTGTTGACCACATTAAAAGAAGGGGGCGAGCATTATCCATGCTCGGCTTTAGAGTTTTCCAAACATTATCCATATTTGTAAAAGAACATTCATAGCAACTAATGAATTATTACAAAGGAATTCTAAGAGGACATCGACTGATTCCAGGGCATGCGTGGAGCTAAATCCTAACTCCATACATGTGTACATCAAGGTGTCCTTTTTATTGAAAGAAATACTTAAAAAAAATCTAATTAATGATAATGTCGCGAGTGCTAGTCTCAAAGTCCTTTTTGTTTCTAAAAGCTTGTGGATCGACCTGAGGAGCTTGGGCAGAAGATTGTGGTGGCATGGCCGGGGCACGATTTTTGATATATTTGGGAAGCTCTCCTTTTCTGACTCGATCCTCGATGAGATCATGCAGATGCCGGCATTCTTTAGTGTTATGTCCAGCTACGTTGTGGAATATGCAATATTTTCCGGAATCGAGCTCCATCTGTATTGGCTCTCCTCGAGATGGTCTCGGAGTGGGTAGTCGTATGTCAAGGTAGATATGGAGCAGAGAGGAATTGAATTAAGTGTACTGATCATACTTACTTTCGATCCGGGGTCGCACATGACGCTCGCTTTTTTCTAGGGCCTTTCCTCTTCCTTTATTACGGCCGTTGTTGTGGGATGGACCTTGTTGTTTGGCGGCTAAGACCTCTAGGCTCTCCATCTCGATGCTGGCATCTTATTATCGGAGGAATCGCTCGACCTCGGAATAGAAATCATCTATATCCTTGGGGGGGATCTCTGGTTAATGAAATTGAGAATTTCGATCGATTCTGAACTCTCGCAATGGCGGCTATAAGTACCATCGACTTCTCAGGCCGATCGACTGACACTACAGCTGTGTTGAATCTTTCAAGGAAGGATCTAAGCATTTCTCCGCTTATAATCCGCCCAGTAATCGTGCCCCACCCTTCCTAGTTTCAGGGTAGCATGATACATCTATGTGGGTTACTGCTGAAAATGGGTCCCCGTTAGTAGGGTTTCCTATTGGTTAAGTTTCTGAGCCTATATATACAAATATTACCCACCTACACGAGATGTACTTAACCCTCCCACCGATTCCAGCATGTTTATTTAACGATAAGTTGTGTGGGCCTATATGCACTAATATTACCCACCTATACGAGATGTACTTAACCCTCCCATCGATTCAAGAATATTTATTTAACAGTTAAGTTTTGTCGGGCTATATGTACTAATATTACCCACCAACCCGATATGTACTTAACCCTCCCACACATTATATCATATTGGTTAAGTGTTGTCCATTCATGTTAACTTAACCCACCCATTCATCGTGTTGGTTAAGTGTTTCTTATTAACTTAACCTCGTTCGTTAATCAAGTTATATTGGTTAAGTGTTTTCTTGTTAACTTAACTCCATGTGTTCATCATGTTGTATTGGTTAAGTGTCATCAATCAATTCAAGTAAACTTAACCCACTTACTTGTCATGTTACTTTGGTAAAGTGTCGCCTTCTTATCTCAACTTAACCCTTCCGCAAATCAAGTTATATTGGTTAAGTGTTGCCCTCTTGTTTTAACTTAACCTTACCACAAATCAAGTTATATTGGTTAAGTGTTGTCCTCTTGTTTTAACTTAACCTTACCACAAATCAAGTTATATTGGTTAAGTGTTTCTTGTTACTTAACCCTACCATTCATCATGCTTTACTGGTTAAGTGTTTCCTATTAACTTAACCCTAGTCGTTCTTCTTGTTATATTGGTTAAGTGTTTCTCATTAACTTAACCCTAGTCATTCATCTTGTTCATTAGCAATAATCGATTTATTAATGTACCAACCTCTCACATTAGATATGTGTTGTTGCGGCTACTGGATGTGTCGGGCGGTTCCGGACAGTTTTACACCACAACTCAATCTAACCTCGGCTTTTTCGTGGGCATGATGCACTAACCTCTCACAATAGACAGGTGTTGTTGTGATTACTGGATGTTTCGGGCGGTTCCGGGCAGTTTTACACCACAACTCAATCTAACCTCGGGTTAGGCATATTCATCTTTTCACATATTTACATATTTACAGTTTATAAGTAAATTATTCACAATTGTTGTCAATTTCAGATGGTGCCACATTTTCCATAAATGTCCAAGTCTAGATTTATATGCTAATTATCCCAACCAGTCATATTCCAGTTCTCAAGATATGCCCAACAAGACTTGTTGCAAGTTATGGCCCCCAAATTCAATTTCGATTTATTGCTCAAAATAGGCTACAACTAATCTTCCCAAGTTTGTACTAACAGTCATACCCCAATACCCCAGTATACATTATTCTTTGGCATCTCAACCAATGGTTATGTCCAATCTTGATTAATATCCTAATTTACAGTTTTGCGCCCAATCTATATTAATATTCCAGTTTACCCAAAGTTTGCGACAAAAACAAATTATGCCCCAAATCATAGGTTACAAAATTATGTTCCACCATTACCAAATAGACTATTCCCATTACCCCTGCATTCCAATCGCACGTACAATAAATTTCTGTCTAGATTCGAGGTTAATCTAGATTCATAAATAAAAAGGGGAAGAAAGAGGAACATAAACGAGCGTAGGCATAAAACAGGAATTAAAATGGTAGATCTATCAATTATTTTGGACCTAAGAGGATTACAGATCTGTTAGAGTTGGGGTATAACAAATATAGATCTAAAACAAACTGACAGAAATAACCTCATAGACATATAGATCAGATATAAATAATATCATGAACCTCAAAAGGATTATATATCAGATGTCCAACAAAGCTAAGCATGATTGAATAATAACTTCCTAGGCATGTAAATCATTGATTCAATAGAAAGATAGGAACTAATCTGAAAGATTTGTATTACGGACTTAGATCCATTTCAGTACATTCCAAAATCACTATTAGGTGTTTAAATCTGAAATTAACTTGGACTTACATGTTTAATGTTCGATTTACGCCTCAAATCTCAAGTCTTATGTCCAATATTTTATGTTTTGAACAAAACATGTGTTATGTCCTCATATCAGTTACAACTCAATTATGCCCAATTTTATTTCCAACGTACGTTCATCTCTTATGAGATCTGGCTCAGGCTCGCAGTAGCCTGGCTATAAAACAAAAAGCGAAGAAGGGAAGAAGGAAAGAAGAGACAAAGAACGGACATAATATTATCATTGAGATAGATCTAAAGGATATAGAAAGGCTGACATAATCTCAGATCCAGATTTATTATAATGTCAGAATAATAATTAACTTTTATTTTTGAAAGTAACGTGAACTTACAAATTACAGAACGGTCTTGAATTCTTGGATCTGTATTCTAAAACTGAATAGCTCTCCATTGAAGTAGACTATTTGTTCTTCTAATTTAGATTTTATTTGATTCTTAGAAAGTAGTTGTTAAAGTCGTTGAATTAACCTTTGAATCTCTACTTGAATTTTAACTTGTTTCTCCTTGAGCAGCATAACCCCGTCTTTGATTTATTTTAATATACATTTGGGTAGAGTATGGGCAAAATGAAGTTGTGTGGAGAGAAAGTGAGGTTTGGGGGTGTTTAAATAGCTTAGGAGCAACGAATCTGGTCAGAATGGGTGTCTAAATGCAGAAAAACGAATCTGCCACGGATCTGGAAAAGGGGGGAGGCCGACCCCCAGGTCGACCCCATGGTCGACCTGTTCTACCCAGGTCGACCCCCAGGTCGACCCCCTATTCATCCTGGGTCCTGGGCGGGAAATTTCCCGCCCAGCCCGGGTGTGTGATTCGAATTAGAATTTCAAATGTGAGCTGTTTTGTTTTAAACCGCTAAAACTCATGAAGGTCATAACTTCTTCATATGGAGTCCAATTTACGCAAACTCTATCTCAAGCAGAATTCCATGACGAAGGCAATGGCGTAACCCGTTTCCCTTAATTCTTCTTTTAAAAATTAAGTATAATTTTATTTGTTACTTTGACGTTCACAGAAAATACGGGGTGTTACATTCTCCCCTTCTTAAAGGATTTCGTCCATGAAATCTTCAAGTCAAGAAGAATGTATATCCTACCATCCAACATCCATCTACTCAACCATTCAATCACAGGCGTCCATTGTCCTTAAAAAGGTTTCTAATGCTTTCATGATCATATGCATAGTGTGTGCACATGTCCTTAGCTAATGCAAAAATCAGGCGGTCTACTGATTCAGTTGACCTCCTCAGTGCGAATTATGTCAGTGCCATGAGTCCATCATGTATGCAATTATTCCTAATCGTACTTTATAACTTCTACATGAGTGCACAATCATTCATACAAATGCAACATCCATATGATAACACACCAAGTTTCAATCTATATATATATATATATATATATATATATATATATAAAGTTCACTCATGCATATGTAATATGAAAGTGACTGAGCCAATCTAGTGCCTAATGTGTGTATATGCATCCACGAGCAACCACTAGCAAACAGTTGCAACCACTTGCATCCACCAAACATAACATGTATCAAACACATGTTTACATCCATTGGCTTTTACCTAAGGATCGAGGATAGGACCGAGAGGATATACTTAAAAGATAAAGACTAGCATGCAAATAAACTTTATAGAAAAAAAAGAGGAATCAAGGATATACCCTCAAAATGGATATGATGCGCGTATCTAGTCTTCAGTCTTCTAAGTTTCATCTTCTTGAGCTTCACTCCACCGTACCTTAACTAATTTAACTTCATGATTGCAAAGCTTCTTGACCTCCATTTCCAAAACCCACTAGTAAAGATAGGACCTCGATCACTTACTATGCTAGAGGGTATCCAATGTAGTCGAACTATCTTCCAAAGATAAATAGATGTTAATCATGATACCAAGTGTATATACTAAGATGATTATAGGTCTCTCTTCTACTTAGCTTATCCATCATGTCACAAATCTAAGGGTCGATATCTCTCATGCAAACAATCCTAGTCGAACTTGACATCCCTCAAGTACAAGTCCCAAAGGCCTAAACCAATATTAGACAAGCACCCAAGGAATACCTCCTCCGAATTTGGACGATTTATGTGAGATGATACTAGCAAAACAACCAAACAATTGAGCACTTAACGGACTCTAGCTATCCTTGCCAATCTTGCTCCAAAACTATCATTGGTCGCACAACTGGCTTTGCATTGTCAACTAGATATATGCAGAAGTCTATCTTGAGTTTTAGGAGGAGAATCCCTAACCTAATCAAAAACACCTGCGTACTCATGGACTACTCTAACGGATCGCAAATCGACGATAGATGCATTAAGTGATTCTAGGTAGCTAAGCCTAACTGATCCCCTCAGGATCGCACGAAATCTAAGGGTATTCCCGAGGCAAGTCAAAAGTCTAACTGCCCTCATTTCATAATTACTAGCTAACCAATCCATGCCTAGAATCAACCCATAGCCCATGAAACCAGAAACATAAGCATTACACTTAAACTTAATCCTTAATATAGATATTCTCAAATCCTTACAAACCAAAGATAAATGACCCGAACCACCAACCGGATTTGATAAAATAATGGGATCTTCTATTATACAAGCTCTAGGGTGCAGAGACTCAACTATGGAAGCAGATATAAACGAATGTGAAGCACTAAAATCAAAAGAGTACTAACATGATGATAAAAAGAAAACTAAACTTTACTATCTCTTCCTCAGGTACGCTGGCGGTGAGAGCATGCATTTTCCCTCCTAAAAATCTTATCATTTGTTCTTACCCTTGCCCTTAATTATACGACCCGTTATACCATAATAAAGATACTTCCTCTTGTTTAAGGTTTTACTATTCTTTCCCCCCTCCTTTGTGAACCAAGTCTATATCCATGAGTTCTTCATCCTTGGGTTATGCTCCATAGCCAAACTCCCTCATTCTCATCTTTGCCATCCTTGTGTAACTTGTTGAAAGTCAACTTTGAAGGTTGCCTCCATCGCACGGAAAAACTCTACAAATCTTGAAAGAAAAATTAGCCGCAGGTGAAACTACTGCGGCTATAGATGGAAGTTGGGCACTTATTTGCCCTTTGACAAGTGTCGTAGTCTCATCAAGCCTACGGAACCATGCCGCGATAAGGTTACCTCCCAGAAAGCCAGGAGCCCCGGAGACTCAGGAAAGAAGGAAACAAGGATTCAAACATGGGAACAAAAAGATTGTGCATATGGCTTTGGGGAATATGCCTTTAAAACACTTTTCTTTTGAAAATGCTTCTTTTAAAATCGTTTTGAAAATAATTTTTCAAATCTTTTATTTGATCTGGTAACCTTCAGCTCTGATACTAAGTGAAACACCCTACCTTCGTTAAGGTCACTCACAAAGGGAATGCCTAAACTTTAGTGGAGCATTTTAGGTAAAAGATGCAGATATATTACAAAACAAACAAATAAAGCAGCGAAAAACAAAGTCATTTTATAAACAACTTAATTCAGTCAAGCTTTTACAACAATTGTCTCAAACATACTTAAAAGTAATATATAGAAATTCTGTCTTGATTCAAAAACTTCCAAGTATAAAAGAAGCATACAAATAACAATGATATTCCCCAATAAAGCGTGAACCAGGCATATCAGTGGAAGAGAGTCCAAAGCAATACATCGACTATCTTCGAGCTTGGAAAGAAAACTGAGCTAAGTGATAACATTTCCTCCCTGTGAACCTGGGGGGGGGGGAGGGGGGAGGACGGAAGAAAAGAGGCGAAACAAAACTAGGTTAGACATAAGTCGGGTAAATCCTGTGACTTTCAGCATATAAACAGGCAAAAGCATCATGACATGAATAAACTGAATATAAGACAATACTGTGATAACAGGGATAACAAGATAACATAGGATAAGCATAAGGTATGATAAGGCAAGGTAAACTGAATGTGCTTCTGCTCTTTCTCTGCTTCGCTACTACTTTGTTATTTTGATTCCTATATCTATCTCTGCACCACCTACTAATGTCCCAACTAGTAATCTGTATAAAATGATGACGTGATCCCAATCCCCGTAATTGTGGTAGCCAACAAGTGTACATCTATCATGAGGATTCCACCTCAATCAGCCTAATTGCCATGAACATGTTAGATGTACTCTTACTACCCTATCGATCAGCTCCTTACTTGCATTAATGTTCCATTTGCCTGTGTGAATCAGCCCTCTCTTGCGTGTAGATACCCTGTGCTGGTCCCACCATAAGGTGTATCAATCCTTATGATAGCGACCCGACACGATTCTAGATGCACAGTGTATAACTACTAGTACCCAGTGCCTGCTTTTTCCCACTCCGGAGTACATGCACGCCCGTAAACCATCGGAACCTACACTGACGTACCCCCTACCGCTGTTTTGACCGCTTATAATCAGCTCAGTAATCGTGCCCCACCCTGCCTAGTTTCAGGGTACCATGATACATCTATGTGGATTACTGCTGAAATGGGTCCCCGTTACTAGGGTTTCCTATTGGTTAAGTTTATGGGCGTATATATACAAATATTACCCACCTACACGAGATGTACTTAACCCTCCCACCGATTCTAGCATGTTTATTTAACGGTTAAGTTGTGTGGGCCAATATGTACTAATATTAACCACCTACACGAGATGTACTTAACCCTCCCACCGATTCAAGCATATTTATTTAACGGTTAAGTTTTGTGGGCTTATATGTACTAATATTACCCACTAACCCGATATGTACTTAACCCTCCTGCACATTATATCATACTGGTTAAGTGTTGTCCATTCATGTTAACTTAACCCACACATTCATCGTGTCGTGTTGGTTAAGCGTTTCTTATTAACTTAACCCCGTTCGTTCATCAAGTTATATTGGTTAAGTGTTTTCTTGTTAACTTAACCCCACGTGTTCATCATGTTGTATTGGTTAAGTGTCATCAATCAATTCAAGTAAACTTAACCCACCTACTTGTCATGTTACTTTGGTTAAGTGTCGCCTTCTTGTGTCTAATTAACCCTTCTGCAAATCAAGTTACATTGGTTAAGTGTTGCCCTCTTGTTTTAACTTAACCTTACCACAAATCAAGTTATATTGGTTAAGTGTTGTCCTCTTGTTTTAACTTTACCTTACCACAAATCAAGTTATATTGGTTAAGTGTTTCTTATTACTTAACCCTACCATTCATCATGCTATACCGGTTAAGTGTTTCCTATTAACTTAACCCTCGTCGTTCCTCTTGTTATATTGGTTAAGTGTTTCTCATTAACTTAAACCTATTCATTCATCTTGTTCATTAGCATTAATCGATTTATTAATGCACCAACCTTTCACATTAGATATGTGTTGTTGCGGTTACTGGATGTGTCAGGCGGTTCCGGGCAGTTTTACGCCACAACTCAATCTAACCTCAGTTTTTCTTAGGCATGATGCACTAACCTCTCACATTAGATAGGTGTTGTTGTGATTACTGGATGTTCCGGGCGGTTCCGGGCAGTTTTACACCACAACTCAATCTAACCTCGGGTTAGGCATATTCATCTTTTCACATATTTATATATTTACAGTTTATATGTAAATTATTCACAATTGTTGTCAATTTGAAATGGTGCCGCATTTTCCATAAATGTCCAAGTCTAGATTTATATGCTAATTATCCCAACCAGTCATATTCCAATTCTCAAGATATGCCAAACAAAACTAGTTGCAAGTTATGGCCCCCAAATTCAATTTCGAGTTATTATTCAAAATAGGCTACACTTAATCTTCCCAAGTTTGTACTAATAGCCATGCCCCAATACCCCAATATACATTATTCTTTGGCGTCTCTACCAATGGTTATGCCCAATCTTGATTAATATCCTAATTTACAGTTTTGCGCCTAATCTAGATTAATATTCCAATTTACCCCATGTTAGCAACAAAGACAAATTATGCCCCAAATCATAAGTTACAAAATTATGTTCCACCATTACCAAATAGACTATTCCCATTACCCTCGCATTTCAATCGCATGTACAATAAATTTCAGTCTAGATTCGAGGTTAATCTAGATTCATAAATAAAAAGGGGAAGAAAGAGGTACATAAATGAGCGTAGGCATAAAATAGGCATTAAAATGGTAGATCTGTCAACTATTTTGGACCTAAGAGGATTATAGATCTTTTAGAGTTGGAGTATAACAAAGATAGATCTGAAACAAACTAACAGAAATAACCTCATAGACATATAGATCTGATATAAATAATATCATGAACCTAAAAAGGATTATATCTCAGATGTCCAACAAAGCTAAGTATGATTGAATAATAACTTCCTAGGCATGTAAATCATTGATTAAATAGAAAGATAAGAACTAATCTGAAAGATTTGTATTATGGACTTAGATCCATTTCAGTACATGCCAAAATCGTTATTAGTTGTTTAAATCTGAAATTAACTTGGACATACATGTTTATAGTTAGATTTACGCCTCAAATCTCAAGTCATATGCCCAATATTTTATGTTTTGAATACAACATGTGTTATGTCCTCAAATCAATTACAACTCAATTATGCCCAATTTTATTTCCAACATACGTTCGTCTCTTATGAGATCTAGCTCAGGCTCGCAGTAGCCTGGCTATAAAACAAGAAGGGAAGAAGGAAATAAGAGACAAAGAACGGACATAATATTATCAATGAGATAGATCCAAAGGATATAGAAAGACAGACATAATCTCAGATACAGATTTATTACAATGTCAGAATAACAATTAACTTTTATTTATGAAAGTTACCTGAACTTACAAATTACAGAACGGTCTTGAATTCTGGGATCTGTATTCCAAAACTGAATAGCTCTCCCTTGAAGTAGACTATTTGTTCTTCTAATTTAGATTTTATTTGATTCTTAGAAAATAGTTGTTAAAGTCGTTGAATTAGCCTTTGAATCTCTACTTGAATTCTAACTTGATTCTCCTTGAGCAGCATAACCCCGTCTTTGATTTATTTTGATATGCATTAGGGTAGAGTATAGGCAAAATGAAGTTGTGTGGAGAGAAAGTGAGGTTTGGGGGTGTTTAAATAGCTTAGGAGCAACGAATCTGGTCAGAATGGGCGTCTAAATGCAGAAAAACGAGTCTGTCCACGGATCTGGAAAAGGGGGGAGGTCGACCCCATTGTCGACCTGTTCTACCCAAGTGGACCCCCTGGTCGACCTGGGTCCTGGGCGGGAAATTTCCCGCCCATCCCGGGTGTGTGATTTGAATTCGAATTTCGAATCTGAGCTGTTTTGTTTTAAACCCCTAAAACTTCTGAAGGTCATAACTTCTTCATACGGAGTCCGATTTACGCAAACTCGGAATCTATCTCAAGGAGAATTTCAAGACGAACGCAATGGAGTAACCCATTTCCCTTAAATCTTATTTTAAAAATTAAGTATACTTTAATTTGTTACTTTGACGTTCATAGAAAATACGGGGTGTTACAGTTATAAATAACCATCTCAAAGTCATAATCTGATTATCAGATTACAATGTAATCAATACACCCAATAAAGATGATTTCAAAAATTTATTCTTTTTCATAATAAAATATAATTTTGGGTAAAATTATTTCATTTAACCGGATTTTTAAAACAATGCTATGTCGAATAACGCTGTTCAAGAGTTTAGAAAAACTTTTCGGTCCAATATTCGACGACTGTATCGACCAGAAATTTTAAACCACTCGACAAACCAACCATCACAATATAAAACAGTTTTTTATAGAATTTACAAATACGCGCTCATATGTATATACTCAAACTCAATCTAGGGTATTACTAAACCCATCTCTATCGAGTAACGCCATAGAGCCATGGTTACTACTCAACCTTATGCTCTGATACCACTGTTACGAACAACCAAATTCCTGATCCTGAATATCAATATAAATACCATATCGACTAGCCAAGCACCAGAAATTTACCGAATCATTAAAAGAAAGAAGTTAGAGGGTGAGACTAGAAAAGATAGAAAATTAGAATAGAAGAAATAGTAGAACACAAAAGAATCAGAGTAACACGAATCTCACAGCGGAATAAACAAAATATAATATATAATATCATTGAAATAAAAAATGGTATTTGCACTAACATACATCATCAGAGTACATAATATATACAATACAGCGGAACAAAACTCTATCTAACACTGAAGCCCCCTGCTCCAAGCTTCATCCAGAATCTGTAAAATCCTGAACTACTTGACTGCCCATACAAATTTGGGCACCCAAGAGTTTAGGGAAAATATAGAAAAATAAACTCTGGGTCAGTCATAGGACTGGTGTGAGCAAACGATTTTAAACAGCTTGTTTAACTTGGAAAAATTCTTCTGAAAGAAAAGATAATCGTAAGACCAATCCACACATAAACATGGATGGTTTTTACCTTACGATAACCCAAAACATTTTGAAATCATAACTATTCTGATATTATAATAATGTCTAGGGTTTCCACAAATAAATTAGAATATAGCGGAACGCTTGCATTCACGCTCCACATATATAGTATACAAACAAAACCGCTGGCGCTTATTGGGGATTGGATTCCGACTATGACAAGGTATGGAACCACCTACCGATAGTGTATCTCTAGAGGGGAATACACTGGGTTCAACAAGAACATCTTGCAACCCGGCCACACATGACCGACCACTCATTTCGCTTGAGTGTATCGAATGTACATCACCAACGGTTGGGATCAGCAATCGTTTCCCGAAAAGGGACAGCATCGAAAATAGATTAAAGAATGAAATGAATTTTCTCTAGATAGGTGATTATACACCCTAATGGGAGCGACCCACATAGCCATGCTGCCTGCCCGATTTTTGTTATTTCCCGGTTGTGAAGCTTGAGGTTAGAATTTACCTTTAGAACATCTGGCTATCATTTACTTTGAATGCCACATTGTCAGATCCGCCAAATCACTAATTGACATCTACAAAAATACTCTGGGAATTACGCTAGAGAAGAGTCTTCTCCGCCACCAAACAAAAGCACGTTTGTAAAAATCAATATATGTGACTCTTAAGAAATACTCTATCTGCCATTCGTTCATACAAATTGTCCTGGGACTGGACAAACTGAAGGCACTGTTCTGTAAATCCATCATAGGCAATTTCTACCTAGGGTTAACAGAATAGTCCTTGCATAACTCCGTCTTCAATTTTCTTTAATAATCTCTGACTCGTATAAATCGAATCGAAATGGAATATAGTTTCCGGACTCTTAGAACAATAATGTTAATATTTTTTAGGGTCAAGTGAAACTTAATAGTAACCAATCAACATATTTTATTTGGTTTCTATATCCTAATTGATTATCAGGATTTTAGTAAAATCATTTCACATAAGATTCAACTCACAGATTTAAATAATGATCTAATACAAGATGGGTTAACATCAATGTTTAATTTAAATTATTCAAGTTAGAATAATCACATTATAACACAACTATCAATCAATCGACCATCCATTTTCACAACATATCTAACATCTCTAGTTTGGTAATTCAAAATCAATCAATCGTCGTTTATATATTGGTTAATCCTGGATGCAGATTATTTTCGTATTATATCCATCCAAAATTTCCTTTCTTTAGATAAGTAAATAATTAATTTATTGAATCTCTATTTAAAATGGAAAGTAAATAATAATTTCCTGAATTCGATACAATCGATTTTTAATTCAACCTCTCTTCCCAATTCATCTTCATTTTATTTATCTTTCGGACGTTCGGAATAACCTTATCATTTCAGGGTTTATCTGATTCCCCTTTTCCAATTCCTCTTGCAACCGTCGTCATTTGCAACATTTGTTTCAATGGTTATTCACTTAGAAATGTATCCGTCGGGTCTCCTTTTATTTAATCATCTTGATTTCATTTGAAATTATTACTATGCGTCATTCATCAAGTTATTTAATCATTTTAATTTTTCTTTTCTTACTTATTACCTGATTATAAAATAATTATCAACTAAAATCAATAAAATTTAAGTAACATATCGATATTTATTCAAAATGCTGAACTCATCGGTGATATTCATCTTTCTTCCCGAAATCAGGACACATTGTTGATTTTATTCCGACACATTGGATTTTTATCAATTTTCTAGCTTTGAAAAATAATTGGATAAACTTCATTACTTTATTATTTAAATTGAAAAGAATAATTTAAATTTTTATAAATATAACTTTAATAAATATATATACTCCTTTATGGAAGCTTATCTTCAATTAATGTTGACGGTTTCTAATTACTATTTCCAATTTTTCATTTAATCAATACGATCAAATTCCTTTTTATATACTCTTCATTTCCTATTACTGTAAAATAAAATAAACAACTTGTTAAAAATAAATAAATTTGGAGATTTAAAAACCCTTTGATTCACCTTGACAAATATGAACTTCCTATTTCTTTTACTTGGGCCCGAAATCTTCAGCCTAATATCCCTCTAACCTACCCACGCCTCTCATCTCTCTCCTTAACTTCCACTTACCTGCTTTTCTAATCCTGCTTTTCTCTTTCTTTTAATATGCATATCCTCTTCTTTTTATTGAATACCTTATTTTGTTTGCTTGTAAATTACCAGGTGTATACACCCAATATTTGGTTTTGCCCATTCTTTATGTTTCTTTCCATTTTTATTTGCTTACCACCTTTTGCCCACAGTGAGAAAGCAGGTATCTGGCAAGGAAACTAAAAAAAATATGCGATCATTCCAGCGTGATCACTCTTCCCCTCTACTCTGTCTTGCCTTATTGCTTAATCCCTTCTTCTCTATTGCAGCTCCTCTTTTTTTGTTGCTGCCCAACTACTGCATATCAACACCGATTATCGCCATTATCTCCACTTGCCCAACCCTTCCTCTTTCTCTTTCCTTCTCGTTGTTTTACTGTTGCTGATTCTCTTCGCCCATGTTTGTTGCTGTGCCCTTTTTGTGTTTTCCCGTTTTTGTGCACAACCGGTGCATGTCGTGCACACGTACACGGCCCTCAATCATCACATAGCCATCGAACCCCTGCTGCACCCCCGCTGACCAGTCCGAGTACCACCAGCAATCCCAATGACCTACTGCAGTGCGCGCACATTCTTGAAATACAAACTGTTGTAGAGCAGTTCCCAGTAGTGCGGACACGATCACAAAACCCTTTTTGATGCCTCCGGTATATGATGTAACGAGGCCGACTAGGATACCACCAAGTGCTTTGGCCATGACTAGAATCAAAGTAATGTAGTCCATCCATAGAAAAATCCCTACCGCTTCATGGCTTCACTATCCGATGACTTGTATGTACTTGCCAATAAACATATTATTCCATTAAATGACATTTTTGTAGTCATTAAGTGTGAGGCATGCTTCTTCACCTGAACAGTCCACTGACATAATGCTTATGCCAAACTCGAGAGAACAGAAGTAACTAATATAGGAATTTATCCCATGAGCCAATACTTGATCATTGTCGGTTCCACTTGAACCTATACAAAGCCTCCACCGATGCTTAATAGAATTGCAGCAATAACCAAGAATAGAGCTCCAAACAAAACTTGATCATATTGTCAGTCCACATCTTTCATATATATGTCCAAAAAGTGAACTTATTAAACCATAATCCACCCACTTCTTTTTCGCGTCTACACTTCCACCGTCCATACACATACATAAACACATTTCTATTTTCGTACAAGGCCAGTATGCAACCCACGTTCTGCTTTAATCTTACATATTCACTTAGAGGATCGATGACCTTACCATTTTACATATATGACACTCAAATTTAGAGTTAGCTTGTACATTAGATCCTGATCTGATTATTTTTCTTTGTAATTTTAGTAAACTGACTCTTTTGGAAATCACGTGTAGTAATGATCAGCCCATTCTTTTCGTGTTTTCCCCATATGAACTAACAAGTTGATTTTTCTAATTTTACTTATGACGTGCTTCATGAAATTCACCTCTTAACATCAGATTTCCTTACGGTAGCACATGCATCCCTATTTATTTTAAACGTAAATTCTTACTCTATATAATACGCTCTCATTAGGTACTTTACAAAAGCAGAGGTGACAACAGACTCAACGAGATCTCAGAAAGGGTCGGCTGATAAACATGAGGTAGTATTATATTGTAGAAGTCCAGTCTTTATACATATCGGATGAAGCAAATTGAATTGGGTCATGTTGTCTTCTATTGTACTATCAATATTTCACTTTTGTCCACCTGAGTATGTTTTACAATACCATTATATTATTTTTTTGCGTCCTACTTATATTATGATAATTATTTCTAGTTCTTTGTTTCAGTTCACATGATTTTTTTTGTTTCCAGTCTTTAAATCTTGGTGGTTTAATTATCTCAGTATAATACATTCAAGGATAGAGGTGCACACATATATGTTTACACCACACTATTAAAATATATTTTTCCAGTGTCAACAGAAGAATTCACCTCACCCAAAAGATACTACTGTTGCTTTAAATTTTTATACACTGGTTTAACTTTTCAGATCCCCTGTTTTTGGTTCTATACTGAACTGAAATGGAAGACTTAAAATAGTAGACAACTGATACAAAAAAAAACTAACTAGACTAAGAACTAGAATTTAAAACAAAATAGAATTTGAACTGGGTTTTAGTACGTTCTTCTGTCGACAACAAGCTAGCCCATTTATACGCATGCACCGCTCTTTCAATAGTCCAATGGCACAAATTCAAACCACATGAGGAAATTGTTTTCCAAGCTTAACAAAATACCCCCTTATATCAACAATACACTATAATACTGGTTTGGTCGTTATAGTTTAACAAAGCAAACAGAGCCTTAACCTTAGGCTCTGAATATTTACTTCCAGATTTTTAATAATTGTTTCGTTATTCAGTGATAGATCAAATGGGTAAAAGGGAAATTTCCTCACCCCAAAGTACTCTAATGCAGCTTGAATTGTTGTACACTATTTTAAGTTTTCTTGTTTACAAGTTTTGTTTTCAGATTGACATGAAAAATCAAAGTATTTCATTCAATATATTCTAACCTATATATCCATACATACATATATATATATATATATATATATATATATATATATATATATATATATATATATATATATATATATATATATATGCATACTAAATCACACAAAAAGACGGTTTAAAATGTGAAACAGGGTAGAGTTTGCTCACAAAAGGGCTTGCTGTTGTTCAAGTGTGCTCCAGACTTTGATCATTTGTTTTGCTACCATTCCGTCTTATTTTGTTTTAGATTTTTGGTTTGCAGTAGCGTGTGTGTGAAGCAGTTTATTTATAGATGGAGCAATACTTGCATATGAAGTTATAGAGTGGAGGTAGGGGTTGACTTAAGGGGTATGGCTGCTGTAAATGGTGAGTGACAGTGATGGTGAGTGAATGTAAAAACTCATTTCAGGCTTTATATCATACGGCCATGATCAGTGTAATACACACATATGCACTCATTCCTATGTAAAGATTTACAAAGAACTAGGCTTGGTTAGGGAAAGGTTTGTAATTCTAGGCTGTTCTTCAGACAAGATGTAGCTTCATATGGTCTTTCACTGCACAGCTAGTTTATAGCTATGTAAAATAGTGTACAAAATTTATACTATTGTATGCTTAAAATAAAATAAAAATTAGCACTTAAGTTTTCAGACCCATGTTGATTGAAAAGAAGTTATGCTTAGGCCATTTTAGGTGCTAGTTTATAGCTGTGTCTGATGTGTTATTCCGGACATCCGAAAGATAAATAAAATGAAGATGAATTAGGAAGAGAGGTTGAATTAAAAATCGATTGTATCGAATTCAGGAAATTATTATTTACTTTCCGTTTTAAATAGAGATTCAATAAATTAATTATTTACTTATCTAAAGAAAGGAAATTCTGGACGGATATAATACGAAAATAATCCGCATCCTAGATTAACCAATATATAACGACGATTGATTGATTTTGAATTGCCAAACAAGAGACGTTAGATATGTTATGAAAATGGATGGTCGATTGATTGATAGTTGTGTTATAATGTGATTATTCTAACTTGAATAATTTAAAGTAAACATTGATGTTAACCCATCCTATATTAGATCATTATTTAAATCTGTGGGTTGAATCTTATGTGAAATGATTTTATTAAAATCCCGATAATCAATTAGGATATATTAACCAAATAAAATATGTTAATTGGTGGCTATTAAGTATCACTTGAGCCTAAAAGATATTAACATTATCGTTTCCAAGAGTTCGGAAACTATATTCCACTTTGATTCGATTTATACGAGTTAGAGATTATTAAAGAAAATTGAAGACGGAGTTATGCAAGGACTGTTCTTTTATCCCTAGGTAGAAATTGCCTATGATGGATTTACAGAATAGTGCCTTCGGTTTGTCCAGTCCCAGGACAAATTGTATGGACGAATGTCTGACCGAGTATTTCTTAAGAGTCACGTATATTGATTTTTACAAACGTACTTCTGTTCGATAGGTAGAAAACTCTTCTCTAGCGTAATTCCCAAAGTATTTTTGTAGAAGTCAATTAGAGATTTGGCGGATCTGACAATGTGGCATTCAAAGTAAATGATAGCCAGATATTCTAAAGGTAAACTCTAACCTCAAGCTTCACAACCGGGAAATGGCAAAAATTGGGCAGGCAGCATGGCTATGTGGGTCACTCTCATTAGGGTGTATAATCACCTATCTAGAGAAAATCCATTTCATTCTTTAATCTATTTTCGATGATGTCCCTTTTCGGGAAATGGTTGCTGATCCCAACCGTTGGTGATGTACATTCGATACACTCAAGCGAAATGAGTGGTCGATCATGTGTGGCCGGGTTGCAAGATGATCTTGTTGAACCAAGTGTATTCCCCTCTAGAGATACACTATCGGCAGGTGGTTCCATACCTTGTCATAGTCGGAATCCAATCCCCAATAAGCGCCCGCGGTTTTGTTTGTATACTATATATGTGGAGGGTGAGATGCAATCGTTCCGCTAGATTCTAATTTATTTGTGGAAACCCTAGACATTATTATAATATCAGAATAGTTATGATTTCAAAATGCTTTGGGTTATCGTAAGTTAAAAACCATCCGTGTTTATGTGTGGATTGGTCTTACGATTATATTTTCTTTCAAAAGAATTTTTCCAAGTTAAACAAGCTATTTAAAATCATTTTCTCACACCAGTCCCATGACTGACCCAGAGTTTATTTTTCTATATTTTCCCTAAACTCTTGGGTGCCCAAATTTGTATGGGCAGTCAAGTAGTTCAGGATTTTACAGATTTCGGAAGAAGCTTGGAGCAGGAGGCTTCAGTGTTAGATAGAGTTTTGTTCCGTTGTATTGTATATATTATGTACTCTGATGATGTATGCAAGTGCAAATACCATTTTGTATTTCGATGATATTATATATTATATTTTGGTCATTCCGCTGTGAGATTCGTGTTACTCTGATTCTTTTGTGTTCTACTTTTTCTTCTATTCTAATTTTCTATCTTTTCTACTCTCACCCTCTAACTTCTTTCCTTTAATGATCCGGTAAATTTCTGGTGCTTGGCTAGTCGATATGGTATTTATATCGATATTCAGGATCGCGAATATGGCGGTTCGTTACAGTCGGTAACACTTATTCCGTTATTACTATAGTCCCTCGGTTTGATTGATTTGATTTGATGCGCATCCGTGATTTGGGAGTGTTGTTCGAGGTGGGCAATAGTTGCGGCTATGCGTACCAGTCCGGGCATGCAACTAGTATATTCCTACTATGGGCATTCCTCGTGTGCCTTGTCATATTATCCTGATCGAGCCCCCTACGACTTTGATTTGTACCGTACCTATGGAGTGGCCTCTGATAACCACTACGTACTGTGGACTTTATGGTATTTGTATAGACAACAGTATTATAAACGGTGTAAGGTTAATAATGGTAATTTCTCTTACGCTATTTTAATATTTTATATTTAACCATAGACATTGTTATAATAGAGTATTATATTATATAGTATCTAGTTTGAAGGAACCTTAAGAGATGGAATTTCCGGTAACATCTCTTAGGTTATTGCACTCATATTATCGCATGAAATTGATTTAATTGATATGAGAATATTTTAGTTCTAATCTGATTGTTTTTGTCTTTTCATTTGTGCTCGGGTCAGCCTGAGTTTTCAGTTATTGAAGACAAAGTTATGAAGATGAAGATGGAGCTCAACAGACGTATTTATTATTATTACTCCGCTGCAAACGTTGGTATGTTTATGATAGTTAACTTTGATAATTGTTGTAAAATAAAATCAAATGTATGTTTTAACAGCTTCATGAACTATTATTTAGTTATTATATTTTGTCCTTCCACTGTGAGATTCTGTGTTTGTTTTTCTTCTTCTCTCCTTTTTCTTATATAAATCTCAATAACTATCCGTATTTTTGATTTTTTTTAAGTCGACATTGAGGATCATTGTTGATTTGAATAGTTAAAATCTCGGATGTTACAGCAAGTGAAAGCCATTTGTAATTTTGCATTCAGTTTCTAGAACCAATTCTATGTAAACACAAGTTAACTCTACTGCCCTTGTGATACCTGTGGGATAAACCAGAGTAACTAAGGTTGATATTTTATTTGATTAACATGGTTATAGAAGTTAGTTACTTCCAAAGAACCCGTTATATGAAAAGCTTATGCTAACTTTCTTTACATGTGACTAGCTTTAATAGTTTACTCCTAAAATTAGAATCTCTACTGATAAGTTTTGTGTCTGTAAGTAGCATTTGCTCTTCCTATTCCTGTTCTATGAGACAATAGTGTATATTTCATGAAGACTATTAAGTAGATGATCAGGATACATTTTTTATATTCATGTACGTGTTCCATGCTTTAAATTACATCACTTAAGATGCTGTTCTTTCCATATCCATGACCAAGCCAGTAAGCATGCTGAATCTAAAGTGCTAGGCATGCAACTCTAAAGAAGCAGAATCCAAAAATAATCACTTACAAGTAATGACAGTAGCGCACAGGCTGTATTTGTTGTAATTACGGTAGCGTAGAATGCCAAATGGAGCCAAGTGAGGAAAGGGACATGTTATATTTGCTGTGATACTAACATTGATTCCCTCTTGTATAGGTACATACATATATATTTCCTATTGCAATCGGATTGTTGCATATATATGATTCATATATATAAATGATTAATACATTTTGTAGATGTGGACACGTGTACATGTTCAAAATGCGTTAATGAATTGGTCAGGAATGGAAGAAAATGTCCATTATGTCGTGCACTTATTCTTAAAGTAGTTCGAGCTTACTCTATACAATGAAGAAAACAGACATGTAACGTAGCTGATTTTTGAGTTATGATATTTGGATAATACATGAATCATTGCCTTTTCTCTTCATATGCTGTGGTGGCTCTTTTTATGTGTACTTGGAACATCACATGTTTTGGATGGGTTTCTTCTATGTACAAAATTTATATTGCAAAATTTTTAGTTAAAGCGTTGTATTTTCCTCCATCTAATGCAGCACTTGCCTTCTTCTACTGTTACGTTTGCTTTTTTTTATGTTGCATTATATAATACAGTGGTATTGCATTAAATAAAATATTATTAATTCCACAAGTCAAGTGGGTCCCACAGCTGACGTGACATGTGACACGTCGGTAGCTGATGTGGAGAGTTGATGTGGTGTGTGTCACGTTGGCAGCAGACATGGAAAGCTGACATGACCCCACTATCGTGAACTGGAAGCCAGACTTTAACTTCTGCCTAAGGCAACGCCGTATATTGTTGCATTACTTGCAAGCACTGTTGCAATAGGGTTATGATGCAATACTTTCTTTCCGTGACAGTAGATGAGCAAAAGCGTTGCCTTAGAGGGCTAAGGTAACGGCCACAGATGCCACACCCCTCTGGTGTTGCCTATTTGAAAAAACGGTATAAGGCAACGCTTTTTCGATCTACGGTCATAGAAAACTAGCGTCGAATATGCCCACTTTTGTAGTAGTGGTGGAATCTAATATGACCCTTTTTGTAACCAAGCATCATAAAACCTTCACCGAAGACGTTATTTCTTCTTATGAACTCGAATCCATGCTTAGTTCGAACTCAAACTCCTTAAATCCAAAGAAAAATCGAAACCCTAAGTCAGGTCATTCACACCTAAAATTAACGAATACTATAACTTAAAACTGCTCCTTATCCAAACCGGCTAAATGAAGATCTTGCCTAGCTACATCCAAAGGTATAAGCTCTACCCAAATTACAGGAATTTTGAATGAATTATTTGTAAATTTTAAAGAGGAATATATCCTTTCTTTGCTTCAATAGTTCATGCTATTTTCTTTTTCTTCTAAGCATGTTGTCTAAACATAGTGGATGGGCTGAATTTAAGGAGAGAAGTGTACAATTTGCTTTTGAATTGTCTAATTTTCCATTGAACCCAAATATTTTATTTATTTCAATTTATCATTAATCTGTTGGACAGTGTTTTCCATATATATTAACTCCTTTTCAATGTAATAAAAATCGCTATGCTCAGGACAAAAACACGATCTCGATTAAACAATAACATATATTGGTTATTGCATTTTGAAAAATCATAAAAATACTGTTACTTCACTGTAGAATGAAATTATAACATCATAATTTAAATCGCTAAAAGATACACGTTTGTATTTTGAATGATTACACAATAAGTTTGATTGTTGCGAAATTTAAAATCCTACAATAATTTATTATTTCGGATTCGATGAAATTGATTTCATCAAAATCTGAGGTAGATTGTGAAATTAGTAAATTCTCACATTCATTAAAATGACTTATTTCTAAACGATTTTAAATTGCTTAAATTTCAATTATATTATTTTCTTATTATCATTCATATTCAGTCATAAGTTAATTAAACCGTTCAACCATTATAGTTCATATTGGATTTAAAATCTAATTTATTCACGATAATTTTAGAACTGAAATTACTATTTTCGTCATTCAAAAAGATTAATACTTTTGAATTCAATTACTAAATTTTCCAAATCAAAATTTTAATATTAAAATTAATTAAATATTCAATAACTAAAAATCTGGGTTATTACAATAAAAACTCTCTTCGTCATATCTTTCAAATAACTATTGTTATGCCTAACAATACTTGAACGAAGAGCCCAGTAGATGATGAATATGCACTGAAAGTTGAGCGAAACTGAAATAGAACCATTATTAATATTTTTCAATTGAGAATTCTTCACCTTAACAGTAAAAAAAAAAAAAACACTTTTCTCATATAGTTGAGAACATACTATACACTAAAGATTAGAATTAGTGTCAACAGCAGTAATTATTTTTCTCATGTACATAACTAGTCTCAATGGATAGAGGAGTTAGTTGAGACCAATGGCGATAAGTTCCATTTTTCAAATCATAAAATGGGCAATCCACGAACAATCGAGTGCTAAAAGAAGTATCACTAAATATAAATAGAACAAGAAGGCTACTGTCAGCGAAACAATTATTTAAATATGATATTTATATTAAACAATACTAATGATAATACTGATACCTACAGATCGATAACCAGAAACTACTATTATATTTTAAAACAAAGATGATACACAGCCAAAATATCATATAATGTCTGATAAAAAAAAGCAATACCCACAAAAATTTTTATAATGAATGCAACTGTGTTGACACGCTTTTTAGTCAAAGCTATCACATGTCAAGTATTTGGCTAGTAACGCGCTCAAGCATGAAGAACGTCTACTACAAGACTTCGCACTATGACTCTTAGGCGAACCATCAGCCAAGCCGAAGGTGAGCCGTCAAGCGGGTCCGGGCGCAGCGCCGGTGGGGGTTCGGGGCCCCGCAGTCCCAGCAGTGATCGACCTAACCGGTTAGGTCGAACAAGTGGGCACAACCCGATTCATTCGATTTTCTCGGAATCGAAAGCTTGAATCAATTCACTTCTGACCAACAAAACCTCGGATTCCCTCACTTCGCTTTCAGGAACTTCGACTCCCTCAACAACTTGATTTCGGCCCCCTCCTCCATTAATTCCGTACCCTTCATAGGTGGTACAAATTTCCTGTATTAAGGCTGTTTCTAGGGTCCGAAATTAAGGGTTGTGGTCCCCATTTCCTACCTACTCCCACCTAACCTCCTTCCTATAAATACCCCAACCCTTGGCCTTCATTTGGATCTGACTCTCTTGTAATTTTTGGACTTCTAGAGCTTCAAACACTCATTAATGGAAGATAACATCTTCATTTTGGCCATTGGAGATGGCAAGGATAATTAAAACGTGGCATACACATTTTCCATCAATACTTAGACATTCTCAAGGATAATTATGCTACATTTGGGTTCTTTTGGACTTTTTGGACATTTAGGATAAACTTGGACATAGTTGACTAAGTCAACTCTTCTAAAGGACGAAGAAGAACATGTTATTCTTTAATAATACTTTGTACTCGAATATCATCTAAACTTGTAAAGCATTGTAATCAAATATCATATGATGAACGATCATTATAAAGTGGACGCAGGTGTTAGTGCTAAACCACTATAAAAGTTGTGTCTCCCGCATTACTTTACTTATTTACTGTGTTTACATCACACACACATTGGGTGTTGGCGTGCAGACAATTTTTCTCGTTAACAAACTGTATAAATTATATAGCAACTACAGTTCGAAAATAAATTATAACAATTATGCTTTTCATTTAATTTAAACTAACAGTAAAAATACACAAACTGATACCCATGACCTGAAATAAATTAAAATAAACACAACAATACAATTTCATCGAATGCAATACATATGATGTAATCGACTACAGAACAAGACCTAAAGAACATTCAAAAGCGAACAGAAACCACAAAATCCTTAGTAAATAATATTGATACCTCCAGTTATGAAACTGATACTTGCACAATAAAAAACTGATACTTGATAATTTTAAAACAAAAATGATGCAAAATCAAAGAATATGGATTGTTTGATTAAAAAACTAGGAGCTCAATTCATAAAATTATGATGAATGCAACTATATGTACTATATATATTCTTCAATTTCAAAACTACAAGAAATTTATTTTTAAAACAACTATACTCTTTATTAAAACCGATACTTAAAAAAATGTTACGCAAAACCTGAAATAAACAAAACAAAGCACGACAATAGAATTTCATTGAAGGCAGTGTAAATTATGTAAATAATTATAGAACAATACTCAAACAAGATTTGAATCAAAAATAAAAACAGTAGCATTTCTTGACTAATAAAAAAAAAAAAAAAGATATCAAACCTACTACTACTGCCAAAAAGCCATTAATCATTAACTACGAACAGAAACATCTAAACCTGATTATAATTTCTCAAAATGAATTAAAACACGATGAAAGAGGGGAAAAAAAAACCGAAGGAGAATAAACTTAAAAAGAGAAAATTTAAAGGGCTTTTAACCAAGTGGAGAGCCACATTCAGTACAATACTAATTAACGCGGAAATAATCCGGGTCGTGAAATTCTCTAACACCCCTAATCTCCACCCTACATCCGCTCTTTAAGTATAACATCGCTTATCCGTAGATTCCATAACCCTAATTCGATAAACCAAGTGGAGAGCGAACGATTCCGAGAGTCTGTTTGTTACTGCGGAGGCGGAGCCTTTACAAAAACGCACAGCAGCTGATAATTCCAGCAAGAACTCAAGCGCGTCCGTCTCTAACGAGTCCTCCCCAGCAACCTTGGATTTTGAGGTATAATCACTTCTCTAGACGATTTTGTTCCTAATTTGTTATATTTCATAACTTGGTTCGATATCTGTACCATCATTCCATTTCTTGGAATGATAGCGACTCGGTTTGGTCACAGCCACATTATGTTGTGATGATGGTTGACGATGGGCGAATTAAGCTGTGATTGATTAGTACAGCATGGTTACCGTATTTGCTCTTTGCCTTTAGTACCTGATGGCTAATTGCCCCATTGCACCATATGCTGGTCTTAAAATCAGCTTAAGCTGGGTTTATATTATAGCTGAGTTCAGTTGTAAGAAACCTCGGTTTCCTGCTGTTTGTTATCTCTTTGGAAGGGATATTGAAATTTACTGGGTTGATGAGCCAATTCTATTTGAACTCCTCGTTTACTGCCCATACTCCACAGATCAGCCTAGGTTTCCGAACTCTAAACTTAATTGTTGTGTTCTAATCTAGTGATAGAAGATTGTTGATTTTAGTTTTGTTTTTTCCTGTTATTATATTCAATATTAGATTTGAATTCTCTTTTGTCTTCTCTTTGTCTTCAAAGTTTTTCATTCTAGAATAATTTGTTGAAAATATATTATTCTGCTAGAAAGTATAATATCCCACTTGACTCAAATATTGTTCCTTAAGTTCAACCACACAGACAAGTTGGAGTGTGAGTATATATTTTGACAAAAGTCTCATGGTTTGACGATTTAGTTCAATTTAACAATGCTATAAGTATCTTTTAGGGGCGATTCTGTTGTCTTCTATTGGTCATATAGTAACTTATATCAAATGAAATATTCAAGTATAACTACTACATATTGATGCACAAATAATTATATATTTGCTTAATGAGCCTACAACAAGTTAGCGTGCTAACAACAGTTCACTGTGTATAAAATGAGTGAAGCGAACTTTCTTAAAAACGCCTTCTCGTGGACAAGTTATCTTAAAAACATCATATATTTAAGTTTTAGAATATTTGTAGAGGGCACAACAAAAACTTGAGGAGAACGCTGTTGGTATTCGTAGGGTTCTTTGCAATTGTTAGCATTAGTTCCTAGAATATGTTCAAATTTAATATAAAAAACAATTTTTTTGCTGAAACTAAAAATTAGGGTGCAAGTTTAAAAATATTTTTAGAAAGGTTTTTTCACATGCTGAATCCAAAAATTAAGGGGGAGCCAAGTTTCCATGAGTAAATGTCAGATCATACGATGTCACCGTACTTTAGCCGTATTTTCCATGGAAATAATGTCTGATATATATATATATATTTAAAGCTCATATACTTCTACAACACTATTTTTTAATCTTATTTTACAAATATCAAACACATAATGAAATCAGATATGATGGATATGTTGATTTTAAGATATCATATATACAAAACACACATTGTATTTATGTGAGACTAATGAGGACGTGGATCGACTGAAAATGTGTAGTTCCATAATATTTTATGCATGTCTTTTTTTCCAAACATCAACCGTTTTAGGTGAATGAAACGAAACCTTGAGTACTGTGTTATCATAACTGACGATTGGTATTTAAATCACTTTTGAGTCTAATTTGTAATGAAGTAATTTGTTAGATTTGTCTACATAAATGTTGGTTCATGCATAAATGTCATATACCAGCTAAATAATTACTAAAATTCTATGTAAAAGTCACAAAAAAATAATCGTCCTATCTTCATTGTTTTGTTCTTAAAACTTTTATTTTGAGAACAGAAGGTTGAGTGCATATTGCCATATATAATATATTAAGTCAGTTTACTAAGATGGTTAAAATTTATTTAAGGTTTATAGTAAATTGCTTTGTTGCACTCATTGTATATATGATGGTTCATTGATAACAGTAGTATATATATTACCTCTGTCAGTCTTTAATGTCGATGAAAAATAAATATCTTACCAACTTCATAGGCATGTTTATCTTATACTTTCAGTTAGAGAACTAAAAGTAATGCATGTCAAATCAAATTACATTTTCTTTGGAACACTTGTTAAGTGTAGTAATAGGAAAAATAGTTTTACTTGTAACCATTTTTATAAACACAAGTGCAAAATTTAGCTATCGCTTTCATAAACCAACACTTCTCCTAATTTCAGTTATTATATTAGTATTTTTTTCATACGACATTCCTTTATCGTATCTATTTGGGTAAACCTCATACTTCATTGAGTTATTTGTATTTTTTTCTATATTAATTCTCAAGAAATTCATGTGTGATTTTAAATTAAATTAGAATTTATTGATTTAGAACCGACAAAAATTTGGTGTTTTTGGTCTTCCACTTGTGTATTTAGGATATGTAAATGTCGGATTATAAATTCTATCTTACATATAATCCTGTAGTGCTTAAATCGGCCGCTTCCTATTAATGTGTATAGTCGATTAGTTTTCCTTTTATATTTGGTAATTTTTTAATTGAACTATGTACAGACTGTATTTTGGGTGAACCAAAACTATCCCATTGTCATGATTATTTTGGTAAGTTCAAAATGGAGAATGCTTATGTTCGATGTTGATGATAGAGATGATGATGATAACAATGATGATGTTGAAGATGATGTTAATGATGAGGTTCAATGTTCAACCCGATAACCAGGTATATCTCGTTCCCACCCCTTTATTAATTCATACCAATTGCTGAAGCGATGTTTATTTGGTATACATGGTACTGCAAATAAGGTAGATGTATAATTAAGTTGGCTTATAAATCAAGTTCATATGGATATTCTGACACATTAGCGTTAAATATATGATTTTCTTTTTTTCTAGTTGGAAAAAATTTAGCTTATATTTATTTATATACAAGTGTTATGGTGTAAAATGCATTATAGTGGAGTAGCACAATCCGGAAAATGTAAACTGAGAACTCCAGCAGGTACCCGTTAATTGTAAAATAAGTTACTTCAATGGATTGTGTAATTGTTTATATGTTCGAAATTCGAATGCAAAATCAAAAAATTGTCATGAAAATATTGGTTCATCTCTACCACAACAATTCATGTTGGTTAAAATCTCATCATATTTCAAAAAGTTCTCGACTCAATGAAAGCAATAAAAATCTTAAACGGTGGTATATATTCATAACTCTACCACTTGTATGCTAGGGGTAAATTAAAATGTAATGGAAGTTTCCTTCTACGGTAGTATCAAGTAGGTATGTCCCAGAGGAAATTAAGAAAAGTGTTTTTTTCTTTAGTCATTATTATTTAACATGCTCTAAATTCTCAGTAATTCATACGAAGCAGGGACCAACTGATATAAATATATGCATTTGCACCAAAATGACGACCGACATCTTCTCATCTTAAAATATATGGTCATTTGTTAACATTTATTACAAGATGCGGGACTACTTATATTGCCCATGAAGTTAGGAACACATCCCTAAAACCAAACTTAATTAGGCTCACATCCCTGCTCACTTTTCCATTTAAATCCACCTCCTGTTTTCAAAACTCCCGTCTTCTATGTATTTTCTTAAAAAAAGAAGGTGTTGTCATATAAACTTTTTTTTTTAAATTCTAGAAATATTCTCGGAAGTCCACGAAAAAAAAAAATTGTTGCATACATGTATGCAACTATTACCAATAGTGGCATACATGTCTGCAACTTTTGCATCAGCTGTTTTCTTTGAAAATCTGGATCAAAACTTACATACATATGTGTCACTATTTGGAATATCTGTACGCATGTATGCATGTATTGCATTTGGTAAAACTGTACTGAATTTTTCCTGCAGATTGTTACACACGTGTGCAACTTTTATGTTTTTATTTCACATGTGAATGCAAATAAATGTGAACTAATTGCACGATTGTAAATTTTTGCACACTTTTATGAAAAAATTCTGCAATACTAGCACAAATATGCGTAAGAAAACCAATACAGATGGATGACTGAAGTACTTGCACAGATATGTGCAAGATAATAGAAATACATGCATATTATTACGTAGTTAACTGCAATTTCGTTGTTTTTTCTGTTTTTTTTTTGTTTTGACGTGGTTTTTGATGGTTTTTTGATCTGATTTTTTTAAGTTTACGTATTTTAATTAAATACGAATTTATTTATTTTAATTTTTTTTTGAAGAATTTTGGAAAAATAGGGACTTAATTTATAATAAATTTTGGACCGGATGGAGCCTAATTTTAAAATTTAATTGGGGCCTCTGCCAAACGGACCCATAATTGATTATACGTTAGAATTCGTTTTGTCGAAAACGGAGATCGGTTGAAAAATGACTATTTTTAAGGCCTATATAGCCATATCCTTATCTTTATCTTTCGAATTCTCCATTTTGAATCCTTCCTTTTTCGTTTCAGCATGGCTGAAGATCTTAGTCTCCCAGAAGGTGTGACAATTCCAGGGTGGTTTAGGAGATATTTGGAGGCTAGGGCCACCGCTGCAGGCCCAGCAGATGTTCCTCTACCCCCAGTTGCACCCATTCCTCCTCCTCCTCCTCGTGTTGACACTTTTGCAAAGACGTGCAAGGAATTTAAGGCTATGGGAGGAAAAACTTTTCAAGGGACTGAGACGTTTGTGGAGGCCAGAGACTGGCTTAAGGAGACTGAGGAATTGTTGGATATCTTTGAAGTGGAAGATGGGAGGAAAGTCCGTTTAGCTGCTTGGTTAATGAAGGGAGAGACCTCGTTTTGGTGGGAGGTCACTAACGGGGAACGTCCAGTTGATTCATGGGCGGGGCGGATTTCAGACGAAGGTTTGAGGCAAAGTTTCTTTCAAGGGCAGAGGAGAATTTAAATATGGAAAAATTCCTGACATTAAAGCAAGGAAGCTTATCAGTGAAGGAGTATGTCAATAAATTTAATCAGTTAGCAAGGTTTGGCTTGGAGTTGGTGAACACGGCAGAGAAGAAAGCTTTGAGGTTCGTTAGAGGCTTGAATGAACCGTTACAAGGGTTGGTTATGACCCACATCCCTATGGGAGCCACCTTTGAAAGGCTAGTAGAAATGACACTTATGCATGAGGATAAGACAGTTGAAAAGAAAAGGGGATCAGAAGAAGCCCCAAGGCACCTACTTAACCCCCATGTCCCACCTTACATGATTATCTGGTTAAGTATTTCTTAATTTATTAAGGCCATAACCTCATAAAGACCTCTCACATTAGACTGGCATTTATGGCAGCTGGATTTGTCGGGCGGGTCCGGCCAGTCTTACACCATAAAAGAGTCTAATCTTGTGTCTTTACAACTGTTATGCTTTAGTTTGGGCATAGGACCTCTCACATTGGGCCGACATTTGTGACTACTGGATTGCTTCTCTCTTGGAAAGCTTGGACTGTTGAAGTAAAGTCCAGCTTGTTATCTTTCTTTTTAATGGCTATTTATGTAATGGGATTATGTACTTGTTTTATCAAGATAGATATTGTGCTTGACTTTGATTATGGTGTTATGATGTAATCAAACATGTTTTGACTTTTGCTGCGATTGAAATAAAGTTTTTAAATTTCCAAGTACTATTTTATATCTGTCTTGTTGAAATTTTACACGTGGTATCAAGTGAATATTAGGCTCACGTCCCTATTTTGAAACTTAATTAGGCTCACATCCGGTCATAAACTTAATATAAATTAGGTTCCTGTTTTCAAAACTTATAAAATAATAATTAAAAAAAATAAAAAAAATTTGTAAATTAGTAATAAAATAAATTATGCATTATACAAAAAATTCAGTTCAAAAAACAACAAAAATAATGTCAGAAACAAGAAAACAGCAAAAAAACAGAAAAAACTGCAGTTAAATGCATAATATTATGCACCTTTTTGACTTTTTTGCATGCATATATGCAATTAACTGCAGTTCTTCCAGCGGATAGATTTAACTTAATATTTCAGTTCATTTTTATTTGCATCCAAATGTGCAAATTTCTCAAAAAAATGCACACATGTGTGCAACATTTTTATAGGATAAAAGTAGGGACCTAATTTATATATAAAAAAAAAGATTTGAAAAATTTAAACCCGCCCCTTATTTTATTACTTCCGCCCTTTTCTATTTTTTTTTTAAAAAGTACGTTCCTTCATAAAAAAAAAAATTCTAAAATATGGAAATAATTTCAGGATTCTACGGAAATAAAAAAAAATAGTTGCATACATTTATGCAATTATTACTGATAATTGCATATATGTATGCAACTTTTCCGTAAGCTGTGTTCGGTTTGAAAATTTGAAACTAAACCTGTACAAATGTGTGCAAATATTGGGTATATTTGCACACATGTAAGCATATTTTTGTATAAATAAAAATCAAAAGAAGATGTATGTAGTGAAAAATATGCACGGATGTATGCAGGAAAATGTTATATGTGCATACTATTATGCATTTAACTGGAAATTTCGTTTTTTTTCTGTTTTTTTGATTTTTGACGCCTTATTTGATGGTTTTTTGTTCTGAATTTTTTAGTCTTTACATGTTTTATTTAAATACGAATTTACGTGATTTTTTTATATTTTTTTTATGACTTTTCAAAAAATTAGGGACCTAATTTACAATAAGTTTATGACCGGGTTTTTTTTTTATATTTTGAAACTTAGTAGGGACCTCTAAAAAACGCACCCTATAAAATATCAATATAATATAATTAATTCAAAACAATTCTATTTGATAACAAAAAATTATTGTTATCATATATCTCCAAATAAAATATTACATAACTTCAAAATAAACTAATATATATTTTAAACTCAATATTTACAGGTTTGGGTTAAACAATATTCAAAATATATAAAAATCCTTTATATTTTATTTCATGAACATTATCGTTTATTAACAAATTTCATGGCGACTATTTGAAAATTTGAATTGGGCATAACAAATAATCTATTATATGAAATCACGTTTTAACAGCCGTCGCCCCTCTTGAATTCATGGCCACCGTTACTTCCTTCTTTCTCGATTAAATTCTCCTCATCCACTCAATTTCAGACCTCCATCCTCTTGAGACTTTTGTAATCCTCCTCTCTAGCTCCACATTCATACGGATTTTGACCCGAACCATCACCTGAATCGTCGGATCGAAGCTCGAGAACCCGCCGCCGTCGAACTGACGCCCCGCCTCACCTGAACCACCGAGTTCGCCAGCATTCTCACCGTTGGACCGCCGCTCCAGGCACGACGACGTCGTGCCATCTGATCCTCGAACCGATTCTCTAATTGATCAATACATGGATCAGAAGTTTTGAACGAAACTGAAAATAACATGGCCTTGGTTATCTGAAGTGGAAGGTGGAAAAATATATTTAATTATTTAAATTCATTTATTTTAAATGTTTACAATCTTAATTAAATCATATCTTATTCATTCGAAGTCAGAATTGAATGATTTCTGAAGCATTGCAATAGTGAAGCCAAATACTACTTTCTAGGACTGATTGGGACTGATTCTGAACCTTTTTGAATTTTAAATCTGATTTGAATCAAGGTGAGATTTCTGATTTTAAATAATTAAATAATTTAATTATTTTTCTTGTTATTTGAATCGCTGTATGTATGTTAATAATCTAGATCTGCGATGTTGGTAAATTAGAATTTATTTATTTTTGTTTGTGAGATATTCTGATTTGTTAGAGATACGATCAAATCTCATGTTTGTTGAATTTCTAGTTGAGTTAGAATTCAAATCTGAAATTATTTCTATTTCAAATCTAGGAATGTCAACTATAAAATAGATCCAATCAAATTTGTCACTTGATATTATACTGTGACAATTGACCCCTATGTTAACTATAAAGTTAGATCCCAACCAAATTTGTCATTCGTCATTTGTTATTATATTGTGGAAATCGACACCTTTATTTACATTGTAGATGTAAAAAATAAGAATAAATTTTAAGCGACATCTTTATTTACATTGTAGATGTAAATAAAAAGAACAAATTTTAAGCGACACCTTTATTCACATTCTTAGATGCAAATAAAAAGAATAAAAATAAAGTGACATCTTTATTTACATTTTAGGTATGAATAAAAACATGAATTTGAGAATTACATTTTTACTTGTGAATAAAAACATGAATTAGAGAAGTACATTTTTATTTGCATTTCACATGTGAATAAAAACATGAATTAGAAAAGTACATTTTTATTTGCATTTCACATATGAATAAAAACATGAATTAGAGAATTACATTTTTATTTGCATTTCACTTGTATATAAAAACATGAATTAGTAAAGTTATATTTTTTATTTACAATTTAGCTGTAAATAAAAGATTAAATGAAAAGGGACATTTTTATGGACATTTAGTTATCATTTTCTTTTTAGTTAAAAAGAGTACATTTAGTTATCATTTTCTTTTTTTAATTAAAAGAACACATTTAGTTGTCATCTTCTTTTTGGTTAAAAAGAACACATTTAGTTGTCATTTTCTTTTTAGATTAGAAGAACACATATTGTTATCATTTTTCTTTTAGATAAAAGGGACATACTTGGTTGATATTTTCCTTTTAGATAAAAATGACATAGTTTGTGGACATTTTCTTTTTAGATAATAAGAACATATTTTTAGCGTCAATATTGTTCAAATAAAAAGAATAGAAATTAATGTTACATTTTTATCGTCATTTTAGATACGATAAAAAGAATAGAAATTAATGTTATATTTTTATCGTCATTTTAGATGCGATAAAGAGAACTGAAATTAATATTACATTTTTATCGTCATTTTAGATGCGATAAAAAGAATAGCAATTAATATTACATTTTTTTATCATCATTTTAGATGCGATAAAAAGAATAGAAATTAATGTCATATTTTTACTGTCATTTAAAAGGCAATAAAAAGGATAGAAATTAGTGTTACATTTTAATGTCATTTTAGATGTAATAAAAATGATAGAAATAAAAATTACATTTTTATCGTCATTTAGAGGCGATAAAAAGAATAGATTTTAAAGTTAGATTTTAGATGTATTGATTGAAAGTAGTTGAAATCGCCAACGATATATATATATATGTATATATATATATGTATATATATATATATATAAATTATAAATTAAACGAATCGCGCGCGGTAGTTCGCGTTTTGGCAATCGTAA
Source organism: Allium sativum (assembly GCA_030737875.1). Lineage (NCBI taxonomy): Eukaryota > Viridiplantae > Streptophyta > Magnoliopsida > Asparagales > Amaryllidaceae > Allium > Allium sativum. The sequence goes on along the minus strand of CM060923.1, from coordinate 530,522,779 downwards.
CTTTAAATGAGTATACCGAAAGATCCGACCGTCGGATTTTCCCAAATCTGAAATCGTTAGAACTGCTTTCGGAAGATTTTTTCAACGATATAAATTTCATCAAAATCCCACGGTTAGATTTCAAGATGTGTAAATAAAAATTTGTTAAAAATAGCGCTTGGGCCGCACATCGACCCGAAGCGTCTGTTTAATTATAATCGAGCTATTTTTAAATAAATAGAAATGGCAATAAATCGTTATAAATAGATATTAACGATATAAAATGATTTAAATGATAATTATTCGAGAAATTATTTGGAAAGATCGAGTTCAACTCATTTCAAATAATTATACGACGATTTAAATCGAAGATATAGAAGACGGTGATTGCAGACCCTCAATTTTCACATCGAATGGACGACTACTGATGTCTTTGATAGGAGTTGCTGCCTTGTAAGGGTTACAGTGGTAGTTGTCCGGACGTACTTGTTGATTGTCCGGATTAGCGAGCACCTCTCTTCCGTATTGGACATATGGACGAGTAATAAGGTGATTTTGGTTTCGTTCAGACCCATAATGGACTTGTAAATGGATGCGTGTCCGACGTTGGAGTTCATTCCATGTAAATTAAATCGATTTCTATTTAATATATATCCATTTGGCGGCAGAGAATTTATTCTCTTACTTAACACCCTAAGGTGGTATACGTTCGTAGTTGTTCGTCACATGGCGTGAACTGTCAATGTGGCACGCCAAGATGCAGATGATCAAGGTTTCTGTTGAAAAGCAGGCCTTGTGGTTGATAATTAAAGCATAGTCTGTTTAGGCGTAGCTTTGTGTATAATGTAATTTCGCGAACCTCACACCCCGCTATGAGTCAAAAACGGAAGTAGAATTGCAGGGAGTGCACACGTTTTGTAACAACCCGTATTTTCAATAACCTGTTATAACATAAATCGAGGCAGAATTTAATTCTAAAATCTGAATCAAGGGAAACGGGCTATGCCATTGCGTTCGTCTCGGAAAAATACGCGAAATAGAGTCCGAGTTTTCGAAAATCGGAGTCCGTATGACCCAGTTAAGGCCCATTGAAGTTTTCAGAAATTTCCATGTTAAAAACAGATTTAAATTTTAAATTAAAAACAAGGATTAGGGCTAACTGGCGTCAGACGGGAAAACTCCCGCCAAGAACCCCATGTCGACAGGCATGTCGACAGGGGTCTAAGGGTGTCGACTGCCCTGTCGACAGCCCTGTCGACACGGGGTGGCCGGACAGTTTTGCCTGGCGCACCATTTTTGATTTGGGCCTGGTTGTGTGGCTTGGTTCTGGAGAATTTCGAAATCTGATGGACCTAATTCAACCTAGGGTTAATCCTATGGTCTAAACCACTAGCCTAATCTATAAATAAGACCCTAACCTATCCTAAATCACTCATTATTCATTCTAGCAACCAAACTATGTCAAATTGAATTCTCAAATGGCCTCCACCTAAAAACCCTAGCCTTCACCCTCTTCAAAAATCATTCCTATGAAGATTTTGATGTTCATACAAGCATTTCTAAGTTGTATGAATGATAATTAGCTTGCATACATCATCAAGTTGCAAGCTTTATTTGCTAAGCTAGAGTTTTTGGGATTTTTGTTAATTGGAGCTTTGTTTTGGGTTTTTATATGCTTGCACAAAGGGCTTCTCAATCTTTATTAGTAGATTTGTGTCTTCATAATATTTGTAAGCCCTCTTACCTTCACTTTAGAAACTCTAAAGTTAATATGTGATGAAAGTTGGGATTTATGCATGTTTAATAAGTTATGCATGCTTATGCGAGTTCACTATGCTATGTTATGCATGTTTAATAAGTTATGCATGCTTATGTGAGTTCACTATGCTATGTTACACATGTTTGATAAGTTATGCATGTTTATGCAAGTTCACTATGCCATGATTTGCAAGTTTAACAAGTTATGCATGTTTATGCAAGTTCACTATGCCATGATTTGCAAGTTTAACAAGTTATGCATGTTTATGCAAGTTCACTATGCCATGATTTGCAAGTTTAACAAGTTATGCATGTTTATGCAAGTTCACTATGCCATGATTTGCAAGTTCACTATGCTAAATTATGCAAGTCCAACACGTTATGCATGTTTATTATGATATGTAAGATTTATCATGTATGTTGTGCCAAGTTCCCTCTTTCTATCCTTTATGCGTTATGACGAATATGCAAGCGATAGAATGACGTTGGGGGGGTTTGGGGGTAAAACTTAAAATACATGAAAATATGAGATTGGGAATTTATCTATTAAGTTAGGTCTACCCCTTGGGAATTTACCTATTAAGTTAGGTCTACCCAAGTATTTGTTAAACTTGTAATTATGTTTTGAAAATAAAGTGGACATGACACTTAGAAAACATAAGTGTGGCCAACTCGAGGTTGGGTTGAGTTTGTAGCGTAAACCTACCCGGAACCGACCGGCTTAACCAGTTGCTACAAACAATAGGACCCAATGTGTAACACCCCACCTCCGCTAGGGTCACTCTTTTGGGGGCACTAGCTTCTGGGGGGCGTTAGAACTGGGTAAGCATGCATAATGATATATCAAGGCAGAACAAGAACATAAATATATATGTAAAACAGAGTAAGTGAAAATAAAACAGCGGAATATCTCAAACCATCTCAAAACAAGTCTAGTACGTCATAAAGTCAACTGCCAAAATACATATGTCTAGTACATCATAAACAGAGATACTGAAATACATAGTGCTATCCCCAAAATAAAGATGATAAACCATAGCGAGCTCAATGTCCAGACATACATGAGCTATCCAGCAAACAAGCAAGCGATCCAAGCTAAGCACCACTGTTCCCTCCCTGAGAACCTGGGGGGGGGGGGGGGGAACGGAAGAAAAGAAGCGAAAGAAAACAGGTCAGTCAAAAAGACTGGTAAGCCCTACTACGATCAGTCTATAAACTAATAAAGTTAACATCATGATGGAAACTGAGATGAACATACTGGCAATAGATAAAGGTGTCATCACATAGAGAAGATTAAGCTCTGCACCACAGTGTACTAGCAAACTAACATAACATGTATTGATCCCTCAGCCCAAACTTTGGCCCAATAGCATGAGGTGACCTTAATGCAAGGTCCAGCCCAACGGTCTAGTCGATCGGCTCCCTATAAACCTAACACGTCAAGTGTTGGTGTCCATACGGCCCACATACTGTTGTAGTCAGACTGTGCTGGGTCCACCTTCGGGTGTATCAAGCCCTCGGGTGTCAACCCTAGACACATAAGCAATAATGCACAGTCTAAACCTACTGGTACCCGTGCCTCGAGTTTGTCCAACACCGGAATACGTGCACGTCCGTAGCCCACCTGGACCCGCACCGCTGTACCACTCAGCCGTCGCTTTGGTCGCTTACATCAGTCCAGTAATCGTGCCCCGCCCTAGCCTAGCCTCTAGGGTTGTGAATGATACCAAACTGGGATTACTGCTGGAACAGACCACGTTGCTAGGGTTTTCTAAGAGGGTTAAGTGTGGTTTAACCCCTCACTAATCATGGATTAAATTAGTTAAGTGTAACCAACAGTTCACCACTTAACCCCATTTAATCCCTCGTATCCCCAAAATTGGTTAAGTATTAGTGGGCCATGACTTAACCCTAATCATGAGGCATTAATTAATTTAATGCACCCAACCTCTCACATTAGACCTTGTTGTGGTTACTAGTTAGGCCGGGCGGGTCCGGGTAGGTTTACACCACAACTTAGTCTAACCTCGGGTTTCACGTGCAACATGACCAACTACTCACATTGGGTCCTATTGCTTGTAGCCACTAGTTAAGCCGGTCGGTTCCGGGTAGGTTTTTGCTACAAACTCAACCCAACCTCGAGTTGGCCACACTTTTGTTTTCTAAGTGTCATGTCCACTTTATTTTCAAAACATAATCACAAGTTTAACAAATACTTGGGTAGACCTAACTTAATAGGTAAATTCCCAAGGGGTAGACCTAACTTAATAGGTAAATTCCCAATCTTATATTTTCATGTATTTTAAGTTTTACCCAAACCACCCCCCCCTCCCCCGGACATCATTTTATCGCTTACATATTCGTTATAACGCATAAAGAATAGAAAGAGGGAACTTGGCACAACATACATGATGAATCTTACATAAAACATGCATAACATGTTGGACTTGCATAACTTAGCATAGTGAACTTGCATAAACATGCATAACTTGTTAAACTTGCAAATCATGGCATGGTGAACTTGCATAAACATGCATAACTTGTTAAACTTGCAAATCATGACATAGTGAACTTGCATAAACATGCATAACTTGTTAAACTTGCAAATCATGACATAGTGAACTTGCATAAACATGCATAACTTATCAAACATGTGTAAAATAGCATAGTGAACTCACATAAGCATGCATAACTTATTAAACATGCATAACATAGCATAGTGAACTCGCATAAGCATGCATAACTTATTAAACATGCATAACATAGCATAGTGAACTCGCATAAGCATGCATAACTTATTAAACATGCATAAATCCCAACTTTCATCACATATTAACTTTAGAGTTTCTAAAATGAAGGTAAGAGGGCTTACAAATACTATGAAGACACAAATTTACTAATAAAGATTGGGAAGCCCTTTTATGCAAGCATATAAAAACTCAAAACAAAGCTCCAATTAACAAAAATCCCAAAACTCTAGCTTAGCAAATAAAGCTTGCAACTTGATGATGTATGCAAGCTAATGATCATTCATACAACTTAGAAATGCTTGTATGAACATCAAAATCTTCATAGGAATGATTTTTGAAGAGGGTGGAGGCTAGGGTTTTTAGGTGGAGGCCATTTGAGAATTCAATTTGACATAGTTTGCTTGCTAGGATGAATAATGAGGTTTTAGTGTAGGATTAGGGGCTTATTTATAGAAGATTAGAGTGTTTTTAGCCCTAGGATTAACCCTAGGTTAGTTTAGGTCCGTCAGATTTCTGAATTCTCTAGAACAAAGCAACAAGACCAGACCAAAACCCAAAATAGTGCGCCAGGCAAAACTGCCCGGCCACCCTGTGTCGACAGGGCTGTCGACACCCTGGGGACCCTGTCGACATGCCTGTCGACATGGGGGTCCTGGCGGGAATTTTCCCGCCTGCGCCAGTTTGCCATAATTTCCCACTTTTGAACTTGAAATTCAAATCTGTTTTTACTTAGGAATTTTCTGAAAACTTCGTCGGGCCTTAATCGGGTCATACGGACTCCGATTTTCGAAAACTCGGACTCTATTTCGCGTATTTTTCCGAGACGAACGCAATGGCACAGCCCGTTTCCCTTGATTCAGATTTTTGAATTAAATTCTGCCTCGATTTATGTTATAACAGGTTATTGAAAATACGGGTTGTTACATTCTCCCCTCCTTAAAGGATTTCGTCCCCGAAATCTTCAAGTTAGGAAGAACGTATCCTACCATCCAATCATCCATCTACTCAAAGCATCATACACGAGCAATCATTGTCCTTAAAAGATTCTAAATGCTGTATGAACATATGCAAAAGTGTGTGTATATGTACTTATCTAATGCAAAGATCAATGCAAAGTATGTTAGTGAAATGTATCCATATGTATGCAAATCCCTAACATAATGTATAATATCTACATGCGTGCTCAATCATACATCCATATGCAACATCCATGTGATTGCATACAAATTTCATCCAAGAATAAGCATAAACACTCATGCACATGCAATATGAGGAGTGTGTGAGCCGATCTAGTGCCTAATGTGTATCATGCATCCACGAGTAACCACTTGCAAACACTTGCAACCACTTGCAACCATCAAACATAACATGCCTCAAACACATGTTTCATCCAAAGGGTTTCTACCTAAGGTTCTCATGACAAGATTAGCACGATAACTAGATAAACATGGATAGCAAAGAGAAAGATATACTAACAAAAGGAAAGAGATTGAGAGTGTACCCTCAAAAAGGAATGGATAAAGCCCACGCATCTTCTCCTCGGTTTCCCAAGTTGCGTCTTCTTCGGCTTCACCCCATTGAACCTTCACCAACTTGACCTCTCGATTCCTTAGCTTCTTGGTCTCCGTCCCCAAGATACGAATCGGAGCTCTCCTCAAAGTTGCCTCTTTCTCTACTTCCACGTCTTCAAGAATGCTAGGTTCAACCACCTCAGCGGACTCATGTAGGCACTTTCGGAGATGCGAGATATGAAAGACATTATGCACTCCGGACAGTTTCTCGGGCAATTGCACTTTATAAGCCATCTTCCCAATTCTCTCTATGATAGGGAAGGGTCCAACAAATCTCGGTGCTAACTTCCCAACAGCTCCAAATCGGACCACATTCCGCAAAGGAGAAACCTTTACGAAAACCATGTCCCCAACATCAAACTCCAAATCGGATCTTCGCTTATCAGCATAGGATTTCTGTCGGTCTTGGGCCGCTTTCATCCGTCTTCTAATCAACTCGACCTTCTCGGATGTATCTCTAATCATGTCAGGTCCAAGTATAAGCCTATCTGTAGTCTCCCACCAACATGTAGGTGACTTGCACGGCCTCCCATATAAAGCTTCAAATGGTGCCATCCCTATGCTTGCTTGATAAATGTTATTATATGCAAACTCAACAAGAGGAAGATGGTCTTCCCAAGCACCACCAAAATCCAGAATACAAAGCCTCAATAGATCCTCGAGTACCCTATTCACCCTCTCGGTTTGGCCGTCCGTCTGTGGGTGATAGGCCGTACTCAGGTTCAACCTCGTGTCCATAGCTTCCTGCAAACTGTTCCAGAACTGGCTAGTAAAGATGGGGTCTCGGTCACTGACTATGCTGGAAGGGACTCCATGTAGTCGTACTATCTCACGAAGATATACTGATGCTAGTCCAGATGCGGTCCTTTTGCTCTTCACCGGAATGAAATGAGCTCTCTTCGTAAGCCTATCTACAATGACCCATATGCTTGTATTCCCTTTTCTTGATCTTGGCAATCCGTCAACAAAGTCCATAGAAATACTCTCCCACTTCCATAGCGGGACCTCTAGAGGATGCAATAGCCCACCGGGCTTCGTTGACTCGGCCTTAACTTGCTGGCAAATGATACATCTAGAGACAAACTCTGCCACATCCTTCTTCATCCCCGGCCAAAAGAAAATACACTTCATATCTTTATACATCTTATCGCCGCCTGGATGTATAGTCAACTTGGAGCGATGTGCTTCCTCAAGAACTTTCCTCACCAAGTCTTCCACCATCGGAACACAAAGCCTTCCGTCTCTCCTCAGCCAACCCTTATCATCTATAGAGTATCGAGCAAGGTGACTAGATGTCTCCCCTCGAATCAGCTTATCCGTAATCTCAATTATCTGAGGGTCTTCCTTCTGCGAAGCCCCAACTTGATCCAGAAGGATAGGCCTGAGCTCTAGAGATGCTAAAGAACCGGTCATCGACTCAACTGTCAAAGAAAAATCAAAGGTTGCCAAGAACTCTAAATTCTTCATCTCAACAAATAGAGGACTTAGTGTCAACCTTTTTCTACTCAATGCATCCGCTACAACATTCCCCTTGCCAGGAGTATAAGCTATATCAAAATCATAGGACGCCAAGAATTTCATCCATCTTTGCTGCCTCAAGTTCAGATCCTTCTGCGAAAAGAGATACTTCAAAGACTTATGATCAGTATATAGCTCAAATCTCTCTCCCAGAAGATAATGACGCCAAGCCTTGAGTGCATATACTATCGCTGCCAGCTCTAGATCATGAGTGGGATAATTCTTCTCATGCACCTTAAGTTGCCTCCCACCAAAACATATAACTCTGCCCTCTTGCATCAGAACGGCGCCCAATCCCGTGCCACAAGCATCAGTGTACACGGTAAACATCTTACCACCATCGGGTAAAGTTAGAACTGGTGCTGAGGTAAGGGCTCTCTTGAGTCTTTGAAAAGCAAGCTCACAGTCCATATCCCAAGGAAAAACTAAGTTCTTCTTCGTCAACTTAGTAAGAGGAGCGGATATCTTCGCGAAGTCCTTGATGAACTTCCGGTAAAAACCCGCAAGACCTAGAAAACTTCTCACCTCGGTTGCATTCCTTGGAGTCTTCCAATCCTGAACTGCAACCACCTTAGCGGGATCCACCGCTAAGCCTTGCTTGGATACGATATGCCCAAGGAATCTAACTTCCCTTCTCCAAAAGTGACACTTGGAGAACTTGGCCTTTAACTGATGCGCTCTAAGCGTATCCATCACCTCTACAAGATGCCTCGCGTGCTCTTCTTCATCCTTTGAGAAGATCAGAATATCATCCACAAAGACCACGACAAACTTGTTCAAGAACTCTCGAAACACCCTACTCATCAAGTCCACGAAATACGCGGGTGCATTCGTCAAACCGAACGGCATAACAAGCCATTCAAAGAATCCATCTGGAGTTCTGAATGCAGTCTTGTCTATACTATCTTCAGCCACTCTGAGCTGATGAAATCCAGTAGCAAGATCAAGCTGAGAGAAAACAGAAGCACCGACAAGCTGGTCAAAGAGATCATCGATCCTCGGTAATGGGTGTCTGTTCTTCTTAGTCAGCTTATTCAATTCTCTATAGTCCACACAAAGTCGAAGAGAACCATCTGCCTTAGTAGCAAACACCACAGGCGCTCCCCATTCGGATATACTTCGTCTGATGAAGTTCTTCTCAAGTAACTCTTTTATTTGCTTGCTGAGCTCCCGTCTCTCACGCGGAGCCATGTGCCGAACGGGCAAAGAAACAGGCTTAGCATTATCCACCAGATAAATGCGAAAATCAATCTCTCGTTTAGGGGTTGCCCTTAACTTCTTCAAAAACATCTGGATAATCTCGGACCACCCTTACAGACTGAAGGGCTTACTCTGACGAGTCGAGAGATTCAAGATAGCACAACATGACGGGATCCTTCGGATTGCATGAAATCTCTAAGGTGTTGCCAAGGCGAGTCACAAGCCTCACAACCCTATGCTCACAATCAAGAATGGCTCCATATCTGGACAGCCAATCCATGCCCAATATCAATCCGTATCCCCTGAAACCAAGAACATATGCACTACACAAGAACTCTACACTGAGTATAGAGATCCTCAGATCCTCACATATCATAGATAGATGAGCAGAACCCCCAATGGGATTCGAAACACAAACGGGATCATCCACTAAGCTAGTATTAAGGTGCAAGCTATCGACAAGATCAGATGAAATAAAGCTATGTGATGCACCAGAATCAAACAAGGTACGAACTGGAAGATCAGAAACATAAACAAGGTTCTTAACAGAAACACTACCTCGATCGGGAACTGGAGCGGTATTGAGAGCATGAACTTGCCCTCCTGAAGGTCCAGCCTGTCCTTTCTTCTTTGGGCATTCCTTGCTGAAGTGTCCAGTCTCACCACAGGAAAAACATCCACCACTAAGCTTCCTTTTCTTCTTCTTACAATCCTTAGCAAAGTGTCCAGGCGCACCACAGTAATTGCACTTTCCCTTGCCTTTGTTGTTGTTCCCCTTCTTGTTCTTGCTCTGATTCCCCTGACTGCTTTGACCACCTTGATTGCCTTTACCCTGAGAATCAGTCTTCTTTGCTTGAGTATCACTCGACTTGATCTCTTTCTTTCCATCTCCCTGAAGTAGAGCCATATCGACCAAACTCTCAAAAGTAGCCCCATGCGGAATATGTGACATCGCCAAACCCTGCAGCGGCTCATTCAACCCTCTAGCAAATCGAAGAGCCTTCTTCTCAGGAGTGTTCACCATATCCAAACCAAAACGGGCCAGCTGATTAAACTTGTTCATATACTCCTTGACAGACATATCACCTTGCTTTAATGCAATGAACTTCTCCATCTGTAAATTCGCCTCAGCAGAAGATAGAAACTTGGCCACAAATCTAGCCCTCAAATCGGCCCAAGTCTCAACGGGTCTCGTCCCATTGGTGACCTCCCACCAATAGCCCGCTTCATCCTTCAAAAGCCACACTGTCAATAAGATCTTCCTCTCGTCATCAATCCCAAAGATAGCAAACAGGTCCTCAGTGTCTTTCAGCCAATTCCTAGCTTCAACAAAAGATTTCGTGCCTAGGAAATTCTTGCCTCCCATCGCCTTGAAGTCTTTACAAACCTTCGTGAACTCAACCTGAGGATGCTGAGGGGGAGGAGGAGGAAGAGGAGCCTCAGCAACAGGAGGGGGAGGAACATTAGCAACGGGAGGAGGAATATTAACCACTGGAGGAGGAGGAACAGGGACCACCGGAGGAGGGACATTAGGGGGAGGATTCTCAACTACAGGAGGAGGAGTGGGAGTAGGGTTTGCGGGGCCGGCTGCCGCCCTAGCTTCTAGAAGTCTCCTATACCAGAGTGGCACATTTACTCCATCCGGGATGGCAAGATCCTCAGCCATACTGAAACGAAGGATAAGATAAGATTAGGTCAAGGGAACGAAGGATAAGATAAGATTAGGTCAAGGGAACGAAGGATAACGCTAATGGCTTTTTGGGGAATAGCCCTTTTAAAATACTAGACTTTTCTTTGGAAAATACTTTATACTTGTTTTGAAAATAGTTTTTCAAAAGTCTTTTTAAAAACTTTTTGTTCTTTCTCGTAAACTATAGGCTCTGATACCAAATGTGTAACACCCCACCTCCGCTAGGGTCACTCTTTTGGGGGCACTAGCTTCTGGGGGGCGTTAGAACTGGGTAAGCATGCATAATGATATATCAAGGCAGAACAAGAACATAAATATATATGTAAAACAGAGTAAGTGAAAATAAAACAGCGGAATATCTCAAACCATCTCAAAACAAGTCTAGTACATCATAAAGTCAACTGCCAAAATACATATGTCTAGTACATCATAAACAGAGATACTGAAATACATAGTGCTATCCCCAAAATAAAGATGATAAACCATGCCGAGCTCAATGTCCAGACATACATGAGCTATCCAGCAAACAAGCAAGCGATCCAAGCTAAGCACCACTGTTCCCTCCCTGAGAACCTGGGGGGGGGGGGGGGGAACGGAAGAAAAGAAGCGAAAAAAAACAGGTCAGTCAAAAAGACTGGTAAGACCTACTACGATCAGTCTATAAACTAATAAAGTTAACATCATGATGGAAACTGAGATGAACATACTGGCAATAGATAAAGGTGTCATCACATAGGGAAGATTAAGCTCTGCACCACAGTGTACTAGCAAACTAACATAACAGGTATTGATCCTTCAGCCGAAACTTTGGCCCAATAGCATGAGGTGACCTTAATGCAAGGTCCAGCCCAACGGTCTAGTCGATCGGCTCCCTATAAACATAACACGTCTAAGTGTTGGTGCCCATACGGCCCACATACTGTTGTAGTCAGACTGTGCTGGTTTCCACCTTCGGGTGTATCAAGCCCTCGGGTGTCAACCCCAGACACATAAGCAATAATGCACAGTCTAAACCTACTGGTACCTGTGCCTCGAGTTTGTCCAACACCGGACTACGTGCACGTCCGTAGCCCGCCTGGACCCGCACCGCTGTACCACTCAGCCGTCGCTTTGGTCGCTTACATCAGTCCAGTAATCGTGCCCCGCCCTAGCCTAGCCTCTAGGGTTGTGAATGATACCAAACTGGGATTACTGCTGGAACAGACCACGTTGCTAGGGTTTTCTAAGAGGGTTAAGTGTGGTTTAACCCCTCACTAATCATGGATTAAATTAGTTAAGTGTAACCAACAGTTCACCACTTAACCCCATTTAATCCCTCGTATCCCCAAAATTGGTTAAGTATTAGTGGGCCATGACTTAACCCTAATCATGAGGCATTAATTAATTTAATGCACCCAACCTCTCACATTATACCTTGTTGTGGTTACTAGTTAGGCCGAGCGGGTCCGGGTAGGTTTACACCACAACTTAGTCTAACCTCGGGTTTCACGTGCAACATGACCAACTACTCACATTGGGTCCTATTGCTTGTAGCCACTAGTTAAGCCGGTCGGTTCCGGGTAGGTTTATGCTACAAACTCAACCCAACATCGAGTTGGCCACACTTTTGTTTTCTAAGTGTCATGTCCACTTTATTTTCAAAACATAGTCACAAGTTTAACATATACTTGGGTAGACCTAACTTAATAGGTAAATTTCCAAGGGGTAGGCCTAACTTAATAGGTAAATTCCCAACCTTATATTTTCATGTATTTTAAGTTTTACATACATGATGAATCTTACATAAAACATGCATAACATGTTGGACTTGCATGACTTAGCATAGTGAACTTGCATAAACATGCATAACTTGTTAAACTTGCAAATCATGGCATAGTGAACTTGCATAAACATGCATAACTTGTTAAACTTGCAAATCATGGCATGATGAACTTGCATAAACATGCATAACTTGTTAAACTTGCAAATCATGGCATGGTGAACTTGCATAAACATGCATAACTTGTTAAACTTGCAAATCATGGCATAGTGAACTTGCATAAACATGCGTAACTTATCAAACATGTGTAAAATAGCATAGTGAACTCGCATAAGCATGCATAACTTATTAAACGTGCATAACATAGCATAGTGAACTCGCATAAGCATGCATAACTTATTAAACATGCATAAATCCCAACTTTCATCACATATTAACTTTAGAGTTTCTAAAATGAGGGTAGGAGGGCTTACAAATACTATGAAGACACAAATCTACTAATAAAGATTGGGAAGCCCTTTTATGCAAGCATATAAAAACCCAAAACAAAGCTCCAATTAACAAAAATCCCAAAAACTCTAGCTTAGCAAATAAAGCTTGCAACTTGATGATGTATGCAAGCTAATGATCATTCATACAACTTAGAAATGCTTGTATGAACATCAAAATCTTCATAGCAATGATTTTTGAAGAGGGTGGAGGCTAGGGTTTTTAGGTGGAGGCCATTTGAGAATTCAATTTGACATAGTTTGGTTGCTAGAATGAATAGTGAGGTTTTAGGGTAGGATTAGGGGCTTATTTATAGAAGATTAGAGTGTTTTTAGCCCTAGGATTAACCCTAGGTTAGTTTAGGTCCGTCAGATTTCTGAATTCTCTAGAACCAAGCCACAAGACCAGACCAAAAACCAAAATGGTGCGCCAGGCAAAACTGCCCGGCCACCCTTTGTCGACAGGGCTGTCGACAGGGCTGTCGACACCTTGGGGACCCTGTCGACATGCCTGTCGACATGGGGGTCCTGGCGGGAATTTTCCCGCCTGCGCCAGTTTGCCCTAATTTCCCACTTTTGAACTTGAAATTCAAATCTGTTTTTACTTAGGAATTTTCTGAAAACTTCGTCGGGCCTTAATCGGGTCATACGGACTCCGATTTTCGAAAACTCGGACTCTATTTCGCGTATTTTTCCGAGATGAACGCAATGGCACAGCCCGTTTCCCTTGATTCAGATTTTTGAATTAAATTCTGCCTCGATTTATGTTATAACAGGTTATTGAAAATACGGGTTGTTACATTCTCCCCTCCTTAAAGGATTTCGTCCCCGAAATCTTCAAGTTAGGAAGAACGTATCCTACCATCCAATCATCCATCTACTCAAAGCATCATCCACGAGCAATCATTGTCCTTAAAAGATTCTAAATGCTGTATGAACATATGCAAAAGTGTGTGTATATGTACTTATCTAATGCAAAGATCAATGCAAAGTATGTTAGTGAAATGTATCCATATGTATGCAAATCCCTAACATAATGTATAATATCTACATGCGTGCTCAATCATACATCCATATGCAACATCCATGTGATTGCATACAAATTTCATCCAAGAATAAGCATAAACACTCATGCACATGCAATATGAGGAGTGTGTGAGCCGATCTAGTGCCTAATGTGTATCATGCATCCACGAGTAACCACTTGCAAACACTTGCAACCACTTGCAACCATCAAACATAACATGCCTCAAACACATGTTTCATCCAAAGGGTTTCTACCTAAGGTTCTCATGACAAGATTAGCACGATAACTAGATAAACATGGATAGCAAAAAGAAAGATATACTAACAAAAGGAAAGAGATTGAGAGTGTACCCTCAAAAAGGAATGGATAAAGCCCACGCATCTTCTCCTCGGTTTCCCAAGTTGCGTCTTCTTCGGCTTCACCCCATTGAACCTTCACCAACTTGACCTCTCGATTCCTTAGCTTCTTGGTCTCCGTCCCCAAGATACGAATCGGAGCTCTCCTCAAAGTTGCCTCTTTCTCTACTTCCACGTCTTCAAGAATGCTAGGTTCAACCACCTCAGCGGACTCATGTAGGCACTTTCGGAGATGCGAGACATGAAAGACATTATGCACTCCGGACAGTTTCTCGGGCAATTGCACTTTATAAGTCATCTTCCCAATTCTCTCTATGATAGGGAAGGGTCCAACAAATCTCGGTGCTAACTTCCCAACAGCTCCAAATCGGACCACATTCCGCAAAGGAGAAACCTTTACGAAAACCATGTCCCCAACATCAAACTCCAAATCGGATCTTCGCTTATCAACATAGGATTTCTGTCGGTCTTGGGCCGCTTTCATCCGTCTTCTAATCAACTCGACCTTCTCGGATGTATTTCTAATCATGTCAGGTCCAAGTATAAGCTTATCTGTAGTCTCCCACCAACATGTAGGTGACTTGAACGATCTCCCATATAAAGCTTCAAATGGTGCCATCCCTATGCTTGCTTGATAACTGTTATTATATGCAAACTCAACAAGAGGAAGATGGTCTTCCCAAGCACCACCAAAATCCAGAATACAAAGCCTCAATAGATCCTCGAGTACCCTATTCACCCTCTCGGTTTGGCCGTCCGTCTGTGGGTGATAGGCCGTACTCAGGTTCAACCTCGTGCCCATAGCTTCCTGCAAACTGTTCCAGAACTGGCTAGTAAAGATGGGGTCTCGGTCACTGACTATGCTGGAAGGGACTCCATGTAGTCGTACTATCTCACGAAGATATACTGATGCTAGTCCAGATGCGGTTCTTTTGCTCTTCACCGGAATGAAATGAGCACTCTTCGTAAGCCTATCTACAATGACCCATATGCTTGTATTCCCTTTTCTTGATCTTGGCAATCCGTCAACAAAGTCCATAGAAATACTCTCCCACTTCCATAGCGGGACCTCTAGAGGATGCAATAGCCCACCGGGCTTCGTTGACTCGGCCTTAACTTGCTGGCAAATGATACATCTAAAGACAAACTCTGCCACATCCTTCTTCATCCCCGGCCAAAAGAAAATACGCTTCATATCTTTATACATCTTATCACCGCCTGGATGTATAGTCAACTTGGAGCGATGTGCTTCCTCAAGAACTTTCCTCACCAAGTCTTCCACCATCGGAACACAAAGCCTTCCGTCTCTCCTCAGCCAACCCTTATCATCTATAGAGTATCGAGCAAGGTGACTAGATGTCTCCCCTCGAATCAGCTTATCCATAATCTCAATTATCTGAGGGTCTTCCTTCTGCGAAGCCCCAACTTGATCCAGAAGGGTAGGCCTGAGCTCTAGAGATGCTAAAGAACCGGTCATCGACTCAACTGTCAAAGAAAAATCAAAGGTTGCCAAGAACTCTAAATTCTTCATCTCAACAAATAGAGGACTTAGTGTCAACCTTTTTCTACTCAATGCATCCGCTACAACATTCCCCTTGCCAGGGGTATAGGCTATATCAAAATCATAGGACGCCAAGAATTCCATCTATCTTTGCTGCCTCAAGTTCAGATCCTTCTGCGAAAAGAGATACTTCAAAGACTTATGATCAGTATACAGCTCAAATCTCTCTCCCAGAAGATAATGACGCCAAGCCTTGAGTGCATATACTATCGCTGCCAGCTCTAGATCATGAGTGGGATAATTCTTCTCATGCACCTTAAGTTGCCTCCCACCAAAACATATAACTCTGCCCTCTTGCATCAGAACGGCGTCCAATCCCGTGCCACAAGCATCAGTGTACACGGTAAACATCTTACCACCATCGGGTAAAGCTAGAACTGGTGCTGAGGTAAGGGCTCTCTTGAGTCTTTGAAAAGCAAGCTCACAGTCCATATCCCAAGCAAAAACTAAGTTCTTCTTCGTCAACTTAGTAAGAGGAGCGGATATCTTCGCGAAGTCCTTGATGAACTTCCGGTAAAAACCTACAAGACCTAGAAAACTTCACTTCGGTTGCATTCCTTGGAGTCTTCCAATCCTGAACTGCAACCACCTTAGCGGGATCCACCGCTAAGCCTTGCTTGGATACGATATGCCCAAGGAATCTAACTTCCCTCCTCCAAAAGTGACACTTGGAGAACTTGGCCTTTAACTGATGCGCTCTAAGCGTATCCATCACCTCTACAAGATGCCTCGCGTGCTCTTCTTCATCCTTGGAGAAGATCAGAATATCATTCACAAAGACCACGACAAACTTGTTCAAGAACTCTCGAAACACCCTACTCATCAAGTCCACGAAATACGCGGGTGCATTCGTCAAACCGAACGGCATAACAAGCCATTCAAAGAATCCATCTGGAGTTCTGAATGCAGTCTTGTCTATACTATCTTCAGCCACTCTGAGCTGATGAAATCCAGTAGCAAGATCAAGCTGAGAGAAAACAGAAGCACCGACAAGCTGGTCAAAGAGATCATCGATCCTCGGTAATGGGTGTCTGTTCTTCTTAGTCAGCTTATTCAATTCTCTATAGTCCACACAAAGTCGAAGAGAACCATCTACCTTAGTAGCAAACACCACAGGCGCTCCCCATTCGGATATACTTCGTCTGATGAAGTTCTTCTCAAGTAACTCATTTATTTGCTTGCTGAGCTCCCGTCTCTCACGCGGAGCCATGTGCCGAACGGGCAAAGAAACAGGCTTAGCATTATCCACCAGATAAATGCGAAAATCAATCTCTCGTTTAGGGGGCAACCCCTTAACTTCTTCAAAAACATCTGGATAATCTCGGATCACCCTTACAGACTGAAGGGCTTCCTCTGACGAGTCGAGAGATTCAAGATAGCACAACATGACGGGATCCTTCGGATTGCATGAAATCTCTAAGGTGTTGCCAAGGCGAGTCACAAGCCTCACAACCCTATGCTCACAATCAAGAATGGCTCCATATCTGAACAGCCAATCCGTGCCCAATATCAATCCGTATCCCCTGAAACCAAGAACATACGCACTACACAAGAACTCTACACTGAGTATAGAGATCTTCAGATCCTCACATATCATAGATAGATGAGCAGAACCCCCAATGGGATTCGAAACACAAACGGGATCATCCACTAAGCTAGTATTAAGGTGCAAAGCTATCGACAAGATCAGATGAAATAAAGCTATGTGATGCACCAGAATCAAACAAGGTACGAACTGGAAGATCAGAAACATAAACAAGGTTCTCAACAGAAACACTACCTCGATCGGGAACTGGAGCGGTATTGAGAGCATGAACTTGCCCTCCTGAAGGTCCAGCCTGTCCTTTCTTTTTGGGCATTCCTTGCTGAAGTGTCCAGTCTCACCACAGGAAAAACATCCACCACTAAGCTTCCTTTTCTTCTTCCTACAATCCTTAGCAAAGTGTCTAGGCGCACCACAGTAATTGCACTTTCCCTTGCCTTTGTTGTTGTTCCCCTTCTTGTTCTTGCTCAGATTCCCCTGACTGCTTTGACCACCTTGATTGCCTTTACCTTGAGAATCAGTCTTCTTTGCTTGAGTATCACTCGACTTGATCTCTTTCTTTCCATCTCCCTGAAGTAGAGCCATATCGACCAAACTCTCAAAAGTAGCCCCATGCGGAATATGTGACATCGCCAAACCCTGCAACGGCTCATTCAACCCTCTAGCAAATTGAAGAGCCTTCTTCTCAGGAGTGTTCACCATATCCAAACCAAAACGGGCCAGCTGATTAAACTTGTTCATATACTCCTTGACAGACATATCACCTTGCTTTAATGCAATGAACTTCTCCATCTGTAAATTCGCCTCAGCAGAAGATAGAAACTTGGCCACAAATCTAGCCCTCAAATCGGCCCAAGTCTCAACGGGTCTCGTCCCATTGGTGACCTCCCACCAATAGCCCGCTTCATCCTTCAAAAGCCACACTGTCAATAAGATCTTCCTCTCGTCATCAATCCCAAAGATAGCAAACAGGTCCTCAGTGTCTTTCAGCCAATTCCTAGCTTCAACAAAAGATTTCGTGCCTAGGAAATTCTTGCCTCCCATCGCCTTGAAGTCTTTACAAACCTTCGTGAACTCAACCTGAGGATGCTGAGGGGGAGGAGGAGGAAGAGGAGCCTCAGCAACAGGAGGGGGAGGAACATTAGCAACGGGAGGAGGAATATTAACCACTGGAGGAGGAGGAACAGGGACCACCGGAGGAGGGACATTAGGGGGAGGATTCTCAACTACGGGAGGAGGAGTGGGAGTAGGGTTTGCGGGGCCGGCTGCCGCCCTAGCTTCTAGAAGTCTCCTATACCAGAGTGGCACATTTACTCCATCCGGGATGACAAGATCCTCAGCCATACTGAAACGAAGGATAAGATAGATTAGGTCAAGGGAACGAAGGATAACGCTAATGGCTTTTTAGGGAATAGCCCTTTTAAAATACTAGGCTTTTCTTTGGAAAATACTTTATACTTGTTTTGAAAATAGTTTTTCAAAAGTCTTTTTAAAAACTTTTTGTTCTTTCTCGTGAACCATAGGCTCTGATACCAAATTTGTAACACCCCACCTCCGCTAGGGTCACTCTTTTGGGGGCACTAGCTTTTGGGGGGCGTTAGAATTGGGTAAGCATGCATAATGATATATCAAGGCAGAACAAGAACATAAATATATATGTAAAACAGAGTAAGTGAAAATAAAACAGCGGAATATCTCAAAGCATCTCAAAACAAGTCTAGTACATCACAAAGTCAACTGCCAAAATACATATGTCTAGTACATCATAAACAGAGATACTGAAATACATAGTGCTATCCCCAAAAAATGATGATAAACCATAGCGAGCTCAATGTCTAGACATACATGAGCTATCCAGCAAACAAGCAAGCGATCCAAGCTAAGCACCACTGTTCCCTCCTTGAGAACCGGGGGGGGGGGGGGGGGGGAGGGGGGAACGGAAGAAAAGAAGCGAAAGAAAACAGGTCAGTCAAAAAGACTGGTAAGCCCTACTACGATCAGTCTTTAAACTAATAAAGTTAACATCATGATGGAAACTGAGATGAACATACTGGCAATAGATAAAGGTGTCATCACATAGAGAAGATTAAGCTCTGCACCACAGTGTACTAGCAAACTAACATAACAGGTATTGATCCCTCAGCCCAAACTTTGGCCCAATAGCATGTGGTGACCTTAATGCAAGGTCCAGCCCAACGGTCTAGTCGATCGGCTCCCTATAAACCTAACACGTCAAGTGTTGGTGTCCATACGGCCCACATACTGTTGTAGTCAGACTGTGCTGGGTCCACCTTCGGGTGTATCAAGCCCTCGGGTGTCAACCCCAGACACCTAAGCAATAATGCACAGTCTAAACCTACTGGTACCCGTGCCTCGAGTTTGTCCAACACCGGACTACGTGCACGTCCGTAGCCCGCCTGGACCCGCACCGCTGTACCACTCAGCCGTCGCTTTGGTCGCTTACATCAGTCCAGTAATCGTGCCCCGCCCTAGCCTAGCCTCTAGGGTTGTGAATGATACCAAACTGGGATTACTGCTGGAACAGACCACGTTGCTAGGGTTTTCTAAGAGGGTTAAGTGTGGTTTAACCCCTCACTAATCATGGATTAAATTAGTTAAGTGTAACCAACAGTTCACCACTTAACCCCATTTAATCCCTCGTATCCCCAAAATTGGTTAAGTATTAGTGGGTCATGACTTAACCCTAATCATGAGGCATTAATTAATTTAATGCACCCAACCTCTCACATTAGACCTTGTTGTGGTTACTAGTTAGGTCGGGCGGGTCCGGGTAGGTTTACACCACAACTTAGTCTAACCTCGGGTTTCACGTGCAACATGATCAACTACTCACATTGGGTCCTATTGCTTGTAGCCACTAGTTAAGCCGGTCGGTTCCGGGTAGGTTTATGCTACAAACTCAACCCAACCTCGAGTTGGCCACACTTTTGTTTTCTAAGTGTCATGTCCACTTTATTTTCAAAACATAATCACAAGTTTAACAAATACTTGGGTAGACCTAACTTAATAGGTAAATTCCCAAGGGGTAGACCTAACTTAATAGGTAAATTCCCAATCTTATATTTTCATGTATTTTAAGTTTTACCCAGCCCCCCCCCCCCCCCCCGGAAATCATTCTATCGCTTACATATTCGTTATAACGCATAAAGGATAGAAAGAGGGAACTTGGCACAACATACATGATGAATCTTACATAAAACATGCATAACATGTTGGACTTGCATAACTTAGCATAGTGAACTTGCATAAACATGCATAACTTGTTAAACTTGCAAATTATGGCATATTGAACTTGCATAAACATGCATAACTTGTTAAACTTGCAAATCATGGCATGGTGAACTTGCATAAACATGCATAACTTGTTAAACTTGCAAATCATGGCTTAGTGAACTTGCATAAACATGCATAACTTGTTAAACTTGCAAATCATGGCATAGTGAACTTGCATAAACATGCATAACTTATCAAACATGTGTAAAATAGCATAGTGAACTCACATAAGAATGCATAACTTATTAAACATGCATAACATAGCATAGTGAACTCGCATAAGCATGCATAACTTATTAAACATGCATAACATAGCATAGTGAACTCGCATAAGCATGCATAACTTATTAAACATGCATAAATCCCAACTTTCATCACATATTAACTTTAGAGTTTCTAAAATGAAGGTAAGAGGGCTTACAAATACTATGAAGACACAAATCTACTAATAAAGAATGGGAAGCCCTTTTATGCAAGCATATAAAAACCCAAAACAAAGCTCCAATTAACAAAAATCCCAAAAACTCTAGCTTAGCAAATAAAGCTTGCAACTTGATGATGTATGCAAGCTAATGATCATTCATACAACTTAGAAATGCTTGTATGAACATCAAAATATTCATAGGAATGATTTTTGAAGAGGGTGGAGGCTAGGGTTTTTAGGTGGAGGCCATTTGAGAATTTAATTTGACATAGTTTGGTTGCTAGGATGAATAATGAGGTTTTAGGGTAGGATTAGGGGCTTATTTATAGAAGATTAGAGTGTTTTTAGCCTTAGGATTAACCCTAGGTTAGTTTAGGTCCGTCAGATTTCTGAATTCTCTAGAACCAAGCCACAAGACCAGACCAAAACCCAAAATGGTGCGCCAGGCAAAACTGCCCAGCCACCCTGTGTCGACAGGGCTGTCGACAAGGCTTTCGACACCTTGGGGACCCTGTCGACATGCCTGTCGACATGGGGGTCCTGGCGGGAATTTTCCCGCCTGCGCCAGTTTGCCCTAATTTCCCACTTTTGAACTTGAAATTCAAATCTGTTTTTACTTAGGAATTTTCTGAAAACTTCGTCGGGCCTTAATCGGGTCATACGGACTCCGATTTTCGAAAACTCGGACTCTATTTCGCGTATTTTTCCGAGACGAACGCAATGGCACAGCCCGTTTCCCTTGATTCAGATTTTTGAATTAAATTCTGCCTCGATTTATGTTATAACAGGTTATTGAAAATACGGGTTGTTACACAATGTGAGAAGTTGGTCATGTGTACCTTGGACCCGAGGTTAGACCAAGTTGTGTAAAGCTACCCGGACCCGCCCGGCTTAACTAGTAACCGCAACAAAGTCTAATGTGAGAGGTTAAGGTACAATTAAATTAATGCCTCATGATTAGGGTTAAGTCATGGCCCACTAATACTTAACCAATTTTGGGGATACGAGGGATTAAATGGGGTTAAGTGGTGAACTGTTGGTTACATTTAACTAATTTAATCCATGATTAGTGAGGGGTTAAACCACACTTAACCCTCTTAGAAAACCCTAGCAACGTGGTCTGTTACAGCAGTAATCCCAGTTTGGTATCATTCACAACCCTAGAGGCTAGGCTAGGGCGGGGCACGGTTACTGGACTGATGTAAGCGACCAAAGCGACGGCTGAGTGGTACAGCGGTGCCGGTCCAGGCGGGCTACGGACGTGCACGTAGTCCGGTGTTGGACAAACTCGAGGCACGGGTACCAGTAGGTTTAGACTGTGCATTATTGCTTAAGTGTCTGGGGTTGACACCCGAGGGCTTGATACACCCGAAGGTGGACCCAGCAAAGTCTGACTACAACCATATGTGGGCCGTATGGACACCAACACTTGACGTGTTAGGTTTATAGGGAGCCGATCGACTAGACCGTTGGGCTGGACCTTGTATTAAGGTCACCTCATGCTATTGGGCCAAAGTTTGGGCTGAGGGATCAATACCTGTTATGTTAGTTTGCTAGTACACTGTGGTGCAAAGCTTAATCTTCTTTATGTGATGACACCTTTATCTATTGCCAGTATGTTCATCTCAGTTTCCATCATGATGTTAACTTTATTAGTTTATAGACTGATCGTAGTAGGGCTTACCAGTCTTTTTGACTGACCTGTTTTCTTTCGCTTCTTTTCTTCCGTTTCCCCCCCATTAGGTTCTCAAGGAGGGAATAGTGGTGCATAGCTTGGATCGCTTGCTTGTTTGCTGGATAGCTCATGTATGTCAGGACATTGAGCTCGCTATGGTTTATCATCTTTATTTTGGGGATAGCACTATGTATTTCAGTATTTATGTTTATGATGTACTAGACATGTATATTTTGGCAGTTGACTTTATGATGTACTAGACTTGTTTTGAGATGGTTTGAGATATTCCGCTGTTTTATTCTCACTTACTCTGTTTTACATATATTTTATGTTCTTGTTCTGCCTTGATAATCATTATGCATGCTTACCCAGTTCTAACGCCCCCCAGATGCTAGTGCCCCCGAAAGAGTGACCCTAGCGGAGGTGGGGTGTTACAAATTTGGTATCAGAGCATATGGTTTACGAGAAAGAACAAATTTTTTTTTAAGGACTTTTGAAAAACTATTTTCAAACAAGTATGGCCATTAGCGTTATCCTTCGTTCCCTTGACCTAATCTTATCTTATCCTTCGTTTCAGTATGGCTGAGAATCTTGCCATCCCAGATGGAGTAAATGTACCACTCTGGTATAGGAGACTTCTAGAAGCTAGGGCGGCAGGCGGCCCCGCAAACCCTACTCCCACTCCTCCTGTAGTTGAGAATCCTCCCCCTAATGTCCCTCCTCCGGTGGTTCCTGTTCCTCCTCCTCCAGTAGTTAATATTCCTCCTCCCGTTGCTAATGTTCCTCCTCCTCCTCCTGTTGCTGAGGCTCCTCTTCCTCCTCCTCCCCCTCAGCATCCTCAGGTTGAGTTCACGAAGGTTTGTAAGGACTTCAAGGCGATGGGAGGCAAGAATTTCCTAGGCACGGAATCTTTTGTTGAAGCTAGGAATTGGCTGAAAGACACTGAGGACTTGTTTGCTATCTTTAGGATTGATGACGAGAGGAAGATCTTATTGACAGTGTGGCTTTTGAAGGACGAAGCAGCCTATTGGTGGGAGGTCACCAATGGGACGAGGCCCGTCGAGACTTGGGCCGATTTGAGGGCTAAATTTGTGGCCAAGTTTCTATCTTCTGCTGAGGCGAATTTACAGATGGAGAAGTTCATTGCATTAAAGCAAGGTGATATGTCTGTCAAGGAGTATGTGAACAAGTTTAATTAGCTGGCCCGTTTTGGTTTGGATATGGTGAACACTCCTGAGAAGAAGGCTCTTCGATTTGCTAGAGGATTGAATGAGCCGCTGCAGGGTTTGGCGATGTCACATATTCCGCATGGGGCTACTTTTGAGAGTTTGGTCGATATGGCTCTACTTCAGGGAGATGGAAAGAAAGAGGTCAAGTCGAGTGATACTCAAGCAAAGAAGACTGATTCTCAAGGTAAAGGCAATCAAGGTGGTCAAAGCAGTCAGGGGAATCAGAGCAAGAACAAGAAGGGGAACAACAACAAAGGCAAGGGAAAGTGCAATTACTGTGGTGTGCCTGGACACTTTGCTAAGGATTGTAGGAAGAAGAAAAGGAAGCTTAGTGGTGGATGTTTTTCCTGTGGTGAGACTGGACACTTCAGCAAGGAATGCCCGAAGAAGAAAGGGCAGGCTGGACCTTCAGGAGGGCAAGTTCATGCTCTCAATACCGCTCCAGTTCCCTACCGAGGTAGTGTTTTTGTTGAGAACCTTGTTTATGTTTCCGATCTTCCAGTTCGTACCTTGTTTGATTCTGGTGCATCACATAACTTTATTTCATCTGATCTTGTTGATAGTTTGCACCTTAGTACTAGCTTAGTGGATGATCCCGTTTGTGTTTCGAATCCCATTGGGGGTTCTGCTCATCTATCTATGATATGTGAGGATCTGAAGATCTCTATACTCAGTGTAGAGTTCTTGTGTAGTGCGTATGTTCTTGGTTTCAGGGGATACGGATTTATATTGGGCATGGATTGGCTGTCCAGATATGGAGCCATTCTTGATTGTGAGCATAGGGTTGTGAGGCTTGTGACTCGCCTTGGCAACACCTTAGAGATTTCATGTAATCCGAAGGATCCCGTCATGTTGTGCTATCTTGAATCTCTCGACTCGTCAGAGGAAGCCCTTCAGTCTGTAAGGGTGGTCCGAGATTATCCAGATGTTTTTGAAGAAGTTAAGGGGTTGCCCCCAAAACGAGAGATTGATTTTCGCATTTATCTGGTGGATAATGCTAAGCCTGTTTCTTTGCCCGTTCGGCACATGGCTCCGCGTGAAAGGCGGGAGCTGAGCAAGCAAGTGAAAGAGTTGCTTGAAAAGAACTTCATTAGACGAAGTATATCTGAGTGGGGAGCGCCTGTGGTATTTGCTACCAAGGCGGATGGTTCTCTCCGACTATGTGTTGACTATAGAGAGTTGAATAAGCTGACTAAGAAGAACAGACACCCATTACCGAGGATCGATGATCTCTTTGACCAGCTTGTCGGTGCTTCTGTTTTCTCTCAGCTTGATCTTGCTACTGGATTTCATCAGCTCAGAGTGGCTGAAGATAGTATAGACAAGACTGCATTCAGAACTCCAGATGGATTCTTTGAATGGCTTGTTATGCCGTTCGGTTTGACGAATGCACCCGCGTATTTCGTGGACTTGATGAGTAGGGTGTTTCGAGAGTTCTTGAACAAGTTTGTCGTGGTCTTTGTGGATGATATTCTGATCTTCTCCAAGGATGAAGAAGAGCACGCGAGGCATCTTGTAGAGGTGATGGATACGCTTAGAGCGCATCAGTTAAAGGCCAAGTTCTCCAAGTGTCACTTTTGGAGGAGGGATGTTAGATTCCTTGGGCATATCGTAT
Organism: Allium sativum; assembly: GCA_030737875.1. Taxonomy (NCBI): domain Eukaryota; kingdom Viridiplantae; phylum Streptophyta; class Magnoliopsida; order Asparagales; family Amaryllidaceae; genus Allium; species Allium sativum. Next base: position 530,497,342 of record CM060923.1, on the reverse strand, counting down.
CCAAGTAAGGCTTAGCGGTGGATCCCGCTAAGGTGGTTGCAGTTCAGGATTGGAAGACTCCAAGGAATGCAACCGAAGTGAGAAGTTTTCTAGGTCTTGCAGGTTTTTACCGGAAGTTCATCAAGGACTTCTCGAAGATATCCGCTCCTCTTACTAAGTTGACAAAGAAGAACTTAGTTTTTGCTTGGGATATGGACTGTGAGCTTGCTTTTCAGAGACTCAAGAGAGCCCTTACCTCAGCACCAGTTCTAGCTTTACCCGATGGTGGTAAGATGTTTGCCGTGTACACTGATGCTTGTGGCACAGGATTGGGCGCCGTTCTGATGCAAGAAGGCAGAGTTATATGTTTTGGTGGTAGGCAACTTAAGGTGCATGAGAAGAATTATCCCACTCATGATCTAGAGCTGGCAGCGATAGTGTATGCACTCAAGGCTTGACGTCATTATCTTTTGGGAGAGAGATTTGAGCTGTATACTGATCATAAGTCTTTGAAGTATCTCTTTTCTCAGAAGGATCTGAATCTGAGGCAGCAAAGATGGATGGAATTCTTGGCGTCCTATGATTTTGAAATAGCTTATACCCCTGGCAAGGGGAATGTGGTGGTTGATGCATTGAGTAGAAGAAGGTTGACCCTAAGTCCTCTATTTGTTGAGATGAAGAATTTAGAGTTCTTGGCAACCTTTGATTTTTCTTTGACAGTTGAGTCGATGACCGGTTCTTTAGCATTTCTTGAGCTCAGGCCTACCCTTCTAGATCAAGTTGGGGCTTCGCAGAAGGAAGACCCTCAGATAATTGAGATTATGGATAAGCTGATTCGAGGGGAGACATCTAGTCACCTTGCTCGATATTCTATAGATGATAAGGGTTGGCTGAGGAGAGACGGAAGGCTTTGTGTTCCGATGGTGGAAGACTTGGTGAGGAAAGTTCTTGATGAAGCACATCGCTCCAAGTTGACTATACATCCGGGTGGAGATAAGATGTATAAGGATATGAAGCGCATTTTCTTCTGGCCTGGAATGAAGAAGGATGTGGCGGAGTTTGTCTCTAGATGCGTTGTTTGTCAAAGAGTAAAAGCCGAGTCGAAGAAGCCCGGTGGGCTATTGCATCCTCTAGAGGTCCCGCTATGGAAGTGGGAGAGTATTTCTATGGACTTTGTTGACGGATTGCCAAGGTCAAGAAAAGGGAATACAAGCATATGGGTCATTGTGGATAGGCTTACGAAGAGTGCTCATTTCATTCCGGTAAAGAGCAAAAGGACTGCATCTGGACTAGCATCAGTATATCTTCGTGAGATAGTACGACTACATGGAGTCCCTTCCAGCATAATCAGTGACCGTGACCCAATCTTTACAAGTCAATTCTGGAATAGCTTGCAAGAGGCTATGGGCACGAGGTTGAATCTAAGTACTGCTTATCACCCACAGACGGACGGTCAAACCGAGAGGGTGAATAGAGTACTCGAGGATCTATTGAGGCTTTGTATTCTGGACTTTAGTGGTACTTGGGAAGACCATCTTCCTCTTGTGGAATTTGCTTATAATAACAATTATCAAGCGAGCATTGGGATGACACCATTTGAGGCTTTATATGGGAGACCGTGCAAGTCGCCTACATGTTGGTGGGAGACTACAGAGAAGCTCATACTTGGGCCTGATATGATCAGAGATACGTCCGAGAAGATCGAGTTGATTCGGAGACGAATGAAAGCGGCCCAAGACCGACAGAAATCCTTTGCTGATAAGCGAAGATCCGATTTGGAGTTTGAAGTTGGGGATATGGTTTTCGTAAAGGTTTCTCCTTTGCGGAATGTGGTCCGATTTGGAGCTGTTGGGAAGTTAGCACCGAGATTTGTTGGACCCTTCCCTATCATAGAGAGAATTGGGAAGATGGCTTATAAAGTGCAATTGCCCGAGAAGCTGTCCGGAGTGCATAATGTCTTTCATGTCTCGCATCTCCGAAAGTGCCTACATGAGTCCGCTGAGGTGGTTGAACCTAGCATTCTTGAAGACGTGGAAGTAGAGAAAGAGGCAACTTTGAGGAGAGCTCTGATTCGTATCTTGGGGACGGAGACCAAGAAGCTAAGGAATCGAGAGGTCAAGTTGGTGAAGGTTCAATGGGGTGAAGCCGAAGAAGACGCAACTTGGGAAACCGAGGAGAAGATGCGTGGGCTTTATCCATTCCTTTTTGAGGGTACACTCTCAATCTCTTTCCTTTGTTAGCATATCTTTCTCTTTGCTATCCATGTTTATCTAGTTATCGTGCTAATTTTGTCATGAGAACCTTAGGTAGAAACCCTTTGGATGAAACATGTGTTTGAGACATGTTATGTTTGATGGTTGCAAGTGGTTGCAAGTGGTTACTCGTGGATGCATGATACACATTAGGCACTAGATCGGCTCACACACTCCTCATATTGCATGTGCATGAGTGTTTATGCTTATTCTTGGATGAAATTTGTATGCAATCACATGGATGTTGCATATGGATGTATGATTGGGCACGCATGTAGATATTATACATTATGTTAGGGATTTGCATACATATGGATACATTTCACTAACATATTTTGCATTGATCTTTGCATTAGATAAGTACATATACACACACTTTTGCATATGTTCATACAGCATTTAGAATCTTTTAAGGACAATGATTGCTCGTCTCGGAAAAATACGCGAAATAGAGTCCGAGTTTTCGAAAATCGGAGTCCGTATGACCCAGTTAAGGCCCATTGAAGTTTTCAGAAATTTCCATGTTAAAAACAGATTTAAATTTTAAATTAAAAACAAGGATTAGGGCTAACTGGCGTCAGGCGGGAAAACTCCCACCAAGACCCCCATGTTGACAGGCATGTCGACAGGGGTCTAAGGGTGTCGACTGCCCTGTCGACACGGGGTGGCCGGGCAGTTTTGCCTGGCGCACCATTTTTGATTTGGGCCTGGTTGTGTGGCTTGGTTCTAGAGAATTCCGAAATCTGATGGACCTAATTCAACCTAGGGTTAATCCTATGGTCTAAATCACTAGCCTAATCTATAAATAAGACCCTAACCTACGCTAAATCACTCATTATTCATTCTAGCAACCAAACTATGTCAAATTGAATTCTCAAATGGCCTCCACCTAAAAACCCTAGCCTCCACCCTCTTCAAAAATCATTCCTATGAAGATTTTGATGTTCATACAAGCATTTCTAAGTTGTATGAATGATCATTAGCTTGCATACATCATCAAGTTGCAAGCTTTATTTGCTAAGCTAGAGTTTTTGGGATTTTTGTTAATTGGAGCTTTGTTTTGGGTTTTTATATGCTTGCATAAAGGGCTTCTCAATCTTTATTAGTAGATTTGTGTCTTCATAATATTTGTAAGCCCTCTTACCTTCATTTTAGAAACTCTAAAGTTAATATGTGATGAAAGTTGGGATTTATGCATGTTTAATAAGTTATGCATGCTTATGCGAGTTCACTATGCTATGTTATGCATGTTTAATAAGTTATGCATGCTTATGTGAGTTCACTATGCTATGTTACACATGTTTGATAAGTTATGCATGTTTATGCAAGTTGACTATGCCATGATTTGCAAGTTTAACAAGTTGTGCATGTTTATGCAAGTTCACTATGCCATGATTTGCAAGTTTAACAAGTTATGCATGTTTATGCAAGTTCACTATGCCATGATTTGCAAGTTTAACAAGTTATGCATGTTTATGCAAGTTCACTATGCCATGATTTGCAAGCTCACTATGCTAAGTTATGCAAGTCCAACACGTTATGCATGTTTATTATGATATGTAAGATTTATCATGTATGTTGTGCCAAGTTCCCTCTTTCTATCCTTTATGCGTTATGACGAATATGTAAGCGATAGAATGACGTTGGGGGGGTTTGGGGTAAAACTTAAAATACATGAAAATATGAGATTGGGAATTTACCTATTAAGTTAGGTCTACCCCTTGGGAATTTACCTATTAAGTTAGGTCTACCCAAGTATTTGTTAAACTTGTAATTATGTTTTGAAAATAAAGTGGACATGACACTTAGAAAACATAAGTGTGGCCAACTCGAGGTTGGGTTGAGTTTGTAGCGTAAACCTACCCGGAACCGACCGGCTTAACTAGTTGCTACAAACAATAGGACCCAATGTGAGAAGTTGATCATGTGTACCTTGGACCCGAGGTTAGACCAAGTTGTGGTGTAAAGCTACCCGGACCCGCCCGGCTTAACTAGTAACCGCAACAAAGTCTAATGTGAGAGGTTAAGGTACAATTAAATTAATGCCTCATGATTAGGGTTAAGTCATGGCCCACTAATACTTAACCAATTTTGGGGATACGAGGGATTAAATGGGGTTAAGTGGTGAACTGTTGGTTACACTTAACTAATTTAATCCATGATTAGTGAGGGGTTAAACCACACTTAACCCTCTTAGAAAACCCTAGCAACGTGGTCTGTTCCAGCAGTAATCCCAGTTTGTTATCATTCACAACCCTAGAGGCTAGGCTAGGGCGGGGCACGATTACTGGAATGATGTAAGCGACCAAAGCGACGGCTGAGTGGTACAGCGGTGCGGGTCCAGGCGGGCTACGGACGTGCACGTAGTCCGGTGTTGGACAAACTCGAGGCATGGGTACCAGTAGGTTTAGACTGTGCATTATTACTTAAGTGTCTGGGGTTGACACCCGAGGGCTTGATACACCCGAAGGTGGACCCAGCACAGTCTGACTACAACCATATGTGGGCCGTATGGACACCAACACTTGACGTGTTAGGTTTATAGGGAGCCGATCGATTAGACCGTTGGGCTGGACCTTGTATTAAGGTCACCTCATGCTATTGGGCCAAAGTTTGGGCTGAGGGATCAATACCTGTTATGTTAGTTTGCTAGTACACTGTGGTGCAAAGCTTAATCTTCTTTATGTGATGACACCTTTATCTATTACCAGTATGTTCATCTCAGTTTCCATCATGATGTTAACTTTATTAGTTTATAGACTGATCGTAGTAGGGCTTACCAGTCTTTTTGACTGACCTGTTTTCTTTCGCTTCTTTTCTTCCGTTTCCCCCCCAGGTTCTCAGGGAGGGAATAATGGTGCACAGCTTGGATCGCTTGCTTGTTTGCTGGATAGCTCATGTATGTCAGGACATTGAGCTCGCTATGGTTTATCATCTTTATTTTGGGGATAGCACTATGTATTTCAGTATTTCTGTTTATGATGTACTGGACATGTTTATTTTGGCAGTTGACTTTATGATGTACTAGACTTGTTTTGAGATGGTTTGAGATATTCCGCTGTTTTATTCTCACTTACTCTGTTTTACATATATTTTATGTTCTTGTTCTGCCTTGATAATCATTATGCATGCTTACCCAGTTCTAACGCCCCCCAGAAGCTAGTGCCCCCCGAAAGAGTGACCCTAGCGGAGGTGGGGTGTTACACGTTTCTTTCTAGCTAAGAAGTGGTGTCAGCGACTAACCAGCCCTGACATTTCTACTTATGTGGATGATGGGTTATGAGGTACCTCGGTTTTATAGGTTGTTAGTGGCCATATTAGAGGTTCAAAAGAATCGAGAAGCGTGTGTTCAAGCATAACTGATCCACTAGCATTTTTGTGTGGACCGACCCTGAAGATCCAAGGGTTCACTACGGGAAATCCTAAGGCATTTGCTAGAATGTTTTGAATCGGAGAGGACGATCCCTAGCCTCGATTCATGATGGAAATCAAATCTCCAGTACTACATTAACGATATTTTGAAATATTTTCTAGAAACTGATTAGACACTAGTAATAATATTAAAATATTATTTTATACGTATCAAGTCATGTTTGATCATTATAAGGTAAAACTCTATCCTTCGGTTTGTGTTCCATTGTGTGATGGGACTCGAGCCTTATAATGATTTCATTTTTTTTCAAAAAAAGCATAACGTTGTTTTGTATAGAAATTTAAATTATGCACTGGTAATCCAATGCAGTAAACCCATTCCGCGTTAGCGGCGTGGTCCTGTGATTAGCCACACTATTAGAGTATGTAAGAAAGATTTCTCACACCAGTCCCATGGTTGACTCGTAGTTTGTTTCACTTTGTAAACTCGGGTGCCCTCTTTTCCACAGGGAGCAGGCAAGTAACAGGTTTAGGCATAGACATGGTTAAATGATAGCGAGAAAATCATTGAAGGCTTGGAATTGGAGGATCAACGCAAGCGCTTTATGGCAACATGGCTATTGAAGGATCAAGCTGAACATTGGCGGGATACAGTCAAAATTGGCAATGATGTGACCAACATGTCTTGGGCTAGATTCAAAGAGCTCTTCAACGACAAGTATATCCCTCCGCAGGAAGTAGAGAGGCTTCATGATCAATTTGCAACAGGGAGGAATGGCTATCTCAGAATATGTGCGGAAGTTCGAGGAACTTTCACGCTACGCTACAGAGTTGATTCAAGATCCAGTCCAGAAAAATAAAAGATTCATTAAGGGCCTTTCTATGAAGTACCTCGACAGAGTCACAGCTCACATCAAACTCCCATTTAATGAAGTAATCGAGATGACTTGTCGCTATGAGGAGAATGATCAGGCTGCACAGCAAGATCTGGCGAAAAATCAAAATAACAAGAAGGAGCAAACTGATAGGAAACTTGAGGCGAGCAACTCTTAGGCCGCCAAGCCTCAAGGAAAGAAGAGAGACAAGACCAAGGTGAAATGCTATAATTGCGACAAGGTTGGACACTTTGAATACGAGTGTCGAGCTCCGAAAAGGGCCAAGAAAAATGAGTCTGGACTTAAGTCAGAATCGTGGCCAGAGTTCTCAGGATAAGAGGAAGTGTTACAATTGTCACCAGAAAGGGCACATTTCTGGATTGAACCTAGTCAGAACCGGGTGCCCTCTTTTCCACACGGGCAGCTAAGTAACAGGTTTAGGCTTCGATGCATTTCTGGATTGGAGCTTACTTTGGAAGAAGACGAAGACCTTTTCTTTTATCTCTATTTCTGCTTTTGAGACATTAGACATCTTTTATGTACGATGAAATTTGATGGAATTTGAAACTTATTTCCTTTCTGTTGAGACTTTTCTATTTGCTAAGTGTATCTTGTACTGCGTACTCTGATGTATTGGATATTATAATGCTGATGATATTTTATTTCCGCTGCAATGATTTATGTGTTATGATATTATCTGAGATCTGTTTTTGTTGTAAATATGTTATATTCCAAATGATTATCCTTGTTTTCGTTCCACGGAGGTTTGGGGTTATCACAAAAATCCTATTTTATTTTAATATTTTATTTTGGGTGCGATTTTTACAAGTCCCTATTAAGTTTCAAAATTAGGCTCGCATCCGGTCATAAACTTAATATAAATTAGGTCTCTAAATTTAAATTGTGCGTTAACAAATTCCAGTTTTGACCTTCTGACTCAGCAAAACCCTAAAACATCGGATCTAAATCTATTTTCTGGACTTTGAACTCGTTCTTTGTCATGGCGGCGACATCTTCCTTTTGAAGTTCTGGACGTCGAACTCGTGCGATATAAAATACAATTTCATCGACGGTTTTCCAGATATTTTTTGATCAAGCTTTTTTTTTTAAAAAAATGGATCCATCCTCGTCAAGGTAATTTATACTGTATTTTTTTTTTCATTTTGAATACTGGATCCACTTTTGCAATCGATTTTCATTGGTTCATTATTCTGCATTAGTTTAATTATCTAGTTTTATGGATGGATTGTTTTTTTTATTTTTTAAAGTTTTACTGTCATTGCTGATTGTACAGCCGTATAAATTAATTTGTCAGCATATTTATTCATTTATTCTGTATAGATGTATAAAAATATGCATATAATGTGAGTATGAGCAATTAAAAATGCAACTATTGGTGTAACATGTGTGGTTGGATGTATTCAGAAAAGGTTGCGTATATTTATGCATATTTTTTGTATATATGCATAAAAATATTCAACTCATTTGAATTTCTGTTTGTTTGCGTGTCTGAAGATTAGTCGCGTATATATTAATATATGCATATTAGAGGTATTCTGGATCTAATTTTTAACAAAATATGTGCAAATATTTTGCTATTTTGCATATAAGTATGCATATATTACTGTTATTTGCGTATAACTATGCAGTTAGTTATAATTGTATGAATATGTTTTTGTAATTTTATTTGATTACTGCAGATTAGACTGATTTTTTTTTTTTTTTAAACAGTGGTCGTGCAAATATTGGTGTATTGGTCGATCGTGGTGAAGTTGCTTCTACTTGGAATAGCGTTTTATGCCATGTTAATGAAACTCAGTTACGGAATCTACATTTAGACGGAGCTTCGTGGTCTGTTAATAAATCAAGTGAATATAATATTGAAGTTGATACTTATTGATGGTTTATGTAATGGAGTTTGTTCTTGAAACGTGTGGCAAATTATTCTATATAGTTGAATAGAAGTATGCGATTATTATGTGTAGTTGCATAGATGTATGACATTGTACTGCATATCTGTATCCAATTATACTGCTTATCTTGTAACGCAAACTGTTGTGAATTTTTTATGTTGCTTTAATAGTTCGGTATTTAAATGATAATTCTGTGTTTTTAACAGTTATTTTTTTAAAGAATATTTATTTAACGCAATTTTTTTATATAGTTGGATAGAAGTATGCAATTATTATGTATGGTTGCATATATATGCACGTATACTGCATATCTATATCAACTTTGTCAGTATTTTGCATATATTAATAAATGTTTGCATTTACTAGCTTACATATTCACAGTTATTTCTTTGCAGTCTTTTTTGTTACATATATGTAATACTTGCAGTTATGTTCATGCAGATAGTATTCTAAACATCAAAGACAGCATCAGCTACTTGATTAATACTGCAAATATTTGCTGTTATGTATGCAATCATTTGGAAAAAATGCATAGGTGTATGCAAATATTCAAAAAAATTCATAGATCAAACATTCAGAGCATTTGCATATATGTATGCAACTAATAATAATACTTTCATAGAGGTAAATTTGAAAAGAAAAAAAACATCATCTTTTGTTGCAGTAATTATGCAAATATTTGCAGTTACATAAGCAATTATATTGAAAAAATGCATAAAAGTATGCAAAATATTATGAATAACTGTACAGAACAACACAACATTTAATGTCATGAGCAATTAGGATGACTTAATTTAATACATAAAATACCAAAATAATTAAATTTAGAAACTACATAATCATATCCACCAGTTCAAAAACAAAATATCAGTCGACATTGTGTTAAAAAATATAAACAACACTTTCCCCCCTTTTAATCACTGGGTTTGTTTTCATAATTACAGCTGCTTCATAATTACTAATGCTCCCTTTTTCAACATCTACCACATGAACATCTTCCAGCATAGGTCTCTGAAATAAGAAGTAAAAAGTTAATAAATGTACAAAAGTTATAAATATGTGCGCACTAGTGTGCAAGCATTCTGACTATATATATAAAAAAATGTGCAAGCATTCTGGATAAACTTAGGAAAGTTGGCAAATAATGTTGACAAACGCACACAGGAGTGAAAAATTCTGAACACATGCACAAAAGTGTACAATTTATGTTAATAATAGCACAAAATTATGCAAATATTGTTAATAATAGCAATAATAGCTGTAGTCCTGTGGGCAAAAATTTACAGATGTTGCATATACTTTTATTTAGAATAAATTCAACTTTTTATGAAAATAATAACACGTATTCCACCAAGTAGTTGCATAATCGTATGCTAAAATTCACAACATTTGCATACTTTTATACACATATTCGTAATAGAAGAACAGATATATTGAGAAATTCATACATATGGCTGTATGCTCAAAAACAACTCTAATACCTTATACAATAACTAAATTATCCACTGACAAAACTTGACAAGAAATAGAACATCAGAATAATCAATCAATAAAAATCAAAACAAAAAATAATACACGAATAAGAATTTGTTTAATAAAAAGTGTAAATTACCTCGCAGGAGTAAAATCCATTACATAAATCAAGCAACGATCTAATTAAATCTCTGAAAAATTCACGAGTAAATCGGTTTTAGATCGACAAAATCCAAAATCAAAATTTTTGATCGCTGACGCCGCCGCCATGGAGATAGAAAAAAACGCCGCCGCCATGGAGATAGAAAAATATGTTTGTGGATATACTAAATCCGTATAACCTGGATTTAGAACCACGTTAATCGCACCTTTAATTGCGAAAAGGGCAGTGCTGGAAACAAATTAGCCGATTTTAAAAATAGGGATGAGATTTTTATGTTTTAGAATGGAGGGATGTGAGCTTAATTAGGTTTAGTTTTAAGGATGTGACACTAATTTTCACTTTTATTTTAAAATGTTAATTACACAAGTTATTTTCAGATCTGAACTATTCAGATTCAAAAGAACTATGAGAAATCTTATTTTATTTTTATTATTATTTATTTTAAAATAATTAGAATGAATCGTAAATTGTATTCTCATTCATTCGCTGTGTATGCTATGCTACGTGATTTAATTTGTATGTGTTGTTATAATGTGGATCTATTCGTTTGGGTGATATTATGTTGTACTTGAAATTGCCATAAAAATGAATCAAATATTTTGTTATTTTGTCGAATCAAAATATTCAATAAAAAAATAAAGTATCACTTTTATTACATTTGGTTGGAATTATAATTGCCATAAAAAAATTGAATCAAACATTTTTGGTTGTTATTTTGTTAAATCAAATATATTCAATAAAAATGGAATAACATCTTTGTTATTTATTGGATTGAATTAGAATTTTCAATTCAATAAAAAAGAAATATCACCTTTGTTATTTATTGGATTGAATTAGAATTGGATTGAATTCGAATTTCCAATTCAATAAAAAAATATCACCTTTGTTATTTATTGGATTGAATTAGAATTTTTAATTCAATAAAAATTTCACCTTTGTTTATTTGTTGCATTGAATTAAAATTTTCAATTCAATAAAAATATCACCTTTTTTTTATTGGATTGAATTAGAATTTTCAATTCAATAAAAATTTCACCATTGTTTATTTGTCGAGTTGAATTAGAATTTTCAATTCAATAAAAATATCACTTTGTTGAATTGAATTAGAATTTTCAATTCAATAAAAATATCACTTTGTTTATTTGTTGAATTGAATTAGAATTTTCAATTCAATAAAAAATATCACTTTGTTTATTTTTTGAATTTAATTTCTACTTTCAATTCAATGAAAATATCACTTTGTTTATTTGTTGACTGAATTAGAATTTTCAATCAAAATAAAAACATCGCTTTTGTTATTTTTGATTGAACTAGAATTCTCAATCAAAATAAAAATATCACTTTTGTTATTGTTTGATTGGTTTATAATTTTCTATCAAAACAAATATCAAATCTTGTCATTTTGTTGAATTAGAATATTCAACAAAAATGAAACGTAAATTTCTATCGTATTATAGAATTACTATAAAAAAAGAAATGCTCATGTTTTAGATAAAAATAAGGGCATTACATGAAAAAGTTTAAATTTTAATGTAATGTTAAAAATAAAGAAAATGTTCGTGTTTTTAACCAAAACATGAATTCATTAAAAATATACATTTTTAAGGAAATGTTAAGAATGGAGAAAAATGTACATGTTTAGAAATAAAAGCATGTAGTCATTAAAAACCATATTTTAATGTCATTAAGGAAATTAGCAAATTGTTCATAGTTTGAACGAAAACATGATTTCATTAAAATATACATTTTTAATGTTAACAATATAAGTAGGGAAAAATGTTCATGTTTTTAATCAAAACATGATTTCATAAAAATATATTTTTTAATGTTAAGAATAGTAGTGAAAAATGTTCATGTTATTAATTTAAACGTGATTTCATATAAAATATACATTTAACCATAATGGTTGGAAAATGGAGAAAATGTTCATGTTTTTAACCAAAACATGAATTCACTAAAAATATACATTTTTAATGTAGAGTTAAAAATAAGAAAAGTGTTTATGTTTTAAAGTCAAAACATTATTAAATTAAGAATACACATTTTTTTATGTATATGTTTTCAATCCAACATGATTTTATGTAAAAAGTTCACATTTTTTATATAATGTTAAATAAAATAGAAAATGCACATGTTTTAAAAAGAAACCATCATTTCATTAAAAACTTGAACATGATTTCATTAAAATTTAAAAACATGATTTCATTAAAAATATACATTTTTAATGTAATGGTAAAATAAAGAAAGTGTAGATGTTTTAAATGCAAAACATGTTATACATTAAAATTTCACTTTTTAATGTAATTATAGAAATGCAGAAAAGAAACATGTTTTAAAGTGAAAATAGCTTCTACATTAAAAACTCATTTTTTTATGTAATAATAGGAATGTTAAAAATATGAAAGTTGTTCATGTTTTAAATAGAAAACATGATTTCATTAAAAATATGCATTTTTAATGTAAAAAGACAAACATGCAAGTTTTCAAAATAAAACATATTTATATTAAAAACTTTGTTTTTAATGAAATAGTTAAAATCATATTTATATGCGTTGTCAAAGTTTGATTTATAATTACATCGCATATATTAGAATTTATATGCGCTATTAAAATCACGTTCATAATTACATCGCATATATTAGAATTTATATGCGATGTTAAAATCATGTTTATAATTACATCGCATATATTAGAATTTATATGCGTTGCTAAAATCACATTTATATTACACTGCGTATATTAGAATTTATATGCGTTGTTAGAATCATATTTATAATTACATCGCATATATTAGAATTTATATGCGCTGTCAAAATAACATTTATAATTACATTGTATATATTAGAGTTATATGCACTGTCAAAATTACATTTATATTTACATTTGCATATGGTAGAATTCATATGCAAAGTAGACTCGTCATTGAATAAATTTTCATGTAAATGATATATATTCTGTTTGACGGCACATAAATATGATTTGCCAATAAAAACATTATTTTATTTGGTGTTTTAAAACGATAGTGAATTCGTCGAATGATTTTTATATATATATATATATATATATATATATATATATATATATATATAATTATATATGTATATATATATATATAAATTAAAATAAACGAATCGCGTGTGGTAGTTCGCGTTTTGAAATCGTAACTTTAAACAATTGAACCGAAAGATCCAACCGTCGGATTTTAACAAAACTGGAACCGTTAGGACCGCTTTGGGAAGATCTTTCCAATGATTTAAATTTTGTTTAAATCCAACGATTAGATTTTGAGATAAATGTAAATCAAAATTTGATACAAACAGCGCCAGGGCTGCCCATCTACCCGAAACGTCGTTAAATAAATTTGACTATTTTTATATAAATGGAATAGCGATAAATCGTTATTAAATACTATTAACGATATGAAATGATTTTAAAGTATATATATGCGAGAATCATTTTGAAAAGACTGAGTTAAATCTCATTTCAAATGATTATACGACGATATAAATTGAAGATCTTAAAGACGATGATTGAAGACCGACGATCTTCACATCGAAAGGATAACTACTGATGCCTGCCATTGGCTAGCTACTAATAAAGGGTTAAAGTGGTAGTTGTCCGGACGTACTTGTTGATTGTCCGGATATGCGAGCACCTCTCTTCCGTATTGGACATACGGGAAAACGAATAAGGTGACTCCGGTTTCGTTCAGACCCAGAACGGACTTGTAAATGGATATATGTCCGACATTGAATTTCATTCTGTGTAATTAAATTGATTTCTATTAATATATATCTATGGTGGCGGAGAATTTATTCTCTTGCTTGACGCCCTTCTTTGAGACGCACGAGCTCGAATGTTACATATTGGTAGTTATCGATCGCATGGCGTGAATTGTCAATGTGACATGCCAAGATGCAATTGATCGAGACTTTTGTTGAAAAATAGAGCCTTATGGATGATGATCAAAGCATAATCTATTTCCGCATAGCTTTGTGTATTATGTTACCTCCCGAGCCTCACACCCCGGTAGAGTCAAAAACGGGATAAGAGAAAGCAGTGAGTGCGCACATTTCTTTCTAACTAGAAGTGGTGTTTGGGTTTTTACAAGGCCCGACATTTTTACTTATGTGGTTGATGGAATGAGGTACCTCAGTTTTATTGGTCGATTGTGACCATTTTATAGGTTCAATAGGACCGGGAAACATGTGTTCAGGAATTGCCATTCCACTAACGTTATTTGTGGACCAGCCCTATAGGATCCAAGGGTTTCCCATAGGTGTAATCCTGAGACATTGCTAGAGTGTCTTGAATCGGTTAGGAGATCATCCGTAGCCTTGACTCATGATGGGAATGCACTCTCCAATACGACATCACAGTTTTGATTGTAAAGCTATATATGGCGACATAGTATATGGTAGCTATGCCGTTTAGGAATGATACATTTACTTTGAAGTATTTTTTTGAAACATATTAGACACTAATAGTAATATTAAAAATATTATTTTCTACGTATCAAGCATTTTTGATCATTATAAGGTAAAACTCTATCCTCCGGTCTGCGTTGCATTATGTGATGGGACGTGAGTCTTATAATGGTTTCATTTTCTAAAAAGCATTGCGTTGTTCTTAAATAAAATTTATTAACCATATGCACTGGCAATCCAATGGAGTAAACACGTTCCGCATTAGCGGCATGGTCCAGGGATTAGCTATTTTGTTAATTAAGTAAGATTTCTCATACCAGTCCCATGACTGACTCGTAGTTTGTTTCACTTTGCAAACTCGGGTGCCCTCTTTCTACACGGGCAGCCAAATGACAGGTTTTAGGTATGGATATTTTTTGGACTGGAGCTTGCTACGGAAGGAGATGAAGACGCTTTTTCTTTTATTTTTTTATTTGCTTCTTGAGACATTTAGACATTATTGAGCTTTGATGTATTTGGAGGAGATTGAGACTTCATTTCTTTCCTTGTTTAGACTTCTATTTTGTTAAGTGTATCCTGTACTTCGTACTCTGATGTATGTGATGTTATGTTGTGATGACATTTCCATTTTCGATGCAATGATTTATATCTTATGTTATTATCTGAGATCTGTTATTGTTTTAATTATGTTATACTCTTATGATTATCCTAACTTTCGTACCACGGAAGTTTGGGGTCGTCATTGTTGGTATCAGAGCTAAAGGTTAACCTTAGCTTAGGAGTATAACATTTTTAGAACAATTCGTCTAGATAGAATCAGTAGTATTCTAAACGAGTAGCTCATTAGAGATAGGATTTAGTAATGTCCTAGAATGAGCACAACAAAATAGCACATATTAATCAGTCATTACTTCAATATCATATGTCTATACTTTTAACCTTTACTTTGAAATTATCGTTTCTCTTAATCTAACTCTTTCCTTGATGATACAGACAGATTGAAAAATGAGTACGAGAGCCAGAACTAGAGGAAGAGGTTAAGGTGGAGCAGTAGGCAGGGGCGGAGAAAGAGATACAGTCCCAACTGCTCATGACCAACCTAATTTGGATGCTAAGGTGCCACCATCACCACCTACATAGGTTTTGAGGTAGACAAGGTAGCAAAGAAAATCAAGAATCTAGGAGGTGTGCATTTCACGGGCTGAGATACGGTGATAGAGGCACAAGTGTGGCTTAAGACAATTGAGAAGATCTTGGGAGGATTAGAACTTGAAGACCATAGGAAGCGACTTATGGCGACATGGTTCCTGAAGGACTAGGCTCAGATTTGGTGGGAAACGGCTATGATTGGTGGTAATGAAGCTGATTTAGCTTGGGAGAAATTTAAGAAGCTCTTCAATGAGAAGTTTATTCCACCTTACGAAGTTGAACGCCTTCATGATGAGTTTGCCAACCTCTAACAGGGAAGTTTGACTATTGCCGAATATGTAAAGAAATTCGACGAGCTCTCCAGATATGCCCCAGAGTTAGTTCAAGACCCGCTTCAGAAGAATAAGAGATTTATTGATGGTCTTGCGAGGAGGTATCATAATAGAGTGATGGCACACATTGAGCGTCCATTTGCTAAAGTGATCGAGATGGCTTGCAGATATGAGGAGGTTGACCAGGAGGGTTCTTAGCAAGATCGAGAAAGGAATCAAGCCAATAATAAGAGAGTCTGATAAGAAATCAGAGGCGGGTAATCCTTCTACCACTAAGCCTCGGTAGAAAAAGAAAAGAGACAAGTCTAAGGTGAGGTGCTTCAATTGTCAGAAGATGGGGCATTTTGACTATGAATGTCGAGCCTCGAAGAAACCTAGAAGAAATGAGTCTAGACCAGGTCAGGACCGCGGTCAAAATTCTCGGAACACTCACGAGTGCTTTAATTGCCATAAGACGGGCCACTTTATCAGGAATTGCCCTCTGCTCAAGAAATCTGAAGTAGCACATGTCTATGATGGGGTGGCTGCACCGTATTCTTCTGAAGGAGCAGGTAAACCTGATGTGTTAGGAGGTACTCTTAATATTAAGAACATTCCTATTACAGTTTTGTTTGATACAGGTGCATCAAGAAGTTTTATTTCTAGCGACACGATTAAAAAGCTTAAATCGAAACCCAGAATACTTAAAGAATCAATTAGAGCCCACAGTCCGATAGGAGGATCACTTATCCTCGATCACTACTGTAGAGTGCCTGTTTCTTACTCTTACTTCTAGTTCCATTTTGACTTGACTGTTATGAGTTTTCCTAGATACGATATCATACTTCGGCAAGATTGGCTAACAAAATATGAGACTGAGTTGCTATACGCTGAAAGAGTAGTAAGAATCAAAACCAAATTTGGAGATATTATTGCTATTCCATGCCACGGCTCAGCCACAGATAGGAAAGAAATCTGCTCTTCTCTAGAAGTCACTCCTGCTTCTATTGAGGATATTCCTATCGTCAGAGACTATGTGGATGTGTTTGAAGAAGTAGACAGCTTACCTTCGCGCGGAGAAATCGACTTCAGGATTGACTTAGTTCTGAATGCTGGCCCGTTGTACACCCTATTCGGAGAATGTCACTGAAAGAAAAAGAGGAACTGAGCAATCAAACTAAGCAACCTTTGTGGAAGGGTCTGATTAGACCTAGCTTCTCAAGCTGGGATGCATCAGTGGTGTTTGTCCCAAAGTCAGACGGTACCCTCAGGCTGTGTTTAGACTACCGTGACCTAAATAAGCAAACGTTGAAAAATAAATACTCACTGCTACACATTGATGATCTGCTAGACCGCTTGAATGGAGCACGAGTATTCTCTAAGATGGACCTAGCTACAGGTTTCCACCAAATATGCATTGTTAGGGAATGTGTGCCTTTGATAGCTTTCAGAGGACCAGACTTATTTTAAGAATGGCTGGTGATTCCCTTCGGCTTATGCAATGCTCCAGCATACTTCGTTGATCTGATGAATAGTATTCCATGATGTTTTAAATAAATTCGTGCTAGTGTTCGTCGATGATATCCTAATCTTTTCTAAGTCCACTGTTGAACACGAAAAGCATCTGGAAGAGGTCTTGGAGATTTTGTGAAGAAATGTTCAGAAAGCCAAATTCTCCAAGTGCATATTCTGGCAAGAAGAGGTGAAGTTCCTCGGCCATGTTGTATCAAAGGAAGGCATCTCAGTAGATTCAGGAAACATCTCAGCCATCCAAGATTGGAAGCAGCCTAGCACGCCCACAGAAGTCAGAAGTTTCTTAGGTCTGGTCGGCTATTATTGGAAATTCGTTGAGGATTTTTCGAAATTATCTTGTCCATTGACGAAGCCGACTAAGAAGCATACAAAGTTCATTTGGACACCCGAATGTGAGACAACTTTCCAACAGCTGAAACGGAGATTGATCACTGCTCCTGTGTTGACCATTATTGATGGCAATCAGGATTTGAATGTCTGGACAGACGCTTCTAGAGAAGGTTATTCTTTCCATCTAAACAAACATGTCAAAGATGACATTTTTAATGTCAAATCTTATTTTAACATGTTATCCTTTATCAATTTAAGGTATTGGTGCAGTGCTAATGCAAAGGGAAAAAGTAGTTGCATATGCTAGCCGTCAATTAAAACCACATGAGAAGAATTACGCCACTCATGATCTTGAGCTAATGGCCATCGTATTTGCTCTAAAGATATGGAGACACTACCTCTTGGGTGAGAAATTCGAGCTGTATAATGATCACAGATCCTTAAAGTATCTGTTCACCCAAAGAGATTTGAACTTGAGGCCGCAACGTTGGGTTGAATTCCTTGTGCCCTATGACCTGGACATCTTATATACTCTAAGAAAAATCAATGTAGTAGCCGATGCACTCAGCAGAAAGAATATGGCCAGAGCTAATCGTATCCTCACCAACCTCATTATTACACCTTTCTTGATCGATAAGATCTCCGTTCTTCAGAAGAATGATGAATTTATTCAGAGAATCAACAAAAGAGTCATGGAAGGCGAACCCACGAGTTTCAAGATTGACGACAAAGGAGTTCTGAGGCTATTGGGCCGAATTTGTGTTCCGAATCTTTCTGAGCTCAGAAAGGAAGTAATGGACGAATGTTACAAATTTAAGCTCAGCGTTCATCCGGGAGTGAGAAAGATGTATCATGACCTCAAGCGCACATTTTGGTGGAGATCTATGAAGAGAGACATTTGTATATATGTTTCTTGATGTCCCACCTACCAGCAAGTCAAAAGTGATGAGCAAAAACTAGCAGTTCTGTTGCAACCGCTAGAGGTTCCAAGTTGGACGTGAGACGAAATTTCTATGGACTTTATTGTTGGCTTGCCCCGGACAAGGAAAGGCAATGACAATATATGGGTGATTGTAGATCGCTTCACAAAGACTGCCCATTCCATCCCTGTCAAATCTAATAGAACAGCTCGAAGTTTGGCACAACTTTATTTCAGAGAGATTGTCAGACTACATGGAGTTCCCAGTAGCATTGTCAGTGACCGCGATCCGATATTTGCTAGCAAATTCTGGGAAGCTTTCCAAGAAGAGATTGGGACCAAATTGAATAAGAGTGCCGCTTATCATCCTCAGACAGATGGAAAGACTGAGAGGGTGAACCGCATATTGGAAGACTTGTTGCGAGCATGCATTCTTGATTTTGGTGGGTCATGGGAAGATCATTTGCACTTGGTTGAGCTCTCCTATAATAACAGCTACCAAGCAAGCTTGCAGATGTCGCCATTTGAAGCATTATATGGCAGGCCATGCAGATCTCCCGCACGTTGGGTGGAGCCCGGCAATCGATTGGTACTGGGTCCCGACATGATTCGTGAAGCAGCAGGTAAAGTTGATTTTATTGAGAAGCGATTATTGGCTGCTCAAAGCCGATAGAAGAGTTATGCAGACGCTCGAAGAAGGGATTTAGAATTCTCTGTTGGCAATCCGGTATACTTGAAGGTTTCCCCACTGAGAGGTGTAATTCGATTTGGGAAGACTGGAAAGTTGGCGCCAAGATTCATTGGTCCATTTCCTATTCTCGAAAGGATTGGGACTTACGCTTATAGGGTGCAGTTGCCTGACTGGTTGCCAGGGGTTCACGATGTATTCCATGTGTCCCAACTTCGGAAGCATGTTCATGATCCAAACTTAGTTGTGGAAGAAGCAACACAACAAGATTTGGAGATTACCCTGAGCTTAGCAGTAAGGAGGGAGCTAGTAAAAATAGTTGGCAAAGAAACCCATGTTCTGAGGAACAAGAGGATCCACTTAGTCAAGGTGCGGTGGAGCGGGGATCCTAGAGACTGTACATGGGAGACTGAGGATAACATCAAACAATCTTATCCCAAGTGCAGGGTGGACATCTCCGAGTAACTTTGTGCTGAGGTACATTTACAATACCTTGCATTTTCCATTTTGTTTCCTACTTTACTATTGTTTCCTTTATGTCGACGAAAAGCTTTTAAATGGGGGAGATTGTAACAACCCGGAAAATCTGAACCAATTTAAAAAATTTATTTTGGCTTTTTCATTAAATTTTGAATAGTTAAAATAATTTCTTTTAAATAATAATGATTAAAAATTTATTTTAATCGAAGTTAGAGCTAATATATTTATTTTGATTTTAAAAAGAATTGGAAATAGTATGGTTGTTTGAAAAGTCAAACCTGAACTTTGACTGAATGTACCGGATTCAAAATTTAACAGATTTTAGTGAAACCAAAAATATCTAAATCTGTTTAAAAATATCTTTCCAATGAATCATAAAAATCAAAATTTCATTGCAGAAATCAAAAGTTATGGCCAGTTGAATATTCAGAATAGCCGCTATAGTATAATTTATAGTCCGTATAAAAGGCCATTTTTCAAACGACCACTGTTTTCAACGAAACCACTTTTTTCGGATCCGGAATGTCAAATTATTGCTAAGCTTAATTTTCCAGAATTTTTGGGATTAATATGTGAGTATGGCAAAAGAAAATGTGTTTTGTCAATTTTAGTCAAATTTAATCGACTTGAAAATGGCCATTTTTCAAATGGTCTCGGAATTGGACGAAATTAATTTTGTTAGGATCGTATCTTCAAAACAAAGCCAAAAATAATTTTTTTGGAATTTTTAGAGTCCGTATGTTGCCCCGGTGAATTTAAATATACGATCGAATTAATTTAATAAAGGATTTACATTTTAAATTAAAGAATTCAGGCCACAAACAGTCGTTTAGGGTGACGGGACCTGGCCCATTGGATCCGAAACAGGGGCTACTGGGTTGGGTTAACTCTTGTTGAATTGGAATCGGGGTTGTTAAGGAGTTATGGGTTTATTTGCAAAATTGACAATTAAAATATTATAAATATTCACTAAATTCATTTCCAAACCCTAATTCCTATACAAAGTAGCCGTCGCCCCTTTCTGTAATGGCTGAGATTGCTCCATTCTTCCCCCACTAATTTCCGCCGATCCTCTCACCAAAACTCCCTCCTCCTTTAGACTTATTTGTAGAAATTTTTCTCCTCTCTCCGTCCATACGGTGAACCCTACCTGAAATTGCATATTTCGAGAGCTCTGGACCCGAGAACCACCGCCCTTCGCTTCACCGCCGCCTCCCCTAGGTGCGTGCGAGTTGGCCATGACCCCCCTCGCCCTGCGCGCCTTTCTGTGCTCTCCGTCACGGTGTAATCTGATTGTGCCAACTCTGCCTGGTTTGATTGAAAATCCCAGCCCTAGTGTTCAACTCAATACGAGACCCGTCGGCCTTTCATCTGTGAGGAGGAACAAGGGTATTAAATCCTATTTTATTTTAAAATGTTAATTATACAAACTAAATCATAACTCATTCATACGGACTCAGAATAACACGATTTTCGAAGCGTTGCGATCGTAGAGATGAGATCTACAATTCTGGACTGAAAAGAAGCAATTTTGAGCTGATTGAATTTTGGGCCAAATTTTCAGATCTGCACTATTCAGATTCAAAAGAACTGTGAGCAATCTTATTTTATTTTTATTTTTATTTATTTTAAAATAATTAGAATGAATCGTAAATTGTATTCTCATTCATTCGCTGTATATGCTATGCTACGTGATTTGATTTGTATGTGATGTGATAATGTGGATCTGTTAGTTTCGGTGATATTATGTTGTACTTGAAATTGCCATAAAAACGAATCAAATATTTTTTTGTTATTTTGCTGAATCAAAATATTCAACAAAAACAGAGTATCACTTTTATTATTTTTGATTGGAATTATAATTGCCGTAAAAAAATTGAATCAAACATTTTTGGTTGTTATTTTGTTGAATCAAATATATTCAACAGAAATGGAATAACATCTTTATTATTTATTGGATTGAATTAGAATTTTCAATTCAATTCCATAAAAATTTCACCTTTATTTATTTGTTGAATTAAATTAGAATTTTCAATTCAATAAAAAATTCACCTTTGTTTATTTGTTGAATTGAATTAGAATTTTCAATTCAATAAAAATATCACCTTTGTTATTTATTGGACTGAATTAGAATTTTCAATTCAGTAAAAATTTCATCTTTGTTTATTTGTTGAATTGAATTCGAATTTTCAATTCAATAAAAATTTCGCCTTTTTTTATTTGTTGAATTGAGTTAGAATTTTCAATTCAATAGAAATTTCGCCTTTGTTTATTTGTTGAATTGAGTTAGAATTTTAAATTCAATAAAAATATCACTTTGTTTATTTGTTGAATTGAATTAGAATTTTCAATTTAATAAAAATATCACTTTGTTTATTTGTTGAATTGAATTAGAATTTTCAATTCAATAAAAAATATCACTTTGTTAATTTTGTTGAATTGAATTAGAATTTTCAATTCAATGAAAATATCACTTTGTTTATTTATTGATTGAATTAGAATCTTTAATCAAAATAAAAACATCACTTTTGTTATTTTTGATTGAACTAGAATTCTCAATCAAAATAAAAATACCACTTTTGTTATTGTTTGATTGGGTTAGAATTTTCAATCAAAACAAATATCAAATCTTGTCATTTTGTTGATTTAGAATATTCAACAAAAATGAAACGTAAATTTCTATCATATTATGGAATTACTATAAAAATAGAAATACTCATGTTTTAGATAAAAATATGGATATTACATTAAAAAGTTTACATTTTAATGTAATGTTAAAAATAAAGAAAATGTTCAAGTTTTTAACCAAAACATGAATTCATTAAAAATATACATTTTTAAGGAAATGTTAAGAATGGAGAAAAATGTACATGTTTAGAAATAAAAGCATGTAGTCATTAAAAACCATATTTTAATGTCATTAAGGAAATTAGCAAAATGTTCATAGTTTGAACAAAAACATGATTTCATTAAAATATACATTTTTAATGTTAAGAATATAAGTAGGGAAAAATGTTCATGTATTTAATCAAAACATGATTTCATTAAAATATATTTTTTAATGTTAAGAATAGTAGTGAAAAATGTTCATGTTATCAATTTAAACGTGATTTCATATAAAATATACATTTAACCGTAATGGTTGGAAAATGGAGAAACTGTTCATGTTTTTAACCAAAACATGAATTCACTAAAAATATACATTTTTAATGTAGAGTTAAAAATAAGAAAAGTATTTATGTTTTAAAGTAAAAACATTATTAAATTAAGAATATACATTTTTTATGTATATGTTTTCAATCCAACATGATTCTATGTAAAAAGTTCACATTTTTAATATAATGTTAAATAAAATAGAAAATGCACATGTTTCAAAAAGAAACCATCATTTCATTAAAAACATGAACATGATTTCATTAAAATTTAAAAACACGATTTCATTAAAAATATACGTTTTTAATGCAATGTTAAAATAAAGAAAATGTACGTGTTTTAAATGCAAAACATGTTATACATTAAAATTTCACTTTTTAATGTAATTATAGAAATGCAGAAAAGAAACATGTTTTAAAGTGAAAATAGGTTCTGCATTAAAAATTCATTTTTTACGTAATAAAAGAAATGGTAAAAATACGAATGTTGTTCATGTTTTAAACAGAAAACATGATTTCATTAAAAATATGCATTTTTAATGTAAAAAGACAAACATGCAAGTTTTCAAAATAAAACATGTTTCACAAAAAACTTTGTTTTTAATTAAATGATTAAAATCATATTTATATGCATTGTCAAAGTTTCATTTATAATTACATCGCATATATTAGAATTTATACGCGCTGTTAAAATCATGTTTATAATTACATCGCATGTATTAGAATTTATATGCGTTGCTAAAATCACATTTATATTACACCGCCTATATTAGAATTTATATGCGCTGTTAAACATCGCATATATTAGAATTTATATGCGTTGTCAATATAACATTTATAATTACATTGTATATATTATAGTTATATGCATTGTCAAAATTACTTTTATATTTACATTTGCATATGTTAGAATTCATATGCAAAGCAGACTCGTCACTGAATAAATTTTCATGTAAATGATATATATTCTGTTTGACAGCACATAAATATGATTTGCCAATAAAAATATTATTTTATTTGGTGTATTAAAAATGATAGTGAATTCGTCGAATGATATATATATATATATAATTATATATATAAATATAAATTAAAATAAATGAATTGCGCGCGGTAGTTCGTATTTTGAAATCGTAACTTTAAACGATTATACCGAAAGATCCAACCGTCGGATTTTTTTTCAAAACTGGAACCTTTAGGACCGCTTTGGGAAGATCTTTCCAACAATATAAATTTTGTGAAAAATCCAACGGTTAGATTTTGAGATAAGTGTAAATCAAAATTTGATAAAAACAACGCCAGGGTCGCCCATCGACCCGAAGCGTCGTTAAATAAATTTGGCTATTTTTATATAAATGAAATAGCGATAAATCGTTATTAAATATTATTAACGATATAAAATGATTTTAAACTATATATATGTGAGAATCATTTGAAAAGACCGAGTTAAATCTCATTTCAAATGATTATACAACGATCTAAATTGAAGATCTTAAAGACGACGATTGAAGACCGGCGATCTTCATATCGAAACTGATGCCTGGCATTGGCTAGCTACCAATAAAGGGTTGAAGTGGTAGTTATCTGGACATACTTGTTGATTGTCCAGATATGCGAGCACCTCTCTTCCGTATTGGACATACAGGACGAGAAATAAGGTGACTCCGGTTTCGTTCAGACCCCGAACGGACTTGTAAATGAAAATATGTCCGACATTGAATCTCATTATGTGTAATTAAATTGATTTGTATTAATACATATCTATTGGTGGTGGATAATTTATTATCTTGCTTAACACCCTTCTTTGAGACGCACGAGCTCGAAGGTTATATATTGGTAGTTATCGATCGCATGGCGTGAATTGTCAGTGTGACATGCCAAGATGCAATTAATCGAGGCTTTTGTTGAAAGGAGAGCTTTGTGGATGATGATCAAAGCATAGCCTATTTCGGCATAGCTTTGTGTATTACGTTACCTCGTGAGCCTCACACCCTGGTAGAGTCAAAAACGGGACAAGGGAACGCAGGGAGTGCACACATTTCTTTCTAGCTAGAAGTGGTGTTTGGGTTTTTACAAGGCCCGACATTTTTACTTATGTGGTTGATGGAATGAGGCACCTCGGTTTTATTGGTCGATTGTGACCATTTTATAGGTTCAATAGGACCGGGAAACGTGTGTTCAAGAATTGCCAATCCACTAACATTATTTGTGGACCGGCCCTGTAGGATCCAAGGATTGCCTTTAGGTGTGATCCTGAGACATTGCTAGAGTGTCTTGAATCGGTTAGGAGATCACCCCTAGCCCTGACTCATGATGGAAATCCACTCTCCAATACAACATCACGGTTTTAATTGTAAACCTATATATGGCGACATAATATATTGTAGCTATGTGGTCTTGGATTGATACATTTACTTTGAAGTATTTTTGATACATATTAGACACTAATAATAATATTAAAAATATTATTTTCTATGTATCAAGCATTTTTGATCATTATAAGGTAAAACTCTATCCTCCGGTCTGCGTTGCATTGTGTGATGGGACATGAGTCGTATAATGGTTTCATTTTCTAAAAAGCATTGCGTTGTTTTTAAATAAAATTTATTAACCATACGCACTGGCAATCCAATGGAGTAAACCTGTTCCGCATTAGCGGCGTGGTCCAAGGATTAGCCATTTTGTTAGTTAAGTAAGATTTCTCATACCAGTCCCATGACTGACTCGTAATTAGTTTCACTTTGCAAACTCGCGTGCCCTCTTTCCACACGGGCAGCCAAATGACAGGTTTTAGGTATGGATATTTTCTGGACTGGAGCTTTCTAAGAAAGAAGATGAAGACTCTTTTTCTTTTATCTTTTTATTTCCTTCTTGAGACATTTAGACATTATTGAGCTTTGATGTATTTGGAGGAGATTGAGACTTTATTTCTTTCCTTGTTTAGACTTCTATTTCGCTAAGTATATCATGTACAACGTACTCTGATGTTCGTGATGTTATGTTGTGATGACATTTCCATTTCCACTGCAATGATTTATATCTTCTGCTATTATCTGAGATCTGTTATTGTTTTAATTATGTTATGCTCCTATGATTATTCTAACTTTCGTACCACGGAAGTTTCTGGTCGTCACACGTACATTAGAATTTGTATGAATTATTTTTATTATGAAAACACTCACTGAAAACTTTATACAAATAAAATATTCCCTTTTTATTTGTTAAAGTCAAAAAAAAAAAAAATAGAAATAAAAATTAGCTTTTATTTATCATTGGTTCAACTTTCATGTAAATGAAATATATTTTGTTTGACATAAACACATTCTTATATTTGGCATGTTAAAAACGTTAGTGGAATCGTCGAATGGTTTATATTTATATATAATTATATGTATAAATTAAAATTAAACGAATCACGCACGGCAGTTCGCGTTTCGTAATCGTAACTTTAAAACGATTATACAGAAAGATCCGACCGTCGGATTTTTCCAAAATTGGAACCAATAGGACCGCTTTGGGAAGATCTTTCCAACGATATAAATTTTGTTAAAATCCAACTGTTAGATTTCGAGATAAGTGTAAATCAAATTTTGATAAAAGCAACGTTAGGGCCGCCTATTGACCTGAAACGACGTTAAATAAATTTAGCTATTTATATATATATATATAAATAGCGATAAATCGTTGTTAAATACTATTAACAATATGAAATGTTTTTAAACTATATATATATGCGAGAATGATTTGAAAAGACCGAGTTCAATCTCATTTCAAATGATTATACGACGATTTAAATCGAAGATGTGGAAGATGGCGATTGAAGACCGGCGTTCTTTACATCGAAAGGATAATTGCTGATGCCCGGCATTAGTTAGCTCAAAGTAAAGGGTTAAAGGGGTAGTTGTCCGGATGTACTTGTTGATTGTCCGGATAAGCGGGCACCTCTCTTCCGTATTGGACATACGGGACGAGGAATAATGTGACTCCGGTTTCATTCAGACCTAGAACGGACTTGTAAAAGGATGTATGTCCGACATTGGATTTCATTCCATGTAAATTGATTTCTATTTAATATATATTTGTTGGTGGCGGAGAATTTATTCTCTTGCTTAACGCCCTTCTCTGAGACGCATGAGCTCAGGGGTTATATACTGGTAGTTATCAATCGTGTGGCATGAATTGTCAATCTGACATGCCAAGATGCAATTGATCGAGGCTTTTGTTGAAAAGTAGAGCCTTGTGGATGATGATCAAAGAATAGCCTATTTCGGCGTAACTTTGTGTATAACGTTACCTCGCGAGCCTCACCCCCCCAATAAGAGTCAGAAACGGGACATGGGAACGCAGGGAGTGCACACGTTTCCTTCTAGCTAGAAGTGGTATCAGGGTTTTGCAAGCCCTGACATTTTACTTATGTGGTTGATGGAATGAGGCACCTCGGATTTATTGGTCGATAGTGACCATTTTATAGGTTCAATTGGACCGGGAAGCGTGTGTTCAGGAATTGCCAATCCACTAAAGTATTTGTGGACCGGCCCTGCTGGATCCAAGGGTTCACCAGCGTCTGAATCTTGAGACATTGCTAGAGTGTCTCGAATCGGTAGGAGATCGTCTCTAGCCTTGACTCATGATGGAAGCCCAATTTCCAATACGATATTACAGTTTTGATTGTAAACCTATATATGGCAACATAGTATATGTGCCGTCTAGGATTGATACATTTACTTTGAAGTATTTTAAAACTTATTAGACACTAACAATAATATTAAAATATTATTTTTTACCTATCAAGCATGTTTGATCATTATAAGGCAAAACTCTATCCTCCGGTTTGCGTTGCATTGTGTGATGGGACTTACGTCTTATAATGATTTCATTTTTCTAAGAAGCACTGCATTTTTGAAATAAAATTTATTAGGCTTATGCACTGGCAATCCAATGGAGTAAACCTGTTCCGCGTTAGCAGGTGGTCCTGTGATTAACCATATTGTTAGTTCAGAAAGATTTCTCATACCAGTCCCATGACTGACTCGTAGTTTGTTTCACTTTGCAAATTCGGGTGTCCTCTTTTTACACGGGCAGCCATATGATAGGTTTAGGTATGGATATATTCTGGATTGGAGATTGCTTAAGGAAGAAGATGAAGAACATTTTCCTTTTTATCTTTTTATTGCTACTTGAGACATTTAGACTTTATTGATCTTTGATCTGTTTGATGGAGTTGATACTTATTTCTCTTTTTTTTGAGACTTCTATTTGCTAAGTGTATCCTGTAACTGCGCACTCTGATGTCTTTGATGCTATGATGTTGATGACATTCTTATTTCCGCTGCAATGATTTATGTGTTATGCTATTATCTGAGATCTTCTATTGTTGTAATTATGTTATACTCCTATGATTATCCTTACTTTCATACCATGGAAGTTTGGGGTCGTCATAGTTGGTATCAGAGCTAAAGGTTAACCTTAGGTTTGGAGTATAACATTTTTAAAACAGTTCTTCTAGATAGAATCAGTAGTATTCTAAGACGAGCAACTTATTAGAGATAGGATTAGTAATATCCTAGAATCAGCACAATAGAATAGCACATATTAATCAGTCATTACATCATTATCATCTTATCATATGTCCCTACTTTAACCTTTCCTTTAGAATTATCATTTTTGTTAGTCTGGCTCTTTCCTTGATGGTACAAAACTAACCAGGAAATAAGCACTAGAGCGAGAGCTAGAGCCCGAGGCAGAGGTGGGGCTAGAGGACCAGCAAGAGATGAGACTCCCGCAGCTCAGAGGCAGCCCACTCCTGAGGCTGTAACACCACCTCCACCCCCACAGCCGTCTAACTTGGATAAAGTGGCCAAGATGTACAGAAACTTAGGGGGCATATCATTTATCGGGCGAGAGATGGTGATTGAGGCACAGACATGGTTGAAGAACTACGAGAAAATATTTGGAGGGCTGGAATTGGAAGATTACCGCAAGCGCTTTGTGGCATCATGAAA
This sequence comes from Allium sativum, assembly GCA_030737875.1. Taxonomy (NCBI): domain Eukaryota; kingdom Viridiplantae; phylum Streptophyta; class Magnoliopsida; order Asparagales; family Amaryllidaceae; genus Allium; species Allium sativum. The sequence goes on along the minus strand of CM060923.1, from coordinate 530,468,324 downwards.
GACGAAGCTGAAAATTGGTGGAATACAGTCAAAATTGGCAATAATGAGGCCGACATGTCCTGGGCCAGATTCAAAGAACTCTTCAATCATAAGATTTTCCCTCACCAGGAAGTAGAGCGACTCCATGATCAGTTTGTCAATCTGCAGCAGGTAGATATGACTATTTCAGAATATGTGCGGAAATTTGAGGAACTATCACGCTACGCTCTAGAATTAGTTCAGGATCCAATGCAGAAGAACAAAAGATTCATCAATGGCCTCTCCAAGAAATATTTGAACAGAGTTACAGCTCACATCAAGCTCCCCTTTAATAAAGTGATCGAGATGGCTTGCCCCTATGAGGACAATGACAGAAATGCACCGCAGGAGCGTGAAAAGAATCAGAATAATAACAAAAGAAAGCAAGCTAACAGGAAAGCAGAGGCGAGGAATTCTTCTACCGCCAAGCCTCAAGGGAAGAAAAGAGTCAAATCCAAGGTGAAATGCTTCAACTGTCAGAAGATGTGGCACTTCGACTATGAATGACGAGCCCCGAAGAGACCAAGAAGGAATGAATCTAGACCTGGTCAGAATAGCGAACAAAATTCTTGTGGCCCCAGGGAATGCTTTAATTGCCACAAGCCTGGGCATCTTATCAAGAATTGTCCATTGCTAACGAAAACTGAGGTGGCGCATGTCTATGATGGAGCGGCTGCATCAGCTTCTTCCGAGGGAGCAGGTAAACTCGATGTCTTAGGAGGTACTCTTAGCATTAAGAACATTTCCATTATAGTTTTGTTTGACATTGGTGCATCAAGAAGTTTCATATCTAGTGACACAATAAAAAAGTTAAAACTCAAACCAAGAAAACTTAAAAAATCGATTAGAGTACATAGTTCGATAGGAGGTTCACTTATGCTCGATCGGTATTGTATAGTGCATGTTTCTTATTCTTACTTCCAGTTCCCTTTTGACTTGATCATTATGAGTATTTCTGGATACAATATCATACTTGGACTAGATTGGCAAACAAAGTATGAGGCTGAGTTACAATGCGCTGAAAGAATAGTTAAAATTAAAATCAATTTCGAAGATATTATTGCTATACCATGCGACGGCTCAGCCATAGATAGGAAAGAATTCTGGTCTTCTCTAGAAGTCACTCCTGCTTCTGTTAAGGATATTCCTGTCGTCAGAGATTATGCAGAGGTGTTTGAAGAAGTTGACAGCTTACCTCCGCGCAGAGAAATCGACTTCATAATTGACTTAGTTCCGAATGCAAGGCCCGTTGTGCATCCTATTCGGAGAATGACACTGAAAGAGAAAGAGGAGCTGAGCAATCAAACTAAACAGCTTTTGTGGAAGGGTCTGATCAGGCCTAGCTTCTCAATTTGGGGTGCAGCAGTGGTGTTTATCCCAAAGTCAGACTGTACCCTCAGACTATGTGTGGACTACCATGATCTCAATAAGCAAACACTGAAAAATAAATATCCACTACCACGCATTGATGATCTGTTGAACCGCTTGAATTGAGTGCAAGTATTCTCTAGGATGGACCTAGCTACAGGTTTCCATCAGCTACGCATTGCCAAAGAATGTGTTACTTTGACTGCTTTCGGAAGGCCAGACTTATTTTATGAATGGCTAGTGATGCCCTTCGGCCTATGTAATGCTCCAACCTACTTTGTCGATCTGATGAACAGAGTATGCCGAGATGTCGTAAATAAATTCATGCCGGTTTTCATCGATGATATCTTAATCTTTTCTAATTCCACCGCTGAACACGAAAAGCATCTGAAGGAAGTTCTGGAGATTTTGAGAAAGAATGTGTTGAAAGCCAAGTTCTCTAAATGTATATTTTGGCAAGAAGAGGTGAAATTCCTTGGTCATGTTGTATCGAAGAAAGGCATTTCAGTAGACCCAGGAAAAATCTCCGCTATCCATGATTGAAAGCAGCCTAGCGCTCCTACAGAAGTCAGAAGTTTCTTAGGACTGGATGGCTATAATCGGAAATTCGTTAAGGATTTTTCAAAATTATCTTGTCCATTGATGAAGCTGACTAAGAAGCATACAAAGTTCATTTGGACACCCGAATGTGAGGCAGCTTTCCAAGAGTTGAAATGGAGATTGACTACTGCTCCTGTGTTGACAATTATTGATGGCAATCAGGATTTGAAAGTCTGAACAGATGCTTCTATTGAAGGTTATTCCTTTTATCTAAACAAACATGTCAGAAATGGCATTTTTAATGACAAATCTTATTTTAACATGTTATCCTTTTATCTATTTAAGGTATTTGTGTGGTGCTAATGCAAAGGGACAAATTAGTCGCATATGCTAGCCGCCAGTTGAAACCTCATGAGAAGAAATACCCCACTCATGATCTTGAGTTGATGGCCATCGTATTTGCTCTAAAGATATGGCGGCACTATCTCTTGGGTGAGAAGTTCGAACTGTATACTGATCACAAATCCTTGAAGTATCTGTTCACCCAAACAGATTTGAACTTGAGGCGGCAACGTTGGGTTGAATTTCTTGCGGCCTTTGACCTGGACATCTTATATACGTCAGGGAAAGCCAATGTTGTTGCCGATGCACTCAGCAGGAAGAATACGGCCAGCACCAAAATTATCCTCGCCAATCTCATTATTACACCTTCCTTGATTGATAAGATCTCTGCTCTTCAGAAGAATGATGAATTTATTCAGAGAATTTTCTAAAGAGTTAGGGAAGGCAAACCCACGAGTTTCCAGATTGACGACAAAGGGGTTCTGAGGCTATTAGGCCGAATTTATGTTCTGAACCTTCCGGAGCTCAGAATGGAAGTAATGGATGAATGTCAGAAATCTAAGCTCAACATTCATCCGGGGGTGAGCATGATGTATCGTGACCTCAAGCGCACTTTTTGGTGGAGAACTACGAAGAGAGACATTTCTATATATGTTGCTAGATGCCACACCTGCCGGCAAGTCAAAAGCGATCAGCAGAAGCTTGCAGGATTGTTGCAACCGCTAGAGGTTCCAGATTGGAAGTGGGACCAAATTTCTATGCACTTTATTGATGGCTTTCCCCAAACTAGAAAAGGCAATGACAGTATATGGGTGATTGTAGATCGTTTCACGAAGATTTCCCATTTTATCCCTGTCAAATCCAATAGAACAACGCGAAGTCTGGCGCAACTTTATTTCAGAGAGATTGTCAGACTACATGGAGTTCCCAGTAGCATCGTTAGTGATTGTGATCCAATATTTGCTAACAAATTCCGGAAAGCATTCCAAGAAGGGCTTGGGACCAAGTTGAATATGAGCACAGCTTATCATCCTCAGATAGATGGCTAGACTGAGAGGGTGAACCGCATTTTGGAAGACTTATTGCGAGCATGCATTCTTGATTTTGGCAGGTCATGGGAAGATCATTTGAACTTGGTTGAATTCTCTTATAATAACATTTAACAAGCAAGCTTGCAGATGTCTCCATTCGAGGCATTATATGGCAGGCCATGCAGATCTCCCGCATGTTGGGTGGAACCCAGCAATCGATTAGTATTGGGTGCCGACATGATTCGTGAAGCATCAGATAAAGTTGATTTTATTAAGAAGCGACTACTGGTTGCTCAAGGCCGACAGAAGAGCTATGCAGACTCACGAAGAAGGGATTTAAAATTCTCTGTTAGCGATTATGTATACTTGAGGGTTTCCCCACTGAGAGGTGTAATTCGATTTGGGAAGACTGGGAAGTTGGCGCTGAGATTCATTGGTCCATTCCCTATTCTCGAAAGGATTGGAACTCTCGCTTATACGATGTAGTTGCCTGACTGGTTGCCAGGGGTTCATGATGTATTCCATGTGTCTCAACTTCAGAAGTATGTTCATGATCCATACTTAGTTATGGAGGAAGCAGCACATCAAGATTTGGAGATTACCCCAAGCTTAGCAGTAAGGAGGGAACCAGTGAAAATAGTTGGCAAAGAAACCCTAGTTTTGAGGAACAAGAGGATCCACCTAGTCAAAGTGCAGTGGAGCGGGGATCCCAGAGACTATACATGGGAGACTGAGGACAACATCAAATAAGCTTATCCCAAGTGTAGAGTGGACATCTCTGAGTAACTCTTGTGTTGAGGTACATTTACAATACCTTGCATTTTCCGTTTTGTTTCCTACTTTACTATTGTTTCCTTTTCGGGGACGAAAAGCTTTTAAGTGGGGGAGATTGTAACAACCCAGAAAATTAGAACCAATTTAAAATATTTATTTTGGCTATTTCAGTGAATTTTGAATAGTTAAAATAATTTATTTTAAGTAATAACAATTAAAATTTTGTTTAAATCGTAGTTAGAACGAATATATTTATTTTAATTTTAAAAAGGAATTAGAAATAGTACGGTAGTTTGGAAAGTTGAATCTGAACTTTGACTGAATGTACAGGATTCAAAATAAAACTGATTTTAGTGAAGCCAAAAATATCTAAATCTGTGTAAAAATATCTTTCCAATGAATCCAAAAAATCGAAATTTCATAGTAGGAATAAAAAGTTATGGCCAGTTGAATATTCAGAATAGTCGCTATGAAATATAGTACAATTTACCCATATAAATGGCCATTATACAAACGACCTCCGTTTTTGATGAAACCACTTTTGTCGGATCTGAAATGTCAAATTATTGTTAAATTTAATTTTCCATATTTTTTGCAATTAATTTGTGAGCGTAGTTAATTAAACTATGATTCGATAATTTCTATTGAATTTAATCGACTGTTAAAAAGGCCATTTTTCAAACGGTCTCCAAATTCGACGAAATTAATTTTGTTGGGACCGTATCGTCAAAACATAGCTAGATTTATTTTTCGTGAATTTTCGGAGTCCGTATGTGGTCTCGGTGAATTTAAATGTGTGGTCGAATTAAATAAATAAATGATTTAAATTTTAAATTAAAGAAATCAGGCCAAAAACAATCATTTGGGCTGACGGAACCTAGCCTATTGGTTCCGAAACAGGGGCAATTAGGTAGAAACGATTTTTGTTGGACTGAAATTGGTGCTATGGAAACTTAACGTATTTATTTGCAAAATCAAGTAATTTAATAATATTTTATTATAAATATACACATTCCAAACCCTAATACCCTAGTAGCCGCCGCTCCCTTTTCTGATTCATTGCCGAAATTGCTTGAACCTTCATCCACTAATTTCCATCGATCCACACATTAAAATCCTCCACTCCTTTAGACAATTTCGAAGAGATTTTCATCCTCTTGAAATCCATATGGTTAACACGCCCTAAATTTGCTTGTAGTTCGAGAACAAGCACCCTGAAGGGCCGATGCATCAACCGCCACCCATTCCCGTAGGTGCGATCGCACCTGTCTCGGTGTGGCCCATTTTAGGCGCCTCTCTCCCCTCTTCGACGCTGCGGTGTCGGATCGTGACGGAGTTGAACAATTGGAGCGATAATTGGTGACCTAGAATTGAACGAGAAGGAGGAACTAGCAACTGTGTTTTGATTGAAGAGGAAGAGTATTGATGTAATTAAATTATTTATTTATTTAAATTTAAATTATTATCATCAAAAATTAAATCATAACTCGCTCATATTGAATCCGAATTGAATGAGTTTCGAAGCTTTGCGATCGTGTGCCCGAGATTTGCATTTCTAGACTAAATAGAACCAATTCTGAGCAGATCAAAATTTGGACCAAATTTCAGATCTGAGTCATTCAGATTTAAATGACTGTGAGAAATCTATTTTTTTTTTTTTTAATAATTAAAAATAATTCTGATTTTATTACCACCAATCTATAGTTAATTCCTGTTTGTTATGATTCATGATTTGTTTTGTGATGGATGTAGTATGTAGATCTGGTTGTTTGGAGATATTTTGCGGTGATATAATTGTTAAAACATATTGATCTGTAGTGATAAAATTGTTAGAAACATTTAGATCAATTTGTAGTAATAAATTGTATAAAACAAAAATATATAATTTTTGTTTAAATGATCAAATTAGTATCATTGGACAAGATTTATCATTTTATTAGTTAAAATAGTGGAACCAAGAATTATCCTTTTTGGGTTTATTATAATATTTGATTAAAATAATTATCACCTTGTTATTTGGAATAATTGGACAAAGCTTGTCATTCTTGTCAAATTGGAACTATTGGACAAAAATCATCATTTTTGTCAAAATTAGAATAGTTGCATTGGAATTGTCATTTTTGTTTAAATTAAATTGGCCAAAACAAAGATGAACATTTTTATTTAAATCAAATTGTTATGAAAAAAAATTGAAATATCAAATTTTGTTTGTTTGTTGAATTAGAATTTTCAACAAATATGAAAACACAAATTTTTGTCTATTTGTTGAATTAGAATTTTCAACAAATAAGAAACCTCAAATTTTGTCTATTTGTTGAATTAGAATTTTCAACAAATAGAAAACATCAATTTTTGTCATTTTGTTGAACTAGAGTTTTCAACAAAAATGAGGTATCAAATTTATCATTTTGTTGAACAAGAAGTCTCACCAAAAATGAAATATAAACTTTTAGACATTCTGTTGAATTAAAATAGGAATTAAGAAAGTATTCATGTTTTAAAATGAAAACATGTTCTACATTAAAAATTCACTTTTTAATGTAATAATAGAAATGTTGGTAAATATTTGTGTTTTAAAATGAAAACATGTTTTACATTAAAAGTTCACTTTTTAATGTAATAATAGAAATATAGATAAAGATTTTTGTTTTAAAATGAAAACATGTTCTACATTAAAAATTCACTTTTTAATGTAATAATAGAAATATAGATAAAGATTTTTGTTTTAAAATGAAAACATGTTCTACATTAAAAATTCACTTTTTAATGTAATAATAGAAATATAGACAAAGATTTATATTTTAAAATGAAAACATGTTTTACATTAAAAATTCACTTTTTAATGTAATAATAGAAGTTGGACAAACATTCATGTTTTAAAACAAAAATATGTTCACATTAAAAACTTTATTTTTAATAAAATGAATGAATCATTAGAAAATGTTCATTTTTGAAACAAAGGCATGTTGAAATCAAAAATATCAATTTTTATAAAAGAGTGATTCAGATGAAATTGTTCATATTTGAATAAAAGTGTTGGAACATTATAATCATAATTTTTTTATGTAAACATCGCTTTCATACATTTTGTTTAAAAATAGAATTGTTAACAAATGGATAACATCAAAATATGTTACATTGCATATATTAGAATTTATATGCATTGTTAAAGTTACATTTATGTTTACATTGCAAATAGTAGAATTTATATGCATTGTTAAAGTTACATTTATATTTACATTGCATATATTAGAATTTATATGCAAAGTTAAAATATCATTTTGATGACAATACGCACATTAGAATCTGTACGAATTATTTTTATTGTAAAAACATTCACTGAAAACTTTATACAAATAAAATATTCCCTTTTTTATTTGTTGAAGTTAAAAAAAAATAGAAATACAAATAAAAATTAGCTTTTATTTGTCATTGGTTCAACTTTCATGTAAATGAAATATATTTTGTTTGACATGATAAATATGTAGAAATGATTTGCCAATAAACACATTCTTTTATTTGGAAGGTTAAAAAATTAGTGGAATCGTCGGATGGTTTATATATATATATACATACATACATATATATATATATATATATATTAAAATTAAACGAATCGTGCGCGGTAGTTCACATTTCAGAATCATAACTTTAAAACGATTATACCAAAAGATCCGACCGTCGGATTTTCCCAAAACTGGGACCAATAGGACCGCTTTGGGAAGATCTTTACAACAATATAAATTTTGTTAAAATCCAATGGTTAGATTTCGAGATAAGTGTAAATCAAATTTTGATAAAAAAAAGCGCAAGGGCCGCCTATTACCCCGAAACGGCGTTAAATAAATTTAGCTATTATATATATATATATATATATATATATATAAACAACGATAAATCATTATTAAATTCTATTAACGATATGAAATGTTTTTAAACTATACATATATGCGAGAATCATTTGAAAAGACATAGTTCAATTCCATTTCAAATGATTATACGATGATTTAAATCGAAGATGTTGAAGACGGTGATTAAAGCCGGCGATCTTCACATCGAAAGGATAACTACTGATGCCCGACATTGATTAGCTCCCAGTAAAGGGTTAAAGTGGTAATTGTCCGGATGTACTTGTTGATTGTTCGGATAAGCGAGCACCTCTCTTCCGTATTGGACATACGGGATGAGGAATAAGGTAACTCCAGTTTCGTTCAGACCCGGAACAGACTTGTAAACGGACATGTGTCCAACATTGGATTTCATTTTATGTAAATTGATTTCTATTTAATATATATCTGTTGGTGGCGGTGAATTTATTCTCTTGCTTAACACCCTTCTCTGAGACGCATGAGCTCAGAGGTTATATATTAGTAGTTATCGATCGCATGGCGTGAATTGTCAATGTGACATACCAAGATGCAATTGATCGAGACTTTTGTTGAAAAGTAGAGCCTTGTGGATGATGATCAAAGCATAGCCTATTTCTGTAACAACCAGGGAAATCAGAACCAATTAAAAAATTTTATTTTGCAAATTTTGATGAATTTTGAATATTTAAAATGATTTATTTTAAATAATAACGACGAGAAATTTATTTTGAATAGAATTACAACTTATATATTTATTTGAATCGACGTTAGAATATAAATATTTATTCTTAATTATAAAAGGAATTGGAAATGGCGCGGGAGTTTGAAAATTCGATTTCAAATTTCAAATGAATGTACATGATTCAAAATAAACCGGATTTTAGCAAAACCAAAAATATTTGAATCTATTTGAAAATATCTTTCCAACGAATCTGAAATATTGAAGTTTCATAGCGAGAATAAAAATCAATTGAAAATTCAGAATAGTCGTTATAGAAATATAGCCCTTGTAAATGGAAATTTTGCAAACGACCTCCGTTTTCGACGAAACCACTTTTGTTGGATTCGGGATGTCAAGTTATTCCTATATTTCAAAATTCATAATTTTTGGGATTAATATGTGAGCGTGGCGAAGTAAAACGTGTTTTGACAGTTTTAGTCAATTTGGATCGACCAGAAAATAACCATTTTTCAAACGGTCTCCAAATTCGATGAAATTAGTTTTGTTAAGACCGTATCATCAAAACATAACCAGATTATTTTTCTGGAATTTTTTGGGTTTGTATGTGTGTAACACCCCACGTCCGTTAGTGTCACTCACAAAGGGAATGCCTTAACTTTGGTGGAGCATTTTAGTAAACAGAACAGAAACTTACAAGACAGATAAAACAGTACTTGAAAAATTTTAACTTTATTACAGCGAAAACAGAAATTAATATGGTTACATCCTTTCAATTTCAGAATTCAAGTACAAAATATCAGTCTTGTACAAAAGCCTTCAAAATGCATAGTTTAAAATCATAATCCCCATGGAACGGAAGCTATACAGAGCCAAGCCATACTTTAAGCACTTCAAGCAAAGAGAAATCCGGATCAAGCTAAAGTATTTCCCTCCTTGGATAACCTGGGGGGGGGGGGGAAACGGAAGAAAGGAGGCGAAACAACAAGGGTCAGACAAAAAGTCTGGCAAGTCCAGTGACTTTCAGCATATGAACGGATAATAATAATATGATATGAACATAAAACTGGATGTGAGATAACTATAACAGGTGTAGCAGATATAACAGAAAAACAGAATGATATAAACTATTGTTTTACACTTCTCTACACTAATACTAGTATAGCAGAATTAGGTGTCACCCTAATGTCTAAATTGAAGCAGGAACGGGTACAGAATACAGAAACAGAATGCTAATAATGGGCCTTTACTACCCGATCAGAAACAGACAGAAGAAGAAACAGATTTATCCCTATGGAGACAGAATGTGGACTTAGGTGTACACTAGTAATGGGCCTTTACCACCCGAACAGACGGTACCACACAGAAACAGACAGGTGTTACCACCCAACAGAAACAGACGGTACCAACAGAAACAGACAGAACTAAGCGTACCCTAAAACCCTACCTCAAGCGATCGGCTCCCTAATACATAAATATCCTGTGTCGGCCCCACAGTAGGGTGTATCACTCCCTAAAGTGACAACCAATTGGCACAGACCTATTTACAGATGTCACGGCGTCTTACATTCTCAGAGGCAGACAGGGATCCATGCACGCACATGACCCGGTTGGAACGCACCATCAACACCCCTCGCCATTATCAGAATGAACCTCTTATAATTAGTTCAGTAAGCGTGCCCGGACCCTACTTACTGTTGGGTCAAAGTTTTGATACCAGAAAGGGTTACTGACTAATATGGGTCCCATACAACAGATGACACAAGTAATTCCCCTCCTAACCTTGTGTCCCCAGACTAACAGATTTCAGATTAACTTGTTTACAAGTTCAGACACGCAGAATTCAGATTTACTAATTCATAGATTAAGTTAACAAGTTTTCAGACTAACGGGTCAGATGTACAGATTTTTCAGATTTGTCTAACTTTGTATTGGGCCTACAGTTTCGTGGGCGGGTTTTACTACATCTATTAATCCCGTTGGTTTAACCCTATTTTCCCCAATACGTTTTAGACATCATTCTTATCTTAGATTTGCATTAATTAATTATTAATGCACAGACCTCTCACATTAGGTCGGTAGCTTGTGGCCGCTGGATATGCCGGGCGGTTCCGGGCAGACTTCTGCCACAAGCCAGACCTAACCTCGTGTCTTACGCATGTTATGACTAACTTTTCACATTAGAACCTATTGTTTGCGGCCACTGGATGTGCCGGGCGGTTCCGGGCAGATTTACGCCGCAAACTCATTCTAACCTCGAGTTAGCCATGTTTATCTTTGCGGCCAATTAATTAATAATTTACCGTTTATGCGCACACCCAATATATATGCCAATTCAGATTATATCAATAACAGGATGATTATATCAACATAGTAGATAACAGATTTTATATGACTTAACGGATTTAACAGATTTAGCAACTTAGCAGATTTTGGCATATAACAGGTTAGACATTTCAACCGACAAATTTAACAGATTAGACATTTCAATCTAATTAGCAGTCTAGGCAATATAACAAAACTAGCAGTTTAGGCAACTTGGCAAATTAGCAGATTTAGCAAATTTAATATTTCTAAAGGTTCTATTTACATGCCTTGCCTAACCATAAATTAGGCCTAAGTTCATATGCCTAAATAATGTCATGATTCACAATATGATCATATACTTCCATGTTTGCATACATTTACATAGCGTAGAATATGGACATAATTTACCCTATAACATTTGTTCCAATTTTTGTTAAACTAGCATTTTACAGCAGATTCACATATAAATTATACCAAATATAACCATTAATTCCAATGCATGCCATATATCCAAAAATCCCTATTTAGGTGTAATCACAATAATAGATATCCTAATTAATGCAAATCTTTTACACCTAAGCTTCCATATCTTCTTCTTTTTAAGTCATGAATCATTATGCAAACTATACCCAACAATCTAAATCTTTAAATCATATCTTCTAAAAATCAAATCTTGACTTTTATATGCATTTTGTTCAAAGTCTCAAATCATATGTAATCTTACAGTGGTTCCTCTTCTTCTTTTATCACAGAATATGCATAGGTCTAAAACTAGTTTATAACATATGCTTATTTTTCTAATTAATTACAGATCTAAATTACAACATAACTATGCATACAACATGCATAAATTACATGTTCATAGTCAAATTTATGCATCCAATCCCAAGTCACATATCCAATATATTTTATGCCTCAGACCTAAAGTCATACATTCAATTTAGTCTTGTCAAATTTCGCATCATTCATTAATTGTCCCAAATTTCGCGTTCATACGTTAATCTCTTTATGAGATTGGGCACAGGCTCGTGGTAGCCTGGCTATAGAAACAGGAAAGAAGAAAGGAATACAGAACAGTCACAGAAAACAGATCCAACAGAAGAGAATATATATACAACCTCAAACTCAGTTTTAAATGCATATCAAAATTATAATTAACGTTTATAGCGGAGAATGACTGTACTTGCCTTGATTGGATTAAAGAAAGAACTTTAACTTGTTGTAGAATCTTTGCAGAAACTCTAATCTCTAGTTTGAATTGAGTTGCTTAGGCTGATGTTGATTATCTTCTAGTTTTAATTCCAGCAGAGCAGCGACGCCATTTTTATTTTTTTATTAGAAGAAGAGAGCAATGGAAGCTAGAGAATTATGTAAGAAACCTAGGTAGAGTCTAGGGTCATTTTATAGAGTTTATGAACTGATTAGGACCATCGATGTTGCTTGGATTGATCGTAGCCATTCATTCGAAAGAGAGACCAATTAGAGCCTGCCACCTAGCCCTAATGACAAAGCAGACTACAGAAAATCGACTAACAGAAAATAGGCCATCCAGGTTGGGCTGGGTTCGACCTGGCTCTGGACCAGGTCGACAGCCCTGTCGACAGCCCTGTCGACCTGGTTAGACCAGGTCGACAGCCCAGTCGACCTGGGTGCATCAGGCGGGATTTTCCCGCCCTGGCCAATTGGGCCCGGTTTTTAATTTTAAACTATTTTATTCTGTTCGAATTTTAAACTTAATTCAGAAACTTCCGGAGGCTATATCTTCATACGGACTCCGTTTTTCGAAAACTCGGACTCTATTTCGCGTATTTTTCCGAGACGAACGCAATGGCGTATCCCGTTTCCCTTAGTTCTTTGATTTCAAATTAATTATACTTTAATTTGTTAATTCCACAGTTATAGAATACACGGGGTGTTACAATGTGGCCCCGATAAATAGAAATGTGCGTTCAAATTCAATAAATAGATTTATATTTTGATTTTGACGGAAACTGATCGAAACAGTCGAATCAGCTTACCGGGCATATCCCATTGTGTTCCGAATGAGGGTAATTAGATATGCACGATAGTCGTTGGGTCTCATTTGGAGGTCGAAATTAAAAGTTACTTTTTGGGAATAATTAAATAAAAAATAATAGAAAAAGGGGGTCAACCCCCCTTCTCTCTTCCAAACCCGATATCGGGTTTACAAATAAAAAAAAGGGGGTAAGTCGCGCACCTCCAGGCCGCGCTGGCCACCGCGCCGCCGCCGGAGCAGGCGCCTCCCCTTGGTCAACCCCCCCCCCAATCGCGTCTTCTCTCCCTCCTCCTGCGCGTTGCGTGAACCCTCCCCCTCGCCCACTCAAAAATCGAAACCCGCACCACTTCCCCTACCGCCTGACGCAGCACTCCCCCCCACCCACACCACTCCTGACCACGGCAGCGAGCTCCACCCCCTCATCCGATAACGGTGAGTATTTATGATTTTAATTTATACATAAAATCTGTTTTTGTTTATTTCTATTTACAGAAAAATTAGATTTTTAGCATAGAAAGTGTATGATTTTTATTTTATAGAAAGGAAGTAAAAAGATCGGATTATATATATATATATATATATATGTAAGTAGAGATAATAAAAATATGATTTTTATTATATAGAAGAAATAAAAATATGATTTTTTATTATATAGAAGAAATAAAAATATGATTTTTATATGATAGAGAATATAAAAATGCGATTTTTACATAAGTAGTAGAGATATAAAAGTACGATCTTTATATATAAAAATCCGTTTTTTGTATAGAGAATGGCGAGAGAAAAATATGATTTTTATTATAGGAAGAACAACATAAAAATCTGATTTTTATATATGGAGTAGCGATAAAAATTCGATCTTTATATAAGAAGTAGAGATATAAAATATAATTTTTATATAGAAAGAAGCGTTGTAAAAATATGTGATTTTTATATATGAAGTGCCATTATAAAAATGTGATTTTTAAAATAAACATCAAATTAAAAATGTGATTTTTACTATGAACAGTGGGGAAAGATAGTGATGGTATCGACGGAAATCAAAACGGAATTCTTGTCGTTCAGAAGGAAAGAACGGTGGAGCGGAACCCAAAGGTGAGAACTCCTCACTTTAATTTATTTTCTAATTAAAATATATACTAGGATGCAGATGGTGCTTAGCAGCACCCGACACTTGTTGTCCACAAACCATAGACGACTTATTTGATTTGATTGTGTTGTGAAAATTGATTGTGTGATGTGGAATGGAATAAAATATTTTATAGTTAAAAATATAATTTTTCATGTGTATATGAATAAAAAAATATTCATAAACAAATCGGACGATTTGTTTATGTACGCACATTTGACTGATATAGATTGGGACGATAAATTTTACACATCGCCCAACTGCATAAATAAAGCTGTGTTTGTTGTTTGAAAACCCCACACGGGTATTGGGATGATATTGGACATACATTAATCCCAATATTGTGTTGTTTGTCAATCGACTGGTTGACACACTGTTATAAGTGTTAAATATTTGTATTTGATGCTTATGCAGTGTAGAGTGCAATATGGATGATGGTTGACTATGTTTGATTGTTGTTGTGTACATGTTTTGTACGAAATCCATATAAATATCATTATATGTTAATTGACTGTATCTGATTCCAGTACAGAAAGAATAATTACTTTAAAATAAGGAATATTTTAAAATAATGAATATTTTAAAATAATATTCCGTAAAAGATCAAAATCTGATTTTGATGTCCGATTTGGGATGAACACGAATATATTTAAATATATAAAGCCGTGTTGATTAGATTAACGCCATTTTGACGTGAACGATATTTATATCGATTTTATTCATTTTTATAATAATTATCGAAAACGAATTGATTTCAAAATCTAATGTTTTGAAAATATTATCAATTTATATATCGATGATATGGAATATTTGATTTTGATTTGAAATTAAATATGAAGTTGAAATCATTTTGAAAACGAATTTAAAATAATTTATAAAATACGTTTTAAATGGAAATCGATGAAATATATATATATATATATATATATATATATATATATTATATTATATATAATGGCCTGAATAGAACGCGCCGCGGTAGTTAATGAATTTCGACCATTGACTTAGAAAGGACATTACGGGAGATCCGACCGTCGGATTCTCCTAAAACCACAACCGTTAGGTTCGTATCGAAAACAGCTTTCTGATGAATATTAGAGATTTGAAAACTAATGGTTGGATTTGGAATTATGTCCAAATCAAATTTGGAAAAGGTCACTGTAAGTGCAATTCAAAGACCTTTTATGGAAATCGACTGTGCGGGCCTTGATAAAATTATTAAAAATATCAATAATTG
The DNA here is from genome assembly GCA_030737875.1 of Allium sativum. Lineage (NCBI taxonomy): Eukaryota > Viridiplantae > Streptophyta > Magnoliopsida > Asparagales > Amaryllidaceae > Allium > Allium sativum. The sequence goes on along the minus strand of CM060923.1, from coordinate 530,453,013 downwards.
TGTAAAATCATAATAAATGAATTCGAAAGAATTGAGATGAAAAATTTCATATTTGAAAAGATAAAAATATATTTTAATCGAAATGAACTAGTTATGAACTAGAATAATAAATCCAATATTTTTAGAATAAATAAATTGGATTTAAAATGGTTTAAAAAATAACCGGAATTTCCAGTATTCTGAATTGGAATGGATTTGAATCGAAATTATCTTCGGAATATTTCGATATGGGATTTCATGATTATATGGATATTGTGGAGGAATTTGGAAGATATATATATATATCGTTATTCCAATACGATGTTTGTTGTTTTCAGAATTTGATATTGAATATAAGCCGATATATTTTCTATTTAGAGACTTGTATCTAATATCAAATGGGATTTGGGTTTGTCGTGAATGGTGTCTTCATTAACACTGTTCTTAAACCCAATTGAGAAAAGATTAAATCTTTTTATTTAGATTTAATGGAGTATACCAATTAATTAATATTTAATTGCAATTGAATTGGAATTGAATTGGAATTGATTTTTGGGTTTATGTTGAACTGTGTTTTAAATAACACTTGTTCTTTAACCCGATTAACAATGGAATGTGATTTTGGGTTTGTCGTGAATGGTATTTTAAATAACACTATTCTTGGATCACGTGTGGAAAGAATAAATCTTTTAATTAAGATTTAACGGGAATTTTCCAAAGTAAAGTTTTCCAATTTAATATATTAAATTGGAATTGAATGGAATTCGATTGATAATAATCGAAGTGAACTTCTGCGGAGGAAGACTGTTAATACATATGGAATTTAAAAGGCTTTGCCGTTATTCCATTTATAATATTAGTCGGATACGGAAATTGATATCGATTATATATTGATTTGTTTTCCGTGAAGATTCCGTAATTAATGGGATGTCATTTGGGCTTATCGTGAACTGTGTTTTAAATGACATTAGTTCTTTAACCCAGTTAAAGACAGGATTACATGTCTGTCATTGTATTTCGAACTGTATGGTTGATCTCTGCTAAATATACATCTGTTTGGTGGCAGAGAATTTAATCTCTTGCTTTACACCTTTCTCTGAGATGTATGAGCTTAGAGGTTATATATCGGCAGAAATCAATAGTACGGTGTAGATTGTTGATGCGACATGTTTGGGTTTTCAAAGTTAAATAATCTTTAATATTGATTTTTGGAAAGATTAAAACTAAGTGGAGTTTTAATGAATCTTTAATTAAATTGCAATGGGAATTGATAATTTAAAATTTTCAAATTTGGGAAATGATCGAGAATGGAGTATCGCCAGTTTTGCTCCTAGCAATAGCTAAATCTTTAAATAGATTTGAATGGGAAATGGTAATTAATTTTACCGATAAGACCTGGTGTAAGTTATGGAGTATTACCAGTTTTGCTCCATGGGATGAATAGGTTGGGATTGATAAATTAGACAAATGATTACTTCAGTAAGGTGCGCTAATCCCGACTAGTTTGAAAAACCGTAACATGGCTTGAATTGACATCCAAAGGAAGATTAAAGAATAAATTTAAAGAATTTATCTTTGATAAAATTAATGGGAACCTTTCCAAAAGTATATGAATATTTGAATAAAAGAATATTCAGAATTAGAATGAGGCGTATGTTGTGTTTTTATAGCACTTGTGTATTATATACATGAGTTATTCAGAAAGGCTAGGTTTATACCAATTCTGAATAACTGATTCGACGATTAAGACGGTGGTTGAAGACCGGAGGTCATCACATCGTTTGGATGATTACAGATGTCTTGATTGGGCTGTACACCCAAGACAAGGTAGTAAGTGGTGATCGTCCAGACGTACTTGGAGATCGACCGGATATGCGAGGACCTCTCTCTTGTATTGGACATACGGGACGAGGAATAAGGTGCCTCCGGTATTGTTCAAACGCAGAACGAACTTGTAAACGGATTGTGTGTCTGACATTGGTATGTATTCTGTGTTGATTGATTTCTATTAAATATATATCTGTTTGGCGACGGAAAATTTATTCTCTTGCTTAATGCCCTTCTCCGAGACATACGAGCTCAGAGGTTATATATCGATAAATATCAGTCGAATGGCATGAATTGCCTGCGTGGCATGCTGAGATGAAAATGATCAAGGTTTCTGTTGAAAAGCAGAGTCTTGTAGTTGATGGTCAAAACATAACTTTAATATAGCGCCACTTTGTGTATAGCATTAATTTGCGAGCCTCGCACCTTGGTATGAGTCAAAAACGGGATTGTGACTGCAGGGAGTGCACGACGTTTCTTTCTAGCTGTGGGTGGTGTCAGCGTTTTACTAGCCCTGACATTGTTGTTATTTTTACCTATGTGGTTGTTGGATTGCGAGGCGCCTCAGATATATCGGTCTCTACGGAGCCGATGGATAGGTCCGATAGGAACGGGAAACGTGTGTTCGGGAATAACCAATCCTCAAACGTAACAGAGGACCTACCCTGAAGATCCAAGGGTTACCCAGAGCATGTAGTCCTTAGGCATTTGCCAGAGTGTCTCGAAGCGGTGAGGAGCAATCCCTGGCCTCGACTCATGACGGAAATCCAATTTCCAATACGTGACTTTTCGGTTTTATTTGTAGAGCCTAATAGGACGATTTAATGGGATGGGGCACTATGCCGTCTATGATTGATACATTTATATTTGAAGTTGTTTTCATACAGTTTACACTAATAGTATCAAAATGATTTGTTTTAAACGTACCAAGCATGTTTGGCTATTATAAGGTAAAACTCTATCCTCCGGCTTGTGTTGCATTGTGTGATGGGACCTGATAATAGCTTCATTTTTCCAAAAAGCATTGTGCTGTTTGTTTTATGCACTGGTATTCTTGGGAGGAAACCCGTTCCGTGTTATACGACGTGGTCCCTTGATTTACTTTATTTTTAAAGCAAATATTTAATAAATGTTTTAGTTCTCACACCAGTCACATGACTGACCTAGAGTTTATTGTTTTAACCTAAACTCTGGGTGCCCCTATTTTCCACATGGGCAACTAATAGTTTTGGTTTTGCAGATTTATGTTCACAGGATCCTGGTATACAGCTGGAATGATATTCGGAAAGCTCTGTATCTGTGTATCTCTTTCAGTTGTGTTTTTTATTATTTTCCGCTACATTGTAAATTTGTAAATCTCTGATATTTAGCAAATGTATTTTATCTGTTCATACTCTGTATATTCTTGTACTCTGATGTAAATTATTGTAATAAGAAATGAAATGTTCTTCTGTTTGTATCCCGATTCATCTTATTCCCAGGCAATCTATTCTTTCTCTTCTCTTCGGAGACCAGGGAAGTTCGGTTCGTTACACGTGGTATAAGAGCTTTGGTTTACAGAGCTCGAGAACAAGACATATTAGAACCGAATGAAAGAATTCATCAGAGATTGGATTAGTAATATCCAATGAGAATGACTCGTTAGAGATAGGATCAGTAGTACCGTAGAATGAGTGTGAAGAGTAGTGTTTTTAAAATAAAAATGAAAACAAATTTTGTTTTGAAAATTTAAACATTATACGTATTTGAATAATTTACTTGTATTGAATTTGGACAATCCAATATATGAAGATTTTGCATATACGCCTTGCAAACGTGTATTCGAAGTTTGAATATACTGCATAGATATAGAATCACACTCTGGTCGCCCGGCGATGATACTGATTATAGCACGTGCACCATTAGTATTTATGTTCGAGTTTCGAAAGTGGGATATCTGTATATTTCCAATTGACTGGTGTGAGAACCAAAAATAGGTAGGATTTATTGTTATGAATTGACATCAAAACATGATTTTCTGTATATGTATCAAATTTATGAATTTGAAACATTAATTCACTAATAGATTGATGGTTATGTTGTATGATTATTCCTTTAAGCCAACATATGAAAGAAAGGTAAATTTAGGCCAAATTGAACCAAACATTGAAATATATTGAAAATTGTTTGGAAATGCATGCATGTATATATATATATATATATATATATGTTCCAACAGGTCATAGCAAGGAGGCTAGAGAAGAGGAATAAAATTGTATGCTCGACAAATAGGTACATGTTTACTAATTTATTGGGTTTGGATGATTTTATGAGCCGATTGGCTTTTTCTTTTTGAGATGAGAGGGCCTGTGTGGCGATTTGGGGATTTTCCCAGTGCTCTTACATAATGGAGGTTATGGCGAAATTTTTCGAAAATTTACGGTGTTAGACAATTTTTTGCAGAATTGGAAACTTCTTAGAAACTGAAAAGTTGAAGAATGAAAGCCAAACTGAAAGTTGAGTTGGTTTGGTAAACAACTTTTAGCTCCGTTCCTTTTCGAGGACGAAAAGATTTTAAGTGGGGGAGATTGTAACAACTCGGAAAATCAGAACTAATTTAAAAAATTTATTTTGGCAATTTTGATGAATTTTGAATATTTAAAATGATTTATTTTAAATAATAACAACCAGAAAATTTATTCTGAATATAATTAGGACGTATATATTTATTTGAATCAACTTTAGAATATAAATATTTATTTATAATTATAAAAGGAATTAGAAATGGCGCGGTAGTTTGAAAATTCGATTTCAAATTTCAAATGAATCTACAGGATTCAAAATAAACCTAATTTTAGCGAAAATAAATTATTTGAATCTATTTGAAAATATCTTTCCAACGAATCTGAAAAATTGAAGTTTCATAACGGGAATAAAAAGTCATGCCCAATTGAAAATTCAGAATAGTCATTATGGAAATATAGCCCTTAAAAATGGAAATTTTGCTTACGACCTCCATTTTCGACGAAACCACTATTGTTGGATCCGGGATGTCAATTCATTGCTAGATTCCAAAACTCATAATTTTTGGGATTTATATGTGAGCGTGGCGAAGTAAAACGTGTTTTGACAGTTTCAGTCAATTTGGATCGACCAGAAAATGACCATTTTTCCAACGGTGTCCAAATTTGAGGAAATTAGTTTTGTTAGGACCATATCGTCAAAACATAAGCATATTTATTTTTTTGGAATTTTTGGGGTCTGCATGTGGCCCGGATAAATTGAAATGTGCATTCGAATTCAATATATAGATTTATATTTTGATTTTGACGGAAACTGATCAAAACAGTCGAATCGGCTTACTGGATATATCCCATGTTCAGAATGGGGGTAATTAGCTATGAACGACAGTCGTTGGGTCTCGTTTGGAGGTCGAAATTAAAAGTTACTTTTTGGGAATAATTAAATAAAAAAATAGAAAAAGTGGGTCAACCCCCTTCTCTCTTCCAAACCTGATATCGGGTTTACAAATAAATAAAAAGAAAAAGAAAAAAAGGGGGAGGTCGTGCTCCTCTAGGTCGCGCTGGTCACCGCGCCGCCACCGGAGCAGGCGCCTCCCCTCGCCAAACCCCCCCAATTGCATCTTCTCTCCCTCCTCATGCGCGTTGCGCGAACCCTCCCCCTCGCCCAATTGAAACCCGCACAACTTCCCCCACCGCCTGACGCCGCACTCCCCTCCCCCCCCCCCCACGCGCACCAGTCCCGACCACGGCAGCGAGCTCCACCCCCTCCTCCAATAATGGTGAGTATTTATGATTTTAATTTATATATAAAATCTGTTTTTGTTTACTTTATTTATAGAAAAATTAGATTTTTAGCATAGAAAGTGTATGATTTATATTTTATAGAAAGGGAGTAAAAAGATCGGATTCTTTTATATAAATGTAAGCAGATATAATTAAAATATGATTTTTATTATATAGAAGAAATAAAAATATGATTTTTTATTATATAGAAGAAATAAAAATATGATTTTTATATGATAGAGAATATAAAAATGCGATTTTTACATAAGTAGTAGAGATATAAAAGTACGATCTTTATATATAAAAATGTGATTTTTGTATAGAGAATGGCGAGAGAAAAATATGATTTTTATTATAGGAAGAACAACATAAAAATCTGATTTTTATATATGGAGTAGCGATAAAAATTCGATCTTTATATAAGAAGTAGAGATATAAAAATATAATTTTTATATAGAAAGAAGCGTTGTAAAAATATGTGATTTTTATATATGAAGTGCCATTATAAAAATGTGATTTTTAAAATAAACATCGTATTAAAAATGTGATTTTTACTATGAATAGTAGGAAAAGATAGCGATGGTATCGACGGAAACCAAAACGGAATCCATACCGTGCAGAAGGAAAGAACGGCGGAGTGGAACCCAAAGGTGAGAACTACTCACTTTAATTTATTTTCTAGTTAAAATATATACTAGGATGCAGACGGTGCTTAGCAGCACCCGACACCCGTCGTTCACAAACCATGGACAACTTGTTTGATTTGATTGTGTTGTGAAAATTGATTGTGTGATGTGGAATGGAATAAAATATTTTATAGTTAAAAATATAATTTTTAATATGAATAAAATAAATATTCATAAATAAATCAGACGATTTATTTATGTACACACATTTGACTGATATTGATTGGGACGATAAATTTTATACATCGCCCAACTGCACAATCAAAGCTGTTCTTGTTGTTTGAAAACCCCACACGGGTATTGGGATGATATTGGACATACACTAATCCAAATATTTAGTTGTATGTCAATCGATTAGTTGACAGACTGTTATAAGCATTAAATATTTGTATTTGATGCTTTTGCAGTGTAGAGTGCACTCTGGATGATGGTTGATTGTGTATGATTGTTGTTGTGTACATGTGTTGTATGAAATCCACATAAATAACATTATATGGTAATAGACTGTGTCTTATTCCAGTTCAGAAAGAATAAATATTTTTAAAATAACGAATATTTTAAAATAACGAATATTTTAAAATAATATTCCGTAAAGGATCAAGATCTGATTTTGATGTCCGATTTGCGATGCACATGAATATATTTAAATACATAAAGCCGTGTCAATTAGATTAATGCCATTCTGACGTGAACGATATTTATATTGATTTTATTCACTTTTATAATGAATATCGAAAAGGAATTGATTTCGAAATCTAATGTTTTGAATATATTATCAATTTATATATCGATGATATGAAATATTCAATTTTGATTTGAAATTGAATATGAAGTTGAAATCGTTTTGAAAAAGAATTTAAAATGATTTATAAAATACGTTTTAAATGGAAATCGATGAAATGTATATAGTATATATGTTATATATATAATGGCTTGAATAGAACGCTTCACACCGCGGCAGTTCGTGAATTTCGACCATTGACTTCGAACAGACATTACGGGAGATTCGACCGTCGGATTCTCCTAAAACCAGAACCATTGGGTTCGTATCGAAAAGGGCTTTCTAATGAATATTAGATTTTTGAAATCTAACGGTTGGATTTGGAATTATGTCCAAATCAAATTTGGAAAAGGTCGTTGTAAGTGCAGTTCGATGATCGTTTATGGAAATCGACTATACGGGCCTTGATAAAATTATTACAAATATCAATAATTTGTGTAAAATCATAATAAATGATTTGGAAAGAATTGAGATGAAAAATTCCATATTTGAAAAGATAAAAATATATTTTTATCGAAATGAACTAGTTATGAACTAGAATAATAAATCCAATATTTTTAAAATAAATAAATTGGATTTGAAATGGTTTTAAAAATAACCGGAATTTCCAATATTCTGAATTGGAATGGATTTGAATCGAAATTATCTTCAGAATATTTCGATATGGTATTTCGTGATTATACGGATATTTTGGAGGAAATTGGAATATATATATATATATATATATATATATATATATATATCGTTATCCCAATACGATATTTGTTGATTTTAGAATTTGATATCGAATACAAGCCGATATATTTTCTACTCAGAGCCTTGTATTTAATATTAAATGGGATTTGGGTTTGTCGTGAATGGTGTCTTCATTAACACTGTTCTTAAACCCAGCTGTGAAAAGATTAAATCTTTTTATTTAGATTTAATGGAGTATACCAATCAATTAATATTTAATTGGAATTGAATTGGAATTTATTTTTGGGTTTATCGTGAACGGTGTTTTAAATAACACTTGTTCTTTAACCCGATTAACAATGGAATGTGATTTTGGGTTTGTCATGAATGGTGTCTTAAATAACACTGTTCTTGTACCCTATGTGAAAAGAATAATTCTTTTTATTAAGATTTAATGGAAAATTTCCAAAGTAAAATTTTCCAATTTTATATATTAAATTGGAATCGAATGGAATTCGATTGATTGTAATCGAAGTGAACTTCTGTTGAGGAAAACTGTTAATACATATGGAATTTAAATGGCTTTGCCGTTATTCCATTTATATTATTAGTCGGATATGGAAATTGATATCGATTATATATAGATTTGTTATCCTTGAAGATTCCATAATTAATGGGATGTGATTTGGGCTTATCATTAACTATGTTTTAAATGACATTAGTTCTTTAACCCATTAAAGACAGGATTACATGTTTGTCATTGGATTTAGAACTGTATGGTTGATCTCTGCTAAATATACATCAGTTTGGTGGCGGAGAATTTATTCTCTTGCTTAACACCCTTCCCTAAGACGTACGAGCTTAGAGGTTATATATCGGCAGAAATCAATAGTACGGTGTAGATTGTCGATGCGACATGTATGGGTTTTCAAAGTTAAATAATCTTTAATATTGATTTTTGGAAAGATTGAAACTAAGTGGAGTTTTAATGAATCTTTAATTAGATTGCAATGGGAATTGATAATTTAAAATTTTCAAATTTGGGAAATAATCAAGAATGGAGTATCGCAAGTTTTGCTCCTAGCGATAGTTAAATCTTTAATAAGATTTGAATGGGAAATGGTAATTAATTTTACCGATAAGACCGTGGTGTTAGTTATGGAGTATTACCAGTTTTGCTCCATGGGATGAATAGGTTGGGACTGGGAAATTAAACAAATGATTACTTCGATAAGGTGCGCTAATCCCGACTAGTTTGGAAAACCGTAACATGGTTTGAATTGACATCCAAAGGAAGATTAAAGAATAAATTTAAAGAATTTATCTTTGATAAAATTAATGGGAACCTTTCCCAAAGTATTTGAATAAAAGAATATTCAGAATTGGAGTGAGGCGTATGTTGTGTTTTTATAGCACTTGTTTATTGTATACGCGAGTTATTCAGAATGGCCGGGTTTATACCCATTCTGAATAACTGATTCGAGATAAGTCGACGATAAAGACGGTGGTTGAAGACCGGAGGTCATCGCATCGTTTGGATGATTACTGATGTCTTGATTGGGCTATACACCCAAGACAAGGTAATAAGTGTTGATCGTCCAGACGTACTTGGAGATCGAACGGATATGCGAGGACCTCTCTTATGTATTGGACATACGGGACGAGGAATAAGGTCCCTCCGGTTTTGTTTAGACCCAGAACGAACTTGTAAACGAATTGTGAGTCTGACATTGGATTTTATTCTTTGTTTATTGATTTCTATTAAATATATATCTGTTTGGCGGCGGAAAATTTATTCTCTTGCTTAATGCCCTTCTCTGAGACGTATGAGCTCAGAGGTTATATATCGATAGATATCAGTCGCATGGCATGAATTTCCTGTGTGGCATGCTGAGATGCAAATGATCAAGGCTTCTGTTGAAAAGCAGAGTCTTGTGGTTAATGATCAAAGCACAGCTTTAATGTCGCGCCACTTTGTGTATAATGTTAATTTGCATGCCTCACACCTCGGTATGAGTCCAAAACGGGATCGTGGATGCAGGGAGTGCACGACGTTTCTTTCTAGCTATGGTTGGTGTTAGCGTTTTACTAGACCTGACATTGTTCTATGTGGTTGTTGGATTGCGAGGCGTCTCGGATATATCGGTCTCTACGGAGCCGATGGATAGGACTGATAGGACCGGGAAACGTGTGTTCAGGAATAACCAATCCTCAAATGTAACGGAAGACCGGCCCTTAAGATCCAACGGTTACCTAGAGTGTGTAGTCTTGAGGCATTTTCTATAGTGTCTCGAAGCGGTGAGAATCTATCCCTGGCCTCGACTCATGACGGAAATCCAATTTCAAATACGTGACATTTTGGTTTTATTTGTAGAGCCTAGTAGGGCGACATAGTGGGATGGGGGCACTATGCCGTCTATGATTGATATATTTATATTTGAAGTTGTTTTCATACACTTTACACTATAATAGTATCAAAATGATTTGTTTTAAACGTACCATGCCTGTTTGGCTATTATAAGGTAAAACTCTAATCTCCGGCTTGCGTTGCATTGTGTGATGGGACCTGATAATAGCTTCATTTTTCCAAAAAGCATTGCGCTGTTTGTTTTATGCACTGGTATTATTGGGAGGAAACTCGTTCCGTGTTATACGGCATGGTCCCCTTATTTACTTTATTTTTAAAGTAAAGATTTAATAACTGTTTTAGTTCTCACACCAGTCACATGACCGACCTGGAGTTCATTGTTTTAACCTAAACTCTGGGTGCCCCTATTTTCCACATGGGCAGCTAGTAGTTTTGGTTTTGTAGATTTATATTCACAGGATCCTGGTTTATAGCTGGAATGATATTCAGAAAGCTCTGTATACGTGTATCTCTTTCAGTTGTGTTTTGTATTATTTTCCGCTGCATTGTAAATTTGTAAATCTCTGATATTTAGCAAATGTATTTTAACTGTTCATACCCTGTATATTCTTGTACTCTGATGTAAATTATTGTAATAAGAAATGAAATGTTCTTCTATTTGTTTCTCGATTCATCTTGTTCTCAGACAATCCGTTCTTTCTCTTCTCTTCGGAGACCGGGGAAGTTAGGGTCGTTACATTTTCGACATAGCTTTGTGTATAACGTTACCTCGTAAGCCTCACCCCCCGGTAAGAGTCAAAAACGGGACAAGGGAACGCAGGGAGTACATACGTTTCCTTCTAGCTAGAAGTGGTATCAGGGTTTTGCAAGCCCTGACATTTTACTTATGTGGTTGATGGAATGAGGTGCCTCAGATTTATTGGTCGATAGTGACCATTTTATAGATTCAATAGGACAGGGAAGTGTGTGTTCAGGAATTGCCAATCCACTAAAGTATTTGTGGACCGGCCCTGCAAGATCCAAGGGTTTGCCAACGTCTGAATCCTGAGACATTGATAGAGTGTCTTGAATCGGTAGGAGATCGTCCCTAGCCTTGACTCATGATGGAAACTCAATTTCTAACACGACATTACGGTTTTGATTGTAAACCTATATATGGCAACATAGTATATGGTAGCTATGTCATCTAGGATTGATACATTTACTTTGAAGTATTTTAAAACTGATTAGACACTAACAATAATATTAAAATATTATTTTCTACGTATCAAGTATGTTTGATCATCCGGTTTGCGTTGCATTGTGTGGTGGGACTTGAGTCTTATAATGATTTCATTTTTCTAAAAAGCATTGCGTTGTTTTTTAAATAAAATTTATCAGACTTGTGCAGTAGCAATCCAATGGGGTAAACCCGTTCCGCATTAGCGGGGTGGTCCTGTGATTAGCCATATTGTTAGTTAAAAAATATTTCTCATACCAGTCCCATGAATGACTCGTAGTTTTTTCCGCTTTGTAAACTCGGGTGCCCTCTTTTCACATGGGCAGCCAAGTGACAGGTTTAGGTATGGATACATTCTGGATTGGGGCTTGCTTAAGGAAGAAGATGAAGAACATTTTCCTTTTTATCTTTTTATTGCTACTTGAGACATTTAGACATTATTGATCTTTGATGTATTTGATGGAGTTTAGACTTATTTTTCTTTTTGTTGAGACTTCTATTTGTTAAGTGTATCCTGTAACTGCGTACTCTGATATCTTTGATGTTATGATGTTGATGACATTCTTATTTCCGCTGCAATGATTTATGTGTTATTCTATTATTTGAGATCTGCTATTTTTGTAATTATGTTATACTATGATTATCATTACTTTCGTACCATGGAAGTTTGGGGTCGTCACAGAAACCTAACCTAAAAATGAACTCAGTCTGAACCAAGCACATTTGAAGCAAAGCAAAATTCACCCGGATTAGTCTGGAATACTTTCAGTAATAAATTCACAGCTAAACAACTTGTTTAACTTTAAAAAATTCTTTTGAAAAGAAAAGGATAATGGTAAGATCAGCTCACACATAAACATGGACGGTTTTTACCTTACTATAACCTTAAATGTTTTTGAAATCAATATTTTTTTCTGATATTACAATACTGTCTATCAAACCACATACAAATAATAATCTAGCAGAACGCTTGCATCTCACGCTCTACATATACAGTATACAATCAAAACCGCGACTCTTATTGGAGAATGGATTTCTAGGCAAGGTATGGGACCACCTTCCCGACAATGTACCTCCGGAGATGAATACATTGGGGTTCAAAAAGAACGTCTTGCAACTCAGCTACACATGATCGGCCTCTCATTTCTCTTGAGAGTACTGAATATATCATTACCACGGTTGAGGGCCATCCAACCGAACCGATAGCATAAATATAAAAATAAAAATGGACAACTGAAGGCATTTGATTTCTCCAGATCAGGTAATGATATACCCTTTTAATGTGTGTGACCCACGTAGCCATGTTGCCTACCCGATTTTGTGCCATTTCCCGGTTGATAAGGCTTGTGGTCACGTTATCTTTTTACACCACACATTCACTTTGATTGCCACATCATCAGATCCGTAAAATCACTAATTGACGTCCACAAATACACTCTGGATGTTAAACAAGAGAATTTCTCTGCCACCAAACTTGTTATATTTGTAAAAATCAACATATATGATTCTCAATGAAATACTCTGTCATACATTCGTCCATACAAGTCATCCAGGAACAGGATGAACCGAAGGTACCCTCCTACCACATCCTATATAGGAATCACCCCAAAAGATCAGTAGAGATAGTCCTTGCAAACTCGTGGATTTCAATTACAACAGAATCACAGTCAAAAGATCTCTGCTTGCAATCAGAGAAATTTATCAAATAATTCATCCACTCATGAAGATTAATGGTCTTCAATGTTCCATCTTTAAGCCTGCAAGTTATTCGCGTCCGCACAGTCGATTCGAAGTGGTTTAGGGTCTAATTCCCATTCCGGTCTCTTCAAAACAACACGTCAAAAGTCTAAGAATAATATTCATTTGATAGTCGGTTATTTAACTATCAAATCATAACAGCATTGTTAAGTACATTGGCAACACTGGTCCTTTATATAAATATATTTCATTCAAAACTATTCCATCGATTTTCACAAATCGATTCATAATTCTTATCTCAACAAAACTCTTCTGTTTTCGTTACTTGAAAACATTAACCATAAATTGTAAATGTAATTACCCAAATCACTTCCTTATATTTCCTTATCTCGAACTATATTTCCATATTCATAAAACACCTTTTATTTCCTTTATCTTGGAACATCGTTTATATATTCTCAAAATCGTTATCATATCTTCTTATATTTGAAAATATCGCTATGGTTTTATAAACCCACTTTCTGTTTCCCTTACCATTGGAATATCAATATATACCTAACTATTCACTATAGATTTTATTTACGTACGACCGAAATAACGTCAAGCGATGTGCCTTTATAATATAACCTTAAATGGTTTTACTAGCCTTAAAACAATCGCGCTTATGGAAATTATAATTATAGTTCCAATATTCGTTTCCATTTCAAACCCAGTATGATCCTTTGTTCACATTTCCCCCGAACCCAAAACTATTTTCTTATAACAAGTGCATTTTATCAAATCCATTATTGGTCGATAAATGAAAATAATACATTGTCATGGAAACCGAATAGCTTTTATTTTATTTCTAGATCCTTTGCAAATTTAAGTAACAATTCTTTTTCTTAAGAAAATAATAAATCGTTCCACACCCTTACCCATTACAAATAAATACCATCTCTCAATAATAGTGAAGACGTTCAAGTTGGGGTATTCTAATTACCTCTTAGACCTTGATCGACAACGTTCTTATCTCAAGATAGATAAAAACTTGTAATTTAAAACCAATATTAAGCTATCTCGATAATCCAATATATTATTCCCATTTCCATTTATTATGGTTTTATAAACCATTTTCCTTTATTCAAAAACTCACTTTTCATGTTAATTTCCTTTACTTAATTAAGTAAAATCAAATTGGAACATTCATATTAGCTCAAAATAACATTTACAAACCTTGTTTATACGATTTGAATTAAATTCAAATCCTTTTCATACTAGTCCATTTCATAACCTTGATTCGTTTAAAAGGAAATTTCAAATCTTTTGAATGCTAATCCATTTTATAACTTTTATTTTGGAAATTTCTTTTCGATCACACTGTTTCTATTATGTTCAAAACTTATCTTCAGTATCACCTTTGCTCGAGAGTCTTCCATGAACTTATGTTTATAAAATTCTGGGATTTACAACAAAATCCTTTTATAATCTTTTCTTAATTAGAATTTCATTATAATTCGATTTCCTTTTGGAAAGGAACTCAAATAGCTCTAATTTAAATTAATAAAATAATTAACTTCATTATTAATCGAATAAAGACAGTATATTTCAATAGCTAAACATTTCCCAATTATCTTCATTATTAATTAAATGTAGGATAATTAAATCATTTTACAAAGGTTATTAAACAATAATCAACTTAATTAATAAATAAACAATTCGATAATTACATAAAAATATAGTTAATCAAAGATTAACTAGCTTTTAACGACATTCGTCCAGTTTAACGAATAATTTGAAACTATTGATCAAATTAAATCGATTGCCAACGTCAAATTAAACAGTCGACTTTGTCAATCGTAAATATCAGTTAATCTGTTAACTGGCTCTCATTTGCTCTTCCCCCTTAAATTAATTAATAACTTAATTAATTTAAAAACATCATTTAATTGTTTTATAAAAACAATTATTCCATTTTTACTAACTCGTAGGTTAGTTTTTGATTGCAGTTTACAAATCTCATTAATGACATTAGAATTCTTATTATAAAATATTTAATAATTTCCATTAAAAACATGATTATAAACATATAAATATATTTATAAACTTCCTTTCATTTCCTTAAATAAAATAAACTCAAAAATTTAACTTAGTTATAACATAAATTTTATAACTTAAAACTACGTCAATTCACCGGGCGGCAAAACAACGTCTTAAAAACAAAAGATTTTAGGCGGTCACTACTAATAATCAATATTGTCGATTGATTAAAACAACAACAAAAACAATCACATCCATTCAACCATTAACATTCAAACCGGATTCAGTGTCATTTGGGGTTTAGTCAGTTCATATATACCTAATATGAAAATAAACAATGTGCCTAATATTTGAGGAATCCAGTCGGAACCCTCCAACCTGTTCTTCCCTCCATCACTAATTATTATAACATTTTATGATAGCATATAAATTTAAATTAATAAATTAACAACGATAATATAATTAACAACAACCATTAAATCAACCATAAACAACCAAGACAGCCAGTCAAATAATCAACTTATATATATATATATATATATATATATATATATATATAATTGATATTTTAATTATATGGGAGTATCACATCATAACAGTCCAGAAAGTGTGAGAGTTAACTCACCAATTTATTTTCGATTGACGATCGTCATTTTGTTCCGTTTAATTTTAAATGATCATTTAAAATTAAATGAAAATCCGATTGCTTCTGGTATAGTCCGAAACTGCTCAGCAGAGTAGTTCTCCATTACGGTTCCAACCATCTTGTTGTGTTCAATTTTGTCAAAATACGCACAAGCTATAGCGATTATAAACTAACGATTGTGTGTGTGTATATATATGTATGAAATTTTCTAATTTAATTAGACCCTAAATGATTTAATTACCTTAAGCTAATTAACATCCTTAACCACCCTCTCCTATAGCCGATTCCCATTTTGGCCAGCTCCAACTATTCTGGGGATTTTTACCTTCCTCTTTTTTAATAGGTCAGGCCCAAAGCCCAACACCTCCCCTTTGTATTTGTCTTCTCCAAAACCAATATACCAGCTACCATTATCCTTCCTACAAAAATTCTTCCTTGCATAATCACGCTTTAGCCATACACAGCCCGTCTTCCATCTTCCGTAAAGTTCCAACATCCAAGTTCCACTTCATTTTCATTTTGCACCCAGTAAACCAAGATTGCATGCCTCCCACATGAAAAATAGCCAAACTTCACCCTACTGCACCTCTTATGGTGGTCCAACCCATCAGCGATCAACCCCAACAACCCGGCTCCTTGTTGCTGCATGAACTTCCACCTTGAAACGAGCTCGCAGGCCTCATCTATACCATACTAGAAGCAAACCCGCCTACACTCCTTGCGTCCTTCCCAGCGTTTAACAGGCATGCGCAAACCTCCTCCCTTCAGACGCTGCTAGCTCCAAAGTTGCAGCAGGAAACGCCAAGATCAATCTCATTTTGTTTTGATTATTTTATCTGAAATTTTGAAAAAGGATCGCGATGAGTTGGCTTTACATTATTTTGAAAAGAGAGAGAAGAAGACACTGTTTGATTTTTAGAAATGGACTAGATGACTTTTCGTTTGCTGCTGTCGCCTGGACAACACTACGACCCATTACCATACTCTCCTCGATGCCAGCTACAGTCTTCCAACCGAGCTCACGATGCTTGACCACCACGAATCGTGGCACACAACTGTGCCTTACTTCCCTCATCACTTCGCCGTACTTCCAGACCAACTCCATGCACGATTACTTCCCCCTCAGGCCGCTCACGACTCGTTTGAACCCACCCGGACACACGCCGGACCCCTCTGCACCAGCGCTGTTGAGATCGTCGACTAGTTCAAATGGTTGTCGAGCTTTGCAATTTAATTAGTGGGATAAGACTCCAATTTTGTTAATTCTTAAGTGTCTGGAGTGAAGGATAAAATGGCGACAAGGCCTGGGTATATATAGGTGGAAGAACTTGGATGAGAAGAACGTGTAACAACCCGGAAAATCAAAACCTATTTTAAATTTTTATTTTAAGGAATTTTGTTGGAAAATGTGCCAGAATTTAAAAATTCCATTTTTTTGATTTACGTGTGGAACCTAAGACTTCACTCAAGCCCTGGTCTTAGTAAACCCCACGAGTAGTGATATACCCCGACTTTTCAACGCCTTCACATTATCTAGGTAGTCATCCCTAGAAATTGGCAGAGGTGCCCCTTGAACCTGAGACCTATGTCTCATCCCAATTCGCCCACCTCTAACCAAGTGAGCTAGGAGTGTCGGATTTAAAAAAAAAAATCCAATTTTAAATAATATAAAAGCTAATAAAAATAGTCGTTTTTTAAACGACCTCCATTTTCGACGAAACCATTTTTGTCAGATCTGGAATGTCAAATTATTGCTAAGTTTAATTTTCTATAATTTTTGGAATAAAAAAAGACATTTTTGTTGTAACAAAACAGTTGAAATAAAAAAGACATATTTGTTGTAACAAAACAGTTGAAATAAAAAAGACATTTTTGTTGTAACAAAACAATTAAAATAAAAAAGGACATTTTTGTTGTAATAAAACAGTTGAAATAAAAAAGGACATTTTTTTGTAACAAAACAATTGAAATAAAAATGGACATTTTTTTGTAACAAAATAGTTGAAATGAAAAGGACATTTTTGTTGTAACCAAATAGTTGAAATAAAAAGGACATTTTTGTTGTAACTGTAAAAGGACATTTTTGTTGTAAAAAACAGTTGAAATAAAAAATGACATTTTTTTTGTAACAAAATAGTTGAAATAAAAATGACATTTTTGTTGTAGCAAAATAGTTGAAATAAAAAGGGCATTTTTGTTGTAACAAAACAATTGAAATAAAAAGGGCATTTTTGTTGAAATAAAATAGTTAAAACAAAAATTAACATTTTTATTGAAATAAAAATTAACATTTTTGTTGGAATATAAAGTGTCAAAACAAGAATATCACTTTTATTCATTTTGTTAAACAAGAATTGTTAACAAAATAAAACTGTCACTTTTATTCATTTTGTTAAACTAGAATTGTTAACAAAATGAAATTATCACTTTTATTCATTTTGTTAAACTAGAATTGTCAACAAAAATTAAGCTATCACTTTTGTTCATTTTGTTAAGACTAGAATGGTTAACAAAATGAAATCGTCATTTTTACTCATTTTGTTGGAATGAAATTTTAAATAAAATGAAGTTACCACTTTTATTCATTTTGTTGAAATAGAATTGTCAACAAAATGAATGAATCATCTTTTAATCATTTTGTTGAAATAGAATTGTCAACAAAAATGAATGAATCACCTTTTATTCATTTTGTTGAGATAGGATTGTCGACAAAAATGAATGAATCATCTTTATTCATTTTGGTTGAAATAGAATGGTCGACAAATAAAAATATCAATTATTGTAGACCTAGATTTGTATGCAAATGTAAAATGACATTTTATTGTCAAAATACACATTAGAATTTGTGTATAAATTTAAATGACATTTTTATCGTTAAAATACACATTAGTATTTGTGTATAAATTTAACTAACATTTTTATCGTCAAAATACACATTAGGATTTGTGTATAAGTTTAAATGACATTTTTATCGTCAAAATACACATTAGAATTTGTGTATAAATTTAAATGACATTTTTATTGCGAAATTATACAACAGAATTTATGTACAAATGAAAATGACATTTTTATTGTCAAATTATACAATAGAATTTGTGTACAAATGAAAGTGGCATTTTTATTGTCAAATTATACAATAGAATTGGTGTACAAATGAAAGTGACATTTTTATTGTCAAATTATACATTAGAATTTGTATGCAAATTAAAGAGACATTTTCATTGTTAAGTTATATATTAGAATTTGTATGCAAATTAAAATAAACATTTTTATGATTCATGTTATACACTGAAAATACATACAAATAAAAAATATTTCTTTTTATTTGTTAAAGTTAAAAACGGAAATTACATACAAATAATGATAATAAATATTATCTTTTCATTTTGTCATTAGCGACAATGCCATGTAAATAGATTACATTTTATTTTACACTAGAAATGTATAAATTACATTTTATTTGACATTGAAAACATGTAGTGCACCCATATAAATAAAATACATTTTATTTGACATTATAAACATGTAGAAATGGTTATGCAAATTAAAATTTATTTGGCATATTAAACACATTAGTGAATTCATCGAGTGATTTATATATATAATTATATATATATATATATATATATATATATATATATGTAAATTAAAATCAAATGAATCGCGCACGGTAGTGCGCGTTTCAGAATCGTTATTTTAAACGATTCTATCGAAAGATCCGACCATCGGATTTTCGTTCAGACCCAGAACGGACTTGAAAATGGATGTGTGTCTTACATTGGATTTCATTCCATGTAAATTGATTTCTATTTAATACATATTTATCTGGTGGCAGAGAATTTATTCTCTTGCTTAACACCCTTCTCTGAGACGCATGAGCTCAGAGGTTATATATTGATAGCTGTTGATCGCATGACATGAATTGTCAATGTGGCATGCCAAGATGCAAATGATTGAGGCTTTTGTTGAAAAGAAGAGCCTTATGGTTGATGATCAAAGCACGACCTGTTCAGGCATAGCTTTGTGTATAGCATTACTTCGCGAGCCTCACACCCCAGTAAGAGTCAGAAATGGGATAAGGGAATGCAGGGAGTGCACACGTTTCTTTCTAACTAGAAGTGGTGTCATGGTATATGTAGCCCAGACACTTTTACTTATGTCGATGATGGATTACGAGGCCTCGGTGATATTGGTTGATAGTGGCCAATTGATAGGTTCAATAGGATCTGGAAGCGTGTATTCAGGAATTGCCAATCCACTAAAGTATTTGTGGACCGGCCCTGTAGGATCCAAGGGTTGCCCATAGGTGTGAACCTGAGACATTTGCTAGAGTGTCTCGAGTCGGTAAGGAGATCGTCCCTAACTTTGACTCATGATGAAAACCCAATTTCCAATATGACATTACGGTTTTGATTGTAAACCTATATATGGCGATATAGCATATGGTAGCTATGTCGTCTAGGATTGATACATTTACTTTTAAAGTATTTTAAAACTGATTAGACACAAATAATAATATTAAATATTATTTTATACGTATCAAGCATGTTGGATCAGCAAAAGGTAAAACTCTATCCTCCGGTTTGCGTTGCATTGTATGATAGGACTTGAGTCTTATAATGATTTTGTTTTTCTAAAAAGCATTGCGTTGTTTTGAATAAAAATTTAGTTAATTTATGCACTGGCAATCCAATGCAGTAAACTCATTCCGCGTTAGCGGCCTGGTCCTGTGATTAGCCATATTTTTAGATAAGTTAGGAAAGATTTCTCATACCAGTCTCATGACTGACTCGTAGTTTGTTTCCCTTTGCAATCTCGGGTGCCCTCTTTTCACACGGACAGCCAAGTGACAGGTTCAGGTTATATTGGGCATGTGCTGGATTAGAGTATGCTTATGGACGGAAGACGAAGATCATTTTTATCTTTTATTTCTACTTGGAGACATTTAGACATCATTATCTATGTTGTACTTGATGTTGATTTAGACTTATTTTCTATTCGCTGAGACTTTCTATATGCCAAGTTGTATCATGTAACTGTGCCATTCAGATGTTCTGATGTTGTGAAATTGATGACATTTCTATTTCCGCTGCTACGATTTATGTGTTATGCTGTTATCTGAGATATGTTGTTGTCGTTATTGTAAATATGTTATATTCCAATGATTATCCTTGCTCTCGTACTACGAGAGTTTGGGGTCATCACAATTGGTATCGGAGCTAAAGGTTAACCTTAGCTTCGGAGTATAACATATTTTAAACAATTCGTCTAGATAGAATCAACAATATTCTAAGGCGAGTAGCTCATTAGAGATAGGATTAGTAATGTCCTAGAATGAGCACAGCAGAATAGCACATATTAATCAGTCATTACATCGTCATCTTTCCATATGTCCTTTACTTTTACCCTCCCTTTAAAATTATCATTTCTGTTGGTCTGACTCTTTCCTTGATGGTACAGAACTGACTGAAAATGAGAACTAGAGCGAGAGCTCGAGGCAGACGCGGAGCCAGAGGACCGGGAAGGGGTGAAACCCCCACTGTTCAGGAGCAACCCAATCTTGAGGCTGTAGCACCACCACTACCTCCACCCTCACAGTCTTTTGGGCTGGACAAGGTAACAAAGAAGTTTAGGAATTTGGGTGGCGTGTCGTTCACAGGATGAGAGACAGTGATGGAAGCTCAAGCATGGCTAAAGACTTGTGAGAAGATATTTGGAGGCTTGGAACTTGAAGACCACCGTAAGCATTTCATGGCATCATGGCTATTCAAGGATGAGGCTCAAAATTGGTGGGAGACTATTACAATTGGAAATAATGAGGCCGACATGTCTTAGACAAAATTCAAGGAGCTCTTTAACAAGAAATTTATTCCTCCGCAAGAAGTAGAGCGTCTTCACGATCAGTTTGCCAACTTGCAACAAGGAGATAAGACTGTTTCTGAGTATGTGCAGAAGTTTGTAGAGCTTTTACGATGTGCTCCTAAATTAATTCAGGACCCCTTCCAGAAGAATAAGAGATTCATTAATGACCTTTCAAGGAAGTATCTTAACAGAGTGACAACACATATTAAGCTTCCATTTAACGAGATGGTCGAGATGGCTTGTCGATATGAAGAAAGTGACAAGAATTCGCAGCAGGATCGGGAGAGGAATCAAAATAACAACAAGAGGAAGCAGGCTGACAAGAAACTAGAGGCGAGCAACTCTTCAGCCGCTAAGCCTCAAGGAAGTAAGAAAGCCAAAGTCAGGTGTTTTAATTTCCAGAAAATGTGACACTTCGATTACGAATGCCGAGCTCCAAAGAAGCCAAGGAGGAATGAGTCTGGACCCAGTTAGAATCGCGATTAGAATCCTCGGAATACCCAGGAGTTCTTCAACTGCCATAAGACGGGGCACTTTATCAGAAATTGTCCATTGCTAAAGAAATACGAGGTGGTTCATGTATACGATGGAGCGGCTGCACCAGTTTCTTCCGAGGGAGAAGGTAAACCCGATGTTTTAAGAGGCACCCTTACTATTAAGAACATTCCTATTACAGTATTGTTTGACACTGATGCATCACGAAGTTTCATTTCTTGTGACACAATTAAAAAGTTAAAACTAAAACCAAGAAATCTTAAAGAATCGACTAGAGCGCATAGTCCGATAGGAGGTTCTCTTATCCTCAATCAATATTGTAGAGTGCCTGTTTCTTATTCTTATTTCCAGTTCCCTTTTGACTTGATCTGTAACACCCCGCCTCCGCTAGGGTCACTCGCAAAGGAATGCACTAGCTTTAGAGGGGTATTATTGGTAAACATGCATAGAAATATCACAAGACAGAACATATAAAATAGCGGAAGTAAAAACAAACTTTCATAACATTAATAAATGAGGTCAAAAGCCTTTTTACATCAGAGTACATCAAAACCTGCCTTGCCATAGTAAAGAAGCATAAAGACTTTTTAATAAATTATTCCCCTAGTAAAAACAGTAAAGTAGCCATAGCCAAGAGAAGTCCAAGCCATCCATGATGACCTTCAAGCAGAAGAAGTCCGAACTAAACAGCATTGTTTCCTCCCTGAAACCTTGGGGCGGGGGGGGGGGGGGGGAACGGAAGAAAAGAGGCGAAACAAAACGGGTCAGTCAAAAAGACTGAGTAAGTCCTATCTACTTCCAGTATAAAAACAGGTAAAGGTAACATGACATGCATAAACTGAAAGTAAACATAAGGATAACTACAAGATAGATAAACCAGGGTAGCCGGTTGAACTACTGTGGCAAGATAAACTAAGGTATCATGATAAACTACGGTGTTATGATAAGTCAAGGTATCACATCGTCAGATTTCTATCGAGTACATTATCCCAAGGTATCTACCCCGTCTAACATCCCACGGTATCTATTATGTATATTCTTCCTAGTTCTAACATGTATATTTGCTCTGCACCTCTCGTACTAGTATCCCTACCCGCGTCATGTGTTAACCATGAATGTCCCTTGCTCAAAATCGTGTAATGGTTCATGTCAACCTAATATATCGCATATATAGGTTACTCAAATCATATGTTTCTTTCCATGTATATAAGTTCAGTCCTTTGCCGTACCTCGTACGGGCTTCATCATGTCGTATTATCCTTGAAATCGTTTGGACTGTCACCCTTGTTCTAGCTAGGCTCTTCCATATGAATCATCGTTTGAACTACTAGGACTTACGCCACCTAGCACCACTAGGGATTACGCTTACCTATTGCACGCTTTCGTATTTCGGTTTGGGTTAAACCACCTAGGCCACTAGGGATTACGATAACCCTCAACCGCGCCCTTTTTCCCACGCATTCATCGTGAATCGTTTTTCTATAACTGTATGCACATGTATCACATCGTGCCATCCGAGTCCTGTCACAGGGCAAAACAAGAAATACAAGACTCGGTCGGGAGCTTTAGATTTATCTGTCGATGCAGATACTAAGGTCTGCTTTTCTACACGTGGCTATGGTCCCACGAGACCCCTCCCTCAACTAGTGAAAGGCAACACAAGAGAAAATCTTGCATGAGAACTACACTCCGGCCAGCCCACATCCTACGGCCTACCTCACCCATAATTAGATAGCAATTATGGTATGTTGGGTGTTCCCTGCCTTTCCGTACGTACACGCTTGACTCAAGATGGTAGATGATCGACGAACTTGCTATCTCGGGCACCTTATGTATTCGTCGACTCACTGCTATCCACCCCAGTCTTTAGGTCGCTCGCCTAGCAACCAAGGCATATTCTTGGTTCTTCTACCGCAGACCTCAACCTCTCGTGAGCCTAGTATAATGACCTGGCAGCTCACAGAGGGATCCCAAGAATATCCTCACGTTCCCCGAAGCCGCTGCTTCGTTACCCAGTTCGCTGGAGCCTTTATCTAAATCAGATAGCCCGCTCCTACACGTATACTTAAACGTTGACCTAACGTATCGGGTTACTAATCTATCTAAGAAATGGTCCAAATTTCCTTGACTAAGAATTATTACTTAGTTTCCCTTAACTAAGGTTTACCACTTAGCCTTATTTCCATAATCCTTGTTAACTATGGTTATTTACCTAATCCTCCGAATTAGGGTTTATCTAATGGGTTAAGTGTCACTTAGCCCGTCTACAAACCATGTCAAAATTGGCTAAGTATCCAAGTCCAAGACTTAACCCTACAAACCATGTGTCAAGTTGGCTAGGTATATTAAGCAATCCATAACTTAACCTCGTCTAATTATCATTTTAGATTGGTTAATTATATAAATTAACTTGACCTTGTCAAATTACCGAGTCAAATCGGTCAAGCGTATTCAAGTGATTCGTGACTTAGCCTTATCATGTTTTCACGTTATATCGGTTAAGTATGGGTTAACTTAACCTCCATAAATTCACGAGTTAGATTGGCTAAGTATAGGTCACTTAACCACATCCAATTAACGAGTTAGATTGGTTAAGTTTAGGTCGCTTAACCACATCAAATTAACGAGTTAGATTGGTTAAGTTTAGGTCACTTAACCCCATCAAATCATCATGTATAATTGGTTAAGTATAAGTTGCTTAACCTCATTAAATTATCACATTAAGTTGGTTAAGTATTGGTTACTTAACCTTATTGAATTACCAAGTTTAAATTGGTTAAGTGTTTAACTTAACCCCATCGAATTACCGTGTTTAGATTAGTTAAGTGTGGATTACTTAACCCCATCTAATTATCGTGGTTAGGCTAGTTAAGTCTTAATTACTTAACCTCATCTAATTACCCAGTCTGAATTGGTTAAGTGTCATTAAGGAAATCAAGCTCGGTCCCACTTAACCTACCCATTCGTGTCATATCGGTTAAGTGTCATTAGTCAAATTTACTTAACCTTATCATGTGGCATTAATTTAATTAATGCACTCTTAACCTCTCACATTAGACCTTGTTGTGGTTACTAGTTAAGCCGGGCGGGTCCGGATAGATTTACACCACAACCTAGTCTAACCTCGGGTCTTAAGCGCGACATGACCAACTTCTCACATTGGGTCCTATTGTTTGCGACTACTAGTTAGGCCGGTCGGTTCCGGGTAGTTTTACGTTGCAAACTCAACCCAACCTCGAGTTGGCCACACTTATATTATCTAAGTTCATCATGTTTCCAAAACATGTTACAAGTTTTCAAGCATTTGGGTAGACCTAACTTAATAGGTAAATTCCCAAAGGGTAGACCTAACTTAATAGGTAAATTCCCAAGCTCATGTTTTTATGCATACTTACATGCCAACTTCCATGTTATCTTTCAAGTCATATTTTCAAGTATAAACACATGTCATAATCAAGTTAAGATTTCACGACATGTTCATGTTTATCTAACTACCCAAAATCGTGTTTTCCCAACGCAAGCAAAGCGAGCCAACACAGTAAGGATACTATGTCACATATTGGTCTCAAAACATGCATGATGCTAAAAAGGGCTTGGCTTCCACATGCATAACATCATAAAGGGATTGGCCATAAACATGCATAGTGTCATAAGGTAATTTGGCCACAAACATGCATATTATCAAAAAGGGTTTAGTCATAAACATGCACAACTTAAAAGAGGGGATTGGCCACGAGCATGCATAATCTCATAAAGGATTTGGCCACAAACTTGCATGTTACCATAAGGGGTTTGGGTTCATAAACATGCATAAGCCCCAAAATCTTGTCTTAGCCAATTTTTCACACGTAAAGTGGTTCCTAAAGGTTCATGCTAGCATTTCATGCATAAAGATCCAAACTTGCAAGTTAAACTAGGTTATGCATAGCATGAGAGGCATGATTAAGTCACTCACATGGCCTAAAATCATAATCATGAACACAAGAGGCAAGGTAAGGTTCATATAGGTTCGCATAATCATGTTTAGCCTCATTTTATCCCATGTCATTATCAAAACTACCGTTTCCATCTAAAAGTAGCTAGAACTTACATAGTTAGGCCTAGGGAAAGAAGCATGAATCATCTTGGCTAAGAAAGGTGCCTCCTTTGTTGAAGAATCTGTCATGAAACTCGCATAGCAACGTTGATTTTGCCTCTCTTTGGTGTAGCAAGCTTGCATCTTTTGATTTGAACCCGATTTGAATGCATAGGCTCTAGGGATTTGAGATGGAGGCCATGAGAGTAGAAATTTGGCCATAGTTTAGTTACATGAGTGAATAATGAGGGTTTAGGGGTAGGTTTAGGGTCTTTTTATAGAGATTAGGATAGTTTTAGGCCCTTAGATTAACCCTAGGACCAACCTGAACCGTCAGATTTCAAACCAGGCCCAAAAACCTAGCCAAGATAGAAAATAGGTGCACCAGACCGGAATCAGCCGACAGGGCAAGTCGATAGCCCTGTCGACATGCCTGTCGACATGCCTGTCGACATGCCTGTCGACTTGCAAGTCGACAACCCTGTCGACGGCCCAGTCGACTTGTCTGGGCGAGAATTTTCCCGCCTGGCCCCATTTCTGCATGTTTCGAAATTCAAATTTCCCGAAAACTTCTTTGGGCCTTAACCGGGTCATACGGACTCCGATTTTCGAAAACTCGGACTCTATTTCGCGTATTTTTCCGAGACGAACGCAATGGCATAGCCCATTTTACTTGATTCAGAATTTAAAATTAAATTCTGCCTTGATTCTTGTTTTAACATGTTATTGAAATACGGGTTGTTACATTCTCCCCACCTTTTAGGATTTCGTCCCCGAAATCTCTAAGTTAGGAAGAACATATCCTACCATCCATCATCCATCTACTCAAAACATCATCCACAAGCAACCAATTTCCTTAGATGATTTCTAATGCTGTATGAATATATGCAAAACGTGTGTGTACATGTTCCTTAGCTAATGCTAATGATCAGGCCTGGATAATCTTTCTAATGCAAAAATATGTATAGTGCCATGAATCCAACATGTATGCAAATAGTCCTAGTCATATAGATACTATATGTGTGCACAATCATTCATCCATATGCAACATCCGCATGATAACACATTCAATTTCATCTATAAACAAGTATAAATACTCGTGCATATGCAATATGAAATGTGACCGAGTCGAGCTAATATCTAATGTAAATTCGCGCATCCACGAGCAACCACTTGCAACCATTTGCACCCATATCAACCATAACATGTTTCAAATACATGTTTACATCCATTTGGTTCTACCTAAGATTCCCTGAAACAGGGTCGAGAAGATAAACAAAACAAACTCCGTACGGGATTTGTAACAGAGACAGGACCGAGAGGATATCCATAAAAGATAGCCTACAAGCAAGCTCAACAGAAAAACAGGGATCGAGGATATATTCCCAAAAGAGATATCATGCACGTATTTAGTCTTCAGTCTTCTGAGTCGCATTGCCTTGAGCTTAGTTCCTTCGTGCCTTGACCGCCCCTCGTTCCACTTGCACTTATTCTCCTTCTAGAATACTTGGCGCAAACAGGACTGCGTACTCATGATTCCACGCAAGCTTTCCAAAATTTCATTAGTGAATCCTGGACCTCGTACCACAAGGTATTCCACGTAGAAAAACTTTCCCTTGCAAGTAAACAGGTTACCATGCGCACTTACTAGGGTAATTCCCATAACCCATACATAAGCGAAGTAAACCATCCGTTTTATTAGCGAACACCACTCGATCGGGTTTCTAATTCCCAACAAAGGCATCTAGGGATTCTAAGTAACTAATCATGACAGAACCCAAAAGGTTACGCGATACTTCAAGGGTATTACCAAAACAAGCCAAGAGTCTAACTACCCTCCTTCTAAAACCGAGAGTGGCACCCCTTACTGGATAACCACTTCATCCTTAGAATCCATCCATAGCTTATAAACATAAGCATTATTTCCAAGCTCAATACTTGATATAGACATTCTCAAATCCAAACAAGCCATGAGTAAATGGACCGATCTTCCAATAGGACTTGAGACAAAAACGGGATCCTCTACTACGCTAATACTATGGTGCAGAGACACAACTATCGAAGCGGACTTAAAAGATGCGGTGATCAAAACAAAGTCCCGACAGGATGATAGAGAAGAAAAGCTAAACCTTTAACAAGATCGTTACCCTCCTTCTGAGGTACCCTAGAAATGAGAGCATACTATTGCCCTCCGAATGATCTTGTCCCTGTTCCATGATACTTAACTATCCGTCCCATTTCACCATGCCAAAGGTACTCTCTCGTCATGGGTTTCATTGTTCATCTTTCTCCCTCCTTTTAGAACTCAGCCATACCAACATGTTGCTTATCCCTGAGCTCGTATCCTTTATCCTTGTTCTTACTATCCTTTCATGCATAACTCTGCAACGGTCTCTCGAGAACCACCTCCATCGTACGGGAAACACTTACGCAGCTAGAAAGACTAGTCGCAGTTAAAACCACTGTGACTACAGATGGAGGAAAGAAAGGAAAAGAGATTCAATCAAGGAAACAAGGATAATGCTAATGGCCTTTGGGGAATAGCCTTTTTCTTTTTAAAAGAAAATTTCTTGAAAAATGCTTCTTTGTAAACGGTTTTTCAAATAATTTTCAGAAGGTCTTTAAAAACTTTTGCCCAGTCTAGTAACCTTCTGCTCTGATACCAAATGTAACACCCCGCCTCCGCTAGGGTCACTCGCAAAGGAATGCACTAGCTTTAGAGGGGCATTATTGGTAAATATGCACAGAAATATCACAAGACAGAACATATAAAATAGCGGAAGTAAAAACAAACTTTCATAACATTAATAAATGAGGTCAAAAGCCTTTTTACATCCGAGTACATCAAAACCTGTCTTGCCATAGTAAAGAAGCATAAAGACTTTTTAATAAATTATTCCCCAAGTAAAAACAGTAAAGTAGCCATAGCCAAGAGAAGTCCAAGCCATCCATGATGACCTTCAAGCAGAAGAAGTCCGAACTAAACAGCATTGTTTCCTCCCTGAAACCTAGGGGGAAACGGAAGAAAAGAGGCGAAACAAAACGGGTCAGTCAAAAAGACTGAATAAGTCCTATCTACTTCCAGTATAAAAACAGGTAAAGGTAACATGACATGCATAAACTGAAAGTAAACATAAGGATAACTACAAGATAGATAAACCAGGGTAGCCGGTTGAACTACTGTGGCAAGGTAAACTAAGGTATCATGATAAACTACGGTGTTATGATAAGTCAAGGTATCACATCGTCAGATTTCTATCGAGTACATTATCCCAAGGTATCTACCCCGTCTAACATCCCACGGTATCTATTATGTATATTCTTCCTAGTTCTAACATGTATATTTGCTCTGCACCTCTCGTACTAGTATCCCTACCCGCGTCATGTGTTAACCATGAATGTCCCTTGCTCAAAATCGTGTAATGGTCCATGTCAACCTAATATATCGCATATATAGGTTACTCAAATCATATGTTTCTTTCCATGTATATAAGTTCAGTCCTTTGCCGTACCTCGTACGGGCTTCCTCATGTCGTATTATCCTTGAAATCGTTTGGACTGTCACCCTTGTTCTAGCTAGGCTCTTCCATATGAATCATCGTTTGAACTACTAGGACTTACGCCACCTAGCACCACTAGGGATTACGCTTACCTATTGCACGCTTTCGTATTTCGGTTTGGGTTAAACCACCTAGGCCACTAGGGATTACGCTAACCCTCAACCGCGCCCTTTTTCCTACGCATTCATCGTGAATCGTTTTTCTATAACTGTATGCACATGTATCACATCGTGCCATCCGAGTCCTGTCACAGGGCAAAACAAGAAATACAAGACTCGGTCGGGAGCTTTAGATTTATCTGCCGATGCAGATACTAAGGTCTGCTTTTCTACACGTGGCTATGGTCCCACGAGACCCCTCCCTCAACTAGTGAAAGGCAACACAAGAGAAAATCTTACATGAGAACTACACTCCGGCCAGCCCACATCCTACGGCCTACCTCACCCATAATGAGATAGCAATTATGGTATGTTGGGTGTTCCCTACCTTTCCGTACGTACACGCTTGACTCAAGATGGTAGATGATCGACGAACTTGCTATCTCGGGCACCTTATGTATTCGTCGACTCACTGCTATCCTCCCAGTCTTTAGGTCGCTCGCATAGCAACCAAGGCATATTCTTGGTTCTTCTACCGCAGACCTCAACCTCTCGTGAGCCTAGTATAATGACCTGGCAGCTCACAGAGGGATCCCAAGAATATCCTCACGTTCCCCGAAGCCGCTGCTTCGTTACCCAGTTCGCTGGAGCCTTTATCTAAATCAGATAGCCCGCTCCTACACGTATACTTAAACGTTGACCTAACGTATCGGGTTACTAATCTATCTAAGAAATGGTCCAAATTTCCTTGACTAAGAATTATTACTTAGTTTCTCTTAACTAAGGTTTACCACTTAGCCTTATTTCCATAATCCTTGTTAACTATGGTTATTTACCTAATCCTCCGAATTAGGGTTTATCTAATAGGTTAAGTGTCACTTAGCCCGTCTACAAACCATGTCAAAATTGGCTAAGTATCCAAGTCCAAGACTTAACCCTACAAACCATGTGTCAAGTTGGCTAGGTATATTAAGCAATCCGTAATTTAACCTCGTCTAAATATCATTTTAGATTGGTTAATTATATAAATTAACTTGACCTTGTCAAATTACCGAGTCAAATCGGTCAAGCGTATTCAAGTGATTCGTGACTTAGCCTTATCATGTTTTCACGTTATATCGGTTAAGTATGGGTTAACTTAACCTCCATAAATTCACGAGTTAGATTGGCTAAGTATAGGTCACTTAACCACATCCAATTAACGAGTTAGATTGGTTAAGTTTAGGTCGCTTAACCACATCAAATTAACGAGTTAGATTGGTTAAGTTTAGGTCACTTAACCCCATCAAATCATCATGTATAATTGGTTAAGTATAAGTTGCTTAACCCCATTAAATTATCACATTAAGTTGGTTAAGTATTGGTTACTTAACCTTATTGAATTACCAAGTTTAAATTGGTTAAGTGTTTAACTTAACCCCATCGAATTACCGTGTTTAGATTAGTTAAGTGTGGATTACTTAACCCCATCTAATTATCGTGGTTAGGCTAGTTAAGTCTTAATTACTTAACCTCATCTAATTACCCAGTCTGAATTGGTTAAGTGTCATTAAGGAAATCAAGCCCGGTCCCACTTAACCTACCCATTCGTGTCATATCGGTTAAGTGTCATTAGTCAAATTTACTTAACCTTATCATGTGGCATTAATTTAATTAATGCACTCTTAACCTCTCACATTAGACCTTGTTGTGGTTACTAGTTAAGTCGGGCGGGTCCGGGTAGATTTACACCACAACCTAGTCTAACCTCGGGTCTTAAGCGCGACATGACCAACTTCTCACATTGGGTCCTATTGTTTGCAACTACTAGTTAGGCCGGTCGGTTCCGGGTAGTTTTACGTTGCAAACTCAACCCAACCTCGAGTTGGCCACACTTATATTATCTAAGTTCATCATGTTTCCAAAACATGTTACAAGTTTTCAAGCATTTGGGTAGACCTAACTTAATAGGTAAATTCCAAAAGGGTAGACCTAGCTTAATAGGTAAATTCCCAAGCTCATGTTTTTATGCATACTTACATGCCAACTTCCATGTTATCTTTCAAGTCATATTTTCAAGTATAAACACATGTCATAATCAAGTTAAGATTTCACGACATGTTCATGTTTATCTGACTACCCAAAATCGTGTTTTCCCAACGCAAGCAAAGCGAGCCAACATAGTAAGGATACTATGTCACATATTGGTCTCAAAACATGCATGATGCTAAAAAGGGCTTGGCTTCCACATGCATAACATCATAAAGGGATTGGCCATAAACATGCATAGTGTCATACGGTAATTTGGCCACAAACATGCATATTATCAAAAAGGGTTTAGCCATAAACATGCACAACTTAAAAGAGGGGATTGGCCACGAGCATGCATAATCTCATAAAGGATTTGGCCACAAACTTGCATGTTACCATAAGGGGTTTGGGTTCATAAACATGCATAAGCCCCAAAATCTTGTCTTAGCCAATGTTTCACACGTAAAGTGGTTCCTAAAGGTTCATGCTAAAATTTCATGCATAAAGATCCAAACTTGCAAGTTAAACTAGGTTATGCATAGCATGAGAGGCATGATTAAGTCACTCACATGGCCTAAAATCATAATCATGAACACAAGAGGCAAGGTAAGGTTCATATAGGTTCGCATAATCATGTTTAGCCTCATTTTATCCCATGTCATTATCAAAACTACCGTTTCCATCTAAAAGTAGCTAGAACTTACATAGTTAGGCCTAGGGAAAGAAGCATGAATCATCTTGGCTAAGAAAGGTGCCTCCTTTGTTGAAGAATCCGTCATGAAACTCGCATAGCAAAGTTGATTTTGCCTCTCTTTGGTGTAGCAAGCTTGCATCTTTTGATTTGAACCCGATTTGAATGCATAGGCTCTAGGGATTTGAGATGGAGGCCATGAGAGTAGAAATTTGGCCATAGTTTAGTTACATGAGTGAATAATGAGGGTTTAGGGGTAGGTTTAGGGTCTTTTTATAGAGATTAGGATAGTTTTAGGCCCTTAGATTAACCCTAGGACCAACCTGAACCGTCAGATTTCAAACCAGGCCCAAAAACCTAGCCAAGATAGAAAATAGGTGCACCAGACCAGAATCAGCCGACAGGGCAAGTCGACAGCCCTGTCGACATGCCTGTCGACATGCCTGTCGACTTGCAAGTTGACAGCCCTGTCGACGGCCCAGTCGACTTGTCTGGGCGGGAATTTTCCCGCCTGGCCCCATTTCTGCATGTTTCGAAATTCAAATTTCCCGAAAACTTCTTTGGGCCTTAACCGGGTCATACGTACTCCGATTTTCGAAAACTCGGACTCTATTTCGCATATTTTTCCGAGACGAACGCAATGGCATAGCCCGTTTTACTTGATTCAGAATTTAAAATTAAATTCTGCCTTGATTCTTGTTTTAACATGTTATTGAAATACGGGTTGTTACATGATCGTTATGAGTTTTTTCTGGATATGATATCATACTTGGACTGGATTGGCTAACAAAGTATGAGGCTGGGGTACTATACGCCGAAAGAATAGTCAAAATTAAAACCAAATTTGGAGATATTATTGTTGTACCATGCCACGGCCCAGCCACTGGTGGGAAAGAATTCTGGACTTCTCTTGAAGTTACTCCTTCTTCTATTGAGGATATTCCTATCGTAAAAGATTATGCGGATTTGTTCAAAGAAGTTGATAGCTTACCTCCTCGCAGATAAATCGACTTCAGGATTGACTTAGTTCCGAATGAAAGGCCAGTTGTGCATCCTATTCGGAGAATGACGCTGAAAGAAAAAGAGCAGCTGAGCAATCAAACTAAACATCTTTTGTGGAAGAGTCTGATTAGGCCTAGCTTCTCAAATTGGGGTGCACCAGTGGTTTTTTTCCCAAAGTCAGACGGTACTCTAAGACTATGTGTGGACTACCGTGATCTCAATAAACAAACGCTGAAAAATGAATACCCATCGCCGCATATTGATGATCTATTAGATCATTTGAATGGAGCACAATTATTCTCTAGAATGGGCCTAGCTACAGGTTTTCATCAATTGCGCATTGCCGAAGAATGTGTTCCTTTTACCGCTTTCAAAGGGTCGGACTTATTCTATGAATGGCTAGTAATGCCGTTCGGCTTATGTAACGCTCCTGCGTACTTTGTCAATCTGATGAACAAAGTATTTCAGGATGTCTTGAATAAATTCGTGCTGAAAGAATCTGAATGCATATTGATGAAAGAATCTGAATAAATTCGTGCTGAAAGAATCTACTACTGAGCATGAAAAGCATCTGAAAGAAGTTTTGGAAATTCTAAGAAAGAATGTGTTGAAAGCAAAATTCTCTAAATGCATATTCTGGAAAGAAGTGAAATTCCTCGGTCATGTTGTATCGAAGAAAGGCATTTCAGTAGACCCAAGCAAGATCTCAGCCATTCAAGATTGGAAGCAGCTTACCACTCCTACATAAGTCAGAAGTTTCCTAGGGTTGGCTGGCTATTATTGGAAATTCGTTAAAGATTTTTCGAAGCTATGTTGTCCATTGACGAAGCTGACCAAGAAGCATACAAAGTTTAATTGGGCAGCCAAATGTGAGGCAGCTTTCCAGGAGCTGAAATTGAAGTTGACCACTGCTCCCGTGTTGACCATTATTGATGGCCACCAAGATTTAATAATCTATACTGATGCTTCCATTGAAGGTATTGGTGCGGTGTTAATGCAAAGCAGCAAAAAAGTTGCTTATGCTAGCCGTCAGTTGAAACCGCATGAGAAGAGATACCCCAATCATGATCTTGAGTTGATAGCCATCGTGTTTGCTTTAAAGATTTGGAGGCACTATCTTTTGGGTGAGAAGTTCGAATTATATACTGATCATAAATCCTTGAAATATCTGTTCACCCAAAGGGACTTGAATTTGAGGCAGCAACGTTGGTTAGAATTTCTTGCGGCCTATGATCTGGACATCTTATGTACTCTAGGGAAAACCAATGTTGTAGCCGATGGGCTCAGCAGAAAGTATGTGGCCAGCGCCAGTCTTATCATCGCCAATCCCATTGAGAGGAGTAGTTCATTTTGGGAAGACTGGGAAGTTGGCGCCGAGATTCATTGGTCCATTTCCTATTCTCGAAAGGATTGGAACTCTCGCTTATAGGGTGCAGTTGCTTGACTGGTTGTCAGGGGTGCATAATGTATTCCATGTGTCTCAACTCCGAAAGCATGTACATAATCCAGACTTGTTTATGGAGGAAACAACACAACAACATTTGGAGATTACCCCGAGCTTAGCGATGAGAAGGGAGCCAATGAAAATTGTTGGCAAAGAAACCGGAATTCTGAGGAACAAGTGGATCCACTTAGTCAAAGTGCAGTGGAGCGGGGATCCAAGAGACTGTACATGGGAGACTGGGGATAGTATCAAACATGCTTAACCCAAGTGCAGAGTAGACATCTCCGAGTAACTCTTGTGTAGAGGTACATTTACAATACTTTACATTTTCCGTTTTGTTTTCTACTTTACTATTGTTTCCTTTTCGGGGACGAAAAGTTTTTTAGTGGAGGAGATTGTAATAACCTAGAAAATCAAAACCAATTTAAAAGTTTTATTTTAAGGGATTTTGTTGGAAAATGTGCCAAAATTTAAAATTTTCATTTTTAAATAATATGAAAGCTATTAAAAATAGTCATTTTATAAACGACCTCTATTTTCGATGAAACCATTTTTGTGGATCCGGAATGTCAAATTATTGCTAAGTTTAATTTTCCATAATTTTTGGAGTTAATATGTGAGCGTGGTAAATTAATCTGTGTTCGATAATTTCTATTGAATTTAAACAACCGTTAAAGGGTCATTTTCAGATGGTCTCCAAATTCGATGAAATTAATTTTCTTAGAACCGTATCGTCAAAACAAAGCTAGATTTATTTTTCGGGAATTTTTGGAGTACGTATGTGGCCCTGATAAATTTAAATGTACAATCGAATTAAGTAAATAATTGATTTAAATTTTAATTTAAAGAAAACAGACTAAAAAAGATTGATTGGGCTGAGGGGACTAGCCCATTGTGATCGGAAAAGGGGCATTCGGGTAGGAACAACTCGCGTTGGGCTGAATTTGGAGCCGTAAAGGATTAACGGGCTTAAAACTAATAATTAAGAGATTAAATATTATTTTATTATAAATATCTCATTAACAAAACCCTAATACACTACTGTAGCCGTCGCCCCCCTTATTTTCACGGCCGTAATTACTTCAAACTTCATCCACTAAAATCCATCGATCCACTCTATAAAACCTTCCACTCCAGTTGAAATTTTTGAAGAGAATTCCTCCCTCTTCAGATCCATACGGATCTTGTGACCTGTCGTCGCGAATTGAAGGAGCACCAGCACCCCGAATTTGACCCGTTTGAGCTGCCACCCTATCACCTGTGCACCACGAAACTGAGCCCCGCCACCGTCGTGGGGGCGCCCCTCCGTGCTCCCCGTCGTGGTGCGTTCTTATCGTGCCAACGCTTCGTGTTTTGGAAGAAAACTTGAGACTAGAATTGAACCCAAGTGAAATCGCGCGGCCTTGATTCTGTGAAGGAAGAAAAAGGGTATTTTCCCTTTTTATTATTTAATTAATTATTTTAAAAATATTATTAATCTAAATTAATTCATATCTTACTCAAACGAATTTAGAATTGGACGATTTTAGAACCGTTGAGATCGCGAGTCCGAGATCTACATTTCTGGACTGATTAGAACGAATTTGGGGCAGAACAGATTTTGGGCAAAATTCAAATCTAAATTATACGGGATTTAAACCACTTGAGAATTCTATTTTTTTAATATAATTAAAATTATTTAATTATGATTGTGTGATTAACAATATGCTATTAAATTCTATTGGTTGTCATACGTGATTTGATCTGGGACGGATGTTGTTATGTAGATCTATTGATTGGATGATTGTTGTGTTGAATAAAATATAATTATTGGATTAAAAGTTTTCATTTTTGACAAATTAGAATAGTTGAATTAAATTTGTCATTTTTGACAAATTAGAATAGTTGAATTAAAATTATCATTTTTGTCAAAATACAATTATTGGATTAAAATTTGTCATTTTTGACAAATTAGAATAGTTGAATTAAATTTGTCATTTTTGACAAATTAAAATAGTTGAATTAGAATTATCATTTTGTCAAAATATAATTATTGGATTAAAATTTGTCATTTTTGTCAAATAAGAATAGTTGAATTAAATTTGTCATTTTTGTCAAATTAAAACAGTTGAAATAAAAAAAGAAATTTTTGTTGTAACAAAACATTTGAAATAAAAAAGACATTTTTGTTGTAACAAAACAGTTGAAATAAAAAAGACATTTTTGTTGTAATAGAACAGTTGAAATAAAAAAGGACATTATTGTTGTAACAAAGCAGTTGAAATAAAAAGGACATTTTTGTTGTAACAAAACAGTTGAAATAAAAAGGACATTTTTGTTGTAACAAAATAGTTGAAATAAAAAAGGACATTTTTGTTGTAACAAAATAGTTGAAATAAAAAGGACTTGTTTGTTGCAACAAAACAGTTGAAATAAAAAGGGCATTTTTGTTGAAATAAAATAGTTAAAACAAAAATTAACATTTTTATTGAAATAAAATTGTCGAAACAAAAACTAACATTTTTGTTGGAATATAACGTGTCAAAACAAGAATTTCAGTTTTGATGATTAGATTTGTGACAAAATAAAAATTGCCATTTTATTGTATTAGAAGTGACAATATAAAATTTATTCATTTTTGTTGAAAGTGGAATTGTAAACAAAAATGAATGAATCACTTTCCTTCATTCTGTTAAACTAGAATTGTTAACAAAATGAAATTATCACTTTTATTCATTTTGTTAAACTGGAATTGTTAACAAAATGAAATTGTCACTTTTATTCATTTTGTTAAACTGGAATTGTTAACAAAATGAAATTATCACTTTTATTCATTTTGTTAAACTAGAATTGTCAATAAAAATGAAGTTATCAATTTTGTTCATTTTGTTAAGAATAGAATGGTTAACAAAATGAAGTCGTCATTTTTATTCATTTTATTGAAATGGAATTTTAGATAAAATGAAGTTATCACTTTTATTCATTTTGTTGAAATAGAATTGTCAACAAAAATGATTGAATCACCTTTTAATCATTTTATTGAAATAGTATTGTCAACAAAAATGAATGAATCACCTTTTATTCATTTTGTTGAAATAGAATTGTCAACAAAAATGAATGAATCACCTTTTAATCATTTTGTTGAGATAGAATTGTTGACAAAAATGAATGAATCGTCTTTATTCATTTTTGGTTGAAATAGAATGATCGTCAGATAAAAATATCAATTATTGTTGACATAGATTTGTATGCAAATGTAAAGTGACATTTTATTGTCAAAATACGCATTAGAATTTGTGTATAAATTTAAATGACATTTTTATCGTCAAAATACACATTAGAATTTGTGTATAAATTTAAATGACATTTTTATCATCAAAATACACATTAGAATTTGGGTATAAATTCAAATGACAGTTTTATTGTTGAATTATACAATAGAATTTATGTACAAATGAAAGCGACATTTTTATTGTTAAATTATACAATAGAATTTGTGTACAAATGAAAGTGGCACTTTTATTATCAAATTATACAATAGAGTTTTGCCTACAAATGAAAGTGACATTTATATTGTCAAACTATACAATAGAATTGGTGTACAAATGAAAGTGACATTTTTATTGTCAAATTATACAATAGAATTGGTGTACAAATGAAAGTGACATTTTTATTGTCAAATTATACATTAGAATTTGTATGCAAATTAAGGAGACATTTTCATTGTTAAGTTATACATTAGAATTTGTATGCAAATTAAAATAAACATCTTTATGAGTTATTATTATTATTATTATTATTTGAAAATTGGTTCACTTTATTATCAACTAAAACCTTACAAATGAAGGGTTAGCATACTAACTATTACAAATAAAAACAAAAAAGAACTGGAAAAAAAAAATAAGAAATTATAAAATTACTAAAAGATGATAGCCCATGATAAAGCAGAATCCCACAAACGTGCCTCTCTGCACCTCTTAAGCCGAAAGCTTTCTCAACTATTAAAGATGAAAAACAGTAGCGAATCCAGCACCAAATCACAAGCGGAGAGAAACTGCTGAATAAATCCATTACATCATGTTAAATATAGAAAAGAGAGCAGTAAAACACCTCTTCAGGATAAAACAAGAAGTACTGTCAATATATAAATGCAAGTCCAGCACCAAATCACAAACGGAGAGAAACTGCTGAAACCTAACCTCATGATGAAAAACAGTAGCACCACTATTAGAATCAGTTGAAAACACCTTCAGATTTATACCGGCATTGTCTTCATAATTGCTCATGATATCTAACAGTACCCAGTTATCAAATTAGCCTCCAACCAAAATCTAACCAAGCTTCTTCCAATTGATTTAAACTGGGTTCGATGACATCCATGAATGATAAAATCAGTACCAGTATACTTTTGAAACACAAAAACCAGCAGAGCTACTCTCTTCCAAATTGCTCATGAATTCAAAACTAACCTGCTCATGAATTCAAAACTAACCTGCTCATGAATTCCATCAACCAGTTTAACCAATGTCCAACCCCTATTTTCAACCTCATAAAAGGGTTAACATGAGTTTGATCACAAGGCTACAGACTGATTAAAATTCCTGAAAACATTCATGATATTAAGGTATGGACCTCATCATTTCTCGAACTGGTAAACATAAGCCAAACTACCAGTTCAAAGACATTGAAGCACCTAACCCACAAACACTGCATCTAATTTATCTCCAAAATTCCTTCCAACAGCCCTTAAACAGATGAAAATGCAGCTAAACCTCAAAAACTCGATTCCAAAAATTAAATATGGTTGATGATTCATAAACAGTTATGAATCTATCTTAGACCTAGAATCAACAATATGAATATAGAATCCAGGTGCAATATTTTAACCACGTATAAGAGCTGAACCAATTTAACATTCCAGATGATTGCTGATAGTTCATATCTTATCAACAAACGTCCAAAATCCCAACATCTGAAATTTCTGGATGAACATAGACTTATTGATATAACAGTGTTGAGATCCATTATGAAGAGGTCGCCCACTCCTCTCAAATTACAGCATATAACACACATATAGAATAAAATCTGATAAATCATATGTAATGGGTAATATTGAAACCATATCTCTTTCTCGGATTAAAAAGCACTGAAAAGTTATCATAAACAGGCTGAAAATCAACATACTCAAATTTCATTAACCGAAGACCGTAGCCAAAAAATCTTACCCCATACTAAACAAACTTCAATCAAGCTGAGTAAGGGAAGATCAGTTGGATAAACTCGGAACTGAAGCTAATTCAGTTGCGTCGGCTATGCCGAATCCCAAGTTAACAAAGGCTCGATAATCCACAATCAGTATAATCAAATCCGAAGGTTGGGTAGACCGAAATCGATCCAACCTTTGACGTTATCTTTTTATTTGTTAAAGTTAAAAAGGGAAATTACATACAAATAACGATAATAAAAATTATCTTTTCTGGATATGATAGATTACATTTTATTTGACATTAGAAATGTATAAATTACATTTTATTTGACATTGGAAACATGTAGTGCATCCATATAAATAAAATACATTTTATTTGACATTATAAACATGTAGAAATGGTTATGCAAATTAAAACATTCTTTTGTTTGGCATGTTATACACGTTAGTGAAATCCTCGAGTGATTTATATATATAATTATATATATATAAATTAAAATTAAACGAATCACATGCAGTTGTTCGCGTTTCGGAATCGTAATTTTAAACGATTATACCGAAAGATTCGACTGTCGGATTTTCCTAAAACTGGAACAGTTAGGACTGCTTTGGGAAGATTTTTCCAACGATATAAAATTTATTAAAATCCAATGGTTAGATTTCGAGAAAAGTGTAAATCAAATTTCAGTAAAAACAGTGCCAGGGCCGCCTATTGACCCGAAGTGTCGTTAAATTAAATTGAGCTATTTTTGTATAAATAAAAATAGCGATAAATCGCTATAAATTAATATTAATGATATGAAATGGTTTAAATTATATATATGCGAGAATTACT
Source organism: Allium sativum (assembly GCA_030737875.1). Taxonomy (NCBI): domain Eukaryota; kingdom Viridiplantae; phylum Streptophyta; class Magnoliopsida; order Asparagales; family Amaryllidaceae; genus Allium; species Allium sativum. The sequence continues at coordinate 530,412,073 of CM060923.1, read as the reverse complement.
TGAAAGGACCGAGTTCAATCTCATTTCAAATAATTATACGACGATTTAAATCGAAGATATTGAAGACGGTGATTGAAGATCGGCGATCTTCACATCGAATGGATGACTACTGATGCCCGACATTGGGTAGCTCCCAGTAAAGGGTTAAAGTAGTTGTTATACGGATGTACTTGTTGATTGTTCGGATAAGCGAGCACTTCTCTTCCGTATTGAACATACGGGACGAGGAATAATGGGTCTCCGGTTTCGTTCAGACCCAGAATGGACTTGTAAATGGATGTATGTCCGACATTGGATTTCATTCCATGTAAATTTATTTCTATTTAATATATATCTATCAGTAGCGGAGAATTTATTCTCTTGCTTAACACCCTTCTTTGAGATGCATGAGCTCAGAGGTTATATATTGATAGTTATTGATCGCATGGCAGGAACTGTCAATGTGGCATGCTAAGATGCAAATGATCGAGGCTTTTGTTGATAAGCAGAGCCTTGTGGTTGATGATCAAAGTAGGGCTGGCAATTAGAAACGAGAACCGAAAACCCGAACCAAACCGACTCAAAAAGACCTGAACCCGATGGGTCTTGGGTCGGGTCTAGGTGATGAATAATACATTTAAGACCCGATCGAACCCGACCCGAATAGACCCGACCCGAAAGAATCGGCCAAAAAACGTTGAAATACATGTATTTTTAGTGTTATAATTCTACTGAACCGACCCGACCCGAACCGAAGCTCATGACGAGTCGGGTCCAGATTTTTAAAATGTATAGTTTAGACCCGACAAAACCCGACCCGCCTAGAACTGAGACCCGATGGATCGGGTCCGGGTCCATCGGGTCGGGTCTAGTTGCCACCCCTAGATCAAATCACGGCCTGTTTAGGCATAGCTTTGGGTATAGCGTTACTTTGCGAGCCTCACACACCGATAAGAGTCAGAAACGGGATAAGAGAACGCAGGGAGTGCACACATTTCTTTCTAGTTTGAAGTGGTGTCATGGTATGGAGCCCAGACATTTTTACTTATGTGGATGATGGATTATGAGGCCTCGGTTATATTGGTCGATAGTGGCCAATTAATAGGTTCAATAGGATCGGGAAGCGTGTGTTCAGGAATTGCCAATCCACTAAAGTATTTGTGGACTGGCCCTGTAGGATCCAAGGGTTGCCCGTAGGTGTGATCCTGAGACATTTGCTTGAGTGTCTCGAATCGGTAAGGAGATCGTCCCTAGCCTTGACTCATGATAGAAACCCAATTTCCAAAACGACATTACGGTTTTGATTGTAAACCTATATATGGTGACATAGTATATGGTAGCTATGCCTTCTAGGATTGATACATTTACTTTGAAAGTATTTTAAAATTGATCAGACACTAATAATAATATTAAATATTATTTTATACGTATCAAGCATGTTTGATAGTTACAAGGTAAAACTTTATCCTCCGGTTTACGTTGCATTGTGCGATGGGACTTGAGTCTTATAATGATTTCATTTTTCTAAAAAGCATTGCGTTGTTTTGAAAAAAAATATATTTAATTTACGCACTGGCAATCCAATGGAGTAAACTTGTTCCACGTTAGCGGCGTGGTCCTATGATTAGCCATATTGTTAGATAAGTTAGGAAAGATTTATCATATCAGTCCCATGACTGACTCGTAGTTTGTTTCACTTTGCAAACTCGGGTGCTCTCTTTTTACACGAGCAACCAAGTGAGAGGTTCAGGTTATTTTGGACATGTGCTGGATTGGCATATGCTTAAGGACGGAAGAAGAAGATCATTTTTATCTTTTATTTCTACTTGGAGACATTTATACATCATTATCTATGTTGTACTTGATGTTGATTTAGAATTATTTTCTATTCGCTGAGACTTTCTATAAGCTAAGTTGTATCCTGTAACTGTGTCACTTTGAAGTTATGATGTTGTGATGTTGATGACATTTCTATTTCTGCTACTATGATTTATATGTTATGATGTTATCTGAGATCTGTTGTTGTTGTTGTAAATATGTTATATTCCAACGATTATCCTTGCTCTCGTACTGTGGGAGTTTGGGGTCATCACAGAACGTCTTTCACGTATAAGACGTAGTTTAGGCTAGATTAGGTTGTCTTGCATGACTGATCACTGTTGTGTACTGCCAAGACATGAGTTTTCAATTGGGGAAGACATTGTACGTTTGAAAACATAGCAGGAGGAAAGAAAAATAGGTTAGCTGCAGTAAGGCTTTGATATAGTGTTGTGAAGACCTGATCGGGCCGTTGGTCAAACCGTCAGAACCACCAACCGTTCACCGCCACGGCCCGGAGGTCTTCACAACCGCAATCTGCACTAAACCAGGGTCAGACCTTCAAAATCGCGTCATTTTAGAGAAATTCCCTGGTTTCATGTTTAGCTGCTAATTAATTTGAGGGTTTAATTCTGGTGATTTTGATTTTTAAACCTGGAAATGGGTTCTGCTAGAATAACAAAAAGACGAACATGGTATGGAATTGAAGATGGCATTGGTTTTTACACTTCAACCCTGCTTTCTTTGTAATTTTCTTGCAGCTGACTATTATTTAACTACAAACTTTATACATATTTTGAATTTAGCCCAATAATTTCCTATATGTTATGAAAAAACATCATATACTAAGCAACTATAGGTATAATTTAAATGTTAAATGCACAAATCATTATAAAATAAATAAGCACAGTTTCAACGGTCGAAACAGTTCGATCTTCAAAACCTTAAGACTTAAGACATCACTATCCGAATTGCGGTTCGGTCCTGATAACACTGCTTTAATAAGAAGGAAGGGAGGCATGTGCGTGAATGTTGACTCCTGTCTAGATGGGTTTGTGTTGTATGTATTATCACTTCAGAAATATGGGCCGGCAGCATAGGTGAGTACGGTTTGGTCGGCTTTAAAAGAAAAAATTGTACAGTTGTGCATTCGATTTGGTATAAAATAAAATGCCATCTTTTCGTTTCGAGGTCTGCACATTATTTATGTGGTGGTAGGTGTATGCATGTGCTGAATTTCTTCATATAGGTGGAAGCTTACATATATTATGTTTATTTTGATTTATATGTGTTTTATTGTACCGCTAGTTACTGCATTTTACGTTCATTGTCTAATATGCGCACTGACATACTCGCACCCCAGACGCGATAAAAATGAATATACCACTATGTCTCAGCGTTTAGGTCCCAATGAAACTTTTTCTGTTGAAAGCGATCTCCGTTTGCAAAAAACAATGTTTTTAACTTTAACTTATCTGTTGGTTCCCATTAAAATTTCATTTACCGACAAAACAACTCCATTTGGCTCCAAACCGAAAAGCTAGCCATAATTAGTTACACGTATGCAAATAAAATTCGTTTCGCCGAAAGCGGACGTCGTTTGAAAAATAAATATTCCCGAGGCTTAAATAATATTAATATAATAAAATGAAATCCAACACAATTCTATAAAAATAAATTATTAACATATATCTTCAAATCAAAACTTATACGACTTCAAAATAAACCAAATACAGATTTGAACTCAATATTTAAATTTCTAGATTAAACAATATTCAATTTCTATGGAAATTCTATATTTATTAAATAAACGTTATCGTTTATTAATGAATTCCATAACGATTATTTGAAAATTTGATTTGGACATATAACAAAATATACGACACGAAAACTGGATTTTTCTCTTTCATTAGAAAAATATTATCCAATAGATTCAGACGTTTTTTGTTTCGAGAAAATCCGACTTATATTGGATCTTGTACAACCGTTTAGATTTCAAAACACAATATTACGAACTACGAGGCCGCTGTAGCTCGTTTTCTAATTAAATTATAAATTAAACGTTAAATCATCGTTTTATAAACGAAAACATTACTATAATTTCAATATAAACCATATTAAATCAACTTAAATTGCTCGTTCATATTATATTGCAAATTCAACACTTTCCGACTGTCTTGGAATTAAAACATTATTATATTATTAATATCAATAACATATTCAAAATAAAATGGTTAAATTCAATTATTTAAATTCAAATCGATATTTTAAATAATAAGATAATTTAAATAATTGGCCAGAAAATACGGGATGTTACATATACGTTCAAGCTTCGTTTTATTAATGAAATCTATATTATAAATCTATTTATAGTTCCAAATCGATGTTTAAAATAATTAAATAAATTAAATATCTAACTAGCAAAAATACGGGATGTTACATTCCTTCCCCCTTAAAAGAATTTCGTCTTCAAAATTACTAACGTGGAAGAAACGCTGCAAACCTATTATATTTTATAAATCCAATTTGTTTCAAATCGAAAACCAATTCATATTATAAATAAAAGTTCCAAAATTACCCAAAAATTTCTAACATTTTAAATTCTCGGAAAAATTCGGTAGAGTCTCGCCTATACGGAGGGACTTCTGCGATATCAGGATCAACAAATATATATACATCGACCCACACAGTCGGAAAACAAAATTCAAAAACCAAAATTTATATTTTCGCATAGGCGTACCTTATACGAGAGCTATTGAGCATACTGGCTCAATTTATTTCGATATACTCAACCAAAATCAACCTCAAAGTCTTCTGGCACTTGTACTAAACTCAATTCAAAATGTGAGTAACATTCACATGAAATTTTATATAACATTTTATTTATCAACAAGATAATTATACCAATTTCCCCAATATAAATATATAACTGTCATTCATTTTCACATTCAGGGTTAAATGATCTAGTTTCGATTCAAATGAATTTCATATCCAACCAATCTAACATACAATCAACAAACAATGTATAATGAACATAACCCAATCAATCAATTTTTTTAGCTTTAATTATTATTCAATATTAATATTTACTTACATTCACTTGGGTTGTCAATCGATTAATATCCGATTGATTATCATTTAATTATTATTAATTAAATTCCAAAAATTTTATTAATTCCAATATCCATTCCTTACTCTGCTTAACCGAGTAAAGTTCCAATCCCATATTTACTAATTGATTTACCAGTTAGTTCACTTCTACTTTAAAAAAAATCCAAATTCTGATTTTATTAAAAAAATCAATATCCAGTTTCTCTTTCAATTTCATATGTGAATTCCTTGGTTTTATTAAACCAGTCTAATTTTTAGTCCAGTTTGAATTCCATTCAAATCAAACAAACATACCAATATATCAATAATTTGATAAAAATATTTCCTTTCTATACAAAAATATAATTTGGGCAAAATTATTTCATTTACCCTCTTTACAAAATAATATCGTGTCAATTATTGGTTCAGAATTGAACCAATCAAATAACACAATATAAAATATTTTTATAAAATCTACAAGAACGCGCTCTTAATATCTATACACTCAAACTCAGTCTAGGGTATTACTGACCCCAGCTCTATCGAGTCACAGCATAGAGCTAAGGTTATTACTAAACCTTATGCTCTGGTACCACTATAACGACCCGACGAATTTCAATTCCTGAATTCCGATAATAATACGTAAAAACCCGTACTACTTGCCAGAACTCAAGTATCGAAAACACCATGTAGTTATTAGAAAGAAATATTAGAATATATGAAGAAGAAGAACCCACTAACCAACATAACATAATCAGAGTCTCACATCGCAGCGGAATAAAATATAATACAGAAATAAATCTTTATTGAGAGCTTTGAGATAAATACTTACAATCATCAGAGTATATCAATCTCAACGGGACAGTGATAAATATTTGTCCACATATACAACACATAGCGGAATATATATATATATATACACACACACACACGTCTGAACCCCTCCAGCACGTCTTCTGAAGTTCGTAGAAACCAAACCTAAACCTATAAACTCTGGGCTAACCCAAGCATTACATGCGCTGGATCTGTCTGGTGAACTAGAGTGAGAAAACTCGCTAAGTTTATAATATCATCCAACTTGATTTTTAACTCAAAACATTTCTTTTAGAAAGAAAGGATAATCGTAAGACCAATCCACACATAAACACGAACGGTTTTTACCTTATGATTACCCAAACCAGTTTTGTAATCAGTATCTTTTCTGATATTATAATAGCATCTAAATACAAATAAATAGAAATCTAGCGGAACGCTTTCATCTCATGCTCCACGTATATAGTATACAATCAAAACCGCAGGCACTTATTGGAGATTGGATTCCAACTGACAAGGTATGGAACCACCTTCCGACAATGTATCTCTAAAGAGGAATACACTGGGTTAACAAGAACATCTTGCAACCCAGGCTAAACATGATCGACCCCTCATTTCGCTTGAGAGTACTGAATGTATTATCAACAACGCTTGGGAGCTACCTACCGTTTCCCATAAGGAACACATCAAAAGAATGAAGAAGTAAATGAAATTTCTCTAGATTAGGTGACAATACACCATAATTGGGAGCGACCCAGTTAGCCATGCGACCTACCCGATTTTATGCTATTTCTCACTTGATATAGCTTGAGGTTTAACAATACCCTTAAAATAACATATCACCATTCACTTTGAATGCCACATCATCAGATCCGTCAAATCAATAATTGACATTCACAAAAATACTCTAGGTGTTTATGCTAAGAGAAGGTGTCTTCTCTGCCACCTATAGAGATACATTTGTAAAAACCAACGTACATGAATTTTAAGGAATACTCTGCCATACATTCTCCCATACAAGCCATCCAGGAACAGGATGAATCGAATGCTCCCTCCTACCACATCATAGGAATCACCCTTGAGTTGACAATCATAACTCACGTCCAACCCAAATTACACAGAAAAGCAAATAGTTATAAGAAAGAAATTAGAGGATGAGAAAAGAAAGAAAGAAATATTAGAATAAAAGAAGAAGAATCAACACAACACAGAGTTTCACATCACAACGGAACTAAATATAATATAGAAATAAATCTCTACCGAGAGCTTGGAATAAAACTTATGATCATAAGAGTACATCACACATATGGACATTTATAATAATATGTCCTCATATACAATCACTCAGCGGAATATGTAATATCATACGTCTGAACTCTTCCATCTCCTCTTTTCATAACAACCGATAACCTGAACCTGTACAGCCAGGTCTAACCTGAGCATTACAAACACCGGGTCAGTCTAGTGAACCAGAGTGAGAAAAACACACTAAATTTTAAGGCATCAGACAACTTGATTTTTACGTTAAAATCATTTCGAAGAAAAAGATAATCATAAGATCGAATCCACACATAAATACGGACGGTTTTTACCTTACGATAACCCAAAACATTTTTGAAAACAATATTATAATGATATTATGATAGTGTTTAAATGCATGTAATTATCAATCTAGCAGAACGCTTGCATCTCACGCTCCACATATGTACCATACAATCAAAACTGCGGGCACTTATTGGAGAATGGATTTCCTAGCAAGGTATGGGACAACCTTCACGACAATGTACCTCTGGAGATGAATACATTGATTGGGGTTCAACAAGAACATCTTGCAACCCAGGCTAAACATGACCGGCCCCTCACTTTCTTTTGAGAGTACCGAATATATCATTACCACGGTTGGCGGCCAGCCAACCGAATCGATAGCATACATACAGAAATAAAAGGGATGACCGAAGGCATTTCATTTCACCGAATTAGGTAATGATATACCCTTTTGACAGGTGCGACCCACATAGCCATGCGACCTACCCGATTTTATGCCATTCCCGGTTGATGAGGATTAAGGTCATAATTTATTTATTTTTAATTTAAGAACATTTGGCCATTATTCACTTTGAATGTCACATCGTCAGATCTATCAGATATCACTGATTAACATCCACAAAAATACTCTAGTTGTTAGGCTAAGAGAAGGTGTACTGTCTTCTCCGCCAGCAACAGAAATACGTTTGAAGAAATCAATGTACACGATCCTTTTGGAAATACTCAGTCAGACACTCATCCATACAAGTCATCCAGGAACAGGATGAACCGAAGGCACCCTCCTACCACATCTAAGGAATCACCTTATAGATCGGTAGCGAGTAGTCCTTGCAATCCGTAGATTCCAATCACAACAGAATCATTGCCAAATATACATCTCTAGGGATTAGCCAGAGAAATTCAATAGTAGTTCCTCCGCTCATGAAGATTAATGATCTTCAATTGCTCCATCTCGATTAGCATTTTCCACATATTTGTATTTATTGGTCGGAATGGTTTTCGAATATAAATTCGATCCTGGTCGGTCTTTCCGTACCAACACACATTGTGTCTGATTTTGATAGTCGGTTATTTAACTATCAAAATAAATAATTAAAAATTAAACCAAATAGATCCATTGGTTTAGTACATAGCGTCACTTGGCCTTTAAAAATAATATATTGGTTGTAATACCAAAATAATATATTAGTTTAATATATTAATATTCTCAAATCCTTTATTTTAATACTTCGGAAAATATCTTAAATCATATTCAATTTTCCTTCACTATCGTTTCAAAAATATTGCTAAAACATTATTTATTATTTAACATTTGGAAATTGATCCAAATTTTTCATTCTAAAAATAAACGTTATGAAATCTCCTTTTTGTTTCGTTATGTGAACACCGTAATCGTCACTTACCCTTTTAGAATAACGCATTCTAAATTTCATCTCTATGTTTGGAAAATATCATTATATTTTCACAAAATCTTCTTTTATTATTTCTTTCCTATAGAAATATCATTTCATTTCTCATGCCCTTTTTAAATTCCAATATATGTATATTCCCAACTTCTTCAAATAACGTTACATTATTATTTCACAAAATAAATCACTTTTAATATTTCCATCATTACAACTAATATCATCCTTCGATAATCCTGAAGTGGCTCAAGTTGGGGTATTTTAATTACCTCTCAAACCTTGATCGACAACGTTCTTATCTTAAGATAAATACGAGTTGTAATTCAAAAACCCATATTCATTCTAATACCGACCAATACCAACTCATTATTAAAAATACGGTTTTATACAACCTCCTTACTTTTGAAATCTCCCTTTTAAATATACCATTATTAACTAAATTCATTGATTTAGTAAATGATAAATAAAACATCAACCTTTAAACTTCAACTTCTTTAAACTATTTATTTTTATTATCCAGATTTTTATTACAAATTGCATTTCCAAAACTTTTACCAAATTCAATTGCAAGTATACCTTTACTTAAACCTTTTAATTATTTCCTTTGGGAAAAAAAAAAATCTTGTTTCAATTCCCATCCATTTCACTTAACGCCATCATTAAGTAACATTAATTTAAAATTAACGCTTTAAATACACATCTCTTTTTATAAGCTTGTTTACACAACTCTGGTTTAATATAAAACCTTTTTGTCTCGATTTCCTACTCTTAATCCAAACATTTATTTTAAGCTTATCGCATCGCTTAAAATCACTTTATAAGTTCACTTACCAAATTCGGTTTAAAATATAAACCGTTCGTAGGCTTACATAGAAATTCAATTATATTCCATTACCACTTCGATTACTTATTTAAATGAACTTCAATTAAGAAATAACTCCTCAACTTATTATAATTTACTTTATCGTTAACAGGAATAAATATTGAATTTCCCTTTTAAAAATCTTATTAAGTTAAACGACTATTCGTTAAATTATTCCATTAGATTAATTAGCATAAACTAGTATAATTTAATAATCAATTTCCGTTAAGTTGGCTTGGTCAACTTTAAAGCATGATTAACTCGTTGATAAACTCTAACTCTTCTTTTCATTTAAATTAATAAATTATGTTATTAATTTAAATAATCACATTTACCTCGATTATTATTAAATTGATAATAATTGATTAATATAATCCCATTTTATTATTACTTAAAATAATTAATCCTAATTATTAATCGTTACATTTAACCTTGCTCCCGAGTTTATCCATCTTATTAATACAAGAATTAGTTTTATAAATCATTTAACAATTGCGATGAGGCACGTGCTTCGCACACGGTATATTTTTGGTACAAAATGGTATTTGTGGTTAAAAAAATCAATATATGCGTGTGCTTCGCACACGGTATATTTTTGATACAAAAATGGTATTTGTTGTTAAAACAATCAATATATGCATGTGCTTCGCACATGGTATATTTTTCTTTTTATAAACTTAATTTAAAAGAATATATTTAAAAATCTATATTCAGTTATAAAATAAATTTTATAACTTCATTTCTAGTGATTCACCTAACGGTAAATCAATCTTTATAAAATGATTATAATTTAGGCCATATACTGTCAATTTCTCAACCAATATTTCTCATTGGTTAATATCAAGGGTTCAACGGTAATTAATAATCAAGCCATCATCCAATCAGGTTATTAAACAGCACATGTAAACATGAAAATAAACAATAAATTTGAGGAATCTAGTTGGATTATCCCAACCTGTTCTTCCCTGTATTCAATACAACATGAATAATTTATTCAACTGGTAACGGTCAACTAACAACCAATCAAGCATCCAATTCAATTTTAAACGTTTATATTTTTATAAATGTAACCAATAAGTTAAGTTACCTCTATTGGAATTAATCGTTAAAAATAACGATTTCATTTAAATTAAAAAACCGTTTAATTTAAATTTTTTTTTAATATTTAGCAAACAACCAAACTATCATCAATCAGTCAATAAATAGCAAGCATAGAACACAAGTATTAAAACCCAACTCATATAAAATATAAGTGGGAAACTGAGTGAGTTTAACTCACCTTGACCACTATCCGTCGTTTAAAACGGTTCTTTTTAATTAAATTAAACAATTTTTAGTTTAGTTAAAAATTCTCCTTGATCCCATCATCGCTCGTTCCCGCTCCATAATGCAGTGCTCCTCGACACGGTTCCAACGTCTTTGATTTGGACCCATTCTTGTCTGACAATTTGCCTCCTGTTTAGTGTCCTTCCCTGCTTCAATGTTTCTCCCCTTTTTCCACATGTACTCCACCTTCCCCAAATCCAATTTTCCTTTCCAGTTTCATGTTTTGCCTTCTTCTCTTTTTTTTCTACTTTTTTTATTATCAGCCCAAATCCTTAGGAGCCCAAGTCCCCGAACCCAATTTGCATGGGACTTCAAAATCTTCCCAGTTTACATTTTATGAAGCTCTCCAACTCGCATTTTTTTTTTTTGCATTACTTTTTGTTTCTTTTTATACCCGTAAGGCCTTAAAGGCCATGCACCGCTCCTTCCATGCAGTCACCTTCCTCTCTGATACCTCCCACTTGCTAACGCAACTACATTTTTTATTTTATTTCCTGAAGTCCAATTCTACTTACAAGCCCAAACCGCTTGCACCGTTCCCGATAGTGTCATCTCCCTCATCTTTTAATTACCTGAAGTTTACTCAGTGCACTGCTCCTGTATTATTTGTACACGGTCAAGCACACCACGCACCATCAAAGCACTCCACCTCAATACTGACTGTACACCGTTCCATCCTATACCCGAAACTATCTCCTCTTCTTACGTCCTTTTACCATCAGTTCAACGTGCCATTCATATATTATATTTCTTTCGAACATTATTGTTACCATTCCCAAGCTTGGTTCATCTCGACAACGATCATCACTACCTCACTAGAAAACCGCCACCTATTGAACTAGTTCGCACAAGCTTCATAACTCCCTTAGACCTCCTCCTTCATAATGCTCCACGCTCAAAACTGCCATTACAGATCCCAAAAAAAAACACGCACTACGTCTTTCAAGATAATCCAATGCGGTCACTACAACCCCTCCCACGCGCGAGCAGCTTCAGTTAAATATACCAGGCATGTTATTAAAAATAGTATGAAGCGCTCCTCCATCATGAACTCACTGCTGCTACCATCCAGGCCCGCCATATCCTCAAGCTCCGCCACCACTGGCAACCTGACTGCGTCATCCTTAACCCCCTGTAGCGCCTCCAGTTCGCTATGCTTCCTTGCGATATAGATCGCACTTTTCTGGTCATACTGTGTTACCATGGTTTCCGCTTGGTTTCTGTTTTGAGCGTTTGGATTTAATCACTACGATGGAGGAGATTGGGTTTTAAAGAAATATGGGGCATGCGGTTTGTTGAAGAGAAAATTTGAGTTGCTGAAACCAAAGTAAACAATATGCAGCATTATACGTATTTATGAAAGAAAGAAGGTATGGGTAGCAAGTTGTTGGTATGAGCTGTCTCTTTCATTTGGTAAAATGTGGTCTACACGGTTTGTGTTTCCAATGTTTTATAGGGTAGGTAATGTACAAAATTTAAGTGTAGGATATCGTGTATTCGACAGAGCCGTGTACTTCAATTCCTTAAGCCTGAAGTTTAAATTTTATTTTCTTATTTACATTTTCATGCAAAACTCAGCAATATGTAGTTTGTTGTACTGTATGGTAAAACGCAATATAGTGTAACATTAAGTATGACATCCAATATATCCATCTGAATAGTATTGATCTTGCAAGGTCTCCTTGAATTGTTTAATCAGACAGTTGTACATCAACATCAGGCGGATTTTGACCAATATTTATATTTATATTTATAAGGTACCATTATCTTATGTGGTCATTATATTTTACCACTATTTACAAGTATTTATGTTGACCGTGATATATATGTATTGCCACACACGACTACAAACGTAATGAAAATAAACACTTGACGTCCCAGATCCAATTATTTTCATTGAAAATTGAGGTCGTTTGAAAATAATAATTACCTTTACGACTTATATAATATTTAAATAATATAAATTAAATCCAAAATAATTAAGTTAAATAATAATAAATTATTATTATCGAATAACATAAAATAATATATATATCACTTCAAATTAATCCGATACAGAACTATAATTCAAAATTAACATATTCGAGTTATGCGGCATTCAAATATATAGAAATTTCCTTTAAATAAATTAAATAAATGATATAATTTATAAACGATTTCTATAATGACTATTTCAAATTTTGATTTGGACATAACTTACAGTATATGCGATAAAATTCTGAGATTTCTCTTTCATTAGAAAATTATAATCAACAAGATTTCAACATTTCTTGTTTCACAGAAATCCGACTTAAAACGGACTATGTATATCAAGTTGAAGTTCAAAACTCAATATTACGAAATGTCGCGCCATTTCGAGTTCGATTTATAATTATTTATAAATTTAACGTTCAAAGTTCGTTTTAAATAACGAATTCAATATTAAAATCCATTAATACTCCAAATAAAATATTTAAAATAATAGAATATATTAAATACTCGACAACCAAAAATGTGGGACATTACAATCTTCCCTCCTTAAATGAATTTCGTCCCCGAAATTATCAAGGTAAGAAAGATGTAACAAACCCACTAATTTCCAAAATCCATTTTACTAAAAATCAAAACCCTATTTAATATCGCTAATATATATTTTCAAAAATATCAAAAAAAAATTCTAACACTTTAAATTCTCAAAAAAATTCGGTAGAGTCCCCCCTGCACGGAGTGACATCTGCGATATCGCAGGAGCAAATATATATACATCGACTCATCCGATCAAACAAAAAAAACCCATAATTTTATATTTTCGCGTACACATACCTTATGGGAGCGCTATTGAGCATACTACTCAATTTACGTGCAATCTATGCAACCAAACTTAATCCTCATAGCCTCCTAGCATCTGTACTAAACTCATTTCAACATATAAGTAACAAATATATGAAATTCTAAATAACATTTTATTTATTTACAAGTATATCTTCACAAATTCCAAAACCAAACATGAAATATTAATTCAGCTTATACAATCCAATGTTATATCACCTAGTTTTAATTCATATATGGTTACTTTCCAGCAGATTATACTGGAATTCATTTCTTTGGTTTACTATTCATTCAATTCTTTATTAAACTATCGATGAATTATAACAATCAATTAATCAACGCATAACCAACACAAACAAATCAATTGAATTCACATTCAATATTCACTTTGGTTTAACGTATTTGAATATCAATCGGTTAATATTCGACTGATTTCTATTTAATTATTATTCATTAAATTTTCTAGATTCCAAAACTAATTTATTTAATTTCAAAATCATTTCTTAATCCCATTTATCCAAGTTAGGTTTCAATTCAAGTTTTAAATCCAAATTTGAATTCCATTCAAATCAATCAAACACAAAATATCTCCATAATTTAATAAAATTATTGCTTTTCCATATAAAATATAGTTTGGGTAAAATTATTACATCTGCCCTCTTTACAAAACATTACTATATACATTACTAGTTCAATGCTTTTCCACACTTGAACCAATCAACCAACACAATACAAAACATTTGTATATAAAATACGCTCTCATATGTATACACTCAATCTCAATCTAGGGTATTACTAACCCCATCTCTATCGAGTTATGCAACAGAGCCAAGGTTATTACTAAACCAATAGCTCTGATACCATTGTAACATACTGACTTTCCCGTACCTCTTGAGTTGACAATCATAACTCACGTCCAACCCAAATTGCACAGAAAAGCAGATAGTTATAAGAAAGAAATTAGAGGGTGAGAAAAGAAAGAAACATTAGAACAAAACAAGAAGAATCAACATAACATAGAGTCTCACATCACAACAGAACCAAATATAATATAGAAATAAATCTTTAAATAAATCTTTACTGAGAGCCTGGAATAAAACTTACAATCATCAGAGTACATCACACATCTAGACAGTTAGAATAATCTGTCCTCATATATAATCACACAATGGAATATATAATATCATACGTCTGAACTCTTCCATCTCGTCTCTTCATAGCAACCAATAACCTGAACTTGTACAGCTTGGTCTAACCCAAGCATTACAAACACCGGGTCAGTTTGGTGAACCAGAGTAAAAAAAACATACTAAGTTTTAAGGCATCACACAACTTGATTTTTACGTTAAAATCATTATGAAAGAAAAGGATAATCATAAGACCGAATCCACACATAAATACGGATAGTTTTTACCTTACGATATCCCAAAACATTTTTGAAAACAATATTATTTTGATATTATGAAAGTGTCTAAATACAAGTAATTATCAATCTAGTAGAACGCTTACATCTTACGCTCCACATTTGTAATATAAATCAAAACAGCGGGCACTTATTGGAGAATGGATTTCCTGGCAAGGTATAGGACCACCTTCCCGACAATGTACCTCTGGAGATCAGTACATTGAGATTCAACAAGAACATTTTTGCAACCCAGGCTAAACAAAACCAACCCCTCACTTTCTCTTGAGAGTACCGAATATATCATTACCACGGTTGGTGGCCCGCCAACCAAGCCGATAGCATACGTAGAGAAATAAAGAGACAACCGAAGGCATTTTATTTCACTAGATCAGGTAATGATATACCCTTTTGATGGGTGTGACCCACATAGCCATGCGACCTACCCGATTTTATGCCATTCCCGGTTGATGAGGTTTGAGGTCATAATTTATTTATTTTTAATTTAAGAACATATGGCCATCATTCACTTTGAATGTCACATCGTTAGATCAATCAGATATAACTGATTGACGTCCACAAAAATACTCTAGTTGTTAAGCTAAGAGAAGGTGTACTATCTTCTCCGCCACCAACAGAAATACGTTTGAAGAAATCAGTGTACGGGATCCTTGTGGAAATACTCAGTTAGACACTCGTCCATACAAGTCATCCAGGAACAAGATGAACTGAAGGCACCCTCCTACCACATCTAAGGAATCATCCTATAGATCGGTAGTGAGTAGTCCTTATAATCCGTAGATTCCAATCACGACAGATTCACTACCAAATACATATCTCTAGGGATCATCCAGAGAAATTCAACAGTAGTTCCTCCGCTCACGAAGATTTACGGTCTTCAATTGCTCCATCTTGATTAGCATCTTCCACATATTCGTATTTATTGGCCGGAATGGTTTTCGAATCTAAATTCGATCTCGATCTTTCCGTACCAACACACGTTGGGTATTATTTTGATAGTCGGTTATTTAACTATCAAAATAAATAATTAAAAATAAAATCAAATAGATCCATTGGTTTAGTACATAGCTTCACTTGGCCTTTAAAAATAATATATTGGTTGTAATACCAAAATAATATATTAGTCAAATATATTAATGGGTGCGTTTTTTATAGATCCCTATTAAGTTTCAAAATTAGGCTCACATCCGGTCATAAACTTATTATAAATTAGGTCCCTATGTTTCAAAAATACATCAAAAAACAAATAAAAAAATATGAAAATTAATATTAAAATAAAACATGGTCTCGACCAAAAAATCACTCAAAAAAGTTAAAAAACACGCAAAAAGCAAAAAACAGCAAAAAATAGAAAAAAAAGTGCAGTTAAATGCATAATATTATGCACATGTTTGATTTTTTTTGCATGCATATGTGCATGTATTCCAGTTCTTCCATCCACCTTGATTAATTTGCCTATTTCTGTGCATATATTTCATATTTCTTACATAGAAATATGCAATAATTCGTAACAGTCCAACTCAGTTTATTTTTATTTGCATTCAAGGATGCAAATAAAACTGAAAACATGCCTACATGTGTGCAACATATCTACAGGCAAAAACATTAGCTGAATTCCCTTTATGCAATAGTTGCATACATGTATGCAACTTTTTTTTAATTGGCATGGACTTCAGGGATTATTTTGTGATTTTAGATTTTTTTTTATGCACTGCCCCTTTTTTCTGGCAGGAAATGGATGAGGCGAAAGGGTTGAAAGGAGGAGGCGGAAGTTAGAAAATGGGTGAGGCAGAACTAAAAATAAGGGGCGGAAACTTATAAAAAAAAGGGAGGGATGTGGGCTACATTAAGTTTGAAAATAGGGATGTGTGCCTAATTTTCACTATATTAATTTTCTCAAATCCTTTATTTTAATACTTTGGAAAATATCTTAAATCACATTCAATTTTCCTTCGCTATCATTTCAAAAATATTGCCAAACATTATTTATTATTTAACATTTGGAAATAGATCCAAATTTCTCATTCTTAAAACAAACGTTATGAAATCTCCATTTCATTTCGTTATTTGAACACTGTAATCGTCACTTATCCTTTTAGAATAACACATTCTAAATCTCATCTCTTTTTTTGGAAAATATCGTTATATTTTCACAAAAGCTTCTTTTATTATTTCTTTCCTATAGAAATATCATTTCATGTCTCATGCCCTTATTAAATTCCAATATAAGTATACTCCCAACTTCTTCAAATAACGTTACATTATTATTTCACAAAATAATTCACTTTTAATATTTCCATCATTACAACTAATATCATCCTCCAATAATCCTGAAGTCGCTCAAGTTGGGGTATTTTAATTACCTCTGAGACCTTGATCAACAACGTTCTTATCTTAAGATAAATACGAGTTGTGATTCAAAAACCCATATTCATTCTAATACCAACCAATACCAATTCGTTATTAAAAATACGGTTTTATACAACCTTCTTACTTTTAAAATATCCCTTTTAAATATACCATTATTAACTAAATTCGTTGATTTAGTAAATGATAAATAAAACATCAACCTTTAAACTTCAACTTCTTTAAACTATTTATTTTTATTATCTAGATTCTTATTAAAATTGCATTTCCAAAACTTTTACCAAATTCAATTACAAGAATACCTTTACTTGAACCTTTTAATTATTTCCTTTGGAAAAAAAATCTTGTTTCAACTCCCATCCATTTCACTTAACGCCATCATTAAGTAACGTTAATTTAAAATTAACGCTTTAAATTCACATCTCTCTTTATAAGCTTGTTTACACAACTCTGGTTTAATATAAACCCTTTTTGTCTCGATTTCCTTTTCTTAATCTAAACATTTATTTTAAGCTTATCGCATTCGCTTAAATCACTTTATAAGTTCACTCACCAAATTCAGTTTAAAATATAAACCGTTCATAGACTTACTTAGAAATTCAATTATATTTCAGTACCACTTCGATTACTTATTTAAATGAACTTCATTTAAGAAATAACTCCTTAACTTATTATAATTTACTTTATCGTTAACTGGAATAAATGTTAAATTTCCCTTTTAAAAATCTTATTAAGTTAAACGATTATTTGTTAAATTATTCCATTAGATTAATTAGCATAAACTAGTATAATTTAATAATCAATTTCCACTAAGTTGGCTTGTTCAACTTTAAAACACGATTAACTCGTTGATCAACTCTAACTCTTCTTTTAATTTAAATTAATAAATAATGTTATTAATTTAAATAATCTCATTTACTTCGATTATTATTAAATTGATAATAATTGATTAATATAATCCCATTTTATTATTACTTAAAGCAATTAATCCTAATTATTAATAGCTACATTTATCCTTGCTCCCCTTCTTATCCATCTTGTTAATATAAGAATTAGTTTTATAAATCATTTAACAATTACGGTGAGGCATGTGCTTTGCACATGGTATATTTTTGGTTCAAAATGGTATTTGTGGTTAAAACAATCAATATATGCGTGTGCTTCGCACACGTTATATTTTTGATACAAAAATGGTATTTGTGGTTAAAACGATTAATATATGTGTGTGCTTCGCACATTTTATATTTTTCTTTTTATAAACTTCATTTAAAAGAATATATTTAAAAATCTATATACGGTTATAAAATAAACTTTATACCTTCATTTCTAACGATTCACCTAACGGTAAATCAGTCTTTATAAAACGATTATAATTTAGGCCATCTACGGTCAATTTCTCAACCAATATTTCTCATTGGTTAATATCAAGGGTTCAACAATAATCAATAATCAATACATCATCCAATCAGGTTATTAAATAGTACATGTGATATAACATGAAAATAAACAATAAATTTGAGGAATTCGGTTGGATTCCCCTAACCTGTTCCTGCATTCAATACAACATGAATAATTTATTCAACTGGTAACGGTCAACTAATAACCATTCAAGCATCCAATTCAATTTTAAATGTTTATATTTTTATAAACGTAACCAATAAGGTAAGTTACCTCTAGTGGAATTAATCGTTAAAAATAACGATTTCATTTAAATTAAACAACCGTTTAATTGAATTTTTTTTTTTTTAATATTCATCAAACATCCAAACAATCATCAATCAGTCAATAAATAGCAAGAATTAAAAATTCTCGTCGATCCCATCATCGCTCATTCCCGCTCTATAATGCAGAGCTCCTCGACACGGTTCCAATGTCTTTGATTTGGTCCCATTCTCCTCTTTTCCCATGTGTACTCCCCCATCCCCAAATCCCATTTTTCCTTCATGTTTCGTGTTTTTCCTTCTTCTCTTTTTTTTCTATTTTTTATTATCGGCCCAAATCCTTAGTAGCCCAAGTCCCCAAACCCAATTCGCATGCTCCAGGGGGACTTCAAAATCTTCCCAGTTTGCATTTTCTGAAGCTCTCCAACTCGCATTTTTTTTCTTTGCATCACTTTTTTTCTTATTTTTTCTTCTTTTAATACCCGTAAGGCCTCAAAGGCCACGCACTGCTCCTGTCATGCAGTCACCTTCCTCTCTGATACCTCCCACTTGCTAATGCTTCTACATATCATTTTTTTAATTTTCCTGAAGTCCAAGTCTGGTTACAAGCCTAAACCGCTTGCACTATTCTCAATAATGTCATCTCCCCCAATCTTTTATTTACCTGAAGTTTACTCTATGCATTGCTCCTGTATCATTTGTACACGGTCAAGCACACCACGCGCACTCCACCTCAATGCTGACTGTACACCATTCCATCCCATACCCGAAACCATCTCCTCCTCTCACGTCCGTTTGCCATCAGTTCAACGTGCCATTCATATATTATATCTCTTTCCAACATTATTGTACCCATTCCCAAGCTTGGTACGCCCCGACAACGATCATCACTACCTCACCATAAAACCGCCACCCATTGAACTAGTTCGCACAACCTTCAAAACTCCCCTTGACCTCCTCCTTTATACTGCTCCATGCTCGAAACTGCCATTCCAGATCTCAAAAAAAAAAAAAAAAGAACACGCACTGCCACTTTCAAGACAATCCAATGCGGTCATTACAACCCCTCCCACACGCGAGCTACTTCAGTTAAACAGACCAGCCATGTTATTACAGATAGTATGAAGCCCACCTCCATCATGAACTCGCTGCTGCTACCATCCAGGCCAGCCGTATCCTCAAGCTCCGCCACCACTGGCAACCTGACTGCGTCATCCTTAACCCCCTGTAGCGCCTCCAGTTCGCTATGCTTCCTTGCGATATAGATCACACTTTTCTGGTCATACTGTGTTACCATGGTTTCCGCTTGGTTTCTGTTTTGAGCGTTTGGATTTAATCACTACGATGGAGGAGATTGGGTTTTAAAGAAATATGGGGCATGCGGTTTGCTGAAGAGAAAATTTGAGTTGCTGAAACCAAAGTAAACAATATGCAGCATTATACGTATTTATGAAAGAAAGAAGGTATGGGTAGCAAGTTGTTGGTATGAGCTGTCTCTTTCATTTGGTAAAATGTGGTCTACACGGTTTGTGTTTCCAATGTTTTATAGGGTAGGTAATGTACAAAATTTAAGTGTAGGATATCGTGTATTCGACAGAGCCGTGTACTTCAATTCCTTAAGCCTGAAGTTTAAATTTTTATTTTCTTATTTACATTTTCATGCAAAACACAGCGATATGTAGTTTGTTGTACTGTATGGTAAAACGCAATATAGTGTAACATTAAGTATGACATCCAATATATCCATCTGAATAGTATTGATCTTGCAAGGTCTCCTTGAATTGTTTAATCAGACAGTTGTACATCAACATCAGGCGGATTTTGACCAATATTTATATTTATATTTATAAGGTACCATTATCTTATGTGGTCATTATATTTTACCACTATTTACAAGTATTTATGTTGACCGTGATATATATGTATTGCCACACACGACTACAAACGTAATGAAAATAAACACTTGACGTCCCAGATCCAATTATTTTCGTTGAAAATTGAGGTCGTTTGAAAATAATAATTACCTTTACGACTTATATAATATTTAAATAATATAAATTAAATCCAAAATAATTAAGTTAAATAATAATAAATTATTATTATCGAATAACATAAAATAATATATATATCACTTCATATTAATCCGATACAGAACTATAATTCAAAATTAACATATTCGAGTTATGCGGCATTCAAATATATAGAAATTTCATTTAAATAAATTAAATAAATGATATAATTTATAAACGATTTCTATAATCACTATTTCAAATTTTGATTTGGACATAACTTACAGTATATGCGATAAAATTCTGAGATTTCTCTTTCATTAGAAAATTATAATCAACAAGATTTCAACATTTCTTGTTTCACAGAAATCCGACTAAAAACGGACTATGTATATCAAATTGAAGTTCAAAACTCAATATTACGAAATGTCGCGCCATTTCGAGTTCGATTTATAATTATTTATAAATTTAACGTTCAAAGTTCGTTTTAAATAATGAATTCAATATTAAAATCCATTAATATTCCAAATAAAATATTTAAAATAATAGAATATATTAAATACTCGACAACCAAAAATGTGAGACATTACAATCTTCCCTCCTTAAATGAATTTCATCCCCGAAATTATCAAGGTAAGAAAGATGTAACAAACCCACTAATTTCCAAAATCCATTTTACTAAAAATCAAAACCCTATTTAATATCGCTAATATATATTTTCAAAAATATCAAAAAAAAATTCTAACACTTTAAATTCTCAAAAAAATTCGGTAGAGTCCACCCTGCACGGAGTGACATCTACGATATCGCAGGAGCAAGTATATATACATCGACTCATCCGATCAAACAAAAAAAACCCATAATTTTATATTTTCGCGTACACATACCTTATGGGAGCGCTATTGAGCATACTACTCAATTTACGTGCAATCTATGCAACCAAACATAATCCTCATAGCCTCCTAGCATCTGTACTAAACTCATTTCAACATATAAGTAACAAATATATGAAATTCTAAATAACATTTTATTCATTTACAAGTATATCTTCACAAATTCCAAAACCAAACATGAAATATTAATTCAGCTTATACAATCCAATGTTATATCACCTAGTTTTAATTCATATATGGTTCCTTTCCAACAGATTATACTGGAATTCATTTCTTTGGTTTACTATTCATTCAATTCTTTATTAAACTATCGATGAATTATAACAATCAATTAATCAACGCATAACCAACACAAACAAATCAATTGAATTCACATTCAATATTAATATTCACTTTGGTTTAACGTATTTGAATATCAATCGGTTAATATTCGACTGATTTCTATTTAATTATTATTCATTAAATTTTCTAGATTCCAAAACTAATTTATTTAATTTCAAAATCATTTCTTAATCCCATTTATCCAAGTTAGGTTTCAATTCAAGTTTTAAATCCAAATTTGAATTCCATTCAAATCAATCAAACACAAAATATCTCCATAATTTAATAAAATTATTGCTTTTCCATATAAAATATAGTTTGGGTAAAATTATTACATCTGCCCTCTTTACAAAACATTACTATATACATTACTAGTTCAATGCTTTTCCACACTTGAACCAATCAACCAACACAATACAAAACATTTGTATATAAAATACGCTCTCATATGTATACACTCAATCTCAATCTAGGGTATTACTAACCCCATCTCTATCGAGTTATGCAACAGAGCCAAGGTTATTACTAAACCAATAGCTCTGATACCATTGTAACATACTGACTTTCCCGTACCTCTTGAGTTGACAATCATAACTCACGTCCAACCCAAATTGCACAGAAAAGCAGATAGTTATAAGAAAGAAATTAGAGGGTGAGAAAAGAAAGAAACATTAGAACAAAAGAAGAAGAATCAACATAACATAGATTCTCGCATCACAACAGAACCAAATATAATATAGAAATAAATCTTTAAATAAATCTTTACTGAGAGCCTGGAATAAAACTTACAATCATCAGAGTACATCACACATCTAGACAGTTAGAATAATCTGCCCTCATATATAATCACACAATGGAATATATAATATCATACGTCTGAACTCTTCCATCTCGTCTCTTCATAGCAACCAATAACCTGAACTTGTACAGCTTGGTCTAACCCGAGCATTACAAACACCGGGTCAGTTTGGTGAACCAGAGTAAAAAAAACATACTAAGTTTTAAGGCATCACACAACTTGATTTTTACGTTAAAATCATTATGAAAGAAAAGGATAATCATAAGACCGAATCCACACATAAATACGGATGGTTTTTACCTTACGATATCCCAAAACATTTTTGAAAACAATATTATTTTGATATTATGAAAGTGTCTAAATACAAGTAATTATCAATCTAGTAGAATGCTTGCATCTTACGCTCCACATTTGTAATATAAATCAAAACAGCGGGCACTTATTGGAGAATGGATTTCCTGGCAAGGTATAGGACCACCTTCCCGACAATGTACCTCTGGAGATGAGTACATTGAGGTTCAACAAGAACATTTTTGCAACCCAGGCTAAACAAAACCGACCCCTCACTTTCTCTTGAGAGTACCGAATATATCATTACCACGGTTGGTGGCCCGCCAACCAAGCCGATAGCATACGTAGAGAAATAAAGAGACAACCGAAGACATTTTATTTCACCAGATCAGGTAATGATATACCCTTTTGATGGGTGTGACCCACATAGCCATGCGACCTACCCGATTTTATGCCATTCCCGGTTGATGAGGTTTGAGGTCATAATTTATTTATTTTTAATTTAAGGACATATGGCCATCATTCACTTTGAATGTCACATCGTTAGATCCATCAGATATAACTGATTGACGTCCACAAAAGTACTCTAGTTGTTAAGCTAAGAGAAGGTGTACTATCTTCTCCGCCACCAACAGAAATACGTTTGAAGAAATCAATGTACGGGATCCTTGTGGAAATACTCAGTTAGACACTCGTCCATACAAGTCATCCAGGAACAAGATGAACTGAAGGCACCCTCCTACCACATCTAAGGAATCATCCTATAGATCGGTAGTGAGTAGTCCTTGTAATCCGTATATTCCAATCACGACAGATTCACTACCAAATACATATCTCTAGGGATCATCCAGAGAAATTCAACAGTAGTTCCTCCGCTCTCGAAGATTTACGGTCTTCAATTGCTCCATCTTGATTAGCATCTTCCACATATTCGTATTTATTTGCCGGAATGGTTTTCGAATCTAAATTCGATCTCGATCTTTCCGTACCAACACACGTTGGGTATTATTTTGATAGTCGGTTATTTAACTATCAAAATAAATAATTAAAAATAAAATCAAATAGATCCATTGGTTTAGTACATAGCTTCACTTGGCCTTTAAAAATAATATATTGGTTGTAATACCAAAATAATATATTAGTCAAATATATTAATGGGTGCGTTTTTTATAGATCCCTATTAAGTTTCAAAATTAGGCTCACATCCGGTCATAAACTTATTATAAATTAGGTCCCTATGTTTAAAAAATACATCAGAAAACAAATAAAAAAATATGAAAATTAATATTGAAATAAAACATGGTCTCGACCAAAAAATCACTCAAAAAAGTTAAAAAACACGCAAAAAGCAAAAAACAGCAAAAAATAGAAAAAAAAGTGCAGTTAAATGCATAATATTATGCACATGTTTGATTTTTTTTGCATGCATATGTGCATGTATTCCAGTTCTTCCATCCACCTTGATTAATTTGCCTATTTCTGTGCATATATTTCATATTTCTTACATAGAAATATGCAATAATTCGTAACAGTCCAACTCAGTTTATTTTTATTTGCATTCAAGGATGCAAATAAAACTGAAAACATGCCTACATGTGTGCAACATATCTACAGGCAAAAACGTTAGCTGAATTCCCTTTATGCAATAGTTGCATACATGTATGCAACTTTTTTTTAATTGGCATGGACTTCAGGGATTATTTTGTGATTTTAGATTTTTTTTTATGCACTGCCCCTTTTTTCTGGCAGGAAATGGATGAGGCGAAAGGGTTGAAAGGAGGAGGCGGAAGTTAGAAAATGGGTGAGGCAGAACTAAAAATAAGGGGCGGAAACTTATAAAAAAAATGGGAGGGATGTGGGCTACATTAAGTTTGAAAATAGGGATGTGTGCCTAATTTTCACTATATTAATTTTCTCAAATCCTTTATTTTAATACTTTGGAAAATATCTTAAATCACATTCAATTTTCCTTCGCTATCATTTCAAAAATATTGCCAAACATTATTTATTATTTAACATTTGGAAATAGATCCAAATTTCTCATTCTTAAAACAAACGTTATGAAATCTCCATTTCATTTCGTTATTTGAACACTGTAATCGTCACTTATCCTTTTAGAATAACACATTCTAAATCTCATCTATTTTTTTTGGAAAATATCGTTATATTTTCACAAAAGCTTCTTTTATTATTTCTTTCCTATAGAAATATCATTTCATGTCTCATGCCCTTATTAAATTCCAATATAAGTATACTCCCAACTTCTTCAAATAACGTTACATTATTATTTCACAAAATAATTCACTTTTAATATTTCCATCATTACAACTAATATCATCCTCCAATAATCCTGAAGTCGCTCAAGTTGGGGTATTTTAATTACCTCTGAGACCTTGATCAACAACGTTCTTATCTTAAGATAAATACGAGTTGTGATTCAAAAACCCATATTCATTCTAATACCAACCAATACCAATTCGTTATTAAAAATACGGTTTTATACAACCTTCTTACTTTTAAAATATCCCCTTTAAATATACCATTATTAACTAAATTCGTTGATTTAGTAAATGATAAATAAAACATCAACCTTTAAACTTCAACTTCTTTAAACTATTTATTTTTATTATCTAGATTCTTATTAAAATTGCATTTCCAAAACTTTTACCAAATTCAATTACAAGAATACCTTTACTTGAACCTTTTAATTATTTCCTTTGGAAAAAAAATCTTGTTTCAACTCCCATCCATTTCACTTAACGCCATCATTAAGTAACGTTAATTTAAAATTAACGCTTTAAATTCACATATCTCTTTATAAGCTTGTTTACACAACTCTGGTTTAATATAAACCCTTTTTGTCTCGATTTCCTTTTCTTAATCTAAACATTTATTTTAAGCTTATCGCATTCGCTTAAATCACTTTATAAGTTCACTCACCAAATTCAGTTTAAAATATAAACCGTTCATAGACTTACTTAGAAATTCAATTATATTTCAGTACCACTTCGATTACTTATTTAAATGAACTACATTTAAGAAATAACTCCTTAACTTATTATAATTTACTTTATCGTTAACTGGAATAAATGTTAAATTTCCCTTTTAAAAATCTTATTAAGTTAAACGATTATTCGTTAAATTATTCCATTAGATTAATTAGCATAAACTAGTATAATTTAATAATCAATTTCCACTAAGTTGGCTTGTTCAACTTTAAAACACGATTAACTCGTTGATCAACTCTAACTCTTCTTTTAATTTAAATTAATAAATAATGTTATTAATTTAAATAATCTCATTTACTTCGATTATTATTAAATTGATAATAATTGATTAATATAATCCCATTTTATTATTACTTAAAGCAATTAATCCTAATTATTAATAGCTACATTTATCCTTGCTCCCCTTCTTATCCATCTTGTTAATATAAGAATTAGTTTTATAAATCATTTAACAATTACGGTGAGGCATGTGCTTTGCACATGGTATATTTTTGGTTCAAAATGGTATTTGTGGTTAAAACAATCAATATATGTGTGTGCTTCGCACATGTTATATTTTTGATACAAAAATGGTATTTGTGGTTAAAACGATTAATATATGTGTGTGCTTCGCACATTTTATATTTTTCTTTTTATAAACTTCATTTAAAAGAATATATTTAAAAATCTATATACGGTTATAAAATAAACTTTATACCTTCATTTCTAACGATTCACCTAACGGTAAATCAGTCTTTATAAAACGATTATAATTTAGGCCATCTACGGTCAATTTCTCAACCAATATTTCTCATTGGTAAATATCAAGGGTTCAACAATAATCAATAATCAATACATCATCCAATCAGGTTATTAAATAGTACATGTGATATAACATGAAAATAAACAATAAATTTGAGGAATTCGGTTGGATTCCCCAAACCTGTTCCTGCATTCAATACAACATGAATAATTTACTCAACTGGTAACGGTCAACTAATAACCATTCAAGCATCCAATTCAATTTTAAATGTTTATATTTTTATAAACGTAACAAATAAGGTAAGTTACCTCTAGTGGAATTAATCGTTAAAAATAACGATTTCATTTAAATTAAACGATCGTTTAATTGAAAAAATATATTTTTAATATTCATCAAACAATCATCAATCAGTCAATAAATAGCAAGAATTAAAAATTCTCGTTGATCCCATCATCGCTCATTCCTGCTCTATAAAGTAGAGCTCCTCGACACGGTTCCAATGTCTTTGATTTGGTCCCATTCTCGTCTGACAATTTGCCTCCTGTTTAGTGTCCTTCCCCGCTCCAATGTTTCTCCTCTTTTCCCATGTGTACTCCCCTTCCCCAAATCCCATTTTTCCTTCCTGTTTCGTGTTTTTCCTTCTTCTCTTTTTTTTCTATTTTTTATTATCGGCCCAAATCCTTAGTAGCCCAAGTCCCCAAACCCAATTCGCATGCTCCAGGGGGACTTCAAAATCTTCCCAGTTTGCATTTTCTGAAGCTCTCCAACTCGCATTTTTTTTTCTTTGCATCACTTTTTTTCTTATTTTTTCTTCTTTTAATACCCGTAAGGCCTTAAAGGCCACGCACTGCTCCTGTCATGCCGTCACCTTCCTCTCTGATACCTCCCACTTCCTAATGCTTCTACATTTTTTTTTTAATTTTCCTGAAGTCCAAGTCTGGTTACAAGCCTAAACCGCTTGCACTATTCTCAATAATGTCATCTCCCCAATCTTTTATTTACCTGAAGTTTACTCTATGCATTGCTCCTGTATCATTTGTACACGGTCAAGCACACCACGCGCACTCCACCTCAATGCTGACTGTACACCATTCCATCCCATACCCGAAACCATCTCCTCCTCTCACGTCCGTTTGCCATCAGTTCAACGTGCCATTCATATATTATATCTCTTTCCAACATTATTGTACCCATTCCCAAGCTTGGTACGCCCCGACAACGATCATCACTACCTCACCAGAAAACCGCCACCCATTGAACTAGTTCGCACAAGCTTCAAAACTCCCCTCGACCTCCTCCTTTATACTGCTCCATGCTCGAAACTGCCATTCCAGATCTCAAAAAAAAATACGCACTGCCACTTTCAAGGCAATCCAATGCGGTCATTACAACCCTCCCACATGCGAGCTGCTTTAGTTAAACAGACCATCCATGTTATTACAAATAGTATGAAGCCCGCCTCCATCATGAACTTGCTGCTGCTACCATCCAGGCCAGCCGTATCCTCAAGCTCCGCCACCACTGGCAACCTGACTGCGTCGTCCTTAACCCCCTGTAGCGCCTCCAGGTCGCTATGCTTCCTTACGATGTAGATCGCACTTTTCTGGTCATACTATGTTACCATGGTTTTCGCATGGTTTCAATTTTGAGCGTTTGGATTTAATCACTACGATGGAGGAGATTGGTTTTAAAGAAATATGGGGCATGCGGTTTGCTGAAGAGAAAATTTGAGTTGCTAACCAAAGTAGACAATATGCAGTATTATACGTATTTATGGAAGAAAGAAGGTGTGGGTAGCAAGTTGTCAGTACGAGTTGTCTCTTTCATTTGGTAAAACGTGGTCTGCATGGTTTGTGTTTCCATTGTTTTATAGGGTAGGTAATGTAAAAAAATTAAGTGTAGGCTATCGTGTATGTGATAGAGCCGTGTACTTCAATTCCTTAAGCATAAAGTTTAAAATTTTATTTTCTTTTTCTTATTTACATTGTCATGCAAAACACAGCTATATGTAGTTCATTGTACTGTATGGTAAAACACAGTATAGCGTAACCTTAAGTATGACATCCAATATATCCATCTGAATAGTATTGATCTTGCAAGGTCTCCCAGAATTGTTTAATCAGACAGTTGTACATCAGCGTTAGGTGGATTTTGACCAATATATATATATATATATATATATATATATATATATATGGTTCCATTATCTTATGCGATCATTATATTTTACCACTATTCACCACTATTTATTTTGACCGTGATAGATATGTATTGCCACACACGACTACAAACGTAACGAAAATAAACACACTTCCATATCTTGACGTCCCGGATCCAATGAAATTATTTTCGTTGAAAACTGAGGTCGTTTGAAAAAAAAAAATTACCTTTACGGCCTATATAATATCGAAATAATATAAATTAAATCCAAAACAATTAAGTTAAATAATAATAAATTATTATTATCGAATAAAATAAAATAATATATATATCACTTCAAATTAATCCAATATCGAATTATAATTCAAAATTAACATATCCGAGTTATGCAGCATTCAAATATATAGAAATTTCCTTTAAATAAATTAAATAAACGATATAATTTGTAAACGATTTCCATAGCGACTATTTCAAATTTTGATTTGGACATAACTTACAATATATACGATAAAATTCCGATTTTATAATCAACAAGATTCCGACGTTTCTTATTTCACAGAAATCCGACTTAAAACGGACTCTGTATATCAAATTGACGTTCAAAACTCAATATTACGAACTGCCGCGCCATTTCGAGCTCAATTTATAATCATTTATAAATTTAACGTTCAAAGTTCGTTTTGAATAACGAATTCAATATTAAAATCTATTAATATTCCAAATAAAATATTTAAAATAATAAAATATATTAAATACTCGACTATAAAAAATGTGGGATATTACAACCCTATAGATCAGCAGCAAGTAGTCCTTGCAAATCCGTAGATTTCAATTACGATAGAACTACGATATATCTTTGGTTATAAAATATAGCTTAAGTAAATATATAGTACATTTTGAAAACATATAGGAGTTAACTAGAGATACTAAGCAGTCCTTTCGTTTCATGGAGATCTATGGTCTTCAATTGCTCCATTTGGCCAATATTTAATATCTTGTCAATTTCGTATTTGCTGGCCGGAATGGTTTTCGAATATAATTCAATCTCGATCTTTCCGTGCCAATAATCGTATGGTCGATTTGATAGTTGGTTATTTAACTATCAAATAAACAACCATTCACCCATAAAAATGAAATGAATTCACTAGTTTAGTATTCAACATCACTTGGCCCTTTTAATCAAAAACTAATTTAAACTCCTTAATCTTTTAATATCTTAAGACATGGTACTTGTTTCTTATTTTAATATAAAAATATGCGCAAAACTATTTTATATACTTTGGAATCTAATCATATATATATTCCTCCGGTTTTGGTCATTTTCCACGTAAAAACATCATTACAAAATCTCTTTAATTCCTTCAGTTCGTAAATATCGTATAAATTCACAAAACTCTTCCTATTTCCATTACATTGGAAATATTAATTTATATTCTCAAATCCTTTTTCATTCCATTACTTCAACATTCATTAGTCCCTGATCGTAAATTGGTAAGCGAATAACTTCCCAACTATCAAACTCATAGACCGAAATCAACATTAGATTAATACTCAGAAAATCACTCAACTCCACCAATTTCCAGATAGGTTCCAATTCTTTAATTTCTTCTCTTATTTTCTTATCAATCCATATCATTCCATTAATTCTAATCCATTCAACCCTTTTTAAACTTGAAAATCTCGTTTTCAATTCCATTAATTTCACTTAATTTCATTATTAAGTATCGTCAACTTAAAATCCCCATTTTAGCCTTACACCCTTTTATAAACTCTATTTATAAAACTCTGGTTTAATTCAAAACCCTTTTTATCTTAATCACTTTATACTTAATTTAAATATTAAGTAGACGTCTACTTTAAGCTATCGTATACGCTTAAAATTTCTTTTATTATAAATCTTGGGTTTGATATAAAACTCATTCATAACCTCTTTTCAAAATTCAACCATATTCCATTCCAAAATCGGTTACTTACTTAAATGTATTTCATTTAAGAAGTAATTATTTAAATTATTATTAATTTAAAGTAATAATTTATTTTATCATTAACTATCGAAGAAGTAGTCAACTTCTTTATTAACTAAAATTAATAGTAAATTTCTCTATGTAAAATCTTATTAAAATTAACAAATATTCATTAAATCGTTTCATTAGATTTATCTAACAATAAACTA
Organism: Allium sativum; assembly: GCA_030737875.1. Taxonomy (NCBI): domain Eukaryota; kingdom Viridiplantae; phylum Streptophyta; class Magnoliopsida; order Asparagales; family Amaryllidaceae; genus Allium; species Allium sativum. The sequence goes on along the minus strand of CM060923.1, from coordinate 530,380,579 downwards.
ATTTAATTTAATAATCCATTCTAGTTAAAGAGATCGACTTATTCAACTCAAAACACAGTTATCTCCTTAACCAATTCTAATTAATTCTTCCTTTAAATTAATTAATAATATAATTAATTAAATAATTTCATTTAATCTAACTCTTAAATTGTTAGGTTAATTTCTGCTTATAAATCTTACTAACATAAGAAATTGTTTTATAAAACAATTTAATAATCATTTATTAACTTTAAATAATAAATAACAAATATTTATTTCCTTAAATAAAACTTTTATTCAAATAATAGATTTAAAAAATATAGCTTCAGTTATAAAATAAATTTTATAACTTCATTACCGTCGATTCACTTGACGGTAAATCAACATTTATAAAACGATTGATTTATAGGCCATGTGCTGCCAATTACCCAACCAATATTGCCCATTGGTTAATAACAAAACAAACGTTGAATTTAGATTCAATAAACAATAAACAAATCAATCATCTAATCAGGTTGGTCAAATAGTTCATATAATGTGATATGAAAATAAACGATAAATTTGAGGAATCCTATTGGATCCCTCCATGTTGTTTTCCCTGCACCCAAATACGTTATCTCAAATAATATTATTCAATTCAATAAATAGATATAATATTCAACAATAAACAAATAACAGTAATCCATGCATCAATATTTCAATTCAATATGTTTATATTATTATAAACGTAACCAACAAGTTATGTTAACTCGTTTGGAAATGATCGTTAGCATAACGATTAGATTTTTATTTTATATTAAACTAATGTTTTAAATCAACCAATTTAATCTATATATAAATATTCAGCAACCAACAAACAATTATCAACCATAACACACAAATTAAGTTCCGACTTATACAAAATATAAGTGGGTAAAAACTGAATGGGTTATACTCACTTTGTTTTGTTCGTTGAACGGTTCAGTTACGGTTAAATTAAACAGTGTTTAATTTTACCGTAAATTCCCAACTTTCTCCATTTCTATCCAAATCTGTTTCATGATGTTCCGTTCGTCCATACGATCTCTGCAAATCTTGTTTCGCTCCATTCTGTTGATGTAAGCATAAGATATAACTGTTGAGCTTTTGAAAATAAGCCGGCTCGAAAAAACTTTAGTCTTCATCCGCTACATGTTGAGCTTTCCAATTTTCCACGTTGCTTCGTTCTATGCTTAACAACTCCACAAAATTGCGTTTGAATTGGCCTGCCCAATTATTGTCCTTTTTAACGTAAAAACCCAAACTGGCCCAATCGAAACGATTGCAATTTTGTTGACACCCAAAAAGAGATGTCAACAAAACTTCCACTCCTGATTGGTGAAAATCAGGGGGGCCTATATGGGTCCCTCTGATTTCCAACAATCAGGGGTGGAAGTTTTGTTCACACCCTTTTTTGGGTGTGAACAAAATCGTATTCAATCGAAACTACAACCACATTAGTTTTACTTTTATACCCGATCTTCCTTATACTGTGCTTCCTTCTCTTCGTAAGACTGCCCCTTTTATACGCTGGCCTTCCCTTTGATATTGTTGCTCTTTCTTCCCCATCTATAATAGTAAGCTCTCCCACTACAGTTTCGTTCGACACACCCACGAACCCCATTACTCCACCACTCGGCCGACACCCTCATCTTCCAGCTGCATCATTCGTTCTCTGCTTCCTTGTTTCTTCAATACTCAGCACACCACTTTCACCTTCCAGTTAACTCATGGCTTGAGATAGTCCAAGTAACTGAGATTTGGTTCACCGTATCTCAATAAATGATGGAAACAGACAAAAGGATATGATCATTTGTGAAGTTTTGAAAACTTGCATGGTTAAATGGTGGGATTTTTTGCTTTGTGTTCTGAAATAAAGTTGCAGTTTTTCTTCTTGCTGCTGAAAGAAATAAACAACAATATTTGCGCGCGCGCGCTTGTGTGTGTGTGTGTGTGTATATATATATATATATATATATATATATATATATATACACACACACACACACACACACACACACACACATACATGAGAAGATAGAGGAATAAGATCAATGTCTTATTATAGGCCTGTAGCTGGAAGGTACATGGGTTTGGAGCCATGAATTTTCTTTTCATGTACCGTATTATGCATGAGTGTGCACTTCATAGGGTAGCTGAGCTCGTTTCTTAAGCATGAAAAAATAGGATGTTGGTTAGCTGGAAGGAAAACGTCCATCTCATTAGGTAGAGATATTTCAAATGAGGTGTAAGGTAAGTGAAAGGTAAGTAGCTGCGTGATTTAAGTTTTGGGTAGCTTGGATTTCTTTTCTCCCGTAGGCTGCTGTATAGGGTGAGTTCAATTTATTTTGATTTGTTCTTGGTATATAATTCGTTTTCTTAATATTTAAGCTTTTTTATTTTTTTATTTTAATATGGTACTAAATTCCACCGCCAATAACCGTTAATCATTTTATTCGGATCGGCACACGCGAACTCCGATCAAAATAAAAATGGACACACCGTTACATCTCAACATTCCAGTCCTAATGAAATTAATTTCGTTGAAAACCGAATCTGTTAACACAACGACATTATTTTAATTTATCGGTTCATCTTTAAACTGCACATACGGATAAAACAACTCTGATTGGCTCCAAACTAGAAATCTAGCAATACTTAATTGTACGTATTCCAATAGAATTAGTTTTGTCGAAAACGGAGACCGTTTGAAGAACGATTATTTTTAAGGCCTATATAAAATATTGATATAATATAATTAAATTCAAAACAATTCTATTTGATAATAATAAATTATTATTATCGTATATCTCCAAATAAAACATTACATAACTTCAAAATAAACTAATATATATTTTAAACTCAATATTGGCAGGTCTGGGTTAAACGATATTTAAAATATATAAAAACCCTTTATATTTTATTTCACAAACGTTATCGTTTAATAACGAATTCCCTGACGACTATTGAAAATTTGAATTGGGCATAATTAACAATCTATAATATGAAATTTCCATTTTTCTCTTTCATTAGAAAATTATAATCAAATCGATCTAGATGATTCTTGTTTCACAAAATTCTGACTTTAAATGGATTCTGTATATTCAATTGAAGTGCAAACCATAAATTATGAAGTACCGCGACATTCACGAGCTCGATTTATATTAAATATAAATTATACGTTCAAGCTTCGTTTTATAAACGAAATATATATTATAAATCCATTTATAATTCCTAATCGATATTTAAAATAATAAAATAAATTGGCTGAATGGCTGTAAAAAGCTGCAATCAATCGTTAACGGCGTCCTCTCTTCCTTCTTCTCCTCCTCATCTTTCGAATTATCCTTCTAAGTATAAACCTTTCCTTCTTCCTCGATCTGTTTCTTCTTCGTCTCCTTCCTCTCATCACTCTCGTTCTAATCCCTCTTTCTCCGATCTTTTCCCTTCGTCTAAATCTGTTCGGTCATCTCCATCCCGTTCTGTTCGTTTTAGTATTCCTCTCTCTTCTTCTCGTGCCTTTTCTTCTCGTTATCCTTCTTATCGTCCTTCCATTCGAACGGATAAGAGTCAGGCTCAGTCTCGCTCTTCTCCTCGTCAATCTCGTTCTTCTTTGAATTATTCTTCTAATCGTTTTGCTATTCTTTCTGATCAGCATGCGGTAGTTCCTCCTAAGTCTTATGCTCAAGTGGTTACAACGAAACCATCAATGCCTTCGAACCCAACTCCTAAGATGAAAATTAAATCACCTTTGCCAGAGTTTGTTTCAGTTCATCAAACTATCGCCCAGCTGAAGAAGGAGAAAAGATGTCTGAAATGTGCATGCAAAGGTCATGTGAGTTCCATGTGCAGAGACCCGACAATTTGTTTCAAATGTGGTTCAATTGGTCACTCTGTGCAAAGATGTTTACGAAAAAATTTCTTCGTTGGTTGCTCCTCGGCTTCTACAATTTCAGCCAACAGTAACAAATGTAATAATCATACTCATTGGGTCCCGAAACAGCTCAATTGCTCTGCCAACTCAGCACATCAACAGTCACTTCGTAATGTCAGCCGTCAATTTACTCACCATGGAAATTTCAATTTTTCGAAACCAGCTAATTATAACTCACCTCACTCTTCCCCTCCTGATTCACTTTCATCTCCAAAAAACAAAATTTTCCGAAAAATGGATTCCTCAAAATGCATTGTAGCAAAAACACTCTCAGGAAAATGGAACATAGAAACCCTTCATCATGCCTTAGAAGTTAACCTTGAACATGATACTTGGCCGATGTCGATTATCACTAACAATTCATTCTTGGTCCATTGCCCTTCCTATGGTAAAAGAGATCATGCACTTTTACTTAAAATCCTTACTAAGCCGGGAGCTGCGATTGGTTTGGAAGCATGGGATGAGGAAACAATGGAACCTGAACCTGCACTGGAAAACGAATCATGGACTAGGGTAGAAGGATTCCCTGAATTCTTAAAATACAATGATGAAGCGGTGAAGGAAATCCTTAAGCCGATGGGTAGAGTTTTAGCAGTTGATGATTGTGACTGGTGCCACATTGACCACAAAAAATTCTTGGTAAAATTACAATTTTTCAAAGGAATCGGCTCAAAAAATGAATTTGCAGCTAGTTTTAACAACAAAACTCACATCATCAAAGTCCAGCGTTGTAAGCATAAACATCCAGGTACAAGACCTGAACTCATATTCATAGGGAATAATGATGAACAAGTGGTTCCGTGCATCCACAATGATCAAGATACAAATTCGGAGGATAGATTTGATGCAATGAGTGAGGAGGCGATGATGTTACCACCTTTTCCCTCGATTTGTAGAGAGATTAACATGAACCCTAACTACCTAGAATTTGACGATCAAGAGATGGAACATGATGATCAGGAGGAAGTGAACCAGGAAGTAAATGATGATCAGAACCAGAATGTGCAAAACGTTGAAGACCCGCCTATTAATCAGATTATCCCTTATGGTAACGATTTTTCTATGCTCCCTATTCAAGCCATTCCTTTTGACATCAGCTCTATCCCTCCTCCACAATCTCCTCCTCAGCAACCATGGTCTGATGACAATGATTAGCCTCAATTCCTTTCCCCCATCTTTGTTCGTCGCAGTGGGAGACGCAACAATCCTGATGTAACAGGTAGTTTTCTTACTCCTGTTGTTTTTTCCACTTCAAATAAGCGTTTGAACAAAAAGATAGCAAACTGCATGGGTGTAAATTTACGTGACTCACACTATAAAGCCATGCAGGCATTAGAACAAGAGCGTATTAATAGACATCAATGAAAGTGGTCACATGGAATGTACGGGGTTTGGGGGACCATTCAAAATGTCATGCTATAAATTTAGTTTTGTCCCCACTTAAAATAGATATCCTTTTCCTTCAAGAAACAAAACCAGTTGAGCCATCTAATTATCATTTTAGATTGATTGGAGGGTCCTTCTTGAGAGGTTGGACCTATGTTAATGCTATTGATACAAGAGGTGGCCTTATTACTGCATGGAATGATGCTGAGTGGTCTCTGTATCAAACTTTCCCTTATCAATTTGCTCTTCATGTTGCTCTAAAAAATATTGCTTCTAATTCAATATATCTCTTTTCCAATATTTATGGTCCTCAAGATTATCATGAAAGAATTGCTATTTGGGAACATTGTAAACAAATGTCAAACAATGTTATTGGACCTTGGGTGATAGGGGTGATTTTAATACTGTGAGATATCCTGATGAGAGAAAATCTTTTTCTTTATCAGCTGATTCTGAAGCTTTTAACTCTTTTATCTTTGATTGTTGTCTTTTCGATCCCCCTATTTGCAATAGATCTTTTACATGGTCAAACAACAGAATGAACCCATCCCTCGCCAAACTGGACAGATTTCTTTTCAATGAAGCTTGGGAAGAATCTCATCCATTATCCTTTGCTTCTGGCCTTGCTACCATTATTTCTGATCATTGCCCTGTTGTACTTAATTCGGGTTCACTATCTAATTTTAAACGGTCATTTAGATTTAAGAGACTATGGTTATTTGAACCATCTTTTAAAGAATTTGTTCAAAAGGTTTGGGATAATCCTGTTCAATCCCAATCAGCCACTCACAAAATTGTTCTTATATTGAGATCTTTGAGAAAACTGATAAAACCATGGGCTAAATCAGTCTGGGGCTCAATTCGAACTCGAATTTCTAATATCCAAGATTCTATCTTAGATCTCAATATATTGGAGGAATCTCGTCCTCTTAATGATGTTGAACTAAATTCTCTCTATAATCTGGAATCTGAGTTGGACAGATTGTTTAAACAAGATGAAATGGGTTGGAAGCAGTGATCCAAAGCCAAATGGCTAAAGGAAGGAGATAGAAATTCAGCTTACTTTCATAGAATAGCTAATGGAAGAAGACGAGCATCACACATTCTTGAAATAACCCATGAGGATCGAGTTTATTCAAACCCTAATGATATTCTTTCTCTTTTTTCCAACTATTATCGCTCCATTCTGGGTTGCTCATCCTCTGAAATTCCTCTTATTGATTGGTATTCTCTTTATCCTTCACCTGCTTCTATTTGTATAGATCAACCGTTCACTGAAATTGAGGTATGGGTTGCGTTAAGAGACATGGATGATGATAAAACCCCTGGGCCTGATGGGTTTGGGCCTTCCTTTTTTAAATCATTTTGGGCAATTATGAAAAATGATATAATGAATATGTGCAATGAGTTTTTTGAAAACCCTAATCTCATTTCTCGTCTGAATTACGCAAATATTATGCTTCTTCCCAAATTTGCTGGCGCAAACTCTTTGTCTGATTTTCGTCCTATCAGTTTGCTAAATATCACTTTCAAAATTCTGACTAAAACCCTCACGAGTCGTCTTCAATCTGTCATCACTGGTCTTGTTGGTGCTGAACAATCAGCTTTTATTCTTGGACGAAACGTTTCTGATTGCATTGCAGCTACTCAAGAGGTAATCTCTTATTTTCACAATATGAAAATACCAGGTGTTCTTCTTAAATTAGACTTTTCAAAAGCATTTGACTCTGTTAATTGGGAATTTGTATTGCAAATGTTTAAACATAGGGTATTTTCCCAATGTTGGTGCAATTGGATAGAGGCTATTCTTATGACAAGTCATTCTTCAGTTTCAATTAATGGTGATATTGGGGGTTTATTTAAATCAAGTAGAGGTTTGAGGCAAGGCGATCCCTTATCCCCTCTGATTTTTGTATTAGTTGCTGATGTTTTTAACCAAATAGTTAAAAGAGTTATAGCCAACAACTACTTTGAAGGGATTCATCTGCCTAATTCCTCTCTGTCCATTTCTAACCTTTAATTTGCAGATGATACCATCATCTTTTCCTCTCCTAACTTTAATCACATTTTTTGTCTCAAAGTTGTTCTCTATACTTTTGAGATTATCTCAGGTTTGTCAATCAATTTCTCCAAGAGTTCGATAATAATGTTAGGTGGGGCTGATCATCTTGGTTCTTCTATCTCAGCCATCTTAAACTGTCCCGTTGATAAGTTCCCTATTCAGTATTTGGGAATTCCTCTTAGACCTTCCAAACTACACAAATTAGATTGGATACCTCTTATTCAAAAAATTGAAAAGAGACTATCTTCATGGAAGGCTAATGCTCTTTCTTCAGCAGGCCGTTTAGTGTTGGTCAAGGCTGTCTTATCAGCGTTACCAACTTATTGGATGTCTATCCATAAATTTCCTAGGTGGGTAATTTAAAAAATTGATTCAATCAGAAGCACGTTCTTATGGATTGGGAACAAGGTCAAAAAACTGGTTAATTGGCAAACTTCTTGCTTACACATTAGTCAGGGAGGTCTGGGTATCATTAACCTTTATAATCTTAATTTTTCTCTTTTATCTAAGTGGTTATGGAGAATCGTTATTCCTGGCTCGTACCTTTGGAAGAATTGGATTCTTTCTCTCTACTATTCTAACAATCCTCATCTTGTTTTACATTCCTCTCCTCCTATCAAACCTTCTCCTTTCTGGTCTGGGGTTATTTCATGCTTACCCAGAATTAAAAACTTGTTTCAAGTCAAAGTGGGTAATGGGGGATCTTGTTTATTTTGGTATGATATTTGGCATGGTCGTATCCCCCTTCATCAATTTTTCCCCATGCTTTTTCCTCACATTACTAATAGTTTCTCCTCTGTTGCAAATTTGTTGCTTTCGGGTCCTTCTGCATTGTGTCCATCTTCTATTTTTAGTGTGCATGTTTCGTGTGAATTACTTCTTGCATCCAGATTGTTAATAAACTCTCATCTTTCCTCTAATGAAGACAGTTATTTTGGGCTTTGTCTCCATCAAAAGGCTTCTCAGTCGCTTCGTTGTACAAATTCATTAATTTCTCTGGAAGGTTATTTTCTTTTCCTAGAATCTGGAAGATTCACCTACCCCCTAAGATTTTATTCTTCAATTGGTGTTTGATCCATGGTAAAATAAACACAAGGGCTAAATTGCATAGACTTAACTTGATTGAGGACTCCTGATGTGTTCTTTGTTCTATCCAGGTTGAGACAATTGATCATCTTTTCCTGAATTGTGATTAATCATTTCCTGTCTTGGTAGCCACTAGTTCGTTTTTACTTGGCTGTATTCCTGAGATTAATTCAGTTTTTGATCTCTGGGAATTTTCTGATGCAAATGCTGCTAGAGATTCATTCTTTGCAGTTTTCTGTTGGTGTATATGGAAAGAAAGAAATGCTATGATATTCAACAAACCGATCAAGAGTTTTAGAGGATTATGTAATCTTATAATTCATTGCTTTAAATCCTGGTCAGGTCATTCTGCTCCTCCAGTCAGATTTGCATTTGCTCTTCCATCAGCTACTAGTCCAGCGGAATCATGGGCTCTAATCACGGTGATTCTAGTCCAGACTTACATTAAGAACCTTTCAGTTGCAGGATACCTTTTGCTATATAATGATCGCAGCTTTTGGTTTATGTATGATCAGTTTTATTTCTTTATTACTGCTACGGATAGACTCTTTTTTTGCTGTGGTAATGTGGGTTGGGATGTTGTTTATTATGGAAGAACTTATTGTATAATTATTTCCCTTTTGACACAAAACTTTACGCTACCAGTTGGGCTTGTCAACTGGGTTATATAAATATTTATATTAATCTAATCGGCTGTGTAGTTGCGCACTACACATCCGTCTTTCTCAATAAAATAAAATAAATAAATATCTGACTAGCAAAAATACGGGACGTTACATTAACACTATAACATATGTCTGGACGTGTAATAATAGCGTATTGAAGTGCCCCAATTATGCTCCTGTATTTCTTTGCATTATCAATAGCTTCTCCTTTGAGTTTAGATAGTTGAAGGTAACTGACCATTAATGTTGGCAAGTGCTTGGCTTGATGCATATTAGCTTTTTGTAATATTTCTGAAACATAACTCTATTGAGACAAGAATAATTCTGCATCACTTTTCTTGTTGATCTGTATTCCAAAGAAATAGCTTAACTCCCCCAAGTCTTTAATGGCAAAGCTTTGATCAAGAATTTATATAATTTTGTTAACTTCTTGACTGTTATCCCCAGTTATCAACATGTCATCCATATTTACAAGAATAAAAGTGATTCCCTAATTGTCTTTTTTCCTATACAGTAAATTATTAGATTTTGCTTTTATGAGCCCAATATTGGATAGAGTTAACTTGAGCTTCTCATACCATTCCCTTGAGGTCTGTTTTAAACCATATATTGCTTTTGTAGTTTGCTTACTTGTTTGTTATTGTTGTTGGATTCATAGGCTTCTAGTTGATACATGTACACTTCGTCAGTTAATTCTCCATTTAAGAAAGCATTATTGACATCTAGTTGCTTTATGTTCCAATCTTTACACACAGCAATGGTCAAAATGATTCTTATTGTTGTGGGCTTCACAACTGGTGAGAAAGTTTCATTAAAGTCAAAACCAAACTATTGTGCATAACCTTTGGCAACAAGTCTGGCTTTGTACTTGTCTACGGATCCATCTGCCTTTCTCTTTATCTTATAGTTCCATCTGCAACCTATGGTATTTTCTGTGTAGGAGGTGTGACAAGACTCCAAATTCCATTTTTTTATAACATCCTCATACTCAATGTCCATAGCCTTTTTCCACTTGTCTGGTTTGATTGATTGAGTAAAATAAACTGGTTCGGTTTCATTCACTGAGACATTTTACAATATAGGTTTAAAAATACCACTTTTGGATCTAGTAGTGATGTGATGTCCAGTGTGAAGCTGTTGTGTCTGATGTTTGATAGAAGTATTATTATATGATGAGTTTGCACTATTGTTATCCTCCATGTTCCTGCTTCTTCTTTCATGTATGTCTTGATTTGGTTGATTTGTATACCTACTTTCTGAACAGTAGCCCAGTTCATTTGAAAATGCAGTGGCTTGTTCACTTGAATCAATTTGTATGTTTGCATCGTTTAGATTTCTCTGCTCCTTGCTTGCATTGTTTGTAAGTTGTTCTATAATCAAAGGCATGGCTAATGCATTTGTCATTATGTTTTACCCATTACCTTCCGTGACTGCTTGCTATCCTGCAAGAGGAAAAATATTTTCATTAAATACTACATGTCTTGAAATAAATACTCTTCCATTTTTATCTAAACATTTATATCCCTTCTGATTTTGAGTATAGCCAATGAACGTACTGATCTCATGCTTAGCTTGTGTTTATTATAGGCTCTTAAGCATGGAAAACATAGACATCCAAAAGTTTTCAAAAATTTATAATTTGGCCTCCCATTGAATAACATCTCGTGTGGGATTTTGTTATTTAATACTTTTATGTGTAATTTATTAATGAGGAACACATAAGTGTAGAAAGCTTATTCCAGTATTTCATTGGCAATGACCTCTGAGATAACAATGTTAGACCAGTTTGTACTATATGTCTATGTTTTCTCTCAACCAACCCATTTTGTTCAGATGTGCGAGAACAAGTTAGCCTATGTTTCATGCCTATTTTGGCAAAATATTGATTGGTGGTTTAAACTCAGCCCCACCATCTATTTGTACAATTTTAACATTACATTTAAGTTTCTTTCTCTATATATGTTATAAACTAGATAACTACATTACTTATTTCTGACTTGGTTTCGAGCATATATATCCAAGTATATCTTGAATTGACATCAAAAAAGGAAAGATAGTACATGCGCCCTTGGTATGAGTTCAGGGGTGCCAGTCCCAATAGATCTATAGCTACAAGATCCATTAGCTTATGATAAGTGATTACAGAATTATTGAATGGAAGGTTATGGCTTTTGCCAAGTTGACAGTGTGTGCAAGTGTGTTTTACAGGTAAATTATTAAAAGAATACCATTAATGTTCAAAACAGTTTTTACAGTCTCAAAATTGGGATGACCTAAACTGAAATGCCAAGATTCAATTTCATTTTTTTATTACTACTAGCTTCTACATTATTACACCAAAATTTCTTTACTCAACGAATTTCCTATCTTCAAGTTGTTGAATTTGTAAAGGCCATTATACAGATCTCCGTGTAGTAATATTTCTTGACTAGTAAGTCCTTAACTAAACAAAATAGGGTGAAACTAATAGTACACATTGTTATCATTGGCAAACTTTGAGACACTTAATAATTTTTTGTTAATAGTGGGAACTCTAAGTAAAATGTTTATTTTAAGTTGCCTCTTCCCAGGTATAATACCCTTACCAATGTGTGTGATACTTGTAGTTTCACTATTACCCATATATAAAGATTTCATACTTGTGTAGCTTTTGCTTCCAACATTTAAATTCCGATGACTGTTAGTGATATGATGGGATGCACTTGAATCTGAGTACCATTCATCACTATTAATCTCATTAGTCCTGCTTGTATCATCATTGCTACTATTTTGACCTCTGTTTATCTCACTTTTGTTCCTACTTTGACCGCTTATGTGGCTAGATTTGCATAAGGACCCCTTTTCCTGAGTCGTTTTTGATGGATTGTGGACCATAAATTCAGTGTTGAATCTAGAATAACATTTACTAGCCATGTGACCAAACTTCTCACAAATTTGTCACTTCACTCTATTATTGTTATTCCATCTGCCTCTTCCACGACCTCTTTTAGGCTGATATCCTCTTTGAGGCCGGTACCCTCTCTGATTTTGATTGTCCCGTCTATTTATATTGCCATTGTTCTTTTGTGGGGGTTTGTTCTTTGTAACAGCAACATAGTTTACAGAATATTCACCTTGTGTTGCTTTTCTCTGATATATATTGCCTTCATGGGCAAGAAGAGCATATCGATCAAATAGTAAATCTGGTAATGATTGTTGTGTGGGAATGATAGTAACTAATGATTCATATTCCTTATAAAGGCCATTGGTAATGAGTAAGATTTTTTCACTGTCACTGGTTTATTCCCTACAACATTCAATTTATCATAAAGATTTTTTATTTTGCTCAAATAATCTTTCATACTCATATCATCCTTTTTGGAGTTTTGCAGATCTCCTTTTATTATATTATTATTACAGCAGAATGAGAACTAAAAATTTGCCCAACTATCGACTATATTTCATGGGATGTGTTGCACCCAACGATTTGTGATAATAGGTTTGAACTAATGGAAGATAAGAGCCAGGATGACAAGAGACTATCTTGTTTCTGGTACCTGATGTGGTCAGGATTCTACACCATGTTTCCATCTTGATCAGTGATCATAATAGGAATGTTAACAGTACTTTTGATGAACTCTTGAAGCCCATATCCTCTTAGGGCTATTTTGATTTGATATTTCCATAATATATAATTGTCTTCATCCAATGAAGTGGTTATAACTTGACCTTTTGGTTTGATTAGGTTGAAAATATTCATTGAAGCTCCATTGTTTGTGCTTTTCGATGAGGCAGATGTTTCTTCATTGACTTGAGCCATAATTGGTCGGGGAAGGCATAAGATGCAGGAGATATGATCAGGAACAATAGAAGAAAATACTTCTCGAAAGAATATTACAAGGCAATACTAGAAGACTGCACCCTATTCAAAATTTGATGAGAAACCGAAGAAGAAAGAAAAAATGATGGCGAAGAAACACGCAAGCATGACACCAGCTGGTATTGCAGCCATATAATGCTTGGCAAGGCAATATTAGCATTGCAACCGCTAATAAATCCACCAGAGGTCAGACAAAAGGTGATATTATAGGCATGCAGACAACAAGGGATAACAGTCAACTATCGGGTCTTTGCTAGGCACATGTCTCTAACGACGATCCAAAATATTTGAAAACCAAATGTCCCAGAGGATGAAATTCTCCGATGAAGAAAAAAACTGTGGTTAAAAATCAAAAACAAATCTCTCTGGGATGATGGTGACGCTGGATCAAAAAGTTTCCCTTCGACAATAGTTAGCTCCGATACCAAACTAAAAAGAAGAAGAATTTGACTTTCATTCAATTGTAAAGTACTGATGTAATAATATGATACAAGTCTTAACGGCTAATACAAAGATCTGTATATAGAGTAGAGGTATTAAAACTTTCTTGAAATAGAAGTGGCCCAATATAATATCGGCCCAAACTATGTAGAATATTCGATAGCCCGAATAAGGCTAATTCGGCTATGAAAGCTAATGCGTTGATATAAAGCACCAAGGAAACTTTGTTACCTTATTTCTGATCGGAAAAAGAACTTGATATCAATTGTAAAGGTATAAATATATAATAACGAAGTATAGAGCAATAGGTCATATGACAATACCAAATAAAAACTCCCCTGAGCCAAATATCAATACACAAAAGTTAAACCAATTGAGCTATAGGCTTATGAAAGACCATGGGTGATAATCCTTTTGAAAGCGGATCAACCATAATAGAGTTTGTCATAGTATACACAATGAACTACAATATATTTTGCACTCTCCCTTCATTGGAAAATAATACCTTCTTTACTGTTACAATATTACTTTGGTGGTTTTTCGATTTTATATCAATATCCCGTTGTCCTAAATCAAAATATTTTAGTTATATTCCATAGTTGGATGCTTTATAATTGAACATAAATAAAATTTTCATGGTGGTGGAAGCTATAAGTGTTTGAATGACACTTTTTCTTATACATTTTCATCTATAAGACAAATTATCATTACATGAACTAGATCTTTATAGTAACGACATCCAAAATTTCGGATCGTAATACTTTATAATCTCCAACCTATCCAATCTTTTGTTTTTGAGCATGTAACCTTTTATTTTGTTCCTCAAAGATATATCGTAACCAAAAATGGTTACTAACCAGTGATACACTTTCAATATCAGTAAACAACGATTAAATAATACACGTAATATTCATGTGTATGTACTTCAATATGCATTAGAATCTATAATGCAAATGCTTAAGGAATATTTGGATTTCATTACTTTCAAAGATGTCGGAATTTATCACTTTTGTGAAAGTATATTCAACTGAATCACAATTTGTATACTAAACTTTTTTAACTTATTTTCCTAATTCTGTTGTAATAATATAAATATCATCTTATACATAATAATGGTGTATTTTAATCTTAAATATAAAAGATTAATCCATAAGTAGATTCCTTATGTTGTTTCATTAATGTCCTCATTAAGAAACACGACTTTAAACTCAATCGAATATCGCTCAAAAGTACAATACGCAATAAGCTGCAAAGTGGTTTTAAAGAGTTGTTTACTAAATTAAAATGAAATGTTTATTTAAAGAAAACAAAATTTTGAATAGTTTTTAATAAAAGTGCCTTATACAATTTCATATTACCCACTTGAACCCTTTTTTCTTTGAATAGTTATTCATTACCAATGATCTTGTTACTTACGTTAGAGAGGAAATTTCAAACTTTATTATTCGTATAAATCTGCATTAACTGCTCATATCTTAAATCCATGTTTTAAATTAGTACATTATATGAACCGATAATTATCTTCGCCAATCCATTATTTATCTTTATAGTGAAATACTACATAGTCATCCGAAATAGCATATCTTCCCTTTCAAGTGGATCTTCTTAGTGACCTTGCACATTGAGGTTGTTAAGTTTTTTTTTTGAAGCACTGACCTTACCATGAAGAAAATTTCTTCAACAATGTCTTATTATAGTTCCTAATTTACTTCTTGTTAATTAATGGATACAAATCCAATATATTACTGGATGAAGTAACTATAATTGAATCAAAGATAATGATTCTCTTTAAAGATAATAGTAACACTTTATTTCTCCCCCAAAATTCAATATCCTAAAAAATGTTTCATTTTCTGTCTTCGATCTTTTCTTCAATGTAGGTTCATAAAGTTATAACTTTTAATTCACTTACAGTATCAAGAAAATATTTGACGTCTTTAGTGCCTCAATATGAAATTATTTAGTAAGATGAAACATATGATTATGTTATATCGGTTCTGAAGTGAACTTACCGTGTTTATGGATATTGACATGTGTAGGTTACCGTGTATATGTACTTCGGGTTTACTTTTGTTTTTAGCACTGCGTGGTTTGTTTTAGAGTTAAGTTTGTCAGCAAGTTTATATGTTGTTTTGCTGACCATTTGTACTAACTTATACATTTTATTGATGAGATGTCAATAAAGCACCGCATTCTTTTTTCCTATCTAGTTCTCATACTGAGTTCTAGCTCAGGGTTTTAACGAGGCGGTTTACCATTTTAAAAAAAATCAAATCAAAATTTACGGCTTTATTATTAAAGGTATTTAGCACAATTAGGTGGGAAATGTATTTAAACATTAGGAACTTTATTTCTAAAATTTTATTTTTGAATTTATTCATAATTCAACCTTATTATTTCTAACTGAATAATAATTTTCTCTATTAGTAATATAAAATCAAAATCTATCTAAATGGCAATACAATAAAAATATGAAATAAATTCAAAAAACATAACTGAAATATCAACAATTTCTTTCAAATTTTAATACATTTTACTTTATACGCCTATATATCACATTAAAGCAACAACTATAAATGTATTAATATGTTATTTCTTTTCTTCTAGATCGTTAGCCACTTCTTTATCTTTATTTATACATTTATTTAAAATGCATGTTAAATGAGTACTTTTAGTCTTATTAATTTCTCTTCCTCTAGAAATAAGAAAATGGAAACAAACCATACTCAAGATAGTTGATACGGAAAAAACAGGCAAGAGCAATATTTTAGCCAAGCAAAATACTTGAGTAGGTAGTAGCATAGTGATGGAAGATGTGTTAATGGTCCATGAGCATGTTATCTATGTGGCTAATGTTGAGATAGGAAAACTTGGTCAAAAAACAATGTACTTGAAACACCGTGCTTATCAAATAATTATGAGGACTTGCTACAACGTGCAGATGTTGGTGATGGTTTGGATATGATAGATATTGACAAAGAGCTTGAAGAAGCGGAATTTCATGCTCAAAATGAAACTAATTGTAACTCAACTTCTTGTGGTGACCTATTCATCGCTCCGGAAATTTCTATCGAATAGAAATCCATTGAGCAAATATTTTAATAATAATTGCAAGCATATGGCATACAAGTTTAGTACATGGCGAGTACAGATCGATACACAGGGAAAGAATTAATTTTAACTTCACTCAATCAAATTAAACCAAAGTCGAGAGAGATTGCTAACTAACTAAAAAAATCGTAAAAACTAACCGCTGCAAAAGTAAACGAAAACCATAATTTCAAATGCAATTTAGAAGAAAATCCATTCACCAGATCACATAATTCAACATATATGAAAATATGATCTCTTTTTTGGTCATTAGTGAATTTAATTGATATCAGTACAACAAAAAATCCTTTTTGCCACTAGCAATTTCTGTTGCAGTAGGACAATTGCAACAAGCGCGCTCCTGTCTAGATAGCTGAAGTTGCAGTGGGTCGGTCACTTTTCACAACTGTTATTGTCAGTTGCTATAAAAAGTTGTGGTAGACTTTTTTGCAACTCGTCGACGTTGTTGCAACGGATCCTTTTTTCAGCAAGGTAAGCCGAATTTATAGTGGCCGTACCACTTTATTAGAAAGCAAAGAAAGAAGTGGAGTATGCACAGGCACAAGAACTCCTTTTGGTTTGAAGTGCCAGAACACTATATCTATAAATAATAGGAGAGAAACCAAGAGTTTCAACTACTGACAGGGACCTAACAGTTAATCCTTTACAACGGAGGAAATACTGGGGGAATCACTATTACTACCAATAACATTGACATACCCAAAAAAAAAGTACCATAAGTTCAGGAACAAAACATGTATTAGGACTGCGAAACTCGCACTCCCAATCCCAAGTAGAATCATGGAAAAGTTTCTTGTTCTTCTCACCAAGAACACCTTCCTGAATGAGATCAAAGTTATCACCAACAACCTGATATTCCAATCTTATATCATCCTCCTCATTGTCTGTTACATATCTATAGTACGCATTTTCATATGGATCAAATCTCATTCCTAAAGCTTCATGGTTCCACGAACTATCATTAGACTCCCAAAGCATACCTTTATTTTCAGATTTCCCATATGATGACAATACTTCATTTTCCTTTAATTTATCATCACTGGTTGTGTCATTTCCTGAGAGTTCTTTTTCATTGTGTGATTCTTCTTCAACTAACTTGTCTTCCACCTTGTTCTTTTGAACCCAAATTCTAGGTGGAGGCTTCATGAGAGGAAAGCGAACCATAGGAGGGCCTACAAGCTTCAAGAAGATGTCCAAATGAGAAACATTTAGTGCATATTTCTGGTTGCCATGAGTATTGTACATCAACATAGAGATTGTAGCCTTCAATAGAGACCTTGAGCATTTTTGGCAATGGCTTGCTCGGAGTAATTTCAATCAGATATTTTGCAAAAATTAGATTTTTCCTCAACTCCACATTCGAATTGAAACATTTAAAATTTCCAATCCTACTAGGTAACCGATTCAATCCCGGAAGAGTCTGAAGGAAAGAAGGGATTTTTTTTTCAACAACAAGCGACAGTTGTAAGTATGCATTTGACATACAAGATACTGCAATTATTTTTGACAGTTGCAGTAAGCCTAAGCACAACTTTAAATGTTCGTTGCAGTAGCTTTGTTGCATCTGCAAATGCTAATTGCAATAAATCACTTATCTATTGTAAGTTAGTAAAACTAAAAAGAGGAAACAATTAGCTGCAATATTTAAAATATTCTATACTAAATGTCTTTGCGACATCATTATCATATATCAGCATAGAATAAAATAAACAAGTAGAAAATTATTTCAACAATTTTATTCTAGTAAAAGTACAAACAATTGCAACAAAAGTTCCTATAATTTTTATGTAGTATTCGTACACAAATTTCTACTCTCTGATCTCAAATAAAGCATTTTCTTATCACATTTCTACTCTCATACAACTCGAATTAAGCACCACAACCTAAAATATGAAACTGAGACTGATTAGTTACATATTGTTTGTACCCTATATCGAGCTGTACATGGTTCTTTTTTTTAAGATACAACATAAGACATAAATATTAGCACCATGCAGGGAGCAGACTTCTACATGTTGCACCGGGAAGTCTGAAACATTACGTTGAGTGAATTAAATTTAAAATCATCATAGAAACTTATTATATAACACCAAAGGAAATTTCGAAACTAAAAACATTTGAAAAAGTAAACATAAACTTTGAAGAAGTCAAAAGCAGAAGCTTCAAAAGGCTCAGAAATGAAACAAAGCACAACAACCTGAAATAGAAAGCAACAGGGACAAAAAATCACAAGGCAGAGTAGGCCAGAAATACCCGAACTTGTCATATTTTGATCTGTACGTGGAGTTTGATAGTGAAGGAACCTAATGCCTAGATCAATACAACAACTAGTAATCCCCATGCTACCTGACATGCCCTCAATAGGAGAAAATGTATGGGTACAATCATATTTCACTAACCAACTTTTACAAAAAAAAAGGTAAAATGCCTAAGACCGTACTCAGCATAGCACAGGAAACTGCATGATGACCTAGTTCTCTCATTGAAGACGACAACATGCAAAGCTAAAATACCTAAGACCATTCCCTGGTTCTCTAATTGAATGATACTTCTAGCTTTATTTCTTTATTACCGAGTTCTTTCACAATGTTAGTGTCTGGGATAGCCTCATCATGACCTATATATCATCAATACTAGTATAAACTAAGACTATACATGCAAAGGAAGACATAATCTAACCAAAATGGAAATTGTAACGACCTGCCTTTTCGACCGCTCCAAGTCGGTAATTAAACCAACTTAAACCGCTTGAAACGAAATATTGTTATTTAACTTCTGGGTTTAAACAAAATCAGACACAGAAACCAAAAAAATAAATATATATTACAATATCTCACGACGGAAGTAATTTACAAAATATCAGAGTTATAATATTTTTACATACAACGGAAGTTTAAGTAATGTATACAAATTTTTTATACATTGATAAACTGAACTTATACAGCAGCGGAGCATCTTCATGAATTCTTATCGTCATTAGCATCAATCTAAGCTGTAATACTCGGGTCTGACCCCAACCCGACCATACGAAAACTCACATCAAGTTGTGTTCAAGTAAATCAACTATAATTAAAATTTCAAGCATGCATTCAAATCCTAGTTGCCATATTTGAATATCTAGTTACCACTATTTTTTTCTTGCAGGCAAATGATACTTTCACAGTATACACGGTACATTAATAACCAATCCTTCACACACAAAATGAGCAGGTTAATAATTCACTATAGCTATATACATACATACATATACACATATATATATATGTCATATCCATTTCTTTGCATTTAATTGATTTCGATACTCAACTAAAACACAAATTTTATTCCACTTATCACTACCTTATCTGAGTGTTGATAATGCAAACCAAACATTTTGGGTTTTATTTATAGGCATCAAACACATCCAAATAATGGGTCAATTATCAATTTCAAGGTGAAGCCGCCTTAATGTTTATAAACTTATTAATATACCTACAGCATAAAATTTTCTTTTTATTAAACCCAACACACTGGAACCATGCATTGCAAATTAAAACTCGTAGCAACATGGAAATAATGTAAAGATGCAGACTGTAGTAGGTCTATTGGAAAATATAAACATTCATTTCAAGGCAACTGACATATGAATTCATTTCAACTTAAAGGCGGGATGCATGTAAGGCACAAAGTACCGGTTACATATTAAATAAAAGGCAAGTACTCATGAACTGCTAGGTAAAGGAAATAGAAAATGTCAGCAAGACGTATACACTAATCAGGGAAAAATGGTAACCTACAACTTGGAACAACCCACTTCTTTCAGACATGTACCTGATGTTATTGAGCTTAGTATCATTGGTATGATTGCATAGCACAAAAATTCAATCTGAAAAGGTGTCAGACATACCATAGTCATTTACTCATTCTAGCAACAATTAGAAAGGTTGTGAGCAAATATCAAGTGTATCATAGATTCTTATCCATTTAAAAAAATAACAGTTCAAGTGTTTTGTTCAGCATGAAGAGGAAACAACCAAGAACATAGCTAAAAAGTGCACAAAAATCCTGAAGTCAATACTTGAATTAAGAAATAGTGAGATGAGCTCACTTATAGGCAGTAGAAAAGCGACAAGATGACTGCAAGCTCCGGTTAGAAGCAACAGAGGTGCGAGCGACAGAGATCGAGGTGGCTCAAACTGCTGGCGATGCAAGTGTAGATATAGGAAAGAGGTCGAAGGCTCGTGCATTGTAACTTAAGACGGCGCTGGCGATGGCTGTGGAGGCTTTAGGCGATGACAGATCTAGAGAGTGGCACGATGAAGATTTCAGCCCTTTTTTTTGGAAAACAAATTATTTTTTGATTTGGGGATCTTGATATATTTCGGCTGAGAGGAATGAAAAGGGAACGGGTCACATAAAATATAAATAGAATGGCAAATAGATAGTAGGTGAAATAAATATGGCAACGTGAATAGGAATTATTGTGGCACCATTCACGGATCTCGCAATTTACTATTTCAATAGTTTGAATTTGATATGATTATGTGTTAACGTTTCTTCCAATCTTGGAAAAATATAATTTCATTCCAACATTTCGGTTCTTTCTTTTTTTCTCTGTCCTATGTGACAGTCATAAAAAGGAAGGTAGGCAAAGGCAGTTTTTGGAAAGATGGGAAAACAAAAGGGGTACTTATGTTATTGCATTTTACGTTTCATTATTTTAGTTTGAAATCAAATTTCATTCCTTTATGAACACTGACTGCCCTTACTATTTGCCTTCACCATGGATATAATATATGGATATATTTTAAAATATACATTGGATGTGTGGTTTAATAATGCGTATGAATTTTAATTAGCCATATCTACTAAATAAACTAAAAGTCGTTGCATTCT
This sequence comes from Allium sativum, assembly GCA_030737875.1. Classification (NCBI taxonomy): domain Eukaryota; kingdom Viridiplantae; phylum Streptophyta; class Magnoliopsida; order Asparagales; family Amaryllidaceae; genus Allium; species Allium sativum. The sequence continues at coordinate 530,359,163 of CM060923.1, read as the reverse complement.
CAAAGATGTCAAGTTGCAGTTCATACTTATATTGTTAACGATATTTTTCGTCAACACTGGGGATAGGTCTATGGGAATGACAATAGGAGAGGCATCAGGCAACTAAGGGCCTGACGGCTTGAGCTGAACGATTTTGATGGTCTTCACGCATCACAGAATTCACTCAAAGGTACACTGTAATGTAACATAGTACATAGAAAAAGTAAAGACACATAATTTTATAGTGGTTCAGTTCCCTGGGAACCTACATCCACTTTAAGAGTTTTCCTGATTTTTATTCATGGAGGAGGTTACATGAGAAAAATCTTCAATAGATTCATGAACTTGAGATTTCTATTTTCTAGAGCAAGGGAAGAAGAAGGAGCAGAAGAAAATCCTCCCTTTTGTGTTTTCTTGGGATCTTATTTATAGGAGGCTTGAGGATGCTTTCGCTATTGGGCTATTGGGCCTATAAGAACTTTGTTAGTCGCCTTTCCCTTTGGTTTCGAATGTTGGGCTCCCGGTTTCCTTTGCTATATTGGTCATGGCTTTTGACGTAGGACTCTCGGTGTCTACTGTTTCTTTTGCGGCAGGCATGGATTCATTGATATGACGTCTTTCGAAAGATACTTGGACTTCTTGATGGCTGCTTTCGGTTGTACGCTCTCGGCGGTTAACTTTCGGCCATTCTGCGTATACTCAGAGAAGCTTGTTTCGTGATGTTTCCCCATCCTGTGGTATCGATATCCGAGGGGCTAACGCTGGCACATCCTCTCGCCCTTCTAGGTTCCTATCACAGGCATTATTTCCTTTTCTTAGTTTGCTGATTTGGATCCTTCTCCTTTCGCCGCAAGGTATCTCTATCGGATATGCTCTATCGTATAGGTTGTGCTGGAGATTTATGAACTTCGTATTCTCTTCCTTTGAGGAGGCGGGGTCTGCACGGATTTTAGATCACCCTTTCATACTTATGCTCATTAAATGTCGTTCTCATTACTAGCTGGTAGCGATGGTATGCTTCGGTTGACGTTTCCCTTCGGAACTTCTCTCCCTTTTGTTGCCCATTCTTAGCTCTTGGTCTTGCTTCCTAAAAGATCATTGGGTGCTTATGGTCATCTGATACCCCTTCGCCGTCATTCTTTTTCCATTGTCAACTTTTTTGGTAATAACATATATCTTTAAACCTTTTGTTTTCTTTCTTTTTATGCATACAAACAATCAAGGGTCCCTGCTGTGTACTAGTAGCATATTTATAAAATATGATGGCTTAATTTTGGGTGAAACACATGCAAAATTTAAATTAGATTTTCTCAATTATATTTAGTTCAAAGCAATTCTTAAGGATTAGATAAGGGTTTAAAATGTGTAATACTCTTTCTTTCTTTTTTATACGCATAAATGGTGCAGGACCTTTTCATTTCATTTTTTTTTTAATTCATGTGTTTCACAAATTAAAGGAATAAAAGTGGTAGAATGGATACAACATAAATGGAAATGAATTTTATAATGAATGGATACATAATAAAAGTGACAGGATGGATACACCAATATTAGAATAGAAGGGGAAATATATTTACATTATTGACTGAACAAACTTCCTTATATTACTATGGAAATTCTTCCATCGCTATATTTAATTAGATGCATTCCAAATATAATTAAATTTAATTGTAAATTTTTGACGTTAATTCCCATTAACTATGTTATTTAAGCTGTGCATTAATAAAATCATGGAAACTTTTTGTTGTTATCAACGGTCAATTTAATTTGCTTAAATTAAAGTAAATACAAGCTTACCGAATTCAACTCCAAGTTAAAATTTAAGGAGTACATAAATGATATAAGTTGCATGAAAAATAGAAAAAGGGAAAGAAATTAATAAATTGAAGGGAAGGCACTGAAAATTGCTGCCACTATTCACATTTCAAAATAAATAAATTAACGAAGGTTTGAACATCTAATTCACATTCCAAATTCCTAAACGCTACATTTTGAATAGACAGGGAACGCATTAAATACAATAACCGAAGATACATACATGTATATTGCCAGAATTTTTTCACCTAGAATCTACACATTGTTTTCAAATCAAATGTAACTTATATATCGTTGACACTCAATGTAACGGCCCGGATTTTCGGCCGTTAAATTCTGAATATTTAAATTTGTTTTAAGAATTTTAATTGAATTACATATAGGAATTTATTAATTTAAAACGAAGTTAAACGTTAATTTATAATACATTATAAAACGAGCTCGAAATCGCGCGGCAGTTCGTAATATAGAGTTTTGAACTTCAACTAAGGATACAGGATCCGATATAAGGCGGACTTCTGTGAAACAAGACACGTTGGAACCGTATTGATTAAAATTTTCATATGAAAGAGAAAAATCTAGATTTCGTGTTATATTTTGTTAGTTATGGTCAAATCAAATTTTGAAATAGTCGCTGTGGAAATCGTTATTTAAAATATACGCGTTAAAATAGCCGTTTCGCAAACAGACTCAGATTTCGACGAAATCAGTTTCATTGGGACCGTATCGTTAAATTATTGTACAATGTTGAATGGCGTGGAAAAACCGATGTCGTATGTGACCACGGTAGCCGTAAACGCTCGTTCAGTGCAATTAAATTAATTCAACTGAATAAAGGGATATTAGAGTGTAACTTGAACAGACGATCGAATCAGGCCACGAAACCAGTTCGAGTGAGTTCGTAGCGTCAGATATAGTCGGGGTAGGTATATAGTTTGTTATTTTTAGAGATCGGCAAATTTGGTGTTCAGAAGGGCAGTGCGGTACACCTAAAAACAGCATACCGGGCCAACAGTCTCAGAATGCGACGAAACTAGTGCCGTTGGGTTCGTATCAAAAAGTTATTGTTGGTGTTCGCAGTTTCAAGTTGTTTTGATTTATCTGGTGATCGTGGAAAATTTAAACGCGTGTTGATTTCTGGTTTTATAAAGGAATTTTTTTCAAACGTAGTCGGATTTCGACGAAACTTGTCCCATTGGATTTAGAATAACTTTTTACACCAAGATTAGCCTTTTTATCGGTAAACAGACTGTTCATTCTTATGATTATTCGTTCATATTCAAGTACACCCTTAAACCACAATGAACACTTTAACTATAAGCATTCCAACGTGAAAATCGACATAAAATCAGAATTTAAAATAAAATATTAGAATTGGCATACCAAACACAATGCTGATACTAAATCAGATGAATTAAATTGTCCACTCTTGCTGAACCATAAACTATCCAGTGTTGGGTTCGTATATAAACTTGTCCATAAGTGTTTATATTACAACATACCGTGTAAAAATTCAGACAGGCCGTGCTCTACACGGCATTTCAATTCCGTGCGCTCCAAGGATTTGGATTCCGTGGCCTCCAATCTACTTTACATCCATGTAGACCAAGTCAATCACCATTATAAAAACCCATTCCCCAATTCTGTTCTCACTTCCTCTTCTCCTAATTCTTTCACACAAAAAGAAAATATTCAGATAATATCAAAATCAAATTAATCAATTTTCGGTTCCCTTCTCTCGTGTGGTACTGGATTGGTCTTCGGGTATGGGCGCCAGTATTTGGGGTAGTTGAGTTCGGTGTGGTGGCCCATTCTTGCGTTCAGAGGGTGTTAGCGGCAGATGAAGGACTGGAGCAAATAGAATATTTCAGTCCCGTGATTTCCAAGTTCGAAATTGTATAGGTCTACATGTATTAACGAAGAGTATGAAAAGAAAGAAAAGAAAAAAAGGGAAAGAAAGAAGGATCGCACTTCTGTGCGTGAGGGGAGTGGAGCAAATAGGTGGACTGTGGATGGACATATGTGGGACGTTCTGGTGGTGTGAAATGTGAATGGGTGGGTTTGTTGATACGGTTAAGTCTACTGATGTTCAAGTGAAGGTTGGGAGTTAGTTGCTCCGACCAACGGTTACCGGGTAGAGCTGGAATTTTCGTAGAAGACAACAGTAGGTTGCTGATCTGCTATGGTCAAGTTGAAGGGCAGTTGGACAAGAAGTTGTTCATTTGAGTTGATGAAGCCGGAGGGAATAATACGATGGTAAATCGATATATTGAATGGGAAATTAGAAACTACTGATCACGAATCGAATGAAGCCGATCACGTTGGATTCATAACAATAAGATCGACGTCATGAAATAAATGTGATCAAGAACAGGTTACGGGAATCTCATGATAAAATCAAACATCGTTTGATTTTGACAAAACTAAAGCAGAGTCATCAACTGCAAACCGAGGTGAGTAAATCTCACTCACTCTGAACACTTTATATTTCTATAAAGTAATTTTAGAATTGATAAACATTGGTTGAATTGCTGTGTGTTGGCTGTTTGATTTAACTGCTAGTCAGTTGATTGAAAACATCGATAACGATATATATAAATCGTATCGAAATAGTGATTCTGCTTATCAGAATATTTTATACTCATGTCATTTATGTTAACTGACATCTGTGGATGCAGGGAAACAGGTCGGAGGGACCCAACTGGGTTCCTCAACATTTATTTACCGCTTTTCATATATTTTGATATACGATGTGTTATATCATCCGTTATTGATTCTGTGTGTTTGGATGATGACCGATCATTTTGATTGGATATGTTTACACCGTAAGTTATACGAGAAAGTGAAAAGGGAGATTTTCAACATATATTTAAAATTAGATTATTTATATAAAAACAACAGATTTTATATATAAAGGGAAAAAGGGTTTATAAAGGAAAAATCATATTTGAAAAATCAAAATAAAAGAAAAATATTGGTAAACCAATGTAGAGGAAAATATATTGGTAAATCAATATAAAGGAAATTATTGGAAGAAATAAGGAATAGAGAAATATTGCAAATCATTTGCAAATAAAAATATATGGAAAAGGGAAAATATTTATCATTCACAAATAAAATAGGAAGAGGAATATTTGTAAAACAATTACAAATAGAAATAATAAGAGAACCTTTGTAAAACATGTTCAAAGGAAATAGAAAAAGTGATATTTATCTAGAAAATAAACTGAGTTATGAAAAGTAATTGTTTATTTAGAAATGTAATAGAATAATGGAGTACTTGAAAATGAATAAAAGTGTAATAGAGGAGAATTTTACACTAGGGAGAATTTAGGCCCGTGCTTCGCACACGGGTAAACAGAATATGAATTCAAAGTGAGAATTTAAGAGAGATATGTTTTAACAGATAAAGTGAGTAGGTTAATTTATAAATAAAAGTTTTATAAATTAATTTAGTTATTTATCTTTGGATAAATAGAATATATAAGTCAAGACTTATATAGAGGAGGAAAAAATCGATTCCCACATCGATGTTTGAAACTGAATAAGGACGAAGGAGAATTTGTCGAATAAGGGTTATTCGAAGTAAAGTTATCGAACATCAGTTTATTTGAAAGGAAGTTTAACAAATATAGTAATCGGATAAGGGATGATTGAATATTAGTTATTCAATTAGATTTGCTCGAATTTAGTTATTCGAGATAGAGTTAAACATAAGTAGTCATTTAAGATAAATTACCAATTAGCACGACTGCTAGCGAAATTCGCAGGGCTGCAGATAGCCTAAGGTGGTCGGATGTTTCCTGAGGGAATCAGGCGTAACCATTGTGATCGCTGCGATCTAGAGTCGAGCGAATGGTGTCAAGTCAAATATTAGTTAATTGAGAAAAGTAATTTAGTCGAGTTAATTAAGCTAAGTTAGTCCAGTTGAACTGATCAAGTAAGTGGGTCAAAATAAGTAAATCAGACCGAGTTATCTGAACAAGGGTTAGTCCAGTAAGAGAGAAATAGAATAAGAGTAAATTAAATAAGAGTTACAGCTTAGAGTTAACCGAGTATGAGTTAATAATTTAGTTCGTTATTTATTCGAGTTAGAAAATCAAAGTATTTATAAAGTCATTGTAATTCGGATGCAGGGGATTATAACACCATTGCTATAATCAAGTGTTTTCCGTACAAGAAGCGGATTTGTAAATAAAATCCGAGAATGTCGTAAGAAGTGTTAAAGATTTAGAAAGATGAACTTTGCCTATTTCGAAGTTTGAAATGTTGTTCAGTTAAGGTCTGAGAGGTAACTATACCCCAACTTGATTGACTTCGTTTTTAACTAAGAAATGGTTAAGATTCGATAGTGGAAAGTGGTTAAGTGAAAACCAAATGAAGGAGATTTGGCGTAGTGATGTTTATTCAAACATCTGTTTAATCAAATGAAGGAGATTTGGAAATGTTTTCCAAATGAGAAGCAGAATTGTTTTCTGAATATAGAAACAAGAGATGGAAATGTTTTCCAATAATAATATATATTTTCTAAATATAGTGAATACGAAACATTAAACAACAGGAATAGGGAAATGAACGAATGAATGAAATGATGATTGTTGATAGAATTTCCTTCGGGAAATAATATCGTTGTTTGCACACCGACATGTTTTCATTTGATAGTTAAATCACCGACTATCAAAGTTTTGACCATTTTAACGTTGTTAATATGGAGAGACCGGTTGGATTATTATCCAGAGAACCACTCCGTATTGGCATAAGCGTTGCGAATCAAGTATGCTGAATATATTGAAGACGGAGTTGTGCAAGGGCTATCCTGTTTACAGAATAGTGCCTTCGGTTTGTCCAGTCCTAGGACAAACGTAAATGGACGAGTGTCTGACAGAGTATATCCAATAAATTACGTAAGTTGATCTCTTCAAACGTACTTACGTTTGGTGGCGGAGGAATTCGTTTCTCTTAGCTGTATACCCGTGGTATTTTTGGTGAAATCAATTTGTGATTTGGCGGGTATGACGATGTGGCATTCAAAGTAATGGAGGTGGGATCTGTCAAAAGATATGTTATGACCTCGAGCCTCATCAAACGGGAAAGGACAAAAATCGGGCAGGCAGCATGGCTATGTGGGTCGCACCCATTAGGATGTATGATCACCTATCTAGAGAAATTCCTTTTGTTCTTGAATCTATCGATGCTGTCCCTTATCGGGAGGCGGTTGCTGATCCCAACCGTCGGTGATATACATTCGATACACTCAAGCGAAATGAGTGGTCGGTCATGTGTGGGCCGGGTTGCAAGATGTTCTTGTTGAACCCAGTGTATTTGCCTCTAGAGATACACGTTCGGAAGGTGGTCCCATACCTTGTCACGTTGGAATCCAATCTCCAATAAGTGCCTGCGAGTTTGATTGTATATTATATATGTAGAGCGTGAGATGCAAGCGTTCTACTAGATTTTAATTACTTGTGATTAGACATTATTATAATATCAGATAATATAGGATTTCCAAAGTGTTTTGGGTTATCGTAAGATAAAAACCATCCATATTTATGTGTGGATCGGTCTTACGATTTATCATTTCTTTCGAAAGGATTTTGAAAGTTAAACAAATGGTTGGAGTTTACTCACACCAGTCCCATGACTGACCCAGAGTTTATTTTGTTTGTTTTCCCTAAACTCTTGGGTGCCCAAATTTGTACGGGCAGTCAAGTGGTCGGGATTTTACAGATTCGCTTGGAGGGGCTCGAAGCGGGAGGCTTCACCAGTTAGCTATAGACTATCATATTTTCCACTGTGTATTATGTTGTATCTGGAAACAGGTGTTTATAACTGTTCCAGGGATAATCGTTGTGCTCTGATAATGGTATGTATATACAAATACTGATTTGTGCTTCAAAGGTTATATTATATAGTATATTTTATTCGTTCCGCTGTGAGTTTGTGATCTTCATTTTCTTCTATTCTAATATTTCTTTCTTTCTATTTCTCATCCTCTAACTTCTTTCTAATAATGGTTCGTATTTCTGTGCAATTTGAGTTGGACGTGTGGTGTTATTAGTCGACTCAAAGTGTACGGATTTGCGGGTCGTTTCATTTGGTATCAGAGCTGAAGGTTAAGTGATTACCTTGGCTCTGTGGTGTAACTCAATAGAGATGGGGTTAGAAATACTCTAGATTGGGTTTGAGTGTATATATATGAGCGCGTATTTGTAAATTCGATATAAAATTTGTTTTATATTGTGTTGGCTGGTTTGTTGAGTGGTTTATGAATTCTGGTCGATACAGGAAGTACAACCGTATCGATAGGTGTTTCTAAACTCTCGAACAGAACAAATCGACTCAGTATTGTTTTAAAGTGGGTAAGTGATATAATTTGCCCAAAAGTTATTTTGATATAAAGGGATAATTTTCTGAAATTATCGAATGTGTTGATTGTTATTACAATCAAAGGAAATTATAAAATATTGAAATGGTTGTATAAAACCAAATTGAATTTGTATAAGAATAGGATATACAAATAAGCTGAACTGAAATTTAATTCAAACCATAATTTGAATTTAAATTCCGGGAGTTTTTTTTTCTGAAGTATTTTAAAGGTAATATAGCATTACTTGAAGGTATTTTTGAATGAAAATGATTTTTAATGAGTTTGAAAGTGATTAAGCACTAAAACCACTTCAGTGGCGAGAAAATAATTCTGATAATGGACTGCAGCATTATCGGTATTCATTTTCGAGTTTCTAAGTGACGGATTGCTACCATAATAGGTTTGTTAATGGAAATTTGTTTGAGAAATATAAAGTTGTTTAGAAATTCAAATGTTTTGAATTCAGTTGATTATAAATATGTGTATAAATATATATATATATGATTTCAAACTAATTTGAAATAAAACCCGGGAATTTGAATTCTGAAATGTTTTAACTTGAAAAAGTTGAATAGATTGGAAATGGTCAAAATGTATCAAATGAATTGTGATTTAACTTAAGTTAAATAAAACTGGATTGAATTAGAAGCAATCCCGAATGAAATTCAGTATAGAGATGTTGAAATTCGAAATATTAAAATAGATTTGAATTATACTAAACGAGTTGAATACTTATATTGGATGTCGTTAATTGGAGTTAAGTTATTTTTGAGCCCAAGCAGAATAAGAGGGTTAATTTTGGAAAATAGAACTCAGTTTGGATTAGTGAATAGAAGTGATCCAGTCAGAAGTTAAAGATCAAAGGTTGGATTGATTTTAAACCAAGTGGAAATGATATATGTATGCTGAGCAGATATTGAATGGAAGCAAATGAATGAGATAGATTATGCCCGACAAAAAGGTACATGTTTACAATATTGTTTGGGTTGATGATTTTATGAGCCTATGGGGACAAGCCACTTGGCTTTTTGATTTTCTTTTAGATTGGAAAGGCCTAAAAAGGCAAGTTGTGGTTGTGCCGATTGAGCCGTGCAGAGGAGATGCTGCCAAAATTTTTCAGAATTTAAAGTGTTAGAAAATTTTCAGAATTTTTGAAAATTTTTGTTAGTAAGAATAAATTAATATTGTAATTGGAATAAATTAGTTCAGTTAAGCTGAAATTAAGAAGTGAATAAAAAGGAATTTTAAACCTAGTTAATAGGATACGTGGCATTTTCCCTAATTAGCAATTTCGAGGACGAAATTATTTTAAGGGGGAAGGAATGTAACGACCCGGATTTTCGGCCGTTAAATTCTGAATATTTAAATTTGTTTTAAGAATTTTAATTGAATTACATATAGGAATTTATTAATTTAAAACGAAGTTTAAACGTTAATTTATAATACATTATAAAACGAGCTCGAAATCGCGCGGCAGTTCGTAATATAGAGTTTTGAACTTCAACTAAGGATACAGGATCCGATATAAGGCGGACTTCTGTGAAACAAGACACGTTGGAACCGTATTGATTATAATTTTCATATGAAAGAGAAAAATCTAGATTTCATGTTATATTTTGTTAGTTATGGTCAAATCAAATTTTGAAATAGTCGCTGTGGAAATCGTTATTTAAAATATACGCGTTAAAATAGCCGTTTCGCAAACAGACTCAGATTTCGACGAAATCAGTTTCATTGGGACCGTATCGTTAAATTATTGTACAATGTTGAATGGCGTGGAAAAACCGATGTCGTATGTGACCACGGTAGCCGTAAACGCTCGTTCAGTGCAATTAAATTAATTCAACTGAATAAAGGGATATTAGAGTGTAACTTGAACAGACGATCGAATCAGGCCACGAAACCAGTTCGAGTGAGTTCGTAGCGTCAGATATAGTCGGGGTAGGTATATAGTTTGTTATTTTTAGAGATCGGCAAATTTGGTGTTCAGAAGGGCAGTGCGGTACACCTAAAAACAGCCTACCGGGCCAACAGTCTCAGAATGCGACGAAACTAGTGCCGTTGGGTTCGTATCAAAAAGTTATTGTCGGTGTTCGCAGTTTCAAGTTGTTTTGATTTATCTGGTGATCGTGGAAAATTTAAACGCGTGTTGATTTCTGGTTTTATAAAGGAATTTTTTTCAAACGTAGTCGGATTTCAACGAAACTTGTCCCATTGGATTTAGAATAACTTTTTACACCAAGATTAGCCTTTTTATCGGTAAACAGACTGTTCATTCTTATGATTTTTCGTTCATATTCAAGTACACCCTTAAACCACAATGAACACTTTAACTATAAGCATTCCAACGTGAAAATCGACATAAAATCAGAATTTAAAATAAAATATTAGAATTGGCATACCAAACACAATGCTGATACTAAATCAGATGAATTAAATTGTCCATTCTTGCTGAACCATAAACTATCCAGTGTTGGGTTCGTATATAAACTTGTCCATAAGTGTTTATATTACAACATACCGTGTAAAAATTCAGACAGGCCGTGCTCTACACGGCATTTCAATTCCGTGCGCTCCAAGGATTTGGATTCCGTGGCCTCCAATCTACTTTACATCCGTGTAGACCAAGTCAATCACCATTATAAAAACCCATTCCCCAATTCTGTTCTCACTTCCTCTTCTCCTAATTCTTTCACACAAAAAGAAAATATTCAGATAATATCAAAATCAAATTAATCAATTTTCGGTTCCCTTCTCTCGTGTGGTACTGGATTGGTCTTCGGGTATGGGCGCCAGTATTTGGGGTAGTTGAGTTCGGTGTGGTGGCCCATTCTTGCGTTCAGAGGGTGTTAGCGGCAGATGAAGGACTGGAGAAAATAGAATATTTCAGTCCCGTGATTTCCAAGTTCGAAATTGTATAGGTCTACATGTATTAACGAAGAGTATGAAAAGAAAGAAAAGAAAAAAAGGGAAAGAAAGAAGGATCGCACTTCTGTGCGTGAGGGGAGTGGAGCAAATAGGTGGACTGTGGATGGACATATGTGGGACGTTCTGGTGGTGTGAAATGTGAATGGGTGGGTTTGTTGATACGGTTAAGTCTACTGATGTTCAAGTGAAGGTTGGGAGTTAGTTGCTCCGACCAACGGTTACCGGGTAGAGCTGGAATTTTCGTAGAAGACAACAGTAGGTTGCTGATCTGCTATGGTCAAGTTGAAGGGCAGTTGGACAAGAAGTTGTTCATTTGAGTTGATGAAGCCGGAGGGAATAATACGATGGTAAATCGATATATTGAATGGGAAATTAGAAACTACTGATCACGAATCGAATGAAGCCGATCACGTTGGATTCATAACAATAAGATCGACGTCATGAAATAAATGTGATCAAGAACAGGTTACGGGAATCTCATGATAAAATCAAACACTCGTTTGATTTTGACAAAACTAAAGCAGAGTCATCAACTGCAAACCGAGGTGAGTAAATCTCACTCACTCTGAACACTTTATATTTCTATAAAGTAATTTTAGAATTGATAAACATTGGTTGAATTGCTGTGTGTTGGCTGTTTGATTTAACTGCTAGTCAGTTGATTGAAAACATCGATAACGATATATATAAATCGTATCGAAATAGTGATTCTGCTTATCAGAATATTTTATACTCATGTCATTTATGTTAACTGACATCTGTGGATGCAGGGAAACAGGTCGGAGGGACCCAACTGGGTTCCTCAACATTTATTTACCGCTTTTCATATATTTTGATATACGATGTGTTATATCATCCGTTATTGATTCTGTGTGTTTGGATGATGACCGATCATTTTGATTGGATATGTTTACACCGTAAGTTATACGAGAAAGTGAAAAGGGAGATTTTCAACATATATTTAAAATTAGATTATTTATATAAAAACAACAGATTTTATATATAAAGGGAAAAAGGGTTTATAAAGGAAAAATCATATTTGAAAAATCAAAATAAAAGAAAAATATTGGTAAACCAATGTAGAGGAAAATATATTGGTAAATCAATATAAAGGAAATTATTGGAAGAAATAAGGAATAGAGAAATATTGCAAATCATTTGCAAATAAAAATATATGGAAAAGGGAAAATATTTATCATTCACAAATAAAATAGGAAGAGGAATATTTGTAAAACAATTACAAATAGAAATAATAAGAGAACCTTTGTAAAACATGTTCAAAGGAAATAGAAAAAGTGATATTTATCTAGAAAATAAACTGAGTTATGAAAAGTAATTGTTTATTTAGAAATGTAATAGAATAATGGAGTACTTGAAAATGAATAAAAGTGTAATAGAGGAGAATTTTACACTAGGGAGAATTTAGGCCCGTGCTTCGCACACGGGTAAACAGAATATGAATTCAAAGTGAGAATTTAAGAGAGATATGTTTTAACAGATAAAGTGAGTAGGTTAATTTATAAATAAAAGTTTTATAAATTAATTTAGTTATTTATCTTTGGATAAATAGAATATATAAGTCAAGACTTATATAGAGGAGGAAAAAATCGATTCCCACATCGATGTTTGAAACTGAATAAGGACGAAGGAGAATTTGTCGAATAAGGGTTATTCGAAGTAAAGTTATCGAACATCAGTTTATTTGAAAGGAAGTTTAACAAATATAGTAATCGGATAAGGGATGATTGAATATTAGTTATTCAATTAGATTTGCTCGAATTTAGTTATTCGAGATAGAGTTAAACATAAGTAGTCATTTAAGATAAATTACCAGTTAGCACGACTGCTAGCGAAATTCGCAGGGCTGCAGATAGCCTAAGGTGGTCGGATGTTTCCTGAGGGAATCAGGCGTAACCATTGTGATCGCTGCGATCTAGAGTCGAGCGAATGGCGTCAAGTCAAATATTAGTTAATTGAGAAAAGTAATTTAGTCGAGTTAATTAAGCTAAGTTAGTCCAGTTGAACTGATCAAGTAAGTGGGTCAAAATAAGTAAATCAGACCGAGTTATCTGAACAAGGGTTAGTCCAGTAAGAGAGAAATAGAATAAGAGTAAATTAAATAAGAGTTACAGCTTAGAGTTAACCGAGTATGAGTTAATAATTTAGTTCGTTATTTATTCGAGTTAGAAAATCAAAGTATTTATAAAGTCATTATAATTCGGATGCAGGGGATTATAACACCATTGCTATAATCAAGTGTTTTCCGTACAAGAAGAGGATTTGTAAATAAAATCCGAGAATGTCGTAAGAAGTGTTAAAGATTTAGAAAGATGAACTTTGCCTATTTCGAAGTTTGAAATGTTGTTCAGTTAAGGTCTGAGAGGTAACTATACCCCAACTTGATTGACTTCGTTTTTAACTAAGAAATGGTTAAGATTCGATAGTGGAAAGTGGTTAAGTGAAAACCAAATGAAGGAGATTTGGCATAGTGATGTTTATTCAAACATCTGTTTAATCAAATGAAGGAGATTTGGAAATGTTTTCCAAATGAGAAGCAGAATTGTTTTCTGAATATAGAAACAAGAGATGGAAATGTTTTCCAATAATAATATATATTTTCTAAATATAGTGACTACGAAACATTAAACAACAGGAATAGGGAAACGAACGAATGGATGAAATGATGATTGTTGATAGAATTTCCTTCGGGAAATAATATCGTTGTTTGCACACCGACATGTTTTCATTTGATAGTTAAATCACCGACTATCAAAGTTTTGACCATTTTAACGTTGTTAATATGGAGAGACCGGTTGGATTATTATCCAGAGAACCACTCCTTATTGGCATAAGCGTTGCGAATCAAGTATGCTGAATATATTGAAGACGGAGTTGTGCAAGGGCTATCCTGTTTACAGAATAGTGCCTTCGGTTTGTCCAGTCCTAGGACAAACGTAAATGGACGAGTGTCTGACAGAGTATATCCAATAAATTACGTAAGTTGATCTCTTCAAACGTACTTACGTTTGGTGGCGGAGGAATTCGTTTCTCTTAGCTGTATACCCGTGGTATTTTTGGTGAAATCAATTTGTGATTTGGCGGGTATGACGATGTGGCATTCAAAGTAATGGAGGTGGGATCTGTCAACAGATATGTTATGACCTCGAGCCTCATCAAACGGGAAAGGACAAAAATCGGGCAGGCAGCATGGCTATGTGGGTCGCACCCATTAGGATGTATGATCACCTATCTAGAGAAATTCCTTTTGTTCTTGAATCTATCGATGCTGTCCCTTATCGGGAGGCGGTTGCTGATCCCAACCGTCGGTGATATACATTCGATACACTCAAGCGAAATGAGTGGTCGGTCATGTGTGAGACGGGTTGCAAGATGTTCTTGTTGAACCCAGTGTATTTGCCTCTAGAGATACACGTTCGGAAGGTGGTCCCATACCTTGTCACGTTGGAATCCAATCTCCAATAAGTGCCTGCGAGTTTGATTGTATATTATATATGTAGAGCGTGAGATGCAAGCGTTCTACTAGATTTTAATTACTTGTGATTAGACATTATTATAATATCAGATAATATAGGATTTCCAAAGTGTTTTGGGTTATCGTAAGGTAAAAACCATCCATATTTATGTGTGGATCGGTCTTACGATTTATCATTTCTTTCGAAAGGATTTTGAAAGTTAAACAAATGGTTGGAGTTTACTCACACCAGTCCCATGACTGACCCAGAGTTTATTTTGTTTGTTTTCCCTAAACTCTTGGGTGCCCAAATTTGTACGGGCAGTCAAGTGGTCGGGATTTTACATATTCGCTTGGAGGGGCTCGAAGCGGGAGGCTTCACCAGTTAGCTATAGACTATCATATTTTCCGCTGTGTATTATGTTGTATCTGGAAACAGGTGTTTATAACTGTTCCAGGGATAATCGTTGTGCTCTGATAATGGTATGTATATACAAATACTGATTTGTGCTTCAAAGGTTATATTATATAGTATATTTTATTCGTTCCGCTGTGAGTTTGTGATCTTCATTTTCTTCTATTCTAATATTTCTTTCTTTCTATTTCTCATCCTCTAACTTCTTTCTAATAATGGTTCGTATTTCTGTGCAATTTGAGTTGGACGTGTGGTGTTATTAGTCGACTCAAAGTGTACGGATTTGCGGGTCGTTTCACTCAACACCGTGATAATTTCTAAATAAAAATCATATTGAGCCATTCATTATTATCATAAATTTTTTAAAAATCATATTAAATTCAATAAACTAAACGGTCAAAAAAATTATTTGCACGAGAATGACAGTTACCAAATATTTAATACCAAATAATAAGTGTCCCTACAAATTAATTTCACCTATTCAAATTCAAAGGGATACCACCAAGGAAGATGTAGATTAGTTTCAGACAAGTATACATATACCAAACATCATCTTTTTTTTTTCTACACTTACAAATGCGAATTCTAGACAAACGAAATTAAATTCCAACAAACTGAAAATTGGTGAATGCTTATAATTAAGTATAAATTCATAAAAAAATTCAAATTTTTACAAATTTTATATTTTTACAAAATTCAAACCAAATTTGACACAAAATTGACATTTTCGAAAAATTTAATGTTTCAATAGATTTGGAACGTCAATATATTCATTAATTTAAATATAATATTTGAAATTAATTTTATAAACTTACATAAATTTAATTTACACAATTTTGAATCAATAAAACAGTTACATTTATATTTGACAATTGTTCAGTTTAATTGTTCGGCGTTACAAATTATTGTTCATCCATAAAATAAATTCATTTATTTCATTTATTCAAAATAAATTAATAATGTTTTAAATATTATAATTTTAAATTCCAATAAAATCCAACAACATTATAAATAAATCTAATAAAATTTTAAAATTCAAATGATCGAAAAACATGGTATGTTACAGAAATGGAAAAATTACAAAAAATCACAAGTTTTATATAGTTATTATGATTATATCTCACTTTTCTAGATGATTTAAATACCAACAAATGCATAATGCGGAGAGAGAAAATCAGCAGTGACACTGCAAATTTCTTGCACTGTACCAGGTTGTCATGTATGAGCATAACTCATGTGTGATGAATAAAGATAAGTAACAGGCTATTAATTTGAGTTTCCAATGTTCACCACAAATTTTCAACATTGTTTCAAGGTTTAATATGCATGTTATCTTTGTTCCAGCAGTTTTATAATACCTTGTACACCTGTAGTATTTCACACTAGAAACCTAGTACTGTATTCTTATTTTTAGTTAATTGAAATACATTAATTTTGAGAAGCCAGTCTAGATTCAATGGAACAACCAATATCCAAGGATAATATTCCAGTAGATATTTTAGTATATCCAAAGTAATGGATCTAAAATCATGAAAAAGAAAAAACCAAGGGGAAAATGACATTTACAAGTGATTTAATGTACGTATATGTAGTAATAATTCTTTGCATGTTGATGAACATTGATGAAGCTCAGGATTTCAACTAGGCAAATTCTATTCAGATCCAGACATTTGCTGAGTAGCCCCACTAATTTTTAAAAAACTGTCGCATGACCAAAATACCCTTTACCACGTAGAGTCACTACTAGGTTATGTTGCCTACCTCGTAGGGACTCTACGAGGTAATGTTGCTAACCTCGTAGGGCTACTACGTGGATGAATCACAATCCCCACACCCGCACGGCGTGGTTAATGAAAACGTGTAAAAAAAAAAAATTCAACAAAGGGTATTTTTGTCCAGCGAAATTTTAAAATAAAAAAGAGGGCTACTTAGCAAATGCCTGGGTCTGAATAGAATTTGCGTTTCAACTAACGCCACTAAAATGTAGCTCAAGATCACAACTAACACAATAATAATGATGAAGCACAAAATTGTAACAAAATCATTAATAACGATGCAACTATCATCATATCTAGGAAAGTATAAAACACGCCATGTTATATCGTGGCTGACGCACAGGTCATAAAGTGGAGGATGATTACAGTTTTAGAAGTAACACATGATAACTTTAGAAATAAGAAATGAAGTTGATTTTGCAGGAATTTGCATGACAGCATAACATGATACGTACATGATTATCTGTAAAGATCAAAATATGTAATATAACTTGAATCACATATATGGCCGCATAAATAAATTTTACACATGCTTCTTCCATGCAAAAACAGTGGATATATAGAATATAAAACAAGAAAGATTTCAGTTCTAGATTACTAAAACAGCAAAAGGAAATACTTCTTTCCATTTTAATATAAATTTGAATGAAAGATAGATAAGTAATCCATAAGAGAGAATAATCCACAACAACCATATAATGCTGAAGTACTTGCAGCTCATGAATTCAAATGAGATTAAGTGGAATGCAAGTGTAAATGCAGTTGCACTCAACAAAAATTAATTAATTAGCACATTGTTGATGGCAAAATATGTCGTAAACACCCAAGATTCTTAATTACTAAGAATTATAGTTTCACGCGAAAAAGTAAGTGCGGAAAGAAATAAATAACATAAGAGATTTATAGTGGTTCCGCCTCGTGAGAGTCCTACGTCCACTTTGGAAGAGTCCTTGGAATATTATTAATGACGAAGAGTTACAAGGTTGAGAACATCTCATAGCATCTCTTTACATACATCTCTATGTTATATGATGTCATAATTATCAAATATTAATATTGTAGGAAAAATACACTTTTTTCCTTCTTTCTCAAAGTGGAGATGCCATTTAAGTGGCTACTTGGAGCTTTCAAGAGGTGTCAAATCACTAAATTCCCACCCTTTTGGAGTGTGAGGTCAAGGGGTATTTATAATGAAGTGGTTAGGTGGGAGTTGGTAGGAGTACGGGACCACACTAGGAATTTCGTATCCCTTGTAGCCAGCCACCAGAATCTCGGACCCGCAGCGTGCGCACCCCAAAATTTCGTACCCCTCCCTGGGGTATGAAGAATATGTCAAAGTGAGCAAGGGGGAGTTGAGGCTAGGTCTTGCGGCTTTCTGGGGTTCGAGGTATTGGTTTGACAATATTTAGAGGAGCTGTGAGGTCCCTGTTGGCATGATCCCTTCTCGTCCCACTTCCGTTACCCCTTGGCGACACTCTCGGCTTTGGTTTCACACGATACAATGAGTCGAGCGTGTCTTGCGTACTTTTGGGAACCGAACCAAAAGTCCGGTTAACATCCCCCCCAAAGTACGTCTTGTCTAGACATGATGTGCTTTGTATTGGTTGAAGTAGTTGTCGAGTCATCGATTTTTCCTGTAAACTTAAGAAAATAGACGTTAGTTGTTGAGCTCGCTGACTGTAGAGTCGTAAACGAGTCATGGTGGGCGTGATGGTGTGTTTACGCTGCAAAGTTTTAGTGTCACACTGTGCTTGCACGTTTATAGTTTTTTGTATGCACGTGTATTATACATCAGCATCGTAATTATATATAGGATATATATATGTTTACATATATACATTCTCTTTTCGTACCCTGGTTTGGGGACAAAATTGTCGTCTCCTACTGGGTATGAAATTTCATACCCAGGTGGGGTACGAATTCTCATACCCCGCTGGGTACGAAATCTCATACCCGATGGGGTACGAAATTTCATACCCGCTGGGGATACGAAAAGGTGCACCGGGGGACACGAAGAGACGTCCCCCTTTTATTATAAATAGGGCTCTTCCTCCCCATTTCCTTTCTTTTTCTCTATTTTTCCTTCTACTGCCATTGAACTTCGAGCTCTAGACTTTGTGCTTAAAAATTTGAATGACGAACTTAGGTATGACCTAAACACCATAAGAGGCACGAGCCTCGTTCTCCTGAGCTCGATCATGCACCTAGTTACGGCTCTGAGGCCCTCCTCGAGCTTCTCGTGTGCATGGGTTTAGAGCTTAGAGGAAGAAGGTTCATAAGAGTGGAATTAGAAGGAATGGGAAGAAAGATGGGGGAGTCGAGCGCTGCCACAATGAAGGAGAAGAGTTCGGAGGCGAGGAGAATGGCAGTTCGTGTTGGAGGGTCCCGTGCCCCCTCTCAGGTTCGGGGTTTTCGTACCCCTTATAAGTGGTAAATTTTGAACCCCGAAGGGCACGAAGTTTCGTACCCCTTGGGTATGAAATTCAGAACTTTGAAGGGTACGAAGTTTCATATCCTTGGGGTACGAAATTTCAAACCTAGGAAGGATTCGAAGCTTCGTACCGTTGGGGTACGAAAACTTCGAACCCTGGTGCAGTTCGAAGTTTCATACCAGAGAGGGGAGTACGAGTTCCGTGCCTAGATCAAGTGTTTTGCGTACACCTCCTTGCTCTACAGGATCTCTTGTTTAGCGCATTAGCTCTTCGATTGCCCACTTCTAGATCTGTACTTTTTTCGTGTCGTCTGCATGACTGAGCCAACGCATGCGTTGACGACCGCGCAGATTATGACCTGAACTTACACATAGGATTGGAGCATATTCTTCGTCTATGACTGAACTGTTTGGATCTCTTTTGTATATCTTGATTTTGCATAGCACTGCATGCACATGTTAGTTTACACCAACACGAGGGGTACAGGTTATTCGCTTGCGATGTCTAATGCTTGTTTGTTAAAGTATAGTTGCTGATGCATACAAGATCCATGACCGGAAAGACTTAGGAAGCCGAAACTTCCTTGAAGTCATCGTATATTTATGACTCTACTAGCAATGATAGCTTGATAGGCAGCGAGCTTGAGACTACTAAAAGATTCACCCCTTCTCAAACGGCTAGTTTACCCAAAGCGTCTGAGCATGGAGAGCAAACTGAAAGACAACACTCTCCTGTTATATACAAAGAGGTTGAGAATGTGGATATCATCGAGGGGGATGCACCGGCTGCTCCAATGGCCCTGGATATATTGCACGATGCAGTGATTCTTGAAAACCCGACAGATTGGGTGCCATCGCACATGGATGCAACGATAGTTAGGAAAATGGCGATGTTGTTTAACATTCCCGTGGATCACGTCAATGCACCGGGAGAGGGAGGTAGGGCTCATGCACCGCCCGAGGGTCTTACTGCTTGGAACATACAAGTTTGCATTTTTGGGTGCATGCCCCCAACCAGTAACTTCATTTGGGACATGGTATATTATTTCTATATTGCGCGGTAGCAGCTGCATCCAAATGCATATGCCTCGCTCTTAGGGACTTATGTTCTCTACCAGGAGTATTTGCATTCTGAACCTACCGGAGAGGATATTCGGTGTTTATTTTAACTAAATAGAAGGGCTAACATATCGCCATCTCAATTTTTCCTCGAGGCTAGCTTTGCCCATCACCAAGTTCCTTGTCGGAATGTGGCCCAAGCCATCGATATACAAACATGAATGGTTCTTCGTGCGCTGTCCTCCTGGATTCGCGGGGAGATGGCTGGAAAGAAGTAAGCTTTCTTGAACTCCGCTCTTTACTATAAAGTTTGTGGATTCGATGTCCTATATTTGTTTTTTTTTAATCATGACAGGGAATCTTGAGGCGCCTACCGACACCGAGTACCAACAACGCCTTCAGACTTTACGAGCGATCCCGGCTGAGGCGCGTTCCACTAATACAATCACAAGTCAGGATCGCCTTCGTCGGGCAGGACTGCTCCCTGACGATCGGGCTATATTTAGGCCTGTTACCGCAGGCGATAGGCCAAAGGAGAAGGCGACGAAGGAAAAAGCAGCTCCTAGTCAGAAGAGAGAGTTTCCCTCTGTTAGGCCCAAATCGCTAAAGGCTACTAAGTCCCAAGGAGACACCGGTGGAGATGAGGAAGGTGGTGAGGAGATAATTGCTCGGGACGAGGTTCTGTTGGATTCCCATGTACAACCTCCGACAGGAGAGGCGAAAGGAGAGGCGTTCGCCTGGCCACAGTCTCTTGCGACTCCTTCATAGACCGCCGCTTCACTCGAGGCAGAGGACCCATTTGATGGTCTTAATAAGAATGTTATAGACTTGTCTCCCTGGGTACGACGAGTATGGAAGAGCTAGCTCTGTGGAGGGGTTGACTCCTTCGAGCGGACCACAATCTGATTTGTTGAGAGAACGCTTAGGGCATACACTCATAAACACTGCATAGCATAAAGATGGCCTGTATGTGCCACATATCTAATTCTGTGCTTGTTTCTTTGGCAGGTGATATGGAAAGAGGACGCGGAGGACGAGGCTATGTGCATGGTAGCCGTCGATACCCTAGAAACACTTTTCTCGATGAGTTTAGGAGAGGAACGAGCTTATATGGCGACTTCCCACCTCCGCAAGATCGCAGCAGTGAGAGTCGTCACCAAGATAAGCCTCGGCGATCTTCAACTCCCCCTTCTCCTCCTCCTGTCCGTGAATCTGTGGGAGATTCCCGACTTGATTTAGGTGGCCCGAGGCACTTGTCATCAACAACTCCTTTCCACATAGCTCCTTTGGCTCCCGTCTAAGCTTATAAGGGGAAGGAGTCATCTCTTAGACACTCGAGGCCAGCGGGAGCAACTACAATGAGGAGTAAAAATCTAGCGGAGCCTGAGAGGATAGATCTTTCCGTAGATGAAAGGAATGCATTGCTGAAACAGAATTTCCCCCAGCATTATTTCGATGAGCTTATATTCCTTTCTGACCTTAGTCCACCCCCGCTAGGGATTCCGGGGAGATATAGATGCATGTGAGGGCTACGTATCATTAGGCCAACGAGCTTACCAAATATTCTTACCATCTCTCAGAACTGATTGGGAGGAAAAATTTGGAGCTCATCAATCAGTGGTAGACTATTGATGACGAGCGGACCACTGTCACCAACCTAGAGAAGGAAATAGGTAGATCTGCTCCTTGTGCCGTAAACATTTCCCTCTTTGTCTCTATACTTGCGAATTTTAATTCTTAGTATTTCTGCGGCAGTGGAGATGAAGCATGCATACGAGATACTAAAGAAGGAGGCTTCGTATGCCAACTCAACTTTAAGGATACAGTGGCCTCTATGGCTACTGAAAATACGACCTTAAAAAGAGACAAGGCCGAGGTGGAGATAGTGTACGACGAGCATGAGAGACTGAGGGCAGAGAATGCAGAGGTGGTTGAGCTGAGAAGGAAGCTTGAGGTAATGAAGAAAGCGAAGGAGGATGCCAAGGCTAGTAATAAGGATGTATTGAGCACGACGGAGAGGTTAAAGGCTGAGCACCTGAGAGAGGTGGAAAAGTTGAGAGAGGAGCTTGAGGATACCGAATTTCGAGTGGAGGCATCCTAGGTGGAACATATCTAGAATATGTATGTCAAAGTTCTGAAGTTCCGTGGACTCTCATGGGTTGAGAATTATTCCCGAGATCAGGCTCCGACCTTGGATAGACTGGTGTCATATGATGCTTATTTACATCAAGTGGATGTGGGAACTTTGGATGAGCGTCAGCTGATGATTGACCTCTTGAATGATGAGGAGCGGGAGAAGCTAGAGGAAGGGAGGAAGTTGCTGCAGGAGGATGCTGGGAATGATAAACTGCCAAGGCTCACCGCGGAGAAAGGGAAGTCCATTCGTACCGAGAGTGTAGTGGTAGCAGAGACATTTGCCGAGGCAAGCTCTTATCGACCATTGGCCTTGAATCCGCCGCAACCAGTGATTCCGTAGCTTTGGCTCGTGTCTCGACTGAATATAATCCTGAGTGCCGCAGGATAGGAGATACCGAATTTACTCTATCTACTTGGATGAGAACACTTCCCATCGTTCCTACATCATCCCTGACTGGAGGTAAATTCCCGTTACCGTGTATTCCCGAAGATGATGTTATTACCGAGTTTGCGGACTAAAAGGTTGTGTTTTTACTATGTAGCCCTTCCTGTACCTACTATGGCACCGGGCTTTGCCCACATGCTTCCTCAGATGAGAGGGTCTGGGATAGGACGATTAGGAATGCAATGTTGATGAGTGCTTTGTAGAGGAAGGAGAGGTGGTAGATGGCCAAATTGCTCGACCGATTGGCCCAGTGGATGATGATGTGCCTTCAATGAAGGCCATGGTGGATAGAATAAAGGTTCAGATAATGACTAAGTGTGAAGAGATGCGAGTGAAGAGTAGGCAGGACGAGGCTGCAAGGCTAGAGGCCCAAGCGAAGGCCAGGCAGAATGTTGAGGAGAGGGCTACTGCCACAGCTGAGAAGAGGAAAGCCGATGATGAGGCAGAGAGGAAGAGGGCTCACGATGAGGCCCAGAAAAAGGAGTATGACAAAGCCCTGCAGAGGGCCACGGAGACCCTTAAGAATTTCAAAGCCGATGATGCTGCGAAGCTTAAGTCCCAGAAGTTGGCTGACCGACGGGCTGCCAAGGAGGCGAAGGAGAAAGTGGAGCGGGAAGCCAAGGAAGTCCTGGGAAAGAGTGGCGCTGTGGTGGCCCTTGCTGCAGGGAATGCACCCATGTCATTGCCCCACATTATTCCTACCGATATCACGGAGATTTCCAGTAGTGATGGTGAAGGTGAAAGGCGTCTCTCGTTCTCTCATGAGTCGGCAACCCCTTTGAAGGGTAGAGGAGGAAAGAGCAGATCAAGGAAGAAGAGGCCTATCATGGGTGGAGAGCCGTCTAGTGCGGAATCTACAAAAATGAAGAAACACAAGAAGAATAGGAATGATTAGCGTAAGTAACTGTAGTAGATGTTACCGCTATTTTGGGTTATGTAAGCCGATAGTGTATGCGAGTACGACCCTCGCTATTGGTTTTTAAAAGGCATAGTGTGGTTCTCATGTACACCCTGTCGTTAGAAAGTAAAACTGTTAGACACGTAGTGTAACAACCCACATTTTTACGTATCGGAGGATCGTAAAATATTTTTATTTTATTCCCTGAGGGCTGGATCATTCTCATCTTTTAATATGTTTCCTATTGGGATGTAAGACATGTCCATGATTTTTACCAATTTTGTTTGTGACCATTTGGCCCCTATCAGTCTTGTACAGGGCATAACTTTTGACTCTGGTCGAATCAAAGGGTAAGACTTGTGCCATTGTAAAGGAATTGATGATTGCCTTTCCGTAGAGTAGCTACATTAAAGATTTGGCTCAGCAGTTTGGGAAGAATCGCTGTTTTAAGGTTTAACAGTTGGCTGTTCAGGTTTTGGAGCCTTAATGGGCTGATTTGGGAAGGCCCATTAGTGGGTGGTGAAATCCTATAAATAGGGGGTGAGAGTGGAGGGAAAAGGTTTACTTTCCCCCTCATTTGGAGGCATTGATCTCCTTCTTCCTCTAACACCTTTCCACCACTAAAAATCCAAATCCAAGGAGAGAAATCATAGATCTACACCACTTGAGGCTAGATCTACATCAATTGAAGCAAGGATTCATCAGATCAAGGTGTTTGGTGCGAGATGCTTGCTGTACGGATTCTTATTTCTATCATTTTAGCTTGTATTGGAGAATCGGTGAGTGGATTACATCTCTAACATGGATTCAATAAAGTGTATGAGTAGTAGATCATGTTTTTCATCAAATTCAAGTGTTTTTCCTTAGATCTATGCATTGGTAAGTTCATTTTCATATAGATCACCCTAGGATTTGATTTAGCAAGTTTAGATAGGTAATTTCTATTATATTTCATACGAACGTGCAAGTTAGATCCATGTTTTTTTTGTTCATATGCATATTTGTGGTTATTTTGGTGAATTTGACATTATCCTTGATAGAATTGTCATATTGATGATATTGTTGATTTCATAACATGCTTGTAATCCTTTTTGATGAATTGGATGAGTTAGTTTCGTCGGATTTATCGTTTGGCAAACTTTTGGTCGAAATCGAAGTTGAATTGCAATATGCAGCTTTTGGGTCGGCCTAGTCAGAAAAAGTGGGTTGGCCTAGTCATTCAAAGGTGGGTCGGCCTACTCAGAAGAAGTTGGGTCGGACTAAGGTTTGGTAGGACCAAAGTTGGGTCGGACCAAAGTTAGGTCGGACCAAATTAGATCGAACCAAAGTTGGGTCGGACCAAAGTTGGGTTGGACCAAAGTTGGGTCGGACCAAAGTCGGGTCGGACAAAAGTCGGGTCGGACAAAAGTCGGGTCAAACTAAAGTTGGGTCAGCCTATTCTGGTCAGGCATTTCTAGTCAACCATTTTTGCCATTTTTGGTCGGCTATTTCTGTAGCACCCCGTAATTTTATAAAACTAAGATTCACAAATTAAGGCAGAATTAAATTTTAAAATCAAAATCAAGGGAAATGGTTGTGTCATTGCGTTCGTCTCGAAATTCTTCTTTGGAACGAGTCCGAGTTTGCTAGAATCGGAGTCCGTATGAGGGAGATATGACCCTCCGAAGTTTCAGGAATTTTCAGAATCGAAAACAGCTCGAAATTCGATTTCAAACCCAGAAGCGGGCTGGGCGGGAAAATTCCCTCCCAGGACCCAGGTCGACTGGGGAGTCGACTGGGTAGTCGACCCCCCCCTGACCAGGTCGACTGGGCAGTCGACCTAGGGGTCGACCTGGGTGTAAAACCCACTTTTGGGCCTGGGTGCATTCTGATGTACCTGGTCTCGTTTTCTGCCTAGATTCGTCCGCCTAATCCTATATAAACAACCCCTAGTCTCCTTCACTATTCACAATTCTTCTCTAACCTTATGCTGCAAAGATTCTTGGTGGACATGGCTCCTTCTCCTCCTCTAAATTAAATAATAAATAAAATAATATGTAAAATAAATCAAGACGAGGAAATGCTGCCCAAGACTTTCAAGAGGAGATTCAAAACAAGCTAGGATTCAAGTGAAGATTCAAACGACTGTTTTTCTACGAATCTAATATAATCTATGTAAGTCGGTTACTTTTTAGATTTGAACGTTTTCTCTATTCGTGACATGAAATTAAAGGAATAAAAGAATATGTCAAATCTTTCTATTCGAATCAGTGCTTATATCTTTGGACCTAATTAAGAACTATTATGATTCGTTGACCAATAAGACTGTGACTATGAAACTATGGACCTTAAAACCATATGCCTTTTTGACTATGAACATTGCCTATGACTGTGACTCATGACTGTGAGAATTATTTTCCTTTGACTATGAACATCGCCTATGACTGTGATTCGTTAACTGTGAGGATTTATTGCCTATGACTATGGATATAAGATTATTATTTATGCCCATGACACTGTAGTTACAAAACCATGTTGTACCCCAAACTGGCATTATATTGGATCTAAGATTGACTTTCTATTTCAATTTATTCTTAGTTATCCTTGGATCTTGATCTTGGGAATTTACCTATTAAGTTAGGTCTACCCATGTTCTTGAACCTATACTATTCAACCCTTTTCATGTCGTAATATTACCAGATCTATATGCCTGTGAATTATCATCTTATGCCATTTATTATGTCTATTCTTTCATGGCATTTTGGTTCATTCCCTTTTATCCACGAATCTAGAATTATTTATAATCTAGGTTGAATCACGATTATACGAACGATGGGAATACATTTTGGGAAAAACATGAAATTGACTAAACTTGGAAATTGGCATAATTTGGGAACATGCATTATAGCATGACTATTAAGATGAAAATTAGAATAACAAGTCTAGTTTTTACATGAACTGAAATTAGAATATTAAATCAGAATTGGGTGGCTAAATTAAGCATGATAAGTATATTAGCATGATTGTGAACAATTTACATACATTGGGCATAAATGGTAAATGGTTAAATGGGCCACAATGTAGGTAGTTGGTATGCAAATTAAGTTTTGGGTATAAACTGTAAATTAGAATATAAAATCTAGTTTTGGCATGAACTGTAAATGAGGATGTTGGATCTAAATTGCTATAAATTGTAAGATAGGCAAATCAAGATTTGGGCTAGAATATAAGTCCATTAGTGGGCATGGCAAATGAATATGGTATAGGCCAAATTTATTTAAAAAAGGAAAATAGACTTTGAGGATAAATTGTTAAACTTTGAGGATAAATTGTTAACAATTTATATATATACAAAAGAAAGGTTTACTAATGACATCTCTTTTAATAATGCATAAACCAGAAAGTTCTAGGGTGACAGAGAGGATAGTGTCTAGGCTTGGGTTTGGTAAATACAAGTTTCCTGCTCTCCCTGGCTATCTCTAACTGATCCGACGGACGGGATGGTTACTTTCAAAACCTGATTAGAAAATTAATCAAAAACCTTTGAACTTAGAAAACACGAATATGCCTAACCCGAGGTTAGACTGAGTTGCGATATAAACCTGCCCGGAACCAACCGGCACATCCAGTAATCGCAACAATATCTGTCTAATGTGAGTGGTCGCGGCTTTAATTTATTAATTAAAGCTAGAAAAAGAATGGTAGGGTTAATTTAACTAAAAAACTTAACCAACTCAACATGTTAACTAAATCCAATGAGTGGGGTTAGGCTAATCTGGACACTTAACCAATTAACATGTTAACAAGACAAGACTTGTAGTGGTTAAGTAAGTTTAATACACTTAGCCAATTTAACATGTTAACTAAGACTAGAAGGTGGGGTTAAGTAAACTTGGAACACTTAGTCATCATAGCAGGATAAATGAACAGGGTTAAGTTAAAAACATGAAAGGACAATACTTAACCATTAGAATATGTTAGGGTCAAGTTAGCTAAGGGAACACTTAACCGCTATAACATGTCAGTTAAAACAGATGGGCAAGGTTAGGTTAAAGGGAACGTTTAACCAATACAAGATGAATGGGTAGGGTTAAGTAATAAGAAAATACTTAACCAATATAACTCGGTTTGTGGTAGGGGTTAAGTCAACATGAACTACTGATAACACTTAACCAGTATTATATGACAAGCGAAAGGGTTAAGTTGACACGAATTGAATAATGATACTTAACCAACCCAATTTGACAAGAACAAGAACTAAGTAGTAAACCTTAGTTAATATGAACTAAGTCTTAAACCTTAGTTAAGAAAACGATGATTCAACAAACTAAGTGGTTAAACTTAGTTAGAGAAACTAAGTAGTAATCCTTAGTATATCACGAGTAGGAGCGAACGTCCATCTGATCTTAAAGAAGGCTCCAACGAATTGGGTTACGAAGCCTGAGGCTTCGAGGGGACGTGAGGATACTCTTGGTATCCCTCTGTGATGTCGCAGATGATCCTCCTGGGCTCACAGAGGTTAAGGTCTGCGTTTGAAGAACCAAGGGTATGCCTTGGTTGCAATATAAGGCAACCTAAAGACTAGGATGGACCAGCGTGATTCGGCGAGACCAGTAGCCCTGTGATAGCAACTCGTCGTCTACCTACCATCTTTAGTCAATCGTTGTACGTATGCGGAAAGGCAGAGAACTCCCAACAAACCATATACTTGCTATCCAGTTATGGGTGAGGCTAGCCAATAGGAAAGTAGGGCATAGGGTGGCAAGAGTACAGTTCTCGCGCTTGATTTTCTTGGATTGCCTTTCATTAGTTGAGGGAGGGGTCATGTGGGACCATAACCACTGGTAGAAAAACAGACCTTAGCATCTGCACCGGCAGATATCTGAAAAGCTCCCGACCGAGTTCCGTGTTTCTAGAGTAGCCCTGCCACGGGACTCGGGTCGCACATTTCAGGACATGTGCATCTAGATAGCGATAAACGATTCGCGACGCATACGTGGGGAAAGTCTAGGAACATATACCACTCTAGGTAGTGTGTCCTAGACTAGGGGCATCGTTCGATAGGTAGCGTAATCCCTAGTGGACCTAGGTGGCATAAACCCTGAATCTGTGAAGCATTAGATAAGTCGCGTAAATCCTAGTTTAATCTAGGGAGCACTCGATAGAAAAAACCCTAGATTAGATCTAGGTAATAAATAATAGATGTACACCTGAAACAACCACAACTTAGGGGATTGGGATCACGTTATCATTTTATACGGATTTCTAGTTGGGACACTAGTTAAGTGGTGCAGGGATATAGAATCCAGAATAACAGGGTAATAGCGAAGCAGAGAAAATAGGGAAGCATATTTCATCTTGCCTTAGGATCTTGCTTAAATCTTATGTTATCTTGTTAACCCTATCATTATGGTATTATCATATATTCAGTTAATTCATGTCGTGTTGCTTCTTCCTGTTCACATGCTGAAAGTTACTGAACTTACCAGACTTATTGTCTGACTCTGTTTTCTTTCTCTTTCTTGTCTTCCGTCTTCCCCCCTCCCCCCCCCCCCCAGGTCCGTAGGGAGGTAATGTTATTACTTAGGCTCAGTTCTCTTCCCAAGCTTGAAGACTCTTGGATATATCGCTTCAGACTCTCTTTTCCGCTGCTATGGTTTATGCTACATTGGGGAATACAAATGTTATTTTTATGCTTCTTTATTTTGTAAGACAGATGATACTCTGGTATTGGAAAGCAATTGTTGTACAAACTATTTTATCAATAAAGTAAAGTTTTATTTCCCGCTGTTTTAATTTTGTCTGTCTTGTAATTTATCTGCATCTTTTACCTTAAATGCTCCACAGAACTTAGTGCATTCCCTTTGTGAGTGACACTAACGGACTTGGGGTGTTACACGTGGTATCAGAGCTGAAGGTTACGAGATCAGATAAAGGATTTGAAAAATTATTTTCAAAACGGTTTTAAAAGAAGCATTTTCAATAGAAAAGATTTGTTTTAAAGGCATATTCCCCAAAGCCATATGCACCATCTTTTGATTCTCTGTTGAGTCCTTGTTTCCTTCTTTCTTGAGTCTCTGGGGCTCCTGGCTTTCTGGGATGTAACCTCATCGAAGGGCGAAGTAGTGCCCGACTTCCATCTATAGCTGTAGTTGTTTCACTTACGGCCAGTTTTCTTTCAAGCTTAGTAGGGTTTTCTGTATGATGGAGGCAGCTTCCGAGAGATTTGTCAACATGATTACACACGAAAGAGGATGAGGAGTATGGCTAAGGAGCACAACCCAAGGATGAGGAATTCATGGATGTAGACTTGGCTCACGAAGGAGGAAGGGATTATAAAACCTAAGACAAGAGGAATTATCTTTACTATGGCAGAATATGGCATATAATTAAGAACAAAGGACAAGATTTTCAGAAGGGCAAGTACATGCTTTCACCACTAAGCGTACCTAGGAGAAAGGTAGTAAAGTTCTGTTGGGGGAGTCTAGCTTTTCTGTTTGTACTCTTTCTTTTGGTTTTAGCACTTCGCATTTGTTCATATTTGCATCCATAGTTGAGTCTCTGCACCTTAGTACTTGTATAGTAAAAGACCCCAACTAGTGCTCAAGTGTTTGGTTGTTTTTGCTTAGATCATCTCACGTAAATCGTCCAAATTCGGAGGAGACATTCCTCGGGTGCTTGTCTGATATTGGTTTAGGCCTTTGGGGCTTGTACTTAAGGGATGTCGAGTTCGACTAGGATGGTTTGCTTGAGAGATGAATAGTTGTGGCAGACGCTCTATATAGAGAAGGACTAACCTTAAGGGAGGTAAAAAGTACGTAGTGACCTTTTGACCCTCATAGTTATGGCATGATGTATTAGCTAAGAGGAGAGACCTCTGATCATCCTAGTATATACACTCAGTATCATGGTTGACATTTGTTTATTTTGGAAATGGAGGTCAAGAAACTTCGCAATTGTGAAGTTGAATCTATTAAGGTACAGTTGAGTAAAGCTCAAGAAGACGTGATACGGGAGATTGAACATAAGGCATACGCGCCTCATACCCTTTTTCTTAAGGGTACATCCTTGATTCCTTTTTCTAGGAATTCTATGCATACTAGTTTCTAGTTTTTAAGGTATATCCTCTAGGACGTATCATCGATCCTTAGGTAGAAACCCTTTTGGATGTAAACATGTATTTGAAACATGTTATGGTTGATGGTTGCGAATGGTTGCTAGTGGTTGCTCGTGGATGCATATACACACGTATTAGGCACTAGATCAGCTCAGACGCCTTCATATTTCATTTACATATATGTATTTGTTTATGAATTGAACTTAATGTGTTATCATATGGATGTCGCATTTGAGTGAATGATTGTGCACTCATATAGAAATAATATGTATCATTAGGATTTGCATACATATTGGACGCATGGCACTGACATGATTTGCATTAAGGAGGTCAACTGAATCAGTAGACCGCCTGATTTTGCATTAGATAAAGACATGTACACACACTATGCATATGAACATACAAGCATTAGAAATCTTTTAAGGACAATGAATGCCTGTGATTGAATGGTTGAGTAGATGGGTGATTGGATGGTAGTACACATTCTTCCAAACTTGAAGATTTCGGGGACGAAATCCTTTTAAGTGGGGGAGAATGTAACACCCCGTAATTTTATAACACTAAGATTCACAAATCAAGGCAGAATTAAATTTTAAAATCAAAATCAAGGGAAACGGGTTGCGCCATTGCGTTCGTCTCGAAATTCTGCTTGGAAACGAGTCTGAGTTTGCGATAATCGGAGTCCGTATGAGGGAGATATGACCCTCCGAAGTTTCAGGAATTTTTAGAATCGAAAACAGCTCGAAATTCGAATTCAAACCCAGAAGCTGGCTGGGCGGGAAAATTCCCGCCCAGGACCCAGGTCGACTGGGTAGTCGACCCCCCCTGACCAGGTCGACTGGGCAGTCGACCTAGGGGTCGACCTGGGTGCAAAACCCACTTTTGGGCCTGGGTGCATTCTGATGTACCTGGTCTCGTTTTCTGCCTAGATTCGTCCGCCTAATCCTATATAAACAGCCCTTAGTCTCCTTCACTATTCACAATTCTTCTATAACCTTATGCTGCAAAGATTCTTGGTGGACATGGCTCCTTCTCCTCCTCTAAATTAAATAATAAATAAAATAATATGTAAAATAAATCAAGACGAGGAAATGCTGCCCAAGACTTTCAAGAGGCGATTCAAAACAAGCTAGGATTCAAGTGAAGATTCAAACGACTTCAACGACTGTTTTTCTACGAATCTAATATAATCCCTGTAAGTCGGTTACTTTTTAGATTTGAACGTTTTCTCTATTCGTGACATGAAATTAAAGGAATAAAAGAATATGCCAAATCTTTCTATTCGAATCAGTGCTTATATCTTTGGACCTAATTAAGAACTGTTATGATTCGATGACCAGTAAGACTGTGACTATGAAACTATGGACCTTAAAACCATATGCCTTTTTGACTATGAACATTGCCTATGACTATGACTCATGACTGTGAGAATTATTTTCCTTTGACTATGAACATCGCTTATGACTGTGATTCATTAACTGTGAGGATTTATTGCCTATGACTATGAATATAAGATTATTATTTATGCCCATGACACTGTAGTTACAAAACCATGTTGTACCCCAAACTGGCATTATATTGGATCTAGGCTTGACTTTCTATTTCAATTTATTCTTAGTTTTCCTTGGATCTTGATCTTGGGAATTTACCTATTAAGTTAGGTCTGCCCATGTTCTTGAACCTATACTATTCAACCCTTTTCATGTCGTAATATTACCAGATCTATATGCCTGTGAATTATCATCTTATGCCAGTTATTATGTCTATTCTTTCATGGCATTTTGGTTCATTCCCTTTTATCCACGAATCTAGATTTATTTATAATCTAGGTTGAATCACGATTATACGAACGATGGGAATACGTTTTGGGAAAAACATGAAATTGACTAAACTTAGAAATTGGCATAATTTGGGAACATGCATTATAGCATGACTATTAAGATGAAAATTAGAGTAACAAGTCTAGTTTTGACATGAACTGAAATTAGAATATTAAATCAGAATTGGGTGGCTAAATTAAGCATGATAAGTATATTAGCATGATTGTGAATAATTTACATACATTGGGCGTAAATGGTAAATGGTTAAATGGGCCACAAAGTAGGTAGTTGGTATGCAAATTAAGTTTTGGGCATAAACTGTAAACTAGAATATAAAATCTAGTTTTGGCATGAACTGTAAATGAGGATGTTGGATCTAAATTGCTATAAACTGTAAGATAGGCAAATCAAGATTTGGGCCTAGAATATAAGTCCATTAGTGGGCATGGCAAATGAATATGGTATAGGCCAAATTTATTTAAAAAAGGAAAATAGACTTTGAGGATAAATGGTGAAACTTTGAGGATAAATTGTTAACAATTTATATATATACAAAAGAAAGGTTTATTAATGACATCTCTTTTAATAGTACATACACCAGAAAGTTCTAGGGTGACAGAGAGGATAGTGTCTAGGCTTGGGTTTGGAAAATACAAGTTTCCTGCTCTCCCTGGCTATCCCTAACTGATCCGACGGACGGGATGGTTACTTTCAAAACCTTATTTGAAAATTAATCAAAACCCTTTGAACTTAGAAAACATGAATATGCCTAACCCGAGGTTAGACTGAGTTGCGATATAAACCTGCCCGGAACCAACCGGCACATCCAGTAATCGCAACAATATTTGTCTAATGTGAGTGGTCGCGGCTTTAATTTATTAATTAAATCTAGAACAAGAATGGTAGGGTTAAGTTAACTAAAACACTTAACCAACTCAACATGTTAACTAAATCCGATGAGTGGGGTTAGGCTAATCTGGACACTTAACCACTTAACATGTTAACAAGACAAGACTTGTAGGGGTTAAGTAAGTTTAATACACTTAGCCAATTTAACATGTTAACTAAGACTAGAAGGTGGGGTTAAGTAAACTTGGAACACTTAGTCATCATAGCAGGATAAATGAACAGGGTTAAGTTAAAAACATGAAAGGACAATACTTAACCATTAGAACATGTTAGGGTCAAGTTAGCTAAGGGAACACTTAACCGCTATAACATGTCAGTTAAAACAGATGGGCAAGGTTAGGTTAAAGGGAACGTTTAACCAATACAAGATGAATGGGTAGGGTTAAGTAATAAGAAAATACTTAACCAATATAACTCGGTTTGTGGTAGGGGTTAAGTCAACATGAACTACTGATAACACTTAACCAGTATTATATGACAAACGAAAGGGTTAAGTTGACACGAATTGACTAATGACACTTAACCAACCCAATTTGACAAGAACAAGAACTAAGTAGTAAACCTTAGTTAATATGAACTAAGTCGTAAACCTTAGTTAAGAAAACGATGATTCAACAAACTAAGTGGTAAACCTTAGTTAGAGAAACTAAGTAGTAATCCTTAGTATATCACGAGTAGGAGCGAACGTCCATCTGATCTTAAAGAAGGCTCCAACGAATTGGGTTACGAAGCCTGAGGCTTCGAGGGGACGTGAGGATACTCTTGGTATCCCTCTGTGATGTCGCAGATGATCCTCCTGGGCTCACAGAGGTTAAAGTCTGCGTTAGAAGAACAAGGGTATGCCTTGGTTGCAATATAAGACAACCTAAAGACTAGGATGGACCAGCGTGATTCGGTGAGACTAGTAGCCCTGTGATAGCAACTCGTCGTCTACATACCATCTTTAGTCAATCGTTGTACGTATGCGGAAAGGTAGAGAACTCCCAACAGACCATATACTTGCTATCTAGTTATGGGTGAGGCTGGCCAATAGGAAAGTAGGGCATAGGGTGGCAAGAGTACAGTTCTCGCGCTTGATTTTCTTGGATTGCCTTTCATTAGTTGAGGGAGGGGTCACGTGGGACCATAACCACTGGTAGAAAAATCGACCTTAGCATCTGCACCGGCAGATATCTGAAAAGCTCCCGACCGAGTTCCGTGTTTCTAGAGTAGCCCTAACACGGGACTCGAGTCGCACATTTCAGGACACGTGCATCTAGACAGCGATAAACGATTCGCGACGCATACGTGGGGAAAGTCTAGGAACATATACCACTCTAGGTAGTGTGTCCTAGACTAGGGGCATCGTTCGACAGGTAGCGTAATCCCTAGTGGACCTAGGTGGCATAAACCCTGAATCTGTGAAGCATTAGATAAGTCGCGTAAATCCTAGTTGAATTTAGGGAGCACTCGATAGAAAAACCCTAGAATAGATCTAGGTAATAAATAATAGATGTACACCTGAAACAACCACAACTTAGGGGATTGGGATCACGTTATCATTTTATACAGATTTCTAGTTGGGACACTAGTTAGGTGGTGCAGGGATATAGAATCCAGAATAACAGGGTAATAGCGAAGCAGAGAAAATAGGGAAGCATATCTCATCTTGCCTTAGCATCTTGCATAAATCTTATGTTATCTTGTTAACCCTATTATTATGGTATTATCTTATATTCAGTTAATTCATGTCGTGTTGCTTCTTCCTGTTCACATGCAGAAAGTTACTGAGCTTACCAGACTTAATGCCTGACTCTGTTTTCTTTCGCTTTCTTGTCTTCCGTCTTCCCCCCCCCCCCCCTAGGTCTGTAGGGAGGGAATGTTATTACTTAGGCTCAGTTCTCTTCCCAAGCTTGAAGACTCTTGGATATATTGCTTTAGACTCTCTTTTCCGCTGCTATGGTTTATGCTACATTGGGGAATACAAATGTTATTTTTATGCTTCTTTATTTTGTAATACAGATGATACTTTGGTATTGGAAAGCAATTGTTGTACAAACTATTTTATCAATAAAGTAAAGTTTTATTTCCCGCTGTTTTAATTTTGTTTGTCTTGTAATTTATCTGCATCTTTTACCTTAAATGCTCCATAGAACTTAGTGCATTCCCTTTGTGAGTGACACTAACGGACGTGGGGTGTTACAATTTCAGTTCGGACATTTCCGATGATGATGTGACTTCAAAGTGAATTCAATTGGGAAGTTTTGAAGTGTTGAAAAGTGTTCGTTGATCGGCGTAAACAACGAATGGTATGACAACTCAAGGATGTATCGAGTCGTGTGAAGTGACAGCTCTAAAGTGTTCTGAGCTAATTAATAGTCGTAATTGATAATGACTAGAGAGATGACAACTCGGGGATGTACTGAGTTCGTGTGAAGTGACAGCTCTAAAGTGTTTTGAGCTAATTAATAGTCGTAACTGATAACGACTAGAGAGACGAAGGCCGAAGAATTATCGTTGTTGTAGGTTCTAGCAGACTCAAAACTGAGGTACAATTGAAGACCAATTGTAGGTCGTGTGCCTTGGGCATCGTGTATGACCTAGACACGTGTTGAGTATAGCATGTAGCGCGTGTTGAGTATAGCGTGTGGAGTGTTGCTAGAACCGAGGCGTCATGTGTGGTCCTTGACAATTGACGACAAATTGTTAGCCAATCATACGATAACGACGTTTCCAAAACAAGGTTGGCGGTGATAGCCAGAGTTAGTCATGGACATTTGAATGCATGTTGTGATCATGATTGGGTTGCTTTGCCATATATGAATGGATGCTTTAATTGCCATGACTGAATTGTTTTTCCTTTGGGTGTATGGATTGTAAAGGCTATCAATGTCATGTAACGGGGAAGGAAATTGAGAGTTCTTCTCTGGGGCTAGGTAAATTAATTGATTATTTACCCATTCTCATATACTTTATTGATGAAGTTTGTTAGCTGTTTTATCGCTCACTAAGACTGTTGTCTGACTCATCATTTTATTTTTCCTATTATTACCTTGGGCTTTTCATCCGGTTGTGGATAGGCAGACTAAGTAACAGGTGGCAGATATTGCTTTAGTGAGGACGACGATGCTGATCGATGGCGAGCAGGAGGCTCACGTACCAGTTTTATTACAATCTAGTATTTGTTTCCGTTGTTTGCTATTTCTCTGAGTGAGGCAAATTGTACAAATACTATTGTTGTTATCCACGTGTATGGGAAATACTTTCTAGTTGTCTTGAAAGTTTAGTGTTTTCTGCTTCACTATCACTACCTGTTGTATATGTTCTATTATATTTTATCCCTGCGCTCTGAGTTTACGCCAGGTTTCGTTTATCTACCATACCTTGATGATCGTCCATAGCCGCCTGGCACACCTTTCAGTGCATTATTCCTCATGTCTAGTGCTGGGGCTGTGGGCGGTCGTCAGATTTGGTATCAGAGCATGGTGTGGTTCGCATGTACACTGTGCCATTAGAAAGGAAAAAGTGTTAGACACGTAGTTTGTTCAGCGTGGCTGTGAAAATGAAATATGAATTAGTAAAAATCGTATTTCATGTCAAGTGTTCGAATGTTCGTCTCATGTTTTCTAGCATCCTGTACTTGCACAAGCATACTTAATGTTACACTAATAGAAAAACGATTGGTGATCTCACTCTGGGGCATTTCCTATTGGGGAGATCGAGTGCCGGTTTCCGGAGGATTCCCTCAGCTCAAGAACCCCGTGGTTGTGGAAACTCGGTAGGCGCCTTCTGCCTTGGACTGCCCGGAGAGGTCCAAGTAGGTTGAAGGCGTGGACGTCATGATTCTTCCGATGGGAGGATCTCCCGTCGTTCATTCGAGTTATGAGTGAAGGCATCGTTTATTCGCTTGAGAAAGCCCGGATCACCAGCCCATAGGGTCCGATCATGGCAATAGCTGCACCTATGCCTTTAGGGCTTAGGGTAGGAAACGATTTACGGTCAGTCTTGGTGCTGCGTCGAGATTCTACGGACGCCTGGAGCTATGTGAGAGCTTGGTGTCACATTTGGTTGGCTGGTGGGCTGCCCCCAAGTCCAGGACTTGAGAGAGGAACGATTTGTCCTCGATCTCGGTGTTGGGCCGAGATTCGAGTAGAAGGTTATTTATACTCGGTCGCCTCGCGGGCTTGTGACTTAAGTAGCGAGGCTGGCTCCCATGCTTGGGGTGCCGAACGGTGCCAGTAGTGGTTGTCCTTGATGTTGGCTCGAGGTTTGGATGGCGGCATCGGCTCCCGTGCTCGGGGTGCCAAACGGTAGCAGTAGTGGTTGTCCTTGATGTTGGCTCGAGGTTTGGATGGCAGCAACGGCTCCCGTGCTCGGGGTATCGATGCGGCGATCGAGAGCTTACGTACACAAGTCAGCCGTGTTCGTCAGTCAAACATAAGGAGTAATTGAGACGACCCGAACTTCCCCGTGAAGGAAAGCACGGATAGAATTGAGGACAAGACAAAATAGAACGCAGACGGAAGAACATTTCATTGTTATTCCAACAATTCCATCAGATACAAGAATATACAGAGTATAAATGAATAAATTACATTCGACAAATATCAGAGATTACAATAAATTACGTAGCAGCGGAAAAATATACAAAACACAACTAGAAGTGATACACGGATACAGAGCTTTCCGAGCATCGTTCCAGCTGTATATCAGGACCCTGTGGATATAAATCTGCAAAACCAAAACTACTACCTGCCCGTGTGGAAAATAGGGGCACTCAGAGTTTAGGTTAAAACAATAAACTCCAGGTCAGTCATGTGACTGGTGTGAGAACTAAAACAGTTATTAATATTGGTTTTAAAGTTAGGTAAATCAAGGGACCACGCCGTATAACACGGAACGGGTTTCCTCCCAAGAATACCAGTGCATAGAACAAACAGCGCAATGCTAAATAAAGAAAAATGAAGCTGTTATAAGACCCATGTCCCATCACACAATGCAACGCAAGCCGGAGGATAGGGTTTTCCCTTATAACAGCCAAAGCATGCTTGATACGTTTAAAACACATTATTTGATACTATTTTAGGTGTATAGTATCAAAACAATTCAAATCATAAATATCAATCATAGGCGGCATGGGTACCATCTATCATGTCGCCATACTAGTTCTACAATTAAAACCGCAATACACGTATTCGAAATTGGATTTCCGTCATGAGTCGAGGCAAGGGGCAAGCTCCTCTCCGCGTTCGAGACACTCTAGCAAATGTCCCAGGACCCCACTATGATCCTTGGATCTTTAGGGCCGGTCCTCTCTTACTTTTGAGGATTAGTTATTCCTGAACACACGTTTACCGGTCCTTACAGACCTATATCCGAGGTGCCTCACATTCCAACAACCACACAGGTGAAAAGTATATAAATGTCAGGGCTGGAAGGTCACTGACACCACCCTAGCTAGAAAGAAACGTCATGCTCTCCCTGCAGTCACTATCCCGTTTTTGACTCATACCGAGGTGTGAGGCTCGCGAATTCACGTTATACACAAAGCTACGCCACACAGGCCGTGCTTTGATCATCAACCACAAGACTTTGCTTTTCAACAGAAGCCTTGATCAATTGCCACTTACGCATGCCACATTGGCAATTCACTCCATGCGACTGATGTCCATCGATATACAACCTCTGAGCTCACACGTCTCAGAGAAGGGCGTTAAGCAAGAGAATAAATTCTCCGCCGCCTAACAGATGTATATTTAATAGAGATCAATCAACACAGAATAAAATCCAATGTCAGACACACAATCCATTTACAAGTTCGTTCTGGGTCTGAACGAAACCGGAGGCACTTTCCTCGCATATCCATCCATCTCCAAGTACGTTTGGACGATCACCAACTGTTTCCCTCATCTTGGGTGTACAGCCCAATCAAGATCATCAGTAATCACCCAAACGATGTGAAGACTTCCGGTCTTCAACCACCGTCTTCATCTTCGACATCTCGTCGAATCGGTTATTCAGAATGGGTATAACCCTGCCTTTCTGAATAACCCACGTATATAATAAACAAATGTTACACAAACACAACGAACGCCTCATTCCAATACAGAATATTCTTTTATTCACAAAATCACATTCTTAGGGAAAGGTTCCCATTAATTTTATCCAAGATAAATCCTTCTATATTTATTCTTTAATCCTCCTTTGTATATCATTTCAAACTAGTCGGGATTAACGAACCACACCGAAGTAATTATTTATTTTATTTCCCAATCCCAACCTATATATCCCATGGAGAAAAACTGGTAATACTCCATATCTAACACCACGGTGTTATCGGTAAAATTAATTACCATCCCACGTTCAAATCTAATTAAAGATTTAACTATCGCTTTGGAGAAAAACTGGTGGTACTCCATTCTCGATCACCTTTCAGATTTGATAATTTAAATTATCAATTCACATTTTAACCTAATTAAAGTTTCATTCAAACTCCACTTAGTTTTAATCTTTTCAAAAATCGATATCTTGCCTTCAACTTGGTTAAAGAACCAACGTCATCTAAAACACGATTCACGATAAACCCAAATCATATTTGATATTAAATACAAGGCTCTGAATAGAAAATATATCGGCTTATATTCAATATCAAATTCTAAAACCAACATATCTCGTATTGGAAATAACGATATTAAATATATCTTTCAAATTCCCATAACAATATCTTTATAGTCACGAAATCCAACATCGAAATATCCCGAAGATAATTTCGATTCAACTCCCGTCCCATCCACGTATTGGGAATATTGATTATTTTCAAAATCACTTTCAAATTCAATTTATTTATTTCAAAAATAAATTGATTTTAATTCTAGTTCAAAACTAGTTCATTTCGATAAAAATCTATTTTTATCTTTTCAAATATGGAATTCTCCAGCTCAATTCTTCCCAAATCATTTCTTATGATTCTACACAAATTATAGATATTTTTAATAATTTTATCAAGGCCCGTACAGTCGATTTCCAACAACGGCCATCGAACTGCACTTACAGCGACCTTTTTCGAATTTGATTTGGACATAACTCCAAATCCAACCATTAGATTTCAAATTTCTAATATTCATTGGAAAGCTCTTTTCGATACGAACCCAACGGTTCTGGTTTTAGGAGAATCCGACGGACGGATTTCCCGCAACGTCAATTCGAAGTTAATGGTCGACACGAGCTGGCGCGGCGCGTTCTATTCAGGCCATTATATATATAATATATATATATATATATATTATATATTTCGTCGATTTCCTTTTAAAACGTATTTTATAAATCGCTTTAAATTTGTTTCAAAACCAATTCAACACTATTTCAATTTCTAATCAAAACTGGATATTTTATATCATTACCATATAAATGATAATATTTTCAAAACGTTATATTTTGAAATCATTTCTTTTCTATATTCATTGTAAAAACGAATATAAACGATATAAATATCGTTCACGTCAAAATAGCGCAACCCTAATCAACACGGCTTTATATATTTCAATAAATCCGTTATTCTATTAAACAAATGAATATTTATTCCATTCAACACATGAATCTATATTTCTTCCAACACCTGACTAATCTCAACACCTGAGTACTGTCAACACATCACTATTTTTGTTATGTAAAATATTTTATAAAACTATGGTATCTATCGTTTGATTTTTAATTAGACTTCTACTGGGAAGTAGTTCTAATTTTAAATATGATAAAGATGTAAATTTCATTGTATAAAATATTTCACCCAATACATGAACATCGTCAACACATGACTATTTTTATATTCAACACATGAATTTTCTTTTATAATATTCATTGTTTTCCCGATTGGAATGAGGCCCAATCAATCACCATATAACGTTAATTATTTGGATTCCATACAGCACATGTATATAATAGCATTGATAAACAATCAACCATCATCCAACGTGCACCACACAACTGCATAAG
Organism: Allium sativum; assembly: GCA_030737875.1. NCBI lineage: Eukaryota > Viridiplantae > Streptophyta > Magnoliopsida > Asparagales > Amaryllidaceae > Allium > Allium sativum. Next base: position 530,317,647 of record CM060923.1, on the reverse strand, counting down.
CATCAAATATAAATAATCGACGCTTACATAATCTGTCGACCAATCGATCGACAATAATTAAATAATTGGGATTAGTGTACGCCAAATATCATCCCAACACCCGTGTGGGGTTTCAAATCAACAAACACTGAATATTATTTGTGCAGTTGGGTGATGTGTAAAATTTATCATCCCAATCAATATCAGTCAAATCAGTGTATATAAACAAATCGTCTGATTTGTAAATGAATATTTATTTATTCACATTCACGTTAAAATTTATATTTTTAACGTCAAAATATTTTATTTCAACACATGAATTCCTATTCAGTTCATTTACTCAATAAAAATGATATTTCTATTTTTCTAACATATTTTAGAAAATTTCGGCGGCATAACGGCACGATACTAGAAACGGGACGAGGCCTAGCCTTATCCCCGGTCTAGTGAAGGCCCACGCCATTCACACATCAATCAAATCCATTCCATTTCACCAAACAATTCAAACCAAATAGACTAACCAACTACACAACCAAACAATTTAACAAACAAGCCATCCATGGTCTGTGGATGACGGGTGTCGGGTGCTACTAAACACCGTCTACATCCTAGTATATATATATAACTAGAAAAAGAAATTGAAGAGTGAGAAGTTCTCACCGATAGCTATCCAACTCCACGACACTTCATTTATAGAAATCTTCGCCATTCTCGCCTTTTGTCGCTTTCGTTGTCCGCTTTCACTACATATGTAAAAATCACATTTTTATATACTGATGTCTTTAAAATAAAAATCACATTTTTATTTATTCACTTTCAATTTAAAAAATCATATTTTTATAATCACTTCGTATATTTAAAAATCGAATTTTTACTTTGCTATTCAATATATAAAAATCGAATTTTTACTACGCTACTAAATAGATAAAAATTCTATTTTTACGACGATGTTATATAGATAAAGATTTTATTTTTATCCATCTATTCTTCATATAAAGATTTCGCCTTTTCAATATCAAAACTCTAATCTTTTATAGTTTAAAGCTCACTTCTTTTATATTTTAAAAATCACGCTTTTTATATTTTAAAAACCCTGTCTTTTATATTTTAAAAATCCTAACTTTTATATTTTAAAAATATACAAAAACTAATTTTTAAAATTGCTAATACCAATTACATAGAAAAAAAAGAAATAAAATAAATAAGTAAAAAGGGCTTACAGTCAAAATCGAAGGCTGGGGGGAGGCTTCACCGCGTCTGAGGTGGTCGGAGGTCGGGTTTTGGGCCAAGGGGGGGTGCGGGTTCGGGTCTAGGGGGGTGCGGCGCGTCCTTGGTGGCGACGGAGGGCTGAGACGAGGGGGCGATGGAGTTTCTGGCATCGGAGAAGGAAGGAGGTAGGGAGGAGGGGGTCTGGGGGTGGTCGGCTCCGCCTGGGGAGGTAGCGCCAGAGGCGCGACGCCTCTGGTGGGCGGCGGCGGCGAGTCGCCCCCCACCCCCCCACCCCCCGCTCTCTTTCTCCCTTTTTTTTATTTTCTGTTAAAATCGATTTTGAAGAGGAGAGGGGCCAACGGGTTTAAAGGGGGTGAGGAGAGAGAGAAGTTTTTAATTTATTATTTAATTATTTTATTTTGCAAAAAAAGTTGACTTTTACATATGACCTCTAAACGAGGTCCACCGCCTGTCGTCCATAGCGTATTACCCCCATTCCGAACACAATGGGATATGTATCGTAGGCTGATTCGACTGTTTGAATCAGTTTTCGTCAAAATCAACATATAAATCTATATATTGAATTTGAACGCGCAATTCAATTTACCGGGTTCACATACTAACTCTAAAAATTCCCGAAAAATATTTTCTAGCTTCGTATTGACGATACGGTCCTAACAAAACTTGTTTCGTCGAATTCTGAGACCGTTGAAAAAATGGCCAATTTCCAGTCGATTAAAATCAACTGAAACTGGTCAAACGTGTTTTCCTTTGCCACGCTCACATATTGATTCGAAAAATTATGAAATTTGAAACCTAGCAATAATTTAGCACCCCGGACCCAACAAAACTAGTTTCGTCAAAATCTGAGGTCATTTGCAAAATTCCCATTTTTAAGGGCCTGAATTCCATAGCGACTATTTAGAATTTTCAACTGGACATATCTTTTGATTCCCGCTATGAAATTTCGATTTTTCGGATTCATTGGAAAGATATTATCAATTAGATCTTAATGTTTTTGGTTCCACTAAAATCCGGATTGTTTTGCACCCGGTGTGTTCCATTGAAGTTTGAAATCGAATTATCGAACTACCGCGCCATTTTCAATTCATTTTATAATTATACATAATTATTTATATTCTAACGATGACGTATAAAATATATACGTTCAAATTATATTCAAAAGTAAATTTCTCGTCGATATTATTTAAAATAATCTATTTTAAATATTCAAAATTCGCTAAAATTGCCAAAATAAAAATTTTAAACTGGCTCAGAATTTCCGGGTTATTACAATCTCCCCCACTTAAAACTTTTCGTCCCCGAAAAGGAACAAAGTCGAAAGTGGTTTGATTATTCAACTCTACGTTCGATCTGGCTTCCATTCTCCAACTTTTCAGTTTCTGAGAATTTCCAAATTCTCAAAAATTTGGCTAACACCCTAAATTTTCGAAAAAATTCGCCATAACCTCCCCTGCACCGGGAGCCACGGGAAAATCCCGAAATTGCCATATAGGCCTTCTGATCTCAAAAAGAAAAAGAAAAAGCCAAGCGGCTAGCCAATAGGCTCATAAAATCATCATCACCCAAACAAAACAGTAAATTATATAGTAAACATGTACCTATTTGTCGGGCAAACAAATTTTATTCTCTGCTCTAGCCTCCTTGCTATGACCTGTTCAATGTAAGTATATGTATATGCAAGCAAATGCGACCAATTTTCAATATAATTCAATATTCGGTTCAATTAGACTAAATGGTTCAAAATTATCAAACAAATAAACAAACAACACAAACATCAATCAATTAGTGAATTAGAGTTGCAAATTCATAAATTTTGATACATGTATACACAGAAAATCATGTTTTTGATGTCAATTCACAACAATGTATTCTAGCTATATAAGTTTTGGTTCTCACACCAGTCGAATGGAAATATATAGAAATCACACCTTCGAAACACGAACATAAATACTGATGATGTGGCCACATCATCAGAATTATCCCCGGGTGTCTAGAATGTGATTCTATATCTATCCAGTATATTAAAACTTCGACTATGCGTTCATGACGCGTATACGCGAAATCTATATATACTCGATTGTCCATATTCAAAATAAATAAATATTCAAATACGAATAAAACGATTTAAATTTTAAAACAAAATTGTTTTCATTTGAAAAATATACTCTTTACACCCGTTCTAGGATACTACTGATCCTATCTCTAACGAGTCATTCTAATTGGATATTACTAATCCAATATCTGATGAATTCTTTCGTATGGTTCTAATGTGTCTTGTTCTCGAGCTCTGTAAACCAAACCTCTGATACCAAACTGAGACGACCCGAACTTCCCCGTGAAGGAAAGCACAGATAGAATTGAGGAAAGACAAAATAGAACGCAGACGGAAGAACATTTCATTGTTATTACAACAATTCCATCAGATACAAGAATATACAGAGTATAAATGAATAAATTACATTCGACAAATATCAGAGATTACAATAAATTACATATTAGCGGAAAAATATACAAAACACAACTAGAAGTGATACACGGATACAGAGCTTTCCGAGCATCGTTCCAGCTGTATATCAGGACCCTGTGGATATAAATCTGCAAAACCAAAACTACTAGCTGCCCGTGTGGAAAATAGAGGCACCCAGAGTTTAGGTTAAAACAATAAACTCCAGGTCAGTCATGTGACTGGTGTGAGAGCTAAAACAGTTATTAATATTGGTTTTAAAGTTAGGTAAATCAAGGGACCACGCCGTATAACACGGAACGGGTTTCCTCCCAAGAATACCAGTGCATAGAACAAACAGCGCAATGCTAAATAAAGAAAAATGAAGCTGTTATAAGACCCATGTCCCATCACACAATGCAACGCAAGCCGGAGGATAGGGTTTTCCCTTATAACAGCCAAAGCATGCTTGATACGTTTAAAACACATTATTTATACTATTTTAGGTGTATAGTGTCAAAACAATTCAAATCATAAATATCAATCATAGGCGGCATGGGTACCATCTATCATGTCGCCATACTAGTTCTACAATTAAAACCGCAATACACGTATTGGAAATTGGATTTCCGTCATGAGTCGAGGCAAGGGGCAAGCTCCTCTCCGCGTTCGAGACACTCTAGCAAATGTCCTAGGACCCCACTATAATCCTTGGATCTTCAGGGCCGGTCCTCTCTTACTTTTGAGGATTAGTTATTCCTGAACACACGTTTCCCGGTCCTTACAGACCTATATCCGAGGCGCCTCGCATTCCAACAACCACACAGGTGAAAAGTATATAAATGTCAGGGCTGGTAGGTCACTGACACCACCCATGCTAGAAAGAAACGTCGTGCTCTCCCTGCAGTCACTATCCCGTTTTTGACTCATACCGAGGTGTGAGGCTCGCGAATTCACGTTATACACAAAGCTACGCCACACAGGCCGTGCTTTGATCATCAACCACAAGACTTTGCTTTTCAACAGAAGCCTTGATCAATTGCCACTTACGCATGCCACATTGGCAATTCGCTCCATGCGACTGATGTCCATCGATATACAACCTTTGAGCTCATACGTCTCAGAGAAGGGCGTTAAGCAAGAGAATAAATTCTCCGCCGCCAAACAGATGTATATTTAATAGAGATCAATCAACACAGAATAAAATCCAATGTCAGACACACAATCCATTTACAAGTTCATTCTGGGTCTGAACGAAACCGAAGGCACTTTCCTCGCATATCCATCCATCTCCAAGTACGTCTGGATGATCACCAACTGTTTCCCTCATCTTGGGTGTACAGCCCAATCAAGATCATCAGTAATCACCCAAACGATGTGAAGACTTCCGGTCTTCAACCACCGTCTTCATCTTCGACATCTCGTCGAATCGGTTATTCAGAATGGGTATAACCCGGCCTTTCTGAATAACCCACGTATATAATAAACAAATGTTACACAAACACAACGAACGCCTCATTCCAATACAGAATATTCTTTTATTCACAAAATCACATTCTTAGGGAAAGGTTCCCATTAATTTTATCCAAGATAAATCCTTCTAAATTTATTCTTTAATCCTCCTTTGGATATCATTTCAAACTAGTCGGGATTAACGAACCACACCGAAGTAATTATTTATTTTATTTCCCAATCCCAACCTATATATCCCATGGAGAAAAACTGGTAATACTCCATATCTAACACCACGGTGTTATCGGTAAAATTAATTACCATCCCACGTTCAAATCTAATTAAAGATTTAACTATCGCTTTGGAGAAAAACTGGTGGTACTCCATTCTCGATCACCTTTCAGATTTGATAATTTAAATTATCAATTCACATTTTAACCTAATTAAAGTTTCATTCAAACTCCACTTAGTTTTAATCTTTTCAAAAATCGATATCTTGCCTTTAACTGGGTTAAAGAACCAACGTCATCTAAAACACGATTCACGATAAACCCAAATCATATTTGATATTAAATACAAGGCTCTGAATAGAAAATATATCGGCTTATATTCAGTATCAAATTCTGAAACCAACATATCTCGTATTGGAAATAACGATATTAAATATATCTTTCAAATTCCCATAACAATATCTGTATAGTCACGAAATCCAACATCGAAATATCCTGAAGATAATTTCGATTCAACTCCCGTCCCATCCACGTATTGGGAATATTGATTATTTTCAAAATCACTTTCAAATTCAATTTATTTATTTCAAAAATAAATTGATTTTAATTCTAGTTCAAAACTAGTTCATTTCGATAAAAATCTATTTTTATCTTTTCAAATATGGAATTCTCCAGCTCAATTCTTCCCAAATCATTTCTTATGATTTTACACAAATTATAGATATTTTTAATAATTTTATCAAGGCCCGTACAGTCGATTTCCAACAACGGCCATCGAACTGCACTTACAGCGACCTTTTTCGAATTTGATTTGGACATAACTCCAAATCCAACCATTAGATTTGAAATTTCTAATATTCATTGGAAAGCTCTTTTTGATACGAACCCAATGGTTCCGGTTTTAGGAGAATCCGACGGTCGGATCTCCCGCAACGTCAATTCGAAGTTAATGGTCGAAATTCACGAGCTGGCACGGCGCGTTCTATTCAGGCCATTATATATATAATATATATATATATATATATATATTATATATTTCGTCGATTTCCTTTTAAAACGTATTTTATAAATCGCTTTAAATTTGTTTCAAAACCAATTCAACACTATTTCAATTTCTAATCAAAACTGAATATTTTATATCATTACCATATAAATGATAATATTTTCAAAACGTTATATTTTGAAATCACTTCTTTTCTATATTCATTGTAAAAACGAATATAATCGATATAAATATCGTTCACGTCAAAATAGCGCAACCCTAATCAACACGGCTTTATATATTTCAACAAATCCGTTATTCTATTCAGCAAATGAATATTTATTCCATTCAACACATGAATCTATATTTCTTCCAACACCTGACTAATCTCAACACCTGAGTACTGTCAACACATCACTATTTTTGTTATGTAAAATATTTTAAAAAACTATGGTATCTATCGTTTGATTTTTAATTAGACTTCTACTGGGAAGTAGTTCTAATTTTAAATATGATAAAGATGTAAATTTCATTGTATAAAATATTTCACTCAACACATGAACATCGTTAACACATGACTATTTTTATATTCAACACATGAATTTTCTTTTATAATATTCATTGTTTTCCCGATTGGAATGAGGCCCAATCAATCACCATATAACATTAATTATATGGATTCCATACAACACATGTATATAATAGCATTGATAAACAATCAACCATCATCCAAAGTGCACCACACAACTGCATAAGCATCAAATATAAATAATCGACGCTTACATAGTCTGTCGACCAATCGATCGACAATAATTAAATAATTGGGATTAGTGTATGCCAAATATCATCCCAACACCCGTGTGGGGTTTCAAATCAACAAACACTGAATATTATTTGTGCAGTTCGGTGATGTGTAAAATTTATCATCCCAATCAATATCAGTCAAATCAGTGTATATAAACAAATCGTCTGATTTGTAAATGAATATTTATTTATTCACATTCACGTTAAAATTTATATTTTTAACGTCAAAATATTTTATTTCAACACATGAATTCCTATTCAGTTCATTTACTCAATAAAAATGATATTTCTATTTTTCTAACATATTTTAGAAAATTTCGGCGGCATAACGGCACGATACTAGAAACGGGACGAGGCCTAGCCTTATTCCCGGTCTAGTGAAGGCCCACGCCATTCACACATCAATCAAATCCATTCCATTTCACCAAACAATTCAAACCAAATAGACTAACCAACTACACAACCAAACAATTTAACAAACAAGTCATCCATGGTCTGTGGATGACGGGTGTCGGGTGCTACTAAACACCGTCTACATCCTAGTATATATATAACTAGAAAAAGAAATTGAAGAGTGAGAAGTTCTCACCGATAGCTATCCAACTCCACGACACTTCATTTATAGAAATCTTCGCCATTCTCGCCTTTTGTCGCTTTCGTTGTCCGCTTTCACTACATATGTAAAAATCACATTTTTATATACTGATGTCTTTAAAATAAAAATCACATTTTTATTTATTCACTTTCAATTTAAAAAATCATATTTTTATAATCACTTCATATATTTAAAAATCAAATTTTTTACTTTGCTATTCAATATATAAAAATCGAATTTTTACTACGCTACTAAATAGATAAAAATTCTATTTTTACGACGATGTTATATAGATAAAGATTTTATTTTTATCCAGCTATTCTTCATATAAAGATTTCGCCTTTTCAATATCAAAACTCTAGTCTTTTATGGTTTAAAGCTCACTTCTTTTATATTTTAAAAATCACGCTTTTTATATTTTAAAAATCTTGTCTTTTATATTTTAAAAATCCTAACTTTTATATTTTAAAAATATACAAAAACTGAATTTTAAAATTGCTAATACCAATTACATAGAAAAAAAAAGAAAAAAAAATAAGTAAAAAGGGCTTACAGTCAAAATCGAAGGCTAGGCGGAGGCTTCACCGCGTCTGAGGTGGTCGGAGGTCGGGTTTTGGGCCAAGGGGGGGTGCGGGTTCGGGTCTAGGGGGGTGCGGCGCGTCCTTGGTGGCGACGGAGGGTTGAGACGAGGGGGCGATGGAGTTTCTGGCATCGGAGAAGGAAGGAGGTAGGGAGGAGGGGGTCTGGGGGTGGCCGGCTCCGCCTGGGGAGGTGGCGCCAGAGGCGCGACGCCTCTGGTGGGCGGCGGCGGCGAGTCCCCCCCCCCCCCCCCCGCTCTCTTTCTCCCTTTTTTTTCTTTTTTTTTATTTTCTGTTAAAATCGATTTTGAAGAGGAGAGGGGCCAACGGGTTTAAAGGGGGTGAGGAGAGAGAGAAGTTTTTAATTTATTGTTTAATTATTTTATTTTGCAAAAAAAGTTGACTTTTACATATGACCTCTAAACGAGGTCCACCGCCTGTCGTCCATAGCGTATTACCCCCATTCCGAACACAATGGGATATGTATCGTAGGCTGATTCGACTGTTTGAATCAGTTTTCGTCAAAATCAACATATAACTCTATATATTGAATTTGAACGCGCAATTCAATTTACCGGGTTCACATACTAACTCTAAAAATTCCCGAAAAATATTTTCTAGCTTCGTATTGACGATACGGTCCTAACAAAACTTGTTTCGTCGAATTCTGAGACCGTTGGAAAATGGCCAATTTCCAGTCGATTAAAATCAACTGAAACTGGTCAAACGCGTTTTCCTTTGCCACGCTCACATATTGATTCGAAAAATTATGAAATTTGAAACCTAGCAATAATTTAGCACCCCGGACCCAACAAAACTAGTTTCGTCAAAATCTGAGGTCATTTGCAAAATTCCCATTTTTAAGGGCCTGAATTCCATAGCGACTATTCAGAATTTTCAACTGGACATATCTTTTGATTCCCGCTATGAAATTTCGATTTTTCGGATTCATTGGAAAGATATTATCAATTAGATCTTAATGTTTTTGGTTCCACTAAAATCCGGATTGTTTTGCACCCGGTGTGTTCCATTGAAGTTTGAAATCGAATTATCGAACTACCGCGCCATTTTCAATTCCTTTTATAATTATATATAATTATTTATATTCTAACGACGACGTATAAAATATATACGTTCAAATTATATTCAAAAGTAAATTTCTCGTCGATATTATTTAAAATAATCTATTTTAAATATTCAAAATTCGCTAAAATTGCCAAAATAAAAATTTTAAACTGGCTCAGAATTTCCGGGTTATTACAGTAAACATGGAAAAGAGACAGGAAACTGAACATCATTTCTACTGATAACTTTGGTAGTAATAGCCTTGACAATGCTTGAATTGCAAGAAAACAAAACATCGTTGGAAAGCATAGACAACTGTAAACTAAGTTATGTGAAGCAGCGCCGGAGATGTTCGTTGTTCCATGCCCTTGGAAGTTCACTCCGTCCACGGTGGCAAGTTTGAAAGTTCCATTCATGAGCTTACGTTGTATGGCGTACGGGCCTTCCTTGCGAGGATCTAGTATGATCGGTGGGGGAAAGGCCCGCTTTAGGACGAGATTGCCAATATTGAGGTCCTTCGGATGAATTCTGGAGTTGAAGCATCGGGCCACCCGTTGTCGTTGGGCGGTAGCTCTGAGTACAGGTTCATTTCTTTTTTTCTTCTAGTAAATCGAGTGATTCCATAAGAAAATCTTGATTAGTTTTCGGATCATAGTAGGCGGCTCGATGAGATTGAAGCTTGAGCTCAATGGGGATGATGGCTTCGGATCCATAGGTAAGGCGAATTGAGTGTGCCCGGTTGCGAACTTGTGGGTGGTCCGGTAGGCCTATGGGCCAGAGGGAGTTCGTCTACCCACATGCCTCCGGCCTTTTCCAGATGCTTCTTGATAATGGATTTGATAACTTTGTTAACAGCCTCGGCTTTCCCATTGGCCTGAGGGTGAGGTACCGTTGAGAATCTGTTTTCGATGTTGTGCCGCTGACAGAAGTTCTTGAACTCTCTCAAACTGGGTGCCATTGTCAGAGATGATGACCTGAGGGACTCCATAATGGGTGATGATTTTGTGGACGACGAAGTTGATTACCTTCTTTGTGGTGATCGTGGCGAGAGCTTTGGCTTCTGGTCATTTGGTAAACTAGTCAACTGCGACGATAACATAACGTGTTCTGTCTCTAGCCATTGGAAGAGTTCCGATGATGTTCATCCCCCCACATAGCAGACGGCTAAGGACTGACCATTTGTGTCAATCCTATAGGCCGGGCTCTTGGAATCTTTGAGAAGAGCTGGCATTTGTCGCACTTGTGAGCATAGTCTGCGGCGTCTTGATCGAGCGTGGGCCCGAAGTAGCCATGTCTGATGATCTTTCTTTCCAAGGTTTTCCCTTCGGTGTGGTCGCTGCACTTGCCTTCATGCACATCCATTAGCACACGGTCGGCGTCATCGTGGGCTACGCACCTTAGTAATGGGACAGTGAAGCCTCTGCGATAGAGTACTCCATCCATGAGAAGGTAGTGAGATGACTGGCGAGTAAGCGCTTTTCTTTTCTTTCCTTATAACATCCTGGGAGGGTCCCATGTTGTAGATAGTTCTTGATCAATGTCATCCAAGATTCAGGTTCAGTTTCGGAGTTCATGGCCATCTTGGTTTGCATTTGCTTGATACTTGGTGAATCGAGCACTTCGACTGGGGCGAATCCGATAAGCTGTGAATCCTCGGAGCTCGCCAACCTGGCTAGCGAATCCATTTTTTTTATTTTGTCCTCGGGGAATGTATGTGATGACAAAGTGGTCGAAGTCGGTGAGAAATTCCTGAACCTGGGTCAGATATAAGGCGAGTCGTTCCCTTTTGGCTTGATATTCTCCATGCACCTAGCACATGATGAGTTGTTAATCGGAGAAGATTTGAATGGTCTTTAGCTAAAATTCGATTGCGATTCTAAGTTCGGCTATCAAGGCCTCATACTCTGTGTCATTGTCGGTAGCAGGGAAGGTGAGCTTTAATGCATAACATATCGGACGTTCTTCAAGAGTGATGAGCACGACTCTGGCTCCAGAACATTTGCTACTGGAGGACCCATCCACGAATAATTTCAATTGAGTATCGGGAGCTTTGATATCCTCTGTAGGAGTCTCCTTAGGAGCGGTGAACTCCACTACGAAATCTGTGAGAGCTTTTCCAAGGATGGCTCGATGGGAAATGAATGTTATCTCAATTTTACTTAGCTCCATACTCCACTTTAGTAGCCATCCGGACGTCTCGGGTCGCTGTAGGACTGGTCGTAGCGGCTGGTCAGTATAAACCTTTATAGGATGAGACTAGAAGTATGGTCGAAGCTTCCGAGAAGAAATTAATAAGCAGTATGCTAGATTCTCAAGCTTTGAATAATTCTTTTTTGCCCTCGTCAATCGTTTATTGATGCAGTAGATGGATTGTTGGACACGGTCTTCGATGCGTACTAATGCCGAGATGATTGCCTGCATGGAAACAACCAAATAAATGTATAAGTCTTCATGTCCACTAGTTTGGACATGATGGGTGGTCGCTCTAAGTGATTCAATAAATCCTCGAACGTGGCTATGCATTCTGGGGTCCACTTGAAGTTGCGCTTCCCCTTTCGAAGTAAGTCGAATAATGGAATGCATTTGTCGGTAGATTTGAAAATGAACCGACTTAAAGGGCGACCTTTCCATTTAAACTTTGGACATCTTTGATGTTATGAGGGACTTGAATATCTCGGATAGCTTGGATTTTTTCCGGATTATCTTCGATGCCTCGTGAGTTGACGATGAAACCCATAAATTTTCTTGAAGCAACTCCGAAGGAGCACTCGAGGGATTTAGTTTCATATCGTATCGGCGGAGGACATTAAACATTTCGAAGAGGTCGTGAAGGTAGTTGCTCGTTATTTTGGATTTCACCAGCATATCATCCACCTATACCTCATGGACTTTCTAGTTTTGTCTTTAAAGATTCAGTTAACCATTCGTTGATAAGTGGCTCCCGCATTCTTGAGTCCGAAAGGCGTGACGCGATAGCATTAGAGCCCAAGGTCGGTTATGAAAGAGGTGTGATCCTAGTCATGAAGATACATTGGAATCTGGTTGTAGCCTAAATAATCATCTGATAAGAGCTGGTATCCAGTGGTCGAGTTGACAAGCTAATCGATTTTTGGAAGCGGGAAGCTGTCCTTGTGACATGCCTTGTTTAGGTCGGAGAAATCGATACACGTCTGCCATTGTCGTTCGCTTTCTTGACTAGAACCGGGTTGGAGACCTATTCATGATAGTAGGCTTCATGGATGAAGTTGTTGTTGAGTAGCCTATCTACCTCTTTCTTGAGCACATTGGACCTTTCAGGCCCCAAGAAGCTGCGTTTCTGCTTGACCGGAAGCAAGGTAGGATCGAGGTTCAACTAGTGGCAAGCAATCATGGGGTCAATTACCTTCATATATGCGTGTGTCCAAGCGAACACATCTTGGTTGGAATGTAAGAATTCCACAAAAATCTTCTTTTATTGCGGGGTGGAGTTGCGATCCAATTTTCAGTATCTTTGATGAGTCATCTGGGTTTATCGGAATGTCCACCGTAGGTTCCATTGGAGTAGCCCTTTCACGATCGGTCTCTTCGTCCTCCCTCGGATCGAGATCGTCAGAAAGACGGCTATGGCACCTGAGCCAAGGCTCAAACGCCTTTGATTTCTATGCGAAGGCGGTTTTGGCACAAGAAGTCAAAGGCATAGCCTTGCCCTTGTCCTTGTTGCATGCGTTTTCCCATTCCAGTACGTAACAGTATCCTGCGGTTGCTTGGTCACCTTTAACTGTAACGATCCCGCTTTTGGTTGGGAACTTCATTAGGAGAGACCATGGGGACATGCAGAATCAGAACTTTGTAAGGAAGGGACATCCGAAGAAGGCGTTGTAGGGAGAGGTGATGTGATTACCATGAAGGTGAGGACTTGGACCCGGCTTCTATCCCCGTTACCAAGTTCAACGGGTAGGTCAATCATTCCCATCGTATGATTGGAGGATCAGTTGAAGCTATGGATAGTGGCACGGCAAGGTTTCAAATCCTTGATTTTCAACTTCATCTGATCGTAGGCAGCTTTGAAGGTGATGTTGATTGAACTCCCTGAATCGAATAATATCCTTCGGACGGAAGCTGGGCCGATCCGGGCTATGATTAAGAGAGGATCTGTGGCTGGGATTTCAATTCCCGTTGATTCTATTTCACGGAAGATGATGTCGTCCTTCATGGTTTTCTGAAGCTTAGCTGGGATGGATTCGTCTAGAGTGGAACAAGCTTCATAGGTGGCATGCTTGATAGAGTTCGCATACTCCTCCATTTTTCAGAAGCTTTTATGTATGGGGTAAGGTCCTCAACAAATAATGTTGATTACAATTCCTCGCCTTGGGTTTGATGGACCAAGAGCCGTCTTGCGAGTGCTGAAGGTGTTGGCGTTGAAGGGCCTGAGTTTGCATTGGGTGGAAAGGGTTCTTGGACATACTGCTCAAGGCGATTTTCGCGGATAAGTTTTTTGATTGCGTCCTTGAGCTGGCGGCATTCATTGGTGTTGTATACATACAGATCGTGGAATCGGCAGTACTTGCCGGAGTTCTTCTCGCGATCGGTGGACTCTCTATAGTGTGGCTTCTTGTACTAGAGCGTGTTGCATATTTCCAGGTAAATCATTTCCAAGTCTTCATTTAGTGGAGTGTAGGTCTCGAAAGCTTGGTTACGACCCAGCCTTTTGGGATTTGTTGGAACCTGATTGTTGTTGCGGTTGCTCTGCCTGTCGTTGGTTGGTTTTGACTTGTAGGGTCATGCCCCCTTATTCTTATCAAAAGGTTCCCCAACCAACTTCCCCTTGGTGTTGTTGTCGATGGTATCAGCCTGCAGGTTATTCGAAGAGTAGGTTCGGGAGATTCGGTTGCGCCTTGCTTCTTCTTGACATAAGAATTATCCGGCCTTTTCGTAGAAAGCATCGAAGCTCTTGGGTTGCTTTCTGTCAATCCAATCTTCCAAGCCCTAAACTTAAACGTGGGGAGAACTCCCTTTGCAAGTTGGAAGAGAACGGTGTGAGGCTCTGGATCACCTACCTCATCAAGGGAGGTATTAAACCGCGAAAGGTAGCTTTTGAGTGACTCGGCGGGTCCCTAGTACATATTAGACAGGGTAAGGGTGTTCTTCGGAGTCGGAATGTGCACTCTGAACTGCTTAACTAATTATGTTGCTAGTTGGCCGAAGTTGTTGACAGACTCGAGGGGAAGGCGAGAGAACCACAGTAAGGCTGTTCCTGATAAGAAAACCGGGAAACACTTGCATTTGACCAGGTCGTCGGCCCGACTAGAGTCCATTTTCCATTCATAGCGATTCTGGAAGGCACATAGATCGGTCATGACATTATAAAGTGGCATTTATAGCATACTGAAGCGCCGAGGCCATTTGGCTTCGTGCACGATCCTTGTGAAGGGATTATGCCTTAGGTGAGTCAACCATGAGTCATTGGCGTTACCTCTCATTTTCCTCATGATCCTTCGGACCATGTCCGGGAGATATGTCGAATGCAGATCCGCTGGCGAGATCCATGGGTTTTGTCGGACCTCTAGAGTTCTGTTCCATGGTCGCCTTCTATGATGCACATCTGGGTCATCTTCTTCCATATCATCGACATCTATGATCGGGTTTTGGTATGGACGATAAGGCTGAGCGGGTTGATGCACATCTTGATTTGGAAAGGCGTGAGCCTCTGGGAGATTAGATCCCTGATCCTGGACGGCGGTAGTCGGGTTCTGTCAAGGAGGGGTTGGTTGCGCGGGCTAGGCTCGTCATTGATAATCGGTCGGGCATGGTCTCGATATCGTGCCCCCTCGCTATAGGTGACTATAGTTCGGTCTCCATTTCCATTACCATTGGTGTAACCATTGTCGTTGCCGTTGGTTTGAGCATTGGAACGGACGGCAACATTGTTGATGAGGCTGAATCTTCTTCTTTGATGTATCCCGCTCGACTCGGAAGAGGAAGTTACCGAGAAAGTGGGTCGAGGTAGGATGTTGTTCTGAGCGAGCTGTAGTCGAGAGACAATGCAGTGACTTTCTTGAAGTTGGTGCATAAGGTCGATATGGTTTCTCAATGCCTGATTGAGATCGACAGCTGTGTTCTCATATTTTTCATTAAGCGCGCGGATCTGCGCTTGTGTCGCAGGAGATTCGGGGTCCACAACAGGAAGGGTTTCAGTTATGGTCGGGGTATCCACTGGTTGGGGTTGTTGGGAAATTCCTGCTTCGGTTGCGGCATAAGAGCCGATTATTGTATTCTTTGGTCACTTTACCATCGTAAGCAGACTACGTGGCAGGTTTAGCAAAGCGACCTAAAGCTTGTCAAAGTCAAGATGATAATGTGAGACAAAGAAACAAATCCGAGAGATTCTCAGTGAAAGCTCCAAAATGTTGATGGAAAAATATGTCATAAACACCCAAGATTATTAATTACTAAGAATTATAGTTTCGCACGGAAAAGTAAGTGTGGAAAGCAATTAATAACACAAGAGATTTATAGTGGTTCGGCGTCGCGAGAGACCTACATCCACTTTGGAAGAGTCATTGGAATATTATTAACGATGAAGAGTTACAAGGTTGAGTACATCTCATGACATCTCTTTACATACATCTCTAAGTTATATGATGTCATAATTATCATATATTAATATTTTAGGAAAATAGATATTTTTGCCCTTCTCCTTCCTCAAAGTGGAGATGCCATTAAAGGGGCTACTTGGAGCTCTTAAGAGGTGTCAAATCACCAAATTCCCACCCTTTTGAAGTGTGATATCAAGGGGTATTTATAGTGGAGTGGTTAGGTGGGAGTAGGTAGAAGTAGGGGACCATAATAGGAATTTCGTATCCCCTGTAATCGACCACCAGAATCTCGGATCCCGCAACATGCACACCCCGAAAACTCGTACCCCTCCCTGGGGTACGAATTTCATACCTCGAGGGTTACGAAGAATATGTCAAAGTGAGCAAGGGGGTCGAGGCTAGGTCTTGTGGCTTTCTGGTGTTCAAGGTGTTGGTTTGCAATATTTAGAGGAGCGGTGAGGTCTGTTGGCATGATCCCTTCTCGTCCCACTTCCTTTACTCCTTGGCAACACTCTTTGCTTTGGCTGGACGCGATAGATTAAGTTGAACGTGTCTTGCGAACTTTTGGGAACCGGACCAAAAGGTCGGTTAACACACATGGTACCGCTTTATGAGTTCTAAGAGTAGTTGAAAATTGTATTTCCCTTCTTAAACATATGTCTTATCATAAGAATCATGCTAGTTTCTAAGAAAAGCGAGCAAACAAAATTACTCATAGTGCAAATGAAGGGTATAATTTGCAACAATCATTATAGAATATTACAGTTAGGGAATCCCGCCTTGAAAAGGATAAGGCAACTATTGGCTTAGTGATATTCCTTTTTTTAATCTGAATATGCCCACAACCATCAATTTTTTTTTGTCAGTGAGACAGAATACCAATTATTCCTAATTAAACCTATAGATAATGCTCAAGAAAAAAAATATACATCAATAGTGAAAATACACGACTTTGTAATATACCCAAGCACCTTTATTTCAAAAATAAAATTAAAATCTTATTTCCTTGAGTACCAAAACTGTTTGCAAAGCTACATCTTCAAAACACACAGGCTACAAAAAATTCATTTGTAAAAGAAATAAATAAAGTGTAAAAGTAGAAAAAGAGATTGTAATGTCCTTATGCATCCTTTTTTATGTTTATCAAGGCTAACTATACATGGTTGTTTTTCAGCTCTACAATTCAACTTCACCAACAAAGAATAATCAAATTGGTGCAAGTTAAAGTAAGAACACATAAGAACTCTAACACACATGTAAAAGGGAGAAGTTAAAATCAAATACCATATTGAAGGAATTGAAAGAAACGAGTATAAGAAAAAGCATGCCTGAAATGAAGATTAATGGAGCGGTCAACCCCAAGGTCAAATCGATGATAAAGTGAAATCAATACCACAGAGGAGATCTTTACAAAGTAGTTATCATACAATAGAGGAGATGTATAGAAAAATCATAATGAATCAAAAGGGAAGGTAGATTGAATAATCAAAATAACATGTAATGAGGCGCAGATTAAAAGGTTAGGCTCTTAGATGTAGGCAAAGAAGATTCGGTGCGAGACAACAACCATAGCCAGAATCAATTAACCAACCACCTATCACCATCAATAGCCATCTGACGTGCCGCCAACATTTCAATAAACCCTAGTTTCGCCGATGATATTAACCAGTGAATCTTGAGCTTCAAATACACAAAACAACAATTGGTGAGCGATGTGGCGCAAGATTTGATTTGCGATGAATGTTTTTTTTTTGAATATTAGTATAGATTATTTTGGTTGAGCGAGAGAAAGAAGGCAAAGTAGCAGTAATAATGAAAAACTGGGCTAGGCGGCCAAATTGAAATTAGAGCGGGCTTTGAAATTATAGAAGGATGCCTTCTTTTTTGGTTTATAAAACTGTAAAATGCAGATCTGACGGTTTAGTTAAGTCTGACGGCTCACTAGCTTGTAAAATGTATATTGAAAGATTGATATTATTAAATAATGTTTATACAACAAATACTAATAAGTAATCTAAGATCCGAAATTGCAATTTAATCTAAAAGGTTTGAGTTTCAAGAAATGCTTATTATCGAAGACTAAGTAACAAACATTGAAAATATTACTTCGAGTCAAATATAAATGTATATGTTAAAAAAGATAGTCACAAGAAAAAATTTACTAATTTTTTTATGTTCTAATTTTATGAAAATTTAGATATATGGTATTTTTATAATTTTATCTCAAGGAAATTGCAAAATTTTATTTTTAAATTTTACGAGTGTTTTAAATTATTAAATATTAATAAATTAAATTATTAAATAATAAAATCTAGATAATAAATACTACTTCTTAATTATTAAGGACTATTAAATACTAACAAGTATTATTGATTATTTAATGTATTCATTAACTATAAGTATACATCATTATTTATAATTTACTATCAAAAATTATTAATCCCATTTATACTTCTCAATTAGTAAATGTTACTTATTTTTTATATACTAAATGTTGAACATTTATTTAATATTAATTATATAATATTGGTTACCAACTTCAACAAAATGTTGATTATAATTTATTATTTATATTATTAATTTTCAAATGTAATTAATAAATATTTATTAAAATTTAGTAATCTGTAATAAATTATTAAATATAAAAAACAATTTCTAGAATTATCGTAACTGGTAAACATTTTTATTATTACTTGTAAGGAAAATACAATTCTTAATAATATGTTTATTACAACTGGTAAAAAATACACTATTTTAAAATATGTTTATCGCACTGGCTTAATTGTATGTTTTTCTAAACTAGTTTTACTAGTTGTAAAAAAATACAGTTATTACAAGTGTCGAAAACAGTTGCTAAATGTATTTTCCGCAACAAGTTTGGAAGAGCAGTTGCAAATAATATGTTTGTTGCAATTGTCATGAAAGTACAATTGCTAAAAGTATGTTTTTGCAACTGAAAGGGAAGCACAATTGCTAAAAATAAGCTTTTTGCAACAAAAAGAAAAGGCATGTTGCTAAATCTTATTTATTACAACTCCTATAAATATCTATTGCTAAATATCATTTATTACAACTATCATGTGACGTCAGTTGCAAATAGCTAGTTGCAATAGGGTATTTTTCTTATAGATATGTTTATCATAAGTATGATTTATTTGTGCTATTAGTCAGCCCAAAATAAACTATCAAACTTTAACACACCCACTAAACCACTTACTAACTCTCATGAAAATTTACAAATGATATGAAAATTGAAAAAATGATAAGAAAACTAAAATGTATTCTAAGAATGATTTATTAACTATTGATTATAAATATAGATCAATAAAGTTTGATTCTAAAATCACTTCATTACCAACATCATATATAGATAAAGAGGTAATTTATGCTTTGTGTGTCTAAACATATCTTTTTTGTGTCAATAAGATAGGATATCATATTCAAAACCAAAACAACAAAATTTAGCCACTTCAATAGTTTCCATTAAGCACAAAAGGAGATCAAAAATAATCAAAATGTTGAATCTACATGATTAAGAGAGCTATATTACCCCTAAATTGTACGGGTTCAGGCTCTCATATTTGTTATCAAAAAAAATGTAGCATTCAACATGAAACAAAAACAAGAAGAAAAATTCAAGTGAAATAAAAGAGAGCTAAACTACTTGCATAAATTAAACTACACTAACTGCACAAAGTAAAGAACAACAATTAAGATAACATGAAATTAAATTGCATAAAAAAGAAAATTACATAAGAGGGAAAATGACTAAGGACCATGAAAGAAAGAGAGCTTTTATTTGAGATCCTACAACTAAACTAATTAAAAAGAGAGGATCATTTTTACATGAATATATAGGTATTTAAACATGAAGAAAACCATAATTCACGTTTCTATGAATTATCCAAAATACCTTATTCATGAAGCTTCCATGTTGTCTTTAGTTACCAATCATTCATTAGAAGTGTATGAAGCTTTTTTTGTCTCCTTTAGCTAATGCATTAGATCCTAATTGTTGCCTTAAGGAAATTGGGTTACGTGGGTAGGTGGGGTCCTCCACTAACTTGCGTTAGAATTATTTCCATTTTTATTCCTTTGTATATTCACTTGTTCATGCATATCCGTGGAATCCTCTTTCAAATTTCTCTTAAATTCCTAGAAAATAACATTAAAATATCGTAGTAAATTTGATGACCATTTTTTCTCTATATAAAGATGAATAAGTGACGATCTAAAAATAATTTGAATTTTGGTTTGAATATATTAAAATACCATATATGCTTATTTATTTAACTAAAACGAGAATAAATATATGAGTAAAAATGTGCACATCAAATACCGCTACACTTAAATTTTTATTCGTCATCGAATAACGAAAAGAAACTAAGATAAATCCACTTTCATAGGAATATCGATTGCATTGAACGTATGCAACAAGCTAGTAAACCTTTGGGTGTCCCCAGTAGGACGAGTGTTGTCTCATAGGGATTTTAAGTGGACACTACCCACAAAATTTAAATGCAAAAAGTTTCTAAATGCAAATTTATTTACAAAATGAATCTAAGTATTCAAAAGAAAAAAATACACAAATGGAGAATTTACTTTTAAATTTGATATGATTAAGTTATAAACCAATTTGGGTCGTCACCATGAAAGTTCAGCCATTTACTCATCAAAAATTTAAACAAAAGCTAAGTAATCAATTAATTTCCTGTAGCTTGACTAGTTGTTTCAGTTGAAAACATAGTGCAATTATAAAAAAATATTGATTTTCAGAATTTGCAAAGTGACATTTTTTATTTCTTTTTGAATAACAGGTTTGATCAAATAGGTGAAGATAGTACTTGGATTTCAATTTCTTATTCTCTTTAATTATTATTTACATAAATTATTGATATTACATTGCCAAACTCAGGAAAACTTAGGAAACTATCCTATATTTTCTGACCATGCATAACCATGAGGACTTTTAAATAAGATTAAAAAATAGACTTTTATTCTTCTCTTATATGAGTTCCATCCATGCATAACAATGAGGACTTCTAAACGATAATGAAAACGTGTATAAGAGAGGTTAATGTTATTCACCCATGCATAACCGCAAGGACTTTTAAATGAGAGTGATAACATAACCATAAGGACTCTAGGTGTTTATTATTTTCAAAAATGTATATATATAGATATACATATGTATAGATATACACAATTTTAAAAAAAAATTGAAAGAAGAGAGAGAGAGAGAGAGATAAGTGAGAATATCTTAGCACCACTTCAAATTTAAAAAAGGTTATCTCAAATACTTTAGACTAACCACTTATTTAAATGAAGATTTTAACTGAATAAATTTCATAACCATCACTATGAATTATCCTATATACTAGTTCGCTAAAGTTGATTATAATTCAAAATTTTCCATTTGTTATTCATGAAGACAAGTAATTTCTTTAAAATTTCAATCTAATGACCAAAAATATATCTTTACTTCATTGTGTCCATTTAAAAATAAATTAAAAAATGGAATGAAAAGAAAAGAATGGTTCACGCAAAACCAAAATAAATATGAAACTCCCTCTATAGTTGATTGTGACTGTGTCCCCACTGCAAACCCAAGTTAAAGGTGATTTTTTTTAATACATGAACTATATTTACGTGAAACATTTATTATTTACACTATATTAGGAAATATATTGACAAGAAGTAATTGAAATGATCTTCCAAAGACTAATTCATTTGTCTCTTCAAGCACAAGAGGCAGCTTAAACTCAGAAAACCAAACCATAAAAGATTTCAAAGTTGAATTTTCGTTTGGAAAAAAGAATGACATTTTATTGAATATCAAGTGAATTGTATCATTTTTGATGATTTTCGGGGTAGGCAGAATAAATGTCTGAAGTTCATGTTTAATTTCACCAATTTGAACTTCAAATTTATCATTGAATAATTATTCAGAATTATTGATTTCAAAACCAAAATGGTGATTGTAACAACCCGTATTTTAAAGATTAGATATTTAAATATTAATTGTTAACTATCCAGTTGACGGTTCCATAATGGGATTTTCCACAAATGATCGAATTAGGACATGTAACCAGTTCCATTGATTCTAGATTATTCATTACATGAAAAATGAGTACTTGAATATATATATATATTTCAACTTTGGATCAGCCTGTGGTTGCATCGATCTCGAAATGTGTGTAAATAGTCATTTCAGGAGCACATGTCAGATTGCTATGAAATTTATATTTTTGGAATCATCATAGTGAATAGTTGCATATCGTCAAGTTTCATAGGAAACGGACGTACCGTACGATGGGACGTAAATCAAATGTGTGTCAATATTTGTAGAAATTGACATTGTAATTTGAGTTTTAAAAGTCAACTTCCACACATGGTCAATTTGGATCTCGAGATTGGTCTTATTGGTTTCATAAGGCATTTTTACATAGATGACGGCCAACGACACGTTTCCAATTGAGTTAGCAAATTTTGAGCCTTATTTGTGGATAAGAGAGTATAATATTATTTAATTGAAACCCCTCCCTCAGTCCTTTGCCATGCTATGCTATCCTCCAAATCATTCATTGTTTTATTGGAAAAAATGGCCACATCTTCCTCAACCCATTCCCTCTTCTTTACAAATTAATTTCCATTGATTTACTCCACCTAAAATCATGAAACTAGTTATTAAATTCATGAATCGAGTTTGTCTACAAACCCATATCATTTTAGAGGAGCGCGTGCATGATTCCTGACATGGGCGTGCCTAGCTTGCAAGCTAGGGTTCAGGATTTCATGGGATTTAGGCAACAATTCACGAATCCAATTGTAGCATTGCATTTCTTTTTGGAAGTGGAGCACCCGGGTCCCAGACTATTAACTGGCCTTTTGGTCCAGCTTCCAAAAGTACACGAGACACGCTCGACTCAACGTATTGCGTGAAACCAAAGCCGGGAGTGTCACAAAGGAGTGAAGGAATCAAGTCGAGAAGAAATCGTGCCAACGAGGACCTCACTGCTCCTCTAAATATTGCCAAACCAAGACCTCGAACTCCGTGAAGCCGCAAGCGTCAACCCCAACTCCCCTGTGCACATCCTCTTATGTTTTTCGTACCCCTCGGGGTACAAATTTCGTACCCCTAGGAGTACGAAATTCGTACCCACCGGGCATGAAATTCGTACCCCATGGGGTATGAAATTTTACCCCACGGAGGGTTATGAAAATTCTAGCACGAGCACTGGGGGATACAGGATTTCGGTGGCCTGTTTCAGGGGATACAAAATTCATGGTGTGGTCCCCTACTTCCACCTACTCCTACCTACTCCCACCTAACCACTCCACTATAAATACCCCTTGACCTCACACTTCAAAGAGGTTGGAATTTGGTGACTTGACACCTCTAGAGAGCTCCAAATAGCTTCTTTAATGGCATCTCCACTTTGAGGAAGAAGAGAGGCAAAAGTGTATTTTTCCAAAATATTAATATATGATAATTATGACATTATATAACTTAGAGATGTATGTAAAGAGATGTCATGAGCTGTTCTCAACCTTGTAACTCTTGGTTATTAATAATATTCTAACGATTCTTCCAAAGTGGACGTAGGCCTCTCGCGAGGCCGAACCATAATAAATCTCTTGTGTTATTTATTGCTTTCCGCACTTACTTTTGCGATCGAAACTATAATTCCTAAATAATTGGAATCTTGGGTGTTTACGATATTTTTTACCGTCAACATTTTGGACCTTTCACTGAGAAAACTCGGATTTACATCTTTATCACATATTATCGTCTCTACTTCAATGAGCTTTACGTCCCTTTGCTAAACCTTCCGCCGAGTCCGTTTACGATGGAAAAGCGACCAAAGAACGCAATGATCGGCTCTTCAGCCACAGCCGAAGCCGGAACATCCCAACAGGCTCAGCCCACAGATACCCCGGCTGCAATTGAAACTCTTCCTCATGTGGACCCTGAAGCTCCTACAACGCAAGCGCATATCCGTGCGCTTAATGAAAAATATGAGAATACAGTTGTAGAACTCAATTAGGCGTTAAGAAATAACATCGACCTTATGTAACAACTTCAGGAAAGTCAGCGTGTCATCACTCGACTCCAGCTCGCTCGGAACAATGCCCGACTTCGATCTACTATCTCGGAAACTTTCTCTTTCGATTCGAGGGGCCCCCATAAAAGAAGGAGGTTTAGTCTCGCCAACAACGTCGCCGTCCGCACCAATGCCTAGGACCACTGTAATGGAAATGGCTACGCCAACGGAAATGGCGACCGAACTGCAGTCACTCATAGTAAGGGGGCACAGTACCGAGATCGCTCCCGATTGATTATCAACGATGGACCGGGTTCGAACAACTAATCCCTTCCTCGATAGAGCCCAATTGTCATCGCCCAGGATAAGGGACCTACTCTTCCAGCATCCCGCGCTCTTCTAGAACAAGATGTGCATCAACCCGCTCTGACTTGTCGATAGCGACAAAACCCAATCATAGATGTTGAGGATATGGAAGAAGATGACCCAGACATTCATTATAGGAGATGCCCTCGCAACAGAACTATTGAACCTCGCCAAAATCCATGGATTTCGATGGCGGATCCCCAACCAACTTATCTTCCCGACATGGTCCAAAGGATTAGGAGGAAAATGCGAGGGAACGTAAATAACTCATTGGAAGTCCATATTAGGCATAACCCCTTCATAAGAAGGGTAAACGAAGCCGAGTGGCCGCGACGCTTCAGCATGCCACTAATGCCACTCTACGACGGCACGACCAATCCCTGTGCCTTTCTGAATCGATATGAATGGAAAATGGACTCTAGTCGGTGCAATGACCCAGTGAAATGCAAGTGCTTCCTGGTCTTCCTATTAGGGATCGCTTTACTTTGGTTCTCTCGTCTCTCACTTGATTCCATCAACAACTTCAGCCAACTAGCGATAGAACTAGTCAAGAAATTCAGAGTACACTTCCCGACTCCAAAGAACGACCTCACTCTATCCAATCTATACCAAGAACCCGCTTAATCGCTTAAGAACTACCTTTCTCGATTTAACACCGCCCTTGCTGAGGTTGGAGACCCGGATCCTCGCACCGTACTTTTTCATCTAGAAAAGTGTGTCCACCCTACTTTTGAGTTCGGGGGCGTGGATCGATAGGAAGCAATCTAAAAGCCTCGATGCTTTCTATGAGAAGGCACGACAATACTTCTACCAGGAAGAGGCGAGACGGAATTGGCTCTCCGAATCCAGTCGCCCCAACAACCCGCATACGGATACCATGAATAACAACGTCAAAGGGAAACAGATCGGAAAACCCTTCGATAAGGACAAGGCGGCAAGTCTCTGCAGAGAAAGGCCGAACAATGGTAGGCAGGGTGGCCGAAACAACGGCCAGGTCCTGACGGAGCCAAGAAAACTCGGCCCTTACCGTGCTTTTGAGACCTACATCCCATTGAATGAAGACTTAGAAACAATCTACTCAGAGACATGTAACACGCAGTCGTACAAGAGGCCACACACCAGGGAATCCACTGACATCGAGAAAAACACCGGCATGTACTGTTGATACCACGGCATGTACGGGCATAACACCAATGAATGTCACCGGCTGAAGGACGTAATCGAAAAGCTTATCCTTGAAAAATGCCTTGACCAGTACGTCCAAGAGCCCTTTCCTCCTAAAGCAAACTCAAAGCCTCCGGCGCCAGCACCTCTAGCACCCGCCAAAGCGGACCCTAGTCCGTATAACCCAAGGCTGGGGATAGTGATCAATACCATTTGTGGTGGGCCTTAACCCATGCACGAAAGCTTTCGAAAATGGAAGAATATGCAAGTTATATAAAGCATGCCACTTATGAGGCCTGCTCCGCCTCAGACGAATCCATCCAAGCCAAGCTTCAGAAATCCTTGTGGGACGACATCGTCTTTTGCAAAAGAGATTCCAATGAGGATTGAGATCCTGACTACAGATAATCTCATTATCACAGCTCAAATCGGTGCCGCATCTGTCCGAAGAGTATTGATTGATTCGGGAAGCTTGGCCAACATCATTTTCAAAGCTTCCTACGATCAAATGAATTTAGAAACAAAGGACTTAAAACCGTGTCGTGCCACGATCCACGGCTTCAATGGTGCTTCTAGTCATCCAGTAGGTATGATCGACCTACCTGTTGAACTTGGTGACGAGGACCGGAGCCGAGTCTAAGACCTCATCTTCATGGTTATCGACATCGTCTCCCC
This sequence comes from Allium sativum, assembly GCA_030737875.1. Taxonomy (NCBI): domain Eukaryota; kingdom Viridiplantae; phylum Streptophyta; class Magnoliopsida; order Asparagales; family Amaryllidaceae; genus Allium; species Allium sativum. Next base: position 530,291,461 of record CM060923.1, on the reverse strand, counting down.
TTACAACGTCTTCTTTGGACGTCCCTTCCTCATGTAATTTCGGATTAGCATATCATCATGGTCCCTCCTAATGAAGTTCCCAACGGAGAACGGGATCGGAACGGTTAGTGGTGACCAAGCATACACCAGAGAATGTTACGCAATAGAGTGGAAGAACGTGCTCAACAAGGACAAGGGCAAAGTTGTGCTCATGCCTCCATATAGCAATCAACGACGTTTAGGACTTGGCTCAGGTGCCACTACCATCTTTCCGACGACCTCGATCCAAGGAAGGACGAAGAGCCCAAGTATGAAAAGGATACTCCAGTTTAACCTATAGTGGACGTTCCGATCAACCCCGATGATCCATCAAGGATACTAAAAATTGGATCTCAACTCCACCCCGCAATAAAAGAAGATCTTGTGAATTTATTAAAGGCTAACCTAGATGTGTTTGCATGGACTCACTCTGACATTAGGGGCAACGACCCTGCAGTCGCTTTCCACTACTTGAGTCTCAATCCTACAATGCCTCCGATTAAGCAGAAATGCCACTTCTTGGGACCCGAAAGGTCCAAAGCAGTCGAGGAAGAGGTAGACTGCCTACTCAACAACAACTTCATCTGTGAAGATGACTACCCCGAATGGGTCTCTAACCCAGTTCGGGTTAAAAAACCCAATGGTAAACAGCTAACTTGTATCGACTTCTCCAACTTAAACAGGGCATGTCCCAAGGATAGCTTCCCGCTTCTGAAGATTGACCAACTTGTTGATTCAACCGCCGGATACTAGTTATTATCTTTCATAGATGCCTATTCGGGCTACTATCAGATTCCAATGTGTCTCGCGACCAAACTCATACCTCTTTCATAACCGACCTTGGACTCTACTACTATCATGTAATGCCGTTCGGTCTCAAGAATGCCTGAGCCACTTATTAACGAATGGTTAATCACCTCTTTAAAAACCAAATTGGAAAATGCATGGAGGTATATGTGGATGATATGTTGGTAAAATCTAAAATATCAAGCAATCACCTTCACGGTCTCTTTGAAATGTTTGATATCCTCCGCCAATATGACATGAAATTCAATCCCCTGAAATGCTCCTTCGGAGTTAACTTAGGAAAATTCTTGGGTTTCATCGCCAAGTCCGGAGGCATCGAAGCCAACCCCGACAAAATCAAAGCTATTTGGGATATTCAAGTCCCTCAGAGCATCAAAGATGTCCAAAGTTTAAATGGAAGGTCGCCGCTTTAAGTCGGTTCATCGCTACAGCTACCGATAAGTGCATTCCTTTCTTCGACTTACTTCGAAAGGGGAAGCGCAACTTCAAATGGACCCCGAAATGAATTTTCACATTCGAGGACCTTCTGAATCACTTAGAGCGACAACCTATCTTATCCAAACCCGTGGACCATGAGGATTTATACATTTATTTGGTCGTTTCCATGAAGGCAATCAGCTCGACGCTGGTACGCATCGAAGACCATGTCCAAGACCCGTCTACTACATCAACAAAAGATTGACGAGAAGAAAAGAATTGTCCAAAGCTCAAAAAATTGGTCTATTGTCTACTAATCTCTTCTCGAAAGTTGCGGCCATACTTCCAGTCTTACCCCATAAAATTCTTCACTGACCAACCACTACGACCTATCTTGCAATGACCTAAAGCATCAGGAAGACTATTGAAGTGGAATATAGAGTTGAGTCAGTTCGACATCACTTCCCCCTCGTCGCACCATCCTTGGGCAGAACCTTGCCTATTTTATAGTTGCGTTCTCCACTCCGGAGGAGTCGCCTCCTGAAGATGTCGAAACCCCGAGTCTCCAACGGAAACTAGTTGTGGATGGATCTTCTAACTACAAATCCTCCGGAGCTGGAGTAGTGCTCATCACTCTGGAAGAGCACTCAATATGCTATGCTCAAAAGCTCAACTTTCCTACTACCAGCAATGACGCAAAATATGAAGCTTTAATAGTTGGACTCATAAGCGCAATCAAACTCAATTTAAAGTCCATCCGGGTCTTTTCTGACTCTTAACTCATCGTACGATAGGTGTAAGGAGAATTCCAAGCCACAGGGAAACGGCTCGCCTCGTATCTTGCCCAAATCTGGGAATTGCTCAATAACATCAACCACTTCGTCAAATACTCATCCCCTGAGAACAGAACGAAAAAGCAGATTCAGTTGCTAAGTTGGCAAGCTTCAAAGATGCATAGCTTATAGGGCTCGTCCCAGTCAAGATACTCAACTCACCAAGTATTGGCCAAACAATGACTGATACGGTCATGGGAACCGACACCAAACCCGAATCCTGGATGACCCCAATAATGAACTACTTGCAACATGGTACCCTCCCGGGATGCTACAAGGAAAAACGGGTTCTCACTCGCCAATCAGCACGTTATATTACCATGGATGGAATATTTGCCGCAAAGGCTTCTCCATCCCACTACTACAGTGTGTTGCCCTCGACGACGCCGATCGTGTGCTCGCAGACGTGCATAGAGGCGAGTGTGGCGACCACACCGGGGGTAGACCTAGCAAGGAAGATCATCAAGCATGGCTATTATTGGCCCACAATTAATCAAGATGCTGTAGACTACGCACAAAAGTGGAACAAGTGCCAATGCTTCTCGAAAATTCCAAGAACCCCACCTACCGAATTGACACAAATGGTCGGCCCTTGGCCATTCTCCATGTGGGGAATCAACATTATTGGAACTCTTCCAATGGCCTGAGGTAGGGCATGTTGCGTTGTCGTTGCGGTTGATTACTTCACCAAATGGGTAGAGGCCGAGGCTCTCGCCACAATAATCACCAAGAAGATGATCAACTTAATCATCCATAACATCATCACCCGCTACGGGGTCCCTCAAGCTATCATTTTCGACAACGCACCCAGTTCGAGAGTGCTAAATTCAAGGCATTCTGTCAGCGGCACAAAATCGAAAAAAGATTCTTGGCGGTGGCTCATCCTCAAGCCAATGGGCAAGTCGAGGCTGTTAACAAAGTCATTAATTCCATCATCATGAAGCGTCTGGAAAAGGCCAGTGGCATATGGGCGGACAAACTTCACCTAGCCCTATGGGCCTACCGAACCACTTACAAGTCAGCAACCGGATAAACTCCCTTCGCCCTTGCTTATGGATCTGAAGCCGTCATCACCATTAAGCTAAAGCTTTAATCTCATCGAGTTACTTACTGTGATCCAAAGGAGAACCAAGACTTACTTTTGGAGTCGCTCAATTTATTAAAGGAAAAGAGGAACGGAGCCGACCTCAGGGCCGCCGCCCAACAACAATGAGTAGCCCAATACTTCAACTTCATAGTTCGTTATAAGGACCTCAATATCGGCGATCTCGTCTTAAAATGGGTCTTTCCTCCACCAGCAGGCCTCGCTCCTCATTGGGAAGGCCCGTACTTCATACAACAGAAGCTCAGCGATGGAACTTTCAAACTCTCAACCATGGACGAAGCTAAACTTCCAAGGGCATGGAACAACAAACATCTCTTCCGCTAATTTACATAACTTATTGTATAGTTGTTAATGCTTTCCAACAATGTTTTGTCTACTTGCAAGTCAAGGCATTGTAAAGGCTATTACTGCCAAAGTTATCAGTGGAAATGATTTTCAGTTTCCTATCTTCCTTCCATGTTTGCTCCGTGCATGACATGTTTGATTAACCCTGATAACCATCTTACGTACAAACATTCGATCACCGCATCGGCACCCCGAGAACGGGAGCCGATGCCGCCATCCGAACCTCGAGCCAACATCGAGGGAAAACAAAACTGGCTACGATCTACGCCCCGAGCATGGAAGCCGGCAACGCTACTCGAGTCCCCAACCCGAGACGTGACCAAGTATAAATAACCACTAACTCGAATCTCGGCCCGGCACTAAGACCGAAGATAAATCGTTCCGTGCCCAAGTTCCAGGACTTGGGACCTCCCAATAGCCAACATAGTGTGATGCAAACTTCTCACCTGGCTACGGGTGCTTGTCGAATCTCGGCGCAACACCGAGACCACCTTAAATCGTTTTCTCCCGAAGCTCTCAAGGCTTAGGTGAAGCCTATGGTCACGATCGGACCTTAAGGGTTGATGATCTGGGCTTACTCCAGCGAATAAACGATGCCTGCATTCGTAACCCGAATGAACGACGGGAGAGCCTCCCTCCAGACGACTTGCAACGTCCTACGCCTTCGCTCTACTTGGTACTAACTCTGGGTAGCCCAAGACAGAAGTCGAATAGCCTGGTTTCGCAACTACAGGTTTCTTGGGCAGAGGGAAATTTATTAAAACCAGCGCTCAATCTCACACTTCTAGAAACGACCAATAGCGAGATGATTTCTGATCACATTTCTGTAAAGTGTAACGATAAGTACGCTTGTGCAAGTACATGATGCTGGAAAACATGAGAAGAACATTCGAACGCTTAACACGAGATGCAATTTTTTACTAACTCATATTTCAAATTCACACGCACACTGAACAGACTACGTGTCTAACATCTTTCTTTTCTAATGACAGGGTGTACATGAAAACCGCTCCATGTCTTGAAAATCTAAAAGCGAGGGGCCCTACTTGCGTAAACTATCGACCTACATAACCAAAATAGCGATAACATCCACTACAGTTACTAACTCTAATTGTGCCTCTTTTTCTCTTGCTTATTCTTTTTTGTAGATTCTGCACTAGATGGCTCTCCACCCGTGCCAGACCTCTTCTTTCCTGACCCGCTCTTTCCTCCTCTGCCTTTTTGAGGGGTCGTCGACTCATGAGAAATCGAGAGGCATCTCTCGCCTTCACCATCACCACTCGAAATCTCTATGATATTAGTGGGAATAGTGTGCGATAATGGCTTGGGTGCAATCCCGTAGCATCGGAAACCACAGTGTCACTCTTTCCTAGCACCTCCTTGGCTTCCCACTCTGCTTTCTCCTTCGCCTCCGCGGTATCCCGTTGATCAGCCAGCTATTGGAACTTAAGCTTTGAGGCATCATCATCTTTAAGCTTCTTGAGGGTTTCAATGGCCCTCTAACTGACTTTGTCATCCTCCTTCTTCTTCTAGGCCTCGTCAGCCTCCGTCTTCTTCTTCGCCTCATTGTCGGCCTTCCTCTGCTCAGCCATAGCAACGGCTCTCTTCTCAACGTCCTGTCTAGCCTTTATTAGGGCCTCCCGTCTTGTAGCCTCATCCTCCCTACTCTTCTCTTCCTACTCCTCGCACTTAGCCACCATTTAGGCTTTCTGGGCCTCCGCCATAGCCGACATGGAGAGCACATCAGCATCAACTAGGCCCATCGCATGAGCACTCTGGCCATCTACCACATCTCCTTCCTTTATAAAGCACTCGTGAACACTGGATCCTAGCCTGATATTTGGATAAGTATCCAGCTGACCGCCGCCTTCACTAAACTGCATTCCTTGCGGTTCTAGTCTAGACCTTGTTGTCTGTGGAATAATGGGGGCAAAGCCTGGTGTCGTGGTAGACTCAGGAAGGGCTGCATAGTAAAAACACAACCTTTTAGTCCATAAATTCGGTAATCACATCATCTTTGGGAAAACACGATAAAGGGAATTTACCTCCAGTCAAGGATGGTGTAGAAATGATTGGAAGTGTGCTCGTCGTAGCAGAGAAGTTGAATCTGGTCTCTCCCAGTCCTGGATATTCAGGATTATACTTAGTTGAGATTCGAGCCAAAGCCATCGGATCACTTGTCATGACAGATTCAGGGGCCAACGGCCGATACAAGCTACCTTCTGCGATGGTCTCTGCTACCACCACACTTTCGGTAGGGACATATTTCCCCTTCTATACGGAAAGCCTCGCCAATCTCTCATTCTCGGCATCCTCACGCAGCAGATTCTTCCCTTCCTCTAGCGCATTAAGCTCCTCATCATTCAAAAGATCATTTATCAACTAGCGCTCATCTTGGGTTCCTATGTCCGCATGGCGTAAATATGCCTTATACGGAACTAGTCTATCCCAGGTTCGAGCCAGCTCATGAGGATAGTCCTCAACCCACGAGAGTCCGTGGAACTTGAGAACTTCAACAAACATATTTATTGTATCCTCTGCCAAGGAGGCCACAACCTGAAACTCAGTACCCTCCAACTCGTCTCTCAACTAATCCAACTCCCTCTGATACTCGACTTTTAGTCCATCCGCCGATCTCAACAAGTCCCTGTTGCAAGCTTCGACCTCCTCCTTTGCCTACTTCATCGCTTCGAGTTGCCTCTTCAACTCATCATTCTCTCCATTCTCGGCCTTCATCCTTTTATTCTCCTCCCTCAAGGCAGCATTATCATTCTGAAGAATGGTTACACGCTCATGATCCTTTTCCAACTCGGCACATGCCTTCTCCAGCTCAGCCTTGTCCCTTTTAAGGCCTTGTTTTCAGTGGTCAGAGAAGCCACAATATTCTTAAAAGATGATCTTGCGTGTTCCGCTTCCTTTTTCAGTATCTCGTATGCATGCTTCATCTCCACTGCAAGAACAATACTAAAAATTAACATTCGCAAGTAGAGAGACAAAGGGGGAAATGTTCAAAACATAGGAAGCGAAACTACCTATTTCCTTCTCCAGGTTAGCAACAGTAGTCCACTCGCCACCAATGGTCAACCTCTGATTGACGAGCTCCAATTTTTTACTCGTGATCAGCTCCGAGAGATGGTGGGAATACCTAGTAAGCTCATTGGCCTGATGATACACAACCTTCACATGCATCAATATCTCCCCGGAGTCTCTAGCGGGGGAGGATTGAGATCACGAAGGAACATAAACTCATCAAAGTAAAGTTGAGGGAAGTTCTTCTTCAACAACGCTTTCCTTTCATCCACAGAAAGCTCTCACCACTCAGGCTCTACCATATCTTGCCTCCTTGTTGAAATCGTTCTCACCGGCCTCGAATGGCTAAGCAACAACTCCTTCCCCCTAGTGGTCTGAACGGGAGCCAAGGGCATTGTGGGCGAAGGAGCTATCGATGGTAAGTGCCTGGAGCCCCCAAAGTCAGATCAAGAATCTCTCACAAATACTCGGACAAGAGGAGGAGGAGGAGATCGCCGAGGCCTATCTTGATGGCGGCTCTCACTGCTGGGATCATGTGGAGGTGGGGAGTCACCATATAAGCTCGTTCCCCTCCTAAAGCTATAAAAAAAGGGATTCCTTGGAGATTGATGGCTTCTGTGCCCATAGCCCCGTCCTCCACATCCTCTTTCCATATCACCTATCAAAGAAACTAGTACAGAATCAGATACTGAGCGTATACATGCAATCTTTATGCTATGCAGTGCTTATGAGCGTATGCCCAAAGTGTTCCCTCAATAGACAAGACTGTGGTCTGCTCGAAGGAGTCAATCCCTCTACAGTTAAAGCTAACTCCTTAACACCTATCGTTCTAATCCAAGGAGACAAGTCTAAGGGGAGCTTATTAAGATCGTCAAACCGACCCTTTGCCTTAAGAGAAATGGTGGTCTCTGAAGGATTCGCAGGGGACTGTGGTCTGGCCGACGATTCTCTCCTCGCCCCGAGCAACAACCTTCGCGCTGCGAGCCTCATCTCCACCGATATGTTCTTGGTGTGTAGCAGCCTTTTGTGGTTCAGGCCCAATAGGGGGCATCTTTCTCCTCCGACTGGGAGCCACTTTATCTTTTGCCACTTTCTCTTTCGGCCCGCTACCCACAATCGTAGACCCGATTATAGCTTGATCATCGGGGAGCAGCCCCACACGATGAAGGCGATCCTGACTTGTGACGATACCAGTGGAACGCGCCTCAGCCGGAATCGCTCGTAAAGTCTCAAGATGTTGTTGGTACTTAGTGCCGGTGGGCGCCTTATGATTTCCTCTCATGATTAAAACAAAATCAAATATAACACATCAAATTTTATAGTAAAAAGCGGAGTTCAAGAAGGCTTACTTCCTTTCAACCATCTCCTCGCAAACCAAGGAGGACAGCGCATAAGGTACCATTCATTTTTGAACACTAATGGCTTGGGCCATGCCTCGACAAAGAACTTGGTGGCAGGCGATGCTTCTAGGAACCACTGGGAAGGCGATACTTGGCCCTTCTCTTTAGTTGAAAAAAGTATCGAATGTCCTCTCTGGTAGGTTCCAAATACAGATACTCTCGGTAAAGAACATATGTGCCCAAGAACGAAGCATGTGCATTGGAAGGCAGCTGCAACGGCGCAATACAGAAGTATCACAACATGTCTTGAATTAAGTTATTAGCTAGGGGCATGCACCCGAAAATGCAAGCTTGTATGTTCCAAGTAGTAAGACCCTCAGGCGGTGTGTGATCCCTGCTTCCTTCTCCCGGGGCATGGACATCGTCTGTGGGAATGTTGAACCGTAACGCCATCTTCCTAATTGTCGTTGCATCCATGTGAGAGGGCACATAATCTATCGGATTTCAAGGATAATTGTATCGGGCAGCATATGTGGGGCCACTGGAACTGCCGGTGCATCCCCTTCGACGATGCCCACATTCTCAACCTCTTCGTATACGACCAGATAATGTTGTCTTTCAGTTTGTTCTCCATGTTCAGACACTCCAAGTGAACTTGCCATTTGAGAAGGGGAGGATCTCTCAATTGTCTCAAGCTTGTTGCCCATCGAACTAGCATTGCTAGTAGAATCATAAGTGTGCGATGATGGCAAGGAAACCTTGGCTTACGAAGTCTTTCCAGTCATGGATCTTGTATGCATCGCTAGTTATACTTTAACACACTAGCGTTACACATCATGGTGGAATAACCTGTACCCATCGAATTGGTGTAAACTAACATGTGCATGCAGTGTTATAAAGAATCGAAATATACAAAAGGGATTCAAACAGCTAAGCATTTCAGTCACAGTTCGGTTTTATGCTCTATCCTATGTGAAATCTCAAGTCACCGACCACACGATCGACATCATGAGCGTTGTTCCAGTCACACGAGAAACATGGCGAACAATGAGGGCCCAGAAGAGAGAAGTCAAAAATTTACAACTCTAAAAGGAGCGCGCAACGCGATGCCAAAGACCGGAGGCCCAAAGGAGACTAAGCCTTCGTAGCCCGGCAAAGTCACAACATCTTGTACCCCACGGGTACGAAAATCCTTGCCTTACGAGGCACGAGCCTCGTGCCACTTGGGGTACGAATCTTGTACCTCACAGGGTATGAATCTCGTACCTCATTTGGTACGAATCTCGTACCCTACGAGGTACGAAACTCGTACCCTCTGGGTACGAGATTTGTACCTAACAGGGTACGAATCTCGTGTCCCGCTGGACACGAAATGCGTACCCCGCATGGGGTATGATTCCATCCTCGCGCTACTCGTTACCTCCCGACTCCCCTCTCCTTATACTATCTCTAAATCCACTCACGTCCTCTTCCCCTCTCCTTAGTTCCTGACCCGCGCCAGCAGTAAGCTCCACACAATCCTCAACTCGAATGGGATTTCGACCTAATTCCCGATAGGCGCAGTCAACCCAAGTCGGTCGAGGAAAGTCTCGACCTTGCTTCCTAACGCGCAGCCGAACTCGAAGAGAAAAAGGCTCACGTCTGTAAGGCTTTCGAGACCCACCTAGTTTGACGTTTGATTCCTAATTACAATGCTCGAAGTTATGTAACAATTGTGGCTAGGGAAAAAGAAAGAAAGGAGAAGAAGAAAATAAGGGGAATGGGGAGTATTTATAAAGGATAAAATGCCCCTTCAAATTCTGCACCCACCTTTTCGTACCCTGGTTGGGTACGAAATTTCGTACCTCATCGGGGTACGAGATTTCGTGCCTACCGGGGGTACGAAACTTCGTACCCCTGCAGGGTACGAAATTTCGTACCCACACCAGTGTACGAAAAAATAAAAAAAAAATAAAGGAGATTGAGAATGTGAACAGAGACAAGTGACTATGGAAGATAATGACGATATGTATGCGTGTACATAATCCATGCACGTGTATACAAATCATCACCAGCATGCAAGCACAATGCAACACGCATGCAAGCACAATGCAACACGCATGCCTAGCGACGTGAACATACCGTCGTGCCAACAACAACTCATTCACTATTCCATACTAAACGAGCTCAACAACTAACATCCATTTTCTTGAATATACAGGAAAAGTCGATGGCTCAACAACTACTTCAACCAACACAAAACACATCATGTCAAGACAAGACGTACTTTGGGGGGCAAATGTTAACCGGCCTTTTGGTCCAGCTCCCAAAAGTACATGAGACATGCTCGACTCAACGTATCACATGGAACCAAGGCAGGGAGTGTCTCTAAGGAGCAAAGGAACCAAGCCCAGAAGGGATCGCGCCAATGAGAACCTCACTTAAATATTGCCATACCAAGACCTCAAACTCCGTGAAGCCGCAAGCATCAACCTCAACTTCCCCTTACACGTCCTCTTATGTTCTTCATACCCCTCAGGGTGTGAATTTCGTGCCCCTAGGGGTACGAAATTCATACCCAATAGGGCACGAAATTCGTACCCCATGAGGTACGAAAATTCTAGCACGAGCACTGGGGGACACGGGATTTCGATGGCCTGCTTCAGGGGATACGAAATTTCTATTGTGGTCCCCTACTTCTACCTACTCCTACCTACTCCAACCTAACCACCGCACTATAAATACCCCTTGACCTCACACTTCAAAGAGGTTGGAATTTGGTGACTTGACACCTATAGAGAGCTTCAAATAGCCTCTTTAACGGCATCTCCACTTTGAGGAAGAAGAAGGGCAAAAGTTTCTTTTTCCAAAATATTAATATATGATAATTATGACATTATATAACTTAGAGATGTATGTAAAGAGATATCATGAGATGTCCTCAACCTTGTAACTCTTGGTTATTAATAATATTCCAACGACTCTTCCAAAGTGGACGTAGGTCTCTCACGAGGCCGAACCACTATACATCTCTTGTGTTATTTATTGGTTTTCGCACTTACTTCTGCGACCGAAACTATAATTCTTAAGTAATTGGAATCTTGCGTATATACAACATTTTTTGCCGTTAACACAAACTGAATTTGGCCAAGTGTGGTCAAGAGGTGCAAAACTCGTCCTATAGAAGGAGGCACATGGTCTATAGGTTGCAACTTGATGGGGGGTGCGAGTTTGAAGGTAAAGTGATGGTCTTAGAGAGTCCGCACAGAGAAGGGAAACAAATCTGACGATTCATCATTTCATTGATTGTGGATGGAGAAAAGAGGAGAGAGAAGGTTAGAGCATGTGGGTTTTATTTCTTATTTGGTGCATGTTGGCTACAGGTTGTCTGAGGAAGAAAGGGAGGTGATTATGAAAGGTAATTAGTTAGTAAAATTTCATTAGGCTAATTTTATTACTTAAATAATGGTGAAACATATATCTTTTATAAATTTTGCATACGAGGTTGGAATTGGATGTAGTTTCTTCCATTGGACTCGTATTGTCAAGTTCTACGTTTTATAGTTTGTTTAGGCTGCTTTGGCTAAGGTGAGTGATATTTTCTCTCACCAAACTATTATTGTTTGTATAGTATAAATTTGATGTTTCAAAGGACTTGCGATTATAAAAACATGATATTTAGGATAGTGGAACCTAGTAAATAATTAATAAAACATTGAAAAGTGATTGAAGTAGTTTTACCAATTATTATCACAATTTACCTAGTTGCGCGCTATTGTACGCGCTACTAGTCCGTTTACGTGTTGTTGCGCATTGTTTTGACCATATAGCTAGATTTAGACTATTTGGATATATATTTTTCATTTTATTGTCATAGATAGGTTCTACTAGATTTATTATCATTGTTATGGATGCTCGTATGCTAGTTTAGGAATTTGGATGACTATTTGTTGCATGGTTGAATTGTTTACTTATTAAAGATTAAAATGTTGTTCGTAGGCGACCTAGTATTAGGAAATATTTCTTTCATAAGAGTTTAGGGTTTTTATCGATCAAGCACACGCGTTGGTGTATATCGATTGAAATCACAAGGACGGTATACTCGAAGGGCGAGACATATTCTTAAAGAAGCTTCAGAGCGCATGAATGTACTCGATGATGTAGCAGCATTGGAGTTTGGCAATGAATGAAGGGCATTTTCCTGGGATATGTATTTAATTAATTTTGGTTAAATAGTTGATTTGGTAGTCGTTGTTAATTACTATTAACTATGAAGTCATCTATACCGATTACTATTGTTATAGCCATTTTGGTCAATCTGACATTGACGCAATGTAATTACGAGGGGAAGAATATAATTTTTTGTTCAATAGTGATTTTGATGCGATGATTCTCTTGTCCCTGGCTTTGGCTTGAGAAGAGATGTGGTGCTTCTATGTAGTGATGCGTCATTCAACGATGATGATTCCAGGATGGGGAGAAACATTGCTGCGATGCATTATTTTCTTCGAGATGTAGAAATGACGACACTAAGTTGTATTTAGGTGACTATGGAGTGAGAGAGATGGAAGACACACGAGGATTTCCTATGACATATGATGTCCTCGGGGATAGTTCCCACATTGAGATGACTTCCGATGTTAGCCTTATGGACAGACTATAAAATGGATTCTGCTGCGAAGGACGTATGCAAAAGGGTTACTGGTATTCCAAACTTTGGTACACCTTTGAGCGAGTGTCACAAGGACGGATCAGAGCCTGTTGACGTTTTGGACTAATCGACCTGGACCCCAGAGCATGTTGACGCTTTGGATTTGGTAGGTTATCCACTATAGTTGGTCGATGTAGGACGTAGTGATAGTCTGGTAGAGTCAGCTGACCTTTTAGACCTATCGGTGCTTTGATGGATTGGGTGACCAAAGGATGTGATATCATACAATTTACACATTGAGTGAGTAAATGTGAGCATGGATGATGGATGCTATGGACGTTTATTTTTTTATCATCATTAGTACTTGTTCATCTATCACACCCTTTTTATATGATGTTTATCATAGATAACATGCATCGATTGTTATGTGTTGACTTCGTGGATGTAGGTGCAGGTCAGGTATGATTCTTCATGCCCTCTGTGACATATATACTATTATGACTTTTATAGTACATTTAGATATGTTTATTGCTCACACCATATTTTTGTTTGACACATGGTTTTATTATGATCTTATTACCTTGGGTGCTCATCTACTGATGAGCGGACCAGGGGATAGGTATCGATATTATCCGGAGTTGTACAAGTGGATTCGTTGTAGGCAACGTTCTATATATTTATAGTAGTATAATTATTGTTTATTCCGCTGTAACACACTGTGTGGCATTGACAGTGTTATGTGTTTCATTAGAGACAGTGTACTAGTTGAGTTTTTTCATTTCTTGTATAAACTCTATTATTGGTATGTATAACTTTATGAGCTTGTATACTCCAACTGTGTGTTTTATATAGTTTTTGCCATATCGCATGTTTTGTATCTGTAATTTGTTTATTATATGTTATATGATATGCTGTGAGATATACGACAAGTTATGTGTTTATGTTCTGTTTTTCCTTTTTGTTCTCTTCTATTTTCTCCTTTCTCTTCTTTTATACTATTTCTTTCCCTTGACGATCACTTTACATCGACTAGGTTCTTATACAATGCGAATATTAGTTATAAGCAACGATGGCGTATTATGGGTGGTCATATTGGGTATCAGAGCCTAGGTTGTGTTGTTTAACCAAAGCAACACTGAGTTTGAGAGTTAATATATATGAAAGAGTACGTATTTGTATAAATTTTTGTTTTCAAATATATATGATATTAGTATATATAGTATATGTTGTTTTGGACACAAGTGTCATAGGAATAATTTTCTCTATTAGCGACTGATCATCCTGAACACTTATTCGAGACGATCTAATGAAGGAGAAATGCTTCTAATTACTCTGCCTCTGGAGTTGAGAGTCGGGCAGAAGCGAGAACTCATTTCCTCAATTTACAGTTCTATTTTCATTCATGGTATAATCCATTATGTGGGATGCCCTAAATCTTTAATTAGTAATGGCGCTCAAGTGCAACGAATCGAATATTCCGCGTTGTGTGGACACTTATGTATCCATGTGTCATACCGTTCCCTAGAACGGAATCAACTGTTGTGGTGCGAGAGTTGTTTGGGATCTCCTAAGGGGTTTCCTTGGTGACTTGGAGTTGAATGCGAATTTGGAATTTACTTCTGAGAAACTCTAAAATCGAGCTTGAATTGGTAGAGAGTCTTCATCATTTCGAGTTTTCAAAATCAATTCACTCAAGACCAGTTTACGATTCATTTTGAACAGGTTTGTACCAACTTCTTAAAAGTCAATAAGAGTTCGCCGATTTATGCGATGTGTTTGTTTTGGAGAGTATGATTAAATTCAATGTGATATCAAATTAAGGTTAGTTCTCTCCTTTGTCACTTTGTAGTTTGTAGTTTGTAGCTGGGTTGTAAGATTGACTAGGAGAATGATTATTTCATTTCGATGGAATGTTAGTTAGAGAAGTATATCGAGTGAGCTCGCGATGTTTGAGCTTGCGCCCGAAATAGAAGGTTTGCCATACATTATCAGGATAAATTGTGGAAATGTATGTGTTGATTGTTGTACCCGTTCCGTCGAGTGCTTCCTCGATGAAGTTGGAAATAGCAACATCGTCGCTCGATATATGTTTCTATTAATGGTTTTTCCATATGTGTTTTGGCTTGGCGTCAAGATTTCATCATCCTGTTTGACATACGATTCGATGAATGGGACGCGATTGGGATTCGTGAGTTGATTTGTCTCTCTTGATTGTGATTTACCATATTGAGAGCTCAATTAGATTATATATATGTATAACATTTCATGTTCGGTCGTCAAAACATAATACTGTAGTTAACTTCAACATCCATAGCGATTAATGTCAGGTCTCAAGATGGGGAAGTGTTATGACATAGTTAATCTATACTCGGTAGTACACATGGTTTGTCGAAAACTTAAATTCATCGAGTAATGGTTGCATGTTTGCTAAATTGTCTGCTTGTTGATTGATGAACTTAACTAGACTAAATATTTAAGTTTACTATTTCAATTACTATGAGGATACGGAATAAGGGTGGTAGTGAGAGGCTAGCAGTGACGATAGTGGGCTAGGACAAGCTCAGTAGTTAGTCATATTCGATTTAGCGACAATGGGATGAGACTTAGATCTTCAGTAGCGAGTCGCTTATGATTGGACGATAGTGGGCTGAGGCAGTTCTCTAGTAGCGAGTCATTACCTGAGCTTGTAGCTTAAGAGTATTTAGACATATTCGATGAGACTGTTGGATTATCACCATGTTCGAGTCGAGTTCCATATCAATCTAGTTATGTATGTTCTTACGGTTGGGAATCCCGAGCGGATTTTACCGACTGTGAGTAGTTGGATGGTGTATGCCGATTATAGTGTTTTATACGCTGCTTTGATCTTGATTAGTTAGTTGGACCATTCGGGTTAATAGCAAGTTGACAAATTTTTGTTGATTTCTCAGATCATGTTTCGAGATATCACTTTTAAGAGTTGCACTTGTGCTATTCGATTTTATTTTTGTTTACCTGTGGGCGAAAAGAAAGCACAAGTCAAGAGTAGATGGTGTTTTGATTGTTGGAAAAACACCATCAATTGGTCAGCTTGTCGGACTTCCACTTTTCATTGAGAAAAGTGGAGTGCATGGGTAACATTTGCTCGAGTAGGATGTTGTTATAAGTCCTACAAGGGTTCGAATGGTTTGGAAGTTAGAGTTGACCCATGAGTATGCTGATTCTCATTTACAGTATGAACGAGAAGGCGATGATACTCACTTGGTTGTGTGGGTGGTTTGAGTTCAGTTTGTTTCTAAATGGAGAGTTGTCGTATTTTAGTCGATAACTAAAATCATGTGAGAAGGATTATTCGACTCACGATTTGGAGTCGATGGTGATAGAGTTTGTTTTGGTGAGTTCGAGGCACTATTCATTAGCAAGGGGGGTTAGAGTCGTTGGTGATGTCGCATCACCGAGATTTCTGTTCCCCGAGAAGTATCTCAACCTTTGCTAGCGGCAATGGTTGGAATCTCTGCTCCCTACGAATATGAGATTTCCTATAGGCATGTGTTGGAAATGTAGTTGTACGGGTGTATCAAGTTAGGGATGTACTAGTTCGAAAGAGATATTCCTTTGGTGGACTCACTTGTGTTCATTACTGGCTATGATTCATAACTCTTTTTAAAAAAAATGATATATGATTCATAACTCTAGATGAGGTAGTGTGGACTCAATCATGAGGGTTTTTTCTATATAGATATTTAATTGTTTTCTTTAAGGAGGGAAGAATGTAACAACCGGCATTTTAACGATTAGATATTTAAATATTTTATTTAAATATTAATCATTAACTATCCAATTGACGGTTCTAAAATGGGATTTTCCACAAATGATCGAATCAAGAATTAGAACCAGTTCCATTCATTCTAGGTTATTTGTTACATGGAGAATGAGTGCTTGGATCGCTACATTTCGAGTTCGGATAAGTCGCTGGTCACATCGATCGCGAAATGCACGTAAATAGTCATTCTGGGAGCACAATGTCGGCTTTCGAAAAAATTTATATTTTTGGAATTGTCATAGTGAGTTGTTGCATGCTATCAAGTTTCGTAGCAAATAGACATAACATACGATGGGACGTAAATCAACCGTGCATTAATTATTGTAGGAAACTGGCATTGTATTTAGAGTTTTAAAAACTAACTTCCACATACGATTGATTTGGGTCTCGAGGCTAGTCTCGTAGGTTTCATAAGATGTCTTTACATAGATGATGACCAGCAACACGTGTCGATTTGAGTTCGCGAGTTTTGAGCCTCATTTATGGATAAGAGAGTATAGTATTATTTAATTAAAACTCCTTGTAACAACCCAGAAAATCAGAACCAATTTAAAATTTTATTTCAGCTATTTTTATGGATTTTGAATATTTAAAATGATTTATTTTAAATAATAATGACTAAAAAATTATTTTAATCGATGTAAAAACGAATAAATTTATTTTAATTATATAACGAGCCTGAAATGGCGTGGTACTTTGAAAATTCGATTTCAAATTCCAAATGAACGTACAGGATTCAATATAAATTGGATTTCAATAAAACCAGAAATATTTGAATCTGATTGAAAATATCTTTCCAACGAATGTGAAAAATTTAGATTTCATAACGAGAATAAAAAGTTATGTCCAGTTGAAAATTCAGAATAATCGTTATGGAATTTTATATAATATATGGTCCTGAAAAATAGCGATTTTGCAGACGACCTCTGTTTTCAACAAAACCACTTTTGTTGGACCCAGAATGTCAAATGTTTGCTAGATTCCAATTTTCATAATTTTTGGAATCAATATGTGAGCGCAGTGAATTAAAATGTGTTTGGTAATTTCAGTTTGAATTTTATCGACTGGAAAATGACCGTCTTTAAAACGGTCTTCAAATTCGACGAAATCAGTTTTGTTAGGACCATCTCATCAAAACATAACTAAATTTATTTTTCTGGAAATTTTGGAGTCAGTATGTGGCCTTGGTAAATTAAAATGTATGTTAAAATCAATTTTGAACGTTATATTAATTTATATTTTAATTTTGATGAAAACTGATCGTAACAGTCGAATTGGCTTACCGAACATATCCCATTGTGTCCAGGATGAGGGTATTTAGTTAGGCGCGATAGTCGTTAGGTATTAATTAGAGTTCGAATGGAAAGATATCTTTTTGGAGAATAAACTAATTAAATATATAATTAAAAATAAGAGTCAAACACTCTTTTATCTCTCCCTCTCCACATCGATTACAGATCGATCTAAAAAATGAGCAGTGAGTGACGGGGGGAAAATCGCTGCCGCCGCGGCCACTAGGGGCGCTGCAACTTCGGCGCCGCCACCCGAGAAGACCGTCGCCCCCCTCCGCTACCTTCCCATCCTCATCTCTCCTCCTCCTCCCTCTTTTAAAAACCGATCCCGAAAACCCCATCACCCCAAAAATGTGTCGTCCTCCCCCTGATGATCGGCGCCACCCTCCTGAGCTCCACCGCACCACCATGGACCCCCTGCAACCACCTAAGCCGCGTCACCCTCTCAGTCATCAGCCACTGCCTTCTTCTTCAATCCGCCGGTAGAAAACCCCCCTTCGTCAGCCCTCCACCTCCTCGCGAAGCCAAACACCGCTCAATATTCATCGAGCCATCCGATCACTTCCTCTTTGCTTTGGAATGGCAGCGACGATTGGAAATTGTTAAGGTTTCTCCAACGATCAAAATATGTGAGTTTTCTATGATTTTTAATATATGTAGAATATTAAAAATATGATTTTTATGTATGTAGAATGTCAAAAATGTGATTTTTATATATATTATAGCGAATCAAAATTTGGTTCTTATTTATATGAATAGCGAATAAAAACTTGATTTTTATTTATATGAATAGCGAATAAAAATTTGATTTATATTTATATGAATAGCGAATAAAAATTTGAATTTTATTTATATGAATAGCGAATAAAAATTTGATTTTTATTTATACGAATAGCGAATAAAAATTTGATTTTTATTTATAGGAATAGCGAATAAAAATTTGACTTTTATTTATATGAATAGCTAATAAAAATTTGATTTTTATTTATACGAATAGCGAATAAAAATTTGATTTTTATTTATACGAATAGCGAATAAAAATTTGAATTTTATTTATACAAATAGTGAATAAAAAATTTAATTTTATTTATATGAATAGCGAATAAAAATTTGATTTTTATTTATATGAATAGCGAATAAAAACTTGATTTTTATTTATATGAATAGCGAATAAAAATATGATTTTTATATAATAGAGAATATAAAAATATGATTTTTATATATGAAGTAGAGAATATAAAAATGTGATTTTTACATATGAAGTAGAGAATATAAAATTGTGATTTTTATATGTGAAGTAGCGGTATAGAAATGTGATTTTTATTCTATATATAGCTTTAGTTAAAAATATAAAGATGATATTTTAAAAATAATATAAAGATGAGATTTAAAAAAATAAATAAAGGTTAGATTTTTAAAAAAATATAAAGATGAAATTTGTAAAAATATAAAGAGGAGATTTTTAAAAATATAAAAATGAGATTTTTATCGTATGAATCATAATGTTAGTTATATAAAAATTCGATTTTTAGTTAGATAAAAATACGACTTTTTGTCAAATAAAAATTCGATTTTTAGTTAGATAAAAATTCGATTTTTAGTTATATAAAAATTCGATTTTTATTATATATATATAGCAATATAAAAATGCGATTTTTAATATAAACATCATATTAAAAATGTGATTTTTACTATGAACAGCGTGGAAAGGATTGCATTGGAATTTCTGGAAAATCCAAACGGTTCAAAAATTCAGAAATAAAGAATGGTGGAGTGGAAACCAAAGGTGATAACTTCTCACTCTAATTTTGTTTTCAAGTTAAATATATACTAGGATGCAGACGGTGCTTAGTAGCACACGACACCTTTGTTTGAAACCATGGATGTTTGGTTGATTTTTGGATTGAGTGATTTATTTGTTTGAATTTGGTTTGGGATGTAAATTGAATTGATTAGAATTGGTATGTGTATGGTGCGAGCATGTATTAGGCGAGGGATAAGGCTAGACCTTATTCCGGTTCTACTATCGCGCCATTATGCTGCCGAAATTTTCTAAAAATGTTAGAACAATTAAAATATCATTTTATTGTATAAATGAACTGTATAAAAAATTCATGTGTTGAAATAAATATTTTATCGTTAAAAATATAATTTTTAACGAGTTTATGAGTGAAAATAAATATTCATTTATAAATTTAACGATTTGTTTATATACACACATTTGACTGATATTGATCGGGATGATATATTTTACACATAGCCCAACTGAACAAATAAAATCTGTGTGTGTTGATTGAAACCCGACACGGGTATTGGAATGATATTTGACGTACAATAATCCCAATTGTTTAGTTGTATGTCAATCGATTGATTGACAGACTGTTGTAAGCGTTAATTATTTATATTTAACGCTTATGCAATTGTGTAATGCACTTTGGATGATGGTTGACTGTGTTTGATTATTGTTGTGTACACGTGTGTATGAAATCCATATAAATAAAATTATATGATAATTGACTGTGTCTGATTCCAATTCGAAAAGATCGAATATTTTAAATTAACAAATATTTTAAAATTATGAATAATGAATATTTTAAAATGCCTAATATTTTAAAATAATTTTCAGTAATGGATCAAAATATGATTTTGATGTCCGATTTGGGATGGACACGAAAATATTTAAATATATAAAGCCGTGTTGATTAGATTAACGCCATTTTGACGTGCATGATATTTATATCGATTTTATTCACTTTCATGATGAATATCGAAAAGGAGATGATTTCAAAATCTGATATTTTGAAAATATTATCAATTATATATTATAATGATAAGGAAAATTCAATTTTGATTTAAAATTAAAAATGAAGTTGGAATCATTTTAAAATGAATTTATAAAATACGTTTTAAATGGAAATCGATGAAATATATATTATATATATATTTAATGGCCTGAATAGAACATGCTGCGCTGCGGCAGTTCGCAAATTTCGACCATTGATTTCGAATTGACATTACGGGAGATCCGACCGTCAGATTCTCCTAAAACTAGAACCGTTTGGTTCAAATTTATGTGTTTGAAACGATAATCAACTAATTGATTGCTGATTGTGTTGTTTGATTATTGGTTTAATTAATTGAAATTTTGAACCATTAAGCCAAATTGAGTCAAATACCGAAGTGAATTGAAATTGGTTGAAATTGCATACATGTACATGCATATATATTGGACAGGCCATATCAAGGAGGCTGGAGAAGAGGAATAAAATTGTATGCTCGAGAAATAGGTACATGTTTACTAATTTATTGGGTTTGGATGATTTTATGAGCCGATTGGCTTTTTCTTTTTGGATGATGAGGGCCCTACGTGGCTAGTTGCGGTTTTAAATGTCCCCCTGTACAAAGGAGATTATGGCGATTTTTTTTCGAAAATTTAGGGTGTTAGCCAAATTTTTAAAAAATTAGAAATTCTTAGAAACTGAAAAGTTGAAGAATGAATGCCAGAATGAAAGTTGAGCTGGTTATTTAAACAACTTTCAGCTCCGTTCCTTTTCGAGGATAAAAAGATTTAAAGTAAGGGAGATTGTAACAACCCGGAAAATCAGAACCAATTTAAAAAATTTATTTTAACAATTTTTATGGATTTTGAATATTTAAAATGATTTATTTTAAATAATAACGACTAAAACTTTATTTCAATCGAAGTTAAAATGAATAAATTTATTTTAATTATATAACGAGCCTGAAATGGCACAGTGGTTAAAAAATTTGATTTCAAATTTCAAATGAATGTACAGGATTCAAAATAAATCGGATTTCAGTAAAAATAGAATTATTTGAATCTATTTGAAAATATCTTTCCAATGAATGTGAAAAATCCAGATTTTGATAACGGGAATAAAAAGTTAGGTCCAGTTGAAAATTCAAAATGGTCGCTATGGAATTTTATATAATATATGGCCCTGAAAAATAGCGATTTTGCAAACGACCTCCGTTTTCAATGAAACTACTTTTGTTGGACCTGAATGTCAAATTATTGCTAGATTACAATTTTCATAATTTTTGGAATTAATATGTAAGCGCAGTGAATTAAAATGTGTTTGGTAATTTCAGTTTAAATTTTATCGACTGGAAAATGATCGTTTTTCAAACAGTCTCCAAATTTGACGAAATTAGTTTTCTTAGGACTGTATCTTCAAAACATAAGTAGATTTATTTTTCTGTAATTTTTGGAGTCAGTATGTGGCCCCAGTAAATTAAAACGTACGTTAAAATCAATTTTGAATGTTATATTAATTTATATTTTAATTTTGACGAGAACTGAACGTAACAGTCGAATTGGCTTACCAACATATCCCATTCTGTCCGGGATGGGAGTATTTAGTTAGGGGCGACAATCGTTAGGTATGAATTGGAGTTCGAATGCAAAAATAACTTTTTGGAGAATAAATTAATTAAATATATAATTAAAAATAAAAGTCAAACCCTCTTTTATCTTTCCCCTTCCACATCGATTACAGGTCGATCTAAAAAAAAAGAAAAAGAGAGCAGCGAACGACGGGAAGGAAAACCGCCGCCGCCGCGGCCACTAGGGGCGCCGCACCTCTGGCGCCACCACCCGAGAAGACCGTCGCCCCCTCCGCTACCTTCCCACCGCTCATCTCTCCACCTCCCTCTTTTAAAAACCAAACCCGAAAACCCCATCGCCCCAAAAATGTGCCGCCCTCCCCCTAATGATCGACGCCACCCTCCTGAGTCTCACCACACCACCGTGGACCCCCTGCCACCACCAGAGCCGCGTCACCCTCGCAGTCATTAGCCACTGCCTCCTTCTTCGATCCGCCAGCAGAAAATCCCCCTTCGTCAGCCCCTCGCCTCCTCATGAGGCCAAACACCGCTCAGTATTCGTCGAGCCATCCGATCACTTCCTCTTTGCTTTGGGATGGCAGCGACGATTGGAAATTGTTAAGATTTCTCCAACGATTGAAATATGTGAGTCTTCTATGATATTTATTATATATAGAATATTAAAAATATAATTTTTATATATGTAGAATGTTAAAAATGTGATTTTTATATATATTGTATCGAATAAAAATTTGATTTTTATTTATATGAATAGCTAATAAAAAATTGATTTTTATTAACATGAATAGGGAATAAAATTTTGATTTTGATTTATATGAATAGCGAATAAAAATTTGATTTTTATTTATATGAATAGAGAATAAAAAATTGATTTTTATTTATATGAATAGCGAATAAAAATTTGATTTTTATTTATACGAATAACGAATAAAATTTTGATTTTTATTTATATGAATAGCGAATAAAAATTTTATTTTTATTTATACGAATAGAGAATAAAAATTTGATTTTTATTTATACGAATAAAGAATAAAAATTTGATTTTTATTTATACGAATAGAGAATAAAAATTTGACTTTTATTTATATGAGTAGCGAATAAAAATTTGATTTTTATTTATATGAATAGCGAGTAAAAATTTGATTTTTATTTATATGAATAGCGAATAAAAATATAATTTTTAAATAATAGAAAATATAAAATTGTGATTTTTATATATGAAGTAGAGAATATAAAAATGTGATTGTTATATATGAAGTAGTGGTATAAAAACGTGATTTTTATTCTATATATAGCTTTAGTTAAAAATATAAAGATGATATTTTAAAAAATAAAAAGATGAGATTTTAAAAAATATAAAGATGAGATTTTTAAAATATAAAGATGAGATTTAAAAAAAATATAAACATGAGATTTAAAAAATATATATATGAAGATGAGATTTAAAAAAAAAAGATAAAGATGAGATTTTTAAGAATATAAATATGAGATTTTTAAAAACATAAAAATGAGATTTTTATCGTATGAATCATAATGTTAGTTATATAAAAATTCGATTTTTAGTTAGATAAAAATTCGATTTTTAATCAGATAAAAATTCGATTTTTAGTTCTATAAAAATTCGATTTTTAGTTAGATAAAAATTTGGATTTTTAGTTATATAAAAATATGATTTTTATTATATATATAGCGATATAAAAGTGCGATTTTTAATATATAAATATCATATTAAAAATGTGATTTTTACTATGAACAGCATGGAAAGGACTGCGTTGGAATTTTGGGCAAATCCAAACGGTTCAAAAATAAAGAATGGAGGATTGGAAACCAAAGGTGAGAACTTCTCAATCTAATTTTGTTTTTTAGTTAAATATATATTAGGATGTAGATGGTGCTTTGTAGCACCCGACACCTTTGTTTGAAACCATGGATGTTTGGCTGATTTTTGGATTGAGTAATTTATTTGTTTGAATTTGGTTTGGACGTAAATTGAATTGATTAGAATTGGTATGTGTTTGGCGCGAGCTAGTATTAGGCGAGAGATAAGGCTAGACCTTATTCCGGTTCTAATATCGTGCCGTTATACTGCCGAAATTTTCTAAAAATGTTAGAATAATTAAAATATCATTTTTATTGTATAAATGAACTATATAAAATATTCATGTGTTGAAATATATATTTTATCGTTAAAAATATAATTTTTAACGAGTATATGAATGAAAATAAATTTTGATTTACAAATCGGACAATTTGTTTATATACACACATTTGACTGATATTTATTGGGACGATATATTTTACATATCACCCAACTGCACAAATAAAATCTATGTGTGTTGATTGAAACCCCACACGGGTATTGGGATGATATTTGACGTACACTAATCCCAGTTGTTTAGTTGTATGTCAATTGATTGGTTGACAAACTGTTGTAAACATTAATTATTTATATTTAACGCTTATGCAGTTGTGTAATGCACTCTGGATGATGGTTGACTGTGTTTGATTATTGTTCTGTACACGCATGTATGAAATACATATAAATAAATTTATATGGTTATTGACTATGTCTGATTCCAATTCAGAAAGAACGAATATTTTAAATTGACAAATATTTTAAAATGGCGAGTAATGAATATTTTAAAATAACAAATATTTTAAAACAATATTCAGTAATGGATCAAAATATGATTTTGATGTCCGATTTGGGATGGACACGAAAATATTTAAATATATAAAGCCGTGTTGATTAGATTAACGCCATTTTGATGTGCACGATATTTATATTGATTTTATTCATTTTTATAATGAAAATCGAAAAGGAGATAATTTCAAAATCTGATATTTTGAAAATATTATCAATTATATATTATAATGATAAGGAAAATTCAATTTTGATTTAAAATTGGAAATGAAGTTGGAATCGTTTTAAAACGAATTTATAAACAATTTATAAAATACGTTCTAAATGGAAATAGGAGAAATACATATAATATATATATTATATATTTAATGGCCTGAATAGAACGCGCCGCGCCGCGCCGCGGTAGTTCACGAATTTCGACCATTGACTTCGAATTGACATTACGGGGGTTTCGACCGTCGGATTCTCCTAAAACCGGAATCGTTGGGTTCATATCGAAAAGAGATTTCCAATGAATATAAGAGATGTAACGACCCGGATTTCTATCGATTAATTTTAAATATTTAATATTGGTTTTAAATATTGTGTTGAGAATATAAATGAATTTTTATATTAAGTTATCGATTTAAAAATCGATTTCGATTTAATATCGAATATATTAAATTATCATAAAACGAATAATAACTCAATTCAAGATTTAAAACTAAATCAAAACAGTTCAGATGATCAGTGTCAGTTCTGTTTGAATATAAAAGTGATAATATTAATTTATTATCGAGGAATTAAATTGTTTTGAAATTAATTTATATTAGTTTAAATTAATATCTCCTCCATATGGCCGAATTGAGTTTCGATACATGTCCCAGTGTGTTCAGAATGGCGGTTTTATCCTAGGATGGTCAGTCGTTCTGTTCAAAAATGAGTTCGCGATCACCAGATAATTAAAATTAAATAAAACACTGTACCAGTTAATATCTGTCCGTAATAAACACTGTACTAGTAAATACCTACCCTTAATAAACCCTGTACAAGCTAAAACCTTTTCCTAAAAAATCCTACCCGATAAAACACCTACCTTAAATTCCTTGACGCTGAAGTATCCTCCATCTATTTAAACGCGGCATTCTCTGCTATTTCTTCAGCAAAAATCGGAGCTTCAACAACCAAAACAAAATTGCCACTGCCTAAAATCTAAATACTTCGAAGCCACTGTCCTCGGTAGAAAATCGAAATCCTCCTTTTACAGAGCGGTCCGCTCCTTTTCATTTCCAGAAATCCAATTCGAAATCGAGTTTCCCTTTTCTACTCAGTCTTCTAAAAATCGAAACGGTGAGCAATTCAATCATTTCAAGGCTGCTGAGTTCAACTCTAGAAGCAGCGGAAGTCGCGTTCAATTTGGGGATTTAATTTTTGTCACCATCGGCCTGGGTTGCATCATCGATTCTGGCATTGCTTTTGGGTTCGCGAAGATGAAGCGGTCAAATGGAAGGGGGCGCTCGTGTTTACAGGAGAGGACGGAGCTGTCTATTGAAGAAGTCGAGGTAGGGTTACTCGAATAAGGCGCGACGATGAGATCTGGTGAGGTCTGCGAAGTGGAACATCTGTGAACTGGGAAGGTGCGATTGGATGATGAGCCATTTCGATTACAGTTATGGAGAAGAGGGGTCATCGATGGGTTCAGGAAGGGAAACAGGGGCCGAAAAAAAGGGAAATTTAAATAGAGAATTTAAGGTATATTTTTAGTTTATTCTTAATTTAAATTTATATTGAGATTGATATAAAAATTGGTAGTTGATTTAATCAATTTGAATAACTTGTAGGAATTAGCATATTAGTTAGAACTGAATTCGTACATTGTTGAGAGAAAAGGAAATGGTGTTTACTATTAATTTGGAAATTTATTTAAAGTAAATTAGTTTATTTAATTGGAAATAGATTAAATATATAGAAATTAGTTAGTAAAGGATAATATCTGTAAAGTAAGTAGTTAAGGATTAAATTGGAATTTAATTTACATATGAGTAATTAATTTAAATTAAATTAGTGAAGTTCAAAAACTGAAATATATTTATATTGTTTACATTGAAAACAGAGGAACAAAGGAATCGTGAAATCTATACGATAAGCTTAAATGGGGTACTCGACGAATTAAATATCTGGTGAGTAAATCTCGCTCTGTTATATTTAGAATTATTTTTATCAGTTAAAAATAATTGTTTTGTTGATTGTTGGATGCTTTAAATATTTATTTATCGCTGTTAAAAATATATTAGTTATCTAGGATTGGTTGACTATTATATATATATATTGGGTTGATGATTGGTTGGATTCCCGCAGTCTCATTAGCGGATGCCCGCAGTATCATTAGCGGATGATTACCCTATACGCCCCACGCTATGATTAGTGGATGACCTTCATACCGCGATGTCCTGCCTCGAAGCAGGTTGGGTATTATTTATGTTGACTAATATATTTGGATGCAGGGAAACAGGTTGGAGGGATCCAACTGGATCCCTCAAAAATATATTATCTGTTTGTTTATTTGTTTGCATATATATTATCATATATGATGTGTTAGAATCCCGTGATTTGATAATTGACTGTTTGGGGGTATTTAAATATCACTGGGCTTGAATATTGATTTATAAAAACATCGAAAAAGGGTATTTAAGTTTTAAAAAGGGAATTCTATTTTTATAAATAGAATTTGAATTTTTAATGAAGTATAGAAAATATTAACTTGTTTTGAATATATATAAAACAAGAATTGAATTTGAATATAGAAATTCAAATGAGATTTGAATAAAGGAAATTCAAATATAGAAATTGAATATAGAAATTCAAATGGGAGTTGAATAATGGGATTTGAATATATATAATTCAAATAGAATTTTGAATATAGGTTTCAAATATAATCGAAATAGGATTTGAATATAAGTTTCAAAATAGAAGTAAAATGGAATCTAAATTAAAGAAATTCAAATAGAATTTGAATAAAAGAAATTCAAATAGAATTTGAACCCAAGGGAATTGAAATAGAATTTGAATTCAAAGGAATTCAAATGGGATTGGAATTAAGGAAATTCAAAAATGGAATTTCAAATAAAAGAAAATGTAATTTGCAATATTTGGAATTTCAAATAAGAGAAAATGGAGTTTAAATATTAGGATTTCAAATAGATTTGAAAATGGAGTTTAAATCTAGAATTGGAATCCAAAGAGATATAAATATAGAATTTGAATTCAAGAGAAATTTAAATATGGTATTTGAATTCAAAGTGAAATTTAATATGGAATTTGAAATTGTAATAGAATGAAAATAGATTTGAATATAGAAATCTAAATGGAGATTGAAAATGGGATTTGAATAAGGGAAATTCAAATGTAGAATTTCAAAGTAGAACTTGAAATAAAATTTTGAAAATAGAATTTCAAATAGAACTCGAAATAGAATTAACTATGGGATTTGAATCTGGAATTCAAATGGAATTGAAACTATGGATTTGAATATATTAAAATATATCAGAATGGAGTTGAATTTCATTCAAACGAAGTTTAAAAGTTTATATATATATATATAATTAAAACGAACTCGCCGCAGCGCTGCAGTTCGGAAATTGGCGACTCGAACTTCATTTGAGTATATCGGAGTCAAATTAAGTCGGAATTCTTTGAAACAAGAACCGTCAGGACCAGTTAGATAATAGTTTTCTAATAAGAGAGAAAAATCTGGATTTCGTCGAATAGATTTTGAGATATGTCAAAATCAAATTTCTAAAAGTGCAGCGCCAGAAACCATTAAAACCATAATGGATTTTATATATAAATATAGGGATTTTTAAGCAAATAAAAAACTGAATTTCCATTTAAAAATCTAGACTTGAGTTAGAAAATAAATGTGAACTCAAGTGAAGGAAAGAAGATGATTTTGGAACAATAATCATATTTTTGATTATTGAATAGAATTAACTAAGTCAAAGAAGAATTAGTTAATCGGGTGTTGAATTGAAGTCAAACTTTGAAAAGTGAATTTGGAATGGTAAATATATATTCGAAATCGAATATAGAACTTCAATTGAAATTTGAATTCAATTAGTTGATAAGCAAGTGGAAATATATTTGAAACGTGTTATATTCATATATACAAGCGAAATGGGCAAAGAGTTAGTTAAAGAGTTACTTTAACGAATTGAGTCAAAACGAGTGTATGAAGTTGAAATGAATTGTACAGGTATAGATATACCGGAGACAGTTATGGGATAAAGTATTGAAGATATATAATTAGTGTGCTCGACAATAAGGTACATGTTTAATTCATATATGAGGTTTTATGCGCCGTATCGGCTAGCCGCTTGGCTTTTTCTTTTTCTTTTTGAGATAAGAAGGACCGGGGAAGCTATTTGAAATTTCCCGATGCTCCCGATACAGGGGAGGTTATGGCGAATTTTTCCGGAAACTTAAAGAGTTAGAATATTTTTAAGAAATTTTGATAATTAGAAATCTATATATTGATATATATAGAATTCGATAAGGAAACGAAATCAAAAATAGAATATTGTAAACAAAAAGGAAAATCTATAAATTGGAAATAGAAAGCAAACCATATACATGTTCAAAACGAATAATTGGGTTTTATAGTGTGTCTATTCGAAGTAAGTGGTTTTGCCGTTTTGAAGTTGAGGATGTTTTCAATCAAGATCTGAGAGGTAATTTTACCCTAACTTGAGTGATTTCATTTTTAATGGAGAAATAGCAAGATCAAGTCTCGAAGAAAAGTGTTTGAATAATAGTTTAGTTGAATACAAATATTTGGGTTGTCGTAACGATGTTTTACACCACATCTGTTTTAATCCAAATATGTGTAAGTTTGGAAATAGAGTTATAAATATTTCCCAAGTACATAAATAAATGAGTTCGTGGAAGAGATAGGTAATTGGATTGTTTTCCAATTATAATCGAATATATTTTCTAACTGTAGAAAATAAGAGGAAGCGATATTTGGAAATGTTTTCCAAATAGTATAAAATCCCAATATGGCTATTTGAAATATTTGGTTAACAAATATTGATAAAGAAATAGAGAGCGATATAATTAATGAAATATTAATTAAAGGGCTCAGTGATTGTTTGATATCTTGGATGAACACTTGTTTTTTCTTCGATAGTTAAGCCATCGACTATCGAAACACTTGTTTTTCTTCGATAGTTAAATCACCGACTATCGATGTTTTTGACCATCGTTG
Organism: Allium sativum; assembly: GCA_030737875.1. NCBI lineage: Eukaryota > Viridiplantae > Streptophyta > Magnoliopsida > Asparagales > Amaryllidaceae > Allium > Allium sativum. Next base: position 530,261,588 of record CM060923.1, on the reverse strand, counting down.
TCAATAGGGAGAGACCGGCTGGATTATTATCCAAAGAACCACTCCGTATTGGCAGTAGCGTTGCGAATCAGATTATATGAAGATAATCGAAGACGGAGTAAAGTGCAAGGGCTTTTTCTAGTAATAGAAATTGTGCCTTCGGTCTCGTTCAGTCCCAGAACGAACGTAAATGGACGAATGTCTGACAAAGTATTTCCATGATCAAATGGGTTGGTCTGTATAAATAGATATGGTTGCAACGGATTTATTCCCTTAGCATAACATCCAGAATATTTGTGCAAACTCAACTAGTGATTAACGGATCTGACAATGTGACATTCAAAGTGATTGTGCTATCAATGAATGGTAAGTATTCGTAGCCTCAGGCCTCAACAACTGGGAAATGACAAAAATCGGGCAGGCAGCATGGCTATGTGGGTCGCTCCCATTAGGATGTATAATCACCTATCTAGAGGTTCATTTAATTTCTTATTCTATTCGATGCTGTCCCAGTCGGGAGGCGGTTGCTGATCCCAACCGTTGGTGATATACATTCGATACACTCAAGCGAAATGAGTGGTCGGTCATGTGTGGGCCGGGTTACAAGATGTTCTTGTTGAACCCAGTGTATTCCTCTCTAGAGACACACAGTCGGAAGGTGGTTCCATACCTTGTCATGTTGGAAATCCAATCTCCAATAAGCGCCATGCGGTTTTTGATTTTATACTATATATGTGGAGCGTGAGATGCAAGCGTTCTGCTATTTGGTTATTTACTTGTTGTAAACATTATTATAATATCACTGGATTTTCGTATCAAAGTGTTTTGGGTTATAGTAAGGTAAAAACCATCCATGTTTATGTGTGGGCTGGTCTTACTATTATCTTTTCTTTTGAAAGGATTTTAAAGGTTAAACCAATGATTGAGTTTACTCACACCAGTCCCATGACTGACCCAGAGTTTATTTTGTTTTGTTTTCCCTAAACTCTTGGGTGTCCAAATTTGTACGAGCAGTCAAGTAGTTCAGGTGTTTACAGATACCATTGGAGGAGCTTGGAGCAGGAGGCTTCAACGTTAGTTATCTAGTATTTTATTTCCGCTGTATTGTAAGTGTTGTACTCTGGTAAATGATGTGTATACAGTACAAATTTTGTATTACAAAAGTTATGATATAATATATTTTATTCGTTCCGCTGTGAGGTTCATATTTACTCTGATGTTGTGTATTCTTCTCCTCCTATTCTAATTTTCTATCTTATCTATTCTCACCCTCTAACTTCTTTCTAATAATGATTCGTATTTCCGTGCAATTTGGGTTGGACGTGTGTTGTATTTAGCCAACTCAGATAGTACGGATTTGCGGGTCGTTACAGTTGGTATCAGAGCCAGGTTGAGCGAATACCTAGGCTTTGTGGAGTTGTGCTCATTAGAGATAGGGTCAGTAGTACCCTAGAATGAGTTGAGTGTATACATATGAGAGAGCGTATTTGCAAATTGATATAAAATTATTTTATATTGTGTTGGCTAGTCTGTTGAGTGATTTATGAATTCTGATCGAATCGTGGGACGCCACGAAGTCGATAGGAATTTCTAAACACTTGAACAGAGAAATTCAACATAATAATGTTTTAAAGCGGGTAAATGAAATAATTTTGCCTAAAATACTATTTTGATATAGAAGGAATAATTTTCTAAAATTATTATAATATATGGATGTGTTGGTTGTTGTTATTATAATCAAAGGAGATTATAAAATTGAAATGGTTATATATATAACCAAATTAAATTTGTATATGAATAAAATATATACAAAGGAGATGAACTAAAATTTAATTCAAACCAGATTTTGGAATTTAAATCCTGGGAAGCTTGAAAATATTTTCTAAAGTACATTAATGTAGTTTTGTCTAAAAGGATTTTTGAAAATGATAAAGCACTGAACTCACTTCAGTGGCTGGGAAATAATTCTGATGATGATTGCAACATCATCAGTGTTCATTTTCGAGTTTCTAAGTGATGGATTGCTACCTTAGAAAATTTTGTTGGAAATTTGTTTGAAAATTCAAATATTTTGAATTTTTGATAGGAATAAATATATGTTATTATTTATATGTTATCTCAAAGGGATTTGAAATCAAAAACCCGTGGATTTGAATTCTCGAAATTTAACTTAAAACAAGTTAAATAAATCAAGTGAATGAATTGATTTAGAATCAATTTGAATGCATGTGAATGAGAAACCAAAAGTTTTGGTAGAACTAAAAGTTGTAGGAATATGAAGAGTTGAGTTCAACATAAAAGAGTTTACGCAAAGATAATGATTCTGAAGCATTTTTCCTACCTTAGTAATTTCGGGGACGAAATTCTTTTAAGAGGGGAAGAATGTAACGACCCGGATTTCTATCGATTAATTTTAAATATTTAATATTGGTTTTAAATATTGTGTTGAGAATATAAATGAATTTTTATATTAAGTTATCGATTTAAAAATCGATTTCGATTTAATATCGAATATATTAAATTATCATAAAACGAATAATAACTCAATTCAAGATTTAAAACTAAATCAAAACAGTTCAGATGATCAGTGTCAGTTCTGTTTGAATATAAAAGTGATAATATTAATTTATTATCGAGGAATTAAATTGTTTTGAAATTAATTTATATTAGTTTAAATTAATATCTCCTCCATATGGCCGAATTGAGTTTCGATACATGTCCCAGTGTGTTCAGAATGGCGGTTTTACCCTAGGATGGTCAGTCGTTCTGTTCGAAAAGGAGTTCGCGATCACCAGATAATTAAAATTAAATAAAACACTGTACCAGTTAATATCTGTCCGTAATAAACACTGTACTAGTAAATACCTACCCTTAATAAACCCTATACAAGCTAAAACCTTTTCTTGAAAAATCCTACCCGATAAAACACCTACCTTAAATTCCTTGATGCTGGAGTATCCTCCATCTATTTAAACGCGGCATTCTCTGCGATTTCTTCAGCAAAAATCGAAGCTTCAACAACCAAAACAAAATGGCCACTGCCTAAAATCTAAATACTTCGAAGCCACTGTCCTCGGTAGAAAATCGAAATCCTCCTTTTACAGAGCGGTCCGCTCCTTTTCATTTCCAGAAATCCAATTCGAAATCGAGTTTCCCTTTTCTACTCAGTCTTCTAAAAATCGAAATGGTGAGCAATTCAATCCTTTCAAGGCTACTGAGTTCAACTCTAGAAGCAGCGGAAGTCGCGTTCAATTTGGGGATTTAATTTTTGTCACCGTCGGCCTGGGTTGCATCATCGATTCTGGCATTGCTTTTGGGTTCGCTAAGATGAAGCGGTCAAATGGAAGGGGGCGCTCGTGTTTACAGGAGAGGACGGAGCTGTCTATTGAAGAAGTCGAGGTAGGGTTACTCGAATAAGGCGCGACGATGAGATCTGGTGAGGTCTGCGAAGTGGAACATATGTGAACTGGGAAGGTGCGATTGGATGATGAGCCATTTCGATTACAATTATGGAGAAGAGGGGTCATCGATGGGTTCAGGAAGGGAAACAGGGACCGAAAAAAAGGGAAATTTAAATAGAGAATTTAAGGTATATTTTTAGTTTATTCTTAATTTAAATTTATATTGAGATTGATATAAAAATTGGTAGTTGATTTAATCAATTTGAATAACTTGTAGGAATTAGCATATTAGTTAGAACTGAATTCGTACATTGTTGAGAGAAAAGGAAATGGTGTTTACTATTAATTTGGAAATTTATTTAAAGTAAATTAGTTTATTTAATTGGAAATAGATTAAATATATAGAAATTATTTAGTAAAGGATAAAATCTGTAAACTAAGTAGTTAAGGATTAAATTGGAATTTAATTTACATATGAGTAATTAATTTAAATTAAATTAGTGAAGTTCAAAAACTGAAATATATTTATATTGTTTACATTGAAAACAGAGGTACAAAGGAATCGTGAAATCTATACGATAAGCTTAAATGGGGTACTCGACGAATTAAATATCTGGTGAGTAAATCTCGCTCTGTTATATTTAGAATTATTTTTATCAGTTAAAAATAATTGTTTTTTTGATTGTTGGATGCTTTAAATATTTATTTATCGCTGTCAAAAATATATTAGTTATCTAGGATTGGTTGACTATTATATATATATTGGGTTGATGATTGGTTGGATTCCCGCAGTCTCATTAGTGGATGCCCGCAGTATCATTAGCGGATGATTACCCTATACGCCCCACGCTATGATTAGTGGATGACCTTCATACCGCGATGTCCTGCCTTGAAGCAGGATGGGTATTAGTTATGTTGACTAATATATTTGGATGCAGGGAAACAGGTTGGAGGGATCCAACTGGATCCCTCAAAAATATATTATCTGTTTGTTTATTTGTTTGCATATATATTATCATATATGATGTGTTAGAATCCCGTGATTTGATAACTGACTGTTTGGGGGTATTTAAATATCACTGGGCTTGAATATTGATTTATAAAAACATCGAAAAAGGGCATTTAAGTTTTAGAAAGGGAATTCTATTTTTATAAATAGAATTTGAATTTTTAATGAAGTATAGAAAATATTAACTTGTTTTGAATATATATAAAACAAGAATTGAATTTGAATATAGAAATTCAAATGAGATTTGAATAAAGGAAATTCAAATATAGAAATTGAATATAGAAATTCAAATGGGAGTTGAATAATGGGATTTGAATATATATAATTCAAATAGAATTTTGAATATAGGTTTCAAATATAATCGAAATAGGATTTGAATATAAGTTTCAAAATAGAAGTAAAATGGAATTTAAATTAAAGAAATTCAAATAGAATTTGAATCAGAGAAATTCAAATAGAATTTGAATCAGAGAAATTCAAATAGAATTTGAACCCAAGGGAATTGAAATAGAATTTGAATTCAAAGGAATTCAAATGGGATTGGAATTAAGGAAATTCAAAAATGGAATTTCAAATAAAAGAAAATGTAATTTGCAATATTTGGAATTTCAAATAAGAGAAAATGGAGTTTAAATATTAGGATTTCAAATAGATTTGAAAATGGAGTTTAAATCTAGAATTGGAATCCAAAGAGATATAAATATAGAATTTGAATTCAAGAGAAATTTAAATATGGTATTTGAATTCAAAGTGAAATTTAATATGGAATTTGAAATTGTAATAGAATGAAAATAGATTTGAATATAGAAATCTAAATGGAGATTGAAAATGGGATTTGAATAAGGGAAATTCAAATGTAGAATTTCAAAGTAGAACTTGAAATAAAATTTTGAAAATAGAATTTCAAATAGAACTCGAAATAGAATTAACTATGGGATTTGAATCTGGAATTCAAATGGAATTGAAACTATGGATTTGAATATATTAAAATATATCAGAATGGAGTTGAATTTCATTCAAACGAAGTTTAAAAGTTTATATATATATATATATAATTAAAACGAACTCGCCGCAGCGCTGCAGTTCGGAAATTGGCGACTCGAACTTCATTTGAGTATATCGGAGTCAAATTAAGTCGGAATTCTTTGAAACAAGAACCGTCAGGACCAGTTAGATAATAGTTTTCTAATAGGAGAGAAAAATCTGGATTTCGTCGAATAGATTTTGAGATATGTCAAAATCAAATTTCTAAAAGTGCAGCGCCAGAAACCATTAAAACCATAATGGATTTTATATATAAATATAGGGATTTTTAAGCAAATAAAAATCTGAATTTCCATTTAAAAATCTAGACTTGAGTTAGAAAATAAATGTGAACTCAAGTGAAGGAAAGAAGATGATTTTGGAACAATAATCATATTTTTGATTATTGAATAGAATTAACTAAGTCAAAGTAGAATTAGTTAATCGGGTGTTGAATTGAAGTCAAACTTTAAAAAGTGAATTTGGAATGGTAAATATATATTCGAAATCGAATATAGAACTTCAATTGAAATTTGAATTCAATTAGTTGATAAGTAAGTGGAAATATACTTGAAACGTGTTATATTCATATATACAAGCGAAATGGGCAAAGAGTTAGTTAAAGAGTTACTTTAACGAATTGAGTCAAAACGAGTGTATGAAGTTGAAATGAATTGTACAGGTATAGATATACCGGAGACAGTTATGGGATAAAGTATTGAAGATATATAATTAGTGTGCTCGACAATAAGGTACATGTTTAATTCATATATGAGGTTTTATGCGCCGTATCGGCTAGCCGCTTGGCTTTTTCTTTTTCTTTTTGAGATAAGAAGGACCGGGGAAGCTATTTGAAATTTCCCGATGCTCCCGATACAGGGGAGGTTATGGCGAATTTTTCCGGAAACTTAAAGAGTTAGAATATTTTTAAGAAATTTTGATAATTAGAAATCTATATATTGATATATATAGAATTCGATAAGGAAACGAAATCAAAAATAGAATATTGTAAACAAAAAGGAAAATCTATAAAATGGAAATAGAAAGCAAACCATATACATGTTCAAAACGAATAATTGGGTTTTATAGTGTGTCTATTCGAAGTAAGTGGTTTTGCCGTTTTGAAGTTGAGGATGTTTTCAGTCAAGATCTGAGAGGTAATTTTACCCCAACTTGAGTGATTTCATTTTTAATGGAGAAATAGCAAGATCCAGTCTCGAAGAAAAGTGTTTGAATAATAGTTTAGTTGAATACAAATATTTGGGTTGTCGTAACGATGTTTTACACCACATCTGTTTTAATCCAAATATGTGTAAGTTTGGAAATAGAGTTATAAATATTTCCCAAGTACAGAAATAAATGAGTTCGTGGAAGAGATAGGTAATTGGATTGTTTTCCAATTATAATCGAATATATTTTCTAACTGTAGAAAATAAGAGGAAGCGATATTTGGAAATGTTTTCCAAATAGTATAAAATCCCAATATGGCTATTTGAAATATTTGGTTAACAAATATTGATAAAGAAATAGAGAGCGATATAATTAATGAAATATTAATTAAAGGGCTCAGTGATTGTTTGATATATTGGATGAACACTTGTTTTTTCTTCGATAGTTAAGCCATCGACTATCGAAACACTTGTTTTTCTTCGATAGTTAAATCACCGACTATCGATGTTTTTGACCATCGTTGTCAATAGGGAGAGACCGGCTGGATTATTATCCAAAGAACCACTCCGTATTGGCAGTAGCGTTGCGAATCAGATTATATGAAGATAATCGAAGACGGAGTAAAGTGCAAGGGCTTTTTCTAGTAATAGAAATTGTGCCTTCGGTCTCGTTCAGTCCCAGAACGAACGTAAATGGACGAATGTCTGACAAAGTATTTCCATGATCAAATGGGTTGGTCTGTATAAATAGATATGGTTGCAACGGATTTATTCCCTTAGCATAACATCCAGAATATTTGTGCAAACTCAACTAGTGATTAACGGATCTGACAATGTGACATTCAAAGTGATTGTGCTATCAATGAATGGTAAGTATTCGTAGCCTCAAGCCTCAACAACTGGGAAATGACAAAAATCGGGCAGGCGGCATGGCTATGTGGGTCGCTCCCATTAGGATGTATAATCACCTATCTAGAGGTTCATTTAATTTCTTATTCTATTCGATGCTGTCCCAGTCGGGAGGCGGTTGCTGATCCCAACCGTTGGTGATATACATTCGATACACTCAAGCGAAATGAGTGGCCGGTCATGTGTGGGCCGGGTTACAAGATGTTCTTGTTGAACCCAGTGTATTCCTCTCTAGAGATACACAGTCGGAAGGTGGTTCCATACCTTGTCATGTTGGAAATCCAATCTCCAATAAGCGCCATGCGGTTTTTGATTTTATACTATATATGTGGAGCGTGAGATGCAAGCGTTCTGCTATTTGGTTATTTACTTGTTGTAAACATTATTATAATATCACTGGATTTTCGTATCAAAGTGTTTTGGGTTATAGTAAGGTAAAAACCATCCATGTTTATGTGTGGGCTGGTCTTACTATTATCTTTTCTTTTGAAAGGATTTTAAAGGTTAAACCAATGATTGAGTTTACTCACACCAGTCCCATGACTGACCCAGAGTTTATTTTGTTTTGTTTTCCCTAAACTCTTGGGTGCCCAAATTTGTACGAGCAGTCAAGTAGTTCAGGTGTTTACAGATACCATTGGAGGAGCTTGGAGCAGGAGGCTTCAGCGTTAGTTATCTAGTATTTTATTTCCGTTGTATTGTAAGTGTTGTACTCTGGTAAATGATGTGTATACAGTACAAATTTTGTATTACAAAAGTTATGATATAATATATTTTATTCGTTCCGCTGTGAGGTTCATATTTACTCTGATGTTGTGTATTCTTCTCCTCCTATTCTAATTTTCTATCTTATCTATTCTCACCCTCTAACTTCTTTCTAATAATGATTCGTATTTCCGTGTAATTTGGGTTGGACGTGTGTTGTATTTAGCCAACTCAGATAGTACGGATTTGCGGTTCGTTACAAGAGATTTCAAATCTAATGGTTGGATTTGGAATTATGTCCAAATCAAATTTGGAAAAGGTCGCTGTAAGTGCAGTTCGGTGGCCGTTACTGGAAACCAACTGTACGGGCCTTGATAAAATTATTAAAAATATTGATAATTTGTGTAAAATTATAATAAATGATTTGGAAAGAGTTTGGATGAAAAATTCCACATTTGTAAAGATAAAAATATATTTTTATCAAAATGAACTAGTTGTTAACTAGATTTGAAATCCAATAATTTTTAAATAAAATAAATTGGATATATGAATGGTTTTAATATAACCAGAAATTTCCAACGAACAAATGGAATGGATTTGGAATGGAAATAATCTTCGGAATATTACGATATTAGATTTCGTGATTATACAGATATTGTTATGGAAATTTGGAAGTTATATTTGTATCTTTATTTCCAATACGATATTTATTGGTTTCAGAATTTGATATTGAATATAAGCCGATATAATTTCTATTCAGAGCCTTGTATTTAATATCAAATGGGATTTTGGGTTTGTCATGAATGGTGTCTTTATTAACACTGTTTTTAAACCCAGTTAAGAAAAAGAACAAATCTTTTAACTAAGATTTAGAGGAGTTTTCCAATTAATTAATATTTAATTGGAATTGAATGAAAGAACTGGATTTTTGGGTTTATCGTGAACGGTGTTTTAAATAACACTTATTCTTTAACCCGATTAACAGTGAAATGTGATTTGGAATTTATAAATCTTTTTATTAAGATTTAATGGGAATTTTCCAAAGTAAAGTTTTCCAATTTAATATAATAAATTGGAATTGAATGGAATTCGAATTGATAATAATCGAAATGAGCTTCTGTGTAGGAAGACTGTTAATAAATATGGAATTTAAAAGGCGTTGTCGTTTATTAGTCGGATACTTAAATTGATATCGATTATATATATTGATCTGTTTTCCGTGAAGATTCCATAATTAATGGATTGTTTTTGGGTTTATCGTGAACGGTGTTTTAAATAACACTTGTTCTTTAACCCGATTAACAGTGAAATGTGATTTGGAATTTATAAATATTTTTATTAAGATTTAACAGGAATTTTCCAAAGTAAAGTTTTCTATTTAATATATTAATTTGGAATTGAATAGAATTCGATTTGATAATAATAGAAATGAGATTCTGTGGAGGAAGACTATTAATATATATGGAATTTAAAAGGCGTTGTCGTTATTTCATTTATATTATTAGTCGGATACGGAAATTGATATCGATTATATATATTGATCTGTTTTCCATGAAGATTCCATAATTAATGGAATGTGATTTGGGTTTATCGTGAACTGTGTTTCAAATGACATTAGTTCTTTAACCCAGTTAAAGATAGGATTACATGTCTAACATTGTATTTCGAACTATATGGTTGATCTCTGCTAAATATATATCTCTGTTTTGTGGCGGAGAATTTATTCTCTTGCTTACCACCCTTCTCTAAAACGTACGAGCTTAGAGGTTATATATAGGCAGAAATCAATAGTATGGTGTAGATTGTCGATGTGGCATGTTTGTTTTCCCAAACTTAAATAATCATTAATATTGATTTTTGGGAAAATTAAAACAAAGTGAAGTTTTAATGAATCTTTAATTAGATTGAAATGAGAAGGTGATAATTTAAATTATCAAATTCAGGAAATGATCGAGAATGGAGTATCACCAGTTTTGCTCCAAGCGATAGTTAAATCTTTAATTAGATTTCAATGTGAAATGGTAATTAAATTTACCGATAACACCGAGGTGTTAGATATGGAGTATTACCAGTTTTTCTCCGTGGGATGAATAGGTTGAGATTGGGAAATTAAACAAATGATTACTTCGGTAAGGTGCGCTAATCCCAACTAGGTTGGATAAACCTTAATTTTGTATGAATTGATATCCATAGGAAGATTGAAGAATAAATTTAAAAAGTTTATCTTTGATAAAATTAATGGGAACCTTTCCCAAAGGATGTGAATATTTGCATAAAAGAATACTCTGAATTGAAATGAGGCGTATGTTGTGTTTTTATAGCACTTGTTTATTATATACGCGAGTTATTTCGAAAGGCCGGGTTTATACCCATTTTGAATAATTGATTCGCTGATAAGTCGACGATGAAGACAGTGGTTGAAGACTAGAGGTCTTCACATCGTTTAGATAATTACTGATGTCTTGATTGGGCTGTACACCCAAGACAAGGTAATAAGTGGTGATCGTCCGGACGTACTTGGAGATCGACCGGATATGCGAGGACCTCTCTTCTGTATTGGACACGGGACGAGGAATAAGGTGCCTTCGGTTTTGTTCAGACCTAGAACAAACTAGTTAATGGATATGTGTCTGACATTGGATTTTATTCTGTGTTGATTGATTTCTATTAAATATATATTTTTTAGCGGTGGAGAATTTATTCTCTTGCTTAACGCCCTTCTCTGATACGTACGAGCTCAGAGGTTATATATCGATAGACATCAGTCGCATGGCGGGAATTGCCTGTATGGCATGTTGAGATGCAAATTATCAAGGCTTCTGTTGAAAAGCAGAGTCTTGTGGTTGATGATCAAAGCACGGCCTTAAATGGCATAGCTTTGTGTATTGCGTTAATTCACGAGCCTTACACCTCGGTATGAGTCAAAAACGAGATCGGACAATTGAGAGAACATGACGTTTCTTTCTAGCTATAGGTGGTATCATGGTATGGAGCCCAAACATTTATTATATTTTTACCTATATGGATGATGGATTGCGAGGCGCCTCGGATGTATCGGTTACTACGGAGCCGATGGATAGGTCTTATAGTACCGGGAAACGTGTGTTCAGGAATAACTAATCCTCAAATGTATGGGAGGACCGGCCTTGGAGGATCCAAGGGTCTACTGCGGGAGATCCTAAGGCATTTTCTACAGTGCCTCGAAGCCGTTGAGGAGTACATCCCTTGCCTCGACTCATGACGGAAATCCAATTTCCAATACATGACATTTCGGTTTTGATTGTAGAACATAGTATGGCGATATGATAGATGGTACCCATGCCGCCTATGATTGATAAATTTACATTTGAAGTTAATTTCTTCACTTATAGTAATAATAAAAGATAAATTTTCACATACCAAGCATTATTTGGCTATTATAAGGTAAAACACTGTCCTCCGGCTTGCATTGCATTGTGTGATGAGACCTGAGTCTTATAACAGCTTCATTTTCTTTAATTACCATTGCGCTGTTTGTTTTATGCACTGGTGTTCTTGGGGGTAAACCCATTCCGTGTTATACAGCGTGGTCCCTTGATATACCTAACTTTAAAATCAAATTAATAACTGTTTTAGTTCTCACACTAGTCATATGACTGACCTGGAGTTTTTTGTTTAAACCTAAACTCTGGGTGCCCCTATTTTCCACACGAGCAGCTAGTAGTTTTGTTTTTGCAGATATTATATTCACAGGATCCTATTTTACAGCTGGAGCTATATTCGGAACGCTCTGTATCCGTGTATTTCTTTCAGTTGTGTTTCGTATTATTTTCGGCTGCATAATAATTTGTAAATCTCTGATATTTATCAAATGTATATTATTTGTTCATACTCTGTATATTCTTGTACTCTGATGTAAATTGTTGTAATAAGCAGTGAAATGTTCTTCTGTTTGTATTCTGATTTGTCGTGTTCTCAACTCAATTCGGGCTTTCCTGTACGGGGAAGTTTGGGCCGTTTCAGTCCCCTCCCTCACTTCTTTGGCAAGCTACAATATCCTCCCTAAATCATTCGCTGTTTCATTGAGAAAAATGGCTGCATCTTTCAAAACCCATTCATTCTTCTTTAAAAATTAATTCCCATTTATTTACTCCATATAAAATCATGAAACCAGTTCCTAAATTCATAAATCGAGTTTCTCTATAAACCCATATCATTTTTGAGGAGTGCGTGCATGATTCCTGACATGGGCTTTCCCAACTCGCAAGCTAGGATATTGGTTTTCTTGGGATTAAGTGACGATTCACGAATCCGATTGTAGCATTGGATTTCTCTTCGAAAGTGGAGCACCCAAGTCTCAGACCAAGTTTGGTTAAGAGAAGCAAAATGCATCCTACATGGTAGAGGCGCACAGTTTACATGTCGCAACTTGATGGGGTATGTGAGTTTAAAGGTAAAGTGGTGGTCTCAGAGAGTCCGCTTAGATAAGAGAAACAGATCTGACAGTTCATTGTTTCGTCGATTATAGAGGGAGAAATGTAACACTCCGTAATTCTAAAAGACACTATTGACAATAAACTAAAGAATACTTAATTAAATATTGAGAATTAAGTAAAACAGACTGACCATTGCGTTCGTCTTGGAATTCTGGTTAGGATAGACTCTGAGTTTGCGTAAAACGGACATTGTATGAGAAAGTCATGAAGCTTAGAAGTATGCACACGTATAAGAGACAAATATATGTATATTTCAAAACCAGAATTCAAAATATTTCAAAAACACAAAGCGGGAAAAAAGGGGCGGGTGCAGGAGGGAGATCAACCCTTTAAGGGTCGGTCCATGCCAGGTTTGGGTCGACCTATGGGCCAATCCAAGGCCAAGTGGGTCGACCCATAAGTCGACCTAGGGAGGAGTGGGTTGACCCAACGGTGATATGACCGGATGCATTATTTTGAACATGGACTTTTTGTTGGTTGGGTTCATTGAGGGTAGTATATATATAGGACAACATTTCTATTGTTTTTCTTCACCTAAAACAACGGAGACAATGAGATGCTGCCCCTAATTGGATTGAATCAGCCTATCTTCTTCAACAGCAGCCTATAAACGTATACAGAAATTCTTATGCTTAGATCCAATCTCTGTGAGATCATATTACTTTTTGGTACAAAATTTTAACAAGTAATCCTAACATGTTTATGAACCTGGATCTAAACCTATGGTTGTTAAAAATCTGATTCATACCTAAACAGTTCTGTTATGACATGTATTCTTCTGTACACCTGATCTGTTGTTCAGTTCTTATATGCCTATTTCTGATATGCCTATTTCTTCTATAATATGCCCATCTCTGTTATTATTTTATTTTTATATGCCTATTTTGTTCTTCTCTCTCATTCCCTTTTTATTTTTATAGCCTAGGCTACCTTCGAGCCTAGGCCAATATCGCCGAAATATGCCCATGAATGGAATTGGGATAAATTGGGGGAATGATTAGGAATGATAACTTGAGGGTATAACGTATACTGTGAAATATGACTAAAATTTTAGGGGCATACGTTATACTATGAATTATGACTAAAATTTGGGGTATATGAATCTGTAGGCTTAATTTAAGATTAAGCGAAACATTTTATTGGAACTGTAAAGAACTTGTGAAATTTGTTTAAATCTGTTAGGGTTATGTAAACCTGTTTAATCTATTGGGGTTATGTAAACCTTTTTAATCTGTTTGAGTTAAATAAACCTGTTAACCTGTGAAACATAACCTGTTAATCTGTGGGGGTTAGGCGAACTTGTTAATCTGTAAACTTAACCTATTAAAAATCCTTGTTAATAGGGGTTTGAATTGTGTCATCTGCTGTGTGGGGCCCATATCAGTCAGTATCCCATTCTGGTATTAAACGGGGTCCCCGCACTAGGTAGGGGCCAGGGAACGCATACTGAACTGGTTATAAGAGGTTCAACTGAAAGGGGGGTGTACGGGCGTGTTACAACGGAGTCATGTATGTGAATGAGTCCGTTCTAAAGGGGAAAATAAGTCGTTGTAGCACCAGTAAATAGGTTTGTGTCCTTCTGTAGGTTTCCAGTTTAGGAAGTAATACACCGTACTATAGGGTCGACACAGGACATTTACAAGTTAGGGAGCCGATCGATTGGGGATAGTAATTATGGTACATCCAGTCCTGTCTGTTTCTACTGGGCGCCTGTTATTTCTGTTTGGGTTAACACCTATTATATTCTGTTAAGGTACCCATTATTTTTATTTTGGGTAAAACCCGTTATGAAACTAGAGTAATTAGGGTGCATCCAGTCCTGTTAGGACTCTTTTTTATTCTGGCGCTTCTCACTCTTTTATATCTATGGTTAAGTCTCTACACCTTAGTATTAGTATTGTTTCTGATCTAGTTATTGTCTCAAACCCCATTGGGGGCATGGCTCATCTGTCTATGATATGTCGGGGTTTGAGGATATCTATGTTGGGTGTCGAGTTTGAGTGCGACACATATATGCTTGGTTTTATGGACTGTGGTTTGATTCTAGAGATGGATTGGCTAGCCATGTATGGTGCCATTCTAGACTATGAGAGGAGGGTCATTAAACTTTTGACTTGCCAAGGAAGGACTCTCGAGATTTCCTGTGACCAAAAAGGGTCTGTCATGATTAGTTTCCAAGAATCACTTGATGCTTCTGTCGATGATTTGCGATCTGTACCTGTAGTTTATGAGTATTCGAATGTTTTTGATGAGGTTACAGGCTTATCTCCACGGCACGAGATTGATTTCCGGATATATTTTGTGGATAATACGAAGCCAGACGCATTGCCTGTGTGCCACATGGCTCCTAACGAAAGGAGGGAGCTTTGCAAGCAAGTAGGGGAGCTGCTTGAGAATGGGTTTATTAGGTGAAGTATATCAGAATTGGGTGCTCCAATCGTCTTTGCAACTAAGGCGGATGACTCGCTTCTCTTATGTGTGGATTACAGGGAGTTGAATAAACTCACTAAGAAGAATAAGCACCCACTTTTGAGGATTGATGATCTGTTTGACCAGCTTGTTGGCGCATATGTTTTCTCTCAGCTAGACTTGGCCATGGGGTTTCATCATTTGAGTGTAGCCGAGGACAATATAGACAAGACCGCTTTCAGAACTCCAAATGGTTTCTTTGAGTGGCTAGTCAGGCCTTTTGGGTTGACGAATGCACCCGCGTATTTTGTGGATCTGATGAGTAGGGTGTTCCGGGAGTTTCTGAAAAAGTTCGTTGTGGTCTTTGTGGATGACATTCCGATCTTCTCAAAGAGTGAGAAACTGCATGCCCTACATTTAGGGGAGGATTTAGGACTCTCCGAGCGCACCAACTTAAGGCGAGATTCTCCAAATGTCACTTTTGGAGAGAGGAAGTAAGATTTCTAGGGCATGTGGTCTCCAAGGATGGGATAGCGGTGGATCCCGCGAAAGTAGTTGTAGTTCAAGATTGGAAGATTCTAAAGAATGCAACGGAGGTGAGGAGTTTTCTTGGTTTGGCGGGCTATTATAGGAAGTTTATCAAGGACTTCGCAAAGATATTAGCCCCACTCACTAGACTGACAAAGAAGAATCTGACTTTTCTTAGAGCATTGACTATGAGGATGGTTTCAACGATTGAAGAGGTCTCTAACAACAGCCCTAGTTTTGACTTTGCCTGATGGGAACAAGGTGTTCACAGTGTACACTGATGCATGTGGTACAGGGCATGGTGTCATCTTGATGCAAGAGGGAAGGGTAGTATGTTACGGTTGTAGATAGTTGAGAGTTCATGAGAATAACTACCGTACTCATGATTTGGAAATGTTGTTGTAGTATCCGTGCTTAAGACTTGACAGCATTATCTGCTTGGAGAGAGGTTCGAGTTATACACGGACCATAAGTCACTCAAGTATTTGTTCTCACAAAGGGATTTCAACTTGAGACATCAAAGATGGATGGAGTTCTTAGCGTTCTATGATTTTGAGATTATTTATATCCCTAGCAAGGGTAATGTGGTGGCGGACGCGTTGAGTAAGAAGAGGATGACTTTGAGTCATCTGTTCGTAGAGAGGCGGAGTTTGGAGTATATATCTACTTTCGATTTTTGGCCATCTAAGGATCTTATACCTGGTTCGTTGGCATCCTTAGAGATGCGACCTACTCTTATGGATCAGATAGGATCTTCGTAGCGAGAGGACCTATAGATAGCAGACATCTTGGATAGGTTCAGTAGAGGGGAGACTTCTAGTCAACTTAGTAGATATTTCATGGATGATAGAGGGTGGTTGCGATGGGTTAGAAGGCTTTGTGTTCCCCGACTTGGGAGTCTGTTGAGGACAGTCCTAGAGGAATCCCATCATTCTAGGATGACTATCCATCCGGGAGGGATAATATGTATAGAGATATGAAGTAGGTTTTCTTTTGGGTTGGGCTGAAGAAAGATGTAGCAGAGTTTGTCTCTCGATATTTAGTTTTCCAGCAAGTTAATTCTGAACAGAAAAAGCCTGGCGGTTTGCTTCATCCTTTGGAGGTCCCACTATGGAAGTGGGAGAGCATCTCTATGGATTTCATCGATGGTTTGCCTAGATCGAGGAAGGGAAACACCAGTATTTGGGTTATAGTAGACATGCTTACTAAGAGCGCTCATTTCACTCCTATTAAGAGTAAGAGAATAACAACATGGTTGGCATCAATTTATCTTCGTGAGATAGTCCATCTACATGATGTATCTTCTATCATAGTGAGTGACCGTGACCCCTTCTTCACTATTGAGTTCTGGAAGAGCCTGCAAGGGGCATTAAGTACACAGTTATGTCTGAGCACCGCATATCACCCTCAGACCAATGGGAAGACTAGGACGGTGAATAGAGTTCTTGAAGATCGTTAGAGGCTGTGTATCCTAGACTTTGGAGGGACTTGGAAGGAGCATCTTTCGTTAGTTGAGTTCGCCTACAACAACATTTATCAGTCTAATATAGTCATGGCACCCTTCGAGGCATTGTACGGACGACCTTATAGATCACCGACTTGTTGGTGGGAGTCTACGGATATGCTTCTACATGGACCTGAGATGATTAGAGAAACTTTAAAAAAGATTGATACGCAGATAAAAGAAGGAATGATATTGAGTTTGAAGTGGGAGACATGGTTTTCATCAAAGTATCACCTTTGAGGAATGTGGTTCGCTTTGGATCTATAGGGAAATTGGTGCCAACGTTTATAGGGCCATTTTCCATAGTGGAAAGGATAGGTCATGTAAAGGCCCACTATTTTTAAAGGTAAAAAATTAATTATAAACGTCATCAAACATGCTTACAATTAATTTCAAATATTAAAAGTAGTGGACCTTAAGTATATAAGATTTAAAAATACTAGAGACGATTAATAATATGGAAGATCTCATGATGGAATAAAATAAATAATTACATAACTGAAACATCATAATCCATTTCATTACATTAAACATCCACAAATCAAAAACAACAGCGATACAATAAGAAGTGAATTTAAATAAACAACCTCTAAATCCAACATGTGGACTAAGCTCCTTTCTTCTTCATTTTTTTTCCTTTTTGCCATCTCTTACCTTCCAACTTTACAAATTTTGTTCAAAGAGGAATAAAAAGAGTTTCAACTATATTTCGACTGTGCCTAACCCTATATACCTCGGCCCAATATGGGTTCTGGTGGCTATTGCATAGGAAAAGACTGCCAACGTATCCCTTTTGAGGGATTAAGCCCACATAGTTCTATTTCCTGCCCTTCTTCTGCATCTAAATACTCATTAGTACATTAAAACGATTTCATACATTCAACCATTGCAATCAATGTAATTCGATACAATCAGTGTAAACATTACAATCAACATAATTGATCACTGTAATATCAAGTAAGAGCAGAAAATATTATCCAAGCATGTCACCATATGAAATAAACAAAATAAAACTAACATGCAGTCTTCAAAAACCACCCACATCTAATGGCAATTCTAACTTATAAAAGAAGGTAGCAACTTTAACATACTTACGCAATTATAATTTATCAATCATTAATGTATGTCATCAATGTAAGTATAAACCATTTTGTGTAGAAAAATCATCCCAAATTAGTAACACGGTCATCATCGCATAGTAATCCAATTACTATTGGTAACATAACATTCATCATTAAATAACCATCAAAAACTACATATTTACTTGTAGTAATCAACGGTAAAACATCGCATGAACATTTCAATGCGATCCATCAACGTGAAACAAAACATGTAAATAAAACATAACTATTAACATGTATTAGAAGCGTTAAATCACACTTACCACAATTGTTTTTATTACAAGTAAAAGACTATCATACTATTGTTTCATTATAAATGAAACTTTCTTGTTTTATTCAGTTTTAGAATTTTCATTATTTCTTATCTTTCAAAACATTATATTTTATGAGAACATAACATATCAAATAACTTTGCAAATCAACTTATTATTGTCTTACATAAAATAACAATTTCATATTAAATACTTCTTACAATAGAAAGTTATTTATTTCCATTTATTCTAAAGGAATGCAATTTTCAGTAATACTAGATATATATTTATAAAATCTTATTTTGTCGAATAACAATAAATGTCCTTTGTTACTATTTATGAATGTCTTCACAAATTCAAAAATAATAAACATATTCAACACCCTAAATTAATTTCATTCTATCTTTTTCCAAAAAAACTATTATTTATTTAATAACTCCCATATTCAAACACATCACTTATTTCAACTGAAATTCTAATAGTGTAATACCAATAATAAATAGCCAAGGCAGACACAGCATATCTAAGATATCTCAAATTGCTAACAATTTTCAATATATCACATCATAGATTTTCATCAAGAGACAAAAAAATTTATAATTTAAATTCAATTAATTAAATTAAATAACTCATACCAATGCTTTTGCTGTAGAAAATATGTAATGAACCTTACATTATCTTTCTGCCTCTTGGATCTGATTCTATGCCTCTCTCTCCTTTTATAATTCTCTTTCTTTTTCTATTTTATTTTGATTCTCCCCATTATTTTTTCTAGCTTGTGATCATTCCATAATTTAATGAAGAAAAAACTTTGAAGAAAAAATAGAATGTGTTCACAGAACTTTCCCAAGGGAAGAAGGAAAGAAGATAGATGTGCCCCCCGGTCCATATCATTTAGGTGTAGCTTGCTTATATAGGAGTTAGGGATTGATTTCGTCCTAACAAGTCCCAAATTAAATCATAGCTTCTCTCTTTGTTTACTTCGTAATGAAGTAAGATCTTAAAATACATCTCATATGTCCGTTATTGTTCTCATCCAAGACAAAAAGAGAGATTTGAATATACCATTAAAATAGGTAATCATTGAATATGTTTTTAAAACCTATTAAGAAATTGCCACTTATAAGAGAATTAATTTCTAGTCTTTAGGAAATAAATCCCTAATAAAAATAAATCAATTGACATGCATGTCAACCAGTGCCTAATTAATCCTCACATGCACAATTAATCAACATTTACAAACATGCATTAATATGACAATTCAAAGTTATGACAATAAATCTCTAACAGCTGCAAAAATATGCATAAACCTCACAACCATCCATTATTAAAATATATTTTCAATTGATGCAAATTTATTGCTAACATATTTTCAAAAGTGGAAATCAAGTGTATAACTTTAAGCCCTCTCTTTTCTTTTCACTAATTTTCCCATGACATGCAAAGTCAATGCATAATGTAGTTACATACATACATACATACATATATATATATATGTACATATATATATACATATATATGTACATATATATATATATACATATACACACACAGCGGGTTTGAATAATTTGTTAATTAATGTACAATTAATTCGTAGCCTATGAAATAAATGTATTATAATTTGGAAGTAGAATACACCCTATGTGTACATACATACATATATGTCTACACACATAAAATCTTTTCTTATATGCAACATTTAATCCTTTATGTCTCCCATTTATATCTGTATACATATACACATACTTCCTGCTTGGAACATGGATCGTAAAATTAAAATATAACATTGATGAGAATTGAACTCATGACTTCATGTATCAAAGTCTACTCACTTAATACTACACCAAACACTATTTTTGTTCTTAAAATAGGAACAATGAGAATTAATGGTTTCATGTGCGTATCGTTCATTCTAAAGAAAATCAATATCTTGTAAATGATAATTTCAAATATATCAAATTATATATCAAACTGATCGTCTCGGAAAGACCTTCGCAATGGTATTAGATACGACATCTGGTTTATCATCTAACAATAATTAATTTTTAATTACTTAACTTTTAGATCTGTAAAAGTTGTGGGATGCTACTTTCTTCCTTCCTCAAAAGAATTGTGCCCTCGCAATTCCCCAAATATAAAACCCATTCAAAATAATAAATCGTTCATTAGGATTTAAAAAAATAAAATCATTCATCATAAGTTAACTTCCCATATGTAATAACCATAGTTTTTAGCTAATCACACAACACACAATAATAAAATATGTACTTTCTTGTCATTCTATGGAACATATGGTGTGTAAAACTAATAATCCATTGACAAAGTGTATGACAATGAAAATCACTAGTTGACAGCATGAACCATAGCATTTCAACGTTAATTGACTATAATTGGAATCCATAGCAAACATAATCCTCATACAAATAAAAAAACATGCATAAATTAACAATCAACGTTCTTCACAAGAATAAAGCTTGCCTAAGCTAAGTGAAAAATCAACACATCATCAGTAACAATGAACATGTGTATGTCCATTCATGTGTGTACCGTATAGTTATCCAAACATGTAAATTCCCAAAAATGTAATGAACTTCCTCAAAGCCTCATCCATATAATAATAGATACTAGTCAAAATAGAATCCCCAATCCCTGCTTTACTTTAGTACCTACGGTGATAGCCTACCCAGAGAAAACATAGAAGATAACACAAAATCAATCATAGTAACCATAACAACCAATGTCCTAACTATCACCGACTATAGCCTTGAATCTATCAGTTCTCGAACTTGCATTTCATCGATCAAAAGGGCTAATGGAAAACCCCGGTTCTAATCAGACTACTGTACGTCCCACGTTCATTTTCCTCCCCGAGACAATTAGGCTCATCCCAAGTGCCTAGGGTACTCGACTAGTCCCACTAGTCTTTTAGGTGTCCCTATACCCCTGCTTTGAGCTCGCTAGAACCTTCGATAACTAATGATTCCTTAGCACTTCAAATCCGTCGAGCCTTTCTTTTTGGCGATTTAACTTGTTCTTTTCTTTAGTCAAGCTGCCTCTTGAAAATTCCATTATCATCCCTGATTAACTCATACCTGAGTCAACCCATCACCAAACTATATCGTATACCATCCCACGACCAGTATCGCATCAACTTAGCTTCGACAACTCCTGCTTGAGTTCACCATCGAAACATCATCCATCATCGAGTTGCATATCGACAATCCGAGGTTCTTTTTTACCACACTTCACCAGCAACTCATGAGAGCCAACACAATTCACCTCACAAAGTTTTGAGCTCTTTACCATTTACTCTGATGGATCCACCGTTATCCAACAATCCCTGCTCCCAGAATCCATATATATTAGATTCCTTCATTTGGTGACAAAGGCGAACCGCCAAAAATACCAAGAGGGATCCTTTAGTTAGGAGTGCCTAATATATCAACTTTTTTAATTCCAAATCAAAACTTTAATCTGTGTTTTGAAATAAAATTCTTTTCCTTGGAAAACATTAAGTCTTTAATCACCAAAATATTTCCAATTACTATCCGCATCTTCAAGGAGCAAGTGCAAAACTTTTAGTCATACTAGCTTACTATCTAATCATACAATTGACATAAACAACAAACAAACAAATAACATACAAGCGAACTAAACATATCAAATAAGAAAACAATAATCAATTCAATTAAAAGAATTAATCTAAACAATCATGTCATGAACTAATAAGCAAACATTAAGCATAGCAATCATCCTCACATCTATCACTCAATGCGTAAAGCATATGATGTCCACCGCTTTGATCACCAGAACCATTTGGGGTCATGAAGGAGTCCAACTCCGTACAACTATCACTACGACTACTTTGCCCTTTAAGGCCCTGATAGAGTCCAACTTCATACGACCTCCGACCCCACCGCACTAGTCCATAGTCAATACCCCCTCTCTCAATAGTAAACCAAAGTTCTAGATATCTATAACCCCTTTGCACTCGTTGTGACAACCTCAAACTTCCGTAGTATGAAAGCAAGGATAATCATCGGAGTATAAAATAATTACAACAATAGCAGATCTCAGATAATAGCATAACACATAAATCATTACAGCGGAAATAAGAATGTCATCACAACAAAGACATCAGAGTACGCAGTTACAGGATGCACTTAGAAAATAGAAGTCTCAACCAAAAAGAGAAATAAGTCTCAACTCCATTTAATACATCAAAGATCAATAATTTCTAAATGTATCAAGTAGAAATAAAAAGATAAAAATAAAAAGGTTCTTCATCTTCTTCCTTAAGCAAGCTCCAATCCATAATGCATCCATACCTAAACCTGTCATCTGCTGTCCGTGTAGAAAGAGGGCACCTGAGTTTGCAAAGTGAAACAAACTACGAGTCAGTCATGGGACTGGTATGAAACATCTTTCCTAACTAACAATATGGCTAATCACAGGACCACGCCGCTAACACGGAACAGGTTTACTCCATTGGATTGCCAGTGCATATGTTTAATAAATTTTATTTCAAAAACAATGCAATGCTTTTAAGAAAATGAAATCATTATAAGAGTCAAGTCCCATCACACAGTGCAATGCAAACCGGAGGATAGAGTTTTATCTTATAATGATCAAAAATTCTTGATACGTAGAAAATAATATATTTTTTATATTATTATTAGCGACTAATAAGTTTCAAAAATACTTCAAAGTAAATGTATCAATCCTAGACGGCATAGCTACCATATACTATGTTGCCATACATAGGTTGACAATCAAAACCGTAATGTCGTATTGGAAATTGGGTTTCCATCATGAGTCAAGGCAAGGGACGATCTCTTTACCGATTCGTGACACTCTAGCAATGTCTCAGGATCACACCTACGGGTAACCCTTGGATACTGCAGGGCCGGTCCACAAATACTTTAGTGGATTAGTTATACCTGAACACATGCTTCCCGATCCTATTAGACCTATAAAATGGTCACAATCGACCAATAAATCCGAGGCGCCACATTCCATCAACCAAATAAGTAAAATGTCAGGGCTTGCAAAACCCTGATACCACTTATAGTTAGAATGAAACGTGTGCACTCCATACGTTTCCTTGTCCCGTTTCTGACTCTTATCGGAGTGTGAGGCTCGTGAGGTAACATTATACACAAAGCTATGCCGAAATAGGCTATGCTTTGATCATCGTCCACAAGGTTCTGCTTTTCAACAAAAGCCTTGATCAATTGCATCGTGGCATGTCACATTGACAATTCACGCCATGCGATCGATAACTACCAATACATAACCTCTGGACTAATACGTCTCAGAGAAGGGTGTTAAGAAACAGAATAGAATTCTCCGCCACCAACAGATATATATTAAATAGAAATCAATTTACATGGAATGAAATCCAATGTCGGACATACATCCATTTACAAGTCCGTTCCGGGTCTGAACGAAACCGGACTCACCTTATTCTTCGTCCGGTATGTCCAATACGAAAGAGAGGTGCTCGCATATACGGACAATCAACAAGTACGTCCGGAAAACTACCACTTTAACCTTTACTGGGAGCTAACCAATGGTGGACATTGGTAGTTATCCTTTCGATGTGAAGATCACCGATCTTCAATCGCCGTCTTCAACATCTTCGATTTAATCGTCGGATAATCATTTGAAATGAGATTGAACTCGGTCTTTTCAAATGATTCTCGCATATATATATATAGTTTAAAAACATCTCATATCGTTAATAGTATTTAATAACGGTTTATCGCTATTTATATATATATATATATATATATAAATAGCTAAATTAATTTAACGATGCTTTGGGTCAATAGGCGGCCGCAGCACTGTTTTTGTCAAAATTTGATTTACACTCATCTTGAAATCTAATCGTTGGATTTTAACAAAATTTATATCGTTGGAAAGATCCTCCAAAAGCGGTCCTAATGGTTCCAATTTTGGGAAAATCCGACGGTCGGATCTTTTGGCATAATCGTTTAAAGTTACGATTCCAAAACGCGAACTATCGCGCGCGATTCGTTAAATTTTAGTTTATATTTATATATATATAAGTATATATAAATATAAACCATTCGATGATTTCACTAACGTTTATAATATGCCAAATAAAAGAATTTTTTTGTTGGCTTATCTTATCTATGTATTTTCAGACAAAATAAATCTAGCTATGTTTTGACGATACGGTCCTAACAAAATTAATTTCGTCGAATTTGGAGACCGTTTGAAAAATGGCCTTTTTAATGGTCGATCAAATTCAACAGAACTATCAAATCAGAGTTTAATTTAATACACTCACAAATTAATTCCAAAAATTCTGAAAAATTAAACTTTGCAATAATTTGACATTCCGGATCCGATAAAGTGGTTTCGTCGAAAACGAAGGTCGTCTATATAATGGCCTTTTATACGGACTATAAATTATACTATATTCTACAACGACTATTCTGAATATTCAATTGGCCATAAATTTTTATTTTCGCTATGAAATGTCGATTTTTTAGATTCGTTGGAAAGATATTTTTAAACAGATTTAGATATTTTTGGTTTCACTGAAATCCGTTTAATTTTGAATCATGTACATTCAGCCAAATTTTACTTTTCAAACTACCGTGCTATTTCTAATTCCTTTTAAAATTAAAATAAATATATTTGTTCTAACTTCGATTCAAATTATTTTTTTATCTATATTATTTAAAATAATTTATTTTAACTATTCAAAATTCACTAAAATAGCCAAAATAAAAATTTTAAATTGGTTCTGATTTTCCGGGTTGTTACAATGTCCCGTAGCAAAGTCCAACTCATCAAGTTAACTCGTTGGTTTCCATCTGGATCCTGAGTAAAAACTTCCAATTCTAACTTCTTTTGTGTCTCGAGTTTTGGTCGGATTGAAGTTGGTCTTTAGAAGAGTCATCGCGTTTGAAGTAGTAGCACATATCCGGTCCGGTTTGGTTCGCCACCTCGGTTTCGCTTAGTCTGAGTTGTTTGGTTCGGCTCGAAGATAAAATGTTTAAGTCCTCCATTCAGTCGTCCACTTTTGGTTCGGTTTGGTCTCCTGGTTTGGTTTGGTTTGGTTCGGTCTCCTAGCTACGGTTCGATTTGGTCTCTTGGTTCTGGTTCGGTCCCTTGCCCCCATTTCCATTCGATCCAATCCCAACTCGACTCATATAGGCCTTCCTTGTTGCCTTGCTTCCTCCTGTGTCAAGCCCCGGTTCGGTTTGGTGCTCCATCCCTGATCTAATCCAAAACCCTGCAGTTTTTCCAAGGAGCTTGTATCGTCCATTCTCCCCATACGACGGCGTTTTCAGCCATTCTAACTTTATTAAACAATCATAGAACATCCCAACTACAGTAACAACATATAAGTTCTATCAAAAAGATCAAAACATCAATCACGTAGGCTATTTTAGATTAAACATACCCAAAACCATGATTTTCCCCTTAACCACATTTAACCATATGATTAGCTAACTTAATCCAAATTTATACCAGCGATATAAAATAATATTTTAGAATTTTCACATATTTTTCCATATTTTTCTGAGTCATAATTTTGCTAATTATCACTAATCACCCCTAATTAGCCATAATTAGTGTATAAACATGCAAATCGCCCACAAATGACCATTTTCTATTAACTAATAAGATAGCTTTAAAATGAGGGATATATGTTAAAAACAATAATTCTAGACCATTGTTGTTCTCTTAAAGCGATTCTATCTTTACTAAGCTTGGGTTTCAGTTGCAACCTAATCACCATGTGTTGTCATTTAGGTTACAAACAAACACATAACCTGTCACCGTAAGTGTTTATCTTGCCTCACTCTTGCTTTCTTTATCCTCCACAAAAGGTTTCTCATAAATAAGCAACATTGGAGAGTGAGGTAATAATGACCAAACAAATAGTACACACACTTCAAGCATGCGATTATAAATCAAAACATTTTTTTCTTATATTTAAACCAACCTTAAGGTGTAAATTATTACAACATAACGGTTAAACATACCCAAGGCTCAGGTAATCGCCAAACCTGACCTCTGATACCAAATGTAAAGACCCACTATTTTTGAAGGTTCCAAATTAATTATAAACGTCATCAAACATGGTTACAACTAATTTCAGATATTAAAATTAGTGGACCTTAAGTATATAAGATTTAAAAATACTAGAGATGATTAATAATATGGAAGATCTCATGATGGAATAAAACAAATAATTACATGACTAGAACATCATAATCCATTTTATTACATTAAACATCCACAAATTAAAAACAGCAGCGATACAATAAGAAGTGAATTTAAATAAATAACCTCTAGATCCAACATGTAGACTAAGCTCCTTTCTTCTTCATTTTTTTTTTCTCTTTTTGCCATCTCATATCTTCCAACTTTACAAATTCTGTTCAAAGAGGAATAAAAAGAGATTCAACTATATTTGAACTGCGCCTAACCCCATACACCCTGACCCAATCTAAGGGTTCTGGTGGCTATGGCATAGGAAAAGACTGCCTACGTACCCCCTTTGTGGAATCAAGCCCACGTAGTTCTGTTTCCTTCTCTTCTCTTGCATCCAAATACTAATTAGTACATTAAAACCATTTCATACATTCAACCATTGCAATCAATGTAATTCAATACAATCAGTGTAAACATTACAATCAACATAATTGATCACTGTGATAACACAATCAAGTAAGAGCAGAAAATATTATCCAAACATATCACCATATGAAATAAACAAAATAAAACTAACATGCAGCCTTCAAAAACCAACCACATCCAATGGCAATTACAACTTATAAAGGAAGGTAGCAACTTTAACATCCTTACACAATTATAATTTATCAATCATAAATGTATGTCATCAATGTAAGTATAAACCATTTTGTGTACACAAATCATCCCAAATTAGTAACACAGTCATCATCGCATAGTTATCCAATTACTATTGGTAACATAACATTCATCATTAAATAACCATCAAAAATTACATATTTACTTGTAGTAATCAACGGTAAAACATCGCACGAACATTTTAATGCGATCCATCAACATGAAACAAAACATGTAATAAATAAAACATAACTACTAACATGTATTAGAACCATTAAATCACACTTACCGCAATTGTTTTTATTACAAGTAAAAGATTATCATGCTACCGTTTCATTATAAATGAAACTTTCTTGTTTTATTCAATTTTAGAATTTTCATTATTTCTTATCTTTCAAAACATTATATTTTATGAGAACATAACATATCAAATAACTTTGCAAATCAACTTATTATTGTCTTACATAAAATAACAATTTCATATTAAATACTTCTTACAATAGAAAGTTATTTATTTCCATTTATTCTAGTGGAATGCAATTTTCGGTAAAACTAGATATATATTTATAAAATCTTATTTTGTCGAATAACAATAAATGTCCTTTATTACTATTTATGAACATCTTCCCAAATTCAAAAATAATAAACATATTCGACACCCCAAATTAATTTCATTATATCTTTCTCCAAAAAAAACTATTATTTAATTAATAACTCCCATATTCAAACACATCACTTATTTCAACTAAAATTCTAATAGTGTAATAGCCAATAATAAATAGCTACGGCAGACACAATATATCCAAGATATCTCAAATAGCTAACAATTTTCAATATATTACGTCATAGATTTTCATCAAGAGACACAAAAGTTTATAATTTAAATTCAATTAATTAAATTAAATAAATCATACCAATGCTTTTGCTGTAGAAAATCTGTGATGAACCTTACGTTAGCTTTCTGCCTCTTGGATCTGATTCTATGCCTCTCTCCTCATTGATAATTCTCTTTCTTTTTCTATTTTATTTTGGTCCTCCCCATTATTTTATCTAGATTGAGATCATTCCATAATTTTATGAAGAAAAAGCTTTGAAAGAAAAATAGAACGTGTTCACAGAACTTTCCCAAGGGAAGAAGGAAAGAAGATAGATGTCCTCCTGGTCTATATCATTTAGGTTTAGCTTGCTTATATAGGAATTAGGGTTTGATTTCGTCCTAGCAATTCCCAAATTAAATCATATCCGCTCTCTTGTTTACTTCGTAATGAAGTAAGATCTTAAAATACATCTTATATGTCTATTCTTATTCTCATCCAATCCATGACAAAAAGAGAGATTTGAATATACCATTAGAATAGGTAATCAATGAATATGTTTTTATAACCTATTAAGAAATTGCCACTTATAAGAGAATTAATTGCTAGTCTTTAGGAAATAAATGCCTAAAAAAAATCAATTGACATGCAAGTCAATCAGTGCCTAATTAATCCTCACATGCACAATTAATCAACATTTACAAACATGCATTTATATGACAATTCAAAGTTATGACAATTAATCTCTAACAGCTGCAAAAATATGCATAAACCTCACAACCATCCATAATTAAAATATATTGTCAATTGATGCAATTTGATTGCTAACATATTTTCAAAAGTGGAAATCAAGTGTATAACTTTAAATCCCTCTCTTTTATTTTCACTAATTTCATCATAACATGCAAAGTCAATGCATAATGAAGTTACATACATACATACATACATATATATACATATATATACTTATACATATACTCACACAGCAGATTTGAATAATATGTTAATTAATGTATAATTAGTTCGCAACCTATGAAATAAATGTATTATAATTTGGAAGTAGCATACATCCAATGTATACATATATACATATATATCTACACACATAAAAAAATTTCTTATATGCAACATTTAATCCTATGTGTCTCCCATTTATATCTGTATACATATACACATACTTCCTACTTGGAACATTCATCTTAAAATAAAAAATATTACATTGACGAGAATTGAACTCATGACTTCATGTATCAAACTCTACTCACTTAACACTACACCAAACACTATTTTTGTTCTTAAAATAGGAACATTGAGAATTAATGGTTTCATGTGCGTATCTTTCATTATAAAAAAATCAATATCTTTTAAATGATAATTTTAAATATATCAAAATTATATATCAAACTGATCGTCTCGGAAAGACCTTCGCAATGGTATTAGATACGACATCTGGTTTATCATCTAATAATAATTAATTCTTAATTACTTAACTTTTAGAACTATAAAAGTTGCGGGATGTTACATGTCAAATGGCCTATAGGGTGAGACTACCAAAGAGATTGGCGGGTGTTCATGGTATTTTCCGTATTTCTCATTTGCAAAAATGTCTATATGATACAGCAGAGGTAGTCGAGCCGAGCATGCTTGAGGAAGCAGAGGTAGATAGGGAGGCGACAGTTAAACGAGTTCCTTCCTGTATTCTTGGATCATAGACTAAGAAGCTACGCAATTGAGAGGTTAAGTTGATGAAAGTTCAATTGGGAGAAGACCGCGAGGATGTAACTTAGGAGACTGAGGACAAGATTCGCGCTTCACGCCCTTTTTTGTTTTCAAGGGTATGTTCTTAACTTCTTTTTCCAAGCTTTTATTCGTACTTGCTTCTATCATTTGAGTACATCCTATCGATCGAATCTTCGACCTTTAGGTAGAAAACCAATGGACGTACACGTGTGTTTAAAACATGTTATGTTTGATGGATGCAAGCGTTTGCTAGTGGTTGCTCGTGGATGCATATACACACACTAGGCATTAGATCAACTCAAAGCACTCTCATACTTCATATGGATGTGTGTGCATTTTAAATTTTTATGGATGGAAATGGGTGTATCATTATATATACGTTGCATTTGGATGGATGATTGTGCATACATATAGAGTTTACATAATATTCTAGAACTATTTGTATACAAGTTAGATTCATGGCACTAACATACATTGCATTAAGGATGTCAACTGAATCAGCAGATCGCCTGATTTTTCGCATTGGCATAGGGACATATACACACACCTTTGCATATGTTCATACAAGCATTAAAAATCTCTTAAGGATAATGGATGCCTGTGATTAATGGATGAGTAGATGGTTGTAAATGGATGTAAGGATAAACATTCTTCTTAACTTAGAGATTTCAGGGAAGAAATTATTTAAGTGAGGGATAATGTAACACCTCGTAATTCTAAAAGACACTATTGACAATAAACTAAAGAATACTTAGTTAAATATTGGGAATTAAGTAAAAATGACTGTACCATTGCGTTCATCTCGGAATTATGGTTAGGATAGACTCCAAGTTTGCGTGCATTGTATGAGAAAGATATGAAGCTTAGAAGTTTGTATACGTATAAGAGCCGTGCGTGTGTGTGTGTATATATATATGTATATTTCAAAACCAAAATTCAAAATATTTCAAAAATATGAAGCGGGAAAAAGGGGCGGGTGTAGGTGGGAGATCGACCCGTTAAGTATCGACCCATGCCAGGTCTGGGTGGACCCAAGGCCAAGTGGGTCGACCCATGGCCAAGTGGATCAACCCATGGGTCGACCCAGGGAGGAGTGGGTCGACCCAACGGGGATCTGACCGGGTGCATTATTCTCAATGTGGACTTTTTGTTGGTTGAGTTCGTTGAGGGTAGGTTATATATAGGACAACATTTATATTGTTTTTCTTCACCAAAAACAATGGAGACAATGAGATGATGCCCCGTCTTGGATTGAATCAGCCTATCTTCTTCAACGTCAGCCTATATACGTATATTAGAAAGACTTCTTGTGCTTATATCTAATCTATGTAAGTTCATGTTACTTTTAGATATAAAAATTTAACAAGTAATCCTGACATGTTTATAAACCTAGATCTGAACCTATGGCTGTTAAGAATCTGATTCATACCTAAACAGTTCTGCTATGACATGTATTCTTCTGTACACCTGATCTGTTGTTCAGTTCTTTTATGCCTATTTCTAATATGCCTATTTCTGCTATCATATGCCCATCTCTGTTATTTTGTTTTTATATGCATATTCTGTTCTTCTCTCTCATTCCCTTTTTATTTTTATAGACTAGGCTACCTTCGAGCCTAGGCTAATATCGCTGAAATATGCATACGAGCGGAATTGGGATAAATTAGGGGAATGATTGGGAATGATAACTTGGGGGCATAACCTATACTGTGAAATATGACTAAAATCTTAGGGGAATATGTTATACTATGAATTATGACTGTAATTTGGGGTATATGAATCTGTAGGCTTAATTTAAGATTAAGCAAAACATGTTAATGGAATTGCAAAGAACCTGTGAAACATGTTTAAATCTGTTAGGGTTATATAAACTTGTTTAATCAGTTGGGGTTATGTAAACCTGTTTAATCTGTTGGGGTTAAATAAACCTGTTAACATGCGAAACTTAACCTGTTAATCTGTAGGGGTTAGGCGAACATGTTAATCTGTAAGCTTAACCTATTAAAAATCCTAGTTAATTGGGGGATACAAGTTTAGGGGTTTGACTTGTGTCATTTGCTGTGTGGGACCCATATCAGTCAGTATCCCATTCTGGTAGTAAATAGGGGCCCCGCACTAGGTAGGGGCTAGGGAATGCATACTGAACTGATTATAAGAGGTTCATCTGAATGGAGGCATGTATGGGCGTATTCCAATGGAGTCATATGCGTGCTTGAGTCGTATATAAAGGGGGAAATAAGCTGCTGTAGCAACAATAGGCATGTGTCCTTCTGTAGGTTGCCACTTTAGGAAGTAATACACCCTACTGTTGGGCCAACACAGGGAATTTACAAGTTAGGGAGCCGATCGCTTGGGGATAGTAATTAGGGTACATCTAGTCCTGTCTATTTCTATTAGGGTCCTATTATTTCCGTTTGGGGGTAACATCTGTTATATTCTGTTAAGGTACCCGTTATTTTTATTTGGGGGTAAAGCCCATTATATTCTGCTTATTTCATTCAGCCTGTTCATGCCAGTTATATGATATTGTTTTCTCTCATCCAGTTTATATGTCTATCATGATACTTTTACTTCTTTATATGCTAAAAGTCACTAGACTCGCCGGACTTTATGTCTGACCCGTTTTGTTTCCTTTTTTCTCTCTTCCTTTCCCCCAGGTTCTCAGGGTGGGAACGCTCAGGCTTGATTAGGATTCTCTCTTTTGTTTTTGCTTGGATTTGGATCTACTTTGATGTATCGCTTTGACTACTTGGTTACTTTATTATAGCTATTACTGGGGATTATGATTTTTTATTTCTGTACTCTAATGGTTTTTAGCGCAAAATAGATTTTATTTTGATGTACTCAGTTTCTGTATTTTATGCCTAATGTTGTAACCGGTTTGGAAACTACGATGTTTTTCTACAAAATAATGAAGTTCTAAATTTCCGTTGCAATTTTATATATGTCTTGTGATATTCTGTTTCTGTTTACCTGCAATGTTTCGCGGAACTTAATGAATTCTGATAAAGAGTGACATTAACGGACGTGGGGTGTCATAAGAAAAGAGGAGAGAGAGGGTTGCAACAAGTGGGTTTTATTTCTGGTTTGTTGCGTGTAGGCTATAATTTGTTTGGGGAAGAGAAGGAGATGACTATGAAAGGTAGTTAGTTAGTAAAATGTCATTTTGCTAATTTTATTACTTAAATAATGGTGAAACTTATATCTTTATAACTTTTTTGTATGAGGCCGGAATTGAGCGCGGTTTCTTCCATTGGACTCGTATTGACGAGCTCTACATTAAAGAGTTTGTTTGGGCTAATTTGGCTAAGGAGAGTGATATTATCTCTCACAGAACTGTTATTGTTCGTATAGTATAAATTTGACGTTTTAAATGACTTGTGATTATAAAATCATTATATTTAGGATATGGAACCTAGTAAATAACTAATAAAATATTTAAAAGTGATTTAAGGAGTTTTATACATTATTATCTCATTTTTCTTAGCTAGTTCTGCGCTATTATATGTGCTACTAGCCTGTTTACGCGCTGTGGCGCATTGTTTTGACCATGTAGCTAGATTTAACTATTTGGGTATATATTTCACTTTTGTTGCCATAGTTGATTTATTATCACAATTATGGATGCTTGCATGCTAGTTTAGAAATTTGGATGACTATTTGTTGCATGGTTGAATTAGTTGCTTAGTATAGATTAAAACGTCGTTCGTATGCGATCTAGTATTAGGAAATATTTTGTTCGTGAAAGTTTGGGGCGTTTACCGATCGATTACAAATGTTGGTGTATGTCGATTGAAATCGCAAGAATGGTAGACTCGAACATGAGAGAAATATTCTCCAAGGAGCTTGAGAGCGCATGGATGGACTTGACAACAGAGAAGCAATAGTGTTTGTCGATGTAACAACCCGAAAATATACCGCCTGAATTTACGGATATTCGGTAAAATATAAATAGTGAAGTGATGAGTCATAACTAAAATAAAGCTCTTTTAAATAATAAAGAGTGATAGTGAAATATTTTTTAAAACTAATGTACAAAAATATTTTGTTTGATGTGAAATTGAAAATGTGACCGGAAGACGTTTATCAAATTGACGACCTTTCTTCAACTAAAACTTATCAGAAAGGTCATGACGCTCTCGTGCATGCTAACACACATTATGTATTAAGTTAGCATGGTTGTATGTATTCATGTGAGGGAAAATAAATATGAAGAGGCTTATTATGTAAGCTAAAAGATATAAATTTAAAAAGAGAAGCTTATCATGTAAGCTAAATGATATAAATTTAAAAAGAGAATCTTATCATGAAAGCTAAATGATATAAATTTAAAAATAGAAGCTTATCATGTAAGCTAAATGATATAAATTTAAAATGAGAAGTTTATCGTGTAAGCTAAAAGAAAGCTTATCATGTAAGCTAAATGACATAAATTTAAAATGAGAAGCTTATCATGTAAGCTAAAAGATATAAATTTAAAATAAGAAGCTTATCATGTAAGCTAAAAGAAAAGGAAAAATAAGTGATAAGGACACATAACCCTCTTAGGTGTCCATGTGTAGAAACATCTTAGGACACCTAAGTAGGCATGTGTCATCATCTTATAGTTTGCATGAATGATGAAGGACAAGTGTCCAAAACTAAATTACTAAATTAGACTTGAAATTTTCTATATAAAGGGTGGAAGTGTTCATTTCATTTTATGGTTTCACAAATGAAAAACAAAAGTAAGATAAAGAATAAAAGTTTGGGATAAGCCTAAACAATAAATACATGATCAAGGCACAAGTACAAGGTGAGAAAACTATTTAAGTTCATGTATTCATTTCATGTTTTGTAGAAAAAATTGTTAAAGTTACGAAGAAACGATAGAACCCAAATCACTAAAAATGACGTTCGGTATTTTGGGCATAACTTTTGCAATTCTTAATGAAATTACGACTTCTCTATAAAAATGGAAAGCTAATTCAAAGGGATACAACTTTCACTTATGGTACATTTTTCTAATTCGGCCGTTTGCATATGCGAAAACTGAATGCAATGTGAGGTAAAAATTAGCCCGAAATGGACATGTTAAAAATGCCTCATGATGTTTTATTTTATATATTAAACTGGTAAATGATTTTTAGGATTTCTTTTGATGATAATTAAGTAGACAAAAAGAAGCAACTTACTGTAAAAAATTTGGAGACAAAATGTATTATTATCATAGAGAAACAACGTCAAACATTTTGCCCAAAAACAGGCTAAAATCTGATTTTCGGAACTTTTTATAGCACTCCGAAATGCTATTTTTTCTTTTAATGAAATACGGAACCAAGCAAAACCTTTTTATAGCGCACAAAAGTGTTGTAGTAGTTGATTTAAGTCTAAAATCGTTATAAGTCGCCCAGAACTTTCCATAGCACTTCTGGAAGCGTTGTCTTTTCTCTGAATTGACTATGAAGTGTTTTTAAATGAACAAAACTTTTCATAGCATGACTAAAACGCTGTTATAGATGTTTTGAGTATAAAACCATGCTAAGCTATTCCAAATCCTCCCAAATTTGGACTCAAGCTTCCTTATAGTATCATAAACAAACTGATAAAATCGAGGACGTTAAATCAAAGTAAAAGTGAGTCAAAACGTGTCAAAATTGAGAACAAGGAAGGTTGACGAATTTCGATGATTCAAGGAAAATAATTGATTACTTGGGAGTGATGATAAGTACTATATGATGTTCTACGAGACTTTTGCATGAAGATAGTAAGGAATACTGCAAGTATACTTATCATCTAATCCATTATTATTTCATAAGCATGTGTATTTATTTAAAGATGCCTATGACTTTAACATAATATATTGGTTGCGATCTTTGTTTTAACAAGCAATCAACATATACGACTGATGATTGAGGACATTAATGGTTAGTGTTTAAATGAGGTGTGAATACTGTTCATTCAAGGCATGAATAGTATGTGTTTAAACGAGGTATGGTTAGTGTTTTGAAAAAGGAATGAATTGGATATGTTTTAACGAGACAATGAATGATGTTGAACTTAAATATTTCAGTACAATCTTTGAAGATCTTTCCAAACATATATTAGAGAAATATCAAGGTGGTTTGAAATTTTTTTATGAAGAAGTTTTTGCATAAAGAAGATGATTGGTAATTATAATAAAAGATGTTTGTCTTTGAAAGAAAGTTCTACAAGAGATATATAGATGTCTTTCAAAATGAATATTTACAAAAGGTAGTTTACCCCCACATGATATCAAGAGTATTTTGTAAGTAAATATTGATTTTAAATGTTTTGTGTAAAGAAGAACTACGTTGGCTTGATCTTGAATCTAATTGCTTACCCAATTAGATAAAGGTACATAGGCAGTCACATGGAAGTAGTGATGCAGTTGCTTTATTAATAAAAAATATTTTTGTTTATTATTGATTTTACATCTTGGGTTGATGCATCTTTCATATCATTTAAGTTATACTGATGTTTTATCAAGTGTTCAGGGATTAATATCGATGTCCATTTTGTCAGAGTTGCACGATGGTTGATTTACAGTAATTGTGTTTAATTCATACTCTGACAAGTGCTATTTATATTATTTAAAAAAATTGCATTTAGAGATGTTGTATATTTATCAAATAAAATGGTAGCTTCCATTGTTCATTTTGGATGGAAGGATTTTCAACAAAAAAATTTTTTCTAAAATTCCAGGGCGTTACAGTCGACAAATTCAAAGATGGAGCAACATCGGAGCTTGATGGCCAACCTAAAGGGGAAGGATGGACTTGGCGATGAGATGGACTTGGTGACGGGCTAGACTTCATAATGAATGCCAGAAGTTTTCTTGGATGTGTATTTAACCAAATTTGGTTAAATAGGTGATCTGATAGTCATTATCGATTACTATAAAATGGTTTATATCGATTTCTATTGTTGTGGTCATTTTGGCGAATTTGACATCGACGACGATGTAATTACGAGGGGAAGAATATGATGGTTCGTTCGATAGCGATTTCTATACGATGACTTTTATATCGGTGGATCTAACATGAGACGAGATGCGGTGCTTCTATGCAGTGATGAGTCATTCAACAATGATGATTCTAGGATGGGGAACAAGGCTGCTGCAATGGATCGTTTTCTTTGAGACATAGAAGATACGACATGAAGTTGTATTGAGGTGACTATCAGAGTGAGAGAGATGAGAGACACATGAGG
The DNA here is from genome assembly GCA_030737875.1 of Allium sativum. NCBI lineage: Eukaryota > Viridiplantae > Streptophyta > Magnoliopsida > Asparagales > Amaryllidaceae > Allium > Allium sativum. Next base: position 530,224,482 of record CM060923.1, on the reverse strand, counting down.
ATATCCGACGATATATAATGACAGTTAGGGATAGTTCCCACATCAAGTTGACTTAAGATAGGAGTCTTATGGACAATCTATTAGATGGATTCTGTTGTGAAGGACGTGTGCAATGGGGTTACTGGTATTCAAAACTTTGGTACACCTTTGAGGGAGTGGCACAACAATGAATCAGTGCCTATTGATGTTTTGGACAGATCGGTCAAACCCCATATCTTGTTGACATTTTAGACTGGGTAGGTTAATCTACTATAATCCGTCGATGTAGGACGTATTTTAGTACAGTCAGTTGAAGTTTTAAACCTACTGGTGCTTTTATTGATTGGGTAGCCAAAGTATTGGATATCATATACTACGCACAGAGTGAGTGAATGTGAGGATGGATGATGAATTATATTGATGTTTATTTATTTATCATCATTAGTAATTAGACATCTATCACATCCTTTTTAAATGATGTTTATCACAGTATAGCATGTATCGATTGTTATGTGCTCACTCCGTATACGTAGGGGTAGGACATGTATGATTCTCCATACCCTCCATGACATATATATACTATTACGACTTTTATAGTACTCTGAAGTATGTTTATCGCTCACACTATACTTTTTTATGACCCAAAATTTTATTTTCCTCTTATTAACTTGGATGCTCATTGACGATGATGATGTGCAGACCAGGAGATAGGTATTGATATTATCTGGATATATATAGGTGGATTCCTAGGAGGTGATGTTCTATATATTTATACTTGTATAATTATTTTTTATTCCGTTGTGACACACTGTGGAGCATTAACAGTGTTATGTGTTCCGTTAGAGACAGTGTACCGGTTGAGTTTATTCATCTCTTGTATAAACTCCACTATTGTTATGTATAATTATATAAGCCTGTATGCTCTAAGAATGGTTTATATAGTTATTAGTGTCTCACCTATTTTATATCTGTGATTTGTTTATTATATGTTATCTGATGCACTGTGAGATATACGATAGTTTATATGATTATGTTTATATTATGTTCTATTTCTTTCTCTTCTATTTTCTCATTTTCTTTCTCCTTTCTCTTCTTTTCTACTATTTCTTTCCCATGATGATCGCTTTACATCAATCAGGTGTTTGTACAACACAAATTCTAGTTATAGATAGTGATGGTGTACTGCGGGTCGTCCCAGTGATCTAAATATACTCCTTCACCATTCGACAACTCATATTTGAAAAAGTCCAAAAAATTTATTGTTATTTAATTCGTCTTCGTTTAATGAGTTGTCAACAAATTCAATGCATGTAACATTTTCAAAATCCAAAGCTATTTTCAATTTTCAAAATCAGTGCAATGAAGACTGAATTCCAAATATGATTCCATACTCCCAAACAAATTAAAATACAACTCAGCTATGTATTATTAACAACTTTGTTATAATCATCATTTTCCACTTTGAAAGTTGTTATTTAGAAATCATCTGTTTTGGTAAAAGATGAATTATTGTTTGACTTGTCACGTGTTGAGATTTGATTTTGTTTATCATGAAAATTCAACTAGGTTTAAAATAGCAGATCCGTATGATTAATGTATGTTTCGTCCATTTGTTCAACAAAATCAATTTTATAGTTATTTATTTGAAAATTTGAAAATTTGAAATTGTTGAGAATAATTATTATCAATTGCACCACCACTGAAATTATTTCCATTGCCTAAACCATTTGAAAACTTATTCAAATTTCCGTTTTGAGTTTAAAATTCATTTTGTAGTTCGAAAGTAAAGTGGTATGGGTTATAATCAAAATTATTCAAATTTTGAAGTAAATTAAAATTTTGACTATTTGGATTACTTCATACAAAAATATGAATCACACCATTCATTTAACCTTTGATTTTGTTATGTAGCAAGTTTAAGCAAAGATTATGTTTTAAAAGTTGAGAGTTGATCGATATTTTGAAAATTTTACTGTGTAGAATCTGAATTGTTTGTATAGTAGTTATTATTAAAATATCCATATGAATTTGGTGTGAAATTATGTTGATTTTCACAACTATTGTAAAATTCTAGCGAATAAGGAAACTAGAACATTTTTAAGAAAATAGTACCTTTTTTGAATTTTTGTTTTTGGTTTTAAAAGAGAAAAGGAAATAATTATATACAAAAGAAAAACGTTTTTTTTTTATTTTTACTTTTTTTTAATCTTTGAATAATTTTCTTAAAACAAAATGCTTAAATAAAAATAAAAAGAGATTAATTACAAATGGAAAAAATTGTAAGTTTTTTTTAAGAAAAAAGGAAAAGAAGCAAGATTTACAAAAAGAAAATGTGTGTTTTTCTTGTTTTAAGATTTTGAATTTTGTTTTTGTTATTTATATATGCATGAACCTAATGCAACTATATAATGCAAATATTCTATTTACATATTTGCTAGACTTATATAGTGATGCTTTGATTAATTTCAACAAAAGATGTAACGACCCACATTCTAAATATCGGAGGGTCGTAGAATATTTGTTTTATTTTCATACGAAGTCATATGGCCGTGTAAATTTGGGAAACGACTATTGGAGTCATTTCCCACATTCTCGATTTTTGCCGAATTATAAATGACCGTTTTGCCCCTATCGAATCTTGTTTCGCCTATAACTTTTGATTGGTAAGGAGTTGTGACCTAAAACCGCTTTCATTGGATTCAAATGATGGTTTCCCATTTCGTACAATAGTCACATTAATCAAATTGTCTTACCGTTTGGGAGATATGGCTGAAATAAGATTTGAAAATTGAAAAACAGCCTAATTAGGGTTAATAGGGTGATTAGCAGCTTGGCCCATAACCCATTTCGGGATTAGGGTTATGGGAGGGCTAAAAGGAGTTGTAGAATCATCTCCTTTCATTTTTCTAGCCGCCCAAAACCTTTCTCTAACCCTAATTATGCCTTCCATCTTCCAAATCTCTCTCTAATCACTAATTGATCAAATCTACATCAAATCAAGTCGAATTAACACCAAATTAGAGTTAGAGCTGCTGCACCACATTGGGATCCGAGCCAAATCAGTAAAAGTTTCTGACCTAACATTTATTTTTGGCTAAAGTGAGTGATTAACATGTTTATACACTAATTATGGCTAATTAAGGGGTGATTAGTGATAATTAGCGAAATTATACATTATAAAGTATGGACGATATGTAAAAATTCTAAAATCATATTTTATGTCGCTGGTACGAATTTGGGTTAATTTGGACTATGTTTGCTAATCCTATAGCAAGACATGGTTAAGTGGAAAATCACATGGTCAATGGGAAAATCATGGTTTTGGGTATGTTAGATCTAAATTAACATATGAAATCATTGTTTTGATGTTTTGATTGATTCTACATGTTACTACAATTTTTTGGTATGTTTTGCGATTGCATAGGAAAGTTAGAATGGTTGAAAACACTGTCGTTTAGTGAAGTTAGCTTGCTGGAAAAACTGCAGGGTTTTGGTTCCTGATGGTGACCACGGTCACGAACTGCCTTGACCAGGAGGGTCACGAACCGCCTTGACCAGAAGGGTCACGAACCGCCTCGACCAGTAGGTTCACAAACCGCCTCGACCAGCAGGTTCACGAACAGCCATGACCCCAGGGTGACCATGAACCCATGTTGACCACCACCCTAGGGAGACCATGACCCCACGGTGACAATGACCCCATAATGACCTCGACCCCATAGTGACCATGACCCCAGGGTGACAATGACCCCAGGGTGACCATAACCCCATGGTGACCACGACCTCAAGGTGACCACGACTCCTATGGTGACCACGACCCCTATGGTGACTATGAGCGAGGGTGATCATGAGCCGATGATGACTACGAACCGAGCCTTGATGATGACCTCGAACCGAACTGGATTTGAGCTTCTACCACGTGATGACGATCGTGAACACTTCTGAAGACCAAATCCAATCCGACTGAAACCCGACATGCAAAGAAAGTCCAAATAGGAAGTTATTACTTAGGATCCAGATGGGAACCAACGAGTTAACTTCTAGAGTTGGTCTTTGCTGCGGGACGTGTGCAAAGGAGTTAACGATATCCATAACTTTGGTTTACCATTGAGCGATGGGGGTACATGTAGATGAACCAGAGCAAGGGATGTGTGGAAAGGTTGGCCCTTAACCTTGAGCCAAGTCTGTGTGGACTGGGTAGGGTTATTGACTATAGGCCAGGGAAGTGTGGTCATAGCAATAGTTGTACGGAGTTGGACTCCGTCATAGGCCCAAATGTATTCGGTGATCAAAGTGGCGGATATTATATGCTTTACGCACTGAGTGAGAGATGCGATAATGACTGCTATGTGATTGCTACTTTTCTATGAATTAGAAAAGCACAATTTAGGTAATAAATTCTTCAAGTGCACAGATCGTATAGTATGCAGGTCGAACACAGGGAGGTAAATTAAATCAAATTATTTATATAATTTCGTAGGCGAGTTAGACAAATCTTGAAGATGGGATAAAATTGAAATTACAATTCAGTTCAAAACAAATCTAATTGAACCGATAACTAAAATTGTAATTTTCAATAAAAACAAGTAACACTGCAATTGAATTAAATATAGATTTGAAACTAATCGAATCTATAATCAATTCAATTATTAAAAATAAAACAGAGTGCTGAAAATAAATTTGCAGAATGGAAATAAACTAACAGAAATGTTAAATTAGGATTACCGTTGAATCTAATCAGACGGTCAATCGCTAATGAGAAGAGTAATTACAATAGCAATTTTGTTTTAGCAAATCTAATTGACTAGACAACACAAGTTGCCATGAAATAAAAAAATACAGAAAAATAAAAGAGAACTTTATTAATGGGGAATAGGATACATGAAAAAAAATCCTATTTACAGTGGATACAAGGTGTATTTATAAGAATGTAGCCCCCTTTCTATGAAAATAATGAGGCCAAGAATGATATAAATTCTTTCCAAAGATAAAGGAATATTACTTTCATGGTGCTTGATTTGAAAAATTGTAATCAATGTATTCCTTTTTATGTATGGCACGGTCAGCGGGAAGATAAGCATATGCTTAACTGGAGATTTGTAATCAAAGCCTTCCCTTTCTCTTTGCATGGAAATTAAATGTGATTAATTGGATTTGAATTCTTGGAGAGGATTGCGCCAAATTAAATGTGAGCTACAACTTCTTTTGCAATTGAGATAGCATTAATATGGAGAAGTAGCTTTTTCTTTGAAATTGGCCTTTAATTGAAATGAATGAGACATTTATTGATAACCTATGAAAATACACCAAAAATACCAAAAGTAATATTTATTTATTTACAAAAGATAAAATATAAGAGCATAAAATAAACACATTTCTATGTTAATCACTATGTTTGATGTTGGCTATCACCATGACACTCACACTTCCATTTTACACTCTATGTTAGTGTTTACCTTAGAGTATTGTACATCTTGTTGTACTAACTCTTTGGTTGCAGGTCCAGGTCAGATATGATTATTTATACCTGTTATTTCTTTATGTAGTGGCATAGATTTGCTATCGCTCACACCATACTTTCGTCTGACTCGGAGTTTTATGTCTCTTCTTGTTACTCTAGGTGCTCCTAAATGAGCAGACTAGAGGCAGGTTAGGTGGTTATGCACGAGTAACAGTCCGGAGACGAGCAGGAGGCTTCCAAACCAAACCAAGCATGGTCAGAAAAAGAATTCCCAGAATAAGAGAAAACAGAACAAAACCAAGGATGGTCAGAAAAAAGAAGAATAAGAAAGATATCGAGTGCTTTAGCTGTGGCAAGAAGGGTAACTATGCCAGAGACTGTCGAGCGAAGCCATGGGAGAGGAAGTGTTTCAATTGTGGCCAAGTGGGATATCTCAAGGATAAATGTCCACCACCCCCTAAGGAAAAGAAGATCGTGAAAGCATATGCTATCAACGTTGTTCCTTCTTCGTCGAATGCCCCCAATTGCGACGGAGAAGGGAAAGGGTGTTGTTATTCAAGGTATGCTTTCTATTCATGATGTTCCTGTTCGAGTATTGTTTGATACCGGGGCTTCCCATTCCTTCGTATCTAGTGACCTGGTAGTTAGGTTGGGATTGGAACCCGAGATTGTCGATAGACCTTTAGTTGTGACGAACCTGATCGGTGGTTCGACTTTGTATGATTTGTCGTAATTTGGTCTTAACGAGTCATGAATGTGTGTTTGCTTGTGATTGCTTTGTTTTGGGCTTTGCTGGGTTTGGCATTATTTTGGGAGTCGATTAGCTCCAAAGCTATAGGATGGTGGTAGACTGTGAGGGGTCTTCGGTGACCATTAGAGCGGATGATGGGTGGAGGGTGGTAATGGGTTGCCTACCTAGTGACGGGGTGATGGCTAGTTTTCTAAATTCCTTCGACATCCTGCATGATGAGTTATCAGATGTGCCTATTGCTGGCGAGTATCCGGACATCTTTAAGGGAGTGACCGGACTTCCACCACACTGAGAGATAGAGTTTTAGATTGATTGAGTGAAAGATTCCAGATCTATAGTGATGCCTCTTCGTCATATGGCACCAAGGGAGCAACGAAAGCTCGAAGTGGAAGCAGGCGATCTATTGAAGAAGGGATTTATTCGAAGAAGTGTTTCCGAGTGGGGAGCACCAGTTGTATTTACTACTAAGGACGATGGTTCCCTTCGCTTACGTGTGGACTACCGCGAGTTGAACAAGGTGACTAGGAAGAGTAAGTATCCTCTTCCACGGATAGATGATTTGTTTGATCGATCAAATGGAGCAAGAGTGTTTTCCCAGTTGGATCTCGCGACCGGATTTCATCAGCTCCGAGTAGCAGTAGAGAGTATACCAAAAACGACATTTCGGACGTCGTCTGGATTCAATAAGTGGTTGGTCATGCCATTCGGGCTGACTAATGCACCCGCATATTTTATGGATCTTATGAATGGGGATTTCTAGGGTTAATTAAATAAGTTTGTTCTTGTATTCATGGATGATATGTTGGTTTACTTGAGGACGGAGGAAGAACACAAGGAACATTTGAGGACAGTAATGGAGGTGTTGAGGAAATACCAATTGAAAGCGAAATTTTCTAAGTGTCACTTCTGGAGTAGGGAATTGAGGTTCTTGGGCTATGTTGTTTCATAGAATGGTATTGCCGTGGATCCGGCAAAGTGGCTATAGTGCAAGATTGGTCTACGACCAAGAATGCAACAGACGTGAGAAGTTTCTTGGGATTATCTGGATATTATCGTAAGTTTATTCAAGACTTCTCCAAGATAGCGGCACCATTAACTCGGTTGACCAAGAAGAACCAAGCTTTTTCTTGGGACAAAAGGTGTGAGAATGCATTTAAGAGTCTAAAGGAGAAGTTAACGTGTGCACCAGTGTTAGTTATTCCTAAAGGGAATGAAGAGATGACAGTATACACAGATGCATGTGGTACCGGACAAGGTGTTGTACTGATGCAAGGAGGTAGGGTTGTGGCTTATGCTAGTCGGCAACCGAAACCACATGAGAAAAGATATCATACCCATGATTTGGAATTGGCAACGATCGTGTTTGCATTGAAGATGTGGAGACATTATCTCTTGGGAGAAAGATTCGAGTCGTTTACTGATCACAAGTCATTAAAGTATCTTTTCTCTCAAAAGGATTTAAATCTTCGTCAGCAGAGATGGTTAGAGTTCTTGGCTTCGTATGATTTCAATATCACATACACACCCAGGAAGGGCAATTCAGTAGCTGATGCATTGAGTGGGAGACATGCCAGTTTGGGGGCTATGTTTCTTGAATGGAGGCAACTGGAGTATATCGCTGGATACGATTTCAGACCTAAGTGCGAATTGGATCCAAAGATGTTAGCAAATTTGACAATCAGACCGACTTTGATTGAGAGGATCGATTCTAGTCAAAGGGACAATCCTAACCTATTGGAAATCATCTCCAAGGTAGAGATAGGTATCAATGGGGATGAAATGAACAAGTATGGACTTGATCGAGAAGGATGGCTTTGAAAGAATGGGAGATTAGTCGTACCCAATGTTAATGGATTGAGAGATGAAGTGCTTAGAGAGTGTCATGACTCGAAACTGACTATACATCTCGATGGTAACAAAATGTATCGAGACATGAAGCAGGCCTACTACTGGGAAGGGATGAAGAAAGACGTTGGGAAGTTTATATCCAAGTGCATGAATTGCCAGTTAGTTAAAGCCGAGCAGAAGAAGCCTAGTGGTTTGTTACAACCATTGGAAATTCTCGAATGGAAATGGAACAAGTCTCAATGGATTTCATTGATGGTTTACCAAGGACTAGATCAGGGTATGATGGTATCTGGGTGATTGTGGATCGATTTACCAAAAGTGCAAGGTTTATACCAGTCAAGTTGAATAGAACAGTAGCTAAGTTAGCGGAACTATATATGAAGTGGGTAGTGAGATTTCATGGAATACCTAAAGGTATTATGAGTGACCGAGATCTATTATTTACTACTGGGTTTTGGAAGAGCTTACAAGAGGCTTTAGGGTCAGAATTACATCTCAGTACCCCATACCATTCTCAAACCGACGGTCAAACAGAAAGGGTGAATCGTGTATTAGAGGATCTCTTATGAGTTTGTATATTGAATTTTGGGGGGGTCATGGATGACCATTTACATCTAGTTGAGTTTGCATATAATAATAATTATCAGTCCAGTATTGGTATGGCTCCATTTGAAACTTTGTACGGAAGACCGTGCAACTCACCATCATGTTGGTTGGAAACCGGTGAGAAATTTGTACTTGGGCCAGATGTCATAAGAGAAACTTCAGATAAGATCAAGGTTATTCAACAACGAATGAAGGCTACCCAAGATAGGCAGAAGAGTTATGCTGATAAAAGATGAAGAGATTCTCGTTGGCGACTTGGTATTCGTTAAAATTTCTTCGTTGAAGAGTGTGATTCGGTTTAGTAGGAGAGGTAAATTAACACCAAGGTTTGTTGGTCAATTTTCAGTTCTCGAACAAGTTGGGAATTTAGCGTATAAAGTTGGACTACCTAACAAGATGGTGGGAGTGCACAATGTATTTCATGCTTCTCAGTTAAGGAAGTTCGTGCATAATTCTGATATGACTATTTCACCAGATCAGTTGGATGATATCGAGATAGAACCCGAGGCAGTTGAAAACTGCAAAACGGTTTGCATTGTCGGACACAATACGAAGCAACTTCGGAGGAAGACAGCGAAGCTGATTAAGGTCCAGTAGGGTGATAATGAGAATGACTGTACTTGGAAAACCGAGGAGAGCATAAGGAAGTCATATACAGAGCTCTTTACCTAGTAAGATTTTAATCGTTATATACTTATTCCCATGTTAGTAAACCGCATGCTACGATAGGTTGGCTGTGTTATAATGTATGTTTGATTGTTTGCAAAGGCTGATAGGCATGCGAGGTACACTGTATGTTATCTTGATTAAGGAATTTCGGGGGCGAAATTTCTTAAGAGACGGAGAGTGTAACGACCCGCATTCTACGTATTGGAGGATCACAGAATATTTGTTTTATTTTCATACGAAGTCATATGGTCGTGTAACTTTGGGAAACGACTATTGGGGGAATTTCCCACTGTCACGATTTTTTTCCGAATTTTGAATGATCGTTTTGCCCCTGGCGAATCTTGTTTCGCCTATAACTTTTGATTGATAAGGTGTTTTGACCTGAAATCACTTCCGTTGGATTTGGATGATAGTTCCCATTCCGTAAAGTGGTCACATTAATCAAATGGACTTACCGTTTGGGAGATATGGCTGAAATAAGATTTGAAGATGGAAAAACAACCTAAATGGGCTTAACAGGGTGATTATGTAATAACTCGGAAATGCGAGCCAGTTTAAAATTTTTATTTTGGCAATTTTAGTGAAAATTTTAAATGATTTATTTTAAATAATATCGACGAGAAATTTATTTTGAATATAATTCGAATGTATATATTTATATAGATCGTCGTTAGAATATAAATATTTGTTTTAAATTATAAAAGGAATTGAAAATGGCGCGGTAGTTCGATAATTCGATTTCAAAGTTCAAATGAATGTACAGGATTCAAAATAAATCGGATTTTAGCGAAACTAAAGATATTAGAATCTATTTGAGAATATCTTTCCAACAAATCAGAGAAAATCGAAATTTCATTGTGGGAATCAAAAGATATGTCCAGCTGAAATTTCAGAATAGTCACCTATGGAATTTCGGCCTTTAAAAATAGCCATTTTGCAAATGACCTCGGTTTTCGACGAAAGCACTTTTGTTGGATCCGTGATGTCAAGTTATTGCTAGGTTTCGAATTTCATAATTTTTCTATTCAATATGTGAGCGTGGCAAAGGAAAACGCGTTTGACTAGTTTCAGTTGATTTTAATCGACCGGAAAATGGCCATTTTTCAAACGGTCTCGGAATTTGACGAAACTAGTTTTGTTAGGACCGTATCGTCAATACGAAGCTTGAAAATATTTTTTGGGAATTTTTAGAGTTCGTATGTGACCCCAGCAAATTGAAATGCACGTTCAAAATCAATATATAGAGTTATATGTTGATTTTGATGAAAAATGGTCGAATCAGCCTATGATACATATCCCATTGTGTTCGGAATGGGGGTAAAACGCTAGGGACGACAGTCGGTGGACTCAATTTCGAGTTTGAATTTTAAATTGCTTTTTAGAAATAAATAAATTAAAATATATATTTTTATTTAAGCCCTAACCTTACCCCCCCCTCCTTCTATTCTCCTAGTCAACGCAGAAACAAAAGACAAAAAAATCGATCAACGCCCCTTCCTCCACACAATCCACCACCGCGCCCTGGCGATCGTCGCCGCCTCCAGCGAGGCGTCTCCCCCCCTCGTCAGCCTGGACCCCCCTCCTCCTTCTTCCTCCGCGTCCTCCTCCTCCTTTCTCTGACTGAACCCGCAACCCCTCCCTCCCCTAGATTTCAACGCCGAGCCCCCTCGATTTCAAAGCCGAGCCCCCCGAACTGCCGCCACCCCCCTGACGCCTCCCTACCCCTTGCGCCACCCACCACCCACAAGAAACAATCCCCCACCTCCGTTCACCGCCCCTTCCCACGGCCCCCTCTCTCTAGTCTTCTCCCTCTCCTCCTTCCACTTTGAAGCCCTCCTCCCCTTCGATTTGTGCAGAAATCTGCCCTATCCTCTGAAAATGAACAAAAGTAAGTTTTTATTTACTTGTTTAAATTTTATTTTCAGTTTTTAGCATTATTGAAATCTGGACTATTAATTATAGATAACAAAGAAAAGATTTTTCAGTTTATTTATATAAGGATTTTTGGTTTATGAAGACAATGGGTTTTTCCTATGTAAAGCCACGATTTTTATTCATGTGAATTGCATATAAAAAGGTGATCTTTGTTCATACGAGATAGATAGGAGAGTATGATTTTTATTCTATATAAATCTATAATTTTCGAGATTTTTATAACAACAAAGTTTAGATTTTTGTTGAAGAGAGTTTTGATTTTTATAAAGTAGAAAAATCAAATTTTTATATAGAAGGAGGCGATATTTTTATACATATACAAAGGGATTAAAAATATGATTTTTATTCATGTAGATTAATAAAAAATATAATTTTTATTTTATTGCTAGCAAGATAAAAATATAATTTTTATCATGGAAGTAGCGTTGTAAAGGGGGTGATTTTTACATATGAAGTCGTGATATAAAAATTCGATCTTTGTATTAGAAGTAGATATAAAAATATAATTTTTATATAGAGAATGGCGTGATAAAAATATAATCTTTATTATATGAACACCGATGTAAAAATAGAATTTTTATCTATATAGTAGCGGTGTAAAAATAGAATTTTTATCCATATAAAGAAGAATATAAAAATGTGATATTTTATATGTAGTGACTACGGGAAGTGAAATTGAAAAAAGGCGAGCACGACGAAGATTTCTACCTATGAAGAGTCATGGCGTTGGTTTATCTAGTCGGTGAGAACTTCTCACCGTTAATTTAAATTTCTATTTAAAAATATATACTAGGATGCAGACGGTGTTTAGTAGCACCCGACACCCGTCGTCCACAGACCATGGACGGCTTGTTTGTTTAGTTAATTGTTTGGTGATGGATTTATTTGTTTGGTTGATAAATTCGATTAAATGGATTGTGTGATGTGAAATAAAATAAAATATTTTATCGTTAAAAATATAATGAATGTGAATAAATAAATATTCATTTACAAACCGGACGGTTTGTTTATTTACACCTATTTGAAGGACATTGATTGGGACGATAAATTTTACACGTCGCCCAACTGCACAAATAATATTCAGTGTTTGTGGATTGAAACCCCACACGGGTGTTGGGATGATATTTGGTGTACACTAATCCCAATTATTTAATTGTATGTCGATAGATTGGTCAACAAACTTTGTAAGCGTTAATTATTTATATTTAATGCTTATGCAGTTGTGTGGTTCACTTTGGATGATGGTTGATTATTTATCGTTGTTATTTTATACATGTGTTGTATGGAATCCATATAATTAACATTATATGGTAATTGATTGGGCCTCATTCCAATTGGAAAAATAAAGAATATTATAAAAAATCGATTCATGTGTTGACAATACTCATTCGTTGAGATTAGTCATGTGTTGAACGTAATATAACAATAAAATTTACATCTTTATCATATATAAAATTAGAAACTAACTGGAAAATAGATAAGATGGGTGGTCTCCTGGGTATTGGTCTGATGTTGGTTTCGGCCTTCGGGGTTAATGCTTAGGGAATTGTTCTCTTACTAATTTATGGTTGGAGTCTAATTAAAAATTTAATGATAGAAATCAAAATTTTATAAAATATATTAAATAACAAAAATAGTCACGTGTTGACAGTACTCATTTGTTGAGATTAGTCATGTGTTGAAAAATAAAGATTCATTTGTTGAATAGAATAAATATTCATTTGTTGGATAGAATAACGAAGTTATTGAAAAATATAAAGCCGTGTTGATTAGAGATGCGCTATTTTGACGCGAACGATATTTATATCGATTATATTCGTTTTTATAATGAAAATTGAAAAGAGATTTAAAAATCGAATATTTAGAAAATGAATTCGAATTGAATCGAATATTTAGAAAACGAATTCGAATTGAATTGAATATAAAACGAATTCGAATTGAATTTAATATAAAACGAATTCGAATTGAATTGAATATAAAACGAATTCGAATTGAATCGAATATTTAGAAAACGAATTCGAATTGAATTGAATATAAAACGAATTCGAATTGAATTGAATATAAAACGAATTCGAATTGAATCGAATATAAAATGAATTCGAATTGAATTGAATTCAAATCGAATTGTAATCGAATTGACATCAATTGAAAACGAACTGAAATAGAATTGAAATCGATTTGAATTGAAATCAAATAGAAATGAATGTAAAAAGAATTTACAATGGAAATTTCAATTTTGATTTGAATTTGGAATGAAGGTTGACATTGTTTTTGAAACAAATTTTGAAACGATTTATAAAATTCGTTTTGAAAGGAAATCAACGAAATATAGTATATATATATATATATTATATATATAATGGCCTGAATAGAACTCGCCATGCCACGGCAGTTCGTGAATTTCGACCATTGACTTCGAACGGACATTACGGGAGATCCGACCGTCGGATTCTCCTAAAACCGGAATCGTTGGGTTCGTATCGAAAAGTGTATTCTAACGAATATTGGAAATTTGAAATCTAACGGTTGGATTTGGAGATAAGTCCAAATCAATTTCAGAAAAAGTCGCTTTAAGTGCAGTTCGATGGCCGCTGTTGGAAATCGACTGTACGGGCCTTTATAAAATTATCAAAAATATCAATAATTTGTGTAAAATTATATGAAATGATCTGTGAAGAACTGGGGTGAAAAATCCCACATTTGTAAAGATAAAAATAGATTTTTATCGAAATGAACTAGTTTTGAACTTAATTTAAAACCCAATTATTTTTAAATAAATAAATTGGATTTGAAAGGGGTTTTAAATAATCGGAATTTCTAATATATTTGATTGGAATTGAATTAGAATTGATTTGTGGGTTTATCGTGAACAGTGTTTTAAATAACACTCGTTCTTTAACCCGACAATAAGTAGAATGTGATTTGGGTTTATCGTGAACTGTGTTTTAAATGACATTAGTTCTTTAACCCAGTAAAAGCAGTTTAATGAATCTGTAATTAGATTGAAATGTGAATTGATAATTTAAATTATCAAATTTGGAAAGTGAGCGAGAATGGAGTATCACCAGTTTTGCTCCAAAGCGATAGTTAAATCTTTAATTAGATTTGAAAGCGAAATGGTAATTAAATTTACCGATGACACCGTCGTGTTAGATATGGAGTATTACCAGTTTTTCTTCATGGGATAAATAGGTTGGGATTGGGAAATAAAATAAATAATTACTTCGGTGTGGTTCGCTAATCCCGACCAGTTTGAAAAACCATAATATGGTTTGGAATGATATCCAAAGGAAGATTAAAGAATAAATTTTAAAGAATTTATCTTTGATAAAATTAATGGGAACATTTCCCTAAGAATGTGAAATTTAGAAACTAACTGTAGGTTAGCTAAGAAGAATGGTTTCCTGGGTATTGATCTGATGTTGGTTTCGGCCTTCGGGGTTAATATTTGGGGAATTGTTCTCTTGCTAATTTACGGTTGGTGACCGATGAATTGGAATGAGGCATATGTTGTGTTTGTGTAACATTTGTTTATTATATACGCGGGTCATTCAGAAAGGCCGGGTTTATACCCATTCTGAATAACTAATTCGACGATATGTCGAAGAGGAAGACGGTGGTTGAAGACCGGAAGTCTTCACATTGTTTGGGTGATTACTGATGATCTTGATTGGGCTGTACCCCAAGATGAGGGAATCAGTTGGTGGTCGTCCAGACGTACTTGGAGATCGATGGATATGCGAGGAAAGTGCCTCTGGTTTCGTTCAGACCCAGAACGAACTTGTAAATGGACTGTGTGTCTGACATTGGATTTTATTCTGTGTTGATTGATCTCTATTAAATATACATCTATTTGGCGGCGGAGAATTTATTCTTTTGCTTAACGCCCTTCTCTGAGACGTACGAGCTCAGAGGTTGTATATCGATGGACATTAGTCGCATGGCATGAATTACCTGTGTGGCACGCCTAAGTGGAAATTGATCAAGGCTTCTGTTGAAAAGCAAAGTCTTGTGGTGGATGATCAAAGCACGGCCTGTGTGGCGCAGCTTTGTGTATAACGTGAATTCGTGAGCCTCACACTTCGGTATGAGTCAAAAACGGGATAGTGACCGTTGGGATAACACGACGTTTCTTTATAGCTATGGTGGTGTCAGTGCTTAAACTGGCTGACATTTATATTATTTTCACCTTTGTGGTTGTTGGATGTGAGGCGCCTCGATTATAGGTATGTAAGGACCGGGAAACGTGTGTTCAGGAATTGCCAATCCTCAAACGTAAGAGAGTACCGGCCCAGCCGATTCCAAGGGTTAACCAGAGTGCGTAGTCCTGAGGCATTTGCTAGAGTGTCTCGAAGCGGAGAGGAGCTTGCCCCTTGCCTCGACTCATGATGGAATCCAATTTCCAATACGTGATATTGCGGTTTTTATTTGTAGAACCTAGTATGGCGACATAGTAGATGGTAGCTATGCCGCCTATGATTGATACTTATGATTGAAATTGTTTTGACACTATAAACTTACAATAGTATCAAATGATTTGTTTTAAACGTACCAAACATGTTTGGCTATTATAAGGGAAAACCCTATCCTCCGGCTTGCGTTGCATTGTGTGATGGGACCTGGGTCTTATAATAGCTTCATTTTTCCAAAAAGCATTGCGTTGTTTATTCTAAGCACTGGTATTCTTGGGAGGAAACCCGTTTCGTGTTATACGGCGTGGTCCCTTGATTTACCCAACTTTAAAAATAAAGATTAATAACTGTTTTAGTTCTAACACCAGTCACATGACTGACCTGGAGTTTATTATTTTAACCTAAACTCTGGGTGCTCTTATTTTCGACACGGGCAGCTAGTAGTTTTGGTTTTGCATAATTATATTCGCAGGATCCTGATTTATAGCTGGAATGATGCTTGGAAAGCTCTGTATCCGTGTATTACTTTCAGTTGTATTTTGTATTGTTTTTCCGCTGCTATGTAAATTTTTGTAATCTCTAATATTTACCAGATGTATTTTATTCATTCATACTCTGTATATTCTTGTATTCTGATGAAATTGTTGTAATTAACAATGAAATGTTCTTCTGTTTGCGTTCTGATATGGCTTGTCCTCAATTCAATCCGTGCTTTCCTTCATGGGGAAGTTCAGGTCGTTTCATTTGGTATCAGAGCTTTGGTTTACAGAGCTCGAGGACAAGACACATTAGAACCAAATGAAAGAATCAATCAGATATTGGATTAGCAATACCCAATAGGAATGACTCGCTAGAGATAGGATCAGTAGTATCCTAAAACGAGTGTAAAGAGTATATTTTTCAAATAAAGATGAAAACAAATTTTGTTTTAAAAATTAAATTCAATTATTCGTCGAATAGTTTATTTATATTGAATGTGGACAATTCAATATATAAGGATTTTGCATATACGCATCATGAACGTATATTCAAAGTTTTAATATACTGGATAGATATAGAATCATACTCTAGTGGCCCGAAGATGATTCGGATGGTTGAGTACTCGTCGTCAGAATTTATCTTCGAGTGACGAAAGTGTGATATTTATATATTTCCATTAGACTGGTGTGAGAACCAAAATTATATAGATTTATTGTTGTGATTTGGCATCAAAAACATGATTTTCTGTATATATATCAAGATTATGAATTTGAAACGTTAATTCACTAATTGATTGATGGTTGTGTTGTTTGATTATTGTTTTCTAATTAAATTTTGAACCATTTAGCCTAATTGAACCAAATTTAGAACTGTATTGAAAAATTGTTTGAAAATGCATGCATATACATGTACTTACATTGAACAGGTCATAGCAAGAAGGCTAGAGCAGAAGAATAAAATTGTTTGCCCGACAAATAGGTACATGTTTATTGTATTTCTTTGGGTTTGGATGATTTTATGAGCCGATTGGCTAGCCGCTTGGCTATTTCTTTTTCTTTTTGGATTGGTAAGGGCCATGGGAGGCTATATGAAATATCCCGAAGTCCCCGGTGCAGGGGAGGTTAAGGCCAAATTTTTCGAAAATTTAGGGTGTTAGCCAAATTTTTGGAAAATTTGAAAAGTTCTTAGAAACTGAAAAGTTGAAGAACTTAAGCCGTAAAGAAAATAATGGAAGTTGAGTTGATTTGTTAAACAACTTTCGGCTTCGTTCCTTTTCGAGGACGAAAAGTTTTAAGTGGGGGAGATTGTAATAATCCGGAAATGCGAGCTAGTGTAAATTTTTTATTTTGGCAATTTTAGTGAATTTAGAAAATTTAAAATGAATTATTTTAAATAATATCGACGAGAAATTTATTTTGAATATAATTCGAATATATTTATATAGATCGTCGTTAGAATATAAATATTTATTTTAAATTATAAAAGGAATTGAAAATGGTGCGGTAGTTCGATAATTCGATTTCAAAGTTCAAATGAATGTACAGGATTCAAAATAAATCGGATTTTAGCGAAACCAAAGATATTTGAATCTATTTGAGAATATATTTCCAACGAATCCGAGAAATCGAAATTTCATAGCGGGAATCAAAAGATATGTCCAGTTGAAATTTCAGAATAGTCGTTATTGAATTTCGGCCTTTGAAAATAGCCATTTTGCAAACGACCTCGGTTTTCGACGAAGTCACTTTTGTTGGATCCATGATGTCAAGTTATTACTAGGTTTCGAATTTCATAATTTTTCGATTCAATAAGTGAGCGTGGCAAAGGAAAACGCGTTTGACCAGTTTTAATTGATTTTAATCGACTGGAAAATGACCATTTTTCAAACGGTCTCGGAATTTGACAAAACTAGTTTTGTTAGGACCGAATCGTCAATACGAAGCTAAAAAATATTTTTCGGGAATTTTTAGAGTTCGTATGTGACCCCATTAAATTGAAATGCACGTTCAAATTCAATATATAGAGTTATATGTTGATTTTGACGAAAATTGATCGAAATGGTCGAATCAGCCTACGATACATATCCCATTGTGTTCAGAATGGGGGTAAAACGCTAGGCACGACAGTCGGTGGACTCAATTTCGAGTTCGAATTTTAAAGTTGCTTTTTAGAAATAAATAAATTAAAATATATTTTTTTATTTAAGCCCTAACCTTACCCCTCTCCTTCTATTCTCCTAGTCAATGCAGAAACAAAAGAAAAAAAATTACGATCGACGCCCCTTCCTCACGATCCACCGCCGCGCCCTGGCGATCGTCGCCGCCTCCAGCGAGGCGCCTCCCCCCTCGTCAGCCCGGACCCTCCTCCTTCTTCCTCTGCACCCTCCTCTTTTCTCTGACTGAACCCGCAACCCCTCCCTCCCCTCGATTTCAACGCCGAGCCCCCCGACCTTCCGCCACCCCCTAACGCCTCCCTACCCCTTGCGCCACCCACCACCTGCAAGAAACAATCCCCTACCTCCGTTCACCGACCCTTCCCACCGCCCCCTCTCTCTCGTCTTCTCCCTCTCCTCCTTCCACTTAGAAGCCCTCCTCCCCTTCGATTTGTGCAGAAATCTGCCCCATCCTCTGAAAATGAACAAAAGTAAGTTTTTATTTACTTGTTTAAATTTTATTTTCAGTTTTTAGCATTATTGAAATCTGAACTGTTAATTATAGATAACAAAGAAAAGCTTTTTCAGTTTATTTATATAAGGATTTTCGGTTTATGAAGACAATGGGTTTTTCCTATGTAAAGCCACGATTTTTATTCATGTGAATTGCATGTAAAAAGGTGATCTTTGTTCATACGAGTTGGATAGGAGAGTATGATTTTTATTCTATATAAATCTATAATTTTCGAGATTTTTATAACAACAAAGTTTAAATTTTTGTTGAAGAGAGTTTTGATTTTTATAAAGTAGAAAAATCGAATTTTTATATAGAAGGAGGCGATATTTTTATACATATACAAAGGGATTAAAAATATGATTTTTATTCATGTAGAGTAATAAAGATATAATTTTTATTTTATTGCTAGCAAGATAAAAATATAATTTTTATCATGGAAGTAGCATTGTAAAGGGGGTGATTTTTACATATGAAGCCGTGATATAAAAATTCGATCTTTGTATTAGAAGTAGATATAAAAATATAATTTTTATATAGAGAATGGCGTGATAAAAATATAATCTTTATTATATGAACACCAATGTAAAAATAGAATTTTTATCTATATAGTAGCGGTGTAAAAATAGAATTTTTATCCATATAAAGAAGAATATAAATTTGTGATTTTTTATATGTAGTGACTACGGACAGTGAAATTGACAAAAGGCGAGCACGACGAAGATTTCTACC
This sequence comes from Allium sativum, assembly GCA_030737875.1. Lineage (NCBI taxonomy): Eukaryota > Viridiplantae > Streptophyta > Magnoliopsida > Asparagales > Amaryllidaceae > Allium > Allium sativum. The sequence continues at coordinate 530,204,943 of CM060923.1, read as the reverse complement.
TATGAAGAGTCGTGGCGTTGGTTTAGCTAGTCGGTGAGAACTTCTCACCGTTAATTTAAATTTCTAGTTAAAAATATATACTAGGATGCAGACGGTGTTTAGTAGCACCCGACACCCGTCGTCCACAGACCATGGACGGCTTGTTTGTTTAGTTAATTGTTTGGTGATGGATTTATTTGTTTGGTTGGTAAATTCAATTGAATGGATTGTGTGATGTGAAATAAAATAAAATATTTATATAGTCAAAAATATTTTATCGTTAAAAATATAATTTTTAATGTGAATGTGAATAAATAAATATTCATTTACAAACTGGACGGTTTGTTTATATACACCTATTTGAAGGACATTGATTGGGACGATAAATTTTACACGTCGCCCAACTGCAAAAATAATATTCAGTGTTTGTGGATTGAAACCCCACACGGGTGTTGGGATGATATTTGGCATACACTAATCCCAATTATTTAATTGTATGTCGATCGATTGGTCGACAGACTGTGTAAGCGTTAATTATTTATATTTAATGCTTATGCAGTTGTGTGGTGCACTTTGGATGATGTTTGATTATTTATCGTTGTTATTTTATACATGTGTTGTATGGAATCCATATAATTAACATTATATGGTAATTGATTGGGCCTCATTCTAATAGGGAAAATAAAGAAATTATAAAATATCGATTCATGTGTTGACAGTACTCATTCGTTGAGATTAGTCATGTGTTGAACGAAATATAACAATAAAATTTACATCTTTATCATATATAAAATTAGAAACTAACTGGAAAATAGATAAGATGAGTGGTCTCCTGGGTATTGGTCTGATGTTGGTTTCGGCCTTCGGGGTTAATGCTTAGAGAATCGTTCTCTTACTAATTTACGATTGGAGTCTAATTAAAAATTTAACGATAGAAATCAAAATTTTATAAAATATATTAAATAACAAAAATAGTCACGTGTTGACAGTACTCATTTGTTGAGATTAGTCATGTATTGAAAAATATAGACTAATTTGTTGAATAGAATAAATATTCATTTGTTGAATAGAATAACGAAGTTATTGAAAAATATAAAGCCGTGTTGATTAGAGATGCGCTATTTTGACGCGAACAATATTTATATCGATTATATTCGTCTTTATAATGAAAATTGAAAAGAGATTTATAAATCGAATATTTAGAAAATGAATTCTAATTGAATCGAATATTTAGAAAACGAATTCGAATTGAATTGAATATAAAACGAAATCGAATTGAATTGAATATAAAACGAATTCGAATTGAATTGGATATAAAACGAATTCGAATTGAATTGAATATAAAACGAATTTGAATTGAATATTTAGAAAATGAATTCGAATTGAATTGAATATAAAACGAATTCGAATTGAATATAAAACGAATTCGAATTAAATTGAATATAAAACGAATTCGAATTGAATTGAATTCAAATCGAATTGTAATCGAATTGAAATCAATTGAAAATGAACTGAAATAGAATTGAAATCGATTTGAATTGAAATCAAATAGAAATGAATGTAAAAAGAATTTACAATGGAAATTTCAATTTTAATTTAAATTTGAAATGAAGGTTGAAATTGTTTTTGAAAGAAATTTTGAAATGATTTATAAAATTCGTTTTGAAAGGAAATCGACGAAATATACATAATATACATATATTATATATATAATGGTCTGAATAGAACACGCTGCGCCGCGGCAGTTCGTGAATTTCGACCATTGACTTCGAACGGACATTACGGGAGATCCAACCGTCGGATTCTCCTAAAACCGGAACCGTTGGGTTCGTATCGAAAAGTGTATTCTAAAGAATATTGGAAATTTGAAATCTAACGGTTGGATTTGGAGATATGTCCAAATCAATTTCAGAAAAGGTCGCTGTAAGTGCAGTTCGATGGCCGTTGATGGAAATCGACTGTACGGGCCTTGATAAAATTATCAAAAATATCAATAATTTGTGTAAAATTAAAAGAAATGATTTGTGAAGAACTGGGGTGAAAAATCTCACATTTGTAAAGATAAAAATAGATTTTTATCGAAATGAACTAGTTTTGAACTAAATTTAAAACCCAATTATTTTTAAATAAATAAATTGGATTTGAAAGGGGTTTTAAATAATCGTAATTTCTAATATATTTGATTGGAATTGAATTAGAATTGATTTGTGGGTTTATCGTGAACGGTGTTTTAAATAACACTCGTTCTTTAACCCGACAATAAGTAGAATGTGATTTGGGTTTATCGTGAACTGTGTTTTAAATGATACTAGTTCTTTAACCCAGTAAAAGGAGTTTAATGAATCTGTAATTAGATTGAAATGTGAATTGATAATTTAAATTATCAAATTTGGAAAGTGAGCGAGAATGGAGTATCACCAGTTTTGCTCCAAAGCGATAGTTAAATCTTTAATTAGATTTGAAAGCGAAATGGTAATTAATTTTACCGATGACACCGTGGTGTTATATATGAAGTATTACCAGTTTTGCTTCATGGGATAAATAGGTTGGGATTGGGAAATAAAATAAATAATTACTTTGGTGTGGTTCGCTAATCCCGACCAGTTTGAAAAACCGTAATATGGTTTGGAATGATATCCAAAGGAAGATTAAAGAATAAATTTTAAAGAATTTATCTTTGATAAAATTAATGGGAACCTTTCCCTAAGAATGTGAAATTTAGAAACTAACTGTAGGTTTGCTAAGAAGAATGGTTTCCTGGGTATTGATCTGATGTTGGTTTCGGCCTTCAAGGTTAATATTTGGGGAGTTGTTCTCTTGCTAATTTACGGTTGGCGACCGATGAATTGGAATGAGGCATATTTTGTGTTTGTGTAACATTTGTTTATTATATACGCGGGTCATTCAGAAAGGTCGGGTTTATACCCATTCTGAATAACCAATTCGACGATATGTCGAAGAGGAAGATGGTGGTTGAAGACCGGATGTCTTCACATCGTTTGGGTGATTACTGATGATCTTGATTGGGCTGTACACCAAGATGAGGGAATCAGTTGGTGGTCGTCCATACGTACTTGGAGATCGATGGATATGCGAGGAAAGTGCCTCCGGTTTCGTTCTAACCCAGAACGAACTTGTAAATGGACTGTGTATCTGACATTGGATTTTATTCTGTGTTGATTGATCTCTATTAAATATACATCTGTTTGGTGGCGGAGAATTTATTCTTTTGCTTAATGCCCTTCTCTGAGACGTACGAGCTCAGAGGTTGTATATCGATGGACATCAGTCGCATGGCATGAATTGCCTGTGTGGCACGCCTAAGTGGCAATTGATCAAGGCTTCTGTTGAAAAGCAAAGTCTTGTGGTTGATGATCAAAGCACGGCCTGTGTGGCGCAGCTTTGTGTATAACGTGAATTCGCGAGCCTCACATTTCGGTATGAATCAAAAACGGGATAGTGACCGCTGGGAGAAAACGACGTTTCTTTCTAGCTATGGTGGTGTCAGTGCTTAAACTGGCTGACATTTATATTATTTTCACCTTTGTGGTTAATGGATGCGAGGCGCCTCGATTACAGGTCTGTAAGGACCGGGAAACGTGTGTTCAGGAATTGCCAATCCTCAAACGTAAGGGAGGACCGGCCCAGCCGATTCCAAGGGTTCCCAGAGTGCGTAGTCCTGAGGCATTTGCTAGATTGTCTCGAAGCGGAGAGGAGCTTGCCCCTTGCCTCGACTCATGATGGAATCCAATTTCCAATACGTGATATTGCGGTTTTTATTTGTAGAACCTAGTATGGCGACATAGTAGATGGTAGCTATGCCGCCTATGATTGGTACTTATGATTGAAATTGTTTTGACACTATACACTTACAATAGTATCAAATGATTTGTTTTAAACGTACCAAGCATGTTTGGCTATTATAAGGGAAAACCCTATCCTCCGGCTTGCGTTGCATTGTGTGATGGGACCTGGGTCTTATAATAGCTTCATTTTTCCAAAAAGCATTGCGTTGTTTATTCTAAGCACTGGTATTCTTGGGAGGAAACCCATTCCGTGTTATACGGCGTGGTCCCTTGATTTACCCAACTTTAAAAATAAAGATTAATAACTGTTTTAGTTCTCACACCAGTCACATGACTGACCTGGAGTTTATTGTTTTAACCTAAACTCTGGGTGCCCTTATTTTCGACACGGGCAGCTAGTAGTTTTGGTTTTACAGATTTATATTCGCAGGATCCTGATTTACAGCTGGAACGATGCTCGGAAAGCTCTGTATCCGTGTATTACTTTCAGTTGTGTTTTGTATTGTTTTTCTGCTGCTATGTAAATTATTATAATCTCTGATATTTGCCGGATGTATTTTATTCATTCATACTCTGTATATTCTTTTATTCTGATGAAATTGTTGTAATTAACAATGAAATGTTCTTCTGTTTGCGTTCCGATATGGCTTGTCCTCAATTCAATCCGTGCTTTCCTTCATGGGGAAGTTCGGGTCGTTTCAGATTAGCAGCTAGGCTTGTAACCCATTTCGGGATTAGGGTTATGGGAGGGCTGAAAGGAGTTAGAGAATCATCTTCTTTCATTTTTCTAACCTCCAAAAACCTTTCTCTAACCCTAATCATGGCTTCCATCTTCCAAATCTCGCTATAATCACTAATTGATCAAATCTACATCAAATCAAGTCGGATTAAAACCAAATTAAAGTTACAGCTGCAGCACCACATTGGGATCCAATCCAAATCAGTAAACGTTTCAGATCTAACATTTATTTTTGGCTAAGGTGAGTGATTTACATGTTTATACACTAATTATGGCTAATTAGGGGTGATTAGTGATAATTAGCGAAATTATACATCTTAAAAATATGGGAAAATATGGAAAAGTTCTAAAATCAAATTTTATGTCGCTGGTATGAATTTAGCTTAATTTGGATTAAGTTTGCTATTCCTATAGTTAGATATTGTTAAGGGAAAAATCACGTGGTCAAGGGGAAAATCATGGTTTTGGGTATGTTAGATCTAAATTAACATATGAAATCATTGTTTTGATTTTTTTTCATTGATTCTACATGTTACTACTATTGTTTGGTATGTTTTGTGATTGCATAGGTAAGTTAGAATGGTTGAAAATGCCATCGTTTGGTGAAGTTAGCTTGTTGGAAAAACTGCAGGGTTTCGGTTCCTGATGGTGACCACAATCACGAACTGCCTTGACCAGGAGGGTCACGAACCGCCATGACCAGAAGGGCCACGAACCGCCTTGATTGGAGGGCCATGAACCGCTATGACCAAGAGGGCCACAAACTGCCTCGACCAGGAGGGTCACGAACCGCCTCGACCAGGAGGGTCACGAACCACCTCGACCAGGAGGGTCACGAACCACCACGACCCCAGGGTGACCACGACCCCAGGGTGACCCCGACCCTATGGTGACCCCGACCCCTGGGTGACCACGACCCCATGGTGACCACGATCCCAAGGTGACCACGACCCCACGGTGACCACGACCCCTATGGTGACCACAAGCGATGGTGATCACGAGCCGATGATGACCGCGAACCAAGCCGTGATGGTGACCACGAACCGTACTGGATTTGAGCTTCTACCATGTGACTACGATCATGAACTCTTTTGAAGACCAACTCCAATCCGACCAAAATCCGAGATGCAAAGGAAGTCCAAATGGGAAGTTATTACTCAAGAACCAGATGGTAGCCAATGAGTTAACTTCTAGAGTTCAGCTTTGCTACGGGACATGTGCAAAGGATTTATCGATGTTTATAGCTTTGGTTTACCATTGAGAAAGGGGGAGACAAGTAGACGAACCAGAGCCAGGGCTGTGTGGACTGGTTGGCCCATAACCTAGAGCCAGGGCTGTATGGACTGGGTAGGGTTATTGACTATAGGCCAGGGAAGTGTGGTCATAGCAATAGTTGTATGGAGTTGGGCTCCGTCATGGCCCAAAATGGATTCGGTGATCAAAGCGGTGGATGTCGTATGCTTTATGCACTGAGTGAGAGATGTGAGGATGACTGCTATGTTTGATGTTTACTATCACCATGACACTCACACTTCCATTTCACACTCTATGTTAGCTTTTACCTTAGTGTATTGTACATCTTGTTGTGCTAACTCTTTGGTTGTAGGTCCAGGTCAGGTATGATTATTTATACCTGTTGTTGCTTTAGGTAGTGGCATAGATTTGCTATTGCTCACACCAGACTTTCATCTGGCCCAGAGTTTTATGTCTCTTCTTATTACTCTGGGCGCTACCTAAACGAGTAGACTAGAGGCAAGTTACGTGGTAATGCACGAGTAGATATCCGGAGACGAGCAAGAGGCTTCCACATACTTTATATATATTCTCCATGTGTTGTTGCTGGTCACTGCTTTGGGCATTAGTAGTGTACATCTTTTATTCCCTTTTAGAGACAGTATTTTAAAGTTGTAATAATTGGATATGAAGCTGTGTTTTGGATTCCGCTACTCTGATGGATATGGTCTAGTTTTTCAGCTTTTGTATTGTCTCACATGTTTTATGTCAAGTTATGTTATTACTATACTTTCTTCCATGCACTGTGAGATATACTACAGGTTCTGGGTGATTCATCGTTTCAACTTTTTGACGATTGTCCCGTGCCAGTCGGGCATTGGCACAACACATTTCAGGAAAATGTCTGATGGTACGGAGCGGCAATCACAAAAGATTTCTTAGTCAAGAAACTTACAGGAGTTATCGGTGCACTAGGAATTACCCTAGCAATGCAAACGAAGGTTTAAGTATCTTCAGAGAAACAATCACTATAATATTTACGAATCACTATAATTTTTATAAACGGATATTGCTCTGTTATTGCTTAGACACAGAGAAACAATTCATTGGAAAGAAATAAACTTGTCAAAATATAATAATTCCCTTAGAAAATAAAAACAAAATGAGATGAATGAAAAACTAAAAATAAACGTGAACTACCAATGCAACTACGAATGAATTTTATTTTATTTTTGAATTTATTTTAATATATGCAAATGCAAGAATGACAATGCAATTAAAATAAAAACATAGTTAAAACATGATACCTGAGTGTGCAGAATTTATTAGCAAATTATTTTAGTGTTTTTTTAAAGCAGCAAGCAAGCTAGCAGGTTTTGAGAAAAGCAATTCCTTCCTGATTTCCTACAAAGTAATTTCATACTATAAAACAATCATTATCTTCCTTATCTTTATGCACTACTTAAGGAGAACATTATAGGTATATAAGTGACAAATCAGTCTTGTATATAGAACACAAAGAGTCAAGACAAAACCATTCTATCATAGTTCAGGTAAGCCTGTAGATTATCTAAACCAAGTGAGTAAGCTTATGGCCCAACAAGGGTGAGCTTGGAGCCCGTTCAACTCAAGTGGTGTCTGAAACCAGGTGAAGATGATAGTAAAAATCCAAAAGAGAGTCTAGGACTAGAAGTAGAACGGGGTCCGAATCAGTATAAAAATTTCTGCTATGATCTTTTGTAATTTGCATTTGCTTTACTACTATTATCTAAATTCTAAATATATTTAGCATTTTGTAATGGCTCATGAATTTAAACGCTTTCAAGTATGTTGTTAACTGAAAATTAAACTTTGAAATTTAAAATCTAATTTATTTTGAATGTATGAATTTGAAAACTGTACATAAAATTTAATTATGTAGGTTTGATTTAAAAATAATAATTGAACAATAAGTTATATACATATTTATATCAATTTCAGCAAAACGTGAAATCGATTAATAATGTAACATCGTTTCTTAGAAATTTAATATTTCATATATAGAAGCACTTTAAATAGTTATACAATGAAATCATCAAACTTCGATTGCTTCGTTTAAATCGATTTTTATGAGCGATTTACGGCAGTGGCAACATATATAGTATATACAGCGTTAAAATTTAAAAATTGAAATAAAAATAAAAAATTTAATACTTGTGATAGATCAAACTAGATATAATCGAGGAATGAATTTCATCAAAAAATATGTAAATTCGTTCCATTTGCGCTAATTTAATTAAAAATTTAATAAATCACTATGAATAAAATGTGTCCGAAACTTAAGCGTTTTTGTTTTAAAAATACTAGACTGTGTTATGAAGTGAGCGTCATTTTTTGTTCCATAAAATTTGGACATCCATTGCTCCGTTGTCGCGATTTTGTGTCAAAAACGTGTAAAAATAAGCAATGTACGTTTGTGTGTACCATTGACTCTTGTATATGTGTTAGTAAAAACTTATATATAAGCTAAGGAGAATATATATATATATATATATATATATATATATATATATATATATATATATATATATATATATATATATATATATATATATATAATATTTTTCCTTTGGTGAAGACACTTGTTAGGATAACTATAAGCACGTTGGACATATGGAGATTTACTTCTTATTCATCAGTCGCGCATTGCTTCTCTTCCACTACGTATCTTCCCCTTTAAAATTCTCTGCTATAAACTTTGGGAAAAAAGCGAGATAACAGAAAAAATTTAAAATAATTATGTATGTTTATCTCAACGCAAATTAGTTTCTTCGCCTGCAACTCTGTCATTTGCATGCGCAACCTATACCTCTTACCTTTTTTTTAGGGTAACTGAAGATCAGAACAAACTCACCTCCTTCCTGCTTAGGGCACATACATATGAGTTGGCACACACATCCTTATAACAAAAGGAATCCCTGATGTTACGTGTCTACCAGCTTAATTATATTTGTATACAATTCCTTCAATATATTTCGTGATGTGAGACTATTGCATCCTACGAGTATCTTTTGATAGCACTGCCTTATCTGTATGGCCCAGTCCGAACCTTCGGCTCCGATACCACTATTGGGTAACGACGATCGGAACAAAACGCCCCTTCTTTGCACGCATATAAGATGGCAAACAACTCTCATATAATAAAAGGAATCTCTAATGTTACGTGCCTATCAGCGCATATTTGTACATGATTCCTTCAATATATTCTGTGACGTAGGACTATTGTATCCAAACCATCATTGCTCCTTAAAAACATGCGAGGCAATCCTAACACTTTTATCATCATCTCCATCCTCCTCATCAACTGTGCCTCACCACTAGCGTAGACCACCACCAGCGTCACCATCAACACCACACAGCTTCCTTATCTGAAGTGTTGCTGCCCATTACCAAAGCCATCCCGCCCGCCTGAACCTATTGTCGTTGAACTCCTGACCTATTTGTAAGCCGCTCCACTTAAAAGCCATCCTCCTCCTCCTTCGAAGACCAGGCATACCACACACCCAACTGTTTAGCAATAATGCCAAAGATCATACCACCCTACAACCACCTCGAATTCCCCCACCACACACAGTCCCCTCCTTCCCTTACCCTACAACTTAGTTAAGAATCCCCACTGAAATGTCTGGCATCACCACCGCATTCACTGAGCCCCATTCGATCTGCTCAGTCCAGCCACACCTGATCACTCCTCCACCGCCCACGACCTGCTGCATACTTGGTTGATTGCCTGAAGCTGCCCATCCGACTTTAGCGTCACCAGCTGAGATCACTCTCCAAAACATGCACTTCGTCAGCAAGCTGGGAGGTGCATGCATGGAATGAACGAGTTATACAAAAAGAAAAAAGTAATAAGAGAAGAATAGATTTGTCTTGTTGCATTTGAGATAATCTACGTTAGTGTGTTTGTGCATTGCGTTTATTTGAATGCATTCTTAAAAAAATAAAAAAAAACTGAGAGAAGAAGATAGGTTACTATTGGTCCGGAGGCTTTGGGGTTTGAATTTTCCTGTAACTTGAATTCGTTGGGTCGATTTGAATACTTAGCTTGGGTCTCAGTCATTGATTTGGATTTTATCGTGATAAAGTTGGGTTGGAAATGATCGTTTGATCCATCAGTATTGTTTAAGTCGATCGTGCTGGTAGTGCATTTTCTCTTGGTTCGAGTTATTGTGTATCATATCCATATAATCTTTCGAGTCCATTTTAATTGCCACAAAATGCGAGTTTACTTACTCACGACTATTGTTTCTCTTAAATAAATTAGGACTGGTAAAATGTCACATAAAGCGTAATAATCTGAATTTCCGTACCTTTTGAGTCAACCTAATACAACACAAGTCTAACCCAAAGTGCACTAAAACCCAGGTGCCAAAAGAAAGAAATTAGAAAGTGAGAAATAGAAAGAAAAGTTAGAATAGAAAAAAGATCACAATATCAAAAACTTAGAGTAGACACAATCTAACAGTAGAATGAATAAAATATATTATATAACATAATTTTTGAGTTACAAATCTGTAACTGTATACACATTGTAACGACCCGTATTTTAGTCTATTTAAAATATGAATTTTTAAATTGATTTTTAATAGATTTTAAATGGTTAAATATTGAGTCTGGACTTGAAAAAATTGAAAATGAATTCTAATTTTATTTTATATTGTATTAGAGTTAAAATAAGGTTAATAATCTTTTAAAATTGATTTAAAAGTAAGTATATTAAAATTCAATAATTTAATATTATTTTAGCAGCCTAAAAATAGATATTTTGCAAACGACCTCAGATTCTGATGAAACAGTTCCATCGGATCCGGAACGTTAAAATAAGGTAAAGTTTCAAATTTCATGTCAATTGGAGTTAATATGTGAGCGTGCGCGATATAAACGCATGTCAAAAGATCGATTGAAATTTAATAATAGCACAGAAAAAGATTCATTTTGCAAATAGTCTTAGAGTCCAACGAGACCAGTTTCATTGGATCAATATCGGTGAAATATAGTAGGATTTCAAATTTCGTATCGATCGGACTTACAATCTGGTCGTGCGAGTTAAAAACGTATAAATGTTGTTTAATTAAACTCGAGATTAAATTAAATCAGATCACTCTTACAAAACTTCCTAAATCTCTTCCCCGTTGACACCTCATAGCCTCTCCCTTCCACATGTCAACCCCTTCACTGTTGCCTCCTCCTTAAGCAATGGAGAGCAATTATAAGTTATCATTTCATCTGTTTTATTTTCATTTTCTTTCACTTCTTTTTCTCTTCTTCTTCTTCTCTACGAAGCTTCCTCCTCTCCTCTCCAACCACCTCCGCCCGCCACCCTCACCCCGACCAATGGACACAACAGCCCACCAGCAGCCGATACCTACGCGTGGGTACCCCTTGAACAAAGCTCCTCCATTTTCTCCTTTAAAGCCTAAAACTTCTTGTTTTACTTCATTTTACCCTTACTCTAGCACCTCTGCCTCCTTTCTACCACCACCACCTCCCCGAACCCCACATCAGCATGCGCCAGCTCCCAATAGCCCTATAAACACCTTCTAGCCTCCAAATGGGCCCTACTCTTAAAGATCCTACCCTTGCTTTAAAAATTACATTTTTATGCATTAATCTGCCTTAAAACCTTAGATCCAAGCCAACTATACCCTACTTGAGCCACCACTTTCCCCGCATCCACTCCTTGCCACATAGCAGCCCCTCCCTTCATGTCGTGGTCCCCACACGCTCATAGTCGAGTTTAAACCACTAAAAATCCCACAATTCTTGTTGTAAATGCAAGTAAAAAATATATATAATAGTTTATGTAGTATTCGTGAAGTGTTGGAAGTAGAAAAGGTGTTGACTTGGTCGCTAAGTGAAATTCGGAGTTATATCAATGTTAGAATAGTCCAACACTTAAACTTTGGCAGAGTGGATAAAAATTATGAGCACACTTTGCTCACGTTTGGATTCATTATCGTAGTTAGTGTAGTTAATCATGCAATGTTAATAATTGCTAATATGTCGAGTAATTATGGGTTTAACAATGTTAATAGAAGTTAGACAAATTTAATTACTTATTAGTTTAGTAATTTAAGGGAATATCCTAATAGGTATGAACTATGAAGTTAAACCGAAAATAAATGTTCAGTTAAATTGGTTGATAACGTGGTTGTATGAATGTATTTTTAATGGAGGAATAGTTTCATTAACCAATATTGATATGACATTGATTGACAACTTGATGTGATGTGTGTTGACTCTAATTTGACATAATTGGATTTGCTAATAAAAGCAAATAAATTATTTACGATGGTTAATAATTTAGTTAAAGTAATTAGAAATACTTATTATGTATCAATGACCTTAACACTTATGTTAATGGTGCAATTATGTGATCATTGGACATTAATTACTATTAATGATGTGTTTAACTCATATAGGTTGGATTATATGGTAATTGATTGAGTTTTACTCCAAATTGAAATTTAATTGAATATTTTACTAATTAAATAATAAGAGAAAAATAAAAGTTCTAATTTTTAATCTGAAAGGATTTGGAAAGATAGTTTAAGTAATTACGAATAGTTTTCGTAAAGGTGGGAATTTATTTGAACAAGTTTTCAAGTAATTAAGGCATGTTTTAACTTTGAGTTTAAAAGTGAGTAGTAATTTTAAGAAGTGAAGTTTGGTTTGCATATCTAGAATTTTTTTTAACAAGATTTTAATATCCAAACTATCCTATTTTTATAGTGGATTTCAGGAAAGTTTGGGTTTCAAAAGATGAAATTTGAAAAAATAATATTATTTTAACGATTTAAATAATATTATAATATTTAAATAAAGTAATATATGGATTTAAAGTTAAACACTGAAAATATAGTTTCCAGAAGATATTATATAATTAATAAACTATTTTGAAAGCAATTTGATTTGATTTAAAATACAAGTTGAAGTTTGATTAAAACTAGTCGCGCAGCGGTAGTTCGCGAATTTCGACCGTTAACTTCAAATTGACGTACCGGGAGATCCGACCATCATATATTTTTCGAAACGAAAAACATCTAATTTGAAATGAAAAGAGCTTTCAAATTATTTTTCTTTTATAATCCAACGGTTAGATTTTGAAATAAGTTCAAATCAGATTTGAATAAAAATAGCGCTAGTGAAGTTTAGGACCCAAAATTGGATTTTATAAAAATGAGCTTTTTTTTAACTATTAAAAATAGGAATAAATTATGAAAAATCATAATAAATGGTTTAAAAGTGATTTGGGTTGAATATACCAAGTTTTGAAAAGCTAAAAAGCTATTTTTTGTAAATGAGCTGTTTTGGCAATGTTATTTGCGATAGTTTTTGGAACAAGTAAAAAACAGTTTTAATATAACTAATGTTATCCAAATGTTTTGCAAGCATATCCAAAGGATCGTAATGAGGGTTTTAAGATATTTGGGATTTGATAAGTAGGTAACAAAGATTAAGTTTTCCAAATTAATTTGGAATTGAATGGAATCGGTTTGGTTATAATTGAGATAAGCCTCTATGGATGAAGCCCTTTACTATTTAAGGAATTTAAAAGGCTTCACCGTTATTCTGCTTATCATATTAGTCCGATACGGGAATTTATATCGATTATGAGATGATATGATTTCCATGAAGATTTCATTGGAAATGAAAGTATTATTTTTAGTTTACAATGAACAATGTCTTAAATAACATTTGTTCTTCAGTCCATTTAAAGGAGAAGATGATTTCCCAAGTAAGTTAAAGAGTAATCATTATTTAATTTGACTATAAATATTTAATGAAAGAGTTTCCTCTAGCAAACGATAATGGTAAAAAAGTTTAAGGATCGCTTAAAAGAAGATAAGTGTGTTTTCATGTAAAGATAAGAACGAATCTTAAATAAGATTTTGGGATAAAGAAAGACATTGAAACTTGATTGTTTTTACCATTGAGTTGGGTGATCTTCTGGGTGTTTGATCTGATGTCGGTTTAGGCCTTCGGGGTCATACGATTGATAAATTATTCTCTCGGCATTGTGCAATTGAGAACTGATTCGGACCAATGAATGGTTTTTCCCTAATGATAAGAATAAGAAATCGTAAGTATGATTTTGGGCTAGAGATATGATCGAGGAAAGGTAAAGTAATCTTCCCTAATTAATGATCAATGAATGGATTGGGTTTGGGTAAATATTTTTTCCTTTAAAGATACATGAAATCTTTAATCAGGTTTGGATTGAAGGTATGGAATTAATAAAGGTAATTAAACTTACCAAAATACGAGGGCTATTAGATAAGGTGTATTTCCAGTTTTTCTCCATGGAATGAATATGATGGGAATGTTATAGCGATTTGAGAAATTACATTTTCATGAGGTTCGATAATCCAGATAAAGCGTAGAAACCTTGGTTTGAGTTAAATTTGTGAAATGAGATTTTATAATAAATCGAAATGATTTCGAAGAGAAGATTTAAATAAGAGTTTAAAGTATGTAAATCTTTGATAAGATTTAAGGGAGTAATACCCAATGTAAAGAATGATTTGAGTAAAAGAATATTCCAAGATGGAATGTGACTCACGATATTTTTGTAAATCTTTATTGTTTTTAAAGATGCGCTAGTCGAAAAGACTGGGTTTCAACCCACTGTGAATTACTATACGACGTGATAAGAGCAAATGAAAATGGTGATGACTATAATTAAAGACCGGAGACCTTCACATCGAAAGGGTTTTCTCTTTGATATCTCATAGGGATGATCCCTCATTGTGAGGTTATATTATGACAGCAATCAGACTATACTTGAAGCAATTCAGATTGCATGGACTTTCGCACCCAGGCATGGTCATGGAATAGAGTGCCTTCAACTTCGTTCACAACCAGGACGAACTTGTAAATGGATGTATCTCTGACGTTGTATTCTATGGCATAATGAATTGATTTCTATTGATGATGTATCAAATAGGTGGTAGAGGATCTATCCTCTTAGTTTATTACCCTCCTCTGGGACTTATGTACTCAGACGGTTATATATTAATAGACACCGATTAAATATTGTGAATTGACAATGTGGCATGCTAAGTGATGAGCTATTGACGATCAAATCTTTTTGTTGAAAAGTAAAGCTTTGTGTGGAAGTGTAACTTCAGGGCCTCACAACCGATAATAAGACAAAATAGGATGAAGTACCGCAAAGTTAAGGACTAACGTTTTCTTCTAGTTGAGAAAGCAATGCTATGGATCCTAGGAAATTTACTTAGTGGATGACGGAACGAGATGCCTCGAATAAGGGTCAACAACGACCGGGAGATATTACGGTTAGGAGAACCCAAACATCACCTAAAATAGTGGTGGGCCAGCTCTACTGCTACAGAAAGGATCATTAGTTGATCCTAGGACATCCCGCTAAAGGTGTACCTGAATCGCAGTTATGGAAGATCCTTTACCTTGGTCATTGATGTAATCCAACTTCCAATTCGAACTCTTACAGTTTTAGTTGTAACCTATGTAATGTAGACGTAATATATGAGTACCTACGCCTGTTAGGATTGATACATTTATTTTGAAAATACTTTCAAAGATAGACGTTAATGATAATATCAAATGATTCTCGCGTATCAAACATATTTGGTTATCATATGGTAAATCATGCTCCTAATGGTGTGTGTTTGCATTGTATGATGGGATGCGGGTCTTATGGTAACTTTATTTTTTTAAAGGCATGAAAAAAGATTTGAAACCCTTTTTGATGATTGTTTGAGATACATATAGTTAGTTATCTAGTTCTCAAGCTAATTATTTCAAGCCTGGCTCGAGTTTTTGACACTCGGGTCAGATCTGAGTGTATTTCAGTTTTAAACAGGATATGAGAAGTGCCTAGATGATTGTAGAAGATTTTGGTGATCTTCACCAGAAGACAGGGCATATTCTACTCTCTATACTTGGATGTCGTGGTTGTATTATGTAAGGATAGTGTTTATAACTATCCAGTATGTTTATCCTAATTATTTAAGTAATTTCCATTGTAAAGTTTCCGCTGTAAAGTTATATTGAATATTATAATTGATCTATTTTGTTGTGGGATTCTTTTCTTCTCTTCTGTTCTCTTCCGTTGTGTTTTGTGTGATAAACCCCGATGGATTGAGTTTGCAAGATTTGGTTTTATGATACGTGAACACCATGGATGTGTTAAGTATCGACTATCGAATACCAAAAATTCAGTTTATCACAAGACATCACGTAGTTGCTTACTTTTTGGGCTGGACTTATGTAGTTCATAGTTGGTTTAAAAAGCGAGGGTTTGTGGGTCATCACATGTGGTATCAGATCTTTGTTTTAGCGATAAACCTTGGTTCTATGGAGTAATGGCTCGTCCGAGATGGGATCAATTATATCATAGGATGAGTATCTCATTAGAGATAGAGTTAGTAATACCCTAAGATGAGTTGAAAGTATTATATATGAGAGACGTATTTGTGATTTTCATACACAAATGATTTTGGTTATGAAAATGTATTTTTTGTATATAAAAAGGTATATGTTTTGACAACATAAAAAGATGCATTTTAAAAGTTAATCAACCAATTGATTGTTGGAGACGATGTGTGATAATTAGTCCAAACTAATTAAGAAAAGTATAAGTACACATAAGAAAGAAGTAAAGAATTGGTTAAATTGTGAATATGAAATTGAATTCCAAATGAAAATCGACTTGTTTCTAGGCAAGTAAAATATATTAAAATATGTCTAAGCCAAACTAAGAGTGAAATAATTAAGAGATAATTAGTAAACTGAATGATAGTGTTGAATTGGTTTTGAAATCTGTTTGAATTGGACGTGTATATGTTGAACAGGTTATTGAATGGAAGCTAAAGTAGGGAATGCTCGTCTAAAGGGTACATTTTTACTGTATTGATTGGGTTTGATGATTTTATGAACCAAATTGGCGAGCCACTTGGATTTTCGATTTTCTTTTTGATTGGTGAGTGCCTATAGAGGTGTTTTGAGGTTGTACCGATTGAGCCAAGCAAAGAAGGTTATGTCGAAATTTTTCGAAAATTAAAGACATTAGACAAGTTCGTGAATCGGGAAATTTTCTGGAAACTAAAAAGATAAAAAACTTAAGTTGTTATAAACCAATTGGGTTAAGGTGAGAAATCGGAATTCTCGACGATTTTGGATAGTCGATAAATTCCAAAATATGCTTAAGTACATATGAAACATTTGGATAGGGTAAAGAAGGAAAAACCGTAGGGATAGCTATGTGAGTTTATGTAGATCATTTCCTAAAATAGATTGTATTCGAGGGAAAAACTTAGAGTACACAACTCCAGAAAAGGATTTGTCACTCGATGTTTGAAGATGAACCTGGATGACAGTTTGTGGTTACTTGCTTGAGTTTTCTATCATATTTGTGAGCTATGTAAAGAAAGCTAGAGTTTTCTGATCAAGGGCCCGATCAGTGTCCGTACTAAGGGATCGAGGGATCGATACTAGTTCGGTGATAAGTTGTGTATTTGAATGAGATTTGAAATAGATATTCCCCATCGATGATATATGTATAACTTATGGAGTTAAGTTTAGGAAATATGGAAAGGTGCATGCTAAGTTAGTTAGAACAATGGCTTTATTGTTAGATAAATGACCTTCAGTTCCGTCTTTGATTTCTGGAAAGAAATCCTTTTAAATGAGGGAGATTGTAATGACCTGTATTTTTAGTCAATTTGAAATATGAATTTTTAAAGTAATTTTTAGTGGATTTTAAATGGTAAAGTATTGAGTCTGAACCTGAAACCAACTGAAAATGAATTCTAATTTTCTTTTATATTTTATTAGAGTTAAAATTAGGTTAGTGAACTTATATAATATATTTAAAATTAAATATATATTAAAATTTGATAATTTAATATTATTTTAATAGACTAAAAATAGACATTTTGCAAGCGGTCTCGGATTTTGATGAAACCACTTCCATCAGATCCGAAACGTTAAAATATGGTAAAGTTTCAAATTTTATGTCAGTCGAAGTTAATAAGTGAGCGTGCGCGATATAAACACGTGTAGAAAGATCGATTGAAATTTAATGATAGCACGGAAAAAGAGCCATTTTGCAAACAGTCTCAGAATTCGACATGGCTAGTTTCATTGGATCACTTAATGAAATATACTAGGATTTCAAATTTCGTATCGATTGGACTTATGGTTTGGTCATGCGAGTTGAAAACATGTAAAGGTCATTTACTTAAACTCAAAACTGAATTAGATCATACCGCTCTTACACAACTTCCTAGAATCTCTTCCTCTTTGACACCTCACACCCTCTCCCCTCCACATGTCAACCCTGTCATTGTTGTCTCCTCCTTAATAAAAGGGGAGAAATGATAAGTTATCATTTCATTTGTTTTATTTTCATTTTCTTTCACTTTTTTTACCTTCTTCTTCTCCACCAAGCTTCCACCTCTCCTCTCCTCTCCTACCACCACCTGCCGCCACACTCACCTCCACTTGCGCATGCTACAACCCACTAGCAACCCTTACCCCCAAATGTGGGTCCCCCTTGGCCAAAGCTCCTCCCTTTTCTCCTTTAAAACCTAAAAATTCTTCTTTTACTTCATTTTACCCCACTCTAGCACCTCTACCTCCTTTCTACCACCACCTCCCCGGACCCCACACTAGCTTGCACCAGCTCCCAACAGCCCTACCAATGGCTCCTAGATTCCAAATGGGCCCTAGCTCTTAAAGATTCCACCTTTGCTTTAAAAATCACATTTTTTATGCCTTAAACCGCCTTAAAACCTTAGATCCAAGCCAACTAGACCCTACTTGAGCCACCACCACCCCTCCTTGCCATATGGCAACCCGCTCCCTTCATGATGTGGGTTCGATACCACCGTAGCCTAGTTTAAACCACTAAAAATATCATCTTTTTTCTTGTAAATGCAAGTAAAAATATATATACAAGTGTATGTAGTATTCGTGAAGTGTTGGAAGTAGAAAAGGTGTTTCCTTGGTCGCTAAGAGGAATTCGGAGTTGTAGCGACGTTAGAAGAGTCCTACACTTAAAGTTTGGCGGAGTGGATAAGAAATGGTGAGTGCACTTTTCTCATGTTTGGATTAATTATCGTAGTTTGTATAGTTAATCATGTTATGTTAATACTTGCTAATACGTTGAGTAATTGTGGGTATAACGATGTTAATGGAAGTTAGAGAAAGTTAATTACTTTGTACTTTAGAAATTAAAGTGAATACCCTAATTGTTATGAAGTTAAACCGGAAATAAATAATCAGATAATTTGGTTGATAACGTGGCTATTATGAATGGATCGTTGATGGAGGAATATTTACATTAATCAATATTGATGTGACATTGAAAACAATCATCATCCATGACTCTAGCTATCACCGCCAATCCTACTTTGACACCATCTTGAAACACCCCACCTCCGTTAAGGTCACTCACAAAGGGAATGCCTTAATTTTGGTGGAGGTTATAAGTAAAAGCCACAGATAAAATCAAGACAGATATAAATACACATATTTTAAACAGCGAAAAACCAAACAGACTTTTATTTCTTCAATACGTGTTCCAAACAAAACATTCCATAATTGTCTCAAAATACTTCCATCATTACAACCTCATAACTGTCTTGATTATTAAAGAAGCATAAATAAAGTGACAAAAATCCCCAAAGTGATATCCAAAGCCATAATCCGAGCAAAAGAGATCCAAATCATACATCTACGTTCATGGAGCTTGTACACAGCCTGACTGAGCTGAGTTGTTTCCTCCCTATGGACCTGGGGTGGGGGGGGGGGGGGGGACGAAAGAAAAGAAGACGAAAAGAAATAGGGTCAGACATAAAGCCTGAGTAAATCTAGTAGCTCTCCAGTATGTGAATAAGAAAAGGGCATGATAAATATATACTGAAAATAGGAAAGTGTCACAACCTAAGGAAGTGTCGCTTAGAACCGAATATACTATCGCACCCATACTATATCTCTGCATCTACTTGAGTTTATTCTAACTGGCACCCCATGGTGAGGGTGAAGTGATCCCCATTCTTATTCAAAGATCGGCTCCTACTCGCGTTAACATGTGTCATACGGCTCCCAAGAGTTGTAGATACCTATGTTGGTCCCACCATGGGGTGTATCAAGTCCCATGGTGGCGGCCCCGACACAAATTCTAGAAGGCATAGGTTATACTACTGGTGTCCCCAGTGCCTTGGTTGTCTGCTCCGGAGTGTGTGCATGCCCGCACCCTGTTAGACCTGCACTGCGCCCCCACCGCCGTCGTTTGACCACTTACAATCAGCCCAGTAATCGTGCCCCACCCTGCCTAGTTTCAGGGTACCGTTGATACCTAAGTTGGGTTACTGCTGAAACGGGTCCCTCGTTACCAGGATTTTCTAGTCAAACATGTTAAGTGGTTAAGTGTTTGTACTTACCTAACCCCACCCATCAATTCTTGTGAACATGTTGAATTTGGTTAAGTGTTATAGTTGACTTAACCCTACCATCTGTCCTTAGCCTCTTAGGAGCACCATACCACTCACATTAGACAGGTATTGCTACGGTTACTAGATGTGTCGGTCGGTTCCGGGCAAGTTTACACCGTAGCTTAGTTTAACCTCGGGTCTTTATTGGGCTCAATGCTTAACCACCCACATTGGATAGGTATTGTTGTGACTACTGGACAGCCGGGCGGTTCCGGGCAGGTTTACATCACAACTCAATCCAACCTCGGGTTAAGCATGTCGTGTTTTCTAAATTTACATATTTTATTACTTCTCAATTGTTTATGTAAATGTCATATCTTTTATTCTTGGGTATATCAATTCATACCGCTAAAATGTCATTGTCGTTGGCATGTGCCAAACATGCCAACATATATTTTTTCATGTTTTACACCCAACGTTATTACCCCCGTTTGTATCATTCGCAACACTATAACAAATGTTGGGCTCGACACAATTCAGCCCAACTTTATAAACGTGAGAAAAGGGAAAAATCAATAACATGTAATATTTTACAACATATGAGGGTGTGTGGCGCATGAACTTGCAATTTAGCGATACTAACATAAATGATGGGTCATGTGAACTTGCATTCAAATCAAGGTATAACTAAGTAAGTGACATATGAAATGGCATAGTTTAGGTTTATACAAACTTGTGTTTAAACATGTTTAACTTGGCACAATGTCAAACACAAAACAAGCATGTTGTATATTCACCGAAATGTCCAATTATAGCATCTAATCACATAGCCTATTTCCACATGAACTTGCATAGTTTATGAAACCCAAACAATTCTTAACATGGATCCAATTATACTTGCAAATAAACATGAACTTGCATAGTTTATGAAACCCAAACGATTCTTAACATCGATCCAATTATACTTTCAGAAAAACATGAAAATGATATCATAGGTTTGGGGTCATGTAGGCATAAAAGGTTTCAAATCTAGAACATGTTTACTTAAATTCTAATTTAGACTAAGAGAATATACGTAGTCCATTCCATCGACATATACATAAAGGAATCAATTTCTAGTTTTTGCCACAAACTTGCTATTGTTATTACTTTCATATATAATTGTTCAATAGGCTTGCATCAATCAAATTATACCACAAACATCAATACACAAGTCATGATAGAACCATTACAATACGAAGAATTTATACAATAACACAATTCTATTTTCATTTACATCGAATCATATCATAGTTTTTATTCATATTCTGAAAGGTCACTATACTTACAACAAATGCAGAATCTAGAATTCTGGATTCTGAATTCTGAAACTGAGATGCGCTCCTTTGGGTAGACTAACGTTGCGTTGATTAATTTGATTAAACTTTAATCTTCTTCTTAATATGATTCGTCTCTTAGTCTTTTCTCTCTTGACGGCTATGCTCAATTCCTCACTGGCGGCATGACGACTCCCATTCTATTTTTTTATGTGAATTTTCAGTTGAGACTTAGAGTGTATTTATAGATTTTTAAATTGTTTTGAGCCGTCAGATGAAGACAGGAGCAATCTAGGCCATACAAAGTTCAAAGAGCCAATCAAGAGGTGACACGTCAGCCCTAGTGACACACAGAGCCACAGAAATTCGAGCCAGAGCCAGACCTAGCTAGCCAGGTCGACACCCAGATCGACACTATGGTCGACCTGGGGGGGGCAGGTCGACGCTGTGGTCGACCTGGGGAGGCCAGGTCGACACCATGGTCGACCCTATGGTCGACCTGCTCTTCTGGGCAGGAATTTTCCCGCCCTGCCCAGTTTGAACCTAAAATTCGGTTTTTGAATTTTAAACTGAGTTGTTTGTATTTAAATTATATTCTGAAACTTCCGAAGGCCATAACTCATTAATACGGAGTCCGATTCGTGCAAACTCGGACTCTATCTCAAGCAGAATTCTGAGACGAATGCAATGGAGTAACCCGTTTCCCTTAATTCTTCCATTTAGAAATAATTATACTTTAATTTGTGAAGTTTATCGTTATAAAATCCATGGGGTGTTACACATCTTTGACCATATAACCGGCTAAACTCTTTGTCGTCGTCTGTCAAGGGTTAATGGTAAATCCCAGTTCTCGCAAAACTCCATATCCCATATAATGAACCATATCTAGGCCCATCGAGCTGCCCAGGGTACTCGACCAGCCACTTATAGTCTTTTGGGCATTCCCATTATACCCATGCTTTTAGTCCGCTAGAACCTACGACAACGATAATTCCTCGACCGTCGATATCTCTAGCCATCCAACCTGATGACTATTCATAAGCTCAAGCCACTTCTCGAGAAACCATTAACCACAAACTCACCCCTTGAGTCACTTCCACATTCTTTGCATTTCGACAATCAACGAACACACCACTGCACTTCGAACATTCCTATTTGAATTCACGTCAGAGCTACGTCCATTCACGAACCAAAATATCATCAAATTATGGTCCATAATAGTCGGGTCGTTTCCCATCCTTCGGATCGTCCACCGACCCATCACTCCTCGACCCGACCTAACTCTCATTTTGAACAACCTAAAGCCGAATGACATGACTCCAGGTGCCTTACTAGCTCCAACGACCTGACCATGCTCCGAAGCAAAACAACCTGCCTCTCACGACCTGAGTTCCCATAGCCTGGTGTATTCATCAATTCAGAGCCAAACGACTCGACCTATCATCTTGGCCAACCCGACTTTCCACAACCTAAAGCCCCTTTAGAAGCTTCAACGCACCAGCGAACCAAAGCCAACGATCCAACTCAAAACGGCCCGCCTTATATGCACTTGCGCGACCCGACCTATGGGAGCCACGACCCATCACCATAGTGACCCGATGCCCCTTCATACGACCCGAGCTTCATTTCTTGGCGCACAAGCCAGACGACCTACGCTTCATGCCACATCATCAACGACCCAGCAAAAACGACCAGACTTCAAATCTGACCAATCTACCTCCAATTTCGGCCAAATCACCACCAAATGACAATATCGATGCAAACAACTCATTCAAATCATCTAATTCAACCAAAAACACTTTGTGAAATCATCAAAAATATTTAAACAACAATTATTCATCAACAACCATATAGAATTCACCAAATCAAGATAAATCAATGAATAAACAAAAACAATGGATCTAAAATTGCATAAACATATAAATTAACATAGGAATTGCCGAATTAAGTTGCTAGATTAGATCTTTTGATGATTCAAATGAAAATATACTTACCATGTTGTAGATCTTGGTGAAAACAACATAAAATTATGAAAATAAGATCAAACAACCCATATACTTGATCGAATCCATGTGAGAGATGCTTATCACTCCCCAATTCTTCTAAATAACTTTCAATCACTAAATTCCCAATCCGAACAATGAAGAACGATCTTCAAACTCCACAATTTGATGAGATCTCCCTTCACTTGATGTAGATCTTCAATCTTCCTTCTTAGATCTAGAATTTTAATGATGGAAATATGTATTTGATTGAGCAAGAAGGATCACAAGCTCAACCAAATGAGAGAATAAAGAAAAGTAACCCTCTTCTCATGCCTCCAACCCCCACTTATAGCCTCAAACTATCCCACTAATGGGCCACACCAAAACAGCCCATTAATAGCTTATAGAACCTACACAGAAATTGTGCAGTACTAAAACACGAATTTCTCCCAAACTACTGAACCAAATCTTTAATGAGACCACTCCATGGAATTGGTAACACCATTCCCTTTCCAATGAAATCAATTTCAGTCCCTGATTCTAACCCAGTCAAAAGTTATGCCCTGTAAAAAATTGATAGGGGAAAAATGATCACAAATTAAATTGGTAAAAAATATGGGCATGTCTCACATCCCCACTAAAAACATATCCAGATATAAGAATGATCCAACCCTCATGGAATTAAATAAAAAATTATTTTACGATCCTCCGATACGTAAAATGCGGGTTGTTACAATAAATATGATATGAATTCATTAAGACAGTGCTTTGAACCAAATATAAGTTGATAGTGTATCGAATGGATTTAAAGAAGTTGAGACTTGAGACATGAAATTTCCGTGGATTCCAATGAAATAAAACCCGACATCATTTTGCTATTGTGTATTTCTGTGAACATTTCACTCAAGTTAATTTACTTATATGGGAATAATAGTCTTCACTCGAATGTATTGTTTCTTTTGATTTTATGCTCGGGACAGACCGAGTATTACAGCTTGAGTTGCATCTGTAAAAACTAAGGAATTTTGAAGACCATGTTCATGTCCACCATTTCTGTCGTTTATGCATGTGTTTAAATGAAATTAATGTTTTAGTCTTCAGCTGTATTTAATGTCGTAACTCTGATATGTTGTATTATTTGATTTCGCTGTGAGATATTGTATTATTTTATGTCTGTGATTTCGTGATTTGTTTTTGTTAAACCCCTTGACAAATAGAAATCTGTTGTGTGAACGATCTGAGTTTGTTTCATTATCGACTTGAAGCGGTCAAAAAGGCAGATCATTACATATTTACTTTGCTGCTACCGTCTAAAAGTTCAAAATATATACACTACCTATATTAGACGATCCACAAACACTTCCAAGGATCTCTTCTTTGTACGGTTAAGTAGCCAAGTAAAAGAGTATTTATACAAAAATGATAACATATTTTATTGAAAGTAATTCATCTTGCATTATCACAAATGCTAATTAAGGAAACGTGATAAATACAAGGGAACTAATTTCGATAAGCAAGCTACGGTAACTCAAGCATATGGAAGATTGTTCTATATGTAAACTATTACACCCTATATAGTCGAGTTATCCACCGTCGAATAATTTGACCCTTTCAAATTCAGTGTTATCCAGAAACCATTTCTTACTAATGTCAGCATCTGAATGTGAATCATCTTAAAGTCATAATCCTAGGAAGACTTTAAATACGAGGGTTATTTGTCTATAATCCTGAAAATGATTCCAGTATAGATGTAGTGGAAATAGTGCTTTTAGTTTTCATATTCTCAAATAATTTGTAGGGATGAGTATCTGATATTACATTTCTAATCTATATACAGTGGTTTTTACAAACGTATAAATGTTTGGTGGTGCAGGATGTAAACTCTTTTATACTTAACGTCAATCCCCAAGATGTATGAACTCAAGGGTTGTACCAATCTGTAATGACCCGTATTTTCTACGACATATAATTAACTTATTTAATTATATAAATATTGATTTAGGATTTCAAGTGGTCGTTTAATTAAATTATATTGAATATTTAATTAAAATAAATAATATAATAATATATTTAATTTCTGAAATAATCGGAAATAGTGGAATTCACAATATTGTGTGAACTGGACAATTCAAAATATATAATTCAGTTTAGAGTTGAATTATATTAACGAATATTATATAAACAAAGTTTGAACATATAATTATATTATAATTAAAATCGAGCTCGAAATGGCGCGGCAGTTCGCTATTTGGCGATTCGAACTTCAACTGAATGTACAGGATTCGTTTTAAATCGGATTTCTGTGAAACAAGAAACATACGGAGCTGGTGGAGTATATCTTTCTAGTGGAAGAGAAAAATCAGGATTTCGTTGTGTAGATTTTGAGTTATGTCCAAATCAAATTTTAGAAAAGTCGCTATTGAATTCCTTTATAATTTATAAAGGAATTAATTATATTTATAAAAGGAATTTCATTATAAATCGAATATCGATTTATATCGGGATTTGGAATATGAAGTTAGAAATTCATATGGGAACACTGTGGAGCTGTATGATATTCCGTCGTGAATATATATGATAATATTTATTTATAAATATTTAATTTAATTAATTTTAAATATATGTTTATATATTTAAAAGGGTTATTTAGGACTTTAAAAATAGCCACTTTTGCAAACGAAGTCGGAATTTGACGAAACTAATTTTGTTGGATCCACAACATCAAATTTTTGTTAAATTCCAAGTTCCGTGATTTTTGGGGTCACTGTGTGGCCGTACGAATTTTTAGAGTGGAAAACAGTCAGTATTTTGACGGTTAAAAATACGCTACGTGAGCAAACGGAGTCGGAATTCGACGAAACCAGTTTATTTGGGACCGTAATGTCAGATAGTAGCTGCATGTCCGGTTTCGTGATTTTAGGGTATCGTATGTGGTCGAAGGAATTTTTAAGGACCAGAGACGAATATAAAATCAATAAAATAAAATAATAATAAAAGAAAAAAAATCCGAAGTGTTATCTGATCTAAAACGGGCCACGCATCATTCAATTTCAGCCACAACCCTCCCCTTTATAAACACAAATAAATCCGCCGCTCTCCTTTATCATTTTACAGTAAAATGAATGGAAGTTTAAAAATGGAAATCAATCCCATGAAAATCCTAAAAATCCTAAAACAAAGTTTATTGATATCCATTTAGCCTGATCTTCAAGCTCGTATCCTTCTCGTCTAGCGCGATGCATTTTGTGGTATTCGAAGTTATCAATAGTAAGCCAGGGTTGGAGACATCGAAGTACTGATACATCGGTTTAGGTTTTAATGGCTATATTCTTGTTCGTCAAGGAGAATAGCATCAAATGGAAAAAAATGGGGTGGATCGAAGTTGAAAATGGTCAGACCTGTTCATCGTGGTACTGAGGTCGCGATGTGCTGAGGTGGCTCGAGTTGGTTGTAATGGGGGTGGTCAGGAAGAGGAGTGGAAGAGAAGTCGACTGGTGGCCTTGGTTTTTATTTTCATTAAGTATAGAAGGAGCGGTCGATGCTTGAAATTTCGGAAATGGCCATGTACAGGCGGTGTTGAGAATTGGGGAAGAAGGAACGATGGTGCGGGTTTGAAATTGGTTAGTGGGCTGAGAGTTTAAAGGGCGATTGGGCCCAATGGATTTTTAATTCAAGTTTTATTTTAAATTAAATGTATTAATTTGTTTACGCGATATCTAGCTCATACGGAATCAAAATCGAGAACCGTCAGTTGCGTTGGGATTGTAAGGACGGTGCATACGCACTGGAACTGACTGGGAGTGGAGTGGAGCTCGTTTGAATTTATGGCGAAATAAATTGTTTGATTCAAATCAAACAACAGTTTATCATTCTTTAACGATGAACTGGCAATGTGAGTAAAACTCACCAACTCTGAACAGATATATTTTTCTAACATATATTTAGAATGGATAATTATCTGTTAATTGATGTGTGTTAACTATTTGGTTGAATTGATTATGTATTGATTGAAATCATAGATAACGATATATATATATATATATATAAATAAAAATCATTAATCGAATATTGATTCTGTTTATCGGAATATTTTATATTCATGATATTTATGTTGTTTAACATCTGTGATGCAGGGAAACAAGTTGGAGGGGTCCAACTGGGCTCCTCAATATTTATAATACCGTTCTGTTCATATATTGTGTTATATGATGTGATATGAAATATGTTGATGATTTTATATGTTTGAATGATACCGATCATTGTTATATGGTACGTTAAATACCATAAGAAATACTGGGATGTAAAAAGGGAATTAATTATATTGAAAATAAAATATTTATAAAATCGAAGGATTATATAAAAGGAATATTTATTTAGGAAATAAATAGAATTTATAAAGGAATATTTATTTGGGAAATAAATAGAATTTATAAGGGAATATTTATTTAGGAAATAAATAGAATAAAGGGATATTTATTTAGAAAATAAATAGAATGGATATAAAATGGAAATATTTGTAAACCATTTACAAATAGAATTGAAAAGGCAATATTTGTAAAACATTTACAAATAGAATTGAAAAGGAAAACGCTATAAAAAGGAAATTTGTTTATAACGGAATAGGATGTTATAAAAAGGAAACCATTATAAAAAGGAAAACGCTATTAAAAGGAAATCATTTGTAAAGTGAAGAACTGTTATTGAAAGTAAATCTTTTCAAATGAATAAACGTTAAAAAATGGAAATATTTATAAATCAATAAAGTAATCGAATATTAGTTATTCGAAAGTTAGTTAATCGAATATTAGTTATTCGAAAGTCAGTTAATCGAATATGGTATTCGAAAGTTAGTTAATCAAATATGGTATTCGAAAGTTAGTTAATCGAATATTAGTTATTCGAAAGTTAGTAAATAGAATATGTTATTCCAAAGGGGTTAGTCGAGTCGAGTTAGTTGAATAGAGTTAAATCGAATATTAGTTATTCGAATAAGAGTTAAGCAAATAGAGTTATTCAATTAGAGTTAATCGAAATAGAGTTAAACATGATTAGGAACTGACTAGAGATTAGTTAAGTTGAATAGTTTTCTGAGTATCGATCTGATGTTGTTTTCGGCCTTCGGGGTTTATACTTAGAGAATTGTTCTCTTACTAGTTTACGGTTAGGGACTAATAGTTGTGGAAGGGTAGTGATGCGTGAATAAGCTATGGAAATATTTCCAATGTTAATAACGTATATTTTCCAAACATAGAAAATAAGGAAATATGAATATATATATATATACATATATATATCTGATTGATGATTGATAGATAGGATTTCCATCTGGAAATAATATCGTTGTTTGCACATCTGTTTTTCTTTGACAGTTAACTCACCGACTATCGAAATTTTGACCATTTTGACGTTGTTAATATGGAGAGACCTGTTGGATTATTATCCGAAGAACCACTCTGTATTGGCATAAGCGTTGCGAATCAAATATGCTGAATATATTGAAGACGGAGTAAAATGCAATGGTTGTTATATAAATCTTAGATAACAGTGCCTAAGATGGATATACTGAATAGTGCCTTCGGTTTGTCCAGTCCCAGGACAACTTGTATGGAAGAAGGTCTGACAGAGTATATCTAATAGATCGCATAAGTTGATCACTTCAAACATATTCACGTTAGGTGGCGGAGGAATTCGTTTTTCTTAGCTGTATACCCATGGTATTTTTGGGGAAACCAATTTGTGATTTGGCGGGTATGACGATGTGACATTCAAAGTGAATCATTGTGTGATTTGTCAAGGATAAGCATAGCTTCTAGCCTCACAACCGGAAATGACAGAAATCGGGCAGGCAGCATGGCTATGTAGGTCGCACCTATCAGGGTGTATAATCACCTGATCTAGAGTTTCATTTATTTCTAAAAATCTATTGTTGATGCTGTCCCATTCGGGAAACGGTTGCTGATCCCAACCGTTGGTGATATATATTCGATACACTCAAGCGAAATGAGTGGTCGGTCATGTGTGGTCGGGTTGCAAGATGTTCTTGTTGAACCCAATGTATTCCTCTCTAGAGGTACACTAGCGAAAGGTGTTTCCATACCTTGTTATAGTTGGAAATCCATTACCCAATACGTGCTTGCGGTTTTGATTGTATACTATATATGTAGAACGTGAGATGAAAGCGTTTCTGCTAGATGATTATTATATTGTGGTTGATAGACATTATTATAATATCAAAAGGTTTTTGATATAAAGACATTTGGATTCTCATAAGGAAAAAACTCGTTCCTTTATACGGCGCGGTCTTATGAGATATCATTTACTTGCTTGAACTGTTTTAAACGGTTTTACTCACACCAGTCCCATGACTGACCAGGAGTTTATTTTGTTTTGTTTTCCCTAAACTCTTGGATGCCCAATTTTGTACGGGCAGTCAAGTAGTCGGGATTTACAGATACTTGAAGAGCTGGAGCAGGAGGCTTCAGGATCATATAGCTATTGTTTATTTCCGCTGTGGTGTAAGTGTTGTGCTTGATAATGATATGTATATTCAAGTAAAAATCTTTTATTTCAAGGATATGTTATCTATTATATGTTATTCGTTCCGCTGTGAGGTTCGTGTTACTCTGATGTTGTGTTCTTCTTCTTCTTCTATTCTAAGTTTCTATCTTATCTATTCTCACCCTTTAATTTTCTTTCATTAACTACCGGTATTTTCCATCCTTGGATGTTCGATATGTGTTGTATATCGGATAACCACGATCGACAAAAATCGGGTCGTTACACAATCAATTTGTTATCGGAAAGGACGATGTGACATTCTAAGTGAAATTTGAGATTCATTGCATATATAGGTCACTTTCATTAGGGCATTGTCGTCACCTAATCTAAATTCAGCATTTTCCCTTTTATGTTTGTTTGAGACTCGATGCAGTTGTTGATTGCATCCATGGTGTTAAAATGCTTGGTACTATTCAAGGAGGGGTATGTTAGTCCTGATTAGTAGGAGTTCATGAGAGGTTCTCGATAGATTTTATCGGGAGGTGTACTTTAACGAATGGTGTTCTGATAGCTCAGAAATTGTTGGAAATTCAATCTTTAATACGTGCTTTTATGGTTTTAGTTGTAAACCTATTATGCTAGAATTTGTTAAAAAAATAACAATTTCTGTTGTCTTATATATTTACTTTGAACCTCTAGACATTATTATAACATCATTGAATTTTGATATAAAGTGTTTCAGTTATTGTATATTAAAATCTAATCCGTGTTTATGTGCATGTGATCAAAGATACCTTTGATTTTAAATGATTTTTTTTTTAAGTAATAATCCTTCTATTAGAAGTTTACTCACACTAGACTTATCTCAAGCTTATGCTTTCATATCTTGATTTTGTTCGATATTTAGTTTTGCTAGTTATTGCTCTGGATTTCTACCTGACTACTTTATCCATGTGATCAAATCTGATTCATAACATAACTTGGCCAAAAGGCTGGCTGGATAACCTGTAGGCACATCGAAACCAAACGATAATGAAACACACACAACTACATGATATAACATTTGGATCCTTTATCTCAGTCAAGAGAGGTGTGCTTTTTAGGAACAATACAATCTGTAATTTTCATGTTCTCTTTTGGCCAGATCTGAATTCCTAAAAGTTGATTATGATATTTTGAGATGTCATGTTGCACAGTAAGTCGACCATCAGAGTCTTCATCATTCTACATTATATTTGTACAATTAAAAAGTATCACATCCTGCTCCCATAAATTAAAGGGTGTAATAGTTGCTACATTACAGTTAATTTAATACATACAGTACAAACAGTCGAGTAGCATGTTAATAGAGTTGAGCATTACTAGGCCTGAGTAGCACGTTAATTAGGCAGACTGATTGTGCACCCTGATTATAACATCCAGTTTCACGTTATCCGACTATAATCGTGTATTTCCTTTGGATCTGAATCGATTTTGAAACATGCTGCTCATGTGGATCGTTCAGTCGATCATGCGATCAAGATACAAGAGATGCTGCGATCAAACTAAGTAGTTCTTTAGAAAGCACGCCATTGCTGATAATGGAAGTCTTCCATGCCTGAACGAACTATGCACTTCTAGCACACACACAAGCCAGGTCCCCAGCATTCCGTCCCTGCCTTGAGTATAAATTACTAACTCGTTCACTCGAGATCAAAATAATGTCTTGTACTTCACAATGAATAGTTTAGTGGATGCTCATTCATTATTAATGATTGTACACAAATCCAAATAAAAGCTGACTTTATATACATGGTACCACATAAAGTTATCATTTTATTACTAGCACCATTTATATTTCAACTTATATATTTTAGTAGGAAATGAATTAAACTAGCCTGAACCCACGTACCATGCACAACTATATGAGTAATATATGAAAATGAATTCTATCAATGAACGGAAAATAGCAAAACAATTTGACCTTTGTTCTATCACATGTACATCAACTTGCAAATACTTAGTAGCTAATGCACATTTCGTAACAAAAAGCTTCAATTTTTTTACCTTAAATGCTACTGGTTAAGAGTTTGATATAACAAAGAAAATTACCGTAGTCACCGTGTTTGATCGAAAAAAGATCGCAGGCAGTCGCATAAACACCTAAAATCTGAGAAGTAAATTGTTTGTTAGAAAGGTAAATTAAAAGCTGCAACTTTCTTCCTACATGATCAATGAAATTGCAAATTCACTTCCATACATTACAAAATCAGGGAGGTTAATACATGTGCATCTGGGTGCAATATGGCTTCACTTCTTTGGCATGTCCCGGGATGATCCCAATGCTACAACACTAAAAGGCATTCAAATTGATTCAACAATTCAGATAATACTTGTACAACAAAATTGCGAAAAATTGTTAAAGCAGATAAAAATTTATATTCATGAATTTGAAAGAAGAAAACCTATATTACATCAGTTGGAAATCCTTGTTGCTCCGAGCTAGTTCTTAGAATCAACTGGATATGTTCGTCAGTCATAGCTCTTCCTCCTCCCTGAATTTGGTCGTGTCAGCCTGCAACGGCAGACGGAGATAATGACTGGATTCAAACTTCGGGAGTTCACATATGGCCGCGATCTTTTTTTGTGCAAAATTTTCGGCTGCCCTGACCATCTATCAGAAACTTGGTTGGATATTCGGGTTGATCATTGAATCTCATTGACATCACCATTGTTTACTTCAATGCAGGTTCATTATCAGTGCTTTCCCTGTTATAGACCAAGAAAAAAGTTGAATTTTTAGTTCACACCATGGGTGCATAGGTTACCGAGCAGTATAGTTTGTTAGAATAAATAGTTTAACGGAGAAGCACACCTGCAAAAAATATTGCGGCCAGAACAACGACAACAGCCAAGCTTTCAACAGACACATGCGCTCTCACTTGCTGGGCGACATCAAGTGCGGCTACCGTCTTCTCCAGCTGGATCTTACTTCCAGAAACGATGACGTGGGCAAGTTGCTGGTTACAGAAAAAGAATAAGAACAACAATTCTTATATGGAAATCATATCATATCCTCATAGAAGTATCTCAAATGCTGCTATATACATGACCAATTTCAAACTGACCTCGGTCCATAAATGCTTAAAGATAGTCCATAAAAGTCGTTTCAAGCAAGTGACTTATATTAATTTCTTTTGGGACGTACCTATTTAATATTACCATAGAAGGAATCTTTCATTACATTTTAGTTTACCCCTATCATATACAAGTGGTAGAGTTATGAATCTATACCACCATTTAGGATTTTTATTGCTTTCATTAAGTTCGGGAACTTTTTGGATATGGTGAGATTTTAACCAACATGAATTGTTGTGGCAAGAGTTGAACCCATTTTTCCATGATAATATTTGAATGTTGCATTCCAACTTACAAACAACTACACAATACATTGAAGTAACTTAGTTTACAATTAACGAGTACCTGTTGCAGGTAAAATATACAATAGTACAATAGAACGGTGCTGGTAAGTATTGAACCAAGGACCTTTGCACGAAAGCTAAACTAGCTACGAACTGGACCATTGCTACTTCCGTGTTTGCTTTGCTGACATATGGGAATTGATATACTAACACAGTATATACATTAAAAAAAAAAATATTTGAGGCCCTCCCCTTGCCAAAGGCCCTAGGCGGCCGCCTAGTTCGCCTTGGGCTAGAGCCGGGCCTGTGTGCTACTCCACTATGGTGCATTTTACACGATAACACTCGTACATAAATAAGGACAAGCCAAATTTTATTCAACTAGAAAAAAAAAAATCATATATTTAAGGCTAACGTGTCACAATATCCATATGAACTGGACTTATGAGTCAACTTAGTTATATACCTACCTTACTTGCAGTACAAATAAATGATTCTATTTGGATTAAGGTTAATAGGAAGTTAACTACAGATATATCTAGCTGGAACCGTACGAAATAATGCTAGTAGGGAGCTTTTGACACCGGTGATGAGATGAGATCAAGTGTATTTTTACTATGCAAATAAACTTGGACCATTTTCATGTCTTCTTTACGAAATAATGATTCTTTTTGACACCGTACGAAATAAACCATTCTTTACGACATTTGATATTTAACATTCGTTGTTTCATGTCTTCTCAGGTTCAGTTCGCAGACCATTTTCAGGTTAAACTTGAGATCACCTCGAAATCTTCTCATACATTTAGTCAACCCTCGAAATCAGGAAGAATTATTTTGAACAAGATTATGTACAATTATTCTCAGTCTTCTTTTTGGAACAACTCAATCAGTGTTACTTCAGCAACATTGGAAGACAAAAATTTCTCTGGTTCCTCTTGAAACACTTCCAAATTTGGACACTCAAAGTAAAGAAATACCCGCTTCTCAAGTACCCAAAAAGACACCACTTAAAGCAAGAGAAAAAACTAGGAGCAGCAAGTGTATTATCTAAAATGGGTCTCGAGAGCAATGTTCTAGATGCGTTAAGGTTGAAAAAACCAGATGCCTCTTTAACTCATCATGCTAGAAAATAAACCTACTGACTCATTTTTTCATTTCCCTTGAATTAAGGTAACAAAGTAGAAACAAGTCTACCTAAGTGGAATGTTATAATAGCTAACTTGCAAGTTTGAGGATACATTTAAAGGGTACCATAGCTATCATACTTGACTTAAATTAGTTTTAACTAATATATTTGCCATTTTCAGAAATATGCTAATATTACAATGTGAATCATCAAATGACACGTTAAATATACAAAATCCATTTATGATTCAGACTGGGTAGAAAACTGCTTTGCATTTTCATGAACTTAAAACTTTTTTCTTGGAAAAAGGGTTGTTGCACTATTCTTTATATTGACTTGTATAAAGAGCTACAATGTATACCAAATAAACATTGCTTCAACAATTGGTATGAATTAATAAAGGGGTGGACATGAGATATACTTGGTTATCGGGTTGAACATTGAATCTCAACATTGTCATCGTCTTCAACATCAGCATTGTTATCATCATCATTTCTATCATTACTCTCGAACATAAGCATTCTCCATTTTGAACTTACCCAAAATAATCATGACAATGGGATGGTTTTGGTTCCCCAAAAGACAGCCTGTACGTAGTTCAATTAAGAAACTACTAAATATAAAAGGAAAAAATAATCGACTATTCACATTAATAGGAAGTGACTGATTTAAGCACTAGAGTATTATATGTAAGATAGAACTTACGATCCGCCATTTACATAACCTAAATACACAAGCGGAAGAGAAAATCACTACAAGAAAAATACCCTATTGCAACTAGATATTTGCA
This sequence comes from Allium sativum, assembly GCA_030737875.1. Taxonomy (NCBI): domain Eukaryota; kingdom Viridiplantae; phylum Streptophyta; class Magnoliopsida; order Asparagales; family Amaryllidaceae; genus Allium; species Allium sativum. The sequence goes on along the minus strand of CM060923.1, from coordinate 530,169,606 downwards.
ATAGGCGATAAATGACAGTTGCAGCAAATGATATTTAGCAACAGGCCTATTATAGCAGTTGCAATAGATAAGATTTAGCAACAGGCCTTTACTTTCTGTTGCGAAAAGCATATTTTTAGCAACTTCACTTCCTTTCCTGTTGCAAAAACGTATTTTTATCAACTGTGCTTCCTAGCCAGTTGCAAATAAATATCTTTAGCAACTGTTTTCGCCACTTGCAATAACTAGATTTTTTACAACCAGCAAAGCCAGTTGCGAAAACATATTAAAAATAAGTATAAGATTTTAATGATTAACTTTTAATAATCAATTTTAAATGGTTACTATTAAATGATTAACTACTAATAATTATATAATAATTAGGATAAATATTTAATAATTATTAATTAATAATAAAATTTAAGTATTATAAAGTGATATCTATAACTTATTATTATAATAATTAATTTGAAATATGAATATGTTTAAATATTAATTAAATAATGATAATAATAATAATAAATAATTAATAGATTCATAATAAATATAAATGGTAATTGATTAATGTTACTGTTAAGGAGTAATTACTATTTAATAATAATTTATTGTATGCATTAATTTATAACTTGTGTTTGATAGAGGTATTTTATGAATTAATTAATAGTTTCTGGTTATCATTAATAATTGTTTTTATATTTCTAATGTTATATTGAATAATTAGTGATTAATAAAGTGTGTTTTTTTACAACTGGTTTAAAAATGCTAATAGGTGCTAATTTCTCGACACGAGGCGCGTTCATTCTAGAAGCTCTCCCCGTTTACGTTCTATGTCCGTAGCCGTCAACCCCTTTTTTCCTTAGAACCCTAGTTCCTAAATCGATTCCCAGATCGTCCACCTTCGTCTTCGCTTCTTTTCCTTCTCGATCCTAACCAAGACCCAATCAAATTTTACACCTTCGCCAACTCGTAGGAGAACACCGCCAAAAACCCTGAAAGCTCAGCTGCTTGTTTTGAGTCGTGTCAAAATCAATTTGTACATCGTTGTCGCTTGGTTCCTATCAAAATTACTCTGCTGACCCATCCCCAATCCGCTCACCCCACCGCAAGCAATTTCTCCTCCCGTTTTCTACCTACCTTTTCCTATACAGGTCGATTAACCCCTCATCCTCTATTTTTCTGTTCCTCGCAGTCCTCGTCCTCACAAATCTATGAAATCAACGAGACGCGCTAGCAGGTTAACGGTTTGGAACTGAAAGGTGTGGTAGCTGGATTTTGGCACTTGCTTCAATCAAAACTTTTCTAGAGATGATTCCTATCATTAATGATACCAAATATGTTGTTGGGTTTGTGCTTGATTCACATCTTTTTGATGACATTGACTTGTTCAGGTAACTCATGCATTTTTAGATTTTTTTTTTTTTTTGTTTTTCTCCTCCGTTCTTTGTTATAGGTTTCAGAGATTCTGTGGATTATTGCTTTTTAAACTGAAATTTTAATCATTTCCGCCTTTCATAATGAATATTGGAATATTGTCATTATCTGCTAATATACTATATGATCTGACAGGGTTTCAGCGTTTTGAATTTAAGAGTATGCGATGTTAATTGATCTTGGAGTATTACTGAGGGTCATCATGCTAGCCTACTAACTTGGATTTTGCTAAATTTAAATTTAATTTAATGTACAAATTACAAATTCTGACCCAGTGTAAAACAAACCTAGTTTTATAGTAAGTTTTACAAATAAGTTTTTTTAGCAGCCTGCAATAAAAAAAATCGTCTAAAGTGAGTACATTTTGCTATGCCTTCCAACATAATAAGATAACCCCTCTCTAGTTATACAATGCTTATATTAGCCTAAAAATAAGGATTTGATCAAAAGGTTCTACTTGCAACTGTAACCTTTAATGTTTCTTGGATTTGCACTTGGCTTTGTATATTATTTCTACGTATCTCTTAACCAAATATAAGTGTTTATGGCTTTATTTGTTACTTCATCTAGATATAGGTGAAACACTGGAAGCCAGTTAGGATTCTATAGGAAGGTTATGTTGCTTCCAAGAAAGTCTACTAGTCCATTTATATATCCATTACGGAACCAGTGTCATACATGAAGACAGAAATCTTTAATCAAACTGCATTAATAGTTTTCTTTTATTCTCAAGTACAGGAGGCGCTCGCTCCCTTTCAGTCTTCGATAACGACATTGGCACCGGTTCTATTTCACCACTAATTGTCACGGGTGGTAAAAGTGGCGATGTAGGCATGCACGATTTTCGATTCATTGCAACAGGGAAAACCAAGCGGAATAAAAGTTCTAGCCATCAAAATAACGAGATGCTTTGGTATATTTCAAAAGCTCATTTAGGTAAATGTGGTTGCTTTTTCCCTGCTTTCCATTTGAATAAATGTAGCAACATGGTCAAACTTATTTTTCTATCATGTGAGAGCTTTTGTACTAAGGGAAATAAAAACTTTATTGATAAGTATTTAGGAGTTTGTTTAAAGATCAATGTATGCCAGGCATCATCAATTGTCTCCTAAATTTTTTTGCATAAGAAAACTAAGATTACTTAAACGTTTGGTTTTCAGTATGGCTGCGGAAATGTTTACCATTTGACGTGCTATGACATCAATTTATACTTGTGTCAAACTCATCATCGATTCATTTACTGCATGATTATGTTGAAAACCATTTGCACCAACAGTTACCTTTTATGAATTACTGTTGACAATTTATTGTTTCATTTATATATCATTTTTGATGGACAACCAGAGATGCTAACAAAGTTTTTTTTTTGGGAATTGTAGGAACTGTTACTAAAATGATAACAGTCCCAAATACAAGTCTTTTCCTAACGGCCAGCAAAGACGGAGATGTGAAACTTTGGGATGCAAAAAATACTCGATTAGTTTACCATGGCAGAAGATGCATGAGCGGCACACTTTTCTTCAGCCATACTCCAGAAGCATAGGTGGTGGAGTCATTAGAGTAATTTATTTTTTTCTTGAAATCTTTGCCAAAAGTCATTCTGTAAATTGAAGTTAATTTTGAACTTTCTGTGCTTTTTGTAAATTTTTTGTTCTCTTTTCTGCAGGCTGCTGTTGATGATATTCAGGTGTTATCTCTAGGATTCTTAACTTGTGGTGGTGATGGTTGTATGAAACTTGTACAGCTAAAATGACAAGTTACAGGTATATAGCCCACTGAACACTGTATTTTATGAGACAAATTAATGCTTATTTTTGGCCTATACCACTGGACATGGACATCAACCGAAGTGCGGTATTTTTTTGGTCTACGAAAGAAGAGATAAGGAATATAAGCAAACTAATCTGTTAGTATCATTTTTAGACAATTTTTGTATAGTGTACATTGATTCGTTCATCGGTTCAACAATCAGTTTATTTTGAATAATTGTCATAAACTAATTCTTGGTCAACATGATTCTGAGTATAAATTGTATACTAGCCACTTTTTATAATTGCAGCGTGGTTGGGTATGGTTGATGTTGCGGCTTATGCTGTTTTGTATGCTCATGTTATGGCTTAGAGTGCTGCAAAAAAATAGTTGTAATCTTGTTAAACAAAACTTTTCTCGACTGTACATATATGTATTCGCCTTCAAACTTAATTAAAAGTAAAATTTTCCTGCTGCTCTTTCTTTCGTCGAATGGTCATGTTGAAAGAGATCTCATGGAAAAATTAATGTGTTACACATGTTATATACGGTATGCCTATGTTGTGAACACCCAAGGGTGCGAAACTCTTGACTACACTTGATGGAAAGTGCGGACAATAGGCTGGTGCCCATTGGTGGATTCAACGACATTAATATTTGTTTCATTCTCAAGAACAATAGGTTGGTGTGCATTGATTAGTTTGGAATTCTTCATGTTATTAGTAACAATTGACTGGTCAGATTAAATTTGCATGCAAGCGATTAGAGTCCTGTACTTTGGCATTTCAGTTGATGTTTTGTGTTGTGGTTTTTGCCTAGTTTTGCTTTTTCTTGACCCATTGTTGCTTGCCTTTGTGAATCATCTAAACATCATTTTGCTTTATTGTTTGGATAGGGGCAAATATTTGCTTAAAATTTCCCAGACAAATATGTGATGAATAATTTTTTGTTCAGAAAACAACGTAAATCTACACGTCGATTCCCCACTGTACAGAGCACTCTCTTCCAGTTTATGTTTTGTTTTATTTATCTTTTTTTGTATAGTTGTTAGAATTTTAGGAAAGTAATCTGCAGATTGAGAATTTGCAATAAGAATAGAAATCTCCCTTTTTTTGGAAGTTCTGGAGGACTTATTGGCGGAATTAGACTGAATAATCATTGCCTACGCTCAGGTTTTTCTTTCTTTTTCCTTTTTTTGCTTGTGTTTTTCGTTTTGTTTTTGTTTTCCTTGCTCTTTTAGTTTTGCTTTGTTTTATGGCTTATACTGAATAATTAGTTGATTTAGCAGGTCTTCAAGTGTGTCACTCACTGGGTGGCGGAACAGGATTAGGGATGGGGACTTTACTCATCAAAGATCAGAGAAGAATATCCAGATAGAATGATGCTTACGTTTTCAGTGTTTCCATCTCCAACTCAGAGGTAATATAATCATGCATTTTTTTTATTTTTTTATGTGGTTGCATTTTTGTTAATCAAAAGAGACATGTTAATGGGATAGTTGATGAAATGGGTCTGCACGTTTGTATGTTTTGGAAGGTGTTGGGAAAAGGGTATGTAATATGTATTTGCATTTAAATGTATGAATGCACCTCCTGTGGTCCGTTCACATGAACGAGACATTTTCCGTTTGTATTCAATGGTTCATGTGAACAATTTTATAAAAGGTTGTAAGTATCTAAATTTTGGCTCTGTAAAGATGTGATTCAACACATAAGTGAATTCATGACTTTTTAATATTCTATGTATTCAATCGTAAGTACTCAGACTTCACTGAAATTTCAACTTCAGACATGTCCATTTTTTAGATAAGAAAGCACAACCTATAGAGTTTGTTGGGCTTATTGTTGATAACTTGTTTGATTAAGTGTAATTTCACATCAACAGGTTTTATATTAAGTGTTAAAATTTTCAGTTTTCGGAGGAGGGAATTCTGGAACAGATGCAGGCTGATGGGTTGTAGTGAACTGAAGATATATACTCTCTTGTTATAGTATGTGTATGAGAGTAGAAATATAAGTAAAAAAAACTCTATTCGAAAAAAATGTGTTGTGCGAGAGAAGAAATTGTTATACATGAAAGGTGTATGAAAATTGTAGAAACTTTATTTTAATTGTTTGTACTATTAAAATTTTGTTAAAATAAAAATTTTATTTGTTTATTTCATTATGTGATATACGCTATCATTAAAACAAATACATTTAATATGTAATACATATAAGCTGTAAATTTTTTTTTTTAACGATTTATGAATCTATTGCAACGGGCAAATACTATTGCAAAAGAATCTGTTGCAACAACAAAAGCCCGTTGCAAAAAAATATACTGCAACATCTTATTGCAACGGGAAAAAACTGTTGCGAAAAGGGGTCGACCTTTGGCAACTTCGGCTATATAGACGGGCGCTGGCCTGTTGCAATAGGTCTACTGCAACAGATATGGTCTGTTGCGAAAAGTGTTTTTTGTTGTAGTGAATCCAAAAACACCAAAATTTTCTGGTTCTAAATCAATTTGAATGGTGGTTTTAATTAAAATCATACATGAATTTCTTGAGAATTAATATAAAAAAACAAATAACTCAATGAAATATGAGGTCTATCCAAATAGATACCATGAAAGAGTGTCATATGAAAAAAAATGATATAATAGCTGAAATTATGAGAAATGCCGATTTAATAATACTGATAGCAAATTTTGCACTTGTTTTAGAATAATAGTTACAGGTAAACCTATTGTTGCTATTACTACACTTAATGAGTGTTCCAAAGAAAACGTAATTTGATTTGACATGCGTTATTTTTAGTTCTCTAACAGATAGTTTAAGATAAACTTACCTATGAACATGGTAAGATATTTATTTTTTTGTTGATATTAAAGATTGACTCATAAAGGTAATTAATATATGATTGTTATCAGTTAACCACTGCATATATACAATAGTGCAACAAAGTAATTTAATATAAACATTAAACAAATAAATTTTTACCATCTTAGAAAACTGACTTAATATACTATATATGCATTTAACCTCTTGTTCTCAAAATAAAAGATTCAAGAACATACCAACGAAGATAGTATGATCAATTTTTTGGTGACCTTTACATAGAATATTAATAATTATTTTAGCTGGTATATGATATTTATCCATGACATTTATAATTTTATATAGACAAGTCTAACAAATTACTTCATAACAAATTAGAGTCAAAGGTAATTTAATTACCAATCGGCAGTTATGATAACTCGGTACTTAAGATTTCATTTCATTCACCTAAAAAGATTGACGTCATGAAAAAAAATACATGCATAAACTATTATGGAACTACTCCTCTCAAGTGGATCCGCGTCCACATTAGTCTCACATAAATACAATGTGTGTTTCCCATATATGATATCTTAAAACCAGCATATCCATCATATTTGATTTCAGTATGTGTCGATATTTGTAAAATAAGATTGAAAAATAGTATTGTAGAAGTATAGGAGGCTTAGATATAATTAGACATTGTTTCCATGGAAAATATGGCTAAAGTACAGTGACATTTATGATTTGACCTTTTTTTCATGGAAACTTGGTACCACCCCTAATTTTTAGATTTAGTATGTGAAAAAACATTTCTAATAATATATTTTATCTCATACCCTAACTTTTAGTTTCGGCAAAATTTATTTATTTTTTAAATTAAATTTGAACATATTCCAAGATCCACGTTTTTATTTTAATGCAAACAATTACAAAGAACCCAACGAATACCTGCAGAGTTCTCTGCAAGTTTTTGTTGTGTCCTCCACTGTAACATCTGAGATTTTTGACCGTTCAAATTGACAATGATCTCAATGTCGACATAAACAAATCCAAAATACATGTAGTTGTTGGGATTTATATAAGAAAAAGAAGAAAGAAGAAAACAAATACAGAATCTCGCAACGGAAGGAAAAAATATAATAAATAAATAACAGTTCAAAAGCAGTTGAAAAATATATATTTGACAATAATATACAATGATCATCAGAGTTACACATGCACAGATATATACAACAAGGCAGCGGAAACAAAGTGCAGTGGAAAAATCATATATATAATAGATGTATACCAAGTTTTCGTCTTCGTTCTCCAAGGCAAGGTAATCTTTGCAAACTACAACTTCATCTGACCCGAGCGTATTGCATAAAATGAAAACATAACAAACATTCGGATTAGAACTAAATCATTCACATATTAGTCAGATTAAAATACAAAATAATATGAGTGTTATAGGTGAAGTAATCTAAGAAGTATTATGGAAAATTCACAAATGATTTTGGAAAAATGAATCTATCATAAGCTCATCCCACATCACACAATGCAAGCGCACACCATATTGGCGAGTCTTGTCTTATTATATTCAAAGATGCCTTCATACCTGGAAATCCTCTTTCTATACTATTATTAGTGCATAGGGTTGAAAAATGTTTCATAAATAAATATATTAATCTTAGCAAGCATGGTGGCTATGCCAACACATGGTTTACAAACAAAACGAAAGGCTCGTATTGTTTGTTGGGTTCTAATATAATGGTTCCATACACGGACACCAAACACCATGTAAATCACCGGTTAACATCTAGATACGGACACTGAACATACCCTTATTTTTCCCAGGTTTCAAAGTAGATCTACCGCCAAAGCTTTTGAGTTTCAATAGAGATATGTATACAACCTAACCGCCAGTTTACCATCAATCTGGGGTGGGAGGTTCATCAAGGTCACGATATACACAATGCTATGCTTCAATAAACCAAGCTTTGATCATCACTATCTCATTTCATAATTTGAGTATGCTACATTGTCAGTTTACAACATGTCACTGATTTCTATCAATACATAACCTCTAAACACGTAAAACTTAGAGACGAGAATAATTAATTCCCACAATCCGATATATATTAACAAAAGTCAGTGCTATGCAGTCATTACAATGTCAGACACATAACCCATACAAGTCAATCCTAGGTCTAAATGGAACAAAATCTGAAAATCCTCAAATATATTCAGACCTCAGGCCATTTATAACCTCATATTGGGTGATCAGCCCAATCAAGACATCAGTAGTCAATCCAAAGATTCCGAATCTTCATTTGTCATTTTCACGTCTTCAGTTTCTTTATCACGTCGTATTATTACTTGGAATGGTTTTCGAACATATATTCGATCCCGGTCTTTCCAAATAATAAGCGCATCTTTAAACAATAGTTATGGATCATTAGGATTTCCCATTTTAATCTTCCTCTAAATTCATATTCAAATTAGGCTGAAATTTCATATCAATATCACGATTATTTAAACATCGATTTTTATCCAAAGGAGAATATATTTTTATTTCAAATCTCAATCTGAATTGACGGTTTAAATTGAGAGAAATTCCAATTTAATAAACATTACAGACAATTAAGTAACTTGAAAAAAATGATTATAAATAAAACCTTTTTATGAAAATATATATATTAAAATAATTAGAGTATAATAAAATAATTTAAATCACTATATATACATATATTAAATGTTTTACAGAACAAAAAATTCTTTTTAATAATAAAACATAATTTATTTCAGAAATATCGGTATACATATAGTTAACTAATTTTTAAACCATAATTGTTCTTCTTCAAATTTGAATTAATTAGCTTAAATAAACATACACATCATAAACTGAATAATGGGGACAAATTTACATTAACGATATCCATGCAGTAATCAGTACAAGGCAACCATCGCAACCATTTCATCAAAATAGTCAATATTATGTCATTTCGCTAGTTAACGAATGTCGGGGTCTAAGACTAGCAATTTAATTTCGAATAAATAATTTAATGTCGATTCTAAATTAACACTGTAGTTAACTTGTATGTCAATTTAAACAACCATCAACAACCAATCACAACCAGACAATCAAATTTATTTCATAATTTGATTTAACAAATATGCGAAAAATTCAGTTAATTGTGAGAGAGAAATTCACTCACCTTAATTTCAATCAAGATTAGAATCCAAAATTTTTGCCCAGAGATAAACAGTCTCAGAATCTTTCCAAATCAGCAGTATTGCGAAGAACTTGGCGATATGATTCCAACGCAATTTGTTTTGTCCAAAACCGACCTCGTAGCAGAAAGTTATAAACGTTTAAACATAAGAATTTTAAATGAATAAAAATAATAATAAAACAAAAATATCTCATACTAACATGCCACATCACTTGCTTCTTCCTCCTTTCCTTTTGAATTTCAGTACAAACACGATACAAAGAAAGAAACCCATCTAATACGTGACTTCTCTCCTCAATACATCCGTCGATCCTCAGCGAAATCAAGCACCATCAGTTCCATCAATCCTCTCTTTGAAAACACTATGACTCCTTCATCATTTCGATGAACTCGCATGCCTCAAAAATTTTGACCTCCGATCCTTGCATGCATGCTACTGGGAACGTGTTTCATAATTTTTCATGGAAAAATTTTGTGATATGGTTTTTTTTTTGCTTCATTTCTTTTCTCTTTGACTATGAACGTGAGTAGAGGAACGATACAAGAGGCGACGGCTTGTTTGAGCAGTAGGAATATAAGGAAATGAGAAAATTAGATTACAACTTGAAGATTATTTTGTAGGAAAGGAATATCAATGGCTAATTATATAAATAGAGCATTGGATCTATTCTTATTCTTCTTTAATTCAATTCCAACGGTGCAAACTACATCTTAATCCAAAATAAGATTTACATTTTGTTATAGGAATGAATTACGTACATTAAAATCTCAAATTCATTTATTTTTTCAATTTCCGTTTGAACATTAAATTTTAAAATAATCAACTTAATTTAAGTCTTAGAAATTCGGTATATATTTAATCCCAATAAGATGGTTTGATTTAATTTCAATTCTATTTATTCAACAAGTCTTTAATTTAAGAATATAGTTGATATTTTTTTTATATTCTATTACGTTAGTAACTTCCATTTATCGTTTAATGTGCAACAACAAAATACTTAATTGCAGTTAATTGGAATCAACTTATTTGTTATAACTTAAATTTGATTAAGTCTCATACATTCGATATTTACTTTATTATTCCATAAATCGTTACATTTTGGTCCTACCTAACGCTTGTTTTAAAATTTATTATGTAAGTCTTCTATTGTAACAAATTTTTATTTACCTTAACTGCATTAGTTGTGTGCATTAGTTGCCATTACTTCCAATCTATCATCAATATATTAAATAATAAATCTGAAATTTAAGAATTGTTATAAATTATCAATTCAAATGCGCTTGTATATCTCTTGTTTATAACAAAGGCAAATGGTTTCACATATTAATATATTAATCTGTTGTAATCGTTATTTTTAACAATTAGTTAAACATTCAGTTTATTCTTCAATTACCATTCTTAATTTCCGTTAATTACACCATTCAATTATCTTTAATGTCATTTGTTTCCAGCTTGTTTCAATGCATTAATATTGGGTTTTGCAATCTTTGACTAGTTACAAATTCTAATTAAAATATTATAAGCTTATTGTTGTAAACAAACAAAAAAACAAATGCATTCACATACCTGTTATTTATCCTTACTTAATACATTTCAATATGATCACGTGAAATACTGCTATTTGTTTACACCATTTGGTTTAATCTTTTTTATTTCAGTTAATAACCAAATCTTATATCTACAATCATATACAAGTTATTATATTAATAACCTATTGAATTCACCATTTAATAAGCTTATTTAATTTTATATCAATTGAATTCAGTTAATAATTTTTATTAACCTTGCATTTATCCATTGTTATCCAAAATCAACATTAAATTTAATAATATAAATTATCGCAAAATATTAGGATGTTACATTCTCCCCCACTTAAAAACGTTTCATCCCCGAAAAGGAACGTAGTAATAAAGTGGAAAAATAAAATAAAAATAGCATAAAATTTCTACTAAACTTAGAAAACATTTACTTAAATGTATAGAAACATGAGTTTGAAAACAAATTTCACAAAAATTTTAAGTCTAGATTTCACGAAAAATTTCGGTTGAGTCTCCTTTGTACGAAGTGGTCTGAAAAATAACAATATATGTAAAATCATAAATATACATCTCATGTCAGTGATAAGGCATCCCAAAACATGGGGAATAATATATAACATTCAAACATAATATAAATGTCGCTATATGTACCTTACATTCGCGATTTCGTTGGGGTTTTCCTCTTAGCGTCTTACTTTTATTTTAAGCGAGCAAAAGCGAAGCACGAGGCGTAACCGTCCTCTAAGCGAGTGGATTCCATCAATGCCTGCTACAAAACTCAACAACAAATAATAACCCACATATATATAGGGAATAATCCAATATATAAGTAACAAACATACATGCCATAAATAATTCGCACATGACATAACAATTTTAACAAAGCAACAAGTAAAACATCTAAATAATCACATTCATCTAATTAAAGTAAGATTATAAGTTTCTTCCATTGTGAATATACTATTTACACAATTTCATTTTCTGAAAAGTTTATTGATGAAAAATTGTGAAACAAGCTTCTCCGAGTCGGCAACTATTAGATCTACTATCCATGAAAAATTATGAAACAAGTTCCCAGTAGCACGCACGCAAGGATCGGTGGTCAAAAATTTTGAGGCGTGCGGATTCATTGAAATGATGGAGTCGTAGAGTTTTCGAAGAGAGGATCGATGGAACTAGTGGTGCTGGATTTCGCTGAGGATCGATAGATGTTTTGAGGAGAGAAGTCACGTATTGGATGGGTTTCTTTCTTGATATCGCGTTTGTACAGAAATTCGAAAGATAGGGAGGAAGAAGCTAGTGACGTGACATGTTAGAATGAATTATTTTTGTTTTATTATTATTTTAATTCGTTTAAAATTATTATGTTTAAATGTTTATAACTTTCTCCTACTAGGTCGGTTTTGGACGAAATAAATTGCGTTGGAATCGTATCAACGAGATCTTCGCGATGCCGCTGATTTTGATAGATTCTGAGACTGTTTAATTTTGGCCTAAATTTTGGATTGTAATCTCATTTGAAATTAAGGTGAGTGAATTTCTCGCTCACAATTAACTAAATTTTTCCATATTTATAAAATCAAATTATGAAATAAATTTGATTATCTGGTTGTGACTGGTTGTTGATGGTTGTTTAAATTGACATACAAGTTAACTACAGTGTTAATTTAGAATCGACATTAAATTATTTATTCGAAATTTAATTGCTAGTCTGGAACCCCGACATTCGTTAACTAGTGAAACGACATAATATTGATTGTTTTGAAGAAATGGTTGTGATGGGTGCCTTGTACCGATTACTGCATAGATATCGTTAATGTAAATTTGTCCCTGTTATTCAGTTTATGATGTGTATGTTTATTTGTGCTAATTAATTCAAATTTGAAGAAGAACAATTATGGTTTAAATTTAGTTAACTATATGTATACCTATATTTTTGAAATAAATTTTTTTTATTATGTATTATTAAAAAGATTTTTTTTCCTATAAAACAGTTAATATATGTATATATAGTGATTTAAATTATTTTATTATACTCTGATTATTTTAATATACATATTTTCATAAAATGGTTTTATTTATAATCATTTATTTATTTTCAAGTTATTTAAATGTTTGTAATGTTTATTAAATTGGAATTTCTCTCGATTTAAACCATCGATTCAGGTTGAGATTCGAAATAAAAATATATTCTCCTTTGGATAAAAATCGATGTTCAAATAATCATGATATTGATATAAAATTTCATTCTAATTTGAATATGAATTTGGAGGAAGATTAAAATGTGAAATCCGTAATGATCCATAACTATTGTTTAAAAATGTGCTAATTATTTACGAAGACCGGGATCAAATATATGTTCGAAAACCATTCAAGTAATAATACGACGTGATAAAGAAACTAAAGACATGGAAATGACAAATGAAGACCGGGAATCTTTGGATTTATTTAGATTGACTGCTGATGTCTCTATTGGGTTGATCACCCAATACGAGGTTATAAGTGGCATGAGGTCTGAATATATCTGAAGATTTTCTGATTTTGTTCCGTTCAGACCCGGGATAAACTTGTATGGATTGTGTGTCTGACACTGTAATTGATTACATTGTACTGACTTCTGTTAATATATATCGGATTGTGGCAATTAATTTTTCCGTCTCTAAGTTTTACGTGCTTAGAGGTTATGTATTGATAGAAATCAGTGACATGTTGTAAATTGACAATGTGGCATACACAAGTTATGGAACGAGCTAGTGATGATCAAAGCTTGGTTTATTGAAGCATAACATTGTGTATATCGTGACCTCGACGAACCTCACACCCCAGATTGATGGTAAACTGGCGCTTAGGTTGCATACATATCTCTATTGAAACTCGAAAGCTTCGGCGGTAGATCTACTTTGTAACCTGGGGAAAATAAGGGTATGTTCAGTGTCCATATCTGGATGTTAACCGGTAATTTACTTGTTGTTCGGTGTCCGTGTCTGGATGAAAACCGTGAGATGCACCTTGATCGTGCTCCCGATTGATCTTTCGTGTTAGGAATCATCATATTGGAACCCAACAACCAATACGATCCTTTCATTTTGTTTGTAAACTATGTATGTGTTCATAGCCATTATGCATGCTAAAATTTATTTATTTATTTGTGAAACGGCTTTCAACCCTATGCACTAATAATAGTATTGAAAGAGGATTTCCACGTATGAAGGCATTTTTGGTTGTCATAAGAAAAAACTCGCCCATCTGGTGTGCGCTTGCATTGTGTGATGTGGGATGAGCTTATGATAGCCACATTTTTCCAAAATCATTTGCAAATTTTCCATAGTTTTGATCCGAGTGTTTAATGTGTTTTCTTTTTATGCAACACGCTCGGGTCAGATGAAGTTGCAGTTAGCGAAGATTACCTTGCCTTGGAGAACGAAGACGAAGATTTGGTATATATCTATTATATATATGATTTTTCCACTGCAGATTGTTTCCGCTGCCTTGTTGTATATATATGTGTATGTGTAACTTTGATAATCATTGTATATTATAGTCAAATATATATTTTTCAACAACTTTTGAGTTGTTATTTTTTTATTATATTTTGTCCTTCCGCTGCGAGATTTTGTATTTGTTTTCTTCTTTCTTCTTTCTTCCTTTTCTTATATAAATCCCAACAACTACCTGTATTTTGGATTTGTTTATGTCGACAATGAGATCGTTGTTGATTTGAACGATCAAAAATCTCGGATGTTACATTTGGTATCAGAGCTTTGGTTTAGCGAAAACGTTGGCTCTATTTGGGATTAACTCATTAGAGATAGGGTAGTAATACCCTACAACGAGTTTGAGTGTATATGAGAGAGCGTACTTGTAATTTTGATATAAAATGATTTTGTATTGTGTTGGTTTGTTCCATTGAGTATTTATGAATTCTGGTGGGTACTTGGGACGCCAAGGCATCGATAGGGATTTCTAAACACTTGAATAGGACTCATTGACATAATAATATTTTGAATTATATTTTTCATATATACAAAGAATTATTTGAAAAATCTATGAATTTTGATTTTGTTGATGATAATATTAGACCTTCATCATTTATTATTCGATTAATCAATAATTAAAACTATTGGTTATTGAATGGTTTAAGAAAAATCAAATATTGAGAATTTATTGGTAATGAAATAAGAAGTAAAATACGAATTTGAGAATTTAATTTTGGGTGGTTTTGCAATATTGATTCAAAAATTATTTTTGAAATAATGACATTATATTTCAAAATGTAACATACGAGATTTTTAACTGTTCAAATTGACAATGATCTCAATGTCAACATAAACAAATCAAAAATACAAACAGTTATTGGAATTTATATAAGAAAAAGAAGAAAGAAGAAAATAAGTACAGAATCTTGCAGCGGAAGGACAAAACATAATAAATAAATAACCATTCAAAAGTAGTTGAAAAATATATATTTGACTATAATATACAAAGATCATCAGAGTTACACATACATAGATATATACAATAAGGCTGCGGAAACAAAGTGCAGCGGAAAAATCATATATATATATATATATATATTAGATGTATACCAAATCTTCATCTTCGTTCTCCAAGGCAAGGTAATCTTCGCTAACTGCAACTTCATCTGACCCGAGCGTATTGCATAAAAAGAAAACACAACAAACACTCGGATCAGAACTAAATCATTCGCATATTAGTCAGATTAAAATACGAAATAACATGAGTGTTATGGGTGCAGTAATCTAAAGAAATATTATGGAAATTCGTAAATGATTTTGGAAAAGTGAGGCTATCATAAGCTCATCC
This sequence comes from Allium sativum, assembly GCA_030737875.1. Taxonomy (NCBI): domain Eukaryota; kingdom Viridiplantae; phylum Streptophyta; class Magnoliopsida; order Asparagales; family Amaryllidaceae; genus Allium; species Allium sativum. The sequence continues at coordinate 530,154,066 of CM060923.1, read as the reverse complement.
CACATCACATAATGCAAGTGCACACCATATGGGCGAGTTTTGTCTTATGATAACCAAAAATGCCTTAATACGTGGAAATCCTCTTTCAATATTATTATTAGTGCCTAGGGGTTAAAACTTTTTCACAAATAAATATATTAACCTTAGCAAGCATATGTTCACATACATAGTTTACAAACAAAACAAAAGACTCGTATTGGTTGTTGGGTTCAAATCTCAATCTGAATCGATGGTTTAAATCGAGAGAAATTCCAATTTAATAAACATTACAAACATTTAAATAACTTGAAAAAAAAATTATTAATAAAACCTTTTTATGAAAAAATATATATATATATATTAAAATAATTAGAGTATAATAAAATAATTTAAATCACTATATATACATATATTAAATATTTTACAGAAAAAAATCTTTTTAATAATAAAACATAATTTATTTCAAAAATATAGGTATACATATAGTTAACTAATTTTTATACCATAAGTATTCTTCTTCAAATTTAAATTAATTCGCACAAATAAACATACACATCATAAACTGAATAACGGGGACAAACTTACATTAACGATATCCATGCAGTAATCAGTACAAGGCAACCATCGCAACCATTTCATCAAAACAGACAATATTATGTCATTTAACTAGTTAACGAATGTTGGGGTCTAAGACTAGCAATTTAATTTCAAATAAATAATTTAATGTCGATTCCAAATTAACACTGTAGTTAACTTGCATGTTAATTTAAACAACCATCAACAACCAATCACAACCAGACAATCAAATTTATTTCATAATTTGATTTAACAAATATGTGAAAAATTCAGTTAATTCTGAGAGAGAAATTCACTCACCTTAATTTCAAACAAGATTAGAATCCAAAATTTTGCCCAGAGATATATAGTCTCAGAATCTGTCCAAATCAGCGGTATCGCGAAGAACTTGGTGATATGATTCCAACGCAATTTGTTTTGTCCAAAACCGACCCCATAGCATAAAGTTATAAACATTTAAACATAAGAATTTTAAACGAATAAAAATAATAAAAAAACAAAAATAACTCATACTAACATGCCATGTCACTTGCTTCTTCCTCCTCTCCTTTTGAATTTCTATACAAATACGACATAAAGAAAGAAACTCATCTAATACATGACTTCTCTCCTCAAAACATCCGTCAATCCTCAATGAAATCCAGCACCATCAGTTCCTTTGATCCTCTCCTCGAAAACTCTACGACTCCTTCATCATTTTGATGAACTCGCACGCCTCAAAAATTTCGACCTCCGATCCTTGCATGCGTGCTACAGGGAACTTGTTTCATAAATTTTCATGGATAGAAGATCTAATAGTTGCCGACTCGGAGAAGTTTGTTTCATAATTTTTCATGGATAAAATTTTGAGATATGGTTTTTTTTTTTTTTTTTTTTTTTTTGCTTCATTTCTTTTCTCTTTAACTGTGAATGTGAGTAAAGGAATGATATAAGAGGTGATGGCGTGTTTGAGCAGTAGGAATATAAGGAAATGAGAAAATTAGATTACTACTTGAAGATTATTTATAGAAAAGGAATTTCAATGGTTAATTACATAAATAGAGCATTGGATCTATTCTTATTCTTCTTTAATTCAATTCCAACGGTGCTAACTATATCCTAATCCAAAATCGAATTTACATTTAGTTATGGGAATGAATTACGCACATCAAAATCTCAAATTCGTTTATTTTTCCAATTTCCGTTTGAATATTAAATTTTAAAATAATCAACTTAATTTAAGTGTTAGAAATTCGGTATATACACTACAAAAAAGAGGTTAATTTTCGAACCGAAAATTCCTACGCCATCCCTATGTTGCGTAGACGCGGCGTAGGGAATCCGTAAAAATATGTGAAAGGCTCAGGTTTTGCATAAGGAATTTTCTACTCATTTCCTACGCCTTTTAAAATATGTTGGAAGTTATTTGAATGGGCTATGAAATTATGGTCCACTGAACAACCGCATCCTTTCAATCCAGTAAAACAAGCGCTCTCTCCTTATTTCCATTCCATCATGGTTTCAGATAAGATTAAAATAAAAAACCTAAATCATCTCTAAAACGCCTCCCCCTTCAACCGCACCTCCCCTACCTTCAACAGCGCCGCCGAGCCGTCGCGCCGCCTCCCTGCCTTCTCTACTCACGTCGCAGCCCCTCTACCTCCTCTACTGGCGTTGTATCACCCTCGATTCATTCAAATCTAGTAAGTACCATCGTATCTCCTACTCCCTGCCTTTTCTATACACATATGATATTTGTTTTTCTCTCGATTTGTTCAGGGTATATTTTATAACATGGTTTTGGGGAGGGTTTTTCATGTATCAAAATTGAAAGTATTGTGCGGGCAGAGGACCTCAGAGTATCGTGGTGTTACCGGGTATTATATATTGACTTAATGATGCATACTGTTAGCAAAGTAGATGCATTTTATAATTCGTAAATATGAAGATCCGTACACATGTAGTTGTACATGTACTGTGATATTCCAATTGGGTAAGTGATCTCAATCCAGACATCATCTACTGTACTGGAAAAATAGAACAATGTTCAGCTGGTTCTTTTGTCCTCAAGATCAAAACTTCAATGGTTTAGAGCAATGGAGCACTGTCCTTGTCAGCAAAAACTAAACATTTCCCAAAATAAATCGGTTTTTTTCGAACGTAGGATATATATTCAATATGTCAATGCATGTTGTTATTTTAATCTTAGCAGGCGATCCAGTATTATAATTGAGTTCGTGTTTTCAATTACATCAAATATCAATTATTGTTCTGATCATTGGCTGCATGCCTCTTTTGGGTTTCAACTAAACCCTTAGCTGAATGAACACATACAAAATAATTAACTTATTTTTGAAGGCATAGGTGGACAGGAAGATGTGAAGCACATATATGGGACAACAGTTGTAGAAAAAAGGCCAGATTAGAAAGGGAAGACAAGGTCTGATTCAATTATACTTTTATTTCTCTCCAAATATATGCATTTAACCCTTATTCACTTAACTAACCCTACATTGTGTTTTGTTTGCTCTGGTGAAATAACCAAACAGTTTATCTAGGTATGCAGATTTTACTTGTGTTTATCTATACCTTGTGTTTTAGATTTATAGTAAACTATATAGTTCAACCAAACAGATTATTTAGTGGGTTATGACAAGGAGGATAAGGCAGCAAGAGCTTGTGATTTAGCTGCATTTAAGTACTGGGGTCTTTCAACTCATATAAATTTTCCTGTACGTGCGTTCGTAATTCTAGTTTTCAAACTATATTTTTCTCTTCAGGTAAAGAATTATGATTTTTGTATTTCTGTTCCTCAGATTTCTACATATGAGAAAGAGCTTGATTAGATGAACCTCTTCATTTCTTCATAGGTATACATATATATTATGTAACATTTTATGATACTAGAAATGATCTGGTGTTTTTTATACTGTTATTAGGGTGCACTTTAAATAATATGCTAGAATGTATAAGGGAATTTATTTATTATATTTACCAGGAAAAGCAGTGGATTTTCAAGAAGGGCCTCAGCATACAGAGTTACAGAGTTCTGTCATGGCCCTTACTTCTTCAACTAAAGCAAATATTCATGACTTATATATGTATGCTGGAAGACTACTTTAAATAAAACAAATAAGCTGTTATCAAATGCTTCAAATTCCAAAATTTACTTGTTAACTACTTTTGCTACTTATAATCTATTATGGAAGATCCTCCTATGCTACAATAGACATGTCAAACATCATCACTATGTGCTGGATTTGCTTTATGATTAGCCCATTACTATGTGCTAGAAAGGCTCAGTGAAACTGAGCCATAAGGCTCAAAGAACTGAGTCGAACTGAGCCTTAAGACTCGGTGAACTAAGTCAAACTGAGCTTTACAACGCAGTTTCGCTGAGCCTTTGGGCTTAGTGAACTGAGCTTTCGGCGCAGTTTCGCTGGCTCAATGAACTAAGCTTTTCGGCACAGTTTCGCTGAGCCTTTGTGCTCAGTGAAACTGAGCGTTTCAGCACAGTGGACGCAGTTTCGCTGAGTCTTTGGGCGCATTTTCACTGAGCCAAAAGGCTCGTTTTACTTAATTATATTATGCTAATTGTATGAAAAAAATTATTCGTTGTACTAATTAAATGAAAAAAAATATGTGTAGATATGCAGGGACAAATACACCGCTAGGTTTGGAGTTTCAGATGACAGAGAGAAGCTTGTGAAAGAAGTTGAAGAGCTAAGGAGTAAAAATCAAGAAATGAATATCACGATTAACAAACTACAAGGGGATTTAGATTCCATGCAGGAAGATGTGAGTTATGCGCAAGAGTTTATACGAGGGTTGAGGCGGGAGCAAGAATCACAAATATGACGAGCTTTACGAGTTATTCTTATATTGGGAGCGAGTTTGATCCATTTGTGTAAGGTACATTACACGATGTTTAAACTAAATGAAACGATTATGTTTGAGTTATGTAGCAACTTTATTTTATTGTTTGTTGGACATGATTTGTTTTAAATACATTTGTAGCAAGTTTATGGTAATTTGACCATGGTATTCATTCTACGTCAATGTTTTTATTGATATATATTGTTACGCTTTTGCATATGTTTGGTTTTATTATGATATGTGGTAGATGAAGATAAATATAAAAGTATCATATTGAATTTTGGTGTACAGCGGCGTAGGGAATGCATATGGAATGAGTACGAACAAGCTTATGGAACTTGGTGTAGGGAATGTGTAAGGAATAAGGTGTAGGGAAGGCATAGGGAACTTGGCGTAGGGACGACGTAGGGACTCTGTCGTAGGAAACACGTAGGCATGCAGGCGTAGGGAACTCGTAGGGAAATATTTGCAATGTCTGTTTTCCAACTGCTTTTTTGCGTAGGGAAATTCGATTCCATATGCCATCCCTACGCCAACTTGGCGTAGGGAATTCGAAATTCTTTTGTAGTGATATTTAATCCCAATAAGATGGTTTGATTTAATTTCAATTCTATTTATTCAATAAATCTTTAATTTAAGAATATAGTTGATATTTTTGTTTATATCCTATTATGTTAGTAACTTCCATTTATCATTTAATGTACAAAAATAAAATATTTAATTACAATTAATTGGAATCAATTTATTTGTTATAACTTAAATTTGATTCAGTCTCATGCATTCGATATTTACTTTATTATTCCATAAATCGTTACATTTTGGTCCTACTTAACGCTTGTTTTAAAATTTATTATGTCAGTCTTCTATTATTACAAATTTTTATTCACCTTAACTGCATTAGTTGTGTGCATTAGTTGCCATTTACTTCCAATTTATCATCAATGTATTAAATAATAAATCTGAAATTTAAGAATTGTTATAAATTATCAATTCAAATGCGTTTGTGTATCTGTTGTTTATAACAAAGGCAAATGGTTTCACATATTAATATATTAATCTACTGTAATCGTTATTTTTAATAATTAGTTAAACATTCAATTTATTCCTTCAATTATCATTCTTAATTTCCATTAATTACACCATTCAATTATCTTTAATGCCATTTGTTTCCACCTTTTTCAATGCATTAATATTGGGTTTTGCAATCTATGACTAGTTACAAATTATAATTAAAATATTATAAGCTTACTGATGTAAACAAATAAACAAATGTATTCACATACCTGTTAATTATCCTTACTTAATACATTTCAATATGATCATGTGAAATCTTGCTATTTGTTTACAACATTTGGTTAAATTTCTTTTATTTCAATTAATAACCTAATCTTATATCTACAATCATATACAAGTTATTATATTAATAACCTATTGAATTCACCATTTAATAAGCTTATTTAAGTTTATATCAATTGAATTCACTTTATAATTTTTATTAACCTTGCATTTATCCATTGTTATCCAAAATCAACATTAAATTTAATAATATAAATTATCGCAAAATCTTGGAATGTTACATCCTCACCCACTTAAAAACTTTTCATCCCCGAAAAGGAACATAGTAATAAAGTGGAAAAATAAAATTAAAATAATATAAAATTTCTAATAAATTTAGAAAATATTTACTTAAATATATAGAAACATGAGTTTAAAAACAAATTTCACAAAAAATTTAAGTCTAGATTTCACGAAAAAATTCGGTAGAGTCTCCTTTGTATGAAGGGGACTGAAAAATAACAATTTATATAAATCACAGATATACATCTCATCTCAATGATGAGGCATCCCAAAACATGAAGAATAATATATAATATCCAAACATATTATAAAAGTCGTTATATGTACCTTCCATTAGCGTTTTTCGTTTGGTTTTTTCTTAGCATCTTACCTTTATTTTAAGCGAGCCAAAGCGAAGCACGAAGCATAGCGTCCTCCAAGCGAGTGGATTCCATCGGTACCTGCTACAAAACTCAACAACAAATAATAGCACACAAATATATATAGGGAATAATCCAATATATAAGTAACAAACATACATGCCATAATTTAGTTCACACATGACATAACAATTTTAGCAAAGCAACAACTAAAACATCTAAATAATCACATTCATCTAATTATAGCATAATTACAAGTTTTTTTCATTGTGAAAATACTATTTACATAATTTCATTTTCTCCAAATTTTACCCATGAAAAATTATGAAACAAGCTTCTCCGAATCGGCAACTATTAGATCTTCTATCCATGAAAAATTATGAAACAAGTTCCCTGTAGCACGCACGCAAGGATCGAAAGTCGAAATTATCGTAGAGTTTTCAAAGAGAGGATCGATGGAACTGTTGGTGTTGGATTTTGCCAAGGATCGACGGATGTTTTGAGGAGAGAAGTCATGTATTGGATGGGTTTCTTTCTTTGTATCGTGTTTGCATAGAAATTTAAAAGAAGAGGAGGAAGAAGCTAGTAACATCGCATGTTAATATGAGTTATTTTTGTTTTATTATTATTTTTATTCGTTTAAAATTCGTATGTTTAAATGTTTATAACTTTCTACAACTAGGTTGATTTTGGACAAAATAAATTGCGTTGGAATCGTATCGACAAGCTCTTCGTGACGCCACTGATTTGGACAGATTCTAAGACTATTAGTTTTTGGGCTAAATTTTGGATTTTAATCTCGTCTGAAATCAAGGTGAGTGAATTTCTCACTAATAATTAACTGAATTTTTCCCATATTTATTAAATTAAATTATGAAATAAATTTGATTGTCTGGTTGTGACTGGTTGTTGATTGTTGTTTAAATTGATACACGAGTTAACTGCAGTGCTAATTTAGAATCGGCATTAAATTATTTATTCGAAATTAAATTGCTAATCTGAAACCCCGACATTTGTTAATTAGTGAAACGACATAATATTGTCTATTCTGATGAAATGGCTGTGATGGGTGCCTTGTATTGATTACCCCATTATTCAGTTTATGATGTGTATGTTTATTTGTGCTAATTAATTCAAATTTGAAGAAGAATAATTATGGTTTAAAAATTAGTTAACTATATGTATACCTATATTTTTGAAATAAATCTATTCTATTAATCTATTAAATAATAGTAAAGCAGAAGAATTTCAAGCTCTCTCCTTAATTCTCTCAATTCTCCTTAATTCTCTCAATTCTCTCAACTCCCCTTAATTCTCTCAATTCTTTAATTGTCCTTAAATCTCTGAAAATACTTTTATTAAATAGAAATAATACACTAACATAAATTACAAAGATATTAAAAATCCGAACTACAGCATGCACACGAATTCCATCATACAGCACATCCAAACTGAGATAATATCCAAACTGAGATAATATCGCATACACCAATATAAAATTATAAAGATATTTAAAATATACCAAAACTGTTGATAATATCGCACAATTATAGCACTTTCACAAATTTGTATTACAAAATATACCAAAACTGTTGATATTACAGCAAATTTACAAATCTGAATTACAAAATAAGTCTGCGTACAATTTATTCAGTCCGCATAAAATCCGTACTACATGGCATGAAAGTTTCCTTAAAGTTGTACTATATGGCACATCTACAAAACATGTCAATTTTCCCCTTTAAAGTTGCCTGAAGCACCAACCATTTAACCCAGTCTGCATGTACCCCGTATGGCATGAAAGTTGCCTGAAGCACAAAGAATATAACCCAGTCTGCATATAACATGTTTGCCTATATTATGTCTGCATATAATCCATGTACCTGAAAAATATAACAAAATTATTAGTTTATTTAGCAATAATAAAGGAAAAGCATGAAAGTATCTACAGAGTCTTCCACTTTTTGCTGAATTTAAAATCCTTCAATTTGAATTTCTACTTCATTCAAATTTCTAAAAATACAATTATTTAACTCGGTCTTCCACTTTTTTCTAGGTCAGTGGAATTATCCCAATATAAAAATCTTTTGACCTTACCACTTTTTCTCTATAAATATACAAACTCACTGCTTACATTCAAACCATTGTTTCAGTAAGATTTCTCTTTTTCAATTTACTATTTCAATTGATCCTCAATTTTTATTCGTTTCTTTTACATCTCTAAGCTAAACTTTGCCAATTTCTCTATTCACAGGTAACAGGAAATATGAACTCCAACTTTTGCTGTTTACAATCCCTAGACTTAGACACAAGGGACTGCAAAATAAAGGCGAGAGTTTCTAGAGCATGGAGATCCATTAACTTGAACAACAATGAAAGTTTCGCAATTAATATGTTGCTTATTGATAAAGAGGTAAACATATAAATATTGCAAAGATTTACATTACATTATTTTAACATACTGAAATCCATTGCTTTTTTTTATCAGGGCTTTCAAATGGTTGCAGTTATACCAAAATTTTTAATGAGCAAGTTCCAATCTAAAGTTACAGAAGGAGCTATATTTGAAATCAGCAAATTTGGCATAAAAAACCAAAAGAAGGCTTATCAGGTTGTGGAAACACAGTACAATATTGAATTTCATGTCAACACTTGCATGATAAAAGTGTTTAACGAAGAAACAACTATTCCTAAATACAAATTTGGATTTTTTCCATTGGACGAAATAGACTCCCGATACGGAAACAACAAATGCACATTAGGTATGATCATATAAACATATCAATATATAACTGTAATACCATTCAGTTAACGATATATTTTTATTTTTTTCAGATGTGATTGGGAAATTATGTTCGATGTCGCATATTGAAGAAATAACCAAGTTTGATCAAGGAAAAAGCAAAAGTTTGAAGAAAGATATCATCATTGCAGATTCAAAGTAATAGTTATCCTTTTCGTTATCAATATAATATGTTTTATTTAAAAAATTTATATTCAGTCAAATATTATCAACGCAATTTTCACTTCAACTTTAAAAATCATGTTTTTTATGCTAAAACATAATTATATATCAAAATTGTTAAACTTTTACATTCGTCTTCTATTTATATCATTCTCTATCAAATAATAAAATTGATATGTAAGTTGTTCACACTGCTTTTTCTTTCTTTATTTTTTGTTTCTAATAATAAAATCCTATTTTACTTTCTCCTTTTACAGTGGTACAAAAGTTAAAATTACCTTATGGGGCGATGTAGCTGAACAATGCAATGAAGAAAGTATATCAAAAATCAATGGAACTATTGTTCTAATAGTTACCTCAACTTCTGTCAAAAATTATAGAGGTAAAGAAGAAAATTACGTATCATATTCCAATTTTTTACTTACACCAATAATTACGCATGGCTAACTACTGTTTTCTATAAACAGGAACATATTTCTTACAGTCCTCAAATGCTACCAAGGTGTATGTTAACTTGGAAGTGCCTGAAGTTTCAGCCATGATAAAAAGGTATATGTTTAACGATAAAAGTACAGATTTTTTTTATTTAATGCCTATTCTATACGCATATTTAAGTTAACACTTTTAAAACATCTCAGAGAAGAGGTTGCTTCAAATGATTCGACAATACAAATTATCAACAAAAAAGATAATATTGCAGAGGCAATTGTGGAGAAAAAACTTTGGAAGAACTTCTGAGTGAAATGAAAAATTCAGACAACATGGTATGAATTATCATCGAAATCCAAATTTTGTTTTGACTAAGCAAGCCCATGAATATAATTACTTTTTTTTCTTTTTTTTAGGGAACCAAGTTTACTTGCCATGCCACTATACAACAAATTTATGATCGATATGGCTGGAGTTATTTGTCTTGCCCAAAATGCAGGAAGATGGTGGATGAGATAGATGAAGTATTTTACTGCAGCAAATGTGAAGCTGGAACTAAACGCCCAATTCTACGGTAAAAAAACTATTTAAACTCCGCATTTTTTTTTTCCAGAATTTGACATATAATTCACTTATATACTTTCTTTTAGGTACAAACTCAATATGCTAATTGGTGATGATTCTGGATTAGTCGATTTGGTTGCATTTGAGAATGAAGCTGAACATTTAATAAAACATACAGTGAAAGAGTTAACTGACCTAGAATCAAAGGTTAAGCTCCGTATATCATTATTTCGTTACAAAAAGTATTTTTAAAATTCCATCTAAAGTTGAATTACAATTGTGAAAAAACAGGAAAACGGAAAGGAAACGATTGCTTCTATGTTCAATGGCTTGGTTGGAACAAAAATAATCTTCCAAATTAAAAAGACAGAATACTGCATAAACAATTGGGAAAAGAGGAAGTTAACTGCAAATAAAATTCAAAGAGTTACTATTGATCAAAAAACTTTTAGCACCGCAAAAGAGAACAAAAAGGTAAAACAAGATTCTGAATAAGATGATGTCTCAAATTACTGATAATGAAATGACACTTTTGAAATTTTGCAGGTAACTAAGTCTGAGATACACAATTTGAAAAGAGCAATGGAAGAAGAGAACATCGATGAGGATACAACTATGGGAAAAAGAAATTGCAGAGGCGTAGAATAAAATCATGGATTTGTTTTAGATTTGTTTCTATGTTTTTTGGAACTAATATTTTGTTTCGTACTTTAGGATTTATTTCAAGGCATTTTATTTATTCAATAACAAACTGGTAGTTCTATTTGTAAGTTTTATTATATTATTTATAATCTTTTTGCCATTATTTTTCTCTTCCAACTCGCATCGTACCCAAAATATCATAATTCATCGCAGGTGCTTGCATGTGCTATTTTTTCCTTTGTGACTTATGATTATACTAGATGAAATATTTTCTAAAGTAAAAAAGGAAAGAAAACAAAAGCACATATGAATTTGACAAGAGATTGTTCTGCTTAAAGTGATAAGTGACAAGTGAAAAATAATATGATGTTTTAGACTACTCTACAAACCAAACATTAAAATTATTATTCTGCTTAAAGTATCGCTATTATTCTTAGAAAAAATTATGTACTGCTTTATATTGAAACCAAAATTACCTTATTTGGGTTACACAAATCAAACGCAGGATGAGCCAAAAAACTTTGGATGTTAGCAAGATTTCCACGGATATCTAACATTGCATGAACAACAATCCATTTGTTCACGACCTATGCACAAACAAATACAGAATTAAGAATAGCTTTAATCTCCTAATTAACTTTGAATAAACACAACCTGCTCCGGAAGCCATGTATCAAGCGTTGCAGACCTTACCTGCATTGGAGTAACCGAACAATGAATAAGACAATTATCGCTCTTACTGTCTATTTTCTGGAGTGAGTTTAATGTCGTTGACTATTACATACAAGTAATACAAGCTACATAAATTACCAATTATGAAATAATCATACTAATCAATGTACACTAATCATTATCAATTCCTAAGGCATGTAGATATTAAGAACAATATACCAAGGAAATCCAGGCATTCAAGCATGGAAAGTGCCATAGCTGGCAAGTATTCCATTTGTTTTGAAGGGTAAAAGATCATATTGGTATACTCCCTCCTCAAACAACAGTATTTGTAGTTGATATGCTATAGAAACTTTTTATTTTGACATAATGCCATAAATGCACAAGCAGAATCTATTAGTACAATGTTGCTATTTTTAATGGTTGCCTTGGAAATACTACAACTTATAAAGAGGTAAAATCCAAAAAAAAAAGTAAACAGGTGATAATTACGATTTACTTTTGATATGTGAATACCCATGCTTTTATGTATTCCTGAATATTGCATACATATGAAAACCCCCAAGCTCACACTTGCCTGTCGTGATCCTTTGAGAGTGTAGTAGTTTAAAGTTAGCACGCTACATAGCTAATAGGAAAGGTTTACTGAATTTTACAGTATTGTGGTCTAAAAATTTAAGTGTTTCTTAAAAAATAATATTCAATTTTCCAGCAGCATGAACGTTTGATGTACAATATGATCCGCTCTAGAGGAAAATCATGAGATGGCTAAAAAGGTAATTGTAATATACGTATAAAATTTATAAGGTATCCTTTCTATAAGTATTTGATGATTATTGAATAAAGCAATAGAAGAAAGAACAGGCCATTATTTTTATTTCATTTCAAATAAAACCGTTCTGCTCACAACCTTACAACATGTGGATATGAGTCTACTACTTGACTGGCTCATATCCTTTATTATATTTGTTGTAGGCTCGAAATATTAAAGGACAGTATCTTGGTTATAGCAAAAGTCGCCATGATTTACATGAGTGGACATAAGCTTTAGGAAAGAACTTGGTTTGTTCTCTAGATCTCAAACAAATCTAAGGAAAACAAAATAAAGTGGATTATTGGTTCTTCCAATGCTCTAATTTATGGCGTATGACGGATGCCATGAGTGATTTCAAAACCCCCAACTAAATTTTATTAAAATCTTAATGTAGTTTTAGCCATTTTGAGCACACAATATTACTAAATTGAGACGGTTGGAAACATACATTATATCAATAGAGTTAAAACTATCCAACACAGTAATTAGCAACCCATTAAGGATTTCACACTAAAAACAAGTACATTACAACAATTATTAAGAGGAATAGTATAAGTTAGGCACAAGCTTACCCCCCCCCCCTCTTCCACACACACATACCCGGGATCTTTTTTCACTTTTCAACAGCCTGATTATATGCGACACCCACTATTCAAACTCTATCCAAACTAGAGTCCCTCAGAACACTCCTGAATCCATAAAGAAAGTTTGGGTTTAGAATCAATGGTTTGTTTTGCTGATAGATTTTGTATTAAAAATCGTATTATAAATTAATACAAAAAATAACAGGGTGTACAAACAGATTTTGTTTTATTACCCATTCTATGAATAATTGAAGTAATTAAAATATCTTAATTACTTAATTCCATGGACCAAGATTTTAAATATCCTATTTTTACTTTCAATTTTTTTACTTAGTCTCCCTATGTTGATTACTTCTCTTTTTTTATATTTTTTGTATAGAATTAAACACAAAAAATCTTTTTTTTATTGAAGTAACTAAAATATCTTAATTACTTAATTCCATGGACCAAGATTTTAAATATCTTAATTACCCATTTTATGAATAATTGAAGTAACTAAAATATTTTAATTACTTAATTCCATGAACCAAGATTTTAAATATCCTATTTTTACTGTCAATTTTTTTTACTTAGTCTCCCTATGTTGATTACTTCTCTTTTTAAATTTTTTTTTTTAATTTTTTGTATAGAAATATACACAAAAAATCTTTTTTTTCTCCGTTTCAAAATTTTATTAATTCATGTTGTCCACGCACTACAACTGATTAAAGGGATGCAAGTATATTTCAAGATTAATATCAAATGATATTACTTTGATTTTCCTACAGAACTATAAACAAAAAATATTTTTTCCCTTTTCAAAACCTCAAACAATATTTCTTTTGCTATAGAAATATAGGCAAAACATATTTTTTTTTCCTTGCAAAACCCCAATTTTTTTTTCTACAGGAATATAAACAAAATATCATTTTTTTTCCTTTCAAAACCTCAGATCATATTTCTCCAGCCTATGTACTACTACTGATTGAAGGGATCTACTAGCGAAGGTGTGTATATAATTTATTTGAATATAACAGTAAAATTTGGGTATACTAGGCATTTCTTAGGATATCTATAACAGGATTTTCAATCATATGAAGAATAAAATGGTGAAATATAGTGCTTGGTCTTACATGTGAAATAGCAACTGAACTAAATAGTGTGGATTACCCAACAAAAAAGTGAGAATACGTGTTGGTAACATATTTCTCACTGGTAGCTTTGGAGCAACAGAAGAGGTAAACAGATAGAAGCATATTTAATATTAAAGCATAGTTGAAGCATTATTGTTGAAAGAAGAATTCTCTATTATCTTTGGATTTCAATTGTAACTTGATCAGTCTTACTTTGCATTATGTAAATGTAAATTATTTCCATACATATATAATTGTACCTATAGTTTTTTATACTTCTATCTCATACAATATCATCAATACAGATAAATGGTTAAATCTGTAGAAGGAGGCAAAAACCAAGTAGCAAGGAAGCGAGTCAAAAATTCAAATAAGAATAAAGAAGGAAATAAGGAAGACAATGAACAGAGATATCAAAACCATACCCGTGAACGATTCAAAGGACCAAAGATTTTGATTAGATCTTGCTCAACTTTAAATTTCGATGCCATTGAACTAGATTTTGCCACTAGAAAAGCAGGTAAAATAATTAATCTAATAGCGTAATTGCTAAAATGTATTACATTTGTTGAAACACTGACCTTTGATACAAATGTCCATTGCAGCTCAAAAGCAAAGGCGGCAAGAAAGACGTCGTATCCTTTACAACAAACGGAAGGGAAAACAAATATTTCATCATCGTAAGAGATGCTTTAAATTCAATACATATATCAACTTGATAGTGTAAAATATTTCTTATTTAATGAACCTGATCATGAAAGTTTCAAAATTAGGTCCGATTGTTGCTTCAGCTATAGAAATAAACAATATTATTTCACCAGCTGAAAGTATAGATGAAGGCATGCAAACTACCTATTCTGATCAGACAATTGAAACACCAGCAATTGTTACAAAAACAAAAGGTAAATGTTATTTATACCGTAAATACAGTAAAACGAATATGATAATCATTTATTGCAGTACTAACCTTATCACTGAATGATCCAAAGGACCGAAGAATTCGATTGAATCTTGCTCTACTTCAAATTTTGACGCCATTGAACTACATTTTACCACTAGAAAAGCAGGTAAAATAATTAATATATCTGTGTAATTGCTAAAATGAATTTCATTTAATGAAACATTTGCCCTTTGACACAAATTTCCATTGCAGCCCAAAAGCAAAGGCGGAAAGAAAGACGTCGTATCCTTTACAACAAACGGAAGCGAGAACAAATATTTCAAGATCGTAAGAGATGCTTTAAATTCAATAAATATATTGAGTTGATAATGTAAAATATTTCTTATTTCTTATATAATGTACCTGATCATGAAAGTTCCAAATTTAGGTCCAACTGTTGCTTCAGCCATTGAAACAAACAATTTTGTTTTGCCAACTGGAAGAATAGATGAAGATTTGCAAACTACCTATTATGATCAGACTATTGAAAACCCTGCAGTTATTACAAAAAGAAAAGGTACATATTATCTATACTGTAAAAACAGTAAACTGGATATAATAATCGTTTATTAGAGTATTAACCTTGCTTGTGATTACAACAGTTCAATGGCACAACCGTCAAGTAAGACGCCGAATCCTGGACAACAAACGTAGAATTGCAAATAGAAACCGCAATACTGGTAAGAAATAGTTCAAGTACAGTACATGCTAAGACTGCACTATAGAGTGTAAGTCAATTTGTTACCTGTATACACCCAAAAAATATACATAATTCCATGGAGCACATTCAACAGTTAAGTATATACCTGGAAGAAGTATAATATAAGATTGTATAATATAAGATTGTGTTAAAAGATAAAAGCTCTGCTATAAGCAGTCAAAATGAACAAATTCAAAAATTGAAGTACCGATATCCTCAGCTAAATATGAAAACCAAAACGTGTCTTGAGTTAACAAGAAATTTAATATTATATGAACATTACATATTTTATTATATAACATAACTTCTTTATTATCAGTTGAAAGCAGTGGCACAAATATGCAACAGCCATCTCAAATTCCTGTGTTGAATCATTCGTTCGCTACACAAAATGATCCAAGTCAACAAACTCATATGATGGAATCATCATCAATCCATGACACAGTTACAAGTACGTGAAGAATTTAAAAGAATAATTTAGTTACGTACATCATACATTTTGTAGTTTAATTTATAACTTATAAGCATTTTGTAGGGAAAATGTTTGACATATGGGACTTTGGTGAACCAAAACATACATGTTCAAACTGCAACGCCATGCTATGGTATGAAGAAAGGAATGCAAAATCGAAAATTACGTCTAATCCAGAATTTACCCTATGTTGTCGGTTAGGAAAAGTTCAACTACCTATCTTGAAAGACTGTCCCCTTTTTCTAAAACACTTATTAGACTATAATGGTGGGGCAAGAGCATCAAAATTTAGAGAAAAAATAAGGTTATACAACTCTATGTTTGCATTCACCTCAATGGGAGGTAACGTTGACAACACCATAAACAATGGTCGTGGTCCGTACGTCTTTCGGATAAATGGCCAAAACCATCACAAAATTGGTTCACTTCTCCCAGTGGACAACCAACCAAAATTTGCACAACTTTATATTTATGACACAGAAAATGAACTGTCAAATAGAATGAACGTAGTAGGAACGAACACTGCTGCAGAACTGGATGAAGGTGTAATTAGCGAACTAATGAATATGTTCGATCGATGCAATGAACTAACTAAAGCATTCAGGATGGCAAGAGACCGATTGAAGGGAACAAATTTTCAACCCGTAAGACTAAGGTTGATTAAATCACGACAAACAGATGGCAGAATGTATAATATGCCGACATCTTCTGAGATAGCGGCATTAATAGTAGGTGATGGTTTTCAAACTGATGCATGCAGGGACGTCGTAATAGAAGAAAAAAGTGGACTATTAAGAAGAATAACTGAAAAGCATCCAAGTTTTATGGCAATGCAATATCCTATATTATTTCCTTACGGTGAAGATGGTTTTAGATTGAATATTCCATATAGATTCATAGACGATGAAGAAATAACAAATGAAAGTGATCAAAATGATGAGAAAATGCTTACTATGAGGGAGTATTATGCATTTCGCATCCAACAAAGAGCAAATGAAGGTCAAACATTGCTTCGAGGTGGTCGATTATTTCAGCAATTCTTAGTAGATGCCTATACATGCATAGAAGAAGACAGACTAAGATGGGTACGCAATAATCAGTCTACCATTAGATCTGAACTATATAAAGGTCTCCAAGACGCTTAACAGCAGGTGATACGAGTGCTGCCTCAATTGGAAAAAGAATGGTCTTACCTTCCTCATTTACCGGTGGTCCACGATATATGATACAAAATTATCAAGATGCTATTGCAATTGGTAGAGCAGCAGGTCAACCTGATTTATTCATTACTTTCACATGCAATCCTAATTGGGTAGAGATTAAAAAATTTGTATCTCTTATACCGGGGCAAACTGTACAAGATAGACCAGATATTGTAGCTAGAGTTTTCAAAATCAAACTCAATCAGCTAATGGAGGATTTACGAGGAGGGAAACATTTTGGATCTGTTCATGCAGGTAATTAATATTTTTATATTCTTCATTACAAAATAATTGTCCAAATAATAATAATTAATTGACTTCAATTAAATTAAATGGATAGACATTTAAGACATATGATTAGTATGTTCAATTTAAAAATGCTTTGAATACATAGAAATAAGATTTCATGCAGACCCGATTTTTTTTAATGAAAAAACATTATCAAATGATAAAAGAGAACAAGAAATTAAATGCAAAGACCTTCACCCTTCGATTGATTACCCTGTTAACTATGTGGGAGATTCATTCCATATGCCTGCATACATTACTGGGCATGTTTGTGTCTGAAATTTACAAATTTTCATGTTTTTATAAGCAATTTTGAAATGTATTTCAGAACCATAATTAACCACATTTATAATAACAATTATATACAATTTCGCTATTTGATATTAAAATTTTCAACTGGCAATGAATGCATAGGACAAATCTAAATATTTTGGCGATTTATCAAATGTTCTAAAACAGTCATTGCATCGATCGATGCATAGGACAAACCTATACATCCATTAGTTCGCTAATTACGCCATCCAGTTCTGCATAAAACTATTTTACCACATGTTCTGAAACAGTCATGACTGGTCATTTATCCAACATGAAATATGTTTGATCAAAATATTTTGTTAAAACTAGATATTTTGTATAAAACCGTTATTGCATAACATTAAATACCTATGCTATTTTAGAATTGACGCATAAATGTTTTACCAAATGAAACTAACTTGTGAATATACACCAAATGTTTCACACATATATAACCGTTATTACATTCATATAATTCCAGTGCAAAATATTTAAACTATCATACATCAAATCTAAATATTTTGTATAAAACTGTTTTATACTCTGTATAACTGTTTCATAATTGATATACAACTGTTTCAGAATTTGATTGTCCTTCATATAACAGTTTCAGAATTGTTATATATCAACTGTCTTATAAATGTTCTATACATTAATTCGAACAGTTATAAATCAATTTGATATATAACTGTCATATTCAATTCAGATTTCGAAACTATTCAATTTAATTTTAGTATAATGGTTATTTAACGATCATATTCAAATTAGAAATAAACTGTCATATAACTGTTTTAGAATTGATATATAACTGTTTCAGAATTTGATTTTTAACTGTTTCAGAATTGGTCCTATACAAAATATTTAGATTTGACGTATAACTGTTTTACTAAATGAAACTTTTTTACAAAATATACACCAAATGAATATGTTCGATCGAACATAAGGCCTTTATGAAATGTATAACTGTTTTACCAAATGTTCTGAAACAGTCCTGATTGGTCCTATGCAAAATATTTAGATTTGACCAATCATGTTTAAAAGAGTATTCAAACATAAATATTTATGTTGTTAATGATTAGTCACAGTACAAAACAGTTTCATGGTATGATTGTTTTATACTGTTAATTCATACATAAGGCCTTTATAAAACAGTTTCATTCATATATATAACAGTATAAAACAGTCACTATGTAACACAGGTTGTATAAAAAACCATTATATAATATATGTAATATTTTTACCAAATCTAACAATTTCATTTATATACATATATACATCAACGCATAAAACAGTCATAGCATAAACAGCCTTTATACTATAAATAATCAATGACAGTATAAAACAGTTTTTAGTATAATCATATGTGTGTGTGTATATATATATATATATATATGTACACACACATCATGGTATGAATAAACATTAATTATGCATGTATTATGGTCTCACTGATCACACTATGTACAGGTGATCATTCAAATATATATTATGGTCTCACTGATCATTCACTATGTACAGGTGACCAGCAATCATTACATATCAATTACACTTAAAAAAACAGTTTGAACATTTCAAAAGTGTACTTCCATACCTGCAGAGAAAACTGCTGAAGCGGTTGTACTTGACAAATTGATGTATATTTGAGAAATTTGATTTAAGGGAACCCCTGATGCTTCTCCCCCTTTTCTCACCCAAGGATATGCTGTAAAATTATAAATGCATTGCCATTATAATAACCCATATACACTATTCGTAAAAATTGTTAGGATAGAAGAAAATAAATGTAGAAAGGGTTTGAAAATCGTGTATACAAACAAATTGACCATGATACGTACATTAGTGAATGATGAATGCTTTGTTCATTTATAATCAACTAGCAATAGCATAATTATATATAAATACAGAATTTAATTTTAGTTTTTTGACAAAATTAGATCTTATAACATTATCTTTCAATTATTTAATTTTGGTTCTATATTTGCATGTCTTTACAGCGGTGTACACAATCGAATTTCAGAAAAGAGGACTACCACATGCTCATATATTATTGTTCCTACATTCTAATGATAAGCCTAAAACGACTTCAGATGTTGATAAGATAATCACAGCTGAAATACCAGATAACGAAGTAGATCCGCTAGCATACCAGTCTGTCTCACAGTTTATGATGCATGGACCATGTGGTGCGGCTAATCCACAAAATTCTTGCATGCTCAAAGGTAGATGCTCAAAACATTACCCTAAAGAAAATTGTTCTGAAACAACATTTGATGATAATGGATTCCCCATCTACAGAAGAAGAGTAAATGATAGGCATGTAGCAGCTATGGGCATGAAGTTTGATAATAGGTGGGTAATTCCACACAACACAGATTTAATTGTAAAATTTCAAGCACATATAAATGTGGAAATATGCAACCGAACAAGATCTGTAAAGTATTTGTTCAAATATATCAATAAGGGATACGATCGAGCTACAGTTGTGATTGAAGAAAATTGCGAAGATGGTGGACGAAATGTTCGAGAAGTGGATGAAATTAAAACATACCTTGATTGTCGATATATTTCAGCCTCTGAATCTACTTGGCGTATATTTGAATTTGATATTCAATATCGTAAACCTGCAGTGCAACGATTGTCATTTCATTTACCTGATAAACAACCTATTATATTTCGTGATACAGATGACTTGGAAGAAATTGCAAATCGACCAAATGTTAAGAAGTCAATATTTACAGAGTGGTTAGAACATTTTAATAAACATTATCTTATAATTCAGTTATTGGGATATAAATTTAATTCTTCTACATAGGTAATATTCTTTTCATATTAACCAAATGTGTCACATAGGGAATGATAATTTTTTCTTCTTATACTTGTAGAAATCTTCAGAAGCTGGTTGATGCAAGTGCCATATTATGATATGTTTTTGAACAACAAAATCTTCTTCTAGAGGTAAATTATCATGTCTTCAAACTATTTAGCTTGTTTTAATTTTCTGTTTTTTGAGAAAACAAAGGGTATTTGCTTCAAACATAGTTGTCATGGTTGGTTCTAGAGAACCTAAAATTTGCTGCTTCTAAAAGTTAGTTCTCTAGATATTAAGAAAAAGCTATAACCTAACAAAAATTTCATATAGTGTACTGCAGCCATGTTCTAATGAGCATTCTAATATTTGTATATACAATATACATAAAGCATACAAATAATTAAATAAAAAGGGGCAAAACTAGCATTATTTAACATAGTGTATTATAATATAGTCCTGCACTTTACTATATGTGAAAGACATATCTGATAGAGATGTAGAAATTTCAAATGATTTTTGTACTCGACATATTAATAAGGGGATCTTCTTAGAACTTTCAGTTCATAGCCGACTAAGCCATTGCATTGCTTATAAGAGAATAATTCTATCCACGTGTGACCATAAAGGATTTTGTTTTTATCATTAATTGTGTTTATATGAGTTTATGCTGCATACAAGTTTGTTATCAAATAAAGAGTCTATTATACAGACATACGATTTTTTTATTATCTATTATTGACTATTTTAAGCAGAACTATAATTATCAAAATAAATCAGCATATTGTTTCTATTTTATTATTGTAATTCTATTAAGCCTATTGTTTCGCCATTTCCCCTACTATTGATTATTTTAGCTTTTATATTTGGTCCCAGAAAAATGACTCTATATACCTTATATTGTTTCTTGCAAGAGTTTACGAAAGAAAAAGCCAAAATAAAAGAAAAAGGCATGATGCCTTATTCTGGGATGCAATGACTGTGATTTTGTTCATATTCGATCTGTGAACAAGTGCATAGCTGCAACTTTGATGATTATATTAAACTAAATATACACTATCAACAACCATGATTTAATGATAATCAGCCCATTAGAAACTAATGTTATGTTCGCCTTCAAATGAAGACCAACAATATTTTATTTAGTTTTATATATATTATGTGAGAGCATGCTTTGGGTATCCAGTGATTATTCACATTTTTTTCTTTAGTTTTTTTTGAAGGAAAAGGTAGTGAATCAACATGATTCACGCCTAAAATATATAGCATTCATCAAATAACATGGAGTAACAGTGCGTGTATATACAACATATGTACAACCAAAACAGGTCATCGCTACATACGACCATACAAAAAGGAACCATACATCATAATTACATAGCTTTAAACATAACAGTAAAACAGCAAAGACCAGTGAACCAGTGAACATCATCGTCAAGCACGTGGACCAAAGATCCTCCCCCGCTTGCGCACTCGGTCTGCGATGCTTTCAACATGTCTTTTGCGCTCCATGCCTGCCCAGTCATAAACAAAATTAAGGATAGAGTAAATAATACTGTTAGGAGCTTTCAATTTGCGGTTAAATTTTCTGGAGTTGCGTTCATGCCAAAGCAACCAAGTGTAAGCAAAGTTCAACAAAGCGAAAAGAAGACTATCATGAGAGGCATGCAAGGTCGGGTAAATTGAATGCCAGAAAACAAATTGGTCAGCAATGAAGTCACTCCAGTGCAAATCAAGGTAAAGCGCAACCAAACATTTTGTCCAAATATAAAAAGCAAAGTCGCAAGCCAAAAATAGATGATGATAGTCCTCATCGTCATGACCACAAAAAACACAGCCATCCAAAACATGCACACCTCTCTGACGAATTCTGCTAACCGTATTCAATCTACCATGTATCACAACCCACATATGAATTTTGTCTTTATCAGGGATTTTGAACCGCCACATATGCTCGAACCCCAGCCTCCTAACCCCAGCAAAATCGAACAACTTGTAAATGCTACGAACGCTAAACAACTTCCTCTCCCCCTCCAACATCCAAATAAAATCATCCCTCTCATTATTCAAACTCACCGCTTCAAGCAAATCAAACAAACTGCATAGTTGAACCAATGCATTATCAGCCACTAACCTTGAGAAATTCAATCTCCATTTGAAACCCGCTGCATCATTATCGTACATCTCTCTAACAGTGAAGTTTTTGTTGCAAGCAATACCAAAAAGCTCTGAAAACTCCACACTCAAAGGGATATTAGTTAGCCAGCTATCCAACCAAAATGATGTGTTGTGTCCATTCTTCACCACAATCTTAGTACCCAACTTCATCCACTGCGCATGAACCATAACATTGCGCCAAAACACAAAGCATCTTGAGAAATCAGTGTTCCATCCAAAATTGCCATTGTAATATGTACTAATGATCCACTCCTTCCATAAAGCGTGCTTGTCAGAGATCATAAACCACAACCACTTACGAAGAAGGGCAGAATTCATTGTCTTTAAGTTTATAACATCAAGTCCCCCTTGCTCTTTAGATTTGCATACTTGGTTCCAAGATATCAAACAGCTAAGCTTCTTCGTCTCTTTAGAACCAGTCCAGAAAAAGTTACGACGGATTGCGTCAATCTTCTCCAGCACCCACCCTGGAAGTGATAGAAGGATATCCCATACAGTGGAATCGACGAAAGGACAGAATTGACAAGCACAAGACGACCAGCTCTGGATAATAAGTTGCCTTTCCACCTCGCCAGTCTAGTGTCCACCTTCTCGATCAAGTGCTGCCAGTCTTTCTTCATCAATTTCTTGGGGCGAATGCACATACCCAGATAATTCAAAGGAAAAACTTCAGCCTTGCAATTAAACATTTCAGCACATGACCTGCGTAAATCATCACTACAACCCAACGTGTAAACACTGCTCTTATGAAAGTTAATTTTTAAGCCAGATAAACTTTCAAAAGCATAGAGAATAAATTTAAGTGCAGCAAGGAATTTACAGTCAGGTTTGCTAAATATGATGGTGTCATCAGCATATTGCAAAGAGTTGATGCCCCCAACCACATGGTCACTGCCAAAACCGCTAATAATCCCCTCTGCACAGCCCAGCTTCAGAATTTTTGAAAAAACATCTGCCGCCAAATCGAAAAGGAGCGGGGAAAGAGGATCGCCCTGTCTCAGTCCACGCTTAGAATGGATAGTAGAGCCAGCAACTCCATTAACGCAAATGTTGGATCTACTTGATGAAAGAATCATGGAAATCCAATCAATCCACTTGGTGGGGAAGCCTCTTGCCTTCAGCACTTCAATCATAAATCGCCAGTCAACTGTGTTAAAAGCTTTGGCGAAGTCCAGCTTAAGGATAGCACAAGGAACGTCAAATCTATCACAATGAGAAATCACTTCGCCAACCAACGCAACACCATCCAGAATGTTTCTTCCTTTAATAAAAGCAGTTTGGGATATATCAATCAGCGAATCCATCTTAGTTTTCAGCCTATTGGCCAAAACCTTCGTGATTAGTTTGAAATTAGTGTTGAGGAGGCTAATCGGTCTGAAATCAGCGGCAGAAACATTACCTTCCTTTTTGGGGATTGAAACTACGTTAGCATAGCTAATCAAATCCAACCTCAAAGTGCCTTTGTGGAACTCGTCAAACAAACGCAAAACATCATTTTTCAACATGCCCCAGTATTGTTTGAAGAAAAAAGTGGGGAATCCATCAGGCCCAGGTGCTTTATCACCTGGCATCTCCTTCAAAGCATTCAGAGTTTCTTCTTCAGAAAAAACACTTGCAACATCCGAGAGATCAGTTACATCAGGGTACAATTTGCTTCATTCAACAGAAATACGATTCTCAATGCGAGCACCGAAGATACTTTTATAGTATTCAGTGAAAGTATCACTCAAAAGTTGTTGCTCACAAATCTCCACATCATCCTTCCAAATACTATGTATCAAATTGGTACGGCGTCTACCATTGGCAACCCTATGGAAATACGCAGTATTTCTATCTCCTTCCTTCACCCACTAAGATCTGGATCGCTGTCTCCAAAAAATCTCTTCCTGATCCAAAACTTTGTTGAGTTCTCTTTCTCGCTGCTGCAGCAAATCTCTTTCAACAGCATCGAGTCCTCTTTCTTCTTCCAGTACATTAAGTTCAAAAATCAGTTTTTCAATCCTCTCCTTTTTAATTCTAATATGACCAAACTCTTCTGTATTCCACTTTTTAAGAAATTTCCTCAAAAATTTAAGTTTATTACAAAGAACTCTCGCTGCATCGCCACTCTCACCAAATTCAGACCATTTATTATACAACAAATCATCAAAGTTATCTTCCAGACACCACATTTTTTCAAATCTAAAAAAAGGCTTTTTCCTAATGGCATCTCCAGAATCTAATACAACAGGGCAATGGTCGGAAATGATCGTAGATAAGCCTTTTTGGGAGGTTAAAGGATGAAGATCCTCAAAGTGAGCGTTGATGAAAAAACGATCAAGTTTCACAAGCGTCGGTGGAGTTCTGCCGTCCGACCAAGTGAACTTTCTATTAGCGAGAGGGAGGTCAATCAACTCACACTCCCCTATAAACTCACTAAAATCAGCCATGTCACCAAAGTGATTAGCAACTGAGTTACTTCTTTCGTAACCAAATCTAGTAACATTAAAATCTCCTCCAATAACCCAAGGGCCATACATCAAACTATGAAATTCCATCGCTTCTCTCCACAAAGTTTTCCTTTCACTTCTAGTGTTTGGACCATAAACGTTTGAGAAAAAGTAAAGCTTCTTAGTCGTTACACATTCCAGTGCAACATGCAGGCAATAAGTTTGACAAATCTCTTGTTTAAACGTCCACAAATTACTATCCCAACCAGTGAACAATCCTCCAGCACTTCCAGTGGCCGATATAAATCTCCACTCATCAATAACCCCCCAACCCAGAGTTTTAAAAATAAGAAAATCAGGATTATCAAGTTTAGTCTCTTGAAGCAACACAATGTGGGGCTTGACCGATTTAAGATAATTTTTAACTCTAAGACGTTTATCATAATTACCCAAACCTCTAACATTCCAAGTTAAAACAATCATTGGGGTGTGTCAGCCCTATCTAACTCTTTACTTCTAATATCACTAGCAACAGAATCATTTAACAAAAAACTAGAGCTACTAGCAACAGCATGCATTCGGCCAGGAGACAAAGAATTAAGGATAGCAGGGATAAAAACGCTACCTTCCAAAGGATGAGGAAGGCCACAAGCACTTCTCCTTAGGATAACCACACCGGAGTCCATTGGCATCTTGCCTTTCCGTCTACTTGTTGCACAAGAGCGTTCATCGGAATCTGAAGCGGCCAAAGCATTGTTCCCTCCACCAAGATCATAATCATTATCACCCCCCCCCCCCGAGATCGTAGTCCTCATCATTATCATCACCAAACATATTCCCCAAGCCAACGAATCCACTCTCCTCCCTACCAGCGTCTTCATTACCATCATCAATAGCATCCACTTCAAGAGCTTCCACATTATCCTTAGCAACATTATGATCCGCCACATCACCTTCCCCATCAACAGAAATTGGTGCGAAAGAATTGCTACCCAACCCAACATAAGCCATGGGAGCACTAACGCTTCTAGCCTTTAGCACTTTCATCTTGCCATTCTCCCCTCTAACAAACACCGTTTTACGAAGTTCTTGTCTGTCCACTTCATCAGAGGATTCACCGTCGACTTTCGTAATGGAAACATTGTGGGAAAAACCCTCAACAGGAACCATTGTATTTTTTTTTTCTTTAGTTGTATGTTTTAGAGACTGGAATTTTGGTGGTAAGTTGATATATCAATTGCTGCCAAACCTTTTAACATTATTAATTTTAGGATCACTGCCCTATCCTTTAGAATTGGATAGAGGGAATGTTAGCAATAGAAAAAACACTAAATAAGCACAATTTGGGAACCTAATAAAGTAGTAGTGTCGTTTATCAAATTAAGAGGGAAAATGTAATCTTCATTAAATAGGCAGGAATAAATTAACATGTTTGTTACTTTCGCTGTCTATCTACATCATTGACCTTATAATAATTAGTAACAATAATCATGCTTTATAGAGCAAAGTATGTGAATTAACCAACAAGACATTGTAGTGTAGAATATACAAGAATATAAAGGGTACTAACATGTATAAAATTGTATTCCTTGGTAATCACATAGATCTTGAATATAACACTTTGATTCTTCATAATATAATCCTTGGGGTATAAAAGTTCCACTTTAATTCTTCAACATGCCTCTCATTTGTTTGGTAAATTTGAATGCAGTTTAATCCTTTGACCACTTTATTTAACATTTTTACAAATGCAGTAGATTGTTCTTTTATTTTTCTTCCAACTAAAACAACATAAGAGAATTTGCTTTTGATTCGGTGCAAAATTCGATATTTGGAGCTTGGTTTCTTTTGTTTTGTCAATATACAATATAACAATTACTAACGTTTTGACTGTTTATTTGACATTAACAGGACCATCGTTGTTGATGTTAAACAGAAAATATCAGAAGCAAAGCAAGACTAAATCTATCATTTTTCTATTTTTGTAAGTAAATTTATTGATGTAAAAATGTATGTCGTATTATGTGTGGACATGGAAAAGTTGACAAAACAATTATGAAATGCTAAGTTGTTTGAATGATATGTATGAAATAACATACAGTAATTTAAATATTTGTTGTATTTTTTTGTTGGGCTGTGTTATTTATTTTACCATTGACATTTGGATGATATTATTTGGTAAAGATGTAAGCAGAAAACATGAAAGAATGTTTATTGGTAGAATGGAAAGGGAATAGCGACGGATCATCTATAGAAAATGTTCGATCTAAAAAATATTTTGTCGCTAATCCCTTGGCAATTAGCAAGGGTTTACCCACTCCTTTTGTAAATAATATTTTATTACAAATTAATTATCCGTCGGTAAATAGTCGGTATATAAATAAAAATTAAATTAATAAATAAAATTTTATTTTTATTATAAAATTAGTAAAATGATGGAAAACTGTCGGAAAACTCATACTAAAGTCCGTCGCAAATTCTAACACAATTACCATCATGGTTTTTACCGACCACAGAATTATGCAGGAAATCCGTCGCTAAGGCCAATTTAGCGACGGATTAGAAGCGGATATGGCTGCTGCTATATGCTGTTTTTCTTGTAGTGTACAATCATACACAAGTTATTATATTAATAACCTATTGAATTCACCGTTTAATAAGCTTATTCAAGTTTATATCAATTGAATTCACTTAATAATTTTTATTAACCTTGCATTTATCCATTGTTATCCAAAATCAACATTAAATTCAATAATATAAATTATCGCAAAATCTCGGGATGTTACATACGCAAATATTCTGAAACTTAAATAATTTATTTTTAATATAACATGTCTACGAGAAGGCATTTTTAAGAAAGCTCACTTCATTCATTTTGTACGCAGTGAACTATTATCAAGCTTACTTGTTGCAGGCTCATCATGCAATATATAATTATTTGTGCATCAATAAGTTGTAGTTATACTTGGATATTTCATTTGATATAAGTTGCTGTATGGCCTCTAGGACACCATAGTATTGCACCTAATTAAGAATACTTATAGCATTGTTAAATTGTACTAAATCCTTCATTTCATCCCTTTTATCCATGATTGAATGACATATTCCTATATGTAATTTAATCCTTCATTTCATCCTTCATTTCATCCCTTTTATCCATGCTTGAATATGATAAATGTTGTTAGTGAGTGATTGATTTCGAAACTAGAAGATGACAAGATTCGATTAAGAAGAGAATCAATTGTGATTTCAAATTGATTCGATTTGTTTAAAAATTAGTTACCATATGTAATTTAACTGAATTTGGTAAGAGAAATTCAATTTATAAAAAGAATTCAATTTCATTTGTTCAGTTCGACTTTAGATTATGGGATAATTTAAATTAACCGAAAATGAAATCGAATGATTTAGAGCAAAAATACGAAATAGCAAATCAAGTAAAAAGTATTATTATTAAGGTCGCATTTACAGATTACTTTGTATGCAAATCAATTTAGAGATCATATATACGCCGAGATACTTCGAAAATGAACTTCAGATGTAAATCCGAGATAGAAGCCCGAGATGAACTACCTCATTTGAAATCTCATCCGATACAAGATTAAATCTCTAGAATTTCTGAAATGAAATAAGACTGAAATTTGAAATCTTTTTGCAATAAATGCGGAGTCCATCAATGTAACAACCCGAAAATCTGGGCCAGTTTAAAATTTTTATTTTGGCAATTTTGGCGAATTTTGAATATTTAAAATAGATTATTTTAAATAAAATCGACGAGAAATTTATTTTGAATTGAGTTCGACGTATATATTTATATACGTCGTCGTTAGAATATAAATAATTATATATATAATTATAAATAGAATTGAAAATGGCGCGGTAGTTCGATAATTCAATTTCAAACTTCAATTGAATGTACCGGGTGCAAAACAATCCGGATTTTAGTGAAACCAAAAACATTAGGATCTAATTGATAATATCTTTCCAACGAATCTGAAAAATCGAAATTTCATAGCGGGAATCGAAAGATATGTCCAGTTGAAAATTCTGAATAGTCGCTATGGAATTCAGGCCCTTAAAAATAGAAATTTTGCAAACGACCTCGGATTCCGACGAAACCAGTTTTGTTGGGTCCGCAGTGTCAAGTTATTGCTAGATTCCAAATTTCATAATTTTCTGAATCAATATGTGAGTGTGGCAAAGGAAAACGCGTTTGACCGGTTTCAGTTGATTTTAATCGACTGGAAATTGGCCATTTTTCTAACGATCTCAGAATTCGACGAAACTAGTTTTGTTAGGACCGTATCGTCAATACAAAGCTAGAAAATATTTTTCGGGAATTTTTCTGGTTAGTATGTGACCCCGGTAATTTGAAATGTACGTTTAAAATTCAATACAGTGATTTAAATGTAAATTCAACGGAAACTGATTGTAACTATCGAATCAGCTTGCGATACATATCCCATTGTGTTCGGAATGGGGGTAAAACGTTAGGGACGACAGGCGGTGAGCCTCGTTTTGAAGTCGAAAATAAAAGTTGCTTTTTGTGGAAAATTAAAAAAAAAAAAAACCTTCTCTCCCCCGTTAACCCGCTCTGGCCCCCCCCCTCTCCTTTTAATCGAAACAGGAGGCGATTTATATAAAAAAAAAAAAGAAATCAAACGATGACGGACGGAGGGCGACATCGACCACCGCCGCCGGCGTCCAAGGCGCGCCACCCCACCTCCCTTCCCCTCCCCTCTCTCAACGCCCTCCTCCAGCTAAACCGATGTCGCCAGGAACCCGAGCCCCCCCCCCCCCGAGACCTAATCGCCATTGCCTTGGAACCCTAGCCCGCCGCCCTGCTACCCCCAGCGAGCCCCTCCGACCTCCGACGCCAGCGAACGCCCAACCCCCCCCCCCCCCCCACCGATTGGAAAAGTAAGTTTTGATTTAGGTTTTCTATTTATTTTTCATATTTAGATTCAGTTCAAATTCATATTTAAATTCAGTTTAAGATCCTATTTAAATTCAGTTTAAAATCATGAGTAAAATCAGTTTTAAAATCAGTTTAAAATTATTTAGAAAATATAGTCGTTGTTTTGAAAATGTAGATGTCTTGGTTATGAAAAAATGGGATTTTTATATGTTGAACTTCGAAATAAAAATGGGAATTTTATATGTTGAACTTCGAAATAAAAATGGGATTTTTATATGTTGAACTTCGAAATAAAAATGGGATTTTTATATGTTGAACTTCGAAATAAAAATGGGATTTTTATATGTTGAACTTCGAAATAAAAATAGGATTTTTATATGTTGAACTTCAAAATAAAAATGTGATTTTTATAAA
This sequence comes from Allium sativum, assembly GCA_030737875.1. Taxonomy (NCBI): domain Eukaryota; kingdom Viridiplantae; phylum Streptophyta; class Magnoliopsida; order Asparagales; family Amaryllidaceae; genus Allium; species Allium sativum. The sequence goes on along the minus strand of CM060923.1, from coordinate 530,123,296 downwards.
ACTTCATATGTGAAAAGGCGAAAACTTCATATGTGAAAAGGCGAAAACTTCATATTTGAAAAGGCGAAATCTTTATATTTGAAAAGGCGAAGACTATATTTTTAAAATAGCGAAGTGAAAATTTGATTTTTGTATACTGAATAGTATAATAAAAATTCGATTTTTATATATGGAATAGCGAAGTAAAAATTCGATTTTTACATAGGTAGTGAAAGCGGGCAACGAAGGTGACAAAAAGGTGAGAGCGATGAAGACTTCTATCAATGAAGAATCAAGATAATTGGATAGCTATCTGTGAGAATTTCTCACCTTTCAATTTCTTTTTCTAGTTATATGTATATATGCTAAGATGCAGACGGTGCTTAGTAGCACCCGACACAATCGTCCACAGACCATGGACTTGTTTGTTTGGTTGCATAGATTAGTTATATGATTTGATTTGAATTTGGTTGTTTGGTGATATTGATTGATGTGTGAATGGTGTGGGCCTTCACTAGACCGGGGACAAGGCTAGGTCTCGTCCCGTTTCTAGTATCGTGCCGTTATGCCGCCGAAATTTTCTAAAATATGTTAGAAAATAAAAATATCATTTTATTGTGAAAATGAATAACAGAAATTCATATGTTGGAATAAAATGTTTTATCGTTAAAAATATAATTTTTAACGTGAATATGAATATAGTGAAAGTGAATAAAATAAAATATTCATTTACAAACCGGACGGTTTGTTTATGTACACCTATTTGAAGGACATTGATTGGGACGATAAATTTTACACATCGCCCAACAGCACAAATAAAATATGTGTTTGATTGTTTGAAACCCCACACGGGTGTTGGGATGAAATTTGAAGTTCACTCATCCTGATTTATTAAATATGTCGATCGGTTGATTGACAGGCTGTTTTAAGCGCTAGATATCTATATTTGATGCTTATACAGTGTAGTGCACTTTGGTTGATGGTTGATTATTTTTCCATGCTATTATATACATGTGTTGTATGAAAATCCATATAATTAACTTTATATGGTAATTGATTGGGCCTCATTCCAATTTGAAAAATAAAGAATATTATAAAATAAAGGTTCATGTGTTGACAGTACTCATCCAGTGAGATTGGTCATGTGTTGAACGAAATATTTTGATAATAACAACTATTTTGAAAAAGAAATATTTGAAATAGAATATTTGAAAATAGAAATTTATGAAGCCGTGTTGATTAGATTGACGCCATTTTGACGTGAACGATATTTATATCGATTAAAACGATTTCGAAATGAAATGAATTGAAAACGATTTCGAAATGAATTGAATTGAAAACGATTTCGAAATGAAATGAATTGAAAACGATTTCGAAATGAATTGAATTGAAAACGATTTCGAAATGAATTGAATTGAAAACGATTTCGAAATGAAATGAATTGAAAACGATTTCGAAATGAATTGAATATAAAACGATTTCGAAATGAATTGAATTGAAAACGATTTCGAAATGAATTGAATTGAAAACGATTTCGAAATGAATTGAATTGAAAACGATTTCGAAATGAATTGAATTGAAAATGAATTCAAATGAAATTGAAAGCGAATTGAAATGAATTCAAATTGAATTGAAATTTGAATTGAATAGAAATGAATTTCAAAACGAATTTATAAAGAAGAATTCAATTTTGATTTGAATTGAAATGGAAGTTGAAATTGCTTTTGAAACGAATTTTAAAACTATTTATATAATTCGTTTTAAATAGAAATCGACGAAATATATATTATATATATTATATATATAATATAATGGCCTGAATAGAACGCGCCGCGCCGCGGCAGTTCGCGAATTTCGACCATTGATTTCTAACGGACATTACGGGAGATCCGACCGTCGGATTCTCCTACAACCGGAACCGTTGGGTTCGTATCGAAAAGAGCTTTCTAAAGAATATTAGAAATTAGAAATCTAACGGTTGGATTTGGAATTATGTCCAAATCAAATTCGAAAAAGGTCGTTGTAAGTGCAGTTCGATGGCCATTGTTGGAAGTCGACTGAACGGGCCTTGATAAAATTATTAAAAATAGTAATAATTTGTGTAAAATCATAAGAAATGATTTGGGAAGATTTGGGATGAAAAACTCCATATTGGAAAAGATAAAAATAGATTTTTATCGAAATGAACTAGTTTTGAACTAGAAATATAATTCTATTTATTTTTAAATAAATAAATTGAATTTGAAAAGGGTTTTAAAAATAACCAGAATTTCCAATGATTGCATTGGGGTGGATTTGAATCGAAATTGTCTTCGGAATATTTCGATGTTGGAATTCGTGATTATACAGATGTTGTTATGGGAATTTGAAAGATATATATTTATATCGTTATTTCCAACACGACATTTGTTAATCGTAGAATTTGATATTGAATATAAGCCGATATATTTTCTATTCAGAGCCTTGTATTGAATATCGAATGTGATTTGGGTTTATCGTGAACAGTGTTTTAAACAACACTCGTTCTTTAACCCGATAATTAATGAATGTGATTTTGGGTTTATCGTGAACTGTGTTTTTAAATGACACTGATTCTTTAACCCAGTTAAAGATTAAAACTAAGTGGAGTTTTAATGAATCTTTAATTAGATTGGAATGATCGAAAATGGAGTATCACCAGTTTTGCTCCAGGCGATAGTTAAATCTTTAATTAGATTTGAACGTGAAATGGTAATTGAATTTACCGATAACACTGTGGTGTTAGATATGAAGTATTACCAGTTTTACTTCATGGGATTAATAGGTTGGGATTGGGAAATTAAAACAAATGATTACTTCGGTAAGTTTCGTTAATCCCGACTAGTTGAATCGAAATTCAAAAGAAGATTTGAGAATAAATTTTAATGATTTATCTTGGATAAAATTAATGGGAACCTTTCCCTATGAATGTGAAATTCAGAAACTAACTGTCGGTTAGCCAAGCAGAATGGTTTTCTGGATATTGATCTGATGTTGGTTTCGGCCTTCGGGGTTAATATTTGGGGAATTATTCTCTTGATTAATTTACGGTTGAATTGGAATGAGGCGTATGTTGTGTTTGTGTAACACTTATTTAAAATATACGCGAGTTGTTCGGAAAGACCGGGTTTATCCCATTCTGAATAACTGATACGACGATAAGTCGAAGATGAAGACGATGGTCGAAGACCGGAAGTCTTCACGTCGTTTGGGTGATTACTGATGATCTTGATTGGGCTGTACACCCAAGAAGATGGAAACAGTTAGTGATCGTCCAGACGTACTTGGAGATCGATGGATATGCGGGGTACTAGGTGCCCCCGGTTTCGTTCAGACCCAGAACGGACTTGTAAATGGACTGTGTGTCTGACATTGGATTTTAGTCCGTGTGATTGATCGCTATTAAATATATATCTGTTTGGCGGCAGAGAATTTATTCTCTTGCTTAACGCCCTTCTCTGAGACGTACGAGCCCAGAGGTTATATATTGATGGATATCAATCGCATGGAGTGAATTGCCTGTGTGTCATGCCTAAGTGGCAAAAGATCAAGGCTTCTGTTGAAAAGCAAGGTCTTGTGGTGATGATCAAAGCACGGCCTTTGTGGCTTAGCTTTGTGTAACGTTTACTTCGCGAGTTTCACACCCGGTATGAACCAGAAACGGGAGACGGACCTCAGGGAGGGCATGCGTTTCCTTCTAGCTAAAAAGTGGCGTCAGTGGTTTTACACGCCCTGACGAGTTTGACTTATGTGGTTGTTGCTGTTGCGAGGCGCCTCGGTTTGATCGGACGATCCGGGTCCGATGGAGTCATTCGTTGGCTCATTTACGCCCCAAAGGGCGGGGAAACGTAGTGTTCAGGCATAATAATCCACATCGGTGGACCGGCCCTGTCGCTCCATGGGGCAGTTGCGGCTGTTCCTGAGACATGGGCTAGATTGTCTCGAATCGGTTGAGGACTATCTTTTGCCTCGGTTCATAGACGGAAATCCAATTTCCAAATACGTGACATTTGCGGTTTTATTTGTAGAGCCTAGTATGGCGACATAGTGGGATGGGGCGCTCATGCCGCCTATGATTGATACTTATGATTTGAAGTTGTTTTATACACTATGCACTTATAATAGTATCAAACGATTTGTTTTAACCGTATCAAGCATTCTTTGGCTGTTATAAGGGAAAACCCTATCCTCGGCTGCGTTGCATTGTGTGATGGGACCTGGGTCTTATAACAGCTTCATTTTTCTTTATTTAGCATTGCGCTGTTTGTTTTATGCACTGGTATTCTTGGGAGGAAACCCGTTCCGTGTTATACGGCGTGGTCCCTTGATTTACCTAACTTTTAAAATAAAGATTAACTGTTTTAGTTCTCACACCAGTCACATGACTGACCTGGTGTTTATTGTTTTAACCTAAACTCTGGGTGCCCTTATTTTGACACGGGCAGCTAGTAGTTTTGGTTTTGCAGATTTATATTCACAGGATCCTGGTTTTCAACTGGAACGATATCCGGAAAGCTTTGTATCCGTATATCTCATTCTAGTTGTGTATTTATTATTTTCCGCTGCTATGTATTTAAATGTAACTTAAATCTCTGATATTTCTGTGTAATATTCATTTATACTCTGTATATTCTTGTATTCTGATGCATTGTTGTAACATACAATGAAATGTTCTTTTGTATGAGTTCTGTTGTGGCTTGTTCTCGAACTATCCGACACTTTTCTTTACGGGGAAGTTACGGGTTCTCTCAATCAACGGGCTCAGCAACACACTCGTGCGACCCACTCATGCTATGCCCCCACTAGGGCGATCCATCCAAATAATTCTGCACACACACTTTAAATTATGCTACTGTCAAAGACCAGGGTACCCACTGCTTCTTGCGTCTGGATAGCGGCTGGTTAAACATAATTGTAGACAAAGTATATGAGTCCCACAAGCAAATTCGCCCGCCCAGAGATAGTCGGGCCTTAACAAAAGAGTCTCGCCTCCTACGTGTTTATTTTAATTTCTCATGTATCCTAACCAGTCTCTCTCTTATTTAAAACCTTGACCCATCCAGAGGATTGATTCAAATTGGGTCAACTAGGACTTGACTGGTTAATAAGGAGAAAAATGCATATGCTTTCTTACTTTTTTGTTTAATCTTCGGGTTGGATAGCCTCATGTTTTTTGGGTCACCTAAACTAGTCTCGAGATCCACCGTGTTCAAGACGGATTCAGATTGTTCACTTCGCATTTGCCGATCTCGCTTCTAATTGCTCATCATAGTTCAATGCGACAATATTATGCATAAATAGTTCAAAATTTGCTGAAAGATAGAATGAAATGTACTCATATCATCGAATAGAAAATATTGCATACACCCAACCATTGTTAGAGATCGGTTTGGCTTAGGAAAAAAAAGCAAAATAAAATAAAATAATGAAATGGAGCGTCATTTGTCATGCCATACAAAAGAAGAAAGCAAATGAGCTATAATGCAAGCTAAACAAACGACGAAACGTTTAGAGTGGTCTTTACAAATACCTACTTCTAACCATACTTCCGGGGTTTGGCTAGAATTCTGGTTAATAATTATTTAATAGCATTTTTTATCTAAAACATTTTCTTTGTGACAATCATATAAACTAATAATATATACCTCCACACTATTTGATATATCACTATGAATGTTTTGTATGCAATTCCGTTTGAGGTTGGAACTTAAAAAAAGGGGAGTATGCTTCGTGCAAAATAAATTCCACGAGTCCCATTACATAAATGACACGCTATAGTTAAGTACTTATCTTAATTAAATATTATCATTGAAATAAAACTAAGAAACATATTGAATGCAACAAATTTAAAATTTAAGAAAAAAAGTTAAGTGGATGTGTATTTCTTGAACTTTGAATCGATGGTGAAAACAAGTAACATGTAGCTTATAATTTCCAAACATGCTTTGAGCTTTTGTTAGACATACCAATATTTACATACATTGTTAATCGATATTTTTACACATCAAGTTCTGCATGAAGCTAATTATAGACACATCACAGAGTCCAACGTGTTTTGAACAAGTTTTGTGGTACATCAACTTATGTACAGTCAAACAACCAATACATCCAACAAAATATAACAAAATTGAACCAAAATGATGAAAATACAAGGTTACATAAAAAATTATACACCTTGAATAAGAGAAACAAATATCATGAGCTTCAAAAGCTCCTAATAACAGTTGTTTGTGCTCCTTGGCACAAGATACATGCAGATCGCAAAACTAGATGTAATCAAGTGACCGTTTTCAGGAAGCATATCCACAAATAGTGCCTACCCGATGGTTCCGAAAATCATATGGCAATCAAGAAGAATTTTGTTTTATAAATATTTGCTATCTTGATTCAAACGTATGACAAAATGAATTGCGAAGAAGAAAAATAAAACCCGTTGTTGAATCAAAAATCCAATTGAAAACGCTCTACCTACTTAATGGCCTCTAAAAATCCTTAAAAATTAGGAAATTTTTTAAAGTAATATAATTGTTATGGTTTAAATTACAATCCCGCATAAAATTCATATATGAAACCAACCAAGTTATAATTGCTTTTTCCAAAACCGACAATCAAGGTTATTTCATCTTAAAATTGAACTTACACATTGAGATATGAAATTGAAAATTTGTACATTTCTATTTTACTAGCCTACATGAAAAAATGAGATAAGAGTAAAAAGAGTAATTGTAAGAATAAGTTAATCGACGACACTAACAATTTTACTATTATGATTCAAACCTATATGACATAAAATATTAACTATAACTAAGACCCACTGGATGATTCTTAAAGATTCAAAACCAATTCATTAATTTATAGTAAAGACTAATAACATATTTCAGTAGATGAATAGTAAATAAAAGAAAACCCACTATATGTTGAACCCATAAAGATGAAAAGAAATTATTAAGCATTAAAAACCCTTACACTACAAGAAACGGCTCAAATAGCGACGGTAAATAGCCGTCGCAAGCGGTCGCAAGCCGTCGCCAAAAGCCGTCGCAAATAATGTGGACGCTAAGTAAATAGCGTCGGCTATGGCGACGGCTTTGGACACCGCTTTAGCGACGGCTAGCGACGACAAGGTTGCCACGTGGACAAAACGGCTATAATTCATACAACTGTCACAAACCGTCACCAAATGGCCCTAACAGGCCGTCGCCAACCGTGACTACTCCATGCAACAAAGCCGTCGCCAGTCGTCGCCTTACGTGGCAAAACTAGGTAAAAAACCCTCGTAAGCCGTCGCCCGCCGTCGCCAAACTTGACCAGAACGCCATCACCAGCCGTCGTCAAACTGTAAATTTTTTTTTTGCATTTCAGCAGCTAACAAGCCATCAAACCACACAAACTCAAAATGCAGTTCATCGGCAACTCATATACACTCAATTTTACATTCCATCAACTCAAATTCACATTCTATCACTTCATCAACACTATAAATCAACTCATACCATCAACACGTCCAAAAAACAAAAATATAAACGATAAACTATCAAAAAACCATCACCATATCCACATCAAACAAACCATGTCCAAAATACCATCAAACAAACCATGTCTCCACAAAATACCACAAACATCTCAAGTCCATCACCAATAACTAGTTTGTATTTACAAAACAAGTCCAAAAAAAAAGACAAGTACCTACCTACTCATCATCATCAGTCTCACCGTCCTCCTCGTTCTCCTCCACGGGCTCACTCAGCGGCATCACATCATGCTCCTGAAGATATGCAGCAATCCGCGCATCCATCACGGTCTCGAGTCTGTTCTTCTGAAAATCTTCTAAGGCTGCAACTTGTTGTCGAAGCATGTTGATCTCCTCCTCATCCTGACGCCTCGTATAAGAGGCCTGAGTGCCCGCTATATGTAATTATATTAAAAAAGTTAGAAACCATTGTCAAAAGTTTTTTTATACACTTTACATGCTTTATACAATTATTGTAATAGAGTTGTCGATATAAAACGCTTTAATAAAACACTTTACCTCTATATTTCCGAAGCCATAGCGTCTACCCCTGGTAGGCGGGTCGATGATTCTGTTCCAGATGCGATTGCACTCCTCCACGTCCGGCTCTTGACTTAACTGTGTCGCTCGAGCATCTAAGGCCGCCCTGTATTTGTCCTGCGACAGCGGACAATTATGGAATACATTAAATACTCAATTCAAATTAACAATGTGAAATACAAATTATTACAAACCGGCACCGTCCCGATGTACGGCTCCTCGCGCTACCTTAAAGCCTCACAGCTTTTGACAAGGGGGATTTCAACAATCTATTTCATACGCAGACGAATTTTTTCCCCACAAACTAATCCTATTTAGTTTCAACTAAAATCAACCATAATCAACAACCAACCATAAGTAATATTTACCAAAATTCACATCACAACCCAACAATTTCAAAACCATCGCTTTTAAATAGCTATATCCAACAACATGTATACCAATCCCATATCCAACAACATGTATACCAATCCCATATCCAACAACATGTATACCAATCCCATATCAAGTAACATACAATGTTCACGCACAAAATCAACTAGCACACAATATTCACCAATAAACAACTAAATTCACATTTAAGGGTTTTTAATCATAACTAAATCAAAAATAATTCAACAATCATGATATACTCACAGAACATATACATTTAACTAAATATTAATTAATTAAATTAGGAAATTAGGTTAGAAATCAAACCTAGAATTGAAGAGGAGTGACGGCTGGAGAGGAGGGAAGCGTCGGTCAGTGGCGGAGCTCAGTTCGGCGTCGGCCGGCGTCGGTGGTGGGGGTTTTTAATTTTCAGTCGGAGGGTTTAAATTTTGGGGGAAAAGTGGAATGATCGATCTTTACTGTAGGCTCGCGGTATATCATTTTTTGGGAGATGGCTGGCGATGGCCCTTTTTTTAACCGTCGCAAGGGGCCGACACCAATTACACCTTCTCTTGTAGTGTTATTTGTAGATGAAATAATAACCCAAAGATGTAATAAAATTATGTCTTAATTAAAATGAAAACCATTGAAATGAAAATCATTGATAATTTTAATTTTGCAATATCAAGTGTATAACCCATTAGCTATACATATGTAGGGGAAAAGGGCATCACTATGGAACAATGACTTTAAGATAAATCAAACATCCAACATGGTCGATTGTAATCATTGAATCGATCTAAATTATTAAGCAATATATTAGACAATTATGAAGAAAATTATGCCTTTCGTCGATACTATGGATATTATATTAATTACAAAGTTGTTAGAATATTTAAATGTACCTCTGAATAACTATATGTGTTTGAAATATATTTTAGGAGCACATGTTAACGTTTTTTAAGAAAATTAAAAGAGATAGTACACATAAAAATCCAAGCTGACATATTTTATTTACGTTTATATTACCAATATGAATGTACATCCATTGTCTGTACGTGAACTAAAACAAGGACTGCCTGTATTGTTAAAAGAAGTAACGCATTTTCAACCCCAATAAACACCTTTTCCGCTTTTATAGGAAAAACAAGCGTTGAGCAGTCATACACTTTTAACTACTCAAAACACTATTTGGATTGAAAGATAGCATAAGGAATGAGTGTCAACAAATTTTGTATCAAATGTAGTATCATGAAAATAAAATAAAATAAATTAGTAATCGCCAATAACTGACAAATTTATGTGTCATGTTCGTATCGATGGGAAAAATACTGTTATAAAAGTAGATATAAGGTCACTAGAAACAAAATTAATTAAAATAATTAAAGGCTTCAACCGCAAAGTAAAAAAATCCGATAGCAATATAAATAGTGGAAAGAATCATCTAAAGTAATCAAAGAACAACACAATCTAAATAATACAAGTAAGATAGAGAAATCAAATCAAATGTTATAAATAAAAGTCACTACATTGTTAATGAACTGCATAAACTATATATTGAATTGCCAAAATTGCTTGAGATGAATAGATGATTGTGCATATATAGTACATACACATGATGAGGAGCATTCAATAGCACCTCTCTAGTTTTCATCATACATTTTGATTTAAAAAACACTTGTTTTTACCATGATGGCAAACAGTGGCGGACCCAGCCACACAGTTCAGGTAGGGCCACAATCCAATAGATTTTTTTTTTACACGGTCGTTGACTCGTAGTCTCACAGCACAAGTAAAAATAATGAATATTAAATATTATACTTTCCTTTTTTTCGTTCATGTGTCAGATTGTGTCATTATTCTTGTGTCAGGATGTTCAAAATAAACTCGTGGCTTGGTCCATTAGTCATGTTGGGAAACAATGGCTGAGTCGCGGACCAGGTCGCTTTCTTGAAGACAATTCGGCGATCTGGTCGGTGGTGCAAAACCAGTTCGTACTCTCGCCGCCGCCTCTAAGATAAAATAGCCTCGTAGAACAGTAACTGATTTGCTTGCACAACAAATCAGTGCAGATTTGCACTTTCGAAATAAATAACTGCTCGAAAATTTCTGTAAGAATATTTTAATGGCGGAGGAGAATTTTTTTGTTTTTTTGTGTCTAATTTTTGTCTACAGCTGAAGATAATATATAGATAAGAATTGGGCAGTGGGAGAAAATCGGATCTGCTAAAATACCGGGTCAACAGTTTACCGCTTCATGGGAAAGTCGGCTCAGAAAAAATCTCCCGTTTCAAAATTCAGTTCGAAAAAAAAAACATTTTTTTTTTCTGGTTCAAAAATATAAGTGTCTACACCACATAGCCAAGGCTCAAAGCCCAAGCCCAATCCCGAACCGAACCGGGCCGGGCCGGGTCGGTCGGTCGCGCGCGCGTGTGTGGTGGTCATGATGCATGGCTCCCTCCTCACAACAAAGCATGCATTGGGAGCCCAAGGCCCCAACATGACTTCTTAGAAACAAATATAAATACTTGTATCTTTATTATAATCCCATGATGTGGGACTATTCACATATAGGAGCCATCATACACATATTTCTATATTTTAAATAATTCACATAAATTTCCAACAATCCCCCACTTGAATTTTTTAAAATATTATCGAGCAGTTTCTAAAAACATAAGACTGTGCATAAACAAAAGTGTCATCCGACTTGAACCTTTGCATAGTGAGTAAGATTTAGTTTTTACTAGAGTGACACGTAGTCTTGAACTCTATTCCTGACATCAAACCACACACAACCTTTTCTATAGTGCAATCAAATAAGCCTGTGCGTTTATGGCCATGCACGTCTATCCCAGTTTAGTGAACGCTCTAGAAGTTCTGCCCAAAACTCCATAGGAAATGGCCACATTTCCACATTTACACAGGTGAGTCTATCAAGCGTACTCCTGAAGGTAGGTACTCCACTCCAAATAGAGTATAGATCTCATTAAGAGTTTCTATTAACTCATCCTCTAATCACTTCAGGAATACATGCTTCTTAGTTTATTAAATAGCATGTTCTACTTCTATCACTACACAACTTGTTTTTACCCATTGAACCTATTTCTTGGGATCTCCAGTCATTTAGGTCGGGTTACCATCGTGCGTGATTCCACAATCTCAGGGCAATAGTCCCATTCTTTTATAATTATTAAGGGCTTTCTTTCTGGTCAGTCCTTTTGTCAAAGGATCTGCCAAATTATCATCACTTCATATGTGATGTCCTCTAACAATACTGTGCATACGACTGTCATTTCTTACCGTTGTATTATCGGTTCTGTTTTTCTTTCAATAGTCGTCAAATCTTTCATCACTATATATGTGATGTTCTTTTATAGTATTGTGCTTACGACGTCGTTTTCTACCGTTGTTATAACGGTTCTATACTTTTTGTAATTGCCGCGGAACTATCACAATCGATTACACCACTGGTGTCTATTTTTCCTTTATAAGGATCTCAAATAGCAGATTTCTTTAGTTCTCTGCTTCTTAACTAGCTATAGCTAGTGCTATTATCTCGGTCACTATAGTATACTGAGTCAAGATATTATGTTTCTTAGATTTCCAAGAAACAGTTCTTCCAGCAATGCTAAATATATAGCCACTGGTCGCAATAGAATCATCAGATAAAATATTCCAGTCAGCATCGGAATATCCTTCAAGTACAGCTTGAAACTTTTCATAATGTAATCCAAGGTTCATGGTTCGTTTAAGGTATCTCATGACCCTTTCAATATCATGTCAATGCTTTATACTAGGTCTACTGGTAAACCTGCATAATAATCCCACGACATTGGCAATGTCGGGTCTAGTACATTCAGTGGCATACCGTAGGCTGCCAATGATGCTCGCAAAATCAGACTATCTTACACCTTTATCAGTGTTCTTAAATAACTTTACACTGAGACCATATGGTGTACATGCAAGTTTACAGTCAAAATAATTGTATTTCTTTAGAGTATTCTCAATTTAATGAGATTGATCCAAAGAAAATCCCCTTTTTGACCCAGTAATCTTAATACCAAGGATTACACTCGCCTTACCTAGATCTTTCATATCAAAATTGGCACTTAATAAAGATTTGACTAAATTTATGGCATGAATGTTTGACCCAAAGATGAGTAGGTCATCTACGTAAGGCATATAATAGTGCAAATGTCATTCTCAAATTTGTAATAAATGCATTTGTCACTTTCATTAACTTTAAAACCATGTGAAATGATTAAAGTTCTCAAATTTTTCATGCCATTGTTAAGGTTCTTGTTTTAAACCATATAATGATTTATCTAATTTGCATACTTTATGTTCTTGACCATGTACTACAAATCCTTCAGGCTGGTCCATACAAATTTCTTCGTCTAATTCACCGTTTAAAAAGACGGTTTTAACATCCATTTGGTGTATTCATAAATTATGAATGGAAGCAAGTGAGATTAATACCCGAATGGATGTTATTCTAGTTACATGTGAGAAATTGTCGAAGAAGTTTATATTTTCTTTTTGTTTAAAAACCTTTAGCTACTGATCGTGCCTTATATTTATTAACAGTGCCATCAAGTTTTAATTTTCCTTTAAGTACTCATTTACAGCCTATAGATTTACAACCAGAAGGTAAATCTGTCAAATGCCAAGTCTTATTGGATTTCAAAGAATCCATCTCATTATTTATAGCCTCTCGCCAAAAAATCAGCATCTAAAGAAGATAAGGCCTCTTGGAGGTTTAAGGGATCCTCCTCTATAGTAAAAGCACAAAAAATCTGAACCAAATCTTTTACGGTTCTCGCTCTTTTACTTCTTCTATGTTCAACTTCAGAACTTTTATTAAGTTCTGTTCTAATAGGCATACTTGTTGTGCCCCCACTATTCCTTAAATTAAAAGGAAATTTCGTTTCATAAAAATTGGCATCATTTGATTCAAATTATATTATGTGTATTTAGGTCATAAATTCGGTATGCTTTGCTATTAACAGCATAGCTTATAAATACACATTCGTATGATTTTCTTTGCCAATTTTATTCAATTAGGGTCTGGAATGCGAATATATGCTAAACAACCCCAAGTTCTAAAGTATGATATATTGTATTTATATTTCTTTAAAATTTCATAATGCGAAATTTTATTCTTGGATTTTGGGATTCTACTCAGAACATAACATACAGTCTATAAAATATCCCCCCACTAATGCTTTGCTGCACCAAAATTTAATAAAAATGACAATTATTAATTCGGTAAAGATCCTGATTTTCTTTCAACTTTACCGTTCATTTCAAGTGTATAAGGCGCAGTTCTATCATATACAATATCATGTCATTTATAAAAAATCATAATAAACTGGATTCATATTCTGTTTCTCTATCACTATAAATCCTCTTAATTTTCCTATTTGCTTGTTTTCAATTTTTGATGTTTCAAACATATCAAATGCATCACATCTTTAAGAATCAATGTCTTTCCAATCATATGCTTTATTTTCATATTACCAGTCTCTACAGCTTAGGTGGTGCGAAGATCTCACAACACACTTTCTGATCATCAGCAACCGTGTATATTGTGAATATATCACGATCATAGCAAACATGGCGAGAAACACCAATGTCTACCCACCAACCCTCTGATCCACCAACAGGTGAATCTCAGTAATTATAACCATTAGAGGCTCCTCAGTCAGGTTTGCCTGCGGTGCATGGCTTAGCCTGTTCAAATACATTCGTGTTATATGATCTGGTTTTCTACAGTTGTAACATAGAAACAACTGTCCAGAATCATTCTTTTGGGCTGGTTGTTGCTGTCATTTATGGTTTCCTTGCGGATTCCATTTTGTTATTTACTGGCCGGTTGTTGATGCTTACTATTTTGAATGTCAATATGCTTGAAAAAAAATTTATATTTTTCTTATAGAAAAATATATCCAATCTCATAGACTAACATAGGTTATTCACATGTATGCAACAAAAATGTTTTATATTCTATCTTTTCACTTGTATGCATATAAACTATGTCAATTTATTTGATGCAAAAAACCTATTCATCCAATTAGTGTCTATTCTTAATGACATTATCAAATAACATACACATTCTATTAATGTCAATTTTTTAATGACATTTCCCAATACTATATGTGTTCTATTAATGTCAATTTTAATGACATTTCCATATAATCATATGCATTTCACTAATGCCAAAATTTTAATGACATTTTCCAAATAAGTATGCACTTAATTATTGTCAATTTAGAATAAAGACATTTTCAAAAGTTTGCATTCAAATTGTGCCTACACATCACAGACCTACTAAGTTCTTAAAACACATAAAACTGGATTCACCAGTTTGACTTACATTAAGCTTAGATCGCTTGCTCTTCAAGGCTTTGAGGTATAACATTTTTAGGTCATTCAAAGTTCCAAATTTTACACGTATAAGCTATCAGTGATTATTTCAAAAAATTCTACCGCTAACAAATTCAGTAAAAGCGACCTCAACCTCATCAATATATATACTATAGCCACTATTCGGCATATCTGGCTTGGAAGAAATAAGCAAGCATTCAAAAAATACGCATGTTACTGTGAGGTCTGAGGTTCTATGCACAAAAATTGATATCCTATTTCTGCGAGATTAGAATCAATAATCAAAAGAAAAATACTTATCTTCGCATTTGTTATAGAGCCGTCCTTTGCCTCATTTTTTCAATCGACTCATTGCCTTTGGATCTACCAGCATGCAATCAAGGCTGCGCAAGATCTGATCTGATCTGCCATTATTCCATCGATTTATGGCAAGTTTGGAATTGTCCTTTGGAATCAATTGATTGTGAAAGAGGGGGCGGTTCATCTAGGGTTGCATAAGCCATTGCTTCGAAATCGTCTTCAAATTGTTGGGAAACAATGGCTGAGTCGCGGAGCAGGTCGCTTTCTTGAAGACGATTCGGCGATCTGGTCGGTGGTGCAAAACCAGTTCGTACTCTCGCAGCCGCCTCTAGGATAAAACAGCCTCGTAGAACAGTAACTGATTTGCTTGCACAACAAATCAGTGCAGATTTGCACTTTCGAAATAAATAACTGCTCAAAAATTTCTGTAAGAATATTTTAATGGCGGAGGAGATTTTTTTTTTTGTGTCTAATTTTTGTCTACAGCTGAAGATAATATATAGATAAGAATTGGGCAGTGGGAGAAAATCGGATCTGCTAAAATACCGGGTCAACAGTTTACCGCTTCATGGGAAAGTCGGCTCAGAAAAAATCTCCCGTTTTAAAATTCAGTTCGGGAAAAAAAACAATTTTTTTTTCTGGTTCAAAAATATAATTGTCTGCACCACATAGCCAAGGCTCAAAGCCCAAGCCCAATCCCGAACCGAACCGGGCCGGGCCGGGTCGGGTCGGTCGGTCGCGCGCGCGTGTGTGGTGGTCATGATGCATGTTCTCCCTCCTCACAACAAAGCATGCATTGGGAGCCCAAGGCCCCAACATGACTTCTTAGAAACAAATATAAATACTTGCATCTTTCTTATAATCCCATGATGTGGGACTATTCACATATAGGAGCCATCATACACTTATTTCTATATTTTAAATAATTCACATAAATTTCCAACAAGTCATTATTCTTCAAATACTATGCAGAAAAGAAGACAAATTGTGTCAGATAAGGCAGAGGAAAATTATCAGCTATGGCACACTGATTATTTCTGGTAATTTCAATTAAAATTATTCAATCCAGGTATGGCCAACGCCCTAGCTGGATTGAACGTAGATCCGCCCCTGATGGCAAATAAAGACTTATTTTTGTTCTTCGGTTACTTACTGAAAATCATATTCCTCCAAGAACATAACCAAACATAATTTCCTTAATAAGCATTGTTCGTCAGAGTTTACAAGCTTTATTTGTTGCCACAGGCCTTAAACAACATAAGAATTTTCTTTCAAGAAGCAAGCGTAGTTATAAGGAAACTTGTTTTTTTCGTTAGGTTTGCTGTAATTTAGATATAAATAATTACTGAAAGGACATGATTGTGGAATTATGAAGCATACAACTAAGCATATAAATAAGATTTTATTTCTTTTTTGGTCAATAGTTCAAAATGTAACTTGAGTAATCAATCTGCAAAATTATGGTTAACATCCACGGTTTCTAAAAAAGTAACAGGCAATACAAAAAATTCTTTGGCCGTCAAATCAATGGACCAAGCATGAAAATTGTGATAGTTAAAGATAAAGCAGCAAGCAAATTCATATTCAAGACAATATTTCTAACAAAGCCAAAATTTTCCTGATGTTCCTAGCAAAGATTGCCAACACGATGATTTTTGAAAAGAAATATACATTTGGTCACTAGCAAGAGAGGCGGGTATCATAGCAGGAGTGAGCATTATTCGGTTCAAACCAAACTAACTGATCAAATCGATTTATTTCGGTCAGTACGGTTCTGTTATGTTGTCTTTGGTTCGGTTTTAAAACCGATTTGAATTCGGTTTGTAAAATAAAAAAAATTCGATTATTGGTTTAACCGCATTCACCAAACTTTCAATCTATTATGTAATTTTATGATATTGTAGTATTTTAAACAATTTCGTTTAGTGATAAAATACAAAGACATGTGTTGCATATATACAAAGACATGTATTGCATATAGTTCACTTCTGCCCTGGGGTTCACACTTTGGCTCAGGCCATAAAAGGGCTTTCATGCTTAAAGTTGTTGCTGCTAGCTTGCTACTAACAAATTCATTTTGTCGATTCAACTGCAAAAATCATAAATGCAAACACTGATGTTAGTAATAATGTTGAGTCAGCTGAAGGCAATGAAAGGAGACCTATGAAATTGGGGCTAATTGTTCTGTTCCCATCCCCGTGCCCCGTATGCCCACCCAATGGGAGCACCCTGATTTTCATCTTATGCAATTAAGTCCCTGTAACAATTGGGGGGACTTAATTTCCAAAGCTGGAAATCATAGGGCTCCCATTGGGTGGGCATACGGTGTACACGGGGATCAAAACAGAATATTTCATCCCTATGAAATTTGATCTGAACATGCCAACACTTTTTGAAGTTGCTGAGCTGTCAGGAGTTTCTGATCCATAAATTAACATTTTCATATGAAAAGAAAGTTAATTTAAAAGAAAAATTAGCAGAAACTAAGTTAATTATTATTCTTATTAGATGATCTGTATTCAAGTAAAATTATCTCAATATACATTGTTGTTTTACTCCATTTAGCGTTCATGTTGCAATCACTTACTGCAACACCTTGCTACGGACATAACAATAGAGTATGAGACCGATATATGTAAAATATGATAGGAAGACGTTTATATGAATGTTACGTTTATGGGCAATGCTTTCATATTGTGACCATGTCCCTGCATCCAATAATCATGAACCTTGAACGACTACAGTTTGAAACTCAATCAAACCTCAGTCATGTATGAATTCTGATGGACCTTGTTGAACCATGGTTCTTTTGTTTTTCCTTAATTTCTCATTTTATAACTCTCTCATTTTCATCTCTTGAGTTGATATAAAGCAAAGAAAAAACAGTTTGAACTTGCTTTGGTTATATACCTACGGTATCCCTAGTAAAAATCAAATTGAACTTGCTTTAATTATATCCACCTTTGATCTGTAGATATTGCTTCCTTTTAAAGGTTACAACATTGAAGCTACCCAAGTGACAGTGATTCTATCCATGGGCTCCTCTATGTGTATTTGCAAAGGAAAAAAAAGGAAATTGGCATGGTATTATATATATGGAAAACACCAAAGATGACTATACCATATTACACGTATAGAGCCAACAATACACTAATCTTCCCAATTAAAAAACAAAGAAGAAAATATAAACAAATAAAATGGAGTAACTGATCACATGTGCAACATAAAGCTTATACCTAATTATCTTTTATAATGCTTCAATGAAAATTTTCTTTAATGTGTGCCTAACTGAATGGATACATATTATAATTATTATTTTCATTTTTTTGGAAAAGCCGACCAGTTTTTAAAGTGACCGCAAACACTTATTATTATAACAAATAATAATAACAATATTACCGGAGATCAGCGGATAACAAACAAGGAACATGAGTCTATACAACATGAAGAAAAAAAAGAGGCTTTAAAGCAAAATAGGAAACCAAATAAGGAACTTGATGACTCAAGCACATAAATTATCGGAAACTTATATGTGATGCTTTTTAACTTAAAATATTGATTATGGACCTCGCCTCAAATGCTTGTAACTTGTCATTTTAAATTTTAACATCATGGCTTCTAATAAAAAAGTTTTATCAACTTTTATATTTTTACATCGTTGTATCAGGGATTTTTTTTCTTTACTCTTCCATAGTTATGAATTAGTAATATAACAATGTATTCAAAGAAATCTAGTGCAAGGTTATGTTAGGATTTCAGTATACTTTATCAACCGTTATTCATGAAATTCTAGATGTAAATATGAAACCCATAAGTGTACCTAAACAGTGCTGGCCCTGGACCAGTCGTTGCCCTAGGCCAAAAGAAATCGACTGGACCCGTTTTTATGTGAAGAGCAGCAGGAGTGCGAGATAGGAGGGAAGTGCATAAAAGAAAGAGAGAAAAATTATGAAACAAAAGTCCTCGTCGGGTATCGAACTCATATTGTGCACAACAAAAGCAACATGTTCTACTGCTCAACCAATGTTATTTCACAATTACATAGTGAATGAATATCCTTTTTAATTAAAAGGTCCAAAGGTTTGAGGCCCCCACCCCTTTCTTCCTCCTCCCAGGTCTGAGGCCCTAGGTCACCGCCTAGGTGGCCTATACCCAGGGTCGGTACCTAAACCGCTGATGAAAAAGAGTGCTCGGTATGGCCTTCCAAATTCGCATCAATCATAGATCCGAAAATGATCGTTCCATTGAAGAGGGTTAGATAGTCGCTGGAAGTTGTGTAATTTAGGGACAATAACTAATTATTTATAAAGTTGGCATTTTGAATTTGGCCCTTTGGCTTCGACAATTAAAATGTCTCAGTATCTAGACATTAGACCTTTAATAATTCAAACTTTAAGCCTTCTAGTTTTAATTAAAATTTAAACCACTTCAATTTTGCTTTACGCCAAAATAGCGCATCACATTTTATTCTACGTACGTGACTTAAATGTTGAAATATTTTAACAATTTCCCATTTGGCCATATATTTGATAACCTTTAAAAAATGTGCTCAACCTTATAAGGTCCAAAATTTGGTATTTAAAATATGGTGTATTTTTAATAATCTTGTACATTAACTTTGTTGACTAAGTGTAACGACCCGTCCGGAATGTGACAAAATCCTGACCTAGAAAGGGCTCATCAGAACTTAGAGTCATTCTAAGCAAGTCGTTGATTTCTATAAGAAAATAAAATAACATAGACAAACTAAAATGAAATCATAATGTGGCGATAGCCCCACACTACCAACACCCAAACACTACCAACACCCAAATAGGGTAATGTAGTGGTGTTTGGTCAATGCAAAACGATAAATAATGTTGAAATTAAAAAAGTAACCCTAATAACATGTCATATATCTCACAACATAAGGAATAATATATAATAATAACACAAAGTGATATTAAATAGGCGAGACAGTATAAGCTAAAAATGAATCATAAGCATCAGAGTAATAGATCCACATCACAAAATAATATTTAATGAGTCATACATAGATATATCTCCAAAATACTGTCTCTACATAAAAGACTACTGTGCCCAAAGTAGTGAACAACAGAAGTAAACAAGAATAAGATTATATATATAATTCATGGAAGACTCATGCTCGTCTTCAGTCAGCTACCCAAGACTCCAGCATGTCTTTAGTCTACTCATTTAAGAGCACCTAGAGTAATAAAAAGCAATGCATAAAAGACAGACAAATTTTGGTGTGAGTGACAGTAGTCTCTACTGCTAAATAGGGTAATACTATAGGTATGAAGAATCATACTTGACATGTCCCTACATCCAAAGGGTTAGCACATATGATCATGTACTCTAGTTTAAGGTAATCATAATACTGAGTGTAAATGGAAATGTGCGTGATAAGGTGAAAGAAAACATCCAAACATAGCATCCATCCTCAGGTTTACTCACTCAGTGTATTTAACATGCGGTATTCCATACTTTGGTCGCCAAATCCGCCGAGGCAGTGGTACGCCCCACTGCATGAGCTCCACCAAACTATTGTTATGTCCTAGTGCATGAACTAGCCAATAACCCAACCTAGTTAACACTGCATTGGCTCTGGGGTCATGGACGATTAGTCCATAATGCATTGGCTCTGATCAGTCCGCATGTCGCTCTCTCAATGGCGTACCAAAGTCGTGAATACCGATAACTCCTTTACACATGTTCCTACAGCGAAGTTCAACTTGTAAGTCACTCATATGGTTCCTATCTAGAGCCTTGGTGGTAACTCCAAACTTAGACTTTCCTCGCATCTCGGGTTTAAGCTAGTTGTATTAGAGTTTGTCTTTCGGAAAATGCAATCATCGCCACGAGAAGGTTATGTCGTGCACGCCCCACCACTTAGGTCACCATCGTGTTGCCTTTTTCTAGTTCAACCCAACTCCAGTTCGACTAAGTCAAACTGGATCTAGGTCGACATGGTCGATCTAGATCCAGTTCGTGGTCACCTAGTTGACCCAGATTCGGACCGACATAGTCCATCCAGGCTTGGTTACTTTATCGAACCAAGATCCATTCGACCATCGAGTTGGAGGTTCCCTTCCCTTGTACTCCTTAGCCAATTCCAACTTCGTCCTAGCTAAATCAAAGCTATCTTCCTTAGTCGAACCAAATTTGTAAGCGCCATAACTTGGCCTCTAGAACCCTAAACGACTTGAAACTTGGCCTAAGTTTTAGTTCTTGAGATGTTAGTTTTGATGGAAAGAACCTTGTAAATTGTTATAAAATATGTATGCTAACATTCTGTGTTGAGATATATATGTATAAGCAGGGTATATATATATATATATATATATATATATATGCAGGTATTAATTATTGTAGACTGTTCAATATAAAGATTCAAGATTACAAAGATGAAGAATTGAAGATTGAAGACTCATGAGTATCGAGAATTCAAGACATCAAGATAAGTAATAGTCTCTAGATTTATGTTAAAAATTTATAATATCACCAACATCTTTATTCAAATTTTAATAATGGGGCAGAACCCACAAACTTTCAAAAGTGTTTTTCAAAAATTATATTACAAATTTCCTTGTCGATTTTTTAGCCTCAAAATCAAAACTGTTTTGAATAACTTATTTTTGATTTCTAAACATTTAATGTTTTTAAATATTTTACTCTTTGTTATCTTTGTAATTTATTAGTGTTGTTAAGTTTCAAAGTTTTAGCCTTAATCTCAAATTATATTTTAATTTAATTTTCTTATATTCTAATTCATAGCTTTATATGTTAAGTATTATTTTGAAATCATGTTCTATAATATTTAAAAAGTGTTATTATTTAAGTACATTATGAATAAAATGTTTTACATGTCTCAAAATTGGTTTAATAAGTTTTTAAGTCAAAAATTTAATATATACCTAAGTTTTAATATCCTTTTATATACTATAAATATATGTTTTTAAATCTACATTCTTACTCTATTATACTATTTTATAATATAGGAAAATAATTTGTTTAAGTCCGGAATTACCTTGATCTATTTTAACATCATTTCCATTATTTTCAAAATTTCAAATTTCAAAAATACAAAGGGTATGTCGACTTAGGGGGATGACCCATATTTACATTATAGTCGTTTTTCCGAAAATTTCAAATTCCAAAGAAGTGTCTATTCGTTTGAATCTCTTCGTCAGTGGACGTGACTGTTGTTTCCATATAAGTACCCAACCAAAAATGAAGTTTTTAACTATTTTTAATTATTTTCTTCACTCCTGCTCCACTCCATTTCCTTTCTAAATTTTCAAGAATCCTTAACCCAATTCTTCCGAAATTCAAAGAGAATCAAACCAGGTCGTCTCTAGTTTAATTCTCTACCTCTCTATCTAAAATAACTAAGTTTTTTTCTGAGTTATAAGAGAATTTGTAATCTTAGATCAAAAAATTAAAGTCCTATCGAGTCTCTCTATCAAATTGCTGGTAAAAAGGTGCAGTTGTAGCTCATTCAAATAAACTAGGTGTGATTGTAGCCTATTCAAATCAACAGGGTGTGATTGCAGCCTGTAAATCAATTAGGTGATCTTATAGGCTAGTTAAATCAAGAGAGATCCTTGTGCTTGAAAGTGTGTGGGGGTGTACCTTGTGGCCATGGAATCGAGAATTGTAATATCGAAAATTATTTGAAAAGAAGCCTGCACAACCGTTACTTATGTAGGACTGAATGTAAGGTAACTCTGAACCAATATAAAATCCCGATGTTTTCTTTCCTTTACTGCTTTTACTCATTATTTGCGTATGTGATTGATTCTGTGACTATTTTATATTTGTGATTTGCATTTGATTTTGATATATTCAAAGAGATTTCAATGAAATTATAAATTACATTAAACATTATTCACCCTCCCTCTAGTGTTAAATTAGCCTTAAGATCCATAATCTGAAGTCCCAAAAATTGGTATTAGAGCATTGGTTTTCAAAGACTTAGTAGTTTGATTTTTGAAAAAAATTAAAATGGAATTTTTTTGATAAAATTATTAGTAGTATTTTCAAAATCTAATGTGTGTTTAACGTATCTCAAAATGTGTTTTACGACTTTTAAGTGAGTTTCCTTAGGTTGATATTGATACCTTGCGCAAAGATAAGTGTTATGCATTATATATGATCTACTTGCAGTCATATATAATAGTGAACCTATCATACCCCGGTATAATTTTTTATCTACATTTTTTATGATTTGTCTTTGCTTAAGGCTTCATTAGCTGCCATTAGAGTGGGATTTCCTTTAGTATTAGTCATATTATATTTATTGATTAAGTCTCTGGCATGTTTTTCTTGATTAATAAGAATATCATTATTTATTTGCTTTATTTGTAATCCTAGAAAGAAATTAAGTTCTCCCATATAACTCGTTTCAAATTCTTTTTTCATAATCTCAAAAATTTTCAAATTCATTTCATTATTTATTCATCCAAAAATAATGTCATCTACATAAATTTGTGCTAATTGATTGCCATTTTTATTTCTCTTAATAAAAAGAGTATTATCTACTTTACCAATTTCAAAATTTGATTGTAGTAAATATGATCTTAGTCAATCATACTAGGCTTTAGGATCTTGTTTTAGACCATATAGTGCTTTCTTTAATTTATAAACAAGATTCAAGAATTTTTTATCTTTGAATAACGGGGGATTGTTCAACGTAAAAAATTTCTTTAACAAATCCATTTATAAATGCACTTTTTACGTCCATTCGAAATAATTTTAAATTATTGTAATTAGCGAAAGCAAGTAGAATTCTAATAACTTCTAATCTTGCTACAGGAGCAAATGTTTCATCGTAATTTGTTCCTTCCTTCTTCTTTACAATAACCCTATGCAACTAATCATTCTTTATTTCTAACGACTTCACTAAGTTCATTTTTTTATATACCCATTTTGTTCCTATTATAGTTTTATCCTCAGGTCTTAGAACAAGTTCTCATACATCATTTCTTGTAAATTGATTCGGTTCTTCTTGCATAGCCAGTATCCATGAATCAACTGATGGTGCTTCCTTTGAATTTTTAGGTTTAATGGTTGATCTAAAAGCAACATTGCTCAATTTTGTTCAATTCATTTCTAGTTCTAACTACAAATTCAATATTTCCTAATATATTTCTACAGGATGGTCTCTCAAAGTCAAATTCTTTTATTTGGTTGATTGATTTTATAATTTATTTCATTTGAATTATTATTTTCGTTTTAAAATTCATCTTCATCATTTATTTGTCCAATATCTTTAAAATTTTCATTAAAAGATACATGCATTGTTTCTTCAATGGTGTTAGTTTTAAGTTGAAAACTCTGTAAGATTTGCTTCTATCTGAGTACCCAATAAAAATTCCTTTATCTGATTTGGAACCAAATTTATCCAAATTTTCTTTGGCATTTAAAATAAAACATTTGCTTCCAAAAACTTTAAAATAAGATACTTTTGATTTCATATTATAAAGAAGTTTGTATGGTATTTTATTGGTTGATGGTCTGATTAATAGTTCATTTATGATATAACAAGCCGTAGATATTTCTTTAGCCGAAATGTTTCTTGGTAAATTACTATGGGAAAGCATCGCTCTAGCATACTCTTCAATCATTCTATTCATACATTCAACTACCCTGTTTTGTCGTTGTGTTCTTGGCACAACACCAAAATGGCCATTTTGAAACGGTAATAAAATGTTGCTAAAATTTGTAGAAACACTTTTCAGGGGTTGCATATTAGTATGTAGCAGATTTTCGAAACGCTTAGCAGGTGTTTCAGTTTGATAATCTGCAATACTCAGTGAGTGTTTCAAGTTGATAATCCGCAACACTCAACGAGTGTTTCAAGTTGATAATCTGCAACATTAGGTGAGTGTTTCAGTTTGATAATCTACAACACTCGACGAGTGTTTCAGTTCGATAATCTGCAACACTCGGTGAGTGTTTGAGTTCAATAATCTGCAACACTCGGCGAGTGTTTCAGTTCGATAATGTGCAACACTCGATAAGTGTTTCAAGTTCATAATCTGCAACACTTAATGAGTGTTTCAACCATAAACATACAACTGATACTTTCAATAACCAGTAATCATAACCATAAATTTGCAACAGTTGTAATATAGTAATCTTAGTTATACTAGCATAATGAAAATAACACATTAACCATAAAAGACAAACATGTTGCCTTTGCTGAACTAAAAATAGCACCTGGAAGACGAACATGATTGGAGTACATAATGAAAATGACGCATTAACTATAAAAAACAAACATATTGCCATTTGCTGAACTAAAATATTATCTGAAAGAACAAACATATTTGGAGTACATAATGAAAATAACACATTCACTATAAAAGACAAATGTATATGCAAATCAGAATTAAATCACATGTAGATTATTTGAACCAAAAATGTGAAACTTTGAAATCTAATAAAACTGAAATAATTAAAATAGTAGGATAACTAAAAGCTACCAATTTTTCTTCCATTTAATCTCTCTCTAAAAAAATGATAAAATAGTAGGCAGCCAGCCATTCTTCCTCCATGTCTGAATTCCACCACTATAGAACGGAAATCCTCAACGTTTGTATTCCAAATCACTGTAAAACAGAAATGTAAATAGTAAGCAATTTATTATAGAATATATGTTCTCTCCAATGTCAACTTCAAGGGTCTACTATCTTACTCAATTAAAGGAAAATATTATATTTAAATCAGTTTTACATACAGTTAAATATACAAATAAAACTACATGTGGTAGTAGCAGTCACTTTGGTGTCACGGATCAATATAAACTGTGTCCTACTATTTGCACATATTATGACTAAATGAAGACATATCCGCAACAATCCTTTAGTGTATTGCAGACACATCTGTAATTTTTAGTGTGTAAAGTAAACAAGAACGCTCATGTGTTCTGCAACGAAGACACAGAAAGTATTATACAGATACAAGTCCGAATTGTAATGAAAATACAAGGAAAGGTAGGAATATTCAGCATGCTGCATGCATGGACCAATGTAAAGCTGCCCTTAGAACCTAATTTTACTTCCCACTATAAACATATATAAATACGTATCAGCTCGACTATGTTTATAACAGTGTTCACTATTATATCCAATTCAAACATAACAAAATGGTTAAAGGTATCCGTAAACGGTTGAAAGTAACTGTTTTGATCACCCAATGTCGTAGATGAAAGTCCCTTTACTGATGTATGGGCATTATACATGCTAAAAAGGATGTGTGCATAGATGATAATGATGACGATGGCTACATCAGAATGCGACAGACCATACCATACATTGTGCATGTACATTTCGCTCAGAACTAGCACACAACTATACGAGTCATGTATCTTACTCAGTTGTACTATATTGCTCAAAATATGGACAAACACTTCGTACAAGTTTTGTAGAACTACAAATATTATGTGTACTTTACACCTAAAGTCAGATTTGAATTAATGTTAAGGTTTAACGTTTAACGAAATCAAAAGTATACGATGTGAATAAAACATCAAAAAGTAAGGATAAATGGTTTTTATAGCGTCCGGCCAAGGGATGTCTATATTTGATATAATTCATTATTTATTTCTTTATAATTCTCAAATACACTGTAGAAATACAAAATACAATGATTTTTGTAAAAATAATGGTTATGGTCTTTGGAAATTTGTCTAGTGGTTGTCAACAGCGATGTAAGGGAATACCTAGGAGCAAAAGTCCAGCCTATATTGTTGTTCACCCATGATATATCTATATGTGTCATAATTTGAACTGCGCTCGATGTTACCTGTAAGATAGCTGCTTTACATCTCTAACTAAATCTTACTAGTAAACTTTTCTTTGGCATTATAATGACCATCATAACAATTGAATCACTGTCATGATTTGCTGGTATTATATCCGGAACAAAATAATGAAAATAATCACTATCATTTAGTCACGAATCTATACGAATTAGGTTCCTTACTATGAAAATAATGAAATAAAAGCATATGATTTAGTGGGGGATGGCTTACATCCATAAGTCTCAATTGCATACTGCCCCTTACTATGATTTGGTTCAAATCCCTTATTCCTGACCACTAAAGATTCCATGCACCAATAAACCCAAAAACAAATGCATTACTCGTTGCAAAGCACCATTCACACTCTTTGTATGGTAAAAATGAAATTAATGCAGGTAAATATGAAATTTAAGCTAAAAAAGTTGAAGTAAAACTTACCAAAAGTACCTTATACAGCAATCCATTTTGATGCAGTTTAACGGATGACCTAGGCCATTTTATGAAATCACCAATCCCGACTTCTCCAATTGTGTTCGATTCTGGATTTTTTTCATCCTTGTACAGTTCTGCATCAAGTATTTTTCGTGTAACCATGCTTACTTTTATCTCGTGAGTTTCCAAAGTATAACGGTGACAAATATTTCTATGGATTGGATCTACTACTTCCTTCGCAATTGCAACACATTTTCCTTCCTGATTAAGCAATTCACAGTACTTTTGCAGCTGAAGTTGGCTCGCTCTGTGCAGATGATGTTGTGTTTGATTCACTGACCACATGGTGCTTTTTCCTGGAATTCATAACTAAAGGCACTAAAGGTGTTGATTCTACAACTGCTTCCCCATTTGATGTATTCCTCTGTACACCAATATAATATTATAAATGCATTTATTCAAAATATTCAAGCTATATTGCAAATTTACTGAAATTTCATATTTAGGCAATATTTGAGCAGAAAATAAGTAACTTACAAGAAAACGACTAATAGCATAATCAAGTTTGGATTCAAGATTCTCATGTTGTGCAACGAGAATATCATACTTAACAGCTAAATCTAACTTTTCAGCCTTGTAACACCCCGAATTTTCTATTAACACTAAAGTTGCTAAAATATTAATAAGTGTGTAAGAGAGGGGATGTATCTAATATGAATATAAAAATATTAATAAATATGTAAGAGAGGGGATGTATCTATTATGAATATAAAAATATTAATAAGTATGTAAGAGAGGGGATGTATCTATTATGAATATAAAAAATATTAATAAGTGTGTAAGAGAGGGGATGTATCTAATATGAATATAAAAATATTAATAAGTGCGTGAGAGAGGGGATGTATCTAATATGTATATAAAAACAATAATAAGTGTGTAAAAGGGGGGATGTATCTAATGTGTACATTGTAGAATATATATATATATATATATATATATATATATATATATATTTCTGAGTGTTTGCTGAGTCACTTCTGACTCATTGCTGAGTCAACAAGATAAACCCCATCTTGTCTGAACGGCTGCGGTTATTTCTAGGTTAAATCTAATGGCCTAAATGCATTCTAAAATCTATAAATAAGTGGGTAGACCCTAAACCAAAATCACTTGTAAAATTAGAGAAGCTACCGTCATGCTGCTGCCATGGAGTTCAGCATAGCCGTCACAAACTAAGAAGAGGAAGCCTAATCATCTACAACTAAATCTACACAAATCAAATCAAAAGATCTCTCTTTCTCTAATTCTTTTCTTTTGTTGGTGAGTATGATGATTCTCACAAGACTATTACAAACTAATTTGACTCAGTTATGAATGGATCACAAGAAAGTGATGTGATTTGTAATTGTAAATTCTATATATTATGGATCTCTTATTATGTTATTATGTTGTCGTATGATGTAAATTATATATGCTATGTCATGCTATGTTGTAAATTCTCTTATGCTATGTCATGCTATGTTGAGAATCATGTCAAGCTATGTTATACTATCATACTATGCCATGTTATAAATCATGCTATATTATGTTAAAAAATCATGATGTTGTTGGATCATGCTTAAAGTTATGTTTTTTTTCTTAATTTAAATGGATCTTGTTTATGGGAATTTGCCTATTAGGTTAGGTGTACCCATATACTTGAAACTATAATTAAATAAAACTTGATTATGGGAATTTGCCTATTGAGTTAGGTGTACCCATATAAAACCATGTTGTTAAAAAATTAGATGATGTTGATTCACACATGTTCATATGTAAGTTTATGAAAATTGATTGAGATTATATTAGGTGAATTTTGAACAAGTTGACACCTTTAGGTCCATGACATGTATAATCTATGCAAGTTGGACATATGCAAGTTTCACCCCTTATTATGATTCATTTGGTCACATATACATGTTGTTATTATGATAATCTCTTTTATGCTATGAGTTAGGCTATTCGAGTCTAACATATATTTTGCGAATAAACGTTCCAACGTGGGGTAGGGGTAATATTAGGAATTAATAAATTGGGAGCAATTTTGTAAGATTTTGCATACCATGAATGGATGTCCATAATTGAGTCAATTATGGACATTGTTAAAAATTGGAAGTAATTAATAATTCAAGTAGGGAATTATTAAAATTGGGGGAAAGTGGATTATTATTAATAATCAATGCTTAGAACACGAGGTTGGACCCGTTTGTGATGTAAACCTGCCCGGACCCGCCCGGCAAAATCCAGTAGTCACAAATGTCGGCCCAATGTGAGAGGTCCTAGGCCCAAACTAAAGCATAACAGTTGTAAAGACACGAGGTTAGACTCTTTTATGGTGTAAGACTGCCCGGACCCGCCCGGCAAATCCAGCTGCCATAAATGCCAGTCTAATGTGAGAGGTCTTTATGAGGTTATGGCCTTAATGAACTAAGAAATACTTAACCAGATAATCATGTAAGGTGGGACATGGGGGTTAAGTAGGTGCCTTGGGTGGCATGAGGAATATGGTGGTTGCCTTTAGAGGCATTTGAAATACGATTAGACTTAACCAAACACACATGTAAATGAACATGACTAAGTGGGTTAAGTGGGATGGACTAATGGGGACAAGCTTAGGTGGAATGCTTGTGGTAAATAGTGGGGGCCCATTTCAACCAGTATCCCAAAACGTATCTTTGTGGGCTCGACCCAAGTCGAGGACGGGACACGCATACTGGGTTTGACTATAAGAGGCCAAAACAGGGAGCGGTGGCAACGCAAGTCCAACGGGTTTCATATGCGTGTGTGGACCCGGGCTGGTAGGTAAGACGTTGTTGCATCGTGTAGGTATAAGCTGTGCATGTCCGTTGTATCAGGTTGCCACTTTAGGGGAGTGATACACCCCACTGTGGGGCCAGCACGGGTATCTACGAGTTAGGGAGCCGATCGAATAATGGGAAGTAGGGTACACCTAGTGGAGATAGGGGCAGGCGGCACCTATGTAGTCAGCTAGGGGTACGTAAAGCCATTGGGAAAGTTTCTAAGTGAAGCTAAGTGGGATGAATCTTTAGGGTGACTGGTGTGGTGCAGTATAGTGTTTATCCTTTAGTATTTAGGAGTGCCTATAACGTTGCCTTTAGCGATTGTCTATGTCCTTAATCTGCTCTTCATAGACATTTTCTTGTTTTCCAGCTTATGCCTTAGTCCAGTTATTTTGGTAATAGTATTGTAGAATTATCATATTCACCAGACTTTATGTCTGACCCCCTCTTTTCCATCCTTTTTCTCCCTTCAGGTCCGCAGGTTGGGCCAAGTTTTAGTGGAGTCTAGTTGGATCGCTTATCTTCTGGAAAGCTTGGACTGCTGAAGTAAAGTCCAGCTTGTTGTCTTTCTTTTTAATGGCTATTCATGTAATGGGATTATGTACTTGTTTTATCAAGATAGATATTGTACTTGACATTGAATATGGTGTTATGATGTAATCAAACATGTTTTGACTTCTGCTACAATGAAATAAAGTTTTTGAATTTCCAAGTACTATTTTATATCTGTCTTGTTGTAATTTTACTGTTCTATATTCACTTAAAACCTCCATGGAAGTTAATGCATTCCCTTTGTGAGTGACATTAATGGACGTGGGGTGTCACAAGCCTTGTCATGGAGACATAACATATGAGAAGGGAGCGAAGCTTCATATTGGGTCTTACTAACACAAATTCCAACACCGGGAAGGCCCTTAGTTGCCAAGCACTTGTGTCAATGGATCATCATCAATTGACAAGGAATGCACATTACTATCGCCACTTGCCTCTGCTTCTTGAATAATTTTTTTAACTAATTCCTACATTATGATGCGTAAAATTTAATCAATTTATTAATCTTAAACAAAGCAATAACAATATCGATTAATCTCACCATGTTCTCTACGACACTCGGCAATATACTTTTATATTTTCTCGTATGCGTTTCAATCCAAACTTGAGTTCGTGTAATTGGGATAGTTGGATCATCTTGATTTTAAATCTGCATAAAAAATAACATTAATTGGGCATAAAGATATTTCAAAATTTGTTAAATAATATGCATGAGCCTTGGTGACTATTTAGCTGTATATTTCTATGCACACATGCTCCTTGATTTGCATGTCTTCTGTTCATTTCTATTTTTCTTATCACAACTTGTTATGCCAGGGCGATAAAACCATGAACTCTCTTGTTTTATCGTTTTCTGTGAAATTTCATCACTTCTTAACACCATAGAAAACGATAAGTATTGATATCCCTATAAGCACGACTGAAAAAAGTATTCCACATTTGTAACCATTATAAAATCATTGCACTATAAAAAGTTAAACATGCCATTTTTAAATAATGATTTTGTTAGAATAAAAGGACAAGCTAATAGAAAATTCTTTGGAAAGAAATAGTAAAAGTTTGACATACCATTTTATCCTCCACCATTGCAGCACTATTGTGACCTCCTATATGCCCACAAACAGTTTTTTCTTGTTCAAGCTATTAGTTTTTCTTATTTTCTTTTGATTCTCGTCATTCTCATTAAAAAATATCTTCCCAATCCTCATTTTTTACACCTGGGGGAATATTTTTTTGTTGTGCATCTAGTGTTGATTTAACATCTAAATATTTTTTCTGCAAAGTATTCTTATGCCTTCTCCACATCCCTGGCATTGTTTTCTGAATGCTTTTTTTTAACATAGCGAGGCACTTCGTATTTGCTCTGCAACTACTGATACAATAAAATAATCAAGCTTTATAAAAATGTCATTTTCTTGGGGAGGTATAACGTTGCTTAAGTTATTATACTTTGCTTTTACGTTTTCATTTCTTGTTCTGCTAATACACAACTATCCCTTTCTGCAGTATAAATCAGAATTTTACTATCAAAATTCATTAGTACAATATATTTAAAAAGAAAAATATTCTCACTGATAAGTTCTTCCAAATATCATCCTTGTAATTTTTTGGAACCAATTTCCACTTAGCAAATTTGATCGGTACATAAGTCCTCACAAGGTCGCCTATAGAACTTTGAAACTGAGTTGCGCGAGGACCAACAGCGCAGCCGTTTTGATTAAACTTAATCTTCTTTGCAGGATTTTCATCCATTATTGACATAGAATCTCGTCCATTAGCTTCTTTAATAATATTCATTGACATTGCTGTAAAAACAAAAAGTTTTATAATAAATGACAGGAGATTTGCATTGGAATTTTGATATGATGGATACTACATGAAACTATCAACTTGACAGGAGATTATACATGTGATTATAGCCAGCCAACAATGCAACAAATTAAATATAAGTTGATCAAAGTTTGTCTGGCATAAAACCAATCCAAGCTAATAATTATGATTTCAATTAATATTTATGTCAGAAATTAAAAAGCGTACGCTAACTTAACCAGCATTAATATGGTAATAAATTTCTGCTAGTCTGTTCTGTATTCAGTAAGAGAATTTGCATTGTGATCAAGAAGCCCTATATACAACTGTATTCCGATAATTAATATAGGAAACTGGTATGTGCAGTATCAATACTGTATTATAAAAAAGAAACTCGATAAGAAGACTTGAAAAAAAAAACCTGGCAGAAATATAATGTAGATCTTGCTATGGCACCGCCAAGTGGTTTAATCGTGACTAAGCTGATGCAAAGCCTAAAGAAGCATTGTCCTGCATTGCATTGTCCAAGAATGATTCATGCGTTAGCAAAAGAAAAAAGAAAAAAAAGCAAGACATGGTATATATTTTAAGACTTACTACTGTAAAGATATCTATTGTCCCACTTTTTGTCAGTCGAAATCTCTGCTTTACTGTAAAGATACCAATTATCTTCTTACCTTTACTGTAAAAACATACTAAAACTAGAACCAATAACAGAGAAGATACATAAGATTAGTGTAAACCGAACTGAGTTTTTACTGTTCTTAAATGAAGTGTTATGGCAAATAATGAATGGGAACAAAGTGATTTGAACTGTAAAGCTTTACGCTATTCCCAACTGTTCACGCTTCGGCTTCGGACATTTAAGTGTGTAGCTAGGTCCTTAGCATCGTGGTTCGAAATCCATTTACAAGTTTCTAGGAAACATGAACTGGAGGTAGTAATATTTGATAAATATATTCACCAACGTATAGGAAGAACTAAATATATTCAACGAAATTAAATGAAACTAAATAGGAACCAATGCCATGGCAGAAATATTTGACAAAATTACTGAATTTTTCCAGCCAGGAAGTTCTAGACAAAGAAGCATTGGCTGATACCATTAAACTAAAAGACATAGAAGTACCTATAATATGTTTAGGCATTTCGCTATCGCTTATCGCGCAACAAGACTTAAGAATAAGGATTTTGGTCCTCTTATTGACAATGTCAATAAAAAAATTAATCACTGAACCAACAAACTTTTAAATATTATGGGATGTGTTAACTTATCAAAGCCTTCAGCTTTAATATGATTCAATTCTAGTTCCAATTCTACCAAAATATAAATACACTGATTTGCAAATTAAATTCTATTTATGCTTATTTTTATGGAAATCCTAATCCCATATATAAAATGGCATTGAATTTAGTTTGTCAAACCGGAAATGAAAGTGGTCTGGGTATAATAAGAAAAAGGGCTAAAGTTTTTATAATTAATCTGGTATGAAATGACCTATAACTAAGGTTAGGTTTATGGGCTAGATGGGTGATGAATAAATATTAAAAAAAAGTAAAATTTGGACCATATAAATTGATAACAATGTTTCAAATACATGGAAAACCATTCTCAAAAACACAAATTGGTGTAAATGACATAAAGGCAGAAACATCAGCAATAGGGAGAGCGCCTCCCTTATGTATGATCACTCATGGTCAAATGGTTAATTAGTCATCGACAAACTTGAATGGTACTACTTAAATATGGTTGGTGGCCCCAACAATAAAGTCTCCTCACTTCTAAATAATCATCAATGGGATGTAAACTTAGGTTGTTTGCCTCCCGGATTATCCAAGACATCAAAAACTTAAGATGGTTTGTAATCAAGCTGTGAACTTGGCAACCAAACATCACTAATATAAAAAATACCTGACTAATAATGCAGGTAGCAATTAATCTGCAGATAATATACTAGAAGGGTGTTGTTATTGACTCTCCAAATATTGTTAAAGGGGGTCAAATTTTAAAGACACTCAAATCATAAAAAGAATGTTGGGGGGACACATAATTTTTTACGTTCCCTTTTTACCCTGGTAATAATATCAGCTACCATCACAAATTTCAATGAATTTTAAATGCAAAAAAATCAAATCCCTAAATTATTTGCAAACAAAAAAAGCGATCTTTTGAGGAGAAATAATGGTGGCACACCTATAAAATAAATTTGTTCAATTAATATAGATTTCCCAGAATAATATATTTTCATATGATCTGATGCATACCGACAAATGAGATTATTGATAATTTGGTATAAAATCTGGTGCAGTTCAATTAACATACTATATAATTTTTTTTTGATTAACAGCAAAAGAAGAGATTATTGTAAAGAAGGCTAATTTGGTAAAATCAACTTTATTTGTTAAGGGGTGTTCTCTGCATTGGTACTCCCCTTAACAAATTCTTTCTTAAAAGAAAATCGACCTCCCCTTAACAATATTTGGAGTGTCAATAACAATCCCCTACTAGAAATATCATTAACATAACAAATCAAATTAAGACATTTTTTAAATAGGGAAATTCATCTAAGACCGATGGATAATCACTCGGAAGTTTTTCCACATCAACATGCTTAGTTAGTTTCCTTGGTATAGGCAAAACCACATACCAACCATCTTCTTCTTCAATTCTAGAATAAAATACTCCTTTAGCTTCTTGAACTAAAATAAACGGATCCTCCTCAACTTTTTTCTTTTGTTTCATCTTATTCAAGTTCACCGTTGCAAGATTACAAAGTGGGTCAACTCTACAAGCATTTCTATGATCTTCAACCTTTACATCAATCACAGCAGAAAATAAACATTTTAAAATCAGTGTAATCCAATTCTAAAATATCTCTCACAACACCATAATAGGTCATTAACCCATCCTTTGGATTTTTATCTTTTCGACCCGCAACAAAGCTAGTATATGCTTCCATAGATACACCACTATCTTGTGTAACTAAACACTCATCGGATGAACTTGATGAGAACGTATAACCATTAAAACGATATTTCTTATAACTAATAGCTTTGTAAAGTGGACCATTTTCTAATCTCCATAATGTGTAATTAGTCTCTCCCATTTCGAGCAACTACAATATTTTAAAAAAAATCAACTTAGAAGCAATAAGCATAAAAGTATAGCATTTCAACAATGTATACCTCATCACATAGCCAATGACTGAATTCCTTGATTTTTGTACTTGCGTTAGTTCCTCCATCATTTTGAATATGAATTGGTAATGATTCCAAGTATTTATCATATTTACTGCATAATTAAACTACGTCAAATTTTTTACTATTATATTACGCTATAAAGCAAAAAAAAAAAAAACAAAGCATACCATCTCCAATCTTCTAAATGTTCATAACGATTAAGAACCCATCGACGTACTTGTAGAAACTGAACATGATTCAACACCACAACATGTCTATTTTCCAATGGTTTCTCATCTGTAAGGTCTTCACTTTCTTCAAACCAATCTTCCCTACTAGACTTGTGTGTGCCAACAATTGAGTTTGGCATATACTCCATGCAATGCATCATAGATTCATCAACAAGATATGATTCTGCTATCGAGCCTTCGACATACCGTTTATTCAAAGTATACCTTGTGTATTGTTTCATTAATCTAACATGAAAATACATTTCAAATTAGCTTAGGGAAATTATAAACATAAGTATAAATAAAATTAACTTAGAACAATTATAATTTTACTGCTCAAATTGATACATCCACCGAAATCTTACTGGTCCACATGTCACTGCTTCATCAGCTAGATGAATGATAGAGTGCACACTTATAACAAAAAAGGAGGAAAGGGACTCTTTCTGAAGAATACACATTGCCTCCACTAATGCTTTTTTTGCTAATTGAAGCTCCTTTTTATTTATCACCTTAGCACACAAAATCTTGAAAAATAAGCTAATTCTTTGAATAGAAATCCTCAAAAGTTTGTCATTCTTAAAAGCATCCCTAAGCAATAATGGAAGGAAATGTTCCATGATCACATGATAATCATGTGACTTGAGCCCTTTTAATTCTGGAGGTTGGGTTGTGACTAAGTTACTTAAGTTGGAAGAAAAACCCGAAGGCAACTTCAAATTTGTAAGCAGTGACACATGTTTTGCTTCTCTTTCAATGTTAAATCGTACGATGCTTTTGGCATTGATGTTGTACCGGTTTTTTATCTTCAACTAACCACAACTTCTTATTAATTCCCAATTTCTTCATATCCTTTCTAGCATTTAATCCATCTTTTGTTTTCTTAGCTCCCATTATTATACTTAGTAAGTGTTCGGTAATATTTTTTCAGTGTGCATCACATCAATATTGTGTCTAACCTCAAGGAACTTCCAATATGGTAAATCGAATAGTATAGACCTCCTAGACCAAGGAAATGAAATAGTGGAGTGCTCATTAGAATCGTGTTCCTTATTTAAATTTCTCTTACGTTTCATACTCTTTCACGTTTTACCAATAATGCAATCATGGTTGTGTATATCATCTCTACCAAAATAATTTAACATCTTTTGTTCGACTTCTTCACCAGAAAATCCTCGTGGAGGTAATCGACGTTCAATAGTTCTATTGAATCTTTTATCATTCCTGTATTTGTGATCGGGTCTCAAAAACCTTCGATATCCTCTATAACATATTTTTTTAGAATTTTTCAGACATTCAGAATCAATATCTTCTGCACATACAGGACAAGCTTTATAACCATGCACATTGCAACCAGATAAAATCCCGTATGCAATAAAATCATGAACCCCCCACAACAACATTGCTCTCATGATAAATGTTGATTTAGTGAAAGCACCATATGTTGGAACACCATTAGACCATAATTCTTTAAGCTCCTCTACCATTGGTTGTAAGAAGACATCAATATGTTTTCCAAGACCTTTAGGACCAGAAATAAAAAGATTTAATAGACAAAACTCTTTCTTCATGCATAAAGATGGAGGAAGATTTAGAGGTGCTACTATTATTGGCCAACAACTGTACTTACTGCTTAGAGTTACTTATGGATTAAAACCATCTGTTGAAATTGCAAGACGAACGTTTCGTCTTTCGTCAGCAAATTCTGGCCATTTTACAATAACAAAATCCCATTGACCTGAATCACATGGATGCCTCATTAGATTTCCATCAGTTTTTGACTTTTGATGTTATGTCATTGTTTCTCCAATCCACAGAATGCTATAAAATTTCTTTAACCTCGGAATCAAAGGAAAGTATTTAACAAATTTTGCAGGTTCTTTGTTGAATATTTTTTTCTCTTCACTATCATCATCAATAATTAGATTGTATCTTCCAACCCCACATTTAGGGCACTTTTGACTATTTGCATATTTCTTCCAATATAAAATACAACCATTATTACACACATGTATGGTTTCACATTCCGTCCCTAAATCTTTAATCATGTTCTTCATGTTTGGATAATTCTTTGGCAAACAAGATTTTCCACCAAAAACATCATTTAACCACTCAAGTAAAGCAGTCATACTGTTGCTAGTCCAACCAAAACGTGTCTTCAAATTATGTAACTCAATAATGGTAGACAATATTGTTTTATTGGCAGGACACCCAGGATACAAAAATTGTGTTGCCAGCTCCTTATATTTGGTATATTTCTTGTTTTCTTGCATTTCTGGTTCCTCAAGTGATATCTCATCATTGCGTACATCATCTTGCATTATAATCGGCTTCTTCATTACGAACACTGTATACATCATCGACAAGTTCTTCCATCCTAGTAAATTTAACTCTGTTACTTTGATCATCTACCACTACGTTAGACTTGACCCCAAACTCATTTGCTTTTTCTCCATGATGCTCCCACACCACATAACTTTTATCAATACCATGTCATAGCAAATGAAAGCTAATAGATTCAGATCTGTTTGTCCTCTGGAGTTTTTACAACGATCGCAAGGACAAGGGAATAATACTTTGCCATTTGCATGTTCTTTAACAAACTCGACGAATTGGTTAACTCCTTCCACGTACTTCGTATTTCCTCTTTGAGTCATCCATGATTTTTGTCTATATAGTCGGTTGACAACTACGATAATGTATACCTGGAAAAGAAAGCGAAGTATTGTTTAACTTGTAACTACAATAACATATACCTAAGAAATTAGAATTTTACAATAACACATGCCTAAGAACATATTATTGTAGTTATTGCTGCATTTTACCATATTACTGTAGTTTTTGTTGCATTTTTTCATTATTCCATCGTCAAAGCATATTGTACATGATGAACAGGTGGCTAATTCATTGTACTAGTCACCAGTTAATATTCAATATATCCATATATATGTTGATAAATATACATACTGCAGTGTGACTAAGGACGTTTAGCCGAATTCGATACCACTAACCGTGGACTTCTTATCCATCTACATTGCAAGCTGGCTGATATATGGCATGATCAGCGTCAAAGAATGTTTCATATGCAACTGCATATATGTCAATTACTGCATGAAAACAATAATTCATATATACTATACTTATTTACTATGCGATACTTACGATGAAAAGGAATGAACTCGACATTTGATTTAATCGTACAAAGACGGACACTAACCTGGCAGACCTTGTACCGGATGCTGCTCACTGCCCATCCATGCAACGTTGTCAATTGTGTTGTATGGGATGGGACATGTCATATAATATTCTACGTGCAATAATGTACAGGAATTAAGTTTCTTATTCTTGCCTATACGGCAATATTGGTACTAAGCTACCCAACAAAAACTGACATCACTTACGTGTTGTTTTTAAACTTGACTAAATAATATATATATATATCACATAATTCACCCATTTTTACTGCTTGCTTTTACCTTAGCGACTCGAAGAAGAAAAGAAGCTTTGCAAAGAGCACATGTATTTCCATGGAAAAGAGAAATTATAAGTAATTCCCTTTCTATTATAGAAATTCTTAAAAATTTTATTTTCAAATTCTCCACCATGGTCACTACATGTAATTTTAATTTTTAAAGAAAATAAATTTTGAATTCATATTGCAAAAGTTTTAAATAATTCGAAAGCGTCACTTTTATGCTTAAGGAATAAAGTCCAAGTGTATATAGAATAATCATCAACAATATCAAAAACATATTTACTATGATTTATTGACTGGATTTGAGATGGCCCAAATAAATCCATATGAAGTAACTCTCAAGGATTCAAAGTAGAAATTACATCTTTTAATTTAAATGAACTTTTCCTTAGTTTTCCTAGTTGATAGGCATCACATATACTATATAATCTAAAATTCATTTTAGGGAGTCCTCTTACTAAATCTAGTTTAGAAATTTTAGAAAAAAGTTTGAAATTTGAGTGCCCAATTCTTTTATACCAAATCCAAGGACCACTTATGTTAGCCAAAAGACATAGGTTCTCATTTGAAATTTTTATACTTAGGATATAAATATTTTTCTTTCTAATTCCTTCAAATATAATATTTGAATTATAATCTTCGATGTAGCATTTATCTTTTTCAAATTTAATTTTATAACCTTCATCACATAATTGACTTATGCTAGTAAGTTGTGATTCAAATTCCTAACTAATAAAACATCAAAAATAAGAGGTTTTAGAATTATTGACATTGTCGATGCCAATCACATATCCTTTTGAGTTATCTCCAAAATTAATCATTCCTCCATCTTCGTAAACTATATCAATTACTCTTAATTTCCAATCATATGTCTTGAACTGGTATTATCAAATATCCATTTGTCTTTCTTAATTTGCACCATTTGTGTAACAACCCGTATTTTGAATAACATGTTATAACGTAAATCAAGGCAGAATTAATTAATAAAATCTGAATCAAGGGAAACAGGCTATGCCATTGCGTCCGTCTCGGAAAAATACGCGAAATAGAGTCCGAGTTTTCGAGAATCGGAGTTCGTATGAACCAGTTATGGCCCATAGAAGTTTTCAGAAAATTTCAAGTTCAAAATTCAGTTCAAATTTCAAATCTGGAGCCAAACAGACTGGGCGGGAAAATTTCCCGCCCAGGCCCCAAGTCGACTAGGGAGTCGACTTAGGAGTCGACACACCCCAGGCTGTGTCGACTGCCCAGTCGACACCCCTGTCGACTTGGGTGGTCGGCCAGTCTAGCCTGGTGCACCTGTTTTGGCTCCTGGGTCACGTTTTATTTGCTAGTGACGTGAATTGATGGCTCAGATCTAAACTAGGGTTAATCCTATGGCCTAAACTAACCTAAACTTCTATAAAAAGACCCTAAGACCTAGTCTAAACCCTCATTAATCATTCCTACAACTAAACTATGCCAAAATGTTTCTTGATCATGGCCTCCATCTTCATATCATGGCCTCCATCCTCTTCATGAAAGTTTGAGTGTTCTAAGCTAGTAAAAGAGCCACCTTTCTTCATCAAAACAAGGATCTTTCTTCATACAAATCAAAGGAGCTTCTTGTTTCTCAAGACAACTTGGAGCTTGCATTCATTTGGGGGGTTTTAGAGTTGCTAGTGGCTTCGTCTCAATCTTATTTTATTCTCTAGGTCTTCATAGCATTGTAAGCCCTATTCTACTCTTAGATTCTAACTATGAAGTTAAATATGACATGTTGCAAGTTTGAGTTTGGGCCTAAGTATGATTTGTGCTTTGATTCTATCATGTTATGCATAGATTTATTCTATGCATGTTTGTAAAGCTATCACCTTGACTTTGTGCATAGAAAGCTATGAGCTTTGATTCTATCATGTTATGCATGGATTTATTCTATGCATGTTTGTAAAGCTATCACCTTGACTTTGTGCATAAAAAGCTATGAGCCTTGATTTGAAATGTTTCATAAAGAAACATAGAAACTCTCATAAACCTTATGTTATCTTGCATATGATGTTATATGCGAATCACTTGCTATCATCCTATGTCATTTATGACCATGTTTCACCTATTTTGCTAAAGTTGATATCATGCATGTTTTGGGGCTTATAATGTAATATGCAAGCTTATGAACACATTTTCCTCATATGCCACCATGTTTAACTTGTGGCCAAACCTTATTAATTATGTCATGCTTCTAAAGTTTTCCCCTTTTAGATCTAGTCATGCCTCTCTTGATTTATGATTGTGGACCTATCATGAACCTAGTACCGTTCATGTTAACCTTGTGCTATGAAATGGATTATGGCTTATGCATTTTAACAAACCTTGACCCCTCATGTTCCTTAACATGCATATGATGATATTGAACCTATTTGCTACTATGCATGCTTGAGGCCAAAACACCCATATGCTATTTGATACGTTTGAGGCCAAGTCACCTTTTATGCTATCATACATGTTGAGGCCATATGCTAGTATGTTGAACCCCCTTTGGCCTCAAATATCACCATGTTTAACTTGTGATAGACTTTGCCACCTTATGCCCACCTTGTCATATTTTTATGTTCCCTCTTTGATCTATTTGTATTGATGCGAATTTACGTGCGATGGGAACACGTTATGGGTAATTGGGCAAACTTAAATAACATGAAAACATGACTTGAAAATATGACATGAAAGTTTGACATGTGATTATGCTTGGAACATGAACATGAACTTGGACATGACTTCTAGAAAACATGAGAATGGCCAACTCGAGGTTGGGTTGAGTTTGTAGCATGAATCTACCCGGAACCGACCGGCTTAACTAGTGGCTACAAGCAATAGGACCCAATGTGAGTAGTTGGTCATGTCGCACTTAAAACCCGAGGTTAGACTAAGTTGTGGTGTAAATCTACCCGGACCCGCCCGGCTTAACTAGTAACCACAACAAAGTCTAATGTGAGAGGTTGGGGTGCAATAAGTTAATTAATGCCACATGGTAGGGTTAAGTCATGGACCACTTGAATACTTAACCAATTAAACACGATGGGTTGGTAGGGTTAAGTCATGGACTACTTGAATACTTAACCAATTAAACACGATGGATTGGTAGGGTTAAGTCATGGACTACTTGAATACTTAACCAATTAAACCCGATGTATTGATAGGGTTAAGTCATGAACTGCTTGAATACACTTGACCAACTCAATACATGGTTAGGATAGGGTTAACCACACTTAACCCGCTTGAAATCCTAGTTACGTGGTCCTTTTCAGCAGTAACCAACTTGGAAGTATCATGGGTACCCTGGACTAGGCTAGGGTGGGGCACGATTACTGGACTGATTGTAAGAGACCAAAAGAGACGGCTGAAGGGTGCACCGGTTGTTCAGGCGGACCATGGTCGTGCACATTAAGTCCGGAGTTGAATATGGGCACCAGTAGGTTTAGACTGTGCATGCTCGAATTGTGTCTGTGGTTTACACCTTAGGGCTGGATACACCCTAGGATGAACCTTGCACAGTTAACTACATTTCACGATTAAGCCGTATGACACCGATACACGACGAGCTAGGCTTATAGGGAGCCGATCGACTAGACCGAGTAGTTGGACCTTGATTTAGGTCACCTCATGATGTTGGGGCAATATTGGGCTAAGGGATCATTTCTTGTTTATACTTGACATGGATTAGAATACTAGTACACCTGGTGCGACTTAACCTTGTATATGCGATGCCACACTTGACCCATCTTGTTAACTTTTCACCATGCCAGTTATCACCTTATGTTTCATCTCTGCTTTACATGTCCAGTTAACTTTATTAGTTTTTATACTAATAGTAGGTAGGACTTACCAGTCTTTTTGACTGACCCGTTTTCTTTTGCCTCTTTTCTTCCGTTCCCCCCCCCCCCCCCCCCGGTTCTCAGGGTGGGAATACTAGCACCTAGCTCGGATCTTTAGCTGCTTTTCTGGATAGCTCATGTACGGTTTGGACTTGAGCTCGCTATGGCTTACCACATCTACTTTGGGGATAGTTTACTTTATTTTATTTCCAGTTTTCAGTTTATGTTTTCTAGACTTTGCTTTGTTGGAAAATGATGACTAAGTACTTTGATGTAACTTGACTTTGGTTTTGAAATGTTAGTTTTATCCGCTGCTTTATTTACTCTGCTTTTTATTATATGTTCTGTCTTGTGATATCTGCGTGCATGTTTACCTCGTTTAACGCCCCTCCAAAGCTAGTGCCCTTGCAAGAGTGACATTGGCGGAGGTGGGGTGTTACATTTGGTATCAGAGCATAAGGTTTACAAGATCTGAGCAAAAGTTTTTTTTTTAAACTTACCTTTTGAAAAACTATTTTCAAAACCAATTAAGTATTTTTCCAAGAAAAGTCTAGTTTATTTTAAAAGGCTATTCCCCAAAAGCCATTAGCACCATCCTTTGTTTCCTCGTTCTCAATCTATCTTTTTCTTCGTTTCAGTATGGCCGATAATTTTGCCATTCTGGAGGGCGTACCAGTACCTATTTGGTTTAAAAGGTACATGGAGGCAAAGGCGAATGAAGCCGGCCCCGCGAACATTCCTCCTCCTTCCCCCGTGGCTAACATTCCTCCTCCTCCCGTAGCTGAGGTTCCTCCTCCTCCTCAGCATCCGCAAGCGGATTTCGCGAAGATTTGCAAGGACTTTAAGGCGATGGGTGGCAAGAATTTTATTGGGACAGAGACTTATGTTGAGGCAAGAAACTGGTTAAAGGAAACTGAAGACCTCTTTGCTATCTTTGATATAGAAGACCGTAGGAAAGTTCTGTTAGCGGTATGGCTGTTGAAAGAGGAAGCCGCATATTGGTGGGTAGTCACCACCACTACTAGACCAATTCAGACTTGGGATGACTTTAGGAAAAGGTTTGGACTGAGGTTTCTATCATCGACAGAAGAGAACCTTCAGATGGAGAGGTTCCTATCTCTTAAGCAAGGGGACATGACAGTTAGGGAATACGTGGATACGTTTAATCAACTTGCTCGGTTCGGTCTAGACTTGGT
The DNA here is from genome assembly GCA_030737875.1 of Allium sativum. Taxonomy (NCBI): domain Eukaryota; kingdom Viridiplantae; phylum Streptophyta; class Magnoliopsida; order Asparagales; family Amaryllidaceae; genus Allium; species Allium sativum. The sequence goes on along the minus strand of CM060923.1, from coordinate 530,078,816 downwards.
TAACACAGCTCAGAAGAAGGCCCTACGCTTTGCTCTAGGATTGAATGAGCCAATGCGCGATTTGGCCATGTCTCATGTACCCATGGGGGCGACCTTCGAGAGTTTGATGGCCCTGCTTCAAGAGGAAGATAAGAGTGGCAAGAAGGAGGTCAAGGCAAATAAGTCTCAAGGCAAGAAGGAAGATTCCGAGCAAGGAGACAAGAACAACAAGAAGGGAAACAAGGCCAACAACAACAAGGCAAAGGACACAAGAAAGTGCAACTTCTGTGGGATCACTGGGCACATAGCCAAAAGACTGTAGGAAGAAGAAAAGGAAGTTGGGAGAATGCTTTCATTGTGGAGAGTCAGGACACTATAGCAAGGATTGCCCGAAAAAGCGGGGACAAGGGAAAAGGCAAACTCAGCGAGCAGGACCTTCTGGAGGGCTAGTGCATACTCTCAACATCGCTCCAGTTCTTGATCGAGGTAGTATTTCTATAGAAAACCTTATTTACATTTCTGATTTTCCTGTTTGCACCTTGTTTGATTCTGGCACATCGCATAGTTTTATTTCTGATCTTGTTGAAAGTTAGCACCTAAGTACTAGTCTAGTTGAGGATCCCGTTAGAAGTTTCAAATCCAATTGAGGGTTTCGCCCATCTATCTGCGATTTGTATGGATTTGAAAATCTCTATCTTGAGCGTAGAATTCATGTGTAATGCTTATGTTCTCGGGTTTATGGGACACGGGTTGATTTTGGGCATGGATTGGTTGTCCAGTTATGGAGCCATTCTTGACTTCGAACATAGGGTTGCGAGGCTCATGACTTGCCTCGGTAATACCCTCGAAATCTCGTGTGACCTTCAGGGTTCCATCATGATTAGTTATCTAGAATCCCTTGGCACTTTTTGGGAAATTTGTAATCCAATCAAGTAGTGTTCGCCACTAAGGCGGATAGTCCATTCTGCTTAAGCATGGATTATAGAAATCACCCTAGTAAGAACATTTGGCAACGTGGAGTGGCATTTGTTTTCAAGAGATAGTTCTTCTACGTAGAATACCATATGGTATGTAAACGAGATCCAGGATTCACTAACGAATTTTGGAAAGCTTGCATGAAACCATGAGCACGTAGTCATGTTTAAGCCAAGTATTTTAGGAAAAGAATAAGTGGAAGTGGAACGAGAGGCAACGGTGAAATGAGTTCTAACTCATATTTTGGAAATAAGAATTAAGAGCTACGAAATTGTGAAGTTAAAAGACGGTCAAGGCACGATGGAATTAAGCACAAGAAAATGCGACTTAGAAGATTAAAGACTAGATACGCGCATTATATCTCTTTCTAAGAGTATATCCTTGATCCCTATTATTCTGTAGAGCTTACTCGCATGCTATCTTTTAAGTATATCCTCTCGGTCCTATTCTCAATCATAGTTCTGTTGCAAACCCCATAAGGAGTATGACTCGCCTGTTTGTGATATATAGTTGGGGTGATGATGTCCATTAAGTTGATCAAACTATTTGGGCTTTATGGGATATGGGTCATAGTTGATAGACTTACGAAGAATGCTCACTTTGTTCCGGTGAAGAGCAAGAGGACCGCATCATGGCTAGCATCTGTTTATCTTTGAGAGATAGTGCGATTGCATGGAGTTCCTTCTAGCATAGTTAGCGATCGTGACCCAATTCTAGAATAGTTTGCAAGAAGCAATGGGTACGCGATTGAATCTAAGTACGGCCTATCACCCACAGATGGATGGCCAGACCGAAAGGGTGAATAGGGTACTAGAAGATCTATTGAGGCTATGCATTCTTGACTTTAGCGGTACTTGGGAAGACCACCTTCCTCTTGTAGAGTTTGCTTATAATAGAAGCTATCAAGCTAGCATAGGAATGGCACCATTTGAAGCTTTGTATGAGAGGCCGTGTAGGTCACCATCTTGTTGGTGGGAGACAACGGATAGACTTATGCTTGGGCCTGATATGATACGGGACACATCCGAGAAAGTTGAATTGGTGAGAAGGCGGATGAAAACGACCCAAGACAGACAGAAATCCTACGCAGACAAGCGAAGGACAGACTTAGAGTTTGAAGTTGGAGATATGGTCTTTGTGAAGGTTTCTCTTTTGCGAAATATGGTTCATTTTGGAGCAGTTGGGAAGCTGGCACCAAGGACCCTTCCCTATTATAGAAAGAGTGGGGAAGATGGCTCATAATTGCCCGAGAAGCTGGCCGGAGTGCACAATGTTTTTCATGTCTCGAATCTCCGCAAGTGCCTACATGAGTGAGCCGAAGTGGTTGAACCAAGTATTCTTGAAGACACGGAGGTATAGAAAGAGGCGACCTTGAGGCGAGCTCTGATTCGTATCTTGGGAACGGAGATCAAGAAGCTGAGGAATCGAGAAGTCAAGTTAGTAAAGGTTCAGTGGAGTGAAGCCGAAGAGGATGCAACTTGGGAAACCAAGGAGAAGATGCGCGCGCTTCACCCATTTCTTCTTGAGGGTACATTCTCGATCTCTTTTCCTATCCAGCATATCTTTCTTTCACTATCCATGTTTATCTTGTTATCTCGTTAACCTTGTCATGAGGATCTTAGGTAGAAACCCTTTGGATGAAACATGTATTTGAAACATGTTATGCTTGATGTTTGCAAGTGGTTGCAAGTGTTTGCAAGTGGATACTCGTGGATGCATGATACACCTTAGGCACTAAGATCGGCTCACACACTTTCATATTGCATATGCATGAGTGCTTATACTTATTCATGGATGAAACTCGTTATGCTATCACGTGGATGTTGCATATGGATGAATGTTATGTGCACTCACATAGAGATTATGAATTATATTAGGAATTTGCATACATATGGACTCATTTCACTAACATACTTTGCATTAAGGAAGTTTACTGAATCAGTAACCGCCTGATTTTCGCATTATATAAGTACATATACACACACCTTTGCATATGTTCATACAGCATTTAGAATCTTTTAAGGACAATAACTGCTCGTGAATGATGTTTTGAGTAGATGGATGATGGATGGTAGGATACGTTCTTCCTAACTTGAAGATTTCAGGGACGAAATCCTTTAAGGTGGGGAGAATGTAACAACCCGTATTTTAAATAACATGTTATAACGTAAATCAAGGCAGAATTAATTAATAAAATCCGAATCAAGGGAAACGGGCTATGCCATTGCGTCCGTCTCGGAAAAATACACGAAATAGAGTCCGAGTTTTCGAGAATCGGAGTCCGTATGACCCAGTTATGGCCCATAGAAGTTTTCAGAAAATTTCAAGTTCAAAATTCAGTTCAAATTTCAAATCTGGAGCCAAACAGACTGGGCGGGAAAATTTCCCGCCCAGGCCCCAAGTCGACTGGGGAGTCGACTGGGGAGTCTACTTGGGAGTCGACACACCCCAGGCTGTGTCGACTGCCCAGTCGACACCCCTGTCGACTTGGGTGGTCGGCCAGTCTAGCCTGGTGCACCTGTTTTGGCTCCTGGGTCATGTTTTATTTGCTAGTGACGTGAATTGATGGCTCAGATCTAAACTAGGGTTAATCCTATGGCCTAAACTAACCTAAACTTCTATAAAAAGACCCTAAGACCTAGTCTAAACCCTCATTAATCATTCCTACAACTAAACTATGCCAAAATGTTTCTTGATCATGGCCTCCATCTTCATATCATGGCCTCCATCCTCTTCATGAAAGTTTGAGTGTTCTAAGCTAGTAAAAGAGCCACCTTTCTTCATCAAAACAAGGATCTTTCTTCATACAAATCAAAGGAGCTTCTTGTTTCTCAAGACAACTTGGAGCTTGCATTCATTTGGGGGTTTTTAGAGTTGCTAGTGGCTTCGTCTCAATCTTATTTTATTCTCTAGGTCTTCATAGCATTGTAAGCCCTATTCTACTCTTAGATTCTAACTATGAAGTTAAATATGACATGTTGCAAGTTTGAGTTTGGGCCTAAGTATGATTTGTGCTTTGATTCTATCATGTTATGCATAGATTTATTCTATGCATGTTTGTAAAGCTATCACCTTGACTTTGTGCATAGAAAGCTATGAGCTTTGATTCTATCATGTTATGCATGGATTTATTCTATGCATGTTTGTAAAGCTATCACCTTGACTTTGTGCATAAAAAGCTATGAGCCTTGATTTGAAATGTTCCATAAAGCAACATAGAAACTCTCATAAACCTTATGTTATCTTGCATATGATGTTATATGCGAATCACTTGCTATCATCCTATGTCATTTATGACCATGTTTCACCTATTTTGCTAAAGTTGATATCATGCATGTTTTGGGGCTTATAATGTAATAAGCAAGCTTATGAACACATTTGCCTCATATGCCACCATGTTTAACTTGTGGCCAAACCTTATTAATTATTTCATGCTTCTAAAGTTTTCCCCTTTTAGATCTAGTCATGCCTCTCCTGATTTATGATTGTGGACCTATCATGAACCTAGTACCGTTCATGTTGACCTTGTGCTATGAAATGGATTATGGCTTATGCATGTTAACAAACCTTGACCCCTCATGTTCCTTAACATGCATATGATGATATTGAACCTATTTGCTATTATGCATGCTTGTGGCCAAAACACCCATATGTTATTTGATACGTTTGAGGCCAAGTCACCTTTTACGCTATCATACATGTTGAGGCCATATGCTAGTATGTTGAACCCCGTTTGGCCTCAAATATCACCATGTTTAACTTGTGATAGACTTTGCCACCTTATGCCCACCTTGTCATATTTTTATGTTCCCTTTTTGATCTATTTGCATTGATGCGAATTTACGTGCGATGGGAATACGTTATGGGTAATTGGGCAAAATTAAATAACATGAAAACATGACTTGAAAATATGACATGAAAGTTTGACATGTGATTATGCTTGGAACATGAACATGAACTTGGATATGACTTCTAGAAAACATGAGAATGGCCAACTCGAGGTTGGGTTGAGTTTGTAGCATAAATCTACCCGGAACCGACCGGCTTAACTAGTGGCTACAAGCAATAGGACCCAATGTGAGTAGTTGGTCATGTCGCACTTAAAACCCGAGGTTAGACTAAGTTGTGGTGTAAATCTACCCGGACCCGCCCGACTTAACTAGTAACCACAACAAAGTCTAATGTGAAAGGTTGGGGTGCATTAAGTTAATTAATGCCACATGGTAGGGCTAAGTCATGGACCACTTGAATACTTAACCAATTAAACACGATGGGTTGGTAGGGTTAAGTCATGGACTACTTGAATACTTAACCAATTAAACACGATGGATTGGTAGGGTTAAGTCATGGACTACTTGAATACTTAACCAATTAAACCCGATGTATTGATAGGGTTAAGTCATGAATTGCTTGAATACACTTGACCAACTCAATACATGGTTAGGATAGGGTTAACCACACTTAATCCGCTTGAAATCCTAGTTACGTGGTCCTTTTCAGCAGTAACCAACTTGGAAGTATCATGGGTACCCTGGACTAGGCTAGGGTGGGGCACGATTACTGGACTGGTTGTAAGAGACCAAAAGAGACGGCTGAAGGGTGCACCGGTTGTTCAGGCGGACCATGGTCGTGCACATTAAGTCCGGAGTTGAACATGGGCACCAGTAGGTTTAGACTGTGCGTGCTCGAATTGTGTCTGTGGTTTACACCTTAGGGCTGGATACACCCTAGGATGGACCTTGCACAGTTAACTACATTTCACGATTAAGCCGTATGACACCGATACACGACGAGCTAGGCTTATAGGGAGCCGATCGACTAGACCGAGTAGTTGGACCTTGATTTAGGTCACCTCATGATGTTGGGCCAATATTGGGCTAAGGGATCATTTCTTGTTTATACTTGACACGGATTAGAATACTAGTACACCTGGTGCAACTTAACCTTGTATATGCGATGCCACACTTGACCCATCTTGTTAACTTTTCACCATGCCAGTTATCACCTTATGTTTCATCTCTGCTTTACATGTCCAGTTAACTTTATTAGTTTTTTACTAATAGTAGGTAGGACTTACCAGTCTTTTTGACTGACCCGTTTTCTTTCGCCTCTTTTCTTCCGTCCCCCCCCCCCCCCCCCAGGTTCTCAGGGTGGGAATACTAGCACCTAGCTCGGATCTTTAGCTGCTTTTCTGGATAGCTCATGTACGGTTTGGACTTGAGCTCGCTATGGCTTACCACATCTAGTTTGGGGATAGTTTACTTTATGTTATTTCCAGTTTTCAGTTTATGTTTTCTAGATTTTGCTTTGTTGGAAAATGATGACTAAGTACTTTGATGTAACTTGACTTTGGTTTTGAAATGTTAGTTTTATCCGCTGCTTTATTTACTCTGCTTTTTCTTATATGTTCTGTCTTGTGATATCTGCATGCATGTTTACCTTGTTTAACGCCCCTCCAAAGCTAGTGCCCTTGCAAGAGTGACATTGGCGGAGGTGGGGTGTTACAATTTGTCTATTGGGTGTTGAATCATCAAGAGCTATATAACCCATATGTTCCTGTACAACACATAAATTCAATAGATAACTTGATTTTTCAAAATAATTTAATGTAGACTCATGAAACAATGATGAATTGGATATTTTTGAACTAGTGTAAAAATAATTTCCAAAAATCCCCATTTTGAAAATTTTCGAAAATCATATTATGAATAATTTGAAAACAAATGTTATGATACCAATTGTTGGGAAATAAGGATTATAGATCTTAAGGCAAACTTAACACTAGAGGGGGACAATAGTGTCAATAGATTTTATGAATTTTATGAAATCTTTTGGAATATATCAGAAACAAATGCAAATCACATATATTAAACAATCACAGAATCTGGCACAGATGCATATTAAAAAGTAAAAGCACTGTAGGAAAGAACACACTAGGATATTTATACTGGTTCGGAGTACATTCAGTCCCACACAACTCTAGGTTGATGCAGATTTCTTTTCGAATAATATCCAAATTAAAATCCTCGATTTCACAGGCCATGAGATCCACCCCTCATGTTTCCAAGTACATTGAGGCCCAATTGATTTCCGAGCTATAATCACATCAAATTGATTTGCGGGCTACAGTCACACCTAATTGATTTAAATGGGCTAGAACCACCCCTTTTCGGTATTAGTTTTGAAAGGAAGACCCGATAGAACTTTGATCTTGTGATCCTTTATTACAAAACTTCTATCATTACAACAAAAAGACCTTATTACAACTGTATGTTTACAACTATCACAAAATAGCAGTTGTAAAAGATCTTTTTTACAACTCTTTTTTAGAAAGTTGTAAAAAAACAATTTTCAATAACTCTTTATTTTAACAGTTGTAATAAATGCCTATTCCAACCTAACAACTTTTTTTCTATCAGTTGTAATAGATCTCTAATACAACCTTTTCTGCTTTTTAGTTGTAATAGATGTCGGTTTTTAATAACTCTTATTTATTTTAGTTGTAATAAACATCTATTGCAACCTTTTTTCCCCACTGTAAAAGTACTTAATAATTACAGTAGTAATTAATTAAGTAATAATAATTATAAGTTAAAATTTAATGTTAAACAATTAGAGTAATAAATCTAAACAAAAAGATATAAAATTCAAATTAATTAAAAATCAACTTTAGTAATAACAAATATATAAAATAATAAATAAGCTAAGAAAAAAAATACGCATTGATTATTGATCTTAGATGTTATAATTATTAGTTAAATTCAACATCCGTATTGAATAAAAATGCAAAACTATGAAAATATTCAAGGGTGCTAGAAAATAAAAAATTCGAGAAATACAAACGTTATGTTGCAAATCACTTGTTTCAAATGTGTCCGGATGGTTGATTCTGCAAATATTTTCTTTAATGTATACAAATATGAATTTTGCTGAAAATTTTGCCTCCACCAATTGAAAATTTAGGATCCATTATGATTTTTTTTTGCTCCTGGATCCTAAATTTTTGGTGCCTGAAACACAAATTTTTCGCTCCTCGAACCGAAAATTCTCGCTCCAATGTAGATTTTGTTTTGGATCCTGCCAAAATTTTAGGCTCCATTGTCTAATAATTTTCTCTTTTTTTTTTCCTCCCTCTTTCTCAAATCCTTCTCGTTAACCCCTAGATCTCTTTAGAACTTACAATTCATATATTTTGTTTCTTCTTCTCAATCCCTAAATAGTTCCCTCCGCCACGCGACTTGTTGACAGAGAAAGCTCAATCGTCGAAGACCAAGGCAAAGCAGCAGCATTTGGTTCTCAAGTGGTCAGGCGATGGCGAATTCGTATGATGTAGCGACTTCATATTTGCGGTTAACTATTATCGCCATAAACGTAATTAAGCATTAAATTGAAAGCGGATTTTCAATTTGTGTAGGATCTGTTACTTGCAGGCAAGGTTAGTATGTAACTGCAAATTATATATGCGAATAAGGCAATGAATTGCTTTTGTTTTATTCATGTTTTTTTTGGTGTTTTCTGTTAATTTTTCCCTTTTTATTTTATTCAGCATGGGGATTGGAAGTCTGGGTGCCCTTTATGGATAAAGAATTTTGATCTTGATTGAAAATTGATAAAACCGGATCTTGGCTGTATGGCTAAGTGGTTCTTCCGTTGTGCCTTTGATGATGAAGGGAAGCCTTACCTTCCCAAGCACATCCTTTATAGGCAGAAGGAACAATTAGCAATGATGTAGGCTATAGCCGGATGGATTGTTTTGTTCTGTACATCTTTGTGAAATTTTACCCAAAGGTTTTACCTGATCTGAAGGCTGTAGAGAAGTAGTCGAGCATCTTGGTATGTTCCACCATGAGTTTTGATTTTCCCTTTTGTCTAGATAAGCTTTTTGATGCTTTTATAGGCATTTCAAAGATATACATAGATTTTTCTGGTGTTTGCTTATTTATTATTCATTATCATACATATTGGTTCTTTGGCACATGTTACTAGTTAATTTTTATCTAAATATCCTTAAAACTAAGTTTAGTTAGGTATATACACCTTTTAAATTCATGGCACAAATTTACAATGATAAATTCATGGGATTGAAGGATTGATTTTTAATTATGCTTGAATGCAATGGGAAAATTAACATTTCTTGCAAAATGCTCTTTCTTGATATTTGATATTCTAAAGTTTTATATTATAGGTGCAAGTCTACAATTTATGTCATAGGATGCATATTTGCAGTTTATTCTACATTCAACTTTCAAAACCTATTTTTTTTTCCAAAATATGTTAGCTAAATACTCTTTATTTTTATTTGTTCCATTTTGAAATATCTAGCACTTCTATTTAATTCCAACATTGTTTAGATTACAGTTAGCTATGTTAAAAAGTGAACATAATTTGTTTTTAGCATGATAGACGAGTGTTGTAAAAGAAATAGCAGTTGGTGATGAAAAACTAAAACATCAAATGTGTTGAAACATAGTTGGCAGCAAAGTCAAAAGGTGGAAAGTCAAAGAAAATAAAGTGAAATGTAAATATGTGCCTCAGAGGTTGGTTTTCCTCTGACTCGAGAAAAAAGAGTGAACTCTTATTATGTATTTCATTACATATGACTGAGGAAATTTCAAAGCTCCTGAGGTTGGTGATTAATGTAGATAAATGAGGATCAATATCAACTTCATTATATCGTGGCTGGCTGCAATAACATTTGGCCCAGTTTCGCACTTTGTCTTTAACCAAAAAAAAGCTTTTATATACAATATGCGGCATATGAATGCACGACATTTGACTATGAATTCGAGAAATTTATCACGTTGGAAAGTAAAGCAACACCTGCATTCTTTGGGATTTATGCACGATACACGGTAAAAAAAACTTCAAAGCACTAGCCTTGATAATAGGAAATGAATTAACATCCTACTTTTGCAGCTCGTTTCATTTGGATTTACTGCAATATCACGTTTTGTTTCAAGTATTAAAAAAGGGTTAAATGCCTAGGCTGCTTATGTTGAACTCTGCAGTATTGAACTATATTATATATTTGCTAGCATTTGGGGCCAAATTCCGAGCTGAGTATCATTGGAGAAGCTGTTGGATCAACCGTGGCTTGGCGTAAAGATTTCGTTGTCTTCGACTAGTGTACCCCGGTAGGGTATGCAATCTTTTGTGGACAAAACTTTTATCTTTTATATGTACGATTTGTGTTGTATTAATGTAAATATTTTTGGAATGGCTATGTTTTTTGTAATAGTTTAGTTGGTGATGTGAATGACTACTTTAGATTATTTTGTTGGGTATGTGTAATATTTTAATCAATTACTATGATTATTAATATATATAAATGAATCATATTTAGTTATATTTGTTGCATTGATATATTAATTATATTATTATTAATATATGAATGAATTCTATTATTATTAATATGTGAATAATTTGTGCATATATTAGTTTTTTGGGATTTAATACGCAACTATCAATTATAGTTGTAGTAAAGTGTATTACAATTGTCATAAATAGTTCCAAAATTTACGAAGTCACAACGATGCATAACAGTTGTAGTAACTATTACTACAAGTGTGCATAGAAGTTGTAAAAGATTTGCCTATTACAACTTCTTAATATGCAACAGTATAACCACCGTTGAAAAAAGTCATTTACATCTATTTTACACCATTGTTATATGATGATTCTGTTGTAATGTATAACTCCAAATAGCACTTGAATCCTTGAGGGAGTTTGATAGAGAATCAAACTAGAATTGAATTGTTTTAATTCTCTTTAAAATTGGACAAAGTTTGATTATAGAAACTCGAATGTTAAGAGTAATAACGGAGAGAAGAAAAGAGAAGAAGAAAATGAATAAAAGTAGTTATTTTTTTTTTTGAAATTGGATGGTATATATAGTGGGAAAACTGGCATGTCTCTTTGAGAAAAGATTTAAACAAATAGACACAACTTTTGAAATTTGAAATTTGAAAAATAAAGACCACTATATTGACATGGGAGATAGGGGATGTCGACATGCCTTAGGCAATTTTCGATTTTTTTTAATCATGTTGGAATAAGTCAAGGTAATTATGTAGCTTAAACGTATTATTGATTTTTTTTTTTTTTTTTTTTTTGGGCAAGGCCGACCCGTTTTTATAGTGCTCCATAACACTTTTGTTATATTGAAATAATAAATACAAGTATTTCAGGTGATACACGACGGGTATATCAACTAGTACAACCCAAACATTCCATGCAAGGAACATAAACAACATAACATACAAGATTATAAGCAAAATAATAACCTGAGACGAAATACAACATAACTAGGCCGAAAACAAAGGACACCCAAGTAGATAACATGTTATGCCTTGCATGAATCAAAGTCACCACCTAATTGACATTTGCAACTTCCATGACCAACTCCAAAAGTAGCTCCATCACCACACACTTTTAATTATTATCAGCAAGTTACCTCACAACATGTCATTCTTCTTGTTATGAGTGATACAGCCAGGAAGAGTGGCAGAAAGAGGAGATAAACTTGGTAGGGCTGCACAAAGTTTGGGTTGGGTCGGATCAAACCAAATACTTTATCCGACCCATATTGGTTTGGGTTAATGAAAACCGAACCCGTATCCGACCTCATATAAGGTTGGGTTGAGTTGGGTTGAAGTATGGGTTGGATCGGGTTAAATAGGGTTGGGTTGGGTTGCACACATGATCAATTCATAACATAAATTTTAGCTCAATAGTTTACAACTATATGATAATACACAAATCACTGGAATTATATCCACATGGTTTATGTTTATCACCAGTCAATAACATGTAAATAACTAGCATGCATAATTCAGCATATTTTAATAAAGCAACATAATTCACCGTATTTAACAACATAGAAAAAAATCAAAGCAAAAATTTTGTGTTGAGAATGGTGCGGAGAGCGGATGCGAAGGGAATGCTTGGGATGAATACAATTTCACTAATTTGGTGCAAATATCAAAGCAAAAATCTTATATATTTTTTAAGTGAGGTTGGGTTGGGTTAATATAAGGTTGGGTAGACTGAAAAATTACATCCGACCCATATATAGTATGGGTTGAAAATTGAAACCCATATCCAACCCGAACTACGTTGGGTTGGGTCGGATTTATGTGGGTTGGATCGGATTGGAGGGTTGGGTCGGGTTGGATATGGGTTGTGTGCAGCCCTAAAACTTGGTTGAGCTTCACGTTTAGTATTCGGCATAGATGGTGGCGCCTTATACGCCGCAGGCGGGAGAATATGCGCATAAGGATGTGTTAGTTTAGATTTGATACTATTCTTTGAAGATGTTGACTGGTCTTTTGTTTCTTTTTCACTCATTGTTTTATTAGTGTTTTGTGTGACAAGAGATTTCTCAACGACTGTTCAGAAGTAGTGATAATTTTGCTTGGAGAAGAATGCTTATTCATAAAATCCGTTTTGAGGGTGTTGTTGGTTTGGGAGGTAACATTAAAGAGATGGTTAGGGGATATGGATCCAACAGCTGAATTCACAACAAGGCTAAGAGCAGCAACATCCTCACTGTCCAATTTAAGAGTGGATGAAGAAGGCAAGGCTTCACCTGAACTGAATTTGTACCACTTCTCTTTTCCTTTGGGGTTAACTAAATTTTCTGAGTTGACAGTGAATGGTTTATATAGGAAGTCATTAATAATACCTATTTCACCATCTTCTAATGCAATCTCTACTACATTGTTCTCCTCATCCTCATTACAATCTAAAAGAACACAAAAGCTATTACCATCCTGACACTTAGTGCTACTGACTTCATGTAACACCCCACACTTTTCTATTCCCAAATTTCGACAAAAATCAAAACTCGAACACGTCCAAGCATGGATCGTGTAAATATGGTACCTACAAATAAATGAGGATGAGCATAATCAGAGTACGATAAGATAAATGTACCTCGTTTGGTTGTAATGAGCATAATCTAGAATCACTAACCTATGAGAACCCGACCTTCTCTAGTAACCTGGGAGGTTGTAATGAAGAGGAGGGTCAAAACAACAAGATTATGGTGAACATGAAATGTACAACACTGATTATAATGCACAAATGTATCCCGTTTGGCTCAACCCAAGATGTATGCCTACCAAGGCCAGTGATTCTAGCCCAACCTTGTAGATATAATTATGCACGACTCTAATTACCCTTCCCAAAGCAGACTTCCCACAATATGATATCGAGATAGAACGTTTACGCATATATTTATGAAGCCTTTATATCAGAACATGGCTGGTTATTTAATCGAGAGTAAACCCCTAATTACGGATTTTTTACACACACACACACACGCACACACACACACACACACACACACAAATATATATATATATATATATATATATATATATATATATATATATATATATTCATTTGCTCATCCTTTATATTTTAAATCCTCAATGTTAATGATAAACAGGGTTGATTCTCCCTGATCGCTTAAGACCCTAGGCGGACATATTGGTCACTTATTATTCCTCAATAATATATTCAACGTTAACATAAACTAGTGGACACTAGCTACGGCCCTACTAGTTAAGGCTTCCGTCATTCACGAATATACCCTTTCCTCGTGTAGGGTGAGAGATGGTATTTTATCGCTCGCTGTACCATCAAGCTGACCTTATTGGATAACTTTCTTAGTTGCTTACTACTTCCCGTAGGATAAGTAGTCATATCTGACGTCTTAAGTTTCTAGGTTTGGGTAGGCCCCACATACTCATGCCATTTAAGACCCTTAAACTAAAAGACCTACTCCCAGGTAGAGTCTTCAACCCCAGCCGCTAAAGACCCAAGAAGCGGACTATAGACGAAGGTTATTAAGTTCGTACCCCCATTAGCCTTTAATACCATTCCCTACCGGGATAAAGTGGGCTATGTCATTAAGTCCTTTCAGTTTAGTTTTTCTTCACAGAAGTACTATACGCAAACGATTCATTATCATCACGGGTTTCTATGATTAATAATATTTTACATCATTAACCTACTAAGTCTAACTCTAACTTTTAATTATAAGTTCTACATTAATTAATATACATAAGGAAAGTTATATCCTCCTTACCCTATGATATTTATTGATTATTTCCCCAATTGGACTTAGTATTTAAACAACAATCAATACCCATTTATTCCCTTTTTGATTTTGTTTATTATTGTTCATGGATTAATTGTCATTTGTAACCATAACGGTCATATTTTCCTAAGGTAATCATAAAATTCCTAATTTCCTTTTTATTACCATTGATTATAGTTAATGGCATTTATGAGCCTAACGGCCATAATTTTCCTAAGGCATTAATTCACAATGGATATCCTTATCTTATCAGTCTCGAATGTATCTATTTGTTGTACCCCAATAGACAATAATTATCTTATTAATTTATTTATTTATTTATTGCATGTTATATATATACATATATTTGTGCACCAGACCTCCCATATTAAGTTGACCACTTGTTGATGCTGGATTTGTCAGTCGGTTCCGAGAAGGCTTCTACCGTAAGTTAGACTTAACTTCGTGTCTTAGTAAAATTATATTTACGCTCTAGATTCCTCAGATTAAGTTGATCATCTGTGGATCTGGATTTGTCGGTCGGTTTCGGGAAGATTTCTACCACAAGTTGAGCTAAACCTCGTGTCTAGATGCATTTTAAATTAAATTCCCTAATTGGGGTTTACAAGATTAATCCTAATATATCTTAGGAATTGTAACCATTTTACTTAATTTCCCTATTAAGTTTACTTTCCCCAAATCATCATTGCTTACAATGGTTATTTATTTATTTGTGCTCCAGTTTATAGCAACCTATCACATTAATTGTTACAATGGTCACCACAAATATATTAATTTAATCTAGATTACATTTACATGTATGATTCCATAAATGAATACTGTTCAAATATACGAACATTTAATATAATGTACATTTTTTCATTTTACGTAGATTCAGACAGATGATATATATTTATATTTATATTTATATTTTTGCGCGATCAACGTAGTTATCTTTTTTTTATTGTTATTATTATTATTTATTGTTAGATTTGAAAATTTGGTTTCATTAACAACCAAACCTTCCTTTTTGCATTCAATCTTGCCTAAATATTCCAAATCTTACAAGAAGACCATTAGTTATAATCATTATATATTATCCTTCAAAATCAAAAGAAATATATATATATATATATATATGTATGTATGTATATATATGTTACGTATATTTTGGAATAGCTGATGCAAACTACGCACAAATATTTACATTTATTTTTATATGTGCATTTGCATAACTTTTCCCTTTTTCAATCTTTTTGTCATATTTATTGTGAATTCAAAATAATGTCTTTTTGTTCAAAAAGAGGAAAATGATATATTTACAACAAATAAACAAAAACCTCAACATCATTGAACACAAATAGGCACTTGTCTTTTTCTATTTTAAAATCACATAATTCAACATTGCATCTTTTCATTCAAAATCACATAATTTATCTTCTTAACGCTGAAACTGGAGATTTGGAAGAAAACTACATCTAAACAATGTTATTGGGACTGATTTCCAAATCTTCAGTGTTTTACAACAACCAAAATATAATTTCAACATAATTGTGGCAATATGTATAAATAATTTAAGCAAAAATACAATTTATATTATTCGAAGCCACAATTCACAATTTTCAAGTTTTGACTATATTTATTAACAGATCTAATAGGTGCCAATTCAAATTCAATAATATTATGAACATATCTGATGATAATAGGCATATATTTCGTGATCTAATTCAAACGAGATAAATAGACTCAGTGTTTTAAAGACCTAACCTAACCTAGGTTCGACTGCGGTTAACCTTCCACCTTGAAGCGTCACGACTTTGAAAATAAAATAAGCTTGGGCGTATGCAGACCCATGGTTTAACCTCAAAAACCTATAAAAACCTCTAGTCCGACCTCTTTGAACCTCAAGGTTCTTCAAATTTGAGAAAAAATTAATTACTTCACCCTTCATTTTTTGATATAATAAATTTAACAAATAATTTCATTGCAATTGTCATTAAATTTTGGATGATATAATTCATACATTTTATGAACTATTGTTGAACTAATCCTCTTTCACTATAAAAAATTAATAAATTTACAACTTAGCTATGATAAGTTTATACAATTATTTCAATTAGGTAATATAAAACATACTGCATGACAAGTAGGTTGAATGCGAAAATTGAACTCATGACTTATTGGATCATGTCAAATTATTCCAACCAATTTGGATATGAGTGTTTGTCATAATTGGTTAATTTTTTTCTATATTTAAAATAATTTTACGTTTCAATTAGAAAAATAGAAATAAACTATTATGCGGTTCTCACGGCCTAATCGGTTGAACCACGAAAACCTTGGACCTTGCACTACCACGGTTTGACGTAAGGTTCGGTCTTCACAATTATGTATAGACTAATATAACTTCGTATGTAAATTTCCCACTCACCTAAAAACATCTAAATCTGAAATCTTAATAACCTTTTAGGCATACAATTTTCAAACTCTTATAAATCTACAATTAATCTGAAAAATGTATGTTAATAATATTTTTCGTCAATACCGGAGACAGGTCTACGGAAGTGAACCTAAAGGAAAAATAGGCTTATTTAGATTTCACGAGTTTGAGTTAGTTTATCATTTCCTAAATATCAAGGTTTCGAGCCCGAAAGATTAGTTACTCTTCCCTCTATGGGGTGAGCATTACTCTTAAGCGACTCAAAAACCAACAGTTATCTTAGGATAAGGGTTTCCTAAGCACAACCCTCGGTATGGGCTAAATGGCTTGTTGGAAGGGGTTCCACACTGATTTTGCAAAAGGTTTTAGGCTTGGGGAAAGAACTTGTAAGCATGTAGAAGCATATCACATATAACACCAGCAATAACTAACAAATCACATGAGAAACTCATAAGAAAATGTTCTATGTTTTTATCCACTCTTTATTGATCCTTGATTCAGAATATACAAGTGATTACAACCAAAATCCCCGATTTCATTTAGGAATTAAGGTTTACTCTAGAGAAGAGTACAAGAATGAGAATGAGAAAAATAGCCCCGAAAAAGAGACCCCTGGGGTCATATTTATCGACAAATTAGGGGCCCTTTTGCTATTGGGCCAGCAATACCCCATGTCGGTCACTTTTCCATTTGGTTCTGGAAGTACTGATTTTCGGCCTTCTTTTCTTTAGGTTCTGAAGGTTTTGCTAACGGCTTATTGAGGCGTCGGCTATAGCTTTCGGGGGAATGGTCCAGGTTTTTGGAGCTTTTGGCTAATGTCACATCTATCTTCTTTGTATTGTTGAGGAGACTGGTGGTGCGAATAGCTTTAAGAAGTTCTCTGCTTCCGGATGTGGGCTTCCGGTCTTGCCGTTGACACTTTATGGAGCTTGTCTTCATGATTCCGGTGAATGGCTACCGGGTCCGCCACCTCCTACCGAATCGACACTAAGCATATTATTGTGGACAACTTGTCTTTCTCTGGTGGTTCCAGTTTGCTTGTTGGTAGACTTTCGGAGTGTACCCTTGCTTTTCTGGGAGGTTGCATCCGGTGCTTTATTAGTTGCTTATTAGAGTGACCTTCTAATAATCATTTACTAGGGTTCTCGGTAAAAAGACTCCCGGATGATTCCCTTGTACCTTTTACGATATTACTTCTTGATGTATCAGTATTAAGTGAGTTAATACTTATAGCCTCTCTCATCCTTTTAGGTCCTGGCTGGTAGGAATCTTTGTCTCCCTCTGGCCTCTAGTTCGGGACTTTCGGACTGTTCCTTTAGGTTGTCGGCTTTTTCTTGTGTCGGTCTTTTATTGACGTAAGACTCCTCTTTGCTTGTGGCGATCCGCTACCCGTTCACTGCCAGCCTGTTTTGGATGCTTTATTTTGGTAGTAACATTTGCCCCCTTGGTGAAGGAGTAATTTAGACTTTCCAAGTCAAACTTCGATGTCCTTTTGGTAATTTACCTTTTTGTCACTTGATCTCCTCTAATCGGGCCCGCTGATTGACTCTTATCTGTACGGCTTGGATTAATGGTAATTTGGTATAATTTCCATTGCTTCTTCTTCCTCATTTTTACCTACCACGCAAATTACTCAAAAGGAATCACTGTTTATCAAGAATTATCGAAGCTTTTTTGAAGATTTCTTATTTTAATCCCTAGTGAATACCTTCACTTTTATCTACGAGCATAAATTTAAAATTAATTACTCGAACCATAGAGTTTAGCGCGCTAAGTGCAAATCATCCAATTAGAGGTGATTTCAATTACGATTCCATGTGAACTATGCAATTGCTCTCTCCTGATGCTTTTTAGGATATGATTTGTACACTTATCATGGGAAAAGATATTTACTTTTATAAAATGCAATCTACGCCTTCACTTCTAGTGAACTCACTATCAATGTTATTGGCCTGTTTGTTCTGACTCTACCGACACCCACTTCTGCTTTTGTTCATTAAGTAAGTGTCGGATTAATTCAAGAATGGTGAATTACCCGACAGGGTTTCCTAAGGGCTGGTTTGCTTTTTAGTTTTGGGTGTTGATAAAGTCTAAGAGTTTCACTACCATAACCTTTTGACTTTGCTTTCACGTGTGTCAGACCTAAGGGACAATCAGGCTCCCAGCGATGATTTATAACCACTTGGTCTCAGTTTACCCGTTACCAGTTCTATTTAGTCTTCCCGGCACTATTTTTTTAAGGTGCTAGGATGACTAACTTTATCATCATTAAGGGCTCGATAGCTTCTAAGTGAATGCAAAGTTAGTATGAATTCTGCCTAAATTAATATCTAAGACCCTTCAGACATGCAATGGTTCAAGTATCAATCATTAAAGAAATTGGCATGCTATCTACTTATTCTGAACTAATGAATGTGGTGCTAATTCACATGTTTATGAAATTACATCACCCGGCAACACTATGTCTGACGAGAAGAGTTTTAGTCAACTGAAATCTGGTGTCCCTCGCACCTTTTGAAAAAAGAATCCCCTTGCTTTGAAGAGGTCTCTAATTACTTCTTAGGATGAAGTGGATTCTATTCTTAACGACTTTGGGATGATTGACGTAGATGCTATCCCTGCCTCTAATCAAGATAGCATTAGAAACTCTCCGGAAGGTTACTTTGCATATTCATCCATCCACATTTGGCATGTAGGCTTATTTCCTTTCCCAAATTTAAATCTTGACCCTTGCGGGATCTGGAGATTGCTCCTATCCTGCTTCTGCCGAGCACTTATACTTTTCTTCTTTGTCTCCAAAATCTGGCACTTAAATCAGGTCAAGCTTCCCATGCTCCTAGTATCATTTACTATTTAGTTCGGTTATCAAAAGAGGTAGACTCACCCATCTTGCATTCCCACCCTTAGAAGAAAATTATCAATGATAAAACTATGCCATAGGAAGATCAGTTCTTTTTCATTAGATGCCCAGCTTGCATCTCAGGCAACTTTGTAGATTTTGGTGAGTTCCCCTGCTTTTTCATGGGTAATCATACTTTTCTGAGCATTGATTAATCTTATCCTCTTTTCAGATCATGCTTTCAAGAGAGTTGCTTTAACGGAGAGTGAGTCTCACGCTCTTGAAATTATCTCTAAAGCATATAAGGAGTCGCAAAGTTGATCAACTTTGCTGACTTTGGATAGATTGTATCAATATAACCTCCTTCCCGACGGGCAGAAAATCTTAGGGCGTCCACCCATCCACTTAAAAGGATCCAAGCGTTTGACTTTGGGTTCAAATGCGTTTACCACTTCCTCTCCTTTGCTTCCAGGTATCCTTATTCGAATTGTTGCCTTCTCTTTCAAATAGCTTTAACTCACAAAGCATTCATTCTTGAATTTTCTTTCGTATCTTATATTTTGATTAGGGGTCTCGGCTTCTGAAACTGTAACTCTTACCGACACTCTAGATCAATCCACCACTATCACCCTCAAGAGGTTGGCCGAATCAACTGTTGAGCCACTGCTAAAATATTGAGATTTGATACTTCTGTTCATGTTCCTCAAGATGCCACACAGTTGAGGTTGCTGATTAGAAAATTCCGTTTCTACAGTCCCTGTTGCCGATTCTACCAAAGTGTCCATTATTGTTTCCCCGAGGGTATCCCTCGCCATGAACGTGAGGATCATGTCCTACCGTCAACCTTTTCAAGCGCACCAGAATTGGGCAAGCATGCCATGACTCAAACTTCCCACTTTCAACATGTCAATCCCACGAGACTTCCTGCTGCCTCAATGGGCTTTGATGAACTTGTGAAAGTTTCTCTTTCTTCCCCTGAAATTATGAATGTTGCATCTTCCTCCACCCCTTCAGATGAGGAGAGTTTTAGTCAACACCCAGTCTATTGGCATCTTTTGGTATAAATTTTTTTTTATGATTTTTCTCTTGTCTTTAACTCGTTATGGCGATTCTTGTCCAGATTACCAAAAGATAGCTTTTATCTAAGACCACTTCCTCATCACCCTCCCCCAAAATTATTCGACTTTGGGAAGCTAATGAAGACTTATGTGATGAATGCGAGAGGTTGAATGCTTCCCTTGAACATGCTGAAGCAGCTCTCGAAAAGGAGAGACAAACGAAGAATTCAACTCCTGACCAAGTTTCGGCCTTAGAGTACCAAATGACAGAAAACGTGGTTAACCATGCTGACAAACTTAAGAGGAAGGATGAGAAGCTCTCTCGTGCTGCTAAAATAATTTATGAGGCAAAAGTCAAGATTTCTGACTTTATACAAGTCCATCTTCCGCAGATTAAGCTTGAGCATTATGAAGATGCCTTATTTCACGTTATATCCGATAACCTTCGGATCATTCCGGAGATGTAATTCACCACTATCCTTTCTTCTATTAAGGATAGGGTCATGGAGAGGATTAGCAAGGCCCAGAAAAGGCCTGAGATGCTAGAGAGGGATAGGCCTAAAGCTGAGGAATTTTTATTCATCGAGGACCTTATTGATGACTATGGTGAGGAAGAGGAGCTTTCGGCTTTTGCTGAGGGAGATAGAGGTGATGATAGCGACGGCCCCAACGACAACAACCGCGGAGATGATCATGATAAAGATGGTAGCGGTCCTTCTGCAGGTCCTGATGTCTTACATGATTACACAGGATATAATATTGACATTGGAGGTTCTCATGCTGCTCAAGAATCTGAGGCTCCTCTCATCAAGAAAAGTGATACTCCAAGATCCCTAGGAAGAGAACAGACTACTCGACCTGAGGCTTCTCCTTCTCAGGTATGGCCTTTTGTTTTCGCAAAGCTTTCTTCTTTCTTGCACATATAATGGTAACTAGTGTCTCGTCGTTATATTAACTTAGACCAAAGAAAACATCACCTCATGACTTAGAGCAGAATTAGATGAGAAACAAAGGTAAATAACTCGGGATTACGTTGAGCAAGGATGATTATTAAAGGATTATAATACATTATCTCGGAGATATCATGACTTAGAAAAGAATGCTTCTAAGGTTATGCTTTACAAAGAGCACGAGGCCGCACCTAGACTAAGAAAAGCCCGTAAGCATAGGGAAGCTCTCCGGGTGGAAAACAGGGAATTGATGACCCTATTTTGGATGTTGATTGAGGACAGAGATATATTAGTTAACTTTTTGCATGAAGTCTACAAGTGATACACAACAGTGGACTTTTTCTTCTTGGTAGAACATAGAGGAGGCATAATACGTCATCTTCACAGACATTATGTAGACGAGTGCGGAGTTGACCAGCATCCCGGGGCTTGTTGGAACCTTAAGAGGGTTTTTTCAATTCCTAAGGATCTTCCCCCAGAAAAGCTTGAGTATAACAAAGATGGGTTTATCACTGAATTGTTTAAAAGATTGATTTTGTACGAATAGGAGGAATATTGTAGCCTTAACATTGTAATTGTATAAAACATGCGTGTGATTTTATCTACTATATATGTCTGCTAATTCTTTTATATATGCTATGACAGAATCTTGTTTACCATGATGATGTGCTACATTTGATCTGTAGATTGAGAAAGGAATATCGATAATGTCTACTGATGTTTTAAAGAGAAAATGCTTTCTCGAAGAATTCAAAAGTGTTTATACGAAACTCCCTCAGCTTTTCCTTATCTTTGTAGGTGAAGACAAGGAGACGATTTTAAAAAGATTTAGGATTAAGCATGCTGAGTTGATATGTGAACAATAAACGTATTGATAAGTGTATGAGAACCATAGTGATCCTTTTTGACCCATGTGTTCGTCGAAACCTCAAGAAATTGGTTTTGAATAATATTTACGCAAAGTACTTTAAAATACGATGAATAAAGATTTATGCATAACTATCCTTTGCTCTTATGAGTAGGTGGATCGTCATGAAACTTCCCCGTCTCAAGACAATGCAATGTTAACCAGCGAGGTTCCCTCTACATCTCAAGAGAGAGAATGATTTTATTTCAAACTTTATCTATTTGGCATTTAAATGAAAGAATAGCAGTTCTGAAAGGTCAACTAGAAAAGAGAGATAGGCTTATACTCGGGTTGAAGACGTATATAAAGACCAAGCTCTCTATTGAATTCGAAGATGAGTTAAGAGTTTTATGCCAGCGCGTCATTAATTTGGAAATTGAATTAGATAACATCAATGCAAAATGCAGGACATGGGAACATTCCTTTAAAAATATCCCTATTAACACGGTGTCTCGGCCTTCTAGTGTCGCGACCGCTACTAAGTCTGCCGCTCCTAAAAAACACTTTTATTTGAAGAACTCTCCTCGAGGAATAGAAGAGTTCGTCATTTCCCACTGGTGCAAGAAGGTGATAGCCGAGATGAAATGTATTTAAGACACCAAATTGATTAAGGATTCATTTGACCTGTTAGCCGGTATGTTGATCAAATCAAGATTTTATGATGGGGAAAGACATGATTTGCGCATAAATGTTTTTCAGTTAGAGAAGGACAACAAATCTCTCAGGGCCATGTGTAAAGCTTATGATAGGGCTATGAGGCTTCAGGTCCAGCCTTCTGATAATCTTGGTGAAGCTAGCAAAAAGATGAACAAACTTAATAAGATCCTAAGTATGGAAATTCATCATGCCATCAATCCTCCTTTATCTGAGGATGAGGAAGGCAGGACATTTGATAGTGTTTGTAATTGTAATGTGTACATACCTATGTTTAGATAGTTAATGATGTAATTCTTGTAAATGAATTGGTAAATCATGTGCGTACCACTTATAGTGTGACTTTTGTTTGTACTGAATAAAGACAATAATGATTTGTACATGATAAGTTTAAGAAATTTCCCTGACCAAGAAAGAGGATTACTTATCTCTCTAGGAAAACCTTCCGAATAATGGACTTCGTATTTTCCTCTAGGTCTTGTTTCATCCATCCTTCTTTGGAAATGTCAATCTAATTCTTCGTGACCCAAATGAGGGTACTTTACAAAAGGTGATTGAAAATGCTTCTCTTGGTGATCTAATAGAGACTTTGGTTGATGCTTTGCACTGTAATTTTGGAATGAAATCCTGGGAATTTCTCTTCCAGTAATAGTATAAGTTTTGGCTCTGTCCCCGACTCGGGTCGCTCCATAAAGAACTAGGAACTTATTTTTGATGTTTCAATAAACGTCTTGAATTAACCTATATTAGGGTATTAAATAGAAGTCCCGAACTAACCCAGATTCGGTTATTAGCAGAAGCCCCGAACCGACCCAGATTCGGGTATTACTAGGAGAACAGAAACCCATTTTTGGTTATTAGCTTTGTTACCCGCTTTAGGCTTGATTTATGAAGCAGAGGTTGTATGTAATTCTTGAGCCACTCTCTGGGCTTGTACGTCTGGTGCACTTGGCTAGCTTATCCACAAGTAGGGCTCAAGGACTTACCCGACCTCTTTCCAAGAGGTGCCTTATCCTGACCATTATAGGCGATGATAAGGTCTTAGATGCTTAAATCGGGCCATCATAGGCGCGGAATTAAGGCTTGCTCTTTTGATGTTCTATTCTGGCCATCACAGGCAGTGATAAAGAGTTACACTCCACCCTCTCCAAGGGGTGCCCTATCCTGACCATCGTAGGCAATGATAGGAGTTTGCGTTCCCTTCTACGGGTAACACGGACGATAAGCATAGATAGGACGTGCTCTTCTGCGAGTAGAGGTAGGACGTGCTTAGTTCATAGCAAAGGCAGGGCGTATTCTTCTGCGAGCAGAGGCAAGGCATGCTAATTAGATGCTCCGACATGACCGTTGCTGATGTGGGTCGAAGGCTTACGCTTTTGATGCTTTCACCTGGCTCTTTCTGATTTGGGCGCGTAGAAAGACTTACACACCACCCCCCTCTGGGGGGGTGACTTTCCCTAGCCCACTTGGCAGTAACATGGGTTTTCATCCATTTGATTTAACCCTCCTTAGGTTATTTCGAGCTTCGAGAGGGTTCTGGCACTCCTAGCCATAAGGAGAACCTCTTTCTCAAAGCATTTCTTGCTGTAGTTAGCTATGTTTTCTTTACATATCTATGTAACTTTCCTTGGCTTAGGAAGTTGATGATCATCCCTTCTAGGACTCGGCAATGGTTGGTTTCGCGTCCATTTATCATATGGTAGTAGGAATAAGGTCCACTCAACTTGGCTTCATTTTTGGGTTTCTTTCTTAATGATGGCCAAAGGTTCAACTCATGTTTAGTTAAGAAGTAGATACCCTCAATTGATGTAATGAGTTCACACCCTTTCGGTATCCTTGAATCAAAGGCTTTCTTTTGATATTGCAACTTGATCTTCTTACCACTCGATTCCCCTTTCTCCGTTTTACTTTCAAATTTTCTTTTAGCTATATCTTTACGCAAGGGTGTGCCCCTTTCGGATTATTTTGTAGCAAGGTGTTCAGAACCACTCTCGATTCCCTATTCGATTATTGTCCCTTTAGCTTGTGCTTGAATGGCTTTCTTGATATGAAGAAAGGGGTTATATCCTTTTGTTGTGGGATTGCCTAAAGCAAAGATTGTGGTTGGTCCCAAATAGAAAGGGTTAATACTCCAATGATCAGAATCATAAGACTCTACATCTTTTTCCTTACCTCGAATATGCAAGGTTTCCATCCTAACCTTCACGACCATCCATGGCTCATTAATTCTTGATGCAACCATGGGAAATTCATTAGTTACTCGACCTTCTATTCATGGTTACTGCTTCTCCAAAGCTTAGTCCAACCGAGGATGGAACAACGCAGTTAGATATGAGGAAAGGTTAAATATAGGAGCGAGGGTTCGACCTCTCCCTCTAGCTCCAAAATGTAAACGATATTTTTCGTTAACATCAAAGATGGGTCTACGGAGGTGGACCTAAAGGAAAAATAGGTTTATTTATCGTTTAACGAGTTTGAGTTAGTTTACCATTTCTTAGATATCATGGTTTCGACCCCGAAAGATTAGTTACTCTTCGCTCAATGAGGTAAGCATCACACTTAAGCGACTCAAAAACCAATAGTTATCTTGGGATAAGGGTTTCTTAAGTACGACCCTCGGTATGGGCTAAATGGCTTGTTAGAAGGGGTTCCGCACTGATTTTACGAAATGGTTTAGGCTTGGGAAAGAACTTGAAGCATGTAGAAAGCATACCACATATAACACCCGCAGTAATAAACAAATCACATCAGAGACTCATAAGAAAATGTTCTATGTTTTGATCCACTCTTTATTGATCTTCGATTCAGAATATAAAGTGATTACAACCAAAATCCCCAATTTGATTTAGGAATTAAGGTTTACTCTAGAGAAAAGAGTACAAAAATGAGAATGAGAAAAATCGCCCTGAAAATGAGACCCTTGGGGTCTTATTTATAGACAAATCAGGGGCCCTTTTGCTATTGGGCCAGCAATACCCCCTGTCGGTTGCAGCTCTTGGGGGGATGGTCCCGGTCTTAGGAGTTTTTGGCTAACGTCACGTCTATCTTCTTTGTATTGGTGATGAGCCTAGCGATACGAATAGCTTTCGAAAGTTCTCTGCTTCCGGATGCGTGCTCCCGGTCATGGGTTCCCGGTCTTGTCGTTGACACTTTATGGAGCTTGCCATCATGATTCCAGTGAATGGCTGTCGGGTCCGCCATCCCTGCCGGTATCGACACAAGCAGATTAGTGTGGATAGCCTGTCTTCCTTTGGGGGTTCCAGTATGCCTATCGGTAGACTTCCAGAGTGTATCCTTGCTTTTCTAGGAGGTTGCTTCCAGTGCTTTATTAGTTGCTTATTAGAGTGGCCTTCCTGTAGTCATTTACTCAGGGTCTCGGATCCTGGATGATTCCCTTGTAATATTGCTTCTTAACGTATCAGTATTAAACGAGTTAATATCGATAGCCTCTCTCGTCCTTCTAGGTTCCGGCTGGTAGGAATCTTAGTCTCCCTTTTTGCTTGCCTCTGGTCTTGGATGGCCTTCTACCGACCGTGCCGGCACTATCCTGCCGGTTCCCCCTTTCGTATAGATTATGTGCTCTTTACTTTGATGATGGTGCCGGTTGCACGGTTTTCGAGCTATTCCTTTAGGTTGTTGGCTTTTTCTTGTGCTGGTCTTTTATTGATGGAAGACTCCTCTTTGCTTGTGGCGATCCACTACCCCCTCACTGCCAGTCTATTCTGCATGCTTTATTTTGGTAATAACAAGGGATACTTTCAGATTTATAGATATGCAAGAAAATAGGAAAAGAGGGGAGGTTTTGATGTATAATAGCTTAGCCGTCAGTTCATGTTCTTTTCCATTTAGATCTGATAATCCCTTTCAATTCTATATGATTTATATTTGATTGATTACATATTAATATAATTTTGATTAAGAAATTCTGATTGGAAGAGAAAGGGAAATGGCAGGGGTTTGTTGTTGCCTACAGATTTGTGTGGAAAAGAATGAGGCCTTACCCCTTTATTTATAGGAGTGGAATTGTCCATGAACCATTATATTTATTTAAATAAACATCCGTCGGTTTATATTATAAAATATAACGAAATTGCCCCTCAAAACCTAACCGTCACTTGGCTAGTCAAAGAGGGAAAAATATATTAATTATTCTATTTATTTATTTTCGTCCATTTTTCATATTTCGTCCGTAACTTTTTCATACGGACTCCGTTCGCGAAACTCCAAACATGAAAGTTGACCAGAATTCTGAGACAAACACATCGGTGAAAGTTTCGTGATCAAATTCCGTCATTTGCAGAAATTCCTATTTTTGAGAATCTAATTAAATAACTAATTTATTGTTAAAATTACGGGTTGTTACTATCTTCCCGTTAAAACGAATTTCGTCCCAAAATTCTGACACCTAGTTATCCTATCCTACACAACCAATTTGTATACATCCACTTTGCAACCATGTGTATATGTGCATGGTGTACATAATGCATTTCAACCATAAAATATGCATGCAAGATGATTCCAAATCGGGCCCTTTATATGTATGCATTGAAATTTTTAAAACATTTTTGAAAACATGCTGAATATACTGGCAGTTCTATATGAATGCAAATTTTGAAAACTATTTTTCATCCATAATCTTCTCACAATTACGAATAAAAGTGTGAAGCAACCATTTTTGCATCCAAATTCAACCATCCAAAACATCATGCAATCTAACTGTTTCTATTAATTTCTCCTATACCAAAAAAAGGAAATCGAAGCGAAGAATTTTAATGTTTTCTCTACTTACGATTATTCTGTTTCCCGCCCTATAGTGGAATTTTCACCTCAGTTACCCAAAACACTCAAAAAAATTCCATTCATAGGCTGTAAAGGAGGCTTAAAACAATCTCTAAAATGTAAAACGAGTTAATTAGTAACTCGTGCGCATCGTTGACAAAGTATGAAATCAACGTTTCCAAGGCCAAAACAGCCTTTTCCTTGTTGTCATTATCGTATCGTCAGTCCTACTGCACTGCTATAACGCACACACAAATCATCCAAGCATCTTCCTTACGCTATTTATGTGACCAAAAATTGGAATTTTTCATAAAATAAATTTCCACTTAAAATCTTCTTATTTTTATTTTGAAAATTTCTTTTTAATACCGTTTCACTTTCCATATGAGATTCGTATGAAAAAGCAAAATTTCGGTAACATGCACCTTGTGCCATTCAAATCATCCATTTTAATGAAAAACAGACGTTTAAATATGCATAAATTGCCGTATCCAAATTTTGCGTTTTCGTGCGAACCGAAATAAAAGAAAGTAAATCATTAGAAATTAAAATGATAAAAGTTTTTTTTTTTTTTCAAATCCAAAAGTTTCAGAAAAATGTATTTTGCAGAAAGTCAAACGATTCTAGTCACATATTGGCGAAGAAGGAAGCTAGTCACGCAAAAAATGCAAAAAACAGAAATCACACACATAAAAGACTAAAATAAATTTTAGCTTAACAAGGAACGACGATTTATTTATGTCTATACCCATGACGAAAACAACGCAAAACCAGTCTTTTGCTAAAATTTATCCAACACACAATCCTATTCTTTCCAGCACTAGGACAACTATTAATTTAGATAAGGAATGAGATTTCATTCGAACGGACATGCGTGAATGACATAAACATTCCAAACATAGAAATCTCATTAAACTAGTCGTGCGATTTAAACAATACTAACAGTTACAAGCACGAATCACCACCAAGCCAAGAACCTGATGCTGGAAAGGGAAAACCACAAAGACAACAACAAAACAACAACACCGAAACTCCCAAAACAATGGATATAAACAACGAGATGTCTTGCTCTGCAGCTGGAGCTCAAACCAATTTTTACGATCTTTAATTAACCATATCATGGTAGCAAAATCCTAAGTCTCGTGTTACAAACATTGCTGATGTTGTTGGAAGGTTCCACATCACCATCTCCTAAGAGAGATTTGATGAGAAAGGAAACCTAATACAAAACTACTCCTTATGGAAATTCACCTAATATTGTCTAAGGACAAAAATGGATAGGCGAAATTATAGAATGTAACTCCATGAGACAACACAAGGACAACAAGCTAAATCGAATACAGTGCGACAGTAAATGATGGTTACGCCATCGATCGAACAAAGGATTAATTTCCGCATCATGAGATAAATCTAGTCATAACTTCTCAATTATAGAAAGATGTGCTAAATGGGTCACACGTCTACATAGGCAGTTCGAACATAGATTTTCGGACTCAAGAATCGATATTAAGAAAAAGAGATTTGCTGCATAACCTCCAAAGTTGGTCAAGTCCGCATAAAACACAGATTCCTCTAAAAGCTTATCGAGATTCTCCTCAGGAAATCCATGAAGAGAAAACTTAATCTTCATCTCCAAAACGACGATGACCTTCATAAAAATCTATCCTAACAAGATATAACAAAGGTGGAAGCAGCACAAACAAAAAAAATCCTATCTAAGATCTCGAAGTAATGGATCGATGCAAGTCCAAAAGCCATGACAAATTTTCCTAGCCCTAACATGGTGGGACCTATTTGCTCATTCCAATCCACCCAAATGAGCTCTCCTTAAGGATGTGACTTAAATATTATGAATAAGATCGGATAACGCAAATATATATTATGGACTAAAAATGGTCGAAGAGAAGAAACTATATCCTGGAATACTAGTGAGGCAAGATCTAATGCGCAAACTAGCGCGGGAAAAGAGGAGACGAGGCGGAAACAAATGAAAAAAGAAGGATAGGAATATGGTCCGACCAGATGAGGAAGGAAGGATGAAAGAAGGAAGTTAACAGGGTAATTTGGATGCAATTTTTACGGTTGAGTCCTAGGTCCAAGTTGTACCAAAACTCATCAACTAGTTGACCATTCTAACATAAGCTAAACAATCAGTTATTAAATGGGCTTTGAGCAAAGGTCGAACCTTGACCTTATTGGTCGGATTAAAATATTAGTCATCCTGCATCACCTTTAGAATTAAAGCAATCCGAATAACAATTATTCTCATCACGGCAGTACCAAAGACCATAGTCAAACTCTGAACCGTCTCCAATGATTTATAGTCTCAACAACAATGCTGCGACTACACAACAAACGAACTTAAAACAGAAATTCAGCTAGAAATCCAAAATAAAATCAAAATGAATTTTCCCCTTACTAGCCGACATAAAACTAAACAATTAGAAATAAAATACCCCAAAAATCTGGATGAAGGATTTTTCTTAGCCGTCTCGAAGGAAAATTTAAATTTTCTCCAAAAATGGAATTTTATTATAAACTAACGGTTTCGTATTTATCAATCCAATTTATTACTATTATTTATATTCCACTTTATTTTACAAACTGAAAAACCTTTTCGTGTTCAAAATGTTAGAGCTTTAAAATCTTAAGGATTAATTGTGATAATTTCAAAAAATTATCCAATATATATAGGGAGAGGGATCCTTAAAATCACAAGGAATAAATATTTATTATTCTTAAGTTTAGTGGCATATTCCTTGTGATTTCTAATTCCTTCCTTCTCACCAATCAGATATTAAAATTACACAAATCCTTAAAAAATTTGAAACACGAATAGATTAAAATTTAAAACCAATCTTTATAAAACTAGGCCTTCATAGAACCATTTTCCGAAACCGTAATTCAAAACCTTTGAAATTATTTTTCTAAATAGTTTTAAAAATAAATTTCTTCGAATACAGGGCTAAGAACTCAAATGAATATTTCAATAAAGGTAGATTCAAAAATTCAACGAAGCAACAAATCGACTTACCTCGTAATTATATTTCTGAAATGGATACGACATGCTAACGTGAACTTTTCCCATTTTGGATCGAGTAATGGTCTTAACCGGAACTACCAACAAAACCAGAAATCGTGACTATCTCGGTTGTAGCTAAATTTTGTCCTGCCTCTAAACTCGAATCAACGGACTTCACCATATGCCGTCCTTATGCTCTTCACGACGAGATAACCAGCTACTGTGGGGTAAGATAGAATTGGCTAGAAACCCGAACTCAACATACTTCAACTCTTAGTTGCTTAAAGCCAATTTATATAATTAGGCCCACGACTAATTCATCGTAGAAATAAATTTAAGTCGAGTGTGAAAGACGAAGAAAAACAGAAAAGAAAACTGAATTATGTTCTCTCACAAGTCCTAATTTAACTAATTCTTATGATCGTCTAACCTAAGATCTAGTACCAAATGTAACACCCCACATTTTTTGTGTTCAAATTTCAACAAAAATCGAAACTTGAACACGTCCAAGCATGGAGCATGTAAATCTGGTATCTGCAAATAAATGAGCATGAGCAAGAGCATAATCAAAGTACGATAATATAACTCATAGTGGAAATATAATATGATATACTAGTATTAACTCAAGTAACTACCTTTTTAAAATAAGTCACTTTGCCAATACCGAGCACGAGAGAGAACGAGAACCCAAAGCCAAACTAAAACACGTGTAAGAACCCGACCTTCTCTAGAAATGTGGGAGGTTGTAATGAGGAGGGGGTTAGAACAACAAGGTTTTGGTGAACAGGAAATGTACAACACAGATTATAATACACAAATGTATACCGTTTGGTTCAACCCAAGATGTATGTCTACCAAAGTTAGTGATTCTAGCCCAGCCTTGTAGATATAATTATTCATGGCTCTAACTACCCTTCCTAAGGTAGACTTTCCAAAATATGATAACGAGAAAGAACGTTTACGCATATATTTATGAAGCTTTTATACCAGAACATGGCTGGTTATTTAATCGAGAGCGAACCCCTAATTACGAAGTTTATATATATATATATATATATATATATCTTCATTCGCTCATTCTTTATATTTTAACGCCTCACTATTAATGATAGATAGGGTGGATTCTCCCTGCTCGCGTAAGACCTTAAGCAGACCTATTGGTCACTTATTATTTCTCGATAATATATTCAACGTTAACATAAACTAGAGGGTACTAGCTACGGGCCCTACTAGTTAAGGCTTCCGTCATTCACGCATATACCCTTGCCCCGTGTAGGGTGAGCGATGGTAATTTATCGCTCGCTATACCGTTTAGCTGAACTTATTGAATAACCTCCTTAGTCACTTACTACATCCCGCAGGAGAGGTAGCCATATCTGACATTTTAATTTTCCAGGTTTGGGTAGTCCGCACACACTCACACCATTAAAAAACCCTAAACTGAAAGGCCCACTCCCAGGTGGACTCTTTAAACCTAGCCGTCTAAGACCCAGGAAGCGGGTTATACGCGAAGGTTATTAAGTTCGTACCCCCATTAACCTTTAGTACCTTTCCCAATTGGAATAAAGTGGGCTACGTCATTAAGTCCTTTCCGTTTAGTTTTCTTCACGGAAATACTATATGCATACGATTCATTATCGTTAGGGTTCCTACGGTTAATAATATTTTACATCATTAACCAACTAAGTCCAACTCTAACTTATAATTATAAGTTCTATATTAATTAATATAAATAAGGAAAGTTATATGCTCCTTACCCTAGGATATTTATTTGATTATTTCCCTAATTGGACTAAGCATTTAAACAACAATCAATACTCATTTATCCCCTTTTTAATTTCGTTTACTTCTATTGATCGATTAATTTCTATTTATGACCATAATGTTCATATTTTGCTAAGGCAATTATAAAATTCCTGATTTCCTTTTTATTACCATTGATTATAGTTAATGGCATTTATGAGCCTAACTGCCATAATTTTCCTAAGGCATTAATTCACAATGAATGTCCCTGTCTTATCAGTCAAGATTGTATCTATTTGTTGTACCCCTACAGACATTACCAATCTTATTCATTTATTTACTATTTATTTATGTTATATATATACATATATTTGTGCACCAGACCTCCCAAATTAAGTTAACCACATGTGCATGCTAGATTTGTCGGTCGGTACCGGGCAGACTTCAACCACAAGTTGAACTTAACCTCGTGCCTTAGCACAGCTATATTTACGCTCTAGACCCCTTACATTAAGCTAATTACCTGTGGATGATGGATTTGCAGGTCAATTTCGGACATGCTTCTACCACAAGTCGAGCATAACCTCGTGTCTAGATGCATTTTAAATTAAATTCCCTAGTTGGGATTTACAACATTAATCCTAATATATCATAGGAATTGTGACCATTTTACTTAATTCCCATATTAAGTTTACTTTCCCCAAATCATCATTGTTTATAATGGTTATTTATTTATTTGTGGTCCTATTTATAGCAACCAATCACATTAATTGCTACAATGGTCACCACAAATATATTAATTTAATATTAACTACATTTACATGTATGATTCCATAAATGAATATCATTCAAACATTCAGTATAATGAATATTTTGTCATTTTACGTAGATTCGGACGGATGAGATATATATATATATATATATATATATATATATATATACACACACACACACACACTTTTGCACGGTCAACGTAGTTATCTTTTTTTTACTTGTATTACTGCACAACGGTGTGAAAACCGACCGTTAAAGTGTTCAATATGAAATATAAAATATAAAATAATTGTTAAAACATATTTTAAATCGGATTTTAATGAAAAATTTATAGCGTAGTTTTAAAGAAAACGGAACTATTTGAAAAAAATGGAATCCATTAAATTGAATTTTACATATAAACCAATCTAATTAATGAACTACATTATCTAAATAAATACCTAAAAGTACTACTGTTATTTTAAAAACTAAAATTGTTGAGATGATTAAACTAACATTACTGGAAAAAAAAATCATTTTAAAGAACTAGATTGCAAACTCTATCATCGTTGATATTTCTTATTAATACCATAGCCTCAAATGCCACATTTTGAAACTCATCTGGTATTTGAAGGCATGTTCCCTAAATGTAATCAAATTTCAATATAAAATTAATTTTAAATCAGATGGATTGCATAATGTAAGATATCTAATAAATTTTACTGGACTAATCACTAAGAAATTAGTCACATATTTCATAGCTAACTTATCATGTGTAGAAATTTAACAGAGTGTATATTTAACATTGGTTCTGTATGACTGACCATTGTTCTTCCTATAATAAATTCAA
The DNA here is from genome assembly GCA_030737875.1 of Allium sativum. Classification (NCBI taxonomy): domain Eukaryota; kingdom Viridiplantae; phylum Streptophyta; class Magnoliopsida; order Asparagales; family Amaryllidaceae; genus Allium; species Allium sativum. The sequence goes on along the minus strand of CM060923.1, from coordinate 530,044,783 downwards.
CTAGGTTAGAGGTTTCTCAATGACAAACTTTTGAACAACACAGCAAAATTCCTCGCATGTTCACTTTCTCTAAAATGCAACGAAACAAAAGAAGAAGAACAACCTTTCTGTTTTCCGATAATGTCATATATAACATGAATACGAATGACCACTGTTCTTTTCATAGTGTGAAGGTTCTCTGTTGTTCACCTGAAAGACAAAAGCTTATCTTTTTTATAGTGGATAATTGCAAATTTTAATTTAGTAGCATAGTTGATCACTAACGAAAGGACAAAAAGTTAAAAGCCTTATTTTAGATGAAAGCTTCTCTGATGGAATGATTTTGGGGCTAGCAGTGTTGAACTGTAATTCAGCTTTTCCTGATAAAATGGTTTCCAAACATTTTGAATCAGTGGTTCACATGTCCGTCCATCCATTTGGACATGCGCAAAGAAAAAACATATACTAAGTTGGAAATGAATGTTAAATTGGATATTCTTATACCACAGTACGCATAAGTGAGCTGACGTATTTAAACAAATATGCTTAAGTGTTGATGCTTTTAGACAAATATGTATAAATTATCAGTATTTGGTTGCTAAGTCCAATAGATAAACCTTGGATCAGAGATATACAAGTACTCTTACAGTAAAAAAAAGAAAAGAGTTTAGAGAACTCCTACATTTTTAATGTGTTACTTTGTATTTAATTATAGGCATAACTAAAAGGAGTAAAATTAATTAAACCTAGGGTATTATTTCCTGTTTCTGAGAATCTAAACTATCACATGCAAGAGGGAAGCAAATAGAGTTGATTCCTAACAAATTAAATTTGTAAAATAACATGTCAAACAGCCTGATCCAGTAATCATTTTATTGGTTTTACATAGAAAAGCTAAAGTAATATGAATAAGTGAAGGTTCGAAGTTCCGCTTTCCATTTTTGTTCCGGTGTTCACATAACTTAGAAATTTTGGTTCCATTTCTGAAATTCTGAAAATTCAGTGAATAAAATGACGATAAAAGAGAACTGAATGATGTTATACTTAAAATGTTACCAAATTATGTTACCAAATATGTGACGTTATTGCTAAGTGAATATACAATGTACAGGGGAGTCACAAATATTGGAAAGTGTTATGCAAATCATACAATGTATTACAAAATACTAATAAGATAGGCTGAGGATTCACTGGGAAAACATAAACAAAGAAATCAAATGGTTATAAAAAGTGACTCAAACGTATATCTAATATGAACTAATGAAAATAGCAACTAATCACAACAAAAATAAAACAAAACTTGGATGTCTCAAACTTACACTAAGTAATATCAACAGTGATACCTCTTTCACGCTCTACCTTGAGCTTGTCTGAAACCCATGTGTACTTGAAGGACATTTTGTTCATCTTAGCTACTTCCTTCTCGAATCTTTCAATCACGAAGCTTCCTAGCAGTAACCTAGTTTCCATGATTTCAAAGACCTTTTTTATGCCATCTATGTTGTTTTCAAAGACCTAGCAGTAACCTAGTCCAAGTCGCAAATCGCCAAGTCCAAACTCAAGCCTTCCTCCTCCCTTATACCTCGTCTATCGCCGCAAGCCAAGCCCTCCTCCTTCGACCTCGTTTATCACCGCAAGTTGTCACTAGGTTACCGCTGCATGTTTGATCGTGGACGCTGGAGATCTAAGCGTCGATTTGTTGCTTTTGAGATTTGATCTGTTTAGGTAAGTTTGACGCAGGTATTTAGGGGTCAATCTGTTTTATCTTTGGATGAACTAGGAAGTAGATTTTGACCGTGTTCGAGGGAGATATTTTTCTATTTCTACCACCAAAAACGGTGGAGGGAAGGCAGCGTCTATGAATTCTGTGATGAGAAAGAAATTTCGTGAGCAGATCGGATTTCGTTGGCTGGAAACAAATGGATTTCGTTGGCTGGAAACGGAGGAGGGAAGGTTGCAGATCGGATTTCGTTGGCTGGAGATGAGTGGATGAAAACGCGGAGAGGAATTTCGTGAGCAGAGGGGAATTTTGTGATGAGAAAGAAACGGAGTTATAGTTTCGAGGAAAAAAGAAATTCGGAAGAAATATCCGCTGCGCGGAAATGACGCCGAAATTCACTGCCACGGATAAATTGGTTTAGCCCTGTTACGGTCGGTTTGATTATTACTAGTATTACCGTACAACGGTGGGAAAAACCGACCGTTAGTGGTCAGTATGAAATAAAAATTATTTATTAAAACATTTTTCAAAATAGTTTGTATTGTAAAAATTACAGGGTAATTTAAGAGGAAATGAAAGTAACTAATAAAGTATAAATTCAATTAAACTGAATTTTACATGTAAACCAACTTGAGATAAGAATATAGTATCAATGTATTGATTCGAATTAGTCAAAAAAACGTACATGCATTTTTATTATATATCAAGTAAGATCAATATAATCTTACTGTTTAGTTATTCTGCAACTATAAACCGTTAATGGAATCATAAATTAAAAAGGGAAACGAAACAAATATAAGCACAGAACATAACATTATATCTGTGAATATTTAATTGAAAAAAAAAAACACAAGAGTAAGATATAATAAATAAATCCCAAACTAGTAAACTAATTTATTTGAATAAATCACTTAAAATAAAAGTACCATTATTATTTTAAAAACTGAAACTGCTGAAATAAAAGTTCTGAAGATAAAACTAAATGTTGGACTCCTTCATTTTAGATATTTCTTCCAACAACAAGCTTGATTCAGCTGAATAATCGACGGCTGATTGCGACATAACAGCAATCTTTTGTCTTTTTTCATTCATATATTCAGCTTGAGTAACAGCAACTCGAAAAATGCGGGGTATCCACAGCAATTCCTTTAGCTTTTGATGGAATATATCTTCAGTTTCATCCTTCTTAATTTTGTAAAGATCATCTGCACTACAACCTATAATTTCTTTTGCTTGTTCGTTAAAAGCAGTAATCCAAGCCTCATCGGTTGTGTCGGAAATCTTCATTCCCATAATATATCTGCATTGTATAAATATATAATTACAAATGTTAATGTTTAAAAAAAAATGTAGCTTTAATTATTATTTTTACCTCAGATTACATGCATCTTCATTCTTTTGACATAATTCACACCAATAACCTGATGTTGTAGCTTCAATAACCTTTTTATTGCAACTTTTGCATGCTTCATACCACAGTGGTTCAGTCTTAATATAAGTTAGGTAACCAAACACACTGAAGAAAACAGTCTACACATTTAAAAAAAATAACTTAATTTACATGATATTATCATGTACATATGATATAAATTGAAATGATTAGTAGTACTAACCTTGTCAAGACCCAAACTCGGATTGTTTGTTATATGGGAAAGCGTCACTCTGTCATAAGTAGTAGATTTTATTTGTGCATTTCTGCCTTCGGTATCATACCAAATTCTAAGCTTTTTAGCTTCTGGTATGTTTGGATTTATAACTATAATGCTACTAGTCAGTGTGGACAAAGACAAACCTGGAGGAGTAATAGGAAATTTTAAAAGATGGTTACAAGCTATAATGAACTAAAGTAAATAAAAGTTTTTTTTTACCCTGAAAATCTCCAACTTTAACACATTTAATGGCTATTATAGGAGCTTTATCAACCATTTCCATTAGTTCGGATCCTACTCCGCTAGCAAGTTCTCCCCATAACGCAACATTAACAGTCTTGGTTCTGTAATTTAAATCCACATCAAAATATATACATTAAAGAAATATATTTATTTATTATATTTACTTACGAATCATCTGCAATAGTTAAATCACGTTCTGGAATGGTCTGATTGTTGGATTTTCTTTTAACATATTTGATTGATGAGACGTTTTTAACAAGACCGATCACATCTAAAGAAAAAAAACTGTTAATAAATCAGACGATGAGTTAAAAACAAAATTATAATGTAAATGCATTACCTACTACTTCTTTTTCTGCAATATATTTTTGAAGTTGGTCAATTTTTACAAAATTGTAAACGAAGTCAGGTATACGGAAGCACACATTGTCCACTTTTTCAACCAATGAAAATTCACTTATATTCAACTCATAATCATTCTTTACGGTGCTGAATTCTTTTTTCGCAGGCCTAACACTTCCCTTAGAGATATAGTAAATTTTTCCATACTCAAATATGGGATAATATTTGTCTGCAGCTTTGTTAAACATGGTAGCTTGAATTTGGGTACCCTGTTAATTTGAAGAACATAAGCATTATAATAATAAATTAATTGTTGAAAAAATGGAAAAAAAAAAGATTACTCAAATATGAAAACTTACATGTTCATCTGTGAGTATTATAGTAAAGACACATCCCTCTCCTTTACTATTTTTATAAGATCTCAAATTCCCTTTGTTTGTTAGCCGGACTTTGATCATCCAATTACGCTGATGTGGATTAAGCAATGCAAGAGGAATAACATTTCTAGTCGAATCCATCTGAATAGCATGATTTTTTTGTCAAGTTTTAAATGCAAGTTAAATAAAGCATAAGTAAACGTAAATGTAAATCATAAGCAATTTGAGTAAAAAATAAAGAATTGAACTCATGCAAAAAACAGAGAAAACCATTTCGTGGTAATATCTTCTCATGATTGTGGACGATAAGTGCACAATATATAACACATAACTGGAAAAAGCATGTATCAACGCAGATGTTTTGCAAATATTATAGACCAGAATTATCACTGATGAATTTTTTATATTGTTTGGGTCTACATGTAAATAACTTAAACTTGTATATCGTTTACATATCAAATATCTTTTTTTTTTCTTTCATATTAAAAAAATAAAATAATTATTGGAACACCAAATTATTCAACTACTGTTCATGTTTCAAAATTATTTTAAAATCTAATTAGTAAATAATGTTGTTTCTGTTTTTGGCAGAAAATATTATTTTAAACACTTAAAATACTTTATTTCAGCCTTGTCGTGATAAGTAGAGATTTTTATAGTTTGTTCACATAATGTTGTAGTGCATATCTGCATACATATTTGTGTATGCACATTAACCAAGTGCGTACAATTGCAGTGACATGCACGGACAAGATATACGCCTGTAGGCAAGACACAAAAGGGGTTTGAAATCCAGGCAATGCTGAAAGTCAGTAGTCATAGGTACTTGTAGTGTTTGGTGTGTTCACAATGGTAACTATGTGGACTGTTTTGGTGAAGATCAACTTAAATTACTTTGCATTCAATCTTACTGTTCAAAATATGCTTTGGTATAGTCACCTTTCAACTTTGAAATTTCGACGATGAAAAATTATTTGGGTTTACTAATTCCAGGTCGCAGCCTTCAAAATAACAACATGAATAAGAAATAAAACATTGGAAAAAAAGCTGTTTCAAAAAAAAAAAAAAAAAAAAACTAGTTAAACCTTTGCACAGTATTTTTAATAGACTAATAGAAAAAAAAAACAATTTTTATTTATTTATTTTTAGAATTGTGAAAAAATGCTATATACATTAACACTTTATATATGATTTAGCTCTCATTTTCTAAGGGATCAAAACTTATCCCGATTATTCACTATTCTGAAAACACATATATGAACTTCATACTCATTAAGAATTCAATATACCGATGATAAGTTTTGCAATATTCCTGCGATTGAAGTGTGTGATTTCCTTTTCTTTTCTGTTATAGATTTTTGTTACCAATCCTAAGTAACCTTACATACAAAACACGCGTCTGAAGTGAATGACATGAATATGTGACTATGAATGCAAATTTACATTTAGAGATCAACACAGCAAGGAAAAATTACACAAAAGAAAAGTTCCGTAGAAATTTCAAACTTGTACTATATGTTCGCTTGAGTTTGGTGATTTTTTTTATTTAAGATTTTTTTTTCTTCCAAATAGTCAACCAAATATTTTCAATTTGATTCCCTGGTTCTAATTTTTGTTCCACTGGTAAGTCTTAAGAGAGGGGTGTTTGTTTTTAGTTTTTACTTTATTACTCACATGAATGTTAGGAAGAAGAGCAGAAGATTTTTCTTAGTAGCATATTAGCACAATTGTAAACATTATCAATACACAGAAAGCTTCAAAGTTTGTTGGTTTTTTTTTTTTTTTTTTTTTTTTTTTTTTTTTTTTTTTTTTTGGAGGATCAGGGAAGAAAGTAGGCTGTGAGCATATTTGAATTAATAAAAAAAGCACGAAACAAAGAAGGTTTAAAATATTGTACAATACAAATAAATAGTGGAGTTTACCTGGCTTTAGAATAGAAGCTGTAGAAGGAAATATGAGTTTATTTTTTGTAGCACGTAGGATGGAGAAAGAAGAGAAGGTCATATTTATAAGTACTATGGTACAAATCTCAAGAAATATCTACTAAGAAATAGGAAGACCTGGTATGTAAGAAAAAGAATATTAGCATATATTCAAATATGAAGTGGTCAGCCGAAAAAAGATATACCCAGAATTTAAGGATAAACAGTTGTTTAAATGAAGTTTTTTTTAAAAAGGAATAATCGATTAGTCTTTTATCGGATTCAACAAATATGGTGATGTGGCCACGGTTGACTTTTTCCACAATGTTTATGCAAATGGAAACATGAACATAGTCTGCATGGTGATGTGGTCACGGTTGCTGCTTTGGACAAAATTCAAGTTTTTTTTTCCACAATGTCCGCATGAACATAGTCTGCATGGACGTAAAAAAGAACAGAATACAAAACTACTGAGAAGAGTTATAAGACCAACAAAACGACATTAAAATTGTTTACCCTTAGATACTGCAACAACCATTCACAATCCATAGCAACCGCTGTAGTTGATGTATTAAAAAAAAAAAAATCACAATCCAACAGCAATCAGCTTGAATATTTAACATAAACAGATAAACATGAAAGGAATGGCTTAAATATCATTGCTGTACACATAGCATCTACATGTTTTTCTATAGTAATCGAACTTTTGGATGTCATTTACAAGTCCTTATCGAGCCATGATATAAATAGTGGAGGACCTCCTGATGTTTCTGGCTCATCTTCTTCCAAGAGATTCATAAGACTCTTTGGTTGTCTGGTCTGTCGTCTTTTAATCCCCTCTTGAATTTTGTCCTTAATCGCAGTTTCCTGTTCAAAAGATATGGTAAGTTTCATGTTAAAAAAATTATGCAATGTGTACTGAATACACATATTTTTGTTAAAAAAAAAAAAAAAAAAAAAAATCTTATTTTATCCAACAAAGACCAGATTTCATGGATGAACACTTGGGTATATTCGCATTAGTATACATAACAACTTAGAATTAAAATATACTTTTTAAACATGTGTTCTGGGTCTTAACTTATGATGCATTTGTATAAATAGTTGCCTCAAGTGTTTGCCAAAAGTAAAGAAACTGTCTTTGAGCGAGAGAAAAGGTGAAGAAAAGTACCATTTTGTCGTTACTCTTAATACCATAAAAGCAGTGGCGGAGCTGGAAACCAAAGCTGGTGAGGTCACAATAAGAACATGTGAAGGGGGTTCGGGGGCGCTAGCCCCCGAAAAAAAAAATTTGGCAAAGCAAAATGTATCAGCAAAGGGGAATGCACCGGAATTGAGGGTATTATAGCAGCGGTGTACTTCATAGCACTCTATCTAAACAAATGTTTCCATCTGCATAAACTAGAAAAAAAAAATAGTAACTAATATTGAATAATTTAATAAAAATGGTAGTTCCAATTGATTTAATATCCGATTTGAGTAAAATCCTAACGAATTAAATTCAAATCAGTAAAATTAAAAATAGGGTTAGCCGAGTAGTAATCAGCGATTACCTATCACAGTCGATTGTGGCAGTGAATACTGGAAGAAGATGAGAAAGTAGCGTCGTCGAAGATTGCTCGAAGGTAGGTAGCGCTGTTGAAGATATGAAGTGGCTGCGCAATTGAAATTTCCCTTTTCTTTCTGCCTTTTGCTGCTGAACGTTCCTTTTCCTTCCGCCTTTTGCTGCGGAAAGTTTTTTTTTTTTTTAATTGTGAATTGCGTTTCTAGTGAGGTCACGTGACCTCACCAGCCTTAACCTCCCTCCGTCCCTGCATAAAAGGCCATAAAATTCATAATAAGCAAACTGGTGGCCATATGTACTTCAGTATGTATATTCAATAGCAATGGAAAATATGCAAACAAAGTCAGCATCTTAGTTCACTTTAGTCTAATACTACTATGGTAAATTATTCTTATATTAAGCTTCATGATAGTTCATGGTATCTATTGTGGCTTCAAAAGTTAGTTTACAGTTGAGTTCATGATATTAAACCTGCCAGTAGCTCAGCCAATAGTTCAGGCGCGAAGTAGACGCTCATTCATTCATCATTACAGCAGGAAATTACATGGCACAGATCATGCTCTTTTCAGACGATCAAGTTGAATTCATGATACAACGAATTTTCCAAGGCTCTCTTTTGTTCCACTGTACAGCCTAGAAAACATAGATTAAATTTAAATTTTAAATTTTTATAAAGAGTCAAGCAATACAAAACAGTGAAGCACAACTAAGTTTGTGAAGAAAATGAATAATTTTCTAACCAAAATAATCCAGTAAAAATATATATTTTTAGATTCAATTCAAATTTCATACACTTATACGTAATCAATGCAATTCAGAAAAATTAAGAGGAATCAAGAATGAAAAGAAATGCAACCACTATACCATCAAATCATGTGTGATTAGTACATAAACCATATGACATTATCGGTGATAGAAAAATAAAGGAGTTGAAAACTGGAATGTTGAAACACTTACCATGGACTTAAGGCAGCCCCCGTCATCTATAATGGTTGTCCTTGTGGGCGTTCAATTTTGAGAACTTCCATACCTCTCTCAGTCCCAAATATTAATTGTCCTACAAGTTAACATCTAACTTGATGTCATACTACAGAAAATCATCAGCGCTAACGGGGATTTGCGACATGTTATAGTTGACCACAGTTATAGGATTTAATACCATTACTTACGAGAATATACATTAAATTCCAAAAGATTTTAACGTTAGAATGCTCAAATTTTACACAACTAACAATATGCATAGGGTGTAATATTCCAACTCCAATAGATCAGTTCTAGGAATAATATGTAGTAAACCAGTTTATATGGACAATAATTACAACCTTACAAACATGAAGCATTTGTAATAAAATCCGTCACGTTAATCTGGTTTGAACCAGCTTATACATGTACATTCTTGCACATGGCTATAATCCTATCAATGTCCGTATTGACTGCTCTGATATAACGTAGAAAATAATAGTGCAACCTATGCTTGCAAGTTTCTTCAATGTAACCATCAATGAAAGAGCTGAAACGTTGTCAAAGAAAGGTGCAAAGGTAATAATTAAAATAAGATAAGATAATGCGAAACCTTGATTCATTGGCTTCTGTTATATATTGTGAGTAGACTATTAAAATTTCTTACTTTTTATCGAAAAGAAAATCATATTAAGCATTAATTTTACTTACCTTTTATCGAAAAGACATCGCATCCAACCGTTCTTCCTCCGTTAATCTAGATGGTAGACCTTTAGATTTTCCAATATGTGCAAGTCTTTCGAATGTGAACATAGGATTGAAAGCAAGATCCTCTAATTTTCTAGTTCTTGATAATGCAACAAACGTTAAACCAAGACTTTCTTTGTCGCCTATGTCAATGATAGTTTGATCAAGTGTTAGTCCTTGACTTTTATGTATCGTTATCGCCCAACACAAACCTAAAGGTAATTGAGTTCATGTGCATGTTGTACCAGAAGAAGTTTTCCAATTTACAGTTTGAGGAGTAATTGGAATGATGTTTGTTCCATGTCGAAACTCAATACCATGATATTTATCAAAATTGACCATCACTGCAAGTGGTAGATCATCGGGAGAGCTTGTTGATCGAGAATACACGATATCCACAACAGTACCCATAGCACCATTAACCAACCCATTTTGAACTGAAATATTAGATCGTAGCATCACTCGAGCACCTACAGAGAGATAAATACATTTTTCTAAACCCTTTGCATCATCCGCAGAAGTAGTAGACGCTGTTTCACAATTGTTTAAAGAAGGAATGCGAGCAATGGGTTTTCCAAGTTGAATCAAATGATTTTTGTTATGTTCATTCGCTGTCATTCTTGTTGGAAAAAGATAAAGAGCATTTTTAAAATTTTCCTTCACATCTTCAGATAATGTAAGCCAATCTCTAGTTTTGAAAAGTTTCCAATCGTCTATAGTAGAAGCACCTCTGCTCAATCTTTCTAAAGCCTCTCGAAAAGACACTTGATCATCTCCGGCTTGACGAAATATATAAGATAGCCTTAAACACTTATTGAAACTCATATAAGCAAGCTCGCCACGTTGTTGCATTAGATTCCCGCCTTTCATGTATAACGGACTATCACACACAGGAGGTAGTTGTCTCATATCACCGACTAACACAATTGATACACCGCCGAATATGTCATTATCTGAAAAAATATCACGACATCATAAATCAATATTTGCAATCATTGTTCTACCGAGCATGCTATATTCATCAATTATAATCAACTTGGTATCTTCAAAATCATCTTGCATGCGACGACATTGCTCCCCTGAAATTTCTTTATAGGAAGACTTCCTTTCTGTAGAGATTGAAAGTTCATGATGTATAGTGCTACCACCAATGTTGAATGCAGCAACTCCAGTCGGAGCCATTATACGAACTGCTTTATTGTTTCCAAAATGAGTAACAATTGTATGAACAATAGCATTTATAAGAGTTGATTTCCCTGTACCAGCTCCACCGCATATAATCATTCGAATTGATTTTCCAGCTATTATGGATTTACATATCATATCATGTGCAGTTCGTTGATTTTCAGACAACCTTTCTAAAGGAACGAGAATGGAACCATTTATGCGCTCATTTGTAGAATCAAGAACGGAACGTAAATTGGTATGTATAAAATTACGTTCGGTTTCTATATTAGGATATCGGTGAAGTGATTCATTCCAATTATATGAGGTATCGAAATCGCGTAAACCTATTTCCACCTCCTCTTCTGGAACAAATGAAGGTCCCATTGCCGCCGCCATCATCCATTCCTCTTGTTGATTTTCTTCAACGTCATTTACATCGTTATTGATTTCAAATTCATCTTCTACGGCATCTGGAAGTGACTGAGATTGAATCAAACCCAGATCAATATATCTATCAGACCAAGTATCAAAGTTTCCTTTTGCTTCATTTAGATTTCGATAATGATGGTGTAGCAACACCTATATTAATAATTTTGATTAGTTGTACGAAATCCGAAGGTTATAATAATTATTATAGAAAAATGTACTATTTCAACAATCAAGGTATTAAAGGCTATGTAGTTGAAGTAACTTTGAAAATGAAAAACTGTTGTATTTACAAAAACAAGCTTCTGAAATTGTAATGCAATCGACAATAGTAAGAAAATTAAATTAAATTTGTATTACCTGTTGTTCGCAAAAAAACTCCCAATTTTCACTAAATGGTGGAATATTGCTCTTTAGTTCTGGTATTATTCGTACCACTGCCTCTATTCGTAATTTATGCCAACCTTTATTATAAAAGCGAAAGTTTTTTGCCATATCAAACAGTGAAAGATTTTCATGCTCGGGTGGTCGATCCATATATCTCATATTAAAATTTGGATCAGATTCTACCATATCTTCGTCCGATGTAGTATTTCGACGTTTGATCACCGTTGACAACATGCTTTTCTCGCTTACAGTAAGCTGCACTATTGTTCTGGATGAACGTACTAAAGGATACGACATTAGAAGATGACACACTTCCTGTGCAGAAATGTCTCTTTCAGATACAGTCTTAAGAAGAAGTTTCTTTATTGCGGAGGTAGATGTTTTGCATGGTTTATGAATGTTTTCTACTATTGATCTGAATGTATCTATAAACATCTTTGATACCGGTTCAGATTTAGCTGCGTATTTTCCAATATAATTTACCACGGCATGAACGGATAACACTGGAGACCAATCAATATTAGCACGCCAAACCTGAAGTACTTTCCTATTATGAGAGCATACCAAAGGGTCATTACGTTTTGAGATAAAACGAAAGATTTTACTATTTGGAGGATCTTCTACAATTTTAGATTGTGGAATAACATCAAATGGATATTTAAACCGACATGTCATTTGCTTGGTTGTCTTGTGCAATCGCAAACAATAATTTCCACACCTAGAATGACGCATAACCCAATTTATCAAGTTTGCATAATCATCGTCGTCAGTATCTAAATTTGCATCAGTCGGAATAACCCGTGCGCAAGGATGTTCTTGTGCATTTAATGATTCACCCATATTGGGATTTATTGTACGAACAAGACGATCAAAATATTCAATTATCATAGAATTCTCTGATAAATTTTCACTAACATATGATAAGTTCGGTGCATTCTTGAACCAGAGAAAGCCATGAATATGTCCGCTTCCGCGATTTTGCCATTCAAATCTGTACCAAAAGTCAATCACTGAAAACTCTGGTGTTAAGAAATCTTTTATGAACATATGAACCCTTGTTTGAAAAAACCATGCAGCGATAAGTGGATTTTCATTTAGTAATTGAGCCTTTCTTTTTCTTTTCTCATAGAGATTCAAATTTTCCAATTCATTTGTCGGGTCGAGAAGTTTATAAAGTTCTGGCCATTGCATATCCGCTGAACTTAAAGTGAAAAATATTGTTGGAGCTCCTAATTGTTTTACCATTGCGGTTAACTCTTTTAACCTTGCTGACCAATAAGAACGGCTTCCACGGATGCCTTTTGCGAAGTAAGAAATACGCTGAGACAACTGTTTATCTCCTGATTTTAACATTTCACAGATGTCTTGAATTGACAGGTCTCCATCCTCTGGATTTTTCTGTACGTAAATATTACCAATATCAAGGGCACGCCATCTACTAATTGAGTTATAAGCAAAGTATCGAAATCTTGGATCTTTTGCAAATCTCTGATCATGATATTTCATAAGATATTGAAAATATTGTAAAGGCCTAATTTTTCTTGGTCGAGCTTGTCTCAAATCAGCATTTCCTAATGGAAATAATGATGGAAATGCCATGGAGATATACCCAGGAGTATTAAACTCATCAATAGCATTTGATGAGATCGGCATTTGAACAACTGTTCCATGCTTTTCTTGATTTTGTAAAAGAGATAAAATGTGGGCTTGCTGATTTGGTTGTACCGAAGATGTGACAGCGCCTGATGTCACAAATTCATCAATGCATGTAACTTCATTTTCAAACTCCGGTGGTCCTCGTGCTTCATCATCAGAATATTGTGTTGAATTTGTCTGCGAATTATCTGGAATATAAGGAAGGGTAGAGGGTACTCCATCGAATGGTAGCTCATTAAGAGATATTTCATTAATTTGCACATCAGAGTAATAAATATTATGTGTTTTAAGCCAGAGTAGTGCTTGTCTTACATGCTCACGTCTTACTCGAAATTCCTTACTTTCGTGTGTTCCAATTCTGTTGACAATTAATATTGCGGATAAATTTTCCAACCTGAAAGGAAGAGATCGTGCGATTGCATTGATATCTTGAGGGAAATTAATAATATTTCCACTATATTTATATTGTTGCCCTTTAAAACGATAAACTGACAAAACAGGATGAATACGCGCAATTAATATTTGTTCTAAACTTGTTAGACAAGATAATACAGGCGGAACGGATCCGAGTTCCATCAAATTTTCAGAACTGAACAAATAAGGAAGACCATGTTGCGGTTTATCCTTGCAACAATCAGAACAAGAAGTTGTTGAAACGGTTAGATCTGGAAAAAATCGAGAGCAAGCTTGACAATTTTTCCATTGAATATTTTGACATGAGCTTCTAAATTTCTGAGCATTGTTAATTTTTGAAATGGGAGATGAACTATTAATCATGTTTGAGTTTTTACGAGCAGCTCTAAATTCTTTATGTCGTGCAACATCAAGTGCTTTTCTATGTTGTTGTTCTTCAGTAGTTTCACTTGAACGTCTAGCTCGTTGGGTAGATGCACGATTTCTTCTGTATTTATCCAAGATTTCATCGTATTTCTTAAACATCGACAAGTCTCTGTTATATAAAATTTTCGTATATTAGCAAATTTCTCAAAGTAGTACTTTTAATCAACTATTATAACATTTAAGCTAAATGCCGAATAATATACCTTCCTGAAGCACACGAAAAATCAAATGGACCAAAAGAATCATCAAAAATATCAGATGTACTGGAACAAGATGGAGCGGACGCTTTTAACCTTTTGGATGTATCAAAAGTTCCTTTAAAAGAATTGGAATCAACAAATAAAGCATTCGAATGTGACAAAGGCTCCTCTCTAGTCATAGGTTTGTTTATTACATCCTGCGATATACGTTTATAATTAAAATTTAGTATTTTTATTACCATATAATAATATTCGAATTAAAAGACCAAAACACATGTTCTTATGCTAAAATTTGACATTATATGTTAAAAGTTATAAATTTAAGCAAAGAAAACCTGCATAGCTAAACTGATTCTTGCATGGACGTCTTGCATATGGTTGATCCATTCATCATCTTGTTCGGCATTGTTTGGCAAGGGAAATGCATTTAAATCAATATTATGCATATCACCTACATGTGCAAAAATTAATTTATAAATATCACAATTGATAGAAAAATTAATGTTAATTCTAGTAATTTGAATGTTCAACACAAAATATTTAATGATAACTAATGTTGAAGGAGTCACCTTGATCTCTAAGCTGTGTTTTTTTCAAAGTGACTTGGCAATATGAATTATTATCTAATGGTCGGTCATCGTCATTGTTGGATGAAGGCATAACATTCAAATCAATGTGATTCGTATCATGCCTTATACCTGCCTGAAAAGTAAAAAAAGCAAGAATTAGATTTGACTTCAATTATCATTTATATGAACATATCAAATTTATCTAAACAAAAACAACATGATAAAAACGAAAATCTGAGAAAAGATGAAAAATTAACCGCTCGATGGAGAAACTGTGATGTCGTCACCTCTGTGATTTGACTGATATCTTCTTGAAATGGTAACTCGTCATCAGTAGATGAGGGCAATGCATTCAAATCAATTTGATGTGCATTTTGAGTCATTTCTCCTAATTTAAAAAAAAAAACATAATGAATCAAAAATATAAAGTTATGAGACAAGCCGAAGAAGAAATAACAACGAGCACAGTGGACGAGCACAGTGGAAATCATAGATAATACTAATTTGAATTCAAAACGCGTGATTGCAAGAATATATGGTATGCACAACGTAAAATAAAATGATGAACTTCAAATCGAAAGGTTATAAAATTAACAATAAATATATATAGTGAAATGCATACCCGAAAGACCGTTTCAATTGTTCTAAGAGAGCTTGAATTGATAGTTTGAAACGATGCAGATAATAGAAATAAAAACATATGCATGTAGACATTGCACAAGAGGGACTAGAATTTGAATGATACAATATGCAATTACTGCAAATCATTAAGAATTGATTTGGTACTGAGCAAATTATTCAATACCACCATGTTCAATATTCTGGCAAAAACAATTTATGTTTTTCCAAAAGAAAAAAAAGAAAAACCTTTTCTCTAATGATACAATTTTCATTCAACGTCCTCTTTGGTATTTTTTTTAACGACTTAAGTTAAATTGTTATTTTAAGTAGTTAGCATTTAGTATTCATAACTTGAGTTGAATGCAGAGCAAATTATTTGGTTTTACATATGATAAATTCAAAATTTTAAAACAAATTTGGAAAATTATGCAAGAGCAGGACTTCTAAATTCCCAAATGAACACATTTGGCAAGTCATTCTCTACAAATCAATTCATCGTATATACAGAAGAAAAAAAAATCTCATCAAGAACATCTGTTGTCCAGAAAATTACAAGATATTATTAAAAGGAATTTTTCCATGCATTTACTGAAATCAACAATTCAGTTTTGGCAAAGCTTTTAATGGTTCAGAAAATCATTTTTGCAAGGATTGTTTTCCAGAAATCAAAAAAATGATTCACGGTAAAGCACATTTTGACGGCAACAATTAAAACACACGCAGCTTATTTGAAAAAATTAAAACACACGCACCTTATTTAAAGCGGCAGATCAATTCGAGTTAGTTGCTGCTGATGAATATTGCTCCTTTGCGTGGTAACAAATAGGCAAACTGAAGCTGCAAGATCTGAGAATATATTGGTCAAATTCGTAGAGGAACGAGGTTAGAGGAACGAAAATCGGCGGATCAATTCGAGTTAGTTGCTGCTGATGAATATTGCTCCTTTGCGTGGTAACAAATAGGCAAACTGAAGCTGCGAGATCTGAAAATATATTGGTCAAATTCGTAGAGGAACGAGGTTAGAGGAACGAAAATTTGGGAGAAGAATGAAAAATTGCGAGAGCAACGAGGTATGAAGAGGGATCTGCGGAAGAAAGCATGATTTTATCGCGTGAAACAGGGAAGGGAGGGATCTGCGGAAGAAACCATTATTTTAGGGAGAAGGAAATCATTGCGTGAAACAGGAAACGCGTTTTTTTGGCTTCAGACGAAATTTGATATAAGCCACAGTAGGACAAACCTCCCTAACGGTCGGTTTGATTATTATTTATTGTTAGATTCAAAATTTTGGTTTCATAAATAACCAAATATTCCTTTTTACATTCAGTCTTGCCTAAATGTTCCAAATTTTACAAAAAGACCGTTAGTTATAATTATTGTAAACAAGTGCGTACCCATGCTTCGCATATGGGCTGTAATTTTATTTTTAGTTTATAATTATCATTGGCTTTCAAATTGATTTCTGGTGGACATCATAGGAAGTGCAGTTCACTTGCAAATTTCATGCAATTCAAATTTCATTTAGATAAATGCTCACGGAAATGAGTAACATAAATATATAATGCTACAAAATGTATGCAATTCAATCAGTTGGCAATTATTATGGATTAACAACAGAAAAAGCATTCGTTGGTAGGTGGAGTGACCATGCCAGGTTGAACCAAGATGAGAATCACTTAAAAAACGAAAGAGGACATAGGTCAATTAGTGGATTTTTTTTTTGAAATTCTTAGGTCTATGCATTGCGCAACAAACATCCAAAGTACTCATTCCTTGTAGTTCAAATTTAGTATTGAATAACGATACCGCTTAATATAGACAATTAAAGTGAACTCAAATCAATGTTTTTAAGAGGTTTCAAAGGCTTTCGCTGTTATAAGAAAAATATTTACAAAATCTACAGATGGGCCAACAATATCAAGACCAACGTAATACCATCCCACAATCAAGAGAAACAAAACTCGAGCTCCTTGCCATAAACAGCATGCAAAAACAGGTCAGAACAACCTACAACTAAATGACATAACTCCTCCCTCACTCAGTTGAAACTCCATCTTTCCCAAATAAACATCTTTAATCATGTTCGCCCTCAAAAGAATCAAAAACATATCAGCATAATTCCAAGAACCTCAACAACGAAAACCATTCAAAGCCAGATCCATATTCCCTACCACAACCACAGACATAACAGCAGCTGACCATAAAACTGCTTCATAGCTTCTCCAATACCAAGCGAACTATAGCCACCAACTTCTCTGCAGTTTAGATCTGGAAGAGAAACACAAACTGGAGTATTAAAACCGACAGTATATGAAAATTATATACGTTTTCAAAAAAAAAAAAAAAAAAAAAAAAAAAAAGACAGTATATGAGAAATGTAAATAATATAGGAGAAGCGCAAGAGAAGAATCATAAATCAATGTTAAACAAACATAAATCTTACAATCAGTATGTATCTCTTTACAAACAAACTAATGAATTATGTGTGGCTATAACATTTTGAATTATGAGTTAATTTTATATAAAATATAAATAGAAAACGTATTGATGAAGATACATCGAGACACATGTGATAAATATTGAAAAAGTATTAATGTTTGATAATCACATAATGCATGCATATAAATGCTTAGTAATAATCGAGTGCATAAATTAAGTAATTATGGAGTGACACAAAAGAGACTGCTCAACTTTAGCCTCTCCTTCTATTTGCCATCCAACCTGCAGTAAACATAATTAAGTTCAGCAGCGAAAAAGGTCCAAATATATCAGTTTGTATGATGGAGAAAGATCCTTACTTGATTGCAACGTTGTGTTCGAGTCTTGTTTCAGAGATTGGCTGGAAAGTCCCCTAAATAAGGGGACATATCTTCAAGAAAATTAACCAAGATATTTGTGAAAATTCCAGCATTATACCTACGAAATAAAAATGATTCCATATGAATAATTTCTGAAACGCACATTTGTTTAGTTTGATGTGCTGCTGTTGTTCATTGTCCATAGGATCAACAAACTCAGTTCTGAGTTTCAGTTGTATAAATTATGAACTGCTTTAGTTTCCCTAATTTTTCATTGTTTTTTAAGTTCTTTTCCATTGCATGCTGATACGGCTCATTAGGTAGAACTCACCCCCAAAAGCTAGCTTATAAGGGAAGGGTGCCTAATGACCTATATACTAGGCAATATTCCCATATTTTATGGTATGAGACATATCACATGCCTAGGGTAGCTGCTAGGTAGAGCCAAACTTGATTAAGCTATCCATATTTGGCTCCACATTACTTTCTTTATTACCACATGATCCTTTGATTTCCTAAACACAAATACCATAAATTATAACACATTGAAACTTATATAGACCATGACATTTCAGTGTATACATGTCAGATTAACTTTCAAAAGTTTACTAACTGACCAAGTTATTTTATGAAATGGTGCACTTGAATTTGTCCTTAAGTTATGTCACAAACATTACACAACTTCGACATTTACAGTTTGTTATGGTCAGGGCCGGCGCCGGGGCTAGGCAAGCCAGGCGGCCGCCTGGGGCAACCCTCCGGAAGAGGGTAATGATCATCAGAAACTGATGGTACTGAATGAATTAAATAAAAAAATGTTGATCCAACTTTTGTTCAAATTTGTTTGTGGTGTAGTTGGTTGTGTCGGTGGGGAGGTCTGGACTTCTATCATTGCTGCAGTATAATTTTATACTTCTTGCCCTCTATGTTTTACTGTTAACATACTTGTGATTACTTTGCCTTTTCATACTTCTTGCATGTTTTGCTGGAAGCTTGTTAGTTTGCCCTTTTATATTTCTTGCGTGTTTTACTGAAAGCTTGTTGGTTTGCCCTTCTATACTTCTTGTGTATTTTACTGGAAGCTTGGTTTTTCTAACCATGACCTGAATTGAAGGATGCTCTCTAGTACTGACAGTTGATTCCTGTTTCATGCCTAATGTATGTGGGAACATTCCTCGTCGCTCTTTCTCAAGTTGTGAACTGTTTTCTCATTTACGACCCATTTAGTTAATTATATTTGCCGCAGCCTATGATAAAATGAAATTGTGTTTTTATAAAAAAAATTCATTTCCACCTATATTTACGTCAATTTTAGGTAATAGTTACAATTGTAGTAGTAAACTTGTACAGATTTTTTTGTTGTTTGTGATCATTTTGCTTTATATTAACCAAACAATTTTTTTTCATATATTTTGTACCCATTTTGATTTTGCTGCAAACTGCAATACCCAACTTTTTTTGCCTTTCTCATTTTCTACTTGATAATGTTGCCTAGGGCAACCCAACACATAGAACCGGCCCTGGTTATGGTGACCTTCAGACTATAATATTCGACATTTATATTTTATTTGCAGAGAATATATTGTTGACATAGGAATGAGCGGTGCAAACTCGTAAATTTAATATCACTAAATCAATATATGTTGGGTATTCAATTCCAATTGATTATAAGATGTACTAAACCAAAATTCCCGTACGTTGAGACTAAAGACTCATTTCATAAAATAGGCCAAGATAAAATTATCATTTTCAGGTGTATGATTCTCTTGAAAATTAGCTTAATCACATAACTCAGTTTCATACTTAATAATAATAAACATTGTCTGATAGTTGCAAAAATTTGCATGATAGCTACGTGGCCTAGTTTCAAATATCATGCTCCAAAGTTAAAAATATGGCAACAATTTTTATATAGAATTAGCAACAGCACATAAGCCAGTACAAATGGTACTCCAGGGGTTATTATTTCAATTAAATTGTTTGCAGTAATTAATACATGCGTAGCATAATTAGTGGAGGTATAATGTCAAATAAGCACAGAGGTTTGGTATTTGGAACCACAATATAACACCCCCAGCAGATAGTAAACAAAAAATATTTTAAGTATAATGGATATGTCAAACCACACATCTAATATAAATATTTTTTGAATACGTTATTGAAATCTGTCTTAAATTGATCACGTTTAAACTTGGAAGCCGCCATTGCAAGCGTTAAAGAGCATTTATGTATTTGTCTACTAAGAAAATCAGTCAAGATTTTTTTTGGTTGCTGAATTTTAGCAGCGCCTTCTTCGTTTTATTTGTTTGTTGTAATTTGAGGTTTGGCTGTGGTAATTTCGTAGTAGTAAGAACTAAGAATCATGATGTTTATTAACATAATGCATTTTCTGTATAGAAAAAAGGATTTATGTACGTCAATAAATATACATGTTGTCTATTTACTTGCATTAGTTGAGAAAACTGTAAAAAAGGCATAAGTTGTGAATCTTCATACCATAAAGCAATTAATTGAACAGAGGGATTCTTGTTAAATACAAACATGGAAAATAAGTAATGTTCAAAAGTTCCTTAGCACATAAGAAAACTTTCCAACTCTATACTTAGTCACGGCTGAAATCAGTCTATGTACCATTGGCCAAGATGATTAAAAAAATGGTCAAAAAAGCATTAAGCAGCTACTTGAATATCCATATAAATTATTACTCATTGACAAAGAATTACGAAGATAATCATATGAAGTTCGGTCACAGTTAGTACACATTTGTGAGTTATTTCTTTATGAGTTTAAAATGCCACCATAGTATGCTATAACCCTTAAAAAAATTAATCAATTAATTACAGGATCAAATTCAATATTAAAAAGGTAAACTTCCTAATTACAACCAGATAATAACAGGAAAAATCAAATTCTCTTGAAATAAAATAGCCTATCCAAGCTTCATTTAAAACAGTTGCGTGAAGTCGTGAGCCAAAGGAACAAATGCAAAAGTGGCAAAGGTTGTTTCCAAAATTAAAGATAATCTTTTTCTAATCAAACATAGGACAATTAGTATATCGAGTATATTTACTTTGATTTCCAACATTTGTATAAATTAATTTTATCCACGAAAGAAGAAAAACATACGGAATGTAAAATTAATTGGAACTTTTGAACTATTTTCACAGTATGCATTTCATCTACAATTCTTATATGCATTGATTTATCTGTATGTTTCTGAAAAAAATAAAGTGAAAATTAGGCTCACATCCCTATTTTAGTTTTAAATTAAGCGCACGTCCCCCCATACTTTCAATGCATATCCGGTCCCTAGAATTGAGGTGATGCTCCTTTTTTTTAATCTTCTTCCGCCTGTTGCCCCCATCCACTTCGCCTTTTCCCCATTTTGAGCAAAAAACAAAAAAGGCGCCAACCACTAAAAAAAACAATTCAAAAAATAGGAAATATTCCCAAAAGCATTCGCCAAAAAAAAAAAGTTGCATACTTCTACTTGGGACATATTATGCAGAGGTTGCATACACTTTAATGTAAGGACTTACAAATATGTTGATGGTAGGTAGCATTTAAAGCTTGTTTGTATAAAGTTGCAGTCAAGTTACTACTACTTGGGACATATTAAATGCCAACCTCTATAAAATAAACATGTCAATGCTATCAATTTGGATGTTAAAATTTTATTGTTTAGTTTTGTTTTTATCATGTGTCTCAACAGATGCTTTCGTAAGTAATTATTAATATAGTTTACACAATGTGTTACCATTCTAGCCAACCTAAAACATGAATGAAAACTTCAAATATGGTTAGTATCTTTGTTACATAATTAACTTTATCAAGGATATTTTATCCATATACAACAAAACATGAGAAGATAAATGGAATTTGCAATCATTGATAGGAATCTGTAAATACATGATATTGTGAATAATGAACAATTAAAATTAAATATTTAAGTTCCCAAATTCACAGTCTCAAGGCCTGAGGTCGGGCTTCGATCCAATAGCACATTCTCCAATTTGTGTTCTTCTAGATATTTAATGGTTACAGGACAAAACAAAACGTTTTCTTTTCTGAAAAGGAGAATATATATAGTGCTAAATACTGAACAATGAAATAACAGGAATGTTTGCCCGTTTGCAATGGTCGACAATAACATGATCAAAATATAGATTCTTAAAAAAGAAATATTTCTCGCTAAAACTGATACCCACGTAAATACATTTTGATAACGTTAACAATAAACTTGCGATGAAAAATTATTAAAATTAAAGGACGGAAGAAGTATAATACTTATCCTTCTTATTACAAAAATCTAACCTATTGCTTTGAATATTTCCGTGTGAGTGAGCGATATTGAAACCCATGAAGAAATCTCCAGTGATACGAAATTAGATGATGAATAATATATGCGTGCAATCCTTATAAATTGATTAGAGACAAAAAGGATAGTTTTATCTAAGTGGGTTTACTCATCTAAGTGGTATGAGTCTTTCCCATGTTAAAGTTCCACATATGATAGCTCGGTTCTCAAGTTATTGCAGTAGTCCTAAAAAATATCTTGATTTCGCCATCTTTAGTGAATTACTACAACAAACATGATTTCCAATGATGTATTTAAGCTTCAAAACCAAATATAAATAAAAAATTATTTGATTAAAAGTGCAAATATCACATGTTGATTAATAGCAGAATCACCTTCTAATCTAATAATTTGTCCAACTATGTTATAAATAACCAAGTCTAACATATTCATACGCCTAACTAAAAAAAAAACGGTATGTCAAATAAGTGTAGATCGATATTTACCTAATTCTATTAGTAGTTAACCACTATTTGTTAGAGTATTACGGTCGTTCACCCATAAGCCATTACTTTAAGTAACCATTATATTATCCATTCAGTTTTTTGTTAGTGCATTATAAATACATTTAAGGTATATGTACATAGATTTATAGCCTTTTTAATTGCAGTATACATGACACACATGATGTAAACTAACAAAGCAGCAAAAAGCACATGGACTAATTATTGCATAGGCGTGAAATTTGAACGTTTATACTTGCAGTTATTTTTTTATAAACAAAGAAACAGTTAAAATCTGTATTGAAATTAATAGTGAAAATAATTATCAAAATCGAGATACTCATGAACGAAACACCGAGACTTTGCAGTCAATTAAAAAATATCTGATTATAAATATAATAAATCTAACTACATCAGAATAAAATATAATGAATAAAGCATACACCAAGCTTTTACTTATTTTTAATGTCTCTGATGTGAAGGAAAGTGATAAAGCATGAGCGAACGAAACTAAGACTATTTAAATATAAGTCTGATGCTTTTTTTTCCATAAAAATATTCATGTTTGTAAAAAAGAATGCTATTTTTCCCTAAATTCCAGTAAATCGCATTTGAGCTTCACAATCAATATGCATCTTTCATAGTTAATCCCAAAATTAGCAAAATATATTTAACATATAAAACATTTATAGTTATACGTTTATCGTAGCTATTGAAAATATCATTGCAGATTTATACTAATTCATCTCTTGTTTCATGTCAAAAATTGATCAGTAACCTAGTTTAGAAAGGAAGCGATAAAGATTAATGAACAGAATATGAAAAGGGGAAAGCCTCAATTCAAAACCTTTTGGGAAAGCCAATGGGGTTGCATAAAATATTCCTAACCCAAAGCTGCGAAAGCTAAAAAAATTCCAATATCGTATAAGAGAAATATTACGGCATTGCACATAAAGGGTGAAAATACGTTACTTCATCATGTGTAGGACCTTTTCTCGAAAAAAGCTTTTAGTTCCACCATATCTTGCAGAACATCTACCAATACATTGATACAACACTAAAGTTAATAGATTCGAAGAAATTGTCTAACCAAAAATAAAAGGAGCAAAAATATCGGTATACTGTATCCAGTATTGATTTTTTGCACTTTATTCCTGACATAGAATTAAACATATTTTATCTGACAAATATGGCACCGTATTTCATTAATGAAAATTAACTTGATTGCAATATGTCAGTGGGCTATCATATCAAACCGTTGTTGATTATGAAACCTATTTAACTTAAATATATGAATTATGAAGTTTTAAACCTGCTATTTATCGATTTTATTAGAAGCCGTTGGCATATATCATAAGTAACATATTTTAGTATTGAACGATTTCAAGTGTTAGTAGATACTTCCATTATGTTTGGGTCTATTTAACTTTCTTTATGGGATATTATGTAACTGCCTTTATCTTGGAAATTGGATAAGACTCAAGAAAAATCTGTCTAATAATTGTTGTTTAAAAACTGAACATATGTGCATTGCAAACTATTTAGAGAACATTTATTTCAAATTCATGGCGAGTCATGATGTATTCCATCATTTTTAATAATTACCTACACAACATACCCTAAGAGCAAATTATTGGAAAAAAAAAACAACTTCTAATAAATCTAAACATTGACGAAATTGTTTATATAATTTGATCAAATTGCTGTAGATGTTTTAGGAATAATGAAACCACTTGCACCAACTATCTCAAAACCCCTTCAAACATCAGCCTGAAGATGAATAAGCTTCTATGAACAAAGCCAAAACTACATGTTTTTTTAACCAAAAAGCTTTAATTTGCATTATTCTTTGATCTTATCATGGAAATAGTATTCAACCCTGGATATTCATCAATATAAAATCTACTTATTTGAAAAAAACAAAACTTCTGTTGATGACCTAACAACACTCATCCAAGCCTGTAAGCGATCAATTGTTATAAATCAGTGTATATTATGAGCTAAGGTGAATTTATAAAATACAACGCCTTTACATATAATTTTGTTGCCACAAAATCAGTATGCCTATTAGATACCAAGGAAAATTTTGGTTTTTTTTTTTTTTTTTTTTTTTAAACTAACATGACTTATTCTCAACCAAGATTATCATAAGCTACAACAGACATGAAAATCAATTAAAAACATCCAATTTAAATATGTAACTGAAGAATACAACAAATTTATTGAACCTGGTATAAAGAATAAATATATATCAAATAGCAGGAGGGCATACAAAAAGTAGGTGGTACTTGAATAGAAAGAGATTAAACGAACAGTTAAAGGTGTAGACCAAATGAAACGGCTGCAAATTTCAAAATATAAATCATACTATTAGTTTAGTAAGGGTCCGTTTGATTTTGAACGGAAAGGGGCATTTGGAAAGGTTATTTGGAAGGGGCATTTGAAGGAGAATTGTTGGGAACGGGGAATGTGTTCTTTTTACGGAAGGGACATTTTGGAAAGGGCAGGTTATTATTTTATTATTTTTGTATATATTATTTTTAATTGTTTGTGTGTGTTTATTGTTGAACAGAAAAGTAGAACGCAGAATACAAATTGCAGAAATAAAAATTACTGAATTGAAATTGCAGAATTTAAATTGCAGAATCCTAAAGTCAGTACAACGCATTACAACACCATTTCAAAAAAAAAAAAAATCACTACAACACAACCATAAAAGAAAACATCACAACGCAATCACAAGCCACAACACAATCAGAAAATAAAACAAGACAACTACAACACCCACATAAAAGAAAACATTACATATGTCCAGCCCTCAGCTTCGTAACAAAATGAATAACACAACCCCTAAGCTGTTCGGGCTTATCAAGCAGAGAATAAAATGGGTTGTGGCCCAATCTGTCATGTGTAGACACAATAACCGCCACCTCCCATACCTGATAGTCATCATCCTCACGACGTACAGACATGCATAAATCTATAAGCTCGTCTCGGTCCATGCGCGAAGGAGCTGAACGAGAAGGGCCAGCACCAGACCTGACCGGCCTACGAGTCGGATGACTCGAGATCTCCACATTATCGCCACAAATGATATCACCAAAGAGCTGAGCCTCTTGCAGATGAACTGGTGGAGCATCTGGAATTGCGTACAGACATCTGTCGGTACGCATGCATCCTGCAAACATGGAGTCCAACTCCCTGAATCGTGCCGGAGACCCACTCTTGAACTTGCGCATCGGTATTGGCACCGTCGCCCACTAATCATCCGTTCCTGTGACGGTATCCAATTCTCGTCCCGTCCCCCTCCACCAAACTATAGCAGCATGTTCCATGGAGCCCAATCTCTTTTCATGCTGTCAAACTTGTTCTTCATTTGACCAACGTTGTAGTCCAACCTGGTCCGCTCATTGAACGTCTGTGCAATCACCTGGTACCATCCTCCATCATTATGTGCACGGGAACTAAGATGTTGCATGCACACATCGATGAAAGTGTTCGTCGTATCTTTGTTCCATTCGGCAATGGAACGAGTTGACAAAGACTGACTTGCGGCTATTCTGGAAAAAAATATGAATAAAATAAATATAGAAGTAAAAAAGCCGAAAAATTACAAATATAAAAGCAAAAACCTGAATAGATCGGCGAGTAGAAAGTGATTGGAGCTGCAATTTTTGGGTTATAACTGTTTTTGGTGATGGAAGGGAGAATGAGATGGTCGAATATATAGATGGAGGGGAAGTAATCGGCTATTCTGGAAATTTCGTGGCGTCCGACGCGTCGGACGTGAAAACCACTTTTTCAACCGTTCGTCTTGAAGGGGGAAAAGTGTGGGTCCCACCGTTGACGCGTCGGACGCAGACGCGAACATTAACTGCCCAGTTCATAAATCAAACGCTACCTAAGGTAAATTAGATGCCTGAAATGAAACTACAGACCTCGCATGGTGAGCATTCACCAATGAACTAAGAAGCAGGCTCGATCCAGGAGTAAAGACCCAAAAATCGCAT
Source organism: Allium sativum (assembly GCA_030737875.1). Lineage (NCBI taxonomy): Eukaryota > Viridiplantae > Streptophyta > Magnoliopsida > Asparagales > Amaryllidaceae > Allium > Allium sativum. The sequence continues at coordinate 530,017,806 of CM060923.1, read as the reverse complement.
CTACACTCGGCAAATGAATGAAAGTCCCACCATGTACCATTCAGACCATACGAAGGCGTCGACAGAGTAAGAGATGGGCCGGAGAGATGACGCGAGTTATGCAATTTAGTGATGGAATTGAAATGAGGGGTAGGTTATAAGACAGGAGTTATACGATTCAATGATGGAATTGGAATGAGGGGTAGGGTTATAAAACAGAAAAAAAAAGGGAGGTGATGGGTGAACCTAACAGGAGAAGCGATGCGATTAATGTATGTTTTTAAGAAGAAGATCCAGGATAAGGAAGAGAACGATCAGGAAAAAGCAGCAGAAGCGAAGCGAGGAAAAGTAGTCGAGACGGTTGAAATCCAGAAATGACGTGGCATGCTTCAGAGTGCCGGAAAACAAACTCAGTTTTTATAATATAGTAAAGATTATGCCTAATAAATGAAATAGACATATTTCAAAATCACTATATATATATATATATATATATATATAGTGATTTTGAAATAGACATATTTGATGCAAACTACGCACAAATATGTACATTTATATTTATACGTACATTTGCACAACTTTTCCTTTTTTCAATCTTTTTGTCATATTCCTTGTGAATTCAAAATAATGTCTTTTTGTTCAAAAAGAGGAAAGCGGCATATTTACAACAATTAAGATAAAACCTCAACAACATTGAACACAAATAAGCACGTGGTTTTTATTATTAAAATCACATAATTCAACAATGAATCTTTTTAATCAAAATCACATAATTTATCTTCTTAACACTGAAGCTAGAGCTTTGGAAGAAAAATACATCAAAATAATGTTATTGGGACTGAGTTCCAAATCTTCAGTGTTTTGCAACAAGCACAATATAATTTTCAATATAATTGTAGGCAATATATATATATAAAATTTAAGCAAAAATACGATTTATATTATTCCAAGCCACAATTCACAATTTCCAAGTTTTGACAATATTTATTAAAAGATCTGATAGGTGCCAATTCAAATTCAATAATATTATGAACATATCTGATGATAATGAGCATATATTTTGAGATCTAATTCAAACGAGATAAATAGACTATTATAACTTTGTATGTAAAATTTTCCACTCATCTGAAAAAAATCTGAATCTGAAATCTTAATTACCTTTTAGGCCTACAATTCCCAAACTCTTATAAATCTACAATTACTTTGAAAAAGGATACTTTTGGATCTGTAGATATGCAAGAAAATAGGAAAAGAAGGGAGAATTCGACGTAGAGTAGCTTAGTCGTCAGTTCAAGTTCTTTTCCATTTAGATCTTATAATCCCTTTCAATCCTATATGATTTATATTTGATTGATTGTATATGAATATAATTTTGATTAAAAAATTTGATTGGAAGAGAAAAGAAAATGGCAGAGCTTTGTTGATGCCTATAGATTTGTGTTGTAAAGAATTAGACTTTACCCCTTTATTTATAGGAGTGGAATTGGCCATGATTCGTTAGATTAATTTAAATAAACATCCATCCGTTTATATTATGTAATATAACGAAATTGCCCCTCAAAACCAAACCGTCACTAGGCTGGTCAAAGAGGGAAAGATAAATATTAATTATTATATTTATTTATTTCCATCCGTTTTTCGTATTTCGTCTGTAATTTTCTCATACGGACTCCGTTCACAAAACTTCAAACATGAAAGTTGACCAGAATTCCGAGATGAACGCATCTGTTAAAGTTTTTTGGTCAAATTCCATCGTTTGCATAAATTCCTATTCATGTGAATCTAATTAAATAGCTAATCTATTGTCAAAATTCCGGGTTGTTACACTTCACTAGTCTGTTTCCTTGGTTTGAAGTTGTTTTCTCTTTTATTATGGTTTTATTTTGAGTGTGATCTGGTCTCTTTTTCATGTTAATTACTTTCTTCCATTTGATCTTTTTCTTACCCAAGGCACAACATTCAACCTTTCAATAACTGGAGCAGTTTTAACAAAGTTAGCGTTTACAGAACTAGTAATTGCATTGACTTTCACTTGGCTAGTACTTAGTGGAACAGGGCTCATGCTAGTCACCAGGCAGTTTGCACTAATATGTCCAAAGCATCTGCACTCAACACAAATCTCAAGCTGCCACAAGTAAGTAACAGATACGATCTTCTCTGACCCATCAGGAAGTTTAACAGGGAACTCAGTGGGTAATAAGGTATCGGGCGTGACCTCTACCATATATTTTGTGAACTCTAACCTATCTAGTCTCTTTGTTGAAACATTCATACAAAGGAATTTTTCAATCCTAGATGTTAGTCAATAGATACCAAGCTTAGTCCAAGCATACAAAGGCAGATTTCTAAATTTCTGCCATACAGGAACACTCTTAATATTATTATGGCCTAATCCAACATCCCGGGGTCTAATAATGATTATCTTATTCCATATAATATCTGGATCAGCATGGATTAATCTTTCCTTATCCTCACGATTAGAAAGAAAAAAGTGCTTACCAATTAACTTTACTTTGACACTTTCCATAGGTTTCAAAAGTTTTTTAAGATGCGAAATTACAGCTGAATAAAATAGAGTCGCATCAAGGATGTGCCCTACCAAGTATTCATGTTATTCATTGTTTCCTATGGAAAGTATTTTTTCAGTGGGAAAAAAGGCCTTACCCGAGAATTTTAGGGAGATTGACAATGGTAGGAAACTACTAGCGCTCTTTGGCTTAGCTTCAAACATGGTTGACCATCTCTTTTTGACATTGGTTGGAGCGGCGTTGAGTTTAGGAGGAGAGGAGTCAGATCTGTGGAGGAGAGGTGGCGGAGGGTCAGGTCAGGTGAAAAGGGAAGGGATGGGGCGATAGAGAAACTAGTGGAATCGATTGAGGAGGAATTATGTGAGAGGAGAGAGGAGAGGACGAGTTCGGTGCCTTTGACAGAGGAGCGAGGCTCGATGGCGCCACTTGTAGAGGAGAGAGGGGTTTTGTGAAAATGTTGGAAAACATACTATTGTTCTGTATAATAAAATAATATAATAGAGTAAAAAAATAAGTTCAAAACACATAATTATAATATATAAAATGATCATTTAAAGCATATGTAAATCTATAAATATAACTATATAAGAAATATTTTAAAACTGAAGATATATAAAGCCATAACTATTGAATATAAGGAAATTTAAACTTGAGTAATTATAGTTTATATTAAAACTAAAATATAAGTAATCAAATATATATTTTTAGTAGAACCGACCGATTTTTATAGCGTTCCGCAACACAAATACAAGAAGTTTGGGTGATACACAACATGTATATCAACTAGTACAGCACTAACTCTTCCACGCAAGGAAGAAAAAATAACATGAAGAGAATAGCACCCAGAAATAAAATATGACATAACTTTGCAACAAAGCAAAAGACAACTCAACATATAACATGTACCATTTGCATGAACCAAGATCACCACCTAAATGACAACTACAGATTCCTAGTCTAAATCCAATAGCAGATCCGACACCACATGCTTTTGATCATTATCAAATAGGTTTCCACGCATCATGCCATTCTTCTTGCTACGTGTGATATAGCTCGGAAGAGTGGCAGAATGTGGAGAGCTTGATTGAGCTTCACTTTCAACATTCAGCATAGAAGGAGGGGCTTTGTACGCTGCAACCAGGGGTATATGCACGTAAGTATGAGTAGGATTAGACTTGATCAGTTTCTTCTTTGTGGAGGTTGTTTGCTCTACTGTAGCTTTATCACTCTCTGTTGCATCTAACATTTGCATGACTGGAGACTTGCATTAGTCACCTGGACTGTTTTTTTGTTTGGAGTAGCATGCTTATTAAAAAAGCCTGGTTTGAAAGATCTGAGAAGAGGAGATTTGTTGGTTTGGGAGCTTACATTCAAAAAGACTTTAGGGGAGGAGCCAACTGCTGTAGACACAACAGGAATGACACCATGATCAGCAGTATCCTCACTAGCCATGGCAATAATAGAGGAGGAATTTGTAGCTTCACCCGAACTGTCTTCGAACGCCTTCTCCTTACCTTTACAACCAACATTACGCTCAGAGTAAATAGTGAAAGCTTTAGTAAGGAGGTCATCAGTTTCTCTTATTTCACCGTCTTTTAATCCTGTCTCAACATCATCTTTTTCCTCATCCTCGTTACAACCAGAAAGAACACCAAAGTATTCCCATACTGACAAATAACACTACTGCCATTATGAGTCCGTTTCCTAATTGTTAGACTCTTATCTGCTATTTTCCTTCCTAAACTTCTTTTGTACTGAGAATGTCTGACCTCATCTTCTTATTTACAAACTTCCTCCCACTACAAGAAAAATGATTTTTTGTAGCATCCAAAAACCGCCACTAAGTACTTTTGGTGGCGTTTCGATAATCGTTACGAGAAAACATGCCATTAAAAATAATTTTTTTGTTGCAATTTATGTAAATGCCACTAATAAAATCTTTTTCATAGTGTTTTTTTACACTACAAGAAAGGCATCATTTTGCGACGAGCATGGGTGACGGCTAGCGACGGCCAAAAAAACGGCCGTCGCTTAAACTGAGAATACATTCCAGCGTGGCTTTCTTCCCCGATTCACTTTCTGCAAATCAAAAAAAAAAAAAAAAAGAACCCGTTGCTACTGCCGTCGCCCCCCCTTAAACACCCAATTTCTTCCTTCAAAACTTCATTCTATCCTCCTAAATTGCTCTGGTATGTCTTCTAATGCCTAATACATGTTTAATTAGGGTTAATTGAGGTTATTTAGGGTTATTGTGTATGTTTATTTGGGGTTGTAAATTGATTGTTAATGGGTATGAAATTGGTTGTATTGTGAGTTGCATATGATGTTGGTATTGGTATACATTGATTTGGAGGTTGAAATCACTGATTATCACATATGTGTTTGATTTAGGAGCATGAAAACGACGATTATCATTGATTATCACATATGTGTTTGATTTAGGAGCATGAAAACGACGATTATCACATATGTGTTTGATTTGGGGATTGAAATCATTGATTGTGTTGTAGGTTGATTGTATTGTATGATCATTTGAGAAAAAATGAAATAAATGTGATTGTTTAGCGGTAGTAACTTGATTATGACTAGTGAAACGGTGTAATGATGGCTCTTATGCATGCACGGTTAATTAACTTCATAATTTATAACTTTAAACTAAAATTAAGAAAAAGTAACTCAAACTAATTTATACTTCATAATTTTCACTGCCATGTTATTTTATAAATTGAAAGTACAAATTGAAAGTAACTCAAATTGAAAGTACATATAGACGGAAAAAGGCGCAAGGCGCAACTAAGGAGCTTTTCTGAAGTTTAAGACGCACCAATTAGTGAAGCGCATAAAAGCCCATAGCGTAAAAAACGCACTTTTTTCATTTGTGTTGTTTTTTGGTTTAAACTTAGATTGAAATTTTTTTTTTTGACTACTTATGTGAACCACTTAGAAAAATTTGGTCCCGTCCGACAAGTGTTGTATATGATCGTTATATGGGTATTCGTTTTTACACAAAACGGATATCTATATTCATCTGATACAATATTCGTTGGATTTGTCCTAGTATTGGACAAGTTACAAATATAATAACGTAAGCATATTTTATAAGTCATTTCAGTTTAAACGGTTAACAAAGTTTCGATGGCACTTCCTATTTGTTCCCAGTGTATACGCATCTGTGTACGATACAGGGACCAAAGGGAGGTGCTGCCGAAATTTTGTTGAACCGTTTAAACTGAAATGATTTATAAAATATGCTTACGTTATTATATTTGTAATGGGAAGTAGGTAGATCGGCCGTCAAAGTAAAAAAGAAATAAACATAAAATTCGAAAACATGCAATAGTTATAGATAAAATTTTACAAGATTTTAAATAGTATAAAGTGTTACGTTCGATCGAACTTTCTAACATATTTGTTGCAAATCAGGAAAATGTTCGATTATTTTCGTGATCGCAGTTGGATGTATCAACCCCGAACCGGTAAGAAAGGGTCGATAAAGGAATATTTTTGTAATGGAGTCCAAGAATTTATTAGATTCGCTAAATCTAACAATCGGAGTAACGTAGACATTCGTTGTCCGTGTAGTAAGTGCAGACATCTGAAACATTGGAAGCCAGATGTAGTAGAAGTGCATCTGTATAAATTTGGTTTTGTGTCGAATTTTCACTTATGGGATCGTCATGGAGAACTTGTTCAACCTACGTCTAACCCTGTAGCGGTAGAGGATGATAGTACAATGATGAACGATAATACAGTGACGAATCCGATAGAAAATATGGTGCAAGATGCTGCATGATCAATGTTTCCTAACATTGAGCAAAGCGACGATGAGACTGGAAATGTTGAAGAGCCTCAATTTATGAGTGATGATGTTTGGGCAGACTTTCAAGCTTACTGGGACACAGAAGATGCTAAAGTAAGCTTTAATGATAATATTCACATTTATAATATTGATTGCATTATTTTACATCATCGTGTATCAAATTAATAGAAAGTAGCAGCTAGAAACAAAGCTAATAGAGAAAAGAATCCTGCTCTACACTGAGGTGGCTCAAAATCATTTCAACAGCACAGAAGGGATTTGATATAAATTTTAAATATTTGCAGTATATGTTCAGATAAAAATTTAGCGTCTATAATCATGTCTTATCTTTAATAATTTCAGTTTAAAAAGCACGGACGAGAGCCTTCGTTGGCAGACGTATTTAGACACACACATGCGGTGGAGCACACCGATGAAGAGGGAAATGTGACATATAAGTGGTCGGACCCGAAGAGTGCACGTATAATGGTAAATTTGTTTATCCGTATAAATTAACATGTTACATACTCGTTCATATCACAGTACATAAGTAAAATTTATAACACTTTTCTTAAAATTATATTGCTATTGCAGGGGGAGTATGAGGAAGAGGCTGCCAAAGCGATGGAGGCTAGTGGAAAGGAGCTTACAGTTGCAGATTCTGATGCCATATGGCATTCTATCACTGATCCGCCTACTCGAGGAAGGCGATACAGTTTTGGCAATCAGGAGGTAAGACTTTTTTTAGACGTAAATTACTACAATCACGATGATTTATAAATATGTAAAACAAGAATACGAGTTAATGGAAAAAGTTTAACACTAAGTAGTAAAAATTTGTTTATATAACTTTAATGTGAAACTATTTATTTTACAGGCCATTCAACGTGCTTATAAGCGGTCGATGGAGGAGGCGACTATAGCGCGGATGCAAGAGCAGATGAACGAGTTGATGGACTGGCGAAAAGGCCAGATACAACAGGAAATTGACGAGCGCATCGCGATTTACTTTCAGGAGCATGGCTTTATGCCGGGAGAGGGAGTAGAGGGAGATGATTCCGCTGTATATCGAGAGGAAGACGTGAACGAGGAATCGGAAGAAGACGAGAACGAGGATCAGGGAGGCGGGAATTAGTTCATAGTGTAGGTGCTTATGTTGACTTGACTCTGGTATGTTCATATACTTGGTTTTTTTTATGTTAAATGCACGTACGATGTTATATGATGTGTTTGGACATGTGTATGACGGTTTGTGGACGGAGGTATGAAGTGTTTGGACATGTGCATGACTTATATGATATGTTTGAACGGTTTTATGTGATGATGGTTTTTTTTTTTGCTTTTTTTATGTATTTGATGATTGTATGGTTATGATGGTTTGGTTGTTGATGAGTATCGATGAAATAGTGAGATAATAGTGGTGTGATATTGGTTTTTGGATTGGATTGTAGGAAAGGAATTGCTGTGTACTGCAGTTTTCTGGTTTCAGATATAGCGACGGCTAGCAACGGCCTATTGGTCAATATTGAGCGACGGGTAGCGACGGCTTACAACGGTTATTTTGCAACGTATAGCGACGGCTAGCGACGGCTTATTGGTCAACCTAACTACTTGACACGTCAGATGACACGTGTCCACTGGCCGTCGCTAGCCGTTGGTAAGTAAGCGACGAAGCCGTCGCTCTCGCCGTTGCTACTACTGTTGGCGACGAAAATTATAGCGACGACAAATAGCGACGGCTAGCAACGGCCTATTGGTCAATATTGAGCGACGGATAGCGACGGCTTACAACGGTTATTTTGCAACGTATAGCGACGGCTAGCGATGGCCTATTGATCAACCTAACTACTTGACACGTCAGATGACACGTGTCCACTGGCCGTCGCTAGCCGTTGGTAAGTAAGCGACGAAGCCGTCGCTCTCGCCGTTGCTACTACTGTTGGCGACGAGAATTATAGCGACGGCAAATAGCGACGGCTAGCGACGGCTAGCGACGGCTAGCATCGGTTAATTGTCGTCGCTATTTCATCTGCTTCTTGTAGTGTTAACGCTACCATTTTTATTTTATTTTGAGGCGTTAATTAAACGCCACCGAAAGGGTTTCTGCATTACGATTGTTTTTTATTGCGTTCTTTTAGTTTTTTTGTAGCGTTTAAAACACGCCAACATAACTGTTTTTGTGTTCTATGACAATTTTTTGTAGCGGTTTTTAAACGCTACGATTGAATTTAACATTCCGTAGCATTTTCCCTACCACCGTTTGTTACCAAATTTGTATTATAATATTTCGTGCATACCCATAATTTTGCCGCCAATTAAATAACATAATCCACAAACACATACATTTGTGAACATAACATATTATGGAACCACAACATACACTTTCAAACATCCACAAGATAATCATATAAACATCCACAAGTTCAATCGTCCACAACCTTCACAAACAAACTGCCTGTAACACTATCATAACCACAACATACACAACCAGACTACCGAGTTTAAATAACCAGTAACACTGTCATAACCAAGTACAATAAATACTGAAATAAACACCTGAAATAACCAAGTTACCGAGCAAATATTGTAGTGCTGCTGTCATCAAACCACCTGAAATATTGTTGATCTACCTGTAAAACTAATAACATAACATAACTTAAGAATATAAATAGCATAACCTTTCAGACACTACATAACATAAACCTTTTAGACACAAGCTCTGAATGTAACACTACATAACATAAACCTTTCAGACACGCTCATTTTCCTGCACACTATAGACACTACATAACACAAACACCTGATTTTTTTTCTCAACCTCAATTTTTGCCTAACCAATGTCCATTGCGTAAAATAATGTTAGCAAAATAATTTTGACTGAAAGAAACAACCTCAATTTCTAAAATATAGAAAATGTTCCAGAACTCAGAACTCTGAACCATGTAATGCAATTCTGTGACCATGTAATTCTGTGACTGAGTAATTCAGAGATGACAGTGCCTACCCATTAAGGTGAATGTATGATTTCATATATGATTTCTGAGATGACCATTGTTACGACCCGAAACTTCCCCGGTAAGGAAAACACGGACTGAGTTGAGGACAAGCCACATCGGGACACAAACAGAAGAACATTCCATTTCTTATTACAACAATTCCATCAGAATACAAGAATATACAGAGTACGAATAAATATTATACATCAAAAAAATATCAGAGATTTAAATTACATTACATAGCAGAGGAAAATAATACAAAACACAACTGAAAGAGATATACGGATACTAAGCTTTCTGGATATTGTTCCAGCTGTAAATCAGGATCCTGTGAATATAAATCTGCAAAACCAAAACTACTAGCTGCCCGTGCGGAAAATAAGGGCACCCAGAGTTTAGGTTAAAACAATAAACTCCGGGTCAGTCATGTGACTGGTATGAGAACTAAAATAGTTATTAATCTTTATTTTAAAGTTAGGTAAATCAAGGGACCACGCCGTATAACACGGAGCGGGTTTCCTCCCAAGAATACCAGTGCATAAAACAACAGGGCAATGCTAAATAAACAAATAATGAAGCTATTATAAGACCCTGGTCCCATCACACAATGCAACACAAGCCGGAGGACAGGGTTTTACCTTATAATAGCCAAACATGCTAGGTACTTTAAAATAAATCATTTGATACTATTATAAGTGCATAGTGTATAAAACAACTTCAAATATAAATGTATCAATCCTAGACAGCATGGGTACCATATATCATGTCGCCAATACTAGGTTCTACAAGCAAAACCGCAAAGTCACGTATTTGGAAGTTGGATTTCCATCATGAACCAAGGCAAAAGATAGTCCTTACCGAATTTGAGACGCTCTAGCCCGCCCCTCAGGAACAGCCGCAACAGCACCTTGGATCGTCAGGGTCGGTCCACTCGATGTGGATTATAATGCTTGAACACTGCGTTTCCCCACCCTTTGGGGCGTCAATGAGCCAAATGACTCCATCGGCTCCACATAGTCACCGATATATCTGAGGCGCCTCGCAATCCAACAACCACACAGGTGAAAATAATATAAATGTCAGGGCTGGTAGGTCACTGACACCACCCTAGCTAGAAAGAAACGCATGCCCTCCCTGATGTCCTCTCCCGTTTCTGGTTCACAATTGGGGTGTGAGGCTCGCGAATTAATGCTACACAAAGCTATGTCACACAGGCGGCGCTTTGATCATCAACCACAAGATTTTGCTTTTCAACAAAAGTCTTGATCATTTGCATCTTAGCATGCCACACAGGCAAACCACTCCATGCAACTGATATACATCAATCACACAGAATAATATCCAATGTCAAACACACAGTCCATGTACAAGTCCGTTCAGGGTCTGAACGAAACCGGAGGCACCTTGTACCTCGCATATCCATCGATCTCCAAGTACGTCTGGACGATCACCAACTGATTCCCTCCTCTTGGGTGTACAACCCAATCAAGATCATCAGTAATTATCCAAACGATGTGAAGACCTCCGGTCTTCGACCACCGTCTTCATTCTCGACACATCGTCGAATCAGTTATTCAGAATGGGATAAACCCGGTCTTTCTGAATAACTCGCGTATATAATCAACAAGTGTTACACAAACACAACATACGCCTCATTCCAATTCAGAATATTCTTTTATTCAAATATTCTTATACTTTGGGAAAGGTTCCCATTAATTTTATCAAAGATAAATTCTTTAAATTTATTCTTTAATCTTCTTTTGAATATCAATTCAAACCAAATTTTGGTTTATCCAAACTAGTCGGGATTAGCGAACCTTACCGAAGTAATCCCTTATTAAATTTCCCAACCCCAACCTATTCATCCCATGAAGTAAAACTGGTCTTACTTCATATCTAACACCACGGTGTTATCGGTAAATTTAATTACCATTTCACGTTCAAATTTAATTAAAGATTTAACTATCGCCTAGAGCAAAACTGGTGATACTCCATTCTCGATCATTTCAATCAAATTAAAGATTCATTAAAACTCCACTTGGTTTTAATCTTCCCAAAAATCAATATTAATGATTATTTAACTTGGGAAATCATATCCTGTCTTTAACTGGGTTAAAGAACCAATGTCATTATAAACACGGTTCACTATAAACCCAAAATCACATTCCATTAACGATGGAATCTTCATGGAAAACAAATCGATATGTAATCTATATTAACTTCCATATGCGACTAATAATATAAATGGAATAACGGCAATGTCTTTTAAATTCCAGATATATTAGCAGTCTTCCTCCACAGAAATTCACTTCGATTATTACCAAATCGAATTCCATTCCAATTTATTTTATTAAATTGGAAAACTTTACTTTGGAAAATCTCCTTTAAATCTTAACAAAAGATTTATAAATTCAAAATCACATTTCACTGTAAATCGGGTTAAAGAACGAATGTCGTTAAAACACGGTTAACGATAAACCCAATTCACATTCCATTAATTATTGGGTTAAAGAACAAGTGTTATTTAAAACACCGTTCACGATAAACCCAAAAATCAATTCAAATTCAATTCCAATTAAATACCATTTAATTAGTATACTTCATTAAATCTAAATAAAAAGATCTAATCTTATTCTCAACTGGGTTTAAGAACAGTGTTAATGAAGACACCATTCACGACAAACCCAAATCCCATTTGATATTAAATACAAGGCTCTGAATAGAAAATATATCGGCTTATATTCAATATCAAATTCTACGACCAACAAATATCGTATTGGAAATAACGATATAAATATATCTTTCAAATTTCCATGACAATGTCTGTATAATCACGAAATCCAACATCGAAATATTTCAAAGACAATTTCGATTCAAATCCATTCCAATTCAATTATTGGAAATTCTGGTTACTTTTAAAACACTTTCAAATCCAATTTATTTATTTTAAAAATAAATGGATTATAATTCTAGTTCAAAACTAGTTCATTTCGATAAAAATCTATTTTTATCTTTTCAGATATGGAATTTTTCATCCCAATTCTTTCCAAATCATTTCTTATGATTTTACACTAATTATTGATATTTTTAATAAATTTATCAAGGCCCCTACAGTCGATTTCCATCAGCGGCCATCGAACTGCACTTACAACGAGCTTTTCCAAATTTGATTTGGACATAATTCCAAATCTAACTGTTAGATTTCTAATTTCTCATTTTCGTTAGAAAGCTCTTTTCGATATGAACCCAACGGTTCCGGTTTTAGGAGAATTCGACGGCGGATCTCCCGTAATATCCATTCGAAGTCAATGGTCGAAATTCGCGAACTGCTGCAGCGCGGCGCGTTCTAATCAGGCCATTATATATATATTATATATATTATATATATTTCGTCGATTTCCTTTTAAAACGTATTTTGTAAATTGTTTTAAATTCGTTTTCAAAACGATTTCAACTTCATATTCAATTTCTAATCAAAATTGAATATTCCATATCATTGATATATAAATGATAGTATTTTCAAATCATTATATTTCGAAATCAATTCCTTTTCGATATGCATTATAAAAATGAATAAAATCGATATAAATATCGTTCACGTCAAAATGGCGTCAATCTAATCAACACGGCTTTATATATTTCAATAACTTCGTTATTCTATTCAACAAATGAATATTTTCTTCAATACATGAATATATATTTCTTTCAACACATGAATATTTATTATTTCTTTCTTACAATAAAAATGTGAATTTTATTGTATAAATATTTCGTTCAACACATGAATAGTTTCAACACATGAATATTCTCTACACATGAGTATTTTCAACACATGAATGGTTTCAACACATAAATATTCTCAACACATGAGTATTGTCAACACATGACTATTTTGTTTGTTCAACACATGAATATAATTTATTTTCTAAATTGGAATGAGATCCACTCAATTACCATATAATGTTATTTATATGGATTCTATACAACACATGTATATAATAGCAATGATAAATAATCAACCATCATCCAAAGTGCACCACATATCTGCATAAGAATTAAATATAAATAATTAACGCTTACACAGTCTGTCAATCCATCGATTGACATACAACTAAACAATCGGGATTAGTGTACGTCAAATATCATCCCAATACCCGTGTGGGGTTTTAGTCAACAAACACAATTTTTTATTTGTGCAGTTGGGCGATGTGTAAAATTTATCGTCCCAATCAATATCCTTCAAATGGGTGTACATAAACAAATCGTTTGATTTGTAAATGAATATTTATTTATTCACATTCACGTTAAACTTATATTTTTAACGATAAATAATTTATTTCAACACATGAGCATATTTCCATTCATTCCACATCACAATCAATTTTCACAACACAACAAAATCAAACAAGTCGTTCATGGTCTGTGGACGGCGGGTGTCGGGTGCTGCTAAGCACCGTCTGCATTCTAGTATGTATATATAACTAGAAAATAGAATTTAAAGTGAGAAGTTCTCACAGAGGGTTCCACTCCGCCATTCTCTATTTCTGAATTTCTGAACAATCTGGATTTGCTCAAAAATTCCAACGCCATCTTCTCTACACTATTCGTATTAAAAATCACATTTTTAATATGATGTTTATATTAAAAATCGCATTTTTATCTCATTATATATATATATATATATATATATAATAAAAATCATATTTTTATTTCGCTGCATATATAAAAATTATATTTTTTATGTTCTCTATTATATAAAAAAAAATTCTATTTTCAATCCGCTACTCGTATAAAAATCAAATTTTTATTTCGCTACAACATATATAAAAATCGTATTTTTATATTCTCTATCTTATAAAAGTCATATTTTTATTCTTTCCATTATATAAAAATCATATTTTTATTCTTTCTATAATATAAAAATCATATTTTTATTCTTTCTATAATATAAAAATCATATTTTTATTATCTATTTCCATATAAAGATTTTATTTTCCATCAAAAATCTCTTCTATAAAAATCTAAGCTTTCTTTTAAAATAAAAATCAAACATTTTCTATGTTAAAAATCAAACCTTTATCTCTATATTGCCTACACAAGGAGACCCATATTTTTAATTACCTAAATAAGTAAAAATAAAAATAAAAACTCACCTTTTATTAGGGTTTCAGTGAAAGGGGAAGGCGTGGGGTCGGATATGGACTGAGGGGAGGCGGCGCAGGGCGTTGGAGCGACCGGAGGGGTGGCTGAACTCGCCGGCGGCGGCCTAGGGTTTCGGGGAGGTCTCGTGGTGCTCGTTTTCTTCGATTGCGTCTGGGGTTTGGGAGGGAAAAGGGGCGTCGGCCTTGGAGGGAGGAGGGGCATCGCCTGCGGCGGTGGGGCGCTCCCACGCGGCGGTGGCGACGACGATTGGGTGGTGGTTGCGCGATAGCGCGCCCTTTCCTTTTCTTTTATTTTTCTTTTTCTTTTTTTTTGTTTGAACGAGAATAACCGTGGGGGCGTTGACTGGGAAAAGAGGGAAGGGAGGGTGTATATAATTTTTTTTTATTATTATTTTTAAATTTCAAAAAGTAACTTTTTATTTTGACCTCCAAACGAGACCCACCGACTGTCATTCCCACCTAATTACCCCCATTCCAAACATAATGGGATATGTATCGTAAGCCAGTTCGATAGTTTCGTTCAGTTTCCGTCAAAATCAAAATATAAATCTATACATTGAATTTGAACGCACATTTCAATTTACTGGGGCCACATACGGACTCTTAAATTTCCCGAAAAATATTTTCTAGCTTCGTATTGACGATACGGTTCTAACAAAACTAACTTCGCCAAATTCCGAGACCGTTTGAAAAATGGCTATTTTTTGTCGATCGAAATTGACTAAAACTGTTAAAACACGTTTTCCTTCTCCATGCTCACATGTTGATTCAAAAAATTACGAATTTTGGAATCTAGCAATAACTAGACATCCCGGATCCAACAGAAGTGGTTTTGTCGAAAACCGAGATCGTTTGCAAAATTTCCATTTTTAATGGCCAAAATTCCATAGCGACTATTCTGAATTTTCAACTGGGCATATCTTTTTATCCCCGCTATGAAATTTCAATTTTTCGGATTCGTTGGAAAGATATTTTCAAATAGATTCTAATATTTTTGGTTTCGCTAAAATCCGGTTTATTTTGAATCCTGTACGTCCATTCGAAAATTGAAATCGAATTTTCAAACTACCGCGCCATTTTCAATTCCTTTTATAATTTAAAATAAATATTTATATTCTATCAACGATTCAAATAAATATATACGTTCTAATTCTATTCAAAATAAATTTCTCGTCGTTATTATTTAAAATAATTCATTTTAAATATTCAAAATTCAACAAAATTACCAAAATAAAATTTTTAAATTGGCTCAGATTTCTGGGTTATTACAACAATGTAATTTGAGATGACATGTAATTCTGAGATGACCTGTCGTTCAGAGATGACTTGTGCCGTCTCCTCGAGTATATTTCATATATGATTTCTCTCCAATTAAGATGAATGCTTATTGGTATCTTTGCATTAATACACATTATCTTGATAATATTTTAACTGTGTACATAAAAGTTTTATCTATAATGCAAATCATCTAAGATATCTCACCAGATTGGCTTCAAAAGCATTAATAAACATTAAGTGGGAGTTTTTTCTGGTACTACTACCAAGTTTGATTTATAAGGAGAGTGATACAACACACTTATTATCCAAAATAACCTAACTCAATTATTTTCAGTTGATCATGTGCTCCCAAGGGCAGTAACTGCTAAATTTATATTAAAAATATTAAAATACCTTTTATTTTGTGTCAATAATTATTTTCCCCATTGGCCAAGCTATGGGAACGCCGAAAACATCTTCCATGCACTTCAGAGCTGATGTTGGTATCCATAGATCTGCAGTTGGAACTGTCACATGTTCAACCCAAACCTTTACAGCATCCTTTCCCAATGGACGACAATGGACAATCGCTATCGGATCAATTGATGCAATAGATCCTTCAGCCACTACGTCTGTTCCAAACACATCCATCAACTTGCATTTGGCATCTTTTGTCATGTTTGCAATCGGTTGAAAGAAAAAAATTATTATTATGTAGAATGTAAATACTTACACAGTGGTCATTATTGAAAATTAATACTTACATGTTTCGATTTATTCGTGAACACATATGAGGATTTCGAAGGAAAAGTCGCATGATTTTCGCTATCATCATGAGTCTTAGTTGGATCTTCTTTGTCCGCTTCTACTTTTGATCTTGGCCATGCTACTTTCCTACCAATTGCATCTCCAATGCATGACACATCAGATGTGGGTCGCCGCAAATAAGCATCTTTATTTATTGCGTTGTCCACCCAAATGACAACAGAGACGGACCGAGCAGAATACCATTAACAGTGCATTTTGGATCATCGACATGGATTCTTCCTTCAGCAATTACGCCCTCACCCTGATTCCAACCATAAATCTTACAATATTGCGGATGCTGTCAGTACTCTAAAAATGAGAATATACTTCAATATTAGCAATTAGACACACACATAACTGCTAATATTAGTTATGACAGTTTCAAAACAAGAGAATATTGTGTTATTTCTATGTAGCTGCTGCTAATAGCTTCATGCGTAACTATAAATAAATATTGTACTATACACATACAAAATAGCTATAAATATAATATGAGAAGTCTAAATTTTACCGTACTGGCTTCATCAAAGTTCAAGCGTGTTCGCAGCGGTATCTTGACGCAAACTGATGGCTAAGCTATTACCTTATTCACAACATCTGCTAATACAGCCATTTTACGTGTACGCCTCCATAAATAAGTATCTGGCTTATCCACAAAATCTATAACAACACTCGCAGCATTTGGTCCAAGACGAATGTCATTGACAACGTAATTTGGGTCCATGGACAACAGCCTCCCATAGGCAATAACTCCAGAAGTTCCATCCCAATTCAGCAACGAACATACTTCGTCGCCACTCTAGAATTATTCAACCAAAAGTAATATAAAATACTGGATTAAAAAATTTAAAACATAAATTTTATTTATTGAGTAATATAATTATTATTTTTACCGATTCAAGTGAGATCTTTCCTAAACTTTCTTTACCCTACTGCAAAGCACAAATATCACAATATTAAAATCTAAGGAGCACTCAAGTGGATGCCATAATACTTAAAATAAAACATTACTGGATCAAAATATTTATTAGGTAATATAATTATTATTTTTACCATTTCATGTGTGCTCCCTTGCAAACTTCTTTACCCTGCAGTAAAGCACCAAAATTTATTCTTTTTAGTATTTTAAATTATAGAGTGTGCTAAATATTGTATTTAACAAATAAAAAATAATTTTAGAAGTTTACCTTCTGTTCCATCAGAGTCTGTATCATTCCCTTCAATTCTGTTATTTCCTCTCGACACCGTGAGACTTGTTTATCTTTGGACTGAGCCACAGCTAGCTTGGTTAAAGTGCAATCCCTTCCCAATGCCCTTAACCTTCCCGGTCTATCTTCTCCCAATACATATGCAAGAGCATCTCCACTGACATTCTATGTCGAGCTAGACTGGGTTACGCTACCAAACTTTTTAATCTCCTCCTAGATAAATAAAAACACATAGATGATGTACAATGGTAAAAATACCACATTTTCAAAAAAATACCGATAAAATAAAAAGAACAATTATACAATAGTATTTGCAGCTTTCATGGACACCGTTTGACCATTTTTTAATATGAGATTTGATCCACACATCAAATCTAGCTATGGACGATGAATCTACACTTTCATTTTTCTAAATTTAGGATAACATGAAATAAGTAAAATGACAGGTATAAAATAATATTAAATAAAGCTGTAGTTATTAATCTAACCACGTCTTCGGTCATTCTAGCCATTCTCTTACGACCAGTTGTATGTGGAAGTTGTGTGTACCTAAGGGCCGAATATTTCTCACTTTTTTGATGGAAATGTAGAAAGATGTTAAAATTATCATACTAATAGAGATGAGCGTATGAATGATTTGTTGTTGAAGTATTGAATTTTATCTTAAATTTACCTTAAACTCCACACTTGTTTTTGCCTTCACAAACTTTCTCCATTCTTTCATGTTTTTTATGTTGGTTGGTTTCAGTTTAAGTCTTTCCTCTTTACTCTCCATTTTTTGCAAAGTTCGAACAAATTTGCTTTTTGACGATCTCCACAGTACTTCCATTTATTGAAATATGGCTTTTATTTGTTATTCCTCTTCCAGTTTAAATCTAACCTGAACCAGTTCATGAAAACATGATATTAAAATCAAATAATTATCCTGTGCATACGGTCCGAACTGGAGTATACAGCTTTAGAATATTTAAATTTGTTGCATGAATTCTGAGATTTCTATCATGTAATTAAGTAACCAAAATTAAGTCTTAATTCATACCTGAACCACTGCCACAAAACTTCTTTTAAATCATCATTTATATTCCACCAATCATCGATAGTGTATGGAACATGCTCCCACACAATAGGTCCAAGAAAAAAGGATAAATATACAGACCCTTGCCCTATCGGTATACCTAGATCATTGAACTCAACTTAATTCGATCCTGACTGCATAATGGGAGCCTTTTTGCTTTTGCTGGACCTCTACCGCCTCTTTTCCGAGAAGTACTTCCGATGTCAGGTACACTTTGTTTTCCAATTTCCAGCTCGGCATCATCAGTTTGTCAAGACAGGTTTGATTTTATGAGCGTAGACCTTCTTCATGTTGGTTATTCAGGATAGTTTGTTCTTTGCCTTCATTGTGAACAATGGCTTGCTTCTTATTAGAACTGACTGGTTGATCTTCACATTGAATCTTACGCTTTAGCTTTGACTTACGCTTTCGATCTGGCTTATTCTTTTGGGATTCCATTGCAACCTTTATCTAGTTGCGAGTGCGTACATTGCATGTCGACATCATTTCCTGCAAATGAAACAAAATACATAATTTGAATTGTATATACAGTCATAAATATACATATATAATTTAAATTGTGTGGTTTGATGTAAACAAATGCAAGACCATACAAGGCAGTACAATGTTTATGTATATAAAGTATACACATGTGAGTGTACTAGTGCATGTGCGTGTAATATGTGCATATGTAAAAGCAGAACAGACCAAACAAATCCTAGGTTTAATGGGAAGACGAGGCAACACAATGTACTAGTGCATTTGTGTGTAATATGAAAAACAGGTCAGACCGCATGGCCATGAAATGACAGAATTTCTGGTACAACATAAATGTATATAACATAGTTTCAGGTGCAATACCAATAAACAACCAAACGTACAGAAAATCAATACGATTACAACGAACAACCAACACTAAAGAAAATGAACAACCAACACTACAGAAAATCAATACGAGTACAATGAACAACGATGCTCAAATAGGACATATAATTTATTCAAGTATGCCCTCGCAATCCTTTCTAACATACTTAAGATCTTCATCATCCACTTTGGTTATTTCATCTTCCATCACTTGGATATCTTCCTCGATGCAATCAGGATCCTCTAAATCAGTAAAACTTCTTGATGGTTCTTTCGTTACAACATATCAATTAGAATCATTGTCCTCTCTTGAATAAAATGCTTGTTTAGCTTGAGATGTGAGTATGTATGGGTCTCATGAAAATGATGCTTGATGTAAATTAACAAGAGTGAACCCATCACCATCAACTTTTACTCCATTTCCTTTATACACCCAACGACACTTAAAAATTGGAATATAAAACAAATGATAATCTAATAAAATTATATCTGTCAATATTCCATAATAAGTGACTACATCAACCACTTGGGACATATCTTTTGCACTTGCTCTATACATAGTAGTCGCATCAAAAGACACCCCACAATTCTGAGTTTGTCTCCCTAAATCTTTTACATGAAAACGTTGCTCATTGATGATATATCCTTTGTAAGACACGACATCATCCTTCGGACCGTAAGCAATCTATTTCAACATGTCTTTATGATCCTTAGAGGTTATAGGTATCTACATAGAATTTCATTTAGCACGTAAAATTTATATATAGTATATTAATAGTCATACGAGAATATATTTGAAATCTAACTAACCTTCCTTTTAATCCAATCGGCAAAAAAATTTGTATGTGTTTCCCAAAGTAAGGTCACAATTTTTTTTCATGCGCTGGTCTGAATTTTCTAATTCCTCCAAATGCAAACTAGTACGGAACATTTGATTATAAGTTACATATATCATTACGAATACATAAAAATAATTAAAACAATATATAACATGAACTTACTCCATAAATGGTTCCACCATAGCCATATTCATTAACACGACTAAATGAGCCATTTCATTTTTATTAGGCGGCAATGTAATTGTCTTCAATGTTGAAATTTGACGTCCCTCGAGTATTACACTACTTTAATACTCTTCATTTCGAGCTCCTTTCTCCTCTGTATGTCCTAACTTTTTCAAAAATTCATTGAAGAACAACATGCATTCTGCTGCTAGATATGATTCTGCAATACATCCCTCTGGTCGTGCATAGTTTCTGACATAATCTTTGAGTGTCTTTATATACCTTTCGAACGGGTACATCCAACGAAAATGAACTGGTCCACACATTAGTGCTTCTTTTCCAAGATGAATGGATAAATGTACCATTATATCAAAGAAAGATGGTGGAAAAAAAAATTCAAGCTCACATAAAACTTCAATAATCTTAACATTGATTTGTTCTACCTTCTCTCTATCAAGAACACGTTGACATAATTTGTTGAAAAAATAACATAAGCGAATTATTGCTTTTCTTGCCTTCTTTGCCAGTAATCCTCTCGATGCTACTGGCAATAAATGTTGCATTAATACATGATAATCATGTGACTTAAATCCACTAATTTTAGAATCCGACAACGAAATCCTATTTTTTAAATTTGAACAGTAACCATCCGGTCCTTTGAATTCGTATAATCTTTTGCAAAATATTTTTCTCTCAGGTTTTAACAACAACTATGGACCCGGTGGAAGATATGTTTTTTCCCATGAAGTTGTGTATGAAGCTCACGTTGAATTCCCCAATCCTCTAAATCCTTCTTACAGTTGGTTCCATCTTTGGATTTATTACCATGCAACTCGTGCCCAATAAGTTTTCACCAATATTCTTCTCCACATGCATCACATCTATATTGTGACGTAATGGAAGTTCCCGCGAAAACCACAACTATAACGCATTATTGGTTTTTTCTTATACTAAAAAAGTAAAAATTAAACATATTAACCACTAACCTCCCAATAAGGCAAATCAAAGAAAATTGATCTTTTTTCCCATCTTGCTATCTCCATTTTCATGGAAATGTTAGTATCATCAATTTCATATTCTTCATCATAAACACACTTTCTCTTATTAATTTTGTCTTCTTTTCCTTTTTCAAAAGCATTTGGATAATCCTTCAACAATGCATAAATGTTTCTCCAGTAAGCAATCTAGGAGCGCTATCTATCTCTATGGCGTTATCAAACAACGCCTTTTGTTTCCTACGTGAATCTGAAGGAAGTTAAAATCTTTTATGTCCCATGTAGGAGAACTTTCGACTATGATTCAACCAACGAGAATGGATATTGACACCACATAATGGGCAAGCTTTTTCCCCTTTCACACGACATCCAGTAAGATTTCCATAAGCAGGAAAATCATTAATCGTCCATAGCAAAATTGCATTCAATTTAAATAAAATTTTGCAAAACACGTCATAAGCATTAACTCCGTAAGATCGCAAGTGATGCAAATCTTCCACCAAAGGCGCCAAATATACATCAATATCATTCCCGAGTTGCTTCGGGCATGGAATAAGTAAAGTCAACATAATATTTTCCTTCTTCATACACAACATAGGCGAGAGATGTATGCCACAAGCATTACCGGCCAGCAACTATATTTCGAACTCAACATGGAAAATGGGTTGAATCCATCTGTAGTAAGACCAAGCCTAAGATTGCGTGGATCCGATGAAAAAGATTTATACTTTTCATCCACCATTTTCCATGTCATAGAATCCACGGGATGACGCATTTTTCCATCGGTACTTTTATTAGTAAAATGCCATCTTAAATCTTCTGCCATCTTTTGAGATCTATACATTCTTCTAAATCTCAGAATGATTGGGAAATATCTCAATACTTTAACTGGAATACCTTGTATAACCTCTTCAGTATCTTGATTTTTCTTCCACCTCGAAGAACCACATTTTGGGCAATTTTCTAAATCTTTGTATTCTTTTCTGAAAAGGCAACAGTCATTCTCACATGCATGTATCTTTTCAAAACCTATGTCAAACACTTTAAGAAATTTCTTGACTTCATATAAGGTTTTGGGAAGCACGTTTTCCTTCCGTAGAAATAGATGTTGCACACCTAAAAGCTTATCGAACCCACTATCGGACAAGCCAGTCTCACATTTAAGATTATACAAGACGGTGATAACAGACAATTTTGTGCGATCTATGCAACCAGGGTATAATGGAGTTTATGCATCTTCAAAGTCCTTGAGTAACTCATCCTCTTTTCTCCAAAAATCAAAATTGTCTTTATCATCATCAAAAAAATCACTATTCATAAAATCTTCATCTTCATAGTGAATCATCTTGAATAG
Organism: Allium sativum; assembly: GCA_030737875.1. Taxonomy (NCBI): domain Eukaryota; kingdom Viridiplantae; phylum Streptophyta; class Magnoliopsida; order Asparagales; family Amaryllidaceae; genus Allium; species Allium sativum. The sequence goes on along the minus strand of CM060923.1, from coordinate 529,994,799 downwards.
ATCATATCGGCAAACGTATTTGTTTTCTTCTCTACATTTATCCCTTCACCATGATTAAACCATTCACCATCAATGTATCTAGGATCCATTTCTTTTATAATTAAATGGTCAACAATAGTTTGGTCATCATGGCGACTAATATTCCTACAGTCTCTGCAAGGGCATAACATTTTTTCTACTTTTCTTACGTTCCTCTTTGCATCGTGCATAAAATTTACTACCCCTTGTCGGTACTCTATACTAGTTCTATGGAAGAAGTAAAAAATAAAATAAAAAATTTAGTTTAAATATTAGATTATATGTTCTAAATCTCAAAATATGTATTAAGTTAAGCATTGTTTTATCACCTGTTTAAAAAAAACCAATCTTTTTCCATCATCGACTTATGAAGGCAAATAAGTTTCCAATCTTTGAAGTATAAATTAGTTATCTGTTGTTAAAAAAAAACTACATGTTGAAGTTATTACCCAAAAAGACATCCAAGCATCTTATAAATGATGCACTAACTACCTAATTCTACTTCAGCGAATCTGATTATATGTTCAAATACAAATCCACCAGGAAAAATTATAAGAGAACAGGAAAAGAAGTTTCAACACTACTATTATCTAAAAATTTATATATTATGCGCTTTGCTTTACTAAAGCGAGCGCGTCGCGTTTGCGCATTGCGCTTATGCTCCAAGCATGGCGCTTCGGTGCGCTTTCGCGTCTAATAACATTGGGTACCAGTACTATTATTTGCTATAATAGTACAAATCTCAAATACTAAATAAGCGTGCCCATTTAAAGATGACATCAATCAAGCAAAATGTTACAAAACCATATAGGAATATCTTAACTGCAAAATGTTTCAGGAGATTTGAACAAGGCCAAGACAACTAAAGAGAATTATACAATTACATATTGCTCAGAACCATATAGGATAAAGTCATAAAGAGCGAACAAAGGTTTGAGACATGAGTATCTTATCTACTAAAGGCTTTGCGTGATTTAAATACGGCCAGTGAACCAAAAAAATTAGAAAAGGGCAAACTCCATAATATCTCATTTACAATTATAAGGCAAGAAGGAGCTAGTAAGAAGTGCAAGCTTGGATTATCAATGTCTAGGACGAGGCAAAAGTAGGAAAATTATTAAGGCTTAGCTATGCAAAAGTTTAGAGGGTGGTGCCTGGTGAATTACTTTTATTAATCAAGATATATCAAAAAGCCGTAAAAATTAGCCACACTATTCAAAATATGAAATCTAGGCAAATCCTAGATTCACATATAAGACATGGTATCGATTAGTGTGACTGCATACGCCACTGCTCATACCCATGTAGACCATACATGATATCATCAGTGTATTATTGTACATTAACCAGATCTCACATATCCTAGATTCACATAAAAATCAAGCAGTTATAACATAACCAATACCTATCAAGATAGGAGATGAGAAAATGACAGAACACAGAATTACAGATCCATGAGCGATTGCAATTACGGTTAATCAGCTATACCATCAAATCCTAGCAAGATAGGAGATGAGAAAATAGCATGCATTCAAATATTTCATACAAAATCCGAGTAAAATCACAAAATCATCTTAAAGAATTCATACCTAGATTTACCTATAACGTGAGTGGAGATTTTCGCCGGCTTATGCGACGTTGTTGAGAGGAGTACGATGGAGTTGACGATGACACGTGGAACGTTAATTGGTGCGATTTCTTCGGCATAGAGAGATTTGGGGGAAAAGGAATTTTTCGGCATAGGGATTTGGGGGGAAAGGGAACGAGGGTTAAAATTTTGAGCGAGATAGGAATAGAAAATAGGTGGTCACGTTTTTTTTTGACCACGCGGACTAATTTTTGTTAGGCGGGAAGATGAATTTTTTTTGCCGCGTTAATAATAGGAGTGAAAACACTTTTTCTTGCATTTACAAATAAACGCCACTGATTTTTGCAACAAAAAATCATTTTTCTTGTAGTGTCCAAGTGGTCTTTTTCTTACCCAAGGCTACAACATTCACCCTATCAATGTCTGAAGCGGGTTTAGCAGGGATTTATTTAGCTAAGCAAATAACAACATCAACTTTCTCATGGCTATTGCTAGGGGAAACGGGGCTCACACTAGACACCAGGCATTTGGCACTCATATGACCAAAGCATCTTCACTTGAAGCAAATCTCAGGTTGCCACAGGTATGTAACATATACGATTTTCTCAGACCTATCAGGTTGTTTAATAGGAAACTCAATGGGTAACATGGCATCGGGTGTAACCTCAACCATACACTTAGCGAATTCTAGCCTATCAAGTCTCTCTGTTGAAGAATCCATACATAGAAAGTTTCCTATCCTGGTTGCTAACCAACATATACTAAGCTTAGTCCAAGCATACAAGGGTAAGTTTCTCAAATTCAACCAAACAGAAACACTTCTTATATTGTTACTCCGTAAACCTAAGGCTGTTATGGTAACGGTAATGGTAAATTTACCATTACCATACCAGTACCAAACCAGTGGTAACCAATATCGAGCTGCGTCGGTATACCAATGTTATTGTTATGATAACGGTAAGTTTTACCATTGTTAACGGTAAAATAGTGGTAAAGAAATGTCAATCCCAGTGGTAACGGTAAATTTACCACTCATATTAATTTTGTTTTTCTCGCTACTTTAATGAATTCCAAACTTTTGTTTTTTTGAAAGTTTATCGTACTTTATGCAGATGCTTATAGATTTATTTAAGATTAACAAAATTATTATATCATATTGTTTTAAATATCTTGTGATAACTAAGTAAATTTTCTATGCCAATTAAAATAAGTTTAAATATTTATATAAATATTAATGGAGTTAGAATTAGTAAAAAAACTATGTACTTTTTATCAATATCAGAATTTTAATGTGCTAATGTTTTAATAACTTTATGTATTGGTAAGTTTAACATTACTAGTCAACGGTTTACCAGTTTATCGATACACTAATGAAAATTATATTGAGAGAATATTTAAATTGAGAGAATATTTAAATTAATTAAACTAAAAAATAAGTAATTAAATCTAAAATATTTAAATTAGGAGTTAGAGTTAAAATCCAAGAAATAAACTTATATATATATATATGTAATTACTTAAATCAGAAGTAATTTTGTAACCAATAAAATAAGAAAATTATAAGATAAAAATGATAAGAGATTTGAAATAGGGATTCAGTGCTATTACAAAGTTTTAACAAAAAATCAGTTTCAAGTGTTCAAGAAAACTATACAGTCCTCAATAATCATTACCTATATATAATTCCTGTATACACACACACAAGCACACACACGCGCGCACACACACACACACACACACACACATATATATATATATAAGTATATACGTTCTATACAATAATGTTAGTATATATTTTATAATAATAGTTAAAACAAGGTTGTTATCATCAAAACCATCATCTCAGTCCCTAACACGAACATCAAACTCCAATTAAAATTGAGTGAGATATGACAGTTTAAAGTTGGCTATCTAAAAATAAAAAACTATGTACGGGATTTCCTGCAATTCCCTTACTATTCGGCCTTCTACATCATAATACCATTCAAATTCATCACAACAACGTTATTAGATCATAGCCCTTGCCTTCCTCTTTGATTTACTATTGGTTTCATCCAATTTCGTTAAGAAACGAAGAAAATATGCCTTTTGGAAATTGATTGTAAATAGATAATTGAAAAAAAAAAGAAAAAGAAGAGAAAATTTTATGAAGAGGTATAACTGTTGGGCCTATTTATAGCGGTTGAAGTGTCCATTCATTCATAATTCAAATTTAATTCAAGATTTTGGCGCCAAATTGGTTAAACTACTAAATCTTCAATATCTTCCTCATACGACCTGTAAATTCAGCAAATGAATATACTACGCTGATAAAAAACACTGTAACGAGCATTATTTTAACGATTGGATAACTAAATATTGATCGTCAACTATTCAATTAACGGTTCCTAAAAGGTACTTTCTCATAAAAGATCGAATTAGGACTCAAGACTAGTTCCATTGAGTTCATATGCTTTGTCACGTGAATGAAAAAAATAAGGATCGCTATATTTCGAGATGGGCGATTTGAGGGTCAAAACTGTGACCACCCAACTTTGGTCCGATCCAACTTTAGTCCAACCCAACTTTGGTCCGACCCAACTTTGGTCCGACCCAACTTCAGCCCAACCCAACTTTGGTCCGACCCAACTTCAGTCCGACCCAACTTCAGTCCGACCCAACTTCGGTCCGATCCAACATCCGTCCGACCCAGGTCCGATCCAACTTCGGTCCGAATCGACTTCAGTCTGACCCGACTTTGGTCCAACCCGACTTCAGTCCGACCCGACTTCGGTCCGATCCACCTTTGGTTCGATCCAAAACCTGCATATTGCAATTCAACTCCGATTTCGACCAAAACTTCGCCAAACGATAAATCCGACGAAACTAATTTATCCAATTCATCCAAAAGGATTACAAGCATGTTATGAAATAAACAATATCATCAATATGACAATTCTATCAAGGATAATTCCAAATTCACCAAAATCACCACAAATATGCATATGAACAAAAACCATGGATCTAACTTGCACATTCGTATGAAATATCATAGAAATTACCTATCTAAACTTGCTAAATTAGGTCCTAGGGTGATCTATATGAAAATGAACTTACCAATGCATAGATCTAAGGAGAAACATTTGAATTTGATGAAAAACATGATCTATTACTCGTACACTTCATTGAAACATGTGAGATATGTAAATCACTCACCGATTCTCCAATACAAGCTAAAATGATAGAGTTATGAATCTGGATAGCGAGCAATTCGAACCAAACTCCTCGATCCGATGAATTCACCTTTGAAATGATGTAGATCTAGCCTTCAATGGGGGTAGATATATGATTTCCCTCCTTAGATTTGGATTTTTAATGGTGGAAAGGTGTTAGAGGAAGAAAGAGATCAATGCCTCCAAATGAGAGAATGGGAAAGTAAATCTTTTCCCTCCACTCTCACCCCCTATTTATAGGATTCCACCAGCCCATTAATGGGCCTCCCCAATTCAGCCCATTAGGCTCTCCAAACCTGAACAACCAACTAAAAAACCTTAAAACAACGATTTCTCCCAAACCGCAGAGCCAAATCCTTAATGTAACCACTCTACGGAAAGGCAATCATCAATTTCTTTCCAATGCCACAGGTTTCACCCTCTGATTCGATTTGATTCAAAAGTTATGCCCTATACAAGACTGATAGGGGCAAAATGGTCACAAACAAAATCAGTAAAAATTATGGACATGTCTCGCATCTCTATAAACAACATATTAAAAGATGAGAATGATCCAACCCTCAGGGAATAAAATAAAAATATTTTACGATCTTCCGATACGTAAAATGCGGGCTGTTACATTCTCCTCCTTAAGAATTTTGCCCCCGAAATTCCAAGCAATCACAACAATTCTGCACGCCTATCATCCATGAGAAGCCAATTTTTTTATCATCCAAACTAGCAACCATCAAGCCATGCATCCCTAGCCTTATCTTAGCACATGGAATTCTATCAAACAACAATAATGATATCAACAAAATCAGCAAGTAATAATGATGGCGTGATTTCAAAAGGTCATACGGATGAAGAGTTTTGGATGGGTCGTCTTTATACTCTCCCCCGTCTCCCATGTAACATCGTCGCCATCCCCACTCCATTATACCTTAACTAAATTAAACGTCTTTTCCCTAAGCTGTTTCGTGTCATTCGCCATAACATGAAGTGGCTTACGAGGTTTTGCAACTGCGGTTTCTACTTCTAGGTCTTCGTACTGCTCTGGAGATACCACCACATTCGAATCATGCACGAACTTCCATAGAAACGACACATGGAAAACATTATGCACACTCGACATCTTCTCAGGTAACTCCAATCTATATGCGAGCTTTCCAATTCGCTCAACTATCGGAAATGGTCCAACGAACTTAGGAGATAACTTTCCTTTACTTCCAAATCTCACCATATGCTTCAACGGCAAAACCTACGCGAAAACCATATTGCCAACGTCGAATTCCAAGTCCTTATGACGCTTCTCAGCGTAACTTTTCTGACGATCTTGGGCTGCCTTCATTCGTTGCTGAACGGCCTCGATACAATCCGAGGTCTCTCTTATCATTTCTGGCCCAAGTACCAACTTATCTCTAGTTTCCAACCAACATATCGTAGAATTGCACGGTCTCCCATACAACGCCTCGTATGGTGCCATCCCAATGTTAGACTGGTAGCTATTATTATATGCAAACTCAACCAGATGTAGATGGTCTTCCTATGATCTCCAAAAATCCAACACACAAGCTCTTAGGAGATCTTCCAAAACTCGATTGACTCTCTCGGTCTGACCATCAGTTTGGGGATGATATGTCGTACTCAAGCACAACTCGGTTCTCAAAGCTTCTTGCAAACTCTTCCAAAATTCGCTAGTAAATAATGGATCGCGATCACTCACTATACTCTTTGGGACGCCATGGAATCTAACAATCCATTACACATAAAGTTCAGCCAGCTTCGACACTGTCCTAGTCGACTTGACAGGAATGAATCTTGCACTTTTGGTCAAGCGATCCACAATGACCCGAATCCCTTCATTTCCTGCCCTGGTTCTAGGTAGTTCATCGATAAAATCCATCGATATTTGCTCTCACTTCCACGTAGGAACTTCCAATGACTGAAGCAAACCACTTGGCTTCTTCTGTTCAGCTTTCACCAATTGACAGTTCATGCACTTGGAAATGAACTTTCCAATATCTCGCTTCATCCATTCCCAGTAGTAAATTCTCTTCATGTCCATATACATCTTATTACCACTGGGATGAATCGTCAACTTCGAGTGATGACATTCTCTCAGAACCTCATCTCTCAATCCATCGATCTCAGGAACAACTAATCGCCCTTACTTCCGAAGCCAACCTACTCGATCGACTTTGAACTCTTTATCTTCTAGTTTTAGTCTCTGGATAAACTCGACAAGCATTGCATCTTGCCAATCTTTTCGATGAGAGTAGGTCTTATAGATAAGCTTGCCAACATTTCCGGTTCCAACTCACACTTTGGCCTGAAATCAAACCTTGCCAAATACTCAAGGCTCTTCCACTTCGAAAACATCGCTCTCAAACTTGCGTGTCTTCGACTCAACGCATCTGCCACTGCGTTACCTTTACCAGGAGTATAGGCTATATCAAAATCATACGATGCCAGAAACTCTAACCATCGTTGTTGCTGAAGATTCAAATCCTTTTGGGAGAAAAGATACTTCAACGACTTGTAATCCGTAAACAACTCGAATCGAACTCCCAACAGGTCATGTCTCCATATCTTCAGAGCAAACACAATCCCCGCCAACTCCAAATCATTAGTTAGGTAATTCTTCTCATGCGGCTTCAGTTGTCGACTCGTGTAGGTCACAACCTTATCCTTTTGCATTAGCACTGCTCCAAGCCCAGTACCACATGCATCATTGTATACCGCCATCTCTTCATTCCCATTTGGAATGGTCAACACAGGAGCACTTGTCAATCTCTCCTTCAGGATTTCGAATGCTTGTTCACACTTCGCATCCCATGTGAACACTTGGGTCTTCTTCGTCAATCCTGTCAACGGTGCAGCTATCTTAGTGAAATCCTTGATAAACCGTCAATAAAACCCTGCCAACCCAAGGAAACTACGAAAATTCGTCGCATTCTTAGGTCGATCCCAATCCTGTATTGCTACAAATTTAGCGGGGTCAACCGGTATCCCATTTCCAGAAACAACATGACCTAAGAACCTCACTTCACCCTTCCAGAAGTGACCCTTTGAGAACTTAGCCTTCAACTGATGCTTTCGCACGGTTTCTAACACAACTCTCAATTGTGTCTCGTGTTCTTCCTCATTCCTGCAGTAAACCAGAATATCATCCACGATCATAAGCACAAACTTATTCAACTGATTTCTGAATACCCTATTCATAAGATCCACGAAATACACTGGCGCATTAGTCAGCCCGAATGGCATCACCAACCACTCAAAGAAACTGGATGATGTCCTAAAAGCAGTCTTTGGCACACTATCCTTAGCAACCCTCAATTGGTGAAATCCCGTTTCCAGATTCATCTGAGAAAACCCTTTGGCTTCGTGAAGCTGATCGAACAAGTCATCAATCCTTGGCAACAGATACTTGTTCTTCTTAGTCACCTTGTTCAGATCACGATAGTCCACACACAATCTTAACGAGCCATCTGCCTTGGTTGCAAACACGACCGGTGCACCCCATTCGGAAACACTTCTCTGAATGAATCCCTTCCTTAGAAGGTCATGAACTTGCACCTCCAACTCTCGTTGTTCCTTAGGCGCCATCCGCCTAAGAGGCATAACAATTGGTCTAACACCCTCGACCAAATCGATCCTAAACTCGATCTCATGATGCGGAGGCAACCCTTTGGCCTCGTCAAAGACATCCCCATAGTCATTAGAGATCAGCACAGATGACAAGTCTTCTTGTGGAATCACAAGCGAATATAGATTGCTAACGAAGACACCCTCTTCGCGCTTACACTTTATCAACACCTTTTACCCTTCCACATCCCCGACTCTCACCTCTAGCTTCTCGCAATTCACCCTTGCCTCATACCTCTTGAGCCAATCCATGCCCAAGATAATCCCAAACCCAACGAAGTTAAGAACAAAGAAATCACACACAAAAGAGCAACCATGACTTGACAACACTAGACCACGGCACAACATGCACAAACTGGACGAACCCCCAACTAGATTAGTCACGATCAATGGTCTATCAAAAATCCCAAGACAAACTTCTCGTTCTTTTGATAAGGAGTATCCACATATGAACGAGCATACTTTGACAAGGTCTCGAAGTCAGAAATATAGTCAAGAACTAGACGACCATTCTGTTTAAACTCCACGAATCTCTTAAACAGAAGAGACTTCTACATGGTGGAGATAAATTTTGCTTAAAACTTAGCTTGGAATAGCTCCCATGAAATATCCCCTTCAGGGGTCTCAAGTGTGACAGAGTTCCACCAGTCCATTGCTCTGTCCACTAACTGCCTTGATGCAAGCTTCCTCTTTATTGCATCATTAATGCCCATGTCTTTGAAAATCCTTACACAAGTTTCCATCCACCTCTGGACTTCTTCAACTGGTTCAGTGCCCTTAAACCGTATCCCTCCCAATGATGTAAAGTCTTTGCATAGCTTTGCAAATTCTACAGCTCTAGGCACTGGAACTCCAACCTCAACCGTAGCTGCCAATGGAGCGGGGTTCCTTCGAAGACATGCTTCCATCATGGCTTCAAACATGGCTAGGTAATCAGGTGCCCCGCCACTACCCCCTCCAAGCATAGTTTCTTCCCTAGCAGAATGTCCTGTATAGCGTCGACTCATTCTAAATCTGCAAACTAGAATGATTAGCCACTTTCAAGAAAAATTGTTAAAGGAAGTACAAGCGCTACTACTATATATGCTAATATATATGGTAAGCATCCAACTGAAATCTACAAATACGTCTCTCATACGTAATTACGTCTTAGAACTTTGGCCACAACCGTTGACCAGAGCTCTGATACCAAATGCGACAACCCAACTTTGGTCCGACCCAAATTCGGTCCGATCCAACTTCGGTCCAATCCAACTTCGGTCCAATCCGACTTCGATCCAACCCAAATTCGGTCCGACGCAACTTCGGTCCAACCAAACTTTGGTCCGATCCAACTTTGGTCCGATCCAAAACCTTCATATTGCAATTCAACTCCGATTTCGATCAAAACTTCGTCAAACAATAAATCCAATGAAACTAACTTATCCAATTCATCCAAAAGGATTACAAGCATGTTATGAAATCGACAATATCATCAATATGACAATTCTATCAAGGATAATGTCAAATTCACCAAAATCACCACAAATATGCATATGAACAAAAACCATGGATCTAACTTGCACATTCGTATGAAATATCATAGAAATTATCTATCTAAACTTGCTAAATCAGATCTTAGGGGATCTATATGAAAATGAACTTACCAATGCATAGATCTAAGGAAAAACAATTGAATTTGATGAAAAACATGATCTACTACTTATAAACTTCATTGAATCAATGTGAGAGATGTAAATCACTCACCGATTCTCCAATACAAGCTAAAATGATAGATTTATGAATCCGGACAACGAGCAATTCGAACCAAACTCCTCGATCCGATGAATTCACCTTTGAAATGATGTAGATCTAGCCTCCAATGGTGTAGATCTATGATTTCCCTCCTTAAATTTGGATTTTTAATGGTAAAAAGGTGTTAGAGGAAGAAGGAGATCAATGCCTCCAAATGAGAGAATGGGAAAGTAAACCTTTTCCCTCCACTCCCACCCCCTATTTATAGGATTCCACCAGCCCACTAATGGGCCTCCCCAATTCAGCCCATTAGGCTCTCCAAACCTGAACAGCCAACTGAAAAACCTTAAAACAGCGATTTCTCCCAAACCGCTGAGCCAAATCCTTAATGTAACCACTCTATGGAAAGGCAATCATCAATTCCTTTCAAATGGAACAGGTCTCACTCTCTAGTTCGACCTGAGTCAAAAGTTATGCCCTATACATGTCTGACAAGGGCAAAATGGTCATAAACAAAGTCGGTAAAAATTATGGACATGTCTCACATCCCCATAAGCAACATATTAAAAGATGAGAATGATCCAACCCTCAGGAAATAAAATAAAAATATTTTACAATCTTCCGATACGTAAAATGTGGACTGTTACAAAAACTGTCTCGAAATACACGTAAAATTATCGTTCCTAACAATAATCTCGGAATATGACGAAACTTGTACCATCCGGACCGTATCCTTGAGATGATTCATGTTGTCAAGCCTCACAGCGATTGGATGTGTTATTTGATCACAACGAACAAAAACATATAGTCATTTTTAGTGGAGAATTTGAATTAAATTAATCAAATAAAAAATCCTTATCCAAAACACTACAACCTGATTGTCCATCTACTGTTAAAAAGCCACAGCACCATCTTCTTCTTTCGGAAATAATATCGCTACCTCCTAAATTTAGAAAAATCGAACCGGGCTAAATACTAAATGATAAGTCATTAAACCAAGTTTATCAAAATCGGAATGACGAGATTTTTTAAATTATTCTCATTTTGTAGTGTTCAGTGATGACCTAGAAGATCTGACATGTGCAGTACTAAACTAGGGTTAGGCGTTGGAGGCGCCACGCGTTATTTTGGGTCGAAATAGTGTTTCCATAGCCTTTTCATTGTCAATCTCTACCTTTGCCCCGATTTTCAAAGACTTCGATCATGTGCAGTGATTTCCGACTTTAGGCGACCTTCTATTGGTCGAATGTGGGGGTGAAGATCGTATTATTTTTGGTGACTTCGATGATGACATGGTGGGTAGAGGCATGCTTAGTTTTCGATGGAGAGTTCATAAGTGTGACTTGTTTTGGATCTCATCACTTCTTTCCCCGTATCATTCGATATTGATGCATGATCAGACATATGCATATGAGGTTGGAATTGGACGTCATTTCTTCCTATTCACTCGTGTTGATGAGCTTTACATTTCAGAGTTGATTTGGTGTGATTTGGTTGAGGTGAGTGGTACTATCTCTCACTGAATTGTGCTCGTTCGTATAGTATAGTTTTGATGTTTCAAACTGATTTATAATCATAGAACATAATATTTAGGATAGTTGAGCCCAATAAATAATTAATAAAAAAAGAAAAAAGGTGATTTAAGCATACTTAACACAATTGTCACATTTTTATTGATTGCGTGCTAGTACGCGCTATTTTGACTATTTGTTATACGTAGGTTATGTAACAACCCAGAAATTTTAGAACCAATTTAATATCGATTTCTCTTAAGAAATAGCAGTTTCTTAAAGAAGTAGTAGCTAACGAACTCGGATTTCGATGAAATTAGTTTCATTAAATCCAGAATGATGAAATTAGGTAAACAACCAAGTTACGTCAAAAATGGCATCCATTAGATATGTTAAATTCGCAAAAGATTCAAAATTTGAACTATAAACGGACGATTGTGGGGATATCTTGGGAACGGGATATCGCTAGATAGTGAGACCACCTCCGTTTGATTTGGAATAGTGAATTTTGGTACTCAGGGAAGTTTCACGTAAAACGACATCTGTATGGGAAAAGAAAAAATAAAAGGCCAAAATTTGAACTAAATTTTGACGCTAATTGGAATTTGATAGTGCTAAAGGCAAAATTGGAACCTGAGACCTATCCAGAAAAATATAGAACATAGAATATTAGCTATGTATGAAGTCTTGGGAAATCCCGTATCGAATATAGAAAGTTATTAAGAAAACAAAACTAAAATAAATTATTTGAAAATTGAAACGAACTCTAATTTTGGATTTGAACACATAGGATTGAAGTACGTTAGAAACAGGACAATATGGTTGAAGAATTTCTGAAAACCGTTATCGTTTGATACTCTGAAATGATATCGGAAAGTCGATGAGAAAACACATGAGAAAACACACTTTTGGATAATTATGAAAATGGATAAGGATAAATCCAAGCCATTCATTTCTCTTCGCTTAGATTTGTGACATGTCACCAATCCATGTGACTTTCTAAGCTATAAAAGGACCTTCCCCTCCACTTTAATCTCACTTCCATCTTCTTCTTCCTCCCTCTCCCTTAGGCTCATGGCCATGGCTGAAAAATCATTAATAAAAAATAAAATAAAAAATAAAGCAAAGGAAAAGGATGAAAAGGAGTAAGGAAGACAAGACTAGGAGCCGGGGACCCTTAGGCAAAAGCTTGGACTTCACGGGGTGAGAAAAACTGAACTTTTAAAGGGTTTTGTTGCTTGATTTAATGATTGCATGTATGATGTTTGATATGATGGATGATGGTTGTGTAGTTTAGAACACACAAACAATTAAGCGTTAGTGTTATAACGCTTGTGCACAGTTATTATTTAATTATGTTAATGATGGTTGCTATGAATGTTTATTAATGGTTGTTGTTTCGCACACACCATGACTCATCAATTATGGTATTACATTGGTGATCGGCAAATATCCTTCGTAATTAGATGCAATATTTTTTTGAAGTTGAAGGATAATAATTTATGATAAAGTCTCTTTAAATGAATAAATAAATACCAAAACTTTCAAGGATGACAGAGAGGATAGTGTCTAGGCTTGGGTTTGGAAAATATAGTTTCCTGCTCTCCCTGGCTATCCCTAACTAATCCGACAGATGGGATGGCTAATTTAAAATCTGATTTGAAATTATTTGAATTTAGAAATAAATTATGATTTAATTTATTAGTGAAAAATAAAACTTGAGTTTTAAACCCTAAATGATTTGGAAAGTCAATTTAAATGATTTGTATAAGTATATAACGATTCTCCAAGGTATTTTGAAGTAACGCAGAATTGCAATCAAAATAGTGTTTGTCGGAGAACGGCAATTTGCGTATTCTAGTTGCAAACTTTAAATGCTTAAACTTTTGCAATTTAAATCGGATTTCCACGAAACAAAGTATGTTTGATTCCTATTTACGAGAGCTTTCAAATGAGTGAAAGCAGATTTTAATTTCGGGTTTTAATTTTCAAGTTATATTTAAAACCGTTTTGAAAAGGTCGTTGTAAAAGCAGTCATCCGCCATAACTATAAACATCTATTTTAAATGTTTTAAAAACATGGAATTTTTTTTTTGTAAAATTAGTACAAACTATGAAAAAGTGTTTTGAATTGTAAAGTTTAAGTTTTTGCTAAGATAAACGATATTTTGATCAAAGTAGTTAAGATAACGCTTTTGTAATACCTTTGAAACGCTATTGCAACACTTTCTTTGAAAGGAATCAATTTTGAAGTTTAACCCGCGAACTGTTTTCCGAACTATAAGTAAATGATTGGGGGAAAATATGGATTTTGTTAAAGATAATTTGAAAATGGGTTTAAAGAAGTTTAATTAACAAATCCAAGGCGAAAGGAGATTGGATGAAAGCCTGTGTATTCCGTAACTGTATTATTAAAATTTCGCTAACTATTTGGAAAGGCCGGGTTTTTACCCATTCCAAATAATTATACGATGTGATGCTAATGTCAAGATATCGACGACGATTGTAGAAGACCCATATTTCTTCACATCGGATGGATGACCTATTGATGCCTTGGGCGACGACCCATATGCGGTTAAAGTGACGGCATAATCTGACCGTACTTGAAGCGATTTGGTTTGCAAGGGCTTGCACTCCCAGGCGGGGTCGTGGAATCAAGTGCCTTCGGTTTCGTTTCTATTCCCGGAATGGACTTGTTGATGGATTTCGTGTCTGACATTGTATTTTGTAAAATATAGACTGACATTTACTAAACATATTTATGTTTGGTGGTGGAGAATTTATTCTCTTACTTAACACTCTTCTCTAAGACGTACGAGCTCAAAGGTTGTATGTTGGTGAATAGCAGTTTGTATTTTAAAGAATGATAGTGTGACATGATAAGTGGAAATGGTCAAGGCTTTTGTTGAAAAGCAGAGCCTTGTGGTTGAAGAGTAAAGCATTGCTTAAATGCATAGCTTTGTGTATGACGTGACCTCGCAGACCTCACAACCCGGAATGAGCCAATACAGGATTATAGACCCAGGGGTAGGGACTTAACATTCCATCTAGCAAAAGGTAACGCCATGGTACGGAGCCCAGACATTTACTTATGTGGTTTGTTGGATGAGGCGCCTCGGACTAGGTCAATATACCTAGATGACAGTCTACACACAGACTAAGTGACGTTATGTTCAGGCTGTTACTTTAATCCACGAAGTAGGGTGGACCAACCCTGCCGCTCTGAAGGAACCAGACGGGATCCTGGAACCTAGATGGGGGTTCTGAATCGGAATGGGAAGATCCTTAGCCTAGGCTCTTAGATCGAAATCCAACTTTAAATACGAAACCCTTTACGATTTTCGGTTGTAAACCTATGTAGCCAACATAGTGGGATGGGGCACTATGCGAGCCTAGATTCATAAGTTTATTGTCGAAAAGATTTTTCCACACCCAAGTCATTATAATAATATCAAATGTTGTTGTTTTGAACTATATCAATCATGTTTTGCGATTATAAGGCAAACCCTATCCTCTGGTGTGCGCTTGCATTGTGTATGGGACCTAGGGCTTATAATTGTTCATTTTCCTAAAGTCATGTTTTCAAATCTGTTTTATGGTTGTTATAGTTAGTCATGGTTACCATATTTGTGCATGTATCCTTGGGAGGAAACCCGTTCCGCGACATGCGGTGTGGTCCCGGGATGCTTTAGTCAAAATAAGGCTAAGTATAAGATTAGTTAATAAAGTTTTCTCACACCAGTCTTATGACTGACTCGATGTTGTTTTTCCCTTGCAACCTCGGCTGCCCACTTTTTCCACACAGGCAGGTTGATTAATAAGTAATATAATTGTCTTTGTGGGTTAGCTACTAGTGCTTTTGGATTTGGAGTTTAGAGCTGGATTTGGATTGCTCTGGATCTACTCTAGAAGACACTGGAGGTTGGGACTACCTTTATCCTTTATCTTTATCAGACATGTACATTATGTTTGTAATTCCGCTGTACTATGATGTAATATTTGTATCCTTAGGACATGTTACTCTGATGTAATATATGTTATGTTGTTGCTATTATTATTATTATTATTATTATTATTATGTGTTATATCCTGAAATGTCTCTCACCCTTGAGTGGGTGCGGGTCGTTACATGTGGTATCAAAGCAAGGTTATAACCTTAGTTCTGGGACATAACGTATATTTACTCATCAGAGATAGAATCAGTAATATTCTAGGATGAGTAACTCATTAGAGATAAGGTTAGAAATATCCTATAATGAGGGCAACATTCCTTTGATAATAATCTTTCTACTCGTTTCAGCTTTCATTTGCTCATTCCTGCTTCTTATTACATCTATTGCCTAACTCTTTTCCTTACTATGCAGATATAGTAGGAAAATGAGTACTAGAAGAGCAGAAAGACCTGCAAGAGGCAGGGGAAGGAGTAATGGTAATGCCTAGGATCAGAACCAAATCGGGAATCAAGTAGCAGCAGCAATAAATCCACCCCAGCCCGAACAAGATCTGGATGTTATCGCTAAGAAGTATAAGAGTTAGGGTGGGAAACCATTTACCAGGAAAGAAACCTTACTTGAAGCCCAGACATGGCTTAGGGATTGCAATAAGATATTCAGAGGCTTGAATCTACGCGATGAAAGGAAGAGATGTTTAGCTTCATGGTTATTGAAGGAGGAAGCATCGGTATGGTGGGATACCATGACCATGCACGAGAATGAAGGTAACTTCTCTTGGGATCGGTTTCAGAGGGTGTTTGAGAACATATTCATACCTACTGAAGGAGTCACCCGACTTTACCAAAAATTCTCCAATTTACGATATGGTGAGAAGTTCGTAGAAGAGTACTTGAATAGATTTAATGAACTTTCTCGATTCGCCCCTGAGTTAATTCAAAATCCAAAAAGAAAGAATGAAAGGTTTATTTTGGGTTTACATCCAAGGTATCGAAACCGAATGACGAGTCATATCATGCTCCCATTCGTTGAGATGGTGGACTTTGCTTATAGATATGAATACAATGATCATCTAAGTGCTGCTGAAAGCAAAGGTCAATCAAATAAGAATTCAGTCCAGAAGAGAAATCGAGATGAAGAAAAGTCTAAAACTGGTAATGAAGCTAAGAAGAAAAAGGGAGCTTTTTTTAACTGTGGAAAGTTTGGCCATCGTAAACTGGAGTGTAAGGCTCCGAAGAAAGCTGAGCAAGGTTAGGAAGGTAGGAAGAATGAAAGCAAGTCAAAAGATGACAAATTGAAGAATGTCAAATGTTACAACTGTGGTCAGAAAGGACATTATTCAACACACTGTACAGCTCCTAAGAATCAGAAGAAGGATGGGCATGGGACTTGCTATCATTGCCATCAACCAGGCCATCTGGTTAAAGATTGTCCATTGCAGAGGAAGGCTACAACAGCTAATGTGTACAACTTGGAGGCAGCTCCAGTCTTTGTGTCGGAGAAGCTGGGCGAAGATGTTCTTAAAGGTTCGCTTAATATTAAGAACGTTCCAGTAAAAGTTTTATTTGACACTGGTGCTTCTCGTAGTTTCTTATCACATCAAATAATGGAAAGATTAAAGTTAAAACATAAAACCATTGAAAATCCGATATGCGTTAGAAATCCAGTAGGGGGTTTAGTTAATCTTTCTCTGCTTTGTAAAGTACACATCTCCTATTCTCACTATCTGTTTTCCTTAATAATGGTTGTTTTGGATTTTACGGAGTTTGATGTCATTCTCAGGTTAGATTGGTTGACTAAAAATGAAGCAACTCTTGATTGTAAGAAAAAGACAGTTCGAGTGAGAACTAAACTCGAAAACTTTATAGAAATACCATGCGAAGGCCAAACTCAAAATAGAGATGAGTTTTGGTACACTCTATATGTTTCCTTCACCCCTATTGAGGACATTCCAGTAGTCAATAAGTATGCTGATGTGTTTGGAGAAGTAGTAAAACTTCCTCCGTGAAGGGAGATAGATTTTCGAATTGAATTAGTTCCGAACGCAAAGCCAGTAGTACACCTTATTCGTAGGATGGCACCAAAGGAAAGAGAGGAGTTGGAAAATCAAACTAAGCAGTTATTATGGAAGGGTTTGATTAGGCCTAGTTTTTCACAATGGGGAGCAGCAGTAGTGCTTGTTTCAAAGTCTAACGGTACACTCAGATTGTGTATGGATTATCCTGATCTGAACAAACAAACTATGAAGAATAAATATCCTCTCCCCCGTATTGATGATCTACTTAATAAGTTGAATGGGGCCCAGGTGTTCTCTAAAATGGATCTAGCTACGGGATTCCATCGGTTAAGAGTTGCATAAGAATGCATCCCTCTTACGGCTTTTAGAGGGCCAAATATGTTTTACGAATGGCTAGTGATGCCCTTTGGACTATGCAACGCTCCAACATATTTTGTGGATTTGATGAATAGAGTCTTCCGAGAGGTAAATAATAGGTTTATGTTAATTTTTATTGACGACATCCTTATCTACTCTAAGTCAGGCGAAGAACATGCAGAGCATTTGGAAGCCGTTCTGGAGATTCTAAGAAAGAACGAAGTTGAAGGCTAAACTTACCAAGTGCCATTTCTGGAGAAGTGAAATGAAGTTTCTTGGGCATGTAGTGACGAGAGAAGGAATCTCGGTGGATCCAAAAAAAAAAATCTTTGCGATTCAAGAATGGAAGCAGCCCAAGACACCAACTGAGGTTAGAAGCTTTCTCGGATTAGCTGGCTACTATCGGAAATTCATTAAGGACTTCTCAAAAATAGCTAGCCTCTTAAAAAGCTGACCAAGAAGGATACCAGATTCATTTGGACTACCCAATGTGAAGAGTCATTCCAAGAGTTAAAGAAGAAATTGATCTCTGCTCCTGTTTTGACTATTATTGATGGTAATCAAGATCTAAGTGTCTATAATGATGCTTCAAGAAATGGGCTAGGAGCAGTATTGATGCAAAGAGGGAAAGTGGTAGCTTATGCAAGTAGGCAACTGAAACCACAAGAGAAGAATTATGTAACTCATGATCTGGAGTTATTAGCAGTTGTGTTTGTGCTAAAGATTTGGAGGCACTACCTTCTGGGCGAAAAGTTCAAACTTTATTTAGATCACAAGTCGTTAAAGTATTTATTCACCCAAAAGGATCTAAACTTAGGACAGCAGAGGTGGCTGGAGTTTTTAGCAGCCTATGACATGGATATTCTATATTCTCCAAGGAAAGTCGTGGTGGCAGATGCCCTCAGCAAGAAACATGAAATAGTTGCTAATCTGATTATCACACCGTCTCTAGTTCAGAAGATTTCTGACCAGCAGAAGGATGACGAGTTCGTTCAGAAGATGTGCAAGAGAATCAAAGAAGGTGAAATTACGGACTTTGAAGTAGATGAAAAAGAAGTTCTGAGACTGAAAGGACGGATCTGTGTTCCAAACAATCCGGAGCTTAAAAGAGAAGTTATGTATGAATGTCATAAATCAAAGATAAGCCTCCATCCTGGGGTCCGCAAGATGTACAAAGATCTTAAATGAACATTCTGGTGGAAGGCTATGAAAAGGGATATTTACATATATGTTAGCAGGTGCCAAACTTGCCAACAAGTGAAAAGTGATCAGCAGAAGGTTGCAGGATTATACAGCCATTAGAGATTCCCGAATGGAAATGGGATCAGGTTTACATGGAATTTATAGATGGCTTGCCTCCAACCCGCAAGGGAAATGAAGCTATATTGGTGATAGCAGATCGATTGACCAAGTGTGTGCATTTTATTCTAGTCAGAGAAAACCGGACAGCAGACAGCTTGGCTCAATTGTATGTTAAGGAAATAGTCAGATTTCATGGTGTGCCTAGCAACATTGTAAGCGACAGGGATCCAATTTTCACAAGCAAATTCTGGGAGGCATTTCAAACTGCATTGGGAACAAAACTAAATCTCAGTACAACATACCATCCACAAACGGATGGACAGACAGAAAGGGTGAATAGGATTATCGAAGATTTGCTCCTAGCATGTATTCTGGACTTTGGAGGCTCTTGGGAAGACAATCTGCATCTGGTGGAGTTTTCTTATAATAACAGTTATCAGGCTAGTATCGATATGTCCCTATTTGAGGCATTGTATGGTAGACCATGCAGTTCTCCTGCATGTTGGATTGAATCTGGAGATTACATAGTTCTGGGTCCGGATATGATTAGGGAAGTATCTGATAAAGCAAATTTCATAAAGAAGAAGATGAAAACGGCCCAGAGCAGACAAAAGAGTTATGCAGACTCAAAGAAAAGACCTTTGGAGTTTGAAATTGGTGATATGGCTTATTTGAAGGTATCTCCATTCAGAGGAGTTCTTCAGTTTGGGAAGACAGGGAAGCTAGCCCCAAGATATATTGGCCCATTTCTAGTGGTGGCATGAATTGGTCTTGTGGCTTATAGACTCGAGCTACCTGAGTGGTTGTCAGGGATTCACAATGTATTTCATGTGTCTTAACTTCGAAAAGATATAAGGGATGAAGATAAAGGTTAAATATTGAAGAGGCAGCACAAAATGATTTGGAAGTTGCACCAAATCCATCTATTCGAAAAGAGCCATAGGATATTATTGGCAAGGAAGTCCGTGAATTGAGGAACAAAAAGATCAACCTTGTCAAGATTAGATGGAGTAAAGATCCTAGAGATTGCACTTGGGAGACGAAGGATGGTCTCAAAAAGGCTTATCCCTAGTGTAGAGTGGAAATCCCTAGGTGATTCATGAGTGAGGTAATTTATCTCTTTATCTGTTCTATTCCGCTTTTACTTGCATCTAAATTTCGGGGACGAAATTTCTTAAGGAGGGGGGGGGGGGGGTGAACGTAACAACCCAGAAATTTTAGAACCAATTTAATATCGATTTCTCTTAAGAAATAGCAGTTTCTTAAGGAAGTAGTAGCTAACAAACTAGGATTTCGATGAAATTAGTTTCATTAAATCCGGAACGATGAAATTAGGTAACCAACCAAGTTACGTCAAAAATGGCATCCGTTAGATATGTTAAATTCGCAAAAGATTCAAAATTTGAACTAAAAACGGATGATTTTGAGGATATGTTAAGAACGGGATATCGCTAGATAGTGAGACCACCTCCATCTGATTCGGAATAGTGAATTTTAGTACTCAGGGAAGTTTCACGTAAAACGACATCCGTATGGGAAAAGAAAAAATAAAAGGCCAAAATTTGAACTAAATTTTGACGGTAATTAGGATTTGATAGTGCTAAAGGCAAAACTGGAACCTGACACCTATCCAGAAAAATTTAGAACATGGAATATTAGCTATGTATGAAGTCTGGGGAAATCCCATATCGAATATAGAAAGTTATTAAGAAAATAAAATTAAAATAAATTAATTGAAAATCCAAACGAACTCCGATTTTGGATTTGAACACATAGGATTGAAGTACGTTAGAAACCAGAAAATATTGTTGACGAATTTCTGAAAACCGTTATCGTTTGATACTCCGAAATGAGATCGGAAAATCGATGAGTAAACACATGAGAAAGCACACTTTTGGATAAGTACGAAAATGGATAAGGATAAATCTAAGCCATTCATTTCTCTTCCCTTAGATTTGTGACATGTCACTAATCCATATGACTTTCTAAGCTATAAAAGGGCCTTCCCCCTCCACTTTAATCTCACTTCCATCTTCTTCTTCCTCCCTCTCCCTTAAGCTCATGGACATGGCCGAAAATCATTAATAAAAAATAAAATAAAAAAATAAAGCAAAGGAAAAGAAAGAAACGGAGTAAGGAGGGCAAGACTAGGAGCCAGGGACCCTTAGGCAAAAGCTTGGACTTCACGGGGTGAGAAAATTTGAACTTTTAAAAGATTTTGTTGCTTGATTTAATGATTTCATGTATGATATTTGATATGATGGATGATGGTTGTGTAGTTTAGAATACACAAAAAATTAAGCGTTAGTATTATAACGCTTGTGCACAGTTATTATTTAATTACGTTAATGATGGTTGCTATGAATGTTTATAACGGTTGTTGTTTCGCACACACCCTGACTCATCAATTATGGTATTACATTGGTGATCGGTAAATCTCCTTCGTAATTAGAAGCAATATTTTTTTGAAGTTGAAGGATAATAATTTATGATAAAGTCTCATTAAATGAATAAACAAATACCAGAACATTCAAGGATGACAGAGATGATAGTGTCTAGGCTTGAGTCTGAAAAATATAGTTTCCTGCTCTCCCTAAACTTATCCGACAGATGGGATGGTTAATTAAAAATCTGATTTGAAATTATTTGAATTTAGAAATAAATTGGGATTTAATTTATTAGTGAAAAATAAAACTTGGCTTTTAAACCCTAAATGATTTGAAAAGTCAATTTAAATGATTTATATAAGTATATAATGATTTTCCAAGGTATTTTGAAGTATTGCAGAATTGTAGTCAAAATAGTGTTTTTCGCAGAATGGCAATTCGCGTATTTTAGTTACAAACTTAAAATGTTTATAACTTTTGCAATTTAAATCGGATTTCCACAAAACAAAGTACGTTTGATTCCTATTTACGAGAGCTTTCAAATGAGAGAAAAAAAAAAATTTAATTTCGGGTTATAATTTTCAAGTTATATTTAAAACCGTTTTGATAAGGTCATTACAAGAGTAGTCGTCGGCCATAACTATAAACATCTAATTTAAATGTTTTTAAAATATGGATTTTTTTTGTAAAATTAGTATAAATTATGAAAAAGTGTTTTGAATTGTAAAGTTTAAGTTTTTGCCAAGATAAACGATATTTTGATCAAAGTAGTTAAGGTAACATTTTGTAACGCTTTTGTAATACCTTTGAAACACTATTGCAATACTTTCTTTGAAAGCAATCTGTTTTGAAGTTTAACCTGCGAACTGTTTTCTGAACTATAAGTAAATGATTGGGGAAAATATGAATTTTGTTAAAGATAATTTGAGAATGGGTTTAAAGAAGTTTAATTAACAAATCCAAGGCGGAAGGAGATTGGATGAAAGCCTGTGTGTTCCGTAATAGTATTATTAAAATTTCGCTAATTATTTGGAAAGGCCGGGTTTTTACCCATTTCCAAATAATAATACGACATGATGCTGATGTCAAGATATCGACGACGATTGTAGAAGACCCATATTTCTTCACATCGGACGGATGACTTGTTGATGCCTTGGGCGACGGCCCATGTGAGGTTAAAGTGATGACATAATCTGACCATACTTGAAGCGATTTGGTTTGCAAGGGCTTGCACTCACAGGCGGGGACGTTAAATCAAGTGCCTTCGGTTTCGTTCCTATTCCCAGAATGGATTTGTTGATGGATTTTGTGTCTGACACTGTATTTTGTAAAATATAGACTGACATTAACTAAACATATTTCCGTTTGGTGGCGGAGAATTTATTCTCTTGCTTAACACCCTTCTTTGAGAAGTACGAGCTCAAAGGTTGTATGTTGGTGAATAGCAGTTTGTGTTTTAAAGAATAATAGTGTGGCATGATAAGTGGAAATGGTCCAGGCTTTTGTTGAAAAGCAGGTCGTTGTGGTTGAAGAGAAAAGCATGGCTTAAATGCGTAGCTTTGTGTATGACGTGACCTCGCAGACCTCACAACCCGGAATGAGCCAAAATAGGATTATAGACCGCAGGAGTAGGGACTTAACGTTCGAACTAGCAAAAGGTAACGCCATGGTATGGATCCCAGGCATTTACTTATGTGGTTTGTTGGATGAGGCGCCTCAGACTAGGTCAATATACCTAGATGACAGTCTATACACAGACTGAGGGACGTTATGTTCAGGCTGTTACTTTAATTTACGAAGTAGAGTAGACTAACCCTGCTGCTCTGAAGGAGCCATACGGGATCCTGGAACCAAGCTGGGGGTTCCGAATCGGACTGGGAAGATCTTAGCCTAGACTCTTATATGGAAATCCAACTTCCAATACGAAACCCTTTACGATTTTCGGTTGTATACCTATGTAGCCAACATAGTGGGATGGGGCACTATGCGACCCTAGATTCATAAGGTTATTTTCGAAAAGATTTTTCCATACACAAGTCATTATAATAATATCAAATGTTTTTTTAACTATATCAATATTGTTTTGCGATTATAAGGCAAACCCCTATCCTCTGGTGTGCGCTTGCATTGTGCGATGGGACCTAGGGCTTATAATTGTTCGTTTTCCTAAAGTCATATTTTCAAATCTGTTTTATGGTTGTTGTAATTAGTCATGGTTACTATATTTGTGCACGTATCCTTGGGAGGAAACCCATTCCGCGACATGCGGCGTGGTCACGGTATACTTTATTCAAAATAAGGCTAAGTATAAGATTAGTGAATAAAATTTTCTCACACCAGTCCCATGACTAACTCGATGTTGTATTTCCCTTACAACCTCGGGTGCCCACTTTTTCCATATGGGCAGGTTGATTAGCAGGTTATATAGTTATCTTTGTGGGTTAGCTACTAGTGCTTTTGCATTTGGAGTTTAGAGTTGGATTTGGCTTGCTCTGGATCTACTCTAGAAGACTCTGGTGTTTGGGCCTACCCTTATCCTTTATCTTTATCAGGCATGTACATTACGTTTGTAATTCCACTGTACTATGATGTAATATTTGGAACCTTGGGACATGTAACTCTGATGTAATATACGTTATGTTGTTGCTGTTATTATTATACGCTATGTCCTGAAACGTCTCTCGCCCTTGAGTGGGTGCGGGTCGTTACAAGTTATTTGGACACTTATTTCACCTTGATTGCTATAGGTAGGTTATAATTTATTTATTACTACTATTATAGATGTTTGTGTGTTAATTTAGGATTTTGTATGACTATTGGTTGAATTGTTTGCTTGGTTTAGCCTAAAACATCGCTCGTATGTGATCTAGTATAAGGAAATATTTTGTTCACTAGAGTTTGGGGTGTTTGTAACACCCCACGTCCATTAATGTCACTCACAAAGGGAATGCATTAACTTTCATGGAGCGTATTTAGTGTATAGAACAGAATATAACAAGACAGATATAAATAACGGTACTTGAAAATTTTAAAACAACTTTTATTGCAGCGGAGAAATAGTTTGATTACAACAACTTCATAAGCCAAGTACAGTTAATATCCATCTTGATAAATTGTTCCAGAGTACATAAAATAAAAAGCATAAACCCCAACACAAGTAGCCATAAAAGAGATGAGTTGAACTTTACTTTCAGCAGTCCAAGCACTTCCAAAAGAGAGAAAGAGATCCGAGATCAAGCTCCATTAGTACTAGTCCCACCCTGAGAACCTGGGAGGGGGGGGAGGAGGAAGAAAAGAGGCGAAAACAAGGGGGTCAGACATAAAGTCTGGCGAGTATAATAACTTTAACAATATAATTATTAAAGTAACTAGAGTAAGGCATAAACTGGTAAGATAAGATATGAACATGAAACAAGTAGGCATGACAAAGCAAATAAGAGGAATATTCTGGCGTAAATCTCGTTCCTAATCACTATAGGATAATTATTATACTGCACCACCACTAGTTACCCTAAATGTTGATCCCCCCTACAGAACTTAATAATGATAATGGTAGTTTCGTGTACCCCTAGTTGCCTTCATAGGTGTCGTCTGCCCCTATCTCCACTAGTTGTACCCACTACCCCCATTCGATCGGCTCCCTAACTCGTAGATACCCGTGCTGGTCCCACAGTGGGGTGTATCACTCCCCAAAGTGGCAACCCGATACCACCAAAGATGCACGGCTTATATCTACACGATGTAACAACGTCTTACCTACCAGCCCGGGCCCATGCACGCACATGACCACGTTGGACTTGCGTTGCCACCGCTAACCCGTTTTGACCTCTTATAATCAAATCCAGTAAGCGTGTCCCGTCCTCGACTTGGGTCGAGCTCACAAAGATACTTAATGGGCTACTGGTTTGAAAAGGGCAGCCATGCTTGACACAAGCCTTCCACCTATGCTTGGTACCCACTAAGGTTTCCCCACTTAACCCCATTCTTATTCATGTCTTCTTACATGTTTCAATCTTGGTTAAGTGCATCTAATCGTATTTCACATGCCACCCAAGGCACCCACTTAATTTCACATGTCACCCAAGGCACCCACTTAACCCGCCATGTCCCACCACATGTTTATCTAGTTAAGTGTTACTTAATTCATTAGAACCGTAACCTTGTAAAGACCTCCCACATTAGGTTGACATTTGCGGTTGCTGGATTTGCCGGGCGGGTCCAGGCAGTCTTATACCGCAAACGAGCCTAACCTCATGTCTTTACAATTATTACGCATTTAATTCGTGCCTTTGACCTCTCACATTAGACTGGCATTTGTGTCTGCTGGATTTGTCGGGCTGGTCCGGGCAGTCTTACACCACAAAAGAGTTTAACCTCGTGTCTTAGGCGATTAATTATTACACATCTTTATTTAACCCCAAATTGGATTAATATCCCTATTCAAATTTGTCAATAAATTCCAAATTTATTTATGTCCATAATTGTCTCTTAAAATTATGTCCATAAATACCAATTATTTTAATTAATGTCTCAAATTAATTATATGTCTTTTAAGGCCATTTTATGCCAATTCACAATTTATGTATATTCAATATTATCCCATCATCCCCACGTTATTCATACGTTTTCATTTGACATATGTTAGACTCGCAAATAGTCTAACTTATAAAAAGAAAAACAACATCACATAACACATAAAATAGATCTAAGGATCATGACATAAGATTACATAGCCAATAACTTGCATATGAATTTCATTCAAACTAGCATATGATACAAAACTAGCATAGGTAATGGGCATAAACTTGCAAAACTTATGTACTGCTATAGATCCAAACATAAAGGTGTGAACTTGCATATGGATCTAAACATAAAGATGTAAACTTGCATATAGATCTAAACATAAAGATGTAAACTTGCATATGGGTCTAAACATAAAGATGTAAACTTGCATATGAATCTAGACATAAAGGTTAATGTCACATAAACTAACATATGCGTATGCATGTATCACATATATTTTAACAACCCAAACTTGCATAAGATTCATACATGAATATATGATCCAATCATCACAAACTTGCATAAGATATATGATTCAACTTGCATAAGATTCACATAAGAACTAACATATGATCCAACTTGCATAAGACTAACATATGATTAAACACCACAAACATACATATAATTTACATCACATGATTCAAAATCATATTCTCATAATCCCAATTATATCTTATCATAATTAAATTAATTAGTTATTTCGTGAAAGCTATCATACTCACAATTAAAAAGAATAGTCTTGTCTTTTTGGGATCTGTATTCTGAAACTGAATTGCTCGCCTTTGATGTAGACTAATCGTTATTTAGATTTGATTTTGATTCAAGCTTCTATCATGCTTTAGGGTTGGAAGTGTATGGCGGCTACTCTAGGTTCTCCATTGACGGCATGGCGGCTCTTGTTATGAATTAATATGATTTGGGTTAGGGGTTTAGGAGTGTTTTTATAGAAGTTTAATTTAATAAGAGCCGTCAGATTAACCTAGGGATAACCAGAACCATCAGGACCACTCAGATCCCACAACAGCCCTTAGGGAGAATCGGGCCACGGGTTGACAGCCAAACACCCTGGATTGACCCCTAGTCGACCCAGCGGGGCTTGTGTCTACTACAAAAATGGTGCGGTTCGGCTATTCCTCCTCCTGATTCGTTGTTTTGAACTTTTTTTGAATATTTTTGTTTATATATATATATTTCTCTCATATGCGCACAAACTTCAAGGATTAATAACTTCTTCATAAGTTATCCGTTTTATGCAAACCAAATGTCTATCTTGACCCTAAAAATTTTGGGATGAACATAATAGCGCAACCCATTTCACTTATTTCTTCTTCTAAAAATTAAGTATGCTTTAATTTGTAAATTTTAATGTTATAAAATTACGGGGTGTTACATTCTCCCCTCCTTAAAGGATTTCGTCCCCAAAATCTCTACGTCAAGAAGAATGTATCCTACCAACCAATCATCCATCTACTCAACCATCATCCACAAGCATCCATTGTCCTTAAAGAAATTTCTAATGCTATATGAACTTATACAAAAATGTGTGTATATGTTCCTTATCTAATGCAAAGATCAGGCGGTCCACTGATTCAGTTGACCTCCTTAATGCAAATCATGATAGTGCCATGCGTCCATTATGTATGCGAAAGAATCCTATCGATACATATTATTTCTACATGTGTGCACAACCATTCATCAAAATGCAGCATCCATATGATAACACAACCATTATACATCCATTAATTTAGATATGCACACACATTTATATGCAACATGAAGGTGATTGAGCCGATCTAGTGCGTAATGTGTGTGTACATGCATCCACGAGCAACCACTACCAACCACTTGCATCCATTTGCATCCACCAAACATAACATGTCTCAAACACATGTTTGCAACCATAGGGTTCTTCCTAACTAAAGATCGAAGATGTCATCGCAAAGATAATACTAAAAGATAGGACAAGTGTCAACAAAGCGGTTGAAAAAGGAGAAATTAAAACATACCCTCAAAAAGGAAAGGGTATAGCGTACGCATTTTGTCTTCCGTCTCCCAAGTCGCGTATCTTTGATCAACTCCCCATTTCACTTTGACCAACTTGACCTCTTTGTTGCGAAGCTTTTTGACCTCCGATCCGAGAATGCGTGTAGGAGCTCGTCTGATCATGGCATTGCGCTCTACTTCCACTTCTTCGAGCGTGTTCGGCTCTACCACTTCCGCTGTATCGTGTAAACACTTACGCAAATGCGAAACGTGAAACATGTCATGAACTCCGCTGAGCTTCTCTGGTAACTTTACTCTATATGTCATCTGTCCAATCCTCTCCGTAATTGGAAGTGCCAACTTCCCTACTGATCCAAAACGGACTACGTTTCTTAACGGTGACACCTTAACAAAAACCATGTCCCCAATATTGAATTCAAGATCGGTTCGTCTCCTATCAGCATATGACTTCTGTCGGTCCTGCGCCGTCTTCATTCGTCGTCGAATCGGGTCTATCTTCTCCGAAGTCTCCCTAATCATGTCGGGTCCAAGCAAAACCTTATTAGTGGATTCCCATCAACATGTAGGTGATCGGCACGGTCGTCCATAAAGAGCCTCAAAAGGTGCCATGCCAATGCTAGCCTGAAAACTATTATTATAGGTGAACTCCACTGGTGGAAGGTGTTCTTCCCATGTTCCTCCAAAGTCTAGGATGCATAGTCTCAGAAGGTCTTCTAGAACCCGATTTACTCTCTCGGTCCGGCCGTCCGTCTGAGGGTGATAAGCGGTACTTAAGCATAATTGCATTCCAACCATCTCTTGTAAGCTTTTCCAAAATTCGCTTGTGAAAATGGGATCTCTATCGCTCATAATGCTAGAGGGTATGTCGTGCAAACGAACTATCTCTCGAAGGTAAACAGATGCTAACCACGCGGCAGTCCTTCTACTTTTAACGGGAATAAAATGGGCACTTTTGGTAAGTCTGTCTACAATTACCCAAATTCCCGTATTACCCTTCCTTGATCTTGGTAACCTATCTACAAAATCCATGGAAACGCTTTCTCATTTCCAAAGCAGAATCTCTAAGGGATGGAGCAAATCTCCAGGCTTCTTTTGCTCCGCCTTGACTTGTTGGCACACTAAGCATCTAGCAACGAACTCGGCCACGTCCTTCTTCATTCCGGCCCAAGAGAAAACTCTCTTCATATCCCTATACATCTTATCACCGCTGGGATGTATGGTCATCTTAGAGCGATGTGAGTCTTCAAGAATTGCCTTCTTCAAACTCTCGTCTTGTGGTACGCAAAGTCTTCCATCTATACGTAGCCAACCTCTCTTATCAATATCATATCTATCAAGATAACTCGAGGACTCCCCTCCTATAAGCTTGCCTACAATCTCAACCAACTGTGTGTCATTTCGCTGTGCCTCTCCAACTCGACCCAAAAGTGTAGGTTGCACCTCTAACGATGACAATAATCCAGGTACATAATCGACAGAGGGTCTGAAGTCAAAGGAAGATATATACTCCAAACTTTGCCGCTCTACGAACAAAAGACTTAAAGTTAACTTCTTTCTACTTAAGGCGTCGGCTACAACGTTACCCTTGCCAGGGGTATATGCGATCTCAAATTCGTAGGATGCCAAAAATTTCATCCATCTTTGTTGCCTCAAGTTTAGGTCCTTCTGAGAGAATAAGTACTTCAGCGACTTATGGTCTGTATACAACTCAAACCTCTCGCCAAGTAAATAATGATGCCATGAATTAAGTGCAAAAACTATGGCTGCCAACTCTAAGTCGTGGGTAGGGTAATTTTTCTTGTGGGCTTTCAATTGTCTTCCACCATAGCATATCACCCTTCCCTCTTGCATTAAAACTGCGCCAAACCCTGTCCCGCAAGCATTGGTATATACAGTGAATGTCTTACTCCCGTCTGGGAAAACTAAAACTGGAGCTGTCGTCAAAGCCCTCAGACGTTGGAAAGCATCGTCACAGTCAACGTCCCAAGTAAAAGTCAAATTCTTCTTCGTTAATCGAGTGAGAGGGGCTGATATCTTCGTGAAGTCCTTAATGAACTTCCTATAATAGCCAACCAGCCCTAAAAAGCTTCTTACTTCTGTTGCGTTCTTAGGAGTTTTCCAATCTTGGATTGCCACCACCTTGGCGGGGTCCACAGCTATCCCTTCCTTAGAGACCATGTATCCTAAGAACCTCACTTCTTTTCTCCAAAAATGGCACTTGGAGAACTTAGCTTTTAGCTGATGCGCTCGTAGGGTCTCTAAGACTTCCCTAAGATGTAGGGCATGCTCTTCTTCATTTTTTAGAGAAAACCAGAATATCATCTACAAAGACTACCACAAACTTGTTTAGAAACTCCCTAAACACCCTACTCATTAAGTCAACAAAGTATGCGGGTGCATTCGTCAAACCAAAAGGCATGACAAGCCACTCAAAGAAACCGTCAGGAGTTCTAAAGGCAGTCTTATCGATGCTATCTTCAGCCACCCTTAGCTGATGAAACCATGTAGCTAAATCCAATTGCGAGAAAACTAAAGCACCCACCAACTGATCGAATAAGTCGTCTATCCTCGGCAATGGGTTCATGTTCTTCTTTGTTAGCTTATTCAGCTCTTTATAGTCCACGCACAGTCTAAGTGAACCATCAGCTTTTGTAGCAAAAACGACTAGAGCACCCCACTCTGAAATACTTCTTCTTATGAACCGCTTCTCAAGCAATTCTTTCACTTGCTTACTGAGTTCTCTTCTCTCTCTTGGAGCCATGTGGCGCACTGGTAATGCAACTGGCTTTGCATTATCTACAAGATATATTCGAAAGTCTATCTCACGCCTCGGGGTTAAACCTCGAACTTCATCGAAGACGTCGCTATATTCACGGACCACACGAACAGATTTCAAGTCATCATTGGATGCGTCTAGAGATTCTAGGTAGCTAAGCATTACCGGACCTCTAGGGTCACAAGAAATATCAAGAGTCTTTCCACAACGAGTCAACAATCTAACTATCCATCTTTCACAATCTAGGATGGCACCGTATCTAGTTAGCCAATCCATACCTAGAATCAAGCCGTAGCGCATGAAGCCAAGAACAAAGGTGTTGCATTCAAACCCAACACCCAAGACAGACACTCTCAAATCCCGACAAATCATAGAAAGATGAGCCGAACCACCAATAGGACTTGAGACTACTATGGGATCCGTAACTAGACTAGAATTTAGGTGCAGTGTTTCAACTAACGAAGCAGATACAAACGAGTGTGAAGCGCCAAATTCAAACAAAGTACGAATAGGATGATCAAACAGAAAAACTAAACTTTCAACGGAAATGTTTCTACCACTCTCCTGCCCTGGTGCCATGAGTGCCTGAATCTTCCCTCTCGCCTGCCCTGGTGCCATGAGAGCCTGAAGCTGCCCTCCAGAAGTTCTTTGCCCTAGCCCCTGTTTCCTTGGGCAGTCCTTAACTAGATGACCTGCCTCTCCACAGTGGAAACAACCAGTCTTCTTCTTTTTCCTACAGTCTTTGCTCAGATGGCCTGGTGTCCCACAATTAAAGCACTTGTTCTTTCCATTGCCATTATTGTTCTTCCTGCCTGTCTTGTTTTGCTGTTGTGGCTTCTTCTGGTCTCCTTTCTTCTCTGATGCGTTATTAGCATTCGCACCTTTCTCTTCCTCATGCATAAGCGCCATGTCAACCAATTTATCAAAGGTAGCCCCCATCGGAATGTGGGTCATCGCCAACCCATGTAGCGGCTCATTCAAACCTTTAACAAACCTCAGGGTCTTCTTCTCAGGTATGTTTACCAATTCCAAGCCAAATCTCGCCAATTGATTGAACTTGTTGACATACTTCTTTACTGATAAATCCCCTTGCTTCAACACCAAGAATATTTCAATATATAAATTCTCTTCTGCTCGTGAGAGAAACTTCATTTCGAACCTACGCTTGAAATCCATCCATGTCTCCATTGGACGCTCTCCGTTCGTGACCTCCCACCAAAACGAGGCTTCGTCTTTCATTAACCAAGCAGCCAATTGGACATTCCTTCCATCTTCTACTTTGAAAATACCAAATAGATCTTCCACCTCCTTAAGCCAATTTCGAGCTTCAACAAACGTCTCTGATCCGTGAAAAGGTTTCCCGCCCATTGCCCTAAAATCTTTGCATATCTTCGCAAAAGTATCAACACGGGGAGGAGGAGGAGGAGCATTTGCTAGGCCTGCGACATTGGCCCTGGCTTCCAGATACCTTCTAACCCATCCTGGTATCGGTATCCCCTCAGGTATCTCAGGAATTCCAGACATGCTGAAAAGAAAATGAAGAGATTCAAAACGGAGAATTCGATAGAAAGATATATGGCTCTTGGGGGTTATGTTTTTTAAAACAAACTTTTCTCTTGAAAATACTTTCCTTAAAACATACTTTTGAAAGTATTTCTTTATAAAATGCTTTTAAAAAAAATAGTTTTCCAAAATTCATATTTGGTCTGGTAACCTTCAGCTTTGATACCACGTGTAACACCCCACGTCCATTAATGTCACTCGCAAAGGGAATGCATTAACTTCCATGGAGCATATTTAGTGTATAGAACAGAATATAACAAGACAGATATAAATAATGGTACTTGAAAATTTTAAAACAACTTTTATTGCAGCGGAGAAATAGTTTGATTACAACAACTTCATAAACCAAGTACACTTAATATCCATCTTGATAAATTGTTTCAGAGTACACAAAATAAAAAGCATAAACCCCAACACAAGTAGCCATAAAAGAGATAAGATGAACTTTACTTTCAGCAATCCAAGCACTTCCAAAAGAGAGACAAAGATATCCGAGATCAAGCTCCACTAGTACTAGTCTCACCCTGAGAACCGGGGGGGAAGGAAGAAAAGAGGCGAAAACAAGGGGGTCAGACATAAAGTTTGGCGAGTATGATAACTTTAACAATATAATTATTAAAGTAACTAAGATAAGGCATAAACTGGTAAGATAAGTTATGACCATGAAACAAGTGGGTATGACAAAACAAATAAGAGGAATATTCTAGCGTTAATCTCGTTCCTAATCACTATAGGATAATTACTATACTGCACCACCACTAGTCACCCTAAAAGTTGATCCCGCCTACAGAACTTAATCATGATAATGGTAGTTTCGTGTACCCCTAGTTGCCTTCATAGGTGCCGTCTGCCCCTATCTCCACTAGTTTTACCCACTACCCCCATTCGATTGGCTCCCTAACTCGTAGATACCCGTGCTGGTCCCATAGTGGGTTGTATCACTCCCCAAAGTGGCAAACCGATACCACTAAAGATGCACGGCTTATATCTGCACGATGCAACAACATCTTACCTACCAGCCCGGGCCCACACACGCACATGACCCCGTTAGACTTGCGTTGCCACCGATAACCTGTTTTGACCTCTTACAATCATATCCAGTAAGCGTGTCCCGTCCTTGACTTGGGTAGAGCTCACAAAGATACTTAATGGGTTACTGGTTTGAAAAGGACCGCCATGCTTGACACAAGCCTTCCACCCATGCTTGGTCCCCACTAAGGTTTCCCCACTTAACCCCATTTCTATTCATGTCTTCTTACATGTTTCAATCTTGGTTAAGTGCATCTAATCGTATTTCACATGCCACCCAAGGCACCCACTTAATTTCACATGCCACCCACTTAACCCCCATGTCCCACCACATGTTTATCTAGTTAAGTGTTACTTAATTCATTAGAACCGTAACCTTGTAAAGACCTCCCACATTAGGTTGACATTTGCGGTTGCTGGATTTGCCGGGCGGGTCCGGGCAGTCTTATACCGCAAACGAGCCTAACCTCGTATCTTTACAATTGTTACGCATTTAATTCGTGCCTTTGACCTCTCACATTAGACTGACATTTATGGCTGCTGGTTTTGCCGGGCGGGTCCGGGCAGTCTTACACCTCAAAAGAGTCTAATCTCGTGTCTTAGGCGGTTAATTATTACACATCTTTATTTAACCCCAAATTGGATTAATATCCCTATTCAAATTTGTCAATAAATTCCAAATTTATTTAAGTCCATAATTATCTCTTAAAATTATGTCCATAAATACCAATTATGCCAATTAATGTCTCAAATTAATTATATGTCTTTTAAGGCAATTTAATGCCAATTCACAGTTTATGTATATTCATTATTATCCCATCATCCCCACGCTATTCGTACGTTTTCATATGACATATGTTAGACTCGCAAATAGTCTAACTTATAAAAAGAAAAACAACATCACATAACACATAAAATAGATCTAAGGATGATGACATAAGATTACATAGCCAATAACTTGCATATGAATTTCATTCAAACTAGCATATGATACAAAACTAGCATAGGTAATGGGCATAAACTTGCATAACTTATGTACGGCTATAGATCCAAACATAAAGGTGTGAACTTGCATATGGATTTTAACATAAAGATGTAAACTTGCATATAGATCTAAACATAAGGATGTAAACTTGCATACAGATCTAAACATAAAGATGTAAATTTGCATATGGGTCTAAACATAAAGATGTAAACTAGCATATGGATCTAGACATAAAGGTTAATGTCACATAAACTTGCATATTCATATACTTGTCTCACATATATTTTAACAACCTAAACTTGCATAAGATTCATACATGAATATATGATCCAATCATCACAAACTTGCATAAGATATATGATTCAACTTGCATAAGATTCACATAAGAACTAACATATGATCCAACTTGCATAAGACTAACATATGATTCAGCACCACAAACATACATATAATTTACATCACATGATTCAAAATCATATTCTCATAATCCCAATTATATCTTATCATAATTAAATTAATTAATTATTTCGTGAAAGCTATCATACTCACAATTAAAAAGAATAGTCTTGTCTTTCTGGGATCTGTATTCTGAAACTAAATTGCTCGCCTTTGATGTAGACTAATCGTTATTTAGATTTGATTTGATTTTGATTCAAGCTTCTATCTTGCTTTAGGGTTGAAAGTGTATGGCGGCTACTCTAGGTTCTCCATTGACGGCATGGCGGCTCTTGTTATGAATTAATGTGATTAGGGTTAGGGGTTTAGGAGTGTTTTTATAGAAGTTTAATTTAATAAGAGCCGTCGGATTAACCTAGGGATAACCAGAACCATCAGGACCACTCAGATGCCACATCAGCCCTTAGGGCGAATCGGGCCACGGGTTGATAGCCAAACACCCTGGATCGACCCCTAGTCGACCCAGCGGGGCTTGGGTCGACTCCAAAAATGGTGCGGTTCGGCTATATATTCCCCCTCCCGATTCGTTGTTTTGAACTTTTTTTGAATATTTTTTTTATATATATCTATATATATATTTCTCTCATATGCATACAAACTTCAAGGCTTAATAACTTCTTCATAAGTTATCCGTTTTATGCAAACCAAATGTTTATCTTGACCCAAAATTTTGAGATGAACATAATACCGCAACGCATATCACTTAATTCTTCTTCTAAAAATTAAGTATACTTTAATTTGTGAATTTTAATGTTATAAAATTACGGGGTGTTACAGTGTTTATCGATCAAAGACACATGTTGTAATGTGTTTATTGAGCGTACAAGGGTGGTAAACTCTAACGGATGAGATAAATTATTGATGGAGCTTCAAAGCACATAGATGGACTCGACTATAGAGTAGCATTGCAGTTTGGCAATAGATTTGACGATGGAGCAGCATTAGAGCCCGACGACGGATTTGAAGATGGAATGACACTGGGCTTGGTGGCCGATCCGAAGATGGAGGATGGACTTTGCGACGAGATGGATTTCGTAATGAATGCTAGACTTTTTCTTAGGAGGCGTATTTAACCAATTTTGGTTGGTCCAAGTGGTCATTATCGGTTATTATGAAGTGGTGGATATCGATTACTGTTGTTATTAGTCATTTTTACCAATTTAACATTAACGATGATGCGATTTCGAGGAGCATGATATGATGGTTCATTCGATAGAGATTTTGATACGATGGTTGTTCGATCAGTGGCTTTGGATAGAGACAAGGATATGGTGCTTCTAGTAGTGATTCATCATTCAACGACGACATTTCCAGGATAGGAAATAAGGCAGTTACGATGGATTTTTTTTCTTCGAGATGCAGAAAAGACAACATCAAGTTGTATTGAGACGATTATTATATGAGGATGATATGACACATAGATGTTATGACCTTGAAAGCAATCAATGAGATCTCATGGCATTGCAGTTCGCCAAGGATAGTCCACTTGTTCGATGATTTCTGACAGGAGTTTATAGACAGTCTAGACATGGATTCTGCTGTAAAGAATATGTGCAAAGTGGTTATTGTATTCGTGACTTATATACACTTTTGAGAGAGCAGCACAAGGACAGATCATAGCCAAAGCAGTGAGGAATGATTGGCCCAGACCCCAGATCCAATGCAGTGTAGATTGGGTAGAGTCATCGGCTATAATCCATTCAGTAGGACATAGAGAAAGTTTGGTGGAGCTCATGCAGTGGGACCTGCCAATGCCTCGATTTATTTGGTGATTATATTATTGGATGACATATGTTTTATGCACTGAGTGAGTGAATGTGATGATGGATGTTATGTTTGCTTAATCATTTATAACCTTAAGGGTGTCATGTGATGTTGATATCATTGATCCGGATATCCGAACATCCCTAATATTCTGATGTAGTATACATCCATACTTTTTCTCATATATTACTCTCTCTCTATATATATATATTGTTATATGTGTTAACTCTATGGATGTAGAGGCCAGGCAGGTATGATTCTCCATACCCTTCGTGCCATGTATACTATTACGACTTTTATAGTACTTTGAGATTTTCTTATCGCTCACACCAGACATTTTTCTAACCTGAGGTTTTATTTTTCTCTTATTACCTTGAGTGCTCGTTGACGATGCTGATGAGAAGACCAGGTGACAAGTATATACATTACTCGGAGTTGCACATGTGGGTAAGTAGGAGGATACATTTTACATATTTATATTTGTATCCTTATTGCTTATTCCGATGTGTAGCATTGTGTAGCCTTGACAGTGTTATTTGTCTTTGTTTGAAACAATTTATCAGTTTAGGTTTATGCATCTCTTGTATAAATTATATTATTGTTCTATATAACTCTACAGGATAACATACTCTAATTATATGGTTTATATAGTTATTACCGTCTTGTCTGTTTTATATCTGAAATTGATTTTTATATGTTATCTAATGCGTTGTGAGATATATGACATGTTCTATGATTGTGTTTATGTCGTGTTCTCTTCTTTCTCTTCTCTTCTATTTCTTTCTTTTCTTTCTCTTTAATCTTTTTTTCTATTACTTCTTTCCCTTGATAATTGCTCTACATCGATTAGATACTTGTACAATGCATTTTTTAGCTATGAGCACCGGTAGTGCATAGGGGGTCATCACAAACGAACCCATCGCAATAGAGCAGATCTTGTCATCAAATTATGAAAGATATAAAAGTGTGGTTCGTGACAATCAAAGAACAACAAAGTTAGAAAGATAGAGGATTGCAATAGGTGGTACGCTTTACTACTATTATTATCATTACATTTAGGAATATATATTTATGCACATAGTCAGATATATAAATTTATCTCAATTTAAAATTTTGATTTTTTGTTTGGTCCATATGTTAGCATACCATGGTACATATATCAATATACTTTTAAAGTTCACTACTCTTTGCTTTGATTTTAATAGTTGAAAGGACATCTTCTTAATTGAAAAATGTCAGTTCAGACTCTAATTATAAATTTGGTCTTTCTACTTATGCACTTATATTTTGTTTCAATATATATATATATATATATATATATATATATATTGAAAGTATATATACCTATATAATTATATATATAGTACCTAGATATGTTAATATAATATATAGAACTTGAAATAATTTTTTAAAACTTCTAACATTTGATATTGTAAAATATAATTTTATACATATCTTTTACATATAGTTTAAACATATATAATTTAACTTATACATTTTTCATATATAATTTTTATAAAAAAATGGTTTACATTATCATAAATATTGTTTATAATTTAATGCTAATTTTTATTTCCTATTTTGATTAGATATATAAAAAGTGTATATTTAACTTAATATTTTGGTTTAATAAATGAGTTTTATGTCTTAAGTATATAGTTTAAACTATACAAAGTTATAATTTTACAATTTACTTTATATAACTATATTTAATCAAAAAAATTTTTTTGGCAAATTACAGAGTTTATACAAGGGGTGTATACGGTGCGGCAACCGATGTCATTAAACCCAGCCGCTACCATATTGGTCTTTGACAGTTATTTATTTGTCAACCGCAACCGTCAACCGTTGGTGACGGTTAACCGTTAAATGATACGGTTACCGTTTTACTGGTTGCGGTACAGTTGAGTTTCAACCGCAAGTACCATATAATAATAAAACAGTTCTAAATTGCAGTATGGTTGAGCTGCATGGTCAGCAGCTTCTATTGCGCATGCACTAAATTGCACTTAATTGCGCATGCAGGAACTTAAATATGAAATAGTTGAAGATTGAAACAAGTGTACAACGCACTAAGTTGTCATGCAATAAAATTAAATAAGTATGAACTGAAATAGTAGGAGCATTGAAATGGAACATAAAACGTGAGCATTTAAATGCCAGCACAAGCAATAAGTTACAAGAACATTATGCAAGTATGTTAAACTTTTCCAACAACAAAATAAATACTAAAACACTTATAAATACAAATGATTCAGACATGATTCATTACATAATTCAGTAGCAGTTCTTACTTCTTAAGCATTAACAAAAGACAAAGTCCATATTAAATAAAAGATAACTTATACTAGAGAGTTTATGCTACAACTTTTACAAGTAAAAATCTTACTCATGTCATTATACATCGCAGTAATTCAGTTTCTTTCTGTGCAAAGTTGTGGTGTAGCATCTGTCTTCCCTCGAGTTTCAACTGACCAAGTTGAGTCGATAGACTTCATTCTCCACAGAGCATGAGCAGAATATTTTGTAATGGAGCCCGACTCCATACGGCGTTGTAGAACAACAATTTGTAATTACCATCTGATGACTATATAAGTCTAATTTGAATGCATGCTGCGGCAAAAATCCAAAAAACTGCCAGAAACAAGAATTTTAATAGACTTCTATAATAGCCTAATGAAGTGGTGATGTACTAAAAAATGTGTAACATGCATTTAACTGATAGTCATGCTTTGTAGCAAGAAAAAACCAGCAATAAAAGAGCACTTATGTAATGGGATTGCCTTAATCTTCCTCACACCATAATCAAACACATGAGATCTCAAATATTTTCACAAATACTGCAAATGGTGAGTTTTTAATTTAAACAAGCCCGGAAAAATATTTTCAGTGTATTTAAACAAGCATGACTTATGGCAATTAAACAAGAATGACTTGTGGCAGCATGCAGAATTCATTTCCCCGGTTCTAATACATTTATACTTGTGGCAACATGTTGAAGTTTTATAACAAATGACAGTTCTTACAGGAGAGAAAATAATTACAAAGTATTACCTTTTAGTAATGCATTAGCTTGCATTTGGATCGGCACTTGTAGGAGTTGGCGCTTGTGAAGTACCTAATGCAAGATCAAACTAACAATGAACATATTCCGCATAAGATAATTATTTATATGAGTTGATATTACTTACTTAGTTCAAGAGCTTCAAGCTCCTTGCACAATTGAATATCATCTTCCGCTGGTTCAACGTAAAAATTAAACTCTTCTGCTTTAATCCAATCACTTGCAATCCTAAATGTAATGATAAAAGTGGGGGCGATTGTAACGATCCGGAATTTTGGGGCCAATTTAAAATTTTTATTCTAGAAATTTTAATGGATTTTAATGTTTAGAATAATTTATTTTAGATAAGAACGACTAATTTTTTTATTTTAAAGCGAATAAATTCAATTTAATTAGAAAAGGAGTTTAAAACAGCGCTGCAGTTTGAAAATTTGAATTTGAAATTTGACTGACTATACAGGATTCATTTTGAATCAGAATTGAGCAAAACAAGAAATATTTAAATCTGTTTAATAATATCTTTCTAACGAATCTGAAAAATTGAAATTTCATAGCGGAAATCAAAAGTTATGGCCAATTCAATTTTTAGAAAAGTCGCTGTAGAATTTATATATATATATATTATAGGGTGCGTTTTTTACAAGTCCTTATAAACTTTCTAAATGGGAAAAAAACCCGATGATAAAAAGTATATAAAAAACATCCCAATTTTTGAAACACTGGTCTAAATATTCCACAAATACCCTTGTGACCGTTCAAAACATTTAAAAACGAGTTAAACAATTAATCAGTCATCGCTCCTATAATTTCTCCCTAAACCCTAGAGAAAGAATTCCAGAAAACCCTAAGACGATCATTCAAGTTTCAGAAGCGAAAGCCGTCGTTCTGTAGCTTCTTCCAGAATCGTCAATCATTGCTTCTAATTTGAAGACGTCGTCGTCAAAGTTAAAAAATGGCGAGAAAAAAGGTATAAATCAGACTTTTTTCGTTCGTAATCGACTGCAGATGATATCATCTTGTGAAAAAGTGTAGTATTTGTAAAAAAAACTTTGCAATTGGGTGTATGGTGTTCGTAATATATGTTAATTTGAAAAATTTCGGGATTGTATAATTTTTTTTAGAAAATCTGAATACCCAAGGGGAGGTGTAAGTTAGTTATAACCTGGTTAATAAATATGATTATGAATTTGTAAGGAATGTTAGCATAAATGTATGATATTTATGCGTATGATGTGTATGGCTGTATCCAAGATAGGGTAATAAAGGTTTGACTGCATGTTTTCGAAATATATGCATGCGGAAATGTTCAATTTCAGAAGATTTGCTTGCTTGTGTGCATATTTACGAATTGGTCGCAGTTGTGAATTAATATTCTGAAAGAAACATGAGTAGATGGTTGAGCATTATTATAAAAGGGAGATAGAGTGGAGTAAATATAAAAATGGATTGTGTAATTAATATCAATTATTATTCTTGTGTAATATGAAATGTGTATCTTGCTACAGTATTAGTAGACAAATTTATGAGTAATTCAAGATTGAAGGGAACTAATGTATACATTAGAATGTTAACTGCAGATTTTGTTGCAAGTTTTATAATTACTTGCAGTGTTTTGTGATAATGTATAGAATGAGTGGACAGTTGCATGCTAATGTTTGTATTAATTGCATGCGTGCGTAATTTTTTTTGAAATATTTGCACAACTTTGTAATAGTAATGTAGATGCATTGTTTGTCCAATACTGGTAGTAATTTTTTCACATTTGTGTTCAGATATTAGGTTTTGTTGGACAAATTTGTGATTGAAGTTACACTAGTCAGAAATTTTGTACATGTTTTAAGAATACAAGCATTCATATATGAATTTATTCAGAATAATTGTATAGATGTATGCATATATGTGATTACATTTAACTTTCTTGTAACAGAGAGCATTGGTCGAAGCGGACCATATTCCCAATGTTGAAAAAGAGAGAGCTATAGTACTTACTGAGCAACCGTGTAAAGTGGACATAATGGTAAAACAGAGAAAAGTTGAAGAATTAAAAAAGAAACCAAAAAAAGAAGGTGTGTATAGGAACAGTCTGAAAGCATTTATAGAGCTGATTGAGGATCTGAAGAAGAAAGACTTGTATACGCATCACCATTCTGTATTTCTTG
Organism: Allium sativum; assembly: GCA_030737875.1. Taxonomy (NCBI): domain Eukaryota; kingdom Viridiplantae; phylum Streptophyta; class Magnoliopsida; order Asparagales; family Amaryllidaceae; genus Allium; species Allium sativum. The sequence continues at coordinate 529,952,730 of CM060923.1, read as the reverse complement.
AGAAAATACCATTGAGTAAATTCGTAGACATGATTATTGATGGCGTCATCTCTCCTGCAGAAGCCATTAAAAATTCGACAACTTGAGATATTATTTTCAAAGGTTATAAGAAGGATTTGAAGTATTTTCAGTTTGGAGATTTGATGCTAACATTTACAGAAGAAGATGTTGGAGATCTTTTGGGTGCTCCTGTCGAAGGTGAGTTGATTAAAACAAGTGGACATTTAAAAAATGATGACAAAGAGGATGAAGATTATAAAGCTTTTATAGAAAGACACTTTAGTGGAGAAGCTACGATTAACAAGAGAAATTTAGAACGACTAATTTTTGCAACAATTAAAGTTCAGACAGAAGTGGCATGTTTTGATACTGTTAAGCTTTTGCTTCTCTATGTAGTAGCCACATTCCTGGTATCTACTCCGAACTATTCTTTACCGTGGACTTTGGTGCCATATTGTGTGTGCGAGATAAAGTTAAGTACGATATCTTGGCCGAAAACTGTTCATCACCATCTAATCAGTCAAGTTGATAAATATTATGAGGCACCACGGAAAATTACTGGTTGTGTGACATTGTTTTTGGTAATAATATCGTACTTATTATTTCTGATTGTTTAAAAAATATTGGTCTTGTTGTTTGTAATGTTTTGTTTATTTTGTGTTTATGTAGTGGTGGGTTTGTGACAAAACTCATATTCTGCCAACATCGAAACCTAATTACAATGAAGATGTTTTTCCACGAGCAGGAAAATGGGACCTTAAATTGCTAAAGCCAGCGATGATACTGGATATAAAATTCAACCATGTAAGTTTCGTGTAAATTGTTAACATTTATATCTGTAAAATTAGTATTATAAATAACTGTAATGATATTGGATATTATGTGCGTAGTTGGTTGGATATAATGCCAATATGTACATTTGTGTATGCAAATATAAGGTATATCTGCATACTTGTATGCAGATATGAGATATAGTTGCATCATTCATTGCAAATTTTTGCAATAAATGCATAATTTTCTACAGATGTTACCTATACTTTATAATTTGTACACATGTTATCACAATATTAGCATGTAAATGTTCAAAAATTAACAATTGTATCATTTTTGTAATATGTTGTAATTAGGAAAACTACATACTTATAAAAATTTGAAAAATTAAAAGATGAATATTTGAGTGAATAATTGATTAATATTTGCATTAATATATGTAGATAATTTGTTTTAAGATGGATTATAGTCTTATGTAGTAGAAAGTGTTTCGTGAAATCAAAACTTAAGTTGAAATATTTTTTCGAATGAGTGCAAACAATAAGGATTTATGCATATATTTTTTGAGAAATTATGAAATGTAATACTAGCAATGTAGAAAAAGTAATTTTAATATTTACAAATTGAAGTTCAAGTAATTTGTACACTTGTAGTTTTTTAAGTTGGTTTGTCATAAACATGATGACACGATACTAAATATTGATTATGCAGTATTTACTGAATATAAGTTGTTTGATGTGTTTGCAGGATGTTCAACGAAAGGAATTGAAGTTGCTGAAACAAGCCGTGGATAAAGATGAACAATATGACGCATATTTCAAAAAGAGGGAAAAACACTTGAAAGATATGATAACCGATTTGAAACAAGAGAATAGGCAGTTACTAGAAGAGAACACAATGTTAAAAAGACGAATAAAAGAGCTTACTGCTTGCATGACATCAGAAAGTGCTGAAGAGGATCTAGATGTAAGTAAAAAAAATGATGGCGAGGTTAGTATAGACAGTGAGGATAGTCATAAAGGCAATGAAAATGAAAATCAAGGTCATGATGAAATGAATATTGATGAAGATGATGAGAAAACTGGAAGTGATAAAGAAGTGGAAGACGAAAACATTGAGCAGGTGATTGATAATCTGGTGGAGAAAATTGATAAGATGCACAGCAAGAAAGATGCGCAGAAGAAGAAGAAGCAGGGAAAAATAACAATATTGGGAGATATTAATGATAAAAATGATGAAGGAACAGATGTTGAAGGTATTCAGGGTAATGACAGTTTAGGTGATTGTGTGGAGAAGGATCAAAATAAGAATGTAGTGGATGAGCTTGAAGTGACAGAGATTGACAGGACAACAACCGAAAAAAATGAAGAAGAAAAAACGAGGGAAAATAAGCAGATTGTTAGTAGCAGAATTGAGACAGACCTGGGAAATGTAAAGGAGAAGCAGCAAGAGATGGTTGAAACATGGAATAGAATGAAAGAAAAATCCAAAAATGTAAGAAACCAAAAAGAGCAAGAAAAAGTTAGTGTGAAGAACCAGATCGATGATACGGAAAAATTGAATAGGCGTATTAATTTAAGAAGCAGAAAAGGTATGCTACATTTTATTGATTTAGTAATATTATGAAATATAATTTCCAAAGTTTCATGGATGATAAATGTTATGTTATTTGTAGTTGTAGGAAAAGGAAAAAGGAAAGCGGATGAAATTGTTGAAGTTGAAGATTATGGAAAAGGACCATGAGATAAAGAAATGCCTATGAAAGCTAAACTGAGCATAAGGAAATATAAGAATGTGCGGGAGTTGGAAGAGAACCAAATAGAATTATTAGAGTAATTTTCCGCAGAAGCGAACATGAGGTATAAAGTTTTCAGAATTTACTTAATTTTTGTTTGTGTTGACTTTTAGTTTTGTTTCTAATGAAGCAATGTTTTATAAAAATTTGCATAAAATTATGCAGACAGTTGTCAAATTTGCATTCTAGTATACATGTTCGAACAAAATGTGCGAAATTGTATGCAGATGAGTAACATAAGTGCAGATTTGTATGCATATTTTGGTAATATATGCATTCATGTATGAAGATGTAATGTTTATGTTTGATTTAATGATGTAGATCAGGAAAATGGTTGCATGCCTATATGTCGATGTAAATCATTGTAAAGTACGGAGATGAAAAAAATACCGAGTAGCTGAACATAAAACAAGTATTTGTTGATGATTGTCGTAGGCAAATATTTTAACGTATTATAGACAATTATTCAGTAGAAAAATTTATTTATTTGTATCGGTTTATAATTTGTTATTACACATATTTTTAGAAAACCGCGTATTTGAATGGTGAAGATTCCATTTGCATTATTGGAACTTCATTGGGTGATTTGTTAGCCGGAGGATTTATTAACGGACAGGTATTAGTATATTATAAATCTTTTGCTGTGAATATTAGTTTATTAAAATTTTCTATTTGTTGTACTAGATAATTGACTATGTGGGTAACAATTTGAAGAAAAAACATCCGGAGTTGTTATACATTAGAGTTTCAGCTTCTGTAAGTAGTTTTATATTTTTTTTGGTACGTAAAGTAGTTTTTGTAGTTACATTTGTCCACTGAATAGATTGCAATTACAGGCATTTGTAAATACGAATTCAGTAGACCAACTGGAGCATTTTATAGATCAACCGCTTGAAAAGGGATTCAAAGCTTGCAAGAAAATGTTAATTCCTATTCATCAAAAGAATCATTTTCTATTTGGAGTACATTAAAGATGATAGAAAATGGATCCATTATGATTCCAACAAACCACGGCGTGAAGGACCACATATAAAATTTGCGAAAGATATGGTATGTAAATTGTTAAAATTTTGATTTCAAGTTGTGGTTTATACCATAATAAAAATGTATAGATATAAATAAGTATACATATACATATATATATGTATATATATGTATATATATTTATATATTTGTTTGATAAAAAATTTAATATGTATTTGATTGTTTATATTTTGTTGTATGCAGATAAGTTACGTTAGTGGGGTGATGAAAAAACTGGAGAAGAAAAAATTTCAGGAACCAAAAGAAATCGAAATAGAGGATTGCCCACAACAAGGCTACACGTAAGAAAATAAGAAAAGTTTGTTTTAGTATTAGAAAATCAAAATTTTGAATATCTGCATGTTTCTATACAAATCATACATGTATTAGCATATAACTATACAAGTATTAATTATTTTCGTATATTTCATAAATGCTGGCATAAGCTTATACTGAAGAAATGAAAAATTATACACAGTTAAACTGTTATTTTTGTCAACAAATTGGTAGTAACTTCGTATTTGTATGCAGTTAATGTGAATAATTGTGTACACGTATGCAGTTTTTGTGAATAAGAACCGAATATCGAACAAAGTGTTATTGATTAATAATTTTCTGCAGTGTCGATTGTGGGATGTTTGTTATCAACATAATGAAACGAAGATGCGAGGGGAATGAAATTGTTAAAGATGAAGGAATATTTGGCGCTGAAGCAATAAGTAAGCAACGTGCTGAGTTGGCTCATGAAATCCTTAGCTGCAAACTGTATAGCTGGACTGAGGAGAGGCGGCTAACGCAGAAATATCTCAAGTCAGAATATAACAAACATGCTGTTTGAAATGGAAGAACAAGGAATTTTAGTTTGATTTGGTAATAATGAATGTTGTTTTGTTTCCCGGACCACGTGTAAATGGTTTTGTTTTGTTTGAACTGAAGTACTTTGTATTATTCTGCAATGAATTAAATTTCGTTTGGTTGACGTGAAATTATGTGTTGAAGCATTCTTCTGTGTAGTTATTTGTTAATAGTTGTCTACTTTTGTGGAGGCATTACATATAATATGTAGGGGGAAAGGATACTTTTTTTCAGAAATAATACGGTTAGTAGATATGAGTTTAAAATGTTGATCATATTATCAGTATTGAAGCAACATTCGGTAAAAATATTTTTGTTATCATTTGTAAAATTTTGTACAGCCTTGTTGGAATGTGTGTTGAAAAGTTGCTGTTCAATTTACAAATTAAGGAGGTTAAAATTTGTGTAGTGAAGACAGATTGAAAAAATTTTGATTTTGATCTTAAAGTTAACTAATTCAAGTTTAAATAGGTATTATTAATTAACAGGTATACCAGAGCATGTAGGAAACCAAATTTTTGAGTACGTTTTTGACAATAATTAAACTGGTTGAACAATTGTATGCCAATATAAATAAAACTGTAATACAATATCAATTTGCGTTGAAAAATGACATATGGATATTTAATTTGTTGGAATAATGTTAAATCAGTCACATTTGTGAATAAGAAACAAAGTAGGTACAAGTATGCAATATAATTGCATTTATGTATGCAAGAAAATTTAATAATTGCATGTTTATAACCAGATAATTTCAATAACAGGAGAAGCAAAAGTAATGAACTGAATTAAGTGGTAATAAACAAGAATTTACGACAAATATAATGAAAGCAAAGGTGCATGTAAAAAGTTCAGAACGTTATTAATTCGCACAAAATTTACATTTATTTGTTATGCAAAAAAAAATTACTTCGCTATTGAAGAACATGTCCTCTTATTATGACCCAACTTATTGCACAATCCACATCTAGTAGTCTTCATAAATTCACCTGCTGATTTCAGCCTTTTAGAAGATGATGGACGACCAGGCATTCTTCTACCTTTTGGAGGAAGTATAATTTCATCTTCAAAAGCCACATCTTCACCCATATAATTTATAACAGGATTGATTGGATGTGAGTAGGAGAGCTGAAAATGTCCAACTTTGAAATATGATTCAATGTAGTCATACACAAACAAGGTTTCACAGCTTAAAATACTTCTAACGGCATGAGCGCAAGGAAAACCGCTGATTTGCCACACATTACATGTACAAACTCGATTGTATAAATCAACAAATTGATGTACGGGAGAATGAACTTCAAAATTATATTCACTTGATTTGATAACAAACCAAGAAGAACCTTCCAAATGTAGACTTCTTAATCGAGTTTCAATAACAGGACATAAAACGCTGTTCCAAGTCGAAGCTACTTCACGACGATCAGACATGAGTTTCATTAACTTCATTCTTATTTTATCTAAACAAGCAGTGATTGGTAAATGTCGTTCTTCCAAAATTCACTTATTAAAACTTTCTGAACAATTAGAAGACAGTTCACCGTAACGACGACCAGGGAAGAATACGTTAGAAAATTTCTCAAATGGAATTCCACTCAAAAAGTTTGTTGCGGTCGATCCACCTACATCTCTAAAATTCTTCAAAGCGGCGTTGAAATCAGTCAAATTATATGCATAAGCAATTCTGGAGAACGAATCCAACAACATCCTTTTATTCGTTTTAGAAAATTGTGATTTTAAAGCAACTTTTAAATTGTTGGTCAAATGATAAAAACAGGATCCATGGATTGAATTTGTAAACACCTATGGAATTGCAGCAAGGATACCTGGATGACGATCAGATATGAAAACATAGCTTCTAGAATCTTCTTTAAGAAACTCTCGTAGTTGTTCACAAAACCAAATCCAATTAGCTTCATCTTCGCCAGATACAATTGCAATTGCTATAGGGAAAAAACCTGGTTTTTAAAAAAATTGTTTAATAGTGGAATAAGGATCAGGAATATTTGTTTTGAAAAAAAGGATGAATGTAGGAAATTGATTAGGAATAATATAGTAGATGTTATATGTAAGTATTATTTTTTTCTTGGGAAAAATGCAAGCAATTTATTTTCCAATGGTACATAAGTAATAACAGATTTGAAAGTTGATGCAGGTTTTAAAAATAATTTCATTTATAGTTGATAATGCAAAAAACAGTTGCTTGAGCAACGTACAGGCAGAATAATAGCATGACAGAATGCATATATTTATATAATTTGCATACGAATGTGAAGGAGTTTCGACTATTTTAGGAGTGGTCACAAAAATTGAAATAATTGAACCCGTATGTTAATTAATTTTACAGGATTTTAAGAAATTCTGAAACTGAAGAAACATGGTTATATTTGTAACTTCAGAATAATATCATAAATGGATGCAACTATTTTAAATAATGGCACATGTAAATGCACAGTTTCAAACAAACATCATTTATAAGTGATAAAAAATAAGAATATTGATTGTCAAACAAGGAAAAATTAAACTAAAAAAAATACCTTCATTTCCATTTTTACCAGTAGCAGCCATTAAACATCCTTGAGCTCGTCCCTTCATGAAGGTAGCATTAACAAAAATTAATGGTCGACAAAATTGAAATCCAAATGCACAGGCCTCTAATCCAATAAAAACCCTCTCGAATTGACGGGTAGAATCATTGAACTCCAACACAACTGTACTTCCAGGATTAGTAGAAAGAACTGCATCACAAAAAGACTGCAAGTGATGGTAGGACATTACGTCGCTACCATGTAAATCATCTAATGCCAATTTCTTTCCAGTATAAGCGTAATAATACTTCAAGATGACATTGTACTCAGTTTGAAACAAGTTCATAACGTCCTTTGTTTTCATTAAAGGATTTGCATGAATATGGTCACAAACCAAAAGCTTAATCAATTTACTAGATATAACGGGATTGTTTATATCATGAATGCCAGCACCACAATTATGTTCTGGTTGTAAACGCTTTACAACAAAAAATTCTGGAAGATTAAACTTGAGTGAAGCATGAATCCTGAAAGAACAATTTTTTTTGGAGCAAACAGCAGTAACTCTTTCTTTATCATTTTTAAGCAAGTTAAGCTTATATCCAGTTTTCATGCTATACATCATCAAATAGAGTCTAAACTCAGTGACACCTCCTTTAAATTGTTGACCAACACCGGAGAAAACAGATTGATTCAAATCAGTTTTCAACAATTGCTTAAACTGGTTGTTTGACTCACTGCTACTACCAAAAGATGAATCACTAACTAAAGATGAATTGCTATCAGGAGCAGCAGAAGAATTAATTCGATTAACGTCTACAAAAAAAACCAAGTAATCTTCACAATAATGTGCGACCAATAAAAGAATGGAATGAAGATCAGAATTATTTTCTATATTTCTTCGCAAACCATCTCTAATGTGATAAAAGCACAAAGACAACGGACTTAATTCATTCCATTTACCACAAGCAGCATCTATAATGGTATCAATTGTACTATCAAAATAGAGTCGAATAGAAAAACTATCATTCCCATACTTGAGAAGCACCAACACACCAATATTTGAAGGACCACTGGAGGAAAAATGAAAAAAATAAAAAATAATCAGTAACATCAGCAATAGCCAAATAAAATTACAATAGCAAAAAACATAGGAATACAGTTAAATGCATACAAAGATGCAATAAACAGTAATAACTGCATATATATCTGCAAAAATTATATATACATAGAAATTTTGAATTTTAAGAAAACCTGAACCCATGTATTATGCATAAATTAACCCAAAAGTAATAGAATGATAGAACTAATAAACAGACAGGCCGAGAAAAAAAATTAATTTCAGTTGTTTGCATAATTATAAACATAAAATTTACATACTTGCACACAAATTTGCTGAGTACATCCAGACAGACTTAATGTAAAAAATATTTTCTTTTACATATGCTCATATATAATATATATGCATACTTTTATACATGTACGTACAACAGATGAACAGAAAATTTGCCAGACTAATTTATAATACTGTGAATACATCAAAAAAAAATATGAAACTTTATAAATTATTGAAATCACACATCAATAACACTAGACAATTCCGTCAACTAAATCTATTGAATCAACAAATACATATTGAAGAATGAAAACCAGCAAAAAAAAGTTAAAAAAATAAACGCATATTTTACCTGAGACAAGATGAAGCCATTTCAAACACAGTCGTTCGATGTAAAAAATCAGTGGAAAAGTTGCCAACCAATTTGAATATGAACTGGACGGAAACGGAACCTCAAAAACAAAATGCAGCCGCCATTACCAGGAGTAAATTTTGGATGAAAAAACCTTAATCACGAAATATCCTCAGAATTAATTGCAAGTTCCCTAAAATTGCCGAAAATTAAGGCGTAATTATCAGATAATTAAAGAAAAAAAAATGACTGTAATGACATCCGTATGTCCAGCCGAAATATTGAATTTGGGCAAATTAGTCACATATAAGCGGTTAGTTTAAAAAGAAGGATGTAATTTATACTTTTTTATAGGGGAGGATGTGAGCTTAATTAAGATTAATTATAAGGATGTGACCCTAATTTTCACTATATTATATAGGGCCGGAAAGACTACTTTTCACATATGAAGGAATTTCGACTCGAAACCACTTCTATTGAGTTCGGAATGACGTTCCTGCATTGAAAAACGGTAAACACTTATATATTTTGAGTTTTAGAGTTTATTTGTTTAAAAATGTATTTTTAATATTAAATATATTAGCCTTAAAAATAGTCATTTTTCAAACGACCTCGGTTTCCGACGAAACCACTTTTGTTGGAACCGGAATGTCAAATTATTGCTAAGTTTCAATTTTCATAATTTTTCGAATCAATATGTGAGCGTGGCAAAGGAAAACGTGTTTTGTCAGTTTCGGTCAAATTTAATCAGCTTAAAAATAGCCATTTTTCAAACGGTCTCAGAATTCGATGAAATTAGTCTTTTTAGAATCGTATCGTCAAAACATAACTAAAAATAATTTTTCTGGAATTTTTAGAGGTCGTATGTGGCCCCGGTAATTTAAAATGTACGTTTGAATTTAATGATTTTTAATTAAATTTGAAGAAAAACATATCGTAACAGCCGAATTGGGTTACGAAACATGTTTCATTGAGTCCGGAACGGGGGTTAATAGGTAAGAACGATAGTTGTTGGACCTAATTCTGAGTTAGTGGTTTAACGGGCCTTAAGGGGTTAAATTTAATAATATTTTAATATAAATAAAGCTTAAAATTGCTAAACCCTAAGTCTAGTTACATCAGCCGCCATGTTCTTCCATCGATGGCCAGGAAGCTCCGGAATTCAAATCCAAATAACTTCCAATCTACTTTATAATTTTCGAAGCAATCAGAAGCAAATCGAAGAACTTTCCACAAGCTTTACATCGATACAGCGATGATCAAAAAGCATAGAGAAACGGGCTCGAATTTCGAGCAGGAAGGACCACCGCTCGGGGCGGATTTCGTGGGTCTTGGGCCCACCCAGTCCGACCTCGCTGCCGCCGTGGGGAGGCGCCACTCCGCCCTTCCACGTGGTGTCCCCTGATCGGTCTCCAGCCCACTCGAGTGGCGTGCGCAGAGGAGGATTAGGAGCAACGATGGGTTCAGTTTGTAGCGATGAATACCTGGAGCCTTACGAATTGAAGAAGAAAGGGTAAAAGGGGAAATTGTTATTTAATTAATTTATTTATATTAATTTATGTAATCAAATCTTTAAAATACTATAACTCTTTCGTACGAGGTCTGTTTTACGAACCGTCGGAAGCGTTGGAATCAGAAAAATGAGAGCTACAACATAGAACAGACTAGAGATGAAATAGAGCACTTTGGAAATTTGGCAAATTTGAACATGAACGATTTCTGAAAACCAATCGATGTGAGAAATCTATTTTTTTTATTTATAAATAATACTGAATTTATTATCACAAATCTACAGTTATTTCCTGTTTGCAATTATTCATGCGTGTTCTGTGTTGAATGTAATGTATGGATCTGTTTGTTTGGTAATGTTATTTGGATGATGAATGGTTAAACATATTTATCTATCAGGATATAATTTATTAGAAATATTTAGATCAATTTGTAGTGAAAAAGGAAGTAAAACTAAAATATATAATTTTTGGCCAGATAAAATGATCAAAAATATGGAACACCAAATTTTGTTAATTTGTTGAATTAGAAATTTCAACAAACATATGAAACACCAAATTGTGGCAAGTTGTTGAACTAGTATATTTCAACAAAAATGAAATGTCAATTTAAAACCATTCTTGTTAGATTAGAATTAAAACATGATTTCAATACAAAGTGCATTTTAATGTTTTGAATAGAAACTACATCTTTATGTAGTTGGTGATAGTAAAATTAGAAATTAACATTTTCATTGTAGAATATGACATTAAAGAGAAATTAACATTTTCATTGTAAAATGTGACATTATAGTAGAATTACCATTTTTATTTGAAAGGTGTTATGCAAGTCAAAATCACATATTTGTCAAAAGGATGATTATTGAAATAAAATGATCATATTTTTGTCAAAAGGATGATTATTGAAATAAAATGACCATTCTTGTCAAAAGAATTTGATTAGATTATAAGGGACAAAATTTACATTTTGGTTAATTAGATTAAATTCGACCAAAATTAACATTTTGATTTCATTGAAAGTGATTAGACAAAATTCATATTTTGTTAACATTAACAGGATTATGACAAAATTTGTATTTTGTTAGCATTAAAAGGATTTGATAAGAATTAACATTTTTGTTAACATTAGAAATAGAATTTACATTTATGTAAAGGATGACATTAGAAAATTTAATCTCATTTTAGTGAAAAATGTGCATTAGAGTTAAATTAACATTTTTGGTTACATTTAAAATGATTAAACAAAATTTATATTTTTGTTTACATTATAAAAAGTAGACAAAATTAACATTTTTGTGTAATTTGAAATGGCATCAAAATAGTCATTTTTGTTGTAATAAGAAATGAACTAGAAAATGTATATTTTATACATAAAAGAAATGAATGAATTAAGAACGTATATTTCTATACATTAAGAAGGATGAATCAGAAAAGGACATTTTTGCTAGAAAATGTAAATTAAAATAAAATGGACATTTTTGTCAAAATTAAAAGAATGAAATAAAATATAGCATCTTTATGTTATCAGTTTTGAAACACCAAATATACACCTTTGTCAATTTACATTAGTTAGTACAAAATAATCACTTTTGTCGATTTACATTAGTTGAAACTGATTATTCACTTTGGTCAATTTATACTAGTTGAAAACCAATTTTTCACTTTGTCAATTTACACTAATGAAACAAAATATGATTTAAGAGCTACACTTTTAGATGCAAACAAATATTACATTTTTATTTTGTATTTTAGTTAGAATTAGAAATATACATTTTTGTTTGCAAATTTAGTTGCAAACAAACATTTAATAAATATTTTATATTTTCTTTTATTTGCATATTTAGATGCAAATAAAACATCGTAGTTAAAACGCTATATTTTTGTCTGCATTCTCTATTGCAAATAAAACATGAAATCAAAAAGTATATTTTTATTTACACTTTAGTTGTTATAAAAATGATAAGACTAAATAATTACATTTGTAATGTAATATAAAGATTTCATTTTATACAACGTAAAAAGAATATCATTCTTTATGTAAAAAGAAAAGATCATACTTCATTGTAGGTGAGTCAACATCAGAATTCACATTTTTAATGTAAATAAATCAGTAGAAAGGATTCATTGTTTTGATAAATTATGTTAACATGAGAACTTACATTTCTATTATATATGAAATGATTCATCATTATATATGTTTATGATGCTGAAATGTTACACTCCCATTTACAAGTTACCGACTTGTTTATGTGATTGGGACGATAATTTTCACACATCGCCCAAGCGCACAAATAATTTATGCTTTGTTTGATGGATGAAACCCCACACGGGTATTGGGATGATTTTTAATGCACACTAATCCCAATATTTAGTTATCTTTCAATCGATGGATTGACAGTCTGTGATGAGCGTCAGTTATTTACTTTAATGCTCACACAGTTATAGATTCCACTTTGGTCGTCATTTGGATGTTTGATAATTATTTATCATGATTGTCGATTCCATACAAAATATATGGTTGTTGGTTGAGTCACATTCCAATAAAGAATATTTTAGAAAATATAAATATGAAAAGAATATTTTGGAAAAAGAATATGTTTTGAGAAAATATATTTTTATTGAAATAAACTAGTTATAAATTAGAATAAATCATAAAATTTAGATCTAATGAGTTTTTCCAATTTGTTAAGATTTAATTGAAGTTAAATTAAATAAATTAGATTTTGAGTTGTCGTGAATATCGTCTTAAATAACACTGTTCTTAAACCCCATATGAAAAGAATAATCTTTTAATTTAGATTTTTAAAGTTTTCATTTAGTAATTGGAATAAGATGAAGTGTGAGTCAGGTTTATTGTGAACTGTGTTTCTAAGCAACATTTGTTCTTTAACCCAACTGATAGCGGAAGTATGCTTTGGAATGTATAAATCTTTTATCAAGATTTAAATGGAAATGTTCCAAAAGTAAAGTTTTCAATTTCATATATTAAATTGGAGTTGAATGGAATTCGAATTAATTAATAACCGAGGTAAGCTTCTGTAAAAGAAGACCGATACTACATATGGAATTTAAGAGGCTTTGCCGTTATTCCATTTATATTATTGGTCGGATACAGAAATTTATAACGATTATATATTGATTTGATTTCTGGAAAGATTCCATATTTTATGGAAGATGATTTTGGGTTTACCATGAACAATGTCTTAAATGACATTAGTTCTTTAACCCAGTTAAAGATAAGATAAATTTCTTAAATTTAAATAATCATTGAATAATGATTTTTGTTTTAAAAACCAAATTGGGGGTTTAATAAATCTTTAAAATTTTAGAATAATTTAAAGAGTTTATCTTTGATAGAATAATTTGAATATTTTATTTAAAAGAATATTCTGAATTGGAATGAGACGTTGAATGTGTTTTAGAATACTTGATTTTAAAATTATAAAAATACATGAGTTATTAGGGAAGACCGGGTTTAACCCATTCCGAATAATTATTACGACGATGAAGAGTCAAAGATGAAGACGGTGGTTGAAGACCGACGATCTTCACATGGAATGGATGTGTTGCTACAGAGACCCTTGATGGGAGTAGCTACCTTGAAGGGACTTCAGTGGTGACCGTCCGGACTATTGTTGATTGTTCGGATTTGGTTTTCGCTCAGACCCAGAGCATAAGCTAGTAAATGGATGCGTTTCTGACATTGGATTTCATTCCATGTGAATTAAATCGATTTCTGTTAATGTATGTTTGTTTGGTGGTGGAGGATTTATTCTCTACTTAACACCCTGGTATATATTAATAGTGATTGATCGCATGGCGTGAATTGTCAATGTGGCACGCCAAGATGCAATTGATCAAGGCTTTTGTTGAAAAGCAGGGCCTTGTAGGATGATCAAAGCATAGCCTATTACGGCATAGCTTTGTGTATATCGTGACTTCGCGAGCCTCACACCCCGGTATGAATCAAAAACGGGATATGGACTGCAGGGAGTGCACACGTTTCTTTCTAGCTAGTGGTAGTGTCAGTACTTTGACACAGCCTGACATTTTACTTATGTGGATGATGGATTTTGAGGCGCCTCGAATTTTTATAGGCCGACAGTGGTCATATTATAGGTTCAAAGGAACCGGGAAACGTGTGTTCAGGCATAACCAATCCACTGCCGATAGGTGGGGACCGGCCCTGAAGATCCAAGGGTTCACTGCGGGGGATCCTGAGGCATTTGTTAGAGTGTCTCGAATCGGAGAGGAGCTTGCCCCTAGCCTCGACTCATGATGGAAATCCAATTTCCAATACGACCTTGCAGTTTTGATTGTAGAACTAGTACGGCGACATAGTAGGATGGGGTACTATGTCGTCTATGATTTATACATTATGATTGAAATTGTTTTTGAAATATATATACTCATAGATATACACACTAGTATTAAACTCGTTTTATCGTATCAAGCATCTCTTGACCATTATAAGGTAGAACCCTAACCTCTGGTTTGCGTTGCATTGTGTGATGGGACTTGGGTCTTATAATGGTTTTATTTTTCTAAAAAGCATTGCGTTGTTTAACGATTTACTTTAATTTTATGCACTGGCAATCCAATGGAGTAAACTCGTTCCGCGTTAGCGGCGTGGTCATGTGATTAGCCTTATTATTAGATAGTTAAGTTAAGATTTCTCATACCAGTCCCATGACTGACCTGTAGTTTGTTTCACTGGCGAACTCGGGTGCCCTTATTTTCCACACGAGCAGTCGAGTAGCTTTTTGCAGATATATTTATAGGATCCTGGCTTACAGCTGAAGCGATATTCGGAAAGCTCTGTATCCGTGTATTCATTTCGGTTGTATATTTGTAATATTTTTCCGCTGCTATTTAAATGTAATTTAAAACTCTGATATTATTGTATTTCCAATATATATCATAAGCTTACTCTGTTATATTCCTGCACTCTGATGTAATTGTTGTAATCAACAATAAAATGTTCTTCAGTTTGTGTTCTGATGTGTATTGTTCTCAAAGCAATCCAGCATTTCCTTCACTGGGAAGTTTGGGTCTTCACATCATTCTCCACAGAGCATGAGCAGAATATTTTGTAATGGAGCCCGACTCCATACGGCGTTGTAGAATAGCAATTTGTAATTACCATCAGATGACTATATAAGTCTAATTTGAATGCATGCTGCGGCAAAAATCCAAAAAACTGCCAGAAACAAGAATTTTAATAGACTTCTATAATAGCCTAATGAAGTGGTGATGCACTAAAAAATATGTAACATGCATTTAACTGATAGTCATGCTTTGTAGCAAGAAAAAACCAGCAATAAAAGAGCACTTATGTAATGTGATTGCCTTAATCTTCCTCACACCATAATCAAATACATGAGATCTCAAATATTTTCACAAATACTGCAAATGGTGAGTTTTTAATTTAAACAAGCCTGGAAAAATATTTTCAGTGTATTTAAACAAGCATGACTTGTGGCAATTAAACAAGAATGACTTGTGGCAGCATGCAAAATTCATTTCCCCAGTTCTAATACATTTAGACTTGTGGCAACTTGTTGAAGTTTTGTAACAAATGACAGTTCTTACAGGAGAGAAAATAATTACAAAGTATTACCTTTTAGTAATGCATTAGCTTGCCTTTGGATCGGCACTTGTTGGAGTTGGCGCTTGTGAAGTACCTAATGCAAGATCAAACAAACAATGAACATATTCTGCATAAGATAATTATTTATATGAGTTGATATTACTTACTTAGTTCAAGAGCTTCAAGCTCCTTGTACAATTGAATACCATCTTCCCCTGGTTCGACGTAAAAATTAAACTCTTCTGCTTTAATCCAATCACTTGCACAATCTAGAGCTTCCACTGTTTTGGGAGCAAGTGAAGCTCTAAAAGGATCCACTATTCTTCTTCCTAGGATAAATGCACTTTCACTTGCTACGGTGGAGCTTGGAATTGACAGTACATCTTTAGCTACTTTGGAAAGAATAGGAAACCATGATTGGTTAACATTCCGCCAATTCAATATATCAAAAGATTCACCATCCAGTTTTTCACAAGGAACGGAAAAATACTTATCAACTTCATTAGCAATATCCGCCACCTCCATAGCCTCCCTCCTTCGTTTGACCTGCAACTCAAATGGAGAGAGTCCAAATAAAATGTTCTCTGAAATCGTAGGGCTTTGAAAAGTCGAGGTGGTCAAGGGAGAAGAAACATTATTATCCGCCCCTTTATATTCATTAAACAAAGAGAGCAAATTTCTTTTTGTTTCACTTACAATATGAGAGATACTGATCTCATCATAGCCAATGCATTCAAAAAATGTTTCAATGATATCAAGCTTCCACCTAGGATTTAAAACATGAGCAATGTATATCATCTTATTGACATATTCAAAATCTCCCCAATATTTCTTAAACTTGTCCTTCATAGAAACTGCCACATCTTGCAGAATTGGATTAGAATAGTCCCTAATCTACAAGTCAATCTCCCATAATAATTCAACCACAACTTTTAAAATAAGATATGATGTACTAGTTTTTGATGCACTAAGAATTAACGTGGCCTCATGAAACTTTTCTAAAAAATGCACAAAGGCTTTAGCTTTCACCCAATCATCAACACATGGTGGTCCAACCCTCTTTTGCTGTCTATGTTCATTTTCATTAAAATAATTAATGAAAGGGAGATCGTCTTCCTCCATCATAGCAAACACTTTTGGATATTTTTCCGCACCATGTAACATTTTGTACGTGGAATTCCACCTAGTAGATACATCCATGGGTATATTGGACATTTGATCCATTTTCAACAAACGTGCATATATTCTAAACTTTTCTGACCGTGATGGAGAAGAGTGAATGTACTTAACACAATTTCGAATTGCTTCAATTGAACTAAAGAGATCTTTTAGGCCATCTTTAACAATTAAACTAATAATATGATAAGCACATCTCATATGAATATATTTCCCATTGAGAATAACCCCATTCATGTCATCTAGTCTTTTCCTTACATGTTCAATAGCTGGCTCATTTGAACTAGCATTATCCACCGTAATAAACAACACATTTTCTACTCCCCAACCTCTTAAGCAAGTCTCTATGCTTTTACCTAGCTCTAAACCAACATGACTAGTGATTTTTGTGAAATTAATTACTCTTTTGTGTAGCTTCCAATCACTATCCATAAAATGAGCCGTGATAACCATGTAGTTAATATTTTGTACGGATGTCCAAGTATCTGTTGTAATACTAACTCTTTTTTTTCAATTATACTCATTATTTTAGCTTTTTTTTCCATGTAATTCATTTCCCACACAAGTGCAGCAATTTTTTGTCTATTTGGTATTTTTAGCCTAGGGCATAATTCAAGCAACATTTGTCTAAAACCAACTCCTTCTACCATTCTAAAAGACATTTAATCTTGAATAATAAACTGAACTAATTTTTCTTCACATAAGAATAAGGGATTAGAGGACCATCTAAATTTTCTTGAGTAATAATGGGTTGACCTTTAAGAATGCCTTGATAAGTTGGACATTCTTTACATTTACGTTTAAGATGCTCGGCAATGGTGGTAGTCCCATAATGCGTACTATCAGCGGGTAATGTTGTTTAACAGGTGTTACAAATGCCAATTCTTTTCCCATTGGCATCCTTAGACTCAGTGGCATGTTCCCAAACCCAAGACTTGCGCTTTCTACTAGATTTCGGTTTAGGATTTACCTGCGGAGAGGAATTCTATTCTTGAGGATGCTCGGCTATGGCTGTAGTCCTATTAGCTGGCAGTTCCTCCACATTAGGAATAGGTGAATGTCGTTCTTGAACAATATCCATTTCTATAGTAAAAATTATGACGAGATTAAGATTGGATGGATTAACAAACAAGGGTATATGAACTAATATGTTTACAAACAAGGCCAGCACATGTTTCAAGTTTCATAGCCAACTAAAAATAATGTAGCAATGTTTAGAAAACCAAATTACAAGCTGAAACAGATGCAGTCTCACAAATGAATAAGTATGGTTACGGTGCTTGTAACAAGCGTGAAGTAAAACAGATGCACAAAAATGGTCATGGAAAGACAGAAAATATACATAAACAAGCATCAAAATAGTGGCTACATTGAAATAGTGAAGCATAATGACAAATGATCATGCTAAGCACAAGCATGTACAACCAACTTATGGCAGTACAACATAGGTTTCAAGTGACCACAAATACATGATGTTCATATGCTTTCATAATGTTTAAATTACTTTCATATGTTTATAATTGTTCTAAATAGTTTATGTAATCATTTTATAATGATTTTGAACAATTTATAACTACTATAAACTTGTTATAAAAACTGCACTTAAACTGCTTTAGTTTTATAATAGGAAATATAAACACTGCTTTAGTGATTATGTAAATGTAAAGAAAACCGCACTTAAACTGCTTTAGTGATTATGTAAATGTAAAGATGACCTAAGAAATGACTTAATGATAAAGCATAATCAATATTTAGTATTTTACTATTTACACAAAAAGATGACCTGCATACAAGATTCTGAGGGGAACAAAAGGAGATTGTTGATTATCAATATTTAGTTTTCTTTAGGCTTTTACTAACACTGTCAAAACTAACATCCTGTCCCTTAGTGATTTGGCTGCTTTCACATCCCTCAATATGTACATTACTATGATTCGTTGCGGCTTGGATATATATGAACCCGAACTAGTTCATTTTGTATAAAAACAATGGCATTGCTATGCAGTATAGCACTGCATGAAGCATCAAGTACCGCTAGACTCAATATACCTAACTATTAGGGAGCAGGTTTTCTTTCTTTATCACTTCTGATACGAGATTTCCCAAACCTACGTTTTCTAACTTAATACCAATTTCTTCCTAGATAGTCTAAAATGAGACAATCATGTTGAGCATGAAACCATGCTTGTAGGCTTGAGAGAAGTCAGATTTTAACATAACACCATTGCATTCTTGTTAATAAATGAAAATCAACGATGGTGTGATTTTCTGCAGTTTCAAAGATTTGTTATTGTCAAATCCTCTATACCCAGCGGCTCTAAAACTCATGCACATTATGATTCCCCACTAGAAGCGCTAGCGAGAGTCTTTCTGGGAAAATTGAAGGTCCGTTTGGCATAATACAAAAAAGAAGCCCGTTGAGGGAGAGGCTACCACACTTATTATAGGTGATAACCTAGGTGAAGGGGATGAAGATGTTAAAATGAATTTGATCCCCAAATTAAATCAAAGTCTTCTTAGAAGTGAAAGCAAGCAACCAGCAGTGGAAGGGAAAGGAAAGGAATAATCAGATGCTGATGATAATTGATAGCGATCACGACTATTGTGCTAGCATAGAGGTCAAGTCATTCAGAGAGATACCATAGGAGAGTACTAAGTTACCAAGATTTTCTTCCCCAAGGCATATTACTTTGGATGTGGCTGAAGATTCGAAGGGCAAATGACCACTCAACCTGTTAAGCCCTCATCTTATGCTCATTCATTTGGCAAGATCTTCATTGATTCTGGCGATCTAAGCAATATCAACTTCACAATCCGTGGTATTTGGAATCAAATTGGCTCTGGCTTTGCCTTCTCCCCTAAGGGACTCATATTTGAAAATGGCGAGATCCAAAATTTAGTTCCATACAAAATGGTATGTATAGTACTTAAGGTGTCACCTGCACTGCACGCACTGCTAGGATCATGAACACACATTCTTACATTCTTTGGCTTTCTAAGATTCTAATTCTAATACAGTCCCCTCTCTTGTTTTAGGTTCCATGTGTCATAGACTCATAGTTACTAAAAATAATTTCTTGCAACAACAGTACACATTTAATACTTAATAGCCACTGTCCCCTCAAATAGTCTACATTTTAATTTTCTAGAACACTCGGGTCCTTAACTATTTGGTCAAAAGCGATGATTTTATTCTTAACAACCTGAAGAGAATGAGCATGTACAAAATGATGAGATATCAGCTACATACAAGAACCTATTATGTAATAAAACAGTAAAATTAAAAAGGCATCCATGCCAGATCTATAATCTATAATTCTATATGATGCCTTTTCAATCACGAAAAGCAGATTTCAAGCAATTACTAAATAAACTCATAACAAATCAAATTACTTATATGCAGTAATTGAAAAATCACTTGCTAAAAACATAATCGGATTAACAATAAAAAGGCTCAGCAGATTAACATGAATCACTTGCTGTTTTTAAAGAGAAATTAACAAATCGGATTGAGATACATAATAACATAGTAACTAAGCAACATATCATCACTTTCTGATTGCGATAGTCGGACGAGAGAAACTTCAGATGGATTTTGAAACATAATCGGCGAGGAATCGACAAATTATTGGGGAGAATAATGCGATAATGAAAATATCAGCTCTCAAATTCGAAGTTATAGGGTGTATTTGAGTGGACGAGATAGTTTTGCTTTACATCGATGGTCTCAAATTCAAAAAAGAAAAAGCCCTAATTTGCCATGGACGGTGGAAAGGAGGCGGTACGGTTTGCCATGGTTTTGAGATCTGAAACCATTACCGTATGTGGAGTTATACGGTGAGAGAACCGCACCGTAATTGGTTTAACGGGGACCGTTTAAATCTTAATTCAGCGGTTACTAGATGGTATGTTTGTGCGGTTACGCGGTATATACTTGAACCGGTACAGCCCTGGTTTATACTATTATAATTTTTTTCTTATATTATTTTAATTTCAAGTTTTGTCCTAATAAATATTGGTTATATTTTTCCTTAGCAAATTAGTATATTTTAGCTTTATAAATTGATTTGTATAAAAAGAATGATTTATATTTCGTAATTTGGAATAAAAAACAAAAAATTTAATATCTCTTTATAATATCTTAATTTTTTTATATATCTTAATAACATTGGTTTTAATATCTTATATATATATAGTTATAAGCATATGTTTATATCATAATGGTTTACTCTGTATGACAAAATTTGTGTTTTTTCTTTAAAAGATCTTCAATATTAGTTTAAAAAGGCCTATCATGTTAAAATTATTTATAATTCAAAATTATAGGTTAAATCCTTGTTTCTTATTAAATTGATTTGAACATTTATTTTGATTACTACTCGTCATAAATATATTATAAATATCACTAGTTACCTTTAAACTCTTGTCTTCACTACCCTTTCAATCTCATTCATTAATATCCATATCCTAATTCAAGGAACTGGTATTGTATTACCTTTGTTTGGTTGAAGTAATCTATAGTAAATTGATATGCACACACACACACACATGTGTGTGCGTGTGTATGCATGATTATTAGATATTACTTATCACTAATAACTATACACTGAATATCTATTACTTTAATACATATCATTATTAAATAATTTTGCATATTTTTTTTTACTTTATTGTGATATTATCATTATGCATCTTGTTTCAAATCACATTTCGTTATAATACATTACAATGCATGTCATATTAAAATCATTTACATCACAAATTACACTTCACTGTGTATATCATCTTATACTACTTTGCATATGACATACATTTTATAATGCATTACAAACAATGTATTACATACATGTATATTTCATTACATATGGACTTTAACTCCTCACGTAACAAATATTTTATTTAAGGGAAGTTTTATATTGTTTTCTTAAAAAGTAATGGGTTTTTTGGGCAAGGCCGACTGGTTTTTATAGTGTTCTGTAACACTCTTTTATTTATTCAAAATAAAAAATACAAATGAGTTCAGGTGATATGCTTTCAACATATCAACTATTCGGTTTTTAAAGTGGACCAGCCAACGTCACCGGCATTTATAGTGGGTCGTCCACTGAAAAATTTCATATGTACTCCACTAAGGGAGACGGTACATTGCATAGATTACATACCTCACTAAGAAGCAGAAATACAATTGAATACAACAAATGATGGACAATAACAAAGTACTGCCTAAACATACAAGAGCATGTATCCAACGATTGACACTTTCAAAAATTCCATGACAATACCAAAGTTTGTATAAAGCTGAATAGTGCACTTTAGCAAAGACAGAATAGAAGCATGCCCGGTTACTTGTGCTCAGCATCAAGGTGCAAAATCTACACGCACTATTTACATAATGGAGGACTCACATGATGGCCAAGCAGAAAATTGGCGTATGTGAGGATGGAAAAGATTGGATGACAAAGATGAGCGAGGGTTGCATCTTATGTTTCAGTGAACCAAAATCAGAGCTGACAGAGCCTCACACAAACACAAATTAGTGTAGACTATCGGAGAGAAAAGTAATGGATTATTATTTTTTGATTTGTTTAGCTTGATTGATTTGTTTGATTACTTGACTTGATTGAATTCTTTGGATTAATTAACTTGTTTGACATGATTGGATTTGGGTGTGCGTTGATTGGTTATAGTTCTAATTTTTATAATATTAGTTTAAAGCGGAGCTATATAGTTTTTAGGATCGTTTAAAGTTCCAAGAAATGTTTGAATTGAAATATATTATTTGATTTTGTTGATTTGGCTTGAAATGTTGTTTTGATTGGAATGATGTGAATATAGTTAACAATGGATTGGTTTGATTGATTGATTACGACATTCCTCACATTTACCTTGTTGTATTTTACTCGTAGTTATTATTCTATCATACTATTATTATCCTATATAGTGTTATAGTCGGCGGAGTTGTTTAGTTTAGGTTAGTTTTTATTGATGACAAATGGGAAGAATTGTAAAATAGGTTAGATTAGGATTAGATTAAGGGGGATTCAGTAAGTGGAAAATAGGGAGAAGGCCAAACTTAGCAAAAAAATTAGCCAAAAATACGCAAAGTTTGCTTTTTAGCCAAAATTCCACATTTTAGTGCAAAATGGGAAATGGCAGCAGGCCCCCAAAATTCCACATTTGAACTAAAATGTGGACTTTTGCCTAAAAAACGAACTTAGCATACTTTTGGCCAAATAATTTGCTAAGTTTGTCCTTCAAAAGAAAATGCTCATTTAGTAATTTTAGGAGGAGTTTCTGGATCAAATTGGAGTAATTTAAGAATAAATGTATCGGTAAGTATATTTTATAAATAAAGGTTGTCATCATCAAAAAGGGGAGATTGCTAGTTCTTGGGATGTTGGTTTTGATGACAACAACCTTATGAATAATTATAGAAATGTATTCTAACGTTTTATGTTGAGATACATACATACCTACATACATATATATATGTATGTATGTATGTACATATATATGCATGTATTAATTATTGAAGAGTGTACAGTATAAATTTCAAGATTGAAGATTACAAAGATGAAGAATTCATGGTTGAAGACTCCTGAGTATCAAGAATTTAAGATACCAAAATAAGTAATAAAGTCTAGATTTATGTTAAAACTTCATAATAGCACTAACATCTTTATTCAGATTTTAATAATGGGATGGAACTTATCAACTTTCAAAAGTGTTTTTCATAATTATTTTCAAATTTCATTTTCGATTTTTTAACCTCAAAATCAAAACTGTTTTGAACAACTTATTTTTTATTTCTAAATATTTCTTCTTTTAAAATATTTTACTCTTTATTATCGTTGTAATTTATTGTTGTTTTTAAATTTCAAAAATTTATATTTAATCTCAAATTATATTTTAATTTAATTTTCTTATATTCCTATTTATAGTTTTATTTGTTAAGTATTATTTTCAAATCATTTTCTAGAATGTTTAACAAGTGTTATTATTTACTTATATTATGATTAGAATGTTTTACAAGTCTCAAAATTGTTTTAACAAGTTTTTTAAGTCAAAATTTTAATATATACTTAAGTTTTAATATCACTTTTATATATTATAAATATATGTTTTTTAATTAATCTTCTTACCCTATTATACTATTTTACAATATAGGAAAATAGTTTGTTTGACTCCAGAATTACCTTGATCTATTTAAACATCATTTCCATTGTTTTCAAAATTTTAAATTTCAAAAACACAAAGGGCTTGTCGACATAGGTGATGAACCATGTCAACATTATAGCCGTTTATTCAAAAATTTCAGAAAATGGTGTTTACTCATTTAAATCTCTTCGTTATTGGACATGGCTGTTGTTTCCCTATAAATACCCAACTAGAAACAAAAATTTTAACTACTTTTCATTATCTTCTTCACTCCTTCTCCACTTCATTTCCTATCTAAATTTTCAAGAACTCTTAACCAAATTCCATCGAAATTCAAGGAAAATCAAACCAAATCATCTCTAGTTTAATTATTTGCTATTCTCTCAAATATCTAAGTGATATTTAGAGTTATAGCAGCATCTGTAATAAAAGATCAAAAGTTCAACGTCCTATCGAGTCTCTCTATCAGATTTCTGCTAAGAAGGTGGGGTTATAGCCCGTTCAAATCAACTAGGTATGGTTGTAGCCTATTCAAATCAATAGGGTGTGATCGTAGCCCCATAAATCAATTAGGTGATCATGTTGCCATGTTCAATTAAGATGCTCTCTGTGCTCAGAAGCAGGTGGGGTTGTACCTCGTAGCCTTGAAATTGAGGATTGTAATATTGACGATTATTTGAAAAGAAATACACACAACCCTATGTTGTGTGGGACTGGATGTAGGGTAACTCCGAACCAGCATAAAATTTCGATGTATTTTTACCTTTACTACTGTTACTTATTATTTGAATCTATGATTGATCATATGACTGTTTTATATATGTGATTTGCATTTGATTTTGATATATTGAAAAATATTTCAAAAAAAAACATAAATTCTATTAAACACTATTCATCCCCATCTAGTATTAAATTAGCCTTAAGATCCATAATGTGCATTCCCAATATTAAGGCCTCCTAGGACCTTCCTTGTTGTCCTTACAAAGTACTGTGCCAATCTGAACCCAGGGCGATATGGCTCGATGGTCGAACCAGAATCTATTACTTGTTTTCTACATCTGATTTTGCTATTAGTTGGCATTTCCATCCACTCCAGCATTCCTATGCAATATCCTAACATACAAAACATACTCAAGCAACATTTAGTACAACAAAGCATAATAAATCACCCAAAGCCTATGTTTATATATTAATACCCAACACTTCCTTAAATTTCGGGTTTCACATATATTACCCAAATCAACTCAAACTTACATATATGTTATTATATGATTAATAATAGTTTATTTTTTCATACTTTTAGAAGGTATTTAGAAGCTAGTATGCGCTAATTAGTGGGAAAAGATACTAATTGCTCACCTTTAACACCTAAGAATATTGAATCCAAGATGGAGTATTGGCTCATATTCCTACCTGTTGCAGCAGCTCTTGACTTGATTTGACTTAGTCTTCACTTAATATGGTTTTTTGGCTAATTTAAGTAAGGATTAGAGTGGTTATAAAAGGTGGAGTCCATTAAAGGGGTTGAGGATCTATTTTGGGAATTGTGTAATGAGTGGGAGAGGATTCTTGAACTCATTTCAGTCCCCACATATGTAACGACCCAAGGATTTTCGGCCGCGAAAATCGCCATAAATACATTTAACGTTACTCATGCCGACCTTCCAAACACCGAAAACACTGGACAGTTGTTAGAAAGAAAGTAGAGGGTGATATAAGAAAAAAGAAATATTAGAATAGAAGAAGAAGAAGAACCAACACAACACAGAGTCTCACATCGCAGTGGAACAAAATATAATACAGAAATAAATCTCTATTGAGGGCTTTTAAAAATACTTACAATATCAGAGTACATCACACATTTGGATAGTTATAACAACCTTTCCTCATATACAACACACAACGGAATAGTATCTATATAATATCATACGCTTGTACGCCTCCAGCTCGTCTCTGGACTTCGCAGCATCCGATAACCTGGACCTGTACACCTCGGCCTAACCTAAGCATTTACAAAACACTGGGTCAGTCTGGTGAACCAAAGTGAGAAAAAATTGCACAGAATTAAGGAGAATCATCAACTTGATTTTAAAGTTCAAAAATATTTTCGAAAGAAAAGGATAATCGTAAGACCAAATCCACACATAAATACGGACGGTTTTTACCTTACTATAACCCAAAACATTTTTGAAATCAATATCTTTTCTGATATTATAATAGTGTCTAAATACAAGTAAATATCAATCTAGCGGAATGCTTGCATCTCACGCTCCACAATATATAGTATACAATCAAAACCACGGGCGCTTATTGGAGATTGGATTCCGACTATGACAAGGTATGGGACCAACTGCCGATAGTATATCTCTACAGGGGAATACACTGGGTTCAACAAGAACGTCTTGCAACCCGGCCCACACATGACCGACCACTCATTTCGCTTGAGTGTATCGAATGTATATCACCAACGGTTGGGCTCAAACCACCGTTTCCCGAAAAGGGACAACATCGAAATAGTTTAAAGAAGCAAAAGGAATTTCTCGAGATAGGTGAATATACACTCTAATGGGAGCGACCCACATAGCCATGTTGCCTGCCCAATTTTTGTCATTTCCCGGTTGATGAGCCTTGAGGTTTGAATTTCCCTTTTGAACATCTGGTCACCATTCACTTTCAATGCCACATCGTCAGTTCCGCCAGATATCACTAATTGACGTCCACAAAAATACTCTAGTTATTTGGCTAGAGAAAAATCATTTCTCTGCCATCAACTATGGTACGTTTGAAGAAATCAACGTATGTAATTCCTATGGAAATACTCTGTCAGACATCCGCCCATACAAGTCATCCAGAAACAGGATGAACCGAAGGCACCCTCCTACCACATCCAAGGAATCACCCTATAGATTAGTAGCGAGTAGTCCTTGCAATCTGTGGATTCCAAGTACGACAGAATTACTATCAAAATATCTCTGGCCGTTAAACCAGAGAAACTCAACAAGTAGTTCTTCCGCTCATGAAGATCAACGGTCTTCAATTGCTCCATCTTCAATAATCTTATATATATTATTCTCACCACTTTTGAATTTCCTTTACTTCGGAACTCTCATTATATAGTCTTCAAATTTCGACCCAACATTTCATTATTATTTCACTAATGGAAATAATAAATTATCACTAACTCCTTTTACCATTGCCAACTAATATCATCTTCAGATAATCCTGATGTTGTTCAAGTTGGGATATTTTAATTATCTCTCAGACCTTGACCAACAACGTTCCTATCTTCAGACGGATACCAGTTGTAATCCAAAAACCAATACTTCATTCTAATGCCAATACGAATTCCCAATTTGCTATTTTATTCAAAATACGATTTCATACAACCTTCTTATCTCTTTGAAAATCTCCTTCTCGAATATAACATTATCGTTAATTTAATAATTAAGTAATTCCTTATAAAGCACAACTTCTTAATCTTTACCTTTTTAAGCAATTTCATTTCAAAATTCGGATTTGTTTATCAAATCCTATGATCCACTTCTTTACGCAAATTCACTTTTACCAATACCTTTCAAAATCCATTCAACTATTCCTGCTTTGGAAATCTTACTGTAATTTCCCCTTCTTACTTAATCCCATTATTTAGTAACGTTAACTTAAAATTAATGATATAACTCCTTATCTTTTTATATATATATATATAACTCTGGTTTATTATGAACCCTTTTCATCTCAATTCCCTTTTTAACTTAATTCACATATTAAGTCACATTTATTTAAGCTATCATCTTTGCTTAACTTCCTCTTTATAACTTCATTGTAAAATTTTGGGTTTTTAAATATAAACCCGTTCATAAACCCCTTCTACCATTCAATTAGATTTCATTTCAATTTCGATTACCTTTAAATGAATTTCAATTAAAAAGAATTTCCTAAATTATTATTAAAATAATAATTTATTTCAATCATTAACTACTTCGGTAGTTAAATCCTTTATTTACTAAAATTAATAGTAAATTTCCTTTTTAAATCTTATTAAAATTTAACAATACTCACTAAACTATTTTATTAGACTATTTCAAATCAGGCCAAATTAAATAATCAATTCCAATTAAAAAGTGGTCGATTTAGTCCACTCAAAACATAGTTATCACGTAATCCGATTCCAATTAGTTCTCTATTTAAATTAATTAATAACATAATTAATTTAAATAATTCCATTTAATTATTTCTTAACAAAACAATTATCCAAACTTAACGGTTAGGTTAATTTCTATTCACAAGTTTACTGATCTGATTAACATCAGGATTGACTTTATAAAATTAATTAATAATTGATTATAAACTTAAATAAATAAATATTTATTTCCTTTAAACAAACTTTTATTTAAAATAATATATTTAAAAATCTAACTCCAGTTATAAAATAAATTTTATAACTTCAGTTTTATCGATCCACCTGGTGGTAAATCAATATAAACAAATCAATTTACTCTTATGACATTTACTGCCGATTACTCAACCAATATTGCCCATTGGTTAAAACAAAACACAGGTTGAATTTCCAGTCAATGATCACTAATCAACTCAATCACCCAATCATGAAAGTTCATATATGATAATATGAAAATAAATAATATATTTGAGGAATCCCGTTGGATCCCTCCAACCTGTTCTTCCCTGTATCAAACTGGTTATCTCAAACTAGATTATTCAATTCCTTTTAACTGATAATTTCTATAACCGCAAATAACGACCATTTAACATTAATCAATCAACAAAACAGTTCAAACAATTCAAACAATTAAACACGTTTATAAATAAACATGACCAATAAGGTAAGTTACCTTCATTGGATCCAATCGTTAAAAATAATGATTTGGTATTCCACTGAAATTAAACAACGTTTAATTTCATCGTTTGAAACAACAATGAATATATAACTAGCAAACAGTCAACCATTAACAAGCAGAGCACACAAAATAAAAACCCAATTTATATAAAATATAAATGGGAAGAACTGAGTGAGTTTAACTCACCTTGATTTGATTTATCGTTGAAATAGTTGGTATTAATTAAATTAAACATGTGTTTAATTTAATTAAAAATCCCGGTTGATTCTAAATCTTGTCCAGTTCTGTTCCATGACGTAAATTTCGCTGATGCGAGTCCACTGCATCCTGAATCGTTCCATTCTGATAATGTAATCACATATTATAAGTATTTTAAGTTAATATAATTTAATTATATAAATATGTCTAATTATGGTTTTAAATAAATTCTTATTTACATTCAGGGTTAAGCTAATTACATGTTAACAAAATAAGGCCGATAAATTTCCTTTCCATGTGACATTAACTGCTACTCCTCGTTTAGTCATAAACCTGTGATAAATTAACATATGATTAGTTTGTTATTAATATAAAGTTAAATAATTTAATTAACACTAAAAGTCCTTAATCCAATTGCTTATTTTAACTAATAACATTTTAATTGTATAATTACTTTTGTTTGGCAAAACTGGTGCATCCCTTTTACTCTTTACTGCCCATTCAACCTGCCAAAATGTAAGATATTTTACAAATTTTAAATTACTAACTAATTGGAGTTTTTAACTAATTATATGTTTTACTAAAAAGAAAACAGATTACTTTTGTTTGCTTAGAGCACAGGCCGACTGGTATGAATATGAAAACTCCGGGCTCAACTTCCTTTTTACCCAAATTACTGTGCCTTGTTCCCAGTTCGTGGCACGCACCATGAAATGTTACATAAGATTTTAATTAAATCTCTTAATTACCATAGCTTAATTTACTTAAATTTTAAGCTAATTAATATGAACTAATCACATTTGTATAGTTACGGGGCTGATCCCTTCTGCTATTCCTCATTCACAGCCATGCCTTCTTCATGTTCAAACAAAACAAGCTGCTATCATCCCTCCCTCTCGCGCGTTGACCTCGCAATCGAACTCCCTTCAATCCCGGCACCTCATGACCAGCAGTGGACCATCCATGCCTCCCCAGACCTTCACCTTCTTAGCGCCTATCTCCGACCAGAACGGGTCGTCCTCTGGTCAAGTGAATCACCTCCAGCAGCTCCGCCAATGTCTTGACTTCCCAGAGTCGCCCCAGTCACCACAGTACCCAAAATTAGATCACCACTGGTCAACTTCTTCGTCTCGATCTCCTCTATACGATTTCTGTTTGGAGTTTATTGGATAGGTTGAAGAATTTCGAGATTAAGGAAGAAGAATTGAGGATAATTTCTGCCGTTAATCATGTATGTGGCGGCAGGTTTAGAGCATTGACCATGGAAATAATTGTTTGACCTGATTTTAGGGTTAGCGTAAGCCCTTTATATAAAGCTGGGTATAATTAAATATTATTATATTATATGTGAAACTTAATGTCGAATTAACGTTTTAAACCACCACAAATGACTTCTGTCTTTCGATAAAAATGCTAATACTAGCGTAAAAAATATTCCAGATCCGATGGGACAGGTTTCGTCGAATTCCGACATCGTTCGTGAAAAGTCCTTTATAATTATCGATGAAAAATCAAGCGTTTAAAATTCCTAAAATTACAAAAAAATCCAATAAATTTGAAAGCTTGACATTCTAATAGACCTCTTCCTTACGGATCCAATGAATCTTGTTTCGTCCAAATCGGAGTTCATTTGGCTAGTCGTTTATTCGTTTAAAGTTACCCTTATTTGAATTGACCAAAATAATAGAATTGATTAGGGCTTTATCATCGCCACGATCACACGGTAAGTCCGATTGACACAAAAATTGAAATTTCTACAGTAATTAATTAATACAAATCCAATGGCACCAGTTTCGTCACATTCAGAGACTGTTCCCCGATACGCTATTTTTATACACAACGCAATGCCATTTTGGACACCAAGTTATCCAGTCTTCAAAAATAACAAACTATATACCTATCATAACTCTAATCGTCGATATGAATTCAATGGAACTGGTTTCGTGGCTTAATTTGATCGTCTGCTCAAGTTACACTCAAGTATCTCTCTATTAATTTAATTTAATTTAATTATGCACTATAGAAAATAAATGGGCGTTTACGGCTACCGTGGTCACATACGACATCGGTTTGCCATGCAGTTTAATACCCTACATTAATTTAACATTACGGTCCTAATTAAACTGATTTCATCGAAAACGGAGTATGTTTGCAAAATCGCTATTTTAAAGGCCTATATTTTAAATAACGATTTCCATAGCGACTATTTCAAAATTTGATTTTGCCATAACTAACAATCTATAACATGAAATCTAGATTTTTCTCTTCCATATGAAAATTATAGTCAACACGATCCCAACGTTTCTTGTTTCACATAAATCCGACTTATATCGGATCCTGCATATTCAATTGAAGTTCAAAACTCCATATTACGAACTGCAGCGCCATTTCGAGCTCGTTTTTAATTATATATATAAATTATATATTCAAACTTCATTTTAATTACGAATTCAATATTAAAATCCATTAATATTCCAAATATAATATTTTAAAATAATAAATTAAATTAAATATTTGATTGCCAAAAATACGGGTCGTTACATTCTTCCCCCTTAAAATAATTTCATCCTCGAAATTGCCAAGGTTATAAAAATGTTACAAATCCCGTTAATTTCCAAATCCAATTTAATTTAAATCGAAAAACAATTCAATACCGTATATAAATATTTTCAAAAATATCGAAAATTTTCTAACACATTAAATTCCCGGAAAAATTCGGTAGAGTTTCCCCTGCACGGAGTGACATCTGCTATATCGTAGGAACAAATGATAAAAATACATCGACCCACACGGTCGGAAAACAAAAATCAAAACCCAAAATTTTATATTTTCACGTAGGCGTACCTTTTACGAGCGCTATTAAGCATAATTGCCCAATGTATATGCGATTTACTTAACCAATATCAATCTGTATAGCCATCTGACACCTGTACTCAACTCAATTCAATTATGAGTAATAAATGTATAAAATTCTTAAGTAATATTTCACTAATCAACTGGTATAACTACACCAATTCCAAAATCAAACACATAACGTTAATTCATTATAAAATACCGGGTTAAATCATAAATTCCAATTCATGTGCGGTTTTATTCCAGTTTAAATTATACCGGAAATTATTCTTTAATTTATAATTCAATTGGCTCCATTTAAATTGTTGATTATTTCTATTCAAACAAACTACCATTCAATGACAAACAATTCACAATCAGCAACCAATACACAACCAAATCACCAAATCGATTGAATTTACATTCAATATTAATATTTTACTTTGGTTTCACGTATTTGAACATCATTCGATTAATATCCGATTGACTTCTATTTGATTATTATTCATTCAAATTTCACAATCATTTAATTTAATTTCAATATCATTATTAATTTTAATACCACTTAACTAAGTTAAGTTCTCAATCAAATTTTAATCTAATTTGAATCTCATTCGAATCAATCAAACACACTAATATCCCAATAATTTGATAAAATTATTTCTTTTCTATACCAAAAATATAATTTGGGTTAAATTATTTCATTTACCCTCTTTACAAAACAATACTGTATTCATTGCCAGTTCAATGCTTCTCCACACTTGAACCAACCAACCAAAACAATACAGAACATTTGTGTATAAAATTTACAAATACGCTCTCATATATACACACTTAATCTCGATCTGGGGTATTACTAACCCAATCTCTATCGAGATATACCACAGAGGCAAGGTTATTACTAAACCAATAGCTCTGATACCACTGTAACGACCCAAGTATTTTCGGCCCCGAAAATCGACATAAATACATTTACCGTTACTCATGTCGGCCTTCCAAACACCGAAAACACTGGATAGTTATTAGAAAGAAAGTAGAGGGTGAGATAAGAAAAAAGAAATATTAGAATAGAAGAAGAAGAAGAACCAACACAGCACAGAGTCTCACATCGTAGAGGAACAAAATATAATACAGAAATAAATCTCTATTGAGGGCTTTTAAAAATACTTACAATATCAGAGTACATCACACATTTGGACAGTTATAACAACCTATCCTCATATACAACACATAGCGGAATAGTAGCTATATAATATCATACGCTTGAACGCCTCCAGCTCGTCTCTGGACTTCGCAGCATCTGATAACCTGATACCTGTACACCTCGGTCTAACCCGAGCATTTACAAAACACTGGGTCAGTCTGGTGAACCAGAGTGAGAAAAACTCGCACAAAATTAAGGAGAATCATCCAACTTGATTTTAAAGTTCAAAAATATTTTCGAAAGAAAAGGATAATCGTAAGACCAAATCCACACATAAATACGGATGGTTTTTACCTTACGATAACCCAAAACATTTTTGAAATCAATATCTTTTCTGATATTATAATAGTGTCTAAATACAAGTAAATATCAATCTAGCGGAATGCTTGCATCTCACGCTCCACAATATATAGTATACAATCAAAACCACGGGCGCTTATTGGAGATTGGATTCCGACTATGACAAGGTATGGGATCACCTGCCGATAGTATATCTCTACAGGGGAATACACTGGGTTCAACAAGAACGTCTTGCAACCCAACCCACACATGACCGACCACTCATTTCGCTTGAGTGTATCGAATCTATATCACCAACGGTTGGGCTCAAACCATAGTTTCCCGAAAAGGGACAGCATCGAAATAGTTTAAAGAAGCAAAAGGAATTTCTCCAGGTAGGTGATTATACACCCGAATAGGAGCGACCCACATAGCCATGCTGCCTGCCCAATTTTTGTCATTTCCCGGTTGATGAGGCTTGAGGTTTGAATTTCCCTTTTGAAAATACGGTCACCATTCACTTTGAATGCCACATCATCAGATCCGCCAGATATCACTAATTGAAGTCCACAAAAATACTCTAGTTATTTGGCTAAAGAAAAACCATTTCTCCGCCATCAACTATGGTATGTTTGAAGAAATCAACGTACGTAATTCCTTTGGAAATACACTGTCAGACATCCGTTCATACAAGTCTTCCAGGAACAGGATGAACTGAAGGTACCCTCCTACCGCATCCAAGGAATCACCCTATAGAATAGTAGCGAATAGTCCTTGCAATCCATAGATTCCAATTACGACAGAATTACTATCGAAATATCTCTAGCCGCTAAACTAGAGAAACTCAACAAGTAGTTCTTCTGCTCATGAAGATCAACGGTCTTCAATTGCTCCATCTTCAATAATCTTCTTTTACGTATTTGCTGGTCGGAATTGTTTTCGAATCTAAATTCAATCCCGGTCTTTCCGTACCAACAATCGTATTGGACAAATTCGATAGTCGGTGATTTAACTATCAAAATAAACAGTGATTCAATCATGAAAATCCAATTGGTTCACTGGTTCAGTATTCAGCATCAATTGGCCTTTTTAATAAAAACAAATGTAAATTTTGAACTCTTTAATATTTCGATATTATAAATATAGCTTTACGCTTCTTATTTAACATAAGATTTTTCTTTAAACAAATTCATTTTTATATATCCAGATTCCTATTTTCACTTTCAAAACATTAGCTACCTTATTATCTAATATTGGGGAAATCAATTCAAGTTATTCGTAAAAATAACAAATATCTTTTATTCATTTCTTGACAGTACGCATGCTTATTCTTATATAACAAAACTCAACTTTACATTTCCTTTCCTAATTTGAAAATATCGTTATAATTACACATAACCCCTTTTTGTTTCCCTTTTTCTTTGGAATCCTTATTATACATATATATATATATATATTATTCTCACCTCTTTTGAATTTCCTTTACTTCGGAACTCTCGTTATATAGTCTCCAAATTTCGACCCAACATTTCATTATTATTTCACTAATGGAAATAATAAATTATCACTAACTCCTTTTACCATTACCAACTAATATCATCTTCAGATAATCCTGATGTTGTTCAAGTTAGGGTATTTTAATTACCTCTCAGACCTTGACCAACAACGTTCCTATCTTCAGATGGATACCAGTTGTAATCTAAAAACCAGTACTTCATTCTAATGCCAATACGAATTCCTAATTTGCTATTTTATTCAAAATACGATTTCATACAACCTTCTTATCTCTTTGAAAATCTCTTTCTCAAATATAACATTATTCCTTAATTTAATAATTAAGTAATTCCTTATAAAGCACAACTTTTTAACCTTTACCTTTTTAAAAATTTCATTTAAAAATTCGGATTTGTTTATCAAATCCTATGATCCACTTCTTTACCCAAATTCACTTTTACCAATACCTTTCCAAATCCATTCAACTATTCCTGCTTTGGAAATCTTACTGTAATTTCCCCTTCTTACTTAATCCCATTATATAGTAACGTTAACTTAAAATTAACGATATAACTCCTTATCTTTTTTTTATGTATGACTCTGGTTTATTATGATCCCTTTTCATCTTCATTCCCTTTTTAACTTAATTCACATATTAAGTCACATTTATTTAAGCTATCATCTTTTCTTAACTTCCTCTTTATAACTTCATTGTAAAATTTTGGGTTTTTAAATATAAACCCATTCATAAACCCCTTCTACCATTCAATTAGATTTCATTTCAATTTCGATTACCTTTAAATGAATCTCAATTAAAAAGAATTTCCTAAATTATTATTAAAATAATAATTTATTTCAATCATTAACTAATTCCGTAGTTAAATCCTTTATTTACTAAAATAAATAGAAAAATTCCTTTTTAAATCTTACTAAAATTTAACAATACTCACTAAACTATTTTATTAGATTATTTCAAATCAGGCCAATTAAATAATCAGTTCCAATAAAAAAGCGGTCGATTTAGTCCACTCAAATCATAGTTATCACGTCAACTGATTCCAATTAGTTCTCTCTTTAAAATAATTAATAACATAATTAATTTAAATAACTCCATTTAATTATTTCTTAACAAAACAATTATCCAAACTTAACGGTTAGGTTAATTTCGTTTACTGATCTGATTAACATTAGGATTGACTTTATAAAATTAATTAATAATTAATTATAAACTTAAATAAAATAAATAAATAAATATTTATCTCCATTAAACAAACTTTTATTTAAAATAATATATTTAAAAATCTAACTTCAGTTATAAAATAATTTTTATAACTTCAGTTCTATCGATCCACCTGGTGGTAAATCAATGTAAACAAATCAATTTACTCTTATGCCATTTACTGCCGATTATTCAACCAATATTGCCCATTGGTTAAAATAAAACACAGGTTGAATTTTCAGTCAATGATCACTAATCAACTCAATCACCCAATCATGACAGTTCATATATGATAATATGAAAATAAATAATATATTTGAGGAATCCCGTTGGATCCCTCCAACCTATTCTTCCCTGTATCAAACTAGTTATCTCAAATTAGATTATTCAATTCCTTTTTACTGATAATTTCTATAACAGCAAATAACGACCATTTAACATCAATCAATCAACAAAACAATTCAAACAATTCGAACAATTAAACACATTTATAAATAAACATGACCAATATGGTAAGTTACTTCATTGGATCCAATCGTTGAAATAACGATTTGGTATTCCACTAAAATTAAACAACGTTTAATTTCATCGGTTGAAACAACAATGAATATATAACTAGCAAACTGTCAACCATTAACAAGAAGAACACACAAAATAAAAACCCAATTTATATAAAATATAAATGGGAAGAACTGAGTGAGTTTAACTCACCTTGATTTGATTTATCGTTGAAATAGTTGGTATTAATTAAATTAAACAGGTGTTTAATTTAACTAAAAATCCCGGTTGATTCAAAATCTTGTCCAGTTCTGTTCCATGATGTAAATTTCGCTGATGCGAGTCCACTGCATCCTGAATCGTTCCATTCTGATAATGTAATCACAGATTATAAACATTTTAAGTTAATATAATTTAATTATATAAATATGTCTAATTATGGTTTTAAATAAATTCTTGTTTACATTCAGGGTTAAGCTAATTACAAGTTAACAAAATAAAGCCAATAAATTTCCTTTCCATGTGACATTAACTGCTACTCCTCGTTTAGTCATAAACCTGTGATAAATTAACATATGATTAGTTTGTTATTAATATAAAGGTAAATAATTTAATTAACACTAAAAGTCCTTAATCCTATTGCTTATTTTAACTAATAACATTTTAATTGTATAATTACTTTTGTTTGGCAAAACTGGTGCGTCCCTTTTACTCTTTACTACCCATTCAACCTGCCAAAATGTAAGATATTTACAAATTTTAAATTACAAACTAATTGGAGTTTTTAACTAATTATATGTCTAAAAAGAAAACTGATTACTTTAGTTTGCTTAGAGCACAGGCCGACTGGTATGAATATGAAAACTCCGGGCTCAACTTCCTTTTTACCCAAATTACTGTGCCTTGTTCCCAGTTCGAAGCTCGCACCCTGAAATGTTACACAAGATTTTAATTACATTTCATAATTACCATGGCTTAATTTACTTAAATTTTAAACTAATTAATATGAACTAATCACATCTGTATAGTTACGGGGCTGATCCCTTCTGCTATTCCTCATTCACAGCCACGCCTTCTTCATGTTCAAAGAAAATAGGTCGCAATCATCCCTCCCTCTCGCGCGTTGACCTCGCAATCGAACTCCCTTCAATCCCGGAGCCTCATGACCAGCGGTGGACCATCCATGACGCCCCAGACCTTCGCCTTCTTAGCGCCTATCTCCGACCAGAACAGGTCGTCCTCCGGTTAAGTAAATCGCCTCCAGCAGCTCCCCCAATGTCGCGACTTCCCAAAGTCGCCCGGATCACCACAGTACCCAAAATTAGATCACCACCGGTCAACTTCTTCGTCTCGATCTCCTCTATACGGTTTTTGTTTGGAGTTTATTGGATAGGTTGAAGAATTTCAAGATTAAGGAAGAAGAAGTATGGATCATTTCTGCCGTTAATCATGTATGTAGCGGCAGGTTTAGAGCATTGACCATGGAAATAATTGTTTGACCTGATTTTAGGGTTAGCGTAAGCCTTTTATATAGAGTTGGGTATAATTAAATATTATTATATTATATGTGAGACTTAACGTCGAATTAACGTTTTAAACCACCACAAATGACTTCTGTTTTTCGATAAAAATGCTAATCGTAGCATAAAAAAATATTCCGGACCCGATGGGACAGGTTTCGCCGAATTTCGACATCGTTCATGAAAAGACCTTTATAATTATCGACGAAAAATCAAGAGTTTAAAATTCCTAAAATTACAGAAAAAATCCAATAAACTTGAAAGCTTGACATTTTACTAGACCTCTTCCTTATGGACCAATGAATCTTGTTTCGTCCAAATTGGAGTTTATTTGGCTAGTCGTTTATTCGTTTAAAGTTACCCTTATTTGAATTGACCAAAATAATAGAATTGATTAGGGCTTTATCATTTCCACGATCACATGGTAAGTCCAATTGACACGAAAATTGAAATTTCTACAATAATTAATTAATACGAATCCAATGGCACCAGTTTCGTCACATTCTAAGACTGTTTCCCGGTACGCTATTTTTATACACAACACACTTCAAAATTAACAAACTATATACATATCCTTACTCTAATGGTCGATACAAATTCAATGGAACTAGTTTCGTGGCTTAATTTGATCATCTGCTCAAGTTACACTCAAATATCTCTCTGTTGAATTAAATTAATTTAATTACGCGCTATAGAAAATAAATGGGCATTTACGGCTACCGTGGTCACATACGATATCAGTTTGCCACAAAGTTTAATACTGTACATTAATTTAACATTACGGTCCCAATGAAACTGATTTCATCGAAAACGGAGTCTGTTTGCAAAATCACTATTTTAAAGGCCTATATTTTAAATAACGATTTCAATAGTGACTATTTCAAAATTTGATTTGGCCATAACTAACAATCTATAATACGAAATCTGGATTTTTCTCTTCCATATGAAAATTATAGTCAACGCGATCCCAACGTTTCTTGTTTCACGGAAATCCGACTTATATTGGATCCTGTATATTCAATTGAAGTTCAAAACTCCATATTACGAACTGCAGCGCCATTTCGAGCTCATTTTTAATTATATATATAAATTATATATTCAAACTTCATTTTAATTACGAATTCAATATTAAAATCCATTAATATTCCAAATATAATATTTTAAAACAATAAATAAAATAAAATATTTGAGTGTCAAAAATATGGGTCATTACAACATACTCCAATCACAAAATCGATCCAGGGCCCACCTCCTAATGACCCATTTCAACCCATTTAAGTTGTCTAATCCTCTCCACACATTTTATCAACTATTTCTCCCAAACGGTAAGTTCATTTTCTTAATGTGACCATTCTAGGAATGGGTAACCATCATATAAATCCAATGAAAGTGGTTTTAGGTCTATATTCCTTAATAGTCAAAAGTTATGGGCAAAACAAGATTTGCTAAGGGTAAAATGATCACATTAAAATTTGACCAAAAATATTGAAGTCAAGAAATGACCCTAATAGTCATTTCCCAAAGTTAGACAACCATACGACCTCGTACACAATCAATATAAATATTTTACGATCTTTCGGTACGTAAAATACGGGTCATTATATTCTCAAAATCAACCATACATGCAAGTCAGTCATAATGAGAATGGCTAACACAACCCTATCCGAGGATACATGACACTAGACAAAAAAAACTTGATGACAGAGAAATGAAATTAAGAGCGATAAGTTATAAATCTTACCAAGTA
The DNA here is from genome assembly GCA_030737875.1 of Allium sativum. Classification (NCBI taxonomy): domain Eukaryota; kingdom Viridiplantae; phylum Streptophyta; class Magnoliopsida; order Asparagales; family Amaryllidaceae; genus Allium; species Allium sativum. Next base: position 529,912,791 of record CM060923.1, on the reverse strand, counting down.
AAAAGCTCTGGATACGACGTCCTCATGCCCTCCTCGGTTTCCCTAGTACAATCCCAATCGCTTTCTCTCTTCTGTACTTTGACAAGCTTTGCGACTTTCCTTCTATGTTGCTTCGTATCCCGTCCAATGTAATGAATAGGCTTGCGAACTCTAGTAGCTTCTAGTTCCACCTCTATATCATATAATTGATCCGGTGTGATAGTTGCATTAGAATCATGTACGAATGTCCTCAAATTAGAAACATGAAACACATTATGCACTCCATTCATCTTTAGAGGTAGATCAACCTTATATGACAAACTTCCAACCTGCTCAAGAATCGAAAAGGGGCCAACAAACCTTGGTGTCAACTTTCCTTTGTACCAAACCAAATCATTGTAAGGAACTGGAATTTTCGACTCCGAAAATCAACACAAAACTACCATGTTGACTATTCAGACATCGGAAATACCTGATCATTAATAGAAAGAAAGTTAGAGGGTGAGAATAGATAAGATAGAAAATTAGAATAGAAGAAGAAGAAGATCACCACAGAACAGAATCAGAGTAATACGAATCTAACAGCGGAACAAATAAATATAATATATAATATAACTTTGAAATAAAACAGTACATATATATATATACAATAACATTATCAGAGTACAACACTTACACACAGCGGAAATAACAATAGCTATATAATCCTGAAGCCTGCTGCTTCAAGCTCCTCCAAGTATATCTGTAAAGATCTGAACTACTTGACTGCCCGTACAAATTTGGGCACCCAAGAGTTTAGGGAAAAACAAAACAAAATAAACTCTGGGTCAGTCATGGGACTGGTGTGAGTAAACTCAAATCATTTGGTTTAACTTTTCAAAATCCCTTTCAAAAGAAAAGGTAATCATAAGACCGATCCACACATAAACACGGATGGTTTTTACCTTACGATAACCCAAAACAGTTTTGGAAATCAATACTTCTCTGATATTATAATATTGTCTAATCACAAGTAATTAACAATCTAGCAGAACGCTTGCATCTCACGTTCCACATATATAGTATACAAACAAAACCGCGGGCGCTTATTGGAGATTGGATTCCGACTATGACAAGGTATGGGACCACCTGCCGAGAGTGTATCTCTAGAGCTGAATACACCGGGTTCAACAAGAACGTCTTGCAACCCGACCCACACATGACCGACCACTCATTTCGCTTGAGTGTATCGAATGTATATCACCAACAGTTGGGAGCTACCAACCGTTTCCCGAAAAGGGACAGCATCGAATAGATAAAAGAATGGAATGGATTTTCTCTAGATAGGTGATATACACCCTAATGGGAGCGACCCACCAAGCCATGCTGTCGGCCCGATTTCTGTCATTTCCCGGTTGATGAGGCTTGAGGTCATAACGTATCTTTGATACACCTGACCACCATTCACTTTGAATGCCACATCGTCATACCCGCCAAATCACAAATTGATTTCCCCAAAAATACCATGGGTATAAAGCTAAGAGAAACAAATTCCTCCGCCATCAAACGTAAGTACGTTTGAAGAGATCAACTTACGCGATCCGTTAGATATACTTTGTTAGACATTCGTCCATTCACGTTGTCCTGGGCTTGGACGAACCGAAGGCACTATTCTGTAAACATGATAGCCCTTGCATAACTCCGTCTTCAATTATTTTCATCATATTTGATCGCAACGCTAACGTCCATACAGAGTGGTTTTCAGATAATGAATCTGATCCCGACCTCTCCGTATTGACGACGGAAAAATGGTCAAAACTTCAATAGTCGGTGGTTTAACTATCAGAGAAAAACACGTGTGCAAACAACGATATTATTTCCATACGGAAATTCTATCGATCAATCATCATTCCACATTTATCTCTTTAGATTAAATTATCATTAATTTACCCATTTCCATATATTCGTAAATTCTTATTTCTAGATTTAGAAAATATACTTTATTAATCATTGGAAAACATTTCCATATTTGCTCCATTCCTTATTTTCTATGTTAGAAAATATTTCTGATTCTTATTTGGAAAATATTTCCAAAATTCCTTCATTTGATTTAAACATATATTTAAATAAAACATCACTAAGACAATTCAAACCATTACACTCATTAACTAAATTAACTTAACCAATCTTCACTATCGAACCTTACCCATCCCTTAGTTAAAAACGAAGTCAATCAAGTTGGGGTATAATTACCTCTCAGACCTTAACTGCACAACATTTCTACCCTTGAAATAGACAAGGTTCACTTTCTTAAATCATTTAACCAACTTCCTTACGTAACTCGGATTCTATTTATGAATCCACTTCTTTTTTTTAAACATTGATTATAACTATAGCGTTATAATCCCTTCTTCTTAAATATCTAACTTCAAAATATAACTTTTATTCCTTAATTTAAATAACTAAGCCGCTAATTTATTAATAAATAAGTAAATCTTGATTAAAAATGGAGAGTAAATATTACTTTCCCGAATTCGATATAATCGAATTCAACGTATAACTCTCTTTCGAAAAATCTCTATTCGATAACTCCTTTTCGAATAAACTATATTCGATAACTCTTTCTTCGAATAACTATATTCGATAATCTCTCTTCGAATAACTATATTCGATTAACTCTCTTCGAATGATTTACATTCGATTAACTCTCTTCGAATGATTTATATTCGATTAACTCTCTTCGAATGATTTACGTTCGATTAATCTCCTTTCGAATAAACTATATTCGATTAACTTCCTTAATTCTATTTGAATAACTCCTTTGGATTAACTCATTTGGATTAACTCGGTTTGATTAACTCATCTTGACTAACTTAACTCGATTAACTCAACTTGATTAACTCACTTGATTAACTCAACTTATTTAACTCAACTTATTTAACTCCTATCGAATAACTAATATTCGATTAACTTATATCCGAATAACTATTCTGTTATAACTTTATTTCAAACGGCTAATATTCGATTTAACTCCATTCGCTTGACTCTAGATCGCAGCGATCACAATGGTTACGCCTGATTCCCTTAGGAAACATCCGATCGCCGTAGGCTATCTGCAGCCCTGCGAATTACGCTAGCAGTCGTATGAAATGGCAACACATCCTGAATAACTATGTTTGACTAACTCTAGCTCAAATAACTATATTCGATCAACTCTAATTGAATAACTTATATTCAATTAATCCTAATTCGATTAACTCTATCTAATTAACTCTAACTGGTTAACTCTAACTGATTAACTCTAATCAATTACTCTAATTCGATTAACTCTAATCGATTACTCTAATTCGATTAACTCTAACCGATTAACTCTCAATCGACTAACTCTTCGTCCATATCCAGTTTCAAATATCGATGTTGAAATCGACTTTTACTTCTCTATATAAGTCCTGACTTATATATCATATTTATCCAATGATAAACATTTCATTTAATTTATAAAATATTATTTATAATTTTATTTTCTCAATCTATCGGTTACAATAGATTCTATTTAAAATCTTTGCTTTAAATCCATATCATGTTATACCCGTGTGCGAAGCATGGGTCTAAACCTTTCAAATATAAAATCCTCTTTTATACTATTCTATTCACTTTTCAAGTATTTCCTTTCATAATCTATTTATTTACCAAATAAATACCTTTTTGATAATTCTATTTATTTATAAAATATTTTCTTTTTATATAAAATCCATTGATTTTATAAGTAGTTCCTTTTATAATCTAACTATTTCCTTTTCTATTTGTGTAACAAATATTTCTTCTTTCTATTATATTTATTTTTCAAATAAATATCCCTTGTCAATTCTATTTGTAAATGGTTTACAAATATTTCTTTTTCAATTCTATTTGTAAATGTTTTACAAATATTTCCCTTCAATTCTATCTATTTGATTAACAAATAAATATTCCTTGTTAATCTATTTATTTTCTAAATAAATAGTTTTCTCTTTATAAAGTCCTTTTGATTTTATTAATATTTCTTTTTCAATATAACATTGAAAATTTCCTTTTTAACAATCCAGTATTCCTTATGGTATTTAAATTACCATATAACAATGATCGGTATCATTCAAACATACAAAATCAACAACAGATTTCATTTCACATCATATAACACAATATATGAAAAACAGTAAAATAAATGTTGAGGAATCCAGTCGGATTCCTCCGACCTGTTTCCCTGCATCCACAAATGTTAATCAACATAAATAACACGAATATGAGATATTCTGATAACAGAATCAATATTCGATTAACGATTTATATCTATATCGTTATCTATATTTTCAACCAATTTACTAGCAGTTCAACCAAACAGCCAACACACAGCAAACAACCATCATTTATAAATTCTAAAAATATTTTATAAAAATATAAATTGAGCAGAGTTAGTGAGATTTACTCACATTGGTCGGTTTATCGTTAAATAACGATAATTGGCCATTGATTTGATTCAGGCGTTTAATTTCACCATAAATCCAAACGAGCTCCAATTCACTCCCGGTCAGTGCCATGGTGTAGCCACCGTCCATACGATCCCAACGGATCTTGTTTCATTGAATTTTTACCACGTATGAGATAGTTATGACCTATACAAGTTCGTACTATTTTCAAACAAAATAAATTAAATTTCCTTTAAAATTAATTGGGCTTAACCTGTCCAAGTCAGCCCATCACACGTTTGAGGACCATGAACCGCGAACCCTCTTCTTCCTCCTCCTGTACACTATTGAAACCTCCCTTTTATCACCATAGCCGTGTTTTTGAACCCCCAAAACCCCATCGTTTCTCAACCAAAATCAAAACTGACACCACCATTCTACTTCCCTTCCTATCCTCTTCCACCCCATCGCCTACTCGTTCAACTCGCGACTGATTCTGTCACTGTGTCAAATAGCTCCAACTGCACCTACAGTAAATCGCACGTCCCAGATCACAACCGCACTTCACCAAAATCTCACAACATGTACCAATCGATATGCTGAACCCAAAAACGACAGTTATTGCTTCATTTGATACCTTAAACTCCCGAATCGAAGAACCCAAGCTCACGCCTTGTAAAACCGATACCCTCGTATTTCCGATCGCACCTCACAAGATCGGTACCATATTGAAGCTAATCACCCAACGAGTCCAAAGATATACACTTTATATATATATTTTTTGAGTATAATTTGGATTGATTTGGATTTTTCAAAAATAAAATTGGTTTACAGAAATGAAAAAAATGTGGCGGCTTGTGTTTTGACTATCGGAGGAAATGGTCTAGGGTTAATGAGACGTTATGTGGTATTTATAGAGGGTTTTATTAATTTTTTATTCGATTTTTTTTCTTTTTATTCGAATGCTGTTTGTATACGCTGTTTAAAAATCCCTGTGATCACACACAATATCCAAAAATCACGAAAATGGACATGCAGCTACAGTTTGATATTGCGGACCCAACGAAACTGGTTTCGTCGAATTCCGACTCCGTATGCTTACACAGTGTATTTTTAAAGTCAGAAAATTGACTGTTTTTCACAATAATATTTTCCCACGGCCACATACTGACTCTAAAAATCACGAAAGTTGAAATCTAACAATAATTTGACATTACGAATCCAACAAAATTGGTTTCGTCGAATTTGGAGGTATTTGAAAAACTGGCTATTTTTAAAGCTCTAAATAACCCATTTAAATATATAAATATATTTAAAAACAATTAAATTTAATATTTAAAAATAAATATTATCGTATATATTCACACTAGAAAATCATACAGCTCCACTGGGATTTATAACTCGATATTTCAAAACTCGGTGTTAGATCGATATTCGATTTATATTTAAAATCCATTTAAAATATAAATAAATCGATATAAATTATAAAGGAATTCCATAGCGGCATTTCTAAAATTTGATTTGGACATAACTAAAAATCTACACGACGAAATCCTGATTTTTCTCTTCCACTAGAAAAATATACTTCACCAGCTCCTAACGTTTCTTGTTTCATAGAAATCCAATTTAAAATGGACCCTGTATATTCAGTTGAAGTTCATATCGCCAAATAGCGAACTGCCGCGCCATTTCGAGCTCGATTTTAATTATATTATAATTCTACGTTCAGCTGTCGTTCAAATAATATATTCGTTATTATAATTCAACTCTAAACTGAATTATATATTTTAAATGGTCCAATTCACACCATATCGTCAATTCACTATTTTCGGCTATTTTAGAAATAAATATATTATTCTATTATTTATATTAATTAAATATTCACTATTATTTAATTAAACAACCATTAAATTCTCTATATCACTATTTAAATAATTAAATAAATTAATTATTATATAACTAGAAATACGGGTCGTTACATTCTTCCGCCTTAAAATAATTTCGTCCTCGAAATTGCTAAGGTAGAGAACATACCCTATTGACTAGTACAAGTTTATTTGTTTACTTACCAACTTTAATTTCAACTGAACCAATTTAATTTCAATTAAAATATTAATTAATTCTTATCAATGATTGTTTTCTAAAATCCTGAAAATTTTCTAACACTCTAAATTTTCGGAAAATTTCGCCAGCACCTCCTTTGTACCGGTCAATAGCTCAAACCCCAACTTGCCTCTCTAGGCCCTCTCCTTTCAAAAAGAAAATCAAAAAGCCAAGTGGCTTGCCAAATCGGCCCATAAATCACCAAATCCATAAAAATAAACGTGTACCTTTTTGTCGGGCATATCATTAAATCCTTTCATTCTGCTGCCAATTCAGCATATACCAAAGTCATCCCAATCAATATCCAATCATCTATTCTCAAATCCAATCATCCTATTTTCAAGCCAAATCTCATACTCAATCTCAAATTCCATTACCAATTTCAACTCTTACTTACCCGTCCAATATACTTAAACAAATTCATAACTCACAAATCCAACTTTATTTGATATCGTTCTATTTCAATTCAATTTCCCCTTACTAGTTTTTATTCAATTCCAATTTGCATTCAAAAATTTCTATTTGATTTCCATTTCTGGTTTTAATTCAATTTCAATTTGCTTTCGCCAATTTTGTTTTAATTCAAACCGTCTATTCCTGGGAATTTTAAACTGTTTACCCTTTTCAAAAATCAAACATTCCTTTTCAGGATTTAAAACAACCTGTTTTTCTCAAAATAATTCAAAAACAATCTCTTTGGTAGTAATCCGTCACTTACAACTGGAAAATGAACACTGATGATGTGGCCAGCATCATCAGAGTTATTTCCCAGCTATCGAAGTGAGTTCAATACTATATCACTTATCAAAATCATATTTAAACATTTCCATTTTGAAATTCATTTCAAAATATCATTCACGATGCTTGTAAACAAATTTAAAATCTCCCAGGATTTTAAAATTCTCATATATTTAATCCAAACCTATATATAAACACTTATTCAAATTTCCAGAGTTTTAGTTTAAATCTTGATTTAAATTCAGATTTAATCCATCTGATTGCATATATTACACTTATATGAATTCTAATTGGTTATATTTAACCATTTCACCTTTTATAATCTCATTTGATTATAATAACAACCAACAAATCCAACATACTATAATATTTCCAATATTAATCATTCGTTTATATCAAAATATAATTTGGGTAAAATTATTTCATTTACCCTTTTTCAAAACATACTGTGTTGGTTTATCGTACTTGAGTGTCTAGAAACCCTTATCGATACAATGGATCAAACTGATCAACCAGAATTCACAAACTACTCAACCAATAAATCTCCACAATATAAAACAATTTTTATAAAATCTACAAATACGTCCACTCGTATATATACACTCAAACTCAATCTAGGGTATTACTAACCCCATCTCTACTGAGTCACGCCACAGAGCCAAGACAATCACTTAACCTTCAACTCTGATACCACTGTAACGAACTGGAATTTTCGACTCCGAAAATCAACACAAAACTACCATGTTGACTATTCATACATCAGAAATACCTGATCATTAATAGAAAGAAAGTTAGAGGGTGAGAATAGATAAGATAGAAAATTAGAATAGAAGAAGAAGAAGATCACCACAGAACAGAATCAGAGTAATAAGAATCTCACAGCAGAACAAATAAATATAATATATAACATAACTTTGAAAAAAAAACAGTATATATATAATAACATTATCAGAGTACAATACTTACACACAGCGGAAATAACAATAACTATATAATCCTGAAGCCTCCTGCTTCAAGCTCCTCCAAGTATATCTGTAAGGACCTGAACTACTTGGCCGCCCGTACAAATTTGGGCACCCAAAAGTTTAGGGAAAAACAAAACAAAATAAACTCTGGGTCAGTCATGGGACTGGTGTGAGTAAACTCAAATCATTTGGTTTAACTTATCAAAATCCCTTTCAAAAGAAAAGGTAATCGTAAGACCGATCCACATATAAACACGAATGGTTTTTACCTTACGATAACCCAAAACAGTTTTGGAAATCAATATTTCTCTGATATTATAATAATGTCTAATCACAAGTAATTAACAATCTAGTAGAACGCTTGCATCTCACGTTCCACATATATAGTATACAAACAAAACCGCAGGCGCTTATCGGAGATTGGATTCCGACTATGACAAGGTATGGGACTACCTGCCGATAGTGTATCTCTAGAGGTGAATACACTGGGTTCAACAAGAACGTCTTGCAACCCGGCCCACACATGACCGACCACTCATTTCGCTTGAGTGTATCGAATGTATATCACCAACGTTTGGGAGCTACCCACCATTTCCCGAAAAGGGACAACATCGAATAGATAAAAGAATGGAATGGATTTTCTCTAGATAGGTGATATACACCCTAATGGGAGCGACCCACCAAGCCATGCTGCCGGCCCGATTTCTGTCATTTCCCAGTTGATGAGGCTTGAGGTCATAACTTATCTTTGATACACCTAACCACCATTCACTTTGAATGCCACATCGTCATACCCGCCAAATCACAAATTGATTTCCCCAAAAATAACATGGGTATAAAGCTAAGAGAAATGAATTCCTCCGCCACCAAACGTAAGTACGCTTGAAGAGATCAACTTACGTGATCTGTTAGATATACTTTGTCAGACATTCGTCCATTCACGTTGTCCTGGGCTTGGACGAACCGAAGGCACTACCCTGTAAACAGGATAGCCCTTGCATAACTCTGTCTTCAATTATTTTCATCATATTTGATCGCAACGCTAACGTCCATATAGAGTGGTTTTCAGATAATGTATCTGATCCCGGTCTCTCCGTATTGACGACAGAAAAATGGTCAAAACTTCGATAGTCGGTTATTTAACTATCAAAGAAAAACACGTGTGCAAACAACGATATTATTTCCAGATGGAAATTCTATCGATCAATCATCATTCCACATTTATCTCTTTAGATTAAATTATCATTAATTTACCCATTTCCATATATTTGTAAATTCTCATTTCTAGATTTAGAAAATATACTTTATTAATCATTGGAAAACATTTCCATATTTGCTCCATTCCTTATTTTCTTTATTCGAAAATATTTCTGATTCTTATTTGGAAAATATTTCCAAAATTCCTTCATTTGATTTAAACAGATGTTTAGATAAAACATCACTAAGCCAATTCAAACCATTCACTCATTAACTAAATTCACTTAACCAATCTTCACTATCGAAACTTACCCATCCCTTAGTTAAAAACGAAGTCAATCAAGTTGGGGTATAATTACCTCTCAGACCTTAACTGCACAACATTTCTAACCTCGAAATAGACAAGGTTCACTTTCTTAAATCTTTTAACCAACTTCCTTACGTAACTCGGATTCTATTTATGAATCCACTTCTTTATTTTAAAACATTCATTATAACTATAGCGTTATAATCCCTTCTTCTTAAATATCTAACTTCAAAATATAACTTTATTCCTTAATTTAAATAACTAAACCGCTAATTTATTAACAAATAAGTAAATCTTGATTAAAAACGGAAAGTAAATATTACTTTCCCGAATTCGATATAATCGAATTCAACGTATAACTCTCTTTCGAATAATCTCTATTCGATAACTCCTTTTCGAATAAACTATATTCGATAACTCTTTCTTCGAATAACTATATTCGATAATCTGTCTACGAATAACTATATTCGATTAACTCTGTTCGAATGATTTACATTTGATTAACTCTCTTCGAATGATTTACATTCGATTAACTCTCTTCGAATGATTTACGTTCGATTAATCTCCTTTCGAATAAACTATATTCGATTAACTTCCTTAATTCAATTCGAGTAACTCCTTTAGATTAACTAATTTGGATTAACTCGGTTTGATTAAATCATCTTGACTAACTTAACTCGATTAACTCAACTTGATTGACTCAACTTATTTAACTTAACTTATTTAACTCCTATCGAATAACTAATATTCGATTAACTTATATTCGAATAACATTGTCTGTTATAACTTTATTTCGAATGGCTAGTATTCGATTTAACTCCATTCGCTTGACTCTAGTTCACAGCGATCACAATGGTTACGCCTGATTCCCTCAGGAAACATCCGACCGCCGTAGGCTATCTGCAACCCTGCGAATTACGCTAGCAGTCGTACGAAATGGCAACACATCCTAAATAACTATGTTTGACTAACTCTAGCTCAAATAACTATATTCGATCAACTCTAATTGAATAACTTATATTCAATTAATCCTAATTCGATTAACTCTATCTAATTAACTCTAACTGGTTAACTCTAACTAATTAACTCGAATCAATTACTCTAATTCGATTAACTCTAATCGATTACTCTAATTCGATTAACTCTAACCAATTAACTCTCAATCGACTAACTCTTCGTCCATATCCAGTTTCGAATATCGATGTTGAAATCGACTTTTACTTCTCTATATAAGTCCTGACTTATATATCCTATTTATCCAATGATAAACATTTCATTTAATTTATAAAATATTATTTATAAGTTTATTTTCTCAATCTATCGGTTAGAATAAATTCTATTTAAAATCTTTGCTTTAAATCCATACCCGTGTGCGAAGCACGGGTCTAAACCTTTCAAATATAAAATCCTCTTTTATACTATTCTATTCACTTTTCAATTATTTCCTTTTATAATCTATTTATTTACCAAATAAATCACTTTTTGATAATTCTATTTATTTATAAAATATTTTCTTTTTATATAAATCCATTGATTTTATAAGTAATTCCTTTTATAATCTAACTATTTCCTTTTCTATTTGTTTTACAAATATTTCTTCTTTCTATTCTATTTATTTTTCAAATAAATATCCCTTTTCATTTCTATTTGTAAATGGTTTACAAATATTTCTTTTTCAATTCTATTTGTAAATGTTTTACAAATATTTCCCTTCAATTCTATCTATTTGATTAACAAATAAATATTCCTTTTTAATCTATTTATTTTCTAAATAAATAGTTTTCTTTTCATAAAATCCTTTTGATTTTATTAATATTTCTTTTTCAATATAACATTGAAAATTTCCTTTTTAACATTCCAGTATTCCTTATGGTATTTAACGTACCATATAACAATGATCGATATCATTCAAGCATACAAAATCAACAACAAATTTCATATCACATCATATAACACAATATATGAAAAATAGTAAAACAAATGTTGAGGAATCCAGTTAGAGAATCCTGTCGGATTCCTCCGACCTGTTTCCCTGCATCCACAGATGTTAATCAACATAAATAACACGAATATGAGATATTCTAATAACAGAATCAATATTCGATTAACGATTTATATCTATATCGTTATCTATATTTTCAACCAATTTACTAGCAGTTCAACCAAACAGCCAACACACAGCAAATAACCATCATTTATAAATTCTAAAAATATTTTATAAAAATATAAATTGAGCAGAGTTAGTGAGATTTACTCACATTGGTCGGTTTATCGTAAAATAACGATAATTGGTCATTGATTTGATTCAGGCGTTTAATTTCACCATAAATCCAAATGAGCTCCAATTCACTCCCGGTCAGTGTCATGGTGTAGCCACTGTCCATACGATCCCAACAGATCTTGTTTCACTGAATTTTGATCACGTATGAGATAGTTATGACCTATACAAGTTCATACTATTTTCAAACAAAATAAATTAAATTTCCTTTAAAATTATTTGGGCTTAACCTGTCCAAGTCGGCCCATCACACGTTTGAGGACCATGACCCGCTAACCCTCTTCTTCCTCCTCCTATACACTATCGAAACCTCCCTTTTATCACCATAGCCGCGTTTTTGAACCCCCCAAACCCCATCATTTCTTAACCGAAATCAAAACTGACACCACCATTCTACTTTCCTTCTTATCCTCTTCCACCCCATCGCCTACTTGTTCAACTCGCGACTGATTATGTCACTGCGTCAAACAACTCCGACTGCACCTACAATAAATCGCATGTCCCAGATCACAACCGCACTTCACCAAAATCTCACAACATGTACCAATCGACACCCTGAACCCAAAAACGACAGTTATTGCTTCATTTGATGCCTTAAACTCCCGAATCAAAGAACCCTAGCTCACGTCTTGTAAAACCGATACCCTCGTATTTCCGATCGCACCTCACAAGACCGGTACCAAATTGAAGCTAATCACCCAACGAGTCCAAAGATATACACTTTATATTTTTTTAAGTTTAATTTGGATTGATTTGGATTTTTCAAAGATAAAATTGGTTTACAGAAATGAAAAAAATGTGGCGGCTTGTGTTTTGATTGTCGGAGGAAATGGTCTGGGGTTAAGGAGATGTTATGTGGTATTTATAGAGGGTTTTATTAATTTTTTATTTGATTTTTTTATTTCTTTTTATTCGAACACTGTTTGTATACGCTGTTTAAAAATCCCTGTGATCACACGCAATACCCAAAAATCACGAAAATGGACGTGCAGCTACGGTTTGATATTGCGGACCTAACGAAACTGGTTTCGTCGAATTCCGACTCCGTATGCTTACACAGCGTATTTTTAAAGTCAGAAAATTGACTGTTTTTTACATTAAAATTTGCCCACGGCCACATACTGACTCTAAAAATCATGAAAGTTGAAATCTAACAAAAATTTGACATTACGAATCCAACAAAATTGGTTTCGTCGAATTTGGAGGTGTTTGAAAAACTGGCTATTTTTAAAGCTCTAAATAACCCATTTAAATATATAAATATATTTAAAAACAATTAAATTTAATATTTAAAAATAAATATTATCGTATATATTCACACTAGAAAATCATACAGCTCCACTGGGATTTATAACTCGATATTTCAAAACCCGGTGTTAGATCGATATTCGATTTATATTTAAAATCCATTTAAAATATAAATAAATCGATATAAATTATAAAGGAATTCCACAGCGACTTTTCTAAAATTTGATTTGGCCATAACTAAAAGTCTACACGACGAAATCCCAATTTTTCTCTTCCACTAGAAAAATATACTTCACCAGCTCCTAACGTTTCTGGTTTCACAGAAATCCAATTTAAAACGGACCCTGTATATTCAGTTGAAGTTCAAATCGCCAAATAGCGGACTGCAACGCCATTTCGAGCTCGATTTTAATTATATTATAATTCTACGTTCAACTGTTGTTCAAATAATATATTCGTTATTATAATTCAACTCTAAACTGAATTATATATTTTAAATGGTCCAATTCACAACATATCGTCAATTCACTATTTTCGACTATTTTAGAAATAAATGTATTATTCTATTATTTATATTAATTAAATATTCACTATTTTTTAATTAAACAACCATTAAATTCTCAATATCACTACATAAATAATTAAATAAATTAATTATTATATAACTAGAAATACGGGTTGTTACAATCACACTCTTCAAAGGATTTTTTTGACAAATGCTAAATCACCAACGGAAAACTCTAAGTCTGTACGTCTTTTATCGGTGTAGCTTTTCTACCTGTCTTAAGTAGTCTTCATTTGTTGCCGAATGATCTCAATCATCTCTAAGGTGTCTCTAGTCATATCCAGCCCAAGTATCAGTTTCTCTTCTGCTTCCAACCAAAACGAAGGAGCGCTGCATGGTATCCGATATAAAGCTTCGTACGGAGTCATGACATTGCTTGACTTGTAACTATTAGTGCATGCAAACTCCAAAGGATGTAAATAATCATCCCATAAACCTCTAAAGTCTAAGATGCAAGCCCGTAGGAAATCTTCCAATATGTGATTCACTATTTCGGTCTAACTATCAGTTTGAGGATGGTAAGTTGTGTGGAGATGTAGCTCAGACCCCAAAGCTTCCTGTAAGCTGATATACACGTAAATATGTCTATTTTATCCGCTTATTTATCTTGTTTTCACTTTAAAAATAAATTGATATTGTGTATTTATAGCTGGTTTTTCAGATTGTTGATTAAAAGCATGGTTTAAAGCATTTGATGGATAAAGCATGAAGAATTTGCTTAAAAAGAGTGAAGTTTGAAATTACTAAAGCTTGAAGAGTTTAAAGCTTGAAGAATGGTTGCAAATAGAGTTCAGTTAGGTAGATTTGGCTAACTAAAGACTCATGTTGCGTTCATGTTGTCTCATTTGCAAGGCCTCTCACTCTACAGCTGCGTTCACACCGGCTTATGTGTTATTTGGGCTAAATCTTTAGTCCTACATTGTGTAATTAGCCAATTAGTCTTTGTTATATTAGCTATAAATACACTTGTATCTTATTCATTTAGAATTCATTCAACATTAGCGTTTTATTCTGTAACTTTCTTCTGTCGGAATAAAATAAGTCTTCTCCCTTTTCTCTTTAGTTTTTTATTTACATGTTATTTTCTTTTCTACAAGTAGATTAGATTGTCCTTTATTTTATTTTTATTTTATTTTTCTCTTGTTTTTTGTTCGATGTTGCAATTTACGTTCGTTTTTAGAATAATAAACATGAGAGGCTAATCGCTTTCAACTTAGGAGTAATGAAGCTCTCTTGATTCTGTAGTTGCAACATAATTTATCTATTCATTCTCTCTTTTGTGCTTCATGTCATGTTGATGTCATGGTGATCAAGTGGAGGTTGAAATCAAAAATTTGATGGTCTATAGTTCTAATTAATAGTTCATAGGCCATGCTTAAAGTATATTTCAATTTCAGCTTGTTCATTTTTCATTAGACCTAGTAAGGTGATTTAGTGGGTATGATATAGTTTGATAGTTTATGTTGTGCTAGTTAATAGTATGAATAAGTTATACTTATAATAATCATATCAACTAAATTCACAAATGACCGGGAAAAAAAAGAGATCGTAATTTCATAACTTGTTGTACTACATGATCTAGAAAGTGGATTTATTCCTAAGTTGTCATTTATCTAACAATTTTTATTAATTTTAGTTTACTAGTTTAGTTGTAGTTAAATCATCACTTGAATTTGGTTTAATTTGATTGAATATAATTAAAATTATTTCTTTCTCCGTGGATCGACTCGTACTCGCTAACGTACTACAAGTGTATGCCGTGCGCTTGCGGTTTTTACACTTCGCGACGGTTTTCTAATCAATAGGATATCCGTCGGCAAATATGTTTTTGGCGCCGTTGCCGGGAAAAGAATTTAATTTTGATTTTATAATTCGGATTAATTTTTTTAGTTTGTTGTACTTGAAAAAAAAAAAAAAATGTTTGTATTTTGTGTGTTTGTATTGTCTTTGTTTAATTCTGTTTTGTTGTGTTTATTTTGCATTAGTCTTCATTAAAAAAAACTTGCCTTTTGTTTTCAATTTCTTTCCTGTTTTCACTACAATTTGCTCTTTTTCTTTCATTTATTTGTTTCCGAATTTTCTCCAAATTTCTTTCCCTTTCTACAATTCTTACAAATAAAAAAAATCCCATAAATAATTGCTTTCCTTTTTTCTTTTTCTTTTCCTCCCCCTTAGTTTTCTCTATTTTAAATCCTTCCTCCACCACAAACCAATTCATCGCTCTTAACAACTTCACCTCAAACAAAATTTTCACAACATCTCCTTCATAATTCCTTACCAAAAATCCTCTTTTCTCTATCTTTTTAACTGTGGATCATTGATCAACCCTATTTCACAATTCTCTACCCCATACATCAACTACCGGCCAAATAACAAACAATTTTCTCCAGCTCCATCCGTTTCGACAACCAAGACCCTTAACATCATCTTCATAGTTATCCATTCTTCCACACCAGATTTCAAATCATCACCCATCATCATCTAGGAAACCGTCCATCTGCAAACCAATACTCAACCAATCCAGACCACTGCTCACATACCCAATGCCATATCCTCATCACTTCTGTCGCCACAAACCACAATACCCAAACACTTTAAAACATCAAGCCTCATCCACCAAAACTTCTCATAACCAGTCACCAAAACCTACCTCCACGCAAATCAGACCGAACAATCTCCTCAAATCGCCAATCGAAACCGCAACTTCACCCCTGTTTGGCCTCCTTACTCGATTAGAACAAGATCGCACCACCCTTCCCTTCGAACAAGTCGCCTCAGCAAAAAGCCTGTGCAAAAATCACACCTGAAATCGAAAACCACCACCTTAATCCAAAATCACACCCCAAAAGTCTCCGATCCAAACTCCATTCTCTCTTCACAACCAAAACCCTCCCCCAGAAAGCCCATTTCTTCCTCACTACCATGCAACCCCCAACTTACCTGCTACATCACCGAAATCTAGCCACCCCCAAATCGAAATCAACACTAACCCCCATAGTGAAACCCCTCTTCAAGTCACATCAACTTGCGATCCCCAAAACCCCTTTTCCGAAATCGAACTGCCTGCGCTTCAATATCCAAAATCTCAAAACCCGAAGATCCGTATAGCCTAAAACGCAAATTCGATTGAAAATAATAAGACTGGGATTCGAATTTTTGGTTTGAAAATTTCGTAATTTGGTTTGCAAAATAATTTTGTGTGTGAGTTGCTTGTTGAGTAATTGATTTTGATTTCGGTCAGGAAATAGTTGGTTTTTGTTAGCTGCTAGTGGACTCGTAGACTTGGCGCACCCGGTGGGACATTTGCATGAGTTAAAGAATTTGTGTTGTGACCTTCTTTTGTGATAAATTTTGGTTGGAATTATTAGTTCCTTTAACTTGTGAATTGCTTAAAAAACATTCACTTGTCATTCCATTATTCATATATCGCATCCACTTTTCAGATTGCACAAGGAAGGAACTGCTTTAGCTTGCTTTATCGCGCCTGCTAATAAATAAAATTGCGGCTTAAAAAAACTGCTAATAAATTCAGATGCTCTGGTATTGTTCTCTTCTCCCTTATTTTTATTTAATTCCATTTTTGTTTGCTTGCATTTGCATTTAAAAAAAAAAAAAAACATAAAAATTCATTCGTAGTTGCATTGACAATTCACGTTTAAATTATGTTTTGCATTCATCTCATTTTATTTTTATTTTTAAGGACATTATTATATAATGACAAATTGGTTTATTTCCAATAAATTTTTTCTCGGTGTCTAGACTACGGCAGAGTAAAAACCGTTTATAAATATTACGGTGATTTATAAATATTATATCGGTTGTTCCTCTGAAGGTATTTTAACCTTCGGCTGCATTTCTAGGGTGATTCCTGGTGCACCGATAACTCATGTCCGTTAACTAGCTAAGAAATCTTTTGTTGAAATTAATCTAAACGTCATTATATAATTTTAGAAAAACTGTAAATACATAATTTGCATTCATATAGTTGCATTAGGTTCATGCATATATTAAAAAAAAAAAAACAAATTGAAAATCAAATATCCAAAAAAAATACTTTCTCTTTTGTGAATATTTTCTTTTCTCCTTTAAAATTTCAAAAAAAAAACAAAAAAAATCCCAAAAAAAAATCTTTAAAATGTCAGAATTTCCTTATTTCCACGGATTTTATGATAGTTGTGAAAATCAATATAATCCATATAATTTTACACCAAATTTATATGGATATTTTAACAACAACTATCATACAAATAACTCTGATTTTCTACCACATAATCTTCAAACTAACGATCAACCTTCAAATCTTGAAAAAATGTCGAATCTTTACTTGAAATGTGCACACAGAAAAATCAAAGAATAGGTGAATGGTGTAATTCATCCTTGGGCAACAATTCAAGTCAAAGTTTTCAAAATAATCAAAATTTGAATTCACTTCCAAATTCAAATGATTTTTATTATAGCCCTTGCCAAATCAATTTCAAACTCCAAAATGAATTTCAAATTCAAAATGAAAATACGAATAATTTTTCAAATGATTTTAGCAATGGGAATAATTTCAATTGTCGTGTAACTGAAAATTTTTGTTCTCAGCAAATTCAACTTGAAAATTCTCATGTAAATAATTATAAATTTGATTTTGTTGAGCAAATGAATGAAATTCATGATAATCACACGAGTTTGTTGTTTCAAGACTACTTGAATTTTCGTGAAAAACAAAATAATCAAATCCAAACGTATGACGATTCAAATAAAAATCCACCTTTGCCCATAATCGACGATCCTCAACTAACAACTTTTGAAATTGATGAAAATCTTAATGAAGTTGTTGAAAGCTCTGTGATTGACTTGAATTTAAATTCTCTTGAAAACGAAGACGTCAATTTATCAATTTGATCTTCTTCTATCAAACTCTGAAAATTTTGAAAATTTAGCAACTTTAGATTGTCAACTTGAAAAAAATGATGAAGTTGTTAACAACTGTTTAAGTGAGGATGACTTTGATGAGCGAAAACTTCTTAAACTCATTGACGATGATGTTGTTGGGTCTGAAACTGAAAATAAAATATTTGAAAACTTTGAAATTCTTGAGGGTGAAAACAACGAACTACTGAATGTGATCTTAAGCACAATAACGATTTTTCTGAAACTGTTGAAACTCCTTGCGACTTGATCGTTTCAACTGAACCTCACTGTAATCAATTATTTTTCAATGATAAATTTCTGCAGTACATGAACTCTTTTTGGAATAACACGGTTTTTGAGAAAACACAATTTCGAAATTTGCTAAAAATTCATTTGTTTGGTTTTAACTTTAGGTTTACGATTGAACCTTTAGTCAACAAAATTTCAATATCAAAGCAAAATTGAACAATGTTTCTCAAAACAAGTGTGGGGGTGAGGACGATGCACACGTCTCTCAATTTATACACCATCTAAACAAATCAAACTTTGTTTTTGAAACTTTTACTAAACCCCGGGTCAATGACCTCTCTGTAGTTGCTACAGAAATTCAATTCGATTTTAGGATCAATTGTAAGCTCAACATTTTAAAATTAGCAACTCAAACTTTTGAAAAAACAAATTTTGTTTTTCCAAATCTGAAACATAATATAAAATCCCTTCCGATTTGGTTTTTTGTGCTTAAGCTGTTTCTCATAATCTTAATGAGATTGATTCATTGGTCCATTGAGGACCGGTTCATCTATTCAATGACAACGTATTTTATGCACGTGTATTTGGTAAGACACACTAACCCTCTTTTGTACATATATAAATATTCACTTGTTAAATAATTTCCTTTCACTAAGATATGTCTGATTGACGACTGTGGGGACACAGTCTATTTTTAAGTGTGGAGGGAGTCTCATTTTCATTTTGTTTTGCATAGTTTAAGTTTGAATTTTTTTTCTCTTTAAAAAAATTACTTTCGCACTTCTATTTACTTCTAAATAAGGCATGATGGAGTTAGCATATAATTTTAGTCGTTCGATTAAAATGTCTGAAAATTTACTTCTCTTAGCGGATAACGAAAGGAAAGTTTGAATTATGAGCAAATTTGGTGTAACTGGTATATAGGGAGATTCATAGGTGATGAGTATGAAATGTTTTCTGAATTGTAATTTGAATAAATGAATGGTTGATTTAGACTACTTGCGATAACATTTTAGATCGTTTAAGTGAAGTTGTGCTAAGATATTCTCGCTTAACTCTCTATCTTATGTTAAAAAAAAGAATAATATATATAATAATTCAAGGGTATCCAACATTGCTAGTACATCTGGCATTGGTGTGCAAACCCGCCAAGCTCTTTCCGACATCTTGTTGACAAAGTCAGCTTCAGTATACCTTGGTCTCATTTTATGAGTTGGACACCTTAGGATTACCGACCCTCACATAAGTCGTAATGCGGTGTATGGGTGGTATACCAAGGTATTTGTAAATAATAATAATGTGAATATTTTGTAATAAAGAGAGAGTTAGCACTTAAAATCCAAGCACACTCTTCACTTATTCGACCTAACTTGTTAACAAAAAGGAAGTTGAGATGTCATTTTACGACTATTGATATCGATTATAGAATTCATTTCATATTCGCACTATGTTTCTACCAAAATAACTGGCCAAGCTGGAGGAGTTTGTGATGATAACATGACTTTTGTTTGAATTTTAGAGTAGTAACGGACTCAAATTTCATAGTGACGACCCAAATTTGTGTTAACCCATTCGAGTTATATTTAAAAGTAAATTATCCATTTGTATATAAATTTGCATTCATCTTGTAATTATTTTTGAATCTTGCATTTTGTAAATATTTTTTGCATTTAACTTTTGGATTTTGTGGCTAGTATCCACTGAAAACCCTCATGAGACAACACTCGTCCTACTAGGGACATCCAGCGGTTTAACGGCTTGTTGCATACGCTAAATGCAATCGTGTTTCCTACGAAAGTGTGACATATCTTAGTTTAGTTTATTCAAGGATGAATAAAAAGATAAGTGTGGGTGTATTTGATATACACGTAAATGTGTATATTTTATCCGCTTATTTATCTTGTTTTCCCTTTAAAAAATAATTGATATTGTGTATTTATAGCTGTGTTTTTAGATTGTTGATAAAAAACATGGTTTAAAGCATTTAATGGTAATGCATGAAGAATTTGTTTAAAAAGAGTGAAGTTTGAAATTACTAAAGCTTAAAGAGTTTAAAGCTTGAAGAACGGTTGCAAATAGAGTTCAGTTAGGTAGATTTGGCTCACTAAAGACTCATGATGCGTTCACATTGGCTCATTTGCAAGGCCTCTCACTCTACAGCTGCGTTCACACTGGCTTATGTTTACTTGGGCTAAATCTTTAGTCCCACATTGTGTAATTAGCCAATTAGTCTTTGTCATATCGGCTATAAATACACTTGTATCTTGTTCATTTAGAATTCATTCAACATTAGGGTTCTATTCTGTAACTTTCTTCTGTCGGAATAAAATTAGTCTTCTCCCTTTTCTCTTTAGTTTTTTTATTTACATATTATTTTCTTTTCTGCAAGTAGATTAGATTGTCCTTTATTTTATTTTTTATTTTATTTTTCTCTTGTTTTTTGTTCGATGTTGCAATTTCGTTCGTTTTTAGAATAATAAACATGAGAGGCTAATCGCTTTCAACTTAGGAGTAATGAAGCTCTCTTGATTCTGTAGTTGCAACATAATTTATCTATTCATTCTCTCTTTTGTGCTTCATGTCATGTTGATGTCATGGTGATTAAGTGGAGGTTGAAATCAAAAATTTGATGGTCTATAGTTCTAATTAATAGTTCATAGGCCATGCTTAAAGTATATTTCAATTTCAGCTTGTTCATTTTTCATTAGACCTAGTAAGGTGATTTAGTGGGTATGATATAGTTTGATAGTTTATGTTGTGCTAGTTAATAGTATGAATAAGCTATACTTATAATAATCATATCAACTAAATTCACAAATGACCAAAAAAAGAAGAGAGATCGTAATTTCATAACTTGTTGTACTACATGATCTAGAAAGTGGATTTATTCCTAAGTTGTCATTTATCTAACAGTTTTTATTAATTTTAGTTTACTAGTTTAGTTGTATTTAAATCATCACTTGAATTTGGTTTAATTTGATTGAATATAATTAAAATTATTTCTTTCTCCATGGATCGACCCGTACTCGCTAACGTACTACAAGTGTATGCCGTGTGCTTGCGATTTTTACACTTCGCGACAGTTTTCTAATCAACAGGATATCCGTCGGCGAATAAGTTTTTGGCGCCGTTGCCGGGGAAAGAATTTAATTTTGATTTTATTCTTCAGATTAATTTTTTTAGTTTGTTGTACTTGAAAAAAAATAAAAAAATTTGTTTGTATTTTGTGTGTTTGTATTGTCTTAGTTTAATTCTATTTTGTTGTGTTTATTTTGCATTAGTCTTCATTAGAAAAACTTGCCTTTTGTTTTCAATTTCTTTACTGTTTTCACTCTCAATGTTTTTTTGTACTGCATGGAATCGTACAACTCACTTCACATACAATTCAACCAACTTGGTTGCAGTTCTTCTTGAGTTAACGGGTATGAATCCGATATTCTTGGTTAATCGGTCGAAAATGACCTAAATACTATAATGCCCTGCCCAAGTTCTTGGCAAACCATTAATGAAATCCATTGAGACTTGTTCCCATTTCCACTCAAGAATTTCCAACGGTTGTAGAAAACCTATCACTACCAAATTTCAAAACCGAAACTAGAGTATGGTGAAGGGGTATCGTAGCGCAACCGACACAAAAAGAGTGATTCAGAAACACATGACCGACACCAAACTGCTGAAGCAACAGATACGAAAACAGGAAGGGAAATGATTCAACATAAGTGCTATCGATACCAACATAAGCAAGGAAGCTTGGTACCGATACCAGAAGATGGAAGTAAAGCAGTTTCACCACCGAAAGCAATCAACCGGAAGTTAGCTCTGAGTGCATTCAATTTGACATCGGAAGCAAACAATGGGAAATGACCGAAAGCATATGAGTCGATACCATAATACAAAATCCGGAAAGGGTAGAAAAAATCAAGCTAGGATGGAGCAAAGGGGGCTATCGATACTAATTTACTTAGTACCATACCGACACAGGGAAGCGCATAGAATTTACTGAAGCAAGATTTACTATCGGAACTATCGTTTGATACCGAAAACGAGAGCAGATAGGGGGCTATCCATACCAATCTTCTTGGCATTGATACACTATACGGAAGCAGTACCTGAATCACAAGTCACTATGGACCAAAACTGGTATTCCAAAAGCAAAGCATATCCAATAACAAAGCTTAGAAGTGGAAAGAAGGCCGAAACCAGGGGCCGGCACCGAAATCCACCAATGTAGCCAATACCCAATTCCGTTGCCAATTCTGAAAGTGGCTTCCGCTAAGTGTTACCAAAATGGGGCCCATTTTGCCTATAAATAAGACGTTGAGGGCCTCATTTTAGGGGGAATTTTCTCATTCTCAAATCTTGTAATATTTTCGAGTAAACCCAATTACTAAATCGATTTGGGGATTTTACCTAGAAACTTCTACGTACTCAATATAGTGATCAATAAAGAGAGAATCGATGCTTGGGATTAATTCCGTGAATTTCCTTATCTCTTATGTTGTTAATTTCCTTAATGTTTTCCCACGACAAAGCTTCATGCATAAACTGAATTACCCAAATCACACTTATATAAGTCGTTTAGCTTTCTAACTTGCATTGCGCTTAGGGAACCCTTATCCCAAGGTAACCGTTGGTCCTTGAGTCTCGTAAGCATGATACTCACCTCTTGAAGGAAGAGTAACCAATCTTTGGGCTTAGGATTTTAATATCTAGGAAATGGTGAACTAAGTCAAGCTTGTAGAAATTAAATAATCCCTTTAATTCCTCTAAGTCTGCATCCTTAGATCTAATTCCGGTGTTGACGAAAAATACCGTTAATATTTTGGCGCTAGAAGGAGGGACTTAACCTCCGATCCTTTGGATAACCTAACCACGTCCCTGACTATTTATCCCCGGATTGGACTAAGCTTTGAAGAAGAATGATCATGGATAAAGGATTACTATAAGTATCTTTCAAATCTCAAACAAGCATCAGTAATCCAAGAATTAAGAAAAAGAAAAGGCTTAGATTGGTAACCTTACAAATCAAAAACAAGGATAAGGAAGTAGAACTTTATGATCCTAACTGTTGGAGCATTAAACCTTTCCATATAGGACCAACCTCGATCTTTGCTCTAAGAAATTCTACATCAAAGGAATACAATCTATTCACTCACATGAAAGAAGCTATCCATGCACAGGCTAAGGGAACTATATTTAAGCAAGGAATAGTGGAAGAGTTTAGTCACTTTACCTCAAGATGGTCTAAGAAGGTTACATCTCTATCTCACAACATAGCAAAATGAAAGCTTGAAGATAAAGAGGAACCAAGGAAATTAAGTAACAAAAGGGATAAACTTCGACGTCGAAAGGAAGTCTTTGAATCAAGGTTGCCAAAAGGATGCAAAATTACTACATCAATTGAGAATATCTACTTTCTGACAATGCATGAGCTCAACTTTTGGCCATCACAAAAGAAGAAGCCCAGGAATGAGATCAAATTGGGAGGACCTTACTGCTACTGCCATATGATGAATGGACATGAAACCAATCACTACAGAGTATTAGAACGGATGGTCATCAAGTTCTTTAATCAAGGCCAACTGTATAGATATGTAAAGAAGGCTTAAATCAAATACAACGATGGATTCTTTGAAGTAAGAATGTCAACATGGTTGGGGGTATGATCCCTTTAAAAATCTAGAACCACCCGAAACGGGTGAAGCTATCTACAATGGTAAAAAACCCTTGTCACCGCCAAGATGGGCAGGGTAAGGCACCCCTCGGAGGGGGTGGTATGTAAGCCTTTATCCGTGCCCAAATCAGAAAGGGCCAAGTAAAAGCATCAAAAGTGTAAGCCTCCGCCTCCGTGACGGAGCAACTAAAACAAGAAAGGGCCAGGTTAAAGCATCAAAAGTGTAAGCCTCCGCCTCCATGACGGAGCAGCTAAAACCCTTACTCCCGCCTACAATGGTCCGGGTAAGGCACCCCTTGGAGGGGGGTGAGTGTAAGCCTTTATCCACGTCCAAATCGGACAGGGCCAGGTTAAAGCATCGAAAACCCTTATCCGCGTCTACTATGGCCAAGTTAAGGTACCCCATGGAGGGGGTGGAGTGTAAGCCTCTTTCACGTCCTTTGATAGCCTGGGTAGAGCATCAAAAGAGTAAGCCTTTCGCCGTGCCTAAGATGGCCAGACTAAAGCATCTAAGCCCTTATCACCACCTACGATGGTCAGGGTAAGGCACCTTCTGGAGGGAGGTCGGGTAAGTCCTTGGTCCCTACTTGAGAATAAGCTAGCTAAGTGCCCTGGATACACAAGCCCAGAGAATGGCTAACAAAGCACGCACATCCTTTGCTTTGACAATCATAAGCCCAGAGAGTGGCTAACGAAATAAGTATGTCCTCTGCTTTGCAAATCAAACCTGAAGGGGTGACGGAACTATAAATTTCCAGAAATAGATATCCATCCTTCGATCAAATACCTGAATCTGGGTCATGGTTCGGGACTTCTATTATTACTAGATGTGAATATCTGGCCTTCTATTAAAAACTGAATCTGGGTTATGATTCAGGACTTCTATTATTACCAGATAAAGATATATGGCTTTCTATTAAAAACATGAATCTAGGTGATAGTTTGGGATTTCTATTATTTCCAGATGTGAATATCTAGTTTCCTATCCAATATCTGAATCTGGGTGACGGTTCAGGGCTTCTAATATCACCAGGGGTGTATTTCTGGACTTCTATCACTAACACCCGAATCTGGGTTTCAGAGCTTCTAAATGTTGTTGCTAGAATTGGATTTCTAGTCTTCTCTTACGAAATTCCCGAATACGGGCTCCAATGATT
Organism: Allium sativum; assembly: GCA_030737875.1. Taxonomy (NCBI): domain Eukaryota; kingdom Viridiplantae; phylum Streptophyta; class Magnoliopsida; order Asparagales; family Amaryllidaceae; genus Allium; species Allium sativum. The sequence continues at coordinate 529,887,008 of CM060923.1, read as the reverse complement.
CTATTTATGCTACCAGAAAAGATGTCCTGGACTTCCAACCAAGTACCCTAATATGGGTTAAGAGACTCTAATTCTTATTCTTGGGAAAAGGATTTGCTATCAATACTCGGGATGGTGACTCGACCATACTACCTAAAAGCCTTCAAACGAAGATCATGATCTTCCATCTTGGTCAGGGTGATTTTCTTAACCAATATACACAAAGTTATTACTCATTATTCTAAAAAAATATGTAATGCAAATAATCACATTGCTCCATTTACAAAAGCAATGCAATAAGAATCCTATTGAAAGGAGGATACTCGAAAACACAAACTCAAATTATGATGATAAACTTCAATTTTCAAATATGATTCTAGGTTTGTTTTCATAATCGGTGTGGTTCAAACATCTAAAGGCAAGTGGAAATTTTCCAATCCTCATTTCAGGGAAAGAAGGGTATACCAAACTTCTATTACTATGCCCAAATAAAGGGAATCAAAACCATCGCCTTGTTTCCGATAAGAGAACTTCCTTAATAGATACTCAAATATGTACCTTGAGTCATCTGATTCAAGCCTTATAATAAGGGTTGTATTTTTTCCTAACACCTCACTCAGGAAGGTCCTTTAAGAACTCCTATTAAAAAGAATACTTATTCCCTAAAACATGAAATTTGAATAGGCATATTATCCTGTCATGTATTTGTTTATTATTTGGTTGCATTGCAAATACTGTCTCACAGAGAACAAACAAGTTATCATATATATCCTACAAGATTAACACCCAACACTATGAGCTATGTTTTATGCAGAATAGCGTAATAAGACCCCTAGAGGAGGGTGTTCTCAACAGAAGCAAAAGATCACGTGTCAGGTGGTATCTACACCTACCCTGTTTACAATACCGCTTTGCAAGTTACCATATACGAATATAATAACATCAAGTGTCTTATAATCTGCATATTTATTCACAAGAGAATTTTGCCAAGTGAATACATTCCCAAAATGGAGAACAACATAATTTTTCCATTAGAACTCAAACGTTACTGTGATCAAGTTCTCAAAAACTCAATTACGAGTTATTTGAATAATTCTCGAGGCTAGAAATGGATTTCGTAACTTTGTTCAGGGTATTAGCAATAAGAGTAAGTGTGGAATCGAACGAGATCCCAAATCCTTTAGGTGTATAAGAAGGGTGGCATTTGTGGTAATCACGTTCCCTAACCGGTGGGCTATAGTAATCACGAGGACATTAGATGTTAACTTTTTCAAGGTCTCTAAGAAAGCAGTACCTCATCAGTTTTGAATATTTAACGAGAGAATATTTCTCATGGTATTCTCTCTTCAACTTAACATAACATCCTAGGACGTCCCTAGAAAGAAAACCCGTCGCAACAGATGAATTCTAGAAAAGTATCAAGAAATCAGGAAAAAGCAAATTCACTACAGCAACATCATAAGTAGAAAGGATACACATATCACAAATACTCCTCTTGTTCATACAAGACGGATTTCTTAAACATCTCGGACACAAAATACTCTTATTAAACATAAGTTTGCCTAAAGGTAATTCTCTAGGAATTGAGTTGACCCATGGAAAATTCCAGCAAGCTCCTAGGTGGAGATCAAAACCACGTTCATCTAGGCACCTTTTGTGGAGATGTCTAATAAAGCCTCCTCTCAGATCGCCTAAAAGGGAAAAGTCTACTGTTTCATATCTACTATAAATTGTGTATAAAAAGTCTACTAGAATGTCTCTATCTTCGATTAACATCCAGAACAGGGTAGTGGGCTCAGCATTTTCTTCCAAGAGTCTTTCACATCGCAATCGGGCAGTTCTCAACCGAGGACCCGCTTCTTTCTCTTTGAAAAGCAATAGTCTTGTGGCGCTTTTATCAATATGGTGATATCGATCGGATAAGATGTTATATTCACTCATTTTCTTATTTAACTCTCTAGTAAGACGGGCTACTTCTGATCATGCTCTCTCAAAATGGACACGCCTAAAACTTTACTTTTTCCTTTCATCTATTTACGAAAGTAAGAATATGATTATTGGAAATAAAAAGATACCCTAGGAGTTACCATAATTTGGAAATAGGAGCTGGGACTGGAAGAGTCTCAATAGTATTGGCACCCTCTGAGTTCAAACCTTTCCCAATTTTGCATGTTCTAGGGAGGTTGGGAGTATCTGCTAGAGTTGAGTAATGATTAAGGATTTCAAGATCTCCGCTTGGCACTTCATCTTAGCCATCAAGAGTTGGAAGAATATCATCGGCATCATTAAAGCCACTATCACGACCATCTTTATCTCCAGTAGAATTTCTACGCCCAAGGCTATTGTAATCAGTACAAACGGCTTTTGATACTACAATAGCATCTTCTCCATCATCATCACCTGATTCAGATAAAGGGATGTCATCTATAAACAGAAGTTTGGCCACATTAATATCCACTCTATCAGGAATGGCATTCCCCTCTTTCACGTGGATTATCTTGGACATGATTCTTTCTACGAAGAGTGCGTCGAGAGAAGAAAAAAAATTGGACATTTTTTTATTTTGTTTGCATTAATGAGTAGGAGAGCATCCTCGAATGAGTTAATTATAATTTCATCCAAAGTAGTCTGGAAAAAACAAGAAAGCCTTTGTTTAGCATCATTAATCACTTCAGTAGCTTTGGTTAGAGAGGCCTCATTCTCATCAAGCTTATTCCTGATGGAAACATTCTTCTCCTCGAAAAGAGAGTTTTGTTCTTGTAAGGAAGAACAATGGGAGTTAAGCACAAAAATCACTTCTTTGAACTTTTCCAAAGTTACCTTCAAAGATCGAATCTCCTCCGATAAGGTCAGGTTAATTCCCTTCTCTTTAGTAGCCAAAGATCTAGCTTTCATAAGGGCAGACTCCAACCTTTCCCGCTCCTTCATCACTTTCTCCTTGGTACTGATAAGAGCATCATTTTCCTTTTTCAAAGATAAGTTTTCTTCTTTAATCATTGACAAGTCGGGAGAAGATTTGGAAATGTCCTCTTGAATTAAGAACCAACGTTTGATGGCCTATGAGAAAAAAAAGTACGACAAACATGAACAACACAATTATAAAGTATGGAAAGACAGGAAATAAAAGTTCATATGAAGAGTTGTTGCTCAACTAAAGCACGAGGATGGCTGGAGGAATCAAACGGAAGATCAATATTGGTAAATGGGGAAGAAGACATGATTTGTTTGACCAATTCATCAAAGCCCTCACCAGTAGGAGAGCTAGGAAGGCCCTGAGGGTTAAGATCCTCAGAAGAAGAAAACCCCATTGCATGATTGAAAGTTCCAGGAGACCAGAAAGACGAACATTCGTCAAGGGAGTTATCCTGGGAGAAATATTGTAGGAGAATCGATAGTTGCATTAAGGCAAAGAGTTTGGCCTACGGAGCCCTTGGGTCTTTTGGATGGAGAACCCCCCCCCCCCCCCAAATCTTACCAATGAGCTTTCTTTTGGAAGTTTCTCTAGACTAGAACAAAGCATCTCTAAGGAAGGAAGTTCCCGCTTTTGGGACCAAGGAAAGATGAGTCGGTTTTACCGGACTTAGAGAAAATCGCATCTAATATATTGCAAATGAAACATGTTAGACAAATAGATCAATAAGAATCAGTTTATTACTAATTTTTGAGTCGATGTGAAAATGGTATACCTGGAACATCGGGAAACAAAGAAGAGCTGGAAGAAAAAGGAGCATTCCTTCCTGGCGACAAAGAAAGAGTCCCTTTTGTGAAGGAAATTAAAGGAGGTTGTCCGATAATATACTATACAGGTGGAAAAAGAGAATGCTTTCGAAGGATATTCGAGGTCAACAATGAGGACCTATTTCCTAACTTTTCAGAAGCGGTGCTAAGAAGATCCACCAATCCCTTATCAGCAAAACTAGGAAGTTTTGGGGCTGCATCTACAATAAAAATAGAGTATAAATAGACTTGTTTGATAAAAGAAACTAAGAAGGCTAAGAAAAAAGTGTAATCGAGCTCCTTACTTGGAATGTTGAAACAGCCAAAAATACCAAAAGGGTATCGTATAAAGAAAAACTGAGTCTCCCAGTCTTTGAACCTCCCTGACCTTCATATAACAATTTTTTTGTAGGATTCATTTGAAATTTTTGATGATTAACATCGCTAAGCTTGGAGGGATGAACCAAATAATCAAGAAGAGAAGGCTTAAAGGGGAATTGTCGGGCTCCAAAGACAGAAGTTCTAAATCAAGAAGATAGGTGTAAGCATTCGGAGAAAGTTGTACAGGAGCAATTTTTAAGTATTTCAAGAATCGGACAATAAAGTCATAAAGAGGAACAAAGCCCCAATGCCAAATGTGAATAGAAGAATAAGAAAAGTAGCCTTCCAGGGGGGAGGCTATAGTATCGGTTTTGCGTGGAGGAATGACTTCCACTCCAGAAATATTAAAGTCTTGAAGAATGGCATCAACTTCCTCTTACGAGGTAATTAGAGGATGTTTTTCGACAACACCAATCTTCTTCAAAGAAGAAGGTTCAAGTGGTAAGGTACAATTATTAATAGGTTTAGTTGCAGTATGCTTCTTTCCCATAATGACAGGTATTATTTGTACATTTCATGAAAAATGTGACATTAAGAAGAGGACAATTACTAGTCTTCCAAGATCACTTCAACAATAGTAACAAACCACCTTGTGTATGCTCTCGGAAGAGTAGGAAGCAATGGAAAACGAATGATTGAGCTATCAACCAACTTGTAATTGATTGGCGTAACTCGGTTTTGGCGATACAGTCAAAACTAATTCATGACAAATGTTCTGATAATTACATCAGCTCGGGTTGAATGAAAGGTGACAGATATCTAAATTGCATAATTGGAACAACGGGTAGTAGCAATTCCTCAAAACCATTTGCTCGAAACTGAACAAAAGGTGTATTATACCCAATTTGAATTATGTAGTTAAGGTACTAACATTCTTGTATAACTTGCAAAACCAACTTGATGAAATTATTTCAAGTTATTTCGAGAGCAACAAAGTAAGCTTACCTAGAGGTAAGGTAATCACAAATGTGCGAAGCCTTTGATACTTCTGCAAGAAAATTTCAAATGTAGGAAATTGATAAAGAAGATGAGGTAAGTCGATAAAAGGAAATGAAACAAGTATTTATAGGTTGAAGGAAGTGGATATTTAAATCAATGACTTAGAAAGTCGAAAATACCCTTCACTAGGGGGCAAATGTTACTACCAAATTTCGATATCGAAACCAGAGTATGGTGAAGGGGTATTGGAGCGCAACCGACACAAAGAGAGTGATTCAGAAGCACATAACCGAAACCAAACTGCTGAAGCAACCAATACCGAAAGCTGGAAGGAAAATCATTCAACATATGCGCTATCGGTACCAACATAAGCAGGGAAGCTTGGTACCGATACCAGAAGATGGAGGCAAAGCGGTTTCAATACTAAAATAAATCAACCGGAAGTTGACTTCGAGAGCATTCAATTCGACATCAGAAGCAAACAATAGGAAATGACCGAAAGCAGATGAGTCAATACCAGAATATAGAATCAGGAAAGGGTAGCACGAAACCAAGTTAGGACGGAGTAAAGGGGGATATCGATATTAATTTACTTAGTATCGATACCAACACTGGGAAGCACTCATAATTTATTGAAGCCAGATTTGCTGTCGGAACTATCATTTGATACTGAAATCGAGAGCAAATAGAGAGGCTATCCATACCAATCTACTTGGCATCAATACACTATACGGAAGCAGTACCTGAATCACAAGTCACTATGGACCAAAACTGGTATTCCAAAAGCAAAGTAGACTTGATAACAAAGCTTAGAAGTGGAAAGAGGGCCGGAACCCCAGGTTGACATCGAAAGCCATCAATGCAGCCGATACCCAATTCCGTTGTCGATTCCGAAAGTGGATTCCGCCGGGTGTTACCAAAAGGAGGCCCATTTTCCCCGTAAGTAAGACCTCAAGGGTCTCAATTTGGGGGGACTTCTTTCATTCTCAAATATTATAATATTTTCGTATAGAGTAAACCCTAATTTCTAAATCGATTTGGGGATTTTACTTAGAAACTTCTATGTACTCAATAAAGTGATCAATAAAGAGAGAATCGATGCTTGAGATTAATTTCGTGAATTTTCTTGTCTCATATTGTTAATTTCCTTAATGTTTTCCCACGACAAAGCTTCATGCATAAACTGAATTACCCAAAATACCCTTGTACAAGCCGTTTAGATTTCTAACTTGCATTGCGCTTAGGAAACCCTTATCTCAAGGTAACTATTGGTCCTTGAGTCTCGTAAGTGTGATAATGACCTCCTGAAGGAAGAGTAACTAATCTTCGGGCTTAAGACCTTGATATCTAGGAAACGGTGAACTAACTCAAGCTTGTAGAAACTAAATAATCCCTTTCCTCTAGGTCCACATCTTAGACCTAGTTCCGGTGTTGACAAAAAACATCGTTAACAAAACAGCTTGGCTTCTTTTGCTCAACCTTAACCAATTTACAATTCAAGCACTTAGAGATGAATGTCCCAGTGTTCTTCTTCATACACTCCCAGTAATAGGTTTGTTTCAAATCTTTGTACATCTTATGGCCACTGGGATGTATGGTCAACTTCGAGTGACGGCCTTCTCGAAGCACTTCATCTCTCAACACATTGACATCGGTATAACAATCTTCCATTCTTCCGAAGCCAACCATTTCGGTCGAGCTCGTGCACCCACATATTCTCAACATCAATACTGGTCTCTACTTTGTTAACAATCTCTGCTATTCTGGGGTCGCTGCTCTAACTAGAACTGATCTGCTCGATCAAGGTGGGTCTGATTGTTAAGCTTGCTAACATCTCTAACTCCAACTCGCATTTGGGTTGGGCCATAACCGGCGATGTACTCAAGTTGCTTCCACTTTAAAAACATAGCCCCAAGCCGGCATGTCTTCTACTCTAAGCATCGACGATCGCATTACCCTTTCTCGGGATGTATGCAATATCGTAATTATAAGAGGCTAAGAACTCCAACTATTGTTGTTGTCGAAGGTTAAGATCCTTCTACAAGAAGAGGTATTTCAACGATTTATGATTGATAAACAAGTCGAACCTCTCTCCTAAAAGATAGTGCATCCAAATCTTCAATGTGAACGCAATAGCTTTGAGTGGGGTACCTCATTTCATGAGATTTTAGTTCTCGATTAGCATAAGTGACAACCTTACCCCTTGCATTAACACTGCACCTAACCCGGTACCACAATCATCCATGTATATAGTCATTTTTTCATTTCCCTTCGGGATAACCAACACTGGAGCACACACTAACTTTTCCTTTAGACTCACAAATGCATGTTCGCATGTTGCATCCCAGACAAAATCCTGATTATTCTTAGTCAATTGAGTTATCGGTGTTACTATCTTGGAGAAATTTTGGATGAACTTACGGTAATACCAAACTAACCTCAAGAAACTTCTCATGTTAGTTGCATTCTTGGACGTAAACCAATCTTGTACCGTCCCTACCGTTCTGGGGTCCATGGAAATATCATTCTTTGAAAAAACATGGCCCAAGAACCTCACTTCTCTCCTCCAGAAGTGACATTTAGAAAATGTAGTTTTAAGCTGGTGTTTCCTTAACACCTCCAATACAATCCTCAAGAATTATTTGTGTTCTTGCTCGGTCCATGAGTAAACCAGAATATCATCGATGAACACAATACAAACTTATTAAATTGATCCCTAAAAACATGATTTATAAGATCCACAAAGTAAATTGGTGCGTTGGTCAATCCAAACAGCATAACCAACTACTCATAAAAACCAAACAGCGTTCATAACGTTGTTTTAGGCACATTCTCATTCGCTAACCATAACTTATGAAATCATGTTGCAAGGTCTGACTGGAAAAATATCCACGCACCATTCAACTGATCAAACAAATCATCTATTCGCGGAAGAGGATACTTGTTCTTCCTCATCACCTTGTTCATCTTATGGTAGTCTACACAAAAACAAAGGGAACATCTGTCTTTGTGGCAAAGACCACTAGTGCTCCCCACTCAGAAATATTCTTCCGAATAAATCCTTTCTTCAAGAGGTCGCTCGCTTACACCTCGAGCTCTTGTTTCTCCCTTATTGCCTTCCGTTGAAGCGGCATTACTATAGGTTTAGTATCTTTCATTATATAATCTTAAACTCGATCTACTTGTGCGGTGAAAGTCTAGTCACCTCCTCAAAGATGTCAGGATGCTCGCCAGCAATAGGCACATCCAATGAGTCATCGTGCAGAATATCAAGCGAATACAGAAAACTATCTAGAACCTCATCATCAGGTAGATAGCCCAATGCCACCATACGATCGTCATCCGCCTTAATGGTCAACGAGGACCACTCATAGTTCAGTAACATCCCGTACCTCTGAAGCGAATCGACTTCAAGGATAATACCAATCCCAGTATAAACCAAAACAAAGCAATCACAAACAAAAATGCATCCATGACTCGATAAGACCAACCCACAACAAATCATGCAAAGGATAGTAGAGCCACCTACCGGGTTTGTCATCCAACTTATCTATCAGGTCACTAGATATGAAGGAATGGGAAGCTCTAGTATCAAACATAACCCGAACAGCAGCATCATAAACAGAAAACATACCTTGAAAGACGACACGCCTTCCTTTATCTGCCATTGTTGTGTCATTATATGAAAAAGGAACAACATTAATAGTGTATTCTCTAACCAACTGCTTATCCTTGGGAGGTTATGGGAAATCCTTCTTGAGGTTTCACTCTTTGTCATTATTGAAGCACTTTCTAACCCGTGGCTTAGACCAAGAGTCCTTGATGTAGTGGCCCTTCCAGCCATAATCATAGCAAGCAAGTTCAGACTAGACCTTCTTCTTCTGTCCATCCTTGGCTTGGAAGGCCTTTCTTTTATTAGGAAACTTTTTCTTGCCTCCACCGCCCATCTGGCGTCCTAGCTCCTCCTTAGAGACAACAACAACAACTTCAGACTTCGACTTTGGGCAAAGGATTTATGATATCAAGGCTTTTCCAACGATGGGATTAAAAGCCTCATCAATATGTTTAATGAGCCTTCTCCCAAGTAATCATTCAGTCCAATGATGAACCTCTCGTTCTCCTTCTCGAGAGTGTTAATAAAGGACATCCCATATTACAAAAAAGCATAGAATTCAACATTATATTCAAAGACTATCCTACCGCCTTGTCTTAGCTTAGCAAATTTCTGAAACAGTTCCGACTTTTGGACAGTAGGAATAAAATTCTAACAAAAATGAGCCTTGAAATATTCCCAAGTAAACTGATCTTCGGGAGTAGTAGCTTTAATGGTGTTCCACCGATTCACAGCTCTGCTTTGAAGCTATCGCAAGGCCAACCTCCATTTCATAGCATCATCAAGTCCAAGATCCTCAAAGATGCATTCATAGGTAACAAGCCAATCTTGAACTTCCCTAGCCAACTCCGTTATCTAGAACGGTTTACTACCCTGACTAGTAAAATATGTATTAAGCTTAGAAAAGCCAGCTATATGCGCCTTCACTAGTACACCACCTTTAAAAGCACCACGAGTAGGTCCCGGAGCATTCCTAAACATTTCCCTCATGAATGCAGCTAACATGGTCTGCATATCAGAAGTATTTTCATTATTGGTTGTTGATCCTAATCCTTCCTTAAGTCCAGAAGTGCAGTTTCTAATATTGTTTCTTGTATGACAATTCATCATTCAATATGTAAAGAAGACAATAAATCACCTTCCCAAGGAATCGTACTTAGTGGTGCATGTGTGCAGTGCAACTTCATCCTTAAGTATATACTAATAATATAGGTATAGTTTTGAATCCCAATATATCTCAAATACGCGCTCATGTACAAATATAATCTCTCCCTAGGTATTTCCTTTTATGTTAACTACGCAACCTAGGCTTCGATACCAATTGTGACGACCGCCCCATACTACCACACCCAAATAGTGCGTTGTAGTGGTGTTTGCCTAGTTGAAATAAGAAAAGTTACCCAAATAACCTGTCATATATCTCTTAGCGTAAGGAATAAAATATAAAAATAGCATAAAGTGATATAAAATAGGCAAGATAGTATAAGTTGAAATTGAATCATAAGCACCAGAGTAATAGATCCACATCGCAGCATAATATCTAATGAGTCACATATAAACACATCTCCAATTTACCATCTGTACACAAAACACTACTATTCCAAAGTAGTGAACAATGGAAGTAAATAGGAATAAGAGTAATACGTTGAAGCCTCCTGCTTATCTCCTGCCATCCACCCAAGCACATCAACCTAACTCCAGTTCTTCTTATTTAAGAGCACCTAGAGTAATAAGAAGCAATGCATAAAACTCTAAGTCATACAAAGTATGTTGTGAGCAATAGTAATCTCTACTGCTAAACAGGGTAGTACTATAGGTATGAAGAATCATACTTGACCAGTCCCGGCATCCAAAGAGTTAGCACATATGATCATGTACTTGTTGACCTACTTTTTGGCAAAAGCTGTCACGACTCAGCGGATCATATCCCAACACCAAAAGGCTCGCCATCCAGTACCGACCGATCCCAATGGCCGGCCTTCTATTCTAGAAAGTCCAAGTAAGGAGCAAACTGAACCACTTCTCCTTCAAACGGTGGGATATCTTCTCCCTGCATAATCGCCTTCCCGGCCGACCGAGTCAACTCGTTCCATATCAATCGAATCGAGCAGATTTACTTAGAGATATCCAGATAAGCCATCCAATTCCCAATGGAGCTCGATTCTCAAGGCATTTAAGGCGGTCAAGTGCTTACGGCCCAAATGCTGCTTTTGATGCTCCATAGTTCAAATGCCACGCAAGCTGCAAATCCCGAGAGAACTATTACTCGGCAGTAGACCGAGTCCTACCGCCGCAACTATTCCAATGGATCGACCTCCATGTGTCCAAACCACTGATTTTGCCAAATCACTATAAAAATCCTGTGTATTCCCTATTTTTACTTACTTTTAAGTACTATGTGATTGTTAATCATGTGTTCTAAGCATAATTGGGGGTTGACTGTCACTAGTGACCAACTTTTGATGTCAACACTTTGGCGTGCCAAGTAGGGGAATGCAACTAACATACCCTACGACCTTCGAACGCCTTCAGCAATTTCTAAGCCAACCATGGCACTCAAGCAGAAGAAGGATGCTTCGTCTTTCCACCCTTTACCTGCTGATGCGGCAAGAACAGTAGTAGCTAAGCAAGCTATGAGGCTTCCTCCCACGAAGACACGTCCCATATCTTCACTAGGGACGACATGGAAAAAATCTTTTATGAGTTCAGAAATCAGACGAAATTTCCGGGTGAACTTCTTAAACGTCAGTAGGAAGCGATGAACGACCTCTTCGCTCAGATGGACAAGGGACCCAACGTTCCAGTATCATTTCCTACACCGAGTGGGACGGGCAACAACTGATCTTCGGTCTGCGGAAATCCAAGCCCCGGATTGGACCACACCTTCGCTTCCCCCTGGCTCAACTTCACTTCCTGATCAGCCAGTGCTAGGATCATCACTATCGGTATTACATGGAGCTCTAATAGCCGCAGATTCTCAGGTCAGCCGTGGCCAAATTTCGGATCAGCCGATTGCCTTGCCTCCATTCCAGGGCTCGACTCAAACCCCTGGACAGATAGCTCCAGATCCACTCCAACCTGTGGGTCGGCAAGGACCAGGAACGTCGCTATACCCGGACCGACCCAACATCTCACTACAAACCCATCTTATGTCGTCTCTCCTTAACGAAGAGCTGGTAACAGTAACCCTCCACGTTACCAAGACTAATCTACCATACTGGTCCCCAACATAATGAAGGGAAACACTACTGTAAACCCTTCAAACATATCCCCAAGCGGAGGCAATGCCGAATTCCAGACGAGTACCACTCGCTTGAGCCCATTACTCCCAACAGAAACGATTATGGTTCAGTCCAATAAAAACCGAACGACCCTAGTAGCGCCTGAACCAGAACCTGAGGCTAGGATTCACCATCACTCTCACCTTCACTCAACTCTCGGAGGTTGAGCCAAACCAGCCGTTCCCCTTCCGAGCAACACTAGTACAAAATATGTCTGTTGCATCGCCTCACTTACATCAGTTGTCCTAACAACTGATGCAAATAATGTTATTTGCATCGGTCTTTGAGCAATTGATGCAAATAAACAGAAGCAAATAGTATTATTTGCATCGGTTGTCTTTACAACCAATGCAAATAACATTATTTGCATCAATTTCCAGGAACTAATGCAAATGAACTAATGCAAATAGTGTTATTTGCATCATCTTTCAAGAACTGATGCAAATACATTGAAGCAAATAATATTATCTGCATCGTTGTTTAAGAACCGATATAAATGCATCGAAGCAAATAATAATGTTTGCACAATTTTTTTTAGAACCGAAGCAAAAGTAAATTATTTTAATTGGAGCAAATGCATGTATTGATAAATAAAAACAATAGCTTATATATGTCATTATTTATAATTTATTAAAATTAATGATTACTAATAAATAATTTTTAGTCAATAGTTATTATAAAAAGTCAAAATTATTTTTATGTTTTTAATATTTCCGTTAATTATTAATAAATAGTAAATTATAATTAATACTTCTTAATTACATATAATAGTTAATTAAAATTAATAATTAATATTAGATAATTAATGATCAATTTTTAATAATTAATTTTTTAATATTTATTTAATAAGTAATAGTTAATTATTATTAGCTAATAGTTAACATTAAATAATAATTATAAATATCAAGACTATTATATAATAATTAGTAACTAATAATAAAATTTAATACTTATGAAGTGCTATTTAGTACTTGTTCATTAATTTTAAAAAATTATTAATTAATAATCACTAACAAAAATAATAATTAATAAATAACAAAAAGTAATATGTAACAATCAATAAACTAGAAGTAAACTAGTAACTATTTTTTTAATAAACTAGAAATTAATAATAATTAATAAAGTAAAAGTAAACTAGTTAATTATAGCTAGTAAACTACAAGTAATAACTAATAAATGTGAAATAAATAATAATTAATGTAGAATAATTTATTTTTGTTAGATATTAACAATTAGTAAATGATAGTTGATGTTAATTAATTACATTTAATAGTTAATAAATATAATAAAAATACCTAATAATTAATAAAAAAGAATTAAATAAGTAATAATTAATAAATAATAGTAATGAATTATATAAATAAAATTTTGAAATATCTTTTTAAAATTTCTCTAAAATTCAAAATTATAAAGTAATAAATTTTACTACAAAACAGCTTTTCGGAAAACGTTGCAAAAATAATGCTTCATGCAACCTTTTATTTAAGAAATTGGATGTTAATTTACTATAGTGGAATCATTTTAAACATAGGTTATAACAAATTTTGAGGAAACATCCACCATAGGATGATAGAGTCAACGTTAATTATTCGAAATATATGTGTTATTTCTTTAATTTTTTTACTAATTGTTGTATTGAAATCGCAAATTTTTAGTCTAACCACGAACTCCCAAAAATATCCCTATATATCTTTAACTTTATATGTCATTTAAAAATATAATCTAACAACTAAACATTTTTACGAATTAAACTACATTTTTATACAAATTAATCAAATCTTATTATCATTAGGCACATGACCTAGCAAATAGACATTTGTTACGGCATTGTTGTTTGTTGATTAACAATGCAAACAAAAATTAAACTAATTAAAAATTAGATATTGCAACTTAGAAATTAAAATTCAAACATAAATATCACTTCATTATGATAAAAATTCTTTTACTCATATGTTACAAAAATATTTGACGAAACAATAACTATATTAAACGTTAATTATTCGAATTGAATATACCATTAGCTAGGCCAAGATTTAGTGTACCATGATAAGTGGACAAATTCACAAGTAAATCCTTAATGTACCATTAACTAGGCCAAAATTTAATGTACCATAATAAGTAGACAAATTTACAAGTAAATCCTTAATATACCTTTAACTAGGCCAAAATCAGAGTATAGGAATCAAAACAGAATTGGCGTTGGATTACAATTTTGCTATTTGCAATTTACAGTACAAGTAAATAAATATTAGAACTTAAAGTGTCCAATATCAAGTAGCTTTATAATAACAAGTCAGCAATATCCAAGCAGCGTGTTGAGCTTGGACTCGCTGCTGAATTACCTCCCAATCGATTAGAGATTTGAGTCTTTTATGCCCCATTCTCGTTTCTCCACTTTACTAAGAAAAATGAACTGAATTACTGTGAAAAACACTTCGAAAACAAAGTTATGGAAGTAGCAAAGAAGTAATCATAGTTTTATTGATATGATGCATAAGCTTTCAATTATACGGAAGTAAAAATATGTGAATGTAGAATAATATAAATTGGTGGAAAATGGTTACAGTAATTGAGACACGCTTCTAAACCTTGTTATATGACTCGTGAATCATAATGTCAATGCACAAAAAAGAAAAATGAACCACCATCGGTTCATTTGTTAATGCAGGTACACACCTAACTTGTATGTCAGACAATTACATAGATCCGCATTATATGGAACAATCACACGCAACTTTTTTTCCCGCTTATTATTTCATTTCCCGCTTTTCATTGGTACTTATCCTTTCCTTGCTTTTCGGTTCCTCCACATCTTCGTTTTATTCTCAAATAATTTCCTTCTATCCTCTCACCTTTTCTTCTCCTGCCCTCAGATCTGAAATCACATTATTGTCTAATTTCTTAGTAGTTTGAGTGAAGTTAAGTTCTTGTAACTCTCTCAAAACTCACTCTCATCTTTCAAAAATGGAAGGCTCTGATGAATCCATGGCCTGGCTTGCCTTCGCCCTCCGCTACGCCGAGCTCCCAGGTCACCAGATCGCCCGATTGAAAAACCCATGGTGGAATCCGACATGGTAGGAGATTGTATCCGCCGATCTGACGGCAGACTTCGCCTTGAATTTCCGTTGGGGAACGCACGAGAAGAGATCTCGTTTCTCCAGCACTGACGCCGCCGCGGGTTCAAGCCCGGAGTCGCCCTACGACTTTGGATTCGGGTCGGGCGCGTCTTCCAGCGGAGGCAACGATGGCTCCGATTCCATGGGGAAGAGGCTCATGGTTGATCACGTCAGCGATGGTTGTGAAGATACAGATATCATAGCTCCAGCTTCAAAATACAAGACGATCAGGGATGAAAAGGACGTTGCAAGAGCTTCAAAAGGAGGAAGAATATATGTTAGCTGACACTTCTCAGCTTAACAAGGAAACTGAAACCAGGGTAAGCCACTGAAGTAGATAATCAAAAGCTAAAGAATCAACGGGTAATTTATAGGGAGTCCGGGTCAAATGGTGCATGTACTAGTTTTGTCGTTCCTGATCTGAATGAACCAGCTCCAGAATTTATCGAGTGCTTGTTAAGAAAATACTGATTATACCAAAACATATGTAGAATCCCTAATAAGATTCAAATGTACATAGCGGAACAGGTAGATTGATTTTTTTTAAATTTTTAAAAAAAGTTCATGTAACTCTCTTATAAATGGTGAAGAGGTGATGTGCATGGCCCACTAACACAACTTAGTCAATGTTTGCTTTTAAAAAATACACGTTTACTGTTAATCCTGCTAATAATTGATTTTGTAGATGCTTGCCTTATCTGTGAAGTGAAATTCAATCTATATATGAAAGCTTCTAAAAAAGGAAAAAGCATGATCCGTTTTGCTGAGGACATAGATGAGGTATTACTGTTAGCATTGATATTGAGTTTATTTCTATTGTGTTTTTGTTGCCACTTATATTCAAGTCTTTTATAGGGTAATAGCATGTACTATTTTTATACATTAAGATGTAACATAGAACAAGCTTTTTGATGAATCATATCGTGTAAGCGTATGTTTTCATGTTATTTATAAGGTACCATTAAAAAACAAAGACAGCATGGAAGAGCGATCATGCAAATCTAGTTGTATATGCCCAAATAGGATGAGGATAAGAGATGATAGGAGGAGCTAGATTTAAAATGAACGTTTCTGTGGAAGTAAATGGGACAAGTTGGAGTGATGCTGCAAAAACACGTAATCGGAGGACTACCAAGGTGTCAAAGAGTTTGGTCCACTTATATGCACTTATAGCATTAAATCATCTTCCAGGGGACTGCCACAATATGGTCCACTTATATGCAGCCTCATGTGTATATTTTGAAAGAATTACGGAAGGAACAGACAAGAAGTTTGGTGATGCACGTCCGGTTATCAAAGAAGCCAAAAGGAAGTGCTTCATACATTGCAGGAAGTTGCATTATACAATGGTAATAAATGGAGTTCAATTACTTTGTTCAGTATTTACATCTTAACAAAGTTAAATTTTAATTTTTCTTCACTTTTCTTGTGTTAGGTCATTGTTAACAAACAATTCAATTGGTTTAGATTAAAAACATTGAAATATGTTTTACATTTCCAAAGTATATGCATTGGCAAACTTCCAGGTTGTAAGCATAGTATACATTACTAGAACAAATATATGTAATATGTTATTGAAGGGGATTAATTTGTTTAGATATCGTTACATTCAGTTAGCATGTAAATAAATCCAAATTGGTTAAAATTGAGAAAAATTGACTTGTTCTTTTCCATGAAACATGCAGGTTGACGAGACTATACGGCAAATGGACTTAAACTTCAAGCACTGTTAATGGAAACGAAGGTATCATTTATTGAGTTAGTCACAAGATTTAAATTAAGCAATTTTATTTTTGTTATTTCTCGCAAGATTGAAGTACGTTGAACATGTACTGCTACACTGTTTTTTAACTTATACAGACCGCATTGATAATTCAGTGCATGATTCATATAGATTGATTATATGAGTAGATTGATAATTCAGTGCATGTTCAATATATGTTAATGTTTTTATTTTAAAGTTTCAAATACTTTTTTATTTATTGACATTATGTTTATTATTTCAACTCAGGTTCTTGTTTTGGGTCGAATTGAATAATGATGCCGAAAGTGTTATTGTAGGAGTGTACTTCATAGTCAAGGCTATATTGCGTCTTAATGATTATGTATCAAATGTTTGAATTATTGTACTAAAGTGAACTTATGAATCATTTTTTTGTATGGATTATGGACACAAATTGAAACATATATTTTTTAGTATTATCTTATTTAAATCTTCATTTGTTTTCAGTTTGATTTAAATGATTATAATATTGCATATAATAATTGAATTAATGGGAAACAACTGATGCAAAATAAGGGTAGGTCAAATGTAATTTTCCCAAATTCGCATCGGTTGGTAGTAGCATTTGGTGCAAAAACATGCTTTTTTGCATCGGTTATTACCAGTAACTGATGCAACATATAAACTAGTTTTTTTTCGAAAACCTTAATTTTGCATCTGTTATTGCTAACAACCGATGCAAATCTACAGTTGTTGCATCGGTTCTGAAACCGATGCAATTTGTTTAACCTTGTTGCATCGGCTACATATGCATCGGTTGCAAAAATGATACAATAGGGGGTAAACAACCGATGCAACTGACCTATTTTGTAGTAGTGCATTCTTTCGGCGGATCCTAACCCTGGGATTCTCACCAATGTCCCCAGCACATAATTTGTGGCAACGACTCCTCGGAGATGGAAGCCAACTTGCAAGTATCATCAGACGCTTCACCCGAGGCACGTCTTCTCATCAGGATGTGGATGACATCCATCGTAGTCCAATCACCAAGGAAATCAGAAACTCCGGAAATTCTCCAAACTTCAAATTTTCGGTCATGGAGCCCTATAACGGTCGGACCGACCCGACCATTCATCTCATGCGATACATGCACCACATGGAAGTACTCTCTGCATCAACCAACGTCATGTCCAAGTGCTTCCCCCTCTTCCTCACCGACATAGTCGATATGTGGTTCCGACAGCTAATAATTGAGTCAATCAACAGCTGGAATATGTTGGTCATCCATTTCATCGAGCAATTCAGAGTCCACATCTCCCGACCAAAGAGCGTCATGTTCCTCACCACCACCAAACAACAACCCGGTAAGACACTCCGATCCATCCTAGAAAGATTCAACGTGGTCGTAGCATCAATCGATCGACCTGAGCCATCGAGGGTGCTTATGGCCGCCATTGCAGGTATTTAGAATCGATCGGAGTTCAGGATCTCATTAACCAGAGATCCTCCTAAGGTCATTGACGAATTCTATGACAAAGCAGACTGATTCCTCTGACAAGAGGATGCCAGCATCAGGATGGAATGCCTCGAAGTGCTTGCCACCAAGAACGGAGGTCCATCCAACACCAGTGGCCAGAATAAGGGCAAAGAGAAAGTCTCAGAAAAGATTGATCGCAATGTGCGACTCCGGAGAGAGAACAAGTATGATCAATACACAGAGCTCAACTCCTCTCTACTCGACATCTACCTCGACGTACGAGGAACTCTACCCTTCCCAAAACCTCCTCGAAGGGAGCCAAATCAAAAGGAACTCGATTACAGAAAGCACTACGTGTACCACAACATGGAAGCCCACAGCACCAATGAATGCAGGTACTTGCGGGATCTCGTTGAGGATAAGGTTAGGAGTGGAGAACTGCTCGAATACGTCAAGAAATCTACACAGGCCATGCTGCCACAATCTTCTGCCCAAGCTCCTCAGGTCGGTCCTCGAGCTCCTAGAAACGGAAAGGACTCTGAGCCCAACAATCGCGGCATCATCAATTAATAAGATTTAGATTTTTTTTCATTTCTTAAAGATATAAGAAATGTATTTTTAGCATTTTCTTTCAATAATGTGGATATGTTGAAATACACACGTACGGAATTAGCTCCTAGGCGTGCTCTAGATTCAACTATCACACCCTTAGAGTTTATTTTCGTTTTTCTATAATAGCTCTTTAGCAGCAATAAACTTTCTTTTCCAAACATAGATGACGTTTGAAATGATTCAAAGCCGAGCATGATTAACGCTCGCCAACCCAAATATGGTCAGTGCTAAGCCACCGTTCTTAAGACACGGTCAAGGCCTGCCACCATATCCAAACCAATTCCACAAACCGAGTATGGTCAATAGTCCATAAGCCAAGTATAATCGATACTCGCCACCTCTTTAAGCCCAACATGATTGCTACTTGCCAAACCTCACAATACATCTTTAAAAGTGTGGTTTATACTCAAACCTTCTGATTACTCGGTCATAATCCAACCTTAAAAACCCTGGAACAACCGACTAATACCATCTCACCAGGCATTACAACAAAAAAATTCATCAGCTAATTTCACGGCATTCCCGACCTTAACACGGTCTTCGGTGGTTGTCAGTTTTCTGGCCTTAATACGATCTACACCGATCGTCAGTTTTCCGGCCTTAATACAACCATCAAGATCGTCGATTTTCCGACCTTAATATGGATCGAAGCATCCATAAACTATCTACAAAATAAGCACCAACGCAACATCCAGAACACACCTTCCTTTACAAAAAAGGTATATTCTAGGGGGTAAGTGTTGACCTACTTTTTGGCAAAAGCTGTCATGACTCAAAGGATCGTAGCCCAACACCAAAAGGCTCGCCATCCGATACCGATCGATCCCAACAGCTGGCCTTCTATTGCAGAAAGTCCAAGCAAGGATCGGTCCGAAACAATTCTCCTTCAAACAGTGGGATATCTTCTCCCCACATAATCGCCTTCCCGGCCGACCGAGTCAACTCGTTCCATAACAATCGAATCGATTGGATTTACTTAGAAATATCAAGATAAGCCATCCAATTCCCCATGGAGCCCGATTCTCAAGGAATTTAAGGAGGTCAAGCGCTTCCGGCCAAAACGTTACTTTTGATGCACCATAGTTCAAATGCCACGCAAGCCGCAAATCCCGAGAGAATTATTACTCAACAGTACACCGGGTCCCACCACCGCAACTATTCCACTGGATCGAGCTCCACGTGTCTAAGATCCGAAAAATAGGCAAGCCACGTGGCACGCAGTTCATCCCACTCATCCAACTATTAATACCCCATTGCTAAAAATGGAAAGGCATGTTGAATTCTCCACTTCCAACCCACGCTCGGTGTACCGAAAAACTTCCAACTGTGCACTTCAAATATTACAAAGATATTGTAATCTTTTTTGCTCTTCTACCGAGAAAAAATTAATTGTACTTTGTAATCCTAAAAAATCGGTACATATAAAGTGGACGTAGGCACCGATTTTGCCGAACCACTATAAAAATCCTGTGTGTTCCCTATTTTTAATTACTTTTCCATACTCTGTGATTGTTAATCGTGTGTTCTACACACAATTGGGGGTTGACTGTCACTAGTGACCAACTTTTGACGTCAACAGTACTCTACTCTAAGGTAATCACAATACTATGTGTAAATGGAAATGTGCTTGATAAGGTGAAACAAAATATCCAAATATAACATCCATCCTCACATTCACTCACTAAGTGTATTGAGCATGCAGTATTTGATGCTTCGGTCGCCAAATCCAATGAGGCAACGGTAGGCCCAACTGCATGAGCTCCACCAAATTATCTCTATATTTCATTGCATGGACTATAGCTAACCACCCAACCTAGTCCACAGTGGCTTTGTGGTCGGGTCGATCATTACATATTGCATTGGATCTAATCTGTCCTCGTGCTACTCTCTCAATGGCGTACCAAAGTCGTGAATGCTAGTAACTTTTTTATGCACGTGCCCGTAGCGAAGTCCAACTTGGAAGTCACCCCTGTGGTTACTATTTGAAGCCATGGTGTAATAACTCCCTCTTAGACTTTCCATGCATCTCGGATTTAGGCTAGTCGTATCAGAGTTCGTCTTCCGAAAAATATGATTGTCGTCATGAAGAAGCGCTACACCATGCATGATCCACAACTTAGGCCACCATCGCGTCACGTTTTTCCATGTCAACCAAACTTCAGTTTGACCTAGTCGAACCAGACCTGGATCGAATCGACACGGTCGATCCAGATTTGGTCACCTAGTTGACTGATATCCGAACCGAAATAGTTGATCCGAGCTTGGCCACTTGGCTAACCCGGATCTGGATCAACATAGTCGGTCCGGACTTGGTTACTTGTTCGAACTGAGATCCAGTTTTACCATTGAACTGGTGGTTTCCTTCCCTTGTATTACTTAGCCAATTCCAACTTATTCCTATTGAACTTGAGCTATCTTCCTTAGTCATACTTGATTTGTAAGCACCGTAACTTGACCTCTATAACTCCAAGCGACTTGAAACTTGGCCCAAGTCCTCCTTGGACCTTCCTTATCGGCCCCGCAAAGTATCATGCCAATCCGAATCCACGTCGATCCGGCTCGATGGCCAAACCGAACTACGTGGAACCGGAATTTGCTACTTGTTTTATACATCCTATTTTGCCATTTGTCGGCATTTACATCCATTCTAGCATTCCTAGGCAATATCTAACATATAAAACGTACTCAAGCAATATTTAAATCAACAAAGCACAATAAATCACCCAAAGCCTATGTTCATGTAGTAATACCCCACCTTCCTTAAATCACGGGTTTCGCTTGCATTACCCAAATCAACTCAGACTTGCATATGTGTGACTATAGGATTAATAACAATTTATGAACAATTTTCCATATTTTTAGAAGGTATTTAGAAGTTAATATACCCTAATTAGTAAGAAAAAATATTCATCATTCACCTTAATCACCCAAAAAGTGTTGAACCTAAGATAGAGAATATTTGGCTTGAATTCCTTTGTGTTGCAGCAGCTCTTGACTTAATTTAATGTGTATTTGGCTTAATCTTCACTTAATATAGTTGTTTGGCCAATTAAATGAGAATTAGAGTAGTTTTAGAAGGTGGAGGCAATTAAAGGGATTGAGGAACTACTTTGGGAGTTGTGCATTGAGTGAGAGATGATTCTCCAACTCATTTCAACCCCCATGTACTCCAATCCCGAAATAGGTCCTAGGCCCAACTTCTAATGATCCATTTAAGCCCATTTAAGTTGTTTAACCCTCTCCAAACTTTATTTCAACTATTTCTTCCAAACAGTAAGTTCTTTTGCTTAATGTGACTACTCTACCGAATAGGAAACCATCATCTGAGCCCTATAGAAGTGGTTCCAGGTCTATATCCCTTAACAGACAAAAGTTATGGACAAAATAAGATTCTCCAAGGGTAAAATGGTCACATTAAAATTTAACCAAAAATAGAGAAGGCAAGAAATGACCCTAATAGTCATTTTCCAAAGTTATACAACCACATGACCTCATACGCAATCAATATAAATATTCTACGACCCTTTGACATGTAGAATACGGATCATTACATAGAATCTCACAGTGCATGGGACAAAATATAATAACTAAAATAGATGTATCATTTCATAAAAACCACATAATGTAAATTACATAACGAATTCCAATGTCATAACATAAATATCCCATAAATACAACGAACTACTAGACATAATGATAATAATAACCTGGAATAAAATCTCCATCGCCAAGCCCCTGATTCCATGATATCCTCAATCAAGCATCCCCACCTGCTAAACTATGTCGTTAAGAGGAGGGGTCAGAACAAAAGTTTTGGTGAATGAAAACTCTTTAAGTTTAAAAGGAAAATCTATTTCTTATACTTTGCAGTATAAATCCATCAAGTTATATCTAGGAAAATTCAACAAATAATCAAATATTTGTAGTATAGAAATAGTATCTAGTTCCAGTTCTGAAACCTAGATAGGATGCAGTGGACGGTCCACTTTAAAACTGATTACAGTGGACAGTCCACTTTAAAAACCGATTGTAGTAAAATGACATTTTTCCATTCTCCTGTACTTATTGTAGTTAGTATTTGTTAAAATAATATGAGTTACAGAGCACAATAAAATTCGGCCGATTTTGCCAAAAAAACACGATTAAATATAGCATACGGGCGGATTCCTTTGACACTTAAGGCCATTATATATATATATATATATATATATATATATATATATATATATATGGGTCGATTCCTTTGATCACTTAATACCCCCATGGATAGATTCTTCATATCACTTAGTAGCAAACGGCGAACCACGGTCACTTAAGACCTCGTTTAACGTTATCAAATGTTCTCTCAGTCATAATGCGAGAAATAGTAATCTGCCACTTAGTACCAGGTGAGGGTAGCCATTTATGATCCTTCTGGTGGACCCATGCGTTACTACTAGCTGACATTACGGGCAAACTCTATTAGCACCAAAATTATCAAGGGGAAGATGGTGTCAAAACCAAGGTGAAGGGGTGCCAAGACCGGAAAACTTTCGGCTAAGACCATACGTGGCCAGAAAAAAAGAAGTAAAAGACTCCATTTGACAGCAAAAGCCCATGTCAGTGAAATCCGAAGGGCATAAACACCATAACAGTTACTTCGAAGCATGAGGAAGGAAGACAGAAGTTCCATCCCTCCAGTTAAATCCCCTATCGACCTAACCTGAACGACTCAGTTACTAGAATTGACATCTTCAAGCGTGTAGAACTTAGCTATGTATACCTTTCAGATTACCCGAAGGGAGTATGCTAGAAAGCCTAAGCCTCCACCAATTGAGCATCACAAGTAGTCTTCGTAGAATTGAACAAGTCAAAGCAATAAGTAGTGTCGAAAGCCGGAACCTCTCTACGTTCACTTCTCCAGCAACTATCCAAAGCTTCAGTATTTGGAAGCGCTCTAGTCGAATAAGCAAAAATTGCATCGCCTTAACCCTTCAAGAGATAACGGGAAGCACCTTCGCTAAATGTCCACATCCAATTCCACAAAATAGCCAAGACGAATCCCATATGCGGAGCGCAGGGCCAACTCACACCTATAAATATGACCCAAGGGGTCCAGAATTGGGATCCAGTTTCCTCACTCTCAATCCTGTACTCATAAGTTTGAGTTGTAAACCCTAATTTCTAAAACGATTTGGGGGGAATGTCGATAATCATATAACTTGCAAATAAAGAGTGTTTAGTAAGCAACTGCGGTAACAAGGTCGTAATTATCTAATTTTTAGTTTATTATTATGTCTTAACCATGCAGGTTTCACATTTGACACATCCAACAATAAACCCTTTGGTAGACTATGAAAGGTCCCATTGCGTATGTATATTAATTATTTTAATTTAACTAATTTTAAAATACATTTTATTATCTTAGATAAAGTCTAATTCCAATCCTAGCTATCAAACCCGAGCTAATAAAATTTAGATCATAATTAGTATGGTGTTCATGGGACATAATTCAAAACAGGGATTCGAATTTACAAGGAAGTATTTGATAAGATAAAAATAAAAATATGGAAATAATTCTTAAATGTCCCTAGTCAAGTTTTATTGTTTATATAAAGGATTATATTACATTGATACACTGGTCAAAGAAAAGGTTGCATCGAATCATTGATCTTATTATAACTTGGGTAACAGCGATGTATTACTAGATGTCGCTCACTGTTTACAGTTTAAATATTGTTTAAATTGTTGTCAACGTTATGATAACTTATAGGGTAACACATAAGAGCATTGTATATGGTGAGAACTGATTTAATAAAAGGAAATCAAAAAGTTTGATTTTTCCTCTATTTTGAATGGTTGAATGGGTAAGAAGGGTTATCAATTATCTCGCAAGTCATATTATAAAACAAGGGCCGGTACCTCATTTTAATCTATCACAATTTTTCGAGATAAAAGAAAACCCTAGATCCCAAAATTCGGCTAGTACCGAATCACGTTTCCTCAATTCAACTTCGAGAACGACGCTCGTGGATCTCCTCTAGAGGCGGCGGCGTTTTGTCGAGCTACTGATTCGATTCATCCAAATTATTTTGAGTCTGCGTTTCATCAGCTTCGGCAGGTATGAATTTTAACCTAATTGATTTTGATTTACTGTTTTGCAATAGATCCTTAGTTTAAATTGTTAATCTGTTCTAATTGGGTTGTCGGTTAGACCTTCAAAACCCTACAAGTGAATCCAATACCGGATAGTTGGAGTAAATTAGTGTGATTCAATTCCTGAAGTTTGAACATGTTAACATAAGCTGAACTCCATTGAAAATATGATGATGAGATTTAATGAATAAATATGACATGAATTCATTAAGTCGGTGCTTTGAACTAAATATAAGTTGATAGCGTATTGAATGGATTTAGATGAACTTGAGACATGAAATTTCCATGGATTCCAGTGAAATGAAACCCGACATTCTTTCGTTGTTGTGTACTTCTGTGAACATTTCACTCGAGTTAATTTACTTATATGAAAATAATAGTCATGACTGGAGTATTGTGTTTCTTTTGACTTTATACTCGGGTTAGACCGAGTATTACAACTTGAGTTGCATTTGTAAAAACTGAGGATTGGTGAAGATCATGTTCATGTCCATCATTTCTGTCGTTTATATATGTGTTTAAATGAAATTAATGTCTTAGTATTCCGCTGTATTTAATGTTGTGACTCTGTTATATTGTATTATTTGATATCATTGTGATATATTTTACTATTTTATGTTTGTGATTCTGTTATACCCCTAGAAAATAAAAATCTGTTGTTTTGGACGATCTGAGTTTGTTTCATTATCAACTTGAAGCGGTCAAAAATACAGGTCGTTACACATTTACTTTACTACTACCATCTAAAAGTTCAAAATATATACATTATCTATATTACACAATCCATAGGCATTTTCAAGGATCTCTTCTTTATGCCATTAAGCAGCCAAACAAATAAGAATATTTATACAAAAATGATAACATGTTTTATTGAAAGTAATTCATCTTGTATTTATCATAAATGCTAATTATGGAAACGTGATACATACAAAGGAATTAATTTCCATAGGCAAGCCACAATAACTCAAGTATATGGAAGATTATTCTATATGTAAACTGTTACACCCTATAAAGTAGAGTTGTCCACTGTTGAATAATTTGATTTTTATTATTATTGAACGTTGGTTTTGGGAGATCGAGATGAAATATCATTGTTATCCAGAAACCATTTCTTATTAATGTAAAAATTAGAATGAGAATCATCTTAAAGACATAATTCAAGAAAGACTTAAAACGCAAGGGTTATTTATAGGGCTATTACGGCTGAACCGTTCAACCGCCAAACCGTACTAATCTTTTACACAGTTATCGTCTACTATGGTAACGGTGACGGTTGTGGATTTTGATAACCGCGGTAAAACATACCAACCACACATGATTTTTTGTAGTATTTCATAAAAGAAAAGTTTTTTAATAATTTAAGTTAGAGAAATAACATGCATAAATTATTTGCGTTTTTTACTCATAGACAACATGCATATAGATGGTTTGTTTCATAGATATAAGTTATAACAATAACGATAAGCATACATATAAGTTATAACAGTAATCATGTTATATACAACAGTAACACTAAAAGCATACATGTTTTACTGATCAAATTATAACAGTAATGATGTTTTAATGCGTGTGAGCTGATAGTCTTGGGGGCACATGTCAATGAATAAAAAAGAGAGAAACTTATGGACATCAGTTGGAAGGAGGAGGCCACTGTCATTCCGGAGTACGCTGCAGTTGTCGCTTTACCACGGTTGCTTGGCAAGTACTTAAATCCGTTGGTTAGCACTCCAGCCATCTCCAATTTGGTCTTCCTTTCCCTCATCAGCTTTTGCACAATTCGGGAGTAGCTCTATTTTGTTTACCATTTTAAGTTTAGTTCCTCCATCTGATCAAAAATTACGGCTCCGATAACAAACGTTTGAATGCCACTTGCTGGGCAACATATATCTACACCATAAAGACCACAAAGATAACATAATATATCTATGTAACAGTATATATTGAGAGTATTGTTTATCAAGGGAAAAATTAAACAAAACAAGTTTAACGAATGAATGTTTACATACCACGAACAATTATATTCCACTTCTAGACCTAATTTCTTGCCTTGCGCAGCTCATCTGGCGCATGCTTTGCCGATGGGTTTTTATCACTTGTTCTCGAAGTCCAAGAATGTGACGTGCAAAAAGATGCATCGCCTCTTTTATCAACTTATCCGGTCTTCTTTTGTCTGCTACACGTGTCTACAAAGTGGAAGCATGTTCTTTGAAAACGACTCCACTGACCAGGATTTAAATACTCACGGTTTGCGTAGGCTGCACAAATGATTTGTAGTTCCTGGACATTCATGGTTTATTTGCTTAAAAATGATCAATATGTAATTATGAAGATTTAAAGTTATTGATCGTCGCTTTCCTATGAATTAGAAAAGCTCGAATTTAGAAATAAATTACTGCAAACGCATAGATCGTGTAGTATGCAGGTCGAATAATAGGGAGACAAATTAAAAATTATTATTTATAGAATTTCGTGGGCGAGTTAGACGACTTTTGAGATTTGGTTGAAAATAGAACAATTGAAATTGCAACAATTAGGAATATCGTTGAAACTAATTAAACGATTAATCACTAATGAAAGTAAATTGCAAAACAAAAAATGCAAAAATAAAAGTGCAGAATAGAAATAACAACAGAAATAAAATTAGGATTATCGTTGAAACTAATCAAACGTTAATCACTAATGAAAATAAATGTAAAATACAACTAGCACTCTACCAAATCTAATTGTGTAGATGACACTAGTTGCTAAGAAATAGAAAATTGCAGAAAATAAAAAGAAGAATAAGAACTTTGTTAATGGAGAAGAAAATAGAAAATGAGATGGTTGTTACAATGAGAATACAAGGGTATATATAGAGTAGATAGTCAACCCTAACCCTAACCATAATACAATGACAAATGAGCCTTAGGGAATTCACAAAAGATTTTACAATGGGAATTACAAATGGGCCTTAGTGAAATCTAGTAAATTTGGGCATTTCCTCTTTTCCTCTTGTTGGGTAATCCAGCCCATATTTGGCATAATTTTATGCAGGCATATTTGGCATAATTTTATGCAGGCATATTTGGCATATCTTTTTATGCAGGTCATGCTTAATTTGTGGGTGAGATTTATTGGTTTTGTCTTTTTTCCAGATTTGTTGTGCAAACATGCCTTTTGTGCAACAATTATCTTTTTTCTTTTCAAGAAAGACATTTGGGAAATTACTCACATTTTTGGTATGCACATTAAAAGAAAAGAGGGTTAATATAACCAGATCTGGTCACATAAGGCAGTAGCAGTTTTTGGTCATTTATCATCTTCTTCAAGGTGTTTTGGTCTTCAAGATTGAGCTTTATTCTTGCTCGATTTACCGCTGGCCTAAAGTGCACACATAGGGTGTTCTCTTACACTTTTTCATCTCTTATTGTTTTTGGATTCCGGTGATTAGAAGCGAATCTTTTGTAAACATTTTGGGGTTGTTTTCCCTTTTTGGTTTATCAATAAGAGAAGAGGGTAGACTCATTAAGAGGTCTCGTGGTTTTTACTCTTCACATTGAAGAGGTTTTCCACGTATAAAATCTTGTGTCTTGCTATTTTACTTTCATCGTATCTTTTTTATTTGAATGGTGTGTTGATTGATTGTCTTGTGTGTGATATTGTGGGTGTAGCTTGAAGTAACTCCTAATCGATCTTATCAAATTGGTATCAGAGCTTGAGGTAGGTTATTTATCACACTATGGAGTCGAGCAGTCATAGCTCAATGATTAAGTTGACATCAACCAACTATTCTATTTGGAGACTTATGATGGAAGACTTGTTATATTGCAAGGATTTACATGAACCAATTGAAACCGTCACTAGTTCGAGTGGTATTATCTCTAAACCTTCTAAACCCGATAAAATGGAAGAGAATGAATGGATAAAGTTGAAAAGGAAAACTTTAGGAACCATTAGACAATGGGTTGACATTAGCATTTTTAACTGTGTCACAAGAGACCGGTCCATATGATTTGTGGAAGAAATTAGAAGGTTTGTATGAGAGGAAAACCGCCCATAACAAAGCTTCATTGATTAAAAGGCTTGTTAATCTAAAGTTGAAAGGTGGAAAGTCAGTTTCTGAGCATCTTAGTGATTTCCAAGACATTATTAACAAGTTGACAACTACGAAGATCATTTTTGGTGATGAATTGCAAGCTTTGTTCTTATTGAGTTCTTTGCCAGATAGTTGGGAAACTTTAGTAGTGACCATTAGTAATTCAGCTCTAGATGGTGTGCTATCTTTGGATGTGATCAAAGAAAGCATGTTTAATGAAGAAATTAGAAGAAAGGAGATTGGAGTTGACAATTCACAAGCTCTTGTTGTGGAGAATAGAGGAAGAAGCAAGACCAAAGGACCCAAAGGCCGTGATAACTCAAGAGGAAGATCCAAGTCTAGTGATGGAAAGAATCACTTCATATGCAACTATTGCAAGAAGACTGACTATATTAAAAAGTATTGCTTTCGTTGGAAAAGAGAACATGGGAAGAATAATGATTTTCAGAAAGAAGGCGATGATAAAAATGTTGCGGCAGTAGCCTCTAAAAGTGATGATGATGTCACTTTAATTTGCGCAACTAGTGAATGTCATCATGTTAGCAATACAGATTCTGAGTGGCTAGTTAATACAGGTGCTTCATATCATTGTGTTCCTAAGAGAGAGTATTTTTTGAATTATCAAGCAGGTGATTTTGGCAGTGTCAAAATGGGTAACCAGAGTTCAGCAAGCATAGTTGGGATTGGTGATATTCGTGTGAAGACTAATGTTGGATGCATGCTTACATTGAAAGGTGTACACCATATTCCGGATTTGCGTCTTAATTTGCTTTCATCTCATATTCTTGATCAAGAAGGCTTTCGTCACACATTTGAGAGTGGCAAGTGGAAATTATCCAAGGGATCCATGACAATTGCAAGAGGCGAGTTGTGTTGTTCTTTGTACAAGACATATTTGACTGTATGTTTTGGTGAGCTCAATGCAGTGGAAGAAAAAGATTCTCCTAATTTGTGGCATCGAAGATTGGGACACATGAGTGAAAAGGGTTTGAAATGTTTAGCAGGTAAATCTCTTATTCCTGTCAATACTACAATTTCTCTTAACCCTTATGATCGTTGCTTAGCAGGAAAACAACATAGAGCTTCTTTTGCTAGAAAGTCTACAAGAAAGCAGGCTAAGTTGGAGCTTGTACATTCGGATGTATGTGGTCCTATTGAGGTAGAATCCAATGGTGGCAACAAATATTTTGTCACTTTTATTGATAATGCTACTAGAAAGACATGGATTTACATTTTGAAGACCAAAAGCCAAGTGTTTGAAACTTTTCAGAAGTTTCATGTTATGGTGGAAAGGGAGACAGAAAGCAAGTTGAAGTGCCTTCGTTCAGACAATGGTGGAGAGTATACTTCACGTGAGTTCAAGAATTATTGTGCGCAATATGGTATTCGACATGTGAAGACAGTTCCAGGCACTCCCCAACACAATGGTGTAGCTGAGAGGATGAATAGAACCATTGTGGAGAAGGTGCGATGCATGTTGAAGATGTCCGATCTACCAAAGTCATTTTGGGCTGAAGCAGTGAATACAACAGTTTATCTGATCAACCGTTCTCCATCTATTCCATTGGGGCTTGACATTCCAGAGAGAGCATGGAAGGGATGTGATCCTGTATATACACATCTTAGAGTATTTGGATGCAAGGCATACATGCATGTGCCAAAAGACCAAAGATCAAAGCTGGATTCCAAGACTAATCCATGTGTTTTCGTTGGCTATGGTGATGAAGAGTATGGGTTCAGGCTATATGATCCAGAAAAAGGAAAGGTAGTAAGAAGCAGAGATATAGTGTTCTTTGAGAATGAAAAAGGTGCAGAACTTTTGAGTGCAAGGTATCATATTAGCTCAGATTTTTTTATTGATACTACTGATGTTTCTTTGTCCCCTACTCGTGGTTTTGTTGAATAGCCAATACAGGCTGATCTTGATGCAACACATGAAGGTGTTGATGATGCACAGCTTGATGGTGCACATTTTGATGATGTTCATGATGAAGCTCAACCAAATGGAGAAGTGGCTTGTGAGCAAGGGGTGCAAATTGCTCCACAAGTGGATGATGCTCAAGTTAGAAGGTCAACCAGAGAACATAAACCATCTACAAGATATCCAAGCACATATTATATCTTAGTTACAACTGATGGTGAGCCCGAGAGCTTCCAAGAAGTGTTGTCTAGTCGAGACAAGAATCTTTGGCTTGAGGCTATGAAAGAGGAGATGGATTCTTTGATGAAGAATCAGACTTTTGAGCTAGTGAAACTTCCAAAAGGCAAGAAAGTTTTGAAAAACAAATGGGTTTTCAAGAACAAGAAAGATGGTGAGAAGATAGTAAAGCGCAAAGCTAGATTGGTAGTCAAAGGATGCAATCAGAAAAAAGGCATTGATTTTAATGAGATTTTTTCACCAGTTGTCAAGATGACTTCTATCAGAACCATTTTGGGTTTAGCAGCAAGTTGTGACCTTAAATTGGAACAACTTGATGTAAAAACCGCATTTTTACATGGTGATTTGCAGGAAGAAATCTACATGGAACAACCTGAAGGATTTGAAGAAAAGGGAAAAGAAAAACTTGTTTGCAAGTTGAAGAAGAGTCTTTATGGACTTAAGCAAGCACCAAGGCAGTGGTATCACAAATTTGATTCATTTCTGACAAGCAATGGTTACAAGAGGACTGTTGCAGATCCTTGTGTGTATTTTAGAAAGTTTCCTGGTGATATCTTCATTATTCTTCTTTTATATGTGGATGACATGTTGGTAGTTGGACAAAACTTAGAATTGATTAGCAACTTGAAGAAAGATTTGTCTAAGTCATTTGACATGAAGGACATGGGTCCTGCAAAGCAAATCTTAGGCATGGAGATTGTTCGTGACAGAAAAGCAAGGAAGTTGTGGCTATCTCACACTACACCATAATGGCCATTTGGTGACACTTTTTTTTTCAACTGCCAACACTTATTTATGTTGCAGCGTAGTAACTATAATAAGTGTTACAACGTTAAAAAATGTTACCGAAAATACATAATTGAAATTTTTTTATTCCCAACACTTATTTGTGTTTGCAAGGTTGGTTTCGGAGGGTAAAATGGTAAACTAACGTGCCAAAACCTAATTCCCCTTATACAATCCTTTGGCCAACGCTTTTACACAAATCGGCCGCTAAAAAAATTACCCAAATCCACGATTTCGGAAGAAGAAAAGAAAGAAAAAAAATTACGTGATGATTGAAAGTTTCAAATCCAAATCCGTTCCTCTCTAATCGGATTTTGGGAATCTATGTTCAATTTGTGCTCGCATTTCAAATCCATTCCTCTCTAATCCATTCCTCTCTCTAATCGATTTCAGGTATAAATTTTGTACAATTTTTGATTTGTCGATTTCAGGTGTCAATTTCATTTATCTGGTCTGATTATTTGGTTTTTAACTCGCATTCAACATACGACAACAGGAGATTTAGTTAAAATTGAGCTTTTCAACCCACCCTACGATGTGCTTGCTGTTACTTTATACATGGTTGAATTTAGTAATAATTGCCCTACTTGATAATAGTTTTATATATTAATGTTGCTTTGATGGCAACAGTAAATAATTTTGCTTTTGCATTTAGTAGGGCAGTTAAGACAAATTATTTGTTTTTGAAGTAGAAGGCGAAAAAAAAAAGTGGCAAGAATAAATTTTATATCATCACTTGAATCAGAGTTATTCTTCTCTTAATTATAATCAAATTTGGGAATGTGCTATTGAGTGGAATACAAATTTATATGCTTAAATTTAGGGATGGATTCCTCCTCTGTGCATGGGTGATTGTTTTTTATTCCTTTTAACATTCATTTATTTTGTATATTCATTATTGTTGGTTCCCTCTTAATCTATTTTCCTTTTTATTGCAGTTCACATAATGTTATTGTTAGGCAATCACATCTGATATACCAGGTAATTAAATTCATCATCTGCATACTCTGTGTTTTCCTGGTCTTGGTAAAAGTTAAAATTCATTTGATTATCTTCTTTTTTCAATCGTTTGTGATTTATTTGTTCAGAGTTATGATTTTCTTGTTTTCTTCAGTCACTGAATAAGAAGTATGGGTGTAATGTTCCCCTTCTTCTCATGAACTCTTTCAATACACATGACGATGCATTAAAGGTGCGTTTTGCATGTTTTATTATAAAATTGTGTGGTAGTGGATAGAAAGTAAACTAACCCTTTGGATCCATTGAAGATCGCGGAGAAATACTCAAGTTCAAGCATTGAGATTCATACGTTCAATCAAGTTTGTAACCTTATCGAAGTTTCATCTATAAGTAAGTTTGGTGTTCATGAATTTTCTTACACGTATGTTCATCTTAATATTTCCATCCGCAGAGCCAGTATCCTCGTATGTGTTTCCATCGCTGAAGAACAGTGGAAAGCTTTTATTGATTTTAGGCATGGCGATGTGTCTATATATGAAGAACAGTGGAAAGCATTTTGAATAAACTTAATATAAATCATTTTTTAAAAAGAATACTAACTCACCTATAATTCTTGCTTATATTGATTTTGAAACACCCAATAATGCTCCTTGAAAGTATTGTGCAAATGACTTACCCGAAGTTGAAACTGAAGTTTAAATTGTAATAACAAAATAAGGTAAAGTAATAATAGTATAAAGGGTAATTTTACTGTTCCAGAAAGACATTGTTGAATGTTATGAAATTAATTCCTTTTATTAACAGTTGAGATGTAAGGAGATGTAAAATTGTCAAAACTTTAACTATTTTAGATTCAGGTAAACCGTCAAAAAATATATAATATTTATATGTTTTTTTATTTTTCAGTTTGCACTTGTCCTTAAAAAAATAGAAAAAGGAAAAATACTTCTAAAAAGGCCAATTAAACCTTTGGTGTTTAAGACTACTCAAATTAACCAGGTGGCGCATTGTTGCCCTGCCATGATGGCAACTCCAAGAGGACTTGAAACCTGCCAAGTTACGTGGTATCTGTATGTAATATGGCATAAGTGAATGAATGTGAATTAAGCTGGGAATGAGTTTTTCACGTATACGGTATTTCCAGATACCAAAAGCTATGTCAGGCACACATTAAACAACAGTTTTTTCTAGTCTCCACTTCCTTATTAGAGCAGACATGGTTTATAAATATAAAAAATTCCACAGCACACGTCCTCCACATAATTGGCAAAGGAATCCAAAATTTGAACTAGTATTTGTGAAACATGATTCCTTTTACAGTAGAGAACTAGAAATGTATCTAGTCTTTATCTCTTTATGAAATATAATATCCAAAATTTGAATTAGCATTTGTGAAACATTATTCTGTGCTTGTTATCTAGTCTTGCTGTTTACCGTGTAATCTATCGGCCACTGTCACTATTTTCTGGTGGTTCAGTTAGTAGAGTATTTGATAAGGGATTGTCGTATTTTGCAACAGTCTAGCGATCGTGGTGTGGAATTTGCATTGGAGGTTCTTGAAGAAAACAAAAGGCTTAAAAAGGAGCTTAAATTGCAAGATTTCATCGAGCTCAATAGACAAAAGATGTGTCAAAATTGAAAAGGTATGACTTTGAACTTATAACATTTTCTGCTATTTGAAACTTAATTGATGTTATTAAATTAAATGCACGCAGAAAGCAGTAGAAGAAGCAGAGAAAATGAGAAAAATTGGTGGTACAATCTATGCAAATTTTTGGATGTATGGTTCGTTATATAGTTGGAGTTTCGCGTTTGGTACTTGTAGACTTCAAATATGAAAAACATCTTGCATTATGTTAATTCTGTATTGTTATTACTATGGAATCGGATATTGTATATGTATTGAATTTTTTTAGTATCTTTATGTATTGAATTTTTTTGTTAGTTCATACTTTGGTGTTATCATGAATATGGATTTTTTTCCTTATTGATTTGGTTACATGTTGCTATGTTGAGATAATTCCATAGCTGAATGAATGCATATTAAATAGAGCTTGTGCTATCTTATATGCAAATATTAGCGTTGCATGTTACCAACGCTTATAAGTGTTGCGAATATAATATTGCCAACGCTTATAAGCGTTGTGAATGAATATTTGCCAACGCATATAAGCGTTGCGAATGAATATTTGCCAACGCATATAAGCGTTGGGAATGAATATTTTCCAACGCTTATATGCATTGGTAATACATTGCCACGTCCCCATAGCAACACTAATAAGTGTTGCGGAAATTGTTTGCGACAGTTATACTCATTGACAATCACCTGTTTTGGTGTAGTGTCAAGAAAAATATATTGAACGTGTGCTTGAAAGGTTCAATATGAAGCATGCTAAGCCGGTTTGTACACCACTCGCATCTCATTTTAAGCTAAGTATGAGGGATTGTCCAACAACGGAGAAGGAAAAAGCAAGTATGTCTTCTATTCCTTATTCATCTGCAGTTGGTTCATTGATGTAGGCTATGGTGTGCACTAGGCCAGATATTGCACATTCTATTGGTTTGGTGAGTAGATACTTATCCAATCCTGGTAAAGTTCATTGAGATGCAGTAAAGTGTATTTTCATATATTTGTGTGATACTTCTAGATTTTGCTTATGTTTTGGAGGTTGCAAACATGTTCTTGAGGGGTATACAGATGCAGACATGGCTGGTGATATTGATAGTAGAAAATCTACCTCGGGTTATGTGTTCATATTTTCAGGGGGAGCCATTTCTTGGCAATCCAAGTTACAAAAGTGTGTGGCTTTATCTACAACCGAGGCAGAGTATATAGCAGCTGTGGAAGCAAGTAAAGAGATGCTTTGGTTGAAGAGGTTCCTTCAGGAATTGGGTTTGCAACAAGAAGAGTATATAGTATTCTGTGACAGTCAGAGTGCTATGGATTTGAGCAAGAATTCCATGTATCATGCATGCAC
Organism: Allium sativum; assembly: GCA_030737875.1. Lineage (NCBI taxonomy): Eukaryota > Viridiplantae > Streptophyta > Magnoliopsida > Asparagales > Amaryllidaceae > Allium > Allium sativum. Next base: position 529,851,078 of record CM060923.1, on the reverse strand, counting down.
TAAGCATATTGATGTTCGGCATCATTGGTTAAGAAATGTAATTGAAGAAAATATGCTCAAGTTAAAGAAAATTCATACAAACAAGAATGGTGCAGATATGTTGACTAAAGTGGTTCCAGGAAACAAGCTTGATGTTTGTAGCAAGCTTGTGGGAATGAGTTTCAAATGATGATTGAAGCATGCACATCTTCCCCAAGTTGGGCTAGAGGGGGAGATTGTTGGGTATTCCAGCCCATATTTGGCATAATTTTATGCAGGCATATTTGGCATAATTTTATGCAGGCATATTTGGCATATCTTTTTATGCAGGCCATGCTTAATTTGTGGGTGAGATTTATTGGTTTTGTCTTTTTCTCAGATTTGTTGTGCAAGCATGCCTTTTGTGCAACAATATCTTTTTCTTTTCAAGAAAGACATTTGGGAGATTACTCACATTTTTGGTATGCACATTAAAAGAAAAGAGGGTTAATATAACCAGATCTGGTCACATAAGGCCGTAGCAGTTTTTGGTCATTTATCATCTTCTTCAAGGTGTTTTGGTCTCCAAGATTGAGCTTTATTCTTGCTCGATTCACTGCTGGCCTGAAGTGCACACATAGGGTGTTCTCTTACACCTTTTTCATCTCTTATTGTTTTTGGATTCCGGTGATTAGAAGCGAATCTTTTGTAAACATTTGGGTTTGTTTTCCCTTTTTGGTTTATCAATAAGAGAAGAGGGTAGACTCCTTAAGAGGTCTCGTGGTTTTTACTCTTCACATTGAAGAGGTTTTCCACGTATAAAATCTTGTGTCTTGCTATTTTACTTTCATCCTATCTTTTTTTATTTGAATGGTGTGTTGATTGATTGTCTTGTGTGTGATATTGTGGGTGTAGCTTGAAGTAACCCCTAATCGATCCTATCACCTCTTGCTTCCTTGACAATTCTTCATTGATTTGTGATATACATAGCCTTTCTACCAGTTATTTTCTTATCCAAAAAGCAATTTGATGTAAGATCTTCATCTGCAAGTCTTCATATGTAAATATACAGCCTTTTGATCTTTATTTTCCATTTTTCTGACTGCATGTGATATAATTAGCATATCTGTAAAAGTGACAAAATAATACCCAAGTAATATTTATTTATATACAAAAGATAAGATATAAGAGCATAAAATAAACACATTTCTATGCTAATCAAATACCCCCACACTTATCTTTTATTCGTCCTCGAGTAAAACAAAAATGAAGAACTGCACTAGATAGGTCACACTTTCGTAGGAAACACGATTGCAATGAGCGTATACAACAAGCCGTTAAACCTCTAGGTGTCCCTAGTAGGACGAGTGGTGTCTCGTGAGGGTTTTCAGTGGATACTACCCACAAAACAGTATGATATGCTTCTGATGCAACTATATGAATGCAAAGGACTTATGCAATTGAAAACAAAAATTGAAAACACGACTTGTTTCAGGAAAGTGGTACAAAAAATTAAGGTAACAATTTCTAATCAGTTGATTGTACTTTAGATACCTAAACATGTCACAAATTTTCAACACAAATCAAGTTTTCAATTGTTAAATTCCTGTTTGGCCAGTTGGTTCGGTTGATAACATAATGCAGCCATGAAATAAATCCTTAGTTTGCTTGTCACAGTTTGTAAAGTGGTATTCTAATTTCCTTGTATATGGCTAGTCAAATCAATAAGGTCAAGAGGTGCTTGGGCTTCATCACTTATTCTCTATCTCTATAAAAATTGAAATTTATGATTAATTACATACACCTAACTTAAAGACCAAGGTAAACCACCCATATACTGCCTTGCGGACTGATGGAGAGTTAGGACAGAGCTTGGCGGATTGTGTAGACCGACGCTGACTTTGTCAACAACATGTCAGTAATCCTTAGGTGTCCAGTCTCAAAAAATGAGACCAAGATATTCCAACGCTGACTTTGTCAACAACATGTCGGATAGAGCTTGGCGGGTTTGCACACCAACGCTAGATATATAAGCAATGTTGGATACCCTTGGATTACTATTATTATTATTGAAAATATAAGCACAAAAGAGAGTTACACGAATTCAACTTAACACAACTTAGTTTTAAAGATTCGAAAAGTCAATATAAGTATTTTAAGTCCTCCACTTATTTGAACAAAGACTACAATACAGAATAGATTTCATGGCCATCACCTAAGAATCTCCCTATGTACCGGTTACACTATTATCCCTCAAAATTAAACTTTTCATTATATTTCTTATTTGATCTAAGTTGAGAGAAAAAAATAATATCAACTGACTATAAATTGTGAACTTATTTTGTTGTATCAATCAAAAATGAGTCATGTTTCAAAAGGAAAAAAATGTCATGTTACTACAATCTAAAATGCATGATGGTCCTATTTAAATGGTTGAAAATGAAAAGAAAGAAAAATAAAGAAAAAAAAACGAAAATAAATGAAATGCAGACTCCCCCCACCCTTGGACAAAACAGTGTCCACACTGTAACGTTTCCTAATTTTGAAAGATCGTACCCAAAGATGGATTAAATGTAAAATGATTTGTAAAATGAAATGCAGTCTAACTTATGTAAGAATGATCATATGTACAATGATATATGTGTTTACGATGCATGCGATGCAAAAAATGCCACCATCTTTTTCCCCCACACTTGGTTCTAGCCCGATGAATCCCATTCCCACTATGTCTAGGCATGTTTTCTAATAAGTAAAGGTTTTTGAAAACCATCTCATCTTTATACCTAGATTTATAGTCCAGTAGATTAATATCCAGGGTCGTCCTAACATGAAGTCTTTCAATCAAGCTGACATTCCAAAAGTAATTCATGTGCTCAACAAATTTATCAGTGTAATTGTCTAAAAATTTGTGATCATATATAAACTCAGTTGAAATCGTGAATTTTAAATTCTGAGTGTTGCTCAAGACTATGTGATCACATTTCTCAACTTTATCAGTTGACAACATATTTTTGACACTGACAAATTCCAGTTTGTTTGAAACCTCAAAATCGAAATTTTCGAACTTGGATTGGTGGCTTGATTCTATTTCATCCTCATTAGGCAACTCATCCTCGTACAATCCAAAAACTTCATGTTCATTAAAATCCATTTCCACTTCTGAGTTTTTGAAAAATTCAACATTTTCATTTTGTTCAATTTCAAAAATTTCATGTTACTCATAGTTTGAAAGAGAAAGATCAAAGTCTGAGCTTAAATCTGTTTCCTGAAAAGAGTTGAAGTCTAAATCATTTACTGAATTGTGAACAACTTCATTTAGATCGTTATTCTCAATTTCCAAAGTTGTTATTTGAAAATTTTCACTGTCAGTAAATAATGGATTATTTTCTGATTCAATGCTCATTTGATTTTGTTGCTCGCATTGTTCTGCAAAAGATGTCATTAAACAAAGAAATTCATCCATCTTTCTATCTTTTTCAACAAGCTGTCTATCTTACCTTTCTACCCTCTCTCTAAGAATGTTAAGATGATATTCTTCAGAATCGTTGATTTGAGAGCTCTCATTTTGGATTTCTTGATTTTCAAAATTATAGTCCACATCAATTTCACAATCAAAATTATTTCCTATGTGGTGGTTGTTTGAATTTTCAGAAAAATGACAATGATATTGGAAATCATTTTGATTGTAAAAATTATGTTCGTAACCAAAACTGCTGAAATCCGACGGAAAATTGCAATTTTGGTTATTTTCAAGATGTTGATATCGGTATAATTTTGAAAATTTTGGTTTGCAACCCCATATTGTAGTTGATCATAGCTAAATTGGGATTCAAAGCTATTTTGATGTGGATGTGGCCCATAATCGAAATTATTGAAATTTGAATTGAAATCGCAATTTCGATCATTTCTATGATTTTGAAAATGTTGTTCAGCTGGAAAATTGTTTACATATTGGGCTCACAAAATTTTGGAAAATTTTTCTTCATGAGTTGTAATTCATAGTTATACTCTTCAAGACGACGTCTACTCCGATTATTATCCCACTTTTCTCTCATTGATTTTTTTGAATCAGACATTTTAAATAAGTCACGGCAAGACCGAAATTATTCTCACTTCAAAATAGTATAAAATACTAAGATGTGCTTTATTAATTAACTGACTCAATTAGAAGGGGGAAGAGGGTCTTATGGTCGTTCACATATAGTATAAATACTAAGGGATATGAAAAATGTTTTACGGGTAGTATGCAACCTCTTTTGCTAATAGTTCAATAAATTGAATTACTATATATCCACGATCCAATTATACGAGACAGTCAACTTCACAAAACACCACTTTTCAATTATATTATTTTGCAAATCAAATCAAGCTTTATAATTGGAAAACGACGACAGTGATGATTTTAGTTATGGAAATTCGTTCCTCACAAACAGATTCAGAAATATCAGTCACAGAATAATAGCAGAATTAAAAAAATTGTACAAGCAAGCCGTTGCCCCTGCAGAAGATTTTTACAAGCAATTTCTATATAAATTTTTCAAGCAACTACATCACCTGTAGAGTTGGAAAATTTTACAGTGGGGTATGGCGGTCTACCCAGAACAATTGAGCAGCTTGAACGATTAAAATTCCATGGCTTGCTCTTGCTTGTCCTTGGATCCTTGGTTTTCTTTTTTGAAATCTTTTCTTTCCTTCTTTGATTGAATTTTTGGTGCTTTATTCGTGAAATGAAATCAATAAAGAATGAGAACAAAAACTTTTTTTTCTTTTCTGAAAGCAAAAGTGAAGCCAATTCCTCAAGAAATATGGCAAAGAAATATGCCGATTCCTCGAGCAACTTACCCCACTTAGCAACAAAATGAAAATACACCCCGTCAGAATAAGGAACTTTGCAAAACCCAAAGAACAGAACACGCTCCCTTGTTTTGTTTTCCAGAAAGTCCCACCGTCTCTATAAACCAAGAAATTAGTGAACCCCAAAACCAAAATAATTCACTCTCCCTTACCCTTTTATTCCTTTTTCTTTTAAGAACACTTCACAGATGATTTTTTTTCTTCTAAACAAAGATAATTTGCTGAACCTTGGGATTCAAATCAATTTCGGGTCCAAATCGGATTTGGGGTTCGCGAGTTTGTGTGAACGCAGAGGTGGTTGTAAGATTGAGGCAGATCGGATTGTGTGGCAGTGACGCGAACTGGTGGTAGGAGGAAAAGTGTGGTGGATTGATGTTCGAATTGGATTTCTTTGATATTCGAACAAACTGGGTTTTGTTTTGTGGATGTTTGGTGACTGTTTCAGTGAAGGGGAGTTCGTAGTGCGGTGGTTTTTGGAGTGAGAGGATCGATTTGAAGATGGTAGGAAGATGCGTGAGTTTTTGATGGAGAGGGGGTTTGCAGATGTGTTGATGGAAGTTGAGGCAATTGTTTATGGGGCTTGAAAATGGGTGGTTTCTGAAGTGATTTTGTGAGGTGATTACGTGAACAAATTAACAGTTTGCGTGATTTGTTCAGTTAGAGGGGGGTTGAAATTGTGGCAGTTGTCGGCAAGGAAGGATGACGTGAGGTTTTTGTGAAGGGTGTTGATGAAGAGGATTGTTTTAAGGGGGTATTGCACTGGTATTTTGGAGGATTGCGTTAGAGTATGAAAAGAGGGTTGATGGTTGCAGATGTGACGCTGTGTGAAGGAAACGGTGATGAGTAGTTGTGAGGTGGTGGGCGGATGTTGACAGAGATTTTTTTTTTTTTACGAAGTGTGTTTTGCTGTTTGTGTGATTTTTTTTGGACAAAAAGGTGGTGATTGAGAAGAAATCGGAACAGAGTAATACAGGAAAGAAATAAAAGTAGACGGGAAAAAGCTGCAAAAGATTTTTTTATTTTAATTATGCTGAGAAAAGGAAAGAATTTGTGAAAGAAAAGGAATAGATCGAGAAATAAAAGGGAAAGAAATCAAAGAAAAGCTAGCAAGATTTTCTTTTTCTCTTGTACAGAAGATTATAGTACCATCAAATAATACCAAATCTCACCAATCAAGATTTTTTTATATATATACAAGAAACCAAAAAGGAAAATTAAAAAAAAATAACACGAATCTGAAATTAAATAAATAATAAAATCTAATTGTTACCTCCCTGACAACGGCGCCAAAAACTTGATCGTCGCTTTCCTATGAATTAGAAAAGCTCGAATTTAGAAATAAATTACTGCAAGCGCACAAATCGTGTAGTATGCAGGTCGAATCACAGGGAGGCAAATTAAAAATTATTATTTATAGATTTTCGTGGGCGAGTTGGACAACTTTTGAGATTTGGTTGAAAATAGAACAATTGAAATTGCAACAATTAGGATTATCGTTGAAACTAATCAAATGATTAATCACTAATGAAAGTAAATTGCAAAACAAAAAATGCAGAAAATAAAAGTGCAGAATAGAAATAACAACAGAAATAAAATTAGGATTATCGTTGAAACTAATCAAACGATTAATCACTAATGAAAATAAATGTAAAATACAAATAGCACTCTACCAAATCTAATTGTGTAGATGGCACTAGTTGCCAAGAAATAGAAAATTGCAGAAAATAAAAAGAAGAAGAAGAACTTTGTTAATGGAGAAGAAGATAGAAAATGAGATGGTTGTTACAATGAGAATACAAGGGTATATATAGAGTAGATAGCCAACCCTAACCCTAACCCTAATACAATGACAAATGGGCCTTAGGGAATTCACAAAAGAATTTACAATGAGAATTACAAATGGGCCTTAGTGAAATCTAGTAAATTTGGGTCTTTCCTCTTTTCCTCTTGCTTCCTTGACAATTCTTCATTGATTTGTGATATACATATTCTACCAGTTATTTTCTTCTCCAAAAAGCAATTTGATGTAAGATCTTCATCTGCAAGTCTTCATATGTAAATATACAGCCTTTTGATCTTTATTTTCCATTTTTCTGGCTGCATGTGATATAATCGGCATATCTGTAAAAGTGACAAAATAATACCCAAGTAATATTTATTTATATACAAAAAATAAGATATAAGTGCATAAAATAAACACATTTCTATGTTAATCAGTTATGAAAGAATTGTTCATGGTTTACAGTGACTGTCATTTTTCCATGCAGATCAAAGATAACACAAATAAACATGGTAAGATACTGAAATAAATATTATACTTGATTTTTGTACGGTCGATGCATTTATCCCAGTTACTATATGCCTACCCTTTTCATGTTCGTAGCTTCAACCTCAACCTAATACTCTTCAGATAAGATTTTATTACAGTACATTGTTTACCTATATTGTTAGCACAGCCAATGTAGGTTATCTACTAATTATTCTCTAATATATGAAATCTTGTTTAGTTTACTCCTTACATTTCACTTTGATGATTCCGAAGCAATACTTGATTATGTTTAGAACGTGCAAATGCAGTTATCCTGTTTCAAAATTTCCGAAGTGCTGAATTGTTGGAAAATGGAGTGAATGAGGTATCAACTACATGGGCAACGTAAGTAGTCCCACAACTTGTAATAAATGTTAATGAATGAGCATATATGTCATCTTTTTGGTGCAAAAGCATATATTTATATCGACTCACCCAATATTACTTCACAACTTCGGAAGACGAATGTTCATTGGTTCCTCTTGAAACACTTCCGAATTTAGACACTTAAAGTAATGAAAAATCCGCTTCTAAAGTACCCAAAAAGACGACCCTTAAAGCAAGAGAAAATACATTTAAAGGGTGCCATAGCTATCATACTTGACTTAAATTATTTCTAACAAATATATTGGTCATTTTCAGAAATATAATAATATTATAATGTGAATCATCAAATGATACATCAAATATACAAAATCCAATTATCGCTCACACTAGGTAGAAAACTACTGTGCATTTTCATGAACCTAATACTTTTTTCTTGGAAAAAGGAAAAAGGGTTGTACACTATTATTTATATTGACTTATATAAAGAACTACAATGTATACCAAATAAACATCGTTTCAGCAATTAGTATGAATTAACAAAGAGGTGGGGATGAGATATACTTGGTAATCGGGTTGAACATTGAATCTCATCATTGTCATCATCTTCAACATCATCATTGTAATCATCATCGTCTCCATCATCAACATCGAACATAAGCATTCTCCATTTTGAACTTATCAGAAAAATCATGACAACGGGATAGTTTCAGTTCCCCCAGAAGACAGCCTGTACATAGTTCGATTAAAAAATTACTAAATATAAAAGGAAAAACTAATCGACTATTCACATTGATAGGAAGTGAGTGATTTAAGCACTAGATGATTATATGTAAGATAGAACTTATAATCTAACATTTACATATCCTATATACACAAGTGGAAGAGAAAACCCAAAACACCTAAATTTTGTCGGTTCCAAATCAATTTAAATGGTGGTTTTAATTAAAATCACATACGAATTTCTTGAGAATTAATATTAAAAAAATACAAATAACTCAATGAAGTATGAGGGTTATCCAAATAGATACCATGACAGAATGCTGTATGAAGAAAATATTAACATAATAGCTGAAATTAGGAGAAACGCTGGTTTAATAAAAATGATAGTCAAATTTTGCACTTGTGTTTATAAAAAAAGTTACAGGTAAAACTATTTTTGCTATTATTACGCTTAATGAGTGCTCCAAAGAAAATGTAATTTGATTTGACATGCGTTGCTTTTAGTTCTCTAACTGAAAGTATAAGGTAAACATACCTATGAAGATGGTAAGATATTTATTTTTTTCATCGACATTAAAGATTGATTAATAAAGGTAATCAATATATGATTCTTATCGATGATCCACCGTATATACAATGGTGCAACAAAGTTATTAATCATAAACCTTGAACAAATAAATTTTAACCATCTTAGTAAATTGACATAATATATTATGCATGCATTCAACCTTTTGTTCCCAAAATAAAAGTTTTAAGAACAGACCAACGATAAGAGTGAAAAAAATAATTGTTAAGAATAAGGTAATCAATAACATTATGATTCAAACCTGTATGACATAAAATATTAATTAACTATAACTGAGACCCAATGGATGATTCCTATAGATCCAAACCTAATTCTGTAATTGGTGGTAAAGATTAATAACATTTCATTATACGAATAGTAAATAAAAGAATACCCACCGTATATTAGACCAGTAAAGATGAAAAGGAATTATTTAGCATTGAAAACACCTATTTATAGATGAAAAATAATAATCTAAAGATACAATAAAATTATGTTTTAATTAAAATGGAAATCATAGATAATTTATTTTTGCAATATCAAGTGTTTATAAAGTAAACACATTAGTTACACGTATGCAAGGAAAAAGGGCATCACCAAGGAACAATGACTACAAGATAAATCAAATATTCAACATGGTCGATTGTAATCATGGAATCAATCTAATTTATTAACCAATATATTTGATAAAATGCAAAATCTTATTTTCTTATAAGAAAATTGTGAGGTAACCATAACTCTAAATTTAATATTCTTTTTGGTACTTATGAATTATCCGCCATTATTTAATTTAATTCTAATCTAAATGTCAACAAAGCCTTCCGGTTATAAAAAGTAGATTTATATAAAATCACTAAAAAAAAAGCAATTCAATATGCGTATTTTATAAATATGAAAAACACTATGTCTTCCATTGATACTATGGATATCTTATATTATAATGCAAAACTTGTGGCCAAAGGTTCAAAGTGAAGCCTTTTTCGACTATCATATTATATCATCAAAGCCTTAAGGTCGACATATATCTAAGGATCCATGGATTAATAAGGCACATAAATTTAATACACTTGGGGCTAACTTTATACTCAAAATTCATAAAGTTAAAACTTTAATATATATTTACAATTGCTAGATTTTTGAAGACACGTTTATACACATAGGACTGCAATATTAAGACGTGATACCCTTTTGAAAATCAAATGAGCACGTTATATATTTAAAATTAATACACACAAAGAAGATTGCCCTCATTCAATGTTGTGTATATGCAAATATGTTGTACCTAAATAAAGGCATACTTGAAAAACTACAAATACTTCCATAAGAACTTCGTGAAATCATTTAGCTTTCCATAATCATACATAAAACTTTTGCCTTTGCTTTTGAAATTCTAAACTAGGAGAGTATATGTAGCTGTATTTGCTCAGATTCTTCGCATTTGATGCTCTACGCATGTCCAAATTTTATTTTTTTTCTATAATATTTACTTTTTGAAATCATGTACATACATACACTTTTGAATTCTTAAGCAGCATTTATTTTCTCAAAACTAATGTGTTTAAATTGCCACATCACATGCTGATTCTTAAACTCAACTACTATTCACAGAATAAGCATTAAAAATGATTCCTAACGAGTATGTATCAAAATCGCATCTTAATTGCATACCTTGAGTCGATCGATTGCAGATTTCGAGATTAGGCGATAAGCTGATTTAAACGGCTATGCGTTTAGGGTCCTCAAACTAGATCGACACTGGATCTGGAAATTGGATCGGAACTAGAACTTAGATTTGGAAATTGGATTGAAAATTTTGTGAAGTACGGTTAAGCTTTTTTCCTAGGGCTGCGCGTTTTGTGAAAAATAATAGCGTGCTAGTTTAGGAACGGAGATATATAGCTTGAGAAGTGGGGATATGAATGTCCATTCAGGATATATCGTAATAGTGACTTGTTATGTTTTTTTACAAGTCCATCTTTATTATAGGGTGCTACTATTCATACCCCGGTTTTACATTTCCGGCCACCTTTATAAATTTAATATAAATGATTATTTTTATATTCTTCTGGCCACCATATATTATTTTTTCACTCAGTAATTCACCACCATACTTCTCCTAAAAAAACACATACTTCTTTACAATTTCAAACTCTAAACCTTTACAAAAGCAGATATTCTTTTGTGTCTAATAGAGATGGAAGATGAAGATAAAAAAAAAAGAGATTAGAATTGCTTGATTTTTACTATTTTCTATTATGATATATAACATGTTGTTAGGGTTTTCTATTGCATTTTAGGATATTTTTTCCATTCCGTTGGAAATTTCAAGCTTAGAGGACATTAAATTTGACGAAGTTGTAATAGAGAATGACAATGTAATTTTTGACTTGTAAGGTTTTTATTTGTATAACTTACGTATCTTCTTTTAGAAATTAATACATTTTTTTTGTCGTTTGACAGTTAGAATATTTGAATGATGATAAACTGGACGATAAACATGATGGTTGTGATAATGTGATGCAATATGTTCGATCAAATGACTCAAAAGACACAAATGTTGATTTGATGAATAATTTCATAACCGACGAATTAAGTACTTATTTATCAAAATTAAAATTGCTAATGTGGTTATATAAATGGATTATTAAATTAAATCATTTCACAACCGACAAAGTAAGGAAGGAAGGAAGCGTTCGTGTGGAGAAAGGAGCTTGTGGTCTCTGCATTTTTTTGTTATTAATTTAGACGGTGGCCAGAAGAGGAAATTTAAAATATTTGTGGTGCTTTTAGTTTTGGTGGAAAGAAGTGTAAATAGGGGTATGAATAGTAGCACCCTTATTATATTATATACGAGTGGAAACCCGTGTGATGCACGGGAGCATAGACTTTTAAGTGTTTTAGTTTGCATTCATCTATAATGTGATTCATCTATAATGCAGTTAATTTCATGCTATAACAATTATAGTAGTGATGTAATTAAAATTAGAGCGAACTAAAGAAGGATGTTGATGACTGCATCCATAGCAAGAGAAATATATTTGTTTTAAATCCTCTATACAGATGAAGATTAAAAAAAATGTTTATGTCATTTTATAAAAACATAAAAAAGGTACAATTAAAGTGAGCTTTTGAATAATCAACTACATGTGATTTTCAGTCTATTCTTTCATAGAGAGTCACAATAGAAACTCTAGTAAACGATATACGTAGTGATTGCTACTTTGGTTGAAACATGATTGAAATTCTATTGAATGTAGTAAATATAGATAGAGATACATACAATTGTCCATGACTAAACAACATGGTGTGTGTATCAATACCGATGCACTACACATATTGATCTTGAGCTTTATTGATAATCAATGCATAAGCAATTTTAATATGAAACTAATGTCTTGACGTGTTTATAGTTAATTTTGATGCTGATGGCCGAAGAGATATGTTGGGTATGAAAACAAAATTACCAGTTTTATCCCTAGTTAGTATTTGATCTTCAATTATTCGTGCTGCACATTGAACTCCTAGCTAGTAATTAGTGGGAAAGTAATTTTTCTAGATTTTGGTGTATCATTTAACAGTTAACATAATGAAAATAATTACAGCATGTACAAATTTGATCTATACGCACGTATTTGTCTATTTATACAATAACTGGCATGTTATTCATAGAGTACTATTTACGTAACAGATTCAAAAATATTACGCGCCAGATCTGTTAAGAAATATAGCATAGATAACAAATTTGTAAATAACAGCTAAAACATACTTGTCCATATTCCTATATCTATACTACCATTTTTTCTAGTAATATTTACTTTGTTACATTTTACAAAGACATCATTATTTGGCATGATCTAAACTCAATCTGTCACACCATGTTTTAATACTTCACCACTGCCTACTAATACTCAAATTAAACTAGTACTGAAAAGATGCAAATATTAAATATTCACTATTAGAAATAAATGAATCAAATAAGGAAAGTGAAATTAAATTTGCAAAAAAAAAAAAAAAGGCGAGCTTTCCAACTAAAATAAAGGTTGAAAACTAATAAGTCTAAAAATAAGAAACTATATTACTTGGTAGAAAAAAAAAATTCGAACATGAAAAAAAATGCAAGTGCACACTTAAGGAGTTTCCACCTCAATTGAGAATTGTAAAACATTAAATGTCAGTAAAACATGATCAAGAAAATTGACTATGGCAAAGCTATGATAGTGGTGAAGTCAAGTACTAAGTATGGTTAAAAACGTTAGTTAAATGATATAAATTGCAAAGGCTAGTAAAAATTTGACCTATACGCAAATATTTGTCTATTTATACAATAGTTGGCATGTTATTCATCGAGTACTATTCACATTACAGATTCATAAATAATTACACCCAATTTGTTAACAAATATAGCATAGATTACAAATTTGTAATAACAACTAAAATATACTTCCATTTTCCTATATCTATCCTACCAGTTTCTCTCATAATATTTACTTTGCTACACTATATAAAGACATCATGATTTGGCATGACCAAAACTTATTCTGCCACACCATGTTTTAATACTTTACCACTGCCTGCTAGTACTGAAATTAATCTTGTGTTGAGAAGATGTAAACATTAAATATTCACTGCCGAAAATAAATGAATCAAGTAAGGAAAGTGAAATTAAATTTGCAAAATAAAGGGAGCTGCCCAATTAAAATGAAGGCTGAAAAATAAAAAGTCCAGAAATAAGAAATTGTAATACTTGGTAGAAAAAAGAAATTATTTCCTAACATGAAAAAAAAATGCAAGTGCACACTTAAGGAGTTTCCACCTCAATTGAGAATCATAAAACATTAAAGGTCAATAAAACATGATCAAGAAAATTGGCTATGGCAAAGCTAAGATAGAGGTGAAGTTAAGTACTACATATGGTTAAAAACATTGGTTAAATGATATAACTTGTAGTTGCAAGGCTGGTAACGCAACGAAATGCATATTGATGATATGTGTGAGTGGATTAAATACCATCTTGGCTATTTCCTATTAAATCCCTGACGATATAATTTTTTTATGTATGAGTCCAAACATAACAAATTTGATGATATCAAATTTGGCATAAAAAAGTATTCAATAAAGCAATCAAATAATGACTATTTTTTGTTATATAGACATGTTATTTAACATATTAGTGTTACATAATTTTAGATAACCATACAAAAGACAATTAATAAATATCAAAAATCCTTTAGAAAATGTTTATTAAGACCGAATATGGATGCAAAAAAAGGAAGATTCCAATTTTAGTGCACTAACTCATCCAAATTAATTTTATATAAGGTAAATTTAAATGGACGTAAATCAAGATTATGGTTGAAGTTGATTGCGTACCAAATTAATTCAGCGACTTGCCCAACAATTAATGTAGAAACTGGCAACATTTAAGATCATAAACATGTAAGGTTACTGTAAAAGGATTCAATACAATCCACCCCTACATGCCAATTGAATTGTTCGCAACAAAGAAAGATATGCATTGGTGTTCAAATGACTTGATAAAGAATATCTCAGTCACTTTTGTACAACGATGCTTCTATAATACATTTGATGGTTCCCGGTAAATTAGATAGATGATCAATTGATTTAGACAATGTTAAGTGTCTTAAGTTAAGTTATCTAATATTTAAAAATCTAAACAAACATGTTATCAACATAAAGAAATGCGTGCAACGTATTTAAAAATGGTTAATAATGTCAAATTTTATCAATATGAATGTCATTTACATGATCTACAGGTAATATTTATAGCTTGTGCCATTCAGAATGTACTAAGATGCAATTCACATAGGATAAAGCATCAAGGAATGTGATCAAGCAAAACAAAACATACTCTAAATGGAGGGTAGCACATTTTGCTGCTATGAGTGTGATCATGGTTGATTATGGCTCTTCTATTAATAGATAAAAAGGCAATTTCGCTTAGGATGGCTTCCCTAATATAACTTTTCCTTACAACCATACCAGGATATTTTAACTCCTATTTTCAAATCAATGATATTTTAAGGAAAATTGAAAATTAATCATGTTAGTTGATGTAAACCATACATAAGTTTGTGTGCATTACTGCGATCGTAATAAAATAAAAGCAGTACTACTAACTACTCAATAAGCATGCAATATTAACAGTGGAAAGAATTTAAAACAAACATTTTTTGTAGTATAAAATCAAAGTCAATACAACATGTTTAAGAATTTCTATATAAGATCTGTAGGGTACAAAATTTGAATAAATAAAGCAAACCTAACTACCTGATAAAAGCAGATAAAGTTTCATTCTTTTTATCTTCTATCCTTTGCTATGAATACATCACAACCCATCTCACTGCAATTCATAAACCTTGTAGGCAAAATTCATGTGCAAACAGCATCGAGATTTCGTCTTTTGACCTGCCAATTGGATACCTAAATCTATGTGCAAACCTAAAAGTTCACGATATCCGATCAAAAAAGAAATTTAAACATGTAAAAAGATAAATAAAAACGCAGTATACAACATACCGAGCAAGAAAGGAAATCTGCAATCGTTAATTCGGATCTGAAGTGGTGGAATGAACGAACTCGATTTTAGAAGCCTAAGTTGTAGGTAAAGTACTTGATGATTTTTTTATTTCGATAGATGTAAGAAAAGGGAAATTACAACCGGTAGGTGCTAATTATTTGATGTAAAAAAGCAACTGAGAAACGGGAAGAACGAAATGGGGAGAGAGAGGGGGATGTGAAATTGATCGTGGAGGACATGGAATGAAATGGAGAGAGAGAGAGAGAGAGCAGGAATGATAAAAAGGGGAACGGATTTCGGTTTATAACGAAGGAATTAACAGCGTTACTTATTGTGCTAATGCAGTTAAATTTCAGCCGCTTGATATCTTTATCAAGATTAAATCCTAGCCCTTCTTTGTCTCTTGATTTGTCCGGCCAAGGGATTTTATTATACAGGAAAATATTTACAAGGACAAAACTAAAGGCTTTTTTTCCATAAGGACAGCCCAATAAAATTTTACTCAGAAGGACAACAACCTAACATCTCTTCTTCACGTGCGCTTTCTTCTTCCTCCGCTCCCGATTCACGTCCGCTCCAAGCAATCGAACCCAAAATCGGCCGCTGAAATTTATTCATAACAATTCATAAATCACGACAAGAACATTGACATCAGAATCGAAATTGCAATCGAATCCAAAAATTCGATTTCATAAATTGCGAGAAACTGGAACCCTAAAAAAAAAATTTGTCGAACAACATAAATCCATTGGAAATCGCAATTGAATTGAATAGTAATATTTTTCTAACGATGGAAAACGCAGTTGAAGAAGTCGAAATTGTTGAAATAATTTTTTCGTGATCGGAAATGTTTTTTTTTCATCGTTAATAGTATAACAGTTCGTAGGTATCATTTTTCTATTTTTTAGTTATCATTTTCCCGGTTTTAACTTCAAAATATAGCAGCAGTTTTTAGTTATCATTTTTCTATTTTTCTAGTTATCATTTTTATTGCAGTTTATGTGTTGTGTCAAACATCACAGCAGTTTTAAGTTATCATTTTTATATTTTTTAAGGTATCATTTTTAGTTTAATTTCTCTGTTATGTCAAACATTACTGCAGTTTGAAGGAATCATTTTTATAATTTTTAAGTTATCATTTTTACTATAATTTATGTGTTATGTTAAACATCACAGCAGTTTTAACGTATCATATTTATATTTTTATGGTATCATTTGTAATGCAGTTTATGTGTTATGTTAAACATCATAACAGTTTAAATGTATCATTTTTATATTTTTAAAGTTATCATTTTTACTGTAATTTATGTGTTAGGTTCATATACGTCTTTTTTTTATGTGATAATTTTTGTGATGGTGTACTGATGCAAAATTGAAACAAGAAGAAAATCACATGGAAAAAACACATAACACAGTTAAAACATGAAAACTGATAATTGAAAAAATAGAAAACTGATACTTACAAACTCCATCAATGTTTAATACAAAAACCAATGCAAAAAATGTTTACATCACAGTTTGATTGTATAAAATTAAATAAATTCGACTGAGTTAAAAAGTTGATGCAACAATATAACTTCAAAATTAACACAGCAATTAAATTGCATGGAAAAAAAGCATAACACAATTAATAATGTAAAACTGATATCTAAAAAATTATAAATATAAACTGCAGCAATGTTTTGAAGAAGAACCAATGGAAAAAAAATTACATAACTGAAACATAAAATGATAACTAAAAAAAATAGAAATGAAACATAAAATGAAATACGTTTGACTGAGTGACGAAGTTGATGCAAAAAAACAGTTTCAAAATTAACACAGCAATAAAATCACATCAAAACAACACATAACACAGTTAAAAAATAAAAAATGATACCTAAAAAATTAGAAAAGTGATACCTAAATACTGATGCAATGTTTTGAAGATAAAATAATGGAAAAAAAAATTATATCACAGTTTTATTGATTAAAATGGAAAAAGTTCGACTTAGTTTCAACGCTGATACAACAATATAACTTCAAAATTAACACAGCTACAAAATCTCCTGAAAAAAATATGAAACACAGTTAAAATAGTAAAAATGATAACTAGAAAAATATAAAAATGATAACTAAAAACTGCTGCTATGTTTTTAAAGTTAAAACAGGAAAAATGATAACTAAAAAAATAGAAAAATGATAACTAAAAACTGCAGCTATGTTTTAAAGTTAAAAACAGGAAAATGATAACTACAAAAATACAAAAATGATAATTACGAACTGCTGTACCGGTAAAATGAAAAAAAAAAACATTTCCAATCAAAAAAAATTGTTTCAACAATTTCGACTTCTTCAATTGTGATTCCCTCGCCTGCTACATGTTTTTATTCCGTTCAATTAGGATTTCCAATGAATTTTTGTTGTTCGACCTATTTTTTTTTCTAGGGTTTCTGTTTCCAATCGATTTTGATTTTTTGATGTTTGGTTTCGATTTCGAATTTCGATTTTTATTCCGAATGATGTTTGCCTTCGATTTTTGATTGCGCGATTTTTGATTTCGTGATTTATGATTTCGTGATTTCGATACGCGCGTGAGGGGAGAAGATGAAATCGTCGGCCGAATTTTTATTTCCAGTTTTTTGTCCTTTTGGATAAAATATTTGGTGGGTATTGTCCTTATGGAGAAAATATCAGGCGGCTGTCCTTATGCATAAATTTTAGTGGGCTTTTGTCCTTTAAATTTTTTTTCCCTTTATTATATAGATATAGTTAATGAAAAACATAAATAAGAAAAAAAATATGTGTATTTGAAATTATTCCACCTTATTATTACGGTAAATTTAATCATTTATTTGGTTTTAAATGCATGTAATAAAACATATCAGATTAACATACATATATTTTAAATTGACTGGTTAAATTACCGTTATCACTAGTAGAGAAGAAACGTTACCGGTAATCTCGCGTAAAAATGTTTAATTTACCGTTATAACTGATATATCGATTTCAATCAAAAATGATTACCGATCGGCTGATAATGGTAAATTTACCATTACCATAACAGCCTATCTCTATTATGCTTAGAATGGTTTGAGGCCGTTGCGGAAATTAGAACATGGTGTTTTGCAACGGCCCTAAACCGTTGCAAACTTCCGCATTGGAGGGTTGCGAAATTGCTAATATGGTGTAGTGCTTGCTTTGTTTCATTAAGCTTTGTGCATGTGTAACCACCAAAAGGCAGATCGTTCATCGCCTGTGGATCGATAGTGTGGACGTGCTGGTATATGATACTATCACTAGTTCATATCTTGAAAATATCGCTTGAGATCTAGTTTTGGTCTCCTGTCGAAACGAAACAGTAAATCTCGTTGTAAATCTTGTTTTGAATAAATCGTCCGAGATATTGCAATATCGAACGATATATTGACTAAGACGAGAAATTAAAGTGTCACCCGAGATCCTAGTTTTTCTAATTAAAATTTAAACTTGTGATTAAACCAAAATAATAAATAAAAATAACTCAAATCCAGCCACGATGATCTCCTTTTATTTTGTATTTTGCATGTTGAATAAGCATATCATATATTGATATATGTTCTACAATGCTTATGATTTTTCATATTCGTCATTTTTTTTACTAGCACGTTACCCTATGAAACTATGTATTTTATGTTCTATTTATGAATTGTTTTATGTTTTGCATCCTTTTTACATTCTTCGTCTAACAATAATTCATGTTCATAGATCATAAGTTGTAAGCACTGATCTATATGTATTGTACTTTATTTTAAGCATATTATGACTTGTGAATATGTATGTTCTTCTGTAAATTAGAAACAATGACGTGATTTTGCAATTCAAGTTTAATTTATTATTTTTATAATAGCATTTATGAAAATTATCATGTAAGAATATCAGTTTTTAACATATCGTATATTCTGAGATTATTTCGATATGAGCTTTCAGACCCGAGATGGAAATTCAAGATAAACTCCCCAAGTTAGACTCATCTTATCCAAGATTTCCCCCGATATGAGATCGAGTCTCTAAAATTACCAAGACGAAACATGACTGATATTCGAGATTAAAAACCTCGGATAATGTATGTTTTGTTGTTGTGTAACGGAGCATGGTGGTTTCTTATTTGTTCATGTTGGTTTTTATAACACCCCTTTCGAAAAGTTAACACGAAGGACTTTAGCACAGTGATTCGTGCGTGGTGTTGTTTTTCAGGAGGTCAGGGTTGTCATACTTTTGTCTTTTGTTTCTGCCAGTTTTTGGGCACTACTTCTTAGGGCAGTGGTCCGTCTTGGGTTATGTTTGTCTTGTTTATGTGTTGTCTCTTGTGCGGTTTTTCCATGAATCTTTTGAGAGGTTGGGCTGCGTTTTATGTTGGTGATCTTATTTGGTTTTGGAGTGGTTTGTTGTTTAGGTGATGGAAGAAGGGCAGCGTGGGAGGTTTATGTGTGTTTTAGAGCAACATTTTCAAACATTGCTCTGTTTTTGTTTGAAGTGGACTGCTTGCAACCTAGTTAAAATGAAGTTGTATTTGGTCTTTCTTGTGGTGATTGAGTTGGGGGACAGCGTCGCAATTGAGTTTGGACGTTATATCACTAGTCCTTTTCAATGTGCATTGTGACTTTGCTTCCAGCTTGTTGTGGAGGAGATTGATTTGCAGTGATGTTCGGTGTTCTTTTAGTCAGTATGTTGGGAGATTGTCTTGGATGCTCGTTGTGGATATTTAGTCTAAGGTTTAGATTGGTTTTTTTGTTGTTGAATTTTCACTTACTAAGTCGCGCCCTGCGTGGTGACATCTAGAACTAGATGGTTTGTGTTGTGATTTAGTTTGTAAAATGCTTGTATCAGGTAGGCAATCTGCCAACCTTTTGTATTTTATTGTACTCGTTATTATTATAAAGAGAAAATGTTACCGATCACTCTAAAAGTCGGTTGGCCTTGCCAAAAAAAGGAATAATTCGACCCTTTTTAATTATTGAATGTTGCTTTGGGGAGACCAAGATGAAATATAATTATTATCCAGAAACCATTTCTTACAAATGTAAGCATTCGAATGAGAATCATCCTAAAGCCATAATCCAAGAAAGACTTTAAATGCAAGGGCTATTTGTCCATAATCGTGGAAGTGATTCCAATATAGATGTAGTGGTAGTAGTGCTTTTAATTTTTCATTTCTTGAATAATTCTTAGGGACGAGTATTGATGTTGCATTTCTAATCCACATACATTGGTTTTCACATACGTATATATGCCTGGTGGCGTAGGATGTAAACTCTTTTATACTTACCGTCGATCCTCGAAGTGTATGAACTCAGAGCTTGTACCAATCAGCTTGTTATCGGAAAGGATGATGTGACATTTTAAGTGAAATTTGAGATTCATTGCATATGTGGATCACTTTCATTAGGGTATTGTCTTCACATAACCCAAATTCCGCATTTTCCCTTTTATGTATGTTCATTAATCCTGATTTGTATGAGTTTATGGAAGACTCTCGATACATTTTATCGGGAGGTGTACTGTGCCAGATGGTGCCCCAATAGCTTAGAAATTATTGAAAATTCAGTCCTTACTACGTGCATTTACGGTTTTAGCTGTAAATCTATCATGCTAGAATTTAAAAAAAAAAAAAAATAACAATTTCAGTTATTTTATATATATTTACTTCGAACCTCTAGACGTTATTATAACATCATTGAATTTTGACTTAAAATGTTTTAGTTATCATATAGTAAAATCTCATCCATGTTTATATATGATGTGATCTCAGTAAATTTGATTTTAAAGTTCTTTTATTTATAGTAATAATCCATCTGTCTGAAGTTATACTCAAATTAGACGTAAGTCAAGCTTACGCTTTCATATCTTGATTTTTGTTCGATAACTAGTTTTGCCAGTATTGCTCCAGATTTCTGCATGACTACTTATCCATATGATCAACCTGATTCATAACATAACTTGACCAAAAGGCTCGAAAACATATAGACACATCGAAACCAAAAGATATTGAAAACACACAACTCTATGATATAACATTTGGATCCTTTGTCTCAGTCAAGCGAGGTGTGCTTTTTAGGAACACTACAACAATACTGCAATTTTCATGTTGCACATTAAGTCGACCATCAGTGTCTGTTTATCATTCTACATTATATTTGTACAGTTAAAAGATATCACATCCTGCTCCCATAAATTAGAGGGTAATAATGGTTGCTACATTACAGTTATTTTAATACATACACGCACAGACAATCCAGTAGCACGTCAATATCCAAGAGATGCACATATGCAATCATACATTTCCTTTGGATATGAATCAATTTTGAAACATGCAGCTCATGTGAATCGTTCAGTTGATCATGTGATCAAGATCCAAGGGATGCAGTGATCGAACTATGCAGGTCTATAAAAAGAACGCCATTGCCGATAATATAAGGCTTCCATGCCTGATAGAACTATGCATTTCTAACACGCCAGGTCTCCAGCATTCCGTCTTTGGCTTGAGTATAAATTACTGACTTGTTCACTCGAGATCAAAATAATATCCTGTATTTCACAATAAATAATTTAGAGGACGCTCAATAATTATTAATGATTGTACACATGTTCAAATAAAAACTGACTTTAAATTCATGGTACCACATAATATTTTCATTTTATTACTAGCACCATTTATATTTCAGTTTATATATTTCAGTAGGAAATGCATATTATCACACTGTATATTATATGTCTAGAAAAGGACATCTTATCAAAAAGAAACTAGCCTGAACCCTGGTACGTTGCACAATTATATGGGTCAATGAAGGGGAAATAGCAAAACAATTTGACCTTTGTTCTGTCACATGTATATCAACTTGCCAATACTGAGTAGTTAATGCATATCGTAACAAAAAGCTTCAGAAAATTTACCTTAAATGTTACTAGTTAAAATTTATTATAACGAAAAAATTACCTTGGTCACCGTGTTTATACTTGTCATGACATTCCAATCACCGTGTTTGATCAAAAAAAATTTTTGCTGGCACTCGCATTAACGCCTAGAAATCTGAGAAGTAAATCAGAGAGGTAAATATGCTGCAACTTTCTTCAAACATGATAACTGAAATTGCAAATTCACTTCCATACATAACAAAATCAGAGAGGAAAACCACATACGCATCTGGCTGCGATACGGCTTCACTTATTTGGCATGTCCTGGGATGATCCCAATGCTACAATACTAAAAGGCATTCAAATGGATTCAACAATTCAGATAATACTGGTACAAAAAATTAGCGAAATATTGATAAAGCAGACAAAAAAATTTATTGATGAATTTGAAAGAAGAAAACCTATATTACATCAGTTGGAAATCCCTGCTCCCAGCTAGTTCTCAGAATCAACTGGATATGTCCTTCAATCGTAGCTCTTCCTCCTCCCCTGAATTTAGTTGTGTCCGCCTGCAGTGGCAGACAGAAACAAAGACTGGATTCAAATTTTGGATGTTCACATGTGGCCGCGATCTTGTTTTATGCAAAACTTTTGGTTGCCCTGACCATCTATCAGAAACTTGGTCGAATATTCGGGTTGATCATTGAATCTCATTGACATCCCCATTGTTTACTTCAATGCGGACTCATTATCAGTGCTTCCCAGTTATAGACAAAGAAAGGTTGAGTTTTTCGTTCACAGCATGGGTGCATAGGTTCAGGGCCGGCCCAAAGGATCGCTTGCCCAAGCCCAAACAAATATTTGTTGACCCACTGAAATATATCATAATTTTTTTATAATTCTTTGCAAACACAAAATACATAAAAACAAAAACGCTAAATATTAAACTTACATAAAGTTACCACATTCAGTAGTCAGACCTATGCAAGCAAGGACTCTGATCCAAAGCAGTACCGTATAGAAGCGTCTATTATGATAGATAAAAAGATGAAATGATCACTGCTTCAGCATACGGATAATCAACTTGTTAGCATCAGAAATAAAATTACAGAAAATGGAACATCATTGGTCAAATATACAATTATACAACATAGTTATCAAGGCGCACGCTTAGGCGTGCCTAAGCGCAAAAAAGCCAAAAGCTCAAGGCTTGTGCCTTTTTGCAGTTTGAGTGCGCCTTTTTGTAGTTTGAGGCGCTTGTTTTTGCTAAATTCAAAATTTTGAATATAAATAGTTAAATAAAAAAAAATAGTTGTTCAAGAAATTATAAAATGTGGTTTAAAATTTAAATCTTATTATTAAAATATGTAGATAATTGAATGAATTATAAAATATGGTTTAAAAATTAATTTGTAGTTAGTAAAATAGCAGATGAAAAAGCACAAAAAAAAAGCCCAAGGCTCAAAAAATCACCAGGCTCAATGCTTGCACCTTTTTGTGCCTTAGCGCCTTGACTACTATGTTATACAGTGACAAATTCCCCAAGCATACATGAAATTTTAATGAATTTACTTGAAGCGAGGAAAATGTATTTGGACAAAATGTTAATTTATCATAGTTATGCCTGGTAAATAGTGTCACAAAACTCAAAACAACAACTATATGACTGGTAAAATATAATATGAAAGGGTAAATTTGAAGGTGCAAATGTTTCAAAGTTGAAATATTGTACCAGAATAGGCGAGATAAATATTGTAGTGAATATAGTTTCCTCATTCTTCCCAAGTTCCTGCAAAAGCACAGAGGAAAAAAATGTTATTTACATACATGTGTATCATACGGTGTGTTCGTATATATCCATTGCTAGTAAATCGTAGCAATGCCATGCATTATCAATACACACCGGAAAAATTGGTCTTGGTCGATGTATATAATGTACTCCTCGGGCTGCTAAACCTGACATACGCCAAACGAAATAAAAACGTATAAGTCTCCTAATTAAGATATATTGTGAATTAGAAAGATAGCAAAAACCTCTATAGATATAAACAAATCTTTATATCACTTTAAAATATGACCTTAATTATAAAACTTCTTTTTCAAATTCAAAAGATTCATCCACAACAATTATCTAGTCTCAATTTTACCTTAAAATATATGATCGATTTTTTTTATAACTAATTCAAAGGAAAATGCTTCATCTAGCATTTTGTGAATACTTCAATTAAATGATTATAATCAAACTTCTCCAGAAACTCGCTTTCAATTGAGATCATTGCAAATCCATTTAATTGTTCTTGTGATATAGCCGTTCGAAGGTAATTTTTAATCAATTTCAATTTAGAAAAAACTTCTTTCGACGGAAGCAGCCGTCACAGGGATAGTTAACAAAATTCGATAAGTAACCCATGCAGATTGAAATTGAAGACCACCATTTTCCACATACGACCTTATAAATTCAAGAACCTTAACCGATTTATTTAGTTCTTTAGGCAACATGGTTTGCAAAGCTCTTAGATCTTGAAATAAATCTTTTCCATAGATATCACATTGTTGGTTGTATTTCAAATAATTTTCTAAACATGTGCAATATTCCATCAAATCTTCTTTACCAATATTCATAAACTTTGCTTTCAACAAAAACCCAAATATTTTGTCATAAAACTCAATTTGGAGAACGACGGACGTAACGCTTGGATGAAAAATTTATATTCCTCCCGAACTTCATGATACTTGGAAATTTATCATATTTTTTAAGGATTTTGACTGGTCCTTTTTCTACTATCATCAATCTTTTAGTGTCACTTATAGGTCATACAAACCCAGATCATAGTCAACATCTACATTTTTATTTAAATTAAGCATACTTTCATCCCATTCATTTCTTGATTCATCATCACTAATTTCATCATTTTCCTCTTCATTCACATGCTCCTCGTAATCTTCATTGTTTATGTCCTCATCTACTTCATCAACTTCATTCACAAAAATATCTTCATTGTTATGAATATCTTGATATTCATGTTCTTCTATAACATTCTCGATATTTTCATCAACAGATTCGCTTACTTCTCCACCAGTTTGTTGTGTTTGTTTTGTTTTCGCATTGAATAATTTAGATATTGAGCCCACCAGTGATGTTGGTATTGCATCCTGCCGTCGTTTTATGTTCCAATTATAAGCTCCGGAGTTTTGTTTCTTAAATCTCATCTGTTTTTTTTTTTTTTCCTCCCGTTCCTTTGGCATAGTCAACTATCTAATAAGATATTTTAAAAAATAAATCGCAAACTATGAATTACAGTTTACTAGTCTACATAAAAAACCGTAAAATGCAAAATTTAGAACTATAAACTATTAACTATGAGATTCAGAAATGTAAATTCACATTATATTTGTTTACATTAAAAACAGTAAACTATGAAATTCAAAAGTGTAAAATATGAATTTGCAGTTTACTACCATACACGAATATTCAGAATCGTAGTCCATGATTATACAGTTTACATTAAAAACTGTTTAAATTTTGAGCCAATAGATCTAAATTTTGAGTCAATGAATTTTTCTCTTATGTCAAGCATCGTAAACAAGAAAGTTGTTTCAATAAAATCAAGAAGCAATCTCAGATTTTCCAAATACAAAAAAAAGTGTATTGTCTGAAAAAAAACATTACCAGATTTTCAAGCATCATGCCCTGTTCCTGTTGCTCTACTACATCTGCTGTTCAAGCATAATAAGTAACAGAGTCCATCTTTAAAATCAAAAACATTATCAGATTTTCAGTTTAGAAAAAAAGGTACCTTTCTATAGCCTGAGCTCTGAAGAAACGGCAAGATTGGAGACAGCAAGAAGGAAGATGTCGTTGTCGAAGACCTAATTTGAGAAGAGGGAGGAGAAGCTTCACATTTAGTTTCTGATCATATACTACTTTTTTTTTTTGCCCTGTCCAGTGGGCCACCCCATCTCGTGGGCTTAGTGGGCTTACCCCTGGGCCGGGTCTGCATAGGTTACCGAGCAGTATAGTTTGTTAGTATGAATATTTTAACGGAGAAGCTCACCTGCAAGCAATATTGCAGCCAAAACGACAACAGCTGAGCTTTTGACTGACACGTGTGCGGTCTCACTTGCTGGGCAACATCAGGTGCAACTAACCGTCTTCTCCAGCTGGATCCTACTCTTCCAGAAATGATGACGTGGAAAGCAGGCAAGTTGCTGATTACAGAGAAAGAAAAAGAACAACAATTCTTATATGGAAATCATATCATATCCTCATAAAAGTATCTCAAATGCTGCTATTACATGACCAATTTCAAATTGACCTCAGCCCATAAATGCTTAAAGATAGTCCATAAAGTCATTTCAAGCAAGTGACTTATTTTAATTTCTTTTGGGACATACCTAGTTAATATTACCATAGAAGGAATCTTCCATTACATTTTAGTTTACCCCTAGTATATACAAGTGGTAGAGTTTTGAATCTATACCACTGTTTAAGATATTTATTGCTTTCATCAAGTTGGGGAACTTTCCAAATCTGATGAGATTTCAACCAATATGAATTGTTGTGGCAAGAGTTGAACCCATTTTTTCATGATAATTTTTGAATGTTGCATTCGAACTTATAAACAATTACACAATACATTGAAGTAACTTATTTTACAATCAATGGGTACCTGCTGGAGTTCTCAGGTTACATTTTTTGGATTGTGCTACTCCAATGCAATGCATTTTACACAATAACACTTGTATATAAATAAGGACAAGCTAAATTTTGTTCAACTAGAAAAAAAAAATCTTATATTTAAGGCTAATGTGTCACAATATCCATATGAACTTGATTTACGAGTCAACATAGTTATATACCTACCTTATTTGCAGTGCAAAAAGATGATTCTATTGGGATTTAGGTTAATAGGAATTAACTACGTACATATCTATCTGGAACTGTACATAATAATGCTAGTAGGGAGCTTTTGACACCAGTAAATGAGATCAAGTGTATTTTTACTATGCAAATAAACCATTCTTTACGACATTTGATATTTGACATTGGTTGTTTCATATCTTCTCAGGTTCAGTTCGCTGGCCATTTTCAGGTTAAACTTGAGATCACCTTGAAATCTTCTCATACGTTAGTCAACACTCAAAATCAGGAAGAATTTTTTTGAACAAGATTATGTACAATTATTCTTAGTCTTCTTTTAGGAACAACTCACTCAATATTACTTCAGCAACTTCGGAAGACAAAATTCTTTGGTTCCTCCGGAAACACTTCCGAATTTGGACACTCAGAGTAAAGAAAAACCCACTTAAGTACCCAACAGACACCCCTTAAAGCAAGAAAAAAACTAGAAGCAGCAAGTGTATTGTCAATGTATAATAATTCAAATCCTTCATCTAAAATGGGTCTAGAGAGCAAAGTTATAGATGCCTTAAGGTTGCAAAAATCAGATGCCTTTTTAACTCATCAAGCTAGAAAATAAACCTACTGACTATTTTTTTATTTTTTTTCCATTTCCCTTGAATTAACGTGGCAAAGTAGAAACAAATCTACCCAAGTAGAATGTTATAATGGCTAAATTGCAAGTTTGATGATACATTTAAAAGGCACCATAGCTATCATACTTGACTGAAATTAGTTTTAACTAATATATTGGTCATTTTCAGAAATATGATAATATTACAATGTGAATCATCAAATGACACGTTAAATATACAAAATCCATTTATGGCTCACTAGGTAGAAAACTGCTGTGCATTTTCATGAACTTAATACCTTTTTCAGAAAGGGCTGTTGCACTATTCTTAATACTGGCTTATATAAAGCACTACGATATATATCAATTAAACATTGCTCAGCAATGGTATGAATTAATAAAGGGGTGGGGATGAGATATACTTGTTATCGGGTTGAACATTGAATCTCATCATTGTCATCATCTTCGACATTATCATTGTTAGCATCATCGTCTCCATCATCAATATCGAACATAAGCATTCTCCATTTTGAACATACCAAAATAATCATGACAACAGGATAGTTTCAGTTCCCCAAAAGACAGCCTGCACATAGTTTAATTAAAAAATTACTAAATATAAAAGTAAAAACTAATCGACCGTTCACATTAATAGGAAGTGACTGATTTCAGTACTAGAGGATTATACGTACGATAGAACTTACAATCCGACAATTACATATCCTATATACACAAGTGGAAGAGAATCCAAAAACACCTAAATTTTGTCGGTTCTAAATCAATTTAAATGGTGGTTTTAATTGAAACCACACATGAATTTTTTGAGAATTAATATAAAAAAATACAGATAACTCAATGAAGTAAGAGGTTTATTCAAATAGATACCATGAAAGAATGTTGTATGAAAAAAATACTAATATAATAGCTGAAATTAGGAGAAATGCTGGTTTAATAAAAGTGATAGCTAAATTTTGCACTTGTGCTTATAAAAATGGCTACAGGTAAAACTATTTTTGCTATTACTACACTTAATGAGTGTTCCAAAAAAAGCAGAATTTGATTTGACATGCGTTACTTTTAGTTCTCTAACTGATAGTTTAAGATAAACATACCTATGAAGATGGTAAGATATTTATTTTTTCATCGACATTAAAGATTGACTGATAAAGGTAATCAATATACAATTGTTATCAATAAACCACCGTATATACAATGGTGCAACAAAGTAATTTACTATAAACCTTAAACAAATAAATTTTAACCATCTTAGTAAACTGACTTACTATATACGCATTTCAACCTCCTGTTCTTAAAATAAAAGATTTAAGAACAGACCAACGAAGATAGTACGATACTATGATCAAATATTTTGTGACCTTTACATAGAATATAAATAATTATTTTAGCTGGTACATGACATTTATCCATGAACAAACATTTATACAAGACAAATCTAACAAATTGCTTCATTACAAATTAGGGTCAAAGGTAATTTAATTACCAATCGTCAGCTATGATAACTCAGTACATAAGGTTTCATTTCATTCACCTAAAGGGATTGATATTGTGGGGAAAAAAAGACATGCATAAAATATTATGAAACTACATAAAATATTACGAAACTACTCTCAAATGGATCTACGTCCACATTGGTCTCACATAAATACAATGTGTGTTTTCTATATATGATATCTTAAAACCAGCATATCCATCATATTTGATTTCATTATGTGTCGATATTTATAAAATAAGATTAAAAATAGTGTTGTAGAAGTATAGGAGCCTTAAATATATATTAGACATTGTTTCCACGGAAAATATGGCTGAAGTACAGTGACATTGTATGATTTGACATTTATTCATGGAAACTTGGTTCCACCCTAATTTTCAGATTCAGCAGTGAAAAATATTTTCTAAAAATATATTTTGACTTGTACCCTAACTTTTATTTTCGGTAAAAAAAATATTTTCCATATTAAATTTGAACATTATTTAGGATCAGCATTTTTATTTTAATGCAAACAATTGCAAAGAACGGTATGAATACCTGCAGAGTTCTCTGCAAATTTTTGTTGTGTCCTCCGCAAATATTCTGAAACTTAAGGATATGATGTTTCTTATATAACATGTCTACGAGAAGGCCTTTTTAAGAAAGTTCGCTTCATTCAGTTTATACACTGTGAACTGTTATCACGCTAACTTGTAGGCTCATTATGCAAATATATAATTATTTGTCCATCAACAAGTAGTAGTTATACTAGAATATTTCATTTGATAGAAGTTATTATATGGCCAGTAGGAGACCCCAGTATCGCACCTAATAAGAATACTTATAGCATTGTTATATTGAACTAAATCATCAAACAACAATGAGATTTGTATTAAAATATATACTCACACTCTAGCTTGCCTGTGTGGTCGTACTTAAGGAACAATAATTGTGTCATGTGGAACATTATATTTTCTGTAAAAATAATATAATTTCAACAAATTTTATTCATAATATTTATGTCATATTTGTCACTTGACGAGAAATTTGTATTCTAGAATGAAAAACTATTTGAAGACAGAGAAGAAAAGGAGGATTCAAATCTAATTAGACAAATTGACACCATTAATCCGAAGTTTCATGTGTCTTTCCATGTTAATTCAGAGTTTGAATTATTTTTAGTGAATCCCAAGTATTGGGGGTCCCTTCCCATATTGATCCCCTTTACCCGGTGACATGTTTAGCCGGTTTTGCTTTTAACTTTTACAAGTCAAACCATCAAGCCCAACCAAATTACACAAAGCTTCACACACAGATATCAAAAGCCTCGCATGCCTCTTAAAACAAGAGATTCAGGTGAGAAATCAAAAAGGAAACCAAAAATTAATAATGTACAATGGACGCGATTCAAAGAAAGGGGAAAGAAAGGCTAAGCACACTTGATTTCGATTTTACGTGATACGGAGGAATTTGTGGATGGGTGGAGTCGCGGTTGCATTTGCGGATTCGATGGTGTAAGAAGCTGCGATGAGCTGATTAAGGGAGGTTGTAGATGGTTCGCTCTGAAGGAAGGAGCAGGTGGATACTCTCGATTGAGGAAGGAGCTGGGTTGGAATTTTGAAAGTGATGGTAATGGATGATAGCGCATGTGATTGACATTTATTGGACGGTTCAGTGTAGGAGCAGGGGATGGATACTCTCCTTTTGTTTTTTTTCTTGTCTGCTGTTCATCTATGGCAACGTCGGTTGTCGGGCCGGCACTAGGGATGGTTGCGGTAGTTACTGGAGTTGTTTGCGGATTGATGGTGAGTGACTTCGGTGTAGTGGCGAATTGCAAGGGGGTACTGTTTGTAAAGATGGAGTCTGGTTGCCTGGTTGGAGATAGTGGAAGTTGTAGTTGTCGATGATGGTTGTGATGTGTTGTAGAGTTGAAGTGAAGGTCAAAAGCATGACTGAGTGGAAGGCAAGATTTGGAGAAAAAGGGATGCTTGTGAGGTGAAGCAATGATTCGGGTAGCAATGAGGTTAGGTGGTTTGTTTTGGAGATGGTGACAGTAATACGTTGCTTGGAGGAGTTGAAGTTGTCGGTAGTGGTAGAGGATGATTTTTAATTTGTGGTGTGAAGTTTGTATGTTGAAGTGGTTTGTATGCAGTATTGTATGGAAGGAATTTTGGTGTTTGATTTGTAAAAGTTAAAAGCGAAACCGGCTAAACAGGTCATCGGGTAAATGAGATCAATATGGGAAGGTATCCCAATACTTGGGATTAACTAAAAATAATCCAAACTCTGGATTAATATGGAAAGACACGTGAAATTTCGGATTAATGATGTCAATTTGTCCAATCTAATATCGACTAAGACAAATTTATGAGTAAATCCTTCATTTCATCCCTTTTACCCATGATTGAATGACATATTCCTATCATGCTTGAATATGATAAATGTTGTTTGCGTGTGATTGATTTTGAAACTAGTAGACGACAAAATTGAATTAAGAAGAGATTTGATTGTGATTTCAAATTGATTTGATTTGTTAAAGATTAGTTACCGTATGAAATTTAACTGAATTTGGTAAGAGAAATTTAATTTAAAAAAGAATTCAAATTTCATTTGTTCAGTTTGACTCTAGATCATGGGATAATTTAAATCAACTGGAAACGAAATCAGACGATTTGGAGCGGCAATACGAAATGGCAAATCAATTAAAATTTATTATTATTAAGGTCACATTTATATATATTACCATGTATGCAAATCAATACACCGAGATACTTCCAAAATGAACTTTAGATGTAAATCTAAGATTGATGCCTGAGGTGAACTATCTCATTTGAGATCTCTCGGATACAAGATCAACTCTCTAGAATTATTGAAATGAAATATAATCAAAATTTGAAACCTTTTCGCAACAAAGGCTGAGTCCATCAACGGGCTTAGCAACACACACTTGTGCAACCCACTCATTCTATGTTGCCCCCACTAGGGTGATCCATCCAAATACTTATGCACTTTGATATTTTACTCTCGGAAACCAGGGCACCGACCACTTCATGGGTCCGGATAGCAGCTCGTTAAAGCATCATTGTAGACAGTCTCACAAGCAACTTCACCCCGCCCAAAGATAGTTGGGCCTTGACAAGAGTCTCGCTTCCTACGTGTTTGTATTAATTTCTCATCTATCCTAGCCAGTCTCTCTCTTGGTCATCCTGACCACTTTGATCATCTTATTTTGTTATGACTAGGCAGACACCTGGAAAATTTTGAATGGTTGTCCCTACATAAAGAAACGAAAAACCCGAACTATTTCCTTGATAAAATCGACATAAGATGACATTGTTTTGTACTTCACAACCTACATGGCAACACCATCACTATTCACAAATAGCACTTTGTCCACTCTGTCTTTACATGGCCTTTTTGACACAACCATGCCACGGTGCGACGACTGGTCTTTACTTTAGACATTCTCTTCACCTGGCAATCTAATTGGTCTGCATCTAAGTCGTGCATCATCAATGGCTATGAGGAATCATAAGGTTCGACACTTCATTGAGCCTTTCCTGAAGCCTTAACGGACGGCACGACAAATGAAGTGCATCTTTTTAGTTTACTATGTATGTTTAAAAAAATTAATATGTAAATAAATCAATTAATTTAAACTGTTCAATATAGTTATATTTCACTTAAGACAACTCTGATAGCTTTTTTTATATTTTGCAAAAAGTATCATCAAATAAAATACTATAAACATATAATTTAAAGCATAATAGTCTTCAAATGTCAAATTCAAAATAATAGTACATATTATTGATAAACAAAGAATCCAAACATGTGTTTCGACAGTCATATTTTCTAAATCAACATACGCATCATCATATTCATACGCTTAAACATCTTTCTCATCTTTCTTGCATGGATTGACAATTTGTTCGGTGCGACCATAATTGGAACAGACAATTCAATATTTGTTAAAAATTAATTTGAAAAGGCATTTATTTGAGTTAATTTGTTCGATGCAAGAGTAAAGACAACAACTACTTCGAAGTTCGTTCGAGATTGCTTTGAAGAATGCGACCATTCAAGATTATTTATTCGATGCATATGCGGTATTTAGACCCTTTAGGCGGGATTGATCGAACTAAATTTTAGTTGGATTGGGTTTAATCAAGTCTAACTTATACATTTAAAACCTTGACCCAGCCAGCCGGTTGATTTTAATTGGGTCAACTAGGACCTGATTGGTCAAATAAGGCGAAACATGCATATACTTCCTTACCTTCTTGTGTAACCTGGTTGGATAGCCTCATGTTATTTTTTTAATCATCTAAACTAGTCTCGAGACCCATCGTGTTCAAGTCGAATTTAGATCGTTCGGTTCACATTCGCCGATCTCGCTTTTAATTGCTCACCATAGTTTGATGTGACAATAATATGCATAAATAGTTTGAAATTTGCTGAAAGTTAGTATGAAGTGTACTCGTATCATCAAATAGAAAATATTGCATACATCCAACCATCGTTAGAGATCAGTTTGGATTAGGAAAAATAAAAAAGAAGCAAAATAAAATAAAATAAAATAATGGAATGGTGTGTCATTAGCGATGCCATACAAAAGAAGAAAGCAAATGAGCTATAATGCAAGCAAACAAACGACATAACGTTTACAGATTAATACCTACTTCTAACCATACTTCCGGGTTTCGCCTAGAATTCTAATTAACAATTATTTTAATGCTATTTCTTATCTAAAACATTTTCTCTATGCCAATCATATAAACTAATAATATACCTCCACACTATTTGATATATCACTATAATATTTTGTATGCAGTTCCAATTGAGGTTGGAACTTTACAAAAAGGAGCATGCTTCCTGCAAAATAAATTCCACAAGTCTCATTGCATAAATGACACACCATAGTTAGGTATTTATCTTAAATAATTATTATTATCGAAATAAAACTAAGAAATATATTGAATGCAAGAAATTTAAACTTTAAGAAAAAAGTTAAGTGGATGTGTATTTCTTGAACTTTGAATCGATGGTGAAAACAAGTAACATGTAGCTTATAATTTCCAAATATGCTTTGAGCTTTTGTTAGACATGCCAATATTTACATACATTGTTAATCGATATTTTTACACATCAAGTTCTGAGTGAAGCTAATTATAGACACACCATGGAGTCCAACGTGTTTTGAATAAGTTTTGCTGAACATCGACTTATGTACGGTCAAACAACCAATATATCCAACAAAATATAACCAAACTGAACAAAAATGATGTAAATACAAGGTTACATAAAAAATTATACATCTTGAATAAAAGAAACAAATATCATGAGCCTCAAAAACTGCCAACAACGGTTATTTGTGCTCCTTGGCACCAAGATACTTACATGCAGCATCACAAAACTAGATGTAATCAAGTGACCCTCTTAGGGAAGCATATCCACAAATAGTGCCTACTCAGCGGTTCCGAGCATCATATGGCGATCAAGAAGAATTTTGGTAACATAAATATTTGCTATCTTGATTCATACATATGACAAAAGGAATAACGAAGAAGAAAAATAAAAAAAACGTGGTTGAATCAAAAATCCAATTGAAAATATTCTACCTACTTAATGGCCTCTAAAAATCCTTAAAATTTAAGAAACTTTTAGAAATAACATAATTGTTATGGTTTAAATTACGATCCCGCATAAAATTCGTATATGAAACCAACCAAGTTATAATTGTTTTTTCAAAATTGACATTCAAGACTATTTCACCTTAAAACTGAACTTACTCATTGAGATATGAAATTGAAATTTTGTACATTTCTGTTTGACCAGCGTACATGAAAAAATGAGATTAGAGTGAAAAGAGCAATTGTTAAGAATAAGCTAATCAATAACATTAACAATTTTACTATAATGATTCAAACCTATATGACATAAAATATTAACTGTAACCGAGACCCAATGGATGATTCCTATAGATTCAAACCTAATTCTTTAATAGATGGTAAAGGTTAATAACAACATTTCATTAGATGAATAGTAAATAAAAGAAAACCCACCATATATTAAACCAGTAAAGATGAAAAGGAATTATTAAGCATTGAAAACACCTATTTATAGATGAAAATAATAACCCAAAGATACAATAAAATTATGTTCTAATTAAAATTAAAATCATAGATATTTTTATTTTTGCAATATCAAGTGCTATAAAGTAAACCCATTAGCTATGCATATGTAGAGAAAAAGGGAATCATTATGGAACAATGATTTTAAGATAAATCAAATATCCAACATGGTAATCAATCTAATTTATTAACCAATATATTTGATAAAATGGAAAATCTTGTTTTCTTATAAGAAAATTGCGAGGTTACCATATCCATTAATTTAATATTCTTTTTGGTACAAATGAATTATCCGCCATTTTTTAATTTAATTTTAATATAAATGTTAACAAAACCTTCCAGTTGCAAAAAGTAGATTAATATAAAATCACTTAAAAAGCAATCCAATATGGGTATTTTATAATTATGAAGAAAATTGTGTCTTTCGTCGATATTACGAATATTATATTGATTATAAAGGTACTAAAATATTTAAATGTACCTCTGAATAATTATACGTATTTGAAATATAATTTAGGAGCACATGTAAACATTTTTAAGAAAATTAAAAGAGCTAGTACTTAGTACACATAAAAATTCAAGCTGATATATTTTATGTATGTTTATATTACCAATACGAATGTACATCCATTGTATGTAACTAAAACAAGGATTACCTGTATCGTTAAAAGAATTAACGCGTTTTCAACCCCAATAAACACCTTTTTCACTTTTATAGGAAAAACAAACCTTGAGCAGTCAAATACTTCATCCATTCAAAACTTTATTTGGATTGAAAGGTAGCATAAGGAATGAATCTGAACAAATTTTGTACCAAATGTAGTATCATGAAAAATAAATAAATTAGTAATCACCAATAACTGACAAATTTATGTGTCCTTTTTGTATCAATGGAGGAAAAAATTGTTATAAAAGTAGATATAAGGTCACCAAAAAAAACCAACCTAAAATCATTAAAGGCTTCAACTACAAAGAAAAAGAGCCGATAACAATATAAATAGTGAAAAGAATCATTTAAAGCAATCAAAGAACAACGCAATTTTGGCACAATTAGGATAGAGAAATCAAATCAAGCATTATAAATAAAAGACGCTACATTGTTAATGAACCGCATAAACTAAATACAGAATTTACCAAAATTGCTTGAGATGAATAAATGATTATACATATATACACATGATGAGGAGCGTTCAATAGCACCCCTCTGATTTCCATCATACATTCTGATTTAAATGACACTTATTTTTACCATGATGTCAAAGAGAGAGCAAAGTATTATTTAAATTAGACAGCACGATGAAAATCAGAGACTATAAGAGCATTACAAAATTGGGGTAGCATTTAACACTTCTTTATACATATACGTACATACATACATACATACATACGGTAACAGTACACAATTATTCATGGTAAGGAACATCTTGATTTTCTAAATTTACCAATCATTCATCATGATAAATTTATATATAATCACACCAATTACCACTTATTAGTGTTTTTCATAATCAAAAGTAATGAATAACTCATGTAGTTGACTATGAAAAATCATATGCACAACCCTCCCAAATATGAAAATAACTAATATTTTTTATAACTCAATCAAACAAAATATGCATACCAAAAGCAAAACAAAATAATTAATAATCTTCTTTGACCCGTCTACAATTTCTCAAATATTTCACTAATTTTCTTTGACTCTTCCACAATTTATCAAATATTTCAGTGGCATGAGCAAGAAAAGTAACCATTTTCCCTAATGCATAGCCAATAATGGAAATAATTAGTTCAGGTGGTATACAAAAATTTGAATAAAGACTTATTGTTGTTTTCCTATTACTTACTGAAAATCATATTCACCCAAGAACTTAACCAAACATAATTTCCTTAAGAAGTATGGTTCGTCATAGTTTACAAGCTTTATTTGTTGCCACAGGCCTTAAAAAACATAATAATTTTCTTTCAAGAAGCAAGCATAGTTATAAGCAGTTGGGTTTGTTGTAAATTAGATATAAA
Organism: Allium sativum; assembly: GCA_030737875.1. Taxonomy (NCBI): domain Eukaryota; kingdom Viridiplantae; phylum Streptophyta; class Magnoliopsida; order Asparagales; family Amaryllidaceae; genus Allium; species Allium sativum. Next base: position 529,813,825 of record CM060923.1, on the reverse strand, counting down.
TAATTACTGAAAAGACATGCTTGTGGAATTATGAAGCATATAAATAAGATTTTATTTCTTTTTTGGTCAGTAGTTCAAAATGTAACTTGAGTGATCAATCTGCAAAATTCTGGATAATATCCATAGTTTCTAAAAGTAGCAGGCAATACAAAAAATTCTTAGGCTGTCAAATCAATGGACCAAGCATGAAAACTGTGACAGTAAAAGATGAAAGCAGCAAGCAAATTCACATTCAAGACAATAGTTCTAACAAAGCCAAAATTTTCCTGATGTTCCTAGCAAAGGTTGCCAACACGATGATTTTTGAAAAAAAATCGAAGTCTAAGTAGGTGGATTTTATAATCGTACTTAGATCTAAACAAAGAACATGCATTTGATCAGAAAAAGAAAAAAAAAAAATCGAAGGTAAAAGCGGTAAAACAGGCATACCTGCAAGATCGCAACTAATGGATTGGTGTGTTGAGAGAGAATGATATATTTGCTAGAGAGTAGAGGGAGTGGGATGATTTCACAAGTGAATACGAATGAAGGTTGAAATCAATGAATTTAGGATAGGGTCGATTAGCTTACTCCAATACTGTGCATTTAAACGGGGGGAAGAGCCCACTGATCCAATGGTTAATCCATATTCTCAGAATCTCAGTGCATTTTAAAAAACATTTAAACAGCAAAAGGACAAGGCTTTATTTGTAAATTTCGAAGAGCCGAACCCCTTTTTGAGTAATAACCGTAGTAAAATGCACGCGTTGTATACAATTTTTTAATTTTTAGAAGCTTGAAATTTGAAGACCAAAGGGCCATGAAAAATAAGTATTTTTTTTTTTTGCTTTTTAGAAGTAAAATCAAAAAAGTCCATATGAATGCTCAGTATATCTGGGCTGTCATTAGCAACTTTCTTACTTATTATTTGAAAAGCAATTTGTTTTTGTTTTTTGGCTTTCAAAGTCCAAGTAATGTTTTATTTTAGGCACGTCTCTTTGAATTAGGGTTTCAGGATTCGAGACAATTTTTTTTCTCTTTCATCGTACACCCTAAACATCGTTGAATATCTTCCGAATTTAAAAAAGGTAATATTTTTCTTTTTTTGTTCACTCTCTATGCTTCTAATCTTCGATTATTTCATCCATCAATCTTCAATTTCATATTTTTTTTACATAGGATTTAGGTGTACGAAGTTGAAGAAGACAATAGCGACCAGTTCCTCGAAGATGAGAGATATTTTGATCTAGATAATTTTGGGAATACTATTTAGTCTAATTCAGGTAAGAGTATATTTCACTATAGTGAAATATTCTATAATAATCTGCAACATAATATTTTTGGGGATTGATGTTCTTCAAGTGCTTCATTGAGTGACTTAGCAGGCCATAAGATTTGATTATTGTTCGTTGAGATTGTAATTTACCAAAAAAACCGGGCTAAATTCTTTGTGGTTGTGGCTAACAAACTAAATATGTTTCATAACTTGGACAAAAGGGAATGAGTATGAATAAGGCTGTAAATTTTGTCCGAATGTCCGATGTCCGTGACCAAAATACGTTCGTTCGAGTCCGTCCGATTTTCATTTAGGATACAAGTTAGAATAACAAAATTTGTTCGAGAAAAAAATCATGTCTGGTACGGGCTCGTCCAAGTTCGTCCGAATTACTTGTAATTTGGCATATAGTTGAGAGAAAATCTAGTAAAATGTACAAAATGTGATAAAAAATAGTCATGTTCGACCGAGTCTGATCGTGTCCGTGTCCGAAAAACATATGTCTGTGTCCGACCGATTTTATTTAGGACACGAATTAGGACAACGAAATTTGTTCAAGAAAAAATTTAGTCCGGTCCGTATTTGGTTCGATTTTTTTTAGGATAGAAACTGAACACACCTCCGTCCGGTCCGGTCCGACCGATTTACATCCCTAAATATGAATAACACTTGGACAAAGGCATGTTTCATTAGTAGGCTTCATTTGTTCATCTCTGTTCCTGGTTACAACATAAGTTAACCCATCCTATTCTATTTGTTTAAAAAACATCAATTTCTCTCCAATCATTTAAGTTTTAGCTAAGATCATCAACCAAAGAAGTGCTTGCTTAGATGTCTAGTATTTTTAGAAATATTTCACTCATAGTATTCCCTATAAACCTGGATACATGCATAATAGAAATCCTAAACTAGCTATAATTTCCTGAAAACCTGGACACATGCATAATGCAGTTTTACACTATTATAATTAGTAATTTATCTTTGGTTTAATGACCTGCTTATTAGAAAGTAGTACTAATATCTCTTTACTTATTTTCATACTTGTCATTATGTTATTAATTTGTTAAAACTTTAGATATATAGCTATATGCACAAAAAATTGAGTAGGATCTGACAATTTTTGTATTCGCTGGAATATCTTAAATCATTGACCAATGCTAGAAGAATAAACTATTTGATTAATCTATGGTTCGTGCTTGGGTATACACAAGTATCTGACTGGTGATCTGGAGTCAATGAATAGTCGAACCTTATTGCTCCTTGAGAAACAATCATCGACTTTATTAATAATTGAGTTATACGATTAACTTTAATCATGTACGAATGAAGTTCCAAAACACCTATATTAGCAACCTATATTAGTATGATGATGAATTTTTATGTAGAGTCTGACATAGTAAAATGGGTGAAGTGGTTGATATGTATAGTAGAAAAGATGTACAATTTATTGGTTCTAACATTTACCCTTTTTTGGGTTATATATGAGTGACATCCTTGCAGACTATGGATTTCATTTATGCTTGTGTCACATTATAATTTTATTTGATTAAAAAACAATATCTTAAAGAATAAAATTAGTACTGGAAAGCAATTGTCAAAATGTTTGGGAGATTAGTTATGAAAATGCAAAACAATGCTCTTTAAAAAGGAGAGAAAAGAGACTGGCATCTAAATTGAGAAGTTCTTTGCATAATAAATTAATATCTCACACAATTTCAACTCATTGCATCTCCCACATTCTCATTTGCTGAAGCTATTTTGGTAGGGTTGGAATGTGTGGATATGTTTATATTTATTGATTGTGAATGTTGGAGAATGGAATGTTGATGATGTTTTGATGCCAACAACCTTGTTTCAATTATTAACATTATTGATTATAAAATATATACTAACATCTTTATCTGGATATATATATATATATACTAGGTTAGTCCCCGTGCGATGCACGGCTGAAAAAATATACTTTAGATTAACAATTTTAGAAATATACATATAAATAATATATTATTTTTAAAATAATTATTTTCGATAATAATTTAAATTAATTCATTTTATATTTAGTTTAGGTTACACGTACAATTCAAAAGTAAATCGATAATAATTATTTGAATGCATGAAAATTACATAGATATTCTTGGTGTTAAAGGTAACACAGTACATTAAAATAAAAAGGCTAAGATATAATAAAGTTGACTTGAGAATATTTTCAAAGGATAAAGCAGTGAATGGTTATAATATTAGTATAGTCCTAAAGTATAGTCCCGTGCAGTTGCACGGCTGCCTTTAATGAAACATCCAACAAATACTGTACCAAATATATTGAATGTCAAATATTGCTTCGGCTTATATTACAATTGGAAGAAATGAAGAAAATTTGAAACATTCTCATTTCAATCGAACATTCATACAGTACCGTGCCAAATAATTGGCACATTGCACATTATTTTTAAGTTGTGAACATAAAAGATTTTAAGTTGCATAGTCACCAACATGAATTGTTCCTGTGCAGATGCATGGTTATAAAAAAAATATAATTTTGTATTGATATTTTTAAAAATATAGATATAAATAATTGTAGATGCATGATTACATGCTAATAGATCAATACTAAAAATTATTATTGTGATGTTATGATATATTATTTTTACAATAATTATTTTTGATAATGATTTAAATTAATGACAAAAAAATTATTCATGTATATTCGAGTCATATTTGAATCATAGCCACTTCAGGTTAAGTTCAATATTTTTAGATAGGGTTTTGTAAAACGAAAATTAATCCATTTTATATTTAATTTGTTGAGCATATAACTATTTGCTATATATTATAAATTTATTAAGTACTTTTTCCTTTTGAACAGTTCATATCATTATATCATTGTTATAGTAAGATATGAGCCATTTTCGCATTCAATCATTAGAAATATAATAAATTACATTATGCTTTTACATTAGGAAAATCAGTTAAGAGCGGAAGCTACCATCCAGATCAAGACACTGAATGGATCATTGTCTACAGTATTTTGGGCCTATCCTTTTTTATTTGAATTTGATTCAAACTTTTTTTTCTTTTTTTTCATGCTTCTATTGGAAAAACTCCTATTTTTTAGTTTATTTCATAAACTATAATGTTATATATGCAACTTATTTAATGTAATTAATCCCAGAACAGATAATATATATATATATATACAGGAATTATATATAGGAGATATATAAGACCGTATAGTTTACGAGATTCAAGATTTATGAGGATCAAGATATCAAGATTTCGAGAGTTCAAGAATATCAAGTAATAGATTCTAGTTAATATGTAAAACTCCGGTTAGTATTTTCAAATTCTGTTTCCAAATTCTATTTTCAAATTCTGTTTTCAAAATCTATTTTCAAATTTTGTTTTCAAATCATCTTATTTTCAAACTCTTTTCTAAATGATTTCAAAACTTATGTTTTTTTCATATATATATGTGTTTATTATATAGTTTATATATATATATTATAAAGTTTTATATACATTATATATATATGTTTATAATTATAATATAGTTATATATCATTTACATATATATATATATATATATATCATATGTTTAATATGTTTTAACACTTAAGAAATTATATTTTAAACAACTAGTTTTGATTCAAGAAATTCTAGAATATATATTGATTTAAATAGTTTAAACATGATTTAAAATTTGAAAAATGACATATATGTCGACATACCATTATGAACATGTCGACATATAAATACTAAAATTTTAATTTTCAAAAGAAGTGTCTTTTCATTATTTGAAACGTTTTGAAACTATTGCAACCTTTGGAACTCTATATAAAGGAGTCATTTTAAAATTTCTAATGATCTCATCCTCTCCTTCTTCATCCTTACTCTTACCAACATTATTCTACTTTCATTTCTTGATTATACACTTATACTCTGTCGTTTTCAATACAAATTATACCATTCTCTTCTCAATCTCTATCAAATACTCTTTGTTTGGAAGTGCTATTCAAGAGTTCTAGGCTTATTTGTAATTGTTAAGGAAAGAGTGTGTTCCTTGTAGCCCGTAAATCAAGATAAAAGAGCGGTGTGAACCTTGTAGCCGTGAAATCAAGGATATTGAATCTATGTGAACCTTGTAGCCGTGAAATCAAGGGTGTGGAATCAGTGTTAACCTTGTAGCCATGAAATCAAGGGTATTGTAAGATTGATACTAGTATTAATCAAACTCTACGCAATCCAGCTTTGCGTGGGACTGGACGATGGAGTAATCCGAGCCCGTATAAAATCTGATGTGTTGTGATTGTTTCTATTGTGATATTCATTCTATGGTTCATATAGTTGTTTGAGTAATCGTTAATTGTTTAAGTTTACCATAATCTCTTTAAAACACTATTTACCACCCTCTAGTGTTAGTTTTGCCTTAACATCCGTGATTCTCATCCCTAACGATTGGTATCAGAGCGTAGGTTTTCAAAACTTCATCGTCTGAATTTTGGAAACATTAAATGGCAAATTTTGAAATGATTTATAACACTAGTTTAAATTCATGCATTGCATCAGTATTAGAGAGGTTTGCATTTTATTATGTTGAAAAATAAAGTTATCATAATCTGATTCTTGAAAAGTTTAAATAACAATTTTTTAACACTATTTTTCATATGGATATGTCACATAATCATCATGATGTTATTATTTAAAATTGCGATTAGTTATTTTGAAATGACACTTAATTCCTTGAAAAGTAGTTTTGTTTTGTAGCGGAAGAGTTATGTCTGATGACTATTGGCCAAAAGACATCAAGATGATCATTCATCAATTATGTAATTGACAATCTACAATGAAATGAGGATAAATAAACCAAAACTGTCACTGAAAAACGAGCCCGTCATAATAGAGCATATCTCATCGTTAAACTCCGGAAGATGTAAATGTGTGGTTCATGATAATGAAAGAACAGCAAAATAGAGGATTGCAAAAGGAGGCACACCTTACAATTATTTCATAATTATCATTGAATTTAGGAATATACATCTATGCACATAGTTAGGTATAAAAAATTATCTCTTTTATAATTTTAGACATTTTTGGTTCATACGTCAATACACCATAATGTACATACCAATATACCAATCTAATTAAAAAAATTTCTTATTCTAAAATTAAAATTTCATTACCCTTTGATTTGGTTTTGAAAAATTGAGAGGACATTCTTCAATATGAAAGTGTCAGTTAAAACTCTAGTTATCAATTTTGTTCATTTACTTATGTTTCATATATTTTGTTTCAAAAATATATATTGAAATTATATAAATCAATAAAATTATATATAGTACATAGATATGTTAATATGTTTGAAATAAGTTAAACATTTAATATTGTTATTAAATATAAATTTATATATCTTTTATATGTATTTTAAACATACATTTTCTAATTTATATATACTTTTCGCCTATGATTACGTAAGAATTTGAATACTATTTGAAATCGAATACTAATTTTGATTATTTTATTTTATTAGATCTATAAAACTTGTATATTTAAACTTAATACTTTGGTATATGAAACATATTTTTATAGTTTACTCTATATTACCAGATTTTATCAAAAAATTAATTTTGTTATAATTATAGATTATATATTATAATAATTTTCTAGTTTTAAGCTTTAACATTCCAATGTTTCTTTAGTAAATTAATTTATTTCTATAGTATAAATCTAAAGTTAATTTGTATTAAAAGATTGATATCTCACAATACATTAATTTTTTAAGAATATTTGTTTATATCAAAATAGTTTACTTCATATGATAAATTTTTATATTCCCTTTAGAATGATCTTCAATATTTACGATATTATTTCTAAAGAAGCACCCTACTAAGATTATTTAACTCCATATTTCTCATAGAATTATTATGAATATCTTACTACCTATCATGAATATATTTTAATTACCATTAAACTCTTATCTTTACTATTCTTTCAATCTCTTTCATTAGTCATTAACTCAAGTCTAAAAATTAATGTGTGTTACTTTTGTTCAATTCAAGTAATTTATAACATATATGTATTATTGCATAATTGGTTCACCAAATCATTCTGCATATTATCATTACACATCGTATTTCATATTACGGTGCATCTCAAATTAAAATCATTCACATCACAAGTTGCATTTCACTCAATATATCTTTTCATATTGCTTTGTATATGACATTAGAACCAACATACTACACACACTGCATTACCACATTAACTTTTTTTACTCTACACACAAGAAGTATACTGTATGGAGAGTTTTTTATCTAATTAGAAATAAATAGGATTATAAATTAAATACATAACATATTTTTTGACTTGATTGACTTGTTTGGCTTGATCGATTTGCTTGACTTGATTGACTTGTTTGAATTGTTTGACTTAATTGACTTGTTTGGTTTGATTGATTTGCTTGACTAGATTGACTTGTTTGAATTAATTGACCTGTCTGATTTGAATAACTTGATTGACTGGGTTGAATGTCATTTATGGTTGATAGGTTTGTTAGAAATATACTTATGCATATGTAGGTATTAAATAATATAACTATGCTCATCTTTTTCTGTAACAACCCGTATTTTTGGAATGATTTTTTTTTTCAATTGATTTAATAGATTTTAAGAATTTAAAGTTACGTATTTTGAGAATATACGATTTAAAATTTATTTAAATCGAAGTTATAACTTATAAACTTAAAATTTAATTAAAACGAACTCGAAATGGCGCGGTGGTTTGAAATTTTGATTTTAAACTTTGAATGAATAGATAGGATTCAATATAATTCAGAATTTGATGGAACAAGAAATGTTGATGAATTGTAATTTTCTAACGAGTATATGAAATTGAGATTTCACTTTATAAATTGTAAGTTATCTAAATTAAAATTTAGAATAGTCGTTATGGAATTTATATATATAGCCCAAAAAGTCACATTTAGCATACGAACAAATTGGGGCTCGAAACCACTTCCATTGAGTTCAAATTGTCGTTTGCATGTTCAAAAACTATAAGCATCGATACCTTTGGAGTTGGAGAAATTTTGGTCTTTTTCATTGGATATATGACCAAAATATCACTTTTTGCATACAGATGAATTTGGACCCAAAACCACTTCCATTGGGTCCAAAATGTCGTTAAGGAGTTCAAAAAGTATAAACTTCGATATATTCCAAGCTTTGGAATTTCAGCACCTTGGTTAGGGCTTGGTTAGCCAACTAGCCCACTACCTTTAAGTACTCCATCAACCCCTTTTTCCCTCATTCACTCCACACTTAGAAAGAAAATAGAAAATGGAAGAGGGAATGGGAAATTAGAATTCCCCAAGCCCTAGTTTGATCTTGGAGCTCCAATTCATGAGGAAATCAAGCATAAAAGCTTTGGTAAGCCTCCTCTTCATCTTCTCCATCTTTCCTAGCTTGCTTTCTCTTTGATTTGTGAAATTTCCTATGACCTAATTCTTAGGAGATGTGTTTGTATGATCATAGGTGGTTGATTCTAGTGTTTTTATCGAAGAGAGGTTGTTCTAGCTTGTCATTGGATTGATTTCTTGCTTCTAGCAAGCAAAGGTGAGGTCTTTGTGAGTTCTTAGTGTCCATGCCACAAGCTACTGGCTTATAAAGTGTTATTTAGGTTCATTTAGAGTTGTGTATTTGCGTATGAATTGGTTAGAGATGTATACACTTTCTGGTTCATTCGTGTTAGTTTCATAGAATTGAAAATTATGATAAGGATTGTCTGCACGATCTAATTCATATGTTTCGAGTTATTTTGGCGATATTGTGAAGTTCCGCTGTCCCACCGGCAATTTCTAACACTTCACAATTCGCTTGTATTGCATTTGATTTGCTTTGGTTAGAAAATTTGTTCGTTTTGGAATTTATAATCAAAACCATTGCAAATTTCTTGTATGAATGTTTGTGCATGTGAATTTGGTGTTATGAGTTGCTTCGGTGAGTTATAGAAGCCTCATTTGCATGTATATAACATCATAGACCTTCGGGAAATTGTCGAGATCAATTTGAATATGTTTTCAAGGCAAATTGTGCTCTGGAACAGGATTCAGACGTTTGAATATTTTGGATCAGACGTCTGACCTGCTCTAAATAATTATAGATTCAAGCAACAAAATTCAGATGTCTGAATTTTTTTATTCAAATGTCTGAATTTAATTCAGATGTCTGACCAAAAAAATTCAGATGTCTGAAATAGCTCGAAAATGGACTAAAACCTTGCTGTCTCTGAAAATTGCAAATTCAGGCGTCTGAATTTTTCATTCAGATGTCTGAATCCTATATTTTGACTGTTGACCATTGGAGACCACCGTCAACAGTTTAGATGCATCCAGGCTCTTTCCTGGCCGAGTTTTGGCCCATTTCGACTTCGTTTGTGACTTGTCAGTTTCCCTGATTCGCAGATTTCAGCAGCCAGATTCTTACGAAATCGTTTTATAAAATCGTCAATTAAAGAATGACAGAGTGGAAACCAATGGTGAGAATTTTCTCACCCAAAATATTTTTACAGTTATTATAGTTATGACTATATATATATATATATATATATATATATATATGTTGATTGCCTGTGATTGCAATATTTGTTTGGTGATTGATGGATGTTACAATTTTAAATGTTATCATTACTAAAATGTGAAAATAATATATAAGTTCACATGGATTATGATGTAAACCCCACACGGGTATTGGGATGATTAATTTTACACATCGCCCAAGTACGCAAATAATAAGCATTGGATGTTGATTGAAAACCCCACATGGGTCTGGGGATGATAATAACTTCACACATCTTCCTTGTGTTTAGTTGTATGTCAATCAATTGATCGACAGACCGTAGTAAGCGTTATTTAATTATTTAATGCTTATATAGTTGTAGATTACACTACGAATGTGAATTGGATGTTTAATCGTTGTTCATCACTATTTATGAATATATGCGATGTATGCGATCCACATAATCAAAATTATACGGTAATTGATTGAGTCTAATTCCAATTCAAAAATAACGAATATTTTAAAATAATATTCAGAGAAGAATCAAAATATGATTTTGATGTCCGATTTTGGATGGACCCAAAAAGGAAATGAAATGAATTGAAATGGTTTTGATAACTAGAATTTTTCCAACATATAAATTGGAATGGATTTGAATGGAAATAATCCCCGGAATATTTCGATATTGTATTCCGTGATTATACGGATATCATTGAGGACTTTGGAAGATATAGATATCGTTATTCCCAATACGATATTTGTTGGTTTCAGAATTTGATATTGAATATAAGTCGATATACTTTCTCTTTAGAGCCTTGTATTTAATATCAAATTGGATTTTGGGCTTGTCGTGAATGATGTCTTCAATAACATTGTTCTTAAACCAAGTTGAGAAAAGAACGAATCTTTAAACTAAGATTTAAGGAAGTTTTTCTGATTTAATAAATATAATTGGAATTAAATGGAAGTTGATTTTTGGTTGATTGTGAACGATGTTTTAAATAACATTTGTTCTTAAGACCCAATTAACAATGAAGATAAGTTTTGGAATTTATAAATCTTTATTCTAAGATTTAATGGAAATTTTCCAAAGTAAAGTTTTCCAATTTAATAAAAGAAATTGGAATTGAATGGAATTCGATTTAGTGATAATCGAGATGAGCTTATGTGAAGGAAAGCGTTTACTATTTATGGAATTTAAAAGGCTTTGTCGTTATTTCGTTTATAGTATTAGTCCGATACGGAAATTTATATCGATTACGAATGATCAGATTTCCATGAAAGTTCCATATTAAATGGAAGATGATTTTGGATTTATCGTGAACTTTGTTTTAAATGACATTGGTTCTTTAACCCAGTTAATAGCAGGATTAATTTCCAGAAAGTTGAATAATCATTAAGTTAATGATTTGTGAAATTAAAACTAAATGTAGTTTTAATGAATCTTTAATTAAATTGGAAATGAGAATGAGATAACTAAATTTACCGAATTCAAGGTAACATTGAGAATGGAGAATCGCCAGTTTTACTCCATGCGATAGTTAAATCTTTAAATAGATTTGAAGCATTGAATGGTAATTAATTTTACCGAGAACACTTTGGGTATCAAATATGGAGTACTACCAGTTTTGCTCCATCGGATGAATAGCTTGGGATTGGGATAATAAAAATAAATGATTACTTCGGTGAGATTAGCTATTCCCACTAGTTGATAAACCTTATTTTGGTTTAGGTTATCGAAAGATAAAATAAAATCTTTTGAAATGATATCCAAAGGAGGATTAAAGAAATGGTTTAAATGAACTTATCTTTGATAAAATTAGTGGGAACCTTTCCCTAAAGATGTGAATATTTGAATAAAAGAATATTCTGGATTGGAATGAGGCGTATGATGTGTTTCTATAACACTTGATTATAAATTACGCGAGTTATTCTGAAAGACCGGGTTTAACCCATTCTGAATAATTGATATGACGACTAAAAGTCGAAGATTTGAAGATGGTGGTTAAAGACCGGAGATCTTCACATCGTTTGGATGATTACTGATGTCTTGATTGGGTTGTACACCCAAGATGAGGTAATAAGTGGTGATCGTCCAGACGTACTTGGAGATCGAATATACGAGGACCTCTCTCTCCTGAATTGGACATATAGGACGGGGAATGTAACACCCCACTCCCGCTATGGTCACTCACCAAGGGAATGCCATAACATCGGTGGAGTATTTTAGTGAATATAGAACAGAAAAATTACAACAAGACAGATATAAATAGTACTTTTAAAACATCATCTCATAACAGCGGAAGTAAAACATGTCTGGTTACATCATAAACCCATAATAAAAGTCAAGTACAATATCCATCAAAATAAAGAAATACATAATCCCACTCTCATACAATAGCCAAAACAAAAGAAAAGATAACTGGATAACTGGAGCTTTACATCTATCCAAGCTCCTAAAGACTGGAACAGCAATCCGATCAAGCTCCACTACTGCTAGGATCCACCACAGGACCTGAGGGTTGGGAAAAAGATAAAGACAACGGGGTCAGACATAAGTCTGAGTGAGTCCTATAACTTTAACAATACAATCGTTAAAGTAACCAGAGAAGACATAACTTGATATACGGTAACATATAGGGATGAACGGCTATACTAAGCAGTTAACTAAACTAAGATAAAGGATAAAGACGCATCTACCCTTCCTAAGGTAAATTACTAAACTGCACCACACTAGTCGTTCCTAACTTAAAGGTTGATCCCACCTAAGGACTTATAGAATTACTTTAATAATACTTGCGTACCCCTAGGTGACCAAGTAGGCGCCACGGGGCCCTACAATCCACCAGGTGTACACACTACTCCCCATTCGATCGGCTCCCTAACGTAGATACCCGTGCTAGCCCCACCTTGGGGTGTACCATTCCCCAACGTGGCAACCCGATATAATCAACGGTGCACGGCTTATATCTACACGATGCAACAACGGCTTATCTACCAACCCGGGCCCATTCACGCATATGAAGCCCGTTGGACTTGCGTTGCCACCGCTAACCCGTTTTGGCCTCTTATAATCAAGCTCAATATGCGTGTCCCGTCACTCGACATGGGTCGAGCCTACAAAGATACGTTTGGGATATTGGTTGAAATGGGCCCCCACAAGCTACCCACTTAAGCTTGTCCAATATCTAGTGTATCCCTCTTAACCCTTTAATCATGTTTAATTACATGTTTCTCTTGGTTAAGTATTCTAATCGTATTTTCTATTGCCACTCAAGGCAACCCACTTAAGATTCCACATGCCACCCAAGGCACCCACTTAACCCCTCATGTCCCACTACATGCTATAATGGTTAAGTGTTTCTTAATTAATTAAGACCGTGATCTCCCGTAAAGACCTCCCACATTAGACTGACTGTTATGACCGCCTGGTTAAGCCGGTAGAATCCGGGCAGTCTTACGTCATAACAGAGTCTAACCTCGTGTCTTTACCTTAATCACGTATTTAATTTATGGCCAAGACCTCTCACATTGGACTGACATTTGTAGCAACTGGTTAAGCCGGTCGGGTCCGGGCAGTTTTACACTACAAATGAGTCCAACCTCGTGTCTTAGTCGATTAATTACACCTAATTAATCACCCCCATATTAATTATCCCTAATTAATGTCAAGCTTTTCATAACATGGGTAGACCTAACTCAATAGGTAAATTCCCATGGGGTAGACCTAACTCAATAGGTAAATTCCCAACACATAGTATGGGTACACCTAACTTAATAGGCAAATTCCCATACTATGTTCCTTTATTTTATGTTATGCATAATTATATTAATTTCACACAATCTTATTAACTTATGCATTTAATTATCCCATCGTTCCCACGTAATTTCGTTCATGATATAACACATATAAAAGGTGTCAACTTGCATATGAATGAACATGTTTCAAAGGTGCCATCTTGCATATTAACAAACACATAACTTGCACATGCACTTGCATAACATGTCACATAACTTGCATATAATATGTCACATAACTTACATATTCACTTGCATAACAAACTTGCATATTAACTTATAGACTTGCATAATGTGTCATCATGAATTTGCATATTAACAAACATATAACTTGCATATTTACATACATGTACTTGCATATTTACTTACATGTAACTTGCATATTAACAAACATGTAACTTGCATATTAACAAACATGTAACTTGCATATTTACAAACATGTAACTTGCATATTAACAAACATGTAACTTGCATATTAACAAACATGTAACTTGCATATTTACATACATGTAACTTGCATATTAACAAACATGTAACTTGCATATTAACAAACATGTAACTTGCATAGCATATTACCATGAACTTGCATAACATGCATATGATTACATAGCCCACAACTTGCATATTTAGCATCATGCAAACATAACATACATCATATTAAACTTGCATAAGCTTACATACTCAACATGCATAAACATAAGATTAATGCTAACATCATATCATATGATTCAAAGCTCATTAACCCACATACAAAACCATAAATCTCATCACATCTCATCTAATTAGTTTACCAAAAGATCATCAAAGTGATAGAAACTCACAACTAGCAACTTTGAACACCAAATGAAGAAGATTAAGATGCTAAGAAGGGATTAGAAGTTGATTAGAGAGTGATTAGTATGCAACCCTCTTCATAAAATTAGTGGAGGCCATGAGAGCTAGCATTTTGCCATAGTTTAGTCACTAGGTTTAATTATGAATGAATTAGGGTAGGTTAGGGTCTTATTTATAGATTAGGCAAGTGTTTTAGGCCATAGGATTAACCCTAGATTCAATCCAAGCCATCAAAGCATGTCTTGGGGAAGAAGTCAAGTGTAGGAACCATCTAGGGCCTTTAGATTAAAGATGGACCATGAGAACCATTCAAATGCAAAATCTGCACTTGAGCGAATCGGCCCACGGGTTGACAGCCAAACACCCTGGATTAACCCCTAGTCGACCCAGCGGGCTCGGGTCGACTTCAAAAATCGGCCGGTTCGGTTATTCCCCTCTCCCAATTCGCTGTTTTGAGCATTTTTGCATATTTATTTATTAAATTTTCAATTATATATATATATATATATATATATATCAATATATATATATATATATATCTACACAACCCATTTCACTTAATTAAGTATACTTTAATTTGGGAATTTTCGTGAAACTTCGCGAGGCCATATCTTGGTCATACGGACTCCGATTTTCGAAAACTCGGACTCTATTTCGCGTATTTTTCCGAGACGAACACAATGGCATAGCCCGTTTCCCTTGATTCCCATTTTAGAATTAAATTCTGCCTCGATTTATGTTATTACAGGTTATTGAAAATACGGGTTGTTACATTCTCCCCTCCTTAAAGGATTTCGTCCCCGAAATCTTCAAGTTAGGAAGAACGTATCCTACCATCCAATCATCCATCTACTCAAAGCATCATCCACGAGCAATCATTGTCCTTACAAGATTCTAAATGCTGGATGGATATATGCAAAAGTGTGTGTATATGTACTTACCTAATGCGAAAATCAGGCGGTTACTGATACAGTAAACCTCCTTAATGCAAACCATGATAGTGCCATGCATCCAATATGTATGCGAAACCCTATTGACACATACAAATTTCTACATGCGTGCACAACCATACACAAAAATGCATCATCCATATGATAACACAGCCATGATACATCCATCAATCTAACTACCACATCCATTTATGCAATATGCAACATGAAGTGACTGAGCCGATCTAGTGCCTAATGTGTGTGTATATGCATCCACGAGCAACCACTAGCAAACAATTGCATCCATATGCATCCATCAACCATAACATGTTTCAAACACATGTTTCAACCATAGGTTTTACCCTATCTAAAGGTCATAGGTATTAGCGAGAGGATATACTAAAGATAAGATAAGTACTAGACAAGCAATAAAGGAGAAGTTAAAAGACATACTCTCAAAAAGAAATGGATACAAAGAACGCATCTTTGCTTCCGTCTCCCAAGTAGCATTGCTTTCGTCATCTCCCCATTGCACTTTAACTAGCTGAACTTCTCTGTTCCTCAACTTCCTAGTTTCTGACCCAAGGATGCGAGTAGGAGCTCGTCGAATCGTCGCATCACGCTCTACCTCTACATCTCTAAGCAAGCTCGGCTCTACCACCTCCGCGGTCTCATGTAAGCACTTCCTCAAATGTGATACATGGAATACATCATGAACACCACTAAGTCTGTCGGGCAACTCCACCCTATATGCCATCCGTCCAATCCTTTCCTTAATAGGAAACGGCCCAACAAATCTCGGTGCTAACTTCCCTACGGACCCAAAGCGAACAACATTTCTCAATGGAGATACTTTGACAAAAACCATGTCCCCAACCTCAAACTCAAGATCCGTCCTTCTCCGATCCGCATAAGATTTCTGTCTATCTTGCGCTGCTTTCATCCTTTTTCGAATTAAATCAATCTTCTCTGAAGTCTCTCTAACCATATCCGGCCCAAGCAAGATCTTATCCGTAGATTCCCACCAACATGTAGGAGATCGACAAGGCCTTCCATAAAGAGCTTCGAAAGGAGCCATACCAATACTGGACTGAAAGCTGTTATTATATGCGAACTCCACCAAAGGAAGATGTTCTTCCCATGTACCTCCAAAATCCAAGATACAAAGCCTCAAAAGATCTTCTAAGATACGGTTCACCCTCTCGGTCTGACCGTCCGTCTGAGGATGATATGCGGTGCTCAAACACAACTGAGTCCCTACCGCCTCTTGCAAACTTCTCCAAAACTCACTAGTGAAAATAGGATCTCGATCACTCACAATGCTGGATGGTACGCCATGCAATCTAACAATCTCTCTAACATAGACTGAAGCAAGCCATGGAGCGGTCCTCTTACTCTTTACGGGTATAAAATGGGCACTCTTGGTAAGTCTGTCTACCACAACCCAAATTCCCGTATTGCCCTTCCTCGATCTCGGTAACCCGTCGATGAAATCCATCGAGACACTATCCCACTTCCACTGTGGAACTTCCAATGGGTGTAGCAACCCACCGGGTTTCCTTTGCTCCACTTTAACTTGTTGGCACACCAAGCATCTAGCCACATACTCGGCCATATCTTTCTTCATACCGGCCCAGAAGAAAACTCTCTTCATGTCTTGGTACATTTTGTCTCCACCGGGATGAATAGTCATTCTTGAACGATGTGCATCATCCAAAATAGCCTTCTTCAAACCCTCATCTTGCGGTACACAAAGTCTACCGTCTCTATGCAACCATCCCTTATCATCTATGGTGTATCTACCCAAATGGCTGGACGACTCCCCTCTTATAAGCTTCTCTACCAACACAACCAACTGTGGGTCGTCTCGCTGAGCCTCGCCAATCCGTCTCAAAAGAGTAGGTCTAACCTCCAAGGATGCCAACAAACCAGGTACAAAATCAACAGAAGGTCTGAAGTCAAACAAAGAAAGAAACTCCAAGCTTCGTCGTTCCACGAACAATGGACTCAAAGATAGCCTTTTTCTACTTAAGGCGTCTGCCACCACGTTACCCTTACCAGGGGTATACGCTATCTCGAAATCATAGGATGCTAAGAACTCCATCCACCTTTGCTGTCTTAAGTTTAAATCCTTCCGAGAGAATAAGTACTTCAATGATTTATGGTCGGTGAACAACTCGAATCTCTCACCAAGAAGATAATGGCGCCAAGACTTAAGTGCGAAAACAATCGCGGCCAACTCTAGATCATGGGTAGGGTAATTCTTCTCATGCACTCTCAATTGTCTCCCTCCATAGGCTATTACCCTTCCCTCCTGCATCAAGACTGCGCCTAATCCTGTTCCACAAGCATCGGTATAAACAACAAACGGCTTACTCCCATCTGGAAGCACTAAAACTGGAGCGGTGGTCAAAGCTCTCTTTAACCGTCGGAAAGCATCATCACAATCTACATCCCATGAGAAAACCAGATTCTTCTTCGTCAAGCGGGTTAATGGGGCTGATATCTTCGCGAAGTCTTTGATGAACTTCCTATAATATCCTGCCAACCCCAAGAAACTTCTTACCTCGGTAGCATTTCTAGGAACTTTCCAATCCTGGATAGATACTATCTTTGCGGGATCCACAGCTATCCCTTCCTTAGAGACCACATGCCCTAAGAATCGCACTTCTCTTCTCCAAAAATGGCATTTAGAGAATTTAGCTTTAAGACTATGCGCTCGAAGAGTCTCCAACACTTCCTTGAGATGTAAGGCATGCTCTTCTTCACTCTTAGAGAATACTAAGATATCATCCACAAAGACCACCACGAATTTATTAAGGAACTCCCTGAACACCCTACTCATCAAATCAACGAAATATGCAGGGGCGTTCGTCAACCCAAATGGCATCACAAGCCACTCATAAAAACCATCCGGAGTCCGGAAAGCAGTCTTCTCTATACTGTCCTCCGCCACTCTCAACTGATGAAACCCTGTAGCTAAGTCCATCTGCGAAAACACTGAGGCGCCAACTAACTGATCAAAGAGATCATCTATCCTCGGCAATGGGTGTCTATTCTTCTTTGTGTGCTTATTAAGTTCCCTATAATCCACACAAAGTCTGAGGGACCCATCCGCCTTCGTGGCAAACACTACTGGAGCTCCCCACTCCGATATACTTCGCCTTATGAACCCCTTCTCAAGCAACTCCCCTACTTGCTTATGAAGTTCTCTTCTCTCACGAGGAGCCATGTGGCGTACTGGCAAAGACACTGGTTTGGCATTATCCACCAAATAAATTCGGAAATCTATCTCCCGCTTCGGAGGCAAACCCTTTACTTCTTCAAACACATCCGGATATTCCCGGACTACTCTGACAGAACACAAACTTTCGACCGAAGCATCGAGCGATTCAAGATAACTTAGCAAAACAGATTCCATGGGATTGCAAGAGATCTCGAGAGTGTTACCCAAGCGGGTCATGAGCCTGACAACTCTCCTTTCGCAATCAAGAACGGCACCATTACTGGATAACCAGTCCATGCCCAAGATCAACCCATAGCCCGTGAAGCCCAATACAAAAGCATCACATCTAAACTCAACGCTAAGTATAGAAATCTTCAAACCCAAGCACATCATAGACAGATATATGGAGCCCCCAATTGGGTTTGAGACAACCAAGGGATCATCAACTAGACTGGTGTCTAAGTGCAGTGACTCAACTAACGATGATGAGATAAAAGAATGCGATGCGCCAGAGTCAAACAAAGTACGAACTGGATGATCAAACAGAAAAACCAGACTTTCAACGGAAATAGTTCTACCTCTCTGCTGAATCGGTGGAACTGAGAGAACCTGAACTTGCCCCCCTGACTGAGGTGGTGCTATAAGAGCTTGCACCTGGCCTCCTGAGGTAGACCCCGTCTTCTGCCCCTTCTTTGGGCAGTTTTTCACAAGATGCCCTGCTTCACCACAATGAAAGCAACCGGTCTTCTTCTTTTTGCGACAATCCTTACTAAGGTGTCCTGGTGTTCCACAATTGAAGCACTTCTTCTTCGTCTTCTTTTTGTCACCATTGCCTTTTCCGCCCTTGCCTTGTTGTCGCTGTTGCGGTTTCTTCTGATCCCCCTTTTTCTCTGGTGCCTTAGAATTCTTATCATCCTCATGCATAAGTGCCATGTAGACAAGCTTCTCAAAAGTGGCCCCCATAGGAATGTGAGTCATAGCTATTCCTTGCAATGGTTCGTTCAAGCCTCTAACGAACCTCAAAGCCTTCTTCTCCGGTGTATTCACCAACTCTATGCCAAACCTTGCTAATTGATTGAATTTGTTGACATATTCTTTCACCGTGAGATTCCCTTGCTTCAAATTCAAGAACTTCTCCATAAACAGATTCTCTTCCGCCCTTGAGAGAAACTTAGCCCCAAACCTTTGCTTAAAATCTGCCCAAGAGTCAACAGGGCGTTCTCCATTAGTGACCTCCCACCAGAATGAGGCCTCTCCCTTCATTAACCAAGCCGCCAACTTGACTTTCTTTCCCTCTTCCACTTCAAAGATATCTAGCAACTCTTCCACTTCCTTAAGCCAATCTCTAGCCTCTACGAAAGTCTCTGAACCAAGAAAAGGTTTTCCTCCTATAGCCTTGAACTCCTTGCAAACCTTAGCAAAATTATCCACTCTAGGCTGAGGAGGAGGAGCGGTTGTCTCTGGTGTAGTAGCATTGGCCGGACCCGCAGCCGCGGCCCTAGCCTCTTGCAACCTCCTATACCATAGTGGTATAACTAAACCCTCCGGGATGTTAAGATCTTCAGCCATGCTGAAACGAAAGAGGAAAGATTCAAAAAGGAGATTCCGAAAGATAAAGATATGGCTATTGGGGATTATGCTTTTCTTTTTCAAAAACTTTTTCTCTTAGAAGACATGCTTTTAAAAATACTTTCTTCGAAAATACTCTTAGAAAATAGTTTTTTTTTTCTCAAAAATTTTATCTGTTCTGGTAACCTTAAGCTCTGATACCACGTGTAACACCCCACTCCCGCTATGGTCACTCACCAAGGGAATGCCATAACATCGGTGGAGTATTTTAGTGAATATAGAACAGAAAAATTACAACAAGACAGATATAAATAGTACTTTTAAAACATCATCTCATAACAGCGGAAGTAAAACATGTCTGGTTACATCATAAACCCATAATAAAAGTCAAGTACAATATCCATCAAAATAAAGAAATACATAATCCCACTCTCATACAATAGCCAAAACAAAAGAAAAGATAACTGGATAACTGGAGCTTTACATCTATCCAAGCTCCTAAAGACTGGAACAGCAATCCGATCAAGCTCCACTACTGCTAGGATCCACCACAGGACCTGAGGGTTGGGAAAAAGATAAAGACAACGGGGTCAGACATAAGTCTGAGTGAGTCCTATAACTTTAACAATACAATCGTTAAAGTAACCAGAGAAGACATAACTTGATATACGGTAACATATAGGGATGAACGGCTATACTAAGCAGTTAACTAAACTAAGATAAAGGATAAAGACGCATCTACCCTTCCTAAGGTAAATTACTAAACTGCACCACACTAGTCGTTCCTAACTTAAAGGTTGATCCCACCTAAGGACTTATAGAATTACTTTAATAATACTTGCGTACCCCTAGGTGACCAAGTAGGCGCCACGGGGCCCTACAATCCACCAGGTGTACACACTACTCCCCATTCGATCGGCTCCCTAACGTAGATACCCGTGCTAGCCCCACCTTGGGGTGTACCATTCCCCAACGTGGCAACCCGATATAATCAACGGTGCACGGCTTATATCTACACGATGCAACAACGGCTTATCTACCAACCCGGGCCCATTCACGCATATGAAGCCCGTTGGACTTGCGTTGCCACCGCTAACCCGTTTTGGCCTCTTATAATCAAGCTCAATATGCGTGTCCCGTCACTCGACATGGGTCGAGCCTACAAAGATACGTTTGGGATATTGGTTGAAATGGGCCCCCACAAGCTACCCACTTAAGCTTGTCCAATATCTAGTGTATCCCTCTTAACCCTTTAATCATGTTTAATTACATGTTTCTCTTGGTTAAGTATTCTAATCGTATTTTCTATTGCCACTCAAGGCAACCCACTTAAGATTCCACATGCCACCCAAGGCACCCACTTAACCCCTCATGTCCCACTACATGCTATAATGGTTAAGTGTTTCTTAATTAATTAAGACCGTGATCTCCCGTAAAGACCTCCCACATTAGACTGACTGTTATGACCGCCTGGTTAAGCCGGTAGAATCCGGGCAGTCTTACGTCATAACAGAGTCTAACCTCGTGTCTTTACCTTAATCACGTATTTAATTTATGGCCAAGACCTCTCACATTGGACTGACATTTGTAGCAACTGGTTAAGCCGGTCGGGTCCGGGCAGTTTTACACTACAAATGAGTCCAACCTCGTGTCTTAGTCGATTAATTACACCTAATTAATCACCCCCATATTAATTATCCCTAATTAATGTCAAGCTTTTCATAACATGGGTAGACCTAACTCAATAGGTAAATTCCCATGGGGTAGACCTAACTCAATAGGTAAATTCCCAACACATAGTATGGGTACACCTAACTTAATAGGCAAATTCCCATACTATGTTCCTTTATTTTATGTTATGCATAATTATATTAATTTCACACAATCTTATTAACTTATGCATTTAATTATCCCATCGTTCCCACGTAATTTCGTTCATGATATAACACATATAAAAGGTGTCAACTTGCATATGAATGAACATGTTTCAAAGGTGCCATCTTGCATATTAACAAACACATAACTTGCACATGCACTTGCATAACATGTCACATAACTTGCATATAATATGTCACATAACTTACATATTCACTTGCATAACAAACTTGCATATTAACTTATAGACTTGCATAATGTGTCATCATGAATTTGCATATTAACAAACATATAACTTGCATATTTACATACATGTACTTGCATATTTACTTACATGTAACTTGCATATTAACAAACATGTAACTTGCATATTAACAAACATGTAACTTGCATATTTACAAACATGTAACTTGCATATTAACAAACATGTAACTTGCATATTAACAAACATGTAACTTGCATATTTACATACATGTAACTTGCATATTAACAAACATGTAACTTGCATATTAACAAACATGTAACTTGCATAGCATATTACCATGAACTTGCATAACATGCATATGATTACATAGCCCACAACTTGCATATTTAGCATCATGCAAACATAACATACATCATATTAAACTTGCATAAGCTTACATACTCAACATGCATAAACATAAGATTAATGCTAACATCATATCATATGATTCAAAGCTCATTAACCCACATACAAAACCATAAATCTCATCACATCTCATCTAATTAGTTTACCAAAAGATCATCAAAGTGATAGAAACTCACAACTAGCAACTTTGAACACCAAATGAAGAAGATTAAGATGCTAAGAAGGGATTAGAAGTTGATTAGAGAGTGATTAGTATGCAACCCTCTTCATAAAATTAGTGGAGGCCATGAGAGCTAGCATTTTGCCATAGTTTAGTCACTAGGTTTAATTATGAATGAATTAGGGTAGGTTAGGGTCTTATTTATAGATTAGGCAAGTGTTTTAGGCCATAGGATTAACCCTAGATTCAATCCAAGCCATCAAAGCATGTCTTGGGGAAGAAGTCAAGTGTAGGAACCATCTAGGGCCTTTAGATTAAAGATGGACCATGAGAACCATTCAAATGCAAAATCTGCACTTGAGCGAATCGGCCCACGGGTTGACAGCCAAACACCCTGGATTAACCCCTAGTCGACCCAGCGGGCTCGGGTCGACTTCAAAAATCGGCCGGTTCGGTTATTCCCCTCTCCCAATTCGCTGTTTTGAGCATTTTTGCATATTTATTTATTAAATTTTCAATTATATATATATATATATATATCAATATATATATATATATATATCTACACAACCCATTTCACTTAATTAAGTATACTTTAATTTGGGAATTTTCGTGAAACTTCGCGAGGCCATATCTTGGTCATACGGACTCCGATTTTCGAAAACTCGGACTCTATTTCGCGTATTTTTCCGAGACGAACACAATGGCATAGCCCGTTTCCCTTGATTCCCATTTTAGAATTAAATTCTGCCTCGATTTATGTTATTACAGGTTATTGAAAATACGGGTTGTTACAGGGAATAAGGTGCCTCCGGTTTCGTTCAGACCCAGAACGGACTTGTAAATGGATGTGTGTGTATGACGTTGGATTTCACTCTGTGTTGATTGAATTCTACTAAATATATATCTGTTTAGGGGCAGAGAATTTATTCTCTTGTTTAACGCCCTACTCTGAGACATACGAGCGTAAAGGTTATATATTGATAGACATCAGTTGCATGGCGTGAATTGTCAGTGTGGCATGCTGAGATGCATATAATCAAGGCCTTTGTTGAAAAGCAGAGTCTTGTGGTTGATAATCAAAGCACGACTTTAAATAACATAGCTTTGTGTATAACGTTAACTCGCGAGCCTCACATCACGGTATGAGTCAGAAACGGGATAAGGGACCCAAGGAGTGCATGACGTTTCTTTCTTGCTAGAAGTGGTGTCATGGTATGGAGCCCAGACATTTTTTTACTTATGTGGACGATGGATTGCGAGGCGCCTTGGATATTGAGTCTCCAATGGCTCAAAGGTAGGTCCGATAGGACCGGGAAACGTGTGTTCAGGAATAACTAATCCACAAAAGTAAGTGTGGACCGGCCTTGGAGGATCCAAGGGCTCACCAGAGTCTGAGTCCTGGGTCATCTTGCTAAAGGTGATCTGAATCGGTAAGGAGATCATCCCTTGCCTTGACTCATAATGGAAATCCAATTTCCAATACAGCATTTTTCAGTTTTAGTTGTAGAACTAGTATGGCGACATGATATATGCTACCCATGCCATCTATGATTGATACATTTATATTTGTAGTTGTTGTTAACACTATGCACTTATAGTAATATCAAAAATGATTTGTTTTAAAGCGTATCAAGCATGTTCGGCTATTATAAGGGAAAACTCTATCCTCCGGCTTGCATTGCATTATGTGATGGGACCTGAGTCTTATAATAGCTTCATTTTTCCAAAAGCGTGGCGTTGTTTACAAATTGTTAATTTACGGTATTCTTGGGAGAAAACCCATTCCGTGTTATACGGCGTGGTCCCTTGATTTACCCGACTTTAAAATAAAGTTAATAACTGTTTTAGTTCTCACACTAGTCCCATGACTGAATCGAAGTTTATTGTTTCTACCTAAACTCTGGGTGCCCATATTTTCCACACGGACAACTAGTTGTTTTGGATTTGTAGATATTTCTTTTCATAGGATCCTAGATTACAGTTGGAGCTATATTCGGAAAGCTATGTATCCGTTTATTCCCTTTAGTTATGTTAGTTGATGTATTTCCACTGTGCATTATATTTATACATTTTAAATTTGTGTATTTTAATTTCTGATATTTTTCCCGCTATATATTATTTATTTGAACTCCGATATCTTGTACTCTGATGTACATTGTTGTAATGGCAATGAAATGTTCTGATGTTTGTGTTCTGATGCGTCGTGTTCTCAATACAATCCCGGATCCTCTGTCTCATCCGGGATCGGGGAAGTCTAGATCGTGATAGTATGGTATCAGAGCTTTGGTTTACAAAGCACGAGAATAAGACATATTAGAACCAAATGAGATAAATCATCGGAGATCGGATTAGTAATATCCTATAAGAATAACTCGTTAGATATAGGGTTAGTAATACCCTAGAACGAGTTTGAAGAGTGCTATTTATGAAAACAAATTTAGTTTTGAAATCTTATTATACGTATTTGAGTATTTTATTTTATTTTGGATTATCAAGTATATGAAGATTTTGCATATACGCGTCATGAACGTATATTCGAAGTCTCAAATATATTGGATGGATATAGAATCACACTCTAGTCGCCCAGAGATGATTCTGATGATAGTACGTACATTATCAGTGTGTATGTTAGAGTTTCGAAAGTGGGATATCTATATATTTCCAATTTATTGGTGTGAGAGAGAAAACTTAATTAGAGTTTATTGTTTGTGATTTGGCACTAAAAATATGATTTTTGGGTCTATAAAAGTTGTATATTTGAAAAGCTAATCAACTAATTGATTGCTGGTTGTGATGTATGATAATTAATTTGTCTAATTAAAATATTGGAATAATAAAACCAATATGAAAATGAAAGGTAAATCAAATATAATGTTGAACTGAATGTAAATTTAGTTTGAATTGGATATATATATATACACACACACATGTACATATATTGAACAGGTCATAACATGGGAGCTAAGAAGAGGAATAAAATTGTATACCCGATAATAGGTACATATTAACTATATTGATTGGGTTTGACGATTTTATGAGCCGATTGGCTAGCTGCTTGGCTTTTTGATTTTCTTTTGATATATGAGAGCCTGTAGAGGCCATTTATGGTTGTACAGATCAACCTGTACAAAGGAGGTTATGGCGAAATTTTTCAAAAAATTTAAGGCGTTAGCCAAATTTTGAGAAATTAGAAAGTTCTTAGAACTGAAAAGTTGAAGAACTTGAGTCAAGCGAAGGTTGAGTTGGTTAAGTAGACGACCTTCAGCTCCTCCTTTTCGAGGACGAAAAGATTTTAAGTGGGGGACATTATAACAACCCGTATTTTTGGAACCAAATTTTTTTTTTCAATTGACTTAATAAATTTTAAGAATTTAAAGCGATGTATTTTGAGAATATATGATTTAAAATTTATTTAAATGGAAGTTATAATGTATAAATTTTAAATTTAATTAAAACGAACTCGAAATGACGCAGTAGTTTGAAAATTTGATTTTAAACTTTGAATGAATAGATAGGATTCAATATAATTCAGAATTTGATGGAATAGGAAACGTTGAGATATTTTGAATTGTAATTTTTTAACGAGTATATGAAATTGAGATTTCATTTTATAAATTGTAAGTTATGTCTAAATTAAAATTTAGAATAGTCACTATGAAATTTATATATATAGCCCAAAAAGTCACATTTAGCATACGAACGAATTGGGGTTCGAAACCACTTCCATTGAGTTCAAATTGTCGTTTGCATGTTTGAAAACTACAAGCATCGATACCTTTGGAGTTGGAGAAATTTTGATCTCTATTGGATATATGACCAAAATAACACTTTTTGCATACGGATGAATTTGGACTCGAAACCACTTCAATTGGGTCCAAAATGTCGTTTAGGAGTTCAAAAGGTATAAACTTCGATATATTCCAAGCTTTGGAATTTTGGTACCTTGGTTAGGGTTGTTTAGCCAACTAGCCCACTTACTTTAAGTGCTCCATCAGCCTCTTTTCCCCTCATTCACTCCACACTTAGAAAAAAAATAGAAAATGGAAGAGGGAACAGGAAATTAGAATTACCCAAGCCCTAGTTTGATCTTGGAGCTCCAATTCATAAGGAAATCAAGCATAGAAGCTTTGGTAAGCCTCTTCTCCAACTTCCCTAGCTTGCTTTCTCTTTGATTTGTGAAATTTCCTATAACCTAATTCTTAGGAGATGTGTTCATATGATCATAGGTGGTTGATTCTAGTGTTTTTATCGAAGAGAGGTTGTTCTAGCTTGTCGTTGGATTGATTTCTTGCTTCTAGCAAGCAAAGGTGAGATCTTTGTGAGTTCTTAGTGTCCATACCACAAGCTATTGGCTTGTAAAGTGTTATTTAGGTTCATTTAGAGTTGTGTATTTGCGTATGAATTGGTTAGAGATGTATACACTTTCCGGTTCATTTGTGTTAGTTTCATATAATAGAAAATTATGATAAGGATTGTCTGCATGATCTAATTCATATGTTTCAAGTTGTTTTGGCGATATTGTGAAGTTCCGTTGTCCCACCGGCATGTTCCAAGACTTCACAATTAGCTTATATTGCATTTGATTTGCTTTGGTTAGAAAATTTGACCGTTTTGGAATTTATATCCAAAATCATTGCAAATCTCTTGTATGAACGTTTGTGCATGTGAATTTGGTGTCATGAGTTGCTTTGGTGAGTTATAGAAGTCTAATTTGCATGTATATAACAGCATAGGCCTTCGGGCAATTGTCGAGATCAATTTGAATATGTTTTCAAGGCAAATTGTGCTCTGGAACAGGATTTAGACGTCTAAATATTCTGGATCAGACGTCTGACCTGCTCCAAATAATTATAGATTCAAGCAACAGAATTCAGATGTATGAATTTTTTTATTCAGATGTTGAATTTCAATTCAGACGTCCGACCAAAAAAATTCAAACGTCTTAAATAGCTCGAAAATGAACTAAAACCTTGTTATCTTTGAAAATTGCAAATTCAAACGTCGGAATTTTTCATTCAGACGTCTAAATCCTATATTTTGACTGTTGACTAGTGGAGACCACGGTCAATAGTTTAGATGCATCCAGGCTCTTTCCCGACCGAGTTTCGGCCCATTTCGACTTCGTTGTGACTTGTCAGTTTCTCTGATTCGTAGATTTCAGCAGCCAGATTCTTACGAAATCGTTTGATAAAATCACCAATTAAAGAATGACGGAGTGGAAACCAATGGTGAGAATTTTCTCACTCAAACTATTTTTATAGTTATTATAGCTGTGACTAAATATATATATGTTAATTGCCTGTGATTGCAATATTTGTTTGGTGATTGATGGATGTTACAGTTTTAAATGTTACCATTATTAAACTATGAAAGTAATACATAAGGTCACATGGATTATGATGTAAACCCCACACGGGTATTGGGACAATTAATTTTACACATCGCCCAAGTATGCAAATAATAAGCATTGGATATTGATTGAAAACCCCACACGGGTATGGAGATGATAATAAATTCACACATCTCCCTTATGTTTAGTTGTATGTCAATCGATTGATCGACAGACCGTAGTAAGCATTATTTAATTTTTTAATGCTTATACAGTTGTAGATTACACTCTGGATGTGAATTGGATGTTTAATAGTTGTTCATCACTATTTATGAATACATGCAATGTATAGGATCCATATAATCAAAATTATATGGTAATTGATTGAGTCTAATTCTAATTCAGAAATAACGAATATTTTAAAATAATATTCAGAGAAGAATCAAAATATGATTTTGATGTCCGATTTTCGGTGGACACAAAAAGGAACTGAAATGATTTGAAATGGTTTCGATAACTAGAATTTTTCCAACATATAAATTGGAATGGATTTGAATGGAAATAATCTCTGGAATATTTCGATATTGGATTCCGTGATTATACGGATATCGTTGAGGAATTTGGAAGACATAGATATCGTTATTTCCAATACGATATTTGTTGGTTTCAGAATTTGATATTGAATATAAGTCGATATGTTTTTTATTTAGAGCCTTTTATTTAATATCAAATTGGATTTTATGCTTGTCGTGAATGGTGTCTTCAATAACATTGTTCTTAAACCCAATCGAGAAAAGAACAAATCTTTTAACTAAGATTTAAGGAAGTTTTTCCAATTTAATAAATATAATTGGAATTAAATGGAAGTTGGTTTTGAGTTGATTGTGAATGATGTTTTAAATAACATTTGTTCTTAAGACCCAATTAACAATGAAGACAAGATTTGGAACTTATAAATCTTTATTCTAAGATTTAATGGAAAATTTCCAAAGTAAAGTTTTCAAATTTAATAAATGAAATTGGAATTTAATGGAATTTGATTTAGTGATAATCGAGATGAGCTTCTGTGAAGGAAGGTGTTTACTATTTATGGAATTTAAAAGGCTTTGTCGTTATTCCGTTTATAGTATTAGTCCAATACAAAAATTTATATCAATTGCGAATGATCAGATTTCCGTGAAAGTTCCATATTAAATGGAAGATGATTTTGAATTTATCGTGAACTTTGTTTTAAATGACATTGGTTCTTTAACCCAGTTAATAGCAGGATTAATTTCCAGAAAGTTTAATAATCATTAAGTAATGATTTGTGAAATTAAAACTAAATGTAGTTTTAATGAATCTTTAATTAGATTGGAAATGAGAATGAGGTAACTAAATCTACCGAATTCAAGGAAACATTGAGAATGGAGAACCTCCAGTTTTACTCCATGCTATAGTTAAATCTTTAAATAGATTTGAAGCGTTGAATGGTAATTAATTTTACCGAGAACACTTTGGGTATTAAATATGGAGTACTACCAGTTTTGCTCCATGGGATGAATAGGTTTGGATTGGGATAATAAAAATAAATGATTACTTCAGTGAGATTCGCTAATCCCGACTAGTTGATAAACCTTAATTTGGTTTAAGTTATCGAAAGATAAAATAAAATCTTTTGAAATGATATCCAAAGGAAGATTAAAGAAATAGTTTAAATGAACTTATCTTTGATAAAATTAATGGGAACCTTTCCCTAAAGATGTGAATATTTGAATAAAAGAATATTCTAAATTGGAATGAGGTGTATGATGTGTTTTCATAGCACTTGATTATAAATTATGCGAGTTATTCGGAAAGACCGTGCTTAACCCATTGTGAATAATTGATATAATGACTAAAAGTCGAAGATTTGAAGACGGTAGTTGAAGACCGGAGATCTTCACATCGTTTGGATGATTACTGATGTTTTGATTGGGTTGTACACCCAAGATAAGGTAATAAGTGGTGATCGTCCAAACGTACTTGGAGATCGATCGGATATGCGAGGACCTCTCTCCTGTATTGGACATATGGGACAAGGAATAAGGTGCCTCCGGTTTCGTTCAGAACCTGAATGGACTTGGAAATGGATGTGTGTCTGACATTGGATTTCACTCTATGTTGATTGATTTCTATTAAATATATATCTGTTTGGTGGCGGAGAATTTATTCTCTTGGTTAACGCCCTTCTCTGGGACATATGGCTTAGAGGTTATATATTGATAGACATCAGTTGCATGGCGTGAATTGTCAGTGTGGCATGCTGAGATGCAAATGATCAAGGCTTTTGTTGAAAAGCAAAGTCTTGTGGTTGATGATCAAAGCACGGATTTAAATAGCATAGCTTTGTATATAGCGTTAATTCGTGAGCCTCACACCCCGGTATGAGTCAGAAACGGGATAAAGGACCCAAGGAGTGCATGACGTTTCTTTCTAGCTAGAAGTGGTGTCATGGTGTGGAGCCCAGACATTTTTTTACTTATGTGGATGATGGATTGCGAGGCGCCTCAGATATTGAGTCTCCAATGGCTCAGAGATAGGTCTGATAGGACCGGGAAACGTGTGTTCAGGAATAACTAATCCACAAAAGTAAGTGTGGACCGGCCTTGGAGGATCTAAGGGCTCACCAGAGTCTAAGTCCTGGGTCATCTTGCTAGAGGTCGTCCGAATCGGTAAGGAGATCATCCCTTGCCTCGACTCATGATGGAAATCTAATTTCCAATACGGCAATTTTCGGTTTTAGTTGTAGAACTAGTATGACGACATGATATATGGTACCCATGCCGTCTATGAATGATACATTTATATTTGAAGTTGTTGTTGACACTATGCACTTATAGTAATATCAAAAACGATTTATTTTAAAACGTATCAAGCATGTTTGACTATTATAAGGGAAAACTCTATCCTCTAGCTTGCGTTGCATTGTGAGATGGGACCTGAGTCGTAATAGCTTCATTTTCCAAATGCATGGCCTTATTTACAAATTGTTAATTTACGGTATTCTTAGGAGAAAACCCATTCCGTGTTATACGGCGTGGTCCCTTGATTTACCGAAATTTAAAAAAAAAGTTAATAATTGTTTTAGTTCTCACACCAGTCCCATGACTGACTCGGAGTTTATTGTTTCTACCTAAACTCTGGGTGCCCATATTTTCCACACGGGCAGCTAATGGTTTTGGATTTGTAGATATTTCTTTTCATAGGATCCTGGATTATAGTTGGAGCTATATTCGGAAAGCTTTGTATCCGTGTATTCCCTTTAATTGTGTTATTTGATGTATTTTCGCTGTGCATTGTATTTATACATTTTAAATTTGCGTATTTTAATTTCTGATATTTTTCCCATTGTATATTATTTATTTGAACTATGATATCTTATACTCAGATGTAAATTGTTGTAATGGCAGTGAAATGTCCTCATGTTTGTGTTCTGATGCGTCGTGTTCTCAACACAATCTAGGCTCCTCCGTCTCATCCGGGATCGGGGAAGTCTAGATCGTGATATTTTCAGATTTCATTACTTTACTTTTGTATAGTACTTATAGTATTAGATTAAAACAGGAGCTTTATAGGTTTTTGGATAAATAGAAGTTACAAGAAATGCTTGGCTTTATATTTGAATTTATGTGAATTGATGTTTTGTGACAACAAAACTTAAATAGGATTGATTGTTCGGATTAAATTGGTTAAATATTGATTTATCATTAATCAAGTTTTAGTATTACTTGAATTATTTTAATTTAATTTTAGTTGTATAATAATTTTAAGGAAATATTATATATATCAAAATTATTTCTTAGTCTAGGATTAAAGTCTTATTATAGTTTTAAGGATATTAGAGTTTAGGTTAGGTTTAGTCTTGTGTTAGTTTTAGGGGCAGTTATAAGAAAATTATAGATTTAGGGAGAGCTACAGATTTAAGGGGAGCTATATATATAGAATTAGTCACTGGGATTATTCCAAGTTTAGATAGATATACTTTTTGTTGATGACAAAGAAGGAGAAATTATAAAATAGGCATAGTTTAAGGGGGAGTTAGAAGGAATTCATGGTGAAAGGAGGAGTAATCTAAGTATCAGATCAACAGGTAATATCAAGTATGAATATTTTATAAACCAAGGTTGTCATCATCAAAAAGGGGGAGATTGTTCAAGAATGGAATGTTGATGATGTTTTGATGACGACAACCTTGTTTCAATTATTAACGTTATTGATTATAAAATATATACTAACATCTTTATCTAGAATATATATACATATATAAGAATTATATACAGGAGATATAGAAGACTGTACAATTTAAGAGATTTAAGATTTCAAGACTCATGAGAATCAAGATATCAAGATTTCAAGAGTTCAAGAATATCAAGTAATAGAAATAGAGTCTAATTATTATGTAAAACTCCGGTTAGTATTTTCAAACTCTGTTTTCAAATTCTATTTTCGAATCATCTTATTTTCAAACTCTTTTCTTAATGGTTTCAAATTATTCTTACTTATGTTTTTTTCATAGATATATGTTTATTATATAGTTTATATATATTATAAAATTTTATATTTACATTATATATGTTTATAATTATAATATATTTATATATTGTAACGGACCGACTTTTCCGTACCCCTTGAGTTGACAATTACATCCCATGACAAACTCAAATTGCCCAGAAAAACGGATCCTTATGAGAAATAAATTAGAGGGTGAGAGAAGAAAGAAACAAATATTGTAATAGAAGAATAAGAAGATCAGAGTCTCACCGCGGAATGGACAAAAATATAATATATCAAAACTCTTTATACAAATGAAATGATATATATATATATATATGGTTACAACATCAGAATATACATTCATATCAATCAATACAACTCATATAGCGGAATAAACTAGTACCAATAAATACATCTCGATTTCAGCTCCTTTCCTAAAACTCCAAGCGAAACCTAACCTGGAAATATACTCGGTTTGACCCAAACACATTTGAAGCAAAGCGAAATTCACCCGGATCAGTCTGGAATACTTTCAGTGATAAATTCACATGACAAACAACTTGCTTAACTTTAGAAAACCCTTTTGAAAGAATGGATAACAATAAGATCAACCCACACATAAACACAGACGGTTTTACCCTACTATAACCAAAACATTTTTGATATATTAAAATCCAGTGATATTATAATAGTGTCTATCAAACCACAATTAAATAACCATCTAGAAGAATGCTTGCATCTCATGCTCTACATATACATTATAAAATCAAAAACCACACGACGTTTATTGGAGGTTGGATTCCAACTATGACGAGGTATAGGATCGCCTTCCATCAATATACTCTAGAGGGTATACACTGGGGTTCAACAAAAACATCTTGCATCCCGGCCACACATGACCGACCACTCATTTAACTTGAGTGTATTGAATGTATTGTCACCGTACAGGTATATAGGCCTACCATACTTCTCGGGAGATACAAAATACAAAAGAAGAACAAATATGTATTTTCCCTAGATTGTGACAATACACCCTGGTTGGGTATGACCCACCTAGCCATGTTGCCTACCCGATTTTTGTCATTTCTCGATTGTGAGGCTTGAAGTCACGTTTACCTTTCAGAGAACATCTCATAACATTTACTTTGAATGCCACATCGTCAGATCCATCAAATCACTAATCGACGTCTACAAATATACTCTAGGTGTTAAGCAAGAGAATTTCTCCGCAACCAAACTGTTAGGGAATGCGGAATGGATCTTAAGGCAAAACTAACACTAGACAGAGGGTGAATAGTGTTTTTAAGGAAATTAAGAAAATCCAAAACTTATATGATCTACTATATGAATCACACACCACAGAGATGATCACAGACACAGAATCAAACATAAACACAAAAATAAACAGAAATAAAGTGTAGAAAAGGAAAGAACACACCAGATTTTATACTGGTTCGGATTACTCCTACGTTTAATCCCATACAACGTTGGATTGCGTAGAGTTTATTACTATATCAATATCCAAGTACAATCCCCTTGATTTCACGGCTATAAGGTTACCACCGATTCCAAACTCCCTTGATTTCACGGCTACAAGGTTAACCCCGCTCTCTTTTCTTGATTTCAAGGCTACAAGGAATACACCTTTTCCCAAACACTTCCCAAACGATTACAACAGCCTTATAACTCTTCAATAACACTTCGATTCAAAGAGTAATGAGTAAAGAGTGAGAAGAGAAAGAGTTTTATGTATTTAGAATAGAAATCGGTAGAGTATAAGTGTAGAAATCATAAAAATATGAAATAATAATGAAGGAATGAAAAGGGATGAAGATAGAGGAGAAGAATGATTAAAAAATTCGAAATCAACCCCTATTTATAAGATTTGAAAGGTTGCAATGCTTCTGGAATGTTACAAATGGTGAAAATACACGTCCTTTCAAATATTGAAAATGTGACAGTTATATGTCAACATGCCAACATATACATGTCGACATCTGTGTTTGTAAAATTGAAAATGGAGAAAATGCAGTCACATTGAAGTCTGTTTTCGACAAATTGGAAAAATTCAGTGGATTATCAGTAAGTGTTCTTAAGACAAAGGTTTATTTTAGCTCTTGTGTTATTCATTTAAATGAAATTATTGATATTCTTGGGTTTCAAGTTGGCCAACTTCCAATTAAGTATCTAGGAGTTCCTTTGACTTCAAATTATATTCATTATAATGACTGTCAGGAGTTGCTGAATAGAATACAAAGGAAAATTCAAGCTTGGGATGTGAATTTGTTAAGTTTTGCAGGAAGAGCTGAGTTAATACATTCAGTAATCACGCCAACAGTTTTGTACTGGTTATCGATCTATCAATTACCAGAATTTACCATAGAGAAATTGAATTTGCTATGCGATGATTTCCTTTGGGGTGGAGCATCATATAAGGTAAGATGGGATGTTTTATGCTCACCAAAAAGAGAAGGAGGAATTGGATTGAATTCGTTTAAAGATCTTAAGAAGGCAACATGCATAAAACTATTGTGGAAATTTCTAGAAAGGAACTCATTGTGGAGTAACTAGATGTACATGAAATATTGTAGAGGAAAGCTGTTTTGGCATATGCGTGCAGACAATAATTCCTCAAGTACTTGGAAAGCAATGTTGAGGTTAAGAAGAAATGGTAAACAGCTGTTTAACAAGGCCGTAGCTACGGGTACATCTACTTTGTTGTGGTTCGAGCCATGGATTAATGGTAAGTGTTTGGTGGACTTATTGGGAGTTACGAGATATCAAGCTATTGGCAATCCAAATGAAACTGTATCAGGTGTTATACAGAATGGCAGGTTGAATGGCCATTTAAATCCAGCTACGAGGGAAATTCAGCAATAAATAGATAATGTCAATGTGAAAAGTAATGTGATGAATGACTTTTATGAATGGGGTGAGGGTGGTGCATTTTCTTTTCATAAGGCATGGGAAAATTGTAGAGATAAACTTCCAGAGAAGAATTTCTTTAGGGTGGTTTGGCATTCAAAAAATTCAAAGCGCATGGCTTTTAATTCCTATCTTGCAGTGTTGAAGAGACTGAATACGAAGCACAGGTTAATGAGGTACGGAGTGGTGAGTGAAAACAAATGTGTTTTGTGTGAAGGAAATGAAGAATCTATAGACCATAATTTTTTTGGTTGTGAATACTCTCAATATATTTGGTGTTCGTTGAAGAATAAGTTGGGTTTGAATGCAAGTGAAGTTGGCAACTTGGAGGATGAAGCACTACTTATACACAATTGTTTTAAGGAAAGAAATCAGTTAACTGATGTTGCATGTGCTTCAATTACTATGGCCATCTACCAGATTTGGACAGAGAGGAATAAAAGAATGTTTAGCAGGATTTCTATTCCAAAGGAGATAGAACTACAATTGATAGAAAGGGATATCAGGTTTTTGGTGACAGAAAATGGAAGTAGAACTAAGATGAATCTGTCTAATGTTCAATTTTTGCGTTGCTGGGGCATTGATCTTTTGGATACTGGTTGATGATTTGTTGAAGAGGAGATTTGAAGGTATGCAGATGCTTTGTGTTGGAGATTGGGTGATGTTCAGTGATTCTGGTTATAGTGAGACAGCGGGTTATAAACATATAGATAGTAGTTTTATCATTTTTGTAAAGAGAATATGTTGTTATTTTATTTGCATGTACTATGAGTATTTCGTAATAAAGCATACTAATTTTCAATACATACATATATATATATATATATATATATATATATATATATAATTCTGGAAATTCTTGAATTAAAATATAGTGATATAAATAAGTATTATTAAGTAGAAAATCATACGAAATCACAAATATAAATTATATAAACATATTTATAAAATTATAAAGTTTGAAACTATATAAATATAAAAGTATATAACTATATATAAAAACTTATAATCTTTAAAACTCAAGTTTAAAATCAAAGGTAAGATAGAAAAACTTAATTAGAATAGAATTTAAAATCATAATTTGGATTTGAATTTGATCCTGGAGTGCTATTCAGAGTCTTACATAAACTAGACTCTATTACTATATTTATCTTGAACTCTTGATTTCTTGATTACTCATGAGTCTTGAATCTTCTCTGAATTCATAATCTCTAAAACTCTAAAACTGTAGAGTCTTTAGTATTAATTCCTATAAACAAATCCTGCATATATGTATATATATACATATTTTAGATAGAGATGTTAATATATATTTTATAATCAATTAATATTGAAATAAGGTGGTTGTCATTGAAACTCCATTCTCCAACAATCTCCCCCTTTTTGATGATGACAACCTTAGTTTATAAAATATCCATACATGTTCATACTTGTTGATGTTGATTCTTCTAATACTCCACTTGTCAATATGAATCCTATATATTCTACTTAAACTAAGTCTATATTTTATAATTTCTCCCTCAATGGCATTATCAAAAAGAAATTCTAAAAATACTCCCCGTAAATCCTATATATCTATACCATATTATTATTCTATACTAAAGCACTTAATATAAAACTTGTGATCAAAATAGTTAATGTATATGACTCCCTTTAAATTTGTGCCTATAAACACAATAATAAAATGCTTATTTAGGACAAAGCAAGCATTATATTATCATTGTTTTTCAATACACGCGATACACACAAAAGTAAATTACACAAATTACTATACATGTAGTACATCGAATAAATGAGACAAAAACGAAAAGAAACCTAGATTCTATTTGTTCTTAACGATAGGAGACTTATGGGTTGGACAATTTTGATAATGAAGACAAAAATTTCCATTTCGTTCAATTATATTTCCATGTTGATCGAATAAGACTTCACCAATGCATACCACTTGATCATCTTCGTTCGTGACTTCTTGTTGTATCTCCTCTGGTTCCTCTTCTTCCATCATTTCTTCCTCCTCCTCTTCTTCTTCTTCTACTTTTTCTTCCATTTCTTGATTATCATCTTCGATGATAATTGGGTTTGCTTGATTATCCAATACAAATTTATGAAGGTTTCGCATCATCTTTCCTTGTCTATTTTGCTATAGACTTATCCGAATTCGGAGCATTTGAATCTCAGCAAGCATCTGAAGAGTATATTCCATTTTATCTTCCAATTTGATTACACGAGATAGGGTAGAACGTTGGAGTGGATCTTCTGATGGTCTAGCGGATGATTCAAGGTAAATTTGGTTGTTATAATTGGTGGAAGCCATGATTTATTTTGGGTTTGAGTCTTTACAGAAGTGAAATAAGAGAATGAAGAAGAAAATTCGAAGTGGAGAGTTTAAATGGTTATTATAACTAACTTTTGGTGGGAATTAATTTTAAAAATCTGGCAGTTGTATGTCGACATAGTGACATATGTATGCCTACATGCTTATGTTTTGCAACACCCCACATCCGTTAGTGTCTTTCACAAAGGGAATGCACTAAGTTCTGTGAAGTATTATAGGTACAAGATGCAAATAAATTACAAGACAGATAAATAAAGCAGCGGAAAAGTGAATAAAACTTTATTTCATTTATAAACAGCCTATACAAAGATTGTTTCCCAACAACAAAGTATCTATCTTGTTTGACAAAATAAAGAAGCATAAATATACAATGATATTCCCCAATAAAACATTAGCCAGCCATAGCGGTGGAAAAGAGAGTCTAAAACAGCACATCAAAGAGTCTTCAAGCTTGGAAAGAGTAACAGGTCCATACAAATCTGAGTTATTCCATCCCTGACTACCTGGGGGGGGCGGAAGAAAAGAAGACGAAAGAAAACATAGAGTCAGACATAAAGCCTGGTAAGTCAAGTGGTACTTCGGTATATGAATAAGGAAAAAGGACATGACAGGCATAAACTGAAAATGGGAAAATACCATAAACTAAGTTAAAGCAGTTAGGACCGAAATTTCTATCGCACCCCATACTAATCTCTGCACCACCTAACTAGTATCCCAACTGGTAATCTGTATAAAGATGATAACGTGATCCCAGTCCCTGTAATTCCGGTTGCCTTTAGGTGTACATCTATTATTTATTACCTAGATCTAATCTAGGGTTTTATTATCGAGCGCTTCCTAGATTCAACTAGGGTTTATGCGACTTATCTAATACTTCTCGGATTCAGGATTTATGCCACCTAGGTCCAACTAGGGATTATGCTACCTGTCGAATGATGCCCCTAGTCTAGGACACACTACCTAGAGTGGTATATGTTCCTTGACTTTCCCCACGTATGTGTCGCGAATCGTTTATTGCTGTCTAGATGCACATGTCCTGAAATGTGCGACCCGAGTCCCGTGGCAGGGCTATTCTAGAAACACGGAACTCGGTCGGGAGCTTTCAGATATCTGCCAATGCAGATGCTAAGGTATGTTTTTCCAGTGGCTATGGTCCCACCTGACCCCTCCCTCAACTAATGAAAGGCAATCCAAGAAAATCAAGCACGAGAACTATACTCCTGCCACCTATACCCCACTTTCCTATTGGCCAGCCTCACCCATAACTAGATAGCAAGTATATGGTCTGTTGGGAGTTCTTTGCCTTTCCGCATGCATATCTCGACTGACTCAAGATGGTAGGTAGACGACGGGTCGCTATCGCAGGGCCATTTGTCCCGCCGAATCACGCTAGTCCATCCTAGTCTTTAGGTTTCCTTATATTGCAACCAAGGCATACCCTTGGTTCTTCTAACACAGACCTTAACCTCTGTGAGCCCAGGCAGATCATCTGCATTCTCACAGAGGGATACCATGAGTACCCTCACGTCCCCTCGAAGCCTCGGGCTTCGTAACCCAATTCGTTGGAGCCTTCTTTAAGATCAGATGGACGTTCGCTCCTCCCCGTGTTATACTAAGAATTACTACTTAGTTTCCTAACTAAGGTTTACCACTTAGTTTCCTGAATCGTTGTTTTCTTAACTAAGGTTTACTACTTAGCCCCTTTCAGCTAAGGTTTACTACTTAGTTCTCTTTCTCGTCAAGTTGGATTGGTTAAGTGTCATTAGTCGATACAAGTTAACTTAACCCATTCATTTGTCATGTTAAACTTGTTAAGTGTTATCAGTGATTCACGTTGACTTAACCTTATCACAAACCAAGTTATATTGGTTTAGTATTTCTTATTACTTAACCCTACCCATTCACCTTGTATTGGTTAAGTGTCCCTTTTAACCTAACCTTGCCCATCTGTTTTAACTAACATGTTATAACGGTTAAGTGTTCCCTTAGTTAACTTAACCCTAACATCTGTTTAATTAACATGTTCTAATGGTTAAGTATTGTCCCTTCATGTTTCAACTTAACCCTGTTCAATTTATCACACTATGACGGTTAAGTGTTCTAAGTTTACTTAACCCTACCCTCTAGTCCAGCGAACATATTAAATTAGCTAAGTGTATTTACTTAACCTTACCCACTTATCTAGCTAACGTGTTATAATGGTTAAGTATTTCTAAATTTACTTAACCTCACCCACTTATCTAATTATCAGGTTATAACGGTTAAGTGTCCTGAATTTACTTAACCTCGCCCTCTAGTCTAGTTAATATGTTAAATTGGTTAAGTGTATTAACTTTACTTAACCTCACCTTCTAGTCTAGTTAACATGTTAAATTGGCTAAGTGTTTTCTTAGTTACTTAACCCCTACAAGTCTTGTATTGTTAACATGTTAAGTTGGTTAAGTGTTTTAGTTAACTTAACCCTACCAATCCTTACTTAGCTTTGATTGTCTTATTAAAGCACCAACCACTCACATTAGACAGGTATTGTTGTGGTTGCCTGTATGCCGGTCGGTTCCGGGCAGTCTTACGCCACAACTCAGTCTAACCTTGGGTCTTTATTGGGCTCAATGCCTTAACCTCTCACATTGGATAGGTATTGTTGTGATTACTGGACAGCCGGGCGGGTCCGGGCAGGTTTACATCACAACTCAATCCAACCTCGGGTTAAGCATATTCGTGTTGTCTAAATTTACATATTTGTCACTTTCATTCTGTATGTAAATGTTTCTGGCCCAGTTTATCCAATTTCACTAATTTTTGGGTATAACAATTTATACCGCTTAATATGTCACTAGTCATTGGCATGTGTCAAACATGACAATACATGTATTTTATTTTAAACCCAACGTTTGTTTCCCCCGTTTGTACGTACACAGCATTATAACATATGTTGGGTTTAACATTTCAGCCCAACTCATAAACATAAAAAAGTAGAAGCACATAATCATGAATTGTTCTAGAATACATAAAAGTGTGTGGGGCATGAATTTGCAACATAACGTTTTCACTAACAT
The DNA here is from genome assembly GCA_030737875.1 of Allium sativum. Lineage (NCBI taxonomy): Eukaryota > Viridiplantae > Streptophyta > Magnoliopsida > Asparagales > Amaryllidaceae > Allium > Allium sativum. The sequence goes on along the minus strand of CM060923.1, from coordinate 529,772,857 downwards.
AGATTGTGGGTCATGTGAACTTGCATTCAATAAGGATATAACTAAATTGGTGTCACATGAAATGGCGTACTTTTAGACTTGTTTAAACATGGTTTTATACACATATAACTAGGCATAATGTCAAACACCAAACTAGCATAAAAATGTCCACTTTTTGACATAACCCAAAGGTGTAAACTAACTTTACATCAAGTAGCCTATTTCAACATGAAACTAGTATAATTTTTGTAACCAAAAGGTACTTGCATAAACCCAATTATCACTTGCAAATAAACATAATAATGTATACAAAGGTTTTGAGTCGTGTAGGCATAAAAGGTTTCAACTTGGAACATGTTTACATGAGTCTCAACTTAGGCCTAAAAAGAATGTATGCTAACCATGTTAATGACATAACATAAAGATGTCAATTCTAGTTTTTACTAAAAACTTGCAAGTGATATTTATTTTCATATACAAATGTCAATAGGCTCGCATCAACCAATTTATGCCACAAACACCCAATACAAAATATGACATAATCAACACAATACACAGAATTTACATCAAATTTATACAATAGTAAAGCCCCAATTTCATTTACATCAAATCACATCTTAATTTCTATTCATATTCAGAAAAACCACTATACTTACAATGAATGCAGAATCTTGAATTCTGGATTCTGAGTTCTGAAATTGAGATGCGTTCCTTTGGGTAGACGTTGTTGTTTTGATTTTATTAGTAGCTTTAATCTCAAATTTGAAATTAGCTTGAGTTGATTCGTTGTTCGTCTCTTTTCAAGCGGAGGCTCTCCTTAGTTTTCTTCCGACAGTATGGCGGCTCAAGTTCTTATTTTTGTGTGAATTTTAGGTTGAGTCTTAGGTCATTTTTATAGAGTTTCAAGTTGATTTGAGCCGTTCGATGAAGCCAGAAGGAATCCAGGCCATACATGTCAAGAGTAACCAATCAAATGCCGACACGTTAGCCCTAGTGACATACTGGGCTTCAGAATTTCGACCAGAACACAGACCAGGCCAGCCAGACCTGACCAGGTCGACAGGGGAGGTCGACCCTATGGTCGACTTGGGTCAACCAGGTCGACCCTATGGTCGACTTGGGTCAACCAGGTCGACCCTATGGTCGACCTGGGCCCTGGGCAGGAATTTTCCTGCCCAGCCCGAGTCTAGTCCTATTTTTGAATTCTGAATCCGATTTTCGAGCCGTTTGAATTTCAAATAAATTCTGAAACTTCCGGAGGTCATGTCTCCCTCGTACAGAGTCCGATTTACGCAAACTCGGACTGTATCTCAAGTAGAATTTCGAGACGAACGCAATGGCGTAACCCGTTACCCTTAATTCTTAAGTTTTGAATTAAGTATACTACAATTTATTAAATTACTGTTAACCGAAAACTCGGGGTGTTACATTCTCCCCTCCTTAAAGGATTTCGTCCCCGAAATCTTCAGGTCTGGAAGAACATATATCCTACCATCCAATCGTCCATCTACTCAACCATCAAACACAGGCAACCATTGTCCTTAAAAGTCTTCTAATGCTTCATGATCATATGCATAGTGTGTGTTATGTCCTTATCTAATGCAAAATCAGGCGGTCTACTGATTCAGTTGACCTCCTTAATGCAAATCATGTTAGTGCCATGCGTCCAATATGTATGCAAGCATCCCTAATAATGTAAATACTACATGTGTGCATAACCATTTATCCATATGCAACAACCATATGATAACTTATCAAGTTAAATCCGTTAAGCAAATACATATATGCGAATGAAATATAAAAGTGACTGAGTCGTTCTAGCGCCTATGGTGTGTATATGCATCCACAAGCAGCCATTTGCACCCATCAATCATAACATGTTTCAAATACATGTTTACATCCATTGGCTTCTTCCTAAGGATCGATGATACGTCCTAGAGGATATACCTTAAAAGCTAGAAACAAGCAGACATAAAACTCCTAAAGAAAAGACATACCCTTAAAAAAAAGGGTATGATGCACGTATCTAGTCTTCAGTCTTCTAAGTTGCATCTTCTTGAGCTTCTCTGTACCGTACCTTACCTAGTTAATCTTTACGATTGTGAAGCTTCTTGACCTCCATTTCCAAAACTGTCGTTGATCGGATAGCTGGCTTTTCATTGTCAACTGGATATATACGGAAGTCTATCCCGCGTTTTAGGGGTAAACCCCTAACCTAATCAAAACAACTGCGTACTCATGGTCTATTCTAACGGATTGCAAATCGTCGATAAATGTATTAAACGATTCTAGATAGCTAAGTCTAACTGATCCTTTTAGGATCACGAAATCTCGAGGGTATTTCCAAGGAAAGTCAAAAAGTCTAACTTTCAGAATTAATAGCTAACCAACCCATGCCTAGGATTAACTCATAGCCCATGGAACCAAAACATTATGCTTAAACTCAACACTTAACGTGGCCGTTCTCAAATCCCTACAAACCAAAGGTAAACGGGCCGAACCACCAATTTGGATCTGAGACTAATTGGGATCTTCTACTATACAAGTACCTAGGTGCAGAGACTCAACTATGGAAGTAGGTATAAACGAATGCGAAGCGCTAAGATCAAAAGAGTATTAACAGGTTGATCAAATGAAAAAGCTAAACTTTTCCAATGGAGACTTTTACTATCTCTTTCCCATGTATTCTGGTGGTGAAAGCATGCACTCGTCCTCCTGAAAATACTTTCCCTCATCTTTGCCCTTGTCCTTAATTATATGTCCTATTATACCATAGAAAAGCTACTTCCTCTTGTCTTAGGTTTTATAATTCCTTCCTCCTTCGTGAGCCAGGTCCATATCCATGAATTCCTCATCCTTGGGTTGTACCCCTTAGCCAAACTCCTCATCCTCTTCCTTGTGTAACCATGTTGACAAATCTCTCTCGAAAGCTGCCTCCATCATACAGAAAACCCTACATAGCTTGAAAGAAAACTAGCCGCAGGTGAAACTATTACAGCTATAGATGCAAGTCGGGCACTACTTCGCCCTTCGATGAGGTTACCTCCCAGAAAGCCAGGGGCCCCAGAGACTCAAGAAAGAAGGAAACAAGGACTCAAACAGAGAATCAAAAGATAGTGCATATGGCTTTGGGGAATATGCCTTTAAAACAAAACTTTTCTTTTGAAATGCTTCTTTTAAAACCGTTTGAAAGTATTTTTTTTTTCAAATCTTTTATCTGATCCGGTAACCTTCAGCTCTGATACCACGTGTAACACCCCACATCCGTTAGTGTCACTCACAAAGGGAATGCACTAAGTTCTGTGAAGTATTATAGGTAAAAGATGCAGATAAATTACAAGACAGATAAATAAAGCAGCGGAAAAGTGAATAAAACTTTATTTCATTTATAAACAGCTTGTACAAAGATTGTTTTCCAACAACAAAGTATCTATCTTGTTTGACAAAATAAAGAATCATAAATATACAATGATATTCCCCAATAAAACATTAGCCAGCCATAGCGGTGGAAAAGAGAGTCCAAAACAGCACATCAAAGAGTCTTCAAGCTTTGAAAGAGTAACAGGTCCATACAAATTTGAGCTATTCCCTCCCTGACTACCGGGGGGAACGGAAGAAAAGAAGACGAAAGAAAACATAGAGTCAGACATAAAGCCTGGTAAGTCTAGTGGTACTTCGGTATATGAATAAGGAAAAAGGACATGACAGGCATAAACTGGAAATGGGAAAATACCATAAACTAAGTTAAAGCGGTTAGGACCGAAAATTCTATCGCACCCCATACTAATCTCTGCACCACCTAACTAGTATCCCAACTGGTAATCTGTATAAAGATGATAACGTGATCCCAGTCCAGGTAATTGCGGTTGCCTTTAGGTGTACATCTATTATTTATTACCTAGATCTAATCTAGGGTTTTCTTATCGAGCGCTTCCTAGATTCAACTAGGGTTTATGCGACTTATCTAATACTTCTCAGATTCAGGATTTATGCCACCTAGGTCCAACTAGGGATTATGCTACCTGTCGAACGATGTCCCTAGTCTAGGACACACTACCTAGAGTGGTATATGTTCCTAGACTTTCCCTACGTATGTGTCGCGAATCGTTTATCGCTGTCTAGATGCACATGTCCTGAAATGTGCGACCCGAGTCCCGTGGCAGGGCTATTCTAGAAACATGGAACTCGGTCGGAAGCTTTCAGATATCTACTGATGCAGATGCTAAGGTCTGTTTTTCCAGTGGCTATGGTCCCACCTGACCCCTCCCTCAACTAATGGAAGACAATCCAAGAAAATCAAGCACGAGAACTATACTCCTGCCACCTATGCCCCACTTTCCTATTGGCCAGCCTCACCCATAACTAGATAGCAAGCATATGGTCTATTGGGAGTTCTCTGCCTTTCCGCATGCGTATCTCGACTGACTCAAGATGGTAGGTAGACGACGGGTCGCTATCACAGGGCCATTTGTTCCACTGAATCACGCTGGTCCATCCTAGTCTTTAGGTTGCCTTATATTGCAACCAAGGCATACCCTTGGTTCTTCTAACGCATACCTTAACCTCTGTGAGCCCAGGCGGATCATCTGCATTCTCACAGAGGGATACCAAAAGTACCCTCACGTCCCCTCGAAGCCTCGGGCTTCGTAACCCAATTCGTTGGAGCCTTCTTTAAGATCAGATGGACGTTCGCACCTCCTCGTGTTATACTAAGAATTACTACTTAGTTTTCCTAACTAAGGTTTACCACTTAGTTTCCTGAATCGTTGTTTTCTTAACTAAGGTTTACTACTTAGCCCCTTTCAGCCAAGGTTTACTACTTAGTTCTCTTTCTCGTCAAGTTGGATTGGTTAAGTGTCATTAGTCAATATAAGCTAACTTAACCCATTCATTTGTCATGTTAAACTTGTTAAGTGTTATCAGTAATTCACGTTGACTTAACCTTATCACAAACCATGTTATATTGGTTAAGTATTTCTTATTACTTAACCCTACCCATTCACCTTGTATTGGTTAAGTGTCCCTTTTAACCTAACCTTGCCCATCTGTTTTAACTAACATGTTATAACGGTTAAGTGTTCCCTTAGTTAACTTAACCCTAACATCTGTTTAATTAACATGTTCTAATGGTTAAGTATTGTCCCTTCATGTTTCAACTTAACCCTATTCAATTTATCACACTATGATGGTTAAGTGTTCTAAGTTTACTTAACCCTACCCTCTAGTCCAGCGAACATATTAAATTGGCTAAGTGTATTTACTTAACCTTACCCACTTATCTAGCTAACGTGTTATAATGGTTAAGTATTTCTAAATTTACTTAACCTCACCCACTTATCTAATTATCAAGTTATAACGGTTAAGTGTCCTGAATTTACTTAACCTCACCCTCTAGTCTAGTTAATATGTTAAATTGGTTAAGTGTATTAATTTTACTTAACCTCACCTTCTAGTCTAGTTAACAAGTTAAATTGGCTAAGTGTTTTCTTAGTTACTTAACCCCTACAAGTCTTGTCTTTTTTTTAAGAAATATATATAGCATAACAAAAGGGAGAATCTAGCTATTCTCCAACGGCTCACAAAAACGGTTCCTACTATCAGTTGAAACCGTGCACACACACGAACATGAAAAACAAAATACAGAAATCACAAAAAGAGCAAATGAAGTCCAGGGGGATGGCCGGCAAAGACGGCTCCACTCAGATCCTAGGAGCTGACAATGATCCCAAAATCTGGATGGAAAAAGCTGATAGAGACGCTCAGCACAAATCGATGATCTCGAAGAGCTACCAAAGGCCCAGCTGATCCAGCGGCCGGACCCAGCAGTAGAGAATCAACCCGCTTGAAGCACCTAACAGATCCTGCCTAGCCACCTGTATAACTAGACCTGAACAACTAGCAAACAATGTCAGTTCTAAGGGGGGGGGGGGGGTGAAAGGGAAGACAAAGATCACAAAAGCACACTACCCACACAAATCAGAAATTAGCCTATACCTAGTCTGGGGGTGGCAGTTAGCGTTGAAACATCAAAGTTAACAACCAACATCCTAGACCGCGGTCCTATCACACCCTTGTACGGCCTACCCCGAAACGCTAGGAAAACATAATTCCTAATTTTCCGGATGATGGTCGGGGGGTCCATAGCCTCTTCGTCAAAGATTGCCTTGTTCCTCGTGCACCAGATGTGCCAGCAAATCAAATAAGGAATCAAACGAAAGAGGCTCGCGCGAAGACTTTTACCTGAGATGCCAGTCCACCAGAATTTCAGGAAGTCTTCAATCGAGTTTGCATTACAACGACAACCTAGCAGATTCCCGAAGTAATTCCAAACAGACCTAGCACAATCCCCAGAGATCAACAAGTGAAAGGAGGTTTCGGTGCTGCTAGTTCTGCAGCACCTGCACCTGGAAATGAGTGGGATACCGATTCTCTGAATATTCTCATCTAGTGGCAAACCATTATGCATGGTTTTCCACATAAATAGAGACACCTTAGGTGGAATACACACATTCCAAACAAAGGAGAAAAGAGGAAGATCAGGCATCTGATTTCGCACAGAATTCCATGCAGCAGAAAGCGTGAAGGGATTACCGTCCCAAGAAGAACCCCCGCCATGAGCATCCGATAAAGACTTCACGGATTGCATCCGTTTCCACGTCTCACTAGCATAGGACGGGATACCAGAGTAACGCGTACTTGTCAACCTTCGGTACTTGGCGTGAAGGAACGTAGCCCAAAGGGAGTTGTTCGCATCAAACCTTACCCAAAGCTTGCAAGCAAAGGCCGTACAGACGTCTTGAGGGTTACGGAGGCCCAGACCTCCCTCATTTTTGGGACGACAGATGACGCTCCAGGAGATCCAATGATGATGAGAAACGTTATCCTTGGATCCCCAGAAGAAAGAGGATGCTAGGGAGCGGTACGAACGGAAAAAAGAAGCCGTGGGAGTCATAGCAGCACAGATATGAGTTCCCATGGAGTCCAGGACAGACTTAATGAGAGCAAGCCTACCAGCCTGAGAAATTAGGGTAGCATTCCATTTAAGAATTTTCCCCCTAACTTTGTCAGTGATAGGATCGAAGATGGCGTTGAGCTTCCTTCCTCGATATAAAACAATGCCCAGGTAAGGAAGCGGAAGCGAGGCCGCCTGAAAGCCAGAATAAGACTCGATCCAAGCAGCTCTAGTAGCCGTAAGATCTTTCGCGGGAATAAAGCAGCTTTTGGAAGAGTTAACGTGTTGCCCCGAGCATCTCTCATACTGCCGAATGAGGCCCAAAAGACCTTGAAAAGACTGACGACTACCATTAGTGAAAACGATGATGTCATCGGCAAAGGAAAGAGAAGAGATAAGAGGGCATCCCCTAGGGTTGCCGAATCTGTGAATCTGCCCAGCAATCATAAGGGAGTGCAAGCCCCGAATAAAAGCCTTAGCGGCAAGGACGAACAGACTATGGGAGAGGGGGTCTCCCTGACGAAGTCCTCTCCCAGACTTGAAAAAACCGGTGGCCGATCCGTTGATGAGAACGGAGAACCAGCAGTTGGATATTAGCTTACAAACAACATCAATAAGGGGCTCCGGAAAACCAAAGGCCCGAAGGATCTTGATGATGAAGAACCAAGACATGCGATCGTAAGCCTTAGCCATATCCATCTTTACAACCACATTAGACCCGCGGACCTTCCTATTGAGCTGGGAAATCAGCTCCTGCACTAAAAGGACGTTGTCGGTGATTAAACATCCTTTTACAAACCCAGCCTGGGAGGAAGAGATAATACGCTTGAGGAATGGAGCTAACCTAGTGGTTAGAACCTTCGAAATAACTTTGTTTGAGAAATTACATAAACTAATAGGCCGAAAGTCCGAGCAAGATGTAGGGTGGTCACATTTGGGGATGAGGATCAGGTTGGTAGAAGTCCACCCCGTGGGGAGTTCTTCACCAGAAAAGAAGGACTGAATGGCAAGGCAGAAATCATGCTGGATGATAGGCCAAACACATCTGAAGAAAGTCCCGTTGTAACCATCAGGCCCCGGCGCACTGTCCTTGCCAAGAGCAAATACGCAAGCACGTATTTCTTTCGAGGTTGGAGGAGCGGCAAGGTCCGAGCTATCTGACGGGAGGATCAGCCGAGGAATGAAGGCAAGAAGGGAAGAATCAGTCACAGAAATGGAAGGAGTGCTGAGGAAAGACTGGAAATGGGAAAGAACAGTATCTTTGACCTCTGCAGGAGAAGAGGTCAAAGTTAAGTCCGGGCGGAGAATCTCAGAAATGGTGAGACGCCTATTCTTCTTACGAATAGAGGAGTGGAAAAAACTAGAATTCGAATCGCCTTCAACAATCCATTTGACCCTGGCTTTTTGGCGCAAATGGTCTTGCTCAATTCGAAGCTTAGATGAGTAGGCTAGTTGGGCTACCGCCCACTTCTCCTTATTGGCGGAAGAGGGAGCGTCGTCAAAAGCCGCTTCCGCAAGAACAAGGGTTTCTTCAGCAGCACTGACGCGATCAAAGATGTTCTTGAACACAAGCTGATTCCACGTCTTAAGACAAGTCTTAAGACGCTTTAGCTTGCGAGAAAACATACTGCAGGGTGAACCGCTCAAAGGGGATATCCAAGATTCTTCCACAAGACTGTGAAAGGAGTGATGAGATTTCCACATACTCTGGAATCTAAAGGAGGACGGACCGGAAATGGAAAGGGAGGAGCAGGAAAGAAGCATAGGGGCGTGGTCGGAGAAGGTACGATGAAGGTGAGAGACAGAGTACGAGAAGGGCAGACTGAACCAGCCTTCCGAAGCGAAGACCCTGTCAAGCTTCGAGAGGATCCGGTTAGGACCTTCCTGGTTGTTGCACCAGGTGAATGCGGAGCCGGTAAAGGATACTTCCGCAAGACCTGAGCAGATAATGAAAGCGTTGAAATCCTCTATCGCCTGGCGGTTAACAGCAATGCCTCCTCTTTTCTCTGCCTGGCTAGCTACCACATTGAAGTCGCCACCCACCACCGATACAGAGAAACCTAAGTCGGAAAGAGATAGGTAATCGGCCCAAAGGGCTTGCCTGTCTAATCTGTCGCACTTAGCATAAACCGCCGAGAACAAGAAAGAAGAGGAAAAGGAGGAAGACGAACAAGCTACCGAAAGAAGCTGGTCCGAGTCGAACAGTGGCCGAACAACAAGGTCTTTGGACCATAGAATCCAAATCTTGTCGGACATGTTGGATTTGGCACCACCAAAGCCGAGCGATAACATAGCCTTGGTCATCGCTTCCGGACCCATCATGGGTTCCAGAAGTGCTACCAAACAAACAGAATGCTTCTTGACAATCCGCTTGAGTCTCGCCAGAGACTCATCATTGCCAATACCACGAACATTCCAGAAGAGGAAGTTCGCCATCAAAATCCGAAGAGAAAAAGGAAAAGCAAATAAAAGGGGGAGCCAATACCCACCCCCGGACTCAACTACGATAAAGAGTGTGTCGAGTAGATCTAACGATCTTCTCGGACGCCGCTATAGAGCGTGTGCGAATGGTGCGAGGGGTGCACGGGGTCGGACGCCTACGACGCCTAGAGGGACGGCTAGTCGTACCGGGCGAAGAGACATCGGACGAGCCAACAACAGCAGACGAGGAAAAGTTGGAAAGAGACAGACAAGAATTTTTAGTAAGACGAGATAGCCTACCGTTAATGGTCGCTATTTCAGCCGTACTAAGCAAAGGATACGAAAAAAGGGGGATAGACAACCTAGAGGGCGATGCTAACGAGTAAGGGACGAAAATGGAAGGAGAATAATATGACTTCTTAGTAATCCGAGATAAACGATTATTAAAGATCGCTACCTCGTTCTTACTAAGAGAAGGGGAAAAGGCTAAAGCATGAGTCGCAACAACGGGCATAGGGGAAAACAGAGAAGCAAAAGGAAAACCAGTTCTAAAAGGAAGAGAGGACAAGAGACGCAACACGAAATCCTGTGCGTATGATAACAAGGCCAGGTTGTCAATAGATTGACAATCCCGCGAGGAAGGTAAAGATCCTGAGCCCATCATCGGATTAGGGACATACTGTGAAGACCAATTCGTTCGGCAGTCTTCCTGGCAATGTGTAAAGTGGTACAAATAAGGACCCAGTGTATGCCTGTTATAGGGAGACCACCAAACCGAATCTGCCAATACACTATGCAACCACCAACCAAATCTCAGAAAACCCAAAAGAAAAAGGAAGAAAAACGGAGTCTCAACCGAGAAAAAGAAGGATTCGCTTGGGCTCAAACGAACTAGTAGCCCAACGCAAACAGACACCTCTACTGATAAGCCAAAAGAAAAGCAGACAAAAAGATAGAAGATCAAATGGCCTACACAAATACATCCACGAAACCATAAAAGATAAGAACCGCTACAGTTCTCAATGGCAAATCCGCTACATGCATATGGAACGAAAGCTCCACCCGCGACCCACAAAAAAACTGGAGCAAAAGAAACTAAGTCTAAAGGCATAAGCATGCTGCCCTCGCAACAGAGTACAACAGACTCAACCGGCTCAACCAAACAGGTTAAGGAGCATAGAGATAAAGATTGGAGAGCATGATTGGTCATTGGCACGTTAAAGTTCATGCAGGCATTCAAAAAATAGTGAACAACAAGGAAGTCATGTCTAATAAACAAAATACAGTCAAAAGATACCTGCCTCGGAACATGCAGACAACTCTCACTGACGTGCATCAGCTCCACAGCAGAGCATTGCCTATCCACCGAGCTAAAGCTAACATCAACCTCCAATCCTTGCACAGTATTGCCAAGACTTAACAAGGATGGTTCCACGGACACCAGAACTGCAGTAGCGACCCCATTTGCATCCTCGACCTCCGAGCGGACAACAGCATGTTGCTGAACAACGAAAGCCACCACCTGCTTCAAGAGCTTCTTACTGTAACCCGACTCAGAGCAGCCCTTTTTAACAGCCGACACACCCAGGTTATCCACTTTGACGTTGGCATGATAAGACCCATCCCTTGAAGCCGAAAAAGCTTTCTGAGACCCTGAACCCACTGACGGGGGAACAAGCATTCCCGAGGAACATGAAGGAAGAAAATCTGCCAATATTTCAAACATATTACCAGTAGATAACGGGCTCGATACATAGGCACCTGCTTCGGAAGGCAAAACGCCCGGATAGGAAAGCAGAGGCCCAGACTTTGATAACCTCTTCGACCGCTTCGGAAAGCGACGACGTCTAGAAGAAGACACAAAAGGCTGATCATCACGGGTCATCATAACGTGCCTAGTCACAAGCTCACAAGGAGGATTCAAACAACGAGACGATAATCGGTGGGGGGGGGGGGGTAATCACTTCCCGCTCGCCGACCGCAACGTTTAAACAACCATAATCTGCACCAGTTCGAACTTGCTCCTTCAACAAGAGACGAGACACATTCACAGAGTGAGGCATCAAGCGTCTATGTGATAGTTGGTGAGGGGTCATCACTTCCCACTCGCCGTCCGTCACGTCTAAACATCCACCACCTAAACCCTCTTGAAATTGTTCTTTCAGAAGACGACGGGAAACATTCTCAGATAGAGGCATCGGTCGTTCAGATGAATATCGGTGAGGGGTCATCAATTCCTTCTCGCCGACAGATACGTCTAAACAACCAACACTTAAGTCAACCTGAGAGGACAAACCACAACATACAGAGCCCACAAATAACTCTGGAACAGGGTCCATAACAGCAGTACCGCCAAAAGCAGTAAAATACAATCTCGGAGCGAAAGGAGTGATGAAGTCCCCAATGTCCGACGTAGTAGCAGGCGGTGAAGCCTTGTAACCAGTTAGAGGCAAGGTGGGGAGGCAAGACCCTCTCCTAGGAATTAAAAGTGGGGTCGCTAAGCCTCCAGTATACCGCGGAACTAACTCCATGAATGAGTTAGCAACCAAAACGAAGCGATGGCGATGTAAAGCCAAAAAGGACTCCAGCGACGACACTCTAACCCTAACCGAAAAGCCACCATCCTCCACCATAGAAAAAGGGCCCAAGCAAACCTTTAAAATCTCAAACTCGATATCCTGACAAGCAGGTCGATGGCTTAAAAACGAACCGGAGAACTCAAAATTACCAGCCGAGGCCATGCCCAAAGACCCAAATCGAACAATTGGGCACAAGGAAAAAAAGGGCAGAGGAGACTCAAAGCCTGAAGCAGTTAATAGAGATGAAGCAATCAAGAAGAGCAACTGAGAACAATTGGGGAAGGAAGAAATAAGATAACGAGAGGAAATTAGCGAAGAGCAGCCATTAAAATGACCGTTAGCAATTTCTTGTATGTGTAAATATTCCAACAAGTCTTGTCTTGTTAAAATGTTAAGTTGGTTAAGTGTTTTAGTTAACTTAACCCTACCAATCCTTACTTAGCTTTAATTGTATTATTAAAGCACCAACCACTCACATTAGACAGGTATTGTTGTGGCTGCCTGTATGTCGGTCGGTTCCGGGCAGTCTTACGCCACAACTCAGTCTAACCTCGGGTCTTTATTGGGGTCAATGCCTTAACCTCTCACATTGGATAGGTATTGTTGTGATTACTGGACAGCCGGGCGGGTCCGGGCATGTTTGAATCACAACTCAATCCAACCTCGGGTTAAGCATATTCGTATTGTCTAAATTTACATATTTGTCACTTTCATTTTGTATGTAAATGTTTATGGCCCAGTTTATCCAATTTCACTAATTTTTGGGTATAACAATTTATACCGCTTAATATGTCACTAGTCATTGGCATGTGTCAAAGATGCCAATACATGTATTTTATTTTAAACCCAACGTTTGTTTCCCCCGTTTGTACGTACGCAGCATTATAACATATGTTGGGTTTAACATTTCAGCCCAACTCATAAACATAAAAAGGGGAAGCACAGAATCATGAATTGTTCTAGAATACATAAAAGTGTGTGGGGCATGAACTTGCAACATAGCGTTTTCACTAACATAGATTGTGGGTCATGTGAACTTGCATTCAATAAGGATATAACTAAATTGGTGTCACATGAAATGGCGTACTTTTAGACTTGTTTAAACATGGTTTTATACACATATAACTAGGCATAATGTCAAACACCAAACTAGCATAAAAATTGTCCACTTTTTGACATAACCCAAAGGTGTAAACTAACTTTACATCAAGTAGCCTATTTCAACATGAAACTAGTATATTTTTTGTAACCAAAAGGTACTTGCATAAACCCAATTATCACTTGCAAATAAACATAATAATGTATACAAAGGTTTTGAGTCGTGTAGGCATAAAAGGTTTCAACTTGGAACATGTTTACATGAGTCTCAACTTAGGCCTAAAAAGAATGTATGCTAACCATGTTAACGACATAACATAAAGATGTCAATTCTAGTTTTTACTAAAAACTTGCAAGTGATATTTATTTTCATATACAAATGTCAATAGGCTCGCATCAACCAATTTATGGCACAGATACCCAATTCAAAATATGACACAATCAATGCAATACACAGAATTTACGTCAAATTTATACAATAGTAAAGCCCTAATTTCATTTACATCAAATCACATCTTAATTTCTATTCATATTCAAAAAAACCACTATACTTACAACGAATGCAGAATCTTGAATTCTGGATTCTGAGTTCTGAAAATGAGATGCATTCCTTTGGGTAGACGTTGTTGTTTTGATTTTATTAGTATCTTTAATCTCAAATTTGAAATTAGCTTGAGTTGATTCGTTGTTCGTCTCTTTTCAAGTGGAGGCTCTCCTTAGTTTTCTTCCGACAGTATGGCGGCTCAAGTTCTTATTTTTGTGTGAATTTTAGGTTGAGTCTTAGGTCCTTTTTATAGAGTTTCAAGTTGATTTGAGCCGTTCGATGAAGCCAGAAGAAATCCAGGCCATACATGTCAAGAGTAACCAATCAAATGCCGACACGTCAACCCTAGTGACACAATGGGCTTCAGAATTTCGACCAGAACACAGACCAGGCCAGCCAGACCTGATCAGGTCGACAGGGGAGGTCGACCCTATGGTCGACCCTGTGGTCGACCTAGGTCAACTAGGTCGACCCTATAGTCGACCCTATGGTCGACCTGGGTCAACCAGGTCGACCTGGGCCCTGGGCAGAAATTTTCCTGCCCAACCCGGGTCTGGTCCTATTTTTGAATTTTAAATTCGATTTTCGAGCTGTTTGAATTTCAAATAAATTCTAAAACTTCCGGAGGTTATATCTCCCTCTTACAGAGTTCGATTTACGCAAACTCGGACTCTATCTCAAGAAGAATTTCGAGACGAACGCAATGGCATAACCCGTTACCCTTAATTCTTAAGTTTTGAATTAAGTATACTATAATTTATCAAATTACTGTTAACCGAAAACTCAGGGTGTTACATGTTTCTATTTTATTTTTCTAATTTTTTAATGTTATTCTTAAATATATTAATATATTTAATTATTCTAATTCACTTAATGAACAAATATCTAATTCTCTTCTAAATTTAGTACGTTGCTTTTTTTGATGGTTTTATTAATATATCTGCTATTTATTTATCTATTTCTATACATTCTAGTGAAAATTTCTCTTTACTTATGTTATCTCTTAGAAAATGGTATCATATATCAATATGTTTAGTTCTTGAGTGATGAGTTGGATTTTTAGATATATTTATAGAACTTGTATTATCACAATATATTGATGATTTATTTATTGTTAATCCAAAATCATTTAGAGTTTGTTGCACATATATTACCTGTGAACAAGCCAAAACAGCAGACATATATTCTGCTTCAGTTGTTGACAAAGATACAGTATTTTGCTTTATACTGAACCACGAGACTAGCGAATGTCCTAAGAAATGACATGTTCCACTAGTGCTTTTACGATTGGATTTACGTCCCATATAATCAGTGTCGCAATAAGAAATTAAATCAAATGAACCATCCTTAGGATAAAATAATCCAAAGTCTGATGTATGTTTTACATATCTTAGAATACGTTTTACGGCTTTTAAATGTGTTTCCTTGGGTTGTGATTGATATCTTGCACAGAGACATATGCTATGCATCAAATCTGGTCTACTAGCGGTTATATACAACAGCGGTCCTATCATTCCTCTATATTACTTTTGATCAACATCTTTTGATGTATCATCTTTACTTAAGGCTATATTAGTTGTCATTGGTATTGGTCTCCATTAGTTGTTGTTAAATTATATTTATTAATTAAATCTTTAACGTATTTTTCCTGATTAATAAATATTCCATTCTTTAGTTGATGAATTTATAAACCTAAGAAGAATGCTAGTTCTCCCATATGACTCATCTCAAATTCTTGGGTCATAATATCTGAAAATTCTTTATTCATTTTATTATTTGTCGATCCGAAATTATATCGTCAACATATATTTGTACTAAATGTATATCCTTATTATTTCTTTTAATAAACAAGGCGTTATCTAGTTTTTCCTATTTCAAAATTGGATTGTAATAAGTAATTTTTTAATTTATCATATCAAGCCCTAGGAGCCTTTTTTAATCCATATGACGCTTTCTTTAACTTATATACATGATTTGGTAATTTTTTTATCTTCAAAAAGAGGTGGTTGCTCTACATATACGTCTTCTTTAACAAATCCATTTAGAAAAGCATTTTTAACATACATTTGATATAACTCGAAATTATTATAATTTGAAAAGGCTAGTAATATCCTAATTGCTTCTAATCTAGCTATGGGGGCAAAAGTTTCATCGTAATCTATTCCTTTTTCTTGAGTATAACCTTAGGCTACTAATCGTGCCTTATTTTCTACGACCTCGCCGTGTTCATTCATTTTATTTTTATAAACCCATTTAGTTCCTATTATAGTCTTATCCTCTGGTCTAGGAACAAGTTCCATACATCATTCCTAGTAAACTGATTCAGTTCTTCTTGCATGGCAAGGATTCATGAATCATCGGATGATGCTTCCTTTGGATTCTTAGGTTCTATAGTTGAAATAAATGCAGAATTACTCATATTATTTAATTGATTACGAGTCCTAACTACAGATTCAATATCTCGTAAGATATTTTCTACAGGGTGGTCTCTTAGTAATCTAATTAATTTATTTGGTTGACTATCTTCATTATTTGTTTCATTAACTTCATTTTCACATTCATTTTCGTTGTGCCCTGTTGTATTTTTAAAATTTTCATCAAAGGATATATTTAAAGTTCCTTTCATAATATTGGTTCTTGAATTAAAAACTCTATATGCCTTACTTCTTTCTGAATATCCAATAAATATTCCTTTATCGGATTTTGAGTCAAATTTATCTAAGTTTTCTTTAGTATTAAGTTTAAAACATTTACTTCCAAGTATTTTAAAATATGACACTTTCAGTTTCTTATTATTAAAAAAGTTCATATGGTGTTTTATGAGTTAAGGGTCTGATTGAAATTCAAATATAACAAGCTGTTGCAACTGCCTCAACCCAAAAATTTCTTGGTAAATTACTATCAGGTAGCATAGTTATCACACACTATTGTATCGTCTTATTTTTACGTCAACTACTCCGTTTTGTTGAGGGGTTCTAGGGACAGAAAAATTATGGGTTATTCCATTTTTATTACAAAAGTTTTCAAAAATTTTGTTTTCAAATTCTTTACCATAGCCACTACGTATTATTTTGATTTTTAATGATAAAAAGTTTTGAATTCTTTTCAAAAAATTTTAAATTGATCAAAAGCATCCCTTTTATTTTTAAGCAACAAAGTCCAAGTAAACCTAGAAAAATTGTCGACTGTTACATAAACATATCTATTGTGATTTATTGATTGGGTTAGAGATGGACCAAATAAATCTATGTGAATTAACTCTAATCGTTTCGTGGTTGTAATTTCCTCTTTTGATTTAAATGAACTTCTTTTTAATTTTACGAACTGACAAGCGTTGCATAGATTATTAAATTTAAATTTCATTTTGGGTAATCCCCTAATTGAATCTAATTTAGAAATCCTAGAGATGTGTTTGAAATTTATATGACCGAATCTCTTATGCCATATCCAAGGGTCACTTGTATTGGCCATAAGACACAGATTATCGTTGGAGATTTTCATACTCAATATTAGATATTTTTCTTTTGATCTCCTTCGAATATTACATCTGAAATCCTATCTTCTATAAAACATTTATCTTTCACAAAGTTTGTGTAACAACCCGAAAATCTGGGCCAGTTTAAAAATTTTATTTTGGCAATTTTAGCGAATTTTGAATATTTAAAATGAATTATTTTAAATAATATCGACGAGAAATTTATTTTGAATAGAATTCGAACATATATATTATATATGTCGTCGTTAGAATATAATAATTATATATAATTATAAATAGAATTGAAAATGGCGCGGTAGTTCGATAATTCGATTTCAAACTTCAATTGAACATACCGGGTGCAAAACAATCCGGATTTTAGTGAAACCAAAAATAATGGGATCTAATTGAGAATATCTTTCCAACGAATCCGAAAAATTGAGATTTCATAGCGGGAATCAAAAGATATGTCCAGTTGAAAATTCTGAATAGTCGCTATGAAATTCAGGCCCTTAAAAATGGGAATTTTGCAAACGACCTCGGATTTCGACGAAACCATTTTTGTTGGATCCTTGATGTCAAATTATTGCTAGATTCCAAATTTCATAATTTTTCGAATCAATATGTGAGCATGGCAAAGGAAAACGCGTTTGACCAGTTTCAGTTGATTCTAATCGACTGGAAAATGGCCATTTTTCCAACGGTCTCAGAATTCGACGAAACTAGTTTTGTTAGGACCGTATCGTCAATACGAAGCTAGAAAATTTTTTTCTGGAATTTTTCAAGTTAGTATGTGACCCCAGTAAATTGAAATGCGCGTTCAAATTAAATATATAGAGTTATATGTTGATTTTGATGAAAACTGATCGAAAGGATCGAATCAGCCTACGTTACATATCCCATTGTGTTCGGAATGGGGGTAAAACGCTATAGACGACAGGCGGTGGGCTTCGTTTTGAGGTCGTTTGAAAAAGTCAACTTTTTGAAGTTAAAATAAATAAATAATTAAATATAAAATTCCTTTCCCTCTTCCCCTTAATCCCTTTCAGGCCCCCCCGTTGGTATTCATATCATAGAAAAAAGAAAGAAAAAAAAAGACGAAGAGGGGGGAGGAGCGCCGTCGCTCCCCCCCATCAGAGCGCCGCCGCGCCTCAGGAGGCAGCGCCGCCTCCCATCGCACCCCCCATCGCAGCTCTCTCCTTCCTCCTCTTCCCCCTCCTGAAACGCGCGAGGCCCCAATCCTCCACCGCAGCGCCTTCCCCCCACCCACTTTCCCTCCGGCGAACTCCCCTCTGGCCATCCCCCTCGCAACCCGTACCCCGAAACCTCAAATCAGCCTCCGCCCAAAACCCTAAGTCACCCCGCCTGAATCCGACAGTTCGCCACTCCACCGACCGTCGGCGAAGCACAGTGCCACCCTCTTCTCTTCATTTGAACGCAGCGCTCCCTCCTCGTCCGATTTCAAAAGTAAGTTTCATTTATTTATATGTGTTTTAGCTTATAAAAAATCAATTTTTCATATGCGTTCTAGCTTATAAAAATACGTTTTTTTTATATATTTGAAAGCGTATAAAAATTCAATTTTTATAGGTCTAGATTTGAAATAAAAAGTCGATTTTTATTATATATGAATAGCGGAAAAGGAAATGATTTTTATAAGCGAAAAGGTAGAATTTTTATACTGGCAAAGAGAAGATTTTTACCTTAGGAAAAGCTTTGATTTTTAAATGCGAAAAGGTATGATTTTTATATAGTGGCTGTAATAAAAATATGATTTTTATATTATAGAAGCATTAAAAATATAATTTTTATTGCATGTGAAGAATAAAAATATAATCTTTATATGATGTGAAGAATAAAAATATAATTTTTATACCAGTGGCATATTAAAAATATGATCTTTATTATCTGAAGAGCGAAGGGAAAATATGATTTTTGATTATATACTAGTGATTATAAAAATACGACCTTTATATGTGTTGTAGCGAATTAACAATATAAAGAAGTGAATTTGTTTAAAATATAAGTTGAGATTTTTATATAGATAAAAATTCGATTTTTATATATTGAATAGCGAAGTAAAAATTCGATTTTTATGTATTGAATAGCGAAGTAAAAATTTGATTTTTATATATTGAATAGCGAAGTGAAAATTCGATTTTTATATATTGAATAGCGAAGTAAAAATTCGATTTTTATATATTGAATAGCGAAGTAAAAATTCGATTTTTATATATTGAATAGCGAAGTAAAAATTCGATTTTCATATATGTAGTGACTACGGGCAACGAAAGTGATAAAAGGCGAGAACGATGAAGATTTCTATAAATGAAGTGTCGTGAAGTTGGGATAGCTATTGGTGAGAATTTCTCACCTTTCAATTTCTTTTTCTAGTTATATATATATATACTAGGATGCAGACGGTGTTTAGTAGCACCCGACACCTGTCATCCACAGACCATGGATGGCTTGTTTGTTTAATTGATGTGTTGTGAAATTGTTGTGATGTTGATGTGAAATCGATAAAATGTAGATGGTTGAAATAAATTAGTTATCGTTAAAAATATAATTTTTAACGTGAAAGTGAATAAATAAATATTTATAAACAAATCGGCCGATTTGTTTATATACACTGATTTGACTGATATTGATTGGGTCGATAAATTTTACACATCGCCCAACTGCACAAATAAAATCTGTGTTTGATTGTTTGAAACCCCACATGGGTATTGGGATAAAATACGGCATACACTAATCCCAATAACTAGTTGTATGTCGATCGATGGATCGACAGGCTGTTATAAGCGTTAGATATCTATATTTGATGCTTATACAGAGTAGTGCACTTTGGATGATGGTTGATTATTTATCGTTGCTATCATATACATGTGTTGTATGGAATCCATATAATTAACTTTATATGGTAATTGATTGGGCCTCATTCCAATTTAGAAAATAAAGAATATTATAAAATAAAGGTTCATGTGTTGACAGTACTCATCCGTTGAGATTAGTCATGTGTTGAACGAAATATTTTGACAATAAAATTTACATCTTTATCATATATAAAATTAGAAACTAACTGGAAAATAGATAAGATGAGTGGTCTCCTGGATATTGATCTGATGTTGGTTTCGGCCTTCGGGATTAATATTCAGGGAATCGTTCTCTTACTAGTTTACGGTTGGAGTCTGATTTAAATCAAACGATAGATACCATAATTTTTATAAAATACATTGAATAACAAAATTAGTCACACGTGGACAGTACTCATTCGTTGAGATTAGTCATATGTTGACAAAAATATAGGTTCATTTGTTGAATAGAAAAATGGAATTATTGAAATATATAAAGCCGTATTGATTAGAGATGCGCTATTTTGACGCGAACGATATTTATATCGATTAAATTCGTTTTTAAATTTGAATTGAATCGAATAGAAAACCAATTTGAATTGAATCGAATAGAAAACCAATTCGAATTGAATTGAATGTAAAACGAATTCGAATCGAATTAAATATAAAACGAATTCGAATTGGATTGAATATAAAACGAATTCGAATTGAATTGAAAACGAATTGAAATAGAATAAAAATCGATTTGAAATGAATTCAAATTGAATTGAAATTTGAATTGAATAGAAATGAATTTTAAAACGAATTTATAAGGAAAAATTCAATTTTGATTTGAATTGAAATGGAAGTTGAAATTGTTTTTGAAACAAATTTAAAACTATTTATAAAATTCGTTTTAAATAGAAATCGACGAAATATATATAATATATATATAGTATATAATATAATGGCCTGAATAGAACGCGCCGCGCCGCGGCAGTTCGTGAATTTCGACCATTTATTTCGAACGGACATTACGGGAGATCCGACCGTCGGATTCTCCTAAAACTGGAACCGTTGGGTTCGTATCGAAAAGAGATTTCTAATGAATATTAGAAATTTAAAATCTAACGGTTGGATTTGGAGATACATCCAAATCAAATTCATAAAAGGTCGTTATAAGTGCAGTTCGATGGCCGTTGATGGAAATCTACTGTACGGGCCTTGATAAAATTATTAAAAATAGTAATAATTTGTGTAAAATCATAAGAAATGATTTGGGAAAAATTGGGATGAAAAACTCCACATTTGAAAAGATAAAAATAAATTTTTATCGAAATGAACTAATTTTGAACTAAAATTAAAACCCATTTATTTTTAAATAAATAAATTGGATTTGAAATGGGTTGTAAATAGAATTGATTTGTGGGTTTATCGTGAATAGTGTATTAAATAACACTAGTTCTTTAACCCGATAATAAATAGAATATGATTTGGGTTTATCGTGAACTGTGTTTTAAATGACATTAGTTCTTTAACCCAGTAAAAGGAGTTTTAATGAATCCGCAATTAGATTGAAATGTGAATTGATAATTTAAATTATCAAATTTAGAAAGTGAGCGAGAATGGAGTATCACCAGTTTGCTCCAAAGCGATAGTTAAATCTTTAATTGGATTTGAACGTGAAATGGTAATTAATTTTACCGATAACACCGTGGTATTAGATATGGAGTATTACCAGTTTTGCTTCATGGGATGAATAAGTTGGGATTGGGAAATAAAATAAATAATTACTTCGGTGTGGTTCGCTAATCTCAACTAGTTTGGAAAACCATAATTTGGTTTGAAATAACATCCAAAGGAAGATTAAAGGTTAAATTTTAAAGAATTTATCTTGGATAAAATTAATGGGAACCTTTCCATAAGAATACGAAATTTGCGGTTAGTGGCTGCTGAATTGGAATGAGGCGTATGTTGTGTTTGTGTAACATTTGATTTTAATATACGCGGGTTGTTCGGAAAGTCCGGGTTTATACCCATTCTGAATAACCGATTCGACGATATGTCGAAGATGAAGACGGTGGTTGAAGACCGGAAGTCTTCACATCGTTTGGGTGATTACCGATGATCTTGATTGGGCTGTACACCCAAGATGAGGGAATCAGTTGGTTGTCGTCCAGACGTACTTGGAGATGGATGGATATGCGAGGAAAGTGCCTCCAGTTTCGTTCAGACCCAGAACGAACTTGTAAATGGATTGTGTGTCTGACATTGGATTTTATTCTGTGTTGATTGATTTCTGTTAAATATATATCTGTTTGGCGGTAGAGAATTTATTCTCTTGCTTAACGCCCTTCTCTGAGACGTACGAGCTTAGAGGTTATATATCGATAGATATCAATCACATAGCATGAATTGCCTGTGTGGCATGCTGAGTTGCATGGATCAAGGCTTCTGTTGAAAAGCAAAGTCTTGTGGTTGAAGATCAAAGCACGGCCTACGTGGCAGCTTTGTGTATAACGCGAATTCGCGAGCCTCACACCTCGGTATGAGTCAAAAACGGGATAAGGACTGCAGGGAGAGCACGACGTTTCTTTCTAGCTTTAGTGGTGTCAGCGACTTACCAACCCTGACATTTATATACTTTTCACCTATGTGGTTGTTGGATGAGGCGCCTCAATTTTAGGTCTGTAAGGACCGTGAAACGTGTGTTCAGGAATAACTAATCCTCTAACGTAAGTGAGGACCGACCCTGAAGCATCCAGGATTGCCCAGAGTGTGTAGTCCTGGGACATTTGCTAGAGTGTCTCGAAAGCGGAGAGGAGCTTGCCCCTTGCCTCGACTCATGACGGAAATCCAATTTCCAATACGTGATAT
This sequence comes from Allium sativum, assembly GCA_030737875.1. Lineage (NCBI taxonomy): Eukaryota > Viridiplantae > Streptophyta > Magnoliopsida > Asparagales > Amaryllidaceae > Allium > Allium sativum. Next base: position 529,750,098 of record CM060923.1, on the reverse strand, counting down.
TGCGGTTTTAATTGTAGAACTAGTATGGCGACATGATATATGGTACCCATGCCGTCTATGATTTATATTTATGATTGAAATTGTTTTGACACTATACACTTATTATAGTATCAAATGATTTGTTTTAAACGTACCAAGCATGTTTGGCTATTATAAGGGGAAACCCTATCCTCCGGCTTGCGTTGCATTGTGTGATGGGACCTGGGTCTTATAATAGCTTCATTTTCCGAAAAAGCATTGCGTTGTTTATTTATATGCACTGGTATTCTTGGGAGGAAACCCGTTCCATGTTATACGACGTGGTCCCTTGAATTACTCTCTTTTAAAGTAAAGTTTAAATAGCAGTTTTGGTTCTCACACCAGTCACATGACTGACCTGGAGTTTATTGTTTTAACCTAAACTCTGGGTGCCCTTATTTTCGACACGGGCAGCTAGTAGTTTTGGTTTTGCAGATTTATATTCACAGGATCCTGATTTACAGCTGGAACGATGCTCGGAAAGCTCTGTATCTGTGTATCACTTTCAGTTGTGTTTTGTATATTTTTCCGCTGTTATGTAATTTATTGTAATCTCTGATATTTATTGAATGTAATTTATTCATTTATACTCTGTATATTCTTGTATTCTGATGGAATTGTTGTAATTAACAATGAAATGTTCTTCCGTCTACGTTCTGATTTGTCCTGTTCTCAAAACGATCAGGGGTTTCGAACGGTCTAGATCGGTTTAACGACTGATTCAGATCGAGCGAAATTCCCGACCGTCACATTTGGTATCAGAGCTTTGGTTTATAGAGCTCGAGAACAAGACACATTAGAACCATACGAAAGAATTCATTAGATATTGGATTAGTAATATCCAATTAGAATGGCTCGTTAGAGATAGGATCAGTAGTATCCTAGAATGAGTGTGAAGAGTATATTTTCCAATTGAAAACAATTTTGTTTTGAAAGTTAAATTCAAGTACACGCATATGAATATTTATTTATTTTGAATTTGGACAATCCAATATATAAAGATTTCGCGTATACGCGTCATGAACGTATATTCGAAGTTTTAATATACTGGATAGATATAGAATCACATTCTAGACACCCAGAGATGGTTCTAATGATTGATCGATCATCATCAAAACTTATGTTCGTGTTTCGAAGGTTTGATTTCTATATGTTTCCATTAGACTGGTGTGAGAACCAAAACCAATATAGCTAGAATACTTTGTTGTGAATTGGCATCAAAAACAAGATTTTCAGTATATATATCAAAATTATGAATTGGAAACGTTAATCCACTAATTGATTGATGTTTGTGTTGTTTGTTTAGTTGTTTGATAATTTTTGAACCATTTAGCCTAATTGAATCAAATATTGAATTGTATTGAAAATTGGTCACATTTGCTTGCATATACATGTACTTACATTGAACAGGTCATAGCAAGGAGGCTAGAGCAGAGAATAAAATTTGTTTGCCCGACAAATAGGTACATGTTTACTATAATTTACTGTTTTGTTTGGGTGATGATGATCTTATGAGCCTATTGGCTAGCCGCTTGGCTTTTTCTTTTTCTTTTTGGGATCAGAAGGCCTATATGGCAATTTCGGGATTTTCCCGTGGCTCCCGGTGCAGGGGAGGTTATGGCGAAATTTTTCGAAAATTTAGGGTGTTAGCCAAATTTTTGAAAATTTGAAAATTCTCAGAAACTGAAAAGTTGGAGAATGAAAGCCAAATCGAACATAGAGTTGATTGATCAAACTACTTTCGACTTTGTTCCTTTTCGGGGACGAAAAGTTTTAAGTGGGGGAGATTGTAACAACCCGAAAATCTGGGCCAGTTTAAAATTTTTATTTTGGCAATTTTAGCGAATTTTGAATATTTAAAATGAATTATTTTAAATAATATCGACGAGAAATTTATTTTGAATAGAATTCGAACGTATATATTATATACGTCGTCGTTAGAATATAATAATTATATATAATTATATATAGAATTGAAAATGGCGCGGTAGTTCGATAATTCGATTTCAAACTTCAATTGAACATACCGGGTGCAAAACAATCCGGATTTTAGTGAAACCAAAAATAATGGGATCTAATTACGAATATCTTTCCAACAAATCCGAAAAATCGAGATTTCATAGCGGGAATAAAAAGATATGTCCAGTTAAAAATTCTGAATAGTCGCTATGGAATTCAGGCCCTTAAAATGGGAATTTTGCAAACGACCTCGGATTTCAACGAAACCACTTTTGTTGGATCCGTGATGTCAAATTATTGCTAGATTCCAAATTTCATAATTTTTCGAATCAATATGTGAGCGTGGCAAAGGAAAACGCGTTTGACCAGTTTTTGTTGATTTTAATCGACTAGAAAATGGCCATTTTTCCAACGGTCTCAGAATTCGACGAAACTAGTTTTGTTAGGACCGTATCGTCAATACGAAGCTAGAAAATCTTTTTCTGGAATTTTTCAAGTTAGTATGTGACCCCAGTAAATTGAAATGAGCGTTCAAATTCAATATATAGAGTTATATGTTGATTTTGACGAAAACTGATCGAAAGGATCGAATCAGCCTACGTTACATATCCCATTGTGTTCGGAATGGGGGTAAAACGCTATAGACGACAGGCGGTGGGCCTCGTTTTGAGGTTGTTTGAAAAAGTCAACTTTTTGAAGTTAAAATAATTAAATATAAAATTCCTTTCCCTCTTCCCCTTAATCCCTTTCAGGCCCCCCCGTTGGAATTCATATCAGAGAAAAAAGTAAAAAGAAAAAAAAAAGACGAAGAGGGGGGAGGAGCGCCGTCGCTCCCCCCCATCAGAGCGCCGCCGCGCCTCAGGAGGTAGCGCCGCCTCCCATCGCACCCCCCCATCGGAGCTCTCTCCTTCCTCCTCTTCCCCCTCCTAAAACGCGCTAGGCCCCAATCCTCCACCGCAACGCCTTCCCCCTCCCCCATCCACTTGCCCTCCGGCGAACTCCCCTCTGGCCATCCCCCTCGCAACCCGTACCCCGAAACCTCAAATCAGCCTCCGCCCAAAACCCTAAGTCACCCCGCCTAAATCCGACAGTCCGCCACTCCACCGACCGTCGGCGAAGCACAGTGCCACCCTCTTCTCTTCCTTTGAACGCAGCGCTCCCTCCTCGTCCGATTTCAAAAGTAAGTTTCATTTATTTATATGTGTTTTAGCTTATAAAAAATCAATTTTTCATATGCGTTCTAGCTTATAAAAATACGTTTTTTTATATATTTGAAAGCGTATAAAAATTCAATCTTTATAGGTCTAGAATTGAAATAAAAAGTCGATTTTTATTATATATGAATAGCGGAAAAGGAAATGATTTTTATAAGCGAAAAGGTAGAATTTTTATAGTGGCAAAGAGATGATTTTTACCTTAGGAAAAGCTTTGATTTTTAAATGCGAAAAGGTATGATTTTTATATAGTGGCGATAATAAAAATATGATTTTTATATTATAGAAGCATTAAAAATATAATTTTTATTGTATGTGAAGAATAAAAATATAATCTTTATACGATGTGAAGAATAAAAATATAATTTTTATACCAGTGGCATATTAAAAATATGATCTTTATTATCTGAAGAGCGAAGGGAAAATATGATATTTGATTATATACTAGTGATTATAAAAATACGACCTTTATATGTGTTGTAGCGAATTAACAATATAAAGAAGTGATTTTGTTTAAAATATAAGTTGAGATTTTTATATAGATAAAAATTCGATTTTTATATATTGAATAGCGAAGTAAAAATTTGATTTTTATATATTGAATAGCGAAGTAAAAATTCGATTTTTATATATTGAATAACGAAGTAAAAATTCGATTTTTATATATTGAATAGCGAAGTAAAAATTCGATTTTTATATATTGAATAGCGAAGTAAAAATTCATTTTTATATATTGAATAGCGAAGTAAAAATTCGATTTTCATATATGTAGTGACTACGGGCAACGAAAGTGATAAAAGGCGAGAACGATGAAGATTTCTATAAATGAAGTGTCGTGAAGTTGGGATAGCTATTGGTGAGAATTTCTCACCTTTCAATTTCTTTTTCTAGTTATATATATATACTAGGATGCAGACGGTGTTTAGTAGCACCCGACACCCGTCATCCACAGACCATGGATGGCTTGTTTGTTTAATTGATGTGTTGTGAAATTGTTGTGATGTTGATGTGAAATCGATAAAATGTAGATGGTTGAAATAAATTAGTTATCGTTAAAAATATAATTTTTAACGTGAAAGTGAATAAATAAATATTTATAAACAAATCGGCCGATTTGTTTATATACACTGATTTGACTGATATTGATTGGGTCGATAAATTTTACACATCGCCCAACTGCACAAATAAAATCTGTGTTTGATTGTTTGAAACCCCACACGGGTATTGGGATAAAATACGGCATACACTAATCCCAATAATTAGTTGTATGTCGATCGATGGATCGACAGGCTGTTATAAGCGTTAGATATCTATATTTGATGCTTATACAGAGTAGTGCACTTTGGATGATGGTTGATTATTTATCATTGCTATCATATACATGTGTTGTATGGAATCCATATAATTAACTTTATATGGTAATTGATTGGGCCTCATTCCAATTTAGAAAATAAAGAATATTATAAAATAAAGGTTCATGTGTTGACAGTACTCATCCGTTGAGATTAGTCATGTGTTGAACGAAATATTTTGACAATAAAATTTACATCTTTATCATATATAAAATTAGAAACTAACTGGAAAATAGATAAGATGAGTGGTCTCCGGGATATTGATCTGATGTTGGTTTCGGCCTTCGGGATTAATATTCAGGGAATCGTTCTCTTAATAGTTTACGGTTGGAGTCTGATTTAAATCAAACGATAGATACCAAAATTTTATAAAATATATTGAATAACAAAATTAGTCACACGTGGACAGTACTCATTCGTTGAGATTAGTCATGTGTTGACAAAAATATAGATTCATTTGTTGAATAGAAAAATGGAATTATTAAAATATATAAAGCCGTATTGATTAGAGATGCGCTATTTTGACACGAACGATATTTATATCGATTAAATTCGTTTTTAAATTTGAATTGAATCGAATAGAAAACCAATTTGAATTGAATCGAATAGAAAACCAATTTGAATCGAATAGAAAACCAATTCGAATTGAATTGAATGTAAAACGAATTCGAATCGAATTAAATATAAAACGAATTCGAATTGGATTGAATATAAAACGAATTCGAATTGAATTGAAAACGAATTGAAATAGAATAAAAATCGATTTGAAATGAATTCAAATTGAATTGAAATTTGAATTGAATAGAAATGAATTTTAAAACGAATTTATAAGGAAAAATTCAATTTTGATTTGAATAGAAATGGAAGTTGAAATTGTTTTTGAAACGAATTTAAAACTATTTATAAAATTCGTTTTAAATAGAAATCGACGAAATATATATAATATATATACAATATATAATATAATGGCCTGAATAGAATGCGCCGCGCCGCGGCAGTTCGTGAATTTCAACCATTTATTTCGAACGGACATTACGGGAGATCCGACCGTCGGATTCTCCTAAAACCGGAACCGTTGGGTTCGTATCGAAAAGAGCTTTCTAACGAATATTAGAAATTTAAAATCTAACGGTTGGATTTGGAGATACATCCAAATCAAATTGATAAAAGGTCGTTGTAAGTGCAGTTCGATGGCCGTTGATGGAAATCGACTGTAGGGCCTTGATAAAAATAGTAATAATTTGTGTAAAATCATAAGAAATGATTTGGGAAAAATTGGGATGAAAAACTCCACATTTGAAAAGATAAAAATAGATTTTTATCGAAATGAACTAAAATTAAAACCCATTTATTTTTAAATAAATAAATTGGATTTGAAATGGGTTGTAAATAGAATTGATTTGTGGGTTTATCGTGAACAGTGTATTAAATAACACTAGTTCTTTAACCCGATAATAAATAGAATATGATTTGGGTTTATCGTGAACTGTGTTTTAAATGACATTAGTTCTTTAACCCAGTAAAAGGAGTTTTAATGAATCCGCAATTAGATTGAAATGTGAATTGATAATTTAAATTATCAAATTTAGAAAGTGAGCGAGAATGGAGTATCACCAGTTTTGCTCCAAAGCGATAGTTAAATCTTTAATTGGATTTGAACGTGAAATGGTAATTAATTTTACCGATAACACCGTGGTATTAGATATGGAGTATTACCAGTTTTGCTTCATGGGATGAATAAGTTGGGATTGGGAAATAAAATAAATAATTACTTCGATGTGGTTCGCTAATCTCAACTAGTTTGGAAAACCATAATTTGGTTTGAAATAACATCCAAAGGAAGATTAAAGGTTAAATTTTAAAGAATTTATCTTGGATAAAATTAATGGGAACCTTTCCATAAGAATACGAAATTTGCGGTTAGTGGCTGCTGAATTGGAATGAGGCGTATGTTGTGTTTGTGTAACATTTGATTTTAATATACGCGGGTTGTTCGGAAAGTCCGGGTTTATACCCATTCTGAATAACCGATTCGACGATATGTCGAAGATGAAGACGGTGGTTGAAGACCGGAAGTCTTCACATCGTTTGGGTGATTACCGATGATCTTGATTGGGCTGTACACCCAAGATGAGGGAATCAGTTGGTTGTCGTCCAGACGTACTTGGAGATGGATGGATATGCGAGGAAAGTGCCTCCAGTTTCGTTCAGACCCAGAACGAACTTGTAAATGGATTGTGTGTCTGACATTGGATTTTATTATGTGTAGATTGATTTCGGTTAAATATATATCTATTTGGCGGTGGAGAATTTATTCTCTTGCTTAACGCCCTTCTCTGAGACGTACGAGCTTAGAGGTTATATATCGATTGATATCAATCACATAGCATGAATTGCCTGTGTGGCATGCTGAGTTGCATGGATCAAGGCTTCTGTTGAAAAGCAAAGTCTTGTGGTTGAAGATCAAAGCACGGCCTACGTGGCAACTTTGTGTATAACGCGAATTCGCGAGCCTCACACCTCGGTATGAGTCAAAAACGGGATAAGGACTGCAGGGAGAGCACGATGTTTCTTTCTAGCTTTGGTGGTGTCAGTGACTTACCAACCCTGACATTTATATACTTTTCACCTATGTGGTTGTTGGATGAGGCGCCTCGATTTTAGGTCTGTAAGGACCGGGAAACGTGTGTTCAGGAATAACTAATCCTCTAACGTAAGTGAGGACCGGCCCTGAAGCATCCAGGATTGCCCAGAGTGTGTAGTCCTGGGACATTTGCTAGAGTGTCTCGAAAGCGGAGAGGAGCTTTCCCCTTGCCTCGACTCATGATGGAAATCCAATTTCCAATACGTGATATTGCGGTTTTAATTGTAGAACTAGTATGGCGACATGATATATGGTACCCATGTCGTCCACGATTTAGATTTATGATTGAAATTGTTTTGACACTATACATTTATTATAGTATCAAATGATTTGTTTTAAACGTACCAAGCATGTTTGGCTATTATATGGGAAAACCCTATCCTCCGGCTTGCGTTGCATTGTGTTATGGGACCTGGGTCTTATAATAGCTTCATTTTCCGAAAAAGCATTGCGTTGTTTATTTATATGCACTGGTATTCTTGGGAGGAAACCCGTTCCGTGTTATACGGCGTGGTCCCTTGAATTACTCTCTTTTAAAGTAAAGTTTAAATAACTGTTTTGGTTCTCACATCAGTCACATGACTGACCTGAAGTTTATTGTTTTAACCTAAACTCTGGGTGCCCTTATTTTCGACACGGGCAGCTAGTAGTTTTGGTTTTGCAGATTTATATTCACAGGATCCTGATTTACAGCTGGAACGATGCTCGGAAAGCTCTGTATCCGTGTATCACTTTCAGTTGTGTTTTGTATATTTTTCCGCTGCTATGTAATTTATTGTAATCTCTGATATTTATTGAATGTAATTTATTCATTTATACTCTGTATATTCTTGTATTCTGATGGAATTGTTGTAATTAACAATGAAATGTTCTTCCGTCTGCGTTCTGATTTGTCCTGTTCTCAAAACGATCAGGGGTTTCGAACGGTCTAGATCGGTTTAACGACTGATTCGGATCAAGCGAAATTCCCGGCCATCACAGTTTGTTTTATAACCCTTATCGAAAAGTTGACTTATACTTAATAGGTTGTGTTTTAAATTCCTAATAAAACATTTGAAATAGTAGGAGTTTCAGAATTACTGACATTGCCGATGCCAACAATATATCCTTTAGATTTATCTCCGAAGTTCACCATTCTACCATCATCATAAACAAGATTATTTAGTATTTTGGATTTCCCGTCACATGTCTTGAACAACCACTATCCAGTATTCATTTGTCCTTTTTGATTTCCACCATTTGTTTTCCATAATTTAGATTCTCAACAGCCATATAACACACCATTTCAGAATTTGAATTTTCAATAGTCACTTCACCCGTCTTTTTAACTTTTGAATTTTCAAAAGCTATATAACACATCTTTTCCTGTATTGGACAATATTTCAGTAGATCACTTGAATTTTCAACATGATTCAATGCAGACTCTATCAACATTGATGTGATGCATGAATTGAAACAAGTGTTAACAATCATTTCAAAATTTGCCATTTTAAATTTTTCAAAAATCAGATTATGAACTTTTTGAAAGACCTTGCTCTGATACCAATTGTTAGAAAATGCGGAATGGATCTTAAGGCAAAACTAACACTAGAAGGGAGGTTGAATAGTGTTTTTAAGGAATTTAAGAAAAATCTAAAACTTATACGATCTACTATATGAATCACACACCACAAAAATGATCATAGACACAGAATCAAACACAAACATAGAAATAAACAGAAATAAATTGCAGAAAAGGAAAGAACACATCGGATTTTATACTGGTTCAGATTACTCCTACGTCCAGTCCCACGCAACGCTTGATTGCGCAGAGTTTATTACTATATCAATATCCAAGTATAATCCTCTTGATTTCATGGCTACAAGGTTACCACCGTTTCCGAACTCCCTTGATCAAGTACAATTCCCTTGATTTCACAGTTACAAGGTTAACACCGCTCCTTTTCCTTAATTTCAAGGCTACAACGAGCACACCTTTTCTCAAACACTTCCCAAACGATTACGACAACCCTATAACTCTTCAATAGCACTTCGATTCAGAGAGTAATGAGTAGAGAGTGAGAAGAGAAGAAGTTTTATGTATTTAGAATAGAAACCGGCAGAGTACAAGTGTAGAAATCATAAAAATATGAAATAACAATGGGGGAATGAAAAGGGATGAAGATATAGAAGAAGAATGATTAAAAAATTCAAAATCAACCCATATTTATAAGATTTGAAAGTTTGCAATGCTTGTGAAACGTTACAAATGGTGAAAAGACACTTCCTTTCAAAATTGACAATGTGACAGTTATATGTCGACATGCCAACATATATATGTCGACATATGTGTTTGTAAAATTGAAATTTGTGTATTTTTCAAGTGTTTTAATATATATATACATATATAATTTGGGAAATTCTTGAATTAAAACATAGTTATATAAATAAGTATTATAAAGTAGAAAATCATATGAAATCATAAATATAAATTATATAAACATATCTAAAAAATTATAAAGTTTAAAACTATATAAATATAAAAGTACAAAAGTATATAACTATATATAAAAACTTATAATCTTTAAAACTCAAGTTTAAAATCAAAGAAAAAATAGAAAAACTTATTTACAATAGAATTTGAAAATAGAATTTAAAATCATAATTTGGATTTGGATTTGGATTTGAATTTAAATTTGAACCTGGAGTGTTATTCAGAGTCTTACATAAACTAGACTCTATTGTTATATCTATCTTGAACTCTTGATTTCTTGATTACTCATGAGCCTTGAATCTTCTATGGATTCTGAGTCTCTAAAACTCTAAAACTGTACAATCTTCAGTATTAATTCATGTAAACAAATCCGGCACACACACACACACACATACACACACACACACATATATTCTAGATAGAGATGTTAGTATATATTTTATAATCAATTAATATTGAAATAAAGTTGTTGTCATTAAAACTCCATTCTCCAACACAAACTTGTTATATTTGTAAAAATCAACGTACACCACTACAAAAGTGGGCAAATTCGACACAAGTTTTACATGGCCTTAGATCGAAAAATTGTTGCATTTGCCCTTTTTTTCAAATAGGCAACACCAAATGGGCCTGGCATCCGCGGCCGTTATCGTAGCTCTTCAAGTCAACGCTTTTGCCAATCTACTATCACGGAAAGAAAGTGTTGCATTATAGACGTAATGCAACATTATTTGCATGTAATACAACAATATTCAGCGTTGCTTGAACATTACTTAGAGCCTGGCGTCCAGGTCACAATAGTGGGGCCATGTTAGCTTTCCTCATCAGCTTCTTACGTGTCACATGACACGTCATCTCTCTACGTCAGCTACACACATGTCACATGTCACGTCAGCTGTGGGGTCCACGTGCCATGTGGCATTAATACTGTTTTATGTAATGAAACACTATTATCTTGAAATACAACATCAGGAATAAAGCAAATGCAATAGTAAAAGAAGGCAAATGCAATGCTTTAATTATAAATTTTGCAATACCAGTTTGTGCATAAAAGAAACACATCCAAAAGCATTCATCATCACATTCAAACCATCCAAAATATTCCACATACTATATTAGTTCTTCAAATATACCACAAGCGCCAACACATACGATCAAGTACATAATTTAAAAGTATGCCAACACATACCACCTTCAATACAACGAATGGATTCTACAAAGTAACAATGCCATGAACCAGAAACTGTATCTCTCCACGTCATTTCAGGTCCTCCAATTGCCGGCTCTATATCTCCACGTCATTTCAGTTCCTGCAATTTGATTTTCATAAGTTATTTGACAAATGCATGTACATATAAATATATCATAGCAATGAACCATCTGGTTATCAATTAGCTAAATCTTATGCATACAATTATAACAATTGACCATTCACCATTGGTCACTCGTGCCAGCGATGCCCATCAAATAAGCACTTTCAGTATGCTTCATCTTTTGTGCATAACATTTCCAGTTCGCTTATCTTGTGACACTCCACAGTGGGTCCCTCGCATATCCTTTCATGCTTTAGACCATCACCATCTCCATATCCCCTAAACCTCAAGCTTCGAAAGTTTCAAAAAAAATTCAATGGAGGACTCGTCATTATACATTACTACCACTGTTCTTAAAGGACATTGGAATGTTGAATATGTGCATCACACGCTTGAGGTAACCCTGAATCATAATGCGTGGCCTATGCGGGTTATATCCAATAACTCCTTTTCTAGTATCATGCCCGTCTTATAGTAAGCGTGATCATGCGCTAATGTTGAAAGTCTTCACAAAGCCTAGAGGTGCTATTTATCTGCAAGAATGGTCTGATGAAGAATTTGAGCCTGAACCAGCGATAGAAGTGGAATCATGGGCTAAAGTTGATGGCTTTCCCGAGTTCCTAAAAAATAATGTTACTGCTGTGGAAGAAATAATGAAGCCAATGGGATGTGTGCTTATAATAGACGATTGTGATTGGTCTCATTTGGACCATAGATCTTTATACCTGAAAATGCAATTTTACGAAGGCATTGCCTCTTCAATACTTTTGCTGCTCGATTCAATAACAAGGTTCACCTCATTAAGGTTCAACCATGTACCCATGCTCATCCTAGAACAAGGCCTAAACTTCTTTTTCTGGGTAATAAGGAGGAATATGTGGTTCCATGTTTGTGTGATCACGAAGTGGAAATGGATTCAGATGAAAGATTTGATACGATGATACATGAAGCTGCTTTGCTACCCCCCTTTCCAAGCTTATTTCCTAAAGCCGACCATGACATACATTTTGATAACCAATCCCCAGTGAACTAGATGAATGATCAGCGGGTAGATTTGGAAGTTGATCTGGAAGTGTGACGCCCCCAAATCCCGTACTGACGGTGACAAGGGTAATGTTTGGAAATATAACACAGAAACAAATAATAGCAGAACAGAAATAAATAAATACACCAAATAATGAACAAATAATACACTAGATAAACGTAATCATCAGAGTTACACAGTATACAGGATCATACTTAGTACAAATACAGTTCAGCTATACATAAATGTCTACAGCGGATACAAACATAATATGTACAATAGGAGCTGAACAACATAAAAAGAGATAAATGATAGGATCCATCTTCAGCTCCAGCTATCTAGAAAGAGTCTGCTAAAAACCTGAACACAAGGCTGCCCATGTAGAAAAAGGGGCACCCGAGTTTGAAAGTGAAACAAACTACGAGTCAGTCATGGGACTGGTATGAGAAATCTACTCAACACATCTAAAATATGGCTAATCACAGGACCACGCCACTTTCGTGGAACGGGTTTACTCCATTGGATTGCCAGTGCTTTAAAACAAATAATTCTTTTAAACATCGCAATGCTTTTTAAAAAAAAATGAAGTCATTATAAGACTCAGTTCCCATCACACAATGCAACGCAAACCGGAGGATAGAGTTTTACCTTATAATGGCCAAAATATGCTTGATACGAATAAAACAGAAGCATTTGATATTATTATTAGTGTCTATATGTTTCAAAAACAATTTCAAATCATAACTATCAATCATACACGACATTAATGCCCCATACCACTATGTCGCCATATATAGGTATACAATCAAAACCGCACGATGTCATATTTGGAAATTGGATTTCCGTCATGAACCAAGGCAAAAGATAGTCCTTACCGAATTAGTGATTCTCTAGCCCGAGCCTCAGGATCAGAACGCATCAACCCTTTGGATCGTCAGGGCCGGTCCACCGATGTGGATTATTATGCCTGAACACTACGTTTCCCCGCCCTTTGGGGCGTAAATGAGCCAACAAATGACTCCATCGGTCCCGGATCGACCGATATAACCGAGGCGCCTCGCAACAGCAACAACCACATAGGTGAAAATAATATAAATGTTAGCCAGTTTAAGCACTGACACCACCTCTAGTAAGAAAGAAACGCAGGCCCTCCCTGATGTCCTCTCCCGTTTCTGGTTCATACCGGGGTGTGAGGTTCGCGAATTCACGTTATACACAAAGCTACGCCACACAGGCGGTGCTTTTATCATCGACCACAAGACTTTGCTTTTCAACAGAAGCCCTGATCACTGCATCTTAGCATGCCACACAGGCAATTCACGCCATGTAACTGACGGTTATCAATCACACAGACTGAATTCCAATGACAGACACACAGTCCATTTGCAAGTCCGTTCTGGGTCTGAACGAAACCGGAGGCACTATATACCTCACAAACCCATCGATTTCCACGTACGTCTAGACGGTCACCACTCATTATCCATATTTCGGGATGCCTCCCAATCAAGACATCAGTTACCATCCAAACGAGGTGAAGATCTCCGGTCTTCGACCACCGTCTTCATCTTCGACTTATTATCGTCGATTCAGTTATTCAGAATGGGATAAACCCGGTCTTTGTGAGCAACTCGCGTTTATAATAAACAAGTGTTACACAAACATACATACGCTTCATTCTAATTCATTAGTCAATAACCGTAAATCAGTAAGAGAACGATTTCCCAAATATTAACCCCGAAGGCCGAAACCAACATCAGATCAAAATCCAGGAAACCATTCGACTTAGCCAACCTTTAGTTAGTTTCTAAATTTCACATCCATATCGTTTATAATATTTTATAACGATTTATCGCTATTTTTATTTATTTTAAAATAGCCAATTTATTCAAACGACGCTTCGGGCCATAACGTGGCCGTGGCGCTGTTTTTCTTCAGATTTGATTTACACATATTTGAAAATCTAACCGTTGGATCTTCACAAAATCTACATCATTAGAAAAATCTTTTCAAAACGAATCCAACGGTTCCAGTTTTGGGAAAATCCGACGGTCGGATCTCCCGGTACAATCGTTTGAAGTTTCAATTTCAAAATACGAACTACAGCGTCGTTATTCAATTAATTTTAATTATATTTATATAGATATATATAAATATAATCGATTCTGGCGCTGTTTTTCTTCAGATTTGAATTAAACATTCCAGACAATCCAACCGTTGGATCTTTGCAAAGTTGGTGCCGTTGGAAAGGTATTTCCAAAGCGAACCCAACTGTTTCGGTTTCGGGAAAATCCGATGGTCGGATCTCCCGCACTAATCGTTTGAAATCACGGTTTCAAAACACGAACTGCAGCTTCGTTACTCGATTTAGTTTAATTATATATATATATATATAAATATAATCGATTCTTCGATTTCAAAACCATATTCATTTCATATTTTTGATAAAAAATGATATTTTCATCAAACTAACTTCTATTTCAACACTTCAGTATTTTTAACAATTCATGTATATAATACAAATATGATTTTTATTGTTAAACAATTTATTTCAAAACACTGCTATTTTATATAGTTAATATAGATGGTAAAAATATGATTTTTATTATAAAACAATTTCTTTCAAAACACGAATACCATTCAACACATGAATTTCCATTCAACGAATGAATTTCAATTCAACACATGAAGGTTTTCTATAGTTTTTATATATAGATAAAAAGGTGATTTTTATATTTAAAACACGAATACCATTCAACACATGAATTTCTATTCAATGAATGAATTTCCATTCAACACATGAAGGTTTTCTATAGTTTATATATATAGATAAAAAGGTGATTTTTATATTGCAAAACAATTTATTTCAAAACATGAATGTCTTTCAATAGATAAATTTCCATTCAACACACGAATATAGTTTCAACACATGAAAATAATTCTAACACATGAATATTATTCAAAATTTCGGCAGCATAATGGCAGGGTAGTTAAAACCGGGCCCGTCCCTAGTACGGCTCCTCGCTCTACCTTAAAGCCTCGCAGCTTTTGACAATGGGGAATCATGCATCAAGTTCGCACGCAGGCGACATATATATATTTTTCATATCCACAAACTAATCCTATGTGGTTTCAACCAAATAATTCTCAACCACAAACGGGTATTTTTCAACCACAATCAATCAATTTCAACCACAAACAATTATAATCAACTATTCGCTATCAACCAATTTTCACACCAATCACAATCAATAAATATCGTCCATGGTTTGTGGACGAGGGGCGTATATACATATATATATTTTATATAAGCATTTCACTTCTATTTCAACACATATATAATTTTTACAACGCATATATAACTTATACATCGAACGTACAACCTATACAACGCTTATACATGAGGTGTACAACGCTTATACAAGTCATACATCGACCATATAATTTATACATCATCGTTTTCCATATCGTTTATAAATTAGAAATCTCACTTTGGGTTCCACTCCACCAAAAATAGCAGAAGGCTTAGAAAAATATGCGGTCTCTTCTAGAATGTAGAAGACGTCCCCACGAGTCCATTTTCTCTTGTTTCACTGAATTTCGTCAAGAACGAAAAAGATATGATTTTTACAGTGAAAACAAAAATGGTAGCGCTTTAAACTGCTATAATATAGTTTCAGCCGTATACCTTTTTAAATGATTCAAAACTAGGTTTGAATCCCTTTCCCAATCCGCTGCACGAGGTCAAGATAGGATGGTTTAGCGTCGAAGGGCTTGGAAAGAGCTTCCCGGCGCCGTGCACCACCCTCAGTTCGACGCTGTTCTCGAGGTGCGGCGGCGGCCTGAAACGGTCGACTTCGAGCTGGCGGATCTCGCTCCACACGACACGATAGAGGGCAAGGGTTATATGGATTTGAAGGTGGAAGAAAACTCTACAAAAACTTTAACTGGGGCGTTGAATTCTATTGAGTGGATTAGGAGAAAACAAGGAGAGAAGGAAGGAAGCTTCCGCCGCCGTATATCGTTAGTTAATCGGGGAGAGAGAATAAGCCTGGGCCAATGATTTTTTATTATTAATTTATATATTTTTAAATCTCTAAAATACCCTCTTACACACACGAACACCAACCCAAACCCAACGACTGTCGTCCCTAGCCAAATACCCCCATTTCGAACACAATGGGATATGTTTCGAAGGCCCATTCGACTGTTTCAGTCTGTTTTCTTTCAAATCAAAATATAAAACATTCAATATTTAATTTGAACGCACATTTTAATTTTTCGGGGCCACATACTGATTCGAAAAATTCCAGAAAAATAAATCTGGCTATGTTTTGACGATACAGTCCCAACAAAATTAGTTTCGTCGAATTCTAAGACCGTTTGTAAAATAGCCCTTTTCTGGTCGATCCAATTTAACTGTAATTGACCAACACACATTTTCCTTTACCACGCTGACATACTAGCTTCAAAAATTATGAAATTTGAAACCTAGCAATAACTTCACATCCTGAATCCAACAAAAGTGGTTTCGTCGAATTCCGAGGTCGTTTGCAAAATGGCCAATTTCACGGGCTATATAAATTCCATAGCGACCTTTCTGAAAATTCATTTGGCCATAACTTTTTCTTTCCGCTATGAAACTTCGATTTTTCAGATTCGTTAGAAAGGTATTCACTAACAGATTTAAATATTTTTGGTTTTACTCATATCCGCTTTGTTTTGCACCCGGTACAGTCAGTCAAAGTTTGAATTCAAATTTTGAAACTACCGCGCCATTTCAGGCTTTGTTTATAATTAGAATTAATTATATTCGTTTTCAAATGTCGATTCAAACTTACTTTTCATCGTTATTATTTAAAATATTTATTTTAAATACTTAAAATTCACTAAAATAGCCAATTAATTTTTTTTTAATTAGTTCAGATTTTCCGGGTCGTTACAGGAAGCTTATTTCCCTCTTCATCAGTCGCCACCTTTGCTTCCTTCACCTCCTCAGCAGGATAGGGACATGGAATATGATTAGTCAAACTACCTCACCCCTTGTCCTGATGATGTCAGTCCATCACATGCTGCTGCTCACTTCATACCGACTCTCCCACAGCCGAAAAGCCCTAATGAATCTGTTGGAATGTAGACATCGTCAGATCTTGTGGCAATATTTTTGAGTGCTCTTAGTTGAATTTATTGTTAAAGCTGTTTCTTTTACTTGTTAATATCTAAAGAGCAGGGAAAATGTGAATAAGGCATAATATGAATGCATACCTGAATTCAATCAAAGATGTTTCTAGGAATACTAGGACCTAGCCCTACGACAAGGGCTATAATGAAGAAAACAGTAATCGTAGACTTGATTTTGAGTCATAAGAAAAAGCTCAATGAAAATTATATATTATTCCAGTAAGAAAACATATGGAGCACTAAAGATGGCATTGCTTACCAACTAATTCAGATGCAGAAGTGGGCTCAGTTTGCAAAACTGAGCATACGTTCAATTTTAGTTACACAATAATAATCAGGCTAATGCATTTTTAGTATCTGAAAGCAAGGGACCCAAGTGAAATACTTTCAATAAATTTTGCTTACAATTAACTTAATTTTGACTTCATATTTGGAATTCATGATCATGCTTCCTTCTAACTGACTTATTAGATCACAAGTTTTTGATTCATGGCAAGGAAGAAAAGAAGATCAAAGGAAAAGTGATATAGGTTATGATTATCTATTTAATTGTTTCTTAGATGTGTTATATATTGTTAAAATCTGCCCTCAAATATATAGCATACACAAATGCACTTACAAAAAGAAACTTCACGAAAAGACACTTCGTGAAAACACACTTCGCGAAAAGACACTTCGTGAAAAGACACTTCGCAAAAAGACATTTCGTCACTTCGCCAAAAGACACTTCGCGAAAAGACACTTCGCGAAAAGACACTTCACGAAAAGACACTTCGTCACTTCGTGAAAAGAAATTCGAAAAGACGGTTCGTGAAAAGACACTTCACGAAAAGACATTTCGCGAAAAGACACTTCATATTATTAACATTCATATTTTACAACGATCATATTTTACAATGGTCATATTTCCAACGGTTATATTCCCAACGGTCATATTTTACAACAATCATATTTTCTAAAAGGCATCATCTTTCATGAAGAGATTTCTCTTCATTTATGAAAGGAAATAGGTGCGTCTCTTTGATAAAACTCTTCATGGAAGTTAACAACTCTTCAATGATTAAATATACATCACATATATGTTTTCCAAATCACAAAATCTTCTTATATTTTCCGATCTTAAACTCTATACTCTCTTGCATTCTAAAAGCTCTCTCAAATATTCAAATTGCTTATTGAATCTTTGAATTTATTTCAAATCTCTTGATTCAATAAGTAATATACTTCCTTCAATCTTCATATACACAAATATTCTATTTGAGGATAAGATTATAGGAAGGTTGTACTACAAGTGACAAATTCGTGTTATCAAGAACACATTCTGTCAACAACAATTGTATTCGTCTTAGTTGAAGTCCTCGGTGTTATAAGAGGCACGTGTTGAAGTCCTCGGTGTTGTAAGAGGCGTGAAATCCCGTTCGTCTGCTCGGGCGTTGTAAACCTATTCCTCCAGGTGAAGCGAGGTGGTTGTTTGTGAAAATTCAGATAGAAGTCTGGGACTGGACGTAGGACGGTGCTTCGAACCAGTATATAAATCCCTGGTGTGATTTTTCTATTTTACCGAATTTACTACTATACATATCTGTGATTAGCATATCATCCTTCATATCTGTTGTATATTTGTGTATTATACACCATATTACATGATCCGTGTGTACTACACTAGCACGTACATAATTTTCATTTGGTATTAGAGCCTGGTGTTCTAGAGATCGTAACAACATCTTAGAACAAATGGCAATAAAGAAATCTAGTCAAGGAATTAGAATGTGGAAGAGAAACAAAGCGGAATCAAGAGAGCAAGGAAGCAAATATCTCATGGCTAAAGTCAGATCACAATCGGTATGTGTAGATTCATTACATAAAGATCTTTTGTTAGACCATGAAAAATTGTTAAAAGATTTTAAAAGTTTAGGTAAACTTAATGCAGTTATTTTGGCCAAGTATAAAGATTGTAAGCAAGAAAATTCCAAACTAAAAGAGGAAAATAATTTTTTAGTTAAACAAGACAAATATTTTGAAAATTCCTTAGAAGAGCTTGTTTTTCAAAAAGATTTCCTTCAAAAAGAAAACGAGCGACTAGAAGATAAAAGCAATGTTCTTTTAAAGAAAATCGATGGTTTACAAAATAAAAATACATCATTAGACGATTCTTTAAGTAATTCTAGTTCTTTAATTTTGTCTCTTGAAAAAGAGAATGAGGATTTAACAGAAAAGAATTTAGAATTATCTAAAGAATGTGAGACTTTAAAAGTTTATAATAATATTTTGCAAAAAGCAATTTTTGAATCAAAAGAAAATGTTGAAAAATTACAATCATCTTTTGATAATTCAGAATCTCAAATTAGTTGTCTCGAAAATGAGAATAGTACTTTAAAAAGGAAGAATTCTGAATTAAATAAGGGTATTAACAACAAAATTTCTTTTGAAAATATCAATCGCGATTGTGGAATCAAACGTACAAATAAGTTCGCGGAATTTAATAAAGGTCATAATGATTTAAATATGATCTTATCTATATCTCGACCTTTACATGACAAAAGTGGTTTAGGATATAATAATACCTATGCACATCCAAGATCCAATCATTATAGAAATCTGAATACTACTGTGACTAGAGATCTTTATAATAAATCTAGAAGTATGAAAATAAATATCAGTAGAAATTATTTAAGTATTTGGGTTCATGTAAATCGGAAAAACAAAGAAAAATATATAGATGATTATTTTGATTCAGTAGTTAATAATGAAAATTTTATCTTTAAAGGTTCCATTAAACCCTCTTGGGTATGGTTACCTTTCGGCTAACCCCTGGACCCAAACGAAACAAGTGGGTACCAAAGTATATACATCATATTTTATGCAGGTACGCCACAACAAAGAGAAGGATATTTCGGTATCTCTATGGACATATAATAAATAGTCTCGTATGCTCTTTGAAAATTATCTATGCTTGTTTCTCTTGTTTGTTCTCGATTACTGCTTTATCATGTTACATATTCTTTTTAATCGATGACAAAGGAGGAGAAAAATTATGGAATATATATGCATTATACACTCACATTTTGTTACAGGGTAACAAATGGTAAGTATTTTACGTATGCACTAACAAAATGTTGCAGAGAAGCTTTAAATTCAGCAGGAGATAAATATATGCAAGCATACATTCAGGGGGAGAAAATAAATAACTGTATATGACTGCAAGAGGTTGTCATCAATCAAAAAAGGGGGAGAATGTTAGATAACAAGTTATTGATTCATGATAAGGAAGAAGAGAAGATCAAAGGAAAAGTGATATAGGTTATGATTATCTATTTAATTGTGTCTTAGATGTGTTATATATTATTAAAATCTGTCCTCAAATATATAGCATACACAAATGCACTTACGAAAAGACACTTCGCGGAAAGACACTTCGTGAAAAGACACTTCGCGAAAATATACTTTGTGGAAAGACTCTTCGCGAAAAGACACTTCGTCGCTTCGCAAAAAGACACTTCACGAAAAGACACTTCGCAAAAAGACACTTCACGAAAAGACACTTCGTCACTTCGCGAAAAGAAATTCGAAAAGACAGTTCGCGAAAAGACACTTCATGAAAAGGCATTTTGCGAAAAGATACTTCATATTTACAACATTCATATTTTACAACGGTCATATTTTCCAATGGTTATATTCCCAACGGTCATATTTTACAACAATCATATTTTCTAAAAGGCATAATCTTTCATGAAGAGATTTCTCTTCATTTATAAAAGGAAATAGGTGCGTCTCTTTGATAAAACTCTTCATGGAAGTTGACAACTCTTCAATGATTATATATACATCACAAATATGCTTTCCAAATCACAAAATCTTCTTATATTTTCTGATCTTAAACTCTATACTCTATTGCATTCTAAAAGCTCTCTCAAATATTCAAATTACTTATTGAATCTTTGAATTTATTTCAAATCCCTTGATTCAATAAGTAGTATACTTCCTTCAATCTTCATATACACAAATATTCTATTTGAGGATAAGATTATAGGAAGGTTGTACTACAAGTGACAAATTCGTGTTATCAAGAACACATTCTGTCAACAACAATTGTATTCGTCTTAGTTGAAGTTCTCGGTGTTATAAGAGGCACGTGTTGAAGTCCTCGGTGTTGTAAGAGGCGTGAAATCCCGTTCGTTTTCTCGGGTGTTTTAAACCTGTTCGTCCGGGTGAAGCGAGGTGGTTGTTTGTGAAAATCCAGATAGTAGTCTGGGACTGGATGTAGGATGATGCCTCGAACCAGTATAAAAATCTCTGGTGTGATTTTTCTATTTTACTGAATTTACTGTTATACATATCTGTGATTATCATATCATCCTTCACAGCTGTTGTATATTTGTGTGTTATACACCATATTACACGATCCGTGTGTACTACACTAGCACGTACATACTTTTCATGACTTTCATTGAAAAGCAATTTGCAAACCAAAATATAACTATCCAAATACATAATTACTTATGGCGTAGTGGCTCCTCTAATCTTAAGAAACACACAATATGAAGAACCGCACAAAAATCAGAGGTAATCCTAGGATATAATGCTTTAAAACATGATAGGTAATCCTCAAAAGAAATGGATTTACTTATTCGATCCTACCTAATATTCAAATCAAAACATCAAAATTGGTAGTTTCCAAAATCAAATGGAAAATACCAGTGCATGTAGCGGATTAGATACGAGTGCGGATCGGGAAGAGGTTGGAGGGAATAGATGCGATGGGGTGGGGAATCGAAGGTGACGTGAATTTAGGTTTAAACTTTAGGGGGGAATTTCGCGCTAAAATTTCACACAGTAGAAGAATACAGTGAGGTGACTGTCACTGATTGGATGATGGAGTAATGTTTTAGATAGCAAGCAGGGATTGGTTTGAACCGTTGGATTAAATCATCATCTACAGTTGTTTGTTTGTTCATTCTGATAACGCAGATCACTGACCTGGATTGTATTTATGTAAAGCTACGCTTTGGAGTGGTGTTGCACATCACAGCACAAGAATTCCAACCGCAACAGTGCATTCACGTCTAATGCAACAACATATAAATACTATGGCAGAAGATCAAAGAAAGCATAGCTTTCGAGAAACTTTGCATGCAACTTACACATATTAGTTTCGAATATGCCCGTTTTTGTAGTAATGGTACATGAGTTTTCAGGAAATACTCTATCAGACATTCGCCCATACAAGCCATACAGGAACAGGACGAACCGAAGGCATCCTCCGACTACATCCTAGGAACCACCCTATAGATCAGTAGCGAGTAGTCCTTGCAATCCATAGATTTCAACCACAACAAAACCACGGTATATCTCTAGGGATCAACTAGAGATATTTAGTAATTCTTCCATTTTATGAAGATCTATGGTCTTCAATGCTCCATCTTTATCCCAGCAGATTAGTTTCGTACGCAATGTTGATTCAAAGTGGTTTTGGGTCTAGTTCCCATCCCGGTCTCTTCGAATCAACACATCAAAAGGTCCAATAAGATATTCCATTGATAGTCAGTGTTTTAACTATCAACATCAAACAATATCATCAAGTACATTTGCAGCTCAGGTCTTTTTATTCAAAACCATTCATTGGCACTTTATCGATCTTTTAAATCATTTCATCGATTAAAATCGATTTCACTTATCCTGATAAACCATGTTCTTAACTTTTAGGAATCATCGTATTTACCAATCTCCTCCTTATTTTCCTTTACTGCAAAAACAATACCATATTTTCATAAACTCTTTCCATTTCCCTATCTTGAAAATATTTCTTTATATTCTCAAAAATCTTTCATATTTCTTTTACTTTGGCCACTTCGATATATATTATCTTGATGGTAGAAAACCAATTATCATTTCTTATACGGGCTAAACAAATGTCAATTTATACATTATTTATCTTAAAACCCAATATGCTTATTTACATTTAAAAATCTTGCAACTAATGTTGCAATATTATTTATGGAATAATCAACTATTCTCAACATCCTTTACTATTACAAACTAATACTTTTCTTCGATAATAGTGAAGTCGTTCAAGTTAGGGTATTTTATCTACCTCTCAGACCTTGATCGACAATGTTCTTATCTTAGAACAGATATAAGTTCGTAACTCAAAAACCGTTATTAACAATCAAATTATATTTCTACTTTATTTAAACTATGGTTTTATATACCATCACTTTGGGAAATCTCGGTTTATTATGACCGTTTTAACTTAATATTGCGATAACTTCGTTACACAATTTTATTATGACAAACCACTTCCAAATACTTTTCCCAAACCATTTTATATTATATTACAAAACAATTTCTTAGATTTTATAAGTAAATCCATTTATCACTTCTTTACACGAAAGCATCTAACGTTCAACATTTTTGTCTTTTCGACATCTCTTCTCTATCAGAATAATTATACTTAAGTGAACACTTCTTATATTTTTAGCTTCCAATTTCCCTTTTGAAACCCTTTCCTTAACATTGAATTTTTATAATAAAATATTTTTACATAACTTTTATGAATATTCGGGTTTAACCCTTTTACAAACCCAGTTGCCTTCTTACATGAATTTCATTTAAGAAATAATCGCTTTAATCATTTTTAATATTTCTATAAAAACTTATTTACAAATATCGATTTATTTTAAAAACATCAATATAACGTATAAAATATACTTTAAAATCTCGCTTCAGTTATAAAATAAATTTTATAACTCACTTCGTTAATTCACATAACGGCAAATCAACGTTTAGACAAAAAGGTGGATTTTAGGTCATTTGCTGCCAATCCCTTAATCAACACTGTATATTGATTTAAATCACATCAACATTGAATTCCATTTAATCATTCAACAGTCAAACAGGTTTTAACGTCAATGGGGTTCAATCAATTAATATATAATATGGAAAGAAACAATGCATACAATATAATGAGGAATCCGATTGGACCCCTCTAACCTGTTCATCTTTGCAACACAATTCATTATAACATTTCATAACAATATAGAATTTCAATCTAATATTATAAACAACGATAATATAATTAACGTCAACCATTAAATCAACAATAGGCAACAAAAACATTCAAACATCCAATTTATACTATCAACGATTAAATTTAATTGTATGAGTTTAATCGTATCATAGGAATCTAGAAATGTATGAGAGTTAACTCACCTTAATTTTTGATAGACGATTGTTGCGTTATTTCATTTAATTTTAAACAGGTGTTTAAAATTAAACAAAAATCCAGTTGTTTTCGTTCCTTTCAGAATTAGAACGGCAATGTAGTACTCTTTACTGCAATTCCATCGAATCCCGTTTTGTGCGATTCTGTTCACATATATGTAACTTATTGATGTTATAACGTTTACATAAAATTAACATAACTTTGATTTTTAATATTTGACTAGCCTAAATGAGGTTTAATTACCGTAATCCACGTCTCGGTCCAATTCTTTCCCTTCATTTTCCTTGCTGTAAAAAAAACCGTTAACATCTTCATGCGAGACTCTCCTGCTCCAAAGTCGTGCCACAATACGTTCCAGATAGTTCATATATTTTTCTTTGTCACATTTTTTCTTTTTTCTTTTTATAATATGGCCCAAGGCCCACAAACGAGAAAAACTTCAGCCCACTTACCCTAGACTTCTTCTCCTCCTTTACGTGTTTTCTTCCTTCCTAAATGATTTATGACCATCGAACTTTTACATTGCTAAAGCTCCCCTGTACCCAACACATCGTTCATCTCCTCACCTCGTCTACACCGCTGTCGACACCACCCCACCGATTCCGGTGCCCCACCAGAAACCAATGCAAGTCTATAACTCTTGCTTTCGCTCTACTGAAACCCACCACGCACCGAGAAAATCATCACCCGTCGCACCTGAGTCAGATGACCGGACTTTGATCGATCATCACCGACGACTGTGCCTACACCCCATTAACTTCTTCCATGAAATTGGTTAGACCCAGTTCTTCCCTCCGCCAGAAACTACTTTCTAATATCTCACTCCCTGCAGCAAAATATTCCCACCGACGATACGAGCACCCCCCATCACCTCGAGCTCATCTCCTATGCTGGTGTTTCTAGACCAGTCACACGCCCTACAATATTTTTCTATGCAACTACCTCTACCTCAAAAATATATTACCTCGCGCCCACGTTCATCCTCCATCAATTTCGCCACTACTGCCAACTGCGCCCCTCACGTGCCAGCGATGACCATCAACACAACCCACAGTCGAACTACCCTGGATTCTCCATGGATCTTCTTTCTTTTGTTTCAAATTTCATAATGATTTTCGAATATTCAATTTAGGTTGTAGGTGTTGTCTCGAGTGAATGAAGAGGCTGGTTTTGTTTCGAAACAAAAGGTAGATACTGCGTGTTTTGCATGGAGTAAAGATGGCTTGGTATGCTTTGGTTTCATTCGCAGGTTCAAAAGTGAATAGATGAAAGAAGAAAATGTAATGTTTCAGAAGAAGGTTACTGTGGGGTTTTTCTGAATGTATAAATGAATGGAGAGAGCACGGATTTTATAAGAGAAATAGGGAAAGAAAGCACATGCAATTCAGCCGATCAGAGATATTTTTATTTTATTATTTTATTTTATTTGACTAAAGATTTTTATTGATGTGACGAACGATTTTTATTCGTGTCTATCTTCATTTCTGAACGATGTTTATTCGTTCCTGTGGTCACATACTAACTCCATTCGCAACGAAAATGGACGTCATACTATAATTTGACATTACGATCCTAATGAAACTTGTTTCGTTGAATTCGAAGTACGTTTGCTCAAACAATGCTCATTTGAGTTCAAACGGTCGATTTATTTGCATTTAATTTTGCTGTGCTTACAATATAACTCCAATTGGAGCAAAACTTGAAATCTAGTAATAATAAGCCATTACGGTCTTAATAAAATTTATTTCATTGAAAATGGAGTTTGTTTGAATAAAGCCCCTTTAAAGGGTCCAAATTAAATCAAAATAAATCAATTTAAAATACCTCAATATAATAATACTTAAATATTATAATTGGTCATACACGAGTAGAATTTCATATAGTTTCAAAATAAAATACTCCGGGTTGAATTCCAAGCCAAAACGATATTCAATATATTAAAAATCCCATTATTTTGTATAAATAAACGTTATAATTTATAAACGAATTTCATAACGATTATTTGAAAATTTGATTTGGACATAAAACAAAATCTACACCATGAAAATTTGATTTTTCTTTTCCATTCGAAAAATTTAATCCAATAGTTTTAGACGTTTCTTGTTTCAAAGAAATTCGAATTATATTGGATCATGTACGTCCAACTAAAGTTCAAAACATAATATTACGAACTATCGCGCCATTATAAATTAAACGTTCTACCATCATTTAATAAACGAAATCATTAATATAAATCAAAGAAAAATTAAGCAAATATTTCTATATTGCCCAATTTACATTATAAAGCAAATTCAACTAATTCTGATTATTTCGGATTTTAAATATTATCATAGTATTTATATTAATAAAATATCCAAAATTATTGAATTCAAGCTAATGAAATTCTAAAACAACATTTAAAACCATTTATAATATTAAATAAAATGATTAAAAATCTGGGCAGTTACATTCCTTCCCCCTTAAAAGAATTTCATTTCCGAAATTACTAAGAAAGGAAGAATGCTACAAACTCGGATATTTTAAAATTCCAATTAGTTAAAAACGTTTCTTCCACTTTCCAAACTTCTATTTTAACCAAACCAATTGGTTATAATAGAAAACCAATTCAAAATTTTCCAAAAAAATAGAAATTTTCTAACACCTTAAATTTTGGAAAAATTTGGGCAGAGTTTCCCCTATATGGAGGGACTTCTACAAAATTGCAGGAACAAAAATAAATCCATCGAACCACACGGTTGGAAAATCCATTTCAAAACCCAAATCAAATACCAAAACAAAACCAAAAATTTATATTTTGCGTAGACGTACCTTTTGCGAGCGTTATTAAACGATAAACGATAAGCAATACTTGAGCTAGCTCAATCATTATGCAGCTCTAAGCAAATTGGATTCAATCAGCTTCCAAATTCTCTTGGACATGTTTAAAGATGGATTATTCTCTTCACCTGTTCTTATCTCAGATGGAAATCATTAGTTCCATAATCATTATTTATTCAAATATTCCAACCATCCATACCAAATAAGTTTCACATATAATCCAATTCGTATGAAATTTTTATTCATAACCATTCTTAACAATCCATTTCAAGTTCATTATCTTGAGTCCATTTTAGCAAGTTAATTCATTCACTCAGGATTTGTTTACAATCAAGTTTATTTTATAATCAGGCAATCAATTTCAACCATACAATCAAACTGATTTCAAAATATTTCATTTGGGATTTATTCACAAGCCAAATTCCTATTGACTGGTTTAATTTTAACTCACATAAGTTAAAATTTTAAATTCAACTCAAAATAATTGAATATTTAAATTCTCTTTCTCAAACAAATTTCCATCAATAAATTTTGCAAAGGTAGCAATCCATCATTTATAAACTCGAAAATGAATACCGATAATGTTGCAGTCCATTATCAGAATTATTTTCCAGTCACTGAAGTGATTTCAGTGCTTAAATCACTTTTAAAATCTATTTAAAAAATATTTTTATCCAATAAACCTTCCAAAGTTAGATTACATTACCTTGTAACACCTCAGAAAATGTTTTCCTAAATATCCAGGATTTAAATTTTCAATACTGGTCTGAATTTAATTTTAATTCAACTTATTTGTATATCTTTTTCTATACAAATTCAATCTTGTTATAAATAACCATCTCCATATTACAATCCCATTTGATTATAATAATAATAACAACCAATCACATCAATAATTTTTAGAAAATTATTCTTTTATATCAAAATATAATTTTGGGAAAAATTATTTCATTTACCCACCTTTTAAAACAATATTATGCCAATTTGCCTCATTTAAGTGTTAATAAATCCCTATCGACCCCGTCAGCTAAATGGATCGATTTGGAATTTATATACCATTCAACAGATCAACCAACATAATAAAAAACCATTTTTTTAATACAAATCTACAAATACACTTTCACGTATGTATTCACTCAAACTCAATCTGGGGTATTACTAACCCCATCTTTATTGAGTTACGCCACAGAGCCAAGGTTATCACTAAACCTTATGCTCTGATACCATGCGTAACGGACCGACTTTTCCGTACCCTTTGAGTTGACAATTACATCCGATGACAAACTCAAATTGCACTAAAAAGCGGATTGTTATGAGAAAGAAATTAGAGGGTGAGAGTAGAAAGAAAGAAATATTAGAATAGAAGAATAAGAAGATCAGAGTCTCACAGCGGAATGGACAAAATATAATATATCAAAACTCTTTATACAAATGAAGCATTATATATATGGTTACAACATCAAAGTATACATTTATATCAATCAATATAACTCATACAGCGGAATAAACTAGTACCACTAAATACGTCTCGACTTCAACACATGTCCTAAAACTCTAAGCAAAACCTAAACTGGAAATATACTTGGTTTGACCCGAGCACATTTAAAGCAAAACAAAATTGAAACGGATCAATCTAGAATACTTTCAGTGATAAATTCACATGGCAAACAGCTGGCTTAACTTAGAGTCCCCTTTTGAAAGAAAGGATAATAGTAAGACCAACCCACACATAAACACGGACTGTCTTTACCTTAATATAACCCAAAACGTTTTTGATATATCAAAATCTAGTTATGTTATGATAGTGTCTATCGAACCACAATTAAATAATCATCTAGCAGAATGCTTGCATCTTACGCTCTACATATTCATTATAAAATCAAAAACCACAGGGCACTTTTTGGAGATTAAATTTCAACTATGACATGGTATGAGACCACCTTCCGATCAGTGTACTCTAGAGGGTTTACATTGGGGTTCAACAAGGACATCTTGTAACCCGGCCACACATGACCGACCACTCATTTAACTTGAGTGTATTAAATGTATTGTCACCATATGGGTTTATAGACCTACCATACTTCCTGGGAGATACATAATTAAAAAGTAGAACAAATATGAATTTTCTCTAGACTATGACAACACACCCTGCTTGGGTATGACTTACGTAGTCATGTTGCCTGCCCGATTTTTCTCATTTCCCGGTTGTGAGGCTTGAGGTCACGTTTACCTTTTAGAGAACATTTCATAACATTTGCTTTGAATGTCACATCATCAGATCCGTAAAATCACTAATTAACATCCACAAATATACTCTGGGTGTTAAGCAAGTGTAACAACCCGAATTTTTATAATGTGTTAAAACAATAAATCAAGGCAGAATTAAATTTTAAAATAAGAATCAAGGGAAACGGGTTGCGCCATTGCGTTCGTCTCGAAATTCTACTTGGAAACGAGTCCGAGTTTTCGAAAATCGGAGTTCGTATGACCAGTTATGACCTCTAGAAGTTTCAGAAATTTTCAGAATCAAAGACAGCTCGAAATTCGAATTCGAAATTCGAATTCAAACCCCGCAGCAGGAAGGGCGAGAAAACTCCCGCCAATAGACCAGGTCGACCTGGGGGTCGACCATAGTGTCGACCTCCCAGGGACCAGGTCGACCATAGTGTCGACCTGGGGGTCGACCTGCCTCCCAAACCTATTTCCTGAACCAGATGCATTCTGATGTATTTAGACTTGTTTCGTGACAAGAATCGTCTGCCTAACCCTATATAAACAGCCCCCCAGCCTCATTCTCTCTACACCATTTCATTCTGCCCTTATGCTACCTCTGTGAAAATCAAAATGATAATATTTAAATTAAAAGAGACTACTTCTTCTCCGTCAAGACATTAGCTAGGAATTGCAAATTGGGGTTTTCAACTAGAACAAGTCTAAACAAATAGAGATTCAACAACTGCAATAACCGTTTCCAGAGTCAAATCTCTGCACTATAATTCTTGATCCATGCTCTGTAAGTTCTAGTTACTTTGAGATTGAAACTTGTTAAATTTAATATGGACATGGAATAAAATGAAATTGGAACTAAGCCTGATTATCTATTTGGATATGTTCTTGTCTCTTCATGAATCTATGATTTCGGGTTATTTCTTATCGACTGAATCATGCCCATTCATGTTGTTGGACCTAGTTTATTATTCAAACGCTAGATTGTAAAATGAATTCTTGGATCTTGACTTGATGATAAGACTTTTTAATTCAGTTTTCATCCTATCCTCTCTTGAATCTTGAATTTGGGAATATTGCTATGAAAATTAACTTGGGCCTATTCATGTTGCAAATCAAATATTATCATGCCTATGGCATTGCAACTATTGTTAATGGCCAAAGACTATGCCTATGCCTATAACTGAGAACATAAGACTATTGCCTATGACTATGACAAGGACAATTGTGGCTAATCACCTATGACTATGAATTACTGCCTATGATTATGAACAGAAGACTATTGTCTATGACCATGACCTTGAAACTATTACAGTTAATTGCCTATGACTATTTAGGGTAGTTGCCTAGAGCTATTTTGGATAATTATTCATGAATCTTGTGACTAATCGCTTATGATTCACTATGACTATGACTATTGTGGCCAATTGACTATTATAATTGATTGTTCATAACACTATAGTTGAAAACCATGTTGCACACCAAGACCATCGATCCATTATCCTTGTATTTGGCTTGCTTTAGCATGCCTATTCTTTTATGTCAATTTTTATCATGACTATCACCTTATTATGCTAGATTTGAAAGCCTATTATTCTCTATATGCCAGTGATGTTGTAACCAATTATCCCAAGCTATATCATGCCAGATTTATCACCTTGTGCTCGTTCTTTTGCCTATCATAGTTGGGATGTTATTTCCTTTTATTTTGGACCTGGATCTACTTGTAATTTAGATCGATTTACGTTTACATGCGATGGGAATACGAATTGGGTAGGTTAGGAAAACATGAATTGGTAATAAATATGAATCATGAACTTGATAATAGGCATAAGTGGAAACCTGAAAACTTGATATGAGAACTTGACATGAAACTCGCTTAGAAATTTGACACGATGATTTGATAGGGTTAAGTCATGAACCGCTTGAATATACTTAACCAATTTGACACGATGATTTGATAGGGTTAAGTCATGAACCGCTTGAATATACTTAACCAATTTGACACGATGATTTGATAGGGTTAAGTCATGAACCACTTAAATATACTTAACCAATTTGACACGATGATTTGATAGGGTTAAGTCATGAACCGCTTGAATATACTTAACCAATTTGACACGATGATTTGATAGGGTTAAGTCATGAACCACTTGAATATACTTAACCAATTTGACACGATGATTTGATAGGATTAAGTCATGAACCGCTTGAACATACTTAACCAACTTGACACATGATTCGTAGGGCTAAGTCATGAACTTGAACGACAACACTTAGCCAATTTGACATGACACGTGAACGGGTTAAGTCTCGAATTTAAATGACAACACTTAACCTGCTGGACGGAAACCCTAGTTACGCGGTCCTTTTCAGCAGTAACCCACTAGATGTATCATGGTACCCTGGAACTAGGCAGGGTGGGGCACGATTACTGGGCTGATTGTAAGCGACCAGAACGATGGATGAGTAAGTGCGCCATTGTAGGTTCAGGCGGATTATGGTCGTGCACGTAGTCCAGAGTTGAAAAGGCAGGCATTGGGCACCGGTAGGTTTACACTGTGCGTGCTTGATTCGTGTCGGTGGTTGGCACCCTAGGGCTTGATACACCCTTGAGTGGACCTAGCACAGGTGACTACATTTCGTGATTGGGCCGTATGACACAGACACATGACGAGCTAGAACTTATAGGGAGCCGATCGATTAATTGATCGTTTCGTGGGACCAAGTAATGGGTCATTTCATGATATTGGGCATGGGATCATTTCATAGTTAATACATGACACGAGTTGGGTTACTAGTACAAGTGGTAAAGGCCCTTTTCTGTTTCTGTTTCTGTTAGGGAGGTAAAAGCCCATTACTATTTCTGTAAAGATCACCCTGTTTCTGTTTCCGTTTCTGTTTGGACATTAGGATAACACCTAATTCTATTATACTAGTACTGGTGCAGAGAATGTTAAACTTGCGATGCTATCCGTTGTTTATCTTGTTACCGTAGTTTATCTTGTTACCATAGTTTATCTTGTTATCTTAGTTTATCTTGTCATCTTAGTCTAACTTGCCTATCTTGTCATCATCCTTATGTTTACTTTCAGTTTATACATGTCACATTATCTTTACTTGTTTCTATGCTGAAAGTCACTAGGACTTACCAGTCTTTATGACTAACCCGCTTTCTTTCGCCTCTTTTTCTTCCGTTTCCCCCCTCAGGTTCTCAGGTAGGAAACACTACTACTTAGTTTGGACTTCTTTCTGCTTCAAGATCATCATATATGGCTTGGTCCTTTCTTGGCTATGGCTGCTTTGTTGTTTTACTTAGGGAATGATTTATGACTATGGTTTTATGCTTCTTTACTATTGCAAGACAGATTTCGATGTAATGGATTTAATGGCATTTTGATGTAAAAGGCTTTAGACCTTTCTAGATTTTAAAGCAACGAAATTTGGTTCTTCTTTCGCTGTTTTATATGTCCTGTCTTGTAATATTTCTGTGTATGTTTACCTAGATAATGCTCCACCAAATCTAGTGCATTCCCTTTGTGAGTGACCCAAGCGGAGGTGGGGTGTTACATTTGGTATCAGAGCAGAAGGTTACCAGACCGGGCTAAAGTTTTTAGAAAACCTTCTAAAACTATTTCAAAACCATTTACAAAGAAGCATTTTTCAAGAAAAGTCTTGTTTTATTTGAAAGGGATATTCCCCAAAGCCATATGCACTATCTTTTGATTCTCTCCTTGAATTTCTTCTCTCTTTCTTTTTCACCATAGTTTTGTAGGTGTACGACACATGTAGGAGGGAAAAGAAGTGCCCAACTTCCATCTGTAGCCGCAGTAATTCCATCTGCGTCTAATCTTATTTCAAGCTCTGTAGAGTTGCCGTGCGATGGAGGTAGCTTTCGAGAAACTTGTCAACAAGCTATACAAGGATAGCGAGAACGAGGATAAAGAACACCAGCCTAAGGATGGGAAACTTTTTGATATGGCTTAATCCACGAAGGAGGAAAAGGTGAAAGGAAAGAGGCCAAAGTGAAAGAATAATAAAACCCACGACAAGAGAAAGTATCTTTAGTATGGTAAAAAGGGCAAAGGACAAGATCGCCGAGAGGGCAATTGTATGCTCTCACTACTAGCGTACCTAAGAAGAGGTGGTAACGTTTTTGTTAAAAGTTTAGATTTTCTTTTCTATCATACCATGGGAGCTTTGTTTTTGTACATCGCATCCTTTTTAATACTGCTTCGATAGTTGAGTCTCTGCACCTTAATACTAGCGTAGTAGAGGGTCCCA
The DNA here is from genome assembly GCA_030737875.1 of Allium sativum. Taxonomy (NCBI): domain Eukaryota; kingdom Viridiplantae; phylum Streptophyta; class Magnoliopsida; order Asparagales; family Amaryllidaceae; genus Allium; species Allium sativum. Next base: position 529,716,374 of record CM060923.1, on the reverse strand, counting down.
TTTTTGTCTCAAATCCTGTTAGGGAATCGGCTCATTTATTCATGACTTGTTTGGATTTGAAAATGTCTAAGTGTTAGTAATGCTTATGTTTTTGGGCAATGGGTTGATTCTAGGGATGGAGTGGTTTTCCAAAAATGATACCATTCTCGAGTATGAAAAGAGGGTAGTTAGACTCTTGACTTGCCCTGGTAATGCCCTCGAAGTCTAGTGTAACACTTAGGGTTCTGCCATGCTTGGTTACCTAGAATCTCTTGATATATTTATTGATCCGCTCGAGTAGTGTTCGCCACCAAGGCGGATGGTTCATCTCGCTTATGCATGAGTTATAGAAAATCACCTTAGTAAGTACACTTGGCAACATGGTTGGCACTTGTTTATTTTCAAGAGATAATTCATTTATGTGGAATACCTTCTAGTAAGTGAATGAGATCCAAGATTCACTAGTGAATTTTGGGGAGCTTGCATGAAACCATGAGTACGCAGTTATGTTTGAATCAGGTATACTAGAAAGAGAATAAGCGAAAGTGGAACGAGAGGCGACAGTGGAATGAGTTCCAACTCATATTTTGGAAACAAGAATTAAGAAACTACGAAATTGTGAAGTTAAAGACGGTCAAAGAACAATGGATTTAAGCTCAAGGAAATGCGACTTAGAAGATTGAAGACTAGACACGCGCATCATATCTCTTTTTAAGAGTATATCCTTGATCCCTCTTTTCCTGTAGAGCTTATTTTCATGCTATCTTTTAAGCATATCCTCTCAGTCCTATTCTCCATCATATTTCTGTTGCAAACCCCATAAGGAGTATGACTTATCTGTTAGTAATACATGTTGGGGGCTTGAGGGTGTCCATTGGATTGACTAAACTTTTTGGGCTTTATAGGATATGGGTTGGTTTTAGGAAGGGATTTCTTGCGACCTAAAAGGAGTTTATCATGCTTGGTTTCCTAGAATCATATATTGGGTTTGGGCTGATGTTTAAGGTACAAAGTTTTTCTTTACTTGCTTCTATCATTCGTCTATACCTTTAGGTAGGAACTAATGGATGTAAACATGTGTTTGAGACATGTTATGGTTGATGGTTGCAAGTGGTTGCTAGTTGTTGCTCGTGGATGCATGAACACACATTAGGCACTAGATCGGCTCAGTCACATCTCATATTGCATATGCATGAATGTTTATACTTGTTTATGGATGAAATTGAATATGTTATCATGTGGATGTTGCATATGGATGGATGTTTGTGCACACATATAGTGTTAGTATGACTAGGACTATTTGCATACATGTTGGATTCATGACACTAAACATATTTTGCATTAAGAAGATCAATCAGGCCTGATCATTTGCATTAGATAAGAGACATATACACACACTTTCTGCATATGTTCATATAGAAATAGAAATCTTTTAAGGACAATGGTTGCTTGTGGATGATGGTTGAGTAGATGGTTGATTGGATAGTAGGACATATTCTTCTTAGCTTGAAGATTTCGGGGACGAAATCCTTTAAGGAGGGAAGAATGTAACAACCCGAATTTTTATAATGTGTTAAAACAATAAATCAAGGCATAATTAAATTTTAAAATAAGAATCAAGGGAAACGGGTTGCGCCATTGCATTCATCTCGAAATTCTGCTTGGAAACGAGTCCGAGTTTTCGAAAATCGGAGTTCGTATGACCAAGTTATGACCTCTAGAAGTTTCAGAAATTTTCAGAATCAAAGACAGCTCGAAATTCGAATTCGAAATTCGAATTCAAACCCCGCAGCAGGCAGGGTGGGAAAACTCCCGCCCATAGACCAGGTCGACCTGGGGGTCGACCATAATGTTGATCGACGCTAGTCTATGAATCAGAAAAGCGCGACATTCAAATTAAATTCTGCAAGCATACAGGTGTGTAGCATACAGGTCGAACACAGGGAGGTGTAATTAAAATCAAATTATTTAAATAATCTCTTGGGCGTGTTAGACAAATCTTTGAGGTTGGTTTTGAAAGAAAACGAAATTGAAACTGCGATCTGGTTCAGAACAAATCTAATTGAACCGACGATCAAATCACAATTATCAATTGGAAATTAAAATGCAAAACAGAAATAAAATGCAGAAATTAAAATTGCAGGAAAAGAAGAACAACAAAAAGTAAAGTTAGGATTGTCGTTGAAACTAATCAAACAACTAATCGCTAATAAAAAATGTAAAATACAATTGGTGTTCTACCAAAACTAATTGTGAAGACAACACCAATTGCTAAGAAAAAGAAAAATGTAGAAAAATAAAAGAGAACTAGAAACTTTATTAATGGAGAAGAAGAGAAAATAGGATAGGATGGTGGCTACAATGACATTACAAGGGTATTTATAGGATATATAGCCAAACCCTAACCCTAATTACAAATGATAGATGGGCCTTAGGGAATGCACCAAAAGAGTTTACAATGAGAATCTCAAATGGGCCTTAGTTAAATCTATTAAATATTTGGCCTTTCTTCTTTTCCTCTTGGTTCTTTGACAAGTCTCCCTTGATTTGTGATGTGCATGGCCTTTTCATCAATCATTTTCTTGTCCAACAACAACCAGATGTGGGATCTTCATCTACAATTCCTCAAAATGTAAACACATAGCAATCTGATCTCCATTTCTCTACTTTTCTGGTTGCATGCAGGCTGGGTTGGAATATCTGTAAAAGCAACAAAACACTACCCAAGTAATAGTTATTTATATACAAAAGATAAGATGTAAGAGCATAAAATAAACACATTTCTATGTCAATCAAATACCCCCACACTTATCTTTTACTCGTCCTCGAGTAAAACAAGAAATGAAAAACTAGACTAGATAGGTCACACTTTCGTAGGAAACACGATGCATTGAGCGTATGCAACAAGCCGTTAAACCTCTAGGTGTCCCTAGTAGGACGAGTGGTGTCTCGTGAGGGTTTTCAGCGGATACTACCCACAAAATCCAAATGCAGTATGCTATGATTCTAATGAAACTACATGAATGCAATGGACATATGCAAAATAAAAACAAAAAATGAAAACCAGACATGTTTCAGGAAAGTGGTACAACAAATTAAGTTAACAATTTCTAGTCAGTTGATTTTATTTTAGATACCTCAACTTGTCACAAATTTTCAATATTAATCAAGTTTTCAAATGTTAAATTCCAGTTTGGCCAGTTAGTTCGGTCGATAACATAGTGCAGCCATGAAATAAATTCTTAGTTTGCTTGGCACAGTTTGTAAAGTGATATTCTAATTTTCTCATGTTTGGCTAGACAAATCGATAAGGTCAAGAAGTGTTTGGGCATCATCGCTTATTCTTTATTCTATAAAAAATTTAAAATTTATGTTTAAGTACATACACCTAACTTAGAAGACCAAGGTTTACCACCCACGCACTGCCTCGCGGACTAATGGAGAGTAGGTAAAGAGCTTGGCGGATTGTGCAGGCCGACTTTGACTTTGTCAACAACGTGTCGGTAATCCTTAGGTGTCCAATCTCATAAAATAAGACCAAGATATTCCAACGCTGACTTTGTCAACAACATGTCGGATAGAGCTTGGCGGGTTTGCACACCAATGCTTGATATACAAGCAATGTTGGATACCCTTGGATTACTATTATTATTATTGAAAATATAGGCACAAAAGAGAGTTACGCGAATTCAACTTAACACAACTTAGTTTTAAAGATTCGAAAAGCCAATATAAGTATTTTAAGTCCTCCACTTATTTAAACAAAGTCTACAATATAGAATAGATTTCATGGCCATCACCTAAGAATCTCCCTATGTACCGGTTACACTATTATCCCTCAAAATTAAACTTTTCATATTTCTTATTCGATCTAAGTTGAGAGAAAAAAATACTATTAACTGACTAATAATAGTTAACTTATTTTGTTGTATCAACTAAAATGAGTCAGGTTTCAAAAAAAATATGGCATGTTAGTATGATCTGAATGCATGATGGTCCTACATGAAAAGAAAGAAAGAAAAATTAGAGAAAAATCAAAAGAATGCAATGCAGACCCCCCACACTAAAACTATACAGTGTCCACACTGTAATTTTTTTCTAAATTTGAAAGACAGTACCCAAAGGTGGATGAAATGCAAAACGATTTGTAAAATACAATGCAGTCTAACTATATGTAAGAATGGATCATATGTACAATGATATATGTGTTTGCGATGTATGCGATGCAAAGAATTCCACCAACTTTTCCCCTCACACTTTGTTCTAGCCCGATGAGTTCTGTTCCCACTATGTCTTGGCATGTTTTCTAATAAGCAAAAGTTTTTGAAAACCATCTCATCTTTATACCTCGATTTATAGTCCAGTAAATGAATGTTCAGGGTCGTCCTCACATGAAGTTTTTCAACAAAGCTAACATTCCAAAAGTAGTTCATGTATTCAACAAATTTATCAGTGTAATTTTTCAAAAATTTGTGATCGTATATAAATTCAGTGAAATTTGAAATCTGAGTGTTGTTCAAGACTATGTGATCACATTTCTCATCCTTAACTGACAACGTATTTTCGACACTAACAAATTCTGGTTCGTTTGAAACCTCAAAATCAAAATTTTCAAACTTGGATTGGTGGCTTGATTCTATCTCATCCTCATTTGGTAACTCCTCCTCATACAATCCAAAAAATTCATGTTCATTAAAATTCATTTCCACTTCTGAGTTTTTGAAAAATTCAACATCTTTATTTTCCTCAATTTCAAAAATTTCAAGTTTCTCGCAGCCTGAAAGAGAAAGATCAAAATCTGAGTTTAAATCTTTTTCCTGAAAAGAGTTGAGGTCCAAATCATTTACTGAATTGTGAACAACTTCATTTAGATGGTTATTCTCAATTTCGAAAGCTGTTATCTGAAAATTTTCACTATCGGTAAAGAATGGATTATCTTTTGATTCATCGCTTGTTTGAATTTGATTTTGTTGCTCTTGTTGTTCTTTAAAAGATTTCATTAGACAAAGAAGTTCATCAAGCTGTCTATCTTTTGCACCAAGACGACTATCTTGCTTTTCTACCCTCTCTCTAAGAATGTTAAGATGATATTCTTCAGAATCGTTGATTTGAAAGCTCTCATTTTCTTGATTCTCAAAATTATAGTCCACATCAATTTCACAATCAATATTATTTCCAATGTGATAGTTGTTTGAATTTTCAGAAAACTGATAATGATACTGGAAATCATTTTGATCATAAAAATTATGTTCGTCACCAAAACTGTTAAAATTTGAGTTATTTTGGTTATTTTCAAGATGTTGATATGGGCTATAATTTTAAAAATTTTGGTTTGCAACCCCATATTCATGTGGATCAAAGCTATATTGCGATTCAAAGCCATTTTGATGTGGATGTGTCCCATAATCGAAATTGTTGAAATTTGAATTGAAATCGCAATTTCGATCATATTCATGATTTTGAAAATGTTGGTCAGTTGGAAAATTTTGAAAACTGTTGGCATTGAGCTTAGGAAATTTTGGAAAATTTTGCCTCATGAGTTGTAATTCATATTCATACTCTTCAAGAGGACGTCTACTCCGATTATTATCCCACATTTCCCTCAGAGATTTTTTTGAATTAGACATTTGAATGAAATCATGGCAAGACAGAAATTACTCTCACTTTAAAAATAGTATAAAATACTAAGTTGTGCTCTATTAATTAACTGGCTCAATTAGAAGGGGGAAGAGGGTCTTATGGTCGTTCACGTATAGTATAAATACTAAGGGATACGACCAATGTTTTACGGGTAGTATGCAACCTCTTTTGCTAATAATTCAATAAATTGAACTACTATATATCCGCGATCCAATTATACGAGACAATCAACTTCATAAAGCACCACTTTTCAATTATATTATTTTGCAATGTCTAATTTATTGTTGAAAACAATGAGAATGAAGATTTTAGTTATGGAAATATCGGTCAACCACAAAAATTCAGAAAAATCAATCACAGAACAGTCATAGAATAATAACAGAAAATTAAAATATTGTACAAGCAAGCCGCTGCCCCTGCAGAATTGTTTTTACAAGCAATGTCTATATTTTTCTTTGCAACAGAGCACCTGTAGAGTTCAGCAATTATTACAGTGGGGCATGGCTGTCCATCCAGAAAAAATGAGTAGCGTCAATGATTGAAATCTCACTATTTGCAATTTCTTTTGATTTCTGAAATCTTGATTTGTTGCTTGAACTCCAGTCACCTTGTCCTTAGTTCAAAACTCTCTTTTTTTTTTGGTTTTTTTTGAATGAATTGAATAACAAAAAAAAACACAAGAAAAAGAAACAAAGGAATTAATAAAAAAAAGTATCTTTTTGGAGAAGATGGTGCTGAATTGTGAATTGAAAAAAAAACTGTGGTGAAATGAGATTATGTGAGAGGAAGAGGTATTTGATCAGAGGGAAGAAATGAAGCAGGGAAAAATAATTGAAAAAAAAAGAATCTTTTATGACCTCCCCTTTTTTTATTATTGTTGAAAAAGTGGACAAATAGGAAAGAAACAAATGACAAAAAAAATGGGAAGAGAGATTTCAGGAAAGAAAGAGAATTGTAAAGGAAGAAAGGAAAGTAATTGTAAAAGATTTGGAAAAGAAATTGAGAAGGAAAAGCAAAAAAAGAGAAGACAAAAACAAAAGGATTTTTTTTCTTTTGTTTATTGTTGTAAAATTAGAAGAGACAGAAAAAAAATGAAAAAGGAAAAACTTGAAAAGGGAAAGAAATAAATGGAGAAAGGAAAGAAAATTAATTACAAGGCAGAGAAGCGCAATTTATATAAGGAATTTTTTTCTTTAGCAAATTGTAAAAGAAGAAAGGATGCGAGATATTAGTAAGAGGGGAAACAAACGAAAGAAAGGAGAAAGAAGTTGAAAACAGGGAAGAAATAAAAGAAAAATGGCAAGATTTTTTTTTTTGAACTTGTAAAAGAAGAATGAGAATTAATTGTATTGAAAATTGGAAAGGAGGAATAAAGAGGAAAGAAATCAAAAGTGGATTTTTTTTAATTTTTTTTTGAAAAGAAAGGAAATTTTTAAGAGAAGAAAAGAAATCAAATGTATTGAAAACAAGAAAGACAAAAGAAGAAAGGAAAATTTTTTGCAAAAGAGGAATCTTTTTTTTTTTATGAAATTTGTAAAATGAAAAAGAATGTAGATGATTGGAAAGAAAGTGGAAAGATGGAAAGAATAAAGGAAAATTGAAAGTTGTTTTTTTAATGAAGGAGAGAGCCGGAAAGAAATAAATGAAAAAATGGAAAGAGAGATTGTAGGAGGTGATTGAGAAATGCAATTGGAAATAAATAAATAAATAAATAAAATGCAAGTTTTTTTTATGAAAATTTGAACAAGAAGAAAGGGAAAGAAATGAATGGGAAAAACCAAAACAAAAAAGAAAAAAAAACTAAAAGAGGAAGGAAATAAGAGAAAAAAAGCAAGGTTTTTTTAGTAGAGAGGAAGGGTAGAAGGAATTGAGGAAAGAAATAAAAGCAGACAAAAACAAGAAAGAAATCAAAGTAGACAGAGAAGAAATTGCAAAAGTTTTTTTTATTTAGAAAGTTGTAGAAAAAAGATGGAAACAAATAAAAAGAAAAGGAAAGGGAAAAGAAAAATGTGAAAATCAGCGAGGTGGTAGAAAGATGGAAAGAAATTGAAGAAAAATTAGCAAGTTTCTTTTTTTGTATATATATTTTTTCTTTTTGAAGAAGGAATTAGATTGGAAGAAATGCGAACAAAAAAAGAAAGAAATGAATGAAAATAAAACGAAGGAAAATTAAAAGAAAAAGGGGCAAGATTTTTTTTCCTTGTCTTAGAGATTATAATATCAATATGTGATACATAATCAACTAATCAAGATTTTTATCTATATATATGTACAAGAAAACAATAGGAAAATAAAAAGAAAAATAAAAGCTTACACGAATTGGAAATTAAATAAATAATAAAATTTAAATATTGCCTCCCCGGCAACGGCGCCAAAAACTTGATCGACGCTAGTCTATGAATCAGAAAAGCGCGACATTCAAATTAAATTCTGCAAGCATTCAGGTGTGTAGCATACAGGTCGAACACAGGGAGGTGTAATTAAAATCAAATTATTTAAATAATCTCTTGGGCGTGTTAGACAAATCTTTGAGGTTGGTTTTGAAAGCAAAGGAAATTGAAAATGCGATCTGATTCAGAACAAATCTAATTGAACCGACGATCAAATCACAATTATCAATTGGAAATTAAAATGAAAAACAGAAATAAAATGCAGAAATTAAAATTGCAGGAAAAGAAGAACAACAAAAAGTAAAGTTAGTATTGTCGTTGAAACTAATCAAACGACTAATCGCTAATAAAAAATGTAAAATACAATTGGTGTTCTACCAAAACTAATTGTGAAGACAACACCAATTGCTAAGAAAAAGAAAAATGTAGAAAAATAAAAGAGAACTAGAAACTTTATTAATGGAGAAGAAGAGAAAATAGGATAGGATGGTGGCTACAATGACATTACAAGGGTATTTATAGGATAGATAGCCAAACCGTAACCCTAATTACAAATGATAGATGAGCCTTAGGGAATTCACCAAAAGAGTTTACAATGAGAATCTCAAATGGGCCTTAGTTAAATCTATTAAATCTTTGGCCTTTCTTCTTTTCCTCTTGGTTCTTTGACAAGTCTCCCTTGATTTGAGATGTGCATGGCCTTTTCATCAATCATTTTCTTGTTCAACAGCAACCAGATGTGGGATCTTCATCTACAATTCCTCAAAATGTAAACATATAGCAATCTGATCTCCATTTCTCTACTTTTCTGGTTGCATGCGGGTTGGGTTGGAATATCTGTAAAAGCAACAAAACACTACCCAAGTAATAGTTATTTATATACAAAAGATAAGATGTAAGAGCATAAAATAAACACATTTCTATGTCAATCAAGTGTCGGCCTCCCGGGGACCAGGTCGACCATAGTGTCGACCTGGGGGTCGACCTGCCTCCCGAACCTATTTCCTGAACCAGATGAATTCTGATGTATTTAGACTTGTTTCATGACCAGATTCGTCTGCCCAACCCTATATAAACAGCCCCCTAGCCTCATTCTCTCTACACCATTTCATTCTGTCCTTATGCTACCTCTATGAAAATCAAAATGATAATATTTAAATTAAAAGAGACTACTTCTTCTCCGTCAAGACAACAGCTAGGAATTGCAAATTGGGGGTTTTCAACTAGAACAAGTCTAAACAAATAGAGATTCAACAACTGCAATAACCGTTTCCAGAATCAAACCTCTGCACTATAATTCTTGATCCACGCTGTGTAAGTTCTAGTTACTTTTAGATTGAAACTTGTTAAATTTAATATGGACATGGAATAAAATGAAATTGGACCTAAGCTTGATTATCTATTTGGATCTGTTCTTGTCTCTTCTTGAATCTATGATTTCGGGTTATTTCTTATCGACTGAATCATGCCCATTCATGTTGTTGGACCTAGTTTATTATTCAAACGCTAGATTGTAAAATGAATTCTTGGATCTTGACTTGATGATAAGACTTTTTAATTCAGTTTTCACCCTATCCTCTCTTGAATCTTGAATTTGGGAATATTGCTATGAAAATTAACTTGGGCCTATTCATGTTGTAAATCAAATATTATCATGCCTATGGCATTGAAACTATTGTTAATGGCCAAAGACTATGCCTATGCCTATAACTGAGAACATAAGACTATTGCCTATGACTATGACAAGGACAATTGTGGCTAATCACCTATGACTTGTGACTATGAATTACTGCCTATGATTATGAACAGAAGACTATTGTCTATTGTTGTATATAACGCAGTTGTATACACAATTATATGATTTTTGTTTGATGATAACAACCAAATATATATTATTTTAAATGTGTTTGTTGCTGTACTGTTTCCATATTTTTATCACAGATTGGAATATAATATTTATATTTAAATATAAATACGACTGTACAGAAATTCAAATATTCACACAGTATTTTATTTAAATATAATATTTTATTTCAATATCAAACAGTACAGAATTTCAACTCCACTATTTGTACACTTCTCTAATATACAATTCATACACATTTCATATCACATACATTTTCTTTTGTACACAGCTCTTCTCTACAAACACTAAGTCACTCATACACTATTACACTCATCTCTGTTTGACACATTAACACTAAAATGTTTTTTTTCTTCTATCTTACTGTCTTCTGTCTTTTGCCTTCACAGCACTTCATTATCAGTCCAGTCTTCATACGTTCTTGTCTTCTGTCTTCACAGCCTTCAGTCCAGTCACTTCAGTCCAGTCTTCATACCTGTCATACACAGAAACACACAACAGTACACTGCAATAGAAATAATATTGAACAAATACAAATATATATTTATTTTTAAATTTTATTTGCCTCAGAATTTCGGTGTGTTTCTCATCATTTTTTCTGACTCGATCTGATTCATCTGTGTCTAGATAGACAGTTTGTATATGTACAGTGACAGGAAATCTTCTGAATGACTGCATATACACACGTGTACAGATATACACGTGTGCACTGCCTCGCCAATCAGAATGTAGCAGTGTGCAACTGAGGAGTAGCCACGTGGACCATCTCGACTCAGTGCACAGTCATCAGTGGGACAATCAAATCAAAGAAGAAAGATGAAAATCAGCAAGCTAATGAAACAACTCAAATATAACACAGCAAGCAGCAATTAAGTGGTCGAGTTACAAAAGGGTGAACACAGAATACATGATCATACAGTAAAGTGACATGGCAGTATGGAGTTGATACAACAAACATGATAGAGTCAGCATGGACTAAGTGAACAAGACAGGTGCAACAACAAAATGGTTCAGCTCAACCTCATGGTCATAGTCAAAGTGATACTCAACATGGTCAAGACAACAAACCAGATTTTCAAGCAACTCAAGTTTTAACAAAATGGGGCCGAACAAGCGTGTGTGTGTGTGTGTGCATATTCACAATGCTAAATGTGTGTACAAAAATGGTTCAGATTCAAGACAGTATGATGCAGCAAAAGTGGTCAATCACAATGTTAAGGGATGCAAGTCAAGTGGAAAATGGTTCCAGAAATGGCAAAAGTGTCCATTCTCTCACAGTTTTATCTTGGGCATTTCGAGCACAGTTTAGAAGCAGTCAATCATGGAGCAGTTCAAACACTCATGTTTTACACAACAATTTCATGTTAAGTTTTCAGTTTCAAATACAAATTGGAGCAATCATATAATGGATCCTACTCTCAAGACAAGTGCAACATGATCAGTTTCATATGTACATGCACATCAGAATTTCAACATGTATACTATAAACCAGAAAGCAAACAAGTATAGCCTTAGCAAGAAAATGCAAAACTGAATGGAGCAGTTTTTACAGTGATCTATGTTTGGCAAGATCTAAGAATGGTTTTAAATTCTACAAATTCAATGATGTGATTCTGGAAACAAATCTTTCAGTTTTCTAAAGTTTCCAGAAAATACCTATGTCGTTTTTATTGACCAGAAAATCAGTACATTGCTTTCCAGAAATGATGCAAACAAATTTTGGCAATCTTTCTAAAGGGCACAGCAAATTAAATTTCTTACAGAATTGGTTTACTCAATTTATGTGTATCAAGGAAATCAAGGCATCATTCTTCATTCAAAGAATCAAAAGAGGAAACTTTTGTTTTGTTTCCAGAAATCTCATTTATACGTTTGGCAAGGGTTTAATCGTTTTCACAACTCCATAAATCATACTGCTGTTTTCAGAAATCAAATTATATTTGGCAAGAGTTATTTTTTACAATGTGCAAAGGAAAACTTTTCAACAATCAATTTTTTTTTAAAAAGGAATCTTTCCAGTTTTCTATTCATGTTTTGGCAAATGGATTTTGGGAAAGAATCAATTCATGTTTATTCGTGGCAAGTATTCTACAATTCAGGGTGAAAAAGCATTCAGGAATTCGAAGTGCAAGGGACCACACTTATCATTCATGTTCAGGATTCACAAATAAGTCACGGCATTAAAACAATTGAAGAATCAAGCCGAGCAAAAGAAGAAACACACACAACAAAACTTAATCAAAGCCAAAAATCAAAAAGGGAAAACGAGAAAAATCAGGGCAAGTCGCATATACGAAATCAGAGTTGTAGGGTTTTCTATTTTACCCTATTTAACACCGATTCATCACTGGCAAAGAAGAGGATCGAAGACCAACACAATCAATTTCAAGCATAAAACCGAAGAATAAATTTCAGAGGAACTCACAAAATTCATCCATTGTTTTTCGGTCACCAAGATACCAAATCGAAGCATCAGAGAGCCACGCAAATTTGAGCATCGACGAGGAACACATCAGAGAACCAGATTATATCAACCTGAAGCTATCGTGATTGAATTTGGGAGCAAACACTAAAAACCCTAGCCGCCATTTATTTTTCCAGAGATAGTAGAGATCGGGCAGAAGTAAATTAAAGTGGCCGGCTTATTTCTCACTTGACTAAGCCAAGTGTTTTAAGCATAAAAGGGGATGACCCTTCCTTTATAAATTCTAGGGTGTTTAGTTGTTTATTTTTTAGTGTGTCATTTTAAATTCAGTTTGTATTCAATTCTAAACAGTTTCTAGAATTCTATAAAAATCTAGGGGAAACCAGTTAGGTGTTAAACTGGCAGTTGACAGAGTCTGTAAAATCTGGGTTACTGTTTACAGGATTGTAATCAGGGAAAATCAGATCGAGTGTATATCGGTCAGTCTAGGGATTTGAGCGTAGAGTTAGGACAGGAGCAGGCGCTGCGAGTGTACATGGTCTTGTATGCAGGATCTGTTTATAACATCTAGTAGAAACCCTAGGAATGCAGCAGTAGGCAGGGTTTTGCTGAAGCTGGGTATATCTGTATGTGATTTATTTTCTGCACTTTTATTTCTGCTGCATTCTGTGATCTGTTTATTATTTTAATATCCTGTCAGTTTTTCAATTCAGTTTAAAAACTGTGATAAACCATATTCACCCCCCCTCTAGGGTTAATCTAAATCCAACATCTATGACCATGACCTTGAAACTATTACAGTTAATTGCCTATGACTATTTAGGGTAGTTGCCTATAGCTATTTTGGATAATTATTCATGACTCTTGTGACTAATCGCTTATGATTCACTATGACTATGACTATTGTGGCCAATTGACTATTATAGTTGATTGTTCATAACACTATAGTTGAAAACCATGTTGTACACCAAGACCATCGATCCATTATCCTTGTATTTGGCTTGCTTTTGCATGCCTATTCTTTTATGTCAATTTTTATCATGACTATCACCTTATTATGCTAGATTTGAAAGCCTATTATTCTCTATATGCCAGTCATGTTGTAACCAATTATCCCAAGCTATATCATGCCAGATTTATCACCTTGTGCTCGTTCTTTTGCCTATCATAGTTGGGATGTTATTTCCTTTTATTTTGGACCTGGATCTACTTGTAATTTAGATCGATTTACGTTTACATGCGATGGGAATACGAATTGGGTAGGTTAGGCAAACATGAATTGGTTATAAATATGAATCATGAACTTGGTAATAGGCATAAGTGGAAACCTGAAAACTTGATATGAGAACTTGACATGAAACTCGCTTAGAAATTTGACACGATGATTTGATAGGGTTAAGTCATGAACCGCTTGAATATACTTAACCAATTTGACATGATGATTTGATAGGGTTAAGTCATGAACCTCTTGAATATACTTAACCAATTTGACACGATGATTTGATAGGGTTAAGTCATGAACCGCTTGAATATACTTAACCAATTTGAAACGATGATTTGATAGGGTTAAGTCATGAACCGCTTGAATATACTTAACCAATTTGACACGATGATTTAATAGGGTTAAGTCATGAACCACTTGAATATACTTAACCAATTTGACACGATGATTTGATAGGGTTAAGTCATGATCCACTTGAACATACTTAACCAACTTGACACATGATTCGTAGGGCTAAGTCATGAACTTGAATGACAACACTTAGCCAATTTGACATGACACGTGAACGGGTTAAGTCTCGAATTTAGATGACAACGCTTAACCTGCTGGACAGAAACCCTAGTTATGCGGTCCTTTTCCGCAGTAACCCACTAGATGTATCATGGTACCCTGGAACTAGGCAGGGTGGGGCACGATTACTGGGCTGATTGTAAGCGACCAGAACGACGGCTGAGTAGGTGCGCCATTGTAGGTTCAGGCGGACTATGGTCGTGCACGTAGTCCGGAGTTGAAAAAGCAGGCATTGGGCACCAATAGGTTTACACTGTGCGTGCTTGATTCATGTCGGTGGTTGGCACCCTAGGGCTTGATACACCCTAGGGTGCACCTAGCACAGGTGACTACATTTCGTGATTGGGCCGTATGACACAGACACATGACGAGCTAGAACTTATAGGGAGCCGATCGATTAATAGATCGTTTCGTGGGACCAAGTAATGGGTCATTTCATGATATTGGGCAAGGGATCATTTCATAGTTAATACATGACACGGGTTGGGTTACTAGTACAAGTGGTAAAGGCCCATTTCTGTTTCTGTTAGGGAGGTAAAAGCATATTACTATTTCTGTAAAGATCACCCTGTTTCTGTTTCCGTTTCTGTTTGGACATTAGGATAACACCTAATTCTGTTATACTAGTACTGGTGCAGAGAATGTTAAACATGCGATGCTATCCGTAGTTTATCTTGTTACCGTAGTTTATCTTGTTACCGTAGTTTATCTTGTCATCTTAGTCTAACTTGCCTATCTTGTCATCATCCTTATGTTTACTTTCAGTTTATACATGTCACTTTATCTTTACTTGTTTCTATGTTGAAAGTCACTAGGACTTACCAGTCTTTATGACTGACCCGTTTTCTTTCGCCTCTTTTTCTTCCGTTTCCCCCCCCCCCCAGGTTCTTAGGGAGGAAACACTACTACTTAGTTTAGACTTATTTCTGCTTCAAGATCATCATATATGGCTTGGACCTTTCTTGGCTATGGCTGCTTTACTGTTTTACTTGGGGAATGATTTATGACTATGGTTTTATGCTTCTTTACTATTGCATGACAGATTTCGATGTAATGGATTTAATGGCATTTTGATGTAAAAGGCTTTAGACCTTTCTAGATTTTAAAGCAATGAAATTTGGTTCTTCTTCCGCTGTTTTATATGTCCTGTCTTGTAATATTTCTGTGTATGTTTACCTAGATAATGCTCCACCAAAGCTAGTCCATTCCCTTTGTGAGTGACCCTAGCGGAGGTGGGGTGTTACAGCAAGAGAATTTCTCAGCCACTAAACTTGTTATATTTGTAAAAATCAACGTACGTGAGTTTTCAGGAAATACTCTGTCAGACATTCATCCATACAAGTCATCCAGGAACATGACGAACCGAAGGCACCCTCCCACTGCATCCTAGGAATCACCTTATAGATTAGTAGTGAGTAGTCCTTGCAATCCATAGATTTCAACCACGACAGAACCACAATATATCTCTAAGGATCAGCTAGAGATTTTAGGTAATTCTTCCAATTTATGAAGATCTGTGGTCTTCAATGTTCCATCTTTATCCCTGAATATTAGTTTCATACGCAATGTTGATTACAAGTGGTTTTGGGTCTAGTTCCAATCTCAGTCTCTTCAAAACAACACGTTAAAAGGTCCAATATGATATTTCATTGAAAGTCGGTTTTTTAACTATCAATCTCAAGCCGCATCGTCAAGTTTATTGGCAGCTCAGTTCTTTTTATTCAAAACCACTCATTGACTCTTTATTGATCTTTGAAATCATTTCATCAATTAAAATCGATTTCACTTATCCTGATAAACCATATTCTTAACTTTTAGGAATCATCGTATTTACCAATCTCCTCCTTATTTTCCTTTACTTCAAAAACAATGCCATATTTCCATAAAACTCTTTCCATTTCCCTATCTTGAAATTATTTCTTTATATTATCAAAAATCTTTCATATTTCTTTTATTTTGTCCACTTTGATATATATTATCTTGATGCTTGAAAACGAATTATCATTTCTTATACGGGCCAAACAAATCTCAATTTATACATTATTTATCTTAAAACCCAATATTCTTATTACACTTAAAAATCTCGCAACTAATGTTGCAATATTATTTATGGAATAATCAACTATTCTCAACATCATTTACCATTACAAACTAATACCATTCTTCGATAATAGTGAAGCCGTTCAAGTTGGGGTATTTTATCTACTTCTTAGACCTTGATCGGCAACATTCTTATCTTAGAATAGAATAAGTTCGTAGCTCAAAAACCAGTATTAACAATCAAATTATATTTCTACTTTATTTAAACTATGGTTTTATAAACCATCACTTTGGGAAATCTTAGTCGATTATGACCATTTTAACTAAATATTGCGATAACTTTGTAACACAATTTTATTATGACAAACCACTTCCAAATACTTTTCCTAAGACCATTTTATATTATATTACAAAACAATTTCTTGGATTTTATAAGTAAATCCATTTATCACTTCTTTACACGAAAGCATCCAACGTTCAACGTTTTTGTCTTTTCAACATCTCTTCTCTATCACAATTATTATACTTAAGTGAACACTTCCTATATATTTATCTTACAATTTCCCTTTAAAAATTCTTTCCATAACATTGGATTTTTATAATATAATCTTTTTACATAACTTTTATGAATATTCGGGTTTAACCCTATTACAAACTCAGTTGCCTTCTTAAATGAATTTCATTTAAGAAATGACCACTTTAAACATTTTTAATATTTCTGTAAAAACTTATTTATAAATATCAATTTATTTTTAAACATCGTTATAACGTAAAATATATATTTAAAATCTTGCTTCAGTTATAAAATAAAGTGTATAACTTACTTCGTTAATTCGCCTAATGCACTACAACAAAACTTGTTTTTAGTTACAATTGTTGGCGGCGTTTAAATTCATAGTGCATCTGCTCTCATTTACGAAAATTGAAAGAAAAACAAGGGCCACTGCTACTTTATCCCACCAAAATTTGGCTTAGTTTTTTCGTTTGACCGCCCATATTTCTTTTTCGTTATCTTCCTCTCCCGCAGTATGAAATCCCTAAAAGACGCATCCTCATTTTTGTTTCTTTTTGGCTTGCATTTTTCTGCTCCAACTGTACTCAGAACCCTTGCGCCTCAATATGAGATTCCACTCTCCACCACCGCTTCTCATCTCTAGCTCAGATAAAGGTAATCCAAAAATAAACTTTATCTTGGGTTTGATGCTTTGGGTTTATGCAATGATATTTGAGGGTTGTTTGAGTTCATCACTTAAATTGAATTCATTTTTTCACAAAATCGTAAATAAAAAATTAGATAATTTTCTTCTATTTGAGATTCAAAATTAAAAGAACCCTTTCAAAGGTATTTGAGATTTTTTTCATTTCATAAGAAGAGACAAGAGTACGTTTGGAATTCTTTAATTATGTGAATCTTCATGTTGAAAAAGCAGTGGATTTTAGATTTACGGGAAGTACATATTCACGGTTAGATTTTAGTTTCAGCTTTAGCCTTTAGGCTTATTGACGTTGGTATAATTGAAAGTATTCACAGAAAATTGATTCAGTAATCATAGAAACCCCTGCTTTAGATAAAAGACGATATAT
The DNA here is from genome assembly GCA_030737875.1 of Allium sativum. Classification (NCBI taxonomy): domain Eukaryota; kingdom Viridiplantae; phylum Streptophyta; class Magnoliopsida; order Asparagales; family Amaryllidaceae; genus Allium; species Allium sativum. The sequence continues at coordinate 529,698,660 of CM060923.1, read as the reverse complement.
TGCAAATGTTTATTTGGATATATTGTGGAAAGCCAATAATTTTATTGTAATGGAGTTAATACCTTGAAAATTTTCAATTTTAGTAGCATCTAGGAAATGTTTATTTATTTTCTTTTGATTTACTTGTCTCTAGAAATATCTATTATGTTCTTCGTGTTCAATACCATCCTAGGCTGTAACACCTTTAATGTTTTCTTCTCATGGTTTTGACATGAATATTTTATTTTTATTTAAAAATAAATAAAGAAGAAGAAAATTAAAGAGAGAAGATAGCTCAAGTATCCTATAATTGAAACTTTATGCTTTTCAGGGCTTTTATTATACTATACTAAATATTGGGTTGTCTCGCAACTCCTTATTAGTGTTCCTTGCACAGTACAATTGTACAAATTTTCTTTTACTTTTTTAATTTATAAGTGAAAAATGGATTTGAGTATTTACTGAAAAACTCAACAACTATAAGCTTAGTTAAACCTTTCACACCTTCTCTTTTCAATCTAAACCTTTCACCACTATAGATTATAACTTACCAAAGTTGATGAGTCAGGGCAATTTTTAGTGCTATTGGGTACCAAGGTCACTTTCACCTGTGAAATTATGCGAGATTGTTACAAGACATCTGGACTGCATTGCTTTGAGAGATAATTAATTGCAAGTATAGGTGAGTTTCTGAACTGTTAGGACTTGTTCTCATATATCTTCATATAAGCAATTTATATTTCCATTCTAGATATGGCATTCTAGATTACTACACAAAAACGCCCAAATTTCCTATTACCTTTACAATACTCATTGTACTTCCAGGTTCTTGGAAGAAATCTCCAGTTTTTTTCTATAACATTAGCAAATAAAAATTCTTTATGCATAGTAAGAAATTTATTTCAACATTCAACCGAGATTGAGCTATAGTCCGCGGAAGCAACCATATGTGTCTAACGTCATGCTAATATTCTTGACTGCTTTAACTACTAGGGTAGGTGTACCCCACTCGTTGACTGGCAATTGGTGTCTCTTTCTTAACTCCATTCTTTTTTATATAAATAAGCTATTTGGAAAGAAAGAATAAACATATATGATAGACGACTGCATATAATATCTCATTTCCGCATTTAGTACGATTAGGTATTGTATCAAACTTAATAATTCTTATATATTTTTCTTAAATAACTTTTACCTACTCCGCTGTATTGGAAATGTGTTTTTTTCCAGCTTTTCACATATTTAAAAATGAAGGGAACCTGTAATTATATTGTGATACACCTTTTATTCGAGACTAAGCACATTGCTTAACTTTGGGGGATGTATCTTCATATACCTCCAAGCTTGGCTTGGGTCAAATCTTTTGCTTAAGTTGTCCATGAACGCTTGTATGCTATCTTAATTCCTATATATGCCTGCTACTAGACATATGTCAGTATAATATCTTGAGTATTTTAATGTCCCTGCTATATAGTAAACCTAAAACAATAACTTTATGCATCATACTTCTTGTTATGTTTCAAAAGACTAAATTTTAATCAAGGCATGAGTTTTTGGTCGAATCTAAAAGTTATAAGGTTGAGTTTCAATCATTAATGAAAGCTAACTGAAATGCCTAAAGGTCATAGATCACTCACAATAAAATAAAAGTAGATAAGAGAGTTATAAAATTAAATAATTATCTATACACCCTTAATGACAAATAAGAAGCTGGCTATTTCATAGATTACCAAAGCATGTGCATTCTTGTAAAATAGCTGTGGGGACCCGAACTTCCCCAATCTCCAAAAAGAAGAGAAAGGACGAATTACCATGAGGACAAGACGAATCGGAACACAAACAGAAGAACATTTCATAGTTTATTACAACAACTCCATCAGAATACAAGAATATACAGAGTATGAATAAATATTACACATTTGATAAATATCAGAGATTTAAATACATTACTGCAGCAGAAAAATAATACAAAACATAACTGAAAGAAATACGCGGATACAGAGCTTTCCGAATAACACTTCAGCTATAAACCAGGATCCTGTGAATATAAATCTGCAAAACCAAAACTACTAGCTGCCCGTGTGGAAAATAGGGGCACCTAGAGTTTAGGTTAAAACAACAAACTCCAGGTCAGTCATGTGACTGGTGTGAGAACTAAAACAGTTATTAATTTGATTTTAAAGTTCAGTAAATCAAGGGACCACGCCGTATAACCCGGAACGGGTTTTTACCCCACGAATACCAGTGCATAAAAAAACAGCGCAATGCTAAATAAAGAACAATGAAGCTGTTATAAGACCCAGGTATCATCACATAATGCAACGCAAGCCGGAGGATAGGGTTTTATCTTATAACAGCCAAATAATGCTTGATACGCGAAATTTAATCTTTTATTATTACTATAAGTGAAGAAAACAACTTCAAATATAAATGTATCAATCATAGATGACATGGGTACCATATATCATGTCGCCATACTAGGCTCTACAAATAAAACCGAAATGTCACGTATTGGAAATTGGATTTCCGTCATGAGTCGAGGCAAGGGGCAAGATCCTCTCCGTTCGAGACACTCTAGCAAATGTCTCAGGACCACACACAACGATCCTTGGAACCTCCAAGGCCGGTCCTCTCCTACTTTTGAGGATTAATTATTCCTGAACACACGTTTCCCAGTCCTATAGGACATATATCTGAGGCGCCTCACATCCAACAACCACACAGGTAAAAAGTATATAAATGTCAGGGCTAGAAGTCGCTGACACTATCCATAGCTAGAAAGAAACGTCGTGTTCTCCTTGGGTCCTTATCCCGTTTTTGACTCATACAGAGGTGTGAGGCTCGCGAATTAACGCCATACACAAAGCTATGCCACATAGGCCGTGCTTTGATCATCAACCACAAGACTTTGCTTTCCAACAGAAGTCTTGATCATCTGCCACTTAGGCATGCCACACAGGCAATTCAATCCATGCGACTAATTTCTATCGATATATAACCTCTGAGCTCGCACGTCTCAGAGAAGGGCGTTAAGCAAGAGAATAAATTCTCCGCCGCCAAACAGATGTATATTTAATAGAGATCAATCAACACAGAATAAAATCCAGTGTCAGACACACAGTCCATTTACAAGTTCGTTCTGGGTCTGAATGAAACGGGAGGAACCTTATTCCTTGTATATCCATCGATCTCCAAGTACGTCTGGACGATCACCAACTGATTCCCTCCTCTTGGGTGTACAGCCCAATCAAGATCATCAGTAATTATCCAAACGATGTGAAGACCTCCGGTCTTCAACCACCGTCTTCATCTTCGACTTATCGTCGAATCAGTTATTCAGAATAGGTATAAACTCGGCCTTTCTTAATAACCCGCATATATAATAGACAAGTGTTACACAAACACAACATACGCCTCATTCCAATTCATCAGTCACTAACCGTAAATTAGTAAGAGAATAATTCCCCAAATATTAACCCCGAAGGCCGAAACCAACATCAGATCAATACCCAGGAAACCATTCTTCTTAGCTAACCTACAGTTAGTTTCTAAATTTCACATTCTTAGGGAAAGGTTCCCATTAATTTTATCAAAGATAAATTCTTTTAAAATTATTCTTTAATCTTCCTTTGGATATCAAATCAAACCATGTTAAGGTTTTCCAAACTAGTCGGGATTTGCGAACCACACCGAAGTAATCATTTATTTTATTTCCCAATCCCAACCTATTCATCCCATGGAGCAAAACTGGTAATACTCCATATCTAACACCATGGTGTTATCGGTAAGTATTAATTACCATTTCACGTTCAAATCTAATTAAAGATTTAACTATCGCTTGGAGCAAAACTGGTGATACTCCATTCTCGATCACTTTAACCTAATTAAAGATTCATTAAAACTCCACTTAGTTTTAATCTTCCCAAAAATCAATATCCTATCTTTAACTGGGTTAAAGAACCAATGTCATCTAAAACACGATTCACGATAAACCCAAAATCACATTCCATTCTATCAGTCTCTAACTGTAAATTAGTAAGAGAACAATTCCCAAAATATTAACCCCGAAGACCGAAACCAACATCAGATCAAAACCCAGGAAATCATTCACCTTAACTGATTTGCAGTTAGTTTCTAATTTTCTTAACTCAATTTGGGTTTAAGAACAGTATTCTTAAAGATACTATTCACGACAAACCCAAAATCCCATTTGATATTAAATACAAGGCTCTGAATAGAAAATATATCGGCTTATATTCAATATCAAATTCTGAAACCAACAAATATCGTATTAGAAATAACGATATAAATATATCTTTCAAATTCCCATAATAATATCTATATAATCACGAAATCCAACATCGAACTATTCCGAAGACGATTTCTATTCAAATCCCTTCCAATTCGCATATTGGAAATTCTGGTTATATTAAAACCCATTCTCAATCCAATTTATTTATTTAAAAATATTGGATTTTAATTCTAATTCATAGCTAGTTCATTTCGATAAAAATATATTTTTATCATTACAAACATGGAATTTTTCATTCCAATTCTTTACAATTCATTTATTATAATTTTAGACAAATTATTAATATTATTAATAATTTTATCAAGGCCCGTACAGTCGATTTCCAAATACGGTCATCGAACTGCACTTACATCGACCTTTTCCAAATTTTATTTGGACATAATTCCAAATCCAACCGTTAGATTTCAAATTTCTAATATTCATTGGAAAGCTATTTTCGATACGAACCCAACGGTTCCAGTTTCAGGAGAATCCGACGGTAGGATCTCCCGTAACGTCAATATATAAAATGATAATATTTTCAAAACGTTATATTTTGAAATCACTTTCTTTTTGCTATTCATTATAAAAAATGAATAAAACCGATATAAATATCGTTCGTGTCAAAATGGCGCAAATCTAATCAACACGACTTTATATATTTCAATAACTTCGTTATTCTATTCAACAAATGAATATTTTCTTCAACACATGAATATATATTTCTTTCAACACATGAATATTCTCAACACATGAGTATCGTCAACACATGACTGTTTTTGTTATTTAATATATTTTATAAAATTATGATTTTTATCGTTTAATTCTTAATCAGCCTCTAACTGTAATTTAGCAAGAGAAAAATTCCCTAAGTATTAACCCCGAAGGACGAAACCAACATCAGATCAATACCCAGGAAACCACTCATCTTAACTAGTTTCCAGTTAGTTTCTAATTTTATATATGATAAAGATGTAAATTTTATTGTTTAAAGATTTTACTCAACACATGAATATTTTCAACACACGAATGGTTTCAACACATGAATGGTTTCAACACATGAGTATTGTCAACACATGACTATTTTGTTTATTCAACACATGAATATAATTTATTTTCTAAATTGGAATGAGACCCAATCAATTACCATATAATGTTATTTATATGGATTCCATACAACACATGTATATAATAGCAATGATAAATAATCAACCATCATCAAAAGTGCACCACACAACTGTCTGTCAACCTATCGATTGACATACAACTAAACAATTGGGATTAGTGTACGTCAAATATCATCCCAACACCTGTGCGGGGTTCCAATCAACAAACACCGAATATTATTTGTACAGTTGGGCGATGTGTAAAATTTATCGTCCCAATCAATGTCAGTCAGATGGATGTACATAAACAAATCGTATGATTTGTAAATGAGTATATTTTATTCACATACTCATTAAAAATTATATTTTTAACAATAAAATATTTATTCGGTTCATTTACACAATAAAAATGATATTTTTTATTTTTCTAATATATTTTAGAAAATTTCGGCGGCATAACGATGTGATACTAGAAACGGGACAAGGCCTAGCCTTATCCCTAGTCTAATAATAGCCTACGCCATACACATACCAATCTAATCAATTCCATTTCACCCAAACAACAAAATTCAAACCAATCATCCAATCAACTACACAACCAAACAAACAATTCGTCCATGGTCTGTGGACGACGGGTGTTGGGTGCTGCTAAGCACCGTCTGCATCCTAGTATATATTTTTAACTAGAAAAGAAAATTTAAAGTGAGAAGTTCTCCCCGAGAGCTAAACCAAACGCCACGACTCTTCATATGTATGAAATCTTTATCTTGTTTCCAACGCAGTCTTTTTCACGAAGTTGATTATTAAAAATCACATTTTTATACGGTATTTATATAAATAAAAATCGAATTTTTATGTATATAAAAATCGAATATTTATAAATTCTCCTTCATTATAAAAATCAAACTTTTATATCGCCTTCACATATGAAAATCATATTTTTATTTCACTACTTCATAAGTATAAAAATCGAAGTTTTATCGCTACTTCATATATATAAAAATCGAATTTTTATCGCTACTTCCTATTGAAAATCAAATCTTTATAGCGCTAAAAATCCTATTTTTTTATTTTTTAAAAACCCTACCTTTTCTAAAAATAAAAATCATATCTTTCTATGTATACAATCGTGTTTTCTCTAATCAAAGATCATAGAACTAAAAATTATGTTTTTATACACATAAAAATCTTATCTTTATATTAATAAAAATCCTATCTTTTTATAAATAAGAATCGTATCTTTCTATTTCAAAAATCATAAATTTTCTTCTTTAAAAATCATAACCTTTTGTAACTAAAAATCTAATCTTTCTCTAAGTAAAAATCTAATCTTTCTTCGCTACATATATATATAAAAATCATGTTTTTATACACTAAAAAATCAAATCTTTATTTCTAAGCTAAATATATAAAAATCCATTTTTATAACTAATTTATTTATATAAATAAAACTGAAAATAAAAATAAAAAATAAAAAAATTCAGATTTACTTACTTCGATTCGCATAAGAAAAAAAGGGTTTTAATTGCTGACAAGGTGGAGCATGGCGGTGCTTGATGGTTGCTTGCGGTTTGGAGAGGAGCTTCGGAGTTTTGGGGTGCTCGATGTCTTGTATGGAAGAGGAGAGGACGGAGGAGAGAGGGGTGGTCGGAGGTGAAGGAGGCGGCCTCGCGGTAGTGGGCCAGTGGGGTAGCGGTCAGGCGCAGTAGAGGGTTTGGGGTTTCTGGTCTTCAGTCGGTGAAGGGAAGGAGATGAAGAGGAAGGAGGCGATGGAGAGGGGGGAGGGGTCAGAGGAGCGGTGGCCACCCAGGCGCGGCGACACTGATCGCGATTGGGGGAGGGAGGGGGGAGAATCCGTCGATTGGTTTTTTATTTCTGTTTTGACAACCGTGTGTTGACTTTAAGGAGGAAGGGGGTGAGTATATAAACATATATATTATTTAATTTAAATAATTTATTCTCCATAAAAAGTTGCTTTTTCATTTGATCACCAATTCAAACCCAATGACTATCGCCCATAGCTGATTACTCTCATTCTGAGCACAATGGGATATGTTTCACAAGCCAATTTTATCGTTACGATCAGTTTTCATTCAAGTTACAATATAAATCAATATATATTTAATTTAAACGTACATTTCAATTTACCGGGGCGACATACGGACTCTAAAAATTTCAAAAAAATTACTTCTAGCTTCGTATTGACGATACGGTTCTAACAAAACTAATTTCGTCAAATTTTGAGACCATTGGAAAAATGGCCATTTTCTGGTCGATCGAAATTGACTGAAACTGTTCAAACACGTTTTCCTTTGCCACGCTTACATGTTGACTCAGGAAATTATGAATTTTGGAATCTAGCAATAACTTGACATCCCGGATCCAACAAAAGTGGTTTCGTCGAAAACAGAGTTCGTTTGCAAAATTTCCATTTTTAAGGGCCTTTATATATATATATATATATTAAAATATATATAAATTTCACAGCGACTTTTCTGAATTTTAAACTGGACGTATCTTTCAACTTCTAATGTGAAATCTCAGTTTCTTACATCCGTTAGAAAGATATCGTCAAATAGATTCAAATATTTCTAGTTTCGTTCAATTCTGATTTATATTGAATCCTGTATATTCATTTGAAATTCGAAATCGAATTTTCGAACTGTCGCGCCATTTCAGGCTCGTTTTGTAATTAAAATAAATTTATTCGATTTAACTTCATCGAAAATAAATTTTCCATCATTATTATTTAAAATAAATCATTTTTAAATAACCAAAATTCATTAAAATAGCCAAAATAAATAAAAAATTATTGGCTCAGAATTTCCGGGTTGTTACAATAGCAGTACCCGACTTCACTAATTGACTATCTGAGTTAAGGAACCGATTAGAAATGTGTGGAATAGAAGATGAACGGTTAGTCGGGGCGACTGAGTAAGAGCAGAGCTATTGTTGAAGGAACAATAAGAATTTAACAATACAACTAATTCGAAGATATAACACATCTATACACTTTTCGGATGCGGGTGCGTGCAAATTCTAGTTTTTGCAGGCATTCATGGATTACTTTAATGTGAAGATTATTGGAATATTCTAAAGGCGTGGACAATGCAAACTGCAGAAATTAGACTTCCTCTTCACTTAACCAGTGTGTTGACAAATTTATTTGCTAACAAGTTGGATTCTAACTGGGATGCTTTTTTGGACACAGAACTGAAGTTCTATCTTGCTTGACAACTCGTACATATGTGATGCATTGCAGGTCAGGTAGGAGCTATTGGGTTAAGGATTAGTACGACCTTGCAGAACTAGGACCCTGATCTTCGACCAAATCTCAAATTAGGTAGCATAAATTATTTCGTTGACCCTCATATAAATATGAAGTGTATAAATTGCAAAATAATTTTCTTTTCTATCTTTCTGAGATGATGGTTATTTATGATATGTATGCAAATACACTTGATCTTGTAATTTTGGAACTGGTAGATCTAATATATTTGTTCTACTATGACACTAACATGTCTTCTTTATCAAGTGCACGCAATGTCCCTCATTATACTTGGTGAAATTAGCTTAAAAAGGCTTGCATGCTTGAATCACAAGATTTACATGCTTTTCAAATCATCACTTACTGTTTTGGCATATCATTCATTAATTCAGAGTCGTGGTATATATGCCCCAACGTATTTTGGCATACCCTATAATAAAGCTACTTTGAAAGAAGTTTTTCCCCCTAAAAAACGTTTGTCTAAATTTATATATAAAGTTATTTATCCAATAATTTTTTGAACTATTATGTAACGAGAATCACATGAATAATTTCAAAATCTATACCAGCTAAAACAAGTATAACAACATTGAAAAGTTTTTATTAACAGTTCCCATTGAACATTGAAATGGAAAATCCATGCAAATGAGCAGTGTGGTATTCTGGGTAATATAATAAAAGTTTATAATAATAGTAGTCAATAGTATCATACAATAGTAATTTTTATGATACTTCAGGTGATGGTCCTGCTCCTTGCTCAAACATTGTGCAATTTCATTTGTTTAAAGAGAGTCATATGGGTTATTCAAAGGAACATTGCAAGCCTCGTCACTTTTGAACACTTGAGGGGCTTCCTTCTTTTTCTTTCTGACAGTATTCTATTTGTATTAGATTCATTGGCATCTTCACCATCCTCTACTCTGTGGATCCAGATGACCTCGACCACATTTTTCTGGTTGACACACATACTGTTTTTATGCTGTCCACTTACTGATTCCTATCTGACCTTGATGTATCTCTGTGAATGCGCAGTCCCAGTTATGTTTAAAAATAGGCATGATAGGTCCTTTAATAGGTTGTTCCTCTATCACATGTTCATTGATTTTTCCAGTTTTAAAGGGGAAGAATGAAACTCATGAGTCTCAGTTGTATTATGAGGGTATGAATTGTTAACACTTGAGGCTTCAACAGATTTTCTCTTCCAATCGAATGCATTTATATAACGACTTGAACTTCACCGATCTCCGAAGAGAAGAGAAAGAACGGATTGAGTTGAGAACATGGCAAATCAAAACGCAAACAGAAGAATTTTTCATTGCTTATTACAAAAATGTACATCAGAGGACAAGAATATAAAAGAGTATGAATAAATAATACACATCAGAAAAATATCAGAGATTTCAATTACATTAGCAGCGAAAAAATGATACATAACACAACTGAAAGAAATACACGGATACAGAGCTTTAAGAATATAGCTTCAGCTGTAAATCCAGGATCCTGGAAAAGAAATATCTACAAAAACCAAAACTACAAGCTGTCCATGTGGAAAATAGGCGCACCCAGAGTTTAGGTTAAAATAATAAACTCCAGGTCAGTTATGGGACTGGTGTGAGAACTAAAACAGTTATTAACTTGATTTTTAAATTAGGTAAATCAAGGGACCACACCATATAAAACGGAACAGGTTTACCTCCAAGAATATCAGTGCATGAAACAAACAGCGCACTGCTAATTAAAGAAAATGAAGCTATTATAAGACTCAGGTCCCATCACACAATGCAACGCTAGCCGGAGGATAGAGTTTTATCTTATAATAGCTAAATAATGCTTGGTACGTGAGATTTTATCTTTTATTGTTACTATAAGTGAAAAAATCAACTTCAAATATAAATGTATCAATCATAGCTGGCATGGGTACCATCTATCATGTCGCCATACCAGGCTCTACAATCAAAATTGAAATGTCACATATTGGAAATTGGATTTCCGTCATGAGTCCGGGCAAGAGACTTCTCGCTGGCTTCGAGACACTCTGGCAAATGCCTCAGGGTCACACACAATGTTCCCTTGGATGCTTCAGGGCCGGTCCACACATAGCGGATTAGTTATACCTGAACACACATTTCCCGGTCCTATCAGACCTATCCATCGGCTCCGTAGTAACTGATATATCTGAGGCGCCTCGCAATCCATCATCCACATAGGTAAAAATATAATAAATGTATGGGCTCCATACCATGACACCACCCATAGCTAGAAAGAAACGTGTGCTCTCCCTGCATTCCTTTATCCCGTTTTTGAGTCATACCGAGGTGTGAGGCTTGCGAATTAACGCTATAAACAAAGCAATGCCATTTAAGACCGTGCTTTGATCATCAACCACAAGACTCTTCTTTTCAACAGAAGCCTTGATCATCTGCATCTCAGCATGCCACACAGGCAATTTACGCCATGCGACTGATGTCTATCGATATATAATCTCTGAGCTCGTACGTCTCAGAGAAGGGTGTTAAGCAAGAGAATAAATTCTCCGCCTCTAAATAGATATATATTTAATAGAGATCAATCAACACATAATAAAATCCAATGTCAGACACACATCCATTTACAAGTTCGTTCTGGGTCTGAACGAAACCGGAGGCACCTTATTCCTCGTTCCATATGTCCAATACGGAAGAGAGGTCATTGCATATCCGTTCGATCTCCAAGTACGTCTGGACGATCGCCACTTATTACCTTGTCTTTGGTGTATAGCCCAATCAAGGCATCAGTAATCATCCAAACAATGTGAAGACCTCCGGTCTTCAACCACCGTCTTCATTGTCGAGTTATCGTCGAATCAGTTATTCAGAATGGGTATAAACCCGACCTTCCCGAATAACTCGTGTATATTATAAACAAGTGCTACACAAACACAACATACGCCTCATTCCAATTAAGAATATTCTTTTATTCAAATATTCACATCATTAGGGAAAGGTTCCCATTAATTTTATCCAAGATAAATTCTTTAAATTTATTCTTTAATCTTCCTTTGGATATAATTTCTAAACCAAATCAAGGTTTATCAACTAGTCGAGATTATGGAAACTTACTGAAGTAATCATTTATTATTTTTCCCACTCCAACCTATTCATCCCATGGAGCAAAACTGGTAATACTCCATATCTAACACCACGGTGTTATTGGTAAATTTAATTACCATTTCACGTACAAATCTAATTAAATATTTAACTATCGCTTGGAGCAAAACTGGTGATACTCCATTCTCGATCATTTCCCAAATTTGATAATTTAAATTATCAATTCACATTTCTGTCTAGTTAAAGATTCATTAAAACTCCACTTAGTTTTAATCTTCCCAAAAATCAATATTAATGATTATTTAACTTTGGGAAATCAAACATGTCGCATCGACAATCTACACCATACCATTGATTTATGCCAATATATAACCTCTAAGCTCATACGTCTTAGAAAAGGGTGTTAAGCAAGAGAATAAATTCTCTACCACCAAACAGATATATATTTAGCAGAGATCAACAAATAAGGTATAAAGGAATCAATGTTAGACATGTAATCCTGTATTTAACTGGGTTAAAGAACTAAATCATTTAAAACACAGTTCACGATAAACCTAAAATCACATTCCATTAACCATGGAATCTTCACGGAAAAACTGATCAATATACAATTGATATCAATTTCCATATCCGACTAATAATATAAATGGAATAACGACGAAGCCCTTTTAAAATCCATATATATTAACAGTCTTCCTCCACAGAAGCTCACTTCGATTATTACCAAATCGAATTCCATTCAATTCCAATTTATTTTATTAAATTGGAAAACTTTACTTCGGAAAATTCCATTAAATCTTAATAAAAGATTTACAAATTCCAAATCTTAACTTCACTGTTAATCGGATTAAAGAACAAGTGTTATTTAAAACACCGTTCACGGTAAACCCAAAAATCCAATTCTTTTATTCAATTCCAATTAAATATTAATTAATTGGAAAACTTCACTAAATCTTAATTAAAAGATTTATTCTTTTCTCAACTGGGTTTAAGAACAGTGTTATTTAAGACATCAATCACGGTAAACCCAAAATCCAATTCGATATTAAATACAAGCATCTGAATAGAAATTATATCGGCATACATTCAATATCAAATTCTGAACCTAACAGATATCGTATTGGGAATAACGATATTTATATCTTCCAAATTCCCACAACGATTTCTGTGTAGCCACGGAATCCAATATCGAAATATTCTAAAGATTATTTCCATTCCAATCCATTTCAATTCATATATTGGAATATTCTGGTTATTTTAAAACCATCCACAAATCCAATTTATTTTATTTAAAAATTATTAGATTTTAAATCTAGTTAATAACTAGTTCATTTTGATAAAAATGTATTTTTATCTCTACAAACGTGGAATTTTTCATCCCAATTCTTTCCGAATCACTTATTATGATTTTACACAAATTATTAATATTTTTAATAATTTTATTAAGGCCCTTTCAGTCGATTTCCATAGATGGTCATCGAACTGCACTTATAACGACCTTTTCCAAATTTGATTTGGACATAATTCCAAATCCCAACGTTAGATTTTAAATCTCTTATATTCGTTGGAAAGCTTTTTTCGATACGAACCCAACAGTTTCGGTTTTAGGAGAATTCGACGGTCGGATCTCCCGTAATGTTAATTCGAAGTCAATATTCGAAATTCGCGAAAGGTCGCGGCGCGGCGCGTTCTATTCAGGGCATTAAATATATATAACATATATATTATATATATTTCACCGATTTCTTTTTAAAACGTATTTTATAATCGTTTTAAATTCGTTTTAAAAACGATTCCAACTTCATTTTCAATTTTAAATCAAAATTGAATATTCCATATCATTATAATATATAAATTATAATATTTTCAAAATATCAAATTTTGAAATCATTTCTCTTTCGATATTCATTATAAAAATGAATAAAATCGATATAAATATCGTTCACGTCAAAATGGCGCATATCTAATCAATACAACTTCAAATATTTCAATATTTTTATTTTTAAATATTTTATTCAACACATGAATATTTTTAACGGTTTATTCATTCAATAAAAATGATATTTTTATTGTTTAAATATTTTATTCAACACATGAATATTCTATTCAACATATGAATATTTTATTCAGCACATGAATATTTTATTCAACACATGAATATTTTATTTAACACATGAATATTTTATTTTATTTTTTTCTTTTCTTTTCTGAATATTATTTTAAAATATTCGTTATTTTCCAAATTGGAATGAGACCCAATCAATTACCATATAATGTCATTTATATGGATTCCATACAACACATGTTTATAATAATAATGTTAAACAATCAACCATCATCCAAAGTGCATTACACGACTGCATAAGCATTAAATATAAATAATTAACGCTTACAGCAGTCTGTCAACCAATCGATTGACATACAACTAAACAATTGGGATTAGTGTACGTCAAATATCATCCCAATCAAGGTTTTAAATCTCGGATATCGGTCGCGTTTCGTCTCAGAGATTTTATAGACTCGGTCTCGTATCGGGGGAGATATCGGACGATATGAGTCTACCTCGGGATTTCGTCTCGGATTTTCAACTCGAGTCTAAAAGTTCTTATCAGAGCAGTCTCGGGGTACATGATATTTTAACAAAATGATTTTTATTGATGCTATTAAAAACATAGTAACTTAAACTTAAAATGCAAAATGACTTTATTATTATTTATTTTGCGAAAGATCATTCATACTCTAAATCGTAATATGTTTAAAATAGAAATATTATTAGACATGAAACATTAAAAGGATCCAAAACATTAAAATATTCAGCATAAATAGACCATAAAATACATAATTTCATAAGTAACATGTATGTAAAAAGAAGAATATGAAAATTATAAGCATTGTAAAACATATACGAACATACAATATAGTCATTTAACGTGCAAAATGTAAAATAACAAAAGATTGTTATGGCTAGAATTGAGTTTTTTTAATTATATTCTAGTTCAGGCACAAATTTAAATTTTAACCAAAAAACTAAGATCTCGTACGATATTCCAGTATTTCGTCTCGGTCGATAACTCGTTCGATATTGCAATATATCGGGCGATATATTCGAAAGGAGATTTAGAGTGATATTTGCTTTTTCTTTTCGGAAGGCGCCCAAAACGAGATCTCGGAGGAGATCTCGGGCAATATTTGCGAGATTTGAAAGAGTGATCCCAATACCCGTGTGGCGTTTCAATCAACAAACACTGAATATTATTTGTGCAGTTGGTCGATGAGTAAAATTTATCGCCCCAATCAATATCAGTAAAATGGGTGTACATAAACAAATCATCTGTAACAACCCGGAAAATCTGGGCCAGTTTAAAATTTTTATTTTGGCCATTTTAGCGAATTTTGATTATTTAAAATGAATTATTTTAAATAATATCGACGAGAAAATTTATTTTGAATAGAATTCGACGTATATATTATATACGTCGTCGTTAGAATATATAATAATTATATATAATTATAAAAGGAATAGAAAATGGCGCGGTAGTTCGAAAATTCGATTTCTAATTTCAAATGAATATACAGAATTCAATATAAGTCAGAATTGAACGAAACAAGAAATATTTGAATCTGTATAACTATATCTTTGTAACGAAGTTAACAAACTGAGATTTCATCTTAGAAATGATAAGATATGTCCAGTTTAAAATTAGAAATAGTCGCTGTGGAATTTATATATATTTTTATATATATAAGGCCCTTAAAAATAGCAATTTTGCAAACGACCTCGGATTTCGACGAAACCAGTTTTGTTGGGTCCGGGATGTAAAGTTATTGCTAGGTTTCAAATTTCATAATTTTTCGAATCAATATGTGAGCGTGGCAAAGGAAAACGCGTTTGACCGGTTTCAGTTGATTTTAATCGACTGGAAATTGGCCATTTTTCAAACGGTCTCAGAATTCGACGAAACTAGTTTTGTTAGGACCGTATCGCCAATGCGAAGCTAGAAAATATTTTTCTGGAATTTTTAAAGTTCGTATGCGACCCCGGTAATTTGAAATGTGCGTTTAAAATTCAATATAATGATTTAAATGAAAATTCAAAAGGAAACTGACTGTAACGATCAAATCAGCTTGCGATACATATCCCATTGCGTTCGGAATGGGGGTGAAACGCTATGGACGACAGGCGGTGGGCCTCGTTTCGAGGTCATATATAAAAGTCAACCTTTTTGCGAAATTTAATAATTAAATAATAAAAAAAAAAAAAAAAATATACTTTCCCTCCTTTACCTCCTTTCTGGCCCCCCCCCCCCGATTCATTCATACAGAAATAAAAAAAAAAAAAAAAGAAAAAAAGGGGGGAATCCCTAAATCCATCGCGACGAAGCCCAGTCGCCGTCGAAGCCACCGCCCGCCGCTTCCACCCCCTCTTCTTCCTCGCGACCCTCCTCTTCCAGCGAGAACCACACCACCGTACGCAGCGCCCCCCCCCTGAAGTCGATGGCCGACCTGAGCACCCCCCTGCTCGAGCGACGCCTCGTTTAGCTCCTCCTCCCCTTCCCTTCGCCTGCGACACCCGATCCCGACCCGAACCCGCAAAAACTCCCCCCCCTGTTCGGCTAACCACTGTAAGTATAGTATTTTATTTTATTTATTTTATTTTTATTTTTAACTCTGTAATGCTATTTTTTTAGGTTAATACTATTTTGATTTTAAAAAAAAAAAAAAAACTGTTTTTATAAAATGATTAAAAACTGATTTGTTAAAGCTTTAAAAACTGATTTGAAAAGAAATAAATAAAAACTGATTTTATTTTAAAGGTTTAATTTTTTTTATAGAAAGAGATTAGAACTTTAGAAAAATAAAGATCCTATTTTTAAAATTGGAAATAAAAATTCGATTTTTATATATTGAACTTTGAAATAAAAATTCGATTTTTATATATTGCACTTTGAAATAAAAATTCGATTTTTATATATTGCACTTTGAAATAAAAACTCGATTTTTATATATTGAACTTTGAAATAAAAACTCGATTTTTATATATTGAACTTTGAAATAAAAACTCGATTTTTATATATTGAACTTTGAAATAAAAATTCGATTTTTTATATATAGTGGCTACGGGCGACGAAGCTGACGAAGATGCGAAAACGACGAAGACTTCTGCAAATGAAGTGCCGTGGAGCTAGGATAGCTATATGTGAGAATTTCTCACCTTTCAATTTATTTTTCTAGTTATATATATACTAGGATGCAGACGGTGCTTAGTAGCACCCGACACCCGTCCACAGACCATGGACTTGTTTGTTTGACTGTTTGGTGATTGATTGTGATATTGGTTTGAATGTGGTTTGTGGTGTGAAAAATCGAATCGATAAATTGGTTAGGATTAGACGTGCGCCGTTATAAGGCGAAGGAGTAAGGCTAGGTTAGACCCTTACTCCAAAGTTTGTGGTTTGCATTACGAATTGATTTGATTGATGTGTGAATGGCGTGGGCCTTCACTAGACCGGGGATAAGGCTAGGCCTTGTCCCGTTTCTAGTATCGTGCCGTTATGCCGCCGAAATTTTCTAAAATAAGTTAGAAAAATAAAAATAGCATTTTATTTAACGAATGAACTGAATATAAATTCATATGTTAAAATAAAATGTGTTATCGTTAAAAATATAATTTTTAACGTGAATGTGAATAAATAAATATTCATTTACAAACCAGACGGTTTGTTTATGTACACCTATTTGAATGACGTTGATTGGGTCGATAAATTTTACACATCGCCTAACTGCACAAATAAAATATGTGTTTGATTGTTTGAAACCCCACACGGGTGTTAGGATGAAATTTGAAGTTCACTCATCCTGATTTATTAAATATGTCGATCGATTGATTGACAAGCTGCTATAAGCGTTAAATGTCTATATTTGATGCTTATACAGTGTAGTGCACTTTGGTTGATGGTTGATTATTCATCGTTGTTGATATATACATGTGTTGTAGAAAATCCATATAATTAACATTATATGGTAATTGATTGGGCCTCATTCCAGTTTCGAGAAAAAAAGAAATATTTGAAATAGAAATATTTGAAATAGAAATATTTGAAATAGAAATATTTGAAATAGAATATTTGAAAATAGAAATATGTGAAGCCGTGAGGATTAGATTGACGCCATTTTGACGTGAACGATATTTATATCGATTTTATTCATTTTAAAATGAATATTGAAACGTGATTTCGAAATCGAATATTTTGAAATGAATTGAATTGAAAACGATTTCGAAATGAATTGAATTGAAAACGATTTCGAAATGAATTGAATTGAAAACGATTTCGAAATGAATTGAATTGAAAACGATTTCGAAATGAATTGAATTGAAAACGATTTCGAAATGAATTGAATTGAAAACGATTTCGAAATGAATTGAATTGAAAACGATTTCGAAATGAATTGAATTGAAAACGATTTCGAAATGAATTGAATTGAAAACGATTTCGAAATGAATTGAATTGAAAACGATTTCGAAATGAATTGAATTGAAAACGATTTCGAAATGAATTGAATTGAAAACGATTTCGAAATGAATTGAATTGAAAACGAATTCGAATTGAATTGAAAGCGAATTGAAATGAATTCAAATTGAATTGAAATTTGAATTGAATAGAAATGAATTTTGAAACGAATTTATAAAGAAGAATTCAATTTTGATTTGAATTGAAAAGGAAGTTGAAATTGCTTTTGAAACGAATTTAAAACCATTTATATAATTCGTTTTAAATAGTAATCGACGAAATATATATTATATATATAATATAATGGCCTGAATAGAACGCGCCGCGCTGCGGCAGTTCGCGAATTTCGACCATTTGTTTCAAACGGACATTACGGGAGATCCGACCGTCGGATTCTCCTAAAACCGGAACCGTTGGGTTCGTATCGAAAAGAGCTTTCTAATGAATGTTAGAAATTTGAAATCTAACGGTTGGATTTGGAGATACGTCCAAATCAAATTCGAAAAAGGTCGCTGTAAGTGCAGTTCGATGGCCGTTAATGGAAATCGACCGTACGGGCCTTGATAAAATTATTAAAAATAGTAATAATTTGTGTAAAATCATAAGAAATGATTTGTGAAAGTTTGGGATGAAAAACTCCATATTTGAAAAGATAAAAATAGATTTTTATCGAAATGAACTAGTTTTGAACTAGAATTATAATTCTATTTATTTTTAAATAAATAAATTGAATTTGAAATGGTTTTGAAAATAACCAAAATTTCCAATGATTGCATTGGAGTGGATTTGAATCGAAATTGTCTTCGGAATATTTCGATGTTGGAATTCGTGATATTACAGGTGTTGTTATGGAAATTTGAAAGATATATATGTATATCGTTATTTCCAATACGACATTTGTTAATCGTAGAATTTGATATTGAATATAGGCCGATATAGTTTCTATTCAGAGCCTTGTATTGAATATCGAATGTGATTTGGGTTTGTCGTGAATGGTGTCTTCACTAACACTGTTCTTGAACCCAGTTGAGAAAAGATTAAATCTTTTTATTTAGATTTAATGAAGTGTACCAATTAAATGATATTTAATTGGAATTGAATTGGTATTGATTTTTGGGTTTATCGTGAACAGTGTTTTAAATAACACTTGTTCTTTAACCCGATAATTAATCGAATGTGATTTGGGTTTGTCGTGAATGGTGTCTTCACTAACACTGTTCTTGAACCCAGTTGAGAAAAGATTAAATCTTTTTATTTAGATTTAATGAAGTGTACCAATTAAATGATATTTAATTGGAATTGAATTGATATTGATTTTTGGGTTTATCGTGAACAGTGTTTTAAATAACACTTGTTCTTTAACCCGATAATTAATCGAATGTGATTTGGGTTTGTCGTGAATGGTGTCTTCACTAACACTGTTCTTGAACCCAGTTGAGAAAAGATTAAATCTTTTTATTTAGATTTAATGAAGTGTACCAATTAAATGAGATTTAATTGGAATTGAATTGATATTGATTTTTGGGTTTATCGTGAACAGTGTTTTAAATAACACTTGTTCTTTAACCCGATAATATATCGAATGTGATTTGGGTTTGTCGTGAATGGTGTCTTCACTAACACTGTTCTTGAACCCAGTTGAGAAAAGATTAAATCTTTTTATTTAGATTTAATGAAGTGTACCAATTAAATGATATTTAATTGGAATTGAATTGGTATTGATTTTTGGGTTTATCGTGAATAGTGTTTTAAATAACACTTGTTCTTTAACCCGATAATTAATGGAATGTGATTTTGGGTTTATCGTGAATCGTGTTTTTAAATGACACTGATTCTTTAACCCAGATAATGATTAAAACTAAGTGGAGTTTTAATGAATCTTTAATTAGATTGAAAGGATCGAGAATGGAGTATCACCAGTTTTGCTCCAGGCGATAGTTAAATCTTTAATTAGATTTGAACGTGAAATTTAGAAACTAACTGTCGGTTAGCCAAGCAGAATGGTTTTCTGGATATTGATCTGATGTTGGTTTCGGCCTTCGGGGTTAATATTTGGGGAATTATTCTCTTGATTAATTTACGGTTAGTGACTAATGAACTGGAATGAGGCGTATGTTGTGTTTGTGTAACACTTACTTAAAATATACGCGAGTTATTCGGAAAGACCGGGTTTATCCCATTCTGAATAACTGATACGACGATAAGTCGAAGATGAAGACGATGGTCGAAGACCGGAAGTCTTCACGTCGTTTGGGTGATAACTGATGATCTTGATTGGGCTGTACACCCAAGAAGATGGAAACAGTTAGTGATCGTCCAGACGTACTTGGAGATCGATGGATATGCGGGGTACTAGGTGCCTCCGGTTTCGTTCAGACCCAGAACGGACTTGTAAATGGACTGTGTGTCTGACATCGGATTTCATTCTGTGTGACTGATATCGGTTGCATAGGATGGTTTGCCTGTGTGGCATGCTAAGATGCAAATGATCAAGGCTTCTGTTGAAAAGCAAAGTCTTGTGGTGATGATCAAAGCACGGCCTTTGTGGCGTAGCTTTGTGTAACGTTTACCTCGCGTGTTTCACACCAGGTATGAACCAAAAACGGGAGACGGACCTCAGGGAGGACTTGCGTTTCTTTCTAGCTAGAAGTGGCGTCAGTGGTTTTACACGCCCTGACGAGTTTGACTTATGTGGTTGTTGCTGTTGCGAGGCGCCTCGGTTATATCGGTTTCGGCCGAATGCATTCTGGTCGGCTGACGGACCAGACTTACACCCCATAGGGTGGGGAGACGTATTGTTCAGGCATAATAATCCACTCCGTGTGGACCGGCCCTGACGATCCAAGGCTTGCCTGCGCGCTTGCCTGAGACATGGGCTAGATTGTCTCGAATCGGTTGAGGACTATCTTTTGCCTCGGTTCATAGACGGAAATCCAATTTCCAAATACGTGACTTTGCGATTTTGATTGTATAACCTATATATGGCGACATAGTGGTATGGGGCATTCATGCCGCCTATGATTGATACTTATGATTTGAAGTTGTTTTATACACTATGCACTTATAATAGTATCAAATGATTTGTTTTAAACGTATCAAGCATGCTTTGGCTGTTATAAGGTAAAAACCCTATCCTCCGGCTTGCGTTGCATTGTGTGATGGGACCTGGGTCTTATAACAGCTTCATTTTTCTTTATTTAGCATTGCGCTGTTTGTTTTATGCACTGGTATTCTTGGGAGGAAACCCGTTCCGTGTTATACGGCGTGGTCCCTTGTTTTACCTAATGATTTAAAATAAAGATTAATAACTGTTTTAGTTCTCACACCAGTCACATGACTGACCTGGAGTTTATTGTTTTAACCTAAACTCTGGGTGCCCCTATTTTGACACGGGCAGCTAGTAGTTTTGGTTTTGCAGATTTATATTCACAGGATCCTGGTTTACAGCTGGAACGATATCCGGAAAGCTTTGTATCCGTATATCTCATTCTAGTTGTGTATTGCATTATTTTCCGCTGCTATGTATTTAAATGTAATTTAAATCTCTGATATTTCTGTGTAATATTCATTGTTACTCTGTATGTTCTTGTAATCTGATGCATTGTTGTAATAACAATGAAATGTTCTTCCGTATGCGTTCTGTTGTGGTTTGTTCTCGAACTATCCGACGCTTTCCTTTACGGGGAAGTTGCGGGTCTTTACATTTGGTATCAGAGCTTTGGTTTACAAAGCAGAGAACAAGACACATTAGAACCATACGAAAGAATTCATCAGATATTGGATTAGCAATATCCAATGGGAATGACTCGTTAGAGATGGGATCAGTAGTATCCTAGAACGAGTGTGAAGAGTATATTTTTAAAGTGAAAACAAATTTTATTTTGAAAATTTAAATCAATTATTCATAGTTGATTATTTATTTATATTGATGTGGACAATCCAGTATATATAGATTTTGCGTATACGTCTGATCCGCGTATATTCGAAGTTTTAATATACCGGGTAGATATAGAACCGCACTCTAGTAGCCCGACAAGGTTCTGATGGTGGTTCGAAACATCATCAGCATTTATTTTCGAGTGACGAAGGTGTGATTTCTATATATTTCCATTAGACTGGTGTGAGAACCAAAACTTATATAGTTAGGAACACATTGTTGTGAATTGGCATCAAAAACATGATTTTAGCTTATATATCAAAATTATGAATTTGAAAACTCTAATTCACTAATTGATTGATGTTTGTGTTGTTTGTTTAGTTGTTTGATAATTTTGAACCAATATGCCTAATTTGATCGAATATTGAATGATATTGAAAATTGGTTGCATTTGCTTGCATATACATATATATCCTTGAACAGGTCATAGCAAGGAGGCTAGAGCCAGAGAATAAAATTTGTTTGCCCGACAAATAGGTACATGTTTACTACATAATTTACTGTTTTGTTTGGGTGATGATGATTTTGTGAGCCTATTGGCTAGCCGCTTGGCTTTTTCTTTTTCTTTTTGAGATCTGAAGGACCGGGGAAGCTATTTGAAATTCCCCGATGCTCCCATTGCAGGGGAGGTTATGGCGAAATTTTTCGAAAATTTAGGGTGTTAGCCAAATTTTTGAAATTTTAGAAATTCTCAGAAACTGAAAAGTTCGGGAATGGAAGCCAGGTCGAGCGTAGAGTTGAATAATCAAACCACTTTCGACTTTGTTCCTTTTCGGGGACGAAAAGTTTTAAGTGGGGGAGATTGTAACAACCCGGAAAATCTGGGCCAGTTTAAAATTTTTATTTTGGCCATTTTAGCGAATTTTGATTATTTAAAATGAATTATTTTAAATAATATCGACGAGAAAATTTATTTTGAATAGAATTCGACGTATATATTATATACGTCGTCGTTAGAATATATAATAATTATATATAATTATAAAAGGAATAGAAAATGGCGCGGTAGTTCGAAAATTCGATTTCTAATTTCAAATGAATATACAGAATTCAATATAAGTCAGAATTGAACGAAACAAGAAATATTTGAATCTGTATAACTATATCTTTGTAACGAAGTTAACAAACTGAGATTTCATCTTAGAAATGATAAGATATGTCCAGTTTAAAATTAGAAATAGTCGCTGTGGAATTTATATATATTTTTATATATATAAGGCCCTTAAAAATAGCAATTTTGCAAACGACCTCGGATTTCGACGAAACCAGTTTTGTTGGGTCCGGGATGTAAAGTTATTGCTAGGTTTCAAATTTCATAATTTTTCGAATCAATATGTGAGCGTGGCAAAGGAAAACGCGTTTGACCGGTTTCAGTTGATTTTAATCGACTGGAAATTGGCCATTTTTCAAACGGTCTCAGAATTCGACGAAACTAGTTTTGTTAGGACCGTATCGCCAATGCGAAGCTAGAAAATATTTTTCTGGAATTTTTAAAGTTCGTATGCGACCCCGGTAATTTGAAATGTGCGTTTAAAATTCAATATAATGATTTAAATGAAAATTCAAAAGGAAACTGACTGTAACGATCAAATCAGCTTGCGATACATATCCCATTGCGTTCGGAATGGGGGTGAAACGCTATGGACGACAGGCGGTGGGCCTCGTTTCGAGGTCATATATAAAAGTCAACCTTTTTGCGAAATTTAATAATTAAATAATAAAAAAAAAAAAAAAATATACTTTCCCTCCTTTACCTCCTTTCTGGCCCCCCCCCCCCGATTCATTCATACAGAAATAAAAAAAAAAAAAAAAAAAAAAAAGGGGGGAATCCCTAAATCCATCGCGACGAAGCCCAGTCGCCGTCGAAGCCACCGCCCGCCGCTTCCACCCCCTCTTCTTCCTCGCGACCCTCCTCTTCCAGCGAGAACCACACCACCGTACGCAGCGCCCCCCCCCTGAAGTCGATGGCCGACCTGAGCACCCCCCTGCTCGAGCGACGCCTCGTTTAGCTCCTCCTCCCCTTCCCTTCGCCTGCGACACCCGATCCCGACCCGAACCCGCAAAAACTCCCCCCCCTGTTCGGCTAACCACTGTAAGTATAGTATTTTATTTTATTTATTTTATTTTTATTTTTAACTCTGTAATGCTATTTTTTTAGGTTAATACTATTTTGATTTTAAAAAAAAAAAAAAAAACTGTTTTTATAAAATGATTAAAAACTGATTTGTTAAAGCTTTAAAAACTGATTTGAAAAGAAATAAATAAAAACTGATTTTATTTTAAAGGTTTAATTTTTTTTATAGAAAGAGATTAGAACTTTAGAAAAATAAAGATCCTATTTTTAAAATTGGAAATAAAAATTCGATTTTTATATATTGAACTTTGAAATAAAAATTCGATTTTTATATATTGCACTTTGAAATAAAAATTCGATTTTTATATATTGCACTTTGAAATAAAAACTCGATTTTTATATATTGAACTTTGAAATAAAAACTCGATTTTTATATATTGAACTTTGAAATAAAAACTCGATTTTTATATATTGAACTTTGAAATAAAAATTCGATTTTTTATATATAGTGGCTACGGGCGACGAAGCTGACGAAGATGCGAAAACGACGAAGACTTCTGCAAATGAAGTGCCGTGGAGCTAGGATAGCTATATGTGAGAATTTCTCACCTTTCAATTTATTTTTCTAGTTATATATATACTAGGATGCAGACGGTGCTTAGTAGCACCCGACACCCGTCCACAGACCATGGACTTGTTTGTTTGACTGTTTGGTGATTGATTGTGATATTGGTTTGAATGTGGTTTGTGGTGTGAAAAATCGAATCGATAAATTGGTTAGGATTAGACGTGCGCCGTTATAAGGCGAAGGAGTAAGGCTAGGTTAGACCCTTACTCCAAAGTTTGTGGTTTGCATTACGAATTGATTTGATTGATGTGTGAATGGCGTGGGCCTTCACTAGACCGGGGATAAGGCTAGGCCTTGTCCCGTTTCTAGTATCGTGCCGTTATGCCGCCGAAATTTTCTAAAATAAGTTAGAAAAATAAAAATAGCATTTTATTTAACGAATGAACTGAATATAAATTCATATGTTAAAATAAAATGTGTTATCGTTAAAAATATAATTTTTAACGTGAATGTGAATAAATAAATATTCATTTACAAACCAGACGGTTTGTTTATGTACACCTATTTGAATGACGTTGATTGGGTCGATAAATTTTACACATCGCCTAACTGCACAAATAAAATATGTGTTTGATTGTTTGAAACCCCACACGGGTGTTAGGATGAAATTTGAAGTTCACTCATCCTGATTTATTAAATATGTCGATCGATTGATTGACAAGCTGCTATAAGCGTTAAATGTCTATATTTGATGCTTATACAGTGTAGTGCACTTTGGTTGATGGTTGATTATTCATCGTTGTTGATATATACATGTGTTGTAGAAAATCCATATAATTAACATTATATGGTAATTGATTGGGCCTCATTCCAGTTTCGAGAAAAAAAGAAATATTTGAAATAGAAATATTTGAAATAGAAATATTTGAAATAGAAATATTTGAAATAGAATATTTGAAAATAGAAATATGTGAAGCCGTGAGGATTAGATTGACGCCATTTTGACGTGAACGATATTTATATCGATTTTATTCATTTTAAAATGAATATTGAAACGTGATTTCGAAATCGAATATTTTGAAATGAATTGAATTGAAAACGATTTCGAAATGAATTGAATTGAAAACGATTTCGAAATGAATTGAATTGAAAACGATTTCGAAATGAATTGAATTGAAAACGATTTCGAAATGAATTGAATTGAAAACGATTTCGAAATGAATTGAATTGAAAACGATTTCGAAATGAATTGAATTGAAAACGATTTCGAAATGAATTGAATTGAAAACGATTTCGAAATGAATTGAATTGAAAACGATTTCGAAATGAATTGAATTGAAAACGATTTCGAAATGAATTGAATTGAAAACGATTTCGAAATGAATTGAATTGAAAACGATTTCGAAATGAATTGAATTGAAAACGAATTCGAATTGAATTGAAAGCGAATTGAAATGAATTCAAATTGAATTGAAATTTGAATTGAATAGAAATGAATTTTGAAACGAATTTATAAAGAAGAATTCAATTTTGATTTGAATTGAAAAGGAAGTTGAAATTGCTTTTGAAACGAATTTAAAACCATTTATATAATTCGTTTTAAATAGTAATCGACGAAATATATATTATATATATAATATAATGGCCTGAATAGAACGCGCCGCGCTGCGGCAGTTCGCGAATTTCGACCATTTGTTTCAAACGGACATTACGGGAGATCCGACCGTCGGATTCTCCTAAAACCGGAACCGTTGGGTTCGTATCGAAAAGAGCTTTCTAATGAATGTTAGAAATTTGAAATCTAACGGTTGGATTTGGAGATACGTCCAAATCAAATTCGAAAAAGGTCGCTGTAAGTGCAGTTCGATGGCCGTTAATGGAAATCGACCGTACGGGCCTTGATAAAATTATTAAAAATAGTAATAATTTGTGTAAAATCATAAGAAATGATTTGTGAAAGTTTGGGATGAAAAACTCCATATTTGAAAAGATAAAAATAGATTTTTATCGAAATGAACTAGTTTTGAACTAGAATTATAATTCTATTTATTTTTAAATAAATAAATTGAATTTGAAATGGTTTTGAAAATAACCAAAATTTCCAATGATTGCATTGGAGTGGATTTGAATCGAAATTGTCTTCGGAATATTTCGATGTTGGAATTCGTGATATTACAGGTGTTGTTATGGAAATTTGAAAGATATATATGTATATCGTTATTTCCAATACGACATTTGTTAATCGTAGAATTTGATATTGAATATAGGCCGATATAGTTTCTATTCAGAGCCTTGTATTGAATATCGAATGTGATTTGGGTTTGTCGTGAATGGTGTCTTCACTAACACTGTTCTTGAACCCAGTTGAGAAAAGATTAAATCTTTTTATTTAGATTTAATGAAGTGTACCAATTAAATGATATTTAATTGGAATTGAATTGGTATTGATTTTTGGGTTTATCGTGAACAGTGTTTTAAATAACACTTGTTCTTTAACCCGATAATTAATCGAATGTGATTTGGGTTTGTCGTGAATGGTGTCTTCACTAACACTGTTCTTGAACCCAGTTGAGAAAAGATTAAATCTTTTTATTTAGATTTAATGAAGTGTACCAATTAAATGATATTTAATTGGAATTGAATTGATATTGATTTTTGGGTTTATCGTGAACAGTGTTTTAAATAACACTTGTTCTTTAACCCGATAATTAATCGAATGTGATTTGGGTTTGTCGTGAATGGTGTCTTCACTAACACTGTTCTTGAACCCAGTTGAGAAAAGATTAAATCTTTTTATTTAGATTTAATGAAGTGTACCAATTAAATGAGATTTAATTGGAATTGAATTGATATTGATTTTTGGGTTTATCGTGAACAGTGTTTTAAATAACACTTGTTCTTTAACCCGATAATATATCGAATGTGATTTGGGTTTGTCGTGAATGGTGTCTTCACTAACACTGTTCTTGAACCCAGTTGAGAAAAGATTAAATCTTTTTATTTAGATTTAATGAAGTGTACCAATTAAATGATATTTAATTGGAATTGAATTGGTATTGATTTTTGGGTTTATCGTGAATAGTGTTTTAAATAACACTTGTTCTTTAACCCGATAATTAATGGAATGTGATTTTGGGTTTATCGTGAATCGTGTTTTTAAATGACACTGATTCTTTAACCCAGATAATGATTAAAACTAAGTGGAGTTTTAATGAATCTTTAATTAGATTGAAAGGATCGAGAATGGAGTATCACCAGTTTTGCTCCAGGCGATAGTTAAATCTTTAATTAGATTTGAACGTGAAATTTAGAAACTAACTGTCGGTTAGCCAAGCAGAATGGTTTTCTGGATATTGATCTGATGTTGGTTTCGGCCTTCGGGGTTAATATTTGGGGAATTATTCTCTTGATTAATTTACGGTTAGTGACTAATGAACTGGAATGAGGCGTATGTTGTGTTTGTGTAACACTTACTTAAAATATACGCGAGTTATTCGGAAAGACCGGGTTTATCCCATTCTGAATAACTGATACGACGATAAGTCGAAGATGAAGACGATGGTCGAAGACCGGAAGTCTTCACGTCGTTTGGGTGATAACTGATGATCTTGATTGGGCTGTACACCCAAGAAGATGGAAACAGTTAGTGATCGTCCAGACGTACTTGGAGATCGATGGATATGCGGGGTACTAGGTGCCTCCGGTTTCGTTCAGACCCAGAACGGACTTGTAAATGGACTGTGTGTCTGACATCGGATTTCATTCTGTGTGACTGATATCGGTTGCATAGGATGGTTTGCCTGTGTGGCATGCTAAGATGCAAATGATCAAGGCTTCTGTTGAAAAGCAAAGTCTTGTGGTGATGATCAAAGCACGGCCTTTGTGGCGTAGCTTTGTGTAACGTTTACCTCGCGTGTTTCACACCAGGTATGAACCAAAAACGGGAGACGGACCTCAGGGAGGACTTGCGTTTCTTTCTAGCTAGAAGTGGCGTCAGTGGTTTTACACGCCCTGACGAGTTTGACTTATGTGGTTGTTGCTGTTGCGAGGCGCCTCGGTTATATCGGTTTCGGCCGAATGCATTCTGGTCGGCTGACGGACCAGACTTACACCCCATAGGGTGGGGAGACGTATTGTTCAGGCATAATAATCCACTCCGTGTGGACCGGCCCTGACGATCCAAGGCTTGCCTGCGCGCTTGCCTGAGACATGGGCTAGATTGTCTCGAATCGGTTGAGGACTATCTTTTGCCTCGGTTCATAGACGGAAATCCAATTTCCAAATACGTGACTTTGCGATTTTGATTGTATAACCTATATATGGCGACATAGTGGTATGGGGCATTCATGCCGCCTATGATTGATACTTATGATTTGAAGTTGTTTTATACACTATGCACTTATAATAGTATCAAATGATTTGTTTTAAACGTATCAAGCATGCTTTGGCTGTTATAAGGTAAAAACCCTATCCTCCGGCTTGCGTTGCATTGTGTGATGGGACCTGGGTCTTATAACAGCTTCATTTTTCTTTATTTAGCATTGCGCTGTTTGTTTTATGCACTGGTATTCTTGGGAGGAAACCCGTTCCGTGTTATACGGCGTGGTCCCTTGTTTTACCTAATGATTTAAAATAAAGATTAATAACTGTTTTAGTTCTCACACCAGTCACATGACTGACCTGGAGTTTATTGTTTTAACCTAAACTCTGGGTGCCCCTATTTTGACACGGGCAGCTAGTAGTTTTGGTTTTGCAGATTTATATTCACAGGATCCTGGTTTACAGCTGGAACGATATCCGGAAAGCTTTGTATCCGTATATCTCATTCTAGTTGTGTATTGCATTATTTTCCGCTGCTATGTATTTAAATGTAATTTAAATCTCTGATATTTCTGTGTAATATTCATTGTTACTCTGTATGTTCTTGTAATCTGATGCATTGTTGTAATATACAATGAAATGTTCTTCCGTATGCGTTCTGTTGTGGTTTGTTCTCGAACTATCCGACGCTTTCCTTTACGGGGAAGTTGCGGGTCTTTACATCATCCGATTTGTAAATGACTATTTATTTTCATTTTAGGGATTTCTTATGCCGTTAACATATATGTTAAATATTATATTTTTAATGATAAAATATTTTATTCAACACATGAATATTTTATATAATTCATTCATTAAAAAAACGATATTTTTATT
The DNA here is from genome assembly GCA_030737875.1 of Allium sativum. Lineage (NCBI taxonomy): Eukaryota > Viridiplantae > Streptophyta > Magnoliopsida > Asparagales > Amaryllidaceae > Allium > Allium sativum. The sequence goes on along the minus strand of CM060923.1, from coordinate 529,668,646 downwards.
GTTCAAACATTTTAATCAACACATGAATATTTTTATTCAACACATGAATACAATGCAGTCAATTCAATCCAAACAAACATCAATGGTTTGTACAATCAATGGTGTCGGATTCTACTAAGCACCGTCTGCATCCTAGTATATTTTTAACTGTAAACAAATTGAGTGAGAAAGAGTTCTCAAGTAGGGATCCACTCCACCGTGCGTTTCTGACGTTCTGAATTGCTATTCTGGTTCCAAAATTTCCAAACGAGCTTTAATCTTCATTCCATCTTGTTTTCTAGCGTAAGCGCGCCATTCTGGACAACTTTCGCCTAGTGGACTTTTACCCGAAAACGCTCCAATTCGTCAGAATTGGCAAAATTACATAAATTGGATAGCAGACTTTGGACGCGTTTTCTGAACAACTCCGCAATCCAAAATCGGACTTCCATATACTCAAATCGAAGAGGAGAGCGTGCTCTTCGACTTTAGCAGTGTGGAGTTTTGGCCAGAAGCACTCAGATTGGGAGTTACTGGCTAAAAAAACTAGGGACTGAATTGCAAAACTGAAAAAGGGTGAAAATCGAATTTTTATCTGAAGTGTGGCCTATGGTTGGGATTGTGGATGTGAGGGTGGCGCAGGGGTCCGGGAGGGGTGCGGCCAGTCGGTGGTGGTGGCAGAGCGGGTTTCAGGGGTTTTTTTGCTAGGGTTTTCAACAGCGTGAGGAGGAGAAGGAAAGGGGGGTGGCCGATCGCCGGACGGGGGGGGGGGGGGGGGGGAGGGGCACAGGTCGTGGTGGTGGCGGGCGCGACAGAGGAGGGGAGCGACGGGGGACTGCGACGTTTTTTTTCCTCTTTTCTGGACCGAACGAGAGAGAGGGAGGAAGAAAGAGAGGGTTTGAACAAGCTTATATAATAATTTATTTTATTGTTTTAATTTCCAAAAAGTTAATTTTTCATTCAAACCCCAAATCGAACCCAACGACTGTCGCCCCTATTTAATTACCCTCATTCCGAACACAATGGGAGATGTCCCGCAAGCCGATTCGACTATTACGATCAGTTTTAATCAAAATTAAAATGTAAATTAATTTAACGTTTAAAATTGATTTCAATATACATCTTAATTTATTGGGGCCACATACTGACTCCAAAAATTTCCGAAAAATAGGTCTAGCTATGTTTTGATGATACGGTCAATTTCCAGTCGATCAAATTCAACTGAAATTGCCAAACGCTTTTAAATTCACCATGCTCTCATATTAATTCCAAAAATTATGAAAATTGGAATCTAGCGATAATATGACATTCTGAATCCAACAAAAGTAGTTTCGTCGAAAACGGAGGTCGTTTGCAAAATGACTATTTTTAAGGGCTATATATATTATATAAAAATATATATAAATTCCATAGCGACTATTCTAAATTTTAAACTGGACATAACTTTTTATTCCCGTTATGAAATATGGATTTTTCACATTTGTTAGAAAGATATAATTAAACAGATTCAAATATTTCTTGTTTTTCTGAAATCCGATTTATTTTGAATCCTGTACATTCATTTGAAATTTGAAATCGAATTTTCAAACTGCCGCGCCATTTCAGGCTCGTTATATAATTAAAATAAATTTTTACGTTCTAACTTCATTTATAATAAATTTTAGTCATTATTATGTAAAATAAATCATTTTAAATATTCAAAATTCATTAAAATAGCCAAAATAAAATTTTTAAATTGGTTTTGAAAATCAGGGTTGTTACAATTTCCCTCACTTAAAATCTTTTCGTCCTCGAAAAGGAACAGAGCTGAAAGTTGTTTAACTAACCAACTCTACTTTCATTTTGGCTTTCATTCTTTAACTTTTCAGTTTCTAAGAATTTTCAAAATTTCAAAAATTTGGCTAACACCCTAAATTTTCAGAAAATTTCGCCAGAACCTCGTATATGCGGGGAGATCTTTAAAACCACAACTAGCCATGCAGGGACCTCATCATCCAAAAAGAAAAAGAAAAAGCCAATCGGCTCATAAAATCATCAAAACCCAAGGAAATGGTAAACATGTACCTATTTGTCGGGCATACAGTTTTATTCCTCTTCTTAGCGTCCCTGCTATGACTTGTTCAATGTATATACATGTACATATATGCAATTCCAAACAATTTTCAATTCAGTTCAATATTTGACACTATTTGGCTAAATTTACCTTTCATTCACATATTGGTTAAATTGATTATCATTCCAATATTTTTATTAGTTAAACTAATAACCAAACATCACAACCAGCAATCAATTAGTTAGTTAACTTTTCAAATTCATAACTTTGATATATATATATATATATATATATTCAAAATCATGTTTTTGATGCCAATTCACAACAATATATTCTAACTATATTTTGGTTCTCACACCAATCAATTGGAAATATATAGAAATCCCACTTTCGAAACTCGAACACAAATATTAATGATACTATAGTAATCATCAGGTTCGTCTCCGGGAGACTAGACTGCGATACTATATATATCCAGTATATTTAAGGCTTTGTATACACGTTTGCAAGGCGTTTATGCAAAATCTTTATATACTTGATTTTCCAAATTCAATATAAAATGAAATAGTCAAATACGTATAATTAGATTAAATTTTCAAAGATAAATTTGTTTTTAATAAATAATACTCTTCTAACTCATTCTAGGATATTATTGATCGTATCTCTAACAAGTCATTCTTATTGGATATTACTAATCCAATCTCTGATGGATTCATTCGTTCGGTTCTAATGTGTCTTGTTCTCGAGCTCTGTAAACCAAGGCTCGGATACCAAACTATAACGACCCGAACTTCCTCGGTCTCCGAAGAGAAGTGAAAGAACGGATTGAGTAGAGAACACGACAAATCAGAACACAAACATAAGAACTTTTCAATGCTTATTACAGCAATTTACATCAGAGGACAAGAATATAACAGAGTGTGAATAAATAATACACATCAGAAAAATATCAGAGATTTAAATTACACTAGCAGAGGAAAAATAATACATAACACAACTGAAAGAAATATACGGATATAGAGCCTTCCGAATATAGCTTCAACTGTAAATGCAAGATCCTAAAAAAGAAATATCTGCAAAAACCATAACTACTAGATGCCCGTGTGGAAAATATGGGAACCCAGAGTTTAGGTTAAACAATAAACTCCAGGTCAACCATGGGCATGGTGTGAGAACTAAAACAGTTATTAACTTGATTTTTAAGTTAGGTAAGTCAAGGGACCATGCCGTATAACATGGAACGGGTTTACCCCCAAGAATACCAATGCACGAAATAAACATCGCAATGCAAATTAAAGAAAATGAAGCTATTATAAGACTCAGGTCCCATCACACAATGCAACGCAAGCCAGAGGATAGAGTTTTACCTTATAATAGCTAAATAATGCTTGGTACATGAAATTTTATCTTTTATTATTACTATAAGTGAAGAAATCAACTTCAAATATAAATGTATCAATCATAGGCGGCATGGGTACCATCTATCATGTCGCCATACTAGGCTCTACAATCAAAATCGAAATGTCACGTATTGGAAATTGGATTTCCGTCATGAGTCCAGGCAAGGGATGTACTCCTCGCCGGCTTCAAGACACTCTAGTAAATGCCTCAGGGTCACACACAGCGATCCCTTGGATGCTTCAGGGCTGGTCCACACATAGCGGATTAGTTATACCTGAACACACATTTCCCGGACCTATCCATCGGCTCCGTAGTAACCGATATGTCCGAGGCGCCTCGCAATCCATCATCCACATAGGTAAAAATATAATAAATGTCTGGGCTCCATACCATGACACCACCCATAGCTAGAAAGAAACATCTGCTCTCCCTGTAGTCCCTTATCCCGTTTCTGACTCATACCGAGGTGTGAGGCTCGCGAAATAACGCTATACACAAAGCTATCCCATTTAATGTCATTCTTTGATCATCAACCAGAAGACTCTGCTTTTCAACAGAAGCCTTGATCATCTGCATCTCAGCATGCCACACAGGCAATTTACGCCATGCGACTGATGTCTATCGATATATAACCTCTGAGCTCGTACGTCTCAGCGAAGGGTGTTAAACAAGAGAATAAATTTTACGTTACCAAACAGATATATATTTAATAGAGATCAATCAGCGTTGAATAAAATCTAACGTCAGACACACATCCATTTACAAGTTCGTTCTGGGTTTGAATGAAATCGGAGGCACATTATTCCTCGTTCCATATGTCCAATACAGAAGAGAGGTCCTCGCATATCCGATCGATCTCCAAGTACGTCTAGACGATCACCACTTATTACCTTGTCTTAGATGTACAGCCCAATCAAGACATCAATAATCATCCAAACGATGTGAAGACCTCCGGTCTTCAACCACCATGTTCAATGTCGACTTATTGTCGAATCAGTTATTCAGAATGGGTATAAACCCGGGCTTCCCGAATAACTCGCGTATATTATAAACAAGTGCTACACAAACACAACATACGCCTTATTCCAATTCAGAATATTCTTTTATTCAAATATTCACATCGTTAAGGAAAGGTTTCCATTAATTTTATCAAAGATAAATTCTTTAAATTTATTCTTTAATCTTCTTTTGGATATCAATTCTAAACCAAATCAAGGTTTATCAACTAGTCGGGATTATGAACCTTACCGAAGTAATCATTTATTATTTTTCCCAGTCCCAACTTATTCATCCCATGGAGCAAAACTGGTAATACTCCATATCTAACACCACGGTGTTATTGGTAAATTTAATTACTATTTCATGTTCAAATCTAGTTAAAGAATTAACTATCGCTTGGAGCAAAACTGGCGATACTCCTTTCTCGATCATTTCCCAAATTTGATAATTTAAATTATCAATTCACATTTCTATCTAATTAAAGATTCATTAAAACTCCACTTAGTTTTAATCTTCCCAAAAATCAATATTAATGGTTATTTAACTTTGGGAAATCAAACATGTCGCATCGACAATCAACACCGTACCATTGATTTCTGCCGATATTTAACCCCTAAGCTCGTACGCCTTAGAGAAGGGTGTTAAGCAAGAGAATAAATTCTCCGCCATCAAACAGATATATATTTAGCAGAGATCAACGAATACGGTATAAAGGAATCAATGTCAGACATGTAATCCTATCTTTAACTGGGTTAAAGAACTAATGTCATTTAAAACACAGTTCACGATAAACCCAAAATCACATTCCATTGACCATGGAATCTTCACGGAAAAACTGATCAATATATAATTGATATCAATTTCCATATCTGACTAATAATATAAATGGAATAACGTTGAAGCCCTTTTAAATTCCATATATATTAACAGTCTTCCTCCATAGAAGCACACTTCGATTATTACCAAATCGAATTCCATTCAATTCCAATTTATTTTATTAAATTGGAAAACTTTACTTTGGAAAATTCCATTAAATCTTAATAAAAGAATTATAAATTCCAAATCTTAACTTCACTGTTAATCGGGTTAAATAACAAGTGTTATTTAAAACACCGTTCACGGTAAATCCAATTCTTTTATTCAATTCCAATTAAATATGAATTAATTGGAAAACTTCACTAAATCTTGATTAAAAGATTTATTCTTTTCTCAACTAGGTTTAAGAACAATGTTATTTAAGACACCGTTCATGACAAACCCAAAATCTAATTTGATATTAAATACAAGGCTCTGAACAGAAATTATATCGGCTTATATTCAATATCTAATTCTGAACCTAACGGATATCGTATTGGGAATAACGATATTAGTATCTTCCAAATTCCCATAACAATATCCATATAGCCATGGAATCCAATATCGAAATATTCCGAAGATTATTTCCATTGCAATTCATGTATTGGAAATTTCTGGTTATTTTAAAACCATCTACAAATCCAATTTATTTTATTTAAAAGTTATTGGAGTTTAAATCTAGTTAATAACTAGTTCATTTTAATAAAAAAATATTTTTATCTTTACAAACGTGGAATTTTTCATCCCAATTCTTTCCAAATCATTTATTGTCATTTTACACAAATTATTAATATTTTTAATAATTTTATTAAGGCCCTTTCAGTCGATTTCCATAAACGGTCATCGAACTGCACTTACAACTACCTTTTCCAAATTTGATATGGACATAATTCCAAATCCCACCATTAGATTTCAAATCTCTTATATTCGTTGGAAAGCTCTTTTCGATACGAACCCAATGGTTTTGGTTTTAGGAAAATCCGACAGTTGGGTCTCCCGTAATGTTAATTCAAAGTCAATGGTCGAAATCCGCGAATGGTCGCGGAGCGCCACGTTCTATTCAGGCCATTAAATATATATAATATATATTATATATATTTCGTCTATTTCCTTTTAAAATGTATTTTATAATCGTTTTAAAAACGATTCCAACTTCATTTTCAATTTTAAATCAAAATTGAATATTCCATATCATTATAATATATAAATGATAATATTTTCAAAATGTCACATTTTGAAATCATTTCTCTTTCGATATTCATTATAAAAATGAATAAAATCGATATAAATATCATTCGCGTCAAATTGGCGCATATCTAATCAATACGACTTCAAATATTTCAATATTTTTATTTTTAAATATTTTATTCAACACATGAATATTTTATTCAACACATGAATATTTTATTTAACACATGAATATTTCTTTTCTTTTCTTTTCTGAATATTATTTTAAAATATTCGTTATTTTCCAAATTGGAATGAGACCCAATCAATTACCATATAAATTATATGGATTCCATACAACACATGTATATAATAACAATGTTAAACAATCAACCATCATCCAGAGTGCATTACACGACTGCGTAAGCATTAAACATAAATTATTAATGCTTACAATGGTTTGTCAACCAATCGATTGACATACAACTAAACAATTGTGATTAGTGTACATCAAATATCATCCCAATACCCGTGTGGGGTTTCAATCAACAAACACTGAATATTATTTGTGCAGTTGGGCGATGTGTAAAATTTATCGTCCCAATCAATATCAGTAAAATGGGTGTACATAAACAAATCTTCCGATTTGTAAATGAATTTTTATTTTCATTTAAGGGAAATTTTATGCCATTAACATATACGTTAAAAATTATATTTTTAACGATGAAATATTTTATTCAACACATGAATATTTCATACAATTCATTCATTCAATAAAGTTGATATTTTTATTGTTCAAACATTTTATTCAACACATGAATATTTTTTTTTTCTTTTCTGAATATTATTTTAAAATATTCATTATCTTCCAAATTGGAATGAGACCCAATCAATTACCATATAATGTTATTTATATGGATTCCATACAACACATGTACATAGTAACAATGTTAAACAATCAACCATCATCCAGAGTGCATTACACGACTACATAAGCATTAAATATAAATAATTAACGCTTACAACAGTCTGTCAACCAATCGATTGACATACAACTAAACAATTGGGATTAGTGTACGTCAAATATCATCCCAATACCCGTATGGGGTTTCAATAAATAAACAATGAATATTATTTGTTCATTTGGGCGATGTGTAAAATTTATCGTCCCAATCAATATCAGCAAAATGGGTGTACATAAACAAATCGTCTGATTTGTAAATGAATATTTATTTTCATTTCAGAGAAATTTTATGCCGTTAACATATACGTTAAAAATTATATTTTTAACAATAAAATATTTTATTCAATACATGAATATTTTATATAATTCATTCATTCAATAAAAATGATATTTTTATTGTTCAAACATTTCATTCAACACATGAATATTTTTATTCAACACATGAATATTTTTTACTCAACACATGAATACAATACAGTCAATTCAATCCAAACAAACATCAATGGTTTGTACAATCAATGGTGTCGGGTGCTACTAAGCACCGTCTGCATCCTAGTATATTTTTAACTGTAAATAAATTGAGTGAGGAAGAGTTCTCATGTAGGGATCCACTCCGTCGTGCGTTTCTGACGTTCTAAATTACTATTTTGGTTCCAGAATTTGCAGACAAGCTTTAATCTCCATTCCACCTTATTCGCTAGCGTAAGTGCGCCATTCTGGACAACTTTCGCCTAATGGACTTTTCCCCGAAAACGCTCCAATTCGCGAATTTACATAAATTGGACAGTAGACTTTGGACTCGTTTTCTGAACAATTCCACAATCAAAAATCGGACTTCCATATACTCAAATCGAAGAGGAGAGCGTGCTCTTTGACTTTAGCGGTGTGGAGTTTTGGCCAGAAGCGCTCGGATTGGGAGTTATTGGCTAAAACAGTTCAGGGACTGAATTGCAAAACTGAAAAAAGGGTAAAAATCGAATTTTTCTCTGACGTGGGGCCTATGGTTAGGGTTGGTTGCTGTGGATGTGGCACAGGGGTCGGGGAGGGGCGTAGGCGGTGCGGCAGTCGGAGGTGGGCCTGGTGGTGGCGGCACAACGGGTTTCAAGGGTTTTTTTGCTAGGGTTTTCAACAGCGCGAGGAGGAGAAGGAAAGGGGGAGGGGGCTTGGCCGATCGCCGGAGGGGGGGTGCAGGTCGTGGTGGTGGCGGGTGCGACAGAGGAGGGGAGCGATGGGGAATTGCGACGGTTTTTTCTCTTTTCCAGATCGAACGAGAGAGAGGGTTCGACCAAGCTTATATAATAATTTATTTTATTATTTTAATTTCCAAAAAGTAAAATTTTCATTCGAACCCCAAATCGAACCCAATGACTGTCACCCCTAGCTAATTACCTTCATTATGAACACAATGGGATATGTCCCGCAAGCCGATTCGACTGTTACGATCAGTTTTCATCAAAATTAAAATATAAATTAATTTAACGTTCAAATTTGATTTCAACGTACATTTTAATTTACTGGGGCCACATACTGACTCCAAAAATTCCCGAAAAATAAATCTAGCTATATTTTGATGATACGGTTCTAATAAAATTAATTTCGTCGAATTTGGGGACCGTTTGTAAAAGGTCAATTTCCAGTCGATTAAATTCAACTGAAATTGCCAAACGCTTTTAAATTCACCATGCTTACATATTAATTCCAAAAATTATGAAAATTGGAATCTAGCGATAATTTAACTTTCGAGATCCAACAAAAGTGGTTTTGTCGAAAACGGAGGTCGTTTGGAAAATGGCTATTTTTAAGGGCTATATATTACAAAAAATATATATAAATTCCATAGTGACTATTCTGAATTTTAAACTGGACATAACTTTTTATTCCCGTTATGAAATCTGGATTTTTCACATTCGTTAGAAAGATATAATTATTCTGGTTTTACTGAAATCTGATTTATTTTGAATCCTGTACATTCATTTGAAATTTGAAATCGAATTTTCAAACTGCCGTGCCATTTCGGGCTCGTTATATAATTAAAATAAATTTATACGTTCTAACTTCGTTTATAATAAATTTTTAGTCATTATTATTTAAAATAAATCATTTTAAATATTCAAAATTCATTAAAATACCCAAAATAAAAAAAAATGGTTTTGAAAATCCTGGTTGTTACAATTTATTTAGCTGGCTAAGGGGCAATGATCATTTTTTGACTATTGCACCATTTAGGGCATAACACTGGCATTTTAAAAGCAGATATCCCTTAGTCGGCTGAATAAAATCCGGCTTTGGGCAAGTTGTCCAAACACCCCTGACATTCCAACCCAACTCTTGGTGGAGAATTCCCGTACAAAACAGTCGTACTACTACACTTGAACGTGATTTTGATCGGTTTCGGATAATGGGTTTAAAAACTATATTTGTATAGTTGCAGGCCAGTCACTTATGGAAACTGTCAACCTCTCAAATACTTATTTTTATTTTTCAAGCCACTAAATATTAATATGCGATATGGATCGTAGTAGCAACCGATTAATTTTAAAAGCAAAAAGATTATTTCACTAGTGTCATATCGGAAGTAATGTTTTATTCGTCTTTTTACATTCCCTGCACTTTTTTCAACCTTGAATATGTCTGCCTTATTCTAACTCTTATTGGATTAAACAAGTCATGTTCTTATAGTATGCAGTAGTAGTAACTCCAAATTATCCACTTTGATCTAACTTGGTCTACAGAGCAAACTGGACATATTTAATCCATTCATATATTAAATCCATTTGATCGTAATATTAACTCCGAATTATCAACTACGATTTAATTTAAATAACTCCATTATGAAGTTTCATTTCTATAATAATAGTAGCCAATTGTATTGGAGGAATCACTTGCTTGTCACAGTGATGACTCACATGAGGATTGCACCGAAGGGAGTGGTGGAAGTTGATGAGATATTGTATGAGATTGCCAAACATTTGAGCAAGGGTAGGGGTAGTGGAATTTTCAGCCCAACGCATATGATTTTGTGCATAAAGCCAATGTGTGATGGGGAGAAGTGAGACTCAGTGTTTGTTTTAGTCGCTGCCTTGTCTACTGGTAGAGTTGTAAGTGCTATTTTTTTCCCAAGACTTTATGATGACATTGGTGTTTGTTTTTTGTTTTAAGTTAATTTGTTTGTGATTGTAATGCCAGTTTTAGATGGCTATGAAGCTGAAATACTCCATTAACTGTTGTATGATGGACAATTGTTCCTTTTGAGTTTGGATGGTCATGAAGTACATTCCACGTTGTCATGCTTCTTGTACCCTTCTATATCTAGCAACGTTTAACTTTTTGGTTTTTGGGTTAAAAAAGAAGAAGAAGCTAATTTACACTTTTTCCCCAACCGTTCCTTAGTGTATCCGTTTACCAGTTTTTATTTCTAGCATCTTTTTGCTATATTCCAAAGGGAGGATTAGAATTTTGATATTTATAAAATTTAACTGAATATGGCTCATTCTTTGGCAAATACGAGTATCCTTCAAAAGGCAATTATTTTTTTCCTTTAATAATACAAATAAGTTATAAGACAATAGTACGTATTTGCTTTTCTGTCTTTTGCATCTAATGGGTGAAAGTGGGCAAAATAGCTGAGCCCAGATTTGTATTTTGAGATGGCATATTATACGCTAGGATAATCATTACATGTGGTTAAAATTATAGAGAGGATTTAGGCTGTGAAATGAAATAAGACTGTAAATATCCTAAAATATACTACTTTTTGTATTATTTATCTATCACTAAAACTATCAAGATTCTAAAATTTTGTGTTTAGTTAGACGCCTCCATACATAAATACACACACACACACACACACACACACACACATATATATATATATATACACACACATAAATATATACACACACATGGTATTTAATCATCATTAAACTGTAAACTTTATTCAATTTTTATGAGTACCTGGCTGACAACACATACATAACTAAACGACTGAAAGTGTTTGATATTTGCAATCTCTATACAAATGATTGACATTACATTAACGACATTAAATTTCACATACACATCCATCGTTTGAGTAAGTTATCCATACATCTTCATTTTTATTAGGTGTACAAAGGGAACTTCAATGTGGATGTATATTTCACTTTGAGTTACTCAGATTTCCTCAATTTACAGGTGCATATTGGTTGGATTATACATAGTGGATTCAAAAATATTATGATGCTGGTTATTATCAATAATTTACTATATTGAATGAGTGAAATGAATAATTGAAAGCTTTGAAATCACTTGGAACTTAGGTCTAATCTCATATTATTAACATCTGGATAGCATTATATGTACAAAGTTGAGAACTTAACATCCATGGTAGTTTTGCATCAAATAACTGTTAGGGGAAATTTGAAATAAAGGAAAGCACAAAGCGGGTAAAAGTCTTTAGTCCCACATCATGGAATGTACTTTGGTTTGTCACTATATATGTAAAGGCATTATATATGATATCAAAATAAAGAAGAGAAGGGAGAGGTGAGACATGAAGCATGACATTAACATGAACATTAATATTTAAAGGTCCAAAGATGGATCTTGGGTCTCTTGGGATCTCGTGATCAATTGGGCTTGCGCGGATCCGTTATGTTTTTGCGTGACACGGAATTCGAACTGTCGCAAAAGGAAAAGGTGTGCCTATTCGAATTCAAATAGTTGTGTCTCCTCACTGCCTATATAAAGGCTGCCCGATTTCAATTTTGAACATCACGAATTCATTTTTTTCTTCTCCTTCTTCTTGATCTTTTCTTCCATTAAAATATTCTTGAGACTTTGCCAAGTTCTTGAGTAAATTATGCGAGTTATAGTTCTGCAGGATATTACTCGATCATCTTGTCACTGCAGCGAGCAATTCCAAGATATTGAATCGTCATGTCTGTGCAAACATGCCGATTAAAGATATTCGATATCTTCTCCATTGTATCTTCGAACAGATTTGCCATTACTCGTCCACAGAATTAAGAGGGCAAATATTGTTTTAGGATAACGATCACCACATCGTGCCTCAGAGATTTTTGTTTTCAAAGATATGAGGATCCAGCGACGAATTCGACAACCAACAATCTAAACAGTAATTCTGCAATGGCTCCTCACAGTCTTAAAGAGTTCGCCGCCGATTTCACAAAATTAAAGTGCTTTGATGGTGTCAATTTCCTACGCTGGCAGAAGAAGATGCATTTCTTATTGGTTGGTATTAAAGTTGTTTGTGTTTTGACTATGCCAAAACCAGCAGAGATAGAAGATGAAACCATTGCACAGACACTATATCGGATCAAATGGGAATAGATGATTATATTTGCAAAGGCCATATCTGTAATGCGATGACGGACACACTTTTCGATATGTACTACAACAAGGCAACTGCAAAGGATGTTTGGTATGCATTAGAGGCAAAGTATTTGATGGAAGATGCAACAAGTAAGAAATTTCTAGCCACCAAATTTTTTAATTACAAAATGACTGCTGATCGTTCAATAGTAGAGCAATTCAATGATATCATACACATACTTAATCAATTTAGTCAACATAATTCAAATAAGGATGAGGAGATTGAGGTCTCCTCGGTAATAGACAAATTGCGCCCTTCTTAGAAAGATCGGAGGAAACTACTAAAACACAAGGAGGAGGATATGAGTCTAGATAGCCTTGCATAATATTTGCAAGTTGAACAACAACTGAGGCAAAAAGATGCCCAAGATGAAAAGTTGTTGATACATCAAAGGTCCATATGGAAGAAAAGCAAGCAAATAATGCTCCGAATAACTCTTGTGATAAAAAGAGGAAAGGGCAAAACAACAAAAATTCCCAAAATCAGAACAAGAAAGGAAAAAATGGTGGTTGCTACTTTTATGGTAAACTGGGACATTTCAAAAGGGATTGTCGCTTCTGGAAAAAGAAGCAGCAATCTGAAAAAGAAAAGTTTGTCGCATTCATATCAGAAGTGAATATGATTGAACAAGATTATTCTTGGTGGATCGATTCTGGCGCTTCTAAGCATGTCTGCATTGACAAGAATCAATTCAAGAAACTAGAACCAACTGAAGATGTAGATTACCTTTATATGGGAAATTCAACAAAGGCGGCGGTCAATAGGAAAGAGGTTGTGGATTTGTAATTCACATTCGAAAAAGTTCTAACGTTAAGTATATTATGTACCTGAAATTAGGAAGAACCTTGTATCGGGAAGCCTTCTTAATAAGTTTGGATTCAAACAAGCCTTTGAGTCAGATAAATATGTGTTGACCAAAGGCAGTGTATTTATAGGAAAATGGTACATGTGTGATGGTATGTTTAAACTGAATGCTGATATTAATAAAAGTATGAATTATGCTTACATTATTGATTCATTTTCATTATGGCACAATAGATTAGGACGTGTTAATCATAAACGCATGCTTGATATGATATCTTTGATTCTAATTCCCAAACACCAAAATGATATGATAAATAAGTGTAGGATATGTTCATTAACTAAGATCACTAGAAAACCATTTCCTTGTAAACCAGAAAGTATAACAAAATTGTTATAACTTATTCATAGTGATGTATGTGATATACACAGCACTCCTACTAGAGGAGGAAAGAGATATTTTGTCACATTTATAGATGATTACTCTATATATTGTTATGTTTACCTTATGCGTGCTAAAAGTGAAGTATTAAATTCGTTCATTACTTATAAAACTGAAGTAGAAAACCAGTGTGATGCTAAAATAAAAACACTTAGGTCTGATAGGGGTGACAAGTGTCAATTTCATGAATATTGTGAATCAGTAAGAATAATACATAAAACGTCTATTGCTTATACTCCACAACAAAATGGAGTGGCTGAAAGGCAAAACAAAACTCTTTCCGAAATGGTAAATGCAATGTTGTGTAATTCCGGACTTAATACCAGTTTCTGGGGAGAAGCCTTACTTACTACATGTTATATTCTAAATAGAATACCTCATAAGAAAAGTAAAGTTACTCCTTATGAACTTTAGAAGAAATGGAAACCAAATCTTGATTATTATTGAGTCTGGGGTTGTAGAGCGATTGTCTGATTACCTGAACCAAAAATTAGGAAATTGGGACAAAAAGCTATTGAGTGTATATTCTTAGGATATGCTGAACATAACAAAGGATATATATATAGGTTTCTACTAATAGAACCTAATAGCTCTATTGATGTAAATACAGTAATAGAATCAAGGGACACGGTGTTTTATTAGAATAGATTAACATCTATTCGAAATAAACCGTTTCTTGAAACGGTGGAGGTTAATGCACCTATTGGTGAAATGGCGGAGGTTAATGATCCAACTATTGAACCTGTAGAAAACATTGATGACAATATTGATGAAAATAGTGATTCTCTTAGGATAAGTAAACGTAGAAGGATAGAGAAATCTTTTGGACTAGATTTCATCGTATATTTGGTTGAAGGATCTAGAAATAACGTAGAGCATCAATTAATGATATCTGTTGGATCTAAATTAACCCTAGAGGGGGGAGGGGGTGAGTTGGGTTTATTCAAAGTTTACGGGATATTAAAATAATAATTAGATCACAGAACGCAGTAGAAAATAAATGCAGAAAAGTAAATGACACAAGATATACCCAGCTTCGGCAAAATCCTGCCTACTGCTGCATTCCTAAGGTTTCTACTAGATGAAAGAACAAATCCCTCTTACAAGACCATGTAAACTTGTGAACCCCTCACTCCTATTCTAACCCTATGCTCAAAACCCTAGACTGATCTAATCCCCTAGATCAGATTTCCCTGATTATAGCTCCATAACCAGTAGCCCTAGTTTTTATAGACTCTTTAAACTGTCAGTTAACACCCTAGCTGGTTTCCAAGATTTTACAAACCTAGAAACTGATTAGACGGTTTACAAATGAAATAAAACAATACTTAAAAACAAAATAAAATTAGAAAACCCTATTTAAAAAATTAAATCCCTTAAAGCCCTTCAATAGAAAAATGGCCGACCCGTTTTCTTTTCTTTCTTAGCACCCGATCTCTTGTCTTTGGAAAATAAAATGGCATCTTCAAGAACTAGGGTTTTCTATGATGCTCCAAATTGCAGCTTAAATTGCAGCTTAAATTGCTTGAGGAGACTGATTCTCTGACGCTCGATTCTTTGATTCTTCGATGGTTGGCAACTTGAGCTTCTGGCGATCGAAAAACTGTAAGTTTGAGAAATGATTTTATTTGATATGCTGTAGGGTTTTGTTGCTTGGTTTTTGATCCTTATGCCAGTGATGAATTGTGTTGTTTATATAGGAATTATAATTCGTGTAACATCTTTGATTTCCACATATGATTTGGATCTGATTTGGCTCGATTTTCCTCTTTTGATAGCACCATAAAATGCCACGATTTATTGTGTTGGGTCTGGACAAAAACAGCCCCTTGCATGATTCCATTCTTTCTATTTTCTTGATTTGAATTGAAATGTTGCCTTGAATGAAATTCTGATTGATTCAAAACTTGGAAAAATTATTTGCTGTCCCTTGAAAAATATGCCATGAATTTTGGAGAAAGAATCGATTAAAAAAAATTGTTTGTTTCCTGAAATAAATTGCTTGTTGCCTGCGAGATTTTTCTTGCCAAAAAAAAAAGAATTTCTGAATATTTGAAATCAATCAAACTCTTACCTTAAACATTTGTCCAGCACATCTGATTGCTGAATTTCAGAAAAGTATATTCCTTGAATTCACATTGATATTTGTTGATTTCATGCCTTGCGATGAACTAGCTCATTTCCTGATTGCGCTTGACTTTTCTGCTTTTGTTAAACACTGACAGGTATGTTTTCAGAATCACATCATCGAATTGGTAGAATTTAAAACCATGTGTGTTATGTAAATTTCCATGATTTCCATGCTTGAAAATGAACCTGCATATGTTATGTGATCTTGAAAAAAAAAAAATTCTATTCAGACATTATCTTGTGTACATGTCTACACTTCCACTTGCTTGTAGTTTACTTGACTTGAACAGTTTTGAAATAGCTATGTGTTTGCATGCACAAATGTCTTTCAAACCGGAGTTGCACCATCCCTGTACATGGCTTGACCATGTTGTATTCACAACTGTTACATGCTACATGAATACTTATTGCTTTGACCACATTGTTTTTGTTTGAACCATGTACTTGTCCATCTCTGTTTTCTTTGACATGAAACCATTGTTGCTTACATATGAAAATAGTTTGGTTTTGTGTGGCTCGACCAAATTTGACATACTCTAGTTGCAAGATTTTCTTGACCCATGTCTAAACTGTTTTGAAATGCCTGCTTCACTTCATAAGTTGGTGCATTGTTGCTTGATCATGCTTGAGATATGATGAACTTCTTGCTATTTCGATTCATTGCACCACTGTGTTGTGTTGGATCTAGAATAACCCTAAAGGGTGGGTGAATAGGGTTTTTCACAGTTTTTAACTGAATTAAAAATCTAACGAGATATATAATGATAAACAAATCACAGAATATAGCAGAAACAGAAATGCAGAAAATAAATCACACACAGATATACCCAGCTTCGGCAAAACCCTGCCTACTGCTGCATTTCTAAGGTTTCTACTAGGTGATAGAACAGATCCTGCATACAAGACCATGTACACTCGCAAACCCTGCTCCTCTTCTAACCCTACGCTCAAAACCCTAGACTGATCTAATCCCCTAGATCAGATTTCCCCTGATTGCAGACCAGTAAACAGTAACCCAGATTTTACAGACTCTGTCAACTGTCAGTCAACACCCTGACTGATTCCCCTAGATTTTTACAGACCTCTAGAAACTGATTCAGAATGATTTACAACTCAAATTAAAATTACAAAAATAAATAAAAACAAATTTAAAAACAAAAGAAACACAAATAAACCCTAGGAGTTAAAAGATGGTCATCCCCTTGTAAAAACATGGCCGACCCATTTCCTATGATGTATCCATTTAATTCTGCCCGATCTCTTTAGTCTCTGGGAAAATTTAATGTCGGCTAGGGTTTTATTATTTCCCCCAAATCGAATCGCAAAACTTCAGATTGATGTGATCTTATTCTCTGATGAACTTTGATTCCTTGATGGCTAGCTTCACGACTGATACAGGCTTTTTTTGGCGATCGAAACTCGGTGAGGTTTCTGATTTTTTAATTCTTTTTTGTGTGCTCGGTTAATTTAATTGGTTTCGATATATGTTGCCAGTGATGAAATTGGTGTTGATGTATATAGGACTATACGATCCGATAATTACTCTGATTTCGTTTATATAGCTTGATTTGATCATGATTATGGTCGGTTTCCTCCTTTGATTTCAATGGCTTGATAAACTTGCCCCTTTTGAATTTTTGCTTTGGAAATTCGTTGCGTGATTGATGATTGAATACTCGATATATAGCCACAAGTTTACACTAGTTTCTACAATTAATCGTGACACAATTTGTACACATGAATTTGTAAACTGGCCAAAATATGTTCATGGAATTTTTCACAAATAAAAAACTGCTCTTTTTAAAAAAAAAAATGTGTGAAATCAGCCGATTCGAAACATATTGCCATATATGAATTTACTGCCTTGAAAAAAGATTTCTTTGAATGATTCCTCTGGTCTTTGAAAACGTCTTGAGCAATTTTGGCAACTTTTGAAAGCAAAATAATTTGTTTCCAGAATTAATATCTTCGAAAATGTTGAATTAAAAAACTTCCCTTTTTGAATTTGTGAGATGATATTCATTTCTGGAAAGTTTTAATTTCCTGCTTAAACAAAATTGTGCAATTCTGGAGAAAATGTTCACTGGCCTCCTTGAATTTGTTAGCAAATTAATGCTTTCCGAATACATTGCTTGCCAAATATTTTTGAGTTGAATCTTTGCCAAGACTTGACTTTCAATTTGCGGTTGCAATCTCTTCTACATTTACATATGCAGATTTTAAACCATTCAATATACAATTTCTGAAATTGATTTGTTGCAACATTATTTAGTGTCCCACTTTCATTTCTGGGCTGAACCTAAAACATGAAAACTTCAAGCTTTGAAATGCTTGCATCATTGTTTGTTTATGCACTATTCACTTTGACTGTGTGTGTATGGAGTTGTATTCGAACACTTGTATATACTTGAATTTGCTGCGGTTATCACGCCATCCATTTGCCTATATGTGATTACTTGGCATGTACAAAACTTGAACCTTAATCTGCTATATATGCTTTTCTTGGAATTTCAAAGTATCTCTATGTATGCATGAACATGTAGTCTGCCTTTGTGTGATTTGCACCACTCATTTGTGTTGCATTTGCTTGCCAATACTGACATGTTGTGTTATGCTTCACCATTTTGTCCAGTATACATAGGTTGAACCTGTTTTGTTGTAAAACATGTATATGTGCTAGAGTTCCTCTTTCACATGTGCAAACAGTATTGTAACATGTTCATGCTGCTTTCACCATGGCTTGCTGTGTCGAGATTGAATACTTAAAGCACTTTCTCTGACTTATGCGTGCCTGTAACCTTGTTAACACCCCTGCATAACAACACTACTGTTCCTAGCTTGTTTTCCACTAACCTGAACCATTCCTGAGCATTGCTTTTACTCATCATATTGCACTTGTGACTTTACATGCTTTTATGCGCTTTTTACTTGCCTGTACATGAACCATGCTTTACCATACAGAGTTGATCATCTCTTTGCTGCCATATCAATGTTGATGCTGCTTCACTATGTACCATTCATTCTTGATCATGCTGAGTGTAATCTAATTTGTCAAAATACCATGTTGTGTACATCATGCATTATGTCTGATCATTTGTGATCACCTGATCTTGCTTATTTGTTCACCTGGCTCGACCACCTTGCAGCTGAGTTGTACCATTAAGTTGATTCATTGTTTTTGCATGTTCATGTCTACACCTTTGCACCCTTGACTTGAACTGTTTTGATGCACCCATGTTGTTGCCATGTAAACATGCTTGTGTTTGTGCTCTTCCATATATGCACTGAGTCGAGATGGTCCACGTGGCTACTCCTCAGTTGCTCGCTACTATATTCTGATTGGCGAGGCAGTGCACACGTGTATATTTATACACATGTTTATATGCAGCCATCAGACAAGATTTCCTGTCCCTGCACTGTATATACATACTATTGACTTGACACACATGAGTCAGATCAAGTCATGAAAAATGATGAGAAACACACTGAAAATTCTGAGGCAAATAAATTTTTAAAATAAAGATTATATTTGCTAGAATATGAAGTTATTTCTGTTCAAGATTACTGTGTGTGTTTCTGTATGTGACAGGTATGAAGACTGGACTGACTGAAGGACTGTGAAGACTGAAGATAAGAAGACAGTGTGTAGTGTATGAGTCTGAAAAATGTTGTAAACGAATGTATGTATAAAATTGTATATATGAAATGAGTGGCAGAATGATTCTGTAGTGAGGACCTGTGTATATGAAATCTGATATGACATGAAATGTAATACAGAGATGTACAAATAGTGGAGTATAAAGTTTGTACTGTTTGATATTGAAGTAAAATATTCTATTCAAATAAAATACTGTGAAAATTTCTGTCCAGTTATATTTTATTTAAATAGAAATATTATAATCATGTATGTTGAAACAGTACAATTACAAACACATATATAATAATATATATTTGGTTGTTATCATCAAACAAAAATCATATAATTGTGTATACAACACTGTTATATACAACAATCTCTTCCTTTTGATGATGACAAACAAATATAAGATTTTGAGCATAATTGTGTTTGAAAAAATAATGAAATATATATTACTCCTCCTATTTGAATGCTCCCCCTACAAGTGTGCATATTGAATGCTCCCCCTACAAGTGTGCATGGGTGAAAGAATTGAAAATTAATAAATTTCCAAATGTGAAATATTTATAGAATATTCGGTCATAAATCAAAATCTCAACTCATTCTCCCCCTTTTGTTATCATCAAAAGGATTCAGAATTTAAAATATAGATGAACAGTGACTAAAAATATAATATCATCTTAAAAGGAAGAATGGTCATCGTAGATTTCAATCAGTCAAACAAAAATCATAATATTCTAAGAATTAGTGGCATATTTCACATTGTAGAAAATGACGGATTTACGATGAAATTTATAAAAATGAAGAGAGTTAAAAAAAATGAATTTCTATTATTTTCAAAAGATTTTTTATAAAAATGAGCACAAAAACAGTGACAGATTCAGACTGTAATTATAAATTCAATTTAAGTGACAAAATCGAATAATCTCAAATCCCAATATCTATCAATCAACAAATCATAATACGTCATAAGATTTCAACACATTTCACATATTAGAAAGATGGATTGATATGTTGGTTTTTGAACACTTAGGAGAATTTCATATTAATTTTAATTTATAGCACATTATTCCCTTTCTCTTTTTATTTTATTTAAGAGCACACTGACCACGCATAACCAGAGCTCGGATTTTTAAATGAGGTCAGTCGCAGCTTAAATTATAAGTTGTCTCTTAACCATGCATGACCAGAGCTTGGATTTTTAAATGAGATTAGAGACACACTTATATATTTATTATATATTTATCATTTTCAGTTTCAAAATGAAAAACTCCTCAGTATATAAAACCAAAAAATGGATGATAGAAATGCGGTAGGTATAGAAATGGTCTGTGAAATAAATTTCTAAATTAGTCATATTATGAAATATGCTTGACTGTACCGGGATTATTGAAAATTTTCAGTCATAACTAATTCTGAATAATAATAACAAAGCCACAATTCCATCAGAAATATTTTCACTGTTTATTCGAAAATATTTAAAAATAATAATAATTAAACTCTCCACATTAATATAAAAGACATGATGGATAGCAGAATGATGATAGATAAAGGAGATGGTTATGAAATTAACTACCAATTCAAAGTTATTATAATAACTGTTCAACCATCATGAAAATCTAAATAAAATCTCCCCTTGTTGTGAAATATACTGCAGTCACAATTCATCACAATTTCAAAATCTAATAATGATTTTGATGAATTATAAATACAGTTCAATATGGACATTGATTTCAATTTCTGAATGAATAATCAATAAATAACTTTAAAATTGAAAATCAATTACAAGAGGGATATGCAAAATTATACAAGTCAATATGGATTAAAAAAAATATACACAAAAAATTCAGCACTTCTACAATGATACCAATTGGTGTCTTTAATCATGAGAATTTTGACATGAAACTGAACAAGAATATCATAGACAAAAGAATTATTATGTACAAAGCCCAGGCAGATAAGATAACATATTATGCACATGTATCAGAGCAGCAAGCAGGTGATTCCAAAAACAAACATTTTTCAAAACAGTATCAGAGTAGCACAGAAAACAATATCACAACAGACTTGTCAGATGAGATGCTTCAAAGATATTTCAGGCAGTTAAAGAATGGTTCATGTTCTAAGATTAAATATATGATTTATTCTTAATCATTTGAAGGGATATGAAAAGCTCGATATTTAATGAATCAGTCACACCAGATTATAAATTTCATTTCCAAGATTTGTGTGAGATTCAATAAACCAATAATTTCAAATGATTTTAAACAAACAAATATTTAAATCAAATAATCATGAAATAACAGTAAGTTTCAAGACCTATTATTTCAAAAGAATTGTTCCCAATTTCCTCTGATAGGCATAAGAGACATCTCAGATCATTTACATCAAGTTTGCAGACATATTCATGATCAAAAAAAATTATTTATTTAAAATCACTTGAATGGATGTAGATCATGAGATACAATGAATCAATCACACAGAACTAATAATTTCAGTTCTGAGAGGTGTGTGAGATTCAACATATCAGAAATTTCAAATGTTCTCAAACAAACAAAAATCTGAACCAGATGACCATGAATAACAGTGAATATCAAGGTATAAGCAATGATAACAAAAAAGCCAATCTGAAAATCAATGAAATTATCACGATAGATAAATATTAGTGTGCTGTAATGAGTATATTATTTTAAGCTTTTCAAAAAGAATTAGTGAAAACTCAAAACAGTAGATATATGTGAAATTTCATTAAATATTCAGATCTTCATAAATTTAGAATTTAAACTAACAGTGTTCAAGATATGATATGAATGCTTCAGCACTGTTAGAAACTCAGGAAATAAGCTTTAAAACAATTGCAGAAATATTTACAAATTTGAATTGAAGATTTGGAAATTATTAAACATTAGAGTTTTATTCAAAAGAAGCAAATTTCCAGAAAAAACATGACTTCTGCTATTGGAAGCTAACGAAGCCCAAGAAGTTAAAAAAAATATGGTAGTGACAAATCAAAAAAAAAGAAAAAAAGAAAAGAAGGAGAAATAAATAGAAAAAAAATAAAAGCAGAGAATATTTAAAAAGGTGAGTTTAGAGATCATACCAGAATCCTATGTAAATAAGAATCTCTAACTCAATAGGTTTGGCCAAGGAACTTCAAATGATTCAATGAGATGAGGCAATTTGATTTCAGATTCTCTTTAGCAAAGCAGTTCCTCAGCCACCTTCGGTACCTAACTGTTAAGAGGATTGATTGGTCTAATGAAAGTAGTAAAACCACTCACAGTTTTGTTCACATCTTTTGGTACCCAATTTGTATAATAATCCGTTAGAATCAACTAAAGTACCCTTTGGAACCCAAATTCGTTTAGTTTTTCCAAAAATCATTTAATTTCTTTTTGGGGTCCACAACTGTTCAACTGGGTTGTTATCAAACCAATTCTTGTCTCGTTTGTGATTTAAAAACCTTTTGGAATTTTCAAAATTCAAATTTTCAGAAAGATCCTTTATGAAGCACCTTAAAGGTAAATCACAAGAATTCAATTTTTCAAAATCATTTGTTTTCCCAAAACCGATACCATTCCCATTACTAGAAGAAACTTGATTTTTCAACAGCATATTCAAAGATTTTTCTCCAGTATAAAAACGTTTCAAACTCAACTGAAGACTATTGATTTTTGATTTCAAAAATTCATTCTCAATTAGAAGCTTTTCAGTTTTGATTTTAGACTCAGCAATTTCAGTATCAAATTGTTTTTGTTTTTCAATCTCAAAAATCTTGAAATCCTCAATTTCATTTTCAAGCTCTTTTAAAATCAAATCTGTTTTCAACAAACTTTGTTTTTCACTAATATCATGTTTGGAATTTTTGGTATCCTTAAAATTTATAAATTCCTTTTGTAAACAATTGTTTGCATCTTTCAGCTCAATCTCATTATCTTTTAAAATTAAAATTTCTTCTTCAAGCCTTTGAATGTTATTATTGAGATGAGCGAGATCTATTTTTAATTTCAAACAATTTTTACAATATAAATTTTCAAATTTCATGACATTTTCAAATTTTAATTCCAAACATTGATTTTTGCTAGTCAACTCAAGATTCTTAGATTTCAAAGATTTATTTTTCAGTCGGAGTTTATCGACATATTTAGTTAAATCAGCACAAAAATAAACCAGATCTTCATAAGAGAAATTTTCTATTTCATTGTCTGTTGAGTCTCCATCAGCTGATCCATCTGAGTTATCTTCTATAAAACCCGTCAAGCATAGATCTGAAGTTGAGTTGTTATTTTGGGGTTTTGAGCAGTTGTCAGACTTTCCATACAGCATGTTGAGAGTTTTCCAAATATCCTGCGCAGTTAAACAATGAGAGATAAGATTAAACTGTTCAGTACTAAGATAATCAAATATAATTTTCATAGCACGGGTATTGAAAGTAATATCAACACTATCAAATCCATTGATAACAACATCCCAATATTTAATATTAACATATTTTAAATAAAATTCCATTTTGGATTTCGAGGTTTAAAAATCTGTTCCATCGAAAATAGTTGGAGATGAACTAGACTGACTCTCTATCGACTGACAACTAGGAATCACCATTACTCTAGAGTTAATAAAAATACCTGCTCTAATACCACTTGTTGGATCTAGAATAATCCTAGAGGGGGGTGAATAGGGTTTTTCACAATTTTTAACTGGATTAAAAATCTAACGAGATATATAATAATAAACATATCACAGAATATAGCAGAAACAGAAATGCAGAAAATAAATCACACACAGATATACCCAGCTTTGGCAAAACCCTACCTACTACTGCATTTCTAAGGTTTCTACTAGGTGATAGAACAGATCCCGCATACAAGACCATGTACACTCGCAAACCCTGCTCCTATTCTAACCCTACGCACAAAACCCTAGACTGATCTAATCCCCTAGATCAGATTTCCTTTGATTACAGACCATTAAACAGTAACCCAGATTTTACAGACTCAGTCAACTGTCAGTCAACACCATGACTGATTGGCCTAGATTTTTACAGACCTCAAGAAACTGATTCAAAATGATTTACAACTCAAACTAAAATTACAAAAATAAATAAAAACAAACTTAAAAACAAAAGAAACACAAATAAACCCTAGGAGTTAAAAGAGGGCCATCCCCTTGTAAAAACATGGCCGGCCCATTTCCTATGATGCATCCATTTTAGTTAAGCCCGATCTCTTTAGTCTCTGGGAAAATTTAATGTCGGCTAGGGTTTTATTATTTCCCCCAAATCGAATCGCAAAACTTCAGATTGATGTAATCTGATTCTCTGATGAACTTTGATTCCTTGATGGCTAACTTCACGACTGATACGAGCTTTTTCTGGCGATCGAAACTCAGTGAGATTTCTGATTTTTTAATTCTTTTTTGTGTGCTCGGTTAATTTGATTGGTTTCGATATATGTTGCCAGTGATAAAATTGGTGTTGATGTATATAGGACTATACTATCCGATAATTACTCTGATTTCGTTTATATGGCTTGATTTGATCATGATTGTGGTCGGTTTCCTCCTTTGATTTCAATAGCTTGATAAATTTGCCCCTTTTGAATTTTTGCTTTGGAAATTCCTTGCGTGATTGATGATTGAATACTCGATTT
The DNA here is from genome assembly GCA_030737875.1 of Allium sativum. Classification (NCBI taxonomy): domain Eukaryota; kingdom Viridiplantae; phylum Streptophyta; class Magnoliopsida; order Asparagales; family Amaryllidaceae; genus Allium; species Allium sativum. The sequence continues at coordinate 529,643,196 of CM060923.1, read as the reverse complement.
GTAGACACAAGTTTACACTAGATTTCTGCAATTAATCTTGACACAATTTGTACACATGAATTTGTAAACTGGCCAAAATATGTACCTGGAATTTTTCACAAATAAAAAACTGCTCTTTTTTAAAAAAACTTTGTGTGAAATCAGCAGATTCGAAACATATTGCTATATATGAATTTACTGCCTTGATAAAAGATTTCTTTGAATTATTCCTATGGTCTTTGGAAACGTCTTGAGCAATTTTGGCAACTTTTGAAAGCAAAATAATTTGTTTCCAGAACTAATATCTTCGAAAATGTTGAATTAAAAAACTTCCCTTTTTGAATTTGTGAGATGATATTCGTTTCTAGAAAGTTTTAATTTCCTGCTTAAACAAAATTGTGCAATTCTGGAGAAAATGTTCACTGGCCTCCTTGAATTTGTTAGCAAATTAACACTTTCCGAATACATTGCTTGCCAAATATTTTTGAGTTGAATCTTTGCCAAGACTTGACTTTCAATTTGCGGTTGCAATCTCTTCTACATTTACATATGCAGATTTTAAACCATTCAATATACAATTTCTGAAATTGATTTGTTGCAACATTATTTAGTGTCCCACTTTCATTTCTGGGCTGAACCTGAAACATGAAAACTTCAAGCTTTGAAATGCTTGCATCATTGTTTGTTTATGCACTATTCACTTTGACTGTGTGTGTATGGAGTTGTATTCGAACACTTGTATATACTTGAATTTGTTACGGTTATCACGCCATCCATTTGCCTATATGTGATTACTTGGCATGTACAAAACTTGAACCTTAATCTGCTATATATGCTTTTCTTGGAATTTCAAAGTATCTCTGTGTATGCATGAACATGTAGTCTGCCTTTGTGTGAGTTGCACCATTCATTTGTGTTGCAGTTGCTTGCCAGTACTGACATGTTGTGTTATGCTTCACCATTTTGTCCAATATACATAGGTTGAACCTGTTTTGTTGTAACACATGTATATGTGCTAGAGTTCCTCTTTCACATGTGCAAACAGTATTGTACCATGTTCATGCTGCTTTCACCATGGCTTGCTGTGTCGAGCTTGAATGCTTGAAGCACTTTCTCTGACTTATGCGTGCCTGTAACCTTGTTAACACCCTTGCATAACAACACTACTGTTCCTAGCTTGTTTTCCACTAACCTGAACCATTCCTGAGCATTGCTTTTACTCATCATATTGCACTTGTGACATTACATGCTTTTATGGGCTTTTTACTTGCCTGTACATGAACCATGCTTTACCATACAGAGTTGATCATCTCTTTGCTGCCATATCAATGTTGATGCTGCTCCAGTATGTACCATTCATTCTTGATCATGCCGAGTGTAATCTAATTTGTCAAAATACCATGTTGTGTACATCATGCATTATGTCTGATCATTTGTGATCACCTGATCTTGCTTATTTGTTCACCTGGCTCGACCACCTTGCAGCTGAGTTGTACCATTAAGTTGATTCATTGTTTTTGCATGTTCATGTCTACACCTTTGCACCCTTGACTTGAACTGTTTTGATGCACCCATGTTGTTGCCATGTAAACATGCTTGTGTTTGTGCTCTTCCATATATGCACTGAGTCGAGATGGTCCACGTGGCTACTCCTCAGTTGCTCGCTACTATATTCTGATTGGCGAGGCAGTGCACATGTGTATATTTATACACATATGTATATGCAGCCATCAGACAAGATTTCCTGTCCCTGCACTGTATATACATACTATTGACTTGACACACATGAGTCAGATCAAGTCATGAAAAATGATGAGAAACACACCGAAAATTCTGAGGCAAATAAAATTTTTAAAATAAAGATTATATTTGCTAGAATATGAAGTTATTTCTGTTCAAGATTACTGTATGTGTTTCTGTATGTGACAGGTATGAAGACTGGACTGACTGAAGGACTGTGAAGACTGAAGATAAGAAGAAAGTGTGTAGTGTATGAGTCTGAAAAATGTTGTAAATGAATGTATGTATAAAATTGTATATATGAAATGAGTGGCAGAATGATTCTGTAGTGAGGACCTGTGTATATGAAATCTGATATGACATGAAATGTAATACAGAGATGTACAAATAGTGGAGTATAAAATTTGTACTATTTGATATTGAAGTAAAATATTCTATTCAAATAAAATACTGTGAAAATTTCTGTACAGTTATATTTTATTTAAATAGAAATATTATATTCATGTATGTTGAAACAATACAATTACAAACACATATATAATAATATATATTTGGTTGTTATCATCAAACAAAAATCATATAATTTTGTATACAACACTGTTATATACAACAATCTCTCCCTTTTGATGATGACAAACAAATATAAGATTTTGAGCATAAATGTGTTTGAAAAAATAATGAAATATATATTACTCCTCCTATTTGAATGCTCCCCCTACAAGTGTGCATATTGAATGCTGCCCCTACAAGTGTGCATGGGTGAAACTGTTTTGAAATGCCTGCTTCACTTCATAAGTTGGTGCATTGTTGCTTGATCATGCTTGAGATATGATGAACTTCTTGCTATTTCGATTCTTTGCACCACTGTGTTGTGTTGGATCTAGAATAAACCTAAAGGGTGGGTGAATAGGGTTTTTCACAGTTTTTAACTGAATTAAAAATCTAACGAGATATATAATGATAAACAGATCACAGAATATAGCAGAAACAGAAATGCAGAAAATAAATCACACACAGATATACCCAGCTTCGACAAAACCCTGCCTACTGCTGCATTTCTAAGGTTTCTACTAGGTGATAGAACAGATCCTGCATACAAGACCATGTACACTCACAAACCCTTCTCCTCTTCTAACCCTACGCTCAAAACCCTAGACTGATCTAATCCCCTAGATCAGATTTCCCCTGATTGCAGACCAGTAAACAGTAACCCAGATTTTACAGACTCTGTCAACTGTCAGTCAACACCTTCACTGATTCCCCTAGATTTTTACAGACCTCTAGAAACTGATTCAGAATGATTTACAACTCAAATTAAAATTACAAAAATAAATAAAAACAAATTTAAAAACAAAAGAAACACAAATAAACCCTAGGAGTTAAAAGAGGGTCATCCCCTTGTAAAAACATGGCCGACCCATTTCCTATGATGTATCCATTTTAGTTCTTCCCGATCTCTTTAGTCTCTGGGAAAATTTAATGGCGGCTAGGGTTTCATTGTTTCCCCCAAATCGAATCGCAAAACTTCAGATTGATGTGATCTGATTCTCTGATGAACTTTGATTCCTTGATGGCTAGCTTCACGATTGATACAGGCTTTTTCTGGCGATCGGAACTCGGTGAGGTTTCTAATTTTTTAATTCTTTTTTGTGTGCTCGGTTAATTTAATTGGTTTCGATATATGTTGCCAGTGATGAAATTGGTGTTGATGTATATAGGACTATACGATCCGATAATTACTCTGATTTCGTTTATATAGCTTGATTTGATCATGATTAGGGTCGGTTTCCTCCTTTGATTTCAATGGCTTGATAAACTTGCCCCTTCTTAATTTTTGCTTTGGAAATTCCTTGCATGATTAATGATTGAATACTCGATCTATAGCCACAAGTTTACACTAGTTTCTACAATTAATCGTGACACAATTTGTACACATGAATTTGTAAACTGGCCAAAATATGTTCCTGGAATTTTTCACAAATAAAAAACTGCTCTTTTAAAATAAAAATGTGTGAAATCAGCCGATTCGAAACATATTGCCATATATGAATTTACTGCCTTGAAAAAAGATTTCTTTGAATGATTCCTCTGGTCTTTGAAAACGTCTTGAGCAATTTTGGCAACTTTTGAAAGCAAAATAATTTATTTCCAGAATTAATATCTTCGAAAATGTTGAATTAAAAAACTGCCCTTTTTGAATTTGTGAGATGATATTCATTTCTGGAAAGTTTTAATTTCCTGCTTAAACAAAATTGTGCAATTCTGGAGAAAATGTTCACTGGCCTCCTTGAATTTGTTAGCAAATTAACACTTTCCGAATACATTGCTTGCCAAATATTTTTGAGTTGAATCTTTGCCAAGACTTGACTTTCAATTTGCGGTTGCAATCTCTTCTACATTTACATATGTAGATTTTAAACCATTCAATATACAATTTCTGAAATTGATTTGTTGCAACATTATTTAGTGTCCCACTTTCATTTCTGGGCTGAACCTGAAACATGAAAACTTCAAGCTTTGAAATGCTTGCATCATTGTTTGTTTATGCACTATTCACTTTGACTGTGTGTGTATGGAGTTGTATTCGAACACTTGTATATACTTCAATTTGTTGCGGTTATCACGCCATCCATTTGCCTATATGTGATTACTTGGCATGTACAAAACTTGAACCTTAATCTGCTATATATGCTTTTCTTGGAATTTCAAAGTATCTCTGTGTATGCATGAACATGTAGTCTGCCTTTGTGTGATTTGCACCACTCATTTGTGTTGCATTTGCTTGCCAATACTGACATGTTGTGTTATGCTTCACCATTTTGTCCAGTATACATAGGTTGAACCTGTTTTGTTGTAACACATGTATATGTGCTAGAGTTCCTCTTTCACATGTGCAAACAGTATTGTACCATGTTCATGCTGCTTTCACCATGGCTTGCTGTGTCGAGATTGAATACTTAAAGAACTTTCTCTGACTTATGCGTGCCTGTAACCTTGTTAACACCCCTGCATAACAACACTACTGATGCTAGCTTGTTTGCCACTAACCTGAACCATTCCTGAGCATTGCTTTTACTCATCATATTGCACTTGTGACTTTACATGATTTTATGGGCTTTTTACTTGCCTGTACATGAACCATGCTTTACCATACAGAGTTGATCATCTCATTGCTGCCATATTAATGTTGATGCTGCTCCACTATGTACCATTCATTCTTGATCATGCTGAGTGTAATCTGATTTGTCAAAATACCTTGTTGTGTACATCATGCATTATGTCTGATCATTTATGATCACTTGATCTTGCTTATTTGTTCACCTAGCTCAACCACCTTGCAGCTGAGTTGTACCATTAAGTTGATTCATTGTTTTTGCATGTTCATGTCTATACCTTTGCACCCTTGAATTGAACTGTTTTGATGCACCCATGTTGTTGCCATGTAAACAAGCTTGTGTTTGTGCTCTTCCATATATGCACTGGGTCGAGATGGTCCACGTGGCTACTCCTCAGTTGCTCGCTACTATATTCTGATTGGCGAGGCAGTGCACACATGTTTATTTATACACGTGTGTATATGCAGCCATTAGACAAGATTTCCTGTCCCTGCACTGTATACACATACTATTGACTAGACACACATGAATCAGATCAAGTCATGAAAAATGATGAGAAACACACTGACAATTCTGAGGCAAATAAATTTTTAAAATAAAAATTATATTTGCTAGAATATGAAGTTATTTCCGTTCAAGATTACTGTGTGTGTTTCTTTATGTGACAGGTATGAATACTGAAGATAAGAAGACAGTGTGTAGTGTATGAGTCTGAAAAATGTTGTAAACGAATGTATGCATAAAATTGTATATATGAAATGAGTGGCAGAGTGATTCTGTAGTGAGGACCTGTGTATATGAAATCTGATATGACATGAAATGTAATACAGAGATGTACAAATAGTGGAGTATAAAATTTGTACTGTTTGATATTGAAGTAAAATATTCTATTTAAATAAAATACAGTGAAAATTTCTATACAGTTATATTTTATTTAAATAGAAATATTATATTCGTGTATGTTGAAATAGTACAATTACAAACACATATATAATAATATATATTTGGTTGTTATCATCAAACAAAAATCATATAATTGTGTATACCACACTGTTATATACAACATGTTGCATACATGCTTGTACTTGTTCCATCCTGATCTGGTTTGAACATGATTTTCTACATTTGATTTGCGCACACATACCATTGTTTACTTAATCCACTTTGCATTTGTGAACATGTATTTGTTGTGGCTCTCTGCCTTGGACATTCTTGCATTTGTTGAGTTGTACTATTATGAAACTGACACCATCATGCATGTACATTTGACCCTTGCTATTTTGATGTTGTACATGCTTGATCGATCACATTGATTGAGCATGTTGCTGTGCCATGTTAAAATGAGCTCGGTCATGTTTGCTGCATCAATATTGTTTGATCTTGTAGCTTGTCATCACCATGTATGTTGACCATTTTGCTAAAGCTATGTATTTGTTGAGACTCGACTATTTTGTGACATGTTGAATTGTTTTCTTGTGCACTGAGTCGAGATGGTCGACGTGGCTACTCCTCAATTGCACACTAGATTGGCGAGGCAATGCACACGTGTGTGTATATATATATATACATATATGCACATGTGTATATGCAGCCATCCAGAATAGATTTTCCTGTCCCTGCACTATAATACGTATATATACATATACATGTGTGTATACATACATTGTGCGCGTGCTACATTCACATATCAGATCAAGTCATGAAAAATGATGAGAAACACCGAAATTCTGAGGCAAATAAAATTTTGAAATTAAAATTTATATTCGCGTGTATTCTGTTTCATTTCTATTGTAGTGTACTATATGTGTTTTTCATGTGACAGGTAAGTAGATGATGACTGAACTGACAGTGAGGATGCTGTGAAGACAGAAGATTGAAGACAAGAAAAAATAGTGTGTGTATATGTCAGTGAAGTGTCAAAGTGAATTGTATGTATATATGAAATTGTATAACAGTGATGTATTCAAATAATGGAGTTAAAAGTTGTACTGTTTGAATGTTTGAAATAAAATATTCTATCTAAATGAATACTGTGAATATTTGAATTTCTGTACAGTCGTATTTTATTTAAATATAAATATTATATTCCTGTATGTGATGTAGAAAAACAGTATAATAACAAACACATTTAAAATAATATTTATTTGGTTGTTATCATCAAATTAAAATCATATAATTATGTATACAACACCGTTATATACAACAGTCTCCCCTTTTGATGATGACAAACAAATATTAAGATTTTGAATCCAATATTAAGATTTTGAATCCAATAGATGCGTTTGACAGTGAAGAACTGAACTCCCCCTATTTGAATGCTCCCCCTACAATAGAAACTCCCAGTATAACTGTGCATGAGTGAAATGAATGTATAATAATGATTTTTCAAAATTAAAATATTTATAAATTATTCACTCATAAATCAAAATCTCAACCCATTCTCCCCCTTTTGTTATCATCAAAAGGATTCATAATTTAAAATATAGATGAAAAATGACTAAAAAAAATAATATAAAATTTCAGCTTAAGAGAAAGAACAGTCATCACAAATTTCAATCCGTCGAACAAAAATCATAATAAACTGAGAACTAGTGACATATTTCACATTGAAGAGAATGACGGATTTATGATGAAATTTATATAGTGAAAATTAGGCACACATCCCTAAAATCAAAGTTAATTAAGCTCACATCCTCCTGTTTCGAAACATATAAATTTCATCCCTATTTTTAAAATGCCGCTATTTTTTTTCCACGATTGCCCATTTTCAAATTCACGGCGTACTTATCGTGATCTATATTATGTATTAGGGTTTTAATTTTTTCATAACCCTTTCTGTGTTAATGGTGGCGCGGTCTTCTGTTTTAATATTTTCAACTTAAATCGACAATTTTTTCAGATATTGAGTTGGATCGATCCTTCATTTATAGGATGGATGTTTCTTCTTCGAGGTAATTTACAGTTTTAATAATTTTTTATTTTTTGTATACGGAATTTTTTTTACTCGATATTTGTTGATTCATTAATCTGAATTTGTGAAAATTGTCTAGTTTTATGGTTATTATAGATTGTACAGCAATATAATTTAATTCTTTAGCATATTTTTTTTCTATTCTGAATATGTTTATAAAAATATGTATATTTTGTTAATATGCGCATATATGTGTGCAACTATCAACGTAACAGGTAGAACTGCGAGAACGAAGGTGTAATTCTGATTGTATTATTTCTTATACGACTATTGATAAGATCTTCTTATAATATACTCTAATAAAAGTAGACGAAATAATTTTCATCATTGTATATTGTTCATAATAATTATTGCGTGATTGTTAACTGTTAATAAGAATTCTTGCAAGGTTGTATGATGTTAATACCAATTATTGCACGATTGTATGCGGCTATTGACAATTTCTGTATTCCTGAATGCATATATCTACTACAAATTTTATGTTTTTATGCATTCTTGTAATAGATATTGACAATATTTGCATGCTTCCATGAGGATTTAAATTATTTTTCATACTTATGTTGAAATTTTCTGAGTTTATATGCACATTTATAAATTAGAGTTAAATGTTGAATACAACCTTGCAAATATAATAAGTTATTGCATACATTTATGTAAGATTTCAGATTAGTTGTTTAGATTAGTACTACTATATTTGTACAATCTTTAATATAATGTATGTACATATTGACAATATCTGCATGAACGTATGCAGATAATGGCTATCTTTGCATGCTTGTATGCAAGTTAAAGGTATTTTCCAGGTACGTATGTAATTTTAATACTAGCATACAAGTTTGCAGATTTTGTAAATAATAACATACATGTATGCTGGGTTTTTTTAAAAAGTAGAATACATTTACTAGTTCAAAGATATTTAGAATGATTACATATTTTTATGCTTGTTATAATACCAAGTAAATTTACTCAAACAAATTAATAATGTTTAATAATTTTCTGCAGCGTCGATTGTGGCATGTTTGTTATTAACATACTGAAACATAGATGTGAGGACAAAGAAATCATTAGAGATGAAGAAATATATGGTGCTGAGGTTGTGAGTAATCAACATGCTGAGCTTGCTCAAGAAATACTCAAATGCAAACTTTATAGTTGGACTGAAGAGAATCGCCTAACACAGAGGTTCTTGCTATCAAAAGAAAACAAACTTAGTGATTAAAATGTATAAAAGGGTCATTTATATTTTGTTATAAAAATGTTGACTGCTATTTTGTTTTTTAAACTACATGGGCATGCTTATAAAGTGTGTAAACTGAATTACTTTCTTATTCTATGCTCTAAATTAAGTTATTCTACTTTTACATGAAATTATGAATTGTTGTGTTCATATGTACAGTTATTCATAATATTTTGCATACTTATATGCACGTATTGAATATAATCCTTCAGGTAATTGCAAATATTTGCAGCATTACTGCAACAGATGATTCTATTTTTTTAATATAATAGTTGCACATTTGTATGCGTAAGCACTAAATTTTAAATAATTGTATGCAAATAAAGAGAATAGTTGCATACTTGTATGCAACAATGAATAATACTTGTATTAAATTATCCTTTTACAAGAATTGCATACATTTATGCAACTGTACATGATAATTGCATAATTCTATCCAACTATATACAATAATTGTGTACACAAGAGTTTTGAACAAAAATAACTGTTAAAAACACAGAATTATCATTAAAATACTGAACTAAATTTAAAGCAGTACGTAAAGGTTCACAACAGTATACGTTACAAGGTATGCAGTATAATTGCATACAGATTTGCAGTATAATGGCATACATCTATGCAACTATACACAATAATTGCATGCTTGTATTCAACTACATAGAATAATTTGCCACATGTTACAAGAACAAACTCTATTACATAAACCATTAACAAGTATCAACTTCAATATTATATTCACTTGATTTAATAACAAGCCACGACGCTTCTTGTAAATGTAAATTCCGTGACTAAGTTAAAACGCAATTCCAAGTATAATCAACTTCAGTATGATCTAGCAATACACCAATATTTGCACGAACACTGTTTAAAAATAATAATTAATCAGCCTAATCTGCAGTAATCAAATAAAATTACAAAAACATATTCATATAATTATAACTAACTGCATAGTTATACGCAAATAACAATAATATCTGCATACTTATATGCAAAATTGAAAAATATTAGCACATATTTTATTAAAAAATAGATCCAGAACACTTCTAATATGCATATATTAAGAATATATATTCATAGATATACATGACTAATCTTCAAACACGCAAAAAAACAGAAATTCAAATAAGCTGAATATTTTTATGCATATATACGGATAATATGCATACATATACGCAAACTTTTCGGAATACATCCAACCACACATATTACACCAATAGTTGCATTTTTGTATGCTCATATTCACATTATATGCATATTTTTATACATCTATGCAGAATAAATAAAGAAATATGCTGACAAATTAATTTATGCGGTTGTATAATCAGCAATAACAGTAAAACTTTATAAAATAATTAAACAATCCATCAATAAAACTAAATAATTAAACTAATGTAGAATAATGAATCAACAAAAATCGATTGCAAAAGTGCAACCAGTATTCAAAATGAAAAAAAATGGTATAAATTACCTTGACGCGGTGTAGCGACCCAGCGGATTTTCGACCTCGAAAATCGACATAAAATCACCATGTCGACTATTCAAGCATCAAAACACTGGATGGTCATGAGAAAGAAATTAGAGGGTGAGAATAGAAAGAAAGAAATATTAGAATAGAAGAAAGAAGAAGAACACATCAGAATCTCACAGCGGAACGAATACAATATAATATCAAATCTCTTTATACAAAGAACTATATATACATACCAATCATCAGAGTACAACATATATCAGACACAGTGGAAAAATATCTGTATATAACTAGCGGTTAAGCCTCCTGCTTCAAGCTCCTGAAACTCCAAGCGAAACCTAACCTGGAACATACTCGGTCTGACCCGAGCACATTTAAAGCAAAGCAAAATACCCCGGGTCAGTCTGGAATACAATCAGTGATAAATTCACGGAACACACACTTTGTTTAACTTTGGAAATCTTTTCAGGAATCAAAGGATAATAGTAAGACCAGCCCACACATAAACACGGACGGTTTTTACCTTACTATAACCCAAAATGTTTTGAAACATAGCTTATTCTGATATTATCATAGTGTCTAAATACAGGTAATTTAGAATCTAGCGGAACGCTTGCATCTCACGCTCCACATATATAGTATACAAACCAAAACCGCGGGCGCTTATTGGATATTGGATTCCAACCTGTACAAGGTATGGGACCACCTTCCGAACGTGTATCTCTAGAGGAAAATACACTGGGTTCAACAAGAACGTCTTGCAACCCGGCCCTCACATGACCGACCACTCATTTCGCTTGAGTGTATCGAATGTATATCACCGACGGTTGGGATCAGCAACCGCCTCTCGAAAAGGGACAGCATCGAAATAAAGATTAAAGAAGCAAATAGATTTTCTCTAGATAGGTGATCATACATCCTAATGGGAGCGACCCATATAGCCATGCTGCCTACCCGATTTTTGTCATTTCCCGGTTGATGAGGCTTGAGACCAAAACTTAACTTTAAAACATCTGGTCATCATTCATTTAGAATGCCACATCGTCAGATCCGCCAGATCACACTTGATTGACGTCCACAAAAATACCCTAGTTTATTTGGCTAGAGAATAACCATTTCTCCGCCATCAACTATGGTACGTTTGGAGAAATCAACTCATGTAATTCCTTTGGAAATACTCTGTCAGACATCCGTCCATACAAGTCATCCAGGGACAGGATGAACCGAAGTTACTCTCCTACTGCATCTCATTTAGGAATCACCCCATGGATCAGTAGCGAGAAGTCCTTGCAACCCGTAGATTCCGACCACGACAGAATCACAGCTTATCCCTGCTTGCAAGGCAGAGAATATTAGTGGTCCTTCCGTTTATGAAATTCTACGGTCTTCAATGCTCCATCTCGATCATCTTCTGATCTCTTCACGTATTTGTTGGTCAGAATAGTTTTCGAATATAAATTCGATCTCGGTCTTTCATACCAACAATCGTATTGGATGGCTTTGATAGTCGGTGATTTAACTATCAAAATATATAGTGTTTCAAACATGACATCCCAATGAGTTTATTGGTTCAATATTCAGCATTCACTTGGCCCTTTTAAAATTTAAAACAAACTAATTCAATTCTGCTTAAATTAAGACTTCTAACCCTTTTAATATTTTAAAATACGATAATTGAACTCTTATTTAATATACTAATGATATAAACCAAATTTCCTCTAATTAACTCTGACTGATTTACTCTGATCGATTTACTCTAACTTGACTAACTCGACTTATTTAACTCAACTGGACTAACTTGACTCGATTAATCCTATTGACCAACTAACATTCGACTTACTCCATTCGCTTGACTCTAGATCGCAGCGATCACAATGGTTACGCCTGATTCCCTCAGGAAACATCCGACCGCCGTAGGCTATCTGCAGCCCTGCGAATTATGCAAGCAGTCGTACGCAATGGCAACTCTTCCTGAATAAATATGTTTGACTAACTCTATTTCGAATGCTATATTCGATCAACTCTAATTGAATAACAAAAATTCAGTATAATTTGAAATCAATATTCTTATTTCTTTGAAATTAATATCGTCGTATTTTCCCAAAATCTCGCACTTATATTCGACATTTCTCGTATGGGATATCACACCAGTTACAACACCTTTCACTCGTTTCAAACCAATACCATTCCTCGATAATAATGAAATCAACCAAGTTGGGGTATTTTAGTTACATCTCAGACCTTGATCGACAACGTTCTTACCTTAGAATAATATTAGTCTGTCACTTAACCACTGATATTAAATCTCACTTGCCCCTTGATTCGAATCAGGTTTTGGTAAAACCATTGCTTACATTTGAAATCCTCGCTTGAAGATCTCTTTACTTACTTCCTTTATTTAAGGAAATATACACTAGAACACAATTTTAACATCGAGCATTATTTCACTTAAAATCTTTTGATTTATAATATAAATCCTCGTCAAATAATTTGATTCCATCTATTTGGACATTTCTATAATAAACTTTTATCGCCTCTTTGGCTAAATCTCATCGTCAATTAATCACTTGTTAATTGAATTCCCATTTATCCATTTTGTTTAAAAACTTAGATTTATAAATCCCTTTAATAAAATTCTTGTTTGGATTTTTATCGAACTAAGCAACGCTTAAGCATTTCTTAATTAAATCCCAAATTAAAAATCATTTCTTTAATTATTATCAATTCGAATAATAATTATCTTTAACATTAACTATATTAAAAATAGTTAACTCTGCTATTAATCAAAGATAGGATAATTATCACTTTTTACAAAGCTTATCAAATAATAATTTGCCTTATTAGCACTAACCATTCTAGTAATTACTTGAATTATAGTGAATCCCAAGATTTACTTATATTTAACATCATACTTTTCAATAATACCCTTCGATTTATAGTTAATCAAAGATCAACTAATAATTTACACTGTTCGTTAAAACAAACTAATTCCATTCTCGATTTCAACTACACACGGTTGATTTTGCAAACCATGCATATCGGTTAACTCTTAACTGAATTTCCTTGTCATTTCCCTTTTTATATTAATTAACTAACTTAATTAATTTAACATTTCTATTTAATTGTTTAAAAACAATTATCTAATTTTACCAACCCGTAGTTAAATACTTTGGTTCTTCTGCTTTTAACTTGCATAAACCTTTTAAATAATTTCTCTTAAAAACTCGATTTAATATATTTATTTGTGAATTTCCAATTTAAATCCTTATATAAAATAACTAAAACTTAAATCCAGTTATAAAATAATTTATAACTTTCAAACAACATCAATCCACCTGAATGTAGCCTGATGTTTAAAACCATATATTTTAGGCCATTCGGCGAATTACTCAGTCAACACTATCGGTTGATTTAAAACACATCAACTATGAATATATATTCAACCATCAACATTCGAACCAGTTTTGGTGTCAGTGTGAACAATGCATATATATACACAACAAACAAAAATACAGTTTATTTGAGGAATCCAGTCGGATCCCTCCAACCTGTCCTTCTCTGCGTCACAGATATTAGTTGATAAAAATATACGAATTAAACAAATGACGGAATATAAATAACTGCAACCAATCAAACCATAACAACCAATCTGCATCCATCGCATCCCATCAACCAATTTATACTGTAAATTGTAGATTATATTTTTCTATGGATTTACCACATCACAGGACTCCAGAAGGTGTGAGAATTAACTCACCAGATTTATTCTAGTTGACGGTTGACGCTTTGTTGCATTTATTCTTGAACGGACGTTCAACATTTAGCTAAAATTTCAACGATGTTAGATCAGTGCCTAGTCAGTGTCATCGGATAGGTCTTGTCCCTGCGATCCCAACGGATCCAGTTTCGTCAGTTTTCGTTATCGTATGTGGAAGTTATGCCAGTTCGAAGTTTGAATAAATATATGATTTTTAACTAAACTATAATTAATAATAAATTAAATAATTTAAAACTAATTTACCTTATTAACCAACTGCCACGTCATGATCGTATGGAACAAAAAAACGCGTTATCACTCCTCTGGTATTCTCCACCCCGTCTTCTTCTTCTGATACTCGATATCCTTCATCCTTCACAAAAAAAACGATCCACTCCTCTACTTCACACCGCCTCCGTCGCTGATACCACCTACCGGGCCCTACGTCGTTCATCACCCCAAGTGCGCCAGACTCCGGCGATACATCTCCCACCGGCCTCGTTGTCACCAGGTCCCTGTAGGCCCCACACGGGCGGAAAAACCGAAACCCACTATTCCCTGATCAACCCCAAACTGCTACCGCCACGTAGCACTTCGCCTGACCGGACCTCCACCATCTGAATCTACTTGACCTCGCCAACATTCTACCTTCAAACCCCGCCACTAACAAGGCCACCAGCGCCGCCAGTTTGTACAATATCCGATCATCATTTTCAAAACCGAACCCAAAACAATGTTCTCCGTTCAACTCTGTCCCCACGCAACCACAGACCCCCAGAGAACCCGAGACCCATACCAAATCGAAGCTAAAACTCCCCTCTTCGATAGCCTCAAGGTCCCGCCCACTGAAATTGGTTAAATTGCTCAAATTTCAGAGAATAATGAAATCAGTTTTACTTGGTTTTCGTGAAATTCCAGCCACCACAGTCGACAAAACCACGCCAAATTTTTCCTGGAGCTTCCCCCCATCCTGATCTACAACTTTGCCTTTGGTCGCCATAGCAAATTCTTCACGGATCGGAAAATATAAATTGATTTGTGTACGAGGGTTTTTCTGCAAAATTACATGGCTGAAAATTGTTTTGGGTGGACTGAACTGAAATATAGGCTGAGGGGGTTCATATTTATAAAAGGAAATAATATTTATTTATCTCGATGTGATGAACGATATTTTATTTCATACCTATCGCTATTTTAAACGTTGTTTATTCGCTGCTGCGCTCACATACAAACCCCGTTCGAGACGCGAATGGACGACATAATATATTTTGACGACACGGTCCTAATGAAACTTGTTTCATCGAATTCCGAGCCCGTTTGCTCGAATGGCCCTCGTTCACGTTCAAATGGTCGTTTATATTTGTATTTTATTTTGCCACGCTCACAAATTAACCCCGATTGACGAGCCACTTGAAATCTAACAATAATTTACTGTTGCGGTCCCAATAAAAATTTGTTTCATCAAAAACTGAGGTCGTTTGAAAAATGGCCCGTTTATAACTGGCCAATTCAAATAAAATAAACCAATTTTAAAATACCTTAATATAATAATATTAAAATATTGAAATTGGCCATACACGACCAGAATATCATATATTACCTAGATAAAATAGCTCGGGTTGAATTCCAAGCCAAATCGATATTTAAAATATTTAAAAACCCTTTATTTCTATATAAACACAGCGCTATATATATAAAGGAAATTCCATAGCGTTTTATCCAAAATTTGATTTGGCCATAAAATAAAATCTACACGATAAAAACTGGATTTTTCTCTGCCATTGGAAAGATATCGTCAAGCCGGTCCCGACGTTTCTTGTTTCGAGGAAATCCGACTTATTTTGAACCCGGTACGACCAATTGAAGTTCAAATTGCCAAATCGCGAACTGCCACGCCGCTGCAGCTCGTTATTTAATTAAATTATAAACCATATCGCTCGACCGTCGTTAAATAAACGAAGTCGTCACTATATCTTCAATATAACCAATATTTGACCAATTTAAATTGCCCGATCACAATATATGGCAAATTCTATATTTTCTCAAATATTCTGGAAATTAAATATTATTTTATTATTTATTTAAATAATATATTCCAAATAAAATCGTTAATTCAATCATTTAAATTCAAACCAATATTTTAAATAATTAAAATAATCCAAATAAATAGACAGAAAATACGGGTCGTTACATTCCTTCCCCTTAAAATAATTTCGTCCTCAAAAT
This sequence comes from Allium sativum, assembly GCA_030737875.1. Classification (NCBI taxonomy): domain Eukaryota; kingdom Viridiplantae; phylum Streptophyta; class Magnoliopsida; order Asparagales; family Amaryllidaceae; genus Allium; species Allium sativum. The sequence goes on along the minus strand of CM060923.1, from coordinate 529,626,702 downwards.
TGCTATGGCAGAAAGAACGTTAAATCCCTTTTATATTTTCAAAAATAATTAATTTTAAAATTCAAATTTATTCCCAAACTGACCCAATTGGTTTTAAAATTAATTTATTTCAAATAAAAGAATCTTCCAAAAATCTTCAAAAAATTTCTAACACCATAAATTTTGGAAAAATTCGGCAGTCTCCCCTGCACGGAGGACATCTGCAATATCACAGGTTCAAGAAATAAATGTACCTCGACCAACACGGTCAGAAAAAAATCAAAATCAAATCCCAAAATCCAAACAAAACCAAATTTTCATATTTGTGTAGGCGTACCTTTTTGCGAGCGTTATTATGCGATATACGATAATTTATTCGAGCTTGCTCAATTATTGTGCAGCTCTGGATTCGATTAACTCCAGAATTTCTCTTTTGAATGGATTTCTAAACTGAATTCGTACTTCTGCACCTGTTTCTCAACTCAAACCAATTCATTAGTCCTCAAAACAATAGCAATAAGGTTCAAATATCCATATCCTGCATATCATCCATACCACACACAATTTAATCCACATGGGAATTATAACCAAGCTATAACAATCCATTTATCTCTTATAATTATCTATTCAAATTTATTTAACTGAATTGATTTATTCGAATTATTTATTTCATATTTGTTTTAAACAAATTGATTCATGTTCAGGTTTATATCCATGAGATCGAGCACACCATCCCAACATACCACATAATCAACATCAACAAACCAAATAATTTGCCCATATTATAATAATCATTACTTTTTTATATATATTATAAAATAAATCGGGCAAAAATAATTTCAAAATGATTTTATATCAAATCACAAATACGCGCTCTTGTATATATACACAAACTCAATCTAGGGTATTACTAATCCCATCTCTATCGAGTCACACCACAGAGCCAAGGTTATCACTAAACCAATAGCTCTGATACCACTGTAGCGACCCAGCGGATTTTCGACCCCGAAAATCGACATAAAATCACCATGTCGACTATTCAAGCATCGAAAACACTGGATTGTCATGAGAAAGAAATTAGAGGGTGAGAATAGAAAGAAAGAAATATTAGAATAGAAGAAAGAAGAAGAACACATCAGAATCTCACAGCGGAACGAATAAAATATAATATTAAATCTCTTTATACAAAGAACTATATATACATACCAATCATCAGAGTACAACATATATCATACACAATGGAAAAATATCTATATATAACTAGTGGTGAAGCTTCCTGCTTCTAGCTCCTCAAACTCCAAGCGAAACCAAACGTGGAACATACTCGGTCTGACCCGAGCACATTTGAAGCAAAGTAAAATACACCGGGTCAGTCTGGAATACTATTAGTGATAAATTCACGGAACACACACTTTGTTTAACTTTGGAAATCTTTTCAGGAATCAAAGGATAATAGTAAGACCAGCCCACACATAAACACTGACAGTTTTTACCTTACTATAACCCAAAACGTTTTGAAATCATAGCTTATTCTGATATTATCATAGTGTCTAAATACAGGTAATTTAGAATCTAGCGGAATGCTTGCATCTCACGCTCCACATATATAGTATACAAACCAAAACCGCGTGCGCTTATTGGATATTGGATTCCAACCTTGAAAATGTATGGGACCACTTTCCGAACGTGTATCTCTAGAGGCGAATACACTGGGTTCAACAAGAACGTCTTGCAACCCGGCCCTCACATGACCGACCACTCATTTCGCTTGAGTGTATCGAATGTATATCACCGACGGTTGGGATCAGCAACCGCCTCCCGAAAAGGGACAGCATCGAAATATAGATTAAAGAAGCAAATAGATTTTCTCTAGATAGGTGATCATACATCCTAATGGGAGCGACCCACATAGCCATGTTGCCCGCCCGATTTTTGCCATTTCCCGGTTGATGAGGCTTGAGGCCAGAACTTAACTTTAAAACATCTAGTCATCATTCACTTAGAATGCCACATCGTCAGATCTGCCAGATCACACTTGATTGACGTCCACAAAAATGCTCAAGTTTATTTGGTTAGAGAATAACCATTTCTCCGCCATCAACTATGGTACGTTTGGAGAAATCAACTCATGTAATTCCTTTGGAAATACTATGTCAGACATCCGTCCATACAATTCATCCATGAATAGGATGAACTGAAGGTACTCTCCTACTGCATCTCATATAGGAATCACCCCATGGATCAGTAGCGAGAAGTCCTTGGAACCCGTCGATTCCAACCACGACAGAATCACAGCTTATCCCTGCTTGCAAGGCAGAGAATTTTAGTGGTCCTTCCATTTATGAAATTCTACGGTCTTCAATGCTCCATCTCGATCATCTTCTGATCTCTTCACGTATTTATTGGTCGGAATGGTTTTCAAATATAAATTCGATCCCGGTCTTTCATACCAACAATCGTATTGGATGGCTTTGATAGTTGGTCATTTAACTATAAAATATATAGTGTTTCAAACATGACACCCCAATGAGTTTATTGGTTCAATATTCAGCATTCACTTGGCCCTTTTAAAATTTAAAACAAACTAATTCAATTCTGCTTAAATTATGACTTCTAACCCTTTTAATATTTTAAAATACGATAATTGAATTCTTATTTAATATACTAATGATATAAACCAAATTACCTCTGATTAACTCTGACTGATTTACTTTGATCGATTTACTCTAACTTGACTAACTCGACTTATTTAACTCAACCGGACTAACTTGACTCGATAACTCCTATTGACCAACTAACATTCGACTTACTCCATTCGCTTGACTCTAGATCGCAGCGATCACAATGGTTACGCCTGATTCCCTCAGGAAACATCCGACCGCCGTAGGCTATCTACAGCCCTGCGAGTTACGCTAGCGGTCGTACGCAATGGCAACTCTTCCTGAATAATTATGTTTGACTAACTCTATTTCGAATACTATATTCGATCAACTCTAATTGAATAACAAATATTCAATATAATTTGAAATCAATATTCTTATTTCTTTGAAATTAATATCATCGTATTTTCCCAAAATCTCGCACTTATATTCGATATTTCTCGTATGGGATATCACACCAGTTACAACACCTTTCACTCATTTCAAACCAATACCATTCCTCGATAATAATGAAATCAACCAAGTTGGGGTATTTTAGTTACTTCTCAGACCATGATCGACAACGTTCTTACCTTAGAATAATATTAGTTTGTCACTTAACCACTGATATTAAATCTCACTTGCCCCTTGATTCGAATCAGGTTTTGGTAAAACCATTGCTTACATTTGAAATCCTCGCTTGAAGATCTCTTTACTTACTTCCTTTATTTAAGGAAATATACACTAGAACACAATTTTAACATCGAGCATTATTTCACTTAAAATCTTTTGATTTATAATATAAATCCTCGTCAAATAATTTGATTCCATCTATTTGGACATTTCTATAATAAACTTTTATCACCTCTTTGGCTAAATCTCATCGTCAATTAATCACTTGTTAATTGAATTCCCATTTATCCATTTTGTTTAAAAACTTAGATTTATAAATCCCTTTAATAAAATTCTTGTTTGGATTTTTATCGAACTAAGCAACGCTTAAGCATTTCTTAATTAAATCCCAAATTAAAAATCATTTCTTTAATTATTATCAATTCGAATAATAATTATCTTTAACATTAACTATATTAAAAATAGTTAACTCTGCTATTAATCAAAGATAGGATAATTATCACTTTTTACAAAGCTTATCAAATAATAATTTGCCTTATTAGCACTAACCATTCTAGTAATTACTTGAATTATAGTGAATCCCAAGATTTACTTATATTTAACATCATACTTTTCAATAATACCCTTCGATTTATAGTTAATCAAAGATCAACTAATAATTTACACTGTTTGTTAAAACAAACTAATTCCATTCTCGATTTCAACTACACACGGTTGATTTTGCAAACCATGCATATCGGTTAACTCTTAACTGAATTTCCTTGTCATTTCCCTTTTTATATTAATTAACTAACTTAATTAATTTAACATTTCTATTTAATTGTTTAAAAACAATTATCTAATTTTACCAACCCGTAGTTAAATACTTTGGTTCTTCTGCTTTTAACTTGCATAAACCTTTTAAATAATTTCTCTTAAAAACTCGATTTAATATATTTATTTGTGAATTTCCAATTTAAATCCTTATATAAAATAACTAAAACTTAAATCCAGTTATAAAATAATTTATAACTTTCAAACAACATCAATCCACCTGAATGTAGCCTGATGTTTAAAACCATATATTTTAGGCCATTCTGCGAATTACTCAGTCAACACTATCGGTTGATTTAAAACACATCAACTATGAATATATATTCAACCATCAACATTCGAACCAGTTTTGGTGTCAGTGTGAACAATGCATATATATACACAACAAACAAAAATACATTTTATTTGAGGAATCCGGTCGGATCCCTCCAACCTGTCCTTCTCTGCATCACAGATATCAGTTAACAAAAGACGGAATATAAATAACTGCAACCAATCAAACCTTAACAACCAATCTGCATCCATCGCATCCAATCAACCAATTAATACTGTAAATTGTAGATTATATTTTTCTATGGATTTACCACATCACAGGACCCCAGAAGGTGTGAGAATTAACTCACCAGATTTATTCTGGTTCACGGTTGACGCGTTTGTTGCATTTATTCTTGAACGCACGTTCAACATTAGTTGAAATTTCAATGGTGTCAGATCAGTGCCTAATCAGTGCCATCGGATAGGTCTCGTCCCTGCGATCCCAACGGATCCAGTTTCGTCAGTTTTCGTTATTGTATGTGGAAGTTATGCCAGTTCAAAATTTGAATAAATATACGATTTTTAACTAAACTATAATTAATAATAAATTAAATAATTTAAAACTAATTTACCTTATTAACCAACTGCCACGTCATCATCTTATGGAATGAAAAAACGCGTTTTCACTCCTCTAGTATTCTCCACCCCGTCTTCTTCTTCTGATACTCGATATCCTTCATCCTTCACAAAAAAAAAACGATCCCCTCCTCTACTTCACACCGCCCCTGTCGCTGATACCACCCACCGGACCCTACGCCGTTCATCACCCCAGGTGCGCCAGACTCCGGCGATCCATCTCCCATCGGCCTCGCTGTCACCAGGTCCCTGTAGGCCCCACACGGGCGGAAAAACCGAAACCCACTATTCCCTGATCAACCCCAAACTGCTGCCGCCACGCAGCACTTCGCCTGACCGGACCTGCACCATCCTAACCTGCTTGACCTCGCCAACGTTCTACCTTCAAACCCCGCCACTAACAAGGCCACCAGCGCCGCCAATTTGTACAATATCCGATTGTCATTTTCAAAACTGAACCCAAAACAACGTTCTCCGTTCAACTCTGTCCCCACGCCACCACAGTCCCCCAGAGAACCCGAGACCTGTACCAAATCGAAGCTGAAACTCCCCTCTTCGATAGCCCCAAGGTCCCGCCCACTGAAATCGGTTAAATTGCTCGAATTTCAGAGAATAACGAAATCAGTTTTCCTTGGTTTTCGCGAAATTCCGGCCACCACAGTCGACGAAACCACCCCAAATTTTCCTGGAGCTTCCCCCCATCCTGATCTACAACTTTGCCTTTGGTCGCCATAGCAAATTCTTCACGGATCGGAAAATATAAATTGATTTGTGTACGAGGGTTTTTCTGCAAAATTACTTGGCTGAAAATTGTTTTGGGTGGACTGAACTGAAATATAGGCTGAGGGGGTTCATATTTATAAAAGGAAATAATATTTATTTATCTCTATGTGACAAACGATATTTTATTTCATACCTATCGCTATTTTAAACGTTGTTTATTCGCTGCTGCGCTCACATACAAACCCCGTTCGAGACGCGAATGGACGGCATAGTACATTTTGATGATACGGTCCTAATGAAACTTGTTTCATCGAATTCCGAGCCCGTTTGCTCGAATGGCCCTCGTTCATGTTCAAATGGTCGTTTATATTTGTATTTTATTTTGCCACGCTCACAAATTAACCCCGATTGACGCGCCACTTGAAATCTAGCAATAATTTACTGTTGCGGTCCCAATAAAAATTTGTTTCGTCGAAAACTGAGGTCGTTTGAAAAATGGCCCTTTTTTAACTGGCCAATTCAAATAATATAAACCAATTTTAAAATACCTCAATATAATAATATTAAAATATTGAAATTGGCCATACACGACAAGAATATCATATATTACCAAGATACAATAGCTCGGGTTGAATTCCAAGCCGAATCGATATTTAAAAACCCTTTATTTCTATATAAACACAGCACTATATATATAAAGGAAATTCCATAACATTTTTTCCAAAATTTGATTTGGCCATAAAATAAAATCTACACGATGAAAACTGGATTTTTCTCTGCCATTGGAAAGATATCGTCAAGCCAGTCCCGACGTTTCTTGTTTCGAGGAAATCCGACTTATTTTGAACCCGGTGCGACCAATTGAAGTTCAAATTGCCAAATCGCGAACTGCCGCGTCGTTGCAGCTCGTTATTTAATTAAATTATAAACCATATCACTCGACCATCGTTAAATAAACGAAGTCGTCACTATATCTTCAATATAACCAATATTTGACCACTTTAAACTGCTCGATCACAATATATGGCAAATTCTATATTTTCCCAAATATTTTGGAAATTAAATATTATTTTATTATTTATTTAAATAATATATTCCAAATAAAATCGTTAAATTCAATCATTTAAATTCAAACCAATATTTTAAATAATTAAAATAATTAAAATAATCCAAATAAATAGACAGAAAATACGGGTCGTTACACGAGGACGGATCCATTTAAAAAAAATGCTCGATCAAAATAATTCTCTGGAAAAACCGTCAATGAAATTGAATTTCATATTGCACGAGTTCGACGTCCAGAAATTCATAAAGAAGAAGATGCTGCCGCCATGACAAAGAACGAGTTCGAAGTCCAGAAATTAGATTTAAATCCGTGGTTTTAGGGATTTGCAGAGTCAGAAGGTCAAAACTGGAATTTGTTAATGCGCAATTCAAATTTAGGGACCTGATTTATATTAAGTTTATGACCGGATGTGAGCCTAATTTTGAAATTTAATAGGGACAGGTGATAACACACCCATTTATATATAATGGAGAGAGTTCAAAGGACATGAATATTTTCCAATAATTTCCAAAAAGTTTCCAATAAAATTTGTAAAGAATTTGCACAAAAACAGTGATGGATTTGGACTATAATTATAAATTCAACTTAAGTGACAAAATAGTATAATATAAAATCCCAATAGCTATTAATCAACAAATCATAATACGTCATAAGATTTCAACACATTTCACAAATTAGAAAATGGATTGATAAGCTGGTTTTTACACACCAAGGAGAATTTCCTATAAAAATATATTTATTACAAATTATTTTCTTTTCCTTTTCTTTTGATTTAAGAGCACACTGACCACGCATAACCAGATCTTGGATTTTTAAATGAGATCAGTTGCAGCTTAAATATAAGTAATCTCATAATCATGCATAACCAGAGCTTGGATTTTTAAATGAGGTTAGAGAAACATTTATGTATTAATTATATTTATCATTTCATATTCAGTTCCAAAAGAAAAACTCCCAAGTATATAAAACCAATATGAATGATAGAAATGTCGTAGGTACAGAAATGGACTGTGAAATAAATTTCCAAATTAATTATATTATGAAATATGATCGACTGTACCGGGATCATTGAAAATTTTCAATTATCACTAATTCTGAATAAATTACATAGTCTCATTTCTATCAAAAATATTTCCACTGTTTATTCAAAAAGATTTTAAAACATATTAACTCTCCACATTTATATAAAAATATCATGGATGGCAGAATGATGATAGACAAAGGAGATGGTCGTGAAATAATTGCTAATTCAAAGATATTATAATAAATGTTCAACCATCATGAAAAATCTAAATAAAATCTCCTCTTGTTGTGAAATGCACTGTAGTCACAATTCATCACAATTTCAAATTCTCATAATAATTTTGATGAATTATAAATACAGTACAATTAGGATATTGATTTCAATTTCTGAATGAATAATCAATAAATAATTTTAAAATTGAAAATCAATCACAAGAGGGATATGAAGAGTTATACAAAGTAAGAGAGAATTAAAATATATACAGCAACGCAACAACAACACATATAAACTGATATCACTTAATGTCTCAATTAATGAGAATTTTGACATGATACTAGAGACGAACAAGAATATCATAAACAAAAGAATTATAAGTACAACGCCCAAGCAGACAAGATAATAGATTATGCACATGTATCAGAGTAGCAAACAGATGATTCCAAAACAAACATTTTTCAAAACAGTATCAGAGCAGCACAGAAAATAGTTTCAAATCATACTTGTCAAGATGACGGTCACATAAGATGATTCATGATCCAATGATTAAAAATACCGTTTATTTGAAATCATTTGAGGAATATGAAACTCTCAAGATTCAGTGAATCAGTCACTCCAGAATGTAAATTTCAGATTCAAGATATGTGTGCGATTCAATAAATCAATAATTTTAAATGATTTTAAACAAACAAATAACCATGAAATAGTAGAGAGATTTAAGACCATTTTCAAAGAAATTTTTTCATAAGTATCTCTGACAAGTACAAGAGTAATTTCAAATCACTTACATTAGGCTTGAGTGATATCCATGGTCTAGAAAATTAAAAATAATTTATTTGAAATCACTTGAATCAATGTCAAGTTTGAGACATAATGAATCATTCACACAAGATTGATAATTACAAGATTACGAGGTGCGTGATATTCAAAATATCAAGAATTTCATATGATTTCAAACAAAAAAAAAATCAACCATAATGATCATGAATAAAGATGAATTTCAAGATGTATCACTAGTTTAACTCAAAAAGTCTTTCAATACTGAATATCCAAGCCAATCTAAAAACTAATGAAATTATCACAACTGATAAATAGCAAAGTTCTATAATGAGTATAATATTTTAAGCTTTTCTAAAATGGATTAGAAAAAACTCAAAACAACAGAGGTGTGTAAAATTCCATTAAATATTCAGATCTTCAAAAATTTAGAATTTAAATCAACAGTGTTCAGGATATGACAAGAATACATCAACACTGTTATGAATTCAGAAAACAGAAAATAAACTTCAAAACAATTGCAGATATATACAAATTTAAATTCAATAACTGGAGATGATTAAAACATTAGAGTTTTATACAAATGAAGTGAATTTCCAGAAAATATGAATTATACAATTGGAAGTTCAAGGAAGTCGAAAAGAAGTTACAAAGATATGACAGTGACAAATCAAGCAAAAAAATAGATGGGGTAGAAGAAGGAATAAACAAAGGAAACAAAATACCTACAAAGATGAGTTCAGAGATTATATCTGAAATCCATGTAAACTAGAATCTCTGAATCAACAAATTTGGCTTAAGAAACTGTGAATAATCTGATGATATAAAGCAATTTGAATTCTGTTTCTCTTTTGCTAAGCAGTTCCTCAGCCTCCACCGGTACCTAAGAGTTTAGAGGATTGAGTGGTCTAACAAAATTAGTAGCACCACTCATAGTTCTTTTCACGTCTTTTGATACCCAAACCTGTTTGTATAACAACCCATTGGAATTTACTTTTGTGCCTTTTGGAACCCAAATCTGTTTCACTCTATTTCTTTTCGGGATCCAAAATGGATTATTATAAAACAAATTCACATCACGTTTATGATTCAAAAATCCTTTGAGATTATTGGAGTTAGAATTTTCATATCGATTCTTTCCAAGGCAGTTTGAAGGATTTTTTAAACCATTAGAATTCCGGTTTTCAAAAACATTATTTTTTCCAAAGCCAAGACCACATTTGTTTCTAATAGAATTTTGGTTTTGCAACAACATATTCAACGATTTTTCACTATCAGAAAATTTAGTCAAAGTTGACTCTAGTTGTTGAATTTTAGATTTCAGATCACTATTTTCTTTTATCAAATTCGAACAACGATTTATAGCGATCTTACTCTTTTCAGCATCATTTTGTTTCAAAACCAAGACTTTGTTTTCAAGCTTTTCAATTTTGACCTTGGACTCACAAGTTTAATTCTCAAAACGTTTTTGTTTCTCAGCAATTTCACATTTGGAATTTGAAATATTAAAAGTTTCCAACTCTTTTCGCAAGGCACTTTCCAACTCTTTTCGCAAGGCACTGTTTATATAGATTAGCTCGTCTTCTTTTTCTTTTGAACTCGTAATTTGTATTTCAAGCTTTTGGATATTTTCATGTAGATGAGCTAAATTGTTTTTCGAGTTGAAACAATTCTTGCAATCAGAGTTTGAAACTTTCATGATATTTTCAAGTTTTAATTCCAAAATATTATTTTTGGTGATCAACTCAAGTTTTTCAGATTTCACAGTTTTATTTTTTGATTTGAGACTATCAATAGCATTTGTTAATTCAGCACAAAATAAACCAAATATTCATATAAAAGATCTTTAGTTTCACCATCTATTGAGCCTCCAACGACAGATCCATCTGGATTATCATTTGTAAAACCTGTTAAGCATAGATCTAAACTTCAGTTGACATTCAAGGGTTTTGAGCAATTGTTGTCAATTTTTCCATAATTCATATTGAGAGTTTTCCAAATTTCCTGCGCAGTCAAACAATGGGAGATATGATCAAGTTGGTTATTACTAAGATGAGAATAAAGAATATGCATAGCACGAGCATTAATATTCCTATCTTTTATATCACCTCCACTGTTAACAACATCCCAATATTTAACAGATTTCAAATAGGATTTCCAATTCAAAAAATTTGTACCATCAAAAATGTTTGGAATGTGACTAGACTGACTCTCAATATACTGACAACTAGGAGACACGATTCTAGGATTAATGAAATAACCTGCTCGGATAGCACTTGTTGAATCTATATTAACCCTAGAGGGGGGAGGGGAGTGAATAGGGTTTATTCAAATTTTACGGGATATTAAAATAATAATTAGATCAAAGAATGCAACAGAAAATAAATGCAGAAAAGTAAATGACACAAGATTTACCCAGCTTCGGCAAAATCCTGCCTGCTGCTGCATTCCTAAGGTTTCCACTAGGTGAAAGAACAGATGCTTCTTACAAGACCATTTAAACTCACGAACCCCTCGCTCCTATTCTAGCCCTATGCTCAAAACCCTAGACTGATCAAATCCCCTAGATCAGATTTCCCTGATTACAGCTCAGTAACCAGTAGCCCTAGTTTTTACAGACTTTAGTAAACTGACAGTTAACACCCTAACTGGTTTCCTAGATTTTACAGACCTAGAAACTGATTAGACGGTTTACAAATGAAATAAAACGATCTTAAAAACAAAATCAAATTAGAAAACCCTATTTAAAAAATTAAATCCCTTAAAGCCCTTCAATAGAAAAATGGCCGGCCCATTTTCTTTTCTTTGTAAGCACCCGATCTCTTGTCTCTGGAAAATAAAATGGCGGCTTCAAGAACTTGGATTTTCTCTGATGCTCCAAATTGCTGCTTAAATTTCTTGAGGAGATTGATTCTTTGATGCTCGATTCTTTGATTCTTCGATGGCTAGCAATTTGAGCTTCTGGTGATCGAAAAACTGTAAGTTTGAGAAATGATTTTCTTTGATATGCTTTAGGGTTTTGTTGCTTGGTTTTCGATCCTTATGCCAGTGATGAATTGTGTTGTTTATATAGGAATTAGAATTCCTATGACAACTCTGATTTCCACATATGATTTGGATCTGATTTGGATCGATTTTCCTCTTTTGATAGCACCATAAAATGTCGTGATTTATTGTGTTGAGTCTGGACAAAAACAGCCACTTGCGTGATTTCATTCTTTCTGTTTTCTTGATTCGAATTGAAATGTTGCCTTGAATGAAATTCTGATTGATTCAAAACTTGGAAAAATTATTTGCTATCCCTTGAAAAATATGCCGTAAATTTTGGAGAAAGAATTGATTAAAAAAATTGTTTGTTTCCTGAAATAACTTGCTTGTTGCCTGCGAGATTTTCTTGCCAAAGAAAAAAATTTCTGAATATTTGAAATCAATCAAACTCTTGCCTTAAACATTTGTCCAGCACATATGATTATTGAATTTCAGGAAAGCATATTTCTTGAATTCACATTGATATTTGTTGATTTCATGCCTTGCGATGAACTAGCTCATTTCCTGATTGCACTTGACTTTTCTGTTTTTGTTAAACACTGACAGGTATGTTTTCAGAATCACATCATCGAACTGGTAGAATTTAAAACCATGTGTGATATGTGAATTCCCATGATTTCCATGCTTGAAAACGAACCTGCATATGTTATGTGATCTTGAAAAAAAAACTTCTCTATTCATACATTATCTTATGTACATGTCTACACTTCCACTTGCTTGTAGTTTACTTGACTTGAACTGTTTTGAAACAGCTATGTGTTTGCATGCCCAGATGTCTTTCAAACCTGGGTTGCACCATCCATGTACATGTCTCGACCATGTTGTATTCACAACTGTTACATGCTACATGAATACTTATTGCTTTGACCACATTGTTTTTGTTTGAACCATGTACTTGTCCATCTCTGTTTTCTTTGACATCAAACCATTGTTGCTTACATATGAAAATAGTTTGGTTTTGTGTGGCTCGACCAAATTTGACATACTCCAGTTGCAAGATTTGCTTGACCCATGTCTAAACTATTTTGAAATTCCTGCTTCACTTCATAAATTGGTGCATTGTTGCTTGTTCATGCTTGAGATATGATGAACTTCTTGCTATTTCGATTCTTTGCAACACTGTGTTGCATAGATGCTTGTACTTATGCCATCCTAGTCTGGTTTGAACGTGATTTTCTTCTGAGCAGTTGCACCATTTTATTTGTGCACACATACCATTGTTTACTTAATCCACTTTACATTTGTGAACATGTATTTGATGTACCTCTTTTCCTTGGACATTCTTGCATTTGTTGAGCTGTAGTATTATGAAACTGACACCATCTTGCATGTACATTTGACCCTTGTTGTTTTGATGTTGTACATGCTTGATCAATCACATTGATTGAGCATGTTGTTGTGCCATGTTAAAATGAGATCGGCCATGTTTGCCGCATCAATATTATTTGATCTTGTAGCTTGTCATCACCATGTATGTTGACCATTTTGCTTAAGCTATGTATTTGTTGAGACTGGACTATTTTGTGGCATGTTGAATTGTTTTCTTGTGCACTGAGTCGAGATGGTCTATGTGGCTACTCCTCAGTTGCACATTAGATTGGCGAGGCAGTGCACATGTGTATATATATGCACGTGTGTATATGCAGCCATCCAGAATAGATTTTCCTGTCCCTGCTTTATAATATGTATATATATATACACATGTGTGTGTATACATATATTGTGTGCGTGCGACATTCACATATCAAATCAAGTCATGAAAAATGATGAGAAACACCGAAATTTTGAGGCAAATAAAATTTTAAAATTAAAATTTATATTCGCATGTATTCTGTTTCATTTTTATTGCAGTGTACTGTGTGTGTTTTTCATGTGACAGGTAAGCAGATGATGACTGGACTGACAGCGAGGATGCTGTGAAGATAGAAGATTGAAGACAAGAAAAAACAGTGTGTGTATATGTCAGTGAAGTGTCAAAGTGAATTGTATGTATATATGAAATTGTATAACAATGATGTATTCAAATAGTGGAGTTAAAGTTGTACTGTTTGAATGTTTGAAATAAAATATTCTATCTAAATAAAATATTGTGAATATTTGAATTTCTGTACAGTCGTATTTTATTTAAATATAAATATTATATTCCTGTCTGTTTTGTAAAAAAAAACAGTACAATAACAGACACATTTAAAATAATATTTATTTTGTTGTTATCATCAAACAAAAAATCATATAATTGTGTATACAACACCGTTATATACAACAATATCTACAAATATAGAATTTGACCCTTTAACATATGCTGAGGCAATGAAATCTCAAGATTCATCATTTTGGCAAGAAGCCATAAATGGTGAAGTAGATTCTATTATGGGAAGAAAAAATGGAAATTAGTAGATTTACCTCCTGGTTCTAAACCAATAGAATGTAAATGGAAATTTAAGAAAAAGTTAAAAGCATAAGGCACAATCAAAAAATTTAAAGCTAGATTAGTTGCCAAAGGATTCACACAAAAAGAACGAATTGATTATTTTGATACATATGCCCCAGTAGCTAGAATTTCAACTGTTAGGACTTTAATTGCATTAGCTTTTATCTAAAATTTTGAAATTCATCATATGGACGTCGACAGCATTTTTAAATGGTGAACTTGACGAAGAGATATATATGTCTCAACCAGAAGGTTTTGTGATGCCTAGACAAGAACGTAAAGTGTGTAAACTTATCAAATCACTTTATGGTCTTAAACAAGCACCAAAGCACTGCCATGAAAAGTTTGATAAAACCATTATTTTTAATGGCTTTTATATTTTTGAATCTGACAAATGTGTCTATAGCAAGTTTCATCTAGGTAAAGGTGTAATTGTATGCCTTTACATGGATGATATGCTTATATTTGGAACAGATACTTCGAGTATTGAAGAAACTAAAAGATATCTATCTTCATGCTTTGACATGAAAGATACGGGAGTAGCTGAAATGATTCTTGGAATAAGAACCATGAAAACAAAAGATGGGTTATCAATTACCCAATCTCATTACATTGAGAAAATTTTGAAAAGGTTCAATCTATTCAATTGTAAACCTATGTCTACTCCGTTTGATCCAAGTATGCAGTTATACACTAATACTGGAAGAGCTATAGAGCAACTGGAATATGCTAAAGTTATTGGAAGTTTGATGTATGCTATGACATGCACACGACCAGATATTGCCTATGCTGTTGGAAAAATGAGTAGATATACTAGTAACCCTTGTCATATCCATTGGAATGCAACACATAGAATTTTAAAGTATCTAAAAGGTACCATAAATTATGGTATACATTACAATGGTTATCCGAGTGTAATAGAAGGATACACAGATGCTAGTTGGAACACTTGAAGTGAAGAAAATAAATCAACTAGTGGATGGATATTAACTCTTGGTGGGGGAGCAATATCCTAGGCCTCAAAGAAACAAACATGTATTGCTGATTCAACCATGACTGTTGTGTTTATAGCACTAACTTCTAGTAGTAAAGAAGCAGAATGGTTAAGGAATTTATTGTTAGAAATTCATGTCTAGCCAAAACCTATGCCACCAATATCTGTTCATTGTGATAGTCAATCTACATTATCACAGCCATACAACCAAGTTTATAATGGTAAATCTAGACATATTGGTCTAAGGCATAGTTTGGTTAGGCAAATGCTCACTGAAGGGGTAATTACCGTAGATTTTGTGAGATCTAGCCAGAATTTGGCAGATCCATTTACTAAATGACTTGCAAGGAGCTTAGTGATAAAAACCTCACAGGGAATGGGTTTAAAGCCTATATAACACAATCGCCAATGAAGGAAACTCAACTCAACATAATAAAGAAATTTGTTATCTTGAGTTCAAAGAGCAAAAGTACTTCATACGTTTGCGTTTGGAAGTACTATAATATTTAGTCTAGAAAACTAAGTATTATCATACAAGGAATAGTGCTTGGTACTTATAATGACGAAGAGAGAATGTTCTTCTTAGAACTTAATAGGTTTATAACAGATATACTGTTGAGGTGTGTGTGTTATAAGGCACTTCTGATAATCCTACTTATATGAATGCAATGAAGGTGGTGCCGCCTTCTGCGAAATTTTGGCTTGATCTCTAAGGGCATTTCATGAAAGAAGATACTGACCCAAGGCCAATCCATGGGGCGAGCATACATACGATCTGAATAAAATGAAAATGAGGGTGTGATAATCACATACGGTAAATCATATAGGATCGACGGTTCAATACTTAGTCAACCAATCCATCCTGATATACTTTGATGGGTTTTCACTACGTATAGATTCAAGTCTGTAAGACATCCATACTTATGCACAAATTTTCTGCATATAAATGACAAGAGGAATTTATTTAAAATTTGTTGGAGGATTGTTGGAGGAAATTTGAAATAAAGGTAAGCATAAATGGGGGAAAAAGTCTTTAGTCCCACATCATGAAATTTGCTTTGGTTTGCCGCTATATATGTAAAGGCATTATATATGATATCAAAAGAAAGAAGAGAAGAGAGAGGTGAGACATGAAGCATGAACGTTAATATTTAAAGGTCAAAAGATGGGCCTTGGGGCTCTTGGGGTCTCGTGATCAATTGGGCCTCAGAATACCGATGGGCATGCGCGATCTGTTATGTTTTTGCGCGCGCAGATTTTAAATTTGCAACGCTTCTGAACTGTAGCAAAATGAAAAGGTATGAATGTTCGAATTCAAATAGTCATTACCGTTGGAAAACAGTTGTGTCTCCTCACTACCTACATAAAGGCTGCCCGATTTCAGTTTTGAACATCACAAATTCATTTCTTCTTCTCCTTCTTCTTGATCTTTTTTGCCATTAAAATATTGTCGAGACTCTGCCAAATTCTTGATTAAATTATACGAGTTATAGTTCTGTAGGCTATAACTCGATCATCTTGGCAGCGAGCAATTCCAAGATTGTGAATCGCCGTGTATATGCAAACACGGCGATTAAAGATATTCGATATCTGCTCCATTGTATCTTCGAACAGATTTGCCATTACTCGTGCACAGAATTAAGAGGGAAAATACTGTTTTAGGTTAGCGACCACCACATCATGCCTCGAAGATTTGTGTTTTCAAATATAAGAGGATCTAGCGACGAATTCGATAACCAACAATAAGTTCAAAAATAAATTTGAAATCATGTCCTAATAAAGTGCACAAGGGGTATGAACATGAAAATTGTACGACTTGAAATTTTTTATACTGCACAAACGCTCAATTGAAGGGAAATTTATTTTGGGATCTTTAGTTTTGACTTACATTTTTTATACAGCAAAATATCCCATACTTGTAGCCAACAATGCAGATTCCTAGCATGCTGGAGTGTATTTTTTTCTTTTTCTTTTTTTCTTTGAAGGGATATACCTGAAATGATTAAAGGAGAGTGAAGAGAGCCTTCACATCTGAAAGCTGAATGCTTCAATGAATGCTACAAAATTCAACAGTGACAGAGGAACAAGTGTAAATCCCTTTAGTTTCTTTTCTACAATTACCTTGTTTTTCCTTTTCCTTCTTGTCTACCATTTAATTTCATTTCCTGTGAGAATAATAAAATATCTTTGCTTCTTTTATTTTGTTAATAAAAAATCTTTGCTTCTTTAATTTTGTGACATTAAACGCTAAATCATTCCACAGCTAACAACTCTATATGTCTCTCCCCACTTCACTACATATTTGGAAACATTTTTTTATTTACTTTCTGGTGAGTAATGCCTATCAATCCTAATCCTTTTTGGGTTAAACAGTAATATGGTTGGTTTGTAAGAATGTAAAACCAACCGTTGTAGATTGAATAATGGCAAGGATAAATGAACAGGTTGATTAAACCATCAGAAGTTCATTCTTTATTTATTGTTGACGTTTGTTGAGACATTTATGTAGTTAAACATTGTTGAATTGGAAATACATATATAATCCTGAAAATATCTGCGTTCAACATGACATAAGGGTTCATTAAGATGTGTTTTAGATGTTATCATGGAATATTTTGCAACAGTTCAATAATTTCTTTCATACAATTTAATGCGTTGTTTACTTAAATGAATTTGCTGGGACATGAGCACAATGTGTCCTTTAAATTAAGTTTTGATGTGTGTAATTTATTTGGTCGTGACTTATGGCTAAGTAAATTAATCAGCTCTTTAAATTAAGTTTTAATGTATGTAATTTGTTTGCAAATGGCTATACTTGTGTACAGGTTTATATTTATTTGTAAGTCTATGCGTTAGGTTTCTTCAATTTTACATAGTGGGTTCTTATGTTGATGTTTTGTTGTTTTGTTGATGTTTTCATCTGCTATCCTTGTATGTAATTCTAACTGTTGACTGCTATACTTGTGTACAGGAATTAGTATTTCTGAAGTGTAGAACATCACATCAAAGAACTAACGGTAATTAAGCCATAAACAAGACTTTAACTATTATGTAGTATAATATTTTGTTCGTACTAGTTGTATAGGCTTGTTTGTAAATGGTTATGGTATGTGGATTCGCTTATTTTGTCAGAATACTATTACTGAAATGATAATGGATATTATACTTGATTATGCAGTTGATGTGATTTTTAATTATTTGAATATGATGATTATCGATGTTGCTTTGAAAATGATAATTATGTGATTGATTATTTGTTTTAATATTGCTATTATAATAATTGATTTTTGGAAACAATACGAGTCATTAACTGTAAATGGCTGCGATTAAAATGTGTTATTCATCAATCAATAAGTTCTAGTAGAGTTTAAAAGTGCCACAGCAGAAAATGCAATTTACAAAAAATATTGCAACAAGAATGAAACTTAACAAAAAACATATAGTAGGAAAGATTAAATGCTGTGAAAATACTATAGTAGCATAGAAAAACCGCTACAGAAAATTAAAAAAGGACGCAAGTATCACTTTGGTTGCATTTTTAAGACGCTACGAAAAAAAATCTTTTGTAGGGTTTCTGAAACGCTACTATATGTTCATTTTTGCTTGCGTTTAATATAACGCAACTAAAACTTTTGGACTTTTAGTTGCATGTCGTGTCGCAGAGTTTATCAAATGCTACTACAAGTTATAATAGCGTTTTTTACAATGCTACGAAAAGCTTTTTCTGGTGTGGTGACCGTAAAACAACGTTTAAACAAAAAGTTGGATTTTATGCCATTTGCTGCCAATCCCTTAAATCAACACCGTATATTGATTTAAATCACATCAACATTGAATTCCAATTCAACATTCAACAATCAAACATGTTTTAATGTCAACGGGGTTCAATCAGTTCATATATAATATAGAAACAAACAATACATACAACATATTAAGGAATCCAGTTGGACCCCTCCAACCTGTTCATCCCTGCAACATAGCTCATTATTATATTTCATAACAATATAGAATTTCAATCCAATATAATAAACAACGATAATATAATTAACATCAACCATTAAATCAACAATAGACATCCAAACATCCAATTTATACTATCAACGTTTAAATTTAATTATATGAATTTAAACACATTATAGGATTCCAGAAATGTGTGAGAGTTAACTCACCTTAATTTTTGATAGACAATTGTCGCATTATTTCGTTTAATTTTAAACAGGTGTTTAAAATTAAACGAAAATCCAGTTGTTTCCGTTCCTTTCTGAATCAGCATGGCGATGTAGTACTCTTTACTGTGATTCCATCGAATCCAGTTTTGCGCAATTCTGTTCACATACGGGTAACTTATTGATGTTATAACATTTAAATAAAATTAACATAACTTTGATTTAATAATTGACTAGCCTAAATGAGGTTTAATTACCGTAATCCACGTCTCAGTCCAATTCTTTCCCTTTATTTTCCTTTTTGTAAAATAAACCGTTAACATCTTCATGCGAGACTCTCCTGCTCCAAAGCCATGCCACAATACATTCTAGGCAATTCGTATATTATTCTTTTTGCTTTTTTTCTTTTTTCTTTTTGTAATATGGCCCAAGGCCCACAAATGAGAAAAACATCAGCCCACTTACCCTATACTCTTTCTATTCCTTTACGTGTTTTCTTCCTTCATGAACGAATTATGACCACCGAACTTTTCCATTGCTGAAGCTTCCCCATACCCAACACATCGTTTATCTCTTCACCTCGTCTACACCACTGCCGACACCACCCCACCAATTCTAGCACCCCACCAGAAACCGTTGCAAGTCTATAACTCCTACTTTTGCCCTGCTGAAACCCACAATGCACCAAGAAAACCATCACCCGCTGCACCTGAGTCAGATGACCGGACTTTGATAGATCATCACCGGCGACTGCACCTACACCCCATCAACTTCCGCCCTGAAAATGGTCAGACCCGGTTCTCCCCTCCACCAGAAACTACTTCTAATATCTCACTCCTAGCAACAAAATATTGCCATCGACGATACAAGCACCCCCTATCACCTCGAGCTCATCTCTTCCGCTGGTGTTTCCAGACCATTCACATGCCCTATAGTATTTTTCTATGCAACTACCTCTACCCTGTAACAATATTACCTTGCACCCACGTCCATCCTTCATCAATTCCGCCACTATTGCTGAGATGACCTAAACTTCCCCATGAAGGAAAGCCCGGATTGAGTTGAGAACACGACAAATCAGAACACAAACAGAAGAACATTTCATTGCTTATTACAACAATTTACATCAGAGTACAAAAATATATAGAGTATGGACTAATATTATATATCAGAAAAATATTAGAGATTTACAATTTACAATGCAGCGGAAAATAGTACAAAACACAACTGAAAGAGATAAACGGATAAAGAGCTTCCAAAATATCATTCCAACCGTAAACCAGGATCCTGTGAATATAAATCTGCAAAACCAAAACTATTAGCTGCCCGTGTGGAAAATAAGGGCACCCTTAGTTTAGGTTAAAACAATAAACTCCAGGTCAGTCATGTGACAGGTGTGAGAACTAGAATAGTTATTAAAAAATTTACTTTAAATCAGATATATCAAGGGACCACGCCGTATAATACGGAACGGGTTTCCTCCCAAGAATACCGGTGCATATAACAAAACAGCGCAATGCTTTTGGAAAAATGAGGCTATTATAAGACCTAGGTCCCATCACACAATGCAACGCAAGGCATAGGATAGGGTTTTCCCTTATAATTGCCAAACATGCTTGGTAAGTTAAACAAATCATTTGATACTATTATAAGTGCATAGTGTATAAAACAACTTCAAATATGAATGTATCAATCCTAGGCAGCATGGGTACCATATATCATGTCGCCAATACCAGGCTCTACAATCAAAACCGCAAAGTCACGTATAGGAAGTTGGATTTCCACCTGTGAACCAAGGCAAGGGATCGTCCTTACCGCTTCGAGACTGTCTAGCCTGAGCCTCAGCGTCAGAGCGCAACGACCCTTGGATCGTCAGGGTTGGTCCACACGGAGTGGATTAAAATGTCTGAATACTGCGTTACCCCGCCCTATGGGGCGTAAAATCAGTCTGTATAAAGACCATACCATCCACCGGCTCCGCAGAGACCGATATAACCGAGACGCCTTGCTATCCATCATCCACATAAGTAAAACGCCTGGGCGTGCAAAACCCAGACACCACTCCTAGCTAGAAGGAAACACATGTCCTTCCTGATGTCCTCTCCCGTTTCTGGTTCACATCGGGGTGCGAGGCTCGCGAATTAACGCTACACAAAGCTATGCTATATTAAAGCCGTGCTTTGATCATCAACCACAAGACTCTGCTTTTCAATAGAAGCCCTGATCATTTGCATCTCAGCATGCCATACAGGCAATTCACGCATGCAACCGATGTCTATCAATCGCACAGAATGAAATCCGATGTTAGACACACATCCCTTTAAAAGTTCATTCTGGGACTGAATGAAACCGGAGGCACCTTATTCCTCGTCCCGTATGTCCAATACAGGAGAGAGGTCCTCGCATATCCGGTCGATCTCCAAATACGTCTGGAATGATCACCACTTATTACCTCGTCTTGGGTGCACAGCCCAATCAAGACATCAGTAATCATCCAAACGATGTGAAGACCTCCGGTCTTCAACCACCGTCTTCATCGTCGACTTATCGTCGATTCAGTTATTCAGAATGGAAAAACCCGGTCTTTCCGAGTAACTCACGTATATAATAAACAAGTGCTATAAAAACACAACATACGCCTCACTCTAATTCTGAATATTCTTTTATTTAAATATTCATATCCTTTGGGAAAGGTTCCCATTAATTTTATCAAAGATAAATTCTTTAAAATTTGTTCTTTAATCTCCCTGTGGATATCATTTCAAACCATATTAAGGTTTTCCAAACTAGTCGGGATTAGCGATCCTTACCGAAGTAATCATTTTTTTTTTCAATCCCAACCTATTCATCCCATGAAGCAAAACTGGTAATACTTCATATCTAACACCACGGTGTTATCGGTAAATTCAATTACCATTTCACGTTCAAATCTAGTTAAAGATTTAACTATCGCCTGGAGTAAAACCGGTGGTACTCCATTCTCGGTCATTTCTCGAATTTGATAATTTTAGTTATCAAATTCACCTTTCAATCTATTTAAAGATTCATTAAAACTCTAATTCAGTTTTAATTTCCAAAAATCATTACTTAATGATTATTCAAATTTAAGAAATAAATCTTATCTTTAACTGGGTTAAGAACTAATGTCCTTTAAAACACAGCTCACGATAAACCCAAAATCACATTCCATTAACAATGGAATCTTCACGGAATAAAGATCAATATATATAATCGATATGAACTTCCATATCCAACCGATAATATAAGTGGAATAACGGCAAAGCCTTTTAAATTCCATATATAGTAACAGTCTTCCTCCACAGAAGTTCACTTCGAGTATTACTGAATCTAATTCCATTCCAATTCATTTTCTTAAATTGGAAAACTTTTCTTTGGAAATTTCCCCTAAATCTTAATTAAAAGATTTATAATTTCCAAATCCCATTTCACTGTAAATCGGGTTAAAGAACGAATGTCGATAAAAACACAGTTCACGATAAACCCAATTCACATTCCATTTTATTCCAATTATTAAATATAAGTGGAAACTGTAACAATCTTAATTAAAAGATTTATTCTCTTCACATGGGGTTCAAGAACAGTGTTACTAAAGACACCGTTCACGACAACCCCAAAATCCCACTTGATATTAAATACAAGGCTCTGAATAGAAAATATATCGGCTTATAATCAATATCAATGTAACGACTCGTATTTTGGCCATCAAATATTTAATTTATTATTTTAAATATTACATTTGGAGTATTAATAAATTTTAATATTTAATTCGTTATTAAAAACGATATTTGAACGTTAAGTTTATATTTAATATAAATCGAGCTTGAAACGGCGCTGCAGTTCGTAATATTGAATTTTTGACTTTAATTGAATATACAGGATCCGATATAAGTCGGATTTCTATGAAACGAGAAACCATGGAACCGTGTTGATGATAATTTTCATATGAAAGTGAAAAATTCAGATTTCATGTTATAATTTGCTAGTTATGGCCAAGTCAAATTTTGAAATAATCGCTGTGGAAAATCGTTATTTAAAATACGCGTTAAAATAGCCGTTTTGCAAACGGACTCAGATTTCGACGAAATCTGTTTCATTGGGAACATAGCGTTAAATTATTATATGGTATTGAATGGCGTGGCAAACCGATGTCGTATGTGACCACGGCAGCCATAAACGCCCGTTCAATTTCTATAGCGCGTAATTAATTTAATAAAGGGTTATTTGGGTATAACTTGAATAGACGATCGAATCAGGCCGCGAAACCAATTCCGTTGAGTTTGTATCGTCGATTAGAGTCAGAATAGGTATATAGTTTGTTATTTTTGGAGACCATGAAATTGGGTGTCCGAAATGGCGTTGCGGTACTCGTAAAAATAGCCTACCGGGGAAACAGTCTCAGAATGCGACGAAACTGGTGCCGTTGGGTTCGTATTGAAAAATTATTTTAGGATATCAAGGTTTCAAGTTGATTGGATTTATCTGGTGATCGTGGAAAAATCAAACGCGTGTTTATTTCCGGTTTTATAAAGGAATTTTTTTCAAACGACCTCGGATTTCGATGAAACTTGTCTCATAGGGTCCGGAATACATTTTTACACTAAGATTAGCTTTTTTATCAGTTAACAGAAATCGTTTGTGGTTAGTTTTACTTGTTACTTTGCGATGAAGTTTCATATAATAATAAAATAGTATATCCTCTCCTATATAAATACCATATCTTTACCTTTATACCTCAACTATATACACAGGCAGCTACCCTATACGTTCAAATCAGAATAGACAGCTATCCTATACGTGAGCCTAACCTACCATTCAGATATGTCACCTTTTCATAAAGACTTCATGGCGTAGTACACCATTACGCCTTCTGAAATAATGGAATTGGTTAACGTGAGGTGGTGGAAACATAGCGTAAGGCCGAAGGAGCTGGGCTCTTTGAAGAGAAGAATTATGTGCGAATGTGGCAGTCAGAAGAATAAAGTTAACAGGTGAGAAAAGAGAAGGGTAGTTCAATACTAATAACATACACCGTATTATAGAACATGGTAGTACTTGATTTTGACCAAATCGATTGATATGCAATATCGAGTATTATGAACATAGCAACGGTTACGAACAACAGTACATTATCCTAACCGTCTGATATAATAACCAAGTATTATGAAATCAATATATTTTTATTTAGTTTATATAGAAATAAATGTTTATATAGAGTTAATTAATTTTAATTTTAAACGTGATCGTATAAAATGTATAACAACTTATATGTTGACGGAATTCGGCAAAGCCAAATACGTCGAAATCGTATGGGCAAGCGCAATATTGTAGAACTGGTCTGGACAGAGTGGGACGCATATGAATATTTTAATTAAATTAAACACTCGTTTAATTTAATTAAACCAAGTTGTTTCAGCGACAAAACTACAAGGTGAGTTAAACTCACTCAGTTTTCCCGTTTATATTTTATATAAATTGGGTTTTTATTTTGTGTGTTCTGATTGCTGATAGTTGACTGTTTTCTAGTTATATATTTGTTTGTTGATGAAATTAAAACGCTGTTTAATTTCAGTGAAATACCAAATCGTTATTTTAACGATTGGTTCCAATAAAGGTAACTTACCTTATTAGTCACGTTTATCAATAAACGTGTTTAATGGTTTGAATTGTTTGACCTGTCTGAATTGTTTGATCTGTTTGAATTGATTTGAACTGTGTGGAGATAACCGTTTGAATACAGGGAAGAACAAGTTGGAGGAATCCAACCGGATTCCTCAACTATATTATTTATTTAATTTCATATTATCATATATGAACTGTCTTGATTGGGTTATTGGTTTAATAGTGATCTTTGACTGAAAAGTCAACATGTGTTGTGTTTTAACCAATAGGCTATATTGGTTGAGTAATCGGCAGTAAATGGCCTAAAAGTAAATCGTTTTGTTTATATTGATTCACCGTCAGGTGAGTTGATAGAACTGAAGTTATAAAATTAATCTTTTATAGCTAAAGATAGATTTTGAAATATATATTTTTGAATAAAACTTATTTAAAAGGAAATAAATATGTATGTTTATAATTAAGGGTAAACTGATTTTATAAAGTCAAATCTGATGTTAATCAGATTTGTAAATGTGGGAATAAGGAAATTAACCTAACGGTTAAATTTGAATAATTGTTTTGTTGAAAAACAATTAAATGGAATTATGTATTTAAATTAATTATATTAATTAATTTAAAGGGAGAATAATTTGGAATCGGTTAATGATATAACTGTGTTTGGAGTTGACTAAGTCAACCGTCTTAATTGGATTGATTATTAAATTCATTTGTTTTGAATTAACCTAATAAAATGGTTTGAAGAATATTGTTTAATTTTATTTAAGTTTTAAAAAGGGAAATTCATTGAAAAAGTATCTGAAGTTGAAAATGAAATGTTGGTTTTGGCTTACAACTTATATTTATTGTAAGGTATGAACGTTGTTGATCAAGGTCTGAGAGGTAACTAAAATACCCCAACTTGAACGACTTCGGGATTATCTTAGAATGATATGAGTTGTAATGGTAAATGTGGTTAATAAACTTTATCATTTCATTAGTGAAATGATAACGAAATATTTTTGGTGAAAATATATATAGAATGATGATTTCAAAGAAAAAGGGAAATAAAAGGCGTTGCATGAAATCATAACAATAATTTCAAGTTAAAAAGGGAATGTAAAAGACGAGCTTTATTCTATAAGGGTAAGCGTGGAGTAGTGTTTCAAGTAATGAAATAAAAGGTATTTCGTAATGCTGGTTTACGAGAAATAAGTTGGATTGATTTCCCAATATTATATGATAATGTGGTAAATGGTTTGAAAGTAAAAATAGAAAACTAAATATGATATAGGATTATCCTAAGTAATGAATTGGTTTAAAGAAGAATCTCATATTAAATAAAGAAGCGAGAAAACTATATTTATAATATCGAAAGATTTAAGAGTTGGAATTTACATTTGTTTTTAATTTAAAGGCCAAGTGAGACCAAATACTGAACCAGTGAACTCACTGCATTGTCATGATTGAAACACTATTTATTTTGATAGTTAAATCACCGACTATCAAATCTGTTCAATATGATTGTTGGTACGGAAAGACCGGGATCGAAATTATATTCGAAAACCATTCCGACCAACAAATATGTGAAGATATTGGAAGATGATCGAGATGGAGCATTGAAGACCGTAGATTTTCGTAAACGGAAGAACTGCTAATAATCTCTAGTCTGCAGCCAGAGATGTACTGTGGTTCTGTCGTGGTTGGAATCTACGGGTTGCAAGGACTTCTCGCTACTGATCCATGGGGTGATTCCTATATGAGATGCAGTAGGAGAGTACCTTCGGTTCATCCTGTTCCTGGATGACTTGTATGGACGAGTGTCTGACAGAGTATTTCCAAAGGATCACGTACGTTGATTTCTTGAAACGTGCTATAGTTGGTTAGCTCCCAACTAGAGTATTTTTTGTGGACGTCAATTGGTGATATCTGGCGGATCTGACGATGTGGCATTCAAAGTGAATGGTGGCCATGTGTTGTAAATGAAATTCAAACCTCAAGCCTCATCAACCGGGAAATGACAGAAATCGGGCAGGCAGCATGGCTATGTGGGTCGCTCCCATTAGGGTGTATAATCACATATCTAGAGAAAATCTATTTGCTTCTCAAATCTATTTCGATGCTGTCCCTTTTCGGGAAACGGTGGGTCGCACCCAACCGTTGGTGATATACATTCGATGCACTCAAGCGAAATGAGTGGTCGGTCATGTGAGGGCCGGGTTGCAAGACGTTCTTGTTGAACTCAGTGTACTCGCCTCTAGAGATACACGATCGGCAGGTGGTCCCATAACTTGTCATAGTCGGAATCCAATTTCCAATAAGCGCCCGCGATTTTGTTTGTATACTATATATGTAGAGCGTGAGATGCAAACGTTCTACTAGATTCTATTTACTTGTATTTAGACATTATTATAATATCAGATAAGATATTGATTTCAAAACTGTTTTGGGTTATCGTAAGGTAAAAACCATCTGTATTTATGTGTGGATTTGGTCTTACGATTATCCTTTTCTTTGAAAGATTTTAACTTTAAAATCAGGTTGTGTGATACCCTTAATACTGTGCGAGTTTTTCTCACTCTGGTTCACCAGACTGACCCGGTGTTTTGTAAATGCTCGGGTTAGTCCGGGTAGTACAGGTTCAGGTTATCGAATGCTGTGAAGTCCAGAGACGAGCTAGAGATGTTCAGACATATGATATTATATAGTTGCTATTCCGCTGTGTGTTGTATACGGGAACTGGTTATTATAACTGTCCCGTTATGTGATGTACTTTGATATTGTAGTTTTATTTAAAGCTCTCAATATAGTTATTTCTGTATTATATTTTGTTCCGCCGCGATATGAGACTCTGTGTTGTGTTGGTTCTTCTTCTTCTATTCTAATATTTCTTTCTTTCTTATCTCACCCT
This sequence comes from Allium sativum, assembly GCA_030737875.1. Taxonomy (NCBI): domain Eukaryota; kingdom Viridiplantae; phylum Streptophyta; class Magnoliopsida; order Asparagales; family Amaryllidaceae; genus Allium; species Allium sativum. The sequence goes on along the minus strand of CM060923.1, from coordinate 529,598,775 downwards.
CTAATTCCTTTCTATAAACGTTCCAATGTTTTCGGTGTTTGGAAGGTCGACATAAGTAACGGTAAAGGTTTTTTTTTATGTCGATTTTTGGGGCCGAAAATCCTCTGGTCGTTACAATCAAATTCTACAACCAACAAATATCATATTAGAAATAATGATATAAATATATTTTTCAAATTTCCATAATAATATCTGTATAATCACGAAATCCAACATCGAAATATTCCGAAGACAATTTCAATTCAAATCCATTCCAATTTATATATTGGAAATCCTGGTTTTTTTTAAAACCATTTCAAATCCAATTGATTTTCTTTAAAAATTATTGGATTTCAAACCTAGTTAATAACTAGTTCATTTTGATAAAAAAAAATTTTACCTTTTCAAATATGGAATTTTTCATCCTAATTCTTTCCAAATCATTTATTATGATTTTACACAAATTACTGATATTTTTAATAATTTTATCAAGGCCCGTACAGTCGATTACCATAAACGACCATCGAACTGCACTTACATCGACCTTTTCCAAATTTGATTTGGACATAATTCCAAATCTAACCGTTAGATTTCTAATTTTTTATATTTGTTAGAAATCTCTTTTCGATACGAAGCCAACAGTTCCGGTTTTAGGAGAATCCGACGGTCGGATCTCCCGTAATGTCCATTCGAAGTCAATGGTCGAAATTCGCGAACTACCGCGGCGCGGCGCGTTCTATTCAGGCCATTAAATATATATAATATATGTATTAAATATATTTCGCCGATTTCCGTTTAAAATGTATTTTATAAATTGTTTTAAATTGGTTTTCAAAACGATTTCAACTTCATATTCAATTTCAAATCCAAGATTGAATATTCCATATGATTAATATATAAATGATAATATTTTCAAAACATTAGATTTTGAAATCAATTCCTTTTCAATATTCATTATAAAAATGAATAAAATCGATATAAATATCGTTCACGTCAAAATGGCGTTAAATTAATCAACACGACTTTATATATCTAAATATATTCGTGTCCATCCCAAATCGGACATCAAAATCATATTTTGATTCTTTTCTGAATATTATTTTAAAATATTCATTATTTGGAAATATTCGTTATTTTAAAATATTTGTTCATTCTGAATTGGAATCAGACACAATCAATTACCATATAATGTTGCTTATATGGATTTCATACAACACACGTATATAGCAACCATAATAAACAATCATTCATCATCCAGAGTGCATTCTACACTGTATAAGCATTAAAAATAAATAATTAACGCTTACACAGTCTGTCAACCCAGCGATCGACATACAACTAAATAATTGGGATTAGTGTACGTCAAATATCATCCCAACACCCGTTTGGGGTTTCAATCCACAAACACAGATTTTATTTGTGCAGTTGGGCGGCGAGTAAAATTTATCGTCCCAATCCATATCAGTCAAATGTGTGTACATGAAAAAATCATCCGATTTGTAAATGAATATTTATTTTATTCATATACACGTTAAAAAATATATTTTTACCGATAAAATATTTTATTCGCCACATGAATATTTTATACAGCCCATTTCTCATCACAAACATTTTTCACAACACAACCAAACAAACAAGTCATCCATGGTCTGTGGACGACGGGGAGCAGTTCATATACATGCAGTTAAAAAATAAATAACTGTATAAAGAAAATTATAGTGAGGAGTTCTCACCTTTGGGATCCACTCCTCCATTCTTTATCGGATGGTCTTGATTTGTTTCTCGTTCATTCCATCGCAATCTGTTTCACGCAGTATATGTTAAAAATCATATTTTTAAACGACGATTTTTATAAATAAAAATTACCGTTTTATTTCAACGCCTTCTTTATAAAAATCATATTTTTAACTCGATGTTTATATAATAAAAATCATATCTTTATATCGTTATATATATATATATATATAATCAGATTTTTACATCTATATATATATATATATATATTAAAAAATCACTTCTTTTCTATTTAAAAAATCAATTCTTTTCTATTTTAAAAAAAATCATATTTTTTGCCATGCTAATATATATATATAAATCTAATTTTTATAACGCTCCTTATGAAATAAAAATCATATTTTTATTGTTATTATATATAAAAAAAATTATATTTTTATACCATAACTGTATATGTAAAAATTGAATTTTTATTCCAAATTTTAACACATAAAACTGTATTTTTATTTCATTTGTTTTTTTTTTCGTATTTTTATGACATTTTTATCTATATTTAAAATTATATATTTTAAAAACAATAATTTATATATAAACTCCAGATTTTAAAACAATACTTAATTCCTAAATTAGTTAAACTAATTAAAAATTAAGTAAAATATACCTTTCTTCCTATATCATTCCTCAGCATTCACTGTAACCCAACATCGAAGAAGAGAACTCCACCACCGCCGCTTCTCAAGGGACCGAAACTTGATCGACCGGCGATGCTTGGAGCGCCGGAGTACCCTCCGTCCATGCCAGCGGTGGCGTGCCACTTAGTGGCCCCACCTGATCAAAACCCGTCGATGAACAACGGCCATTTGAGGGCAAAAATCGAGCTGGAGGTTCGATAATAACTCATCATATTTGTATAGATTTGTAGAGTTGACAAATCTTAACTGTTTTCGCTTTAGAACCACCTGAAATTGGGGCTTGGATTAGGAGAGATTTGAATTGGAAGGATTAAACAGTTTTCACCGTTCGTTTCAAAGAGAGGGAGGCGCAATTTTTCTCCAGTTGACCATGCGGAGTTTAATGCTAGGGTTTGACTGACTTGGCCTTATATATTATATTTATTTTAATTATTTTAATTTGTTTATATGTGATTTTCCATTCGAATTCCAAATTAAACCCAATGATTGTCGCCTCTAGCTAAATACCCCCATTCTAAACACAATGGGATATGTCCCGGCAGCAATTTTATCATTTCGATAAGTTTTTGTTTAAATCAAAATATAAATCGTTATATTTTTAATTTGAACATACATTTTAATTTACCGGGGTCACTTACGGACTCTAAAAATTCCAGAAAAATTATTTCTAGCTTCGTATTGACGATACGGTCCTAACAAAACTAATTTTGTCAAATTTGAAGACCGTTTGAAAAATGGCCATTTTCTGGTCGATCCAAATTGACTGAAACTGTCAAAACACGTTTTCTTTTGCCATGCTCACATATTGATTTCAAAAATTATGAAAATTTGAATCTAGCAATAATTTGACATCCCGGATCCAACAAAAGTGGTTTTGTCAAAAACAGAGGTTGTTTGCAAAATGGCTATTTTTAAGGGCTTTATATATATATATTAAAATATATATAAATTCCACAGTGACTTTTCTGAATTTTAAACTGGACGTAACTTACAATTTATAAAATGGGATCTCAGTTTCTTACATCCGTTAGAAAGATATTATCAAAGAGATTCAAATATTTCTGGTTTCGTCCAATTCTGACTTATATTGAATTCTATATATTCATTTGAAATTTGAAATCGAAATTTCAAACTACCGCGCCATTTCAGGCTCGTTTTATAATTAAAATAAATTTATTCATTTTAACTTCGTTGAAAATAAATTTTTCGTTGTTATTATTTAAAATAATTCATTTTAAATATTCAAAATCCATTAAAATCGCAAAAATGAAAATTTTAAATTGGTTCTGATCTTCCGGGTTGTTACAATCTCCCCCACTTAAAATCTTTTCGTCCTCGAAAAGGAACGGAGTTGAAAGTTGTTTAACTAACCAACTCAACTTTTCAGTTTCAAAGAATTTCTAATTTTTCAAAAATTTGGCTAACACCCTAAATTTTCGAAAATTTTCGCCATAACCTCCTTTGTACGGGGAGCATCGGGAAAATCCCCAAACCACCACATAGGCCCTCTCATCTCAAAAAGAAAAAGAAAAAGCCAAGCGGCTAGCCAATCGGCTCATAAAATCACCAAAACCCAAAAAATACAATAAATATGTACCTATTTGTCGGGCATACAGTTTTATTCCTCTGCTCTAGCCTCCTTGCTATGACCTGTTCAATGTATATACATGTATATGCATGCAATTTCACACAATTTTCAATATTCGAAACAATTTGATTATATTTACCGTCCATTTACATAATGGTTTTATTGGTTAACAAATAATCATACAACACAATCATTAATCAATTAGTGAATTAACGTTTCAAATTCATAATGTTGATATATATACAAAAACCGTATTTTTGATGCCGATTCACAACCAATAAACCCTATCTAGTTTTGGTTCTCACACCAGTCAATTGGAAATATATAAAGATCCCACTTTCGAAACTCGAACATAACACTGATGATGGGTACCCATCATCAGAATCATTCCCGGGCGACTAGAGTGTGATTCTATATCAATCCAGTATATTTGAGGCTTCGAATACACTTTAATCACGCGTACATTCAAAATCTACAAATACTCGATTGTCCAAAATCAATCTAAAATAAATATCCAAATACGTATAATCGGGTTTTAAATTTTCAAACCAAAGTTTGTTTTCAATTTTATTTTAAAATAGCACTCCTCACACTCGTTCTAGGATACTACTGATCCCATCTCGAACGAGTCATTCCCATTGGATATTACTAATCCAATCTCTGATGAATTCTTTCGTTCGGTTCTAATGTGTCTTGCTCTCGAGCTCTGTAAACCAAAGCTCTGATACCAACTGAGACGACCCAAACTTCCCCGTGAAGAAAAGCTCGGATTGAGTTAAGAACACGACAAATCAGAACAAAAACAGAAGAACATTTCATTGCTTATTACAAAAATTTACATCAGAGTACAAAAATATACAGAGTATGGACAAATATTATACATTAGAAAAATATCAGAGATTTACAATTTACAATGCAGCGAAAAATAGTACAAAACACAACTGAAAGAGATAAACGGATACAGAGCTTTCCGAATATCATTCCAGCTGTAAACCAGGATCCTGTGAATATAAATCTGCAAAAGCAAAACTACTAGCTACCCGTGTGGAAAACAAGGGCACCCAAAATTTAGGTTTTAACAATAAACTCTAGGTCAGTTATGTGACTGGTGTGAGAACTAAAACAGTTGTTTAAAACTTTACTTTAAATCAGATATATCAAGGGACCACGCCGTATAACACGGAACGGGTTTCCTCCCAAGAATACCAGTGCATACAACAAAATTACGCAATGTTTTTTGGAAAAGTGAGGCTATTATAAGACTCAGGTCCCATCACACAATGCAACGCAAGCCGGAGGATAGAGTTTTCCCTTATAATAGCCAAACATGCTGGGTACGTTAAAACAAATCATTTGATACTATTATAAGTGCATATTGTATAAAACAGCTTCAAATATAAATGTATCAATCCTAGACGGCATGGGTACCATATAGCATGTCGCCAATACTAGGCTTTACAATCAAAACCGCAAAGTCACGTATTGGAAGTTGGATTTCCACTTGTGAACCAAGGCAAGGGATCGTCCTTACCGCTTCGAGACTGTCTAGCCCAAGCCTCAGGGTCAAAGGGCATCGACCCTTGGGTCGTCAGGGCCGGTCCACACGGAGTGGATTAAAATGCCTGAATACTGCGTTACCCCGCCCTATGGGGCATAAAATCGGTCTGTATAAAGACCATACCATCCACCGGCTCCGCAGAGACCGATATAACTGAGGCGCCTCGCTATCCATCATCCACATAAGTAAAACGCCTGGACGTGCAAAACCCAGACACCACTCCTAGCTAGAAGGAAACGCATGTCCTCCCTGATGTCCTCTCCCGTTTCTGGTTCACATCGGGGTGCGAGGCTCGTGAATTAACGCTACACAAAGCTATGCTATATTAAAGCCGTGCTTTGATCATCAACCACAAGACTTTGCTTTTCAACAGAAGCCCTGATCATTTGCATCTCAGCATGCCATACAGGCAATTCACGCTATGCAACCGATGTCTATCAATCACACAGAATGAAATCCGATGTCAGACACACATCCATTTACAAGTTCATTCTGGGACTGAACGAAACCGTAGGCACCTTATTCCTCGTCCCATATGTCCAATACAGGAGAGAGGTCCTCGCATATCCGGTCGATCTCCAAGTACGTTTGTAACGATCACCACTTATTACCTCGTCTTGGGTGTACAACCCAATTAAGACATCAGTAATCATCCAAAAAATGTGAAGACTTTCGGTCTTCAATCATCGTCTTCATCGTCGACTTATCGTCGATTCAGTTATTCAGAATGGGATAAACCCGGTCTTTCCGAATAACTCGCGTATATAATAAACAGGTGCTATAAAAACACAACATACGCCTCAGTCCAATTCTGAATATTCTTTTATTTTAATATTCATATCCTTTGGGAAAGGTTCCCATTAATTTTATCAAAGATAAATTCTTTAAAATTTATTCTTTAATCTCCCTTTGGATATCATTTCAAACTATATTAAGGTTTTCCAAACTAGTCGGGATTAGCGTTCCTTATCGAAGTAATCATTTATTTTATTTTCCAATCCCAACCTATTCATCCCATGAAGCAAAACTTGTAATACTTCATATCTAACACCACGGTGTTATCGGTAAATTCAATTACCATTTCACGTTCAAATCTAATTAAAGATTTAACTATCACCAGGAGTAAAACTGGTGGTACTCCATTCTCGGTCATTTCTCGAATTTGATAATTTTAGTTATCAAATTCACCTTTCAATCTATTTAAAGATTCATTAAAACTCTAATTCGGTTTTAATTACCAAAAATCATTACTTAATGACTATTCAAAGTTAAGAAATAAATCTTATCTTTAACTGGGTTAAGAACTAATGTCCTTTAAAACACAGCTCACGATAAACCCAAAATCACATTCCATTAACAATGGAATCTTCACGGAATATAGATCAATATATATAATCGATATGAACTTCCATATCCAACCGATAATATAAATGGAATAACGGCAAAGCCTTTTAAATTCCATATATAGTAACAGTCTTCCTCCACAGAAGTTCACTTCGAGTATTACTGAATCAAATTCCATTCCAATTCATTTTCTTAAATTGGAAAACTTTTCTTTGGAAATTTCCCCTAAATCTTAATTAAAAGATGTATAAATTCCAAATCCCATTTCACTGTAAATCGGGTTAAAGAATGAATGTCGTTAAAAACACAGTTCACGTTAAACCCAATTCACATTCCATTTTATTCCAATTATTAAATATAATTGGAAACTCTAACAATTTTAATTAAAATAATTATTCTCTTCACATGGGGTTCAAGAACAGTGTTACAAAAGACACCGTTCACGACAACCCCAAATCCCATTTGATATTAAATACAAGGCTCTGAATAGAAAATATATCGGCTTATATTCAATATCAAATTCTACAATCAACAAATATTGTATTGGAAATAACGATATAAATATATCTTTCAAAATTCCATAACAATATCTGTATAATCACGAAATCCAACATCAAAATTTTCCGAAGGCAATTTCGATTCAAATCCATTCCAATTTATATATTGGAAATCCTGGTTATTTTTAAAAACATTTCAAATCCAATTGATTTTATTTAAAAATTATTGGATTTCAAACCTAGTTAATAACAAGTTTATTTTGATAAAAAATATATTTTTACCTTTCCAAATATGTAATTTTTCATCCCAATTATTTCCAAATCATTTATTATGATTTTACACAAATTATTGATATTTTTAATAATTTTATCAAGGCCTGTACAGTCGATTTCCATAAATGGCCATCGAACTGCACTTACAGTGACCTTTTCCATATTTGATTTAGACATAATTCCAAATCCAATCGTTAGATTTCTAATTTCTTATATTTGTTAGAAAGGTCTTTTCGATACGAACCCAACGGTTCCGGTTTTAGGAGAATCCGACGGTCGGATCTCCCGTAATGTCCATTCGAATTCAATGGTCGAAATTCGCGAACTGCCGCGGCGTAGCACGTTCTATTCAGGCCATCAAATATATAATATATATATATTATAAATATTTTGTCGATTTCCATTTAAAACGTAATTTATAAATTGTTTTAAATTCGTTTTCGAAACGATTTCAACTTCATATTCAATTTCAAATCCAAGATTGAATATTCCATATCATTAATATATAAATGATAATATTTTCAAAACATTAGATTTTGAAATCAATTCCTTTTCAATATTCATTATAAAAATGAATAAAATCGATATAAATATCGTTCACGTCAAAATGGTGTCAAATTAATCAACACGGCTTTATATATTTAAATATATTCGTATCCATCCCAAATCGGACATCAAAATCATATTTTGATTCTTTTATGAATATTATTTTAAAATATTCATTATTTGAAAATATTCGTTATTTTAAAATATTCGTTCGTTCTGAATTGGAATCTAACACAGTCAATTACCATATAATATTGTTTATATGGATTTCATACAACACACGTATATAGCAACCATAATCAACAATCATCCATCATCCAGAGTGCATTCTACACCGTATAAGCATTAAAAATAAATAATTAACACTTACACAGTCTGTCAACCCATCGATCGACATACAACTAAATAATTGGGATTAGTGCACGTCAGATATCATCCCAACACCCGTTTGGGGTTTCAATCCACAAACACACATTTTATTTGTGCAGTTGGGCGACGTGTAAAATTTATCGTCCCAATCCATATCAGTCAAATATGTGTACATAAAAAAATCATCCGATTTGTAAATGAATATTTATTTTATTCATATACACGTTAAAAATTATATTTTTACTGATAAAATATTTTATTCGCCACATGAATATTTTATACAGCCCATTTCACATCACAAACATTTTTCATAACACAACCAAACAAACAAGTCGTCCATAGTCTGTGGACGACGGGGAGCAGTTCATATACATGCAATTATAAAATAAATAACTGTATAAAGAAAATTATAGTGAGGAGTTCTCACCTTTGGGATCCACTCTTCCATTCTTTATCGGATGGTTTTGATTTGTTTCTCGTTTGTTCCATCGTAATCTATTTCACGCCGTATATGTTAAAAATCATATTTTTAAACAACGATTTTTATAAATAAAAATCACCCTTTTATTTCAATGCCTTCTTTATAAAAATCATATTTTTAACTCGATGTTTATATAACATGTAACGAGCCAACTTTCGAACACATCGGAAGTCGTGCCATTAATAAGAATAAGAATAGACAGAAGGTAAAATCACAGAAAAACATCAGAATCTCACAGCGGAATTTTTACAAAAAAGATGATACTTCATATATTACACAGCGGAATATATTACATCAGAGCATACTGGATCTAGTAATACATGCCATTCATAGTATATTCTTAATTATACATGTCATTAATATCCAAACTGCTGACTTATAATTTTACAGTAGATAGGATAAGTAGACCAGCACACAGAAAGTTCCATCCAGCTTCTCATGTTTTATCCAATCCTGATTCACTTGTCTATTCATAACAAGTAGTATGAATACCCAAGAGTTTAAGGGAAATATAGAAAAATAACTCCGGGTCAGTCAGGGGACTGGTATGAGTTAGCAGTTTAAAGAAAATATCTCATAAGACCACGCCGTAAATACGGAACGGGTTTTTACCTTATGAGATCAAAACACTTTGTATACTTGAAATCAAATATTATTATAGTATCTAGGGTTTTTCCACAAATAATTTAGAATCTATAAGAATGCTTGCATCTCACATTCTCCTATATAGTATACAAATAAAAACTGCTTGGCGCTTATGGAAATTGGATTTCCAACTATGACAAGGTATGGGACCACCTTCCGATGATGTATCTCTAGAGGCGAATACACCGGGGTTCAACAAGAACGTCTTGCAACCCGGCCCACACATGACCGAACACTCATTTCTCTTGAGTGTATCGAATGTATATCACCAACGGTTGGACTCAAACCACCATTTCCCGAATGGGCAGAATCGATAGAATAAGAAACAAAAGGAATTTCTCTAGATAGGTGATTATACACCCTAATGGGAGCGACCCACATAGCCATGCTGCTTGCCCGATTTTTGTCATTTCCTTGGTGTGAGGCTTAAGGCTAGACTTACCTTTTCGTCATCACTATTTAATTTCTTTGAATGCCTCATCGTCAAATCCATCAGAAATCACTAATTGATTTCCACAAAAATACTCTGGTTGTCAGGCTAAAGAAGTTTCCCTTCTGTGCCAGCAACTGGTACGTTTGAAGAAAACAACGTACGTGATTCCTTTGGAAATACTCTATTGGACATTTGTCCATACAAGTTGTCCTGGGATTGGACAAACCGAAGGCAGTACTCAAAAATAGTCCTTGTATAACGCCGTCTTCAATTTCAAAATCTCTGACGCGCGACGTATAATCAAATCAAAGTGAAATATTTATTTCGGTCTCTTTGAAATGATTAACGAACATTTTTCTTTTAAAATTATTAATCTAACACGATTAAAATCAAATTCACATACATAATTACAGTCAAACTCAACAGTATATAATCATCTGGTCTATATCTGGTATTTTAGTCATGTCTTAAAAATGGATGATTTCAGTGTGTGCGTCGCACACAGTTTTCTTTCCATTTTTGTTTATCACCTTAAAAATGAATACTTACAATATTTCTTTAGAAAATATTTCCCATGACCATTCCTGAATCTGATTATTCATAAATGAATCAAAATTATGGTTTATAATCTATATTTCAGCCATTACACTTTATGTTATTTTTATCAAATTTCCTCTTTTATTCTATATACTCGATCTACTTCCTTTTTTATATGCTGATAAAATTTCTCTTTTATTTTATCAGTCTTAACACGATTAAAATATGATTTATAGTTCTTATTTTATAAATTTCAGAACTGTACATGATCGGTTACTAGTACCGGGAAATTTATATTACAGTTAAAAACTGACAAACTCAGTGTATGTGTCACATACGATTTCTTTACCTTGTTTAAAATTTAAACAACTCATTAGAAAATAAATTCTAATTTAAATTTTAAAATAAATTTATAATTTAATAATTTTACAGCTTCTATGCTGACTTTTCGACTTATGTCAAAACAACGTCTGATCCTACTTGATCGACTTTCCTTTTGTTTACAGTTTGAAATTTTCCTTTTTGAAAATCATTTCAAATCCTCATTATAAATTAAATTTATAATTTAATCTAAATTACAGTTTCTGTATTTTAATTCGAGTTCTTGACAAAACGGTATTTTAATCCTAATTCACTTTCCTTTCTTTGTTAATTTAAATAAAATTCTATTTTTATTTAAATATTTATTTTCTCCCTTTTTATTAAAAACATTATTTAATTTAGAAACTAATTTAAATTAAAATCAAAAATCAAAAATCAAAAATCCTCGGTTTAAACTAAAAATGGCAAAGTACCACTTTTCTTAAAGTACCACGTCGAAACCCCTGGCGCGCCCCTTGCCAAAACACCCCAGACCCCATGATTTTTCGAAGTACCATTTGGTCGATCCCCCTCCAAAGTACCAGCTTCACAACCCCTTGGTTTACTTGCCCGATCCACTTAAGACTCGTGCGCCACCCTTGTGACCAAAACACCAGTACCCAAAGTACCAACCCTCTCCAGCCGTCATGGTTTTTGGTCCGATCACCATCAAACACAGTGTTTTCACTTCCGATCACTTGCTCACACTTATGGACGTGCACACCACGTACGCCACCACCCATCACCTGCGACTGTCCCCTCCGATCACCCTCCACCTGCTGACACTTTGCCCACGACTGGATCACCACTTCACGACCTCTGGTGGATTTTCACCTTCCAATGCCTTTTTCCAGTAAAACCCATCATCCAAGAAAGTGACCGCCCCGCCTCACCCCGTCCATGCGCCGCCGCCACCTCGCTGCCATGTCATCACCACACCCCGACGCCCCTTTTCCCCCAGGACTGCACCCTTAAAACCTCGTCGTCGAGGAGCAGTCCGGTGATCAAAAACAGAACCCACAACTTCAGCTTTTACCCTATTTTGATTAAATCCTCCAAATCCACCCATTTGAAAAATAATTTAGTATTTTTCACTAGCATACTGGGACCTAGATGGAGCTTCACCCTCGGCCATATCATCTATGATCAACTAGATGATCGGAAATTGACCTAAGTACCCATTTCTGATCATCTCGGATTTCTCATAGTTTAGGTAATTAAAAATCTTGATTTTACTTTTAAAAATCATGATTTCGATCCTTCATTACATCTGTAAACTCAAATCAAGTTTTCAAGAAGTTTGAAAATCCACTTTTGTTTTGTGATTACAGAGAGCTTCCTGTTCTTCTGTTTTTAAACACAGTAAGGTCTTTGGCAAATATTTGTTCTAATTTGATCCCCTATATGACTATACAAAAGTTTTGAAAAGGGTATGGCATCATTTTTTTAATTCTCTAACCTATGGTAACTGATCTATGTAGAATTGTAAGGTTTTTAAGCAAAATACAGGGTCTGAGAACAACCACTAGGCAATACAATTTTTCTGGCATATAATACATAAGGTTTTCATTAACATTCAATTGTTCCATCATCATATCAAGCAAGTAAACCATCCATGACATGTTACTTGAAGAAGAACACAAAAAGAGATCCAGGTTCACTCATAGTTTAAACAACAAACTGCAGGAAATTCAAAACAAAAATTAATGGCAGGTTTACTCACTTATGAAAGCTAGAAACCCTTGGCTTTACTTCTCCTTTACTGATCAAAAACAAGTGTTTGTGTTCTGTAGAGAAGTGTGTGTGCTTATGCCTATTTATAGTGGTGGAAAATAATAAACTATGGTTCATATAAAAACTGTTTTCAGATTTTGTTATGACAATTGAAAGACAATTCAGAAAATCCCCCTTTTCTCTTGCCAAATCAAAGTACCACCACTATGTTCACATGGCTTACCTCAGCCATTATCACCCCTTAGAAACCCCTTGCACATGCCCTTCTTTTCCCCATTGATTTCTATGAAACACCACAAATAAATGCTAATGTACATCCTAAGATTTTTCACAATCTTCTTCTTGGATTTAACAAATTTTAGTATCCTTTTTAGCATCCAATAGGTTCAGTTTTTCTTTGGATTTACAACCCAAAATTTTACATGAAAGCTTGATTTAGCCAAACATTTTTAAAACACTTACTTACCTTGCAAGGGTTTGCAAAAATCTGAAAGTTTTGTACACTATGATCTCGGCCATGTGATGATATTGACATGGAAAACATCTTGAAAAATCTTTGTTTTAGAAAGGTCTAGTGTAGGTAAGATGCTTGATATATACACAAGATTTTGTAAAATCTTTAGCACATTTTTTATGAAAAATGAGAACATGGTTTTGAAAATGCAAAGGAAAGATGTTATTTCAGAAAACCTTGAGAGGAAAGAGAAAGATTTTGAAACTGAAATTATTTGATCTAAATGGATTTTGCCATGTGAACAAATATTTCACTAGATTCTCTTAACTAGTTTCTTTCTAAGGTAGGTGTCGTCCTTGAATTTTGTTTATGAACATGCTTGCAAAGGAAATGGTATTGCATGTTTTAGTGTATGTAGATGTAAACTTGAACTTGCTTTGAAAAAAGAAAAAAAAAGCTTTGGCATGTTTTAATTTCAAGTGTTAGAAGTTTTAAATTCAAGGATTTACAAAAACTCAATTTCTAAACCTTTTGAAAAAAAATGAACAAAACATGTATAATAAAATGGCATTAAAAACTTGCTATTAAAAAGTGTTATCATTCATACATGTATAAATAAATTTAAACAAACGCTATCTTTTACATGCTATCATACCGGAAATGTGTAAAAATGGTTTTGGTAAATGTTGTGATGTAAATGCTATTATACATGTAAAAGAAATGTACTTAAATTTTTGACATGTTTTGAAATATTAGAAATATGGATTTTTAACTTGTATTTGTAAATACGATTTTTACGATCCACTCAAATCTGTGTCAGTGATATGTGTAAAAACTGGGTCATTACACTCTACCCCCTTATAAAAATTTCGTCCCCGAAATTTGTAAACAGTAGATTAGAGTTATCGACTTATATACACATATCAGCAATTTCCTATTCATAACCAAAAATATCTGTCCCAATTCCATCTTTAACTCCTCAGTAAATTTACTTAACTCCATTAAGTATTACGTACAATCTCCAGTCACTTAGTTAATTATCTCCACTTCGGGACTCACAATTGTGATTTGATTTCACACATCAACCAGTTCACATCCCCTGGGTCCATATCCAAATAATACTTAAGTCCAGACTTAATTTCAGGAAATCCAAATTTTAATTCAATTTAAAATACTAACTCGATTTTCCGGTATCAATATGAGTGGGTATCATTCTAGTTTAATTCAACCATGTTTAATTTATCTTGAGGTTGACCCTAGTTAATTAACTCCTTACAGATAGTTGCAAAGCTTTTATCCTGCTGGACTGGTGTAACTTCCTCCACAGTTTCTCCTGGATCCTAGGATCCAGTATTACGACCAGTAGTAGTGCAAATTCCACTAGCTCGAACTCTTCGTCCTTGCTTACTCATCTTAACCACCTAAATATAACAGGTCGTCATTCCAGACTTGATTGGATATAACTAACTTAGGTATACCATCCAAGTTGATTTAAATTTATATTTATTTTAAACTTATATAAAAATACGCTCTCTCACATTCACCCAAAGCCTAGGTAATCAGTAACCTAAGCTCTGATACCAACTGTAACGACCCAACTTTCGAACACATCGGAAGTCGTGTCATTAATAAGAATAGATAGAAGGTAAAATCACATAAAAACATCAGAATCTCACAGCGGAATTTTGACAAAAAAGATGATACTTCATAATATTACACAGCGGAATATATTACATCAGAGCATACTGGATCTAGTAATACATGCCATTCATGGTATATTCTTAATTGTACATGTCATTAATATCCAAACTGCAGACTTATAATTATACAGTAGATAGGATAAGTAGACCAGCACGCAGAAAGTTCCATCCAGCTTCTCATGTTTTATCCAATCCTGATTCACTTGTCTATTCATAACAAGTGTTATGAATACCCAAAAGTTTAAGGGAAACACAGAAAAATAACTCCGGGTCAGTCAGGGGACTGGTATGAGTAAACAGTTTAAAGAAAATATCTCATAAGACCACGCCGTAAATACGGAACCGGTTTTTACCTTATGAGATCAAAACACTTTGTATACTTGAAATCAGATATTATTATAGTATCTAGGGTTTTTCCACAAATAATTTAGAATCTAGAAGAATGCTTGCATCTCACATTCTCCTATATAGTATAGAAATAAAAACCACTTGGCGCTTATGGAAATTGGATTTCCAACTATGATAAGGTATGGGACCACCTTCTGATGATGTATCTCTAGAGGCGAATACACCGGGGTTCAACAAGAACGTCTTGCAACCCGGCCCACACATGACCGACCACTCATTTCTCTTGAGTGTATCGAATGTATATCACCAGCGGTTGGACTCAAACCACCGTTTCCTGAATGGGCGGAATCGATAGAATAAGAAATAAAAGGAATTTCTCTAGATAGGTGATTATACACCCTAATGGGAGAGACCCACATAGCCATGCTGCCTGCCCGATTTTTGTCATTTCCTGGGTGTGAGGCTTGAGGCTAGACTTACCTTTTCATCATCACTGTTTAATTTTTATGAATGCCACATCGTCAAATCCACGGAAATCACTAATTGATTTCCACAAAAATACTCTGGTTGTCAGGCTAAAGAAGTTTCCCTTCTGTGCCAGCAACTGGTACGTTTGAAGAAAACAACGTATGTGATTCCTTTGGAAATACTCTATCGGACATTCGTCCATACAAGTTGTCATGGGATTGGACAAACCGAAGGCACTATTCAAAAATAGTCCTTGTATAACGCCATCTTCAATTTCAAAATCTCTGACGTGCGACGTATAATCAAATCAAAGTGAAATATTTATTTCGGTCTCTTCGAAACGATTAACGAACATTTTTCTTTTAAAATTATTAATCTAACATGATTAAAATCGAATTCACATACATAATTACAGTCAAACTCAACAGTATATAATCATCTGGTCTATATCTGGTATTTTAGTCATGTCTAAAAAATGGATGATTTCAGTGTGTGCGTCGCACACAGTTTTCTTTCCATTTTTGTTCGTCACCTTAAAAATGAATACTTACAATATTTCTTTAGAAAATATTTCCCATGACCATTCCTGAATCTGATTATTCATAAATGAATAAAAATTATGGTTTATAATCTATATTTAAGCCTTTACACTTTGTGTTATTTTTATATGAAATTTCCTCTTTTATTCTATATACTCGATCTACTTCCTTTTTTTATATGATGATAAAATTTCTCTTTTATTTTATCAGTCTTAACATGATTAAAATATGATTTATAGTTCTTATTTTATAAATTTCAGAACTGTACATGATCGGTTACTGGTACCGGGAAATTTAGATTACATTTAAAAACTGACAAACTCAGCGTATGTGTCACATAAGATTTCATTACCTTGTTTATAATTTAAACAACTCATTAGAAAATAAATTCTAATTTAAATTATAAAATAAATTTATAATTTAATAATTTTATAGCTTCTGACCTTCTGTGCTGACTTTTCGATTTCTGTCAAAACAACATCTGATCCTACTTGATCGACTTTCCTTTTGTTTACAGTTTGAAAATTTCCTTTTTGAAAATCATTTCAAATCCTCATTATAAATTAAATTTATAATTTAATCTAAATTACAGTTTCTGTATTTTAATTCCAGTTCTTGACAAAACGGTATTTTAATCCTAATTCACTTTCCTTTCTTTGTTAATTTAAATAAAATTCTATTTTTATTTAAATATTTATTTTCTCCCTTTTTATTAAAAACATTATTTAATTTAGAAGCTAATTTAAATTAAAATATAAAATCAAAAATCCTCGGTTTAAACTAAAAATGGCAAAGTACCGCGTCGAAACCCCTGGAGCGCCCCTTGCCAAAACACCCCAGACCCTATGATTTTTCGAAGTACCATTTGGTCGATCCCTCTCCAAAGTACCAGCTTCACAACCCGTTGGTTTACTTGCCCGATCCACTTAAAACTCGTGCGCCACCCTTGTGACCAAAACACCAGTACCCAAAGTACCTACCCTCTCCAGCCCTCATGGTTTTTGGTCCGATCACCATCAAATACAGTGTTTTCACTTCCGATCACTTGCACACACTTGTGCACGTTCACACCACGTACGGCCACCACCCATCACCTGCGACTGTCCCCTCCGATCACCCTCCACCTGCTGACACTTTGCCAATGACTGGATCACCACTTCACGGCCTCTGATGGATTTTCACCATCCAATGCCTTTTTCCAATAAAACCCATCATCCAAGAAAGTGACTGCCCCGCCTCTCCCCGTCCATGCGCCGCCGCCACCTCCCTGTCATGTCATCGCCACACCCCGACGCCCCTTTTCCCCCAGGACCGCACCCTTAAAACCTCATCGTCGAGGAGTAGTCCGGTGTTCAAAAACAGAACCCACAACTTCAGCTTTTACCCTATTTTGATTAAATCCTCCAAATCCACCCATTTGAAAAATAATTTAGTATTTTTCCTAGCATACTGGGACCTAGATGGAGCTTCACCCTCGGCCATATCATCTCCGATCAACTAGATGATAGGAAATTGACCTAAGTACCCATTTCTGATCATCTCGGATTTCTCATAGTTTAGGTAATTAAAAATCTTGAATTTACTTTTAAAAATCATGATTTCGATCCTTCATTACATCTGTAAACTCAAATCAAGTTTTCACGAAGTTTGAAAATCCACTTTTGTTTTGTGATTACATAGAGCTTCCTGTTCTTCTGTTTTTAAACACAGTAAGGTCTTTGGCAAATATTTGTTCTAATTTGATCCCCTATATGACTATACAAAAGTTTTGAAAAGGGTATGGCATCATCTTTTTAATTCTCTAACCTATGGTTACTGATCTATGTAAAATTGTAAGGTTTTTAAGAAAAATACAGGGTCTGAGAACAACCACCAGGCAATACAATTTTTCTAGCAAATAATACATAAGGTTTTCATTAACATTAAATGGTTCCATCATCATATCAAGCAAGTAAACCATCCATGACATGTTACTTGAAGAAGAACACAAAAAGAGATCCAGGTTCACTCATAGTTTAAACAACAAACTGCAGGAAATTCAAAACAGAAATTAAAGGCGGGTATACTCACTTATGAAAGCTTGAAACCCTTGGCTTTACTTCTCCTTTACTGATCAAAAACAAGTGTTTGTGTTCTGCTGAGAAGTGTGTATGCTTATGCCTATTTATAGTGGTGGAAAATAATAAACTATGGTGCATATAAAAACTGTTTTCAGATTTTGTTATGACAATTGAAAGACAATTCGGAAAATCGCCTTTTTCTCTTGCCAAATCAAAGTACCACCACTATGTTCACATGGCTTACCTCAGCCATTATCACCCCCCTTGAATCCCCTTGCACATGCCCTTCTTTTCCCCATTGGTTTCTATGAAACACCACAACTAAATGCTAATGTACATCCTAAGATTTTTCACAGTCATCTTCTTGGATTTAACAAATTTTAGTATCCTTTTTAGCATCCAATAGGTTCATTTTTTCTTTGGATTTCCAACCCAAAATTTTACATGAAAGCTTGATTTGACCAAAAATATTTAAAACACTTACTTACCTTGCAAGGTTTTGCAAAAATCTGAAAGTTTTGTACACTATGATCTCGGCCATGTGATGATATTGACATGGAAAACATCTTGAAAAATCTTTGTTTTAGAAAGGTCTAGTGTAGGTAAGATGCTTGATATATACACAAGATTTTGTAAAATCTTTAGCACATGTTTTATGACAAATGAGAACATGGTTTTGAAAATGCAAAGGAAAGATGTTATTTCAGAAAATCTTGAGAGGAAAGAGAAAGATTTTGAAACTGAAATTATTTGATCTAAATGGATTTTGCCATGTGAACAAATATTTCACTAGATTCTCTTAACTAGTTTCTTTCTAAGGTAGGTGTCGTCCTTGAATTTTGTTCATGAACATGCTTGCAAAGGAAATGGTATTGCATGTTTTAGTGTATGTAGATGTAAACTTGAGCTTGCTTTGACAAAAGAAAAAAAAGCTTTGGCATGTTTTAATTTCAAGTGTTAGAAGTTTTAAATTCAAGGATTTATAAAAACTCAATTTCTAAACCTTTTGAAAAAAAATGAACAAAACATGTATAATAAAATGGCATTAAAAACTTGCTATTAAAAAGTGTTATCATTCATACATGTATAAATAAATTTAAACAAACGCTATCTTTTACATGCTATCATACATGAAATGTGTAAAAATGGTTTTGGTAAATGCTATGATGTAAATGCTATTATACATGTAAAAGAAATGCACTTAAATTTTTGACATGTTTTGAAATATTAGAAATATGGATTTTTAACTTGTTTTTGTAAATACGATTTTTACGATCAACCCATATCTGTGTCAGTGATATGTGTAAAAACCGGTCATTACATAATAAAAATCATAGCTTCATATCGTTGTGTATATATATATATATATAATCAAATTTTTACATCTCTCTCTATATATATATTAAAAAAATCACTTCTTTTCTATTTTTAAAATCACTTCTTTTCTATATTTTTTTAAAAAACATACTTTTTCCATGCTAATATATATATATATATATAAATCTAATTTTATAACGCTCCTTATGAAATAAAAATCATATTTTTACTGTTATTATATATATAAAAAAAATTATTTTTTTATACCATAACTATATATGTAAAAATCGAATTTTTATTTCAAATCTTAACACATAAAAACCGTATTTTTATTTCATTTGTTTTTTTTCATATTTTTATGACATTTTTATCTATATTTAAAATTATAGATTTTAAAAACAATAATTTATATATAAACTTTTGATTTTAAAATAATACTTAATTCCTAAATTAGTTAAACTAATTAAAAATTAAGTAAAATATACCTTTCTTCCTATATCGCTCCTCAGCATTCACTATAACCCAACATCGAAGAAGAGAACTCCACCACCGCCGCTTCTCAGGGGGACCGAAACTTGATCGACCGGCGGCGCTTGGAGCACCAGAGTACCGTCCGTCCACGCCAGCGGTGGTGTGCCATTCGGTGGTCCCACCTGATCAAAACCCGTCGATGAACAGCGGCCCTTTGAGGGCTAAAATCGAGCTGGAGGTTCGATGATAACTCATCATATTTGTATAGATTCGTAGAGCTGACAAATCTTAACTGTTTTCGCTTTGGAACTACCTGAAATCGGGGTTGGATTGGGAGAGATTTGGATTGGAAGGATTAAACAGTTTTCACCATTCGTTTCAAAGAGAGGGAGGCACATTTTTTCTCCAGTTGACCACATGGAGTTTAATGCTAGGGTTTGACTGACTTGGCCTTGTATGTTATATTTATTTTAATTATTTTTATTTTTTTATATGTGATTTTTCATTCGAATTCCAAATTAAACCCAATGACTGACGCCCCTAGCTAAATACCACCATTTCGAACACAATTGGATAAGTCCCGCTAGCCAATTTTATCGTTTCGATAAGTTTTCGTTTAAATCAAAATATAAATCTTTATATTTTTAATTTGAACATACATTTTAATTTACCGGGGTCACTTACAGACTCTAAAAATTCCAAAAAAATTATTTATAGCTTCGTATTGACGATACGGTCGTAACAAAACTAATTTCGTCAAATTTGAAGACCGTTTGAAAAATGGCCATTTTCTGGTCGATCCAAATTGACTGAAATTGTCAAAACACGTTTTCTTTTGCCACACTCACTCATTAATTTCAAAAATTATGAAAATTTGAATCTAGCAATAATTTGACATCCCGGATCCAACAAAAGTGGTTTCGTCGAAAACGGAGGTTGTTTGCAAAATGGCTATTTTTAAGGGCTTTATGTATATTAAAATATGCATAAATTCCACAGCAACTTTCCTGAATTTTAAACTGGACGTAACTTGCAATTTAAAAAATAAAATCTCAGTTTCTTACATCCGTTAGAAAGATATTATCAAACAGATTCAAATATTTCTAGTTTCGTCTAATTCTGACTTATATTGAATTCTGTATATTCATTTGAAATTTGAAATTTGAAATCGAAATTTCGAACTGCCGCGCCATTTCAGGCTTGTTTCATAATTAAAATAAATTTATTCGTTTTAACTTCATTGAAAATAAATTTTTCGCCGTTATTATTTAAAATAATTCATTTTAAATATTCAAAATCCATTAAAATCGCTAAAATAAAAATTTTAAATTGGTTCTGATCTTCTGGGTTGTTACAACAACTGCTCCCCTCACCTGCCAGCGACGACCATCAACACACCCCCATGACCGAACTACCCGGGCTTCTCCACGGACCTTATTTCTTTTGTTTTAGATTTCATAATGAATTTCGAATATTCAATTTAGGTTGTAGGTGTTGTTTCGAGTGAATGGAGTGGCTGGTTTTATTTCGAAATAAAGGGTAGATATTGCATGTTTTGCATGGAGGAAAGATGGCTTGGTCTGCTTTGGTTTCATTCGCAAGTTCAAAAGTGAGTAAATGAAAGAAGAAAATGTAATGTTTCAAAAGAAGGTTGCTGTGGGGTTTCTCCGGATATATAAATGAATGAAGAGAGAGCATGCATTTTATAAGAGAATCAGGGAAAGAAAGCACACACAATTCAGCGGATCGGAGATATTTTTATTTTATTATTTTATTTGATTTGACTAATTTTTTTATTGAAGTGACGAACGATTTTTATTCGTGTCTATCACCATTTCTAAATGATGTTTATTCATTTCTGTGGTCACATACAAACTGCGTTCGCAACGAAAATGCCGTCGTGCTATAATTTGATATTACGATCTTAATGAAACTTGTTTCGTCGAATTCGGAGTCTGTTTGCTCAAGCAGCGCTCATTCGAGTCCAAACGGTTGATTTATTTGCATTTAATTTTGTTGTGCTAACAAAATAATTTCAATTGGCGCGAAACTCGAAACCTAGCAATAATAAGCCATTATAGTCTTAATAAAAAATATCGTTGAAAACAGAAGTCATTTGAATAAAGTCCCTTTTAAAGGTTCCAAATTAAATTAAATTAAAATAAATCAATTTTAAAATACCTCAATATAATAATATTAAAATATTATAATCGCTCCTACCCAAGCAGAATTTCATGTAGTTTCAAAATAAAATACTCCGAGTTGAATTCCAAGCCAAAACAATATTCCGTATATTAAAAAACCCATTATTAATATAAACAAACGTTATAATTTATAAACAAATTTCATAGCGACTATTTGAAAATTTGATTTGGACATAATACAAAATCTACAATATGAAATTTTGTTTTTTTCTCTTCCATTCGAAAATATATTCCACTAGATTCGGACATTTCTTATTTCAAAGAAATCCGACTTATATTGGATCCTGTACGTCCAATTAAAGTTCAAAAGGTAATATTACGAACTACCGCGCCACTGCAGCTCGTTTTATAATTAAATTATAAATTAAACGTTCTAACATTATTTAATAAACGAAATCGTTAATATAAATCAAAACAAAATTAAATAAATATTTCTATATTGTCCAATTTACATTATAAAGCAAATTCAACTAATTCTGATTATTTCGAATTTAAAATATTACCATGCTATTTACATTAATAAAATATCCAAAATTATTGAGTTCAAGCTAATTAAATTCTAAAACAACATTTAAAACCATTTTAAAATATTAAATAAAACGGTTAAAAATCTAGGCCATTACATATATCATTTATATATATATATAGTTTTATATCA
This sequence comes from Allium sativum, assembly GCA_030737875.1. Lineage (NCBI taxonomy): Eukaryota > Viridiplantae > Streptophyta > Magnoliopsida > Asparagales > Amaryllidaceae > Allium > Allium sativum. The sequence goes on along the minus strand of CM060923.1, from coordinate 529,575,786 downwards.
TATGTTTAATATGTTTTTACACTTAAGAAATTATATTTTAAACAATTAGTTTTGATTCAAGAAATTCCAGAATATAAATATGTATATATATATTGATTTAAATTGTTTAAACATGATTTAAAATTTGAAATGACATATATGTCGACATACCATTATGAACATGTCGACATATAACTGTTACAATTTTAATTTCAAAAGAAGCGTCTTTTCATTATTTGAAACATTTCAGAACTGTTGCAACCTTTGGAACTCTATATAAAGGGGTAAATTTCGAATTTTCAATGATATCATCTTCTCTATCTTCATCCTTACTCTTACCACCATTATTCTACTTTCATTTCTCTATTTCTACACATATACTCTGTCATTTTCAATACAAATTATATCATTCTCTTTCTTTTCTCAATCTCAATCAAATACTCTCTATTTGGAAGTGTTATTCAAGAGTTCTAGGGTTGTTTGTAATTGTTAAGGAAAGAGTGTGCTCCTTGTAGCCATAAATCAAGGAAAAGGAGCAGTGTGAATTTTGTAGCCGTGAAATCAAGGGTGTTGAATCGGTGTGAACCTTGTAGCCGTGAAATCAGGATGTGGAATCGGTGTTAACCTTGTGCCGTGAAATCAAGGGTGTTGTAAGATTGATACTAGTATTACTAAAGCTCTGTGCATTACAGTGTTGCATGAGACAGGACATAGGAGTAATCCGAACCAGTACAAAATCCAGTGTGTTCTTTCCTTTTTGCATTTTATTTCTGTTTATATTTGCATCTGTGATTGTTTCTGTTGTGATATTCATTCCGTGATTCATATAGTTGTTTGAATGAGCGTTAAATGTTTAAGTTTTCCATAATCTCTTTAAATCACTGTTCACCCCCTCTAGTGTTAGTTTTTACTTAAGATCCGCGATTTTGATCCCTAACAGTGACATGACGTAGATAAGATCACTGTACTTCAGCAGCGGCTTAAGTTTTAGCTAAGATCATCAACTAGAATTTGTCATCATGTTTTTTTTAAAACTAGTTACAACTGAAGGAAATCCCAATGCCTTGATTAGTGCTCCATTAGTGGCAAATAAATGATATTGATTGGTGATTATTGGCCCAAATTGATGTAGCTCTTGCAAACCCAAATCAGGTATTAATGTATACAATGTTCTAGGTACTTTAGCATGTTCGGTTTTTATCATAAACATTTGACTATAACTTGTGTTGCTGAACGGATTACTAATGTATGTACATTGTCTTAGACGTTATAGCCACATTACAAATAAACATATTTATCACTTTCTGAAATCACTTTTTGTTTATAAATACGACCACATGGATACTGTGAGCAGAATGATAGATCAACCAATGCTATATAAGATGAAAAAATATATTCTATTATGGAACAACCATCGTTAGCTACATCCATAAAAGATTTTAGCGTGGTTTTTTAGTAATTTTTTTCTTTGATTTTTTTTAAAACATAGTTTTTTAGTAACATAGGTGAAAGATTGTTAGTGTTATTTGTTTGTTAAAATTTTAAAAATACTATTAATATTAGCTTGGCTGCAAATTGTAGTTATTTTAGCTAAGAATTACCTTCATGATTCTATATTTGCTCTTTTGTTTAGCTTACAATATGATGCCAAACGAAAAGCAATATTTTATAAGGTTGAACCAATATACTTATTGTATTAGCCACCTGCATACAATATAATAGTATGGATGTACTTATTATAATTAGTGTCAACTCAAGCTTGAATCTGAGGCAATTTGTATCATAGGTTCCATTACCTTTTGACCATTGAATAGAATTATTTAGTAACCCAAATGAATCATGCTTGTAACTTCTCACTAGATGAATCAAATTTCGCAGAATGTAGGGTGTGATTTAACAACGTTTTCAGAAGAAAGAAAACTTTGAATCGAATAAAAGTTTAGAGGAAGTGGATTCAACTCAAGAAGCAAGATCTAATAGCAAAAGACGATAATCTATCAAAATACAACTTGGAATCTAATAAAAGTTTAGAGGGAGTGGATTCAACTCAAGAAGGAAGATTCTGATAGCAAAAGATGACAAATCCATCACAGCAACACATTATCATGTCCTTATAGATCTAGTATGCTTATATGTTTATATGCTCTTTTAACATTAGTATGATGTTTGACTTTTTATTAGGATGTAAATCGGTCAGACCGAACCGGACGGTGGTGTGTTCAATTTTTGTTCTAAAATAATTTGGACCGAACACGGACCGAACGGATTTTTTTTTGGGACAAAACTTCTTGTCCAAATTCGTGTCCTAAATAAAATCGGTTGGATACAAACATACGTTTTTTGGACACGAACACGAGCAGACTCAGTCATACATGGCTATTTATATCATGTTTTATACTTTTTATTAGGTTTTCTATCAACTATATATATATATCAAATTACAAGGAAATCTGACGAGGGTCGGACGTGATTTTTTTCTCATACAAATTTTGTTGTCCTAACTCGTGTCCTAAATAAAAATCATACGGACTCGGACGGACGGATTTCGGTCATGGACACGAACAGACGCAAGACATTCGTACAAAATTTACAGCCCTACTTTTTATGTACAAAGTTAACATGTAATAGTTATGTAACGACGGTCGGAGCAAAGCCCTCCTTCCTTGCATGCATACGAGCTAGCACACAACTCCCATATAACAAAAGAATCCCTGATGTTACATACCTACCAGCTCATATTTGTACACAATTTCTTCAATATATTCCGTGATGTGGGACTACTGTATCCAAACCATCATTCCTCCTTAAGAACATGCGAGGCAATCCTAGCAGTCTCTCCCTTGACTTGCATCCTACGAGCATCTTTTAAGAGCACTGCCTTGCCTGCATGGCCCAGTCCGAACCTTCGGATCCGATACCACTGTTATGCAACGACGGTCGGAACAAAGCCCCCTTCCTTGCACGCATATGAGCTGGCACACAACTTCCATATTACAAAAGGAATCTCTTATGTTACATGCCTACCAACTAATATTTGTACACAATTCCTTCAACATATTCCATGATGTATGACTATTGTATCCAAACCATCATTCCTCCTTAACAACATGCGAGACAATCCTAATAGTCTCCCCCTTGACTCGCATCCTACGAGTATCTTTTGAGAGCACTGCCTTGCTTGCATGGCCCAGTCAAGGGGGAGACTGTTAGGATTGTCTCGCATGTTGTTAAGGTAGGAATGACAGTTTGAATAAATAGTCTCACATCACGGAATATATTGAAGGAATTGTGTACAAATATGAGCTGGTAGGCACATAACATCAGGAATTCCTTTTGTTATATGGGAGTTGTGTGCCAGCTAATAGTGTTTGGTTTATTTTTCCTGTAATTCGGATGTTTTGTGTATTTGAATGTTTGAAATGTTATGCATGTGTATTGTTTTGTTTAAACATCAATCTAAAAGTCAAAATGCTACAAATTTGTGTGCTTATCTATTAAATAATAGTAAAGCGGAAGTTTTTCAAGCTCTCTCCTTAATTCTCTCAACTCTCCTTAATTCTCTCAATTCTTTCAAATGTCCTTTATTTTCTCAATTCTCTTAATTTTCCTTAAAACTCTAAAAATACTTTTATTAAATCAAAGTCATACGACAATATAAATTACAGGTATCATAGATTGGAAATCTTCAGATATTTTATATTAATTTTCTGTGAAAACTGATCTGAACCGCCCCTCTTTTCTACTCTCACTTGCGCTGTTTGACATCTTCTTCAGAAAGCCATATGTGAAAAAAATGGGGTCGAGAACTGATCTACTGATTGCTGTCTGCTATCTTCTCCCCAACTTTTATACCTCCCGACTTTCGGTGGATTATCCTCTTTATCCGTCTGTTTCTCCGATCCAGGATGGATTGCGCCCTTCGTTCGCCCTTTTCCCCCTCCAAGATAGCTTTTTGTTAACTCTTTCTACTATGTTTCTAGATTTCAAGTTTAGCGTAATCAATGTTTGTTATTCGCGGGTTTTTTTCCATGTGTTTTACACGGTCTGTACAGCTGTTACTTTCCCTCTTCTACTTTTATTTTATAATTTTATCTCCTTCCATTGATTTTTGGCCTCTTCGATAAAGGGATTTTTTTTCCATTGACAGCTAGTTAATGTCCTGTTAGGTTTATTTCCAGATTTATGATATATATATATATATAAGCTTTTATTTATACTCATGGAATTTTCACGGTGAAAGTGCTTAGTTACGGAGCTTTTTGCGATGTTTGCCTTAAATTATTTGTATGTTTACACAAAAAGCCAATTTTTATAGTTCTTTTTACATGAAATTTTAGTTGATTCCAGCAGGCAGATTTTATGGGTTGATTCGATATCCTTCTGCCTGTATCAGCCGGACCATCGATCCTGTTTGTGATAAAATCTTTTTTTGTGGTGGTATGTCCATTTTGTTAGTATTGATTTACTGTTTGAGCTTACAGGTTATTTAGTTCTGTAAATAAACCTATTTTTACATGCAGCTCAAAATGTTTCTTGGTTTTAAAAAAATAAATGTAGACATTTTTTATTGTTAATACTAAAATGAGATGATTTCATGTGTAGTTATGCATTTGAAAAAATAAATTAAGTATTGATTTTTAGTTATTAAGGTAGCGATTCGAGGAGGAGAATAATGAGGTAACCTTGAGTATTATATCACTTGATAAAATAGTTTCTGGAATTTGCTTCTAAAGGCTTCTATAGGCTCCAATATAGCAATTAATAAATTTGAATTTCTACCGGATTCAAAATATTCAGTAAGAAAAATACTTCCCAGAACTTTTGAATACTTACTATTTTTGCTGTTTAATATGCTTGATAATAAATATATTTTCAATAAATTTTCCATGTACCAAAAGAGCATGAGATATTAACTAGATATTCATTTGAAAATTCCGATCTAATGTCTAATAAAAATAGGAAGTGATTATACTTTTATTTAAATAGCTGATTTAATGAAGACGTTAAGTGATAACATATTTTTCTACCCTCTCAACTTTCATTCATTTAGAGAACATAGATTTTGGACCTGCCATGCAATTTGGAACGCTTGAAGCTTGAAAAGATTAACAACATTAGCAACCATGAAATTAATTGACAAAAAATGGTGATGTTGTTAATCTGCCAATGTATTAAATAATTAATGAAGAAAATTTTTGTGTTATTTTATTTTATATTTGTTGTTTTAGAAAAAGAAAATGCTTCCAACAACTATGTAATTACAGAGCCTTTTTCTTACTTACAATCATATTTTACTTCATTTAAATGTCATTTATTTCACAATTACCTTTGGAAAAACAAATCAATGCCACATTCCATAATTTTGTCAATGCTTACCGTCAAAACAGGTTCTTTAGTTCTCTAAATAATCCTATTTTTACATGCCGCTCAAAGTGTTTTTGGTTTAAAAAAAATAAATAGAGACATTTTTTATTGTTAATAATAAAATGAGATGATTTCACGTGTAGTTATGCATTTAAAATAAATAAATTTAAGTACTGATTTTTAGTTATTGAGGTAGCGATTCGAGGAGGAGAATAATGAGGTAACCTTGAGTATTATATCACTTGATAAAATAGTTTCTGGAATCTATACGCTCTAATATAGAAGTTAATAAAGTTGAATTTTTACTGGATTCAAAATATTCAGTTAAAAAAAATACTTCCCAGAACTTTTGAATGTTGCGGAAAAAAATAAGAACGGATTGATGGTGAGGCAAAACAAACAACAGATAACACCGGCAAAGCAATCACGGATCTAGCAATAAAAGAAATAACACAAGAGGTTTATAGTGGTTCCACTAACGTCTTGTTAGTGTATGTCCACTTGGGGAGAGGAGATTTTATTACTTTTCTCAATAAGAAAAAATTACAAGACTGATAGTAGGGAAGAAGAAGAACTTTTAGAGATGATACACCTCACATTTTGAGATGATAATACATTCACCTAATCCCTATCCTTATATAAGGATTAATGCTTGGGTTGAAGTAATTGATTTATGATATAAATCAATGCCTAATTAATTCTCCAATTCTCCTGATAGGTTTCCTTGTTTAACCAACCAATTAGAGAATTAATTTCTTACTTCACTATCCCAAAAAGAAATCTTCTTCAAATCCTTCTACTTATGTAGGTAATTTATTGCCTATCCCTTTTACAAATAAAAGAGCAATAAATGTCTGATATCTTCCAAATCTTCTGCAAATTGGAAATATTATATTCCTAAATTAACAATATTTCCCAAATCTTCTCTAATTGGAAATATTCTATCACCATAATCAATAATATCTTCCTATCTTCAGCAAATGGAAATATTGTATCACAAATTATAACATTCTCCACCATGATACTATATTTCCTTGAAAGCATACCAACTCTACCTACATCCTCTTACTCTAAGCATCTTCTCGGATAAGACACCATGGTTACTTCCCCCAATGAGCTTCGGCATGTCCATTACCCATTGCACTTTGTCAACAAACTCCGGCAACGCCACCGCCTGCCAACAAAGTGTACAAAGTAACCCCTTCAAGTAAGACCTATCAATATTCACCATGAAAACAAATGTCTCCATGAACCATCTCAACCCTCTCCCCACACCGTGCCACCACGTGGCACCTAGCATTTCGATAAGCGATTCCAGTTCGAGCAACGCCCGAACTTAGCAGTCTGCAAAGACTTATGCATATCCACTGCTTTCTCCTTTGATCTCTGACCAACTTCAGACGATCCCTTCTTCCGCTTATCAAGCACATCCTCTTGGAAAAATCCCACCTTGTTGAAGCTTTCCCCTTTGATCATATTCTGCCTATGCAAAAACTCAAAGTCCCTTCTCGTATGCCTAGCTTTGACATCTTTCCACGAGAACTGTAGGCTCCAACCCTTGACTCTCCAAGTACAGTGCTTCCCCTCAGGAGATACAAATTATGAAACATATATCCCTTCATCACTACAAATGCACCCTTAGAAACCCTTAGACTATCCTGATCAATAGTCACTTCACATCCTTTCGATGCCAACTGCCCAAGAGATATCATTGACTTCCGAAGACCTGGAACATAACGGACACCTGTCAAAGTGCGTAATACCCCGTCATACATGCAAATCTGCACAGTTCTTTCGCCCATGACTCTACAACTAGCATCATTTCCCATAAGAATTAGTTTCCCTCTTTTTCTTTTAAAAGAACTGAAATAATTCTTATTAGGTGTCATATGAAAAGATGCCCCCGTATATAGCACCCAATGGTCTGATACTACCGCTGTCAACAAGTCATCAGACAAAAATTCCTCCATCGCAACCGATGAATTTCCAGTTACAATCTTTTTCTTCGAGTCCGGACAACTCTCTTCCAATGGCCTGGTTTCTTGCAAATGTAGCACTTCCCATCTCTTGACTTTGTTTTCTTCTTCTTCTCCCCTTTCTTCATACCAGCTAATAAGGCTTCCGTACTACTTTCTCCTCTACCTTCACTCAACCCCTTCATCTGATCCCTCAAGTCCTCAGATAGAAGACCTGCCTTCACATCAAGATGTGCCTTCACTGAAGTATCCTCTCTCATCCGCATGGTGAAAAAAGTCTTCAGCAAAATCAGACGGTTGGTTAGTGACTTCTTTAGATAGAGTTTTTCTAGCTTGGTCCAAATGTCCTTAGCAGTTGTCTCACCGCTAATCTCTGAAATGACATTTTCTCCCATTGCCAATTGTGAAATAGTAAACGCCCATCGTTCCATCTCCTTCCTTTCCACGGCTGAAATATCATCCGTCAACTACTCAGAAGCAAATGCCACAGGATGAACATTATTCCTCACCAGAACAGCTTTCATCCTTCATTGCCTCTTCTCGAAGTCTTTATCCCCATTCCATCTTTCTATTACTAACTGAGATCCTGCTTCCAATATGTCCCTTTGACATATAGCCTTGATACAATTGCTGAATTCTCCTTATCTCCTGCCATAATGCCTAACACCCTTTCTCAATCAACCTCGTAGCTCTGATACCAATTGTTGCGGAAAAAAATAAGAACGGATTGATGGTGAGGCAAAACAAACAACAGATAACACCAGAAAAGCAATCACAGATCTAGCAATAAAAGAAATAACACAAGAGGTTTATAGTGGTTCCACTAACGGTTTGAGCTAAGCTCCGTAAATTTTGTAGATCTCTGAGTTAGCTTCAGTTTGAGCTTTGGTTTGGCTCAATCGGACTTACGGTTTGAAAGTTATACCCATTTCCGTGAATGGGTGTAATCTAGCATCGAAGACTCAAAACCATCGCACCGGATCGCTCCCATCAGCTCGCCCACGATTGGATCGCCCCCTCGGATCACACTCCTACATCACGATCCGATCCGTACTGCGTCATCTTCAGCACTCGAGTACCACGACCGGATCGGCTCGCCCTGTCTCCTCACGATCTGATCCCATGAACACGAACCGACCTTCAGACCTGCTGATGCGCGCACTGTTTTGACCTGTTCTCAAGGCTATTTATGCTCCTACTTTCTTGGATCGCCTACCACGTACCCCATCACGATCCGGTCAACCCAGAATCTCTCCTACAGCTATAAATACACCATTTCAAGGCATTTTAAAGGACTTTTTGGGCTGAGACTTTCTCCTACATCTCCACAACCTCTTCCAATACTGATTACGAGGATTTTTCACCTTTCTACATCTAAATTCTCCTATTATAATCTCAATAAACACACGGATTGTGTGTCTGCATGTAACTGATTCTTGTAATCTGTCAGTATAACAATAAGATTATAAAGTGGACGTAGGCTACATCTACAGCCGAACCACTATAAAAACCTCGTGTGTCTCCTCTTTATTTACTCTTTTCTGCATTCTGTGATCTGTGATCTGCATTTGGGTGTTAGGCCCAATTTTTGGTCTAACATTTTGGGGCGCCAGGAAGGGGGGCACACGACAACTTCAACTTCTGCTTGGATTTTTTGGCTACTAGATCAATGGCGAACAAAAGGAAGAAGACTGGAGCTTCCACTCATGCTGATGATGCTGATGCTGAAGGCACAAGGAACGAGGCAAGCCAGGAAGCTTCCTCTCATGGAGATTGTTAGCTAGCTTTTTGACCAAGCCACCAAGGTTCACACACAAGATGGAAATGTGAATTTCAACTCCTCTAGTTCATGAAAAGTTCGATTGTGGCCTAACCTTCCTCTTCGGATCGCGGCGCCATCTCGGTTCGCTACGTCCAAGGACGAACCGACCCGTCCATTGAAGCCCGACCCGATCCCATCACAGGAGGCGCAGTGAAGCTCCTGACCTGTTCAACCACGATCCTAGATGTATGGATCTTGCGACACCTGTCCACAACTGTCATATTGACCAATTCTTCATGAAGCTACGATCCGATCCGATATTCTCGGGATTTGCGCCATGTATGACCGCGATCCGCCTGACAAAATCAGCTATAAATAGCCCAGAGCTTGGCAATTTTCAGGACCTTTTGGCAGTTTTGAGTATTGATTCACCATTACTGTCATACAACTATTTCTTATCAGTTTTACTTCGAGATTACTGAGAGAAATCATAATTGTAAGAGTGAGTTTGAGAGAAATCATTGGTTGTACTAGCATTCAAAGTATAATCAATAGCATATAAAGTGGACGTAGGCTCGTTAATGCTGAACCACTATAAACCATGTGTGTTTTCTGCTTTTTCCTCATTTTTCAGTTATAATTCTCTACAAATCAGAACAATTTGGGTGTTATAGCCAAATTTTGATCTAACATTTTGGTTCTTTCACTGAGAATTGATTTCTCAGCATATTGGATTGTTGCTCCGTTGTTTGGATATTCAAGTCCGAAGGAAACAGCCCCGAAACTTCACTGTTCAGATTTTTGAAGATTCCAGCGGCATCTGATATCATGGCTGGAAAGAAGTCTAAGAAAGTACGAGCTTCGCAGGCGAATGAAGAAGTTGAAGAAAGTGTACATGAGCAGGTTGAGGAGGGCCTCACGGATCGCGGGGACATAGGTGCGATCCGACCCGAACGTGGCGTCACGAACCAGTTTGAAGGGGGCGCCACGATCCGAATTGAGGGCGGCATGAACCGAACATCTAAAGGGGTCGTCACTCGATCCCGAGACAACGCCGCGAACCCTCCCCCTAATGTTACCACGAATCGATCCCAGGGGGCGCTATGAGCCACATACACATGTCTACTGCGATCCGAAGTGATGACCAGACTACAACTCGACCTGGAAAGGAGGTTATGGCTCGCTCTTCCCGTCCCGGTACCTCTGTTCGACCTGGCTCAAGTTCTCTGCGCATAAGAGAAAATGTTGATGATCAATATGACCCCTCTGCTCCGGTCATTGAAGGAGATCTCTCTTGCTTCTCTGAAATGTGGGATAGGTTGTTTGATGAATTAGCTGCTCAAAGGCAGGAGAGCTCTGTGTTGCGACAGAACTTGACTGTTATGGATAGAAGGCTCGATGATCTCGTAAGGCAAAGAACACTCACAGTTCGTCCGCTTACCGCGGAGTACTCTTCTTCATCAGAAGAATCGCCAAGACCTCCGCGGCGACCGTATGAGAGGGCTGAAAACATAGAGCAACTCCGATTTGGAACCCTGCCATCACAAGAGGAAGAGACGCTTGGTGTAGGACCCTCGAACCGCAACTTGAATAATCGTGTCGCAACTCCTAGATCTCGAGTTGTGGACAATCCTGTTGAGAATAGACCACCTCAGCCCCTTCGCCGTACAAATACTCATGATAACAGGGGGCAACGAAGCCCAATCCGAGCTTCGGATTTCGTGGTTGTTCCTAGAAGAGAGATCGGAGAATTCCACCGAGCGAGAAGCGCTGATCCCGAGCTTCCGATGACCAGTGCAAATGTTGCAGCTATGGTTCATCAAATCCTGGCAGATAGCGGTGGACAAAGCAATGAAGATTGGGGGATTGACCGCAGTCGCACCCCTTTTACTGATGACATTCTAGATGTAACATTCCCGAGGCGCTTCAACATGCCGTAGATGAACCGTTACGCGGGTAGATCTGATCCAATCCAACATCTAATGAGATATTCTTGGTCAATGACCGCTGCCGCAGCCTCTGACGCTGTAAAGTGCAAAGCATTCCCTATATTCTTGGAGGATGTAGCGTTATTATGGTTTACTCGCTTACCAGCAAGATCAATTTTCAGTTTCAGGGAGTTGAGTGAAAGGTTCGTGGAACAGTTCCGCATTTATGCATAGAGGACAAAGAGTGTGATTGATCTGTTCCTTGTCAAACAACGACCAGGCGAGAGCTTGAGGGTGTATCTGGATCGTTTTAACCTAGCTGCCACTGAAGTCAAGGATCCCCATGAGCCAACTGTTGTGGCAGCCCTGATCGATGGGGGTAGATAAAGATACTGAATTTGGGAGATACCTGGCTGGCAAGCCACCTCATACTTGAGAATTGTTCTACGAGAAAGCTAACGTACGCTTACGTCAGGAGGAGGTGTATGCTAACCGGAAGACGAAAATGGCGGATAAGGAGGAAATCCAAAGCAATGTGGCCATTAAGCAAACAGGAGACAGCTCGGGGAAGGTTGAAGTTAATGTTGGAAACCGAAACCAGGGCGTTGGCCGCCAGTCAGGAAATAATGATAATAACAGTAATGGCAATAATCGGAAGAGAAATCGGGGGAACAACTCCCAGAGAAGGACCCGTCCCAGGTCTTTCGAAAATTATACGCCGATAAATGATACTTTGGAGAATATCTTCGTAGACTCATACAACGTTCTCCAGCATAAAAGGCCTCCTCCAAGAGATTCGACGGAGAAAGAACGTGAGACAGGGAAGTTTTGTCTCTTCCATCAGACTCACGGCCACTCTACAAATGAATGCCGTCATCTGAGAGACGTAGTTGAGAGGTTGCTCCGGGAAGGGAAATTGGATGAGTATAAGGTGACTCCTAGAGACAGGGGGCAAGCTATTCAGACCCCAAACCAAAACCAGAATCAACCTACTGCCAGGCCAACTGCCCAGCAAAAAGGAAAGGATCTTGTTATCAATACCGTAATCGGAGGGCTTCACCTAGCCGGACATAGTTTCAAGGCGTTAGATCAATACGTTAACACAACTAAGCAGCATCTTGAGGTAGGAGAGTGTAGCAACCCTGAAGACAATGTCCTGGTAAAACAGCAAAAGATGATGTCAGATGACATCATTTTCCGCAATCGAGAGAGTATTGGAGTCCACGCTCCGACTGAAGATCCATTTGTAATCACAATTCCTATTGGCCCGACCACTGTTCATAAAGTTCTAGTGGATAACGGGAGTTCAGTCAACATTCTATTCAAAAAGACGTTCGATCAAATGAACCTTGAAATGAAAGATTTAAAGCCGTGTGAAGGATGGATCCGTGGATTTAACGGAGCTTCAACCGCTCCAATGGGATATGTAGAACTGCCGGTAACACTTGGGGAAGGAGAACGCCAGAGAGTGAGAATTCATCCCTTTGTGGTTTTGGGTATTGAATCGCCTTATAATGCCTTCTTGGGCCGACCGGCCCTAGCAAAGTTTAGAGCTTGTATAGCCCCCTGGTGCTTGTTATTGAAGTTTCCTACGGAAGCTGGTGTTGGCATAGTCAGAGGAGATCAGGTTGCCGCACGAGCATGCTACATTGCAGAGCTAAAGCTACTCCGTAAAGGAAGAGATATAAAAACTAAAGACGCTTCTTCCCCCGCAAGGGAGGAGGCGTCATAGCAATTAAAGAGAATGACTATGGGTGAATCGCCCAGAGAACTGCCCAAGGATATAGATCCTAGAGAGGACGAAGAAACTGGGGGTAGAATGGCGGCACCCAACGAAACGACTGTGGATGTACCGATCAATGATGGTGACCCAGAGAAGGTCCTGAAAATTGGATCCCAGTTGGACCCGGTTCGAGCCAAAGAATTGACGGATTTCCTAAAAGATAACTTGGATGTATTTTCTTGGATCCACGCGGACATGTGTGGGATATCTCCATCAATCATGAGTCACTCATTAAGCATTAACCCAAAGCATCCCCCCGTAAAACAAAAAAGGCGAATGCTGGGCCCAGAGAGGTCCGCAGCCTTGAAAGAAGAAGTTGAAAAGTTAAGAAGTAATGGATTCATCAGAGACTCAACCTACCCAGATTGGATTTCAAATCCAGTTTTGGTAAAGAAGACCAATGGAAAGTGGCGTACATGCATTGATTTTTCGGATTTGAATAAAGTCTGCCCAAAAGATAGCTTTCCGTTACCCAGAATTGATCAGTTGGTAGATTCAACGGCGGGTCATGAGCTTCTCTCTTTCATGGACGCTTATTCAGGATATAACCAGATCCCTATGCATGTTCCAGATCAAGAACATACTAGCTTCATTACGGATCTGGGATTATACTGCTACGTGGTAATGCCTTTTGGTTTGAAGAACTCAGGCGCTACATATCAACGGTTAGTGAAGAGAATGTTCTATAACCAGATTGGGAAAACGATGGAGGTATACATTGATGACATGTTGGTTAAGTGCAGACAATCACCCAATCACACTACAGACTTGGCCGAGATGTTTGGTATCCTTCGAAAGTATGGGATGAAACTTAACCCAACGAAATGCTCATTTGGAGTTGCCTCCGGGAAATTCTTGGGATTCATTGTCAGCTTGCGCGGGATTGAGATTAATCCAGACCAGATCGCAGCAATCAGAGGCATTCAGGAGCCTAGACAAATCAAAGATGTGCAAAGCCTTGCAAGGAAAGTAGCAGCATTAAGCAGATTCATCTCTAGAGCGACAGACAAATGCATTCCATTCTTTGAATTGATAAAGCAAGGAAAACGCAATTTTAAATGGACTCCTGATTGCATAGAAGCATTTCAGAACCTGTTGAATCATCTGGAGAGGCCTCCGATACTATCTAAGCCAGTGGACCACGAGGATTTATTCGTGTACTTAGCAGTGTCGTCCCACACAATCAGCTCAGCATTAGTAAGGGAAGAAGACAAGGTTCAAAGGCCAGTGTACTACTTAAGTAAAAAATTGGCGGCAGCTGAGCGCAATTATCCGAGGATAGAAAAAGCTGGCGTATAGTTTATTGATTGCAACTAGGAAGCTTCGGCATTATTTCCAAGCTCATCCTATCACCGTGTACACTGATCACCCGCTCAAGCAAGTTCTACAGAGACCGGAAGCCTCCGGAAGATTGCTCAAATGGAACATTGAATTGAGTCAATTTGATCTGAATTTTCAGCCCCGACGATCGATACGGGGGCAAGTGCTGGCAGATTTCATAGCAGAATTTACTGTCCCGGAGGATGACATAGTAAATGAAGAGGCTGACCCACCAAAACTGCTTCTCGATCCTAGCGCCTGGAAATTGTATACTGATGGTGCTAGGAATGATAAACGATCCGGTGCCGGAGTGGTGCTTGAAACTCCTGAGAAACGACTGATATCCTATGCCAACCGGTTGGAATTTCGCGCCACTAACAATGACTCCGAATATGAAGCCCTGATAGCCGGGCTGATGATCGCAAAGGAATTAGAGATCGCGAAGCTGGACATATTTTGTGATTCCAAGTTGGTTGTAAATCAGGTCACTGGAAAGTTCCGAGCTAAGAGCCCAAGATTGATTTCGTATTTGGAGAAAGTGAAGGAGTTGCTGACTGGCTTTGATCATTACAGTATATCTCATATTCCGTGGTCAGAGAACCAACAGGCGGACAAGTTAGCGAAGATGGCTAGTTCCGACGATCCTGAAGAAGCTGGGCTAGCCCCAGTTGAAGTACTTCAGTTCCCTAGCATAGGTCAGATGGAAGTTGATCTGATACTAGAGACTGAGCCAGAAAGGGAGTCATGGATGACCCATCTAAAGAATTACTTGATGAGTGGAATGCTTCCGACCAAGAAGAGCGAGAGGCGTAAAATAATCCGTAAAGTTTCCCGATACGTTCTGCAAGGCAGAGTCCTGTACAAACATGTATTTTCGATGCCCCTTCTCTGGTGTATAGCCCATGACGAAATCAAATGTGTACTGCAGGAAGTACATAAGGGTGAATGCGGTGACCATACTGGAGGACAAACATTGGCAAAAAAGGTATTGCGGTATGGTTACTTCTGACCTACCATAAACAAAGATGCGGCAAAATACGCACGACGTTGTGATGCATGTCAAAGATTTTCAAAAATTCCCAGGGCGCCTCCTGGCCAGTTGAAGACAATGATGAGTCCATGGCCTTTCGCTATGTGGGGAATTGATATCATCGGAAGCCTCCCTATAGCGAAGGGCGGAGCAAAGTTCGTTATTGTGGCTGTAGACTACTTCACCAAATGGGTCGAGGCTGAGCCGTTAACTACAATCACAACCAAGCGAGTGATTAATTTCGTTGTTAGGAACATTATTTGCCGGTTTGGGATCCCGAAGATCGTCATAACTGACAATGGAACCCAGTTTGATAGCAACGAGTTCAGGGACTTCTGCTAGAAGTACCACATTGAGAAACGGTACACCTCTGTGGCACATCCGCAGTCGAACGGACAAGTCGAAGCAGCAAATAAAGTGATTAAGTACATTATCAAAAGAAGATTGAAGCGGGCCAAAGCCATATGGGTCGATGAATTACCCTTGGCATTATGGGCCAACAAGACAACGTATAAATCGGCGACAGGCCATACCCCCTTCTCTCTTGCTTTTGGAGCAGAGGCAGTCATCCCGATTGAACTAAAAGTACCATCTCACCGAGTCACTTATTACGATCCGATGACTAATAACGAGTTGCTCCTTGAATCCCTAGATACAATAGAGGAGAAGAGGGATGAAGCAGACCTGCGTGCCTTGAGACACAAGCAACAGGTCGCTAGATACTACAACAAAAGGGTTCGTGCTCGAACCTTTGAACCCGGAGACTTGGTTCTGAAGCGTGTCTTTCCACCCCCAACTTATATGGGTGCAAAGTGGGAAGGACCATACTCCGTTCTACGAAGGCTTGATAATGGAACCTTCAAGCTAGCAACCGCAGATGGAGAAGAAATCCCCAGAGTGTGGAATGCCCAACATTTGCGGCCCTATCTGATGTAAAGTTGTCAGATTTATCCTTTTGTTTCATAGGACCATGTAAAAGGCATGACTTGCCTAGAATAGTCCAATGTTTTGAGCAAAGGATTATAAAGTAGACGTAGGTCACGATTCGACCGAACCACTATAAAAATATTGTGTGTCGTTTACCTTTATTTGTACTATTATTTATCTGCTCTTCTATCTTTATAAAGTTTGATGTAATACCATATAGCAATCACAGAAACTTGTAATTCTAAATGCCTTCCATCAAAATGGAGAGTAATCCACAGCCAGAACGCTGAAGGTGCAATAAAGTGAGTCACACCATTGATTACACTCTAACTCTCTAGAGCCGAGAGAGAAAGTAAAGGACGCGAAAATAACGTCCACATGGCGAGGCAACGCACCATGATGAAAACCGCCTTGACAGGACTCTAACCTTGGCGACTGCCAGGAGAGTATAAAAGCGTCTATGATTAAGCGCTAAGAAAGAGCTCTTACCCCGCTGAAGGATCGGGGAGCGACTGAACAGCTGATCTCGAACTCTAACCTTGGTGATTGCCAGGAGAGTATAAAAGCGTCTATGATTAAGCGCTGAGAAATAGCTCTTACCCCGCTGAAGGATCAGGGAGCGTCTGAACAGCTGAGCTCGAACTCTAACCTTGGTGATTGCCAGGACAGTATAAAAGCGTCTATGATTGAGCGCTGAGAAAGGTGCTGGAGACTCAGCGCCCCCAGAATTTCTGCCCCGCTGAAGGATCGGTGAGCAGATCACGATACAAGTTCGTACTTTAACCCGCTGATGGATCGGGGGAGTACAGAGGTACCGGAGATTTGGCGCCTCAAGGACTATAATCCTACTACAAATTCCAAGTCCCCCGTATTCAGAGATAGGGAGCAACGTGCATAGAAATTTTTAAATTTTTTCTGTCGCTTGAATTATTTGTAGTATAATTTCAACTTGGTTACGGTCAAATAATTTGTGACTAAGTGTGAAGAATTTATTGAATGCAGGTACATGATGATGCAAAAGAAATAAACTTTCATTCATAAACTGCAAGCTTACAAGATAAAGAGGAACCCAAACAAAAGTGAGGGCCATTCTCACAATTACATTTCATGGCCAGTGGAAAGCCTTAAAACAAAATACGGAAAAACGTCTACATCCTACTTATGCTTGGGAGACGGCTTGGATTTTTTCTCCTTCTTCTGCTGTTCTAGCTCCGCCTTGCCAGCATCAGATTGATCACTCTTCTTTCTTTTTCTTTTGTCAATAAGGGGAGCTGAGGGATCATCAGAAGACTGGGAAGCAAACTGTTTGGTAATTGATTTGGGTTGGAGTTTTAGTACCAACCCAGTTTTGGGAATAAACTCTGAGATTAGAGACACATTCAAAGTCTCTTGCTCATCTTTTTTCAAGGCCAGCTGTTTATCTTGCCTAGCCCTACTTTCAATCAAGGTTTCCTCATCATCGCCTTTGATTTCTTTGGTAATGGTGACTTCCTCTTCATCGTCTTCATGGTGCCCGTAACATGAGAAACAAACGTTATTCCATATCTCTCAAAGCCTCGATGGGCTCAGTATCTTGGGGAATATCAGCGCTGGATGCGAGAAGGACTTTCTCCGTTGTCGCACCTTCGGACTCCTTGGAAGCGTCAGCGCTAGCACTTGGCGGGATGACAATTTTCTCCGCCTCTGTCTTCTTCTCAGCATCCTTATCGGCTAGCATGCCACCTGTAACATGAGAAACAAACGTTATTTCAGGAGAGAATGCGGTTTGCTCAGTTGATTGTTCGGCAAGACGGCGACAAGTGATGATCGCTTTGACAAATTGCGGAGAGAATATAGAGATACCTTTCGCTGATCCTCCATCCAGGCTAGCAGCAGAAGCTCCAACAACTGGAGGAGTCGGGCCCAGAGGAATCAATGGATCATCGGGACTGTATTCCTCAATTTTGGAGGCTTTGAGCTCTGCAGCTGAGCTCGAGCCTTCTTCAATTTTATTTTTGCCCTTGGCCAGAGTTTTCTCCTTATCCATCTCTTCTTGGAGTAGGCGTCTACCTTTCTCTATATCCTCAGGTTCGTTATCCCTAAGAATGGTCTGCATCAGCTCACTCTCATCAATCTCATCGACTCCTAATCGTCGTTTCTCGCCCTGGACGATTGCATCCCATATGTTGGCCAAAGTGACATGGTAGTCCGGGATCCAGGAGATGTTACGGGTCTTGATGACCTGACCGAGAAAGTCAAACAGCATTTCTTCAAATCCTTCAATATCTTTCTCTCTCTCTCTCGAGGAGCTTTTCATTAGAAGCAGTAGCCATTTCAATGGCACTTTCCACATTGTTTTCAGCAAGAACCGCGCGCTTCTCTGCATATGCGAGTTGATCATTCAGAAGCGCCTTCTCTTTTTTGGCCAGAGCTAAACTATCTTTCAAGCTTGCCTTTTCTTTCTCCCAAGCAGCTTTTTCAGCTTCGAAATGATCCTGGGCTGTTTTCAGTTCGGTGTTGACCATCTTGAGATCTTCCACCTCCTTTTTCAATGACACACGCTCTTTGCTGTTAGAATCGAGCTCATTGTGAAAATGTTGCCTGGCCTCCTCCAGCTCTGTCTTATAATTTTTAGCATCTCGTTGAGCCAAGGCAAGCAAAGATTGTGCATCTTCCAAGTCCTTTTCCATTTTCACCCTGGCCATGTCATTGTTATCTATCCTTACTCTGGACCTGTGCGCTTCCATTTCTAACTTCCGGATAGCATCTGAAAGATTGACAGCGTGTTTCTTCATCGCCTCATATTGCTTGGCTACATGGCGAACGTGTCCGATGACTTCAGTATCCCAATTCCCAGGGACTGGTTCCAGAGTTGGAACGAACATCATCCTCTCGAAGAAGATATCGGGGAATTGTTCTCGTAATTTCTCCAGCTTAGCCTGAGTCTCAGGACCATGGATATAGTCTCGTGCCCCGGGGGCACTCAAACTTTGTTGACTGGAGGGGACGATGTCAATTTTCACCTTCTCAGAATCCTTGTTTGGATCCTTGTTTTTATCCTTAGGCTCGTGGTGCTTTTTTGATGACTTGCTATGAGACGGTGTGCTCTTCGGAGGAGTTAAGTCTTTGGGAAGTCGTTTTCCCCCTGTAGGTGGCACTTGATGACTGTGGGGCTTCCCAGAAGTTTTTTTTGATGGGGATCTGGACGGTGAAGAGCGAGGCTTGTAAGAATCCCGGGACCGATGGTTGTCTCCCCCTCGGCTGCTGCTACGAGCGCACTCAGGATTTGAACGAAGACTTGGGGTGCCCGCACGAAGGGAACGATAAGAATAAGACTGCCTGCGAGTCATCCTCCCTGCAAATGAAACAAGCATATGTTAGAACTATAAATAGCAATAGTGTAGAAAGTGTTGTGGTGAGCGGTGCATGTGATCTGTGCATCCCATGTAACCCCCTAACAGACCAGGGCTCGGAGCTAGGCTCGTCTGTGTAGTATCTTTTTCTCCAACGGGGGCATTCGCTTCCTCAGAGGAAAGAAAAAATGGTTCCTCATGAAAGTCTTCATGAGAGTAAATGGTATCTGGCAGAGGGATCTTGTTTAGTTCCCCTATTATCTGCTCCTCCGTGAAATCATCATGAACGGCGGGATCGACCGGTGGTGAAGTTCTTGAGGGAGAATGATCTTTAGAGATCAGAATTTCTTTAGACCTGTCAGCCCGGATCTCATCTCCCTTATACTTATTCAGATTTTCATCATCTTGACCAATGAGCGGTGAAGGGCTCTGGTGGAGTCTAGTTGTTTCTGTAACGCGTGAAGTTCCCTCTCCCCCAACCGGAGGCACGTATTTGTAAGATTTGTCGTCCTTGCCCAGTCCGAATCTTGTATCCAGAAGACGGTGCTTGTGAAGATTCTCGTCGGTGAGACACAACTTTATTCTCAAGAAATCTGATTCACTTTTGAGAAGACGAGACAGTCGGCTCTCATACACCAAGCCTTTTGTCTAGAGGAAAGTATGTTCTGTATGGATTAAAGAAACATGTTAGCATCTTGATTATTTAATCAAGTCACCAATCTGGAGAATTAAAACTCACTTGCTTTAAGCCATTTTCGTGCGCATCTCGCCTACAGTTTTATGTAAAACCAGTCGGCTTTGGGACCCCCTATGTTGCTGGAACCGTCAGTTACGACCTTCTTATTGATCACTGATTCAAAGAAGGAGACATTTGGAGTTGCCTTGGAACGATGTTTAAAGAGGTAATAGAACTTTAAGTCTTTAAAGGTAAGCTCAGTCTGCAGAATCTCTGGGTATGCAACAGATAGAGTGTATAGAGCTGCATAAGCATTGGGGTGGAGCTGCATTGGAGAAATACGCAATCGCCTTAAAGTTTCGACGACGATTGGCGGAAACGGAGGAATAGCGCCTACCACGCACATTAATCTACTAATGGTCATGTATCCAGGTGGGGCAGAATTAGGTCTATCATCCTTCCCTGGAGTTTTAACATCATCCCAGGATATCCCGTGCTTCAAGCATAGTTTCCGAAGCTTGGTGTCGTCTAATTTAGAAGCCAAACAATCAGTAAACTTGTCTATATCTTTAGCTCCCGGAAGCTCATCGGGAGCCCGATCGTCCGCTCCTTCGGAGGATGTATCGTCTGAAGACGTTGCTTCCGCGCCAGAGTCCATTTTGTAGTCAGGGTCGGACTTATCCTGACCTGAGGTTGAGGAAAGCACGTTGGGATCATGATGCGCTGACGTCTCTGGTTCAGTGCCTTTCTCTGGTATCTTAGTTACTTGTTTATCAGACATAGCTGTGTTGGCAAGTATAACAGATTAGAATACGGCTACCCTTCCCCCCGTGTGTGCAAGTGCCGGTGTGTGCCTGTGCATGCATTAAAGAAAAGCATAGAAGTTAACAAGATCATCGAGATATTAGTCATTGCTTGTTGTTAAGTTATGCTGCTGGCCAGTCCAGAAAGTTCGTCTCAAAGGCTCTAACCTAACTGTCCATCGGTATATTAGAATTAAGTTGCATTGAGTGTTTAACAAGTTCGTTGGATCGTTCATTAATTCGGATCGTGCATCAGGGTTCGGATCGCAGGGAATGAATCTTGGATAAAGGTCCGGATCGCAGAAAATGGATCGTGGGACAGGGATCGGGTCGTGGCACGACTATCGCGACCCACATCTTTCCGTCCTCACTTAAACCAGTGGTCCATTCAATACTGTGACTCGATCCGACCTCCAACGCCTACTCCTCCCGCCTACCATCACCACGATCCAGTGCCTCGCCATCCTCCTCCATCTTCCTCCTCTTTCCTCCTAATCCACGATCCGACCTGACTCGCTCTTCTTCTTCTTCTTCGCTTCTTCTTCATCACCCCTCCTAGCTCCGTCACGCGAGCGCCTGAACCCATCAGTCATCGCTAATACAACCCCAAACGCCACCAATTCCACCATTTTCCCTTCTCAAATCAGCAGAAAACTCCAAAAAAACGAAAGAGAAATTGTGTGAGAAGGTTTTCAACATGATTACCTTTCTTAAAGTGGAAAAACAAGTGGGTTCCCGGAGATTTAAAGAACTAGGGTTTTTTCCTCGATAGAGCTGATGGCGGCGATGAACGAACGAAGAAGAAAGGGAAAAGAGTGAAGAGGGTTCGGGTTTATATAGCTAAACCCGCGATCGTTAGTCTCCCCTTTTTTGTCTTATACGAACCATGGACTTCGGTGGATCGCGGAGGCAAGCCCATCGGGCCAAGCAAAGAAGAAAAAGGCCGATCCCTGGGTCGACTCGCTACGATGGATGGCCCACCATACTTAAAGCCCACCACGTTCCGAATAGAAGCAAGTTGCACTTAGTGAATAATCCTGAATGATCACTAAAAAACCCGAGATGAACAGTATGCCCCACAGATCGAGGTATGAATAGGCGATCCGAACCGATGGGTCATGAATAGAAGCGAAAAATCAGAAATCAACAAACTACAAATTACTACTTTTTACAGTTGGCTGTGAGATTCAACAAACAATTTTCGAAGATAAAAATTCAGCAGTATTAGTGAAAATTTGGAAGTTCACCTAGCAACTCGACAACAAAGTTTTACAAGCTCCGAAGATAGAAATTATCCGATCAATAAAGAAATGATGAATGATTTATGCTGATATTTATACCAATCAAGGAATGCAACCTTCCGAAGTGACACGACATTCCAGACGGGCACGACCGTCTGATTAAATTGCTTCATGAAGAGATGTCGTTATAGTTTCGAAGCATGCTCCATCGTCGATAAAGCATACTTCGAGGGGGCAAAATGTTGGCTAGCTTTTTGACCAAGCCACCAAGGTTCACACACAAGATGGAAATGTGAAGTTCAACTCCTCTAGTTCATGAAAAGTTTGATTGTGGCCTAACCTTCCTCTTCGGATCGCGGCGCCATCTCGGTTCGCTACGTCCACGGACGAACCGACCCGTCCATTGAAGCCCGACCTGATCCCATCACAGGAGGCGCAGTGAAGCTCCTGACCTGTTCAACCACAATCCGAGATGTATGGATCTTGCGACACCTATCCACAACTGTCATATTGACCAATTCTTCATGAAGCTACGATCCGATCCGATATTCTCGGGATTTGCGCCACGTATGACCGCGATCCGCCTGACAAAATCAGCTATAAATAGCCCAGAGCTTGGCAATTTTCAGGACCTTTTGGCAGTTTTGAGTATTGATTTCACCATTACTGTCATACCACTATTTCTTATCAGTTTTACTTCGAGATTACTGAGAGAAATCATAATTGTAAGAGTGAGTTTGAGAGAAATCATTGGTTGTACTAGCATTCAAAGTATAATCAATAGCATATAAAGTGGACGTAGGCTCGTTAACGCCAAACCACTATAAACCGTGTGTGTTTTCTGCTTTTTCCTCATTTTTCAATTATAATTCTCTACAAATCAGAACAATTTGGGTGTTAGAGCCAAATTTTGATCTAACAGAGATCCTTCTGCATACTTGACCAGAGATGAGATGGATGGAGTTCTCGCTGAACTGAGAGATCTGATGGCACGACAAGACGATCTCCTCCAGAAACAACAGGAAATGATCAACCAATTCTTCGCTCGGATGGATGGAAGGCCGAGCAACGCTCAAGCCATTGGAGATGGAGCCACTGAAGCGGCTCGCACAGGCCACCACGATCAGATCGGGTCGGGCCCAGCGACCCGCGACCCGCCAGCACCAGTGCTCGGGGGCAACCCACTCCCCATTGCAAATGCACAACGATCGACTCCAGCTCCAGATTGAACGAACACTGGACAGCAAGCTCCCACGCATCAGCAGCAGCCAGCTCGTGATGGGGCACCAGATCCCGTTCGGATCGCCCCCCTGTCCACGATCTGAATTCACGACCCGAACTCCACACAGATACTGGTCGGCTCCCCCACCACGATCCGCGATCCGCTTCTGGCAGTTCACCGACAGCTTCCAATCTCTCCTGCATTCAACGCTGGGGGCATCAGCTCTGATTTTGGCAATTTGCAACAACTTTTTGAAGGAAATCGGCTAGCAGAACTGATTGAACGCCTCTCGAGAGGCCGTACTTATCAGAACGACGTGGATGACATCAATCACAACCCGTTCACTCAGGAAATCAGGAATTCTCGCAATCCTCCAGATTTCAAACTCCCACAACTAGAGTCATACAACGGCAGAACGGATCCTACCGTGCACCTGATGCGCTACAAACGGCATATGGAAGTTCAATCAGCATCGGAAAATGTCATGGCAAAGTGTTTTCCCCTCTTTCTGACTGATATAACAGCCATGTGGATTCGGCAGCTAGAGACTGAATTGATCAACAATTGGAATATGTCGCTCGCTCGCTTCCTTGAACAGTTTCGGGTCCACATCGCACGACCCAAGAACGTCATGTCAATCACCACAATCAAGCAGAGGCCTAGAGAAACTCTACGTTCATTCCTGAAAAGATTCAACGTTACAGCAGCATCGGTTGATCGACCTGAACAATCGATGGTTCTAATGGCAGCGGTATCCGGCGTTCTGGATAACACGGAATTAAAAAAAATCTTTGTACCGAGATCCACCGCGAAACCTCGGCGAATTCTACCTTGAAGCAGACAGATTCCTACGTGAGGAAGACGCAACTTCCGAGAAGAAAACCCTCGAAGTCAACATGCTCAAAGATGGAGAACCGCCTGATTCTGGAAATGGCAAAGGAAAAGCCGCCATCAAGAATGACCGCAACACTCAGCCTCGGAGAGGGCCCGGATATGAAAAGTACACTGAACTCAATGCCTCACTTTCAGATATCTATCTGGACACAAACGGTGTTATTTCCTACCCGAAGCCTCCCAGGAGGGAGCCATCGCAAAGAGAACGCGATTCTGGAAAGCGCTGCATATTCCACGATATGGACGGACATGACACGAATGAATGCAGACGTCTTCGTGTTTTGATTGAGGAACGGGTTAGACGTGGAGAGCTGCCCGAGTATGTGAAACCACCAACAGCACCTGCGCTTCCATCTACTGCTCCCCGGAGAGGGAATGACCCTGGATAGAGCTCTCGTGGGCTCATTATCAACTGATCTGGATGAGATCAACTTTCGTTTTCTGCATTTCTTAGGCTTTAAGATTTGTTTTTGCTTTCATTAGGTTTTCCGATTGGTTGAATCGGAGTACACACGTACGGGGTTAGGATGTAGCCCCAAAGCGTGCTTTGGACTCGGTGTCAAACCAATCAGGATTTGCTTTGGTTTTGCATTTTGAATTGAATAAGGACTTTCCAAGCATGGATTATGTTTGGAGAATTTAAGTATCTTGTCAGGATGTGGCAGGATCCTCAACTTCGGTTAAAGTATGGATTATACTTATTATGGAACTCTAGGTATGGATTATGCCTAGGAACGGAATATCTTGTCAGGCTGTGGCAAGTGTAGCTCTACTTCAGGTCTGAGTATGGTTTATACTCACTTAGGAATCTTAAGTATGGATTATACTTAGGAACGACAAATAGTCTTGTCAGGATGTGACAAAAGAAATCGGGTATGGATTATACTCGGTTTGAACTCCAGGGTATGGATTATGCCCTGCAAACGGTCTTGTCAGGATGTGACAAAAGAAATCGGGTATGGATTATACTCGATTTGGACTTCTGGGTATGGATTATGCCTGGAAATGTTGGCCCTTGCCAGGATTTGGCAGGATGACTTAAACGTCCCTTGAGTATGGTTTATGCTCATTAGACGTCGAAGCATGGTTTACGCTCAGAAAATTTGAATAATACCGCCAGGATTTGGCACGTTTGTTTTTTCCTTTATCTCTTTACAGGTTTCCTGGACTATCCAGAACACATCTTCCTTCAACCAGCAAGATATGTTCTGGGGGGCAAACTTGTTGACACACTTTTTGGTAAAAGCTATCACACTGAATATCTGGATAGCATCGCGATCGGATATGGAGAACATCGTCAGAAGGCAGACAGCGATTTGGTCAAAATCACATCCTTAACATAAACAGGCCCGAAACTCCTATCAGACGACCTATTTTTGGCCTGAAAACAGTGATTACGAAGCTGAGCTCTGTAACTTTTGTAGATCTCTGAGTTAGCTTTAGTTTGAGATTTGGTTTGGCTCAATCGGACTTACGGTTTGAAAGTTATGCCCATTTCCGTGAATGGGTGTAATCTAGCATCGAAGACTCAGAACCGTCGCACCGGATCGCTCCCATCAGCTCGCCCACGATTGGATCGCCCCCTCGGATCGCACTCCTGCATCACGATCCGATCCGTACTGCATCACCTTCAGTACTCGAGTACCACGACCGGATCAGCTCGCCCTGTCTCCTCACGATCCGATCCCATGAACACGAACCGACCTTCAGACCTGCTGATACGCGCACTGTTTTGACATGTTCTCAAGGCTATTTATGCTCCTACTTTCTTAGATCGCCTGCCACGTACCCCATCACGATCCGGTCAACCCAGAAGCTCTCCTACAGCTATAAATACACCATTTCAAGGCATTTTAAAGGACTTTTGGGCTGAGACTTTCTCCTACATCTCCACAGCCTCTTCCATTACTTATTACGAGGATTTTCACCTTTCTGCATCTAAATTCTCCTATCAAAATCTCAATAAACACACGGATTGTGTGTCTGCATGTAACTGATTCCTGTAATCTGTCAGTATAACAATAAGATTATAAAGTGGACGTAGGCTACATCTACAGCCGAACCACTATAAAAACCTCGTGTGTCTCCTCTTTATTTACTCTTTTCTGCATTCTGTGATCTGTGATCTACATTTGGGTGTTAGGCCCAATTTTTGGTCTAACACAAATAAAAGAGCAATAAATGTCTGATATCTTCCAATTCTTCTGCAAATTGGAAATATTATATTCCCAAATTAACAATATTTCCTAAATCTTCTCTAATTGGAAATATTTTATCACCATAATCAATAATATCTTCCAATCTTCAGCAAACGGAAATATTGTATCACAAATTCTAACATTGAATATTTACTATTTTTTCTGTTTAATATGCCTGATTATAAATATATTTCAATAAAATTTTCAAGTATAAAAGGGCATGAGGTATTAGCAAGATATTCATTTGAAAATTGTGATTTAATGTCTAATAAAAACATGAAAGTGATTATAACTTTTATTTAAATATCTGATTTAACGAAGACATTAAGTGATAATGTATTTTGCTACCCTCTCAACTTTCATTCATTTAGAGAACATAAATTTTGGACCTGCCATGCAGTTTGTAACACTTGAAGCTTGAAAAGATTAACAACATTAGTAACCATGCAATTAGTTGACAAATAAATGGTGATGCTATTAATCTGCCAAGGTATTAAATAATTAATGACATTTAATGAAGAAATGTTTTGTATTGTTTTATTTCATGTTTGCTGTTTTAGAAAAAGAACTTGCTTCCAACAACTATGTAATTACAATGCCTTTTTCTTACTTACAGACATATTTTCCTTCATTTAAATGTCATTTATTTCACAATTACCTTTGGAAAAAACAAATCAATACCACATTCCACAATTTTTTCAATGTTTACTGTCAAAACAGGTTCTTTAGTTCTCTAAATAAACCTATTTTTACATGCAGCTCAAAGTGTTTCTTGGTTTAAAAAAATAAATGTAGACATTTTTATTTATTATTAATACTAAAATGAGATGATTTTGTGTGGTTATGCATTTGAAAAAATAAATTAAGTATTTATTTTTAGTTATTGAGGGAGCTACTCGAAGGGGAGAAAAATGATGTAACCTTGATTATTATATCACTTGATAAAATAGTTTCTGGAATTTGCCTCTACAGGCTTCAATAGGCTCCAATATAGCAGTTAATAAAATTGAATTTCTACTGGATTCAAAATATTCAGTAAGAAAAATACTTCCCAGTACTTTTGAATTCTTACTATTTTTGCTGTTTAATATGCTTGATTATAAATATATTTTCAATAAATTTTCCAAGTATAAAAGGGCATGATGTTTTGTCTGAAGCACACATTGAAAATGACCTTAGACTGTTTGGCAACTCATGACTGTAACCAATTATAAATATCAAACTGAATTGAAAAAATGGGATGATTCAGAGTTCATTTTACGCTAATACCATCTTTGTGAGTATTATAAATAATTAGTTGATGTTGTTTTAGATTAAAGGCCATCTAATATAATTTTTGATAGTAGTTCAGCAAGTATAGTTCGATGTCATTGTTAATTGGGACGAGCGAATTGTATTATAACAAATATATATTAAGAACTCTAAGTAAACTGAAAATTAATGCATATTTTACGGAGATGTAAAATGATTATGTATGACTACTCATAGTCAAAATGAGAAGAGTACCTGATAAGAGGAGAAATAACATTGCATAGCCATACCTGCAACCAAAGATATTCAATGCATAACCATATTTGTGAGAACCCTTACCAAATTATCATTTCCAACCAGAAAACAAAGTCCTGTTTCTTCTTTACCTCACTTCACGGCTTAACGAACTGATGGAAAAAGCCCGACACATGTTTGGTAGAAACTATATTTCAATCATTTAGATGTGGCTTGACACATGTTCGTAGACGCAAAATAGCCGAACAAAGACTGTTATAAGTTCATGTGTGTGTGTGTTTGCATGTGTATATATTACCGATGATATGAATCAGCGATAATCACGACTCCATAGTCTCCACCAATAATGCACCTTTTAAAAAGGTATCTCTCTGTTTGTCATCTTCCTTTCAACAGTTTTCTTTTTATATTACAACAAAATGATAAAGGAATCAAGTTGCAAACAGTTAAATATCCTTTGTTTTTTTTACGTGCAGTATTGGAAAACATAACTATAAATATTTCTATGACAACTATTTTGAGCTACAACATTGATTATTTTACTTCTCAAAACATGGATATTGAAGTTATTACATTTGTTAATAGGTAGTAAGAAGATAATAACGACATGAGTAGTTCATGATAAGGATTAGGAATAACATTCACTTCATAAGCCACCAACACCTAAATTTGTACCTTTTAGTATAAAAAACTAAAATTTGCAAGACATATGTGACATATTTATATTCACTTAGGTGATTTGTTAATATTTTATTTTTCATTCTGCTTTATTATGAAAAGAAATATGTATAATGACCACTGTATATGATTTGCTTCAGATCAAAAGTTAAACAAGCCGAAATACATCGTTTCTTACTGTAAATTATCATTTTTCACTTATCCAAAAATAACCTTATTCATGGGCCTCTTTGAACCTGCTAGCATTGAAAATTAAGGATATATTTGTTGCTTTACTATATTCTCTCTTACTTTCAATACTTTCTCCTGTGCCATTTCCCCACTCCTTCTATGTCCACGCAACTACTCTGCTTTTTTTCTTTCATTTTTTTCATTATCAAAGCTTCAAACATGAATAAGGAAAATTGAAGCTCTACTTCCCCAAAATATTAAGTAATGGTGTCAATACTTTTTCTGCTTTCAGAGTAACCATCTAATGTGTTAAAATGGCAAAACTAGCCATAGACGCACATCTCTGATTTATTTGTCAATGTGGGTATTTTGATCAGTGCTAAAAAGGCTTCAGTTTGCCTCTTCTTTGGTCTACTGCAAAAAAGTTAACATAAACAAAAACTTAATTTGGTTCAAACACACAAATGCTTGGCATATTGAAGACATTCTCTGTTGTGTTTATTAATTATTAGTCTACATACTGATATATATATACACATATATATAGATATATATATATAATAAGTGCAATTTGTGCTCAAATTTCTTCCATGTATTATAATACGTGCTTTTGTGATGGTCTGCTAGTGTACTTTGGTAGGCTATTGCTATTGTTCATCAAGAGGATTAGCAGGTTGGTATTTACTTACAATGAAATTTGTTTCGTGTGCATGCATTGAACTTTATTTTCCATCATTTATTAACATTTTCTGCATGTTATGATGGAGAACGTTGAAAGCTAAGTTCGACAACCGACCATGCATTAATACTATGTTTAATGTATCATATTTGAAGCAAGTTTACTGAAAAGAGAATTACCTTTCCTTATTTGAAGCAAGTTTACTGAAATTGGTGATGTTCTTTAAGTCTTACAAATAAGAATTTGTGATGTTTTTTTGTCCTGATGCAGGTGGGACCATTGGAGTTTCCTATGATGTGTTACATTTAGTGGAATAAGAAGAACTCAACATTTTATTTGTATCTTTCATTGCCGAAATGGAACTATTTCTGATCAATTGCGGTTCTTGATTTTAGATGAAAAAGGCACTATGATTGGTTTATTTCAAACCTGCTTACTGATGATAATGTCACAGAGCTATTATCGTGTGTTGATGGTGCATGATGAACTATTTTCAGTTGCAATGAATTGTTTGAACGAACCAAACAGGTTATTCTTGAGAAGCTCCAACTGGAGGTTAACCTTTCCTCCAAATTTTCTGCGGGTAAGACATTATTTTGGTTTTTTCAAACCATTTCTATTTTTTTATAAATAGATACCAAATCTAATCGGAATCTTCAATTTTTTTGGGTTCCTTTCTTTTCTAATTGAAGTCTGAACTTTTAACAAAATAATTTTGATATTTGACCGATGCAATATTTATTATCATATTGCACCATTTTGATAATTACTTCTACTATTTCAGTTATTTACTATCAATTTATTTTGATAATTCTGAAATATATATATATATATATATATATATATATATATATATTATCACATAAGACTTGACCATACTCCGTCTATTGAACTTTAATATTCTGACTGTTAAGTTTCTGTCCAAGGTAATTTTGCTTATTCACCTTTACTTGATTTTGAATTCCATCAAAACATGCCCTTTGATCCTTTTAATATTCTGTAAATTATATTAGTATCACATTAACTATCCTTATGTTTTTTTTTTCTACTTTATTCTCTTTTTTACTGTTTCAGGCCCAAATGGTTTGAAGTATACCTTTTATAATGTGGATCGTTCAAGCATGATGCAGCGATCTAATCGAGAAATGCAATCAACATATTTGTATAAGTTTTCGAGTCTGTTAAGTTCGTAGTTGTAGTTTGATACAAAAATTTGTACAAAACGTGTAATTTTCCTAACAGCAGACAAACTTGATTCATTTGATATCTATCAGTTCTTAATAGCAGTAGTGGTTTGCGCTCTTTACATTTTTATTAAGCTTTATGCTTTTATCACCATGAAGTCGTTACAATGATAACAGTTTATAATGGCATTGAATATTAGAATATTTTGCAAAAGCATCTTGCATTCTTCTATAAGTATAAGCTCAATCAATGCATTACATGCTAATTTAGTGGAGCAAAAAATTCTGTAACCATTATATTGTTACCCTGGTCACAAGATGTCATAAAAATTGCTTTATTAGCTGCATACAGTTTTATAAACTTATTTAATTCTAATAAATGTATATTAAACTTTATTAGCATGGTTATTTATTTTATAGAACTTAGTTAGAATGGCCAATATTAAAAATTAACGCATGGCCTGACACTTTTTACCATAATTGCAAGAGAATTCTTATGAACACGTAATCAGAAAATAAAGAAATAACAGTAATTAGTCATTTTATGTTTGTAGTAATGAGTTTTGTTTACATTAGTATTGTTGCAAGGAGGACCAGTTATTCGTAAACTACATAGGCATTTAATTTGCCTACGTCTGCCTCGCTTAATTACAAAATTTGATGATAATGCTCTTAAGAAAAGCAATGATTAAGTTCCCTTTGCCTATTTTCTTCAAGAAGAAAGTTGGAATGGCTTTACCCATTAGAACATCAATAAAATCATTAAACAATAGTTCATATCATGTTGAGCAATTAATATTAGCATGACAATTTTAACCAAAAAAAAAAAATTAACTCTGTTATCTAAAACCTTTTTTTTGATAAGATGTTGGCCTTAAGCTTTGAAAAGAACGAGAGATTTTTTTTTTAACCAATTCACCGATTTAATATGCATATACCTTAGTATCTACACTAAACAAAATTTGCTACGCTTAAACAAACCAATGTTAATGTAATAGTGATTCAATACTGAGCTTATTTCCAACTATTATCAAATTTGCATAAGCTGCTAATATGTTTTATTGGCATACATGTATGCTGAGTTGTACTTTTGTGTCAATTCGCATGCGTGATGGGTTTGGTGTATTGTGTGTACGTTGAGTCTAATTATATGTGTATGTGGATAAAGTACTGCTGTGTATTTTTAGCGCATAGATTGGAGAGTGTATCATTATATTTATGATTTTTCTCTTCATGTTTTTGTTACTAATCATGATAATATTGAATTTCTTCATAACAGAAGTAAATAATGTTCCAAGCTATAAAATTACAATTATAATTTTTTATATAATAAGGCATTTATTTATTTGACCATTATTTCGCTATTAATAGATTTGGTCTCATTGCTCTTCGCACGCGTGTATATAAAAGTGAAGCCATTTTTGATATAAGTGAAGCCTTTTTTAATTCGTCAAAACTACCCTTTCTTATGGGGAAGCAGATGGGTAAATAATAAGGCTAAATTCGTCTTCTCACATTACCAAAATGTTTTCTACCCATTTCTCAACCATGTTTTTATCCACTCTTACCAGTTTCATTTGCAGATCATAAAAATTTGAAAATTTCAATATTTGTATGATATTCGTATTAGCAAAAAACGTATAAATTCATTTGGATATACAAATACATCTGACATATAACATAATTAAATACCAAAAGCAATGGCTGCAAATTTAGTTTATGATTATCCTATATTGGTACACTATGGTATTACATTGTAATTTTTTTATTTTAACAGAAGTGTGTATTCTGAAATTTCTACGATTGCTTGCAAAATCCATCCACTATCACATAATTTTATGCATTTATATCAACATATCTTTAATTATTCATGTAATATTGGTTTTAATTTATTTGAATAAATTTGACTAATAAGTATTCATTAATTTATATAATATATCTTTAAATGTGACGATTTCAATATGTATATTACATTCATACTTAAAAAGCAGTCAAATAGATTATTCACTTAAATATAAAGATATATAATTCAAATATCATAAATAGATTATTCGCTTAAATATAAAGATATATAATTCAAATATCATAAATATCATGAATAATATACATGAATAGCACTAACAAAACTGATTTATTATTCATTTATCTCAATAAATATATTTGCATTGTAAAATTTAGTTTCTAACTTTATCCATATTTTGATATTCTTATAGCTATGCACAACTTTATCGGCTATTTCCTAACCTTTCAGGTTTAGACCATGTATCTATATGTCTCACGAAATCTCAAATTTAAAGTATTTATAAATCTATATATCAATTGTATATTCATATACATATACGAATAAAAAACACAATAAAAAAATTTGTGTTTAGCTATATGGATATACAGGTCACATGTTATACTTATGTACATAAACAATAATAACAAAGTCGATTTTGTAAATCAACTATAATCATTTATGTACATAAACAATAAATTTATCATACGTTACATTGGAAAATTCTATTTTTAACTTCAGATAACTTCATATTAAGATCTCTAATTTTTTTACAAATTCCTTCTCAGTTTTATTCATATTATTTACTCTTAATTCAATATATTTTAATTAATTACATCATTTTAAATTTAACATATTTAATAGCAATAAATTAAATAATATATGTTAGTTCATCTAAAAGGATTAAAATATGTTATTCTCAACATGAGCATTTGCTCATAGTGATAAGAACAATAAAATTGTTGTTTTACTTTAGAGAAATATAAGTTACATGACACATACCATATATAAACAGGAATAATAATAATTTACAGTATATTTATTTCGTCAGATTCATCGTAAATTGTATAACAAGATTCAAATATTAACATTAAAATTTTAAATGCTATATTTTATAATACTATCGTGTGCAACGCACAGGAACACACTAGTTCATACTAATTTTTCTTTTCTTTTTCGTGTATAAGTCGTTATCATAACAAAGAAGCTTTTGACTTTTCAAAAGACTTTCAAAATAAGCTAAGGGCCCGTTTGGCAACCTAAAGCATAAGCACTTATGCTACTCCGATAAGCACTTCTACTTTTAAAAAGTTAAAAAGTCAAAAAACATGTTTGGTACAACGACAACTTATAAGTCAAAAAAATAAAAAGTCAGTATGGATAAAATTTTAGTTTTATAATTACTTTCCAACTTTTGCATTAGAACCTTAAAAAAAAAAAAGATAACCCAAATTTTTAGAAATATATATTACAATAGATAACTATAAATCATGTAATTGATACTTTGGAATATGAATCACAAAATGTATGAAATATGAATTCAAACACAACACACATATACTTGCATGATGTTCGTTCATAAACAAAACAGCTAAATCCATTTTAAGTTATAAAATCAAACGACAAACACAATAGAGATAAATTAATCTTTTACACAAATTTCAAGTATTACAATAGAAATATTAAAAACATTAAAAAACATATTGAACATAAAATGGCGAATGATAAAACGTCGTCACGCTTCGTCGGGTTTGTTTCCTTTTGTAGTTGAAATCTTATCTTCCTCCTTGAGTTGAATCCACTCCTTACACAACTTCAAAAACTGTCCGAGCCCTTGCCTTCTTCCTTCATGCCATGACCCTTCATAGCAATGTCCATTGGCAAAATGATACACCCCAAAACCATGGATTTTGTCTCCAAAATACTCCCCAGCATACTTATCCCCATTTCTACAGTACACAACAAAAATTCAAATTTAATTTTCTTTTTTAATGCACAGATAAATTGAAACATTACCTATATATTCAAAAGAAAATCACAGTAGACTGCATAAGCAATAAATAACGCAATGTATTCATCTAGTTTAACTAGCTAATACATATTGTTTAACTAGCTGATACATATTGATGACCATCACAAACACATTTAACTGGTGCATTAAAGAAAAACGGAATATTATACTTGCAATGAGATTAGTTTAGAAAATCATTACTGCAATTTGCATTGAAATACTACTAGATAATCAACAGTTCATATTGCAAAACTACGTTACATTACATGACATTTCCCTAAACATTCATGGTAAAAATAAATGAATAAATAAACCTAAGTTATTGGACATCATCTGCGGACTCACATGGAAAATTGTCCACTTTTCAGACTAGTAACAAAGATAAACTCATAGCTTTGATCAGAATATAAGTAATTTTTTTAGACCATTTGGAAAATTCTAATGAAAATGTCAATTAACATGGACATTGTTCATGTATCACAGAAGCATACATTAAATATAACAAATCATCAAATATGAACTACTATTAACCTAAATCACAACCAAAATAATCTGAAATTCATTCCAAAAATCTCAATTTACCTAGAATCAACATAATTGATTAAACAACATAACATTGAGCATTACTGCCAAATACCAATTTTAAACCAATTACCAAATACCAATTTAAACAACATAACTGACGACGATATAGTCAAATATAGTGTTACTTTGTAATTTATATAAAACAAGCGACATGTAGGAATCCTTAAAGTGCTCGTTTAAATAGTAATAACAAAACTGCATCAACAAAAATGGTAATAACACACTAGTTTATAATACTATCGTGGCAGTAATCAGATTTACAGTAGTATTTTTTTCTCTTATCTGGATGTATCTGATTAAACGAAAACACTCCTTAATAGACTTTTATAAATCAAAATCAGATAAACGTTTTGATTGATTAAATCGAAGCCAAGTAAACAAAATAATAGAAGATTGAGAGCCTCGAGAATAAATAAAAGAAGAAAAATTGTACCTTTGCCAAGGATATCAATCAAAATTTGGTGCGGCTCCAAAAGACTGGAAATGAGAAGAATCGCCTGAAACCCTAATTGAAGATAGTGCAGCCGGGAAGTCGGTAATTTCTTTCGGATATTATGAAAGCCAAAAGTAGAAAAAATTGGCTTTCAAAATAAGACGTAAAGCAGCTTTCAAAAACCCAAATATTTTATATATCCCTGTTGGGTTTTTGGATTTTGCTTTCAAAAAGCTAAAAATTGCTTATTTTGCCCCATCCAAACAGACCTAAGGTAATTCCCACGGAAAATAAGAATGCGAGGGAGCAAAGGAGATGCGTCAGTGAGCCATGCCTTCCTCCGTACACCCAAAATAAGGGTTACAAATTATTGGTTGTAGAGGATTAACTAAATGCTTATTTTCATTCGCCTGCTTCAACAGAGCATGGAATGGTGAAAATGATTAAGGAGTTTTGATACACTTCTTGTTAGAAATTGAGTAAGATTCGCTCCAAGGCACGAAAGATTCGCTGTCTTTCAAGAATGTTTTCCCCTTTCTAAATCACAATGGGTTGATTGAAAACCTTCTTTCAGGATACAATGGAGGATATCTATGCAAGTTGTGATTACTTGCACAGATCAGAGGAAGCACTTAAAGTTATTTTGATGATGCAGATGATTAAGAAATTCGAGAAAGAAAAAAAAAAGGTGAATCGTGATGAGGGAACACTGCATTATATATAGACAACGAAACATCTATTCGTTTACGGGTGTGTCTTTTGAGTTTGAACGGTACCTTTTCCAACGGTTATTACCGTTGCCTGTTGAATTCGAATTCAACAGTACACAAAATGTACCGTTTTGGACGGGGCGCTGCCCCCTGGACCCCCGCGACCTAACCGGGCAGGTCGAACCCCGTTAGCGGGGGCGTTGCCCCCGCACCCCACCTAGGGGGATTGCCCCCCCCCCCCCGGACCCCCCCTCCGTAGGGGATCATATTTGACAAAGGTTTTGGAAAACTTCCAACACTTCTCAGTTCAGGTATGTATTAATATTATTATTGCTTCGCTTTCAGTTTTAACACTAAAATATCAACTTACAAGAACATGGCTTTTTTTTACACTTTTTTTAATGTTTACTTCTATTAACTAAGTTGCGGAGATTTGCGAGATGAGTATTTGTAATTGTACTGTTCATATTGTTATAATGAGGAGGATTTGACTTTGCACTTGTACGTTTCACCTTACAGTTTCGTTCCATACAACACAGGGTCCGTAGTTGATTGCATAGGAACTATAGTTTCTATTCCGGAAGTAAGACAATTGAGAGTATGTAGGGTGCTTTTTGTGTGAAGCAAAAGAGGGCAGGAAGGGAGAAAGTTCAACGAAACGGAACTGCGTTTTGGTGATGCGAACCGCAGAAATGGAACAATTATTTGTATGGATTTATAAATTTAGTGTGTTGCTATGAGCACCCCCACTGGTTGTTAGGGACTACCAGCGGGGTGTTCGATCGGCGGTTAACCGCCAACCAAATAGGGGTTTGGTCGGCGGCCTTGGTCAGTGGACAACCACCGACCAAACCCATGTTTGACCGGCGGTTAACCGCCGACCGAAGGACACCGCGGTAGCCCCTAGCAGAAACCGCGGTGTCCTTAGCAACACACTAAATTTATTTATATTGGATTGTTTTAATTGTTTTGAATAAACATTAACTAACTACAAAGATTAGAAATAGTAAGGGCTCTTCACAACAGCCCCTAATAATATTAATAGGGACAAAAAGTAATACTGATTTGCCCTTAAAGTAATGAGCGGCAGATAAAAATTAGCCTGTAAAAGTGTTGCCGCTAATGATAAATGGAGGCATTTTAAACTTTAATTCCGCCTGTACTATTCTCTCCATTCTGATGTGGATTTAGCCTCAGAAAATCCAACACAGGCTAGTATAACCGCCCCCAATAATCTTTGCAATTGTTAAAACAATACAGGCAAATGTTATAGCCTGCGCACGGCAAAAATGCCTGTAGCATGCAAAAATGTCTGTACATCATGAGACCAAATAAATTGTAAACATAGAAGACAGTAAATCAGGTACTTGCATGTTTCCCATAACAGACATTAAATCACGCAAGGTACAAAAGAAAACAGTAAATCATGCTCTTACATGTTTTCCATATCAGACATTAAATCAAGCAAGGTACAAAAGAAGACAGCTTGCATGTAAAATTGAAGAAAAAATTATTCTCATGTTAAACAAAAGTAACAAAGCAAGTATTTGGAACAAAACAACTATATCATTTAAATCGTACACTACAACTAGTCACAAATTAAATAAGTTTTTAAACATACAACAAGAAATAAAACTCGAAAAGAAAACATGCTACAAGTAGTAACTATTTAGACCAACTATTTGTCTGACCTGGAGCCATGAACCATGAATTGTAGAAAGTCCGTATCATTAAGGGTAGACGTGAAGCCTCTAGTAGGATGAGCCGCTTGAGCGTATAATGAAGGATGATATGAATGCGGATAATAAGAAGGTAGTTTTGTATTATTGGTTGGTGGCTCGTGTTAAGAGACTCT
This sequence comes from Allium sativum, assembly GCA_030737875.1. NCBI lineage: Eukaryota > Viridiplantae > Streptophyta > Magnoliopsida > Asparagales > Amaryllidaceae > Allium > Allium sativum. The sequence goes on along the minus strand of CM060923.1, from coordinate 529,537,759 downwards.
TCTTGTGTAGATGATGGTTGTTCTGACGGAGATTGAGGAATTGATGACAAATTTTGAGAAGACCAGATCATTTGGCGTCGCTCTTCTATTTCCTTTCCTTGTTTTTCATTGATACTTTGTTGTTTTTCATACATTTATTTTAAACTCAAACATTCAGATTGTAGTAGAGCATAAGCTCGACCTGAAACACCCCACCTCCGTTAGGGTCACTCTCAAACGGAATGCCCTAATTTTGGTGGAGGTTTATAAGTACAAGTCACAGATATACAAGACAGATATAAGAACACATATTTGTAAACAGCGGAAGAACAACAAACTTTATTTCATAGAGTCAAATACGTGTTACAACAACATCCTTTCCAAAAACATAACATAACACTTTCATAATCTGTCTTGAGTACATTATTTAAAGAAGCATAAATAAAACATAGATAAACTGCAAAAGCCCCATAGTGGATTGTCCAAAGCCATAGTTCAAAACAGGAAAGTCCAAGCAATACATTTCTCTTCTTCAAGCTGGATGCTAAGGTTGGTCAAGCTGCTGTGTTCCCTCCCTGAGGACCTGGGGGTGGGGGGGAAACGGAAGAAAGAAGACGAAAGAAAAGTAGAGTCAGACATAAAGCCTGAGTAAGTCTAGTACTATTTTGTCTATGAATAAAGAACTGGGTATGATAAGTATAAACAAGAAGTGGGCAAGCACTATAAACTTGGTTAAGATGTCTAGGGTCGAATGTACTATCGTACCCCATGTTAATCTCTGAACCCATATAAACTAGTTTCCAACTGGCACCCCATAATCAGGGTGATGTGATCCATTCAATGATGATCGGCTCCTACTCGCATAGTCACATGTGTCTTACGGCCCCCGATGTCTGTAGTTACCTATGCTGGTCCCACCATGGGGTGTATCAAGTCCCATAGTGGCAACCCGACACAACCTTAGAGTGCACAGGTATGCTACTGGTGCCCAGTGCCTTATTTTTCTGCGCCGGAGTGTGTGCACGCCCACACTCCGTTAGAACCTACACTGCTACACCACCGCCGTCGCTTTGACCTCTTACAATCAGCCCAGTAATCGTGCCCCACCCTGCCTAGTTTCAGGGTATCATGATACACCTTTTAGGGTTACTGCTGAAAAGGGTCCCCCGTTACTAGGTTTTCTATCTCTAGCCAACATGCTAAGTTGGTTAAGTGTTTCTAACCTAACCCCCACCAGTCCGTTTAGTTTAGCATGTTCCATTTTGATTAAGTCTTTAGTCCACTTAATCCTAACAATCCTAACTCAGCCTTAATTGTCTTATTAAGGCCCTGACCTCTCACATTAGACAGGTATTGTTATGGCTGCCTGTTGCCGGTTGGTTCCGGGCAGTCTTACGCCACAACTCAGTCTAACCTCGGGTCCTTATTGGGCTCCATGTTTGACCTCTCACATTGGATAGGTATTGTTGTGACTACTGGACAGCCGGGCGGTTGCGGGCAGGTTTACATCACAACTCAATCCAACCTCGGGTTAAACACATCGTATTTTCTACTTTTACATATTTTGTCTTTCTTCTTTATTTATATGTAAATATTTGCGGCCCATTATTAAGTTAATGGTGTAAAGATTACACCAATCACAGGCCCAACCCATACTTGAATTTGGGCCCTTCTATTTTATATTTTCATTCATTAATTAATTTTAACCCAACGTTATTTTCCCCCGTTTTACACGTCCGTTCATATATATTGGGCTTAGCCTTTTAAAGCCCAATTTAGCCATGCAAAAGGGGAGGCTTAAAGCGTGATTACATACACAAAGAGGGGAAGGTGAGCGTATGAACTTGCAATATGACGATGGGAATACAAAATAGAAACTGGTGTACTTGCATAGTAGTGACATATACTTTGGTCATAAAACATAGGTGACATGAATCAAAGCATGTGAACTTGTAATTGAGATATCATTATTGACACATGAACCTATATTTTTATTTAGGCATAATGTCAAACATAAGCATGGCATAAATACTTCTATCATAAACATGGCATAATGTCAAACATAAGCATGGCATAAATACTTCTAGCATAAACATGGCATAATGTCAAACATAAGCATGGCATAAATATTCCTAATCATGGTGTTTGCTTTAAACTTGCAAAAAGGGATTTTTGAGTCTAACCTAGCCATGTCTCACATATGTCATCATATAATTCCTTTAAACAAGATAGACTTAATCATAGATTTCAATTATGCCAAATATCATTCATAGCCTATCCATATTCATAAGTTTTGCAAAAGCATGACTTAATACATGGATTATGGTGTCAAAATTCCAACATAGTTTCATATGAACTATAACAACCAAACTTGTTTCAATTACTTGCAAAATGATTTATGCACAAAAATATACATCATGATGGCATAATAACAAAGCCCCAAACTCGCATGAATTTCAATCAACTACATACATGTAGCTTCAACATAGATTACATAATTTGCGCAATATTCCAAACGTATACTTGCATAGAACTACCGCATGTAGTTCTTTATAATGAATAACATAATTTTGCACAAATATAAATTACTTTATTATCCCAATTCAAGCATACAAATCAATACAGTTGTTTATTCATACCAAAGTAATACTCTACTTACAATGGTTGCGGCGAATTCTCTAATTAAGAGATATGATTCCTTTGTTGAATTGATTGGCTTTAGGTTGCTTGAATTGCTTTAGGCTTTAGAACTTTCTTTCTAATTCTCTCTCTAGTCGGCGGCTACTCTTAGTCGTTCCTCAGCAACATGGCGGCTATGTTCTTAATTTGAATGAATAGATTAGGGTTTAGTCTAAGGTTGTTTATATAGAGGTTAGGAACTGATTAGGACCCTTGATGTTGCTTGGATTGATCATAGCCATTCATTAGATAGAGAGACCAATTAGAACCCGCCACCTAGCCCTAATGACAAAGCAGACCACAGAAATTCGACTAAACACAGACCTGGCCAGCCAGGTTGACTGGGCTCGACCAGGTCGACACCCCTGTCGACAGGGCTGTCGACAGCCCTGTCGACATGGGTAGCCCAGGTCGACAGCCCAGTCGACCTGGGTGGCCTAGGCGGGTGTTTATCCGCCCTGGCCCATTGGGCCCGATTTTTAATTATTTTATTCTGTTTGAATTTTAAATTTAATTTAAAACTTCCGAAGGCCATATCTTCTTCATACGGACTCCGTTTTCGAAAACTCGGACTCTATTTCGCGTATTTTTCCGAGATGAACGCAATGGCGTATCCCGTTTCCCTTGGTTCTTTGATTTCAAATTAATTATACTTTAATTTGTTAATTTCACAGTTATAGAATTTTCGGGGTGTTACATTCTCCCCCACTTAAAAGGATTTCGTCCCCGAAATTTTCAAGTTAGGAGGAATGTATATCCTAACATCCAATCATCCATCTACTCATCCATCAAACACGAGCATCCATTGTCCTTAAAAGATTTCTAATGCTTCATGATCATATGCGAAGTGTGTGTGTACATGTACTTATCTAATGCAAAATCAGGCGGTCTACTGATTCAGTTGACCTCCTTAATGCGGATTATGTAAGTGCCATGAATCCATTATGTATGCAAATTTTCCTATTCATGATTCTACATGAGTGCACAATCATTCAATACAAATGCAACATCCACATGAAAACACATTAAAGTTCAACCATATACGAATACAAACATATATGCATATGCAATATGAAGTGATTGAGCCGATCTATACCCTAGATTGTGTGTGTATATGCAACCACGAGCAACCACTAGCAATCACTTGCAACCACTTGCAACCATCATCCATAACATGTTTCAACTACATGTTTTCATCCAAAAAGATTCTACCTAAAGGATAAGGTCGAGGAAATATACCTAAAAAGATAGATAAAAGCGCAACTTAAGGAAAGAGAAAGATCAAAGATGTACCCTCGAACAGAAAAGGGTAGGCAGTACGTATTCTAGCTTCAGTTTCCCAAGTTGCGTCTCCCTCGGCGTCGCTCCACTGAACTTTGACGAGCTTGACTTCGCGGTTGCGTAGCTTCTTCACTTCCGTTCCTAAGATGAGGGTTGGAACTTTTCTTATGGTCGCTTCGCGTTCCACTTCGGCCTCTTCGAGGATATTTGGCTCTACCACTTCAGCAGACTCATGTAGACATTTTCGGAGATGTGAAACGTGAAAGACGTTGTGGACTCCAGCCAACTTCTCGGGTAGCTCTAATCTATAGGCCATTTTCCCAATTTTCTCGATAATAGGGAATGGCCCTACGAACCTTGGTGCTAGTTTTCCTGTGGTTCCAAAACGAACAACGTTCCTTAGCGGTGATACCTTGAGAAAAACTCTGTCTCCAACTTCGAATTCAAGGTCGGTCCTCCTCTTGTCGGCATAGGACTTTTGTCTGTCTTGGGCCGTCTTCATCCTTCTTCGTATTAAGTCTACTTTCTCTGAAGTCTCTCGGATCATATCTGGTCCAAGTATAAGCTTATCAGTAGACTCCCACCAACAAGTGGGCGATCGGCACGGTCTTCCATATAAAGCTTCGAAGGGCGCCATTCCTATGGTTGCTTGATAGCTGTTGTTGTAGGCAAATTCCACCAAAGGAAGGTGGTCTTCCCATGTCCCTCCGAAGTCAAGGACGCATAGCCTTAAAAGGTCTTCCAAAACTCTATTCACTCTCTCTGTTTGGCCGTCGATTTGGGGATGATAGGCTGTGCTCAAGCATAACTGCGTTCCTACTGCTTCTTGCAGACTCCGCCAAAACTCACTGGTGAAGATGGGGTCTCGGTCACTAACAATGCTAGATGGTATTCCATGGAGTCGAACGATTTCCTTGAGGTAAAGTGATGCTAGGGATGAGGCAGTTCTTTTACTTTTGACAGGTAAAAAGTGGGCGCTTTTAGTAAGCCTATCCACTATTACCCAAATGCTAGTGTTGCCTCTCCTAGACCTAGGCAGCCCATCGATGAAGTCCATTGAGATGCTATCCCACTTCCACTGCGGGACCTCCAGAGGATGTAGCAGTCCGCCAGGCTTTTTCTGTTCCGCCTTAACCTGTTGGCACACCATGCACTTAGAAACGAACTCTGCCACGTCCTTTTTCATGCCGTTCCAGAAGAAAGTCCTTTTTATATCTTTGTACATTTTATCTCCGCCTGGGTGTATCGTCATCTTGGAATGATGCACTTCCTCAAGAACCTTCCTTACTAAATCTTTTGTTTGTGGGACGCATAGTCTTCCGTCTCGCCTTAGTAAACCTTTATCGTCAATGGAGTATCTGTTGAGGTGACTTGAAGTCTCACCCCTAATTAGCCTATCGATTGTTTCCACAAGCTGAGGGTCTTCGCGTTGTGCTGCCCATACTGAATCCACTAAAGTTGGGCGCACTTCGAGAGATGCTAGCAAGCCTGGTACGAAATCGGAGGAAGGCCTAAAGTCGAAGCTAGCTATAAACTCTAGGCTTTGTCTTTCAACAAACAATGGGCTTAGGGTCAATTTCTTTCGGCTCAACGCGTCTGCCACTACGTTGCCTTTGCCCGGAGTGTAGGAGATTTCGAAATCGTACGAGGCAAGAAACTCCATCCATCTTTGTTGCCTCAAGTTAAGATCTTTCTGCGAGAAAAGATATTTCAACGATTTATGGTCAGTGTAAAGTTCGAACTTCTCACCTAGGAGATAGTGTCGCCAAGACTTGAGTGCAAAGACGATGGCGGCTAACTCGAGATCGTGGGTTGGGTAGTTCTTTTCGTGCACCTTCAACTGCCTCCCGCCATAAGCTACTACCCTTCCTTCTTGCAATAAGACGGCGCCTAGCCCTGTCCCACATGCATCCGTATAAACAGTGAACATCTTGCTCCCATCTGGCAGCGTCAAAACTGGGGCTGTTGTAAGAGCCCTTTTCAGTCGTTGGAAAGCAAATTCCCAATCCAAATCCCAATTGAACACTAGATTCTTCTTGGTCAATTTCGTGAGCGGAGCTGAGATTTTCGCAAAATCCCTTATAAATTTTCGATAGAAACCTGCTAGTCCTAGAAAACTTCGGACCTCAGTTGCATTCCTTGGTGTCTTCCAATCCTGTACCGCTACTACCTTAGCAGGGTCCACCGCTAACCCTTGTTTGGATACTATGTGCCCAAGGAACCTCACCTCTTCTCTCCAAAAGTGGCATTTGGAGAACTTGGCTTTTAGTTGATGGACTCGCAAAGTTTCCATGATTGCCCTTAAGTGTTGAGCATGTTCCTCTTCACTCTTTGAGAAGATAAGGATATCATCTACGAAGACCACTACGAATTTGTTGAGGAAATCTCTAAATACCCTACTCATCAGGTCCACGAAGTACGCAGGTGCATTTGTCAAGCCGAAAGGCATGACAAGCCATTCAAAGAAACCGTCTGGGGTTCTGAACGCCGTTTTATCGATGCTATCTTCAGCCACCCTTAGCTGATGAAAACCGGTTGCTAAATCGAGTTGGGAGAAAACAGACGCTCCTACAAGCTGGTCAAATAAATCGTCAATTCTAGGGAGAGGATGCCTATTCTTTTTCGTTAGCTTGTTGAGCTCCCTATAGTCAACACATAGACGGAGTGAACCATCCGCCTTTGTAGCGAACACCACCGGAGCGCCCCATTCTGAAATGCTCCTCCTAATGAACCCCTTTTCTAGAAGCTCTTTAATCTGTTTACTGAGCTCTTTCCTTTCTCGTGGAGCCATATGTCTAACGGGCAACGCAACGGGCTTTGCATTATCTACAAGATATATGCGGAAGTCTATTTCCCGCTTCGGAGGCAAGCCCTTCACCTCTTCGAAGACATCCGGATATTCCTGGACCACTCTAACTGATTGCAAGTTTTCAACAGAGGCATCTAGCGATTCAAGATAACTAAGCATAACCGCATACGAGGGATTACAAGAAATTTCCAAAGTATTACCGAGCTGGGTTACGAGCCTAACAACCCTTTTCTCACAATCAAGGATGGCCCCATTACTGGATAGCCAATCCATACCCAAAATCAAACCATACCCCGAAAAGCCCAAAACAAAGGCACTACATTGAAATTCAACACTTAGAATAGAAATTTTCAAATCCAAACAGATCATAGACAAATGAGCTGGGCCCCCAATTGGGTTTGAAACAATTACGGGGTCCTCTACCATACTAGTTTTTAGATGCAGAGATTCTACTAAAGCAGACGAGATAAAGGAGTGTGATGCGCCGGAATCAAATAAAGTGCGAACGGGGTGATCATAAAGATAAATTACACTTTCTACAGAAGTATTTATACCTCGTTGTTGCAATGGTGGCGCTTCTAGCACATGGACCTGTGCCCCTGGGGTGGATCCAGCCCTCTGCCCCTGTCCTCGTTTCTTTGGGCAGTCCTTAGCCCTATGGCCTGTCTCACCGCAAGAAAAGCACCCACCATTCTCCTTGGCCTTCTTTTTCCGGCAGTCCTTTACTAAGTGCCCCACTTTGCCACAGAAATTACACTTCCTCTTCTCTTTGTTGTCTTTCCCGCCCTTCTTAAAGTCTGTCTTCTTGGGCTGCAAACCCTCTTTCTTCTTGCCCTTATCCTCTTCATTCAGCAATGCCATTTGCACCAATCTTTCATACGTGGCTCCCATGGGTATATGGGTCATGGCCAAACTGTGTAATGGCTCATTTAACCCTTTGACGAAACGGAGAGCCTTCTTGTGCGGGGTGTTGACTAGTTCAAGCCCAAACCTAGCCAGCTCATCAAACTGATTCACATACTCTCTGACTGTCTTGTCCCCTTGCTTAAGAAATAAGAATTTTTCCAACTGCAAACTTCTTTCCGCATCTGAGAGAAATTTGGTCTCAAACCTTGCCCTAAAGTCCTCCCATGTCTCCACTGGTCTTTCAGCATTAGTGACTTCCCACCAGTAGGAAGCCTCGCCCTTCAATAGCCACACTGCCAATTGTACTTTCTGTCTATCTTCTACCTCAAAGATGATGAATAGGTCCTCCGTTTCTTTCAGCCAATTTCTAGCTGCCACGAAGGACTCAGTTCCATGGAAATCCCTTCCTCCCATAGCTTTAAAATCTTTACATATCTTAGCAAAAGTGTTTCCCCAAGGAGGAGGTGGAGGAAAAGGTGCCGCTGCAGCTGGATGATTTCCTTCCGCTGGAGGAGGAGGAATGGTAGGACCTGGCTGAGTGGCCCTTGCTTCTAAGAATCGTCTAAACCAACCAGGTATTGGCACCCCATCCGGCAAGTTAAGTTCTTGGGACATGCTGAAACAAAAAGGATAGATTCAAAACGAAGGATAAGAGATAGTTCCTATGGCTTTGGGGAGTGGACTTTGCCCTTTTTAAAATAAAATAATATTTTTCTTTTAAAAATGCTTCTTTAAATTTCCTTTTTGAAAATAATTTTTTTCAAAACTTTTTATCTTATCTGGTAAACCTATGCTCTGATACCAAGTGAAACACCCCACCTCCGTTAGGGTCACTCTCAAACGGAATGCCCTAATTTTGGTGGAGGTTTATAAGTACAAGTCACAGATATACAAGACAGATATAAGAACACATATTTGTAAACAGCGGAAGAACAACAAACTTTATTTCATAGAGTCAAATACGTGTTACAACAACATCCTTTCCAAAAACATAACATAACACTTTCATAATCTGTCTTGAGTACATTATTTAAAGAAGCATAAATAAAACATAGATAAACTGCAAAAGCCCCATAGTGGATTGTCCAAAGCCATAGTTCAAAACAGGAAAGTCCAAGCAATACATTTCTCTTTTTCAAGCTGGATGCTAAGGTTGGTCAAGCTGCTGTGTTCCCTCCCTGAGGACCTGGGGGGGAACGGAAGAAAGAAGACGAAAGAAAAGTAGAGTCAGACATAAAGCCTGAGTAAGTCTAGTACTATTTTGTCTATGAATAAAGAACTGGGTATGATAAGTATAAACAAGAAGTGGGCAAGCACTATAAACTTGGTTAAGATGTCTAGGGTCGAATGTACTATCGTACCCCATGTTAATCTCTGAACCCATATAAACTAGTTTCCAACTGGCACCCCATAATCAGGGTGATGTGATCCATTCAATGATGATCGGCTCCTACTCGCATAGTCACATGTGTCTTACGGCCCCCGATGTCTGTAGTTACATATGCTGGTCCCACCATGGGGTGTATCAAGTCCTATAGTGGCAACCCGACACAACCTTAGAGTGCACAGGTATGCTACTGGTGCCCAGTGCCTTATTTTTCTGCGCCGGAGTGTGTGCACGCCCACACTCCGTTAGAACCTACACTGCTACACCACCGCCGTCGCTTTGACCTCTTACAATCAGCCCAGTAATCGTGCCCCACCCTGCCTAGTTTCAGGGTATCATGATACACCTTTTAGGTTTACTGCTGAAAAGGGTCCCCCGTTACTAGGTTTTCTATCTCTAGCCAACATGCTAAGTTGGTTAAGTGTTTCTAACCTAACCCCCACCAGTCCGTTTAGTTTAGCATGTTCCATTTTGATTAAGTCTTTAGTCCACTTAATCCTAACAATCCTGACTCAGCCTTAATTGTCTTATTAAGGCCCTGACCTCTCACATTAGACAGGTATTGTTGTGGCTGCCTGTTGCCGGTTGGTTCCGGGCAGTCTTACGCCACAACTCAGTCTAACCTCGGGTCCTTATTGGGCTCCATGTTTGACCTCTCACATTGGATAGGTATTGTTGTGACTACTGGACAGCCGGGCGGTTGCGGGCAGGTTTACATCACAACTCAATCCAACCTCGGGTTAAACACATCGTATTTTCTACTTTTACATATTTTGTCTTTCTTCTTTATTTATATGTAAATATTTGCGGCCCATTATTAAGTTAATGGTGTAAAGATTACACCAATCACAGGCCCAACCCATACTTGAATTTGGGCCCTTCTATTTTATATTTTCATTCATTAATTAATTTTAACCCAACGTTATTTTCCCCCGTTTTACACGTCCGTTCATATATATTGGGCTTAGCCTTTTAAAGCCCAATTTAGCCATGCGAAAGGGGAGGCTTAAAGCGTGATTACATACACAAAGAGGGGAAGGTGAGCGTATGAACTTGCAATATGACGATGGGAATACAAAATAGAAACTGGTGTACTTGCATAGTAGTGACATATACTTTGGTCATAAAACATAGGTGACATGAATCAAAGCATGTGAACTTGTAATTGAGATATCATTATTGACACATGAACCTATATTTTTATTTAGGCATAATGTCAAACATAAGCATGGCATAAATACTTCTATCATAAACATGGCATAATGTCAAACATAAGCATGACATAAATACTTCTAGCATAAACATGGCATAATGTCAAACATAAGCATGGCATAAATATTCCTAATCATGGTGTTTGCTTTAAACTTGCAAAAAGGGATTTTTGAGTCTAACCTAGCCATGTCTCACATATGTCATCATATAATTCCTTTAAACAAGATAGACTTAATCATAGATTTCAATTATGCCAAATATCATTCATAGCCTAGCCATATTCATAAGTTTTGCAAAAGCATGACTTAATACATGGATTATGGTGTCAAAATTCCAACATAGTTTCATATGAACTATAACAACCAAACTTGTTTCAATTACTTGCAAAATGATTTATGCACAAAAATATACATCATGATGGCATAATAACAAAGCCCCAAACTCGCATGAATTTCAATCAACTACATACATGTAGCTTCAACATAGATTACATAATTTGCGCAATATTCCAAACGTATACTTGCATAGAACTACCGCATGTAGTTCTTTATAATGAATAACATAATTTTGCACAAATATAAATTACTTTATTATCCCAATTCAAGCATACAAATCAATACAGTTGTTTATTCATACCAAAGTAATACTCTACTTACAATGGTTGCGGCGAATTCTCTAATTAAGAGATATGATTCCTTTGTTGAATTTATTGGCTTTAGGTTGCTTGAATTGCTTTAGGCTTTAGAACTTTCTTTCTAATTCTCTCTCTAGTCGGCGGCTACTCTTAGTCGTTCCTCAGCAACATGGCGGCTATGTTCTTAATTTGAATGAATAGATTAGGGTTTAGTCTAGGGTTGTTTATATAGAGGTTAGGAACTGATTAGGACCCTTGATGTTGCTTGGATTGATCATAGCCATTCATTAGATAGAGAGACCAATTAGAACCCGCCACCTAGCCCTAATGACAAAGCAGACCACAGAAATTCGACTAAACACAGACCTGGCCAGCCAGGTTGACTGGGCTCGACCAGGTCGACACCCCTGTCGACAGCCCTGTCGACATGGGTAGCCCAGGTCGACAGCCCAGTCGACCTGGGTGGCCTAGGCGGGTGTTTATCCGCCCTGGCCCATTTGGCCCGATTTTTAATTATTTTATTCTGTTTGAATTTTAAATTTAATTTAAAACTTCCGAAGGCCATATCTTCTTCATACGGACTCCGTTTTTCGAAAACTCGGACTCTATTTCGCGTATTTTTCCGAGACGAACGCAATGGCGTATCCCGTTTCCCTTGGTTCTTTGATTTCAAATTAATTATAATTTAATTTGTTAATTTCACAGTTATAGAATTTTCGGGGTGTTACACGACCTCTGCGCATCCTACGAACCGTTGATGTCGGCTGAGTTTCTTGGACCCAGGGAACCATGTCTGGTGTTACAACTTCTCCATAACCGCGAACTCTACCACCAGTCTCTAATCCCCTTGCCGCTACATATGCTTGCAGTCTTGCTTCTGGTGTCGCGTTGCAATTACTATCAACTAATTCATCCAGTTTTTGAGTTGTAAGTGCCTACAAATTTTAGCATCAATATAGAAGTAAATATTATCTTTGTCAATATACAAATTTTAGCATCAATTTAACCGAGACTACTTTTCAGTTAAATGAACAATGTCTAAATTCAAAATGTGAGCATAAACATAAAACTTGGTAATAATAATATGCTGCTGATGACAACGAAACAAAGCTTACGCATGTACACATACAAAATGTGAACAATGAAAGCCAGAGGAGCCTCACATCATGAAAAGCATAAAATCTGATAATACAATATGATGCTGGTGACAATTTAAGTAATACAATTTTAAAGCCTGTAATAGCTTTAGCTTTATTTATATCTAACACCTTGGATGAATCAGATTTGGGTAATTATATGATTGTAAATAACAAAAGTTTAAGAACTTATGGAATATTTCAACTCTTAGTAGAAGTTTCAAGCTAATAATACTAGTTCAGGGTTTTGAGTAGACAACTTTTCATGCTGACATTGTTTAATTTCCGACTATGACAATTTTGGTATGAAAATCTGAGATATGTGGTACTTATCCAAACTTGAGTTAATGATGCATTTAAATACTGCTAACTTAACACATTGATGCATTTAAAGTTAGCAGCATAGTTTATGATGCATTTAACGATGAGAAGCTTTGGTGTAGAAAAGAAATGTGTCCAAGAAGAAAGAAAAGAGAAACAGCAGGTTCCAAAAAAATTGAATGTTGTTCTTCCACTTTTCCGTTCCATGCGTTGAGAAGAAAATGGCAAAAGGATTTTGCCAAGAGAAGAAAAAGAAAGAAAAAAAAATGAATCTCAAATGAAAAGTGTCTCCAGAAATGTGTAGCGCACCCCTAAAAAACCGTGGCCTCCTCTGTTACTTGCATGTACCATCAAATATAGGCATTTCTTCAGATTTTGGTCACAAGTTCATAAATGCCAACAGCCTACATACCAAGTTCATAAATGCCAACAACCTACGTATACCGCATGTACACAGTTAACATTTGATGTATGAGTATGTGAGCACACATCATACATGTCGATATGCTAATAAAAGTAACAGTCTTCCATAAATTAAAATAGAAATCTTGGTTTTGCTCAGTTTTCATACTTAATAGTTTTGGACTTCAAGTTCTCTTTTTTTTTAAAAAAAAAAACTTATATTTCCAATGTCTTTTAATATCAGTAGAAATTTAAAATATGTATACATTGTCCCTTAAATACGGCCCCGGCAAAAGACATAGGCAGGCAATACCTTCGCATACGGCATCAGGACACGGCGGGGGCAAAAAATTCCTCCCGCTCCTGCTATTCAACCTACTCAGAATGAAAAATCAGTTATTTCTATCTTATCTCCTTTATCGTACTCCACCACAGTTTTAAACCTAGCTACCCTTAATCGCATCAGTGCCGAACTCTATATCATTACTTCTGTCTACAGTTGTTGCCGCTTCAGGGTCCAGTCACCTCAGACTCTACATGCATGCGTCTAATCGACCGCTCCACTATCTACACTGCCTTAGTTTTAATTTTGCCTCTGCAATTGTTGCTCAGTTGTTGATTGAATATTGCATCGCTTATGTACTAATTAGAAAAAGAATGTAAGTCTGTTAATTTACAATATAATGGGTTTATATTTAGTTTTGACTAAAAATATTTTGTTTAAGTCCCCATCTTTAAGTAAGTTTCAATATGAGTTTTTGATAGGCAAAGTGGACTATGGTGCTTGTTTTAACTCATTCACTCAATTTTTTGATTAAGAAGATGGTGGCAATTGAACAAATTTTGGTATTCATTCAAATCATTACTGCTGTGAATTAAATAACATAACCTTTTGCTGTAAATAAAGAAGAATTTGTAGGATAATAGGAAATCAATGTTTGTGGGTGCTTTTTATTGTTTTCATATACTTTATGATCAATGACCCGAATTTTTATCATATTTTGTGAATAAGTTGAGTTCAGTTGTGAACAAGAAACTGTGCAAACTACGCCAATATCATAACTAATATTGAGATAATGTTATAAAGTAAGATAACTTATCAAAATTTAACTAATGTTTTTTCAGTTTGAAGTATTTTTATATTATCTACATACTGTTATCTGAAACTGAAATAGGAACCCAAAAAAATACTAATCCCAGATGTCAAACTAGGAAGAGGGGATAATGCAAAAGATGTCGAAGCTAAAGTATTAGTTAGCTCGATTTTAATTTAATTTCATGCATGGAAGAAAAGGTCTCAACCATCAAAATAAAGTCGAAGAAACTTATTTTGAACATGAGAATATTGATACCAGTGTTGATATCTATGGAAAATAAAGAGTATGCAGATGTTCGAATTTATCATCGAGTTTGCTAAATATTTCGCTCGTAATAGCTTAAACGAAGTAAAGTTTTCTAAATTGAAATTGTTAAATTAAAAATGTTCATTCCTTTCTCTTCTAGTTAGTCTCCCACATAAAATTTCAGCTCTTTCTATCGCAGTGAACGACGTGGAATGTGTGTATGAATACATTCCTTTTGACGGCGACACAGTGATCGGAAATATTATGGCCCTAGATCATTTCATATTTTGGGCTTCAGATCATCATGGAATAGACTTTGTTGTGAGCTATCATGAAAAATACTGTACATACAGTCAAAGGAACTTCTGGTGACAAGTTCGAGTTTCTTTGTCAAAAAATAAATTTAATTATGAAATCTTTTTGTGAGTCATATCGGTGCAAGGTGTATCCTGTCTTTTTCAAGTTTCTTTGTCAAAAAATAATTTTTTTAGAAAGCAAAGTTCAGATAAGCAACATTTGATTCTTTTATATATGCTTACCAATTATTCAACGAAGCATATACTTTTTAGAAACATCTCGACACATTAAGAAAATCTACTAGGAAGATCGAAAATCAAAAATAAAACTTTTAGCGCTCCATTTTAAAGAGTTCATAATCGTATTATAGAATTTACATTTTGAGTTTTATATGAACACATAATTTTTAGACAAGTTTTTCCTAATTTATTTCTCTACTGCATTTTTTTAATTTTGTTTTATAACTTTTTGCATTTTATGCTCATTACACAATTGATATGTTATTAGAAAACGATTTTGGTAATCGGCTTATATGTTTTCATTTACTGTTGAATTGTCAATAACTGTATATTTTTGCATTGTATAAAGAAATATATCCGTTTGGGCCTACAAAAAATAATAATTCGGCACAACTGGTGCTACCCACGATTGAAGTAATAATTAGGCCCAAAGACATCGAACTTGCCCCCATTTGCTCTGAAGCATCATCAATCCAGCTTCCTTGCTCCTCCTTTCTTTTATGAACCAATTCATATGCCTCAATTGGATCGGGTTTGTGGCCATGCTTTTTTTCCTATTTCAACAAAAGGCACATAACATTTAGCAAAAAAATACAGCGTACAAAAATAATATGATTATACCATTATAATTATAGAAAGAATGTAGAAAACATGATTACTTACATATTTAGCATAGTGTCTCACAAAGCTCTTTGATCCACTAGTGTGACTCATTTTCAGCTTCTTCCGATTCTCAATATTTTTTTCGACCCTTACCTGAAAATAAGTTGCATCATAATAATTTTATATCCTTTTGCATTCATATGAAATAAGAAATGGTACGTCTCTTACTTTATTTTTAGAATCGTTATCCCAATAATTTACCATTTCCCTCCATTGATCATTGTCTACACGATCATCTCCACATGTAAAACGTGAAGGTGAACCAATATGTGGCTTGTAGTATCGATCTTTTAAGTCAGATCGATTGTCTCGTACCCTTTTGGATAGTCTCTTCAGCAGTGCATGTCGAAATTTAGGAATGTGAGGAATATCTTCAGGACGCCAATCAATAGTATCCTTGAAACAAACATAAATCATGTTATATTTACCAGATGTATAGTTTTATATAGAAAAAATAAACATATTATTGCAATTAAAAGAATATAAAAATAACACTGACTTTATTTTAAGACGATAGACATATCCAAGTCATATAATTTATGTAATCGGTAAAGTGCTAATTTATATAATTCATGTACAAGATGGATTATAATTCTATAAGCCAACCCATTAATGTTTCTTATTATCCCTTTTTTAACAAGATTTCATAAATAAGAAAAAAAAAATCGTAAATGATAATTTTTTTAGCTGACTCCTGAAATTATTTTTATAAAACTGTCAGGAAATATCAAACAGATCAAAAACAAAATGGAGATAAATACTGATTTAAGAGCTTTGGGTCGGGTGGAACCATAACCAGTTCCTGCAAATATTGATTTAAGAGTATTGAGCGGTATGAAACAAAAAAATGTAATTGTTAAAGTAAAGTTCCAACTTACTGATATAACTTTCCACGCATTTTCCATATGTTTATCTTCATATGCTCTCCAGTCTATTGAAGAAAGCGGAAGAAGATTGTAGTTTCTTGCCAAGCTACCCAAAAACCTTCCCAACTCAGCATCTTTTGGAACAACACATAATCCATCTTTTGTGAACTCGATGCTCTCCTTGCCAGATTTTCCCCATTTAGGTTTGTTGTAACCCCGTCCTTTTCTCTTTATTAATCCAGTTAGAAAGAAGATGGTTTAAACCATATTATGCACGACAACCAATATATGTAGGCATGTAAATAATTAATTAAAAATTTTGAGAATATACCATCATTTTGAGAGCCATCATTTTCTTCTGTGTCGCCATTATAGTTGGTATATCCATATGTGGTCATCTAAAGGTCAATAATGTATATTGTACAACAAAATCATGCACCATTAAATTAAATAAATTAAACAATATTTAATGGAAGTACAACAACGTAGTGAAGAAAAAAAGAACAATCAATGCGTACGCAAATAAAAATTAAAAAAACAAGCCATATATAGAAGAAAAATCAGTTTTGGACAAAAATAAAAAAGGAAGCATGTCACAAATTTAAACATTATTTCTAATACTATATTTCACCATCGGCCTCGCTTTCACTCTCTTCTTCAGTAGAGGCATCTTTTTCAAGTGTCGAAGCATCTACCATGGTCATTGGTAAAGCTTTGTTAACATAGACGCCAGGAACATCTATCCTTATTTGTAGCTCTTCATTATCCAAATTTACCCAACTTTTTTATGAAGTTCGATCCAAATTTACCCAACTTTTGTCCATTGTATAGTATAAACTGCCACAATAACATACCAAATAAAGTATTGAACAAAATTTTATGATTTTATAACTTTTAATATTATGTAAATAAAATACGAAAATTCCTCAAATTCAAGCTACGACTATTTTTTTTTTTACTTCTATCAATAACCATCTTACTTATAATTTTAAATGAATTACTTGAGATTATAACATCTTTAATATCCTAAATACGAATTACGATAACGATAATGCGATTATGTGAATATGCCAGAGTGGCTTATTAGACTAAAGAAGGTTATTAGTTAACATTTTATATTTTTATGTCATCACAATTTCATAATTCGCTAATTTATTTATTTATGCATACCCTAAATAACTATGGACAAATCATTAAGAACAATATAAATTAACATTTCCCGTAAAGGAATTGCTAATTAAAATGCCAACTACAAGCAAGCAAGCATAGCATACATGTCTTTAAGAATGTTTCAATACAAGGTCATGCAAAAACTAGGCTTAACTATTATTATTTTAATGCATTTTTTAGAAAATTGCTATATTTGTTGGTATAGGAACTTAATACGAATTTTACTTATGGTGCAAATTTTTTGATAGCTATAGTAACAAAGCACTAATAAGTAGATTGTTTGCAAAAAAGATAATTTACTAATTTTATCCTAATAGTCCAACTAATTTCATATTATGTTGTACGCATAGTGTCCATTTAACATTTTTTTCCCCACTATCAAACGATATTAATTTGCAAAACTATTTTCATATTAATATATGAAGATTTGGGAGACAAGCGACGGAATACGGCGACAACAAACGGTACACCACAATAACATATGTACACAAAGATAGAACAACGATATTGCATACTTTACATGCACAAGCAGTAAAATTATAAATTAAAGAATAAGGTGGAAAGAATACCGACTTTAAATATCCACAACTGCAACTATCACACAATCAAAATCGAAGACCTTTGAACATAAGCTCCCAAGGCCTGCAAATAAAACAATATAAAACAAACTATTGTTATTTATATGCATATCTAAACCAAACAATACATAACTAGCAAAATTACATGTACTGAACAAATGAACTTACAACTCCTTAATCATCACATATAGTAAGCAATGACTAGTTTATTAGTTGTATTTATGAGACAAGAATTGGAATAATATTGAATTTTTACAAGTTTATTTGTTAATAAACTCCTATCTTCCAAGTTATATTATGATACAATTGCAGCAAGCAATTCACATTCAATTATCATGATTCAACTACCAGATCCAATATACTTGTAAGAATCTCAATGGACTGAACACAAGAGTAATGGAATCATAATGGACTGTGTTTGTAAGAATCTCAAAAGGCATTGCAAGTATGAATAAGAGAATAGTCCAGGAATTAAAAACTTCAAATAGATTGCATCCATTTTGGCTATATTTGGATCTTGTTTTAGATAGATCAGAATGGGTTCTGTAAAAAGCCAAAAGATTGATACTAGAATTGAAAACAGGGTGCTTATGACTACCAAATGAGACACTTCAATGAGTCAACATAGGTAATTAGTTTTGCATGGAGATGCAAATTACATCGAAAAGAAAACTCAGGTCCGTTAACTATTCAATACAAATGTGCCATACCCATATCAAGTTAGAAACTAGAATAATAACTAAGGTACTGAGCTGCGATGCAGTTTGTCAATGACTACTACAAAGTTAATATTAAGGTAACTGAAGCTTCGGTTATATTGCTGAGAATATCCATTTCATTGAAGTATCTGTGTGATGGGCTGATGCAACTTAATTATACTCCATTGTTTATCATGTCAAGTCATTGGTAGAACCTTTCATAGTAAAATAAATTATACATATTTTTAGCTTAAGTACTGGTTTGCATAACCATATCCAACCGAAAATGCATCCAAACACCAAAACTTGTCAAATATATGTAATACAAGGAGGCCACGGTTTACCAACTTTAGCTCAACAATGGAAATATATTTGCCATGTGCTACAATAACTTGCTGTTCATTTTATAGTATTGAACAGTTTGCGTTTTTCTCACTCATGGGCGAACAAATTTCCACGCTCACATATACAAATGCTTTGACAAACACACTCACAGATTCACTCTTTCTAGTACTCACACGTGCACAAAAACACTTGCACGTAGGGCCGCATATATATACATGTACATACACACGCACACGGTTTTTCTCTACACCGAAATACACCTACAAAAGCAAGCATCATGACATATACACTCAGAGTAGCTCACTTTCTATGGAAACATACACGCTTAAATTGAATCAGACTCATGCTTAAATAATGAGCATGCCAGCTAACATTGAGATAAAAACTTCTCAAGAATACTAAAAAGAATGAGATGCTAAAAATAACATCCATACATCATATACTCGGTTATGAATGTTAAGATGTGGAAAAATGATATTATCAAAAGGACTTAAACCGTAAACATTTAAACCAACTAACTGGGAAGGATACTCCATTTAAAGGTTCTATATGCAAAGAGCAGGTGGATTTTTTTTCCTTTTCGCCCTTTCAATAGTTCACCTTTAACGGTTAACAACTCCTCCACTCCACTATAATTAAATCAGAAATCTTGAGTTAAGCCATAAATCACCTCCAAAGTTTAATTAATTCACATTCAACTACCAGATTAAAAAAACTACAATAAAGAAAAAGCTGAAATCAAACATGCTAAAATCGTCGCATATGTTGCAGACTACCAGATCTAATATGCCCTAAACTCAACCACTTCCATGCTAAACCCTATCCTCTGATTCAACTGATTTCGACAACATCTATTTATTTCAAGTAAAAGTAGACCGAGAAATCAAATAAGGAATTACAACAAAATCCAAATTAGGGTTTGAACCATAGACAGATATGAAGACTGCAACGAAATAATTGAAAATTGAAAGTTTGGACAGGTTTTGAAATACAACGATGAGAGGAATCAGTAAGTCACGATCCCAGAATTGCAAGGAATTAAAATCGCGATTGGTGAATAAATGTGATGGGACCGACTTTGATTATGAACAGATTAATTCTACATTAATTAATATAAGCTTCACGGATTAAAAATAGAAAAAAGCATACCTTTTTCTTCTTTTTGGTTGTGAGCTGTGCGGAGAGAAGGAAGAAGATGGTGGAGATTTTATTTTGGTGAATGGAGGGAAGTGAAAATTTAGGGATCTACGTGGAAGGGTGATTGTTTAACTGTAAGCTAAGGGCAAATAGATCCGTCTTAATTGCAATTAGTGGGGGCTAATACTTATTTCGCTCCCAATTAACTATTAATAGGGGCAAATTTTTTATTCTGCCTCTAATCTATCGCCCTTAATACCAGCAAAATCGTTATTATACTTTACATTATCTATAAAATGCAAAAGATTAAAATAAATAACAATATTGAAATAATTAATGGCACATTTCAAATTAATACTATATCACTTATTTTTCATAAAATCTGCTATCATCCAATTCAATATGCTTCGAAGTTCATCATCATTGTCTACAGAACGAGTCAGCTTCAATCAAGCAGACCAAGTCCCGAATATAGCCTGAAGCTACCACTACTGATTATAGTTTTCCATCGTTTGAATGCACATGTAGTGTTCAACATTTTGTATAACCGCTTAGGAAGATGTATCATCCTTTCTCACTATCAAGATATCACGGGACTTGCTCGAGATGAAGCAACAACATGAGCATTTCGACGAGGAGCAACGACGGTGCGACTAGAAGTAGAATACATATCATTCGCTAACCCATTGAAAATGTATGAGTAAAATTCGGTCTTAAAGTGAGCTAGAGGTGAATGGTAGATGTTGTAGACGCATTTGTATAACAACATTGTACTTTTGGTCAAGCTCTTTGAATTTGATGGGAGTATGTTCTTCGAAGTCATGAAATTGAAAAACCGTTGTCTTTCACCATGCACCATATCCTTGAATGCATTCACATTCAACCGACGGAACACAAGTATTGCTTGTAGTACTTCATTCCACACCACCTGCTTTTGTTTCATATTGTTTCATTTTTTGTATGATTCCCATTGAAATTTATGCATAGGTGATTGTTGGACTCAACCGCATACAACTTCTAACTTGAGCATGACGAGTGTCTAATAGCGAAACACACACATCAATAAAAATTAATGTCCTTCGAATTCCAATCCAAAATATTTCGAACAGAACATCAATGGAGGTTGTCGACATTTTATAAGTATGTTAAAAAATGTATATTGTGTAAAAATGTGGAATAAATAATGACGGTAAAAGAAAGTACCATGATTTGAGCTTTAAAATAAATGAATTTAGCTTAAGAAGTTTATAAGTGTACAAAGAGTGATGAAGGAGAGAAAGAGGTTGGTGTTTACTTGTGGGAAAAATAGTTGTTTGAGAATGGACGATTGGATCTTGACTCGTCTGGCACATCAAGGGACCCTACGGTCCATTTTCACTAGTTTCGTCCTTACGACTCACTTTTGGATTGTTCAGTTTGGGCTTTTGAAGCATTAGAATCCCAGACCGACCCAAAAGTGACTGCGACTGCACACATACGTAGTACATGTTGTCTAAATGAAGAATGTTGCTTTTCATGGTAAATTTTAATGATTAGAGTTATCGAAACTTCCCACATAAGTTAGTCCCACAAAAGTCCACCAATGATGACATGGGAGGAGGTAGTTAAAAGGGACTTAAGAAATTGGAATATATTGAAGAGATGATGTCGAGCATGAGCGCACGAAAGTTAACGATCCATATTTCAAAACCTTGAGCTATTGGTTAGTTTAAGGAGAGTGGTTTTTGTTTTAGATGATAAGACTAGTGTATATGGGCATAAGGCGTAGTGTTAGTCTTCAATATCTATTATTTTCATCGTCATCGTCGTCGTCATCATCATCATCACATTATCA
Source organism: Allium sativum (assembly GCA_030737875.1). Classification (NCBI taxonomy): domain Eukaryota; kingdom Viridiplantae; phylum Streptophyta; class Magnoliopsida; order Asparagales; family Amaryllidaceae; genus Allium; species Allium sativum. Next base: position 529,515,843 of record CM060923.1, on the reverse strand, counting down.
CCATCAACATCATGGTTTATTTATTTAATACTATTACTATTGTTAGTTGTTTGATTATTTTAAATTTTATTTGTATTTATGCTTTCAGCTTTAAATTTGTTGTTATTATTATTACATTTGAATAGACTTTGTCTTTTGGTTCTGGATTCCATATCTAGCCAATCCTAACTTGTTTGCGATTAATGCTTAGTAGTTGTTGTCGTTGTAAAGTTATCGAAATTTTAGTCGATAACGTACCATTGTTTGCTTTTCATGGCGACCCGCAACAAACTATAATGAAGAGCGTACATGCTTTGGATTTGATTAGTGAATAATAATTGACTACCGATCAATGGGAAGAGCAAAAAGACATTATGTTACTGGTCAAAATCGGGAGGTTTCTAAAGTATAATGGGGAAAGCAACACTTTGTAGCACAGAGAGTTTAATATAAACTTTAACTCTTAATTTATAGGTGATCGTTTGATTTGGTTTACAACGTAACATGCTACACCGAACTAAGACAAGAATTGGGATTCAAAACCGATCCTACTAAAAGAACCTTGATTGGTCCAATTGATTTTTTTGGTTGATGACTAAAAATATGATTTTGACTATATCTTTAGAATGTTCACCATATTTAAAACATGAACATAAAACAATGAATGAAGCATGTATATCTAGCCTTTTTTTTATAGTTTTTAAGTAATATTGATTTATTTATGGTATATGAAAATTATTTTGATTGCTAAATTAATCTACATCATTATTCAGACATGATCGTAACTTTCATAATGAATACAAAAGTTTGGACAAACAACTCGGTTGATGATTGAGTAAAGTTATTTTACAAACTACTTACAAACCATATGACTTTAAAATCGAACTAAATCGACCAAAATACTAGTTCATCTTTTTTATTTCATTCAAATTAAATATGATTCGCCCCTACCTTGATGTTCAAAGGTTCAAAAAATGCCTAGACATCTTTGTTGAGTTTCGGCATTACCTGCGTACCGTACGCGCTTCACCGTGTCTATCGGAGTCAACGGTCGAAGTCTCTCATGCCGGCGTCCCGATTGAACATCCTCATCGCCTCCCATCGAGCATATAATTTGGTATTGGCAATCACTTATTGTAACAAATGAATCCCTATTGTTACATGTCACCAATACCATATATATACCACGATCTTTCTTAATATCTTGCGATGTGGTACAACTCTCCCGTTCAATCCACGCACCCATTCCATTTCAATGCGAGCCACACCTAACAATCTCCACCTTGGCGAGCATTGCTCAAGTCACCTTAGAGTTACACCTTGAGTCCTCTTCACAGTTGATAGGCTGCTACCCCGAATTCTCATAAGCAGTGGCGTCAGGCTGCTTTTACCGTTGTATCTCCACCTTGACAAGCTTCCCATGCTCAAGCCCCTTTGGATCCATGCTTCGGTCATGCTACGCATACCGGTCCCTTCGAACCATGGAGCTCTGATACCATGTTGAGTTTCGGCATTTCCCTGCGTACCGTACGCACTTCACCGTGTCTATCGGAGTCAACGGTCGAAGTCTCTTATGCCGACGTCCCGATTGAACATTCCCCATCGTCTCCCATCGAGTATATAATTTGGTATTGGCAAGCACTTATTGTAACAAAAGGAATCCCCAATGTTACATGCCACCAATACCATATATATACCACGATCTTTCTTAATATCTTGCGATGTGGGATAACTCTCCCGTTCAATCCACGCACCCACTCCATTTCAATGCGAGTCACACCTAACATGGAATTACAAGCACTTTTAGACCGTTGGTTGATGCACGGTGCAGCTCAGGTGGTAGATGCATCTTTTGCAGGCGGTGAGTTGTGTTTGTAATTGAGGTGTGGTCGTAGTTCTTTCAAATCGACTGGGCGTATCTCGTTGCCTTGAAATCGAGGTTGTGGGTGTATCTCGTTGCCCGGAAATCGAGATTGGTTTAATTGAGAGAAGGTATCGTTGAAAGAGCTAGATGACTTGTTTGGTGATTGTTGGAGTGTTGATATGATTTCAGATTAAGGTGGAGCATTGTGATGGTGATTTCACATGTCCATGGAAGTCGGTTGACTTGTTGTTGATGTGATTTCATATCAAGGTGGAGTGTTGTGATTTGTGACATAAAATCACATATGTTGATAGAGACGAGGCGTGGATGTGCTTGGCGGTAGAGGAGATGGTGCAGCAACAGAAAGAGGTTAGAAGGAGCAGTTTGGCGTTTGAGCGGATTTATTGCTGGATTTTGACCCGGTCTTTCTGTGACTTATCTGCAAGTATTGAGGGGATATATTCCTAATATATCTCTAAGAGGAAAATTGGATATTTTTCCTTGGCCTTCTATTCTCCTATAAAAGCAGCACATTGGGTTGGATTAATGCGTGACCGAATAGAGTGGCGGTTGCGTGCCTCTAGGGCTTGGTGCCCTAGAAATGATTGGTGCCTCCAGTTAATCCAAGGCTTAGCCGTCGTTCTTCATTGTTCTCCTTCTCCAACAAAGAGTGTTAGTCATCTAGATATTCTTTCCCTTTCTCAATAAGGTTATTGATTTTTGTAATTTTGTTTATTGTTGGTTTTGATCCATTGAGTGTAAACAAAATTTGTTTTTGTGAATCAATAAAGAGGGTGGTTGAATGAAATATCTTGTGTTTGTGCGTGTGATTTCATATCTGTGTTTGTTTCCATAGAAATCATCTTTAAGTAATTGGGTGAATAAGATCATGGTCGCTTCCACAAAGGCGCAGTTTTTCATAACAATCTTTAGAGGCTTGCATCTTTAATTTGACAACAAAGGTGGTTATGTAAATTATAAAATATGTTCAAGTGCAGAATAGCCATTAGTTTCAATAATTGTTTCCAACTAGAATCACAGATTAAGCTGGTTAACAATTTAGTGAATTGTAGTTAAACGAACAGTGGTGCATTGAATTTGCATTATTGGACGTTTGGTGGAATTAAATTTTAATCTTAGGCTTGACTGTTTGTTTTATTGATTTAACTAGTTAACGTTAGTTAAACAGTAAATTAAATTTACAATTAGTAACTTATGACTAATATTAAAAATTATGAATAATTATTAATAATGGCTAATATCAGTTAAAACTTGCAAATGATAATCAATAACTGAAAATACTAATTATTAACCAAAGACAATAGCGATAGTTATACAAACTAATTACCAGATCAATTAGACATAATCCGAGATCATACGGTTTGAGTTGAGTTCATATCAGTTCGGTTTGAATTTGCATATTTTGGTTATATATGCCTATCGAGGTTCGGTGATACACTAGTATAAATAAAAAGATTAAATTTGGTGAAGGTTAGTTCATATTGTAGTCATATCATTGTATAAAGATAACCATAATTGGGTATTTGTTTTAATAGTGGAAAAATGAAAAATAAGTAAACAACAAAAATAATGATAAAGCGCGTCATTTTTGCGCTATGCGGCATTTGCGCTTTAAAAATGCCTTTCCATGTAAGTCGCGCCATACAAAAGAAAGGTGCAAACGTCGTGCCGTGCTGCGGCTTGCACCATGACGTCTTTCATAACTATGCAAGCTTTAGAAAAATGTTTGGTTCAACATAATTTACAGCTTATTTATGGGTGCAAGTTTCGACTAGCTAGTCACTATGTTTCTCATCGGCAAAATGAACTGGAAGAAAGGAAGATTTGATATCTGGGTGTAATATGAAAATCAAGTCTATTATAAAATATTTTCTAGTAATTTGAAGTGTTTTTGTTATGCTTGCGTAAATATTATTTGTTAGTGTAGAATTTCACCGACATCAACACCTCAAGTTCTAGAGGTATAGCTCTGGAAGCTGGTTGAATTATAGGTCTCAATTACGAAACTGTTAAGATGTGAGTAGCCAAGCTGGAGTTGTGGTTCATTGAACTATAGAGTCACAATGATATATGAGAAGGAACCGAAGTATTGAAAGTAAAGAACACTGAGTTTTTTATAGCCATTCAGACTAAAAGCCCCTATGTCCACCGTTATTTTCTTATTTAGTCATTCTTGTTTAACCGAGAGGCTTATTACATTGAGTTCATGCATTTCCGCCATTAACGAGTCGTTAAAGAGACCGCTGGTATAGGAAAGTACAAAATGATTTTATATTCCCAATTCTTTCTGGTTTCATAAGATCCTTGTGTCTTGTGATTGCTGCTTATCTGTAGCTAGCATGTCGCCACATCGTTGGTGGAAAATCTTCTCCTTTAATTGCTGGGGTGGCCTACTGAGCGCCCATGATTAAGTTTATTCTGAATATACAACGATGCTATTTAGGACGCGAGAACTGGTGACCTGTCTCTTGCACAGGCGGCCACTCGTATCCGGACCACGTTTTATTTTGTTAGCTGCCTTGCCTGTTGATTCTTATGATTGTGAATTGGTGTTTTGGGTTGCTGCTCTTGGTATGCGGCATTGTCCTCTTTGTTCGAGCTTACTCCATTCGGTTCGTACTCATTTAAGCAACATAATTCTCGTAACACATATAATTGAAGCGTGTAAGACTTCTTTTAGGAAGATATTCGTTGTTGTTATTGTTGAAAATTTTCGTATACGCTATTTTCATGGCAAGTTTGATAACAAGGCATTTACATTTTCCATTTTTTGTGGAGTACTATACTGAGCCAGAAAAATTGAGATGGTTTGATCTGGAATGGACCGATTCCACGTTTTGAGGAATGTGATCTTCAGTGAAGGATCTTTAGGGTGTTCTCAGTAGAAGTTTGTTTCCTAAATTCTAGAAATTTACAAAATAAAAAGTCAAAGAAAAGTCAAGGCTTTAGAGCAAGAAGAAAAACTACAACTACTTAAAGAAGTGAAACTATATATTTCAAGGTGGTAATAACCCAATAACATCCGAGCAAGCCTCACACCTGAAGTTCAAATTCAAGATGGTAATCAATTCTAGATCCGTGTGGGTGTACACGCCTTGTGGTATATCTTGTTATTATACTATCAAAGAAACTAGACATTTCATTGAACTATGGCTATTATTAACGTATAAAATTTTTAATGGGAGCTAAAACTCAGTTCAAGCTAGTAGAAAATGCAAAATAAAACGTAAGAAATTGCAGCCTGTAAGTCTTAGTAATAAGCAAAAGTTGACAAAATGAAAACCAAGTGCTGGATAGTTTCATTGAAATATTGGAAGAATTTTAGGGTCTGTTTGGTTGGAAAATTGATTGTGTTTTGCGTTTTTAACATGTATACAAAATGCACGCGAGAGGAAAGAGAATTGGTAAATGGTCATACTTGAAAAATGGATTAAACTTAAGAACTTGAAAATGACTTCTTTCTCCTAGTCCTCATTTTGAAAAATTTAAGAAGTGGGAATTATGACCCAAGGTATTTTCAAACTTAGTGCATAAAACTCATTCTCAATAACAGTTTACTGAACAACATTTCTAACTTCGAAGTAGGAATTATTGCCGAACCTTAACTATTCCTTAGTTAAAAACGAAGCCAATCAAGTTGGGGTAGAACTACCTCTCAAACCTTAACTGAACAACATTTCTAACTTCGAAATAGACAAAGTTCACTTTATATCCCTTTACTAACTTCCTTACTTAACCCTCCTTCGAATAGCTATATTCGATTGACTCCTTTTACTTAACTCTATTCGATTTAACTCTAACTCTATTGGACTAACACTATTGGATTAACTCTATTTGACTAACGCTATTGATTTACTCATTTCACTTAACTCCTTTCGAATAAACTATATTCGATAACTCCTTTTACTTTCTTCGAATAAACTATATTCGATTAACTCATTTGCTTCTATTCGAATAACTATATTCGATTAACTCCTTTTACTTTAACTCTAATCGATTAACTAACATCGATTAACTCCTTTTAACTTTAACTCTAATCGATTAAACTAACATCGATTAGCTCCTTTTAACTTTAACTCTAATCGATTAAACTAACATTGATTAACTCCTTTAACTTTAACTCTAATCGATTAACTAACATCGATTAACTCCTTTTACTTTAACTCTAATCGATTAAACTAACATCGATCAGCTCCTTTTAACTTTAACTCTAATCGATTAACTAACATCGATTAACTCCTTTTACTTTAACTCTAATCGATTAAACTAACATCGATTAGCTCCTTTTAACTTTAACCATAATCGATTAACTAACATCGATTAACTCCTTTACTTTAACGCTAATCGATTAACTAACATCGATTAACTCCTTTTAACTTTAACTCTAATCGATTAAACTAACATCGATTAGCTCCTTTTAACTTTAACTCTAATCGATTAACTAACATCGATTAACTCCTTTACTTTAACGCTAATCGATTAACTAACATCGATTAACTCCTTTTAACTTTAACTCTAATCGATTAACTAACATCGATTAACTCCTTTTACTTTAACTCTAATCGATTAAACTAACATCGATTAGCTCCTTTTAACTTTAACTCTAATCGATTAACTAACATCGATTAACTCCTTTACTTTAACGCTAATCGATTAACTAACATCGATTAACTCCTTTTAACTTTAACTCTAATCGATTAACTAACATCGATTAACTCCTTTTCGAATAAACTATTCATTTATAAAGATTTACTTTCAGTAACAGTTCTTCACTTTACAAATGATTTTCCTTTTATAAAACTCTATTCGTTTTAAAAACATTTTTCCCTTTTATTTACTTTCGAAATATTTCCTTTAATAAAATCTGTTGATTTTATAAAATCCCTTTATTTCAATATACATTGAAATAATTCTTTTTACATCCCAGGGTCCTTTATGACATTAAAAATATCGAATGAAAATGATCAACATCATTCCAACACACATAATCCATAACAGATTATATAACACATCATATATCACAATATATGAAAACAGTAAAATAAATGTTGAGGAATCCAGTTGGATTCCTCCAACCTGTTTCCCTGCATCACAGATGTTAAACAATATAGATGACATTCTTTTCAGTTCCATATGATATAATCTGTTAAACAGAATCAATATAGAAATTTAACTAACTGACTAGCAGTTCAATCAAACAATCAACACACAGTCAATCATCCAATATCTAACAGTTCTAAAAATACAACATGATATTATAAACTGTTCAGAGTTAGTGAGATTTACTCACATTTGCGCATTAGCCGTGTAACACCCCACTCCCGCTATGATCACTCACCATGGGAATGCCATAACATCGGTGGAGTATTTTAGTGAATATAGAACAGAAAAATTTCAACAAGACAGATATAAATAGTACTTGAAATTTTAAAACATCATCTCATAATAGCGGAAGTAAAACATGTCTGGTTACATCATAAACCCACAATAAAAGTCAAGTACAATATCCATCAAAATAAAGAAGTACATAATCCCACTCTCATACAATAGCCAAAACAAAAGGAAAGATAACTGGATAACTGGAGCTTTACATCTACCCAAGCTCCTAAAGACTGGAACAGCAATCCGATCAAGCTCCACTACTGCTAGGATCCACCACAGGACCTGAGGGTTGGGAAAAAGATAAAAACAACGGGGTCAGACATAAGTCTGAGCGAGTCCTATAACTTTAACAATACAATCGTTAAAGTAACCAGAGAAGACATGAACTGATATACGGTAACATATGGGGATGAATGGCTACCCTAAGCAATCAACTAACCTATGATAAAGGATAAAGACGCATCTACCCTTCCTAAGGTAAATTACTAAACTGCACCACACCAGTCGTTCCTAACTTAAAGGTTGATCCCACCCAAGGACTTATAAAATTAACCTAATAGTACTTGCGTACCCCTAGGTGACCAAGTAGGTGCCACAGGGCCCTACAATCCACCAGGTGTACACACTACTCCCCATTCGATCGGCTCCCTAACGTAGATACCCGTGCTGGCCCCACCGTAGGGTGTACCATTCCCCAACGTGGCAACCTGATAAAGCTAATGGTGCACGGCTTATATCTACACGATGCAACAACGGCTTACCTACCAGCCCGGGCCCACTCACGCATATGAAGCCCGTTGGACTTGCGTTGCCACCGCTAACCCGTTTGCCTCTTACAGTCAAGCCCAGTATGCGTGTCCCGTCCTCGACATGGGTCGAGCCCACAAAGATACGTATGGGTTACTGGTTGAAATGGGCCTCCACAAGCTACCCACCTAAGCTTGTCCCTTTTTCTAGTATACCCTACTTAACCCTTTAATCATGTTTAATTACATGTTTCCATTTTGGTTAAGTATTCTAATCGTATTTTCTATTGCCACCCAAGGCAACCACTAGATTTTCTCATGCCACCCAAGGCACCCACTTAACCCCTCATGTCCCTCTACATGCTAATATGGTTAAGTGTTTCTTAATTAATTAATTAAGAACGTAACCTTTGTAAAGACCTCTCACATTAGACTGTCTTTTATGACCGCTGGTTAAGCCGGTTGGTTCCGGGCAGCCTTATGTCATAACAGAGTCTAACCTCGTGTCTTTACATTAATCACGTATTTAGTTTGTGCCTAAGACCTCTCATATTGGGCTAACACTTGTAGCAACTGGTTAAGCCGGTTGGGTCCGGGCAGTTTTACGCTACAACTGAGTCCAACCTCGTGTCTTAGTCAATTAATTACACCTAATTAATCACCCTCATAATTTTATATTAATTATCCCTAATTAATCAAGTTTTTCTTAACATGGGTAGACCTAACTCAATAGGTAAATTCCCATGGGGTAGACCTAACTCAATAGGTAAATTCCCAACACATAGTATGGGTACACCTAACTAAATAGGCAAATTCCCATACTATGTTCATTTATTTTATATTATGCATAATTAAATTAATTTCACCCAATCTTATTAACCTATGCATTTAATTACCCCATCGTTCCCACGTAATTTCGTTCTCATGATATAACACATATAAAAGGTGTCAACTTGCATATGAATGAACATGTTTCAAAGGTGCCATCTTGCATATTAACAAACACATAACTTGCACATGCACTTGCATAACATGTCACATAACTTGCATATAATATGTCACATAACTTACATATTCACTTGCATAACAAACTTGCATATTAACTCATAGACTTGCATAATGTGTCATCATGAACTTGCATATTAACAAACATATAACTTGCATATTTACATACATGTAACTTGCATATTAACAAACATGTAACTTGCATATTAACAAACATGTAACTTGCATATTTACTTACATATGACTTGCATATTAACAAACATGTAACTTGCATATTAACAAACATGTAACTTGCATAGCATATCACCATGAACTTGCATAACATGCATATGATTACATAGCCCACAACTTGCATATTTAGCATCATGCAATCATAACATACATCATATTAAACTTGCATAAACTTACATACTCAACATGCATAAACATACATACTCAACATGCATAAACATAAGATTAATGCTAACATCATATCATATGATTCAAAGCTCATTAACCCACATACAAAACCATAAATCCCATCACATCTCATCTAATTAGTTTACCAAAAGACCATCAAAGTGATAGAAACTCACAACTAGCAATTTTGCACACCAAATGAAGAAGATTAAGATGCTAAGAAGGGATTAGAGGTTGATTAGAGAGTGATTAGCATGCAATCCTCTTCATTGATTTGTGGAGGCCATGATCAAGTTGCATTTTGCCATAGTTTAATTACAAGGATTAATTATGAATGAATTAGGGTAGGGTTGGGGTCTTATTTATAGGATTAGAAAGTGTTTTAGGCCCTTAGATTAACCCTAGATTAGATTAGGACCCTTAGATTTAGGAACCCTCTAGAACATAGCCCTAGACTCAGCCAAGAACAAACCTGGTGCACCCAGACCAGCAGGGCCGACACCCTGTGTCGACACCCCTGTCGACAGGGCTGTCGACACCCCTGTCGACACCCCTGTCGACATGGCTGTCGACACGGGGCTAGGCGGGAATTTTTCCCCCCTTTCCTCTTTTGGCTCCAAACTTGTTTTTCAAATCTGAAATTTAAATTTAAATTTCCTAAAACTTCTTTGGGCCATATCCGGGCCATACGGACTCCTATTCTCGAAAACTCGGACTCTATTTCGCGTATTTTTTCGAGACGAACGTAATGACGCAGCCCGTTTCCCCTGGTTCTTCCATCTGAGATTAATTATACTTTAATTACTAACTATTAGTGTTAATTGAAATTCGGGGTGTTACATTCTCCCCTACTTAAAGGATTTCGCCCTCGAAATCTCTAAGTTAAGAAGAACGTATCCTACCAACCAAACAACCATCTACTAAACCATCAACCACAAGCAACCATTATCCTTAGAAACTTCTAATGATGTATGAACATATGCAGAAAGTGTGTGTATATGTCCGTATACTAATGCAAAATCAGGCGGTCTACTGATTCAGTCGACCTCCTTAATGCAAACCATGATAGTGCCATGCATCCAATATGTATGCGAAACCCTATTGACACATACAAATTTCTACATGCGTGCACAACCATACACAAAATGCATCATCCATATGATAACACAACCATGATACATCCATCAATTCTATCTACCACATCCATTTATGCAATATGCAACATGAAGTGTCTGAGCCGATCTAGTGCCTAATGTGTGTGTATATGCGTCCACGAGCAACCACTAGCAATCAATTGCATCCACATGCATCCATCAACTATAACATGTTTCAAACACATGTTTCAACCATAGGCTTACCCTATCTAAAGGTCAAATAGTACTAACGAGAGGACATACTAAAGATAAGATAAGTACTAGACAAGCGATAAAGGAGAAGTTAAAAAAACATACTCTCAAAAAGAAATGGATACAAAGAACGCATCTTCGCTTCCGTCTCCCAAGTAGCATTGCTTTCGTCATCTCCCCATTGCACTTTAACTAGCTGAACTTCTCTGTTCCTCAACTTCCTAGTTTCTGACCCAAGGATGCGAGTAGGAGCTCGTCGAATCGTCGCATCACGCTCTACCTCTACATCTCTAAGCAAGCTCGGCTCTACCACCTCCGCGGTCTCATGTAAGCACTTCCTCAGATGTGATACATGGAATACATCATGAACACCACTAAGTCTGTCGGGCAACTCCACCCTATATGCCATACGTCCAATCCTTTCCTTAATAGGAAACGGCCCAACAAATCTCGGCGCTAACTTCCCAACTGACCCAAAGCGAACAACATTTCTCAATGGAGATACTTTGACAAAAACCATATCCCCAACCTCAAACTCAAGATCCGTCCTCCTCCGATCCGCATAAGATTTCTGTCTATCTTGCGCTGCCTTCATCCTTCTACGAATCAAATCAATCTTCTCTGAAGTCTCTCTAACCATATCTGGCCCAAGCAAGATCTTATCCGTAGATTCCCACCAACATGTAGGAGATCGACAAGGCCTTCCATAAAGAGCTTCGAAAGGTGCCATGCCAATACTGGACTGAAAGCTGTTATTATATGCGAACTCCACCAAAGGAAGATGTTCTTCCCATGTACCTCCAAAATCCAAGATACAAAGCCTCAAGAGATCTTCTAAGATACGGTTCACCCTCTCGGTCTGACCGTCCGTCTGTGGTTGATATGCGGTGCTCAAACACAACTGAGTCCCTACCGCCTCTTGCAAACTTCTCCAAAACTCACTAGTGAAGATAGGATCTCGATCACTCACAATGCTGGATGGTACGCCATGCAATCTAACAATCTCTCTAACATAGACTGAAGCAAGCCATGGAGCGGTCCTCTTACTTTTCACGGGTATAAAATGGGCACTCTTGGTAAGTCTGTCTACCACAACCCAAATTCCCGTATTTCCCTTCCTCGATCTCGGTAACCCATCGATGAAATCCATCGAGACACTATCCCACTTCCATTGCGGAACTTCCAATGGGTGTAGCAACCCACCGGGTTTCCTTTGCTCCGCTTTAACTTGTTGGCATACTAAGCATCTAGCCACGTATTCGGCCACATCTTTCTTCATACCGGCCCAGAAGAAAACTCTCTTCATGTCTTGGTACATTTTGTCTCCACCGGGATGAATAGTCATTCTGGAACGATGTGCATCATCCAAAATAGCCTTCTTCAAACCCTCATCTTGCGGTACACAAAGTCTACCGTCTCTATGCAACCATCCCTTATCATCTATGGTGTATCTACCCAAATGGCTGGACGACTCCCCCCTTATAAGCATCTCTACCAACTCATCCAACTGTGGGTCGTCTCGCTGAGCCTCGCCGATCCGTCTCAAAAGAGTAGGTCTAACCTCCAAGGATGCCAACAAACCAGGTACAAAATCCACAGAAGGTCTGAAGTCAAACAAAGAAAGAAACTCCAAGCTTCGCCGTTCCACGAACAATGGACTCAAAGATAGCCTTTTTCTACTCAAGGCGTCTGCCACCACATTACCCTTGCCAGGGGTATATGCTATCTCGAAATCATAGGATGCTAAGAACTCCATCCACCTTTGCTGTCTTAAGTTTAAATCCTTCTGAGAGAATAAGTACTTCAATGATTTATGGTCGGTGAACAACTCGAATCTCTCACCAAGAAGATAATGGCGCCAAGACTTAAGTGCGAAAACAATCGCGGCCAACTCTAGATCATGGGTAGGGTAATTCTTCTCATGCACTCTCAATTGTCTCCCTCCATAGGCTATTACCCTTCCCTCCTGCATCAAGACTGCGCCCAATCTTGTTCCACAAGCATCGGTATAAACAACAAACGGCTTACTCCCATCTGGGAGCACTAAAACTGGAGCGGTGGTCAAAGCTCTCTTTAACCGTCGGAAAGCATCATCACAATCTACGTCCCATAAGAAAACCAGATTCTTCTTCGTCAAGCGGGTTAATGGGGCTGATATCTTCGCGAAGTCTTTGATGAACTTCCTATAATATCCTGCCAACCCCAAGAAACTTCTTACTTCGGTAGCATTTCTAGGAACTTTCCAATCCTGGATAGATACTATCTTTGCGGGATCCACAGCTATCCCTTCCTCAGAGACCACATGCCCTAAGAATCGCACTTCTCTTCTCCAAAAATGACATTTAGAGAATTTAGCTTTAAGACTATGTGCTCGAAGAGTCTCCAACACTTCCTTGAGATGTAAGGCATGCTCTTCTTCACTCTTGGAAAAGACCAAGATGTCATCCACAAAAACTACTACAAACTTATTCAGATACTCTCTGAACACTCTACTCATGAGATCAACAAAGTATGCAGGGGCGTTTGTCAACCCAAATGGCATCACTAGCCACTCATAAAAACCATCCGGAGTCCGGAAAGCAGTCTTCTCTATACTGTCCTCCGCCACTCTCAACTGATGAAACCCTGTAGCTAAATCCATCTGTGAAAACACTGAGGCGCCAACTAACTGATCAAAGAGATCATCTATCCTCGGCAATGGGTGTCTATTCTTCTTTGTGAGCTTATTAAGTTCTCTATAATCCACACAAAGTCTGAGGGACCCATCCGCCTTTGTGGCAAATACTACTGGAGCTCCCCACTCCGATATACTTCGCCTTATGAACCCCTTCTCAAGCAACTCCCCTACTTGCTTATGAAGTTCTCTTCTCTCACGAGGAGCCATGTGGCGCACTGGCAAAGCCACTGGTTTGGCATTATCCACCAAATAAATTCGGAAATCTATCTCCCGCTTCGGAGGTAAATTCTTCACTTCTTCAAACACATCCGGATATTCCCGGACTACTTTGACAGAACGCAAACTCTCGACCGAAGCATCGAGTGATTCAAGATAACTTAGAAGAACGGATTCCATGGGATTACAAGAGATCTCGAGAGTATTACCCAAGCGGGTCATAAGCCTGACAACTCTCCTTTCACAATCAAGAACGGCACCATTACTGGATAACCAGTCCATGCCCAAAATCAACCCATAGCCCGTGAAGCCCAATACAAAAGCATCACATCTAAACTCAACGCTAAGTATAGAAATCTTCAAACCCAAACATATCATAGACAGATATATAGAGCCCCCAATTGGGTTTGAAACAACCAAGGGATCATCAACTAGACTGGTGTCTAAGTGCAGTGACTCAACTAACGATGATGAGATAAAAGAATGCGATGCGCCAGAGTCAAACAAAGTACGAACTGGATGATCACACAGAAAAACCAGACTTTCAACGGAAATAGTTCTACCTCTCTACTGAATCGGTGGAACTGAGAGAACATGAACTTGCCCCCCTGACTGAGGTGGTGCTATAAGAGCTTGCACCTGACCTCCTGAGGTAGACCCCGTCTTCTGCCCCTTCTTTGGGCAGTTTTTCACAAGATGCCCTGCTTCACCACAATGAAAGCAACCGGTCTTCTTCTTTTTGCGACAATCCTTACTGAGGTGGCCTCGTGTTCCACAATTGAAGCACTTCTTCTTCGTCTTCTTCTTGTCACCATTGCCTTTTCCGCCCTTGCCTTGTTGTTGTTGTTGCGGTTTCTTCTGATCCCCCTTTTTCTCTGGTGCCTTAGAGTTCTTATCATCCTCATGCATAAGTGCCATGTAGACAAGCTTCTCAAAGGTGGCCCCCATAGGAATGTGAGTCATAGCTATTCCTTGCAATGGTTCGTTCAAGCCTCTAACGAACCTCAAAGCCTTCTTCTCCGGTGTATTCACCAACTCTATGCCAAATCTTGCTAATTGATTGAATTTGTTGACATATTCTTTCACCGTGAGATTCCCTTGCTTCAAATACAAGAACTTCTCCATAAACAGATTCTCTTCCGCCCTTGAGAGAAACTTAGCCCCAAACCTTTGCTTAAAATCTGCCCAAGAGTCAACAGGGCGTTCTCCGTTAGTGACCTCCCACCAGAATGAGGCCTCTCCCTTCATCAACCAAGCCGCCAACTTGACTTTCTTTCCCTCTTCCACTTCAAAGATATCTAGCAACTCTTCCACTTCCTTAAGCCAATCTCTAGCCTCTACGAAAGTCTCTGAACCTAGAAAAGGTTTTCCTCCTATAGCCTTGAACTCCTTGCAAACCTTAGCAAAATTATCCACTCTAGGCTGAGGAGGAGGAGCGGTTGTCTCTGGTGTAGTAGCATTGGCTGGACCCGCAGCCGCGGCCCTAGCCTCTTGCAACCTCCTATACCATAGTGGTATAACTAAACCCTCCGGGATGTTAAGATCTTCAGCCATGCTGAAACGAAAGAGGAAAGATTCAAAAAGGAGATTCCGAAAGATAAAGATATGGCTATTGGGGATTATGCTTTTCTTTTTCAAAAACTTTTTCTCTTAGAAGACATGCTTTTGAAAATACTTTCTTCGAAAATACTCTTAGAAAATAGTTTTTCTCAAAAATTTTATCTGTTCTGGTAACCTTAAGCTCTGATACCACGTGTAACACCCCACTCCCGCTATGATCACTCGCCATGGGAATGCCATAACATCGGTGGAGTATTTTAGTGAATATAGAACAGAAAAATTTCAACAAGACAGATATAAATAGTACTTGAAATTTTAAAACATCATCTCATAATAGCGGAAGTAAAACATGTCTGGTTACATCATAAACCCACAATAAAAGTCAAGTACAATATCCATCAAAATAAAGAAGTACATAATCCCACTCTCATACAATAGCCAAAACAAAAGGAAAGATAACTGGATAACTGGAGCTTTACATCTACCCAAGCTCCTAAAGACTGGAACAACAATCCGATCAAGCTCCACTACTGCTAGGATCCACCACAGGACCTGAGGGTTGGGAAAAAGATAAAAACAACGGGGTCAGACATAAGTCTGAGCGAGTCCTATAACTTTAACAATACAATCGTTAAAGTAACCAGAGAAGACATGAACTGATATACGGTAACATATGGGGATGAATGGCTACCCTAAGCAATCAACTAACCTATGATAAAGGATAAAGACGCATCTACCCTTCCTAAGGTAAATTACTAAACTGCACCACACCAGTCGTTCCTAACTTAAAGGTTGATCCCACCCAAGGACTTATAAAATTAACCTAATAGTACTTGCGTACCCCTAGGTGACCAAGTAGGTGCCACAGGGCCCTACAATCCACCAGGTGTACACACTACTCCCCATTCGATCGGCTCCCTAACGTAGATACCCGTGCTGGCCCCACCGTGGGGTGTACCATTCCCCAACGTGGCAACCTGATAAAGCTAATGGTGCACGGCTTATATCTACACGATGCAACAACGGCTTACCTACCAGCCCGGGCCCACTCACGCATATGAAGCCCGTTGGACTTGCGTTGCCACCGCTAACCCGTTTGCCTCTTACAGTCAAGCCCAGTATGCGTGTCCCGTCCTCGACATGGGTCGAGCCCACAAAGATACGTATGGGTTACTGGTTGAAATGGGCCTCCACAAGCTACCCACCTAAGCTTGTCCCTTTTTCTAGTATACCCTACTTAACCCTTTAATCATGTTTAATTACATGTTTCCATTTTGGTTAAGTATTCTAATCGTATTTTCTATTGCCACCCAAGGCAACCACTAGATTTTCTCATGCCACCCAAGGCACCCACTTAACCCCTCATGTCCCTCTACATGCTAATATGGTTAAGTGTTTCTTAATTAATTAATTAAGAACGTAACCTTTGTAAAGACCTCTCACATTAGACTGTCTTTTATGACCGCTGGTTAAGCCGGTTGGTTCCGGGCAGCCTTATGTCATAACAGAGTCTAACCTCGTGTCTTTACATTAATCACGTATTTAGTTTGTGCCTAAGACCTCTCATATTGGGCTAACACTTGTAGCAACTGGTTAAGCCGGTTGGGTCCGGGCAGTTTTACGCTACAACTGAGTCCAACCTCGTGTCTTAGTCAATTAATTACACCTAATTAATCACCCTCATAATTTTATATTAATTATCCCTAATTAATCAAGTTTTTCTTAACATGGGTAGACCTAACTCAATAGGTAAATTCCCATGGGGTAGACCTAACTCAATAGGTAAATTCCCAACACATAGTATGGGTACACCTAACTAAATAGGCAAATTCCCATACTATGTTCATTTATTTTATATTATGCATAATTAAATTAATTTCACCCAATCTTATTAACCTATGCATTTAATTACCGCATCGTTCCCACGTAATTTCGTTCTCATGATATAACACATATAAAAGGTGTCAACTTGCATATGAATGAACATGTTTCAAAGGTGCCATCTTGCATATTAACAAACACATAACTTGCACATGCACTTGCATAACATGTCACATAACTTGCATATAATATGTCACATAACTTACATATACACTTGCATAACAAACTTGCATATTAACTCATAGACTTGCATAATGTGTCATCATGAACTTGCATATTTAGCATCATGCAATCATAACATACATCATATTAAACTTGCATAAACTTACATACTCAACATGCATAAACATACATACTCAACATGCATAAACATAAGATTAATGCTAACATCATATCATATGATTCAAAGCTCATTAACCCACATACAAAACCATAAATCCCATCACATCTCATCTAATTAGTTTACCAAAAGACCATCAAAGTGATAGAAACTCACAACTAGCAATTTTGCACACCAAATGAAGAAGATTAAGATGCTAAGAAGGAATTAGAGGTTGATTAGAGAGTGATTAGCATGCAATCCTCTTCATTGATTTGTGGAGGCCATGATCAAGTTGCATTTTGCCATAGTTTAATTACAAGGATTAATTATGAATGAATTAGGGTAGGGTTGGGGTCTTATTTATAGGATTAGAAAGTGTTTTAGGCCCTTAGATTAACCCTAGATTAGATTAGGACCCTTAGATTTAGGAACCCTCTAGAACATAGCCCTAGACTCAGCCAAGAACAAACCTGGTGCACCCAGACCAGCAGGGCCGACACCCTGTGTCGACACCCCTGTCGACAGGGCTGTCGACACCCCTGTCGACACCCCTGTCGACATGGCTGTCGACACGGGGCTAGGCGGGAATTTTTCCCCCCTTTCCTCTTTTGGCTCCAAACTTGTTTTTCAAATCTGAAATTTAAATTTAAATTTCCTAAAACTTCTTTGGGCCATATCCGGGCCATACGGACTCCTATTCTCGAAAACTCGGACTCTATTTCGCGTATTTTTTCGAGACGAACGTAATGACGCAGCCCGTTTCCCCTGGTTCTTCCATCTGAGATTAATTATACTTTAATTACTAACTATTAGTGTTAATTGAAATTCGGGGTGTTACAAGCCGTTAAATAACGGTTTGCGTTATTTGATTCAGTCGGACAATTTATTTCGCCATAAATTGTAACGAGCTCGGATTCACTCCCAGTCAGCTCCATGGTGTAGCCACCGTCCATACGATTCCAACGTAACTTACGGTTTGTCAATCCGACTTCGTACGAGCTAGATACGAACATTACAAATTAATACATATTGGAATTTTAAATTAAACTTGAATTTAATTTAAACTGGGCCTCACCCCCTTATTACCCATCGTGGCCCAATACCCTCTAGGCCCGCTAACCCCTTCTTCCACAAAGACAATACCGTGAGCTGCTGTAGCCTTAATGGCCATTACCACTCGTTCATCGCTCCACCACACCACAAACTCTCCACTGATTCTCGAATGAACACCACCGCTATCCTCCTCTTCTCGTTCTCCTCCTCCTCATACCACCTTTTCTCAGCTCGGTTCACCTTTGCTGAACCCGTCGTCGAGATGCTCTGGTCCTCACAGTGACACGAGCGACGGCTTTTGCTACCAATTCACCTCAAACTCCACCAATACCCTCGTCTACCTCTCCTGAGTCCAAAACCAACCTCTATTCCAACCAACAATCATCACATACCGAACGATTTCGAACCCTAAGTTACTGCCAAACCGCCGACCTCTGTAAACGTGAATCGCACATGCTAAAACCGGGGTAGAATTGTAGACAATCATCTCAGCAACTCATATATATTTATTTCGGGATTTAAGAGCATTGCTTTGGTTATATTTTGATTTTATTTTGATTTTCTACTTTGTAAATTTCTTGCTGTGATGGTTTATACGTATATATATGCTTCTGTTGGGTAGGTAGCGTCTGTGGTTGTGGAGAAACACAGCGTGGCCTTCATATTGGCCAAGCAAAATGTTAGGATATTTTATTTTTCATTTATTTATTTTATTTCTTCGATTTCCTCTTTGTTTTGGGTCCTTAAAAATCCCTGCGACCACATACGATACCCAAAAATCACCAAACTGGACATATAGCTAGAGTTCGACATTACGGTCCCAACGAAACTGGTTTCGTCGAATTCCGACTCCGTATGCTCACACGGAGTATTTTTAACTGTCAAAATACTGACTGTTTTCCACTCTAAAAATCCGTACGGCCACACAGTGACTCTAAAAATCACGAAACTAGAAATCTAACAACTATTTGACATTGCGGATCCAACAAACCTAGTTTTGTCGAATTCCGACTTCGTTTGCAAAAGTGGCTATTTTTAACGCTTTGAATAGCCCATTTAAATATATAAATATATTTAAATAAAATTAAATTAAATATAAATAAATATATATTCTCGTATATATTCACCGAGGAATATCATACAGCTCCAGTATATTTGCATACTCGCTATTCCGAGTCCAGATTGATTCGATATTCAATTTACATTGAAAATCCCTTCAATAACGTATATAAAGTGTTACGAATTATAAAGGAATTCCACAGTGACTTTTCTGAAATTTGATTTGGACGTAAATCAAAATCTACACGACGAAATCCCGATTTTTCTCTTCCACTAGAAAGATATACTCCATCAGCTCCACACGTTTCTTGTTTCATAGAAATCCGGCTTAAAACGAATCCTGTACATTCAGTTGAAGTTCAAATCGCCAAATAGAGAACTGTAGCGCCATTTCGAGCTCTATTTTAATTATATTAAAAACTATACGTTCAATTGTCGACGATTGAATATATTCGTTATTCAAATTCAAATTCCAAGCTGAATTACATATCACAGATGATCCAGTTCACACCATATCGCCATTTCCTCCAATTTTGATTATTTCAGAATTAAATATATTATTTAATTTATTATTTTAAATTAAATATTCAACATTATTTAATTCCACGACCATTTAATTCACTATATCACCATTGATATAATTAAATAAATAAATCATAATACCCCTGCCAGTGCGGGTCATTACAATCTTCCCCACTTAAAATAATTTCGTCCTCGAAATTGCTAAAAGGTAGAGGACGACCCTATCGACTGATTAGAACATATTTGTTCCCTTCTTAACTTCAGTTTCAACTGAACCAATTTAATTTCAATTAAATTATTAATTAATTCTTATCAACTAAAATTTTCAAAAATCTTGAAAATTTTCTAACGCCTTAACACTTCGAAATTTTTTGCCAGCACCTCCTTTGTACTGGTCAATAGTTCAAACTCCAACTCGCCTCTCTGGGCCATCTCCAACCCAAAAGAAAATCAAACAGCCAAGCGGTTTGCCAATTCGGCTCACAAATCTTATATCCAATAGAAATATAAACTTGTACCTTTCGTCGGCATATCATTATATCCTTTCCACCTGTTATCAATTCAACATATACCGGGGTTATCCCAATCAAACTCCAATCCGCTTTTTATCCACAATTTCAACCATTCGCTTATACCTAAGTCGAAATTTATTTCAAATTCGAGTTCCATTCTCGATTCCAAACTCTTTACTTGATTATCAAGTTACACTTCAAATTTGAATCCCCCAAATCCAATTTGTCTCGATATCATTCAAATTCAATCTCAGTTACCATTTTACTGACTTTACTTTAATTCAAATCTGCTTTCACAAATTTATGTTTAAATTTGTTTTTAATTCAAACAGTCTTTTCCTGGGAGTTTTTAAACAGTTTACTCTTTTCAAAAATCAATTTTTCCTTTTGAACATGTCACTGAGCCCTTAATTAATATTCCATTAGTCAAATCACTTCTCTATTTCTTTATCAATATTTGTTAACCAAATATTTTCAATAACCATATTGGCCTTTTATGTTATTTGGAAAACATTTCCGAATATCGCCTTCTTTATTTTCTAAACTTTAGAAAATACATGCTATTTATAATTTGAAAATATTCCAATTACTTATCTCTTTTCCGATCTCGTTTATTTCTATACTTAGGAAATATTCTTTATTATATTTCCAAGTTTACACTATTTGGGTTAAAATGGATGTTGTGTAAAACATCTCTACGACAACCCAAATACTATATTCACTATCTCTTACTCAACATTGATCTTCGAGCCTGAAATCTTACTGTTTATTGGTTAATAATGAAATCAATCAAGTTGGGGTACAACTACCTCTCAGACCTTGACTGAATAACATTTATAACATCAAAACAGATATGACTACTTACTCGATTAACCAATACCATACAACTACTTATTCTCTTTGAAACACATATACACCTTCTCTTTTTATTCTTACGAGATTTTATTCCTAGTCTCCCCTCTTTTTTTCTTTTCTATTTCTAAATTCGTTTCCTTATCGACTTCGACATATATATATTGATACGTTGATTTCTAACTATCAAATTATCGTAAAAATATTCTAACTCTTTAAATCCCTGGAAAAATTTGCCATAACCTCCTTTGTACGAGGAGCATCGGGATATTTCAAATAGCCTCCCATGGCCCTCACCAATCCAAAAGAAAATCAAAAAGCCAAGCGGCTAGCCGATACGACGCATAAAATCTCATATGTGAATTAAATACATACCTTTCCGTCGAGCATTCTACCTATATACCTTCATACCTTATCCATACCTATCTCATGTATATTTATACATTTCTAATTCATTTCAACTTAATCCAATCATTTTAACTTAGTTCGTTAAGTGATTTTCAAATTACTGGTTTGCCCATTTCACCTTTTTATTTGAATATACATGTTCAAATATAGGTTTAACTTGTTTATCAACTAATTGAATTCCATTTCAATTTTATTTGAATTTCCTATATTCAAATTCCATTTCGATTCTCTTATTCACATTCTATATATTCTATTTCTATAATTTAAATTCCATTTGAATTTTATATCCAAACTCTATTTGAATTTCTATATTCAAACTCTATTTCAATTCCATTGAATTTCATATATTCGAACTCCCTTTGAATTTCCTATATTCAAATCCAATTATTACTCTATATGAATTCTATATTCAATTTTCTTATTTCAAATTCTATTTTTAAATTCTATATTCACTTTTCCATTATTTAAATCTTCTTTATTCAAATCTCATTTGAATTTCTATATTCAAATCCCCTTTGAATTTTCTATATTCAAATTCCCTTTGAATTTTCTTATTTACATTCTATGTTTGAACTTCCTTTATTCAAATTCTATTTTGAAATTCTATTTCAATCTATTTGAATTTTACATTCAAATTTCCTTTCAAACTATCTTTATTCATTCTTTATTATAAATCCCATTTGAAATTCAACACAACTTGTCTTTCCCAAAACAATTTCAAAACAGTATCTTTGGTAGTAATTCATCACTTACAACTCAAAAATGAATACTGATGATGCAGCTGTCATCATCAGAATTTATTTTCCAGCGATCGAAGTGAGTTCAATACTATAAAACCATTTCTAAACATTTCCACTTTGAAA
Source organism: Allium sativum (assembly GCA_030737875.1). Taxonomy (NCBI): domain Eukaryota; kingdom Viridiplantae; phylum Streptophyta; class Magnoliopsida; order Asparagales; family Amaryllidaceae; genus Allium; species Allium sativum. The sequence goes on along the minus strand of CM060923.1, from coordinate 529,493,176 downwards.
TTCATTTCAAAATATAATTCATACTGCTTGTAAAACAATTTAAAATCTTCTAGGATCTTAAATTTTCCTTATTCTTAATCCAAATCCATTTACAAACACTTATCCAATTTCCAGAAATTTTAATTCAATTTCTGGTTTAAATTTCATATTTAACTTATCTGATTCCACGTATTTTACTTATATGAATTCTGATTGGTTATTTACATAACCATTTAATTTATAATCTTACTCGATTATAATAACCACCAATATATCCAATATATATCAAAATATACTCTAGGTAAAATTATTTTCATTTACCCTCTTTTAAAACATACCATGATGGTTTATCGTATTCAAGTGTTTACAAAATCCCTACCGACACAGTGGATCAAACTGATCGACCAGAATTCATAAACTACTCAACCAATAAATCTCCACAATATAAATTTATTTTTATATCATCTACAAATACGTCCACTCGTATATATACACTCAAACTCAATATAGGGTATTGCTAACCCAATCTCTACCGAGTCACGCCACAGAGCCAAAGTATCAACTAAACCTTTGCTCTGATACCAACTGTAACAACCCGAATTTTCAACGACTTCGGTTATCGACATAAACACGATGTCGATAACCAAAACACCGAAAAATCCTGGTAATTAGTGAAAGAAATTAGAGGGTGAGGAAAGATAAGATAGAAACTTAGAATAGAAGAAAAAGAAGAACACAATATCAGAGTAACACGAATCTCACAGTGGAACGAATAACATATAATATGTATAAAATAACTTGAAATATACATCTGTACTTGAATATACATATCATTATCAAAGTACATCACTTACAACACAGCGGAAATAACTATAGCTATATGATCCTGAAGCCTCCTGCTCCAGCTCTTCAACTATATATGTAAATCCCGACTACTTGACTGCCCATACAAATTTAGGCACCCAAGATTTTAGGGAAGACAACAAAATAAACTCCGGGTCAGTCATGTGACTGGTATGAGTAAAACAGTTTAACAACAGTTCGAACAAGTAAACGATATCTCATAAGACCACGCCGCATAACGGAACGGGTTTTTCCCTTATGAGAACCCAAATTATCTTTATATCAAAAACCTTTTGATATTATAAAAATGCCTATCAACCACAGTATATATATAATCATCTAGCAGAAACGCTTTCATCTCACGTTCTACATATATAGTATACAATCAAAACCGCAAGCACGTATTGGGTAATGGATTTCCAACTATGACAAGGTATGGAACCACCTTTCGCTCGTGTACCTCTAGAGAGGAATACACTGGGTTCAACAAGAACATCTTCCAACCCGGCCACACATGACCGACCACTCATTTCGCTTGAGTGTATCGAATATATATCACCAACAGTTGGGATCAGCAACCGTTTCCCGAATGGGACAGCATCAACAATAAATTTTTAGAAGTAAATGAAACTCTAGATCAGGTGATTATACACCCTACTTCGGTGCGACCGACTTAGCCATGCTGCCTGCCCGATTTCTGTCATTTACCGGATGATGAGGCTAGAAGCTACGCTTTATCATCATACCAGATTCACTTTGAATGCCACATCGTCAAATCCATCAAATCACCGTTTGATGTCCTCAACCATACATTACGTGTTAGCTAAAAGAAGTTTCCTTCTCCGCTTCCACTCTTGGTACAGTTGGAGAAATCAATATACGTGATCGTCTGGAAATACTCTGTCAGACATTCGTCCATACAAGTCATCCAGGAACAGGATGAACCGAAGGCACTATTCAGTATACAGGATAGCCCTTGCATAACTCCATCTTCAATTTCCCTTGGCATATATGATTCGCAACGCTTATGCCAATACAGAGTGGTTCTTTGGATAAAGATCCAACCGGTCTCTCCATATTAACAACGTTAAAAGGGTCAAAACTTCGATAGTCTGTGATTTAACTATCGAATAAAAACAGGTGTGCAAACAACGATATCATTTCCAAATGGAAATTTATATCAATTAAACATCATTCAACATCTATCTCTTTATTTCATTAATTTACTTATCTCCTGTTTCCCTACGTTCAATATTCCTTATTTTCTAAATTGGGAAAATATACGTTATTAACAATGGAAAACATTTCCATTTCTTGTTTTCTTTATTAGAAAATATTTCTGGTTTCTTGTTTGGAAAACATTTCCAAAGCTTCTTCATTGGACTTAGACAGATGTTTAAACAAACCATCGCTATGCCAACTCAAACCATTTCCTTTATTGTCGAACCTTAACTATTCCTTAGTTAAAAACGAAGCCAATCAAGTTGGGGTAGAACTACCTCTCAAACCTTAACTGAACAACATTTCTAACTTCGAAATAGACAAAGTTCACTTTATATCCCTTTACTAACTTCCTTACTTAACCCTCCTTCGAATAGCTATATTCGATTGACTCCTTTTACTTAACTCTATTCGATTTAACTCTAACTCTATTGGACTAACACTATTGGATTAACTCTATTTGACTAACGCTATTGATTTACTCATTTCACTTAACTCCTTTCGAATAAACTATATTTGATAACTCCTTTTACTTTCTTCGAATAAACTATATTCGATTAACTCATTTGCTTCTATTCGAATAACTATATTCGATTAACTCCTTTTACTTTAACTCTAATCGATTAACTAACATCGATTAACTCCTTTTAACTTTAACTCTAATCGATTAAACTAACATCGATTAGCTCCTTTTAACTTTAACTCTAATCGATTAAACTAACATCGATTAACTCCTTTAACTTTAACTCTAATCGATTAACTAACATCGATTAACTCCTTTTACTTTAACTCTAATCGATTAAACTAACATCGATCAGCTCCTTTTAACTTTAACTCTAATCGATTAACTAACATCGATGAACTCCTTTTACTTTAACTCTAATCGATTAAACTAACATCGATTAGCTCCTTTTAACTATAACTCTAATCGATTAACTAACATCGATTAACTCCTTTACTTTAATGTTAATCGATTAACTAACATCGATTAACTCCTTTTAACTTTAACTCTAATCGATTAAACTAACATCGATTAGCTCCTTTTAACTTTAACTCTAATCGATTAACTAACATCGATTAACTCCTTTACTTTAACGCTAATCGATTAACTAACATCGATTAACTCCTTTTAACTTTAACTCTAATCCATTAACCAACATCGATTAACTCCTTTTACTTTAACTCTAATCGATTAAACTAACATCGATTAGCTCCTTTTAACTTTAACTCTAATCGATTAACTAACATCGATTAACTCCTTTACTTTAACGCTAATCGATTACCTAACATCGATTAACTCCTTTTAACTTTAACTCTAATCGATTAACAAACATCGATTAACTCCTTTTCGAACAAACTATTCATTTATAAAGATTTACTTTCAGTAACAGTTCTTCACTTTACAAATGATTTTCCTTTTATAAAACTCTATTCGTTTTAAAAACATTTTTTCCCTTTTATTTACTTTCGAAATATTTCCTTTAATAAAATCTGTTGATTTTATAAAATCCCTTTATTTCAATATACATTGAAATAATTCTTTTTACATCCCAGGGTCCTTTATGATATTAAAAATATCGAATGAAAATGATCAACATCATTCCAACACACATAATCCATAACAGATTATATAACACATCATATATCACAATATATGAAAACAGTAAAATAAATATTGAGGAATCCAGTTGGATTCCTCCAACCTGTTTCCCTGCATCACAGATGTAAAACAATATAGATAACATCCTTTTCAGTTCCATATGATATATTCTGTTAAACAGAATCAATATAGAAATTTAACTAACTGACTAGCAGTTCAATCAAACAATCAACACACAGTCAATCATCCAATATCTAACAGTTCTAAAAATACAACATGATATTATAAACTGTTCAGAGTTAGTGAGATTTACTCACATTTGCGCGTTAGCCTTTAAATAACGGTTTGCGTTATTTGATTCAGTCGGACAATTTATTTTGCCATAAATTGTAACGAGCTCGGATTCACTCCCAGTCAGCTCCATGGTGTAGCCACCGTCCATACGATTCCAACGTAACTTACGGTTTGTCAATCCGACTTCGTACGAGCTAGATACGAACATTACAAATTAATACATATTGGAATTTTAAATTAAACTTGAATTTAATTTAAACTGGGCCTCACCCCCTTATTACTCCATCGTGGCTCAATACCCTCTAGGCCCGCTAACCCCTTCTTCCACAAAGACAATACCGTGAGCTGCTGTAGCCTTAATGGCCATTATCACTCGTTCATCGCTCCACCACACCACAAACTCTCCACCGATTCTCGAATGAACACCACCGCTATCCTCCTCTTCTCGTTCTCCTCCTCCTCATACCACCTTTTCTCAGCTCGGTTCACCTTTGCTGAACCCGTCGTCGAGATGCTCTAGTCCTCACAGTGACACGAGCGACGGCTTTTGCTACCAATTCACCTCAAACTCCACCAATACCCTCGTCTACCTCTCCTGAGTCCAAAACCAACCTCCATTCCAACCAACAATCACCACATACCGAACGATTTCGAACCCTAAGTTGCTGCCAAACCGCCGACCTCTGTAAACGTGAATCACACATGCTAAAACCGTGCTGGAATTGTAGACAATCATCTCAGCAACTCATATATATTTATTTCAGGATTTAAGAGCATTGATTTGGTTATATTTTGATTTTATTTTGATTTTCTACTTTGTAAACTTCTTGCTGTGATGGTTTATACGTATATATATGCTTCTGTTGGGTAGGTAGCGTTTGTGGTTGTGGAGAAACACAGCGTGGCCTTCATATTGGCCAAGCAAAATGTTAGGATATTTTATTTTTCATTTATTTATTTTATTTCTTCGATTTCCTATTTGTCTTGGGTCCTTAAAAATCCCTGCGACCACATACGATACCCAAAAATCACCAAACTGGAAATATAGCAAGAGTTCGACATCACGGTCCCAACGAAACTGGTTTCGTCGAATTCCGACTCCGTATGCTCACACAGAGTATTTTTAATTGTCAAAATACTGACTGTTTTCCACTCTAAAAATCCGTACGGCCACACAGTGACTCTAAAAATCACGAAACTGGAAATCTGACAACTATTTGACATTGCGGATCCAACAAAACTAGTTTCGTCGAATTCCGACTTCGTTTGCAAAAGTGGCTATTTTTAACGCTTTGAATAGCCCATTTAAATATATAAATATATTTAAATAAAATTAAATTAAATATAAATAAATATATATTCTCGTATATATTCACCGAGGAATATCATACAGCTCCAGTATATTTGTATACTCGCTATTTCGAGTCCAGATTGATTCGATATTCAATTTACATTGAAAATCCCTTCAATAACGTATATAAAGCGTTACGAATTATAAAGGAATTCCACAGCGACTTTTCTGAAATTTGATGTGGACGTAAATCAAAATCTACACGACGAAATCCCGATTTTTCTTTTCCATTAGAAAGATATACTCCATCAGCTCCACACGTTTCATGTTTCACAGAAATCCGGCTTAAAACGAATCCTGTACATTCAGTTGAAGTTCAAATCGCCAAATAGCGAACTGCAGCGCCATTTCGAGCTCTATTTTAATTATATTAAAAACTATACGTTCAATTGTCGACGATTGAATATATTCGTTATTCAAATTCAAATTCCAAGCTGAATTACATATCACAGATGATCCAATTCACACCATATCGCCATTTCCTCCAATTTTGATTATTTCAGAATTAAATATATTATTTAATTTATTATTTTAAATTAAATATTCACCATTATTTAATTCCACGACCATTTAATTCACTATATCACCATTGATATAATTAAATAAATAAATCGTAATACCCCTGCCAGTGCGGGTCATTACATTGCGGGTCTGGTTCATTAAGAAGGAAGATGGGCCAATGTTTTATGGTGAGGCCCGATAACATTTTGGATAAATTTATTAGTATATTAAGTTGTAAATTATATAACTTTATCATACGGTATCAGAATTGGGCAAAGCAGGATCCATTGGAATCGTATGGACGAGGGCTACACTATGGAACTGATTGAGAGTGAATTGGAGCTCGTTACAATTTATAGCGAAATAAATTGTCGGATATGAATCAACGACAGGTTATCGTTATTTAACGATGATCGTCCAATGTGAGTAAAACTCACCAACTCTACCAGTTCATATTTTTATAACTTATTTTTAGAACTGATAAATATTGATTGATTGTTGTGTGTTGATTAGATGGTTGAACTGCTAATTGATTGGTTGAAAATATCGATATAGTTATATATATATATATATATATATATATATATCGTTAATCAAATATTGATTTTGTTTATCAGAATATTTCATATTGAAATAAAGTGATGTTAATTATATTGTTTAACATATGTGGATGCAGGAAAACAGGTTGGAGGGATCCAACTGGATTCCTCAATATTTATAATACTGTTCTTTTCATATATTGTAATATATGATGTGATATATAATCTGTTGTTGATTATGTGTGTTTGAATGATATAGATCATTTATTTTTTGGTATTTTAAATACCATAAGAAATGCTGGGATGTAGAAGAGGGGATTTTCAAAGTGTATTTTGAAAATAACTTATTTATATAAAATCAATGGATTTTATACATAAAAGGAAAAGGATTTTATAAAAGAAAATAATTATAAAATCAAAGAATTTTATAAAAGGAATATTTATTTATAAAATGAATAGAATTTTATAGAAGGAAATATTTGGAAAATAAATATTAAATAGAAATTTGTTTTAACAGCTAACTGGAAAAGATTTATTTAAAGTGGAATTAAATAGAAATCTGTTTTAATAGATCAATTGGGAAGATTAAATTTATAAATATGTTTTATAAATTAAGTAAATTATTTTATCATTGGATAAATTGGGTATATAAGTCTGAACTTGTATAGAGAAGTAGAAATCGGTTTTGATACCGATATGTTAAGTGGAATGTAAACTCAAGATTTATAAAAGGAATTATAATTGAGATTTAGTTGCTAGAAATAAAAAGAAGATTTCGTATGAATAATTCTATAAATAGAGGTATAAATAGAATTTGAAAATGGGATATTATTTGTGAATACGAAAAATATTTTTCACATTCAATGTGAATAATGGATTTAAAATAAATATTTTATAAATTAAAACATTTATAAGGAAACTTAGGTTTTGAAATACAAATTCGAATGGGAATTCGAATGAGATAGGAATTTGAGTTAATCGAATATTAGTTATTCGAATAAGAGTTATTGAATTAGTGTTAGTCGAATATTAGTTAATCGAATAGAGTTAGTTGAATATTAGTTATTCGAATAGAGTTAATCAAAAGGAGTTAATCAAATATAGTTTATTCAAAAGGAATTAATCGAGAGTTAATCGAATATAGTTTATTCGAAAGGAGTTGATCGAATATAGTTTATATGAAAGGAATTATCGAATATAGTTTATTCGAAGAGAGTTAATCGAATATAGTTTATTCGGAAGGAGTTAATCGAATGTAGTTTATTCAAAATGGAGCTATCGAATAGAGATTATTCGAAAGAGAGTTATACGTTGAAATTCGATTATATCGATTTCGAGAAAATACTATATACTTTCTGATTTTTAATCAAGATTTACTTATTTAGTTATAAATTGTCTATTTAGTTATTTAGTTAAATTAAGGAATAAAAGTTATATTTTGAAGTTAGATATTTAAGATGTAGGGATTATAACACTATTGTTATAATCAAATGATTTATGTAAAAGAAGTGGATTCGTAAATAGAATCCGAGAGTTATGTAAGAAAGTTTGTTAAAGATTTAAAAGGAGAACTTTGTCTATTTCGAGGTTAGAATTGTTGTTCAGTTAAGGCCTGAGAGGTAGTTATACCCCAACTTGATTCACTCCATTTTTAACTAAGAAATAGTTAAAGTTCGATAGTGAAGGTTGGTTAAGAGAATTTAGTTAATGAGTGTAGTGGGTTGAGTTGGTATAACAATGTTTTATTTAAACATCTGTTTAAATCCAAAGAAGGAGTTTGGGAAATGTTTTCCAAATAAATATCATAAATGTTTTCGACTATAAAAAGATCGAAATGAGAGTAAATATGGAAATATTTTCCAATGAGTAATAACATATATTTTCTAAATTTAGAAAATAAGAATTTACGAATATATGGAAACAGGAATAGGGAAATAAAATAAATTAATGATAAATTAATTTAAAGGGATAAATGTTGATTGATGATTGATCGATAAGATTTCCATTTGGAAATATGACGTTGTTTGTACACATGTTTTCCCTTGATAGTTAAATCACCGACTATCAAAGATTTTGACCATTCCGGTTGTCAATACGGAGAGACCGGGATCAGATATATTATCTGAAAACCACTCCGTATGGCATTAGCGTTGCGAATCAAATATAATGAAGATAATTGAAGACGGAGTTATGCAAGAGCTGACATGTTTACAGAATAGTGCCTTCGGTCTGTCCAGTCCCAGGACGACCTGTATGGAAGAATGTCTGACGGAGTATATTTAATAGATCGCGTAAGTTGATCTCTTCAAACGTATTTACGTTTGGTGGCGGAGGAATTCGTTTCTCTTAGCTGTTTACCCGTGATATGTTTGCAGAAATCAATTTGTGATTTAGCGGGTATGACGATGTGACATTCAAAGTGAATGAAGATGCGGTTTGTAAAGGATACGTTATGGCCTGTAGCCTCACAACCGGAAATGGTATAAAATTGGGTAGGTCGCATGGCTAAGTGGTTAGCTGCCAATTAGGGTGTATTGTCACCTGATCTAGAGAAATTCCATTTACTACTTTAAATTATTTCGATGCTGTCCCTTTTGGGAAACGATTGCTGATCCCAACCGTTGGTGATAATACATTCGGTACACTCAAGCGAAATGAGTGACCGGTCATGTTTAGCGTGGGTTACAAGATGTTCTTGTTGAACCCGGTGTATTCCTCTCTAGAGATACACTGTCGGAAGGTGGTCCCATACCTTGCCAGTTGGAATTCATTACCCAATAAGCGCCCGCAGTTTTTGATCATATGTTATGTATGTAGCACGTGAGATGAAAGCGTTCTGCTAGATGATTATTATATTGTGATTGATAGACATTATTATAATATCCAAAGAGTTTTGATATAAAGATCATCGTTTGTTTCAAAAGGATTTTGAAAGTTGAATCGAATGTTTTGGATTCTCATAAGGGAAAAATCCGTTCCGTTATACGGCGTGGTCTTATGAGATATCGTTTAATTGCTCAAACTGTTTTAAATTGTTTACTTATACCTGTCCCATGACTGACCCGGAGTTTGTTTTGTTTTGTTTTACCCTAAACTCTTGGGTGCCAAAATTTGTATGGGCAGTCAAGTAGTCAGGTTTTACAGATATACTTAGAGAGCTTGGAGCAGGAGGCTTCAGGATTATATAGCTATTGTTATTTCCGTTGTGTTGTAAGTGTTATACTCTAATAATGTTATTGTGTACATATACTGATTTTATTTGAAAGTTATGTATCTATTATATATTGTTCGTTTCGCTGTGAGATTCATGTTTTACTCTGATGTTGTGATCTTTTTCTCCTTCTTCTAATCTAATTTTCTATCTTATCTATTCTCACCCTCTAACTTCTTTCATTAACTATCCGGTATTTTCGATGCTTGGATTGTCAACATTGAGTTTATGTCGGTAATCAGGATCGCGAAAACCCGGGTCGTTACATATATCATTTATATATACATATATATGGTTTTATATCATATGTTTAATATGTTTTTACACTTAAGAAATTATATTTTAAACAACTATGTTTGATTCAAGAAATTCCGGAATATATATATATATATATATGTGTGTGTGTGTGTGTGTGTGTGTGTGTGTGTGTGTATATTGATTTAAATTGTTTAAACATGATTTAAAATTTGAAATGACATATATGTCGTCGACGTACCATTATGAACATGTCGACATATAACTGTTACAATTATAATTTTCAAAAGAAGCATCTTTTCATCATTTGAAACGTTTCAGAACTGTTGCAACCTATGGAACTCTATATAAAGGGGTCAATTTCGAATTTTCAATGATCTCATCTTCTCCTTCTTCATCCTTACTCTTCCATCATTATTCTACTTTCATTTCTCTATTTCTACACATATACTCTGTCGTTTTCAATACAAATTATATCATTCTCTTTCTTTTCTCAATCTCTATCAAACACTCTCTATTTGGAAGCGTTATTCAAGAGTTCTACGGCTGTTTGTATTTGTTAAGGAAATGGTGTGTTCCTTGTAGCCCGTAAATCAAGGAAAAGGAGTGGTGTGAATTTTGTAGCCATGAAATCAAGGGTGTTGAATCAGTGTGAACCTCTTGTCCGTGAAATCAGGGTGTGGAATTGGTGTTAACCTTGTAGCCATGAAATCAAGGGTGTTGTAAAATTGATACTAGTATTACTAAAATTCTGTTCATTCCAGCGCTGCATGGGACTGGACATAGGAGTAATCCGAACCAGTATAAAATGTAGTGTATTCTTTACTTTTCTGCATTTTGTTTCTGTTTATATTTGCATCTGTGATTGCTTCTGTTGTGATAATCATTCCGTGATTCATATAGTTGTTTCAGTTATCATCAATTGTTTAAGTTTTCCATAATCTCTTTAAAACACTGTTCACCCCCTCTGGTGTTAGTTTTTACTTAAGATCCGTGTTTCTGATCCCTAACAGTGACATGACGTAGATAAGATCACTGTACTTCAGCAGCGGCTTAAGTTTTAGCTAAGATCATCAACTATAATTTATCATCATGTTTTTCTTTGAAAATTAGTTACAACTGAAGGAAATCTCAATGCCTTGATTAGTGCTCCATTAGTGGCAAACAAAATGATATTGATTGGTGATTATTGGCCCAAATAGATTCAGCTCTTGCAAACCCAAATCAGGTGTTAATGTATATAATGTTCTAGGTACTTTAGCATGTTCGGTTTTTATCATAAATATTTGACTATAACTTGTATTGCTGAACGGATTACTAATGTATGTACATTGTCTTAGACTTTATAGCCACATTGCAAATAAACATATTTATCACTTTCTGAAATCACCTTTTGTTTATAAATACGGCCACATGGATACTGTAAGCATAATGATAGATCAACCAACGCTACATAAGATGAAAATATATATTCTATTGTGGAATAACTATTGTTAGTTACATCCATAAAAGATTTTAGCTTGGTTTTTCAATAAGTTTTTTCTTTTATTTTTTTTAAAACATAGTTTTTTAGTAACATAGGTGAAAGATTGTTAGTGTTATTTGTTTGTTAAAATTTTAAAAATACTATTAATATTAGCTTGGCTGCAAAACGTAGTTATTTTAGCTAAGATTTACCTTTATGATTCTATGTTTGCTCTTTTGTTTAGCTTACAATATGATGTCCAAACGAAAAGCAATATTTTATAAGATCGAACCAATATACTTATTGTGTTAGCCACCTGCATACAGTATAATAGTATTGATGTACTTATTATTAATTAGTGTCAACTCAAGCTTGAATCTGAGGCAATTTGTATCACAGGTTCCATTACCTTTTGACCATTAAATAGAATAATTTAGTAGCCCAAATGAATCATGCTTGTAGCTTCACACTGGATGAATCAAATTTCGCAGAATGTAGTGTGTGATTTAACAACGTTTTCTGAAGAAAGAAAACTTTGAACCTAATAAAAGTTTAGAGGAAGTGGATTCAACTTAAGAAGGAAGATTCTGATAGCAAAAGACGACAATCTATCAAAAGACAACTTTGAATCTAATAAAAGTTTAGAGGGAGTGAATTCAACTTAAAAAGGAAGATTCTGATAGCAAAAGATGACAAATCCATCACAACAACATATTATCATGTCCTTATAAATTTATGCTTATATGTTTATATGCTCTTTTAACATTAGTATGATGCTTGATTTTTTAGTTTTTATGTACAAAGTTAACATGTAATCGTGTTTGGTTTATTGTTCCTTTAATTCAGATGTTTTATGTATTTGAATGTTTGAAATTTATGCATGTGTATTGTTTTGTTCAAGAGTTATGCTAGAATACTCGATTTTTTTTTTTTTTTTTTTTGTGGTCAAAAACTAAGAAACAGGGGTAACTTCGGAATTTATGGGAGGTAAGCATTGAATTCATGGGGTATTTGTATAATTTAAGGGGTGAGCCTCCTATTTTTTTTTTTTTTGTCTCTGGTATATTTTTTGATAAAAACTTTTTTTGTCATAGTAGCATTTTTGTTTGTTCAAACATCTATCTAAAACTCAGAGTGCTACAAATTTGTGTGCTTATTCACACTAATTTTTTTCTTTCTTTTTTTTCTTTTCTTCTTTTTGGTCTTATATAAGTCATTATCACTTTTGACTTTTCAAAAGACTTTCAAAATAAGCTGAAGTAATTCCCACGAGAAATAAGAATGCGAGGGAGCAAAGCGAATGCGTCAGTGAGCCATGCTTTCCTCCGTACACCCAAAATAAGGGTTACAAATTATTGATTGTAGAGGATTGCTTATTTTCGTTCGTCTGCTTCAACAGAGCATGGAGTGGTGAAAATGATTAAGGAGTTTTGATACACTTCTCAGTTCAGGTATGTATTAGTATTATTATTGCTTCGCTTTCAGTTTTAACACTAAATATCCACTTACAAGAACATGGCTTTTTTTTTGGGAGCGGCTATTGGAACACAAAATTAGACACAAACCTGGAGACATAAAGCCTCAACCGTTGGATCTTTTTGTCTTAATCTGGAGAGGTGTAATTCATGGGGTGATCCAATGGTGGAGATTAGTTGTGTCACTAATTGTGTCTAAATTTTGTGTTCCAACAGAATTTCCCTTTTTTTGAGTGTTGTTAATGACACATCGGTTTTGGTTAAGGGGCATCATTGGTAACCGAATTTACCCTTGTTATTCAGTAGAGCATGGCCAAAAATGTGTTTTCGATGATGATGTACCGTTTTTGGGACTTTTTGTGGCGCTCCTTAACCAAAAGCAAGGTGTCATTAACAATCCTTTTTTTTTAATGTTTACTTCTATTAACTAAGTTGCGGAGATTTGCGAGATGAGTATTTGTAATTGTACTGTTCATATTGTTATAATGAGGAGGATTTGACTTTGCACTTGTACGTTTCACCTTACAGATTCATTCCATATAACACAAAGTCCGTAGTTGATTGCATAGGAACTATAGTTTCTGTTCCGGAAGTAAGACAATTGACAGTATGTAGGGTGCTTTTTGTGTGAAGCAAAAGAAGGCAGGAAGGGAGAAAGTTCAACGAAACGGAATTGCGTTTTGGTGATGCGAACCGCAGAAATGGAACAATTATTTGTATTGATTTATAAATTTATTTATATTGGATTGTTCTAATTGTTTTGAATAAACATTAACTACATATATTATACTTTACATTATCTATAAAATGCAAAAGATTAAAATAAATAACAATATTGAAATAATTAATGGCACATTTCAAATTAATAGTATATCACTTATTTTTCCTAAAATCTGCTATCATCCAATCAATATGCTTCGAAGTTCATCATCATTGTCTACAGAACGAGTCAGCTTCAATCAAGTAGATCAAGTCCCGAATATAGCATGAAGCTATCACTACTGATTATAGTTTTCCATCTTTTGAATTCACATGCAGTGTTCAACAATTTGTATAACCGCTTAGGAAGATGTATCATCCTTTCTCACTATCAAGATATCACGGGACTTGCTCGAGATGAAGCAACAACATGAACATTTCGACGAGGAGCAACGACGGTGCGACTAGAAGTAGAATACATATCATTCGCTAACCCATTGAAAATGTATGAGTAAAATTCGGTCTTAAAGCGAGCTAGAGGTGAATGGCAGATGTTTTAGATGCATTTGTATAACAACATTGTACTTTTGGTCAAGCTCTTTGAATTTGATGGGAGTATGTTCTTTGAAGTCATGAATTGAAAAATCGTTGTCTTTCACCATGCACCATATCCTTGAATGCATTCACATTCAACCGACGTAACACAAGTATTGCTTGTAGTACTTCATTCCACACCACCTGCTTTTGTTTCATATTGTTTCATTTTTTATATGATTCCCATTGAAATTTATGCATAAGTGATTGTTAGGCTCAACCACATACAACTTCTAACTTGAGCATGACGAGTGTCTAGTAGCGAAACACATATATCAATAAAAATTATGTCCTTCGAATTCCGATCCAAAATATTTCGAACAGAACATCAATGGAGGTTGTCGACATTTTACAAGTACGTTAAAAAATGTATATTGTGTAGAAATGTGGAATAAACATTGACCGTAAAAGAAAGTACCATGATTTGAGCTTTAAAATAAATGAATTTAGCTTAAGAAGTTTATAAGTGTACAAAGAGTGATGAAGGAGAGAAAGAGGTTGGTGTTTACTTGTGGGAAAAATAGTTGTTTGAGAATGGACGATTGGATTTTGACTCGTCTCGCACATCAAGGGACCCTATGGTCCATTTTCACAGGTTTCGTCCTTACGACTCACTTTTGGATTGTTCAGTTTGGGCTTTTAAAGCATTAGAATCCCAAACCGACCAAAAGCGACTGCGACTGCACGCATACGTAGTACATGTTGTCTAAATGAAGAATGTTGCTTTTCATGGTAAATTTTAATGATTAAAGTTATCGAAACTTCCCACATAAGTTAGTCCCACAAAAGTCCACCAATGATGACATGAGAGGAGGTAGTTAAAAGGGACTTTAGAAATTGGAATATATTTGAAGAGATGATGCTGAGCATGAGCGCATGAAAGTTAACGATCCATATTTCAGAACCTTGAGCTATTAGTTAGTTTAAGGAGAGTGGTTTTAGTTTTAGATGATAAGACTAGTGTATATGGGCATAAGGCGTAGTGTTAGTCTTCATTATCTATTATTATCATCATCGTCGTCGTCATCATCATCACATTATCACCATCAACGTCATGGTTTATTTATTTAGTACTATTACTATTGTTAGTTGTTTGATTATTTAAATTTTATTTGTATTTATGCTTTCAGCTTTAAATTTATTGTTATTATTATTACATTTGAATTGACTTTGTCTTTTGGTTCTGGATTCCATACTTAGCCAATCCTAACTTGTTTGCGACTAATGCTTAGTAGTTGTTGTCGTTGTAAAGTTATCGAAATTTTAGTCGATAATGTACCATCGTTTGCTTTTCATGGCAATCCACAACAAACTATAATGAAGAGCGTACATGCTTTAGATTTGATTAGTGAATAATAATTGACTACCGATCAATGGGAAGAGCAAAAAGACATTATGTTACCGGTCAAAATCGGGAGGTTTATAAAGTATGATGGGGAAAGCAACACTTTATAGCACAGAGAGTTTAATATAAACTTCAACTCTTAATTTATAGGTGATCGTTTGATTCGGTTTACAACGTGACATGCTACACTGAACTAAGACAAGAATTGAGATTCAAAACCGATCCTACTAAAAGAACCTTGATTGGTCCAATTGATTTTTTTGGTTGATGACTAAAAATATGATTTTGACTATATCTTTAAGATGTTCACCATATTTAAAACATGAACATAAAACAATGAATGAAGCATGTATATCTAGCCTTTTTATAGTTTTTAAGTAATATTGATTTATGGTATATGAAAATTATTTTGATTGCTAAATTAATCTACATCATTATTCAGACATGATCGTAACTTTCATAATGCATACAAAAGTTTGGACAAACAACTCGGTTGACGATTGAGTAAAGTTATTTTACAAACTACTTACAAACCATATAACTTTAAAATCGAACTAAATCGACCAAAATACTAGTTCGGGTTTTTTATTTCATTCAAATTAAATATGATTCGCCCCTACCTTGATGTTCAAAGGTTCAAACAATGCCTAAACATCTTTAGAGGCCTGCATCTTTAATTTGACAACAAAGGTGGTTATCTAAATTATAAAATATGTTCAAGTGCAGATTAGCAATTAGTTTCAATAATTGTTTCCAACTAGAATCACAGATTAAGCTGGTTAACAATTTAGTGAATTGTAGTTAAACGAACAGTGGTGCATTGAATTTGCATTATTGGACGTTTGGTGGAATTAAATTTGAATCTTAGGCTTGATTGTTTGTTTTATTGATTTAACTAGTTAACGTTAGTTAAACAGTAAATTAAATTCACAATTAGTAACTTATGACTAATATTAAAAATTATGAATAATTATTAATAATTGCTAATATCAGTTAAAACTTGCAAATGATGATCAATAACTGAAAATACTAATTATTAACTAAAGACAATAGCGATATTTATACAAACTAATTACCAGATCAATTAGACATAATCCGAGATCATACGGTTCGAGTTGAGTTCATATCAGTTCGGTTTGAATTTGCATATTTTGGTTATATATGCCTATCGAGTTTCGGTGATACACTAGTATAAATAAAAGGACAAATTTTCTCTTAGGGTTTGTTTTAAAAACAATTTCGCGTTTAAGGCTGGTTTGCAAACTTATTACCAAACAGGGCTTGTTTGGACCAACTCAGCAGCCACGTCAGCGTTTTGTTAACTGCTTTCTGGGCGTAACTTTCACTTGCGCAGGTTATTTTATTTTCAAGCTTCCAAGTTTTAGCTACGCACAGGTGTTTTGAGAGCGGATTCTACTTAGCGCAACTTTCACTTGCGCAGGTTTCAAGCTTCCCTAGGGCGCAAGTATTAGTTGCGCATAGTTGTTTTCAGAACAGATTATACTCAGCGCAACTAAAAGGTTGTGCAGTTAATACATGCGCCCAAGGGAAGTTGAAAATAAAATACCTTGAGCAAGTGAAAGTTGCACTAATACTTCGAAGATCCCTGCGCAAGTAAAAGTTGCGCCCAGAAAGCAGTTAACAAAACGCTGACGTGACTGCTGAGTTGGCTCAAACAAGCCATGTTTGGTAATAAGTTTGCAAACCAGCCTTAAACGCGAAATTGTTTTTAAAACAAGCCCTAAAAGAAAATTTGTCCTAAATAAAAAGATTAAATTTGGTGAAGGTTAGTTCATATTGTAGTCATATCATTGTATAAAGATAACCATAATTGGGTATTTGTTTTAATAGTGGAAAAATGAAAAATAAGTAAACAACAAAAATAATGATAAAGCGCGTCTTTTTTGCGCTATGCGGCATTTGCGCTTTAAGACACGCCTTTCCATGTAAGTCGCGCCATACAAAAGAAAGGTGCAAACGTCGAGCCGTGCTGCGGCTTGCACCATGACACGCCTTTCATAACTATGCAAGCTATAGAAAAATGTTTGGTTCAACATAATTTACAGCTTATTTATGGGTGCAAGTTTCGACTAGCTAGTCACTACGTTTCTCATCAGGAAAATGAACTGGAAGAAAGGAAGATTTGATATCTGGGTGTAATATGAAAATCAAGTCTATTATAAAATATTTTCTAGTAATTTGAAGTGTTTTTGTTATGCTTGCGTAAATATTATTTGTTAGTGTAGAATTTCACCTACATCAACACCTCAAGTTCTAGAGGTATAGCTCTGGAAGCTGGTTGAATTATAGGTCTCGATTACGAAACTGTTAAGATGTGAGTAGCCAAGCTGGAGTTGTGGTTCATTGAACTATAGAGTCACAATGATATATGAGAAGGAACCGAAGTATTGAAAGTAAAGAACACTGAGTTTTTTTATAGCCATTCAGACTAAAAGCCCCTATGTCTACCATTATTTTCTTATTTAGTCATTCTTGTTTAACCGAGAGGCTTATTACATTGAGTTCATGCATTTCCGCCATTAACGAGTCGTTAAAGAGACCGCTGGTATAGGAAAGTACAAAATGATTTTATATTCCCAATTCTTTCTGGTTTCATAAGATCCTTGTGTCTTGTGATTGCTGCTTATCTGTAGCTAGCATGCCGCCACATCGTTGGTGGAAAATCTTCTCCTTTAATTGCTGGGGTGGCCTACTGAGCGCCCATGATTAAGTTTATTCCGAATATACCACGATGCTATTTAGGACGCGAGAACTGGTGACCTGTCTCTTGCACAGGCGGCCACTCGTATCCGGACCACGTTTTATTTTGTTAGCTGCCTTGCCTGTTGATTCTTACGATTGTGAATTGGTGTTTTGGGTTGCTGCTCTTGGTATGCGGCATTGTCCTCTTTGTTCGAGCTTACTCCATTCGGTTCGTACTCATTTAAGCAACATAATTCTCGTAACACATATAATTGAAGCGTGTAAGACTTCTTTTAGGAAGATATTCGTTGTTGTTATTGTTGAAAATTTTCGTATACGCTATTTTCATGGCAAGTTTGATAACAAGGCATTTACATTTTCCATTTTTTGTGGAGTACTATACTGAGCCAGAAAAATTGAGATGGTTTGATCTGGAATGGACCGATTCCACGTTTTGAGGAATGTGATCTTCAGTGAAGGATCTTTAGGGTGTTCTCAGTAGAAGTTTGTTTCCTAAATTCTAGAAATTTACAAAATAAAAAGTCAAAGAAAAGTCAAGGCTTTAGAGCAAGAAGAAAAACTACAACTACTTAAAGAAGTGAAACTATATATTTCAAGGTGGTAATAACCCAATAACATCCGAGCAAGCCTCACACCCGAAGTTCAAATTCAAGATGGTAATCAATTCTAGATCCGTGTGGGTGTACACGCCTTGTGGTATATCTTGTTATTATACTATCAAAGAAACTAGACATTTCATTGAACTATGGCTATTATTAACGTATAAAATTTTTAATGGGAGCTAAAACTCTGTTCAAGCTAGTAGAAAATGCAAAATAAAACGTAAGAAATTGCAGCCTGTAAGTCTTAGTAATAAGCAAAAGTTGACAAAATGAAAACCAAGTGCTGGATAGTTTCATTGAAATATTGGAAGAATTTTAGGGTCTGTTTGGTTGGAAAATTGATTGTGTTTTGCGTTTTTAACATGTATACAAAATGCACGCGAGAGGAAAGAGAATTGGTAAATGGTCATACTTGAAAAATGGATTAAACTTAAGAACTTGAAAATGACTTCTTTCTCCTAGTCCTCATTTTGAAAAATTTAAGAAGTGGGAATTATGACCCAAGGTATTTTCAAACTTAGTGCATAAAACTCATTCTCAATAACAGTTAACAGGTTTTACGAAATACCAATAATCATGAAAACATGTATTTTTTAGTGCAAATATTTGGATGGAGATAAAACCCCAAATATTTGTAGAAAATTCAACAAATATCTGCATCAAAAACTGCAAATTGTTTATTTATTTATTTACAAATTTGTGTTTCCAGTATTTACTGTATATATTAATACTAAAAACTGTAAATTTTCTCTGAAAACAATTAGAGGGGAGTTTCTTGAGACCATAATAGACAAAAGTGTATCTTGAAATTGTAAAAAGGCGTTTGACAAAACCTCCCATTTAAAAATACCATCTTCTTCCATCTTTTGCTCTCCTTTATTGTCATGACTAGGTTTTTACACCTTTTCCTTTTTTTTTCCTTATACCATTTGAAATACACTAAAAGTAAATACTTATTTTCGAGCCAGAAATACAATGTATGTCTGTCTGTAACAGTGAAGAAAGTATGATGTTTATCTGCAAAATGGCCATTTTTTGCATATCAAATTTGAAAAAATAAATCAACAGCCTTTCTTTTATTTGTCCTTGATCCTTGAACAATCACCTACATTAGAGCGTTTGCTTGTTTTACCTCTTCAATTGTTGTTAGACAAACATGCCATATCACATAGCCCGTTATCCCCCCGGTTTTTTTTTTTTTGGGGTGTGGGGGGGGGGGGGGGGGGTGAGGGGAAGGGGGGATACAGAACTCGGTATATTGAGACGTCCATTTGAGATGATAGGGAAGAACTCTAGGTATGCTATCATGAGATTTGATGTCCATTTCGATAGATCTGGCATCATTTCTCAAACTTCTTATTTCATTTAGATTGCCTAAATAGATTTCATAAGGAGGTCCATCTGCACCTTGCTTTCTTAATCCCTTTGTTGTATATGAAGGCTTCCAAGTTCCATATTATATACACCAAAATTTTCGAAAATATAGCAATCAGTACAATTCCTAAAGCACTTAAAATTAAATTGATATGGTGCATTTTGAACCTCACTTATGTCCTCTGGATTTTTATCATTTTATTTATAACATGATTTTCCCTTTCTTGTGGTGATTAAAACAAGGATAATGATGAGATTTGTGTGAGCCATGTAATTTGATTTGGATTTCTTTTAGCATACGCAGTCCACTGAAAATGAAGTTTTCCCTTGTTTTGAACCTACCGTGTAAGTTTTAGTCTAGTGTTTAGAATCGCATATGATGTTAATTAATAATCACATAATGTTACCGGATTCTTTTATCCTTTCTTGTTCTCACATTTTTTTTGTCTGCTCTAAACTAAGGTAGATAATTTCCAATATGTCGCTGCCAATTATATATGTGTGTAGCATTCTGAATCACACATGCGAATAATCTATATCGTAACATCTTTTTCTTCTAATTATTCTTCACCTTTTAGTTACGTTATATTGTAGCATTCTGAATCACATGTTATTTTTGGCTCTTATGGATATTTGCCTAATAATATTTTCATGGTTCTCTTTAATTCATCTATTGTTTTCTCTATGTTGCAGTTCAAATTTTTAGATGGTTATTGTTCCACATGGCAGCAAGTGCCATTTTAACTTCTTTTCAGGAAGAGGGGTTGTGTGGTTTTGGGTTTTCTTTTTTTGAGGATTGAGGGAAGGAGAGAGGAAAAACGGGGGGGGGGGGGGGGGGGGGGGGTGATATTTCAACTTCTACTCATCTGTCTGTTGCCAAATTTCTTTTTCTTAAAAATAATAGTTTCAATTCTTTTCTGACTCGGAATTTAGGCCCGTTCCGATGTGCGTTGTTACATAAAATGCGACCGTCTTGACTCGGTTTAGGTAGATCACTGCCCAAATCTCGTTTTTCAGTTTCCGCTTATGAACATTTTGGCTTATGTCTGACCCGCCTAATTTATCCATGACCAGTCCACTACAAATGGCGGTGATAAACAGATATGGACTTTCTATTCACTATGCATGGTTAGCTGTAGGTAAAACTCCAGGGAAAAAAAAAGAAAAAAACCGCTGCCCGATTCTTCTGCATATCAGTTTTCCTTTTTTACTGGGGT
The DNA here is from genome assembly GCA_030737875.1 of Allium sativum. Lineage (NCBI taxonomy): Eukaryota > Viridiplantae > Streptophyta > Magnoliopsida > Asparagales > Amaryllidaceae > Allium > Allium sativum. Next base: position 529,471,887 of record CM060923.1, on the reverse strand, counting down.
GAAAATTGGTACATAGTCCCGCTATCATTACATGCAATGTGTTTGCACATAGACTTTGTTTTCTATATTGAATTTGTTATACAGTAGTATATTTGATATAACACATATAAGAACCAAGGTGTACAAATATTAGATGCTAACATACAAACAACAGTGATATCACAACAATGAAAATGCAATAACTAGCTAGCTGGTGCAAACAAATTCATGTTGTAAAAACTGTGATTCAAAGCATTGGAAGAGGCAGGCTTGCTGGATAACTGGTTACCGTCAGTTATTTCCTAGATCTACATCTTTAATTGGCGTGAAAACGATAGGTAGTCCACACTGTGGCTGTAGAGTAATCATATCTGTTGGCATATGTTTATACTCAGGGGATAACGTGAATGAAAATTTTTGTAAAATCATAGCTATCACTATCTTAGCTTCCATCATTGAAAGATTCTGACCAATGCATGCTCTTGGACCTATTGAAAACGATAGCAATGCATTTGGATGCTTTGCAGCTTTCACTATCCCATTTTCGAACCTCAGTGGATTGAATTCATTCGCATCTTTTCCCCATAGCTCTTTCTTCCTATGAATTATCGCAACTGGAATGGTTAGTGTTGTATTTTTAGGTAAAATTATGCCTCCCAAATTCATTTCTTGACTGTTTTGCCTTGTGATCATGATAACAGGGCAATAAAGTCTCAAAGCTTCTAAAAGAACCATGTTTACCTGTAAAATAAATAGCATTATAAATGATTTGTAAGAGAAAAAGGAAAGGAGTAAAAAACCCATAGTTTTGGTTAGCCATACCATGTAATGGTTATATGTGAAATAAAATTATACTTTGACTGCCTTCTAATCTGGTTAATTGTTGTGATTTGAGAGTGCTGTATAAATTCATATAACCATGACAGTACAAATGTACAATGCTGGGTTCTGAATTTCTGTGCATTAAATGGCACAAGCAGCATCAGTCGGTATATTTCCTCATTTGTTTTTTCTACTGTTGTAGTGAAATAGAACTTTATTCTGTGTGAGTTTTTGTTTGTTTGTTTGTTTTTGTTTTTAAGGGTTGGCATTGGCTTAAGATGGTAAGTTGCATTTTAAATTTACTAGGAAAACGCCTTTCGTGTGTAAGATACTATATATTTAGGTATGTATGACTATGTTACCATTCTGAGCTTGCTAAGACTATCCGCATTTGGAACTTCCAGAGCACATTCTCTCACAACTTCATCTCGCAATTTTGCTTGCCAATCTAAGTTCGTGCTTAACAAAAAGATGGTCCAAGTTAATAAATGTGAAGTTGTCTCATGACCAGCAAAGAAGAAAGTCTTGCATTCATCTATGATGCTGTCTATGTTCATCCCATTTCCATCGTTGTTTTGCAGTGGCTCCATTAGTAAACCGAGTAAATCGTCACCATAATTTGAGTCTTTGGTTGACAGCCTGCTCTGAATGATGCTTACTAGTGTGTCCCTCATTTGTCTTTCAAGCTTTCTTTTCATTATGTTTCTCTTAGTTGGAAAATAACTGCAAATATAACATGTTTGAATCTAACAATGTACCAGTTGCAAGTCAGCTGAAAGCTAATCTATTAACATACTGATTCATATTTTTATTCTAACTCAATTTATGACCAAAAATACGCTAACTATGGTTGATTGAATTTGCAACATCATCTTAGATCGGTTTGGGTTGTTCCTTTTATGCAGCATAGGGCTTTCCACTCGTAGCCAAAGGCGAAAAAATAAACTGTAAACTTGCCTGAATCCAGGGATTTCAACATTGAGACTGGTGGCCAAAAATTGCAATACAAGCTCTTGTTGCGCTGCAAAGACTTCATTTCCCTTGGCATAGCTGCTCCCAAAAATAGTATGTGAAATTATGTTCGAAGTTAGCTCTAAAAATTGTTTATTGACTTCTATCACATTATGTTTCATCGTGGAATCCCATTTATCTAGCATTGACAGTGTGCAGTTTGCCATTTGCTTTGTCATCATCTACAAAAAGCAGCTGACATCGTTAATCAAGGTTACCACATGTACCTCTTTCCCTTGATATAATGAAATTGAAAATAGATAAGCTCGCAGAGAAAAAATCATGTGAAATTATCAAATATAAATGAATGCCCTCTAAATTTCAGTTCAGGAATGCAAATGTTTTGGTAATTCTTGTGTTATAGCATAGATAAATTCCTATGTCATGTAAGATATTCATATTGCTAAAAAGCAAATCAAACCTTGAGCTTGTCCATAGTGAAAGCAGGGCTAACTGCTCTCTTGTGCCTAGCCCACTCTGCACCTTCAGTAAAAACTAATCCTTTACCCAAAATAGCTAATAAGCCAGAGGGTGTTCTAGGCTTAGGATAGAACCCAAACTTGTTCGATAGAATTTGTTTAACAAGCTCAATATCAGTGATGCAGATTCTTGGCTCCAGTCCGAACCAATACAAAAAGTTTTCTCCTGCATTACATGCACGAATCACAAAAACTCATGAGCATCTATATTCAGAGTACATATTTCATACAAATCGTTACGACTTTTCATATGCAATAACATGATCTAACTAACAGCGAAAAGGCACACATATCCTTACACAAGATATTTATTTAAATAGTTATAGAAATCTCTTATTTTAGAAAAAATAGTTAAAGATTCATCGGAAGAAGCTTATGGCCACTTAATTTAAGAAATACAAACAATAACTATACATTTCTTTAGGGCTTCCTTAATCTTGAAAAGGCTTAAAATTTAAATATATGGTAGTAAGAGATCATAAAGAGTGATAGTAGTAAGTGTGTGAGAGCAAAGAAAATAAGAGAGGGAAGAATGTTGTGTGTATTTATAATACAAATTTGTAAATGTAACATCGATTTACTTTTTTTGATTACTCTTATCGATCTACTTATTCAGTATCAGAACCCAGTCACTGGTGTTAGACTGTTCTATGTAGAGATGCTGCAAAAGAATTGTCAATCAAGGATTAAAAATTGATCAGAGACCAAATCATCAGGATATACAATATGTTTGATTTAAATAGTGTTATGGGTAAAAAAAAATTACTCAATAATTTCAAGGTCGTTTAAATATTGTATGCAGAGGTTGTCAGTCAGGCATGACACATTAACCAGAATATTATGAGTCAAATTTTAAAGAAGGTTATATATTTTGGATGATATACACTCACTTTTGCTGGTTGTATTTCAAAACATGCATGGGTCTACTTTTTAAAAGAAAATCATGTGTCGTTTCTATGTTCTGTGAATTTTATAAGAAAGTAACGCTGAACTTTGGAAAAAGAGAAGATGTTTACATATATTCAATCATAGTTATTAATGGTGCACGGTGGAAGAAGGCGGAAAGCCTTCTTAGAGCCTGACCACACAGCACGGCGGATTACGCGCGCCTTTTTAATTTACTATGCATTTTTATAATTTCTTTCTAAATTATATATATATATATATATATATATATATATATATATTAATTTAAAAAATTAAATATGATTTATATTTATTTTAGTAAAGTAAATGTAATTAAAAAAACTGACATTTTACAAAAATGATCACAAAATAAAATATCATAAATATAGAATTTCAAGCATAATAGCTATAACCATTACTGATAAACTGAGAATATAAATTTGATTCAATCATCATATTTTCCAAATAAATATGTGCACCATCAGATTCATAAATTTCAGTATATTGTTCATCTATTTCATATCCATTCACAGTCATAATAGAAACATACAGCTTGTAATCCATGAGAGGTTAATATGAAGAAAATATTCATTCAAATTATTTGTTCGATGCAATAATAAGTAGAACAGATGGTTCGAAGTTCATTCAAGATTAATTTGAATAATGCAGCCATTTGAGATTATTTGATCAGTGCAAATGTAGGAATTAGACACATTGGGTACAAGCTGCACTAATCCCTGCAAGCTTCAATTTTGGTCGGATTGGATTTTGTTGAGTCTAACTTGTATACTTAAAATTTTTGACCCAACATGAGACTTGATTCGAACTGGATCGATTTGGGCTTGACTAGGTAATAACACTAAAAATGTAATTTTTTTTGCTTGTACAATCTTCCTTATCTAATTGGTTTTCGTTTTATTTCTCATCAACTAGACATGATCTAAGATCATTTGGTTCAAGTCGACATATCAGTTTGGTTTAAATTTGTAGATTCTGGTATTAATTGCCTATCAGAGTTCGATAATACACTAAATTAAATAAGTTGTTTAAATCTGGTGAAGATTAGTTCAAATTGTAATCATATCATTGTATAAAGAACATATAATTCATTCAACCATAGCTGGATATTAGTTTTAATAGTGAAAAATGAAAAATAAATAAAAAATAATAAAAAAGCACGTCATTTTGCGCCATGCGCCATTTGCGCAACAAACAACATTCGCGCTTTAAGTCGCACCTTTCCATATACGCCGCCTCATATACATAAAGGTCCAAACGTCGTGCCGCGGTTTGCACCATGATACACCTTTAATAACTATGCAAACAATAGAAAAATGTTTGGTTTAACATAATTTTCAGCTTATTTATGGGTGCAAGTGTAAATTTCAACTAGCTAATCACTCCGCTTCTTATTAGGAAAATGAAATGTTAGAAAGGAATATTTGATATTTGGGTGTATCATGAAATTCATGCCTATTATAAAATATTTTGATGTGCTTTTGTCATACTTGCGTACATATTGTTTGTTAGTGCAGAATTTCATCTGCACCGACACCTCATGAACTTGAGTTATAGCTCAGAAATATGGTTGAATTATAGGTCTCGGATGCAAAATCATCGAGATGTGATGTAGTCAACCTGGAGTTATGCATCATTGAACTATAGAGTTGCAATGATGAATGAGAAGTAAAGTACTGAAAGTAAAGAACACTGAGATTTTTATAGTCGTTTAGACCAAAAACTCCTATGTCCACCATCATTTCTTTATTTAGCCATTCTTGTTTAGCCGAGAGGCTTCTACATTGAGTTCGTGCATTTCCGCCAGTATTGAGTCGTTAAACAGAGCTCTAATCTAGGAAAGTACATTATGATTTTATATTACCAATTGGGTCTCATAAGATCCTCGTGCCTTGTGATTGCTGCTTATTAATAGCTAGCATGCGGCTATGCCATTGGTTGAAAATCTTTTCTTTTAATTGCTGAAGTGACCTATTGAGTGGCCATGATTGAGTATATCCTGAATATACAGTGATGCTATATAGGACGGTTGGATTGGCGACCTGTCTCTTGCGCGTGCAGCCCCTCATATTTGAACCGTGTATTATTTTGTTGGTTGCATAGGCCGTTGATCCCAACCGAAGGTCAGTTGGTAAGTGATGACCCTCAACAGGGTGTTGATGGCCCTTTATAGGGTTGCTTTGGCCACTCTGAAGGTTGTCAAAGCAATCCTAGATATCATAGTTTAGCTGACTTTATTTTAGCCGGCTAAGGTTAGTCGATTGAAAGGAAGCCGGCTAAGATCATTCAAGAGAATATAACGAATGTGAAAATATAGTAGAAAATGATAACTAACTTTTGTTAAGAGCATCGATGGAAATTAGTTATCTCAGTCGTGGAGTTTTGTGGAATATAGAAGTCAAATATCAAATATGCTAATGCTGCTGTCATGGATGGAGAAAAAGAAGAGAAACCATTAACATAAATAAATAAATAAAGGAAAAAAGGGGGGAAAAACTGTGAATGAAGAAGTTCATGTCTCAAGTCTTAAGTCATCTAGGACAATGTAATGTACGTGAAAAGATTACAAAAAAGGATCAGTATTTTAGTAGAGAGCATCAAAGAAAAGTAAGTTGTTAACTCAATCACAGAGGTTTAGTGGACAGAGAAGTCCGATCTTCAAATACTGCTGTTATGGATGTAAAACATGAAAAGGAGCCATTAACATTTGAAGCTTGTTAGAAACATGGTTCCAAAATCCGACCAGTACACTGGAATCCCGGTCACATTCCATTTTGGTTCTAGTAGTGACTGGACCGGAATTCAACCAAATTGCTATTCCAGTTCTAGAGAGATTGAAGTAAAAAAAAAAAAAAAAAAAAAAAAAAAAAAAAAAAAAAAAAAAAAAAGTAAAATCGAAAATTCAACTATGAAATCAAACTAGCAGTACAAAGTTCCATAGAAGAAAAAAACCCAATGAATTAAACAAAACAAAAAATCCAAAAAACATGAGACGCTATTTAGGGCTTCAAAACTTCGCTGATTCCGCTAAGTTGGTCATATACTTTTCGATTAAATAGATCGTGTTTCTTCCTTGTTATTTTGCGCTTTGATTTGTATGTTGGACACATAACATCAATTTTCATAATGGCCAGTTCTATTAGAAACCCCTTTTTTTCCCTTTCACACTCCACTGCTGAATATGCTTTTAGATTTTCCAAAGTTGACCCTATCTTCAACACACTACTGAATATGCTTTTAGATTTTCCATAGTTGACCCTATCTTCAAACAACAACCGATTACATTTAAAAGAAACAGCCACGTTATAAGCTTTAACGAGACTGTATTTGTAGAAACATAGTGCAGTTCAAACGAGGTTCATGTATATACCTAGTTTGGATCGAGTGAGGTTCACATATTAACCTAGTTCAGATCGAGCGAGGTTTGCGTAATAACCCAGTTCGGACCAAACGAGTTGGTGAACAAACATACTGAACGTGGTTCAGAAAATTTAAGGGTTATTTTGGAATGAACGAGGGTGAAAGGAAAAAACTGAAGTGATGTGTTCTTTTAATTAAGTGGAGTGTAAAAAGAGGAAAGAGGGGTGCAGATAGAACTAGCCTTTCATAATTTTGAAGAAGATGCAGCAGAAGCTCTAAAGCTCTGAAGGTGAAATATTATATGACTAAAGTTCCTGTTTGGAGTGGTACATATTATCTGTTAACTGAGCTTCTGGAGACATGGGCTTAGGGTTCCGATGTTACAGAAGAAAGTAGTGATTGAGTTGTTAGACCTTCAGCGTTTCAGTTTTGTGAAATTACAAATTGTACAGAGTTCCCTTAATTGTTTATCCTAGATACAAATAGGTATTTTTAAGACAAAATTGTACAGTATTAGCCAGTATTTTTGTTTTTAATACTATTAGCATTGTATCTGTAAGACAAAATGAAAATTGGAAATTAGTACCAAAGCATTGCTGCAGTCAAACCAATATTATGATACAAGATGATCAAATAGGTGATAATCTACAATTTCATTTTCAAGCTGAGAAGTAGATTATAATGCAACAAAAGTAAGGGTCAAAAATGTTTTTAGCTAATGCCGGATGGTTCCATTGACATATTGGAAGAATTTTAGGGTCTGTTTGACTGGAAAATTGATTGTACTTTGCGTTTTCAATGTGTTCATAATGCATGCGAGAGGGAAGAGAATTAGCATATGATCATACTTGAAAAATGGATTAAATGTGAGAACTTGAAAATGACTTCTTCTCCTAGTCTGCATTTCGAAAAATATGAAAAGTGGAAATTATGACACCCATTATTTTGAAACCTAGTACATAAAACTCATTCTAAATAACAGGTCTTATGAAATACCCATAATCATTTTCAGCGAAATCATGTATTTTTTAGTGCAAATACTTGGTAAAACCACAAATATTTGTAGAAAATTCAACAAATATTTGCATCTAAAACTGCAAATTTTTATTTAGTTGCTTACGAAATTGTGCTTTTAAACAAACATACGTAGCATTTTGATATAAATTTTTGCTGAAAACAGCTAGAGGGGAGTTTCTTCAGACCTTTGCGAAGAGGCAAAAGTGTAATTTTAAATCATAGAAGGGCGTTTGATTAAAAATGCAAAACATAATATTCATTCTCGAGCCAGAAATACAATACATGTCTGTCTGTAACAGTGATGAAAGTATAATGTTTATTTGTAAAATAATCATTTTTTTGCGTATCAAATTTGGAAGAAAAAAAAAATATGAATCAACAGCCTTTCTTTTAATTGTCCTTGATCCTTGAACAATCACCTACACTATAGTGTTTGCTTGTTTTACCCCTTCAATTGTTGTTAGTCAAACATGCCATATCACATAACCCGTTATCAGTGGGATAAAAGTAGATATAGAACTCACCATATCGAGACGCCCATTTGAGATAATGTGGAAGAACTCTAGGTACGAAATCGTGAGATTTGATGTCCATTTCGGTAGATATAGCATCATTTCTCAAACTTCTTATCTCATTTAGATTGCCCAAATAGATTTCGTAAGGAGGTCCATCTACACCTTGCTTTCTTAATCTCTTTGTTATATATGAAGGCCTCCATATTATAAACACTAAAACTTTCGAAAATATCGTAATCAGTACAATTCCTAAAGCACTTAAAATTAAATTGATATGGTGCATTTTGAACCTCGCTTATGTCCTCTGGTTTTATCATGCTATTTATAAACATGATTTTTCCTTTCTTGTGGTGATCGAAACAAGAAAAATGATGAGATTTTTGTGTGAGGCATGCAATTTGATTTGGACTTCTTTGTATTATACGCAGCCCACTGAAAACGAAATTTTCCCTTGTTCTCTTTGTATTTTAGTCCAGCGTTTAGAATCACATATGATATTAATTACTGACCACATATGATGTAGAAAATTTCCATTATGTCTCTGCCAGTTATATGTGTCTGTAGCATTATGAATCACCACACACATGCCAATAATCACATATTACCTTATATTTGTAGCATTCTGAATCGCATATTACCTAATATTTTCATTATCTTGTGAATATTTACCTTATATTGTAGCATTCCAATTATATGCCATTGCCATTTTTAACTTATTTTCAGGAAAAAGAAGAGGAGAAAAAGAGGGAGAAGAATTTTAACTTGTTTTTATCATCTGTCTGTTACAAATTTTATTTTCTTTGAAATAATAATTTAAAATCTTTTCTTGTTTCCTGACATCCCTATCTTATTATTATTATTGTGCAGGCTGAGTACCCGGAGCAGAGGAACTTGGCTTCAGATTCTAATGTCCGTAGCTATTGAACAGGATGAAATAAGTAGTTGTCTTTTATGCTTGACTGAAAGGCTAAAGATGATAGTGTTGTGAAGATTTTATGTTTGATAATTTATCACCCATGTTGTTCAGTGCCAAAATACTTCATTGTTTTTATATTTTTGATAAGTTTCCCTTGTATGTTGAACTTCATTGTTTTTTATTTCTGATTTGGACTTTTGCCGAACACACACTTCATAATGAGCCATTTGTCCCATGAGGGCTCGGTAAAAAGGACGATGCTAGAACGGTAGGGAAATTTGCGGTGAAATTCACCGCATTCTGAAATGGGTGGCATCAATTCATCGTAATTCACGGTCGAAAGAGAATCAAACGGCTCAGCAGCTTGCCGCATTTTCCGACTTACCAATTGCCGGTTGATAGAGCATTTCACCAGTAAAAATACTTAAGTAACGCCAAGAATTTGGAAGCAAAATACTTGTCAAACTACCGATGTAAAAGTGAGGCAAGTCAAAATTAAAACATCTCAACTTAAAAGTAGTTTTCCCTTTTTAATTGGTGTTTGTTTAACAAGTGTTCAAAATTTTCAAGCGTTTGTCGAACAATCATCTATTTTAATGGAAATTTAGCTCTGTCAGAGGATGGTGGCTAGAAAAGGGGTGACTCTGAATGTTGAAACTTAAAATATGATGCTTGTACAAAAATTATGTTCGTTTATAAGAGAATACCGTAACACAGTTCATATCATATTGTTTATTTTCTGTACAAATGAGCATCTTGAATGGTGGGATTATGTTTTACAAAATTGAACATGTGCACTCAAACGTCATTCTAACGGACTATAGATTATAGGATCGCTTACACGTTCGGCTGTTTTGGTTTAGGGCATGTAATCTTCAAGGGTGCTTGTTGAATAGACATCCAGTCTTCAAACGCCTGCTCAACAAGCGCCTCATGTGAGGTGCTCCTTAAACAAATGTCTTGGGATTGGCGAACAAGCTTATTCAATGCTCGGGCGCTTGTTCAACAAGTGCTTATCTTTTAAGCACGTTCAACAAGCGTTTGAAACTCAAGTGCATGTTAAACAACCGTTTGGTTCATTTTCTGTTGGAGAATCCGCGTGCTTACATTTTTTAAGGCATAGAATGTAATGTGTAACCTTATCTTTGTTTGGGATACTCTATTAGGCTCAAGAGAGATTTTGATTTTACTTGAAGAGACGGAGGACTATGGATTGACATGGATTATGCCATATTAGATTCAACTCAAATATAACATTCCTCTTTTATCTTTGGAATATATTTTTTTCTTGGAAAAGAAGTAGAAATGGGCTAAATCCAGTATTGAAAGTTTTATCAAAAGCTTTTGTCAAATATGATCCCCTACAAAGGAGGCTCCGGGGGGTGGCAACCTCCCAAGGGAGTGGGGGTGTGGGGGACAACGCCATCGCTAACGGGCAGAGTGCAGGGCAGTGCCCCATCCAAAACGGTATGTTTTGTTTACTGTTGAATTCGAATTTAACAGCCAACGGTAACAACCGTTAGAAAATGGCCGCGATCGTTCGACCCAACATGCACCTGTAGACGAATATATGTTTCACCCTCTGTATAATAGCACGTTCCCTCATCACAGGTTCCACTTTTTTCATTCTTTCTCGAATTCTTTAATCATCGACATCATCAAATTAACTTCTGAATGTTTTTCCTGATCTGTGCAAGTAATCACAACTTGCACAGGTAACCTTCATTGTATCCCCAAAGAAGGTTTTCAATCAACCCGCTGTGATTAAGAGAGGGCAAAACATTCTTGAAAGACATCGATTTTTTCGCGCCTTGGAGATGTTAACGATATTTTTCGTCAACACCGGAATTCGGTCTACGGAAGTGGACCTAAGGAGATTAAAGGGGTTATTTAGCTTCTACAAGCTTAAGTTAGTTCACCATTTTCTAAATATCAAGGTTTATAGCCCGAAGGTTAGTTACTCTTCTCTCAAGGGGTGAGTATCACACTTGCGAGACTCAAAAACCAACAGTTACCTTGGGACAAGGGATCCCTAAGCACAATGCAAGTTAGAAGGCTAAACAGCTTGTAAAAGGGTATGTTGGGTAGTTTGATTCATGTAAGAAGCACTTTCGTAGAGAAGCTTTAAAGAAATCATTAGCATAAACATTAAGGAAATTCTTGAAATTTATATCAAATGTTGATTCTCTCTTTGAGTACATAGAAATTTCTAAGTAAAATCCCCAAATCGATTTAGAAATTAAGGTTTACTCTCTAAGAGAATGATTATAGGAGTTGAGAATGAAAAAAATGCCCCCTTAAATTGAGAACCCTGGGGTCTTATTTATAGGCAAATTGAGCCCCCTTTTGGTTTCGACTCAGCAGAAGTCCATTTGGAGTGCTTTCGGCTTCGGTGATGAGGAAAAAGCTTGGTGTCAACCGCTTTATTAGCTTTCGGTGCCGATATTGGGTTTTTGGCTTCCCACATTCTGATCATTGCTATCGACTTTCAGTTTAGGTGACCAGATCCAGTTCCGATAGCCAATCCTGGACTTTATCTTGCTTTTGTGACTTTTGATTTCAGTATCGACACTAAACATGTTAGTGTGAATGACCTCTCCTCTCTCCAGCTTTGACTTGCTTTATCATCTTCTGAGAGTTACTTTTGGACTCCAACCTTTGGTGTCGACTTTCTTTCCACCTCTAAGCTTTGTTATCGAATTAGTGACTAGTGACTCAAGTACTGCTTTCGATTATATATCAATACCAAGTAGATTGGTGTGGATAGCCTCAATTGCAAATCTTGCTTCATCAGCTTCTGAATAATTCGTGGTGTCAATATAGATACTAAGCAAATTAGTACCGATAGCCCCCTTTTGCTTCACCCTAGCTTGGTTCCCTATTTTCGTGTCGGATCATCTACTGTCGGTCATTTCCTATTATTTGCTTCCAGAGTCACTCTGCGGTCGTCCTCCTTGTATCGATACTAAGCATTGCTTCCTTCGTGCTACTAATACCATATTATCTGAATCTTCCCCTTCTTGCTTTTGGTATTGGGAGTCTTGGTGAATTGATGTTGGCTTTGTGCTTCCGAAAACGTCTCTTGGTGCTTGCCGTGCTCCAATACCCTTTCGTTTGATCTTAAGTTAGACTATTGGCTTTACTTCTCTTTCGATGGCTCTGTCTTCTGATGTGAGATCATAGGCATCCGACTTTTTCTTATGGTTTACTTTCGGTATCATACCTATACCCTTTCTCTTCTTCCTTTTTCATCGGTTCCGAGTCTTTGTTTTCTCTTTCATAATATAGTGTCGGCGTTGAGCATTTGGTCTTTTGTTGATGCTGATAATGCTCCCGCTTTCGGTCATTAGCTGCTGCTTTCGGTATCGACTTTGCACAATACCCCTTCACCTTAGCTTGCTTTCGGTGTTGAATTCTGGTAGTAACATTTCCCCTCTTTAGTGAAGGGGTATTTTCGACTTTTCAGGTCAAAATTTGACTTTCATCCTTGTGATTTGACTTCCCGCCTCTTGGTACTTTGGTGTTAATCTAGCTCGTTGATTTTCTCCTCTTTGTGCGGCCGAGATCCGAGAAGCACTTTGGTATAAAGGCTCTTTCTTCCTCCTTTTCATTTCTTCGCCTGCAAGAAACAAAGCTCAAACGAGATTATTGTTCTTTGATATTTCTATAAGTTCTCTCAGAGTTTCAAACCCGATTTCCTATGCAAGTATTTTATTTGAAATGGATTTGAACGATGAGAACGGTTTTGATTAATTGGTGCAGCTTGAATGACCATTAATAGTGAATAAGGCAAATCTTTCAATTTACCCCCGATATGTTTTTCAGGATTTAATATGCGAAAATGCATGCATGCCGGATTGTAATCCTTTTTATGAAAATGAAACTTGTACTCCTGTGGTACCGACGAGCTCGCCATTAACTTGCCATCGATCTTTGCTTCCGTTTTACCGATACTAAAGTTAATGTGGGCAGCATTGACGGCTATATCCTTCTCTGTATCAACAGACCTTGAAGTGTTAGAATTAGGTAGGTTGCTGCTGGTACCGGATTTTAAAATTCCTTGAGGTCCTTTGATCCTTATGTGTCGATAATTATGCCCTTGTTTTCGGGGGAACCGATATCCAAAATACAAGTTACCTTAATTACAAACTACCTCGGTTCCGAGACCTGTATGGTTCTGGTGTCGGGATAAATCATATAGATAACACCAAAGACTTAAACATGCATGATCGTATGAGAACCACGTTAAAGACTTGATTTTACTGACTTACAATATGTCCCAATTTCCATAAAAGACATATTGTAACGAATATCATAAGGGTTTTATGATTCTTTAGGCTTATAAGTAATTCATATTTATATCTAACACCTTGGATGAATCAGATTTGGGTAATTATATGATTGTAAATAATAAAAGTTTAAGAACTTATGGAATATTTCAACTCTTAGTAGAAGTTTCAAGCTAATAATACTAGTTCAGGGTTTTGAGTAGACAACTTTTCATGCTGACATTGTTTAATTTCCGACTATGACAATTTTGGTATGAAAATCTGAGATATGTGGTACTTATCCAAACTTGAGTTAATGATGCATTTAAATACTGCTAACTTAACACATTGATGCATTTAAAGTTAGCAGCATAGTTTATGATGCATTTAACGATGAGAAGCTTTGGTGTAGAAAAGAAATGTGTCCAAGAAGAAAGAAAAGAGAAACAGCAGGTTCCAAAAAAATTGAATGATGTTCTTCCACTTTTCCGTTCCATGCGTTGAGAAGAAAATGGCAAAAGGATTTTGCCAAGAGAAGAAAAAGAAAGAAAAAAAAATGAATCTCAAATGAAAAGTGTCTCCAGAAATGTGTAGCGCACCCCTAAAAAACCGTGGCCTCCTCTGTTACTTGCATGTACCATCAAATATAGGCATTTCTTCAGATTTTGGTCACAAGTTCATAAATGCCAACAGCCTACATACCAAGTTCATAAATGCCAACAACCTACGTATACCGCATGTACACAGTTAACATTTGATGTATGAGTATGTGAGCACACATCATACATGTCGATATGCTAATAAAAGTAACAGTCTTCCATAAATTAAAATAGAAATCTTGGTTTTGCTCAGTTTTCATACTTAATAGTTTTGGACTTCAAGTTCTCTTTTTTTTTAAAAAAAAAAACTTATATTTCCAATGTCTTTTAATATCAGTAGAAATTTAAAATATGTATACATTGTCCCTTAAATACGGCCCCGGCAAAAGACATAGGCAGGCAATACCTTCGCATACGGCATCAGGACACGGCGGGGGCAAAAAATTCCTCCCGCTCCTGCTATTCAACCTACTCAGAATGAAAAATCAGTTATTTCTATCTTATCTCCTTTATCGTACTCCACCACAGTTTTAAACCTAGCTACCCTTAATCGCATCAGTGCCGAACTCTATATCATTACTTCTGTCTACAGTTGTTGCCGCTTCAGGGTCCAGTCACCTCAGACTCTACATGCATGCGTCTAATCGACCGCTCCACTATCTACACTGCCTTAGTTTTAATTTTGCCTCTGCAATTGTTGCTCAGTTGTTGATTGAATATTGCATCGCTTATGTACTAATTAGAAAAAGAATGTAAGTCTGTTAATTTACAATATAATGGGTTTATATTTAGTTTTGACTAAAAATATTTTGTTTAAGTCCCCATCTTTAAGTAAGTTTCAATATGAGTTTTTGATAGGCAAAGTGGACTATGGTGCTTGTTTTAACTCATTCACTCAATTTTTTGATTAAGAAGATGGTGGCAATTGAACAAATTTTGGTATTCATTCAAATCATTACTGCTGTGAATTAAATAACATAACCTTTTGCTGTAAATAAAGAAGAATTTGTAGGATAATAGGAAATCAATGTTTGTGGGTGCTTTTTATTGTTTTCATATACTTTATGATCAATGACCCGAATTTTTATCATATTTTGTGAATAAGTTGAGTTCAGTTGTGAACAAGAAACTGTGCAAACTACGCCAATATCATAACTAATATTGAGATAATGTTATAAAGTAAGATAACTTATCAAAATTTAACTAATGTTTTTTCAGTTTGAAGTATTTTTATATTATCTACATACTGTTATCTGAAACTGAAATAGGAACCCAAAAAAATACTAATCCCAGATGTCAAACTAGGAAGAGGGGATAATGCAAAAGATGTCGAAGCTAAAGTATTAGTTAGCTCGATTTTAATTTAATTTCATGCATGGAAGAAAAGGTCTCAACCATCAAAATAAAGTCGAAGAAACTTATTTTGAACATGAGAATATTGATACCAGTGTTGATATCTATGGAAAATAAAGAGTATGCAGATGTTCGAATTTATCATCGAGTTTGCTAAATATTTCGCTCGTAATAGCTTAAACGAAGTAAAGTTTTCTAAATTGAAATTGTTAAATTAAAAATGTTCATTCCTTTCTCTTCTAGTTAGTCTCCCACATAAAATTTCAGCTCTTTCTATCGCAGTGAACGACGTGGAATGTGTGTATGAATACATTCCTTTTGACGGCGACACAGTGATCGGAAATATTATGGCCCTAGATCATTTCATATTTTGGGCTTCAGATCATCATGGAATAGACTTTGTTGTGAGCTATCATGAAAAATACTGTACATACAGTCAAAGGAACTTCTGGTGACAAGTTCGAGTTTCTTTGTCAAAAAATAAATTTAATTATGAAATCTTTTTGTGAGTCATATCGGTGCAAGGTGTATCCTGTCTTTTTCAAGTTTCTTTGTCAAAAAATAATTTTTTTAGAAAGCAAAGTTCAGATAAGCAACATTTGATTCTTTTATATATGCTTACCAATTATTCAACGAAGCATATACTTTTTAGAAACATCTCGACACATTAAGAAAATCTACTAGGAAGATCGAAAATCAAAAATAAAACTTTTAGCGCTCCATTTTAAAGAGTTCATAATCGTATTATAGAATTTACATTTTGAGTTTTATATGAACACATAATTTTTAGACAAGTTTTTCCTAATTTATTTCTCTACTGCATTTTTTTAATTTTGTTTTATAACTTTTTGCATTTTATGCTCATTACACAATTGATATGTTATTAGAAAACGATTTTGGTAATCGGCTTATATGTTTTCATTTACTGTTGAATTGTCAATAACTGTATATTTTTGCATTGTATAAAGAAATATATCCATTTGGGCCTACAAAAAATAATAATTCGGCACAACTGGTGCTACCCACGATTGAAGTAATAATTAGGCCCAAAGACATCGAACTTACCCCCATTTGCTCTGAAGCATCATCAATCCAGCTTCCTTGCTCCTCCTTTCTTTTATGAACCAATTCATATGCCTCAATTGGATCGGGTTTGTGGCCATGCTTTTTTTACTATTTCAACAAAAGGCACATAACATTTAGCAAAAAAATACAGCATACAAAAATAATATGATTATACCATTAGAATTATAGAAAGAATGTAGAAAACATGATTACTTACATATTTAGCATAGTGTCTCACAAAGCTCTTTGATCCACCAGTGTGACTCATTTTCAGCTTCTTCCGATTCTCAATATTTCTTTCGACCCTTACCTGAAAATAAGTTGCATCATAATAATTTTATATCCTTTTGCATTCATATGAAATAAGAAATGGTACGTCTCTTACTTTATTTTTAGAATCGTTATCCCAATAATTTACCATTTCCCTCCATTGATCATTGTCTACAAGATCATCTCCACATGTAAAACGTGAAGGTGAACCAATATGTGGTTTGTAGTATCGATCTTTTAAGTCAGATCGATTGTCTCGTACCCTTTTGGATAGTCACTTCAGCAGTGCATGTCGAATTTTAGGAATGTGAGGAATATCTTCAGGACGCTAATCAATAGTATCCTTGAAACAAACATAAATCATGTTATATTTACCAGATGTATAGTTTTATATAGAAAAAATAAACATATTATTGCAATTAAAAGAATATAAAAATAACACTGACTTTATTTTAAGACGATAGACATATCCAAGTCATATAATTTATGTAATCGGTAAGGTGCTAATTTATATAATTCATGTACAAGATGGATTATGATTCTATAAGCCAACCCATTAATGTTTCTTATTATCCCTTTTTTAACAAGATTTCATAAATAAGAAAAAAAAAAATCATAAATGATAATTTTTTTAGCTGACTCCTGAAATTATTTTTATAAAACTGTCAGGAAATATCAAACAGATCAAAAACAAAATGGAGATAAATACTGATTTAAGAGCTTTGGGTCGGGTGGAACCATAACCAGTTCCTGCAAATATTGATTTAAGAGTATTGAGCGGTATGAAACAAAAAAATGTAATTGTTGAAGTAAAGTTCCAACTTACTGATATAACTTTCCACGCATTTTCCATATGTTTATCTTCATATGCTCTCCAGTCTATTGAAGAAAGCGGAAGAAGATTGTAGTTTCTTGCCAAGCTACCCAAAAACCTTCCCAACTCAGCATCTTTTGGAACAACACATAATCCATCTTTTGTGAACTCGATGCTCTCCTTGCCAGATTTTCCCCATTTAGGTTTGTTGTAACCCCGTCCTTTTCTCTTTATTAATCCAGTTAGAAAGAAGATGGTTTAAACCATATTATGCACGACAACCAATATATGTAGGCATGTAAATAATTAATTAAAAATTTTGAGAATATACCATCATTTTGAGAGCCATCATTTTCTTCTGTGTCGCCATTATAGTTGGTATATCCATATGTGCTCATCTAAAGGTCAATAATGTATATTGTACAACAAAATCATGCACCATTAAATTAAATAAATTAAACAATATTTAATGGAAGTACAACAACGTAGTGAAGAAAAAAAGAACAATCAATGCGTACGCAAATAAAAATTAAAAAAACAAGCCACATATAGAAGAAAAATCAGTTTTGGACAAAAATAAAAAAGGAAGCATGTCACAAATTTAAACATTATTTCTAATACTATATTTCACCATCGGCCTCGCTTTCACTCTCTTCTTCAGTAGAGGCATCTTTTTCAAGTGTCGAAGCATCTACCATGGTCGTTGGTAAAGCTTTGTTAACATAGACGCCAGGAACATCTATCCTTATTTGTAGCTCTTCATTATCCAAGTTTACCCAACTTTTTTATGAAGTTCGATCCAAATTTACCCAACTTTTGTCCATTGTATAGTATAAACTGCCACAATAACATACCAAATAAAGTATTGAACAAAATTTTATGATTTTATAACTTTTAATATTATGTAAATAAAATACGAAAATTCCTCAAATTCAAGCTACGACTATTTATTTATTTTACTTCTATCAATAACCATCTTACTTATAATTTTAAATGAATTACTTGAGATTATAACATCTTTAATATCCTAAATACGAATTACGATAACGATAATGCGATTATGTGAATATAGTAAGCAATGACTAGTTTATTAGTTGTATTTATGAGACAAGAATTGGAATAATATTGAATTTTTACAAGTTTATTTGTTAATAAACTCCTATCTTCCAAGTTATATTATGATACAATTGCAGCAAGCAATTCACATTCAATTATCATGATTCAACTACCAGATCCAATATACTTGTAAGAATCTCAATGGACTGAACACAAGAGTAATGGAATCATAATGGACTGTGTTTGTAAGAATCTCAAAAGGCATTGCAAGTATGAATAAGAGAATAGTCCAGGAATTAAAAACTTCAAATAGATTGCATCCATTTTGGCTATATTTGGATCTTGTTTTAGATAGATCAGAATGGGTTCTGTAAAAAGCCAAAAGATTGATACTAGAATTGAAAACAGGGTGCTTATGACTACCAAATGAGACACTTCAATGAGTCAACATAGGTAATTAGTTTTGCATGGAGATGCAAATTACATCGAAAAGAAAACTCAGGTCCGTTAACTATTCATTACAAATGTGCCATACCCATATCAAGTTAGAAACTAGAATAATAACTAAGGTATTGAGCTGCAATGCAGTTTGTCAATGACTACCACAAAGTTAATATTAAGGTAACTGAAGCTTCGGTTATATTGCTGAGAATATCCATTTCATTGAAGTATCTGTGTGATGGGCTGATGCAACTTAATTATACTCCATTGTTTATCATGTCAAGTCATTGGTAGAACCTTTCATAGTAAAATAAATTATACATATTTTTAGCTTAAGTACTGGTTTGCATAACCATATCCAACCGAAAATGCATCCAAACACCAAAACTTGTCAAATATATGTAATACAAGGAGGCCACGGTTTACCAACTTTAGCTCAACAATGGAAATATATTTGCCATGTGCTACAATAACTTGCTGTTCATTTTATAGTATTGAACAGTTTGCGTTTTTCTCACTCATGGGCGAACAAATTTCCACGCTCACATATACAAATGCTTTGACAAACACACTCACAGATTCACTCTTTCTAGTACTCACACGTGCCAAAAAACACTTGCACGTAGGGCCGCATATATATACATGTACATACACACGCACACGGTTTTTCTCTACACCGAAATACACCTACAAAAGCAAGCATCATGACATATACACTCAGAGTAGCTCACTCTCTATGGAAACATACACGCTTAAATTGAATCAGACTCATGCTTAAATAATGAGCATGCCAGCTAACATTGAGATAAAAACTTCTCAAGAATACTAAAAAGAATGAGATGCTAAAAATAACATCCATACATCATATACTCGGTTATGAATGTTAAGATGTGGAAAAATGATATTATCAAAAGGACTTAAACCGTAAACATTTAAACCAACTAACTGGGAAGGATACTCCATTTAAAGGTTCTATATGCAAAGAGCAGGTGGATTTTTTTTCCTTTTCGCTCTTTCAATAGTTCACCTTTAACGGATAACAACTCCTCCACTCCACTATAATTAAATCAGAAATCTTGAGTTAAGCCATAAATCACCTCCAAAGTTTAATTAATTCACATTCAACTACTAGATTAAAAAAACTACAATAAAGAAAAAGCTGAAATCAAACATGCTAAAATCGTCGCATATGTTGCAGACTACCAGATCTAATATGCCCTAAACTCAACCACTTCCATGCTAAACCCTATCCTCTGATTCAACTGATTTCGACAACATCTATTTATTTCAAGTAAAAGTAGACCGAGAAATCAAATAAGGAATTACAACAAAATCCAAATTAGGGTTTGAACCATAGACAGATATGAAGACTGCAACGAAATAATTGAAAATTGAAAGTTTGGACAGGTTTTTGAAATACAACGATGAGAGGAATCAGTAAGTCACGATCGCAGAATTGCAAGGAATTAAAATCGCGATTGGTGAATAAATGTGATGGGACCGACTTTGATTATGAACAGATTAATTCTACATTAATTAATATAAGCTTCACGGATTAAAAATAGAAAAAAGCATACCTTTTTCTTCTTTTTGGTTGTGAGCTGTGCGGAGAGCCGGAAGAAGATGGTGGAGATTTTATTTTGGTGAATGGAGGGAAGTGAAAATTTAGGGATCTACGTGGAAGGGTGATTGTTTAACTGTAAGCTAAGGGCAAATAGATCCGTCTTAATTGCAATTAGTGGGGGCTAACACTTATTTCGCTCCCAATTAACTATTAACAGGGGCAAATTTTTTATTCCGCCTCTAATCTATCGCCCTTAATACCAGCAAAATCGGTATTATACTTTACATTATCTATAAAATGCAAAAGATTAAAATAAATAACAATATTGAAATAATTAATGGCACATTTCAAATTAATAGTATATCACTTATTTTTCCTAAAATCTGCTATCATCCAATTCAATATGCTTCGAAGTTCATCATCATTGTCTACAGAACGAGTCAGCTTCAATCAAGCAGACTAAGTCCCGAATATAGCCTGAAGCTACCACTACTGATTATAGTTTTCCATCGTTTGAATGCACATGTAGTGTTCAACATTTTGTATAACCGCTTAGGAAGATGTATCATCCTTTCTCACTATCAAGATATCACGGGACTTGCTCGAGATGAAGCAACAACATGAGCATTTCGACGAGGAGCAACGACGGTGCGACTAGAAGTAGAATACATATCATTCGCTAACCCATTGAAAATGTATGAGTAAAATTCGGTCTTAAAGTGAGCTAGAGGTGAATGGCAGATGTTGTAGACGCATTTGTATAACAACATTGTACTTTTGGTCAAGCTCTTTGAATTTGATGGGAGTATGTTCTTTGAAGTCATGAAATTGAAAAACCGTTGTCTTTCACCATGCACCATATCCTTGAATGCATTCACATTCAACCGACGGAACACAAGTATTGCTTGTAGTACTTCATTCCACACCACCTGCTTTTGTTTCATATTGTTTCATTTTTTGTATGATTCCCATTGAAATTTATGCATAGGTGATTGTTGGACTCAACCGCATACAACTTCTAACTTGAGCATGACGAGTGTCTAATAGCGAAACACACACATCAATAAAAATTAATGTCCTTCGAATTCCGATCCAAAATATTTCGAATAGAACATCAATGGAGGTTGTCGACATTTTACAAGTATGTTAAAAAATGTATATTGTGTAAAAATGTGGAATAAATAAATACTGTAAAAGAAAGTACCATGATTTGAGCTTTAAAATAAATGAATTTAGCTTAAGAAGTTTATAAGTGTACAAAGAGTGATGAAGGAGAGAAAGAGGTTGGTGTTTACTTGTGGGAAAAATAGTTGTTTGAGAATGGACGATTGGATCTTGACTCGTCTGGCACATCAAGGGACCCTACGGTCCATTTTCACTGGTTTCGTCCTTACGACTCACTTTTGGATTGTTCAGTTTGGGCTTTTGAAGCATTAGAATCCCACACCGACCCAAAAGTGACTGCGACTACACACATACGTAGTACATGTTGTCTAAATGAAGAATGTTGCTTTTCATGGTAAATTTTAATGATTAAAGTTATCGAAACTTCCCACATAAGTTAGTCCCACAAAAGTCCACCAATGATGACATGGGAGGAGGTAGTTAAAAGGGACTTGAGAAATTGGAATATATTGAAGAGATGATGTCGAGCATGAGCGCATGAAAGTTAACGATCCATATTTCAAAACCTTGAGCTATTGGTTAGTTTAAGGAGAGTGGTTTTAGTTTTAGATGATAAGACTAGTGTATATGGGCGTAAGGCGTAGTGTTAGTCTTCAATATCTATTATTTTCATTGTCATCGTCGTCGTCATCATCATCATCACATTATCACCATCAACATCATGGTTTATTTATTTAGTACTATTACTATTGTTAGTTGTTTGATTATTTTAAATTTTATTTGTATTTATGCTTTCAGCTTTAAATTTATTGTTATTATTATTACATTTGAATTGACTTTGTCTTTTGGTTCTGGATTCCATATCTAGCCAATCCTAACTTGTTTGCGATTAATGCTTAGTAGTTGTTGTCGTTGTAAAGTTATCGAAATTTTAGTCAATAACGTACCATTGTTTGCTTTTCATGGCGACCCGCAACAAACTATAATGAAGAGCGTACATGCTTTGGATTTGATTAGTGAATAATAATTGACTACCGATCAATGGGAAGAGCAAAAAGACATTATGTTACTGGTCAAAATCGGGAGGTTTCTAAAGTATAATGGGGAAAGCAACACTTTGTAGCACAGAGAGTTTAATATAAACTTTAACTCTTAATTTATAGGTGATCGTTTGATTCGGTTTACAACGTAACGTGCTACACCGAACTAAGACAAGAATTGGGATTCAAAACCGATCCTACTAAAAGAACCTTGATTGGTCCAATTGATTTTTTTGGTTGATGACTAAAACTATGATTTTGACTATATCTTCAGAATGTTCACCATATTTAAAACATGAACATAAAACAATGAATGAAGCATGTATATCTAGCCTTTTTTTATATAGTTTTTAAGTAATATTGATTTATTTATGGTATATGAAAATTATTTTGATTGCTAAATTAATCTACATCATTATTCAGACATGATCGTAACTTTCATAATGAATACAAAAGTTTGGTCAAACAACTCGGTTGATGATAGAGTAAAGTTATTTTACAAACTACTTACAAACCATATAACTTTAAAATCGAACTAAATCGACCAAAATACTAGTTCATCTTTTTTATTTCATTCAAATTAAATATGATTCGCCCCTACCTTGATGTTCAAAGGTTCAAACAATGCCTAAACATCTTTGTTGAGTTTCGGCATTACCTGCGTACCGTACGCGCTTCACCGTGTCTATTGGAGTCAACGGTCGAAGTCTCTCATGCCGGCATCCCGATTGAACATCCTCATCGCCTCCCATCGAGCATATAATTTGGTATTGGCAAGCACTTATTGTAACAAAAGAATCCATATTGTTACATGTCACCAATATCATATATATACCACGATCTTTCTTAATATCTTGCGATGTGGGACAACTCTCCCGTTCAATCCACGCACCAATTCCATTTCAATGCGAGCCACACCTAACAATCTCCACCTTGGCGAGCATTGCTCAAGTCAACTTAGAGTTACACCTTGAGTCCTCTTCACAGTTGGATAGACTGCTACCCCGAATTCTCATAAGCAGTGGCGTCAGGCTGCTTTTACCGTTGTATCTCCACCTTGACAAGCTTCCCATGCTCAAGCCCCTTTGGAGCCATGCTTCGGTCATGCTACGCATACTGGTCCCTTCGAACCATGGAGCTCTGATACCATGTTGAGTTTCGGCATTTCCCTGCGTACCGTACGCACTTCACCGTGTCTATCGGAGTCAACGGTCGAAGTCTCTTATGCCGGCGTCCCGATTGAACATTCCCCATCGTCTCCCATCGAGTATATAATTTGGTATTGGCAAGCACTTATTGTAACAAAAGGAATCCCCAATGTTACATGCCACCAATACCATATATATACCACGATCTTTCTTAATATCTTGCGATGTGGGATAACTCTCCCGTTCAATCCACGCACCTACTCCATTTCAATGCGAGTCACACCTAACATGGAATTACAAGCACTTTTAGACTGTTGGTTGATGCACGGTGCAGCTCAGGTGGTAGATGCATCTTTTGAAGGCGGTGAGTTGTGTTTGTAATTGAGGTGTGGTCGTAGTTCTTTCAAATCGACTGGGCATATCTCGTTGCCTTGAAATCGAGGTTGTGGGTGTATCTCGTTGCCCGGAAATCGAGATTGGTTTAATTGAGAGAAGGTATCGTTGAAAGAGCTAGATGACTTGTTTGGTGATTGTTGGAGTGTTGATATGATTTCAGATTAAGGTAGAGCATTGTGATGGTGATTTCACATGTCCATGGAAGTCGGTTGACTTGTTGTTGATGTGATTTCATATCAAGGTGGAGTGTTGTGATTTGTGACATAAAATCACATATGTTGATAGAGACGAGGCGTGGATGTGCTTGGCCGTAGAGGAGATGGTGCAGCAACAGAAAGAGGTTAGAAGGAGCAGTTTGGCGTTTGAGCGGATTTATTGCTGGATTTTGACCCGGTCTTTCTGTGACTTATCTGCAAGTATTGAGGGGATATATTCCTAATATATCTCTAAGAGGAAAATTGGATATTTTTCCTTGGCCTTCTATTCTCCTATAAAAGCAGCACATTGGGTTGGATTAATGCATGACCGAATAGAGTGGCGGTTGCGTGCCTCTAGGGCTTGGTGCCCTAGAAATGATTGGTGCCTCCAGTTAATCCAAGGCTTAGCCGTCGTTCTTCATTGTTCTCCTTCTCCAACAAAGAGTGTTAGTCATCTAGATATTCTTTCCCTTTCTCAATAAGGTTATTGATTTTTGTAATTTTGTTTATTGTTGGTTTTGATCCATTGAGTGTAAACAAAATTTGTTTTTGTGAATCAATAAAGAGGGTGGTTGAATGAAATATCTTGTGTTTGTGCGTGTGATTTCATATCTGTGTTTGTTTCCATAGAAATCATCTTTAAGTAATTGGGTGAATAAGATCATGGTCGCTTCCGCAAAGGCGCAGTTTTTCATAACAATCTTTAGAGGCTTGCATCTTTAATTTGACAACAAAGGTGGTTATGTAAATTATAAAATATGTTCAAGTGCAGAATAGCCATTAGTTTCAATAATTGTTTCCAACTAGAATCACAGATTAAGCTGGTTAACAATTTAGTGAATTGTAGTTAACCGAACAGTGGTGCATTGAATTTGCATTATTGGACGTTTGGTGGAATTAAATTTGAATCTTAGGCTTGACTGTTTGTTTTATTGATTTAACTAGTTAACGTTAGTTAAACAGTAAATTAAATTTACAATTAGTAACTTATGACTAATATTAAAAATTATGAATAATTATTAATAATTGCTAATATCAGTTAAAACTTGCAAATGATGATCAATAACTGAAAATACTAATTATTAACCAAAGACAATAGCGATAGTTATACAAACTAATTACCTGATCAATTAGACATAATCCGAGATCATACGGTTTGAGTTGAGTTCATATCAGTTCGGATTGAATTTGCATATTTTGGTTATATATGCCTATCGAGTTTCGGTGATACACTAGTATAAATAAAAAGATTAAATTTGGTGAAGGTTAGTTCGTATTGTAGTCATATCATTGTATAAAGATAACCATAATTGGGTATTTGTTTTAATAGTGGAAAAATGAAAAATAAGTAAACAACAAAAATAATGATAAAGCGCGTCTTTTTTGCGCTATGCGGCACTTGCGCTTTAAGACACGCCTTTCCATGTAAGTCGCGCCATACAAAAGAAAGGTGCAAACGTCGAGCCGTGCTGCGGCTTGCACCATGACACGCCTTTCATAACTATGCAAGATATAGAAAAATGTTTGGTTCAACATAATTTACAGCTTATTTATGGGTGCAAGTTTCGACTAGCTAGTCACTACGTTTCTCATCAGGAAAATGAACTGGAAGAAAGGAAGATTTGATATCTGGGTGTAATATGAAAATCAAGTCTATTATAAAATATTTTATAGTAATTTGAAGTGTTTTTGTTATGCTTGCGTAAATATTATTTGTTAGTGTAGAATTTCACCTACATCAACACCTCAAGATCTAGAGGTATAGCTCTGGAAGCTGGTTGAATTATAGGTCTCGATTACGAAACTGTTAAAATGTGAGTAGCCAAGCTAGAGTTGTGGTTCATTGAACTATAGAGTCACAATGATATATGAGAAGGAACCGAAGTATTGAAAGTAAAGAACACTTAGTTTTTTATAGTCATTCAGACTAAAAGCCCCTATGTCCACCATTATTTTCTTATTTAGTCATTCTTGTTTAACCGGGAGGCTTATTACATCGAGTTCATGCGTTTCCGCCATTAACGAGTCGTTAAAGAGACCGTTGGCATAGGAAAGTACAAAATGATTTTATATTCCCAATTCTTTCTGGTTTCATAAGATCCTTGTGTCTTGTGATTGCTGCTTATCTGTAGCTAGCATGTCGCCACATCGTTGGTGGAAAATCTTCTCCTTTAATTGCTGGGGTGGCCTACTGAGCGCCCATGATTAAGTTTATTCTGAATATACAACGATGCTATTTAGGACGCGAGAACTGGTGACCTGTCTCTTGCACAGGCGGCCACTCGTATCCGGACCACGTTTTATTTTGTTAGTTGCCTTGCCTGTTGATTCTTACGATTGTGAATTGGTGTTTTGGGTTGCTGCTCTTGGTATGCGGCATTGTCCTCTTTGTTCGAGCTTACTCCATTCGGTTCGTACTCATTTAAGCAACATAATTCTCGTAACACATATAATTGAAGCGTGTAAGACTTCTTTTAGGAAGATATTCGTTGTTGTTATTGTTGAAAATTTTCGTATACGCTATTTTCATGGCAAGTTTGATAACAAGGCATTTGCATTTTCCATTTTTTGTCGAGTACTATACCGAGCCAGAAAAATTGAGATGGTTTGATCTGGAATGGACCGATTCCACGTTTTGAGGAATGTGATCTTCAGTGAAGGATCTTTAGGGTGTTCTCAGTAGAAGTTTGTTTCCTAAATTCTAGAAATTTACAAAATAAAAAGTCAAAGAAAAGTCAAGGCTTTAGAGCAAGAAGAAAAACTACAACTACTTAAAGAAGTGAAACTATATATTTCAAGGTGGTAATAACCCAATAACATCCGAGCAAGCCTCACACCCGAAGTTCAAATTCAAGATGGTAATCAATTCTAGATCCGTGTGGGTGTACACACCTTGTTGTATATCTTGTTATTATACTATCAAAGAAACTAGACATTTCATTGAACTATGGCTATTATTAACGTATAAAATTTTTAATGGGAGCTAAAACTCAGTTCAAGCTAGTAGAAAATCTTAGTTAAAAACGAAGCCAATCAAGTTGGGGTAGAACTACCTCTCAAACCTTAACTGAACAACATTTCTAACTTCGAAATAGACAAAGTTCACTTTATATCCCTTTACTAATTTCCTTACTTAACCCTCCTTCGAATAGCTATATTCGATTGACTCCTTTTACTTAACTCTATTCGATTTAACTCTAACTCTATTGGACTAACACTATTGGATTAACTCTATTTGACTAACGCTATTGATTTACTCATTTCACTTAACTCCTTTCGAATAAACTATATTCGATAACTCCTTTTACTTTCTTCGAATAAACTATATTCGATTAACTCATTTGCTTCTATTCGAATAACTATATTCGATTAACTCCTTTTACTTTAACTCTAATCGATTAACTAACATCGATTAACTCCTTTTAACTTTAACTCTAATTGATTAAACTAACATCGATTAGCTCCTTTTAACTTTAACTCTAATCGATTAAACTAACATCGATTAACTCCTTTAACTTTAACTCTAATCGATTAACTAACATCGATTAACTCCTTTTACTTTAACTCTAATCGATTAAACTAACATCGATCAGCTCCTTTTAACTTTAACTCTAATCGATTAACTAACATCGATTAACTCCTTTTACTTTAACTCTAATCGATTAAACTAACATCGATTAGCTCCTTTTAACTTTAACTCTAATCGATTAACTAACATCGATTAACTCCTTTACTTTAACGCTAATCGATTAACTAACATCGATTAACTCCTTTAACTTTAACTCTAATCGATTAAACTAACATCGATTAGCTCCTTTTAACTTTAACTCTAATCGATTAACTAACATCGATTAACTCCTTTACTTTAACGCTAATCGATTAACTAACATCGATTAACTCCTTTTAACTTTAACTCTAATCGATTAACTAACATCGATTAACTCCTTTTACTTTAACACTAATCGATTAAACTAACATCGATTAGCTCCTTTTAACTTTAACTCTAATCGATTAACTAACATCGATTAACTCCTTTACTTTAACGCTAATCGATTAACTAACATCGATTAACTCCTTTTAACTTTAACTCTAATCGATTAACTAACATCGATTAACTCCTTTTCGAATAAACTATTCATTTATAAAGATTTACTTTCAGTAACAGTTCTTCACTTTACAAATGATTTTCCTTTTACAAAACTCTATTCGTTTTAAAAACATTTTTCCCTTTTATTTACTTTCGAAATATTTCCTTTAATAAAATCTGTTGATTTTATAAAATCCCTTTATTTCAATATACATTGAAATAATTCTTTTTACATCCCAGGGTCCTTTACGATATTAAAAATATCGAATGAAAATGATCAACATCATTCCAACACACATAATCCATAACAGATTATATAACACATCATATATCACAATATATGAAAACAGTAAAATAAATGTTGAGGAATCCAGTTGGATTCCTCCAACCTGTTTCCCTGCATCACAGATGTTAAACAATATAGATAACATTCTTTTCAGTTCCATATGATATATTCTGTTAAACAGAATCAATATAAAAATTTAACTAACTGACTAGCAGTTCAATCAAACAATCAACACACAGTCAATCATCCAATATCTAACAGTTCTAAAAATACAACATGATATTATAAACTGTTCAGAGTTAGTGAGATTTACTCACATTTGCGCATTAGCCGTTAAATAACGGTTTGCGTTATTTGATTCAGTCGGACAATTTATTTCGCCATAAATTGTAACGAGCTCGGATTCACTCCCAGTCAGCTCCATGGTGTAGCCACCGTCCATACGATTCCAACGTAACTTACGGTTTGTCAATCCGACTTCGTACGAGCTTGATACGAACATTACAAATTAATACATATTGGAATTTTAAATTAAACTTGAATTTAATTTAAACTGGGCCTCACCCCCTTATTACTCCATCGTGGCCCAATACCCTCTAGGCCCGCTAACCCCTTCTTCCACAAAGACAATACCGTGAGCTGCTGTAGCCTTAATGGCCATTACCACTCGTTCATCGCTCCACCACACCACAAACTCTCCACCGATTCTCGAATGAACACCACCGCTATCCTCCTCTTCTCGTTCTCCTCCTCCTCATACCACCTTTTCTCAGCTCGATTCAGCTTTGCTGAACCCGTCGTCGAGATGCTCTGGTCCTCACAGTGACACGAGCGACGGCCTTTGCTACCAATTCACCTCAAACTCCACCAATACCCTCGTCTACCTCTCCTGAGTCCAAAACCAACCTCTATTCCAACCAACAATCACCACATACCGAACGATTTCGATCCCTAAGTTACTGCCAAACCGCCGACCTCTGTAAACGTGAATCGCACATGCTAAAACCGGGCTGGAATTGCAGACAATCATCTCAGCAACTCATATATATTTATTTCAGGATTTAAGAGCATTGATTTGATTATATTTTGATTTTATTTTGATTTTCTACTTTGTAAACTTCTTGCTGTGATGGTTTATACATATATATATATGCTTCTGTTGGGTAGGTAGCGTCTGTGGTTGTGGAGAAACACAGCGTGGCCTTCATATTGGCCAAGCAAAATGTTAGGATATTTTATTTTTCATTTATTTATTTTATTTATTCGATTTCCTATTTGTCTTGGGTCCTTAAAAATCCCTGCGACCACATACGATACCCAAAAATCACCAAACTAGACATATAGCTAGAGTTCGACATTACGGTCCCAACGAAACTGGTTTTGTCGAATTCCGACTCCGTATGCTCACACAGAGTATTTTTAACTGTCAAAATACTGACTGTTTTCCACTCTAAAAATCCGTACGGCCACACAGTGACTCTAAAAATCACGAAACTGGAAATCTAACAACTATTTGACATTGCGGATCCAACAAACCTAGTTTCGTCGAATTCCGACTTCGTTTGCAAAAATGGCTATTTTTAACGCTTTGAATAGCCCATTTAAATATATAAATATATTTAAATAAAATTAAATTAAATATAAATAAATATATATTCTCGTATATATTCACCGAGGAATATCATACAGCTCCAGTATATTTGTATACTCGCTATTCCGAGTCCAGATTGATTCCATATTCAATTTACATTGAAAATCCCTTCAATAACGTATATAAAGCGTTACAAATTATAAAGGAATTCCACAGTGACTTTTCTGAAATTTGATTTGGACGTAAATCAAAATCTACACGACTAAATCCCGATTTTTCTCTTCCACTAGAAAGATATACTTCATCAGCTCCACACGTTTCTTGTTTCATAGAAATCCGGCTTAAAACGAATCCTGTACATTCATTTGAAGTTCAAATCGCCAAATAGAGAACTGCAGCGCCATTTCGAGCTCTATTTTAATTATATTAAAAACTATACGTTCAATTGTCGACGATTGAATATATTCGTTATTCAAATTCAAATTCCAAGCTGAATTACATAACACAGATGATCCAGTTCACACCATATCGCCATTTCCTCCAATTCTGATTATTTCAGAATTAAATATATTATTTAATTTATTATTTTAAATTAAATATTCACCATTATTTAATTCCACGACCATTTAATTCACTATATCACCATTGATATAATTAAATAAATAAATCATAATACCCCTGCTAGTGCGGGTCATTACAATCTTCCCCACATAAAATAATTTCGTCCTCGAAATTGCTAAAAGGTAGAGGACGACCCTATCGACTGATTAGAACATATTTGTTCCCTTCTCAACTTCAGTTTCAACTGAACCAATTTAATATCAATTAAATTATTAATTAATTCTTATCAACTAAAATTTTCAAAAATCTTGAAAATTTTCTAACGCCTTAACACTTCGAAATTTTTTGCCAGCACCTCCTTTGTACTGGTCAATAGTTCAAACTCCAACTCGCCTCTCTGGGCCATCTCCAACCCAAAAGAAAATCAAACAGCCAAGCGGTTTGCCAATTCGGCCCACAAATCTTATATCCAATAGAAATATAAACTTGTACCTTTCGTCGGCATATCATTATATCCTTTCCACCTGTTATCAATTCAACATATACCGGGGTTATCCCAATCAAACTCCAATCCGCTTTTTATCCACAATTTCAACCATTCGCTTATACCTAAGTCGAAATTTATTTCAAATTCGAGTTCCATTCTCGATTCCAAACTCTTTACTTGATTATCAAGTTACACTTCAAATTTGAATCCCCCAAATCCAATTTGTCTCGATATCATTCAAATTCAATCTCAGTTACCATTTTACTGACTTTACTTTAATTCAAATCTGCTTTCACAAATTTATGTTTAAATTTGTTTTTAATTCAAACAGTCTTTTCCTGGGAGTTTTTAAACAGTTTACTCTTTTCAAAAATCAATTTTTCCTTTTGAACATGTCACTGAGCCCTTAATTAATATTCCATTAGTCAAATCACTTCTCTATTTCTTTATCAATATTTGTTAACCAAATATTTTCAATAACCATATTGGCCTTTTATGTTATTTGGAAAACATTTCCGAATATCGCCTTCTTTATTTTCTAAACTTTAGAAAATACATGCTATTTATAATTGGAAAATATTCCAATTACTTATCTCTTTTCCGATCTCGTTTATTTCTATACTTAGGAAATATTCTTTATTATATTTCCAAGTTTACACTATTTGGGTTAAAATGGATGTTGTGTAAAACATCTCTACGACAACCCAAATACTATATTCACTATCTCTTACTCAACATTGATCTTCGAGCCTGAAATCTTACTGTTTATTGGTTAATATTGAAATCAATCAGGTTGGGGTATAACTACCTCTCAGACCTTGACTGAATAACATTTATAACGTCAAAACAGATATGACTACTTACTCGATTAACCAATACCATACAACTACTTATTCTCTTTGAAACACATATACACCTTCTCTTTTTATTCTTACGAGATTTTATTCCTAGTCTCTCCTTTTTTTTCTTTTCTATTTCTAAGTTCGTTTCCTTATCGACTTCGACATATATATATTGATACGTTGATTTCTAACTATCAAATTATCGTAAAAATATTCTAACTCTTTAAATCCCCGGAAAAATTTGCCATAACCTCCGTTGTACGAGGAGCATCGGGATATTTCAAATAGCCTCCCATGGTCCTCACCAATCCAAAAGAAAATCAAAAAGCCAAGCGGCTAGCCGATACGGCGCATAAAATCTCATATGTGAATTAAATACATACCTTTTCGTCGAGCATTCTACCTATATACCTTCATACCTTATCCATACCTATCTCATGTATATTTATACATTTCTAATTCATTTCAACTTAATCCAATCATTTTAACTTAGTTCGTTAAGTGATTTTCAAATTACTGGTTTGCCCATTTCACCTTTTTATTTGAATATACATGTTCAAATATAGGTTTAACTTGTTTATCAACTAATTGAATTCCATTTCAATTTTATTTGAATTTCCTATATTCAAATTCCATTTCGATTCTCTTATTCACATTCTATATATTCTTTTTCTATAATTTAAATTCCATTTGAATTTTATATCCAAACTCTATTTGAATTTCTATATTCAAACTCTATTTCAATTCCATTGAATTTCATATATTCGAACTCCCTTTGAATTTCCTATATTCAAATCCTATTATTACTC
The DNA here is from genome assembly GCA_030737875.1 of Allium sativum. Lineage (NCBI taxonomy): Eukaryota > Viridiplantae > Streptophyta > Magnoliopsida > Asparagales > Amaryllidaceae > Allium > Allium sativum. The sequence goes on along the minus strand of CM060923.1, from coordinate 529,438,865 downwards.
TATATGAATTCTATATTCAATTTTCTTATTTCAAATTCTATATTCACTTTTCCATTATTTAAATCTTCTTTATTCAAATCTCATTTGAATTTCTATATTCAAATCCCCTTTGAATTTTCTATATTCAAATTCCCTTTGAATTTTCTTATTTACATTCTATGTTTGAACTTCCTTTATTCAAATTCTATTTTGAAATTCTATTTCAATCTATTTGAATTTTACATTCAAATTTCCTTTCAAACTATCTTTATTCATTCTTTATTATAAATCCCATTTGAAATTCAACACAACTTGTCTTTCCCAAAACAATTTCAAAACAGTATCTTTGGTAGTAATTCGTCACTTACAACTCAAAAATGAATACTGATGATGCAGCTGTCATCATCAGAATTTATTTTCCAGCGATCGAAGTGAGTTCAATACTATAAAACCATTTCTAAACATTTCCACTTTGAAATTCATTTCAAAATATAATTCATACTGCTTGTAAAACAATTTAAAATCTTCTAGGATCTTAAATTTTCCTTATTCTTAATCCAAATCCATTTACAAACACTTATCCAATTTCCAGAAATTTTAATTCAATTTCTGGTTTAAATTTCATATTTAACTTATCTGATTCCACGTATTTCACTTATATGAATTCTGATTGGTTATTTACATAACCATTTAATTTATAATCTTACTCGATTATAATAACCACCAATATATCCAATATATATCAAAATATACTCTGGGTAAAATTATTTTCATTTACCCTCTTTTAAAACATACCATTATGGTTCATCGTATTCAAGTGTTTACAAAATCCCTACCGATACAGTGGATCAAACTGATCGACCAGAATTCATAAACTACTCAACCAATAAATCTCCACAATATAAATTTATTTTTATATCATCTACAAATACGTTCACTCGTATATATACACTCAAACTCAATCTAGGGTATTGCTAACCCAATCTCTACCGAGTCACGCCACAGAGCCAAAGTATCAACTAAACCTTTGCTCTGATACCAACTGTAACAACCCGAATTTTCAACGATTTCGGTTATCGACATAAACACGATGTCGATAACCAAAACACCGAAAAATCCTGGTAATTAGTGAAAGAAATTAGAGGGTGAGGAAAGATAAGATAGAAACTTAGAATAGAAGAAAAAGAAGAACACAATATCAGAGTAACACGAATCTCACAGCGGAACGAATAACATATAATATGTATAAAATAACTTGAAATATACATCTGTACTTGAATATACATATCATTATCAAAGTACATCACTTACAACACAGCGGAAATAACTATAGCTATATGATCCTGAAGCCTCCTGCTCCAGCTCTTCAACTATATATCTGTAAATCCCGACTACTTGACTGCCCATACAAATTTAGGCACCCAAGAGTTTAGGGAAGACAACAAAATAAACTCCGGGTCAGTCATGGGACTGGTATGAGTAAAACAGTTTAACAACAGTTCGAACAAGTAAACGATATCTCATAAGACCACGCCGCATAACGGAACGGGTTTTTCCCTTATGAGAATCCAAATTATCTTTATATCAAAAACCTTTTGATATTATAAAAATGTCTATCAACCACAGTATATATATAATCGTCTAGCAGAAACGCTTTCATCTCACGTTCTACATATATAGTATACAATCAAAACCGCAAGCACGTATTGGGTAATGGATTTCCAACTATGATAAGGTATGGAACCACCTTTCGCTCGTGTACCTCTAGAGAGGAATACACTGGGTTCAACAAGAACATCTTCCAACCCGGCCACACATGACCGACCACTCATTTCGCTTGAGTGTATCGAATGTATATCACCAACAGTTGAGATCATCAACCGTTTCCCGAATGGGACAGCATCAACAATAAATTTTTAGAAGTAAATGAAACTCTAGATCAGGTGATTATACACCCTACTTCGGTGCGACCGACTTAGCCATGCTGCCTGCCCGATTTCTGTCATTTACCGGATGATGAGGCTAGAAGCTACGCTTTATCATCATACCAGATTCACTTTGAATGCCACATCGTCAAATCCATCAAATCACCGTTTGATGTCCTCAACCATACATTACGTGTTAGCTAAAATAAGTTTCCTTCTCCGCTTCCACTCTTGGTACAGTTGGAGAAATCAATATACGTGATCGTCTGGAAATACTCTGTCAGACATTCGTCCATACAAGTCATCCAGGAACAGGATGAACCGAAGGCACTATTCAGTATACAGGATAGCCCTTGCATAACTCCATCTTCAATTTCCCTTGGCATATATGATTCGCAACGCTTATGCCAATACAGAGTGGTTCTTTGGATAAAGATCCAACCGGTCTCTCCATATTAACAACGTTAAAAGGGTCAAAACTTCGATAGTCTGTGATTTAACTATCGAATAAAAACAGGTTTGCAAACAACGATATCATTTCCAAATGGAAAGTTATATCGATTAAACATCATTCAACATCTATCTCTTTATTTCATTAATTTACTTATCTCCTGTTTCCCTACGTTCAATATTCCTTATTTTCTAAATTGGGAAAATATACGTTATTAACAATGGAAAACATTTCCATTTCTTGTTTTCTTTATTAGAAAACATTTCTGGTTTCTTGTTTGGAAAACATTTCCAAAGCTTCTTCATTGGACTTAGACAGATGTTTAAACAAACCATCGCTATGCCAACTCAAACCATTTCCTTTATTGCCGAACCTTAACTATTCCTTAGTTAAAAACGAAGCCAATCAAGTTGGGGTAGAACTACCTCTCAAACCTTAACTGAACAACATTTCTAACTTCGAAATAGACAAAGTTCACTTTATATCCCTTTACTAACTTCCTTACTTAACCCTCCTTCGAATAGCTATATTCGATTGACTCCTTTTACTTAACTCTATTCGATTTAACTCTTAACTCTATTGGACTAACACTATTGGATTAACTCTATTTGACTAACGCTATTGATTTACTCATTTCACTTAACTCCTTTCGAATAAACTATATTCGATAACTCCTTTTACTTTCTTCGAATAAACTATATTCGATTAACTCATTTGCTTCTATTCGAATAACTATATTCGATTAACTCCTTTTACTTTAACTCTAATCGATTAACTAACATCGATTAACTCCTTTTAACTTTAACTCTAATCGATTAAACTAACATCTATTAGCTCCTTTTAACTTTAACTCTAATCGATTAAACTAACATCGATTAACTCCTTTAACTTTAACTCTAATCGATTAACTAACATCGATTAATTCCTTTTACTTTAACTCTAATCGATTAAACTAACATCGATCAGCTCCTTTTAACTTTAACTCTAATCGATTAACTAACATCGATTAACTCCTTTTACTTTAATTCTAATCGATTAAACTAACATCGATTAGCTCCTTTTAACTTTAACTCTAATCGATTAACTAACATCGATTAACTCCTTTACTTTAATGTTAATCGATCAACTAACATCGATTAACTCCTTTTAACTTTAACTCTAATCGATTAAACTAACATCGATTAGCTCCTTTTAACTTTAACTCTAATCGATTAACTAACATCGATTAACTCCTTTACTTTAACGCTAATCGATTAACTAACATCGATTAACTCCTTTTAACTTTAACTCTAATCGATTAACTAACATCGATTAACTCCTTTTACTTTAACTCTAATCGATTAAACTAACATCGATTAGCTCCTTTTAACTTTAACTCTAATCGATTAACTAACATCGATTAACTCCTTTACTTTAACGCTAATCGATTAACTAACATCGATTAACTCCTTTTAACTTTAACTCTAATCGATTAACTCCTTTTCGAACAAACTATTCATTTATAAAGATTTACTTTCAGTAACAGTTCTTCACTTTACAAATGATTTTCCTTTTATAAAACTCTATTCGTTTTAAAAACATTTTTCCCTTTTATTTACTTTCGAAATATTTCCTTTAATAAAATCTGTTGATTTTATAAAATCCCTTTATTTCAATATACATTGAAATAATTCTTTTTACATCCCAGGGTCCTTTATGATACTAAAAATATCGAATGAAAATGATCAACATCATTCCAACACACATAATCCATAACAGATTATATAACACATCATATATAACAATATATGAAAACAGTAAAATAAATATTGAGGAATCCAGTTGGATTCCTCCAACCTGTTTCCCTGCATCACAGATGTTAAACAATATAGATAACATCCTTTTCAGTTCCATATGATATATTCTGTTAAACAGAATCAATATAGAAATTTAACTAACTGACTAGCAGTTCAATCAAACAATCAACACACAGTCAATCATCCAATATCTAACAGTTCTAAAAATACAACATGATATTATAAACTGTTCAGAGTTAGTGAGATTTACTCACATTTGCGCGTTAGCCTTTAAATAACGGTTTGCGTTATTTGATTCAGTCGGACAATTTATTTTGCCATAAATTGTAACGAGCTCGGATTCACTCCCAGTCAGCTCCATGGTGTAGCCACCGTCCATACGATTCCAACGTAACTTACGGTTTGTCAATCCGACTTCGTACGAGCTAGATACGAACATTACAAATTAATACATATTGGAATTTTAAATTAAACTTGAATTTAATTTAAACTGAGCCTCACCCCCTTATTACTCCATCGTGGCTCAATACCCTCTAGGCCCGCTAACCCCTTCTTCCACAAAGACAATACCGTGAGCTGCTGTAGCCTTAGTGGCCATTATCACTCGTTCATCGCTCCACCACACCACAAACTCTCCACCGATCCTCGAATGAACACCACCGCTATCCTCCTCTTCTCGTTCTCCTCCTCCTCATACCACCTTTTCTCAGCTCGGTTCACCTTTGCTGAACCCGTCGTCGAGATGCTCTGGTCCTCACAGTGACACGAGCAACGGCTTTTGCTACCAATTCACCTCAAACTCCACCAATACCCTCGTCTACCACTCCTGAGTCCAAAACCAACCTCCATTCCAACCAACAATCACCACATACCGAACGATTTCGAACCCTAAGTTGCTGCCAAACCGCCGACCTCTGTAAACGTGAATCACACATGCTAAAACCGTGCTGGAATTGTAGACAATCATCTCAACAACTCATATATATTTATTTCAGGATTTAAGAGCATTGATTTGGTTATATTTTGATTTTATTTTGATTTTCTACTTTGTAAACTTCTTGCTGTGATGGTTTATACGTATATATGTGCTTCTGTTGGGTAGGTAGCGTCTGTGGTTGTGGAGAAACACAGCGTGGCCTTCATATTGGCCAAGCAAAATGTTAGGATATTTTATTTTTCATTTATTTATTTTATTTCTTCGATTTCCTATTTGTCTTGGGTCCTTAAAAATCCCTGCGACCACATACGATACCAAAAAATCACCAAACTGGACATATAGCTAGAGTTCGACATTACGGTCCCAACGAAACTGGTTTCGTCGAATTCCGACTCCGTATGCTCACACAGAGTATTTTTAACTGTCAAAATACTGACTGTTTTCCACTCTAAAAATCCGTACGGCCACACAGTGACTCTAAAAATCACGAAACTGGAAATCTAACAACTATTTGACATTGCGGATCCAACAAAACTAGTTTCGTCGAATTCCGACTTCGTTTGCAAAAGTGGCTATTTTTAACGCTTTGAATAGCCCATTTAAATATATAAATATATTTGAATAAAATTAAATTAAATATAAATAAATATATATTCTCGTATATATTCACCGAGGAATATCATACAGCTCCAGTATATTTTTATACTCGCTATTCCGAGTCCAGATTGATTCGATATTCAATTTACATTGAAAATCCCTTCAATAACGTATATAAAGCGTTATGAATTATAAAGGAATTCCAAAGCGACTTTTCTGAAATTTGATTTGGACGTAAATCAAAATCTACACGACGAAATCCCGATTTTTCTCTTCCACTAGAAAGATATACTCCATCAGCTCCACACGTTTCTTGTTTCACAGAAATCCGGCTTAAAACGAATCCTGTACATTCAGTTGAAGTTCAAATCGCCAAATAGCGAACTGCAGCGCCATTTCGAGCTCTATTTTAATTATATTAAAAACTATACGTTCAGTTGTCGACGATTGAATATATTCGTTATTCAAATTCAAATTCCAAGCTGAATTACATATCACAGATGATCCAGTTCACACCATATCGCCATTTCCTCCAATTTTGATTATTTCAGAATTAAATATATTATTTAATTTATTATTTTAAATTAAATATTCACCATTATTTAATTCCACGACCATTTAATTCACTATATCACCATTGTAATTAAATAAATAAATCATAATACCCCTGCCAGTGCGGGTCATTACATTGCGGGTCTGGTTCATTAAGAAGGAAGATGGGCCAATGTTTTATGGTGAGGCCCGATAACATTTTGGATAAATTTATTAGTATATTAAGTTGTAAATTATATAACTTTATCATACGGTATCAGAATTGGGCATAGCAGGATCCATTGGAATCGTATGGACGAGGGCTACACTATGGAACTGATTGAGAGTGAATTGGAGCTCGTTACAATTTATAGCGAAATAAATTGTCGGATATGAATCAACGACAGGTTATCGTTATTTAACGATGATCGTCCAATGTGAGTAAAACTCACCAACTCTACCAGTTCATATTTTTATAACTTATTTTTAGAACTGATAAATATTGATTGATTGTTGTGTGTTGATTAGATGGTTGAACTGCTAATTGATTGGTTGAAAATATCGATATAGTTATATATATATATATATATATCTATCGTTAATCAAATATTGATTTTGTTTATCAGAATATTTCATATTGAAATAAAGTGATGTTAATTATATTGTTTAACATATGTGGATGCAGGAAAACAGGTTGGAGGGATCCAACTGGATTCCTCAATATTTATAATACTGTTCTTTTCATATATTGTAATATATGATGTGATATAATCTGTTGTTGATTATGTGTGTTTGAATGATATAGATCATTTTTTTTTTTGGTATTTTAAATACCATAAGAAATACTGGGATGTAGAAGAGGGGATTTTCAAAGTGTATTTTGAAAATAACTTATTTATATAAAATCAATGGATTTTATACATAAAAGGAAAAGGATTTTATAAAAGAAAATAATTATAGAATCAAAGAATTTTATAAAAGAAATATTTATTTATAAAATGAATAGAATTTTATAGAAGGAAATATTTGGAAAATAAATATTGAATAGAAATTTGTTTTAACAGCTAACTGGAAAAGATTTATTTAAAGTGGAATTAAATAGAAATCCGTTTTAATAGACCAATTGGGAAGATTAAATTTATAAATATGTTTTATAAATTAAGTAAATTATTTTATCATTGGATAAATTGGGTATATAAGTCTGAACTTGTATAGAGAAGTAGAAATCGGTTTTGATACCGATATGTTAAGTGGAATGTAAACTCAAGATTTATAAAAGGAATTATAATTGAGATTTAGTTGCTAGAAATAAAAAGAAGATTTCGTATGAATAATTCTATAAATAGAGGTATAAATAGAATTTGAAAATGGGATATTATTTGTGAATACGAAAAATATTTTTCACATTCATTGTGAATAATGGATTTAAAATAAATATTTTATAAATTAAAACATTTATAAGGAAACTTAGGTTTTGAAATACAAATTCGAATGGGAATTCGAATGAGATAGGAATTTGAATTAATCGAATATTAGTTATTCGAATAAGAGTTATTGAATTAGTGTTAGTCGAATATTAGTTAATCGAATAGAGTTAGTTGAATATTAGTTATTCGAATAGAGTTAATCGAAAGGAGTTAATCGAATATAGTTTATTCAAAAGGAATTAATCGAGAGTTAATCGAATATAGTTTATTCGAAAGGAGTTGATCGAATATAGTTTATTTGAAAGGAATTATCGAATATAGTTTATTCGAAGAGAGTTAATCGAATATAGTTTATTCGGAAGGAGTTAATCGAATGTAGTTTATTCAAAATGGAGCTATCGAATAGAGATTATTCGAAAGAGAGTTATACGTTGAAATTCGATTATATCGATTTCGAGAAAATACTATATACTTTCTGATTTTTAATCAAGATTTATTTATTTAGTTATAAATTGTCTATTTAGTTATTTAGTTAAATTAAGGAATAAAAGTTATATTTTGAAGTTAGATATTTAAGATGTAGGGATTATAACACTATCGTAAATAGAATCCGAGAGTTACGTAAGGAAGTTTGTTAAAGATTTAAAAGGAGAACTTTGTCTATTTCGAGGTTAGAATTGTTGTTCAGTTAAGGCCTGAGAGGTAGTTATACCCCAACTTGATTCACTCCATTTTTAACTAAGAAATGGTTAAAGTTCGATAGTGAAGGTTGGTTAAGAGAATTTAGTTAATGAGTGTAGTGGGTTGAGTTGGTATAACAATGTTTTATTTAAACATCTGTTTAAATCCAAAGAAGGAGTTTGGGAAATGTTTTCCAAATAAATATCATAAATGTTTTCGACTATAAAAAGATAGAAATGAGAGTAAATATGGAAATATTTTCCAATGAGTAATAACATATATTTTCTAAATTTAGAAAATAAGAATTTACGAATATATGGAAACAGGAATAGGGAAATAAAATAAATTAATGATAAATTAATTTAAAGGGATAAATGTTGATTGATGATTGATCGATAAGATTTCCATTTGGAAATATGACGTTGTTTGTACACATGTTTTCCCTTGATAGTTAAATCACCGACTATCAAAGATTTTGACCATTCCGGTTGTCAATACGGAGAGACCGGGATCAGATATATTATCTGAAAACCACTCCGTATGGCATTAGCGTTGCGAATCAAATATAATGAAGATAATTGAAGACGGAGTTATGCAAGAGCTGTCCTGTTTACAGAATAGTGCCTTCGGTCTGTCCAGTCCCAGGACGACCTGTTTGGAAGAATGTCTGACGGAGTATATTTAATAGATCGCGTAAGTTGATCTCTTCAAACGTATTTACGTTTGGTGGCGGAGGAATTCGTTTCTCTTAGCTGTTTACCCGTGATATGTTTGCAGAAATCAATTTGTGATTTAGCGGGTATGACGATGTGACATTCAAAGTGAATGAAGATGCGGTTTGTAAAGGATACGTTATGGCCTGTAGCCTCACAACCGGAAATGGTATAAAATTGAGTAGGTCGCATGGCTAAGTGGTTAGCTGCCAATTATGGTGTATTGTCACCTGATCTAGAGAAATTCCATTTACTACTTTAAATTATTTCGATGCTGTCCCTTTTGGGAAACGGTTGCTGATCCTAACCGTTGGTGATAATACATTCGGTACACTCAAGCGAAATGAGTGACCGGTCATGTTTAGCGTGGGTTACAAGATGTTCTTGTTGAACCCGGTGTATTCCTCTCTAGAGATACACTGTCGGAAGGTGGTCCCATACCTTGCCAGTTGGAATTCATTACCCAATAAGCGCCCGCAGTTTTTGATCATATGTTATGTATGTAGCACGTGAGATGAAAGCGTTCTGCTAGATGATTATTATATTGTGATTGATAGACATTATTATAATATCCAAAGAGTTTTGATATAAAGATCATCGTTTGTTTCAAAAGGATTTTGAAAGTTGAATCGAATGTTTTGGATTCTCATAAGGGAAAAACCCTTGGGTGCCAAAATCTGTACGGGCAGTCAAGTAGTCAGGTTTTACAGATATACTTGGAGAGCTTGGAGCAGGAGGCTTCAGGATTATATAGCTATTGTTATTTCCGTTGTGTTGTAAGTGTTATACTCTAATAATGTTATTGTGTACATATACTGATTTTATTTGAAAGTTATGTATCTATTATATATTGTTCGTTTCGCTGTGAGATTCGTGTTTTACTCTGATGTTGTGATCTTTTTCTCCTTCTTCTAATCTAATTTTCTATCTTATCTATTCTCACCCTCTAACTTCTTTCATTAACTATCCGGTATTTTCGATGCTTGGATTGTCAACATTGAGTTTATGTCGGTAACCAGGAACGCTAAAACCCGGGTCGTTACATATATCATTTATATATACATATATATGGTTTTATATCATATGTTTAATATGTTTTTACACTTAAGAAATTATATTTTAAACAACTATGTTTGATTCAAGAAATTCCGGAATATATATATATATATGTATATATATTGATTTAAATTGTTTAAACATGATTTAAAATTTGAAATGACATATATGTCGTCGACACACCATTATGAACATGTCGACATATAACTGTTACAATTTTAATTTTCAAAAGAAGCATCTTTTCATCATTTGAAACGTTTCAGAACTGTTGCAACCTATGGAACTCTATATAGAGGGGTCAATTTCGAATTTTCAATGATCTCATCTTCTCCTTCTTCATCCTTACTCTTCCATCATTATTCTACTTTCATTTCTCTATTTCTACACATATACTCTGTCGTTTTCAATACAAATTATATCATTCTCTTTCTTTTCTCAATCTCTATCAAATACTCTCTATTTGGAAGCATTATTTAAGAGTTCTAGGGCTGTTTGTAATTGTTAAGGAAATGGTGTGTTCCTTGTAGCCCGTAAATCAAGGAAAAGGAGTGGTGTGAATTTTGTAGCCATGAAATCAAGGGTGTTGAATCAGTGTGAACCTCTTGTCCGTGAAATCAGGGTGTGGAATTGGTGTTAACCTTGTAGCCATGAAATCAAGGGTGTTGTAAAATCGATACTAGTATTACTAAAATTCTGTTCATTCCAGCGCTGCATGGGACTGGACATAGGAGTAATCCGAACCAGTATAAAATGTAGTGTATTCTTTACTTTTCTGCATTTTGTTTCTGTTTATATTTGCATCTGTGATTGCTTCTGTTGTGATAATCATTCCGTGATTCATATAGTTGTTTCAGTGATCGTCAATTGTTTAAGTTTTCCATAATCTCTTTAAAACACTGTTCACCCCCTCTGGTGTTAGTTTTTACTTAAGATCCGTGTTTCTGATCCCTAACAGTGACATGACGTAGATAAGATCACTGTACTTCAGCAGCGGCTTAAGTTTTAGCTAAGATCATCAACTATAATTTATCATCTTGTTTTTCTTTGAAAATTAGTTACAACTGAAGGAAATCTCAATGCCTTGATTAGTGCTCCATTAGTGGCAAACAAAATGATATTGATTGGTGATTATTGGCCCAAATAGATTCAGCTCTTGCAAACCCAAATCAGGTGTTAATGTATATAATGTTCTAGGTACTTTAGCATGTTCGGTTTTTATCATAAATATTTGACTATAACTTGTATTGCTGAACGGATTACTAATGTATGTACATTGTCTTAGACTTTATAGCCACATTGCAAATAAACATATTTATCACTTTCTGAAATCACCTTTTGTTTATAAATATGGCCACATGGATACTGTAAGCATAATGATAGATCAACCAACGCTACGTAAGATGAAAATATATATTCTATTATGGAATAACTATTGTTAGTTACATCCATAAAAGATTTTAGCTTGGTTTTTCAATAAGTTTTTTCTTTTATTTTTTTTAAAACATAGTTTTTTAGTAACATAGGTGAAAGATTGTTAGTGTTATTTGTTTGTTAAAATTTTAAAAATACTATTAATATTAGCTTGGCTGCAAAACGTAGTTATTTTAGCTAAGATTTACCTTTATGATTCTATGTTTGCTCTTTTGTTTAGCTTACAATATGATGTCCAAACGAAAAGCAATATTTTATAAGATCGAACCAATATACTTATTGTGTTAGCCACCTGCATACAGTATAATAGTATTGATGTACTTATTATTAATTAGTGTCAACTCAAGCTTGAATCTGAGGCAATTTGTATCACAGGTTCCATTACCTTTTGACCATTAAATAGAATAATTTAGTAGCCCAAATGAATCATGCTTGTAGCTTCACACTGGATGAATCAAATTTCGCAGAATGTAGTGTGTGATTTAACAACGTTTTCTGAAGAAAGAAAACTTTGAACCTAATAAAAGTTTAGAGGAAGTGGATTCAACTTAAGAAGGAAGATTCTGATAGCAAAAGACGACAATCTATCAAAAGACAACTTTGAATCTAATAAAAGTTTAGAGGGAGTGAATTCAACTTAAAAAGGAAGATTCTGATAGCAAAAGATGACAAATCCATCACAACAACATATTATCATGTCCTTATAAATTTATGCTTATATGTTTATATGCTCTTTTAACATTAGTATGATGCTTGATTTTTTAGTTTTTATGTACAAAGTTAACATGTAATCGTGTTTGGTTTATTGTTCCTTTAATTCAGATGTTTTATGTATTTGAATGTTTGAAATGTTATGCATGTGTATTGTTTTGTTCAAGAGTTATGCTAGAATACTCGATTTTTTTTTTTTTTTTTTTTTTTTTGTGGTCAAAAACTAAGAAACAGGGGTAACTTCGGAATTTATGGGAGGTAAGCATTGAATTCATGGGGTATTTGTATAATTTAAGGGGTGAGCCTCCTATTTTTTTTTTTTTGTCTCTGGTGTATTTTTTGATAAAAACTTTTTTTGTCATAGTAGCATTTTTGTTTGTTCAAACATCAATCTAAAACTCAGAGTGCTACAAATTTGTGTGCTTATTCACACTAATTTTTTTCTTTCTTTTTTTTCTTTTCTTCTTTTTGGTCTTATATAAGTCATTATCACTTTTGACTTTTCAAAAGACTTTCAAAATAAGCTGAAGTAATTCCCACGAGAAATAAGAATGCGAGGGAGCAAAGCGAATGCGTCAGTGAGCCATGCTTTCCTCCGTACACCCAAAATAAGGGTTACAAATTATTGATTGTAGAGGATTGCTTATTTTCGTTCGCCTGCTTCAACAGAGCATGGAGTGGTGAAAATGATTAAGGAGTTTTGATACACTTCTCAGTTCAGGTATGTATTAGTATTATTATTGCTTCGCTTTCAGTTTTAACACTAAATATCCACTTACAAGAACATGGCTTTTTTTTTTGGGAGCGGCTATTGGAACACAAAATTAGACACAAACCTGGAGACATAAAGCCTCAACCGTTGGATCTTTTTGTCTTAATCTGGAGAGGTGTAATTCATGGGGTGATCCAATGGTGGAGATTAGTTGTGTCACCAATTGTGTCTAAATTTTGTGTTCCAACAGAATTTCCCTTTTTTTGAGTGTTGTTAATGACACATCGGTTTTGGTTAAGGGGCATCATCGGTAACCGAATTTACCCTTGTTATTCGGTAGAGCATGGCCAAAAATGTGTTTTCGATGATGATGTACCGTTTTTGGGAATTTTTGTGGCGCCCCTTAACCAAAAGCAAGGTGTCATTAACAATCCTTTTTTTTTTAATGTTTACTTCTATTAACTAAGTTGCGGAGATTTGCGAGATGAGTATTTGCAACTGTACTGTTCATATTGTTATAATGAGGAGGATTTGACTTTGCACTTGTACGTTTCACCTTACAGATTCATTCCATATAACACAAAGTCCGTAGTTGATTGCATAGGAACTATAGTTTCTGTTCCGGAAGTAAGACAATTGACAGTATGTAGGGTGCTTTTTGTGTGAAGCAAAAGAGGGCAGGAAGGGAGAAAGTTCAACGAAACGGAATTGCGTTTTGGTGATGCGAACCGCAGAAATGGAACAATTATTTGTATTGATTTATAAATTTATTTATATTGGATTGTTTTAATTGTTTTGAATAAACATTAACTACATATATTATACTTTACATTATCTATAAAATGCAAAAGATTAAAATAAATAACAATATTGAAATAATTAATGGCACATTTCAAATTAATAGTATATCACTTATTTTTCCTAAAATCTGCTATCATCCAATCAATATGCTTCGAAGTTCATCATCATTGTCTACAGAACGAGTCAGCTTCAATCAAGTAGATCAAGTCCCGAATATAGCATGAAGCTATCACTACTGATTATAGTTTTCCATCTTTTGAATTCACATGCAGTGTTCAACAATTTGTATAACCGCTTAGGAAGATGTATCATCCTTTCTCACTATCAAGATATCACGGGACTTGCTCGAGATGAAGCAACATGAACATTTCGACGAGGAGCAACGACGGTGCGACTAGAAGTAGAATACATATCATTCGCTAACCCATTGAAAATGTATGAGTAAAATTCGGTCTTAAAGCGAGCTAGAGGTGAATGGCAGATGTTGTAGATGCATTTGTATAACAACATTGTACTTTTGGTCAAGCTCTTTGAATTTGATGGGAGTATGTTCTTTGAAGTCATGAATTGAAAAATCGTTGTCTTTCACCATGCACCATATCCTTGAATGCATTCACATTCAACCGACGTAACACAAGTATTGCTTGTAGTACTTCATTCCACACCACCTGCTTTTGTTTCATATTGTTTCATTTTTTATATGATTCCCATTGAAATTTATGCATAAGTGATTGTTAGGCTCCACCACATACAACTTCTAACTTGAGCATGACGAGTGTCTAGTAGCGAAATACATATATCAATAAAAATTATGTCCTTCGAATTCCGATCCAAAATATTTCGAACAGAACATCAATGGAGGTTGTCGACATTTTACAAGTATGTTAAAAAATGTATATTGTGTAGAAATGTGGAATAAACATTGACTGTAAAAGAAAGTACCATGATTTGAGCTTTAAAATAAATGAATTTAGCTTAAGAAGTTTATAAGTGTACAAAGAGTGATGAAGGAGAGAAAGAGGTTGGTGTTTACTTGTGGGAAAAATAGTTGTTTGAGAATGGACGATTGGATTTTGACTCGTCTCGCACATCAAGGGACCCTATGGTCCATTTTCACAGGTTTCGTCCTTACGACTCACTTTTGGATTGTTCAGTTTGGGCTTTTAAAGCATTAGAATCCCAAACCGACCAAAAGCGACTGCGACTGCACGCATACGTAGTACATGTTGTCTAAATGAAGAATGTTGCTTTTCATGTTAAATTTTAATGATTAAAGTTATCGAAACTTCCCACATAAGTTAGTCCCACAAAAGTCCACCAATGATGACATGAGAGGAGGTAGTTAAAAGGGACTTCAGAAATTGGAATATATTTGAAGAGATGATGCTGAGCATGAGCGCATGAAAATTAACGATCCATATTTCAGAACCTTGAGCTATTGGTTAGTTTAAGGAGAGTGGTTTTAGTTTTAGATGATAAGACTAGTGTATATGGGCATAAAGCGTAGTGTTAGTCTTCAATATCTATTATTATCATCATCGTCGTCATCATCATCACATTATCACCATCAACATCATGGTTTATTTATTTAGTACTATTACTATTGTTAGTTGTTTGATTATTTAAATTTTATTTGTATTTATGCTTTCATCTTTAAATTAATTGTTATTATTATTACATTTGAATTGACTTTGTCTTTTGGTTCTGGATTCCATACTTAGCCAATCCTAACTTGTTTGCGACTAATGCTTAGTAGTTGTTGTCGTTGTAAAGTTATCGAAATTTTAGTCGATAATGTACCATCGTTTGCTTTTCATGGCAATCCACAACAATCTATAATGAAGAGCGTACATGCTTTAGATTTGATTAGTGAATAATAATTGACTACCAATCAATGGGAAGAGCAAAAAGACATTATGTTACCGGTCAAAATCGGGAGGTTTATAAAGTATGATGGGGAAAGCAACACTTTATAGCACAGAGAGTTTAATATAAACTTCAACTCTTAATTTATAGGTGATCGTTTGATTCGGTTTACAACGTGACATGCTACACTGAACTAAGACAAGAATTGAGATTCAAAACCGATCCTACTAAAAGAACCTTGATTGGTCCAATTGATTTTTTTGGTTAATGACTAAAAATATGATTTTGACTATATCTTTAAGATGTTCACCATATTTAAAACATGAACATAAAACAATGAATGAAGCATGTATATCTAGCCTTTTTATAGTTTTTAAGTAATATTGATTTATGGTATATGAAAATTATTTTGATTGCTAAATTAATCTACATCATTATTCAGACATGATCGTAACTTTCATAATGCATACAAAAGTTTGGACAAACAACTTGGTTGACGATTGAGTAAAGTTATTTTACAAACTACTTACAAACCATATAACTTTAAAATCGAACTAAATCGACCAAAATACTAGTTCGGGTTTTTTATTTCATTCAAATTAAATATGATTCGCCCCTACCTTGATGTTCAAAGGTTCAAACAATGCCTAAACATCTTTAGAGGCCTGCATCTTTAATTTGACAACAAAGGTGGTTATCTAAATTATAAAATATGTTCAAGTGCAGATTAACAATTAGTTTCAATAATTGTTTCCAACTAGAATCACAGATTAAGCTGGTTAACAATTTAGTGAATTGTAGTTAAACGAACAGTGGTGCATTGAATTTGCATTATTGGACGTTTGGTGGAATTAAATTTGAATCTTAGGCTTGATTGTTTGTTTTATTGATTTAACTAGTTAACGTTAGTTAAACAATAAATTAAATTCACAATTAGTAACTTATGACTAATATTAAAAATTATGAATAATTATTAATAATTGCTAATATCAGTTAAAACTTGCAAATGATGATCAATAACTGAAAATACTAATTATTAACTAAAGACAATAGCGATAGTTATACAAACTAATTACCAGATCAATTAGACATAATCCGAGATCATACAGTTCGAGTTGAGTTCATATCAGTTCGGTTTGAATTTGCATATTTTGGTTATATATGC
The DNA here is from genome assembly GCA_030737875.1 of Allium sativum. Classification (NCBI taxonomy): domain Eukaryota; kingdom Viridiplantae; phylum Streptophyta; class Magnoliopsida; order Asparagales; family Amaryllidaceae; genus Allium; species Allium sativum. The sequence continues at coordinate 529,422,086 of CM060923.1, read as the reverse complement.
CTATCGAGTTTCGGTGATACACTAGTATAAATAAAAGGACAAATTTTCTCTTAGGGTTTGTTTTAAAAACAATTTCGCGTTTAAGGCTGGTTTGCAAACTTATTACCAAACAAGGCTTGTTTGGACCAACTCAGCAGCCACGTCAGCGTTTTGTTAACTGCTTTCTGGGCGCAACTTTCACTTGCGCAGGTTATTTTATTTTCAAGCTTCCAAGTATTAGCTACGCACAGGTGTTTTGAGAGCAGATTCTACTTAGCGCAACTTTCACTTGCGCAGGTTTCAAGCTTCCCTAGGGCGCAAGTATTAGTTGCGCATAGTTGTTTTAAGAACAGATTATACTCAGCGCAACTAAAAGGTTGTGCAGTTAATACATGCGCCCAAGGGAAGTTGAAAATAAAATACCTTGAGCAAGTGAAAGTTGCACTAATACTTCAAAGCTCCCTGCGCAAGTAAAAGTTGCGCCCAGAAAGCAGTTAACAAAACGCTGACGTGACTGCTGAGTTGGCTCAAACAAGCCATGTTTGGTAATAAGTTTGCAAACCAGCCTTAAACGCGAAATTGTTTTTAAAACAAGCCCTAAAAGAAAATTTGTCCTAAATAAAAAGATTAAATTTGGTGAAGGTTAGTTCATATTGTAGTCATATCATTGTATAAAGATAACCATAATTGGGTATTTGTTTTAATAGTGGAAAAATGAAAAATAAGTAAACAACAAAAATAACGATAAAGCGCGTCTTTTTTGCGCTATGCGGCATTTGCGCTTTAAGACACGCCTTTCCATGTAAGTCGCGCCATACAAAAGAAAGGTGCAAACGTCGAGCCGTGCTGCGGCTTGCACCATGACACGCCTTTCATAACTAAGCAAGCTATAGAAAAATGTTTGGTTCAACATAATTTACAGCTTATTTATGGGTGCAAGTTTCGACTAGCTAGTCACTACGTTTCTCATCAGGAAAATGAACTGGAAGAAAGGAAGATTTGATATCTGGGTGTAATATGAAAATCAAGTCTATTATAAAATATTTTATAGTAATTTGAAGTGTTTTTGTTATGCTTGCGTAAATATTATTTGTTAGTGTAGAATTTCACCTACATCAACACCTCAAGATCTAGAGGTATAGCTCTGGAAGCTGGTTGAATTATAGGTCCCGATTACGAAACTGTTAAGATGTGAGTAGCCAAGCTGGAGTTGTGGTTCATTGAACTATAGAGTCACAATGATATATGAGAAGGAACCGAAGTATTGAAAGTAAAGAACACTTAGTTTTTTATAGTCATTCAGACTAAAAGCCCCTATGTCCACCATTATTTTCTTATTTAGTCATTCTTGTTTAACCGGGAGGTTTATTACATCGAGTTCATGCATTTCCGCCATTAACGAGTCGTTAAAGAGACCGCTGGCATAGGAAAGTACAAAATGATTTTATATTCCCAATTCTTTCTGGTTTCATAAGATCCTTGTGTCTTGTGATTGCTGCTTATCTGTAGCTAGCATGTCACCACATCGTTGGTGGAAAATCTTCTCCTTTAATTGCTGGGGTGGCCTACTGAGCGCCCATGATTAAGTTTATTCTGAATATACAACGATGCTATTTAGGACGCGAGAACTGGTGACCTGTCTCTTGCACAGGCGGCCACTCGTATCCGGACCACGTTTTATTTTGTTAGCTGCCTTGCCTGTTGATTCTTACGATTGTGAATTGGTGTTTTGGGTTGCTGCTCTTGGTATGCGGCATTGTCCTCTTTGTTCGAGCTTACTCCATTCGGTTCGTACTCATTTAAGCAACATAATTCTCGTAACACATATAATTGAAGCGTGTAAGACTTCTTTTAGGAAGATATTCGTTGTTGTTATTGTTGAAAATTTTCGTATACGCTATTTTCATGGCAAGTTTGATAACAAGGCATTTACATTTTCCATTTTTTGTAGAGTACTATACTGAGCCAGAAAAATTGAGATGGTTTGATCTGGAATGGACCGATTCCACGTTTTGAGGAATGTGATCTTCAGTGAAGGATCTTTAGGGTGTTCTCAGTAGAAGTTTGTTTCCTAAATTCTAGAAATTTACAAAATAAAAAGTCAAAGAAAAGTCAAGGCTTTAGAGCAAGAAGAAAAACTACAACTACTTAAAGAAGTGAAACTATATATTTCAAGGTGGTAATAACCCAATAACATCCGAGCAAGCCTCACACCCGAAGTTCAAATTCAAGATGGTAATCAATTCTAGATCCGTGTGGGTGTACACGCCTTGTGGTATATCTTGTTATTATACTATCAAAGAAACTAGACATTTCATTGAACTATGGCTATTATTAACGTATAAAATTTTTAATGGGAGCTAAAACTCAGTTCAAGCTAGTAGAAAATGCAAAATAAAACTATGAAATAACCACATTAAATTCAAGTTCTAGAGAGATTGAAGTAAAAAAAAATTACTATACAATTGACTACCATCTTGGGCTTACAGAGGTTAAAGTCTGCGGTAGAAGAACCAAGGGTATGCCTTGGTTGCTGTGCGAGCAACCTAAAGACTGGGGTGGATTAGCGTGGAGTCGGCGATATCTAGTTTAGCCCTGTGATAGCACGTCGTCGGCTACCTACCATCTTTAGTCAATCGTGTACGTATGCGGAAAGGTAGAGAACTCCCAACAGACCATATACTTGCTATCTAGTTATGGGTGAGGTTGGCCATTAGGAAAGTGGGGCATAGATGGCCGGAGTATAGTTCTCGTGCATGATTTTCTTGGATTGCCTTTCAGTAGTTGAGTGAGGGGTCACGTGGGACCATAACCACCGGTAGAAAAACAGACCTTAATATCTGCATTGTCAGATAACCTAAAGCTCCCGACCGAGTCCTGTATTTCTTGATTAGCCCTGGCACGGGACTCGGATGGCACATTGAGATACATGTGCATCTAGACATGGAAAAATGATTCATGATACATACGTGGGAAAAAGGGCGTGGTTGACGGGTAGCGTAATCCCTAGCGGTCCTAGGTGGCTAAAACCCAAACCGAGTTACGAAAACGTCTAGTAGGTAGCGTAATCCCTAGTGGTCCTAGGTGGCATAAATCCTAGCCGAACATTCAAGAATTCATGGTAAGAAAATACAGCTAGATCAAGGGTGATAGTCCAAAACGATTTCAAGGATAATGGAACTACGTTGAAGTAGTATAGAACTACGTGAGGAAGCCCGTAGGATTTACGGCAAAGGACTAAACATATACATGGAAAGAAACATACGAGTTGGGAAAACCTACATTAGGTTGACATGGACCATTTCATGACATTGGGCAAGGGACATTTTGTAGCTAACACATGACACGGGTTGGGATACTAGTACAGAAGGTGCAGGGCAAATATACTTGATAGAACCTTGGGGTGTATTACTCGATAGAACCGTGGGAGGTTATACTCGATAGAACCTTGGGATGTTATACTTGACGCATAGTGACCGTAGTTTATCTCTATACAGTAGTTCATCATGTTACCTTAGTTTAGCTTGTCTATCTTGTCATCATCCTTATGTTTACTTTCAGTTTATGCATGTCATGTTACCTTTACCTGTTTTTATGCTGGAAGTAGATAGGACTTACCATTCTTTATGACTGACCCCGTTTCTTTCGCCTCTTTGTCTTTCGTCTCCCCCCTCCCCAGGTTTTCAGGGAGGAAATACTGTTATTTAGCTCGGACTTCTTCTGCTTTAAGGTCATCATGTATGGCTTGAAGTTTTCTTGGCTATGACTACTTTACCGTTTTACTTGGGGAATATTTTATGACTGTGGTTTTATGCTTCTTTAACTATTGCAAGACAGGTTTCCAATGTAATGGCTTTTAAAGGTATTTTGATGTAAAAGGCTTTAGACCTTGTAATTTTATGAGGTAATGAAATTTGGTTTTTCCTTCCGCTATTTTATATGTTCTGGTTTGTAATATTTCTGTGCATGTTTACCTTGACAACGCTCCTCCAAAGCTAGTGCATTCTCTTATGAGTGACCCTGGAGGAGGTGGGGTGTTACATTTGGTATCAGAGCAGAAGGTTACCAGACTGGGCAAAAGTTTTAAAACCTTCTGAAAACTATTTGAAAACCGTTTACAAAGAAGCATTTTTCAAGGAAAGTTTTATTTTTTTTAAAAAAAAAAAAAAAAAAAAAAGAAAGTAAAATCGAAAATTCAACTATGAAATCAAACTAGCAGTACAAAGTTCCATAGAAGAAAAAAAAACCCAATGAATTAAACAAAACAAAAAATCCAAAAAACATGAGACGCTATTTAGGGCTTCAAAACTTCGCTGATTCTGCTAAGTTGGTCATATACTTTTCGATTAAATAGATCGTGTTTCTTCCTTGTTATTTTGCTCTTTGATTTGTATGTTGGACACATAACATCAATTTTCATAATGGCCAGTTCTATTAGAAACCCGTTTTTCTTCTTTCACACTCCACTACTGAATATGCTTTTAGATTTTCCAAAGTTGACCCTATCTTCAAACAACACACTACTGAATATGCTTTTAGATTTTCCAAAGTTGACCCTATCTTCAAACAACACACTACTGAATATGCTTTTAGATTTTCCAAAGTTGACCCTATCTTCAAACAACAACCGATTACATTTAAAAGAAATAACCACGTTATAAGCTTTAACGAGACTATGTATTTGTAAAAACATAGTGCAGTTCAAACGAGGTTCATGTATATACCTAGTTTGGATTGAGTGAGGTTCACATATTAACCTAGTTCAGATCGAGCGAGGTTTGCGTAATAACACAGTTCGGACCAAACGAGTGGGTGAACAAACATACTGAACGTGGTTCAGAAAATTTAAGGGTTATTTTGGAATGAATGAGGGTGAAAGGAAAAAACTGAAGTGATGTTTTCTTTTAATTAAGTGGAGTGTAAAAGAAGGAAAGAGGGGTGCAGATAGAACTAGCCTTTCATAATTATGAAGAAGATGCAGCAGAAGCTCTGAAGGTGAAATATTATATGACTAAAGTTCCTGTTCGGAGTGGTACATATTATCTATTAACTGGGCTTCTGGAGACATGGGCTTAGGGTTCCGATATTACAGAAGAAAGTAGTGATTGAGTTGTTAGACCTTCAGCGTTTCAGTTTTGTGAAATTACAAATTGTACAGTTCCCTTAATTGTTTATCCTAAATACAAATAAGTATTTTTAAGACAAATTGTACAGTGTTAGCCAGTATATTTGTTTTTAATACTATTAGCAATGTATTTGTAAGACAAAATGAAAAATGGAAATTAGTACCAAAGCCTTGCAGCAGTCAAACCAATATTATGATACAAGATGATCAAATAGGCGATAATCTATAATTTCATTTTCAAGCTGAGAAGTAGATTATAATGCAACAAAAGTAGAGGGTCAAAAATGTTTTTAGCTAATGCCGGATAGTTCCATTGACATATTGGAAGAATTTTAGGGTCTGTTTGACTGGAAAATTGATTGTATTTTGCGTTTTCAATGTGTTCACAATGCATGCGAGAGGGAAGAGAATTAGCATATGATCATATTTAAAAAATGGATTAAATGTGAGAACTTGAAAATGACTTCTTCTCCTAGTCTGCATTTCGAAAAATATAAAAAGTGGAAATTATGACACACATTATTTTGAAATTTAGTACATAAAACTCATTCTAAATAACAGGTCTTATGAAATACGAATACCCATAATCATTTTCAGCGAAATCATGTACTTTTTAGTGCAAATACTTGGTAAAACCACAAATATTTGTAGAAAATTCAACAAATATTTGCATCTAAAACTGCAAATTTTTATTTAGTTACTTACGAAATTGTGCTTTTAAACAAACATACGCAGTATTTTGATATAAATTTTTGCTGAAAACAACTAGAGGGGAGTTTCTTCACACCTTCACGAAGAGGCAAAAGTGCAATTTTGAATCATAGAAGGGCGTTTGACTAAAAATGCAAAACATAATATTCATTCTCGAGCCTGAAATACAATACATGTCTGCCTGTAACAGTGATGAAAGTATAATGTTTATTTGTAAAATAATCATTTTTTTGCGTATCAAATTTGAAAAAATATATATGAATCAACAGCCTTTCTTTTAATTGTCCTTGATCCTTGAACAATCACCTACACTATAGTGTTTGCTTGTTTTACCCCTTCAATTGTTGTTAGTCAAACATGCCATATCACATAACCCGTTATCTGTGGGATAAAAGTAGATATAGAACTCACCATATTGAGACGCCCATTTGAGATAATGTGGAAGAACTCTAGGTACGAAATCGTGAGATTTGATGTCCATTTCGGTAGATATAGCATCATTTCTCAAACTTCTTATCTCATTTAGATTGCCCAAATAGATTTCGTAAGGAGGTCCATCTACACCTTGCTTTCTTAATCTCTTTGTTATATATGAAGGCCTCCATATTATAAACACTAAAACTTTCGAAAATATCGTAATCAGTACAATTCCTAAAGCACTTAAAATTAAATTGATATGGTGCATTTTGAACCGCGCTTATGTCCTCTGGTTTTATCATGCTATTTATAAACATGATTTTTCCTTTCTTGTGGTGATCGAAACAAGAAAAATGATGAGATTTTTGTGTGAGGCATGCAATTTGATTTGGACTTCTTTGTATTATACGCAGCCCACTGAAAACGAAATTTTCCCTTGTTCTCTTTGTATTTTAGTCCAGCGTTTAGAATCACATATGATATTAATTACTGACCACATATGATGTAGAAAATTTCCATTATGTCTCTGCCAGTTATATGTGTCTGTAGCATTATGAATCACCACACACATGCCAATAATCACATATTACCTTATATTTGTAGCATTCTGAATCGCATATTACCTAATATTTTCATTATCTTGTGAATATTTACCTTATATTGTAGCATTCCAATTATATGCCATTGCCATTTTTAACTTATTTTCAGGAAAAAGAAGAGGAGAAAAAGAGGGAGAAGAATTTTAACTTGTTTTTATCATCTGTCTGTTACAAATTTTATTTTCTTTGAAATAATAATTTAAAATCTTTTCTTGTTTCCTGACATCCCTATCTTATTATTATTATTGTGCAGGCTGAGTACCCGGAGCAGAGGAACTTGGCTTCAGATTCTAATGTCCGTAGCTATTGAACAGGATGAAATAAGTAGTTGTCTTTTATGCTTGACTGAAAGGCTAAAGATGATAGTGTTGTGAAGATTTTATGTTTGATAATTTATCACCCATGTTGTTCAGTGCCAAAATACTTCATTGTTTTTATATTTTTGATAAGTTTCCCTTGTATGTTGAACTTCATTGTTTTTTATTTCTGATTTGGACTTTTGCCGAACACACACTTCATAATGAGACATTTGTCCCATGAGGGCTCGGTAAAAAGGACGATGCTAGAACGGTAGGGAAATTTGCGGTGAAATTCACCGCATTCTGAAATGGGTGGCATCAATTCATCGTAATTCACGGTCGAAAGAGAATCAAACGGCTCAGCAGCTTGCCGCATTTTCCGACTTACCAATTGCCGGTTGATAGAGCATTTCACCAGTAAAAATACTTAAGTAACGCCAAGAATTTGGAAGCAAAATACTTGTCAAACTACCGATGTAAAAGTGAGGCAAGTCAAAATTAAAACATCTCAACTTAAAAGTAGTTTTCCCTTTTTAATTGGTGTTTGTTTAACAAGTGTTCAAAATTTTCAAGCGTTTGTCGAACAATCATCTATTTTAATGGAAATTTAGCTCTGTCAGAGGATGGTGGCTAGAAAAGGGGTGACTCTGAATGTTGAAACTTAAAATATGATGCTTGTACAAAAATTATGTTCGTTTATAAGAGAATACCGTAACACAGTTCATATCATATTGTTTATTTTCTGTACAAATGAGCATCTTGAATGGTGGGATTATGTTTTACAAAATTGAACATGTGCACTCAAACGTCATTCTAACGGACTATAGATTATAGGATCGCTTACACGTTCGGCTGTTTTGGTTTAGGGCATGTAATCTTCAAGGGTGCTTGTTGAATAGACATCCAGTCTTCAAACGCCTGCTCAACAAGCGCCTCATGTGAGGTGCTCCTTAAACAAATGTCTTGGGATTGGCGAACAAGCTTATTCAATGCTCGGGCGCTTGTTCAACAAGTGCTTATCTTTTAAGCACGTTCAACAAGCGTTTGAAACTCAAGTGCATGTTAAACAACCGTTTGGTTCATTTTCTGTTGGAGAATCCGCGTGCTTACATTTTTTAAGGCATAGAATGTAATGTGTAACCTTATCTTTGTTTGGGATACTCTATTAGGCTCAAGAGAGATTTTGATTTTACTTGAAGAGACGGAGGACTATGGATTGACATGGATTATGCCATATTAGATTCAACTCAAATATAACATTCCTCTTTTATCTTTGGAATATATTTTTTTCTTGGAAAAGAAGTAGAAATGGGCTAAATCCAGTATTGAAAGTTTTATCAAAAGCTTTTGTCAAATATGATCCCCTACAAAGGAGGCTCCGGGGGGTGGCAACCTCCCAAGGGAGTGGGGGTGTGGGGGACAACGCCATCGCTAACGGGCAGAGTGCAGGGCAGTGCCCCATCCAAAACGGTATGTTTTGTTTACTGTTGAATTCGAATTTAACAGCCAACGGTAACAACCGTTAGAAAATGGCCGCGATCGTTCGACCCAACATGCACCTGTAGACGAATATATGTTTCACCCTCTGTATAACAGCATGTTCCCTCATCACAGGTTCCACTTTTTTCATTCTTTCTCGAATTCTTTAATCATCGGCATCATCAAATTAACTTCTGAATGTTTTTCCTGATCTGTGCAAGTAATCACAACTTGCACATGTAACCTTCATTGTATCCCCAAAGAAGGTTTTCAATCAACCCGCTGTGATTAAGAGAGGGCAAAACATTCTTGAAAGACATCGATTTTTTCGCGCCTTGGAGATGTTAACGATATTTTTCGTCAACACCGGAATTCGGTCTACAGAAGTGGACCTAAGGAGATTAAAGGGGTTATTTAGCTTCTACAAGCTTAAGTTAGTTCACCATTTTCTAAATATCAAGGTTTATAGCCCGAAGGTTAGTTACTCTTCTCTCAAGGGGTGAGTATCACGCTTGCGAGACTCAAAAATCAACAGTTACCTTGGGACAAGGGATCCCTAAGCACAATGCAAGTTAGAAGGCTAAACAACTTGTAAAAGGGTATGTTGGGTAGTTTGATTTATGTAAGAAGCACTTTCGTAGAGAAGCATTAAAGAAATCATTAGCATAAACATTAAGGAAATTCTTGAAATTTATATCAAATGTTGATTCTCTCTTTGAGTACATAGAAATTTCTAAGTAAAATCCCCAAATCGATTTAGAAATTAAGGTTTACTCTCTAAGAGAATGATTATAGGAGTTGAGAATGAAAAAAAAGCCCCCTTAAATTGAGAACCCTGGGGTCTTATTTATAGGCAAATTGGGCCCCTTTTTGGTTTCGACTCAGCAGAAGTCCATTTGGAGTGTTTTCGGCTTCGGTGATGAGGAAAAAGCTTGGTGTCAACCGCTTTATTAGCTTTCGGTGCCGGTATTGGGTTTCGGCTTCCCACATTCTGATCATTGCTATCGACTTTCAGTTTAGGTTACCAGATCCAGTTCCGATAGCCAATCCTGGACTTTATCTTGCTTTTATGACTTTTGATTTCAGTATCGACACTAAACATGTTAGTGTGAAGGACCTCTCCTCTCTCCAGCTTTGACTTGCTTTATCATCTTCTGAGAGTTACTTTCGGACTCCAACCTTTGGTGTCGACTTTCTTTTCACCTCTAAGCTTTGTTATCGAATTAGTGACTAGTGACTCAAGTACTGCTTTCGATTATGTATCAATACCAAGTAGATTGGTGTGGATAGCCTCAATTGCAAATCTTGCTTCATCAGCTTCTGAATAATTCGTGGTGTCAATATAGATACCAAGCAAATTAGTACCGATAGCCCCCTTTTGCTTCACCCTAGCTTGGTTCCCTATTTTCGTGTCGGATCATCTACTGTCGGTCATTTCCTATTATTTGCTTCCAGAGTCACTCTGCGGCTGTCCTCCTTGTATCGATACCAAGCATTGCTTCCTTCGTGCTACTAATACCATATTATCTGAATCTTCCCCTTCTTGCTTTTGGTATTGGGAGTCTTGGTGAATTGATGTTGGCTTTGTGCTTCCGAAAACGTCTCTTGGTGCTTGGCGTGCTCCAATACCCTTTCGTTTGATCTTAAGTTAGACTATTGGCTTTACTTCTCTTTCGATGGCTCTGTCTTCTGATGTGAGATCATAGGCATCCGACTTTTTCTTATGGTTTACTTTCGGTATCATACCTATACCCTTTCTCTTCTTCCTTTTTCATCGGTTCCGAGTCTTTGTTTCCTCTTTCATAATATAGTGTCGGCGTTGAGCATTTGGTCTTTTGTTGATGCTGATAATGCTCCCGCTTTCGGTCATTAGCTGCTGCTTTCGGTATCGACTTTGCACAATACCCCTTCACCTTAGCTTGCTTTCGGTGTTGAATTCTGGTAGTAACATTTCCCCTCTTTAGTGAAGGGGTATTTTCGACTTTTCAGGTCAAAATTTGACTTTCATCCTTGTGATTTGACTTCCCGCCTCTTGGTACTTTGGTGTTAATCTAGCTCGTTGATTTTCTCCTCTTTGTGCGGCCGAGATCCGAGAAGCACTTTGGTATAAAGGCTCTTTCTTTCTCCTTTTCATTTCTTCGCCTGCAAGAAACAAAGCTCAAACGAGATTATTGTTCTTTGATATTTCTATAAGTTCTCTCAGAGTTTCAAACCCGATTTCCTATGCAAGTATTTTATTTGGAATGGATTTGAACGATGAGAACGGTTTTGATTAATTGGAGCAGCTTGAATGACCATTAATAGTGAATAAGGCAAATCTTTCAATTTACCCCCGATATGTTTTTCAGGATTTAATATGCGAAAATGCATGCATGCCGGATTGTAATCCTTTTTATGAAAATGAAACTTGTACTCCTGTGGTACCGACGAGCTCGCCATTAACTTGCCATCGATCTTTGCTTCCGTTTTACCGATACTAAAGTTAATGTGGGCAGCATTGACGGCTATATCCTTCTCTGTATCAATAGACCTTGAAGTGTTAGAATTAGGTAGGTTGCTGCTGGTACCGGATTTTAAAATTCCTTGAGGTCCTTTGATCCTTATGTGTCGATAATTATGCCCTTGTTTTCGGGGGAACCGATATCCAAAATACAAGTTACCTTAATTACAAACTACCTCGGTTCCGAGACCTGTATGGTTCTGGTGTCGGGATAAATCATATAGATAACACCAAAGACTTAAACATGCATGATCGTATGAGAACCACGTTAAATATTTGATTTTACTGACTTACAATATGTCCCAATTTCCATAAAAGACATATTGTAACGAATATCATAAGGGTTTTATGATTCTTTAGGCTTATAAGTAATTCATATTTTCTATGTGAATTTAATGTGCTAATGTGCTTTTATGAATTAATATTACCTGGCAGTATCATGTATGAGAAGTGAAGTGTTGGTAAGCCAAATTCGGGTAGCCCCTCTATCCTTAAGCTGAAGAAGGAAAATGTCTCACGACGTTCTTTCATGCACACTCAGGATGAAGTAAAAGCCTCGTTTTCGAATGCTTTAGCATAATCGGAGCCGATGCCGTCTCTCCTCGAGATGTGATTTCTTTACAAATACTCCTTATGAATAGGCACATTGATTTGTTTATGCGTAGTATTGAATACGGCTTTCATCTTTTCTCAAAATACCTGTATCTGGAATTTCTTTCTGCATTTTTTGTAACAATTACAATAGCTAGTACCTTTTGCATAAGATATCTGTAGAGTGTTTAATTTCCTACTCATATTATGGAAAATATTATTTTCAAATGCAATGAATAAGCTTGCGGAACGACTTCATGAGTTGTGTAGGTATCACCTGATGTATGACTTTTGCTTGTATTATGAACATCTTTGTTCGGAGTTTCTTTTGTATTACCCTACATAAGACTTATCATATAGTATCCTATGTTATCCTCTTGCTTAGGGTAGAGTGTATACCGTGGGTTTCTTATCTAATTATGAAATACTATCTAAGTCGTGATTAGGCAACAGATGAGCTTGGGATACGATAACACGATCATTTGCAGTGAATAGTAATTGAACATCATATAAGTTTAAGAAGCCTCCCTATACGAGGTGTTGTAGAGAAATAACCTTTGTCGCGATGCTTCAAATAGTGTATTCAAGGTTCCGATTTGAGCATTGATTAAGGAAACATCTTTTAACAAAAAGATAATATGCTTGAACCTTTTTCTTGGGAGTGGTAATAGGAATTCTAAAACTTTTTCTCCTATCCATAATGGGTGTCCCGAACCAAACTCAGATTCAGATCTTTTGACAAAAGACCAAATATCTCCCTCCGGTAATAATAGAAGTCCCGAATCGACCCAGATTCGGGTACTTATAATAGAAGATTAGATATCCTCATCTGGCAATAATAGAAGTACCGAACCAAACCCAGATTTGGGTATTTATAATAGAAGACCAGAAATCCACTTATGGTAGTGATAGAAGTCCCGAACCAACCCAGATTCAAGTATTTGTAATAGAAGACTAGAAATCCACTTTTGGTAACGATAGAAGTCCTAAGCCAGCCTAGATTCGGATATTTGTAATGGAAGATAGTAATTCTCTTCTGGCAATGATAGAACCTAGATTCAGATATTTGTAATAGAAGACCTGAAACCCACTTCTAGTAATGATAGAAGTCACAAGTCGTCCCAGATTCAGGTAAGAAGAGCAAATATCCACATCTGGCAATAATATAAGTCCCGAACCAACTCAAATTCAGGTATTTTTAATAGAAGACCAGAAACCCACTTCGGGTGATGATAGACGTCCCGAATCGACCCAGATTCAGGTATTTATAATAGAAGACTAGATATCCTCATCTGATAATAATAGAAGTCCTGAACCAAACCCAGATTCAGGTATTTGATAGTTTTTGCTTAAGTTGCCATTTCGGCTTTGTGAACCACTTTCTGGGCTCCGCTTTGATTGGCTACATCCCTGAGCTTTAATTTGGTTTAAGCCGCTTCCCGGGTTTTGTTTTGATTTGCAGGCTATACCTTTAAGCTTTGATTTGGTTTAAGTCGCTTCTCGGGCTTTGTTTTGATTTGTAGGCTACACGTTTGGGCTTTGATTTGGTTTGAGCTGCTTCTTGGGCTTTGATTTGATTTTAAGCAGAGGGTTTACGTGCTTCGTGCGCTCCCTTTGAACTTATATTCCCTTTTGTGAGATGATATGTAGGCAGAGGATGTACGTGCCTAAGGTAATCCTCCAAAGCCCTAGATATGATTGATGAAGTATTTGATCTGAGCACACAACTCAGTTGCGAACACACAGTTCCCGTGCGAGCACACAGTCCGCATGCGAGCACACAGCTTGTGGGCGAGCGCATAGCTCGCGGGCGAACACACAGCTCGCGGGTGCAAACACACAGCTCGCGGAGGAGCACACAGCTTGCGGGGGGAAACACATAACTCGCGGGCGAGCACATAGCTCGCGGGGGCAAACACATAGTTCGTGTGAAAGCACACAGTCTTGTGATCACATAGCGCTTAAGGACGAGCACACAGCTAGCGTGAGAACATGGCTCAAGGGGGTATTGACATAATGAATATTGTAAGCATGTTCGGTTAAGCCGAAATTCTCTAAATGCATTGATGTACTGCTTGAATTAAAAGAAATGTTACCAGACCTTCATGATATCTAGTTGCCCTTTTGAAGCGCATGGCATGAGGAAGCCGCGTGACCGGGAATTTGGCAAATGCGAGATGTGCGGGACTCACGATATTGACTAACACAGTGATCCTTTAATCCGCAGTTGTAGCAATTTCCACGATCGGAGTTTGAAGTTTTAGCCTTGGAGGTTCTGCGCCTTATTTTCTTGTTTGACTGGGACTTTGGATTTTCATTGAGATATTTTTTTGTTGAAGTTCTCTTTTGAACAATCGGATCCGTCTATACGAATGAATTTGTATGCTTGGAGATAGAAATCTTGCAAGTTTCTGCATCTGTGGACATATAGTTCCTTCCAAAATAGGGTATTCTCAATTAGACCTGAATAGACAACGATGAGTTTCTTACAGCCGTTCATATTTTCCGCTTTTAGGGCCTCAGCTTTAAAACTTTCCAAGTAATTACTCAAAGATTCTCCTTTTATTTATATTTGCGAGGATTGTGTAGCTCATGGCTAGATCTTTGCAAACGCAAAACTGTGTTAAGAACTCATGAGAGAACAGCTTCTATGAATAGATTGTATTCTCTTGATATTGTCGATACCATTTAGCAGCGACGACTTGAAGCGTTATTTGAAACAATCGACATCGTACAACCCTAAAAGCACCATATATGTCCATTTGTCTACTAAAAGCCATGAGATGATCGTCGGTGTTAGTACCTCCATGATATTTCATGGTTGGGGTTTTCACACGTGATGGTTTCACTGTATTCTTGACTTTGTCAATAAAGGGTACCATTCTTTCATAATTGTTAATGTATTCTTCCAAGATTCTTTTCCTCTCGTTTGCGAATAGAATTTTGACGGTTTTCTCCGCCATGTTCCTAAAGTAGGTTTCCAAGTTTCCGCGGTCTGTTCTTTCGGGACCGTATTCTCCAGTAGTTGAAGTTCCAGATTGTTCTTTGCCTTTGTTCTATTGGCTCTCTTTGTAACTTTCATCTAATGTATTAGGTCTTCCCCTCTTGGAAGAAATCAAATGAATTTTCTTTTTCATTTCAATATCCTGCATAGCTACACTTACTCTTAGAGACTTTACTTCATCCTTCGGCTCTAATTCGGTGCTTTCCGAAGACATTTATGGTCGAGTATTGCCCCATAAGCTTTTTTACTTCAAGTAGTTGTTGTTCCAGGGCCTTGATTCTTTCGACATCCTCCTTTATAGAACTCAGTTTTAGGGTTGTGTTATAATTAGGGACTTGCCTGCTCCCATAGCATTTTGGTCGAATGATTGGGCTATATTTACTCCTGCATTGATAATCCCCCTTTAACACTAGATTGCATCTTTGTGAAACTAAACTATTCTGTACATTTGATGGAGATCTAGTTCGTCTATCGAATTGGGAGGTTCTTCTTTTCTGATTTCGCTTGATATAAGTCAATCTTTGAGGTCCTATGGGCCGAGCTCTCTCACTACAAGAAAATCAACATTTGACAACGTCAATACATAGCGTTCCCGCTTTTCCCTCCGCCTATCGCTCCGTTGGCTAAGTTTTTCAACGCTATACGATGAGATACGGCCTTTTCAACGCTATACGACAAATAAAAGGCGGGAAATAATTATTTTGCGTGGGAATATGTAATTTTGCGGCTTCTTCCCTTTCACTCCTTTTACCTTGTGGCTTTTGTAAAACAAATCCTAGCTGTCTTTTCGATCCATGTTAAAGTACTCAAATTATTAACATTCATGCCGCCAGTTGTCAAACCCTAGCTGTCATCGTTCCCAATCTTGTGCCACCACTAAGCTTAATCGAGCAATTGGGCAAATGTCGATCCCAATCCTTAAGCAAGTAGCGATCGTCTCAACTTTCAGGCGGGACCCTTCCCCAGAGCGGAAATTGAAAACCACGCAAAGCCCAAAAACCACGCGATGCCCAAAAAAATCGTGAAATCATGATTAACGAATAGGGAGAGACGACTTAGGCAAGGTTGCGACCTACGTCAACCAGTATACAACTAGGCAGCTCAATCTCCAAGCAGCTTCCATCGCAGCGGCGACAACGGCTAGGGCACAAGCAACGACAGTGGCTAAGGCATAGGCAACGGAAGCTACTACCAGAGGAAGCTTCATCTGGATCCATCTGTTGACTCAGGTACTAATATGTAATAGCTTAGATATTATATATGTGTGAGTAGAAGGATGACTGGTGTTTTTAGAATTCTCGTGTTTTTAGAATAGTAGGATGAAACTAGAAAGATGGCTTGTGGAGTTTTTTCCCCTTCCTTTGTACTGTGGCTGACACGCTCTCTGGTTTAATTAGTTTAGTTTTTGATCCAAAGCATTGGGTTTGAACTTTCACAATGACAATGGCATGAGATGTTTCCGACTGTACAATGATTATTAATAAACCATTGAATTCTTCTGTATATGATTTTCATTTATCACTTGGTTTCATCCACGCACCCTTAATTAATTTGCGAATCCTTCGAGGAAAAGTTTCTCTTTATTTTATGATTTGAATTGGGATTTTCCAATCCGTTTGCAATTTGCATGTTCTTTTTGCTTGTAATGATGCATTGCATGTTTTCAGCTGCACATTTTGCTAGTGAATTCCCTATGATATTCGTGCGTTTTTTCAGCTACATTACATTCCATATTTCATTTAAACATCAAAACATCAACTTTTGCCTTGCTTGGAAAAAAATAGGAAGGGCTTTATTAGCCGTATCAATGGGAGAGAAAAGACTAAGATCCGGGAATCTAACATATCTTAATTGGAGACATTCTCTTGTAATATGTTGATTATTTACTGTTTCCTTGTAAACTTTCATTTTGTGTCCAAATAGCCGTTTTCATATATTTTAAACTTTCAATTGTTATATGCCGAGTAAGTTTAGTTATTTTATCGTAATTTACATTGTTCATAATTTGTAAAATGATTCAATGATCGATTAGAGTGTTGTTTGCCTATTTTGATAGCATTTCAACTTCAACATCAACATATATTAGAGTGTGGTTAGCAGATAACATATTTACATTGTTCATAATATGTAAGAAATGAGCGTTGAAACGATGTTAGCTGATTTTATTTTTATCAAAATATATTTCTTAGAGTGTGGTTAGCATTTCAACTTCAACATCAACAATTTAATCCCGTTGTTGGAAACGTTTTTAATAGCATGGTTTGTTGCATAGATTTAACTTATCTTAGTCTGTACTTGATTTTTGCTTATCTTTAATACCATGATTTATGTGTAGCATGTTGTTGATTTGAATCATCTGCATTCTTTTTAGACATTGGGCGCCCTCACCCATGGGTGGGCTTATTTTAGAGAAAAAGAATAAATCCCTGCCAATTAATCACTCATTTCTTAAACTTTGAGTTTATAAAATATTTTCGTACAACCTAACTGTTAAACTTGATCTTGGTGTTCTAATATGCAAAATTTCATGTTTTAAACATCATTTGAGCTTTTATTCATGGCTCTGTAACATTGATTTAAATTTACGATTCGTAAAAAAGGAATTTTTTTCTTAAAGATGAAATTATGTCTACATTGTAAATAATAACTGAAGGATTAACTAGCAAGTTAGTAGATTAATCAAAGATTTAATGTTAACACTTTGTAATCTGTTAATTAGCATATTGAAAGATAAGGTATTTATCCATGTTTCCCTTTAAACTAGCATATAAATTATAAATCCAGTTCATAAATCGTAACTTTGCATCTCCATCCCATCATTTTACAATTTTGCATGGAAGGTACAAATTTTTCTAAGTACGTAGCACAAATATATTATGTTATGACCTGGAAAATTCCTAGAGCCGTATATTATCTGTGCTTGCATATATGGTGATGCAACATGTCAATTGATTCTCTAACTATAATTTTTTGTGAACACTTATGAGCAAGAAACACATGTCAGATGTCTCAAATTATGAAATCATTTATTCACCAGCTTATGTTAAAACTGGATTTTGTATTTACTGTAACAAAAATTATGTTTTATTTGCCCAGCTTGCAACATTTTATGTTGGTTCTTTGATATATTATTTATTTTTGTTTGTTTTCAGTAGACCAATGTGGAATTTGAAGCGGTATTGAATGACGATGTCTTGTCTTCCTACTCATAGAGAGGATTGGTTGATATAAATGCTTCAGACTTGATCTTATATCCCTGCTCTTCACCTGTTTCATCAAAATGTTATGCAATGTGATTTATGTATTCTGTCTCACTTGTAAATTCTTCATGTGCAGGGCTGGACTCTTCTCGGTCCGGTTGATTAGCATGATCGACAACGTCTTGTCAATAGTAATTTCAGGTTGGTAAGCTTCTTTGTTGTTATGTGACACCTGTTGTTTTTCTTTCGGTTGGGTAATGTTGTTACCTTCCTTCTAGTCCTGGTTGATTATGTTACTTGTATCTACATATGCATGTGGTGCACATACTGTCAGTTTCCATGTAAGTTTGTTCTGTATTTGCTTGACTGGTTGCCCTCATTAGCCCCTGTAGATGTATTTTGAGTATAAGTTGTAGAGGTAGATTGTGTGCCCATGTTCTTGTTATTTTGACTTGTTGAGGATGATGTATTTGCGGATTCATTTGTACCAGATTTCATACCTTGTTCTACATATTGCCTTCTTTGTCTAGTTTTATTGCATTTTATTGTTTAAAGACCAAACTATTAGCAACACAGGCAAATAAAAGGTTTGAATTCATAATCCACAGGAATCTCACATTCATCTCTTCTACTAGTTTCAACAGTAATGGATTCAAGGTATTTTATGTTAGTAATAACATCAACCAATATCCTAGCATAACCGATTCTTCTTTGTCTAATGCAATATCAATATCTGTTAGGATGGGAATGCCAATCTCGCGTGCTATCCTACTTAGTGCCTAGGGAGGTAGTGCTTGATTTAGACATTTTGAGCTTCTTAGCCTTTGCTTTTGGGTGCATTGTATATTGGTCCCACACTAGATTAGTGACCACATCCATATCACCTGTAGTTTTATTCTTAATATTAGTATTGTTTACTCTTATGCATGTCTAGATTTGATGCTAGTAGATTCACCATGACTTTCAGGTTTAACAGAAAATGCAGCACTGGGGCTAGGCAAATTAAGGGAACTTTGATGTTTTGCAGCGGTGTCAGCGTGGGTCTACTCCGACACACAGTAATCTATGCTTTAGTATCTTCAGATTTGGTAGCAGCATGCTTAGGATCTTCAGGATGCAACTGAGTGATTTTAGAAACTTCCTTTAACTTGTACATGGAAGAGGAAGCTCTGCCTCCACAATTCAGATAAGCAAAAAATTCGTACATAATATACTACCTCTTTGAATCTCACGTTTGAGAATTCAGCATTGTTCATGATAATTTTGCAATCTTGCTTGATTACGATTAACCTGAGATTGTTTGTCATTTTACCATTGTTCCCTTAAAATTCGTTCAAGCCATATGTCTCACATTTCTTATGTAATTTATTATAACTGATTGAGTTATGGCAACAAATATTATTATTTAATTTTATTAAAATAAAATTTATTTTTAATTTTCGACCATAAGTTTATTTTTAACATATATTTTATTTTGTAAAACATTGATACATTTTCCATGATTATTAAACATAGAAAAATTATTTTCAAAATGAAAACTCTATATCTAAACCACAACTTGCGCCAAGACCTACCTAAAAAAGACCACCACCAACCATGCATGTGAATGCAGTTGCCACATATGTTAATCTCTTTCACCATATATGACCCTGATTTCCCTTGCGCCGCATCTCAAATCCTTTATGATATTTCCACTTTGAATATTTGATAAAGGTTTGTCATTCGGGAGAAAATAAAAAATTTCTAACCTACAATCCAAAAGACATGTGAGGTTTGGCATTGAGCTATTTTTCACAAGAATATATTCTAAATTTTAAATGTACCAATATAATTGATGTTGACAAATCGTAACTAAAATTTGGAATATAGCCACTATTGGGTGGTGACTAATCCGAGTGATGACTGATAAGGAGGAAATTATAGTATTTTCTGAAGTCAATTAAAAACCAGAAATGTAAATATATCTTTCTAATCATTCAAGAGAATATCACTTTTACAACCGAAGTTATGCAACGGAAGTTTTATGAAAACATGATTCTATTATGACGTTTATTTCATAAATTCATGTGTAAGGTGCATGGAAACAACGTTAGTTGGTGTACTACAAGATTATAGTAATTGGTTTTATGGATGGTGATAATAAACCAGGTTTGAAGAAATAATATGGGATAATAGAAAATCAATGGTTACCAAAGTACAGATGCTTAAAAAAAATCTCATTTGCATGGCTAATATACCCTTTATAATAACAAACAAAGTATTATTATGTTCTGTGACATTTCTTGTACATACATTTATTATTAACCGTTGTTTAATAATAGCTAGCTTCATTTAGATCGATTTATGGTAGCGACAATAGACATATTGTAAATATGAATTTCCGCAAGAACGTTAAACTATCAATTTTTAGTGTGTTATTATGTTTGTATCGATGCGCTGAACACAACGAGAGTATTATGTCCCGTATGTTTGGACTCTTGATTTGAACGGTTGGATTCTGAACTGACGGTGTCCGCGTTATAAAATTTTCATTGTTTTTTGTTAGCCTATATCAGTTTATCTGAACCAAACCAAACTGTGTTTAAAAAATAAATTCTAATGCATAACCAGAGGATAAAAAGAAAATAAATCTAAACTAAGAAATTGAGTGGAGGAAAAATAACTTGACTGCACAACCTGAAGCTTTTCTCTAAAAATATTGTGATACGTATTTTAAAACTTCCTATCATCGATAGATAGGAAATTAAAGGATATTTTAATATTTTATTAATATTAAGATGCATGTATCTTATTTGAACAACTTATTTGTTGTGATGAGAGCTATATTAATATTGAAAGGAATAAAATCTTAGAACCATATCACTTGGTCACCCATGAAGAAGCAGAACTAGCTGAAAGGATACTTAATTTGTCATGGTTAGCAGGCCCAGCTGAAAGGATGCTGAATTTGAACTGAATCCAGGGATTTTTCTGCCATCCTTAATTTTTTTACTACTTCAGCATGATAAGCAGAAATTTCCTAGATACGAATATATTAGGTAGTGCTTGGTTAAAAAATATTTTGTGTTTTTGATTTTCAATTAATATGTCAAAAATGAGAATAGTTGAGTAATAATGAAGAGGATTAAAAAAAGACGAAGGGGACCACGGAGGGGGTGAATGAGTGATGTAAGAATGGATTATGTCTCATGCTCCTCTTATTTCTCAAAACATGGAAAATGAAAAAAAAAGCATTTTCTATTTTGTATATTAACTTTGTTTTTTAAATCGATCGTTTTTGACAATATATGTACATCGTGCGTATTTTTGCATGGACGAAAACTCAAAACTTAAAATGGTAAACCAAACACCACCTTAATGTTTCGAAGATGTTTTGCTTATATTTTAGTTTCGATTTTTAGTGCCATCGATCCCTTCTTCTTCTTTTGTTACTTTTTTTTAGCCTAAACTTTTTCCCCTTCGATTCAGTTCAAATTAAATGGTTCAGTTATAGTCGAAAGCAAAGGAAAAGAATATATTAAGTGAAAGATAAAATTTATTAGTTAATCCCCAGTGGTTTAATTTAAAATAATAATAATTAGGGGATGTATTTAATCAAGTTGAAATGTGTACTTCCTACTAAAAATAGTATAGAAACAGGATAAGAAGTTATTGAAGTTGGTTTCTTCCTGTATATTCTACCTGTCTACTCTACAAATAATGTGACTGTACAACCTGAAGCTTTTCTCTCCATGTTTGGCATCTTTCCATTTTTTCGATCCTTGGTTCCTGCATATGAAAAGGAAAGGGAACAAAAAATAAAAGGCCATGCAAACTTTACTTTTACCAAGAACTCTACGCAGCCCCATACTCCCTTATTCTAAATACCTTCTCTTTTTCTTGTAATCCTGCTCTTGAATGAATGAAAAAAAACAGGTTCTTTTATTAAAAAAAATACTGGAATCTTTGCAAAACGAACGCATCCAACCTCTCCGTGCTTGTGTCAACAGACAACCCGTCACGACATGGATCTCCCTAATGCTATGAACTGCGATTTCGGATCTGGAGACCATGGTGCTATGGACTACGGTTTCGGTCGACGGTCATTAGATCCATACTCGAGTTGGAGACAAAATTGTTGTTAGATGGTCGGACGTCGAAGTTGTAGACATCAAGTCCAGACTCACAGTGAAGCAACCTAACTTGTATTTATGAAAGAGACATAGCTGATTTAAGTCATGGAGAAATGAGAGAGAGGTTTTCCCCCTTAGTATACGAAGGCGATCAAAGCAACAAGAAGATTAAAAGATATGTGAAGAGATGATAAAAACTTTAAAAAGGCGCAGTTGATTTATGTTTACTGAATTCTTAATTCTTATCATTAGCCATAGAGATTATTTGTTTTTACTTCCTTGGTATATTGGTTGATGAAATTTTTGGTTCTGTGCATTTATCAATTATAATGATTAACAATTAATTTTTATTTATTTATAAATTCGGTAAACACTATTTATTAACTATGTCATATCAATTAATAGTTAGCAATTAAAACTCATTAATTTTTAGTAATGTATTAATAATTCAATAAATTAGACAACAAGACCTTCCATTTAAACTCACATTAACCTTTCAAAATTGTCAGTTTTTGCTTAACTGTTGTTTGATGGCTGTTGAACGGACTTATAAACCTAAAATGTCAAACAATCGATGCTCTTCACTGCAAATATCTTCCCTTATTTCCTCTTGATAACGACTGATGTTGACAGCTTTCACAATGTTAACAATAATGACTGATCTGTAGATTGTAAAGAAGTGTCGATCAAAAATCCAACAGAAGAAGATTATTCATAACAAAGATAAGACGAGGGTAGTTTATGATTTGCTTAAACCTGGGGACAGAAGAACTGAAAATAATGTTGCCTCTACTGCATTCTCATTTCCCCATTCAACTTCAGCCACCAGGTATATAAGACTTAAAACAGGTGGTTTAAATTGCAGTACTAATGTTGATGATAGGACTTTACTTGCTACTTTCGATGTTCCAATTTCTTCATCAATACTAACACTGCTGATGATGATATTACTATTTTTGAGTTTGGAGATGATAGCTAAATAAATAATGTAATGGGCTGAAAACTTAAGTTTGGAGTGGCTACTTGTACATTTTGAGCTTGTTTATGTGCATTCATTGTCATCTCTTTATGTGTAGTTAATTTTACGAGATTCGTCTTGTTTTCTATATTTTTTCTTCTTTTGCATGTTTATGTGTTCATCATGAGTGACTTTTATCTCATTTGCAGTGCACTTTCAAAGCTATGATATTTGAAAGTTTAAGGGATTTTTGGTGTCAGATATGCCACATCAGGTTCCTTAAAATTTAAGAAGCTACATAGAACAAACCTTAAAATTTCATTTTCAGCACGTGAATTTTTGTAAGTGTTAATATATATACTTATTTTCAGCCTTTTTTCTTCATCTAAGAAATATTTTTGTAATCTGAGTGAAATTAGCTAGGAGATGGTGCTAAAGAGGTGTTGTGGTGCTCAGCTTTACCTGAGAAAGTGAATTGAGGTTACATGTAATTATTCTATCTAGCATTTTTGATTTGATTCAGTTCATTAGATTTTTGAATGTGGCACTTTCTTGAAACGTATCAGTTGATTTTTTTTTAAGATGGCATAGCCTCCAAATTGCAAAATTGTATGTATATATATGTTGGAAAAAAGTAAACGTTATTTGTATATATGAACGTTATGTTACATAGTGTATTTGGCATCAAAACTAGTGCAGTGAAAATTTTACTTTAGTTGCATCTTCGTCTGTTAGAAATACAACTATTTACTACTAGTACAACCATACAGGGAACACCATCATCTCACGGAATAGTTTAATCTAAAAAAAATTGCCATTCTTTTACGTGAACATGCTTCTTTGTTCCTTATTCTTCCTTCAACCCAATCAATTACATCTTCTTCATCTTATTTGGCAGGCATCGCTTGGTGCATGAAACTTTGACAATTCCAAAGTTTTTTGAGTTTTATCAATGTGTTATTTTTGTTACAAATGAGGTGCTTGACTGAACTGAACTTAGGCTACCCGAATGTTCCGTAGCTCTTCCTTTCGAACACTCATAACTCAGGCACTGACAAATGAGCATGAATCCGCAATGAGCCAGCCTATATTATATTTATCTGCTATCTCTCTCATCACTTTTAGCTTTACATATCCACTAGGTTTTCTAGCTGACAGCCTCGCATCTGGAAGTACTAATATTGTTGATGATGATAGTACTAATACGGTAGTTATATCCCAGATGCGGTCCTTTTTTTTTTTTTTTACATAATTGCGTTATATTGTTTGTTTTTGTTTCATTTTTTCTTTTCCTTTTGGTTTCTTTTACTTTGTCTATATGTGATATAACAATTACTAACACATCGATTGTTTGTTTGACTTTAACAGGACCACTATTGTTCATGTTAAGCAAAAAATGTCAGAAGCAAAACAAGACTAATTCAATATTTTGTCTATTTTGTAAGTAATTTGTTAATGTAAAAACGTATGATATAATATGTGTGGATATGAAAATGGTGATAAAACATTATATATGAAATACTAAGTTTTTTGAATGATATGTTGTAATTTATATATTTGTTTGCAAAAATTTGCTATATTTATATGCAGACATGAAATGTTTAAATATGTATGTGTAAATGAAAAAAAGCTGAAATGATAAAAATAGGAAAAAAAAATCCATAAATTAATCATATAATTAATAGCGTTTCAGAAATGCTATTGATAAAAAACGCTATAGAAAGAGACATTAGAAATGCTGTAGTATAATTAAATAAACGCTATAGAAACAGGTAAGAAACGTCATAACATACAGATAAAACGCCATAGAATGATACACACAAACGCTATAAGAAGTCTGTATTGGATAGTATATTTTTATAGCGTTTTTGTTAGACAGCAAATAAAAACGCTATGCAAAAGTCATTTTTCATAGCGTTTTTGTTTCCGCTATTCAAAGTAGAAGATCTAAGATAGCATGTCGTTACATGGCGTTCTCTGAAACGCTATGTTATGTTATGATAGCGTTTTTCAAACGCTATGAAAGCCTTATTTTGTTGTAGTGTCTTCAATAGACCTCCTAGCAGCGTCAACTTGCAAAGCCAAATGTAACGCTTCCAACTCATTATTTTCTTCATCTATTAAGTTTGAAGGTTCTTTGGTTTCCGGATTTGCTGAGCTAACATTCGAAAGTGCGCTATTCTCCAAAACAGTTGACATGTAGGAACCTTGTTCCCAATTTCCTTTTGTCCCAACCATCTTCAATTGACTCAGCAGGTATCTCGTTATGTCAGAATATGGAATAAGGAAGAAAGGCCTAAGGTTACACTATACTCCCAATTGTTCTGGAATCAATGACGTTTGAAGCAGAAGATTCTTATCAGATCTTTTCATCCATGGTATTGCTTCTTCAAAGCATAGTTTAACCAGGACGGAACAACGCAGCTAGAGTTGTGGTTGTTAACCATAAGGTCGGAGGTTCAAACCCTCCTAGCGCCAAAATGTTAACGTATTTTTCATCAATACTGGAATTTGATCTATGGAAGTGGACCTAAGGAGATTAAAGGGGTTATTTAGCTTCTACAAACTTGAGTTAATTCACCGTTTCCTATATATAAAGGTTTAGAGCCCGAAAATTAGTTACTCTTCCCTCAAGGGGTGAGTATCACACTTACGGGACTAAAAAAACCAGTAGTAACCTTGGGACGAGGGATCCTTTAGCGCAATGCAAGTTAGGAGGCAAAACGGCTTGAAAAAGGGTATGTTGGGTAGTTTGATTTATGTAGGAAGCACTTTCGTAGAGAATCATTGAACAAATCATTACCATAAGCATTGAGGAAATTCTTGAAATTTATCTCAAGTGTTGATTCTCTCTTTATTGATCACTTTGTTGAGTGCATAGTGTTAAAACCCAAATTGGATCTCAACACCAAAGGTACGTGAACCGTACTTCACCAATATGGTTAAAAATTAAAAGGAGCCACAATCGCAAAATAAACGAGAAAAAAGTAAGTAAAACACAAGGAGTTTTATAGTGGTTCGATCTAGGATAGATCTACGTCCACTTTTGAAGTGTTCTTCATTATCATGAGGAAGTTTACATAGAGCATCATCTCATACATCTCATTTATTACACTTGTTCACTCTTTACAATGATTCTCCACTTTCTACTCTCTTCCCGCTTTAGATCTCACTTGAATACGAGAAGGAACAGATTAGATCTCATGATTAGAGAATCTTTCATGATCCCATCGTGAAATTAGTGTTAGATCTGTGCTTTAAAGCGGAGTAATGGCGGTTGGAGATCAGTGGAGTGAATTGGAGTGAGAATTAATGGTGTTTGGAGAAGATGAGATCCACTTGATGTTGGAAGAAGAAGGAGTGAGCTTAGGAAGCCATTAATGGAGCTTGAGAAGCTTAAGAATGGTGGAAAACCGAAATGACAGCCCTTCGGGGTGGCTTAGATCGGTCACTTAAAGTATGGTGAAATGGGTTTTTATAGGAGAAGTTTGGACCAGGTGGCAATTCCGTAATTACGGTGTGTTGAGTTCGGGTCGTTGTAGGCGTATTTACAGAAATGCCACTGGATAGCTGGAGCCGGCTGGGTACAGCTGGCACTTTCGACCCATAAATAATAGAGAGTGACCGACCCAGAATCTTAGCATGCGACCGACCAGACATTTGATACATGACTGACCAACTTTGTATTGCTTCAGGACCGCCTGCATACATTCAAGACCGACCGCGTGCTCTCAAAAATAGCAACCCAAAATATTACATTCTTGCCACCACCTTTTTGATGCAAAGCCAACCCGCTTTACTACTAAAATGCCAATGCATGCTTGTTATGACCGACCTTTATGTATTGTTATATATAGGAACCGATCCATTTTTTTGTCACAGTGCCACTTACAGTGGTAGTCAAAGAACCAATACATATAAACTGTTGATCCGTATATTACGATATATATCATTTCATGTGTCGATCGTTGGGCTTTCATCTAAACATATATAGCGTGTTAAAACCATATGATCACCTTCATTTAATTGCTAAAAATGCTTATTGGCCATACGAATACATCAACGCTTCCATGGGTGAACCAGCTTCAGGTGTCCTTAACTCGTGCACGTGTATCTTATCCGTATAATGCATAACATCCCTTTATTTAATATTTTGCATGTCCTATACATGAGTGTTTTTCATGTATGTGAATACCATTGTTTGGCATTTGTCTTATTCTTGGTGTCAAATTTGCCTTACTTCACACATCTGGACATTACTGACCTGGTCTACCACTCATGACCCACCACTTGCCATTGTCTTTATATTATGACAATCTTTATGATAATGGGCGGCCTTGGTTTATTATGAAGTTGACCGATTCAATATACACAAGAGGAGTGACCGACCCGGTCAGTAGCATTTTGTAGCTTACTACGTGTGCATGCTTTGTTCTTTCATATTGAGTCAATTCATGGTATAATATAACACATTGACATCACATATTGCATGCACCCGAGATGTATATGTATGGTCCATTATCTATATATTGGTGGTATTATCAGATGAGCTGTATCACGTTGTATTCCACCATGCTATGAAGTCTTGAAGCCGACCCAAACTAGCGAAGGTGCTCTGCTCAACTTCAAGGCCGCTTGACCATTCATGCGCTTGACCGTCCAGTGTTCGACCTATAGTGTTCGAGCTGGCTTGTTCGACCCATGGTGTTCAAGCCATGATGTTTGACCCGTGGTGCTCGACCGATGCTACATGATCCGTCAGACTCACAGTGATCAACTCTGGAACTGCGTTATATTAACGGGGTTAACATTTGCCCCTTGTAGCTTGTATTTTTTTTTCTTGCGAGAAATGCGGGCTATGAAATGAACATTGTTGTTGATACAGCTTGCATTGAGATTTTGACGCATCTTTTGTTTGCTATGACGAATCATACCTTAAAATCATATGCTCCATGCTGCCCGTTGTGTAATTAAAATAAGGGATTGCACGCCTTTGGACTTATACTCACCATCGACCGTCCATATCGATAGTGGATTAGTTATTCATTATAAATGACCTATAGAGAACTTTATTTTGAATTGAATAAAGTGGTTGCATAGGACTTGTTTTACTCAACGATTTAGAACTCGTCGAGTAATATTTGTATAGACACAATATTCTAATTCAAATTCGCGTTAATGCTAAAGATCAACGAATCAACTAAAACCGACTGTGGATTTCAAATGTCATCATTTTATTGACTTATATGATGATGTACGCCATTTCTCATTTGGGAGATGCGCATCTAAGATTTATTTTTTGCCTCCTCTTTGAGAAGCTTTAGGTATTTGTGCCCCTGCCTAGGAGATCATCGTTAGCCTTTACTGTGGGCAGGGCGTTTATGGCCTACTTCTTGTCTGCTCTACTGAATTTGATTACAGTGTTGAGAGCATGCCAATTGTCTGAACTACTTTGCGAGTTTGGTTTTAATTGGTCTGTAGCGCAGCTACATCTGAACTGGGTTTCAATTATATCCATCAGCCTGGACATCTGAAATGAGTCAAAAACTTTGCAGACCTCTTGTGTGAGATTATAGTTTTGTATTTTTCGTTTCCGTCCGAATTTGTTGATCGGATGTTTGTATAATTTTGTGAACTTTCAGCCAAACTAGATTGTAATTTAAGCACTGATATGCACTCTATTTTTCAATCTAAACTCAGGTGCTGCTCTGTAACACCTCGAAATTTTAAAATATTAAAATTAGCAAGTTAATGAACACTTAATTTTTAGAAAAAGAATTAAGTGAAACGAGTTGCGCCATTGCGTTCGTCTTGGAATTCTGCTTGAGACAGAGTCCGAGTTTACGTAAATCGGGCTCCGTATGAAGAACTTATGGAGCTTAGAAGATTTCAAGTTTAATCAGAAATTAAATTAAAATAGTAATTAGTAATTGAAAAGCAATTCGAATTCAAAAGAAAAGAAGCGGGCTGAGCGGGAAAATTCCCGCTCAGAAGTGTCGACCCCCCCAGGGGGTGTCGACCCCCTATAGGGGTGTCGACATAGGTGTCGACCCCCCTATTGGGTTGTCGACCCCCATCGACCGGATCTGGGTTGATGTGTCTAGATGACGATTTTGATGTATTAGGGCTTAGTGTCCTTTTCTGGTTTGCCGGGTGAGGTGTCATGGTGGTCTGGATGGCTTAGATTGATTCTAGACTTCTCTAAAGGCTTAAATTAATCCTATACTTCTATATAATCACATCCAACCTAAACCCTAAGCTGAACTAAATTCATTCATGCCTATATGCTGCTGAATCCTAAACTAATCTAGCCTCCACCATAACAAATCAAAATTCAAGATTAAAGATAAAGATCAAAGTCTACATCAAGGGTTAATCTTAACAAATTCAGAAATCAGATCCTAGAATTCAAGATACGTTCTTTTTCTGTGAGTTCTAGTCACTTTTAGGTTTAAATAAATGAATGTGGATTTTGGAAGACTGTGTTTCAGGTATATGTAGTAGATCTAATCCTTTATGCAAGTATGTTATGTCAATTTCTCTATATTCAACGCTATGTGTACAGTTATTTTTAGGTTTAAAGATTTAAAAGTAATCATGTTATGAATATGAATTGGATATGCTCTTGTAATTAAAAACATCTTGGGTTTATCATACTTTGTGGATCTAAAAAAAATCCTATTGCTTGGATCTTAATGTTCATCATGTTACATATGCGAATCTTACCTTTTCCCTAAGTTTGTGGTTGATTTGAGATTATCATTTTCTAGACAATTAAACCTTTGTGTAGATCTAGAACATCATATTTTGATTTACTGAGATCTGTTATTATGGGACATAAGAATTATTATTTGGATCTGGACCTTTATGTTAATCTAACTTTTGAATCAAAACATGTTGCAATTTCACCCTTACTATGCTAGTTCTAGGTAATTGGACACCTAATGTTAATCTAAATCTATGGTGAACTTGACATGTGAATCCACCTTTATGCCACCTTAATTATGCTAGATCCAATTAAGAGACATTTAGATCTCATCATGCTTGATTTGACATTGGATTGCATAAGTTATCAGTTTTGAATATCCACACCGTTATGATAATTACATGTCCTTTCACTTTGTTACCATGCCAATATGTTTATGTCAATATATGTTGGGATTGTCATGATTATCATATTCCATTTTCATTGTTATGGCCAGGCTACTTCATAGCCTATATGCCGCCAAAATGCGTGCGAATACGTTAGATAGGAAACGGGGAAAAGGGGTTTATAATTGGCGTGTAAATCTTTATATGAATTGATGTGTAATCCAAATTGTTAATAAAATAGGTATTCACACCTATAAAAAGGAAAGGATTAATTAATTAACTTAATTAATCAAAAGTGGAATGTTTGGCAATTAAAATTCGAAATTAAATCAACACTTATGACACGAGGTTAGGTTACATTAGTGATGGAAGTCTGCCCAGACCCGACCGGCATATCCAACAGCCACTAATGTTGAACCTAATGTGAGAGGTCTAAGCGTGTGAATACGACTTAGGCTAAGACACGAGGTTAGACCCAACTGTGGAATAAGACTGCCCGGACCCGACCGGCATATCCAGCATCCACACGTTGTAGGCCTAATGTGGGAGGTCTAGCCCAATACAATCATAATTGGACATGGTAATAAGAAAAAAGTACTTAACCTAATTTAATCCATGAGGATTGTATGATTATGAATATAAGTTAGGGTTAAATTAAATGGATTGGATAGTAGGTGGGTTAAGTATAACTGAAGGGTAGGTGGGTAATATTAGTATATATAGGCCCACAAACTTAACCATTAAATAAACAAGATTAAATCAATGGGAGGGTTAAGTAAATCTTGGGTCCATGGGTAATATTAGTATATATAGGCCCACAAACTTAACCGGATAGAGGGTTATGTAATTAAAGACACCTAATGGTATACATAACCTGGGGAAATAATAAAGTTATGTATTAAAGACACCCTTAGGGGTAAGCATAACTAATGGAAAGGGGTAGAGTTATGTATTAAAGACACCTATAGGTAAGCATAACTGATAAGTAGATTAAGAGTTATGTATTAAAGACACATATAGGTAAGCATAACCGATAGAGGGCTATGTAATTAAAGGCACCTTAGGGTATACATAGTCGGTAGAAAACCTAGTGGGGATACAAGACATAGGGAAGAGCTTGTATCATGTTGTGTGAGACCCATTTCAATCAGTAACCCGGAGTGGTATCAAAGTAGAGAACTCCGTACTAGGCGGAGAAGGACACACTTACTGATTGATTGTAAGAGATCCAAACGAGACGGATGGTGGGAGCGGCGCAAACCGACCGAGGACATGTGTGTGCATGGGTCGGGCAGAGGGGGAACAAGACGACCATGACACCAGTAGATAGGCCTGCGCAAATCTTGGGTTGCCACTTTAGGGAAGTGATACCCCCTACCGTGGGGCCAGCACAGGACATCTACCGAGTAGGGAGCCAATCGATTAGGGTAGTGATTAGGGTATACTCAGACGTATGACCTAAGTCTGCCAACTTACAGTGGAAGGGATCATCTCATCTTGATTATACTAGTAATAGTGCAGAGTAGTTTTTAGTGAAGCATATATACACCTTACCTTGTTTGCCTTGTCACACCTGCCATCTGTACAGTGAACCCTCTTATCCACTTTATATGCCTGTCATGTTTGCCTTTATTTATTTACTGGCTAAAAGTTACTAGACTCGCCAGACTTTATGTCTGACCCCTTTTTTTTCCTTCTCTCTTCCGTTTCTCCCCCCAGGTTCTTAGGGAAGAAACACCCAAGCTTAGTCAGGATTCGGATATCAACTTGCTAGGATCTACTTCTGAAGTATGGCTAGAATCTCTGTCTCTGCTATGGCTTACTCTTTTAACTAGGGAATAATGTTTTCTTTTAATTCCTATGTACTCTGATTATGCAAGACAGAAGTATTTTGTTGTAATGGTTTTATGACTCATGGTATTGTGAAACAAGGTATTTTGGTGATTTAATAATATTGTTTATTTCCGATGCAAATTTTTTATATCTGTCTTGTAATATTTTGTGTCTGTTTACTTAAATGCTTCACAAAAATTAATTCATTCCCTTTGTGAGTGACATTAACAGATGTGGGGTGTTACACTCTCCTTCTTAATTGATTTTGTATGCTGCAGCTTTAGTTTGATGACGATTCGCGCCTTTATGTTAGTGCATGATTCAAGCTCCCAGAACGTTGAACGATCGGTCTCGTCCGGTCATCGCATAATCTATCTTGATAGGTCATCAATCGATCTAATGTGTCAGATAGATCGTCGAGCGATATGAGTTTAGCAAATCATCACCCATCTCGTCATGTTAGGTCGTTGGAAGACCTGCCTTAATAGATTGTTGGATGACCAGACTTTGCCACAACTTATTTTATCGCTTTTGACCATCTTGGGCTTTGAACAATTTAGATCTATGTCTTGAGAATTGTACATTTTTATCCCCTGTTTTCTATATGTTTTTTTATAAAAAAAAGACCAGTTACTGTTCTAGAAAGTAGATCACTTCTACTTGGA
This sequence comes from Allium sativum, assembly GCA_030737875.1. NCBI lineage: Eukaryota > Viridiplantae > Streptophyta > Magnoliopsida > Asparagales > Amaryllidaceae > Allium > Allium sativum. Next base: position 529,389,522 of record CM060923.1, on the reverse strand, counting down.
CTGGAGCTTTAATTTAAGTTTCTAATGCTAGAACAGTTGTAGCTTCTGGATTGTGAATGAATCAGATTTTTATTATCCACCGTCCTTTCGACAATTTGCCGGAGAGATGCCATTCTGTGCTAACTCGATATGTCTTTCATCAAGCATGCATTTAGTTTAGCATTCCGAATCTGACGCAAAAATAGCTCTTGAACTAGTCAATGATGCATATTGAACTAATTTGGACTCTTTACCTTATTTCAATGACCAGTGATGCAACATTGTCCCAGTTTCGCTGGAAAATCATCCTTAGCATATGTACCTTTCCAGAAGACCTATAACGAAAAACTTTTACGTGCATTTAGCGGAGAAATTATTGTTGATTTCTTAAGGTGGCAACAGGTTAGTCTAGTAAAAAGAGATAAATCATGAGAAACATTCATAGATTTGAATGTGTTTTCAATGTGAAGCTTCTCATATATAGGATTTAACGACTTGGTAGATACATTTCACACTTGTAATACACTTAATTCACATATCGATAACACTCGAGGTTCGTCAATCTCGGTTTCGAACTGCGAATTCTAAGTATTATCTTTCGAATTATTATTGTATTGAATTCAATATTTATGAAATGGTTGCACCTGAATATTTGTCTGATGGGATTCTGAGTTTAGTCTGTCTCATACAATTATTAGTGATGCCCCAGTCAGCTTGACTCATGTTCTTCGCTAATCCTTTTAGGTGTTCATGACCACGGGATTTGTGGTAAACTGAGTGGCTTATATGCATCACTTAATAAGTTGTTTTCCGGTCATTATTCTATATGCTTCTTTTTGTAGTATCCACCCTAAGGGTTTTGAGCCTTGGAACTAGCGTTATACCTGCATTTTCCCATATTCGCTCTTTCTGTATTTTGGGGTGCTCTTTTAGCATATTACAACCTTGCAAAATTGTTATCCCTTGCAACGGTGTTTATTACCATGGACCATCCCCGGCTATAACTTCGAATCTTTACTTAACAATGGCTTGCCCCTGAGCATGATTATTGCTCAACTCCTTTTTTTTATAACTCATGTTGTCGCCATTGATGGATAACAACTATAATTCCTAAAGAAATGTTAATGCTCCATAGGATTCGAGCTACACCATATTAGCATAGTCGCCTTTTGAGCATCATTTTTCTTCGGGTTTGAAGCAGAGTACCGTCAGACTCTTTGAGTTATATACGATTGGAATTTTACAGGCGAGGAAGCTTTTGTGTTGAAAGTCGCTTAATTATCTTAGCGAGGTAATTCATTCTCAGAAGCGGTTGCTTTTGATTTGACTTGAACAATGTACCTACCTTTTCCTTCATTAAAAGGCTCAGAACTAGTCGATGCTTAACTAACTGGACCTTCAAGATTGATCTTTATTAACATATCAAGTCATATTGGTTTTGTCAAGATTTTCAAATGTCCTTGTATTTTTTGGAAAGCAAAGCCTTCCTGCCGAACTTTCAAGGACAGATCTCTCGTTGTTTGCACAATTTGGCTTACGAATTTCTAAGTGTATTTGCCTTTCGGTTAAGTGCAAATCGGGTTTTTGCTTATTGCGATGTCATGATGAACCCATGATATGTTTTCCGAACATTGTCCACTTCTTAATGTGCTCATGTTACTCTTTTACCATGGGTCATCATGAATTGCATGAGACAAAAGTAATCAATTTTTCCGAGTTTCCCCTATTTAGATTATCGCAGCAGAAGCTTCTAATTTGTTGGCCAAATCTTTTTTCTTTTACCGACTTACTTAGAGCTTTACAGATGCTGCATTGGAAAATTTCACCTATGAGTTTGCATTGGAAAAGTGTTTGGATCCTGCTAGGCTCTTAGCTTAGCTTAGGTTTGGGAGTCAAAGATGGAAACCAATCAGACGATACATTCCCTCCTTCCAAGGTTACCAAACCATGCTTAAGTTCTGGTGATTCCAAAAATAGAATGAAGAAGTAGTGCTCAGGGCCAACTTTCTTTGGTTTCTGTCGTTTCCTTTTAAGCCTTGCATTTAGAACGGTTGTATATGCAAGCTCCGGTCTTCGCTCATCACTTTTATGGACATTTGTGTCTGCAACTCTGTACTTGACTTGTGATTCTGTGATCTGGCTCTATGTCGTTGCAATGAAACTGTGTTATGCCTGTTGTACTTAAGCTTTTACTTTAGTTTTGTTGTACTTTCTTGTTTTGCATTCCACACCTGTTTTCTTTTCATGCTCACAACACGAATTTTTTTATGCTACAAGTCATTTGTTATTGCAATGTTTGGTATTAAAATGACTTCATGGTACGTTTTTGTAAATTGGTTTCTCACTTGTAGCCACGAATCATTATTAGCTGGATTTACTTGACCAATTTTATTGAATTTTCTTGATTTTGACTGGGGCAGTATTTGAGTTTTCTTTTCCGTGAGTAACCACTTTTTGTGTTTACCACTGTATTGAAGTTCTCGAGTTTTCCTTAGCCATTTCAAGGGATTCCACTTTGTTGGTTGGAGTAATCCTTATAGGTGCCAAGCCTTTAGTATAAAGTTGTGGCGAGCTTATGGTATGTTTAAGTGAGCATTATTGAATTTCCTTAATGCGGTAGTAATGCCCCCGTTCCAAAATTCGTCACAGACTTTAAAGATTAGGCATGAAATTTGTGATTGACTATATTTGGAATCCCCTGGTCATGTTCTTGTGCCGTCACATTTGGGACTTCTTGGCTTACTCATGTTCCAAGGATTTCTGGTTTAGTCAATCGAGCTCATGCCTTTTAACGGAGAGGAATGTTTATTTTTGTGCCCTTACTTGAGAGGTCTTATATTTTAGTATATTAAATCACGTTTCTCACTAACCTGGCAATCCAGGCCCTATGGAGATTTGATTTGAATATATGCCCCTAAGGAGGTCTTGGTTTTCATGCCTCCGAAGAGGTCTTTGTAAATCTGTTATTTATTGTGACTGAACAATTCAACCACTTATAGAATTTGTCAGACGCCTTCGAGAAGGTCTTTTGAGTCTATTAGTAACTGGATTTGGAGGATCCAACATCTGATCAGATGCCCCCGAAGAGGTCTTTGATCCGTTGTTCGGTGAGTCTGAATAATTCAAGCGCTTGTCGAACGCCCCCGAAGAGTTCTTTAAATGCCCAGGGTTTGTCGTAATCGTCCATGTATAAATGGCGCTAATGATCGACTGGGTGCCCCCCGGGGAGGTCTTTGGTTTGAAAGACCTGTGTTTGTCGTAATCGGGCCATGTATAAATGGCGCTGACGAACAACTGGGTGCCCCTCGGAGAGGTCTTTGGTTTGAAAGCCCAGTGTTTGTTGTAATCGGGCCATGTATAAATGGCGCTGACGAACAACTGGGTGCCCCTTAGGGAGGTCTTTGGTTTGAAAGCCCAGTGTTTGTCATAATCGGGCCATGTATAAATGGCGTTGACGAACAACTGGGGGGCCCTTGGGGAGATCTTTGGTTTGAAAGCCCAGTGTTTGTCGTAATCGGGCCATGTATAAATGGCGCTGACGAACAACTGGGTGCCCCTGGGGGAGGTCTTTGGTTTGAAAGCCAAGTGTTTGTCGTAATCGGGCCATGTATAAATGGCGCTGACGAACAACTGGGTTCCCCTTGGGGAGGTCTTTGGTTTGAAAGCCCAGTATTTGTCGTAATTGGGCCATATATAAATGGTGATGACGAACAACTGGGTGCCCCTCGGGGAGGTCTTTGGTTTGAAAACCCAGTGTTATTCATAATCGGGACATGTATAAATGGCGCTGACGAAAAACTGGTTGCCCCTCGGGGAGGTCTTTGGTTTGAAAGCCCAGTGTTTGTCGCAATCGGGATATGTATTAATGGCATTGATGATCGACTGGGCGCCCCTCGCGGAGGTCTTTGGTTTTTGAATACGTTGGACTTTCCAGCTCAAGTTGTTGGTCCTTCCGACATGGTACTCCACAAGGAAGACGCTGATGTATGCTGGACATCTGATTTAATCAAGATGCCTTAATCACAAAATCAGGGCCTTGTACCATTCCTTTAGGAAGGTGCCTCTTTGGTGGAATTTTGCAATTTAAGGTTTCTTTTGCTCGCCGAATTCCCGGATTGCCTGGTCTTAGTATCTCACATGATTTGGTTGCAAGGTTTCATTTTGTACTTTCGTATGTTTTATGAATTATGCTCGCGACATTCGTTGCTTGAATTGTCTCTTTCTGGGATATGCTATAGAAAGACACCGGACTTCATCAGATTGTGAGTGGGTGAGTGTCCTTTAAACATCCTTGTTTCTTCGGGTTATCTGGAAAATACCTTGTTGATGGGATAATAGCTGAGTGGAATCATCCCAGAGTCTGGCTCTATGGTGGTGTCCATGATTTGACCAAGCTCCTTCAATCCTGGTATGGTTTGCTGTGCCCTAGGAATTGGGTAGTTCCAGATTCTCCAGAGTTCAAATTGGATATTTCCCCCCATCTTTACAACTGGACGCCCTTTTGTAATTTTCGCCGTGTAGTGCTACATGCTGTTGCATCGTTCCATGAGGCAGGCACTCGTTTTTTGGTTAGATGCTCGTTTTAATGAGCGGTCTTGGTTATAAAACCAGTGGCTTGAACCTTACCTCTTGTGAGATATTTCCTTGGATGGATAATGCAACAAATGACATTTGAGTTATCATGCTTTGAATGCACGGCGAGAGTTGCATGATTTTTCTATTTCATGATGGGGAAAGATTCATTTGAATAATCTGATTGACCTTGAAGGGACCATGCTAGTTGGGTCCAAACACTCCTGCCCTAGCCATTTCCAATTTCAAGATGAGATCTCTGACTCTAAAAGTCTTTGGCTGGATTTTTGTGTTGAAATGTCTAGCTATCATTGGTTGAATGAGTGCTTCTATATCTGGAAGGATTGCTAAATCCGTAGAGTTATATTTCAGAGTATTTGAGTGAGCTTCCATTCTTCACCGAGTTCGGTTAGCTATGCGAGAACTTCTTGCCAGGGTAACGAGCTTTGGGGTTGCCATATTCCATGCTGGAGTCTTGATTCCTTGATTCGGTTGTTTCCTGAGAACGTTTTAGCATCCTTTGCTTTGGTAGTATATAGGTATAACTTCTCTTTGAACTTTTGGTCAGATCAGAGAACCGATATATGGACTTAGGTGGCAGCTTCGCGAACTTCTAAGTAGAGAGGAGAGTACGTGAATCTCATCTCGTCCATTGCCTTAGCTGCATTCATTTGCCACTCATATATGAACAGGAAGCAGTTAGGATCAACAAGGTCGTTGTATGGAGGTAGGATCGAAGGAGCGAACTTCTTTGGACATTTTGCTTGAAGGACCCTTTCGGTGAATGGAATTTTACTAGGAGAGAAGTCCCATTCCTTTTCATCGTCATCGCGTACTTGATTCTCCTTCATGATCTGTTCGGTCATGTCCGTGATATACTCTTTAGTGTTATGTTGTTCCGTAGGGCCAATTTCAATTTCTTTACCAGATCGTTGCCTTGTCAATACATTGCGGTTCAAGAATCGAGGAAGTGCCCCTTGTGCGAGACTAGCAACATTTCAAGTATTTCAATCGAAATGACTTCTAACATGTGGATTGGTGCTTTTGGCATTGGCTTCGTCTTTGTTGTTCGTCCAAACTCCAATATCTTATGTATCATTGTGGTGATTTTGATCAGAAGCTACCAAATCCGTGTTCTCTTCAAGGTTGACGTGGATCTTTTGAGGAGGGATGCGATTGGCTTGAGCATTTAGAAGAACATTCATTTTGTCCATGAGAGCCTGATTAGCATCCATTAGAGCTTTATTTGAAGTTTCCATTTGAAATGAGATCGATTTGGACGACACTAAGTTGCTTAGTGCATGGAGATGACGACGCGTCAACTTGCACAATCGAAGGTTGTCAGCGATGTTGATGCAAGATGGAGAGAATGATTAGTTAAGGTGGATCCCATTCAACTTTGTATCAGACTTGAATCATGATGATATGACATGAGGACCTTGCTCCAGGTTATGCTTGATGGCATAAACAATGTTGGACTGAACTCTGGTTGCACATTGCCTGGAAGAACGGTCGAACAATTCATCAGCGGCTCTCGGTCGAGCATCTCCAACATAGGTCGTTTGCCCACTCATCTATCTTCCAGCTCGAGCATGACTCTTTAGGTTGAGAAACACTTTCATCTGGGTCATGCAAGAGCCTTCAGCTCGGCCAAGCGGCGCCATGCCCGACCTAGCCTTGCTATAGGGTTGAGCATCACCTTCTAGAGCTCTAGGGTCGAGTAGCGCCACAATAAGGTCGGGCATCATTCTCAAGCTGATAGGTCACTCACTCCATATTGTAGTGGCTCGTTAGCTTTGGTGTTTGGACCATAAAATAGTGTATTGTCTTTAGTTGGTGAATTTAACGAGTTCAGGCGTACAATCAGCCCATAGTAGTTATCAAATGAATTTAGCTGTTGATGTCACTTGTAAACACCCTATCATAGTGCGTAGGTAACACCATCTTAAGAGTTTGACACTGCTGATGGTAATGCATCTTCCTGAGACGGCGGCATTGGAGATAGCAACCAAGCTTTAAAGCATTCATTGTTGTGAGATCAACTTTGGCTACAAGCCTTTGATTAAGATGAATTGCCGCCTACAATTGTCTCTAGTGTTTTTCGAAGCGCATGCAAAGTTATAGATGGTTAACATCCTCGGGCAACTCCTTAGCTTTTGGTAAGAAAGATTTTTTGAAGGACCTGACTTTAGATCGCGGAGATCGACAGTAGAATGACAGGTCTTTAAGAATATTCATCGCTTGATCCGATTCTTTGATTTGAGGAATCTACGATTAGGACTGGCTTAGAACATAAATGCTTTCACGAGATACTTAACGTAAGAGAGTGGATTTGGCCCTACGGTGGGGGCCAAATGCTAAAACCCAAATTGGATATCAACACCAAAGGTACGTGAACCATACTTCACCAATGGTTATAAATTAAAAGGACCCACAATCGCCAAAATAAACGAGAAAAAAGTAAGTAAAAACACAAGGATTTTTATAGTGGTTCGATCTAGGATATATCTACGTTCAGTTTTGAAGTGTTCTTCATTACCATGAAGAAGTTTATATAGAGCATCATCTCATACATCTCATGTATTACATTTGTTCTTTCATATTGAGTCAATTCATAGTATAATATAACAAGTTGACATCACATATTGCATGCACCCGAGATGTATATGTATGGTCCATTATCTATATATTGGTGGTATTATCAGATGATTTGTATCACGTTGTATTCCACCATGCTATGAAGTCTTGAAGCCGACCCAAACTAGCGAAGGTGCTCTGCTCAACTTCAAGGACGCTTGACCATTCAGGTGCTCGATCGTCCAGTGTTCAACCCATAGTGTTCGAGCCGGCTTGTTCAACCCATGATGTTCGACCCGCGGTGCTCGACCGATGCTACATGATCCGTCAGACTCACGGTGATCGACCCTGGAACTGTGTTATATTAACGGGGTTAACACATAGAAATTCCTAAGTCATTCCCCGGCGATTTAAAAATTAGGATTTACTCTCTAAGAAAAATGATTATAGGAGTTGTGAATGGAAAAAAAGTCCCCTTAAAATGAGAACCCCGTGGTCTTATTTATAGGAAAATTGGGCCCCCTTTTGGTCCCGACTCGGCAGAAGCCCATTTGGAGTGCTTTCGGCTTCGGTGATGAGAAAAAAGCTTGGTGTCGGCCGCTTTATTGGCTTTCGGTGTCGGTTATTAGGTTTCGGCTTCCTACATTCTGATCATTGCTATCGGCTTCCAGTTTTGGTGACCAAATCCTGTTCCAATAGCCAATCTTGGACTTTATATTCCTTTTACTTTTGATTTCGGTATCGACACTAAGCATGTTAGTGTGGATGACCTCTCCGCTCTCCGGCTTTGACTTGCTTTATCATCTTCTGAAAGTTACGTTCGGACTCCAACCTGCTGTGCCGACTTTCTTTCCACCTCCAAGCTTTGTTATCGAATTACCCTTGCTTTCGGAACACGGTTTTCGATTCTAAGTGACTCAAGTACTGCTTTCAATTATGTATCAATACAATTAGACTGGTGTGGATAACCTCGATTACAAATCTTGCTTAATCAACTTCTGAATGTTTCCTAGTGCCGGTATCAATACTAAGCAAATTAGTACCGATAGCCCCCTTTTGCTTCACCCTAGCTTGGTTCCCTATCTTGGTGTTGGGTCATCTGCTTTCAGTCATCTCCCATTATTTGCTTCCGGAGTCACTCTGTGGTCGTCTTCCTTGTATCGGTTCCAAGCATTGCTTCCTTCATACTACTGATAGCATATTATCCGAATCTTTCCCTTCTTGCTTACAGTATTGGGAGTCTTAGTGAATTGATGTTGGCTTTGTTCTCCCTAAACTGTCCCTTATTTCTTGTTGTGCTCCGATACCCTTTCGTTTGATCTTAAGTTGACTATTGACGTTACTTCTCTTTCAATGGCTCTGTCTTCTTTTGTCGGATCATAGGCTTCTGACTTTTTCTTAAGGTTTAATTTCGGTGTCACACCGACACCCTTTCGCTTCTTCCTTTTTCATCCGTTCCGAGTCTTTGTTTCCTCTTTCATAATATACACTGAGAATTTGGCCTTTTTAATGCTGATAATGCTCCCGCTTTCAGTCATTAGCTGCTGCTTTCGGTATCGACTCTGCACGATACCCCTTCACCTTAACTTCCCTTTTGGTGTTGAATTATGGTAGTAACATGAGCGATATTTCTTATTGATATACACATATATGTGTATATTTTATTTGCTTATTATCTTGTTTTCTCTTTAAAATAATTGATACTATGTATTTATAGCTGTGTTTTCAGATTGTTGATAAAAAGTATGGTTTAAAGCATTTAATGGATAAAGCATGAAGAATTTGCTGAAAAAGAGTGAAGTTTGAAAAGTTAGCTTGATGTGAGGAATTGCTAAAGCTTGAAGAACGGTTGCAAATAGAGATAAATTTGACTCACTGAAGACTCATGTTTATTCACATAATTCATTTGCAAGTCCTCTCACTCTACAACATGACTACGACATATGTATTTGTTATTTGGGAAAAAGATTTTAGTCCCACATCTTGTAATTGCCCACTTAGTCTTGGTCATGGCAGCTACAGATATACCTGTATCTCTTTCATTTTTATTCATTCCTTGGTTTTATTATGTAAACTCTTCTCTGGGAATAAAACTTTCTTCTCCTTTTCTCTTTAGTTTTTTGTTTTGTTTTATTTTATTTATGTTTGCTCTTTTCTTTTCCCTTCTTCTCATTTAGCTATGTCTAGTTAATCCCCTTTAATTAGGGTGTAATTACGCTTGTAGACTAGATTCAATATTAATCACATAGCGGAAAAGATTAGGATTTTATGCATATAGATCTAGATCTGAACCAAGAGTTAGATCTGAACCTTCATACCCTGTGTCGTATAAGAGTTGTTCTCCTTCACAGAGTATATTCGAGTTTGACTAACACTTTTCATATTTAGATCTATTTTTTTTAGGTTTAGAAATATAGTAGTGAATCTGTCCTGATAGCCTATGGTTGTTTAAGAGCTTAGCTCCTACATAGGCTATGCTTGTAGTTATTCAAATGTTTGTTTCTAAAAACATAATTATTGTTGATTCATATTTGAGACAGAAACATGAGTTAGGTCTATACTAATCTATTTGGATATTGATGATTATTAATCCAGTTTATGTCATTACTCCCTTATCACTTTCGTCTATTTTAAAAAAACTTTTTCTTTATATTTATTTTCTGTTGTTTTCAAAAATCAAACTTTCGGAATAATCTAATTGGATTTAGTAGTTAAAATAATTTTGGTTATAGAGTTCGACACCCTTTACAACAACTCTTATTGCTTAGGAATGTCGAATGAATTAAATAATTGTCTTCAATTGTTCAATTTGTTCGCAAACAAATTTTGGCGCCATTGCCGGGGATCAAAATAATTTTTATTAGTAAATACGTCGGGTTATATTTTTATTTTCTTATTTTTCCTTTTGTTTTCTTTCATATATAGAAGAAAATTCTTACTTAGCTGAGTGGGTATTCATTTTGTTACTACAATCTCTAAATCAAGAGGAGAAATTTTTTTGCCACTTTTCCTTTCAATTTCTTGCCAATTTTCCGATTTCTTTCGTTCCATTTTCTTTCCTGTTTTCTATACGTCCCTTTCATCTTTCTACAAATTTCTTTCCTTTTTACAATTCTTACAAATAAAAGAAAAACCCAAAAAATTCCTTTCCTATTTTCCTATTATTTTTTTTCCTTTTTCTGCCCTGTCTTTCCTTGCTACACACCAGTGCTTGAAAACCTGAATCACATCCACCTACCAGTAACTTCACCCATTCATCAACCTTCATCATGCTGATCCAACAACATCCATACCCAGTTTAACCCCCATCTGACCATCGACAAGCCACAAACGACACTCATCCTCCATCACCAGAAACAAACTTCACTTTCATCCGTACAAAACCCTTCGCGTTGAACCCCATACTTCATAAGGCATGACATCCCCAATTCTCAAAGCAAAAAACCACATCACAGTCTCTCACTTTCACCATCCGCAAGCAAAGACAACCTGCTGCATCACATATCCAATAATTCTCTACACAACATCGTGAACTTTCCCACAACCATCTTCCTGATCACCTTTACAACACCGTGTAACATATCCATGTCACGATATCAACACTCCGTTCATACCCGACGCCTCATCACGCAATCACCAACTTTCACCACGCATATCAAAGCCCTCCACCACAGTCACGAACTCACGATACCCAAAAGTTTTCACCCTCCGCAGACCATCATCAACCTACCCTCTATTAACAATTCATAACATCAACTCTGCCGGAAGCCTCAGCATCTTCTACAACCCAGTTCGAACAACCTTCAGTCGACTCCATCACCATAATACATCAAATCCCGATTCGATAAACCCCAAATCGCAAAAAACCAATTCAAAATCCCTATAATCGCATTCACCAAACCCGATTCTAATCATCGAACCAAACCCAAAAACCCAATTCGGCAAAAGTAATTCACCTCCGATTCGGGGGAAAGAAAAAAATTTCTTGCGAGATTTTTTTCTTGAAAATCGAAATTTGTTTCAACATACGTGATTTTTTTAAGAAAGGGCGCGGTTTGTTCCTTATAAAAGGGGGTCGGGCATTTTCTTTTGGGTTTGATTACTTGCTTATGGGTGTGGCTACTTCTTTCTGAAATTGGTTTGTGTGCGTGGCCTTCTTTTGGCATGTGAATTTCATGAAGTGCTTGGTTTGAGTGACTTCTAGATAAGCTTTGTTGATCTTAGCTATTATTTTATTTTAGACTTGTTTCAGCTTAGTTCTTAGTTTTTGTTTTTATTGAGTTCAATTTTTTTTTTATTTTTCCAAATTCTGTTTGTTTTTTTCTTTTTGGAAAGAAAAGAATTAAAGGTCAAAGTTGAGGAGCAGATTCAAGCAAACGAACAGGAAATTCAAAGATCAAGCAATTGCAAATAGTGAAGTTTAAATCTCTAGTGTTATTCAACTGCACTGGACGGACTGCCGATCTAAGTGAGTGTTTTCTAAACTCTACAGGGCGCTCTAAAAAAAAAAAATTGCTGCACAAAGTGCTCTCGCCACATAACTCTCCAAAAACAAAGGCGAATAGGTTGAACAAACCCAAGGTGAACCGGTGCATACTACAATGCAAAGAACACTAGTTAAATAGCAGTGCCAAGCACTATTGTTTAATATTTATTGAATTGAATATTTTTCCAGTTGATGTGTGGTTGGAAATTTTAAAACGAACGCGGGATAAATTGAAAAGTTTGTTTCTGAAATAAATTATTTTTGAAATCGAATCTAGGATTCCCCAAAGATCATATGACAAAATATTTGTTAAATTGATAATTAGGATTGATACTCTTTTAGGTGTCTAAGGAACGGTATAGTTTAGAACTCAAATAGGTTCTTAAACCTTCAATAGTGTTTCTGTGGTGATTTGTGGCACAATGATAACCCCTGTCCGAACTTGGCCTAGACTTGTATTCTTATAATCTGAAGTTGTTAATTTGAACAATTTTTTAAGAGCTTTGGAGCCAAAAGTTTTGCAATTGATTTTTTGATGAAAAACTCACTTCTAGTACATGCTCGCTTGTTCCATGTACAACCAAAATTGCAATTCTTTTCAAAATTTAAATGATTTTGGTTACAATTCAAATCAGAATGATTTTCAAGTTGAAAACTTTCCAAATAATTTCAACATGGTTTTCAATGAAATTTTTGAAAACCAAAATGAATTTCATAATACGAGTGGGTGTAGAATTTTGGCTATCGAACATGAAAAATGTGTTGTGAACAAGCTAAATTTTTGGCGATTTTTGTTGTGGAAAATAAATAATGGACGACTTCTAAGAGATGGGGTGGATCAATTTTTAAGGTCAACCAGTGAGGAACGCATAGGAACGACGAATCTAAAAAACAACATTTTGAAGTCTAATGTTTTTACCAATTTTATTGAGGAAAGCCTGAGTGAAATCGATCAATTAATGCATTAAATTTGGATTTGTCGCGAGAAAATCAAGGAATGGACGAGAACTTTAGATAAAAAACAAAACCAAGTGATCAAAAACATGCGCGTATCATTCAACAACTGGCTCGATACACTATTGAACTTTGGCAAAATCTAGAAAAGTTATTACTTGAGGGAATTGATGACGTTGATGAATTTGAGGATTTCAAGAAACTTGGCATGATTTACATCGAAGAACTAGCTCAAACAATAAAAGATAGAAAACTAAAATGCATTGAAATGCGTATGATAGTTTATCAAATTTCTCTTCTTCAAATCGAAGTTACGAACTTGTACAACAACTATAAATCCCAATCTAGTGACAAACTAGTTTCTGCCAACGCTTCTTTTGAAACAAATAACCAGCCATTAACTTCGTCACAAAATGACATAACGATTATTGATGATTCTGACAATATGAGTATTGATGAAAATGAAATTTTTGAAAAATATCTTGTGCAAAACAATGATTTCTGTGAAATAGAAATTCAAACTCAAACTAATGCTTCTACTAAAATTCAACTTTTACTGAAATCGAAAATTTTCAACTAACAACTTTTGAAATTTATGAAAATTTTAATGAAGTTGTTGAAATCTCTGTAATTGATTTGAATTTAAATTCTCTTGACAAACGAAGACGTCAAACTTCAATTTGATCTTCCTCTCTCAGATTCTAATTTTTTTTGAAAATTTAGCAACTTTAGATTGTCAACTTGAAAGAAATGATAAAGTTGGTAACAACTGTTTACGTAAGGACGAATTTGATGCGCCAAAACTTCTTAAACCGATTGATGATAATGTTGTTAGGTTTGAAATTGAAAATGAAACATTTGAAAAGTTTGAAATTCTTGAGGTTGAAAACAACGAAACTATTGAATGTGATCTCAAACACAATGACGATTTTTCTAAAACTGTTGAACTCCTTGCGACTTGATCGTTTCAACTGAACCTCACTGTGATCACTTGTTTTTCAATGATAAATTTCTGCAGTATATGAACTCCTTTTGGAATAATATGGTTTTTGAGAAAACACAATTTTGAAATTTAATGAAAATTCATTTGTTTAGTTTTGACTTTAGGTTTACGAATGAACCTTTAGTTAATAAAATTTAAAATATCAAAGCGAAACTGAACAATATTTCTCAAAACAAGTGTGAGGGTGAGAATGATGCACACGTCTCTCAAGGTATACATCATCTGAACAAATCAAACTTTGTTTTTGAAATTTTTACTAAACCCCAACTCAATGACCTCTCTTCAGTTGCTACAGAAATTCAATTCAATTTTAGGATCAATTGTAAGCTCAAATTTTTAAAATTAGCAACTCAAAATTTTGAAAAAAAACAAAATTTGTTTTTTCAAATATGAAACGTAAAATAAAATCCTTTATGATTTGGTTTTCTGTGCTTAATCTGTGTGTCATAATCTTAATGAGGCTGATTCATTGGTCCATTGTAGACTGGTTCATCTACTCGATGACTGTGTATTTTCTGCATGCATACCCGGTAAGCAGCGCTTGCCTTCTTATTTTCTTTCCCTTTCATTAGGATATGTCTGATTAATGACTGTTGGGACATAGTCACACTTAAGTGTGGGGGAGGGGGATTTACATTACATCAGCAATCAAATTTTATGATCTAGGTCATTCGTTGAACAAGGACTAACTTAAAATTCAAAAATAACACCTTGGTTATTTATTGATAAGTTGAATTGTCGGGTGACGAGAATGAACATTATTGATTCATTGAGTCGTAGTTTGTCTTTTTATGATGCTAGCTTGAGACTATGCAGACATCAGTCGTGTTCTGGAGTAAGCGTGTCAACCCTTGTTATATATGTTAGATTGTGCAAGTAAAAAAAACATAAAAAAATAAATAAATGATTGGGTGCACATTGTCGATGTGTAGAACTTTGGTTGACACCACGCTCTTAACCTTCAAGGCAATTACATTGTTATCAAGGAATTATGATTCAGCTTGAAATTTTTAATTCATTTTTGCACCAATAATGCGATGGACAATTTATGACTAAATCGTTATTATTGAAATTAAGTAAATTAGTTGGAATTTGAAAGACCTTAAGTATAGTATATGATTAATCCGCGCACATAAGAAGTTTTGGATTTTGTGGGTAGTATCCACTGAAAACCCTCACGAGACAACACTCGTCCTACTAGGGACCTAGGGGTTTAACAGCTTGTTGCAGACGCTAAATGCAATCTTGTCTCCTACGAAAGTGAGAGATATCTTAGTTTAGTTTATTCGAGGAAGAATAAAAAGATAAGTGTGGGGGTATTTAATATACACGTAAATGTGTATATTTTATCCACTTATTTATCTTGTTTTCTCTTTAAAATAATTGATATTGTGTATTTACAGCTGTGTTTTCAGATTATTGATAAAAAGCATGGTTTAAAGCATTTGATGGATAAAGCATGAAGAATTTGCTGAAAAAGAGTGAAGTTTGAAAAGTTAGCATGACGTGAGGAATTGCTAAAGATTGAAGAGTTTAAATCTTGAAGAACGGTTGCAAATAGAGATAGATTTGGCTCACTGAAGACTCATGTTTATTCACATAATTCATTTGCAAGTCCTATCACTCTACAACATGACCACTGCATATGTACATTGGTTTATTTGTTATTTGGGAAAAGATTTTAGTCCCACATCTTGTAATTGACCACTTAGTCTTGGTCATGGCAGCTATAAATACACCTGTATCTATTTCATTTATTATTCATTCCTTGGTTTTATTCTGTAAACTCTTCTCTGGAAATAAAACTATTATTCTCCTTTTTTCTTTAGTTTTTTATTTTATTTTATTTATGTTTGTTCTTTTTTTCCTTCTTCTCATTTAGCTATGTCTAGCTAATCCCGTTTAATTAGAGGGTGATGACGCTTAAAGTCTAAATTCAATATGAATCACATAGCCGAATAGATTAGGATTTTATGCATATAGATCTATATCTGAACCAAGAGTTAGATCTGAACTTTTATACTCTGTGTTGTATAAGAGTTGTGCTCCTTCACAGATTGTATTCGAGTTCGACCTGACACTTTTCAAATTTAGATCTAATTTTTAGGATTTTAGAAATAAAGTAGTGAATCTGTCCAGATAGCCTATGGTTGTTTAAAAGCTTAGCACCTACATAGGCTATGCTTGTAGTTATTCACATGTTTGTTTCTAAAAATGTAATTATTGTTGATTCATATTTATGACAGAAACATGAGTTAGATCTATATTAATATGTTTGGGTATTGATGATTATTAATCCAGTTTATGTCATTACTCTCTAATCACTTTCATTTATTAAAAAAAAACTTTCACTTTTTATTTATTTTCTGTTGTTTTCAAAAATCAATCTTTCAGAATAATCTGATTGGATTTAGCAGTTAAAATAATTTTGGTTCTAGAGTTAGACATCCTTTACAACAACCCTTGTTGTTTAGGAAAGACGAACAAATTAAATAATTATTTACAATTGCTCAATTTTTTCGCAAACACTTATCTTGCTTTATCATCAACAACACCTAGTTACAGTCGGGTGAAACCTTCACCCCTCCCATAAGAACAAACAAAGCTCGGGTATTATGAAAGCTTGATATTCAACATTAGACAAATCTGAAGCAAACTTAGTTTCTTCACAAGCAACCCAAGCAGTAACTCGATTTTCACTATCTTTGCCAACATAACCATTATCCTATTGCTTCTCAGCTAGTAGAAGAAAGCTTTCAACATGCTTCTTACTGGCTTCCTTGCTCATCACTCAGATATGTATTTGAGAGTGGTTGGCTTTTGACCTTTTTCTTTGATTTCTGCATAATAATTTTAGTGTTTGAGCAGATTAGTATCTATTTATATTGCAACTAATTTCAGCTTTGTTGTGAATTCTGTTATCATTTTCCTTTCATATGTGATAAACTGCATGGTCAATATCACATGAGTTAAGTCTTTCTCTATCGATATGATGTTGAAATTATCTTTGATCTGTAAAATAACATGCTTTAATTCCATGCAGTCACTATTTATTTGAGGACTACGACACTCGCTTCATGCATGATCATGTCATTTGTTTTGCAAGTGAATTATTTTATTACAAACTGTGTAATATTTAACATATCAGAATAAATGATTTGCATAAATATTTAATTATGTTTTCCCGTTGAATGTACATGTTATTAGTTTGAATATTTATTTTTAAATTACAATATTTTCCGATTAATTATCATTTTTATTTTTATTTTTATTAAAAGAACTATTTAGTAATAGAAGATTATTATATCCTATTTGTGAGTAATTTTAAACTTTTGTTAAGTGGAAGGCAGTTTGAATTTGTAAAGAAAGTATAATTATTAGATCTGATTTCTAAAAGATATTAGAAGGCATTTGTTTGAATGTGTCTAAAGCAATTGTAAGGAGGTCCTATTTCCTAATTTGTTGGAATGATCACACAAAATAACAATTTTATATTTAAAAAGTTATATGTGGGGGAATTTTGGGAAGTTTGCGATCGGATCAAAATATTGCGCTTTCAAGACAACTATTAATAAACATGCCTAAAATATTTTGAATATTATTTCGAATGTAGAAAGAATATCTTCACTTAAAAGATAATTGATTAGTAGATTCTAACTCTAATTCACATAAATGACATAACAAGTTATTTGAATATCTCCATTTACTAATTATATCCTTCGTTGGCAATCTATTAATGATAACAACATAAGAACAAATTGCCATTTTTGGGATCCTGTTTCAAATACATTCATGCTACCATTCTATTAGAAGGATATTTATTTCTAATAAATTTCATAATTAATATGAATGAGAATTTATCTTTTTTATTTGGAATCCACTCCTAGTAATCAACATTAACGTCCATATCAATTGGAATTTATTTAATATGGTTTTATATGGATCATTAATTAGATGATAATGTGACTACCATTAGTTAACTTTATTTATCTCAGAAACCGTAGCATCGAAAATTTCAAAAATAACAAAGTTATTCCATCCTATTTTATTTATAAAAGATTCATGTTGAAACCATGGATCAACCAAAAACTAATTTTAAAAGGATTAAACAAAAAACTAGTTTTAAATGTCCTTTCTACTGTTAATTTACCTTGTTCTCTACAGTTTAAAATTTGTTTTCAAGAATTAGACTGATTTGTTTTCAAATGAGTGTTATTAAAGTTACTATTTTTAAGATATATATTTTTCATCCATTTTGATCATAAAGAGTCTTTACTTGAAAATCTCCAAAATAGTTATAAGTGGAAAGTGAAGCTAAATTTTTTAAAGCTTCTCAAACCTATACCACCTTCTTTTTCTAGTCTACAAATTTTATTCCAGCTGTTTTTATAATGACCTTCTCTTAGCACATCCTTTCTCTAATTTTTAACTAAAACTCTAGGTACGTGACAAATGTGTAACCAATATAATATAATTGCATAAATAACATTTTTGGTAAGTTTTAATCTGTCAGTAATATCAAACAACTTACTTGACCAAGTTTTTATTCTTTCTTGAACTTTACCTATCAAAGTGGAGCAATTGCTATCTTTAATTTGACCGGGGATAATGGCAAAACAAGATATTTATTTGGCAAATTACCCTCTATAATATAAAGAATATCTTAAGTTTCTTTTTTTTGAACCTAGTGTATCACTGAAATATGTTTTTCTTTTGAATTCATTGATATACAAACCTTCATACTTATATAAACATTAGAAATACCATTAATATCAAGAACACCAGAATATTAGCCTTTACAATTAACATCAAGTCATCAACATATATCAGATGAGTTATAGTAGGCTGGATTTAATTGGTAGGATTTATTATACATTTAATGGTTTCCATTGTCATTAATATAGAAAAGTATTCCATGACCATTGTGAATAAATATTGAGATAAAGGATCTCCCTTTCTACTACCTCTACCGTTAAATTTTGGTGATACAAAATCACAAATAGATGGAAACAAAAATTTGGAAACAAAAATATGGAAAAGGAAAAGTAACCACATATATTTTTAATATGAAAATACATAAATTATTGGATTGCATTTGCATTAGATGACAAGGGAATAAATGCATGTGAATGTTTTGAAATAATATATATGCAAAAGGATATGCATAGTATTCCTTTCTCAGTAATCACATTGCTTTGGAGTTATTTTCTTCCATCTATGTTAATAAAAAAAATCATTGAATTACTTGAGATGTTAGCATCATTTGTTACCTCTGCAATTTGTCTCCATTATCTTCCTACCATATCATGGTAATTTAATTGGAGACCCACATAGATTTGCACCGTCTATATATTGAGGGTTGACTTCATTGTAAATCTATCCTGGCATTCAACCAGCGATCCCCGAATAGAGTGTCCATCCTTATTAACCCTAATTTAGAGTTTTGGTTATGAAAACTCTTATCTTGTATTCTCTTGTATTTCTCTCATGTGAAATAAAATCTCTTTCCTTTGGATTGGTCATATACTATCTTCTTGATGATAGTGGAACTAGCATAAATATATTATGTCACCTTTTCTTCTTTATTTTTATTTACTATTTATTTGGAGTAATAGAATAATTGATGTTCAATTGACAAATCTAGATCTTGATTATTGTTTTTTCGCATTTGTGCAATTTTTGCACAACAGATTGGTATCAAAGGAAGGCGATTTATTTAAATTGCACATCTAGAAAGAGTGGCAAATTTGATGATATTAATACTATTATTATTTTAAGGGAAAACGAGACTTTGTTGGAGGAGATTATGTTAAGATAGATGAGCGCTTCATTCTTGGAATTTTGACATGATAAGGAGTTTAATATGTTGAAGGGACTACCGGATTTGGGAAATATATCTGCTATATAATTCAATATTGATGTGTGAGTCTTATGTTGATGTCGACACCAAAAAGTAGCACAATAACCAAATAGAAAATATGTAGATAAATAAATGAAAATTAGGAAAATATGCAAGCACACACAAATTTATAGTGGTTTGTCATTAACGAGCCTACGTCCACTTTATAATCTCTGTATAATATAAGAATTTTGAATACAATGTAAGATATTATGATAATCTCGAATTACAATGATTGAATTTGATGAATAACTCGAGAGTAGTGTTGTTGCAATGGCTTGGATGCAGAAAGAATGGCCAAAATTCTTTTTTCTCATAGCTCTATTGGGCTATTTATAGCTGCTTCTAGTCCTGGAATTGCTAAGATATGTGGCAGTTTACCTAGGAATGTAGAGTGTGTGTGAAAGAAGCCTTCTTTTCGTGGGAGATGGCCCGACCAGGCTAAGCATGGACACGTAGTGGTAGATCGATAGTTGTAGAGATATTTGAAGCAGTCAAAACGAAGTTACGCCAAGTCTTTAGGAAGATATTCTCGAGTCATGACTAGGCCCGGTTCGATTATGTCGAACCGGGATTCCTTCGACTCGGGCCTGCTCATGTAGTTAACTTTGATGGTGGTTATTCGAGCCGAGTCCATTTGACCCAAGGCTTTAGGAAGTTGATATTATCTGGCCTGGCCGAGCCGAATGTATGTCAAGTCGGGACATGCTTTGTCTTCATGGTAGTGGCTTCGTAGGTGGTAGGACCCACATCAAGCCGGCCCTATGAAACATTTCGAACCGAATGTATATTTGTGGTAGAGGTCTTGGTCGAGCCTAATGGTGTTCGAGCCGAGAATTGGGCTCGACTATGGTCTGGGTGCTTGACATCTTGGACTTTGAATGAATATCACGTCCATGTTATTGATCTTGATGGCCTTTCCAAAAGGCATGTTAACAACTGATTTCAAGGGAAATTTGGAAGGTAGAAAAAGGAGATTCCGTTTTCTTTTGGTACACCATATTTGTAGTCCACTCGAACCTTCATGTATTGAGGATGACCTCATAATACTGAAGGGTTCAGCTGATGTAGCTGATTTTGGTGATAAATTTGACGCCATTGAGGTTTGTCGACTTGTGATGCTGTCTTGGAGAATTCAGTTTACATAGCTGATTTTGGAGGATTTGGTGCCATTGTGGTACATCGTCAATTTTGTGATGCCATCTTAAAGGAACTATGCAAATTAAGTGTGGACTTTGGGGACATTGTAAAATTGCTAGGTAACTTTGTATTCGTTGGTTTGTGTAACACCCTGCATTTTATGATAATTTAATAATTAAATAATACGTATGTATATATATGAAGAATAAAATAAAGGTAATATGTGATTGCATGTAATAAATACATGCACTGAAAAAGAAAGAAAGGATTGGTTGCCTGCAGTGTAACTATGTTGCATGCACTAATTTACATATATTATGTATTAATAATAAAAGAGAAACAAAAGAAAAAGATTCATGCAATGGGTTAAATGAAATATTGTAGCAAACATGAAAAAGAAAAGTAAGAATAGAACAACAATTTCCATTGTTCTAAGCCTTGTTAACAATAGCCTTAGTAGTCCAGTTGGTTAGAGTATGTGGCTTGCATACAAAAGGTACAGAGTTCGTTCCCCACTGGCGTCATATTTTTGTTTTAAGGGAACGACTAAATTAACAGATGTTCTACAAAGAAAATATGTATAAACGCACATATAACGAAAAACATACATATAAAGAAGTAAAGAAAATATATATATATATATATATATGAGAATATATATATATATATGTGTATATGTGTAAATACATAAATACATATATATATATATGTATACACACACACACAAAAGAGATAAAGTTCAAGATAAGGCTGCGATCAAAGAAATATGGTAAGAATCAAATAATGGTACAACACTGTTTGAATTTTGAAAACGAAATAAAGGTCGTGCGTTTATATATACGTGTAAAATGGTCACTAGAAGATTTGTATACGTATAAGAAGTTTACATGTGAATATAATAGCTAAATAAATCCCAGAAATTCAAACATTCGAAAATCGAACTTCTGCTCCAAAACAGCTCGCGGGACCCATAAGGGGTCGACACCCCTGTAGGGGGGTCGACACTCCCCTGATCCGGCTAGATTCATCTACGAACCTAGACTATTTTCTTAATTGGGTTCAATGCTGACTCAGCGCTGTGTGTATGATAAGATCCTGAACACATATAAATAGGCTAGCAGGGCCTAGCCTAAATCTCATATTCTCTGAGACAACGTCTAAGCTCTGCCATTCTTCCTCCTCCTCAAATCTCTTTAGAAAAAAAATAGATTAATTAGTCTAGGCAAATTTTGAATCAAGATATGGAGGAAAAGAATGAATATTAATGTGAAGGTGTTCAGAATCATATTCGAAGTGAGGTAATTTCTTAGATATGGTCTATTTCAATTTTCTCCTCTTTCTTCCCTTTTATTTTTAGTAAGAATTGTGGATCCATGGTTGCTAGGTTCTAAATTCAGTTAGGAGGACCATGGAATACTAAGATCTGGACCAGATTCGGGATTTGGAAAGAAAATTTAGGTGAGTGGGTTTAAGTCATATCATTTTTGATAATGACATATTATCATTTGACATTCACCATTAATATGCAATGTAAACCCGCTAGAATAATTAAAATGATGAAATTCTAATATGAAATGTTGGAAAATTCATATGCTGAAACGTTTAATATGCTGAAATGTTCATATGTTGAAATGCAAACTTGTTAAAATACGTGTAACGATTGCTATTGTATATATACATGTTCTAATTACATGATTAACTTGTGGCATATTATGTACTTGAATTATTAGTCGTAGAATTGAGAAATTACATGTTAACTTGTTAGAATTGAACAATTACATGATTAAATGATTACATGTTACAATAGAATCAATTAAATGTTAGAAAGAACATGCGACACAAAATGGGCTTAATATGATGACATGTAAAATATAGAGTATAGTAAAAATTTGAAAGAATGGGCATGCCTAAATTATATAGAAAATTTACAGTAAATAGAAAATTGTAACTGCACTCGGACACGAGGTTAAATTCAGTTTGTGGTAAAAGTCTACTCGGAACCGCCCGGCAAATCCAACATCCACAAGTGATTAATGTAATGTGAGGGGTCTAGTGCGTAAATAAAACATGTAATGGTGCTAAGACACGAGGTTAAGCCAACTTGTGGAATAACTCTGCCTAGAACTGCCCGACAAATCCAACATCCATAAGTGTAGGCTTAATCTGAGAGGTCTAGTGCATAAACATACATATACATACTATATATTTATGTATGTAAATAGCAAGATCGATAAAATAGCATTAATTGTGATTAATGGAAATGAATAAGGAATTGAATGGAAGTTACAACAGTAAAAGGAATGGAATGAACAAGGAACGATAATAACCGGTTATAAATAAATTACATTAATGAGAATGTTATATAATAGGTAGACTTGTCCTAGGGACAAGTGGAAATTATAAATTAGATTATAATAAAAGATAAAGAAAATGGAATAACTTATGTAATGAGATAAGTTGTACTTAATTGTAAATTAAGTTATTTGTAAGAACGAGAATATGTAATCTATGGATGATGACAATATAAGTTATATTTACAGGAAGACTGCCCGGAACCCGAGGTTAAATTGAGTTGCGATGTAAGACTGCCCGGAACCGCCCGACACATCCGGCTATCACAACAATATAGATCTAATGTGAGAGGTTAGCGCATTAAGCCCAAAAACCCGAGGTTAGATTGAGTTGCGGTGTAAGACTGCTCGGAACCGCCCGGCACATCCAGCGACCGCAACAATATAGATCTAATATGAGAGATTGGTGCATTAATGAATGAATTAAAGCTAAGAAACAGACAGGCTAAGAATGGTAGGATTAAGTTAATTAAGGAAACACTTAACTAATACAACCTGTTAGCAAAACAGTTGGGTGAGGTTAGGTAAATTTTGAGAACACTTAACCGTTATAACATGTTGATTAGGAAACCCTAGTAAAGGGGACCTATTTCAGCAGTAACCCACATAGATGTATCACGGTACCCTGAACTAGGCAGGGTGGGGCACGATTACTGGGCTGATTATAAGCGGTCAAAATAGCGGCGGGTGGTGCAGCTGTGTAGTTCCGACAGAGTATGGGCGTGCACGTACTCTTGAGTGGAAAAGTAGGCACTCGGCATTAGTAGTATATACTGTGCATCGTGAATCGTGTCGGGTTGCCATCATGGGAATTGATACACCCCATGATTGGGGCTAGTACAAGTATCTACACACTAGCAGGGTCGAATGACGCAAGTAAGAAATGCATGCGAGTAGAAGTCGATTGAAAAAGGGATCACTTTGTTATGAACACAAGATGGTAGTTGAAACATTCGTTAGTAGGTATAAAGGAATGTAAATGAGTACGATAAGTATATTCAGTGTATCTTACCTTATCTTATGTTATCTTATTTCTATGGTATTGTCCTATGTTCAGTTTATTCATGTCATGATCCTTTTACTTGTTTACATGTTGAATAATCACTGGACTTACCAGACTTACGTCTGACCCGTTTTCTTTCGCATTCTTTTCTTCCGTTTCCCCCCAGGTCCGCAGGGAGGGAATACTTCAGCTTAGTGCAGACCTTTTCCATCTTGAAGAGAGTAGATGTATTGCTTGGATTCTCTTTTCTTGGGCTATGGCCGTGGTTGCACTTTTATTGGGGATTTATGTTGTTTTACTACTGTTTTATGCTTCTTTATGTACTTGGAGTTTTAAATCAAGACAGATGTTTTATTGTAATAATTTAGAAGTTGGGCTTTGAGACAATGCTTGTAATGTTTTGACTGAACCACACTATTTATAAAATGATTTCTATTTTCCGCTGCTATATATGTCTGTCTTGTAAATTATCTATGCCTTTTACCTAAAATGCTTCACCAAAGTTAATGCATTCCCTTTGTGAGTGACCTTAACGGAGGTGGGGTGTTTCAGTATCCGTGAATCTCCGGCTCAACCAAATACCTCTCCACTTCATTTCAATTCATAAATTTACATAAAAAAGATTGAAGTTCAACATCGAGAAAGGGTAGATCGCATCAAATTAATTGATTCGGAGGTCGTTCTTTGCTGTCCAGATTAGTGATTCATTGATTTCAAGCTATTTTGTTGAGTTGGTGAGTGATAAGCATATTTCACACGGATTCAATCAAGTATATGGGTTTGTTTGATCTTTATTTCACCATTTCAAGTTGTTTTCACCTAGATCTAATCGATAAAAGTATATTTTCAATTCGAATCACACCATAGGATCTAATCTAGCAAGTTATAATGATTTAATCATATGTTTATGCAAGTATAGATCCATTTACTGATTTTTCTTATCATTTTATTATGATTTGGTGAATTTTATATGATTATATGATGATTATTGATGTGTTAATGGATGTCGATGACTGATTTGTTTTGTTATTGATTGTTTGGATGAAATTGGTCGACTTGGATGAGTTGTGTGCATAAATGTTCGTCATTGGTGATGGATCGGGTTCGGCAAAAAGTAGACCTGGGACGGATCGCATGAAACGAAGATGGATCGGTGGTGACGTGGAAAGAATGGATCAGCTCAGGTTGCAATCAATGGATCGGTTAAAAAGTCTAGATCTGGCAAACTGAGGATGGACTGGTGAAGTGATGGAGTGCACACGGGAATGTGATGAATCAACTCGAGTTTCACATTGTGGATCGATGCACTTTGATGGATCGGCCAAGAGTGGGATTGGACAAATAGGAATGGATTGGCAGTGATGGATCGTGTACAACTTGGACTGGGTAGAGTTTCCACTGATGTATCAGTCACAAAAGCTTGGACTGCACATGATGGAATCAGATCATGTCGATGCGTGGATTGTTCCAATATATGGGGACAGATCAGTCAGAGCGATCCAGCGATCCATCGGTGGATCGACCAAAAATGACAGAGCGTACCTGATGAAAAGTTGGATCCTCAAGAGAGGTTGAATTGAGTAAAATGGTGGATCAGCAAGAGTGGCGCATGGAAGATCGAGTGATTCGTTCGAGTGTCGTACGTGAGGATAATGTGTCATCCATGGGGATGGATCGATGACTGATCCACTGATGGTTCGTGAACGAACCATTGAATGTTCACCAAGTGATGTTTATTTTTGGTTCGACATTGGATGTAGCTTCAACGTGAATTCATATGGAATTATGAAGCAAAGTGAAGTGTTCGTTGTTCGATGAAATGCAATGAAGTTATAAAGACGATTCAAGGATGTTTGAGCTCGTAGATAATGTATTGCTCGAGAAGGAGCTTGAGCTTATGGATAGTCGTTGATGACGACTAAAGATACCGAGGCTATGGGATTGTCGTTAGACGGAGGTTCTAGCAGACTAAAAGCAAGGGTATAATAGGGGCACCCAGAGACAAGATGAGTCGAGAACCTTGGGTAATCACGATGGGCCTAGATAAGAGCCACGATGGCGTATGGAATTTTGCTAGAACCGGGGTTACCAGTAGCCCTTGACGGATGGTAAGATGGGTCAGTCATACGATTAATGATGGTTTAAAGGCAAGGCATGTAGTGATAGCCAGATTCATGGATGACATTGTTTGCTTTTATCATCTTGTATGGATTGTCTTACATCAAGGGAGATATCTCTTGGGAGCTTATTTGATGTGAGTTTCGGCCTTCAGGGTTTGTGCTTGTGAGGTGTTGAGCTCAATTAGGATGCTCTATGCTTGATAATTGGTTGTTATGGATGTATTGTTTGTTCTTTTCTAATTCTATGGGAAAGGCTATCACTATCGTTTGTGGAGGAGACAGGTTTTGGGTTATTCTCTGTTGATGTATTGGTAGATTAGATGACTGATATACCTATTTCTCACATACTCTATTGATGATATTGTCAATAGTTGTTTTATTTCTCATTAAGACTGTTGTCTGACTCAAGGTTTTATGTTTCCCTCTTATTATCTTGGGTTGTTCATTTGGTTATGAATGGGCAGACTGAGTAGCAGGTATCAAGTAGTAGATCTTGATGAGGATGTTGTTGCAGAGCGACGATGAGCAGGAGGATGATGTATTATTTCCTACTGTATATATATGTTGTTTCCACTGATGATGATGTTGCGCGCTACTCTGAGTGAACAAGTATTGAGGCTTATTGTACAAAATCTGGTGTAGTCCAGTTTGACGTATGGATTTTTTCATGATGATATGAAAGTTTAAGATTCTGCTCAGTTATACTTCACTAATATATCATGTTGTATATGTTCTATTATATTTCTCTATGCGCTGTGAGTTATATAACAGGTTTCCACGTGTGTTTTCTACTCCTGATGATAGTCCCGTATCGGCCTGGCACATCATACAACATACTTCTCCTAGGTTGTTGCAGGAGGTACGGGGCAGTCGTTACATTTGATATCAGAGCTTTGGTTAATCGGTTTTGTCTGAAGTTCATAGACGTAAAGACGTGTGAGGGACGTATTTGTACTTTGCTAATGGATGCTTACTATATTATAGTGTGTTGTAGCGCTTGAACTCCATTACAGTTTTTCTCATGTGTGGACTAATCATTCTATTTTCAAATTTATAATGAGTCATCGTCTTCGAGACATATTAATAGGGAAGAGCCTGTTCTTAGAGAGGGACACGGTGCTTTAACAGATTACCCAGCTATGTTCGAGGCCATGGTGGCAGCGATCAGGAGGAGGGTACCTTCTCCATAAACAGCCGCAGTAGATGTTGGTGTTCAAGTGCAAGTGCCTGGGGTGGTTGATTTCGCCAAGCTATGTAAGGATTTCATTACTCTAAGAGGGAAGTCGTTCAAGGGGACAAAGCCGACTGTAGATATTCAAGGGTGGCTTGATACTTGTATTCGGATATTCGAAGACTTGGGTATTGATGATGCGACTAAGAGGAAGCTTGCATCGAGACAGCTACAGGGAAGAGCTATTGATTGGTGGAATTTTGTCATTATAGAGACTTCAGAAGATGAGATTACTTGGGATCAGTTTCGAGTCAAGTTCAAGAAAAAGCTCATTCCTACCACATAGAAGTCAATTATGTTCAAGAAGTTTGTTGAGCTAAAGTAGAATAGTTGACCAATGTTGGAGTACATTTCTAATTTTGAAGCTTCGTCCAAGTATGCTCGTTCACGTATTTAGACTCCTTATCACAAGATTGAGAAGTTCATCGTGGGCTTGGATAAATATCTTGGTAATCAGATGGTTGATCATCTAGATGACCCTTATGAGAAGATGATGACCCTTATGAGAAGATTGTTGAGAAAGCTTTGAGGCACGAGAGTTTGTTTCCCAAGGAAGAAGTTATCGTTGCGGCCAAAGAGGAACCAAAACCACAATAAGGAGGCAATAAGGAAAAGTGGGATGGAAAGTGGAAGCAACAACAACAACAAGGGAATGATGGTCAGAAGAAGCAGAAAAACGAAGTGACTTGCTATAAATGCCGATGGAAGGGCTATTTTTCCAAGGATTGTAAGAGTTCAAAAGCTGAGAGGAAGTGCTATAACTGTGGTAAGCCTGGGCATAACAAGAAGGATTGTCCGTAACCGCCGAAGGTTAAGCAAATAGTAAAGGCATATGCTTTGGAGGTTGTGCCATCTTCTTCGAGAGATCTTATGACGAAGGAGAAAGGGAAGAGTGTTGTTATACAAAGTACACTTTCTATTAGGGTTGTTTCAGTTTGAGTGTTGTTTAATACCGGAGCATCGCATTCTTTCATTTGCAATGAGCTTGTGTGCCTCTTGGGTTTGGAACCTGAGATTTGTGATAGACCATTGGTTGTGACTAACCCAGTAGAGGGTTCGTCTAGTTTGTGCATGATTTGTCGTGGTCTAGTGTTATTGAGTCATGGTTGCTCCTTTGTGTGTGATTGCTTTGTTTTGAACTTCATTGGGTTTGGGATTATTTTGGGTATGGACTGGCTCAAGAGGTATGCAACAAAAGTGGATTGTGAAAAACTCGAGGTGACAGTCAGGAATGTGGAAGGGCAAATTTTTGTGATCCGATGTAAGCCAAAAGATGGTGTCTTCGTAAGATTTTGTAGTCTCTTGTGATTCCATGGGAAGACTTGTCATCTGTGCGGATCACTAGTGAATTTGGAGATGTTTTTGAAGGGTTAAAGGTTTGTCGCCTCATCGCGAGATTGAGTTCAGGATCGATTTAGTCGAAGGTGCTAGACCTATCGTTATGCCCCTTAAGAGCATGGCGCCTAGAGAACAACGAGAGTTGGAGGTGCAAGTTGGTGAACTTTTGAGTAATTAAGGGATTCATCTGGTGGAGCATGTCTGAATGGGGTGCATCAGTTGTTTTTCCAACCAAGGCTGATGGATCTTTGAGGTTATGTGTTGATTATCATGAGCTGAACAAGGCGACAAAGATGAACAAGTATCCATTGCCGAGAATAGATGACTTGTTGGATTAGCTTCATGAAGCCAAGGTGTTTTCCTAAATCGATTTTGCGGTAGGATTTCTCCAATTGAGAATGGCGAGGGATAATGTGCCGAAGACAGCTTTTTGGACACCATCTGGTTACTTTGAGTGGCGGGTGAGGCCATTTGGATTGACCAATGCGCCATCATATTTCGTGGATCTTATGAATAGGTTTTTCAGAGATCAGTATAACAAGGTTGTGCTTGTATTCGTGGATGATATTCTGTTTCACTCCGGGAATGAGGAAGAGTATAAGACGCACTTGCGAGTTGTTTTGGAAATCTTCTAAAAGCATTAGCCAAGGACTAAGTTTTTCAAAGTGTCACCTCTGGAAGAATTAAGTGAGGTTCATAGGGCCATGTTATTTCTGGAAATGGAACCGCTAATTTGGCAGCAATGCAGGACTGTGATAGACCAAAGAACGCGACAGACGTTAGGAGTTTCCTTGGGTTGGCGGGATATTATCGTCGATTTATTAAGGATTTCTCCAAGATAGCATCACCATTAACAGGATTGACAAAGAAGAACCAATTGTTCGCATAGGATGCGAAGTGTGAGAAAGCTTTTGGAATCCTAAAGGAGAGACTGATGAGTGCTCTTGTTTTGATTATTTCGAACGGGAATGAGGAAGTGGTGGTATATACTGATGCATGTTGTACTAGACTTAGAGCAGTGCTAATGCAAAAGGATAGATGTAACACCCCGAATATTTGACGAAATTAAAAAGAATAAATTAAATAATAATTAATTTAATATTCATAATTAGAGGAAACATACTGCACTATTGCATCCGTCTCGAAATTCTGGTCAAGATAGACATCTGGTTTGCATAAAACGGACAACGTATGAAGAAGTTATGAGGGTTTTAAGTTTGTATACACGCAGAAAAATATATATATATATATATATATATATATATATATATATATATATATAAATATGCATGAGTTAGAGATGAGTCAGAGATAAGTCAGAATTTCATCCAGAAAGATTAAATTCGAAAATTCGTCAAAGCGGCAAAATTCCCACTCTAGGGGGTTGACCCCCCTAGAGGGATGTCGATCTAGGGGTCGACCACCCTTAAGGGGTGTCGACCTATGGGTTGACCCACCCATAGGGGTGTCGACACCCCTAGGGCTGACTTGGCACTAGGTTTCAGGGGGTCTGGCAGCTATAATTTACGTGTCCTATTCTCATATTTTCTTCATTGGAAATCATGGAGGCCATATGCTGCTGAAGTGCGAACTGAACTGTTTTCTACAACAACATGCTTTGCAAATCAAATTCAGAAATTCAAGATCCGTTCTTTCTCAATTCTCTAAACCTAATGCCGTGAGTTTCTAGTTGTTTTTAGGTTTAGATAAATAAAAGTAAATTGTGAAAGATTGTGAATTGGATATGTTGTAAAGTATGATTCTGTGCTTGTGTTGAATCCTATACAGTGTCATGATAGACCTATTTCCCTAGATCTAATACAATTGTGGTTGTTCTATTATATTGCATATATGGATCTTGAGTTGTAACTATATTATGGTAAATGTACATCTATTAAATTGGACAGTTGTAACATTGGCTAGATCTAGTTTCTTATGTAAATCACCTTTCACCTATCATATTTTGATCAATCTAAATATGTTGTAAACTTGACATGTGAAGCCATTTTTAGATCTAAACATGTTGTTATGTCACCCTAATTATGCTAGATCTATATAGTTGGACACCTAAAGGGTTAATTTAGATCTCATTATATTTGCTTTTACATCGTAGTTGCCACAAGTCCATCAGTTTTATGTCCACCTTGTTATGATGTAAATTACATGTCCGCTCACCTTGTTATCATGCAAGTTTATGTGTATGACAAGATATGTTGAAACTATCACTATGTCATATTCCCTTTTCACTGTTGTGGCTAGGCTACTTTATAGCCTAGATGTCGCCAAAATACGTGCGAATACGTTAGTTAGGAAACGGGGAAAAAGGGGTTTATAATTGGTATAATTTATGTAATATTGGACATATAATTTATATAGGTAAACACAGAAATAATCACCTATAATGACATAGGTAGATTTGAATAAAAAAAATGGAATGTTTAGTAATTACAATTAGGAATTGTAATGGTACTTACGACACGAGGTTAGGTTGCATTAGTGGTGGAAGTCTGCCCGGACCCGACCGGCATATCCAGCAGCCACTAATGTTGAACCTAATGTGGGAGGTCTAAGGACGTAAATACGAATCGGGTTATGACACGAGGTTAGGCCCAACTATGGAATAAGTCTGCCCGGACCCGACCGGCATATCCAACATCCACATGTTGTCGGCCTAACGTAGGAGGTCTAGCCCCTTATAAACCATAAATGGACACGGTAAAGAATTGGACCACTTAACCTAATTTAATCCATAAGAATTATATGATTATGAACTTAAGTTAGAGTTAAGTAAAATTGAATGGGTAGTGGGTGGGTTAAGTAAATTTGAGGGGGTGGGCAATATTTGCATATAGGCCTACGGACTTAACCCAATAAGGTTATGTAATTAAAGACACCTAGTGGTATACATAACCGGTGGAAAAATATAATAAAGTTATGTAATTAAAGTCACCCTTTAGGGTAAGCATAAATAACATAGGGCTATGTAATTAAAGACACCCTTTAGGGTAAGCATAACTGACATAGGGCTATGTAATTAAAGACACCTGAGGGTATACATAGTCAGTGAAAACCTAGTGGGGATACAAGACAAAGGGGAGAGCTTGTATCATATTTGTGTGGGGCCCATTTCAATCAGTAACTCTGAGTTGGTATCAAGTAAATAACTCCACACTAGGCGGAGAAGGGGCACACTTACTGATTGATTATAAGAGATCCAAACGAGACGGATGGTGTGGGCGACGCAAATCGACCGGGCCATGTGCGTGCATGAGCCGGGCAGAAGTGGATAAGACGACCGTGACACCAATAGATATAGTTGTGCACACCTTAAGGGTTGCCACTTTAGGGAGTGATACCTCCTACTGTGGGTCCAACACAGAATATCTACGGGGTAGGGAGCCAATCGATTAGGGTAGTGGTTAGGGTACACTCAGACGTATGCCCTAAGTCTACCAATTTATAGTGGAAGGGATCATCTCACTTTAGTTATACGAGTAATAGTGCAGAGTAATCATTAGTGAAGCACATACACCTTACCTTGTCTACCTTGTCACACCTGCCATTTATGTAGTGATCTCTCTTATCCACTTTATATGCCTATCATGTTACTTTTGTTTATTTACTGGCTAAAAGTAACTAGACTCGCCAGACTTTATGTCTGACCCTTTTTGTTTCTCCTTCTTTCATCCATTTTCCCCCAGGTTCTCAGGGAGGAAACACCCAGACTTAGTCAGGACTCAGATATCATCTTGCTAGGAGCTACTTCTGAAGTATGGCTCAAGTTCTTGTCTCTACTATGGCTTAACTCTTTCAATTGGGGAAATTATGCTTTTTATTTACTTATGTACTCTGATGGTGCGAAACAGAATTATTTTTATTGTAATGGTTTTTGTGACTTATGGTGTTGTGGACCACGCTATTATGATTTTTGTTTGAAATAAAAACTTAAAAATTTCCGCTGCTATCTTATTTTTATATGTCTTGTAATTATTACGTGTCTGTTTACCTATAATGCTTCACGAAACTTAATGCATTCCCTTAGTGAGTGACATGGCGTCACACTTGGTATTAGAGCTGAAGGTTACCAGATTAGATAATGGTTTTTGGAAATTATTTTCAAAAAGGTTTTAAAAGAAAGCATTTTTTTAAAGAAAATTATGTTTTGAAAAACATCCCCCAAAAAGCCATATGTAGTTTCCTTCGGTCCTTTATCTAAATTTCTTTCTTTTCCCTTTTTCAGCATGTCTGGGGAACAAAACATCCCTAATATCCCAGAGGGCATCACAATACCCGGATGGTTCCGTCGGTATTTTGAGGCCATGGCGCCTACCGAAGCTCAAGGAGATGTTCCTCCCCCAGCTGCACCAGTCATTCCTCTTCCTCCCCCTCCAAGGGCTGATAACTTTGCCAAGATCTGTAAGGACTTTCGTGCTATGGGAGGGAAGCCATTCCATGGGAACGAGACATTTGTAGAATCTTGGAATTGGCTTAAGGAGACCGAGGACTTATTCATAATCTTTGAAGTGGAGGACCGAAGAAAGATTTAGTTAGCTGCTTGGCTGTTAAAGGACGAAGCCACATTTTGGTGGGAAGTCACCCAAGTTGGATGTCCAGTGGAAACTTGGGAAGATTTTAGGTAGAGGTTCAAAATGAAATTCCTTTTTCAAGTTGAGAGAAGCATACAGATGGAGAGGTTCTTAGCACTCAAAGAAGGAAATTTGACGGTGAGGGAGTATGTGAACAATTTCAACCAACTGGCAAGGTTCAGGTTAGAGTTGGTGGATACACCGCACAAAAAGGCTTTACGGTTTGCTAATGGGCTGAATGAGCCTCTGCATGGTTTAGCCATGTCCCATGTTCCAATGGGGGCCACTTTTGAAAAGCTTGTTGATATGGCCTTAATGCACGAGGAGGACAAGGGAGAGAAGAAGGAAGTAAAGAGCGAGGGGGCATCGCAGAATAAGAAAGTGTGACCCAAGAAGGGGCAGCAGCAACAACAACAACATCAGCAACAAAAGCAGAAGAAAGGAGGGAAAGATGACAAAGGCAGAGATAAGAGAAAATGTCATAATTTGGGCAAGGAGGGTCGCTTGATCAAAGATTGTAAGAGAAGGAAGGCCAATTGCTTTAATTGCGGAGAGGTCGGACACTTCTCTAAAGTAGTGCCCAAAGAAACAGGGATTGCAGGTACAAGGTCAAAGAGCAGGGACTTCTGGAGGGCAAGTGCATGCTCTCGCTAACAGTGCTCCTGAAAGAGGTAG
Source organism: Allium sativum (assembly GCA_030737875.1). Lineage (NCBI taxonomy): Eukaryota > Viridiplantae > Streptophyta > Magnoliopsida > Asparagales > Amaryllidaceae > Allium > Allium sativum. The sequence continues at coordinate 529,355,608 of CM060923.1, read as the reverse complement.
AAAAATTTCTGTAGAAAGTTTAGTTTCTCTTTCAAACCATCTAGTTAGAACACTTTTTGATTCTGGCGGTTCACACTTGTTTATATCAAGTTCTAAAGTTGAATCTCTGCACTTAATTACTAGTATGGTAGTAGATCCCGTAGTTGTTTCAAATCCCATTGGTGGTTCGTCTCATTTATCGATGATTTGTCGGGGTTTGAAAATATCTATGTTAGGCGTCGAGTTTGAATGCAACACGTATGTGCTCGGGTTTATGGGCTATGGGTTAATTCTAGGAATGGATTGGCTTACCACGTATGAGGCCATTCTGGATTGTGAGAGGAGGGTTGTTAGACTCCTGACTTGTCATAGGAAGACCCTCGAAGTTTCTTGTGACCCCAAGGGTTTGTTATGCTTAGCTTCCTAGAGTTTTAGATGCATCCATAGATGATTCACAATCTGTTCCAATGGTTTGAGATTATTCCGATGTTTTTAATTAGGTACGGGGTTTACCTCCAAGGCGCGAGATCGACTTTCGCATATATCTAATGGACAATGCAAAGCCAGCTGCATTACCGGTGCACCACATGGATCCAAGGGAAAGGAGAGAGCTGAGTAAGCAAGTAGGGGAGCTACTTGAGAAAGGGTTTATCAGACGAAGCATATCTGAATGGGGTGCTCCAGTAGTATTCGCAACTAACGCGGATGGTTCACTTCGTTTGTGCGTTGACTATAGAGAATTGAATAAGCTCACCAAGAAGAATAGTCACCCACTTCCGAGGATTAATGATTTATTTGATCATCTTGTTGGTGCCTTGGTATTTTCTCAGTTGGACCTTGCTATGGGGTTCCATCAGTTAAGGGTGGCCGAGGACAACATAGATAAGATAACTTTCAGAACTCTGGATGGCTTCTTTTAATGGCTAGTTATGCCTTTTGGGTTGACAAATGCATCCGCATATTTTGTTGATTTGATGAGTAGGTTGTTTCGGGAGTTCCTAAACAAATTTGTCATAGTCTTTGTTGATGATATTTTGATCTTCTCCAAGAATGAAGAAGAGCGTGCCCAACATTTGGGAGAAGTTTTGAAAACTCTCCGTGACCATCAGCTAAATGCAAAGCTCTCCAAATGCCATTTTTGGAGAAAGGAGGTGAGATTCGGGGCATGTAGTCTCCAAAGAAGGGATAGCTGCAAAATCCGCGAAGGTGCTTGCGGTGCAAGATTGGCAGATTCCTAAAAATGCAACCGAGTTGAGAAGTTTTCTTGGGTTGGCAGGTTATTATAAGAAGTTCATTAAGGACTTCGCAGAGAAATCAGCCCCTCTCACCAGGCTGACAAAGAAGAATTTGGCATTTTCATGGGACATAGACTATGACTTTGCTTTCCAACTACTGAAAAGGGCTCTGACAATAGCCCCAGTCTTGACCTTGCCTGATGGAAGTAAAGTGTTTACTGTTTACACTGATGCATGTGGTACAGGGCTTGGTGCGGTTCTGATGCAAGAAGGGAAAGTAATATGTTATGGGGGTAGACAGTTGAGAGTTTATGAGAAGAACCACCCCACCCATGATCTAGAGCTAGCTGCCATATTATTCGCGTTAAAGACGTGGCGTCATTATTTACTTGGAGAAAAGTTCGATTTATACACGGATCATAAATCTCTCAAGTATCTATTCTCACAGAAGGATCTCAACTTAAGGCAACAACGGTGGATGGAGTTCTTAGCTTCATATGATTTTGAGATTGCTTATACACCTGGCAAGGGTAATGTAGTGGTAGAAGCACTAAGTAGGCAGAGGGCGGCCCTGAGTCCTCTATTTGTGGAAAGAAAGAACTTAGAGTTCATACCAGCTTTTGATTTTAGACCTTCCATCTAGGTTTTGCTTGATTGGTTTGCATCCTTGGAGATACGACCGAATCCTATGGATCGGATAGGAGCTTCACAACATGGTGACCCACAGATTCAGGACATCATGGATAAGCTCAGAAGAGGGGAGACTTCTAGTCACCTCAGTAGGTATGCCATAGATGGAAATGGGTGGTTGCGACGAGATGGAAGGCTTTGTGTTCCTCAACCTGGAAGCTTGATAAAGGCAGCCCTAGAAGAAGCCAACCATTCTAAGATGACCATTCATACAGGCGATGATAAGATGTACAGGGACATGAAGAGGGTTTTCTTTTGGGCTGGGATGAAGAAAGATGTGGCTGAATTTGTTTCTCAATGTTTAGTTTGCCAGCAAGTCAAAGCTGAGCAAAAGAAGCTCGATGGATTACTTCATCCATTGGAGGTTCCACAGTGGAAATGGGAGAGTGTCTCTATGGATTTCATAGCTGATTTTCCTAGATTGAAGAAAGGTAACACCCGTATTTGAGTGGTAGTGGATAGACTCACTAAGTGCGCTCACTTCATTCCAGTTAAGAGTAAGAGGACAACATCATGATTAGCAGCAATTTATGTTCGTGAGATAGTTCGTCTTCATGGAGCACCTTCCAGCATCGTGAGCGATCATGACCCCATCTTCACCAGCGAATTTTGGAGGAGTTTGCAAGAAGCATTAGGTACACGGTTGTGTTTGAGCACCGCTTATCATCCTCAGACCTATGGACAGACGGAGTGGGTGAACAGGATTCTTGAGGATCTTTTGAGGCTATGTATCCTAGACTTCGGAGGGACTTGGGAAGAGCATCTTCCTTTAATAGAGTTTGCCTATAATAACAGTTATCAAGCTAGCATCGGCATGGCACCCTTCGAGGCATTGTACGGGTGACCCTGTAGATCGCCAACCTGTTGGTGGGAATCTACAGAAAGATTATTATTTGACTAGATATCGTTAGGGAAACATCCGAAAAAATTGACATTATTCAACGGTGGATGAAGACAGCTTAAGATAGGCAGAAGTCCTATGAAGACATGAGAAGAACTGACATTGTGTTCGAAGTGGGAGACTTAGTTTTTATCAAAGTATCACCTTTAAGGAATGTGATTCGCTACATATCTGTAGGGAAGTTAGCACCTAGGTTTGAGGGACCATTTCCCATAACCAAGAGGATTGCCCAAATGGCCTACCGAGTAAAGCTCCCAGAAAATCTATTCGGTGTTCATGACATTTTCCACGTCTCTCATCTACGAAAGTGCCTACATGACAACGCAGAAGTTGTTGAGCCGAGTATGTTGGAAGAGGTCGAAGAAGAATGGGAGGCGACAGTCAGACGAGTCCCTACCCGTATTCTTGGGTCAGAAGTTAAGAAGATGCGCAATAAGGAGATCAAATTGCTAATGGTCCAATAGGGAGATAACCCAGAAGATGCGACTTGGGAGACCGAAGACAAGATTCATGCTTCGTACCCTTTTCTTTTCGAGGGTATATTCTTAACTCTTTTTTTCCTAAGTTTTATTAGTGCTTTTTCTGTCAATAGACTATATTTAATCCATAGTATTTTTGACCTTTAGATAGGAATCCTATGTACGTAAACATGTGTTTGGAACATGTTATGTTTGATGGATGCAAGTGGATGCAAGTGTTTGCTAGTGGTTGCCTGTGGACGCATATATACACACATTAGGCACTAAGATCGGCTCAATCACTTTCATAATGCATATGGATGTGTATGCATTTTCTTTTCTTTCATGGATGGAAATGGATGAACTAGCATATGGATGTTGCATTTGGATGGATGAGTGTGCACACATATAGAACTTATATGATACAATAGGTTTATTTGCATACATGTTGGATTCATGGCACTAACATACATTGCATTAAGGAGGTCAACTGAATCAGTAGGCCGTCTGATCTTTGCATTAGTGTTGGGACATATACACACACCTTCGCATATATTCATATAAGCATTAGAAGTCTTTAAGGATAATGGATGCCAGTGGTTGGTGGATGAGTAGATGGATGATGAATGGTAGGATATGCATTCTTCTCAACTTAGAGATTTCGAGACGAAATCCTTTGAGTAGGGGAGAATGTAACACCTCGAATTTTTGACGTAATTAAAGAGAGTAAATTAAATAATAATTAATTTAATATTCAGAATTAGAGGAAATGGACTGCACCATTGCGTCCGTCTCGAAATTCTGGTCAAGATAGACATTTGGTTTGCGTAAAACGAACACCGTATGAAGAAATTAAGAGGGTTTTAAGTTTGTATATGTGTAGAAAAATTATATATATATGCATGAGTCAGAAATTTATCCAGAAAGATTCAAATTCGAAAATTCGTCAGAGCGGCAAAATTCCCGCTCTAGTGGGTCGACCCCCCTAGAGGGGTGTCAACTAGGGGTCGACCCCCCTTAAGGGGTGTCTACCGATGGGTCGACCCACCCACAGGGGTGTCAACACCCCTAGGGCTGATGTGGCACTCGATTTAAGGGGGTTTGGCGGCTATATATATGTCCTATTCTCCTATTTTCTTCATTGGAAATCATAGAGGCCATATGCTGTTGGAGTGCGAACTAAACTGTTTTCTACAACAACATACTTTGTAAATAAAATTTAGAAGTTCAAGATCCGTTCTTTCCCAATTCTCTAAACCTAACGCTGTGAGTTTCTAGTTGTTTTTAGGTTTAGATAATTAAAAGAAAATTGTGAAAGACTGTTAATTCGATATGTTGTAAAGTATGATTCTGTGCTTGTGTTAAATCCTATACTGTGTCATGATAGATCTATTTCCCTAGATCTAATACAATTATGGTTGTTATATTATATTACCTATGTGGATCTTGACTTGTAACTACATTATGGTGAATGTACATCTATTAAATTGAACAGTTGTAACATTGGCTAGATCTAGTTCCTCATGTAAATCACCTTTCACTTGTCATATTGTGATCAATCTAAACATGTTGTAAACTTGACATGTGAAGCCATTTTTAGATCTAAACATGTTACTATGTCACCCTAATTATGCTAGATCTAAATAGTTGGACACATAAAGGATTAATTTAGATCTCAATATATTTGCTTTTACATTGTTGTTGCCACAAGTCCATCAGTTTTATGTCTACCTTGTTATGATGTAAATTACATGTCCGCTCACCTTGTTATCATGCTAGTTTATGTGTAAGCCAAGATATGTTGAAACTAACACCTTTTTCATATTCCCTTTTCATTGTTGTGGCTAGGCTACTTTATAGCCTAGATGCCGCCAAAATACGTGCGAATAAGTTAGTTTGGAAACAGGGAAAAAGGGGTTTATAATTGACATAATTTATGTAATATTGGACATATAATTCGTATAATGAAACATAGAAATAATCACCTATAATGACATAGGTAGATTTGAATAAAAAATGGAATGTTTAGTAATTATAATTAGGAAATGTAATGGTACTTATGACACGAGGTTAGATTGCATTAGTGGTGGAAGTCTGCCCGGACCCGACCAGCATATCCAGCAGCCACTAAGGTTGAACCTAATGTGGGAGGTCTAAGTACGTAAATATGAATCGGTCTATGACACGAGGTTAGGCCCAACTGTGGAATAAGTCTGCCCGGACCCGACCCGCATATCCAGCATCCACATGTTGTAGGCCTAATGTGGGAGGTCTAGGCCATTATAAACCATAAATGGACACGCTAAAGAATTGAACCACTTAACCTAATTTATTCCATAAGAATTGTGTGATTATGAACTTAAGTTAGGGTTAAGTAAAATTGAACGGGTAGTGGGTGGGTTAAGTAAATTAGAGAGGGTGGGCAATACTTACATATAGGCCCACGAACTTAACCCAATAAGGTTACGTAATTAATGACACCTAGAGGTATACATAACCGGTGGAAAAATGTAATAAAGTTATGCAACTAAAGACACCCTTTAGGGTAAGCATAACTGACATAGGGCTATGTAATTAGAGACACCTAAGAGTATACATAGTCAGTGAAAAACCTAGTGGGGATACAAGACAAAAGGGAGAGCTTGTATCATACTGTGTGGGACCCATTTCAGTCAGTAACCCGGAGTTGGTATCAAGTAAAGAACTTCTTACTAGGAGGAGAAGGGGCATGCTTACTGATTGATTATAAGAGATCCAAACGAGACAGACGTTGTGGGCAGCGCAAACCGACCGGGCCATGTGCGTGCATGAGCCGGGCATAAGTGGATAAGACGACCATGACACCAGTATATATGGTTGTGCACACCTTAAGGGTTGCCACTTTAGGAAGTGATACCTCCTACTATGGGGCCAGCACAGGATATCTACGGGGTAGGGAGCCGATCGATTATGGTAGTGATTAGGGTACACTCAGACGTATGCCCTAAGTTTACCAACTTATAGTGGAAGGGATCATCTCACTTTAGTTATACTAGTAATAGTGCAGAGTAATCATTAGTGAAGCACATACACCTTATCTTGCTTACTTTGTCACACCTGCCATTTATGTAGTGATCGCTTTCTTATCCACTTTATATGCCAATCATGTTACTTTTATTTATTTACTGGCTAAAAGTAACTAGACTTGCTAGACTTTTTGTCTGACCCTTTTGTTTCTCCTTCTTTCTTTTGTTTTCCCCTAGGTTCTTAAGGAGGAAGCACTCAGGCTTAATCAGGACTCAGATATCATCTTGTTAGGAACTACTTCTGAAGTATGGCTCAAGTTCTTGTCTCTACTATGGATTAACTATTTCAATTGGGGAAATTATGCTTTTTGTTTACCTATGTGCTCTGATGGTGCAAGACAGAAGTATTTTTATTATAATGGTTTTTGTCACTTATGGTGTTGTGGACCATGGTATTATGATTTATGTTTGAAATAAAAACTTAAAAATTTCCGCTGCTATCTTATTTATATCTGTCTTGTAATTTTTCTGTGTCTGTTTACCTATAACGCTTCACGAAACTTAATGCATTCCCTTAGTGAGTGACATTAACGGACGTGAGGTGTTACAATAGAGTTTGGCATACGCGAGTCGGTAGTTGATGCCGCACGAAATGAATTATCCAACTCATGATTTGGAGTTGGCAGCGATCATGTTTGCTCTGAAGATGTGGAGACTTTACCTGTTGGGAGTTTGATTCACGCTGTTTATAGATCACAGGTCGTTAAAGTATCTTTTATCCTAAAAGGATTTGAATATTCAGCAGTTTTGGTGGTTAGAGTTTCAGGCATCGTATGATTTTGGTATTGCCTATACTCCTAGTAAATGTAATGCAACAGCGGATGTGTTAAGTCGAAGACATACATGTTTAGGAGCAATGCTTTAAGAATGAACGCACCTCGAGTACTTGGCAGGATTTTATTTTAGGCCTCGACGTGAATTAGAGTCTGAAATGTTGGCGAGCTTATCGATAATACCTACTCTTGTCGAAAGGATTGGCAAAAGCCAAAAGCGTGATGAAAAGCTTGTCGAGATCATCCAGAAGCTGGAAGAGAAAGTAGAACCAGAAAAGGATAAGGAATTCGAGATCGATCAAGAAGTTTGGTTTCGGAAGAAAGCACGGCTGGTTGTTCTTGATATTGATGGATTGAGAGATGAGGTTCTGAGGGAATGACATCACTCGAAGTTTACGATTCATCCTGGTGGTAATAAGATGTATCGGGACATGAAACGAGTTTACTACTGGGAAGGGATGAAGAGGGATGTTGGGAAATTCATTTCCAAATGCATGAATTGTCAGTTGGTAAAAATTGAACAGAAGAAGCCAAGTGGATTGCTTCAGCCGATAGAAGACCCTACGTGGAAGTAGGGGCAAATATCGATGGGTTTTATCGATGGACTACCCAGGACTAGGGTAAGAAATGAAGGAATTTGGGTCATAATGGAATGCTTGACCAAAAGCGCAAGGTTTATTCCTGTCAGATCAACAAGGACAACATCGAAGTTCGCTGAGCTATATATTAAACGGGTAGCTCAATTCTTTGGTTTCCCGAAGAGCATAGTGATTGATCAAGATCCATTGTTCACGAATGGATTTTGCAAGTGTTTACGAGAGACTTTGGGAACCGAGTTATGTTTGAGTACGGCTTATCATCCCCAGACTGACGGTCAAACCGAGAGAGTGAATCGAGTATTTGAATATCTCCTTAGAGATTGTGTATTAGACATCGGCGGATCGTGGTAAGACCATCTACATTTGGCTGAGTTTGCATATAACAATAGCTACCAATCAAGCATCGGGATGGCACCATACGAGGTGTTATATGGTAGATCGTGTAATTCTCTAGCATGTTGGTTAGAGACTGGAGATAATTTGATACCTAAGCCTAAGATGATAAGAGAGACATTAGATTGTATCAAGATCGCTCAGCAACGAATGAAAGCAGCCCAAGATCGTCAGAACAGTTACATCGATAAGCCTCGAAAAGACTTAGAGTTCGACATTGGTGAAATGGTCTTCGTGAAGAATTCACCATTGAACAATGTTGTTCGGTTCAGAAGTAAAGGAAAGTTAGCTACAAAATTCGTTGGACCGTTTCCGATAATCGAGTGGATTGGAAATCTTGCATATAGATTGGATTTACCCGAGAAGTTTTCGAGTGTGCACAATGTTTTTCTTATATCTTTTCTACGGAAGTGTGTGCACGATTTGATTGTGGTGGTCTTCGGATCAGTATGGGGAATTAGAAGTTGAGTCTGTAGTTTCGAGACCTCATAAGCTGCTTCGCATTATGGGGAATGACACGAAACAATTTAGGAGGAAGATGATCAAGCTAATCAATGTACAGTGGAGTGAGGATGACGATTGTACATGGGAAACATAAGAGAGTATGAAGACGATCCATCCAGAACTCTTTGTTGATATGACCCAGTGATGTCATATCACTTTTACACCATTATAAATTGTGCAATTATTAGAAGCTCCGCATGCTAAGTTAAGGCTATGGATGCATAGGTTGATGAATGCTAGATTGGATGGTAGATTAGTTGCTCATGGTGGGCATGCAAAATTGTTTTGGTTGCTTGTGCTTGCTTGGGATTTCGGGGGTGAAATTCGTAAAGGGGGAGAAAGTAACAACCCACATTTTAACGTATCGGATGATCATAAAATATTTTTATTGAATTCCCCGAGGGCCGGATCATTCTCAACTTTTGATATGTTGTTAATGGGGATGTGAGACATGTCCATGATTTTTATCAATTTTATTTATGACCATTTTACCCCTGTAAGTTTTGCTTAGGAAATAACTTCTAATTGGGATCGAATTAGATGTTATGATCAATTTCATTGGACCAAAAATGGTGTTTCCAATTTCGTAGAGTGGTCACAATAAAGTTTTAGCTGAGCGGTTTGGAATGAATCATTGTTTTATTGTTGCTAGTTTTCTGGACGGACTAATTAGTCACTAGTGGGATGATTAGTGAGACCAATTAAGGCTAGAAGTTGTTGGCTACAAATAGGAGGGTAGGGTTAAAGCGGATAATTTAGTTTCTTCATTCTCTCACTTGGTTGGGTGCATGTGATTCGCCGGCTCAACCAAATGCCTCTCCACTTCATTTCAATTCATAAATTTACATAAGAAGATTGAAGATCAACATCGAGGAAGGGTAGGTCGCATCAAATTAATTGATTCGGAGACCATTCTTCTTTGTTCTTCGCTGTCCGGATTAGAGATTCATTGATTTCAATATATTTTATGGATTTGGTGAGTGATAAACATCTCTCACATAGATTTAATCGAGTATATGGGTTTGTTTGATCTTTATTTCACCATTTCAAGTTGTTTTCACCTAGATCTAACCGAGATAAGTATATTTTCAATTTGAATCACACTATAGGATTTAATCTTGCAAGTTATAATGCTTTAATCATACGTTTATGCAAGTTTAGATCCATTTATTGATTTGTTTATCATTTTATCATGATTTAGTGAATTTCATATGATTGTATAATGATTACTGATGTGATAATGGTTGTTGATGACTGATTTGTTGTGTTCTTGATTGTTTTGATGAAATTGGTCGATTTAAATGAGTTGTATGCGTAGACGTTTGTCATTGGCGATGGATCGAGTTTAGCAAAAAGTAGACCTAGTGATGGATCGCATGAAACAAAGATGGGTCGGTGGTGACGCGAAAAGCATGGATTGGCTCAGGTTGCAATTGATGGATCAGCCAAAAAGTTTGGATCTAGCAAACTGAGGATGGATGGGTGAAGTTATTGGGTGCACATGCGGATGTGATGGATCAGCTCGAGTTGCACTTTGATGGATCGACCAATAGTGGGATCGGGCAAAGGAATGGATCAGATCGATAGTGATGGATCGTGTACAAATTCGATCGGATAGAGTAGCCACTGATAGATCGGTCGCAAAAGCTTGGAGCGTACACAATGGAAACAGATCATGCCGATGCGTGGATCGGTCCAGTATATCGGGACGGATCAGTCAAAGCGATCTAACGATCCATCGATGGATAATTAAAAAATGATGGATCACGCTTGGTGAAAAGTTGGACCAGCAGGAGAGGTTGGATCGAGTAAAATGGCAGATTGACAATAGTGGCGCATGCAAGATCGAGTGATCTGGTCGAGCATAGTATGTGTGGGCCATGTGCGATCCATGGGAATGGATTGGTGACCGATCCATTGATGAATTGTGAACGATCCATCAAATGTTGATTAATTGATGTTTATTTTTGGTTCGATGTGAATTCAGATGGAATATTGAAGCAAAGTGAATTGTTCATTGATCGATGAAATGTAACAAAGTTTTGAATATGACTCAAGGATGTTTGAGCTCGTGGATAATGTCTTGCTCGAGAAGGCACTAGAGCTTATTAATAGTCGTTGTTGATGATGATGACTGTAGATACTGAAGGCCAAGGGATTGTCGCTAGTTGGAGGTTCTAGCAGACTCAAAGCAGGTGTATAATGGGGGAACCCAGAGACTAGATGAGTCGAGTACCCAGGGTAGTCACAATGGGCCTAGATACGAGTCACGATGGTGTATGGTGTTTTGCAAGAACCGGGGTTACCATTAGTCCTTGACGGATGGCAAGATGGGCCAGTCATACGATTAACGATGGTTTCAAGGCAAGGAAGGTGGTGATATCCAGAGTCATGGATGCATTGTTTGCTTTTATCATCTTGTGTGGATGGTCCAACATCGAGAGAGATATCTTTTGGGTATATATCTGATGTTGGTTTCGACCTTTAGGGTTTGTGCTTGTGTGGTGTTGAGGTCAATTAGGATGGTCTACGCTTGAAAATTGGTTGCTATGAATGTACTATTTATTACTTTCTTATTCTTTGGGAAAGGCTATCACTGTCGGTTATGGAGGAGACGGGTTTCGGGTTCTTCTCTGTTGATGTGTTGGTAGATTAGATGATTGATCTGCCTATTTCTCATATAATCTGTTGATGATATTGTCGATAGTTGTTTTATCGCTCATTAAGATTGTTGTCTGACTCAAGGTTTTATATTTCATCTCATTACCTTGGGATGTTCATCTAGTTGTGGATGGGTAGAATGAGTAGCAGGTAACAGGTAGTAGATCTTGATGAGGACAACGCCGCAGAGCGACGACGAGTAGGAGGCTGACGTATTATTTACTACTATACATATATGTTGTTTCCGCTAATGATGATGTTGTGTGCTACTCTAATTGAACTAGTAGTGAGGCTTATTGCATAGACTCTAATGTAATCCGTTTTGATGTATGGATATTTTCATGATGATATGAAAGTTTAAGATTCTTCTCAGTTATGCTCCACTAATATATCATGTGGTATATGATATATTATATTTTCTCCATGCGCTCTGAGTTATACAATAGGTTTCCACGTGCGTTTTCTAATTCTGGTGATTGTCTCATATAGACCTTGCATGTCATATAGCGCACTTCTCCTTGGTTTGTGCGAGAGGTACGGGGCGATCATTACATCATGTACCACTCGTAGTGATTCATAAAAGCGCAAGGGTCAGTCTTCCCCTCCTCCCCTCACCCCTAGGTAAACTTCGACCTATGGCATGTTGAAGCGTCGTGGCCACTCGGATTCATGCACGGCCTTGGTGAAATTGTTACACCTCACGTTGGTTTCCCACACGTCGTTGGTGTTCCCTCACATATCTCTCATTATCCTTCGGACCGTGTCGTTGAGATATGCAGGTTGAACATTTTCTAGCGGAATCCAGTGGTTGTGTGTGGTCCATTTCAGGGGTTTTGGGCCGTGGACGTCTTCTGTGATGGACATCGGGGTCATCCTCATCCATGTCATCAGCGTTGTTCGCTTGATTCTAGTATGAATGATGAGGTTGATGTAAGTTCTGATTAGGCGGAACTTGGGCCTGTTGATTTGGCGGATGCGTGGGCCTCAAATTAGAGCAGCGATAGTTGGGTTCTGTCAAGGAGCGGGTCAGTTACTTGAATCTGGCTCATGGTTGATAACCAACCAGGAATGGTCGCGTTGACGCATTCCCTCGCTGAAAGTCATGCTAGTCCAATTACCATTGCCGTTGATATGGGAATTAGTGTTAGGGTGGGCATTGGTATTGAGAGTAAACCTCTTCCTTTGGTTCCGACCCCGAGTCTCGGAGGAAGAACTCTTAGAAGCATTGTACTACGGTCGAGCGTTATTCTGGGCAAGCAGGAGTTTGGTGATAAGACGTTGAATTTCCTAAAGCTGACGTATAAGGTCGATGTTGGTTTTCAACGCGTCGTTGAGCTCTAGAGATTTGTTTTCCGACTTCTTATTAAGCGTGGAAAGATACGCCGGAGTTGCGGGAGCATCGGGGTTCGTAGGAGGAATGATGTCCATCTCGGTCGAGTTTCCCATCGATTAGAGTTATTGTGAAGTAGTAGTGTCAGCTATTGAAGAAGTTCCGACTAGTGGGTTAGTACGACTACTTAACCATTGTAAGTGGACTCAAGCGGTAGGTTAGGAAGAAACCAGAGTAGCGCGTCGATGTCGAGATGAAAGTACATGAAAAGAAGTGAGTCTAAACCCTCTCAATGAAAGCACCAGAATGTTGATGGAAAAAAATGTCGTAACACCCAAAGATTCTTAATTACTTAAGAGTATCATTTCGCATGGAAAAGAAAGTGCAAAAAGCAGTAACTAACGCAGAGATTTATAGTGGTTCGGTTTGTGAGGGACCAACATTCACTTTGAAGGAGCTTACTGATATTTTATTCACAAATATGAGTTACAAGTGTTGAACGTCATCCAGGCATTCATTTACAAGTGTTTCCATGTATTTTGGAGTCATAGTTGTCATATGCTAAGCCTTGAAAAAAAATTAATTTTATGCTTCTTCCTCAAGAGATAGGCTTCCATTACTGTATTTCTTGGAGCTTGTAAGGTTGTCATATCAGCCAAAATCCAACCCTTGTGAAGAATGAGTAAGGGGGTATTTATAGGTGATGGGTTAGGTGGGAGTAGGCAGGATTTGGGGACCACACAGCAGAATTTCGAATCCCAAGGAGGCCAACACCGGAATTTCGAATCCCTGATTTGTGTATAGTGTGAGTTCGTATCCCTCTAAGGGGATACAAATTTCATATCCCTTAGGATACGGTTACTTCGTATCCTCTAGGGAATACGAATTCTCCTATCCCCTTAGGGATACAAATTCGTATCCCAGGGGACACAGTGATTTCATATCCCCTTAGAGATACGAAATTTCGCATCTCTTACGGGATATGTTACAGAGGCATATGAGGGAGATTTTAAGTATACGATGCAGCGATAGGGGGATTCGAATTTTCTGTTGCACGATAAAGGAGTCGAAGAACGCTAAGGCCGTGGGATTCGGTTTTTCTTGTTTCGAATCCAAGAATTCAAAATGCGAGGGGTTCGAACTATTTGATGTTGAGGGATTTGAGTCTGGGGAGATTCGAAATATTCGCGGTGGTACATTCTGAAAGAATTCGAAATACTTGGTTTGTAGGAATTCGAAATCTCCAAAACAAGGGATTTGAAATATGCTAAATACATTGTTTTGAGGAGCTGTGAGGCCTTCACTTGCGTGATTTTTCTCGGGCTTTAATGCTGCTTGATTTATTGAGTCGAGCGGGCCTAATATACTTTTGGGAACAGGACCAAAAAGACGGTTAACAATTGTAATTTTAGAATGTAGGTATCGCTAATATCCAAATTACATTCGTATATGGAAACAAGTTTGAAAATGGGAGGAACGAGTAATGGTATAGAATTAAAAATTGGAGTCATTCATATAAAATTCTTTAGCTTATAATGGGCGATTTCATTACAGTTATAAATTTATATGAGAAATTTGGAGTTAGTAGTATTCCTTACTCTAAACTCGATATAATTTATAGATTTCTCAGTAAAAATGGCTCAATTAAACCACTTATTAATGACAATAAATATTCTTAGACATCCCATATAGAAAAAAAATATCGTAAACTTTATAGAATTCTAATAAATAATGAATTTTCTAATATTTTTCTCAATTCCTTATGTAATACTTTGGAGCAAAACACTAGTGATCATACTCCTTTATTCGTTAGGTTTTCCATAAGGATAGTCATACTGAAAGGAATGTGCCTTTTAGGTGTAAGAATGACGGGGTATTTGACAATGATTATACGTACTCTAAATGAATGTCCAATTCTCTTGTAGGGGCACTCAATGATAACAATTCAATATAATGCTAAAAAGTATTAAGTATAATCTTAAGAAATGGAACAATGACAAAATTTGAAGAAGAAAATTTTGTTTGGATAAGAACGAGAAAAGATGGTAATATTAGTCAAGTTAAAATTGATATGAATCCTAATGATAAGAGAGGGTTAAAGATTTCCTTTCTAATAAAAGCAGTTCGCCTAAATAATTATGTATAAGTACTGTAAATTTTAAAAAAGAAGCTAAAGTAAATAGGCTCACCAAGGTAATGATTGTACTATTTTTTTCTCATGCTAATATAAACAGTAGAAAACATATTAATAATATAGGTATTGTCTATGTGTTAATGATATTACTATTAGTAATTACAATAAAATTGCAACCAAGGTTATCATTTATTTTTAAAATCTCCAAAATGTAGATGATTTAGAAACTAATTTTCCAAAAGCTATATTCGAAACTAAAATTAATTTTGTTGTTAAGGAAATTTCATTTTTTTAATCTACAGATAACAAAAGTCTGGGTCATGATTGATTTAATGCAAAATTTTATAAGGCCCAGTGGAGCAATAATAAAAACTAGCTTGTTAATGCTGTAAAGGAATTTTTCCATGTAGGCAGACGTTTAAAAAATTCAAGTCGTACTTTCATAACTTTAATTCCTCCAAGTAAAAAAAAAAAATCCTTCAAGTATAGGATATTATAGGCTTGTATCTTATTATAACTTCATTTATAAAGTTATTGCTACAGTAATCAATAATAGAGTAAAAGAATTTTTATCATTTTTTATTTTTGAGAATGAAAGTACTTTTGTCCCATGTACACTGATTTATGAAAATTCTTTATTGGCGTATGAGATAGTTTGAAACTTTAATAGTAAAGTTGGTGATAAAGTTTGTTTAAAAATATATTTACAAAAAATTATGATAAGGTCAACAGAAAATTTATACATTAAATAAATTATGTGATTTTGTTTATGAATGTATAAACAGACCATCCTTTTCTATAATAATTCAAGGCAAGCCAGAGGGTTTTATTAAAAGCAGTAGATGTTGTGCAAAAATTGCATAAATGTTATAAAACAGTAAACAAGATCTAGATATTCCAATTGAACATCAGTCAATCTAGCATCAATTATTATATTACTCCAAATAAATAGTAAAGAGCTAAAAAGAAGAAAAGGAGACACACAATATTTATACAGATTCCACAATCATCAATAAGATAATATACGTCCAGTCTAAAGTAGAGAGATTATATTTCAAATAAAAGAGATACAAGAGATTACAAGATAAGAGTTTACACAACCAAAATTCTAAATTAGGGTTAATAAGAAGAGACACTCTATTTGGGGATTGCCGACTTAATGCCCGGATAGGTTTTGCAATGAAGTTGTGCAGTTAAAGCGCATAACAGATCCAATGCGGTAGAGGTCCAAAAAGTCATAGCGAGGATAAAGAGAGGATATAACACGGTATAGCAGATGACTCTAAAATAGTACATTTAACTCGTTTGAAATGTTTTTACGAATGTAAAAACGATAATTAAATTAAAAAAAAGCACATAGTTTAACTATAATTAGTACATTCTTAATTTTAATCAAGAACATGTGCAAATATCTAAAGATAAACATAAATTGTTATTTAACTTAATTAAATTTCGTATAATATAGAGTATTTTTATTTCTAAAAATATATATTAAAAAAAATCATTCAAAAAACAAAACTTCATAATTTTTATAATGCATATATGTCATTTTTCAATTCGTTTCTTTCATCAAAGATATAGCAAGAATAATATAATACAGCAGAAATAGTTGGATATATTAGGAATAGCATAATATAACAGGGTCTAAAGCAGAGAGGCTAGTTCAGAGGCTAATTATGGAAAGCGTAGTAGTGGTAATCCGCTATGGGATACAACGGGGTTATAGCAAAGTAACAACGGGGAATTAACTACACAATAGTGAAGTCTACCCTCAATATATATCCAATGCAAATTGTAACACCCCGTAATTTAAAAAGACATTATACCATTAAACTAAAGAATACTTAATTAAATATTAGGAGTTAAGTAATGCATACAGTGCCGTTGCATTCGTCTCGGAATTCTGCTTAAGATAGACTCCAAGTTTTCATAAAACGGACATCCTATGAGGAAGATATGAAGTTAGAACTTGTATACATATATGAGTCTTATGTATAAATAAATTCAGACTAGAAATTCAAAAAAATTCAAATTCACGAAGAGGAAATAACAGGGGAAAGTGACCCGTTGGGTCTGACCCATACCTAGGCTGGGTCGACTTATGGGTTGGCCCAAGTGAGGGTGGGTCGAACCAACCTAGATCTAGTCGAATTCTTTCTGTTATTTCTGGATGCGATTTTGACCAGGTTCATTGGCAATAGGCTATATATAGGACAACATTTCTATTATTTTCTACACCTAAAAACAATGGAGACAATGAGATGATGCCTCTGCTTGGATTGAATCAGCCTATCTTTTTCTACATCAGCCTATTTACACAAGAATCTCTTTTGAAAATTATTCTCTATTCATTAGATCCAATCTCTGTGAGTTCATGTTACTTTTAGATATAAAAATTTAAAAGTAGCCCAAACATGTTTATAAATCTGGATCTAAATCTATACCTGTTTAGAACCTGATTCACACCTAAACAGTTTTACTATTACATTTATTCTTCTGTACACCTGATCTGATATTCAACTCTTGTATGCCTATTTTTGATATGCCTATTTCTGTTGTCATATGCCCATCTCTATTATTATATGTTGATTTTTTTATATGCTTATTCTGTTCTCTCTCTCTCTCATTCCCTTTTTATTTTTATAGCCTAGGCTACCTTCGAGCCTAGGTCAATTGTAACACCCCACACCCGCTAAGGTCACTCACTAAGGGAATGCCTTAACTTCGGTGGAGCATTTTAAGTGAATATAGAATAGAAAAATTACACAAGACAGATATAAATACTTGAAATTCTAAAACATCATTTCATTGCAGCAGAAGGTAAACATGTTTAGTTACAACACCATAAAGAGTCAAGTACTAAATATCCATCCTGATAAAAACATAAGTACATAATCCCACTACATAAACAATAGCCATAAAAGAAAAGATAAGCTGGGCTTTACATCACGGTCCAAGCTCCAGAAGATAGATAAAGAAATCTGATCAAAGCCCACTAGTGCTAGGCCCAACCTGAGGACCTGAGGGGGAAAAAGATAAAAACAACGGGGTCAGACATAAGTCTGAGTGAGCCCTATAACTTTAACAACACAATTATTAAAGTAATTAGGGTATGATATAAATTTGGTACGGGATGACTGGGGATAAATGACTACACTAAGTAGCCAACTAGACATAGGATGAACTAAGATAACGGTAAAGACGCATCTACCCACCCAAGGATAATTACTAACTGCACCACACCAGTCATTCCTACTTTAAGGTTGATCCCACCAAAGGACTTAAAAAATTTACCCAGTAGTTTCGTGTACCCCTAGCTGACTACATAGGTGCCGTCTGCTCCTATCTCCACTAGGTGTACCCACTACTCCCAAGCGATCGGCTCCCTACCGTAGATACCCGTGCTGGCCCCACAGTGGGGTGTATCACTCCCCAAAGTGGCAACCCGATACAACAAATGGTGCACGACTTATATCTACACGATGCAACAACGTCTTACCTACCAGCCCGGGTCCACACACGCATATGAAACCCGTTGGACTTGCGTTGCCACCGCTAACCCGTTTTGGCCTCTTATAATCAAGCCCAGTACGCGTGTCCCGTCCTCGACATGGGTCGAGCCCAATAAGATACGTATGGGTTACTGGGTGAAATGGGCCCCCACAAGCTACCACCTAAGCTTGTCATTATATCTAGTGCATCCCACTCAACCCTTTAATCATGTTTAATTACATGTTTCCACTTGGTTAAGTATTCTAATCGTATTTTCTATTGCCACACAAGGCAACCCACTAGATTTCCTCATGCCACCCAAGGCACTTACTTGATTTCCACATGCCACCCAAGGCACCCACTTAACCCCTCATGCCCACTACATGCTTATCTGGTTAAGTGTTTCTTAATTGATTAATAACGTAACCGTTGTAAAGACCTCTCACATTAGACTATCTTTTATGGCAGCTGGATTTGCCGGTTGGGTCCGGGCAGCCTTACGCCATAACCGAGTCTAACCTCGTGTCTATACACTTGTCACGTATTTAGTTTGTGCCTAAGACCTCTCACATTGGGCCGATCATTTGTAGCCGCTGGATTTGCCGGTCGGTTCCGGGCAGTCTTACGCTACAAAAGGGTCCAACCTCGTGTCTTAGTCGATTAATTACACCTAATTAATCACCCCCGAATTAATTCCAATTTTAATGATGTACATAATTGACTCAATTATGTCCATCCACTTTATGGTATGCATAATCATACCAACTTCACACCATTTCATTAACATGTATATTAACCCCATCGTTCCCCACGTAATTCTCTACATAACATAAAAGGGAAGATTCATCACAAATACAATGGGTTCAACTTGCATAACATCAGCATCAACATGGGTTTAAAGGTGTCAACATGCATATAGCATCAAACCCAACTATCATAAATAATCAACCCAAACTTGCATGAATCACATATGTCATAAGGAGGTTAACTTGCATAAGTTATTTATGTCATACAAAGGGGTAAACTTGCATATGTATGTATGACATACAAAGGGGTTAACTTGCATATGTATGCATATCATACAAAGGTGTAAACTTGCACATGTTACTTGCATATAATCAAACACCATACTTGCATAACATGTCATATGTGAACTTGCATATAATCATACACCAAACTTGCATACATATCATAGATGAACTTGCATATAATCATACACCAAACTTGCATATCATGGTGTCATAATGGATCAATGTTTCTCATATGAATTGCATAACTTACATAACATCATAAACACATAGCATATGACTTGCATAACTTGCATAACATCACAAACACATAGCATATGACTTGCATAACTTGCATAACATCACAAACACATAGCATATGACTTGCATAACTTGCATAACATCATAATCACATAGCATATGACTTGCATAACTTGCATAACATCATGATCACGTAGCATATGATTTGCATAACTTGCATAACATCATGAACATATAGCACATAACTTGCATAACATGCATAACATCATTAACACATAGCATATAACTTGCATAACATGCATTGATCCACGTTCATAGCCATAACCTCATTATATCCTATCATAATCATTTCAATAATTGGTCATTAAGGCTATAAAAAACTCACAACTTGTTGATTAGCACTCTTAAGAAGAAGATTAAGTTGCTAGAGTTGATTAGAGGTTGATTTGAGAGGCTATCTTCTTCTACAATTTGATGGAGGCTCCTTCAAGTTGCATTTTGACGGCATGACGGCATTGTTTCTATTTTTAGTATGAAATAGGGTAGTCTTAGGGTGTATTTATAGAGTAGTTAGGTGTTTTAGGCCATTAGATTAACCCTAAATCAGATTAGAGCCGTCAGATCATGTCCTAGCCACCAAAACACAGCCCAAAAGCCAAACAGGTGCACCCAGGTCACCTGGGCTCGACCAGGGAGGTCGACCCCCAGGTCGACACTAGGGTCGACTCCCCAGTCGACCTGGTGGGCAGGTCGACTCCCCAGTCGATCCCAGGTCGACCCCCTGGGTCTGGCGGGATTTTTCCCGCCACTTCTGAAAATTGAAATTTTCGTATTTAAAATCTGTTTCAATTTTCTGAAAACTTCTTCGGGCCTTATCTGGGCCATACGGACTCCGATTTTCGAAAACTCGGACTCTATTTCGCGTATTTTTCCAAGACGAACGCAATGGCATAGCCCGTTTCCCCTGATTTTGATTTTAAAAAATTAATTCTGCCCTGTTTTATATTATAGCAAGTTATTCAACATACGGGGTGTTACATCAATATTGCTGAAATATCCGTTCAAGCGAAATTGGGATAAATTGGGGGAACGATAACTTGGGGGCATAACCTATACTGTGATATATGACTAAAACTTTAGGGGCATATGTTACACTGTGAATTATGAATGTAGTTTGGGGCATATGAAAAGATTAAGCGGAACATGTAAATGGAACTGTAAAGAACTTAGTAAACCTGTTTAATCTTTTGGGGTTAAGTAAACCTGTTTAATATGTTGGGGTTAAGTAAACTTGTTTAATCTGTTGGGGTTTAGTAAACCTGTTTAATCTGTTGGGGTTGTTTAAACCAGTTTAATCTGTTAGGGTAAAAATAAACTTGTTAACCTGTGAAACTTAACCTGTTAATCTGTGGGGGTTAGGCAAACCTGTTAATTTGTAGGCATAGCCGGTTAAAAATCCTAGTTGGTTGGGGGACGCATGTTTAGGGGTTTGACTTGTGTCATCTTCTGTGTGGGACCCATATCAGTCAGTAACCCATTCTGGTATTAAACGGGGACCTCGCACTAGGTAGGGGTCAGGGAAAGCACATTGAACTGATTAGAAGAGGTTCGTTTGAAAGGGGTGTGTACTGGTGCGTTCCAACAGATTCATGTGCGTGCATGGGTCCGGCTTTCCTGGGAAAATAAGCCGCTGTAGCACCAGTAAATAGGTTTGTTTCCTTCTGTAGTGAAACACACCACCTTCATTAAGGTCACTCACAAAGGGAATGCCTTAGCTTTGGTGGATCATTATAGGTAAAAGACATAGATAATTTACAAGACAGATATATGTAAGCAGCAGAAAAACCAAATTTATTTCATACGTGGTTCATAACAAAACATTATAGCAAAATGTCTCAAAACAACTTCCAAATCATTACATCAAAATCTCTGTCTTGATTATTACATAAAGAAGCATAAAACATAAATAAAACTGCACAAATCCCCAAGTAGTAGTGTGTCCAAAGCCATAGCCATAGATAAGAGGTTCCAAGCTATACATCACAGAGTCTTCAAGCTTGGAAAGATGAACGGTCCAAATTAAGCTGAGCTATTCTCTCCCTGGGTACCCGGGGGGGGGGGGGGGGGAACTGAAGAAAAGAGAGTGAAAGAAAAATGGGTCAGACATAAGCCTGGTAAGTCCAGTGATTATTCAACATGTAAACTGGTAAGAGAACCATGACTTGAATAAGCTGGACACAGGACACTATCAAGGAAATAAGGTAACATAAAACAAGGCAAGGTAAACAAGGCAAGATAAACTAATCATACTATCGCACTCAAATCCATATTCTCTGCACCTACTAGATATTTCAATCATTATCATGAGTTCAAACCCAAAGATCCCTTTTCATTGATCGCCTCCTACTCGCACGCATTTACTACTTGTGTCCTACGGGCCCGCTTGATCGTAGATACCTGTGCTGGTCCCACCATGGGGTGTATCAAATCCTATAGTGGCAACCCGACACGATTCAAGATGCACAGTGTATATCTATTGATGCTCAGTGCCTGCTTTTTCCACTTCGGAGTACGTGCACGCCCGTACTCCGTCGGAACCTACACTGATGCACCAACCACCGTAGTTTTGACCGCTTATAATCAGCCCGGTAATCATGCCCCACCCTGCCTAGTTCAGGGTACCATGATACATCTATGTGGGTTACTGCTGAAACGGGTCCCCGTTACTAGGGTTTCCTAGTCAACATGTTAAATTGGTTAAGTGCCTAAGTTAACCAAACCCCACCCATCAGTTTAGTTAACATGTTGTATTGGTTAAGTGTTGCTTTAATTAACTTAACCCTACAATTCCTGACTTAGCTTTAATTCATTCATTAAAGCACCAACCACTCAAATTAGACAGATATTGTTGCGGTTACTGGATGTGCCGGTCGGGTCCGGGCAGTTTTACACCGCAACTCAGTCTAACCTCGGGTTCTTTTGGGCTCGATGCACTAACCTCCCACATTAGATATATATTGTTATGGTTGCTGGATGTGCCGGGCGGTTCCGGGCAGTCTTACACCGTAAATCGATCTAACCTCGGGTTAGGCATATTCGTCTTTTCTAAATTTACATATTTACATCTTTATATTTATATGTAAGTTATTGTCATTCAAGTCAAGCCCCACTTTCTCTTTTAAATCAAGTTCATAATTTTAGGTATGAAAATTTATACCTCTTTATGCCATAAAACATTTACATGTTTATGAAAATTTTAGGTAAGAAACTTGACTTCTTCTTGCCAGAAGACACATTTAGAGAATTTGGCTTTGAAGACGTTCTTTCTTAGAATCTCCAATACTTATTCTAAGTGCTTTTCATGCTCGGGTTTTGATTTGGAGTAGATTAAAATATCATGATGAATACGAGGACAAATTTATTCAGAACTCCCCTGAACACTCTATTCATTAGATCGAAAAAGTATGCTGGAGCATTGCACAGGCTGAACGGCATTACTAACCATTCATAAAATATGTTTGGACCTCTGAAAGCTGTCAAAGGAACACACTCTTCTGCACTTCTCAATTGATGAAAACCTGTAGCTAGGTCCATTCGGGAAAATACTCTCGCCCCATTCAATTGGTCTAGCAGATCGTCGATACGGGGTAATGGATACTTGTTTTTGAGTGTCTGTTTGTTGAGGTCTCGGTAATCAACGCATAATCGAAGTGTACCGTCTGACTTTGGGACAAACACAACAGCTGCACCCCAATTAGAAAAGCTAGGTCTGATTAGACCCTTCCATAACAGTTGATGAGTTTGATCGCCTAATTCTTCTTTTTCCTTCGGAGTCATTCTGCGAATTGGATGCACCACTGGTCTGGCATTGGGAATTAGATCGATTCTGAATTCTATTTCTCTTTGCGGAGGCAAGTTTTCAACTTCTTCAAACACATCCGCATAGTTTCTAACAATCGGAATCTTTTCCAAGGAAGTGGGGATAACTTCCAATGCCGACCAAAATTCTTCTCTATTTGGATTCGAACCATGAAAGGGTACCGTAATATATCCAAGCTTCGTTCGAATTTTAATGATTCTTTCTGCACAATTTACCTCAGCTTCGTATTTCGTTAACCATTCTAACCCAAGGATAAAGTCGAATTCGGGAAAATCCATAATAATTAAATTAATGGGAAATTTGTAGGAAGAATAAGAGATTGGCACTCTACAACATGAACTGAGAATAATGGAACCCCCTATCGGATTATGTACTTCAACCGATTCTTTAAGCTTTCTCTGTTTTAACTTTAATTTGTGCATTGTGTTACTAGCAATAAAACTACGTGATGCACCCGTGTCAAACAATACAGAAACATGAATATTTTTAATTGTAAGGGTAACTCCCAAAACATCGGGTTTACCTGCTCCATCGGAAGTAGCTGGCGGGCTTGACCCGTCATACACGTGAGTTACTGCGACCTTCTTCAGCAAAGGACAGTCTTTGACTAGATGACCTGTCTTGCGGCAATTAAAGCAGGAGCGAGGGTTCTGAGAACCCTGGCTTGAACCTTGTGAATTTGTCTTCTGCCTCTTCGGGGCTGTGCACACATTAGAGAAGTGCCCCATTTTGCCACAGTTATAGCAGCTTCCTCTTGGCGGCTTGCCAGTCTGAGGTTTTGAAGATGCTGCTTGGCTTGACTCAGCTTGATTCCCAGCAGGCTTGCGTTTGTTCTCGGCTTGGCTTCTAGCG
Source organism: Allium sativum (assembly GCA_030737875.1). Classification (NCBI taxonomy): domain Eukaryota; kingdom Viridiplantae; phylum Streptophyta; class Magnoliopsida; order Asparagales; family Amaryllidaceae; genus Allium; species Allium sativum. The sequence goes on along the minus strand of CM060923.1, from coordinate 529,331,394 downwards.
CGATCCTGCTCCAGATGCCTTTGGTCAAGGTCTTCATAGTTGCATGTCATTTCCACCAATTCATTAAATTCCAGCTTGACGTGGGCCATGGCTCTATCATGATACTGTCGCTTTAGCCCAAGGATAAACCTCTTATTTTTGGACTTTGCAGTGGCGAAGAGCTCCGGGGCATAGGGCGACAACAGTGTAAATTTATTCAGATAATCCTGCACTGAAAGATCCCCCTGCTGGAGGTTGGCGAAGTCATCGTGCATTTGTTCTAGGGCTTGTTCCGGGACATATTTCTCTTTGAAGAGTTCTTTGAATCCATCCCATGTTCTTCCAGCTTCTGTATTCCCTGCGGTGAGAGATTCCCACCATAGTTCAGCTTGTTCCTGCATAAGCCAGGCGCCCATAATAGCTTTATCTTGGTCTCCAAGCCTTAGGCCTTCTAGAATTTTCTCGCATGTTTTGAGCCATGCAAGGGCCTCTATTACTGTGCCAGTTCCCAAGAAGGTCTTGCCTCCTAGGTTTTTATATCTCTTAGCTACGCGGTCCAGCTCGAAGTATTGAGCGACCGGAGGTTGTATCAAAGGTCCTTCTTCAACTGGGGCTTCTTCCCATCCTTTGCCACGGCCAGCACGGCCTCCCCTAGCGGCTGCTGCTCTGGTTGCCATTTCTCAAGTTCTGTATAAGCAAGGAAAGAGTCAGCTTACAGAAACGATAATTTATTGCATGGTTAAGTAGAAAATTTGTGGAAAGATAACGATGGACTGATCAAATTGTTTTTGCTATTCTGCTCGGCTCATTCTAGGACTTTACTAGTCCTATCTCTAATGAGCGACTCGCCTTAGAATGCTACTGATTCTATTTTGACGAAGTGTTTAATGTGTTAGACTCCAGAACTAAGGTTAACCTGACTCTGATACCAGCTGTGACGATCCCAAAACCCCGTGACACGGTGTTAAGGATAATCATTGGAATATAACACATTAATTATCATTAGCAGATCACAGATAATAGCATAAACAGAAAATAGAATAATTTACACACATATGACAGCGGAATCATATAGATATCATCACATCAGAGAGCACAGTGCAGGATACAACTTAGTGCATAATGATACATAATCAGTCACCATCGCCAGAGGCGGAATCATACATAAAGAGTACACAAAATAAATATCAGTCTACATCGCCAATGGTGGAATCATAATATAGATACAACAATGGCAGAAAGAGTCAAGTCAGCACAGTGTAGTCAAGCCTCGCCATGAGCCAAAAGGTGCACCAGAAACCTGTAACTAGGCTGCCCGTGTGAAAATGAGGGCACCTGAGTTTGCAAGAGGAAACAAACTACGAGTCAGTCATGGGACTGGTATGAGAAATCTACTTAACATATTAACAACAATAATAAGGCAAATCAAAGGACCACGCCACTTTCGCGGAACGGATTTACTCCAATGAGTGCTAGTGCATGAAATAAAGTAAATGATTAAATCATCGCAATGCTTTTTATAAAATGAAGCCATTATAAGACTCAGGTCCCATCACACAATGCAACGCAAGCCGGAGGATAGAGTTTTTACCTTATAATGGCCAAAAATGCTTCATACGTATAAAACAAAAGTGTTTGATATTATTACTAGTGCATATATATTTCAAAAGCGATTTCAATCATAAATATCAATCATAGGCGGCATAAATGACCCATACCACTATGTCGCCGTACTAGTAATACAATCACGTCCGCATATTTCGTATTGGAAATTGTATTCCTTCATGAGTCGAGGCAAGGGGCAAGCTCCTCTCCGATTCGAGACACTCTAGCAAATGTCTCAGGACCCCACTATGATCCTTGGATCTTCAGGGCCGGTCCTCTCTTACTTTTGAGGATTAATTATTCCTGAACACACGTTTCCCGGTCCTTACAGACCTATATCGAGACGCCTCATATTCCAACAACCACATAGGTGAAAAGTATATATAATGTCAGGGCTGGTAGGTCACTGACACCACCTTAGCTAGAAAGAAACGTCGTGCTCTCCCTGCAGTCACTCTCCCGTTTTTGACTCATACCGAGGTGTGAAGCTCGCGAATTCACGTTATACACAAAGCTACGTCACACAGACCATGCTTTGATCATCAACCACAAGACTTTGCTTTGCAACAGAAGCCTTGATCATATGCCACTTAGGCGTGCCACACATGCAATCCACTCCATGCGACTGATTTCTATCAATACATACCCTCTGAGCTCGTACGTCTCAGAGAAGGGCGTTAAGCAAAAGAATAAATTCTCCGCCGCCAAACAGATATATATTTAACAGAGATCAATCAGCACAGAACAAAATCCAATGTCAGACACACTGTCCATTTACAAGTCCGTTCTGGGTCTGAACGAAACCGGAGGCGCCAAATCCTCGCATATCCGTACAATCAACAGTATGTTTGGACGGCTACTACTTCAGCTCCTTCAAGGTAGCTACTCCAATCATGAGCATCAGTAGCGCCCATCCATCCAATGTGAAGATCGTCGGTCTTCAACCGTCTTCGACTCTTCGACTTCTCAACGTCGATCGATTATTTGAAATGAGATGAACTCGGCCTTTTCAAATGACCCACGTATGTTTAGATTTTCAAATCAATTAATCACATGGTTGGACTATTCAACATTCACATTTCAGTTCTTTAGTTATAATTTTCATGTTAAATACATTCAACCATCACATATTAAGCAAACACAACAAAATTGGTTTATTTCCACTCTATATCGTCTATTGTATTTTATAACGATATATCACCATTTTTATTTATTTTAAAACGGCCATATTTAATTAAACGACGATTCAGGTCGTGCCGATGCACTGGCGCTGTTTTTCACTAATTTTTTTTACGCATATCTGAAAATCTAACCGTTGGATCTTCACAAATTTTATATCATTAGAAAGATCATTTCAAAACGAATCCAACGGTTCCAGTTTTGGGAAAATCCGACGGTCGGATCTTCCACACTAGCCATTTGAAGTTACGATTTCAATTTATGAACTGCAGCGTTGTTATTCGATTTAATTTAATTATATTTATATATATATAAATATAATCGTTTCTGGCGCTGTTTTTCTTCAGATTTGAATTAAACATTCCAGACAATCCAACCGTCGGATCTTCACAAAGTTGGTGCTGTTGGAAAGATATTTCCAAGGCAAACCCAACGGTTGCGGTTTCGGGAAAATCCAATGGTCAGATTTCTCGCATTAGACGTTTGACATCACGGTTTCAGAACACGAACTGCTCGGCCACATTTCGTTTTAATTTTATTTATATTTATATATTTATATAAATATAGTTCATTCAAAAATTCCTATATCGTTTCCACTTCAAATATTTCACTAACTCCTTTAAATTTTGGAAAATTTCGCCATAACCTCCTTTGTACGGGAGGGGCTGGGAAAATTCCCAAATAGCCACACGGGCGTCTCATGTCAAAAAGAAAAAGAAAAAGCCAACAGGCTCATAAAATCATCACCAAAACAAAACAGTAAATGTGTACCTATTTGTCGGGCACAAAATTTTATTCCTCTTCTCTAGCCCCTTTGCTATAACTTGTTCAATAAAAATACATGTACACATATACAATTTTTATCACTTATCATTTTCCATTCAACTTCATATTTGATTTACTTTGGTTTAAAAAACACCATTCATTCTAATGTTGCATGCATAGGATAAAATCATATCATTAGCTAATTAATGTATATTTCAACTCAAGTATATTTATTTGAATAAGTGGCTATTTTTAACACCTCACATTTCAAAGATGATAATTTTGGCGGACTAAAATATATTTCAACACATGACTATTTTATTTAGTTCCTATGCATGTTAAAAATAATATTTCTTCACAAATATTTATTTCAACGCTCGCATATCTTTAGCATATCACATATATGATAAAAATGATATTTTTATCATTTAAAATATTTATTCGACAAATGGATGTTTTCAACACTTCATAGTTTCAATAAAAATGTAATTTTTATTGTTCGATCTTTTTATTCAACACATGAACTTTTTCCACTACACACACTTCTCAACACATGAGCATTTCCACACATGGATATTTTATTTATGTTGTTCATATAAGAAAGATGGAATTTTCTATTGTTGAAACTATTTATATGTAAGGCGAATATTTTACATACTTCATATATATTATAAAAATGTGATTTTTATTATTTAAACACTTCATTCATTCACAAATGAATTTAATTTTCACACATCACTTTTCAACACACGAACATTTCCACACATTGATATAGTTTCAACGTATGACTTTAATTTCAATGCATGAAGATAATTTCAACATATGAAAATAATTCTAACACATGAATATTATTCAAAATTTCGGCAGCATAACGGCAGGGTAGTTAGAACCGGCACCGTCCCTAGTACGGCTCCTCGCTTTACCTTAAAACCTCGTGGTTTTTGACAATGGGGATTCATGCATCTAATTCACACGCAGGCGGCATGTTTTATTTTTATTTCCACAAATATTTCCAATTCATTTCAATCACCAATGGGTATTTTTCAACCACAACCAAACAATATCAACCACAAACAATTATTCAACCATACGTATTTTTATCCAATATTTCACACCAATTCACAACAATAAATATCGTCCATGGTTTGTGGACGAGGGGAGTGTGTATATATATATATATTATTGCTATATTTCACTTGCATTTCAACACATATATCAATTATTTTATGCATGTATAATTCATACTTCGCTTATATAGCTTACACTACGCATGTACATGAGGTATACAACATGTGTGTAATTTATACTTCGCTTATATAATTTATACACGACATTTTCCATTCAAATTCAATTAATTTAGATTTCTCACTTTGGTTTGCGGAGTGCTAAAAATCGTAGATGACTCAGAAAAATCCGCGGCTTCTTCTATGTGGTAGAGAGCTTCCTTGCAGTCCTGATGTTTCCTGTTTCATCAAATTTTGTCAACACATCAAAAAGATATGATTTTTCAAAGTGCAGACATCAAAAAGGACTCACCTTTCTAAGTGGTTCAAAATTAGGGTTGCGGTTTTCGCGAAATCCATGGAACGTGGGGACGATCGGGGGTGCTGATGTGGAAGAGGGAGGAGAGGCGGTCCTGTCGGTGGTGGTTTGGGGTGGCTCGGTGGTCGGTGGCGGTGGGAAGTCGGCGACTTCCTGAGCCCGATTCAGGCGGAGGCGGCGACGAGAGGTGGAGGGAGTTGGTCGGATTTGAAGAGGAGGAGGAGGCGATTCTGGGTGGTGGCGGCGGCGATAGGAGGATGAGACGGCGACGATCGATAGGGGAAGTCTGGAGCGGGTTTCGCCGTTCATTTTGAAGGAGCGCGTTTTTTTTATGAAAGAAAAATTCTGATTGGCCGATATATATATTATTCAGAAAATTAGGGTTTTCCCATACGAACTCCTTTTCAAGTCCAACGACTGTCGTCCCTAGCTAAATACCCCCATCCCGGACACAATGGGATATGTTTCGTTGGCCAATTCAACTGTTACAGTCAGTTATTTTTCAAATTAAAGTATAAAACATTTAATTTTTAACTCTGAACGTACATTTCAATTTGCCAGGGCCACAAACTGATTCGAAAAATTCCAGAAAAATAAATCTAGCTATGTTTTGACGCTATGGTCCCAACAAAACTAGTTTCGTCGAATTCTGAGATCGTTTGAAAAATGGCCATTTTCTGGTCGATCCAATTTAACAGAAATTGACCAAACACATTTTCTTTTGCCACGCTCACATACTAGCTTCAAAAATTATGAAATTTGAAACCTAGCAAGAATTTGACATCCCGGACCCAACAAAAGTGGTTTCGTCGAATTCCGAGGTCGTATGCAAAATATCAATTTTCCAGGGCTATATATTCTATATAGCGACCTTTCTGAAAATTCATTCGGCCATAACTTTTGATTCCCGTTATGAAACTTTGATTTTTCAGATTCGTTAGAAAGGTATTGATAAACAGATTTAAATATTTTTGGTTTCACTAAAATCCGTTATATTTTCCACCCTACACAGTCAGTCAAAGTTTGAATTCAAATTTTCAAACTGACTCACTATTTCTAATTCACTATTTTATTGAAATATTCTATTTCAATTGTTCAAATTCCTTTGAAATGTCCAATTAAAAAAATTTTAAATTGGCTCGTATTTTCCGAGTTGTTACACTCTGATTATTATTAAATAAATAAAAATTCATTTCCGCATTATTATATTAAAATAGAAATAATTTACTTAATCATTAACTATTAATATAATAGTTAACCGTTCTTTAAAATAATAATCAGCTTCATTATATAATTAAAAATTCAACAATCGTCTTAAAAATCAATTAATTAAAAGATTAGTTCAATCTTTTTGAGAAACCATATTAAATTCTAATAACTATTACCAAAAACCTTTTCCATTAAATTAATCGACAACAAACTAATTCAATAATTCAATTCCAGTTAAAGTAGTTGACTTAGTCAACTCAAAAACATTTTTAATTCGTTAGCCAATTCCAGTTAGTCCTTCCTTTAAATTAATTAATAATATAATTAATTTTAATAATCTCACATAATTGTTTCTTTGAAACAATTAATTCCAACTATTAACCCTTATGTTATTTCTGAACTTACTTGCTTATATAACTTGTTTAAACACAAGAATTTGCCTAATAAAATTTGTTTATAATTACCTATAAACATTAAAATAATATGCCTCAAACTATCAACCCTCATACTGTTCAAACAAACTTCTCCCACTTAGGGGTGTTAATCGGGCGGACCAGACCGGACAGAGGGGTGTTTGTGCCCTGTCCTATAAGACTTTCGGACGTACACGGACCGAACAAGGAGTTGGCTTGGACATTGTTCGTACGAGCCGGACAACAGATGGACATGCTTCGGACAATAGAAAAACATTGAACATTTTCGGACGGACATAATTTCATACGCAAATTCTTGTCCTCAATCGTGTCCTAGATGAGAATCATACGGACACAGACCGGACACATTACCCTGTCGGACCGAGTCGTACATCGGACTGTCCTGTCCATTTAACACCCCTACTCCCACTGACAACCCCATTCCAGTCACGAGCATCCACCATCCCCAAAGTCAAAAGCCTCAAAATCCCAACTATCCATAATAGTGAACTCCCCAAATTACCTCATCATCCTCAAACATTGCACCATTATAGACCCAAAATCACTACGAATTCTCCCATCTGTAGATTCACATTAGTCAACCATTATCACATTTGAACTCACTTCAGTTCAACCATTCAAACACTCAAACTACACCCAGATCGCAATTAACATCGACTTCGGCCTCCCTTGAAATCGTTGCACTGCTCTCCAAGGTTGACACTCCTCTGCACTTAGCACAAACCCGCGACGGTCACCCATTCTCCTCCCAAAATCGCAAGCGTCTCTAGCCTTGGGTTGAGCATCAGGAAATCTGGTAGATCCAATCGCGATTTCTGATTCAATCTCTTCTTTTTAATGAATTCGTGGAATAGTTACCGTGACAAGGAAAAAGGAACGAAGGAAGAAGACTTGAATTTCATTGGTTTAGAAATGTGTAGAAATAATCAAAGGCAAATGGTTTGGAAGCTCACTACGTTTAAAATGGAGAAAAAGGAAAACAAAGGCTATGGCTTTTTTAGTTTCAAAATGGAAAATAACAAAGCTATGGCTCGTTTATACAGGTGCAAATAGTAGACAAAACGTACTAGGCCATTAAATCTTTGATTACTTGGGAGGGAAGGTAGGGAGCCAAAACGTACGTGAATGGAAAGAAGCAACTGTAGGCTAGGGTAGGTTGCTCAGAATTTAATTTGGGAGAAAGGAATAGAGTTGTAGTTAAAAATAGGCTTGCGTTAGATGGATATATAGGTCGGCTACCCTATTTATTTTGAGCTAATGTGTATTTATTTAATTTAAAATATCATGTGATTTCGAACTCTTATTTGAGTGCAACGACCAGCATCCCTAGGGTTATACCACTATTCTGAACACACTAGAATAAGTTTCGAATCCTAATTCGATCATATGGAGAAGTTATCAATTTAAATTGATGATTAGAAATTGAATTCGATTTAATTATTCCTAGGCGTTTTCTGATTGTACATTCAATAGATAAATCCAAACGCTACAAAATTCGAAATCCAATAATAATACGCAATTACGGTTCCCTAAAATAAGACCATACATAGCCTATTTAGTAAGTGTGATGTGTCAGTTTATGTCATGCCCTACTATTCAGCACTGGGTGGCACTTGAGCAGATCTTATGCTATCTCAAAGGAACGGTAGGAAAGGGTGTAGTGTACATGAATCATGGTCACTTGGATATAGAAAGTTTTAGTGATGCAGACTGGGGCAGGTTCAAAGACTGATAGGCGTCCAATGGAATTGGTATCATCGAATTCTGAGATTGTTCTGAAAAATGGCTCTTTTTACGTATCAATAATATCAATTAAATAATCAATCGATTTCAAACACTTATGTTTATCGATAAAATTTCCTTATTTCACAAATTAAATAGATAAAATATGTATTAATCGCCATTTTAAATTCAAATCCGATATTTAAACGTTTTAAACGTTCAAAATTAAAAGACCAAAAATACGGGACGTTACATTTCTTTCCCCTTAAAAGAATTTTATCCCCTAAATTAATAAGTAGGAAAAAGTGCTACACCTCATTAACTTCCCACAATCCACTTATGCAACATGACACTCACCTTAACATCCTTTAGCTCCAACAACCTTCACTACTCAACCAACTTATTAGTTTCCAATTTCTCTCAAAAATTCTTACTTTAATTTTCATTTGAACATTAACTTTTTATTAACAATTTTTTTTCAAAACTTTTGAATTTTTTTTCTAACTCCCTAAATTTTCAAAATTTTATGCCAGAGTCCCCCTTGTATGGAGGGACTTTTGCAATATGACGAGAGGGATAAAAGTGTATACCTCAGCCCACACGGCCAGAAAGCAGTTCATATTTCCTATTTGGTATTTTAGCATGGGCGTACCTTATATAAGCGTTTATTAAGCGATTTCGCTTAATATTTATGAAATTGACACAACCAAATCCAAGTTATACAATTCCATGTACTTGTACTTACTCAATTAAAACAAATAAGTTTCCAAAACATAAAGTTTAATAACAATTCATTTGTTCTACATAACCAACATTCTATAGCTTCATTAAACACATAATTTTATAAGTAATTCTAGTTCCCAACATTCAATGATCCATTTTCAATGATTTATATATTATTCTAATCAACTTTGAATGATTTCAACCCATATCTGAATGCATTATATTTACCTCACTAATATATATAATTTGTATTCATCATTCATATATTCATTCGTTAACTTTTATAACAAATCATACATATCCAACATGTTGTACTTGTGTACTTCAAGTATACTAATGAACATTTTTTCGATTTTCAATATTAAATTAATATTTCATATTCTAACACTTATTTATTTTTTCAACTTTGATTCATATTTCATTTCCTTCAAATCAAATTAATTCTCATGTCATTTAATTGCAATCAACTTATACACATTCCTAATGTATTCATATTCCAATGGATACTAATTTAATTTATTCAATAAATCCTATTTTTTAAATTCATATATAATTACAAGTTAATTTATAGTTACCAAATTTCCTTGAAAATTTTCTAACTCCTTAATTTTTCGGAATATTTCTCCAGCACCTCCTTTGCACGACTCAATCGGTACAGCTACAAAATTCCTATATAAGCTATCTTCAATCAAAAACAAAATCCAAAAGCCAAGTGGCTAGCCAAATAGGCTCATGAGAAATTCGAAATAAGAACAATACATCCCAAATAAGAACAATTCATTAATAATATAAAATAATAATGTACTATTTCTGTATAATGTATTGGTCAGTTGGTAATTTTTCTACTATCGATTTCTATTTATTGGAGCTAGGTCATATAACAAGAACATCTTCCAAATAAGAACATACATAGGTCATATATAACACACAAGTTATCCACACATAATATTAATTAACCAACAGTAATGGTCCGCAAATCCTTACCTTTTAAGCTGATCGAGTAAAACATATGTCCAACCCAAATTACACGAAAATGCGAATCATTAATAGAAAGAAGTTAGAGGATGAGAAATAAAAAGAAAGAAAGTTAGAATAGAAGAAAATAAAGATAGAACCGAATAACAATACAGAATCTCACAATCCATATTCAACTCACCAATCCAATACACTTAACTAGGTTAAGTCCTATCCATATTCCCTAATTAACTAACTAATTCCCAAATTAGTTATCACTATTCTAGAATTCCAGAATCTAATTTTTATTGCAAAAATCAATTCATTTAACTCACAAGAGTTCTTATCCAGTTAAAAAATCAAGTTTGGATTTTATTATTGAAAAATCAAATTTTATTTCAATAAAAATTCCTTATATTTTATTAAATAAATCGTTACGGTTTATAAACGATAATACTTATGTTTTTCAAAAAATTTGATTTTGAAATACCTCTAAATTTACCAGATGAAATCCAGATTTTTCTCTTACATTAGAAAACTATGATTCAATAGATCTGAAAGATTCTTGATTCAAAGAATTCTGACTCATATTGAATTTTATACATTTAATTGAAGTTTAAATCTTCAAATTTTGAACTACCGCGTTGCGGCAAGCTCGCTTTTAATCATATTCAATAACCATTTCAATTTTTTTGTCTTACATGATTATAACAACAACAATCAACACATCGACATATAATAATCTCATAAAATTGTTTCTTTATAACAAAATGTAATTTTGGGGAAAATTATTTCATATACCCTGCTTTCAAAACAATACTGTTTAGAAACACCTATCGATGTAGTTTATACTACCCTATCGACCAGAATTCATAAACCACTAGACAAACCAATCAATGTAATATAAAACAAATTTTATATTAACTAATAAATACGCGCTATACACACTCAAACTCAATCTAGAGTACTACTAACCCAGTCTCTATTGGGTCACGCCACAGAGCCAAGGTTATCACTTAGCCTTATGCTCTGACACCAACCAATTTTATAATTTTCATGAATTTGAACAAGCTTAAATACAAATAAAATATTAAAACAACATTTACTTGCATATATATCCCATGGAACCGCATGTCCGTTAATGTCACTCATAAGATAATGCATTAAGTTTCGAGAAGCACAATAGGTAAACAATAACTAAAATCACAAGATAGATTGTTGTAACCAAAAAATGGTCACAACACCAAAGGTATTTTCTCAATACTTCACCAAAAGGTTAGAATTAAGAATATGGGGCCACGATCACGAAAATTAGTAAAAAAAACAAGAAGATTTTTAGAGTGGTTCGGCCTAGAGACGGCCTATGTCTACTATGGAAGAGATTTGCATTATCATTTCGGAATTTACAAGGTATGAATCCTCTCTCGTTACATTCATTCTCTCTCTCACAGGTATTTCTCTCTTTAACAATGATCTTCAACTTTTTTCTCTCTTTTCACTATAGATTTCACTTGGATTTGCAAAGGAATCGATGAAATTTTTTGATTTGTGATGGTAGTAGAGTAGATTTAGACACTTAGATGATCTTCACCGGATCCATGATGATATTATGTTGGATCTAGATTTTGGAGAGAGTTAATGGTAGTTGGAGATCACTAAGATTGTGTTTGAGAGATTTTTAATGGGGTTTGGAGAAGATTTGATCCATTTGTTGTTGAAGGAGGATAGATTTGTTGGATCTAGATCAACCATAGAGGGGGGGGGGGTGAATAGGGTTTATCACAATTTTTCGTAGAGTTATAAATTTAACGAGATATTAAATGATAAATAGATCACAGAATGCAGCAGAAATAAAAAGCAGAAAGAAAATAACACACAGAGATACCCAGCTTCGGCAAAATCCTGCTTACTACTGCATTCCTAAGGTTTTTACAAGGTGATAGAATAGATCCCGCTTACAAGACCATGTAAACTCGCGACTCTTGCTATTATTCTAACCCTATGCTCAAAACCCTAGACTGGTCGATATCCCCTCGATCAGATTTCCCCTGATTACGACCCCGTAATCAGTAACCCTAGTTTTTACAGACTCTAGTAAACTGACAGTCAACACCCTGACTGGATCACCCTAGATTTTACAGACTCTAGAACGGTTCCTTTTTCAAGTACAAAACAAAATACAAAACAATACAAAATAAAACCCTAGGATTTAGAAAATAAGGGACATCCCCTTTTTATAATAAGCTATGGTTTAAACCCATGAAGGTCGACTCATTTGAAATATGTTGCACCCATTCCCTTTTCTTCTTTGGGAAAAAATGGCAGCCGATGATAATCGATTTAGGGTTTTTCAAATCCCAAATCGAATTCATTGTGATTTCTCTTCGATTTGCTTCTCTGTTGATCTTTGAGACTGAATACTCTCTGATGCTTCACTTTGGATGCACTATCGTCGATTGAATTGGCAGTGGTTATAATCGAAGACAAGTGAGTAATTTCTGATTTGAATTCTTCGATTTTCTCTTTGAATTGTTGTGTTGGTTTTTTATTTTTCTGCCGATGATGATATGGGTATGCTAATATATGGTTATATGAAACCCTAACCACTCTGATTTTGAAGTTAAATGACTTGACTGATTTTTGTGTTTCCCTTTTTGGTTTTGTAATCCTTGGCTGAATGAAACTGGACATAATTTTTTCCTTCGAAACAGATTTCCACTTTGAATTTAAAACCCTTGGTTTAAGTCAATTCTTGGAAAAAAATAATTGCCCCTTTCATGAAATAGCTTGTTGCCTTAGATGAAATTCCTGATTGAATTAAAACAGGAAATAAATTGAAACAAAATTGATTTCTGCTAAAAACAGTTCCCTTCGAATGAGTTGCTTATTTTCTGGAAAACATTTAAACCTTGCCAGAGAATATTCACTGATATGTTTTTGAAATTACTTGATTCTGGAAACTTAACCATGAATTTCGACTCTGCCATATATTGTGTAAATACATATATACATTAGATCAATTTCTAGAAAAAAAAATGCCAAATTAATTCCTGAAAATAAAACTGCATGATTTGCTCCATTCAACCTGTATATGTGGCATGAACCACAGAACTAAATACTGCACTATAACTTGTGCACATTGTGCAACTGGATTGATAACTTTGCCATATACTCGCCCAATAATACTTGCTTATTTCTCGCCAAACATGAAAAGAAGGATTTCCATTTCCTTATTTGTTGAGTTTGCCAAATATTGAACTTGAACAAAACTTGCATGTTGGCTTGTCAAAAAACATTTATGTGGCCATACTGTGAATTTCTTGACAACATTATTGTCTCTTGCTGTTTCCTATTTACTTTCAATACATGCCATATATGACCATGAAATCTTTTCATTTGCTATATGTATATATCCATGTTGTGTGGACTTTTTCTGTGCATGCAAAAAAAAAAAAAAAAAACTGGTTCACTTTCACTTTGCTTTGAACATCCATCTATGACTATGATGCTGCTCAACCATGCTACCTTACTGTTACTGTCTAACTCATGAACACGAAAACAGATTCATTTGAGTTGTTGCATTTCTAAAATTTTTGAACCATGTTGTTTTGTATTTATGCCGTGCTGTATTGAGCTCTACAATGTTGCTACTAGACCATTTACTCTTTGTCACTGTTGCTTGAACTTGGACATCACATCCATGTATATGCATTGTATATGCTGCTTCATTAATCACATGAGTTTGCAAACAGTCTTGATTCATCTTCAGTACTCATCATGCTGCTAAGCTTGTGTAGAACCATATTGTCCCATTTGTGAGTGTATCCTCACTTATATCTTGTAAATGATTGAGAAACTTGCATGCTTTGAACACTTTGTTGTTCATATATTTGTTGTGCCATCATCATGTTGCTTTGTACATTTGTACCCTGTTGCTTACATGCATGTTTGTCCATTGTCACTTGCACATGTATGTCTCGACTATCTTGTGTACATGACTCGGCTGCACCATGTTGTTCTGACTTGTTATGCCTCGACCACTTTGATGTACTCCCTGTTTGTTGCTACTTGTGCTCGACCATATTAATATGTGTTGCACTGAGTCGAGAAGGTCCGCATGACTACTCCTCAGTTGCTCGTTGATTGGCGAGGCAGTGCACACGTGTATATTTCTACACTTGTGTATATGCAACCATCAGATAAATTTCCCTATCCCTACATTGTATATATATTGTCTGCCTTGTGGTATTTACAATGTATCACTGTGAATATCACAAGCTGTCTAGACACAGTCGGATAAATCAGATCGAGTCATAAAAATGATGAGAAACACACCGAAATCAGAGGCAAATAAAAATAAATTCAAATTTGCATGTTTTCAGTTTCATTTCTATTGCAATGTACTGTATGTGTTTCATTGAGACAGGTAAGCAGATGATGACTGGACTGACAATGAAGATGTTGTGAAGACAGAAGACTGAAGATAAAGCAGTGTCAACGTGTTTAACAGTGAAAGAATGTTTATATGAAAAATGTGTATGTATACTGTATATGAGATGTAACAAAGCGAGTGAGTGAACTGTAGTGAGAAGCTGTGAGAGAATTGTACTGTTATTTGTAATAAACAAGTTTGATTGAAATAAAATATCATTTTTATTGTTGTCAAACAAACTTGTCTATTTTATTCAGTTTATTTGCAAGTACAATATTCTATGATTGTATATGAAATGTGATGCGTTCAAATAGTGGAGTTATAAATAGTTGTACTATTTGAATGTTTGAAATATAATATTTAATTTGAATAAAATACTGTATGAATATATGAATGACTGTACAGTCGTATTCTATTTAAATATAAATATTATATTCCTGTCTGTGATGTATATATTGAAACAGTACAATAACAAATTCATTTCAAATAATAAATATTTGGTTGTTATCATCAAACAAAAAATCATATAATTGTGTATACAACACCGTTATATACAACAATCTCCCCCTTTTGATGATGACAAACAAATAAAAGATTTTGAGCACAATAAATGTGTTTGACAGTAAATTTTGAACTCCCTCTATTTATTAGCTCCACCTACAACAGAAAACTCCCCCTATAAGTGTGCATGAGTGAAATGAATGAATAATAATGAATTTTCAAAATTAAATTATTTATAAAATATTCACTCATAAATCAAAATCTCAACCCATTCTCCCCCTTTTGTTATCATCAAAAGGATACAGAATTTAAAATACATATTAAAAATGACTAAAGATATAATTTCAGCTTAAGAGGAAGAACGATCATCATTAATCTCAATCAGTCAAACAAAAATCATAATATTCTGAGAACAGGTGACATATTTCACATTGTAGAGAATGACAGATTTACGATGAATTTTATATAAAATTGAGAGAGTTACAAAACTATGATTTCCAATTATTTTCAAAAGAATTTTGTAATAATGAGATCAAAACAGTGATGGATTTTGACTATAATTATAATTTCAACTTAAGTGACAAAATCAGATAATCTCAAATCCTAATAGCTATCAATCAACAAATCATAATACTTCACAAGATTTCAACACATTTCACAGCTTAGAAAGATGGACTAATAGGCTGGTTTTTATACCCCAAGGAGAATTTCGGGCTAATTTCAATTTATATTACAACATTTCCTTTTTCTTTTATTTAAGAGCACACTGACCACGCATAACCAGAGTTTGGATTTTTAAATGAGGTCAGTCGCAGCTTAAATTATAAGTTGTCTCATAACCATGCATGACCAAAGCTTGGATTTTTAAATGAGGTTAGAGATACACTTATGTATTAATTATATATTTTATCATTTTCAGCTTTGAATAGAAAAACTACTCGAAATATACAACCAATATGAATGATAGAAATGTGGTAGGTACAGAAATGGACTGTGAAATAAATTTCTAAATTAATTATATTATGAAATATGCTCGACTGTACCAGGATCATTGAAAAGTTTCACTCGACTGTACCAGGATCATTGAAAATTTTCAATTATCACTAATTCTGAATAATAACATAGTCCAATTTCTATCACAAATAATTCCACTATTTATTCAAACAGATTTTTAAAGAATATTAACTCTACATATTTATATAAAATCGTAATGGATGACAGAATAGTGGAAGATAAAGAAGATGGTCGTGGAATAATTGCCAATTCAAGGATATTATAATATATGTTCAGCCATCATGAAAATCTAAATAAAATCTCCTCTTGTTGTGAAATATACTGCAGTCACAATTCATCACAATTTCAAAATTTGTTAATAATTTTGATGAATTATAAACACAGTTAAATTTGGATATAGATTTCAATTTCAGAATGAATAATCAATAAATAATTTTTTAAAATGAAAATCAATTACAAGAGGTATATGAAAAGATCTATACAAAGCAATGAGAGATTAAAAAATATATAGCTGAATCAGCACTGTTGATATCAGTTGGTGTCCTTATTAATGAGGATTTGTAATAAGACACAGGAGACAAACAAGGGTATCACATATAAAAGAAATTTAGTTACATGGCCCAAGCAGACAAGATAATAAATTAGGCAAGCAGCAGACAGATCAAAAACAAGCAGTTAGCTAAGATCATTTTCAAAAGAGATTCCTTTTATCAAAGCAGAAGACAAGGAATAATCAAAGCAAGCACTTATAAGAAACAGTATCAGAGCAGCACAAAAATCAATATCACATCAAACTTGTCAAGAACATGTTTCAAAGATATTTCTGTCAATCATAAAAGATGATTCATGATCCAAGATTTAAAAATATAGTTTATTTTAAATCATTTGATGAATATGACGATATCAGGATTCAATGAATCGATCACACCAAATTATTAGTTTCGCATTCAAGATATGTGTGTGGTTCAGTAAATCAATAATTTCAAATGATTTTAAACAAACATATATTCAAATCAAATAATCATGAAATAACAGTGAGTTTCAAAACCGGATTTTCAGAGAGTTTTCCAAATTATTTCTCACTAGCGCAAAGAAAATTCAGATCATTTACATCAAGTTTGAGAGGTATTCATGATAAAAAAAAATTATTTGAAATCACTTGAATCTAAGTCAAGTTTGAGATATAATGAATCAGCCACACAAAATTGATAATTTCAGAATTAATGGGTGTGTGAGAATCAAAAATATCAAGAATTTCATTTGATTTCAAACAACCAAATTTCAACTATAATGATCATGAATATAAGATGAATTTTCAGATGTATCACTGTGATTCAAGATAATTCAAAATATCCAAGCCAATCTGAAAATCAATGAAATTATCACAACTGATAAATATTGGTGTGCTGTAATGAGTATATTATTTCAAGCCTTTCTAAAATGAATGAGAAGAAACCCAAAATAGCAGAGGTGTGTGAAATTTCATTAAATATTCAGATCTTTAAAAAAATTAGAATTCAAAATTAACAGTGTTCAAGATATGACATGAATACATCAACATTGTCAGGAATTCAGAAATCAGAAATAAACTTCAAATCAATTGCAGATAATTACAGATTTAATTTCTGAGAAGAAACCCAAAATAGCAGAGGTGTGTGAAATTTCATTAAATATTCAGATCTTTAAAAAAATTAGAATTCAAAATTAACAGTGTTCAAGATATGACATGAATACATCAACATTGTCAGGAATTCAGAAATCAGAAATAAACTTCAAATCAATTGCAGATAATTACAGATTTAAATTCAAGATCTGGAAATGATTAAAACAAGAGAGTTTATTCACATAAAGTAAATTTCCAGAAAATTAAGAATACTGCAACTGCAAGTTTAAGAAAGCACAAGAAAAAATTACAATGATATGACAGCGACAAATCAGACAAAAAAAAATTAATAGAAGGGACAGAGGGAGGAATAAAAACAAAGAATATTTACAAAGGTGAGTTTAGAGATTATACCAGAATCCAATGTAAATCAGAATCTCTAACTCAATAGACTTGGCCAAGGAACTTCAAATGATTCAATGAGATGAGGCAGTTTGATTTCAGATTCTCTTTCGCAAAGCAGTTCCTCAGCCATCTTCGGTACCTAACTGTTGAGAGGATCGAGTGGTCTAACAAAATTTGTAAAACCACTCACAGTTGTATTCATATGTTTTGGAACCCAGACTTGTTTATATAACAAACCATTAGAATTGACTTTCGTACCCTTAGGAACCCAAAACTGTTCGAACTCAACAAAGCCCGTTTTATTTGCTTTTGGGATCAAAGAATGTTTGAATGATTTATTATAAAACAAATTCTCATTTCTGTTGTGATATAAAAACCTTTTAGAGTTTTCAAAGTTCAAATTTTCAGAATGACCCTTCTTGAAGCAATTTAAAGGATTTTTAAAATCACACGAATTCAAATTTTCAAAAGCTTTTGTTTTCCCAAAACCAAGACCATTTTTATTACCAGAAGAAAATTGATTTTTCAACAACATATTCAAAGATTTTTCTCTAGTTGAAAAACGTTTCAAACTCAATTCAAGATTTTTGAGTTTGGATTTAAGATCAGAATTTTCTTTCATCAGATTTGAACAACGATTAATGCTGATCTTTCTCCTTTTAGTGTCATTTTGATTCAAATTCAAATTTTCGTTTTCAATTAGTTTGATTTTGGTCCTGGATTCTAAAATTTCAGATTCAAACTAAATTTGTTTTTCAAGTTGTTGTTTTTCAGAGTTTTTAAAATTCTCAATTTCCTTTTCAAGCTCTTTCAGAATGTATTCAGTTTTCAATAAGTTTTCCTTTTCAAACATTTCAGATTTGGAGATTTTAGACATCTTAAAATTTTCAAATTCGTTTTCCAAAAGATTTTTGTACTTTCAAGCTCCATCTTGTTCTCTTTTAAAATCATAATTTCATTTTCAAGCTTTTGAATATTTTTATTTAGATGAACAAGATTGTTTTCCAAATTTGAACAACTTTTGCAATCAGAGTTTGAAGAATTTTTAGAACATTCAAGTTTTATTTCCAAATCATTTATTTTGTTGGCCAACTCAGAATACTTAGATTTCAGAGATTTGTTTTTAGATTGGAGTTTATCAACAGATTTAGTCAAATCAATGCACATATAAACTAAAACTTCGTATGAGAAATTTTCTGTTTCAGCGTCTGTTGATTCTCCATCATCTGATCCTTTTGAATTTTTATTTGTAAATCCTGTTAAATAGAACTTTGAATCTGAGTTGAGTTTCTCGAGTTTTGAGCTACCGTTGTCAGATCTTCCATACTTTGTATTAAGAGTATCCCAGATTTCCTGTGTAGATAAACAATGGCAGATAAGATTAAACTGTTCAGTGCTAAGATAATCAAATATAATTTTCATAGCACGAGTATTGAAAGTAGTATCTACACTATCAAATCTATTGATAACAACATCCCAATATTTAATATTAACAGATTTTAAATAAAATTCCGTTTTGGATTTCCCTTTTAAAAAATCTGTTCCATCAAAAATATAAGGAGATGAACTGGACTGACTCTCTATCGACTGACAACTAGGAATCACCATTACTCCAGAGTTAACAGAAATACCTGCTCTGATACCACTTGTTAGATCTAGATCAACCCCAGAGGGGGGAGGGTGAATAGGGTTTATCACAGTTTTTCGCAGAGTTATAAATTTAACGGGATATTAAATAATAAATAGATCACAGAATGAAGCAGAAATAAAAAGAAGAAAGAAAATAACATACAAAGATACCCAGCTTCAGCAAAATCCTGCCTACTACTGCATTCCTAAGGTTTCTACTAGGTGATAGAATAGATCCCACTTACAAGACCATGTAAACTTGCGACTCTCGCTATTATTCTAACCCAACGCTCAAAACCCTAGACTGATCGATATCCCCTCGATTAGATTTCCCCAGATTACGACCCCGTAATTAGTAACCCTTGTTTTTACAGTCTCTAGTAAACTGACAGTCAACACCCTGGCCGGATCACCCTAGATTTTACAGACTCTAGAACTGTTCCTTTTTCAAGTACAAAACAAAATACAAAACAATAAAAATAAAAGGAGAAATAAAACCCTAGGATTTAGAAAATAAGGGACATCCCCTTTTTATAATAAGCTATGGTTTAAACCCATGTAGGTCGGCTCATTTGAAATATGTTGCACCCATTCCCTTTTCTTCTTTGGGAAAAAAATGGCGGTCGATGATAATCGATTTAGGGTTTTTCAAATCCCAAATCAAATTTGATTGCGATTGCTCTTCGATTTGCTTCTCTGTTTATATTTGAGACCGAATACTCTCTGATGCTTCACTTTGGATGCACTATCGTCGATTGAATTGGCAGTGGTTATGATCGAAGACAGGTGAGTAATTTATGATTTGAATTCTTAGATTTTCTCTTTGAATTGTTGTGTTGGTTTTTTATTTTTCTGCCGATGATGATATGGGTATGCTAATATAGGGCTATATGAAACCCTAACCGCTCTGATTTCGAAGTTAAATGACTTGACTGATTTTTGTGTTTCCCTTTTTGGTTTTGTAATCCTCGGCTAAATGAAACTGGATATAATTTTTTCCTTCAAAACAGATTTCCATTTTGAATTAAAAACCCTTTGTTTAAGTCAATTCTTGGAAAAAAAATAATTGCTCCTTTTTTGAAATAGCTTGTTGCCTTAGATGAAATTCCTGATTGGATTAAAACAGGAAATAAATTGAAACAAAATTGATTTCTGCTAAAAACAATTCCCTTCGAACGAGTTACTTATTTTCTGGAAAACATTTAAACCTTTCCAGAGAATATTCACTGATATGTTTTTGAAATTACTTGATTCTGGAAACTTAACCATGAATTTCGACTCTGCCTTATATTGTGTAAATCCATATACACATTAGATCAATTTCTAGAAAAAATATACCAAATTAATTCCTAAAAATAAAACTGCATGATTTGCTCCATTCAACCTGTATATGTGGCATGAACCACAGAACTGAATATTGCACTATAACTTGTGCACATTATGCAACTGGATTGATAACTTTGCCATATACTTGCCCAATAATACTTGCTTATTTCTCGCCAAACATGAAAAGAAAGATTATCATTTCCTGATTTGTTGAGTTTGCCAAATATTGAACTTGAACAAAACTTGCATGTTGGCTTGTCAAAAAACATTTGTGTGGCCATACTGTGAATTTCTTGACAACACTACTGTCTCTTGCTGTTTCCTGTTTACTTGCAATACATGCCATATATGACCATGAAATCTTTTCATTTACTATATGTATATATCCATGTTGTGTGGACTTTTTCTGTGCATGCAAAAAAAAAAAAAAAATGTTCACTTTCACTTTGCTTTGAAGTTCCATCTATGACTATGATGCTGCTCGACCATGCTACCTTACTATTACTGTCTAACTCATGATCATGAAAACAGATTCATTTGATTTGTTGCATTTCTGAAATTTTTGAACCATGTTGCTTTGTATTTGGGCCATGTTGTATTGAGCTCTATATTGTTGCTACTAGACCATTTACTCTTTGTCACTGTTGCTTGAACTTGGACATCACATCCATGTATATGCCTTGTATATTCTGCTTCATTAATCACATGAGTTTGCAAACAGTCTTGATTCATCTCCAGTAGTCATCATGCTGCTAAGCTTGTGTAGAACCATGTTGTCCCATTTGTGAGTGTATCCTCACTTTTATCTTGTAAATGATTAAGAAACTTGAATGCTTTGAACACTTTGTTGTTCATATATTTGTTGTGCCATCATCATGCTGCTTTGTATATTTGTACCCTGTTGCTTACATGCATGTTTGTCCATTGTCACTTGCACATATATGTCTCGACTATCTTGTGTACATGACTCGGCTGCACCATGTTGTTCTGACTTGTTATGCCTCGACCACTTTGATGTACTCCTTGTTTGCTGCTACTTGTGCTCGACCATAATAATATGTGTTGCACTGAGTCGAGAAGGTCCACGTGGCTACTCCTCAGTTGCTCACTGATTGGCGAGGCAGTGCACATGTGTATATTTCTACACATGTGTGTATGCAGCTATTAGATAAATTTCCTTGTCCCTGCATTGTATATATATTGTCTGCCTTGTGATATTTACAATGTATCACTCTGAATATCACAAGCTGTCTAGACGCAGTCGGAAAATTAGATCGAGTCAGAAAAATGATGAGAAACACACCGAAATCTAAGGCAAATAAAAATTAAAAATAAATTCAAATTTGCATGTTTTCAGTTTCATTTCTGTTGCAATGTACTGTGTGTTTGTTTCATTGTGACAGGAAAGCAGATGATGACTGGACTGACAAGAATATGCTGTGAAGACAGAAGACTGAAGATAGAGTAGTGTCAATGTGTGTAACAGTGAAAGAATGTTTATATGAAAAATGTGTATGTATACTGTATATGAGATGTAACAGAGCGAGTGAGTGAACTGTAGTGAGGAGCTGTGAGAGAATTGTACTGTTATTTGTAATAAACAAGTTTGATTGAAATAAAATATCATTATATTGTTGTCAAACAAACTTGTCTATTTTATTCAGTTTATTTAAAAGTACAATATTTTGTGATTGTATATGAAATGTGATGTGTTCAAATAGTGGAGTTATATATAGTTGTACTATTTGAATGTTTGAAATATAATATTTAATTTTAATAAAATACTGTATGAATATATGAATGACTGTACAGTCGTATTCTACTTAAATACAAATATTATATTCCTGTCTGTGATGTATATATTGAAACAGTACAATAACAAACACATTTCAAATAATAAATATTTGGTTGTTATCATCAAATAAAAAATCATATAATTGTGTATACAACACCATTATATACAACAAGATTGAGCTTGAGAAGCCATTATTGGAGCTTGGAGTGTTTGAGAGTGGTCGACAGCTCTTCGGGGTGGAAATATGGTCCCATGAATGGTAGAGAAGTGGGCTATTTATAGGTGTAGTGGCAGAGCTGTAATTGTGGTGTGCAGGTTTTGGGTCGTTCATAGGTGTATTTACGGAAATGCCACTGACAGTTGTACGCAACTGTAGCCAGCTATACGAGCGACCCAAAAAGGTGATCGACCAGAAGTGAGTGCGACCAGTGCTTCGTGCACGAGCAGAAATAATGTGCGTGCTGGGACCATGTGCGACCAGGAATGAACGACCCTTATATATACTACATTGCTACTCGAGTTCGCATCCCATATAAAGTTAATGAACGACCCAATAATAGCCGCGTGACCCCATATATCTTACTGCTGACCAACCCCTTGCAATACTGACCCATGTGGCAGAATACCCACTTTTATATATTATGGGTGATGATTCGTTATATAGTTTAATACCTAACCATGCTTTAATGAGCCGTAAGCGGCTGGAAATGCACATGCTAAGCCATTGAATTGCTGCCACGTCATTCTACAATGCATGAATACTAGGCGCCTTTATTATAACGTGATTAATAACGTAAATTATATCCATCCATTTAACCTTCAAGCATGACACCTCATTATTCTATTATTTCCTGCTGTTCGATCCCTTGTGTCGTGGCCTACTTGTCCCCTTGTGATGTGGCCTGCTTGACCCTTCGTGATGTGGCCTACTCGAGCCATGCAAGAGCTGCTGCTCGACCAGTATGGAACGCACGAGTAGAATGAAATGCACGAGTAGGAATTCTTCGTTCATATTAATCTACGTGGCAAGAAAGAAGCTAATACATGCAAGTTGATATGTTATTGCTCCTTTTATACATTGAAGTGTTCACGTTCGATTCACGCATGGTTTCAATATGAGTAATTCAATGTGTATATAAACAGTTGTCCCACTTCATTTGTTGTGTTAACTGTTTTTAGTTCACAATTGCTCTTGGTTGTAATGTGCCCATTAACATGTTATCATGATGTCCATGTGACATTGCCTCACGCGATGCTTGCATAATATGCATGTTACCTATGGTCGTCCCATACTTGTTTACTGAAGCCAACCCATCCATGTTTGTAAGCTGCCGAACCGTGTATTGGATTAGTGCCAACCGATCCATAAGGGAGGAGCTCGACTGACCCGATAAAAAGCTTTGTGCTTAGACCACATGGAGATTGTGAACGAGCGAGCCAGACTGTTGTCATGGGCGAGCCATCAAATTGCTTACTGCTTAGCCGACTTCATGTTGTCATGAGACAGTTGACGTATCGGTTTCTAAACTGCGTTTTAATAATGGGGTTAACATTTTTCCCTCGAATCTTGTGTTTACGGGCTTCGAAATTTGATTGATCCTTGTATTGACTTTTATCTTTTCATTGGAATTGGCAATAGCTTGAGTCTGGATTGTTCATGTCTTAACTTATCCAGATACTTGAGTGCTTCGAATTTTGAATTTAATACGCATGGACATTAAATTGTAGCTTTTTGTTTGCTATGGAGAATCAAGCATGGATCCTTCGACTCGTTTATTCCAAATGATTCAAGCACAGAATTTGTTAGTTGAATTTATATGCTTTATGCCAACTGTTCTATAATCAAAACAAGCACTAACACAATTTTGGACTCATACTTTGTTATTTAGCACACATCGATAACATATTAGTTGATTATTAAAGGATGACTTATGGCGAATTGAATGACGTGTCTATACAGAGCTATTTTATTTAACTGTTTACAGTTCGTCAAATATTGGCTGCATAGATACAATATTCTAATCTGAATACGTAACGATATTTGAGTTCAGCTAATTGATATGTATACCGAATACAGATTTCAAGCCTCACTCTTTTAATGCCTTATATGATCATTTACAACGGTTAATTTTTTGTGAAACGTGTACCTGTTCAAGTTGGGACTTTGATTTGAGTTTCCAAGGCTAGAGCGGCTGCACCTTTTGGATTGTAAACAAATCAGTCCTTGGTTATTCCTTGTCCTCTTGGCAGTTTGCCGAAAAATTGACATTTTATGCTAACTCAATAAGTTTTTAATTGAGCGTTCGCTTATTTGGGCACTTCCAAATTTATTGCAAATTTGCTAAGGGAATGAGAATTCTTGATTGTCTATTAATTTAGCCGTAGTAGCTTGGTTGGATTCCGAATTTTGAATTTGAATTCAATGCCCTCACTTGGGGGGTCTTTTGGAATTAATGTCCCCGCTCATGGAGGTCTTTGGATTCAATGTCCCCGCTCGGGAGGTCTTCGAATTTAGGGCCCTCGCTAGGGGGAGGTCTTTGAATTTAGGGTCCCCGCTCGGGGAGGTCTCTGAATTTAGTTCCCCCGCTAGGAGAAGCCTTTGGATTTAGTGCCCCCGCTCAGGGAGGTCTTTGGATTTAGTGCCCCCGCTCAGGGAGGTCTTTGGATTTAGTGCCCTCGCTAGAGGAGGTCTTTAGATTTAGTGCCCCCACTCAGGAGGTCTTTGCATTTAGTGCCCTCGCTAAGGGAGGTCTTTGGACTTAGTACCCCCGCTCGGGGAGGTCTTTGTATTTAGTGCCCCCTTATAGGGGAGGTCATTGGATTTAGTAACCCCGCTCGGGGAGGTCTTTGGATTTAGTGCCCCCGCTCGGGGAAGTCTTTGGATTTAGTGCCCTTGCTGGGGGGGGGGAGGGTCTTTGGATTTAGTGCCCCTGCTCGGAGGGGGGGTCTTTTGCACACCACTCGGGAAGTGTTTTCTTTATTGTGGAGGATTTTTCTTATTACATCGCTTCATGGGGTTGGCGCTAGTTCCTTTGCCGAACGCTCGACTTGGTAGGCTATCTCAATTCAGGAACCGGTGAAACACCCCACCTCCGTTAAGGACACTCACAAAGGGAATGCCTTAATTTCGGTGGAGCATTATAGGTAAAATATGCAGATAAATTACAAGACAGACAATTAAAGCAGCGACAAATAAATAAAATTTATTTCATCGATGAACAGCTTGTACAAAGATTGTTTTACAATACCAAAGTATACTGTCTTGCTTAAAAAAATAAAGAAGCATAAAATGATTTCCCCAAATAAAGCATGAGCCAGCCATAGCAGTAGAAGAGAGAGTCCAAGGCAACACGTCAAAGAGTCTTCAAGCTTGGAAAGAGTAACGGTCCAAACAAACCTGAGCTATTCCCTCCCTGACTACCTTGGGGGGGACAGAAGAAAAGAGGCGAAAGCAAACTAGGTCAGACATAAAGTCTGGTAAGTCCAGTGATTCTTAGTATTTAAACGAGGAAAAGGGGTCATGACATGAATAAACTAAATATAAGACAAAACCATAGTAACAAGATAATATGGGATAAGCATGGGATATGGCAAGATAAACTGAATGTACCGATAAACTGAATGTACTGATAAACTGAATGCGCTTCTACTCCTTCTTTGCTTCGCAACTACCCTATTTATACTGATTTCTATATCTCTGCACTACCAAACTGGTGTCTAAACTAGTAATCTATGATCATATGATAACATGATCCCAATCCCCGTATTTGCGGTTGCCTTCAGGTGTGCTTCTATTATTGGGATTCCGTTTATTACCTAGATCTAATCTAGGGCTTACTATCGAGTGCTTACTAGATTCAACTTGGGTTTACGCTAACCAGGGCCACTGGGGTTTATGCTACCGATTGAACGCTTCTCGGATTCAGGGTTTACGCGACCTAGGTCCAACTAGGAATTATGCTACATACTTTGTATTAATTTTCCATGTGTCTGTGTCAGTCGGCCCTCTCTTGCGTGAAGATACTCTGTGCTGGCCCCACCATAAGGTGTATCAAGCCTTATGATAGCGACTCGACACGATTCAAAATGCACAGTGCATAACTACTGGTACCCAGTGCCTGCTTTTTCCCACTTCGGAGTACGTGCACGCCCGTAAACCGTTGAAACCTACACTGACGTACCCCCTGCCGTTATCTTTGACCGCTTACAATCAGCCCAGTAATCGTGCCCTACCCTGCCTAGTTTCAGGGTACCATGATACATCTATGTGGGTTACTGCTGAAATGGATCCCCGTTACTAGGGTTTCCTGCTGGTTAAGTTTGTGGGCCTATATATACAAATATTACCCACCTATACGAGATGTACTTAACCCTCCCACCGATTCTAGCATGTTTTCTTAAAGGTTAAGTTTTGTGGGCCTATATTTACTAATATTACCCACCAACCCGACGTGCACTTAACCTTCCCACGGATTCAAGCATGTTTATTTAATGGATAAGTTTTGTGGGCCTATATTTACTAATATTACCCACCTACCCGACGTGTACCTAACCTCCTACTCGTCAAGTCGTGTTGGTTAAGTGGTTCTTATTAACTTAACCTTTCTTGCTTATCGTGTTGGATTGGTTAAGTGTGATTTATTAACTTAACCCTGTTCATTCATCAGGTTATATTGGTTAAGTATTTCCCATTTAACTTAACCCCATTCGCTCATCAAGTTATATTGGTCAAGTGTCATTAATCAATTCGAGTTAACTTAATCCTTCCCATACATCATGTTATATAATTGGTTAAGTGTTTTCCTCTTGTACTACTTAACCCCACCACATGTCATTATATATTTTGGTTAAGTGTTACCTTAGTTAACTTAACCCTATCATCTGCTTAATTTACATGTTACAATAGTTAAGTGCTCTAAATTTACTTAACCTCACCCACTTGTCAAATTAACATGTTATTACGGTTAAGTGTTCTAAATTTACTTAACCTCACCCACTTGCCTAGTTAACATGCTATTACGGTTAAGTGTTTCCCAAATTACTTAACCTCACCATTTTTAGCTTGATTTATTCATGAGCCTTAATTAATTAATTAATTAATTAATTAATTAAAACACCAACCACTCACATTAGACAGATATTGTTATGGTTACTGGATGTACCGGTCGGTTCCGGGTAGGTTTACACCACAACTCAGTTTAACCTCGGGTCTTCCTGGGCTTGATGCACTAACCACCCACATTATACAGGTATTGTTGTGGTCACTGGATGTGCCGGTCGGTTCCGGGCAGTTTTACGCCACAACTCAGTCTAACCTCGGGTTAGGCATATTCGTCTTTTACTAAATTTACATATTTACTATTTATGTAAATTTTCCATAATTCAATTTAGCCTAGATCATATTCAACTGTCATGCAAATTAACATACTTATATTCTATGCCCAAAACTTGATTTACCAATCAATTAACCCAACTTGTAGTTTATACCAATTTAGATTTAATATTCCCCTTTTACAATTCATGCCCAACCTAGATTAATATTCCAATTTACGGTTCATGTCAAAACTAGATTTAATATTCTAGTTTACCGTTTACGTCCAAAACTTGGTTTACATGCCAATTATACACTTTGCGGCCAATTAAATTTATCGATTTAAGCCCAAGTCTAATATGCATGTAAATTCATTCACTATTATAGCAAATTTAGATTATGCCAACGTATTTATTATGCCAAATTAACTTAATTAAGCTACGCCCAATCCCCGCATCATAATCGTACGTATAACATGATTTCACAAGTTTTTCTATGTACTCATGAAATGATACTAATAGTATCAAAGCAAGGAATAGGGGATAAGCACGAGAATTAACATAAAAGAATAACCATGCAAGAATGATCCAATTACGAAGATAATAGTTCCAATGGGTTTGATGTACATGACAGTGAATAGGAATAAACTAGTCAAGTTACACCCCAAAAATGAGATCCAACATAATTAAGGGAATATGCATAGGTGATTTGGTCTAACATAATGCCAGCTCGAAGTACAACCTAATAGGTTAATGGGAATAGGCATAAGTCACTGACTACAATAGTTATAGGCAATTAACCACAATAGTCATGGGCGACTAATCACAATAGTTTCTTAATCAATGTCATAGGCAATAGTCTCGTAGTCATGAACCTTAGTAATAATCTCATAGTCATGAATCATATGCAATAGTCTCAAAATTACGAATCATAGTCATAGTCATAGGCAACAGTCTTATAGTCATAGTCATATGTAATGGTCTCTTTGTCATGAATCATAGTCATAGGCGATAGTTTCATGGGCGATAGTTTCATAATCATAGTCTTAGGCAAAAGTCCCATAATCATAGTCATTGGCAATTAGCCACAATAAGTTCTAGGCAAAAATCGGGAATCAGATGCAAAGGCATAGATAACGTTAGATTTGACATAAGCATGAATCAAAGATAATTAACTCGCAAATAGGCACAGTTCTATATTTTAATTTATTATATTCATGAGTCAAATTACACGTTCAAATCTAAGGATAACCGAACTTACCAACTAAAAAGGAATTCTTGTGTTCTGAAATCTGAATTCTGGAGATGCGTGCCTTTGATGAAGATCATTGAATTAGACTAGTTTTAATTTGATTTTAGATGTAAGCTTCCAACTCGTCTTTGAATTGGAAATGGTGACGGCTACTCCAAGTCTTCTATTGACGACATTTCAGTTCTAGGTTTATTTTTCTGTGTTTTTTTAGGTTAGGCATTGAGTTGTTTATATAGAATTTCAGTTTGATTATAGCCGTCAGATGAACCTAGGGTTAATCGCAGCCACTCAGACCCGATCAGGACCATCCAGAAACCCTAGTGACTCAGCAGCAAGTCATCAATCGTTCAAATTTCAGATCTGGCCGGGGGCCAGGTCGACCCTAAGGTCGACCCCTAGGTCGACCTCTAGGGTGGAGGTCGACACTAGGGTCGACCCCCTGGTCGACCTGCCTGGGCGGGAATTTTCCCGCCGAGCCCGCTTCTGGCTTCTGTTTGAATTTGAACTTGTTTTTCTACGAGCTGTTTGAATTTATTTGAATTTCTGAAACTTCTAAAGGCCATAACTTCTTCATACGAAGTCCGATTCACGCAAACCGGACTCTATCTCAAGTAGAATTCCGAGACGAACGCAATGGCATAACCCATTTCCGTAAATTCTTCTCTTAAAAATTAAGTATGCATTGATTTGTTACATTAACGTTTACTGAAAATACGGGGTGTTACATTTTCCCCTCCTTAAAGGATTTCATCCCCGAAATCTTCAGGTTAAGAAGAATGTATCCTAACATCCAGCATCCATCTACTCAACCATTCAATCACAGGCATCCATTGTCCTTAAAAAGATTTCTAATGCTTTCATGATTCTATGCATAGTGTGTGTACATGTCCGTATCTAATTTAAAATCAGGCGGTCTACTGATTTATTTGACCTCCTTCATGCGAATTATGTCAGTGCCATAAGTCCATCATGTATGCAATTATCCCTAGTCATGTAAGTACTATATGCGTGCATATTCATTCATCCATATGCAACATCCATATGATAACACATCAAGTTTTAATCCATATACAAATACATATATGCATATGCAAACATGAAAATGACTGAGCCGATCTAGTGCCTAATGTGTGTATATGCATCCATGAGCAACCACTAGCAAACACTTGCAACCACTTGCATCCTCCAAACATAACATGTCCCAAACACATGTTTACATCCATTGACTTCTACCTAAGGATTGAGGATAGGACCGAGAGGATATACTTAAAAGCTAAAGACTAGCATGCAAATAGATCTTTCAGAAAAAGAGGAATCAAGGATATAACCTCAAAAAGGGTAAGATGCACGTATCTTGTCTTTAGTCTTCTAAGTCGCATCTTCTTGAGCTTCACTCCACTAATTTGACTTCACGATACCAAGTATATATACTTAAGATGATTAGAGGTCTCTCCTCTACTTAGCTTATCCATCATGTTGCAAATCTGAGGGTCTAAAGATAATGGTTACTATGTGGTTATTACCTCTCTTAAGGTCAGTCTAACTTAGGGTGCCAACCCCAACCATTTATTTCTCACGCAAACCATCCTAGTTGAACTCGACATCCCTTAAGTACAAGCCCCAAAGGCCTAAACCAATGTCAGACGAGCACCCAAGGGATACCTCCTCCGAATTTGGACGATCTATGTGAGATGATACTAACAAAACAACCAAACAATTGAGCACTTTACCGACTCTGGCTATCCTCGCCAATCTTGCTCCAAAATTATCGTTAATCGCATAACTGGCTTTACAGTGTCATATAGATACATGCGGAAGTCTGTCTCGAGTCTTAGGGGGAAAACCCCTACCCTAATCAAAATATCTTGCGTACTCATGGACTACCCCAACGGATCGAAAATCGTCGATGGATAAGTAAAGTGATTCTAGGTAGCTAAGACAAACTGATCCTTTAGGATCGTATGAAATCTCAAGGGTATTACCGAGGCAAGTCGAAAGTTTAAATACCCTAGTTTCATAATTAATAGCTAACCAATCAATGCCTAGAATCAACCCATAGCCCAAAAACATAAGCATAAATATAGCTATTCTCAAATACTTACAAGTCAAAGATAAATGGACCGAACCAGCAATTGGATTTGAGACTATAATGGGATCCTCTACTACACAATATCTAGGGTGCAGAGACTCAACTATGGAAGCAGATATATTTGGATGTGAAGCGCTAAAATCGGAATGAGTACTAACAGGATAATCAAAAAGGAAAAACTCTTTCATACGAAATCTTACTGCCTCTCTCTCAAAGTATGCTGGTGGTGAGAGCATGCACTCGCCTTACGGAAAATCCTGTCCCTTGTTCTTGCCCTTGCCCATAATTATACGACCCGTTATACCAAAATAAAGATGCTTCCTCTTGTTTTAGGTTTTACTATTCTTTTCTCCCCTCCTTTGTGAACCAAGTCCATATCCATGGGTTCTTCATCCTTGTGTTGTTCTCCTTAGCCAAACCCCCTCATTCTCAACTTTTCCACCTTTGTGTAACTTGTTGACATGTCTCTCGGAAGTTGCTTCCATCGCACGGAGAATCCTACAAAGCTCGAAAGAAAATTTGCCTCAGGTGAAACTGCTACGGCTACAGATGGAAGTTGGGCACTTGTTTGCCCTTTGACAAGTGTCGTAATCTCATCAAGCCTACGGAACAATGTCGCGATGAGGTTACCTCCAAGAAAGCCAGGAGCCCCGGAGACTCAGGAAAGAAGGAAACAAGGACTCAAACAGAGGATCAAAAGATAGTGCATATGGCTTTGGGGAATATGCCTTTAAAACAAAACTTTTCTTTTAAAAATGCTTCTTTTGAAACCATTTTGAAAATAATTTTTCAAATCTTTTATCTGATCCGGTAACCTTCAGCTCTGACACCAAGTGAAACACCCCACCTCCGTTAAGGTCACTCACAAAGGGAATGCCTTAATTTCGGTGGAGCATTATAGGTAAAAGATGCAGATAAATTACAAGACAGACAATTAAAGCAGCGACAAATAAATAAAACTTTATTTCATTGATAAACAACTTGTACAAAGATTGTTTTACAATACCAAAGTATATTGTCTTGCTTAAAAAAATAAAGAAGCATAAAATGATTTCCCCAAATAAAGCATGAGCCAGCCATAACAGTAGAAGAGAGAGTCCAAGGCAACACGTCAAAGAGTCTTCAAGCTAGGAAAGAGTAACAGTCCAAACAAACCTGAGCTTTTCCCTCCCTGACTACCTAGGGGGGGAACGGAAGAAAAGAGGCAAAAGCAAACTAGGTGAGACATAAAGTCTGGTAAGTCCAGTGATTCTTAGTATATAAACGAGGAAAAGGGGTCATGGCATGAATAAACTAAATATAAGACTAAACCATAGTAACAAGATAATATGGGATAAGCATGGGATATGGCAAGATAAACTGAATGTACCGATAAACTGAATGTACTGATAAACTGAATGCGCTTCTACTCCTTCTCTGCTTCGCAACTACCCTGTTTATACTGATTTCTATATCTCTGCACTACCTAACTGGTGTTCAAACTAGTAATCTATGATCATATGATAACGTGATCCCAATCCCCGTATTTGCGGTTGCCTTTCAGGTGTGCTTCTATTATGGGGATTCCGTTTATTACTTAGATCTAATCTAGGGCTTACTATCGAGTGCTTACTAGATTCAACCAGGGTTTACGCTACCCAGGGCCGCTGGGGTTTGTGCTACCTATGGAATGCTTCTCGGATTCAGGGTTTACGCGACCTAGGTCCAACTAGGGATTATGCTACCTACTTTGTATTAATTTTCCATGTGTTTGTGTCAGTTGACCCTCTCTTGCATGTAGATACTCTGTGCTGGCCCCACTATAAGGTGTATCAAGCCTTATGATAGCGACCTGACACGATTCAAGATGCACAGTGTAACTACTGGTACCCAGTGCCTGATTTTTCCCACTCCGGAGTACGTGCACGCCCGTAAACCGTCGGAACCTACACTGACGTACCCCCTGTCGTTACCTTTGACCGCTTATAATCAGCCCAGTAATCATGCCCCACCCTGCCTAGTTTCAGGGTACCATGATACATCAATGTGGTTACTTCTGAAATGGGTCCCCGTTACTAGGGTTTCTTGCTGGTTAAGTTTGTGGGCCTACATATACAAATATCACCCACCTATACGAGATGTACTTAACCCTCCCACCGATTCTAGCATGTTTTATTAACGGTTAAGTTTTATGGGCCTATATTTAATAATATTACCCACCAACCCGACGTGCACTTAACCTTCCCACGGATTCAAGCATATTTATTTAATGGCTAAGTTTTGTGGGCCTATATTTACTAATATTACCCACCTACCCGACGTGTACTTAACCTTCTACTCGTCAAGTCGTGTTGGTTAAGTGGTTCTTATTAACCTAACCTTGCTTGCTTATCGTGTTGATTGGTTAAGTGTGATTTATTAACTTAACCCTGTTCATTCATTGGGTTATATTGGTTAAGTATTTCTCATTTAACTTAACCCCATTCGCTCATCAAGTTATATTGGTCAAGTTTCATTAATCAATTCGAGTTAACTTAACCCTTCCCATACATCATGTTATATAATTGGTTAAGTGTTTTCCTCTTGTATTACATAACCCCACCACATGTCATTATATATTTTGGTTAAGTGTTACCTCAGTTACCTTAACCCTATCATCTTCTTAATTTAAATGTTACAACGGTTAAGTGTTCTAAATTTACTTAACCTCACCAACTTGTCAAATTAACATGTTATTACGGTTAAGTGTTCTAAATTTACTTAACCTCACCCACTTGCCTAGTTAACATGTTATTACGGTTAAGTGTTTCCCTAATTACTTAACCTCACCATTTCTAGCTTGATTTACTCATGAGCCTTAATTAATTAATTAATTAATTAAAGCACCAACCACTCACATTAGACAGATATTGTTGTGGTTACTGGATGTGCCGGTCGGTTCCAGGCAGGTTTACACCACAACTCAGTCTAACCTCGGGTCTTCTTGGGCTTGATGCACTAACCACCCACATTAGACAGGTATTGTTGTGGTCACTGGATGTGCCGGTCAATTCCGGGCAGTTTTAGGCCACAACTCAGTCTAATCTCGGGTTAGGCATATTCGTCTTTTACTAAATTTATATATTTACTATTTATGTAAATTTTCCATAAGTCACTTTAGCCTAGATCATATTCAACTGTCATGCAAATTAACATACTTATATTCTATGCCCAAAACTTGATTTACCAATCAATTAACCCAACTTGCAGTTTATACCAATTTAGATTTAATATTCCACTTTTACAATTCATGCCCAACCTAGATTAATATTCCAATTTACGGTTCATGTCAAAACTAGATTTAATATTCTAGTTTACCATTTACGTCCAAAACTTGGTTTACATGCCAATTACACACTTTGCGGCCAATTAAATTTATCAATTTAAGCCCAAGTCTAATATGCATGTAAATTCATTCACTATTATGGCAAATTTAGATTATGCCAACATATTTATTATACCAAATTAACTTAATTAAGCTACGCCCAATCCCCGCACCATAATCGTATGTATAACATTTTTTCACAAGTTTTTCTATGTACTCATAAAATGATACTAATAGTATCAAAGCAAGGAATGGGGGATAAGCACGAGAATTAACATAAAAGAATAGCCATGCAAGAATGAACCAAATACAAAGATAATAGTTCCAATGGGTTTGATGTACATAACAGTGAATAGGAGTAAACTAGTCAAGTTACACCGAAAAATGAGATCCAACATTTTTAAGGGAATAGGCATAGGTAATTTGGTCCAATATAATGCCAGCTCGAAGTACAACCTAATAGGTTAATGCGAATAGGCATAAGTCACTGACTACAATAGTTATAGGCAATTAACCACAATAGTCATGGGCGACTAATCACAATAGTTTCTTAATCAATGTCATAGGCAATAGTCTCATAGTCATGAATCTTAGTAATAGTCTCATAGTCATGAATCAAATGCAATAGTCTCAAAATTATGAATCATAGTCATAGTCATAGGCAACAATCTTATAGTCATAGTCATATGTAATGGTCTCTTTGTCATGAATCATAGTCGTAGGTGATAGTTTCATGGGCAACAATTTCATAGTCATAGTCTTAGGAAAAAGTCCCATAATCATAGTCATTTGCAATTAGCCACAATAAGTTCTAGGTCAAAATCGGGAATCAGATCTAAGGGCATAGATAACGTTAGATTTGACATAAGCATGAATCAAAGATAATTAACTCGCAAATAGGCACAGTTCTATATTTTAATTTATTACATTCACGAGTCCAATTACATGTTTAAATCTAAGGATAACCGAACTTACCAACTAAAAAGGAATTCTTGCATTCTGAAATCTGAATTATAAAATTGGAGATGCACGCCTTTGATGAAGATCGTTGAATTAGACTAGTTTTAATTTGATTTTGGATGTAAGATTCCAACTTGTCTTTGAATTGGAAATGGTGACGGCTACTCCAAGTCTTCTACTGATGGCATTTTAGTTCTAGGTTTATTTGTCTGTGTGTTTTTAGGTTAGGCATTGAGTTGTTTATATAGAATTTCAGTTTGATTATAGCCGTCAGATGAACCTAGGGTTAATCATAGCCACTCAGACCCGATCAGGACCATCCAGAAACCCTAGTGACTCAGCAGCAAGTCATCAATCGTTCAAATTTCAGAGCTGGCCAGGGGCCAGGTTGACCCCTAGGCCGAACCTAAGGTCGACCCCAGGTCGACCTCTAGGGGGGAGGTCGACTCTAGGGTCGACCCGCTGGTCGACCTGCCTGGGCGAGAATTTTCCCGCCGAGCCCGCTTCTGGCTTCTATTTGAATTTGAACTTGTTTTTCTATGAGCTGTTTGAATTTATTTGAATTTTTGAAACTTCTGAAGGCCATAACTTCTTCATACGAAGTCCGATTTATGCAAACTCGGAATCTATCTCAAGCAGAATTCCGAGACGAACGCAATGGCATAACCCGTTTCCCTAAATTATTCTCTTAAAAATTAAGTATACTTTGATTTGTTACATTAACATTTATAGAAAATACGGGGTGTTACAACTGGGGCCTTGGACCTCTCATTTGGGAAAATGCCCTTTCGACAAAGGTTACAACCCTCTCATTTGTTTGTCGTGGCGCTTTCTCGCTATTTGAATCTTTGTGAATCTTCCCATTCACTTTTCAAGGCAGTGCTTTTCTATTTCTGCACTTGTGCATGGTGGTATTTACAGCATTTGTCGCTTGAACTAGTGTTGTTGGGGTGGGTTGCTATGCTTCGTTAGATTTTAAAGGAACAAGCGCTCAACTAATGTCCTGCAATCTAAAATCATCTTTAAGAAAATTTTGATTTGACAAAGATTTTTGCGAGAAAGGAATTTGTTCGGGTAGATATGCTCTTAATCACAGAGCTAATTGTTCAGTACAACATTTGTAAAAGTTTACAGACTATTACATGAATTTTTAATATAACAGAAAGTAAAACATGAGGTAAAGCATGAAATAAAGCAGTGACGATGATGATCGCTTATTTTGAGCCATTGAAATTGGAGTGCCAATCAACGGTCGTCAGTTGATGACCGACCTCATATCAACCCGCGTTGGAGTTTCGTTATTTGGACCAGTTTGATTGACGGGTGCACTTTGTCCTTGAAAAGATGGAGTAGAATTTGAGGCTTGTGGAGCCTTGACATACTGTTGTAGCTTGTTTTTCTTAATCAACTCCTCGATGAGGTTCTTTAAGTGCCAGCATTCATTAGTGTCATGCCCGGGTTGATTGTGAAACCGACAAAACTTTCCAAAATTCACAGCTCTCTTAGAAATATTCAACGTTGGTTGTTCTGGATAGTGTTCTACATCTTTGATAGCTGAGTAGATGTTCTCTGGAGTATTATTTAGATGGGTAAATTCAGCGGGGGTAAAGAAGCGAGTTTTCTTGCCATCTCAATTGTCTTTCCCGTCGTTTCCTCTCTTTTGTCCTCCGGGATTCTTCTGATTGTATTGAATAGCAGAATTTTTGGGAGCTTCAAGAAGTGGGTTACCATCAATAATTTGAAGAGGCATAGGATTATTTTCCACCTTCATATACTCCTCTGCTTTTTTGTAGAATTTTTCAGATGTGTTTGGTTCTTTCATTTTAATCAATCTACCAAATTAACTTTTCTCATCAATGGCATCGATTAGAGACATTAAGATCACGCGGGTTCCAGATTCCCCACCTATAACAAAGCAGTGTTGAACCTCTTGAGGAAATCTTTAACATACTCTCCTAGATTCTGCTTCATTCATGTCAGAGAAATAACATCCTTAGCCTTAGTAGCTTGCAGTGTCTCCTTGAATTTCAGAGTCAAATCATCGAATTGGTCGACGAATTTGGGTGGCAACCTCATGAGCCATAATGATGCATCTCCTTCTAGATAGAGAGTGAAGCACGAGCGTTTGATATCATCCTTCGCTTTGGCTGCATTCACGGGCCATTCATATCTGTAATGGAAGTGATTTGGATCAGAAGTTCCGTTGTACGGAGGAAGAGTAGGATGAGTGAACTATTTAGGGAATTCGGCTTTGCGGATCCTCTTTGTGAATGGATTTTTGCTGGGGGAGAAGACCTATTCTCTTTTAGTGTCATTGCGGGCCATGTTATCTTTCATGATTTGCTTTACCATATCCTCGATATACTCCTTCGAGTTGTGTTGTTCCACAGAGTAGACTTCAATTTCTTTGCCAGATGTCCGCCTTGGCGAGCAATCACAGTTAGAGGATCTAGGTTTTCACCACCATTATGGGGAGGTACCCTCTTAGCGGGACTTGCAACTCACTAGGTAATTCGATCGGAGTGGCTTTTAGCTTTCGAATTTGAATCATGAACTCCAACTTTGTTCTTATCACTTTCCATCCATCGAGGCCTTCCATATTATTGTTACGATTATGATCAGAACCTACCGAATTCATGTTCTCTTTAAGGTTGACATGAACCTTTTGAGGAGGAGCAGGATTTGCTTGAGCGTTAATTTTCTCCATCAAAGCATCATTAGCATCCATCAAAGCTTTATTTGAAGTCTCCATTCATTAGTTTAAATTGGCCATCACGACATCTAGCACATCTCTATTTACTCCGGCCCAACCTATTGAGTTTTCTCTAACTTCAAAGCGGTTGGTAATTCGTCTTTAGCAACGTTGTCTATTTCTCCAATGGTTTTACTTGCAGTTTTATTAGATTTTGCCATTATCTCGGACAAGGTTTCAAATTTCGGAGAGAATTCATCAATTGGCCTGAATCTTAGATTTGGAGAATCTATATTAGAAGCAGGCTTAGAACTTCAATGCAAAGCTCTTAAGTTTGAGAGAAGTGCGAACATGGCCCCACGGTGGGTGCCAAATGTTGTAACCAAAAAATAGCCATAACACCAAAGGTATTTTCACAATACTTCACCAAAAGATTATAATTAGGGAAATGGAGCCATAATCACGAAAATAGTAAAAAAAACAAGAAGATTTTTAGAGTGGTTCGGCCTAGAGAAAGCCTATGTGCACCATGGAAGAGATTTGCACTATCATTTTGGAACTTACAAGGTATGAATCCTCTCTCATTACATTCATTCTCTCTCTTACACAAGTATTTATCTCTTTAATAATGATCTTCTACTTTTCTCTCTCTTTTCACTCTAGATTTCACTTGGATTTGCGAAGGAATCAGTGAGATCTTTTGATTTGTGATGGTAGTAGAGTAGATTTAGACACATAGATGATCTTCACCGGGTCCATGATAACCTTATGTTGGACCTAGGCTTTAGAGAAAGTTAATGGTAGTTGGAGATCACTTAGATTGTGTTTGATAGATTTTGGTATGGAGAAGATTTGATCCATTTGTTGTTGAAGGAGGATGAATTAAGCTTGAGAAGCCATTAATTGAGCTCCGAGTGTTTTAGAGTGGTGGAGAAATGATTTGGGCAGCCCTTCGGGGTGGAAAAATCGGTCCCTTAAATAGTGGAGAAGTGAGCTATTTATAGGTGTAGTTTAAGGATAATGGCAGAGCTGTAATTATGATGTGCAGGTTTTGGGTCATTCATTGGTGTATTTATGGAAATGCCACTGGACAGCTATACACAGTTGTAGCCAACTGTACGACCGACCCAAAAAGGTAACCGACCAAAAGTGAGTGCGACCAGGACTTTGTGCACGAGTAGAAATAATGTGCGAGTAGAAATAAATGACCCTTATATTTACTACCTTGCCACTCGAGCGCACATCCCATATAAAGTTAATGAACGACCCAATAATAGCTATGTGACCCTATTTACCTTACTGCTGACCGAACCCTTGCAATACTGACCCACATGGAAGATTACCCACTTTTATATATTATGAGTGTCGATTCATTATATAATTTAATACCAATCCATGCTTTAATGAGCCATAAGCAGTTGGAAATGCATACGCTGAGCCATTGAAATTGCTGCCACGTCATTCTACAACGCATGAATACCTGCTACCTTTATTTTAACGTGATTAATAATGTAAATTATATCCATCCATTTAACCTTCAAGAATGCCACCACATTATTCTATTATTGCCTGCTGCTAGACCCCTTATGACGTGGCGTGCTCGTCCCCTTTTGATGTGACCTGCTCGACCCTTCATGATGTGGCTTGCTCGAGCCATGCAAGACCTCCTGCTCGACCAGGATGGAACACACGAGCAGAATGAAATGAACGAGCAGTATTCCTGTGTTCATACTAATCCACTTGGCAAGAAAGAAGTTGATCCATGCAAGTTGATACGTTATTGCTCCTTTTAAACATTGAAGTGTTCACGTTCTATTCACGCATGGTTTCAATATGAGCAATTCAATGTGTATATAAACAGCTGTCCCACTTCGTTTGTTGTGTTAACTATTTTTAGTTCACAATTGCTCTTTGTTGTAATGTTCCCATTTCGTGAATAACTTGTTATCATGATGTCCATGTGACATTGCCTTACGCGTTGCTTGTATAATATGCATCTTACCTAAGACTGACCCATACTTGTTTATCGAAGCTAACCCATCCATGTTTGGTGAGCTGCTGAATCATGTATTGGATTAGTGCCAACTGATCAATAAGGGAGGAGCTCGACCGACCCGATATAAAGCTTTGTGCTTGGACCACGTGGAGATTGTGAACTAGCGACGCAGACTGTTGTCATGTGCGATCCATCAAATTGCTTGCTGCTTGGCCGACTTCATGTTGTCATGAGACAGTTGACGTATCGGGTTCTGAACCGCGTTTTGATAACGGGGTTAACACAAATATAAATAGCCAGCGGAAAATTAACTTTTATTATTAAAAGCAAAACATTGCTTCAAACCAGTTACATCATCAAATACCAAATACTTCAAATAAAACCATCTGTCTTATAATGCCAAACATCATAGTACAATAATCCATAACCATATCCCTTTTCACAAGCCATAGCAAAGTAGAAATATATTCAAAGCGGTACATCAAATCGGAAGAAGTCCTAATCCAAGTTGAAAGAAAATCCTAATCACTGCGGAGTACTACCACTCTAAGGACCTGAGGGGGAAAAGGAAGAGAAAGAAACGAAAAAAACAGGTCAGATATAAAGCCTGGCAAGTTCCAATGATTTTCATTATATGCATAAAATAGAGGTATCAAGACAGATAAATAAGATTGGATGAGAAAGTTCAATAGCATATAAGTACAAGACATCAAGAGGAAATGAGGATCGAGTAAAGATTCTCATTTATATCCCCATAACGAGTTTTTCTCTATGCTAATACTAGTATATCAGGATTAGGTGTTACCATAATTACATAACAGGATTAGGCGTTGCCCTAATTACATAACAGGATTAGGTGTTACCCTAATTACATAACATGATTAAGTGTTACCCTAATTTCATAACATGATTAGGTGTTACCCTAATTACATAGCAGGTTTAAGTGTTACCCTAATTACATGACAAGATTGTGCATTACCTTAATTACTGCCTATATGATCGACTCCCTACTACATAAATACCCTATGTCAGCCCCGACAGTATGGTGTATCACTCCCTAACCCAACAACTTATAGAACACAAACCTACTTGCTGGCGTTACAACATCTAAGTTTCCCTAATCGGGCCCATGCATTATGACTCCGCCGGAATGTGCTCGTACTCACCTTTCTCTTTTTTGAACCTCTTACTATCCAGATCAGTAAAGCGTACCCTTCCCCCTAGCTAGTCTGAGGCCCCCTAATAAGGTACAAACAGGGATACTGACTGATACGGGTTCCACACAACAAGATTGACACAAGCCAAACCACCAAAGCTTGTGCACATAGGTAACTAGAATTTAAGAGTCCCCAAAACCTGATAGAACAACAGAATGAGGGACCTCTTAGCTGATTACTAATCAGGTTTAACTTAGTAGGTTTAAGTTCATTAACAAGTATG
This sequence comes from Allium sativum, assembly GCA_030737875.1. Lineage (NCBI taxonomy): Eukaryota > Viridiplantae > Streptophyta > Magnoliopsida > Asparagales > Amaryllidaceae > Allium > Allium sativum. The sequence continues at coordinate 529,289,495 of CM060923.1, read as the reverse complement.
GTTGTAGTATTACAATTTTCTATAAGTATTTTTATGTGTACAACCTCTTGCCCACAACAAGCACCTGCCCAGATGTATATACACCACAGTAATTCAGTTTACCTAACCTACTACTGGTAGTTACATTTACTTAACATGTTCTTTACTTAATCTCTATATTAACTATAATCTAACATGTATACATATATGCATATTCTTCCTTTCGATTATATTCCCAATTTACACTCAAAAGTCCTCAATTTATAATATGCCTAAATTCTCCTTTTTCATTGTCATTTCATATTATCCCAAATTCAATTATATGCAATCTTCAATCAGTAATGGCTTAAGCTCTCGATGGCCTAGGCTCATCGTAAATAAAAGGGAAATGTAGAAGGAGAAGAACAAAATCAAATCAAATTGTATAAAATAGGCATATAAAAAAGACTGGAAATAGATTAAACAACAGAATACGGATAAAAAGATAGATATGTATAAACATAACTGGTTAATCAACTGATAGTAAAATGATATATTACTGTAACAACTGCAACTGCATAGATGAATAACAGAAAAAAGAATGGTATAGAAAATAACTTATAGGCACGGTATGTTCTAGATCCAATTTTATTTACTATCATAATACATTTCCAGATATCAGATCTGAAAATAAACTAAAACACACAAGGCTAGGTATTAGGTTCAGAAATAGTTCTTGAAAAAGGTTGTGTGTTGATTGCAGATCTTGAAATTTCTCTGTTAATCTAAATTTCAGCAGTATCTCCCCATTTTATTAATTTATTTAGAATATAGTCATGGAGGTAGAGAGAGGTGAAGAATAGTTGTATGTAAATAAAATGAGAGAGAACCCCTATTTATAGATTAACCGAGCTAATTCTTAACTATTACATTTAGGTTTTTAAGTCTAGCTATACAACTCATCCAACGAACCTACCGTATAAAACATTCCAAATACATCATCCAAAATCGAACCAGCATGTAGATGGGTCGACCCCTCTTGACATGGGTCGACCTATAGGTCGACCCAGGTCGAGATGGGTCGTCCCATGACCATTGATTCCTATGCTAATTTTTTTCTATTTAAATTTAAAAAAAAATATATCCTTTATATGCAATCTTCTTAGGTCCATATCTTTCTCATACGTTATCCGGTTTATGCAAACTCGAGGTCTATTTGAACTGAAATTCCGAGATGAATGCAACGATAAAGTTGGTTTTACTTAATTATAAATATTTAATTATATAATATTCATTTTATTGTCTTTACTGTATGGTTATAGTGTATTAAATTTTGGGGAGTTACATATCTTGTTGGATCCCTCCAGTACCTGTTTTTCTTACATCCACAAATACTAGACAACATGAATAATACCAATCCTACTTCAAGGAAGGATGTCGCAGTATAGAAGGTCATCAACTATATAATTTGTGGGGCAGATAGGGTCTCATCAACTAATAGTATTGCAGGAAAATCCAACTACCAAGCCTAAATATAACTTATATGAAACCACAATTGATGAAATAATTATCAATGCATCCAAATAACCAAGAAATAAAATATAGGATTATATTAAATAAACTTTCATTTATAATAATTTATAAACAAATCTAGAGAGTGAGTTTATTCACCTTGATTTTTAATTTTCTGAATATCCCAATTTAAATTGAATCGAATACCATTTGATTTAAATTAACTTCTAGTCAACTATAATTGACTCCAAATATCTTACTTCTTGATTTTCCAACCTTGTATAAATTAAATACATCACATTATAGAATTTTTGATTAAATAAAAATTAAATGAATAAACTAAATTAAGTATTTAATTATACTTTAATTCACGTTTAACTCTTTCTATATTATTTTTCAACAACATTATGTTTCAATATGTATTTAGCCAATTAAGCTAGGCTACCTTTCGATTGTGGTTATCAGTTATAATATTGACAATGTCCAAATATTGTTTTCCAAATCGTATTAATGTTAATAACAATATTTGTAGTTATAAACTCCACACATTTGGTCATGGATTACTTTCAATATTATTTTTATCAAATAAAATTACCACTGTAGAGTTCATGACACTAGTTTATATATTGAATAAAATTGGATATGAAATCAAATAAATTATATAAGAGCATGTATTTGTAGATTTTATAAAATTTGTTTTGTATTATGTTGATTGATCGGTTCAAGTGTTTAGAAAATCCATTAGATACATGTGGTATACATTGAACTGCAACTGACACAATATTATTTTGTGAAGAGGATAAATGAATTTTTTCCCTAAATTATATTTTTTATACAAAAGAAATAGTTTTCTTAGATTATGCTGGTATTTGATTGCTTGATTGATTTAAATGAATTTTGAATGGGATTATGGAATTAGAATGGTTTAATATAACCATAAGAAGATAAAATAAATGATTTTTTTGGAAGCTAAGGAAAAAAATTCCAGGATAATGAGTTGAATGGATTAGAACTTGATTCAAAGGTAAGGTAAGTTAAATTGATTTGGATTGATACTGAAACCATATTAAATTAAAATGAACTCGTCGCATCGCGGTAGTTCATAATTTGATTTAAAATTCAATTGAGTATATATGAACCAATTTGAGTCAGAATTCTTTGAAACAAGAATCGTCCAGATCTATTGGATTATAGTTTTCTAACGAAAGAAAAAAAATCGAGATATCATATTATATATTTTGAGTTATGTCAAAACCAAATTTTAAAAAAGTCGCTATGAAATCATTTAAAAAATAAAATGATTTGTTAATTCAAATGCAAGGATTGTAAGATAATAAAATTTAAATTTTCATTAATAATATTCAAAATTGAATTATTAAATAAATATGAATTCAGGTGAATTGAATAAATGAATTTTTGGAAAAATTGGATTCAGAATTATGAAATGAAGATAAGTAATGTAAGAAATCAATTAGTTTTGAATATAACTTGGTTAAAAAAATGAATGGTTGAATTAAAACTTTGGATACTAATATGGAATGAGAACTCTTGAATTAAAGTTGAAATACCAATGAATTAAATATCTAAATGGAGCATGGTATATATATTTGGAATGTACCGAGTGAAATATGAAGTGAATTGAAATAAATCTAATTCGAGTAGAAATAATTAAATATGACTTGGAATATCAAAATTAAGCTTGGGCTATGGAACTGAGTTTAAAATGAAAGTGAATATGCGTATATTGAATAGTGAAAATAAACTTTTATTATATAAACTTGAGTTGAAAGAAAATGAATGAAGAATGAATCAAACTAAGTTGATTGAAATTGAACTTTGAACTCAAATGTAAATTTATATGGACTTGTAAATTGAAAATTTAACCTGGAACCTTGGGTTATAAATAAAACTTGATTTTCTATAAGAAAAAATATATATGTATATATATATATGTATGTATATATATATTTAAACGTGATGTTTAAACTCTCATGAGTTGAGAAAAAAGATAAATTAATTGATGAACTGGAATTAAGCAAGAAGTTGAATTGATTATAATCAATTAGAAATAGATGTATATATGATTGAACAGGTTTACTTAATGGAAGCAAACGTGACTAAAATTGGTTGCTCGACAAAAAGTTACATATTTGATTCAACGTGAGATTTTATGAGCCAATTTGGCTTATTGAATTCCTTTTTTATTGGAGAGGGCCCAGAGAGGCATATTGTAGCTGTATCGATTGACCCGTGCAAAGAAGTCATTGGCGAAATTTTTCGAAAAATTAAGGATTTAGAAAATTTTCAAGGAAATTGGATAAATAGAAATTTACTAGTAAATTATATATGAATTTATAAAACAAGATTTGGTTGAATAAACTAAATTAGAATCCATTTAAAATGAATATGGATAGGTCGGGAATTCTTATGAAGGTAATGAATTTAACTACATAAAAATCAATTTGATTTGAAAGGAAATGATATATGAATCGAAGTTGAAAAGAATAAGTGTTAGAATGTGAAATATCAATTGAATGTTGAAAACCGAAGAAAAAATAGTTTATTAGTATACATGAAGTACACATGCAAAACATGTTGGATATATGTGGTTGGTTGTGCAAGTTAACGAATAAATATATGAATGATGAGCACAAATTATATATATTGGTGAGGTATAAATATAATGTATGCAAATATGGTTTGAAATCATTCAAAGTTATTAGAATAATATATAAATCATTGAAAATGGATCATTGAATGTTGGGAACTAAAATTCCTTATGAAATTATGTGTTTAGTGAATATATTGAATGTTGGTTATGAAATCTATGTAGAATAAATGAATTGTTATTAAACCTTATGTTTCGAAAACTTATTTGTTTAAATTAAGTAAGTACAGGTATATGGAACTGTATAGGTCGTATTTGGTTGTGTGGATTGCATAAATATTAAGCGAACTCGCTTAACAAACATTTATATAAGGTACGCCTATGCAAAAATACCAAAATAGAAAATATGAACTATTTTTCGGCTGTGTGGGCCAATGTGTACATTTTTGTCCCTCCTATCATATTGAAAAGCCTCTCCGCACAAGGGAGACTCGGGAAAAAAATTAGGAAATTAAAGGAGTTAGAAAAAAATTCAAAAGTTTTGAAGAATTTTTTTTAACAAAAATTGATGTTCAAATGAAAATGAAGTGAGTGAAGTTGGAAACTATTGAGTTAGTTGTGCAGTAAAGATGTTTAGGTGAGTGTCGAGTTGCATGAGTGGATTGTGGGTAGTTAATAAGGCATAGCACTTTATCTTGGTTAGTAATTTTGGGAACGAAATTCTTTTAAGGGGAAAGGGATGTAACATCCCGTATTTTTGGTCGTCTAGCTATGAACATTTAAAATGTTTAGATGTTGAATTTGAATTTAAAATGGAGATCAATACAAAATTTATCTATTTAATTTTTGAAATAAGAAATTTTATCGATAAACATAAGTGTTTTAAATCGATTAATTATTTAATCGATATTATTGATATGTGAAATGAGCTATTTTTCAAACAATCTCAAAATTCGACGAAACCAATTCCATCGTGTTAGCCAGCATCTTAGTCCGGTTCCAAAAAGTATACAGGACCCACTCCACTCAACCCGTCGTGTGACACCACAGCTCAAAATGTCGTCAAAACGTCGAAGAATCAATCCCGTATGGAATCAAGCAAGCGGTAACTTCACAACTCCTCTGAGCAATGACATCGCATTACCCTATATCACTCCACCTCGCATCAGATAGCTCGCATCACACTCACCGACCTCCATCGCATCGCCACCCTGAAGCTTGCTCATCGCGCCACCTCAAACCATGCCACATGGCCCTATCACATCACACACCTCGCCACCCACTCGCCTCGCATCACCTGACGCCGCTTCTTTCTACTCCGCATCTCTTAGGGATGCGATGCTATCGCATCCATTTGATGTAGTGCTATCGCATAACATAGGACGCAATCTCATCACATCCAACATGATGCGATGTCATGGCATCCAATAGGATGCGATGCACCCACCTCTGCTCCCCGAGAAAAAACACAACGCATCCCCTTGGGATGCGAGTTTTCACATCCCTCAAGATGCGAAAATTCGTATCCTACCAATGGGATGCGATTTTTTGCCTACAGGCATGGCGTGATGCAATTTTCTGGTGTGCATAGTTCTATGATTCTCTTTTTTTACCATGTGGTCCCCAAATCCTGCCTACTCCCACCTAACCCTTCAACTATAAACACCCCCAAGCTTGGAATTCAAAAGGGCTGGAATTTTTCTAATTTGACATATCTCCTAGCTCCTAGAACTCATTAATGTCAGCCTAGTGCAAGAGGAAGAAGATGCATAAAATCACCTCTTTCCAAGATCGAGCACATGAATACTATGACTCCAAGATACATCAAAATACTTGCAAATATATGCTATGATGAAGTTAAATGCTCGTAACCCATCATTGCACAGACCGAATCGCTATAAATCTCTATGTCATTTATTGCATTCTGCACTTATTTTCCCATGCGAAACGATATTATTCAATAATTAAGAATCGTTGGGGGTTACGATATTTTTTCCATCAACATTCTAGTGCTTTCACTGAGAACTTAGACCAACTTATTTGTTGCAAACTTCCATCTCGACTTCGATGCGCTACTCTTATTTCTTCCTAACCTACAACTCGAGTTTGCTAGCGATGGTTAAATGAACAAAGAACCTGATGGTCAGAACTTCAGCAGTAGCCGACGATGCTATTTCTCAACAACTTCAACCACAGGCAAACCCCGCCGAACCAGACATCCTTCTTCCTACAGACCTCGATGCTCCTGCAACTCAAGTGTAGATTTACGTGCTTAATAAAAGGTTAGAGAATAGAAAGGTCGGAGAATAGATCTCTCGAGCTCAACGATGCATTGAAAACCAACATCGACCTTATGCGTCAACTTCAGGAGAGTCAACGCCTCATCGCTCTACTCTAGTTTGCTCAGAACCGCGCTCCCTCGCGGCCCAACTCCTCAGAAAGTGCCTCTTTCGAAACTCAGGGCCAGAGCCGAAGAAGAAGGTTCACCCTCAACACTAACGCCCATAACAACGATAATGGGAACAATAATGGGACCACTATAACGAGCGAGGGAACGTGTCAACGCGACCATTCCCGGTTGGTTATCAAAGATGAACCAGTTCTGAGTAACCGACCCCATCCTCGATAGAACCCAATTGTCGCAGCTCTAAACTTGGGGCCTACACATCCAGCAACTCAATAGGCCTAAGCTCCACCTAATCAGAATCTGCATTAGCCTGCTCAACCTGATCGGCTATACCAAAATCAGACGAAAAATGATGATTGCATGGATAAGGTCGATCCCATTGTCCATCCCAGACGATGTTCACAGCCCAGAACCACCGAGGCGGACAACAACCGCTGGATCCCGCCAGAGAATGTTCATCCTGCATATCTCTTCGACATGGTCCGATCGATCATGAGAAATATACGAGGGAGTGTCAACGACGTGTGGAAACCCACTTGAGATGTAACCCCTTCACCAGGACCATGCATGAAGCCGAGTGGCCTTGACGCTTCAACATGCCACAACTAGGGCTCTATGCTGGAAGGACTAACCCCTGTGCATTTCTGAACTTCTACGAGTGGCACATGGAATCTAATAAGGCCATCGATGTTGTTAAATTCAAGTGCTTCCTGGTCTCCTGGAAGGCAGCGCCTTGCACTAGATCACCCGTCTTCCACTCCAATCTATCAGTAACTTTGACCAGTTGGCAACCAAAATGGTCAGATAGTTTAGAATGCCCGTTCCTACACCGAAGAATACTCTCACTCTCTCCAATCTCTATCCGGGCCCAACAGAAACCCTCAAAATCTACCTTGAGCATTTCAATACCGCCCTTACAGAAGTTGGCAACCCGGAACCTCACACGGTCCTTGTCCAACTTTCCAAGGGTGTTCTCGTGAATCCGAGTTTGAAGCATGGATAGACAGAAGGCAACCAAAATCTCTAGAAGCCTTCGGCGAAAAAGGCAGACAATTTCTGTGTTAGTTGGAAGCTCGATGCAACAGGGCTACCCAAGGCAGCCACCCCAACAACCCACACACTAGCGCTGTCAAAGACAGTGTCAAAGGAAAATAAGTCGGAGAATCTTTCGACAAGTGTAAGGGGGCATCCCCGTACAAGCCCAAGCCAAAAAACAGAAAAATTGGTGATTGCAATAATCAAGCTCCTGTGGATCCCAAGAAGCACGATCGCTACCAGAATTACAGGAACTACACTCCGCTCAACCGAAATTTGGAGACAATCTACTTGGAGACCTGTAATAATCGACAGTGCAAGCAGCCCAACACCCGGGAATCTACCGACCATGAGAAAAACTCCGGCAAGTATTGCAGATTCCATTACATGTTTGGGCATAATACTAACAACTGTCACCACCTTAAGTACGCGATTGAAAACTCATCCACGAGAAACGTATGGAGCAGTACGTTCAGGATCCTGCTCCTCCCTAAGAAGTCGTGGGCCCTTCAACGCTTGCTCTCCCTCCAACTAATATGACCACGGGGGGTTCAATCAAAGATCACGTGGCATTATGATCAACATTGTCTGTGGTGGACCTCACCCCACACATGAGAGCTTCCGAAAGATGGAGGAATATGCTAACTCCATCAAACACACCAGCAACAAAGTGTGTTCTGCTCTGGACGAATATGTCCCTACTAAGCTCCAAAAGACAATGCGGGACGATATCATTTTACGCAAGAGAGAGTCTATGGGAATTGAGATCCCAACCATAGACCCTCTTGTCATCTCTACTCAGATTGGCCTTGCTTTTGTTCGAAGGATCCTCATCGACTCAGGAAGCTTGGTCAACATGATCTTCAAGGCGACCTGTGATCAAATGGAACTAGAGGCCAAAGACTTGAAGCCCTTCCATGCCACCATCCACGATTTCAATAGTTATTCCAACTAACCCATGGGCATGGTCGATCTCTCGATAGAACTCGGAGAAGAAGATTGAGTCGAGTCTGAATGCTCACCTTTGTAGCCATTGACATCATCTATCCATACAACGTATTCCTTGGACGTCCCTTCCTTAAAGAATTACGAGTCTTCATGTCGTCATGGTCCCTTCTGTTGAAATTCCCGAAAGAGAATGGATCGACATAGTCAAAGGCGACCAAGCAACCGCGAGGGCCTGCCGTCTCGCAAAATGGAAGAATGCCCACAACGAGGTAAAAGTCAAGATAATACCTCCTCCTTCCTATGCCAAGACCATCTCCGCATAGCAACCAAACTTGTTTGAGTCCTGGCTCAGGTTCCACTCCCGTATTTCTGGTGATCTCGATCCGAGGGATGACGAAGATCCCAATTTCGAGCGGGCTACCATAGTAAAAACGGATGATCCGATAAACCCTGATGACCCGACAAAGGTATTGAAAGTTGGAACACAACTCTCGCAATAAAGGAAGAGCTCATGGATTTCCTTAGGTCCAACCTTGACATGTTTGATTTGACCCACTATAATATGTGTAACATCAATCCAGGAATCGCTTGTCACATGCTCAGCATTGACTCAAAGCATCTTTCAGTCAATCAAAAGCGTCGAATCTTAGGAACTAAAAGATTGATCACACTCAGCAAATAGGTGGATACGCTGCTCGACAATGGATTCATCCGCGACGCCCTCTACCCCGAATGGGTCTCCAACTCGGTCTCGTTCAAGAAAGCAAACGGGAAATGCCGAATGTGTGTCGACTATTCAAACATGAACAAAGAATGCCTAGAGGAAAGCTTCCCACTTCCAAAAATTGATCATCTCGTTGATTCAACCATTGGCTAGCAGCTAGTAACGACCCGGAAAAAGTCGATCTTGGTTATCCGATATACAACACATAAAGAACATCCAAGGATCGAAAATATCGGTAGTTAATGAAATAATTTAGAGGGTGAGAATAGATAAGACAGAAACTTAGAATAGAAGAAGAAAAAGAACATACAACATCAAAGTAATACGAATCTCACAGCGGAATGAACAACATATAATAGATAACATATCCTTGAAATAAAATCAGTATGTGTATACAATAACATTATCAGAGTACAACACTTACAACACAGTGGAAATAACTATAGCTATATAATCCTGAAGTCTCCTGTTCCAAGCTCTCCAGGTATATCTGTAAAATCCTGACTACTTGACTGCCCGTACAAAATTGGGCACCCAAGAGTTTAGGAAAAACAAAACAAAATAAACTCTGGGTCAGTCATGGGACTGGTATGAGTAAAACAGTTAAAAACAATTTGAACAGGTAAACAATATCTCATAAGACCACGCCGCATAACAGAACCGGTTTTTCCCTTATGAGAATCCAAACATCCTTATATCAAAAACCTTTTGATATTATAATAATATCTATCAACCACAATATAATAATCATCTAGCAGAAACGCTTTCATCTCACGTTCTACATATATAGTATACAATCAAAATCGCAAGCACGTATTGGGTAATGGATTTCCAACTATGACAAGGTATGGAACCACCTTCTGCTAGTGTACCTCTAGAGATGAATACACTGGGTTCAACAAGAACATCTTGCAACCCGACCACACATGACCGACCACTCATTTCGCTTGAGTGTATCGAATGTATATCACCAACGGTTGGGATTAGCAACAGTTTCCCAAATAGGACAACATCAACAATAGATTTTTAGAAGTAAATAAAACTCTAGATCAGTTGATTATACACCCTAATAGGTGCGACTTACATAGCCATGCTACCTGCACGATTTTTGTCATTTCCCGGTTGTAAGGCTAGAGGCCACGCTTATCTCTGACAGATCACACATTTATTCACTTTGAATGTCACATCGTCATACCCACCAAATCACAATTTGATTTCCCCAAAAATACAACGGGTATACAGCTAAGAGAAATGAATTCCTCTGCCACCAAACATAAATACGTTTGAAGAGATCAACTTACGCGATCTATTAAATATACTCTGTCAGACATTCTTCCATACAGGTCGTCCTGGGACTGGACAAACCGAATGCACTATTCAGTTTCTTAGGCAAATCTTTACCTAAGATTTATACAACAGCCCTTGCACTTTACTCCGTCTTCAATTATCTTTGGCATATATGATTCACAATGCTTATGGCAATACGGAGTGGTTCTTTGGATAATAATCCAACCGATCTCTCTATATTAACAACGTTAAAATGGTCAAAACTTTGATATTCTGTGATTTAACTATCGAAGAAAAACATGTGTGCAAACAACGATATTATTTCCAAATGGAAATTATATCGATCAATCATCATTTAACATTTATCTCTTTAGTTCATTAATTTACTTATCTTTTGTTTCCATATATTCAACATTTCTTATTTTCTAATTTTAGAAAATATACGTTATTAACAATGGAAAACATTTCCATTTCCTGTTTCTATATTAGAAAACATTTCTGATTTCTTATTTGGAAAACATTTCCAAAAGCTCCTTCAATGGATTTAAACAGATGTTTAAATAAAACATCGCTATGCCAGCTCAAACCATTTACTAAATTCACTTAACCATCATTCACTTTCAAACCTTACCATTCTTTAGTTAAGAAGGAAGTCAATCCAGTTGGGGTATAATTACCTCTCAAACCTTAACTGAACAACGTTTTAACTTCGAAATAGTCAAAGTTTATCTTTTACACCTTTAACAAACTTCCTTATGTAACTCTCGGATTCTATTTACGAATCCACTTCTTTATTGAAAACATTGGTTATAACGATAACGTTATAATCCATACTTTCAAAATATCTAACTTCCATTATAACTTTTATTCTTTAATGTAAATAAATAAATAAATAAACACCTGATTTATAAATAAATAAATCTTGATTTAAACACCGGAAAGTATAATTACTTTCCCGAATTTGATATAATTGAATTGACGATTAACTCTCTTTCGAGTGATCTCTATTTGATTAACTCTCCTTCGAATATCTATATTCGATTAACTCCCTTTCGAATACCATATTCGATTTATAACTTTCGAATACCATATTCGGTTTACTAATATTTGATTAACTAATGTTTGACTTAACTCTATTCGATTAACTCGACTCGACTAACTCTACTCAACTAGCTTCTTTTGAATAACTATATTCAATTTACTTACCTTCGAATACCATATTCGATTTACTTAACTTTTGAATACCATGTTTGATTTACTCCTCTCGAATAAATATATTTGATAATCTCTCTTTCGAATAAACTATATTCGATTAACTCAAGTCGAATAACTTATATTCGATAACTCTTTCTTTCGAATAAACGATATTCGAAAATCTCTCTTTTCGAATAAACTATATTCGATAAATCTCTCTTCGAATAAACTATATTCGATTACTCCTTTCGATTTAAACTAAAATCGATAACTCCTTTCGATTAAACTAAAATCGATAACTCCTTTCGATTAAACTAAAATAGATAACTCCTTTCCTTAAACTTTATTCGAATAAACTATATTCGATACCCCTTTAACTCTATTCGAATAAACTATATTCGATACTCCTTTGGATTAACTCATTTGAATTAATTCAGTTTGATTAACTCAACTTAATTAACTCGACTTGATTAACTCCATTTGAATAACTCTAACTGGTTAACTCTAACCGGTCAACTCTAACTCTAATCGATTAACTCTAACTGATTAACTCTAACTGATTAACTCTAACTGGTTAACTCTAACTCTAATCGATTAACTCTAACTGATTAACTCTAACTGATTAACTCTAACTGGTTAACTCTAACTCTAATCGATTAACTCTAACTGGTTAACTCTAACTCTAATCGAATAACTAATATTCGATTAACTCTTTTGAATTAACTCCTTTGAATCATTTCCTTTTTAATTATCTCCTTTGAATTATCTCCTTTGGATTATCTCCTTTGAATTAATACTTTTCTATTTTTTTAATTAACAAATAACTATTCCCTTTTCAATTCTATTTATTTAACAAATAAATATTTCTTTTATCTTTCCTATTTATTTAACAAATAAATATTTCATTTATAACATTCTATTTATTTCCTATAAATAAATATTTCCATTTAATCTATTTGTAAATGTTTTACATTTAAATTCTATTTGTAAATGTTTTACAAATATTCCCATTTAAGTTCTATTTGTAAATGTTTTACAAACATTCCATTTTAAATTCTATTTGTAAATGTTTTACAAATATTCCTTTTTAAATTCTATTTGTAAATTTTTTACAAGTATTTCTCTTTCTGTTTGTTTTGCAAATATCTTCCTTTGTATTTGTTTTACAAATAATTTCCTTTATATTTGTTTTACAAATAATTTCCTTTATATTTGTTTTACAAATATATTCCTTTTTAACTCTTTTGATTTTATAATTATTTCCTTATATAAAATCCTTTTTCCATTATATATAAAATCCATTGATTTTATATAAACAAATTATTTTTAAAATATACTTTGAAAATCCCCTTTTTACATCCCAGTATTTCTTACGGTATCTAAAATACCAAACCACAATGATCGATATCATTTAAACACACATGATCATCAACAGATTATATATCACATCATATATTACAATATATGGAAACAGTAAAATAAATGTTGAGGAATCCAGTTGGATTCCTCCAACCTGTTTCCCTGCATCACAGATGTTAAACAATAAAATTAACATCGATTTCATTTCAATATGAAATATTCTGCTAAACAGAATCAATATTAGATCAACGATTTATATATATATCGTTATCTATAATTTTAACCAATACATAAGCAATTCAACCAAACTGTTAACACGCAGCAATCAACAGATGATTAATAGTTCTAAAAATACATTATAGAAATATAATTGTTCAAAGTTGGTGAGTTTTACTCACATTGGACGATCATTGTTAATAACGATAACCATCGCTTGATTCAGACGAACAATTTATTTTGCTATAAATTGTAACAAGCTCGGATTCACTCCCAGTCAGCTCCATGGTGTAGCCACCGTCCCTACGATCCCAACGGATCTTGTTTCACTGAAAACCGATATCGTATGAAGGAGTTACGCATTTTAGAAGTTTATATATAATTTAAATTAAAATAAACACAAGTTATTTCATATTGGGCTTAACTATTTCTCCCGGCCCATCCTCACACTTAAAAGGCCTGACCCATTAGCCTTTCTTCCCAAAATCCTTCGTGACCTACTCCTCCAAAACATGTCGTGGCCTTGCCATTTCCCAATCCTTTCCATCGATTTATCTCCATCTTCACACAACCGAAATCAAAACCGACGCCACCCACGATCTTCTCTTTCCTTCCTCTTTTACTCTAACCTCACAAACATGAACTCGAACTCCCTATACGACTCACGACTTCTGCTCTCTCCCACGAACTACACAGTAATGCACGACACTTTTTAATTTTATAAAATCCCCAAAACTCCACATCGATACTACTTCATGCCATGAACAACAAAGCAAGATCGAATTAAACCAAAACTCCCCATCTCATGCAAAATCTGCAACCCTAGTTCATCTGCTACTTTTTCGAGCATTAGCAAGACACGTCGCATCCCACAACAGTATTATCAAATTGAAGAGAAAGCCTCAAGCAATCCAAATATATACATAAAATGATTTATAGTATTATATATGAATTCATGGGAATTTATGAAGTAGATTTCTTCACGTTGAGAAAAAAAAACTGATGGCGGCTTATAATTTGATCTTATAGGGAGGACGAGATTTTTGTGTGGTTGAAAAGATGATCATGTGGCTTTTTTAGGTTCATTAGTAAGTTAGGATATTTTTCTTTTTAATATTTTTGTATTATATTTTGCCAATTTCTCATTTTATCTGCCTTCTAAAAATCCGTATGATCACATATGATACCTAAAAATCACGAAACTGGACATGCAACTACAGTTCGACTTTAGGGTCCCAACGAAACTGGTTTTGTCGAATTCTGACTCCGTTTGCTCACACAGCGTATTTTTAAAGGACAAATTATCGAATGTATTTCACATTAAAAATCCATACGGCCACACACTGACTTCAAAAATCACGGAAACTGAAATCTAACAATAATTTAATATTGCGGATCCAACAAAATTAGTTTCGTCGAATTCGGAGGTCATTTGCAAAACTGGCTATTTTTAAAGCTCTAAATAACCCTTTTAAATATATAAATATATTTAAAAATATTTAAATTTAATATTAATAAATTAATATTATCGTATATATATTCACAGACGACATCATATAGCTCCATAATATTCCTATAGGAATTTCTAATTCGATATTTCAAATCTCGATTAAATCGATATTCGATTTAAAATGAAATTCCTTTTATAAATATAAATAAATCGTTATAAATTATAAAGGAATTCCACAACGACTTTTCTAAAATTTGATTTGGACATAAATCAAAATCTACACGACGAAATCCCGATTTTTCTCTTCCATTAGAAAAATATACTTCACCAGCTCCTAACGTTTCTTATTTCACAGAAATCCGATTTAAAACGGCTTCTGTATATTCGTTTAAAGTTTGAATCGTCAAATCGCGAATTGCCGCGCCATTTCGAGCTTGATTATAATTATAATATAATTTATACGTTCAGCTGTCGTTCATATAATATATTCGTCAATATAATTCAATATAAATTGAATTATATATTTTGAATTTCCCAATTCACAACATATCGCCATTTCAGCCCGTTCTGATTATTTCAGAGCTAAATATATTATTTAATTATTATTTTAATTAAATATTCACTATTATTTTATTCAACGACCATTTGAATTCTAAACCACTATTTATATAATTAAACAAGTTAATTATATATCGCAGAAAATACGGGTCGTTACATTCTTCCCCATTTAAAATAATTTCGTCCTCGAAATTGCTAAGGTAGAAAACAAACCCTATCGATTAGTAAAAATCAATTGTTTACTTCTTACATTCGGTTTCAACTGAACCAATTTAATTTCAATTAAAATATTAATTAATTCTTATCAACAAAAAATTTCAAAAATCCTGAAAATTTTCTAACACCCGAAATTTCTGAAAAATTTCACCAGCACCTCCTTTGTACTGCTTAATCGGTACAACTCCAACTCGCCTCTATAGGCCTTCTCCAACCCAAAAGAAAATCAAAATGCCAAGCGTCTTGCCAGTTCGGTTCATAAAATCTCGTACCCAATATGAAATATAAACTTGTACCTTTTTGTCGGGCATATCGTTATATCCTTTACACCTGCTACCAATTTAGCATATACCAAAGCCCTTCTGGTCAAACTCCAACCACTTTTATCTCAATACAACCATTCGCTTTTAACTAAGCCAAATTCCATTTTCAATTCAATCGTTTGGTTTTATCCAAGCCAAACTTCATTTCAAATTCAAGTATTATCCTTGATTCCAAATTCCTATCAATCCAACTTGATATCATTCTAATCCAATTCAGTTACCACTTAACTAGCTTTATTTTTAATTCCAATTTGCTTTTACAAATTTCTATATAATCTGGTTTTTAATTCGAACAATCTCTTCCTGGGAATTTTAAACAGCTTTGCTTTTCAAAATCAAATATCTCCTTTTTGAAATTCAACACAACTTGTTTTTTCCAAAACAAATTCAAAACAGTATCTCTGGTAGTAATCTGTCACTTACAAACTCGAAAATGAACACTGATGATGTGGCCAGCATCATCAGGGTTATTTCCCAGCTACTGAAGTGAGTTCAATACTATATCACTTTTCAAAATCATTTATAAGCACTTCTATTTTGAAATACATTTCAAAATATCATTCACAATGGTGTAAAACAATTTAAAATCGCCCAGGATTTTAAAATTCTCATATATTTGATCCAAATTCATTTTCAAACATTTTACAAATTTCCAGAGTTTTAATTTCATTTCTGATTTAAATTCAGATTTAATTCATCTGATTCCACGTATTTTACTTCTATGAATTCTGATTGGTTATTTACATAACCGTTTAATTTATAATCTTACTCGATTATAACAACAACCAATATATCCAACGTATATATCTTCCTTATATCAAAATATACTTTGGGTAAAATTATTTTGTTTACCCTCTTTTCAAAACATACTATGTCGGTTCATCGTATTCGAGTGTTTATAAACTCCCACCGATACAGTGGATCAAACTAATCGATCAGAACACATAAACAACTCAACCAATAAATCTCCACAATATAAAACAATTTTTATATCAAATAACAAATACGTTCACTCATATATATACACTCAAACTCAATCTAGGGTATTACTAACCCCATCTCTACTGAGTCACACCACAGAGCCAAGGTAATACTTAACCTTATGCTATGATACCAACTGTAACGACCCGAAAAAAGTCGATCTTGGTTATCCGATATACAACACATATCGAACGTCCAAGGATAGAAAATACCGGTAGTTAATGAAAGAATTTAGAGGGTGAGAATAGATAAGATAGAAACTTAGAATAGAAAAAGAAGAAGAACGTACAACATCAGAGTAACACGAATCTCACAGCGGAACGAACAACATATAATAGATAACATATCCTTGAAATAAAATCAGTATATGTATACAGTAACATTATCAGAGTACAACACATACAACACAGCGGAAATAACTATAGCTATATAATCCTGAAGTCTCCTGCTCCAAGCTCTCCAGGTATATCTGTAAAATCCTGATTACTTGACTGCCCGTACAAAATTGGGCACCCAAGAGTTTAGGTAAAACAAAACAAAATAAACTCTGGGTCAGTCATGGGACTGGTATGAGTAAAACAGTTAAAAACAGTTTGAACAAGTAAACGATATCTCATAAGACCAAGCCGTATAACCGAACGGGTTTTTCCCTTATGAGAATCCAAACATCCATATATCAAAAACCTTTTGATATTATAATAATGTCTATCAACCACAATATAATAATCATCTAGCAGAAACACTATCATCTCACGTTCTACATATAGTATACAATCAAAACCGCAAGCACGTATTGGGTAATGGATTTCCAACTATGACAAGGTATGGAACCACCTTCTGCTAGTGTACCTCTAGAGAGGAATACACTGGGTTCAACAAGAACATCTTGCAACCTGGCCACACATGACCGACCACTCATTTCGCTTGAGTGTATCGAATGTATATCACCAACGGTTGGGATCAGCAACCGTTTCCCGAATGGGACAACTTCGACAATATATTTTTAGAAGTAAATAAAACTCTAGATCAGGTGATTATACACCCTAATAGGTGCGAACTACATAGCCATGCTGCCAGCTCGATTTTTGTCATTTCCCAGTTATGAGGCTAGAGACCACGCTTATCTCTGACAGATCACACATTTATTCACTTTGAATGTCACATCGTCATACCCACCAAATCACAAATTGATTTCCCCAAAAATACAATGGGTATACAGCTAAGAGAAACGAATTCCTCTGCCACAAAACGTAAATACGTTTGAAGAGATCAACTTACGCGATCTATTAAATATACTCTGTCAGACATTCTTCTATACAGGTCGTCCTGGGACTGGACAAACCGAAAGCACTATTCAGTATAACCATCTTAGGCAAATCTTTACCTAAGATTTATACAACAGCCCTTGCACTTTACTCCGTCTTCAATTATCTTTGGCATATATGATTCGCAACGCGCTTATGCCAATACGGAGTGGTTCTTCGGATAATAATCCAACCGGTCTCTCCATATTAACAACGTTAAAATGGTCAAAACTTTGATAGTCTGTGATTTAACTATCAAAGAAAAACACGTGTGCAAACAATGATATTATTTCCAAATGGAAATTATATCGATCAATCATCATTGAACAGTTATCTCTTTAGTTCGTTAATTTACTTATCTCCTTTTTCCATATATTCAACATTTATTATTTTCTAATTTTAGAAAATATATGTTATTAACAATGGAAAACATTTCCATTTCCTGTTTTCTATATTAGAAAAGATTTCTGATTTTTTATTTGGAAAACATTTCCAAAGTTCCTTCATTGGATTTAAACAGATGTTTAAATAAAACATCACTATGCCAACTCAAACCATTTACTAAATTCACTTAACCATCATTCACTATCAAACCTTACCAATCCTTAGTTAAGAAGGAAGTCAATCAAGTTGGGGTATAATTACCTCCTAGACCTTAACTGAACAATGTTTTAACTTCGAAATAGTCAAAGTATATCTTTTACACCTTTAACAAACTTCCTTACGTAACACTCGGATTCTATTTACGAATCCACTTCTTTATCGAAAACATTGGTTATAACGATAACGTTATAATCCCTACTTTCGAAATATCTAACTTCCATTATAACTTTCATTCTTTAATGTAAATAAATAAATAAATAAACACCTGATTTATAAATAAATAAATCTTGATTTAAACACCGGAAGTTATAAGTACTTTCCCGAATTCGATATAATTGAATTCGACGATTAACTCTCTTTCGAGTGATCTCTATTTGATTAACTCTCCTTCGAAAATCTATATTCGATTAACTCCCTTTCGAATACCATATTCGATTTATTACTTTCAAATACCATATTCGATTTACTAATATTTGATTAACTAATGTTCGACTTAACTCTATTCGATTAACTCGACTCGACTAACCCTACTCGACTAACTTCTTTTGAATAACTATATTCAATTTACTTACCTTCGAATACCATATTCGATTTACTTAACTTTCGAATACCATGTTTGATTTACTCCTCTCGATTAACTATATTCGATAATCTCTCTTTCGAATAAACTATATTCGGTTAACTCACTTTGAATAACTTATATTCGATAACTCTTTCTTTCGAATAAACGATATTCGAAAATCTCTCTTTTTGAATAAAATATATTCGATAAATCTCTCTTCAAATAAACTATATTCGATTACTCCTTTCGATTTAAAATAAAATCGATAACTCCTTTCGATTAAACTAAAATCGATAACTCCCTTCGATTAAACTAAAATCGATAACTCCTTTCCTTAAACTTTATTCGAATAAACTATATTCGATACTCCTTTAACTCTATTCGAATAAACTATATTCGATACTCCTTTGGATTAACTCATTTGGATTAATTTGGTTTGATTAACTCATCTTAATTAACTAGACTTGATTAACTCCATTCGAATAACTCTAACTGGATAACTCAAACTAGTCAACTCTAACTCTAATTGATTAACTCTAACTGATTAACTCTAACTGATTAACTCTAACTGGTTAACTCTAACTTAATCGATTAACTCTAATTGATTAACTCTAACAGATTAACTATAACTGGTTAACTCTAACTCTAATCGAATAACTAATATTCGATTAACTAATTTCGATTAACTCTTTTGAATTAACTCCTTTGAATCAATTACTTTTTAATTATCTCCTTTGAATTATCTCCTTTGGATTATCTCCCTTGAATTATTCCTTTTCTGTTTGTGTAACAACCCGTATTTTCAATAACCTGTTATAACATAAATCGAGGCAGAATTTAATTCTAAAATCAGAATCAAGGGAAAAGGGCTATGCCATTACGTTCGTCTCGGAAAAATACGCGAAATAGAGTCCGAGTTTTCGAAAATTGGAGTCCGTATGACCCGATTAAGGCCCAACGAAGTTTTCAGAAAATTTCAAAGTAAAAAACAGATTTCAAATTAAAGTTTGAATTTGGAAAATTAGGTCATATTGGGGCAGGCAGGAAAATTCCCGCCAGAGCACCCAAGTCGACAGCCCTGTCGACTTGGGAGTCGACTTGGTTGGACCCAAGTCGACAGCCCTGTCGACTTGGCTGTCGACTTGGTCCAGCCGGGCAGTCTTGCCTGGTGCACCATTTTGGGTTTGTGTTGAGTTTGGGGGCCAGATTCGGTTTTAAGGGCTGAGATTGGAACTAGGGTTTAATCCTAAGGCTAGAACTAGTCCTAATCTCTATAAATAAGGCCCTAACCTAACCCTAAATCATCATTATTCATTCATACAACTAAACTATGGCAAAATCAATCCTCTCATGGCCTCCACTCTCTTCATAAAATTCCTAAATAAATTTCTATGAGATTTTCCATGCATACAAGTGTTTTCAAGCTTGTATGAGCATCATTAGCTTGCATTCAAGTCAAGTTTCTATATTTGCATCATAAAGCAAGAGTTTTGATCATTTTGACTTAAGGGTTTTTCTATTGAAGCTTGCATTTTGGGTTTAATTGGTTGCATAAGGGCTTTGTCATATTTTTGTGTCTTCATAAGCATTGTAAGCCCTTTTCTACTTTCATACTTAAACTCTAAAGTTAATGAATGATGCAAGTTGTGATATGCAAGTTTATTATGTTATGCAAGTATGATATGCAAGTTTATCATGTTATGCAAGTTTGCTATGTTATGATATGCAAGTCTATCATGTTATGTTATGCAAGTTTGATATGCAAGTTTGTCATATGATATGCAAGTTATGTTATGCAAGTTTGGGTTGATCCTTTTGTTCATGTTATCATGTTATGCAAGCTTATCTTGGGTTTATGAGCCTAAAGCTTCAAGATTTATGCTAAAGGTTGCATTTTGGCAACATGTAGGTTATCATATCTCTTATGATAACTTGCATGTGAGGC
This sequence comes from Allium sativum, assembly GCA_030737875.1. Classification (NCBI taxonomy): domain Eukaryota; kingdom Viridiplantae; phylum Streptophyta; class Magnoliopsida; order Asparagales; family Amaryllidaceae; genus Allium; species Allium sativum. The sequence goes on along the minus strand of CM060923.1, from coordinate 529,268,305 downwards.
TAAATGCGAACTTATGGCCGTTTCTACATGTCATTTATCACCATGTATCACCAATATGCTAAGTTTGGTTTTATGCATGCTTTTAAGGCCTAAAATGTAATATGCAAGTATATGAACATATGTACATTTCATATGCCACCATGTTAAACTTGTGGCTTCAACACCTTTATGTCATGATTATGCCAAGTTCCCTCTTTCTATCCTTTATGTGCTATTGCGATATGTAAGCGATGGGATTGCGTTTGGGGTTAGGTAAACTTAAAAGACGTAAAAACATAAGCTTGGGAATTTACCTATTAAGTTAGGTCTACCCTTTGGGAATTTACCTATTAAGTTAGGTCTACCCAAATGCTTGAAAACTTGTAACATGTTTTGGAAACATGATGGACATGACACTTAGAAAAGATAAGTGTGACCAACTCGAGGTTGGGTTGAGTTTGTAGCGTAAACCTACCCGGAACCGTCCGGCTTAACTAGTTGCTACAAACAATAGGACCCAATGTGAGAAGTTGGTCATGTTGTACCTTGAACCCGAGGTTAGACCAAGTTGTGGTGTAAAGCTACCCGGACCCGCCCGGCTTAACTAGTAACCACAACAAGGTCTAATGTGAGAGGTTAAGGCGCATTAAATTAATTAATGCCTCGTGATTAGGGTTAAGTCATGGTCCACTTAATACTTAACCAATTTGGGCTTGGTAGATTAATCAGGGTTAAGTCGTGAACTCATCGTTACACTTAACCAAGTTAATCCATGATTAGCAAGAGGGTTAAACCGTACTTAACCCACTAGAAAAATCCTAGCAATGGGGGTCCACTCCAGCAGTAATCCCAAGTTTGTATCATTAAGGCCCTAGGGTCTAGGCTAGGGAGGGAGCACGATTACTGGACTGGAGGTAAGTGACCAAAAGCGACGGCAGAGTGTTACGCCGGTGTAGTTCCGGGCGGACCATGGTCGTGCACATAGTCCGAAGCCGGGGAAAACATGCATGGGTACCAGTAGATCGAGACTGTGCACTTATGTTTATGGTGTCCAGGGGTTGCCACCCTAGGGCTTGATACACCCGACGGGAGACCCGGCACAGTCTGACTACAATTATGTTTGGGCCGCATTGACACCAACACGTGACGAGTTAGGCTTAGGGAGCCGATCGACTAGACCGTTTGGTTGGACCTCGTAGGGTCATTTCATGCTATTGGACCTCGTGTTAGGGTCACTTCATGTTATTGGGCCAAAGCTTGGGCCAAGGGATCAATACTTGTTTATTCCAGTCATGATAGTTCGCTAGTACACCTGTGGTGCAAAAACCTTAAACCTGATTATGCGATGACACCTTTATCTACCTTGTTAGTTAATCATCATGCCAGTATGTAGTTATCCATATGTTCGTCTCAGCTTTCATCATGCCAGTTCACTTTATCAGTTTACATTGATTGTAGTAGGGCTTACTCAGTCTTTTTGACTGACCTGTTTTCTTTCGCCTCTTTTCTTCCGTTCCCCCCCCCCCCCCAGGTTCTCAGGGAGGGAATATTGGAGCTTAGCTTGGATTCCTGATCACTTGCTTGTGGGATTTTAGCTCATGTACGGTCTTGACATGAAGCTAGCTATGGTTATCACTTATTTTGGGGATAGTACTTATGTATTTCAGTTTTTCAGTAATGTTGTTTTTATCTAGACTTGTGTATTTGGAAAGTTGACATTATGTTGTACCAGACTTGTTTTGAAATGGTTTGAAACCTTCCGCTGTTTTATCTATGTTATTTACTCTATTTACATACATACATATGTTCTTGTTCTGCCTTGATATATCATTATCCATGTTTACCTGATTCAAACGCCCCTCCAAAGTCAGAGTGCTTGCAAGAGTCACCCTGGCGGAGGTGGGGTGTTACATTTGATATCAGAGCATATGGTTTACGAGAAGGAACAAAAAGGTTTTAGAAAACTTTTGGAAAACTATTTTCAAAACCAAGTATAAAGTATTTTCCAAAGAAAAGTCTAGTTTATTTTAAAGGCTATTCCCCAAAAAGCCATTAGCAAAATTCCTTCGTTTTTCTCCATTCTGAATCTGTCTTTTTCTTCATTTTCAGTATGGCCGATAACTTTGCTATTTCGGAGGGAGTACACGTACCTGTTTGGTATAGGAGACTTTTGGAGGCTAGGGCGACCGAAGCCAGCCCCGCAGATATCCCTCCTCCTCCTCCGGTAGTTAATGTTCCTCCTCCTCCTGTCGCTGAGGTTCCTCTTCCTCCTCCCCCTCAGCATCCTCAAGCTGACTTCGCAAAGACTTGCAAAGATTTCAAAGCAATGGGTGGCAAGAACTTTCAAGGCACTGAGACTTTTGTAGAGGCCAGAAATTGGTTGAAAGAGACCGAGGATTTATTTGCTATCTTTGGGTTAGACGATCAGAGGAAGATCTTGTTGGCGGTTTGGCTTATGAAGGATGAAGCCGCTTATTGGTGGGAAGTCACCAATGGTACTAGGCCTGTTGAGACTTGGGCCGATTTCAGGGCAAAGTTCGTGCTTAAGTTTCTATCTTCTGCTGAGGAGAATCTACAAATGGAGAGGTTCATAACTTTGAAACAAGGAGATACGTCTGTCAAAGAATATGTGAACAAGTTCAATCAGTTAGCTCGTTTTGGCTTGGATATGGTGAATACTCCTCAGAAGAAGGCTCTTCGTTTTGCTAGAGGATTGAATGAGCCGTTGCAGGGATTGGCTATGTCACATATTCCCCATGGGGCCACATTTGAGAGCTTGGTTGATATGGCGTTACTTCAGGGAGATGTTAAGAAAGAGGTCAAGATGAATGATACTCAAGCCAAGAAGACTGATTCCCAGGGGAAAGGAAATCAGGGTAATCCAAGTGGTCAGAGCAGTCAAGGCAATCAGAACAAGAACAAGAGTCAAGGCAACAAGGGGAACAACAACAAGGGCAAGAACAACAAGGGGAAATGCCATTATTGCGGTTCAGTTGGGCATCTTATTAAGGATTGTAAGAAGAGGAAAAGGAAGAATGGTGAATACTTTTTCTGCGGTGAGACTGGACATTTCAGTAAGGATTGCCCGAGGAAGCAAGGGCAAGGCCAGGGTCAGACTCAGCGTGCTGGACCTTCAGGAGGGCAAGTTCATGCTCTCAATACCGCTCCAGTTCCCGATCGAGGTAGTATTTCTGTTGAGAGCCTTGTATATATTTCTGATTTTCCAGTTCGTACCTTGTTTGATTCTGGTGCATCGCATAGCTTTATCTCATCTGATCTTGTTGATAGTTTGCACCTTAGTACTAGCTTGGTGGAGGATCCCGTTTGTGTTTCAAATCCTATTGGGGGTTCCGCCCATCTGTCTATGATATGTGGGGATTTGAGGATCTCTATATTGAGTGTAGAGTTCTTGTGTAGTGCTTATGTTCTTGATTTTAGGGGATACGGATTGATATTGGGCATGGATTGGCTGTCCAGATATGGAGCCATTCTTGATTGTGAGCATAGGGTTGTGAGGCTCATGACTCGCCTCGAAAACACCCTAGAGATTTCTTGTGATCCGAGAGGTCCCGTCATGTTGTGCTATCTTGAATCACTCGACTCGTCAATGGAAACTCTTTAGTCTGTGAGAGTAGTTCGAGAGTATCCGGATGTTTTTGATGAAGTTAGGGGGTTTCCCCCTAAGCGAGAGATTGATTTCCGCATTTATCTGGTGGATAATGCAAAGCCAGTTTCTTTGCCCGTTCGGCACATGGCTCTGCGTGAAAGGCGGGAACTAAGTAAGCAAGTGAAGGAGTTGCTTGAGAAGAACTTCATTAGACGAAGTATATCTGAATGGGGAGTGCCTGTGGTATTTGCTACCAAGGCAGATGGTTCTCTCCGACTTTGTGTTGACTATCGAGAGTTGAATAAGCTGACTAAGAAGAACAGACACCCGTTACCGAGGATTGATGATCTCTTTGACCAGCTTGTCGGTGCTTCTGTTTTCTCTCAGCTTGATCTTGCTACGGGATTCCATCAGCTCAGGGTAGCTGAAGATAGTATAGACAAGACTGCGTTCAGAACTCCAGATGGATTCTTCGAATGGCTTGTCATGCCGTTCGGCTTGACTAATGCACCCGCATATTTCGTGGACTTGATGAGTAGGGTGTTCAGGGAGTTCTTAAACAAGTTTGTCGTGGTCTTCGTAGATGATATTCTGATCTTCTCTAAGAATGAGGAAGAGCACGCAAGGCATCTCGTGGAGGTGATGGATACGCTTAGAGCGCATCATTTGAAGGCCAAGTTCTCCAAGTGTCACTTTTGGAGAAGGGAAGTTAGATTCCTTGGGCATATAGTATCTAAGCAAGGCTTAGCGGTGGATCCCACTAAGGTAGTTGCAGTTCAGGATTGGAAGACTCCCAGGAATGCAACCGAAGTGAGAAGTTTTCTAGGTCTTGCAGGCTTTTACCGGAAGTTCATCAAGGACTTCGCGAAGATTTCCGCTCCTCTCACTAAATTGACGAAGAAGAATTTAGTTTTTGCTTGGAGCATAGAATGCGAGCTTGCTTTTCAGAAGCTCAAGAGAGCTCTCACATCAGCACTTGTTCTAGCTTTGCCCGATGGAGGGAAGTTATTTACAGTATACACCGATGCATGTGGCACGGGGTTAGGAGCTGTTCTGATGCAAGAAGGAAGGGTGATATGCTTTGGCTGTAGACAACTCAAAGTGCATGAGAAGAATTATCCCACTCATGACTTAGAGTTGGCAGCAATAGTATATGCACTCAAGGCTTGGTGCCATTATCTTCTGGGAGAAAGATTTGAGCTTTATACCGATCACAAGTCATTGAAGTATCTCTTTTCTAAGAAGGATCTGAATCTGAGGCAACAAAGATGGATGGAATTCTTGGCGTCCTACGATTTTGAGATAGCTTATACCCCTGGCAAGGGGAATGTGGTAGCAGATGCATTGAGTAGAAAAAGGTTGACTCTGAGTCCTCTATTCGTTGAGATGAAGAATTTAGAGTATGTGGCAACCTTTGATTTCTCTTTGGCGATTGAGTCGATGACCGGTTCTTTAGCATCTCTGGAACTCAGACCTACCCTTCTTGATCAAGTTGGGGCTTCGCAGAGAGAAGACCCTCAGATAGTTGAGATTATGGATAAGCTGATTCAAGGAGAGGTGTCTAGTCATCTCGCTCGATATTCTATTGATGACAAGGGTTGGCTGAGGAGAGACGGAAGGTTATGTGTTCCAATGGTTGAAGATTTAGTAAGAAAAGTTCTTGAGGAAGCACATCGCTCTAAGTTGACTATACATCCAGGCGGAGATAAGATGTATAAAGATATGAAGCGCATTTTCTTTTGGCCTGGGATGAAGAAGGATGCGGCAGAGTTTGTCTCTAGATGTATCATTTGCCAGCAAGTTAAGGCTGAGTCAAAGAAGCCCGGTGGGCTATTGCATCCTCTAGACGTTCCACTATGGAAGTGGGAGAGTATTTCCATGGATTTTATCGATGGGCTACCAAGGTCAAGGAAAGGGAATACGAGCATTTGGGTTATTGTGGATAGACTTACGAAGAGTGCTCATTTCATTCCGGTGAAGAGCAAGAGGACCGCATCTTGGCTAGCGTCGGTATATCTTCGTGAGATTGTGAGACTACATGGAGTCCCTTCTAGTATAGTCAGTGACCGTGACCCAATCTTTACAAGTCAATTCTGGAATAGCTTGCAAGAAGCTATGGGCACTAGGTTGAATCTAAGTACGACTTATCACCCATAGACGGACGGTCAAACCGAAAGGGTGAATAGGGTACTCGAGGATCTGTTGAGGCTTTGTATTCTGGATTTTGGTGGTACTTGGGAAGACCATCTTCCTCTTGTGAGTTTGCATATAATAACAGTTATCAGGCAAGCATAGGGATGGCACCATTTGAGGCTTTATATGGGAGGCCAAGCAAGTCGCCTACATGTTGGTGGGAGACTACAAATAAGCTTATACTTGGGCCTGATATGATCAGAGATACATCCGAGAAGGTCGAGTTGATTCGGAGACGGATGAAAGCGGCCCAAGACCGACAGAAATCCTATGCTGATAAGCAAAGAACTGATTTGGAGTTTGAGGTTGGGGATATGGTTTTCGTGAAGGTTTCTCCTTTGCGGAATGTGGTCCGATTTGGAGCCGTTGGGAAGTTGGCACCGAGGTTTGTTGGACCATTCCCTATTATAGAGAGGATCGGGCAGATGGCTTATAGAGTGGAGTTGCCCGAGAAGCTTGCCGGAGTACACGATGTTTTTCATGTCTCGCATCTCCGGAAGTGTTTACATGAATCAGCAGAGGTTGTTGAGCCAAGTGTTCTGAAAGATGTGGAAGTGGAGAAAGAGGCTACCTTGAGGAGAGCTCCAATTCGTATCTTGGGGACGGAGACCAAGAAGCTAAGGAATCGAGAGGTCAAGTTGGTGAAGGTTCAATGGGGTGAAGCCGAAGAAGACGCAACTTGGGAAACCGAGGAGAAGATGCGTGGGCTTTATCCATTCCTTTTTGAGGGTACACTCTCAATCTCTTTTCTTTGATTAGCATATCTTTCTCTTTGCTATCCATGTTTATCTAGTTTATCGTGTTAATCTTGTCATGAGAACCTTAGGTAGAAACCCTTTGGATGAAACATGTGTTTGAAACATGTTATGCTTGATGGTTGCAAGTGGTTGCAAGTGTTTGCAAGTGGTTACTCGTGGATGCATTATACACGTTAGGCACTAGATCGGCTCACACACTCCTCATATTGCATATGCATGAGTGTTTATGCTTATTCATGGATGAAAATTTTTGTGTTATCACATGGATGTTGCATATGGATGTATGTTATGTGCACACATATAGATGTTATATATTATGTTAGGAATTGCATACATATGGATTCATTTCACTAACATAATTTGCATTGATGATATTTGCATTAGATAAGTACATATACACACACCTTTGCATATGTTCATACAACAATTAGAATCTTGTAAGGACAATGATTGCTCGTGGATGATGTTTTGAGTAGATGGATGATTGGATGGTAGGATACGTTCTTCCCAACTTGAAGATTTCAGGGACGAAATCCTTTAAGGAGGGGAGAATGTAACAACCCGTATTTTCAATAACCTGTTATAACATAAATCGAGGCAGAATTTAATTCTAAAATCAGAATCAAGGGAAACGGGCTATGCCATTACGTTCGTCTCGGAAAAATACGCGAAATAGAGTCCGAGTTTTCGAAAATCGGAGTCTGTATGACCCGATTAAGGCCCAACGAAGTTTTCAGAAAATTTCAAAGTAAAAACAGATTTCAAATTCAAGTATGAATTTGGAAAATTAGGTCATATTGGGGCAGGCGGGAAAATTCCTGCCAGAGCACCCAAGTCGACAGCCCTATCGACTTGGGAGTCGACTTGGTTGGACCCAAGTCGACAGCCATGTCGACTTGGCTGTCGACTTGGTCCAGCCGGGCAGTCTTGCTTGGTGCACCATTTTGGGTTTGTGTTGAGTTTGGGGGCCAGATTCGGTTTTAAGGGCTGAGATTGGAACTAGGGTTTAATCCTAAGGCTAGAACTAGTCCTAATCTCTATAAATAAGGCCCTTACCTAACCCTAAATCATCATTATTCATTAATACAACTAAACTATGGCAAAATCAATCCTCTCATGGCCTCCACTCTCTTCATAAAATTCCTAAATAAATTTCTATGAGATTTTCTATGCATACAAGTGTTTTCAAGCTTGTATGAGCATCATTAGCTTGCATTCAAGTCAAGTTTCTATATTTTCATCATAAAGCAAGAGTTTTGATCATTTTGGCTTAAGGGTTTTTCTATTGAAGCTTGCATTTTGGGTTTAATTGGTTGCATAAGGGCTTTGTCATATTTTTGTGTCTTCATAAGCATTGTAAGCCCTTTTCTACTTTCATACTTAAACTCTAAAGTTAATGAATGATGCAAGTTGTGATATGCAAGTTTATTATGTTATGCAAGTATGATATGCAAGTTTATCATGTTATGCAAGTTTGCTATGTTATGATATGCAAGTCTATCATGTTATGTTATGCAAGTTTGATATGCAAGTTTGTCATATGATATGCAAGTTATGTTATGCAAGTTTGGGTTGATCCTTTTGTTCATGTTATCATGTTATGCAAGCTTATCTTGGGTTTATGAGCCTAAAGCTTCAAGCTTTACGCTAAAGGTTTCATTTTGGCAACATGTAGGTTATCATATCTCTTATGATAACTTGCATGTGAGGCTAAATGCGAACTTATGGCCGTTTCTACATGTCATTTATCACCATGTATCACAAATATGCTAAGTTTGGTTTTATGCATGCTTTTGAGGCCTAAAATGTAATATGCAAGTATATGAACATATGTACATTTCATATGCCACCATGTTAAACTTGTGGCTTCAACACCTTTATGTCATGATTATGCCAAGTTCCCTCTTTCTATCCTTTATGCGCTATTGCGATATGTAAGCGATGGGATTGCGTTTGGGGTTGGGTAAACTTAAAAGACATAAAAACATAAGCTTGGGAATTTACCTATTAAGTTAGGTCTACCCTTTGGGAATTTACCTATTAAGTTAGGTCTACCCAAATGCTTGAAAACTTGTAACATGTTTTGGAAACATGATGGACATGACACTTAGAAAAGATAAGTGTGACCAACTCGAGGTTAGGTTGAGTTTGTAGCGTAAACCTACCCGGAACCGACCGGCTTAACTAGTTGCTACAAACAATAGGACCCAATGTGAGAAGTTGGTCATGTTGTACCTTGAACCCGAGGTTAGACCAAGTTGTGGTGTAAAGCTACCCGGACCCGCCCGGCTTAACTAGTAACCACAACAAGGTCTAATGTGAGAGGTTAAGGCGCATTAAATAAATTAATGCCTCGTGATTAGGGTTAAGTCATGGTCCACTTAATACTTAACCAATTTGGGCTTGGTAGATTAATCAGGGTTAAGTCGTGAACTCATCGTTACACTTAACCAAGTTAATCCATGATTAGCAAGAGGGTTAAACCGTACTTAACCCACTAGAAAAATCCTAGCAATGGGGGTCCACTCCAGCAGTAATCCCAAGTTTGTATCATTAAGGCCCTAGGGTCTAGGCTAGGGAGGGAGCACGATTACTGGACTGGAGGTAAGTGACCAAAAGCGACGGCAGAGTGGTACGCCGGTGTAGTTCCGGGCGGACCATGGTCGTGCACATAGTCCGAAGCTGGGGAAAACATGCACGGGTACCAGTAGATCGAGACTGTTCACTTATGTTTATGGTGTCCAGGGGTTGCCACCCCAGGGCTTGATACACCCGATGGGAGACCCGGCACAGTCTGACTACAATTATGTTTGGGCCGCATTGACACCAACACGTGACGAGTTAGGCTTAGGGAGCCGATCGACTAGACCATTTGGTTGGACCTCGTAGGGTCATTTCATGCTATTGGACCTCGTGTTAGGGTCACTTCATGTTATTGGGCCAAAGCTTGGGCCAAGGGATCAATACTTGTTTATTCCAGTCATGATAGTTCGCTAGTACACCTGTGGTGCAAAAACCTTAAACCTGATTATGCGATGACACCTTTATCTACCTTGTTAGTTAATCATCATGCCAGTATGTAGTTATCCATATGTTCATCTCAGCTTTCATCATGCCAGTTAACTTTATCAGTTTACATTGATTGTAGTAGGGCTTACTCAGTCTTTTTGACTGACCTGTTTTCTTTCGCCTCTTTTCTTCCTTTCCCCCCCCCCCCAGGTTCTCAGGCAGGGAATATTGGAGCTTAGCTTGGATTCTTGATCACTTGCTTGTGGGATTTTAGCTCATGTACGGTTTTGACATGAAGCTAGCTATGGTTATCACTTATTTTGGGGATAGTACTTTTGTATTTCAGTTTTTCAGTAATGTTGTTTTTATCTAGACTTGTGTATTTGGAAAGTTGACATTATGTTGTACCAGACTTGTTTTGAAATGGTTTGAAATCTTCCGCTGTTTTATCTATGTTATTTACTCTGTTTACATATATACATGTTCTTGTCTGCCTTGATATATCATTATGCATGTTTACCTGATTCAAACGCCCCTCCAAAGTCAGAGTGCTTGCAAGAGTCACCCTGGCGGAGGTGGGGTGTTACAGTTTGTTTACTTAACAAATAACTATTCCCTTTTCAATTCCATTTATTTAACAAATAAATATTTCTTTTATCTTTCCTATTTATTTAACAAATAAATATTTCATTTATAACATTCTATTTATTTCCTATAAATAAATATTTCCATTTAATCTGTTTGTAAATGTTTTACAAATATTCACTTTTAAATTCTATTTGTAAATGTTTTACAAATATTCCTTTATAAATTCTATTTGTAAATGTTTTACAAATATTTCTCTTTCTATTTGTTTTGCAAATATCTTTTTTTGTATTTGTTTTACAAATAATTTCCTTTATATTTGTTTTACAAATAATTTCCTTTATATTTGTTTTACAAATATATTCTTTTTTAACTCTTTTGATTATATAATTAATTCCTTATATAAAATCCTTTTTCCTTTTATATATAAAATCCATTGATTTTATATAAATAATTTATTTTCAAAATATACTTTGGAAATCCCCTTTATACATCCCAGTATTTCTTATGGTATCTAAAATACCAAACCACAATGATCGATATCCTTTAAACACACATAATCATCAACAGATTATATATCACATCATATATTACAATATATGAAAACAGTAAAATAAATGTTGAGGAATCCAGTTGGATTCCTCTAACCTGTTTCCCTGCATCACAGATGTTAAAAAATAAAATTAACATCGATTTCATTTCAATATGAAATATTCTGCTAAACAGAATCAATATTAGATCAACGATTTATATACATATCGTTATCTATAATTTCATCCAATACATAAGCAATTCAACCAAACAATTAACACACAGCAATCAACATATGATTAACAGTTCTAAAAATACGCTATAGAAATATAACTGATCAGAGTTGGTGAGTTTTACTCACATTGGACGATCATTGCTAATAACGGTAACCATCGCTTGATTCAGACGGACAATTTATTTTTCTATAAATTGTAACGAGCTCAGATTCACTCCCAGTTAGCTCCATGGTGTAGCCACCGTCCCTACAATCCCAACGGAACTTGTTTCGCTGAAAACCGATATCGTATGAAGGAGTTACGCATTTTAGAAGTTAATATATAATTTAAATTAAAATAAACACAAATTATTTCATATTGTGCTCAACTATTTCTCTCGGACCATACTCACGCTTGAAAGGCCTGACTCGTTAACCTTTCTTCCCAAAATCCTTCGTGACCTGCTCCTCCAAAACATTCCGTAGCCTTGCCATTTCCCAATTCTTTCCATCGATTTATCTCCATCTTCACACAACCGAAATCAAAACCGACGCCACCCACGATCTTCTCTTCCCTTCCTCTTTCACTCTAAACCCACAAACATGAACTCGAACTCCCTATACGACTCACGACTTCTGCTCCCTCCCACGAACTACACAGTAATGTGCGACACTTTTTAATTTTATAAAATCCCCAAAACTCCGCATCGATACTACTTCATGCCATGAACACCAAAGCAAGATCGAATTAAGACAAAACTCCCCATCTCATGCAAAATCCGCAACCCTAGTTCATCTGCTACTTTTTCGAGCATCAGTAAGTCGTGTCGCACCCGACAACAGTATTATCAAATTGAAGAGAAAGCCTCAAGCAATCCAAATATATACATAAAATGATTTATAGTATTATATATGAATTCATGGGCATTTATGAAGTAGATTTCTTCACGTTGAGAAAAAAAACTGATGGTGGCTTATAATTTGATCTTATAGGGAGGACGAGATTTTTTTGTGGTTGAAAAGATGATCATGTGGCTTGTTTAGGTTCATTAATAAGTTAGGATTTTTTTTAATATTTTTATATTATATTTTGCCAATTTCTCATTTTATCTGCCTTCTAAAAATCCGTATGATCACATATGATACCTAAAACTCACGAAACTGGACATGCAGCTACAGTTCGACATTACGGTCCCAACGAAACTGGTTTCGTCGAATTCCGACTCTGTTTGCTCACGTAGCGTATTTTTAAAGGACAAATTATCGACTGTATTTCACATTAAAAATACATACGGCCACACACTGACTTCAAATATCACGAAAACTGAAATCTAGCAATAATTTAATATTGCGGATCCAACAAAATTAGTTTCGTCGAATTCCGAGGTCGTTTGAAAAACTGGCTATTTTCAAAGTTCTAAATAACCCTTTTAAATATATAAATATATTTAGAAATATTTAAATTTAATATTAATAAATTAATATTATCGTATATATATATTCACAGACGATATCATATAGCTCCACAACATTCCTACAGGAATTTCTAATTCCATATTTCAAATCCTGATTAAATCGATATTCGATTTAAAATGAAATTCCATTTAAAAATATAAACAAATTGTTATAAATTATAAAGGAATTCCACTGCGACTTTTCTAAAATTTGATTTGGACATAAATCAAAATCTACACGACGAAATCCCGATTTTTCTCTTCCATTAGAAAAATATACTTCACCAGCTCCTAACATTTCTTATTTCACAGAAATCCGATTTAAAACGGCTTCTGTATATTCGTTTAAAGTTCGAATCGCCAAATCGCGAACTGTCACGCCATTTCGAGCTCGATTATAATTATAATATAATTTATACGTTCAACTGTCGTTCAAATAATATATTCATCAATATAATTCAATATAAATTGAATTATATATTTTTAATTTCCCAATTCACACCATATCGCCATTTCATCCCGTTCTGATTATTTCAAAGTTAAATATATTATTTATTTATTATTTTAATTAAATATTCACTATTATTTTATTCAACGACCATTTGAATTCTAAACCACTATTTATATAATTAAATAAGTTAATTATATATCGCAGAAAATACGGGTCGTTACATTCTTCCCCACTTAAAATGATTTCGTCCTCGAAATTGCTAAAAGGTAGAAAACAAACCCTATCGATTAGTAAAAATCAATTGTTTACTTCTTACATTCGGTTTCAACTGAACCAATTTAATTTCAATTAAAATATTAATTAATTATTATCAACAAAAATTTTCAAAAATCCTGAAAATTTTCTAACACCCGAAATTTCTGAAAAATTTCACCAGCACCTCCTTTGTACTGCTTAATCGGTACAACTCCCACTCACCTCTCTAGGCCTTCTCCAACCCAAAAGAAAATCAAAATGCCAAGCATCTTGCCAGTTCGGCTCATAAAATCTCATACCCAATATGAAATATAAACTTGTACCTTTTTGTCGGGCATATCGTTATATCCTTTACACCTGCTACCAATTTAGCATATACCAAAGTCCATCCGGTCAAACTCCAATCACTTTTATCTCAATACAACCATTCGCTTTTAACTAAGATAAATTCCATTTTCAATTCAATCGTTTGGTTTTATCCAAGCCAAACTTCATTTCAAATTCAAGTATTATCCTTGATTCCAAATTCCTATCAATCCAACTTACTTGATATCATTCTAATCCAATTCAGTTACCACTTAACTAGCTTTATTTTTAATTCCAATTTGCTTTTACAAATTTCTATATAATCTGGTTTTTAATTCGAACAATCTCTTCCTGGGAATTTTAAACAGCTTTGCTTTTCAAAATCAAATATCTCCTTTTTGAAATTCAACACAACTTGTTTTTCCCAAAACAAATTCAAAACAGTATCTCTGGTAGTAATCTGTCACTTACAATCTCGAAAATGAACACTGATGATGTGGCCAGCATCATCAGGATTATTTCCCAGCTACTGAAGTGAGTTCAATAATATATCACTTTTCCAAATCATTTATAAACACTTCTATTTTGAAATACATTTCAAAATATCATTCACAATGCTGTAAAACAATTTAAAATCGCCCAGGATTTTAAAATTCTCATATATTTGATCCAAATTCATTTTCAAACATTTTACAAATTTCCAGAGTTTTAATTTCATTTCTGATTTAAATTCAGATTTAATTCATCTGATTCCACGTATTTCACTTCTATGAATTCTGATTGGTTATTTACATAACCGTTTAATTTATAATCTTACTCGGTTATAAGAACAACCAATATATCCAACATATATACCTTCCTTATATCAAAATATACTTTGGGTAAAATTATTCTGTTTACCCTCTTTTCAAAACATACTATGTCGGTTCATCGTATTCGAGTGTTTATAAACTCCCACCGACACAGTGGATCAAACTAATCGATCAGAACACGTAAACAACTCAACCAATAAATCTCCACAATATAAAACAATTTTTATATCAAATAACAAATACGTTCACTCGTATATATACACTCAAACTCAATCTAGGGTATTACTAACCCCATCTCTACTGAGTCACGCTACAGAGCCAAGGTAATACTTAACCTTATGCTATGATACCAACTGTAACGACCCGAAAAAAGTCAATCTTGGTTATCCGATATACAACACATATCGAACATCCAAGGATAGAAAATACCGGTAGTTAGTGAAAGAATTTAGAGGGTGAGAATAGATAAGATAGAAACTTAGAATAGAAGAAGAAGAAGAACATACGACATCAGAGTAACACGAATCTCACAGCGGAACGAACAACATATAATAGATAACATATCCTTGAAATAAAATCAGTATATGTATACAGTAACATTATCAGAGTACAACACTTACAACACAGCGAAAATAACTATAGCTATATAATCCTGAAGTCTCCTGCTCCAAGCTCTCCAGGTATATCTATAAAATCCTGACTACTTGACTGCCCGTACAAAATTGGTCACCCAAGAGTTTAGGGAAAACAAAACAAAATAAACTCTGGGTCAGTCATGGGACTGGTATGAGTAAAACAGTTAAAAACAGTTTGAACAAGTAAACGATATCTCATAAGACCACGCCGAATAACGGAACGGGTTTTTCCCTTATGAGAATCCAAACATCCTTATATCAAAAACCTTTTGATATTATAATAATGTCTATCAACCACAATATAATAATCATCTAGCAGAAACGCTTTCATCTCACATTCTACATACAGTATACAATCAAAACTGCAAGCACGTATTGGGTAATGGATTTCCAACTATGACAAGGTATGGAACCATCTTCTGCTAGTGTACCTCTAGAGAGGAATACACTTGGTTCAACAAGAACATCTTGTAACCCGGTCACACATGACCGACCACTCATTTCGCTTGAGTGTATCGAATGTATATCACCAACGGTTGGGATCAGCAACCGTTTCCCGAATGGGACAACTTCGACAATATATTTTTAGAAGTAAATGAAACTCTAGATCAGGTGATTATACACCCTAATAGGTGCGACCTACATAGCTATACTGCCTGCTCGATTTTTTTCATTTCCCAGTTATGAGGCTAGAGACCACGCTTATCTCTGACAGATCACACATTTATTCACTTTGAATGTCACATCGTCATACCCACCAAATCACAAATTGATTTCCCCAAAAATACAACGGGTATACAGCTAAGAGAAATGTATTCCTCCGCCATAAAACATAAATACGTTTGAAGAGATCAACTTACGTGATATATTAAATATACTCTGTCAGACATTCTTCTATACAGGTCGTCCTGGGACTGGACAAACCGAAGGCACTATTCAGTACAACCATCTTAGGCAAATCTTTACCTAAGATTTATACAACAGCCCCTACACTTTACTCCGTCTTCAATTATCTTTGGCATATATGATTCACAACGCTTATGCCAATACGGAGTGGTTCTTCGGATAATAATCCAACCGGTCTCTCCATATTAACAACGTTAAAATGGTCAAAACTTTGATAGTCTGTGATTTAACTATCAAAGAAAAACACGTGTGCAAACAACAATATTATTTCCAAATGGAAATTATATCGATCAATCATCATTGAACATTTATCTCTTTAGTTCGTTAATTTACTTATCTTCTTTTTCCATATATTCAACATTTCTTATTTTCTAATTTTAGAAAATATACGTTACTAACAATGGAAAACATTTCCATTTCCTGTTTTCTATATTAGAAAAGATTTCTGATTTCTGATTTGGAAAACATTTCCAAAGTTCCTTCATTGAATTTTTACAGATGTTTAAATAAAACATCGCTTACAGATGTTTAAATAAAACATCGCTATGACAACTCAAACCATTTACTAAATTCACTTAACCATCATTCACTATCAAACCTTACCATTCCTTAGTTAAGAAGGAAGTCAATCAAGTTGGGGTATAATTACCTCTCAGACCTTAACTGAACAACGTTTTAACTGTGAAATAGTCAAAGTTTATCTTTTACACCTTTAACAAACTTCCTTACGTAACACTCGGATTCTATTTACGAATCCAATTCTTTATTGAAAACATTGGTTATAACGATAACGTTATAATTACTACTTTCGAAATATCTAACTTCCATTATAACTTTTATTCTTTAATGTAAATAAATAAACAAATAAACACCTGATTTATAAATAAATAAATTAATCTTCATTTAAACACCGGAAGTTATAAGTACTTTCTCGAATTCGATATAATTGAATTCGACGATTAACTCTCTTTCGAGTGATCTCTATTTGATTAACTCTCCTTCGAATATCTATAATCGATTAACTCCCTTTCGAATACCATATTCGATTTATTACTTTCGAATACCATATTCGATTTACTAATATTTGATTAACTAATTTTCGACTTAACTCTATTCGATTAACTCGACTCGACTAACCCTACTCGACTAACTTCTTTTGAATAACTATATTCAATTTACTTACCTTCGAATACCATATTCAATTTACTTAACTTTCGAACACCATGTTCAATATACTCCTCTCGATTAACTATATTCGATAATCTCTCTTTCGAATAAACTATATTCGATTGACTCACTTCAAATAACTTATATTCGAAAACTCTTTCTTTCGAATAAACGATATTCGAAAATCTCTCTTTTCGAATAAACTATATTTGGTAAATCTCTCTTCGAATAAACTATATTCGATTACTCCTTTCGATTTAAACTAAAATCGATAACTCCTTTCGATTAAACCAAAATCGATAACTCCCTTCGATTAAACTAAAATCGATAACTCCTTTCCTTAAACTTTATTCGAATAAACTATATTCGATACTCCTTTAACTCTATTCGAATAAACTATATTCAATACTCCTTTGGATTAACTCATTTGGATTAATTTGGTTTGATTAACTCATCTTAATTAACTAGACTTGATTTACTCCATTTGAATAACTCTAACTGGTTAACTCTAACTAGTCAACTCTAACTCTAATCGATTAACTCTAACTGATTAACTCTAACTGATTAACTCTAACTGGTTAACTCTAACTCTAATCGATTAACTCTAATTGATTAGCTCTAATAGATTAACTATAACTGGTTAACTCTAACTCTAATCGATTAACTCTAATCGAATAACTAATATTCGATTAACTAATTTCGATTAACTCTTTTGAATTAACTCCTTTGAATCAATTACTTTTTAATTATCTCCTTTGAATTATCTCCTTTGAATTATTCCTTTTCTGTTTGTTTACTTAACAAATAACTATTCCCTTTTCAATTCTATTTATTTAACAAATAAATATTTCTTTTATCTTTCCTATTTATTTAACAAATAAATATTTCATTTATAACATTCTATTTATTTCCTATAAATAAATATTTCCATTTAATCCATTTGTAAATGTTTTACAAATATTCCCTTTTAAATTCTATTTGTAAATGTTTTACAAATATTCCTTTATAAATTCTATTTGTAAATGTTTTATAAATATTTCTCTTTCTATTTGTTTTGCAAATATCTTCCTTTGTATTTGTTTTGCAAATAATTTCCTTTATATTTGTTTTACAAATAATTTCCTTTATATTTGTTTTACAAATATATTCCTTTTTAACTCTTTTGATTTTATAATTAATTCCTTATATAAAATCCTTTTTCCTTTTATATATAAAATCCATTGATTTTATATAAATAATTTATTTTCAAAATATACTTTGAAAATCCCCTTTATACATCCCAGTATTTCTTATGGTATCTAAAATACCAAACCACAATGATCAATATCATTTAAACACACATAATCATCAACAGATTATATATCACATCATATATTACAATATATGGAAACAATAAAATAAATGTTGAGGAATCTAGTTGGATTCCTCCAACCTGTATCCCTGCATCAGAGATGTTAAACAAGAAAATTAACATCGATTTCTTTTCAATATGAAATATTCTGCTAAACAGAATCAATATTAGATCAACGATTTATATATATCGTTATCTATAATTTCATCCAATACATAAGCAATTCAACCAAACAGTTAACACACAGCAATCAACAGATGATTAGCAGTCCTAAAAATATGCTATAGAAATATAACTGTTCAGAGTTGGTGAGTTTTACTGACATTGGACGATCATTGCTAATAACGATAACCATCGCTTGATTCAGACGGATAATTTATTTTGCTATAAATTGTAACGAGCTCGGATTCACTCCCAGTTAGCTCCATGGTGTAGCCACCGTCCCTACAATCCCAACGGATCTTGTTTCACTGAAAACCGATATCGTATGAAGGAGTTACGCATTTTAGAAGTTAATATATAATTTAAATTAAAATAAACACAAGTTATTTCATATTGGGCTTAACTATTTCTCTCGGCCCATCCTCACACTTGAAAGGCCTGACCCGTTAACCTTTCTTCCCAAAATCCTTCGTGACCTGCTCCTCCAAAACATGCCGTAGCCTTGCCATTTCCCAATTCTTTCCATCGATTTATCTCCATCTTCACACAACCGAAATCAAAACCGATGCCACCCACGATCTTCTCTTCCCTTCCTCTTTCACTCTAAACCCATGAACATGAACTCGAACTCCCTATACAACTCACGACTTCTGCTCCCTCCCGCGAACTACACAGAAATGTACGACATTTTTTAATTTTATAAAATCCCCAAAACTCCACATCGATACTATTTCATGCCATGAACACCAAAGCAAGATCGAATTAAGCCAAAACTCCCCATCTCATGCAAAACCCGCAACCCTAGTTCATCTGCTACTTTTTCGAGCATCAGTAAGACGTGTCGCACCCCACAACAGTATTATCAAATTGAAGAGAAAGCCTAAAGCAATCCAAATATATACATAAAATGATTTATAGTATTATATATGAATTCATGGGCATTTATGAAGTAGATTTCTTCACGTTGAGAAAAAAAACTGATGGCGGCTTATAATTTGATCTTATAGGGAGGACGAGATTTTTGCGTGGTTGAAAAGATGATCATGTGGCTTGTTTAGGTTCATTAATAAGTTAGGATATTTTTTTTAATATTTTTATATTATATTTTGCCAATTTCTCATTTTATCTGCCTTCTAAAAATCCATATGATCACATATGGTACCTAAAAATCACGAAACTGGACATGCAGCTACAGTTCGACATTACGGTCCCAACGAAACTAGTTTCGTCGAATTCCGACTCTGTTTGCTCACACAGCGTATTTTTAAAGGACAAATTATCGACTATATTTCACATTAAAAATACATACGGCCGCACACTGACTTCAAAAATCACGAAAACTGAAATCTAGCAATAATTTAATATTGCAGATCCAACAAAATTAGTTTCGTCGAATTCCGAGGTCGTTTGCAAAACTGGCTATTTTCAAAGTTCTAAATAACCCTTTTAAATATATAAATATATTTAAAAATATTTAAGTTTAATATTAATAAATTAATATTATCGTATATATATATATATTCACAGACGATATCATATTGCTCCACAATATTCCTATAGGAATTTCTAATTCGATATTTCAAATCCTGATTAAATCGATATTCGATTTAAAATGAAATTCCATTTACAAATATAAATAAATTGTTATAAATTATATAGGAATTCCACAACGACTTTTCTAAAATTTGATTTGGACATAAATCAAAATCTACATGACGAAATCCCGATTTTTCTCTTCCGTTAGAAAAATATACTTCACCAGCTCCTAACGTTTCTTATTTCACAGAAATCCGATTTAAAACGGCTTCTGTATATTCGTTTAAAGTTCGAATCGCCCAATCACAAACTGCCGCACCATTTCGAGCTCGATTATAATTATAATATAATTTATACATTCAATTGTTGTTCAAATAATATATTCGTCAATATAATTCAATATGAACTGAATTATATATTTTGAATTTCCCAATTCACACCATATCGCCATTTCATCCCGTTCTGATTATTTCAGATTTAAATATATTATTTAATTATTATTTTAATTAAATATTCAATATTATTTAATTCAATGACCATTTGAATTCTAAACCACTATTTATATAATTAAATAAGTTAATTATATATCGTAGAAAATACGGGTCGTTACACAGCTCCTCTCCTTCATGGATGAATACTTAGGCTACAACCAGATTCAAATGTACTTCCAGATCATGATCACACTTTTTTCATAACTAATCTTGGGCTTTACTGCTATGTCGTCACTCCCTTTGGTCTCAAGAATGCCAGAGCCACCTTCACCGACTGGTCAACTGCATGTTCAAGGACCAGATCCAGAGATCCATGGAGGTTTACGTGGATGATATGCTCGTGAAAACAAAAATATCTAACGACAACGTCAATGAGCTCGCCGAAATGTCCGGTATACTTCATAAATAGGGCACGAAGCTCAATCCCTTGAAATAAACTTTTGTCATTGTATCGGGAAAATTCTTGGGATTCATTGTCAATTCGCGTGGAATCGAAGCCAATCCAAATAAGATTAAAGTTATACAGGATATCCAAGCTCCTCGGAGCATCAAAGATATTCAGAGTTTAAACGAGAAGGTCGCTGCCCTAAGTCGATTTCTACTGAAAATGCATTCCTTTTTTTGACTTTCTCAGAAAATAGAAGCTCAACTTCATATGGACAGTGTAGTGGATTACCGCATTCGAGGACCTCCTGTGTCACTTAAAGCGATCACTATCTTGTCCAAATCTATGTATCATGAGGATTTATATGCCTATTTGGCTGTTTCTACGGAGACAATTAGATCGACGCTCGTGTGCATCGAAGTGTCTGACGACCTGTTTTCTACCCAGCATGGGGTTGACAGAAGAGGAAAAGAACCATTCGAAACTTGAAAAGCTTGCTTTCTGCTAGTTGATCACTTCCCGAAAGCATTGACCAAACTTTTAGTCCCATCCAATCAAAGTCTACACCGACCAGCCGCTACAATAGGTCCTACAACAACCTGAGTCGTCTAGATGATTTTTGAATGGGAACATAGAGCTGAGTCGGTTTTGAGATTGATTTTATTCCCCATCGAGCCATCCTTGGATAAGTCGTCGTAGATTTCGTAGGAGAGTTCACCATCCCGGAAGATCCTCCTTCAGAAGACATTAAAACTCCAGATATTCAATGGAAACTGTTAGTGGATGGATCGTCCCATAATCAGTGTTCTGGTGTTGGAGTCATACTTGTTACCTCTGAGGAACGCTCGATCTGTTATGCTATAAAGCTCGACTTCCCTACCACCAATAACGATGTGGAATACAAAGCTTTGATTGCTGGACTCATAACTACGATCGAACTTAACATCAAGGCTATCCATATCCACTCCGACTCAAAGCTCATCGTATGCCAGGTGCAGGGAGAGCATCAAGCCAAGGGGCACGACTCGCTCCCTACCTTGCTCGGGTTTGCGAACTACTCAAAAATTTCGATCACTACATCATTACGCACATCCCTCGAGGACATAATGAAAAAGCCGATTCTTTAGCCAAGCTGGAAAGCTATGGGATGCGCAACTCTTGGAGCTAGCCCCAGTCGAAATAACGGAGAACGAGCCCAAAATCGAGTCTTGGATGACCTGGATCAAGAACTATTTGCAAAATGGGATCTTCCCTGAACTTTACAAGGAGCACTCACTTACAAATCTTCTCGCTACATCATTCAAAATGGAGTGCTCTACCGAAGAGGATTCTGTGTTCCTTTACTCCGGTGTGTGGCCCACAATGATCCGACCATGTGCTACTGGACGTGCACGAAGGCAAGTGCAGTAACCACATTGGGGGGGAAAACTCTGGCAAGGAAGTTTCTCAAATATGGCTACTTATGACTCATGCTCGATCAAGATGCCGCAAAATTTTCCTGTAAGTGTGACAACTCCCAGAGGTTTTCCAATATACCTAGAGCCCCGCCTACCAAGCTAACACAGATAGTCAGTCCTTGTCCTTTTTCGTATGAGGGAATAGACATCACTGAAACTCTTCCAATGGCAGAGGCGG
This sequence comes from Allium sativum, assembly GCA_030737875.1. NCBI lineage: Eukaryota > Viridiplantae > Streptophyta > Magnoliopsida > Asparagales > Amaryllidaceae > Allium > Allium sativum. The sequence goes on along the minus strand of CM060923.1, from coordinate 529,245,883 downwards.
TGCACGTTATGCTATCGTCGCAGTAGATTACTTCACCAAGTGGGCCAAAGTTGAGTCACTCACTACAATCACTACTAAGAGGGTGATCAACTTCGTCGTCCGCAACATCATCACTCGATACAGAGTCCCTCAAGCTATCATTTCCGACAACGGGACCCAATTTGAGAGCGCCGAGTTCAAGACTTTCTGCCAGCAGCACAACATCGAAAAAAGATTGTTTGTAGTAGCTCATCCGCAAGCTAATGGGAAAGTTGAGGTTGTCAACAAATTGATCAAGTCCATCATCAAGAAGTGTCTAGAGAAAGCCGGAGGCTTATGGGAAGATGAGCTCCTTCTGGCCTTATTGGCCTACCAGACTACCCATAAGTCAGCAACTGGCCATACTCCATTCGCTCTTGCCTATGGATCTGAAGCCGTCATTCCCATTGAGCTCAAAATCCAATCTCACCGAGTCACTTACTATGATCCAAAGACCAACCAAGATCTTCTCTTGGAATCACTTGACTTACTTAAGGAGAAAATAGATGAAGCTAAACTCCGAGCGGATGCTCAATGGCAACGAGTCAACAAACACTTCAATTCCAGAGTCTGTCCAAAGGACCTCAATGTCGGCGACCTTGTTCTGAAACAAATATTTCCCACACCGACTAGTTTCAGTCCTCCCTAGGAAGGTCCGTACGTCATACAATAAAGGCTTGGAGATGGAACCTTCAGGCTAACGACCGTCGATTGCACCGAACTCCCAAGAGCACGGAATAGTGAACACCTCCATCGTTACTTTACATAACTTAGTGTACAGATTTACTACTTTCCAACAATCTTTTGTTTTCTTCAAATTCAAGGCATTGTAAAGTAAAGGCCATAACGTCCAAGATAATTAGTAAAGATAGTTTTTTGTTTTCTATGTTATTGGTATTTTTACTTTTTGCGTAGTTAGATCAAGAAACCATCACAACTGACTTGCATGCATGAGAGCAAAACACCGAATCGGCAACCTGGAGAGTGGAACCGATCCTACTTAACTCAAGTCCCGATCAACGACGAGGCCGAGTATAAACAACTCGTGTTATTCATTTACTTGAATATCCTACCTTGTTTCCAAGTTTTCGAACTCGTGGGAAGCCCATCAACTGAACGAGTGTGACATCGACCGCTCATTTGGTTCCATCCGACCTAACGGGTCTAGATCCGGGAAGTAACCAACGAACAAACAACACCCTCAAACTCTAACCGGAACGAAACGATGGAAGAGTCTAAAGGATGAATCAACGACGTCCATGTCTCCCCATGACTCGGGGCCAACGAACCAAGGGAGGTCCCGAGAGAAGGCACTAGAGCTGAACCTCGCCGACTCGGAACTCCTGACTAAGGGAGATTCCAAAAGCGAAGTCCACGCTTACATTCTTCGCATGTCTCGAAACTCCTGGCCAAGGGAGATACCTAGAGTGAAGTCTGCTCTTACAATATTCACACGACTCGAAACTCCCAATCAAGGGCGATTCCGAGAGCGAAGTCCGCGCTTATAATCTTCGCACGACTTGGGAAAATCAAGAGAGAAAACTTGGATATATTTGTTTAAGTGTAACGACAAGTATGTTTGTGCAAGTACATGAAATGGAAAGCATAAGCGAACGTTTAAACACTTATCATAAGTTATGACATAAAAAAAGTCAATTAATACTTCCATTCGTAACCAAAAGAGAATCACATATGTCTATCTATCTTTCTTTTTAACGACATGGAATACATGAAAACCATACCATGCCTCTAAAAGCAAGGGTCGTACTCGCGTATAATATTAGCCTACATAACCAAAATATCTATGATATCTATAGCAATCACAAGAGCGACCTGTAACAACCCGTCTGGAATGGGCCTAAATTTCGACCCAAAAAAGGCCCATCGAAACATTGAACCCTTCTAAACGGGTTGTTGGTTCCTGTAAGGAATTACATTTGCACAGGTAACATATATACATACACTTCGAATAGAAATCTCACACAGCGGAAAGAGAAAATATATTACTAAAATAAGATGTACAACTTTATTAAATATCACAGATTTCCAACAAAATAGTTAAGAATACATTTATTCCATAGGTACATCAATAAATTCATTCTCAATTGTTTCCATAAGAAGTAAAGCAATAACAAATAATGATAGCATAACGACTTTGTCTTCGTCTTCAGCTCCCATCATGATTCCGTCCATGAATTCTACCCCATATAATGACCTATTGGATATGTTAACGAGAGGGGTCATAACATAAAGTTTTGTGTGACTAAAATCTGGCGTTTACTTAAAGACCATACCCAAGTTTTTGCAGGTTACACATGTCAAGGTATGTCTACGCAGCGCAGAACATTCATACAAACACGAAGTATCTAACCAATGAGGTGGATATCCAAGTCAATCGTTCATTAGTATTTTTAGGGTAAATACCCAACGCGGTGGGCATTCTCAATCACTTATGGCCCGATTAAAGGTGGATACTTATGATCTCTTATAATCCTGAGGCGGGCTCTAGCCCCTTAAGACCACGTCCTAGTACATCAACGTCCTAATGTCTATACTCTCAATTGTAATATGAGAAGTTGTATTATGAACATTACTACTTAACTGATATTACGGTAGAACACCTATGTAGCTTAAGACTTCCCTTAGATAGTTGGTGAGCATGCAATGGCCACATATCTTTTATATACCAATCCACTTCCCTTATTGAGCCCTTAAGCTTCTAGAGGAAGTGGACATCCCTCGTGAATTACTGTAACGCGCCGTAATTTTAAATATTAAAATTAAATTTTTTAAAAATACTTAATTGTTAAAGTGAGAATTAAGGGAAACGGGTTGCGCCATTGCCCAACACATTTAGCAACCGCAAACGGCAGTCTAATGTGAGAGGTCGTAGGCATAATTAAAAGATGCTTAGACACGAGGTTAAGTCAAGCTTGTGGTGGAAGTCTGCCCGGAACCGCCCGACATATCCAGTGGCCACAAGCAATCGACTTAATGTGAGAGGTTTGTGCGTTAATAATTAATTAATGCTGATCAAAGACGAATATGAATGACAAACAGAAGTTTGGTTGAGTTGAGTAATTCTCTGAGTACCAATCTGATGTTGATTTTGGTCTTCGGGGTTGATACATAGGAAGTTATTCTCTTAACCAATGTATCTATGAACTAATATGTATTTAATCATAAATTAAGTAAAACATGTCATACGATATATATATATATATATATGTGTGTGTGTGTGTGTGTGTGTGTGATACATAAGATATGATAAGTGGATAGGGTTAAGACCAGCTTAACCAATAATCTGATAAGTAGGTAGGGTTAAGACCAGCTTAACCAATAATTTGATAAGTGGGTAGGGTTAAGACCTGCTTAACCAATAATACATATTAATCTGATAAGTGGATAGGGTTAAGACAAACTTAACCAATAATACATATTGATCTGATAAGTGGATAGGGTTAAGACCAACTTAACCAATAATATATAAGTGGATAGGGTTAAGACCAACTTAATCAATAATATATAAGTGGATAGGGTTAAGACCAGCTTTACCAATAATATATATATATTGATCTGATAAGCGGATAGGGTTAAGACAAGGTTAACCAATAACACATGTTGATTTGATAAGTGGGTAACATGGGTGACAAGTGGGATATAATTATAAACACCTAACCAAGTTGAGATATGTAAGAAGACATAAATAAGAGGGGGTTAAGTGGGAAATCCTAGTGGGGACCAAGCATAGGTGGAAAGCTTGTGTCAAGTATGGGGATCCTTTTCAACCAGTTACCCATTTAGTATCTAAGTGAGCTCGATCTAGATCGAGGACGGGACACGCTTACTGGGTTTGATTGCAAGAGGTCAAAATGGGTTAGCGGTGGCAACACAAGTCCAACGGGGTCATGTGCGTGTGTGGGCACGGGCTGCTAGGTAAGACGTTGTTGCATCGTGTAGGTATAAGCCGTTCATCTTTAGTGGTATCGGGTTGCCACTTTGGGGAGTCATACACCTCACTATGGGACCAACATGGGTATCTACGAGTTAGGGAGCCGATTGAATGGGGAAGGTAGTGGGTACGACTAGTGGAGGTAGGAGCAGGCGGCACCTATGAAGACAGCTAGGAGTCCAACTACCATATTATGAATAAATGTTGTAATTAGAATGGGGAGGGTAGTGGGGATAGGAGCAGGCGGCACCTATGAAGACCGTTAGGGGTACACGAAACTATCCTTATTATTATTTTGTTCCGTATGCGGGATCAACTTTTAGGGTGACTAGTATTGGTGCAGTATAGTAATTATCCTATAGTGATTAGGATGCGATTAACGCCAATATATTCCTCTTGTTTGTTTTGTCTTGCCCATTTGCTTCACAATCAATCCTTGTTTTACCAATTTATGCCTTATCCTAATTACTTTGATAATTATATTGTTAAAGTTATTGGACTCGCCAGACTTTATGTCTATCCCCCTTTGTTTTCGCCTCTTTTCTCCCCTCCCCCCCAGGTTCTGAGGGTGGGACTAGTGCTAGTGGATCTTTATTTGGACCTCTTTCTCACTCTTTTGGAAGTGACTGGATTGCTGAAAGTAAAGGTTCATCTCATCTCTTTTATGGCTACTTATGTTGGGGTTATACCTTTTACTTTATGTACTCAGAAAACAAATATTAAGTGTACTTGGTTATATTGTTGGTTTTGATGTTGTTGTAACCAAACTATTTCTCCGCTGCAATAAAAGTTGTTTTAATTTTTCAAGTACCAATATATGTAACTATCTTGTTATATTCTTTTCTATATTCCAACAATACTCCATGAAAGTTAATGCATTCCCTTTGAGAGTGACATTAATGGACGTGGGCTGTTACACGTAGTATCAGAGCAGAAGGTTACCAGAACATATAAGAGATTTTGAAAAACTGTTTTTCAAAAGCATTTTACAAAGAAATACTTTCAAAAATATGTTTTAAGGAGTGTATTTTTAAGAGAAAAGTTTATTTTGAAAAACATAACCCCCAAAAGCCATATATATTTCCTTCGATTTTCCGTTTTAAATCTCTTCCTCTTTCCTTTTTGAATTTCTTCCTCCATGTGTAGTTGCTTTTTCTAAGATAGGTAAGTACTTCCGTACGATGGGCGGAAAACTGCTTCATGGGACTGGGACGTTTGTCAAAGCTAGAAGGAAGTGGAGGACTTGTTGGTACCTTTAAGATAGACGATGGGAGCAAGGTTCAACTAGCTGCTTGGTTAATGAAGGACGAAGCCTCATTTTGGTAGGAGGTCACAAATGGAGAATGTGCAGGAGAGACATGGATAGGACACACGATAAGAAAGTAGATCCAAAGAAAGGTGGTAAGGATAACAAGGGGCCAAGAGAAAAGGGGGGCCACACTTGTGAAATACCTGACTACTTAAATAAATATGTTAGAAAAAAGAAGAAGACTAGTTGTTATCATTACAGAGAAATAGGAAATCTTATTAGGATCGTCCAAAGAAGCAAAAGGCAGAGGTAATGGCAAAGTACAGGATCTTCTGGAGGGCAGACGCGTTCCCTCACGGCTGGCATACCTGATAGAGGTAGAGATATCTTGGTTGGAAGTTTGGTTTTTCTTTTTGATCATCCTGTTCGAACCTTGTTTGAATTCTGGCGCTTCACACTCGTTTGTATCTGCTTCATTAGTTAAAACACTGCACCTAAATACTAGTCTAGTTACGGATCCCATAGTAGTCTGAAATCCTATTGGTGGTTCAACTCATCTTTTGATGATTTGTTGGGATTTGAGAGTGTCTATCTTGGGCGTTGTGTTTGAATGCAACGCCTTCGTTCTTGGCTTCATGGACTACGGCTTGATTCTAGGCATGGATTGGCTAGCCAGATACCGTGCCATCCTAGACTGTGAAAGAAGGGTAGTCAGATTGTTGACTCATTGTGGAAAAACCCTTGATATTTCTTGTGACCCTAGAGGTCCGGTGATGCTTAGGTACCTAGAATCTCTTGGAGCGTCCAACGATGATTTGGAATTTGTTCGTGTGGTCCGTGAATATGGTGACGTCTTCGATGAAGTTCGGGGTTTACCTCCCGAGGCGCGAGATAGACTTTCCTATATATCTAGTAGATAATGCAAAGCCAGTTGCATTACCAGTGCGCCACATGGCTCTGAGGGAGAGAAGAGAACTTAGTAAGCAAGTGAAAGAGTTGCTTGAGAAGGGGTAAATAAGAAGAAGTATTTCGGAATGGGGTGCTCTAGTTGTTTTTTCTACGAAGGTTGATGGTTCACTTAGATTGTGCGTGGACTATAGAGAGCTGAATAAGCTCACAAAGAAGAACAGATACCCATTGCCGAAGATAGATGATTTATTCGATCAGTTGGTTGGTGCTTCGGTTTTCTCGCAGCTGGATTTGCCTACAGGATTTCATCAACTAAGGGCGGCTGAAGGCAGCATAGATAAGACTACATTTAGAACTCCTGACGGTTTCTTCGAGTGGCTCGTCATGCCTTTTGGATTGGCGAATGCACCCGCATACTTCGTTGACCTAATGAGTAGGGTGTTTAGGGAGTTTTTAAACAAGTTTGTGGTAGTCTTTGTGGATGATATCTTGATTTTCTCTAGAAGCGAAGAAGAGCATGCCCTACATCTTAGGCAAGTCTTAGAGACCCTACGAGCGTATCAACTCAAAGCTAAGTTCTCCAAATGTCATTTTTAGAGGAAAGAAGTGAGGTTCTTAGGACACGTAGTCTCTAAGGAAGGGATAGCTGTGGATCCCACAAAGGTGGTGACAATTCCAGATTGGAAGATTCCTAAGAATGCAACAGAAATAAGAAGCTTTTTAGGGCTGGCGGGCTATTATAGGAAGTTCATTAAGGACTTCGCGAAGATATTAGCCTCACTTACTCGGTTAACGAAGAAGAACTTGACTTTTGCTTGGGATGTTGACTGTGACAATGCTTTCCAGAATTTGAAGAGGGCTTTGACGACAGCTCCAGTTTTAGTTTTGCCATATGGAAGTAAGCCATTCACAGTGTATACCGGTGCTTGCGGGACATAGCTTGGAGTAGTTTTCGATGCAGGAGGAAAAGGTGATATGCAAAAGGCGGCAAGTACGAGTATCGCTTATCATCCACAGACGGATGGACGGACAGAAAGGGGTGAACAGAATCCTTGAATATCTTTTGAGGTTATGTATCCTAGATTTTAGAGGGACATGAGAAGAGGCAACTAGCTTAGTGATGTTCATGACATGTTTCACGTATCGCATTTGCGGAAGTGTTACAGGATACTGCGGAAGTACTAGAGCCGAGCATGCTTAGAGAAGTGGAAGTAGAGTGAGATGCCACGATTAGACGAGCTCCTACATGCATCCTTGGGTCGGAGGTATTAAAGATACGCAACAGAGAGGTCAAGTTGGTCAAAGTGAAATGGGGAGATAAACAAGGAGATGCGACTTGGGAAATGGAAGACAAGATGCGTATGTTGTACCCTTTCCTTTTTTAGGGTATGTTTTTAACTTCCCCTTTTTCTACCGCTTTGTTGATACTTGTCTTATCGTTTAGTATGTCTTTGCGATGATATCTTCGATCTTTAGTTAGGAAAAACCCTATAGTTGTAAACATGTGTTTGAGACATGTTATGTTTGGTGGATGCAAATGGATGCAAGTGGTTGCTAGTGGTTGCTCGTGGATGCATGTACACACACATTAGGCACTAGATCGGCTCAATCACTTTCATATTGCATATAAATATGTGTGCATATTTAAATTAATGGATGTATAATGGTTGTGTTATGATATGGATGCTGCATTTTGATGAATGGTTATGCACACATGTAGAAATAATACGTACATTAGGATTCTTTCGCATACATAATGGGCGCATGACACTACCATGATTTGCATTAAGGAGGTCAACTGAATCAGTAGAACGCCTGATTTTGCATTGGATAAGGAACATATACACACACTTTTTACATGTGTTCATATAACATTAGAAATCTTGTAAGGACAATGGATGCCTGTGTTTGATGGTTGAGTAGATGGATGATTGGATGTTAGGATATACATTCTTCTTAACTTGGAGATTTCGGGGGCGAAATCCTTTAAGGAGGGAAGAATGTAACACCCCGTAATTTTAAGTATTAAAATTAACAATTTTAAGAATACTTAATTGTTAAAGTGAGAATTAAGGGAAACGGGTTGCGCCATTGCGTTCGTCTTGAAATTCTGCTTGGAATAGTGTCCAAGTTTTCGTAAATCGGACTTCGTATAAGGAAGTTATGGCCCTCAGAAGTTTCAGGAATTTTAATAAACTAAAACAGCTCAGATTAAAATTCAAAAATTCGAATTCAAACAAGGAAGCGGGTTGGGCGGGGTTTTTCCCGCCCCAAGCCAGGTCGACCAAGGGGTCGCCCAGGGGGTCGACCTCCCCTATACGGGTCGACTTGGGGGTCAACCTGGGGGTCGACCTAACCCCTCGGGCAGATCTGAACTGTGATGATTCTGACTTGTTACTGAGTCTTTTCTGACCTGTTGCTGAGTCACTAGGGCATAGGTGGCAATTTTGGAAAACTCTGTCTAGTCTGGACGGTTGTGATTACTCCTATAATAATCTAACGGCTTATATTGATTTAAACTTCTATATAAGCATGCATAGACTCAAGCTCTAAACCTAAACTAATTTAATCTCTTGGCCTCCATGTTGCTGCTCGAACAGTTCTTCTTCTTCTTAAAGCTTAGGAATTGCAAAGTCAGGATTCTAATACAAACGACGAACGAATTATTCTCTTCTCTAATTCGTCTTTGTGAGTACAATTTCTTTCACAAAATAATTAATAAATTAATTATGATGAGTTATAATTGGGATTATGAGAACATGTTTGTTGAATCATGTGACGTTACTTAACTTCGTTATCATCTATTAGTGTATATATGACAGTTTTGTTAACTTATGTTAGTAGATCTATTTCATATGTCCAATCACATATGTTTAACTTGATTCATTTTATGACATCAGTTTATATGCAAGTTTGGGATGTAAATCATATGCTAGTTTGTATGTGAATCATATGCAAGTCTGTATGCGAATTATACACATGTTTATATGTGAATCAAGTATACATATTCACATATGCAAGTTTAGGTGAAAACCATATTCACATATGCAAGTTTAGGTGAAAACCATATTCACATATGCAAGTTTAGGTGAAAACCATATTCATATATGTAAGTTCACAATTTCATGCTTAGATCTATATTTTGATCAATGGCAATACATAGTTTATGTAAATTTATGTTCTATATGTCCATTGCCTATGCAAGTTATTGGCTATGCAAATTTGTGTTATAATTCTTATTTGCAAATTAGATCTATTTTATGTGTTATGCAAGTGGTGATGTTTCTTTCCTTTTTATGAGTTAGACTATTTGCAGGTCTAACATATTTCATATTAAACGTACGAACGACATGGGGGCAATAGAAAAATACTAAATATTAATATTGTGAATTGGCATATAATGGCTTTAAAGGCATATAGTTAATTTGAGACATTAATTGGTATAATTTATACATCTGAAAATTATGGACATAATTTAAGTGACAATTTTGGACGTGGATTAAAATTGGAACTTTTTGACAATCTGAAATAGGGATATTAATTCAAATTGGGGTTGAATTATAATGTGTAATAATAAATGCCTAAGACACGAGGTTAGACTCGTTTGTGGTGTAAGACTGCCCGAACCCGCCCGACACATCCAACAACCGCAAACGGCAGTCTAATGTGAGAGGTCGTAGGCATAATTAAAAGATGCTTAGACAGGAGGTTAAGTCTGGCTTGTGGTGGAAGTCTGCCCGGAACCGCCCGGCATATCCAGCGGTCACAAGCAATCGACTTAATGTGAGAGGCCTGTGCATTAATAATTAATTAATGCTGATCAAAGACGAATATGAATGACAAACAGAAGTTTGGTTGAGTTAAGTAATTCTCTAAGTACCAATCTGATGTTGATTTCGGTCTTCGAGGTTGATACTTAGGGAGTTATTCTCTTAACCAATGTATTTGTGAACTAAGATGTACTTAATTATAAATTAAGTAAAACATGTCATACGATATATATATATATATATATATGTGTGTGTGTGTGTGTGTGTGTGTGTGTGATACATAAAATATGATAAGTGGATAGGGTTAAGACCAACTTAACCAATAATCTGATAAGTAGGTAGGGTTAAGACCAGCTTAACCAATAATTTGATAAGTGGGTAGGGTTAAGACCAGCTTAACCAATAATATATATTAATCTAATAAGTGGATAGGGTTAAGACAAACTTAACCGATAATAAATATTGATCTGATAAGTGGATAGGGTTAAGACCAACTTAACCAATAATATATAAGTGGATAGGGTTAAGACCAACTTAACCAATAATATATAAGTGGATAGAGTTAAGACCAGCTTAACCAATAATATATATATATATATATATATATATATATATTGATCTGATAAGCGGATAGGGTTAAGACAAGCTTAACCAATAACACATGTTGATTTGATAAGTGGGTAACATGGGTGACATGTGGGATATAATTATAAACACTTAATCAAGTTGAGACATGTAAGAAGACATAAATAAGAGGGGGTTAAGTGGCAAATCCTAGTGGGGACCAAGCATAGGTGGAAGCCTTGTGTCAAGTGTGGGGACCCTTTTCAACTAGTAACCAATTTAGTATCTAAGTGAGCTCGATCTAGATCGAGGACGGGACACGCTTATTGGGTTTGATTGTAAGAGGTCAAAACGGGTTAGCGGTGGCAACGCAAGTCCAATGGGGTCATGTGCGTGCGTGGGCCCGCGCTGGTAGGTAAGACATTGTTGCATCGTGTAGGTATAAGCCGCGCATCTTTAGTGGTATCAGGTTTCCACTTTGGGGAGTGATACACCTCACTGTGGGACCAGCACAGGTATCTATGAGTTAGGGAGCCGATCGAATGGGGAAGGTAGTGGGTACGACTAGCGGGGATAGGAGCAGGTGGCACCTTTAAAGACAGCTAGGAGTGCAACTACCATATTATGAATAAATGTTGTAATTAGAATGGGGAGGGTAGTGGGTACAACTAGTGGGGATAGGAGCAGGCGGCACCTATGAAGACAGCTAGGGGTACATGAAACTACCATTATTATTTTGTTCAGTAGGAGGGATCAGCTTTTAGGGTGACTAGTATTGGTGTAGTATAGTAATTATCCTATAGTGATTAGGAGTGCGATTAACGCTAGTATATTCCTCTTGTCTGTTTTGTCTTGCCCATTTGCTTCACAGTCATTCCTTGTTTTACTAGTTTATGCCTTATCATAATTACTTTAATAATCATATTGTTAAAGTTATAGGACTCGCCATACTTTATGTCTGACCCCCTTTGTTTTTGCCTCTTTTCTTCCTCCCCTTCCCCCCAGGTTCTCAGGGTGGGACTAGTGCTAGTGGGGTTTGATTTGGACCTCTTTCTCTCTCTTTTGGAAGTGCTTGGATTGCTGAAAGAAAAGTTCAGCTCATCTCTTTTATGGCTACTTATGTTGGGGTTATACTTTTTACTTTATATGCTCAGAAAACAATTTGTCAAGATGGATATTAAGTGTACTTGATTTTATTGTTGGTTTTGATGTTGTTGTAACCAAACTATTTCTCCGCTGCAATAAAAGTTGTTTTAATTTTTCAAGTACCAATATATGTATCTATCTTGTCATATTATGTTCTATACACCAGTAATACTCCATGAAAGTTAATGCATTCCCTTTGAGAGTGACATTAATGGACGTGGGGTGTTACAACTACCCTACTCCATTATCGCTTATGCCTAACCACTTAAAGAGAAGGAGGACCTAAAGACTTACTTCGAATCTAATAAGGGTAGGTCCCATGACTTTGGTTTCTCTTTAAGGAATAAACATTCATAGGGATCCTAGTCCTAACCACTTAAGACCTAAATTAGACAAGAAGAGTCATCCACTTAGGACCTTCTCAAGGCGTAGTAAAGCTTTCTATTTTCACACACAATAGACTTATATATATATAGTTATATATATATATACACACACGCTAGACCTCTCACATTAAATCGTATATCACAGTAAACCTTCCTTGCTTAAAATATTCTCTGTCCCCATAATCTTATCCTCTTTTTGAATTTCAAATTCTCCTTTATTTATTTAAATATACTTTGGACATATATATATTACTCATCTAATTATAGGAAAACTCTCTATATATACACATATATAGGAAAACTCTATATGTACAGGATTGGGCGCTGTCTTGATGCAAGAGGGCAGAGTAGTTTGTTATGGAGGAAGGCAGTTGAAGGTACATGAGAAAAACTGCCCAACTCATGATTTAGAACTAGCTCCCATTGTTTTCACTCTTAAGTCATGACGTCATTACCTGCTAGGAGAAAGGTTTGAACTGTTTACTGACCATAAATCATTAAAGTGCCTTTTATCACAGAAAGATCTTAACTTAAGACAATGAAGTTGGATGGAATTTCTTGCCTCACACGATTTTGAGATTGCTTATACCCCTGGCAAGGGCAATGTGGTAGCAGACGCCTTAAGTAGGAAAAAGCTGACCTTATGTCCTCTCTTTGTAGAAAGGCAAAGCTTAGAGTACATAGCAAACTTTGACTTTAGGCCCTCCTTTGAATTTGTACCTGGTTTGTTAGCATCGTTAGAGGTGCGGCCAACTCTTTTGGACTCAATAGGAACCGCGCAGCGTGAAGACCATCAGCTAGTTGATGTGATGGATAAGCTAATTATAGGTGAGACATCTAGTCACCTCAATAGATACTCCATCGATGACAAGGGTTGGTTGAGACGGGATGGAAGACTATGCGTCCCACAAGCAAGGGATTTGGTGAAAACCGTTCTCTAAGAAGCACACCATTCTAAGTTGACCATACACCCAGGTGGGGACAAGATGTATAAAGATATAAAAAGGGTTTTCTTTTGGAATGGCATGAAGAAGGATGTAGCTGAGTTTGTCTCTAAATGCTTGATATGCCAGTAAGTCAAGGCAGAGCAGAAGAATCCTGGTGGTCTGCTTCATCCTCTAGAGGTCCCACAGTGGTAATGGGATAGCATTTCGATGGACTTTATTGATGGGTTGCCTAGGTCAAGAAGGGGCAATACCAGTGTTTGGGTAATAGTGGACAGGCTCACTAAAAGCGCTCACTTTATACCTGTTAAGAGTAGAAGGACTGCCTCATCATTAGCATCCATTTATTTTAAAGAGGTGGTTCGACTGCATGGAATACCCTCTAGCATAGTAAGTGATCGAGACCCTGTCTTTTTGTGCGAGTTTTGGAAGAGTTTGCAAGAGCCAGTAGGCATACAGCTATGCTTAAGCACTGCCTATCACCCTCAAACCGATGGTCAGACAGAAAGGGTGAACAGAGTATTAGAAGATCTTTTGAGATTGTGCGTTCTTGATTTTGGAGGAACATGGGAGGATCATCTTCCTTTGGTGGAGTTCTCCTACAATAATAGTTACCAAGCCACCATAGGCATGGCACCCTTTGAGGCTTTAAATGGAAGACTGTGCCGATCACCAACTTGTTGGTAGGAGTTTACAGACAAGCTCGTACTTGGGCCTGACATGATCAGAGAAACTTCAGAGAAGTTGGACTTGATACGAAGGCGAATGAAGACCGCACAAGATAGACAGAAGTCCTATGCTGATAAAAGAAGGACCGACCTAGAGTTTGAGGTTGGAACAGAGTTTTTCCTTAAGTATCTCCTTTGAAGAATGTCGTTCGCTTTGGGTCTGTAGAAAAATTGGCACCAAGATTTGTAGGGCAATTTCCTATCATTGACAGGATTGGGAAGATGGCTTATAAAGTAGAGCTGCCCGAAAGATTGGCTGGAGTACATAATGTCTTTCATGTCTCTCATCTACGAAAGTGCTTACATGAGTTTGCGGATGTTGTGGAGCCAAGCATACTAGAGGAAATAGAAGTGGAACGAGAAGCAACAGTGAGGAGAGTTCCAACTCGTATCTTGGGTACAGAAGTTAAAAAGCTACGCAATCGTGAGGTCAAGCTAGTTAAAGTACAATGGAGTGATGCTGAGGAAGACGCGGCGTGGGAGACCGAGGACAAGATACGCGCAGCCTACCCTTATCTTTTTGAGGGCACATTCTTGATCTCTTTTTCCATAAGTTTATGCGTGCTTGCATCTATCTTTTTAGTATATCTCCTCAGTCCTATTCTTAATCCTTAGGTAGAAACCAATGAATGTAAACATGTATTTGAAACATGTTATGGTTGATGGTTGTAAGTTGTTGCTAGTGGTTGCTTGTGGATGCATATACACACACACACTAGGTACTAGATCGGCTCAGTCACTTTCATATTGCATATGCATATATGTATTTATATATGGATTGAAACTTGATGTGCTATCATGTGGACGTTGCATTTGTATGAATGATCGTGCACTCATGTAGAAGTTACAAGATATAATTAGGAATAATTGCACACATGATGGACTCATAGCACCAACATGATTCGCATCAAGGAGGTCAACTGAATCAGTAGACCGCCTAATTTTGCGTTAGATAAGGACATATACACACACTATGCATATGATCATGAAAACATTAGAAATCTTTTAAGGACAATGGATGCCTGTGATTGATGGTTGAGTAGATGGATGTTGGATGTTGGGATACATTCTTCTTAACTTAGAGATTTCGGGGATGAAATCCTTTGAGGAGAGGAGAATGTAACACCCCGTATTTTCTGTAAATATTAAAATTAACAAATCTAAGAACACTTAATTTTTAGAAGAAGAATTAAGGGAAACGGGTTACGTCATTGCGTTCGTCTTGAAATTCTGCTTGAGATAGAGTCCGAGTTTGCATGAATCGAACTCCGTATGAAGAAGTTATGGAGTTCAGAAGATTTCAAGTATAAACAGAAATTAAATTAAAAAAAAAACAGTTTAAAATTCAAAAATCGGCCAAAACAGCTGAGCAGGAAATTTCCCACTCAGGGGTGTCGACCCTCCCTCCCCCCTAGGGGGAGTCGACATAGGTGTCGACCCCCCTATAGGGAGTCGACCCCTTTGAGATCCACTTCCTATGACGAATTTTTGTAGCCCTGAGCTGATGTGGCCTTCTCTGATTGGCCGATGACCAATTTCTAAGGTATTAGGGCTTATGTGTCGTGCTATGGTTTGCTGAATGACACATCTCTTTGGCTTGATGGCTATGATTTCTCCTAGACTAATCTAAAGGCTAGAATTAATCCTATACTTCTATATAAACACCCCAAACCTTAACCCTAAACCTCACAATCTCATTCTATGAAGCCGTCATGCTGTCCATCCCTAAGCTAGCCCAGCCTCCATCTTCTCAAAATTAGAAATCAAGTTAGAAAGCTCCAAAACAAAATCCAAACTAGAGAATCAAACGTCTACATCAAATGATAGCTTAACAAATTTAGAAATCAGATCCCAGAATACAAGATCCGTCCTTTTTCTGTAAGTTCAGTTATTATTTAGATTTAAACACCTAATAGAAATCATGATTGTAATAATCGAATCTAGAACGATGCCTAATTATGATTCATGCCTATCCTTTTGTCAAATCTGAATTTGCCTATGTCTATGAGACTATTGTGATTGATGTAATGACACCTATCATGCCTATGAGACTGTTGTGACTGACATAATGAAACCTATCATGCCTATGAGACTGTTGTGACTGACGTAATGAAACCAATCATGCCTATGAGACTGTTGTGACTAACATAATGAAACCTATCATGCCTATGAGACTATTGGATTGACATAATGGAACCTATCATGCCTATGAGATTGTTGTAATTGATATGATGGAACTTATCATGTTGTACATCCTATGCCTATGAGACTATTGTGATTGATATAATGGGAATTATCATGTTGTACATCAAAATTAGTGATTCCCTTAAGTCCAATTCTATCTAATATTTATACCTATGGTGTAAATTGTGTAACACCCCGGATTTTTGAATAGTCAAATTAACTAAATTAAAGAATAATTAATCTCAGATGTGAAAATTAAGGGAAACGGGTTGCGCCATTGTGTTCGTCTCGGAATTCTGGTTGAGATAGAGTCCGAGATTGCATGAATTGGACTTCGTATGAAGAAGTTATGGCGATCGGAAGTTTCAGAAAATTCAAAACAGATTTCAAATTTCAAAAATTCAGAGTCAAACAGGCTAGGCGGGAAAATTCCCGCCAGGGCCAGGTCGACCATAGGGTCGACCGGGGGTCGAGGTCGACCCTCCCCCCCCCCCCCCCGGGCGGATTTGAATGATGACCTATTTGTGACTAGATGCTGACTCATTAGGGTTTCTGATATGCTCTGATTGGCTGGCATTAATTCTGGGTTGATTGACGGCTTAAACTAATCCTAAACTCTATAAAAATACATATAGACCCAAACCCTAAAATCAAAATAAAATTGGATTCATGGCCTCCATGCCGTCACCTAGCAACTCAGCATAGCCGCCACCAATTAGAGAGGGAGAAAGCAAATAAAATTCAATCCTTTTCAACTCTAACAACGAATCTTCATCAAAGGAGCGCTAATTCAACTCCAGAAATCAGAATTCAGAACTCAAGACTGCTTTTGAGTTGTGAGTTCGATAGTTTTAGCAAGATAATTAATAAATGAATTGGATTGAGTTATAATGCGGATAATTTGGATGTGATATGAATTGTTGATTTCATGTTGTAATTATGTTGAAGAATTATGTTGTAATTTCTATGATATTATGTTATGATGCTATCATCTATGATGCAAAGTTATGATGCTATCACCCATGTTATAATCCTATGATTGACTTATGTCTAGTTGAATCATCATGTTTCTTATGCTAGTTTGTTATATTGACTCATATGATAAATCTTAGGTATGCAAGTTTAGACTTTGATTCAAACATGAATCATATACAAGTTAGGTAGAATTAAATGTAAACTTACATGATTATGATACCTAGTTTATGTGAGAATTGAATTGAAAGTTAGGCTATGTCATATGCTAAATTCTACATGATACTTTACATGTCTACACCATTGTTGCGATGTATGAATCACACATGTAAGTTTGTAAGTTGGATATGAATCATGATATGCAAGTTTAGGATTATTACCTATCAAATATAGAACTATGACATACGTTATTTTTGCAAGTTTGTGTCCATTATTTCATCAAGTTCACACCTTTAGATTTGGATCCATGACATATATTATCTATGCAAGTTTTAGATGTAGAACATCATTCACATATGCAAGTTCACCCCTATGTTAGATTTGTGATGTTTTCTTTTATTTTATGAGTTAGACTATTCGAGTCTAACATATATTTTTACGTTAAATGAAAAAATGTACTACATGGGGAAAAAGGGGATAATATTAAAAATATTTAATTGGCATAAATGCCTTAAAAGGCATAGAATATAATTGTGGTGAAAATTGGTATGATTTTACATACCATAAATGGATGGACATAATTGAGTCAATTATGGACATCGTTAAATTTGGAATTGATTGATAATTTGAATAGGGAAAGTAATTCAAATTTGGGGGATGATTAATTAGGAGTAATTAATCGTCTAAGACACGAGGTTAGGCTCTTTTGTGGTGTAAGACTGCCCGGACCCGCCCGGCAAATCCAGCTGCCACAAATGCCAGTCTAATGTGAGAGGTCTTAGGCACAAACTAAATACGTAACAGTTGTAAAGATACATGGTTAGGCTCTTTTGTGGTGTAAGACTGCCCGAACCCGCCTGGCAAATCCAGCTGCCACGAATGTCAGCCTAATGTGAGAGGTCTTTATGAGGTTACGGTCTTAACGAATTAAGAAACACTTAACCAGATGAGCATGTAGTGGGACATAAGGGGGTTAAGTCAGTCCCTTGGGTGGCATTTGGAATCTAGTGGGTGCCTTGGGTGGCATTTGGAAATACGATTAGAAACACTTAACCAAAAATTGAAACATGTAATTGAAACATGAATAAGAAGTGGGTTAAGTGGGATTTACTAGAGGGGACCAAGCTTAGGTGGATAGCTTGTGTCAAGTAATGGGGGCCAGTTTCAACCAGTAACCCATACGTATCTTCGTGAGCTCGACCCAAGTCGAGGATGGGACACGCATAATGGGCTTGACTGTAAGAGGCCAAACCGGGTTAGCGGTGGCAACACAAGTCCAACGGGTTCATATGCATGTGTGGACCCAGGCTGGTAGGTAAGACGTTGTTGCATCGTGTAGGTATAAGCCATGCATTCTTTGTTGCATCGGGTTGCTACTTTGGGGTGTGATACACCCCACTGTGGGGCCAACACGGGTATCTACGAGTTAGGGAGCCGATCGTTTGGGGGTAGTGGGTATACCTAGTGGAGATAGGGGCAGACGGCACCTATGAAGGTAGCTAGGGGTGCACGAAACTACCAATATCATTATTAAGTCTATAGGCGGGATCAACCTTAGGGTGACTAGTGGTGGTGCAGTATACTAGTGGCGGTGCAGTATAGCAATTATCCTATAGTGTTGGTGTAGTTTAGTAAATTTATCTTAGTGGGTTAGGTGCGCTTTAACGATATCGTTGTTCATCTTGTTTCCTTGTTTACTCTGTCATACTCAATGGTTCATGATAATTCCTTTATTTTCCAACTTATGCCTTAGCCTAGTTACTTTGTTAATTATATTGTTAGAATTATCATACTCGCTAGACTTTATGTCTGACCCCCTTTTCCATCTCTTTCCTCCCCCCCCCCAAGGTGCTCAGGTAGAAACTAGCACCAGTGGAGCTTGATTTTGGACTGCTTTTAGAAGATTGCTTGGATTGCTGAAGTAAAGTTCAGCTTCTCTTTATTTATGGCTATTTTGATGTTGGGGATTATGTCTTTCAGTTTATGTACTTTGTTTTATCAAGATAGATATGATGTACTTGACTTTGGTTTATGGTTTTGATGATGTAACCAAACATATTTACCTTCTGCTGCAATAAATGAAGTTTTAAATTTTCAAGTACTGTTTTATATTTGTCTTGTTGTGATTTTCTGATCTATATTCACCTAAAACGCTCCACTGAAGTTAAGGCATTCCCTTTGCGAGTGACCTTAATGGAGGTGGGGTGTAACACGTGGTATCAGAGCTGAAGGTTACCAGAACAGATAAGATATTTAAAAAAAAAAAACTATTTTTCAAAGCAATTTTTATAAAGAAGTACTTTCAAAAGTTTGTTTTAAGGAAAGTATTTTCAAGAGAAAAGTATGTTTTAGAAAGCATAACCCCAAGAGCCATATATCTTTCATTCAGTCCTTTTTGTATTGAATCTTCCCTTTTTCGTTTCAACATGTCTGAAGCATCTGAGATACCAGAGGGCGTTCATGTGCCCGGTTGGTTTCGTCAATATCTTAAGGCTAGGGCCGCCGCCGCAGGTCCAGCAAATCCTCCTCCCCCCTCCTCATCCTCCTCCTCGTGTCGATAATTTTGCAAAGATATGTAAGGACTTTAAAGCAATGGGTGGAAAACCTTTTCAAGGGACGGAGACATTTATTGAAGCTTGTGACTGGCTAAAGGAGGTGGAAGAATTGTTTAGAATCTTTGAAGTAGATGATGGAAGGAAAGTCCGGCTAGCTGCGTGGCTAATGAAGGATGAGGCCTCGTTTTGGTGGGAGGTCACTAATGGGGGACGTCCAGTCGATACGTAGCCAGATTTTAGGCAGAGGTTTGAGGCGAAGTTTCTCTCACGGGCTGAAGAGAATCTATACATGGAAAGATTTATGTCACTGAAGCAAGGGAACCTATCGGTGAAAGGGTACGTTAACAAATTCAACCAATTGGCAAGGTTTGGCTTAGACTTGGTGAACACTCCAGAAAAGAAGGCTCTAATATTTGTTAAGGGCTTAAACGAGCCGCTTCATGGGTTAGCTATGACCCACATTCCCATGGGGGCCACCTTTGAGAGGTTAGTTGACATGACGCTCATGCATGATGAAGAGAAGGGCGCCAATGCTAATAAGGCACCCGAGAAGAAAGGGGATCAAAAGAAGCCGCAACAACAACAGAACAAGAAAGGTGGCAAAGGCAACAATGCTAAGGGGAAGAAGAAATGCTTTAACTGTGGGACACCCAGCCATCTAAGCAAAGATTGTAGGAAGAAAAAGAAGACTGGTTGTTTCCACTGTGGCGAAGCGGGACATCTTATTAAGGACTGCCCAAAAAAAGGGCAGAGGGCAGGGTCTACCTCGAGAGGACAGGTGCAAGATCTTATGGCACCTGGGCAGGCAAGGGGACAAGTTCAGGCTCTCGTGGTTCCACCGCTGCAAGAACGAGGTAGAGCAATTTCCGTTGAAAGTTTAGTTTTTCTGTTTGACCATCCTGTCCGTACTTTATTCGATTCTGGCACATCGCATTCGTTTATTTCTACATCATTAGTTGAAACACTACACCTAGATACTAGTCTAGTTACTGATCCCATAGTAGTCTCAAATCCTATTGGTGGTTTGGCTCATCTTTCTATGATCTGTCGGGATTTGAGAGTGTTTATCTTGGGCGTTGAGTTTGAATGCAACGCCTTTGTTATGGGCTTTATGGGCTACGGCTTGATTCTAGGTATGGATTGGCTAACTAGATATGGGGCCATCCTAGATTGTGAAAGAAGGGTAGTTAGATTGTTGACTCGTTCTGGAAAGACCCTTGATATTTCTTATGACCCTAGAGGTCCAGTAATGCTTAGTTAACTAGAATCCCTTGACGCATCCGATGATGATTTACATTCTGTTCCCATAGTCCGTGAATATGCTGATATCTTTGATGAGGTGAGGGGTTTACCCCCAAAACGTGAAATCGACTTTCGAATATATCTTGTAGACAATGCAAAGCCGGTTGCATTGCTAGTGCGCCACATGGCTCCAAGAGAGAGAAGGGAACTCAGTAAGCAAGTGAAAGAATTGCTTGAGAAGGGGTTCATCAGACGTAGTATATCGGAGTGGGGTGCTCCAGTAGTGTTTTCCACGAAGGCGGATGGGTCCCTTAGACTTTGTGTGGACTATAGAGAACTCAATAAGCTTACTGAGAAGAATAGACACCCACTGCCGAGGATTGACGATCTCTTCGATCAGTTAGTTAGCGCCTCAGTGTTTTCGCAGTTGGACTTAGCCACTGGTTTCCATCAGTTGAGAGTGGCTGAGGATAGCATAGACAAGACTGCCTTTAGAACTCCAGACGGTTTCTTTGAGTGGCTGGTGATGCCCTTCGGTTTGACAAACGCCCCCGCATACTTTGTTGACTTGATGAGTAGGGTGTTTAGGGCGTACCTTAATAAATTCGTGGTAGTCTTTGTAGATGACATATTGATCTTTTCTAAAAGCGAAGAAGAGCATGCCCTACTTCTTAGGGAAGTGTTGGAGACTCTTCGAGCGCATAGCCTTAAAGCTAAATTTTCTGAATGTCACTTTTGGAGAAAGGAAGTGCGATTCTTAGGGCATGTGGTTTCCAAAGAAGGGATAGCCGTGGATCCCGCGAAGGTAGTGGCCATCCAAGATTGGAAGGTTCCTAAAAATGCTACCGAGATGAGTAGTTTCTTAAGGTTGGCTGGCTACTATAAGAAGTTCATCAAAGACTTCGCAAAAATATCAGCTCCATTAACACGCTTGACGAAGAAGAACTTAGTTTTCACGTGGGACGTAGAATGTGATGATGTGTTCCAACGTTTAAAGAGAGCTTTGACCACAGCCCAGTCTTAGTGTTGCCAGATGTGGGACAGGATTAGGTGCTGTCTTAATGCAAGAGGGAAGGGTAATAGCCTATGGTTGAAGGCAGTTGAGAGTGCATGAAAGAAATTACCCTACACATGACCTAGAGTTGGCCGCTATCGTTTTCGCGCTTAAGTCTTGGCGTCGTTATCTACTTGGCGAGAAATTCGAATTGTTCACTGACCACAAATCGTTAAAATACTTATTCTCTCAGAAGGACTTGAACTTAAGGCAGCAAAGGTGGATGGAGTTCTTAGCATCCTACGACTTCGAGATAACATATACCCTGGCAGGGGTAACGTGGTGGCAGATGCTTTAAGTAGAAAAAGATTGTCCTTGAGTCCGTTGTTTGTTGAGCGGCGAAGTTTAGAGTTTATCTCTACGTTTGACTTTAAACCTTCCATTGACTTCGTACCTGGTTTGCTAGCGTCCTTAGAGGTCAGACCTACGCTTTTGGGATGGATTGGCGAGGCACAGCAAGACGACTCACAGTTGGTTGAGTTAGTAGAAAAGGTCAAAGGAGGGGAGTCATCGAGCCATCTCCGTAGATATACCCTTGATGATAAGGGTTGGTTGCGTAGGGACGGTAGACTTTGTGTACCACGGGACGAGAATCTGAAGAAGGCCATTCTTGATGATGCCCATCGTTCGAAGATTACCATTCATCCTGGCGGGGACAAGATGTACATGGACATGAGACGAGTTTACTTTTGGGCCGACTTGAAGAAGGATGTGGCCGAGTATGTTGCTAGATGCTTGGTGTGCCAATAAGTAAAAGCAGAGCAAAAGAAGCCCGGTGGATTGCTACACCCATTGGAGGTCCCACAATGGAAGTGGGAAAGCGTCTCGATGGATTTAGTTGACGGATTACCAAGATCGAGGAAGGGTAATACGGGGATTTGGGTCGTGGTAGACAGACTTACTAAGAGCGTCCATTTCATTCCCGTGAAGAGTAAGAGGACTGATCCATGGTTAGCCTCCATATACATTCGAGAAATAGTTCGTTTGCACGGTGTTCCTTCTAGCATAGTGAGCGACCGCGATCCCATCTTCACTAGTGAGTTTTGGAAGAGCTTGCAAGAGGCGGTAGGGACTCAGTTATGTTTGAGCACCGCATATCATCCTCAGACGGACGGCCAAACCGAGAGGGTGAATCGTATTCTAGAGGACCTATTGAGATTATGTGTCTTAGATTTCGGAGGTACATGGGAGGAACATCATCCGTCGATAGAGTTCACATATAATAATAGCTTTCAGTCTAGCATTGGCATGGCACCGTTCGAAGCTCTTTATGGACGGCCGTGTCGTTCGCCTACATGTTGGTGGGAATCTACGGATAAGATCTTGCTTGGACGCGATATGATTAGAGAGACTTCGGAGAAGATTGATTTGATTCGAAGGATGATGAAGACGACGCAAGATAGACAGAAATCTTATGCGGATAAGAGGAGGTCAGATCTTGAGTTTGATGTTGGGGACATGGTCTTTGTCAAGGTGTCTCCATTACAGAACGTCGTTCGCTTTGGGTCCGTTGGGAAGGGAGCACCAAGATTCGTAGGGCCGTTTCCTACTAGAGAAAGGATTGGGCAGATGGCGTATAGAGTGGAGTTGCCCGAGAGACTTAGTGGTGTACACGACGTATTCCATGTATCATATTTGAGGAAGTGCTTGCACGAGACCGCGGAAGTGGTAGAGCCGAGCTTGCTTAGAGAGGTGGAGATCGAGCGTGATGCGACGATTCTACAAGCTCCTACACGCATTCTTGGGTCGGAGACTAAGAAGTTGAGGAATCGAGAGGTCAAACTAGTCAAAGTGCAATGGGGAGATGATGAGAGCAATGCTACTTGGGAGACGGAAGCGAAGATGCGTTCATTATACCCTTTTCTTTTCGAGGGTATGTCTTTTAATTTCTCCTTTATCGCTTATCTCGTACTTATCTTATCTTTAGTATGTCCTCTCATTATTATCTTTGACCTTTAGATAGGATAGTCCTATGGTTGAAACATGTGTTTGAGACATGTTATGTATGATGGATGCAAGTGGATGCAAGTGTTTGCTAGTGGTTGCTCGTGGATGCATATACACACACTTTAGGCACTAGATCGGCTCAGTCACTTTCATACTGCATATTGCATATAAATGTGTGTACATATTTAAGAAATGGATGTATAATGGTTGTACCATCGTATGGATGTTGCATTTTGGTGAATGGTTGTGCACACATGTAGAAATGATATGTATCGATAGGGTTCTTCGCATACATAACAGGTGCATGGCACTCTCATGGTTTGCATTAAGGAGGTCAACTGAATCAGTAGACCGCCTGATTTTGCATTAGATAAGGATCGTATACACACACTCCTTGCATATGTTCATGCAGCATTAGGAATTTGTAAGGACAATGGATGCCCGTGTTTGATGGTTAAGTAGATGGTTGTTTGGATGTTAGGATATGCATTCTCCTTAACTTAGAGATTTCGGGGGCGAAATCTTTTAAGAAGGGGAGAATGTAACACCCCGGATTTTTGAATAGTCAAATTAACTAAATTAAAGAATAATTAATCTTAGACGTGAGAATTAAGGGAAACGGGTTGTGCCATTGTGTTCGTCTCGGAATTCTGGTTGAGATAGAGTCCGAGTTTGTGTGAATTGGACTTCGTTTGAAGAAGTTATGGAGATCAGAAGTTTCAGAAAATTCAAAACAGATTTCAAATTTCAAAAATTCAGAGTCAAAAAGGCTAGGCGGGAAAATTCCCGCCAGGGCCAGGTCGACCATAGGGTCGAGCTGGGGGTCGACCTACCCTGACCGGGTCGACCATAGTGTCAACCTGGGGGTCGACCCCCCCTCAGGCAGATTTGAATGATGACCTATTTGTGACTAGATGCTGACTCATTAGGGTTTCTGATATGCTCTGATTGGCAGGGATTAATTCTGGGTTGATCGAACGGCTTAAACTAATCCTAAACTCTATAAAAACACCAATAGACCCGAACCCTAAAATCAAAACAAAATTGGATTCATGGCCTCCATGTCGTCACCTAACAACTCTGCATAGCCGCCACCAATAAGAGAGGGAGAAAGCAAATCAAATTCAATCCTTTTCAACTCTAACAACGAATCTTCATCAAAGGAGCGCTAATTCAACTCCAAAAATCAGAATTCAGAACTCAAGACTGCTTTTGAGTTGTGAGTTCGATAGTTTTAGCAAGATAATTAATAAATGAATTGGATTGAGTTATAATGTGGATAATTTGGATGTGATATGAATTGTTGATTTCATGTTGTAATTATGTTGTAGAATTATGTTGTAATTTCTATGATATTATGTTATGATGCTATCATCTATGATGCAAAGTTATGATGCTATCATCCATGTTATAATCCTATGATTGGTTTATGTCTAGTTGAATCATCATGTTTCTTATGCTAGTTTGTTATATTGACTCATATGATAAATCTTAGGTATGCAAGTTTAGACTTTGATTCAAACATGAATCATATACAAGTTGGGTAGAATTAAATGTGAACTTGCATGATTATGACACCTACTTTATGTGAGAATTGAATTGAAAGTTAGGCTATGACATATGCTAAATTCTACATGATACTTTACATGTCTACACCATTGTTGCGATGTATGAATCACATATGTAAGTTTATGAGTTGGATATGAATCATGTTATGCAAGTTTAGGATTATTACCTATGCAAATATAAAACTATGACATATGTTATTTATGCAAGTTTGTGGCCATTATTTCATCAAGTTCACACCTTTAGATTTGGATCCATGACATATGTTATCTATGCAAGTTTTAGATGTAGAACATCATTCACATATGCAAGTTCACCCCTATGTTAGATTTGTGATGTTTTCTTTTATTTTATGAGTTAGACTATTCGAGTCTAACGTATATTTTTACGTTAAATGAAAAAACGTACTACGTGGGGAAAAAGGGGATAATATTAAAAATATTCACTACAAAAAATTGGATTTCAGACAGCACAACCATACAGTGTTTCCGCATATTGACCCTCGATCATTATTTAATGTGGGGTGTCCAACGCTATTTGCTCTGATAAGTAAATTGCTGTACAACGCTATTTAATAAAAAAGCAGGCGGGAAACAAAAATTGCGTGGGAACAAATAAAATATAAAAAAATTAAAGGATATTTTGTCTTATTGCTTTCCCCTCCTGCAACCCTCCTTTCGTTGTATCCCCTTCAGAAGCAATTAATGGCCGTCATCGACCAAGTCCACCACCCAAAAGCATAATTCCCGCGAAATCGATCCTAATTACCATCTTCAACAATCAATCGATGCCATAAATCTCTTTTCTCGCTCATATCCCAAATCGATCCCAATCCCAAACCTAGACAATCTTCTCCAATTAAAACTTCTATTAGAGGTATTATTGTTTGTTTTTCCTATGATTTTAATTATCAGACTATGTGAATAACTCCTTTTCTTGCAATTGTTCTATTATAGTCTGTCTATGCTTCTGACTTTAATTGTTCGATTATATTCTATTTATGCTCCACTTCAGGTGATGTCGTTGTTTAGAAGATCATTGATAATGCATATGAGTTCACTATTTTACAGTACTGTTTTTCAAATTACGCTAATTAATATGAAAAATATTATGTTTACGCTAATTGTGTACATTTATTTAAATAAATTGCTGTAATGCCAAGACAGTGGCATGTGGCTACTTATTTTCTACACGCTTTTACCCATTTTGACCAGTTCCCCTTCATTTTTTGATGATCTAAAGTTTAGTTAATAAATTCCCACAACAATGTTAAAGTTCCTATAATTGATTACGTTCAGTTAATAAATTCCTACAAAGATGTAAAGTTTCTATATGTCTCGTCATTCTGTTATGTTGTTGCAAATATAGTTCCTTCTTCATTATATTAATCTCTGAACATGTCGGAGACATAGCATGGGTTTATACTAGTCTATGCGAAGTTGAGTCTTAATCCCTGCTTTCTCCTTATTTCCAGTATCCTTGGTTGCAAATGGTTTAAGTGTTTTCTCATTAAAAAAAGCTGGAAGGTCACGATTTAGATTATTTGACTTTTCCCCACCTCTCCTTCTACCTCAATCTTCTTGACCGTGAATTTAAAAGCCCTCCAGATTTAGAAGTGCTCATCTCTCTATCTTTATTTATATTGCACCATTTTATTCATGGTTAAGATATAAGCATGTGGCTGGCAAATTTATATTGTCTTATAAGTCAAGTTATTCAAGTCAGTTAGTCAATTACTTTATGTGCTTCAGGCAAACACATGTTAGTATCATTTTGTAAGTCGTGTTTTGGGTTTGTTTGTCAAACTATACAGTACTGTCTTCATTTTGTGCCACTTAAACCATTTATTTTGTACAGGACAAATTTTACATTAATTGTGTTTTCTGTCTTCATTTTGTTACCTTTTTGGGTTTTTGAACGATCATATTTATTAAATGTGACCCCCTCCCTTTCCACACACGCATACACACAAAACTATGTTGTAAATAAATCATGTCATGGTGATTTTCATATCATGATTGTATTTATTTATTTATGAATTTTATCTATGAAATTTGATTTGTGTATAAATTTATCATGTGTAGGGCCAAATCCACTTTATCGGTTGACTTGCCTAATGCAATTTCCTCTTTTTCTGGCACCAAGTTAAGTATCTCAAACTGATTACTTGTTGTTTGTATTTCAGCATTAATTCTTGTCTTTACCAATTTTTACACAAGTTGCTTATACAGTACAACTATTGTGCCGTAGATTCAAATTTGTTTGCACTCTAGGTTGAAGTTTGAGTCTACTTAAATTTTATAGTAGTTGATTTACTTTGGTTGAGAACTGTGTTGTAGGACTGATTATATTCAACTGAATTAGTGTGCACTTCACATGAGAACTTTTGGTGTGAATTAATAAGTACTGTGTTGATTACACTGCACTGTGTTCTCAACTCATATGACAAAATGAAACATACAAAAGTAAAATGTTCTCAGGACTGTTGAATTGATAAGAACTGCGTTGATTACACTCAACTATGTTCTCAACCTATACGACAAACTGAAATACACACAACTGACTCAAAAGTTATCAGAACTGCCGAATTAATAAGAACCGTGTTGTTCACTATTATTGTTTAAAAGTGAACAACATATAACAACCAATATGACAAGCTGAACAACATATAACAACCCATATGTTGTTCGCTTTTGAAAAAATCTCCTATATATGGCCACCCAGCTGAATTAATAAGAATCAGAATGCAACCCTTCCATCCAAGATCGTTGTTGTGAGTTACCTTTCTTTGTCTTAGAAGAAAGGAAGGAAATCTCATAATCCTTTGGATATCCAGTTTATTCTCCAACAAGCCTAGCGCTAATAGTAATTATTTATTTATACTTCTAACTAATAGGAGAAATATAAACTGAACCTAAGTATACATAGTCTCTTTACAATTATAATGTCACCCTTAGAAATTGAACAGAAAATATGTCTCATAGCCTTTGAAGTTAATTACTCTTATTTGGTAGTAATCATTGGCTTATGTTATTTTGTTATTTTCCTTTTATCCTAGGTTTTATAGCAAAAAAAGGTACAGTTGCATGAAAGGACAAATAATCCTTGCAAACCTACAATAATCAACTGTGTCAGCCTTTAAACTGGTATGTTTTAACACAAAGATTATGTTAAATCACCAAGGATCATTTTGACATTAGATTAGTTCAATAAAAGTGTACTGTTACTTTATTACTTCCAACCTCATCAAACCTCCAGTTAATGTATGAGTGCGCTTGTGAATTCCTGAACGAAGAAGGATCTTTTGTGGCATCCGACCATCGGACTTCATAGTTGGGTTGACTGACCCAATGTTCAGGTTAGGCAGATAGAAGAAAGTTGATGCGTTTGAGTCGGAAAAGGTGTACTGAAGGTTTTAATAATTAAACTAAATTTAAATACTAGTTTGCAATATTTCAAAAATTAATAACTTTCTGTAAATGAGGTCCTTTTTAGACGTTTTTTCAAAAATTAATAACTTTCTGTAAATGAGGTCCTTTTGAGACGTTTTTTTCCTTGTGACCTTATCAAAATGCTATACATCATAAAACTGCTCTGAACAGAATTCCAGCAATTTTCAATTTTTCAATTTTTTTTGTTTCTGAAAATTATGGGTAGATATCATTTGTTAAATAACAAATTATTAATTAGTAATTTATTAATCAATAAACTTAAAAATTACAGCTTAAATGTCCCACTCAAATGTTCCCTTCTTAGTTGTGAGCTCAGTTCTTGTTCATCAATCTTTCCCATACAAATATCATGTTTGGAATCTCTGCTCAAATGCTCTGTTATTGTTCGTCGCAACAACACCCTGAATGTGGCTCATAACAACTTTCTTCACCACCAATGTGTTTATGTTAACTGCAGAAATTGCTTTATTTTGAAAATACAGTTGCATTCCTTGTGATTACATTCCCATCTGGTTGGAGAAATTGATGTTTTTTTTGATTGATTATTTTCTTATAAGTCCTTTATTTGATTCCAGCTGGTAAATAATGTTAGTTTGTTTCATAAAATGCTAGGTAGCAGGTGGCATGAAGGAAGATAGTGCTTGGAAGTATTCAAAGCTCCCACATTGGTTGAAAGCAAAGTTTAACCTGGATAACAGTATTTTGGAAGTGCACTATTCATTTTTCCTATTACTGACATATTTATATACTATCCGTGATCTATTTTAATGTGTTCCATTTGAGGACTCATCAACTTGGCTAAGTAAACCATTCCTTAATTCCATATGGATACCATCGTTTTCGATAACAATTACAAACAGTTTTACATAAATAATGGTCACTCAAGCGGTATTTCTATAAAAACATTTCTGAAACATTTTTCATGCATGATATAACATACGCCTGGAAATATTTTTCGGCATTGTTAGTGTCAAGTATTTTTCTATGGATATTTGTAATAACCTTTTTTATCTTATACTACTCTAGGACTTCAAAAATCGTTGTCCTCAATAATCATGTTCCCCATCCCTATACAATCGTAACATTCCATTCAATTAAATTAATTAATTTAATTAATCAACCAAAAATGAAAGATGGAGATTGAGTGGGCATGAAAAGCACGTGGTTTTTGAAGATAGAGGAACCCAAGGCTACTGGAGCCGGTGTCAATTCTCAATTTACATTTGTCCAACTTCATGTTAACCATCACTGAAATTCAAAAATGTGGGTTATCAATAGCTACACACTTTAACCTGCAATGTATGACGAGTTGCAACTACATCATTTATCTCATTTTGCTTCACCTCTTCATATAATGTTTGTTGTGCCTATTGTTAGTTAACAATGAATAACCGCATGCATGAACAATTGTTATTCCTCTTTTAAATAAAAAAGAAGAAGAGTATTTATGCAAATTTATATTTTACATTCCTCAATACAAGTAAATTTCTGTCATCTAATAGCCTCAATTTTGCTGCACTACTGACTTCAAGCCGGTGCACCATAATGTGGGATTTATATATACTAATAAAGCTAAATGAAAGACGTAGGTGTACCAACAATGAAAAATGAAAGACGTAGGATACAGCTATATGACTTGCTACGAAAAAGGGTACTAAACAAACAAATATCCGGGGTTTTTTTTCACTACTCTTAAACATGTCCTACATTCTAACTAGCAACACATTCGACCATACGAAGAATGAGTGTAAACAATATACGATTATAGGCAAAGTAAAATTTAAACATGCTCTTTACTGGAACACTACGGCACGTAATTTGCACGTAATGATAATAAGTGTTTTTTTTACAGATTGTATATATTTAATAAATTTATATAATTGTTTGTGCATATATTTAATAATATTTCAACATTGAAATCATATTTAGTTAGCAAGTTGCATCATCTAATTTTTTGTTAGTTTAATTTTTTAGCTATATTGCTAACTAATAAAAAGAGCATATATAATTGTTGAATCTTATTTTTCAGTAAGTGATAACATTCATATATAAACAATTATAATTGGTAAATAAAAATTAATTATTATACCGTATTTTAAAGGGATATTAATTAGGTCATATTTTCAAGAAAAATTAAATTAGGTCCTATTGTCAATGGATGTTAAAATTTAATAATATATGAAAATGGGCATTTTTGAAAGTTTATGTTGATATAAAAAATTGTGATACCAACGTCTATGTATAATGATTTTTTTTTGGTACTATCACTTTCCTTAGTAATTTATTCCACTTCTTTGGTTGGTGAGCACAACCAGTTATTAATGTCGGTTACAAAACTGGGCCTTCTATTCCTGTTGGTCATTTGTTCTGGAACCTCCCCTTCTTTCTGTCTCTGCAGCGGAGTAAGCTACAATTTTCCTGTGTTTGTTATTACATTACATAGGATGGTCTACTTTATTCTACTCAATTTGCACATGTTATACTACATTCAAAGTTCAAAATTTGGATGCAAGGATGGGCACTACCTTTTGATTACGCTTAAGCTGATCAATATAAAAAATTCTGCTATTCCTTCCTACGCATTCCGTGAATACTCCTCTCATAAATATAAAATTTGAGCACCATTTGCTTTATAAACCCAATTGGACATTTTTCACCACAATCGACAATCTTTGCTCATATTCATAATAACATACCTTTATTATTTTATTAGATTTTCCAAGTTAATCACCTTCTATCATTCTATGTGACCAAAATTAGAAAATGTCATCTTTTTTTCCCAAACTTCCGAATAATAATCACTTGACCTGTACCACCATCCATCTGTGTGCGAAGCACAGGTCTCCACCTATTCAATATCAGTACAGTAGAAATTGGAGTTAAAGTCCATCAGTATGAAGGCTTGAAAAAAAAACATATGTAGTAAAAAATGGGCTTAGTAATATCAGAATAGGCATTCTGTATAAACATGTACAAGTATAGTCATAACATTACTAATTATTTACACATAGCAGGTGCTTGAATTACGTACAAAATGACCATAACAGTTCAAATCAGTGCTCAAGCTCTTCGTCCAACTCAGTGCTTAGTAAAACTGAGCCCAATGCTCAGTAAAGCTAGGCTTAGTTTTACTGGCGCTGTGCTCAGGAGCACTGAGTCTGTGGTCAGTAAAAATAGAGCACTAGCACAGAGTAAATGCATAGTAAAAAGTGGGCTAATTAAAATTGAGCACAATGCTTGGTAGCACTGGGCTTAGTTATACTAAGCACTATCTCAATGCCCAGTAAAAAATGAGCACTAAGTCCAGTGCTCATTTTTTCCAAGCACTGAACTCACTGCTACTGAGCATTGAGATTCAGTGCTCAGCAAAACAGAGCACTGGGCTGGCCTCACTGCTACTGAGCATTTGCTTCAATCAATGGTTTATTCTCCCATGATCCGCAGTGTGAAACTATTACTAGACAAAGATTGTTAAATGGTTATTAATTTGGATATGCTAACATTAATTATGTGTGTGATCTAAAAATATAAATTATTGTATGGTTGATTTCTGGCCTATATATATCTTTGTTAGAGCATGGTGACTAGGTAAATATTTTTTTTCCTCAAACTACTTGGAGGATTTTTTTTTACTATAGATAAATGCATGTATTTTGCAAATATATCTGCAACATGCAATTCAAATGAACGTAATTTTCTGATGTATACTTAATTAATTGGCATATCAATATCTTGGTGTTTTATATTGGTTCAAAAAGAGAGTGCAGTATGATCCATTTTTCAGAATATCATGAATCATGCAACTATAATGCAGTAGGAAGTTGCATTAGAGTACCCCCACCAACTTGTTAATTATATTTGCATTTTTCATTGGAAATAATTGTATTTTGTTTATGTTTTATGAGCCTTGGATTTGCTTCAACGGTGACATATTTTGTCTATGGGAACACAACAAATCATGGAAGATGATCTAGCACAAAAAAATGTTGTGCATTGCGTGCTAGAATTCAACTATCAACTCAATTTCAAATTATTGTGTTTTTTCTCTCATGATATAGGCATAAAAATAATTGCCACATCGAAATTAGATGATTTTTTTTTCCATTTAGAACGATAATGCAATATGTTCAATTATTAGAATACCATTAATTGCTTAAGTCATATAGCCTGCCAAATAGTTTCAAATAATTAGCATACACTATTGTAGATTGGCTTACTGAGTTATGGACTGTTTTTGTAACAGGTTTTGACAAGCTTCAGGACTTACATAAGGTAATAACTTCAATTTATGTGCTGCTGCTTGACAAATAACAGAAGAAGAAAAATATTGATCTACTACCAAATAGTTGAAAAATGGTCACAGTTGGAAAAATGATCAAGTGATTATTTTCATTTGTGTGGAGCGATCACGCATGTATCAACCCCAATAGATCATGAATCTGGAGGCTCTAAAGGGTTGTTTTTTTTATACCCTTTAATTCTGCAAGCATATAATATTGTAATCACAACATCGTCTGTTTTATGTAGAATTGCATATCTGGATTTCAAAGATCAAGCTGCCTTTATAAAAGCATTAAAGTCAAATAAAACTAAAATGGGCGATTGTACTTTAGCTGTAGGAAAAGCGAAAAGTGATACCCAAGGAGATAGTTTTGGTGGAAGAGGCAGCCGTCGTGGTGGTAGCCATGGTGGAGGAGTTGGCGGGAGAGGTATATGTTATTTTCATTTGCAACTTTTGCATTATACGACCGATTTTACTAGACATGTGAAGCCTCAACACGCATTGATATGAAGTAGTATGTATCCAGTACTATCTAGCATCATCAGGTTTAATTCAGTTTAGTTGAATCGGTTTCCTTAGCAAAATTTATTTGTTATCACTTATTTTGGTCAGTTTAGCAATCGTCAGCAGAATCTTGCAAAGGTGATTCTGTACGTGATAGGAAGTTCAACACCAGCTATGGTAACAATGAGGCGGTGCTTATCAGTTCAAATCAGTCTATGATCAAAAGTTCAATCATAGTTGAGCAGAACACTGCTACTTTGTTAGAAAATCTAAAACATACTACAAGTTGGAGTCCCATTTTTGTTCATCTTAGGCATTTGTAGGTGAAAGTTAAGAAATAAAAATTCTTCTTCATTTCACATAATATTCAGCGTTTATTTTCGATTTCTTGTTGTTCCTTGTTGGGATGATGTTGAACGGCCATCAGTGCAGGTAGATTATATGGATGATGAGCGGAGAAACATAAGATATCCTCGCTATGATGATTGGTATGTTCTGTATATTAAAATAAATATAATATGCAAACAATATGGGGTATGCTGTGTTGAACATGCAGGTAGAGAATAGGAAAGGCAAAGCAACAGAATGCTAAAAGCATATCAGGTTTTCGTGGCTTCCAAACATGCATGGTTTTAAATTCTTATCATTCCGTGAATCTGACAATGTGAAGCTAACAGTAAAGGGAAAATCTTTACAACCCGAGTCCTATAAATTGAAACATTTCTTGCATGGCTTCTAGACGCGCAACTTTTCGGCTTCTTCTAATTTTATTTTTTTCGTTTCCTTCTTTTTTTTCTTAAGGATCTTCTTTCGTAAAGTTAGAAAGAGCGTGTGGAAGAAGATCGCAAAAATAAACAGGGCAGAAATGAAAATGTCAACAGTGCATTGCTTTTTACAAATTTCCGGATCCAACGTTTTACCAGGTAACGGTTTATATGTTCTAAGGTACATAAACCTCTCAAGCGGTAGTTTGTATGGTTACAGTCAATATTTTGGCAAATTTAACATGATGTAAACTGTGCACATATTGAAAAAAGTACAACTAAAATTATATATAAGTTTATATTATGTTACTTGTTTCAATAACTATGTGGTCCAACAATTTATTTATGTTTTATATAGATTGTTACTTCCAGATGTAAGGAAATATTGAATTTTATATAACTTCAAATCAACACATAGACCAAGTTAGTTGTCCAACATTGGGGTATCCTGCTTTTTGTATTACAACATGGGGTATCCTGGGGGACGTTGAGTCTTTTTCAGCAGCAGCAAGTCCAAACATTATGCTAATAATTCAAGTACTTAACACATGGCAAAACCTATTGATTTAAAATATCATATTGTTAGTTGAATGGTTGGATATATGTTGCAACTTGGACAAGAAAAATAAAATATCATTATGCAGTCTTTTTCTTTTGTATAGTCCAAAGGAAAAGTTCGTTACCTACATGATTAGTCTCTCAATTGTCAGCGGGTAGTTCGGACTTTAAAGGACTTTCCTGTGATGTGGGATTTAGGTAGAGTTTTGATCTGATTTGTATCTGCGACTACGAGTTTTCTCCAAATTTTCAGCCAATTTTTTTTTTTTTTACTGTGCACTGCTTTGGCAGATGGCGACCTTCATGTTCACTACACTCAAATATTACATTAACGTGTTCATTTTTCAGTAGCTCATCAATTCTTTAATAATCCTTTGATTACATGCTTGTAATTGTTTGCCATCTTCTCTTTCTTTTTTTCATTAGCAAGTGACTTATCCTCCAGAAAATCGTCTAGATGGATATGCCTACGCTTGTAACCAACTTTGGTTCACACGTTTTTTGTTGGCATGCTGCATCTTTAATAATACCAGTCTCAACTTTGTAAATATTTCGGTATAAAACTCTCAAGTTTCCAAGTGATATCCAATCAATGTCAACAAGTTATATGCTATAAATACGTTTGCTTGATCTCTGTGCTTTTTCATTATGTTATTTATGGCTCCGTGATAGGAATATCCATCTATATTTGAATTATTTTATCTTATTTATATGACTGTTAAATATTTTGAACTAAGTATTGCTTATCTTTGTTGTATCAGGACCAAAAATGCTTATATTACTGGAAAAATATCAAAAGCTACGCAAAGACTAGATCAAGCATTTGACTATTTTGTAAGTAACTTGTTAATGCAAGCATATATGATATATTATGGACATTGAAGAGTTGGTCAAACAATATGTATGAATTGTTAAGTTTTGATATGTGAAAAGTAGTTTGAATGATATGTATGAAATATTAAGTTTTGACATATAAACGATGGTTGAATGATGTTTGGAATATTATGTTGTAGTTTACATGTTTGCTGTTTGTGAGAATATGTTATGTTTGTACGCATTTGAGAAATAGGTAATGATATGTATGAACGTTTCAAAGATACGTAAGTATATAAAAGTAATGTAAGAGCTGGAATGATAGTATACAAAGGGAAAATGCTATAAAATTGTATATGATATTATAGCGTTTTAAAAATGCTATGGAAGTACATGAACAAACGCTATTAGAAATAGGCTATAAACGCTATATAATTGTAGCTATAAACGCTATATAAATAAGTAAAGAACGCTATAGAAGCATACACATAAACGCTATAAGAAGTCGATACTGGATAGTATATTTTATAGCGTTTATGTTCGATAGCAAACAAAAACGCTATATGAAAGTAATCTTTTATAGCGTTTTGTTTTCGCTATTCAAAGTAGTAGGTCTAAGATAGCATGTCGTTACATGGCATTCTCTGAAATGCTATGTTAGGTTATAATAGCGTTTTTCAAACGCTATGAAAGCCCTATTTTGTTGTAGTGATTTAATTGGCATAAATGCCTTAAAAGGCATAGAATATAATTATGGTGAAAATTGGTATGATTTTACATACCATAAATGGATGGACATAATTGAGTCAATTATGGACATCGTTAAATTTGGAATTGATTGATAATTTGAATAGGGAAAGTAATTCAAAATTGGGGGATGATTAATTAGGAGTAATTAATCGTCTAAGACACGAGGTTAGGCTCTTTTGTGGTGTAAGACTGCCCGGACCCGCCCGGCAAATCTAGCTGCCACAAATGCCAGTTTAATGTGAGAGGTCTTAGGCACAAACTAAATACGTAACAGTTGTAAAGACACGAGGTTAGGCTCTTTTGTGTCGTAAGACTTCCCAGACCCGCCCGGCAAATCCAGCTGCCACAAATGTCAGCCAAATGTGAGAGGTCTTTATGAGGTTACGGTCTTAATGAATTAAGAAACACTTAACCAGATAAGCATGTAGTGGGACATGAGTGGGTTAAGTGGGTGCCTTGGGTAGCATGTGGAATCTAGTGGGTGCCTTGGGTGGCATTTGGAAATACGATTAGAAACACTTAACCAAAAATTGAAACATGTAATTGAAACATGAATAAGAAGTGGGTTAAGTGGGATGTACTAGAGGGGACCAAGCTTAGGTGGATAGCTTGTGTCAAGTAATAGGGGCCCGTTTCAACAAGTAACCCATACGTATCTTTGTGAGCTAGACCCAAGTCGAGGACGGGACACGCATACTGGGCTTGACTGTAAAGGCCAAACCGGGTTAGCGGTGGCAACGCAAGTCCAACGGGTTCATATGCGTGTGTGGACCCGGGCTGGTAGGTAAGACGTTGTTGCATCGTGCAGGTATAAGCCGTGCATTCTTTGTTGCATCAGTTGCCACTTTGGGGAGTGATACACCCCACTATGGGGCCAGCACGGGTATCTACGAGTTAGGGAGCCGATCGTTTGGGGGTAGTGGACACACCTAATGGAGATAGGGGCAGACGACACCTATGAAGGTAGCTAGGGGTGCACGAAACTACCAATATCATTATTAAGTCTGTAGGTGGGATCAACCTTAGGGTGACTAGTGGCGGTGTAGTATACTAGTGGCGGTGCAGTATAGCAATTATCCTATAGTGTTGGTGTAGTTCAGTAAATTTATCTTAGTGGGTTAGGTGCGCTTTAACGATATCGTTATTCATCTTGTTTCCTTATTTACTCTGTCATACTCAATGGTTCATGATCATTCCCATATTTTCCAACTTATGCCTTAGCCTAGTTACTTTGTTAATTATATTGTTAGAATTATCGCACTCGCCAGACTTTATGTCTGACCCCCCTTTTCCATCTCTATCCTTCCCCCCAGGTGCTCAGGTAGGAACTAGCACCAATGGAGCTTGATTTTGGACCGCTTTTAGAAGATTGCTTGGATCGCTGAAGTAAAGTTCTGCTTCTCTTTATTTATGACTATGTTGATGTTGGGGATTATGTCTTTCAGTTTATGTACTTTATTTTATCAAGATGGATATGATGTACTTGACTTTGCTTTATGGTTTTGATGATGTAACCAAACATATTTACCTTCTGCTGCAATAAATGAAGTTTTAAATTTTCAAGTACCGTTTTATATTTTACTTGTTGTGATTTTCTGTTCTATATTCACCTAAAACGCTCCACTGAAGTTAAGGCATTCCCTTTGCGAGTGACCTTAATGGAGGTAGGGTGTTACAAATTGCTTAGCTTGTCCACACCTATTGTTAATGTACAACATTGAAACATGATTCTTGAATTGAGTACATCATTACATGCCTATTTTTCCTTATGTCACTTCTTATGCTCCTTCTCTATTTTTCCCTTTTTACTTGCTTTTGCAAATACTATGTTCATTCGAAACTTAGATTGAATCTCATTGTACGTGCGGTTATAACGCGGAGAAAATTGGGTGTAATTTTATTGAGTAAATTTTGGGCATAGCATGTGAATGTGGCATAAAACTGTACTGACTACACTTGGGAAATATTGGCATAAAAAGACACAAATTGGATACATATGACAAATATGTAAATTGGCTAAATATGAACATGCCTAACCCGGGGTTAGATTGAGTTGCGGTGTAAGACTGCTCGGAACCGCCCGGCACATCCAGCGACCGCAACAATATAGATCTAATGTGAGAGGTTAACGCACTAAGCCCAAAAACCCGAGGTTAGATTGAGTTGCGGTGTAAGACTGCCTGGAACCGCCCGGCACATCCAACGACCGCAACAATATAGATCTAATGTGAGAGGTTGGTGGTTTAATGAATGGATTAAAGCTAAGGAACAAACGTGCCAAGAATGGTAGGGTAAAGTTAATTAAGGCAACACTTAACCAATACAACATGTAAGTTAGAAAGATGGGTGGGGTTAGGTTAATTTGAGAACACTTAACCATTATAACATGTCGATTAGGAAACCCTAGTAACGGGGACCCATTTCAGTAGTAATCCACATAGATGTATCACGGTACCCTGAACTAGGCAGGGTGGGGCACGATTACTGGTCTGATTATAAGCGGTCAAAATAGCGGCGGGTGGTGCAGCAGTGTAGGTTCCGACGGAATATGTAACGCCCCGCCTATATACCCACTATCGTCCAGTTCATTTCGGAGAAATGTCGTAGACCATAACGGAGAATAAGGTTTGTGAAGGGCGACCGATTGTATAATTGCTCCACGTGAGGAATGCACATCGAATTCTTATACCGATTAAAATTTCGACATGACCATTCTGCGCATAGGGAAACTACACAACGGCTATAAGCAATCCGGAAAGTAGTATAAAATAGACAACAAAAACAACAATAAAAATATGTATATCTCATAGCCAGACACAGAATAATCATATCACAAAGGAGGAATAGATATGAATAAATCAAGAATGTGTACAACATGCTAGTGGTCAAATAAAGGTCCACTAATACATGTACCAAGATCTACATAAAAGGATATGTACACAACAAGATAATGTCATAAGTACAGAAGTACATAAAACTGCGGAGGCAGAGTAGCAAGCTGAAAGTGGAAGATCAATCCTGCGATGAGTCCCAGAGGAGTACCTAAAATGACTCGGTCTGACCCGAGTATTATTTATAGGAATAAACAATAAACGAGTCAGTCTAGCTGTACTTAACAAATAAACTGAGATAACAAGAGACGTAACACGGATGACATGATTCTACTAATAACCTCTAATCATAAATAAATATGAAACATGGCATGTCAACAAAATCAGGGAATGACAATGAAATGTCAGTACACAAATATCTCTAAATAATCTCATAGCTAATATAGAATGCAACATTCAAATAAAAGCACACAACAGGAAATGACAGCGGAATGCCAAATAAACTAAACACATGAATGACAACGGAATGCCAAATAAACTGAACACATGAATGACAATGGAATGCCAAATTAAATCAAATTGACGCGCATTGCATCAAAGTGGTCATAGAAAATCATAAAGGGGGAGAAAACGCATAAATCATAGAAAATCATAGACACATCAAAAAGGGGGCCTGCAGGTTCATAGAAGATGAGATATGATCTCTAGGTAGCTAACCCATTTGTTTGAGCCGGAGCTCCCCAGAAAACCCGGGTCGTGACCCCGGTAGAGGAAAACATAGTTCATAGAAAATCATAGAAGGTTGGACCGAAGTCCCATAGGTGAAATCCAAGAATCGTAAATCACATTCGGGCGATCGAGGACCACAAAAACATAAGTCACAAAGTAAAAAAAGGTATCGACAGAGAATGCGGAAACTATCTGACTGGAGTTCCCCTGATAGTGCGGAAACTATTACAGTGAACCACAGTCCCCCGGACACATAGTCAGGAAGCTAAGTCCAAATCATAAAACGGATCACATCAATCCGGGTGAATAGAAATTAATCCGAGCTAGTCAATATAAGGAAATAGTGACATGTCCCATAACCACATGCTATTCTCGAATATTTATGAACCTATAGTAGGTTTCTATTCAAAACAGAGAAAATCGCCACATATGTTCAAGCGAACGAGTCCAAGAGTTATTCACTGAAGTAAATATATAAGGGGTCATAGTCCTCGGTTTTACTAAGGTAAATAAACTAGATTTCTCGTTCGATCGATAGGATAAGGAATCGTATATAAATCAATAGAATCAGAACCGGGTTTAGAAACCGAATTTATTTTTAAAAGGATTTGAATTTAAAAACTGATTAAACATTGGTCCGGTATCCATTGACCATATACAACCCCATTATCCATTGTGGTTTAATTAATTATAAAAACCGTCGTTGAAGTGAACAGAACACAAACATCATAAATCATAAATTCACATCTCATAGATTCCAAACGATTTGAAAACCAAACGAGACGGCGCGACTATGACAATCCGAGCGAACTCAAGATTGTCGGGATAAGCGCGGGGGAGTGTTGGGAAGGAGGTCCGAAGAACACGGAGGTGCGTGCCTCGATGCGCGACCAAAACTGCAGAAGAGGGGGAAACATGCCTCGGCATCGCCCAGGTCTGTCACTGGTCGACCGGTTGGGGACAGATCTGGGCGTTGCCCAGATCTGTCACCTGTCGACAGCCCCGGGGGGACCGGTCGACCGGTTCAAGACAGAGACTTGACCGGTCGACCGGCCCGCCAGGGCCTGTCGACCGGCCTCTGTGCCTGGGCATATGCCCAGGCACAGCCCGGACCTGTCGACCGACCCTAATTGGGCGGTCGACCGGTCAGTGCCTGGGCGCATGCCCAGGCACTGGTGATAGGGGATTCGACCCCCGTCGCGAGCTCTCCAGCTCCGACGCTTCTCTCCGGCCTTGTGACGACTGGTTCCGGTCAGTGCCTGTGCATTAATCGTGTGATCAACATATATATATATATATATATATAAGATTTGCAAGGGTTCGGTTTATAAAGTCAAGTATGAACAAAATTCCAATCCAATACACAACAAGGCGGTTCAAGCGACTCGTGAAGACTTGGATATCTGACGGGGGACAACTGAGCTTCACAACATCACCAAATCAATTCATAACACTTGGATTAGCTCATATAAAC
The DNA here is from genome assembly GCA_030737875.1 of Allium sativum. Taxonomy (NCBI): domain Eukaryota; kingdom Viridiplantae; phylum Streptophyta; class Magnoliopsida; order Asparagales; family Amaryllidaceae; genus Allium; species Allium sativum. The sequence continues at coordinate 529,204,381 of CM060923.1, read as the reverse complement.
GATCATTTTCATAAATTTCAACTCAGTGGAATATAAACACATGAAATCGGCTAAGTTATACTAACCTAACCAAATCAACAAGCAAATGCAACTTATATGAACACTAAATTACACTTGTACGAGCACGTAGGCTTATGGCATAGATGTGAGTTCAAAAAGAACTCACCTTTAATTCATGAATGGCAAGAACAAGCTCTAATCAAGGAAGAACAAGCAAAAATCGAAGTAAAGAACCTTTCTTTCTTCAATCACTCCTCTCAAATCACCTCATGAACACATATGAAGACTCATGGATGTTAGAACATCATAAAAATCCAAAATTGAGAGGAGAGAAAGGTAGAGAACGAGTAGAGAGAGCTTACCCCTGTTTTAGAATTGGATTTGCACTTGAATTGAGCTCTAGATTGGAAGCCCTAGCTTAGGAATTCTGATTTCCCATTCCCTTCCCCATTTCCATTTTCTTTTAAGTGTTTGGAGTGAATGAGAGGAAGAGGGGCTGATTTGGTTATAAAGAGTGGGCTAGGTTTAGCCATCCAAGCCCTAGCCAAGGTGCCAAATTTCCGAAACTCGGAACATATCAAACCTTATAGTTTTTGAACATCTAAACGACGTTTTGAACTCGATGGAAGTGGTTTCGAGTCCAATTTCATTCGAATGTGAAAAGTGATATTTTGGCCATACATTCTAATGAGAACCGACCAAATTTCACTAACTAAAAAGGTATCGATGCTTATAGTCAAAAAGGTCGTAAACGATGATCCGGACTCAATGGAAGTGGTCCCGAATCCTAATTTTATCGTTTGTGGAAAACGACATTTTGAGTGACACCTCGGATACGACGATAGATTTAAATAAAATATTTAAATCCATTATCATGGAATGAGCGGGTTGTTACAGACTTCCCCCCTTAAAATAATTGCGTCCCCGCAATTCCTTAAGATTCAAGTAATGAGTAACAACCAAAAATAATACCACGAAGTGGTACAACAAGAACCGATACGAAATGAAAAGATCAAACCAACGGCTAGGTGAGATCACAATTTCGTCTCGCAAGATCATAAGAACTAGAGTTCAACCTCCAACTTCGTTACCCATGAAGGTTGTCATCCCAAACGGGTAAAACAATTCCAGAAAAATTCATAAGTGTTATGAATTCGAATAGACTCGCCTTTCTTCGTATGATTCTCAAGGGAATGAGAATCAATAGAATACACAAAAACCAAGAGAACCTAATTTGGAATTTCAAGAAGCAACGGGACTGCGTCCTACGGACGCGAGATATCAATAGTAGATATTTCTTTTAGGATATGAGATGGGAAATTACGATGGTTGACTAATCCATTCCCAAAACTCAATCATGACGACGTAGAGAACATCAAACTTGAGCACTTTAGTCTTACAACAAGGTGGCTGGCACCAACAAAAGCACAACATAGAGATTCCAACGAACTTAGCTAAGGAAAGCAATTTTCGAAGGAATAATCAATTTTAATATCAATGACTCAAGGTTGGTAACGGAATACCAACCCGCTAGAAACCGATAAAAAATATTGGTAATGGAATACCAATGAACTACAAGTCAATAATCAAATATTGGTAACGGAATACCAATGAACTAGAAATCGAAAACAAATATTGGTAACAGAATACTAATGAACTAGAAGTCAATAATCAAATATTGGTAACGGAATACCAATGAACTAGAAATCGAAAACAAATATTGGTAACAGAATACCAATGAACTACTCTGGGAAATTGATTTCTAACCAGGTACTAAATCTCATTTAGTAACCATAAGGACAAATCATTAGGAATTATAGGAAATTCCCAATATTCAGAAACTTGAGTATCGATTTTAGAAAATCAGAAACATCAAGAAGGCGATGGATAAGTAGTGCACAACTTACCACTTCGGAACAACAGAGTTTAAGACAATTTTTCGCCAAAAATCTCAAATCGCAAAAACATCAGCAACTAATCAAAGAAGCAATAGACAATTTCTCTACAAGATGAGATTAAACCAAAGAGGTCATAATCCCCAAAGATTTGGTTCACAAGGGTTAGCAAACATGCAGAGACAATTGCCAACCCAAACGATTCAAACAAACAAGAGATGAAAATCAAAAGAGCTCATCCTTTCGATATTCATTTCTAAAGACAACGCAAGGCTAAGTCCATAAGTGAATTGACTATAGCACTTCCAGATGATCGACTAGATCATAGATTCGAAGAAAGGAATTATTGAGTTCACTGCAGATTGCAAAACCCAAATTTCCTCTCCCCCCACGGGATTCTCATTCTCTCGAGTGATCGTTCACTGAAGAAAATAAGAAGACCCATGGAATCACAAGAATACTAAATTCTCTTTAGCAAATCGAAACAATGATTAAGAATCAGGCGAGATTCTCAATCACTAAGAATTCTCGATAATCAAAGATTAAAAATCCAAAATCAAGAGACATGAATGAATAACCACCAGGAACAAATCGGTTATTTATTTACCAAAGAAAAGATTCAAGATAATTTCTAATTAAAAATCTTGAACCACTCAAATTCTTGGAATTACTCCAAGGAAGTCTAGAAGTAAATTATCTAGGAAACAACAAAAATTATGAAAAATCGTAAAAATCCAAAATATTATTATTTTGATTAATTCATTAATGGTTAATTTAATTTTAGGGATCATTTCAAATGTCGGATTGTCACATAATGGTGTTTAGGAATTTCGAATTACAACATGGCGTCCCACGTCTCGTTTGAGATCCTTAACGCACCTAACGGTCAAGTTGACACGGGAAAGTCCTCCAATTTCTAAAGTTCACGCAAATCTCGCGAAAATATAAAAATTCAAGAATCATTCAAGATGGCATAAAGGAAATAAAATTCCTTTATCAACTTACGAATAAAACACAAATGATATATTTTGATAACGAAGAACACGGCCGACGTGTATCAAAGGAACATAAACAAAATAATCTCTGAACAAAGTAAATGACATTAAGGAATTAATGACACGTACCTTGACTCAAGAAGAGGGATCACAAGAAGCGGGATGTTTTCCCTCATTCTTGATCTTGTGTTCGGAACGCAACGAGGGAACACAAATGTATCCTTGCGCATAAGTCGAGTTATTTAGCACAAATGCTTGGTGACTCACACCGGTACAACAAAATAATAAATGAGTTGTTTTAGCCCGTAGGCTAGGTGATCTCACACTGAACTAGAACTACATAGCTGACAACAAGGGAGTAGATTCAGTCACGAAGACATGATGTCTCCGGACCGACCGACAAGTGATCAACAAACCATGTTAGGTACGTAGCGACGTACGAAACAATCTTAACTAGAAATCACGAAATATCAGGATCAAAGATGCTTACAACGCGCGTAACGACGCACGGGCAAGGTATCCAATGATCAATCAAGTACAAGGATCATAAATGATCAACAAGATAAGTGTGATACACAATAGGTCAGTTAATAAATAAATTTAGCCGAGCGTCCCATACCGCCAGCTTAACTCAAGAATTAACGAACGAATTGTTGAATCCCACTCGAATATTCAAAATGGTTATTATCATAGTTTTCAAACGCACCAGTCCAGTAATTATCCGTCAAAGCAAACACAAGGGTCCATAGTCCTCATGTTTACTAAGGCGTTTAATCAAATTCCTCATACGATTGAAGTAGTCATGACAATGTCAAATTATGATCACCGAAGCGATCGACAACTTAACATTTACGTTTTAATAACATAATTTATACAAAGACAGGCATCGATTAGCAACTCGAGTCAAAGAACGAAACAGAAGCACCACTATAGCACACGAGCCCTAGATGAACTATAGAAATCAAGTCGAAAGAGAACGAGTTCATAACTATTCTAAGAGACTAAAAGTAGGACACTTGATACTCAAACACCCCTCCATAGGAGGTACACTGGGTGAACCGGCACTCGCACGGCTACGACAAACTATTTCACTTCTTTAAGGAAAAAGAAGGAGGAAAAAGTTAGTCTCGAGTTGGATTCAAACGGCGTGAATTCAATCAAGATGGAATCGTATTGGAAGATAAGCTATGACGGGTCTTAAGACTCTACTAAAACCCTAATGCACGATTCTCGAGAGAGGCTCAAGACAATGCCATTGTCATGTTATCTTACACTGTTCTGAAAAGTTGGCTATGATACCAACTGTAATGCCCCGCCTCTATACCCACTATCGTCCAGTTCATTTCGGAGAAATGTCGTAGACCATAACGGAGAATAAGGTTTGTGAAGGGCGACCGATTGTATAATTGCTCCACGTGAGGAATGCACATCGAATTCTGATACCGATTAAATTTTCAACATGACCATTCTGCGCATAGGGAAACTACACAACGGCTATAAGCAATCCGGAAAGTAGTATAAAATAGACAACAAAAACAACAATAAAAATATGGTATATCTCATAGCCAGACACAGAATAATCATATCACAAAGGAGGAATAGATATGAATAAATCAAGAATGTATACAACATGCTAGTGGTCAAATAAAGGTCCACTAATACATGTACCAAGATCTACATAAAAGGATATGTACACAACAAGATAATGTCGTAAGTACAGAAGTACATAAAACTGCGGAGGCAGAGTAGCAAGCTGAAAGCGGAAGATCAATCCTGCGATGAGTCCCAGAGGAGTACCTAAAATGACTCGGTATGACCCGAGTATTATTTATAGGAATAAACAATAAACGAGTCAGTCTAGCTGTACTTATCAAATAAACTTAGATAACAAGAGACGTAACACAGGATGACATGATTCTACTAATAACCTCTAATCATAAATAAATATGAAACATGGCATGTCAACAAAATCAGGGAATGACAATGAAATGTCAGTACACAAATATCTCTAAATAATCTCATAGCTAATATAGAATGCAACATTCAAATAAAAGCACACAACAGGAAATGACAGCGGAATGCCAAATAAACTAAAGACATGAATGACAACGGAATGCCAAATAAACTGAACACATGAATGACAACGGAATGCCAAATTAAATCAAATTGACGCGCATCGCATCAAAGTGGTCATAGAAAATCATAAAGGGGGAGAAAACGCATAAATCATAGAAAATCATAGAAACATCAAAAAGGAGGTCTGTAGGTTCATAGAAGATGAGATACGATCTCTAGGTAGCTAACCCATTTGTTTGATCCGGAGCTCCCCAGAAAACCCGGGTCGTGACCCTGGTAGAGGAAAACATAGTTCATAGAAAATCATAGAAGGTTGGACCGAAGTCCCATAGGTGAAATCCAAGAATCGTAAATCACACTCGGGCGATCGAGGACCACAAAAACATAAGTCACAAAGTAAAAAGGAGGTATCGACAGAGAATGCGGAAACTATCTGACTGGAGTTCCCCTGATAGTGCGGAAACTATTACAGTGAACCACAGTCCCCCGGAGACATAGCCAGGAAGCTAAGTCCAAATCATAAAACGGATCACATCAATCCGGGTGAATAGAAATTACTCCGAGCTAGTCAATATAAGGAAATAGCGACATGTCCCATAACCACATGCTATCCTCGAATATTTACGAACCCATAGTTGGCTTCTATTCAAAACAGAGAAAATCGCCACATATGTTCAAGCGAACGAGTCCAAGAGTTATTCGCCGAAGTAAATATATAAGGGGTCATAGTCCTCGGTTTTACTAAGGTAAATAAACTAGATTTCTCGTTCGATCGATAGGATTAGGAATCGTATATAAATCAATAGAATCAGAACCGGGTTTAGAAACCGAATTTATTTTTAAAAGGATTTGAATTTAAAAACTGATTAAACATTGGTTCGGTATCCATTGACCATATACAACCCCATTATCCATTGTGGTTTAATTAATTATAAAAACCGTCGCTGAAGTGAATAGAACACAAACATCATAGATCATAAATTCACATCTCATGGTTTCAAAATGATTTGAAAACCAAACGAGACGGCGCGACTACGACAATCCGAGCGAACTCAAGATTGCCAGGATATGCGCGGTGGAGTGTCGGGAAGGAGGTCCGAAGAACACGGAGGTGCGCGCCTCGATGAGTGACCAAAACTGCAGAAGAGGGGGGGAACAGGCCTGGGCATCGCCCAGGTCTGTCACCGGTCGACCGTATAAGGAGGGCCGGTCGACCGGTTGGGGACAGATCCGGGCGTTGCCCAGATCTGTCACCGGTCGACAGCCCCGTGGGGACAGGTCGACCGGCCCCCCCGGGCCTGTCGACCGGCCTCTGTGCCTGGGAATATGCCCAGGCACAGCCCGGACCTGTCGACCGACCCTAATTGGGCGGTCGACCGGTCAGTGCCTGGGTGCATGCCCAGGCACGGGTGATGGGGGATTCGACCCCCGTCGCGAGCTCTCCAGCTCCGACGCTTCTCTCCGGCCTTGTGACGACTGGTTCCGGTGCTTGTACACCTTCCATTGGAGCCGGAGACAAGTGTGATTCAATTCATTTGCATAAGAAGATTTTCAAACCCAATTTCTAAACCAAGCGAAGAAACGCGATATAAGCGAATCGTGAAGTCTTAGAACTTCCCGAGTACGACAATAACACTCCACAACACCACTCAATCGATTTACATCATGTGCATTAATCGTGTGATCAACATATATATATATATATATATATATATATATATATATATATATATATATATATATATAAGATTTGCAATGTTTGGTTTATAAAGTCAAGTATGAACAAAATTCCAAACCAATACACAACAAGGCGGTTCGAGCGACTCGTGAAGACTTGGATATCTGACGGGGGACAACTGAGCTTCACAACATCACCGAATCAATTCATAACACTTGGATTAGCTCGTATAAACGATCATTTTCATAAATTTCAACTCAGTGGAATATAAACACATGAAATCGGCTAAGTTATAATAACCTAACCAAATCAACAAGCAAATGCAACTTATATGAACACTAAATTACACTTGTACAAGCACGTAGGCTTATGGCATAGATGTGAGTTCAAAAAGAACTCACCTTTAATTCATGAATGGAAAGAACAAGCTCTAATCAAGGAAGAACAAGCAAAAATCGAAGTAAAGAACCTTTCTTTCTTCAATCACTCCTCTCAAATCACCTCATGAACACATATGAAGACTCATGGATGTTAGAACATCATAAAAATCCAAAATTGGGAGGAGAGAAAGGTAGAGAACGAGTAGAGAGAGCTTACCCCTGTTTTAGAATTGGATTTGCACTTGAATTGAGCTCTAGATTGGAAGCCCTAGCTTAGGAATTCTGATTTCCCATTCCCTTCCCCATTTCCATTTTCTTTTAAGTGTTTGGAGTGAATGAGAGGAAGAGGGGCTGATTTGGTTATAAAGAGTGGGCTAGGTTTAGCCATCCAAGCCCTAGCTAAGGTGCCAAATTTCTGAAACTTGGAACATATCGAACCTTATAGTTTTTGAACACCTAAATGACGTTTTGAACTCGATGGAAGTGGTTTCGAGTCCAATTTCATTCGTATGTGAAAAGTGATATTTTGGCCATACATTCTAATGAGAACCGACCAAATTTCACTAACTAAAAAGGTATCGATGCTTATAGTAAAAAAGGTTGTAAATGATGATCCGGACTCAATGGAAGTGGTCCCGAATCCTAATTTTATCGTTTGTGGAAAATGACATTTTGAGTGACACCTCAGATACGACGATAGCTTTAAATAAAATATTTAAATCCATTATCATGGAATGAGCGGGTTGTTACAGAATATGGGCGTGCACGTACTCCGGAGTGGATAAAGCAGGCACTGGGCATCAGTAGTATACACTGTGCATCTAGAATTTGTGTCGGGTTGCCACCATAGGAATTGATACACCCTATGGCGGGACCAGGACAGGTATCTACAATCAAGCGGGGTCGAATGACACAAGTAATAATTGCATGCGAGTAGAAGCCGATCGGGAAAAGGGATCACTTTGTTATGAACACAAGATGGTAGTTAAAACATTCGTTAGTAGGTGCAGAAAAATGGAAATGAGTGCGATAGTATATTCAGTTTATCTTGCCTTATCTTATGTTATCTTATTTCTATGGTATTATCCTATGTTCAATTTATTCATGTCATGATTCTTTTACCTGTTTACATGTTGAATAATCACTGGACTTACTAGGCTTATGTCTGATCTGTTTCCTTTCGCCTTCTTTCCTTCTGTTTCCCTCCCAGGTCCTCAGGGAGGGAATACTTCAGCTTAGTGCAGACCTTTTCCAGCTTGAAGAGAATAGATGTATTGCTTGGATTCTCTTTTCTTGGGGTATGGCTGGGGTTACACTTTTATTGGGGAATGCTACTTTACTACTATTTTATGCTTCTTTATGTACTTGGAGTTTTAAATCAAGACAGATGTTTTATTGTAATAACTTAGAAGTTGGGTTTTGAGACAATGCTTGTAAAGTTTTGATGGAACCACGCTATTTATAAAATGATTTCAGTTTTTCGCTGTTATATATGTATGTCTTGTAAATTATCTGTGCCTCTTACCTAAAATGCTTCACCAAAGTTAATGCATTCCCTTTGTGAGTGACTTTAACGGAGGTGAGGTGTTTCAGTGATGCAGTGATAGTGGGATCAGGCTTAGGGTTATTCATAAGACTACAATGTAATGGTTTATTTAGCACTCAGTTTTCCCTACCCCAAACATCTTGTTAATGGTTTATACCCAGTTTTGTAGACCTGTCTGTTGTATGGCATTTAGTTTGCGTACATAATTTAAGTATTTTGTTTCATATCTAATGATTTTTTTTGCAGAAGTTCGGTGTTTTTCCCACTATCCATACTATAATTGTTTCATAACAAAAACATGATTTCTCAAATGCCTGTCAGGCTAGCAAAATAGTTATTACCACTAAAGTTTATGGTCTTACCACTATTAAATTTGATTATTATTGCTTTAATCTAATCTAAACTCGTAACTCGATGTAACTAAAGCATCAGCCAACGAGTAAAGAAAAGAACATCAACACGAAGAAGAAGGAACATGTATATATCTTGGTGAAGAAAACTAACAATTATTTCCATATCCATCAACTACAAAATCTGCAATTTGTCAACAACGCAATCAAGTGCGTAGTTTCATGTTCCATATATATTAATGTCGTACTAAAACAAAACCTTTGATGATCAATGCAATGAAGTGTGGCCCATAAAAACCTAACCCGTACTAGAGGGGAGGAAATGCTCTTAATAGCAAAAACCTTGATGATCGGTGAGTTCGACGTATAAACGAAATAAGAAATCAAGAGTTTAACTGATTTTTATTGATGAACGACGAATTCAGGAATAGAGAGAAGCAATTTTTTGCGAAAAAAAAACAAAGCTTGGTTAGAACGTGTTTGTTTGTGTTTGGTTTTTGGGTTTTGAATTTTTAAGTGGGCCTCAAAATAGTGAAAACAAAATAATTTTTATAATTAACAAAATCAAAACCTGAAAGGCAGTTTGAAATTAAATTATATAATGTGGTTTTTTTTAGTGATTTAAATGGGACAAATATATTGGAGTAAGGAACAATGTGGGCATATTATATGTAATGAAATCACAGCTGGATGATGGAGCATTGAAAAATTCCATATGCTTGTATTTACTGCTTAAGTTATATGTGCTGGTCTTTTAGTTGGAATAGAATAATAAATACTGATACCCCTAGTTGTGTTGGGTAGGGAAGTTGGTTGCCATAAACATACCAACTACCCATGTTTTATTATCTGTTCAAATACTAAAGCGATTTGCCTGCAATAGATTTTTCTTATAAAAACCATATCTGTAACAACCTGTAATTTTGGAACCAATTTAAAATTTTTATTTTAGCTATTTTAATGGATTTTGGATATTTAAAATGATTTATTTTAAATAATAACGGCCCTAAATTTATTTTAATTGAAGTTAGAATGTGTAAATTTATTTTAATTATAAAACGAACTTGAAATGGCGCGGTAGTTTGAAAATTCGATTTTAAATTTCAATTGAATATATAGGATTCAAAATAAACCGGATTTCAGTAAAACTAGAAATATTTGTATCTGTTTAAGTATATCCTTCTAACGAATATGAAAAATCCAGATTTCATAACGAAAATTGAAAGTTATGTCTAGTTTAAAATTCAGAATAGTCGCTATGGAATATATATATATATTTTATATAATATATAACCCTTAAAAATAGCCATTTTGCAAACGATCTCCTTTTTGACGAAACCACTTTTGTTGGATCCGGAATGTCAAATTATTGCTATATTCCAACTTTCATAATTTTTGGAATTAATATGTGAGCGTGGTGAATTTAAACGCGTTTGGTACTTTCGGTTTGAATTAATCGACTGGAAAATGGTCATTTTTCAAACGGTCTCCAAATTTGATGAAATTAGTTTTGTTAGGAATGTATCGTCAAAACATGGCTAGATTTATTTTTCAGGAATTTTTGGAGTCAGTAGGTGGCCCCGGTAAATCAAAATTTACGTTGAAATCAATTTTGAACGTTTTATTAATTTATATTTTAATTTTGATGAAAACTGACCATAACAGTCGAATTGGCTTACGAAGCATATTCCACTATGTCCGGAATGGGGGTATTTGGCTAGGGGCGACAGTCGTTAGGGTCGATTTGGAGTTAGAATGAAAAATCCACTTTTTGGAAATTTAAAAATAATACTATTATATATTTATATGCCCTCCCATCTCTCTTCCCTCAAAGTCAAACACGCAAAAAAGAAAATTAAAAAAAGGAACGATGAGATCGTCATTCTCCATCGCCAGACCACCGCTGGCCCCCACCACACCACCACGCAACCCCCACCCTTCGACCATCCCCTCCTCCAGCGCCTCCTCTCTCCTCCAAAAAACCCCTAATTCACCTAAAACAGCCACCGCTGCACCTCCTGGGCCCACGCCCCGACCACTGTGCCTTCCCCCCTGACCAGCAGACCTCAGCGCCCTCCTCTAGTCAACCACCTCCGACCGTGGGTTCCCCATTATCCAAAAATCCAATTTTTATTATTTTCTGTATTTACAATTAAGACCCTGAGCTTCCACAGCACATTTCTTTCAATCTGAGCCCCTGTGGCCAAAACTCCACAATGCCAAAGTCGAAGAGCACGATTTTCTCTTCGATTTGGCAACATGGAAGTCACATTTTGGATTGCGGAGTTGTTCAGAAAACGGTACCAAAATCTACTGCCCGATTTATGTCTTTTCACGATTTCCGGCGAAATGGAGCATTTTCGAGAAAAGGTAAACTAGGTGAAAGTTGTCCTCAATGACGCACTTAAGCTAGATAAAAAGACGGCATAAAGATTGGAGCTCGTTTGCAAAGTCTAGAACCAGATCAGCAAAACAGATTATCAGAAAAGCACGATGGAGTGGATCCCAAAGTGAGAACTCCTTCTCACTCTAATTATTTTACAGTTAAATATATATTAGGATGTAGACGGGGCTTAGAAGCCCCCGACACTATTTATTGTATAAACCATAGTTGTTTTTTTGGATTTATTGTGGAAATTTGGATTGTAACACCCCACCTCCATTAAGGACACTCACAAAGGGAATGCCTTAACTTTGGTGGAGCATTTTAGTAAACAGAACAGAAAATTTCAAGATAGATAAACAATACTTGAGTAATTATAAATTTATTACATCGAAAAACAGAGATCAGTATGGTTACATCTTTCAAAATCACTTTAGTACATAAATATCAGTCTTGTTCAGAATGTCATCAGAGTACAAAACTTTAAAATCATAATCCCCACAGAAGATGCCATAAGAAGTTAAGCCATACTTTACACACTTCAAGCAGAAGAAATACGAATCAAGCTAAAGTATCCCCTCCTTGGAAAACCTGGGAGGAAACGGAAGAAAAGGGGGCGAAAACAAGCAAGGTCAGACATAAAGTCTGGCAAGTCCAGTGACTTTCAGCATATGAACAGATAATAATAATTATGACATGAAAATAAAACTGGATGCGAGATAATAGTAACAGGAGTAGCAGATATACTTAGGTTAAACAGAAAAAGAACAAAATGATGTAAGCTACTACTTTTCACCTTTCTGCACTAATACTAGTATAACAGGATTAGGTTTCACCCCAATGTCTAAACTGAAACAGAAACGGGAATAGAATAATTTCCACAGAAGAAAATGCTAGTAATGGGACTTTACCACCCCAACAGAAACAGACAGAAACAGAATGCTAATAATGGGTCTTTACCACCCGAACAGAAGGTACAGAAATAGAAACTGATTAATCCCTACGGAAACAGAATGTAGAATTAGGTGTACACTAGTAAATGGCCTTTACCACCCGAACAGACGGTACCACGTAGAAACAGCCAGGTGTTACCACCCAACAGATAAAGATGGTACCAACAGAAACAGACAGAACTAAGTGTACCCTGAAACCCTACCCTAAGCGATCGGCTCCCTAATACATAAATACCCTGTGCCAGCCCCACAAAAGGGTGTATCATTCCCCAAAGTGGCAACCTTTAAATGACACAGACCTATTTACAGATGTCACGGCGTCTTAAATCCTCAGAGGCAGACCGGGATCCATGCACGCACATGACCCGGTTGGAACGCACCATCAACAACCTACGACATTATCAGAATGAACCGCTTATAATTAGTTCAGTAAGCGTGCCCGGACCCTACCTATTGTTGGGTCAATGTTTTGATACTAGAAAGGGTTACTGACTAATATGGGTCTCAAACAACAGATGACACAAGTAATTTCCCTCCTAACCTTGTGTCCCTAGACTAACAGATTTCAGATTAACTTGTTTACAAGTTCAGACATACAGAGTTCAGATCAACTAGTTCACAAATCAGACAAGTTTTTAGACTAACGGATTAGATATACAGATTTAACAGATTTACAAATTTGTCTAACTTTGTAATTGGGCCTACAGATTCACGAATTGGGTTTGTTAAATTCATTAGTCCAATTGGTTCAACCCTATCCACCCAACACGTTTTAGACATCATATTTATCTTAGATTTGTATTAATTAAAAATTAATGCGCAGACCTCTCACATTAGACTGACAGTTTGCGGCCACTGGTTAGGCCAGTTGGTTCCGGGCAGATTTCTGCAGCAGACTCAGTCTAACCTCGGGTTTCAAGCACGTTATGACTAACTTCTCACATTAGAACCTATTGTTTGCGGCCACTGGATGTGCCAGGCGGTTCCGGGCAGGATTACGCCGCAAACTCATTCTAACCTCGAGTTAGCCATGTTTCATGTTTAGCCAATGCATTCATTCACAGACTATGCTAATATGTGAATAATCATGCTAATTTAACAAATTAACTTCTGTACAAGTTACATCAGATTATTCAAGATTCTATTAACAAGTTTTGCTCAATTTTAAATCGAGCCTACAGATTTACATACTTCAAATTTCAGCATTTCAGTTCCAACAGATTACGCCGTTCAATAGATTAAACAGATAACCGATCTTGCAGTTTAGGCAATTTAGCAGATTTAGTAGATAAGGCAATTTAACCTAATTAGCAGATTAGGCAATATAACAGAACTAGCAGATTAGGCAATATAACAGATTTAATCATTCCTTAAAGTTTCATAGACATATCTTGCCTAATTATAAATTTGGCCTAAGTTTGCATGCCTAAATAGTTGTCATGATTCACAATATGATCATATACCCCATGTTTGCATTGAATTTACATGGCACAGATTAGGGTCATAATTTACCATACAACACATGTCCCTAATTTAGTTAAACTTGCCTAGTACAAAATATTCACATATAAATTATACCAAATACAGCCATCGATTTCAATGCATGTCATATATTCAAAAATCTCCCACTTATGTGTTATTCACATTTAATAGTTATCAAATCTTAATATAGATCTTCACACCTAAGTCATATTCTCTTTTTATCTCAAGTCATGAATCATTATATTAAAATATACCCAATAATCGAGAACTTTAAATTATAATATATCTTAATTCAAAATATGTGTTATGTCCAATGTCTCAAGTCACATGTTAACATACAATGGTTCCTCTTCTTCCAATTCACAGAATATGCATAGATCTAAATCTAGTTTAGAACATTAGTCACAGATTAGCCATGTCCAATTATGCCATCATTCATTATTTGTCCCAAAGTTTAGTGTTCGTGCGTTAATCTCTTATGAGATGTGGCGCGGGCTCGTGGTAGCCTGGCTATCGAACAGAAAGAAGAAAGAGATACAGAATAATATATATCAGAACAGAACGTACACAACCTCAAATTCAGATTTACAATCATGTCACAATTATAATTAAAGTTTATATCGGAAAATAACTGTACTTGCCTTTCGTGGTTTTAAGAAAGGATAATAAATTGTTGTTGATGCAGAAATGCTGACTTACTCCTCTTTAATTGTTGTTGTAGCTCTAAACTTTGATTTGAGATTTGATTTAGCTTTCAATTCTATTCAGGTTGAAAGAAGATGCATCAGTCCAAGTTTTGATTCCAACAGAGTAGCGACGCCATTTTTATTTTTAATTAGAACAGAGACAGAGTATAGACAGAATGAAATTGTGTAGAGAAAATAAGGCAAGGGGGGTTGTTTATATAGGATTAGGTGGACAAATCTAGACAGAAAACGAGACCGGATACATCAGAATGAACCAGGTTCAAAAACTGGGTTTCGGGAGCAGGTCGACCCCCAGGTCGACACTATGGTCGACCTGGCCCCTGGGAGGTCGACACTATGGTCGACCTGGCCCCTGGGAGGTCGACACTATGGTCGACCCCTAGGTCGACCTACGGGAAATTTCCCGCCCAGCCTGTTCTGGGATTTTGAAATTGAATTTGAATTCGAATTTTCGAGCTGTTTTCGATTCTGAAAATCTCTGAAACTTCGGAGGGCCATATCTCCTTCATACGGACTCCGTTTCTCAAAAACTCGAATTCGTTTCCAAGAAGAATTTCGAGATGAACGCAATGGCGCAACCCGTTTCCCTTGATTCTTATTTTAAAAATTAATTATTCTCTGATTTGTTACTTATACGATCACAGAAAATACGTGGTGTTACATTCTCCCCTCCTTAAAGGATTTCGTCCCCGAAATCTTCAAGTTAAAAAGAATGTGTCCTACCATCCAGTCATCCATCTACTCAACCATCATCCACACGCATCCATTGTCCTTAGAAAACTTCTAATGTTGTATGAACATATGCAAAAGTGTGTGTATATGTTCCTTATCTAATGCAAAGATCAGGCGATCCACTGATTCAGTTGACCTCCTTAATGCGAATTATGTTAGTGCCATGAGTCCAACATGTATGCAATTTTCCTATTTGATATCGTTCTTATATGAGTGACAACCATTCATTCATATGCAACATCCATGTGATGAGTCAATCATTTTGCATCCACAAAAATTGAAAATGCTCACACATCCATATGCAGTATGAGAGTGTTTTCGAGACGATCTAGTGCCTAGTGTGTGTATATGCATCCACGAGCAACCACTAGCAACCACTTGCATACACTTGCAACCATCAAACATAACATGTCTCAAACACACGTTTACACCCATTGTTTTCTACCTAAAGTTCGAAGATTCGATCGATAGGATACACTCGTATGATGGAAGCGAGTACAGATAAAACAAAAACTTGGTTCCCATTAGACATTGGTTGAGAGAATAATTCCCCTAAGTATCAGTCCCGAAGACCGAAATCAACATCAGATTGATACCCAGAGGATTACCCTCTTTAGACAATGTCAAAACTGGAAATCTTAACCTTTTCAAAAATATCCAGATGCTTACAGACTACTAGTACAGGTCAGATTATCGAATGATTCTTAGAAAACTAAGCATTGGAAAATCCCACCATATCCCTCAAAAACCCAGAATGTATGCATTACAATCGACTTGACGCCTAACACAGATACCCACAAACCCCAACCTATCACCAACAGATGAGTCGTAACCCCTATGAGGTTTGAGACTATAACCAGATCAGAAACAAGGCTAGTATTAAAGTGCAGAGACTCGACTACGAAATCAGAATGCCATAATCGGAATGAGTTCTAACTCAATAATCAAATAAGGAAACTAAACTCTCTACGGAAATTTTCCTACTTCTATCCTATCCACCAACTATGAGAGCATTCGCCTGCCTTCCCAAAGTAGGTCATGTCCTCTGTCCTTGCCCCCGCTTCTTCGGGCAGTCCCTAGTGAAGTGTCCCATCTCACCACAGTTGAAGTGAGTGTCCTTCCTCTTTCGGCAATCCTTGTCCAGATGAGTCAAGCTTCCATAAGTAAAGCACTTTTCTCCGCCTTTATCTTCAGACTTTTCTTCCTTCTTTTGTGTTTCCTTTTTGCCTCCTTTGTGAACCAAGTCCATATCCATGAGTTTCTCATCCTTGGGTTGTGCTCATTAGCCAATCTCCCTCATTCTCATCTTTACTATCTATGTGTAACACATAGACAAGTCCCTCGAAAGCTGCCTCCATCACACGGAAAATCCTACAAAGCTCAAAAGAAAATTAGCCGTAGGCGAGACTACGGCTACAGATGGAAGTCGGGCGTTTATTTGCCCTTTGACCGGTGTCGTGGTCTTATCAAGCCTACGGAACCATGCCGCGATGAGGTTACCTCCCAGAAATCCTGGAGCACCAAAGAAAGAAGGAAACAATGATTCGAACAGAGGATCAAAAGATAGATATATGGCTTTTGGGGATTAGGTTTTTTTTTTCAAAAATAGGCTTTACTTTCGAAAATACTTCCTTTTAAAACCTTTTTGAAAATAGTTTTTAAAAACTTTACCCAATCGGTAACCTTCAGCTCTGATACCAAGTGTAACACCCCACCTTCGTTAAGGACACTCACAAAGGGAATGCCTTAACTTTGGTGGAGCATTTTAGTAAATAGAACAGAAAATTTCAAGATAGATAAATAATACTTGAGAAATTATAACTTTATTACAGCAGAAAATAGAGATCAGAATAGTTACATCTTTCAAAATCACTTTAGTACATAAATATCAGTCTTGTTCAGAAAGTCATCAGAGTACAAAACTTTAAAATCATAATCCCCACAGAAGATGCCATAAGAAGTTAAGCCATACTTTACGCACTTCAAGCAGAAGAAATCCGGATCAAGCTAAAGTATTCCCTCCTTGGAAAACCTGGGGGGGGGGAAACGGAAGAAAAAGGGGCGAAAACAAGCAAGGTCAGACATAAAGTCTAGCAAGTCCAGTGACTTTCAGCGTTTGAACAGATAATAATAATTATGACATGAAAATAAAACTAGATGCGAGGTAACAGTAACAAGAGTAGCAGATATACTTAGGTTAAACAGAAAAAGAACAGAATGATGTAAGCTACTACTTTTCACATTTCTGCACTAATACTAGTATAACAGGATTAGGTGTCACCCCAATGTCTAAACTGAAACAAAAACGGGAACAGAATAATTTCCATAGAAGAAAATGCTAGTAATCGGCCTTTACCACCCCAACAGAAACAGACAGAAACAGAATGTTAATAATGGGCCTTTACCACCTGAATAGAAGGTACAGAAACAGATTAATCCCTATGAAAATAGAATGTAGAATTAGGTGTACACTAGTAAATGGGCCTTTACCACCCAAATAGACGGTACCACGCAGAAACAGACAGGTGTTACCACCCAACAGAAACAGACGGTACCAACAGAAACAGACAGAACTAAGTGTACCCTAAAACCCTACCCCAAGCGATCGGCTCCCTAATACATAAATACCCTGTGCCAGCCCCACAAAAGGGTGTATCACTCCCCAAAGTGGCAACCTTTAAATGGCATAGACCTATTTACAGATGTCACGGCGTCTTACATCCTCAGAGGCAGACCGGGATCCATGCACGCACATGACCCGGTTGGAACGCACCATCAACACCCCTCACCATTATCGGAATGAACCGCTTATAATTAGTTCAGTAAGCGTGCACGGACCCTACCTACTATTGGGTCAAAGTTTTGATACCAGAAAGGGTTACTGACTAATATGGGTCCCAAACAACAGATGACACAAGTAATTTCCCTCAAACCTTGTGTCCCCAGACTAACAGATTTCAGATTAACTTGTTTACAAGTTCAGACATACAGAGTTCAGATCAATTAGTTCACAGATCAGACAAGTTTTCAGACTAATGGATCAGATATATGATTTAACAATTTTACAGATTTGTCTAACTTTGTAATTGTGCCTATAGATTCACGAAACGGGTTTGTTAAATTCATTAGTCCAATTGGTTCAACCCTATCCACCCAACACGTTTTAGACATCATATTTATCTTAGATTTGTATTAATTAAAAATTAATGCGCATACCTCTCACATTAGACTGACAGTTTGCGGTCACTGGTTAGGCCGGTTGGTTCCGGGCAGATTTCTGCCGCAAACTCAGTCTAACCTCGGGTTTCAAGCACGTTATGACTAATTTCTCACATTAGAACCTATTGTTTGTGGCCACTGGATGTGCCGGGCGGTTCCGGGCAGGATTACGCCGCAAACTCATTCTAACCTCGAGTTAGCCATGTTTCATGTTTAGCCAGTGCATTCATTCACAGACTATGCTAATATTAGACTAATCATGCTAATTTAACAAATTAACTTCTGTACAAGTTACAACAGATTATTCGAGATTATATTAACAAGTTTTGCTCAATTTTAAATCGAGCCTACAGATTTACATACTTCAAATTTCAGCATTTCAGTTCCAACAGATTACGCCATTCAACAGATTAAACAGATAACAGATCTTGCAGTTTAGGCGATTTAGCAGATTTAGCATATAAGGAAATTTAACCTAATTAGCAGATTAGGCAATATAACAGAACTAGCAGATTAGGCAATATAACAGATTTAATCATTCCTTAAAGTTTCATAGACATATCTTGCCTAATTATAAATTTGGCCTAAGTTTGCATGCCTAAATAGTTGTCATGATTCACAATATGATCATATACCCCACGTTTGCATTGAATTTACATGGCACAGATTAGGGTCATAATTTACCATACAACACATGTCCCAAATTTAGTTAAACTTGCCTAGTAAAAAAGATTCACATATAAATTATACCAAATATAGCCATCGATTTCAATGCATGTCATATATTCAAAAATCTCCCACTTAGATGTTATTCATATTTAATAGTTATCAAATCTTAATATAGATCTTCACACCTAAGTCATATTCTCTTTTTATCTCAAGTCATAAATCGTTATATAAAAATATACCCAACAATCTAGAACTTTAAATTATAACAGATCTTAATTCAAAATATGCGTTATGTCCAATGTCTCAAGTCACATGTTAACATACAATGGTTCCTCTTCTTCCAATTCACAGAATATGCATAGATCTAAATCTAGTTTACAACATCAGTCACAGATTACACATGTCCAATTATGCCATCATTCATTATTTGTCCCAAAGTTTAGCGTTCGTGCATTAATCTCTTATGAGATGTGGCGCAGGCTCGTGGTAGCCTAGTTATCGAACAGAAAGAAGAAAGAGATACAGAATAATATATATCAGAACAGAACCTACACAACCTCAAATTCAGATTTACAATCATGTCACAATTATAATTAAAGTTTATATCGGAAAATAAATGTACTTGCCTTTCGTGGTTTTAAGAAAGGATAATAAATTGTTTTTGATGCGGAAATGCTGAATTACTCCTCTTTAATTGTTGTTGTAGCTCTAAACTTTGATTTGAGATTTGATTTAGCTTTTAATTCTATTCAGGTTGGAAGAAGATGCATCAGTCCAAGTTTTGATTCCAGCAGAGTAGCGACGCCATTTTTATTTTTAATTAGAACAGAGATAGTGTATAGAAAGAATGAAATTGTGTAGAGAAAATGAGGCTAGGGGCTGTTTATACAGGATTAGGCGAACGAATCTAGACAGAAAACGAGACCGGATACATCAGAATAAACCAGGTTCAAAAACTGGGTTTCGGGAGCAGGTCGACCCCCAGGTCGACACTATGGTCGACCTGGCCCCTGGGAGGTCGACACTATAGTCGACCCCCAGGTCGACCTGGTCCATGGGCGGGAATTTTCCCACCCATCCTGTTCTGGGATTTTGAAATTGAATTTGAATTCGAATTTTCGAGCTGTTTTCGATTCTGAAAATCTCTGAAAATTCGGAGGGCAATATCTCCCTCATACGGACTCCGTTTCTCGAAAACTCGGACTCGTTTCCAAGTAGAATTTCGAGACAAACGCAATGGAGCAACCTGTTTCCCTTTATTTTTATTTTGAAAATTAATTATTCTCTGATTTGTTACTTATACGATCACAGAAAATACGGGGTGTTACATGGATTGTGATTGTAAAATTGATTGTGGGATTTTTTGAATTAGTTGTGATGATTGTGTATGGAGAAACCAGTATCAAGAGAGCGGTAATGCTAGACATTACTCCAGTTCTAATATCACGCCGTTATAATGCCGAAATTTTCTAAAATAAATATCGTTTGTTAAAAATATAATTTTTAATGTGTATATGAACTGTATAAAATATACTTGTGTTGAATAAAATGTTTGAACAACAAAAATATATTTTTTATTGAATGTATGAACTATATAAAATAGTCAAATGTTGAAATAAATATTTTATTGTTAAAAATATAATTTTTTTATCTTATAAATGAATGGCGTAAAATTCTCCTGAAATGAAAATAAATATTGATTAACAAATCGGAAGATTTGTTTATGTACACCCATTTAACTGACATTGATTGGGACGATAAAATTTACATATCGCCCAATTGCACAAATAATATTCAGTATTTGTTGGTTGAAACCCCACACGGGTACTGGGATGATATTTGACATACACTAATCCCAATTGTTTAGTTGTATATCAATCGATTGGTTGACAGACTGTTGTAAGCATTCATTATTTATATTTAATGCTTATGCAGTTGTGTAATGCACTTTGGATGATGGTCGATTGTTTATCATGGTTGTTGTATACATCTGATGTATGAAATCCATACAAATAAAATATACGTTAATTGATTGGGTCTCATTCTAATTTGGAAATAACGAACATTTTAAACTAATATTCAATAAAGGATTAAAATGTGAATTTGATGTCCGATTTTAGATGGACACAAAAATATTGAAATATGTGAAGCCGTGTTGATTAGATTTGCCATTTTAACGTGAACGATATTTATATCAATTTTATTCGTTTTTGAAATGAATATCGAAAAGGAAATGATTTCAAAATCAGATATTTTGAAAAGATTATCATTTAAATATTATAATGATACGGAATATTCAATTTTGATTTACAATTGAAAATAAAGTGGGAATCATTTTTAGAACGAATTTATAAGATACGTTTTAAATGAAATAAATATTATATATATATTAATAGCTTGAATAGAATGCACCACGACCATTCGCGAATTTCGACCATTGACTTCGGATTGACATTACGGGAGATCCGTCTGTATGGGCCTTGATAAAATTATCAAAAATATTAATAGTTTGTGTTAAATAGTAATAAATGATTTGGAAAGAATTTGGATGAAAAATGTCAAATTTGTAAAGATAACAAATTTTTTTGTCAAAGTGAACTAGTTAATAACTAGAATGATAATCCAACGTTTTTAAATAAATAAATTGGATTTGTGAATGGTTTTAATATAACCAGAATTTTCCAATGTATGAATTGGAATGGATTTGAATAGAAATAATCTTTGGAATATTTCGATATTGGATTCCGTGACTATACAAATATTGTGGAGGAATTTGAAAGAGATATACATACATACATATATATATATCGTTATTCCCCATACGATATGTGTTGGTCTCAGAATTTGATATTGAATATAAGCCGATATAATTTCTATTTAGAGCCTTATATTCAATATCAAAGTGGATTTTGGGTTTATCGTGAATAGTGTCTTCAGTAACACTATTTTGAAACCCCGTGTGAAAAGAATAATTCTTTTAATTAAGATTAAAAGAGTTTTCAGTTATATTTAATAATTGGAATAAATGGAATGTGAATTGGGTTTATTGTGAACTGTGTTTTTAACGACATTCGTTATTTAACCCAATTAACAGTGAAATGTGATTTGGAATATATAAATCTTTTATTAAGATTTAATGGAATTTTTCAAAGTAAAATTTTCCAATTTAATAAAATAAATTGGAATGGAATTCGATGTGGTAATAATCGAAGTGAGCTTCTGTGGAGGAAGACTATTAATATATATGGAATTTAAAAGGCTTTGTCGTTATTCCATTTATATTATTAGTCGGATAACGAAATTGATATCGATCTGTTTTCCATGAAGATTCCATAATTTGTGGAATGTGATTTTGGGTTTATCGTGAACTATGTTTTAAATGACATTGGTTCTTTAACCCAGTTAAAGACAGAATTACATGTCTAACATCTTATTTAGAACTGTATTGTTGATCTCTGCTAAATATATATATCTGTTTGGTGGCGAAGAATTTATTCTCTTGCTTAACAACCTTCTCATAGACGTACAGGCTTAGAGGTTATACATCGGTAGAAATCAATGATACGGTGTAGATTGTCGATGTGGCATGTTTGATTTCCCAAAGTTAAATAATCATTAATAATGATTGTTGGAAGATTAAAACTAAGTGGAGTTTTAATGAATCTTTAATTAGATTGAAATGTGAATGTGATAATTTAAATTATCAAATATTGGAAATGATCGAGAATGGAGAACCACCAGTTTTTACTCCAAGCGATAGTTAAATCTTTAATTAGATTTGAAAGTAAATGGTAATTAAATTTACCGATAACATCGTGGTGTTAGATATGAAGTATTACCAGTTTCACTCCATGGGATGAATAGGTTGGGATTGGGATGAATTAATAAATGATTACTTCGGTAAGGCTCGATAATCCCGACTAGTGGATAAACCTTAATTTGGTTTAGGATTGATATCCAAAGGAAGATTAAAGCATAAATTTAAAAGAATTTATATTTGATAAAATTAATGGGAACCTTTCCCAAAGGATATGAATATTTGAATAATAGAATATTCAAAATTGGGATGAGGCGTAAGATGTGTTTTTTATAGCACTTGATTATTGATTATAAAATACGGAGTTATTGGGAAAGACCGGGTTTAACCCATTTTGAATAACTGATTCGACGATAAGTTGATGATGAAGATGGTGGTTGAATACAGGAGTTCTTCACATCGTTTGGATGATTATTGATGTCTTGTTTGGGTTGTGCACCCAAGACAAGGTAATAAGTGGTGATCATCCAGACATACTTGGAGATCGACCGGATATGCGAGGACCTCTCATGTATTGGACATATGGGACGAGGAATAAGGTACCTCCGGTTTCGTTCAGACCTAGAACAGACTAGTAAATGGATGTGTGTCTGACATTGGATTTTATTCTGTGTTGATTGATATCTATTAAATGTTTGGTGGCGGAGAATTTATTCTCTTGCTTAACACCCTTCTCTGAGACGTACGAGCTTAGAGTTTATATATTGATACACATCAGTTGCATGGCGTGAATTGTCAGTGTGGCATGCTAAGATGCAAGTGATCAAGCCTTCTGTTGAAAAGCAGAGTCTTGTGCTTGATGATCAAAGCAAGGCTTTAAATAGCATAGCTTTGTGTATAACATTAATTCGCGAGCCTCACACCTCGGTATGAGTTAAAAATGGGATAAAGGACTCAAGGAGGACATAATATTTCTTTCTAGCTATGGGTGGTGTCACGGTATAGAGCCCAGACATTTATTTATTTTTACCTACGTGAATGATGGAATGCGAGGCGTCTTGGATATATCGGTCACTGCGGGGCTGATGGATAGGTCCGATTGGACCAGGAAACGTGTGTTTAGGAATTGCCCATCCTCAAACGTAAGGGAGGACAGACCTTGGGGGATCTAAGGGTTCGTTGTGGAGAACCCTGAGACATTTGCTAGAGTGTCTCGAAGCCGGCGAGGAGTACATCCCTTGCCTCGACTCATGACGGAAATCTTATTTCCAATACGTGACGTTTCGGTTTTAGTTGTAAAACCTATTATGGCAACATAGTAGCATGGGATACTATGCCATCTATGATTAGTACATTTATATTTGAAGTGATTTTAACACTATATACCTATTGTAATATCAAAATAATTTGTTTCAAACATACCAAGCATGTTTGGCTATTATAACGTAAAAGTCTATCCTTCGGCTTGCGTTGCATTATGTGATGGGACCTGAGTCTTATAATAGCTTCATTTTTCCAAAAAGCATTGCGTTGTTTGTTTTATGCACTGGTATTCTTGGGAGGAAACCCATTCCGTGTTATACGGCGTGGTCCCTTGATTTACTTTATTTTTAAAGTAAACTTTTAAATAACTGTTTTAGTTATCACACCAGTCCAATGACTGACTCGGAGTTTATTGTTTCTACTAAACTCTGGGTGCCCATATTTTCCACACATTGACAGTCGGTAGTTTTGGTTTTGCATATATTATTTCCCCAGGATCCTGGACCTATAGCTGGAGCTATATTCGGAAAGCTATGTATCCATGTATTTGTTTCAGTTGTATTTGTTTTAGTTGTATTTGTTAATGTATTTACACTATGCATTCTATTATATTTCCGCTGCTTTGTAATTTAATCTCTGATATTTTTTTGATGTATATTATTTATTCATACTCTATTATATTCTTGTAATCTGATGTAAATTGTTGTAACAATAATGAAATGTTCTATTATTTGCATTTTGATTTGTTGTGTTCTCAACTCAATCCGGGCTTTCCCGTTAGGGCAAGTTTGGTTTGTTTTACTATCATTTTGAGTTGGCTTCTATATGCTTGCACCAAATATGTTTAATTATATGATTTATATGGATGTGGTTCTATAAAAGTTACAGCTTTGTATGTTGAATAACAATATTTTAATTTCAATTTCAATTTCAAAATTCATTCCATCTTTAAGTGGAAGTGTTACTATAAATGGATGCGGAATGAGTACGTAACAACTCGTCATTTATAGTTCAGGTACAATTTTATTTCTATTTCAATTTCAATATTTATTCCATCTTTATTTCAATAACATATTTGAAAAGTTCAGGTACTCTTATTTTTATTTACTTTTATGCTGTGATTCAGTAGATGTCTTACTTTTGTACTATCGTTGCAGATGTGTCTCGGAAGACATAAGAAGCGCGTTGTTTACAAAATTTGTGGCATATATAAATATCGTATTGTTACAAATGATGCTTGAGTTGTCCTTTTTCAACTTTATCTTTGTCTAGCTTATCTCTTATATTATATATGTAAAACCATGTTATGAACATTTTTATTGTAATTTTATTCCTACACAATTCGGTCTTATGTAGTTTAAAATATTGTATTCTCTTTAATGTTTATCCATTATGTTTAGAATTCATCTTATTATCTTTCATATATTATCATTTTTTAATTAGCGGCTTGACATATTCATAGTTGTTTTTATTCGACTTCTTTATGTTTGAATTTTATGTTTTGTTTTTTGTTTGATTTACACCATATAGTGTGTTCATGCGCACTTCGAGTTCGAGATGAACAAACTACTATTGTTTAAAACGTGAAAATGAATAGTATATATTATTGGGGGCGACTATTTGAACATAAAATTAGATACAATTAGTGACAAAGGTAATCTAGGTCACTGAATCATTTTGTCTATATTTTGTATCAACTAGATTTTTCCTTTATTATATATTACGTATTATACATTAAACTTAAAATTTGTTTGAATTGCCAAAATGAAAACCCAAATTTTCAAATTTTGGAAACTGCTTTTTAAAACCAAACACATTTTTCAATTTCTAGTTTTGAAAACTTGTTTTCGTAAAAAGGATAACTAAAAGCATTTTTTAGAAATAGTGAAAATATTTAAAATGAAAAATTGAAAACAACCATGAAAACTCAAAATGTAAATCAAATACACCCTAATCTTGTTTTTAGTTCTCTTTATTATTCCCATTTTGAGAAATAATAATTTTTCAAAATGAGTTTTCCAGAATGGCAAAGGAAACGAGTTTTCATCGTTTTTCAAAACTAAAAATTGAAAATGATACGTAAATGAGAAATCAAACGCACCCACGTTTTTGTTCTTCCTAATACACATGTGGTCCATATTTCCCGTCATATTTGCTAATGTCTGAAGCAGAGCCAGAAAAAGGTTACATGTATATAAATGTATAGAGATGATCAGTTTTAACTGCATTAATTAATTATATTAATTTAATAGGATTGATCGTAACACCCCACTTCCATTAATGTCACTCACAAAGGGAATGCATTAACTTCCATGGAGCATTTTAAGTAAGTATAGAACAAAAAATCACAATAAGACAGATATAAAGTAGTACTTGAAAATTAAAACTTTATTTCATTGCAGCGGATAAACCCATATGTTTGATTACATCATCAAAACTATAAACCAAAGTCAAGTACATCATATCCATCTTGATAAAACAAAGTACATAAACTGAAAGACATAATCCCCAACATTAAAATAGCCATAAATAAAGAGAAGCTGAACTTTACTTCAGCGGTCCAAGAAATCTTCTAAAAGCAGTCCAAGATCAAGCTCCATTGGTGCTAGTTCCAACCTGAGCACCTGGAGGGGGTAAAAGGAAGAGATGGATAAGGGGGGTCAGACATAAAGTCTGGCGAGTGCGATAATTCTAACAATATAATTAACAAAGTAACTAGGCTGAGGTATAAGTTGGAAAATAGGGAAATGACCATGAACCATTGAGTATGACAGAGCAAACAAGGAAACAAGATGAATTACGATATCGTTAAAGCGCACCTAAACTACTATAGGATAATTACTGAACTACACCAACACTATGGGATAATTCCTAAACTGCACCGCCACTAGTATACTGCACCACCACTAGTCACCCTAAGGTTGATTCTGCCTACAGACTTAATAATGATATTGGTAGTTTCGTGCACCCCTAGTTGCCTTCATAGGTGCCGTCTGTCCCTATCTCCACTAGGTGTACCCACTACCCCCAAGCGATCGGCTCCCTAACTCGTAGATACCCGTGCTGGCCCCACAGTGGGGTGTATCACTCCCCAAAGTGGCAACCCGATACAACAAAGAATGCACGGCTTATACCTACACGATGCAACAACGTCTTACCTACCAGCCCGGGTCCACACACGCATATGAACCCGTTGGACTTGCGTTGCCACCGCTAACCCGGTTTGGCCTCTTACAGTCAAGCCCAGTATGCATGTCCTGTCCTCGACTTGGGTCGAGCCCACAAAGATACGTATGGGTTACTGGTTGAAACAGGCCCCCACTACTTGACACAAGCTATCCACCTAAGCTTGGTCCCCTCTAGTACATCCCACTTAACCCACTTCTTATTCATGTTTCAATCACATGTTTCATACTTTGGTTAAGTGTTTC
This sequence comes from Allium sativum, assembly GCA_030737875.1. NCBI lineage: Eukaryota > Viridiplantae > Streptophyta > Magnoliopsida > Asparagales > Amaryllidaceae > Allium > Allium sativum. Next base: position 529,176,865 of record CM060923.1, on the reverse strand, counting down.
TAATCGTATTTCCAAATGCCACCCAAGGCATCCACTAGATTCCACATGCCACCCAAGGCACCCACTTAACCCCCTCATGTCCCACTACATGCTTATCTGGTTAAGTGTTTTTTAATTTATAAAGACAGTAACCTCATAAAGACCTCTCACATTAGACTGGCATTTGTGGCAGCTGGATTTGCCGGGCGGGTCCGGGCAGTCTTACACCACAAAAGAGCCTAACCTCGTGTCTTTACAATTGTTACGTATTTAGTTTATGCCTAAGACCTCTCACATTAGACTGACATTTGTGGCAGCTGGATTTGCCGGGCGGGTCCGGGCAGTCTTACACCACAAAAGAGTCTAACCTCGTGTCTTAGATGATTAATTACTCCTAATTAATCAACCCCAATTTGAATTACTTTCCCTATTCAAATTATCAATCAATTCCAAATTAAGCGATGTCCATAATTGACTCAATTATGTCCATCCATTTATGGTATGTAAATCATACCAATTTCACCACAATTTTATTTTATGCCTTTTAAGGCATTTATGCCAATTAAATATTAATATTGTCCCCTTTTTCCCCCCACGTAGTACGTTTGTTCGTTTAACGTAAAGATATACGTTAGACTCGAATAGTATAACTCATGAAATAAAAGAAAACATCACATACATAATTAAAACATAGATCTAATCATAGGGGTGAACTTGCATATATGATTGATGTTCTACATCTAAAACTTGCATAGGCCAAGATTACAACTTGCATAACAACATATGTCATGGTTCCAAATTTAAAGGTGTGAACTTGATGAGAAATTGGTCACAAACTTGCATAGACAACATATGTCATAAACCTACATCTAAAGGGGTTAAACTTGCAAAGGTAATAACATAACATGATTCATGTCCAACTCATAAATTCACATATGTGATTTATACATCATAATAATGGTGTAAACTAATATCTAACATGTAAAGTATCATGTCATAGCCTAGCTTTCAATTAAATTCTCACATAAACTAGGTGCCATAATCATGTAAGGTCACATGTAATTCTACCCAAACTTGTATATGGTTCATGTTTGAATCAACATCTAAACTTCCCTACATATGGATTATCATATGAATCAATACCACAAACTAGCATAAGAAACATGACGATTTGATTATATATATAATTACAACATGGACGATAGCAAGATAACTTTGCATCACAACATAACATCATAGATATTTCAATCATAATCCTACAACATCATTACAACATACAATCAATACTTCATATCACATCCATACAAATCCGCGTTATAACTTAATCTAATTAAATTACTAATTATTTTGCTAAAATTATCGAACTCACAACTCAAAAGCAGTCTTGAGTTCTGAATTCTGATTTCTGGAGTTGAATTAGCGCTCCTTTGATGAAGAATCGCTGTTAGGGTTGAGTAGTTCTGATTTGGTTGCTGTTCTTCCTCTTAATTTTGGTGGCGGCTGCTCTAGGGTTCAAGACAACAGCATTGCGGCCATAGTTTTAGTTTTAATTCTGATTTAGGGTTTGTGTCTATGGGTCTTTTTATAGAGTTATGAATTAATTTAAGCTGTCGGATGTTCTTAGGGTTAATCAAAACCATTCAATTATGATAGGGTGATGAGTCAGCCCTAATGACTTAGCAAGGAGTCAGAATGGACTCAACAACACGGGTCAGCCTGAACCAGAAAGCTGTGCAGGCTCCAGCCTCAGCCTGGGCGCACTTGGCAGGTGCGCCAATGTAAATATGTACTGGCGCACTTCCCAAGTGCGCCAGTGCATTTATAATTTTTTTTCTCTACTTTACTTTGCTACCAAACTTCGTTCGTCCATAACTCTTTCTTTCGGTACTCGTTTCCCGCAAACTCAGACTCTATCTTCACTAGAATTCCGAGACGAACATAATGGCGCAACCCAATCCCCATAATTCTAACATCTGAGATTTATTATTCTTTAATTTAGTTAATTCGATTATTCAAAAATCCGGGGTGTTACATTCTCCCCTCCTTAAAGGATTTCGCCCCCGAAATCTCCAAGTTAAGGAGAATGTATATCCTACCATCCAAACAACCATCTACTCAACCATCAAACACGACATCCATTGTCCTTATAAAATTTCTAATGTTGTATGAACATATGCAAGAAGTGTGTGTATATGTTCCTTATCTAATGCAAAATCAGGCGGTCTACTGATTCAGTTGACCTCCTTAATGCAAACCATGATAGTGCCATGCGTCCATTATGTATGCGAAAGAACCTTATCGATACATATCATTTCTACATGTGTGCACAACAATTCACCAAAATGCAACCTCCATATGATGATACAACCATTATTCATTCATTACTTAAATATGTACACACATTTATATGCAATATGAAGTGACTGAACCGATCTAGTGCCTAAAGTGTGTGTATATGCATCCACGAGAAACCACTAACAAACACTTGCATCCACGTGCATCCATCATCCATAACATGTCTCAAACAAATGTTTCAACCATAGGACTATCCTATCTAAAGGTCAAGGATACTAGCGAGAGGACACACTAAAGATAAGATAAGCATAAGATAAACGATAAAGGAGAAATTAAAAACATACCCTCGAAAAGAAAAGGGTACAATGAACGCATCTTCGCTTCCGTCTCCCAAGTAGCGTTGCTCTCATCATCTCCCCATTGCACTTTGACTAGCTTGACCTCCTTCTCAATTTCTTAATCTCCGACCCAAGAATGCGCGTAGGAGCTCGTCGAATCGTCGCATCACGCTCGATCTCCACCTCTCTAAGCAAGCTCGGCTCTACCACTTCCGCGGTCTCGTGCAAGCACTTCCTCAAATGTGATACATGGAATACGTCGTGTACACCACTAAGTCTCTCGGGAAAATCCACTCTATACGCCATCTGCCCAATCCTTTCCTTAATAGGAAACGGCCCTACGAACCTTGGTGCTAACTTCCCAACGGACCCAAAGCGAACGACAATCCGTAATGGAGACACTTTGAAAAAGACCATGTCCCCAACCTCAAACTCAAGATCTGACCTCCTATTGTCCGCATAAAATTTCTGTCTATCTTGCGCCGTCTTCATCCTTCTACGGATCAAATCAATCTTTTCCGAAGTCTCTCTAATCATATCGGGCCCAAGCAAGATCTAATCTGTAGCTTCCCACCAACATGTAGGCGAACGACACAGCCGTCCATAAAGAGCTTCGAATGGTGCCATGCCAATGCTAGACTGGAAGCTGTTATTATATGTGAATTCTACCAACGGAAGATGTTCCTCCCATGTACCTCCGAAATCTAAGACACATAACCTCAACAAGTCCTCTAGAATACGATTCACCCTCTCAGTCTGGCCGTCCGTCTGAGGATGATATGCGGTGCTCAAACATAACTGAGTCCCTACCGCCTCTTGCAAGCTTCTCCAAAATTCGCTAGTGAAAATAGGATCGCGGTCGCTCACTATGCTAGAAGGAACACCGTGCAAACGAACTATTTCTCGAATGTATGCGGAGGCTAACCATGGATCAGTCCTCTTACTCTTCACGAGAATGAAATGGGCGCTCTTAGTAAGTCTATCTACCATGACCCAAATACCCGTATTACCCTTCCTTGATCTCGGTAATCCGTCAATAAAGTCCATCGAGACGCTTTCCCATTTCCATTGTGGGACCTACAATGGATGAAGCAATCCACCGGGCTTCATTTGCTCCGCTTTTAGTTGTTGGCACACCAAGCATCTAGCGACATACTCAGCCACATCTTTCTTCATGCCAGCCCAAAAGTAAACTCGTCTCATGTCCATGTACATCTTGTCCCCACCGGGATGGATGGTCATCTTCGAACGATGTGCATCATCAAGAATGGTCTTCCTTAGGTCATCGTCTTTTGGTATACAATGTCTACCGTCCCTACGTAACCAACCCTTATCATCTCGGGTATACCTACGGAGATGGCTCGATGACTCCCCTCCTTTGAGCTTTTCAACTAACTCAACCAACTGTGGGTCGTCTCGCTGTGCCTCGCCAATCCATCCCAAAAGTGTAGGTCTAACCTCTAAGGATGCTAGCAAACCAGGTACGAAGTCAATGGAAGGTGTAAAGTCAAACGTAGAAATTAACTCTAAACTTTGCCGCTCAACAAACAAAGGACTTAAGGATAATCTTTTTCTACTTAAGGCATCGGCCACTACGTTACCCTTGCCAGGGGTATATGCTATCTCGAAGTCGTAGGATGCTAAGAACTCCATCCACCTTTGCTGCCTTAAGTTCAAGTCCTTCTGAGAGAACAAGTATTTTAACGACTTATGGTCAGTGAATAATTCGAATTTCTCGCCAAGAAGATAATGACGCCAAGACTTAAGCGCGAAGAAAATAGCGGCCAACTCAAGGTCATGTGTAGGGTAATTTCTTTCATGCACTCTCAACTGCCTTCCACCATAGGCTATTACCCTTCCCTCTTGCATTAGGACTGCGCCTAGTCCTGTCCCACAAGCGTCAGTATAAACGGTAAATGGCTTACTCCCATCTGGTAATACTAAGACTGGGGCTGTGGTCAAAGCTCTCTTTAAACGTTGGAACGCATCATCACAATCTACGTCCCACGTGAAGACTAAGTTTTTCTTCGTCAAGCGTGTTAATGGAGCTGATATTTTTGCGAAGTCTTTGATAAACTTCCTATAGTAGCCAGCCAACCCTAAGAAACTTCTCACCTCGGTAGCATTTTTAGGAACCTTCCAATCTTGGATGGCCACTATCTTCGTGGGATCCACGGCTATCCCTTCTTTGGAAACCACATGCCCTAAGAATCGCACTTCTTTCCTCCAAAAGTGGCATTTGGAAAATTTAGCTTTAAGGCTATGCGCTCGAAGAGTCTCCAACACTTCCCTAAGATGTAGGGCATGCTCTTCCTCACTCTTAGAAAAGATCAAGCTGTCATCTACAAAGACCACCACAAATCTATTAAGGTACTCCCTAAACACCCTACTCATCAAATCAACAAAGTATGCGGGGGCATTTGTCAAACCGAAGGGCATCACCAGCCACTCGAAGAAACCATCTGGAGTCCTAAAGGCAGTCTTGTCTATGCTATCCTCATCCACTCTCAACTGATGGAAACCAGTGGCTAAGTCCAACTGCGAGAACACTGAGGCGCCTACTAACTGATCGAAAAGATCGTCAATCCTCGGCAGTGGGTGTCTATTCTTCTTAGTAAGTTTATTAAGCTCCATATAGTCCACACAAAGTCTAAGGGACCCATCCTCCTTCGTGGCAACTACTACTGGAGCACACCACTCCGATATACTACATCTGATGAACCCCTTCTCAAGCAATTCTTTCACCTGCTTACTGAGTTCTCTTCTCTCTCTTGGAGCCATGTGGCGCACTGGCAATGCAACTGGCTTTGCATTGTCCACTAGATATATTCGAAAGTCGATTTCACGTTTTGGGGGTAAACACCTCACCTCATCGAAGACATCAGCATATTCACGGACTATGGGAACAGAATGTAAATCATCATCGGATGCGTCAAGGGATTCTAGGTAACTAAGCATTACTGAACCTCTAGGATCACAAGAAATATCAAGGGTCTTTCCCAAACGACTCAACAATCTAACTACCTTTCTTTCACAATCTAGGATGGCTCCATATCTAGCTAGCCAATCCATACCTAGAATTAAACCGTAGCCCATGAAGCCAAGAACAAAAGCGTTGCATTCAAACTCAACGCCCAAGATAAACACTCTCAAATCCCGACAAATCATAGAAAGATGAGCCGAACCACCAATAGGATTTGAGACTACTAAGGGATCAGTAACAAGACTAGTATCTGGGTGCAGTGTTTCAACTAACGATGTAGAAATAAATGAATGCGATGCGCCAGAATTGAATAAAGTATGGATAGGATGATCAAACAGAAAAATTAAACTTTCAATGAAAATTTCTCTACCCCGTACTTGCAGCGGTGGGACCTCGAAAACTTGAACTTGTCCCCTTGTCTGCCCGGGTGCCATAAGAGCTTGCACCTGTCCTCCCGAGGTAGACCCTGCCCTCTACCCTTTCTTTGAGCAGTCCTTAATAAGATGTCCCGCTTCGCCACAGTGGAAACAACCTGTCTTCTTCTTCTTCGTACAATCTTTACTTAGATGGCCGGGTGTCCCACAGTTAAAGCATTTCTTCTTCCCCTTAGCATTATTACCTTTGCCACCTTTCTTGTTTTGTTGTTGCTGTTGCGACTTCTTTTGATCCCCTTTCTTCTCGGTTGCCTTATTAGCATTGGTGCCCTTCTCCTCTTCATGCATGAGTGCCATGTCAACTAACCTCTCAAAGGTAGCCCCCATGGGAATGTGGGTCATAGTTAACCCATGGAGCGGCTCGTTTAAACCCTTAACAAATCTTAGAGCCTTCTTTTCTGGAGTGTTCACCAAGTCTAAGCCAAACCTTACCAATTGGTTGAATTTGTTAACGTACTCTTTCACCGATAAATTCCCTTGCTTCAGTGACAAGAACCTTTCCATGTATAGATTCTCTTCATTCCGTGAGAGAAACTTTGCCTAAAATCTTGCCATATATCGACTGGGCGACCCCCATTTGTGACCTCCCACCAAAACGAGGCCTCATCCTTCATTAGCCACGCAGCTAGCTGGACTTTCCTTCCGTCATCCACTTCAAAAATTCCAAACAATTCTTCCACCTCCTTTAGCCAGTTACGAGCTTCAACAAATGTCTCCGTCCCGTGAAAAGGTTTTACACCCATAGCTCTAAAGTCCTTACATATCTTTGCGAAATTATCGACACGAGGAGGAGGAGGATTTGCTGGACTTGCAGCGGAGGCGCTAGCCTCAAGATATTGACGGAACCAACCGGGCACATGAACGCCCTCTGGTATCTCAGATTCTTCAGACATGCTGACACGAAAAAGGAAAGATTCAATACAAAAAGGACTGAAGGAAAGATATATGGCTCTTGGGGTTATGCTTTCCAAAATATACTTTTCTTTTGAAAGTACTTTCCTTAAATCATACTTTTGAAGGTACCTCTTTATAGAAAAAATTTGAAAAATAGTTTTTCAAAAATTCATATCTGTTCTGGTAACCTTCAGCTCTGATACCACGTGTATCACCCCACTTCCATTAATGTCACTCACAAAGGGAATGCATTAACTTCCATGGAGCATTTTAAGTAAGTATAGAACAGAAAATCACAATAAGACAGATATAAAGCAGTACTTGAAAATTAAAACTTTATTTCATTGCAGCGGATAAACCCATGTGTATGATTACATCATCAAAACCATAAACCAAAGTCAAGTACATCATATCCATCTTGATAAAACAAAGTACATAAACTGAAAGACATAATCCCCAACATTAAAATAGCCGTAAATAAAGAGAAGCTGAACTTTACTTCAGCGGTCCAAGAAATCTTCTAATAGCAGTCCAAAATCAAGCTCCACTGGTGCTAGTTCCAACCTGAGCACCTGGAGGGGGTAAAAGGAAAGAGATGGAAAAGGGGGGTCAGACATAAAGTCTGGCGAGTGCGATAATTCTAACAATATAATTAACAAAGTAACTAGGCTAAGTCATAAGTTGGAAAATAGGGAAATGACCATGAACCATTGAGTATGACAGAGTAAACAAGGAAACAAGATGAATTACGATATCTTAAAGCGCACCTAAACTACTATAGGATAATTACTGAACTACACCAACACTATGGGATAATTCCTAAACTGCACCACCACTAGTATACTGCACCACCACTAGTCACCCTAAGGTGGATCCCGCCTACAGACTTAATAATGATATTGGTAGTTTCGTGCACCCCTAGCTGCCTTCATAGGTGCCCTCTGCCCCTATCTCCACTAGGTGTACCCACTACCCCCAAGCGATCGGCTCCCTAACTCGTAGATACCCGTGCTGGCCCCACAGTGGGGTGTATCACTCCCCAAAGTGGCAACCCGATACAACAAAGAATGCACGGCTTATACCTACACGATGCAACAACGTCTTACCTACCAGCCCGGGTCCACACACGCATATGAACCCATTGGACTTGCGTTGCCACCGCAAACCCGGTTTGGCCTCTTACAGTCAAGCCTAGTATGCGTGTCCCGTCCTCGACTTGGGTCGAGCCCACAAAGATACGTATGGGTTACTGGTTGAAACGGGCCCCCATTACTTGACACAAGCTATCCACCTAAGCTTGGTCCCCTCTAGTACATCCCACTTAACCCACTTCTTATTCATGTTTCAATTACATGTTTCATATTTTGGTTAAGTGTTTCTAATCGTATTTCCAAATGCCACCCAAGGCACCCACTAGATTCCACATGCAACCCAAGGCACCCACTTAACCCCCTCATGTCCCACTACATGCTTATCTGGTTAAGTGTTTCTTAATTTATTAAGACCGTAACCCCATAAAGACCTCTCACATTAGACTGGCATTTGTGGCAGCTGGATTTGCCGGGCGGGTCCGGGCAGTCTTACACCACAAAAGAGCCTAACCTCGTGTCTTTACAATTGTTACTTATTTAGTTTATGCCTAAGACCTCTCACATTAGACTGACATTTGTGGCAGCTGGATTTGCCGGGCGGGTCCGGGCAGTCTTACACCACAAAAGAGTCTAACCTCGTGTCTTAGACGATTAATTACTCCTAATTAATCAACCCCAATTTGAATTACTTTCCCTATTCAAATTATCAATCAATTCCAAATTTAGCGATGTCCATAATTGACTCAATTATGTCCATCCATTTATGGTATGTAAAATCATACCAATTTCACCACAATTTTATTTTATGCCTTTTAAGGCGTTTATGCCAATTAAATATTAATATTATCCCCTTTTTTCCCCTACGTAGTACGTTTGTTCGTTTATTGTAAAGATATACGTTAGACTCGAATAGTCTAACTCATGAAATAAAAGAAAACATCACATACATAATTAAAACATAGATCTAATCATAGGGGTGAACTTGCATATGTGATCGATGTTCTACATCTAAAACTTGCATAGGCCAAGATTACAACTTGCATAACAACATATGTCATGGTTCCAAATTTAAAGGTGTGAACTTGATGAGAAATTGGTCACAAACTTGCATAGACAACATATGTTATAAACCTATATATAAAGGGGTTAAACTTGCATAGGTAATAACATAACATGATTCATGTCCAACTCATAAATTCACATATGTGATTTATACATCACAATAATGGTGTAAACTAATATCTAACATGTAAAGTATCATGTCATAGCCTAGCTTTTAATTAAATTCTCACATAAACTAGGTGCCATAATCATGTAAGGTCACATGTAATTCTACCCAAACTTGTATATGGTTCATGTTTGAATCAACATCTAAACTTCCCTACATATGGATTATCATATGAATCAATACCACAAACTAGCATAAGAAACATGACGATTTGATTATATATACAATAACAACATGGATGATAGCAACATAACTTTGCATCACAACATAACATCATAGATATTTCAATCATAATCCTACAACATCATTACAACATACAATCAATACTTCATATCACATCCATACAAATTCGCGTTATAACTTAATCTAATTAAATTACTAATTATTTTGCTAAAATTATCGAACTCACAACTCAAAAGCAGTCTTGAGTTCTGAATTCTGATTTCTGGAGTTGAATTAGCGCTCCTTTGATGAAGAATCGCTGTTAGGGTTGAGTAGTTCTGATTTGGTTGCTGTTCTTCCTCTTAATTTTGGTGGCGGCTGCTCTAGGGTTCAAGACAACAGCATGACGGCCATAGTTTTAGTTTTAATTCTGATTTAGGGTTTGTGTTTATGGGTCTTTTTATAGAGTTATGAATTAATTTAAGCCGTCGGATGTTCTTAGGGTTAATCAAAACCATTCAATTATGATAGGGTGATGAGTCAGCCCTAATGACTTAGCAAGGAGTCAGAATGGACTTAACAACACGGGTCAGCCTGAACCAGAAAGCTGTGCAGGCTCCAGCCTCGGCCTGGGCGCACTTGGCAGGTGCGCCAGTGTAAATATGTACTGGCACACTTCCCAAGTGCGCCAGTGCATTTATAATTTTTTTTCTCTACTTTACTTTGCCACCAAACTTCGTTCGTCCATAACTCTTTCTTCCGGTACTCGTTTCCCGCAAACTCGGACTCTATCTTCACTAGAATTCCGAGACGAACACAATGGCGCTACCCAATCCCCATAATTCTCACATCTGAGATTTATTATTCTTTAATTTAGTTAATTCGATTATTCAAAAATCCAGTGTGTTACATTAATACTAGGAGAGGCTTATGGATCTGCCTCCGCATCTAGCGAGTGTAATTACCAAGATATATTTTCTTAGGTGGCACCGGGTATATTAGGTGCAATTGAGTGGTCCAATCCGCCTTTATATATCATTAAGGTCTTCACTTTTAGAGACAACTGCTAATTTGGCTCTCCTTCTAGTAAGGGTTATTTACTTAGACTTTTTGCCTCTATTTGAATTAACAAAGACAATTTGAAGTCCCCTTATTGTTTCTAAATTCGGTAGTTTTGTATACAGTGGCTGTTCCAAGCAGTTTTAGCTAAAAATTCCAAGAATTAACAAACAAAAAGTGGTATGTGCAGCAGGTATGAGGTCAATGCAATTTGAATTGAGAAATGAATTTAAAAGGATATTGTCGTTGCTGCCCCAAGCATATTAGATAAGTAAAAACTTAAAGAATGAATTTAAATGTATATCGTGGTAGAGAAATTACAAGTATTACTAGGTAAAGTAAGACCATAACGAGAAGTTAAATGATTAATGTGAAGGGGAACAATATCAATTATTTTAATGTGAGCCTTAAAGAATGAAAGGTAGCATGGCATTCGGCATAAGAGTAAATGAGATAAGATATAATAGAGTAAAGAAGTACCTATAAAAAAGGGTAACCAAGTGAGGTTTGCATAGGGAGTGCAGTATTTTATACGTAAATTTATAAATAATTTAAATCAGGAATTGAATGAGACCAATGCAGAGTGCACAATAGTAATTAAAATCTGCTTAGAGCATCTCCTGTGGTAGGAAATTGCGGATGAATATTACAGGGGGAGGGGCAATTGGTGTTGGTAACGCGTAATATAACGCGTAATGTTTGGGATCCAATTCAGGATCCTGAATTGGACTATGACGCCTATTTTATGGGCGTCATAGTCTAGCGCCTGTTTAATAGGTACCAGACACTGGCGCCCATAAAATGGCGCCAGAGTCCACCCACCCTCCCACACATGTGTAGCCTGTTTCTGCCACTATTCTGCACATTTATCCCCTACAACGGCTATAAACGACCATTTTTTATATCTTACAATGGTGATAAACAGTCATATTTCGAATTAAAATGGCTATAAATGGTCATGTTTCGAATTACAACGGCTATAAACGATCATATTTCTGATTCTTCTATATATAGCAGTATGAATATCACATTCTAAGACACACAATCTTCTTAAACTCCATCAAAATCTATATCCAGCAAACAATGTCTTTTCCATTCCAATCCTATAGCGAAGCAATGAATACGGATGATTTGGATTTTGATTCTCAACCAGTCGAAGATTATATTCCCCATTCTGCTCCACCACTATCGTTCCATTCTTTCGGACTGTGGACTGGAGATGAAGATAAAGATTTGTGCTATATGTATTGTCACTTTTCAAATGACTCAATCAAGACCAAAATGTTGAGGTATTTTGGGGAAAAGTAATGGCTGCGTGCAACAAAAAACACATAGAAAAGACGAGATCAATGTCTGCACTTTCAAGTCGATTTCGGAAGATTAATCGACAAACTCAATTCTTCGAGTCTCATGTTCACAAAATAAGAACCACAAATCTTAGTGGAATGGGCAGCGAAGCTGAATTGGTAACAATCTAAAACACTCTAACTTGTTTGATGATTCTTCATTTATCTTGCATGAAACTATACCAGTATTTATTCTTTGTTCATTTGCAGAAGAGAATGGTGAACAATCAATTCTTGAAATTATTTCCCAGAGAAAATGGTGCCAAAAACCACATTACTACCAGTTTGCAAATTGTTATGAATTGCTTGTTAATAATCCCAAATGGAGTTCTAGCAATGCGAAGAGCTTAAGAGACATTCAATCCAAGTCCAGAGGAAAGAAAAAAGCAAGAAAAAATTTGTATACTTCAAGTCCAAGAGAATCTTCTCATATCGATTCTAATGAGGGTGAAGATGCTAGACCCTTAATTGATGGCGATGCTAGACCGATGGGCCAGCATGCTGTAAAGAAGAAAATTGTTGTTCAAACCCAGCTCGATTTCTCGTTTGGCGCAAATGCACGAGAAGCATATAAGAGAAAATGAAGAATGTCTAAGAAACAGTTCAAAAAAACTCGCAGTATTAAAACAGTTGACCGAGATTGAACGGGATAGGTTTGAGTTGGAGCGGGAACAACAAGAGACTTTGTAATGGAAAAGGATGTCATGGGAATGGATCCACTATCAAGGCAGTACTGGATGGATTACAAACAACATATTGTTGGTAGTCGTGCTGGATCTAGACATATGTAGTTTAGTTATGGTGTGTAGTACTCTTTTTATTGTATTTGAGTTATGAAGTGTTGTACTACTTTTATTGTATTCAATTAAGTATTGTTCTCTAGTTTGAATTAACTAATGGTAATTTTATTTTCTTTAAGTCCATGTATATTTATCAATTAATTATTATCACATCAAAACAATTTAATGTACTACATAATATAAAGCGTACATACTACAATGCAAACATACATAATAAATAAACTCTACTGGTTGCCGTAAGAGTTCCAAATGTGATACATTAGATCCTTTTGAAGCCGATTATGAAGTGCTGAATTACGATATATTTCATGTTGATCCACGTGAAACGTATCGTATTGTCCGTCAGTTTGTTTATTGGAAGCTCGAAATATCTGTGGGGGTTGTGTGTATCCTTCATATTCGTAATCTGGGTAAACCATGTCGCGTTCATCTTCAATTATCATGTTAGACAGAATGATACAGCAGAGCATAATTTTTGTCATTTTCGATCGCTTCCATAACCTACATGGATTACTAACCATTACAAATCTATGTTGAAGAACCCCAAATGCTCTTTCAACATCTTTCGGTTGACCCTCCTGCATAGAAACAAATTTTTTCTGTTTTAGGGTTAGCGGATTTACAAATGTCTTTACAATCGTGCTCCATTTAGGATAAATTCCATCTCCTAGATAGTATCCATGATCGTATGTGTTATGCCCAATCGTAAATGATACAGGAGTGGATTTACCCTACGCCAAATCGCTAAACAAATGTGATCATTCAATAACGTTTAAGTCGTTAAGGGAACCAGGAATTCACAAAAAAGCATGTCGCATCCACAGATCATGAGATGCAATAGCTTCTAAGATGATGGTTGGCCTTTTTTATTTACCGTTGTATGCTCCATGAAAAGTTATAGAATAGTTATTCCACTTCCAATGCATACAATCTAGACTCCCTAACATCCTAGGCATGCCTCTAATTTCGTGCATTTCACGTAACCTGGTTACGTCAGCTTCATTTGGAGAATGAAGATATCCATTCCCATATATGTCCACCACTGATTGACAAAAATGATCTAGTATTTTCAAATGCAGTACTCTCCGCAATACGATAAGCGTCGTCAAGAGCGTCGGCCCGGTGTGCCATATGCTAACATCCTCAATGTTGCAGTCATCTTTTGATGTTAACTCAATCCTTATTTTTTTGCAGCGTCCTTCTTAAAAACAAAGTATTTATTATTCAACTTGATACTTTTAAGAATTCTTAAGAATAGTGGTCGACTCATTCTGAAACGTCTTCGAAAAATCGATGGACCATAAGTCGGATCAGAAGCGAAATAATCTTTCATCGGTGTTTTATCAAATGCTGCATGATCCTGATGAAAGTATCTTCGACCCATTATTGAGCCACCTTGTTGTCCGGTAGTTATACCGTAAGCTTCATGATAGATCTCTATTAGTTCCTCTTCCTCTTGTTGATGTGCTAATGTGTAGGATTCATCTTTAGAGTTGCTATCGCATAACAATATAGCTTTTAGTAAATGTCCAGACGTTATTATCAAGGGGATATGTTTTAACTATGAATTGTGGTGGTGAAGTTTGCTATCCATGTGTTTATGTAGTTGGTACGAGTAAGGGAACACTGTCCAATGTTTGGTCAAATCAATCACTGTAGCCATGTAGGTTTGTTGAAATAATTACTCTCCTTATGGCTATATACGTAGTCTTTTAGTGTTGGGTCAAATTGTTCCATGTACACATGTGCGTTTTCTGTCAACATAAATTCGATTCTAAAGGCAAGAAAACAAAAAATTTAGTGTATGATCTAATCTTGTCGTATACCCATGTGAATGTTGTTCATTGACTGATCAAGTCTAGCACTGTTCCTATATGGAATCATTTGTTCCTATATGAAACTGATGACCCATGTGAATGCTGCTTATTTCAACAGTGTTTATGTAGTACGTACCAGTGTCAAGTCATGTCAACCACTGTAGTAGGCCTCTGAAATCCAAAGGGTGATTTTTATTGTTTGTTTGTTTATTCTGTTATGAGTACGTATTTACCTAACAAAATGCATTCCGTAAACTAATAGAAGTTTCTTTCTTTCATACGAAATAGGAAATACATAAGAAATAGGTACTACGGCTTAGGATACAATGGATGATAATAATATTACAACTTAAGTAACCATACTACGCATACATATGAAAATATTCATAGGCATTTTTGACCAGCAAGACATAAAATACTTAAACCTCTAATTTAAACCATGGCGAAAGCGGATGTTTTCTTGACTAAGACTATTTACTTGGTTGCGTAGCTTTCTTTTTCTTCTTCCATTTGTAAAGCATACGTAATAACTCTGGTAGGAAAACGTTCGTCCACTGACTGTCTAAATGCGCATCCGTTTCTAGGTACTGGAAAACAGTAATAAAAACGTCCAACGTCGTCTCCATATCAGACGACTAATTGTAGTGCTTCAAAACAACAAAAACATACAACATTCCCTGAATGAACCTCTTCTTCTTCACCTGGAGTTCGGGAAAGAGGAATCACAACGTGTCTTGTTTGGTTTGACGTTGTTTATAATGGGTCTGACGTTGTTGCTGATGACCTAATTGCATATGCTCCATCCTTGCTTCTAATTCCATTTGTCGCACTTCCTCTTGATGTCTCTCTTCCATTTTGAGGTACATTCGGTTGTTTCTCTTGGTGAAGACGGATTCGGAGGTAAAGGTCCAAAAAATATATCAGTGTACTCGTATGAGGTTGGATATGAAATTGGCACTTTTGTAGATGAAGTTAAATTTTCATATTGATTCGTTTAACCAATACTTGTATTTATGGGTACTTACGTTATAGAACGCGCTAATTTCAATCAAGAACGTGCCACTTTAATGAAAGAACGTGCCCCTTTCATTAAAGACCGCACAGCTTTTATTAAAGAGCATGCCAACTATATCATTCACAGACCACTTTCATCGAAGAACGAGAAAAACAAGATGACTGGACAAGAAAAAACAAGAACAAGGCCCATCTGAATCCTGCTTATTGACTGGTCAAGTCATGCACCGTTCCCACTTGGAATCATTTGTACTACTCCACATTATATACTTGCCTCATAATAATTGAACATTTTTTATGACGTTAATACAACGATTTGCAAATCTAGGGCTATAAAATGGATGGCTTTGGGTCAATAGTTTAACACAAAGAAATTTCATCTCATTCCTCCTTACCCTTCATTATCCATGTCCATCGTTAATTGGCCTCCATCCAAGTTACTTATACTCGTGGAATCGTATATTGACTTCGATTAAAGGCATGACAAAATGCTGCAAGGAGGTAGGCGTGTAACCCACGAAATGTACTGGCAGTTGGTTCAAATAACTTACAATGACAACCCCAAGTGTCCATCGTGGAGGTCTACTGAAGAAATTCATAAAAAATATAACAGCTT
Organism: Allium sativum; assembly: GCA_030737875.1. Lineage (NCBI taxonomy): Eukaryota > Viridiplantae > Streptophyta > Magnoliopsida > Asparagales > Amaryllidaceae > Allium > Allium sativum. The sequence goes on along the minus strand of CM060923.1, from coordinate 529,160,809 downwards.
TTAGGATGCTTGTGCCCGATACCGCGAGATTATCGTGGAGGTCGAATATAAAGATATTTTCAAAGTTACTCGTTCCACTTTTGATTCACGTTACCTATTAGAACACGGATCGGAATTCATCGGACATGAACCGTACAAACTTAATTATAGCTAGCTAACGCGCTTCGGTTCTGACTAGTTGATATTAAAACATTAACGATTTGTTTTATTTTGATGTAGTCAAGTCATATGTTTACATATGGTGTTTTGTACTTCCTTAAAACAATGTTTATGTACTACTTATCAGTGTCAAGTCATGTCAACATCTGTAGTACCCTTCCGTTTGTTTTTATGGTGCCCTACTTTACAGAACACGCCCCTTTCATTAAAGACCACGAAACTTTTATTAAAGAACGTCCCCATTGTACAGAACGGACCGCCTCCACTACAGAACGTGCCTGCCTCTCCTGTACAACAGAAAAAACAAGTGACTTGACAAGTCCCAATGATTAAAGCTTCCTGCAACATGTACGAAATGATTAATGCTATAATAAAGCAGAGTACAAAATAAGTGGACTTGCGTTGTTAAAGAGCAGCTGCCTCTCTTCTTCTCTTCATTATTTTTGAATTCTCCCCTTATTTTCTCTGTTGTCCACTTCTCATCAAGGAAAAATGTCAAGTTGGGAATTCGATGATGAAACCATGGTTCAAATGTACGATGAGTACGAAAGGAAAAAGCAACCAGCAGAAGATGTCGAGGTTGTGCCTGAAACGCGGTGGGATGTCTAAGTGGAAGCCGGAGAAGCAGAGTCTGAACTATTTAGTGCCACAAAACCAAACATTGTTGTCTAGCGTATTGGACCGGTTCAAAAATCTCTCAATGCTCGGTTGAGGGAAGTACTTGCTCGGCAGAACCCCGATAGGTCAAACCCTAGCATTACGGGTCGGTCAGTTCTTTACTATTGCAGAGTTGAATGAAATATGGTTGTTTCTAAAAGTCAAACCAACCCAGGTCGGCAATTTTATGGTTGTGAAGCATACATTGATGCACAGAACCGACAAGGGTAACAACATTATAAATTTTTTCATGGTTCGATCCACCATTGATGGAGATGGGTGTCCAGTATGCACTAAAGATGCAAGCAGAGGTCGGTCTCTTGGAAAGATTGAATGTTGCAGCAAAGGCTGAAATGTTGTATGGGTGCTACGATTCATCCTAAAATTATGGGCCTTAGTTAACTGGTACTGGGTCATAGTTCTATGTTTGAGTTCAACGTTATGTAGTATTGTATCATAGTTATATGTCGTGTTGAATGATGAATGTATCCTTTATCCTAAATTTTGTTATATTGAACTTAGCATCATGAATCGTCAAATCATCAAGACCAATGTCCTCACCCACATCTCTAGTTATAGACCCACTGGGACCAACATCGGGGAGGGGGATCCAAAAGGCTCATATACGGCAAGTCTAGTTGATAACTAATCGATCCGAGCATCCAAATTTTGTGTATGGCTAAGGTACATATCATCCATCGTTTGAGTGTGCACAAGGGTCATATCAAGATAAACACCAAGGGTAACTCTAGCCCGGTCCAATCAATGTGCGTACTACAACGATGGGGATATGCATTACGTAAAGTACTATAAATAAAAATTGTACGTAAATAGAAATATGCAATAAAAAAACCTGGTACGGAGGGTATAATCCGACTAAGGGCATTCCAGGATAGTCGGGTTGAGCCAAAAACACGAAAGGTTGCTCAATAATGGTACCCGTATTGTCGTATGCTCTGAAAGTAAAATCAAGCTCTATCTGCATAGGAGGCTGTGAAAATTGTGATGGAATAAGATAAAATGAAACCTTCGGTACCTAAACTTTACCAGCTGCCATATGAGATCCTAAATGATCAGAGTTGACCCCCCGGGAATAATCAGGACATAAGTCTCCATGGAGCAACTCTAGCCCAATAAGAATCGTAATCCCTATCAATGAATAATGGGCTTGTATCAACCTAACTTGCATCCCTTAGGGCATGTATGTACTGCTCCCCAATCACCCTACATCTACCAAACATCTCCTCACAAGATAACAGATCTCGTGGTATACGTAAATCACCGGTGGTCTGATACGCACATCCATGGGCATATATTCTGGTGTACGTAAATCCACCCTACGAGTAGATAATATATATGCAATCATCATCGGGTGGTCGTTGGTTATAAGACCTGCATCGGTCAGATGAGTCAAATGTGAGATCCAGGGAGTGCGTATGGTATTTCCCCGGCTACGGATGTCAAGTTGCGCCCAAGCCTCCATCAAATCATGGTGTACAAGCAATGAAGCATGATGTACGTAATGAATACTTTCCCATCGTATCATCCTAGGAAAGTACTGCTCACCTGTCTGACTAGCCATTTCTAACATGCGTGGATGCATGTTACCCGTGAACTCGTAATACCAAATGGGCAAAATATACCATAAAGCTTGCATCTCCATGATGTCTCGCAGTGCGTATGAATCTAAAGCAGTGTAAAAGGTATCTAATATAGTTGTGCCCTGGTCTATCATATGAAGTCGATCCAACATAGCAAGCGAAGCAAGATAACCCAACCGAACCGTACTTTTGTGGTTCGAAAAAAATGTCAAACCAAACAAGTACAATAAAAATGCCCTGGTCAAGTCATCCATAATATCTTCTCTACTTGCATATGTAGTGATGTACTCCTGTAAGTAAGCCAACTTAACAGCTCCACTAGTGACTTTGGTAGCATCGAAAAGGGGTAAAAACACAAAAAACACATTGGCCAACTCGTACAAATCATCAAATGGAACCTGCCTACGATCTTGTCCACGGATCTCTATACCGGTCAACATATAGAAATCAACTGGAGTGATACTGTAATGACCCGTATTCTACACACCATAGGATTGTAGAATATTTATTTCTTTCTCATATGAAGTTGTATGGTCATGTAACTTTGGGGAACATCCATTTGAGTCATTTCCCATGTTCATGATTTTTGTCGATTTTTAAATGACCATTTTGCCCCTAGTTGGTACTGTTTTGGCCATAACTTTTGAATGGAAAAGAATTTTGACCTGAAACTACTTCCATTAGATTCGTTTGATGGTTTAACTTTCCGTAGAGTGGTCATAATAGCCAAACGGACTTACCGTTTGGGAGATATGGCTGAAACAAGGATTGGAGGGTGAAAAACTGCTTAACCGGGCCAAATCGGGTGATTAGTGAGTAGGCCCATAACCCATCTCGGGATTAGGGTTATGGGAGGGCTGAAATAAGATGGAGAATCATTCCATTTCAGTTTTTTAGCCTCCACATATCACCAAGGATCCCTAAAAATGGCCTCCAACCTCTAAATCACCTCCAAATCATCTTTTGGTCAAGGATTTGGCTTAGCAACCCCTAATCAAGGAGGATCTTCACCAAATCAACAAAGGAGCTGCTGTTTGGCATTGAGATTCACATCAAATCAGAGAATTATTTCAGATCTTAGTTTATTTTGTGGCTAAGGTGAGTGATTTGCATAGTTTCACACTAATTATGGCTAATTAGGGGTGATTAGTGTTAATTAGCGAATTTAAACATGATAAAATTCTCGAAAAATGTTTATAAAATTCGGAATGATGTTTTAAGACCTCTGTTAGAAATTTGGTTCCATTTAGTTAAGTTTTTCTAATCATATCATTAGTTTTGCTTAAAACATGCTTAAAGGGAAATATGGGGTTTTGGTCATGTTTGATCCATTGTGATATGTCATATTGTTGTTTTGGTGTTTGTGGTTGATTCCCTATGTTCCTATGATTGTATGATATGCTTTGTGGTTGATTAGAAGTGTTAGATTGGTCGAAAACGCCGTCGAGAGGCGAAAATAGCTTGCTGGAATGGTGCAGGTTTTAGGACCAGGAAAAACCGACCAGGCTTCTGACCGACCAGGTTCTTGACCGACCAGGTTTCGACCGACCAAATCTGGAACGACCAAGGGAGTTTCGAACGACCGAGTTTGGACCGACCAGAGGGGGTTTCTGACCGACCGACCCCATAGGAACTTCAGACCGACCAGGATGGGTGAAATGCGACGGACCAGAGGAGGTTTCAGACCGACTAGGGAAGGAGCGAAATCCGTCCGACCAGGAATGAAGGAAACCGATCCACTCGTGCTCCATATCACGATCCGAACCAGGAGAGAGCCACGAGCTAGAGGAGCGCGATCCGATCCGTATGGGGTATTCCGATCCTAACCGAGGAGAGGAGCACGATCCGAAGCAAAGAGAAAGAGGACCGCAATGACGATCCGAACTGTGGCAAGCAGGAGACCCCGACCCGATCCTCCAGGGGTGATGGCGACCCGACCCGAATGAGGCCGATCCGATCTGATTCGATGGTGATGACCAATAACCCGAGATGCAAAGGTAGTCCAAATGGAAGTTAGAGCTCAGGATCCCGGAACCAGTTGGGAACCAATGAGTTCACTTCATGGTTGGACTTTGCTGCGGGACGTGTGCTAAGGAGTTGTCGACGTTCATAACTTCGATTCACCACTAAAAAGGAATGATGGGCTACTTATCAGTGCAGTAGGGTCAATATGACCTGAGGGGCAAGGTGATGGTAGCAAGACTATGTTATCAGTGCAGTAGGGTCATTATGACCCGAGGGGCAAGGTGATGCGTAGTAAGACTATGAGCCAGTGCAGTGGGGTTCTTATGACTCCATGGGGCAAAGTGGACATAGCGAAGGATTTGTGGCTACGTTACCAGTGCAGTGAAGCCATTTATGACTTCATGGGGCAAAGTGATCGTAGCAAGGTGTGTTGGGTGATCGAAGTGGTGAATATCGTATGCTTTACGCATTGAGTGAGAGATGTGAGGATGGATGCTATGCTTGATTGTTTGCCATCATTATGACATGCACACCTCCCCCACCTCCGTATCTTTACACTATTTGATATGATACCTTAGAGTGTTGTACAGTATGTAGTGCTAACTCTTTGGTTGCAGGTCCAGGTTCAGGTATGTTTTAGTCTACCTGTTATTGTTCACTTTAGATGCTTATCGCTCATACCAGGCTTTATGTCTGACCCAGAGTTTTATGTCTCCTCTTATTACTCTGGGTGCTCACACGAGCAGACTAGAGACAGGTTAGCTGGTGATGCGCGAGTAGCTGATTCAGAGGCGGGCAGGAGGCTTCCACGTATTATATATTTACGCATTCTCCCTGTGTCGTTGGTGGTCGCTACTTGGGCATTAGTAGTGTACCTCCTTTATCTTTCTTTGCTTTGAGACAGTTTGAAAAGTTTTAATAAGCTGTATTTCGGATTTTTGCTGCTATGATGTTTAGTTCTGATTTTCAGCTTATGCACTGTCTCTCCTGTTTTATGTCAAGTATGTTATTATTATATTTTATTCCATGCGCTGTGAGACATTCTACAGGTTCTTTGTATGTTCATTTCCTTCTTCCTTTTCCTCCTGGCGACCCGTTCCGCGCTAACTGGACATGTGTACAGCGCACTTTTGGAGTAAATGTCGGTTGGTGCGGGGCGGGCCGTCACACTTGGTATCAGAGCTCTAGGTTGCGTAGTTAACCTAGGGAAAGACACCAGGGAGAGATCGTACGTATATGAGAGCGCGTATTTGTGATTACTTTGGTTTTCAAAAGCTATGTATATATACTATTAGTAGTATAAGAATGAAGTCGCACTGCACTAGCACCACTGTGGGGTCGTTAATCGTTTTCCTTTTTACAGATTAACGATGAGCCGAGACACGAGAGGTGCTGGTAGAGGGACAAACCAAGGGAATGCCGCTGACATGAGTGCTATGTTTACTAACCTCATGAGAGACATGCTTAGAGAAGTACAAGGGGCAGTTCCCAATCACGGAGTTGGTGTTGGCCCAGTAGTGCAGGCGCCTAGGGTCGATTTCGCCAAGTTGTGCAAAGATTACACTAACCTTGGTGGGAAGCCGTTCCACGGAACGTAGTCGGCCACGGATGTTCAAGATTGGATGGATAGCTGTGACCGTATCTTTGATGACTTGGGTCTTGAGGATGCGATGAAGAGAAGGCTAGCGTCTCGTCAGCTGCAAGGGCGAGCGATGAATTGGTGGAATGCCATTAGAACAGCTACTCCAGAGGATCAGGTTACTTGGGATCAGTGCAAGGCTCGCTTTAGCGAGAAGTTTATTCCCGCTGCCCAGAAGTCAGTGTTGTTCAAGAGGTTCTTGGAACTCAAGTAGAATGGAAGGGCAGTTTCTGATTATATTGCTGAGTTCGACACTTTGTCGAAGTATGGACTGTCTCTTATTGATACTCCTGAAAAGAAGAATGAGAAGTTCATTACTGGTTTGGATGGGTACTTGGGGGAAAGGCTTATTAACCACATCGATGAGACTTTTGAATCGATTGTGGGGAAAGCTTTGAGATCAGAGAGTCTTTACCCCAAGTCAAAGACTGAGGCTGCATCTGCAGAAGGGCCAAAGCCGCAAGTAGGTGGTGGAGGCAAGAATAACTCTCAGAATAAGAGGAAGCAGGACCAATCTAAAGGTGGCTAGAAAAAGAGCAAGAAGGATGTTAAGTGCTTCAGCTGTGGAAAGAAGGGTCAATATGCTAAAGAATGTCGGGCCAAGCCAGCGGAAAGGAAGTGCTACAACTGTGGCCAAGTGGGACATCATAAGGATAAGTGTCCGCAACCTCTTAAGGAGAAGCAGATTGTGAAAGCATATGCTATTGATGTTGTTCCTTCTTCGTCGAATGCCCCAACTGCGGCGGAGAAAGGAAAGAATGTTGTTATTCAAGGTATGCTTTCTATTTATGATATACTAGTTCGAGTTTTGTTTGATACTGGGGCTTCCCGTTCCTTCATATCTAGTGACCTGGTAGATAGGTTGGGACTGGAACCCGAGATAGTCGATAGACCATTGGTTGTGACGAACTCGATTGGTGGTTCGACTAGCCTTAGTATGATTTGCAGGAATTTGGTCTTATCGAGTCATGGATGTATGTTTGTATGTGATTGCTTTGTTTTGGGCTTTACTGGGTATGGCATTATATTGGGAGTCGATTGGCTCCAAAGATACGGGGTGGTGGTAGACTGTGAGGGCTTTTTGGTGACAGTGAGGGCGGATGATGGGCGGAGGGTAGTGTTTGGTAGTCTACCTAGTGATGGGGTTATGGCTAGTTTTGTAAATTCCCTCGACATCCCGCAGGATGAGTTGTCATATGTGCCCGTGGTTGGCCAGTATCCGGACGTCTTCGAGGAGGTGACCGGGCTTCCACCACACCGAGAGATTGAGTTCCGTATTGATTTAGTGAAAGATGCCAGACCTATAGTGATGCCACTTCGTCGTATGGCACCAAGGGAGCAGCGAGAGCTCGGGGTGCAAGTCAGCAATCTTTTGAAGAAGGGATTTATTAGGAGTGTCTCCGAGTGGGGAGCACCAGTTGTGTTTGCCACTAAGGCAGATGGTTCCCTTCGTTTGTGTGTGGACTATCGCGAGTTGAATAACGTGATGAGGAAGAATAAGTATCCTCTACCGCGTATAGATGATTTGTTTGATCAGCTGGAAGGAGCTAGAGTGTTCTCCCAGTTGGACCTCGCGACAGGATTTCATCAGCTTCGAGTAGCAGATGAGAGTGTTCCGAAAACGGCCTTTAGGACGCCGTCTGGATTTTTTGAGTGGTTGGTCATGCCGTTTGGGTTGACCAATGCACCAACCTACTTTGTGGATCTTATGAATCGAGTATTCAGAGATCAGTTGAATAAGTTTGTTCTTGTGTTCGTGGATGACATCCTGGTTTACTCAAGGACAGAGGAGGAACACAAGGGACACTTGAGGATAGTGATGGAGGTGTTGAGAAAACACCAATTGAAAGCGAAATTTTCCAAGTGTCACTTTTGGAGAAGGGAAGTGAGATTCTTGGGTCATGTTTTTTCAGAGAATGGTATTGCCGTGGACCCTGCGAAGGTGGCTACGGTAAAGGATTGGCCTACACCCAAGAATGCTACAGATGTGAGAAGTTTCTTGGGATTAGCTGGATATTATCGTAAGTTTATCCGGGTCTTCTCCAAGATAACAGTACCGTTGACTCAGTTGACTAAGAAGAATCAGTCCTTCGTCTGGGACGAAGTGTGTGAGGATGCCTTCAAGAGTCTAAAGGAGAGGTTGACGCGTGCGCCAGTGTTAGTCATTCCTAAAGGGAATGAAGAGATGACGGTATACACAGATGCTTGTGGTACCGGACTAGGTGCTGTATTGATGAAAGGAGGTAGGGTTGTAGCTTATGCTAGTCGACAGCTAAAGCCGCATGAGAAGAAGTATCCTACCCATGATTTGGAATTAGCAGCGATTGTGTTTGCGCTGAAGATGTAGAGACTCTATCTCTTGGGAGAAAGATTCGAGTTGTTTACCGATCATAAATCGTTGAAGTATCTCTTCTCCCAGAAAGATCTGAATCTCCGTCAGCAGAGATGGTTAGAGTTCTTGGCTTCGTATGATTTTGATATCGCATACACACCCGGGAAAGGTAATGCGGTAGCCGATGCCTTGAGCAGGAGACATGCCAGCTTAGGGGCAATGTTTTTGGAATGGAAGCAACTGGAGTATATCGCGGGGTTTGATTTCAGACCAAGGTGCGAATTGGATCCAGTTATGCTAGCCAGTTTGACGATCAGACCCAGTTTGATAGAGCGGATTGGTTCCAGCCAGAGGGACGATCCTAATCTATTAGAAATCATCTCCAAGTTAGAGATGGGTATCGATGAGGAAATGAATGTGTATGGGCTTGATCGAGAAGGATGGCTTCGAAAGAATGGAAGACTAGTTGTGCCCAACGTGAATGGTTTGAGAGATGAAGTGCTTAGAGAATGTCATCACTCAAAACTAACTATATATCCCGGTGGTAATAAGATGTATCGAGACATGAGACAGACTTACTACTGGGAAGGGATGAAAAGAGACGTTGGGAAGTTTATATCCAAATGCATGAATTGCCATCTAGTTAAAGCCGAGCAAAAGAAGCCTAGTGGGTTGTTGCAACCATTAGAAATTCCCGAATGGAAATGGGAGCAAGTCTCGATGGATTTCATCGATGGTTTACCAAGGACTAGATCGGGATATGATAGCATTTGGGTAATTGTGGATCGATTGACTAAGAGCGCAAGATTTATACCAGTCAAATCGATCAGGACAGCAGCCAAGTTGGCAGAATTGTATATGAAGTGGGTAGTAAGATTTCATGGAGTACCTAAAAGCATTGTGAGTGACCGAGACCCGTTGTTTACTAGTGGGTTTTGGAAAAGCTTACAAGAGGCTCTAGGGTCAAGATTACATCTCAGTACCGCATATCATCCTCAGACCGACGGTCAGACGGAGAGGGTGAATCGTATATTGGAAGATCTCTTGAGAGCTTGTATATTGGATTTTGGTGGATCATGGGATGACCATTTGCATCTAGTAGAGTTTGCATATAATAATAGCTACCAATCCAGTATCGGTATGGCTCCATATGAAGCTTTGTACGGAAGACCGTGCAACTCACCATCATGTTGGATAGAGACTGGCGAGAAGTTTGTGCTTGGACCAGATGTGGTGAGGGAAACTTCAGATAAGATTAAGGTCATTCAACAACGAATGAAAGCTGCTCAAGATAGGCAGAAGAGTTATGCTGATAAGAGGAGAAGAGACTTGAAATTCTCCGTTGGTGACTTGGTGTTTGTCAATATCTCTCCGTTAAAGAGCGTGATTCGATTTGGCAGGAGAGGCAAGTTGGCACCAAGATTTGTTGGCCCATTCCCTGTTCTTGAATTAGTCGGAAATTTGGCATACAGAGTTGGCTTACCAGAGAAGATGGCGGGAGTTCACAATGTATTTCATGTTTCCCAACTAAGGAAGTTCGTTCACGACTCAGATGTGACTATTTCACCTGATCAGTTAAAGGACTTCGAAGTAGAACCTGAGGCGGTTGGGAACCGCAAGCCGATTTGTGTTGTGGGGCACGATACGAAGCAACTTCGAAGGAAGGCGATGAAGCTAGTCAAGGTTCAGTGGGGCAAGGACGAGAATGATTGTACTTGGGAGACGGAGGAGACCATTAGGAAGATACACCCAGAACTCTTTGCCTGGTAAGATTTACTTTGCGATTTAGTTATTCCGCATGCTAGGATAGACTTATTTTATTTGTTTTGCATGTTTGATGGTCGTTTTATGGTTGATAGGCATGCGGGACCTTTGTGTATGTTTGGATAAGGGAATTTCGGGGGCGAAATTTCTTAAGGGGGGAAGAGTGTAATGACCCGTATTCTACACACCATAGGATTGTAGAATATTTATTTCTTTCTCATATGAAGTTGTATGGTCATGTAACTTTGGGGAACATTCATTTGAGTCATTTCCCATGTTCATGATTTTTGTCGATTTTTAAATGACCATTTTGCCCCTAGTTGGTACTGTTTTGGCCATAACTCTTGAATGGAAAGGAATATTGACCTGAAACCACTTCCATTAGATTCGTTTGATGGTTTACCTTTCCGTAGAGTGGTCATAATAGCCAAACGGACTTACCGTTTGGGAGATATTGCTGAAACAAGGTTTGGAGGGTGAAAAACTGCTTAACCGGGCCAAATCGGGTGATTAGTGAGTAGGCCCATAACCCATCTCGGGATTAGGGTTATGGGAGGGCTGAAATGAGATGGAGAATCATTCCATTTCAGTTTTCTAGCCTCCACTTATCACCAAGGATCCCTAAAAATGGCCTCCAACCTCTAAATCACCTCCAAATCATCTTTTGGTCAAGGATTTGGCTTAGCAACCCCTAATCAAGGAGGATCTTCACCGAATCAACAAAGGAGCTGCTGTTTGGCATTGAGATTCACATCAAATCAGAGAATTATTTCAGATCTTAGTTTATTTTGTGGCTAAGGTGAGTGATTTGCATAGTTTCACACTAATTATTGCTAATTAAGGGTGATTAGTGTTAATTAGCGAATTTAAACATGATAAAATTCTGGAAAAATGTTTATAAAAATCAGAATGATGTTTTAAGACCTCTGTCAGAAATTTGGTTCCATTTGGTTAAGTTTTGCTAATCATATCATTAGTTTTGCTTAAAACATGCTTAAAGGGAAATATGGGGTTTTGGTCATGTTTGATTCATTGTGATATGTCATATTGTTGTTTTGGTGTTTGTGGTTGATTCCCTATGTTCCTATGATTGTATGATATGCTTTGTGATTGATTAGAAGTGTTAGATTGGTCGAAAACGCCGTCGAGAGGCGAAAATAGCATGCTGGAATGGTGCAGGTTTTAGGACCAGGAAAAACCGACCAGGCTTCTGACCGACCATGTTCTTGATCGAGCAGGTTTCGACTGACCAAGTCTGGAAAGACCAAGGGAGTTTCGAACGACCGAGTTTGGACCGACCAGGGGGGTTTCTGACCGACCGACCCCATAGGAACTTCAGACCGACCAGGATGGGTGAAATGCGACAGACCAGAGGAGGTTTCAGACCGACCAGGGGAGGAGCGAAATGCGACCGACCAGGAATGAAGGAAACCGATCCACTCGTGCTCCATATCACGATCCGAACCAGGAGAGAACCACGAGTTGGAGGAGCGCGATCCGATCCGTATGGGGTATTCCGATCCGAACCGAGGAGAGGAGCACGATCCGAAGCAAAGAGAAAGAGGACCGCAATGACGATCCGAACTGTGGCAAGTAGGAGACCCTGACCCGATCCGCCAGGGGTGATGGCGACCCGACCCGAATGATGAAGGCCGATCCGATCCGATTCGATGGTGATGACCAATAACACGAGATGCAAAGGTAGTCCAAATGGAAGTTAGAGCTCAGGATCCCGGAACCAGTTGGGAACCAATGAGTTCACTTCATGGTTGGACTTTTCTGCGGGACGTGTGCTAAGGAGTTGTCGACGTTCATAACTTCGAGTCACCACTAAAAAGGAATGATGGGCTACTTATCAGTGTAGTAGGGTCATTATGACCTGAGGGGCAAGGTGATGGTAGCAAGACTACGTTATCAGTGCAGTAGGGTCATTCTGACCCGAGGGGCAAGGTGATGCGTAGTAAGACTATGAGCTAGTGCAGTGGGGTTCTTGTGACTCCATGTGGCAAAGTGGACATAGCGAAGGATTTGTGGCTACGTTATCAGTGCAGTGAAGCCATTTATGACTTCATGGGGCAAAGTGATCGTAGCAAGGTGTGTTGGGTGATCGAAGTGGTGAATATCGTATGCTTTACGCACTGAGTGAGAGATGTGAGGATGGATGTTATGCTTGATTGTTTGCCATTATTATGACATGCACACCTCCCCCACCTCCGTATCTTTACACTGTTTGATATGATACCTTAGAGTGTTGTACAGTATGTAGTGCTAACTCTTTGGTTGCAGGTCGAGGTTCAGGTATGTTTTAGTCTACCTGTTATTGTTCACTTTAGATGCTTATCGCTCATACCAGGCTTTATGTCTGACCCAGAGTTTTATGTCTCCTCTTATTACTCTGGGTGCTCACACGAGCAGACTAGAGACAGGTTAGCTGGTGATGCGCGAGTAGCTGATTCAGAGGCGGGTAGGAGGCTTCCACGTATTATATATTTACACATTCTCCCTGTGTCGTTGGTAGTCGCTACTTGGGCATTAGTAGTGTACTTCCTTTATCTTTCTTTGCTTTGAGACAGTTTGAAAAGTTGTAATAAGCTGTATTTTGGATTTTCGCTGCTATGATGTTTAGTTCTGATTTTCAGCTTATGCACTATCTCTCCTGTTTTATGTCAAGTATGTTATTATTATATTTTATTCCATGCGCTGTGAGACATTCTACAGGTTCTTTGTATGTTCATTTCCTTCTTCCTTTTCCTCCTGGCGACCCGTTCCGCGCTAACTGGACATGTGTACAGCGCACTTTTGAAGTAAATGTCGGTCGGTGCGGGGCGGGCCGTCACAGATACCAAGCTCAAAGTCAGAAAAATAACTAGTTCATTTGAAATCACTTGAAGAGATGTGTTAATTTCAAGATAAAATGAATCGTTCACACATGACAATTAATTTCAAATTCAAGATGCGCGTGATATTCAAGATATCAAAATTTCAAATGGTTTCAAACAATCAAATAAATAAGTCAAATGATCAAGAATTAAAAACGAATTTCAAGATTCAACACAATGATTCAAGCCAAATGTTTTCCAATTCAGAAATAACCAAGCCAATCCAAAAACTAATGAAATTATCACAACTAAAAAAAATTAGTGTGCTGTGATGAGTGTAATTTTTCAAGTCTTTCCAAAATGAATTAGAATAAACTCAAAACAAAAAAGGTGTATGGAATTTCATTAGTTTTTTAGATCTTCAAAAAATTTAGAATTCAAATTAACTGTGTTCAAGATATGATAAGAATGCTTTAGCACTATAAGGAATTCAAAAAAAATAAACATAAAAAAATGCAGAAATTTACAATTTTGAATTCAAGATCTGGAAATCATTAAAACATGAGAGTTTTATATAAGTGAAGCAAATTTCCATAAAACCAAGAATTCTGCAATTTGAAGATATGAATCTCAAGACGAAAATATGTGGCAGTGACAAATAAATCAACAAAAAAATAAAAGGGGTAGAAGGAGGAAAAGAAAGAGAAATAAAATAATGATTATAAACAAAGATGAGTTTAGACATCATACCTGTAATCAATGTGAACCAACGAATCTCTAACTCCGAAAAACTTGGCTAACGAACATTGAAAGTTTCAATGATATGAAGCAACTTGAATTTAATTTCTCTTTTCCAAAGCAGTTCGTCAGCCTCGTCTGGTATGTAACAGTTTAGGGGATCGAATGGTCTAACTAAATTTGTAAATGACACGACCCGAAATCCCCATCCAGCCTAGACCGAATGAGAACGGGGATTGCTTGAGAACACGACGCATCAGAACGCGGAACAACAGAACTTTACATTGCTATTACAACAATTTACATCATATTACAAGGATATCAGAGTACGAATAAATATTACACAGCAGAAATAAAATTATATAAATACAATGTGCAACGGAAATACATCAACAATCACAACTGAAAGAAATACGCGGATACAATGCTTTCCGAATATAGCTCCAGCCGTAAACCAGGATCCTATTAAATAGAAAATTTATAAAACCAGAACTACTGGCTGCTCGTGTGGAAATAATGCACACATAGAGTTTAGGTAGAAATAATAAACTCCGAGTCAGTCATGGGACTGATGTGAGAACTTAAAACAGTTATTAAAACTTTACTTTAAAATAAGGTAATTCATGGGAACACGCCGTATAACACCGAACGGGTTTACTCCCATGATCCTCTAAAATAAAACAATTCATAAACAACGCAATGCTTTTCGGAAAATGAAGCTATTATAAGACTCAGGTCCCATCACACAATGCAACGCAAGTCGGAGGATAGAGTTTTACCTTATAATAGCCAAACGTGCTTGACACGATTTAAAAAAATGATTTTGATAAAACTATAAGTGCATCGTTTATAAAACAACTTTGAATATAAATGTATTAATCCTAGACGGCCTAGTACCCCCATTCTACTATGTCACCATATAGGTTTACAACTAAAACCGAAAAGTCGCGTATTGGAAATTGGATTCCATCTATGAGTCGAGGCAAGGGATCTTTCTCACGGGTTTCAGATCACCTCTGTAACGGCTCGGGTTCGCCCAGACCTAATCGATCGCAAAATCGACTAAGACCATTCAAAACCCGAATACGTTAACTCTGGGAATATAACACATTAGAACAACAACAGCAAACTTTTATAAACATCATAATAATGTTACATCAGGGTACAGAATCTCAGAGTACATTGAATAAAATTACAGCGGAAGACAAATTACAATATTTTAATACATTGCAGCGGAAACAATAAAATAGATACAGCGGAAGTCTATCAATAATCTGGACACAGCTTTAAGCTTCGATCCAGAATCCTGCTCAAATGATAAATATCTGCAAAAAAGCTACTCGACTGCCCGCGTGGAATAGAGGGCACCCGAGTTTGCAAGTGAAACAAACTACAGGTCAGTCACGGGACTGGTATGAGAAATCTTACTTAACAAACCTAATAATAAGGCTAATCTCCGGACCACGCCGCTAACGCGGAATGGGTTTACTCCATTGGATTGCCAGTGCATAAAAATAAAGTAAATCGTTAAACAACGCAATGCTTTTTAGAAAACGAAACCATTATAAGACCCAAGTCCCATCACACAATGCAATGCAAACCGGAGGATAGGGTTTTACCTTATAATGGTCAAAAGATGCTTGATACGATAGAACGGGTTAATATTTGGGTGTATAGGTTTTTTTTATAAAAAAACATTTCAATCATAATGTATCAATCATAGACGGCATAGTACCCCATCCTACTATGTCGCCATACTAGTTCTACAATCAAAACAGCATGAGGTCGTATTGGAAATTGGGTTTCTATCATGAGTCAAGGCTAGGGAGGAGCTCCTTACCGATTCGAGACACTCTAGCTAATGTCTCAGGATTCCCCGTAGAGAACCCTTGGATCCTGCAGGGCCGGTCCACACATACGATTTTGCGGATTGACAATTCCTGAACATACGTTTCCCGGTCCTATAGGACCTAATATCTGAGGCGCCTCATTCCATCATCCTCATAAGTAAAATGTCGGGCCGTGTGAAACCCAAACACCACTTCTAGCTAGAAAGAAATGTGCTGCTCTCCCTGCGTTCCCTTCTCCCGTTTTAGACTCCAACCGGGTTGTGAGGCTCGTGAAGCTACGTAATACACAAAGCTATGCTTATTCAAGTTATGCTTCGATCATCAACCACAAGGCCTGCTTTTCAACAAAAGCCTTGATCATTTGCATCTTAGCATGCCACATTGTCAATCCATACCATACCATTGATTCCTACCAATATATAACCTCTAAGCTCGTACGTCTCAGAGAAGGGTGTTAAACACCAAACATATATATATATATATATATATATTTAGCAGAGATCAACGAATACCGTATAAAGGAATACAACGTCAGACATACAATCCATTTTCAAGTCCGTTCTGGGTCTGAATGAAACCGGAGGCACCTTATTTCTCGCATATCCGAACAATCAACAAGTAGTCTAGACGGCCACCATTGTAGCCCCATCAAGGTAGCTACTCCAATCATGGGCGTCAATGGTAACTCATCCATTCGACGTGAAGATCGTCGGTCTTCAATCAACGTCTTTAACTCTTCGACTTAGATCGACGAATAATCATTTGAAATGAGATTGAACTCGGAATTTTCAAATGATCCTCGTATGTATATAATTTAAAATCATTTCTTATCGTTAATATTAATTTATAACGATTAATCTCTATTTTATTTATATAAAAATAATTGAATTTTATTTAACAATAATTTATGCAATAGGCGACCTTGGTGCTGTTTTCACTCAAAATTTGTTTTACAAATTTCCCTAAATCTGACCGTTGGATTTTAACACAATTCATATCGTTGGAAAGATCTTCCCAAGGCGAACCTAACGGTTTCAGTTTTGGTAAAATCCGACGGTCGGATATTTCAGCATTACTATTTAAAGTTACAATTGTCGAATCGCAAACTACCGCGCGCGATTCGTTTAATTATAATTTACATATATATATAATTCCGTCATCCATTTCATTTCACTATATTTTGTTAACATCGAATATCCCTATTTGTGTATATAATATCGGGGTATAACCTGGCACACAATAATATTTATTTTATTTTAATTCACATACACATGCTATATCCAACAATGTATTTTTTCTTCTTTCATCTTTCAATTTACACCAAATGTATATTTGGTTTCATTATTCCTTTTTAATGAAAACCCATTCCTTAAAATATAAATTTCTAATCCTTTTATTTACATAAAAAAAATGTAAATATAATTTCTATTTCATCCTTATTTATATTGAAAAAATGTAAGTTTCTATATTTCTCTACTAACATATAAAAATGTAAATTCCTATTTTTCTTTTATTTACATTGAAAAATGTAACTTCTTTTACCGCCACTAATATGACGATAAAAATATATAATAATTATTGTATTCTTTTATCGCATCTAAATTGATGATAAAAATATACATTTCATTTCTACTCTTTTTATCGCATCTAAAATGACGATAAAAATATACATTTTAATTCTATTATTTTTATTCACATTAAAACTGTAAACTTTTCTTTTTAATATAATCTACATTAAAATGTGACTTTTCTTTTTAATATAATCTACATTGCATTAAATAATTTTGCAATGTCAAAATCTAATCTTATCATTACATAAAAATGTAATTTTCTTACTTTAAGTCTTAATTACATGAAAATATAAACTTTAACTTAATTACATAAAAATGTAATTTTCTTCCTTTATCTTAATTTACATGATAAATGAAAAAATTTCACCTTTAACCTAATTCACATGGAAATTGACTTAATTACATAAAAATGAAATTTTTATGTTCTTTAACTTAATTACATAAAAATGTAATTTTCTTCTAATTCTTATTTACATTAAGAAAAATGTAACTTTTCTAATTCCCTACTTCTTCTTATTGCATATAAATGGTCAATAAAGATGTAATCTTTATTTCTATACTTTTTGTTCTGATTTACAATTTCTAACAAAAATGTCCTTTTTATTCTAATTTACATTTCCTAACAAAATGTCCTTTATATTCTAGTTTACATTTCTTGACAAAATGTCCTTTATATTCTAATTTACATTTCCTAACAAAATGTCCTTTATATTCCAGTTTGCATTTCCTAACAAAATGTCCTTTATATTCTAATTTACATTTCCTAACAAAATGTCCTTTATATTCTAATTTCCTAACAAAATGCCTTTTATATTCTAATTTACATTTTGAATGTAATTTTCCTTTTCATTGCTTATTTACCTAAAAAGTAAATTTTCCTCTTTCATTCTTTATTTACATAAAAATGTAAATTTCCTTTCTAATTTCCTTTATTGAAAATCTATTTACGTTAAAAGGGTAAATATCATATCTAAATTCTTTTTATTGAAAATATATTTAATAAAAATGTAAATATCACTCCTTTATTCTACTAATGAAAATCTAAGCTTCCACTTTTAGTTACATAAAAATGTAATTTTATCTTTCTATAAATCTAATTACATATAAATGTATTTTTCTTAATTTTTAATTTGAAATGTAAATTTTAATACTTTAATTACACATAAAAATGTAATTTTATTTACTATGCAAATTCTTCCTCTTTAATTACATATAAAAATGTAATTATATTTTACATGCAAAAAACTAATTCTTTAATTACATTTAAAAATGTGATTTTATTTACAATGTAAATCTTTAATCTTTAATTTCATATAACAATGCAATTTTATTTTCAATGACAAAACCTTATCTTAACTTTTTAATTGCATAAAAATGTAATTTTTATTGCGGTGTCAATCATGTTCATTTCTAATTTAACACATAACGGTGTAAATAATGTCATTTCCAATTTAACACATAACGGTGTAAATAATGTCATTTCCAATTTAACATATAACAGTGCAAATATTCATTTTCAAATCAATGTAAATTTCTTTTTTATAAACAAACAAATTATCTTTTTACATTTAACAAAACAAAGACAAAAATGATACCTTCGTACATTTGCAAAATAATGACAAAATGATGTCTTTGTACATTTTTCAACTAAAATCAATGAAAAATGTAATTTTTATTATTTCAACTAAAATCAATGTTAATGTAATTATTTTCTTTTTAACCAAACATGACGATGAAATATAATGTCGTTTCTAAATAAACACATGACGGTGTAATATAATGTCGTTTCATAATTAACACAACAATGTTATCTTCTGTTCTTTATCTCATTACATAACAAAAATGAAATTTTTGATCTTTATTTCATCACACCCAAAAATGAACTTCTTATTAACAAAGTTGTTTCTTTTCATTAACAAAGTTACCACTTTTCGTTAACAAAGTTAATACTTTTAATTATACACAAAACAAGTTTCAATCTTTAATTGTACACAAACAAGTTTCAATCTTTTATTAAAAACAAAAGTTCCAATTTTTTTTATATAAAAACAACAGTTAACCTCTTTCATATAAAGACAAAAGGTGAAATCTTTATTTAACCACAAAAGGTAAAATCTCTTATTCGACAAAGAAAAGTAAATTCTTTTAATTTGCAAACAAAAGTTAATTGTTTTCATTTACAGCAAAAGTTTAAAAAAAAATCTTCTTTTTTTACAAACAAAAGTAAATTCTCTTTACTAACAAACAAACATGAATCCTATTTGTTAACCAACAAAAGTTAAATCTTTTTTAATTAACAAACAAGGTTATATCATTTTAATTTTCAAACCAAAATTACAACTTTTAATTTAAAAAACAAAGTTGTAATCTTTTTATTTTTAAAACAAAGGAAAAATCTTTTTAATTTATTATTGACATTGATTCAAAATAAAAATCAGATCTATCAATCAAATTCAAACAATGGAAATTTTTGGTTATACAAGACCAGATCTATTACATACAAGCAATACAATCAGTCACCAACAACAAACAGTAAAATTTAATTACAACAATCATTGATTCGATTATATAAACATGTGTATATGCAATTCAAACAACAAGGTGTAAAATATATTTTCAAAAATAGAAATCTCACATCGTTATTGGGTTCTGCGCTGTTCAGATCCAAAAAATTTCAGAAATTCAACTTGCTCAGAATCAGGTCTAGTCAGCGTCATCGCGTAGATCTCGCTTTCACGATCCGAACGCTTTCAGTTTCGTTGAATTCTGATTAGAATTGAACAAGTTACGATCGTTTTCACCTTAATTATATAAATTATATAATTTAACATGATTAAATTAGTTAATTAGATTGGAGATAATTCTGGTCCGTTGTTTCTTTCTTCCTCTAGGAGTCTTCAAACCCGACATCGCATAAAGCTTCCTCCATCAATCCCCTTGCGCACGTCAGCCAAGGTAACATCCGGCCGATCCGTTGCCACCTCGTCGAAGCCCTGGCCGAGCTCCCCCATCGTCGTGACCCCCGTCGAACTCGCACCCCCTATGGCCCATGAACCACCCATAAACGCAGCGACTTTGCGCTTCAAATTCGGCCTCCATGACGAACAAAATCAGATCACCACCGCATGGATTAAAGCTCTCTGAATTCTCTTTAATTTGGCGTTGGAATCATTCGAAATGGTTTAGTGAATTAGGAGTATTTTGGTTATGAATCTTGGAGCGCCATGGCCCTTGGTTTTGAAAGTGGCGGCTGTTCATTTCGATTAGGGTTTTGGTTTGTAAATTTTCTATTATTTATAATATTTTAATGATTTAATTACCCAATAAAGCCCGTTTAGCCACTTTGTCCGATTTCAGCCCAACGACTATCGTTCATACCCATTAACCCCTATTCCGGACTCATCTAGTTATGTCCCGCAGGCCCAAACGACTGTATTGACCCAGTTTTCTTTATTTTAAAATATTTTTACTTTTATTTTTAATTCAACCGTACGAATAAATTCACCGGGGCCACAAATTAACTTCGAAAAATCCCGAAAAATATATTTAGCTATGTTTTGACATTGCGGACCTAGGAAAATTAATTTCGTTCAATTCTGAGCCCGTTTGAAAAATGGCCTTTTTCAAGTTGATTAAATTTAACCGAAATTGACAAAATAGAAATCTTTTCGCCACGGTCACAAATTAATTCGAAAAATTATGAAAAATTAAATTTAGCAATAATTTGACATTCTGAATCCAACAAAAGTGGTTTCGTCGAAAACAGAGGTCATTTGAAAAATGGATATTTTTAATATTAATATATATATATAAATCCTACAGCGACTATTCTGAAATTTAAACTGGGCATTACTTTTGATTCCCGCTATAAAATTTCGATTTTTCAGATTCGTTGGAAAGATATTTTAAAAGAGATTCTAATATTTTTAGTTTCACTAAAATCCGTTAAATTTTGCATCCTGTACAGTCAGTCAAAGTTCAAGTTTGACTTTTCAAACTACCGCGCTATTTCTTACTCCTTTTATAATTAAAATTAAATTATTCATTCTAACTTCGATTTAAATAAAAATTTTAATCATTATTATTTTATATAAATTATTTTAAATATCAAAACCCATTAAAATAACTTAAAATAAAATTTTAAATTTACCCCAAAATTCAGGATTGTTACAACCTCTAGCAAGATGTCTAGGATCACACCTATGGGCAACTCTTGGTTAGCAGCAGGGTCGGTCCACACCTAACGTTTGTGGATTGGTTATTCCTGAACAATACATTTCCTGGTCCTATCGGACCTCCAAAAATGGCCATTGTCGACCAATCATTTTTGAGGCGCCTCGCAGTCCATCATCCACATAAGTAAAAATGTTTGGGCTCCATACCATGACACCTCTCTCAGCTAGAAAGAAACACATGCACTCCCTGCCGTCCTCATCCCGTTTTTGACTCACACCGGGTGTGAAGCTCACGAATTAATGCTATACACAAAGTTGTGCTAATTAAAGTCGTGCTTTGATCATCATCCACAAGTCCCTGCTTTTCAACAAAAGCCTTGATCATTGCATCTCAGCATGCCACATTGACAATCCATACCATACCGTTGATTTCCACCGATATATAACCTCTAAGCTCGTACGTCTCAGAGAAGGGTGTTAAGCAAGAGAATAACTTCTCTGCCACCAAACATACATATATATATATATATATATATATATTTAACAAAAACCAATGAATATAATTGGAATTTTCTCTTCTAAAAATGGCGGACGATGTCCCGCCAAATCCAAATCACAATTCAAAACTGAATCCTAATTCGATTCCGAACCCTAATTCAAATTTTGAATCTGATGTTGTGGATCAATCCTCTTTTGCTACGGATATGTCCTCTTTACACTTCATCACGCAAACGGAGAACTACGTATACATTTCGGTGGAAACGTTTAAATTGTCTGCAGATTCATGGTCTAATACGATCGCTCTTCATCCTGTGGATTGTAAGCTTACTATTGTGAAGTTGAGGGAGTATGTGGGTAAGGTTTGGAAGCCTGGTGGTAATTTTTTAATTCATATTGCTCCTGGATTTAACTATACGGTTCAATTTGAGGATGCTGCTAATTGTCTGAAAGTTTTGAAAACTTCAACTTACTCGTATTTTGGTAGGCTTTTAATGGTGTTTAGATGGTTCCCTGGATATGTTTTTGGTAATTTTTCTGCTAGTAGAGTTCAGATCTGGGTGAAATTATGCAATTTGGACATGGAGTTTTGGTCTAATTCAGGTTTGTCTTCGATTGTTTGTTTTATTGGTACTCTAATCAGAGCTGATGATCTAACTATTAGTAAGAAAATTACAAAATATGCTAGAATTCTTGTTGAGATTGGGATGGAAGATAAATTGGTTGATAAAACTCCCCTCTTATTACATAATGGCAGTTCTAAATCTGTGATTGTGGAGTATGAATATGTTCCATTTAAGTGTGATAAGTGTTTAAGATTTGATCATAGCTCAAATATTCATGAGACACAGAAAGATCCTTCATGGTTAAATTAATCAGAAAATGAAGCTAGTACTTCAAATAATGATCAAACTAATAATCAAACTAAAGCTAATAATGAGGACAAGGCTACTGATGGATATGCAGAACTATTGAATGGTGAACAAGCTGAGGGAAATGAGAATTTAGGTTTTTTGGACCCTTATTTGCCAAAGGATATATTGAATGGTGATCATGAGGATATTGCTGACAACATAAGGGAGAATGTTACTGAAGAAAATCATGTGGATGTTTCTGGTGGTGTCACCGCTAATAAAGACTATCTCGTTCAACTTAAAGGTAAAAAGAAACTTACTAATGCTCCTCCTAAAAGGCCTTTAAGGAGCAATGTAGTTATTAAATGACATTTATTGCATGGAACGTCAGAGGGATGAACTCACTGCATAGGATGAGTGATGTTTTATCCCTTTTGACGAAATTCAAGCCAACTTTTGTTGGTTTGATTGAAAACAAATTAAATAGAGATAATATACGAAGATTTAGTAGATTACTTCCTAATAATTGGGAATATTTTCCTCATGATTCTGTGAGTTTTTCTGGTAGGATTTTGATTATTTGGAATACTAATGTTTGGTCTTTTGATGTGGTTTCCTCTTCCACTCAACATGTAACTGTCCATGCGACTAATACTGGAGGATTTACTTTGTTCATCTCAATGATATATGCAAGCAATTTGTTCCAAGAGAGGAAAGATTTATGGCAACACATAATTCAAGAGGCAGGGGAGATTCATGAAGAGTGGGTGCTGATGGGTGATTTTAATAATTCTACATCTCATCATGACAAGAAAGGAGGTCTCCCTGTTCCATTCCAACACACGAGAGCTATCAACAATTGCATTTCTCAATCTGGTCTATTTGAAGTTAAGGCAGTGGGCTTCAATTATACTTGGCGGAGAAAGGGCATGGCCAATAATATTGATAAGATCTTCATTAATCATGCTTGTTTGCAAACCTTTACTGAACTCAAGGCTCTGTCTGTTTCCCAATTATCAAGTGATCATAATCCATTATGTTTGGAGTTGATTCACAATTCTGTTGTTAAAGGGGTGCCATTTAGATATTCTAATGATTGGTTTCTAAAAGATGGTTATCATGAATGTATACAAAGAGGTTTAAGTTTAAATTCAGGAAGCTTTATGATCTATAATTTCATGAAGAAACTTTCCTTGTGCAAGATTGAGCTAAAGAAATGGAACAAAATGAGGCCAAAAGATAATGCTTCCCTTCTTGAAGCTGAAAATATATTCAGAGAAAAGGAATTAGAATCTGATGCTGATCCAGAAAATCTTGAGATTTATGAAAGCATGCTTCAAGCCAAAAGGGATCTATATATGCTGAAACAAATTCATATGTTGAGTGTTAGGCAAAAAGCAAAAATCTCTTAGTTGCAAGATGGAGACACTAATTCTAGTTTCTTCCATTCCAAAATGTCAACAAAGAAATATTCAAATCAATTAAAGGCCTTGATTAATTCTGATGGGGAGCTTGTTTTTAAAACGGAAGAAGTGGCAAATGAAGCTATTGCTTATTATACTGATCTATTCTGTGGGGAGGTTTTCAATGATATTCCAGAATTCCAATCTTTGTATACAATGAATGATCAGGGTAAGCAGTCTTTACTCCAACCTATTTCTCTTGATGAAGTTAAAAGAGCAGTTGATTCAATACATGATGATACAAGTCCCGGACCCGATGGTTTTAATTCAAAATTTTTCAAAGTGCATTGGGAAGAGATTAAAATTGATCTAGTAGCTACCATGTAGGACATATTTGATTCTGGTAAACTGCCCAAAGGTATTAATCATACTTTTGTCACTTTAATACCTAAAATAGAAAGACCATCTGACATATCTCACTACCGCCCAATTTCTTGTTGCAATTTATATTATAAAATTTTCAGTAAAATACTATGCAATAGAATGAAGTGGTTCTTGACATTCTTAGTCTCCCCAAATCAGTGTGCCTATATCCCTTCTCGCTTCATAGGAGATAACATATTGTTGGCTCACGAATTGTTAAGAGATTTTAGAAGGCCAGGAGTAAATAAGTTTTGTGTTAAAGTGGATTTAAACAAAGCTTATGATAGAATCTCAAGGGAATTCATTTGTCATATAATGTCGAAAATGGGTTTTCCAATGCAATTCATAAACATCATTTATGAATGTATTTCTACACCCACGTTTTCCATTATTATTCAAGGGTGCCGAGGGGATTCATCACTTCAAATAGGGGTATTTGTCAAGGCGATCCTTTTTCTCCTTATTTGTTCTCTATTGCAATGGAATTTTTCAGTTTTTGTATGAATGAGAAGACTGTTCAGAATAGGTTCTTCCCTGTTCACAAAAATGAGCCTACAGTTACTCATTTACTTTAGGCAGATGACCTTATGGTTTTTGGAAAGAATTATGTTATATGTGCCAATGCTTTAAAAGACACTTTTTCCAGATTAAGGCATTACAGTGGTTTAATTGTAAGTGATTTGAAAACCAAGGTATATTTTAGTACTTGTGCTAAGAATATTAGTGATACTCTAAGTATATTGGGTTTTCAAAGGGACCAGCTTCCTGTTAAGTACCTTGGAGTCCCCATTTCCTCAAACTATATCCACTATAATGATTGTCAAAGCTTATAGCATAAAGTTCAGAGAAAATTACAATCATGGGATGTGAAGTTTCTCAGCTTTGCAGGCAGAGCTGAACTCATCCAATCAGTGATCACCCCTACAGTTCTTTATTGGCTATTTGTTTATCAATTGCCTGATCATGTTTTAGATAAACTTAATACCATGTGTGCTGACTTTTTTTGGGGAGGGTCCGCTCACAAAGTAAGATGGCATAAGCTGTGTATGCCAAAGGAGGAAGGGGGTATCAGACTAAAATTATTCTTTGAATTGAAAAAGGCTGCATGTATCAAACTTATGTGGAGATTTTTGTCTACCTCATCTTTGTGGAGTTGTTGGATGAATTCAAAGTACTGTCAAGACAAGTAGTTTTGGAGCATTGATATTGATAAT
Organism: Allium sativum; assembly: GCA_030737875.1. Classification (NCBI taxonomy): domain Eukaryota; kingdom Viridiplantae; phylum Streptophyta; class Magnoliopsida; order Asparagales; family Amaryllidaceae; genus Allium; species Allium sativum. Next base: position 529,135,147 of record CM060923.1, on the reverse strand, counting down.
AATGCCTCGAGCACATGGAAGGCAATGCTGAGGTTAAGATTTTCTGGCAGGCAGTTCTTCAACAAAGTAATAGTGAATGGGGCTTCTACGTCGTTGTGGTTTGATCCTTGGATCAATTGTAAATGTTTTATCAACCTTCTTGGCTTTTCCAGATTTAATTCCTTGGGAAATGTAAATGAGAAAGTTTCTTCTATTGTTGAGAATGGCAAAATCAACAGTTCTTTGCATCCTGCTACTAGAGAAAAACAAAGATAAGGGAATCTAGTTTGTGTTCATGCATTGGGTCAGGCTGATCATTTTGAATGGTGTGGTGGTGGTTCTTTCACCTTTAATAAAGCTTGGGACATGATCAGAAAGAGGTAGCCTACTGTGTCTTTGCACAAGGTTATTTGGCATGCTAAAAATTCTAACAAAATGTCTTTTATTTCTTGTTTAGTAGCAAATAACAGGTTATACACGGAGGATCGAATGGTTCGTTTTGGTATAATATATGAAAATATTTGTTGTTTATGTGGGCCTTTTGAAGAATCGGTGCATCATCTGTTTTTTGAATGTGAGTACTCTGCTTACATTTGGAGTTCAGTAGCTTTGAAGTTGGGTTTGCCAGTTGATAATTCAAGTATTTTTGAAGCTGAAGCAGTAAAAATCTTTAATGTTTTCAAAGATATAGATCAGACTTTGGACATTGCTTGTGCGGCGTTCACAGTAGCTATTTATCAAATATGGATGGAAAGGAATTCACGAATCTTCAATAATAAAAGATTGGCTAAAGAAATCAGAATGTGCATGATTGAGAGAAAAGTGCAGTTCTTAGTGAATGGAAATGGTTCCAAAATGAGGAGATGCCATGGAAAAGTAGAAATTCTGGAGAGATGGGGTGAGCTTGTCGATACTGGATGATGTATATGTGATTTTTTTTATGGTTTACTATAAGTAATGGGAGATATGTGGTGTTGTATGGTTGTATTTGTTTGGTATATGCAATAAAGTTTACCAATTTTCAAAAAAAAAAAGATCAATGAATATAGTGTGAAGTACAATGTCAAACATATGATCCATTTACAAGTTCGTTCTATGTCTGAACGAAACCGGGGGCACATTATTCTTCATCCCATATGTCTAATATAGGAGATAGGTCCTCGCATATCCAGTCGATCTCCAAGTACGTCTGGACGATCACCACTTATTACCTCTACTTGGGCGTACTTTCCAAGTGAGACATCAGTAATAGCCCAAACAATGTGAAGATCTCCGGTCTTCAACCATCGTCTTCATCATCGACTTTCAATCGTCGTATCAGTTATTCAGAATGGGTTAAACCCGGTCTTCCCAAATAACTCGTGTATCTTATAATCAAGTGTTATAAAAACACATCATACACCTTATTCCAGTCCAGAATATTCTTTTATTCTAATATTCTTATTACTAGGAATTACCCCCATAAATCTTTTCAAAGATTTAATTCATTTAAACCTCTTGTTTAAATCTTTCTTTGAAAACCATTGCTTAAGATTTTGTATTATCTTTTAACAATCTAAAACCAAATTAAGGTTTATTAACTGGTCAGGATTAACGAACCTTACCAAGTAATCATTCATTTTACTATCCCAATCCCAACATATTCCTCCCATGAAGAAAAACTGGTGGTACTCCATATCTGACACCCACTGTGTTACCGGTAAAATTAATTACCATTAATTATTCAAATCTAATTAAAGATTTAACTATCGCATGGAGTAAAACTGGTGGTACTCCATTTCAACATTTCTTGAATTCGGTAAATTAATTACTGCATTCACATTTCAATCTGATTAAAGATTCATTAAAAGTCCAATTTAGTTTTAATCTTACAAATCATTACTTATTGATCATTCAATCTTAGGAAATAAATCATGTCTTTAACTGGGTTAAAGAACCAACGTCATTTAAAACAAAGTTCATGATAAACTCAAAATCAACTTCCATCTAATTCCAATTATATGTATTAATTGGAAAACTCCATTAATCTTAATTAAAAGATTTATATCTTTCACAAGTGAATTCAAGAATAGTAGTATTAATTAAGATACCATTCACAACGAACCCAAAATCCAATTTGATATTAAATATTAGATCTTAAATGGAAATCATGTCGACTTACATTCAATACCAAATTCCGAAACTAACTGATATCGTTTTGGTATAACGATATCAGTATCTTCCAAATTCCTACAACAATATCTGTATAATCATGGAATCCAATATCGAAATATTTGAAGATAATTTCCATTCAAATTCATTCCAATTCATACATTGGAAAATTCTAGCTATGTTAAAACCATTTGCAAATCCAATTTGTTTTTTAAAACCGTTGGATTTTTATGCTAGTTATTAACTAGCTTATTCTGATAAAAATATCTTTTGTCTTTTCAAATGTGGAATACTTCATCCAAAATCTTTCCAAATCATTAACTCTGATTTTACATAATTTATTCATATGTTTAATAATCTTACCAAGGCCCTAGCATTCGGTTTCCAATTTCAGCCATCGAACTGCATCCATATCGACCTTTTCCAAAAATTGATTTGGACATATTTCAAAATCTAACCATTCAAATATAAATCTCACATATTCATTGGAAAGATCTTTTCGATACGAACCCAATGGTTCCGAATTCAGGAGAATCCGACGGTCGGATCTCCTGTTACATTCATTTTAAGTCAATGGTTGAAATTCGTGAACAGTCGTTGTGCGATAAGTTTTATTCAAACTACTTAAATACGTACATATCGTCGCTTTCCATTCAAAAACGTATTTTATAAAACGTTTATACATTCCTTTAAAAACGCTTGTAACTTCCATTACCAATTTAAATTAAACTTGAACATTGCATTTTATTATGATCTCAAAATGATAATATTTTCAAATGTAATATTTTGAAATTTAATCTTCTCAATATTCATTTGAAAAACAAATAAAATCATTATAAAAACTGGTTCGAGTCAAAATAGCATTTATTTACTCAGCTTCACATTTTTACATTTTTGCGTCCATCTAAAATCAGACATCAAAATCAACTTACAGCTCTCCTTGAATATTGCATTATAAAAATGTTCACATTTATTCCGGATTGGAATAAAACTTCAACCAATATTCATATAAATAAATTCATATGGATTACATTCACCATAACATCCAACAATAGTTGTAGACCACTATAAGCATACAAAATGACATCTAGTGTGAATTTTATTTTTTTGCATAAGCTTCAATCAAATAACTGACGCTCACATAAATCCATTAATCTACCGATTAACTGAAATTTCACATAAGGGAGATGTGTGAGTCAAATATCATCCCAAGACCCGTGTGGGGTTTTCAACCAACAGCAATAAATTAAAACCAATCACTCGCATATAATGCACACACCAAAGTCATAAATAAATACTCAACTACCAAATGCCATTTAAAGTCGCCACAAGTGTCCATCCACGGAGTATTAAATGCGAGTGTCACATATTCACACAACGCTTCTAATGCAAATGATTTGTGAATAGTTCAAGCATTGAACTCCAAAATAACTACTTGATGCAATTTCTAACTTGCAACTCAACCACAAAACAAATCATGACATAATAACCTAACTAAATAATTTAGTGAGCAAGTTCTCACCCATAAGCTAAACCAATCGCTGTGATTCTTCTAATGTAGAAATTCCTTGTCGTGCGCTCGCCGTTTTTGTGGTCTTTTGTACTTGAATTCACCCCTTGCTCTAGAATTTGCATACGGCCTCCAATCATCACCAAACTTTGTTACTAGCACAAACGCGTCATTCCAGACAAATTTTGCCTAGTGGACTTTCTTTCAAAAATCCACAAATTCGCCAGAAATCACTGATCTTCGCATCAGGTCTGCAAACTTCAAACGCGTTTTTCGAGTTGCTCCGAACTCCAAAATTCGATTATGATATATCAAAATCAAAGAAAAAAGAAGATCTACAACTTTTGTTTCTAGTGCCTCGACCTAAAATGCATTGATCAAAAGTTATTGAGCAAAGAAGGTCGGGGGTTGTTTTTGCAAAATGTGTTTTGAGAAAAATGTGATTTTATGGGTTTATGGGCACGTGGGGCCCATGAGCTTACCGTCCGACGCGGTGCAGGCTTGAGGGGAGTTGGGGAAGGTTGTGGTGGAGGCTATGGAGGTGTAGGAGGTGATAGGTGAAAGCTTGAGGGGAAAAATTGCAAATATGAGCTAAAAATTGGATTTTTATAAAGTTATGGTGGAGAGAGGAGCACGGCAAGGGAGGAGGGAAGGGAAGGGGCTGCATGGTGGCATTGAGGTGGTGGGGGAGGCGCAGGTCAGGTGTGGGGAGGGAGGCGGCAAAGGGGAGAGGTGCAAATTTTCCCTTTTCATGCGGATCGCTGACCTGGCGCGATCTCATGCATTCAGACAGAACCACCTTGGCCCGTTGGATTGCTTTCGTTTGTTTTAAGTTTAATAACTTCTCCTTTATAAAAGTGTGCTAGTTAGCCTTCACCTCTATTGATCGCACAATCACAAACTAATTACGTTTGTTGCGAATTTTCGATACCAACTATAAAACGTAATTCCGGATCCAATGGAACAGGTTTCGTCGAATTTCGAGTTCGTTTGGCCTTTCGTTTTATTTTTCGATCGAGTTTGAACTAAGCTAAGAAATGCGATTTTAGCATAGCTTTTCTTCTTGTATGTATGTACGCTAATTCCAAAAATTATGTTCTTAACCATTATTTGATGATACGAATTAAGAAAATAAAGTAGAATCGAATTCTGAGATCGTCTCAACAATTTTCCTTCGTAAACTGACTATCAGTTTCTTAACAAATGTGTTTGCCTCGCACGGCCACATATCGAGTTCGTTTGGCGTGACTTTTGAAACCCAACAATAATTTGTTATTATGAATCCAACAAAATTGGTTTCATCGAATTCTGAGCTTCCTAGCAAAATTTCACTTTTTAAGGCTATGCGATGTTTTTAAAAATCGAATTTTCAAAATTTTCAAAAACAAAGCTTATAAATCAATTTAACAATTTTACTGAGTTTGTTTTAAGTCAAATAAAATATAAAAACTAATTTTAAAATTATTTTCAAATTTTATTTAGCAAAATAACCAATTTTTATTTCCATATTCCTTAGAATTGCTTAAATTAAAATTTTAAATTGGTTCTAAATTCCGGGTTGTTACATAAAACCGCTCTAAAATGTGTTCATGACTTTAGGTACCCAATATAACAGTCCATCTGAATTTACCTTTATACCCTTAGGAACCCAAAACGGTTTAAATGGCTTGTTACCAAACAAATTCACATCTCGTTTATGATTTAAAAATCCTTCGAAATTACCAGAGTTCAAATTTTCAAAATGATTCTTTTTAAAGCAATTTGAAGGATTTTTAAAATCATTTGGATTTAGTTTTTCAAACTCATTAATTTTTCTAAAACAGAGACCATTTTTATTACCAAAAGAAAATTGATTTTTCAATAGCATATTCAAAGATTTTTCTCCGGTTGAAAAACGTTTTAAACTCAATTCAAGATCATTGATTTTGGATTTAAGATCCCCATTTTCTTTCATCAGATTTGAGCAATGATTAATGTTGATCTTTATCCTTTCAACATCATTTTGTTCCAAATTAAATTTTCGCTTTCAAGTAGTTCGATTTTGGTTTTGGACTCAAGAATCTCAGATTCAAATTAAATGTGTTTTTCAATCTCAAGTTTTTCAAAAATCTTGAATTTTTCAATTTCTTTTTCAAGTTCAGTCAAGATTGATTCAGGTATCTATAAGATATCATGCATATATATATACACACATAAAACATGTGCGTATATATATATATATATATATATATATGTATGTATGTGTGTGTGTGTGTGTGTGTGCGCGTGCGCTGTTCTGTCCTAACCATGTTGCACTATTTTGTAGTTGTATACATATATGCGGCATATACATATATGTCATGCAGTGTATACTTACACCTATTATTCTTGATTTTTTTGTGTCACTTCCTCTTAGACTTTCACTTGCCTGGTATACATGCTTGGCCATATTGTGTGGACAGTCTTGCATTCATCATTTTTGCACTATATACTTGAACATGAAACATCTGCCTTTGTTTCATGTATATCCCAATGCTTGTTGTGTAATTTGTATTTGCTTGTATACACAGGGAAGCACTGTTGCTTGTGCTTAGCCATTTGTTTATGTGCTGCTTTTAAAAAGTCTTGCACCATTAGATTGTTGAATCTTGGATGGTTTGAGTGTGTTCATGCTGGCACAAACTTGTGCACGTGTATATGTCATTTACTATGCATGACTTTTTTTTTAGCAGGATGGTTGTGTAAAGCGGATCTAAACTGTTGTTTCATAGATATATATATATATATATATATTAAAATATGGTAATATAATGGTCAATATGCCTGATCGTTGGCAAAAGTGGTACGGGGAATGCATGCAAGCATGCATGCAAACACAGTTTCGGGCGCAAGGCGCATATTTGTACATACATAGTGGATCATATAATACACCAGTAAGTAGAAAATACAACCTATAAGCTGGAGTAAACTGCTCCAAAACATCACAATATACAGCTAACCAAAAGACTGTCATCAGGGTACCCGTCGCAAGAACACCAGGCGTGCATGATGTGGTTACCATGGATGTGAGTAGAAGCAAGGTTGGCACAATCCCTCAGCGTCGGAGCTGCCCACCGATTCCTCTTATATGATAGTTGTATCCATAATGGTCGGGATGAAGGGAGAAGCCAGCGTACCTGTCCAAAGATGGTAAAGGTAAGAAAATTTCTGGCATAGTTGTAAGTTTGAGGCATAGCTTATGTTGAAGCTTCTGTTATTCCGTTCAAGCCAAAATGTTCAAACAAAAGCAGCAAAGAATGCATCAAGACTTGTTGATGGGGGAATATTGCCAGTATTCGTAGTGATGGAGTTGAGGAGAAAGGTAGGGTAAGATATGCGTGGCTGTCGTGACCCAAAGATAAACGCTAAGGTCATAGTCCTAGAGGAGATGGGGGTTATATTCATTGTCATAGACTCACAATGGCATAAAATGCCAGTTGGACTCACTGAAATTCCTTTGGGATTAAACTATCTTTGGTATTGATATTCTCTCTTGCAAGACACCAAAGAGAGAAGCAAATTCTCGGCAACACATTGATATTCCAAAGCCTAGGGTAGGTAAAAGGCCTTCCATGGTAAGAAATGTAGCTATAGCAAAATTTGACGGTGAAAGTGCGTTTGGTTGATGGAATCCAGTATACAAAATCAGGGTTGGCCGTTATGGCGGTGGATTGAATTATATTGAGCACTTCTTGAATCTCGTGCAGAATGGAAGGGTGGAAGTAAGTGGTTGGCAATAAAGCAGAAATGCCTTGTTGAACAACATCATTTTAGGTAATGGTAGGGTTTCTATATATGGAGTAAAGTGAAGGGAATAGATGTGCAGGTGGGCAATCAAAGAACCGCGTGTAAAGCCATAAGTAACTCGAGGAACCGTCCTAAACACTGATGGAAAAGAGATGTTTGATGCGTGGTAACAATCTAAGAACACCCCCTAGAACGGAGAAGGTCAGGAATGTGGTTGCGAATGTATGATGGAGTTTGGTTGGTTGTTGTAATAGAGAGAAATAATAATGGACTTCCATGTGAAAATGCCATAAGTTAAGCAACACTAAATCCATTTAGCAAGGAATGCATAATTAAGTAAGCAGATGTCAGGGATTCCCAGCCCGCTAGCGTTGATACTCATGCAGACCGACTTCCAGTTGACAGGCGATCAAATTGGACTGCTTGCCAAAGAAAGGAACGTCGCACATGATCAATGAGTTTGATGACCCAACATGGTGCTCTATGAACAGAAAACCAGAAAAGTGGTAGCGCTGAAAGGACAGACTTCACCAGAACCAAACGAGCGACGGAGGAGACGGAGGCAGCTTTTCAGTGACTTAAACTCAAATCAATCTTGGAGTGTAAGGGGATCTAGTCATCACGCATAGTTTAGTGGGATGAATGGGGACACCTAAATAGGACATAAGGAAGTGTTGGAGTTTGCAATTGAGGACATGAGATATAGTAGGGCCAAGGTTGTCGGTGTTCTCCAGCATATAAATTGAGCTCTTGGCAAAATTAATGAAAGCCACGAAATAAGTTCGAAGGAGCATAAGAGTACTTTGAGGCAGTGTATGTTGTGAGGAGAGGGTGTAGTGAAGAGTATAGTATCATCGACGAATTGAATGTTAGCACAGACAGGGCTAGGTGGGTTGGTATGGATATTAGATAAAATATTGTTATTAATGGAAAGTCTAATCATCTAATTAAGGGTATCACCTACTAGGATGAATATGAGGGGAAAAGTGGGTCGCCTTGACGAGGTCCCTTCTAGATTTAATGAGACTGTCATCAATGCCATTAGTATGAACGAAGGACATGCTGGAGTTGAGAATGGCGGAGATCCACATGCCCCAGTGCTTAGGGAAGCCGCGATTAGTGAGTATTTGGAGGAGAAAGTCCAAGCTAATAGTGTCAAAAGCTTTCCAGAAGTCAAGTTTGAGTAGAAGGCCTTCAATGTTGGTGTAGTGGCAATAAGAAATGATTTCTTGTACTATTGTGATACAGTCATGAATGTTTCTACCAGAGACAAAGGCTGATTGTTCAATTTCTATCAAGGATGGGATGAAAGTTTTAAGGCGGTTAGCCAGAACTTTAGGGATGAGTTTGAAGGAATAGTTAAGGAGGCTAATGGGTCTGAAGTTGTTAGGGGTGGTTTGCACCTTCGTGTTTGGGTAAGAGAATGATTTTGGCATAGTTCAAACGGTTGATAGATGATGGATTAGAGTGGGAAGCATTGAACATGTTAAAAACGTCGTGTTTGATAAAATTCCAGAAGTTAACGTAGAAAGCAGGACCGAAGCCATCAGGTCCACATGCTTTATTTATGTCTATGCCCGTACTAGCAGTAAAGATCTCATTGTTGGTGAAGGGGTCGTCAATGTGGATGGGAGTTTGGTTAGGGTAGATAAGTGGCCAGTCAATGGGTGGAGTAGGCAGTGGACGATGGCTAAGCAGGTTTTTGAAGAAGTTAGTGAAGTGAGAGCTGATGGCGATGGGGTCAGATGTATGGAAGTCATTATCATAAAAAATCTCAGTGATCATCGTGAAGCATTTCCTTCCATTTGCAAATCTATGAAAAAGTGGTATTTCGATCTCCTTAAGAAAGTCATCTAGCTTTGGCATGTTGCTTCCAACTAATTTCCCCTTATTTAAGAAGCTTTGCAATTCACTCTCAAGTTCGAACAGTTTGTTAGAATCTTCAACAATGAGGGGGAATGATTCTTCTTTAATGTTCAGGTTAAGGATGTCATTTTGGATGGTCGTAGTGCATATTTTGATGGAGCTCCAAACATTACTTGCCCATGGCTTAATGAGTTTCAAAAGGCAATGAAGTTTATAAACAAAGGTGGAGAAAGGATCTTGTTGTTATGGGAAAGAATACCATGTAGTATTTACAAAGTCAGTGAAACCAGTTTCGTTCAGCCACAACTGCTCGAAGCGGAAGGAACGTTTTGGGGGAAGGCGGTTGTCAGTGACCAGTAACAATGGGCAGTGATCATAAATTGTTGAAGCAAGATTGGATATGGTGGAAAGAGGGAAATGATCATCACAAAGTGAGTTAAAAAGGAAGCGATCAAGTTTGGCTAAGGTTGAGTGTTCTCTGCGATTTGAACAGGTGCAACGCCTACTGGTGATGGGCGGGTCAATCAGAGCATAGACATTGATAAAATCATTGAAGTCGACAGATTTAGTGGTATGGGTGGCATTATTGCACTCAGATGGACCACATGTGACGTTGAAGTCACCACTAATAAGCCATAGATGTAACAACCCGTATTTTTTAATAACATGTTAAGACGAGAATCAAGGCAGAATTTAATTTTAAATTCTGAATCAAGTAAAACGGGCTATGCCATTGCGTTTTTCTCGGAAAAATACGCGAAATAGAGTCTGAGTTTTCGAAAATCGGAGTCCGTATGACCAAGATATGGCCTTGCGAAGTTTCACGAAAAATTCCCAAATTAAAGCATACTTAATTAAGTGAAATGGGTTGCGCAGAGAAATATATATATATTGATATATATATATATATATATATATATATATATATATATTTGAAAATTAAATAAATAAATATGCAAAAATGTTCAAAACAGCGAATTGGGAGAGGGGAATAACCGAACCGGCCGATTTTTGAGGTCGACCCGAGCTCGCTGGGTCGACTAGGGGTTAATCCAGGGTGTTTGGCTGTCAACCCGTGGGCCGATTCGCTCAAATGCAGATTTTGCGTTTGGATGGTTCTCATGGTTCATCTTTAATATAAAGGCCCTAGATGGTTCCTACACTTGACTTCTTCCCCAAGACATGCTTTGATGGCTTGGATTGAATCTAGGTTTAATCCTATGGCCTAAAACACTTGCCTAATCTATAAATAAGACCCTAACCTATCCTAAATCCTCATTATTCATTCATGCAACTAAACTATGGCAAAATTGCTACTCTCATGGCCTCCACTCAACTATCCTAGCCTCCACTTCATTTCTATGAGAGGTTTCATGATCATGAGAGTATTAGAGAGTCCCTATGTTAGTATGAGAGCTTCTCAAGTTGATTCCAAGGCAAAAGCTTTGATCTTTGTTCATAAAGATGGTATTTTTGTTGATTTGGAGTGTTCATCTTTGGGTTTTTGGGTGATGGCATGCATAGGCTTCATCACAAGCTTTAGATTAGTCGATTTAGGCCTTCATAGCAATGTAAGCCCTTTCCCTACTCTTAGATATTAACTATGAAGTTAAATGTTCATGTTGCAAGTTTGGGTTTGATCATTGAGTATGATACATGCTATCATGTCATGCAAGTTTATGAAGTCATTATCTTGATCTTGTGAGCTAAAAGCTACAACCTTTATGTTGAAATGTTGCATTAGGCAACATGAGAACCCTCATAACCTTTATGTCAACTTGCATATGAAGTCATAACCCTTATATGATGATATATGCGAGTTACTAGTCATCATTCCATGTCTTTTGTCACCATGATTCGCTTATGTACCAAGTTTGGGTTTATGCATGTTTTTGAGGCTTAAGAATGTAACATGCAAGCTAATGAACACATTTGTGTCTCATTTGCCACCATGATTAACTTGTGGCTTAATACCCATTTTTGTCATTCCTTTGCCAAGTCTCTTCTTTTAATCCATCACGTTGTTGCGAACGTATATGCTAGTTTAAAAAGCGTTGGGGTCACATTATGGGGAAACATAATGACATGAATATGACTTGGGTAAATGGGTATAAACATGACAACATGTAACATTAAATATGACATGTGTTTATACTTGAAAACATGACTTGAAATATAACATGGAAGTTGACATGTAAGTATGCATAAAAACATAAGCTTGGGAATTTACCTATTAAGTTAGGTCTACCCATTGGGAATTTACCTATTAAGTTAGGTCTACCCAATTGCTTGAAAACTTGACTATGAACATGACACTAGACTAAACATGAAGGTGGCCAACTCGAGGTTGGGTTGAGTTTGCAACGTAAAACTACCCGGAACCGACCGCCCTAACTAGTAGTTGCAAACAATAAGACCCAATGTGAGAAGTTGGTCATGTTGTGCTTGAACCCGAGGTTGGACCAAGTTGTGGTGTAAAGCTACCCGGAACCGACCGGCTTAACTAGTAACCACAACAAAGTCTAATGTGAGAGGTTGGGGTGCATTAAGTAATTAATGCCACATGATAGGGTTAAGTTAATTTGATTAATGACTCTTAACCAAATATGACATGGGTAAATGGGTTAAGTAAATTGGTTAGGCTAATGATACTTAACAAAACATGACAAGGTTGGGTAGGTTAAGTGATTTGATTTGCCTAATGACGCTTAACCATTTTTATACGACTAGTGGACGGGGATTAAGTTAACCAACACTTAATCAATCCAACATGATAATTTGGCAAGGTTAAGTAAGTTTTCTTAATGACACTTAACCATACAAGATGATTAGGGGATGGGGTTAAGTAATTTACACTTAACTAATCCGACACGGTAATTAGATGGGGTTAAGTAATCCACACTTAACTAATCTAAACACGGTAATTCGATGGGGTTAAGTTAAACACTTAACCAATTTAAACTCGGTAATTCAATGAGGTTAAGTAACCAATACTTAACCAACTTAACGTGATAATTTAATGGGGTTAAGCAACTTATACTTAACCAATTATACATGATGATTTGATGGGGTTAAGTAACTTACACTTAACCAATCTAATACGCGGACCTGATAAGGTTAAGTCACAAGACCTTTTTAGAATATACTTAACCATTATAGTACGATTAGAGGATGGGGTTAAGCCAACCTATACTTAACCAATCCGACTCGATAATTTGATGGGATTAAGATAATCTATGCTTAATCGATCTAGCAACATAATCCGATAGGATTAAGGTAAGCTAGTACTTGACCAATTTGACTTGATAAGGTTAAGTCATGAGCCTCTGGGTACACTTAACCAACTTGTGGGACTAAGTCTTGAACTTAAATACTTAGCCAATCTTTGACGTGATTCGTGAGCGGGTTAAGTCATGGACTTGAATGATAACACTTAACCCAACAGACAAACCCTAGCTAGAAGAACTAGGTAGAAAACCGTGGTTAATCAAGGATAACGGGAAAGGAAGCTAAGTGGTAAACCTTAGTTAAGGGTAACTAAGTAATAATTCTTAGCTAAGGACATAGGACTAATTCTCAAAACGATGAGTAACCTGATACGGTAGGTCATCGCTTAGTATACGAGGGGGAGCAAGTTATCTGACTTGGATAAAAGCTCCAGCGCACTGGGTGCCGAAGTGGAAGCTTCGGGGGACGTGAGGATATTCTTGGGATCCCTCTGTGGGCTGCCAGGTAATTATACTAGGCCCATGAGAGGTTAAGGTCTGCGTTAGAAGGACCAAGAGTATGCCTTGGTTGCTATGCGAGCAACCTAAAGACTGGGATGGATTAGCGTGGAGTCGACGATTCTTGTTTTTGCCCTGGATAGCGCATCGCCGACTACCTACCATCTTTAGTCAATCGTGTACGTGCGGAAAGGCAGGGAACCCCCAACAGACCATGTGCTTGCTATCGAGTCATGGGTGAGGTTGGCCCGTAGGAAAGTGGGCTATATTGGGGCCGTGGAGTGGTTCTTATACATGATTTTTCTTGGATTGCCTTTCAGTAGTTGAGGGAGGGGTCACGTGGGACCATAGCCACGGGTACAAAAACAGACCTTGATATCTGCATCGGCAGACGATTTAAAGCTCCCGACCGAGTTCCGTATTTCTTGATTTGCCCTGGCACGGAACTCGGATGGCACATTGGGGAACATGTGCATCTAGACATGGAGAACGATTCACGATACATACGTGGGATCAAGGGCACGGTTGACGGGTGGCGTAATCCCTAGTGGTCCTAGGTGGCCAAAACCCATACCGAGACACGGAAACGTTCATTAGGTAGCATAATCTCTAGCGGCCCTAGGTGGCATAAATCCTAAGTGGACGCACGATAGTTCATGGTAAGGAAACACAACTAGATCAAGGGTTGCAGTCCAAAACAACTTCAAGGATAAAACGTTTACAGGGGAAGCCCGTATGGCCTACGGCAAAGGACTGAACTTATACATGGAAAGAAGCATACGAGTTGGGAAAACCTACATATGCTATATATTAGGTTGACATGGACCATTACATGACGTTGGGCAAGGGACATTCATGGTTAACACATGACGCGGGTTGGGATACTGGTACGAGAGGTGCAGAGCAGATATACAGGATAGATACCATGGGACGTTATACGTGATAGATATCTTGGGGATATTATACTTGATAAAAACCTGACGATGTGATACCTTGTTTTATCTTGACATCGTAATTTATCATGACACCTTAGTTTATCTGAGTTCAGTAGTTCATCCTGTTATTTTGATTTAGCTTATCTATCTTGTCACCATGCTTATGTTCATCTCAGTTTCTCATGTCAGTTAACTTTACTAGTTTTTATGCTAATAGTAGATAGGGCTTACTTAGTCTTTTTGACTGACCCGTTTTGTTTCGCCTCCTTTCTTCCGTTTTCCCCCCAGGTTACAGGGAGGAAATACTGTTGTTTAGTTCGGACTTCTTCTGCTTGAAGGTCATCATGGATGGCTTGGACTTTTCTTGGCTAATGGCTACTTTACTGTTTTTACTTGGGGAATAATTTATGAAAATGTCTTTATGCTTCTTTACTATTGCAAGACAAGTTTTGATGTACTCTGGTGTAAAAGGCTTTGGACCTTAATTATTAATGTTTATAAAAGTTCGATTTTACTTCCGCTATGTTATATGTTTTGTCTTGTGATATTTCTGTGCATGTTTACCAATAATGCCCCTCTAAAGCTAGTGCATTCCTTTGCGAGTGACCCTAGCGGAGGCGGGGTGTTACAATAGACCATCGTGGTTGAGCCCGACATCCATGTAGTCATGCCAGAGTTGGCGTTTGTCGATGCTGCATGGTGGTCCGTAAATATTGGAGAAAAGGAAGTTGGTATTGGATGAAAAATGATGGAGGAAAACATATAGGGCTGACATGTCTTTGAAAACATGTAAGGGGGACCACAAATTCTTATTCCAAGCAGTGATTAAGACAACAGTTGATCCCACAGCATTGACGCATTCCCAATTAATAAAAGACGAACACAAACAAGAATTAATGAAAGTAGGGTCATTAAGCTTGGATTCTTGGATCAAAAGGATATCAAGATGCAAAGGGGACAAAATGAAATTAACTGCAAACCATTTGCTAGGGTCCCTTGACCCCCGAATATTCCAAGAAAGAATCTTCTTTGAGAAAAGGAGGATCTCTCCTTTTCCAATGATTGCATGGAAGAATAGTGTTCTTTAGATAAATTTATCACCATGCAACGTGCAATTTTTTTATTTAAGGAATAATTTTCATCAGTAAAAACAATAGGCTGAAAGAAACTGCCTTTAGTGGGAGAGGGATTACCAGAGGTTGAAGCACTGAATCTGGCACTACAGCGAATAGCTAAAGTTGAAAGAGATGGAGCTTACAACAGACTTTCACTGTCCAGTGCGGGTGGAGGTGGTGATGTTTCAGAAAAGTGATGGGTATGGGTCTCTGAGGGATGGAAAAAGATGGTGGAGGTGGTGGGTCCGATAAGTGGATGTCAAAAAGCGGAGCCCATCTAAGTTCAGGCGAAGACCAAGGGTCCCATCCTAACAGACAGATGACCTACACAGAGTTGTCGGAAATAGGATTGGGTGGTGGTTCGGCTGGAATCGGTGTTAGGGGTTTGGGGATGGTGGATTCTATCAGCATAGCGTCAAAGCTGTAATCCGGGTCCCGCGATGGGAGGTGGAAGGGTTCCATAAGAAATTCACGGTTTTTCCCCATTGGTGGCCTAAAAGGAGTTCATTTGGATTTAGGGTTGGATGTAAGTGGTCCCATTTCTCAACGGTGATGATGTAGTGAGCGTTGTCCAGGTGAACGGAGTAGGTGCAGGGGAGGTTAACCGCCTTAAGGAGCCTAACTCTCACGAAGACGAAGTGGAAGTTCCGCTGGGCCCACCTACAGTCGTCCACCATAACGTAAAGACCAACTAGGTAAATGGCGGTGGTTAAGCAGTCGGGGACGTGACGGAGTTGAATGGGGAAGCCTCTAACTCTAACCAAGGTAGTAGGCTAGAATTCCCTAATGGTGTTCTCCGTTGCCAGCGTCCAGGCATCCAGAGCTAGAGAACCACCTGGCTTTGAGATGAACTGGCGGTTAAGAGCAGTGTGGTAGATTTCAGCTAAAGGGAACTAGATGAGAAGTTGATGGTCGGATGTGATGCAGATATTCCAATCAAAGTGATGGAAGTAGTCAGAGAGTGTCGAGCGCACGGTATGGATATTCCAGTAACAGGTGATGATAGAGGCTCTGATGAAGTTGATGGGAAGAGAAGAGGTAGCATGGATGGTCGGCACGTGTTTAGAGGGAGATGCTGATCTGATAGTTGAATTACCTCCTGCAGCAGAATGGGCAGGGTCTTTTATGGTAAACGAAGCAGAAAGTGCCTTTTGTTGTTTACCCCAATGTGTGCATCCTTTATTTGAATGCCCAAAAAATCCACATATGTAGCAAACTCTAGCATTCTTATAGTTCTTCGCAACGTGTCCTTTGGAAGCAAAGTGATAGCAATGGCGGGTTAACTTCAAAAGTTCAATTGTGCGCGCTAAGGAAGTGAAGGAGGGAAGAAGATCCATTTTAAAAGATGACGATGTTGATGATGAGGATAAGATTTCAACACTGCGACGTAGGAGAGACGGCAGGATTCAGGTGGCATAGGAAGGAGGGGTGGCAGCTGAGCTGAAACAGGTGGAGGAGGTGTTAGTTCTAGAGGCGGAGGGGCTGGCGTCGGTGTTGGTGAAGGTGGCTGAGAAGAGATGAACGCTTCAGTAACCATCGGATATGGGTTGCCAGAGTCTGATGATTGAGTTGAAGTGCATGAGTGGGGGGACGACAGTGATGGGGAGTGGCTGAGGATGAACTGGGGTTTGACTGGGTGGTGGGTGAGAGTGAGAAGCCATATTGAAAAGTCGTGGACTGAATTCTTAAATTAATATCAGTATTTATATTTTAGTTGCACTATTATGCATGACTTGCCTGGCCTGTACAATTGCTTGTGTTTCTGGGCCATTTCACTTGCCAGTTCCTTTTTCTTTGATTATGTGAAGTCCTATTCACAGCTATATATACATACACAAGTGTGTGTGTGTGTGTATTGTTGCTTCACTGTGCTCATTTGGGTGGACTGATGCATTAATATTTGAGCTAAAAATGTTGTCCATGTACATACAGTCTGCCATATTCTCCATATATACATATATGTATATATGCACATATGTGCATATATATATATATATATATTTGTACAAATTCTACCAGAAATATTTTGTGCCATGCTGAATTTGAATTTTTGATCAAATTGCCTATGTATGCCTAGAAAAAATTGTGTATATACATACATGTATCTGTATATATGTATTGTGCACAGGCAGGTTATATATGTGATCACTAGAGTATTTGTCTACAGCGAATCACTGTGAATATCACAAGTTGTCTAGACACAAATGCATTTATATACATATCAGATCAAGTCATGAAATATGATGAGAAACACTCCAAAATTTTGAGGCAAATAAATTTTAAAAATAAAATTATATTTTCTAGAATTTAAAAATATTTTTTTCAAGTTTACTGTGTGCGTTTCTATGACAGGTAAGCAGAAGATTGGGCTAACAGTGAAGCATACTAAAGACAAGTGTACTAACGAGTGTAACTGATAGAGCAGAGTGAATGTATGTGAGTTTGAGTGATGTCAATGAGTGATAGGCTGTTGTAGTGAGGAACTGATGAAACAAATGAACTGAATGTGAAATTGGATTGTCATATATCAGCAGAATGTACAAATAGTGGAGTTGTAAAAATATGTACTATTCATATGTTCAAATAAAATATTATATTTAAATAAAATACTGCAGTAGTATTCTCTTTAAATATAAATATTTAATTCTATCTATGATGTAGTAGAATAGTACAATTGCAAAAACATTTAAAATAATATATATGTTTGTTATCATCAAACAAAAATCATAACAATCTCTCCCTTTTGATGATGACAAACATATAATAAGATTTTGAATACAATAAATATGTTTGACAGTGAATTGTGGAACTCCCCTATATGTATGCTCCCCCTACAACAGAACTCTCCCTATCTCTGATACCATGAGTGAAAACAAAACAATTGTAACTTCAATATTATAATGTTTAATTAATATTCACTCATCGATCAAAATCTTAACCATTCTCCCCTTTTGTTATCATCAAAAGGATACAGAAATCAAAATAGTGATGAAAAAATTGACTAGAATGTAAAATTAGCTTGACAGAGAATGTTCATCATAAATCTCATTCAATTAAACAAAAATCATAATATTCTAAGAGCTAGAAGCAAATTTCACATTCTAGAATGATGGATTTACGATGAATTTTATATGAATGTGGAGAGTTTTAAAATACATGGATTCCAATTATTCTCAAATAAAATCTTAAAATTAGCACAAAATAGTGATGGATTTGGACAATAATTATAAATTCAATTCAAGTGACAAAATCAAATGATCCCAAATCCCAATGAATATCAATCAACAAATCATAATATATCATAAAATATTAACTCATTTCGCAGATTAGAAAAATGGATTGATAGGCTGGTTTTACACACTAAGGAGGATTCCATATAAATTATTTATTTATTTATTTTTCTTTTTCTTTTTCTTTTCATTTAAGATCACACTGACCACGCATAACCAGGTCTTGGATTTTTAAATGAGGTCAGTTACAGCTTAAATTATAAGTAATCTCTTAACCATGCATGACCAGACCTTGGATTTTTAAATGAGATTAGAGTAACACTTATGTATATTATATATATTTATCATTTTCTTTTTCAAATTCTCCTCAGTATATAAACCAATATGGATGATAGAAATATGGTAGGTACAGAAACGATTGTGAAATAAATTTCTTTATCAATCATATTATGAAATATGCTCAACTGTACTGGGATCTTTGAAATTTTCCAATTATCTCCCATTCTAATTTTTTTTACATTTCCATCAAAAATTTTGAAACTATATATTTAAGATAATTTTCAAAAAAAAACTCTCCACATTAATATAAAATCATAATGGATGACAGAAGGATCTAAGAAGATGTTCTGAAATAGCACCAATTCAAAGATACTATAAGAATTGTTCAATCATCATGAAAATTTAAATAAAATCTCCTCTTGTTGTGAATATGCTATAGTCACAACTCATCACAATTTCAAAAAATCTAATAATAATTTTGATGAATTCTAAATATAGTTCAATTTGGTTATTGATTTCAGTTTCTGAATAAATATTCAATAAGTTATTTTAAATTTGAAAATGAATTACAAAAGTGATTCACAAAGTTCTGTACAGGATGGGAATCAGATCAATCAAAAAATTTCAACACTTCTTAACTGATAACACTTGGGGTTCCTAATTAATCATGGAAGTCAATGTGAAAACCATACACATAATTTTTAGAATAGATCACCAAGTCCAAAAAACAAATCTAGCACTTCAATACAATCTATCAGAGCAGCAAACAATTTTTTACCAAAACAAGCAGTCATCAAAACATTTTCAAAATGATTCCTTTTATTAGAGCAGCATTCAGATCACAGATGCACAAGACAAGCTTTTAGAATTATTTTAACAAGCACAAGAGAGAAAATTCATGATCCAAGATTAAATAACCAGTTCATTTGAAATCACTTGAAGAGATGTGTTAATTTCAAGATAAAATGAATCGTTCACACAAGATTATTAATTTCAAATTCAAGATGTGTGCGAGATTCAAGATATCAAATTTTCAAATGATTTCAAACAACCAAATATATAAGTCAAATGATCATGAATTAAAAACAAATTTCAAGCTTTAATATAATGATTCAAGCCACGTGTTTTCCAATTCAGAAATAACTAAGCCAATCCAAAAACTAATGAGAATATCACAACTGAAAAATAGTAGTGTGTTGTAATGAGAGTAGTTTTTGAAGTCTTTCCAAAACGAATTATAAGCAACTCAAAACAGAAAAGGTGTGTGGAATTTCATTAGTTTTTCAAATCTTCAAAAAATTAAGAATTCAAATTAACAACATTCAAGATATAATAAGAATGCTCTAGCACTATTAGGAATTCAGAAAAAAATAAACTTAAAAAAATTACAGATATTTACAAATTTGAATTCAAGATTTATAAATCATTAAAACATGAGAGTTTTATACAAGTGAAGCAAATTTCCAGAAAAACAAAAATTCTACAATTTGAAGATATGAAGCTCAAGAAGAAAATACACGGTAGTGAAAAATCAAATCAACAAAAAAATAGAAGGGGTAGAAGGAGAAAAAGAAAGCAAAATAAAATATAGAATATAAATAAAGATAAGTTTAGAGATCATACCTGTAATCAATGTGAACCAACGAATCTCTAACTCGACAAAACTTGGCTAAGGAACACTGAAAGTTTCAATGATATGAAGCAACTTGAATGTAATTTCTCTTTTCCAAAGTAGTTCCTCAGCCTCCTCCGGTACCTAACAATTTAAGGCATCAAGTGGTCTAACAAAATTGGTAAAACCAGTCAGAAATGTGTTCACGACTTTAGTTACCCAAATCTGTTTGTATAACAATCCATCTGAATTTACCTTTGTACCCTTAGGAACCCAAATATGTTTGAATTTAGTCAAAATCGTTTTGTTTCCATTTGGGATCCAAGGCTGTTTAAATGGTTTATTACTAAACAAATTCACGTCTCGTTTATAATTTAAAAATCCTTTGAAATTACCAGAGTTCAAGTTTTCAAAACGATTCCTTTTAAGGTAATTTGAAGGATTTTTAAAATTATCTGGATTCAGTCTTTCAAACTCATTAACATTTTCGAAACCAAGTTCATTCCTATTACCTGAAGAAAATTGATCTTTCAACAACATATTTAAAGATTTTTCTCTGGTTGAAAAACGTTTTAAACTCAATTCAAGATCGCTGATTTTTGATTTAAGATCACCATTTTCTTTCATCAGATTTGAACAATGATTAATGTTGATCGTTCTTCTTTCAACATCATTGTGTTTCAAAGGTATATTTTCATTTTCAAGCAGTTTGATTTTGGTTTTGGACTCAAGAATCTCATATTCAAATTGAATTTGTTTTTCAATCTCAAGTTTTTCAAAAATCTTGAATTTTTCAAGTTCAGTCAAGATTGATTCAGATATCCGTAAATTTTGATTTTCAAAAATTTTGTGTTTGGAATTAAGATTATCCAACTCCTTTTGCAAAGCATCATTTTTATAAATTAGCTGATCCTCCTTTTGTTTTAAAACCATAATTTCTTTTTCAAGTTTTGAAGATTTTTATTGCGATGAGCTAAATCATTTTTCAAATTGAAACAATTCTTGCTTTGGGAGTTTTCAAGTTTTAATTCCAACATATTATTTTTGTGAATTAATTCATGATTTTTAGATTTTAGAAGTTTGTTTTTCCATTGGAGTTTATCAACAGATTTATTTAAGTCAGTACACACATAAACTAAATCTTCATATGAGAAATCTTCTATTTCATCATCTATTGAGTCTTGATCATCTGAATTTTTATCTGTATAACCTGTTAGATACAAATCTGAATCTGAGTTGTCATCCTGGGGTTTTGAGCAGTTGTCTTTTCTTCCATTCTTCATATTGAGAGTATTCCAGATTTCCTGTGCTGTCAAACAATGGGAGACATGGTTATACTGGACATCATTAATATAACAATATAAAATATGTGTAGCACGAGAATAAAATCCAATGTCATTCCTATCTACCATATCATATCCATTAATTACAATATCCCAACATTTAATATTAACATACTTTAAATAGGATTCCATTTTGATTTCCAATTTAAAAAATCTGTAGGATTCCATAACATATTAACATATGTTAAAATAGTTGGAATACGACTGGACTGACTCTCTCTATACGACAACCAAGGAACACCATTGCTCTAGAGTTAATAAAATACCTTCTCTGATACCACTTGTTGGATCTAGATTAATCTTAGAGGGAGGGGGTGAATAGGGTTTATTGGAGATTTACGAAATATTAAAATTATCACAGCATATATTGCAGCAGAGAAAATAAAAGCAAGAAATAAATAACACAAATTTTACCCATCTTCGGCAAACCCTGCCTAGTGCTGCATCCCTAAGGTTTTTCACTAGAATTAAAACAATCTCTAGGCTTACAAAATCCCTATAAACTCGCGACACCCACTCACAACTATTCTAATCCTACGCTAAAAACCCTGTAATGATTTTTAACCCCAAAAATCAGATTTTCTTCGAATTACAATTCTGTAACTCGTAAACCCTAGTTAAAATCCTAAAACTAGATAACCCTAGTTTTAATAGAAAAACTAGAAAACAGATTTATTGATTTACAAGAAAAAATAAAAAACAATTCAAAAAAAACTTTTTCTAAATTAAAACAAGGTCGGCCACTCTTTTCTTTGACACTTAAAGAAAAACGCTTCTCTTTGAACTCTTCAATGTCAGCCAATCCAAAATAAATTAGGTTTCTTCTCCTTGCTCTAGATTGCGACTTGATTATTGATGAATTTTGATTCTCTTCAAGTGTAATTATCATTGGTCAGTTGATTTGGGTTAGGCATACAATCGAAATCAATTGTGAGTATTCTAATTTGATTTCTTTGTTTGCTCTTTGAATTGCTGCTTTGATTTTCAACGGATCTATTCAACCAATGATGAATGGGTTATATAGGGTGTAGAAACCCTTTTCGAATATTTGATTTCACGAATGACTTCATATGATTTATTGTGTGATTTTCCCTTTTTGTTTCCGTGACTTTGATGACTTGCATGATCAAAGTGCTTGAATGTTCGCATGAATCAATGATTGAATTCCTTGCCGTGAATAAGTGACCAAACATGTCGTGAATGAAATAATGATTTTAGGAACTTATGTAAACAATCTGTGATATATTTCCATTTCTGAAATGATTGATTTTCTTGGCTTTGTAATCACACATGCTTTTCTGGAAATATTTTAAATTAATATTTGCCCAAATGTTTCTTGATTGATTTCATTTTGGAAACATAAAAATCTGTTTCTTACAGAAAAATGATTCTCTTGCCTAAAAGCTGGCCATGCATTTGTCCCTCTGTGAATCAGGTGAATCAATAATCAATTGCCAATTTTAACATAGACCAGCAGTGCAAATGAAATTATGCCATTTATTTGAATCATAGAATTAAAAGAAAACTTTTATTCCTTTGGGCCATTCGAATGTCTCTGAATTGATATGATCATTTTTGAACATCTATGAATATGTGAATCAATTTCATGCCAAGTATATATACTGTGATTTCTGGAAATAATCTTGTCAGAATATTAAAACCATTCAAATATGGAAATATAAGATTTTCTAGAAAGATTCTTGCCCATTAACCGTTGTCAAAAATGTTCTTCACCATTCATGTTTTGTTGTGTCTCCCCTTCTTGCACTGTCCATACTTTGATCTCCCATGTTGTGTATATTTGAGTTGCACTAGTTTTTTTTGTTCACTGGTCATTTACATATGTTCACTTGAGCTGTGATGTCTTGTATGTGCACTTCCATGCTTGTTCTATGTATTTGAAACTCCACACCATTTTAATGCAGCGCCTATACTATGTCCACTGTGCACATGTCACGCTGCGTTGTATATGTGTCCATCATTGTTTGTACATATGACTGCATCTGTGCTTGAACCCTTAACTTTGTCTATGAATTGCTTTCTGACCTGATGATATATTATGCATATATATGTATATATACACACACATATAAAACATGTATATTTGTGTGTGTGTGCTGCTTTGTCCTAACCATGTTGCGCTATTTTGTAGTTGTATACATATATGCAGCATATACCTATATGTCATGCAGTGTATACTTGCACCTGTTATTCTTGATTTTTTTTCGCATCACTTCCTTTGGGCTTTCACTTGCCTTGTATACATGCTCGACTATGTTGTGTTGACTGTCATGCACTCATCATTTCTTCACTATATACTTGAACATGAAATATTTGCCTTTGTTTCATTTATATCTCAATGCTTGCTGTTGTCATTTGTATTTGCTTATATACACGTGGAAGCACTGTTGCTTGTGCTCAACCATTTGTTTATATGCTGCTTTTAAAAAATTCTTTCACCATTTCATTGTCGAGTCTTGGCTGGTTTTGGTGTGTTCATGCTGGCTCGAACTTGTGAATGTGTATATGTCATCTACTATGCATGATTTGTACAAATGCTTTTGTTTCTGGACCATTTCACTTGCCAGTCCCTTTTGCTTTGATTATGTGAAGTTCAATTCACAGCAGTATATACATGACACCATATATGTATATGTGTGTGTATATACACATATATATGTATACACACACACACATATACATACATACATAAGAGTGTGTGTGTGTGTATGTATATATATTGTTGCTTCACTGTGCTCGTTTGAGCTGACTAGTGCATTGATATTTGAGCTGAAAATGTTGTCCATGTACATACAGTCTGCCACTTTCTCCATATATGTGTGTGTGTGTATATATATATATGCACATATGTGCATGTGTGTGTGCATATATATATATATATAAATAAATAAATTCTGCCAGAAATATTTTGTGCCATACTAAATTTTAAATTTTGACCAAATTGCCCCTGTGTGCCTAGAAAAAAAATGTGTATATACATACATGTATGTGTGTATATGTATTGTGCACATGCAGGTTATATATGTGAGCACTAGAGGATTTGTCTGTAGTGAATCACTGTGAATATCACAAGCTGTCTAGACACAAATGGATTTACATACATAGCAGATCAAGTCATGAAATATGATGATAAACACACCATAATTCAAAGGCAAATAAATTTTAAAAATAAAACTATATCTTCTAGAATTTAAAAATATTTTTGTTCCAGTTTACTATGTGTTTCTGTGACAGGTAAGCAGAAGACTGGACTGATAGTGAAGCAGACTGAAGACCAGTGTGCCAGTGAGTGTAACTGAGAGAATATAATGAATGTATATGAGTCTGAGTGATGTAAATGAGTGACAGAGTGTTGTAGTGAGGAACTAATGTAACAAATGAATATAAATGTGAAATTGAATTGTAATATATCAGTGGAATGTACAAATAGCGGAGTTGTAAAAATATGTACTATTCAGATGTGGTGCGGCTGGAGTCCATATACCACTCATATTTGTTTATGAAGTTATAGGGATCGGAGTTCTTGTTAGGAGTCAAGAGAACCATAGAAGAGCTATGCCTTCAAGGAAGACAAGAAAGAATTGGCACTATACCGTTTATATGGTGCGGCTGGGACCCATATACCACTCATATCGATTTATGAAGTTACAAGGAACGGTCTTCCCCGGGTGAACCGTGAGTTGGCGCATGTTAAATCTTCATGGGCATTAGGCATTAAGGATAGCCGCGGTGAAGGGATTACATCTCGAATTAAATTCCTATTCATCGGTGACATGCCTCTACGATTCCCTCATGATCATACAGACCTTATCGATGAGAATTGGGGGTTGGATCTCCATTGGAATTCACCGGCAGTGATCCAACTCTAGGGTTTAAGGCCTATGACGCCTCCTATGATGAACTTCTTAATCAACCAGAGTATCATCAATTTCGATCCTCTGATCCTGTGGAGGCGGGAAGGAAGCGACTTGGACCTGAGTAGTTATTCTGAGCATAGGCACCAAGTTCTAAGTAGAGACAGGCGGAGGTTGCCTAATAGTAGGTTGAGCGCTAGTTCCTAGAGCATTAATAGTGCCCAACTAGAAGCGATCAGAATGGCGTGCTCCCTCTCTAATTGTAACAGTAGCACCATCATTTTTATTCTTCGCCTTTGACTACAATCATTGTGGCGGATATCGAAACAAGAGCTTTCCGAATTGTAGAAAGAAGGTTGTTTATTCCTATTTGCTTGAAGGCGTAAAATGTCTTTATTGGTATTTTCTCAGAGCCTACCATCGAGTCAATATTTTTCCTAATTTGGTCATGAAGCAGTATTTGGGTTTCCTCCAATTTTTTAATCACTTCAAACAATTGGGCTAGGTTAACCGGAGCCATGGGATTAGAGGAAATAGCCATAGTCATATCCACTTTGGCCCAAGCTTCATAAGGTAGATGCTGAGGAGAGTTTTTTGGGTCAACCGTAGAAGGTCCGGCAATAGCATATTTTCCTTTCTTCACCATTTTGGTAACTTGGTAGGTAAGTCAAAGGAGACTGTTACTACCAAAATTAACAATGAAGTAGGCTGACAGTGAAGGGGTATCAGGTAGGGCTGTCAATTTCCAACACGACCCGAAACCCAACCCGAAACTTATATGGGAAATTAGCGGATTGACCCGACCAGTTTAATAACGGGTCATTTTAGGTTCAACCCGACTTTGAGCTGTTTATAAATGGGTGGGTTTAGGGTTGACCCGCAAAACCCGAATTTGACCCGACTAACCCATTTATGGGATTTATATTATTGTAAAATTCTCATCTTAGCTTGAAAATGAAGGATGTTGTCATTATTCAATTATTCATACACACTAACACTTAACAATTTTTCATGTTTTCATGTTTATTCCCACGTTAACAACTTTTTACATTTTTATTCTCATCTTAGCTTGCAAAAAGTGAATGACGACAATACCCTTCTTTCATGTTTTCATGTTCATTCACATCTTCTTATACAAATATTTTTCTCAATGA
This sequence comes from Allium sativum, assembly GCA_030737875.1. Classification (NCBI taxonomy): domain Eukaryota; kingdom Viridiplantae; phylum Streptophyta; class Magnoliopsida; order Asparagales; family Amaryllidaceae; genus Allium; species Allium sativum. Next base: position 529,108,608 of record CM060923.1, on the reverse strand, counting down.
GTTACATGAATCAAACCTGAAACCTACACGATTATAAATGGGTCAACCCAAAACCGACCCATTTAATAAACGAGTTGACTTGACCCGACCCGAACACGACCCTACCCGACCCAACTCGACCCATTGACAACCCTAGTATCGGGCAACCGCAAGCACACGAAAAATCCTTCAGAGAGAAAGATCAACCACTAAGAAAAGACAAAAATAGGGAGAAATATTCCAAAGGAAACATCAACCGAGACATATCCCCTCTACCAGCTAATGGTAAAAAGGTATTCAGTGAACGTAAGCTTGAAAGAATGATCTAAGAGCCACATAAACCTCCGCTTCCTTTGGGGAAAAGAATTCAAAGTCCACAGATTTCCGACACAGTCTATCCAGCGGAGCATACCCATTAGGGGGGCTCTGTAACAAAAGGGTATCCAAATCAGCAAACTAAGAAAGAAAGAGGCGAGAGTCCCGCTAACAGAAGTCTAGAACGGCGAAAGGGAGTGCTGGCATTATCCTGCTTAACACTGATATGGAAGGATGAGAAAACATCAAAGATATCAGGCCGAGAGTACATAAAGAGTCTATTTCCAAAACATCAACTACATAAAATATCAAAGAACACATTATCGAGAGCTACCTTCCAAAAGACACCGTATCGTCAAGTTCATATCCATCCTAAAGAAGCTGCAAATAACCGGAACCCCCACTTCGAAGGCCTAACCAGTACCGCAAAAGCGACTGGAAGCTAAACATCTGAAACCAAGGGAATAGGCGGCCGACCAAAGCTCTTATAGGCCTAATAGCCCAACAACAGAAGGGACCCCAAATCCACTATAAATAAGACCCTAGGGGTCACATCCAAGGGGGACGGCTTCTGCAAAAAATGGGAACTTCTCCTTCTAAATTGGGTCTCCCGTCTCCTAGGATTGGAGGGGGAAAAATCAGTTTGTAAATCTATTTGGAATCCACTCATGTAACCTCCTCTATGAATAAAATCATAAAAGTTCTTAAAGTGGATGTAGGTTCGAATCGAACCGAACCACTATAAAATTGTGTGTTCTCTTGTTTTTTCAAGGTACTATATTGTTCTTCGACATATTTTTGTAACTATTATGTTATGTTGTTGGACTAACGAAATATACCTGCACACGCCGTTGGGTTCTTGGCAGCCTGACGCTTTTCTTTGAAGGAAAAAAATACCTTCTCTCCGAGAAACAATAAGTTAGCTTGAACTGGGAAAAGTCGTACGATCCTATTTTTTCCTTTGGGTCATTCCCTCAGATCTATTTTGGGTGTTGATGAAAATAACGTTAACATTTTGGCGCTAGAAGGAGGGCCTGAACCTCTGACCTTGTGGTTGACAACCATAAATTTACCTGAACTGTTCCGTCCTTGGTTGGATTAAGTATTGAAGAAACAAGGTTATAGACAAAGAGCCTAGGAAGGGAGCTTCTGAGTACCAGGTTATTACTTCAAACATTGTTCGTATTTACTTTTCGGGAAAGTAGGAAAGGCTCCCAGCACCCATCGAAAATGGTTACAACAAAAGGAATTTGGAGACAAGATTCCAACACATCAACTGCTTTGGAGAACAACACACTTTCGGATATTAGCCGAATAAATCTGAAAATCAGAGAACCATCAAACTTAAAAGGAAGGAAGGATAATGAGTTGGAAGCATTATATTTGGCTCTACATATTGATGCTACTATAAGGTCTATTGAAGAGAGCTCAACCCGAAGAACCTCGACGTCTGACTTATATCAAGTGAAGTCATAGATGAAGACATATTCTGAGTTTGACAGCCGAACCAGATCCTCGCCGGATCCACGCGTTAGTTTAAGGTCACAAAAAACAATCGTGTGTCAACAGAGGATAAAACCGAGTCATTTGACCAACACGCTATGGGAGCAGGCGGGCCTTCGATTCTGGCACAATCTTTGAACCTGAGTTTTGTAAGAGAGTGAGTCAGGAAAAGCAAAACCCTGAAACGACGACCGCTCGAAGTGAAGGATTTGGAGGGGGACACTCAATCACTAAGTTCTTCGAAAGACGTCGAACCAGAACAGGAAGATGAGCTTAAATCTACGAGGGAAAGCATAGCCAAGCAGATATCGGAAATACGAGAGAAATTTTATTCAATCACTTCCAAGAAAAGAAGGACCAACCCTATAGACAAAAGATGCAATGAGAGCAATCTGGAAGTTCAACTACTGGGGAGTCTAGTCCAGAAAGGCCGAACCATGGAGACTTGGAAATCTGTCTTAGAAACATGGCGGAGAAAACCATAAGGAACTTGCTCTAAACCGAGAGGGCAAGAATCTTGGGTAAGCACATTAATGACAATGAAAGAGTATCACCCTTTACTTATAAGATCAAAAATACAATGATACCACCACATGTGAAAGCCCCAACCATGAAATATTATGAAGCCTCTAATCCGCACGACCATCTCATGGCCTTCAATAGCCATATGGACGTTTATTATGCTTTTGGTGCTATATGATGCCGAATATTTCCAATAATGCTTCGAAGGGCGGCCGCCAAATGGTACCAACAATATCAAGAGGGTACCATCCATTCATGGAAGCAAATCTCTCATGAATTATCAACATATTTCGATGTTTGCAAAGATCCGGCCATGGACTATACGATCCTTGCAAATATAAAGCAAAAACCAGAAGAATATCTGAGTAGTTACTTGGAAAGGTTTAAGGCAGAGGCTCTAAAAGCAGATGACATGAACGACCGAGAGAAACTTATCACCATTTATTCTGGTCTAATTAAGAATATACCATTCTGGAAGGAGTTACATATCCGCGGATGCCGAAGCTTGCAAGACTTATACCTCCAGGCAGACAAATTCATTCGTATGGATGAGTCCGATTATTCGAGAGGAAGCTCAAACAAGAAGGGGGATCCCGGCAAGAATCCTGAACCTCATTCAAGCATGAAAAAAGGTGCACTCCAAAGCCAAAACTTCAAACTCTGCTCATGGAAGCTGCCACAATTGTGGATCAAAGAATCACTATGATAATCAATGTCATGAGCCGCGCACACTTGTTGAATCCCCGGTCACATAGCATTAGCGTGCCCTGTACTTCAAGAAAACAGCTAGACATTGCGAAGATCTGGTAACATCTCTCTTAACTCAAGCATCATATTAATGCATTTAGAGAATTCTCAAGCATACTTGCAATTTTCAATATGCCAACATCCCCCCTTACTTTGAGCTACATGCTCACACGAGCTGTGTGCTCGCACTTAAAGCGCTATGTGATCACGCGAGCTGTGTGCTCTCCCGCGAGATGTGTTCTCACCGGAACTATGTGTTTGCACCCATGAGTTGTGTACTCGCACCCGCCAGTTGTGTGCTCGCCCATGAAATGTGTTCTGGCAGCGAACTGTGTGTTTGCACCCTAGGCACATGCATCCTCTACCTACAAATATCATCCCGTGGAAGGGAGCAAAAGCTCAAAGGGAGCACATGGAGGATGTACAGCCTCTGCTCAAATCTCATCCCGCAGAAGGCAGAAAAAGCTCAAAGGGAGCACTTGGAGCACGTACAGCCTCTGCTCAAATATCGTCCCACAGAAGGGAGCAAAAGGTCGAAGGGAGCACTTGAAGCACGTACAGCCTATGCTCAGATCTCATCCCCTAGAAGGGAGCAAAAGCTCAAATGGAGCAGAAGCTTGGAGGGATCACTCGGAGCGCGAACAACCTCTGCTTCACAAAGCAAACCCGAGGGGAGTACCAACTTCATTAATACCAGAAGGGATCCCGGTCTTCTATCTTCAAATACCCGAATCTGGGTCGATTTGGCTCTACATTAATACCGGAAGGGGTTCCCGGTCTTCTATCTTCAAATATCTGAATCTGGGTTGATTCGGCTTCACGTTAATACCGGAAGGAGTTCCCGGTCTTCTATCTTCAAATATCCGAATCTGGGTTGATTTGGCTCTATATTAATACCGAAAGGGGTTCCGGTATTTTATCTTTAAATACCTGAATCTGGGTTGATTCGGCTCTACATTAATACCAGAAGGGGTTCCAGGCCTTCTATCTTCAAATACCCGAATACGGGTGGATTCGGCTCTAAATTAATACCGAAAGGGGTTCCTGGTCTTCTATCTTCAAATACACGAATCTGGGTTGATTCGGCTCTATATTAATGGCGAAAGGGGTTCCCGGTATTCTATCTTCAAATACCTAAATCTATGTTCGGTTCGGGACTTCTATCACATTTTAGAATTGGACTTCCGATCTTTAAACTAATAATATTGCAGGAGGTTGCCGTCTCCCATCTATTTAATGCCGGAAGGGTTCCTGGTCTTTAGTCTTCGACAAATTAAAGAGTGGCCCAAACTCTATCGCTTGCTCTGGGAAGTATTTTTAATTTATGCACATGTCAGTCGAGCATATCGAATCCCTGCACTAACGCACGAAACACAAACAAAACATTGTGGGCGTTTCATATCTAATGCACCTTAATATTATTAACCTTGCTATGAATATAGGATTCTTCCTAAAAAAATGTTGGCCAAAAATAGTGTCTGCTTCATCTTCGTCTTCCGAGTTCTTGAATGACGTCAGAGAATTTGTCCGATATGAAACTCCACGTGCAAATAAAGCCACGGATAATCCTCACGTGCATCCATTAAAAGAATTATTTAAAGAAATATTATTAAAGAATCCCATACCTAAAATTGAGGTAAAGAAATCATCATTGTCTACTCTTAAGGCCTCTTCGTATTCTGAAGTTCTGAGCAAGATCATATCATGTAAAATGATACTTCCGATACGGAGATTTTGGCCATTGGATCAAAGATTGTAGGAACTTGATCATTTGTTTCAAGTATAAAAAGACAGGGCATAAGGATTTCAAAGCTCCAAATCTTCCTCTTTAAATGACAAGAAACACAGAAACTAGAAATGAGGTTAATATGTCACCATTTATTTCCAACGAGGATTTACAGCGCTTCAATTCTTAGGCGATCGTCTCCATTTTCTTGAGTCAGTTCTTGATCTATGGCATCGAGCGAGCTTTGAAGAAGGAGTTTAGTTATCCATATTCTTGGGAATGGAAGGTCAAGAAATTCGAGAATGTATTCGTTGATAAGTTTCCAAGAAATTTCTTTACGGGAAATTTCCACTCTATTTCAAGCGATAGGGGTACCCTACATATCCGGCCATGGAATCTCAACTATGGTTCTTCGAGACCGAAGCCAGGTGTTTCTCTTTGGATCACCTTAAAAAATCTCCCCATTGTGTTTTGGAATTTCAAGATGGTGAAGATTATCTTATCAAAAGTGAGAAGGGTTTTAAGAATGCAAGAAGACGCATGGGACGTAGCTGATTTTTCAAACTTGAGCATGGAAATAGAAGTTCCATCTCTAGTACATATTCCGTCATTAATAAGGCTTTTCACCAAGACTTCTTATCACGAAACTGAAGTCACCAAGTTTTCAGGAAATCCAAATGATCCTTCTGAACCAGCCGATTTTAAGAATTGGGTATTTAAGAAAGATAGGGACGGTTTTCTAAAGATTTGGAAACCGAAGAGAAGAGCGAAGATTGTCGGTAGTTCTAATGTTGGTAAAACATTTTCTTTAAACCCGTTTGTAGCTCTTTCAGATCTCAATGAGGAAGAGGAGGAACAAACAGACAAAAGTGAAGAGAAAATATACAGTTCTGAGGATGGTAAGGAGAGGGTTGACGCTATTGATGTGGTAGTTGAAAACGTGGATACTAGTACTGGTGTTGGGAAGGATGCGCTAATTACTTTGGGTACTCAAAAGGAAATGGAGATACACGCTCTGGGGATTGGGCATCAAGGAATGATGGACTCTGCTAGGACGGCTGGAAAGTCCAGCATGGGTAAAGAGATAGCTGGTTTTCTGGTGTGACACCTTTGAGATGCGGTGCAATTAGGAATTTTGACCTTGATCACACTCTGGAAAGGGTTGATCGCCAGGAGTACACCAATTTGCTGAATAATGGCTTTGGCGACCGCACGAAAAGTAGGTGGATGATGTGGTTTGATTCTCTTTAAATACTTTCTTTCATTTGCATGGGATGAATTTGGCTCCTACACGGGCAATGTTTGTATGTGTTTTATTTTGGATTATGTCAAATACAACTCTCTGTTTTGGCTGTTGTATGTATTTAAATGAGGCATGAAACTTTGTTGAGAATTGGCATATATTTAAGTATTCTATTATCTCACTACCTTTTGGCTCCAACATATATATATATATATATATATATATATATATATGCATTCAGAATTCAAGGTTAATCGGGACCATACAGCGAGGCCAGTCAATGTCTCGATTGAGGGTGATCAAAAGACACAAAATTAACACTTCTAAAAAGAGCAAAGAATTTGACTTGAAAAGTCAAAAACACCCCTTCACTAGGAGGCAAATGTTACTACCAAAATTAACAACGAAGTAGGCTGATAGTGAACGGGTATCGGGCAACCGCAAGCACACAAAAATCATTCAGAGAGTAAGATCAAACACTAAGAAAAGACAAAAATAAGGAGAAATATTCCGAAGGCAACATCAACCGAGATTTATCCCCGCTACCAGCTAATGGTCAAAAGGTATCCAGTGAACATAAGCATGATAGAATGATCTAAGAGCCACATAAACTTCCGCCTCCTTAGGGGAAAAGAATTCAAAGTCTACAGATTTCCGACACAGTCTATCCTGCGGAGCATATCCGTTATGGGGGCTCGTAACGAAAGGGCATCTGAATTAGCAAACTAAGAAAGAAAAGGCGAGAGTTCCGCTAACAGAAGTCTAGAAGGGCAAAAGGGAGTGCCGACATTAACTCGCTTAACACTGATATGACAAGATGAGAAAACATCAAAGATATCCGGCCGAGAGTACATAAAGAGTCTATTTCCAAAACATCAACTGAATAAAATATCAAAGAACACATTATCGAGAGCTACCTTCTGAAAGACACTGTATCGTCAAGTTCATATCCATCCCAAAGAAGTCGTAAATAACTGGAACCCCCACTTCGAAGGCCTTAACTAGTACCGCAAAAGCGACCCGAAGCTAAATATTTGAAACCAAGGGAAAAGGCGGTTGACAAAAGCTCTTATAGGCCCAACATCCCAAAAGCATAAGGGACCCTAAATCCGCTATAAATTAAACCCCAGGGGTCAAATCCAAGGGGGATGGCTTACTCAAAAAAGGGGAACTTCTCCTTCTAAATTAGGTCTCCCTTCTCCTAGGATTGGAGGAAAAAAAACCCAATTTGTAAATTTATTTGGAATCCACTCATGTAACCTTCTCTATGAATAAAATCATAAAATATCTTAAAATGAATGTAGGTTCGAATCGAACCGAACCACTATAAAATTGTGTGTTCTCTTGTTCTTTCGAGATACTATATTGTTCTTTGACGTATTTCTGTAAGTATTCTGTTATGTTGTTGGATTAACGAAATATACCAGCATAAGTCGTTGGGTTCTAGCCAGCCTGGCGCTTTTTTTGAAGGAAAAAAACCCTCTCTCATTGAAACAGTAAGTTAGCTCGAACTGGGGAAAGTCATACGATCCTATTTTTCCTTTTGGGTAATTCCCTCGGATCTATTTCGGGTGTTGACGAAAAATATCGTTAATAGAGACCTAAGTAGCAATCCAAGTCTTGGCAGAAGAATGATAGGAAATATGAAGTCTTTAGTTATCAATGAAAGTACCAAAATGTTGAGAACCAAAAGTTGGCAACAACATCTAATGAGTTCCAAGACAATGAAATAAATGTCTAGTATGGAAACTAATGTAGGAAGGTAAATCACGCAGTGTTTATAGTGGTTCGATCACTGAGAACCTAAATCCTTTTTGAAGGTTTTGCTTTTTTATTCACTTTTTTGTCAGGAGTACAATGGTGGGAAAAATAGTTCCAAGTAACTACAATAGCAATGGTAGAAAGAAAGTTTAGAAAAGTCCAAGTTAGAGCTTCGTTTCTTCTTTTCGGCATACCAAGGTAGTCCAAAAGGTCCAAGTGTCCATGAAGGAGGCATATTTCTGCTTCTCGGAGTTATGGAGTAAGCTTGAGAGTCCAATATGCAATATCGTCTTTCCAAAGTGTCAAGAGACAAAAATCCAATCCCCAGCCCGTTTCTGAAGGGGACACTTGTAGTAGAGGAAGAAGCTGGGAGAAGGTAGGAGGTGAGGTGTAATGTCCCGGATTTTCTGGCCGATTGTATAATCTAAATTTTAGATTATGCTGATAATAATATTCAATTAAATTATATTTAAATTTGAATATTATAGATAAATTTCGAATCATTATTTGTTTAAATTCCTTTGTGTACCTTTTTAACTCGAAATTTTTATATACATTGGTAAATGTCGTTTTAACATTTTATTTTACATTTAAAACTTATTTTAATTTATATAAAAATATATTTGCTTAAGTAAAAGTAAATTTTTTAATATTTAAGAGGAATTAAATAAAAAAATTTAAAGACATATAATGTGTGTATATATGATCTTTTGTATTTATATATATCTATATATATAAAGAGCAAGGTACTAAGTTTGTTACACTTATGTACATATTTTATTTCTTCACTTATACATATATAGTATAATGTGACAACTGATAGATTTGAACATGTCATATAATAAAACGAAAGCAAATCAGATTTTTATGAGAATAATTAATTTTTGTAGATTGATTTGCAACTCTGAAGTCAGGCTAGCACACTAGTGCACTGTATGATCAAAATCAGAACTTATAATGGATTGTCTGCTTAAGAATAGAGAACGACCATTAGATAATAGGACTGTATAGTTGTAGCAAGTAGTCTGGAATACTATAAGCAAACATTAAATGAAAACATGTGTTGTTACATCATGGAAAAAAACAGTGAATACATGTGCATTTGAAATAGTTTAAATTACTTAACCATCAAGTATGTTGTAAGAATACAGAGAAGAACATGACTATACACATAGGTATGTACCCCATCCTAGGCAACATTCACTTCAAATCAAAGACTATACACCCATCTAAATCTATTCGCATATATTACTGGGCAATAGATGAGTACACCTTAGATTTCATGACCATGGCTATTTATTTAAAACAATTTAGAACTGCATACAACCAATCTGCACATGCATGAGTACCCAAAATTCTGATCAACCGTGCCCTTTTCTTTGTGAAGTCTTGTCAAGAAATCTTCATCAATCTCAAACCAAGTGTCGTAGCCATGCCTCCATGTTCTATCCCGTCGAACAACTAGCAAAAACAAGCCACAAACATAGTTGTTCTTCCCTATCAGCGTTTGGCCTTTCAATCAATCACAAGCAGCAACTAGGACCTCCCAGCTATGTGTGATCATTTCATTTCAAGTCAATTAAGTGCCTATTTTTATATTATTATGTGCATATATAAATAAGCACCTAGCTAGCCTGCATACATTCGAGACATTCAACCAAAACTTGAACTTAAAATGGCAACTAACCCGTAAGAGATCGAAGAAAGAAATGGCCGAGGCAACATTAAAACAGAGAGGGAAAACCTAGAAATGGTAGGGAAACTATGCGAGTAAACATACTTTCTTTGTTTTTTGTTTTAGGCATTAGTTTATTTATGGTAATTCTATGACTGAATATATATATATATATATATCATTATATATGAAGTATATAGAGTAAGTATAGATGATTAATTAAAGAGTAATGACCGAAAATTGTTGATATGTGTTAATGATGTAGATTACTTGACAGTGGATAGATTTTTGAGAACAAACCCCTCATGAGATTCCATTTTAGACTATAACCATTTACATACAAATCCTTACATGGCTTGTTGAATGATTTCAAACTGTCATTGAATGATGAAGGCATTAAATAAAAACCTAGACAACAATTACAGTATATTTATGAGAAAACTATGTCTATTTGAATGTTTACGTAAATTGTGATATGCCAGTATGTATAGGCTTGAATGTGTCTGAATGTACTAATTTTGGCTGATGACAATCTGACATGAAACCTAGGATAAATGAAAACCTAAGAATCACCGGGTACATGAAAACAGAGTAAAAAGTGAGTGAACACTTTTCTTTTGTTTACGAGTTAGACCTTATTCTGGGTAATTTAAGGCGACATTTAAGGGCATTATATATGTAGGAGTTATGTTAGTAAAGTAGGAACGATAAATTAAAGAAGAATGACTGAAAATTTGTTTTATGTGTGTTAAATGGGGTGCAGGTAATGTATAGACAGGGATAAATTGGTGAGAACAAACTTCTCTTGAAAAACCAATTTTTGGAAGAGGACTTGTGTATATACTAATCAGTGGATACATAGATGCTTGTATAACTTGTTGTATGATTTTTAAACTGACACTGAATCATGAAGACAACAAATAAAAAAATTCTGGAATAACGATAGTATGTTAAAGTATAAATAGTCCCATATGATATACTTCAAAATAGTTATGTTGACATGATTTAAGTATATTGAACGGAGTTTGGTCTACATCTGTATTTAACCTTAATGATGGAACTAGAATATATTTAACACAACTGGAAAACTAATACTTTATTAAACCTGCAACTCGTATCAAGGAAGGAAGAAAAATCATTATTCCAATGACATTTAAGGATAGAGTCAACACATAGTTGTGTTTATACACATGTAGTTTATTTTAAAACAGTTTAATTGTATATAGTACTATATAATTTCACATATTTATAAAATACAGTAGAAAGTGGATAACTCATGAAATTTAATCATCATAAAACTATAAATCCAGGCATACTAGTGAAATTGCAATGGGATTTCATGAATTTTAAAACAATTTCCATAATTTTTAATGATAAGTATGGAGAGAGAGATGTGATGATCAGAAAATGGGGTTCAGGGCAGGATCAGGCGATGGAGGCGGCCGTATGTGATGATGTTTGGCGTGAAGGTGCTGGAGAGTAGGGGAAATACAGGAAAAATGCAATTCAATTTTTCCATTGAGTAGATTTGAGTTTTCATCAATTTAGGTTTTGGCTACCAGCTTTGGGACGATTATCTTTAGTGTCAAACGGCGTCGCGATGATGACATCGAGTGTCACCGCACTCAGGTGGAAGGTCTAGGCGAGGGTCAGCTCCGTACTGGAGGGGTTTGGTGTTGGTCGATGCATTGTGGTGGCAGGACGAGGGGATTTCTCCGATCAACCTTAAACTGGAAAACAGCTTGAAATGTTGAAAAGTGATACTGATGAGTTGCACTGGGTCACGAAGGTGGTCAGAGAAGGGAGGCGCGGTTGTGGGGCGGGTCAGAGGTGATGAACGTTGGCGAGATTAGGTTTGCATGTGCACGGAGACGCTGGTGTATAGTTTAGTTGAAGCAAACAAAGAATAAGGGTTAGGCAAAGTTGAGTATGATAGGTAAAAAGAAAGATAGAAGGGAAGACGGAAATAGACAGCTGGCGATTGGGATTTTAGGAACAAGGAGATAATATAATTGAATAAAAGTGGAAAATTTAAAAACAATAGAAAGAAGTTGGGCCGAATTAGCTTGTTTAATCATATCTCATTAACATTGACATATACAAACTATTTTTGAAATCTAGGATCTTATATGTTAAATATTTTCAGTAGATAAGTCTGGAAAATCAATATAGGATAATAGGAACACATATGAAATATATTGATCTGATTACTTTAAGCATCACTTGGCCCTAAAAGATTTTAACGTTTATCGATTCAAGGAGACCGGAATTGGTTTTCTAAATGAAATCCAAATACCACTTTGTTTCGACCTAGGTGCTTATTAATTTGAAGTCAAGTTGAAGACCATTGAAGACGGTGTTTATGCAAGGGCTTTTCTGTCGATCCTAGGCAGAAATTTCCTAAGATGGATTAACAAGATAGTGCCTCGGCTTGCCCAGACCCAAGACAATTTGTATGGACGAATGTCTGACAGAGTATACCTAACAGATCGCGTAAGTTGATCTCCTGAAAACTATATTTGGTGGCGGAGGAATTCATTTATCTTTTAGCTTTATACCCGTGGTTTTGGGGAAATCAATTTGTGATTTGATAAGTTTGACAATGTGGCATTCGAATAGAATGAACATGTGTTGCTCTAAATGGTAAGTTATGTCCTCAAGCCTTACAACCGGGAAATGACAAAAATCGGGCAGGCAACATGGCTATGTGGGTCGCTCCCATTAGGGTGTACAGTCACCATCTAGAGAATATTCATTTTGTTACTTCTTTCGCTTCTGTATCTCCAAGGAACTGTTATGTTGCTAGCAACCGTAAGGTGACAATATATTTGATACACTCAAGAGAAATGAGTGGTTGGTCATGTGTGGGTCGGGTTGCAAGACGTTCTTGTTGAACCTAGTGTATTCCTCTCTAAAGATACACTATCGGAAGATGGTTCCATTCCTTGTCATAGTGGGAAATCCATTATCCCTAAGCGCTAAGCATTTTTTGTTTGTATACTATATATGTGGAGCGTGAGATGCAAGCATTCCGCTAGATTCTAATTTATCTGTGGAAACCCTAGACATTATTATAATATCAGTATAGTTATGATTTCAAAATGTTTTGGGTTATCGTAAGGTAAAAACCATTCATGTATATGTGTGGATCGGTCTTACAATTATCTTTTATTTCTCAAGGAATTTTCCAAGTTAATCAAACTGTTTAAAATCAGTTTATTTTTCTATGTTCTCCCTAAACTCTTGGGTGCCCAAATTTGTACGAGCATTCAAGTAGTTCAGGATTTTTCAGATAATCTGGAAGGAGCTGGAGCAGGAGGTTTCAACAGTAGTTATATAGGGTTTATTTCCGCTGTGATGTATATATGATGTACTCTGATGTTGTATGTAAGTTCAGGTACAGTTTTGTATTTTCCAAAGCTTATATCTATATTATATTTTATTCCGTTGCGATTATGAGATTTAATGTTATTCAGATCTTTCTTCTATCTTAATTCTTCTATTCTAATTTTCTATCTTTTCTATTTCTCATCCTCTAACTTCTTTCTATTAATGATCCATATTTTTGTGCAAATTTGGGTAGGACTTGTATTGTATTTAGTCGGCTCAAAGGGTTCGAATTTTTGGGTTGTTACAATTGGTATCAAAGCTGAAGGTTGAGTAGTAACCTTGGCTCTATGGTGTGACTCGATAGAGATGGTGGTAGCACCCTAGATTAAGTTTGAGTGTATATATATGAGTGTGTATTTGTAAATTGATATAAAAAACCATTTTATATTGTGTTGATTGGTTTGTTGAGTGGTTTATGAATTCTGGTGGAATACTGGGACGCCATGACATCGACAGGAGTTTCTAAACAATTGAACAGAATAATTCGACGCAGTATTATTTTCAAAGATGGGTAAACGAAATAATTTTGCCCAAAATTATATTTTGATACAAAAAGGATAATTTTATGATTATATATGGATGTGTCGATGGTTGTTATTATAATAAAATTTTAAATATTGAATTTTTATAAGAATGAAATATACAGATAAGACAAACCAGAAATAGAATTTGAAATTCTAGGAAATTGGAATGAATTTTGAATGAGTAAAAATTTGGAATTTCACCAAATAAATTCAAAATTAAAGGATTTCTGGATATGTACTCATGTGAATTAAATTGATTGATTTTTGAAATTAAGGAATTGGAATCTAACTACAGATTGGTGAAATTAGATAATTTTCTGAGTGTTGTTCTGATGTTGATTTCGGTCTTCGACGTTAATACTTGGAGGATTATTTTCTTACCGATTTACGGTTAGGGACTAATGAATGTTGAAGAATGATAATGAGTGAATAAGAATAGAATTTTTTCCAAATTTAATAACAAATAATTCTAGTTATACAAATGAATATGTTTGGAATGATGGATGCTTATGGATGAAAGTACATAAATTGATTGCCGACAGAGGATACAAGTTAGTATTTTAATTGGACTTAGGGAATCTCTTTGGAAAGCTAGTTGTTTTGTGGATTCTAGGATAAGTAGAGAAGATATAAGGGGATGAATTTTCGGAGTTGTACGATGGAGCCGTATGAGAGACACTATCGAATTTCTCGAAAATTTAAGAATTTAATTCATAAAGAGAATTTTCATAAATTGAAATTGATTTACGGAGGACAAAATAAATTAAAGGGGTTAATAACTCAATTTAAAATATATTTGAATAAATATGGATTTCATCAACGATTTGTCGAAAACGATGAAAGGAAACGAAGAAGTTTTAAGATGAGAGGCTGAAGATTGTATATGAGGAGTATATTCGAAGTTGTGTTAATAGCTAATTACTGATGTGTATTAAATGCTTTGATTATTGTGAAATGTTTAATAACTAACCGATGTGTTTTGGATACTTTATTTATTGTGATTGCTGGAGACGACCCATGTCTGTGTGGGGAGATTAGTCTATGGTTTTAATTATAACTGAAATTTTTCCATCAATACTTAATTTCAGGGACGAAATTCTTTTAAGGGGGTAGAATGTTTGTAATAACCCAAAAAATCAGAACCAATTTAAAATTTTTATTTTGGTAATTTTAATGAATTTTGAATATTTAAAATGATTTATTTCAAATAATAATGACAAGAAATTTATTTTGAATAGAATGAACGTATATTTATTTAAATCGAAGTTAGAATATAAATATTTACTTTAATTATAAAAGGAATTGGAAATGGCGCTGTAGTTTGAAAATTGGATTACAAATTTCAAATGAATGTACAGGATTCAAAATAAACCGGATTTTGGTGAAACCAAAAATATTTGAATCTGTTTGAAAATATCTTTCCAAGGAATCTGAAAAATCCAAATTTCATAGTAGGAATAAAAAGTTATGTCCAGTTGAAGATTCAAAATAGTCGCTATGGAAATATAGCCCTTAAAAATAGCGATTTTGCAAACGACCTCTGTTTTCGACGAGACCACTTTTGTTGGATCCGGAATGTCAAATTTTAGTTAGATTCCAATTTTCATAATTTTTGGAATTAATATGTGTGCATGGCAAAAGAAAACGTGTTTTTGACTATTTTAGTCAATTTGGATCGACCAGAAAATGGCCATTTTTCAAACAGTCTTCAAATTCGACGAAATTAGTTTTGTTAGGACCGTATCATCTAAACATAGCTAGATTTATTTTTCGGGAATTTTTGGAGTCAGTATATGGCCTCGCTAAACTGAAATGTACGTTAAAATTAAATGTAAATTGATTTATATTTTAATTCAAAGGAAAACTGATCGTAACAGCCGAATTGGGTTACGAAACATCTCCCATTGTGTCCGGAATGGGGGTATTTAGCTAGGGCAACAGTCGTTGGGTTTGATTTGGGGTTAGAATTAAGAAATAAGTATTTTGAAATAAAATAATATATATATATATATATAATACAACCCAAAGTCGAACCCCTAACTTTCTTCCTCTCGCGGTCAAACAGCAGCCGCTCCACATCGTTCAACGGTGAAAAGCTTCAATTTTAAAAACCCAAATCGTTGCCAATCCATGTTGTAATTCAAAAAATTCATTGAACAAAAATGAAAGCACTCTCTTCCCTCTCCCGATCCCTACCCATTTGAACATGAATAGTTGAGAGGTGGAGGAGATTTTCGAACCAAAATGGGCTGCATTCGAGGGCAGATGGCGGTGCGTTGGGGCCACCAAGTGGGGTCTGGGGCTGGGCATGTCGGGCGCGCTCGTATGCGGTTCGAGGGACATCCTCTGAAGGTCGGCGCGAGGTCCGTGCTGGCGTAATTGGCGTGCCCTAGGGTGGGAGCTGATGAAGATGACGGGGAGCAGTGGGTTAACGATAACAGTGAGCGCTTTTATTTTCTTTTTTTCTTTTTTTTCTTATGTAATTAGTTTAATAAATTTTATAATTAAACAATAATTAATTTTAATATATATATATATCATGGTTTAAAATTCTTATATATATATTTATATACATGGCTTAGAAAAAAAGATATGATTTATTTATATAAACATTGTATAAAAATGTGTTATTTTTAAAATGAAATAGCTTTAATAAAAATGTCACTTTTTATTCAAAAAAAAAGAATAATAAAAATATGATTTTTATTTTAAAGATAGTGTTAGAAATAAAAATATGATTTTTATATATGTACGATTTTTATATACAAAATAGAGGGATAAAAATATAATTTTTATTTTATATGTAGCAATATAAAGGTTTGATTTTTATTGTATGGGTAGCGAAATAAAAATGCTATTTTTATTATATGGGTAGCGATATAAAAATATGATTTTTATAATATACGCAGCGATATAAAAATATGATTTTTATATAGAGAGTAGCGTTATAAAAATATAATTTTTATAATGAAGCAGCGATGTAAAAATATGGTTTTTATATAGAAAACTGAATTGTAAAAATATGATTTTTACTATGAACAGCGTGAAAAGAATTGCGATGGAACTGGTGGAAAGCAAAATCCAAATCTGGACCGTTCAGAAATAAAGAATGGAGGAGTGGATCCCTAAGGTGAGAACTCTCTCACTGAATTCTTTGTATAGTTATTTATTTTATAACTGCATATATGAATTGCTCCCCGTCGTCCACAGAACATGGATGATTTGTTTGGTTGTTTGTTTGGATTGATTTGTTTGTGTGAATTCGGTTTGTGATATGGAATGGAAAATGAAAATATTCATGTGTTGAATAAAATAAAATATTCATGTGTTGAAATAAAATAAATATTCATTTACAAATCGGATGATTTGTTTATGTACACCCATTTGGCTGATATGGATTGGGACGATAAATTTTACACATCGCCCAACTGCACAAATAATAATCAGTGTTTGTTGTTTGGAAACCCCACACGGTTATTGGGATGATATTGGACATACCTAATTCCAATATTTAGTTGTATGTCAATCGATGGGTTGACATGCTGTTGTAAGCGTTAATTATTTATATTTAACGCTTATGCAGTTGTGTAATGCACTCTGGATGATGGTTGATTGTTTATCATTGTTGTTCTATACATGTGTTGTATGAAATCCATATAAATAACATTATATAGTAATTGACTGTGTCTGATTCCAGTTCATAAAAAATAAATATTTTAAAATAATGAATATTTTAAAATAATGAATATTTTAAAATAATATTTAGTAAAAGATCAAAATCTGATTTTGATGCCCGATTTAGGATAGACACGAAAATATTTAAATATATAAAGCCGTGTTGATTAAATTAACGCCAATTTGACGTGAACGATATTTATATCGATTTTATTCGTTTTTATAATGAATATCGAAAAGGAAGTGATTTCAATATCTAATGTTTTGAAAATATTATTATTTATATATTAATGATATGGAATATTCAATTTTGATTTGAAACTGAATATGAAGTTGAAATCGTTTTGAAAACAAATTTAAAACGATTTATAAAGTATGTTTTGAATGGAAATCGACGAAATATATATAATATATATATATATATATATATATATTATACATATTTAATGACCCGAATAGAACGCGCCGCACCGCGGCAGTTCGCGGATTTCGACCACTGACTTCGAATTGACATTACGGGAGATCCGACCATCGGATTCTCCTAAAACTAGAACCGTTGGGTTCGTATCGAAAAGAGCTTTCTAACGAATACAAGAAATTAGAAATCTAACGGTTGGAGTTGGAATTATGTCCAAATCAAATTTGGAAAAGATCGTTGTAAGTGCAGTTCGATGGCCGTTTATGGAAATCAACTGTACGGGCCTTGATAAAATTATTAAAAATATTAATAATTTGTGTAAAATCATAAGAAATGATTTGGAAAGAATTAGGACGAAAAATTCCATATTTGAAAGGATAAAAATATATTTTTATCAAAATGAACTAGTTATTAACTAGATTTGAAATCCAATAATTTTTAAATAAAATAAATTGGATTTTTGAAATGGCTTTAAAAATAACCAGGACTTCCAATATATGAATTGGAATGGATTTGAATCGAAATTGTCTTCGGAATATTTCGTTGTTGGATTTCGTGATTATACAGATATTGTTGTGGAAATTTGAAAGATATATTTATATTGTTATTTCCAATACGATATTTGTTGATTTCAGAATTTGATATTGAATATAAGCCAATATATTTTCTATTTAGAGCCTTGTATTTAATATCAAATTGGTTTTTGGGTTTATCATGAACGGTGTTTTAAATAACACTTTTTTCTTTAACCTGATTAACAATGGAATGAGATTTTGGGTTTGTCGTGAATGGAATCTTTAATAATACTATTCTTAAACCCAATGGAGTTAATAAAATTAGAAACTAACTGGAGATTAACTAAGTTGAATGGTTTCCTAGGCAATGATCTGATGTTGGTTTCAGCCTTCGGGATTAATACTTAAGGAATTGTTCTCTTACTAATTTACGGTTAGAGATTGATGGGATGGGGTCTTCAATAACACTGTTCTTAAACCCCGTGTGAAAAGAATAAATATTTTAATTAAGATGTAGAGAAGAATTACCAATTAATTAACATTTGATTGGATTTGAAATGGAATGTGAATTGGGTTTATCATGAACTGTATTTTTAACGACATTCGTTCTTTAACGCGATTTACAGTGAAATGAAATTTGGAACTTATAAATCTTTTTATTATAGATTTAGTGGAGATTTTCCAAAGTAAAGTTTTCCAATTTAATATATTGGAATGGAATGGAATTCGATTTGATAATAATCGAAGTGAGTTTCCGTAGAGGAAGACTGTTAATATATATGGAATTTAAAAGGCTTTTCCGTTATTCCATTTATATTATCGGTTGGATATGGAAGTTTATATCAATTATATATATTGATCTGTTTTCCGTGAAGATTCCATTGTTAATGGAATGAAATTTTGGGTTTATCATGAGCTGTGTTTAAATGAAATTAGTTCTTTAACCCAGTTAAAGATAAGATTAATTTCTTAACTTTGAATAATTATTAAGTAATGATTTTTTGGAAATTAAAACTGAATTAGAGTTTTAATGAATCTTTAAATAGATTGAAAGGTGAATTTGATAACTAAAATTATCAAATTCAAGAAATGATCGAGAATGGAGTAGCATCAGTTTTACTCCAAGCGATAGTTAAATCTTTAATCAGATTTGAACGTGAAATGGTAATTAACTTTACCGATAACACCGCGGTGTTAGATATGAAGTATTACCAGTTTTGCTTCAAGGGATGAATAGGTTGGGATTGGGAAATATAACAAATGATTACTTCGGCAAGGATCGCTAATCTCGACTAGTTTGGATAAACCATAATTTGGTTTGAATTGATATCCAAAGGAAGATAAAAGAATAAATTTTAAAGAATTTATCTTTGATAAAATTAATGGGAACCTTTCCCAAAGGATATGAATATTTAAATAAAAGAATATTTAGAATTGGAATGAGGCGTGTGTTGTGTTTTTATAGCACTTGTTTATTATATACGCGAGTTATTCAGAAGGACCGGGTTTATCCCAATCTGAATAACCGAATCGGCGATGAAGACGGTGGCTGAAGACCGGAGGTCTTTACATCGTTTGGATGATTACTGATGTCTTGGTTGGGTTGTATACCCAAGACAAGGTAATAAGTGGTGATTGTCCAGACGTACTTGTAGATCGACCGGATATGCGAGGACATATCTCCTGTATTGGACATATGGGACGAGGAATAAGGTGCCTCCGGTTTCGTTCAGGCCCAAAATGGACTTGTATGGATGTGTGTCTGACATTGGAATTCATTCTGTGTGATTAATGGACATCAGTTGCATGGCGTAAATTGCCAGTGTGGCATGCTAAGATGCAAATGATCAAGGCTTCTGTTGAAAAGCAGAGTCTTGTGGTTGATGATCAAAGCACGACTTTAATATAGCATAGCTTTGTATAGCGTTAATTCGCGAGCCTCACACCCCGGTGTGAACCAGAAACAGGAGAGTACCCCAGGGAGGGCATGCGTTTCCTTCTAGCTAGGAGTGGTGTCTGGGTTTTGCACGCCCAGATATTTTACTTATGTGGATGATGGATAGCAAGGCGCCTTGGTTATTTCGGTCTCTGCGGAGCCGATGGATAGTTTGGTAGATATACCGACCAGTTTTACTCCCTACAAGGAGGGGAAACACAGTGTTCAGGCATTTTAATCCAATTCATGAGGACCGGCCCTGACGATCCAAGGGTCGATGCGTTCTGATCCTGAGACATGGGCTAGAGTGTCTCAAAGCGGTAAGGACAATCCTTTGCCATGGTTCACAGATGGAAATCCAACTTCCAATACGTGACATTTGCGGTTTTGATTATAGAGCCTAGTATTGGCGACATGATATATGGTACCCATGCCGTCTAGGATTGATACATTTATATTTGAAGTTGTTTTATACACTATGCACATATAATAGTATAAAATGATTTTTTTTAACGTACCAAGCGTGTTTGGCTATTATAAGGGAAAACTCTATCCTTCGGCTTGCGTTGCATTGTGTGATGGGACCTGGGTCTTATACTAGCTTCATTTTTCCAAAAAGCATTGCACTGTTTATTTTATGCACTGCTATTCCTGGGAGGAAACTCGTTCCGTGTTATACGGCGTGGTCCCTTGATATATCTGATTTTAAAGTAAAGTTTTAAATAACTGTTTTAGTTCTCACACCGGTCACATGGCTGACCTGGATTTTATTGTTTTAACCTAAACTATGGATGACCTTATTTTCCACACGGGCAGCTAGTAGTTTTGGTTTTGCAGATTTATATTCATGGGATAATGGTTTACAGCTGGAATGATATTCGGAAAGCTCTGTATCCTTGTATCTCCTTCAGTTGTCTTTTGTATTATTTTCCGCTGCATTGTAAATTGTAAATCTCCGATATTTATCAAATGTATACTATTTGTTCATACTATGTATATTCTTGTGCTCTGATGTAATTGTTGTAATAAGCAATGAAATGTTCTTCTGTTTGTGTTCTGATTTGTCATGTTCTCAACTCAATCCGGTCTTTCCATCATGGGAAAGTTCGGGTCGTTACAATGTATTGTCCCGGATTTTCTGGTCGATTGTATAATCTAAATCTTAGATTATGCTAATGACAATATTCAATTAAATCATATTTAAATTTGAATATTATAGACAAATTTCAAATCATTATTTGTTTAAATTCCTTTGCGTATCTTTTTAACTCGAAATTTTTTATATACATTGGTAAATGTCGTTTTAACATTTTATTTTACATTTAAAACTTATTTTAATTTATGTTAAGATATATTTACTTAATTAAAAGTAGATTTTTAATATTTAAGAGGAATTAAATAAAAAAAATTAAGACATATATATGTGTGTGTATATATGATCTCTTGTATTTATATATATCTATATATATAAAAAGCAAGGTACTAAGTTTGTTACACTTATGTACATATTTTATTTCTTCACATATACATATATAGCATAATGTGACAATTGATAGATTTGAACATGTCATATAATAAAATGAAAGCAAATCATATTTTTTATGGGAATAATTGATTTTTGTACATTGATTTGCAACTTTGAAGTCAGGCTAGCACACTAGTGCACTGTATGATCAAAATCAGAACTTATAATGGATTGTTTGCTTAAGAATAGAGAATGACCATCAGATAATAGGACTGTATAGCCATAGGAAGAAGTCTGGAATACTATAAGCAAACATTAAATGAAAACATGTGTTGATACATCATGGAAAAAAACAGTGAATACACGTGCATTTGAAATAGTTTAAATTACTTAAGCATCAAGGATGCTGTAAGAATACAGAGAAGAACATGGCTATACACATAGGTATGTACCCCATCCTAGGCAACATTCACTTCAAAACAAAGACTATACACCCAGCTAAATCTATTCGCATATATGACTATGCAATAGATGAGTACACCTTAGATTTCATGACTATGGCTATTTATTTAAAACAATTTAGAACTGCACACAATCAATCTGCACATGTATGAGTACCCAAAAATTTGATCTACCGTGCACCTTTCTTCGTGAAGCCTTGTCAAGAAATCTTCATCAATCTCAAACCAAGTGTCGCTGCCATACCTCCATGTTCTATCCCGTCGAATAGCTAGCAAAAACAAGCCACAAACATATATGTTCTTCCCTATCAGCGTATGGTCTTTCAATCAATCACAAGCAGCAGCTAGGACCTCCCAGCTATGTGTCATCATTTCATTTCAAGTCAATTAAATGCCTATCTTTATATTATTATGTGCGTATATAAATAAGCACCTAGCTAGCCTGCATACATTCGAGACATTCAACCAAAACTTGAACTTAAAATGGCAACTAACCCCTAAGAGATCGAAGAAGGAAATGGCCGAGATAACATTAAAACAGAGAGGGAAAACCTAGAAATGGCAGGGCAACTATGCGAGTAAACAGACTTTCTTTGTTTTTTGTTTTAGGCGTTAGTTTATTTATGGTAAATCTATGACTGAATATATATATATATATATATATCATTACATATATGAAGTATATAGCCTAAGTATAAATGATTAATTAAAGAGTAATGTTTGAAAATTGTTGATATGTGTTAATGATGTAGATTACTTGACAGTGGATAGATTTGTGAGAACAAACCCCTTATGAGATTCCATTTTAAACTATGACTGTTTACATACAAATCCTTATATGGCTTATTAAATAAAAACCTGGACAACAATAACAGTATATTTATGAGAATACTATGTCCATTTGAATGTTTACGTAAATTATGACATGCTAATACGTATAGGCTTGAATGTGTTTGAATGTACTAGATGCAAATCTAACATGAAACCCAAGATAATTGAAAACCTGAGAATCACCGGGTACATGAAAACAGAGTAAACAGTGAGCAAATTATGAGTGAACACTTTTCTTTTGTTTCTGTGTTAGACCTTGTTCTGGGTAATTTAAGGCGACATTTAAGGGCACTATATATGTAGGAGTTATGTTAGTAAAGAAGGAACGATAGATTATAGAAGAATGACTGAAAAGTGTTTTATGTGTGTTAAATGGGGAGCATGTAATGTATAGACGGGGATAAATTGGTTAGAACAAACTTCTCTTGAAAAACCAATTTTTGGAAGAGGACTTGTGTATATACTAATCAGTGGATATACATATGCTTGTATAACTTGTTGTATGATTTTTAAACTGACACAGAATCATGAAGACAACAATAAAAAAAATCTGGAACAAGGACAGTATGTTAAAGTATAACCAGTCCCATTGGATATACTTCAAAATATTTATGCTGATCTGATTTAAGTATATTGAATGGAGTTTGGTCTACATCTGTATTTAACCTTAATGATGGAACTGGAATATATTTAACACAACTGGAAAACCAATACTTTATTGAACCGGCAACTCATATCAAGGAAGGAAGAAAAATCATTATTCCAATGACATTTAAGGATAGAGTCAACACATAGTTGTGTTTATACACCTGTGGTTTATTTTAAAACAGTTTAATTGTATGTAGTACTATATAATTTCACATATTTATAAAATATAGTAGAAAGTGGATAACTCATGAAATTTAATCATCATAAAACTTGAAATCCAGACATACCAGTGAAATTGCAATGGGATTTCATGAATTTTAAAACAATTTCCATAATTTTTAATGATAAGTATGGAGAGAGAGATGTGATGATCAGAAAATGGGGTTCAGGGCAAGATCAGGCAATGAAGGCGGCTGTGTGTGATGACGTTTGGCGTGGAGGTGCTGGGGAGTAGGGGAAATACAGGAAAAATACAAATCAATTTTTCCATTGATTAGAATTGAGTTTTCATCAATTTAGGTTTTGGGTGGCAGCTTTGGGATAATTAACTTTGGTGTCAAACGGTGTCGCAATAATGACATCGAGTGCCATCGCACTCAGGTGGAAGGTCGAGGCGAGGGTTAGCTCCGTACTGAAGGGGTTTGGAGTTGGTAGATGCACGGTGGTGGCAGAACGAGGGGATTTCTCCGATCAACCTTAAACTGGAAAATGGCATGAAACGTTGAAAAATGATACTGATGATCGAAGGGTTATACTGGGTCACGAAGGAGGTCAAAGAAGGGAGGCGCGGTTGTGGGGTGGGTCAGAGGAGTTGAACGTTAGAGAGATTAGGTGTGCATGTGCACGGAAACGCTGGTGTATAGTTTATTTGAAGCAAACAAAGAAAAGGGGTAGGCAAAGTTGAGCGTGACAGGTAAAAATAAAGATAGAAGGGAAGAGGGAAATGGACAGCTAGCAATTGGGCTTTTTGGGCCAAGGATATAATATAATTGAATAAAAGTGGAAAATTTAAAAACAATATAAGGAAGTTGGGCCAGAAGGTAATGGACTGTGAAAATAAAGAATATAAAAGGAACTAAAGGAAAGGTAAAGAAAAAAGATTAAAGAAATAGCAAGAAAAGAAAGAAGTATTTCTAAAAGAAATAAAAGGGAAATCAGGTAGTATGGTAGATAGGAGTAGTTGACAGATGAGCAGACAAGAGTCGTGGTGAGCAGAAATGTACTTGTCAGATTTAATGAAGTTATTTTAATAATTTATTTCAAATTAATAAAAAAAGAAAAAGAAAATTTCACTTAGATTTAAAAATCTAGATAACTAGTATGAGTTAGATTAGTTAAACTGTAATCGATAGTTAAGGAAAATTGGTTGATCGTCAATACTACTTACATGTGATAATCGAATTGTTCTGAGATAAACATTTAAAGATGCTATTTTAGATCGTAATCGACTTAAGTCGATAAATACATTTAATCGAGAAACAATTTAAAAATTAAATAAACAACGATTAATTTAAAGGTTAATATCTATGTAAATAAGAGTTTATACCACAACTAGATAATCTGTACTGACCTTGTACTAATGTTTATCGGTAAATTATGTTAAACAAGGACTAAAGGAATGATGTCCACATTTCACAGTAAATAACAGTGAAAGCAGATGCTTTGCAAGAAAAGAATGGTTGTAGGAGTTATTGGGAATTAGTTTGACTTGTAATGATGATGTTATTCCAAAGTTCGGAGAATAAAAGGGAATGGAGGTATTCTGAAAGAGATGTAATCTTAGAATCGAGTAAGTTGAATTCAAGGAAAGTATCGTTCGCTTTCCGTTTAAATACTTGAAGTATATATATTGAATTATTTATCTAAGAAAAATAAAATAGTAATTTTATTTGTAAGTCATAGATATTGAAGTATGGATTATAATGATATTGTAATAATCAATAAAAATAGGATTCTTAAATGAATTTAAATCTTAAATAGATATGATTTGGGAATGATTATTTTCCAATATCAATTAACGACGTTTATTTGAATTGGGATAGACTAGATTTGTTGTGATAATTGATTTGTTGATTTGATTTGTGGTAATGTTGTGACATGACCTAATTATCTTGTTTAATCACATCTCGTTAATATTGACGTATACAAACTATTGTTGAAATCTAGGATCTTATATGTTAAATATTTTCAGGAGATAAGTCTGAAAAATCAATTTTGATAATAGGAACACATATGAAATATATTGATCTGATTACTTTAAGCATCACTTGGCCCTAAAAGATATTAACGTTTATCGATTCAAAGAGACCGAGATTGGTTTTCTAAATGAAATCCAAATACCACTTTGTTTCGACCTATGCGCTGATTAATTTGAAGTCAAGTTGAAGACCATTGAAGACGGTGTTTATGCAAGGGCTGTTTTGTTGATCCCAGGTGGAAATTGCCTAAGATGGATTTACAAGATAGTGCCTTCGGTTTGTCCAGACCCAGGACAACTTGTATGGACGAATGTCTGACAGAGTATACCTAACAGATCGCGTAAGTTGATTTCCTCAAAACTATGTTTGGTGGCGGAGGAATTAATTTCTCTTAGCTTTATACCTGTGGTTTTGGGGAAATCAGTTTGTGATTTGACAAGTTTGACAATGTGGCATTCAAAGTGAATGACGATGTGTTGCTCTAAATGGTAAGTTATGACCTCAAGCCTCACAACCGAGAAATGACAAAAATCGGGCAGGCAACATGGCTATGTTGGTCGCTCCCATTAGGATGTATTGTCACCATCGAGAGAATATTCATTTTGTTACTTCTTCCGCTTCTGTATCCCACGGGAATGGTTATGTTTCTAGCAACCGTAAGGTGACAATATATTCAATACACTCAAGAGCAATGAGTGGTTGGTCATGTGTGGGCCGGGTTGCAAGATGTTCTTGTTGAACCCAGTGTATTCCTCTCTAGAGATACACTATCAGAAGGTGGTTTCATACCTTGTCATAGTCGGAAATCCATTATCCTTAAGTGCCAAGCAGTTTTTGTTTGTATACTATATATGTGGAGTGTGAGATGCAAGCGTTACGCTAGATTCTAATTTATTTGTGGAAACCCTAGACATTATTATAATATCAGTACAGTTATGATTTCAAAATGTTTTGGGTTATCGTTAGGTAAAAACGATCCGTATTTACCTAACGATAGGTCTTATGATTATCTTTTCTTTCTAAAGGAACTTTCCAAGTTAAGCAAACTGTTTAAAATCATTTACTCACACCAGTCCCATGACTGACCCAGAGTTTATTTTTCTGTGTTCTACCTAAACTCTTAGGCGCCCAAATTTGTATGGGCAGTCAAGTGGTTTAGGATTTTTCAGATAATCTAGAAGGAGCTGGAGTTGGAGGTTTCAGCATTAGTTATATAAGGTTTATTTCCGCTGTGATGTATATTTGATGTACTCTGATGTTGTATGTAAGTTCAGATACAGTTTTGTATTTTCCAAAACTTATATCTATATTATATTTTATTCCGTTGCGATTGTGAGATTCAATGTTATTCAGATCTTTCTTCTATCTTAATTCTTCTATTCTAATTTTCTATCTTTTCTATTTTTCATCCTCTAACTTCTTTCTATTAATGATCCATATTTTCGTACAAATTTGGGTGGGACTTGTATTGTATTTAGTCGACTCAAAGGTTCGAATTTTCGGGTCGTTACATGAGGCATGTGGGCATGTGCACACATTTTTTCGTCTTCAGGGATCGGTACCAGTCCCGGAGGTCTTCGCTATTTTTTGTGCCTTCCTTGAAGATCTCGAACCTACTCCTATGCTGGTTTCATTTCCCCTGATGGAATGCAAGCACCGATCTGGAAGTTGAAGGGGCTTGCACTGAATCGGAGAGGCATGGTTGTGGTGAGCACTTGAACAAATTCTGGATGGAAGTTGAGTCTTGAGAAAATACCGATCCGATGCTGGGATACAAAAGCATGAATATTGATCCCTGGAGTGTTGGACAAATTTGTTGAGTTGCTCTGATCTTGGGGTTACATACCGATCCCGATGGATGATAAATATCGATCCCCAAACACTTAGTCGTTTGAGAGAAGTTTTGATGAGCCAGGACGACCATTCTTATACAACTCCATCTAAGCCTGATTCCTGGGAATTTGGACGTCAGTTCTGAGTCGTTTAACCATGTGATGGGCCAAGTCATGTGGGCCTCGACTGCTTCTCATAGCTGGGTCAAAACCCCGGGTAACACTTTTCATATTGCTACTTTATATTGATCATTTTTTGAACATAATTATTGCTTATTTCACTTTTTCAGAAAAACCAATGAATAGATTTTTTTTTATAGTGGGTATGCAAGTATGCATTACAAGTTATGATTATATTTTGTGCTAACAGGTAAAAGTCACTAGAAATTTTAGGAAAATAAAATTGTACAGATAGTAATTGGAGATTGCTTGCATCCTTATTTGAAAGAAAAACATACTACATTTCGAATAAGGATTTGCATAAGTGTCGGCAATTGAAATAAGAGGGTAGTTAATAGGATCATTGTAAGCATATATATGGCATATTCTTTAATCAGGTAATGTTTCAAGTTATGATCATGAAAATGTTTTATGTTTCTAACCAGGTTGAACTAACTCTGTTACTTTTTTTTTAAACTGGTACTTTATATACAAGTCAAGGTAGTATATAACATGCTACGTAATAGATGGGTTCGACTCTGCAACACGCGAATTGATTTCTGCTACTTTTGTTAGGTATCTTTAAATTTTTCATAATTATATTGTTTTATGTACAATTTTCATTCTAACAACAAAATATTTTAATACTATGGTATATATAAGCTTTATACTAAAATGTTTTAAATTGGGAGAATAATAGAAGTATGTTATTACATGCATTATTGTCGTTGAGAATGGTTGCTACCTATAGAAAGTGGTAACTGCTACGAATTTTGTTGGACTTACATTGAAAAGGGATATTGAAGTTAATGCAATCTATCTATTTGCCGAAACTTGAATTTTTTAACCATAGTGCTTGGCTTTACATTATGCTTTGTGTCTTTAATTTTCATTATTTGACATTTTCAATTGTACCTCTGAATTTAATATATACAACATTGTTTTGTGATATTTTAAATTAGTGTTCTATTATGTAGTTCTTTTATTGGCAGTATGAATATATCTATTGTCAACCTATAATTATTAGTATGTTACGCTAACGAAAAGATATTTAATTTTTGGTGCATAAATTGTTATTTTTCCATTGATCTCTTAATCCTTCCATGATTTATATACATTCTATTGTTTATAAAATATCATACATAATGTATTCTTATTGTGTGTATAATAGGTAACATATTTAGCATCTATATATGGTTTCTCTTGGTCCCCGTCAGTTGAAATAACTTTGATGGTGATGTAAAGGGAATACGATTTGATCGTGGTGTATGTTTATCAAGACTTTGTAAGAGATGATTTCCTAAGGATAAATAATATTATATCTTAACTTAAGAGATGGAGTATTAGATGTTCCTAAGTTGGGCTACCACAATTTAGAAGTGTAAGATGATGAGAAACTAAAGATATTTGATTATAAGTTCTATTTAATGATCCGAAGGAGAGAAATTTGGTGATTTTTAACTATTGTTCATAGTTCTTCATTATCTTACTTATATACATTGATTGTGAAAATAAGGTGATATTTCGATTCATAGAAAAAATTTGATGTTACACCTTAAGATTAGAGTTCCACTAATGTTGATTTAATTTCTTAGAATTATCTTTAAAATCTTCTTATGTCATATACTCATTATGTCATACAATCTGCATTCAAATAGCTAATGCACGAATTCTTCTTGGAAATTATGTCGTTGGAAATGGTTACTAAAAGAACTTGATTGATGGATGGATAGTTTTATGTGGATACTAACGTAATTTTGTAGTAAAGTTTCTTATGTTTTAGTTCCAAAGTGCTGGCAAAGATGGTTAGATAAAGGACTCTATAGAAGATGAAATTTACTGTCTTACGAGCAAGTAGTTATATTGTATGTAATTGTATCTATATCTAGGTTGTGTAAATCATATGTAAATTTAACTCAAAAGTGGAAATCGAAGAAACTGTATTTTGAAACTAGCATCATAAAAATTTAATTGACAGTTTTCATGAGAACTTAGGTTGTGAACTGTTATGAGTTTTGTTTCCACATAAGCTCATTAACCTATTCATTGTTGAAATTTATTCAGTTTATAAAGAACTTATTTCTCTCAATTGCAAAGAAATGGTTTGATTATGAATATTATAATAATTATATAATTTTCTTTTATGGTGAACCTAATAATTAACATAAAATATTACCCATTTCGCTCCTCTACATATAAATAATTGATATATTTGATTGTTTGTGTTCTTCTGTTACATGAATTCATTCGTCACTTCAATATTTGTTTTAATTAACATCATTGTTGGCTTTGTTTTACGTATGATAAGTGATGTTATTTTTATCGTTAATTAAAATGTAATTTCAAAGATTTTTAGAGTATTCGAATGTGCCTTATATAAAAGTAATTGATTATTTTAACTTGAATCACTTCATAGCCATTTTATTTTACTCCTAATTTTGTATTACTTATTTAAGTAAAGGGAAAATATTATTTGGTTATTCCAAAAATTAGACTATGTTCATATTTTGTACTTTAGTCCCATCATATAGTGATATTTGCATATAGATTGCTTTGAAACTACTAATATTTTAAAAATTCAATTAGTATCAGAAGATGTCAAAATAGTAAGAAGAAAATGTTGGAATGTTGTTTGTTTGGACAAATATGAAACACTGTTTCAATCATTGATTAATTTAAATGAGATTTAAAGCATTATTAGCAAACAATCTATATGTGTTAAATATGTGAAAATTCCACATGGAATTATACGTTTCATTTTGAAAATTATCATTCAAACTCAATGATATAATGATTGGCAATATATGTAATATCTTGATAATTAATGTCAACATATTTTATAAAGTTATTAAGCATTAAAAGTTATTTTTTATCCCCGAAGTTTGATACTTTATATGACTAAAAATCACCAAACAAAATTTATCCATAAAGTTTTGATAATAGTATTTGAAAGAAAACTAATCGCAGAAAATTACAATTCATTAAGAAATGCTTTGCCTATATGAACTAAAAAAAGCTTTATTATTAGATTATATTGTGACCCCTATATGATTAACATGGGTTCGCACTAATCAACTAAAAAATCACTTGTCTAGTTTAGCACCTAGTCTAATGCTAGCAATGTATGCAATTAAAAATAGGTTACATCATTAGGCACATGTGGATCGCTCTGGATATGGTTATTATCTGGATCTAAATTTCATAGTTTGCATGATTTGGATCCCCTCTATAGTTAGTGATCGCAACAAAGAAATGATCATATTCTATGTTATTTGTATTACTGGTAGCGTCGGTCCTTAGTAGTGGTAGATGCAAATCAAGACAGCCTCAAATCCATTATATGTAAAGGTGTATTGATTCAATAGGTAGAGACTTACCATTCCGTAGTTGGAATATTCTTGTAAATATGAGTCTTTGATCTTGATTGTATACCTGTTATATTGTAACTAAGAACATTTAAGCTATATTAATATATTTATTTGTAAATTTTATACAAAACTATAACATCACTTGATTTATATATAAAAAAAATTAGTTATTGTAAGGTAAACTCGTTTGTTTTTATGTACAGTGCGACCTTACAAAATATATTTGAGTTTAAGGTTTTTATAAAGTTAAAACATGCTTTACTCACATCAGGCCCATGTTTAACCAAAAGCTTTATTTCTTTCCTTTAAATCTCTTGGTTACTCAGATTTTTACGAGTATCCAAGAATTCAGACCTCTTGGAGCATTTTGGGAAGAAGTATGAGTAGCGGTTTCCATCGTCATATTATAGTTATCTATATTTTCAATATTTTCATATATTATGTATTAGTAGTTTTAGGTAGGTTGATTTTGTTAGGGACCGCGGAATGGATCGTTCAGGAAAAACAAACACTAGAGGAGGGGGTGAATAGTGTTTATAAGAATTTAAACAAAACTAAAAACTAGAGAGAACTAAGGAAAAACCAAACACCACAAACACAATCACAGACACAGATTCAAACAAAGATAAAAAATAAACAAAGATAAAAGTGCAGAAAAGGAAAGAACACACCGGATTTTATACTGGTTCAGATCACTCCTACGTGCAGTTCCGCACAACGCTGGATTGTGCAGAGTTTTATTACTATTTTCAAATAGCCAAATACAACCTCCTTGATTTCACGGCTCAGCAAGTAGACACCGACTCATATCCCTTGATTTCACGACTCAAGAAGGGCACACCGACTCCTATTCCTTGATTTCACGGCTACAAGGATAAACCGATTACTCTTTGACTTACAAACAAGGTCTTTCAACCCAAGCAATTACAAAACAGCCCTATAACTCTTCAATAGCACTTGATTCAGAGAGTAGAGAGTGTAGAGAGAAGAAGTTTGATCAATTCAGAAGTGAATTCGGCAGAGTATAAGTGTAAAAACCATAAAAATGAAGATGAATACTGATAGAATGAAAGAGGATGAAGATGGAGAAGAAGAGATGTTAGAAAATTCGGTTTTAACCTCTTTTTATAGAGAATGAAGGGTTGCAACGGTTCTGAAGCGTTTCAAATAGTGAAAAGACACTTCCCTTCAAATTTAGAAAAATAGTTGTTATATGTCGACATACATATTTTGCTATGTCGACAAACTCATGTGTAAATTTCATTTTCAAAGCATTTTTTAAGAATTTTGATATAAAATTAATTCTAGAATTTCTTGAGTGAAATTCTAATGTTGTAAATCAATATTATATAATAGAAAAACATATGAAAACATAGTTTTAAACTATATATTTATAAAATTATAAGGTTTTAAACTATATAAAATATAAATAAAGTGTGTATATATATATAAACTTATGTTTTGAAAAACAAAGAAGGAAAAAATAGAAACAAATATAAAAACAAAATAGAGAGGATTGAGAATAAAATAGAAAAACAAAATAGAAGGGATTGAGGAAAGAATTGAAAAATTAGAATTAGAATTTGAATCTGAATTTGGATTTGAACCTGGAGTGCCATTTAGAGTCTTACAAAATCTAGGCTCTATAAACATATTATTCTTAGACTCTTAAAATCTTGATTACTCATGAGCCTTGAATCTACTCTGAATTCTGAATCTCTAAAAGCTCTTAAACTGTACAGTCTTTAGTATTAATTCCTGTATACAAATCCTGCATATGTATATATATTCTAGATAAAGATGTTAGTATATATTTTATAATCAATGATAATTGGAATAAGGTTGTTGTCATCAAAACTCCTTTCTCCAACAATCTTCCCCTTTCTGATGATGACATCCTTAGTTTATAAAATATCATACCTGTATACCTGTTTGATGATGTTCCTCTTATACTCCCAATGTCTGTAAGTTTCATATAAACTATGTCTATATTTTATAATTTCTCATCCTTTGGCATTATCAAAAAGAAATTCTAAAATAACTCCCTCTAAATCCTATAACTATCCAAATAATTCCTATACTAAAGTAAAATATTCCCCCTACATTTATGCTATAAATGTTTCTAATATATCTATCCCTAATTCTATAATATCTTGATATCCTTATATTTCCTTCTAATTCTATGATTCTAAACCTGAAATATTATAACTCCCCCTAAAATTTTGACTATACTAGTCTAATAAACTTAATAAAGTATAATAAACTTAGTAAAACTAACCAGATTGTATAATCAATTCAAACAATCAATCCAAACATGCAATTTAAGCAAGCAATTCAAACAAGCAATTCAAGCAATCAACCAAATCAATCAACTTAAAGAATATATATTAATAAACACTTCTTGAACTTTCAACTATCCTAGAAACTATAAAACTCCTCCTTAATCTAATACCCTTAATACAAGACTAAACCTATACTAAACTCTAATTCCCTTAAAACTATAATAAGACTTTAATCTAGACTAAGAGTTAACTAAGATATCCTTAAAATAAGTATTTTCTAACAAACCTATCAACCAGTAATGAAATTTAACCATGTCAAGTAAGTCAATCAAGTTATTCAAGTCAAACAAATCAAATAAACCAAACAAGTCAATAAATCCAATAAATTCAATCAATTCAACCAAGTCAAACAAGTCAATCAAGACAAAGTAAATATGTTATATGTTTAATAATCCTATGTATTTATAAGACAATAATTCCCCATATAGTATAATTATATATGGAGTTAAAGGTTAATATATAATGCAGTGCATTGGTAATAATGCAGTATGACATATGCAAAACAATATGAAGTGGTATATTGAATGAAATGCAATTTATGATGTAAATGATTCTAATTTGAGATGCACTTTAATGATGTATGATATGAAATAAGATGTATAATAATAGTATGCAGAATGATTTGGTGATAATATCTATTTAGGTAAAATATATTCAAAGTACTATCTAACTATTATAAATTATTTGAATCAAACAAAGATAATGTTAATTTCCAGACTTAGGTTAATTATTTTAATGAAAGTGATTAAAAGAATAATAAAGATAAGGGCTTAATTAAAAAGTATTCATGATAAGTAGTAAAATATTCAGAAAAATCATGAAGTTAAATAATATTAGTAGGGTAAATATTGTAAAAATTGAAGATCTTTCTAAAGAGAACATAAAATTTGTATAATATAAAGTAAGCTATATAAAGATATATTCGTAAGTATATATAAAACTAATTTAAACAGCTCCTAAAATTTAATTTATGAGAAATATACATTAAAATCATTCTTAAATTTAAGCTTTAGAAATCAAAACATATTTATTTGGTAAATAACCATTTATACTTTATAAGGAAACATTATAAAATAATCTATAAAACTTCTTATATTTAAACTACTTAAAAAAATCATGTATATATATTTCTTTATATTAAGTAAAATATACAAGTTTTATAAATCTTAATAGGAAGTTAAAATAAGTATTAGGTTACAAATAGTATTTGTGATAATGTAACCCAAAATTATTATGAAATCATAAGAATAATATATAAGTTAAACTATGCATGTTTAAACTATATAAAAGACGAATAAATTTATATTTTATAACAATATCAAAAAGTTATATTAACTATGTATATCATATTAACATGTTTATATAATTTTATTAAATTATATATTTTAATATATATATTTTGAAACGAAATAAAAGAAAATAAGTATACAGATAGATTTAATAGCTAGAATTTTAACTGGCATTTTCTAATTAAAAAAGATGGAGGGAAGTTTGAAAGTTTAAATCCTTGAAATAAAAAATTGGAATTTCATTCTACAGGCTGATATATAGATATATGTATGTTGACATATATGTATTATTTCAAAGAGAATATGGTTTTGTGACTTTGGTTTCAAAATATCGATTTATATTTCAGGATCAACTATTTCCTGACATAATTCTAATCCTGACAAACATCCAAAATTTATTTTATTATTATATTATTTTTATTATAATTATTTTTGTATTTCAAATTTCAAACTTGAATTTCAAATTTCAAACTTGAATTTTAAATTTAAAAATTGAATTTTAAAAATTAAATTTCAAATTTAAAACAAAGCAAAGCAAGCAAAACATCCATTCAACCAAAAATTTAAAAATTAATTAATGCGTACCCGGTTTTTAGATCCATTTCTTCAATATTCTCTGAATTCTGAATTGATCTTCTGGAATTTGATGTTGAGATCTTCTCTATTGCAATGAGCTCGTTTTTCTAATCAGGATAGTGTATTCATTTGCTGAATTTGAACACCGTACGAGAAAGATATTGAAGATTTAGTAGTTCAACCAACTTGGCGCCAAAATTTGAATTTGAATTTTGAATTTTGAATGAATGGACACTTCTACTACTATATAAATGCCCCAAAGTCATGTTTCTTTATAATCACTTCTCGTCTTCTTCTTCTTCTCGTTTTTCATTTTTAATCAAACTTTCAAGAGGCATAACTTCTTCGTTTCTTGATGGAATTGGACGAAATCAGCGGAAAATCGAAGAGGAATCCAAGAACTACGATCTAGTATCAGTTTGGATATGAATTTGGATGGTACTGGGGTGAAGCAAGTCGAAACGGTAAGAGGTATGCATGAAATCCCGTAACAGTTTTCCAATTTTGCATAACCAACTTCAAATAATCATATCTCACTTAATTTTGATTGAAATTTGACGATCTACCCATCAAATCGACTGTGAGAACTAGAATTACAATCTGGAAAAGGATTTGAGACAAAATAGTCTAACCTGTGGATGCAATTTGAAGATAACTATTGATAGTTTTGGTTTCCTTCTCTCTTTATTCACCAAAACTTCATTTGACCATTACTTGATCAATTCTTGACGGATTTATATGAAACCAGCGGCATTGCGAAGCAAATGAAAAAAGTACAATATTGAATCTACTTGTAGATGGGAATCAAAAGATTCCTATTTATCTGGTACCCAGTTCTTTATTGATTTACATTGTGTGTTTCCATTTCTTCCTCTTGATGTCTTTTCACCAATCATCATTATTATTCTTCAATTGTCCTTCAGAATTTGAATCCTCAACACCCATGTAAAACACCAGTTCGGAAATTGAATTTCCAATAGCCACCTTTTCAGAATTTGAATTTTCAATAGCCACCATTTTGGAATTTGAATCATCAATAACCACTTCACCTATCTTTCAACTATTGAATTTTCAAAAGTCATATAGCACATCTTTTCGTGCAAAACAACACAACTTTTCAAAGAATCGAATGCCTTTTCAAAAAATAAATGACTCTTTAAATAGAGAAGTGACTTTTCAAGTAATTAACTACAATTTTTAGCAACAATAGCATGATATTTTTGCAACACATCCATAGATCAAAAATTTCAAATTTCAAAAATCAAATCATAGTAACCTGATTTTCAATGAAATTGAATGCAGACTCATATAATACTTGATGCAATCGATGAATTTAAACTACTGTACAAATTTTGCCATTTACCATTTTCAAAAACCAGATTATGAATTTTTTGAAAGACCTAGCTCTGATACCAATTGTTAGGGACTGCAGAATGGATCGTTCAGGCAAAGCAAACACTAGAGGCGGTGAATAGTGTTTGTAAGAATTTAAACAAAACTAAAAACTAGAGAGAACTATGGGATGAATCAAACACCGCAAACACAATCACAAACATGGATTCAAAAAAAGATGCAAAATAAACAAAGATAAAAGTGCAGAAAAGGAAAGAATACACCGGATTTTATACTGGTTCGGATCACTCTTACGTCTAGTCCCGCATAACGCTGGATTGTGCAGAGTTTTATTACTATTTTCAAATAGCCAAATACAACCTCCTTGATTTCACAGCTCAACAAGGAGATACCAACTCCTATCCCATGATTTCACGGCTCAACAAGGGCACGCCGACTCCTATTCCTTGATTTCTCAGCTACATGGATAAACCGATTACTCTTTGACTTACAAACAGGGTCTTTCAACCCCAAGAAATTACAAAACAGCCCTATAACTTTTCAATAGCACTTGATTCAGAGAGTAAAGAATGTAAAGAGGAGAAGTTTGATCAATTCAAAAGTGAATTCGGTAGAGTATAAGTGTAAAACCCATAATAATGAAGAATAATAATGATAGGATGAAAGAGGATGAAGATGGAGAAGAAGAGATGTTAGAAAATTCGATTTTAACCTCTTTTTATAGAGAATGAAGGGTTGCAATGGTTCTGAAGCGTTTCAAATAGTGAAAAGACACTTCCCTTCAAATTTGAAAAAATAGTTGTTATATGTCGACATACATATTTTGCTATGCCGAAATATTCATGTGTAAATTTCATTTTCAAAGCATTTTTCAAGAATTTTGATATAAAATTAATTCTGGAATTTCTTAAGTAAAATTCTAATGTTGTAAATCAATATTATATGATAGAAAAACATATGAAAACATATTTTTAAACTATATATTTATAAAATTATAAGGTTTTAAACTATATAAAATATAAATAAAGTATATATATAAGCTTAAGTTTTGAAAAACAAAGAAGAATAAAAATAGAAACAAGTATAAAAACAAAATAGGGAGGATTGAGAATAAAATAGAAAAACAAAATAAAAGGGATTGAGGAAAGAATTGAAAAATCAGAATTTGAATTTGGATTTGAACCTAGAGTGCCATTTAGAGTCTTACAAAATCTAGACTCTATAAATATATAATTCTTGAACTCATGAAATCATGATTACTCATGAGTCTTGAATCTACTCTGAATTTTGAATCTCTAAAAGCCCTTAAACTGCATAGTCTTTATTATTAATTCCTGTATATAAATCCTACATATGTATATATATATACATATTCTAGTTAAAGATGTTAGCACATATTTTATAATCAATGATAATTGAAATAAGGTTGTTGTCATCAAAACTCCATTCTCCAACATATATAGGTTCCTTGTTGGGAGTAATACTTTTAGTAACGTTGATGTAGGTCGTCTTTGGGTAAATTATTTTCCTTGGTTGGGTTTCAGACGTGTTCGACAGATCCAAAACACAATTGGGCAATTTGCCCATTTTCCTTGATGGATCGAAAAACTCCTACTGGCATCGGAAAAGTTCGACGAATGCGTCCAACATATCAGACGATTCCAATGCCAGTAGTCAAGTTTAATTTTCCCCTCCATTTTTAACTTATTTAACTCATAATATTTTGTTTCCCTACTTAATTTCCCAGTTTCCCCCCTTAATTACTACATTTAATTTCCCTATTTAAATGCTTCGCTTGATGCCGCAAACGAATGCTCCATTTTAATTATCCATACTGCTTAAATACTATATTTAAATACCTGTCAAAATACCCTATTATCCTTATCGCAAATGCACCCGTAGTATTTTAAAGTAACCCAATTATGTGATTCTATGTGTGTATAATTTTGATGTTGTGTGTCCAAACGTCCTTAGAAGGTCCCTCACCAAATCTATCACTCTCAGCCCGATTTCCCTACGAAGTCCTACCCATTTTATTTATTTTCAGTGTTATCTACAATGGACCTCTCATGTGTACATTGTAGTCTACTGAATTCTATCCATACCATTATTATTATTGCATATATCCGCAACAAACTGCCAATGTCGATGTTGTGGTTCCTCCGAGTTTGTTTAACTATAATGAAAGTCAAAGTCTTCCTCCTTCCCAATATTAACGCATAAATCAATTTCCAAATTAGCTAAATAAATGAATCATCAAATTTAGACCATTACGCTTGAGGTCTACATAGTCCTCAATAAGGCAAATGATTATTATTTCACCTTTCCGCATAGAATTTCATTACAACTTAATCCAATATTAAAATTTTCATATTAGAGATTAGGAATAATTTTATTTTTTCTTTAGTATACTCCAAGTTTATTGATCTTCTTATGTTCCATTTTATCCAAGTCAAATTACAGATAATCATACTCTCAATCATATTCAACCTAATCAGGTTGAACTTATAAATTTATAGAAAATATCGGATTCATTTTTCATTTAATTAAGAGGAAATCTAACATTAATGAATTTGAATTTTTTTATTCAAAATTTAATTCCCACTCACTTGAAAGCCTAAGCTCTATAGTGTGGATTGCTTTCATCTTTACGCTGGATGATAATCCTTTCCAATTTTTTTACCTTTATTTTATTATGATTTAGTTATTGGAAGAGAAGAGAGGTTTTGAGTAAAAAAGAAGAATGGAGAAGGAACCATTTTTGGCGTAAAGTAACAAGTGCTTTAGGTTGGGTTTATTGATATTTATAGTGTTACCAATGTTTGTTAAAATTGAATGATTTAAATCTATGCCAATTTATTATACAGAATATTTTAATTGATTCTTGTAATCAATTAATTATGGGGAAACAATAGGAAAGATACGAGAAGAGATTATTTGATTTGATAAATCAATCAAATCTATATATATATATATAACAACAAATTGGAAAGATAAGAGAAGAGATTATTTGATTTGATAAATCAATCAAATATATGTATACAGGGAAACAATCACAAATATGCAAGATTTGCATTGAAACCAGATCAAGGAAATCCGGAAAGTTTTCATGCTTATCTTCAGGCAAGTTTTCATCCTTACTCTTGCAAATAGGGAGGCATTTGCTCATCTTTTTCATCACAAGACAATAGCGCTCTTTTCAACATATCCTCAATAAGATCCCTTTTTTGTCAATTACAGGGTGAGAAATATATATTGAGTGTTTAGTCTTCTCTTATTGCACCCCCTCTTAAATTGAAGAAGAATATAATAAGTTCTTTGGTCTCTGTGGATGAAAGATATTCATATTAGAACCACGTTAAATCTTCTATGTCTCTTATTTTTGCTATTGTTTTTGTGAGGCTACATGATTGATTCTTGTTCTATTGTTTTGAGTTCCATTGGTATCTAAATAGACAATACTAGATCCGGATCAGATACGCTTCCACTAAATTAGCAAAAATTTCATTACATTCTGGTACTAGATCTAGTGTCATTGTTCCTATTTGGATATTAATGGCTACTTCTAGTAAGTCTATCAATAGATCTTGTGTCAATTATGGAGTAACACGTTTTGATGGAGAGGGAGACTTTGGTACTTGGAAGATGAAGATGGAGGCTGTATTGAAGAAGGAGAAGACTTATAAAGTTGTTTCTGCGTCTGAGAAATTGAAAGATATGGATGTAGCTGATTTGGAAGAGATGGAAGATGAAGCTCTTACAAAAATTCAGTTGATTCTTTCAGACGAAGTTATTAGAGAATTTTCTCAAAAGAGAACGGCGAAAGAACTATGGGATGCATTATTAGATGCATATCAAGACATGTCCCTCACTAATTGGATTATTCTTCAACAACAATTTTATTCGTTCAAAATGAAGCTTGGAGGCGATCTCATGGAGCATGTAGATGCTTTGACCACTATAGTTATGAACTTGAAGGCAACAGATGTTTGATATTACAGATGAGGCTCAAGCTATGATCCTCTTATTTTCCTTGCCAAAGGATTATACTACTTTTGTTAATTACATGATTTATGGCCACGGTAAAAAAAAAAAAATTATGATGTAAAGGTTGATCTTCGTAATGAAGTGTTAAGAGGTAGACTGGCGAGCATTAGCCTGGATAGTGATACCGAAGGCTTATCTGTTCCGAGAGGTAGAAGACAAAGCAAGTCGAAGAAAGGTAGAAGATGGAATTCTTCGAGGTCTCAGTCTAGGGGGACTAACAATTTGACGTGTCATTATTGTAAGAAGCCTAGGCACTATATTGCTCGATGTCCCAAGTTTGAAGGAAGAAAAAAAGACCCAAAGCAATCATCAGCCTCTACAACGGAGAAATCAGATACATAGAGTGACACTGACGTGTTTACAGCTTCTGGCTCTTCTGGGAAGACCACCCTATGGCTGAATCATTCTGGCGCATCCAATTATATGATACCTGATAGGAACTCTTTTTCCACTTATTGTGAGATTAACTGTAACACCCCGTATTTTCTATGAATATTAAAATTAACAAATCTAAGAACACTTAATTTTCAAAAGAAGAATTGGGTGAAACGGGTTATGCCAGTGCGTTAGTCTTGGAATTCTGCTTGAGATGGAGTCCGAGTTTGCGTGAATCGGACTCCATATGAAGAAGTTATGGAGGTTATAAGATTTCTAGTGTAAGCAGAAATTAAATTAAAAATAATAATTAAATAATCAATTCGGTTCGAAATTCAAAAAATCGGAAATCGGCTGAGTGGGAAATCTCCTGCTCAGGGGTGTCGACCCCCCCGGGGGTGTCGACTCCCCAGGGGGTGTCAACATGGGTGTCGACCCCCCTATAGGGGTCGACCCCTGCCAACTGTACTAGATAGTGAGGATTTTCTGAGTCATAGGGCTACAAGACGACTTCTGATTGGCTAATGATGCATTCTCTTGGACTAGATGGCCCTGATGACTCCGAGGTTGATCTAAAGGCTCATATTAATCCTATACTCCTATATAAACACATTAAACCTTAACCCTAACCCTCACAATCTCATTCTATGAAGCCGTCATGCTGTCCATCCCTAGGCTAGCCTAGCCTCCATCTTCTCCAACCTAGAAAATCAAATCCAAACCAGAAATCAATTAGAAGAACTTCAAATCAAAAGTCCACATCAAAGGTTAAGCTTAACAAATTCAGAAATCTGATCCCAGAAAACAAGATCAGTTCTTTTTCTATAAGTTCATGTTATGTTCAGATTTAAACACCTATTAGTAATCTTGGCATGTAATAAAATGAATCTAAGTCCATGCTTGATGATAAGACAATCTTTTCAGATTTATCCCTATCCTTCTATTGAATCTATGATTTTACATGCCTAAGAAGTTATTATATCGATTCAATCATGCCTATCTTTGTTGAGCATTGGATATATAATCCTTTTAGGTTCATAATGTTATTCATATCAGATTTATATGTCTACGAGGTTATTTCTATCAGTTTATTTCATATCTATCTTCGTTATACCTTAATTCTGACGGATCAGTAATCCCCTTAGGTCCATAGTGTTATATTTGACACATCTATCGTTATGTTGCCTGTTTTTATGCCTACTCTCATTTATGTTCCTTCTTTCTTCCCCCTTTATTTTATGAATCTAGATTAGCCTAGAATCTATACTGAATCTTATTATACGTGCGGTTGGAATGCAGGGATATTGGGGAATAATCTATTTGGTAATAGTGGAACATAATTTGTAATTTGTGATTTGGGGCATAATTGTTATTGTTGCGAACTTGGGGTAAATTGAAATATTAAATCTAGATTGGGTGTAAACTGTAAATTGGAATATTAAATCTAGATTGGGCATAACTGTTGGATTGGGACACCAAGCACAATGTATATTGTGATTTTGGGGCATGAATATTATTGTAAATTTGGGAAGATTGGGTGTAACCTTCTTTGAGCAATAACTTGTAATTGAGTTTATGGGGGCATAACTTGAGAATTGGAACATGACTAGTTTTGTAAATTTGGGATAATTAGCATATAAAATCTATACTTGGACATGTATGGTAAATAGGTAAATTGGGTAAAAGATGAACATGCCTAACCCGAGGTTACGGTGTAAGTCTGCCAGGAAACGCCCGGCACATCTAGCAACCGCAACAACAGGTCGAATGTGAGAGGTTAGCGCATAAAGCCCAAAACCCGAGGTTAGAAAGAGTTTGCGGTAGAAGTCTGCCCGGAACCGCCCGGCACATCCAGCAACCGCAAACAACGGTTCTAATGTGAGAGGTTAAGGCGTTTATGAATGAATTAATGCTAATGAACAGACATGCTAAGAACAAGTGGGGTTAAGTTATGGGGAAACACTTAACCAATATAACATGATGAATGAACAAGGTTAAGATAATAGGGAACACTTAACCAAATACAACATGATGAATGAGTAGGGTTAAGTTAACCAACATAAAATGATGAACGAGTGGGGTTAGTTAAGGGGGAACACTTAACCAATATAACATGATGAATGAACAGGGTTAAGTAACCTATGAACAGGCGATACTTAACCAATACAACATGTTAGGTGGGTAGGTTAAGTTAACATGGACAAGAAGACTACTTAACCAATATTACATGAGCAAAGTGGATAGGGTTAAGGCAAGCTTAACCAATAATACATATGGACTTGATAAGGGGAAAGATTAAGTAAATCTTGGGTAAGTGGGTAATATTAGTATATATAAGCCCGCAAACTTAGCATTTAAATAAACATGCGTGAATCAGTGAGAAAGTTAAGTAACATATGAGTAGGCAACACTTAACTAGTACAACTTGTTAATTAAGCAAATGGGTGGGGTTAAGTTAAATTGAGAACACTTAACCATTATAACATATT
Organism: Allium sativum; assembly: GCA_030737875.1. Lineage (NCBI taxonomy): Eukaryota > Viridiplantae > Streptophyta > Magnoliopsida > Asparagales > Amaryllidaceae > Allium > Allium sativum. Next base: position 529,065,246 of record CM060923.1, on the reverse strand, counting down.
GATTAGGAAATCCTAGTAACGGGGACCCATTTCAGCAGTAACCCACATTGATTTATCATGGTACCCTGAACTAGGCAGGGTAGGGCACGATTACTGGGCTGATTATAAGCGGTCAAAATAGCGGCGAGTGGTGCAGCAGTGTGGGTTCTGACGGAGTATGGGCGTGCACGTGCTCCGGAGTGGAAAAAGCAGGCACTGGGCATCAATGGTATACACTGTGCATCTTGGATCGTGTCGGGTTGCCATCATGGGAATTGATACACCCCATGATGGGGCCAGCACAGGTATCTACATACAAGCGGGGCCGAATGACGCAAGTAATGAATACATACAAGCGAGGACGAATGACACAAGTAATGAATACATACAAGCGAGGTCGAATGACACAAGTAATGAATACATACAAGCGAGGTCGAATGACACAAGTAATAAATACATGCGAGTTACAGAGCCGATCGATAGGGTAGTAAGGGTACATCTAACATATCCATGGTAATTAGGTAGATTGAGGTGGGATCCTCATAATAGATGCATACCTGAAGGCTACCACAATTGTGGGGATTGGGATCATTTATCATTTTATACCGATTACTAGTTGGGACACTAGTTAGGTGGTGCAGAGATATAGATATCAGAATAACAGGGTAGTAGCGAAGCAGAGAAAGAGTAGAAGCACATTCAGTTTGTCTTGTCTTATCATATCTTATGCTAATCTTATCTTATTATCCCTGTTATCACGGTATTGTCTTATATTCAATTTATTCATGTCATGTTACTTTTACCTTTTTACATACTAAAAATCACTGGACTTACTAGGCTTTATGTCTGACCCGTTTTGTCTCGTCTTCTTTTCTTTCGTTTCTCCCCCCAGGTGATCAGGGAGGGAATAGCTCAGCTTAGTTTGGACCGTTTCTCTTTCCAAGCTTGAAGATTCTTTGATGTGTTGCTTGGATCCTCTTATCTTTTGCTATGGCTATGTTTGCACTTTAGTTTGTGGACTTATGCTACTTTGCTATGTTTTATGCTTCTTATATACTTTGAAGTTTTTGAATCAAGACAGAAGTTTTATGTAGTAATTTTAAGTATGATTTAGTCAATTGTTGTAAAAGCTTGACTGAACTACGTTACTTATAAAATGACTTTGTTTTTCGCTGCTTTATTTGTCTGTCTTGTAATTTATCTGCGTCTTTTACCTATAATGCTTCACTGAAGTTAATGCATTCCCTTTGTGAGTGACATTAATGGAGGTGGGGTGTTTCACCTGGTATCAGAGCTGAAGGTTACCAGATCAAATAAAAGATTTGAAAAATTATTTTCAAAACGGTTTTAAAAAAAGCATTTCCAAAAGAAAAGTTTTCTTTTAAAGGCATATTCCCTAAAGCCATATGCACTAACTTTTGATCCTCTATTTGAATCCTTGTTTCCTTCTTTCCCGAGTCTCCGGGGCTCTTAGCTTTCTGGGAGGTAACCTCATCGCGGCATGGTTCCGTAGGCTTGATGAGACTACAACACTTGTCAAAGGGCGAATAAGTGCCCAACTTCCATATATAGCCGTAGTAATTTCACCTGCGGCTAATTTTCTTTCAAGCTTTGTAGGGATTTTCCGTGCGATAGAGGCAGCTTTCAAGAGACTTGTCAACATGTTACACAAGGATGGTAAAGATGAGAATGAGGGAGGTTGGCTAAGGAGCACAACCCAAGGATGAGAAACTCATGGATATGGACTTGGTTCACAAGGGAGGAAAGAATAATAAAACCTAAGACAAGAGGAAGTGTCTTTATTATGGTATAACGGGTCATATAATTAAGGACAAGGGCAAGAACAAAGGACAGGATTTTCAGGAGGGCAAGTACATGCTCTCACCACCAGCATACCGAAGAGAGAGGTAGTAAAGTTTCTATTGAGAAAGTTTAGTTTTTCTTTTTGATCATCCTGCTAGTGCTCTTTTTTATTTTAGCGCTTCACATTCAGTTATATCTACTTCCATAGTTGAGTCTCTGCATCTTAGTACTTGTATAGTAGAAGATCCCATTATTGTCTCAAATCCAATTGGTGGTTCGGCTCATTAATCTTTGGTTTGTAAGGATTTGAGAATAGCTATATTAAGTATTGAGTTTAAGTGTAATGCTTATGTTTTTGGTTTCATGGGCTATGGATTAATTCTAGGCATGGATTGGTTAGCTAGTAATTGTGAAAGGAGGGTAGTTAGACTTTTGACTTGCCTCGGGAATACCCTCGAGATTTCGTGCGATCCTAAGGGATCGGTTTGGCTTAGCTACCTAGAATCACTTGATGCAACTATTGACGAATTGCGATCCGTTAGAGTAGTCCATGAGTACGCAGATGTTTTTGATTAGGTTAGGGGTTTGTACCCTAAAACGCGAGATAGACTTCCGCATATATCTAGTTGACAATGCAAAGCCAGTTGCATTACCTGTACGACACATGACTCCAAGGGAAAGGATGGGCTCAGTAAACAAGTAAAAGAGTTACTTGAGAAAGGGTTCATAAGGTGAAGTATTTCGGAATGGGGTACTCAAGTTGTTTTCGCTACAAAGGCGGATGGTTCACTTCGCTTGTGCATAGATGATATTTTGGTTTTCTCTAAAGTGGGGAAGAATATGCTTTGTATCTAAGGGAAGTCTCGGATACCCTCCAAGTGCATTAGCTTAAGGCTAGACTCTCCAAATATCATTTTTGGAGAGAAGAAGTAAGGTTACTAAGACATGTGATATCCAAGGAAGGGATAACAGTAGATCCCGCAAAAGTAGTCGCGGTGCAAGATTAGAAGGTCCCAATGAATGCAACGGGAGTAAGAAATTTTCTTGGATCAGCGGGCTGGTATAAGAAGTTAATTAAGGGCTTTGTGAAGGTATCAGCCCCACTTACTAGATTAACAAAGAAGAATCTAACTTTTGCTTGGGATTTGATTTGTGATGTTGCTTTCCAACGACTGAAGAGAACCTTAAGGACAACCCCAGTCTTGACATTGCCCGAAAGGAACAAGACGTTTACAGTTTATACGGATGCATGCGAGATAGGGTTAGGCGTTGTTTTAATGCTAGAAGAGAGGGTAGTTTGTTATGGAGGAAGACAGCTGAAAGCACAGGAGAAAAACTATCCTACCCACAACTTGGAATTAGCTGCTATAGTGTTCGCTCTTAAGTCATAGCATCATTGTCTTTTAGGAGAAAAAGTTTGAACTATATACGGATCATAAGTCCTTGAAATATTTGTTCTCGCAAAAGGATTTGAAATTGAGGCAACAACAATAGATGGAATTTCTTGCCTCATACGACTTTGAGATTGCTTATACCCCTAGCAAGGGTAATGTTGTAGCAAGCACCCTAAGTAGAAAGAGACTGACCTTAACAGGGGTAAAGTTTGAAGTACATAGCAACCTTTAGCTTTAGACCCTCAGTCAAGTTTGTACCAAGTTTGTTAGCATCACTAGAAGAGCGGCCTACGCTTTTGGATTAGATAGGAGCGGCGTAACATGAAGACCCTCAGATTTGTGACATGATGGATAAGCTAAGTAGAGGAGAGACCTCTAATCATCTTAGTATATACACTTGGTATCATGGTTAACATCTGTTTATCTTGGAAAGATAATCTGACTACATAGGATACCCTCTAGCATAGTAAGTGATCGAGATCCTATCTTTAATTTTGGAAATGGAGGTCAAGAAGCTTCGAAATCGTGAGGTCAAGCTTGTTAAAGTACAATGGGGTGACGCTGAAGAACACGCGACTTGGGAGACTGAAGACAAGATACGCGCATCCTACCCTTTTCTTTTTGAGGGTACATCCTTGATCTCTTTTTCCATAAGTTTATGCATGTGTGCACCTATCTTTTAAGTATATATCCTCAATCCTATTCTTAATCCTTAGGTAGAAACCAATGTATGTAAACATGTATATGAAACATGTTATGATTGATGGTTGCAAGTGGTTGCTAGTGGTTGCCCGTGGATGCATATACACACATTAGGTACTAAATCGGCTCAGTCACTTTCATATTGCATATGCGTATATGTATTTATATATGGATTGAAACTTGGTGTGTTATCATATGGATGTTGCATTTGTATGAATGATTGTGCACTCATGTAGAGGTTATAAGGTATGATTAGGAGTAATTGCATACAAGATGGACTCATGGCACTAACATAATTTGCATTAAGGAGGTCAACTGAATCCGTAGACCGCCTGATTTTGCATTAGATAAGGACATATACACACATTATGCATATGATCATGAAAGCATTAGAAATCTTTTTAAGGACAAAGGATGCTTGTGATTGATGGTTGAGTAGATGGATGTTGGATGTTAGGATACATTCTTCTTAACTTAGAGATTTCGAGGACGAAATTCTTTAAGGAGGGGAGAATGTAACACCCTGTATTTTCTATGAATATTAAAATTAACAAATCTAAGAACACTTAATTTTTAAAAGAAGAATTGGATGAAACGGGTTATGCCATTGCGTTCGTCTCGGAATTCTGCTTGAGATAGAGTCCGAGTTTGCGTGAATCGGGCTATGTTTGAAGAAGTTATGGAGGTTAGAAGATTTCTAGTGCAAGCAGAAATTAAATTAAAAATAATAATTAAATAATCAATTCAGTTTGAAATTCAAAAACTCGAAAATCGGCTGAGCAAGAAATCTCCCGCTCAGGGGTGTCGACCCCCCCTCGGGGGTGTCGACATAGGTGTCGACTCCCTCTCCCCTGTAGGGGTCGACCCCTGCCAACCGTCCTAGACAGTGACGATTTTCTGAGTCATAGGGCTACATGGCGACTTCTGATTGGCCTGATGACGCATTCTCTTGGACTGGACGGCTCTGATGACTCCTAGGTTGATCTAAAGGCTCATATTAATCCTATACTCCTATATAAACACATAAAACCTTAACCCTAACCCTCACAATCTCATTCTATGAAGCCATCATGCTGTCCATCCCTAGGCTAGCCTAGCCTCCATCTTCTCCAAACTAGAAAATCAAGTCCAAACTAGAAATCAATTAGTAGAACTTCAAATCAAAAGTCTGCATCAAAGGTTAAGCTTAACAAAATCAGAAATCAGATCCCAGAAAACAAGATCAGTTCTTTTTCTATAAGTTCATGTAATGTTCAGATTTAAACACCTAATAGTAATCTTGGCATTTAATAAAATGAATCAAAGTCCGTGCTTGATGATAAGACAATCTTTTCAGATTTATCCCTATCCTTCTGTTGAATCTACGATTTTACATGCCTAAGAAGTTATTGTATTGATTCAAACATGCCTATCTTTGTTGAGCATCGGATATATAATCCTTTTAGGTTCATGATGTTATTCATATCAGATTTATATGTCTACGAGGTTATTTCTATCAGTTTATTTCAGATCTATCTTTGTTATACCTCAATTCTGACGGATCAGTAATCCCCTTAGGTCCATTGTGTTATATTTGACAGATCTATCATTATGATGCATGTTTTTATGCCTACTCTCATTTATGTTCCTTCTTTCTTCCCCCTTTATTTTATGAATCTAGATTAGACTAGAATCTAGACTGAATCTTATTATACGTGCGGTTGGAATGCGGGGATACTGGGGAATAATCTATTTGGTAATGGTGGAACATAATTTGTAACTTGTGATTTGGGGCATAATTGTTATTGTTGCGAACTTGGGGTAAATTGAAATATTAAATCTAGATTGGGCGTAAACTGTAAATTGGAATATTAAATCTAGATTGGGCATAACTGTAAATTTGGGATGCCAAGCATAATATATATTGTGATTTTGGGGCATGGATATTATTGCAAATTTGGGAAGATTGGGTGTAACCTATTTTGAGCAATAACTTGTAATTGAGTTTGTGGGGGCATAACTTGAGAATTGGAACATGACTAGTTTTGTAAATTTGGGATAATTAGCATATAAAATCTGGACTTGGACATGTATGATAAATAGGTAAATTGAATAAAAGATGAACATGCCTAACCCGAGGTTAGATTGAGTTGCGGTGTAAGTCTGCCTGGAAACGCCCGACACATCCAGCAACCGCAACAACAGGTCTAATGTGATAGGTTAGCGCATAAAGCCCAAAACCCGAGGTTAGAATGAGTTTGCGGTAGAACTCTGCTTGGAACCGCCCAGCACATCCAACAACTGCAAATAACAGTTCTAATGTGAGAGGTTAAGGCATTTATGAACGAATTAATGCTAATGAACAGACATGCTAAGAACGAGCGGGGTTAAGTTAAGTGGAAACCCTTAACCAATATAGAATGATGAATGAACAGGGTTAAGTTAATAGGAAACACTTAACCAAATACAACATGATGAATGAATAGGGTTAAGTTAACCAACATAACATGATGAACGAGTGGGGTTAAGTTAAGAGGAAACACTTAACCAATATAACATGATGAATGAACAGGGTTAAATAACAAATGAACAGGCAATATTTAACCAATACAACATGTTAGGTGGGTGGGTTAAGTTAACATGGACAAGAAGACAACTTAACTAATATTACATGAGCAAAGTGGATAGGGTTAAGGCAAGCTTAACCAATAATACCTATGGACTTGACAAGGGGAAGGGTTAAGTAAATCTTGGGTAAGTGGGTAATATTAGTATATATAGGCCCACAAACTTAACCATTAAATAAACATGCGTGAATCAGTGAGATGGTTAAGTAACATATGAGTAGGCAACACGTAACCAGTACAACATGTTAATTAAGCAAATGGGTGGGGTTAAGTTAAATTGAGAACACTTAACCATTATAACATGTTGATTAGGAAATCCTAGTAATGGGTTACCATTTCAGCGGTAACCCACATAGATGTATCATGGTACCCTGAACTAGGCAGGGTGGGGCACGATTACTGGGCTGATTATAAGCGGTCAAAATAGCGGCGAGTGGTGCAACAGTGTAGGTTCTGACGGAGTACGGGCGTGCACGTGCTCCGAAGTGGAAAAAGAAGGCACTGGGCATCAGTAGTATACACTGTGCGTGTCAGGTTGCCATCTTGGGAATTGATACTGTAATAACCCGGAAATCTGAGCCAATTTAAAAATTTTATTTTGGCGATTTTAATGAATTTTGAATATTTAAAATGAATTATTTTAAATAATAACGATGAGAAATTTAATTTGAATAGAAATAGAACGTATATATTTATATAGATCGTCATTAGAATATAATTATTTATTTATAATTATAAAAGGAACTGAAAATGGCGCGGTAGTTCGATAATTCGATTTTGAATTTCAAATGAATGTACAGGATTCAAAATAAATAGGATTTTAGTGAAACCAAAAATATTTGAATCGAATTGAGAATATCTTTCCAACGAATCCGAAAAATTAAAATTTCATAGCGGGAATAAAAAGTTAGGCCCAATTGAAAATTCAGAATAGTCGCTATGGAATTCTGGCCCTTAAAAATGGAAATTTTGCAAACGACCTCGGTTTTCGACGAAACCACTTTTGTTGGATCCGCGATGTCTAGTTATTGCTAGGTTTCAAAATTCGTAATTTTTCGAATCAATATGTGAGCGTGGCAAAGGAAAACGCGTTTGACCAATTTCAGTTGATTTCAATCGACTGGAAAATGGCCATTTTTCAAACGGTCTCAGAATTCGACGAAATTAGTTTTGTTAGGACCGTATCGTCAATACGAAGCTAGAAAATATTTTTCAGGAATTTTTCGAGTTAGTACGTGGCCTCGGTAAATTGAAATGCACGTTCAAATTCAATATATAAATGTATATTTTGATTTTGACGAAAACAGATCGAAACGATCGAATCAGCTTACGATACATATCCGATTGTGTTCGGAATGGGGGCGGTGGGCTCGATTTCGAGGTCGAAAGAAAAAGTTACTCTTCGAAGAGAAAATAAAATAAATATATATTTTAATATATATTCCCCCTCTCCTTTCATTTCCCTCATTTAACAAAAAAAGAATCAGAGAACCCGTTGTTGCCCTCAGCCTCCCATCACCATCGATCAACGCGCCCAACCGCCCCTTACCACCACCACCCCCCATCTGAACGACGTCGACGCCGAACCCCCTCTCCACGCGAGCACCCAAACCCCAAAACCCTAATCCCCTCTAACCGAGACCTCGCTAGCCCCGTCAGCACCCGGCGCCCCTCCCTACACCCTCCCTCTGACGTCAGAGGCCACCACTTCCAGGTTCCAGCGGCGCGAGCAACCACCATCTCCACCCCATTTATCCACCGTAAGTTTTTAATTGATTTTGTTTATAGATTCAGGTTAATAAAAGACAGGATTTTTATTCACTAAAGATTGGATTTTTTATTCGCTAAAAGAATTGATTTTTCTTATAAGAACACAAGCGGAAAGAATTAATTTTTCTTATATGAACATTAGTAGAAAAGATTAGATTTTGATTAGCAAGAAGGATCGTATTTTTATATGAATGTAGAAAGAGAATAAAGATATGATTTTTATATAAAGTAGATAATAAAAATATGATTTTTATATTATAGATAGAATAAAAATATGATTTTTATATAAAGTAGATAATAAAAATATGATTTTTATATTATAGAGAGAATAAAAATATGATTTTTATATAAAGTAGACAATAAAAATATGATTTTTATATTATAGAGAGAATAAAAATATGACTTTTATATCAAGTAGATAATAAAAATATGATTTTTATATCATAGGAAGAATAAAAATATGATTTTTATTTATGTAGAGTAATAAAAATATAATTTTTATTATATTACTAGCGAGATAAAAATGGAATTTTTATCTGTATAGTAGTGGTATAAAAATAGAATTTTTATCTATATAGTAGTGGTATAAAAATAGAATTTTTATCTATATAGTAACGGTGTAAAAATAGAATTTTTATCTATATAATAGCGGCATAAAATGTGATTTTTATATGTGTAGTGGCTACGAACAATGAAAGTGACAAAATGCGAACACGACGAAGATTTCTACATAAGAAAAGTCGCGGCGTTTGGTTTAGCTAGTCGGTGAGAACTCCTCACCTTTAATTTATTTCTAGTTTGAAATATATACTAGGATGCAGACGGTGTTTAGTAGCACCCGATACCCGTCGTCCACAGACCATGGATGACTTGTTTGTTTGATTATTGTGTAGTGAAATTTGATTGTGTGGTGGTGAATGAAATAAAATATTTTATAGTGGAAAGTATTTTATAGTTAAAAATATAATTTTTAACGTGTATATAAAATAAATAGTAATAAACAAATCGGAGATTTGTTTATATACATTGATTTGACTTTGATTGGGATGATAAATTTTACACATCGCCCAACTGCACAAATAAAAATCTGTGTTTGTTGATTTGAAACCCCACACGGGTATTGTGATGAAATATGACATACACTAATCCCAATAATTAGTTGTATGTCGATCGATTGATTGACAGGCTGTGCAAGCGTTGAATATTTATATTCAATACTTATACAGTGTAGAATGCACTCTGGATGATGGATTGCTGCTTTCATTATTGTTATACACATTTGTTGTGTGAAATCCATATAATCACATTATATGGTAATTGACTGTGTCTGATTCCAGTTCAGAATTATCGAATATTTTAAAATAATATTTAGTGAATATTGAAATGTGAAGCCGTGTTAAGTAGTTAAACGCCATTTTAACACGAATGGGAATTTTGTCGAATTTATTCATTTTACAATGAATATCGAAAGTGATTTCAAAATCTGATATTTTGAAATGAATTGAAATTTGAATTAAATTGAGAATGAATTGAAATTTGAATTAAATTGAGAAGAATTGAAATTCGAATTAAATTGAAATGAATCGAAATTCGAATTAAACTGAACAGAATCAAAATTCGAATTAAACTGAATAGAATCGAAATTCGAATTAAACTGAAAAGAATCGAAATTCGAATTAAACTGAATAGAATTGAAATTCGAATTAAACTGAATAGAATTGAAATTCGAATTAGATTGAAATAGAATTGAAATCGTTTTGAATTGAATTTAAAACGTATTGAAATTGAACTGGAATCGATTTGAATTGAAACCGATTTGAATTGAAATTGGTTTGAATTGAAATCGAGTTAAAATGAATTTAAAACGAATTTATATTGGAAAATTCAATTTTGATTCGAAATTGAATATGAAGTTGAAATCGTTTCGAAAACGAATTTAAAACGATTTATAAAATACGTTTTAAAAGGAAATCGATGAAGTATATATAATATATATATTAAATGGCTTGAATAGAACGCGCCGCGCCGCGGTAGTTCGCGAATTTCGACCATTGACTTCGAATTGACGTGGCAGAAGATCCGACCGTCGGATTCTCCTAAAACCGGAACCGTTGGGTTCGTATCGAAAAGAGCTTTCTAACGAATATTAGAGATTTGAAATCTAAGGGTTAGATTTGGAACTTTGTCCAAATCAAATTTGGAAAAGGTCGCTGTAAGTGCAGTTCGATGGCCGTTGATGGAAATCGACTGTACGGGCCTTGATAAAATTATTAAAATAATAATAATTTGTGTAAAATCATAAGAAATGATTTGGGAAGAATTTGAATGAAAAACTCCATATTTGAAAAGATAAAAATAGATTTTTATCGAAATGAACTAGTTTTGAACTAGAATAATAATCTATTATTTTTAAAATAAATAAATTGGATTAGAAATGGTTTTGAAAATAACCAGGATTTCCAATAATTGAATTGGAATGGATTTGAATCGAAATCATCTTCGGAATAGTTCGATGTTGGATTTCGTGATTATACAGATGTTGTTATGGAAATTTGAAAGATATATTTATATCGTTATTTCCAATACGATATTTGTTGGTCGTAGAATTTGATATTGAATATAAGCCGATATATTTTCTATTCAGAGCCTTGTATTTAATATCAAATGTGATTTGGGTTTGTCGTGAATGGTGTCTTCCTTAATACTGTTCCTAAACCCAGTTGAGAAAAAGATTAAATCTTTTTATTTAGATTTAATGAAGTGTACCAATTAAATGGTATTTAATTGGAATTGAATTTGAATTGATTTTTGGGTTTATCGTGAACAGTGTTTTAAATAACACTTGTTCTTTAACCCGATAATTAATGGAATGTGATTTTGGGTTGTTGTGAACGGTATCTGCAATAATAATGTTCTTAGACCCAACGGAGTTAAGAAAATCAGAAACTAACTGGAGATTAGTTAAGTTGAATGGTTTCTTGGGTATTGATCTGATGTTGGTTTCGGCCTTCGGGGTTAATACTTAGGGGATTGCTCACTTGCTATTTTACGGTTAAAATCTGATAGAATGGAATGTGATTTTGGGTTTATCGTGAAACGTGCTTTAAATGACATTGATTCTTTAACCTAGTTAAAGATTAAAACTAAGTGGAGTTTTAATGAATCTTTAATTAGATTGAAAAGATCGAGAATGGAGTATCACCAGTTTTGCTCCAAGCGATAGTTAAATCTTTAATTAGATTTGAACGTGGAATGGTAATAGAATTTACCGATAACACCGTGGTGTTAGATATGAAGTATTACCAGTTTTACTTCATGGGATGAATAGGTTGGGGTTGGGAAATCAAAACAAATGATTACTTCGGTAAGGTTCGTTAATCCCGACTAGTTTGAAGTGATATTCAAAGGGAAGATTAAAGAATAAATTTAAAAGAATTTATCTTTGATAAAATTTATGGGAACCTTTCCCTAAGAATGTGAAATTTAGAAACTAAATGGAGGTTAGCTAAGAAGAATGGTTTCCTGGGTATTGATCTGATGTTGGTTTCGGCCTTCGGGGTTAATATTTGGGGAATTGTTCCCTTACTAATTTACAGTTAGTGACTGATGAATTCGAATGAGGCGTATGTTGTGTTTGTGTAACACTTGTTTACTATATACGCGAGTTATTCAGAAAGACCGGGTTTATCCCATTCTGAATAACTGATTCGACATGGTGTCGAGGATGAAGATGGTGGTTGAAGACCGGAGGTCTTCACGTCGTTTGGGTGGTTACGGATGATCTTGATTGGGACTTACACCCAAGAGGAGGGAATCAGTTAGTGGTCATCCAGACGTACTTGGAGATCGATGGATATACGGGGTACTAGGTGCCTCCGGTTTCGTTCAGACCCAGAACGAACTTGTAAATGGATTGTGTGTCTGACATTGGATTTCAGTCTGTGTGATTGATTTCTATTAAATATATATCTGTTTGGCGGCGGAGAATTTATTCTCTTGCTTAACGCCCTTCTATGAGACGTACGAGCTCAGGGGTTATATATTGATGGATATCCATCGCAGGGAGTGAATTGTCTGTGTGGCATGCCTAGGTGGCAATTGATCAAGACTTCTGTTGAAAAGCAAAGTCTTGTGGTTGATGATCAAAGCACGGCCTGTGTGGCATAGCTTTGTGTAGCGTTGATTCGCGAGCCTCACACCCCGGTTGTGAACCAGAAACGAGAGACGACATAAGGGAGGGCATGCGTTTCCTTCTAGTTAGAAGTGGCGTCAGTGGTTTTACACGCCCTGACGAGTTTGACTTATGTGGTTGTTGCTGTTGCGAGGCGCCTCGGATATATCAGTGACTATGTGAAGCCGATGGAGTCATTCGTTGGCTCATTTACGCCCCAAATGGCGGGAAAACACTGTGTTTAGGCATTTTAATCCACATCGGTGGACTGGCCTTGACAATCCAAGGGTCGATGCGCTCTGACCCTGAGGCTCGGGATAGAGAGTCTCGAAGCCGGTGAGGACTATCTTTTGCCTCGGTTCACAGATGGAAATCCAACTTCCACTACGTGATGTGTGCGGTTTTGATTGTAGAGCCTAGTATTGGCGACATGATATATGGTACCCATGCCGTCTATGATTGATATTTATGATTGAAATTGTTTGACACTATACACTTATAGTAATAATAAAACATGAAATTTAGCGTATCAAGCATTCTTTGCCTATTATAAGGTAAAACCCTATCCTCCGGCTTGCGTTGCATTGTGTGATGGGACCTGGGTCTTATAATAGCTTCATTTTTCTTTATTTAGCATTGCGCTGTTGTTTTATGCACTGGTATTCTTGGGAGGAAACCCGTTCCATGTTATACGGCGTGGTCCCTTGATTTACCTAACTTTGAAATAAAGATTAATAACTGTTTTAGTTCTTACACCAGTCACATGACTGACCTGGGGTTTATTGTTTTAACCTAAACTCTGGGTGCCCTTATTTTGACACGGGCAGCTAGTAGTTTTGGATTTGCAGATTTATATTCACATGATCCTGATTTACAGCTGGAACGATACTCGGAAAGCTCTGTATCCGTGTATTACTTCTAGTTGTGTATTCTATTGTTTTCCGCTGCTATATAATGTATTGTAATCTCTGAGATTTATCGAATGAATTTTATTTGTTTATACTATGTTTATTCTTGTATTCTGATGGAATTGTTGTGATTAACAATGAAATGTTCTTCTGTTTGCGTTCCGATGTGGCTTGTCCTCAACTCAATCCGTGATTTCCCGGAAGGGGGATTTCGGGTTTTTTCATCGTGGTATCAAAGCTTTGGTTTACAGAGCTCAGAGAACAAGACACATTAGAACCATATGAAAGAATTCAGCAGAGATTGGATTAGTAATATCCAATGAGGATGATTCGTTAGAGATGAGATCATTAGTTTCCTAGAACGAGTGTGAAGAGTATATCTTTAAAATGAAAACAAGTTTAGTTTTGAAAATTTACTTCAATAATTCGTATTTGAAAATTTATTTTAAATTAATTTGGACAATCCAATATATAAATATTTTGCATATACGCCTTGCAAACATGGATTCGAAGTTTTAATATACTGGATAGATATAGAATCACACTCTAGTCGCCTGGAGATGACACTGATGATAGTAGCTGCATCATCAGTGGATATATGTTCGAGTGACGAAAGTGGGATTTCTATATATTTCCATTAGGCTGGTGTGAGAACCAAAATTAGATAGGGCCTATTGTGGTGTTTTGGCACCAAAAATGTGATTTTTGACTATATATCAAAGTTATGAATTTGAAACAATAATCAACTAATTGATTGCTGATTGTGTTGTTTGATTATTGGTTGATTGAATAAAATTTGAACCTTTAGCCAAATTGGTCAAATAGTGAATTGTATTGAAAAATGATCGCATTTGCATACATATACATGTACTTACATTGAACAGGTCATAGCAAGGAGGCTAGATCAGAAGAATAAATTTGTTTGCCCGACAAATAGGTACATGTTTATTGTATTTCTTTGGGTTTGGATGATTTTATGAGCCGATTGGCTTTTTCTTTTGGATTGAAGAAGGCCATGGGAGGCTATATGAAATAACCCGAAGTCCCCGGTGCAGGGGAGGTTATGGCGAAATTTTTCGAAAATTTAGGGTGTTAGCCAAATTTAAAAAAAAAATGAAAAATTCTTAGAAACTGAAAAGTTGAAGAACTTAAAGCCATAATGAAAATAGCGAAAGTTGAGTTGATTAGTAAAACAACTTTCGACTTTATTCCTTTCCGGGGACGAAAAGTTTTAAGTGGGGGAGATTGAAATAACCCGGAAATCTGAGCCAATTTAAAATTTTAATTTTGGCGATTTTAGTGAATTTTGAATATTTAAAATGAATTATTTTAAATAATAATGACGAGAAATTCATTTTAAATAGAAATAGAACGTACATATTTATATAGATCGTCGTTAGAATATAATTATTTATTTATAATTATAAAAGGAATTGAAAATGGCGCGGTAGTTCGATAATTCTATTTTGAATTTCAAATGAATGTACAGGATTCAAAATAAACCGGATTTTAGTGAAACCAAAAATATTTGAATCGAATTGAGAATATCTTTCCAACGAATCCAAAAAATTGAAATTTCATAGCGGGAATAAAAAGTTAGGCCCAGTTGAAAATTCAGAATAGTCGCTATGGAATTCTGGCCCTTAAAAATGGAAATTTTGCAAACGACCTCGGTTTTCGATGAAACCACTTTTGTTGGATCCGCGATGTCTAGTTATTGTTAGGTTTAAAAATTTGTAATTTTTCGAATCAATATGTGAGCGTGGCAAAGGAAAACGCGTTTGACCAGTTTCAGTTGATTTCAATCGACCGGAAAATGGCCATTTTTCAAACGGTCTCAGAATTCGACGAAATTAGTTTTGTTAGGATCGTATCATCAATACGAAGCTAGAAATATTTTTCGGGAATTTTTAGAGTTAGTACGTGGCCCCGGTAAATTGAAATGCGCGTTCAAATTCAATACATAAATGTATATTTTGATTTTGACGAAAAATGATTGAAACGATCGAATCAGCTTACGATACATATCCCATTGTGTTCGAAATGGGGGTAATTAGCTATAGACGATAGGCGGTGGGCTCGATTTCGAGGTCGAAAGAAAAAGTTACTCTTTGAAGAGAAAATAAAATAAATATATATTTTAATATATATTCCCCCTCTCCTTTCATTTCCCTCATTCAACAAAAAAAAAAGAATCGGAGAACCCGTCGTTGCCCTCAGCCTCCCATCACCATCGATCAACGCGCCCAACCACCCCTCACTACTAACCCCCCATCTGAACGACGCCGACGCTGAACCCCCTCTCCACGCGAGCACCTAAACCCCAAAACCCTAATTCCCTCTAACCAAGACCTCCTTAGCCCCGTCAGCACCAGGCGCCCCTCCCTACACCCTCCCATCGACGTCAGAGGCCGCCTTTTCTAGGTTCCGGCGGCACGAGCAACCACCATCTCCACCCCATTTATCCACCGTAAGTGTTTAATTGATTTTGTTTATAGATTAAGGTTAATAAAAGACTGGATTTTTATTCGCTAAAGATTGGATTTTTTATTCGCTAAAAGAATTGATTTTTCTTATATGAACACAAGCGGAAAGAATTGATTTTTCTTATATGAACATTAGTAGAAAAGATTAGATTTTGATTAGCAAGAAGGATCGTATTTTTATATGAATATAGAAAGAGAATAAAGATATGATTTTTATATAAAGTAGATAATAAAAATATGATTTTTATATTATAGAGAGAATAAAAATATGATTTTTATATAAAGTAGATAATAAAAATATGATTTTTATATAAAGTAGATAGTAAAAATATGATTTTATATCATAGGAAGAATAAAAATATGATTTTTATTTATGTAGAGTAATAAAAATATAATTTTTTATATTACTAGCGAGATAAAATGGAATTTTTATCTATATAGTAGTTGTATAAAAATAGAATTTTTATTTATATAGTAGTGGTATAAAAATAGAATTTTTATCTATATAGTAACACTGTAAAAATAGAAATTTTATTTATATAATAGCGGCATAAAATGTGATTTTTATATGTGTAGTGGCTACGAACAATGAAAGTGACAAAAGGCGAACACGACGAAGATTTCTACACAAGAAAAGTCGTGGCGTTTGGTTTAGCTAGTCGATGAGAACTCCTCACCTTTAATTTATTTCTAGTTTGAAATATATACTAGGATGCAGACGGTGTTTAGTAGCACCCGATACCCGTCGTCCACAGACCATGGATGACTTGTTTGTTTGATTGTTGTGTAGTGAAATTTGATTGTGTGATGGTGAATGAAATAAAATATTTTATAGTGGAAAATATTTTATAGTTAAAAATATAATTTTTAACGTGTATATAAAATAAATAGTAATAAACAAATCGGAGATTTGTTTATATACACTGATTTGACTGATATTGATTGGGATGATAAATTTTACACATCGTCCAACTGCACAAATAAAAATCTGTGTTTGTTGATTTGAAACCCCACACGGGTATTGTGATGAAATATGACATACACTAATCCCAATAATTAGTTGTATGTCGATTGATTGATTGACAGGCTGTGTAAGCGTTGAATTTTTATTTTCAATGCTTATACAGTGTAGAATGCACTCTGGATGATGGATTGCTGCTTTCATTATTGTTATACACATTTGTTGTGTGAAATCCATGTAATCACATTATATGGTAATTGACTGTGTCTGATTCCAGTTCAGAATTATCGAATATTTTAAAATAATATTCAGTGAATATTGAAATGTGAAGCCGTGTTAAGTAGTTAAACGCCATTTTAACACGAACGGGAATTTTGTCGAATTTATCCATTTTACAATGAATATCGAAAGTGATTTCAAAATCTGATATTTTGAAATGAATTGAAATTTGAATTAAATTGGGAACGAATTGAAATTTGAATTAAATTGAGAAGAATTGAAATTCGAATTAAATTGAAATGAATCGAGAATTAAACTGAATAGAATCGAAATTTGAATTAAACTAAATAGAATCGAAATTCGAATTAAACTGAATAGAATCGAAATTCGAATTAAACTGAATAGAATCGAAATTCGAATTAAACTGAATAGAATTTCGAATTAAACTGAATAGAATTGAAATTCGAATTAGATTGAAATAGAATTGAAATCGTTTTGGATTGAATTTAAATCGTATTGAAATTGAACTGAAATCGATTTGAATTGAAACCGATTTGAATTGAAATCGAGTTGAAATGAATTTAAAACGAATTTATATTGGAAAATTCATTTTTGATTCGAAATTGAATATGAAGTTGAAATCGTTTCGAAAATGAATTTAAAACGATTTATAAAATACGTTTTAAAAGGAAATCGACGAAGTATATATATATATAATATATATATATATATATATTATATATATTAAATGGCCTGAATAGAACGCGTCGCGCTGCGGCAGTTCGCGAATTTCGACCATTGACTTCGAATTGACGTGGCGGGAGATCCGACCGTCGGATTCTCCTAAAACCGGAACCGTTGGGTTCGTATCGAAAAGAGCTTTCTAACGAATATTAGAGATTTGAAATCTAACGGTTGGATTTGGAACTATGTCCAAATCAAATTTAGAAAAGGTCGTTGTAAGTGCAGTTCAATGGCCGTTGATGGAAATCGACTGTACGGGCCTTGATAAAATTATTAAAAATAATAATAATTTGTGTAAAATCATAAGAAATGATTTGGGAAGAATTGGAATGAAAAACTCCATATTTGAAAAGATAAAAATAGATTTTTATCGAAATGAACTAGTTTTGAACTAGAATAATAATTTATTTATTTTTAAAATAAATAAATTGGATTTGAAATGGTTTTGAAAATAACCAGGATTTCCAATAATTGAATTGGAATGGATTTGATTCGAAATCATCTTCGGAATAGTTCGATGTTGGATTTCGTGATTATACAAATGTTGTTATGGAAATTTGAAAGATATATTTATATCGTTATTACCAATACGATATTTGTTGGTCGTAGAATTTGATATTGAATATAAGCCGATATATTTTCTATTCAGAGCCTTGTATTTAATATCAAATGTGATTTGGGTTTGTCGTGAATGGTGTCTTCATTAACACTGTTCTTAAACCCTGTTGAGAAAAAGATTAAATCTTTTTATTTAGATTTAATGAATCATACCAATTAAATGGTATTTAATTGGAATTGAATTTGAATTGATTTTTGGGTTTATCGTGAATAGTGTTTTAAATAACACTTTTTCTTTAACCCGATAATTAATGGAATGTGATTTTGGGTTGTTGTGAACGGTATCTACAATAATACTATTCTTAGACCCAATGGAGTTAAGAAAATCAGAAACTAACTGGAGATTAGTTAAGTTGAATGGTTTCTTGGGTATTGATCTGACGTTAGTTTCAGCCTTCGGGATTAATACTTAGGGAATTGCTCACTTGCTATTTTACGGTTAAAAGCTGATAGAATGGAATGTGATTTTTGGGTTTATCATGAAACGTGTTTTAAATGACATTGATTCTTTAACCCAGTTAAAGATTAAAACTAAGTGGAGTTTTAATGAATCTTTAATTAGATTGAAAAGATCGAGAATGGAGTATCACCAGTTTTGCTCCAGGCGATAGTTAAATCTTTAATTAGATTTGAACGTGAAATGGTAATTTAATTTACCGATAACACCGTGGTGTTAGATATGAAGTGTTACCAGTTTTACTTCGTGGGATGAATAGGTTGGGGTTGGGAAATTAAAACAAATGATTACTTCGGTAAGGTTCGTTAATCCCGACTAGTTTGAAGTGATATTCAAAGGAAGATTAAAGAATAAATTTAAAAGAATTTATCTTTGATAAAATTAATGTGAACCTTTCCTTAAGAATGTGAAATTTAGAAACTAACTGGAGGTTAGCTAAGAAGAATGGTTTCCTGGGTATTGATCTGATGTTGGTTTCGGCCTTCGGGGTTAATATTTGGGGAATTGTTCCCTTACTAATTTACAGTTAGTGACTGATGAATTGGAATGAGGCATATGTTGTGTTTGTGTAACACTTGTTTACTATATACGCGAGTTATTCAGAAAGACCGGGTTTATCCCATTCTGAATAACTGATTCGATGTGGTGTCGAGGATGAAGACGGTGGTCGAAGACCGGAGGTCTTCACGGCGTTTGGGTGGTTACTGAGGATCTTGATTGGGTCGTACACCCAAGAGGAGGGAATCAGTTAGTGGTCGTCCAGACGTACTTGGAGATCGATGGATATGCGGGATACTAGGTGCCTCCGGTTTCGTTCAGACCCAGAACGAACTTGTAAATGGATTGTGTGTCTGACATTGGATTTCAGTCTGTGTGATTGATTTCTATTAAATATATATCTGTTTGGCGGCGGAGAATTTATTCTCTTGCTTAACGCCCTTCTCTGAGACGTACGAGCTCAGGGGTTATATATTGATGGATATCCATCGCATGGAGTGAATTGCCTATGTGGCATGCCTAAGGGGCAATTGATCAAGGCTTCTGTTGAAAAGCAAAGTCTTGTGGTTAATGATCAAAGCACGGCCTGTGTGGCATAGCTTAGTGTAGCGTTGATTCGCAAGCCGCACACCCCGGTTGTGAACCAGAAACGGGAGAGGACTGTAATGACCCGGAAATTTAGCGATCTTGGTTATTCGATATACAACACATATCGAACATCCAAGGATCGAAAATAAAGGGTTATTAATGAAAGAAATTAGAGGGTGAGGAAAGATAAGATAGAAACTTAGAATAGAAGAAGAAGAAGAAGAACACAACATCAGAGTAACACGAACCTCACAGCGGAACGAATAACATATAATATATATATAACATAACTTGAAATATACATTTGTACTTGAATATACATCATTATCAAAGTACAACACTTACAACACAGCGGAAATAACTATAGCTATATAATCCTGAAGCCTCCTGCTATAGCTCTTCAAGTATCTGTAAATCCCGACTACTTGACTGCCCGTACAAAATTGGGCACCCAAGAGTTTATGGGAAACAAAACAAAATAAACTTCGGGTCAGTCATGGGACTGGTATGAGTAAAACAGTTCGAACAAGTAAACGATATCTCATAAGACCACGCCGTATAACGGAACGGGTTTTTCCCTTATGAGAATCCAAATATCTTTGTATCAAAACCCTTTTTGTTATTATAATAATGTCTATCAACCACAACTATAATAATCATCTAGCAGAAATGCTTTCATCTCACGTTCTACATATATAGTATACAATCAAAACCGCAAGCACGTATTGGGTAATGGATTTCCAACAATGACAAGGTATGGAACCACCTTTCACTAGTGTACCTCTAGAGAGGAAATACACTGGGTTCAACAAGAACATCTTGCAACCCGGCCACACATGACCGACCACTCATTTCGCTTGAGTGTATCGAATGTATATCACCAACAGTTGGGATCAGCAACCGTTTCCCGAATGGGACAGCATCAACAATAGATTTTTAGAAGTAAATGAAACTCTAGATCAGGTGATTATACACCATACTTCGGAGCGACCGACTTAGCCATGCTTCCTGCCCGATTTTTGTCATTTACCGGTTGACGAGGCGAGAAGCTATGCTTTATCATCACATCAGATTCACTTCGAATGTCACATCGTCAAATGCATCAAATCACCGATTGACGTCCTCAACCATACATTATGTGTTAGCTAAAAGAAGTTTCCTTCTCCACTTCCACTCTTGGTACGGTTGGAGAAATCAATATACGTGATCGTCTGGAAATACTCTGTCAGACATCCGTCCATACAAGTCATCCAGGAACAGGATGAACCGAAGGCACTATCCAATATATCCATCTTAGACACCGTTATCTAAGACTTATACAATAGCCCTTGCACTTTACTCTGTCTTCAATTATCTTTGGAATATATGATTCGCAACGCTTATGACAATACAGAGTGGTTCTTTAGATAATAATCCAACCGGTCTCTCCATATTAACAACGTTAAAATGGTCAAATACTTCGATAGTCTGTGATTTAACCATCAAAGAAAACAGGTGTGCAAACAACGATATTATCTCCAGAAGGAAATTCTATCGATCAATCATCAATCACTATCATTCCACAACTATCAGACTCTAACTGTAAACTAATAAGAGAACAACTTCCCAAGTATAAACCCCGAAGGCCGAAACCAACATCAGATCGATACTCAGAAAACTATTCAACTTAACTAATCTCTAGTCAGTTTCTAATCTTGTTTAACTCTATTTCTTAACTCTATACGATTAACTCTAGTTCATTTTTAACTCTAATCGATTAACTCTATTTGATTACCTCTAACTTGTTAACTCTAACTGATTAATTCTAACTCCTTTAACTCTATTTGAATAAATTATATTCGATTTAACTCCTTTAACTCTAACTGATTAATTCTAACTCCTTTAACTTTATTTGAATAAATTATATTCGATTAACTCCTTTAACTCTAACTGATTAATTCTAACTCCTTTTATAATATCGTATTTATTTTCTAAATAAATATTTCCTTTATTCTATTTATTTTCTCAAATAAATATTTCTAATTCTATTTATTCCCTAAATAAATAAATAATCCCTTTTAATCTATTTGTAAATGTTCTACAAATATTTCCTTTTATCTTTGTTTTACAAATATTTCCCTCTATATCTGTTTAACAAATTCTTTCCCTTATATTTGATTTACAAATATAATTCCCTTATATTTAATTTACAAATATATTTCTTTTATTCAAATTCCTTTTTCTTTTTATAATATAAAATCCATTAATTTTATATAAATAATTTATTTTCAAAATATACTTTGAAAATCCCTTTTCCCACATCCAGTATTTCTTATGGTATTTAACATACCATATAACAACGATAAATATCGTCCAAACACATATAATCAACGTCAGATTATATATCACATCATATATCACAATATATGAATCACAATAAAATAAATATTGAGGAATCCAGTTGGATTCCTCCAACCTGTCTCCCTGCATCACAGATGTTAAACAATATAGATAACATCACTTTCAGTTCCATATGATATATTCTGTTAAACAGAATCAATATAGAAATTCAACTAACTGACTAGCAGTTCAATCAAACAGTCAACACACAGTCAATCAAACAATTTCTAACAGTTCTAAAAATACAACATGAAATTATAAACTGTTCAGAGTTAGTGAGATTTACTCACATTTGCAGTTCATCGTTAAAGAACGATAAACTGTTTGTTTGTTTTGAATCAAACAATTTAATTTGCCGTAAATTCAAACGAGCTCCACTCCACTCCCATTCAGTCTCATTGTGTTGCTCCCGTCCATATGATCCCATTGTGACTGATTTCATTGGATTATTTCGGCCCATGCTTCCACTTGAAAATCTGACCCATGAGGAATAGTATCCTCCTTTCTCAGTAAACAATCCCATGTCCTCATGCTACAGCTACTGTGCTTCTTCTTTGTTTAAACATTTCAAATGGCACTTGGATCATATAGTTTCACTCCTACTCACATGCGCATGCATCCCAGATCCCCCTCCATACATCCGCACTCAACACAACGATCACCCCTCACGTGTACCATTTGAAACCGCATGTTCCTGTGTTGTACCCAATCACCACGCCCTTCCTATACTTCACAGTTTCACCTCCAACCGCCAGGCAATTCAATCATGCCACAACCGCACTTTATAGCACCCACCACCCCATTATCATCTTCAGTCCCTTCTCTACACAGTTCAAACTAGCACCTGACTTCCACCTTCGATTACTCGAACATTTCCAGCGCCCCTATAGATCGTTCACGAGACCCAATCCTCACGACAGCTCGGCCAAGTCCAGATTTTCACTATCACCCGACAAAACTGACCCCAAACCTCATGAATTTCCGCCCCCTGCATACTGTGGATGCTTTCGTCTTTTAGAAGAGGAACGAATTGTTTTATTTGAAATTGTTTTGCGGAGAAAACTGAAATGAAAAAGAGATGGATCGCCCCCTTGCATTTGTATATTTATAGTATTACAAATCCTTAGGTGCTAAGTAATTTTGTTACTTATAGTTTTAAATGAACCACGTTCTTGTTTGGATGCCACAAAGATTTGTGCGGCTGAAAGAGAAAAGGGGTGGTGGCGTTTTCTTTAATCAGAGAATCATCAGGTTAAAGGTAGGTAGATATTTTAAGTTGTAGCATTTTGGTGACCCATCTATATTAAGTCATGTTCTCATCTGTACGGCCAACGACAGAAATAAAAATACTATTGAGCCGAGCTCAGTGCCCTAATCTCAAAATTATACTAATACCGGTAGATTAACTCATATTGTGAAACCCCGAAATGTTGATACAAGGTGCCAAATACTCTAAATAAAAAGTTGCTTATTTAATTAATTAAAAATTACCATAAAATTCTAAAAATTAAATTATTACTACGTCTCAAAAGAACCTTATCTAAATTCGAAACCGGTATCTAGTTATATCGAATAAACCGTTATGGTCGATAAATGATTCTATAGCGACTATTTTAAAATTTGATTTGAACACAAATCAAAATCTATATGACGAAATCTCGATTTTTCTCTTTCACTAGAAAAATATACTTCACCAGCTCCTAACATTTCTCATTTCACAGAAATCCAATTTAAAACAGCTTCTGTATATTCGTTTAAAGTTTGAATCGCTAATTCGCGAACTACCGTGCCATTTCGAGCTCGATTATATTTATATTATAATTTATACATTCAACCATCGTTAATATAATATATTCGCTAATATAATTCAACTCTAAACTGAATTATATATTTTAAATTGTCCAGTTCACATTATATTGTCAAATCAACAATTTCTGATTATTCCAGAATTAAATATATTATTTAATTATTTATATTAATTAAATATTCCAAGTTATTTAATTAAACGACCATTTAATTCACTATATCACTATTTATATAATTAAATAAATTAATTATAATACCTCTGCCAATGCGGGTCATTACAAGGACATCAGGGAGGGCATGCGTTTCCTTCTAATTAGAAGTGGCGTCAGTGGTTTTACACGCCCTGACGAGTTTGACTTATGTGGTTGTTGCTGTTGCGAGGCGCCTCGGATATATCGGTGACTATGTGAAGCCGATGGAGTCATTCGTTTGCTCATTTACGCCCCAAAGGGCGGGGAAACGCAGTGTTCAGGCATTTTAATCCACATCGGTGGACCGGCCCTGACGATCCAAGGGTCGATGCGCTCTGACCCTGAGGCTCGGGCTAGAGAGTCTCGAAGTCGGTGAGGAATATCTTTTGCCTCGGTTCACAGATGGAAATCCAATTTCCACTACATGACATGTGCGGTTTTGATTGTAGAGCCTAGTATTGGCGACCTAATATATGGTACCCATGCCGTCTATGATTGATATTTATGATTGAAATTGTTTGACACTATACACTTATAGTAATAATAAAACATGAAATTTAGCGTATCAAGCATTCTTTGGCTATTATAAGGTAAAACCTTATCCTCCGGCTTGCGTTGCATTGTGTGATGGGACCTGGGTCTTATAATAGCTTCATTTTTCTTTATTTAGCATTGCGCTGTTGTTTTATGCACTGGTATTCTTGGGAGGAAACCCGTTCCGTGTTATACGGCATGGTCCCTTGATTTACTAACTTTGAAACAAAGATTAATAACTGTTTTAGTTCTCACACCAGTCACATGACTGACCTGAGGTTTATTATTTTAACCTAAACTCTGGTGCACTTATTTTGACACGGGCAGCTAGTAGTTTTGGTTTTGCAGAATTATATTCACAGGATCCTGATTTACAGCTGGAACGATACTCGGAAAGCTCTGTATCCGTGTATTACTTCTAGTTGTGTATTGTATTATTTTCCACTGCTATATAATGTATTGTAATCTATGAGATTTATCGAATGTATTTTATTTGTTTAAACTCTGTATATTCTTGTATTCTGATGGAATTGTTGTAATTAACAATCAAATGTTCTTCTGTTTGCGTTCCGATGTGGCTTGTCCTCAACTCAATCCGTGATTTCCCGGAAGGGGGATTTCGGGTCGTTTCAGATACACCCCATGATGGGGCTAGCACAGGTATCTACATACAAGCGGAGCCAAATGACACAAGTAATGAATACATACAAGCGAGGTCGAATGACACAAGTAATGAATACACACAAGCGAGGTCGAATGACACAAGTAATGAATACATACAAGAGAGGCCGAATGACACAAGTAATAAATACATGCGAGTTAGGGAGCCGATCGATAGGGTACATCTAATATATCCATGGCAGTTAGGCATATTGAGGTGGGATCCTCATAATAAATGTATACCTGAAGGCTACCACAATTGCGGGGATTGGGATCATATTATCATTTTATACCGATTACTAGTTAGGACACTAGTCAGGTGGTGCAAAGATATAGAAATCAGAATAACAGGGTAGTAGCGAAGCAGAAAAAGAGTAGAAGCACATTCAGTTTATCTTGTCTTATCATATCTTATGTTAATCTCATCTTGTTATCCCTGTTATCACGATATTGTCTTATATTCAGTTTATTCGTGTCATGTTACTTTTACTTGTTTACATACTAAAAATCACTGGACTTACCAGGCTTTATGTCTGATCCGTTTTCTCTCGTCTTCTTTTCCTCCGTTTCTTCCCCCAGGTAATCTGGGAGGGAATAGCTCAGCTTAGTTTGGACTGTTTCTCTTTCCAAGCTTGAAGATTCTTTGATTCGTTGCTTGGATCCTCTTATCTTTAGCTATGGCTGTGTTTGCACTTTAATTTGGGGACTTATGTTACCTTTCTATGTTTTATGCTTCTTATATACTTGGAAGTTTTTGAATCAAGACAGAAGTCTTATGTAGTACATTTAAGTATGATTCAGTCAATTGTTGTAAAAGCTTGACTAAACTACGTTGCTTATAAAATGACTTTGTTTTCCGCTGCTTTATTTGTCTGTCTTGTAATTTATCTGCATCTTTTACCTATAATGCTTCACTGAAGTTAATGCATTCCCTTTGTGAGTGACATTAATGGAGGTGGGGTGTTTCATTAACTGCGGAGAAGTTCTGATTGGAAATGATGCTTCTTGTCGTATGGTTGGTGTTGGTAGTGTGAAGATCAGGATGTTTGACAGTGTTATTTAAACAATTACTGATGTTAGGCATGTACCTGCTTTATGGAGGAGCTTGATTTCTGTTAGGGAGTTGAGTAGACTTGGACTAAAGATTGCAGTTGAAGAAGAGAAGATGAGAATATCAAAGGGCTTTTTGATTGTTATAAAGGAGTAAGGGCAGGAAATCTCTATCTACTAAGGGGCACAATTGTAGTTGGTGAATCAGCTTCAGTTACTTCAGTTAATTCAGAATCTTCCATGTTATGGCACTCGCGGATGGGTCACATTGGCGAGCCAACATGGATGAACAAAGAAAGTGACTTTGATTGACGGAATTCTACATTCAAAGCTTGGTTTTGTGAAGAGTGTATTCTTAACAAGCAGACAAAGGTTTCTTTTGGTGTTGGTGAACATAAAGCAAAAGCTATTTTGGATTATGTTTACATAGTTATTTGGGGACCTTCCCCTTGCCCATATTTGGGTGGAGCCAGGTATTTTGTTTCATTTATAAACGATTTCTCTTGTGTAGTTTGGGTGTACTATCTAAGTCTAAAAGTGAAATCTTTGCTAGATTTCGTAAATGGAAATCCATGGTGGAGAAGCAGTCGGGGAAGAATTTGAAAGTTATCCATTCAAATAATGGCGACGAACTCGTATCGCAGGAATTCATTGACTATTGTGATTCCAAAGGCATTAAGATGCATTACACCCCATCAGACGAAACCTAGTCCAATGGAGTTGCAGAAAGGATGGACCAAACATTATTGGAGAGAACTGGATGCCTTAGATTGATAGCTAAGTTGAAGAAGGGATTTTGGGATGAAGCTTTATCGATTGCAGCTTTCCTCGTCAACAACACACCTTTTATTGCCATAAACATGAAGATACCTGAAGAAGTATGGAAAGGAGATCCTGTTAGCTATTCATTCCTCAAGATGTTTTGTTGTCCGTCTTATCTACATGAGAGTCAAGGAAAGCTGGAACCTAGAGCTCGCAAGTGTATCTTTCTAGGTTATAGAAGTGGAGTGAAGGGATAAAGGCTGTGGTCTCCTATTAGCGATAAACTTATTATAAGAAGGCATGTAATTTTTAATGAGAAGGCTATGTTGAGGGTGGAGCCGTCCTCATCGGATGACAATGAGAAAACTTTTGAAGAATACCAGACAAAAAGAAAGTCATCTATTGATTCTTTTCATAGATGTTCAAATGGTGTTTCCGATGACACCGTGGTTAATGGGGATAGTACGGATATTGGCACTGAAGATCAGACTCAAGGTGAAGCTCATACAGAGACTAGGCCTGTTAGAGAAAGAAGAGAGCCTACATAGCTAGATGAGTTTGTTGGTTGAGCATCAAAGGCATTGACTTTAATGATATGGCAACATACGCATTAAATGTTGTCCATGATGTGCCCAGATATTTTAAAGACTTTATTGCATCAGTTCCAGTTGGTTAGTTGCTATGGAAGAGGATATTGAATCTTTATAGAAAAATCACACTTGGGATTTGGTGCCACATCCTACTGACAAAAATCTAATGGATGTAAGTGGATTTATAGAGTGAAAGATGACGGCAATGGAAATTTAAAATACAAAGCAAGACTAGTAGCAAAGGGTTATGTTCAAAAGAAGGGGGAAAAGTATCATGACATCTTTGCTCCAGTTGTTAGGCATACTTCTATTCATATTCTCTTGGCATTAGTTGCTCATTATGATATGAAATTAGAGAAACTAGATGTCAAAACTGCATTCTTGCATAGTGATCTGGATGAGGAAATTTATTTAAAGCAACCGGAAGGGTTCATTGATGGTAGCAGACCATATTATGATGGCAAACTCAACAAATATCTATATGGATTGAAACAATCTCCTAGGCTATGGTATAAGAAGTTTGATAAGTTTATTCTTTCACAGGCATACTCTAGAAGTTTCAAGGACCAGTGTGTTTACTTTAGGAGATGTGATGATGATATGATTTATTTGTTGTTATATGTTGATGATATGCTGATTGCATCTCCGAGTATGGTCAGAATTAAGGAGTTGAAAGCGGAGTTTAGTAGAGAGTTTGACATGAAGGATTTGGGAAAGGCACAAAGAATATTAGGTATAGAGATAAGATGGATAGGAAGTAGAGAGAGTTAAGGCTCACTCAGGCACAATACATCGTGAAAGTCCTCACTCGATTTGATATGGAAAAATACAAACCAGTTGGCACTCCGTTAGGCTCTCATTTTAAGTTGTCGAAAGACTAATCTCCTATATCGGAAGAAGATAAGAGGTATATGACTAATATAACTTATTCTGGTGCCGTTGGTAGTCCTATGTATGTGATGGTGTGCACAAAACTAGAATTGGCTCATTCAGAGGGTGTTGTGAGTCGATATATGTCTAACCCAAGCAAAGAGCATCAACAAGTTGTGAATTGGATTCTTATATATCTTTGAGACAGTTCTTCAGTGGTCTGGTTATATGGTGGAGTAGATGGTGACATCTCTCTTAGAGGATACTATGATTCTGATTATGTTAGGGATAGAGATGCCAAGAAGTCAGTGTCAGGCTATGATTTTACACTTGGCATAGGCTCAATTTCATGGAGATCAAAGTTACAATCTATCGTAGCTTTGTAGACTACCAAAGTAGAGTTGATATCCGTTACTACCATAATTCGATACCAAAAGCAGGCTGAGGTGAAGGGGTATTGCGCAAGGTCGATACTGAAAGCGATAGCTGATGACCGAAAGCAGGAGAATTATTAGTGTTAATAAGCCACAATAAAAGGCCAAGTGCTCAATATCGGCACTAAATTGCAAAAGAAGAAAAATATGCCCTCAGCGCCAATGTAGTGGATACATTAAACACGGTATTGGCTCTCAGAGAAGGGAACAATGGATTTGGCTCTAACACTAAGGGAAAGAAATCGAAGGCTTAGAATCAACTTAGTTGGCAAACAAAGGGCTATCGGTGTCGGTTGATCCACTATCGATACCATTGGGCAGATAAGGTCGACTATTGGATCTCGACTCCGAAACTAAATGAAGAAAAGGGGATATCAAAGCATATCAGGCGACAAGTGATGGTTTCGAGAACAGGAAACCAACATCAAACAACTAAGATACCTAATGCCGAGAAAAAAAGAAGGAAAATTGGAATCACATGCTATCGTTGCTGAAACTGGCAATACAGAACTCGATACCGACACAAGGTGAACAACAACAGAGTAACTCCGAAAGTAACATGCGAAGAATGAAGCAATTAGGAGTGGTTAATACACCACCTCCGAAAGCCATCAACCTGGCATTGATTCTGAAAGTAGTTAGCCTGGCATCAACTCCGAGAGCACACAATTGAACATCAAATTGCTGAAGTAGCTGGTACCTAAAGCAGGAAAGTTTGGTACCAAAACCAGAGGATAGCATCAAATTGATTTAGACACCAAAATCAATCCAACAAGAGTTGGCTCCGACAAGCATACAATTCGAAACCAGAAGCAAACAATGGGAAATGATTGAAAATAGATGATCTGATACTAGACTATGAAGCCAAGACAAGATAAAGTGAAAGTGGCTATCAATATACTAATATGCTTAGTATCGATACCAGCACCGGGAGGCATTCAGAAGTTAGTAAAGCATGGTTTGCTATCGAGGCTATCCACACCAATCTGCTTAGTATTGATACACAATCGAAAGCAGAACTTAAGTCATGAGTCACTAAGGAACGAAAGTCATGCTCCGAACACAAGGGAGACCCGATAACAGAGCTTAGAGGAGGGTGGAAAGATGACATTGAAGGTCGAAGTCCGAAAGTAACTTTCATAAGATGGTAAAGCAAGTAAAAGATGATTAAAGGAAGGGTCATCCACATTAACATGCTTAGTGTCGATATCGACATCAAAAGTCACGAAAGCAAAATAAAGTCCAAAATTGCCTGCCGAAACCTGGTCCTATCACCGGAACCGAAAGCCGAGAGTGATGTTCAGAATGTGATAGGCCGAAAATCAATAGCTGACACCAAAATATAATTAAAGCGGCTGACACCAAGCTCTTTTCTCACTGTCGAAGCCGCAAGCACTCCAAACGGGTTTCTGCTGAGGCGGTACCAAAAGGGGGCCAATCTGTCCATAAATTAGACCTCAGAGGTCTCGTTTGAGAGGACCTTTATCATTCTCAACTCTTGTAATCATTTTCTTAAAGAGTAAACACTAATTTCTAAATCGATTTGGGGATTTTACTTAGA
Organism: Allium sativum; assembly: GCA_030737875.1. Lineage (NCBI taxonomy): Eukaryota > Viridiplantae > Streptophyta > Magnoliopsida > Asparagales > Amaryllidaceae > Allium > Allium sativum. Next base: position 529,034,505 of record CM060923.1, on the reverse strand, counting down.
AACTTCTATGTACTCAACAATGTGATCAATAAAGAAAGAATCGATACTTAAGATCTGTTACTACCAAATTTAACACTAAAACCTACTGTCGGTGAAGGGATATCAGACCGCAACCAGCTCAAAGAAATGATCTGGAAGCATGAAACTGATAACAAACTACTGAGACACTTAAGACCGAAAGCGTCAAAGTGGAAATTGGGTCAATAAGCTATCAGCACCAACATAAGGAAGAAAAGCCATGTATCGATATGAAAGACAACAGCAACAAAGTAGTACCAGCATTAAAGGACATCAACATAGACTCGATTCCGTAAGCCAACACAAAGAAGAAAATCTGAAATCATTCTTTCTTGCAGTAGAAGTAGGTAACAATGGATTGCCGGAAGCCTATGACCCGAGACCCGAAACCAGGAAAGAGTCCTATATTGTCCGAAACCCAACCAGGAGCACCAAACCAGGTAGAGTGAAAGGAAGTGCTATCGACACTAATTTTCTTAGTTCTGATATGGAAGGAGATAAAGATGTCAAAGTCAAGGATAGCACTCTGAAAGCTAGTTGTTGGAGTCAAAGCTTGTCAGGCCCCAGAAGATACCTTCGAAAGCCATCAAGGGATATACCGAGAGCATGCTTCCGTAAGACCGAGACCAATTTCAAAGACTCACTAAAAGTAAGTCAAAGCTTACAAGAAAAGTTGCTATCCTCACTAATTTTCTTAGTGTCGATACCGAAAGAGATGACGGTTCCAAGGTCATGAGAAAGTGGAGCACGAAAGCAAACACTATGAAGACTGGGAGGCGGAACCTATTACCGAAACCCACTCCTGAAGATATCCATACCAACTGGCTTGGTATCGATATGGAAGGTAGAAGCAGCATCAAAGAGAATCCCCTAAGATTGGAACCAGTTATCCTAAAGCCAAGACTGGAACACCAAAGGCCAAGTTATATCTGATAAAAAATGTTAGAGAGGCGGTCGAACTATAGCAATCGGAACTGGAAGGTGAGAAGCAGCTGACACCAAGCTACCGCACCCTAAAAGAGACTTTGCTGAACAAAGGACAAAAGGGGTCTTGATTTGTCAATAAATAAGGCCCTAGGGGTCATATTTGAGGGGACCTTTCTCATTCTCCAATCTTGTACTCATTTCTTATAGAGTAAACCCTAATTTCTAAATCAATTTGGGGATTTTCCTTGTAAACCCTTATGTACACAAATCACTGAGCAATAAAGAGTAAATCGATACTTAGCATATTTTCTTTGATTTACCTTATTACTTCTTTCACCTATTTCCTTATGTCTTCTCTGTAATAAATGCCTCATACGCAAGCCTTGTTCTTTCTCTAAGTTTACCAGAATACCCTTCTACAAGTCGTTTAGCTCCCTAACTTGTGTTGCACTTAAGGAATCCTTATCCCAAGGTAACTGTTGGTTATTAAGTCTCATAAGTGTGATACTCACCCACTAAGGGAAGAGTAATTAATCTTCATCCCCTAAACCTTGATATCTAGGAAATGGTGAACTAACTCAAGCTTGTGTGAACTAAATAATCCCATTCTATCCTTAGGTCCAATTCCTTACACCTATCTCCGGAGTTGACTAAAAATATCGCTAACATTTTGGCATTAGAAGGAGGGATTGAACCTCTGACCCTGTTGTTAACCTTCTCACATTTCTAAGCGTGTTATTCAGTCCTAGTTGGATTAAGTTTGAAGAGGCAGGATCAAAGATAAAGAGTCTTGGCAAGGATTTTCTAAACTTTGGATTGCTACCTTAAGCTTCATTAACCAAGGATTGTTTCACCTTCAACCTCCAACCTTGTCCCAAATTTTATCGCAACAAGACTCTGGATCGGTCAAAGATGGTTGATCAAGAGAAACTCGAGAGCAAGGTGCCAGTGCATTACCCATTCCAAAAAATGAAATGCTTCCGAAATTGGACACAACAAAACCATAATTTGGAGTACCTTCAAGTTCAGCAAAGGAAGCAAGCAATGCCTCAAGCATATTATACTTGTCTATGCAAATTGATACCACCACAAGGTTTATCGAAGCATACCTAGCACAAATGTCCTCCAGGGTGGAGCCCTATAAGGTGGAAACAAAGATAGTGGAGACGCAAGAGTTTAAAAGTCAAATTAGGTTCTTAATGAACCTTCAAAGTGACAACATTTTGCGAAGGGACAATCAAGCTATCAAAGAGGTCAATAGCTCAGAAAGAAAAAGGAATCTAACATCATCAAGAGACCAAAAATTACAAGGAATTTTCTTTTCCAAAGAAATAAGGACGGCTAAGGTTCCGACCAATATGGAAATCCCGCAGCTCACATATGACGGAACTACTAAACCTAAAGATCACCTTGCCGTCTTCGAAAACCATATGGATTGGTATAATGCTTCCGAAGCATATCAGTGTAAAATATTCCTGACAACACTTCGTAAAGAGGCCAGCAAATGGTGTCAACATTATCAACGCCCGATCATCGCATCTTGGAGATAGTTATCCACTGCGTTTAGCACATGATTTCATGAACTAAAAGACTAGGCACTCAGCATCTATGATCTAACCAATGTCAAATATGGACCAAAAGAATCACTTAATAGCTATCTATGTAGGTTTCGCACTAAGTCGCTCAGCATAGAAGGGGCAACGAACAAAGATAAGCTTATAGTCGCTCGGTCAGGTCTATTTATACCATCTTCTTTTCAGAGGGAACTTGCCCTACAGGAGTGTGGAAGGTTGGACAATTTCTATTCTAGAGCCAGCAAATTTATTCATATACAAGAAGTATTCGGCATAGAGGAAGGCTTGAGACAAAATCATAAAAGGGAAAAACTGGTTCAAAATCCCTTGTGGAAGGTTCCTCAGAGCCAAACCAAAGGAAGAATTATTGTTTCTATCATAAGACACAAGGACACGGAGCCAGTGTGTGTCATGATCTTAGGAAAAAGAAATTAAGTCAAAAGGCAAAGAAAGCCAATTTGGAAGGGATGAACGATAACCCAAAGAAAACAGTCGAAATACCGCAGCATGAGAATGGATTGGAATGATAAGTCTTTCATCTTGAATAGTTGTTTTCACTGAAAGTTTAACTTTGCCTCCTTGCTTGCAATTATACAAGTATTAATGAAAATTCCAGCATCATTGCACGTAAAAGTTAAACGTGGAGTAAAAGAAAATCAAGTAAATCTCGGGGCAGGAGGATACGTATTTTCAAATTCCCTTAAGCAAAACTAACTCTAATTTTAATTATATATCCTATAAGTGGAGTACCTCCTAAGTGGGGCTAATGATAATAAGTGCATATCATCCTTATTTACATGCATATCATCATCCATCTACATTTCATCATTCATGCGCATATCATCATTCATCATTGCACACCATGGGGTTAAGTATTAGCCAGCCGATAGGTGGGAAACCAAGTGAAATCACCCTGATGAATGAATGAGTGGGTAGAAGACCCAATTCCTTTGATGAATGAGCTAGACAGTTTAGGCATTGGATGAATCTTCGAGTGGATTACCTTTCGGGATAAGGTAGTACTTACCAATAAACAAAAGGCCAAGAGGGTTAATCATCAAGCCTCTACCTTTGCAATCGTGGATAAGGTGCTTTACAGGAAGGGACATTCGCTTCCCTATTTAAGATGCATAAGCTTTGAAGATGGGCTCTGTTTGTTAATGGAAGCGCATGAGGGCCTATGCGAAGATCATTCGAACATGATTAAGCTAGCCAAGAAGGTCATGCGACAAGGCTTTTACTGGCCACAAATGGTCAACCAGGCAATTGAATATGTTAGGAAAGTGTGAAAAGTGCCAAAGGTATTCAAAGATACCTCGATTACCTCTAAATGACTTGACTACCATCTCAAGCCCATGGCCTTTCGATGTGTGGGGAATAGACCTAATTGATCCCCTATCAATCTCCAAAGGAGGAGATAAGTACGCGGTAGTAGCTGTCGATTACTTCACCAAGTGGGTTGAAGGAGAACCACTCCCTACCATCACATCTAAGAAAGTACTGAGATTCATTGTCACATGCTTTGGAATCCCTTGTAAAATCATATCCAATAATGGAACACAATTTGAAAGCTAGGATGACATGGTTCTGTGATAAAAATGGAATCATTAAGAGTCTCCCTTCCATAACGCATCCAAGGACAAACGGTACCACCAAAACCACAAACCAAGTCGTAAAGGAAATTCCAAATAAATGGTAAAATCAAGGATTGGGCAAATTAATTGCTAAGGAAAACCCAAAGAATATAAAACCCATATAAGGGCAGATACCAAATGCATTTCATATTCGTTAACATACCAATATGAGGCTATCCTTCGAAGACAAGGTTCCCTTCTGGGATTTAATCTAAAGGATTAGTAAATGAGGCAACTATTGGAACAATAAGATGTCAAGGAAGAATCAAGAAGCAAACTAGCTCTACAAAAGGTAACGGAAAATTCCAACGGTTCCACAAGCGAATCCAATCTTTCTCAAAATAGGAAGAACACCTAACCATTCATCAAGAACGGAAATCGAAGCATATAGAATCTGCAAACCAATCTGTGATCTCATGCTTAAGACATGATGCACAAAACATTTAAAACAATACTTTTTAGTAACAAGTGAATAAGAGATGGTCTTCTTAAGCAAATCAGCATGGTCAAGGGTATGGAAACCCTCTTAAACTTAAAAGAACCTGAAATGGGTTAAACAACCTATAGTGGATGAAAACCCTTGTCACCACCAAGATGGCCAGGGAAAGGCATCTCCCGGAGGAGGGTGAGGTGTAAGCCTTTATCCGCGCCCAAATCAGAAAGGGCTAGGTTAACGCATCAAAAGCGCAAGCCTTCGATCCACGCCATAAATGGTCGGGATGGAGCATCAAATTTAGCACGCCCCACCTCTGCTCGTACAAGAGTACGCTCTGCCTCTGCTATGAATTAAGCACGCCCTACCTCTGCTCGTAGAAGAGCACGCCCTACCTCTGCTTATGTTCCTCGTTTCTCTCAGAAGGGAAGGAATAAATCACGCCCTGCTTTTGCTCGCAAAAGAGCACAATCTTCCTCCGCTTCGACTAAGCACGTCCTGCCTCTGCTCGAAAAAGAGCACGCTCTACCTTTGTTATGTCTCTTTCTGTAGAAGGGAATAATCAAAGCACGTACATCCTCTGCTTTTACAAACAAAAGCCTAGAGAGTGGCTAACAGAGCATGTGCATCCTCTACTTTGACAAACAAAAGTCCAGAGAGTGGCCAGGAAAGCACGTACATCCTCTACTTTAGAAAAATAATCCTAAGGTGGCGCGAGAAATAACAAATACCTGAATATGGCTTATGGTTCGCGACATCTATCTAATTACCAGATGTGGATATCTGGTCTTCTATTAACACCCGAATCTGGGTTATGGTCCAGGACTTCTGTTAAACACCGGAAGTGGATTTCTGATCTCCTATTGTCAATACCTGAATCTGGGTTATGGTTCGGGACTCTTATTAAAAAACAAAAGTGGATTTCTGGTCTTCTATCAAACATCTGAACCTGGATTATGGTCCAGAATTTCTATTAATACCATAAAGTGGGTCTCTGGTCTTCAATCATGAATGTCGGAATCTGGGATGGGTTCAGAATTTCTAAAATGAGCAGACCCCACCTCAACTTGCATCTTCCCCATGGAAGGGAGCAAAGGCCAAAGGAAGCCCTCTAAGCGCATGTAACCTAAGCTTAAGAAGCAATGCTAAAATGACTAATAAAAGCCCGAGGAAATGGGGGTTCAGCAAGTTCAATAAAATATTTGAACCAGGGTTATGATTCAAGATGCCAATCATCATCATAAGGGGAATTCTAGTTAACTACTGCAGGTACCCAAATCCAAGCTTGGTTCAAAACTTCTGATGTCTCCAAATATGGATTTCTGAACCTCTACCAATGACTACCTGAATATGAGTTTTGGAGCTTCTATTCGTACATTTGGAAAAATAGATTCTCCCATTGGCATTATTCAAAACACCCAAATGTGGATGACGATCTTCATATCCTTATTTCCATGTAAGGGTTGTCGAATCCTTATTATCATGCCTAAGGAAGGAGTTCAAATCTATTATCCCTTATTAAAGAGAGACCTTTAATCAGTGCTCAGATCGGTATCTTAAGGATATTGTTTAAAACCTTGTGATGAAGGTTATTTCTCTACAACACCTCGTATAGGGGGTGCTAAAATTTATGTTATGCTCAATCACTACTCTTCATTTTTAACTAATTATGAAAGTACAACTAACCCAATTGTGGTATCATAAGCTCAGCTATACACAGTTACAACTTAAAAAGTGTTTTGTAGTTAGGAAGGAAAACCATAGGATACACTTTGTTCTGAGCAAAGGTCACAAATCAAATGACACATGCACATCTTGTGAAATCATTCTACAAACTCACATACAAGTTCAATTCACATATAATCAAATACAAAGTTAGATCTTGACATTACTCAAGTTGCAAATCTCACTCACTATGTAATCTTGATAAAAAGACAATACACTCTATGAGTAGCAAACGCAAAGGATGTTAACTATTATGTTTTACAGAAAATACAAAAGCGATTCTGGACACAGATGTTCGAAGCCAAGGTAGAAGCCATGTTCAACACTACACATACACAAGTCAAGGGTCTATTTGAAAGAAGTGTCTGTCAGGAAATGCTGAAGAACCGTCGCCTTCTTAGGCCATGGAGAAGTCAAGTTGTTTGACTTAGAAGTACCAACACCTTGCTTCTCGGGCGTAATGCTATCAGGTGATATTATTCCCTAAGCAAATACAAGTCTTTTGATAACACCTGTTTTTCCGACACTAGTAGGGCCGGAACCAAAATGAGCACACGCATTAGTTTGGAAAGAACTGAGAGCAAGAAGAATCGTTAGTGGGTTAATATTGAATTCATCAGTATTGAAAGAGAAATTGCATCTTTACAAGTAAAGGATAAATCTGTGTCAGTTTTGCACTCTAGACCCCGAAAATGTGTTAAGTTAATAAATAATACATACTATCTGCCAATAAAGTGCATAAACCATTCCTATTAACATAATCCATTCTAAAAACATAGGAATCTTTACTGATTTCATAACAAAGTTGAAAGAATATTCATCGAACTCTAATTTCGATCAACAATCGAGTTTGAGATGTTGAGAGAACTTTTAGAAATCCTAAAGAACAACAATCTTGTTTGAGTTTAATTCTTTGTAGGAAAAGAAACAAAGAAAAGGATGAAGAAAAGATCTTTGTATAGAAGCACTTCTTAAATCTCAACCACAAAAATAAAAGCAAATAAACGGACCAGATCATTGACGAAATACAAAAAGGTGGAAGTTAAAACACAGTACGAAAGTCAGGAGTTTGACTTGTAAAGTCGAAATTACCCCTTCAAAGGGCGGGGAATATGATACTACCAAATTCAACACTGAAAACTGCTGTCGGTGACGGGGTATCAAACCGCAACCAGCTCCAAGAAATGATCTGGAAGCATGAAACCGACAACAAGCTATTGAGACACTGAAGACCAAAAGCATCAAAGTGGCAATTGGGTCAATAGGCTATCGGCACCGACATAAGGAAGAAAAGCCTTGTATCGATATGAAAGATAACAGCGACAAAGCAGTACCAACATTAAAGACCATCAACATGATCTCGGTTTCCGTAAGCCAACACAAAGAAGAAAATATGAAAGCATTCTTTCTTGTATCGAAAGCAAATATTGATGGATTGCTGAAATCCTATGACCCGAGACCCGAAACCAAGAAAAAGTCCTACATTGCCCAAAACCTAAGCAGAAGCACCAAACCAGGCAGAGTCAAAGGAAGTTCTATCGGCACTAATTTTCTTAGTGCCGATACAGGAGGAGATAAAGATGTCAAAGTCAAGGATAGCACTCCAAAAGCTAACTGTTGGAGTCAAAGCTTGTCAGCCCCTGGAAGACAGCTTTGAATGCCATTAGGGGATATACCGAAGGCATGCTTCCACAAGATAGAGACCAATTCCAAAGACTCACTGAAAGTAAGTCAAATCTTACAAGAAAAAGAGCTATCCACACTAATTTTCTTTGTTTCGATACCGAAAGAGGTGTTTGTTCCAAGGTCATGAGAAAGTGGAGCACGAAAGCAAACACTATGAAGACTTGGAGGCGGAACCTATTGTCGAAATCCACTCCTGAAGCTATCCACACCTACTGGCTTGGTATCGATACAGAAGGTAGAAGGAGCATCAAAGAGAAGCCCCAAAGACCGGAGCCTATTTTCCAAAAGCCAAGACCAGCACACCGAAGGCCAAGCTATATCCGATAACAAATGGTAGAGAGGCGGCCAAAACTAAGGTAACCAGAACCAGAAAGTGAGAAGCTACCGCACCCTAAAAGAGTTACTGCCGAACCAAAGACAAAAGGGGTCTCGATTTGTCTATAAATAAGACCCCAGAGGTCACATTTGAGGGTCTTTTCTCATTCTCCAATCATGTACTCATTTCTTATAGAATAAACCCTAATTTCAAAATCAATTTAGGGATTTCCTTTGTAAACCCTTATTTACTCAAATCAGTGAGCAACAAATAGTGAATCGATACTTTGCATATTTTCTATGATTTACCTTATTACTTCTTTCACCTATTTCCTTATGTCTTCTCTGCAACAACTGCCTCATACACAAGCCTTGGTCTTTTTCCAAGATTACCAAAATACCCTTCTACAAGCCATTTAGCTTCCTGACTTGTGTTGCGCTTAGGGAACCCTTATCCCAAGGTAACTATTGGTTGTTGAGTCACGTAAGCATGATACTCACCCCTTGAGGGAAGAGTAACTAATCTTATGGATCTAAACATTGATATCTAGGAAATGGTGAACTAATTCAAGCTTATGGGAACTAAATAATCTCATTCTATCCTTAGGTCCACTTCCTTATACCTATCTCCGGTGTTGACGAAAAATATCGTTAACAAGATCAAGTTCATGAATTTATTTAACAGTTATGCTAGTGATTTCTGTGATGCTTCTTCACGGAAATGCTTTGTACATGAACCGAATTACCCAAAATTCCCCTCTACAAGTCGTTTAGCTATCTAACTTGCATTGCGCTTAGGGAACCCTTATCCCAAGGTAACTGTTTGTCTTTGAGTCTCGTAAGCATGATACTCACTTCTCTGAAGGAAGAGTAACTAATCTTCAGCTTAAGACCTTGATATCCAGGAAACGATGAACTAAATCAAGCTTGTAGAAACTAAATAAACCCATTAATTCCCTTAGGACCACTTCCATAGACCTGTTTCTAGTGTTGACGAAAAATATGGTTAACATTTTGGAGCTAGAAGGAGGGCCTAAACCTTCGACCTTGTGGTAACCTTACCACATTTCTAGCTATGGTGTTCCATCCCAGTTGGGCTATGCTTTGAAGAAGCAAAATCCTGGTTGAAGATGGCTAGGGCAAGAAAGAAAGAGGAATGAGATTTCAATGCATTTCTTGCCTTGGAGAGTAAAAATGCTATCAAAGTTCAACACAATGAATCTGGAAATTGGAGGACCTTCTATCTCAGTATAGAAAGAAAATGATGGGTTGGAAATATTACAATTGGAAATGCAAATCGACTCCATCAGAAGAGTTATTGAAGTAGACTTGATCCAAAGGTTCTCTAGGGTGGAACCTTATAAAATAAAAGCAAAAAACAACAGTACCACTAAGGTCTGGAAGTTAAATGGGATTCCTTGATTGGCAAAAAGGCAGTCGAGCAACCTAAGGGACAATCAATTTAGAAGAAAATGAGAACCTAATATCGTTAGAAGACCAAAAATTATACGAAATTTCCTTCACCAAAGAGGTAGGGGTGGCTAGGGTACCGACCAACATGGAAATCCCACAACTCACATATGATGGAACAACTAATCCCGAAGATCACCTTGCCATTTTCGAAAGCCATATGGATTGGTATAACGCTTTCGAAGCTCATCGGTGTAAAATATTCCTGACAACCCTTCGTAAAGAGGCCAACAAATGGGGCCAACATTATCAAGGCCCGGTCATCACATCCTAGAGACAGTTATCCACTGCGTTTAGCACAAGATTTCATGAACTAAAAAACCCAGCACTCAGCATCTATGATCTTACCAAAAGAATCACTTAATATCTATCTATGGAGGTTTCCACTAAGTCACTGGGTGTAGAAGGGGCGGCAGACAGAGAGAAGCTAATAGCTGCTATGTCAAGACTATTTATGTTGTCCCCTTTTTGGAGGGAACTTGCACTATAGGAATGTGGAAACCTGAATGATTTCTATGCTAGAGCCAGCAAGTTTATACATATAGAAGAAGTATTCAACACAGAGGAAAGCTTGAGACAAAATAAGAAAAAGGAAAACCCCAGTTCCAAGTCCCTTATGGAAGGTTCTTTAAGGTCGGGCCAAGGGAAAGATTATTGTTCCTATCGTAAGGTACAAGGACACAAAACCAACCAATGTCGTGATTTAATGAAGATGAAACTAAGCCGAACAGAGAAGAAAGCTTTCTCAGAAAGGGTGAAAGAGATCAAATAGAAGACGGTTAAAGACATTACAACATGAGAACAAAATTGAAGGATAAGTTTCTTATCCCAAATAATTACCTTCATTAGTAGTCTAGCTTTGTCTCTTTGTTTACAACCAAAAAAATATTAATATAACCCAAGTGTCACTACAGGTGAAAGCCATGTAACGGGAAAGGAAGGCGAATCAAGCAAAACTCCCAAAAAGAGAGATTACATGTTTTCATATTCCTTTGAGTAGGGATAAATATAATAAAAATATTTAAACCTCTAATAAATGGAGTACCCCCTAAGTGGGGATAATGTAATAAGTGCATTCTCCCGCATAAGGGAGTTGATGTAACTTCCTTAGAGGGTGATCCTTCATTTGCATATCATTCGCATATCCTCATTCATTTTGCATGTCACGTGGGTTAAGAATGAGATTAGGATTCAGCATCCCAACAAATGGATAATCAAGTGAAGTTAGTTGGATAAATGAATGAATGACCAAGATGACCCAACAAACCTGTTTTTGAAGAGCGATCAGATAATTAAGTTGCTTGATAACTCTCATTGCAGATTAATTTGTAAATGAAATGTTACTAGACAAGAGGCATAGGAGATTAAGTGTCAATCCCCAACGTTGGTCATCACAGATTAGGTACTTTGAAGAGAGAGTATTTGTTTCCCTATCCAAAAGGTATAACCCTTGATGAATAGATCCAAGTCGTTAAAGGAAGCATGCAAAGATACCAGCAAAAGACAATCTAAGGGAATCAAGTTTGTAGAAAGGATTATGTGACAAGGTACCTATTAGACGCAAATAGCTAATCAAATAATGGAATGTATTAAAGAATGCAAAAAGTATCAATGAAAACCTAAAACGTTAAAAGCCCAGAAGTGGCTTAGCTACCATATTAAACTTCCGACCTTTCCACATATGGTAAAATAAAATTGATCGACCCCCTACCGGAACTAGAAGAGGAATTAGGTGTACAGTGGTAGCAACCAATTATTTTATCAAGTGAGTCAAAATGGAATCGCTCCCGACTATCACATCTAGGAAGGCATTGAGGAATACAGTTTGGAAGTAGAAGAAACATCTGATAACAGAATACAATTTGGAAGTAGAAGAAACACAGGATTTTACAAAAATAAAGTCATAAAGGGTCTCTCTTCTTTAGCTTACCTAAGAGGCAGACGGTGCCGACAAAGCTATAAATGGAACCATAAAGGCAAGCTCAAAGAAAAGACTAAAGCAAACTAAAGGAAATATGATAGATGGATCATCACTTTGTACTCCAGGCTTATGGAATCTCCGACAAAGTGGCAATGGGACACATATCATACACTCGAATATATGAACACAAGGTTATGCTCCCAATCAAAGTCAAGATCCTTTCGCAAAGAAAGGTAACTTATGTATTTGATTCCAATAAAGAACCGAGGAGAGGATTCCTAGACCCAACTCAAGAGTTAAGAGATGAAACAACTATTCAAATGGACAAGTACCAGAGGAAAATCGCCAAGGACTACAATTCAGAAGTGAAAAATGAGAACTTTCAAAACAGAGATTTAGTCTCACAAAGGGTGATGGCCAACACAAGGAGTTCAACTGATGATCAACGTGGTCCAAACTGGGAAGGACCCTTGATCGTTAATCAAGAAATCATACCTGGAACATATCATCCATGCAAACCAGACAGTGATCTCTTACCTAGAATATGAAACGCAGAACACTTGAGATCATATTTGTCAACAATAAGTAAATAAAGAAAGAACTTCTCAAGAGCACTCATACAAATAAGGGTATGGAAACCTTCTTAGAGTTTGGAGCTACATAAAAGGGGTGAAACAGCTCACAATGGTTAAAACCCTTGTCACCGCCACTACAAGAAAATATTATATTAATAGCAAGCGTGGATTGCACAAAATCTTGAATTGCTATTATTAAATGACTATTCTTTATTTAATTAAAAAGACAACTACTTTAATTGCAATTATATTTAGTCGTCTGCAATTATATTAATTCAGCAATAATGAAATCGCGTTTCACTTTAACTTTCCCTTCAACATTTTTTTAGGCTGCCAAAATTTCACTTTCCTTTCGCTTCTCCTTAGAGTTCTCATCTTCAATCTCTTCACATCTTTTTAATTTCAGACCCCATCTTCACGCTTAATTTCCCAAAGTTCAACGATCTGAAACGTAGTTCGATCCCGAAGTTCACGAAGTTCCATTCTTCAGTTCTTCCCGAAGTTCCATTCTTCAATTCTTCCCAAAGTTCCCAAAGTTCAACGACCTGAGTTGCGATTTGATCCAAAGCGAAGCACCAATTGGCCGAACGCGATTCTTCAAGTTCCATTTGATCCGAAGTTCAACCACCTGAAGGCTGCAAGAAGTGCGATTTGGTGTGAAGTTCAATTCTTCAAGCGCGAGGGTTAGGTATATATTTCTGAACATCTTGAACCTGCGCAATTTTAGTCCTTTTTTAATATACAATCATTCATTTATTATGTTAGAATCATTCTTCAAGTGCCAAATCTTGATTTACTTGCTTGTTTCAGTTTTAGTGATTTATGATGTTAGAATCTGGCATTTTCCCTTCTAAAATTGCTCGGTAATTTGGAATAAAAAGGAAACAAATACTTTTTTCTAACCATGTTTGTTCCTATTTTTCCTTCTAAAATTTTATCAAAAATTCTGATCTGTAAAGTTATTTATCACAAAAAAAAAAAGAATACTTCAATTCAGTTAGCGTCAAAATCTTGTAAACTATGGATTGAACTTATCAAACTGCATTCAAAACTATAAATATATGTACTTCTTGTTGAAAATAATTGAAGGGGTTTCCCGTGAGCTTTATTTTTGGAAGAGGATGGAATTTTATTTCGAAACCCACAAAGGTTACAGAATATTTTGAAGGGGTTTCCCATGAAAATAGGCAACTCTATGGTGAAGTTTGTTGTAGGCACTGCTTCGGTGGTGATTGCGTTCGAGAAACAGTTTGTTCAGGAGGTTTTTGCTATTCAGTTGGTCATTTTGCAGAAACGGTGTTTGGATGAATTGACGCAATGACCTTTTGGTATTGAGGGCTAGTGATTGTTTGTTGTTGGTAGCATGGTGGTGGGACCGATTGTGGTCTTAAGTTGGAGGAGAATGAAGGAGGAAGGTGCTACATATTCGGGTGATGGATGTGCAGTAAGTTGGTTAATACAAGGAGGATATTTGCTATTTTGAGCTCTTTAACTTGCAGTGGTAGAAGGTGTCAAAGTTGGAAGGGTAATGAAGCTAATTGGTTTTCTGGTGGAGGCACAAAGTTGGAGGGGTAATTTACCTATATTTATAGTTTATTCTGTAGAAGCACAAAGTTTTTCCTATCGTAACGATTCAATAACTAGATATAAATCATTGGAAATATGGATAGTCAATAGGTATTTAGAAAAAAGGATGCACTACAGAGAATAAATTATAGCATAGCACTTTAAAAGAGTAGAATAAGAAAGTACATATTGTTTGAATCGATGTCATCGTAGGAATTGCATATGGTTATCCATGCCATTAATAGGGATCATTATGGTAAGACTAAATAATTATTAAAAATAGCCTTTATAGGTAATTTTAGCATAATTTCTAATGTACTATTTACTTTCGAACTTTTCTTATCCAACGTCATATTTAGTACTACTATTGTCTTATATTTTTGATACTTTAACCGCACGACATAGTCTCCATTCTTCCCCTTTCATGCACCTACTAAAATATACAAAAACTATCCTTACACTCACCTCATACCACAAAAATAATTAAAATTCATGTATGTTTTTAATTTTGTTAAGAAGCAGTTTAGTCGATGGATATACCGACGCCCATATAAGTGTGTCTTGTGTAAAAACACATGCTTATATGATTCGTTTGTTCATTTATTTATATAAGTTGGTTAAGACAGGGAAGACATTTGCTATTTTAAGCTCTTGAACTTGCAGTGACAGAAGGTTTCAAGGTTGTAGGGGTAAAGAAGCTGATTGATTTTTTGGTGGAGGGTAGTAGAATGTGCAATAGTTTGCTTACTGACATGGCAGTGAAAGATGGTTTTGGTAACATTATAATTGAAGACAATGGGTTACAGGCTTACAGCTTCTAACTTAGAAGTTTGTTGATGAGGATTTTTGTCGTGGTAGTAGTTTAAGGAGTTGGTTAGGTGAGGAAGTATAGTTTGATGTTGAGTGATGACCAGGGTGGGTGGCGAAGCGCTGGTGTTTGTGGGCTGAATGCGGAGAGGATTGCGATTGGGAATAAAAGGAGGAAAGTGATAGAGTATAGGATTATGTCTAGTTTTGGATGGATGAAGGAAATGGCATTACGGTGGCAACTGGTGTTCACGTTGTATTGTATGAGGAAAGGTGGAGGATAAGTGTCAAACTATTGCATCTCATTAGTTATGTTGACAGTAAATAATGAATATTGCTTTATTGTAAATATTTATTATTTACTGCCAATATTGACAGTTTTGCTAATAAATAAAGTAATAAATAAAAAAAATACATTTGAAAACCTTCTTGTATATTAATTGACAATAAATTTGCAAGAACACTATTATAATTTCATTTAGACACGCTTTGTTAATGTCTTATTCGCATCCGACATTCAAATTCATAGGCTTTGTAACACCCCACCTCCGCCAGGGTGACTCTTGCAAGCACTCTGACTTTGGAGGGGTGTTTGAATCAGGTAAACATGCATAATGATATATCAAGGCAGAACAAGAACATATGTATATATGTAAATAGAGTAAATAAGATAAATAAAACAGCGGAAGATTTCAAACTATTTCAAAACAAGTCTGGTACAACATAATGTCAACTTTCCAAATACACAAGTCTAGATAAAAACAACATTTCTGAAAAACTGAAATACATAAGTACTATCCCCAAAATAAGTGATAACCATAGCTAGCTTCATGTCAAGACCGTACATGAGCTAAAGTCCCACAAGCAAGCGATCAGAAATCCAAGCTAAGCTCCAATATTCCCACCCTGAGAACCTGGGGGGGAAACGATAGAAAAGAGGCGAAAGAAAAACAGGTCAGTCAAAAAGACTGAGTAAGCCCTACTACAATCAATGTAAACTGATAAAGTTAACTGGCATGAGAAGCATGGATGAACATAAGGATAATTACATAATAGCATGGTGAATATCTAACAGATAATTCAAAGGAGTCATCACATAATCAAGGTGAAGTTTTTCACCACAGGTGTACCAGCATTCTAACATGTCATGTATAAACAAGAATTTATCCCTTGGCCTAAACTTGGCCCAATATCAGGTGTTGACCTAAGTCAAGATCCAACTTCTTAGTACCAATACTAGTATAACAGGATTAGGTGTTACCCTAATGTCTACATCGAAACAGGACGGAACAGAATGGCCTATAGATATAGTTCGGGAAAAATGGGCTTTTACCACCCTAACCGATAAAGTACAGAAACGGAATGCTAACAATAATGGGCCTTTACCACCCTAACAGATAAAGTACAGAAACGGAATACTACAATTAGGTGTACACTAGTAGTGGGCCTTTACCACCCTAACAGACGGTACCACGCAGAAATAGACGGGTGTTACCACTCAACAAAACAGACGGTACCAACAGAATCAGACAGAGCTAAGTGTACCCTAAATCCTACCCAAGCGATCGGCTCCCTAATACATAAATACCCTATGTCGGCCCCACGATAGGGTGTATCACTCCCTAAAGTGGTAACCAATTGGCACAGGCATATTTACAGATGTCATGGCGTCTTACATCCTCAGAGGCAGACCGGGATCCATGCACGCACATGACCCGGTTGGAACGCACCATCAACACCCATCGCCATTATCAGAATGAACCACTTATAATTAGTTCAGTAAGCGTGCCCGGACCCTACCTACAGTTGGGTCAAAGTTTTGATACCAGAAAGGGTTACTGACTAATATGGGTCCCAAACAACAGATGACACAAGTATTCCCCCTTGTGTCCCTAGACTATCAGATTCAGATTAACTTATTAACAGAGTTCAGACATGCTAGGTTCAGACGATCAGTTTTCAGACTAACAGATCAGATAACAGATTTACAAACTTGCCTAACTTGGTGTGGGTCCTACAGATCCGCAAAACAGGTTCGTTTAATTTATCAATCAAGTTAGTTTATCCAGACTAGGTATCCAATCGGTTCTCAGCCTTATCAAATTACTGAGTTGGATTGGCTAAGCATAGTTCAACTTAACCCCGTTAAATTACCGAGTTCGGATTGGTTAAGTGTAGGTTAACTTAACCCTAACCACTAGTCGTATTTTTCGGTTAAGTGTCATTAAGAAATCAAGGCCGGTTTCACTTAACCTACCCATTCATGTCAAATTGGTTAAGTGTCATAAGTCAAATTTACTTAACCTTATCATGTAACATTAATTAATTTAATGCACCTTAACCTCTCACATTAGACCTCGTTGTGGTTACTAGTTAAGCCGGGCGGGTCCGGGTAGCTTTACACCACAACTTGGTCTAACCTCGGGTTCAAGGTACAACATGACCAACTTCTCACATTGGGTCCTATTGTTTGTAGCAACTAGTTAAGCCGGTCGGTTCTGGGTAGGTTTACGCTACAAACTCAACCCAACCTCGAGTTGGTCACACTTATCTTTTCTAAGTGTCACGTCCATCATGTTTCCAAAACATGTTACAAGTTTTCAAGCATTTGGGTAGACCTAACTTAATAGGTAAATTCCCAAAGGGTAGACTAACTTAATAGGTAAATTCCCAAGCTTATGTTTTTATGTCTTTTAAGTTTACTCAACCCCAAACGCAATCCCATCGCTTACATATCGCAATAGCGCATAAAGGATAGAAAGAGGGAACTTGGCATAATCATGACATAAAGGTGTTGAAGCCACAAGTTCAACATGGTGGCATATGAAATGCACATGTGTTCATATACTTGCATATTACATTTTTAGGCCTCAAAAGCATGCATAAAACCAAACTTAGCATATTGGTGATACATGGTGATAAATGACATGTAGAAATGGCCATAAGTTCACATTTAGCCTCACATGCAAGTTATCATAAGAGATATGATAACCTACATGTTGCCAAAATGCAACCTTTAGCATAAAGCTTGAAGCTTTAGGCTCATAAACCCAAGATAAGCTTGCATAACATGATAACATGAACAAAATGATTAACCCAAACTTGCCTAACATAACTTGCATATATGACAAACTTGCATAACATAATATGATAAACTTGCATATCACAACATGGCAAACTTGCATAGCATAACATGGTAAACTTGCATATCATAACATGGCATACTTGCATAACATAACATCATAAACTTGCATATCATAACATGGCATACTTGCATAACATAACATCATAAACTTGCATATCATAACATATCAAACTTGCATATCATACATTTAACTTTAGAGTTTAAGTATGAAAGTAGAATAGGGCTTACAATGCTTATGAAGACTCAAATGAGTATAAGCAAATATAAGATTGAGAAAAGCCCTTATGCAATCAAATTAACCCCAAAATGCAAGCTCCAAATCACTAAAAACCCTTGCTTTATGATGTAAATATGGAAACTTGACTTGAATGCAAGCTAATGATGCTCATACAAGCTTGAAAACACTTGTATGCATGGAAAATTTCATAGAAATTTGTTTAGGAATTTTATAAAGAGAGTGGAGGCCATGAGAGGATTGATTTTGCCATAGTTTAGTTGTATGATTGAATAATGATGATTTAGGGTTAGGTTAGGGCCTTATTTATAGAGATTAGGACTAATTTTAGCCTTAGGATTAAACCCTAGTTCCAATCTCAGCCCTTAAAACCGAATCTGGCCCCCAAACTCAACACAAACCCAAAATGGTGCACCAGGCAAAACTGCCCGGTTGAGCCAAGTCGACAGGGCTGTCGGCTTGGGTCAACCAAGTCGACTCCCAAGTCGACACGGCTGTCGACTTGGGTACTCTGGCGGGAATTTTCCCGCCTGGCCCAATCTTACCCTAATTTTCAGTTTCAAACTTGAATTTGAAATTTGTTTTTACTTTGAAATTTTCTGAAAACTTCGTTGGGCCTTAATCGGGTCATACGGACTCCGATTTTCGAAAACTCGGACTCTATTTCGCGTATTTTTCCGAGACGAACGCAATGACATAGCCCGTTTCCCTTGATTCAGATTTATAAATTAAATTCTGCCTCAATTTACGATATAATAGGTTATCAGAAATACGGGTTGTTACATTCTCCCCTCCTTAAAGGATTTCGTCCTCGAAATCTTCAAGTTTGGGAGAACACATCCTACCATCCATCATCCATCTACTCAAATCATCATTCACGAGCAATCATTGTCCTTAAAGATTCTAATGCGATATGAACATATGCAAAAGGTGTGTGTATATGTTCTTATCTAATGCAAAGATCCTCAATGCAAAGTATATTAGTGAAATGAATCCATTATGTATGCAAATAGTCCTAATCATATAATACTATATGTGTGCACAAACATTCGTCCATATGCAACATCCATGTGGCGTATTAACCATCTTGCAACCATAAGAATTGAAAATGTACACACGTCCATATGCAATATGAGAGTGTATTTCAAGCCGATCTAGTGCCTAGTGTGTGTTTATGCATCCACGAGCAACCACTAGCAACCACTTGCATCCACTTGCAACCATCAAACATAACATGTCTCAAACACATGTTTACATCCATAGGATTCCTATCTCAACAAGATACAGTCGAGTGATGGAAGCGAGTACAGATAAAACAAAAACTTGGTACATATACTTACAGACTACTAGAAAAGATCAGATTTTCCCCAAATGATTCTTAGGAAACTAAACATGGTAGAAACCCAGAATGTATTCGTCATAGTCACCCTCATGCCCAACATAGATACTCTCAAACCCCAATTTATCACAAACAGATGAGTTATAACTCTCAGGGAGTTTGAGACTATTACCAGATCAGAAGCAAGACTAGCATTAAAGTACCGAGTTTCTATTACAGAATCAAAATACCAGAAAAAGAGTTTCAAACTGAAAATCAGACAAGGAAAATTAAACATCCTACAGACAAATTATTCTAGCCCTAATCTATTCACTCGCCATGCGAGTATTCACTGTTCCTTCCGATGTAGTCCCTTTCTTCTTCGGGCAGTCCCTAGTGAAGTGTCCCATCTCTCCATAGTTAAAGCAAGTGCCCTTCCTCTTTCTGCAATCCTTGTTTAGATGAGTTGAGCTTCCACAAGTAAAGCACTTCTTTTCCTTCTTATCCTCAGACTTCTCCTCCTTCTTTTGCATTTCCTTTTTGGGCCCCGTTTTCTTGTTTTGAGACTCATTCACCTTAACCTCCTTCTTTGCATTCTTGTTCTCTTCATTGAGTAGGGCCATATCTACCAAACTCTCAAACGTGGCCCCCATGGGCACATGAGACATAGCTAACTCCTGTAACGGCTCATTCAATCCTCTAGCAAAATGAAGAGCCTTCTTCTGAGTAGTACTCACCATATCCAAGCCAAAACGAGCTAACTGATTGAACTTGTTCACATATTCTTTGACAGACATGTCTCCTTGCTTCCAAGCAATAAACCTCTCCATTTGCAAATTCTCTTCAGTAGAAGACAGAAACTTAAGCCCGAATCTTGTCCTGAAATCGGCCCAAGTCTCAACGGGTCTAGTACCATTGGTGACTTCCCACCAATAAGCGGCTTCATCTCTCATAAGCCAAACCGCCAACAAGATCTTTCTCTGATCATCTCATCCAAAGATAGCGAATAAATCCTCGGTCTCTTTCAACCAATTCCGGGCCTCTACAAAAGTCTCGGTACCTAGAAAGTTCTTGCCACCCATTGCTTTGAAGTCCTTGCAAATCTTCATGAACTCTACTGGAGGATGCTGAGGGGGAGGAGGAGGAGGAACCTCAGCGACAGGAGGAGGAGGAACATTAACCACCGGAGGAGGAGTAACATTTGCGGGGCCGGCTTCGGTCGCCCTAGCCTCCATAAGTCTCCTATACCAAACAGGAACTTGCACTCCCTCTGGGATAACAAAGTTATCTGTCATACTGAAACGAAGGAAAAGATAGGTTCAGAACGAGGGAACTAAGAATAGATGACTAAGGATTGTGCTAATGGCTTTTTGGGGAATAGCCTTTAAAATAAACTAGACTTTTCTTTGGAAAATAATTTATACTTGGTTCTGAAAATAGTTTTCCAAAAGTTTTAAAAACCTTTTTGTTCCTTCTCGTAAACCATATGCTCTGATACCAAATGTAACACCCCACCTCCGCCAGGGTGACTCTTGCAAGCACTCTGACTTTGGAGGGGTGTTTGAATCAGGTAAACATGCATAATGATATATCAAGGCAGAACAAGAACATATGTATATATGTAAACAGAGTAAATAAGATAAATAAAACAGCGGAAGATTTCAAACTATTTCAAAACAAGTCTGGTATAACATAATGTCAACTTTCCAAATACACAAGTCTAGATAAAAACAACATTTCTGAAAAACTGAAATACATAAGTACTATCCCCAAAATAAGTGATAACCATAGCTAGCTTCATGTCAAGACCGTACATGAGCTAAAGTCCCACAAGCAAGCGATCAGAAATCCAAGCTAAGCTCCAATATTCCCGCCCTGAGAACCTGGGGGAGGGGGGGGAAACGGTAGAAAAGAGGCGAAAGAAAAACAGGTCAGTCAAAAAGACTGAGTAAGCCCTACTACAATCAATGTAAACTGATAAAGTTAACTGGCATGAGAAGCATGGATGAACATAAGGATAATTACATACTAGCATGGTGAATATCTAACAGATAATTCAAAGGAGTCATCACATAATCAAGTTGAAGTTTTTCACCACAGGTGTACCAGCATTCTAACATGTCATGTATAAACAAGAATTTATCCCTTGGCCTAAACTTGGCCCAATATCAGGTGTTGACCTAAGTCAAGATCCAACTTCTTAGTACCAATACTAGTATAACAGGATTAGGTGTTACCCTAATGTCTACATCGAAACAGGACGGAACAGAATGGCCCATAGATAGAGTTCGGGAAAAATGGGCTTTTACCACCCTAACCGATAAAGTACAGAAACAGAATGCTAACAATAATGGGCCTTTACCACCCTAACAGATAAAGTACAGAAACGGAATACTACAATTAGGTGTACACTAGTAGTGGGCCTTTACCACCCTAACAGACAGTACCACGCAGAAATAGACGGGTGTTACCACTCAACAAAACAGACGGTACCAACAGAATCAGACAGAGCTAAGTGTACCCTAAATCCTACCCAAGCGATCGGCTCCCTAATACATAAATACCCTATGTCGGCCCCATGATAGGGTGTATCACTCCCTAAAGTGGCAACCAATTGGCACAGGCATATTCACAGATGTCACGGCGTCTTACATCCTCAGAGGCAGACCGGGATCCATGCACGCACATGACCCGGTTGGAACGCACCATCAACACCCATCGCCATTATCAGAATGAACCACTTATAATTAGTTCAGTAAGCGTGCCCGGACCCTACCTACAGTTGGGTCAAAGTTTTGATACCAGAAAGGGTTACTGACTAATATGGGTCCCAAACAACAGATGACACAAGTATTCCCCCTTGTGTCCCCAGACTATCAGATTCAGATTAACTTATTAACAGAGTTCAGACATACCAGGTTCAGACGATCAGTTTTCAGACTAACGGATCAGATAACAGATTTACAAACTTGCCTAACTTGGTGTGGGTCCTACAGATCCACAAAACAGGTTCGTTTAATTTATCAATCAAGTTAGTTTATCCAGACCAGGTATCCAATCGGTTCTCAGCCTTATCAAATTACTGAGTTGGATTGGCTAAGCATAGTTCAACTTAACCCCGTTAAATTACCGAGTTCAGATTGGTTAAGTGTAGGTTAACTTAACCCTAACCACTAGTCGTATTCTTCGGTTAAGTGTCATTAAGAAATCAAGCCCGGTTTCACTTAACCTACCCATTCATGTCAAATTGGTTAAGTGTCATAAATCAAATTTACTTAACCTTATCATGTAACATTAATTAATTTAATGCACCTTAACCTCTCACATTAGACCTCGTTGTGGTTACTAGTTAAGCTGGGCGGGTCCGGGTAGCTTTACACCACAACTTGGTCTAACCTCGGGTTCAAGGTACAACATGACCAACTTCTCACATTGGGTCCTATTGTTTGTAGCAACTAGTTAAGCCGGTCGGTTCCGGGTAGGTTTACGCTACAAACTCAACCCAACCTCGAGTTGGTCACACTTATCTTTTCTAAGTGTCACGTCCATCATGTTTCCAAAACATGTTACAAGTTTTCAAGCATTTGGGTAGACCTAACTTAATAGGTAAATTCCCAAAGGGTAGACCTAACTTAATAGGTAAATTCCCAAGCTTATGTTTTTATGTCTTTTAAGTTTACTCAACCCCAAACGCAATCCCATCGCTTACATATCGCAATAGCGCATAAAGGATAGAAAGAGGGAACTTGGCATAATCATGACATAAAGGTGTTGAAGCCACAAGTTCAACATGGTGGCATATGAAATGCACATGTGTTCATATACTTGCATATTACATTTTTAGGCCTCAAAAGCATGCATAAAACCAAACTTAGCATATTGGTGATACATGGTGATAAATGACATGTAGAAATGGCCATAAGTTCACATTTAGCCTCACATGCAAGTTATCATAAGAGATATGATAACCTACATGTTGCCAAAATGCAACCTTTAGCATAAAGCTTGAAGCTTTAGGCTCATAAACCCAAGATAAGCTTGCATAACATGATAACATGAACAAAATGATTAACCCAAACTTGCCTAACATAACTTGCATATATGACAAACTTGCATATCAAACTTGCATATCAAACTTGCATAACATAATATGATAAACTTGCATATCACAACATGGCAAACTTGCATAGCATAACATGGTAAACTTGCATATCATAACATGGCATACTTGCATAACATAACATCATAAACTTGCATATCATAACATGGCATACTTGCATAACATAACATCATAAACTTGCATATCATAACATATCAAACTTGCATATCATACATTTAACTTTAGAGTTTAAGTATGAAAGTAGAATAGGGCTTACAATGCTTATGAAGACTCAAATGAGTATAAGCAAATATAAGATTGAGAAAAGCCCTTATGCAATCAAATTAACCCCAAAATGCAAGCTCCAAATCACTAAAAACCCTTGCTTTATGATGTAAATATGGAAACTTGACTTGAATGCAAGCTAATGATGCTCATACAAGCTTGAAAACACTTGTATGCATGGAAAATTTCATAGAAATTTGTTTAGGAATTTTATGAAGAGAGTGGAGGCCATGAGAGGATTGATTTTGCCATAGTTTAGTTGTATGAATGAATAATGATGATTTAGGGTTAGGTTAGGGCCTTATTTATAGAGATTAGGACTAATTTTAGCCTTAGGATTAAACCCTAGTTCCAATCTCAGCCCTTAAAACCGAATCTGGCCCCCAAACTCAACACAAACCCAAAATGGTGCACCAGGCAAAACTGCCCGGTTGAGCCAAGTCGACAGCCAAGTCGACAGGGCTGTCGGCTTGGGTCAACCAAGTCGACTCCCAAGTCGACAGGGCTATCGACTTGGGTACTCTGGCGGGAATTTTCCCGCCTGGCCCAATCTTACCCTAATTTTCAATTTCAAACTTGAATTTGAAATCTGTTTTTACTTTGAAATTTTCTGAAAACTTCGTTGGGCCTTAATCGGGTCATACGGACTCCGATTTTCGAAAACTCGGACTCTATTTCGCGTATTTTTCCGAGACGAACGCAATGACATAGCCCATTTCCCTTGATTCAGATTTATAAATTAAATTCTGCCTCGATTTACGATATAATAGGTTATCAGAAATACGGGTTGTTACAGGCTTAAAATCACATATATTTTAATTTAAGTTGAATAAGAGTGGGACAGTGATCTTAACACTATTTCATATGCTTATGTAATTCATAGGCTTAAAATCACGTGGCATTATAATTATCTGCTTTCATAAGAAGAGAGATACTTTAATACCCAATCTCTTATTGGATTTGCTGAGCATGCTTCTTCCTTTGGTATGTTCAGCGTGCTTGGAGTTTCTATTCCTAGTTTTTCTAGTTAGGCCTGAATAGTTGTCATTTTGTGGTCTGTGCATGGAGTTGTATTGTTTTCGTTATCTTTGTTTGCTCTTGCATTGTTTTTTGTCTTGGTTTGAGCTGGTTGTAGGTTTTGTTGTATAGTATTTGTTTTTCGGTATTCACCCCAAAACTCAAGTCAAAATCACTTAAGAATTTTTAAAAACCTGGTATAATATTTATGCATGTTGAACTTCGGAAATTTTATGCAGATGGATTCCACTATGGTGACTAACTGGATACTTATTGCATAATCATTCTAGAACTAACATACATCGTTAGTTTTCATAAATACATGCAGCATTTTCATTTGTTTGAATTATCCTTCAAGAACTAACTGGATACTTACTAAATTAATTAGCATCTTCGTTTGTTTTCTTAACTTTGGCTGAGATCAAATTACTAAAGGTAGCCTTCAATTTTACCCAGTTAGCCCAACCCAACTTAAAAAAGAGAAGGAGACAAGAGCAGTAATAACGTTTGATATTACAGAAGATGTAATAGCGACACGGTTCTTTTAAATTTTGTATGTAGTTGTACCTCATTGTTTATATTAAAGAAAAAAGAAAAGGTATCTCAGCATAGTTAATTCATGCACCATTATTACCAATAAAGTCCTGAAGTCGATGAAAATACCTGCTGCCATGAACCTTCATTTGATAAAAGTAAAACAACTAAAAAGATCCAGAACACGATAGCATCAGTTACATAGAGTAATAGCCTAAGACACAAGCATTACATTGATTATAACTTTGTTGTGGCTGTCTAATTTCTTCTAAGTATTAATAGAGACTCCAATATTGTTAGTAGCAGCAACATCAAAATGGCGGTGAAAGTATCCATAGCCTAAAAGCAGATGACTTAAATCCCAGAATCACATTTCAAAGTGGAATTCCTTCTGAATCATCTCTCATGGCCTATGATTCTGTCCAAAACATATTGGCGATGTCTACCAAGTACTTCTACATCTTTTAAAATTTTACTTATATTACCGTTTTTTAATTATTTTTTATAATTCAATAATACGAATCCAGTTATGTCCAAATTAAATTATTTGGGATGGATGACACCTATGCACTGCTTCAATTGGAGAAAGCTTCCCCCTTTTACAGAGCCATATGGCAAAAATTTACTCCTGTTTGATTCGATGTTCAAAACTGTTCAGGAACTTCAATAATACGTGTGATCTCAAAGAATCTAGGAAATTTGCTTGTTATAATTTGTGCTAGGTCAGCGAATGAGGCAAACGATAGCACTGCAGTTCTTGGTATCTTTCCACAACCAGTGACAAAAATCAAGAGGTTTGAGTTTTTCACTTTCTCTTGCGACTTCTTTGTACTTTTACATTTTTCTTGTAAACTATAAAAATATAATGATCAGTTCATGCCTCACAATTCATGGCTGCAATTTCATAGAACTAAATTTGGCCAATTATACTTGAGAGGGATCATTTTTTTAGTTCTACATTGTCCGAGCCTTAAATTTTCTTCATACATATCAACTTTATAGCGCATATTCAAAGTTTCATGTGTAATGCATTATAAGTTCTCTCCATCTTAGAGAAGTACAGGCCTGAACAAATTTAAGCTACCGGACAATCCATATTATTTAGCACAGAGACTGGTTTGGCATTTTATGAATCTGGTCCATTAACTGATGGTGCAACAAATTATAAATTTATGTTCACTATTCTTGTTTCTTTTTTATTATTACTTGTATCTTCCGAGTTATTATTTTGTTTTTATAACCTGACTTATAGAAATTCATTACTGTGACCTCTTCCAACATTTCCACTTATGTCTATTGAGCAGAGTTCTTTTATTGTTCCAAGATGGACATATAAGCATATGGAGCATTCACAAAAACAACACTGTTTATGTTACTGGTGAAATTTCCCAAATTTTTCTACATCATGAAAGAAAAAAACCTGTTGCTGCATGTTTGGCTTGTCCCTTGGGGTAAGGAACTAGTCGTCGGATATAATAATGGAGTGATTTTAATATGGGATTTGCCAACGATATCTGACTCGAAAAATGGTTCTGCCACAAATCAAAATATTCATTGTTCCATGCTTAATCTTGCGTTCAAGATGGACAAAATTCATGTTGTTTCGTTAAAATGGAACATTGGTGATGGAAAAGCTAGTCGTATACATGTCAGTGGTTATTCTGATGATAATTCTTATTCATTTCAGGTAACAATTCTCAAGTATTTCTTTTCCCATTTCAGTTGAATATTAGCATAGAAATATTTTTATTATATTTGCCAATAACGCCAAATTGTAAACTGATGTCATTGAAAGCTGGAGCATATAAGAAAGAAATTTATTGCTGGCCAATATTATTTGTTGATACTTGGTAGTATCATCATATTATATCACAAGAACAAAGTTGTTTGCATGTTTTTTTCTTGGCCCTTAGATGGAGTATTGTGTCTACTATTATATATTTGTGGGCTCAACTGTATATGATAGAGTGATGGCATGCTATAAATAATATACTTGCTTTTACAAGTTATAATCATCAGATTGTTGGATCTGCATTTGTAGGTCATAGCTCTTACTGAAAATTACCGAAAGTTGGTTCTTCCTTTGACTTAGCTGTGTCTATCAATGGAATTTATTACATGTTTTAATGACAAGTCCAAGCACAAACCAAATTCTCTTCTTCTATTGTTAAAATCTAGACAAATGCAAGTGTTTGATGATTCACAGATAGAGCGCTCTGTTGCAGTTGCATTCTAAATCCTCTCCATCACTACAAAACCACTTCACAATAAATTGTCATATACTAAATCAAGCATCACTGCTACAAAACTGTACATAAGTTGCTCTCTTGAGTCAAATTTAATGGAAGAGGTAACGTTACGAACTGAACAAAAATACTGAACTCTCGTTATTTGATACGAGCAAAGCATGACGACAAGTATACAATTCAATGTGTTAAAGGAGCTATTCAATCTATAGTTGTTAACTCTGAGCCTAAGCATCTTGCCATTGGAACTGATAGAGGTTTTGTAAATCCCTTATTTAACTAGTACTCATTTTATGTAATCCTATCCATTGTATAAAAATTAAAAACATCTATCTTGGTATTTGTCTCGAGGAGAGCCTTGAAGAAACAGAAGATAGAATGACTGGTTGCTTTATCTGTACGGCTTTTAACTTTTAAAACTTTCGCCTCAACAACTTGAGGCATATAAAACGTGCAAACTGTATGCCTCACTGCCTCAAATTACTAAGACATGCAAGCCAAGTATATTTCTACCATTAATTATAAATATTGGCACTAATAGAATACAATGTTGTTTAGTACTATTATTATTATTATTATTATTGACATGATTATGTAGTTCAATCTAAATTGGTAGAAGGAAATTTTTGTTCACTGACATACAAGATTCATCAGTTTTCGCAATTAAAGAAGATACTGGAAATGAACTGAATGCTAGTGCAGTATGTAATAATAAACCATCTATTGATTTATCAATGCAAATACTAGGTGTGAAACATGTTTTTCTTTTTAACTGTTATGTACTGTGAAGTATGGGTGCAGTCACTTGCATTTAAATATTATGTATGGTGTGTGGGCCTCTTGCGTGTAAAAGCTCTTTTAAGACATACTATATATATGTGTGTGTCTTTGTGAGGGTTTGTAAGAGAGAAAACTGAGAGATAGGAGCCGCCACAGCAAAAGAAAAACCTGAGAGTTGTGAGAGCAGCAACCTCCATATGAAAAACTGATAGAGTGAGTGAGCTGAAGTGATTTTGTGTAAGCTTTATATGTGATCTGTTGTGTTCTCCATTGTGAGGTAAAAAAAAAATAACTCTCGCTTTGCCCGTGGATGTAGGCTATTGCCGAACCACGTTAAATCCCTCTGTGTTCTCTTGTTTTGCTGTTTATGTTATTCTCTGCACTAGACTGATTGTGTGTGTTGAGTTTGGCCTCCGCTGCACCTAATCTCGACAATTGGTATCAGAGCTTGCGGTTGCAATCTTTGGATTTGTGTGTTCAGTTTAGTGCACGGAAGGTGTTCGACGAAATTCCAGTGAAGCCGGTTGTTTGTATTTGTGGTTGTTTCTCTTGTGTAAGTTGCTTGTGTTGCGAAAATGGGTGAATCTAGTCAATCTGAAAAATTAGTGTATCACAGAGCAAGGTTAGATGTAGAGAAATTTAATGGAAACAATAACTTTGGTTTGTGGAGAACTGATGTGTCCGATGCTCTTGAGCATTTGGATTTGGAAGCTTGTCTGCGAATAGAGAAACCAGAAGAATGGTCAGACAAACAGTGGGAGAAGAATCAAAGGCTTTGTTTGGCTACGATCAGGGGTTGTTTGGAAGCTGATATCAGAGTGAACTATCAACATGAGACATCGCCGAAAGAATTATGGGAAAAACTTGAAGCGAAGTACCTTGTGAAGAATGTGGCGAACCGAATTCATCTAAAAAGAAATTTGTATCGGTTCAATATGAAGAAGGGTGCAACTCTGACTGAGCATCTGGATTCCTTTAACAAACTCCTTACGGAGTTGGTTAATTATGATGAGATCATTCCAGATGAGGAGAAAGCTTTGTGTTTAGTGAATTCTCTTCCGGAGAAATATGAACCCGTGATTAAGTCACTAATTCATGGCAAAGACAAGCTGATTTATGATGAAGTCGCTACATCATTACGCAGTGAAGAATTCAGAAAGATGGATAGAGATGATATCTCCAGAGAAGATGGTGGTGATGCTCTTGTAGTGAGAGGCGGAAAATCAGACCGTAAGAAAAATGTTGGCCAACATCCTAATAAGAGTAAAGGATACTCGAAAGCAAAAGGGCGTTTGGCTAAGGATGAATGTGCTTGGTGTCATGAAATAGGCCATTGGGCTAAGGATTGTCCTAAGGTCAAGGAGCGGGACAAGAAAGGCAAAAGTGTAGCAAATGTAGTCCAGTCCAGCAAAGACACAGGGAATGAGTCAGATTTCTCTTTAACCATGGTACCTTCTAACTCTAAGGCAAAAGATGATGAGTGGGTACTTGATTCGGGTGCTACCTTTCATGTGACGCCAAATAGAGAATGGTTTTCAAGTTTTACGAAGTTTGAGGGCGAAGTATTGATGGGAAATCACAATTCTTGTAGCATTGTGGGAATTGGTAGTATTCGCCTGAAACTGCATGATGGTAAAGTTAGAGAACTGAAAAATGTGAGGTGCGTGCCAAGTATGAAAAAGAATCTGATTTCTTTAGGAATGCTTGAATCCAAGGGATTAAGACTTGATGGTCAAAATGGAGTTATGAAGGTGATTTCTGGAGCTATGGTTGTTATGAAAGTTACACGTCATCACAACTTGTATTACTTAAATGGGAGAATAGTGACTGGGGATGTAGCTACAGCTGAGCAGAGTGAAATTGCTGTTAAGGAATCTGCAATGCTATGGCACATGAGGCTTGCATATCCAGGTGATAAATCTTTGAATGCTTTAATTAAGCAAAATCTATTGAAAGAGGTTGTTGTCTGTAAGTTAGATTTCTGTGAACATTGTGTAAAAGGCAAGAAGACAAGATCTCGCTTTGGTAATGGAATCCATAAATCTAGTGGAGTTCTAGATTATGTTCATTCAGATGTATGGGGTCCTTCCAAAAATGCATCTTTGGGAGGTAAGCATTGGTTTGTCTCTTTTATTGATGATTATTCTAGACGTGTATGGGTGTATGTCATGAGACAGAAAAGTGATGTTCTGGAAATATTTGTGAGATGGAAGAAAGCAGTTGAAACTCAAACGGGTAGAAAACTCAAAGTGTTTCGTTCAGACAACGGTGGAGAGTACACAAGTGATCCATTTCACAAAGTATGTCAAGATGAGGGAATCAAGAGACATTTCACAGTTAGAGAAACACCACAGCAGAATGGAGTTGCAGAAAGGATGAATCGTACACTGCTAGAGAGAGTACGATGTATGTTGTCTAATTCTGGATTAGGCAAAGCATTCTGGGCTGAAGCTGTTACTTATGCATGTTTTCTCATCAATCGGTTGCCTTCATCTGCATTAGGAGGCAAAACACCAATGGAATTCTGGTATGGTAAGCCTGCTTATGACTATGAGTTGATTCATGTATTTGGTTGTCCTGCTTGGTTTCATGTGAAGGACAATAAGCTTGGAGTTCGTGCTGTTGAGGCAATATTTGTTGGCATGAAGACTGGAGTCAAAGGGTTCAAACTTTGGAATCCAGTTACCAAGAAAATGATTATAAGCAGGGATGTTACGTTTAATGAAGCTGCTATGCTAAAGCCTAAGGGTTTTCATCAGGTGGAGAATGAGAGCAGTAATCGTGAGAATTTACAGCGTGTGAAGTTTGATATTGTTACACAAGTCCCAGATGAAACTGTACCAGTGGGACCAGCTTCTGAAGAGGTGACAGATTCAGTTGTTGAAACAGATGAAGTTACGGTTGACCGGGGCAGTGCTGATGATTCCGACGATGGGTTAGAAATAGAAACAGAGGCTGAGAGAAGTGTTCCAGAGTCAATTGCTTCTAGCAGACCAAAAAGGGATATCAGGAAACCAGGTTGGTTTCGAGATTGTGTAACTTATGCTTTACCAGTTACTGATGAAGGCATTCCCGAGACGTACACACAAGCTATTCATTGCGTTGAGTGTGAAGAATGGAAAGATGCTATGGGTGAAGAAATGACATCTCTTCACAAGAATGACACCTGGGTTCTTGCCAAGCTCCCTAAGGCAAGAAAGCGATTGGATGTAAGTGGGTATATGCTAAGAAAGAAGGAGTGAAGAAAAATGAGATTCGCTACAAGGCAAGGCTAGTTGCAAAAGGCTACGTCCAGAAGGAGGAAATTGACTACAATGAAGTATTCTCTCCAGTTGTGAAGCACTCCTCTATTCGTATTTTGTTAGCCTTGGTAGCGCAGTATGACTTGAATCTGGTCCAGATGGATGTAAAAACAGCGTTCTTACATGGAGATCTAGATGAGGAGATTTATATGACTCAGCCAAGTGGATTCAAATCTCCCGGTGAAGAGGATCTGGTGTGTAAGTTGAAAAGATCGTTGTATGGACTGAAACAGTCTCCGAGACAGTGGTATAAAAGATTTGATCGTTTTATGTTAGGCCAAGCGTACACAAGAAGCCACCATGATCACTGTGTATATCTGAAGAAGTTGAGTGATGGTACTTTCATTTATTTGCTCTTGTATGTAGATGATATGCTGATTGCATCTACTTGCAAGTCTGAGATTGAGAAGCTGAAATGTAAGTTGTCGGCTGAATTTGAAATGAAAGATCTTGGAGATGCGAAGAAGATTCTTGGAATGGAGATTCAGAAAGACAGAATGAAGGGCAAGGTGTGTTTATCTCAAAAGACATATTTGAAGAAGGTATTAAGGAAATTTGGCATTTCTAAAGAAACCAAATTGGTAAGTACTCCTCTTGCTGCTCATTTTAAATTGAATGCAACTATGTGTCCTTCCTTTGATGATGAGATTCAATTTATGGCACATGTGCCTTATGCTAATGCTGTTGGGAGTCTTATGTATGCGATGGTGTGTACACGACCTGACATTTCACATGCCGTGAGCATGGTCAGTCGTTACATGCATGCTCCTGGAAAAGAGCATTGGAATGCTGTCAAATGGATTTTGAGACATCTTATGGGAACTATCGATGCTGGTTTAGAATTTGTGAAGGATATGAACAACAGTCATTTATGTGTTGGTTATGCAGACTCAGATTATGCCGGTGATTTGGATAAGAGACGCTCTACTACAGGGTATGTGTTTACCTTGGCAGGAGGTCCTATATGTTGGAGGTCTATTCTGCAGTCGACAGTGGCTCTATCTACTACAGAGGCAGAGTATATGGCAGTGACTGAAGCTTTCAAAGAAGCTATATGGTTGCAAGGTTTGTTGGATGATTTGGGAGTGGAGCAAGATCAACTTCCTGTGTATTGCGATAGTATGAGTGCCATCCACCTAGCAAAGAATCAAGTTCATCATGCCCGAACAAAGCACATTGATGTGCGTTATCATTTCATTAGAGAAGTATTAACTGAGGGTCATATTCTCTTGGTAAAGATTGATACAAAAGAGAATCCCACATACATGTTGACTAAGGTGGTTTCTAATGTCAAGTTCAAGCATTGTCTTGACTTGATTAATGTTTTGTATGTTTGATGTATGATACCCCAATGGGGTGGTGGTTCTTCGGAACATTGTGAAGTCTCGTTTGCGAGACATTTTGATGAACTACGACAGCTTGATCCTTTGGGTACGTAGGCAACTACTTCGGTGGTGCAGCTGGATATGTGACAATCAGAGTGCTTTGTGTGTGATCGTCTCATGCTTTTGTGCATGATCCGAGGTGGAGAATTGTGAAGTATGGGTGCAGTCACTTGCATTTAAATATTATGTATGGTGTGTGGGCCTCTTGCGTGTAAAAGCTCTTTTAAGACATACTATATATATATGTGTCTTTGTGAGGGTTTGTAAGAGAGAAAACTGAGAGATAGGAGCCGCCACAGCAAAAGAAAAACCTGAGAGTTGTGAGAGCAGCAACCTCCATATGAAAAACTGATAGAGTGAGTGAGCTGAAGTGATTTTGTGTAAGCTTTGTATGTGATCTGTTGTGTTCTCCATTGTGAGGTAAAAAAAAAATAACTCTCACTTTGCCCGTGGATGTAGGCTATTGCCGAACCACGTTAAATCCCTGTGTGTTCTCTTGTTTTGTTGTTTATGTTATTCTCTGCACTAGACTGATTGTGTGTGTTGAGTTTGGCCTCCGCTGCGCCTAATCTCGACATGTACACTATAATTGTAGCTGCTGAAACCAAAATGAAAATGCAGAATCATCTTTTTCTCTGTTTTGTTTAGAATGGACTCATACCGGTAAAATTGATTGTTTTCTTTTCATACGTGGATAGGTTGCCGTATAAATTATTTGTATGGATGTAAACTTATTACCGTTATCTGAGAATGTGGCTACTTAGGAACTTGGAGTCTACCAATCAGGTTTTTAAAAGGGGTGTTTCTGATCCACAAGATGGCAACACAACTGGCATATGCATTTGCAAAGAAAAGAAAAGGGTAAATAATTTATGATCAAATCTCTCTAAATTATGTACATAATGTATAACTTGCTGTTAAACTTTTCAGGGTACTTTTGGCATGGTTAAAGATTTAGCTAGCAACAAATAACAACATAATGAAATACGGGTGGATAACTCTGATGTGAATTCTTTAGAAGAACAACATTCAGTGTTCTCAACCTTAATTTTCCATTTCATTCTGAAATTAGAAAGAAGTTGCAAACATTGATGAAGATACCGAATTAAATATAGGTAAAACGTTTAACATTTTGCAGTTTCACAAAGAAAGAGTGGACATTTGATTTCTCATTGTGATATTTTTTGTTTGAAGATATCGAAATTGATGATGTAACAAAGGAGAAGGGCAGAGGGATGAAATTTGCTATTCTAAACAAACAGAAATTAGGCAAGAAATTCCACGCAATCAAAGGTCAGTATTGCATTCGATGATACAAACTTAATCTATATGTTTGCTAACTTGTCTTCAAGAAAAAAAACTTGTTAATGCATTATTGTTTTTTTCACTTTAACTAAAATATTTTTGAGATAACATTTTCATATCAAATCATTTTGGTAATTGCACGGAAATTAATGACGAAACCTGATGAAAAAATGACTTCACCAAAAGACAGAAATGACAATGACATAGCTACTGGTTCAGTAGATCAAATCAAGAATAAGTATGGCTTTGCATCGACCAATGTGTGTAGGATCTGAGTGAATCCCCATTTTCACATAATTTATTATAGTATAGCAAACTGTCATATTTTCACTGTAAAGCTTTTAATCCACAAATGACTAAGTTAATAATTACTTCAAATTTTTATGAGATTTTTTTTTTTAAATGTTACTCTGTCATCTTCCTTCAGGAAACAAATACAAATGAAATGTAATGCAAAAATATTAGTATAGTAGGAGGATTGTGTGTGTGGTTGCATGTGATATGATGTTGGGTGTTACAGGCGCAGAAGCTAATTGGTGGAGAGTGGCATTGATGAATTAAACCAGAGAAAGTGGATGAGTTGGTGGCAGTTTAAATGTGTGCTGCTTGAAACAGTGGTTTTATAGATAGGTAGTAGGAGATGTGGTGATTATTTGCAATCTGGTATGGTGGAGTAACAAGTTTGGGGGTATTTGAGGTGAATGAGATGGTTATATCATATATTATTGCAGCAGTTTGTTTGTTGTGTTCGGGTGGTTGAATGTGGTAAAGGAATAGAAGTTTGGGTAGGCAGATGTTGGTTCCGGTAAGGGGTAGCTTGTAAAGGCAGGAATACTGAATGATGCGTTGAGTAGTTGTTTGGTTTGTCTGTTGAGGAGTAGCAATTGTCAGGCGTTCTGCCCTGGTTGTTTGTTTTTGGTGAAGTAAGTTTGGTTTTTGAAAATCCCTCCTCATTTCAAACAAAAAATAATCACTACTACGACGACCCTTCCCTCAAAAAGGTCAGGAAAACACTCCTCTCCCCCACGTCATCTTCGTCATAGAAGTCGACATCAACGACGCCAAGCTCCTCGCCAAGCTCTTTAACGTCGTTCAGTTCACCCACGTGATGCATCAAGCTGCCAATACCGGTGTCCGCTACGCCATCGAAAACCCCTCCTACGTCCACTCGAACATTGCTGACACCCTGACCCTATTAAAGGCCTGCAAATCAGTGGATCCTCAACCTGCCATTGTTTGTGCGTCCTCATCCGTTTACGGGTTAAAAGATAGTACCCTTCTCCGAAGATGATCATATAGATCAACCTGCTTCGGAGCAACAAACAAAGCCGATAGGAGATCACTCACATTTGCAACCACATCTACGGGCTATCAATCATGGGTTTGAGGTTCTTCACTGTTTACGTGCAAGTTGTGCTTGACAAATGCAAAACTAGAACACCTATGTGTGGTATATCATCTTCTGTTTATGAATGCTTTTAACTGACATATTGACTTTTCCTTGAAGGCATTGCACAGTGCTCCTAGCTAAAGTATTATGATATCATCACCAAACGCCAAAGAAAGAATTGGCAATGCAAATTGTATATAGATATACTAGCTTATTTATGGCAGTTTTATTGACTGCCTTCTGAAATCTACATCTTAATGGCACTTGTATTGATCTTTCCATTCAGAGTGCAGGCTTTAATTCTTTCCCTGCACCAAAGAGTTTGTTGCAGACATAAAATATAATATTGGCGGCTGGGCAGTTTAAGATTTTACATTCCTACGCATGTATTAGTGGAAAGAGCATTGGAGAGGACATCAAAAAAGTCTAGCATGGGGTTCATGTTGTTTCAGGAACTCTTGGTAGAGTCCGTGACAGGATGAAGCCAATGAAATGCTGAGCCATGGTTTTAAAAAGAACTCAACAAGTGATGTCATATATAGTAGCTCAACTATTTGGAAAATGGGGAATTAACTGCTGCAGTATTTTGGGAGGTAATTAAATGTTGAAAAAAAGTACAGTTTATTGTTACGTGAGATGGATTTTGATCTGTTCCACGCATACCATTCTGATTAATTACCCTAACCGATTTTGCCAAAGTAATGTGTTAATATGTTAACAAAATGAACCAATAATAATGTCACGTCACAGTATGTTGTAAATTGAAAAATCAAAGCTGCTGTACTAGGAATCTTACCTTTTTATTTAAAAAAAAAAG
This sequence comes from Allium sativum, assembly GCA_030737875.1. Lineage (NCBI taxonomy): Eukaryota > Viridiplantae > Streptophyta > Magnoliopsida > Asparagales > Amaryllidaceae > Allium > Allium sativum. The sequence continues at coordinate 528,997,996 of CM060923.1, read as the reverse complement.
TTGCTTGTTCAATAAGCATATTCGAAGCAAACTAAGAACTCTTAAATACTGAATGGTCAACAATTCCAGTGGATACTATCATTTATTTATTTATTCTTAATCCAACATTGACTATAGTTTATTTTAATTATAGTTATATAAAGAAGAACATATTATAGTTTCATATGGTCTTAAATTATGCAGGCATTTCCAGCTGGTTCTGGTCACCGCAACCAGGTGGTCCAAAATTAGAAGATTATTGGGATTTAATGCCCAACTATCAGGTCATGCTTGGTTTCTCATCATTAAGTTTTGGCTAAAATGAGCATACACTTCTAATATGGTATTATTATGACCAGATCATGAGTTTTAAGTGATAAGTGCATAATCACTGTATAGCTTAGTTTGGTTTTATCTAATACCCTCCCCCTTATCATTAATATCTCCTTCGGAATAGTTAAATTTCTTGTCTTTGTAGTTGATCTATTTTTTTGTTCTCTAGTTCCTTTTTGTCGACAATAAAAATGGAACATACACAGTTAACTATAAATTAGTGACACGTTAAAATGTAATCCCTTTCAAACTGTGGATAAACATATGTTTATATGATAGTATTTATGGGAAGAACTACAATTATCATATATTTATAGCAATTAATCATATGCAGCTAATTTAGCTTAAACTAACAAATGCTAAGGAAATATTTATTTTCATGGAGTAGGTCTTGACCAAGTTTGAATTCCCGGTTTCCGGTTTCGTTTCGGTTATGCAGAAAATTTGAAAATTTGGTTCCGCTCCGGAAGTTCCGATTTGATATTTCTGGTATGGATTTTTATAAATACGCAAATAAATATGCATTACTAATCAATGTTTAAAGTTGTGCTTTCCATTTTCATTTCGATTATATAGAAAACATATATTTTGATACAAAGATGTACATAACATAAGTAATTCAGTTTCATAGATTTCGAAAATTTTGCTTTAACATCGGCTCTAGGTGCATCGCTATTTGAAACAATTTTGCTTTAACATCGGTTCAGTACTGTTATATAAATACAATAGCTAGTATAATTTTTTACATATGAATAACTTGAACATTGCAGAAAACAAACAAAAATAAAGTTCACATAAATTTTATATAGGTTATTTTATTGATATAACATGTCAGCCGATAATTGCATTAGCAAAATTTTTTAAAAGCCCTGCTTACAGCCCATAATGATCCAAAGAAAAATTATAACCTGCTTCCTTCTTCTTGGCAGTCACTTTTTCCATCTCAAGGAAACCCTAACCGGTCAATACCGCTCCTTTCCTCTAAGCCGTCGCTTTCTCCATCTCATTTTTCACTCTGTTTTCCAATCGCATAATCGAGGCTTTCTCTACCTCTTTCCTCTCAGCTATTTATAGCTTTAATTTTTTTTCAGTGCTGCTGCCGGAACGGATTTTCTTTCGAATTCCGACCCGGTCATCGCTAGAACCGGACCGGATTAGCCCAAAATCCAGCTTGCTGGGTGGAACTTCGAACCATGGTCTTAACAAACTGGAGATACAACGAGTTAATTTTGGAATTTTCCCTACTTATCGTGACAGGTAACTAAATCATTCTTATTAGTTTGTACTAGTTTTAGATGGCCGATGTACTTTCTTATACTACACATTAACCCTACATGTTAGGATTTTATGACTAATAGATGTATGGTTTTTATGACAGGCATTGTATGATGCTCTAGGTTTACGCTATGGAGAAAGCCACGAAACAAATATGTTGTCACAATCAGTCTCCATCAAATGTATTTTGTGTCAATGTTCATACATCTTTACTTTCACTATGTATCATTTTGGTTAGCTACGGTTGTATGAATTTTTCTTTTCAGTATGTATTATTTTAGTTAACAACTATTGTAAGAATTGTTACTTTTGATCATAAATATTTATATGCTTCGACTTCATATGGCCTACTTTTGATTACAAATAATTATATGCTTAATATTGTGCACGAAATACTTTTAATAATGGTTATACATGCTATAGCATTATGCTAGTGCAATAAAACTATTATGTAACAAATAAAATAGTTTTGATGGCAAGTAATAATGCTATGAAATATTGAATTAAATTTTCTATAGCGTTTATAGTTGCTGTAATAATCATGTTATAAAATTTCTACAGCGTTTGTGGTTGCTATAATAATCAAGCAATGTTTATCTATAGCATGTATAGTTGCTATAAATAACAATTAAATGACGTCATAAATATTAGTAGACATAAACCACAACTTCGTGTAAAGGTTTTATAGCAAAAAACAAACGCTATAAATAGGAATTTGTAAGTTAAAAATTGTCTATTTATTAGCTGTTCTGAAACGCTATGAGTAACATCATTTATAGCATGTTTTTCATAGCGTTTATTACATTGCCATTATAAACTCTTGACATATTACAACATGTTGATATACAGCGTTTGTAAAAACGCCATCGTATCATTTCATAGCGTTTTTTAAACGCTATAAAATGGTGTTTTTCTTGTAGTATGCCAAGATGGTCAAGGCATTTCCTGGAGGGAGGTGGGGTGTAAGCGTTTAGCATAGTACAAATCAAAAGGGGCCGGGTTAAAGCAACAAAAGCGCAAGCCTCTAATCCCCTCCAGAAATGGTCAGGACAGAGCATCTAAATGAGCACGCCCTGCCGCTACTCACACAAGAGTATGCCCTGTGTCTGCTCGGGCTAAGCACATCCTGCCTCTGCTCACAGAAAAGCATGCTCTACCTCTGCTTATGTCCTTCGTTTCCGCAGAAGGGAACGAATAAGCATGCTCTGCCTCTGCTCATAGACGAGCATGCTCTGCCTCTACTTTGGCCAAGCACGGCCTGCCTCTGCTCATAGACCAACACGCTCCACCTCTTCTTGTGTCTCATCCCGCAGAAAGGATTGAATGCTTTAAAGGAGCACTGTAAGCACGTACATCCTCTGCTTACTTCCAACCCCAATAGAGGGAACACAAGCCCAAAGAATGGTTCCTCAAATACAACCAAAAACCAAAAGAATGATTCCTCAAATCAAGTTAAAGCCAAAGAAGTTGGCTCAGTAAGTTGAAACTGAAACCCAAGGTAGAGGTTCTCAAATCAAAGCTCGAAAGGAATGATCTTCAAAACAACGAAAGCCCAAAAGTTAGCTCCTAAAGTTGAAAGGCGGTTTAAACAAAAAATCAAAATACCTGAATCTAGGTTAGAGTTTAGGACTTCTAATTCATCGCCAGAAGAGGGGTTCTAGCCTTCTGTCACAAAATACTCGAATTTGGGATATAGTTCGCGACTTCTAAGTAATTGCCAAAAGCGGATTTCTGGTCTTCTGCTAAAAACCCAAATCAGGATTGCGATTCAGAACTTCTGATTATAGCTAAATGATGATTACCGTTTTTCTATTTGTAAAATCCCCAAATAATGGTCTCAAAGATTCTATCAATATTTCTAGAAAAAGGGATTATGGACTTCCACTTTAATACCTTAATCTAAGTCACACGATGCTTGAACTCCTGTTCCCAGAAAAAGAGTCACTATTAATGCTCAGGGAAATTCTTTGAACATAAACTCAAAACGTAATGATAAGCCATTATCCCCAAGCGAGAATTTTAGGATACCCACAGGATGGCATAATGTAGGCACTTAAGTCTAAGTGGCAATGGACTCTTTCTTATTTCCAGGAATAGGGTTTTTTCCCAAACTTTTATTATGCACAGGAAAGGATTTTGATCCATTATCATATTTCTGGAAAAGGGACTTCTTAGTGAATATTTGAGCAAATGCCTCGTGTCTCCCAACGTAAACTTTGTAACAAAGTTTATACCTTCACAACACCCCCAAACAGAGAGTTTTTCTAAACTTATGTCATACAAAGTTGTTATTCATCATTCGGACAAGACATATAATATGAATAGTCGTAGCTGCCCTTTCGTAAGGGATTCAAATACTAAATACACCTTATGCAATGAGCACGAAAATGTTATGAATCAAACTTTATATGGCATAATACCATAAAGGTCCTAAATGAGGATATACATAAAAAAGAATCACAATAGTTTGCAAGTCCATTCCATGAATAGTCGAACATAAGGATTAAGCTCTCTAAAGATATTGCAATTTTATTATGACTGATGCAAAAAAAAAAAAAAAAAAAACTTGTCGCAATTTACAAAATCACTGTCATTTTTAGTAGTGAAATTTTAATCCTTCATGATAAACACTTGGGTCAAATTTCAAGAGACTTTGTTACCCCGGGAAAAAGTTTCTGGTTTTCTATCCAAAATATTTTTATATGGATTTATGTTCCTCCGTTTATATCTTTAAAAGTAGACTCCAAAATTTTTATATCAATCCATTTAAAACTTGATCTTGAGTCTATTGTCCCCTATTGTAAACTATAAAGGATGGATTCCTTGATGGTTAATACCTAGATTTAAATCCTGGATTTAAATCCTGGATTGCCTATTTCTAATAAGAGATTCTAAGATTACGAGTTGTCATTTTGAAAACCCAGCTGGAAATATTATTAGAGCATAAAGAATATAATCCCAGGTTTAAGATTCCAATACTGAAGGAACTTCCATGTTCACACTCATATCATTATTTTAGGTTATATAAAGCTAATTTTTCTTTAGTTGCAGAAGAAAAAAGTAGGAATCATGTTGATACCAAAATTTGTATTGGCCAACTTTAAAAGGGAGAAAGCTCCAAAGACTAAAAAGCCGAAAGTTTAAGACGGTAAAACCGAAACAAAGCAAGAAAGGCCTTAAGGGCATCCATGGTTGATACCAGAATGAACGGGTAAAATACATTAATCCAACACCAAAATAACAAAAGGAAAAAGAATAAAAGGAAAAGTATAAACATCATCGAATGGCAAGTTATTGGCCTAGTGATGACATTAAAATGAAGGGGATAGGTACACAGAACCAACACTGAGAGAGAGGAGAAGCATGCCAAGGCGATGAAGGAATTACGTGAATAGAACAATACCAAGACAATACATAACCAAAATTTCAAGGGTGAAGCCATAAGATTTGAAAACTAACATGATAACATTAGGAGCAGACCATGATACTGGAAACTAACACCAAGAAAAGAAATACTAAGTCAACACCAGCTACCAAAGAAAGGGACTCAATACCCAAAACCCAATTTGTGGAGAAAGAAGAAGAATATTTTATGCTAAAGGGAATGGCTCATCCTTAACGTACAAACAAGTATAGGTCAACGTACCAAACCAATTCTAGGACATCGAAAGAGCGGAAAATTAAATTACAATAAGAAGGCCAAAGTTTGACTTGAAAAGTCAAAAATATCCCTTCACTAGGGGGAAAATCTTACTACCAGAATTCAATAACAAAAGAAGGCTGAGGTGAAGGGGGTATCATGTAAGGTCGATACCGAAAGCGATAGATGATGACAAGAAGCCGAAGTATTATCAGTGTCAATAAGCAACAATAAAAGGCCAAGAGCTCAGTATCGACGCTAAATTGCGAAAGAGGAAAATACGCCATCAATGCCAATATATTAGATACATTAAACTCGATATTGGCTCTCAAAGAAGAGAACAATGGATCTGGCTCCAACACTAAGGGAATGAAATCGAAGGCTCATAATCAACATAGGGGCAAACAAAAGGCGATCGATGTCAGTTTATCCACTATCGATACCATTAGGTAGATAAGGTCAACTATCAGAACTCAACTCCGAAACTAAATGAACAAAAAAGGGTATCAAAGCACAGCAAGCGACAAGAGATGGTTTTGGGAACACGAAACCAACATCAAACAACTAAGACAATTGATGCCGAGAAAAAAAGGAGGAAAATCAGAATCACATGCTATCGATGCCGAAACAAGCAATACAAGACTAGATACCGACATAAGGAGAACAACAACAGAGTAACTCCAGAAGTAACATGCGAAGAATGAAGCAATTAGGAGTGGTTACTACACCACTCCGAAACCCATCAACCTGGCATTGATTCTGAAAGTAGTTAGCCCGGCATCAACTCCGAGAGCACACAATTCAACAAAAATTGCTAAAGTAGCTGGTACCTAAAGCAGGAAAATTTGGTACTGAAACCAGAGGATAACATCAAATCGGTTTAGACACCGAAATCAATCCACCAGGAGTTGGCTCCGATAAGCATACAATCTGACACCAGAAGAAAACAGTGGGAAATGACCGAAAACAGATGATCCAATACCAGAATATGAAGCCAAGCCAAGATAAAATGAAAGGGGCTATCAATACTAACATGCTTAGTATCGATACCCACACCAGGAGGCATTCAGAAGCTAGTAAAGCAAGTTTTGCTATCGAGGATATCCACAATAATCTACTTGGTATTAACACACAATCAAAAGCCAAACTTGAGTCTTGAACCACTAAGAACAAAAGTCATGCTCCAAAAGAAAGGGAGACCCGATAACAGACCTTAGAGGAGAAGAGAAAGTCGGCACGAAAGGTCGAAGTCCGAAAGTAACTTTCAGAAGATGGTAAAGCAAGTCAAAGCTAATGAAAGGAAGGGTCATCCACACTAACATGCTTAGTGTCGATACCGAAATCAAAAGTCACAAAAGCAAGATAAAGTCTAAAATTGGCTATCGAGACCGGGTCCTATCACCGGAACCAAAAGCCGAGAGTGATGTTCAGAATGTTAGAGGCTAATTCTTAATAGCTGGCACCAAAAGCTAATGAAAGCGGGCGACACCAAGCTTTTTTCTCATTGCCGAAGCTGGAAGCACTCTAAACGGGTTTCTGCTGAAGCGATACTAGAAGGGGGCCCAATCTGTCTATAAATAAAACTTCAAGGTTCTCATTTGAGGGGACTTTTCTCATTCTCAACTTTATAATCATTTTATTAGAGAGTAAACCCTAATTTATAAATCGATTTAGGGATTTTACTTAGAAACTTCTATGTACTCAAGTGATCAATAAAGAAAAATTTGATACTTAAGATCAATTTCATGAATTTCTTTAATAGTTATGCTAGTGATTTCTTCGATGCTTCTCCACGGAAATGCTTTCTACATGAACCGAATTACATGAGTTCCTCATCTACAAGCCGTTTAGCTTTCTAACTTGCATTTCGCTTAGGGAACTCTTATCCCAAGGTAACTGTTGGTCCTTGAGCCTCGTAAGCGTGATACTCACCTCTTTGAAGAAAGTGTAACTAATCTTCGTGCATAAGACCTTGATATCTTGGAAATAGTGAACTTGCTCAAGCTTGTAGAAACTAAATAAACCCTTTAATTCCTTTAGGTCCACTTCCATAGACCTATTTCCGGTGTTGACGATAAATATTGTTAACAATATCGATTGTGGAAAATACAAAGGAAGGATTATACTTACTTCAGTTATTGGATGATCTTTCAATGGCGCAGCTGATAGTAAAGCTATTTTCAGATAGTCAGAGTGCCATGCATCTTGTAGAAAATTAAGCTTATAGTTAACGGACGAAGCACATTAATGTCAGAGGTTTCTTTCTTACGCTTGACGAAGAACGAAACAAAATCAAATTTGTAAAGGTGAGTAATTTGGATAATCCTTCATATATAATGACAAGATCACTTCCAAAAGACAAGTTTTAGCATTGCTCAAACTTGATCAGTTTGCTTCCTACTACTTGAGCGCCTGGGGCGCTGACCCAATAACTAATTCTGTTGATTGATGAATATATTTAAATCGAGGTAGAGTGTTAAATTTGAAAGATTTAAATCTATGCTAATTTTATTATGGAGAAAATTTTAATTGATTCTAGTAATCAATTAATTATGGGAAACAATTGGAAAGATATGAGAAGAGATTATTTTATTTGATAAATCAGTCAAATCTAGATATATATATATGGCAATAGACTGGAAAGATAAGAGATTATTTGATTTGATAAATTAATCAAATATATTTATACGAGGAAACAATCACAAATATGCAAGATTTGTATTGAAACCAAATCAAGGAAATCAGAAAACTTTTCATGCTTATCTTCAGGTAAATTTTCATCCTTACTCTTATAAATATGGAGGCATTTTCTCATTTTTTTTCTCATCACAAGCCAATAACGCTCTCTTCAACATATCATTAATAAGATCCATATTTCTGTATCAATTATAGGGTGTGAAATATATATTGAGTGTTTGTATTCTTTTCTTATTGTACTCCCTCTTGAATTGAAGAAGAATACAAGAAGTTGTTGGGTCTCCGTGGACGTAGGATGTTCATATCTGAACCACATTAAATCTTTTGTGTCTCTTATTTTTGCTATTGTTTCTATGAGATTGCATACTTGATTCTTGTTCTTTTGTTTTGAGTTCCATTGGTATCTAAATAGATAATACTAGATCCTGATCAAATACATTTATGCTCAAATTAACAAAAAAATTCACTACAACCTAGGTTCTTATAACCGTTAGATTAATCCTAGGTTATATTTAAACAAACACCTCACTCCCTTCTTTTAACCATTAGATCCTAACACCCCTCAAAATACACTTATTAGAACATGTCACAACGACTATCTAACTGTTCAAACACGCCACGAAGAAAATTCCACCGTTCAAACGCCTCATTGCTCTTTCCCAAGATTATGATCATGTTCAGCTCGCATATTGCAATAATAGTGTCTGAATTCAACATGTACATACCCCCAAAACACAATAAGATTACTTAACCACGATCGACCATCTTGTGGGGTGGTCGACCTCCCATGGAATTGGTTGACTGCCCATAATTTTATTTAAATCTCTTCCACGTACCTCCTTCATTTTAACTCGGATCACAATGGGTTGTATATAAAAATTATCTAGAAAATCGCTACGGATGCAATGATGAAGTCTCAGTAGTCAAATTTGAATGTATATGAAAAATAACCTTTTATTTTATTTTCTTACTTTAATTTATTATTATTCGTAAGTTTTTAATATGCTATAGTTACCGACGTAAATTTTTTGAAATTCTTCTCTATTGATATTACCTATACTACAAGAATAAAGATGTTTTCTGATGGCAATCAACCGTCAACGACCATTGAAAATCATAGGAAACTAAAACTAGAAATGTTAGAATATCATTAACATTTACTAATGGCTACTCATGGATCTGACGTTCAATTTTCAATGGATCTAGATCAAATACAATGAATGTTTCCAATGGCAGTTCCTAAAGTTGTTTTTTTATACCTTGCAAATTTGGGACCGGAAGCCATCCAAAAATGTTCATGCCATCGAAAATTTGTGATTATATTTCCGTTGAAAGCCATCGGAAAGCTGGATGTTCTTTTTTGGAACTTGCTGCACTCTTGCTCCATAATCCACCATATATACGATAATCAATATCACAACAACATTTCATACACACACATACATACTACAATCAAATATACAATCAACAAAAATATTTATTACAAATCCATCTCAAACAATTCAAATAAACAAAATAAACCCAATTTAACATCATATGATATCAAACTTGTTATAAAAATGTTTCAAAACACATCCTCACCATCTCTAACAAAAATCATACTTCTAGAGACTCATCATCCCCTACTAAAACCATCTGTCGAAGGGAATGTCTTATGTTGTTCCATATCTTCCATCAAGATTGGATCACCTGCGCCATCTCCATAGCACGATGAGGGTCGTGCTCCTACAGCTAGTCGATCTGGGCCTATAGCTCGACAATCTCCATTTTATTTTGAGCCCTTCTAATATGCCTTTGGGAGGTTCTAGCATGCAGATTAAATAAGTTATTATATAATTTACATAACTTGAATACAAAATTGCAACCAGTACAACGACTGTAAATCCCATTTTGATATTATATTTTGATTTCATTGCAATATATTCTGCGGTCACTGATAAATTTGTACTACTTGTACAGCCTTTCCCAAAAGGTTTTTTAACAACATCCAATAAATCATAGATTTTTTTGCTTTAACATTCAGTTCTTCTTCCTCATTAACCTTTTCATCAACAAATTGATCAGTAGGGAACATGAACGTAATGCATCTTCAACCATATTTTTTATGAGATTCATTGTAACAATTTCATCACTTACCACCTTCTTTGACTGTACATGATTAGGTGCTACAGGTTCTTTCTGACAATTCTACATCAAATAACTTGGAAAGAAACAATATTCACACAAATGAACTCTTACCATATATGGTATCAAATGCTTTAACAACTTGCACATACTACACGGACAATGAATTTCTTTGTCGTTTCTTGTTATTACTTAAAGCGAATTCAATAAACACATGTACGCCATTATAAAAATATTATTTAATTAAGCCTTCTATTTCCCTTCATTGTTGATACATCCAACTCCGATCGGTAAAATGATTGATCATTTCTCCTAATTTAGAACATATAATATATAGAAATAAAACATTGAAATTTTATTTTTTACTTCAGTCGAATTGTTTAAAGTTTAATTATTTATATAATATTATTCTTTTTAACTTCAGGTTTCGTTCATTATACATTTTATTGTTTCTTTAACCATACTTTACTATTATTTTTCACTTATATATTTTCTAACTGACATTATGAATATAATATTAATTTACGTTGTTGTTTTCTACTTTACTAGTGGGTCATCCGACTTTCCATTACAAATACAAATAATTATATACCTGGAAATCATTTTATTTAAACGATTCAACGGAACTTCAACAGCCCTCCTCTTTGTTTCTTAAAACGTACACAAATGTGTGTATGTATGAAACATAAAGGAAGTACCATCGAAAATTTGTGAAGCGTTTGAAGTGAAATGATTTACGAAATGCAACTATTTTATTGTGTTTATAACTTAGCCAATACATGGATAACTCCAAAATATTGTATATGATGAATATAAATGTTCGTTCTGTAACCAAAACGAATACCCATGTAAGGATCATATGCAATACTTGACATATGAGGATAAAATCTCTCTAAGGATTTTATGAGTATATATAATATATCACATATGGTATATTTATAGGAAAGTTGGTTTTATGTACGATTATATGTATTTAAATTAAACTATGGTATATGTATTTTAAATCATAATTAGTTAAACGCTATGTAAAATTAATTATTGTTTTCGATGTTTTACAAAGCACATACACTAAATCATGCTCATCCACACTTAATAACCCAAGAAAGCACTAAACACACTTTTGGTTACTTATCGCACAAGCTAAACATATTACTATTTTCGTCATTGAGAGGGTAATAACAGTAACTAACATCTTATAAACTATACTAGACAATCACTGAGATAATATAAACATCTAAATCAAAAAATTAAAGTTAATTCATCAAACTAGCACTAATTATGGCATAAGGTTATTACCTGATTTTGGGGCGATTAAGAGATTGGTGGTGAAGAGAGTGAAGATTGGCGAAGTTGGAGAACCTTTTAAAGGTAGGCAGATCGACCAACGATGTGGATAAGGAGGAGAGTTTTGTTTGGTTAAAAGGAAGAAAAGTAATGAGTAGCAGGTCTCAGGTTGGACCTGATATCTAATAATTTTCGACGACGACCAACAACCGTCGACGGTTATATCTCCATTGGTTTCCAATGACAATGTATTTTATTTACAAAAATACCACGTAAAGGACCTCCCGTCGGAATCCGTCGGAACGCAATCGCAGGTGTATACTATTCCTTTTGTAGTGGTAAAGTTAATTAGGGGTGAGCAAATGGTTGGTTCGGTTAGAAACCGATATGTAATGTTAGAATCAAAATAACCATTCAAAAAATATAATCCGAACCAAACCAAACCAATATTTTTTGAAATCAAATTCAATCAGATCGATAATATTTTTTTAATTTGGTTGGTTTATTTGATTAAACTGAAAATATAATAGGCCTTCAAGTTGTTGATATGATATAAGATTAAAATAACTAATTGAATTCATATGATGCAAATATATTTAAAAAAAACTCTTCTTCTGAAAGTATTATTTAAATTGAAAGAAAGTCATATTATTATAAAAATATTGTAAATGACAACATTGTTAGTAGTAATTTTTTTTAACTTTAAAATAAATAAAATTATTATGTTGGTTTAATTGGTTAGTTTGGTTCTCAAATATTGAAAATCAAGTTCGAACAATAAACCGAAGTAATATAAAAATGAAAACCAAAACCAACCGATAAGTGGTGTAAACGGGTCGGACGGGACCAGACAGAGGTTTGTCCTAGTCCTGACCCATTAGAGATTCGGACGGACGCGGACCAGACAAACATTTAGTGCAAAAACTGTTCGTATGAGCTGGACAACCGACGGACAATAGAAAAACATTGAACATTTTGGATCGGACTGGAGGGTGTTATGTCCTACTCTTGTCCTATAAGAGAATCGTACGCAGAGACGGACGTACGTGAGGACCAGTGGGGGCCGCCGCCCCCACTGGAATTTTTCTTTCTATTCTATTATACCAATGTGCGGTTCAACCTTAATAAAATCCGTTTTTTTTAACTTGTAAAACCAAGAATTAAACCAGAAAAAGAATACTTTAATTAAAATATTCCATAAAGGTGGAGATACAACCGTGCATATAAAGGATTCACAGCTATTGTGCCTGCTTTGATGCGTGGTTGGACACACATATATAGATGAAAGTATATGGAGCTGCCTTATTATTTTGAAATGTGGGACTTTATGAAGTTATATTTATATGCTTACTATTTTTCCTGAAATGAGCATGGCATATGCAGTTAGTTTGCACTTTTTGTCCGCATATCCTTACTACATTTGGAATACTTGATTAGAAATTTTAATTAATATATAACAACAATTATTTGCCTTTCTGCTTTTGCTTTCTCTTCCATGAACTTACTTCCAGCTTAGATGATTTGATCATACATTCTGCTATAATATTTAATCTGAAAATTATGTGAAGCAACTGTCACAATATAAGTCCATAAAACAATACTTTTAGAACTAATTGCGGTCAACAATACTTTTAGAACTAATTACGGCTTGAATTATGCTCATTTGTCATTGCATATTTGTCCTGGTGTCCTTTATTACTGATTAAGACAGGTGCTGCAATTATAATAATAAGCTAATATGCAGACAAAGTATATTACATTTGAAAGATAATCTGGAACTGCTACACGTATTATTTTTATCTAAATAATTTTGTGTATATTTTATAATTAAATGCGTAAATTTTTAGAAAATAAATTGCATGGTTCTTACGGTTCGACCGGTTGAAACGTCAAAACCTTAGACCTTCAATCGATACGGTTCGAGTCACGACACGGTTATGAAAACTATGTATTATATTACTCCATGATATTGTTTGTTCAATTCTTTATGTTTACCGGTTACTACACGATGTCTTCATTAATACTGGATGAAGCTGCATGAATTTTTCTTATTATACTGTATTCTTTATGTTCAATTTTTCCAGTTACTACACGATGCCTTTATTGAATTTTATATATTATATAACCTCTGATCTTTTGCTACACGATGCCTTTATTGAATATTTTTTGTTCAATTTTTCCAGTTACTGTACATAAAGAATAGCACAAAATTTTATGATATTGGTCAAAATTCAACTTAATAATCCTTTGCATTCAATCAATCAGAAACTTTGATCTCCACCTTTTTGTAATTGAGTCGGAGAATGAAAGAGGGCTTAATTGCAAAAAAGTGAAAATTAGGGGATCCTGATTGGTTAAATGATACGAAATTTTGAGTACGGAGGATCTGATTTGTTACGCCCCCACTAATTCAATTGTCTGCGTACGCCACTGATCGTACGGACACTGACCGTACACCTTACAGCCTCGGACCGAGCGGGACAACGGACTGTCATGTCCGATACACAGCCTTACAACCGATTAGCTAACAAAACCAAACCAAACCAAACCGACTAAGCTTAACTGGTTTGGTTAGTTTATCCGATTTTAACTAGTAAATGCTCACCTCTAAAGTTAATGTCATTTAAGAACAAGATTTAGCAACTGTACATTTCGGAAAATCCGAAAAGCTGAAACAAATTTTCAAACAAAAAATGAATTAAATATTGCAGCTAAAATGTAAAAATTCAAACAATCTATGCATTATTTCAATGCAAATAGATAGCCAAATATATAAGCAAATAACTTTTCTTTAATATGTTAAAACACGTATAGTTTGTTAAAAAGGCAATTTACCACGTAAGTGTATTATTGGTTTCATTTTATAAAACCCATTTTGTTCTTGACCGTAGTTCATTAATTTATAAAACTCATTTTGTTCCGACCTTTGAGTTTAGATGGTAAATAAAACCGTATATTTTACAATGATATTTTCATATTATGTGTTTGCATTTTAATCTCTTTGAAATTAGAAAACATCAATGGAAACACATCTAATTTGCTCTTAACATGCAAAACAAAAAATAAAAATCCAGGCTCGTGAATTGAAGAAATCTGAATCATTTGTTCTAACATTTGTTCCCAATTACAAAAACAACTTGTGAGAATATCGCATCCGTTGAATTTATGGTGATGCCATCGACAAATAGTTTTCCTTTGACATGGTATTCAGTTTAGCATGTTTTAAGGAAATTTCTACGAGAAGATAAAACTCATTCAAAATTTCCAATTTATAGCTAACCCATTGATCTTTTGACAATTATAATTCGATATTGTTTACATATCGATGCCTGTAAAATTGGAAAAAAAATATGTATTTTCAACATACTGTAAAGCGAACCTTCTTCTTAATACTTGCAATGAATGTGGCTAATCTTTGAACATCAAATTTTCAAAACTCATTGAATGCGGAAAATCTACATATGTCTTCTATGCAAAATTGTATATAATGGATACTCGGGTTTGTAACCATGAAATACTTCTATTGTAATTACTAATGAATAATCTTTCTAACCACGATTTTTTTAATGAATTCTGTTTTGCTTTATAGGTTGTAGAAGGAATCGAAGAATTATATGGATATAATGGTAGTAGTCTGGGCTCTTCACCTGCATATTGTACCACTGATTCAAAAAGTCCGGAAACCATTTTATCAGGAAAAGATGAACTACAGTTCAGCACTGCTAGCCAGGAAAGCAATCCATCAGTGAAGTATTCACCTAAAACAAAGCGTGTGACTTTTAGTCCAGATGTTTCAGAAAAAAGTTTCGTTAGTGATCAAGTATGTAACTAACTTGTATTTTGTAATTATCCACTACAAAAATATAACCTTTTGTTCTTTTTCAGGTGAATTGCAGAAAACCCTCACGCTGTGAGAAGAACAATAGTCATTCATATTCGTGCTTTGGTATTATAGGAAGAAAGAAAGGTTCTTCTTCTTCTTCTTTGGTTCCATTACGTTTTAGAGAAAGCAATCATGCATTGGAAATTTACCAGTGTGTTGTTGAAAATTATATTATGAGAAATCTCTGGCCTAGCTGTATTTTGACCAGGGCTCAATTGTCTCTTTGGGTATTTTGACTATTTTCTTAGATATTAATTATAGGATTCATATTGTCTGATCATTTTGGTTCTATGGCAGGAAGAAATAAATCAGTTGCTCAGCCTAGGATCCCTGGAACTGCTCATTATAGAGAAAGAGATGATGGGTTGGAAGTTGATTCTTGGTTGCAAACCAAAATGGACGTGGACCAACTTGAAAAGTATGAAAATTAGCATCATTAATCAGAATCTAATTGTTCATTGGCATTCTAATGCAAAAAAACCATTATCTTTATTATTTCAAAACATAACTGATGTTAGTTTTATGAAGAAGTAAATGCAACATTTTAGTTGTTTTGATTTAACAGGGGTGAAGAATGTCGCCAGCTTATGTCAAGAAAAGTCTCCCTTCCTTCATCAAAAATTAACCCATATAGAGCTGTTCTTATAATTCGCCTAATAGCATTAGTCTTTTTCTTTCGTTATAGACTAACCAATCCTGTCTTAAATGCTTATGGACTTTGGTTAACTTCAGTCATATGCGAAGTTTGGTTTGCTTTATCATGGATTCTTGACCAGCTTCCTAAACTGAAACCTGTAAATCGAGAAACATACACCGACCGTTTATGTTT